>OX327711.1:17500-10017500 GCA_946807835.1 Ailanthus altissimus | reverse complement strand
ATCGACATAGCATTCATCTGATAGATCAGATTAGCAGTGCGATCTATTTTTGAGTTAGCAGCGTTGGCCATGGTGCTCTGATACCAAGAAAGAGTTTGAGTTTCTTGAACTCTAAGAATCTTTTCCGAGAAAATGAATAGAAACAGAAGGAAAGCTTTAACTAAACAGAGAAAAACCAGAATCTTCTGAATTGTATTTCACATAATTTCTTGATCAAATTCTGAGAGTACACATGTGTCTTTTTATAGTAGTGTAGCTATGCTAGATGACAAAATTAGTTATGAATGATTAACGGAGAAAAAACTCTGTAACAAACTAAACTTATTCCTAACAAACTCTATTAAGTTACTGCTCCACGTCAGCATGCGTTCTGGATTCTTTGGCTTGATGCTGCAACTGATTTCTGCTTCCTTACTGAGTCTTCACATGTTAGTGCTGCATTGGATGATTGTTGCTGCTTCTTACGTGTCTACATTCTACTGAAAATCTGTTGTTGCTTCAGTAAAGCTGAATGGAGCTGTCATCGTTCTGGGTGAGCTGCCATCATTTTAGGCTCTTCTTCTCAGTAATGGTTGAGCAGGGTATACAAAGAGAAGCATCGAGCAATGACATGGGAGTTGTTTATAGAAGAACTGTGAGCTCACATTGGAATTACGAATTATGAAGACTTTGATGAGGCTCTTTAGAAGAAAAATAAGGCCTTGTGTGACTATCAGAAGGAATTTGAGAGAATGGGTAACCGCGTACAAGGGTAGACAGAAAAGTGTTTCGTAAGCACCTTTATGAGTGGATTGAACCTGAAATATTATAAGGCATCCTAATGTTCAGACCCAAGACATTGAAGGAAGCTATTAGTTTGGCAAGGATAAAGAACGAACAACTCACTCGACAAGGGTGGTATGTACAACCACTACCTACCCTAAGAACACCTTCAATAATTTCTCCAGCGATTCGTTCAGAACAGACCACTTTTGTAAAGAGGCTATCTTGGGACAAAATGCAAAGACATCGAGCTCAAGGCGTGTGCTTCCATTGCAATGAAAAATTCATAATTAGACAAAAGTGAAGGCGGCTATAATTTATGCTATTAGAAGGAAACTCTAGCTTATTTGAGATCGATGTTGGCGACGATACGGGAGAACCTCATGGGAAAATTAGAACTAAAGCATAAGCAGAGCCTGAAATTTATTATAAGAACAATTTTCAAATTAGAACCTTAAGGATAAGGTTCCTGTCAACGAAAGGGATATTGATAGACTTACTCGACGTTTAAAGAATTCCAAATATATGGAGAATGTAGTTGCATGAGCTATGCAAGAGCCAAGCCAAGAATATGAAGAATTGCGTGGTGGCAAGGAACATGCATGCTTGGAAGTTTTTTAGTAGTGCATGGCATGGCAAGAGAAGTGGCATGCACGGAAGTTATAAAGGGAGTACATAAGAGGCATTACTTTTACATGGGAGCTTAAGGGAATATGCTTGGTTAGAGGTTACTTAGTTTAACAATTTCATTATGTAATCAGTAGCATTTTCATTCTCTTTAAACTAAACAAATGTTGTAGAGTGTAGGATTATTGTAAACAAAACTTTATGGTTTGGCTTTCACCCATACAAAGCATTATCTAATATATTTATCATTTCTACTTTGACTGTGACCTATCACGTGCTCGTGAGGCACAACCCAGCATGTAAGGTTGTGCTGAGATGAAAAGTTTAGCCCAATAGACCATGTTAGCATAAACTTGTGATGGGCTCTTACTAGCATGAGCTCATGTCGTGCCCATGCCAAGCATGGTCCATCACAAGCTTAACTCATAAACTCGTGCTAGGCACAATTATCAATGGACTTATTACCAAAATATTTAATTTTGTGGCCATGAGATCTTAAACTTAAGACATATAAGTAAAGGCTACCAACTACTAAACAAAAAAAAAATTGTTTATATTTGATAATTAAATATTTATGTTAGAATACATGATTAAATCAATAACAACTTTTTAAAAATATTTTAATTGTAATTATAATATTATAATAATAATTAAAATTATTATTTATAGCTATATTGACATTATATTTTATTATAATTGAAATTGCATCATGATTATGATTATACTTGGAATTACTGTTAATGTAAATGTAATTGAAATTTCAAAATTTATATTTGTGCTAGAATATACAATTAAATCAATAACCACTTTATTAAATATTTTATTTCATAAGTATATTAAATTTCATTGCAACGCAATATTATAATGTAATTATAATATTAAAATTATTAATCGTAACTATATTGGAATTGTGTTTTTATTATAATTAGTAAGCATAATAAAAAACAAATTTCATAATTGAGTTCTTAAAAACATAACTTAAATAAATTAACATTAAATCTAAAAATAAAAATTTTAATTTAATTATTAAACCTCAAAATAGAAATTTTTTAAACAATCCACCATACATTTCACAACATGCTGACAAATGTGCACTAAACCATGATTTGATTAGTATAGGTCAAAGTTTAATTACAATATTTATAACACATTGTTGTAATATAATTTTTAACTGTTTGTATTTAACCTATGATTGTGTAATGATCTAAAATCATTTTCATTGCATTGTTGTTTGTGAAAAAATATGTTCAGACTCTTGTATTCTCTGTGTTTGGCTAAACAGTGATCGCCTCGGATTTGAGAGAAGCTGAGACTAAGGTTTTTCTTTGCCAGCAAGTGAGATTTGTTACTAAACCTGGGCTGGTATACAGCAAGCAAGATCTATTATTAGAACTGGTCTGTGATGCAGCAAACGTGTCGCAGAGCTTGGGTCTTTCAAGGAGAAGACTAAGTAAAGCTCTACCAATAGGACTACGAGACTTTCAACAAGGACTTGGAGTCCTAGGTTGAATGATAAGAACGAGAAAATGGATAAAAACCTAAGAAACTTTTGTAAACTATGTGTATTGAATTGTTGATGATCACAATGAAAAATCAAGCTTATTTATAAGTCGTAAAACCTTATACAAAACTTATTTTTACAAGAAAAAGAATTCTAATATAATATAACTTCCTATTATATACAAATTTCTAATTAAGTTACAAACGCATAATTTATTTGCTTATCTTTTAATAGCCAATAAAAATTCTGATCAGTTTTTCGCAGATCGAACGAGTACTACTTGGCAATATGGGTGTTATTTTTGAACTTCTTCTTGTCTCTACTAGAGATCGCCTTTTTCAGTACTAGACACGCATATGGCCATATATTAACCACTTTAACCAGACAGACTTCCTCATCAGAATCTTATTCGTCCGAATCATTCTCTGATTCAGCTTGGATTACAACAACCTCCAGCTAATTTTGTAATACGTCCCTTGGAAAAATGCCCTAAATGGTCTATTTCCCTTTGGACCCTTTCATAATTGGTTGTCCGTAGTGGCCAACTTCTACAAATCCTTAAATCATCCTTCAAAGTGCTCCCTCATTGCAAAGGACATCCCTCGGACGACCATAGGTACAGAAGTGACCTCTAAACTCTATATTTGGCATCGTGTTCGAACTTTTCTAAATCGGCTTATGTACTTTGAAACCTATTCACCCGACATTTGGGTAACTCTAGCCAGGTCAACTAGGGTGACTTCTGGAGGTGGTCCATAAAATTCGACATGGAACTTATCCTTAATTTATTCTCAACTGGCGATCGACTCAGGCATCAAGTTTATGTACCAAGTGAAGGTTGTCTTGTTAAAGAATTGATGAAGAGTCTCAATTTTTAGAAATGAGACAAGCTAGCCTCACCACACTGCAACGTGAATCTTGAGATATGCTCGAAGGTAGTGATATTCTATTCGCTTGAAAACAAAAAGAATTCGGGGATCTTGTATCCCTTTGAAAAAAGAAAAGTGTATTAATGCTATAAGGATAAGGTTTTCTATAAGAAGGACGCATCAAAGGTCTTAAATCGCCTCTAATATTTTACAATGCTTCAATCAACATATTGCGATCTATTTCAGGTTGTCCAAAACTGCTTGTAAATTGCACAGGTTTCATATACTCAAATTGGATTGGCCTAAATTGAGTCTGATCAGCTTACTCTTGGTTTTGGAGAATGGACTAGTGCAAACTCCCCAAATTAATCCTGTTACCAACTTGGTCATAGCTAAAATTTCCCTCGGTTGGTTTTGGTAAACTTTAAAATTTGAAGAATCAACTCTCTAAGGTTGCTTTATGATATTAACCAAACTATATTGTAGGTCAACCTAGTGATTCCATTGTTAACAAGGCTCTTGTAACTCATGGTTCAAGTGACCCTATAGTAGAGCAATTAGCTCTGTTTGGTTCTGCCTCATCAATTCGAGGTTTTTTAGAATACTTTTACTTATATTTTGGTTATCCTCAATTATTAGTCGAAAAATTGTGACCATCTGATTTATCAGCATTGTGCCAAGTTGCTAATTCTCTTAGGCAATCTAAATGACCAACCCTTGCATATTGGCCATGAAAAATGGCTTGAGGTATAGAAGGGTATTACGGTGAATCTCTTTGAGTTGTTGGTTCAGAGAGTCTTCCTCAACATAGGCCAAACTTTCCCCGTCTCGATTAGAATTGACTGGGTTTTTAACTTGTGCTACAGGTGTGGCCATAGATCCTTCGACAACGTTTAGTCCATCTTTTTTTCTTACCATCTGTCTAGTTGTTACTATTATACAAGAGTGATGTCCTACCGAGCGTGCCAAAAATATGTTCACGAAAAAAATATGTTTCGGGTCCCTGTATGCTTTGTGTCCGACTAGACAGTGATCACCTAGGATTTAAGAGAAGCCGAGACTAAGGTTTTTTTTCTAGTAAGTGAGGTTTATTGCTAAACTTGGGCTGGTATACAACAAGCGAGATCTATTACTATACTTAGGCTGTGATGCAACAAGCGTGTCGTAGAGTTTAGGTCTTTTGCGAAGAAGGATAAGCGAAGCTCTATCAACAAGATTGCGAGACTTTCAACAAACAAGGACAGAGTCTTAAGTTGAACGATAAAAATGAAAAAAATGGATAAATAGCTAAGAAACTTGTATATATTATATGCATTGAATTGCTGATGATCAAAATGAGAAATCAAGCCTATTTAAAAGCTGTAAAACTCTATACAGCTTTTATAAAGAAAAGAATTCTAATATAATATAACTTCATATTACGTACAAATTTCTAATTAAGTTACAACACATGATTTGGGCTCAAAATTTTAAAACAAAAAAGCCTATTAGGCACATTTTTGGCCGATATTAATAGTTGTTATGCAATTTGATAAGTCTTTGTTGTCACTATCTTAGTGAGATTAAAAATGAATGTTGTTGCTATTATCTTGAGATGGTTGAGAATTTATTTTATAATAATATGCAATTTGTTATTGGATTAGTGAAAATTGAAAAATAAAAAAATCATTTTAGAGAGTTTAAATAATTTTAGAGAGTTGAGAGAGATTTAAGATAATGTTGAGAGAGTTTTGTAGTTTGAAATGGCACCCTATGATGCTGTTTTATAAACTACAAAATAGATCGTTGATAACTGTTGATTAACTGTCCTTTAATTTAAAAAAAATTGATTATTGATCAATGGTTCAATTGTTAAAAAACAAAATTGTTGCTATAGGCAGAAATAATAAACAAGCTTTTTTAAATTTAGAAAAATAATTTTCATGCTTGACTACTTGGGCTCGGAAAAGTCCCCCCAAAGAGAAGGTCTGATGTTAACAATGTCAAATATTTAAACTAATAGACTTCTTTTATTTGTTTTTCTCTATTCAGGAAAAAATAAATAAATAAAAAGGTTTTTTTTAATATATTTTGGACACCATATCTTACAATTGATACTTTAGTTTATATCATAAGTTGAAAATAGAAAAGAAGGAATATGGAATTACCGTGAATGAGGCGACTTTGATGGAAGATAAAATTGTGAAATCCACTCGAACACGCATGGCTGAATTATTATAGGCTTAAGTATTGATTTTTTTTAAAAAAATGATTTATGCCGCATTAATTAGGGATGTTTTGATCTGTTTAATATCTCAGCCGACCTTAGTTTTTTTTTTCCCTCTCTCAATTAAGTAAAAAATAAAATAAGAAATTAATATACATAGAGCTTTATCTGTGTGTGCTCACGCATTAGTTAGGCTTTGATCATGAGTCTTCATCAATAATATAATAAAAAAATTTAAAATATAATGTAAAATTGTATCTTCACACCCCGTTTACCAAGTTGTTAACTTCAAATTTACAAATTTATGGCCTAATATTTTTCTCCTTTACATTGGACCTCTACAGCAGTGTGTGTGGTAATTAAGAAGTGAATTTTTTAATCGGATACAACAAAATTACATTCTTTTCTTATAATGATTTACTTATTATGTATATATATTTTATTTCAATAAATATATTTTAATGTCCATAAAATATTTTTATTTTATTTTAAATTTATATTTTTATATATTATGTCACTAAAATTTAGATATGAAGTAATAATTTTGCTAGCGTCATAATTCTGTATAATTTATCAGCTACAGTTTTAATTGAAGAAGCTAGTTAAGGAAGATTATCAAAATGAAGCAAAGATGAAGTGCATATAATAGGCATATGTATATCAGTGGTATCAATAGAATTTTTTATACAAAAATTTTAGTTATGCATTAATAAGATTAAATTAATAGATCCAATTATAATTCAAATGAGTAATTATAATTAGAAATACACAAATCTATATATTAGTTTATTCTATTAATAATTTTTTTTTCTAAGAAAATGATTTTGAGAATAGGAAACAATTTCATGGAAAACAACATCCTAACAGTCATTAGGTTTGATCCCGCTTCAACAAGACCCAACTCGATCATGATCAGTTTGATAATTTACAACCCAATCTGATTCATCGAAACCTTCATGCCAACCTAGTCCAAACCAAATATTTTCAGATTGGGTTGAGATGGGTAATAAGGTTGGGTTTAGTAAAAAAAAATCGTAATTTGAAATAATTAGAATATTAAATCCATATTTTATTTATAAGACATTCCAAAATTAAACATTTGAAAAGAGAATGATGATGCTTTAAATGATAGTTGTGGGAGACTTTAAAAATTTTCAAGTATTTTATATTTTTCAAATAATATTTTCTATCCCAAGTAATTTTAAAAATTACAATAAAAGAGCAGTGTGAGCAGGCAGAAGTAGCATTTCCTAATTGAAATTTGACTATATGGGATCGTGATCATCAACTCATAAGTGATGTAATTTCAATCTCTCTGCACATGTGAATACAACATAACCCCACAAAAGAATTCGAAGAGGAAATGCAAACAGAATGTACGAGTGGCTTATTCACTTAAATTTCAACATACATATAATACTGCTAACATATAGTCTCAGATTTGTTTTCCCCTTTTTTAAAAAAATTTGTCTGCAAATTGAATGAACTACCAAGTTTATCCATGACCAAGAAGTAAGAAAAAGACAGAAAATATTCACGTCTCTCTGCGCTCATCTTTTTCTTAATCTCTTAATAAAGAAATCCCATGAGCTCTTGATGATGTCCCACCAAATTCTTCCAAGAGCCGCTCAATTGTTTTCCTTGATGTAACTTTGTCCACCTCAAATGCTCTCATCTCCTCTTTGAGCCCTGCATAACCACCACCTGATTGATGCTTGGTTGAATCTAATGAGGGATTACAAACTCAAAAAATGGAATTTCGATGTGGTTGTGGCATAATAAACTACGAGATTAACAGTGGAAGTGACAATTTTTAACACACAAAATTACTAAGTTTAGGTTGATTTAAGATTACACAATTATTAAATAGGTAACACAAAGACAACACGGTTAATAATAATATTGAGTTTGGGTTTAAGGTCTTTGACACGTTAACCCAGTTATGACACGATTAATTATTAATTGTTCATAATATGTCGATTTAATTAAAATCCTATACTATTTGCTTTTCATATTTTTAAAAAGTGTTTTAGTTATATTTAGATCAGTTTAAAAATAGGAATGTTAGGCATGTTAGGACTCACTCGGTTTCTTAAATTAAACAGCATTTTTCAAGAAAATGAAGAAATGTATCCCAAAAGTTAATTTTGTTAATCGCAACAAATTTAGTTAAATAATAATTTTCTGCAGCAATGCTGACCTGGCTGATGGAGAACTTTGAGTGGCAGTTGTGAGGCATTAGAATTGAAGAAGGAGAGCAAATTCCTCATAAGCTCCACGGATTCGGCAGAGACCAGAATCTCCCTCTGAATTAATAGGTACAATACAAATAAACAAGCAACTAATAAAAAGAAAAGAAAAACAACCAATGTTGCTTTTTTCAAGAACATAAAAATGGATTTCAGTTGTAATTATCCTGGGGTATGCAGGTAGTAGTTACACCAGAAATTGTTCATGTAGATATTTGAAAACTTCACTATTTACACATTAGTTACTCCAAGCTGCTTCCTTTAGCATAAATGTTTTATTAACTCAGCCATACCTATTCCTCATTTTAGGATGCACATAAATTATTAGTTTCCGGCTGGATTTTTGCCAGACATTCATAAAGTCGAAAAAAGAAAATGGAAGAGCAAAAGAATACTATTGGAGTCAGAATTGCTTACTATATTAACTGTGAGACTTACTTTATAGTGAATTTAATGCCTGTATTCGTGGTGAATTTGAAGAACATGTTGGTTTAATGTTCATTACGTCTTTACCACCATATCTTAGTAATTTCCTAATGCAATGACCAAGAATAATGCTATCTACACTCTTATTTGAAGGAAAAGTCAAAATTTTGTTTTGCAAAGGACTTCTTGACTTCTCTTGTAAGTCAAATGAAGGAAAATCAAAAGCCACAGCTACGAACATTCAGTGTGTTAATTTATCACTTCGCTTCTGAAGATAGAGAATTGAAACCAGGGTTGTGGATTTACTTAAAGCCCCATCCTTAGCTGAAATTATCTAGAAAATTTTCCTAAATACAAGTTAAAGCATTCCAGTTTCCATTTCCACAGTTAGTAATGATGACTGAAATTATTATTTTCCTAGCTAAAATAATTATGAAAATAAATATGAAAACATAAACAGCTACAGACCTTGAAGTTCTTCTCGGAATCATAATAGCCTGAAACAATCATTAGTAACCGAACTTTCTCCAACTCTGAAAAGTTGCAAAAAAATTTGAAGAGAAACATTTCAATGTCAGCAAATAATCCAAAACCCAAATATTCAGTTTATTTTAGTTTTCTTCACCCTTCTTTGTTCTTAGGTTACTACAAAGGTAGGGGCTTCTCTATAGTACAGCACCTACATGGTTAATGCCAGCTCCCCTCTCTGTGGTACTTCTAGAGCTTTTTTACTATGAAAGAAAAGCTAAGAGATTACCGACACAACTCTAAGTTAAACTAATCTCCCAATAACACGGTTAAAGCAGATATATCAGGAGAAAGATTGCAGAAAATATTTAAGTGGGCATGTGCTCAAGTTAGAAATTTTATTTATAATACTGCACAAGGACTGTTAAATAGCTCACTAAGATGATAATGCCATGTGAATTAGCAGCAAGGAAAAGAAGAAAACAATTAAGGTGGGTAGAACCTCAAAATAGCCCTAGTAAATGAATGAATGAATATCGGCAAAAGCTCTTAAGGCTCATGTTTCAAACAACCGAAAGCAAGTGCTTACTAAAAAACTGAAGTCAAACAGAATTATTTTCTGAAGAAAAAGGGGAGGGAAATGCATTAACAGATAAATTATCCATCTAAAGAATCATTTGAAACAGACTAAACAAGTTGAACCTGCAAGTCCTGAAGGAGATAACAAGACGATGACAATATTTTCATGATCAAATGTATTTTTAATCTACATGACTTCTAAATTTCACATTCGGGTATGGATTCAGCAACTCACTCTGGAAATACTTTATTTCTTGAGGTGAAGCGTCCTCATGTGCTAGAAGCTGCTGAATTGAAATTCCAACTGAACTCATCCCAATGTGTGAAACTGTTGATCTGGAAGCAGCACTGTCTTGTTTACCTGGCTCAGCACACATTACTGGAGTGAAACAAAATGCAAGTAGCAGCACAAGGATGTCTTTTGGGAGAAAGAATAGCTTGACACACTATTCCTAACCACTTCTAGGCAACAACCAAGGTGAACTAACTTTTCAAGTAAAATCAAGAGTTCACTACTTGCATTAAAGTTGAATAGACGATACACACTCATGGCTCGTGCACACACAAAAATAAATAAATAAAGAGGAATATGATTCAAAATAATTAAAAATCATTTAAATATGCACTGATAATTCAAAATGGCAGGCTGAAATTAATTCTTCATAGTTTATTTGCAATTTTTAGTCAGGCATAATCTCTATAAAACTTTTAAATGCTAGTCATTATTTCTATAAAAACAATTCAGACATGGTAAATAGAACCATAATCATTACATTATGCAGTACACGAAATGTCCAAATCTTGTAAAAGTACTTGTAAAGAGAAGCACAGTTCTGTATCTGTGTCAAGCTATTTCTAGCTCCATGTCTTTGACAAGAAAACAGGCCTCCCATATATTATTTTCTCACAGCCTCAACAAATTATCTAGTTTTTTTCCTTTTACCACACATTGCCCTTATCCCCAAGGTTGTTGTAAGGGAAATTGATCCATAAAGCTCTTGCTCCATTGCTAGAGATCTAATCAACTAGCCCATTCCATTGTGGACGGAAACAAATTATTACTGGCCAGTTTGGTCTTTGACAACTTTTCAATTGTTTTAAATCAATTGTATAATCATGTTAGCTGCCTTTGATCTGGATCGAGTAATGGGATGCTAAACTTCAAAACTACCTCCTAATACTAGCTTAGAAGGAGATTTATTTAGATTCTTTCTTCCTCTCCTTATTATGATAAAATTGTAATTGAGAGCTCAATTTGAGATAGAGCTCACTAATCTCACAATTTAATAATGTTTTTGCTTGCCTTTTCATTGCTAGCTCAAATATTTTAAATACACTGTCAAGCAATCATAATTTATACTATTGAGGAGATAATAATAATATTTAAAGAAAAATAATCCTATAATAATATCTAAAGAAAGATAATCCTATAATAATATCTAAAGAAAGATGATCCTAAAATATTTAATTAATGATAACAATATCTAAAGAAAGATTTATTTTAAACAGAAAATAGAATATCTGCAACTAAATAGAATTCTGAAATGGTGCCACTTCTTATTTCATTTGACTTCGTAACATCATTCCCTCCCTGCAAAGCGCGCTTAACATCAAGTGCAAAGGTAGGATGTTGGTCCACGATTTTGAGTCCTTGAAAGAGCATGTAATTATATTTTGAATTCTAGGATGTCACCCTCTATAGCCGATTCTTCCTTGATCCTTTCTAATCAAAATAATTTTTTTACATTTATGACCTGGAATAAACCGCTCATCATAGTTGAAGCAGAAACCCTTTGCCCTTTTATCTTCCATCTCAACTCTTGTAAGGCATCGAATGAATGGGGAATTTTGGGCACCTAGTTCCACGGGTCTACAAATGGAATTCCCTTCCCCTATGTGAATTGTTGGTGTGGTGTTTTTTCCAACTAAGATTCGCCATTCATAAAGTCTTGCAAGATTCATTACAGTGGATAAATCGGGTGGGTGGTGAAGTTCCACTTCCATTACAATATCTTCCAGTAATCCGCTCACAAAAATCTGCATTTCCTGTTCAAAAGTTAGAAAATGAGTTTGGGCAGAAATCTTCTCAAATTAGCGTTGATATTGCTCCACCGAATTTGTCTATTTGGGTTTGGATAGTGTTCCCTCTATATTGCTTCCAATTGGGAACCCAAATCGCAATGTGCAAGTTTGTTTGAATTCTTCCCAAATTAAGTGTGGCTTGTCTCAGGCGATTTTCAAGTACCACAATTGGGCATCCTCTTACAAGTGTACGGCGACCAACTGCACTTTGTCTATTTCTGGAGTGTTTAGATGCAAAAAAAAGTTTCATAACGATTAAGCCAACCCAAGGGTTCGTTATTCCCATCAAAATGAGGAAAGTCAATTTTGGTGTATCTGGGAAAAAGTTGGCGATGATCTGGGTTAGTGTTGTTGGTTTGGTGTGTATGGTTGTGGCTATCCAAATTGACATTGTTGTTGTTGTTGATTTGGGGGGATGGTTGTGGCTTTCATTTTGGGATTCAGTATTTAATTTTTGGGTGTGCAATGAGTGTGTAATTTGCTCGAGTTGTGCAGCTATAGTTTGAAAACGAGTGTCGGTAGCTGCTTGTTTACTTTTGTAGATTGTGCGGAACTCATCGAATTGCCCTTGCAAAGTACTCTTTTCTCCCATTACCTCCTGCTCTAATACCAAATTGCTAGCTGCCCTTGATTTGGATCGAGTAATAGGATGCTGAACTTTAAGACTACCTCCTAATACTAGCTTAGAAGGAGATTTATTTAGATTTTTTCTTCCTCTCCCTGTTTTGACAAAATTGTAATTGAGAGCTCAATTTGAGAGAGAGCTCAGTGATCTCACAATTTAATAATGTTTTAGCTTGCCTTTTCATTGATAGCTCAGGCCCTTTAAATATACTGTCAAAAAACCATAATTTCTACTATTAAGGAGATAATAATAATAACTAAAGAAAAATAATCCTATAATAATATCTAAAGAAAGATAATCCTATAAAAATATGTAAAGATAGATAATCTTAAAATATTTAGTTAATGATAACAATATCTAAAGAAAGATTTATTTTAAACAGAAAATAAAATATCTGCAACTAAATAGAATTCTGAAATGGTGCCATTTCTTATTTGACTTCGTAACAAATCATCAATCCACAATCATAGCCAACTTTCTCTCTTGTCATCTACAAATGATGCAAACTCAAGATTCATAAATGCATTTTTTTTGGCTTCTCATAACATTTGGAGACATCACATCTGACACACCTTGGATATGTCTTGTACATAGACTGTAATCAAAGTGTGTTCATTTAGTAACTTAGCTTTTTAATTTAAAATCATTTTTTTTTATGTTTGTTATTTTTGGATCTTTGTATCACTAGTATGCATTCGTAGATTGATAACCAACCAGATGAAAGCACATTCAGTATTGGTTACACAAGTCTTCAATGCCGAGAAGACAATTTGATTGTTGGATTCAGGTCAACTCACCAGTGAAGTTTTTTTACTAGAATATGTTTAATGTCCATGTTAATAATTGGTGATGAACTTCTAATTAGATAACCATAAATATTAAGAGTTCATTATATCACTCATACAAGAGGATGAAGTTGAAATATAATTGTTTATAATGGCTACTTTTAACAGACTCACAAAAGCTCTAGCATTTTGAGTATCAAAATCAGAGGTTACTGAGTTCATACCTACTCGTGTCCACTTTTTGAAATCCTTCCGCAAAATATCGACTACTTTGAGATCAGACACATCATACATTAAGTATCTCACTGCAGATGGTAAATTGTACCTCCAGATTTGAGCCTTAGAAGTGTAAGGAAACAAGAAAAGGAAAACAACAAAAGAAGCAAAACTAAAACCTTGTAAATCACAAAGAGAAGTGAGCACATAAAACCATACGTATTTGGTAAAAACCGTTGCATCCGAAACGACCAGCACCATTGATCAACAATGTAGCCATGTATTTATCTTTGGAGGTACAATGAGCACTTGTTAGGTTCACAGTGTCTAACTGTATGCCAGCTAGCTGCACATGGTAGGAAGACCAAAGAATAATCAGGTGGAAAAGATAAGTGAAAATAAAGGGAAACATAGGATTAAATTGAACAGATATTTCTTCATATCTGTCAAAGTTATATGTTGTAGCCCACTAAAATGGAAAACATAGGAAAATGAAAGAAAAGAAGATTAGGAAAATACTGCTTAGTAAAACTATCTTGTTGGTCTCATTTATAAAAAAACTCATAAGCAGTTTGGAGATGATTGCTGCAAAAGGAACAAAGCAGTCAATTAACAGTTTTATGTTTTGTATGTGTGGCCTGTAAGCTTGTTTGCTTCTGTACGAGTGGTTTTAAGTTCAACAGACTTCCTAAGTCACAATATGCTATTAATTTTTAAATCTGTTTGAGAAATTGGAAAAGTATATTAGCAAAAGAAACAATTTAAAAGCAAATGCAAGACAAGAAAATCTGAAACCCTCGGAATTTAGCAGCAAATACCAAAATTCTGCTGAATCCTTGCTCAGCCAATATCTCAGGTGAAGTCATTGCGAACATTTCAGCAACTATAGTACAGCATGAGCAATCCTGTAATTATATGTTGAATAACATAATTACCACATTGGAATACAGTAACAAAAATGCTAAGGCAGTTAACATTTGTTTGTAATATTACGGCTTCTTATTAAATCTGATTGTCTGGAACCCATTCTGAGGGCATTTCACCAATTACTTCGAATCTTCATTTTCTACGTAACTAATCCAATCTCTGTTTTGGAATTAAGGCCCTTCAAGGTTTTATGTGGAGATTAAAGACATCATAGGTTTTTCCAATAGGAGCAAATTTGGAAAACAGAATTTGAGCAGGACTCCAGATTGAGATTATGCTTATTGGGGGATTTATTATGTAGAGCAGTAGAGCACCAGGCAGCAAACCAGAGGATCAACAAGGATAAAGCTAGTAACATCATAAGTTAACTTAGGTTTCAATTTTTCATGAAACAGAAGAGCAACACTGATATACGTGTGAAAAAATGGTAGATCTGAGTGCCATCTGTAACACACATATAGCATGTTGCTTGCTTAGGGAAGGAAACTTCACATTCTTGCCTACATCATTTCCTAACTCAACAACGGGAAAAGGTTGCTGGCCTAAAACTATGCCAATTTTCACCTATAATAACTCATGATTCCTTGAAACTCAAAAACAAAAGAGCAGCAACAAACGGCAGGACTTGTTTGCATCTTGTCAAGCTGGATTGAAGTGTCACAGTTTGCTCAGGCCTATATAGAACATCCACAATTTGTTGAGCAATTTCAATGAAATGGAAGTAGCATAACACACTACATGGACAACTTTGTAACAGAATCAAATTCTGAGTAACGCCTTGCTTTTATTTAAGGAAATTGCTTTTTTTTTATTTATTAAAATCAAAATAGCTGCCTTTTCCATAGTTGCAATCTCTTTCTTTGTCTTCTTCCTGGGGGTGGTGAGGGGGTTGTAGGGGTTGTATTCTGAGTTCAGAACTTCAGAAGATAACATCCTTAGAAACATGACTAATTATTATTATTATTGAGAGAGACAAAGATCAATAATTTATTCTATCTGATGTGGCTTGAAAACCTGCTTAAGCTACAGATCATTTATTAAACCAATCATTTAAACCAGCATTATAGGACCCAAAAGAAAAAAAAGAAAACACATGATAATTGCCAATTCAATGTCCCCAAACATGAATACTATCTGTTATTCTGAGGATTGAACCAATATGTCATAAAATTCGCCGTACTCGGGAACAAAAATGAGTACTATTTCTGAAAACAAAGTGCTTACCCAAACTACCATAAATTTGGCACAGATAGTAGATAAGTCAATAACTTAATGAAGAGATGAATGATTTAGATTTTCATATAATACCTGCCCCACAGTAACAGTCTCAACCCAAGGATATACAGTTTCACCCTATATAACAAAGAGAAACCTTAAGATAAGAATTCGCCTATTCTGATTACATCTGAAAATCGTAAGAAACATGAGAAATTTAATGACCACAAGCTAGTTAATCACACCTTTCTACAATTGAAGATTTCTACTACTGCCTCTCTTAATGCCTGCACCAGGAGCACCCAAGTAAATATCAATATATCTAAAGTTATTACTCAAAATAAAGCAAGCTCTTTCAAGATTTTTTACCTCTTGTTTTGTTGGGAGCTTGTGGCCATTTATTAGAACTAGTTTAAGACTTCCAAACAGATCATAATATGATAGATCGATCTGCTCAAAGTTTCATCAGTGAGAGGAAAATTAAATGTCAGTTGTATTGGCTGGTTAAATAATAATCATTTTCTAAACCTGCACAACTTAAATGCAACAACTACCAAGAACCTTAAGATATTACGCATCAGATAATTTATGATCCACCTGTTATCATTGCATATAACAAAATAGTTCTAGAATGTACATTTCATGAAGAGTCATATTCTGGATATTTTGTGGTTTCTGTGAAGTTGGAGTGTGTTTTCGGCTTTCAATGCAAGATTTGTGCACTTTATTGAGTGAAGAGCATCCAGCCAAAAAGGCATCAGTCATAGCAAATAATTTATTGTTTTGTCAATGTATCAAACTTATTGTATATACACCTCAGTCTCAACCATATTACTTAAGGGGGGTTTAACCACAAACAAAAAAATAAATCAAATATTTTCTATCACCTTTAAGAAGATCAGAAAGTTAGCAGTAGATTCAAGTCTTTCTTAGTGGGTTAGTGACAGTCCACAATCAGGCTTACAGCATGAGTTGTTAGATCACCTAAAGATTAATTATTTCAAAATAGAGAATACCTCATCTATAAATATTAATGCTGACTGATCTACTTGGCATGAATCCAGTAACCATGTAAGCTCTGCGTGAGCATTTAAATCTGCTCTCTTCATGTTGATGACAGGCACAGTGCAGAACAATTCACTTTCTTGTGTTAGATTTAAGTAGAAGGCATACATGATGGTCGAAGCAAGAGATCCAACACCTGCACATGGTCCAAAACATTCTCCTTATAATTGGTTTTACAAAAGGGTTACAACTTAAAAAGAAAAGACTAAGGACAATATGATACACACTCCTAATGTTTCACTTTATCTTAAATTTTTCAGTTGAACTTATCATAGTTTGAACTTCAAGACAAACATGCTGAATTATGAATTTAAAGAATCTTACATAATATCCAATACAATCATGACAAAAGAAGCTTTATCAGCATTAGAAATCCGGGGTCCAATCAAGTAATTTTTAATTCTGTTATTGACTAGCCAATTCTTTGTGAAGTCAATAAGATAGCATCAAGTTGTAAATTTATTTTACTCTCCTGTCTCTTTTTCCAACAAGAAATTTAGAAGAACCCAAATCCAAACTCGATAATTGCAGACCACTAATTTGAGTGCAATGCTAGACAGTCGCAAAACAAATAGCTTTTTGCTTTCTCTGAATCATCGTGCAAATATACTCATAAATACTAATATCTCAGTAGGCTTTAATTCACACATACAAAAGGTGAGTGATAGGAGCACATATTATAAGATGAGAATGAAGCACATAATAAAAGGAATTAAAACTATTTTTAAAAAAAAAGAAGAAGAAAAGGAAGAAAAAGTCACAGTTAATTTAGGGAGATTACCGCAGACATCTTGGCCAAGTACAGCATGTAAGAATCTTCCAGGGACACCTGCACTGACTTCATCTTTTCTGGCTTTGAGATATGAATTAAGCCTGTTAATGCCTTCACATGATTCCACTATTTCCACTTGAGGTGAAAACCCGTTATAAAAAGAAGCAGCAGATTGAGGAAGTGGAATCTTTGACAAGTTTGGTTTCATTCTATTCATTCTGTATGATTTCATGAATGTAGGTCTCATCAAATCTAGAGTACCATGCTGCTCAAGTGCTTTAAACTTTCCGGAACTGGACTCCATCGAATTACTCGGATCACCCACATCAAAGCTAGAGTCCGACTGATTCCTTGGCAATGAAAATGAAGTTGTTTTGGCAATCTTTGACCGAATACCCAGGGAAGACCGCGCAAAAGGTTCTAGTATAACATCAGAGACTGAATCTTCTAACGTTGAGTCCAAGGACTTCTCATAAACATCTAAGTCAAATTTCTTATGTTCTATGTCACTAATTTCTGATGTGGAACGAGAAATCTTCCCACTTCTGGGACGTCCTTGAAAGACAGCGGTAGGAGTTTGATTTGTTAAGGCGTCATGACCTCTTAATAAATCATCAAAGTATGGATTATCCCTAGAACGAATATATTTTTCCTGTTTACCAAAATATAAACAATCACAAAAAATTTGAAGTAATAATTTACTCTAATCCCATGCACAAACACAAATTAAATTTAACCAGAGTCTATTAGTTCACTTGAGCCTAATCTAAGACTAATTTGTCGTTAATTGATAAACAAAAATAATAGAATAACACATAGTTGTATAAAAAATACAAAAAGAAAGAAACACTAAATTTTACTCTTTATCAGAATAATTATACGCAAAATTAAACAGTCAGAAGAATAAGGCATTGAATAATCGACTAATATTGACGAACCTGGGAGAGTACTCTGTGAGACTTCATGTTCGGAAGGAGAATGAAGAGGAGATAGCAGAAACAAGCAGCAGTGGTGGTAGCATTGGGCGCCAGATTTGAAGAGAAAAACAGATGGAGAAGAAGACAACAGTGAAGGAATCTTTGCAGGCTCCGCCATTGCCGCAGCTCTCCTCCGTAGAAATTGTCACTTGGCCAAATTAGCCACTCACAAACAAACAAAATTTCTTTCTTTTTCAATGTAGCTTAGTCTGTGAAACCAAGGCAAAACCTTTGATCCCACACTCCAATTTGATTTGAATTTGGAGGGATTTGATCCCAGTCGGCCATGCAAACGGGGATATATGTTGTTATTGTTTAATATAATAAGAGTATTTCACCAACACCCCGACAATCTACTAATTACACCCGAGGCTCGCGTCCAACAATTGGATATGTTGGTCAATAAATATAGAGTAACGTTATCTGAGCCCCTTATTTATCTAATCAACCCCCAATTATATTATACCATATTAATTTGTTAAAGAAAAACCCTAAATGCACAGAATAACATGTCAAGAAACTCATAAATAAATTAACCATCTAAATTAATTGCACCTTGCGTAATAATATTTTTTACTAAATTTTAAGAATTAAATTATTAAATAAGTTAAATAACAACATGAGTTAATTACATATTATATTAGCAGTAAAAACATCAACATAAATAACTATTAGATCCCCAAAGTATGACCTACATTACTAAAAAGACCCCACGTTTTTGAAGTTATTTTAATAAACCCCTCTCTATTAGTAATGGCCTTTAATTTAGATGGATTCTAGAATTATGTAGTACGATAAACGTGTGCCACAATCTAATAGGTTTTAACATTTTTTGTTTTTGTTTCTTAATTAAAAAATATTATTTAATAGAATAAAATACAAATTTAAAAACTTAAAAAAATTATAAAAAAAAGAGATCACTAACCATAATCATTGTTAATGTAATCACCAGTTAGCTTTCAATTATCGAAAAATTTGACAAAGGCAAATCAATTTAATGTCTACATTATCTAACTCATATTTTTCTAATTGACATAATAGATAGGTTGTTTTGCCACAGGGTAATGAATGGCGACCAAATAAGACAAAGAACCTAACAACTATCATCACATCGCTATTAAATAAGAGCATTGTGCTTTGCACCGATACTATTATTAGAATTAATAGCTTGTGCTCTCGGCAAAGATAGTGGTAATGCTGCTTGACGACCACCATCACTTTGTTTAGGCCTTTTTGGTGTTCTTTTTTTTTTTTTTTTTGGTTGAAAATGATCATAAGAGTTTAATGACATAAATATAAATTTCATTGAAATTGCTAATGTTATTGTCGTCAGCGGCCGGTGGGAACGCAATAGTGATTATGGTTTTGGGTGTCTTTTTTTGTTTTTTATTTATTTATATAATAAAATTTTAAATATATTAGATTAAGATACGTCTCTTTTTTAGGTAAAATACAATATTACTCTTGAATGAATCTATTGAAACTAAGGATAATTACTAATGAATGAGAGTTTATTAAAATAATTTTAAAATATAAATAGGTCTTTTAGTAATATAAAGTAAACTTTAGGGTTCTAATTTACTCTTTAGAAAATTATTTAAAATTTTTAATAAAGTAAAATGAGCAACTGAGGTTAATAAAATAAATAGAGGGCCAATTGGCACCACTCTAAATGTAATGGATGCATTCAAGCTTAGTCTTATATGAACAGCATATCAAAGACCGTTGCGATTTATCACCATAATTTATGTTAATGAACACTCATTCTAAGTAAACTTATGAAGTGACGAATAGGGTCTGAAGAAATTAAAGTGTGGGTTAACTAGTAACTCTCCACATCATAAAAACAACAAGCTCAATGCTCAAACCCAGTGGGAAACCTATTAATGGGCCTAATTCAGTTTAACTAGGGATATGACTATGATAATAATTTGTTTTGTATTGTGGAAGAAAAAAACTAAATTATAAGAATTTTTTTTAATAATCATATTTAAAATACCCATTCTGTCATTAGAAAAAAGAACCAAAAAATTTTAGTTTGAATACCTTTCACATTCCGAATATATTGCTATACCACGGTTTAAAATCTTGGGTCGCACTTAAAGCTATAGTTTAATTATGCGTGAATTGTATTTTATTCAGCAATCTTTGAATTTAAGTCCTGGCATTTGTCAAATTCTAAAAAATTGTAAATGTTTTGTATTTCAGTCTAAAGCTTATTTCTCCTAGAGATTTAACTTAGTCCACGAACTCCAATTTAGATGCTTTGGATTATCGTAGTCTTTGGTACGATCATGACTCCATAGGTTTTTAGTACTGAATGAGATGTTCTCGGCAACCATCATTGACCAAACAAATTGCTTGAGTACTCCCAATAAGGTTGATCACTCTTTTTCTCTAAACGAACGAGAAGACACTTAACAAAGAACTATACTTGAGCCAACTAGCTTGAAGACTCGGATTGTCTTTATTCTAGAGATCCTTAAAAACTTGATATCTTCGAAATCTTAAGATTCTAGGAGCAAATCCCACTATAATCTTGAAACGTGACTAGGGTAGGAAGGTAATAGCTTGCTCTAGTTCAACAAAGATTCAAGCATCAAAGCTTAGCAACACCTATAAATAAAAAAGACTCGATGATAAAGTAAAAGGCTTTTTTTTATGGGAGGGCTTTGTTTTTTTTAGGATTCTTCAAAGCATTTCTTTTATCTTTTTAGATTTTCCTAAGTAAATTACCTTGTGCTTCATGCCAAGTGTCATGTCCCACATCAGAATAGAAATGGGGTGAATCTTGGGTATATATAAGGGGGTATGCAATATTATCTACAGGCTAGTCATTTGGGTAAATAGTAAGTGTCCGGCCAGTGACAAGTGATATCAGAATAGACTCGAATTTTTATTTGCATGTGAGCCCCAAAATTACCTCAATGGAGATTACCACATAGGATGTGGGTCCATCATGCCTTGAGGGGTGGACAATATGGGTCAAGTGAGCCTTAAAAAACTTGTGTCTTGAGCCCCAATAAAGATTGTCATGTGGATAGTGGGTCCCTTAACCCTTGGAGATTGGGTAATAAGGGCTAGGTTGGCCCCTAAATTTGGGTCAGACCATGGCGAAAGCGTCACGTGATTGGGTGAGAGAGAATTTTACATCCCATATCGAATAGAAATTAAATGGATCTTGGATATGTATAGGCATGTAGACAACATTACGTAACATACTAGTATTTTAAGTCAATGGCAAGCACCCGACCCATATACAAGGGTTTGTTATAGCTTCTGGGAGCTCTTACAACCCATAAATCCACCATGATCACAGAATATATTACTTTGTAAATTATTATTTATAAAGGCCATGATTTTCTATACTACTGTTGTAAGAAACATTATCTAATAATGCATTAGAAGTGAGCTAAGACTCGGCAAAGTGCATATAAGTCATATAGAGCTGAACCACCATAATTCCTTTATTGTGTATGTTCTTCCTTATTTAATTGTATATAAGATCCCAGCGTAGTAATAAACCTTCCAAACATTAATAAATAGCCATCTTGGCTTAAGCCAATAACAGGTTCAACAATTTTTCCCACCAGAATATAAATCTAACATGTTAAACCAAGATCACCTAAAATCCAAGGTTAATAGTTTGGCAGAGTCTATGAGAAATAAACCAAAAGCCATGATTTGAAGACGTATAAAGATGACGATTAGGTTACCTATGGATGAATTTCCAAGGACCAATAAAAGAATTAGCAAGGACAAAGGTGATGAATGCTTGAAGAAGTCCTTAACCCTAGTTAAAGAATGCCATCATGAAATGTCTAGAAGAGTTTGGCTGCTGAAAAAAATTCAAGCGCATGGAAATACATTTAGCAGCTTAAGAGACAATAATAGCACCAAGTTGTCGCTACAATAAAGAAAACGGTTAGGTTATGAATTTCCATACAAATATATTCATAAGTATGAAACATGGATGCTACAAAAAGATAAAGACTTGATCTTGAGAAAACTTGATGACAATACACACGACTTAGCACTCTTAGATGCTCTTGGCCCTACTCTTTACTAACAAAAAACATGTGTTTCTAATCATGATTACTTGTAGGTAGATCTTGCGTGGGATAAAAATTTTTATTGCTATCATAAGCAGAGATGTAATAAAACCCCTTTTATTGATCAATGTTTGCTAAACATCAATATATCTATTGGAATTCAATGAAGGTAAGCTCGTTGTACCAGCCTTTACCTATGTTACTTATAAACCGACTAACATTCTCCATAAATTTAAACCTAGTTGACATAGAGGTAAGTTCAAATGCGTAAGCATATAGACAAAATATGGCTAAAAAGGTAGTCTCAACATTATATTAAAGAAAGTGGGATTAAAGGCTACCTCATAAGCAGATGGTGCACTCGCTTACTCATCCTTTTGGCGAACCCTCAGAATAACTATGGTTGGTATTCCATATTTCTCCATCAACTTAAGAAGATGCTCTTCTCGTACACTTGCAGATGGAAAATAGGACAATCTAATTCAAAAGGGATCTCCTCATCAGGTTACAATATGAGGCCCTTTTTTTTTCTTCTTCTTATTAGGCCTATTTGGTTGACCAAAAGATTGAACTTGCCTTTGAGGAACCCCACTTAGCACTACATCACTATGAGTCCTTTTAGAATCATTAGGGACTTTTAGCAGTTTTATGACATCTTTTCTTTGGGTAGGCTCTTTGATAATTAAATAAAGTCCTCAGACCTCCCCAGTACCCACGTTATCTATATCTTAGGTTGAGCTACTCTCAGCAGTCGGCACCCCACCAAAGTCCTTGAGCTTATTAGGAGTCCTTAACAAATGACATGTTTTTATTTCCTATAAAAGGAGATATACAACCTATCAATATAATTCTTCAATCGAGCACTCAAACTTTAAAGAGCATATACCCAGAAACAAAGTAGTAAAAGAAAGGTGTCAATAAAAAGTTGGAGTAAAAACTACTTACTTATATAAAGACCTTTTGAAAATAAGGAAAGAAATTTGAATGATGCTAATTTTCTCTCTCTTCAAAATTGTAGTAGAATCTCTCTCTTTAATTTTCAAAATAGAGTAAAAATAAAGAATTGCAATGTGCTTTCTTATTTATAGAGAGCCTTCAGTCCTATCTCAATCGTCGATTTAGGATCTAAGGGCTAATACACTCTTATAAGTGGAACATCTTTTTGACTGGCATGACTTTTTAAAGATTACTCTTTAACTAGTTGATCAAAACAAATGGTCTGAGATTCAACCATGTTAATAAAAATACAAAAAGACACTGTTGTTCACTTAGCTACCTGTCAGTGCATGTATATCGAAGGGTTACCCCTAATTAAATGCAAGTTTGGTGCTGATTTCAAATGTAAATTTTCACTAGTAGCGCGATTTGACAACAACATAAGCACCCACGTCATGTAGGGCCACATAGCACAGTTAAAAGTATTTCATCCCCCATTAAGAACTCAACATCTCAATTCGAGGATCATCTTGGGTCTAGAACTATTATAAAGTTTCTAATATCAATAAGTTAATACCAAAAATTAAAGGATCCTTATTTTCTCATGGGATTTCGACCCAAAACCTATTTCTCTCAAAGACTCAACCTTTCCCACAAACCCCATCTAGATATTTTGAGGTCCTTGGCTAACTATGACCAGGCCTATCATAAGAATTATCATAACGAACCACGACCCATTACATTGAAAGGCTTCAGGATTATATGAGATTACTTTGAGAAATGATCACGGCTTAGACCCCAGAGGTTTTTAGTACCAAATGAGGTGTCCTTGGTAACTAACATAGTTGATCACTCTTTTCCTTTAAGCGGACAAGAAGATACTTAATCAAGAGCCAGACTCGAGCCAACTGGCATAAAGACTTGGATTGTCTTTAATCTTTAAATCCTAAAAAAGGCAAGATCTTTAAAATTTTAAGATTCTCAAGGTAAATCTATTTATAATCTTAGAATGTGACCAATGTAGGACAATAACATCTTACTTTAGTCCTTCAAAGATTCAACCATCGATGCTTAACAACACTTATAATTAGAATACTTGATGATAAAGTAAAGGCCTTTTGGGGGTGGGGGCTTTGTCTTTTTAGGGATTCTTCCAAAGGGTTTCTTTTATCTTTTTTAGATCTCTAAGTAAACTACCTTATGCTTCATGCTAGGGGTCCATTACAGCTTCTAAAGGTTCTTACATCCCATAAATCCACCATAATCAGAAATATATCACTTTATAAATTATTTTCTATATAAGCCATGCATCCTCGTATTACTGTTGTAAGAACCATTATCTAATAGTGCATTAGAAGTGAGCTAAGGCTCAATAAAGTAGATATAGATCCTTATCAAGCTGAACCACTATAATTCTCTTGTTGTGTATGTTTATGTATATATTCTTCCTTATTTAATATTAAACAAGATCTCAAAGGGTTCAGCATATGCCACAAGCTGGCCAAGCATTAATGAATAACCATTTTGGTATAAGCATAATAATAGGTCCAACAATTATTCCTATTAGAATATAAATCTAACCTGTTTGCATAGGATGGCTTAAAATTTAAGGTCAACAATTTAGTGTTGTCTATGAAAAACAAACAAAAGGCCATGATTCAAAGACACAAAAAGATGACCACCAAGTCACTAATTTAGGAGTTTGAATCATTTGTATTGTATTAATTCTTATATTAGGCTTTATTTAAGTGTTTATGGAAAATACTTTGAAAGTTGAGTGATTAACTTATTCATTATAAAGGTTTAGTTGGGACATTAATTTTTTGACACTTTAGAAGTTAAGAATAATTTGTTCCCAGCCTCAATTTAAGGTAAGATTAGTGGAATCCTTAAGACATTTACTTGGAGAATCAGGTAAGTCCAAGAGTTCTAAACCCAATCATAGCAAGGGTGGGGAAGCCAATGAGTTTCAACCTCCGGAGAGCAAGGAGGAGAAAGGCAAACCGCCTAAGTGGAAAGAGCAGAAACGCAATGGCCATAGGGGTAATGGTCTAAAATCAAACTGTTTTCTTTGCGACGGGGATCATTGGGTAAAGGACTGTCCAAAGAAAAAGGCTTTCAATGTGATGTACGAGACACAAGAGGAGGGCGAATAGAGTTTCACCAGAAAAGTTTGTTGATCCGAACCATGAACTAGGGGACATAGTTATGAAGCTCGGTGGTGCTGTGAGTAAGGCAATAGATCGCCTTGGGGAGTTGGAAGAGCATGTGTCACGCCCCAGACCCAAAAGATCCGACACACGACATCACTTACATTCATTCACTGCATGTGCACTCATAAATAATATTACACAAAATTTTCAACTTTCATTTCAATTTCTTTCAGAATTTTAGCAATTGAATTATGACTGGGACAATTATTAAACCGGAGATACGCAGAGTTTTCTCAGAGATTAACACTCTACTACGTCACCAGTAGCAACTTTGTTACCGGGAGCCCAGAATATATCCATTGCAAATTCTTACTTAAAATCATCCAATAACCACACTTTATAAAACTTAAACCAAATCCAATCAACACACAATGAAATAATACATAAGTATTTATTCAATAGGGACAAACCAAATATCCTATCCCACGTGTCCCCAAATGAAACACACAACAACCTAGCAACTTAGGGAACCCAAGGAACAGCAGAAGCCTTGCCAAATCCGCCAAGCACACATGTACCTTATTTACCTGAAATCACCATAAACTATAATGAGTATAAAACTCAGTAAGCATACTAATTTTTTCATATATCAAATACAAATACATATATGTACACAATGCATATGTATGATATGTTGTGATCAATCAAAATCATAATATTATCAAATCACATATCATGTAAGCGCTTACACATTCTTTCAAAACACATAATAGGAATACCATTACTCGACTACTACTTAGTAGGACTTACATATCACATATCACATAATGAGCCAAATGTCACTCGTAGGTGACATACCGTATGAGAGGAATAGTACAAGTGAGGTCTTGAATAACACATATATAATGCTTATGCCCGAAGGTAAAAGCCAAACCCTCACCCTGATCATCGGTGAGCCCTCTCACATGCACCAATACGCCACCACACGAATGTGATGACTCACTCTTCCTTTAGGTACCAATAGGATCCTCCCTACATACGGAACACATAACATATACCCATCCCAAAGGAAAGGCCACACATAAAGGCTCCACAAATCACATAAAATGCCTACTAAGTTAACAGTGAGTTCAAGTACCCTCAAAATACAAAATATTTCTCATGGACATATTACACTTCAAAAGCTTTCTTTATTAAACACATCTTATTTTGAAAGCTCACTTACAAAAACACATGTATGTCCATGCTCAATGTCAATGCTCACATTCAGAAACATATATTCATATTTCATATCAAAATATACTTTGACATAACATAAACATATTCTTAACCCCATTTGCAAAATCATACAAAACAATTACTATGTTTATTGTGATTTCAGTAAAAAGTCTAGTATACTTACCTCTTAACACTTTCAGCTACAAGGCTTAAATCTCCTTAACCTATCAATGGAGATTAATCCTTTCATAAGCCTCACAATTCACACAAAATACTTTAAATAGCTTACAAAATTATACACAATGCATTTATCACATCAAATTTGTCTAAATATTTGGTTTCTCAAAACCTGTCATTCTGACCACTTACACTTAACAAAAATTTCTAATACATCAAATGATGTCCAATTACTCCGAAATCAGAATATATCATTCTTGACTCATATATACTTCTTATATATGAATATTATATCAAAATTCCTACAAAATCCATTCCATACACACCATCGAATCCAAACTACAAACCTGACAGGATCAAGATACTTACTGAACAGTATTCAATCTCCCAATTTTATAAATTCATATACTGACTCAAAAATTATAAAACTACCACATAATTACTCTTGACACATATCTCAGTCCATGATAAATATTTGGTTTCCAAATAACTGCCAAAAGTATTTTAAAACTATTTTATTTCATAACTTTAAAAATCTGTTAATCAAATACTACAATGAGCTGATACACTTTAGAAATTCATAACACTTCAACCACATTGATCCAAATTCTCAATTCCGAGTATATCATATTAGACATATAAAATTATCATATTCCACAAATTCATAATTTATAAAGATCATTCAGCAGCTCAAAAATTATTTTCCACTGTATCATACTGTTTACACAGGAAATTTCCAGAATTCCAGGGTCATTTTGGTAAATTCACTACAAATTCAATTTTCGAGATTTTCAGTCGATTCAAAGTCTCAGATGATCCTAAACATGTCTAATTTCATATACTCAAAATTCAAAACCAGAATCGAATCACAACAATTTATAAAATTCCTAGATCAAGAGGTTATCCAGCAGAAATTTCATAATTCATCATGATTTATCAAACTATCTTATAGATCATCATCAATTCTCACAACATCAAACGAAATACACATCAAATCCTTAATTATACATATTTCCAGAAATCAAAACTTAAAGAAATTAACTTAATTAACACCAATAAATTGATAATTAGTTGTGATATACCTCTAAAGATCCAAAATTCCAATTTCTTCTTCTTCTTCTTCTTCTCTTTCTCTCTCCTTTATTTCTCTCTTCTCTCTCTAAAAATGGGTAGCTCGACAAAAATGAGAGAATTAGGGTTTTTAAAAGTGTATTTTTATACTAAGTGGTTAATTTTTGGTATTTACGAATTCACCCCCAAAACTTTCAAAGTATAATAATTTGGTCCCTAAAATAATTCCAAAGTCTTGCAAATAAACCCAATACTAATAGTATATCCTTAACCTATAAAAACACTACTAATAACAATATATAAATCAAGGATCACCCACATACAAATAAAATACGTATATTTATATATATAAATATACATATTCTTACCGGTTATAGATACTGGTTACTACAGCATGTCGAGAAGCTCAAGGTAGGCCTTGATATTCAAGGGGATGAGTTGCGCTCTCTCATCGACAGCTCCATTGACGAGCATACTGACAATCAACGGAACTGGATCGAGGCTTTTCAGGAGAAAGTCTTCAACACCATGGACAAAGTTCAAGGGCGTGAAAGTAGGTTATGTGGAGTGCTAAACCATATAAATACTCGATGTTAAATTTTTCTTTCTCTTACTCTCTTTAATTTTTCTAATTAATTATTTACTATTGCTTCAATTTTTTTAATTATTATTTGTGCATTTAATGAAAACATGGATATTTACTTCAAACTTACACTTAAATTTCTAAATTCTTAATTCACTTCTTTTTAGGTTGTCTAAATTAGATTTTCAATGATGATATATTTATTTGTATTAGAAAATTTATGCAACTAAATTTGAACTTACAATATTCCTCTTAATAATAAGGAAGTGGTGAGTTAAAAAAATAAAAGTCTTCACTCACTAACAAAATATTTTGATGATTTGGATGATATGATCGCTTACTAGTACTAGAGCTATCCTCGTTACCATTACCTATTTGCTTTTCCGAGATATGATTAAGGATTTGTTTGGTATAACTGGGCTACTACTTAACCTAGTAAATAAAATAGTTAATTAAAGTATTTAATAAATACTAGTTGGTCAATTTTTCATTAGATATGTCTTCTTTTATTTGTATGTCAGTGCTTCCACTTTATAATAGAAGATTCAAAAGTCACAACACTTCTATATTAAATCAAACCTAAATCAAGAATTTCCTTCAATATAAATGACATTAGCACGAGTACAAGAACTACAAAGTTTAATAAATTAAATTTACAATTTTAATATAAAACCTATAATCTTAAATATTATACTTTTTTGTGTTTCAAATTTACATTTATGAACTTTATGATTTTTTTTTTAAACTTCATTACCTTTATTATCCATATATATAATAAGAAGATAAAGTCTATCATTAAAATAAATGTTTTTAAATTTTATAATTTTTTAAAGTGTAATGTCGGATTAGGATCCTCTTCTAGTCTAATCTTTTTATTAACATAGAGTAAGTAGTTTATAAAAAATAAAATAATTAAAAAATAAATTTTGATCATATATCATTAATGCAAAAAAACATATCAAAAGATTCTTAAAAAATTAAGTAACATTATATTAAAAGAGAACATAAATTGAAAATATTTGCATTTGTATAAGATTTAAATATATTACTTTCTTTATAAAGAGTTGCTAAAAGATCAACTTTTTGGGATAATTTATTTTTTATCTTTTGACAATTCTTTGTATAATTACCATACGAAAGTTTAGATAAAATAATAACATTCGTATATGAGAATTTTCGTTCAAACCGATTCAAGAAATTAACAAATATTCCCCCCATGTCATCTCCCCTAGAAAGTTATTAGATGGAGAGAGATTGCAAAGCTTGTTGCTTTCCCCTACAACATGATTTTGTCCAAACAAAGCAATTTGTTTAATGATCCGCTATTGTAGACCAATCGGCCTTACTGTAAAGATGATCATATATATAAAATTAGATAATCTTAAACAATGGAGTTTTTGAAATTTTGGTTTAGTCTTAATCATATGTTTAAAAATTTAATGTCTTTTGAATTTACCTTTTGACCAAAATGGAGCACAAGTTAGCTTTTCCGGATAATTCTTTGTCTCTCATTTCTAGTGCCAAACTCATTTCTCTTTCTAGCTTACTTTATTAATTTTCAAACTCATTCCTAATCTTAATGTTGGTAAAATGATTAAGTTGGTGGAAGAATTAAACATAAATGCAAAGAAAAATATGCCCGTAAACAAAATTAAAACACCTTTTGTTAAATTAAATATGATCTAAATATGTATTATAATTAAATAGTATACATGATCAAATGTAAAAAAAATAAATAAAGATTGAAACTTTAACCTCCGACCATTAGTACTTGGTTGAGTGGGTATTTAGTTTTGCTAAACTTGTAGTAATCTCCGACGAGGGTGTATTTAAAGGGAACAAGAAAAAGAGATTAATAGGTTTAAGGATCTTAACATCATTTTTATCTCTTTTATGAATATCTTACTATAAAAAATGATCATTATTGGTTATCATATTACCAAATCTCATAATATGGAAATATAAGACAGTTAAAAAATGTTGTTATATTCCTAAAATAAAGGGACACATTGGACCACTCTTGGGACCAAAATGAACGTGGTCATTGTCCTCCTTGATCCATATATTTCACTTGATATAATATCTAAAATCTATTAATTGTCATACTTAAGAAACGAAAAACATGAACATGGCAATGGGTTTTCTAAGAATAAGTATTATCTTTCATATATTATAATGCATTATGTTTTCTAAATGCTAGCCCACATGTGTAACACAACATAATGAATAAACTCCATATCTATATTACGTCTAACGTTAATGATTTTACTCAAAATAAATGAAAGTGTATATAAATATGAGAAAACGTCACAAACAAACAAGAGTTTTATTTAAATAACATTCATCCAACGAAAACAAGAGTTTCATTTAAAAAACATTCATCCAATGAAAATCACATGATGAAATAAAATCCCATTCGGTTTACATGATCCTTAAGTCTCAATGATGTCATGCCTTTTGTCAAAGGATCAACAATCATCAATTAAGTACTAATGTGTTCAATGATCACTTTCTTCTCTTTAACACATTTCTTTATAACTAAATACTTAATGTCGATGTGTTTACTTCGACTATCCCTTTTGTTGTTTATTAATAAAAACTGTAGATGAATTATTATAATATATCTTCAAAGGCCTTAAAATTAAATTCATAATACTAAGCCTAAATATGAAACTCTTCATCCATACACCGTGCAATATAGTATTAAAATAAGAAACAAACTCAACCTTTATAATAAAAGTAGGTGTCAAAATCTGCTTTGTACTTCTCAAAGACATGTCTTCACTGGTAAATAAAAAATATATCTGGATATTGTTTTTTGTGATTCAACATAATCAAAGAAGTCTGAGTAGCCAATGACCTCTAGAATATTAGTCCTTTATGTATAAGAATGTAATTCTTAGTCCCTTAAATGTATTTCATCACTGTTTACAACTCTTCAGTGGTCATACCTAGATTACTTTGATATCTTTCCTATATTCTCATAATAAATGCAATGTTAGGTATTGTGCAGACTTGAGCATACATTATGCTTCCAACAGCAAAAGCATATGTTTTTTAATTGTTCACTTTTTAGATCATTTTTCAAAAAAGGCAAAATAGATTCTATAGGCACTATGAGTATAGAGAAACCCAATTTTGGCGGGGCATTGATTCAAAGTAAGCCTGTCCCTCTTCATAATAGGAGCTATACTTGGTGAATAATTTTTCATTTGAAATCTCTCTAAAATTTTATTGATACAAATCTCTTCAGATAGACCCAAAATACCTCAAAATCTATCTCTATAGATTTTAATGCCAATGTCATAAGATGCATACTCATATCTTTCATATCAAAATTCTCAGAGTGAAATTGTTTCACCTCATGTAACAATCCTTTATCATTGGTTGCAAGAAAAATATAATCCATATATAGAACAAGGAAATATATCTTATTTTGATTGACCTTTTGGTATATACATTGATCCACGATGTTCTCTACAAACATAAATAAAGGGATAACAGCATAAAATTTTAAATATCACTTATGAGAGGCTTATTTCATTCCATGCATGGATTCTTGAGTTTGCACACCAAATGCTCATCATAACTAGAGGAGAATCTTTCTGGTTATCTAATGTAAACCTTTTCTAAATCCCCATTAAGGAAAGCTCTTTTTACATCCGGTTGTTGTAGTTCCAAATTAAATTGAAAAACTAATGCCATAACGATACAAAAGAAATCTTTCTTAGATACAGGAGAAAAGGTCTCCATGTAATTGGTTTCTTCCTTTTGAGTGAATCCTTTAGAAATGATTTTGTCCTTATATCTCTTAGTATTACCCAAAGAGTATTTCTTTATCTTAAAGACCCATTTGCATCCTTAGACAACTCAACAAGATCATAGACTTTATTAGATATCATAGAATTCATCTCTTCTTTCATGGTATTATATCGTAAATCTAATTCTTTGCAACTCATGGCTTATGAAATAGTTTTAGGATTAGTTTCAGGTCCAATGTTATAGTTAGATTCTTATAGATATACAATGTAATTACTAAGACTTACTTATTTCTTTGTTCTAGTGATCTTTTTAATTTTGTACCAATATTCTCCTAAGGAGCATATTGTTCAACTGGTTGCTCAAACAATTTCTAGAAATTCTTGAATAACTTGATCTATTTGATTATTATCAACAACTTATAAAATTTCAACTGTTAGTTGCTCAACATTCGTTTAAACTTAAGAGGTATTATAAATGACAATCAATCTTTTACTTAACCTAAAAGGTTGAATGTCAAAATAATCTTTCTTAGAAACTATGTTCTAGATTGATTGTTTTCACTGATAAAGTCATTTTAAAGAAATTTTGCATTTCTTGATTTCATAATCTTAGTATTGTGAAATAGACAATAAAATATGTATAATTTAATCCTTTCAATTTATCCTAGGAGATTCTTTTTTTTTATGAATTATAAAATCTCACTTCAAACGGGCATCCCTAAATAGATGTATGTCATAAACTCAAATTTCAATTTTTCTATAGTTTAAGTGGCGTCTTTTAAACAACCTTAGTTGGAACTCAATTCTATATATACATTCCATTTTAAAAGCTTCTTTCCACAAGGATTTAGGAAGTTTTGAGTTGCTAAGCATACTTTGTACCATGTCTATTAATGTTCAATTTTTTCTTTCTACTACAGCATTCTAGTCTAGAGAACCAGGCATAGTGTATTAGGAAACTATCTTATACTCCTAAGAAAACTTTGCAAATAAATTAGGTGTTTATCTATCTGTAGTGTATCTATCATAATATTCTCCACATCTGTCTCTTCTCATCATTTTAATTTGCTTTCCGCATTGTTTCTCTACTTCAGCTTTAAATATCTTAAAAGCATCTAATGCTTCATTCTTATTATGAAGCAAGTAGAGACACATGTATCATGAGTAATCATCCATGAAAGATATAAAGTATTTCTAACCTTACAAGTCTATATCTAGATTACAAATATCTGAATATATGATCTCTAATATATCTGAGCTCTTCTTGGTACCTTTCTTTGTCTTATTGGTTTGCTTTCCTTTTAGGCAAATCAAACAAGTGTCAAAATTAATAAAATTCAAAGTATTAAGTACTTCATCATTTATTAATCTTTTAATTCTTTCTATGAAGATATATACTAATCTCTGATGCCACAATATAGAGGAATCTTCATTCATAACACATCGTTTAATGCCAATATAAACATGCATTGAATTATAAAAGCATCGTTTTGTAAATTAATCCATATATGCACTCTCGCCCAATTCTATTATCAGTCTTCCTTCCTCTTAGACATATACTAATCTCTTATATGTATTATAAGAGATTTTGGAGGGTCTATATTGTTATGGGAGATTATTTAGTATATAATACATAAGAAAAGATTCAAACATTTCAACTTTAAGATTTTTCAGCTGAGCTGAATGTCCTCTACTTGTATGATTGTTCATGCACACCTGTAATACTAGTAAGTCTTATAGATGAAAACCTCATTATTAGGATGCTGACAAAGGCCTTATTTGGAGTCTTAAATTGCTCATCAATAGTCTTTTGTGATGTTCAGACATTTGCATGCTAATCGACTGAATGTCATGCTAATCGACTAAACCACGAATACTAGCAGAGTATTTGGTCTTTATGAACATCAACCAAAGCGATTAGATTGCTAACATCAATCAAGAGCAATATTACCTAGAGTGCTAGTTTTAGTCATAACAGGTGGTTCATCTTTCTATATAACACAGTCAAATGTCCATCTACCTTAAGCGAAGAAGAATTCTCTCATCCCATATCTTATCATTATCATCTTTCAACTCAAGAATATTACAATTTATATTATAAAACTTCTCAGGCTATATAACTGCATAAAATTAAATATACATACTTATTTTACAAAAATTGAGGTTAATAAATAAATAACATATTTTACCAATGTAAATCATGTTTCAAAATATTAATAAAATAATATACAAATTTGCATGTGGGCTAAAGTTTTTAGTTCAAGTAGATTCATATAAAACTATCAAATAATATTCCATTTCCTAATTCTTATAGGTAAATTAAGAAAATAATTTGATATTTTATCTTAATTAACGATATAAATATAATAAAAATTCATGTGGTATAAAATTTATTATATTAAATATGATTAATTATAATTAATATCATTTTTTATATGTGATCCAAAATACTTAATATATAATTTTGCATCATTAAAGATGTTGTGGATAATCGTTAATTAATTAAAATTATTTGGATCACTAGACAAATTTTTTTATTCACCAAATATTATTTAGACAAAACGTAGGTGTCAATGCATAAATAAATGAACGATACTTACAAAATTAAAAATGAATTAATGTATAAGTACACAAAATAATTAAAAAAAAATTGAGTCAAATAGGGACGTATTTACAAATTCGAAAAAAAAAATTAGTCAAACTGTAATTACTCAATATATTAGTTCAATTTACGGCCTATTTGCAAAATTTTGAAAATATTTTTCCCAAAACAGAATTTATCAAAAGATAAATTCTGTTTAGGCCTATTTGCAAAACGTAAACCTTTTTGGCCACAACAAAATTACTAAAAGCTGGATGGGATTGAGTGATAAAATGCCATCTTCAACCTCTAAACAGGTTTTTTGACCAAAATTTTTACTCGATTGACCCGTTTTCGAAACCGATGATTTTTAAGCCTCCTAGACACAAATTTTAATGTTTCAAATAATAAAAATATTAGAAAATTAATTTTCCAATTATTTTTAACCTCGAGTTTCATCAAAATATGTACAAAACAAACTTTAATTTAAATTTTTTTTAAGTATTTGGCTATATGCCAACGAAAATATTTTAAATTGTAGAACACATCAAGGCAAAGGTAAAACATGATCTGATACTAACTATTAGACCAAATATGATCTAAATATGAATTATACTAAATAGCATACAAGATCAAATGTAGAAACATAAAGATTGACATTCACCAACCATTGATGATTGGTTGCGATGCAATGTCTAATGTAGGTATTTGGTTCTTCTAAATCTTTAGTAATCTTTAATAATGGTGTGTTCAGAGGAAAAACTAGATTAACTAGCTTAGGAACTTTAACATTATTTTTTATTCTCTCTTTTATGAATATCTTCCTATCAAAGATGATGTGGTTGGTTACCACATTATTATATCTCGGAACATACGAATATAGGGCAGTTAAAAAACATGGTTATATCCCAAAAGAAAAAAAAATATTGGACCACGCTTTTAGACCAAAATGAGTGTGATCAATACCTTTATTATATATTGGCTTTGTTCAATGAATATTCAGAAACTTGCTATTTTTGCCTGTAAAATTCAATTTTATATATATACATGTAAACACTTTTATACACATATAATTTCAGTTAGTTTTTTGTTTTGTTAAAATAGAGTTAAGGTGCACGGTAAGCACTTAATCATTGGGGGAAACACCAAAAAAAACCCAATTTTGAAGTAAATTTTTTTTGACCGAGTAAAATAATTTTAATCTATATTAACCAAAATGTAAATAGTATTTCTATTTTACCCTTCTTCACAAATTAAAATTTTCACTCACCCTCTCTCTCATTCTACTCTTTTTTTTTTATGAAAACAAACTCTCTTAAACTCTCATTTTCACTCAAATTTTATACCAAAATTTGTAGATACACTACAAATTGAGTACAATTTATAGATTTAAAGCAAATCACCTATTGTGAAGATGAAAAAAAATTTGAAAACAAGAGAAAATTGGTAATTTTTAATCCTAAATTTAGTTTTATATTTTTTGAAAATTTTTTAATGTAATTATTAAAAATGTATAGATGTAGTATTAATAAGGCATAAACTAAGTTGAAAATGAGTGTAAGAAGCCAAAAATGGAAATGGTTGAAAATGCCAAAAAGGGCAAGTTTCGACCAATTTTAAGGCACCACGCTTTGACATGATGCAACCACGCGCAGACGTATGGCTATATATGCCACACTACTGTGCCCTAGCGGGCTGCACCCTGCTGCGCGCCTCGTATTGTGCCCCTAGGTGCTCAACAAGGCGTACACCAGAGCACATCCCGTTCGGGCGTGCTTTGTTGCACGCCTAGGCATTGTGCTACGATCCATAATGCACACGGATTAGGGCGAGCAGTAGCTTGACGCATGGCACCATGTGGCGTTGTCAATTTTTTTCATTTTTTATTTATTTATATTAAGTTTATATTTGTATATATTTATTTATAAATTCAATATTTTGTATTATTTTTAATTTAATTATATATATAATTATACTAAACTAATAATTATTTTTGGGGTTGTTTTCTTCAAGTGTTGCTGATATTATCATGGTACAAATTTTGACCATTATATGCTTTGGAGGAAGATGAGAGAGTTCTAGTGATAGTTATGAGAGATACATTAGATATCAAAATATGCACATGGTAGTTTCAAAAAATATTAAATATAAAGTGTTGTAGAGAAGAGTTTGTCATCTTCTAAGAATTGATCAAGTGCATTATAAAGTGACTCTGAAGTTTAAGGTTTCTTCAAGTACTATAAAGTTGAGACTTATTTCACTTGAAAAGGATGACGAATCGATATTTTGGTTGACCCTGTAGAAGAATATTGCTACACCTTTATATGTAACAGTGGATGCTCGAGCTCCTAAATATGAAAATAAAACAGAAGTACCCATGGAGCAGAAATAAGACTATGTTAATCAATTCTTGTCTACAACCACTGTGTAAATGCCAAATCCCCCAGAGAATTATCATTATTCTCCTCCAATGTTCAATGAACAACCAACCTATATATATTATGATAGTCAGATATATAGAGATGTTAGTGTTGATCTTGGCTATGATATTGGTCATAATGTTAGAAATGATGCTAGAAATGACGAAGGTTACAAGAATGATGATCGTAGTTATGTGTTGGTTATGAGGTTGGTAATAATAGAAATGATGATGATGATGATGTTGATGCTGATTATGGAGAAATGACAGTAGATGTAAATGATGATAATGACGATGACAATAATGATGATGATGATAATGATTATGCCAGGAAAGAAAGGATTAAGGTTGAAAACCCATTTCAGTTCTAGCCAAAAATACAGCCATTTGACTTAAACATACGAGAAAAGATATCTTATACTGAAATTGGAGATATGTTTCTAATAAAGTTGTGTAATAACAAAAATGAAATTCATGAAGCTATAAACATGGTTATACTTTAGGGAAAATGGAGCGTCAGGGTTTACAAGTTCACCAAAGATTGTTTTGAGTTGAAATGCTTTGATAAAGATGTAAATAGAGATTACAAGCAGTACGACGAAAAAGTGTCATTTTTTCATCGTAGAGGAAGTAGATGCAGAACACACTTATACTTTGGATCAACTATGGGATGGTCACCGGCAAGCCAAGAGCCATATTATTGCTAAAGTAATTAACATAAGTTTATATCGGTTAATAGAAATTATAGACCGAAGGACATTCAAGCAGTCATACGTGAAGAATTCGGTGTTCAGATAACATATACTACATCTTAGTAAGTTAGGGAGCGTGCATTATGATTAATAAGAGGTGATCCAGAGGAATCGTTCAAATTGCTTCCTAGATATAGCTATATGTTGCAACAGAATAACTCGGGTATGGTTACTCACTTGAAAACTGATGTAGACAATCACTTCAAGTATTTCTTTTTAGCACTAGGATCATCCATTTGATTGGTGATTGCAGTAGATGGAATATTTTTGAAAGGTTCCTATTTTGGTACAATGTTTGTGGCTATTTATAAAGACGAAAACAATAAGATATTTTCATTAGCATGAGGGATTATTGACTTAGAAAATGGTGCTTTTTAAAATTGGTTCATGGTCAAGCTGTAAAGAGTAATTAATGACCATCAGAATCTTGTTTTCATATTTGATCGACATACTAGCATTAAGAGAGCTATACGGGATGTGTTTCCCAATGTATATCATAGGTTCTGCATATTTCACTTGAATAAAAATTTGGTGACAAAATACAAGTTACCATAAAAAAGTCTAAAAATAGGCAAATAGGGCATACTTATTTGCCTATTTTACTGCTGCCAAGATGTATCGTGTCCCTGATTTTTAACCCCAATTAAACAAGATACGAAAAATGAGACCTGATGTAACTAAGTAATTAGAAGAGGATGTTGGTACAGTAAGATGGGCTTGATTAGTTGGTTCTTTCAGATGGTACGACATCATGACTACTAATATTATAGAGAGTATTAATGCAGTTGTAAAAAAAGTAAGAAAGCTTCCGGTGACTGATTTGATGGAATGGATACATAAGCTAATGCAACTGCGATTTTACCATAGATGATTGGCAGCATAAAATATGACGATCATCTTGATGAATTGGGCTTATCACAAAGTCATGAAACATAATGATGACGCAAGTCGAATGACAATTTCTCTTGTTGATGTTTCACGATTTGTAGTCAATAAGGGTGCCATAAACTGGATAGTGGACATTTTTTATAGAACATATAGCTGTTAAAAGTTTGACTATTGGCAATTGCCTTGTCCTCATGCACTTGTCGCATGCAGATATATAAGATTATTGTATGAGAGTTTTTGTTTAACTTATTACACATCAGAGACTTTTATATCACGCCTATAGCAAACCAGTACTTCCAATTGGCTAAGTATTAAATTAGATAGTTCTAGAGAATTTAAAAAATATGGACATCCAACCTCCAATAGCATGTTGCCAGTCAGACAAACGTCGGTCGAATCGGATTTCATCTCAAGGAGAGGAACCATCGAAGAATATTTGTAGTCATTGTAGATAATGTGGACATAACTGACAGACATATAGAAACCTTGTCGCTTTAAATAGTAGGTGATATATATTTGTTTATAAAACTACCTTATTGATATTTAAGTTTTAATTTCACTATAATATAAGGCTAATATGTTTTTTCTATTTTAGACAAGTGTGAGATAGAGGAAACGACATAGATTCCGAGGTATAGTTCTATATAAAGATTTTATTGTACAAAGGATTATTATATACTATTTTTTAATTGTGCTACTTTACATTAGAGTGTTGAATTTTGTAACTTCTATAATGCACTTTATACTTTTTATTACGTTGATGTTGAATATGTTTAGTTTTGGATAAGTTATAGAAATATTTGTATAGGTGTTAAAATTGTAAGTTGCAGGAGTGGGATGTTTGACATTTTGGTAGAATCTCCCCTATTATATGGACGTTCCCAAATATGAATATGGGAAAAAACACACTTCTATATAATTATATATCATTTCTCTATACATCTACCCAACACATAGACATTAAAACAATAATATGACACAAATGCATATGTGAAAAGTATATTACACATCTATGAAATAGGTGCTGCAGTGGTCCATAAATCAATGGCCATCTTTTATCTATAAAAGGAACTAATCGAAGGGAATGAATCAAATGGCTAACCTAACATAAGATACTCAATAAATATACAAACATATAGGCTATAATCCTTACTCTCGACCACATATGGAAGTACGTTCTCCTTCAAACAAATGATTGGCCAAGGGAACATTTCTGAATTTTGTATTCCCTTTAAACTATAAAATCTACATCTACGAAGATGAAATGGCATAACAACACTCAGAGGTTCTATAAATTTTTGAATGGCATCGTCAAAGTGGTCGTTCATACTAGAATCTTGTAGTGTAATCTTCATTTAAACAAGGCCAACCTCTATTGCAAACTAATGTTCCTGATTGATATTCAACGGAAAATATGTTGTGATATGGTGTGTGATGTGTATAGATGTATATAATTTTAAAAATTAAATACGCAACGGAAGTATTCATACATATTAAACAATATGTAACAAACTCAAGCATGTAATTACATGTATGATCATTCAAACACATATATATCTCATATATATATTTTCATGCATGATATAAAATGAATTGTAAATAAATAACCTACCCGGATATGAAGGTAGCTTTACAATTCTTCAAGAACTCCAAGCTTCAATTTGTTGAGCTCACCTTGAAGTGTTCTCTTGCACAATTCTAGTTCACAACTAAATCCGGTGGGATTGTGAAGCTAGAATGGCAGCCTTGAATTTCCAGCAAATGATTGTTTTAACACTTAAAACAATTTGTCCTTATGAATGATTACTACCAAGAGATGAGAAAAATTAGGTGTTTTCTATAGTTCTTTACAACTCTATATGTTGTACCTTGGTAAGCCTTTGCATTTTCTCTCAACACTTTGAGAAAAACACTTAGGAAAAGCTCTCAATTCTCTCTCCTTTCTCCTAGAACGAATTTCACTCTTTCTTTGCACACATTGAACTCTTTCAATTCTTTCTTAAGTGCAAAGAATGATTTCTCTTAGTGCTCCACCACCACTTAACCATGTTTGCCATTACAAACATTAATCTATCATATTTTTCACTCACCAATTTTATTCAACCAATTGAATCAATTTCTAGAGAGTAAATGGCATTTAATCAATGTTAAGTGGTTTTACCACTTCCTTAGTGCATCATTTAAGAATTACTAAGTGGTCAACATTCCTTATTATTAATAACAAGTGCATTCTCCATTAGTAAATGGTGTTTGCCACTTATTCCAATTAATAATAATAATTTGATTAATATATAAAATATTAATAATTCAAAACTATTTTGAATATTTACATTTACCATATATGTATTTACCAAGCAAGGTAAATAGGTAAATACATGGTAAATAATTTATGGAGCAAGATTATGTCACTTGTCAAATTCTTATTGGTTAACAACTCTTGTAAACCAATAATGTATTTTACCTTCAATTATTGACAAGTGAATAATAAAAGGAACCTTGAATCATTTTTCATTTTGTTGGAAATTGTTGGATTAATTGTTCAATCCAATTTGCCGCTCCAGTGCACAACGAGTACACTTCATATTGTGAGACTCTCTAGATCCATGCCCGATTTGTCATATGAAACTATTTCACACATCCGTGAACAATGTCCCATACACATGTTACAGATATTACAAAACGGCGCATTAGACCATACAAGTTGAGGTTATAACATATTCGTATAATCCTTCCATCATAAATATCCTAAAAGAGCGGAGATATAGATCAACACCGTTAAGTCTCCATGTGCTCAACCATAAATATATCTCTAGATTTGTATTTCAATAAATAATATCCATAAACACTTTTACGATATTATTTTTCCGAGAATAAAATTAATTCTTAGATATGTCTGCTTATGGCCATAAGACTTTCTGAAATACAACCTTGGAGTTTCAGGATATTTTACTCACCCAATTGAGTTGATGGATTCCATATCTGTACACACTGGACTTCATGAGCATCGGACCATACCCAGCGACACCCAGCGGTCAGACCATAAAAGGTATCTAACATGTGTGGAACCAAAGTATGATAGATCACTCACAAGTCCACTGTGGCACTCAGGTCTAAGGACCATGAATACTACTCAACTCGAAAGATCCTCCATTGACAGCTTTATGGGATGTCTATTGGAGATCTTTGTGAGTCTGTTCAATATTCAGTCCTTACTGAATACTTGTATCTCTATACGAGTTTCCACTAAACTCATGGTCTGCTAAGACTAACCATCTGGACTATCCAGATATAGACATACACTGATCTATATTTATTAAGGTCTTCACTAACAGACTCGCATTAATGAAGATAGATCAAGAACATTAAGTTTAAGAACATATTTGCATAACAACATTTCTTAGCACCATTTGCAACTGATTGCAACTACGTCATTACTAATATATTCTTAGGTCTTTGTCCAATTTCAGACAAGGCTCTAACTCTTTAGATTTTGCTAACTCTTATAACCTGATAACTCTTATCAGTGCTATCTTTAAGCATTTATATATTTTAGCATTACTAACTCTTAGTTCTGATCTAAACTCCTTTGGATCAGATCTGAACTCTTTCAGATCATACAATATCTAAAACGTTACAAGTATCTTACCATATTTGTATATAAAATAATTAGTGATACATTAAAATCATAATTGTATAAACATAAAGCAAATATTTATACACAAAAGGGATGGCACGTAAGCACAAATCCCAACAAAATATACCTACAAAACTTATTAGTGTATTATTTTGAACTTTTTGTATTTTATAATAATAAAGAACTATTACTTCCACTGCCTTATTAACTGATGCCCATAGTTTAGCACAAACTAAATCAGTCTTTATTCTAAGTGCATATGACAACGACAGTTCGATCCATTGGTCATTAGAGCTTAAAATGATGGTGAATGATATTTATCACATTTGTTTAATGTACTCCTACATACATACGATGTTAAACTCACTAACAGTACACTGATGGTATTATAATGCAGTATGTACAATAAATAGATAAAAAATACTCAGATAAAAATAAGCATTTGTAGTTGTACGATCCTATGAGTACATTTTGAGAAACATCCTCTACCGTATATGCAAAAATTTTAGGTATCCATTTATATGCTGCAAAACCATGATAGAATGTACATAAGTTTTGATACTGTTAAAAATCTCACAATAAAAAAATATAAAAATAAAAGTCCTCACCGCATCATCAAACTAGTGAAACAATAGCTCTTTAAACTATGTGCTATTAGCTCGAGTCCATGTAAAGTAACACGTTGTGTTGTGTCATCTTTATTTATCCAATTTCGCAATGTCCTTAAATTTTTCTTGATGAATATAAATTAGTTACCCGTTTATGTCAACTATAGCTTCAGCTTCCAATTCCACAAATTTCTTTTTCATGGGCTTTTTGAACAAATTGGTATAAGGACTATATTGCACTTGCGTCTTCTTATAGTGGCACCTATACTTGCTCATATTTTGAGCTAACATAACGGATATAATCTTTACACTTGTAGGGCTCTCAGCTACATGTTGTATATCCATTGGCATGGGCTGAATCTGAGACTCGCTCGCAGAAGTGTAAGCTTGAAAGTCAGATCCATAAATTTAGTGCCCTAAAACCAAACAACACCAATCAATATAATGACTTGTTAAACTTTGTGCCCAATGAAATTTATGGTCAAAACATACCATAATCTATCATGCATCCTCAGAGATTTTGGATGGCTTCAACTATTGCATCAAGAGAGATATCAGATGCAAGATGTCTTATTTTTCCTTATTCATCATACTCATTACCTTTGTTTAAATCTTTGAGCCAACATTATTAATCTTTATGGAAAGCTTTAAGCTAACTTTATCAATCCTGTTCAATAGCTCTACTCGAAAATTATCAATCCTCTTATCCAGGATATGATATTGCAAGGATGACGTGCCGGACTCAAACTATATATAAGTAATTATAATCAGTCTTCACATGTAATACTCATCAACAACATATAGTAGTGAGTGAATTAAAGGAAATAGATTAAGTTATTATACTATTGATTCAGTTTCTGGCGAGGCTTGGAATTCGTACTCAGGCTTAGTGTATTGAGTGGTCGAAATCTTTATTTTCTCTAACTTAAGAGTCCCTCCCCATTTTTCTAATGGAACGCAAAATTTTTCCTCCACGCAATAGTTCGCACTTTTCTCATATTTATGAGGCACTAACTTTCTATATACTTCTAAAGTCTACACAACATTTTGAATTTATTAATCATTAATAGAAAAAACAACAAATTTTATAAGATAATTATATATGTTTTTTGTTGAATGTAAAACATACCCTAACCTCATCAAAGAGAACGTTTGCAACATTTTGGTATAATGTGGTACCCGTACCAGACCAATTTAGAAGAGGTAAAAAATGGTCATCATTCTTGTGAGCAAGAACCTCCCCACATCTCGGGATCGCCTCATAAATCCACACTTGAGATAATAAAGAAAAAATTAACAATCTCAAAAAAATAATAAAACTATTCTCTTATTTAATGCAATATAAAAGGAACAAATTTTTCTGCATTTCAATATGATAATTCGAAAAGAAAAGAATTACTCACCAAAAATGCTTGACCAAATGCTTATAAATTATATGCTTCCTTATCCGAAGTGTCTCATTTTTTTATTTTCTATAACTTTTTAATTAGAGTTGTGCTTAAACTATGGTGGAGCATAGTCTATACGATCATGCCCCGAGGATAGACATTAAACTCATCTAAATTATCTACAATGTGAAACACAAAGTACTGGACGGCTCTATTCCGATTACATGGCATCAAACAATTTATGAAACATATAAAATAGATACATTTTTACTACATCTATATCATCGTTAAATGTAATGCTCTTGAACCACGGATCTAAATTATTGTAGGTCAACTTATTTCTACCACTAAAGTATTTATCTCAAAGTCTACTACCCAACCCACTTATTGACGGATAATCCCTAATTCTCAAGCTAGTAATAAAATAAAACTCTAGACATGAGAATTTAATACGCTTGTTACCTATATAGAACCAAAATTTTGTATGTAAATTTTTTGTATGTAAACATCTTAATAAAACCTCATGTACTAAAATACCTAAAAATGAAATATCTTGTACATTTAAAAAAATGATCAAAACATGTAATTCTAAATAGTTTAATCTCCCTTGAAATCAATTTCTCTTCTATTTTTCTGATAGCCCATAACTTCGAGTAAGTAGCTACAATCGATCGATAGAATTCATTTTTGAAAATTATATAATCCTTTGAGACATTCTCCTTCATGAAAAAAAAACTTATTAGCATATAACTAATTATTAGATAATTCAAATAATTACTAAAAATTAAAAATAATTGCTAATAAAAAAAATTATTAGAACTATTTCATCTAACAAAAAAAATATAATAAAGATAAAAAAATTAAAATAATCACTAAATTTAGTCACAAGTTTAATGTATTTTAATAAAAAATTAAATAAATTAAAAACAAAAAATTTAAAATATGTTTAAAAAATTGCCACATTGTGCCCTCTTGTGGTGCAACAATGTACACATCACATTGGCGCGCATGCAAGATCTCGTGCAACAGCGTACGCGTCACGCTGACGCGCACACAATAGCCTATGCAATAACTCGAACAACATGTGGCTACACGCGTCTCGCGCGTGCGCCACACTATTGGTGCGTGGCTTCGCGTGCAGTTGTGATAAATGACTGAAATTCACAATTTTTGAATATTTTCAGCCCTTTTTACTTATTTTTAACTTATTTTATACTTTACTAACACTACGTCTATAATACATCTAATTACATGCAAAATAATTCAAAAATACAACAAAATTAAATTTAGAATAAAAAGTTATCAAATTTTATTTATTTTTATATTTTTTTCAACTCCACAATAGAATAATTTACTTAATATCTTTAAAATGTATTCAATTTGTAACCGATCTACAAAATTTTGAGAATTTTAAAATGAGTTCAAGTGATTGCCGAGAGAAGTATAAAGAGAAAATAGGAAAAACAAAATGCTGCATTTAGGAGAAAGGGTAAAATTGACCGAAAATTATTGCTTTGATTAATATAAAATAAAATATTTGATTAGGTCAAATTACACTATTTATAATTTTTTTATGTTAGAAACGCCAAAAATCCTAATCATTGAGCCACAACTGCAAGTTGCAAATTTATAAAAGACATAATTTGAGTATTGTAATAACCATAATTCACACCTGCTAAAACAATGACACATAGCAAAGTAATTATAAAATTAAACAATGAATCAATGAGAAAAAGGAGCAACCAGTAAAAGAAAAGCCAGTCCAGTAAGAAGCAAGGAAGTTAAAAAAAAAAAAAAAGAAAAGCAGGGAAGCGAGGAAGAAAAGAAACAAGGAGACAAAGAGCAAAGGAGAAAAGTAAAAGAAAGCGCATGACAGACGTGTTTCAACAACGAAGTAAAGAAAACACAAAAAAATCATCGATGTTAAACAAATAGTTAACCTTTGAAATTTCGTGTAGTGATTGAAAATGCAAGAACTAATGAATGAATAAAGGTCAAATGGCGAAAGCACTCATTTCAATTGGAAGAGGCATTAGGTTCTTTACCACGCGTTGTTGATATTTGAGAGTATATTTTAAATAATTAAATATTAAAATAAAAATAAATAATTGAGAAGAGAAAGAAGATTGAAGGGGAAGTATCTAAATTATAAAAGATTTGAGCGTTGAGCATGAGCGTTACAATGCCCCAACTTAAAAGTTAGGTGGCGGGGTACTGGGCCAGGAGCCCCATGGCACTCATCTTTTTAAATTAAGTACTGGCGTCTAATTAGGTGCTCATGACTTATAGTGGTTGGGCATCGTAGAGCTCAGAATTAGAAAGGTGACTCTTCAAAAAATTACCTACTCATTTTAAATGGTATGGCCTTTTTAAAGAGATGTTATGTCTCTTTAAAGAGACACACACTCTATAAATACTATAAGCACACTTGAATTGAAGGGATTAGCCTTTTCTTCTTATCATTTAATTCTTATTATCTCTTTTCAATCATTTTAAAATTAAACATTTGTTGTCCAAAGAGCATATATTTGGTGTGCACATTTATACTTTATAATAAATCATTAAATCTTAAAACTATTATATCTTTAATTCTAATCTAAATTCAAGTACTCCATTGATTATTATCAATAATGAGAATATAAATAATTTAAAGACAATTTTAGGCACGCCTAAACTTTCTATTATTATTATTTTTGTATTCTTGTGTCATTTCCCTTATAGCACACTTTAACAACACGCATTAAGCAAGATGAAGGAATATAAATCATGAGAATGAAATATAAAGATAAGAATGAACTCAGTTGTAATGATAGAAATGTTGTTTCTTTTTTTTTTTCTTTTTAAAAAAGATGGCACCTCTTGCAAGATTTGTATTCTTCCAAGCTTCCAACTTGCCATTCGCTAGTTGGAATTAGAGGTAAGAGGTCGCCCAAACCTGTGTTTTTTGCTTAAAAAGGGTCACTACTAAGAGAGAAAGGCTAAGTCACATGCATATGAAAGAAAATGAGGGTTAAGCACTTTGGCAGTTCACGGACCCAATAAAAAGAATTTTACATTCCATTGTAAGTCAGTAATAAAGCAGGTGCCTACCAGAATCTAATGCTTAGATTATGGACAATTAAATGTGATTCAAAGCTTTTATGCCCAAATGAACAGAATGCGAGGATAAGTTTATTTAGAAATCAAATTTTCTCTCTTGTAAAAAGAAAAAATTTATAGTATATATGATTATTCAGTAATGTTATGATATATATTTTTTATAACGTGGTATCTTTTATGTATCACAAATTTTCTCCCACACCTAGAGAAAGTCTACAGAAATTCGTTGACGGGTAAAACTAAAGCCAACGCTGCCACTTTATTTGTTCATCAATTTCTTTTCATGTGAAAAAAGATGGGAACATCATCGTCAATCAAAAATCAAACAACAAAGTGAAAAATAGAAGATCATCGGCGTAAATGAAGCTGATGATGGTGTAAACAGACCGATCATTGATGGGTCCTACATTAAGATTTTCCTTGTCCAAGTAAAATAAAGTTGGGAAGATGAATTTGTTATGCACCGAAGTGTGAGATAATCATGAAGCTATGTTTGATCTTTGACCTAGGAGGAATTTAAAAAGTAAAAGTCATTCTTGAGTTGCATGCTTCCCATGTGATTGTCTTGTTCCTTGATTGACAATTCTCTGACAATACAAAATATTTTAGAAATCTAGCAGAAGTCTCACAGAATGTACCTACGAACTGATTTGTTAACATCAAACAATCAATACGAACTAGACTATGAAATATTATTATCCTTAAGTAAATTGCTTAACTTAGAAATTATATGAATTGAATGAGACCGAGGTCATTTTTTAGGAAAATTGTTTGAATATTTTATTAATGAAATTACCAAAAACAAAAAGAGCATAAAATCAAGTGACATAATGAGTCTTTATATCAACAATCAACGCGTAGATTCGGGCATAAAAAAAACTTAGCTAGTTGGCTCAAGCCCGTCAATCTAGAAACCTGAGAAATATATCAAGAATTTATAGCAAAGAAGTTTCAATGAATCCGATTAAAATAAACCATTCTAATCTCAACAAGGGATGGGGATCTCGGCAAGGGATGGGGAATATCCGAACTATTCTATTTTTTTTTTACAAGGATAACGCAAACCAAGTTTAGCGAAAGCATCAATAACTTGCAACTATTCTATTTTTTTTTTTACAAATGAGTAGACTTTAGTTTAAATCATGATAGAGGAATAATTCTCAACTATAAATTCTTCAATTTGAGAAGGTACTTTGTCAAACTAAGTATTATCATAATCAAGACTTAAAACAAAACGTGCTAATTTATGGGTAACTCTCTTAGTGAATTGATGAGAATGGCTAAATAAGTAGTAAGAGAATGTTAAAGAGATGACAGCAATGTCTTAAAGAATTAGACTGAGTTCAGAGGCCGGTTGAATTTTGTCGTTGATGGCTCGAATAATGTTATCAGCATTAAAAACCAACTTTAGAGCTGAAATACCCAGTACCCTAGCCAGATTAAGGCCCTGTAATAGTGCCAAAGCCTCAAGAATATCTATTGAACATTTAGTAGCCATTGGAGTAGATGATGAAGCCAAAACATCCCCTGAATGGTTACGTAAAACAACTACTAAGCCAAAAATACTTTAATGATTGTCCTGCATTAGTATTTAGTTTTATCAATCTAAGTTTTAAAGCTATCTAAGTTTTGCATGAAATTTCAGGATTTCCATTAGTAATTGCTTGCGTATATTTGAGCTCATTGTAGCAAGAGTTGGCCCAACTCAGCACATTTGGATACACCATCACTTTTTGCTCCATAATATATTTGTTTCTACAGAACTATAATCTCTAGAATAGAATCAACAACACCTCAAAATCACCAGCAAATAAGCTTGCTTTACAATTAATAAAGAGATCTAATATAGGTGTATTGTGATATGTATGGAAGCCTTGCATAAAGAACAAACTTGATGTATTTTCTTCAATATATCACCTAACCATAACACATGAATGGAATTTTTAGCATCTTTAGTACAGCGAGTGCAGGAATCATTAATCGGTACATGGTGACATTTGATGTTATTAGAGAATGTTGAGATCCAACCATGTGTAAGTCTCCATATAAAATGTTTAATTTTTGGAGGAAGTTGCATACTCCACAAGTGTTGCCACAAACTGCGAGCATGAGTACTACGTTACTATATAAAGCATGATCAGAAACATGAGATAACCAATAGCCACTTTTAACAGTGAACTGCTCATGCTTGTCAAAGTGCCACATAATTGAGTCGCTCTTATGTCTCTAAGATGGTGAATGAGAGATACATAAGATTAGATTACTTTCTTCTTCTGAAAATAAGTCTCGTATAAGGTCATGATTCCAGACACCAGAAGGAAGAAAGAGTTCAGTCACAAATGAGTGTTCCAGTAGTCTATAGGGAAATAAAGGTTTAAAAGAGAAGGGTCAAGGAAGTCATTGATCATAATAGATTAAAATCGATGAGCCATTACCAATTCGCCAACGAAGTCCCTTTATAAGTAAATTCCATCCTCAAAGTATGCTTTTTCAAACCTTAGAGTCTAATTGTTTGGATTTTGCTTGCAAAAAAGACGAGTTAGGAAAAATAGATGCTTTGGAGGGTTCTAATCACCAAGGTATTTGGGTTAGCTATCACTCTTCAACTTTGTTTAACAAGAATGACTTGATTAAAAGAGTTCAACTCCCTAAACCTAAAACCACCCTCCTTCATATGTCGGCACAATATTTTTCATGATCACTAATGAAGTTTCTTTACATTCTCATTACCTCCCCAAAATAACTGTGGCACAAAGTCTATGAATTTCCTTTATCAAACACTTTAAAAGCCTGAACAAATTCATAACATAAGTCAAAATTGCTTGAATCACTGCTTTAAGTAGGACCTCCCGACCTTCGACTAAAAATAGGTTTCTCTTCTAACCCTTCATCTTACTTCACACATTTTCTTTAATAGCAGCAAAAAGTTTCTATTTTTTCTTACAAGACACAGAGGGTAGACCCAAATATTTGCTGTGATAAAGGACATATACCATGCCAAGACATTGAGTTAATTATGTAGCAGCCTTTAACGATATAGATTTACCAAAACAGATAGCTGATTTCTGAAGGTTAATCTACTGTCCAGATGCAAACTCAAAAGTACACAAGATTCTCTTAACCTACAGACAATCATTTGAGGATGCCTTAGTAAACATCAGGCTATCATCAGCAAAAAAATAAGTGGGAAATGGTAAAGGCACCTATCTCATATCTCAAACCTTATAAATCACCACTCCTTTCGAAATAATTGAGAAGAGCAGAAAGACCCTCAGTACAAAATAGAAACAAGTACGGAGAAAGAGGGTCACCCTGACGAAGACCTCGGGATGATAATATATTACCCTGTAACTCTGTAATATATAACAAAGTAGGATACTGAGGAAATACAGTGATGAAGCTTTTGGCTCCAATTGTCTGAGAAACCCAATCTATGTATCATGGTAAGCAAAAAGGGCTATTTTAACCCAATCATATGCCTTTGACATATCTAACTTCAAAGCCAAGTAATTTCCAACATAAAATTTATTTCTTTTAAGAGCATACAGACATTCAAACCCAACAATTGCGTTATCAATAGTAAGTTACCCTAGAATGAAAGCGCTTTAAAAGCCAAATATCATCTCATCCATCACCTATCGTAATTGGTTTGCCAATGCCTTTGCAATAATCTTGTAGAGGACATTGTAAAGGCTAATTGGATGAAAATTCGAACAAAATTTGGGCTCGTAAATTTTTGGGAACAAAGTGATAAAATTTTTATTAACAATTCCAAGATCATCGCCGTTATTATGAAAACCCAAGCACACGCTGTAGATATCTTTTTAAATATATCCCAAAATCTCTGGTAGAACAAAGCAGACATGCCATTTTTACTAGTTGCTTTTGTAAGGGACATTTGAAACATTGCCCTGTGAATTTTATCATCATTAAAAGAGGAATCCAACCATTGAGAGTTTTGCTCACACAAACGCGGCTCAACACAGGAAGCCACTAAATCAATCTCCATTGCAGTTGGATTAGAAGAGGTAAAAATTTACTTGTAACCATTCTATTAAGTTTGAGAAATAGTTATAAAAAAAAAAGTTGCTTGGCTTTAGTACTGTATGAAATATTAATTAACCCTGTTGAAGCGGAAGTACACAAAACAAGTAAGATCACCCAAGTAAATAATACAGAACAAGTAATTAAAGGAATTAAAGTGAGAAAAGATAGAAGAAGAACACACAAAACTTTACATCGTTCGGTAACTTGCCTACGTCTACTGCGGATCAAGATCACTCACTCTTATTATTGAATCACAAGACACTCACCAAGTATGCCTTTTACAAGAAAGACTCACAAAGAAAAACTCTCCTTGCAATCTAGGGATTTTCTATCACTAAAAACCATAAAGAAGGTTTAATCACTAAGATTTCTTGGGTTATCATAAATATGCGTTTACAAGCCAATAGAGAACCTTTATATAGGCTTTAAGACGTCTTAGGTTTACCCTAAATATGTGGGAGTCGTATTAGGGAGTCCTGAAGCAAGTGAAAGACGAAATAAGGAAGTCTTAAAATGGGAAACGCTTTTCTGTGCCCAGTGCCACGGCGCTGATGTACCCGCCTCGACACTGCGGTGCTCAGGTTCTGTTTTGGGGGCCGCAGTGCCCACTCCTAATGGTCGCGACATCCACACTTGTCATCACCTTCTTCGTTTTTCGCTTTCTTTCTCATCCGTCTTCAATCCTTGCGTACCTTACGCACTTGACTTGCTCTCTAAATCTTATTTCAATAATTTTCAATCAATATTCTCATAAACTCTTTAATACAAACGTTTAGATAATGAGCTAATATTTAAAAACTAAGTCCAATATTTTAATGACCACAGATGGATAATGGAAGTCATCATATTATGCAATTTTTTTTAAAAAAAAAGAAAATTGTTAAATGGAGGTTAGGCATGTGACAAGTGAAGGATACAAAGACAAACCAAAAAAAAAAACGAGGAAATAGAGGGGGAAAATGGTGAAGGTAGGTTTTTTTTTTAAGTTTCACATTTAATATTATAAATAATTCATAATATTACAATTTAGGCCTTCTGATATATATTAGACAATTACTGAGACGCTTCACAGGAATTAAATAGATCTTTAGTGGTCCGTCCGAACATACTTCTCTTAAAAGAAGATATAAACAAGTCTCAAACTATGAATTATTCTTTATTTAAATTATTGCCCCTATTTTAAAAGAAGAGATCCAACCCTCGTATAACAGGAATTTTATAATCTCATAAAAAATGATATCTACCTCACATAAGAAAATAAATTCAAACAAAACCCTTGCATAAAAGAAAAATTACAAAAAAAAAACTCCTATAATTTACACACAATATTCTAAATCTAATCCTAATCTAAATAAAGAATACTTAAACCTTAAACAATATACTGTCGGAAAAACTAATATCGGTAACAGGAGCCACCGAAGAAGCATGCCGGATAAAAGAGATTTAGTTTGAAACTGATGTAGAGAAATAATTGGGTTCAATTCCTTTGGTTAAATTAGTTGGCAAAGTAAAAAAAATAAAAGCAAAAGAAAAGAATCCTGAGATGTGAAATTCCTCCGAAGCTAGCGCACCCCGACAAACTTGGCTGCAAAAGGGAAAAAGCACTTCTCTTCTTGGTGGAGAAATGAAAGCAAAAATGCAATGCCCCATTGTATTCAAACCTACCGGCTGTAGCTTTTTTGTTTGACAAAAGAAGTTGAATAGTCAATATTCGGTGTAGACATTAGGAACATCCACAAGATCTTAGTAATAAAACGATGTTTTTGTTTTTTATACAGTTATATTTTATTATTAATTATATACAAGTTAGTATTTTGTAAAATAAAGATGTCCACCGGAGAATTTCATCAATTTCAATAATCCTTAACGTACAGATGGATGGACAGCCCAGCCGAGCCCCCTATACTCACCGTTCCCCCAATATTAATTATTATTTATTTAGCCACCTGAATTTGTACTTTCACTCAAAATTATTGTTATTTTTTAAATTAGTGTACTTTAAAAATTTTGTACTTCTTATATTTATAGCATAATTGAGAATTGATTTATATATATATATATATATTTTTACCTTAATATGATAGGAGTTAATTTATATTATATTTGATTTTCTGCTTTAAGGACTCACTACTAAAAGGTTTGTTAGTTAACAAACTATTAATAATAATTTCAATTTTCTCTTTATAAAATTATTTTATTGTGTACGTTTAGTCAAACCCTCAAACAATATATATTTTAAAGTGAATTTAGGTTGATCCAAATCACTTGCATTATTATATTGAGGTTTATTTAAAACAAAAAGTTCAAAAATTACTTTTTGAATGGTAGATTAATTTGTCTTATGCTGATTATTCATATTTTCACCCTAATAATAGAGTGTATTACATTTTTTAGAAATAATAATGTTTTATTAAACTAGCCTAAGGAAGGAGGAAGCAAACCTCATTAACAAAAGTTTTAATATGAATTGAAACTTTATCAAATCAAATAAACTCATAATCAATACTGAATGTAAAATGCATTAGCTCATAAGCAATTCTATTTGTCGAGCGAGCAGAGAAAATAAAAGCACATGAAGCAAAGGATTAAGCAACAACCCTAATTTCGTGCAATAAAAGCCAAGTTCCAAAGCTGAGTGAACTAAGTCATTAATATCCTTGACAAGTCCTGCAGCATCAGAAGTTAGTTCCAGAATTGAAATGCCAATGCTCTTTGCTAAACTAGAGACCTTGCAACATCGCCATTGCTTCTAAGATTCACTGCTAGGTAACATGCAGCGACTGGGCACAATGCTGAAACTAAAACAACCCTTATTTGATCCCTGATGACTACTTTAAGCTCTGACTTAAATTTTTTTTATCGAAGTGCTTGCATCGGTATTAATTTTGAGCTTGCCCAAAATTGGAGGACTTCAAGCTAACTCTGACCTGCCTTGCACAACACAGCTCAGGGAGCTCACCTATCTGATTTCCCTTAAATAGTCTTTAGACCAACTAAAGACCTCTAAAACCTAAATAGTTTTACTTTCAACAACAATATGGTTTCTAAGAAATCAAAGCCTTCATAGCATAATCAAAAGTAGCTGAAAGTTCTCAATAGTTAACTAATTCATGGAATTAAAGAAAAAATGCATCATCGAGGATTTATGAGTTAGATGAATACGGTCCATGAAAGAGCTAGTCTATCGAATCTTTTTCAATGAATTGCAAAGCCACAATACATGAACCAAATTCTCACCACCCTTATCACATTATTGACAAGCCTCGTCAACTGGCACATGATGTTTCCTTAGGTTGAAAATGGTTGGAATCCACTCATTAGTTGCTTTTTACAAGAACACTTTAATCTTTGAAGGAACTAACAGCTCCCACAAGCATTGCCACTAGGTTCATGAAGAAATTTCTCCAGTACTGCAAGATGTACTATTAAGATCATATGTCAACCAATACTACACTTCATAGTCTATTGCTTGTGCTTATCAAAATGACACATAAAAGAGTCCCTATTTGTTACCACAAGAGAGTATGGAATGCTTAGGATCAACCTTTGTTCTTCATCTATAAAAAGACCTTTGAATAAGATCCTTATTCTAGGAACTTAAAGGAGGGATTAAGACAGGCACCAAAGTGCTTAGGTAGATAATTGGGAATAATGGATTAAAAGAGAATGGCCTTGGAAGCCATTAATCATAATAAAATGAAGCTATCAATCCAACCCTAATACGCCATCTTATACCTTCTAAAAGTAGGTCACAACCCATATTTTTGTTTTCCCAAACAAAAGAGTCCAGATTTCTTATTACACCTACAAAAAAGTGGCGTTAGGAAAATAAAAAATTTGGAGAATTTTGGCCACAAAAGAATTAGGAGTAGAAATTAATCGCAATCTTTGTTTGGCCAACATTGTTTGGTTAAAAGTATTGAGTCCACAAAATTCTATTCCCTCATTATTCTTATTTTGACATAGAGTCTCCTAAGAGCACCAATAAATTTTTTGTTTGCTTTCCTCACCTCTCCACTGGAACCTAGTACAAAGCTTATGAATCTCGTGGATGAGGTCTTTAGAAAGGCCAAAGATATTCATTCATAGGTGGTATAGCTTGAATTATAGCTTTGATGAGAATTTCTCTACCTCTAGCTAAGAACAGATTCCATTTCCAATCTTTCAATTTATTCCAAATCTTCTCCTTTATTTGTAAAGAGACTTTGCTTGTTTTTGCTAATAAAGCTTGCCAATCCTAAATATTTACTATGGCTAGCAACCTTTATTACACTGAGACAATGGGTTTGCTGCTCAACCCATTCCTTTGAAATTAAATTCTCAAAAAAAACTATGATTTTGAAAATTGATCTTTTGCCCTAATGGCATCTTATACGCATTTAAAACTTCTTTCATTTTTGACAATTTTTCATGTTTGGTTTAGTAAACATTAGACTATCATCAGTAAAAAACAAATGAGAAATTTTTGGCACCTGTCTACCACACAAAAACCCTAATAGGCTCTTTTTGTTCAACATCCCAGATGAGTGTCAAAAGACCTTCTATTCTTAATAGAATTAAATAAGGTAATAAAGGATCTCTCTAAGAAATCCTTCTAAATGGATAAATACCTTTTGACACCCTATTAATAAGAATGGAATACAAGATAGATGAGATACACTTAAAAAACTTCTAACATAAAGTCTACTCAACCCAATCATAAACTTTTGATATATTTAGTTTGAGAGCCAAATAACCCCCAACAGAGAATATTTTCCTCTTAATAGCATGCAGGCACTCGAAACCAATAATGACATTATCTGTATTTAGACATCTTAGAATAAAAGTACTTTAAAACTTCGAAATCACTTCATTCATAACTCATCAAACCCTATTGGCCAAGACTTTGGCAATAATTTTATAAAGCACATTACAAAGACTTATGGAGCGAAAATCTAAATACTGTTTTACATCATCCATTTTCAAAATCAGCACTATTAGGGTTTCATTTATAGTACCAAGATCAACCACTGCATTAAGGAAACCCAAACAAGTTTCACAAACATCCTTTTCAATTACATCCCAGGATTTTTAATAAAAAATGGTAGGCATACCATCTTTACTTGGGGACTTTGTAGGGTATAACAGAAGAAGTGATTTATGAATTTCATCCACCCAATAAGGAAAATCTAGCCATCTTCTATTTGGTGTAGACAATTTTAGCTCTACACAAGAAAGCACTTAGAAATCACATCTTTAGAGGATTAGAGGAAGTGAATATATTCGAAAATACTCTACAAAAGTTCTGTCAATCTGTGTTACATCCTTAGTCCAAATTCCTTTGGCATTCAAAACTCCGTTAATAGTATTGTTTTGTCTATGAGCTGAAGCCTTAAAATAGAAAAACCTTGAATGTTTATCTCCTACCTTCAGCCAATCAATCCTCGACCTTCACCAATATAGGTAAAGCATCAAGGGTATTCTAAACCTTATTAATCTCTTTTTGTACCCATGCATCTACCCATTGATTCAAGGCTCCTAACAACTGCATTTTCTCTCTAACACAAGTGATAAATGGTGAAAGTTCTGCGCATTCCAAGACTTCATTCAACTCGGCACCAATTCTACTTAGATTAGCATTGATCGGAAAGAGCTATTCCTTGGATGCCAACTGTTGAGAATTATAGCTCTAACCTCATCATCATCAGCCCAAGCCTCTTTAAAGTAAAAACGATTGCAGGAATGTATAAAAGCTCCTTTCAAAGCTATAATAAATATTAAAATTATTAAAATAAATATTTTATAATGTTTTTTGCAAATTGAATTTTTATTTCTATTAAAACATTATTGAATATAACTTTACCATAAATCTTAAACTCTAAACTTTTTATTCGTATTTCAATTTTATGTTATTTTTATTTTATACTAACTTTTGTGAGTGTAAATCTCATTATGATTCGGACATATAAAATGTTTTTTTTTAATTTTCTCATAACTACATTCTTTATACCACCAAGATATTAAAACAATATATAATAACCCAACTCAGAAAAATTCCCTGATTACGTCCTTGTTAACGTACAAAAAGATGTAATATAACTACCTAAAATCAAATTGATTGTTGCGTTATACTTTAATTTTTTTTATTTATTTTCTATTGGTGCATTTGTCATACATTGATTTGAGTATAATAGATTGTGGGCATCGTTTGTGCATAAAACATCAATTCCATAAATTTTATATGTAAAGCAAACAAGTGAATGTAAAAAGGTGTGGTGGTGGTGGTTGTTGGTCGGAAAGGAGGGGTGGCTATAGTGGGATTACATTTAAATTTAAAAGTCTCTTTTGAGATTTAATTTTATAATTTTTTTAGGAAAGTGCAGAATGCATACATATACATATATATGTGTGTATATATATGTATATACACACACACATTAATTAGGTAAGAAAGTCCCCTCCTAATTCCCCCCTAAGTTCTATATAAAGAGTCTCCATAGTCCATAATCACCTCAGCCAATGATCTATTTCTTTCTCTATCTCTATCTCTACCTCTCCTTTACTCTGTGCGTTTTATTCTTAAAAGATGCAAAAATATGCTTATCAAGCATCGACTGACTGAATACAAGAGGGTAAGTTCTCTACAAAATGAAGGTAAAATGGGTTATGCCTGGCTCCCTGTATGCCACAAGCAGAGGGCAATCGTCGGAGATTGACCGTCGCCGGTGGCGTGCGAGGAGCCAAGCATACCCTCCTTCTCTCCCTTTCCTCAAAAGCATGCACATATATTTTACATGTAGAATAATATTACACTTACAAATTATGTATATAATGCATATTTACATGTATGTCGAACTTTTAGATATGTTCATCGATGATTAGCTGCTTATCCTTTGGTTGATAAATTTGTAGAATCTAAGTTCTCTGTGCGCAGTTTGTTTTAAGTCTTTGTTAATCGTCAATGTTCAGGTTGTGTATTCAACCAAAGATTATTTCACACGTGTTTATTATTGTCAAAATCTTTCTTTGGTTAATTAATGATATATATTTTCCACACCCTTAATCACGGAAATCTATCAAATCCAAAAAAGCTGTCAAATTACACCTGCTTTGAATTTGAAAACATGTTTCCCTTTTGTGTTTTATATTTACCATATTGACAGATACAGTTGCTTGAATTTCACATATGTGGATTTTTGGTTTTTGTCTCTAAAAGCAATTACATAATTGTAAAGCAAGCCCCTCCCATATCTTGATCTTTTTAAATGATCCCCTTCAACCAATTAATATTCTCATAAATAATACTGAGATATGAACCTATATAGAGATTTGCCAAGATAACGTATTTTGTGATTTTTTTTTTTTTAAATTTGTCTGATTTCACTACTGTTGACAAGTCTACAAAGCCATGGAAAATTAAATTTTTTTACAAGATTTTCTTCTCTCCTATTTAAAATCGTACAAAAAAAATGCTTTTATCAGTTAGTCCTAGTATGATCCTCACCCTACATCAATTTCTTTTACTTACGCCCTCTTGAGTTAAACCCCATAATAGATAGTACTTCGTTCTAAGCAAAATTATATTAAATAATAATTAAAAGAAAAATTCACTTTGGACCTTATCTATTGATATTTTTCCTCTAAAATTGCAGGAAAAACAAATAAATAAATAAAAAGATACCATGTTTATTATTCTTGAAATAATGTCTTGGTCTTTGTAATCGCTAGGGTTTCTTATAGGAATGAAAAAATGGTACGCAGTAGGGTTTTCTTTTTTTCTTTTATGTTTGCAGCTTTATTCACATAAAGTATAAAGGAGATCAACTGATGCCTCCGTCTCCCACTAATTCGACAAGAAATTTTTCAACAAAAGAAAGACATCTTGTACGATATTCAAGTGAAACTACTAAATAGGAAATTCCCTCTGAGAAAAGTGAAAAACAATGATGAGCATCACTGCTGCAACAACTATTGGGTTTATTCCTTCATTGTCCTCCAGTATTTTACATAGAAATATTTTCTCTTGTATTTTCTTTTTCTCATATTTCAGTCTATTTGAACAGGATTAAATGGTTATTACATTACCATCATTCTTTGTATTTGTGAGATTGGTTATAATTTTCATTCAATATTATTATTGAATGATTTGTTTATTGCCCGACAGTTACGAAGTTATATGTTTTCTTTTCAATTGACAAAATAAAGTTAATGTCCAGCTGTGAACGACTAGATAATTTCTTTAAGAACTTTGTGATAAATGTTTCAAAACTATGGATAAAATGTTAAATCAAATAGTCTTTAAATAACAACAAAATGTTGTAAATTTATCGTTATATTTCTTGTTGAAACTTTTGTAACCTGAGAGGCAATGAATTAGATTTTATTTTTACTAGAAAAGCTTTGTTTGAACAGTAAAGATGAGATCGAAAAATTATACTAATGAGAACACTTCTCTTCCTACAATTAAGGCGTCTAATGATAATCCTACAACTAAAGAAGATGTGAGGTTATGCTAAAGATTTTTTTGACATAAGTATTTAGATACTTAAGTTAGAAAAGATTTAGAAAAAGAGAAAGTAAGGTAAGAGAATAAAAGTAAGCAATTCGCTTTGTATATATATATATATATGAGATGATTTTTTGATGATGTAGAATCAATTTGAATAATCTCATATACTAAATTCTTGTGAATGATTTTTGATACTCTTTAATGTGAATTATGACTGCTATTGAATGATCTGTAGTGTTGATTTTCTCCTTTATTTATAGTGTAAGGATTTGAGAACTTATTTAATTATTTGAGGTGGTCATTTTTTTGGACTTTTCTCTACTTGATATGAGAATGAGTTATTTCTTCCTTGATTAAGGCTTATTCGAGCAAGGTAGTCAATGTTCAACTGTTTCTCTATTTGGCCTTATGGGTGGTGAGTCTGACCGAGTAAGGTAGCTGGGCTTCGATTATTACTCTAACCACATTAAAGAGATCGTAGTTCTCATTTAAAAAACTGATCAAATAAGGTAGCCAATTTTTAACTATTATTCTAACTAGTTCAGAGGGTGTAGACTTAGTCTTTTATCCTTTAGGAGTGTTTGTGACAGTATCATGATCTGTGAGCAAGTAATAAAGTAATGAAATTATCATTCTCACAATGATTATTCGCTTAAAGTAATGTTAACTACTATAGTGTTAACAACCTAATTTTATCTAACCTAATTTTAATTTTAACCATAATATCTTGGAAGTGTGAATTAGGCAACTAGCCAACTGATTTAAGGGCCCAACATCTGGAAAGTTTCATAGTGATATAAAGACAAATTCAAACGATCATTGTTAAGCCATCACTTTTTAGGAGTGGTAAATAAGTAAAAGCTCTAGAGCAAAAGGTGGTCGAAGACAAAAAGGAAGAAGTTATTGCAGAACCATCCAAGGTAAATTCAAAGTCTAACTATATTTCCTTTTAGCATAATGCACTTATTATTACTCCTCCATTGCTATATCATCAAAGGTTTAGAAAAAAGAAGTTGGATGTTCAAAATTTTAAATTCATTTAAGTATTTGAGAAGATTCATAGAAGCATCTCTTTTGAGGATTCCTTGGAGTAAATGCCAACTATGTGAAGTTCATGAAAGATGTGATGTCAAGAAAAAAAAGTTTGGAAGATTATGAGATGGTCATGTTAACAAAGGAGTGTAGTGCAGTTTTTCAATGAAAGCTACCTCAAAAGTTGAAAGATCCAAGTAGCTTTACCATCCCTTGCACTATTGGGGATTCTATTTTTGAGAAAGATTTATGTATTCTTAGAGCAAGCATCAATCTTATGCATATATCATTCTTTCAAAAGTTAGGTCTTTGAGAGGTGAAGTGTACCATAATTTCCTTGCAAATGGTGAATAGGTCTCTCACTTATTTAATGGGTGTTATTGAAGATATGTTAGTCAAAATGGATAAATTCATTCTTCTTGTGGATTTTGTTGTTTTAGCCAAGAAGAAAGATAAAGAGGTTCTTATTATCTTAGATGGCCATTGTTAGCTACCGGGAGAGTCCTCATTGATGTTCACAATAGAAACATGACACTCTGGGCGAATGGTAAAGAGGTAAAGTTCAACATCTACCACTCCTTGCAATTTTTTGATGAGTTATAATGTTGTAACCGGGTTGATTTTATTGGTGAATGTGTTCAAAGTTTTCCCTTCAAGTCTTATATAGGGAACCTTTGGAGTATTGTCTTATGAACTCAAAATTTCAGAAGGATACACTTCACCCCATGGAATTTAGTAATGCTTGTTAGGATATGGGTGAAGACCATATGGATGAAGTATTATCTCTTAATCTTTATTTGTTGAGTCAATTCTTATGGTTATGTAGTCGTTCTTGAGCCGATGTGTACTTATGGAGATTCCAAAGATTCTAGAAAAGCATCTAGTTCCTTATAAAATGGGCTTATTTTGAAGTAATTGCCTAACCATTTTTCTTCTTAAGGGATAATTCTAATTTTTTAATGATTATTTTGGCATCCTTGAGTCTAGAAGATGAAAACAAGTTGCTTGGTGTTTTGAGAAAGCATAAGAGGGCATTAGGGTGGTCAATCTCTAACATAAAATAGACTAACCCTACAATATGCATGCATAATATTGTGACGGAATAGACTTATAACCCATTCATTGAGCATCAAAAGAGATTGAATTCGGATATGAAATAAGTTATGAGAGCTAAAGTATTGAAGCTATTTAATGCCAAGATTATTTATGCCATCTCTTATAGCTCTTGGGTGAGTCTAGTCCAAGTGGTACTAGAGAATGGTGGTATAACGATTGTGAAGAGTGAGAAAGATGAGCTTATTCCTTCTAGAATAATCACGAGGTGGTGTGTTTACATTAATTATAGAAATTTAAACAAGGTTACTTAGAAGGATCATTTTTCGCTTCCATTCATTAACTAAATATTAGATCATTTGGTAAGGTATAACTATAATCGCTTCTTAGATGGCTATTCTAAGTACAACCAAATTGCAATTGCTTTTGAAGATGAAGAAAAGACAACTTACATACCTTTTTGGTATATTTGCTTTTAGAAGAATTCCTTTTGATTTATGCAACGCCCCACTACTTTTTAAAGATGCATGATGATGGATAGCGCAAAAATTGGAAAAAAAAAGTTATTTCATGATTAATGAAGGGATTGTTCTTAGCCATAAGGTGTTGTCCAAGGGTATTGAAGTGGATAGGGCAAAAATTTTAGTTATTGAAAAACTTCCTCAACCAGAATGTCAAAGGAGTTTGGAGTTTTCTAGGCCATGCCAATTACTATCAAAGAATTATAAAGAACTTTTCGAGGATTGTCCAGCCCTTGTGTAGCCTACTTAAGAAGGATGGTCTATTTATTTTTTATGATGCTTGTTTGGTAGTCTTCAATGTGATTAATGAGGGGTTGATTTTGATTCCAAATGTGGTTGCACACAATTGGCATGAACAGTTTAAGATTAATATGATGCCAGTGACCATGCGGTTGAAGCGATTCTTGGCCAAAAAAGAGATAAGATCTTTTAGGCTATTTATTATACAAGTAAAACTCTTAATAATACCCAAAACAACTACATCAGCACTGAAAATGAGATGTTGGCAGTGATTTTGCATGTGAAAAATTTTGATCCTATATTATTAAGTCTAAGGTAATAGTATATATAGGCCATGACCATCCGATAATTGTTTGTTAAAATGGATGCATTGCCATATTTGATTCGGTGGACACTTTTGCTCCAAGAATTTTTCGTGATTATAAGGGAAGTGAAAATGTTGTCATAAATCATCTCAAAAGATTAGAGATTGAAGAGATAAGGTATAGTTCTTGCATTAAGTAAGCTTTCTTGGATGAGAAACTTTTTAGTGTTGAAGTAAAGCTTCTTTAGTTTATATATCTTGTTGATTTTTTTGCTTGCAATGTATTGTTTTTAGACTTATATAGCCATCAAAAGAAGAAGTTTCTTTATGATTCGAAGAGCTATTTTTTGGATGATCCGATATTGTTCAAGAGGTATGCCAATCAAGTGATTCGAAAGTATGTTCCCGAAGAAGAAATCTGGATGATCCGATATTGTTCAAGAGGTATGCCAATCAAGTGATTCGAAAGTATGTTCCCGAAGAAGAAATCCAAGGTGTTCTCTATCATTTAAATGCATCACCATATTAAGGGCATTTTAGAGCAACTCAGACAGCAACAAAAGTCTTGCAATTGAGTTTTGATTAGCCTACCCTTTTTTGGGATAACTATACTTTTGTCATGACTAATGATTGTTGTTAGTGCATAAGAAATATCTCTATGTGTGGTGAGTTACCCTTGATTGATATTGTAGAAATAGAGATCTTTAATGTTTCTTCACAAAGATTTTCCCTCCTTCATTTACCAAAGAGTATATTTTATTGGCAGTTGATTGTCTCTGAGTGAGTGGAAGCTATAGCCACTCCAACAAATGATGCCAATGTAGTCTTGAAACTTTTGCAGTGAAATATTTTCACTAGGTTCGATACTCCTCAGCCATAATAAGTGATGAACGGACTCATTTTGTAACAAGATGTTCAACACTCTCTTAGTTAAGTATAGAGTAAGGCATGAGGTGACACTTACTTAACATCCTCAAATAATTGGCCAAGCTGAAATCGCTAATCAGGAAGTCAAGAGAATTTTGGACCAATCAAGAAGCCAAGAAAATTTTGAACCATTTGGGAAGTCAAGCAAATTTTGAAGAAGGCAAAGCAAACTAGCTAAAATGGTTGGGCCTTCAAACTTGACGATGTTTTATGGGCATTTACTACTTTCAAGACACCAATTGGCATATCTCTTTAATGATTAGTGTTTACGAAGGCTTATCACTTGCCGGTTAAGTTAGAACACCAACCATTTTAGGCTTTTAAAAAGTTAAACTTTGATTTGAAAGCACCTAAGGAAAAATGCCTATTACAACTCAATGAGTTAGAAGAATTCTAGAATGATGCCTATAAGAATGCTTGGATTTATAATGAACGAACTAAGAAGTGACATGATAAGTAAATCTTTTAGGCATGAGTTCCTCATCGGTTAATAAATGCTCCTTTTCAACTCTTGGTTGAAGTTTTCCTAGGGAAATTAAAATCAAGATGGTCGTGACTATTCAAGATCAAGCAAGTTTTTTTGTATGACACTATAGAAGCCCAATGTGATGATAAGTGACCATTCCATGTAAATAGACAAAGACTATAGCACTATTTTAGTGGGGAAGAGTGGCAAATAGCAAAAATCCCACTTAAGAAACCAATTGAGCAAGATATAACCAAGTCTAGCACGGGACATTAAATCAAGCGCTTCTTAGAAGGCAACCTAAACATTTAGGGTATTTTTCTTTTATGTGTGTTGTGTAATGCAAGAAAAGAAACAATAAAGCAAAATGAAAACTTGGCGCTGCCTATTTAAAGAAAATGTTTACTGCGCTAGGTAGTAAGTTAGCACCACAACGCGAGCCAACCCATGTAAAGGCGATAACGTCTAGCACTATATTAAGAAAATTAGGTTTTTCCCCTCGTAAAACCCCTTCTTTTTTATCTTTCTCACAACACTTCTCTCTAGCTTCTCTCTACCTATTCAAAACCCTAACACTACCCACTCATTAAATCCTCCAAATTCACTTAAATCCTTCACTAAAATCATAAATTAAACACTATCCAAACATAAATACCCACTCCTAACATCAAACTCAATAAAAATCTTCCTTAATCCTCACTAATTCAAAATTTTTAATTATTCAGGAGTGGAGTTCAAATTTACTGAAGGGCCATCAATAGGGTTTCACATACTTAAGATATTATGGATTCATCTCTTTGTGCAAATTCATTGCCTTTAGTACCCTAATTTTATTTGTTAGATGTGTAAATCTTAGAATTTTTTGTGAGTGAATTCATGATGAAAGTATTGTGAGTAAATTGTTTATGGGTTTGTGATATATACAGAATTGTATCGGCTGGTATGGTGATTTTGTGTTTCTGGCTTGAATATAGTCAATTATTGAGTGGGATTATGGGGGATATATTGGATTGAGGTTGTAGAGAATAGGTTGCCTTGTAAAATTAAGGAAGTAGTGGTTGAGCAGCAAATTGAGACAAAATCTTTGCATTAGAGCCTAAGAATTTGTGCACACGCGAGGGGAGGGTGTTTCGTTAAATTGTCAGAGTTGATTTTATTTTGTTTGGAAAATTTCAATTGTGTGGAGGTGTGGTGTTGGAGAGTATCATAATTGTGAATTTGAAACTTGGCTCCTAAGAAGGTGAAAATTACTGCAACCGCGACACTGAGTTATGATAGCACCAAATTTGTATCACTCACTGCAACCAAGCGCTACAACTTGGTGGTAAAAAAAGTTTCCATTCCAGAAAGAATATTCAATTAGCCGAATAGAAGACTCACATCGTACATTCATATAATCAATTCCCGAATGTGGCAGAAATTGTGTAGGCAACCAGAAGCTACAGTCATTCTAATGGCTTACGAATGTTTATGCCTATGCAATAGAGCATCACCAATTGAGGACCAAGATTCAAGGCAAGCAAGTCGTGTTCAACAAAAAATCTATCAATCTGTTTTTCAACCTCCCAACAATTGCTAATGAAGATTATTGTTAGATGTTAGAAGAACCGGATTATGATGCAATTATTTACCAACTTTACGTACTCGACACTATATGAAGAATGTTCGGAGAGAACTATCGCTCGTTCCCATAAGAGCCATAGATCATAAGGAGAAGATTTAGCATCACTTCATTAGTGCCAAACCTATGCCATCCAGACAAGTGATGCACAGTCGACCACACCATTCTTTTATATGCCATACTGACATGGAATAGCATCGACATTGGCTTTATCATTAAGCAAAGTATTGTCCACATCATTCAAAATGATAGATCCAGTATGTTTTTCCCATCTCTAATCATGGCTTTGTGCAGACAAGCTGAGTCTAATACGACCTGTCTAAGGAGCTATTACATATGGATAAAGCACTTAACTTTAGCATGATCTACCAAGTCTAGTGATTGGACGATGTGCGTAATCTACCGGCTCAACCTCAAAGATAGACTGTAACCTCTTCCTCTCAACTAGCTCTTAGCTAAGCCAAACAGATAACACTTGAGAAGGCATTTGAGGCCCACCAATGAGCATTCTAGGCGCACCAGCAATGGTATCACCAGTGGGCAGAGTACCAAACTCAAGTGATATTATACCAGATGCAAATGTTGCAACTTACTATCCGCTAATTTAGGCATCGACACTAGCCATCTCCCACCACCTCCAGCATAGCCACCATCTTATGATGGCTTCAGTAAGGACAACGAAATGCCAGCAATGGATGATGACTGATAGCCTCCAATTGTAATAGGGAAATGTTCAGATTCTCATCATTCAATTTATTTTTCTTGTTCACCATGAAGATATGACTTAATTTACGTTTGAGGGTGGGAAACACTTGTTATACTTGCTTAATTGATTTGTTATTTTGCTATAACATATTCCAATTCTTTATCTTGTTTTTATTTATTTATAGTCTTTTTGTGTGTGTTTCTTTTTTTTTCTGTAGTTTTGTCATTGGTTGATTAAATGATTAGTATTCAATGATATGAAATAAAGACATAATTTTAATTGTTACTTTTTGTTGAAAATAATAAATATTATAATTTTATTTATTTAATCTAAAGACGCGTTAGACTTTATTTTGTGATTGATTGATCTATTGAGTACATAATTAGGATTCTCTAGTTATTATGCTTATCTAAATGATGTTTATGCATAACAAAAGTACTTAGGGTCTCAAAAATATATTAGAACTTGTGTGAACATTACTCGAAGCGAAATCTTAAGGCGCGCATAATCTAGAAAATGATATTAGGCCATCTTTAGACTGATTAAGCCTTTCAAGCCAACCAATGTTCATTTTTCACCCCTGGTTGCCCTATTGAGCCTAATAATCATTTTTGTTTATTAACCACATCTATACCTCAGCTTTTAATTTAATTATCCTTCTTAATACCTATCACACTATATGCATAGCACTAATTTTATAGAGTATGTGAACTATTGGACTTTTGAAAATGAAAGAGTAAATTAAAGATGGGTTATGGGTTAGTTATGGATTTTAGTTGTTCTAATATTGTAAAAGTTTAAGTTTAGAGGTATAGTGGCTTATAAAAAAATTTAAAAAATAAAAAATATTGTATAGCTTGAGTTTGCTATACCTATAACTTATAAAAAGAAAAGGATGCATAATAAAATAGGAAGGGAATCGAGAAAATAACTTTGGGAAAAATCGATTGGAAAATGAATGGTTTGGTTTCATTAATCTCAAGAAGAATGTAGGTTTATGGTGTGGTTGAGCCAAAATGTATCCATTTTACTCTACCCTTACTCTAGCTATACATTAGAAGCTAGATAAAGTCTTATTTGATCCTTGATTATATGTGCGCCTATATTAGTAGAGAGTGATGCAAAAAACAAGCCTATGGAGTTTTAATTAAATAAAAACTCATAAGGACTTTTTTATTGACTTGTATGCATAAACAAATCCGAGTACATGTGACTAATAATACTAATTGTAGACACATATACCAAGTAGGTTACTTGAGGGATAGAACAAATAATGGATTGACATGTTTAACTATCATGCATTTAGAATTTCCTTGAGATTTGTACACATGAAAATTTTTTGAGATAACTTGCTAATTATTTACTAACCCAGTGTTTATTGTCTTCTTGTAGTTTATTTTTATTTTAACTTTTAATTTGATTTGTGCCTCCTTGCTCAAGGACAAGTAAGTAATTAATTTTAAGAGAGTTTGATAAGCACATTTTATATATGATGTTTTATCCCTACAAATTTGATAATTGCTTATTTTGAGTGTGAATATGTGTTTTCTCATTCATTTAATGTGATTTTGTAGGTTTTAACAAAACGGTGTGAAAAGATGGGTGAGAATTAAAGAAAAAATGTAGAACGGGCATTTCACAGCACTAAACCAAGGAACCAAGTCCTAGAATTGGAGCCTAAATGCCAAAATGTTATGTATAGGTTCTATAAATATCCAAGACTTGGTGCCTAGGCGTTGCCAATAATAAATCCCCTTCGAATTTTGTGCCTTAAATTTTAGAGTCCAACTTAGATCCTATAAAACTAATACTAAAGGCCTCATTTAAAAAAATAGGAGAGAACACAAAAATTATAGAGAAAAATAGAGAATTTTAGAAAGAGACAAAACACTTAGGAGCTTGGATTCTTAAAGATTTGTAAGAATTAAAGCCCTTAAAGAGACATCTCCAACAAGTGTTCTCTTTTCCCTTTGATTTAGAGTTTATAATTGTGGATTATAATTTTTAAACATGTTTACTCTTGTAAATTTTTACATTATCTTGAGTTTTTTGTTAATCATAGTTTGCTAAAACTCTTGTTCTAAGGGCTTGATATAACTCAGCAATATAACAAATTTGGATGTTTTTAGTTGATTATTGACTGTTACTTATGTTATTCATTTGTGATATAACTTATTGCTTCTAATTTGATTGGAAAATGAATTAGATGATTTGAACTTGGCTTCGACTTGTGTTAAATAAGTCTCAATTCCTCTCATGGTGACTATATGTCCAAGGAATATTCTAGAAGAGATCCTGAAAGTACACTTGGTGGGATTTAGTCACATCTTGACCTTTCTAAAATATCAAACAAACACCTCTTACAAATCTAAGAGATGGCTTTGTGTTTTCTTACTCTTGACCATTATGTCATCTATGTAAGACTCTATAATCTTCCTTATCATCTTCTTAAAAACTCTCACCAACCTCTGAAAGATGGCTCCTGCATTCTTTAACCCAAATAGCATCACGTTATAATAGTAAGTCCTTCGTTCTATTACGAAGCTTATTGTCTCTTCATCTTCGAGATCTATCTTAATTTGATTATAGCCACAATAAGCATCTAGGAATGACAATATTCATCTTATAGTTACTTTTAGGGAGTAGAAGAAAGTCCTTTATAGTCTTCATGTCTGGGTAATGTACTTCTCTGATGAATCCCACCTCTAGTAGTTGATGCACCTCATCATTGATGATCTTGTTATTTTCTGGTGCAAACCTTATTATTTACTTTTATCATACTGGAACATAATCCTTCTAATGTTGAGCTTATAACTTATCATTTTTGGATCAATCTACCTCTGTTGGAGGTGAATTTCGTTGTTCTACTGGTGTATCTACACTGAGGGTTGGTTTGATGTTTCAATTGTATAATACTCTCTTCTTTTTATCGTTTTCTTCTTTTCTTTGGTCCTTAGTGGCCTAAAAGAATTTGCCTAACATTATCTTCCCTATGTTTGCTCTCTCTTAATGTTTATTGTTCTTCTTCTAGTTGATGAATCACATCTAATAACTTAATGTAAGTTAAGAGGCACTACTTCCATACAATGGATCCAATAATGTCCTACAATAACATTATAAGCTGTCAGTGCATTTACTATTAAGTAATCCACTTCAAGATACTTCCGAATAGCTATAAAAAAAAATGTGATCGTCCTTTTAACTTGAACCGTCCCTCCTCCAAATGCTACCAGCTCAGTGTTACACCCTCTAATATCTTTTTCATTTAATCTCACCCTCTAAAAGGCTTCCCAAAAAAGGATGTCTACACTATTTCCTCTATCCATCAATACTCTTCAGACTATAGTTCCAATAATGTTTAGGCTAATCATGAATAGATCGAGGTGTGGGAGAATTAATCTGGTTAAATTTACATATGATAAGGTGATTTCTCTAAGTTCTTATTCAATGGACATTACTATCGCTAGTTATTTTTTTGCTATTCCACACCTTTTGACCTTAGTTACCCTTTGGAATAATAGCCTCTACTTTTGGTCATTTCCCTCTCTGTCAAGTAGCCTTCCTTGGAGAATTGCCATATAGAATTGGTTCAGTGCTTGTCAAACTAATAGTGCTTCTATGGAGTCTTGTACTAGCTTATCATCTGTTTGTTGTGGTATTTTTAGGATCATTGGGCTTTCCTCCTCTTTTATTTTCTTTATTTATTTCTTCAAAGCTTCTTCAAGTCTGAACTCTGCTAAATGACTATTTCTAATAAGAGCATGTATCTGACCTCTTAAAGAACAAGAAGTGCTGATATAATTCCTATGTTTCTTGTAGAAAACGCAGTATTTATTTTGGTCCCTCTAGGCCTACAGTATTGGCCATGGTTTTAGTTTCCTAAAAGCCTTGAATCATTGTATTTTTTTTTCCTATATCTTTTCTGATGAGGTGTTGATGGGCATCAGTGGTTCAAAAATACTTTGGCTATTGTCATTTTTTTCATCCTCGCAAACTATATTTTGCTTCCTATACCTATCTCATTGTGAGAAACTTTCCTTTTTCCTTGTAATAATCATAGAAGTCTCCTTAACTGTGATTATTTCATCTTCTTCCTTCTTGATCCACTATTCTAATTTTTGGTTGATTATCTTGAATACATAAAAGATTCCTTCTTATAGCCTAAGCCTAATTCTTTTTTGTACGTAAGAATATATAAAAGAATTATTCTTATTGCTATTCTATTTTACTAGTCCCTACCTCCCCTATATATTTATATGCATGTCTCTTAAGTATTTAAAGTTTGATTAGGATTATGAATTTAAAGTTTGATTAAGATTTGAACTAGTAGAAAGACTACAAGACTCGTAGGCTTTCTAGTTCCAACTTGAAGAGCTCAGTCTAGTCATCTCATGACCCATCAGTTCTTCTAAATTAACTTCAAGCTATTCCACTAAAAGCCAAATACTACACTCTAGTAACCCATGTTTAATAAATAAAAGTCTATTTTAACTAAACATTTTAATTAAATTAAGTTTGGCCTTAATTAAACTAATAATAATCACTTAATTGATACACTAATTGATGTTTATAATTGAAGCTAAGCCATGACTGTTTATATAGATATTACTCTGTGATAACTTAAAAAATATAATATATGAACATAAGTTCATTACTTGCTTAGGATTAAGGTCAATCAAACTTATTAAGTGTTGGTGTTGTGTGCAGTGCTACGGGTGATTGTGTGTATTATTAAATAATTTAATAATTAATATGTCATACATATAACGTATTAAAAATATAACACATAATACTATCTCATTACATTAATGAGATTAGAAGACTCACATTTGAAGCATGCTTTGAATAATTCTAATTGGGGACGTGGTGGACTTTCTCAACCTAGATTGATAGCTATCCTTGTGGAATGATTAAAACAACTCTTGCTTCTTTTTAAATTGTGTCTCTCGGACTGTTTACTATATTACAATTGCTTTATAGGTTAACAGTTAAGCTCTCGAGCTAAATAACAAACTAATTCACATTTTCTTCTCTCTGTAACACCCTTACATATAGTGCAATGTTTGCCTTCTAATTAACCAATAAAAAATGTCCCATCTGACAAGTGTTAAAGGTTAACAAGGCAAATATAATGCTTAGTGTCATTTACTCAAATCGGTGGCATAAAAGTAAAGCTTAATGGCAATTGATTTATTAAATACATGCCACTTATTGCTTTGGAATTGAATCAAATTCATTTTCAATTGCCTTTGATTTCATTTGACAAATGAAAATCAAATATCTAGCTAATTTCTTTAATAAGCCAATTGAACTTAAACAACAAATATCATTTGTTTAATAAACTAATGAATCAACTCACTTTAACAAAATAATGGCCGATTTTTTTTTAATAAAATAATATTAATTGTATTGCTACATGTTGTTTCATTACAAATTAATGGCATAATATGTGGTATACAAATTAAGTCTCATTTGACACAATTTTAAGTTTAACACTTAAACTATAGCTACTCTCTAAGAGACCCTGAAATAAGTAAATGATCGATTGATTTAATTTAAATAAAATAACCATTGTTTCGTTTAAATGGTAGCTATATCCATCATTGTCAAATTTAGCACCTATACAAATTATTGACACAATTTGAGGCATACACTAAATAGATAAAAATGTCAAGTCTCACTTGGCATAATTTTAGGCTTAAAACTTAAACCTTAACTACTCCTCGAGAGACCCTAAACTAAATTAATATTTTTTGAAAACTTCTCGAATCGAACAATTCGATCTGGTGCGCAACCTCTGTGCTCAACGAATACACTTCATATAGTGAGACTCTCTAGGTTTACACCTATTTTATCTCACAAAATATTTTTGTAAGTCCATAACCGATGCCCTCACACACATACATTATGGATAATATAAAATGTCGAGTTGAACCATACAAGTTGAGGTTAATCAATATTCGTACAATCCTTCCGTTATATATATCTTGGAAAAATGGAGACATAGATCAAGACTGTCAAGTCCCCTATTGCTCAACATAAATTTATCTCTTCGATTCGTATTCAAATAAACAATATCCACAAACTCATTTGCGATATTATTTATACCACGAGAAACTCTTTCTCGAGTTTAATGCTTATGGCTATAAGACTTCCTAGAATACAACCTTGGAGCATCTAAATATTTGACTCACCCATATGAGCTGATGGATCCCATGTCTACACACATTGAACTCTATAAGCATCAGACCATACCCAGTAACACCCAGCAATCAGACCATGAAAGGTCTCTGATATGTGTGGAACCTAAGTATGGTGGATCACACACAAGTCCACCCTAGTGTTCAGGTCAAAAGACCACGATGCTGTTGGGATTTGTGCTTACGTGCCATCCCATAATGTATAAATATATAGTGATTGTATTTATACAATTATTATTTTTAATAAAATCGTTAATATTATTTTTATTAAATGGTAAGATGCTTGTAATGTTTTAGACATTGTATGATCTAAAGGAGTTCAGATTTGGTCTAAAAGAGTTTAGACCAGGGTTAAGAGTTAGCAACGCTAATAGTTATAAACACTAAGAGTTAGTGGTACTAAGAGTTAGCAAAATCCAATGAGTTAGAGTCTTGTCTGAAATGGGACAATAACCTGAGAATATATTAGTAATGATATAGCTACAATGAGTTGCAGATGGTGCTAAGAAATGTCATTATGCAAGTATGTTCTCAAACATAATGTTCCTAATCTAATTTCATCAATGCGGGTCTATCGGTGAAACCCATTAATATAGATTAGTGTATGTCTATATCTGGATGATTTAGATGGTTAGTTTTAGCAAACCATGAGCTTAGTAAGAAGCTCGTATAGAGATACAGGTATTCAGTAAGGACTGGATATTAAACAGACTCACGAAGACATCCAATAGACATCTCATAAAGCCGTCAATAGAAGGTCTTCCGAGTTGAGTAGTATTTGTAGTCATTTGACCTGAGCGCCACGGTGGGCTTGTGAGTGATCCGCCATGCTTTGGTTCCACACATGTCAGAAACCTTTCATGGTCTGACCGCTGGGTGTCGCTAGGTATGGTCCAATGCTCATGAAGTTCGGTGTGCATAGATATGGGATCCATTAGCTTATATGAGTGGGTTGTATATCCTAATGCTCTGAGATTGTATTTCAGAAAGTCTTGTGGCCGCAAGCATAAACCTCGGAAAAGATATTCCGGAGGAATAAACAATATCACAAAAGTGTTTGTGGATATTGTTTTATGAAATATAAATCTGGAGATAAGTTTGTGGTTGAGTAAATAGAGATTTGACGGTGATGATCTATATCTCTGCTCTTCAAGGATATAAATGATGGAAGGATTATACGAATATGTAATAACCTCAACTTGTATGGTCTAACATGCTAATTTGTAATATTCGTAACGTGTGTGTGGGACATTGTTCACGGACATATGGAGGAGCTCTATATGACAAATTAGGTGTGGACCTAGAGAGTCTCACAATATGAAGTATACTCGTTGTGCACTGGGGTAGCGGATTGGATTGAATAGTTCGATCCAATAAATTTTAGCAAAAGAGAACGATTGTTTAGAGATCCCTCGGATTATACATTTGTCAAGACTTAATTGTTAAGTACATCACTTAATTAATTAATAAGGGTTGTTAATTAATAGAATATTGACAAATAAAAAAATTTGTTCCATGATTTGATTTTACCTTTTTACCATTTAACCATGGTAGTAAAAATTAGTAAGGTAAAAAGTAATTATTCAAAATTATTTTGAATAATTAAATCATATATTATTATTATATTATTAGATAATATTATAATATATATAGATCATGGCATTGTATTTTAATACAATGAGGGGCCTAGATGTTGGCCATTTAATTATCCATTATAATTAAAGTAATTATAATTATTAGGTAAAGATTAATTTAGATGGCCATTATTCTAGTGCTTGGTTTAATTAATTCTAAGTGGGAGACCAACAATAAAATTGATAGAGCACTTTATTTTGTTTATTTTTGTTTAATCAAAGTGTTGAATAAACAAAATGAATTTTGGCAAAACAATTGAATTGATTCATTCAATTTTGGGAGAAGAATTTGGTAATGGGAGGAAGAGAGGTAAGAGAGAGTTCTTTGAGTTTTATTCTTTCAAGTGTTAAAAAATAAACAAACTTCTCTGCATCTCCTTCTTTAATGGATGGCCAAAAATGAATGATATGTAAATGGAGAAAAAGATAATTATTTTGCAAAGAGTTGTTCAAAATAATTATCATGTAAAAATTGTTTCTAAGATTAATATACAAGAGTTGTATGTTAAAGATTTTTAATTAATACAAGAGTTGTATAGAAAAGACCATCTCCATTTAAGAAACAAAATTGTATTCAAAAGAGTTTGAGTACAAGTGCAGGAAATTCTAAACACTAAGCTACCATTCTAGCTCCTTAATCCCACCAAAAATTATGGACTAGAATTGTTCAACATATACTTCAAGGTGAGCTCTTCACATGGATTGGTGAAATACTTGAAGAATTTGTAAAGCTACCTTCATTAGGTAAGTATTTTACATTATGTTATAATACAATATTGTTCATCATTTATTATTATATAATTGTTATACTTATGCATATATGTGATATATGTTGAAATTGTTAAAATGGGTGTATTTTTTAACATGTTTCCGCTGCGCATATGGTAATTTTTTGAAATTACGTATACACTCGAATTATCACATACTCTATAATACAACACCCAACAGATACTACTCAACTTGAGAAGACTCTCTATTGACAGTTTTATAGGATATCTATTAAATGTCTTCATTGAGTCTTTTTTAGTAGCCAGCCCTCACTGAATACTTGTATATCTATACGAGCTTCCACTAAACTCATGTTCTACTAAGATTAACCATATGGACAATTCAAATATAGATATACACTGATCTATATAAATCAATTCTACTCGACAGACCTTGCATTGGTGGAAATAGATCAGGAACATATAATTCAAGAGTATACTTGCACAATGACATTTTCTAGCAACTCTTTACAACTATGTCATTATTAGTATATTCCCAAGTCTTTATCCTATTTCAGATAAAGTTTTAAGACCGGTCTAAACTCCTTCTGATTAATATAATGTCTGAAATGTTCAAGTATCTTACCTTAGTAAAAAATCATTAGAAATTTAATAAAATATTTATTTATTACATAAGTATGAAACTAGAATATTCATAAAAAAAAATTGGGATAGCATATGAGTACAAATACCAACATGAAGTTCGTTATTTGCTCAAAATTAAAGTCAATCAAACTTATTAAAAATTTAATAAATTAAGATCAATGACATTTAGTTAATCTGATCAAAATTCATAGTAGTTTTGTTCAATGTATCATATGCACTAGTTTTTCTACTTAAATTCTCTACTTCGATGATCAAAATAAATTATCCACTATAAGAAGTATAAAAATTATAACCTTATATTATGAAATATTCTTTTCATTAATGGTTGTAAACTATATTTAATTTATAAAGAAACTTTGATCTATGCCTTTTGTATTAACATCATATGCCTAATATATAAACCACATACTTTATCATTATGGGCTCATAAATATATACTCAACTATATATATTAATAAATATATGTTCAACTATATGTATGAATAAACTTTATATTAATCAAATAAATATTATTGCATATGATTTAAAGGCAAAAAAATAATATAAAATGCCTAACAGTTTGCTCAGGTCATCAAATAAGATGTCATGCCTTTGACATCCTCTCATCTATTATAAACCAAGTTTTTATTAATTATGATATCTACTAAACTAAAGTAGTCACAAAAAGGGATTGCGCACCTTTTGTAATTGCTTTAATGTTCTCTATAATATTAGTGATTATAATGTCATACCTTTTAAATGCACCCATTAATTAATCCTATTTAGGACAACTAACTTCCTCCTCCAAGTTTTTTGTCACCTTGAAGTTCATCTTTCACATCTTAAACATTTGGTTATGAAAATAAAAAAGGTGGTACACTTTTGTAGCAACAAAATAAATTAATAGGAATTTTTTTTTTCCCTTTTATCTATTTGTAGCTTGTATTTTGTATTTCAAATTTCCATTTAAGTGATAGATCCACACCTTGTGGTATGTATTAAAAATTATTTTTCAAATGGTCTTCTCAACACTAGTATGTCAATTAGGTACAAATACTAAATCTTGGATATCATCAATAACTCCTAGTAATTTTCCTTTAAACAATTCCCAAGAAGGATAATTTTTAGAATCAACAATCCTCCATTCCAATAAAAATATCTTATTATTTCCTCTTTACAAACGGTTACTAACATTATACCAAGAGATGCACCTTTCAAAAAGTACTATCAAAAGCAATCACCAATTGAATGAATAAATAAATAAATAAATAAAAATTAGAATGTAAGGTTCCAACACCATCAAGAAACATAAAAAGTGTTTGATGTCGTCTATTTTCAAATTAGTGACCATAATTGGATTTTAATTTACCATTATATAGCAATAGGTATGAAGTAATATGAATGAATCCCTAAAGTACTAGTTATCAACCTCATCGCATGCTGCATACCTCTCCAAGTTATCGTGTATGTTAACTCCACAACAAATTTTCATGTATATCAACTTAGATCTCTTTCAATCTATAAATCTTATTTACTTTTGTTTATAATTTTAGTAATAATTTGACTCTTGACTTGACGGTGGCATATACAATTTGTCTAACTAACAAGTGTAATCTTTGTCAATTATTTGTATAATAAATTATTTTCATGCATTTATTGATACTTTACGTACTCACCATTTGCATCTCTCATCATCATATTTTGCTTCAAAATAATCTTTCATGGACCTCAAAATTTTGAAGCTTCGTTTACCATTAAGTGCAAGCAAGCTAATAGCATCACAAAGTGCATTACCATTATTATACAACTTTTTCACAAATGCATTGCCCATTCCAAAATACAAGCCTCATCTGATAGTATCAAGTTCAATAAGGGTATTGGAGGAAGAAACTAGAAGGGGTTATGTGCTTTAAATTCATTTTCTTTTGTATGCATATTATCATTCAATATTATCATCATTGGCCTAATTCTCAAAACTATTAGAGAATTAGAGTTTGTTGTCGTCGTATATATAATTCAATTCATCTATTTTGCCTACGATAGGGTCTTATAAAGACTAATACTTTTATTCTCTTGAACTTAGATTTTACCCTAAATTTATGAGTATTTGACTATTTATTGAGTTTATTAATGAAATATAAGTTTTCAAACATATGGTATGAAGATTCTAGGAACCGAACAAAGAAATAAAAGGAATTGAAGAATTAAGGCCCAACGCCGCAATGCTGAACTCATAAAACCCAACGTCTCAACGCCAAATCTCAGCGTCACGACACTTAGCCAGAAATCAAGAGATATGAAGTTTCTAGGTCTCAGCATTGTGACGCTCACGGGATAAAAAGAAAAACTTTCTATTCTCTTAACACAACTTGGAATCCAAGCCACACGCCTCAAGGGTTACGAAGACCTATAAAAAGACTCTTTTTCTCAGCAACATATAGAGCAATAGAGAAAACATGAAAAATTCTTTGAAGAAATATTAAAACAAGAAGATTAAAGATTAAAAGTGAGGATTGCACAACAAGCAAGGGTGAAGAAGAAACAATTCTAGGGGTATCAACTTCTATTATTATTTTTATCTTCTCTACTTGATGTCTTTTTATCATTACTTTAATTCATTGTTTTGATATTCTTATATTCATTATGAACTAAATTCTTTTGATCTAAGATTAGATTTTTGAACTTAATATGTAGCTGGATATTATTAACTTTCTTAGTTTATGAACTCAATAAATTAGATTGATTCATTCTATCTTGTGTTTAATGTTTCTTTATATCTGACCAATATAATGATTGTTCAAGGAACCATAATAAACTCGAAAGAGGAATTTATGTGATTAGCCTAAGATAGCTTGATTCATTATCTTAGGAAAAAAATGATAAGTTCCATGTAGGATAGACATATACCTAAATGACATGTATAGCATTATTAGACTTGTTCTTAATGAGTTTCATACTATTCTGATTACCATAGACATATAGGTAATTGTTAAAATGGGATATAGTTATTTGACCATCGATAGAGGCTTATAACAAAAATTTTATTTCAGCCAACAATTTATTATTGAGGGATTAACTATGAGATTAATAGGTTCAATAAAATATTATGAGATAAGTTAAAACCTTAAGAATCCTTTTATTGATGAATTTAAACTCTTTTTTGCTTTTTGATTAAGATTATTTAGATTAATTTAAGAACATTCAATTTTAAATTTTAGTGCTTAATTAATAGATTTAGATTAAATAAGTCTTCGTGAGATTGATATTTGGACTTAAATTTTTATATTACGTGTTTACGATAGCATGCACTAGTGCTTAGTTAGAAATCGCTCATCAAGCTACATCATCAGTATTCTCATTATCATCGACATCCTCATCTAACTGACTATCATTATAAGTATTAGTTGGGTCATCATTTAAATTTAAAGAGAAATACTAATAGTCAACTATAATGTTGGTCGGAAATATAACAATTAGTACTATTGGAGTCTTACTACAGCATACTAACATCAAGTGGTTATATCATGGTTGTTGCTTCTCTATTGACACCTATGCATTCACATAACATGCAAGAGCTTTAACATCAATAATTACACATATAGGTGTAAAATCTCTTTTAATAACCCCATAAAAAATTGCATATCTTCATCATTTTAGAATTTTATTATTTTCAACTTAAATATTATTATACTAATAAAGATTATTATAGTTACATTGTACTTAACAGAATTAACTATAATTGACCACAAGTATTATTAATAAGTTGTTGATAATTTATGTTTCTCGTAACATAAGTATTCATAATTTAGTACTTAATATATCTCTTTTTACTATCATTTGAATTTTCACACCTTCTCCCAAGACAAACAATGAGCGACTCTCGTTTCATATAACCTATAACAAATATATAAAAAAATAATCCGAAAACTATAAAACAGGATCCAAAAAATTTGGTTCATAAAAATAGCGAAGTTACATAAAAATTACAACGCATGGCCAAAGATGCGCGAATAGCTGCGCAACTCGCATGGACATATTTCTGCATCTTTGGTCACATGAGAATGGTGCACAAATGGCCATTCCCGCATGAGACCATATAATTGCATTGTGCATATCCTTTCTCCATGATCGGAACTAAAATTCAAATCCAATCATATCGTTCTCCAATAATTTTCATTACACTATATCTACTTCTCTATGCTCATACACTTGCTAAATAAACAAAAGAATAAAAACATCGTCTCATATATAATTAATCATGTATAGCAATATTTATTTTAAAAAATTAGAAAAATAAAATAATTTTGATTTTGAATAATGATAAAATAATCTTACCTTCGTTTTTATATCATCCGATTAAAAGTGAAAATTTTTGGAGTGTATTCACACTAAAAGTTTTTGAGTGTAAAATTCGGCTTTTTATCCACTAGAAATTTGGACTGTATTTTATGATTATTGTTATGAGAGTGAAACTAAATTAAACACTAGATTAACGTATTTTTTTTATATTTATAATTTAAGTATTTGTTTGAGGTTAAATTTAAAAACGAAAATTATGGCTATTCCTAAAATTTTCATAATTATGTTTGACAAAATTCCTTTTAAAAGTGATTCTCAAATATTCTTGTTTGTTATTTGATTGCTTGCGATAAATTAGAGTTGTTTTTTCAAACTTGATTATTTGACAATCTGGTTTACAAATTTAATACCAAAAATATCCTTTTTAAAAAATTATAATTTTTAAAAATAGCTTGTATTTTTTTTTAAAAAAAAAGGTGTATTTCAAAACCAAATAATTAATTAGTAACATATGTATAAACTTATTCTCTCAAAAAACAAAAAAGCATATGTATAAACTTCGAAATAAATTATGAATAATTAGTAATTGCTCAAAATCTCAATTAACTCATCAAATAGTTACATCAAGTGTACACTTCAAACATGCTGATTAGGGGTTTATGTCCAAAACAAAAAATGAATGCATGAATTGGAATTAGTAATGCGCAAAGCATCATATCACTTAACAATTTATACTTCGCCTCAAGGCAATTTTCGAATTTCTACTTAGCCTCGAGGCAATTATCTTAAAGGAAAATGATAATACAATTAAAAAAAATTAATTAGTTATATGAAAAATTATATTTAAACCCTTACAATTTAGAGAAAAAAATATATAGACCTCAATAATTTTAAAACTTTCATTCACACATTTATCAAAGAACAATTTTTGTCTATTTTAATAACAAAAAAAAGTTTATATATCTATTTTCTTAAAATTTTTGAGATATATCATTTTTTACATTAAAAGTTATAAAAATATTTATTTAATAAATATGTCGATGAAATTTTTAAAATTATTAAAATTTGTATATCTTTTTTAAATATGTTAGGGATCCAAATATTTTTTTTTCTTTTACTTATATTTCTAATTCAAAATTAATAATAAGTAATATTGATAAGACGGAAGTTTTCTTTATTTTTAGCTTATCATGTGTACAAAATTTGTTTTTGTTTATGAGATAATTTGTATTGATACTATTTTGTCTGATTGTGTGCTATAATAGATAAAGTGGGAAGTTTTAATCTCAATTTACATTGAATCTACTATTCCATTGTTTCTATATTTAGATGAATGTAAATTTAAAGAAAAATAGAAACTTCTTAATCACCTTTCATGAACTCATAACCTAAATTAAAAGCTGTATAAATATTACCACTAAAATAATGCAACCTGTGCAAATTCCGCGTTATAAGTTCTGCGCCCAAATAACGAAAAACTAGCCACCATCTCACCTCACCTGTACTGTAATAAAATCCCCTGATTAATAATCAGAATAAAAAAAATCTAACGACAAGGATTTCATGCTCCAAACACGCTAATCTGACGGCTAATAATCACAAATCAACCTGTAGCACTGTCGGCTACAAACGACGTACCACACCATACTATTGTTCGGCTTGTGGCCCAGCCCTCAAAATTTGTTCGCCCCACTTCTCTTTTCATTTTCGACCAAACATAAATAATAATAATAATAATAATAATAATAAAATAAACTTCTTTATTCTGCAGTCTTTTCTATTTGACACGCTGTCTCTTTCTCACACGTGTAGCATCTTAACCTATTAACACCATTCACATTATTTTATAAATACCGTATTATAAAATAAAGCAAACGTAGCTTTGAGATTATTCTCCTTCATCCACAATTTCGTACTTTCAAACAGATCAAACAATTTTAAAAATTTTATTTAATTAAAAAAAATTATGTAATCATATATAACTAACCGAATGATTAAAGTTGTAAATCCATGATTAAGAACCATCCCATTGTCGGATAAAAAGAGTTACTAAAATGTTTTAATAAAAATAATCAAAATGATTAACTGTTAATATGAGGTTATAGTGGGCGTGGCCCGACAACAATGCGTGGGCGACAATATTTCTTTTTCTTTTTTATTTATTTTTGGTCCCTTGTATTTCCATTTTTTTATTTTAATTTTTGTAATTTTATCGTCACCTAACGCACATATTTGGCGGTGTCCCCACTCGGGCCGGCACGCTCAGCTGACAAATATCGGCAGTTGATTCGGCCCCTTATCAGTTTTCTAAAATGATGTCGTTTTCTGAAGCATGCACCAAAAAACCGTCGGTGATCTACGAAGAAATGGGGAGGAAAGTGCAAGGGGTTCAAAAAAAATCGGGCGAGGAATTGGATCGTGGTGGGGACCGTTGGGGCCCATTGGGGGAAAGCCCGTGCGGGTACGATGGACCAGTGAATGTGTGGAACCAGTCAGGCTTTTAAATCAAATGTGGTCAACTCACCAACAAATTCCGTTTCCAATTCCATCATCAACTTCATTAAGTCAAAAGAACAGCTGCTCTTCTTTGATTTAAATTAGATATCACCTTTTTTTTCTCAAAAAAGAAGAAGAAAAAAGAAAATTGGAAATCACTTTACTTTCAGTTAAAACTTGAAATGTCAAAATACGTGTGCGGCAGGATTTTTAATTATATAGTTTATACAATGGAAATTTTTAACAACTATGGTTATGGTTTTGTAAACTACATTGTTATATTAAAAGTCAAAAACGCTTTTTTTTCTCTTAAATTAAATTTGTTTCCATTAAACCAAATAGGAAGACACACACCAAAAGCAGATCAAGATCTAAAACAGAAAATCTAATAAATACAAAGAACATATCAAGATTGAAAATGCACCTATTGTAGAATGATTATACTATATATACAAACCCATTCATACTACTTAATATGATATGGTATGATTAATTTATTTATTATAATATTATCTACTTAATTTATTTATTTATTTTATATTGATCATTTCTACCATATTATACCACATCGAATAATATGAATGTGTTTATATAATTATTTTGTACATTTAGTATTATTACTATAAAATACTAACTCTAATTAACCATTACAAATATATTGTCAATAAAGTTCTATGATATAGAACCTCCACGTTAATTACTAATTTGTCTTTATGTACTCTGTTAATTAACAAAAGTGCATCGTTCTTCTATAAAAAAAAACACACCGACACTCAAGTCAATATTTATAAAAAAGAATGGGTACTAATGTGTGAAAGAATATTTGCACAAACAAAGTTTATGTAATTAATCTCAATAGAATAAATGGTGAATTATATATCAATCAATCATGAATAATTGTTTATATTTATAAGATATGAATAATTTCAATCATTTTGAAAGTATGCATGTACTAATTAATTCAAATTCTAATTAAGGAGAGCATTAATCCAATTTAAAGTCTATTTTCATTATTCCTATTGGTGGGAGAATTTTGGAAGAAACTAACTAATTTTTCTCCCAAAATTCTCTCATTTGTTGGATCTACCTTACAGTCTAAAATTTATCTAATCTTTAATGGATATTATTTTCTTAATTATTATTAACCATTTGGACGCTCTTAAATAGGTGGCGTATTGTAATTGACAAATACCAATTATGTTAATTTGGGTATTTATAGAAGTTTTCTACGAAAGTCATATATCCAAGTTTCACTATTTATTTGAAGGAATGATGGGTTTATCGGTCAAATAATCCTGTCTGAGCTAGTATCAACTGTAATTAAGGAAGCGAGTCTAGATTATCAATTACATCGTCATATCTAAACAAGTATTAGATATTTTGTTTTTGAGGAAGCATGCCTAAAAATTTGGATAAAATATTAAATCTAGACTCGTATTGGCTATTTCAAGAAAGCAAGCTCAAACTAAATCATTATAACTATCCATCTATATATGTTCCTTTTGTAACTTTAAAGTAAGTTTTAACTAAGTTTAAATGATTTTAGTATTAAAGAAATAGTTGTACATCTTTTGCAGTCTATTTATATATATAAAAGAATTTACTAATTTTGTAGAGTCGTTGGATGGTGATTTGATGTAGCAATACTTGAATCTGAATTTTTTGGTTGCTACTTTGGATTATCAATGATGTCAAATTGACGATAAGTGAGTTGTAATGGATTTTAAGCTTTTGTACTGTGGGTTTGACATTTTTTGACGATGTTCTATAGCAAGCTAGCTAGAATTACTTGGTCAATAGCGTCTAAGTTGTTTTTGATTAGTTCGACGGTAATGGAGTTCAAAGAGAAAGTAATGCATGTAGCTTGACGCAGCGACAATTTAATCTCAATTTTGTTGTGACCCTGGTTTTTTTCGACATCTTCAAAGGTTGGCGATGCTTAGAACAAGTTCTCCACTCCTCTCTGAGTTGATTGAAAGGTTAAACGATAACTAAACCAACAAAATCAAAGAGCATTGGCTTGGCTAATTCGAATTTTTGTTTATTTTTCAATGATTTTGACAACAGAGAACAACGAAAAATGCAATGGTTAGTTGGCCAGCTATTTCTAAGTTAATCGGAGTACTGATCAGTGGTGAACAACAACTAGAGTGATGGTGGGTGGTGGCAACCTATGGCTACTAGGATTTTAGCTGCTTCTTTCTACTACTTTTTTTTTATGTTTTCTTTTTTTTTTCCCCTTTAATTTCAAATCCTTTTTTTTCTTCTTCTTTTTTTCTTTCTTTTCTGATTTCAATTTTTTCTCTTCTTTTTATTTTGAATTTTATTTTAATAGATGATCGTCTCTTAGTCAAAATATTCCCATAGGTTACACTATTAAAGTCTCTAGATTTAGAACTTTTACGTCAATTATCAACTTATCCTTGCATACTACTTCAATTAATGAAAGTGCACCATTCTCTTGGAAGAAAAAATATTCTGACACTTAAGTCAATATTTATAAGAAAAAATGAGTACTAGTATATGAAAGAATATTTACACGAACAAGTAAAGTTTATATAATTAATCTCAATAGAATGAATGGTGAATTTTGTATCAATCAATCAATCATGAATAATTGTTTATATTTATAGAATATGAATTCAGAATCATTTCAAAGTATGCATGTATAAATTTTATTCAAATTCTGATTAAACAGAGTGCGAATTTAATTTAAAGTCAATTTTCACTATTCTTGTTAATGGGAGAATTTTAGAGGAAACCAATTAACATTTCTGTTATGGTCGGTACTTATGTATCATCACTAAATATACATATACTTGTGTATTTATATAAATGTACATTATCATTAAATCGCTAATACCCATATATATGATATTATGCATGTAATGTTGTAGACATTGTAGATCTGAATGAGTTCGGATCAGATCTAAAGGAGTTTAGATAAAAGCTCATAGTTAATCACGCTGAGAGATATAAATGCTAAATGTTAGCACAACAAAGTGTTAACTGGCTATAATACTCAGCAGATCCAAATGTTGGAGCCTTATCTGTAATGGAACATAGACCTAAGAGTATATTAGTAACTGCATAGTTACAATTAGGTGCTAAAAAATGCTATTTGGGTAAGTATATTCTCGAATAATTGTCCCTGATCTATTTCTGCCAATGTGGGTCTATCAGTGAATATTTTTAATATAGATTAGCATATGTCATACCTATATAGGATAGATAGTCGTTCCTAGCCGACTGTGAGTTTGGAGCTCGTATTGACATATGGATATCCAGTTAGGATTGGATATGGGACAGACTCACGAAGGCCTCCGATAGACATCCTATATAACCCATCAACGGAGGGTCCTCTTGAGTTGAGTAATATACGTGGTCCTTTGACCTGAGTGCCACGGTGGGCTTATAAGTGATCCACTATACTTTGGTTCCATGCATGTCACACACCTTTCATGGTGTGACTGCTGGGTGTCATTGGGTATAGTCTGATGCTTATAGAGTCTGATGTCTACAGATATGGGATCCGTTAGCTCGTGTAGGGAGTTCGATTCCAGATGCTTCGAGACTATATCTCAAAAAATCTTGTAGCCACAAGTATCAATCCTGAAAAAGAGTTCCGTTAAGGCAGAATAATATGGCAAAAGAGTTGCACATATTGTTCAGTGAGATATAAATCTAGATATAAGATATGGATGAGCACTAGGGGATTTAACGGTCATAATTTATATCCTCGCACATTCAGGATATCATGATGGAAGAACTATACGTATGTATTGTAACCTTAACTTGTATGGTTCAACGCGCTGATTTTGTATATCCGTGACGTGTGTGTAGGGCATTGCTCACGAACTCATAAAATAATTCCATTTGATGAATCGGGCGTAAGACCTAAGGAGTCCTACGATATAGAGTGTATTCATTGTGCACTGGGGCAGTGTGCCGGATTAAATTGTTTAATCCAGCAATATTTAGCAATACCACGGGAATGCGTGTGTATCTGTATTTAAGTGTTAAATACAAAAATTAGTTAATAATTATTATTTACTAATTATATTATGACGTGTAGCGTATTGTGGACCTTCAGTTGAGTTTACTCAAGTGTGAAATTTAGTGAGACACACTAGGGGGTGAACTTAATAACTATTTATAAGGGGTAAGATGGTCATTTCTCACTTTGATTATTTAATAGTTAAATAATCAAAATATCTTTTTCTATATTATATATTATATAATATATTATATTATATTATATATATATATATAAAGAAAAAGAAATAGAGTGAATTTGGCCGAGAGAAGAAGGAAAACCAAAATGGAGAGAAAGAAGAAGAGAAAAAGAAAAAGAAAATAAAAATAGGGAAAAATGAAATTATTTCATTTTCCTCTATGTTTCCAATTAAAGTAATGTTAGATTGTTTCAAACTCTCCGTTTCTTATTCTTTTGAAGAAAAAAAAAAGGATATAAACACACTCCCGGCCATTTTGGAGATTAAGAGTTAACCCCGGACTGAACATAGGGTTGTTGTTCTAGCTCACTAAGCCTACCGTGTTAGTGACTAGAACTGCACATGAGTTGGTCTCTATGCGGACTCTAGAAAAAATACGTGTATAACGTTACACATTTTGGTAAGTTCTTTAGCCTATTAATATATTAATGTGTTTAATATATTATATTTATTATGTTTATTACAAAATTTACACGCTTCCATTGTTTTAGGCAATAGACACAATTGCACATGCATACACCCACACATGTCTCAAATCCGCCGATAATTTCTTCCAAAATCCTCTCATCTGTTGGATTTATCTTACGATCTAAAATTTATCTAATCTTTAATGGATATTATTTCTTTTATATTATTATCCACTTGGACGCTCTTGGACAGGTGGCTGCCTATAATTGGACGGTATCAATTATGTTAATTTTAGTACATACAAGAAGTCTCTCATGAAAGTCACATGTCTAAGTTCCATCATTTGTCTTATAGAAGGATGGATTTATCAGTTAAATTGTTATATTTGAGCCAATATTGATTGTTTCTAAGGAAGTGAGTTTAGATTATCGATCATAGTATCTACGCAAGTATCAATTATTCTATTTTCGAGAATGCATGTCAAAAAATTGGTTAAAATTATATCTAAACTTGTATCAGCTATTTTAAGAAGCAGGCTCAAACTAAATCACTATAAGCATCCATCTATATATGCTTATTTTGTAACTTAAGAGTGAGTTTTAACTATGTTAAAATAAATTTAGTATGCAAAGGAATAGTTATACCTCTTTAGTAGTCTAATTATAAATTTAAAAAAGTTTACTAATTCTGCAGAGTCATTGGACGGTAATTTGATATAATGCACTTGAATTTGAGTTTTCATTACTACTTTTAACTACCAGTGGTCTGGAATTAGCAATAGGTGAGCTACGATGGGTTTTAAACTTTTAAATTGATCGGTAACATTTAAGGCTATTTCTACTTCATTTAATAATAGTGGAGCTTGAAGAGACGTTGATACATGCGGCTTGAGGTAGGGACGGTTTAGCCTTAGTCTTGTTGTGATCTAGGCTTTTTTTTTTTGGAATCTCGGTTCTGTCCTCTTTAAGTTGATTGGAGATATGAATGACGATTAAAATGATAGAATCAAAAAGCGGTGGCCAATTTAAGTTTTGGTTTGTTTTCTGATGATTCCAACAGCGGATAAGGGCAGAAAATGCAAGAGGTTAGTTGGCCGGGTGTTTTTAAGTTGACCAAAGTACTAATCAGTGGATAATAGTGAGTAGCATAGTGGTGGGCGGCGGTGGCGACTGCTTGTGGTTGCTAGGGTTTCAACTGCTTCTTTATACTTTTTCTTTGTTTTTTTCTCTTTTTTTTTTAATTTCAAATATTTTCTTATTTCTTTCTTTTCCAATTTCAATTATTTTTTCTCTTCTTGTTCTTATTTCAATTATTTTTACATTTAGTCATTTCTTAGTCAAAACATTTTCATACGTCATATCATTGAAGTTTCTTAATTTGAAACTTCTACATCAATTACTAATTTATCATTGCGTACTCTTTTAATTAGTAAAAATGCACCATTCTCCTACAAGAAAAAATATCCTAATACTTAAGTTAATATTTGTGAAAAATCAATGTTTGTAATAAAGAAGAGGTGTTAATGTGTGGATGAGTGTTTACATGAACAAGTAGGGGTTATGTAATTAATCTCAATAGAATAAATGGTAAATTGTGTATCAATCAATCAAAAATAATTATGTATATTTATAGGATATGATTTACAATTCCTTTCAAAGTATACATGCATGAATTTAATTTAAATTTTAATTAAAGAGAGCATAAATTTAATTTAAAGTATATTTTAACTATTTTTGTTATCGAGAGAATTTTAAAAAAAATTAATTAATTTTTCTCTCAATTTTTTTATTCATTGAATCTATCTTACTATCTAAAATTTATCAAATGTTTAATGAATATATATTCTTTTGTTATTATCTACTTAAATATGACGTGTTATAATTGATTTGTAATAATTATGTTAATTTTGAAGGGCCAGAGAGAAATTGTGTGCACTAAGTGATGCAGAGCAAAAAAAATCCTCCACTGACAAATGTTGTGCATTTAAACAACTTGACCACCACCAGAGGAATCACGATAACTCTTTAAACTTAGCCTCCACCTCCGCGGTCGGCTCCATAACAGATTTCATGTATAGTTGACAATCTGCCACAACTTGGTATCTTATAGATCTAAGTCCAAAAATCTTTAGATTTACAAAGGCACCACCTAATAATTATTAAATAATAAATAAATAAATAAAGCTAAACAAAAAACACTCTAAATCTAAATCTAGGTGGTAAAAGATGATCATAGAATATTTCTACGTCAAAATCTACTTTTACACTAAAAAGAAAGGTGAAATTCTTATTTTCACTTTGAATAAAAGGTTAGAATTAAAATTGACTCTATTCATTTTTGGGTATATGCAACTCAATTTTATAAGTTAGAAAAATTAATGCAATCAATTATGTAAGTAGTAAAATAAATTAATGCAAAGTCAATTTAGATGGGGCAAGAAGACTATTTATCTCCACTCTTGTTTTAGGGAAGCACCAATTGAATCAAGTGTTCTTGAAGTATCCAAGTGCATAAGAACAAGGTCAATGCCATGATTGAAGCACCTCCTAATTTGATGAGTAAAAAGAAGTCAAGTTATGACTCAATGGGGTCAAATTAATTTCTTTAAGATTATTGGGTCGGAATTGATTTAGCTCTTCTCACCGTTGACATCATTATATGTTCAACCCTAAGATGATATCATCGACTCTATAAGAAATCGATAATCAAGTCAAATTTCTCTAACAACAAACACCAAATTAAAAAGAAAAAATATGTTTGCGCATGGGCAGGATATGCTATAACCTAAAACATAGTAATAATATCATTGACTTTCTTTATTAAGTTTCAATAATTTCACATCATAAGCACCACTAATTTCAAATCTTGTCACATAATTTTACAGCGATTTTTCTTTACTTTTTTTTAAAAAAAAAAAACAATAAACTAAGTTCAATTAAAGAATTATAGTAAAGATACAATATTAGAAACTTCTAATAAATCATTAAAGAATTTAATAGAATCTAATAATATACTTATACATCGATGAGTATTTGACCTTAACTCTTTGTAGCCAAAGGAAATACTAATATCCCAATAGAGGAAAATTCTTTTGAATAAAAAGATAAACATAACTTTAATAAACAGGGAATAAAAAGAAAAACTCTACCGCAAAAAGAAAAAAAAGTATAAATACTATTACAAACAACTAAACAAAAAATATAAACAATACTACAAACAATCAAATAACATATGCAACCATGACAAAAAAAAAAAACAATCAACGAATCCCGAATAAATCAACACCAAATAAATTTCATTTTGCACACTTGACTAATTGAGATTTGACATCGCCCGGAAAAGTAAAAAAAAAGTGGCAATCACAACAACAATATCCAAAATCTGCAGGGGGGGGGCGGGGGGGAGGGGCTTCGTACAAAAAAACACAGGTAACACTCAACAGGTTGGCAAATATTGATTGGTACGGAACAACCGCGGAGGACAACTGTAATTGAAAATATCAAGACTATGCTTCTCATTTATTATAGGGTTCCCCACACCACTTTCTTCTCCTTTCCGTGTCATGTACATGTACATGTACATGTACATGTACAAATATCAAAAATCAAAATAGATCGTGCATTTATGACATTGAGTATTTATTTTTTTGGACTGTGACTGATTTTATCTTATCTTTTTCAGTGCACATTTTTCTAAGGCTTTGATATGAGAGATCAAAATTATAATAAGATATTTTGGCACTCCACTGCTTGTCGGTACAATCGTACATACATAGTATCACGGACTTTGCAATTTAGAACAAATACCGATTGAATCTCCGAAATCAAACTGAAAAGTAATTGTGTTTTTTAATTCGACTGATAGAATTCGAATATGTTCAATGCTTATAATTTTCAGTTGTATTTTTTTTATTCACGCATCCTTTTGTCATTCTACACACACATTCTCCTATCATAATGTATATGCATTTTAATTATTTTGTGTAGCTGCCGTTGTCCTTCTACATCTATTTTAGGGTAGGTATTGGTTTGATTTAAAGTTTGATTTTTTTGTTGGTTTTTTTTATTTGAAATTAACTGGTTTGAATTTAATCTATTTTTAATTAGATTCAATTAAAAATATAAATATTTAAAATAGACTATTTTTTTATAAAAAAATTTAAAAAATGAACCAAAATTAGAATTTGCTCACCCATAATCTATTTTGTAAGGTAGCATCATATATCATTTTATTCAGTAGTTAAACAGTATCTAGTAAAACAATCATATTAACTTTTTTATTTTAAATTAAAAATTTGGACAACTCAAAAATTAATGAGTTAAATTTATTTCTTTTAAAAATAGTAATTGTAAGATTGTTGATTAAAAATTATCGGAATATAATTTGGAGATCAAGTCAAGTGTGTAGGGTGTGTACGGATCGAAGACGGACGCGAAAGGAGACAAAAAATGAAGAAGGGTGCCAGCACTGCGGCGACCAAGCGTGAGCGTCGTGGCGCTCAATCCAGAACCTAAGCGCCGCAGCGCCAAGAGGCCAGCGCCGCAACGCTCAGCAGAAGCGCGCCAGCGCCGCAGCAATGAGAGCCCAGCGCCGCGGCGCTGGAGACGGGAACAGTATTCCGAAATAAGAAAACTTCCTTATTTCATCTCCCACTTGCTCCAGGACTCCCTAACACGACTCCCACACGTATAGGGTAAACCTAGGACGTCCCAAGACTTATATAAAAGGCTATCAATTGGCTTGTAAACACATCTTTGTGATCAACAAGAGATCTTTGTGGTTCTTTGTGAGAGAAAATCCCTAGAATGTAAGAGAGAGTTTTCTTTGTGATCTTTCTTGTAATAGGCATACTTTGTGTTTGCCTTGTGATTCATAATAAGAGAATAGTGTGATCTTGATCCACCGTAGACATAGGAAAGTTGCCGAACCACGTAATTCTTTATGTATTCTTCTTTTACCCATTTCTCTCTTTATTTTTTAATAAATTATTCTGCATTATTATATTGCTTGGGTTAAGTTTTTGCTTGTTTGTGTGCTTCCGCTTCAACAAATTAGCATCAGAGTTTTAGTTCTAAACAGACATGGCCACACCCAAGTACGAGGTAGAGAAATTTAATGGTACAAATGACTTCAATCTGTGGAAGATGAAGGTTAAGGCGTTATTAGTGAGCCAAAGGCTTGGCTCGACAATAGAGGAGACTGCAGCTCCATCTAGTGATGAAGAGAAGACGCCAGAGTCATCTAGAGCTGAGGCAGAAAGAAAGGACATTCAAGAAAAGAGCTCATAGCACAATCGTTCTGTCATTGAGCGATGAAGTTTTAAGGGAAGTAGCAGGTGAGACGACGGCAATAGGTCTTTGGAAGAAGCTTGACTCTCTTTATATGAGAAAATCATTGGCCAACAGACTACATATAAAGAAGAAGCTGTATCAGCTGTCCATGTTAGATGGGATGTCGATGAAAGATCATATAGATGCCTTCAATAAGATCATCCTTGATCTTGAATCTATCAACATCAAGATAGAAGATGAAGATAGAGCAATTATCCTGCTGAGTTCACTCCCCAAGAGCTATGAGAGTTTTGTTGATACGCTACTCTACGGCAGAGAGAGTTTAACGATGAGTGATGTGAAATCATCATTAAACTCAAAGTTATTAGGAAAGCAGATCGAGGGTAATGCAGAAAGTTTATCTGTAAGAGAAAGGCCCTCATATAGAGATGGGAAGAAAAAAGGCTCAAGGTCGAAGTCTAGGACTCCTAGGAAGTGCTATTACTGTAAGAAAGATAGGCACTTCATAAAGGACTATCCTGAGAAGAGAGCACAAGACAAGAAGAAAGCGGATGCTGCGCTTGCCTATGATGATATTTATGACAGAGCAGAGACACTCGTCGCTACTGATGGTATGAACTTTGAACAATGGGTTTTAGATTCTAGTTGTACTTTTCACATGTGCCCGCACAAGTCTTGATCCGCCGTAAACGTAGGCAAGTTGTCAAATCACGTAATTCTTTGTGTGTTCTTCTTCTACCAATTTCTCTATTTATTTCTTAATAACTTGTTCTGCATTATTATATTACTTAGGTGAATTTTTTACTTGTTTGTGTGCTTCTGCTTCAACAATAACTAAGAAAGTAGTTGAACTTCGTGAAGATTGAGCTAAACTTATTCGCTCCAAGGGTGCTAAGTTTGATAAAGATCTTGCAACAAAAAATGAGTTATGTCACACCAAATGTTTTTTCAACAATGTTACTCTAATACTTAAGTCAATAAAAAAAAAACAAAGGTAGAAAGAATTAAAAGGCGAGAGAGGATTGATAAAGGGAGAAATGACTTATTTAGAATCGAAAGCATATCTCTTAGCTCAACAACTTGAATCTTATTTAATAAGGTTGCAATGTGAGTTCTCCTCATAGTCATAAAATTTTATTAAAATTAGAAAGTGTCAAGACTTTTCCTTCTTTAACTCATTTATTAGAGTTTTATCAAAATAAATATATATTTTTCTTGTCCTTGCAAGAATCCTATCAAAATTATAAAGGTTATATTTATAGAAAAAATTTCAAATCCCACGATTCTTAGTAAAAAGTTTGTTTTAAATTATTAATATGTGACTATAGTAGTTGGCTTGACCAAAGAGGGTTTTCAATATTAAAAACGTTCTCTTAAAAAGTTTGAAGGTTGCAAATTAGCTCAAGGTCACCTCTTTAATTATTGGGGTATATTGAGAATGATGAGCTCTACTTATTGTGCATTTGAAGTATTTGAACTGTGTTTTATGGACTAGAATTGAGAAGAAATAGATTGATAAAAGGTAAAAAAAATTCATAAATTGAAGTTTTTCATTTTAAATATAGAATTTTAGGATGCATAATAGTTAGTTCTTTGTACTCACACTTTTAGGTTATAAATTTAAGTCATTATATTCTATCTACTTAATTGTAATATATATATATATTTTAAAAATTTTATCATCTTCAACTTATTAAAATAAAGTCTAATAACTTTTGTGGTCATAGGTTTAATTTTACAGTAATTACACTTCGCAATTAATAAGAAAGTTTTGAGTTTGAATTCCTCTCCTCAAATTAAAAAAAAAAAATCTCAAACTTTTTTGTTCTAAAATATTTACAAGTTTTGAAATCTTTTCCAATTTAAGTGAAAAAAAAATGTAGGAAATATGAATTGCATAATATAATTTATCAATACGGAATAATAACTTAAAAAAAGAAACCAAAAAAAGAGCAAAGAAATAGTACTAACCACCACATCTAGTAGAGGCCCTACAAGGATTTTCCATCTGTAAGTCACAGTCAAAAGCTTTATAAGGTACATCCTATAGATGGCCAAGTTCATATTTCATGTTTGTCGGACACATAAAAATTAAAAAATAATAAAAAAATAGATTTATGAAAAAGAAAGATAAGATTTCGTTGATAAATTCGGTGTCTCCAGCTCTTTTATTATTTATTTATTTATTTTTGTCTTCAAATGTGAAATTCGGCTACAATTTTTATTTTCTTTTTGTTTGTGAATATGAAAAAGTTTTTTGCTGGGCAGCATAATTTGGACATGTTATGTTAGCTAGTGCTAGCAGACAAAAGTCACACCAACTGTATGTATGTCGTATTACAACCTTTGTTTCTCCAACTTCAATTTGTAGAAATTAATATTGCAAAAAAAAAAAAAAATTTATTTGAATTTGTTTGTTATAAGTTCATCAACTTTGCATATTCACAACACTCATGTAATTAATTATTAATCAATAAAATCGAATGAGAGTTAATCAGAACTTTTAATCTATTTTCATTGTCTTATAACAACTTAGCAACTTCCATATATAAAAAGTCAACAAAGTTTTGGTATGAAGTATTGGAATAAAAGAAAAAAAAAATCCTTTTTTTTAGCCATTTTATTGAAAGATTAACGACATAAATCATAAAAAATACAATCACGAAGGAATATGGGTAGAATTCTTTTGATATAATATAGGTACAATATTTTTTATAAAAAAAAATTGTCTGTTGATAATATACTGAAGTGCAATTTAATATATATATATATATATATGCATAACCACAGCAATATTTAATTCAAAATTCCAAATAGATTGACAAGACTAATGCAATATAACACAAAATATTATATCAAACTAAAAGATTAAACAGATTTAAATTAAAGAAACAAACAAGACACAAAAACAAAAAAAAAGTAAGAAAAAAATTTATTTTGTTATAAAGACACTTTTGATTAGTAAAAAAATTACGCACAACAGTAAGAGATATATAATGTAACACGCAGCTGCCAGGCTCAGCTTGACTTAATTGTACTTTTAGGTATTGTTTGTTTAATATTTAAATAAATCTAAATTTGGATAAAATTATTAATGCGTTAAATGCTTCAAATGATTCATTTGATTTTATTTTTTTAATGTCTGATTATAAGTGTTAAATAGTTTATTTTTATAAATAAAAATATCTAAAAATTACTATTTTGACATAAATGTCATTTATCTAATTCATATATAAAATATTTTAACAATTAAATGATATGATAAGATTTAAATTAAATTATTTCAATTTTTTTTTTGAAATAATTCAATGAAGATTTTTTTTTAAAATTAGAGTATAATTATTATAAGTTATTTGTTTATAAGACAAATTTAAAATAAAAATATATTAATACTAAGGTATTTTTTGCTGTATACTGAATATAATTGAATGTTGAATATTGAATATAATTGAATGACTTAATTTGAATAATATATTCATTTTTTTTGTTTAATATTTGAATATAAGTATTAAGTTGTGTATTTTTTAATTAAAAAACTAACTAAAAATTAATACTTTTATATTTGTACCCTTATAAATATTTAATATTAAATTAATAATAAAAATTTAAAAAGTATAAATAAAATAATTTTTTATATAAATTAATATCAAAACAGTGTAAATTTAAATATATTATTGTTATTTTTTTATAACATATGATTTTTTTAAGTTGTAAGACAACTTTGATAGTTTTAATTTATTAAAAAAATAAAAGAAAAATAATAATTAATCTAAAAATTATCTTAAGAAATTAATATAAAATTTATCAAATTAATACAGTGCACAATTAAAAAAATTAATTACATACTTCAAATAACTTATTTAAAATTTCACTAAAAAACAAGAAGTATTATGTAATAAATGTAAAGAAAAAAAAAGAGTTTTATATGGATAGGAATATAAATATTTGGTATGAGTTGAGATATTTTAAGGGATAAAGATATTTTTATTCCGCGAATTTGACTTAATTTTTAATTTTATTCCACAAGTTTTAAAAATTTTAATTTTGTCTTAATCTGTTAGTGAGATTCTATTAATTTTAACACTCGAGGGACAAAGTAGTCACTTTACATTTTTTATCCATGTGTCAACCACTGATTTGTCACTTAAATAATAAAATAAAATAAATAAATAAAAAGAGAGTAGTCGCCGCTGTTGTCAGTAGCCGATCGATCGTCCGTGACCAATTGCGATTCGACTCAAAATTGACATCATTGGACTTTCAATTTTTGTGATCTACACAATGATAGATTTTTTTTTTATCAATGGAGTATTGTAAATGTGCCAAAAGTGAAAAAACAATATTGTGGGAGGTGGCGGCCATCGTCGTTGACCGTCGAGCACCACCGCCCCTACCATTGGACAAATTGACAGCCTACCACCACGGGCTGGGGTTGCTCGTCGAATGGTGGGGCGGTGGTGAGCTGTCCAATGGTAGGAGCGGTGCACTCCACCGCCCCTGTCATTCAACGCGCGACCAGTGATGGGGGGTGTTGACGACGGCCACCACTATTCGCCACCCTCCTCCTATTTTTGATTTATTTTTTGGGCCACATTCTTATTTTCTTTTGATAAAAATAATTTCACCATTATGTAGATATAAAAAATAGAATCCAATGACATAATTTTAGTCTATTTTCATTATTAGATTCCAACAACTGGTGGTGGCCGGCAATGACAGTCGCCGGTTTTGGTAGTTCACTTTTATTTATTTTAATTATTTTTTAATTATAAAATAAATTTGTAATGAATATTAAATTTTGAACCTATTAAGTGTACTATGTATCATTTTATTTTTAATAGTCAATTAATAACTTACGCGTGTACATTGTATAATGTATTCACCTCACCATTTTTAATTAACATAATAACTGATGACAAATTTGTCAATGTACAATTAAAAGAGATTTTCAGTTAAATTTAACGGAATCTCACTAACAGATTATGATAAAATTGAATTTTTTAAAATTTATGAGATAAAATTGAGAATTAGGTCATGAGACAAAAATATCCTTATCCCATATTTTAAGAAGAAAAGTAATTAAATAATTCAAATTTTTTGTATTCAGCCAAAAAGCCAAAGAATTAAATTTTTTTTTTAATTCAGTTAAAATTGACTTAAAATTTCTATTAAGTTAAAAAATAAAAAAATTTAATAACTAAATAAATAAAATTAAGCCATATTCAAGCAAAAAAAAAAAAAGACTCTAAGATAAAAAGTACATTTTTATAGGAATAGAAACAAATAATTGTATAAGGATATTTTTTGAGTTAAAATTTAAAGTAACCATTAACACTTCAAATAAAGAGTGGTATACAAATTTTGATATTTTTTTTTATTCGAATAGAAATATCTTACATTAAATGTGAATGTGAGAAAAACAAACAATCTAAAATGTATAAATATATGATAACAAGGCACATTCAAACTTCAAATAAAATTATAAATATCTTAAAATAGACAAGAGGAAAATATTCTATATATTTTAATTATAAAATTGAATACCAAAAAAAAAAAAAGAGAGATGAAATATTCTATAGTTTCGATTCAAATAGATAAGTTTCTAAGCACTCAATAAGGGAAGACAATTTTGTTTTTTTAAAAAAAAAAACTCAAATTTGAATTGTAAACGGGGAAACAACTGAAGAGGTTAGTACATGGAGTCCTAATTAGAAAAGAAAAAAGAAAAAAGTTGCATTTGAAGTGGGTACTCAAATACACACATCGACATCGTGAATGGTAAAAGCTTGAAGCATGCCTAAAGAAAAAAAATATATGGTCATGATATTAAGCAAATTAATTAATGATTGTGACCAAGCAGGAGGGAAACAAAATTGAATCAAAGCAATAGAGTAAAGAATAATAAACAAAAAATCGAACGGTGTTAGTGTGGTACCCAGCCCTCCTCTCCCCCTTTCCTTTCGCTTTGTTATTATTATCACGTTAAACATTTATTCATTAAAAAACGAGTCCAAAAGAATACGCAATACAAATTTAAATAAATAAATAAATACATACACTGGCCGATTAATCGGCAATGAATCGGGATGTTCCTTGATCTTTACACTCTTCGTTAAAGGAAAACCAAAAATTGGACACAAAAACGTGTATTTGATCTCTTCATTTTCTCACTATATAACGAGTCCATTTGTCTTTCCATCTTCATCATCCGTCGATATCAAATCACTCTTTCCTCTTCGCTCTCTTAACGAAGCTTTTAGTTTCTTCACCAAAATCACAAATTCACGAATTGAAAATGGCGTCTCCAATGCTTGACTCGAACTTCGACGTGGACAAGCTCAGCTACGAGATCTTCACAATTCTCGAAAACAAGTTCCTCTTCGGCTACAACGATGAGCCCAAGCTTTCTAATAATCCTAAAGCCCCAGCAGTGCTTCAACGGCAGCAAACGAAATGCAGCAATGGGAGAGTCAGAATCCTCTCCATTGACGGCGCCGGATCCACCGACGGTATTCTCGCCGGTAAATCACTTGCCCACTTGGAAGCCTTCCTCCGCCGCAAATCCGGCAACCCCAACGCCCACATCGCCGAATACTTCGATGTTGTGGCTGGCTCTGGCGCTGGGGGGATCATCGCGGCTTTGTTATTTACTCGTGGGACAGACGGTAATCCCATGTTCACCGCTGAGGAAGCTCTTAATTTCATCGTCAATAATCGCCGGAAAATTTTCCGGCCGTCGGCTAGTGGGATCCTCCGGCGATGTTTTCAAGCATCGAAGGTTGAGAAGTTGTTACGTAAAACTTTTGGTGAATGCACTTTGAAGGACACTGTAAAGCCGGTTTTGATCCCTTGCTACGATCTTGCCACGTGCGCGCCGTTCTTGTTTTCCCGCGCTGATGCGTTGGAAATGGACGGCTATGATTTCAAGATGAGGGACGTGTGTTTGGCCACCTCGGCCAACCCGACGGTTACGGGGGCAGTGGGGATGAGGTCGGCTGATCAGAGGACTAAGATCATGGCCGTGGATGGGGGTATTGCGATGAACAATCCGACAGCTGCCGCTATTACCCACGTGTTGAATAATAAGCAGGAGTTTCCGTTCTGTAACGGCGTTGAGGATCTGGTGGTTGTCTCGCTTGGAAACGGAGAGTCTGATATTGGAATTGGATCAAATCACAGTTTGTTGCCGTCAGCCTTCGTTAGAATTGCCGGTGATGGAGCTTCAGATATGGTAATAATATTGCCCTCAAATTTTTCAGTAAATTTTTGCTTTTCCAAAAATAATTTACTTTTCAACTTTAAAAGATGTACGTGGTTACTACATTGTCATGGGTCCAGTAAGCTAATTACTATAATCGTACCAATTGCATGGTCGTTGGGGTGAATTTTGTGAACTTAAATTTATTTTATTTTATTTTTCTAATTAGTAATTAGAGAATGAGAATCTTGAATTTTTAATAATCGTCCTCTTTGTCCTTTTCATAATTAATTAATAATAAATAAATTCTCTCTTATTTTATAGGTTGATCAAGCTGTTTCAATGGCGTTTACCCAACGTGGGACAAGCAATTATGTTCGAATTCAGGTACTAATTCATATTCATTTATGCAAAATATTTATAATTTTTAAAATTTTTTTTATTCTTACCGTCTTATAATATAATAATTAATTTTTTTTTTGTAAATATTTTTGCAGACAAATGGGATTGTATCTAAAAAGCAAGGGAACTTACAAAAGGCAATGAAATCAAACAAGAAGACAGAAATTTTATCAGCAATTGAAGAAATGTTATCGGAAAAAACATACGAATCAGTGCTATTTCAAGGCAAAAAAATGGTGGAAAGCACAAACTTGGACAAATTAGAATTATTTGCCGGCGAATTAATCAAAGAGCATGAGAGGAGAAAGACGAGCATTTTACCAACTGTGGTCTTGAAGCCCACAATTCCCACTCCAAGAACTTCCTCTGCCACAACTCTATCAACGCTCTCTTCGTCCTGTTAAATATCCTTGATCAAGATATTCAAGAAATTTATTTAGATTTCTTTCAATTAGTTTAAGTTAATTAATTTTGTCATAAATATATATATATATATATATATTTGTATTTGTTGCCGCTCGTGACGAATCAAATTTCCGGGCTGAGCAGCTGATTATCAAAGAGTAATTTCTAGTTTTAATTTGTGTACAAGTAATATACAGAGTGTTGTGTTATGTAAAAGCCTGTAATATTTGTAGAAATTTTATTCAAATTATTTTTGCTACATTTGGGATTCAGGTTGGTTGATTATAGTTCCTTCTCTTTGTGAAAAATTTCTTTCTTTTTCTTTTTTTTTTTTAAAAAAAAGAAATGGAAGGATTTAAATCCTCTACAATGAACTGTTCTAAGTGGCTTGGCACAAATCCAAACCAAATAAAATCATAAGTAACTTCTAAAGCAAATTTCGTGTGCTACCCGATTTGCATTTCGGGAGTATACAGGACTTTACATGAATGAAAGAAATTTAACATTTTAAAATTTCTTGAATTATTAGTCTCAATTCTGAAGATGACTTCGTTGATGATTAACGCCGCATTTCACTCAATTTCAATCGAAGTGGAACTCAACTCCTTCATGTTGGGCCTTAATCATAAATGAGTCCAAAAAGTCCAATTAAGCACTACTTAAAGAAAAAAAAAGGAGCCCAAAAGAAGAAACTAACAGTATTAATTAACAAGAGAGCCCACAATTATGAAATTACGAGATTAACCTTGATGAAACAAGAAATCCAAATATAATTATCAACGGGTAAATTTAGTATAAATCATTCTTTACCACGTATTTCCCAAACAGGAAAGTAAAACACACGGGAAGGGTGAAAAAAATTTGTTTTGTTTTTTTATATTCCTATTTTAAATAGAATTTATGAATTCAAGTATGAAATTAGTGATAGAATTCATGTTTAACTCTCATTATTAGAAAAACCATCAATTAGTTATACAAACAAAAAAATATTATATTCAAATTGAACTCTACCATTATAATCTTATTTCGAATTGACATCCACTATTATATAAAGATACGATTTCTCACAACCTTGATCATCCAATTTCAAAGAAAAAATCAAAGATCTTCAAGCAATTTTTGAAATCTACCCTAATAATTATAATACCCTCTTATTTTTCGAAACACTTTACATACACATCACCCAACATCTCATTCTGTTATTAACTTGAGTATCAGAGTGTCTTTATTTACAGGAAGACGGTCTTGTTCCAAGTATTTCCAAACCTTTGAAGAGGAAGACGACGAAGGTATCCTTGGCCTTCTATTGAATAATTAAGGGTGCAGAAGTAATTTTTTGAGGTATCAAAACTCAAGAACTTTAGTGGCACTGTGTATGAAAATGTTACTAAGAACTTTCTCATCTTAACGCAAGAATATACTTTCTTTAGACTGTGAAAATACCCTTCCAAACAATCAAGCAGACATGACTTTACAGCCAAGCAACCTGGACAACCTTGAAAACCCATTTGATGGGTCCCATACCCAATAACTTATTTCCCTTGCCAATGAGCTCACACCCGGACAACCCTCATTGTAAAATTAATTGGTAAAATTGACAAATATATGAGTGAACATCTAGAGATACAGGATAAAGTGACGCTGCTGCAAGGTGACATAGATCATAAAGATGATTTAGAATAATTTCCAGCAAATTCATATACATTACCTACAGTGACCTAAATTTTTAAAAGAATTCCTGAAAGAGCATAATCCAAAACATCACTTGAGAACCAATTCTAGAGATTCAAAGAACCAAAAGAATATAAGACATAAAGGCATATATACTAAAGGACATATACCATGACGTTGGAAGAAATATACATCAGAAAAGATAAGGTGAGACATTTGGAAGATGCCATGACGTTGGCAAAAAGAGTAAATCAAGACCCATTTATGGATGCAATATGGCTACCTATAAGACTTGAGAAATTTAACATCCCTATTTTACATAGGTTCAACGGGATAGGCGATCCTGAAGAACATATTTTCTACTTTAACGCCAAAATGATCATGCACACATATGATAGGGGTGTTAAAGTGCTTAGTTTTTTCCTCAAGTTTAAATGGGTCGCTCAAAGTTGGTTTTTGAATTTAAAACAAAATTCCATCTCATACTTCGAGGAGTTAACTGGACAATTCATCAGACAATAATTATAGAACTAAAAGACCAAGAAGACTACTTCTGACCTATGTGCGATGAAACAAAGAGACAATGAATTAATTTACAACTTCTTTAAATAGATTCAATAAAGAATTAAGCGAACTGGGAAAATACAATTTAAAAATAACTACGTAGGCTTCCAAAAAGTCTGTTAAGCCTTCCAATGAAGGCTTAATTTAGCAAGAATGAACAGAGGAATGAGTTTTCGAATATAAGAGGTTAGAAAAATTGAAAACCTTAATTTATATTTTAAAAAAAGAGTTAAAAGAAAACTTGTCTAGCTGAAAGAGTGGAAGCGTTCCTTAATTATACACCTTCTACAACCCATAATAAATGAGTGAACAAGTGGGAGTTTTTGAATTAAAATATGTGGGTTTATTGATTGGTCTTGATTCTTGTTAAAATGAAGAAGTGTGTCCAAATGTATTTTTTAAAAGAAAAAAGACACACTATTTCACTTATTGGAAGATATCTGTTGGGCCCTTAATCATAAATGAGCCCAAGAACACCAACTAATCGCTACTTAAAAGGATAAAAAAAGAGCCTAAAGGATAAATGAGGGAACTAAAAATATGTCTGTAGAATGATATATTAATTAAAAAGAGGACCCACAATATTAAAATTATGATATTAACCTTGACAAAATAAGAAATTCGAATATAATTATGAATGGGTAAGTTTAGTTTAAATGATCCTTTACCATATGTTTCTCAAATAGGAAAGGAGAAACACGTAAAAAGGATGAAAAATGTTTGGTTTCTATTTTTACATTCCTATTTTAAATAAAAATTATGAATTTAAGTATGGAATTGATGATAGAATTCATGTTCAAATCTCCTTACTAGAAAAACCATCCATTAATTGTACAAACAAAAAAGACTGGATTCAAATAAAACTTTGCCATTATAATCTTGTTTTGGATTAACATCCACCATTATATAAAGATTGATTTCTCACAACCTAAATCATCCAATTCTAGAGAAAAAAAAAATCAAAGCACTCTTGAGATCTTTAAGCAATCGTTGAAAGCTCTCATATTATTATAATACCCTCTTACTTGTCAAAACACTCTACATATACAGCACTCAACATCTCATTTCGTTACTAATTTGAGCATCAAAATGTCTTTGTTTGTAGGAAGATGATCTTATTCTAAATACTTTCAAAGCATTGTAGAGGAAGAAGACGAAAATATCCTTGAAATTCAATTGAAAAATCAAGGGCACAAAATAATTTCTTGAGGTTTCAAAACCTAAGAACTTCACTTCACATGTAGTACTCCTTCCAAAAAAAAGGTATTTAGTTACTCCAAATACAAGAACTTCTTTTTCATGGTCTTGACATTCAAAATCTATTCTAGTGATATTCTGTTATGGCTAGTTTCTTTTCATGATAATTATTTTAATTCGTCATTGTAGTTTCTTTATCTTCTAGAGATGAGAGAGTAAGACTAAGATAAGTTTTAACGAGTCCCAAAATCATTTTGAACAAAGGAATATAGTACGATTGGATTTTTTTTTCTTTAAGTTTAATGCAGTTGAAATTAAGAATTATTCTTTATTCAATCAACTTGGTATCTTAAATAATATGACATTTAACGTGTTAATTATTGTGGTGTTATATTACTGCCATGTTAATAAAAAAATAAAAAAATCACTACTTAACACATGACAATCATTAATTCATTTATGGAAATATAAAAACTTAACAACAGATAGTCATTAATTGGTAATGTATTAGTTAAAATATAAACTATGTTAAATTTGTAAAGGGATAAGGATAATTTAGTCTTTTGAATTTGACCTATTACCTAAAATTGTCCTCTTATTTTAAAATACCTGGTTTTGTCTCTCTCTGTTAAATAGTTGCTGTTTAAGTTGACAAAAATGTAGTTTTTTTTTTCTTCTGAGCAATGACAATTTTACAATTGATGATTATGTTAGTTAAATGTAATGTTTAAAGTGACAAATACATCAACAGGAAAAATATTATTTTATAGAATAAAAAAGACCTAATAACAATAAAATAATAATAAAGTGAAGCTAAAACATTTAATAAAAAAGGCATGTATACAATAAAATACACGAATTAATAAAAACAAGTTGAAAAAATAAAATAATAATAATTAAAAAAACTCAAATCACTTTTTTCGCTCTGTTTAGTGACTTCTTTCTTGCTTTGATTCTCCTATTTTTCAATTGGTAGCTACCATCACTAGCTTCCATTTGCTCATGCTCCAATTTTTCCTTAGATGTCTTAGTTTTTTTGTGTTTAGATTGACTACCTAAATACTACTACAATTACTTCCGGGACATGTTATTTGGATCACTTCCTTGTCCTTTGATGCACAAGTCATCGTAATTCTTTGTTTGAATGTCATAATTTCATTTATATAATAAAATATCGTTAAGCCACCTATTATTCCTTCTTATTGGGCAGGAGACAGAATTCGATAACAAAAGTATGGATGGATTAAGTTGATCTCAATTTGACTTCCTCTCTGCTACTTGAATGCACAACGAGGCTAATGCTGTATTATTCGGTGGAGCTAATGGCACATGTTTCAAGTTTCATGATCTTTGATGTGATGCGCTTATCCAAATTTATCATTCCTAATGGCGACTGCGCTCGTTATTATTATAGATGAAAAAAGAAGTACCTCATTCAACCTAAATAAAGCTACGACAAGGCAAAGACAAAGAACGATAAAACTAAATTAAACTCAATGTTCCCTTTTTGCTTGAGGCGATGTGCCAGTCATTAATAGTGTCCACATCATCCTGCGCATTTCAAGTTTAATTCTAACTAAAGCAATAAATGGATCGAAATTGAACGTCACAAAGCTAAAAGATTTTGTTGTTGGTTAGGTGTGGCAGTAGATTGGTGATGGAGGAGTTGATGAGAGAGAGAGAGTGAATTGGGTGACGAAGAGAGGATGAATATATATTTTTATTATAAATTTAATATAAAATTTTAAAAAATAAATAGTAAATAGATAAACCTATTAGATCATGCTACATATCCTTTGATTTTTTTTTACTTGGTCAATGATTATTTAACATATGACCATGATGAGACATCTTGTATGTTAATATGTATTTCTTCTTTTTATTGAGTTGCTCTTTTGTCTTTCAATCATTAACTTAAATGACAACTGTTTAATGAAGATAAACAAAATTGAGTATTTTAATATAAAAGAGACAAATTTAAGTAATGGATCGACAGATTAAATTGTCTTGATCTTATTTGTAAACTTAATATTACTCTTTATTTATATAAGAAAATAAATAAAGGTAGAATGATTGGACCTTAAATTTTGATAAAAATGACAAAAGGAACAACTTTGTTTTTTTATTTATATAAGTAACATTTGTATCCCTTTATATTAAATTACCTAATGGCAGTTATGAGTGCAAAATGTTCTTTTGTGGACATCTAATGGGTGTACATGTACCTGATGGTATCCTTCTTTAATGTCCACTTTTTAAAATAGGTTGCACACTATAGTTTATCTAACATGTCATCGATGGGATGAGAAACCTATCCTTGATAATAACGACATTGAGGGCTTTATAATCTATACAAAAGCGCTAAGTGCCATTTTTTTCTTTACCTGTAAAACATAGGATGAAAAAGGACTACTGCTGGGCCTTATAAACCCCAATTGTAACACGTCTTGAACTTGTTTTTCAATTTAGGCTTTTTGAAAGAAGGTATACCTGTAAGGTTTGGCATTGATTTGTTTTGTCCCCTCCTTGATCATGATGCAGTGGTCTACATCTCTTGCAGGTGGAAGTCTGGTGGGTTCTTGGAAGATGTCATCAAAAGATCTCAATAACTATTGCATATCGAGATGGCAAGGCTTGGCTTCTTCTCCTAATAATTGTTCACATAAAGTAAATATAGTACTCCCTTACCGAAGCTCCTTTGCTATGGCCTTTAGGGTTATAACTTGGATGGGCGGTTCGATTGCTTCTTGTAGCTTTAAAGGTTGGTTCAGCCACTGGAACTCCATTGTCATTTTCCTCCAATTTCACTTCACTATTCCCAGCTACTCTGACCACTGCACTCCTAAAACCATATCCAACCCAATTAATGGCAAAGAGTAGAATGCAAGTGAGAAAGGAATACCTTGGACCAGAATCTTCCCACGCTCAAATCTCTCTTGGCATTCTAAGGGATTTTCGTTGTCCACATTCACTAAGAAAGGCTTGGTGGGAATCACCAGTAACTGCAGTTGGTAGCCAGTCTTTCATTGATGAAATTGTAGGTCGAACCACTATCTATAAGAACCACGACCTTGCGCTGTCCAATTTTAGGTTCATAGTCCTAGAAGTGGTCCAAACTGTCAAGGCATAAAGTGAAATTTCAGGTTCATTCTGCAATTTGGTCGAGGTCATCACTGTTTCTCTACCCTCTTCTTCTTCATTATTAGTGGTTCCTTCGAATATCATCAGCTGTGGCCCACAGCATTTGTGCCCTCGAGTGAATTTCTCATCGTTGTTGAAGCAAAGCCCCTGGACTTGCCTCCTTTGCATTTCTTCACAAGATAATTTTTTTATTGAGACTGGGGTTTTGTTCTTTAGAAGTGGGCAGCTCGAACAATCAGTTAAATGGTGGTCAAGTGGTCTTCCGCTGTTATGCAACCTTCTCATCTCTTATGCAGGCAAGGGTGATTGCGGCCAAAACATACAGATGCCATCGACTATTTCAGGTTTAAGTCCTCCTATGAAGGTCCCTATCAATACCTTCTGTGTTCACCCTGCACTTTATTGCCTAGCTTTTCAAACTCCCTTTGGTAATTGCAGAGTCATCCAACTTGCCTTGCCCTTGACAATGCTTCATCAAAGTCCTCACATTCGTCAGGTCCGAACCTTGACCATAGCTTCTCTATAAAATATGCTCAAGTTACTTCCCTTCTTTCTCCTTTGTAAGCACGTCGTAACCATTGCCACCATTGATTAGCCTTTCCATCAAGATAGAATGATGCCAATGATACCTTCTGCTCCTCTGCCATTCCTTGATATTCAAAGAATTGGTTAACACGGTTGAACCGTTTAGTGGGATCATTGCCAGAGTACTTAAAAAAATCAAGCTTAGTTAGCTTGGATGAAAATGCTTGTCTGATCCTTTCCACTCCCTCTTCACTTTCTTCCTTGCTGTTAATTGGTTGGCTACGGCATTCATCTGTCTTGTGGTGCCCTCCTCTCTCGGCCAGTAGTAACTCCGACAACTTGTTGATGGTAGCTTCCAGTTGGCGTAGTTTCTCGATCATACCATTCTCCATTCTGTTCATGCCATCCTGAAGTCCCCCTAACCCAATTTTTGAAGTTTTCAATTCTTTCTTAGTTGGTAGTCATAGTGCACCTCGCTTTGATACTAATTGATATGTCCCAATTAGAGCTACAATTGTAATACAAGTAAACTTCTCTTAGGGTGAGAATAAACCATGATTTAATTTGGATAATTTGCTTGATTCTTTCATTGAATTCAAATGATATTTAAATACATCAAGGTTGCAACTGCTGCTAAATTCTAGTTACACGTAAATAACTTCAATTTACACGTTAATTAACTGCTAAACAACTTCCACTTCCCACACGTTCCTGCCTTCACATTAGTTGTAGCTCACTCAAATTCCTCCAAATCACATGTACACACGTCTCTGCCATGCATGTAAATCTTCAAGCCATGCACAAATTCTAATTCTTTGCATGCCTCTTCCCCTTTCATCACACGTTCGACTTCTTCACAAATATTTCGGGTTCCTTGCACATCTTCGAGTTGATCGCCTTAGCCTATCACCTTAAATTTTCTATAGAGCCCAACACACGACTTGTCAAGTCGGTCACATGATGTAGACATACCATATAAAGCTGCCTCAGGCTCCAAGCCAGCGCATCGAAAGAGAGCTAACTGGTGATGCACTAGACAAACTCAACCAAAATATCAGCGTCACCGGAGGCACAGAGAGCGTTAATTAAATCGATGATTTGACATGCAATAGGCAGTAAGCTAAAGTCGGTCAGACAGTGCAGTTGGAGCAAACAACACTGAAAATATTTATTTCAGCTCCTATCTCCTCCCCTTAGTGTCGCCACCGTTTGGATGCATACGAGAGAGAGAGGAGTTTAGAGTTAGAAAACTATTTGTAATCTAGCCATAAGATGAACTCCAAAACAAAAATAAAAAAAAAGAATGAAGAAGAATAAAAACTTTGTCCGAGTCTTATCTCGGTGACTCGACTCAACTTGGACAAATATTTCTTCTCGGCGAGCAGCAACCCTCAACCTGTTGTGTTGTGTGTTGTGATAAAATTAACATAAACTCTCGACGAGCTGTCGTTTAATGGATTTAGAATTAGATATTTAGGATAGCAAAATGTATTCAACAAGAAGGCCCCAAAAACAAGACTTAGCAAAAATCTGTTTAGTTTTTTTTTTCTCCCCCGATGTCTTTTATTTTGGGGGGCTTTAATTTTTTTTTTTTAGAATTTTGTATAAATGACTCATATTTTTAAGTAATATTTTTTTTTCTAATTACAAATATAAAAATTAATCTTTTATAATAAAAAACATAATTAAAAACTAGATAATTATACTCTTGAATTATATTTCTCTCTCCGTCAAACATTTGAATTAGCTCTCTCTTGCAAGAAATTAGAAATTTAAATTTTTTTTTTATATTTATAATTATAAATATATGATCATCGAAATGTAAATTAAAAAAAATGATGAATTGATTGGAGAAAATCACAGATTTAAGAAAATCTTAAAATTTTAAAATCTATTTAATAAATAAATAATAATTATTATTATTATTTTTAAAATATAAATAAAATAATTAATATTTAATAATAAATAATGTATTCAGTTAATAATTATTAAATACATAATAATAAATAAAATAAATAATAAGTTATTTATTTAATGATTAAATTAAAAATTAAATTTTTTTATAATTTAATAATATTTTTTATTATTTTTACTTAAAATAATATAAAAATTAAAACAAACAAATTATAAGTGAAGGGCAATTTCACATGCTACAAAAAGGCGCTTGATATGGCCCTTTCATTTACTTTTGAATTTTTTTTTTTAAAATAGTTCATATTTTAATACATTATTAATTTTTTGCCACATATAAAATTTCTAATATTTTATAGTTAAAAGATAAATTTTAGGATATTTTTCCCCTCAATTATATTTATATTTTATTTTAAATTAGAACAATTCAACAAAATAAAAAATAAAAAGAACGCCTAAAGCCTTAAAAAAGCACAAATTTTTCTTCAAAGAATTGATAGAGTAAATGAAAAATTCTTGGCAAATTAATGTAAAATATTTTATAAGTTTTTAGAATTAAAGATATAATATGTAATAATCTTAGAAAATAAAATATTTTACAATATATGTGTTTAAAATTAGTATAATTGTTAAAAACAAATGAAAATGGTGTAAAATAGTATAAAATGAGTGAAAAAATAAAATTAATGCGAAAACTGTAGAGGTGGCTGGCGTGGCAGTAGAGGCGGCTTGCATAGCACATGTTGTGCTTGCATAGCACATGTTGTGCCTACATGTTGTGCTTAGGCGTGGAGTGTATGCACCATGCTTATATAACACCACCAGTTGATGGGATTTTCACGCGTTATATGTGGTTTTCTCAAATTTGATTTTTTTATATTCTAATTTCATTTTTGACAATTCTTTTTTTTGTATAGCTATCATAAAATGTGTTTTAACAATTGTATATTTCTGAGAAGGTAGAAGACTTTTAATAATGATGATGAGAGATAGATTGAATTTAATGTTGGTATTTCATTTTTAAAGAATGAAAAATATGAAGTATTATTGAATTTTTTTTTTTGTATAATTAGAGTTAAGCAGATACAATATAAAGTGCCTATAAGAATTTTTGTTGATGCTAACAGGGTAAAGTTAAACCAATTACAAATAAAAATGATAATGATGTGCCGTCTTAGTTGGGTCTTCATTAAAAAACTTTCACACCTCTATATATAACAATTGATGTTCAATCTCTCGTATGTAAAATTAATGCAGAGGTGCACATTAAGAACAAATAAGTCTGTCCTAATCACTTCATATCTGCAAGCGGTAGCAACTAAGTGTGTAATATAGTTCTTATAATTCTTGTGGGGATCTAGTACACATGGGTGTATGCATGTGTAATTTTATTTATTGCCTAAATATATATCAAATATATATTTAAATCTGACGGAAGCGTAAAACTTGTAATAAACACAATAAATAAAATATATTAATCGCATTAATATATTTATAAGGTAGAGAACTCACCTCAACATGTAACGTTATACACGTAATTTTTCGGAGTTCGCATGGAGACCAACTTTAGGGCAGTTCTAGTCACCAACATGGTAGGCTTGGTGAGCTAAAACAGCAGTCCTATACGCAGTATTGAGTTTAACTCTTAAACTCCAAAATGGTCGGTGTGTGTTTTTATCATTTTCTCTAAAAAGATAAGAAATGGAGAATTTGAAACAATTCACAATTGCTCCAATTAGAAGCATAGAGAAAATGAAACAATTTTATTTTTCCACTTTTTTTTTCTTCTACTTCTCTTTTTTCCTTTTCTTCTCCATTTCTTTCCTCTCGGGCAAATGCCCAGACACACCAAAAATTACTCTTTTTCTCTCTTTCTTTCTCACTTTATATATATATATATATAATAAAATATTATATAATATAATATATATAATAATAATAAAATAAGAATAATGGGTGCCAATTATTTGGCATCCAAAATATAATATTATTATATATAATAAAATAAAATAAAATAAAAATATATTATTTAATATAATAAGAGAGATATTTTAATTATTTAACCATTAAATAATAAAAGTATGAAATGATCATTTTGTCCCTCATAAATAGTTACCAAGTTTACTCTTAGTGGGTCTCACTAAATCCTACACTTGGGTAAACTCAACTGAGGGTCCATAATACGCCACATGTCATTATACAATTAGCAAATGATAATTATTGACCAATTGTTGTATTTAACATTTAAATATAGACACACACATATTTCTGTGGTAGTGCTGAATATTACTGGATTACACAATTTAATCTAACACGCTGCCCCAGTGTACAACGAGTACACTCCATATTGCGGGACTCCCTAGGTCCTGCGCCCGATTCGTCAAATGAAAATATTTCATGAGTCCATAAGCAATGCCCCATGTACACGTCATGGATATACAAATCAACGCGTTGAACCATGCAAGCTGAGGTTACAATGCATACGCATAGTCCTTCGGTCGTGATATCCTGGATGTGTGGGGATATAGATTATCACTGTTAAATCCCTTAGTGCTCATCCATGTCTTATCTCCAGACTCGTATCTCACTGGACAATATGCACAAAATCCTATGCAATATTGTTCTACCCTGGCGGAACTCTTTTTTTAGATTGATGCTTGTGGCCACAAGACTTTCCGAGATACATTCTCGAAGCATCTGGATATTTAGCTCCCTATGCGAGCTGACGGATCACTTATAAGTCCACCATGGCTCTCAGGTCAAAGGACCACGTATACTACTCATCTCGAGAGGAGCTTCCGTTGATGGCTTACATAGGGTGTCTATCAGAGGCCCTCGTGAGTCTGTCCCAAATTCAGTCTTAACTAGATGCCCATATGTCAATACGAGCTCCAAGCTCACGGTCGGCTAGGAACAACCATCTATACCATATAGGTACGACATATATTGATTTATATATAAAGATATCCAACGACAAACCTGCATCGACAAAAATAGATCAAGGACAATTATTCGAGAACATACTTGCGCAACTAGCATTTTCTGGCACCCGATTGCAACTCTTGCAACTATGCAATTACTAGTATATTCCCGAGTCTATGTTCCATTACAGATAAGGCTCAAACTCTTAGATCGGATGAGTATTATAACTAGCCAACACTTAGCTGTGCTAATATTTAATATTTATATCTCTTAGCTTGGCTAACTATGAGCCCTTATTTAAACTCCTTTAGATATGATCTGAACTCCTTCAGGTCGTACAATGTCTGTAACGTTACATGCATAGTACTAAGGTATTAAAAATTTAATGAGAATGTACACTTGTATAAATATACAAGTATATGTACATTCAGGGATGACACGTAAGCACCGACTCTAACAAACTCTCACTTGCTCTAATGCCATTCCTGATGGCATCTCATACACATCGACTCTACGTGTTTCATAAACACTTTTAGAGTTATGGCATTTACATCATGGGTTCGCTAAATTATTTATGGAACACTTCTACAATAATCACATCTCTATATGCCAAGATCTCTCTAGTTATATGAGACTCATCTCAACATGATTAGAGTATTGGTGTCCTCTTGGCACTTTAACCTATACAACAGCCTTGTTTTATTGTAAACTTAGAGAATATGATCCATCTGTCTTGGAACTCTTCCAAGGTCAGTGATAAACCTACGAATCCTCAGCCATTTTCTCCATATTTGAGAAATGTATCCTTTATACCCTCAAGATACTTTAGGATATATTTAACTACCATCAAGTGGCGGTCACCTGAATCAGATTGAAACCCGCTCGTAACTCATATAGTCAAATTGATCTCAAGTCTCAATCACATCATAGCATATATCAATCTCTAAAGAGCTGATGTCTCTGATGTGTCAGACACCCTAACTCTCTCATCTGAAGAGACACTCTCCTCAAAAGATGAACACCAGATCTATTGGTGGGAAATAATTTGGAAGAGTTCTATCAGCTTCCTAGCTCTATCTTTATAAAGCTTTATACCTACTATAAAGGAAGCATCTCCTAAATCCTTTATGGAGAAATACTTACGAGTTACTTCTGACTGATAGTAACATACCAACATCATTTCCAATGACCAATATATCATCAACAAAGAGCATCAAAAAGACTATCATGTTCCCATTGACCTTTTATGCACACTAGACCAGAAGTTTGGTTGGACGTAAAACCTTCAGGCTATTCCATGGATATCTCTTACTTGAGGTATCAATTCTGTCATCTTTATATCCATCAGCTAAACCTCAAAGTCATAATATATTGCAAGAGCCAATAATATTTTAATCGACTTTAGCATCAATATTGGTCCAAGTTTTCCTTTTAGTTGATCCTAGATTACTAAGGATTACCTTTCTAGAACCAAATAGGGTCTAGAAGGTCTATACCTTCTATCTAGCTCCCACTACCCCTTTGTAAATCCTTTACAACTAATGAGAACAATTTCTACGGGTAGCTTAACTAAGTCTCAAACTTGATTCTGATGCTTAGAATGTCTATACCTTCTATCTGGCTCCCACTACCCCTTTGTAAACCCTTTACAACCAATGAGAATAATTCTTACGGGTAGCTTAACCAAGTCTCAGACTTGATTCTGATGTACATAGTTAATTTTATTTTCATGGCTTCTTGCTACTTTCTGAATTAATGTCTAACATCGTCTTCCCATAGGTCAAATGATTATTTTCTTCTACCAAGAAAACTCCAAGTTTACTTTCAGGCATCAATATACCAAAAGGTGATCTAAAAATCCTTTCTGACCCATTAGGAGAGTGTGCTAAAAGGTCACTGCTTAATTGAGCTTGAGTTCCCATCCTTGGTTCATTAATTCTAGATTGACTTTACTAAGTTCAATCTTTCTATGATTCCCACGATCCATGAGAAACTCATTCTTAAGAATAGCGGTATACCGAGAAACGAACACACTTCGCTTCTCTAAATCATAGAACTAGTATCCTATTGGATTTATAGGATACACAATGAACCTATACTTATACCTCTTGGGTATTATTTATCCTGTTGAGTAACTCTTATAAAATAAGATACCCTGTTACGTAACTCTTACGTAAGTAGGACAACTCAAAGTCTTAACATATTTAAGATATGTTTTTCTTCCTTTTTGTATCTCATACGGAATGAAAGGAACAAATTTTGATGGAACTCTACTTAATAATCAGCTATATTTGGAGTAGATACTCATAGATATAAATCGGTAACACTCATCATCAATTGGATCATATCTAATAAATTCTGATTCATCATTTCCAAAACATCATTATGTTGTGGACTACCCGACGGACTATAGGGAGTGAGAATCTCATTCTTCCTTAAACAAACGGAAATTTGTTGTTGATGTATTCACTACCTTGATCTAATGAAAGGGATGTGATGTACATTCTAGTATGTTTGGTTATCTCTGTGAATACATTATTCATAAACTGGTTAAGTCTTTGTGGTCAAATTAGGAATCCAATCATCGTTAACTAGACGGATAAGCGTCTTACGCCTATATAACCTAACTTTCATGTCACAGCTCCATATTATTTTAGGATTCTGATCTACAGACATTTCTAATTGTATATAATATCTATTTATTAACTGACATTCAGCTAATAAAACATTATACTTATTATGCAATATAACTATTGTATTGCATACTAGAAGTAAGTCAAGTTGTCCAACAACTTAGACTTGCATGAAATCACCATTTTCTATTCTTAACTTTACTTCTTCAAGCTGTTGTATTCTAGTCTCTCTCAATCTCTGTAACATATTGCAGATATGAGAGGGACATATGGTATCTCATACCTAACTTGAACTGGCATTATATACCCTAGAAATGTCTATATTTGTCAAACATAAACCTGTGGGAGTCTTATTGACAATGATAAGGCTTCTAAGGTAGGGAAATTTTCGATACCCAACCTTATTGTAGTGGAAACACTTTCTATCTATTCACTCTCTTGTTGATCTTTGGATAAATGTTGCCTATGAGGATTGATGCTAGGTATCCATCTCATCTTTTTCTCCTCACACATATAGTCTCACCAGATATACTTGAAGTAGACGATGAAACACCTTGAACAAAGAGGGTCACACTCTCTTTATTCAATCCTCTTAAGAGGTGTTATTAGAAATACCTTACGACAAACTCTAATCAACAATAAATTCAAAATTTTCTGAATCCAGAATAATTCTGAGATTCATCTACCGGTTAAAGTAATTTCTAGTACCCTAGAGTTGGACTGCATTAACTATGCTCACTAACTAGTTCGTTGTGGCCATTTAAACTTGACAGGCCAAAATAATAGGAGATGTAAATAGAATAGTTATTAAATCGCTAATAGAACGTTTTAAATCATGGGTATACTAATTATATATTTTTGATTTAAAACGCTCTCCCACTGCTTTACATAATCCTGATAATCTCTCGAACGGAAAGAAGACAGTTTAAATTTTTTTAAACTATACAGCAGGAAGTAGATCCCATTGACATTTACTTGGGCCTCACACTGTAGCAATATTAGCCTTTGTAAACTCAACAGGTAGACAATATTTGTCAATTGCATCTCATGCAACTCTTACACCTGATCCTGAATACACCTTATCCTCACGCTGTAGCAATATTGGGTAAGTGTATTCTAGATTAACTTGTCAATGATTAAATATATGCTACCGATACTACCCTCACGCTGTAGCAATATTAGACAATACTTTCTCATATATTTGCCTTATCTCATGTTTAACCTATATAGTCCAAGCCCAACTAACCAAGTCCAACCGACCAAGTCCCTCACGCTGTAACTGTTAGGGTCGGTGCTTACGTGTCATCCCTGAATGTACATATACTTGTGTATTTATACAAGTGTACATTCCCATTAAATCGCTAATACCCATTTATATAGTATTGTGTATGTAACATTACAGACATTGTAAATCTGAAAGAGTTTGGATCAGACCTAAAGGAGTTCAGATAAGGGCTCATAGTTAGCCACACTGAGATATATAAATGCTAAATGTTAGTACAGTTAAAGTGTTAGCTGATTATAATACTCAGCAAATTCAAGAGTTGGAGTCTTCCCTGTAATGGGACATAGACCTAGGAATATACCAATAACTGTATAGTTACAAGAATTGCAATCGGATGCCAAGAAATGCTAATTACGTAAGTATGCTCTTGAATTATTGTCCTTGATCTATTTCTGCCGATGCGGGTCTATCGGTGGATACCTTTATATATAGATCAGCATATGTCGTACCTATAGGGTATAGATGGTTGTTCCTAGCCGACCGTGACCTTGGAGCTCGTATTGACATATGGGTATCCAGTTAGAACTGGATATGGGATAGACTCACGAGGGCCTCCAATAGATATCCTATGTAAGTCATCAACGGTGGGTCCTCTCGAGTTAAGTAGTATACTTGGTCCTTTGACCTGAGTGACATGATGGGTTTGTAAGTGATCCACCATACTTTGGTTCGACACATATCACAGACCTTTCACGGTGTGACTGTTGGGTGTCGCTGGGTATGGTCTGATGCTTATAGAGTCCATTGTGTACAGATACGGGATTCGTCAGCTCACATAGTAGCCATAAGTATTAATCCCGGGAAAGAGTTCCACTAGAGTAGAACAATATGGCAAAAGAATTTGCGCATATTATTCAGTGAAATATAAGTCTGGAGATAAGATATGGATGAGCACTAGAGAATTTGACAGTGATAATCTATATCCTCGCACATCCAGGATATCATGACGGAAGGACTATACGTATGCTTTGTAACCTTAACTTGCATGGTTCAACGCGCTGATTTATTTATTCATGACATGTGCATAGGGCATTGTTCACGGACTCATGGAATAATTCTATTTAAAGAATCGGGCGTAGGACCTAGAGAGTCCCGCGATATAGAGTGTACTCGTTGTGCGCTAGGGCAGCATGCTGGATTAAATTATTTAATTCAGTAATGTTCAGCAATACCACAAAAATACGTGCGTATCCGTATTTAAGTGTTAAATATAATAATTAGTTAATAATTACTATTTACTAATTGTATTATGACACGTGGCGTATTGTGGACTTTCGGTTAAGTTTACCCAAGTGTGGGATTTGATAGGACCCACTAGGGGGTAAACTTGGTAATTATTTATGAGGGGTAAAATGATCATTTCATACTTTGATTATTTAATGGCTAAATAATTAAAATATCTCTCTTATTTTATTATATAATATATTATTATATTATATTATATTATTATATTATATGATATTATAATATTTTTTGGGTGCTAAATAATAATATTATATTTTATTACTATATTATATTATATTATATATATTAGATATATATAAAGAGAGAGAGATGAGAAAATTTGAAAAGGGTGGTGTGTTTTGTTGTTACGAAAAATGGAGAGCAGAGAAAGGGAAAAGGAAGAGAAAGAAAAGGAGAAGAAAGAAAGAAAGGAAAAAGAAAAAAAATGAAAAAAATGAAATTGTTTCATTTTCTCTATGCTTCTAATTAGAGCAATTGTGAATTGCTTCAAACTCTCCATTTCTTATTCTTTTGGAGAAAAGGATGAAAACACACCCGACCATTTTGGGGTTTAAGAGTTAAATTCAGTGCTGCGTATAGGCTGCTGTTCTAGCTCACCAAGCCCACTGTGTTGGTGACTATAACTGCCTATGAATTGGTCTCCAGAAAAAATACATGTATAACGTTACACGTTAAGGTGAGTTCTCAACCTTTATTAGTATATTAATGTAATTAATATATTTATTTATTGTGTTAATTGTAATTTACATGCTTCCGCCGCGTAGAATATGTATAAGATATATATTTTAGGCAATAAACACAAGTGTACATGTATACACCCACATGTATTAGATCTCTGACGACAATAGCAATATTGGAAAAAGGCCGACATGACTCATCTAACACCGTATTGACAAGACGGATCAGAATAAAATATTATCTCATAATGTAATATTCTTCAATCTAATTAAGAGAGATTTTTTTATCTTTGGTCTCTATTCTCCTAAGAAGGGTGATTCTCAATTAATTAATTTTTTTATGTAAGCACAACTAACCCCTACCAGTAAGGCTCCCATTATGGTTACCAACACAAAAATTAATTCCGGTTTATAATGCAGACCAATAACGCTTTATCACTGCATCTCATAAACCCCAATTTATAATGTAGACTGATAACTTTTATCACTACATCTCATGAATCTATACATGAAAAATTAAGTTTGAAATACTGTTCAAAATTACTGTAGCTGTGAACAGTAGAAATATTATTCATGTGCTATTGTTCAAGTGAACAGTATGCCGTCGCAGCGCAAAATTGCATCGCCGCAACGCTGGGAGGTCAAACCCCCAACGTCGTAACGCCAACCCTCTGGCCCTGCAACGCCCAGTACTTCCCCTTTGGCATGCCTGTTGCAACACTTGAAACGTGCCATTTACATCGGGCCCTTTGCATCCATTCACTCAAACAACACCCATATATATTCTAAATGGCTCTGATACCATTTGTTGTGGGGGATTTAGTATATGTGGGTGTATGTATGTATAATTGTGTCTATTGCCTAAATATATATCAAATACATATTTAAGTTTGACGGAAGCGCGAAACTTGCAATAAACACAATAAATAAATTATATTAATCGCATTAATATATTTATAGGGTAGAGAACTCACTTCAAAGTGTAACGTTATACACATAATTTTTCAGAGTCCGCATGAAGACCAGCTCGAGGGCAGTTCCAGTCACCAACACGATGGGCTTCGTGAGCTAGAACAGCAGCCCTATACGCAGTAGGGGTGGGCATTATTCCTGAACCTGACACGTCCTAAAATTTTGGGTCAGGACGGGAACGAGAATGGATTCGGGACTAATTTAGGACAAAATTTTCTGTCCCGAATGAGACGGGTCGAGTTTAGGAAATTTTTGAGCTCAAACAAGAATTACCAACCCGTCTCGAACCCGAACCATCCCAAATCATCTTGAACTGTCTCGAATTGTCCCGATCCCGAACTCGACTTTACCCGTCCTGAATTATCCCGAACCCGAATCAAAACTAGGTCATTTCAAAAAACAATTTTAAAACAAAATTCAAGATTTCCCGTCCCGACCCGAAATGTGTCCCGATCGGGTTCGGGTAGGGGTTAGGAGTTCCCAAACCCGAAATTGCCCACCCCTAATACGCAGCACTGAGTTTAACTCTTAAACCCAAAAATGGCCGGTGTGTGTTTTTATCCTTTTCTCCAAAAAGATAAAAAATTAAGAATTTGAAGTAATTCACAATTACTTCAATTAAAACATAAAGAAGATGAAACAATTTCATTTTCCCACTTTTTTTTCTTCTCATTCTCTTTTCTCTTCTTTTATTTTCTTCTCCATTTCTTTCCTCTCGGACAAATGCCCAAACACATTAAACATTACTCTTTTTCTCTCTTTCTTTCTCACTTTATATATACATATATATATAATATAATATATATAATAATAATAAAATAAGAATAATGGGTGCCAACTGTTTGACATCCAAAATATAATATTATTACATATAATAAAATAAAATAATAAAATAATATATTATTTAATATAATAAGAGAAATATTTTAATTATTTAACCATTAAATAATTAAAGTATGAAATGATTATTTTGTCCCTCATAAATAGTTACCAAGTTCACCCCTAGTGGGTCTCATTAAATTCTACACTTAGGTAAACTCAATTGAAGGTCCACAATATACCATGTGTCATAATACAATTAGCAAATGATAATTTTTGACTAATTGTTGTATTTAACACTTAAATACAAATACGCACATATACCCGTGGTAATGCTGAATATTACTGGATTAAACAATTTAATTTAACACGCTGCCCCAGTGTACAATGGGTACACTCTATATCGTGGGACTCCCTAGGTCCTACGCCCGATTCATCAAATGAAACTATTCTATGAGTCCATGAGCAATGCCCTACGCATACGTCATGGATATACAAATCAGCATGTTGTAATGCAAGCTGAGGTTGCAACGCATACGTATAGTCCTTCTATTGTGATATCCTAGATGTGCAGGGATATAGATTATCACCATTAAATCCCCTAATGCTCATCCATGTCTTATCTCTAGACTCGTATCTCACTGAACAATATATGCAAACTCCTTTGCCATATTGTTATACCCTGACAGAACTCTTTTTCGGGATTGATGCTTGTGGCCATAAACTTTTCGAGATAAAGTCTCGAAGCATCTGGATATCTAACTCCCTATGCTAGCTGACGAATCCTATATCTGTACACACCGGACTCCGTAAGCATCGGACTATACCCAGCGGTCACACCATGAAAGGTCTGTGACATGCGTGGAACCAAAATATGGTGGATCACTTACTAGTCCACCGTGGCACTCAGGTCAAAGGACCACATATACTACTCAACTCGAGAGGAGTCTCAGTTGACGACTTACATAGGGTGTCTATCAGAGGCCCTCATGAGTCTGTCTTATATCCAGTCCTAACTAGATACCCATATGTCAATACGCGCTCCAAGATCACGGTCTGCTAGGAACAACCATCTATACCTTATAAGTACGACATATATAAAGGTATCTATCGACAGACCCGCATTGACAGAAATAGATCAAAGACAATTATTCAAGAACATACTTGCGCAACTAGTATTTTCTGGCACCCGATTGTAACTCTTGTAACTATGCAGTTACTAGTATATTCTCGGGTCTATGTCTCATTATAGACAAGGCTCCAACTCTTAGATCTACTGAGTATTATAACCAGCCAACACTTAGTTGTGCTATCATTTAACATTTATATCTCTCAGCTTAGTTAACTATGAACCTTTATCTAAACTTCTTTAGATCTGATCTGAACTCTTTCAACTTGTACAATGTTTGTAACATTACATGTATAGTACCATATTAATGAGTATTAGCGATTTATTAGGAATGTACACTTGTATAAATATACAAGTATATGTATATTTAAGGATGACACGTAAGCACCGATTCTAACAATAATATCAACAGTTGTGTTCCTAACAAATACTACAAATGATTACCATTATTCCCCACCAATATTCAACGAAGACCTAACTTACAAACACTACAATAGCCAGATAAATAGGGTTGATAATAGAGTGAAAATATTGATATATGTTATATTTCTAATAGTTCTCTTCGTGAGTCAGATGGTGCATATGATTTGCATGCAAAAGAAGATTTCAGGGTGAAAACACTTTTCAGTTTATTCATCTGATACCACCCTCAGACTTGAACATATCAGATAAGATATCATGTACTGAAATTAAAGATCTTTTTGTGGGAAAGTTGCATGATAGCAAAGATGAAATTCATGAGAGATGAAAATGGAGACTGTTGGTAGAGGATCTTAGACATGTGTGGGTATATACATGTGCAATTGTGTCTATTGCCTAACGCAGCGAAAATGTATAAATTTTGCAATAAACATAATAAATAAATATATTAATCCCATTAATATATTAATAGGCTAGAGAAATTACCAAAACGTGTAACGTTATACACGTATTTTTCTTGGAGTTCGCATAGAGACCAACTCGTGTGCAGTTCTAGTCACCAACACGGTGGGCTTGGTGAGCTAGAACAGCAGCTCTGTATTCAGCCTGGGATTAACTCTTAATCCCTAAAATGACTGGGAGTGAATTTATATCATTTTCTCCAAAAAGATAAGAAATAGAGATTTGAAGCAATTCACAATTGCTCCAATTGGAAGCGTAAAGAAAATGAAATAATTTCATTTTCCCTCCGTTTTTTTTTCTTTTCTTCTTCCTTTCTCCTCCATTTCTTTCTCTTTCTCTCTCGACCAATTTGGCCAAATCTTCATCCCTCTCTCTTTCTTTCTTTCTTTATATATATATATATATAATATAATATAATATAATAATAATATATAATATAAATAATAATATAATATATATAATATAAAAAAAAGTTATTTGATTATTTAATAATTAAATAACTAAAATAAAAAATGACCATTTTGTCCTTTATAAATAGTTACCAAGTTTACCTCTAGTGGGTCCTACCAAATCTCACACTTGGGTAAACTAAACTGATGGTCCAAATATGCCACGTGTCATAATACAATTAGTAAATAACAATTATTGACTAATTATTGTATTTAACACTTAAATACAGAAATACACGCATTCTTATGGTAATGCTGAATATTGCTTGATTAAATAATTTAATCCGACATGCGGCTTCAATGCACAACGAGTACACTCCATATTGCAAGACTCCCTAGATCCTATGCCCGATTCGTTAAATGGAACTAATCCATGAGTTCGTGAGCAATGCCCCACGCACACGTCACAGATATACAAATCTGCTCGTTAAATCATGCAAGTTGAGGTTACAACGCATACGTATAGTCCTTCCGTCATGATATCCTGGATGTGCGGGGATATAGTGTCACGCCCCAGACCCAAAAGATCTGACACACGACATCACTTACATTCATTCAATAATACTTAAACATTTATTTTAATTTCTTTCAGAATTATAGCAATTGAATTATGACTGGGACAATTAGTAAACCGGAGATACGCAGAGTTTTCTCAGAGATTAACACTCTACTACGTCACCAGTAGCAACTTTGTTACCGAAAACCCAGAATATATTCATTGCAAATTCTTACTTAAAATCAATCCATTACTACACTTGGTGAAACTTAAACTAAATCCAACCACACACAATAAAATAATATATAAGTATTTATTCAATAGGGACAAATCAAATATCTTATCCCACGTGTCCTCAAATGAAACACTTAGCAACCTAACAACTTAGGGAACCCAAGGAACAGCAGAAGCCTTACCAAATTCGCTAAGCACACATGTACCTTATTTACCTGAAATCACTATAAACTATAATGAGTATAAAACTCAGTAAGCATACTAGTTTTTCATATATCAAATACAAATACATATATGTACACAATGCATATGTATGATATGTTGTGATTAATCAAAATCATAATCTTATCAAATCACATATCATGTAAGCGCTTACACATTCTTTCAAAACACATAATAGGAATACCATCACTCAACTACTACTTAGTAGGACTTACATATCACATATCACATAATGAGCCAAATGTCACTCGTAGGTGACATACCGTATGAGAGGAATAGTACAAGTGAGGTCTTGAAATTACACACATATAATGCTTATGCCCGAAGGTAAAAGCCAAACCCTCACCCTGATCATCGGTGAGTCCTCTCACATGCACCAATACGCCACCACACGAATGTGATGACTCACACTTCCTTTAGGTACCAATAGGATCCTCCCTACATACGGAACACATAACATATACCAATCTCGAAGGAAAGGCCATACATAAAGGCTCCACAAATCACATAAAATGCCTACTAAGTTAACAGTGAGTTCAAGTACCCTCAAAACACAAAATATTTCTCATGGACATATTACACTTCAAAAGCTTTCTTTGTTAAATATATCTTATTTTGAAAGCTCACTTTCAAAAAAACACATGTATGTCCATGCTCAATGTCAATGCTCACATTCATAAACATATATTTACATTTCATATCAAAACATACTTTGACATAACATAAACATATTCTTAACTACATTTACAAAATCATTCATAACACTTACTATGTTTATTGTGATTCCAGTAAAAAGTCTAGTATACTTACCTCTTAACACTTTCAGCTACAAGACTTAAATCTCCTTAACCTATCAATGGAGATTAATCCTTTCATAAGCCTCACAATTCACACAAAATACTTTAAATAGCTTACAAAATTATACACAATGCATTTATCCCATCAAATTGGTCTAAATACTTGGTTTCTCAAAACCTGTCATTTTGACCACTTACACTTAACACAATTTTCTAATACATCAAATGATGTCCAATTACTCCAAAATCAGAATATATCATTCTTGACTCATATATACTTCTTATATATAAATATTATATCAAAATTCCTACATAATCCATTCTATACACACCATCGAATCCAAACTACAAACCTGACAGGATCAAGATACTTACTGAACAGTATTCAATCTCCCAATTTTATAAAATCATATACTAACTAAAAAATTATAAAACTACCACATAATTACTCTTAACACATATCTCAGTCCATGATAAATATTTCTCTTTCAAATAACTGCCAAAAATATTTTAAAACTATTTTATTCCATAGCTTTAAAAATCTGTTAATCAAATACTGTAATGAGCGGATATACTTTAGAAAATCATAACATTTCAACCACATTGATCTAAATTCTCAATTCTGAGTATATCATATTAGACATATAAAATTATCATATTCCACAAATTCGTAATTTTTTGAAGATCATTCAGTAGGACAAACATTGTTCGTCACTGTATTATACTGTTCACATAGGAAATTTCTAGAATTTCAGGGTCATTTTGGTAAATTCACAACAAATTCAATTTCTGGAATTTTGAATCGATTCAAAGTCTCAGATGATCCTAAACATGTATAATTTCATTTACTCAAAACTCAAAACCAGAATCAAATCACAACAATTTATAAAATTCTTGGATCAAGAGACTATCAAGCAGAAATTCTACAATCCATCATGATTTATCAAACTATCTTATAAATCATCATCAATTCTCAAACTATCATACGAAATACACATCAAATCCTCAATTATACATATTTCCAGAAATCAAAACTTAAAGAAATTAACATAATTAACACCAATAAATTAAGAAATAATTGTGATATACCTCTTAAGATCCAAAAATTCCAATTTCTTCTTCTTCTTCTCTTTCTCTCTCCTCTATTTCTCTCTTCTCTCTCTTAAAAGTGGTAGCTCGACCTAAATGAGAGAATTAGGGTTTTAAAAGTGTATTTTTATACTAAGTGGCTAATTTTTGGTATTTACGAATTCACCCCCAAAACTTTCAAAGAATAACAATTTGGTCCCTAAAATAATTCCAAAGTCTTGCAAATAAACCCAATACTAATAGTATATCCTTAACCTATAAAAACACTAGTAATAACAATATATAAATCAAGGATCACCCACATACAAATAAAATACGTATATTTATATATATAAATATACATATTCTTACCGGTTATGGATACTGGTTACTACATATAGATTATCACTGTCAAATCCCCATGTGCTTATCCATATCCTATCTCCAGACTTGTATCTCACTGAACAATATGTGCAAGCTCATTTGCCATATTATTCTACCCTAGCAGAACTCTTTCCCGGGATGATTGCTTGTGGCCACAAGACTTTTTGAGATACAGTCTCGAAGTGTCTGCATATCAAACTCCATATGGGAGCTGACGGATCCCATATCTGTACACACCAGACTTCATAAGCATCGGACCATACCCGGTGACACCCAACGGTCACACCATAAAAGGTCTGTGACATGCGTGGAACCAAAGTATGGTGGATCACTTACAAGCCCACCGTGCCACTCAGGTCAAAGGACCACGTATACTACTCAACTCGAGAGGACCCTTCGTTGACGGCTTACATTAAATGTCTATCGGAGGCCCTCGTGAGTTTGTCCCATATCCAGTCCTAACTAGATACCCATATGTGAATACGAGCTCCAAGCTCACGGTCAGCTAGGAATGACCATCTATACTGTAAAGGTACGACATATGCTGATCTATATATAAAGGTATCCGCCGATAAACCCGCATTGGCAAAAATAGATCAGGGATAATTATTTGAGAATATACTTGCGCAACATATATTTTCTGGCACCCGATTGCAACTCTTGTAACTATGCAGTTACTAGTATATTCTCAGGTCTATGTCCCATTACAGACAAGGCTCCAACTCTTGGATCTGCTGAGTATTATAATCAAATAACACTTAACTGTGCTAACATTTAACAATGATATATCTCAGCGTGACTGACTATGAGCTCTTATCTAAACTCTTTAGATCTGATTCGAACTCCTTCAGATCTACAATGTCTGCAATGTTATATGCATAATACCATATATATGGGTATTAGCGATTTAATGAAAATGTACCCTTGTAGAAGTACACAAGTATATGTATATTCAGGGATGACACGTAAGCATCGACCCTAACAGAGACATGCTGTATCGACAGAAGTGTAAAAGTTATTCACCATGAGAGATTAGATGCAAAGCACACATGTAGTTTAGACCAATTATGTAATGGTCACCAACGAGCAGAGATTATTAGTAAAATAATAAATAAAAAAGTTTGTATATATTAGTAAAATTGATAGACATAATGATATTCAAGTAGACATGCGTGAAGAATTTGGTGTAGAATTAACATATTCTACTGGTTGGGGAACTAAGTATGCATCCAGGTTTATATAAGATGCTCTAGAGGATTCATTTAGATTGCTTCTTGTATACTATTATATACTGAAACTATAGAACCTAGGTACGGTTACTTACTCAAAAATTAACAACAATAATCACTTTAAGTATTTTTTTAGTTACCCATCTAACTTGTGATATATGTTTGAAAGATGCCTATCTTGGTACAATATATTTGATCATATGCAAAGATGGAAACAATAACTTTTTTCATTGGCATGAAGGATTGCTGACACTAAAAATGACACTTCTTGGGCAATGTTTATTTTCAAATGCAGGAAGAAATTGGTAACTTTTAAGATCTAGTTTTTGTAACTAATCCTAGTATTAAGATGCCCATTCAATGCCTATCATGGGTTTACATCTATCCCTTGAAGGAAAATTTAATGACAAAATACAAGATACCAATAGAAAAGAAAAGGAAAAGCAGATTCTTAGCTGCTTATTTTCTTATTGCAAAGGTATATCGTTTTTCTAAATTTTAATGCCAAATGAACAAGATGTGAAAGATGAGACCTGAAACAACTAATGATTTAGAATAGGACATTGGTATAGGGAAATGAGCTCGATCAATGGGTGCATTCAAAATATACAACTTCATGACTATTAATATTATAGAGAGCATGAACGTAGTTGTAAATATGCAAGATCTCTTCCTACAACGACTTTGACTGAGTAGATATGATAGATAACATAATAGTGGTTTTATTATAGATGGGAGGCAACAAAATATATGATGTTCTTTCTGATGACTTAGGAAATCACAAAATGATTAAGCATAATAATAAAATTAGTCAAATGATAGTTCACATAATGGATAATTTAATATTTCTAGTAATGACAGAAGTAGAAATAAAATAGTGGACGTCATTGTAAAGACATGCAGTTGTCAAAAGTTTAACTTTCGGCAACTATCTTGTCCCCATGTTATTATTGTATGCAAAGATACGATATTACAATACAAGGGTCTTTGTTCGACATATTACACATCTGAGTGCTTATGTCATGCCTAAGTAAGTCAGTCTTTCGGTTGGTCATCTATCAAATTAGATAGTTCCAGACGAATTGAAAAATATTGACATCCAGACTCCTATAGGATATCAACAAGTAGGGAGGCGTAAGATAAATCAAATTCCATCATAAAGGGAGGAATCATAAAAAAATATTTATAGCCACTGTAAACAATACGGACATAACTGACAAACATATCGGAACCCTATTACTTTATATAGCAATTGATGTTTAATTGTTTATTATTGTTTACGTTGTTACAATAAAGTTGTATTTTTGTTTGTAAAACTTAAATTGATATTTTATCTCCTTTTGTTTAGTTTACTTTGTTCATCTTTTGTTTGATTTACTTTGTTCGCCTTTCATTTAGTTTACTTTAATATTTGTTATGTTTTTACTTTACTATCAGCTAAATATAGTTAACTATTATATACCACAATTTCGGCAAAGTTTCTCCTGTTTTATAGATATTTCAAAACTTACAATATAAAAAATAACACTTCTATATATTTTACATATCTATACATTATCTTTGTACACATCCATCAAACACAAGGACAATAGACAATTATAAAACACAATTGTATATTTATATAACATTTTTCACATCTATATAACACAAAGCAATCCTTATTTATTTCTCATGGGTCAACAAATTTATGGCTATCTTTTCTTTAAAAAAAAGTATTAATCTCAGGGTCAAAATTGAATGGTCAAAACAACATTAGCTACTCAATAAACATACAAATAAATATACCATAGTCTTTACTCTGGACTCTCTACTAAGTCACACCTTCCTTTAAATGTACAACATCGAACGACAAAAAATCTCCTATTGCTTCTCTCTTAAAGGGCATAAACTCTATTTCCCAAAGATAATATGACATAATAATATATAAAAGAGCGATACAAACATCCATGACTTCGTCAGCATATCTATTAATACTGAAATCATAGATAGTAATTCTCCTATACAATAAATTTACCTCTGTTGCAATCCATTGCTCCATTTTGTAGTTCACTGGAATATATACCTATACAAACAATTGTAGTTTATTATGAACTAAACATATTAATGGAAAAATATATATATTTTATGTCCATTACCTTGTCTACCCTAGTCCATAACAATGACGAGTCTCGTGTAATATCATCCAAAGTACCTGCATATTGTCGGTGTATATAATAGAATCCTAAAATCAAATACATGGCATTAAATTAAAATAATTATATTAATAAATTTATAACATAATGTGAATAATAATTGGGAAAAAACTTATAAAAAATTATGCATCTGCAACTTGCAACCCTATGAGTATGTTTACCCATACTTGTATTGGTGTTGATGGACTAACTTTAGATACTCATTAAAATGCTATAAAATCCCATATATGTGTATAAGTATTGATAACACTAATTATATTTAACAAAAACTTATAAAAAAAATACAAGAATGTCTTTTCAAAATCATCAAGCCAGTTATTTAGGGGGTCCTTAAACTATTTATGATTAGCATTAATCCTAGATACGCTAACATGCCCTTGACCATCCCAAAGCCAAACCTAAAGCTCTACACGCACAACCAAGTCTATTAGCCATTGTGGATCCATGTCAACTTGAGAATCATCGCACGAAGCCTTTTATTTTTAATTTTACCTTTCTTTTTCTAATATTCTTTCGAATGAGATTGGTATAAGGGACGTGTTTAACCCACACATACTTGTACTGGCCTTAAACATGTTCATCCCTTGTGCACTAACATCAAGTATAAATTACACACTTGTAGGGCTCTTCTGATAATATTGCATGCTCGGCTGTATACAGTTGCCACTAATGCTGATCCCCAACTGCTGGAGTCTAAATGTCATGGGTCATGCCCTTTGTAGTAAACTGAAACAAAATAATGCCAATTAATAAATTGAGTTGTAAAGAATATATAAAAACATTAAAAAACATCAAAGTGTATTATTGTTTGATTTGCGTCCTCAAACATGCTAGATGACTAGAAGTACTACATCAGGAGTCTCGATGCAAGAGATCTACTTTATCTTTATCCATCTTGATCATCAACTCTATTTTGATAACTATCATCTGGTCTCACAGATCATCAATCTTCTTATCAAGAATGCCATAGTTTGTGACGTGCCTCGCTCCAACTATCATAAGTAATTATAATCAATCTTGACAATGCAATACTCGTCAAGATTATAAAATAAAATATTAATTTTAAAAAAAAGGTACAAATTATTTATTATTATAATAATTTATATTAATAATTTATATTAAATATATCTAATCTAAAAATTGTATGTGTCCTTAAAAAAAAGTATTACATAAAGATACAAAAATGGCCCTTATCTTTTAAAAGTTTAACGAAAGATCTAGTAGAAGGAATATAAATGTCACTTATTTTCAAAATAGGAGTCCATTTACCATAAAACTTTAAAGAGTTCATCCGTTCTTTTCCTACATAAATTTAGGCTTGTTTGTAATAAATATATACAGCAAACAAACCAAAATATATAATTGGATCAATTTTACTAAATATTGTCGTTCATATAATAAAATTAAATTATGCATATTTGTGATATATTTGAGTACATAAATATTTATGTTTCTAAAAGAAGAAAATAATTTGTATATTTTTATTTAAAAAAGGTACCTGATCCTATTAAAATGACTAGATTATCTTTGTTGTAATAAATAATAATATAAAATAATATATCTGTTAAATATATAATAAATAATAATATAAAGTAAATTGTATAAGAAGCAAAAATGGAAATGCACCACCGTTTGGTAAGAAACTCTTATCTTATTATAAGAGAATTTAGTCATATATATACATATATATATATATAATTACAATGGTGGGATTTTGAGTTTTGTGTTGGGAGCCACCACTTTTTCACAACACTCTCTCTTGGATTTCACAAAAACCTAAGCAATAATAAAATACAACTCTATAATATATAGTGGTAGTGAACGTGTTCAATATTGTCTCCTTAAAAATTGTGCCAGTAAAATCAAGTGGAATAAAATTAGTCGTAGGGAAAATGAGTACAATGCACATTTGTAACTAATGTGATTCTTCTTTTTGAAGAATGTACTCCCCCTGATTAAATGCTCTCCCTCAGAGTAACATCTATTAATTTGACAATTTATTGAGTCGGTGCATACCAACTTTGTGAATAAATTTCTCAAAAGTTGATATTGGCAGAGATTTAGTGAACATATCTGAAAAGTTATCGGTGGAATGTATCTGTTTAACATCAATCATCTTACTTTGCTAAAACTTATGAGTGTAAAAGAATTTGGACAAATATATTGATAGGGGCATAAAAGTACTAGTAAAATGTGTACCCAACTTTTATATTTTACTCTAAATCATAAATATTTGGCTATTTAATTACAATTTTTGATCATAAATAGATGCATGATGGAAAATGTGACACATTGATATAAACGGGAGGCGAATTAGACGTAAAATGAAGAAGTTATGCTCAAAATGCGAAAGTAGCACTAGGGCTCGACTAAGCGCCGCGGCACTGCTGGGGGGAACAGTACCCTAGTGAACAGTGTATGTGAGCAGTATTTTGCTACAGTACTTGTAAATAGTATTTTGAAGACAAAAACCTATAAATAGAAGAAAAAAAACCCTAAAAGGAGGAGAGGATAGAAAAAGAGAAAAAAAGAGGCAAAAATTTAGAGAGAATTCACAACACAAAATCAAATATCAAAGCCAAAGATTGAAAAACTAAAATCAAGATTCAAGCTTCAAGTCAAGATTGAGGGAGAAGCACATTAAGAAGTCACTTTGATTAGTTTTTCTTCTATTTCTTTATCATTATGTGCTTATTCTTGTTGATCTTTATGAATTGGTTTGCTACTTTTGGTTTTGTGATGGGTTAAATTGTTTATCTAGGGTTTGACTATATGAACCTAGTATGGATTTAGATTGTGTTAAATTTTAGTTTATGAACTTGATAAATTCAATTAGTTCATTCTATCTTATGTTTAATGCTTTTATTATACCTGATCAATATTTTGGATGATTGAGGAACCATGATGAACTCGACAGATGGATTCATGTGTTTAGCCTAGGATAGTTTGATGCATGATCATAGGGTAACAATTATGAGTTCCATCTAGGATAGACATATACCTAGGTGGCATGTATGGTATAATTTAGACTTGATCTTAATGAATTACATTCTGATTTGATTACCATAGACATATAGGTAATTGTTAGAATGCGTAATATAGTCACTTGACCATCGACAGAGGCTTGTGATGAAACTAGTGTCTAAACCAATCAATTGGTATTAAAGGATTAACTAAGTGGTTAATAAATCTAATGAAATACTAGGGGACGAGTCAAAACCCTAGATTATCTTTATTTATGAATTCTACTCTTTGCTTTTGTTTAAGTTAATTGATAGAATTAGATTAGTTAAATAAATTTCAGATTTTAGTTTTCTGAATAAAAGTTAAGTAGGTACAATTTTAGTACTTGATTTATAGAATTAGATTGCATAGTCCCTATGGGATTGATAACTGGACTTAAAATCCTAGATTACTTGATACGATAGCGTGCACTTGTGCTTAACTACTATAGCACAATAATAATATATTTAGTTCTACTCCTTTCATGTATCCGCCTCTAATTTGAGTAATACATGCAACATTTTCTTCATATATTATAGTTGAAATATTTATTACAGAAGGTATGCTGCATGTACTCTAGATGTGATAAATGATAGATCGCAACAATATACATTCACTGTTTGCTTCATGTAGTGCTAAAATCTCAGAGTAATTTGAAGAGGTGGCAACAAAAGTTTTTTTTATGGATCGCTATGAGATTGTTGTATTATTATAAGTAAAAACATATCCCATTTGTGAGCGAGCTTTATAGGGATTAGATAAGTACCTAGCATCTGCATAATCAACTAGAACTGAATTTTCTGTAGGTTTATTGAAATAAAATAGTCTCAAATCTATCGTTCCATGAAGATAACGAAATATATGTTTGACACCATTTCAAATGCCGTTGAGTTAGTGCAGAACTAAATCTTATCAATAAGTTTACTGTAAAACCTATATCTAGTCTAGTGCATCGAGCTAGATATAATAATACACCAATTACATTAAAATATGGTACTTTTGGACCAAGTATTTTCCCATCATTTTTCTTCTGACAAAATGGATATTTTTAGAATTAAGAGACTAAACAACTATAAGGCTACTTAACGGATGAGCTTTGTTTATATTGAATTTTCTTACAATCTTTTCAGTATATGATGAACTTGTTGTTTTCATTACATTTTCGTACAAAAATCTATTTATATCCTACGGGTTTGACATCTTCAAGTATTTAAACTACAGGTCCAAATAGTTTATGCTTGGCTAGAAAAGTCAATTCTACTTGAATTGCTTCTTTTCATTTGAGCAAGTCATGTATTTCTTTACATTCATCAATAGTTTGTAGTTTAAAATTATCATTCGTAATTTCAGTAGCTACTGCAAATGAAAATTTATTATCGATAATTATTTCATCACGTTTCCACATTTCTCATGTGTAAGTATAATTTGCATTATTTTCTTCATTTTCAAATTATTATACCTCTTCTGGGGCTAATGTCTCTTTCAGGACTTTTCTCTCTTTACGAACATGCGTCTCTTCAGGGACTTTTAAATCATCTAATATTAATGATTTAGAGAATATAAGTTTATTAACTCGAGCATCATTTTTAACATGATCTTGATTTTTTACATTTTTTTTCTACGGAACAATATCTTTTGAACTAAGTGTTTACCACACTTCTGGCGTGCAACAGAAGATTCATTTGGTGCTCTTTGATTAGATTTTTTTACATGAATAATCACCCAAGTTGGTGTATTGACAACTAGTATGTATAACTTAGTTACTTTTAATGTATCAAGTAATTCATTTGCAACTCTTTATAAATGAACAATCCTTCTCACTTTATTTTTACATCTATTTTTGTAAGGATCCAAATGAGACATAATAGTTATTTTTTAAGAAAGTTCATGCCTTACTTCAGAAGGCAATTTTCTTTCCCCTAATTATGGGAATACTGTCTCATCAAAATGGCAATCCGTAAATCATGCAGTACACTGATCACTAATTAGAGGTTCGAGATACCTTATAATTGATGGTGAGTAAAACCAACATAAATTCTTAAGTGACGTTGAGGTCTCATTTAGTACGTTATAGAAGTGCTATAGGTACATATACAGCACAACCAAAGATACGTAAATAGAATACATCAGGTTGATGACCAAGTACAAGTTGTAATAGAGAATACTGATGATATGCAGTAGGCCTAAAATGAATTAATGTTGTACGCATCAATAAAGTTCGAGCAATTACCTAGAGGCATTTAATTAAAAATTCTGCTAATCCATTTTGTGTGTGAACATGTGGCACATGATGTTCTATATCTATTCCCTCTGATGTATAATAGTCATTAAATATTTTAGATGTAAACTTACCAACATTATCTAAACGTATGGTCTTAATAGGGTATTCTAGAAATTGTGCCCTCAATTTAATAATTTGTGCAAACAATTTAGAGAATGCAATATTTTGTGTAAAAACGAACATATGACCACCGTGTAAATGCATCAATTAAAATCGTAAAATAGTAAAAATATCGTTTTGGTGGATGAATTGGTTCGCAGATATCTCATTGAATCCTTTGTAAAAATGATGGAGATTCTAGACCAATCTTGAAACGGGATAATCTAATTACAAGTTTATCTTGTGAGCAAGTGGTACAAATATTCTCATTACCCAACAAAATCTTCACGTTCTTTAATGGGTGCTTATGAGAATTTTTAATAATTCTACACATCATTGATCCTGGATGACCAAGTTGATCATGCTTTAGTATATACATTTTTGGATCACTACATTTTTGGTTAATTACTATGTAGCTCTTAATTGAATTTAAAATTGTATAATACAAACCAGATGATAAGGCAAGAAATGTTTTAAGAATGCATTTTTTGCTTGAGACATTAGAAGTCATGCAGAGATATTCTATATTATTTTCACTTAAGGTCTCAATGTGATATCTATTTTGGCGAATATCTTTAAAACTGAACAAATTTTTTCTAGATTTGTCTGCATATAAAGCTTCACGTATATATAACTTTATTCTACTTGCTAATAACATTATTGCTCTTCTGGGGCCTTCAATCAGATTTGCAGGACTTATTATAGTATTGACTTTTCCTTCAATTATTGTTAGTTTTGAAAAATATTTCTTATCTTGAAGTATAGTGTGCGTAGTTACATTGTCAGCTAAACAGGTATCTCCAATTTTCCTCTCAAAATTGGACAATTTATCCTTAAAAGTCATTCCTTATATTAAACAAAAGCTCATATTAGACATCAAGATAATACATAACAAAAAGTTATATTTTATATAAAAATATATAATCATGAAAATATTAATTAAAACTTGATAATTGATATTCCATTCTTTTTCCCTAAAGAGATTAGAGACATTTATGTAAGTAAGATCTTCAAGATTTTAAATCATCAATAAATATTTTTATAGTACTTACACTCATGTCTTTCTCTTGGGAGGAACACATCATATCTTTCTTCTAGATTTTTTTAGAGGATTCGCAGGAACACATCATAATTCTCGACTTATTTTATAAGGACACATTATTTTTCTCTTTTTAAAACCATTTGTTTGGAGATGTATTTTAATATTCAGTAGCCATGATAGATAATTTTTTAGAGGCATTAAGTACAGGGATTTGTAAATTTATAAAAGATTTTTCAGAGACTTTAAATATAAAGAAGTGAATTAAAATTAGTATGATGAAATGTAAATATTATTCAACAAATTTATAATACATAACATAAATATCAAAAGTAATGTTTAGGAGGAATGACCTTCCACATACATAAAATAATCATAATTAGAAAGTAAGACCTTCCATATATTAGTAGTATTGAGGAGGCAAAATCTTCTATTAATAATAATGAAGGGACATGGCTTTCTATAGATTGTAATAATGAGGAAGTATAATCTTCCATAAAATGATAATAATAAGGAAGCACAACATTTCATATAACAATGAGGAGATGTAGCTTTCCATATGAATAAGTAATTAAAAAAAAATTAAAATTGTAATATAAAATTTTAAGTTCTAAATTAATGAGATTAATTATTAGAACTTTTGGTTCTAACTTATTAATTTGTTCTGTAAACTTCAGGTTACAGATAGAATATTTGAATTTAAAAGAATAGATATAATATAAATACAAGGTAATTGATGCATATATTATCCTTATTTTCTACCATAGAAGATTTAAATAAATAGCAACCACAGCACATACTCATAAGAATTATATTATATAATAGTATAAACACAATACAAATAATAATTGAATATAAATGAAACACTTAAAAATAAAAGAATATAAAATAAAGTAAATCAAGAATTTAATATAAAAAATTAAGAATTGAACTTACTTGAAAATCGTACTGATAATGTATTGTGATAAATAATGATATAGAATAATATATTTGTTGAATATATAATAAATAAAAATATAAAATAAATTGTATAAGAAGCAAAAATGGAAATACACCACCTTTTAGTAGGGGTGGGCAAATCCGATTTGGTTCGATTTTTTAAAAATAAAACTGAAAATCGAACTGAACTAGTTTGGTTCAGTTTATAGGTTCAATTCGATTTTTAATTTTTTAATTTGATTTTTTGATTTGGCTCAAATGAACTTAATTTAGGCTTATTTTTGGTTTGGTTTGATTTTTTATTTTTTTTTATTTTAATTTTTCAGTTTGATTTTTAATTTGGCATTTAGAACAGAAAATCGAATCCTAATTTTTAATTTTTTAAAATAAAAAATTAAAAACCGAACCGATCATAAAAAATATCAGTTCAATTTAATTTTTTAAATCTAATTCTGTTTGTTAATTTTTATCCACTCCAACCATTTAATAAGAAACTCTAATCTCATTATAAGATAATATGGTCACATATGCATAGACAATTACAACAGTGGTTCATTAGTTTCTTAGCAACGTGGGATTTTGAGTTTTCTGGTGGGAGCCACCACTTTTTCACAACAACCTTCATCTTATAGCCATTTGAAGAGATGCTATTTGCTAGTTGTTAGGGACCTATTTGATACCAATCAACAAACTTTGTCCTCACTTGAAAATTAACTAACATGTAGAGACTAAAAAGTGTTGTTATTACCCTTTAAATTTATTTTGATGTGTCTCTGAAAATTTCACTGAAGATGTGGGCCGGGTTGCGTGTCTGATCTGGTGATGCAAAACTATCAAACCAAAATGCCAAACAGCGATATTACTAAAGCCCTAAAACCTCGGATTTGATTTTCAGTTACTCTCTATCGAGGAAGGTTAGTCTTATCTCTTATGTCTAAGGTGGGATTAAAGATTCTACAAACATAATAAATAAACTAAGATTAGTGTTAAACTTATAAAATTTGGATACATATTTTATATTTTAAATGATGTGTCTTTAATTAATAATTACTATTTATTAAATAGTTATTAAATTTTTTAATTTTTATTAATATAGTAGCACAACACCAATAAATAATGAACACATTAGAGACTATATCAATTAAAATATAAATTTATATTCAACTATATAAACATAACTTTATTGATAAAATAATAAACATAACATTAAAATCGCTTCAAACGAATTAACCAAAAGATTGTGTTACCATATGATTTTTTTTGTTTTTGTTGTTTTTTTATAGTCCCAGCTGATTCACTAAAAAATTTTGTTAGACATTTTCTTTTTGTAAAAGAATTTTTTTTATTAAATAAGTTATTCTTTTAATAAAAAAAAGATAATTTGTTAAAAACTATTTCCTTTTCATAAAAATAAACGCTTTAGTTGTTAAAGAAGATTTTCTTTTCATAAAAGCATTGACTTTTTTTTTAGTAGTGTTATGCTTATAAAGTTAAAATACATAATTTGTATCTCAATTAATGTGTGATCAATCAATAATTATCGTTTGTTAGGTATTTATTGATTTTTTAATTTTATTTATATAGTAGTTATACAATACCCATCAACAATGTCAAAATCCTTTAAAATGGACACATCAAATACTCACATTGGTTTAAATCAAAAAGTATGTATTCCAACTATATAAATATAACATTATTATTATTTTTTTAAAGAAAGTTTACATACTTAAATGTTTAAAATTAAATTTGAAAATAAAAAGACAATCTTATACATGAACGGGTGAGTTATATAAATAATTTTGCTATGCTAAATTTAATTGGTCCTATAAAATAAAACTAGGAACATAAAATATTTAAAGTAAATTTCAGATTGGGTTAAAAAAAAAAAAAGGAAATCAATCTTTATTCTCTCATAAGTATTCAATGAGTTTATTTATTTTTTTCATGATTTACTAATGAATAACACTATACATTTTAAATTATATATCAAAAAAATAATTAATCTAATAATCATTGGACAGTGAAATTGTGTAAATTTTAAAATTACCTATTACACTATTTTACCACCCAATAATTATTTAAAACATTATTATATAATATTACTCATATATTAATACAGTAGAGTTTATTGTATATATTTCTACTTGAGAGTGGGAAGTTTTTGAACTCAAGTCTCAAATACTTAATTAAGAGTTGTGTTAACCGGTAAGAATGACGCTTTACTCACTAATTAATATGTAAGAACGAATATTATCTCCATCACAAACCTATTTGTAGGGACTACCAATTATATCTCACAACAATAATTTTGTAACCTTTTTTAGTCAAATAATTTAGATTCTGAACCATCAAATATGTGAATTTTCCAATAATAGCTCCATCTAATTTCATTGGAGTTGCCTTTCGAAGTTGGTTTATTTTAGAATGATATGTTATAACCATAAAATATAATTCATTTTTTTCAAACAATCTTCAAATGAACAAATTTTGTAAATGTCTTTATATATTCTTTCCATGTTTTGAGACTCAATATTCATTATACTGGGTATAAATTAATGGTGGCTGAAGCTAATAAAATCACAACATAAAAAGAAGCTCAATAGAAAAGGAAGAAGAAGAAGAAAAAAAATGAACACCTCTTCCAAAACCAGGCAAAATCATCTCAACGATCTCATCTTTTTGTCAGTTTTAATGCTATTATTTGTTTCAAGAGTTGATTCAGAAATCAAGGTGCATACAACCAATCAGCTTGGTGATGGCAAGATCTTGAGATTTCACTGCGGAGACAAAGGAGATCAGAATATCACCAACGGCAACTCTTATGAGTGGACTCTTTACAGGAGTTTTGCTTTTCATAATGCTTTGTTAACATGTACCGTGGATCTCGAAGGAGCATCTCAACTTCAATTTGATGCCTACGATCAGCACAGAGATTCTTGTTCAACAGACTGTGATTGGTTGTTTTCGAAAGTTGGGGTTTACCATTTGATAGACGGGCAATGGACGTTTACATTTGCATGGCCACAGTAAGAATAAATAATGTTGATTCCTGGACTCCTATGAGTATTAAATATGAGAGTCAGATGGTTATTATTTCTTTTTAATTTCTGGCATTTTGGTCCCAGTTTTAACGGCAGATTATGTACGGTTCATTTGATACGGAGATATTTTTGCCTAGCTCTTAGAGTCCAATAATTAAAGTATTTGATTAAAACAATTTCTACTTTGTAAGTAAATGTTTATTAAACATCTATTTTCTTTCATCCCATAACTAATTAGTTTTTTCTTGTGTCAATTTAGTTTTTTTTTTTATAAGGAAATTAATAAAATCAATGTAATTAATATCGTAGACCTTTTTTTTGGTTTCAAAATTTTTCATTAAAATATTCACTCACACTCAATTATCATAATTTTTTAAAATAAATAATAGAAGGTACATTCAAGTTGTTTACTATTTTCCCTTGTTATAAATCAACATGGAGATTTAGGATAATTTGCGGTTGAAAGGTAAGAAATTAATTTTATTGTATTTTTTTTAAAAAAAAAACATTTTTAAAGCTCCCAACAATGAGAGAAAATCATGATTGCCTTTTTTATATAAATTAATTACAGAAAATATAAATTAAATCCCTCCTTATTGGATTACTTCATAAAAATGTATTAAAAAAACCAACATACCTATTAAGATATTGTTATTTTTCTTATTAATTATTCTTACATAAGTCATATTTACATCTAAATAGTGTGTGTATACTTTTCTAATAAGTTAAGAATTTAATATCTATAAAAATGCATATCTTTGTAATTATTATTCCGAGTATAAAATTAAAAAATTCTAATTGTTGACAGTGGTCCTTAATTGGATGATAAGTCCTCGGTCACAAATGAATTTTTCTTTTAAAAATAATTGTCTAGTATGAAGTCTAGTTAATCTGGCATTCCTCGAGCACTATCCAATGCTTAGATACATTCATTATTCTCACAAAACTAATTAAGGTTATACCAATAATTATCTTTTATAATCATCCTCAAATACTTAAGTAAGATCAATTTAAAAAATAAAAATGGCTAGAAAATAATATTTTTAAAACAGGCTATTTTTTTTTTCCTTCATTCTTGGAGTCTAAAAATCCTATCCCTCTCACCTTTCATGCAAACTTTGTTCCCCTTTATATAAATCTTCTCCGAAGCTTAGTTATTGCCTCCCATGAGTCGTTTGAGATTTTAGGGATAAGCGCGCTCGAGAGCGCAGAGATAAGTCGTTGCCTCATATTTGAGATAGTTCTCAGTGCTAGGTGAATTATAGGAACATTTTCTCAAACACCTTGTGTATGTATCTCTAATCTCTTTCTATGTGTGAATTTTCTAGAATGCTTAACGCACAATACGTCTAAGGCCGCACAATTTTTAAAAATGTCTAAGACATTTGATATCAAAGGTAGGCTCAAAGAAAGATAAAAAAGACGCATCGACATCAACGGAGGTGACCGAAAGTTAAGAAGCACAGTAGTGTACCTCGTGATAAGTTCATTAATCCTAGCCACGATTTGGGGAATATAGTAAAAAAATACTCAGTGGCGCTGAAGGAAAGGCAACGAATCACCTTGGGGAGTTGAAACAGCACGTGAAAAAGCTCGAGGTGGACCTTGACGCTCAAGGGGACGAGCTGAACTTCTTTATCAACACATCCATCAAGAGCTATACTGATCGACAACAAGATTAGGTCAAGAGTTTTCAAGAGAATGTAATACCACTATGGACAAGGTTCAAACCTAAATGAATGAGTTACATATAGAGTTTGAAGCTATCAAGGAGGATGGTGTTACAAGAGAGTTATAGAAAATAGGGCTATCGCTACTAAAGGGATGCCAAAAGTTTATGCTCCTAAGTTGAATGAGTTCAGTAATAAGTGGAACGTTAAGGAGCTCAATAACTACTTTTGACAAATGGAAAGACACTTTGACATTATAGGTGTGCGAGACAAAGATAAGGTAAATATCGTAAATTTATATCTTTCTGATCATACAATTCTGTGGTGATGTAAGAAAAGTAAAGAGATACACAAGGGTACCTACACGATCAACACTTTGATAGAATAGCAACGAAGTTGAAGTACCAATTTTATTTGGAGAACGTGGCGCATGATGCTCGAAAACGAGTGAAGGAATTGAAGTAAACTAAGTTCACCAACGAGTACGTAGATGAGTACTCTCTTTTGATGCTACAGATCCCCAAAATAAGTGATGAGAACTTACTGTTCAATTTTCTAAATGAGTTGCAAGTATGGGTGTCTAATGAATTAAGCGGCAGAGTAGTTAATATATCTGACACCCTTACATTGGCGAAACACTCATGGATTACTAAGTGATACTGGAAAGTCCAAGAATTCTAAATCCAATCATAGCAAAAGTGAGGGCGGCAAAAAGTTTCATTGTCCAAAAGATAAAGAGAAAGGCAAGCCACCCAAGTGAAAAAAACATAAGCATAATAGCTATAAACTAAAGTCAAGTTTCCTTTGCAATAGAGATCATTGGGTTAAGAACTGTCTGAAGAAGAAGGCTCTCAACGCATTGGTTGCAGTACACAAAGTGGATGAGCAAGGCCAAATGGGGTATTTGCAGCTGCTCAACACTATGAAAGTCGAGCGGGGTGCTCACGTGCCAATAAAAAATAGGATCATATACGTTGAAGCTTACATCAACTGCATAAAGACTTAAGTGCTAATAAATACGAGAGCAATGCACAACTTCATTAAGCGTATGACAGTGGAGTGCTTGGAACTTTATGTGGAGAAAGAGAAATGATACCTCAAGTCTGTGAATGTTGTAGCCAAACCATTGGATGGGGTAATTCGAGGGGTCGAAATCTACCTAAGGACTTGGCGCAACGAGGTAAATTTCTTAGTAGCACCTCTTAACGATTTTGTTGTAGTGCTAGGTATGGAGTTCTTGAGGCAATACGACGAGGTGCTGCTTCCTTGACATGACTATGTGTGCATTATGGAGAAGGAACCTTACTTGATATCAACAGTAATCAAGCTCAAGGGTGAGAAATTCCAGTCGAAAGTCAACACCAAACTCATTTCTGCTATACAACTATAAAGAGTTACCAAGCGTAAACGAGAGACATATCCAGCCACAGTGTGGGGATGGATGATAAGGCAAAAAAGGGCGAGGATGAGCTACTAATGAGGGTTGTAAAAGTGTTCAAAAAGAACAAAGAGATCGTGCAAACTGTCATACCGCAAAAACCACCACCAAGAGAGGCAATTGACCATTAGCAAAAGTTGAAGCTACGGTTTAAGCTTTCAACTATAGTGCAGATGCTTCAACTGGAGTTAGGAGAGTTATAGGGGCAACTCAAAGAGTTATTAGGTGCGAGAATTATCCAATAACCCAAGGTATTATATAATGGACGTTTTAAGCACAAGAAGTGAGTCAAAGACTGGTGGTGACATGTCAAGCATCATGTAAAAGATTTAATGATGAGACAATACTTTCAACACAATGCAAGTCAGCACGCCTACTTCACAAAGGCCTTGATCGTGGGAACGAGAGGCCAATGTTTATTGCTTAGAAAGTTGGCAATGTCTCGAATAAGGTGGGAATACCTTTGAGACAATGATTTTATCCGATGCTTTCTGCAAGCTATTGAAAGCTATACCGTAAGAGTATAGAAGACACAAAGCGTGAGCCATAGAAACAAGAACCTTTAAGATTTTCATATTGGATAACAAAGATGCGTAACTCATTTAGGACGAATAGAAGGTACGGAAGAAGAACTATCCTCCGAAGTGTGAGTACTTTGTTAGGTAGAAAATGTTGCCTAATAGGAGAGCACGCTTAGGACACGAGAGTACACAATGGCAGTCTAAAGAATAAGGTGCGCAAGCTTTAGTGAAAATGAGACGAAGACGTTGCGTGAATTTTGTGGGAGGAAATGTCACGCCCCGAATATTCTCTAAGTATTTTTTTGAATACTTGGTGTACAATAAAGCCTTCTAAAGGCTGTATGGGTGGAACGATTCGTGGGCCAGAGCTTTTAAAAGACCCGCTAATATAGGTAAAGATTCGGGCCAAACTCGCTACTTATAAGGAACATACACCCTTACTTAGAATGGGAATATTTTATGAAATACGTGATAACATCTTAAAATATTCTTTAAAATATTTTTTCATCTTAATATACACTATTAGATCGTTTAGATTCTAACCATTAATTGTATAGGGCGAATAGTATATAAGGGGGACATTCTTAATTGTACAAACCACATCTTAACTTATAATTTTTTTCAATAATATAAAGAATATTTTCTCAAACATTATGTGCATGTCTCTTATCTCCTTCTTTGTGTGAATTTTTTAAGATGTTTAGTGCACAACACGTTTAAAAATTGTGCAAATTTTAAAAAGATCCTAACACCAGGCTCTATTCAACGAGGACGAGGAGGGAAACGCAAGTTGTATTTATTAACTTAATAAGATAGGAATTAATTTGTATTTGAGTTTATATATGTATATAAGGACTTAAATATTATAAATAAGCTTTTTTTTTTTTTGACTCACTATAAATAAGCTTCTTAGTCACAACTCATTTACAAAATTTATAATAAAATTTTAATTTATTTTCTTGTGCGGGCATGCTAAGTACTCAAGTTTTTACTAATTGTTTTATTATCTTATATTTATATATGTTTTAAAATAAATTTAGTTTTAGTAATTATTTTGATTTAGTTTTAATAATTAAGAATTATCAATAGATGCATTCTATACTTTAGTAGCATCGTCAAGCACAACTCCAGTTGGGTAACACTATCTGCATTTCTGTTTTTAGTTTTATTGGTTTTCTTTTTTTTTTTTTTTTTTGGTTGTGTACTATACATACATACACACACATATATATATATATTTTATTATATGTATACACATATATTACATATATTTATGTATACAAATATATTTATGAATAAATTAAGGATACAAGGTATATTTTTCAATTTCTTATGAATAAATTATTTTGTATCATTGAAACGCGTGATAAGATATTTTTTATTTTAAAAAAATCCTAAATATGCCCTTTATGGTTAAGTTTTATAAGCATGGGCATTACCTCTAATTTACTAAAACTTTACGTAATTTAGAGATTTAACAAGTTTAGAGTCACTTGTTGAATTGGGTTATCATAACAATTTCTTGTATCTTAAATAAGTTTTGCTTTTAAAAAAAAAAAAAACTAGTTTTGCTTTCCAAATTATGGTAAGTGATCCATTTTTCTCCACCCGTCGTTAAAATTTTACTCTATGATCAAATTCTTTAATTTTCAAACACTAAAGTGCCATGAAGCGAATTCGTAATGAAGGTACTATAAGCAACTTCATTTGTTCTCTTAGTCGTTTGGTTAGCGAGAAATTGTACGAAAATGCGAGAGAAATAGACAGAAATACTATGATAAAAAAAAATGAATGAACAGATGAGAAACAAGAACTAAAGAGAAATAATACTTTAAAAATAAATAAAACAGAGGGGAAAGAAGAACTTAAAGAAATTGTTTTCTAATATATCTTTAAATGATTTACAACGTTATTTATATACAAGTGTATGTCAAAGAAACAAAGAAAATAAACCACAGATTGACTTGTATAGCTAGTATGGACTTATAGTTAAAAGGACAAAATCAAGCTATATACTAAAATTGGAAGGTAATGTGATTAACTGACAAAGTTTTTTGTTAACTGACACAGTTTTTTGTCAATGGTTCTTTCCATAACAAAAAAATGGCGAGTGCTTGCGGGAACTGCAACTTTTTAGAAATGCAACTTCTCAATAGCACTCTAAATTTCAACGCGTTCGAGCATGAATATTAAGAATGCCCAACTTACCTAGTACACGTGCAAAAATGAAAAGTTGTTTAGCCAAGAGGCTTAATAGATATATCTGCGATTTAATGATTAGACTGTGCAATAGAAGTTATTGTCTCTCCTGAATCTTTTCTCCGATTGTTAAGTGATAATTCAATATCAATTTATATGCTTAGCACGCTTGAAAAATTAAATTTGCTACTATGTGCAGATCAGTGTGTTTATCATAGTATACCTCTACAAGGCCCAAATGTTCAACTTGTAAATCTTTTAAAAGATATCTTAACCATAAGTAATTGGTGCCATTGATTTATACTTTGCTTCTGCAGAAGAATGTGAAATAGTTGGTCGTTTCATGGTTTTCCAAGGGCTAAGAGACTTGCCAAGAAAAACACAATGCCTAATGACAAATCTTCTTGTAATTTAATACGTTCGCCAATCTGCATCACAATACCCAATCAACTTGAAGTCATTCCTCAATAGAAAGAATAGCCCTTGACCTAGAGTACCCTTTAGAAATCGAAGGCATGGATTGTTGCACCAAGATGTAGCTTTTGTGTTTCAAGCATAAATTGACTGTGTAACAGTGAAAGTTCAAAATAAGAAATATTTGGTCTTCTGACAGTAAGATAATACTTTACTTTGACTTTGAGGCTACCACATGATGTAAGTTTTAGATTTTGTTCCGTAGTAACATCCACTGGAGCAGCAAAGAGTAAGCCTATATCATCCAATGTGTACTTTCGTTGTAAGATAAAAATGTCTTAAGAGTATGCCCAAGAAGTACTTACTAACTTTTCGAGGTCCATAATCTGAAAATGGTCATGACGAAATCCTTTAAGAGATACTATTGCAACAGGATTTGTGACGAAGTAAATACCTATGTCAGCTCCCAGTTACCTCCTCCCATTGACCCAGTAAACAAGGTTGCAACACAAGGAAAAATAAAATGACAAGTAAATACCTAATTGTATGCTAAATTTCTTACATCAAGTAATAGTCTCTCTTTAATACTTTTCTTTTCTTTTGTCTTCCCTTCTGTGATCTTTTTAACCCTTTCTGAAACAAAACGGGGATGTTTTGGCAACAAACAGCACAGCCAATTTTGCAAAAAAAAGATATGCTTCGATACCAGAACTGCAATTCATCAAGATACTGAAACATTAAAATGCATTTGTACTATCTAAACTGATGACCTAAAAATACACCTACCGCGCATGGCTCAAGAGAGCAGTGTATCTCTTTTGCCAGTAGCCGCCTTTCTTTTACTTTTTACAGGAGGCAACTCTGATTTCACCCAAGCTGGCGAGTAGGCAAGCCAAAGTGCTTTTCCGGTTTCTTTGTGCTTAAAGTCGGGAGCTTTTTCACTCTTCTGCAGACAGAAGCAGAGCATTTCAGAAAGAGAGAGAGAGATAATAACCAATAGATTATACAGTGTTACCTTATCCAATCTATTATCCCACCACTTGTCTGGATTCTCCACCAAGTCCCTCCAGAATTCATCCCCTAAATGTCATGGAACAGTATAGTTAGGTTACAAATGTCATTTTGCAGAAACAAAAGAACAAGCTTGTCCCTTCCAAATTCGTCTGTGCTGTTCTATGATTTTTTTAACTTATGAACGAACCACAGAGCAACTTCATTTCTTTTTTTCCTGAAAACATTCAGGATTGGGAATTAGGTGAAATAGATATTGAACTTCATAACCCAGTATTAAACAAGACCTTGTCCAAACTCAGTGCAGATGCCAAAAATTTAATAAAGAGTGGCCATTATGTGAGAAAAAATTAATTTATATATTAAATGTCAAAATAAGAAAACATTTAATATATTACGATTTTTTCTGTAGTTTTTGTATGAATAAGAACTCAATCTTTTTATTCCTTTAACAATATAGACTACTTAAATTCTACCAAATTCATGATCTGCCAAAATAGATTAGTTGGTTTTCATATGCTATCCCTTTTAAATTTTAAGTTTTTTCCCTTTTTTCTGTATGAAACAAGTTGGTCTTTCTAATGCATAACAGATTGAGAGTCTTTTAAGGATTAAATCAATAGACTAATAAAACAGAAATAAAAGGTTTTCTACAGAGAGCAATACACATTTTTATAACAAAAGATTAAACGTCATAGGGAAAGCCATGGGACTATGAGTATTGACACAGGTCCCACCAGTAAGAAACCACATGCAAAGAAGTCAAACCGTCAAAAGAGTTTCTATATTTCACTAACAACATTTCTTGTTTTTAGAATGGAAATTTTTGTGATTACAACCAAATTGATAGGGTTAGGAGACTTGCAATTTTTTCCCTGACAGCCAGGTAGTTACTTGATCTTTCACCAATTAAATCCATATGCTAAGACCAAACATAGCCAGATCGCTCACAATTGAGGAATATATAACTACCGGGCTTAAAAGAATCACTTCTAGCTTCACAAGAGCAAGGGCTTATAAATATAAGTTTAAAATTTATTGTCTCGAGCTTCCACAAAAGTATTGATATATTAGACTGCAAAAAAAAAAATGAAATTGAGTCCAAATATTTTACTTTTATAATTCTCTTTATAAGAAAATGTTCAATGGTTTAATTTAAACTTCCACCAGGTTCACAGAATTAAGCAGTGGACTTTAGTACCTCTGGCTACAATTAATTTATAAATATGTACTGAAGTAAAGTTTTTGATTTAAAAATGCAGTGTGCCAAGATGGAAGAAATGAAAGTGAATAAAAATTTTAGCATATAAGAAAATTTCATACCTCTAGGTTGATTTGCATTTTTTGATTCACGACTCTGAACATTAAACTTCACTCCTTCAAGTTCAGACAAAACCCAGTCTGGTGCACTGTCAAGCCAGAGTGCCAGCCCACTACCCATGCATTTAAAATCAGGATATCTTGGTTTTACCTGTTAAATTAAAGTCATGAATCAGCGATTTCAAGATTTTTTATCAGATGTAGATGACATATCCAAAGGAGGTCATCACCAATCCCTGAAGCTTTTTACTACGATAATCTTGCCACTGTTCTGGATTATCAAGAAGGTCACGCCAACCACTTGAGGCAGAATTGCCATCTTCCTTCGTGCTAGCTGGAAATTTATAATTATGCAAGTATAATTAATAGGTCATAAGACCAGAGAAATGTCCAAAATATAGAACAGTGTAAATATGGTGATCAACCATAACAATGGTAAACCTTGTAAATAAAGAAACAAGTTAGGACTTCAACCATAGAAGCCCTCCCAAGATCTGCTTAGGCATATCCAGAATAGTGTAACTACCTTCAGTATCATCTATTTCATTCATGTCTAAAAGACTTCTCAATTTGGGTGGAGAAAAAAAAATTGTGCCCATCAATCGTGAGCTCTTCTTCATACATTCATTCGAAACCTTCAATATTATTTATTTTCAGTATTCTTAGACTGTTTTAACCATAGAAGAATAGAAATCATTTGAAACCCATACTTTACCTGAATGATCTATGGTTTCTACTTCTTGCATTTTTGATGTAAAGGACTTCCTCGTTTCAGAAGATGGCTTGATGAAGTTCAGACTATGGACCATAACCTAACATGAAACTTTGTTAAACCTACCCAAAATAATAACTTAACAATTAATACATAACTTCACAAAAAGAGAGGGGGCAAGACCAAAGGACACTTTTCCAAGAAACAAACTAATGTTTTCATGGGGTGTTGGCTCATAAAAAGTGATTGAATCTCAAATATTGAATTTAACGTTCATATTTACAATCCACTACAAAAACAATTTTACCACTACAAAACTCATATTTCTTGATATAACTATTTTAATGTTGATGTTTGCAATTAATTGAAAGTTCAGAACCGTTTGATGCTGGATGAAGTCAAAACACTATACCCTGAAAAATGTTGTGACAATCACCCAACATAAACTCGTAAATAACAACATGGTCACAGTGCTGGCCACAATGCTACTCAAGTCGATTAACAATCATGAAAATAGATACACTAATAAAAGATCAACTATGGTCAAAAGATACAAATATTTTACAATTTTGTCAAGAAAAATTCTCTCTTATGGAATTCCTCCGTCTATTTTTCAGTAATCATAAATTAAATATAGAATACAAACATGCAACAGGCCGATTTCCTCTCCTCTTTTGGTATGTTCTAGAGTGCACTTTCCATCAGTGTGGATGGTTCTTATAAACTTTTTTGTCATTTGTGCTCTTCAAACCCAACTCCAGTAACTCCAGTTTCCAGATGTTCTTACAGAGCCATGTCAACCTCAAAAAATGGACGCTTATCTGTTCACACTAATAACTAATGGGTCAAACAAGATTATTTCCATTTTTTTACAATTACCATTTCTACGTTTTTCAATTATCTTCTTTTTTTAAGTGTTAAATAAATTTCACTAGTACTAATCCGTTGACTTACTTTATCGTAGTGTCTCTTCTTTTAGCCTTCATAGCATGTGCTTTGTTACCAGTGCTTCTGTTCATAAGTTAGGTTTAGGTAGAGACAAGTTAACACCTCATTTCTAGGTTACTCTTGTTTACATTTTTTCTATAATCGATTTGAAAATGTTGTAAGAAATGAAATGTCACAATATTTTTTTTATACATGTCGAAGTGATGGAAAAGAAATGATCTCTTTTATGTATCCAGCAAGTTTGTCAACTTTTTCTCTTTCCACGAGAAAGTGTGTTAACTCATTTAATGAGTTCCCACAACTACTGTATGTCTATGGCATCCCCATTGCATTATGGGGCAACAATCACAATTGCATTTAGCATTCCATTTATCTTGTAACTTTAAAACCAAAGAACATCGGAGTTATACTTTTATTTTGGTTAGGGCCAAATTCTGAACCTCTATATTCTCGTACAAATACTCTCAAGCATTACTTTAATATGTCTTAGCACTAGGACTTGGAATGCCATTGATTTGGCTCTTTTCCCTAATTTTTCCACCTCTTTAGAACTAGATTTGCTTTGGTGGTTTCTAAATTTGCCAATATATATATACTCATTTTATCTATTGGAATGTCTTAATTTGGAATAACTGGATTGCAGCCAAGCCCATCAAACTTAATTATTGGTCAAAATTTATAAGTTTTTTTATTTGAGTCCAATACTAGGTAGTAAAAGCCCATAATCTTTTCAGTAAAATTATAATAATAAATACCAACTTTAAGGAAATAACATCTTACCCAAAAAAAATAGACATAAATAGAACTCTTGGAAAGTTTCTGACAAAAAGCTAAGTGAGCAAACCCAAGGATTCTAAGATAAATTTTTCTAAAGTTAGCCAATATTAACCCTAAATTTGATATGGCTTATAGCTTTTGTAAAGAGTAAAAGAGAATTTTCAGTGCAATTCTTTTCAATTTTCTTTTTTTTTTTAATTTTCCGTAGCTTTGTAGCAACAAAGAACAGCTCCCTCAAAACTGAAAAACATCTCTTCTACATTCATTGTTTTCAAGGTCTCTTTGAGCTTGTTAAAGAAATTTTATTATCCGAAATACTCTTTTTTAAGATTTCCACCCTATTCTCATAACATAATCTTTAAGGTAATTGCACCATTTTTTTCCTAGAAGTATGTGATTGAAAGCCAAAAACACCAACAGCTTTTTGTCAATAATTCAACTTATAACATCTTGACGAGTAAAAGCTCTACACTAATAGACAACAGACAACAGACAACAGACAACAGACAACAGACAACAGACAACATCAGCCAATTTCTAACCTGAACATTGGCTTGGCCACAGTTTCCACCGGCAGCAGGTGGATCAGCAGTCAGTTGTCCAGCTATACGTACATGATCATTCTTTTTCAAATGGCTAGCAGCAATGTGAGCCAAGTCACCTTCGAATAACACAGGAATCCTAACAACACGTCAAACACGACATTTCTTCAATCCAGCAAATCCTTCCAAAACAAATAAATAAATAACAAAAAAATTTCTGGTAACCCCTTAATCTTTGGTGTAATTGGACGTAAAATTAGCATTTTCCATCCATTATCCACCCAGCAGGAAAGTTTTCGGATAAATTTATCCACAAAAAATACGAACTTCATTCGAATTCCAATATTCAATTAATTGAGTAAATTTACCAGAGAGGAGGAGCATTCAAAGAGGCGTTGTGAGTGATGACAGTGCCAGCCCAATGCTTGCCGTCAGGCGAAGTCCGGAACTGAATAGGCGCGTCAACGTAGCCAATCAAATTCACTGAGTTGGCAACTTTCTCCTGAAATGGAATTTCGCTCGGCCTCGGCCAATCGACCGCCTTCCACGCCGTTTTGGTCGCGGCACCGGCGTTACTTGACTGTTTCGCTTTAGTGGAGTAAGGCTGAGTAAGAGGAGCGATCGGATGCAAAACGATGCGTTTTGCTGTGGACTGCGACCGCGCGATTTGTGCTAGTGCTCGACGAAGAGAATTCATCATAGTTCTAGTTTAGTCGACGATAAAGAGACTGAAAATGAAAAGGAAATGAAATAATAAAAGAAAATTAAAAGGAAACGGTAAACATCTTCGAATTCTCCTCGGAAAGAGTAAAAGGGAGAGAGGGAGCTTGGCGGTGGTTTTGTTCTTTTGTTTGCTTTTTTGGGTTTTAGATTTTCTATTTAAAAAAAGGGTCATAAACTTTTAATTTAAGTTCATATATTAGTATTACGTAATCACATTATAGAACTTTTTAAGTTATCAACAGAAGGGTAAGTACTTGTATTGTCTTCCCTCCCTCTTCTATCACGTAGAAACCGAAAGACTGTGTACGAGCATATTTAGGTTTGTTCGGTTGGATTTTTTTAATAAAATTTTAAGAAAAATTTATTAGTTATTTAATTGTTAATTAAAAAAAAATTTGAAGTATTATATTTTGATTATATATTATTAAAATTATTTATTTATTATTAAATTATTAAAAATGATACTTAATAAAATTTATATTCAAATTTTAAATAATTCAATATTTTTTATGTATAAATTTAAATTAATCCTATATTTTTTCAACTTCAATCTCTTAAAATACAATAGAGTCAAATTAATATATAATAATTAATGGATCAAATAAATTAATGTATTTAATACAAAAATGAAAAAGAAAATAATACTTATTTTTGTTAAAAAAAATAAAATAACTAGCAAAAACTTTTGGTATGGTTTTGTAAAAATATGGTGACTATAGAGATATAAAGATATGATGTATTTTTTAAAATTTAATCTCTTAAAATACAATAAAATAAAATTAATATATAGTAATTAACGAATCAAATAAATTATTATATTTGACACAAAAATTAAAAATAAAATATTACTTATTTTTGTTGAAAAAAATAAAATATTACTTGTTTTTGTTGAAAAAAATAAAATAACCAACAAAAAATTTTAATAAAGTATTACAAAAATATTTTGACTGTATAGATATAGAAATATTAGAGCTTTTCAAAAAAATATTGAAAATATAATAATTGAATAAAATTTATTTTTATTAAAGATATGCTATGAAATTAAAAAAAATATTATTAGATATATGTGACATTGTACAAATATAAAATATAAAAAATAAAAGCGTAAGAAGCACTACTCTCGAAAGCTCAAAATTTGAGCTTTTATAAGTAGGGGTAAAAATTGTTTTTTAATCTTCAAAAGTACTTCTTTAATTACAACAAAACATCACAAAAAAATTTTAAAAATTACTTTTGACATTAAAAAAACTCTTTCAGTCAATAGAGAAACCCAACAAAAATTTTTTAAGTTAATGCCTATTTGGTTGAACTTCTCTACTAATAAAAAAAATTAATTAAAAAAATTTTTTCAATTTTTTTGTGATGTTTAGTTACAATTAGAGAACAGCTTTTAAAGATTTTTTTGTAAAGTTTAAATTTTAAGTTTTTGAGAGTGGAACTTCTTGAGCTTTTTTCTTTATATTTGTATAATATCGCATATACCATAACAATATTTTGTTATTTCATAATATATCCTTAGTAAAAATAAACTATATTCAACTAACGTATTTTTAATATTTTCTTAAAAGTCATCATATCGTCACATCTCTACAACCTTCATATTTTTATAAATTCTACTAAAATCTTTTGTTGGTTGTTTTATTTTTTCCACAAAATAAGTATTATTTTTATTTTTAATTTTTGTACCAAACAAAATAACTTATTTAATTCGTAGATTATTATGTATTAATTTTACTTTATTACATTCTAAAATATTGAATTGGAAAAAATACAAGAAAATTTTATACATATATATGGAAATTATTAAATTATTTAAAATTTGAATATAAGTTTTATTAAGTGTCATTTTTAGTAATTCAATAACAAATAAGCATTTTTAATAATGTATAACTAAACGATCTAGTATTTAAAAAAAAATTATTGACAAACAAACGATTAATGGTTTATTCTTAAAATCTCTATTTCTAAAAGCTCTATTCTAAAAGTTTTATTTGAAAAGCCCAACCAAATAATTAAGCCTCTATGGCTTTTAGAGCTCACTCAGCTTGAGTAGAGAATTTTAGAAGGTCTAACAAAGTTAAATACGAGAGTAAGACCGTAAGGGATTGGCATATACATTTTAATTACAAACCATAATGGATATTGAGAAATTAGTTAAATTTTATAATGCATTAATTATCTTTGAAAAAGAAAAAGATTGGTGGGTAGTATAGATTTCGGGAGAGCATAAAGATAAAGGAGAAGTAATGAATGCAATGTGTATAATAGGGAAAGAACTCTCATAGTTATTACAAAAGTAAAAGGGCTTTAGGAAATAAACAAGATATCGTTCCAACACACTTCATTTTGGGTGCAAATACATAACATCCTGATTATGTGTATACACAAAAAAAAATGTACGATTGTTAGGGAGTAAAATAGAAGCGGTAAAGGAAGTTGATTCAAATATGCAAATGAAATGTATGGAAAAATTTATGCATGTAAGGATCAAAATCAATATAACAAATCACTAAGGAGATTAGTCAAAGTCGGTGTTCAAGATTCAAAGGAGGAAGTCACATTACCTATCTTATACGATAAGTTACTAGACTTTTGCTATCAAAGCAAGAGAATTCGGCATCAATACAAAGAATGTGAAGACTATATATTGAGAATTCTAGGGAAAAAAATGGAAATAGTAGAACGATGCAAGCAAAAAAAGCTCGAATGGACTAAGGGAAAATAAGTTTGCATATGGATTATGGTTGAGGGCATCAAATTTGGGAGAGAATCTAAAACAAAGCAGAGTACATGAGAGAGTACAAAAAGAAAATGAGAAAGCAAACATCAACATCTTAAATTTAAACACATGAAAGCCTGTAGATGAAACAGCACAAAGAATAAGTCTAAAACAGAAAAAAAAAAATGCAGAGCAAAACACAAAGTGTGTTACTAAAGTAAACTTAAGTGCAAAACTTGAACCCGATCTACAAAAAAGATAGCCTACCTAGAAAGGAACTATTAGGATAGGGTACTGATAAAGATAGATATAGGGGATAGACATAAGCCTAAATGAGAAACAGAGCAACTCAAGAAGAAAATTTTTGGGAAGAATGGGAATGGAATAAGAAAAAGCGAGAAAAGAGGAAAATGAAAGTTGGAATTTTGGTGCCAAAGTCCTCTCTCTAAAAGACTAAAAATTAATGGGCCAAAAATCTATAACTATGCCAAAAATCTATAACTATGTTGGAAGCTTAAATAAAGAGCTAACATGGGAAGCCCAGCAATTCAGACAAAATTGAGAAAAAAAAGTGGAAGAGCAGTCAAAGAGGTTGAGCCAAATGGAACAAAATGGGTTGGATGTAAGTTTAGGAAAGAGGAAATAGACATATAAGGAGGTTAACCCAAAAAAATAAGTAAGGGAAATTTGAAATTCCCCAACGACTAACTGAAAGGGAATCAATAATAAAAGTCAAAATACAGGGAAATAATAAAGAGACAATGGAATTGACGATGGCTAAAATCCAATCCCACCGAGAATCATGATAACTTTAAGCTGAAATGTCCTAACCTGATTAAGAAAAATCCTCAAAACAAATAGGCCTCAAATTGTATTTGTAAAACCAAGTTACAAGAAAGGGTGATGAGGCATATATAAGTAAGAAGTTACATTTTGGCAATTGCCTAGTAGTTATTAAAAGGGTAAGGCAGAATGACTAGCTCTTTTATGGAGTGAAAAAGTAGACCTCTAAATCTTATTATACAACAATGTCCATATTGATTCAATAATGGGTGAGGGAGGATCCAAAATATAAAGATTTAGTAGTATTTATAGGATGCTAGACTTATAAAAAAAAATACATGAGGGCTGCTCAAAAGATTAGTAAAGTTAAATAATCTTCCAGGGATGTGTTGTGGAGACTTTAATAATATTCTAGACTTAGAACAAAAAAAAAGGGTAATCCAAGTAGTATAAAAATTATAAAAGATTTTCAAGAAGCTATTAGAATCACCAAACTTAAGGATATAGGGTGGAGTGATACTCTATAAACTTGGTCGAATAGAAAATTTGGACCAAATCTAATTGAAGAAAGGTTAGATAGATTCTTATACAATGAAAAATGGAATGATCTCTATGTAAGATACAAGGTATCTCCTTTGGTGGCCACATGGTCTAATTATTGTCCAATTATGGCTGTAGTTTGGGAAAGGAGCAATTAGTTTAAAAGAAAGATTAGGACGGCCCCTAGATTTCACTATAAGAAAATGTTGAAATTATATGAAGATTGCAAAAAGATAGTTAAAGAAGGGTGGAGAAATCTTGGAAGATCTAGAAGAGCCCATTGCCAACATAATTAAGAAAATGGAAAGAACAAAGAGTTTGCTCAAAAAATAGGGTAAGGAAGAGTTTGGGGGAAAGGACAAGAAGCTAAAGCAGCTCATGGAAGATTTGAGGAAATGTAAAACTTCATACCAATAATATGACTCAAAAAATAGAATAAGTTAGCTAGAGAAATAAATAGATAGTCCGCTACATGAAGAAGAGATATATTAAAGGCAAAGATCAAAAGCATTGTAGCTGAAGGAAGGGGATAGAAATACAAAATTCTTTCATGCTAAGGGTAATAGTAGAAGGAAAAGAAATGAAATCAAAGATGTCTTGGATGAGAAAAATGAGTAGACAAATAATGATCAGAAATGGAACTAAGGCTATGTAACTAATTTATTGAGCTTTTCAACTCATTAAATCCCTCAAGAATATAAAGAGAAGCTACACTCTAAGCCTAAGATGTTAGTGTGACAGAGGAAATGAATGCAAAATTGTTAAAGCCTCTCACAAAAGATGAGATTATAAAAGCAATTTGATAAACAAATCCATCTAAAGCCCTTTGACTAGTAGGCTCAACAAGTTTCTACTTGAAGCATTAGGATCAAGTGGGAGAAGATACTGTCCAAGAATGTCTACAAGTGCTAAACTAGAAAAGTAATGTGGCTGCCGTGAATTATACTTTGATTGCTTTAATTCTAAAACACAAAAACTCCCTAATTACTAGCAGATTTTAGGCCAATAAGCCTTGTAATATAATATATAGATTTATAACTAAAACCATAGCAAACATATTAAAGAAAGTGGTAAACTAGATCATATCCCTAAATTATAGTGCATTTACTCTCAACAGACTGATTAGTGACAATATTATCATAAGTTATGTATGTCTCAATAAAATTAGAAACAAAAAAAAGGGTTGGGTTGCACTTAAACCAGACATAAGTAAAGCCTATAATATAGTAAAATAAGCATTTCTAGAAGATACAATGCTTAAGATAGGTTCCTTGAAAATTGGGTTGAACTAATAATAAGGTGCATTTCTATAGCATCATTCTCAATTCTAATTAATAATAGAGTAAGAGGAAAGTTTAGGGCTCATTAAGGATTAAGACAAGGCTACCCACTATCACCTTACTTATTTATTATTTGTACTAAGGTTTTGTCTTATTTACTAATCAGAGCAGAGAAGCAATGTTAGATTAAAGGAGTAAAGTTCAGTAGCAATTTATTAATCTCTCATTTATTATTTGTTAATGATAGTTTAGTTTTTATGAGAGTTTCAGATAAGAAATACAATCATCTGAAAAGCATTTTTGACAAGTCTGGTAGTGCTTCTAGGTAGCCATTCAACTATAACAAGTCCTCAATCTTCTTTAGTCCAAATGTTCTAAGGAATCAAGCATCAACTATTAAGGATATATTCCAACTGAAGAAGGTATTAATACGTGGGATATATTTAGGCTTACCATCAATGGTTAGAAAGAACAAAATATTTTTCTTCAATGACATCAAGCTCAGACTATCTAACAAAGTTAATAGATGGTTGGGGCAAATCTTCTCAAATAGGTAAACAGATTTTGATAAAGGCAATGGCACAAGCAATACCTGTATATGTCATAAGTGTGTTTAGACTTTCAAATGAGCTATATATAGAAATCTAAAGAATACTGTCTAGGTTTTAGTGGAGATCAAAAGCTCATGAGACAAAGAAGATTCATTTGGTTAGTTGGAGAAGACACTATAAAAGTAAATGCATTGATGGATTGAGATTTAAAGAACTTTCAGTATTTAACTAGGCCCTATTAGCTAATCAAGGTTAGAATATCTTAGGAAACCTCTAATTCTATCTTCACCGCTTCTTAAAAAAAATGAGTTTTTGTATCTCACAATTTCTAAAGCAGCAGCAAATACTATGTTATTCAAAGAAGATGAGGGTTAGCAAAAACTAGTGTATTACAGCAATAAGGTGTTATTAGATATTGAAACAAGATACTCAATGGCAAAAAAGCTAATATTAGCTTTAACTAGGGCAAAAGAGAAGCTGTAGCATTACTTCAAAGCTCATCACATCGTGGTGTACACCTTCTATCCTCTAAAGCGCATATCTTATCTAGACTAAATGCAATAAGAAATGTCACCAAGATAGCGATAAGACCAACAAATTTAGAGATAGGGTATTAATCACAGGCAACGATAAAAAAACAAGTAACAACTGACTTCATGTTAGATTATGAACAAGTCATAAAAGATGACACCTTACTTCACCAACCCAATAAGGACGATAAAGCTGGGTAGATACATATAGACGGATCCTCCAATAGTAATGGTTTTGGCCTGGGAATAAAGATAGAAAGCAAAAGGGATTAATCTTAAAACATATAGTGCAACTATATCCTGAACATCTAATAATGAAATTGAGTATGAAGCACTGATTAGGGGCCACCTAGTTGAAACTATACATCGATTTTTTACAACATGGACAACTCTATACAGAAAGGAAAAAAGCTCATAAACTTATAAACAAAATAGATAGATTCACACTTATAGAATAGAAATTGTATAGAAGCATTTGCAGGTATGTACCTATGATGAGTGACCAAAGAAAAAGGAAAGAAAGTATTAGAGGAAGTGCACAAGGGAACATGCAACAACTATTGCAGTAGAAGAATCCTAGCCGACAAAATTCTCTGACAGGGATACTAGTGGTCAACATTGTAATTTGAAGCTAAAGAATATGTAATAAGAAGCAAAAAATTTCAAAAGGATGCTACAATTATTCCCTTACATATTAAAGAACTTAATCTTGTCATAAGTTTATAGCCCATCGTTCAATGGGGATGGACATAGTAGGACCTTTACTCATAACAGCTGGCGAAAAGTGGTTTATACTATTGGTGATTGATTACTTCATAAAATGGGTGGAAATAGAAGCATACAGATATATAACCAACCATAGAGTGAATAAGTTCATCTGGGTCAACATCGTCACAAAATATAATATGTCGTAAGCACTTATAATGGTTAATGAGAAATAATTTGTTAACTAGAAAGTGACTAAATTCTGTTAAACCTACAAGATCCAGCAAAAATAATCTTCCTATAGCTACCCACAAGAGAATGAGCAAGCAAAGATCATAAACAAAACAATCTTTATTATTTGAAAAAAGATTGAAAAGTGAAAAAAAAAAATTGGTTGGAACAACTTATAGGAGTTCAATGGGCGTATAGAATAGTAAAGACCAAATCGATAGAAAGCTTTTCATATACCATAATGTATGGAACGAAAGTAGTGCTACCAATGGAGGTATTCATCCTCACCTTGTGAACAAAACTAGTGATGTTAGATCTAAATGACAAGGCGCTGGCTGTTATGAAAGGTCTAGTCGACAAAGCAAGAGAGATTACAACAATGCATGTTGCGTATGAGCAGAGTTAAATTGAATTCTAGAAGCAAGAGTGAAAAAACTTCCTCGAAACGAGAACTACTTTCTTGAACAGTGAAAGTTTTTACTTTTTCATAGAGGGAGAAGAATCAAGTATATCAAAATTTCTCTTTTTCTTTGAAGATTTATTTTTTAAAACCTTGTTCACAAGGATTCAAGCAACACATATGAACATTCTCCATATAAGATTAAAGGTTTAAAATTTGATACACCCTACTAATGAGAACGTACAATTGGCGAACAAAAAAAAGTAAGAAGCAGATAGAAAAAAGCTCACCTTTCTTGTTTGAAATGGTAAATGGAGTAAGCACTTATGCTATAATGAAAACTTTGGCATATAGATAAAAAAAAAAATTCTATGCTGGTAGTGGGATAAAGCTAGGAGATGGAATGGTAGACGGACCAACATTAGACATTTTAGAGGTAAATAGGTCGATAGGTGAAAAATCAACATGTAAATCCTTTATAGAGGTAACTGAGGAAGTAGGCGAGGTATTCATTAGGATTTAAAAGGGTCATCTCTTCAAAATTCTCACTTGTAGCATAAGGCTTGTGAGAACATGATCAAAGGAAATGAAAGCACCAGCAACGTAGCTATTGTGGTCAATGTCATCTTTGTACATTAAAATATACAGGAAGTGTCAAACCTGTTAAAGGCTGGCGTAGCAACTGAGAAGCTTGAGAAGGCATAAACCACGGTGGGAAATGTCCCTCGTAGGTTAATCTGTAGGTTCTGTACATTGTTAATTTGGATAGTTACCATCACAAAAATAACAACTGTTTTGTGTAACTCTCTCAATAATCATGCATAGAGCAATACAGTCAGGTGTCCATTGAGAGTTGTTGAAGGCCATCACTTCCAGCAATTCATACGCATCAATAACAAACATATTCATAAATGCACCTCCTGCTGTAGCATTAATTATCATCCTTATATGTCCAACTACACCATTATAAAAAATCTATACAAGTAACCATTTTGGGATGTTATGGTGTGGACATATCCTCTGCATTTCCTTAAACCTTTCCTATGCTTCATGTAAGGATTCATCACTATTCTGCACAAATGAAGTTATGACACTCCTCATCATCGCTGTCTTTGCCAGTGAGAAGAATTTGGTAAGGAATTTTTGCGCTAACTCATCCCATATTGTTATAGACTCCGGTGGTTGTAACCTAAACCAATTCTTTGCTATATCTCGGAGTGAAAATGCGAATAGGTGAAGCCGAATTGCATTATCCGACACTCCATTGTATTTGCAAAGGTCACAAATTTTCAAGAAATTCATAACATGGTCAGTTAGATCTTTATTTGGCAATCCACCAAATTGTACTGATGCTTTCAATAACTGAATCATCTCCGGTTGAATTTCAAAGTAATCGACATTAATGACCGATTTTTGAATGCTTGAGTGGATGTCACTTACTCTTGGCACTGTAAAAACTTTTAATAAACTTGATGTTCCAACCATCATAAATAATCCACAATTACTGAAAAACAGAAAAATGAAACCAATGACAGCAAAATGTACAATGATAGAAAAATGTTTGAACTAAGAATAAGATAAATTGGTATTAGTATCAACAAGAATAATAAGCAATTCCCCGGCAACGACGCCAAAAACTGGTTGTGTATTTTCTATAACACAAACTAACGCTAGTATACGTTATCGCAACAAGTAATATATGATGAGTAGAGTGTCGATCCTACGAGGAATTGTTATTACTACTTACTAAGTACTAAAATTATGTCCTCCTACTCTTATTCAAGCTATTGACAATTCAATGGTTTTGATATGTAAACTAACTAAACAAAAAATAATAATAATTACAAGAATTTAGCAAAAAGAACAAACGTGATAGCACAAATACTCAAATGCCTAAGATTACAATAATCTCTTAATACTTCACTTGAATTCAATTACTTCCCTTAAAACTATCAATATGAATGTTAACCAAGAACCCTAATATCCTCACAAGCCTATTTCGATGGTCAAGTGAGTATATCTCATTCAATTAATCATCAATATTTCTATGATAATCAAATTGAAATAAGATTCATTAAATTCAAGTTCTCTAAATGGTCATATATGCCATATGAGTATATTCCTATCTCATATGGAACTTATGCTTTTACACAATAATCATATATCAATCTATTCATGGTCAACACAAAATTCTCTTTTCTAAGTTCATTGAGGTTCCCTAATCAATTTAATACATTGTCATGTAATTAGAAGCATTAAGCATGGAATAAATTGAACAATTCAATACTAATATGATGAATTAGGAAAAATAACCAATCCAAGCTACATATTGAGTTCACATTGTAATCCTAGCAATAAAACTTAGTTCATAATTATAAACATAAGTTTAGAGCATCTAACAACATCATTATACATCCTAGAATCAACAACAAATACAAAATTGAAGAGAAGAAGAAATTCCCCTTGATGCAAGAGTGATGTTCTTCCTCTAAAATGCAGAATTTCTTCTTCTTGTAGTTGATTCTTGCTTCTTGTTGTTGATTCTTGCTTCTTGTTGTTGATTCTTGCTTCCAAGACTCAAATGAAGTGTTAATTTTTGTGCTCTCTACTGTCCAACTCTTCTTGGCTCAATAATGGGCGTTTATATAAGTTTAGTGTTGCAAAAAAAAAAAGACAAAAATGCCTTTAAAGAATGCCCAATATCTAGCGCCGCGGCATTTAGATTGAATACCGCAACGCTGGAGCATCTAATGTGCATGCCTCAGCCAATGCCCCGGCGCTCCACTGTAGCGGGTGAACAGTGAACTTAGGTACTGATCATTCGTACTATTTATATTTTTTGCATTTTAGTCCCTTCTTGGATTCTCATCTCAAATAGCTCTATTTGCATCCAGTTTCGGGTATTTTTGCTTCGATAGTGCTTAAACCTATAAAACAACATTAATATGCATAAATTTCTAAATTATTAGGATAAATTGAACAAACATCACGTTTAGGAGGATAAAATATTTTATGCAATTACGCCTTATCAATCACCAACAGGGTGGACTTGACAAACTAGAACAGTAGCTCCTCTATCCAGCATCGAGTTTAACACTTAAACCTTATAAATTCTTATTTCCCTTGATCAACTTTTTGATCAAGAATACAAGTTCTAATGTTGTTGTATTTAGTGGCCCATAATAGAGATAAGATTTAGAACAATTTCCAACACTTGAAATTTTTCTTCAAAAGAATAAATCTCTTCTGCATTTATTTTGCCGGCCATTTCTCTCCAAAGTAAAGAAGATGCTTTTGTAAACTTACAAAAACAAAAATAAAAAACAACACTTATTCTCCTCATTACTCATCTACACTTTTTTCATCATTTGTTTATATCTATAAATATATTAAAATATTTATATCATATTATAAAATTATAAAACTTGGCCACCAATATCTCTATAAAGTTTTATACCTAATATATAGGAAGCCTCTTCTAAATTCTTTATAGAGAAATTCTTACTCAAATAGTTTTTTGTGGATTGCAACATACCAATATCATTCTCAATGATCAGTATGTCATCTATATAAAGAACTAAGAAAATCAGCATGCTCCTACAGACCTTTTTATACACACAAGCTTTCTCCTTGTTTTTAATGAAATCAAACTTTCTGATTACCTCATCAAAATAATGATTCTAGCTCTGGGAGGTTTGTTTAAGTCCATAAATGGACTTCTTCAGTCTGCACACTAGACTAGAAGTCTGGCTGGATGTAAAACCTTCAGGCTATTCTATGAATATCTCTTCCTCGAGGTATCTATTCAGGAATGCCGTCTTTACATCCATCTGCCAAATCTCAAAGTCATAATATGCTGCTAGAGCCAATAAAATCCTAATTGACTTTAACATCGTGACCTGTGCAAAAGTCTCCTCATAATCGATCCCAGGTCACTGAGCATAACCTTTTGCCACCAGTCGGGCCTTGAAGATCTCTACTTTCCCATCAGGCTCGCATTTTCTTTTGTAAATCCATTTATAACCAATAGAAACTATTCATTCAGGAAGCTCAATCAAGTCCTATACTTGATTCTGATGCATAGAGTTAATTTCAAATTTCATGGCTTCTTGCCATTTTTCCGAGCCGATGTCTAACATCGCCTCTCTGTAAGTCAAAAGATCATTTTCTTCTATCAAGAAACCTTCAGGCATCTGATCACACTTAATAGATAGCCTGGACATTCTTTCAGATCTACATAGAAGGTATGTTAAAGGTTTGCTGCTTATTTGAACTTGAGTATCCATCTATAATTTATCAGATTCCTGATTGACTTTGTCAAGTACAATCTTTCTATAATCTCTACGATTCTTGAGAAATTGTTTCTCAAGGAAAGTGGCATTTCCAGCAACGAACACATTTTGTTCTTCTGGATTATAGAATTGGGATCCTATAAAATTTTTGGATACCTAATAAACCTATACTTGTACCCCATGGGTGTAAGTTTATCTTGTTGCGTAACTTTTACGTCTGTAATATAGCCCCAAATCTTAAGATACTTATGACTCAATTTTCTACCCTTCAACATCTCATGTGGAGTAGTAGGGATAGCTTTAGATGGAACTTTGTTCAAAATATGAGCAGTTGTTTCTAGAGTATAGCCCCATAGGTATTCTAGGAGATCGATAAAACTCATCATTGATCAGACCATATCCAATAAAGTCCAATTTCTCATCTCCAAAACACCATTACGTTGTGGAGTACCTGGAGGACTATACTGAGCTAGAATCTAATTCTCTTTTAAATAATCCAAAATTTCACTGCCCATGTACTTACCGCCTCGATCTGATCAAAGCCCCACAGGTATTCTAGGAGATTAGTAAAGCTCATCATTTATCAGACCATATCCAATAAAGTCTAATTCCTCATCTTCAAAATACTATTGTGTTGTGGAGTACCTGTAGGACTATATTGAGCTAGAATCTCATTCTCTTTTAAATAATCTAAAAATTCACTACCCATGTACTCACCACCTCAATCTGATCAAAGGTATTTGATGTACATTCCATTTTGTTTCTCTATTTCAAGTCAAAATTCTTTGAACTTTTTAAAGGTTTCCGGCTTGTGTTTCATAAGAAACACATAACCATATCGTGAACAATCATTGATAAATGTTACAAAGTATCGAAACTCACTCATTACAATGTGATTCATTGGATCGTATACATCACTATGTATTAGTTTTAATAAACCAGAGTCACGATGTCTAACAGCTGTAAATAGAGATTTAGTCATTTTTCCCTTAATACAAGATTCATAAACTAGATAAGGCTCCATGGTCAAATCAAGTATTTGCACATCCTTAACCAGACGGGTTAGATATCTCATACCTATATGATCTAATCCCATATGCCACATTTTAATTTCATTTAAAGTTTTTGATCTACCGTGTTTATTACTATTACTAGTACTAGTTTGCACATTCATGACATTTCTTACTGTATCCAATACATAATACCCATTAATTAACTGACACTCAGCTAATAAAATATCATTTATATCATATAAATACAAAGAAAAATTCTATATATTTACACGATAACCTTCTCTGTCAAGTACAGGAAGGGATACAATTTGTCTGATGATATTTGATACATAAAACAATTATACAATATAATTATTCTATTACATGGGAGAAGTAAATTAAAACGTCTAACAGCTTAGACTTGCAAAAACTCTCCATTTCCTACTCTGAGCATTACTTCTCCTGGCTGTAACATCCTAACTTCTCTCAATCTCTGTAATACATTGTAGATGTGAGAAGAGCATACGGTATCTAATACCTAGCCAGTACAGGTATCAAATGCCAAAGAAATGTCAATACTGGTCAAGCATATAACTGAAGAAGTCTTCTTAACTGTTGCAAGGTACCTTGAGCAGTTGTACTTCTAGTGCCCATCTTTGCCACAAAAGAAACACTTTCCTTTTGCCTTTTTCTCTTAAAGCTTAGATATCTGCTGCCTTTAAGGACCCATCCGGGGTATTTGATTCTTTTTCTTCTTCCCCTTAAACTTTCTAGAAGCCCTCAGAGTAGAAGATGAAGCACTATGGACTAAGAGGGCCCAGCCTCTTTTGCGCATGTCCTCTTCAACTGTCTTCAACATATTATGAAGATCAAAATAAGTAGGGGTCAATCTCTGCATATTGAAGTTCATAATGAACTGTGCATATAATTCTAGCAACGACTAGAGAATCAAACTATTCCCAAGGTTATTCTTCAGAGAAATATCCATAACCTTCAACTTCTCGATGTAACTAATCATCTTGAGTACATGGAGACTAACTAGACTGCCCTCACTCAATTTAGCCTAAAAGAGCGCCTTAACGACCCTATATAACTTGACCTGAGGTCGGTTACCAAAGAGCTCCCTCAAATGAATAATAATACTGCTAGTGTTATCCATGCAGATGTGCTCTCATTGCAGCTCTATAGACATAGAAGCAATGATGTACGATTTAACCTTTAAATCATCATCTAACTATTTTTTATAAGTCTCTTTATCCTCAGGGTGGCATTATTAGAAATACCTCTGGGCAATCTCTGATCAATAATATAACTAAGCCTATCAAAATCTATAACAATACTGATATTCATAAGCCAATCAGAGTAATTATTGGTGCCTTTGAGCTGGTGTGCATCTAGTATTGCACCAAAGGGTTCGTCGAGGCCATTAGATCTAATCTTGCATAAGACAAAACAAAACAAAACAAATTTCAGTGGTTTTACAAAATATAAAATCACTAATTAAAATATTTTAAATCATGGTATAATAATTATATATTTTTCAATTTAAAATGCTCTTCTACTACTTTACATAATCTCGGTAATATCTTGAACAGGAAAACTATAGCTTAAACTCTTTAAACTATACAGTGAAAAGTAAACCCCATTGAAATTTACTCCGACCTCACGTTGTAGCAATATTAACCTCTATAAACCAAACAAGTAGACAACAATTGTCAATTGCATCTCATGCAACACTTATCACTTCATCTTGGATACATCTTATCCTCGCGCTGTAGCAATATTGGATAAGTATATTTCAAATTAACTTATCAATAATCAAATATATGTTACTGATACTACCCTTACGTTGTAGCAATATTAGGCAATACATTCACCTATATTTGTCTTATCTCATGTTTAACCGATATAGTCTAAGCCCAACAGACCAAGTCCCGCACGTTATAGCAATATTAAAAAATAGCCAACGTAACGCGTCTAACAACATATTGACAAGATGGATCAAAATAAAAAACTATCTCATAATGTGATATTCTTTAATCTGATTAAGAAAGATTTCTCTATTTATTTTGGATCCCCATCTCATAAGGAGGTAATTCTCAATTGATCAAGTTTTCTATGCTAACACAACTAACCCCCACCAGTAAGGCTCCCATTATGATTTCTAATATAGAAAAATTAATCCTAGTTTATAATACAGACCAATAATTTTTGTCACTGCATCTTATAAATCTTAGTTTATAATGTAGACTGATAACTTTTATCACTATATCTCATAAACCTACACATACATAATTTTAATTTTAAACTGTTCAAAACACTATTTTAACATTACTGTTTAGCAAACAATGTTTTGGCACTATTCCTAGTTATTGTTTAAATTACTATTCATAATTATTGTTCATATGAACAGTACACACCACAGCCAGTTCAAAAAATCGATGCGCCCAGTGTAAATTCACTATGATATACCCGTTTCAACACTTGAAACACACCATTTTTCACTGGGAATTTAACAACCAACACTTTCATTCACTCAAACAACACCCAAAACAATTACAAAACCGACTTTGATAAAAAGTTTGTTGGAAATTTATTGTACGTGAGTGTATAGATGTGCAACAGTGTTCATTGTATAAAATATGCATCTCATACATATTTGATACAACAAAATAATAAAACCATACAATAAACACATAAAACATATATTAATCAAATTAATATACTAAATGTAAAGTTGAAAAATCACCAAAACGTGTAATGTTTTACACGTATATTTTAAAAGTTCGCTTGGAGTTTTACTCATAGATAGTTCTAGTCACCAACAGGGTGAGTTTAGCAAGCTAGAACAACAGCTCTTCAATCCAACAGCGGGTTTAACACTTAAACCTTATAAACTCATATTTCCCTTGATTAACTCTTTGATTAAGAATACAAGTTCAATAGAGATGAGATTTAGAATAATTTCAACACTTGAAATTTTTCTTCAAAAGAACAAATCTCGTCTGCATTATTTTGCTGACCATTTCTCACCAAAGCAAAGAAGATGCTTTTGTAAACTTACAAAAACAAAAATGAAACACAACTCTTATTCTCTTTATTACTCATCTACACATTTCCATCATTTGTTTATATCTCAAAATATATTAAAATATTAATATTATATTATAAAATTATAAAACTTGGCCACCAAGGACAATAATAATAATAAAATAATAAAATAATATTATATATATAAATACATGACAACTATCATACATTAATATATATAATATTATTAAATAATATATTTAAATGAGATATTATGATTATTTAATAATTAAATAATCATAGTATGAAAAGATTAACCCATTATGAATAGTTACTAAGTATGTCCCTGAGCGGGTTTCATCGAATCCTACACTTGGGTAAACTCAACTGAGGGTCCACAATGCACCATGTGTCATTGTACAATTAGAACAATAATTATTGACTAATTATTGTATTTAACACTTAAATACGAATACGTACGCATTCCCGTGATAGTGCTGGATATTATTGAATTAAATAATTTAATCCAACACTCTGCTCCAGTGCACAATGAGTACACTCCATATCGCAGAATTTCCTAGGTTCACGCATGATTCGTCAAAACTATTTCATAAATCTGTGAACAATGCCCCACGCACATGTCACGGATATTACAAATCAACGTGTTGAACTATACAAGCAAAGGTCACAACGCATAGGTATAGTCCTTCCATCATGTATATCTTAGATGTGTAAGGACATAGATCAATAACGTCAAATTTCCATGTGCTCATCCATAAAACTATCTCTAGACTGGTATCTCATTGAACAATGTTAGCAAACTCTTTGCCATATTATTTAACCATTTGGAAACTCTTCTTTCAGGTTTATTGCGTTTGGCCATAAAATTTTCCTAAGATATTATCTCGGAGCATCTAGATTTATAACTTTCTATGTGAGCTAACAGATCCCATATCTGCATACACTGGACTCTATGAGTATCGGACCATACCCAATGACACCCAGCAGTTAAACCAAAGTATGGTGTATTACTCATAAGCCCACTATAGTGCTCAGGTCTGAAGACCATGTATACTACTTAACTCAAGAGGACCTTTCATTGATGGCAACATAAAATGTCTATTAGAATCTTTATGAGTTTGTTCAGTATTCAGTTGTAATTGAATACCTATATGCCTATAAAATCTCCAAGATCATGGTTAGTTAGGAATGACCATCTGTTCCCTACAGATATAAACATACATTGATCTATGTATTAATGAGATTTATCGACAGACCTGTGTCAGTAAAAATAGGTCAGGAACAAATATTTGAGAACATACTTGCATAATGATATTTTCTAACACCTAATTACAACTCTTGCAACTATGTCATTACTAGTATTTCTAAGGTCTTTGTCCCATTATAGACAACATTTCAACTCTTGAAATATTTGCTAATTCTTAATACTGGTCTAAACTATTTTAGACCTGATCTAAACTCTTTTAGACCTGATCTAAACTCTTTTAGACCTGATCTAAACTCTTTTAGACCTGATCTAAACTCCTTCAGATATAACAGAGTCCGTAGTATAACAAGCATTAAACCATATAATTAAACATGTTATGGTGGCTATCTAAAATGATAAAATTAATGCATAATTATATTAATAAATGGTGCTCCACCAAATTAAGTATATATTTCCACCAAATGGCAAAAACATGACATGACGTCGTTCATTAGGTATGTCTCCCACTAATAAATTATATTTAATTTATTTATCAAATTAATATTAATTCAATTATATAAAAAAATATTTGAATAATTAATTGTTAACGTGTTTTAGAGTGTATACATGTGATTATGTACATGTTGAAAAAACTAAATACATGTATCATATATAGGATTTCATAGCGAAATTAAGTATATAATCAACATATACACATGTAACTTATATCATCAACAATATAAGATTATAGAAAACATACCTTTGAAGAACTTTGGTGAAATTTCGGTTCCAAATTCTTGTTAGCTCCAACATTAAGCTTACCTTGAAGTGCACTATTATATAATTCTAATTCACAATAATTCAGTGGGATTGAAAAACTAGAATAACAGCAACTAAATTTTCAGTAATAAGTTTTTGTTTTTTGAAAGAAAAATAATAAGAATTAATTTTTCTTTCTCTCTAATTTTTTTCACAACCCTTTGTTCAAAGAAAAACTCTCAAAACCAAAACTCACTCTAATCCTCTCTGCCTCCCACATTTTTGCTTCCAAAATGTTAATCAATTATTCAATTCAATTTTTAAGTTTGTTAAGCACTTCACAAATGCTCCTAAAATTGATTAAGTGGCAAAAACTAAAAAACAAAATTTGATGGCTATTATACATAATTAGGAATATATCTCCCACCTAAACTAAAATAATAAACATCTAAATAAATATTATTATTTATTTAAATAATATTTATTCAATTATTCAAAAACTATTTGAATAATTAATTTTTTTTATCTTATTTAATTTTACTAATATGGTTAATGTGTGAATTCATGATAAAATAATTCGTGGAACAAAACTGTACCAATTGTTAACATTTAATTAGTTAACAACTCTTGCCACCTATTTAAGTGATATACTTAACATTTAAGTTTAAACAAGTGCATAACTTGAGGAACCCTAAAATAAATTTTCAGTTTGCTGGAATTTCTAGGATGGAACTGTTCAATCCTCAATGATGCCCCAGTGCATAACGAGTACACTTTATATTATGAGACTCTCTAGGTTTACGTCCGAATTATTATATGGAACTCTTCCATACGTCTGTGAACAATGCCCCCCCACACGTTACGAATATTATAAAGTGACGTGTTAGACCATACAAGTTGAGGTTATAACATATTCGTATAATCTCTCTATCATTTATATCTGGGTAGAGCGGAGATATAGATCAACACCGTCAAATATCCATATGCCCAGCCGAAAGCTTATCTCTAGATTTGTATTTTAATAATAATATTTTTGTGATATTATTTATCCCTTTGGATAAACTCTTTTTTCAGGAATTACTACCTATAGCTATAAGACTTTCTGAAATACAATCTTAGAGCATTATGATATATTACTTACCCAAATGAGCTGATGGATCTCATATCTATGCACACTGAAATCTATGAGCATTTGACCATACCCAGCGACACCCAACGGTCAGACCATGAAAGGTTTCTGTGTGTGAAACCAAAGTATGGTGAATCACTTACAAACCCACCATGGCACTCAAGTCAAAGGACCAAGAATACTACTCAAATTGAACAACCCTCAATTGACGATTTTATGAGAAGTCTATTGGAGATCTTTGTGAGTTTGTTCAGTATTCAGTCCTTACTAAATACCTATATCTCTATACAAGCTTCCACTAAACTCATGCTATTCTAAGACTAACCATCTGAACCATCTAGATATAGATACACATTGATCTATATATTTATTAAGGTATTCATTGACAGACCAACATCAGTGAAGATAGTTCAAGAACATAATATTTGAGAACATATTTGCATAATGACATTTCCTAGCACTGATTGCAACTATTTGTAACTACGTCATTACTAATATATTCTCAAGTCTTTGTCCCATTTCAGACAAAACTCTAATATTTAGATATCGCCGACTTTTATAAATTGCTAACTCTTATCAGTGCCAACTCTTAGCATTTATAACTCTCAGCGTTACTAATTCTTAGCACTGATCTAAATATCTTTAGACCAAATCTATACTCTTTCAAATCATACAATGTCTGAATGTTACAAGCATCTTACCATATATAAAATATAATTGGCAATTTAATGAAATGATAATACTAGTATAAATATTAAACAAATTTTAATACATAAAGGAATGACATGTAAGCATAAATCCTAACAACTCCTACTTGCTTTAGTGTCATTCACGATGGTATCGAATGCCCATTGACTCCATATATTTTTTAAATACTTTTGGAGTTAAGACTTTAATAAGTGGGTCTACTACATTATTTATAGAGTTTACTCTACAAACTATTACATCTCCAATAGCCAAGTTTTCTCTAATGATATGATATTTTCTTTCCACATGCTTAAACTTTGGGTGTGCTCTCGGCTCTTTAGCTTGTGCAATAGCTCCGTTGTTGTCACAAAATAATGGTATAGGATATATTGTACTTGGAACTATTCTAAGTTCAGCGACAAATTTGCGTATCCACACCGCTTTTTTTGCTGCTTATGAGGCTGTAATATATTCTACCTCTGTTATGGAATCAGCTGTGGATGACTATTTGTTGCTCTTTTAACTAACTATAGCACTATTGTGAATGAATACATACTTAGATGTAGACTTTCTATTATCTAAATCAGACTGAAAGTCTAAATTTATATTTTCTCTCACTTGTAAGTCATTTTCTCCATATACTAAAAACTTATCCTTAGTACCCTTAAGATATTTGAGGATATGTTTTACAGCCATCCAATAGCCTTCGTCTAAATCATATCAATACCAGCTTGTAACACTTTCAATCATACTGATGTCAGGTCTCGTACATATTATAGCATACATCAAGCTTCCTACAGCTGATGCACATAGTATGTTAGGCTTTCAATTATTTTCATCTTTATTCTGAGAACACATTTTCCTCGAAAGATGAACGTCATGTCTAAAAGGTATATTAGCTGTCTTACATTTACTAAAATTATACATTTCCAAGATATTATCTATGTACGATGATTGAGCCTCCTAGCTCTATTTCTATAAAACTTTATACCCAGTATATAAGAAGCCTCTACCAAATCCTTCATGGAGAAATTCTTACTAAGGTAGCTTTTAACTGCCTGTAACATATCAATATCATTTCCAATAATGAGTATGTCATCCAAATAAAGAACCAAGAAGACCACCATGCTTCCACTGCTATTTTTATACATATATAAATCTTCTTTGTTCTTGATGAAACCAGACCCTTTAATTACTTCATCAAAACGAAGATTCCAACTTAGAAAACATGTTGAAGTCCATAAATAGACTTCTTCAGTTTACATACTAAACCAAAAGTTTTCCTAGATGTAAAACCTTTAGGTTGTTCCATATAAATATTTTCCTCAAGATATCCATTTAAGAACGCCATTTTTACATCCATTCGCCAAATTTCATAGTCATAATATGTAGCAGTTGCCAGTAAAAATAGAATTGACTTAAGCATCGCTATTGATGAGAAAGTTTTCTCATAATTGATCCCAAATTGCTGAGTATAACATTTCGCCACCAAACAAGCCTTGAAAGTCTCTATTTTCCTATCAGGCTCATGCTTCTACTTGTAAATCCATTTACATACAGTATGAACAATTCCTTCAGAAAGCTCAACCAAGTCCCATAATTAATTTTGATGCATTAAGTCAGTCTAAGATTTCATGGCATCTTGCCATTTTCTTGAATCGATTTCAGACATCGCCTCTTTATAAGTCAAAGGATCATTTTCTTTAATCAAGAAAACACTAAGAACACCTTCAGGTGTTGAACTATACCTATCAGGTGGCCTTAATATCCTTTCTGACCTACATGGAGGGTGTGTCAAAGGTATTCTGCTCGATTGAGCCTAAAGTTCCATCGTTGGTTCATTTATATCCTGATTGAGTTCATGAAATTCAATCTTTCTATAATTTCAACGATCCATGAGAAATTGTTTCTCTAAAAAAGTAGTATTTCGAGCAACGAACACATTTTATTCTTTAGGATCATAGAATTGGTACCCATTGAATTCTTAGAATATCCAATGAACCGATACTTTATCCTTTAAGTGTAAGTTTATCCTATTGCGTAACTTTTACGTAAGCAAGAAATTCCCAAATCTTAACATATTTAAAACTTGATTTTCTTCCATTCCATATCTTATAAGAAGTAGAAGGAACAGCTTTTGATGGAACTCTGTTCAATATATAAGCATCAGTTTCTAGAGCATAGCCCCATAGATATTCAGAGAGATCGGTGAAGCTCATAATCGATCGGACCATATTTAATAAAGTTCGATTCCTCTTCTTCGAAATGCCATTGTGTTGTGGAGTCCCTGAAAGACTATACTAAGCAAGAATCTCATTCTCCTTTCAATAATCCAAAAATTCACTATTCGTGTATTCACCGCCTCAATCTGATTAAAGGCATTTGATATACTTTCCGATTTGTTTCTCTTCTTCGATTTGAAACTCTTTGAACTTTTCAAAAGTTTCTGACTTGTGTTTTATAAGAAACTGGTATCCAAATCGTGATAAATCATCGATAAAGATGACGAAGTATCGAAACTTACCCATTACAGTATGATTCATTGATCACATACATCACTATGTACAAGTTTCAATAAATCAATGGCGCGGTGTCCAACACCAATAAATAGAGCTTTGGTCATTTTTTATGAATACAAGATTCACAAACTAGATAAGGCTCTATGGTCAGATCACATATCTGATCATCCTTAACCAGACGGGTTAAGCATTTTACACCTATATAATCTAATTTCATATGCTATAATTTTGTATCATTTAATGTTTCTGAGTTATTATTATAATTCACCTATAAATTCATGACATTTCCTATTGTATCTAATATATAATGGTCTTTAATCAAATAACATTCAGCTAATAAAATATTATTCAAATCATAAAAATATAAAGAACGGTTCTGAACACATATATGATATCCATCACTGTCCAGTACAGGAATGAAAATAATTTGCCAGATAATATTTGACACATAGTAACAATTCTTCAATATAACAATTTTATTACTTGGAAGAAGTAAATTAAAATGTCTAATAGCCTCGACCTATAGGAAATCTCCATTTCCAACACGAAGTTATACTTCTCCAAGCTGTAATAGTTTAACTTCCTTTAGACCCTATAATATATTACAGATATGATAAGGACAAGCAGTATCTAATACATAGCCAGTATTAGCATCAAATGTTAAAAAAATGTCAATGATAGGCAAGTGCATACTTGAGGGAGTCTTATTAATTGTGGCAAGGTATTTTTGGCAGTTTCGCTTCCAATGCCCATGCTTGATGCAATTGGAAACATTTTCCTTTTACTTTGTTATTATGTTAGGGTTTGGACATGTGTTGCTTTTGAGGACACATTTTTGGGGCATGCTTTACTTTTTTTATTCTTTTCTTTGAACTTATTAGAAGTCTTTGGGGCAAAAGATGAAGCACCCTGAACATAAAGGATCATGCCCCCCCTTTGTTCATGTCTTCTTGAGCTATTTTCAGCATGTAATGCAGATCAACATAAAAAAAAGGGTCAATCTTTGCATATTAAAGTTCATGATGAATTATACAAATGACCTAGAACTGATTGGAGAATCAAACTATTCCCTAATGTATTACTAAGTGAGATATCCATAGTTTTCAGCTTTTTAATATGAGATATAATCTTGAGGACATGAGGACTCACTGGACTACCTTCGAGTAGTCTAGCTTGAAAGAGAGATTTGGTAACCCTGTATATTTCAACTTGAGGCCAGTCACCAAATAACTTTTTCAGGTGGAGCATTATACTCTCTGCACTATCCATATAGACATGCTCCCTTTGGAGCTCCATAAACATTGAGCAGAGGATGCAGGATTTGACTTTCAAATCGTCACCCAACCATTTTTTATATGTCTTATTTTCTTTTAGAAGCATTATAAAAAATGGCTTGGGGCAAGAATTGATCAATTACATATCCAAGTTTCTTAAAATTCAGAACTATTATAATATTTATAAGTCAGTCAGCATAATTTTCTACATCTTTGAGTTGGTGAACATCAAGGATACGAATTAGTGGGTTGCTCGAAGCTATTTGATCTTGACAAAACAAAAGAAAAGATATTGTCGAAATATTTTAATCGCTAATAAATAACATTTTAGATCATAGGTATAACAGTTATACATTTTTTAATCTAAAAACACCATCTTACTGTTTTACATAATCCTTTTAATCTCTCAAATGGAAAAACGATAGTTTTAGGTTCTTTAAACTATATATTGAGATGTGGATCCTATTGACATTTTACTCTTGCCTCTCGTTATAACAATATTGGTCTTTATAAACCCAAAAGGTAGATAACCCTTGTCAAGTGCATCTCATGCAACTTTTACCACTGATCATAAATACACATTATCCTCACGCTATAGCAATCTTGGATAAGTGTATTCCAGATTAACTTGTCAATCATTAAATATATGCTACCAATATAATCTTCACATTGCAACAATATTGGGTAATACGTTTACATATATTTGCCTCATCTCATGTTTAACCGGAATAACTCGAATCACCCCGACCAATCCATCATGCTGTAGTAGTATTGGAAAAGACAAAAGTGAGCCGTCTAATATCGTATTGACAAGACGGATCATTGTATAATATTATCTCATAATATAATATTATTTAATCAGATAAAAAGAGCTTTTAAATAATATATAGTTTTAACTTATTTATTATTATAATTATTATAACCATTAACAATTATAAATAAATTTTTGCATTTCATACGAATATAATTTGTAATTAAAATATTTGTTTATGTAAGCAAAAATAACTGTTGTGATATGGTGTGTGATGTGTATAGATACATATAATTTCAAAAATTAAATACGCAACGGAAGTAATCATACATGTAATACACTATGTAACAAACTTAAGCATATAATCACATGTATGATCATTCAAGCACATATATATCTCATATATATTTTCATGCATGATATGAAATGAATTGTACAATATTGTACTTAATTACCTTATAACTATTTTGTGGCAGGTTCGGTAAAATGGGCATAACTTTCTACCTAAATATCCATTTGAGGTGATTCTTGATCCTGTACAGAGCTGACTCAATGGACTAACATATTATATTTTACAAAGTATTGGAAATTCGAGTGTTTGGAGGGTGAAAATTGGCCTAGAAAAGAATTGATCTGTAGTACAAGCCCAATTTGAACAGTTATCAGTATTTGGCCTATAACTATAGAAATACGTATCTAATACGTATGAGATCACTCAATTTGGAAAGATAAGAGGCTTATCTACAACTTTTATGTTTTGAGTGACAGCTAATTCGGATCACATCAATTCCAAATTGGATAATCAAGTGGGTGCCATAGTGATAATGAATGCAAATTATCTTGCCACCATTCTTGACTTTCATCAACCAAGTGGTTCCCTTCAAATTTGTCTCGATTTATCCATGTTTTTCTATAAATAGATGGCTTGTTTATGCCTAAAGGATGTAATTAGAAAATTAGAATTTAGTTCAAAATACTTTTCCTTTGTATCCATTTCCTTGTACTATTATTTCTCTTGTTTACTATTATGTCATGTTATTTCTTCTTCCATTTCTTTTCTTTTCATTTAGTTTTATTATGTCCAAATAATTTTGTTTAAGCTAAGGTGAAAGGGTGAAGCTCTTAGCAAGGTAATAAGATATGTTTAATATTTATTCATGAATTTAATGCTTCATTTTTAAGTTATGCAAATTTATATATGATGTATTTATTTTGTTTGTAGAATTAATACCCTTTCTTCTAAAGCGGTGATTCTTGATTTATTATTGACAAACTTAATACTTGGCACAATAAATTCTTGAAATCATTTACAAGATTTGGTGTATATAACCTTTCTTGTAAAGTGGGAGTCTTGATTTATTGTAGACAAATATAAAGATTGGCATAATAAATACTTGAACCCATTTATAAGATTTGGTGTATAATAATTGAAAGAAATAAATACTAATCAATATATAAATGATGATGAACTTTAATTGCTATATTTTCCGGTTGGAACCTCCTTTGTGTGAGGATTCTAATTGAGTTGTAGAAAAAAAAAGTTAAATATATTCTTACTTCTTATGCCAAGAGTGAATCCTTATAACCTTAGCTTTTTATTAGAATTGGTTAATTGAAATAATATTTGCAAACATCTTATACTGCATTAATTATCTTTAAAGTGTTTATAATTTGTAATTTTAATTCTACTTCCCTGTGGATCGACCCCGTTCTCATCGAATTATTTATTACTTCGACAATCCTGCACTTGGGAATAACTTCTATATTCTGGACGTGTCAAGTTTTTGGCGCCGTTGCCAGGGAAGTAACGTTAATATTTTATTTTGTTGTTGTTTGTTTGTTTATTTTATTTTCATGGAAGGCTGAGCCTCCTACTCGTTATTTATTATTCGTTTTTTTATTTTTATTTTTTATTTTTTATTTTCATGGAAGGCCGAGCCTCCTAACGTACTTTATTTATTATTCTATTTTTATTTTCGTGGAAGGCTGAGCCTTCTACTCGTTATTTCGTTTATTTATTATTTTTTTACTTTTTATTTTCATTTTTTTTAATTTTCATGGAAGGCCGAGCCTCCTAACGTACTTTACTTTATTTATTATTTGCCTTTTATTTTCACTTTTTATTTTAATGAAAGGCTAAGCCTCCTACTATTTATTTATTAACTTTTTATTATATAATCTAACATCACTAATCTAACTTCTAATTATTTATCTTTATTTTGCTTTTAGTTTTACATATTTTATTTACTTGTGTGTAATTTTTTTATTTTATTTACCTGTGTTTAATATTTTATTTGTATTATTTATTGTTATTGTATTTTATTTTGTTTCTTTTTATGAGCGGTTGGTTTCGAGATCCTAATTCTCATCGTTTAGTAAAAGGTAATTTCGAAACTTCCTTTGATAATTTGTTAGATTCTCCTTCATTTTCTCATTCTTCACCAAGTAACACCATGAGCGAAAATCAAATTGAGGGACTCATAGACCCAGGGGACAATCAGTCCCAACATAATGACCATAACCGACCTAGGACACTTAGAGACTATATGAACCCTACACGAACCGGTGCACCATCTTACTTAATTTTTCCACCGGATGCAACGCATTTTAATTTTAAGCCAGGCATTATCCAACTTTTGCCCACTTTTCATGGCTTAGATGCAGAGAACCCTTATCTACATCTAAGAGAATTTGAAGAAGTGTGTAACACGTATAATGATCAAAATTGTAGCATGAACACAATTCGACTTAAGCTTTTTCCTTTTTCTTTAAAAGATAAAGCTAAACCATGGCTACAAAACCTTAGGTCAGGATCCATTTTTTTATGGGACGAGATGCAACAACAATTCCTGAAAAAGTTTTTTCCCTCCCATAGAACAAATTTTTTCAAAAGACAAATCACCACTTTTGTCCAAAAACCAGGAGAGACCCTTTACCAATGTTGGGAAAGGTATAAAGAATTACTTAATACCTGTCCCCATCATGGTTTTGAAACATAGAGAGTAGTCTCAAATTTTTATGAGGGCTTAACACCTCAAGTTAGGCAAATGGTAGAAATGATGTGTAATGGAACATTTGAGGAAAAAGACCCAGAAGAGGCAATGAACTATCTTGACTTACTAGCAGAAAATGCTCAAAATTGGGACACTGCTAGTACCTGTGAGGCACCTAGCAAAAATCAAACCACTACATCTAGTGGGGTATTTATCATCTTACGGAAGACCATGACCTTCAAGCCAAATTAGCATCCCTTGCTAGAAAAGTCGAAACCTTAGAAATGAAAAAGAGTGGTCAAATAAAATCTGTTCAAGAAATTGTGTGTCATATTTGTGAAACCCATGATCACTCTACCAATGATTGCCCAACTTTGCCTGCATTTAGGGAATGTCTCCATGAACAAGCCAATGTTCTAAACATGTTCAAACGTCAAACAATAACCCATATTCACAAAACTATAATCCTAGATGGCGAAATCACCCGAATTTTAGTTGGAGGAATGACACTCAAGCACAAGCTTCACAACCACCTTTCCAACCACCCCAAAACTTTCAAAATCATCAAGGTTATGCACCATATGTCCCACCTCCTAGGAAAAATCTTGAAGAAACTTTGCATACATTCATTGAAAAGCAAGAGTCTGTTAATTCTTAAAATGCTCAAACATTTGCTGATTTGAAAGATACTCTTGCTAAATTTGCATCTGCACTGAACATTCATGAGAAAGAAAAATTTCCTTCTCAACCACAGCCAAACCCCAAAGGACAACATAACACAAATGCATGTAGTTCAGGAAACCAACACATGGATCAAGTTAAAGTAGTTATCACTCTTCGGAGTGGTAAAATTGTTGAAAAAGAAATTCCTGAACCTCATGAGAGCAATGAATCAATCTCTAAGGGGTAAGGAAAGTGTTGAACCTACACTTAATGAAGAAAACACTAAACCCTCACCTCCACCCCCATTTCCTCATCCATTACGTAATACTAAGAAGATGAATCACAATCCTGAAATTTTTGAAATCTTCAAATAGGTAAAAGTTAATATTCCTTTACTGGATACTAATAAACAGGTTCCATCTTATGCAAAAATTTTGAAAGACTTATGCACAGTAAAATGAAAACTGAATGTGAAAAAGAAAGCATTTTTAGCTGAACAAGTAAGTGTCATTCTTCAGAACAATAATTCTTTGAAATATAAAGACCCTGGTTGTCCTACAATTTCATGTATTATTGGAAGTCATAAAATTGAACAAGCCTTACTTTAGTGTGAATTTATTGCCGTATTCAGTTTATCAGCAGCTCAATCTCGGGGAGTTAAAATCAACATCTGTAACTCTTTTACTTGCCGATAGATCAATAAAAGTACCAAGAGGGACAGTGGAGGATGTCTTAGTTCAAGTTGATAAATTCATATATCCTGTGGATTTTATCGTCTTGGACACAGAACCTGTCAAAGGATGTAATCCGATACCTGTTATTTTAGGTCGTCCATTTTTAGCAACTTCTAATGCTTTGATTAATTGCAGGAATGGAGTAATAAAGCTTTCATTTGGAAATGACACTTAAACTCAATGTTTTTAATATGTGTAAGCAACCATATGAAGAGGAGGATGAAAGTGAAGAAGGTGACATGATTGAAACGATTGTGGAGGATCATATTCAAAAAGGGAGTTTTACCGATCCCTTAGAAATGTGTTTAATAAATTCATTTGAGTCAAATATACAATTAGATCCTGAAATTTCTGACATATGTTCTTTACTTGACTGTGCACAAGTGATTGAAAATAAAAGATGGAAACTAAAGTTTGAAGAATTAGGAGAAAATGAGGATAAAAAGAACGAAATTTCAAAGTTAGAGTTAAAACCTCTGCCTGAAGGACTGAAATATGCATTTCTTGGAGAGAAACAAACTTACCCGGTGGTAATCGCTTCTACACTCACAAGTGAACAAGAAGATAAGTTGATTGAATTATTGAAAATGCATAAAAATGCAATTGGGTGGACTTTAAAAGACATAAATGGTATTAATCCTTTGATTTGCACACATAGAATACACCTAGAGGATAATGCCAAAACTTCCCAACAACCTTAAAGGAGATTAAATCCACATATGAAAGAGGTAGTGAGAGCTGAAGTTCTCAAATTACTTGAAGTAGGAATCATCTATCCGATCTCAGATAGTAAGTGGGTAAGCCCTACTCAGGTAGTACCAAAATAATCTGGAATCACAGTCATTGAAAATGAAAAAGGTGAGTTAATACCAACTCGAGTCTCATCTAGTTGGAGGATGTGCATAGATTATAGAAAATTGAACTTGGCCACTAGAAAAGACCATTTTCCTTTACCATTCCTTGATCAGATTATAAAAAGAGTAGTAGGACATCCCTACTATTGCTTTCTAGATGGTTACTCTGGCTATTATCAAATTCCTATAGCACTAGAGGACCAAGAAAAGACTACATTCACATGTCTTTTTGGAACCTTTGCTTTTAGAAGAATGCCCTTTGGACTTTGTAATGCCCCAGCAACATTTCAGAGATGTATGTTAAGCATTTTTAGTGACATGATTGAGCATTATTTAGAAGTTTTCATGGATGATTTAACTGTGTTTGGAAATTCTTTTGATAATTGTCTTGAAAACTTAGAAAATGTCTTAAAAAGATGTGAAGAAAAGAGTTTTGTATTGAACTGGGAAAAATGTCATTACATGGTTACTTCTGGAATTGTTTTGGGACATATAGTATCTTCTAAAGGAATTGAAGTGGATAAGGCAAAAGTCGAACTCATTACACATTTGCCTCCACCAAAAATAGTCAGAGAAGTCCGATCCTTTTTAGGACATGCTGGATTCTATAGGAGGTTCATAAAAAACTTTAGTGCTATATCTAAACCTCTTTGTAACCTCTTAGAAAAAGATGTATCATTTAAGTGGACTCAAGAGTGTCAAAATTTATTTGAAAAATTAATTGACCTCTTAACATCTGCTCCTATCATACAATCTCCTGACTGGTCTTTACCTTTTGAGCTCATGTGTAATGCTAGTGACTACGCTGTTGGTGCTGTATTAGGACAAAGAAAGAAAGGTAAGTCCTATGTAATTTATTACGCAAGTAGAACTTTAAACAGTGCATAAATGAATTACACAACAACTGAAAAAGAACTACTTGCTATAATATTTGCATTAGACAAATTTCGTTCTTACTTAATTGGTTCTTCAACTATTGTATTTACTGACCATGCTGCTGTAAGGTACTTAATGTCAAAACAGGATGCAAAACCAAGACTGATTCGATGGATTCTATTGCTTCAAGAATTTATTATCACTATCAAGGATAAGAAGGGAGCTGAGAATGTTGTTGCAAATCACTTATCAAGACTCACACCAGATTCATCAACAGAAATAACACCTATTAATGATTCTTTTCCCGATGAATTTTTATTTTCTACTGTTACAATGCCCTGGTATGCTAATATTGTTAATTTTCTTGTAACAGGAGAAATGCCACCTCAATGGAATGCTCAAGACAAAAGAAAATTTTTAACGGAGGTGAGAAAGTTTTATTGGGATGATCCTTATCTCTTTAAATATTGTCGTGATCAAATATTTCGAAGATGCATACCCGACAATGAGGTAAATAAAGTTATTGAATTTTGTCATTCTGAAGCATGTGGAGGACATTTCTCATCAAAGAAAACAGCTGCAAAAATCTTGCAGTGTGAATTTTATTGGCCCACTTTATTTAAAGATACACATGCATTTTGTATAACTTGTGAAAATTGTCAAAAGTTGGGATCAATTTCAAAACGAAACATGATGCCTTTGAACCCCATTCTTGTTATTGAAATCTTTGATTGTTGAGGGATAGATTTCATGGGACCATTTCCATTATCATTTGGATTTACGTATATCTTAGTTGCAGTAGATTATGTCTCAAAATGGATTGAGGCTATTCCATGTCGAAATAATGATCATAAAACAGTCATGAAATTTTTGAAAGAAAATATCTTAAGTCGATTTGGAATCCCTCGAGCCATTATAAGTGATGGGGGTATGTATTTTTGTAATAGACTATTTGAAACATTGGTAAACAAATATGGTATTACTCATAAAGTTGTCACCCCTTATCATCCTCAGATAAGTGGACAAGTTGAATTAGCAAATAGGGAGATAAAACAAATTTTAAAAAAAACTGTAAACCCAAATCGCAAAGATTGGTCTTTAAGACTAATTGATGCACTGTGGGCTTATAGAACTGCTTTTAAAATTTCATTAGGTATATCTCCCTATAGGATAGTTTATGGAAAACCTTGTCACTTACCTGTGGAACTTAAGCATAAAGCCTACTGGGCTATTAAAACTTTCAATGAAAATCTTGATTCTGCTGGACACGTACGTAAATTACAAATAAATGAACTTGAAGAATTGAGAAATGATGCATATGAGAATTCAAATATTCATAAAGCTAAAATTAAAGCCTTTCATGATAAAAAAAATTCAGAGAAAAACATTTGACACTGGTCAGAAGGTTTTGCTTTATAATTCTCGACTTCACATATTCCCTGGAAAATTAAGATCAAGATGGAGTGGCCCTTTTATTGTGAAACATGTGTACCCTTATGGAACAATTGACATTGAAATTCCTAGAAATGGGAATGTGTTTAAGGTAAATGGGCAAAGACTCAAGCCGTTTCTAGAAAATCAAGCTTTTCATGAAGAATTTACGTTCCTGTCGGATTCTTGTTACGAGACCAATTAATCTTTGTTTTATATATTTACATATTTATATATATTTATTCTTCTTCTAACATTTTTTTTTTACTTGCAGGTTAATTTAGTAGTTTTGTTAAAGTTTTATTTTAGACCCCGGTTAAGTGGCGGATAACGGCACTCCGTGATATTTCAAATCGGTTTTGTTAGTTTCCCATAATTACTGATATATTCTCTTCTTCCCCATTTTCTAAAAAACAAAATGGGTGACATTCTAAAAAATTTGAAAAAGCATTTTCCCTCATTGCCTCAAAATTCCTTGAAGAAAATTTACCAAACAAGATGTGAAAGATTAAGGTTATTAATGATTATGAATATACCTGTTGATTTACGTTGGTTAATTGAAGCCAAAGTTAGATTGACAGGTGAATTTTCAGACTCATTAATTTCCTACATGCCTGGCTTAGGTAAAAGCTCTTTTTCAAAAAAATGAAGAGCAAAACGATTAAATATTTGTTACAAGTGTGCACGCACGACTTGCAACACATGTTGCCGCACTTTAGGAATGGTGTCTGTAAATCGCGAAAATAAAATTAGGTTCATTAAGGATGGCCTGAGTAAGGAGTCTTTAGATAATATCTTATCGACTCTTGAGACGCATCCTAGTGGATATGTGCATATTGCAATTCATGAATTATGGGACATATTCCTAAAAGAACATGAGCGGTACAGTCTCGGAAATCTGACTTTAAAAAACCATGTTTGCCAATTTATAAGAAAATTGGATGGGAAGCCTATCCCCGACCCATAGAGGGCGTTTAAGTCGTTACTGGACGTAAAATCAGAGGAAGATGTGAGCCACAATCACAACTACTTGTATATATTTACTATAGTTGTTATTTTTAAATGTTTCATTTTAAACTCAAACGTCTTTTCAATAATCAACCACCTATAATCCTTTTTGAAAATTTTGCATTTTAAGCCGACAACCCATGTGACTTTTCCAGCTAACAAATTGAAAATTGGTAAAAGGTGTTGAATCTTGTATTTCAAGCCAATAGCCATGTGATTTAACTTTGCAATACCTTTTGGCTCTATAAATACATTGCATTATTTCTGCATCTTTGTACAAACTCAAAATCATTCAAGAGAGAGAGGGTAAGTGTAATCATGGAAGGATCATCAACTCGTAAATTCACAAAAATTTGTGTTTTTTGTAGATCCAACCCTGGAAAAACTAGTGAGTTTATAGAAGCAGCAGAAATCCTTGGTAAGATGTTAGCTGAGCGCAATATTCATTTAGTATATGGGGGAGGTAGTCTTGGATTAATGGGACGTGTGGCAACCGCTGCACAAAATAATGGCAGTTGAGTTTTGGGTATCATACCAAAAGCTCTAGCTGTTGGAGACATTGTAGGAAAAACAATTGGGGATGAGTTACAGGTATCATCAATGCATGAACGAATTTCTTTTATGCTTCGTAATGCTGATGCCTTCATAGCTCTACCTGGCGGTTTCGGAACATTAGAGGAAATTTTTTAAATTGTCTCATGGGCACAATTGCAAATCCATAAAAAAAACCAATTGGTTTGTTAAACGTTGATGGTTTTTATAATGGGTTGTTATCTTTTCTTGACTATGCGGTGGAAAAATAATTTGTCTCATCTGCAGCACGACAGATCCTCATTTCTACTTCAAGTGTTGATCAGTTACTCGATGAACTACAAGCTTTTACACCTCTATCTAATTCAACAATGAGTCAGATAGATTGGTATACTGATAACAGTGAAAAGAAACGCAGGATAGATTTGACGCTTCGTCTGTAGCCTATCTATTTCTATGTATTTTAAGCTTTTTTGTGTGGTTTGTTTTATTTGTTTTTGTGTGGCTTGTTTTATTTTGTTGCAGGTTTAATTTCCAATAAAAGATGTTTCAGGTGATATCTTCTATATTTTACTCTTTCTATATTTTGACATTAAGGACAATGTCTCAATCTGGTTGGGGGGTGGATAGTTGATATATAATGTTAGTGTTAATTATTTTATTTTGTTGTTGTTATCACTTTGTTATGTAAAAAAAATAATTATCATGAATGGCGTGAGTAAAATGTTCATTTATGTATTCTTGAGACGCATTCTAATTCTAGAATGGCAGAGTAAAGAGTACATTATAAACTTTTGAAACACATTCTAATTGGTTTATTTTTAATGCATTTTATGTATAATTGTTTGTTGCTTAAGTTTTTGGTAACTCTTGCGTAAATAAATTTACTTTACTATCGATATATGATTTCAAAATTATTTAGTTTAAATCACTTTCTCTATTTAGGTTACTAAAGAATAACTTCTGAAATTATTTCTTGAGAACAATACTAAGCCTTGTGGTAAGATGGATGATTCAATATATATAGACAAGAGAATTTCCATGTTTAAGTATACATATTATTTTCTAAACTCACATATCTTTTGTGAGTGAGTGGAGAGGTTTGAGATAACAGCTTACGAACTTTCATTGATCTTTTGAAATGATTAATTTTTATTTGGAATGACATTATTTGGGATGATGAATGATTTGGTTGCTTAGCTGAAGGATAAAAAAAAAAATTGGAAAAGTATTATGGTGATAAATTGCTCTTATTTTGTAATGATTCCTTATGTCTTTCAAAAAAGAAAAACAAATGAGTAAAAAAAAATTTAAAAAAAAAAGAAAAGAAAGAAAAGAAGTCAATTCAGTTCAATAAAGTCTTCATTCAATTTTAGAAGACTAAAGTCATTAGGAAGCAATCTTATCACCGAATTCTATATTCGTAAGATTCGCATTAAATAATTAAAGTCTTGAAGCTGGCATTTGGCAATAATGGTTTGACTCTAAATATTTGATTTTTCTATCTTTGGATCAATGTTAGTTTTTCTGTCTGTCCTTAAATGTAACTTTTTCTTGAGCGATTATCTGTTTTCCAACTCCATGAGTTAAATCCTAAGTCATTAAACAAGTTATTCACCTGTAAGGATATGGAGTTGAAGCTTTTACTTGAAAATTTTTTAAGGCTATATATGTTGTAGTTTGTGGTAAGAAGGCTTTGACTTAATTCACACACACACAAAAATATTTTTGGAAGTTATAATTGAAATAAACTTTATATAGCGATTGTGATTTTAAACTGACGTTTTGTTTGAAATACTTAGGTAGTGTTCAAATTTTATTTATGCTCGAATTGCTAGGAACTAGCAATAAGCCAGTTGGGGGGTGTGATGAACACTTGAAATTACACATTTAATAAGAGTTTTACATGATTGTTTTGTATTACTAGTGTATTTAATTTTCTTAACTTAAGTATATTTACAATATTGTACTTAATTATCTTATAACTGTTTTGTAGCAGGTTCGGTAAAATGGGCATAACTTTCTACCTAAAGATCCATTTGAGGTGATTCTTGATCCTGTGCAGAGCTGACTCAATGGACTAACATATTATATATTACAAAGTATTGGAAATTCGAGTGTTTAGAGGGTGAAAATTGGCCTAGAAAAGAATTGATCTGCAGTACAAGCCCAGTTTGAACAGTTATCAGTATTTGGCCCATAACTATAGAAATACGTATCTAATACATATGAGATCACTCAATTTGGAAAGATAAGAGACTTATCTACAACTTTTATGTTTTGAGTGACAGCTAATTTGGATCACATCAATTCCAAATTGGCTAATCAAGTGGGTGCCCTAGTGATAATGAATGTAAATTATCTTGCCACCATTCTTGACTTTCATCAACCAAGTGGTTCCCTTCAAATTTGTCTCGATTTATCCATGTTTTCTATAAATAGGTGGCTTGTTTATGCCTAAAGGATGTAATTAGAAAATTAGAATTTAGTTCAAAATACTTTTCCTTTGTATCCATTTTCTTGTACTATTATTTCTCTTGTTTACTATTAAGTCATGTTATTTCTTCTTCCATTTCTTTTCTTTTCATTTAGTTTTATTATGTCCAAATAATTTTGTTTAAGCTAAGGTGAAAGGGTGAAGCTCTTAGCAAGGTAATAAGATATGTTTAATATTTATTCATGAATTTAATGCTTCATTTTTAAGTTATGCAAATTTATATATGATGTATTTATTTTGTTTGTAGAATTAATACCCTTTCTTCTAAAGCGGTGATTCTTGATTTATTATTGACAAACTTAATACTTGGCACAATAAATTCTTGAAACCATTTACAAGATTTGGTGTATATAACCTTTCTTGTAAAGTGGGAATCTTGATTTATTGTAGACAAATATAAAGATTGGCATAATAAATACTTGAACCCATTTATAAGATTTGGTGTATAATAATTGAAAGAAATAAATACTAATCAATATATAAATGATGATGAACTTTAATTGCTATATTTTCCGGTTGGAACCTCCTTTGTGTGAGGATTCTAATTGAGTTATAGAAAAAAAAGTTAAATATATTCTTACTTCTTATGCCAAGAGTGAATCCTTATAACCTTAGCTTTTTATTTGAATTGGTTAATTGAAATAATATTTGCAAACATCTTATACTGCATTAATTATCTTTAAAGTGTTTATAATTTGTAATTTTAATTCTACTTCCCTGTGGATCGACCCCGTTCTCATCGGATTATTTATTACTTCGACAATCCTGCACTTGGGAATTAAGGGTGGGCATAAAAACCGAAAACCGAACCGAACCGAGTGAACCGAACCGAACCGGTCTGGTTCGGTTCGGTTTACTTTGAATCGGTTCGGTTTTCAGTTTTTAACAAATAGAAAACCGAATTTTCGGTTCGGTTCTCGGTTCCTAATCAAAAAACCGAGAACCGAACCGGTTAACCAAAATTTATTTAAAAAAAATTTTAAATGCCACGTGGCATATTTTGATTAGAGGATGTTAACTATTATAATGATCATGGTTGCACTAAATCTATTCTCTATAATATATAAGGGCTAAACAGTAAACCCTACTCTCAAATTTCAATTCTCCAAAATCCAAATTGTAAATCATTTCATTCTCTCGTCTCTTGGCGGCTCGGCCTCTGTTTCACCGGTCGCCGTCCATGACTCCACACCGGCGTCCATGTTGCTGTTTTTGTCAACCACAACGGCGACCTTCGACGACCACGCCGCCGTCCAAGCCACTGTCCACGTCGCCCTCCAAGCCGCTGTCCACGCTGCCGTTCACTGCTGTGCTGTCCACGTTCGACGACCACGGTCTCACCGCTCGGGTCCGCATCCACGCCGCCGTCCCAGCCGCTGTCCACGCTGCCGTTCACTGCTGTGCTGTCCACGTTCGACGACCACGGTCTCACCGCTCGGGTCCGCATCCACGCCGCCGTCCCAGCCGCTGTCCACGCTGCCGTTCACTGCTGTCCACGTTCGACGACCACGGTCTCACCGCTCGGGTCCGCATCCACGCCGCCATCCCAGCCGCTGTCCACACTGCCGTTCACTGCTGTGCTGTCCACGTTCGACGACCACGGTCTCACCGCTCGGGTCTGCATCCACGCCGCTGTCCACGCCGCCCTCCAAGCCGCTGTCCACGCTGCCGTAAAAATTGTCAAGTCTCTGCTCAAAACTTTGAATTTAATCATCTTTCTCTCAGGTAATTAAAATTCAATTTTCCCAGTTTCCCCTAATTATTATTATTACAATTTGTGTTGAATTCTGTTTTCTGTTGTATTTACTTCATGTTAATGCGTTAAACTATTATGGATATGAATTGAATTCTTTGAATTTTTTTTTACTTCTGAACCATGCTGTGCACTGTATTGCCATCTTTTATGATTATGAAGCTTTGTGCTGAAGAAAGTGCTAAGTTGAGATAGATATATTTCTCATAAAGTTTCTTATGAAATAGATGGATGTGTTGTTTAACAGTTTAACTAATTTGTGTTGCCTTGGTACACTTTGCTTAATTTGGTGCATTGTTAGGTCAATATTTGTTAATATTGTTGTAGTTGAGTTGTAAATTTGTTAAGTGTTATGACTTATGAGTTAGTAACTTGTTTGTGTTAATTTAATTTAGGAAGATGGATAAAAGGATTGAACAAGAACAAGAAAGTGTTGACAAACCCAAAAAATCAAGTGGCCTTAAAGTTTCCGATAGTTGGTCTCATTTTGTGAAGATTGAAAATGATAGAGTCAAATGTATTTATTGTGGTAAAACTTATGCTGCTCATTCTGTTAAGAATGGGACCTCTAATTTAAAAAAGCATTTATTAATTTGTACGAAGTATTTGGCCACCATCATAGATGAGAGTCAAGGGGTATTAAGTCAAAATCCAATTGCTAAAGGTTGTGCTAGTAGTGTCATGTCTGTTACATATAATAAGGAGGATTGTAGGAAAGCTTGTGCCAAAATGGTGATTCTAGATGAGCTGTCATTTAGTTTTATTGAGGGTAGAGGATTTCGCTATTTCTGCCATGTTGTGTGTCCAAGGTTCGATCCCCCATCTAGAAGAACCCTAGTTAGAGATATATATCAGTTGTACCTCGATGAAAAGATTTTGTTGAAGAGTATTTTTTCTGCAAATAAGGTAAGGGTGTGTATTACTACTGATACTTGGACTTCTATACAAAATATAAACTACATGGTAGTAACTGCTCATTGGATTGATGCGGATTGGGAGTTACAAAAAAGAATTCTAAATTTCTCTCAAATCACAAATCATAAGGGAGAAGTAATTGGAAAATATATTGAGAATGTGTTACGTGATTGGGGCATCCAAAGGGTATTCACGATTACTGTGGATAATGCTAGTGCTAATGATGTGGCAATTAGCTACATGAGGAGGAGATTAAAGAGTTGGGAAGTTGATGGGACATTTTTGGATGGGAAATATCTACATTTGCGGTGTGCTGCTCATATCATTAATTTGATTGTTGGTGAAGGATTGAAAGAAATAAGTGATTCAATTGCTAGTATTCGAAATGCAGTCCGATATGTTAGATCATCTCCCATGAGATTAGAAAAATTTAGAAAGTGTGTTGAACATGAAAATATTCAAGGGAAAGGGCTTGTGGTTATGGATGTCCCTACTAGGTGGAACTCCACCTACTTGATGTTGAGTAGTGCCTTGAAATTTCAAATTGCATTCGAGCGTTTAGAAGAGGAAGATGGACACTATTGCAACTACTTCAACAATGGTGATGATGGGAAGGGTAAAGCGGGGCCTCCCAAATCTGAAGATTGGGAAAATGCTCAAGTCTTTGTTGAATTTTTGAAGACATTTTATGATGCAACTTTGAAATGTAGTGCCTCTTTGACGCCTACATCTCATTTGTATTTTAGTCAGGTTAGTAAAAATTTGTTTCTTTTTCAGTCGCAAATAAATTAATTAAATGTTGAATATATATGTGTTTTAGACTTTTATAATTTGTATTTTTTTTTAGGTAAGCAAGATTCAATTCCAACTTACAGGATTGAGTGAGGAATGTGATGATGATAATTTGTTAAAGAGAATGGCCATTAACATGAAAACAAAGTTTGATAAATACTGGGGCTCGTTGGATACTATGAATAAATTGTTGATTATTGTTGTTGTTCTTGATCCCCGATACAAGATGGAGTATGTAAGTTTTTGTTATGGGAAATTGTATGCGCCAAATCTAGTTAAGAGTATGCAAGAAGGGATTAAGGAGTTGTTGTTCTCCATGTATGATTTTTATCGTGCCCAATATTGCATTTTATCTGTTAATGTTCCTTTATCCAATTTAAAGGTAGAAGACAATGACTTGGATGTGAGGAATAAAAGAATGAAATATGATACAGAGGAAGCTTTTAAGAGACAAAAGGCAAAATTGCAACCAATTATTGGAAAGTCAGAAGTGGAAATATATTTTCTGGAGCAAAGTGAAGATTCTCATAATCTTCATTTTGATATTTTGGGTTGGTGGAGGAACAATTGTACTAAATATCCTATTTTGTCTTTTATTGCTAAGGATTTACTTGCAATTCCTATTTCTACAGTGGCTTCTGAGAGTGCATTTAGTACAGGTGGACGCATTCTTGATCCATTCAGAAGTTCATTGACTCCAAAAATGGTAGAAGCTCTGATTTGTACACAGAATTGGCTTCAATCTTCAATTAGAGATAGAGAACTTCATGTTAGCATTGATGCCTCTGATATTCAAGATTTAGAACTTTACGAGTCAATTCAATCTGGTAAGTACATTTAAATATTTATCATTTACATAAATTTAAGTTATTAATTTTTTTTACTACTATGTTAATACTTAATATGTTATTGATATGTTATAATTTTGTGTTATATAGAGGTGGAGAATTCTGTGCTTACATCATTGGATATTGCAACACATGTGAATATGGAAGAGAGCTACGGTGATATTGGGGAGTAATGTTATGTACTTATGTTGCTATATCACAAATATTAAAGATTTGATTATTGTTGATCTTATTATGGACTTTTAATTGTGTTTGTTTTTTTATGGACTTTTGTTGTTTGTGTTGATATTCTTATGGATTTTTATATTTTACTTGTGTTGATATTCTTTTTATGGATTTTTATAGACATTAATTATTAACCTTTCGAGTTTTTTTTATTTTTATGTTATATTGACATTTTGCTTTTAATTTAAGGTTTTAAATTTTAATTTTAACTTTATATTGTTATATTTTATTGTTATTTGGTTATGTTATAAATTATGTGTTGTTATATTATATAATTGTATTTGTATGTTATAAATTATAATTGTTAAGTCAAAGTATAATTATAATTGCTTTTAATTTAAGTTGTTTTTATTTTTATTTGTGTAATATATATTATTTTTTATGAGATTTTTTCTAGTGGGCTTAATATAGTATTTAAAAAGAGGATTTGTTAACTAAATGGCCCAATAAAAGTGAAGAAATTGATTTTAATGGAGCCCAATTAAAAAAATTTTAAAAAGCCCAAAAAAATTCAGAAAAACAGAGTTTAAAATTTGATCCGAACCGAAATCCGACCCGCCAACTGAACCGACATCCGACCCGAGAACAAAACCGAGGAACCGAACCGAACCGAACCGACCCGGTTCGGTTCGGTTCGGTTCGGTTTCATCTACCCACGGTTCGGTTTTCGATTTTACTCTACAAAAACCGAACTGTTCGGTTCGGTTTTCGGTTCCCCTCAAAAACCGAACCGAACCGAAAATGCCCACCCCTATTGGGAATAACTTCTATATTCTAGACGTGTCACACGATTGTAAGCTTATCTCTAGAATTGTATTTCAATAAATAATATTTGCAAACACTTTTGTGATATTATTTATTTTTATGGTTAAACTCTTTTCCCGAGAATTACTGCTTATGACCATAATACTTTCTAAAATATAATCTGACAGCATTATGATATATGACTCAACCAAATAAGCTAATGGATCCCATATCTATGCACATTAAACTCTATGGGCATCGAACCATATTCATCGACACCTATTAGTCAGACTATAAAAGGTTTTTGACATATGTAGCATCAAAGTATGGTGGATCCCTCACAAGCCCACCGTGATACTCAGGTCACAGGACTACAAATGCTACTCAACTCGAAAGACCCTTCATTAACGACTTTATGAGATGTCTATTGGAGGTCTTCATGAGTTTGTTCAGTACTTAGTCCTTAATAACTGTATTTTTATACGAGCTTCTACTAAACTCATAGTTTATCAAGACTAACTATTTGAACCATCTAGATATAGACATACACCGATCTATATATTATAAGGTCTTCACTGACAGACCCACGTCAGTGAAGATAGATCAAGAATATATTATTTGATAAATATTTGCATAATGACATTTTTCTAGCTCCATTTGCAATTCTTTATAATTATGCCATTACTAATATATTCTCATGTCTTTGTCCCATTTCAGATGAGGCTTCAACTCCTTAAATTTTGTTGATTCTTATAACTTGCTAACTTTATCAGTGCCAACTCTTAACATTTCTAATTCTCAGCGTTGCTAATTCTTAGCACTGATGTAAACTTCTTTAGATTAGATCTGAACTCTTTCAGATCATACAATGTTTGAAACGTTACAAGTATCTTACCATATATAAAAAATAATTAGCGATTTAATGAAATGATAATATTAGTAGAAATATTAAACAAATATTCATACAAGCATCAACAACATGACAATCACCGACTAGGTAGTAAGTTTAATAAACAAGACATTTTTTAGTTCAAAGTAGAAGAGTGTATAGGCTTAAAAATGAGCTTTTACAACAACAAAGTATACTAATGATGATTTAGGACAAGACAAAAAGGAATTGATTGCTTTTTAGAAGCAGGAGTGAAAGGTTTAGGCTCGATAGGCACTACATTTGAAACTTTTCTCACCTTTGGCGTTATGTGTTTTCTCTTTCTCTTATTCCTAGCTTTTAAAGAGCCAAGAACAATATCATAAAGGTTTTTCTATAAAAGATTGGAAATTTAGAAGGTAAAAAATAAGAGAGTTACAACGTTATAGGTTAGATGATGAAACATAGGAAGATAGGACATATACCTTCTTCTTTGAATGATACTGTCAAAAAGGGATAAGAATTAGGAACTAGGGGAAGTTTATAAGGACTAGTAGAATGGATTCAACCTTGTGAGCCCTCAGGGAAGATGACATCTCAAATGAAAAAAAAGGAGGATTTTGGTAAAAACATAAGTAGGGACTTCACTAGTATTTTTCAAGTCCTTACTTATAATGGACAAAGAAGAAGAGGCACTAATAAAGTCTTATTCACAATTCAAATAGAAAGACAAGTTTAAAATCTCGTCCATTGATGAAACACAAACAACATTAACACCAACTGCTATGGAAGAAGAAAGATCAGTTAGAGTAATATCAAAAGAAAATCTGAAACTTAGTAGAGGAAGATAAAATAATACTTACTAACAAAGAGAAAATGACTGTTGGCTCTTATATTTACAAAAATATCCTGGTCATCTTCCTTAACAAACAGTTTATTTAGAGAAATATTTGTTGAGTATAAACTCGATGCTAGAGGCCGTTGAGGTCAAAAAGTTAGAAGTCCTGGACTACAAAGGCGAAGTTCATTTCAGAGGATGCAGAATAAGGTTCGACCTATAAAATGATAAGAAAAAAATAAAATCACACCCAAGAAAGTTGAGCATATTTTAAGAAAACCTTCAACCACCTCAAGTTTTTATGCATATACTCCTTATCCCAAATATAATTCTTTAAACATTACTCTCTACTAGTAATCTATTAAGTTTTAAGGAACTGAGAATCTATTAGAAATAAGATGTCATTACAACAAAATAAGGAGCAAATTAAAAAACTAAATAAATACCATCAAGAAGATGGAAAAGAACTTACAAAAAACATTAGACGTGTTATAGATGTTATAAGGAAGATTAGTTCTCCTTTAATATCTACTAATAAAGACTGAGTTTTTCTTAACGTATTGTGTTATCTTTAAAATTATAGATGATCCTTTTACCTCTTCTTTCTTACCCATAAATAATTTGAGATTCGATGCATCAAATGACTTTGAAAGAGATCATTGAAGTTGAGGAAACAACGAGGATCACATCATATGGTTCATCAAGGAAATGCCTTAAATCATGAAAAAACTATTTGGATGAATTTAAAGTGGGGGAAGCTTGACTGAAGCAAAAAATTCTATAATCATTAAAGACATGAGAATGTAGAATAGCTTATAATTATCTCCTATACAAGACTATTTCACGAGGAAGAACACTTGTTGAGTTTTCAATATCATAGTTGAATAGTGACATAGTGAGAAAGGTCTCACTTAAAAACTTTCCCTTTAATGGCTTTACATATCAATTTATATAACAACCGTGGACCACTAAAAATACATTAAATTGGGATAACTATTCATAGTTTCCCTTAAATTATTTTTTTTGAATATTCTATTAAATTAAACTTAATAATTAGAATCTTGGAAGAAAAAACCTAATAATTAGAATAAGTGTTATTTATTTATTTGTCATTACGTGAATGATTTATATACTAAAACGGCCAAAAACAAAATAAAAAATAAAAAAACAACGGGAATCAAAATTTAAAAATTTTCAAACTTCCGCGGAGGGGGGAATATAGTCTATGGCCGAAATTATTATAATAAACTAAGAAAATTCAGACATTATTCAAATTGAGTAAGCGTAGATGAATTCAAGAGGTAAGCGTAGGTAATTTTCATACAACGGCATGAGGAATAAAATAATTCACACTAAACCTGCCGGCAAAGTGACATTTAGGCTTAGATTCAATATCATCAAACCCATGTTAAGAGAATAAATTTTAACTTAATAGCCGTCGGATGGTTTTTGATTTCTGAAATCAATTGTTGCCTAATAATCAAAATAATCAATTAGTGTTTTTGCTAAAGTCGTAAACAGAGAATCATCAGTTTTTTCATTTTATTAGTACCAAGTCTCTGCTATACTCTTAAGTGTTTCTGAGGACCTGTTTTAGGTCCTACAAAAATTGCACTGCTCAACAACAATCACAATCCTCACGCGCATCCGGAATCGCTGATTAAAAACGTGAGCACCTCTCGTGGGGCCCCTGCTATTTTGAATTTTCATTGTGCTCTTTATTTACTGGTTGGTGTATACACGCTCGATTGAGTAAGAGTGGGCATGACGTTCGTTCAAAACGTACAACCCAAAATACCCCCGCCTCTCTCTGATTTGTTTTAGAGAGAGAAAGAGTGAGATAAAGATATAGAAACCCATTTTGTCATTTGGTTTCTCCCTATTTTCTCTCTCTCTTTCTATCTCTAGAGCCGGCACTTTGCCGAGAAACAATCGAAGGAATTTGAGAGAAAAAAAAGAAGAAGCTTCAGTTTTGTTATTTCATTTCATTGTTCGTTAGATTAACAATAGATCAAATCGAAAATGTCCGAAGAAGAAAAATTATTGAAAGAGGCGAAGAAGTTACCGTGGGAAGATCGATTACTTCACAAGAATTGGAAGGTTCGTAACGAGGCCAACATTGATTTGGCCGCTCTATGCGACTCCATTTCTGATCCCAAAGACCCGCGCCTCAGAGATTTAGGTCAGTTTATTTCCAATCTCTCAGATCTGAGTTCTGTATGGATCTGCATTATGATTCTGAAGTGATATGGTATCTCATTGTTTGTTGATTTTTAGGTCATTTGTTTAAGAAGACTGTGGCGGATTCCAATGCGCCGGTACAAGAGAAGGCTCTTGATGCGTTGATTGCTTACTTAAAAGCTGCCGATGCCGATGCTGGAAGGTGAAATTGCTGTTTATTTGTTTAGATAATTTGAAAATTAATGAATGAATAGTTTTAAGTGACATTATTGTTGATGTAGGTATGCGAAGGAAGTTTGTGATGCGATTGTGGCGAAATGCCTGACGGGAAGGCCGAAGACAGTGGAGAAGGCTCAGGCAGCGTTTATGCTTTGGGTTGAATTGGAGGCTGTTGATGTTTTCCTTGTACGTTTCCAATTTTTACTCATCATTGCGTTGCATGCACTTCCATTCATCACTTAGTAAATGTGCGTTGGATCAAATGGAATCGGACTGTATAAATGTATGTACATGGGTACATTTTTCTACGAAGTTTTGATTGTTTTACAAGGTTTCTGGTGGTAATTCTAGGACGCAATGGAGAAAGCTATAAAGAACAAGGTTGCCAAAGCTGTGGTACCTGCTATTGATGTCATGTTTCAAGCACTAAGGTTTGGTGCAAATTATGCATAAGTTGTTGGAGAATATTGATTTTTTTTCTTTCATCTAATTGGGTTGTGTTACTGTCTTGTTTGAAATTAGTGAGTTTGGAGCTAAAATTGTTCCGCCAAAAAGGATTCTGAAGATGCTACCTGAACTTTTTGACCATCAAGATCAAAATGTTCGCGCATCTTCTAAAGGACTGACTCTTGAGCTTTGTCGTTGGATTGGGAAAGACCCCGTAAAATCAATATTGTTTGAGAAAATGAGAGATACAATGGTACATCCATTTTAATTTGTTAGTTCACTTTATTTGTAATTTTTATTGTATTTGTAAGTAGCCAGCAAACTATTTATTTCCTTTTATCATTTGAAGAAAAAAGAGCTGGAGGCTGAGCTTGTCAATGTTACGGGGACAGCTAAGCCTACTCGGAAGATAAGGTCAGTCCATGTTGCTAATAAAAATTTCTTTTTTAAATTGTCGAACTAACTAGGAAGGAAAATGTCAAGAAAGCTGAAAGTCAGAAGAACAAATTCAAATCTGTCATGCATAAATTAAACCATCAGGCTACTAACCATGACATAAGGGGAATATACTTATTTTCATATGATACCCTTAGCTTCTCTTTGCTGATGACCCATTAGTGATTTGTTCATAACTGTCATTGTCATTTGTGAGAGGGGAGGATGATATTATGGTGTGCAGGATGACTCTCTAATATTCTTGCTTGGGCTCCTCTTTGTATCAAGTTTTGGGTTTTCTGTAAATTAGAAAGTTCACCATCATTTCAATTCATACGGTTGGAGCATTGAACTCAAATATAATCCTTTTCCTTTTTCTTTTCGTTATATTGGTTGTTCCCTTACTTGAGGCTATGTGAATACAAGTCCATGTTCTGGTATAATTGCATTGTCCTCAAGTTCACCTCAAGTTTTAGTTTCTAGTATTTCTGAACCAGGAGTTTTGATGGATTTGTGCTTGTCCAATGTCAAAGTTCTCATCTTTTATGCTGTTATTGTTGACTGGTCTATATTAAATGTTTTTGTTTAATATGCGTAGATCTGAATTAAAGTTAAAACCAGGAATTTTATTTATTTATTTGTATTTATCATTCTTACTGAAACAAGTTTGAATAGTTGACATATACTAGTTGTAGATGTTGTTGTATGCTATCATTGTCTTTAATTTAAGATTTATCTAGGTGGTCAGTTTTTCCATATTCCTGGTGGGATTAATGCACAAATAAATTTTAGGTCTGAACAAGATAAGGAACCAGAACGGGAAACTGTTTCTGAAAATGTGGGTACAGGTGCTTCTGAAGAGCCAACAGCTGATGGTATGACATGTACATTGAGGCTCTGAAATATTATATTTGATTATTGTTCAATTCAGTGGCATCGTGGGCTTCATAAAATTCTTAATTTCTTGCAGCTCCTCAGGAAATTGACGAGTACGAACTTGTAGATCCTGTTGATATATTGACTCCTTTGGAGAAGTCTGGATTTTGGGAAGGAGTGGTTAGTGCTTTTTCTTTGTCTCTCTTTGTTTTCTGTTGACATTTATTATGTCTTTGAAATTTTATTGTTGATGTAATTTTGATCTAACATTATTGTATATATAATGTATTTCTGTTATGCAATTGGTTGTTCTCTTGCTTATTTTTGTTTCAACATTTTGTTGTCTTTTAGAAAGCTACCAAGTGGTCAGAGAGGAAGGAGGCTGTTGCTGAGCTAACCAAGCTTGCTTCCACAAAAAGGATAGCACCTGGTGATTTTACAGAAGTTTGTCGGACATTAAAGAAGGTTTTCTGAGCTTCTTGCTTGAAATGAACTTGTTTTTATCGTTGACACATTGTCTGTTATTTCTGATGGAGGGTAGAGCAGTGTTGTTAGGCTGCTTCACTTGTGATAGCTTATTTCTTTTACTTGGTTAGAATGCTATGGTTAAGAATTGAGTACCCTGTTAAAATGTTATATCCCATGTCAAAGCATTTGTATTATGGTTTGTCAATTCAGAGAAGATGTATGAATATGCATATGAACTTGAAGGTTTTGATGACTTAGAACCCAGATTCCATCAATCTAGTTGTCAACAAAAGGCCGTAGATGACTGCCAGTGTTGGACATTGCAATGTAGCATTAATTTAAAGAGTCATTTATCCTTATTTGGTAATTTGCTTTATATCAGCCTATGGAGTTCCTTTGTTTTAGTGTTGGCGTTTTATTATGAATATGCTTCTTTGGTCTCTTAACTTTTTATCTTGCTTGTGGTAAGATTGCCACTGATTCAGTTGTTAGTTGATATTTTCCACCTCTAACTGGTTGTATTGTGCAGCTTATTACGGATGTGAATATTGCTGTTGCAGTTGAAGCCATTCAAGCTGTTGGCAATCTTGCCCGTGGTCTAAGAACTCATTTTTCTGGAAGTTCACGCTTTCTATTTCCAGTTTTACTTGTGAGTACGATATGTTGATTTATCTACACGTGCACACATATTGGTATCATAGTGTTTACATTTCATGTCTTTTATCCAGTATTTGTGGAAATTATGTTAGAATAGGTTTTTATTTTTGCCTTTGTTGCTCCTTAGATCTCTTCCTTCTCCTTTGTTTTTCAATGAGTTCCCCCATGATTATGTAAGAGGTTTTGTCTGCAATTTGGAGCTAAGCATATAATAACAAGCAAAAGCTCAACACTTATGTATCTTGTGCTGCATGCTTGAAGAAAACTTCTGATTTCGCACACTTGCCTTCATTTGTTGCCGCTTCCTAGATCAGTTCCAGTTTTATGATTGACTGTTATTTTCCTGAAAGTATAAAATTCTTTTGTTTTTGCAATTGTAGCCATTTTTCTACTCTTTAGTATATTTTGCTTGTGTCGCTACACTGTCTTTGTTGAGCAGTCTTAGGTTTCTGTAATAATTGTTATTGGCTGTGCAGTTGTTTTCTTAATGCTTTTTGATCTATTCTGTGTCATCAATTATCTTATACTATATTGTAAATTGTTGTCAGAATTGGAAGGAATTTATGCATCTTGAAAATTTATGTATGTTTTAGAAGATGATAATGTATCATATGACAAATAAGTAAACCATGATATGTTAGTCTACCTTTTTATTCTTTATTTCTTGTAACATAGTTTTCTTATATGAGTTGTAATATTCTGGTTCACCAAATTTCCCTGATTAGTTTATTTGTTTTGTATTGTGCATTTCATCTTTAACATTATTGATGTATGTGCGTGTGTCCATAGTAAACACAAGCGGACACATTATTATATGAAGCTATTTAACTGCAATTTAATGCTCTAATGAGGGTTTTCTTGTATAGGAAAAATTGAAAGAAAAAAAACCTACAGTTGCCGAGTCACTTACACAGACTCTCCAAGCAATGCACAAGGCTGGGTGCTTAAATCTTGTTGATGTTGTTGAAGGCAGGTTTCTTTTCTATTCTACTTAACCTCCTTATAAGGTCAAACCAATTGCATGTGTCTAACTTCAACGCACAACTTTATAGAGATGCAGCCTCATTTGATAATTAATTCATTTGTAGATTTTCTTTGTTAGAGTTGTTTGTGTATGAAATGATTTGCTAGATAGTTGGTTTCTAGTGAATGTATTAATATCTTAATGACTGCTGTTTATTGCAGATGTTAAAACATCAGTGAAAAATAAAGTTCCGCTTGTGCGGTCATTGACTTTGAATTGGGTGACATTTTGTATTGAAACAAATAACAAGGCTGTTATTCTGAAGGTGCATAAAGACTACGTTCCGATCTGTATGGAGGTCAGTGCACCCATGCGTTATAGTGCTATTTCTATCTTTTCTTCACTATATTTTATATGTTTGCATTTTGTTGTCAATTTATAAAGCTAAAACATCTGTATTTCTGCTCAAACATATTTTGGGGCCACAGATCATGTTTCTTTCGCCATCTACTGATATTTGGACAATAAAAAGAATAAAGAATTATGCAGTACATTTTGTGGGTAATTTTGGATAGATCATGATCTGGAGCATATGGGCATAAATGCACAACTTCTAATTCTGCTGAGAATTTTTTTGAATTGATTGATAGATGCATACATGTATTGGACATTGAGAGTTTCCTATTATCTTTTGTAATCTTTTCTGTAATACCTGTAATTATGCTTCTATGTAATACCTCTAATTAGAAAAAAGTTAATTTTTCTAGTGCCTCAACGATGGAACCCCTGAGGTGAGGGATGCAGCCTTTTCGGTGTTGGCTGCAATAGCTAAGGTAATACTGTCAATGTCAACCTCTTGTTGGTTCATATTTAATTTCCTCTATGACAAGTTTTTTTCTGTATTTCTTCTTTTGTCTTAGTCTGTTGGCATGAGGCCTTTAGAGAGGTCCCTTGAGAAACTTGACGACGTTAGAAGGAATAAGCTTTCTGAAATGATTGCGGGCTCTGGAGCTGATGCTTCCACTGGTACAAGTTCAGGTTTGTAGCTTTTAATTTTTTCTAGTAATCATTGCTTTTAATTCGGTGTTTTGAATTTTTCTTTTGTTTATCATGCAGTGACAGCTAAAGTGCCAGCTTCTGGTGGAAGTATATCCTCTATGCAGGTGAGTTTGATTTTGCTTTTCAGTTTATTATTTATGCTTTTTCACTTCCAATTTTCATATGGTACTTGAAATTTAGTTTCTTCTACTTTATTTTCATAATGTGTTTTTCTGTTACCTTGAATGATTGTATTAAAAGATGTGTATCTTCCTTTGGAGCATGTATTAACCATATGTTATAGTTGAAAGCCAATTACGGAAGCTAAACTAGTAGATTACTGTCTCATAGTTAGGAACAAATATTACTTTATCCTGAAATGTCTGGGGAAGATTTCTATTTCTATTTCAAAATGTTTGTGGAACAAAATGCAAGAGGTCAATGGGACTTGTGTATGTCTTTATATGCTTTGTTTTGTTAGTATTGTGTATATATTTAGATGTTTAATTAAGTTTGTGGATGTCAGTTGGTTTAACTGGTAAAACCTCTTGGAGGTGATACAAGAGGATTGAGGCTCAAATCCCCCTCATACCAAGATTAGGGAGGGATTTGATTTATATTTCATGTAAGAATTTTTTTTTTCTTCTTAAATATGTATTTATATGCTTAAACACATCACATCTTCTCCCTCCTCGATTGTCCAATTTGTTAATTCCTTTTTTGTTGTATAAGTTCCAATGATGAATACAATGCTAATTCTTGTAGAAGGTAGGAAATTTTTCTTCTAGAATGGCTTCCTTGTACATATTGATTATGGGGGATTCATCATGCTACATAAATAGAACGGTTATGCGATGATAGGGTTTTATGGTTTGACACATGCTCCTTTTTCTCCTTGTGATTTTTTTTTTCTTTTCCTGGATCTATACTTGATTACCTTGCTACCCTAATCTTCAACAATTTGTTCACAGAAGAGAATTAATTCAAATACTTGGGAAGTTAATAATATCAATCTGCTAGTTTACTTTCCATTTTCTCATGCATCAGTAATAATTCATTTTTTTTCAGGTTTTGGTGTTGTTCATGACATTAAAGTATGCATAAATTTAATTGATTTTGTTATATTGCATATTCACATTTATGCAGACTACTGAAAGCTCATTTGTTAGAAAGTCAGCAGCTAGCATGCTTAGTGGGAAGAGGCCTGTTCAAGCAGCAGTGAGTTTTTTTTTTCTTCTTTTCATGTTTGTTCATTCTTTTGGAAGGTTGGTGGGAGCGGTTAATATTTGACTTTGGCTTCTATTTACCTCTTCTTTTTGATGCTTCATAACAGCCTGCTAGCAAAAAGGGTGGTCCAGCTAAACCAAGTTCCAGCAAAAAAGGAGATGGAGCTGGACGACAAGAAACTTCAAAATCTGTTGAATCACCTGAAGATGTGGAGGTGAATCTATGATCTGCTAGCAGCACTTTATGATTTTCATCTGGCTTGGTAATTTATGATCTTGACATTGTTTTTCTCTGGTCTGTTCAATATTTGCAGCCGTCAGAAATGACTCTTGAAGAGATTGAAAGCAGAATAGGTTCCCTTATACAGGCAGATACAGTAGGACAATTAAAGAGCACTGTATGGAAAGAACGCCTAGAAGGTTGGTTTTTTTCTCTTGTTTCTCTCTTGCTTGTTCTTTCTCTCTTATCATAGATTTGAATTTTAGACACACAGTGTCTGGTATGTTTCTCTTAAGCTAATCTGATGCATTACCTTACCCCTAAATATCAAAGTTGAAAATTATCTTTATATATATATATAATCTTTTTGTTCAACCTGTGCAAGGTGTTTTTCTGATTGGATATAGATTTTTCTCTGAAGTTCCTAGGAATATTGAGGATTACATCATAAACAATATTATATGAAGTTTGTGGAAAGGGCAGTGAACAGAAATGGACTTGAGATTTTTTGTTGAAACCATCTGATCTAACAAGTATGCTCTGTGTGAGGGCTGGTAACATTGTTTTGGAATGGTTTGGGTCTAAATTTCAAACCAAATTGTGCTTGTCGGTTAGGTTTGGTTCCAACCAAAGAAATTTTGAAACAAAATGATCAAAATTGACTCTCATTTGGATTCGTTTGGAAAAAATGATAAAAGGTGACAAACTGGAGTTTCTCATTTATTGTTTTGGTCAGTTGATTATTGATGACTCAAAAAAGAAAATGGACAAACAAGGAAAAATATGAAAATTGATAAACTGCAGGTTAATGGGGCAATGCTGAAGCATTTGAAGTTGTGCATGGAAAGGGCTTTAAAGATAGATCACTATTATTGTGCCCTTTTTTGTGAGTGTAGTTGCAAATTGAATGATTAAATGGCTAAACTTCAACCCGTTCTTTGAATTATCAATTTATACTAACAAACATCCAACTAGGGATGGTAGCAGATCGGGTTTAGGACGGATACCGCATCTACATCAGCTTAAAAAATGAAATAACAAATCCTTCTCAAATCCGTTGCAGATTTTGAGTTTTATTACCAAATCAGCTCTAGCGGTATGTACTTTTTACCAAATCTGCAATGGGTTATTTGTGTATTTTAAGTGAGTTGTTAATTAATATAATAAAAAAATATAAAACATAACATTAATTTTAAAGAAAATTCATAAAATATAACAATCAAATACTTGTGGGCAAAAACATAAAATATCCGCTGGATATTTCACAAAACTTGTACTCGTACCAAACCCATTGTGGGTTTTAACTTCGTGTACCAAGTCCGCCCTAAATTCGTTTCAAGCCTTACTAAATCCTTCCCAACAGGGGTGGGTTCTAGTGGGTTTGTAGGTCATTTTTCCATCCCTACTTCTAGTTGTTATGACCATCATCACTATGCATACATAATTTTTATGGTGATCTTTTTTCTCCATCCATTTTGATATACTTTGCTGTTAAGATAGATAGTTGACCAATGTTGACCATAGCAACTACCATAAAATATGTTTTTGCCCCGAAGTTATATCAAATTATTATATACCCTTAAAAAAGTAATAAAATATTGTCATAAACCAAACATAGGTATAAAACAATTAATTTTTTTCTTTATTTTATTCATTCAATTCTCTCTCTCTTTTTCCTACTCTCTTATCTTAAACAATCTCTTCAGGAAGTTTTTGAAACTATCTTCTTTCTCGTTTGGATTTATCTCTTGAATCTGAATTCCATAATAAAAAGTTCAACAAGATCTTGTAAAACTTGTAATATCCACAAAAAAAATAATATACCCTTTGGTGAGGTATATTGCCAAATAGATTTGTAGAAGTAATTGAGAGAAAGAAGAATACTTGTTTAGTTCATAGAACATGAATACAAGTATATATAGCTCTAAGTCTCCACCTTTATCTAGTTGGAAAGTTATTTTACAACTAGATTGTCTACTTTACCACCATAATACATACATTTTCACATTCTCCCTCAAGCTGAAGCATATAAATCATATGCGCCAAGCTTGGTACAAATAAAATCAATTTTAGGACCCTTGAGAGATTTAGTAAGAACATCTGCTAGTTGATCGTTTGAGTTGACATAATTGGTGGAAATAATGCCGGATAGAATCTTTTCTCGAATAAAGTGGCAATCAATCTTTATATGTTTAGTCCTTTCATGAAACACTAGGTTGGATGAAATGTGAAGGGTAGTTTGATTATCACAAAGTAACTTCATTTGTGATATATCTGCAAATTTCAGTTTTTAGATTAACTGTTTCAACCATATAATTTCACATGTTGCTAAAGTCATTGCCCGATATTCTGTTTCTGCACTTGACCTAGCGACAACAACTTGCTTCATACTTTTCCAAAATACAAGATTTCCTTCAACAAGAACACAATACCCAGTGGTAGAACGTCTATTTGATGGAGATTCTGCCCAATTGGCATCTGAATATCCAACAATCTGTGTATGACCTTTATTTTCATATAGCAAACCTTTATCTGGTGCACTTTTGATATATCGTAGGATTTTGATAATCGCATTCCAATGATTGTCACATGGAGACTGTAGGAACTGACTGACAACACTAACTGGGAAGGAAATATCAGGTCGTGTGACATCGATAATTAAGTTTACCAACTAGTCTCCGATATCTCCTAGGATCTGTAATAGGCTCCTCTGTCCAAGTAGAAGTTTAGTGTTAGAGTCCATGGGAGTGTCTATGGGTTGGCAATCCTTCATCCTTGCCTCTTGAAGAATATTCAAAGCATACTTTCTTTGAGAAATAACAATTTTAGAGCTAGACTGAGCTACCTCAATACCAAGGAAGTATCTGAGTAATCCTAAATCTTTGGTCTGAAAATGATTAAACAAGTGTTTTTTTAATTGCTTAATATTATCTTGATCATTCCTCGTAATGACTATCATCAATATAGACTACCAGATATATTCATTGAGCTTGTGGTGTATGCTTATAGAAAACAGAGTGATCTGACTGACTTCGAATCATGCCAAACTCCTGGATAACAGTGTTGAAACGACCAAACCAGGTACAAGGAGATTGTTTTAAACCATACAATGGGCGACGAAATTTGCATACCAAGCTAGACTCCCCATGAGCAACAAAATTAGGTGGTTGTTCCATATAGATTTTTTCTTGAAGCTTACTATGGAGAAAGACATTCTTGATGTCAAGTTGGTGCAAAGGCTATCAGCGAATACTAGCCATAGATAAGAACAATTGAATAGACGACATTTTAGCCACAGGAGAGAAGTGTAAGATTAATCTATGCTATCAGTTTGTGTGTATCATTTAGCAACCAACCTTGCTTTCAACTAATCAACCAGACCATTGGTCCAATTTTGATAGTATAAACCCAATGACAATTAACGGTGGAGTGGCCTGGGAGTAGGTGGACTAATTCCCATGTACCATTATTTGGCAAAGCAGTCATTTCCTCAACCATTGCTTTAACACCACCTAGAATGTGAAAGAGCATCATGGAGAGCAGTGGGGACAGAGTCAAAAGATAAAGTAGACACAAAGACATAATATGGTGAAGATAGTTTATGTAACTAAGAAAATTGTATATAGGATGAGAATTGCGAGTGGTGCGTATACCTTTACGGATAGCAATGGGAAATTGGTCAGCAGGTGGTAGGATCTCAGTAGGAGAGTGATTGGGAGCAGAAAGTGAGTTGGCAGGAACCTCAAGTGTTTCAGGAGCGGTATCACTGTCATCACCTGTAGGAGAAAAAGGAACAAGACACTCATGAGCTGGAAAGGGAGAATCCTCAGGATGAGGATCATATTGTGGGACAGGAACAAATTCAGTATTTGACTCATGAGGAGGAATAATATATAAGGAATTGGAAGAGCTTCTGTGATTGACATATTTTCTGAAGCAAAGCAAGAAAAGAAAGGGGAAGACTAAAAAAATGTGACATCAACAGAAAGGAAATGGTGTCGGGTGTTGGGAGAATAACGCTGATATCCTTTCTAAAGACATGAGTAGCCAAGAAATATCCATTTGATGGACTGAACGAATAATGTGTTGACCAGGAGAGAAGACATGGACAAAACATGTGCAACCAAAGATACGTGGCGGAAGAGCAAACAATGGTTGATCAGGATATAGAATAGAATAAGGGACCTGATGTTGTAACACGGAGAAGGAAATTTGATTTATTAAAAAACAAGCAGTAAGAACAGTATTCGCCCAAAAACGGAGAGGAGCATTATTATGTATAAGTAAAGTGCGGGCAGTTTCAATGAGATGTCTGTTCTTACACTCGACAACTCTATTTTGTTGTGGAGTATAGACACACAAAGACTGATGTAAGATGTCTTGAGAAGACATAAATTTAGTAAAAGGAGCAGAAAAGTATTCATGTGCATTATCACTACGGAATATATGAATAGTAGTGGAGAATTGTGTTTTAGTTTTAGCACAAAAAGATTCAAGGATAGAAAATAATTCAGAGCGATCTTTCATAAAAAATAACCAAGTGCAACGCGAATAATCATCAATAAACGTAATAAAGTATTTAAAACCTAAAACAGAAGAGACTCTACTAGGACCCTAGACATCTGAATGAACTAATGCAAAAGGAGATGTTGCCTGATTATTGACATGCTTTGGAAATGATCAATAAGAGTGTTTTCCAAGCTGACAAGACTCACAATTGAAAGATGATAGATTGGAGACTTGGAACCATTTTTTGAAGCTTGAATAGATTTGGATGTCCCAGACAATTATGAAGAAGTGTTGGTGATTCAGTGATAGCGCATGCAATAGATGGTTGAGGAATACTCAGATGATAGAGCCCTTGTGACTTGTGACCTATGCCAATCATCTTTCCCGTACTGCAATCTTTTATAAAAATAGAGTCATTAACAAATGTGATTGCATAGTTTAAAGAGCGAGTGAGTTTACTGACAGAGATAAGATTAAAAGGACAATGCGGTAAATAAATAATAGATTCTAAAGGTAAGGAAGGAAGAGGATGTGATAGACCAACTACTTGAGTAGTAGTTGTGGACCCATTACCTAAAGTGGTAGATGGCAATAACCTAGATGTAGAAATATGAGAAAGTAATTGGAGGTTACTAGAAATGTAGTTAGAGGCACTAAAATCAAGGACCCAAAGTCCTGAAGAAGAGGGCTGAGTAAGACAAGCCACTGAATTACCAGTATGTGAAATGGAGGCAATGGAAGAGGTAGATTGTTTAGCCGCTTGGTATTTAAAGTATTCCTCATAGTCGACATCGGTGAGAGTCATGGACGGAGGTTGCCTGTTTGTTTTAGAGTTCTCAGTAGTAGTCATATTTGCTTACAAATTGGAGAGAAGGATGAAGGAGAAAACAACTGAGAAGTTCTACAATCTAGAAATAGCTTTTTGGCAATAGTGGCGGTTTTCGGCGACGGCAAGTTGCAGGTATTTGGTTCGTCGGCGTCGCTTAAAGCTATTGGCACTGGCAATGAGGACTCACGCTCGCTGGAGGAGGAGATTGACGATTGCGTGACAGCGGCGGAGAGGCGGCGTGTGGGGGATCGTTCGACGGTCGATGAGTGCGCGGCTGCTGGATTTTAGGTCACCGGCTTCGTCTGAGTCTCGTGATGCCAGCGGTGAGATCTCACACGCACTGGAAAGAAGCAGATCAACGGTTAAAGATTGCCGGAGAGGAGGGTTGTTGCCGTCGAGTGGAGGCGCGTTCGGCTGCCAGTGAAGATTGGGCTGCTGCAGACCTGATTTTTGGCGCCTTCTGAGGCCAATGGTTGTGGCCGGGAATTGTACGATTGCCGAAAAATAGTATGGTCGCCAGAGAGTGTTACTGTTGTCGGCATATGATGGTGCATCCAACGATGCTTTCGACGACAATTTCTTGGGTCTTGTCGGCGAGAACATTCTGAGGTCACGGCCATCGGAAAAAGTGAGCACGGTGGCCGAAATATAGATGGGTAGTGCTGCCGGAAATTATACAGGTAGTATTGCCACAAAAATTCACAATTCATAAGCCAAGAGTTGGCTCTGATACTATGTAGAAGTAATTGAGAGAGAAAAATACTTGTTCATTCCATAGAACATGAATACAAGTATATATAGCCCTAAGTCTCAGCTTTATCTAGTTGGAAAGCTATTTTACAACTAGATTGTGTACTTCACAACCATAATACATACATTTCACAAGATTAAAAAATAATCCCTTTTGAATTTTGAAGATGACAAACCATTTATTGAGGAAAAGAGGAACAAATTGTTGAAGTGGAAACACATGAAATTGTTTAATTTGAAGATGAGGGTAGTAGCTGAATTACTTGTATCTGTCTGAGAAGTACCTAATGGGATTGCTAAATTTGGTTGAGTTTCTTTCAGTAAAACCAATTATCTGGTATTGAATTGAACATCCCTCTTGAACTTTGCTCTAATAGTTGTTACGAAATGCAAGTATAGACAAAGGTGTGACATTCTTCTTCTGCATTTGATATTTTTTGTCCAGAGGAAATATTGAATTCTTGTCCTATTGTTGTCAAGACAACCTGTGCAAAATGGAAAGTCCATCGTTTTTTCCTTATATAAAAACAAAGATTAAAAATAATCCCAGTAGCCTTGTTATGCTTTACGTGGCCTCCATCGCCCTAGAGTGAATGTCTCGGACCTCCAACATCTACAACCAAACAAAACAACCACACAAACCCAAATTGTTAGAACTTAAACCTACAGAAAAATGTGAAAATTAATACTCAAATGGAAAATGTTTATGGATAAGTTGAGGTATTGCCAAATAGATTGTAAAATCATGAGTTTCTACCATTAAGTGATTTCTAAGGGCGCCCTGAGGGGTGTTTTTGTCCACGGCCATGTCTGGCCACCAAAAACCAATTTGGAATTTAGCTGTGGAAGAGAAGAAAGAGATAGGAAAAGATTGGGAAGGAAAAAAGAGGAAAGAAATTGTTTTCAAGTAGTGAAGGGTGTCCTTCCACACTCACATATATTTTAATATTTTTAATAAAATTTAGTTTGTGGAAAGACAACTTTACTAATAATTTTGTTTATTCTACAACGACAAGTAACAGTGTGGGTGAGCGGTGATGAAAGTTACAAAACTTGGGTGTGTAGGTGATATACATTGATAATTATAATTGAAGGGGGTGGGTAAGTTTACCCATTAGTTAGCTCATAGATGACATTATTTTGGAACATGTAGCAAAGAGTCAGTTAAGGGTTATGTGCCAAATTTAGAGTTGTTAGAAGATGTGGGAAAGATCTCAACATGGATGACATGGTTTTCCTATGGCTGTTAATGGCTGGTGGCAAATATGATTGAATAAAAAAACTGGTTTTGGAAGAGACAGTTGAGGTGGCAGGAAGGTGTGGCTAGGTTTTGGGAGACAAAACGAAAGAAAAGTTAGGGTTTGGAGTTACGAATGTTTTTGTAGTTTGGGTTATGGTTAGATGTGACTAAAGTAACAATGCATACACTAAAGTAACTAATGAGACACTGATGTTATCAAAACATGAAAATAAAAGATTTTGGATCTATTTTTATGACACCCAAACCAAAAACCAAACTAGTAATAGTCGGTATTATTTGAATGGAACTAGAAAATGAATTTGCGACTATCCAAACTCATCCAATGATTCGGTTTGGATAATTTTTTTGCCCAGCCCTACTTTGTGGTGTTAGTGCTGTACATCAGTTATCCCCCCTTTTCTGGTTTGCTTGTGTGTTCTATATTGTGCTTATGAAAGCACCATATTCTAAGGTTCCTTGTAAATTTTTTTTTTGGGGTAGTGTTTATTTGAGTCATTGCATTCAAATGTAATGAACTATTGGGAGAATTTATAATCAGTTGAATAGGAAAAGAATGTCTAGGAAAATTTGGATGGAAATATTTTCTGTCACTCTTGGAATTAGGAAAACTTTTGGTTGAGTGTTTCTTAAATAGTTTTCACTCGTGAATGCCTGCAATATGGTGTTGACATTTGCCATGTTGTTGTATTCTCAAGGAACTAGTGAATTGATTACCTGGTAGGCATTGAGCTGTTTTAATATTTGATCTAGCCTGTGGTTTTCATTCAATATATAGTTTTTGCAAAACAAAAGCAGGCTTGGAATGGTTCACAAGAAGTTGGTTATCGAATTTTATTATTGAATCTATGGTTTCTAAAAATTTACTTTTGTTTCAGCAATGTCCTCTCTTAAACAGCAAGTTGAAGCTCTACAAGACCTTGACCGGTCAGTGGAGATTTTGATTCGTTTACTCTCTGCGCTTCCTGGTTGGAGTGAGAAAAATGTTCAGGTACATAATGGTGTAGCTTTTTCTCTCATTTAGTAGTTGATATTTGCTTTTTTTCTTTTTTCATGTTTTCTAAAAGAAGGTATTTATCTGATTGGATAAATAATGCAGGTTCAGCAACAGGTTATTGAAGTTGTTACTTACCTGGCTTCAACTGCAACTAAATTTCCCAAGAAATGTGTAGTTCTGTGTCTTTTGGGTAGGTATTAGTCTCAAATATGTGTTCTTTTATTGTAAATTTGATGCTCACTTTGCAAAATGGTGTCTTGGTAATCCACTAATTGTGGACCTTGCAGCCTTTTAACTTAATATGCTTTTTTCTTGTGACAGCATAGACGCTTTCATTGTCCTTAACTTTAATTCTTAGCTGGTTTTATTTTGCTTAATAAACAGGTATAAGCGAACGGGTGGCTGATATCAAGACTCGTGCTCATGCCGTGAAGTGCCTTACTACTTTCTGTGAAGCAGTGGGTCCGGGATTTATTTTTGAAAGAGTAAGTACTATTGGGCAATTTATTGGCCATCATCAGTATCTTAAGTAGAGGTTTTTTTGTGCATAAAGTTCTCTATGAAGCTGAGATGAATATGCATTAAGTGCCATCGTCAGTATCTTGAGAAGTTCATCAGTTTTTTCTTTGTTTTACTTGGTCTTAAGCTTACTGTTTATATTTTCTTTTAATAGCTGTACAAGATCATGAAAGAGCATAAGAATCCTAAAGTTCTTAGCGAAGGAATACTGTGGATGGTTTTGGCAGTTGAGGACTTTGGTGTATCGCATTTAAAACTTAAGGTTTTCCCAGTTGTTTCCTAACTTTTCTTCTCTGTTATTATTGTATTTTGACATTCATTTTTTTTGTTATAGTTTGTTAACAGAGATGCTCTAATACCATTTTAATAGAAAAAAAAGAAACGTATAACTGAGAGAAGCTAAAAGGACTAATAGTGCATTTTTGAAGTGCTTATTTTTTAAGGAAAAAGTATTTCCCATGCATGAACGTAGGCATAAAAGGATATAAAAAGTATTTTTCTCATGCACTCTGAAATACACAGTATGTTATTAAGTTGATCTAGGAACTATTGCTGTCCTACATAAGCTACAATAAAGTAAATAAAGACAACTAACACCACTAGTAAGCACTAATAAGGAAATACTAATATGACTAGGAAACACCAACATGTTTATATTAAGCACTAACTAATGATATCCCATATTTTCCTAATTTAGCTTCAACATATTTTTTTTCTGTCTATCAAATGAAAATATAATGATTCTCCTGCAGGATTTAATTGATTTTTGTAAAGATATTGGACTCCAATCCAGTGCAGCAGCAACAAGAAATGCTACTATCAAGCTTTTGGGTGCTCTACATAAATATGTTGGCCCAGGTGACTAGTCATTTTATGTGAAAATCTCCTACTGGTTCAATTTCATGATTAAGATTCTTAGAGTTTTCTTTGTTGCAGACATCAAGGGGTTTCTGGCAGATGTCAAACCTGCTCTGCTTAGTGCACTTGATACTGAATATGAAAAAAATCCATTTGAGGTATACCAACTGACTATTTATATTGTGTCATGAAAATGTTTCCTTTTATTGAATACTTACTGCTGTAATATGCATTTTTCAGGGTGCTGCAGCAGTTCCTAAGAAAACCGTTAGGGCGTCAGAATCCACATCGTCTATGTCTGCTGGTGGGCTGGATAGCCTGCCTCGTGAAGATATTAGTGGAAAGATCACCCCTACGTTGCTGAAGAGCTTGGAAAGTCCTGATTGGAAGGTCTGGTTGCTAGCATGTAAACTAGTTTTTAATGTTGTTTCTTTGTGTTTTCTGTCAATGTTATCGATGTAGAAAGCAATTGTTGGTTTGAATTATTCTAATTTGTGTCTTTTTCTTTTTTTTTAACCAGGTTCGTCTGGAGTCAATTGAAGCCATCAATAAAATCATTGAAGAGGCTAATAAGCGCATTCAACCAACTGGCACTGGTACAATAACGTTGAGCTATGTGCTTAAATAACTTGGACCTTTTCCTTTTCTTCTTCCTTTTTTTTTGTTTTTTGTTTTTGAAATAAGCAATGATAATATCCTTGTCCTCTCCTACTTTTTGTTTTGTAAACATTTTCTTTCTGCTCAGTGTTGTCCCTTTATTTGTCTGCCAGGGGAGTTATTTGGTGCTCTTAAGGGCCGTCTATATGATAGTAACAAAAATTTAGTTATGGCGACTTTGACAATTCTTGGGGCTGTTGCTTCTGCAATGGGTCCGGCTATTGAGAAATCAAGCAAGGTTTGTGGACATTCAATAAATAATGTCCTTGAACATATAAGCTTGTGGAGAATAAGCATGAATTTCTTTCTTTCAGGGCATTCTGTCAGATATTTTGAAATGTCTTGGTGACATCAAGAAGCATATGAGGGAATGCACTTTGACTGCTTTAGATTCTTGGCTTGCTGTTGTTCATCTTGATAAAATGGTAACTGTTTATCATTTCTGTATTTCATGAAATTTTGATCACTTATTGTCAGGTTTTATAATAATTCGGTTGTTGTAGGTTCCATATATTACAGCAGCACTGACTGATGCTAAGCTTGGTGCGGAAGGGCGTAAGGATCTTTTTGATTGGTTGTCAAAGCAACTCTCTGGACTAACTGATTTTTCTGATGCTGCACATCTGCTAAAACCGGCTAGCACTGCCATGACGGTAAATTTTTTTTTTTCAAGAAAGAGAAATTTATTTATTACTTGACCAATTTTCTTTTTCCTGAGTACAAAAATTGCATATGATGTTTACAGATTCTTTTGCCTTCTGAGTTACCTTACCTTCTGGAAATGTTTATTAGGATAAATCATCAGATGTTCGAAAAGCAGCAGAAGCATGCATTGAAGAAATTTTAAGAGTTAGCGGACAAGAAATAGTATGTGTGCTATAAATTTAAGGTGCACTTTCTTATTCATATCAGATCAAATTAGTGATTGAACTTCATTTCTTCTTGTTTGTATTGTGTTTTCAGATTGAAAAGAATCTTAAAGATATACAAGGACCAGCATTAACTCTTATTCTTGAAAGAATCAAACCTTATGGGGCATCTCACGGTCTCTTATTTTGTGCCTTGGCTCTTTTTTTCCCCCCTTCTATTTCCTTTACCTTCTGTATGCTAATTTGAATTTCCTTAATATCATTTATTTCTGCAAAAGCAGTTCCAATGGGGCCAACGTCTAAGAGCTCAAAGATTGCAAAATCTTCTTCTAATGTTTTGTCGAAGCATGGAAACAGGGCTATGTCTTTGGTATGGTTTGTATACTTTAGTTACAACATTTTCTGAATATAATGAGGATGCTGAATATTTGTTTAATGGGTTGAAAAGAGAGTCATTCCACCAAAGGGCGGAAGGCCAGATGCAACTGTGGCTGCTCAAGATATAGCTGTACAATCGCAGGCTTTGTTAAATGTCAAGGACTCAAATAAGGTACTGTTTGCTTGACATTTTTATCTTTCAATGTTTATGAATTGGAGCATCTTTAATTCGAACTTACATTTTTATGTACAGGAGGATAGGGAGAGGTTGGTTGTTCGCCGATTTAAGTTTGAAGAGCCAAGGATTGAACAGATTCAAGATCTTGAGGTTTATTTTATATAAAATTCTTAAAATGATTTTTTGGCTTCCTCAGAAGTGAGTTGTGATAGAGCTTGAATGTGTCTATATTGCAGAATGATGTGATGAAGTATTTCAGAGAGGATTTGCATAGGCGTTTATTAAGCACAGATTTTAAGAAGCAAGTTGATGGGCTGGAGATGCTACAAAAGGTCTTATGGTCCCATTCTTGTTTCTTGAGCTCACATCAAGTATCAATATGTTCTTGTACTCAAATAATAATCATAAATTGCAGGCGCTTCCATCTATTCGAATGGACATCATTGAAGTTTTGGATATACTTTTGAGGTGGTTTGTTTTGCAGTTCTGCAAGTCTAACACAACATGTCTGCTGAAGGTATGGTCATTTTTTTGCTTCGGAAATTCTCTTTTATTTTTTTTGTTTTTTTTCCTCAGCATGCTGCTGCATTGTAAGATCTAAAGACTAACATTTTCTTTTGGAATAAACAGGTGTTAGATTTTCTACCTGAACTTTTTGACACTTTAAGAGATGAGGGATATTCTCTGACTGAATCAGAAGCAGCTGTATTTCTTCCCTGTTTGATAGAAAAGGTATTTGAATTTTTGATAGCATGAATTTGCATGCATGAGTGGATGCTGCTGTTTTGGATGAACTTGGAAGTTTTGTTTGTGATGCCTTCTTAAGTTTCTTACGCTCTCAGACTTTGGATGCTATCTTTTTTTCTGTGCAATATTTAATCATGGGTTATTTATTCTCAATTTGGTCTTGTATGCTGGCTTCTTCGTTCTTGTGCTGCAGTCGGGGCACAACATTGAGAAAGTACGAGAAAAAATGCGGGAACTGACAAAACAAATTGTCAACTTTTATTCTGCAACAAAAACACTTCCTTATATTTTAGAGGGTTTGCGTTCGAAAAACAACCGTACTCGGATAGAGTGTGTTGACCTTGTTGGATTCTTGATTGATCATCACGGGCCCGAGGTGCAAGAAGGAAGCTTTATCTTGTTTTATTCTTTTGATTGTTTTCTTTTGAAAGCTTACATCATATTCACTCTTTATTTTCTATTTTTATTTTTGCTTCTACTAGCAGATCAGCGGACAATTAAAATCATTGCAACTCGTGGCAAGTTTAACTACAGAACGTGATGGTGAAATTAGAAAAGCTGCTCTAAATACGTTAGCCACTGGCTACAAGATTCTAGGTGTGTCATATTATGATGTTCTGGGATTGCTTAATTATCTTTGTTTAGAGAAAGTTGTGAAAGTGTACAACTTTCACACCTGCCTGTGTTCTTTTTTTTTCTATAAAATTTGTTGGTCTGCATTTGTCTTTGTTTAGAATTATTTTCTTTTGAAGGTGTGGTTGATATTTCTGTAAGATGGTTTTCGTATCTGTATGTGAACGTAATTCCTTTTTACTTTTCCTTGTAGTTGAGGCAGCTAGTATTGCTTTATTATTATATTACTCATTTGGTACTTGGCAGTTGTAAAGTTCTCTGCTTCTGCCCTCTTATGCAGGTGAGGACATATGGAGATATGTTGGCAAGCTCACAGATGCTCAGAAAAGCATGTTAGATGATAGATTTAAGTGGAAGGTCAGTATATCTTCGTATTTTTATCAGTTTCTATTTCTGTCTCTGTTTCCATTCATGTTGCATTATGATAGGTCCGAGAGATGGAGAAAAAGAAGGAAGGAAAGCCAGGAGAAGCAAGAGCTGCTCTAAGGCGTTCTGTCAGGGAAAATGGGTGTGTGTTCTCATTTCATAATTGTGCATCTGAGTGTGCCTGTTATTGCAGCCTGCTTTCTCCACCATTTAACTTTTATTCGTGCAGCCAGATGATTGGATGTGACAATGAGTTTTATTCAGTACAATTTTCATTCTTGATTATGACCATGCGTAAAGCCATTGCTGTTTTTTGAAAAGCTTAAGTTGTCATCTGTCTAGACCGTGCTATACTTTAGTACTATTTTTGTGACTCGTATAATCAATTACAAAGAAAATAAAGGCAAGTAAGGCCTTGGGCCACAATAAGTTTGTCAGAATTCCTTCTATACCAATTATTTTCCTACTGTTGTTAAGTTGTGAAGCTTAACATGTGGTTCAATTTTATAATTCTCTCATCAACGTGCGTCTGTGTTTGTAATTTTCTAATTGTTGAAGGCATTGAGAAAAGAAACATCATATCATAAATTAACTTAGAGACTATTAATTTTTATATACTTGATCCCTTTCTGTTGTGGGATTGGTAATTAAATGTCCTTGTTTTCTTTTCTTTTTATTTTATTTTTCCCTTTTTCTTTTTTGTAATTTAAATTGTAAAAGAGGTGAATGGAGAATCTGAAGATAATTATCACTGCTAGTGGTGCAGTTTTATAATCATATAAACTCTTTTACTCTATTTCAAGTGTGGGTAAGAACAGCGGATACCAGTATAAACACCCATGGTACTAAATGCCACTGTGCTGTACTTGAATTTTTATATTGTTATTTCAATCACATTAGAATAAGTTCTGTTAACGGAGAGAGACAACCATGTTGGCCGAAAGCTATGAACCAGTGCAGTCCTTTATTTAGGCCTGAAGCAAAAAATAAGGAAATTTTAATATGACGAGGGAGCACCAATAGGACCCTATTAGGCACCAGCTAATGATAACCCATACATTCCTATTTAGGTTCAAAAGCTTGCTTGCTTCAAACTTTTAAATGTTTGTCTTATGATTACCAGGTCCGACGTAGCGGAGCAAATTGGGGAAGTTTCACAATCAATTTCTGTCCCAACATTTATGAGGTTATTAAATTACTTTTGTTTTATGTACGCATTTCATTCCCATATTATGCAACTATTGTGATATTGTGTCTTTCTAACTTATGAGATTAATATTGTTTTAGTTCCAGAAGAAACTATGGCCATCCTGAGCTTCATGTGGAGAGAAATTTAACGCCCCATGCACTTGCTGGTGTTAGTGGGCCCACAGACTGGAATGAAGCACTTGATATTATTTCTTTTGGTTCACCAGAGCAGGTTGCCAACTTACCTTGTCAACTATTGATGTGTTCTTTCTTTTCTTTTGTCTTTTCATTTTTTATGGATCTTTTACACATTTGACTAAATATGCATTTTTTAACCATGGTAATGTTATCTAGCCATTAGGAAAGCAAAAATGAATTTTCACTAAAATATTTGGCATTAATGAGAATTACTGCTAGCTTGTTGTTGGATACTTTGTGCTTGGACTATCAAGGTATGAAGTAGTTTTACCGAAAAATTTAGCATCGGTATAGTATCTGGATGCAGTGTTGTGCAATTTGTTTTCTGCATTGCAACCCAAACTTATGTGGTGAAAAAGTAACAAGGAAGTGATCACTTGGCTCAGATATTTTAATTAGGCGAGAGTTGTCATGGCAAGAGTGGTTAAGTCTAATCTTGTTAGAGCAGCTACAATAAAGTAAAAGGTTGTAATGGAGCCCAAGGGTTGAAATTTCTTGGGCTGAAATTTCAGAGCACTTGGCGCTGCAGTCAAAAGGGTATAGTGGTGATTAAACTGTAATCACACTAAGGTTTTAATTATTCTTGTATCTAGTTTTTCTCCCTCGATATCTCTTGATTCATCTTAGTTCACCCTAGGACTGGCTTCTTTTCTTTTGTCCACCTTGCAGACCTAAAAGTCACTGAAGCAGAACTGTTTTTGATCAATGTTAATTTTGACTGAAACTTAATAGTTCAAGAGCTGTAAAAGAATTTGTTTTGTTTGTGTTGCCACTTTCATCTGTTTTATGTACACCTTAGCAGCTTTTGTAGTAGAGTTGTTTGATTAGCATGTACATGAAATGGTTAGAGATCAGAGTTTTTACCCTCATTTTGTATGTCACCTACATTTTTCTTTTCCAAAGTAATTGTGTTAACTCATGTGCGGAGATGAAGGTGTAGCAATTGGTCATATTAAAATGGGTTTTAATCTGAAATAGCCTAATCAGGGGTTTTCATTATTTTAACCAAGTCCTAATTTTTTTATTTTCTTAGCCAAAAAAAGGGGTGTGCGGACTATTTTGCCCTTGTCTTCAATGTTTAACAAAAAAATGTCTATCTAATGTGTTGTTTGGGTATGTTCAAGGATGTTTTATTGTATTTTGCTCAATTTGCTATGGTGGAAATGTTGTGTTGTTTGGGTATGTTCAAGGATGTGTTATTATATTTTGCTCAATTCGCTATGGTGGAAATGTTGTTTGGGTGTAATGTAGCAATTAGGAACAATTTTATTTTAGATCCATTAGTCGAACGAGTTAGTAAATGTTAGGGACGAAGTGCAGCAATGGTAAGCACTTTAAATTTTATGTTTTTGGTTGTTGAGCAATTTAGAATTTTATGCTCTTGGTGCTCAATAAGTTATTGGTTAAATGTTGAAGATAAGGGCATAATGGTCTGTACTTCCCCCTTTTTTTACGAAGAAAATGAAAAGCTTTGAATTTGGCTAAAATAATGATATCCCCTCCTAATTTGGTTATTTGAGACTAAAAGCTTTTTAAAATAGGAAAGGACTATTCTAAAAATACATAAATTGAACACTGGCTTCCTATATGTTTAATTCTGATACAGGCGTCCATGTAAAATGGTTTTTTCTTTCTTTGTTTTTTGTTACATGAATAATATTAGGTAAGATAAGACTTTGCTTTGGAATGATTTGCAACATTTTAGGGAAGATAGACTTTGCTTTGGAATGGTTTGCAATATTCGGAGGTACATCAGCCATCTGGCTATTTATACACAGCAATACCATCACATGTCAGCCAACTAAGTATATAGAAGAAAATTATTTTCCCAATATCCTTCTTGTTAACTTTAAACTGATCTGGAGTGACTATTTGAGTTGTGGCTTCTCTGAGCCTTCTTTTTTTTTTTCCTTCCTTTTCCTCTTGGTGTGGGCTGGCACCTTTAAGTACACATCATAAAAATGGATCAGAACTGGAAAACCTTCCAATCTTTTTTCTCTTGTCCTATGGAAATCATTTAACTGCTGTTAAAATATGATAGATGACATTTTTAAGTTGAAATTATTAAGACTGCTATTTATATTTATAGTATTTTAAAATATTATAATGGGAACCACATATTTGGGTCGGTTTCAACTTAAAAATTTAAAGGTCTTAGCTTTAAGCTATGTCTTGCAGTCTGTTGAAGGGATGAAAGTTGTGTGCCATGAGTTGGCTCAGGCCTCTAGTGATCCGGAAGGTAGTGCAATGGATGAACTTGTGAAGGATGCAGATAGACTTGTTTCATGCTTGGCAAATAAGGTATTCAAAACGTATAATTACGATAAATAGTTCCTTTCTCTTTTATGTTTTTTTCTTCCCTTGTAAAGGAGTTAACATCTTAATTGAAAGATCTGCATACTTTTGGGAAATATAATTTTTTCCATCTTATTTTCTTTGATAGGTAGCTAAAACTTTTGACTTCAGCTTGACCGGTGCCTCATCGAGGTCTTGCAAATATGTTCTTAACACACTTATGCAGGTATTTTACAATCCAAATTTTTTTATCTATTTTTTTTATACTTTTCATGATGCTCTTTTGGACCCTGAAAATTATAGGGAAAGAGTACAAAAAGTCGTGCAACTGTTACTTTTGTAATATGGGTAGACTTATATTATCTAATTCTTTATCATTATCTGCTGTAGCAGTTAAATGCTTTTTCATGGTATCATTTTGCTGCAGTATCTAACCATGTGAACTTTGCTGCAGACATTTCAAAACAAAAGGCTTGCCCATTCTGTCCAGGAGAGCACTCTAGACAGTCTTATTACTGAGCTTCTACTTTGGCTTTTGGATGAAAGAGTACCTCATATGGATGATGGCAGTCAGCTTTTGAAAGCTCTAAATGTCTTGATGCTTAAGATTCTGGTAAAGATTTACTCAAAATGGTTTTGTTTTACATGATTTATTTGTTTTCTGTTTAATTTGACCAGTGATCATTCATACAGGATAATGCGGATCGAACTTCATCTTTTGTTGTCCTGATTAATCTCTTGCGTCCGTTAGATCCCTCAAGGTGGCCTTCACCTTCATCTACTGAGACCTTTGCTGCCAGAAATCAGAGGTTCTCTGATTTAGTTGTAAAATGTCTGATCAAATTGACAAAGGTAAACTCACTCTTGATTTTCTGAAATGCTTTTGACAAATCATTTTTTTTATTATTTATTTCTCTTTGATAAAGCAAATGTGTTCCTTGTTTGCACTTTTTTTTTTTTTTAATATGATACAATGGTTAACAACTTTTGGGGCTGGAGGGTAATTTTCCCTGAGTGGTGCACCCTCCAGTATCATCATCAAAAATGTATACTCAATTAGGACTATTGAACATGAAAAGTTATGTCCCTAACAGTTTCCCTGGTGACTGATTCGGTTCTTTGTTTGAACATATACTTTTCAATATAACAAATAGTTAACAACTTTCAGGACCACAGAGAAATTTTCCTTGAGTGGTGCACTTGCATCGCCATATTCAATAATATATAACATAACAAGGACCGTTGAACATGTCAATTGGTAGTGTTAGATGTGTCATTGTCATGACACCATGTATGTAAAATTGGTGACCGTAAAGGCTAGTATGTCCACCTTTTCTTAAATATCAATATTTTTATCCTCTAAGAATTAAATTGGACATTCTCACGGTTCAAATCTTGGAAAGGAAAATGAATTATCAAATAATTTTATTCTTAAGAATTATATTTTGATAAGTTCTCATGATCAGAATCTTGTAAAGAAAAGATTCAATTTATTCTTTCTTTTGGGTAAACTACCTGGGAAACTGTTAGAGAATTCTTTTTATTGAAAATTTTGGATAGTAATAATTATTGACTATAAGGCGTTTGAAGTTTTTTAAATAGTAACTGTTATCTGGGCATTGGTGTGTTTCACATGCATGTCAATGTTGATTTTTCTGTGCTTTGGCTGGAAATATCATAAATTGCTACCCTGTGGCTCAGGTCCTTCAAAACACCATATATGATGTTGACCTTGACTGCATCCTTCAAAGCATTCATGTATACTTGCAAGAATTGGGAATGGAAGAAATCAGGAGAAGGTATGTCTTTAGCATCTTATTTTTGAGAATTAAGGGGCCTGTTAACTTCTGTTTTTCTTTTTCCTCATTAGTGTAGGCTTGTGGCATTGTTTGATGCAGTTTATTATTATCCTGGGTTTGTGGCCTGTTTTTATTAACTTTTTTTTTTCTACCTCTCTCTCTCTTTTGTGATATGAATCCGAAAAGAGCTGGAGCTGATGACAAGCCACTGCGTATGGTGAAAACTGTTCTTCATGAACTTGTTAAACTTCGCGGAGCTGCCATCAAGGGTCACTTGTCAATGGTTCCTATAGACATGAAGCCTCAACCAATTATTCTTGCCTACATTGATCTGAATCTTGAGGTAGTAAATTGAGCCAAATTAAACTTAACTAGTTTGATTTCTTTAGGGTTTTTTTGGTTAAAACTTTTGTATCTTTTCAGACTTTAGCTGCAGCAAGAATGTTGACAGCAACTGGTCCTGTGGGTCAAACACATTGGGGTGATTCAGCAGCCAACAATCCAACATCTGCCACAAATTCGGCTGATGCCCAGTTGAAGGTATTACTCTCCATATTTTATAGTTTTATCTTCAATAATTTTCTTTTGGTGGTTCTTGATATTTGTGATTTCTTTTCTTTCTATTTTACTTTTGTTCAGTCATTTTTTTTCCCCCTTTAAAAGGAATTCCTATCGTATTATTGAAATTAATTCATTATCTTTTGTTCAATCTAAACTGAAACTAGTTCATCTTTTTTATTTCTTCTTGTCATATCTATTTTCCAATTTTCTTCTCTAAAATGTTTTTTATTATCTATTTCTCCTAATGTCTCTTGAATATATTACTTACAGCAAGAACTTGCTGCAATATTCAAGAAAATTGGCGACAAGCAGACTTGCACCATTGGTCTATATGAATTATATCGAATTACTCAATTATACCCCAAGGTAAATAATTGAGTTTGCGTTGCTGATTTTTGAGATCTTATGACAGCTTTTGATTTTTCTCAGTTACTCTCTTGTTCATTATGTTATTCGTTTTTCAGTTTCAAACTTTATATGTAATGTTATATTTCAGGTCGATATATTTGCTCAACTCCAAAATGCCAGTGAGGCATTCCGCACTTACATCAGGGATGGTTTAGCACAGGTCTGTATTTTTGTCCTTTTAAATAAAATGTATAATTTGTGTGGTTTAGAAAGAAATGCACACTAATAGATTTTTTTTTTCTTTGATGTGATACTTTAGATGGAGAAGAATGCAGCAGCTGGGAGGACACCTTCAAGTGTCCCAATGGCAACCCCACCTCCAGCTTCTTTAGGTGCTTCTTCCCCTGAATTCGCACCTCTATCTCCAGTGCATACAAATTTGTTGAATGATGCTAAATCAGTGAATTTGAAATCTGAGCCAACAAACTTTAATTTACCACCTTCATATACTGAAGACAACAGAATCAATAATGCCCTTGCTTCAAGAGGTCTTGCTTCTGAGAATCCATTGGGTGACCAGCGAAATGAGAGATATGGAGGTAAACTACCAGTGTTCTTGCTTACCTTATATCTTTTTTCTTTTTTTAATTTTTGATGACAGTTCTAACAGTGAAAGTCATTGTTGAAGCTGCAGTAGCCAGTGGGACATTAGATGCCATTAGAGAGAGGATGAAGAGTATGCAATTAGCAGCAGCTACTGGAAACCCAGACTCTGGAAGCAGGCCTTTGATAAGCATGAGTGAAAACGTAAATAACGGACTCTCTGGTCAGAGTCGTTCATCAGATTGTCCTGGTTTGGAGAATCCTGCACAAGGCACTGTTCTCCCCATGGATGAGAAGGCATTGTCCGGTCTTCAAGCCCGCATGGAAAGACTAAAAAGCGGGACAATTGAGCCTCTGTAAGTTTGAGAGTAATTTGATCAGTAGCAATCTCTCGGAGCATCTTATATCATATCCCTGCCGAAAGATGCCAATGTAAATGGACAAGGAGATGAGTTTGAAGTCAACGTGCAGTTGCCATCAGTTCGTATATCTCGCGTTTAACGTATACTGGAACTCGTATGTATTCTTTCTTGAATGTCGCGGCAGAGTTTTGGTGAGAGCACGTGGTCGTATCCCACAATTTATACCTTGTAGTGCATCCGTTTGTGCTACAATTGAGTGTTTGTATATTGTGATTAAGCACTGTCAGCTGATGTCCAAAAGCTTCAATTTAATACAATTATACAATGTCATTTCACAGATAGTGTTGTGCCAGTTTTGTTGGTTTGTAGGTGGTTGTTACTTCGAGGGCAATATAGTTCCAAATACATGGTGATATTTAATTCTATTAAGAGCATTATCGCATCTATAAAATCTGTACAAATTTAGTCACTTAGTTTTATTAAAGTTAAAAAGGTGTAAAGAGTAAAAAGATGTTTGAACTTGGCAGTTTGGATGCAAATGATTTTCCATTGTTATTTGGGTAAATACAACCAATGAATCTAGAGTAATTGTTTTTGTTGGTGACGATAACATCACATTTTGTACTACATTCCCACTAAAATCATCCTAACCAACTTGGTTACTAAAAGGGAAGTTTCTTTAGTAACGTTCAATAGCAATTCTAGTTTATCTTCTTCAACTGAGATACTTATTGCCCCAAGATATATTGTACCCACTTGGTCTCAGTTAGAAATCCTTGATATAAGAAGTAATGAATTGAATCTTTGATAGTTAGAAATCCTTGATATAAGAAGTAATGAATTGAATCTTTGATATAAGAAGTAATGAATTGAATGCCAAGACGTGTTAGGCATTGTTTTTAAAATTATTTTACCCTCATACTAATAATTATCAAGGTTTTGAATGGTAAGGTAGTTCTAAAATTCAATGACAATTAAAAATTACAAATGTACACATTAAAATTTTGATAAAGTTGATAAGTAAAGAGAATTATTGATCATAGATAAAATACAGATGTTAGTCTTTTTTAATAAAGTACGCTTGCAGTATTTATAGAGATAATGTGTCTTTTTAAAGAAACAATACTTTTTCAAAAGGCCACACTTAAGAAAGGGTAAATGATTCTTTCAAGAGTTACAATTCCAACTCTCAGTGTTGCGATGCTCATCTTCAATGCCACGACACTCAACAGGCAAAAATTCAAATTGCCCGATTGAGGCACCCAAGTTTGTTTTGGTTTGAGTGCTTCCCCTTCACTTTGTTTCTCTTCTCAACTCTTTCTTTCTAATATAATAATTTGATTTATATTTGTTTATTTAAAATACACTCATAAATACCAATAATTTTTCACATATTTCAAGTAAACTAATGTGACCAAATCAACTACATATTAAAGTAAAATTTAACTTATATAAATTGGTGGTCTTCTAAGTTATGAATCAACTACTGATTAAGTAATCATATTTTTACAGAAATTAGGTAAAACCAAGTTTCTATTAACTTTCATTCATTTGGGTGTAAAATAAAGGATTAAATGATTAAGTTAAATTCTCTAATAGCTTATATTTGTCCATAGTTTGACACTATTAATAGTCATGTGCCTTCCTAGTTTCACGAGTGCTCAGGAGATGCCCATCTTACTCTCATAGGAATTGACTCAATTCCACACTCATATAGGTGACACTCCATCAAGTGTGCTATAAAGGGTTATAGAGTTCATTAAGAGTTTACTCACCCTCATCCACTGTAGATACACTAAGAACGGACTCATAAAATATAAGTAGTAGTATAATAAGACAATAAATGACTTATTTTTACCCTTATAAATCTACTTCAATGGGATCACTAATCACATAGGTAGGGTTACCATCACTCTTGTCTCATGCTCTAGGCAGAAGTCCCATCTGTTGGGTTATGTTATATAAATCACTAGAGTGCTTGCATGTGGGTAGTGTTCATCACACAAAACAATATACATATCTCATACATATATACGTACAGCAGAAGATTAAATACAATGAACACATAAAATACATATTTAATAAACTTAAAATCGAGATTGAGAAATATCACCCATGAAGCCTTTGGATTTATTTTGCTTTAAGTCCACCATGAAATGAATCTTTGAACAATACTAGCAATCAACAAGGGTGGGTTTGATTGTCTAGAATAGTAGTATGTTAATCCAGTATTTTGTTTAACACTTAAACTTGATTATTAAATTTATTTTTCCTTTTATTCAACTCTTGAATAAATAAAACAAATCTCCTTTTTAGTTATTACATTTAGCAACCATTTGTCTAATTTGTTTTGTTGTTCTAACACTTAAAACAGAAAATAAAGAGTTTCAATTTCTCAAATTGAAATGGTTCCCAAAAATGCAAAACCTAAAAACTAAAAACTTATTGATTTTGAATTTCATTTCTCTTTATATATTAATGCATAAATTCCAAACTAATTTGAATTTCATTTGGCTTAACCTAACCTTAGTTAATATTTAACCTTAGTTAGATTATTTTAACTTAACCTTTAAGTTAATAAATATTTAATTAATTTAATCATAGTTAACTAACTTAAGCATGGTTAGATTAACCTTTACTTAACCTTTAAGTAAGGTTAACCTAACTTAACCATATGGTTAACTTTTAACCTTAGTTAAGTTAAATCATTTATTTAACAATTAAATAAATAAATATTTATTTTAATTATTTAACAATTAAATAATTATAAAGTGAAATTACTTTTATATCCTTACTAGGTTACCAAGTTAACCTAAAATGGGTCCCACTATTTAACCATATACTTTAGTTAACTTAACCTTAGTAAATTGATGAATTATACTGTATTGAACAATTCAATACGGTACACTGCCCAAGTGCTCAAAGAGTACATTTCATATTGGGATTCTCTAGGTCTACACCTGATTTGTCAAATTGAACTATTCTATTAATCCATAATTGATGCCTTACGCACACGTTACGAATATTATAAATCAGCGTGTTAGATCATACAAGTTGAGGTCATAACGTATACGTATTATCCTTCCATCATTTATATCCTAGATGTGCGGGTATATAGATCAGCACCGTCAAATCCCTATTTGCTCATCCATAATTTTATCTCTAGATTCGTATCTCGATAAATAATATACGCAAACACTTTTGCTATATTGTTTAACCTTGTGGGAGACTCTTTTCCCGGATTTATACTTGTGGCCAAAAGACTTTATGAAATACAATCTCGGAGTATCGGATATACAACTTACCTATGTAAGCTGACAGATCCCGTATCTACGCACACCTGACTCCATGAGCATCAGACCATGAAAGGTCTCTGACATATGTGGAACCAAAATATGATGGATCACTCACAAGACCACTGTGGCGCTCAGGTCAAAGGACCACGAATATTACTCAACTCGAGAAGACCTTCATTTGACGGTTTCATAGGATATCTATTGGGGTCCTCGTGAGTCTGTTCAGTATCCAGTCCTGATTGGATACCCGTATGCTTATACAAGCTCTAAGCTCATGGTCAGCTAAGAACAACCATCTGAACCAGCCAGATATAGACATACACTAATCTATATAAAGTGAATCACCGATAGACCCGCATTGGTGATCATAGATCAAGAACATTATCATTGAGACACATTTGCATAATGATATTTCTTAACACCTATTGCAACTATATCATTATAAGTATACTCTTAGGTCTTTGTCCCATTATAGATAAGGTTCTAACTCTTTAACCTCGCTGACTCTTATAACCTGATAACTATTAACAGTGCTAACTCTTAGCATTTATAACTCTCAGCTTTGTTAACTTTTAGTTCTGATCTAAACTCCTTTAGATCAGATCTGAACTCTTTCAGATCAAACAGTGTCTGTAATGTTACAAGCATTATACCATATAATTATGATATTAACAATTTTTATTCGAAATGTTTATTGTATAAATATTAACAATTAATATTCATACAATATTGGAATGGCACGTGAGCACCAGCTCCAACACCATCCCCCTCGATGTTTGCTTCACTAATCTTCTATTTAGTGGCTTAGTTAGAGGATCAACCAAATTCATCTCTGACTTCACATAATCTAGCTCACTATCCTAGATTCTAGCAGCTGTTTAATAATGCAATGTCTTAGATGAATATGTCTACTTTTCCTATTATAGATCTTACTATTTACTTAGCAATGGTTGCTAGGCAATCACAATTTATAGAATTTGATGTAGGAAAATGAGTACTAATGGAAAGATTAGTCAGGAGTGTTCTTAACCACTCAGCTTCTGAACAAATTTTTTCTAAGGCTATTAATTTTGATTCTATGGTAGAGCATGCTATACAAATCTGTTTAGTGAATTTCTAACATATGGCTTCTCTACCCAAGGTGAACATATATCCACTTGTAGACTTTACCTCATTGGATTCAGATATCCAATTAGCATCACAATAACCTTTTATAATAGGTTATGATCTACCATATGAAAGTACGTGAGTTTTAGTGCTTATTAAATATTTTACAACTCTATCCATGGCATCCCAATATTCTTTTTTTTTTTTTGGATTTTGAGTATACCTACTTAGTCTCTCTATAGCATATACTATATCAGACTTAGTACTGTTCATCAAGTATAGGAGGCTACCAATAATCTATGCATAACGGTTTTAATTTTTACTATGCTCAATATTCTTTTGAAGTTTAACATAAGCATCATACGTGTACCCAAACCTTTCTATAAATGTATCTATATAGTGCTTTTGTGATAAAGCGAGATGATTAGAGGTTCTCGTTATCTTTATTCTAAGAATGATATTAGCTTTTCCCATATCTTTTATATCAAAGTTAATTCATGAAAATCTCTTAGTATTATTTATTATTTTCATATTAGAACTGAATATGAGCATGTCATCTATATAAAGACATATGATGACATAATTATTAGCATTAAAGGTTTTATAGTGAACATATTTATTGAAATCATTTATCATTAAACCATTTGACACTAAAGCCTTGTTAAACTTCTCATGCCATTATTTTAGTGCTTGTTTCAAGTCATACAAAGACTGTACTAATTTACATACTTTATACTCTGTACCAACACTAACACAACCTTTCGGTTGTTTCATATAAATTTTATATTCTAAATCTCCATTTAGAATGACATTCTTTACATCTATTTGATGTATGAACAAATCATATATTGTAACTAATGCAATCAAAATTCTAAGGGATGTAATTCTAATTACTAGAGCATAAGTATCAAAATAATCAAAGTCTTTCTTTTGTGTGAACCATTTGACAACCAATCTTACCTTATACTTCTTAATTGCACCATCAATATTTATCTTTTTTTAAATATCCATTTACAACCAATAGGCTTGGTACCTAGAGGTAAATCAACCACTTGCCACACATAATTACTCATGATTAAGTTAATTTTATCATTAATTGCCTCTCTCTATAAAGGAGCATTATGAGAATTTACAGTCTCACTATATGTTTTAGGGTCCTATTCTATAAAAAAAGACATAAAAGTCATTATCAAAATTAATGGCTTTTCTCATTCTCTTACTTCTTCTAAGTTCATTATTAGAGCTTTTCGGAGGGTCATCATTAACCTTTATATGAGTCAAAAGTTTCTCTATATTGACCTTTTTAGGAAAAATAGATTCAAAGAATTCTTTATTTTTAGACTATATTTTATTGTTTGCATCAAACAATCCAATGGTTCATTTAATACTAAGAATCTATAGGCAACACTATCCTGAATATAACCTATAAACATACAATCAACTATTTTAAGTCTCATCCTTTTCTTTTTAGGGTCAAGAATTAGAACCTTTGCAAGACACCTCCACACTTTAAGGTATGAAAGGTTAGGTACATAGCCTCTCCATAACTAATAGGGTGTATTATAAGGAATTTTATTTTGTATATGACAAGCACTCAAAATTGCTTTCCCCTACAAGTTCAAAGGTGCCACATAATTTATTAACATTCAGTTCATTATGTCCTTCAATGTTCTATTTTTCTTTCAGCTACCCCATTAAATTTAGGTGAGTATGGTGGTGTAACTTAATGTATAATTCCATTGTCTTCACAATAGGAACTAAACAAGTTAGACATATACTTCTCTATTCTATTAGTTCTTAATAATTCCATTGTCTTCACAATAGAAACTAAACAAGTTAGACATATACTTCTCTATTCTATCAGTTCTGAACCTTTTTATTTTCCTACTAAGTTGATTTTTAACCTTTTGTTTATAAATTAAAAACTTCTCATAAGACTCATCCTTATTTCTTAATAAATATACCTTAAATATTTTGAGAAATCATCTATAAAGGTTATGTAAAATCATTTTCCTCCTCTAGTCATAATATCCTTAAGATCACCTGATCACTATGAATCAAATCAACTAATTTAGTTTCTCTAAGAGTTATTGGTTTACAATTTTTTTTAGTGAATTTTTCTTCCACACATACATCACATTGATGCATTTTAAATCTAAACTCATGTTAGAAAGTAAACCAACCCTTATCATATTTCTTAAATAAAGATAATTCAAGTGACTTAGTCTACTATGCCATAAATTAAAGGCTCAACAATATAAACTGTAGAAGAATTCTTATTAGTAGAAATATCAAGTACATTGAGTTTGAACAATTCATTGAAAGAATATCCGTTTTCAACAGATGTTCTACCTTTGGTCATTACAATTTTATCCCCATTTAAAGGATACTTTTATATTTTCCTTTCTTAGTATAAATATAGAAACAAGATTATATCTAATGTTCGAAACATAGAGTATATTATTCAATATAAAAGACTTCTTATATGTTAATTTCAAAAGAACTTTCCCTTTCCCCGCTACCGGTGTAGAATAGGAATTACCATGATAAAATTGTTCGTATAATTCTCTCACTTGGACATAATCATAAAAAGCACACTTGTCACCACATATATGTCTAGTGGCTCTAGAGTCAATAACCCACTCTTTGCTGTCACTTGCAACCATGATCACTTAGGAAATAACTACAACAGTAATTACCTTATATTTCTCAACCAAATTGGCCTCAGAAGTTTTATTGTTTCTCGTCTTATTTTTATATTTACATTGATATGCAAAATGACCACCCTTTTCACAAGTATATCACTTATCTTTCTTTTTAAATGAGGCTTTATTTTTCTTAAGGTAAGAATTGTTTGTGGACTTTTGATGTTCCTTATCATGGTTTTCACACTCAACTAAATTAACCTTAGAAAATATTTCTTTGACTTTCTCTAAGTTCTTCCATCGATGATTCTTTTCTTCTATTCTTATATGCATAATAGAATCCTCCAACGTTAAGTGTTTTCTTTTGTGCTTGTTGCTTTTCTTATACTTTTTTCAAGAATTAGACAACTTTTCTATTAAGCAACCAACCACAGAAGGTTCTGGGAGAACTATTCCATCAATTTTCATATCATTGATTAAAGGGTAAAAATTATGTATTTGTGTTGTAACATCTTTTTTCTCAGACATCTTAAAGTTTAAGAAATTAGCTATTATATATTTTTAGGCACCAACATATTTAATTACATATTTTTTCTTTAGTTGTGCCCAAATCTCCTGTACATATTTAGATATAGAATATACATCATATAATTCATTAGATAAAGTATGCAAGATTGTGTTTCTACATACCTTATTTGCTTTGCTTCATTTTAAGAATTTCTCCTTGTAATTTTCTATAATAACTTATAGAGGAGGAAGTGTGAGATGTTTTGCCAGGCCCATAATGTCCAATGTGTCAAAGACACGATTTTTCCATCTCTTGAAATATTTCACATCGAATGATGGTATCTTTGTAGCCTCGAAAAGTGATTTGGCTATAACCAACAAAGAAAATCACTTATACTATCCATGTAGAAATAGTTTTAAGATTGTTAGATATGTATGTGGGATATGTATATAACAAAGGATATAACAAGTAATGAATTGAATGTTAAGGCGTACTAGACATTGTTCTTAAAACTATTTCTACCATACAATGATAATTATTAAGGTGTAGTGGGGTTTGAATGGTAAGGGATAGTTTTAGGATTCAATGACAATTAAAAGTTGTAAAGGTGTACACCAAATGCAACTTCCTTGGATAACAAGAAAAACTTTGATAGAGTTGATAAGTAGAGAGAATTATTGATTAAAGATGAAGAAGAGATGTTAGCCTTTTCAAATGAAGTGTGTCTGAAGTATTTATAGAGATAACATGTCTTTTTAGAGAGACACAACATCTTCTCAAAAGGCTACACCTATTGGAAGGGGTAGATAACTTTTCTAAGAGTCACATTTTCAATTCACAGCACTGCAGTGCTCAACGGGTAAAACTTAAAATTTTCCGACTAGGCACTGCAGTGCCTAAAGTTTGGCATCGTAGTACTCAGTCTAGAGACTTAGACGTTGCAACCCCCAAGCCTGTTCTGGATTGGGCGTTTCTCCTTCACTTTATTTCTCTTCTCGGCTCTTTCTCTCTACTTTAATGCTCTAATTTATATTTATTTAATAGAAATACATTCATAAATACCAATAAGAAGACAAGAAGTAGAAAGAAATTTGTGGTGCCAAGTATAAGAAAGAAGATGATATGATGGTCAATGTAAAAATCTCTAAAATTGACAAAGAGAGAAGAAGAATGTGGTATTTTCTTGGAGATTCATTGAAAGATTGTATTACCTGATTGCAACCATTTAATGTGTGTGAAATGCTATCAAAATTGATAAATCAGTTTAGTTTTAGTAGGGATGAAAGTCAAGGAAATTAAAACAATGAGAAAGCTATAGTAAGTGCTGGAATTTGTAGGAATTGAATTTTCTCAAAACATAGCCATTGCCGTTGGAAAGTGAATGTGTGGTGGCTTTGTGGCATATATATTAACAGTTTCACTAGCAAGTTTGATGCAATTTTAAAATAACTCAAGGTCATCATCATCGAATGAAGGGACGATGGCTTTTGTGACAAATGGTGGCGACTCACGATGAAGAAATGAAAGAGAGAGATGTCGTGTTAGGAGAAGGACATTTAGTCAATGTATTAAAACATTTAAATTTAAACGACATTTAGTTAATGTATTGGAACATTAAAATGTAGCCTTCATCATTTCTGTGATGAAATTGGGGTTTATAATTTGTTTGAATATAATTTATACATTAATAAAAGATTAATTTATCTTTTTTATAGATAAAATTAGTGAAAATTAGTAATTGATCGATATATTAATGAGATTTTTAAAACTACTAGGGTTTATATGTTCATTTCTTATAATTTTAAAAGTCCAAATGTCTTTTTTTCCATTATATATATATATCTTAATTGTATAAACATAAAATTATTATTTGATTATCAATAAAATAATTATTTAAAAACAAAATAATAATAAAAGTCTTTATTAGCTTGCAGTGCACTTCTTCACTAAAATAGAGGTCATAAATTTGATTCTTCCCAAACAAAAAAAAAAAGAAAAAGAATCCTTACAATTATATGATTTCACGTGCACAATCTATAACAAAAACATAAAGGTATCTAACTTCTTTTTTAATCTATTGTTTTTTTTAATTTAAAATTTAAATAGATATGAATGTGGATTTTAAATGATATTTGTACTTATTATTAAAATTAAATATAGATGTCAAGTTCATTTTCCAAATAAAAAAATCTGATGTTACATTTGTATTTTTATAAAGTTTAAATATTAAAATAATAAAAAAATATTTTTTAAAAAATATATAAAAATTATTTAATAACTACTAAAAGTAGTTGCTCTTCTTCATGTGCAAGTGCTTATTTTCGAATAATTGTTTTTGGGATTAGCTCCCACTAGGTCTAACCAACCTCCGCCAAATGTTCAAATTTTACTTCAATGAGAGAAACCCATGATATAACAAACCCATTTTTTTTTTAAAAAAAAAGACCCGTTGACTCGTGAATTCCAATTATTGAGCATTTGATGTTGTGTTTTGAAACGAGCAAAGCAGATTTTTAATGAAGAACTGAATTTAGGAATAGTTTTTGTTTTGAACTAATAGCATTTATGACTGAGATCCATTAAGTTATTACCATATTTACTCAAAAATAACTTAATAGATCTCAATTGGTATAAAAGCCAAAGTGCTGATTTGTAGAAAGGGTATATAATGAGAACAAATATATATAGAATTATTGAAACATAAAATATAACCATTATAAGCACATAAAAACGAACAATCTTACTTGTTCTTGTATCATAATCCAATTTCACACACATGCGCACAATTTTATCCTACAAATTATTGACTTGAGCTTTGAAGTGCTCTTTTTAATAAGAGAACGAAGTGTCTTTACGTAGTTGTGGAAAGTATGTAGGAACAATGAGGTAATTCCTCGTGAAGTTTGTACTAGGAAACTTTAGTGGCATCATTTATGGGAACACAACTGAATTGAATAAGAAGTTGTGAATTTCACTCAATCAATAGAAAAGAAAATTAATGGCCAAAATAAACTTGAACAACAATAAGAGAGGGGAAACCAACACCCTAGATTTGACAACGCTAAGAAGCAAGGTTCCCTCAGAGATGACAAGCATTATGAGTCAGATAATAAAGCATTTAGAAGAAATGAGGAAAGCGAACCAAGAGTTAAGGGACAAGGTAATTGTCATTGAAGGATATGGCGAATTAAATAACTATCCAGAGGATGATTAACCATTGAATGAAGTCTAACATGTTTGAGCTCCTGAAGTAGATGTAGCTACTCATCAAATAACAATGAAGGAAAGAACCTTAAGAGGTTCTAGAAACGTGGATACAAAGGACATTAGAGCTTTCATCTTGAAAGAGGTGAGAGAGCTTTATGCAAAAATAAGAAAGTCTAGAGTTTTAGAAGATGTAATTATCCTGACCAAAAGAGCAAACCAAGATCTATTTGTGGAAGTCATTAGACAGGCAAAAATGGCCTATAAATTTCGCATTCCTAGTTTTCGAATGTAAGATAAGACTTGAAGATCTGGAGGAACACATTTTCAATTTTAATATTCGGATCATAATGAATGTACAAGATAATGCATTAAAGTGTCCTACTTTTCTGTCCAGCTTGAAAGGCTCTACTTAAGCTTAGTTTCGTAGATTGAAGGAAAGCTCGATATCAATATTTGATGAACTGACTACTTAGTTCATCACCAGTACCTGAGGAATCAGAAGAAGAAAAAGACAATTTCAAACCTCTTTTTCATGAAATAAGGGGGAAAATGAGTCTACAAGAGCTTCTTCAACAGGGTTAATAAGAAGCTTAGTGAGCTAGGAAACTATGATACAGAGGTAGTTGTTTATACATATTATAAGGCAGTTAAAACCTCGATAACACATTACCATTATCTTGTTCGAAATAATTTATCTTCATTCGAGATAATGAACCAAAATATAAAAAAATGGATCAAGGAGGAAGAAGATGAGGTAGCAACTATTAATGAGGCTACTATAATCACTACTAGGAAAGAAGGAAGTTCCTCACAACGAGATAGGTATGGGAAGTAACTTGTAACTTGTAAAGAAGAAAAGAATGACAAGCAACAAAGAGTTTTTGAACTACTAATTCCTATAAACACTACCTATAAAATATTTGGGCAGAGTACAAGGACTCGGGGATTTTTAGGAAGCCAAAACTGCAGTCAACACCAAAAAACAGAGGGATAAGATTAAACATTGCAATTTTACAATGAAATTAGGCATGACATTGATGATTGCCATTCCTTAAGAGAGAAAAAAATACATGCCTTAATGAGAAACAAGGATTTTTTGAAGTTTAGGAAAGAACTTCGAAGAATCAAAAGAAATAGGAACAAGTTCCAAAACCAAATGTAATAGAAATTTAAATGAGGTATAACCTTCTATGATGAATATGATCCATGGATTATTATTTAACTCTTGCTTTCTAAAGAAATGAGATAAACAGACATAAGAGGAGTGAACTCCTCCAATGAAGCTATGGATGAGCAAGTAATAGAAGAGATGGATGTGTAGGTAATTAGATAGTCTTGAGGGACCAAAAATAGAAGTGGGGCTAGTGCAAGATTCCATGAAAACATTATTAGCTAGACAAATGTTGTTGCGATTACCAAGTGCAAGTGCAAGTTATCATAAACAAGTAATATAGAGTGAGTAGAGTATCGTTCCTATGAGAAATTGTTATTATTCTTGACAAATTACTAAAATTGTGTCTCATTGCTTTTATCCAGATAAATAGTAATTAGATTTGTTTATACAAAAACTAAACACTAATAATGTTAATCAATCTTAATTATGTAAGCAACATAAAGTATAATAATTGTATAAAGAGTATCTAGGACTATAACTATCCCTCATTATGATTTTTTGACAATATTATCCCAATTATTAATCATTTAGTTTAATTCTTGGTAACAACATGAAATTCATCACAAGCCTCTTACGATGATCGAGTGACTATGCTTTAATCTACAAATTACCTCTATTGATATGGTAATTTTAAAAAATCAAGATTAATTAAGAACATGTTGTATTAACCATACATGCCATATAGGTATATTCTTATCCTATAAAGAATCTCAAAATTGCTACACTGTGATCATGTATCTATTTGTTTAAGGCTAAACATTAAGATGCCTTTTTAAAGTTTATCCTAATGTTTTCTAATCATCCAACAATTAGTCCAATATATTAAAAGCATTAAGAACAAACAATTGAATGATAAACTATGTTCATAATAAAGGAATAAACTAAATCAAGTACATATATTGAGTTCAAAACTATAATCCTAGATAATAAAATTAAATCAACATGTTAACAGTTTTATGGCTAAATACAATAATAATCATGATACAACCCAATCAACCAAAGATTATGAAGATAATGTGATCTCCTCGCAATCCTTGATGTTGGCTGAATCCTCTAATGATTAGCCAATGGGCTCTTGATCTTGTGTAATCTTTCTCCAAAATAGCTTGAAATGTTGTTCTTGCTCAATGTAAGATGATTTTTAGGTTAGAAGTATGTTAGGGATTAATGTTGCTGCTTTCTTCAATGAATTCTGGGGCATTCTCTCAAATTTTGTTCTAGCACTGTAGCATTCGTCTTTAACTCTGGGGCATTTTCAAAGTTGAGGTTATCTCTTAGAATGTTGAGGTATTGAGCTCCCTGTAATGCTCACTGTGGATTTGACATGTCGCGACGCTACAACATTCATTTATATACATGAACGCTAGAGCTTTATGGTTTAAACACTAGGGTGTTCATCTCAATTCTTCATTAAATTTGGATCTTTACTTTTTGACTCCAATTGTGATTTTTTTTGCTCCAATTCCTTCAATTCCCATCTTATCATGATAAAACCTTGTGAAAATAACATTCAAATCATAAATAACTTTGAAATTACTTGAAAACGGACAATTCTTAAGGTAAAATGGGGTCGAAATATGAATCTAAATAATATTTATCAACAAGAAATGAACTAGTTCTATGTGGCAGTGCTCTATGAAAAATCAATAGATAGAGAAGGTAATGATGAAAGATGGAAGCCATTAGTTCGAAGGCCAACCAAGGTAAAAAGGTAAGGCAGAGTAGAAACATCATTAGTGATGGTGATGTCTATTAAACATAAATGAGGAGAAATCATCTTCTCTCATGAGGATTTGACTGGATTTATACTCCCACACCTCGATTCATTGGTAATTAGCCTAAACATTGTTGGAACTATAGTTTAAAGAGTACTAGTTAATAGAGAAATTAATGTAAACATCCTATTTTGAGAAGCCTTCTAGGGGATGAGATTGAATGAAAAATACACCAGAAGGTGTAATATTTAACTGATAACATTTAGAGGAGGGAAGGTTCAAGTCAAAGGGATAATCATGCTTCCTATTATAGCTGCTAAGAAGTGTCTTAAGATGGAATACTTAATAGTTGATGCATTAATAACTTACAATGCTATTACAGGACATTATTGGATCCATTATATAGAGGTAATGCCTTCCATTTTGCATCAACTCATTAGATGTATTTTAGTGACTTGAAGAGGAATGGTAGATATTAGGGAAGAGCAAACACAAGCAAGACAATGTTATGCTAATTCCCTTAGACCATCAATGCCTAAAGAAGAGAAGTAAGACGATATAACAAAAGGAAGATCAAACAGCTAGAACATCTAACCAAACTTAATTGTAAACGCACTAGTAGAATAGAACAATTTGCCTTTGAAAAAAATAGAAGCAACTTAGAAATAGAAATTATTGAATTGTGGCTAAAAGAACTTCTTTAGGAATAAGATCACACATTACCTAGCATCAAGGGAATTAAGGAAGTAATGCTAAACTCGTTTGGCACTGATATAAAAGTAAAACTGGGTGCCAATTTGACTTTAACAAAGAAAGAAGAAATGATAAAGATTTTTAGAAGAAACTGAGTTCTTTACTTGGACACATAAAGATATGGTTGAGATTGATTCGAAGGTGATAAGATACAAGCCCATCGGAAGGATTATATCCTAGTATAACAGAGGCAAATGAGGTTTGCTTCAAAATGTAATATAGTCATCAGTGATGAAATAGCTTGACTATTGGAGGTAGGATTCATTCAAGAAGTACATTACTTGGACTAGCTCTTTAACGTTATGGTGGTAGCAAAGAAGAATAGAAAATGACGGGTCTACGTTAAGTATACAAATCTCAACAAGGCAACCCTTAAAAGACCCTTTTTCACTACCCAACATTGACCAGATGGTGGATGTTACGATAGGGTATTAAAGATTATTCTTCTTTGATTACTGTGGCTATAAGTAGATTAAGATAGATATTAAGGATGGGGAGAAGATAAGTTTTATAACGAAACAAGAGACTTACAACTATACCCTAATGCTATTTTGGTTGAAGAATGTAGGAGCCTTATTCCAAAGATTGGTCAATAAAGTGTTTAGGGAACTGATAGGAAAGATTATGGAGTTTTACATAGATGACATGGTGGTTAAAAGTAAAGAAGTACAAAACCACATCTCAAATTTACAAGAGGTGTTTAATATGTTTAAGAAGTTTAAGATGCGATTAAATCCTACCGAATACACTTTTGGAGTCTCAATTGGAATATTGTTGGGACATATAGTTAGCATGAGAGGAATCGAGGTACATTCGATACAGGTTTAAGCTTTGTAAAATATCATAATTCCTAAAACACCTAAATAAGTTAAGATCTTGACAAGAAGGGTAGTAGCTTTGAGTAGATTAATATTCATAATGTCAAACAAGTGCATGACTTTCTTTTAGGCTGTCAAAGTACAAAATGAAAACCTGTAAGGTCCCAAATAGATGGAAGCCTTACAAAGATTAAAGGAATACTTGACAAAACCTTCTATATTATCCATACCACACTCTAACGAGGTTTTATATTTGTATCTTGTAGTTTTGAGAGTTGCTATAAGTATAGTTTTGTTCAAAGAGAACAATGGGCAGTAAAAACCCATCTTCTACACTTATAAGATGTTGATTGATGCGAAAACTAAGTACTTGATGACATAAAAGTTGGGTTTTTCTCCTTTAAAGGCTAAGGGTAAACTAAGACATTATTTCGCATCCTATCTAGTAGTAATATACACTTCTTATCCACTCAAATGCATCATGTCTAGAAAAGATGCTGTAAGAAGGAGGTTACAAAAATGATGATTTGATTAATACATCTAGACATTGAGTATCTGCCAAAAATAACAATCAAAGGGTAATAGAAAATTTCTCGTTAGAATATGAATTGATAGTAGAGGATGATATTTTTCTTTCAGAACCCGAGGAACCATAGAAGATACACATTCATAAATTTAATAATCACATAGAAGTTGGATTAGGAGTTAGAATCTAACGTCTAAAGGGATTGATTTTAGAGCATCCAATGAGACTATTATCTCTAATGTCAAATAATGAAGCTGAGTACAAAGTATTAATTGAGAGGTTAATCATGGCATGATAGTTGAAGATAAAACGGCTCCACCCTTACATAAATTTAGCTTTAGTCACTTCCTAGTAGAATGGTCAACAATTTAGGGAAGTAGTAATCACTCAAATACCAAGGTAAGACAGATTGCTTAACAATTTAGGGAAGTGGTAATCACTCAAATACCAAGGTAAGGCAGATTGCTCAATAATTGAATGAAGTTTAATCTTGAGAATATACTTTAGAACAGTTCTGTTGCATGCCAGAGAAAAAATAGCAGTGAATAAAGATGGCCCTATACCTTAGGAACTAGTAATAATAAGCATGATAGAGGTTAGCTCCACTAACAAATGGATGGCCCCATATATCCAATTTTCGCAGGATGGAAAGCTATCCATATATCACAATGAGGCTAGAAAACTTTGAAGTAAGTTAGGAAGATTTACACCTATCTAAGGTGATTTATACAAAAAAACATTTGGGAGTATACATGCGGTGCGTGTTATAGGACGAGAGGAAGAAAATCATCGAGGAAGTACAAGAAAGTGTTTGTGGGACCATTCAAGTGGCACGAATCTTACTTATAAAGTAATGAGACAAGGCTATTATTGGCTAACGATATATAAGGATGCCATAGAATTTACAAATAAATGTGAGAAATGCTAAAAGCATGCTGTTTTAATCTATTTTCTACCCGTGGACTTGAATTCAGTATCCAGCCCTTAGTCTTTTGTCTAACAGAGGATGGATATTATTGAACCTTTGCCTCTAGTAGTCAAAGGAAAGTGTTTTGTTTTACTTGCAAAAAATTACTTCTCTATATGGGTAGAGGCTAAAGCCTACAATAGAAACCCAAAATAGAAGTCAAAGGGTTTCTTTGGAACAATAATTACCAGATAGAAATGTTGTATACATTGGTCTATGATAATAGAACATATTATAAGAAGATAGTAACTTCCTTCAATTGTAAGTTAAAAATTCAACATAAATTCTCTTTCAGAAGTTATCCATAGGGAAATTGACAAGCAAAAATTAAAAACAAAACCATCTTTAAAATGTTGAGGAAGAGACTAGAAAGGAAGAAAAGAAAGTGGCTTGAAGAGCTTCCTGAAGTGCTTTGGGCATACTAGACAACTGTGAAAAAATTCAAAAGCAGTTCTTCTTATGCTTTGGTTTATGAAATGGAGGTGGTACTTCCTATGAAAGTATTCATCCCAACACTAAAGATCATATTGGTCAACGTAGAGCTTAATGACAAATTATGTTTCATGGCAAAAGACTTAGCCAGTGAAGTATAAGATGTCGCTTTCATTCATGCCACGATTTACAGGAATAAGTTACAAAACATTACAATGAGAAAATTCACAGAAGAGAAATTAATGAGGAAGATGTGGTCTTAAGGGAAGCCCTTGATATAAATAAGGAACAAAAGCTGGGAAGATGGTAGAGATATAGGAAAAACCTTACAAAGTGTTCAGGATGGATGTTTTAGTAAAATGACACTACATTGAGCTAATCCAACCATTTTTTGGCTTGTTGTCATGCATGCCACATGTATTCCTTTGACAGTACATTCACAATCTAAGTCTAAGGATGATTGATAATAGAAAACGTTAATTGGGTCCTTATGAGATTGAAGAGCATCGTCTAAAACCTGCCAATAAATCAAGCATCCTAATCACTGATAATATATTTTGGTATTTCAAAGTATTTCAACATATGTTTGTAGAACAGCTTTACTGCTACTTTCCGTTGGGCTTGCATGTAGTGCAGGAATAAATATCACATATTTTGAAATAATCCACAACCACCAAGATTGACTTCTATCTATTCGTATTTTTCATTTTGTTGATAAAGTCCATCGAAACAGATTGCCACAATTTCTCTTGATTTAGTATAAGTTCAAGAAGTCTTGTTAGCTTCATTTTCTTTATCTTGTCTAGTTGGCACACTAGGCAAGTTTTGACATTCATCGTATGCTTCAATAGCACCATTATGATCTTCAGATGTCTACACTAGTAAGGATCATACTTCTATTGTAATATTGTTCTCCTTAATTCCCCATTACTAGGGATATATTGTTAGAGCTGGTGCTTATGCGCCATTATAATATTATATAAATATTAATTATTTAATATTTATACAATAACCATTTCAAATAAAAATTGTTAATTTTATAATTATATGGTATAATACTTGTAACACTACAGATATTGTATTATCTAAAAGAGTTCAGATATGATATAAAGGAGTTTAGACCAGGGCTAAGAGTTAGCAATGCTGAGAGTTATAAATGCTAAGCGTTAACACTGTTAAGAGTTAGCAGGTTATAAGAGTCATCGAGATCTAAAGAGTTAGAACATTGTCGATAATGAGATAAAGACCTGAGATTATACTAGTAATGATATAGTTGCAAAGTATTGCAATAGATGCTAGGAAATGTTATTATGTAAGTATGTCTTAAACATTATGTTCCTGATCTATGTTCACCAATATGGGTTTATTAGTGAATCACTATAACATAGATCAGTGTATGTTTATATCTGCATAGTATAGATGGATATTCCTAGCTGACCGTGAGCTTAAAGCTTGTATAAACATGTGAGTATCCAGTCAGGACTGGATACTGAATAAACTTACGAGGACTCCAATAGATATCCTATAAACCGTCAAAGGAAGGTCCTCTTGAGTTGAGTAGTATTTGTGGTCCTTTAACCTGAGTGTCACGGTGGGCTTATGAGTGTTCCATCATACTTTGGTTCCATATATGTAAGAGACCTTTTATAGTCTGACCATTATGTGTCGTTGGGTATAGTCTAATGCTTATGGAGTCTGATGTACGTAGATATGGGATCCGTCAGCTTACATAGGTAAGTTGTATATCCGATGCTTCGAAATTGTATTTCATAAAGTTTTGTGGCCACAAGCATAAAGTTGAAAAAGGATTATTCTATAGGGTTAAACAATATTGCAAAAGTATTTGCGTATATTGTTTATCGAGATACGAATTTAGAGATAAGTTTATGGATGAACAAATAGAGATTTAACGGTGTTAATCTATATTCACACACATCCAAGGTATAAAATATGGAAGGATTATTTGGTCCTAGAGAGTCCCACAATATAAAATGTACTCTTTGTATACTTGGGCAGCGTATGGTATTGAATGGTTTAATACAATAAAATCTAGCAATTTACTAAAGTTAAGTTAATTAATGTATATGATTAAATGGTGGAACCCACTTTAGGTTAACTTGATAACCTAGTAAGGACATAAAATCAATTTCACTTAATGATTATTTAATTATTAAATAATTAAAATAAATATTTATTTATTTAATAGTTAAATAAATAATTTAACTTAACTATGGTTAAAAGTTAACCATATAGTTAAGTTAAAGTTAACCTTACTTAATGGTTAAGTAAAGGTTAACCTAACTATGCTTAAGTTAGTTAACTAAGGTTAGATTATTTAAATATTTATTTAACTTAAGGATTAAGTTAAACTAACTTAACTACGGTTAAATATTAACTATAGTTGGGTTAAGTTAAATGTAAATTCAAATTAAGTGAAATTAAAATGAAATAATTCATTTGTATAAATTTGCAAAATGAAATAAAATTTAAGGAGTTAAGTTTATTTTTGCTAAGTATTTTGGCTAGCATCAAAGAGAAATAAAAAGAAAAATTATTTTCTTATTATCGAATTCAATTGTTGAATTCATAATTAAAATTTTCTTTTATTAGGCTTAAAACCAATTAATAAAAGATAAGTGTTTGATTTATTGATTAAGGGTTAATCAAAGAAAAATAAAAAACTTAAGTTTAACTTGTTAAACAATCGCTGGATTAACATACTGCTATTCTAGATAATTAATCCCACCATTGTTAATTACTAGGATTAATCAAAGTTTGTATTTCAAATGGACTTCAAGAATTTTAATCCACAGACTTCAAGTGTTAATTCTCAATTTCGTTGTTAATTTGATTAATATGTATTAATTGTATTCATTGTAAATTTTTATAATTCATCTGTGAACATATATGTATATTTTTGTATGATGAACACATCTGACATGCATGCACCATTAATTAATCAACACCCAACAAGATGTTTTCTAATGCTTATCATAAGGTATGTATCTATCACTTATCACTTTTTTGACTTTTAAGAGAAATTAATAAGATGCAAGAGATGAAACCTAAGACAACAAAGTACTTAGAAAAGGATGTTGGTTTTTTGAAATAGGCTCGATCAGTAGAAATATTCAAAAGATATGATATCATTATCACTAATATTGTAGATAGCATTAATGCTATTGCAAAATAGACATAATCCATTCATGTGATGACATTGGTTGAGTAGATAGGGGAGTCAATGCAAAAGTAATTTTTTAGAGATGAGAGGCTGTTGTGTTGGATTAAAGCACAAGTGCATGCCATCATAAACAAATAATATAGAATGAGTAAAATATCATTCCCACGATAATTTTTTTTTTATTATTTGCCGAGTATTAAAATTATGTCCTCCTATCCTTATCTAAACAAATGATAAGTCAATAAAACTTAATAAAACCTAAATTACATAAATAAATAAAATATATCATAGCAGAGAAAATAAATATTAATTCACCAACTTTAAAGAGCTTAGTATTATAATTATTCTTTTATATTTCACTTGAATCTCAATTATTTCTCCCAAATTAATTCATCAATATGAATTATTAATAAAGAGACCTAACATATTCTCTTGCCTATTTGATGGTTGAGTGAAAATATTTTGCCTAATCAAGTATTTATATTCCTACGATAATTAGATTAAAAAAACCTCATTAAGAATAGGTTCTATATCAGTTATATATGTCATATAAGTGTATTTCTATGTCACATGAAAATCAAAACTATTATGTAATGATCATATATCAATCTATTCAAGTCTAACACCTAAATTTCTTTTCCAAGTTAATTAAGGTTCCTACAATAATCTAATTAGTGATCAAGTAACTAAAAAAAAAAAAATTGATTTGAGTTCATAATGAATTCAAATTATAATCCTAGATAAAGAAATCAAGTTATGATGAAATAGAGAGTTCTAAAGTTTATTAAGAAAAATATCATAAAATCATTGAAACTAGAAAGATAAAGATAATTTGTTGTAGTCTTAAATCTTTTAGGCTTTTTGATCATCTAAAAGTTGTTCTAACTCTCTAAAAATTGTTTAACTTGTGCTCTTTGTTTTTTTCCCCTCTTAGTTGTTGAAATAGGCTTTTTAATATTCTATTTATAGGTTTATATCTTCAAATTATGGTAAAACGTCAAATATAAGTCAAACTAGTTTTTCTTTTCCTATGCCTAGCATCCACGCTGTTTAAAAAAACAATACTCATGTATTACTATTCATGCATTGTGACCTTCGCTTTCCAGTACTATGACACTAAGCATTATAGCAACTTTACTGCAGCAAATTATTTTTGTTTTCATTGGATTTTCATCTCAAATAATTTCATTAACGTCAAACTTATAAAATGACAATAAAGTATATAAAAATCATAATATTCATGCTTAAAATAAATAAAGACTAAGTCTATAGAAACTTAAATAATAAGTATAAAATACATCCATTAGAGGCTGTAAAAAGTCTGATATCTTTTTTGACGACTTGGGCTCATTACAAGGTTTGAAAGTACAATGATAAGTCCAGCCACGTGACAATTCACCCGGTCAATGATTCACACTTTGTCATGAAGGATATAAGTAGAAATAGAATAGTGGATGTCTTAGCGAAGTCATGTAATTGTTAGAAATTTGACTTTCGATAACTATGTTATACCTATACTATTATAGTACACAGATAGACTAGATTACAATATCAAGTTCTTTGTTTGTTCTATTACACATTTAAGGGCTTATTTCATATATATAACAATTTAGTTAATTTAGTTGGTCATCCATCAATTTGGGTGGTTTTGAATGAGTTGAGAGATGCTAACATCCAACCTCCTATAGCACGTCAACAATCAAAGAGGCATAAGAAGAAGTTGATTCCATCGCAAGATGAGGAATCGACAAAGAATGTGTGGTCACTATAAGCAGCATGAACATAACTACCAGACATGTATATACCCCTATAACTTTGAATAACAATTAATATTGCCTGTTGTTGTAGTTTGTTATTATTTAATGTTATTTGTATTTGTATAACTTAAATTTAAATTTAATGTGACTTGTCATTTTTCATTTGTCATTAAGCTATCTGTATGCTTTGCATAGCAATTGACATTGCATGTTGTTGTATTTTATTATTATTTAATATTATTTGTATTTGTATAAATAATTTTATTTATTTGTAAAGTCCATTTAATTTACCACTTTTAAACTAGTTTGCAAAGTAAATATCCAAATTATGCATTATATATATTTGTAAAGTTAAAAATATTTAAATCATGCATTACATTTATTTTGAGCTATATGTCTACAATTTTAAGGCCATCTTTTTTCATAAAAAAAAATCCTATAAAAAATCTAGGTGTTAACCTGGTATTAGGTATTCAATAAACATACTAACAAAAAATCCACTATTCCTACTCTAGATCTTCTGCTGAGGCATACCCTCTTTTATTTTAATGACATCGAAGGATGACAAGCCTATAATAATGTCTCTTCTAAGATCGTAAAGTCTACATGACTAGTGATAGTATGGCATCAGAATACAAAGTGGAGCGTTATGAGCCTCTAACACACTGTTAATGTCTCTATTAATGCTGGAATAATATATAATGATCTTCTGGTGTACCAAATCCACCTCATTAACACTTCAATACTTGCATTTGTAGTTGATGAGAATATAAACGCGCATAAAATTGGACATTGTTACATAAATGGTACTATATAATAAAACAAATTAAATTATTTAGTTATAACGATTACCTTGTCAACCTCAACCTGCGGTTTGTAACCCAATAAATCTTCTTTGAGTTCTAATCCATATGATAGCAGTATTAGGCCCCATGTAACAGCAAATAGGTTATAAGCATATTGGTTGTACACATAATTATATGATTCCTAAATTTACGACAAAACAAGAAATTAGAAAATGTTAATGGCACATTAAAAAAATATGGAACTTTAAAAAACAAAACATATCTATAATAGTAATCTCTTGTGGCAATGCTTGTTGATACTTGCACTATCGTTGACAGACCGACTTCAGGTACTTATTAATATATTTCAAAACCTAACAAATAAAGTGAAAAATAGTTTATTTAAAAGCCAATGAAACCTAACATATATGTAATTTTTACTTGCAAAGTCAACTACAAACCAAAGCTTCAAACTCAGCTTGGACGGCTTAGTCTATCAACTATAATGGATTCACGTCTATCGCAGTCTCTTCATATTAAGGCTGTTAAAGTCTTGCCTTCTTCTTCTTGTTCTTTCGTAGTATAGGATTGGTAAATAAGGTGTGTTTTACCCATGCTTCCTTGTATTGCTGTCTAAACATACTCATACTTTTTAGCAAGGTTATGTAAGATTTATACACTAGTGAGATTATCATGCTTGTGAAGTTTGAACGCCATCCACTGCATTTTCTCTAAATTGAAACAAAACACATAAGTGGATAAGTTAAGTAAACTAAATTCATTTTTTATAAGCTACATTTATTCTCTTACTATATTCTGACTCGTGTCTGCTTGGAAGGAATATGGTTGAAATACTATATCATCAGTTTCATCTGATGCATAATATCACTCTAGACCTGATCAACTCTCTCAAAAATCAACTCTCGATCTTGGTTCATTTTTGTAGTAACTCAACATTGTCCTTGTTCATTCTTTATAGAAGCTCTTCTTTGTCCAACCTTAATTGTTCCTATAGCTCTTTAAACTTTTGTACAACATCATAATTTGATAACGTAATCTGTTCAAACTATATATAAATCATTATAGCTAATTTATAATTTATTACACTAATTAAGCTAATTTTTTAGCAAAATAAATAACCATCAAAGATAATATATACTACTCGAAATACTTGTTGAGCTTCAAAGATAATATAGCACAAGAAGTAATCACCAATGCGACATGCAAAAACCTTACCACAGACCTCTATTACCTTGTAAATCCAAACTTTAGATAATAATAAAAAAACAACAACAAATTAATCTCAATAATGTCAAAACATTAATCGCAATAATATTCATTAAGATTATTATGCACTTAGAAGCTATTTAAAAATCTGTACACATTATATTTCTTTGATCCATCCTCAGCATGGGCTTTTTTTACTTTTTTTTAACTTAATCAAGGCTACTGTACAAAGTGAGTCATACGTAACAGTCCATGCAATGTTGCTTTATGGATACTTATTAAACTCGTCTAAATCAGCGACTATACTTAGCACAAAATTTTAAATGCCTTTAAAATTGTCGCATGGTATCAAAACACAAAGAAAAGAAATGAATAAACATAATTTTACCATATTTTAATCGCCGACCTATTATAAATACAAAGTATCGAATCAACTACCTACATACTTATACGTCAATGTCTTTCTACTCGAAAAGTAATTCTCCCACAATTGATTACCCAATTTCTTTCTCAACCTTTGAATGGGCAGATAATCTCTTATCTTCAATTATGTTATTACTATAAACTCTTTCCAGGAGAATTATATGCACTTCTTGTCGATCAAAAATCACATCTTCGTTTATAGATTAGTAGTTTGAACTAATCGTAACAAAATCTCATGTACTAATATTCCTAAAAACAATATTATGTATGTCCAAATACCTCCCCATACATATATGTTTGAGAGCATTTAACTGCATGTATGTAAAAGTGTATTCATTGATTAATTCTTTAATACATGTCCAATACACATTTGTACTGTGAAATAGTTTATAATTAATCAACAAACACACATATAATTGAATCAAATGCAATATGAGTTTAAACAAACATACCCTTGAAGACGATTCATTGAAGAATCTGATCCTGGGTCTTACACGGAAGTGATTCGTTGGCAATTCTAGACTTCAACAATCTGGTGGAATTAAAGTGCTAGAATGGAAAGATTGGTTCAGTTCAACGAACATTCTCTCAATTTGGCCAATAGTATATTAAAGACCTCATTGAAATAATTTTAAACTTATTTATATATGAACGAATGCATCTCTCAGGACTAAATTGAAACACTTTTAAAGTTTACTTTCTTTCAATCTTTGCATGTTTGACACTTTTCATGTATGTATCTCATGCATAGGACAAATGTCATTTATGCATTACATGTATATGCTAAATGTCATACATTAAAAGGCCATGCATGCCATTTGTCAAAAGTTTCTTTTCCATGCAAAAAGGGATCTATTTGTAACATTTACAAACTTTGTTTTCCATTTTCCTGAGAGATCCTGAAATAAATCTTACTTTTCAAATTTTTTCGGATCAAATTATTTAACCCGGTCTATTACTCTAGTCCTCAACGAGTGCAATTTATATTGTGAGACTCTTTAGGTTCACACCCATTTTTCTTACGAAACTCTTCCGTAAGTTCGTAATGCTACTCCACATACACGTTACAAATATTACAAAACAACGAGTTGAACCATATAAGTTGAGGTCAACTATATTCGTATAATCGTTTTGTCACCTATATCCTGAAAGAGCAGAGATATAAATCATCACCTTTAAATCTCTAATTGCTCAACCGTAAACTTATTTCTAGATTTTTATTTCTATAAACAATATCCAAAAATGCTTTTACAATATTGTTTAACCCTACAAAAAACTCTTTTTTGGGGCTTTCGCTTATGGCCATAGAATGTTTTGAAATATAATCTTAAACCATCTAGATATACAACTTTACCGGACTCTATGAGTATCGGACCATACCTAATAACACCCATAGGTTAAACCATAAAAGGTCTCTGGCATGCATGGAATCAAAGTATGATGGATCACTCACAAGCCTACCATAGCACTCAGGTCAAAAGACTATGAATACTACTTAACTTAAGAAGACCTTTTATTGAAGGCTCTATAAGATGTCTATTGAGGGTCATTGTGAGTCTGTTCAGTATCCAGTCCTCACTGAATACTTGCATACCTATATGAGCTTCCACTAAGCTCACAGTCTACTAACTAACCATTTGGATAATCCAGATATGGACACACATTAATTTGGAAGAAATACCAATCGACTTGTGTCGGCAACTATAATTCAGGAATAATATTTGTAAGAATATACTGCATAATGACATTTCTTAGTACCATTTACAACTCCTTACAACTATATCATTACCAATATATTCTTGGGTCTCTATCCTATATCATACAAGATTCTAACTCCTTATGATACTAACTCTTAGAGTTGACCTAAACTCATTTAGATCTGGAATGTCTAAAAAGCTACAAGCTTAGTACTATAAAATTAATTATTAACGATTGATTTGAAATGTTCATTGCATAAATATTAAATAGATAAATATTCATGCAATAATTTGAATGTCACGTAAGCACCAACTCCAACAACTACCACTTTCTTTAGTGTCATTCATAATGATATCTTATACTTATCGACTCTACATGTTCTCAAACACACAAGTAGTTAAGGCATTAGTAAATGGGTCTGCTACATGATCTATATAATCTACTCTATAAGCTATTACATCTCTTCTAACTAAGATTTTTTTAATTATGTGGTATTTTCTCTCCACATGGATAAACTTCTGGTGTGTTCTTAGCTCTATGGCTTGAGAAAATTTTTAGTTGCTGTAACAAAATAGTGAGATAGGACTCACTGAACTTAGGACTATTTCGATCTCTGTAACAAACTTGTGTATCCATAGCGCTTCTTTTGCAACTTCTGAAGCCACGATGTATTATACCTTCGTGGTAGAATTAGTTATGGACACCTGCTTGACACTCTTTCAACTAACTGTAGAACATTAATAAGAAATACATATCTAGATGTAGACTTTCTATATTCGAATCAGACTAGAAGTCTGAGTTGGTGTATCCTTTCACTTGTAAGTTACTCTCTCCATAAATCAAAGACTTATCATTTGTACCCTTAAGGTATTTTAAGATATTTTTCATAGCCATCTAATGGCCACTACTTAGATCATATTGATATTAGCTCATAGCACTTATAACCATACTGATGTTAGGTCTCCGATATAATATGGAGTATATCATGCAACCTACAGTTGATGCGTACAGCATGTTAAATATTATAACTCTTTTATCTTCTTTCTAAGGGCTCATCATTTTAGAAAGATGAATGCCATATTTAAAAGGTATATTAATTGTCTTACAGTTACTGAAATCATACTTTTCAAGAACATTTTCTATGTACAAAGATGGGAAGAGTCCTATCAGCCTTCTAGCTCTATCTATATCTAGCTCTATCTCTATAAAAAATTTTACTCAGTATATAGGAAGCTTCCCCAAATCCTTTATGGAGTAGTTTATACTAAAATAGCTTTTGACTGACTATAATATACCATTATCATTTTTGATAATAAGTATGTCATTTAAGTAAAGAACAAGAAAGATAATCATGCTCCCATTAACCTTTCTGCACACACACACACACACACACACACACACACACACACACACACACACACACACACACACACACACACACACACACACACACACACACACACACACACACACACACACACACACACACACACACACACACATACACACTTTCTCTTCATTTTTAATAAAACCAAACCATCTAATTACTTCATCAAAATGAAGATTCCAGCTTTGAGAAACTTACTTTATTTTATAAATGGACTTCTTTAGTCTGCACACTAGATTAAGAGTTAAGCTGAATGTAAAACCTTTCACCTTTTCCATGAATATCTTTTCCTCAAGATATCCATTTAGAAAATCCATCTATCAGATCTCAAAATCATAATATGCTGCAATAGCCAACAGAATTTGAATCGACTTTAACAATGCTAATAGTGAAAAAGTTTCTTTATAATCGATCCCAAATCATTGAGTATACCCTTTTGCAACAAGTCGATCTTTAAAGATCTTTACTTTTTTATCGGGCCAATGCTTTTGCTTGTAAACTCATTTATATTCAACAGGAACAATTCCTTCGAGAAGCTCAACCAATTCCCAAACTTAATTGTCTTGCATATAGTCAATTTTAGATTTTATAACTTCTTGCCATTTTCCCAAATCGATGTCCGACATCGCCTCTCTATTAGTTAAAGGATCATTTTCTTTAACTATGAAAACCTTAAAGGCATATTTAAGTATCATTCTATACCTTGCAAGTGACCTTGATATTTTTTCCTACTTACGTAGAGGTGTGTCAAAGGTATCTCATTCAATTAAACCTGAGGTTCCATCGTTGATTCCATAATCTTTTGATTAACTTCATCAAGTTTAATCTTTCTACTATCCTCATGATCAATGAGAAACTGTATCTCTAGGAAAGTGGCATTAAAAGCAACGAACACATTTCGTTCATCTGGATTATAGAACTGATATCCCATAGAATATTTGGAATATCCAATAAACTAATACTTATACCTCTTAGCTGTACGTTTATCATATTGCATAACTTTTACATAAGGAGGACAACCCTAAATCTTAACATACTTAAGACTCAATTTTCTCATAGTCTATATCTCATCTGAAGTAGTAAGAATAGCTTTTGATAGAACTCTATTCAATAAGTGAGCAACGATTTCTTGGTCATAACCCATAGATATTTTGAAAGATCGGTAAAACTCATCATCAATCCAACCATATCTAATAAAGTTTCATTTCTCATTTCTAAAATACTATTGTGTTGAAGAGTATTTGGACGACTATATTGAGGGAGAATCTCATTCTCCTTTAAAAATAATTCATAAATTCACCGCTTATGTATTCACTATCTCGATCTAAAAGGCATTTAATATATATATATATAGGTTTGTTTCTCTACCTCTTATCAAAATTCTCTGAATATTTCAAAGTTTTTTGACTTGTATCTCATCAGATGTACATGTCTGTATTGTGACAAATCATCAATAAAGATTATGCATTATCAAAACCCACCCATAATAGTGTGATTCATTAGGTCACATATATCATTATGTACTAGTTCCAATAAAGTAGTGGCACAATGTCCAACATCTATAAAAGGAGATTTGGTCATCTTTCTTTGAATACAAGATTCACATACTGGATATGATTCTATGTTATGATCAGATATTTGACCATTCCTAACCAGACAGGCTAAGTGTTTCAAGCCAATATGATCTAATCGCATATGCCATAATTTAATATTATTCAAATTTCCCAAACTATAATCTGTATTAACTTGTGCATTCAATACATTTTCTATTATATCTAAAATATAATGACCATTCATCGACTGACACTCAACTAATAAAACATTATCCATATTGCATAAGTACAAGGAATGATTCCAAATAAATACATGATCACCTTTAGTGTTTAATATAGGAAGGGATATAATTTGTTTGATAATGTCTGGCATAAAATAAAAGTTATACAATATAACAGCTCTACCACAAGGGAGAAATAACTCAAAATGTTCAACAGCTTCGACCTATAGGAAATCTCTAATCTAACACAAAAGCAGTATTTCTCTACCCGTAGTTGTTTAACTTCCCTTAGACCTTGCAACATATTGTAAGATATGAGAATGACATGCAATATTTAATACCCAACCAGTACAAGCATCAAATGCTAATGAAATGTCAATGATAGGTAAACATATACCTGATGGGTTCTTCCTGACTGTGGCAAGGTACCTTGAACAGTTATGCTTTCAATGTTTGTCCTTGCCATAATGGAAACACTTTTTTATGCCTTTGTGTTTGTCTTGCTTCTTGGATATTGCTTATCTCTGAGGACCAACATATGGTGTCTACTTTTCTTTCTTTTTACCTTTAGACTTCCTAGATGCCTTTAGGGTAAAAGATAAAGTAGTACTCTGAACATAGAAGGCTGCACCCTCACTGTCCATGTTCTCCTAAGTTATCTTTAATATATTGTGTAACTTAATATATGTGAAAGTCAACCATTATATATTAAAATTCATGATAAACTGTGCAAATGACCCCAACAAAGATTGGAGAATTAAATTATTCCTCAAACTATTATTCAGAGATATATCCATAGTTTTCACTTTCTCGATGTATAAAATTATCTTAAGTACATAGGGACTAACTAGATTGCCTCAGATACTTGAATTGAAAAAGTTTCATAAAGATCATGTATAGATTAACCTATGGTCTGTCTATAAATAGCTTATTTAGATGGAGCATGATACTGCTTGCACTATCCCTGTGCATATGCTCCATTTAAATTTCAGTTGATATTGAGGCGATGATGTATAATTTGACTTTCAAATCATTATCAACCTATTTCTGGTATGTCAGTACCTTTTCTAGAGTAGCTTTATCAGAAACACTTCTGAGCATCTTCTAATCAATCATATATCCAGCGTTTCTCAATCCAAAATAATTCTAAGATTCATTAGCCAGTCAAAGTAATTCTCGGTATCCTTTAGTTAGATTGCATCAAATATGTAAACCAACGGATTGTTCGAAGCCATCTTATCTTCGTAAGACAAAAATATGAGATGTTAGCAAAATCATTTCAAAATCGTTAATTAATAAGTCTTTAGATCATGGATAAAACTAATATATGCTTTTAATTTAAAGACGTTTTCCCACTACTTTACATATTCCCTTCAATCTCTCAAACGGAAAAAGGGAAAGTTTAAACACTTTAAACTTTACAGTGAGAAGTAGACCCAATCAGCATTCTACTTCGGCCTCACGCTTTAGAAATATTGGCTTTTGTAAAATTCAGAAGATAGACAACTCTTGTCAATTGTATCTCATGCAACTCTTGTCACTGATCCTGAACACATCTTATCCTCACGCTTTAGCAATACTAGGTAAATGTGTTCAAAACTAATTTGTCAATAATAAAATATAAGTTACTGATACTACCCTCATGCTTTAGTAATATTGGGTAATACATTCGCTTATATTTGCCTCATCTCATGTTTAACTAACATAGTCTAAATCACACCAACCAATCCCTTACGCTTTAGTAATATTAAGAAGGATAGAGGTGATCCATCCAAAATCATATTGACAAGACAGACCTTGTATAAATTATCTCATAATGAAATACATTTTCAGTCTGATGAAGAGAAATTTTATAAAATTTATGCCCATCTCATGAGGGTCTGATTCGTATCCCCCATTTGTTTTATGCAAGAACAACTAAAGCTTCCATTGTGGTTAACAATGAAAACAAATGATTTATAGTTTATAAAATAATTATTTGACAATTATATTGCTTAAATAAAGATGCAAAATTAAGTGAACTTCTTAAAACACCTTGGCATTATACTACTTTAATACCCTAACCTGGCACACTTCACCACTGTAGAATTATCATATAATGCCATTGGGTTGACAAGCCAACGCCCAATGAATTCCAGTAAGTTCTAACATCTTGGACCTTGGAAACCTCAGTGCCAAAATGCCACGTTGCGACATTCATCTAGCATTTATCAACACCCTATTGTCGGACATATGAGCGCCCCAATGTGTATTTTGATGCCACAAAAACCCCAGCGTTATACATCCAATGCCCCAACATTCATCAAACCACTATGAATGCCTCTGCATTATATATGCAATGCCACATCGTTCAATGACTTGCTTTTGTATTCTCAACACTTGAAAATGCAGAACCCACTTTTCCTAGGCGTCCGAAACAATTCAAACAAACTCTATTAACTAGAAAAACACATATACATGCTCTGATACCATGTTTGAGTGCATCTAAATGCATACATGTAAAAGTGTATTCATTGATTAATTCTTTATTGCCCATCCAACATACATTTGCATAGAAAAATAGTTTATAATTAGTAAACAAACACACACAAAATCAAATCAAATATAGTATGAGTTTAAAAACAAAATGTACCCTTAAAGACGATTTAGTGAAGAATTCGATCTTGGGTCTCACATAAAAGGTAATTCGTTGGCAATTCTAGACTTTAACATTCTGGTGGGATTAAACTGCTAGAATGGTAGCTTATCTTCAATTTCCAGGAAGATTGGTTTAGTTCAACACTTGAACATTCTCAGGAAGATTGGTTCAGTTCAACACTTGAACATTCTCTCAATTTGGCCACTAGTGTATTAAGGACCTATTGAGACTTATCTATATATATGGCCAAATGCATCTCTTGGGGACTAAATTAAAACATTTTCAAAGTTTACTTTCTTTCAATCCTTGCATACTTGACACTTGTCATGTATACATCTCATGCATAGGCCAAGTGTCATTTATGCATATGCAAAATGTCATACATTAAAGGACCATGCATGCCATTTATCAAAAGTTCATTTTCCATGCAAAAAATGATCTATTTGTAATATTTACAAATATTGTTTACCATTTTTCTAAGAGATCCTGAAACAAATCTTGTTTTTTAAATTTTTTTCGAATTGAACTGTTTGACCCGGTCTATTACCTTAGTGCTCAATGAGTACACTTCATATTGTGAGACTCCTTAGGTTCACACATATTTGTCTTCAGAACTCTTTCGTAAGTTCATAAACGATGCCCCACATACATATTACGTATATTATAAAACAACAAGTTGAACCATATAAGTTGAGGTTAACAATATCTGTATAATCCTTTCATTACTTATATCTTGGAAGAGTAAAGATATAGATCATCATCATCAAATCTCTAATTGCTCGATTGTGAACTTATCTCCAGATGTATTTTATTTTTTAACCTTACGAAAAACTCTTTTTTGGAGTTTTCACTTATGGCCATAAACCTTCCTAAAATACAATCTTAAAGTGTTGGGATATACAACTCACCCATATGAGTTGACAAATCCCATATCTACGCACACTGAACTCCATAAGCATCGAACTATACCCAACGACACCTAGAGGTCAAACCATGAAAAGTCTTTTACTTGCGTGAAATCAAAGTATGGTGGATTACTTATAAGCCCATTATAGCGTTCAGGTTAAGGGACCACGAATACTATTCAACTCAAGAAAACCCTTAATTGACGGCTCTATGGGATGTATATTAAAGGTTCTCATGAGTCTGTTTAGTATTTAGTTTTTATTGAATACTTGCATGCCTATACAAGCTTTTGCTAAGCCACGGTCTACTAAGACTAACCATTTGGACAATCCAGATATAAACACAAATTAATTTATAAGGAATTTCAATCGACCCGTGTCGACAAATATGGATCGGGAACGATATTTTTGAGAACATATTACATAATAACATTTCTGAGCACTATTTACAACTTCTTACAACTATATCATTACTAATATATTCTTAGGTCTCTATCCTTATTTCAGATAAGATTCTAACTCCTTAGAATGATAACTCCTAGCATTGACCTAAATTTCTTCATATTAGATCTAAACTCCTTTAGATCTACAATGTCTAAAAAGTTACAAGTTTAGTATTATATAATTAATTATTAACGATTTATTTAAAATGTCCATTACATAAATATTAAATAAATAAATATTCATACAATAATTTGAATAGTGTTTAAGTACCAACTCCAATAATATCAATCTGAGTAGATATCAACTTATGTTTGATAAGATCTTGGGCTCACTAACAAAAAACATTAAATCAAATTAAATAAATAAAATCAAATAATATTATTAAACATAATAATAAATTAAACACACTAACTAAACAAATATCAATTACTAAGCTAAATTATAAATACACATATTAATAAAATTTTTAATTAGGTACTTATTTAATTAATAATTTGAACAAATTTAATAAATATAAAATTATTTATCTAATATTAAATAATTTATTCAATTAGTTAATTTTTAAAAATAATTATAACTTTTTAATTATTTAATTAGTTGTTATTTATTTAAAATATATTTAATAATTATTTATCACTTAAAATAAAAAAAATACTACATATCTCATGACATGTACCACGCGATTCTCACGTGGTGCATGGGATGGATGTAATGCCACCCTAGCCACCCCTTTATCCTTAAATTTTTGATGATTTTCATCGTTTCAACCTTTTATTTATTTATTAAATTTTTAATTATTTTTCACTCATTTTCAACACACTTTAATCGCGTTTTATAAATTTTACTCACAAATCTAATTATTTTCACGCATCAATCATAAAAAACTATCAATCTATTCTTAAGTTTAAAAAACTTACAAATTATCAACCGTTTTTTAAATTTTAACTCAGTCCCGGTGTATCTAACTTTCAACTCAGCCACCGGTGTAAAAAACCGTCTAAACAATGTTCATGCCAAAATCATCAAGCCAATTGATGCAGAGTTCAATTGCCGTTGAGGATGATTGAGAGTATTTTTAAGATAGTTATTTTGTTGGGTTCGAAATATTTGGTTTGTTGAGAAGAAAAATTATAATGAGTAAAATTGTCAAATTTTAAATTCTTTCACCATAAAAGATTAACTATTATATTTAAGGTTAAAAAATAATAATAGGTTAAAATATGAGCCATTGAATAATAGGCTCTGCTTGCAAGGAAATAGTGAAAACTCAATGTCACATACAAAAATTTCCGCATTGTAATAAGCACATACGTTTAAGAAAGCAAGGCAGTAACTGTCCAGGAGCAAAATGAACATCAACCAGGTAAAAGGATTATGAATTGCGTCTGCCATTAAATCAGCCATATTACAACCCTAAGAAATGGTTGCTCATAGACACTACTGGACAGATGCTCTACCAACATATTTCTTTTTCTGTGAACAAACTGGCAATGTACATTATCTAGACCAAGACCTAAACATAAACTTTCATGAAATTGTTGGTCTGAGAAAGATTTCAAACCTAGCATCATCAAATTAACCATGAAGAATTAGTCTACATGGATGCCAAACCACGAATGTAATCATCCCACATTTCAGTTGCAATGGAATCCCGGAACTGTGTGGCGTGTTCTAGTTGTTCTATTTGAAACCCAATTTCCATAGCCCTGGTGTCAACATGCCCCATTGGCTGTTCTGCCCCCAATGGAGGCACAGACTCCACAATTGGCAATAAAGTGTCCTGTTCATACATTCTGAAAAGCCAATCATCTGGCTTTTCCCTTCGAATGTAGTTGTGTAATGCACAGGCAGCAACTACCAACTTCACCTGTGTTTGTAATGGGTAAGGAGGAGCTGACATTAAAATGGGGAAGCGCTCCTTTAAGGCCCCAAAAATACGATCAGTGGCATTTCTTAATAATGAATGCCGATGATTAAATAGCTCTTGGGCATCTTGTGGATGATAACCACCAGGAAATTGGTTTGAGTTATAGGGAACACCTTGATATGGGGCAATGAAGCCCGGCATATTTGCATACTCGTTATCCACAAGGTAATACTTTCCTGCAACACAGAAAAACTCATCCAATAAGAACTCCAAAAAGTTCACCCAAATATAATTCCTTTCTTGAAACAAAATGATGATTTTATATATTTTGCCCTAAATCTTTTCAAATTTCATATTTGTATCCCATTAAATTGGTTGTCCAAAAAACTTGGCAGGTCATGATGTATCAATACCTTCTGGGACCTGCAATTTGTTTCGCCTAGTGAACGCCGAATTTAGAACATGCAAATCTGATGCAGAGCCTTCCCAACCAGCCAGGACATAATGAAACATCAAATCAAACGAGCAAGCTGCCAGCACATTTTGTGAAAGTAATCCACTCTTGTTACGGAAAGGTCCTTGCTCATCTACACCTACCATAACTGGAATGTGTATACCATCAATAGCTCCAATACAATCCTATCAGAAGATTATTATGTATAATAATAGTTAGATTTACTTCACCAAACAACAGATACACTAGTTTAATCCCAAAAGTATCATACTGAATCACTAATTCACTATATGATTACCTTAAAATATGGATAAAGTCTAGGATCCTCTAAAATTTCTGTAGGAACATCAGATCCTGTAGGTTGAAAAAAGTCCAATGAAACTGTCATGATGGCATTTAAAACATTGTTGAAATGACGACTAATGGTTTCTCCTGAATACCGAAATAACTCTTGAACAGCTCGAGTCCGTAGATTATGACCAACAATGAACATGAATATAGCTAATTGCTCTTCAATCTTGATTCGATTTGTGTGACGTAATAAACCTTTAGATTGCAGCATCTCACATAATTTGTAGAAAACCTTCTTATCCATGCGAAAATTTTCCAAACATCGTTCACTTTGACCATTTAAAATCTCATCTACAAACTTTATTCCATTGGATGCCAAATTATGACTCAGTTCTTTGGGTATATAATTGCCATAGACTCCATCCTTGTCATCAACAGAGCTATCCATAATAAAACCAGCCTCTGCACTAAACAAAGAATAGCTCAGATATCTATTGTCATAAAAGTAATAATTTGCTGTTGTTCGGAAATATAAATAAACTGAATACAGGACATTGAACGGGTAAATATGTAATATACAGATACAAATGTATACTTTTTCATATTCAGCCCATTCAAGGTTCATACAACAGGTATGAATTAGTCCCATGGCTAATAAAAAATTGGATGCAGGGAAGAAATCCACATTTTTGTTTGAGGATGAGTCTTCTCATGCCTCTACAGAGATGCAAACATCAAGTGTACAACATCAGCATTTACATGCAAAATAAGAAAAGCATTCCAAAATCAATTCACAAGTTCCAGTATTAGTTAACAATAAGATTTAAATTATGGCCAAGAAAATAAAAATACATGGGAAGCAAATATCTACATTGCTGTCCCTATATCATCATCATATGATGAAAAATAGTAAGCAGAACCACTGGAAGAGATACACATCAAATGAACAAGCCATGAGAGCTAGAAATGAAGCATCAAGATTCCATCTAGTTACTAGTCCTTGACCTAGTTATGGGTCAATATAGAATAACTTGCTCGAAAGCAAATGTCAATATGATGTTACCACCAAAATATGTCAACACTGAAGATTAGAGAAATCAAACAAAGTTTACTCTATAGACATCTAAAATTTGCATATCATAAATAAAGGTGTTTCTGGTTAAATGGAAAAAGATCAATACATGATGGAAGAAAGTGTGAAGAAATAGAGAAAGAAGAATTCTTATCCATTGATAATGAGAAAAATACATCATTATATAGGTGAAGTTATGCGTCCTATTTGGAAAGTTATCAATCTATTTCCTATTCTATGATATTAACCATAAATATATACAAAATACTATATACATTTCAACACTCTCCCTCAAGCTGGAGCATAAAAATCATATGCGCCAAGCATGTTACAAATAAAATCAATTCAAGGACTCTTGAGAGATTTAGTGAGAATGTCTGCTAGCTGGTCGTTTGAGCAAACATGACTTGTGAAAATACAACTAGACAAAATCTTCTCTCGAATAAAGTGACAATTAATTTCTATATGCTTAGTCCTTTCATGAAATACCGGGTTGGATAAAATGTGAAGTATAGCTTGATTATCACAAAGTAACTTCATTTGTGATATGTATGCAAATTTCAATTTTTGGATCAATTGTTTCAACCATATAAGTTCACATGTTGTTAAGGCCATGACACGATATTCTACTTTTGCGGTTGACCTGGCAACAACTTCTTGCTTCTTACTTTTCCATGATACAAGGTTTTCTCCAACAAGAACACAATACCTAGTAGTGGAACGTTTATCTAATGGAAAACCTGCCTAATCAGCATCTGAATATCTGACTAACTGTGTACGACATTAATCTCATACAGAAAACCTTTTCCTGGTACACTCTTAATGTACCATAAGATTCAGATAATTGCATCCCAATGACTACCACATGGAGACTGTAAAAACTGACTGACAACATTGATCAAAAAGAAAATATCAAGCCAGGTGATGGTGAGATAATTAAGCTTACCAACTAATCTCTGATATCTCCTAGGATCTGCAAGAGACTCCCCCTAACCAAGTAGGAGTTTATTATTAGGATCCATAGGAGAGTCTACGGGTCTGCAGTCTACTATCCCTGTTTCTTCCAGAATATCCAGCGTATATTTTCTTTGAGAGATAACAATTCCAAACTTGGATTGAACAATCTCTATACCAAGAAAATATATGAGCAATCCTAAATCTTTAGTCTGAAAATGTCAAAACAAATGATTCTTTAATTGCTTAATACCGTCCAGATTATCTCCTGTAATGACAATATCATCAACGTAGACTACTAGATATATGCGTTGACCCTGTGGTGTATGTCAATAGAAAACAGAATAATTTGACTCACTTCAAATCATGTTAAACTCCTGGATAACAGTACTAAATCGGCCAAACCAGCCACGAGGAGATTGTTTCAAACCATACAAGGAGCGACGAAGCTTATACACCAAACGAAACTCCCCCCTGAGCAACAAATCTAGGTGGTTGCTCTATATATATTTCTTCTGGAAGCTCACTATAAAGAAACGCATTTTTGATATCGAGTTGGTGCAAAGGCCATTAACGAATAGTAGCCATAGACAATAACAACCGAATAGATGACATTTTAGCCACAGGAGAGAAAGTCTCATAATAATCCTACTCATAAATCTGAGTGTACACTTTTGCAACCAACTGAGCCTTCAATCTGTCCACCTGACCATTTGGATCCAACCTTGACAGTATACAGCCATCGACAACCAACCGTGGAGTGTCCGAGCGGCAACCGAACCAATTTTCATGTACCATTAGCATGCAAAGCAACTATTTCCTCAACCATTGCTTGACGCCAGCTAGGGTGGGAAAATGCTTCATGAAGTGTTTTAGGAACAAAAACAGAAGATAAAGTAGACACAACAATGGAGAAGATAGTAGAAGATAACTAAGAAAGTTGTACATAGGATGAGGGTTACGAGTGGAACATATACCTTTACGAACAACAATTGAAAATTGGTCAACAAGAGGTAGGACCCCAGTATAAGAGGAATCTGGAGCAAGAAATGAGTCAACGGGAACCTCAAAAGTCTCAGGAGTGGTATCACTGTCAGCACCTACAGGATCAAAAGGAACAAGACTATGATGAGCTAAAGAAAGAGAATCTTTGATGGGAGGATCATGCTATGGGACAGGAACAGGTTCAGTATTTGACTCAGGAGGAGGAATAATATAAGAAACTAGAAGAGCCTCTGTAATTGACATATTTTTTGAAGTAGAGAAAGAAAAGAAAGGGAAAGACTAAAAAAATGTGACATCAGCAGAAAGAAAATAACGTCGGGTGGCAGGAGAATAATATCTATATCTTTCTAAAGACGTGAGTAGCCAAGAAAAATACATTTGATGGACTGAGCGAATAATTTGTCTTGACCAGGAGAGAAGACATGGACAAAACATGTGCAGCCAAAGACACACGGCTGAGAATGAAACAATGGTTGATCAGGATACACAATAGAATGAAGGACCTGATGTTGTAACACGGAGGAAGGCATTCAATTTATCAAAAAACAAGCAGTAAGAACAATATCCGCCAAAAAAATAGAGAAGAGCATTATTATGTATAAGTAAAGTGCAGGCAGTTTCAATGAGATGTCTGTTCTTATGCTCGACAACTCCATTTTGTGGTGGAGTATAAACACAGAAAGGCATATGTAATATGCCCTGAAAAGACATAAATTTAGTAAAAAGAACAAAAAAATATTCACATGCGTTATCACTACGCAATCTACGGATAATAGTGGAGAATTGTCTTAATTTCAACACAAAAAGATTCAAAGATGGAAAATAATTCAAAGTGATCTTTCATTAAAAAAATCAAGTGCAACGCGAATAATCATCAATAAACGTAACAAAGTATTTAAAACCTAAAACATAAGAGACTCGACTGGGACCCCAAACATCTGAATGAACTAATTCAAAAGGAGATGAAGCCTGATTATTGACACGCTTTAAAAATGATCCACGATAGTGTTTTTTAAGCTGACAAGACTCACAATTAAAAGACGATAGACTAGAGAGACCCAGAATCATTTTTCGAAGCTTTAACAGATTTGGATGTCCCAGACGATTATGAAGACATGCTGGTGATTTAGTGATAGTGCATACAACAGATGGTTGAGAAATACTCAAATGATAGAGCCCCTGTGACTCATGACCTAAGCCAATCATCTTTCCCTTACTGCGATCTTGTATAAAAACAGTCATTAACAAAGGTGATTGCACAGTTTAAAGAGTGAGTGAGTTTACTGACAGAGATAAAATTAAAAGGGCAATGCGGTATATAAAGAACAGATTCTAAAAGTAAGGAAGGAAGAGGATGTGCTCGACCAACTGCTTGAGCAGTAGTTGTGGACCCATTAGCTAAGGTGACAAATGGCAATAGTCTAGATGTAGAAGTATGAGAAAATAACTGAAGGTTACAAGAAATGTGATTAGAGGCACCAGAATCAAGGACCCAGGGTTCTAAAGAGGAGGGTTGAGTAATACAAGCGACCGAATTACCAATATGTGCAACGAAGGCAATGGAAGAGGTACATTGCTTGGCCGCTTGGTATTTAATGTATTCTGCATAGTCGATACCGGTGAGAGTCACGAAGGGAGGTTGTTTGTTTGTTTTAGAGCTCTTAGTAGTCATATTGAATCATAAATCGAAAAGAAGAAAACAACTAATAACCAGGAGCAGTTTTCCAGAAACACACTGGCGATTTCCGACAACGACGACGGCAAGTGACACGGTGGCAGGTATTTGGTTCACCGGCATCGTCTGAAGCTATTGGTGCCGGCGGTGAGGACTCACGTGCGCCGGAGGAGGAGAATGGCGATCACGTGACAGCGGCAGAGAGGTGGCGCGTGGGGGCTTGTCCGGCAGCCAATGGTGCGCGGCTGCTACAGACTTGGTCGTCAGCCTTGTCTGAGTTCACGGAAAGGATGATCGCAGGAGAAAAGTCGCCGGAGAGAGGGATCGAAAACTGACCGAAAATAAGGGCAGCAAGTGGAGGCGCGTGCAGTGGCCGATGACTACTAGGCTGCCGCAGGAGTGATCTCCGACATTTTTTGTAGGCAGGGACACCGGCGGTGAAAGTCCACGTGCATTGAAAAAGTCTGCAGAAGTGTTCAGGCTGTTGTTCCTGCAACAACAGCAGCAGAAAAGCAACAGGTTGTTATTCAGGCTGCTGTTTTTTGCAGCAACAGCACACCTATAGCGTCAGGTTGTTATTCGGGTTGGAATCTATTTTGGAAAAGATGCACTATCATGCTCTACTAAGTCCTTGAAAGGGAAGCTATTTATCACTGACTAATCCTGCAAATAAACTAAAGGCAACAATAATATATTGAGACCCAGATGGAATTTGTGTCCTCATGCACACCTACAGGGACACAGCCTTTGACAATGTCGAACTACTCAATTTTTACAATAATATAGCAATCCAAACTTGAATATTAAGGAAAAGAACCAAGGAAAAAGCAACAGACAAACCCACTTTAATTTTAAATCAATCAAAGATTCAAGCAAGAACCCAATAAAAACCAGAGGATTCCATAAGCAGAACAACGACAAGTTGCTGTTCAGGCTACTGTTTCCACAGCAATAGCAGCAGAACAGCTCAAGAATGTTGTTTAGGCTGCTTTTATGCAGCAATAGCATCAGAACAGCACCACGCTAGCCACAAGAATCATGCATTATCCAATGGTAGAAGATAAGAGCATAAATTGAAAGTAATGCAGCATGGACACATCCATTATTATCCAACTTACTGACACATGGAACAACCAAAAGACATGGTAATAAGAGCATTTATTGAAATTTATTTTTAGAACGGAGAAATCAACTTTGTAGCTTTGAATTAAGCAAATACACTAGATATTATCACCAGCTGAAAGCCAGAATTGAAGAAACTACATTACCATGTAGCCATTAAGATTTCAAACATAATTGTAATTAAGAGGATCATAAAGTGCAGATTGTCAATGAGTCAACTTCTAAGCCAGCTCATTCAAAATGCATCATTCACAAACAAGAACAGAACATCTTTTCACATATATTTCACATTAGTGGATCTTTTCATACTTCTTGGTTACATAAACAACTACTATGAAGATCCCAGATCTTCAAATTCATTCATAATTTAGTATTCGTCAAAATTGACATGTAATCTAGTCAACAAGTACATGCATCAAACATAATTTTATAAAGAGACCAACTTAGTATACTCCAAATAGCAAACCTCATATTACCTGCAAATCCATGAACAATCAAAGCACTGAAAGTTGCACCTTCTAAAATGATTTCAGTGAAATGAAAAGCAAGATATGAAGATATAAGCAAAAGAAAATTTTCAAGATACTTAGCTACAGCAATTGCCAATACTACTTACACTAAAGCAATTCCTCAAAACTTGACTATATTTAACTAAGCAAATAATATCAGACACTAAAAAGCTACCATGCATTTCCAATTTCTACACATAACTCATATATAAGGAAATTAAAACATATATATATATATATATCAAACCCTAACTAAATAGAAGATCTTGAAAATTATAAATTCAACACTAACCTTACATCACCACCAACTTCCTCACCGAAACTTCTCCGCTTAGAGTTCAACTGGGGTTGGCGACTGTTGCTTCAAAATTAGAGAACACTAAAAATATGCAAACAAAAGTTGGAAGTGAACAAAAATTCAACCTTCAATTAAACAGATTGCCTGTTTAAGATTCAAACAAATTGCAACTGCTATATCCAAAATGAGGAGAAAAACAAACTCTGCAACCAAAATCACGATGAACTCCGCAAAAAAGGAAAAATAATTGCAAAATCGTGGAATCCAAACACATTTTTTCATGCATAAATACACGAAACTGAAAAAAATAAAACGATTTTAAAAAGAAAAACCAAAATCACAATAAATTGAACGGTTAAAGATTTGTTAACAGTGCAATGGCTTTTAACATCACCTTATATCGACAGAGTGAGAGAGAAAATCAAACAATTAATTTAGTGAACCCTAAACATCAGTTCATATCATCTAAACGTCAAATGCACAGTTAGTGTGGGATGATGTGATAAAGAGACAAAGTGAAGAGCAAAAGGAGAGAGAGTGAAAGAGCGAAGTTGGGGAGAGCTTTTGAAACGAGAGTAAAAATGAGAGCTGAGCTGGGTTTACAGAAAAGAAGCGACGGTTACAGCTTGTATTTTTTTTTTCTTCGTCAATTTTCAACTGAGAGTAACTTCAAAAATGTTACGATTTTGCCAACAACTCATGTCGCCCAACAACATTGCTAGCATTTTAATGGTTATGGTTAAGGTGTTAGTTCGAGTTAGATTGAAACCTATTTAGTTATTTGGGAGAATTAACCCTTCAATTATTTGGAAGAATTATTTGCTTCTTTTTCAATTGTAGAGGTTGTTTGTTTATTTTCTTTTTTTTTTTATTATGAAGATTATTTATTTTATTTTAGTTGTTGAGATTATTTTATTTATTTATTTTGGATGTGGAAGATTTTTTTTTTAATGGTTATAGAAGTTGTTTATTTTGTTTTAGATGTAGAGATGGAAGTTGTTTTATTTATTCTCTTTTTGATTGTGAAGGTTATTTATTTTATTTTAAATGTGAAAGTTTATTTATTTTTTCAATCATAGAGATTGTTTATTTCATTCCAGATGTAAAGGTAGTTTTGTTTATTTTCCTTCCGACTATGGAATTTTTTTTTATTTCGTTTTAAATGTAAAAGTTTATTTTTCTTATGATTAAAGAGGTTGTTTATTTCGTTTGAAATGTAGAATATTTTTCTTTCAATTGTAAAGATTATTTATTTTGCTCCTGATACCTTTTCGGTTGTGGAGATTGTATGTTGTTTATTCATTAAAGATGTGGAAGTTTATGCTTCTTCTGATTATAGAGGTTGTTTATTGCATTCTTATTTTCCTTTCAGTTAACGAGGTTATAGGTTGTCTATTGCATTCCAGATGTAGAGGTTTATTTTCCTTTCGATTATAAAGTTTTGGTTATTTCATTCTTAATATCCTTTCAGTTGTGGAGGTTATTTATTTTCTTCCAGATGTAGAGGTTTATTTTCCTTCTAGTTGTAGTGGTTGTTTATTTCGGTCCGAATATAAAAGTTTATTTTTCTTCTAGTTGTAGAAGTTTATTTTGTTCCTAATATCCTTCGATTAATAGAGGTTGTTTATTTCCTTCCAAATATAGAGGTTTATTTTTCTTCTAATTGTAGAAGTTGTTTATTTCCTTCCAAATGAGGAGGTTTATTTTCCTTCCGGTTGTAGAGGTTATTTATTTTGTTCGGATGTGGAGCTTTATTTTTTTTTAAGTATTAGAGGTTGTTTATTTCATTCCTAATGTAAAGGTTGTTCATTTTATTCTAGATGTGGAGGTTATTTATTTCGTTTTGGATGCAGTAGTTTATTTTCCTTCTAGTTGTAGTGGTTGTTTATTTCATTCGGGATGTGGAGGTTTATTTTTCTTCTAGTTGTAAAGGTTCTTTATTTCGTTTAAAATGTGGAGGTTTATTTTCTTTTCAGTTGTAAAAGTTGTTTATTTCGTTCTGGATGTGAAGGTTTATTTTTCTTCCGGTTCTAAAAGTTTTTTATTTCGTTCAAGATGTGGTGGTTTATTTTCCTTTTGATTGTAGAAGTTGTTTATTTTATTCTTGATGTGGAGGTTTATTTCCCTCTACATTTATAATTGATAAGGTTTTTGAAAAATTGATATTGTACTAATTTATAATATTGTAATATTTAGATTTGAGATATAGCACTTGTATTCTTTTAAAAAAAAAATGTTAAATTTTTTTTTTTCAATTATGGAGATTTATTTTTCTTTAACTGTGAAGGTTGTTTATTTCCTTTTAGATGTGGAGGTTTATTTTTCTCCACTTATGGAGGATTGATATTGTATTGATTTTTAATATTACAATATTAACATATGATATATATAACACTTGTATTATTTCAAAATAAATAAATAAACCCTTTTAGTTGTGAAGGTTCTTTATTTCCTTCTAGATTTAGAGGTTTATTTTCTTTTCGATTGTGGAGGTTGTTTATTTCATTCAAATGTAGAGTTTTATTTTCTTTTTAGTTGTAGAGGTTATTTATTTTTTTCATGACGTAGAGGTTTATTTTTCTCCGAATATGAAGACTTAATATTATATTGATTATAATATTGTAGTATTGATATTTAAGATATATAATAATTGTATTCTTTTTAAAAAAATGTGTATTTGTTTTCCTTTTGGATGTGGATGTTTATTTTTCTTTAATTGTGAAGGTTGTTTATTTCATTCTGGATTTAGAGGTTTATTTTTCTCCGATAGTGGAAGTTGATAATGTATTGATTTATAACATTATAATATTAAGCTTTTTGAGATATATAATATCTTAAAAAAAGAATATTATGTATTTAACATTTATTTTGTTGGAGATGGTGCTTACGTGCCATTCCAACATATAGTAATAATTTCAATAATAATCGTCAACACATAATTATATGGTAAGAAGTTTGTAACTTTTCAGACACTATAGATCTAAAGGAGTTTAAATTTGATCTAAAGGAGTTTGGGTCAGCACTACGTGATCAGCATTCTAAGAGTTAGAACCTTATCTGAAATAAAGATAAAATCTTGAAAATATATTAGTAATGACATAGTTGCAAAGAGTTGCAAATGGTGCTAAGAAATGTCATTATGTAGTATATTCTCGAAAACATCATTCTTGATCTATGATTGCCAATACGAGTCGATTGGTATTCTTTTCGAATCAGTGTATGTGTATATCTAAATTATTTAGATGGTTAGTCTTAACAAACCGTAGACTTAGTAGAAGATCATAGAAGCATACAAATATTAAGGATTGGGTACATCTTATAGAGCCATCACTAGAGGATTTTCTCGAGTTAACTAGTATTCGTGATCCATTGACCTAAGTGCCACAATAGGTTTATAAGTGATCCATCATACTTTGATTTCATGCATGTTAGATACCTTTTATAGTCTGACCTTTAGGTATCGTTGGGTATGGTTCAATCTCATGAAGCCCAGTGTGCATAGATATGAGATTTGCCAACTCATATGAGTGAGTTGTATATTTTGATGCTCTAAGAATTGTATTTCAGGAAGTCTTATGGCCACAAGAGGAAACTTTGGAAAAGAGTTTTCCATTGAGTTAAATAATATAGCAAAGAAGTTTGCAGATAATGTTTTACAGAAATATAGATCTAGAGATAAGTTCACGATCGGGCGTACAAACATTGGACAGTGATGATCTATAACTCTACTCTTCTAAGATATATATGACGGAATGATTATATAGATATGGTTGACCTCAACTTGTATGGTTTAACGTGTCATTCTATAATATCTGTAATATGTATATAGGTCATCGTTCATGGATTTGTAGAAGAGTTCCATAAAACAAACAGGTGTAAACCTAACGAGTCTTACAATATAAAGTATATTCATTGAGCACTAGGCTAGTAGACCAGGTCGAACAGCTAGATCTCAAAATATTTTAGAATAAGATAAACCCTTTAAGTGAATAAGAGGAAGTAGTTCGAAAATTTTGAATAATACAGAATTATGGCATATGAGATTAGGCTGTAAGACATCTAGCCCAGTAGTTGGGAATAATTAAATACCTGTTGTTACCATAGAACCCTAACCGGTTTGTGAATCCAATATTTAAGGAAAGATGATCAAAATTTCTTTTATTGATGTTATTCATTGAGCCACTAACTTATTGGAACTAATACATAACAATGTATGTGATTCAATAAATTATAATACTATAAAAAGGTTTCCTTACTATTGTCTTTATCGACGAATGTCACAATACGAACATGTGTTTGATGAAAAATAAGCCAAAAACTTTTGAAATGTTGAAAGGATTTTGACTTAAGGAAGAAAAACCAACCGCTGTATGTATTAAATATCTTCAATCAAATTGAAGCAATGAATATATGAATAGTAATTTCATGAATTATTCAAAGGAGAATGAGATTCTCGCTTAATATAGTCCTTCAAGTACTCCTCAACATAATAGTGTTTCGGAGAGGAGGAATCAAACTTTATTAGATATAGTTTGATTAATAATGGGCTTCACCGATGCTCTAGAAACTGCTGCTCACTTGTTGAACAAAGTTCAATCAAAAGCCATTCATGCTACTCTGTATAAGATATGGACTAGCAGAAAACTGAGTCTTAAGTATGTTAAAATTTGAGACTGTTCTGCTTATATAAAAGTTACCCAACAGAATAACTTGCACTTAATATGTATAAGTATTGGTTCAAAGTATATCTCAAATACTCTATGGGATATTAAATATGTGATCTACAGAAATGAAACGTGTTCGTTGCTTATAATGCCACCTTCTTAGAGAAAGAATTTCTCATGGATCTTAGGGATTATAGAAGTGTTAAACTTGACCAAGTCAATCCAAATATTTATGAACCAACGATGAAACCTCAGGCTCAATCAAGTGAGATATTTTTAACACATCCTTCACGTAAGTCGGAAAGGATATCAAAGCTGCCTGTTAGGTATAGTATGATGCCTGAAAGTGTCCTTAAGTTTTTCTTAAATGAAGAAAATATCCTCTGACTTATACATAGGCGATGTTAGACCTCGATACGAGAAAATGATAAGTAGCCATGAAATCTGAAATTGACTTAATGCATGTCAATCAAGTTTGGGACTTGGTTAAAACTTTCTATAGGAAATGTTCTTATTGGTTATAAATGTATTTACAAGTGAAAGCATGAGCCTTATTGGAGGTAGAGACCTTTAAAGCCAGACTAGTGGTAAAAGGTTACACTCAGCAATCTGAGATCGGTTATGAGAAAACCTTTCACTAGTAACCATACTAAAGTTAATTAGAATTTTTATTAGTTGTTCAAAATATTTTGATTTTTTAAAATCTAGTAGTTGGATGTAAAAACGATATTCCAGAATGCATGTCTCGAGTAAGATATATACATAAAACAGCTTGAAGGTTTTATTGGGGATCTAATATATGTAGGTGTATACATGTGCAATTGTGTCTATTGCTTAAAATACGTATCATATACATATTATACGCATTGGAAGCGTTAAATTAAATAATAAACACAATAAATAAATATATTAATCACATTAATATATTAGTAGGGTAGAGAACTCACCTCAACGTGTAACGTTATATATGCATTTTCTCGGAGTTCACATAGAGACCAACTCGTGGGCAGTTCTAGTCACCAACACGGTGAGCTTGGTGCGTTAGAACAACAGTCCTATATCCAGCACATGATTAATTCTTAATCTCCAAAATAACCGGGTGTGTGTATTCATCATTTTTTTTAAAAGGATAAAGAAATAAAATTTGAAGCAATTCACAATTACTTCAATTGGAATCATAAAGAAAAATGAAACAATTTTATTTTTCTTTTTCTTTCTTTCTTCTTCTTCTTTTTTTTTTTTTCATTTCCATTTCTATTTTCTCAGCCAAAAATACCAAAACACACCCACCAAATTTTAATTCACACAATCTCTCTTTTATATATCTAATATATAAATAAAATAATAATATAATATAAATAATAATATAATAATAATGGGTGCCAACTATTTGGCACCCAAATAAAATAATATTAAATATATAATATAATATAATAATGAGATATTTTGATTATTTAATAATTAAATAATCAATGTGTGAAATAACTATTTTACCCCTCATAAATAGTTACCAAGTATACCCTTAGTGGGTCCCACCAAATTTCACACTTGAGTTTACTCAACCGATGGTCCACAATGTGCCACGTGTCATTATACAATTAATAAATAATAATTATTGACTAATTATTATATTTAACACTTAAATACAGACACGCGCGCACTCTCGTGGTAGTGCTGAATATTACTGGATTAAACAATTTAATCCGACACGCTGCCCCAGTGCATAACGAGTACACTCCATATCGCGGAACTTCCTAGGTTCATGCCTGATTCATCAAATAGAACTATTCCATGAGTCCGCGAGCAATGTCCCCCACACACGTCACGGATATACAAATCAGCGCGTTGAACCATGCAAGCTGAGGTTACAACATATACGTATAGTCCTTTCGTCATGATATCTTGGATGTGCTGCGGATATAGATTATCACTGTCAAATGCCCTAGTGCTCATCCATGTCTTATCTCCAGACTTGTATCTCACTGAACAATATGTGCAAACCCCTTTGCCATATTGTTTCACCCTAGCGAAACTCTTTCCTAGGATTAATGCTTGTGGCCACAAGACTTTTAAAGATACAGTCTCGAAGCATCTAGATATCAAACACCCTATGCGATCTGATGGATCCCATATCTATACACACTGGACTCCATAAGCATTGGACCATACCCAGCAACACCCAACGGTTACACCATGAAAGGTCTGTGATATGCGTGGAACCAAAGTATGGTGGATCACTTACAAGCCCACCATAACACTCAGGTCAAAGGACCACGTATACTACTCAACTCGGGAAGACCTTCTATTGACAGCTTACATAAAATGTCTATCAGAGGCCCTCATGAGTCTGTTCATATCTAGTCCTAACTGGATACCCATATGTTAATATAAGCTCCAAGCTCACGGTCGGCTAAGAACAACCATCTATACCCTATAGATACGACATATGCTGATCTATATTAAAGGTATCCACTGACATACCTGCATTGGTGAAAATAGATCAGGGACAATATTCGAGAACATACTTGCGTAACTAGCATTTCCTAGCACCTGATTGCAACTCTTGTAACTATGTAGTTACTAGTATATTCCTAGGTCTATGTCCTATTACAGATAAGGCTCCAACTCTTGGATCTGCTGAGTATTATAACCAGCTAACACTTAACTGTGCTAACATTTAGTATTTATATCTCTTAGTGTGGCTAACTGATAGGACCCGACCCAAGACCCTCTACTATAGATCCCAGGGGCCCTGCCGAGCACCCCGACAAATGTTCCTCCGACCTAACTGGGTAATTTGAGAAATTTTGCAAGGCGAACCCCTTTTTAATTCTTGCTACTACTGAGAAGGTCTTGTAATATACATGAAAATAACATCTTAATTATAAAAAAAACAGACAGAGTTTCCCCTATTTTTCAGAAAATCCATATAAAACCTGCAAAGAAATTTCACTTCTATTTCCAATACATCTCAATACTACTAATTCAGATCTCCGATCGTTTCCAAATCAAATCCAACACAACTCAATTATTCATTTAAACCACAAAATGAGCATACTCATGAAAAGCAAAAATGATCATCATAATCTCGAATTCTTTTCTTCTTGGTTCAAAATATACATACAAATATACATGCCTACAACTACTATACATAAAGTAAAGAGTGCTATTTAGCATATTTACATGTACAAAAATGATCTTCAAATTCGGCCCACTACTCGACAATAGGAGAATCAGCAACTTGCGTACCGAGACCTGCACCTGGGAAAAGAGTTTAGAAAAACATAAAATACAAAATAGGTGAGCTAAAGGAGCTCAATGAGTGCAAATAAAATTTCAATAAAATAATATCATGTATAGATAGCAAATTCTAAAGTTTATGCAGAAATCATGCTTCTAAAACTAATGTAAAACTATAAAACGGTTTTTTTTTTTTACATCATATGCTATTGAAATCTTGCCGAGCGGGTTTTATCTACATCTTTGAAAAACCACATCAGAATCTGTATAACATAATAACTGCTGTGTGCATATAAATGCATAAATGCTATCGGTAAATCGAAAACTAGTAAAATCCTCGCTCGGCCATTTTCTTTCTAAACTGTACCAATGGTAACCCTAAAGCTCTATACTCACGCAGCGACTCAACTAGCACCGCACACGTGAGTAGGTCACGAGGCACCTCAACTAGCAGCACCCACAGTGACATCTTAAGACATCTCACTGGCTATGCAGCGAAATCCTACATCGCATACATATAGCGAGACAATACCCCGTACACATAGGGCAACTCATATGACTTGATATCTCGACTTCCCGGAGTTAGTGTCACACCCCCAAAACCTGTCCATGTGCATGGGATATACCGGTCGGGTCTAATACAATCATCACCACTATAATCTGAGGGTACCAATGGCCTTTAAAACAAATGCAGAAATTTTAAAACTGTTTCTCAAATCGAACATGTAAATATATGTCTATGAATATATATCAAGATCATAAATCATGTTTATGCATCGAGAGCTCATAAAACATACATATTCATTATACGAAAACATAATAAACGAAAAGTAAAAGAAATGGCAGATTTCCACTCACAACCACTCCACGCTCAATTTCACTTCCGATTTCTGCTCCCGTTATCGCTCTCGGTTATCTTCACCTATGCGACATAAATGACATTTAGAACCAAATCGAATGCTAGAATCTCATTTAACTACTAAATGCCCTAATCGGCAAACAAAGCCCAAATGCGTACTACTTCTCAATTTTTATTTACGGAGTCATTTAATCTAATCTAACTCACCATCCGGCACCCTGAAAATTATTGCACGCCCTATAACTTAGTTGGACATACATGCCCTTCACCTTTTCAAAATGGACAATTATGTCCCATTTTCTTCATTTTTGGTTTTTTTCCATCAACCATATACATTCAATTTACAATATGCACCATTTACACACAACAACTCAATCAAAACACCACTCAATCCCTAATTTCCCTAAAGTGGCAGAATTTCACCCTAGGTTCTAACACATTCCTTTTCTCAATTTCTTGTTCCAATTACAACAAAATCAAGCTAATTTCATTCTAAAGCCCTAATTACAACCAATTGAAATCTCTACAACAAAATCACCAAAAACCCTAATTCTTACCTTGCCAATTTCTGCAAATTGATGACTCCTTCAAGCTCCACACTAGAATTCAACTCAATCTAAGCCAAGAATACACATAAGAACATTAATTGAAGCATTCTTGAAAGCTTACTTATCAAATTCATAAAATTATGCTTTTCTTACCTCTATTTCTTAAATTTCCACTAATTGAGGCTTCAATTGAGCTTAGGGATTCATATGTAACCTTATTTTAGCTTGATTACACATGAAAAATCATGAAAAAAAAACTGAAATTTCACTGTAGCAGTACATTCCCCCCTTGCACGAATTTGCTCTCTTTTGCTCTAAGTGTTTGCTTTTCATCTCTTGAAAATTCAGCAACCTTCCAACATATATATAGTGCTCCCTCAATTGACCATTTTGCCCTTCAACTTACTCAAAACTTCTAATTTGCAATTAGTTTAAATGAAAAGATTTAATTGGTTCCTTTGTAACTATCTAGTTAGAATAGTCAAAAGAACTAACCAGAGTTTCCAACTTGACAATCCATGAGATTGCTTATAATTGGTCCATTCCTTAATATATGGATTGTATTTCTCAACAAAGGCTTGTTCCATACACAACCCTTAAATGAAAATTCATGTAGTGAATTAGGATTTCCTTTTCTAAGCCAATAGAGAAAAATTCTAAAAATATTTTAGGGTCGTCGGCGCACCGATCGAGTGTAAAATTACCAAATTAGGTCTAATATCTCTCATGTGCACTATAAAGAAAATATTTCTAATAGGGTTAAAATCGAGTAACCCTACGGTGTCTTATTTGCTTTATACCAAAATCTAGGCGCCAATACTACTAATAGAGATTGAATATTACACTAACTATGAGCCCTTATCTAAACCCTTTAGATCTGATCTAAATTTCTTCAGATCGTACAATGTCTATAATGTTACATGCATATTATTATTCAAAAAGGTATTAGCGATTTAATGATAATGTACACTTGTATAAATGCACAAGTATATGTAAATTCAGGGATGGCACGTAAGCACTGACCCTAACAAGTTTTACATCCAACCGGACTTTTAATCTAGTATGCAGGCTGAAGATGTCCATTTATGATAAAAATATCTGGTTTTTATAAAAAAAAATAATAGGAAGCATGTGAGTTCAAAAAGGCAGTTGGAGCACGATTATCTTTTAGGTTCTTTATGTAGATAACATACACATTATTAGAAATGATATTAGTATGTAACAATTAGTCAAGTGTTATTTAAGTAAAAACTTTTCTATGAAAGATGTGGGAAGGCTTCTTATATATTGGGTATAGCGTTTTATAGAGATAGAGTTAGAGGTAGAAGGCTGATAAGACTATCTTAATCCTCGTATATAGAAAATTTTCTTGAAAGGTATGTTTCTAGTAACTGTGAGACAATTAATGTACATTTCAAACATGACATTCATCATTTTAAGAAAATATCTCATTAAATGAAAGATGAAACAATTGAAATGTCTAAGCATACAATATAGATCAGCTATAGGTAGCTTTATGTACGTCATGTTGTGTACGAAATCTAATATCAGTATGGCTGTAAGTGTTAGAGCTAGTTGATAATGGCATATTTGACATTTATTTTCTCATGTTTTTATTTTGATATTTTATTATTTTATGAGAATAAATAGTTATTTATGTACATTATTGTTCATTTATAGGGTTTGGACTGAAAAAGATACAAACTTAGAGCAAGGATATAAAATAAGCAAAAACTAGGGACTTAAATGTAAACAAGCTTAAAATCTAGAATGTTTGCTCCAACGGTACAAAGGATTTCCCTCCAGCACTGATACCCTGATCAAAATAAGAAAATCCAAAACAAACCTAATTAAGTCGCAGATTTTCACTCATCGAAAATAGGCCATAGCCCTAGCGAAATGCCAGCGCCCTAGCGTTATATCTCCATTGCTCTAGCAATACTAGAATATAGGCATAACACTCTAGCGACAACAAAATTTTTCCCTAGCAATCAAGCGAATCCTGACGACAAGAATTAAAGTTTTCAAGCTCAAATCAATCCCTATAAAAGGCTACTCATTCCCAGCCTTTAGAGAAGACACAAGACACTCAAGAGATTTACAACAAAAGTTTTAAATAGTAGTTGAAGCATAATTAAAACAACAATAAAGAGAAATTCAAGGCGTTCTTCAACAGCAAGAGTTTCAAGGTTATTCAATTAAGAGCAATTCGACGTTTATATCGGTTTGCTATTGATTGTATCATATTTTCTTATTATTTTTGCCACCATTTACTTGTAGCCATGGACTAATTTTTCTTTCTAGGATTAATACTTGAACTCAATATATGTGCTTAATTATCATATCTTTATAATATTTAATAAACTTAGTTCTTTATTTTTTAAATTATTTATTCTTAATGTTAAGTATATTTGGCCAATATATGGTGATTGTTTTGGTAATATTTTAATAAACTTAAAAGAGGTATTATTATATTTAGACCTAGGTAATTTGATGCATGATTGTAGAGTAACGTAAGTTACATATGCAAAATTTAAATTAAGATAGGAATATACTTAATTAGCATGTGTGATCAATAAGACTTGTTCTTAATGAATCTTAATTAATTAAATACTATAGGAATATAGGTATTTGATAAATTAAGAAATACTTACATAACCTTGGGAGAGACTTGTGAATATATTCTTGATTAATAATAAGAACTAAGAGATTTAAATATTATAAGATTAATCATTAAAAAGTATATTGAAGGATAGTATTAATCCTAAGTTTTCTCTATATTGCTATTTCTTATGTCCCTTTGCATTTGTAAAAAGTAGATATTATTCCTGTAAGTTAGACATCCACTCTTTTATCCATTTATTACTTGCTACGATAGTGTATACTTGCACTTAATACTAAGATATAGAAATATTACATCAAAGTTTTGGAGCCGTTCTAGGGATAATTATTTACTTTTTTGCCAATATTAATACCAATATTTCTTGTTCTTACTTTGGATTTTATTTTCTTATTTTTTTATTTAGTTTTTTTAAAGGTTTTTTTAAAGGTATATGTGAAGATAAAAAAATGAAGACTTATTACCTTTGATCCAAAAATTGAAAGAACTCAAAGAAGAATTAGAAGAGAACAAAGTCAAGTCTATATCATGGAAGTACCAAATGCACCCAACATAAAAGAATGATCGCTAAGGGAATATGTTGTCCCTTTAGTAAATGGAATCCACTCAAGCATTCAAAGAATAACTGTTTAAGCCAACAACTTCAAGATCAAGCCAAGCATAACTCAAATGCTCAAGGATTCAGTGCAATTTAGTGGACTACCCAATAATGATTGTTCATGAAACTATACAAACGCTAATTGAAACTGCAAGTGTACGGGTGATGCGATATTTTTATATCATAAATTAAGTGCAAGTATACACTATCGTATGCAAATAATAAAGAGACTAAATAAGTCGGATGTCGAACCCACAGGGATAATTTTTTCTTTTTAACCAATTACTAAAATTATATCTTCCTAATAATTATTCAGAAAAATAAAAATCTAAGAATGAATGTAAGAAATATAAAAGCAAAAACACAATGCAATGAGATTTAAAGATAGCAATGTAGAGAAAACCTAGGATTAATATTATCCCTCAATATGTTTCTAATGATTAATCCTCTAATATTTAACTCACTTAGTCTTTATTATTGATCAAGACACTAATGTATTCACAAGCCTCTTCCAAGGTTATGCAAGTATACCATAATTTACCAAATACCTATATTCCTATGGTACTTGTAATAAATTAAGATTCATTAAGATTAGGTCTTATTGATCATACATGCCAATTAGGTATATTCCTATCCTAAATTGAAACTTGCATATGCAACATTGAATGTTACTCTACAATCATGCATCAAATTACCTAGGTCTAAATATTATGATTCCTCTTCCAAGTTTATCAAAATATTACCAATTCATTCACCATATATTGGCCAGATATATTGAAGCATTAAACACAAGTAATTTAAATAATAAATGACTAAGTTTATTAAATACTAAAAGATATGGCAATTAAGCATACATATTGAGTTCAAATATTAACCTTAGAAAATAAGTTAGCTCATGGCTACAAGAGAACAGCAGTAAAAATAATTATAAATCATGATACAATTATTAACAAACAGATATAGACGTCGAATTGCTCTTAATTGCGCTGCCTAGGAACTCTTGATGCCGAAGAACGTCTTGTACTTCTCTTTAAAGTTGCTTTAATTAAGCTCCTATTGCTCTCCAAGACTCGTGCTCTGTATTCTTGGTGCTCTTGGGTCGTCTTGGATTGATTCTTGAAGGTTGGGAACGAGTGGCTTTATATAGGGATTGATATGAGCTTGAAAATCTCAATTCTCGTCAGACTAGGACTCGCACTACCGCTGGCGCGCTATGCATCTGTCGCTGGGGCGACGCGTGAAAAAGCTATTACTGCTGGAGCGGTGGGATATTTGCGCTGGGGCGCTGTCTTGTCGCTGGGGCGGTGACTGTCTAGTGCTGGGGCGCTATACGCGACTTAAGCAGGTCATTTTTCTTATTTCGATCACTATTTCGGCGCTGGGGCAAAAATCCTTGTGGAGCTGGGGCGATGGACACATACTTTGAAAACTTTGCATTTTAGTCCCTATAAATAACAATAATGCACATAAATAGCCATCTATTCTCATAAAATTATAAAATATCAATAATAAAAACATGAAAAAATATATGACAAATTTGCCCTTATCAACGGGTTATGATCAAGTAAAATAATTATGAGCGAGAATCATCCCACAAGGATTGGTATCCTAAATTAATGCTAAGTACTACAGTATTGACAACCTAACTTTATCTAAGCTAATCTAAGAGCTAAGTTGAATTATGGAATTAAAAATGCTTAAAACTAAATAATTTGGTAAATTAAAGATATAAGAGTTCTATGGAAATGGGTTCTAGGAACTTGATTTTCCTCTATTGTTCCTATGCTCTTTATCATTAGTGATTAACAACTAATTTTATGTATTCATTAATCAAGGATGTACGACTAATCTCATTACCTCTCCAGAGTGTTGAATGAGACCCTATACATACACAACTAGGTTAATATCCCTATCTAATCTGTTATACATACATGTATTAAGCTATTCTTATATAACTACACTAAATTTATTAGTCTCTCAACTCAACGCTATGAATTTTACAACCAACATATGGATTAGACTCTTCCAAGTATATAACCCAAATTATTTAAATCATCTAATCTATTTTTCAATGAAATTAAAAGCATTAAGCACATAAAAACCATAAATGTATAAATATAAAATAGTCATTAATCACATAACAACATCAATACACAGTGTTCAATAGAGTTCTATCAAGCTTTAGAACATATAATCTAGCAATCCATAGAGAAATATTAAATTACATCTATCTAAATGTTCATAAAAGTACTCATGTTCAAATCAACACAAAACATAATTACAAGCTTTGAAATAAATATAAATGAAGTAAAGAAAAAAAAGAAACTAGTTGGAGAAATCTTGGAAAGTCTTCAATCTTCAATAATCTTTTTCAAATTCAAGCTCTAGTGTGTTTCTCTCACTAAAATTCTTTGTTTCTTTGACTATTTAGTGCTCTCCTCCATCTCTTTAAATGAGACCTTTAGCTCTCCTTTTATATGTCCAAAATTAGGTTAACATTTGAGCAAATTGAGAATTTTCCATTAATTAGCGTTGCGGCGCCGATTTTTTAGCATTGTAATGCAAACAATGTTAGGGTTGTGCCTATATGCCATCCCAGTTTTGTATGAATATTTGATATTTATACAAAGTATATTTTGTTATATCGCTAATTACTTTTTGATTATATGGCTTAATGCTTGTTACACTACATACTTTGTTTTGTCTGAAAGAGTTCAGATATGGTCTATAAGAGTTTAGATCAGTACTAAGAGTTAGCAAATATTTCAAGAGTTGGAACATTGTCTGTGACGCAACAAAGACCTCAGAATATGCTAATAATGATATAGTTGCAAGAGTTACAATAAGTTGCTAGGATGTGTCATTATGAAAGCATGTTCTCAAATACATAGTTCATGATCTATTTCTACTAACGCAGGTCTATTAGTAGATCCTATTAATTTACATAGATTAGTATATGTTTATATCTGTAAGGTACAGTTGGTTGTTCCTAGCTGACCAGGATATTGGAGGATGTATAGACATACAGGTATTCAGTTAGGACTGAGTACTGAACAGACTCATGAGGACTCCAATAGACGAATTATGTTGCCGTCAATAAAAGGTCTTCTCAAGTTGAGTAGTATACTTGGTCCTCTGACTTGAGCACTATAGTGGGCTTATGAGTGATCCACTATACTTTGGTTCTACGCATGTCAGAGACCTTTCATGGTTTAACCGCTGGGTGTTATTGGGTATGGTCCGATGCTCATAGAGTCCAGTATCTGCAGATATGAGATCTATCAACTCTCATAGGGAGTGATATATCTAGATGCTCCAAGATAGTATCTCAATAAAGTCTTATGGCCGTAAGCAGTTAACCCAGAAAGGTGTTTCTATAGGGTTAAACAATGTGACAAGGAGTTTTACTCATATTGTACTATTTAAATACCATTCTGGAGATAGGTTTATGGATGAGCATATGAGAATTTGACGGTGTGAATTTATGTCCCCGCACATCCAAGATATATATGATGGAAGGACTATACGTATGCGTTTTAACCTCAACTTGTATGGTTTAATGCGCTGATTTGTAATATTCGTGATGTGTGCGTGGGGCATGGCTCACGGACTTATAGAATAGTTCCATTTGACGAATCGGGCGTGGACCTAGGGAGTCCCGCAATATGGAGTGTACTCGTTGTGCACTAGGCAGAGTATTGGATTAAATTGTTTAATCCAATAATATCCAACGTTATTACAAAAATGCGTGCATGTACGTATTTAAGTGTTAAATATAACAATTAGTCAATAATTATTATTCATTAATTGTAAAATGACACGTGACGCATTGTGGACCCTTGGTTGCGTTTACCCAAGTGTGAGATTTTGTAGGACCTGCTAAATGATATACTTGATAACTATGCATGAGGGGTAAAATAGTTATTTCACACTTTGATTATTTAAATGTTAAATAATCAAAATATCTCTAATAAAATATATTATTTTATAATATTATATTAATAATAATATAATATATATAATGCATGATAGTTGTCATGCATTATATATATAATATTATTATTTTAGTTTTTTATTATTATTTTTTGCCAACAATGCATCTTTTATTAATATTATATTATAATATTATTTTTTTAATGAATAAGAGATATATTTGTGTGATTAGAAATAGAAATTGAAGAGAATGAATAGAAAAAAGGGTTATTTTCAATTCTTATTTCCGTTTTGCACTTAAACATAAACAGAAGCAATTGTTACTTCTATTTTTCATTTTTTTACCGTGAGAGACAAGAGCAATAGATTAAGAATCGGCCATTTAGGATTAAGTGTTAATCCTACATTGGATTAAGGAGCTGCTGTTCTAGCTTATTAAGCGCACCAAGTCGATAACTAGAACTGATAACGAGTATAACTCCAGGCGGACTTCAAAAGAAAAATTTGTAAAACGTTACACGTACTAGTAATTTCTCAATTTTATCATTTATATATTAATTAGATTAATATATGATTAGTGTGTTAATTGTATGTTTTATAATTTCACTGCGTTAAAATATATATTAGATGCGTATTTTGTAATAAACACACTAGCACATGCATACACTCGTATATAGTTGATCCCCTATAAACAATTCATATAAACAGTAATTACTGTTCATTTTTACACTGTTCACGAGCCGCGAAGCCACGACTTGGGTTTTTCTACACCATGACATGGGAAATGTAGCAAAAAAAATACTGTAGCAAAATACTGTTTATATCTACAGTAGTAGTAACTGTAGCATTTTTAAATATTTTTGCTCGTTCTCCTCATTTTTTCTCCCTAAATAGCTCCGTTGACTTGAAACCTACAGAATAACAATCATGCACATTAAAAATATATATTCTTCTTTAACTTTAGTAATCATCAAGTTTAGAAGGTTAAACCGATAGATATAAAATACGCTCATCAATGATCCCAATATACACATAATCAACTTCTTGGAAATATGTGACACATTTAGGTAGAATATGGTGTCCAATGATGTAATCTAGCTAAGATTGTTTGCCTTTTCCTTAAGAGACAAGGCAAAGAGCTGGCTACTATCGCTTTCATCTTGATCCATAGCTGCAAGGGATGATCTTGCTAAAAAATTCCTCGCCAAATTCTTTTTACATGCCAAAACTGCCAAGATGAGGAATGTCATCACATCCTTTCTATAGCTAAAGGAAGAATCTCTATATGAGGCATGAGAGAGATACAAGGATATGCAAAGAAAATGCTACATTATGAAGTCTCAAAGTGGATGCTTGTACAAATATTCTATAATGGATTAGTCGATCAATACAGAATAATAGTAGATGCTACAGTTGGATGAGCACTCATGAATAAATCCATCGATGAAACTTATGATCCATTAGATGAAATGACATCTAATGCCTACCAATGACCCACAAAAAGAGTAACCTCAAGAAAAATCGCTGGACTACATGAAATAGACACCTTAACCACACTATCCGCCTAAATCAACCTTTTGAACAAACAATTAAGTACCTTAGGAATTATTGTCCTTAAGAGTCAACCAATAACTTGCGATTTCTATGGAGACAACCATGCTAATGCAAAATTCGTGGAAACAACATAATATGTAAGAAAATTCAACCACAATAATTCAAACTCAAATTTTTATAACTCTGGATGAAGGAATCACCCTAACTTTTTATGGAGCAACAATAATCAAGGGTAGCATTCCAAAGCTCCTCTTAGCTTCTAACCACAAGTACAACAAGAGAAAAATCCAAACATAAAAGACATGTTCTTCCAATACATGAAAAAAACGAATACACTTTTTCAAAGTCAAGTAACCTCATCTAAGTGACATCGAAGCCAATCCAAGAGAAAATGTAGAGCAATTTCAAGCCGCTTCCTTAGGGAATTGTAAAGGTTTACAAGATAACACCTTCAACCCCCACTTTCAAATCCAAATGAGAAGAAGAAAGAAAAGATAATACAACAAGATAAAGTGTAACCATATAGACCACTTATACCCTTTTCCCAAAGGCTATAAAGGCATAAACCTAGTACCAACAAAGAAGAATTACAAGACACCAAAACTACAGTTCCAAAATAACATGAAGAAAATGAGATACTACATAAGAAGGAAGAAGCAATTCAAGCAAGAAAGGAAGAGAATGAAGTATAGCCGCCTAAAGAGTAAACATACCGTCATCCACCACATTTTCCCTAAAGGCTGAAAAAACAAAAATTAAATAAACAATTTTCCAAATTCCTTGAAATTTTTAAAAACTTACATATTAATCTTTCTTTTGTTGATATACTGAAACAAATGTTGAGCTACGTGAAATTCATGAAGGATATTAACACGTCCAGAATATAGGAGTTTATTCCTAAGTGCAGGATTGTCACCCAGTGAGAACGGGGTCAATTCACTTGGAAGTGGAATTAAAATTATAAACTATAAATACTTTAAAGATAATTAAAGCAGTATAAGATGTTTGTAATTAATAATTTAATTAACTAATTAAAAGAAAGCAAAGGTTATGGGGATCAACTCTTTGGCATATGAAATAAGCATATATTCAACTCTTTTTATAACTTAATTGGAATCCTCACACAAAGGAGGTTCCAATCGAAATAAATAACAATTAAAGTTCATCACCATTTATATATTAACTTGTATTTATTATTTCAATTATTATACACCAAATCTTATAAATGAGTTCAGGTATTTATTATGTCAATTTTTATATTTGTTTACAATAAATCATGACTCTCACTTTACAAGAAAGGTATCTACGCCAAATCTTGTACATGGTTTCAAGAATTTATTGTGCCAACTATAAAAATTATTTATAATAAATCAAGATGCACCACTTTACAAGAAAAATGTATTAATATTGCAAACAAAATAAATACATCATATATAAATTTACATAACTTAAGAATGAAACATTAAATTCATGAATAAGAATTAAGTATATCTTATTACCTTGCCAAGAGTTTCACCCTTTCACCTAAGTAAAAAGAAAATCACTTGGACATAATAAAACTAAAGAAAAAGAACAGAGATGGAAGAAGAGATAACATGACTTTAGAATAGTAAACAAGAAAAATAATACTACAAAGAGATAATACAAAAGACAAGTGTTTTGAAATAAAATTTAGCTCTCTAATTATATCCTTTGGGCATAAAAATTCCACCTATTTATAAAGAAATATGGATAAATTAAGACAAATGAAGAGCGAACTACTTGGATGATAAAAGTCAAGAAGGATGGCAACTAATTTGCATTGATTATCATTAATGCACCCATTTGATTGTCTAATTTAGAATTGATGTGGTTCGAATAGCTTCCACTCAAAAACTAAAAGTTATAGATAAATATTTTACCTTTCCAAATTGAGTTGTCTCATACGTATTAGATATGTATTTCTATAGTTATGGGCCAAATACTGATGACTGTTTGGACTGACTCTGTACTGCAAATTAGTTCTGTTCTAGGCACTTTTCACCCTCTAAATGCTCAAATTTCAAATGTCTTATGAAATACAATATGTTATCTCATTAAGTCAACTCTTCATAGGATTAAGAATCACTCTAATTGGATTCCTAAGTAGAAAGTTATGCCCATTTTATCAAACCTACTACAAAATAATTAAAAGCTAATTAAGTATAATATTATAAACATACTTAACTTTAGGGGGGTTAAAGGCACTAGTAATACAAAACATTGATGTAAAACCTCATAACTTCCAAAATTTTGTGTGTGTGAATTAGGTCAAAGCCTTCTTACCACAAACCACAATATATATAGCCTTGAAAAGTTTCTCCAAGTAAAAGCCTCAACTCCATATCCTCATAGGTGAATAACTGTTTAACGGGTTAGGACTTCACTCATGGAGTTGAAAAATAGATAATCGCTCAAGAAAATGTTATATTCAAGGACAAACAAATAAACTAACATTGATCCAAAGATAGAAAAATTAATTATTTAAATTCAAACAATTCTTGCCACATGTTAGCTTTAGGACTTTAATTATTTTATACGAATCTTACGAATAGAGAGTCGGGTGAGAAAATTACTTCCTAATGACTTTTATCTTCTAAAATTGAATGAAGACTTTATTGAACTGAATTAAATTTTTTTATACATTTTTTTCTCTATTGTTTTTTGAAAAAATATAAAGAATCAGTATAAAATAAAAGCAATTTCTTACCATAATACTTTTTCACAATTTTTTTTTATCATCCTTCAGCAAAGCAACCAAATCATTCATCATCCCAAATAATGTCATTCTAAACAAAAATTAATAATTTTAAAAGATCAATGAAAGTTTGTAAGCTGTTATCTCGAACCTCTCTACTCACTCACAAAAGATGTGCGAGTTTATAAAAGAACATGTATACTTAAACATAAAAATTCTCTTTGCTATAATATTGAATCATCCATCTTACCACAAGGCTTAGTATTGTGCTCAAGAAATAATTTCAAAAACTATTCTTTAGTAACCTAAATAGAAAAAATGATTTAAACTAAATAATTTTGAAATCATACATCGATAGTAAAGCAAACTTATTTACACAAGAGTTACCAAGAGCAACAAACAAAAGTACATAAAATGCATTAAAAATAAATCAATTAGGAATGTGTTTCAAAAGTTTAGTAATATACTCTTTACTCTTCTATTCTAGAACTAGAATGCGTCTCAAGAATGCATAAATGAACCTTTTACTCACACTATTCATGATGAATTTGTTTTGAGAGAACAAAGTAAAAAAAATTAACACTAACATTATATATCAACTACCTTTCCCCCAACTAGATTGAGACATTGTCCTCAATGTCAAAATATAGAAAGAGTAGAGAATAGTAGATATCACTTGAAACATCTTTTATTGGAAATAAAACCTGTAACAAAATAAAACAAGCCACACAAAATGATAACAGCTATGGTAAATATGTACAAGTAGTTGTGATTATGGCTCACATCTTTCTTTGGTTTTACATCCAAAAATGGCGTAAACTCCCTCTATGGGTAGAGGATAGGCTTTTTATTCAATTTTCTTATAAATTGACAAATAGAATTTTTTAATGTCAGATTCCCGAGACTGTATCGCTCATGTTCAATTTTGAATTTGTTCCATAAATCAAGAAGTTCACTTTGTACGAGCTCACAAGAACGCATCTCAAGAGTCACTAGGATGTCATCCAAAAACTCTTTACTCATTTCATCCTTAATGAATTAGATTTTGTCTTCTCGATTTCTAGATACAAATCCTAAAGAACAAAAACTCTAGTTACAATTCCATCGAGCACATTTATGACAAACATGTAACCTTTTTGCTCTTCGTTTTTTGGCATAAGAGCTTTTACATAAGCCAAGCATGTAGGAAATTAATGAGTTTAAAAATTCGTTTGTCAATCGAACTTTGGCTTCAATTAATCAATGTACATCAACAGGTATATTCATCATCATTAATAACCTTAATCTTTTACATTTTACTTGGTAAATTTTCTTTAAGGTATTTTAAGGTAATGAGGGAATTTTTTTTAAAAAATTCATTAGAATGTCATCCATGTTTTTTTAGGGGAAGAAGAGAAGGTATCAGTAATTATGGGAAACTGACAAAACCAACTTAAAATGTCATAGAGTACCGTTATCTACCACTTAACAGGGGTGCAAAATAAAACTTTAACAAAAATGCTAATAAGTTAGAAGAAGAATATATAAATATGTAAATATATAAATAAAGATTAATTGGTCTCGTAACAAGGGTTAGATAGGGACACAAATTCTTTATGAAAAAGTTAGTTTTCTAGAAACGGCTTGAGTCTTTGCCCATTTACCTTAAATACATTACCATTTCTAGGATTTTTAATGTTAGTTGTTCCATAAGGGTACAGATGTTTCACAATAAAATGGCCACTCCATCTTGATTTTAATTTTTCAAGGAATATGTGAAGCCAAGAATTATAAAATAAAACCTTTTAACTAACATCAAATGTTGTTCTTTGAATTTGTTTTATCATGAAAAGCTTTAATTTTAGCTTTATGAATTTTTGAATTCTCATATGCATCATTTCTCAATTCTTCAAGTTCATTTATTTGTAACTTACGTATATGTTCAACAGAATCAAAATTTGTGTTGAAAGTTTTAATGGCCCAGTAAACTTTATGCTCAAGTTCTACAAGTAAGTGACAAGCTTTCCCATAAACTATCCTATAAGGAGACATACCCAATGAAGTTTTAAAAGCAGTTCTATAAGCCCAAAGTGCATCATTAAGTCTTAAAGACTAATTTTTGCGATTTGGGTCTATGGTTTTTCCAAAATTTATTTTATCTCTCTATTTGCTAGTTCAACTTATCCACTGGTTTGAGGATGATAAGTGTTAAGGTCAGTGCTTACATGCCATCCCTAAATGTACATATACTTATGTATTTATACAAGTATACATTCTCCTTAAATCGATAATACCCATTAATATGGTACCATGCAATGTAACGTTACAGACATTGTACGATCTAAAGGTGTTTAGATAAGGGCCTATAGTTAGCCACGCTGAGAGATATAAATGCTAAATGTTAGCACAGTTAAGTGTTAGCTGGTTATAAAACTTATCAGATCCAAGAGTTGGAGCCTTGTCTGTAATGAGACATAGACCTGGGAATATACTAGTAACTGTATAATTGTAAAAGTTGCAATCGAGTGCCAAGAAATGCTAGTTAAGCAAGTATGTTCTCGAATAATTATCCGTGATCTATTTCTACCGATGTGGGTCTGTCGGTGGATATCGTTAATATATAGATCAGCATATATCGTACCTACAAGGTATAAATGGTTGTTCCTAGTCGATCGTGAGCTTGGAGCTCGTATTGACATATAGGTATCTAGTTAAGAATGGATATGGGAGAGACTCATGAGGGCCTTCGATAGACATCCTATGTAAGCTATCAATAGAGGGTTTTCTCGAGTTGAGTAGTATACGTGGTCCTTTGACCTAAGTACTAAGGTGGGCTTGTAAGTGATGCACCATACTTTAATTGCATGCATGTCACAGACCTTTTATGGTGTAATCGCTAGGTGTTGCTGGGTATGGTTTGATGCTTATGGAGTTTGGTGTGTACAGATATGAGATCTGTCAATTTGTATAGGGTGTTTGATATCCAGATGCTTCGAGATTGTATCTCGAAAAGCCTTGTGGCCACAAGAGTTAATCCCAGGAAAGAGTTCTGTCAGGGTGGAACAATATGGCAGAGAAGTTTGTACATATTGTTCAGTTAGATACAAGTCTAGAGATAAGACATGGATGAGCACAAGGGGATTTGACGGTGATAATCTATATCCCTGTACATCTAGGATATCATGATGGAAGGACTATACGTATGCGTTATAGCCTCAGCTTGTATGGTTCAATGCCGATTTGTAATATCCGTAACGTGTGTGTAGGGCATTGTTCACGGACTCATGGAATAGTTTCATTTGACAAATCGGCCATGGACTAGGGAGTCCCGTGATATAGAGTGTACTTGTTATACACTGGGGCAGCGTGCCAGATTAAATTGTTTAATCTAGCAATATCTAGCATTACCACAGAAATGCGTGTGTATCTATATTTAAGTGTTAAATACAATAATTAGTTAATAATTTTTATTTACTAATTGTATAATGACACGTGGCGCATTGTGAACCCTCGGTTGAGTTTACCCGAGTGTGAAATTTGGTGGGACCCACTAGAGGTAGACTTGGTAACTATTTATAAGGGGCAAAATGATTATTTCACACTTTAATTATTTAATTATTAAATAATCAAAATATCTATTATATTATATTATATTATATATTATATATATAATATTATTATATTAGATAATGAGAGTGAGTTGTCACCCATTATCTTTATTTTATTATTATTATTATTTTATTATATATATTAGATATATATAAAGGGAGAGAGATTTGTGAAAGGTGTGTGTTTTTGAACGGGAGAATGGAAAAGGAATGAAAAAATGGAAATGGAGAGAAAAGAAAGAATGGTGGCCGAGAGAAGAAGAAGAAGAAAAAAAAAGGAAACAAATGAAATTGTTTCATTTTTCTCTATGGTTCCAATTGGAGCAATTGTGAATTGCTTCAAATTCTCCATTTCTTATCATTTTGGAGAAAATGATTTAAACACACATTCGTCCATTTTGGAGATTAAGAGTTATTCCGGTGCTGAATATGAGGCTGCTGTTCTAGCTCACTAAGCCCACCGAGTTAGTGACTAGAACTGCCTGTGAGCTGTCTTTATGTGGACTCCGAGGAAATACGTGTATAACGTTACACGTTGAGGTGAGTTCTCAAGCTTTCTAATATATTAATGTGATTAATATATTTATTTATTGTGTTTATTGTATAATTTACACTTTCGCCGCGTTTAATATGTATATTATACATATTTTAGGCAATAGACACAATTGCACATGCATAAACTCACATATATTAGATCCCCGACAACAATGGTATTAAAGCCATTTAGGGTATATTTGGCTGTAGTTTGAGTGAATGGATGCAAAAGGCCCAGTGTAAGTGGCGCGTGTCAAGTGTTGAAATGGGTATGCCTATGGAAGCACTGGGCACTGCAGCGCTGGGGGTTTGATCTCCCAGCACTGCAGCATTGAAGGTCTGGTGCCACGGCACTGGGAGTTCTTTCTCCCTGCGCTGGGGAGCTGAGGTTCTGGAATTTGCACCCCAACGGTGAAGCGCGAGCGTCGCAACATTGGAGGTTCGACCTCTCAACTTTGCAGCGATGTGAGTTGGCACCGCGGTGCTGGGTTTTGACTTCTCAGCATTACAGGGATGACATCTGGTGCTGCGGCGATGTACTGTTTGCTTGAACAGTAGCACATGAACAATAGTTTTTACTGTTCACAGCTACATTAATTTTGAACAGTGTTTCAAAATTAATTTTGCATGTGTAGATTTATGAGATGTAGTGATAAAAGTTATTACTCTATATTATAAATCAGAGTTTATGAGATGCAGTGATAAAGAGTTATCGGTCTGCATTATAAACCAGGATTAATGTTTCTGTGCTAGTAACCACAATGGGAGCCCTACTGGTGAGGGTTAGTTGTGCTTGCATAAAAAAATTAATTAATTGAGAATCACATTTCCTAGGAGAATGGAGACCAAGGATATATAAAAATCTCTCTTAATCAGATTGAAGAATATTACGTTATGAGATAATACTTTATTCTGATCCGTCTTGTCAATACGGTGTTAGATGAGTCACATCGGTCTTTTGCTAATATTACTACAACGTGAGGGACTTGGTCGGTTGGGCTTGGACTATACTGGTTAAACATGAGATGAGACAAATATATGCGAAAGTATTACCCAATATTACTACAGCGTGAGGGTAGTATTGGTATAATATATTTGATCATTAACAAGTTAGTCTAGAATACACTTACCCAATATTGCTACAGCGTGAGGGTAAGGTGTATTCAGGATCAAGTGGTAACAGTTGCACGAGATGCAATTGAAAAATATTGTTTACCTGTTGGGTTTACAAAGGCCAATATTGCTACAGCGTGAGGCCCGAGTAAATTTCAATAAGATATATTTCTCGCTGTATAGTTTAAAAGAGTTTAAACTATTGTCTCCCCATTCGAGAGATTATTGAGATTATGTAAAGCAGTGGAAGAGCGTTTTAAATTAAAAATGTATAATTAGTATACCCATAATTTAAAACGTTCAATTAGCAATTTAATAACCATTATGCTTACATCTCCCGTTATTTTGGTCTGTCAAGTCTAATGGCCACTACGAACCAGTTGGTATATATAGTTGATACAGTCTAACTCTAGAGTACTAAGAATTACTCTGACTGATGGATGAATCTCAGAAGTATTCTGGATTCAATAAAATTTTGGATTTATTGTTGATTAAAGTTTGCCGTAAGATAATTCTGATAATACTTCTCTAGAGGATTGAATAGAGAGAGTGTGACCCTCTTTGTTAAGGGTACTTTACCTTTTACTCCTAGTATATCTGGTGAGATCAAATGTGTGAGGAGAAGAAGATGAGGCAGATACCCAGCATCAATCTTCAGAGGAAACATTTATCCAAAGATCAATAAGAGAGCGTGTTGATGGAAAGTGTTTCCATTGTAGTAAGGTTGGATATTAGAAATTCCTCTACCTTATAATCCTTATAATTATCAAGAAGACCCCTACAAGTTTGTGTTTGACAAGCATAGACATTTCTAGGGTATATAATGCTAGTGCAAGCTGGGTATGAGGTACTGCACGTCTCTCTTATATCTGCAATATATTGCAGGGATTGAGAGAGACTAAAATGTAACAGCTTTAAGAAGTAAAGTTGAGAGTAAGAAATGGTGATTTCTTACAAGTCCAAGTTGTTCGGTACCTTGACTTACTTCTTGTATGCAATACAATAGTTATATTGCATAATTGGTATGATTTGTTTTTAGCTGAACATTAGTTAATAAATGGATATCATATACAATTAGAAATGTCTGTAGATCGGAATCCTTAGATGATACGGAGATGTGGTATATAAGTTTAGGTCATATAGGCGTGAGATGCTCATCCGTCTGGTTAAGGATGGTTCGATTCCTAATTTAACCATGAAGATTTAACTAGTTTATGAATAATGTATTCACAGAGATGATAAAATATACCAGAATGTACATTACATCCCTTTAATTAGATCGAGGTAGTGAATACATCAATAACAAATTTTTTGTTTGTTTAAGGAAGAATGAGATTCTTACTCATTATAGTCCTCCGAGTAATCCACAATATAATGATGTTTAGGAGATAAGGAATTGGAATTTATTAGATATGGTCTGATTGATAATAAGTGTCACTGCTCTATATCTGTGAGATTATGCTCCAAATATAGTTGCTTATTAAGTAGAGTTCCATCAGAAGATGTTCATTTCATTTCGTATGAGATACAGAAATGAAGGAAGCCATTTCTTAAATATGTTAAAGCTTGGGATTATCTTGATTATGTAAGAGTTACGTAGCAACATATCTTGTTTTGTAAGAGTTATTTAACAAGATAAACTAGCTCCCAAGAGGCACCAGTATAGGTTCATTGTGTATCCTGTGTATTAAATAGGATACTAATTCTATTATTCAGAGAATCGAAGTATGTTCATTTCTTAGTTTACCACTATTATAGAGAAAGAGTTTCTTATAGATTATGGGAGTCATAGAAATATTGAACTTGGTGAAGTCAATCTAATAATCAATGAACTAAAGATGAGAACTCAGGCTTTGTTAAGCAGTGGCCTTTTAGCACACTCTCCAAATTGGTCGGAAAGGATGTCTAAGTCACATTTTAGGTATGAATGATACCTGAAGGTGAACTTGGAGTGTTCTTGGTAAAAGAAAATCATCATTGACCTATAAGGAGTTAATGTTGGACATCGATTCGAGAAGCAGCAAGAAGCCATGAAAATAATATTGAATATATGCATCAGAATCAAGTCTGGGACTTGGTTAAGCTACCCGTGAGAATTATTCTTATTGGTTGTAAAGAGCTTACAAAGAGGTAGTGGGAGCCAGAAGGAAGGTAGAGACCTTCTAGGCCCGATATTAGTTTCTAGAAAGGTAATCCTCAATGATCTGGGATCAATTTAGAGGAAGCCTTTGGACCAATATTGATGCTAAAGTCAACTAGTATGTTATTGGCTCTTACAGCACATTGTAAATTTGAAGTTTGGCAAATGAATGTAAAGGATGACATTCTGGAATGGATATCTCAAGTAAAAGATATTCATGGAATAGCATGAAGGTTTTGCGTCCAGCTAGACTTTTGGTCTAGTGAGCATAAAATGTCAGTGGGAGCATGATAGTCTTGTTAATGCTCTTTGTTGATGACATACTGGTAATTGAGAATGATGTCAGTATGTTATAATCGGTCAGAAGTAAGTCGTAAGTATTTCTTTATAAAGGATTTAAGAGAGGCTTCTTTTATACTAGGTATAAAGCTTTATAGAGATAGAGCTAGGAAGCTGATAGGACTCTCCTAAATCATTTTACATCAATAGACCTGGTGTTCATCTTTCGAGGGGAGTGTCTCTTCAGATGGAAGATGAGAGAGTTATAATGTCTAACACACTAGATGCATTAGCTCTTCAGAGATTGATGTATGCTATGATGTGTTTAAGACCTAAGATCAGTTTGGCTGTAAGAGTTATGAGCCAATGTTTGTCTGATTCAGGTGACCACTATTTAATGGTAGTCAAACATATCCTAAGGTACCTTGAATGTACAAAGGATAAGTTTCTCAAATATGGAGAAAGTAGCTTGCAAGTGAGAAGCGGCACAGAGTCAGACTTTTAGTTTTACTCAGATGATAGAGAGTCTACATATGGGAATGTGCTCATTCTTCATAGTACTAAGCGAGTTGGAATTACACCAAATTGGGATTTACTGCTAATTTAGATTGGCACAGTGGAAGCCACAGTGAGGATTCGTAGGTTTATCGTTGGCCTTGACAAAATTTCAAGACAGATTGATCATATCCTATAGTTTGTGATAAAACAAGGCCATTGTACAAGCTAAGGTTCCAAGAGGACATAAGTACTCTAATTATGTTGAGAGGGTCTCACATGACTAAAGGGATCTTGGCTAAAGGAGATGTGATTATTTGTAAAAGTGCTCTATAAATAATATAGTAGACTCATTATCTAAAGGCCATGACTCTTAAAGTGTTTGTGAAATAAGTAGAGTCGATGTGTATGAGATGCCACCAGGAATGACACTAGAGCAAGTGGGAGATTGTTAGGGTTGGTGCTTACGTGTCATCCCTGAATATACATATACTTATGTATTTATACAAGTATAGATTCTCCTTAAATCGATAATACCCATTAATATGGTACCATGCAATGTAACGTTACAGACATTGTACGATCTAAAGGTGTTTAGATCAGATCTAAAGAAGTTTAGATAATGGCCTATAGTTAGCCATGCTGAGAGATATAAATGCTAAATATTAGCACAGCTAAGTGTTAGCTGGTTATAAAACTTACCAGATCCAAGAGTTGGAGCTTTGTCTGTAATGGGACATAGACCTAGGAATATACCAGTAACTGTATAGTTGCAAAAGTTGCAATCGTGTGCCAAGAAATGCTAGTTAAGCAAGTATGTTCTCGAATAATTATCCCTGATCTATTTTTGCTAATATAGGTCTATCGCTAGATATCTTTATTATATAGATCAGTATATATCGTACCTACAGGGTATAAATGGTTGTTCCTAACTGATCGTGAGCTTAGAGCTCGTATTGATATATGGGTATCCACTTAGGATTGGATATGGGACAGACTCATGAGGGCCTTCGATAGACATTTTATGTAAGCCATCAACGGAGGGTCTTCTCGAGTTGAGTAGTATACGTGGTCCTTTGACCTGAGTGCCACGGTAGACTTGTAAGTGATGCACCATACTTTGGTTCCACGCATGTCATAGACCTTTCATGGTATGACCGTTAGGTGTCGTTGGGATGGTTCGATGCTTATGGAGTCCAGTGTGTATAGATATGGGATCCGTTAGCTCGTATAGGGTGTTTGATAACCAGATGCTTCGAGACTGTATCTCAAAAAGTCTTGTGACCACAAGTATTAATCCCGAAAAAGAGTTATGCCATGGCGGAACAATATGGCAAAGGAGTTTGTACATATTGTTATGTGAGATACAAGTCTGGAGATAAGACATGGATGAGCACAAGGGGATTTGACGGTGATAATCTATATCCCCGCACATCTAAGATATCATGACGGAAGGACTATAAGTATGCGTTGTAACCTCAACTTGTATGGTTCAATCCGCGCTGATTTGTAATATTCGTGACATGTTTGTAGGGCATTGTTCATGGACTCATAGAATAGTTCCATTTGAAGAATCGGGCGTGGACCTAGAGAGTCCCGCGATATGGAGTGTACTAGCTGTGCATTGGGGCAGCGTGCCGAATTAAATTATTTAATCCAGCAATATCCAGCACTACTATAGAAATGCGTGCGTGTCTGTATTTAAATGTTAAATACAACAATTAGTTAATAATTATTATTTACTAATTGTATAATAACACGTGGCGCATTGTGGACCATCGGTTGAGTTTACTCGAGTGTAAAATTTTATAGGACCCACTAGAGATAGACTTGGTAACTATTTATGAGGGGTAAAATGGTCATTTCACACATTAATTATTTAATTATTAAATAATTAAAATATCTCTATTATTATATTATATATTATTATATTATATTATTATATTAGATAATGGGTGTGAGTTGTCACCCATTATCTTTATTTTATTATATATATTAGATATATATAAAAGGAGAGAGATTTGTGAAAGGTGTGTGTGTTTTTGAACGGGAGAATGGAAAAGGAATGAAAGAAATGGAAATGGAGAGAAAAGAAAGAATGGTGGCCGAGAGAAGAAGAAGAAGAAAAAAAAAGGAAACAAATCAAATTGTTTCATTTTTCTTTATAGTTCCAATTGGAGCAATTATGAATTGTTTCAAATTCTCCATTTCTTATCCTTTTGGAGAAAATGATTTAAACACACACTCCACCATTTTGGAGATTAAGAGTTAATCCGGTGCTGAATATGAGACTGCTGTTCTAGCTCACCAAGCCCACCAAGTTATTGACTAGAACTGCCTGCGAGTTGGTCTCTATGCGGACTCCGAGGAAATACGTGTATAACGTTACACGTTGAGGTGAGTTCTCAAACTGTCTAATATATTAATGTGATTAATATATTTATTTATTGTGTTTATTGTATAATTTACACTTCCGTCGCGTTTAATATGTATATTATATGTATTTTAGGCAATAGACACAATTGCACATGCATACACTCATATATATTAGATCCCCGACAACAATAAGTTGTAGCAATTTTGTAAGTAATACCATTTGTTTCGCTAATGTTTCAAATGGCCTTACAAAAGTGTTTACCCCCATCACTTATAATGGCTCGAGGGATTCCAAATCGACTTAAGTTATTTTGTTTTAAAGATTTCATTACTGTTTTATGGTCATTATTTCGACATGGAATAGCCTCAATCCATTTTGAAACATAATCTCCTGTGACTAAGATATATATAAATCTAAATAATAGTAAAAATGGTCCCATGAAATGTATCCCCAGTAATCAAATATTTCAATAACAAGAATTAGGTTCAAAGGCATTATGTTTCATTTTGAAATGGACCCCAATTTTAACAATTTTCACACGTTATACAAAATGCATATGTATCTTTAAATAAAGTGGATCAGTAGAATCCACACTGTAAGATTTTTGCAATTGTTTTCTTTGTGAGAAATATCCCCCACATGCTCCAGAATGACAAAATTCAATAACTCTAGATTATCACCATCAAATCTCTATATGCTCATCCATGTCTTATCCTCAGACTTACATCTCACTGAACAATATGTGTAAACTCCTTTGTCATATTGTTCGATCCTGGTGAAAACTCTTTCTTGGGATCAATGCTTGTGGCCACAAGACTTTGAGATACAGTCTCGAAGCATCTGGATATCTTACTCCCTATACAAGCTGAAGGATTCTATATTGGTACACACCGGACTCCATAAGCATCGGGCCATACCCAAGAACACCAAATGGTCACACTATGAAAGGTCTGTGACATGTGTGAAACTAAAGTATAGTGGATCACTTACATGCCCACCATGGCACTTAAGTCAAAGAACCATGTATACTACTCAACTTGAGAGGACTCTCCATTGACGGCTTACATAGGGTGTCTATCGGAGGCTCTCGTGAGTCTGTCCTGAATTCAGTCCTAATTGGATACCCATATATCAATATGAGCTACAAGCTCACAGTCAACTAGGAACGACCATTTATACCCTATAGGTAGGACATATGCTGATCTATATAAAGGTATCCATTAATATACCAACTTCGGTGGAAATAGATCAGAGACAATATTCAAGAACATACTTGCACAATTGACATTTCTTGCCACCTAATTGCAAATCTTGTAACTATACAGTTACTAGTATATTCTCAGGTCTATGTCCCATTACAAATAAGGCTCCAACTCTTAGATCTTCACCGAGTATTATAACCAGCTAACAATTAGGTGTGCTAACATTTAGCATTTATATCTCTCAGCGTAGCTAACTGAGGGCCCTTATTTAAACTTTTTCAGATTTGATATAAACTCTTTTAGATCATACAATGTTTGTAATGTTACATTACATAATACCATTTAAATAAGTATTAGCAATTTAATGAGAATGTACACTTGTATAAATACATAAGTATATGTACATTCAGAGATGACAGGTAAGCACCAACCTTAACAATATATTAGTAATGATATAGTTACAAATGGTGTTAAGAAATGTCATTATGTAGTCTGTTCTCGAAAATATTATTCCTAATCTATGGTTGCCGATATAGGTTGATCGGTATTCCTTCCTGATTAGTGTATGTGTACATTTGGATTATTCAGACGGCTAGTCTTAGCAAACTGTAGGCTTAGCAAAAACTCATTTATGCATATAGGTATTTAGTAAGGATTGGGTACTAAATAGACTCACGAGGATGTCCAATAGACATCCTATAAAATTGTTAATAGAGGGTCTTCTTGAGTTGAGTAGTATTCGTGGTCCTTTGATGTGAGTGCCCACAGTGGGTTTGTAAGTGATCCATCATACTTTGATCTCATGCATGTCAGAGATCTTTTATAGTCTGACCTCTGGGTGTCCTTGGATATGGTTTGATGCTCATAGAGCCCAGTGTGCACAGATATGAGATCTATCAGGTTATATGAGTGAGTTGTATATCCTGATGCTCTAAGAATTTTATTTCAGAAAGTCTTGTAGCCACAAGTAGAAATCCTAAAAAAGAGTTTTTCGTAGGGTTAAACAATATTGCAAAGGAGTTTGCGGATATTATTTACAGAAATACAAATTTAGAGATAGATTCATAGTTGAGCGTATAGATATTTGACGGTGATGATCTATATCTCTACTCTTCTAAGACATAAGTAACGTAAAAATTATACTGATATGGTTGACCTCAGCTTGTATGGTTCAATGCGTCATTCTGTAATATCTGTAACGCGTGTATGGGACATTGTTCACAGACTTGCAAAAGAGTTCCATAAGACAAATATGTGTGAACTTAGAGAGTTTCAAAATATAAAATGTACTCGTTAAACACTTGAGTAGTTGATTGGGTCAAACGGTTCGATCCAAATTTAAAAAAAAAAACATGATTTGTTTCAAAATTGTTTGAGAAGCACATAAACTTAAGTATTAAGCTTATGATTATTTAATTAATAATTATTTTTAATTAAATAATATGTGTGTTAAATGGCCACATGGCTTAATGTAATTACCTTTTAGTGGTCGAATGGAAATTTTTATAGAATTAGTCGAAGACAAGTGTTTTAACTTGATTGGGCTTTAGTTGAAAAATGCCTTGAATGGCTTACAAGTGTTGGGTTGCAAATAAATTAAAAAAACAAATAAAATGGTGTTATTTGTTTTAAGTGACATTAAAGTTGGACACATTTCAAGACTTAGCCATATTAAGATGTCAAGACTTAGCCATAATAAGTTGACATGTTAAAGGGACAAATGTCATAAGCAAAAGTAAAGTATAAATTAAGTGCAAAAATTATTTTGCAAGTAACTTGTTCCATTCGGCCAAGGAGCCAAAATTGAAATAGTTGCACTTTGCTCTCTTAAGCAAAAAATTGGTCATTACAAAAGAACACAAAACAAATTGTTGCAGTTATGTTCTAAGGATCCATTCGGCCAAAAAAATAGAAGAAAAGTTCTTCTTGGAGTAAGATGAGACACTCGACCAAGTGAAAGACAATTACTCAAGAGGTGCGTTTTTACCAAAATAAGAGAGATTGAAATAATGGTAAGAAACTAACAAGTTCGTATTTTAACTCTGCAATTCCATTGGATGTTGCGGATTAGAATTATTTATGAGAAAATTTTAAGGTGAGTTCCAAAAATTGAAACTACACCGAATAATTTTAAGGGTGAGTTTCTGTAATCTTAAACTGTTTATGACTCAGTTCAAGTATGTATGTGTTGATTAAATATTTAATTTTGCTGCGTAATTATGTATTTGACATGCATTTAAAAATAATCAATATGCACACAATCACATGCATGCACGTAAATTAGCAATACTAACATATTTAATTAAAGAAAAATGACAATTTAAGCCCAAACATAATAAAAATGACCCTTTTTCATCCTCTTTGTTCCAAAAACAAGATATCTACACCTCCTTCTATTAATTTTATATTAAAAAATTATTTGATTATCTTTTGATCTATAAAATAACCATTTTACCCTTGTCTTATAATTGATTAATTAAACTAAAATTATTGTTGAGAAGGTTGTTTATTTTTGTTTGGTTGTAGAGATTGTTTATTTTCTTGTGGATGTGAAGGTTTATTTTTCTTCCAGTTGTGATGGTTGTTTAATTTTCCTAATGCGAAGGTTTTTTTTCTTTTAATTATAAAGAATTAATATTGTACTGATTTATGGCAATGTAATATTAAAATTTGAGATATATAATACTTATCTTCTTTTAAATATATAAATGTTAAATATTTATTTTCCTTTCTAGTTGTGGAAGTTTATTTTCTTTTGATTGTGAAGGTTGTTTATTTCTTTTCGAATATAGAGCTTTTTTTCCCTCTGATTGTGGAGAGTCAATATTATATTAATTTATATTATTATAAAATTGAGATTTACAATATATAATACTAGTATTCTTTAAAAATATATTTTGTATTTGAGATTTATTTAATTTAAAATTGGCGTTTTTATCCTTTTAGTTTCAAAAAATGACATCCATACCTCCCTTTTTAGTTTTATATTAAAACATTATTTGACTGCCTTTTAATACATAAAATAACCATTTCACTCTTGCCTTATAATTGATCAACTAAACTAAAATCTATTGATCACTTTTGGCTTTGTAACTATTATTTTGCCCCTTATTACACAATTTCTATTATATTAACCAGTCTTGATTGATATTAATTGGTGTTGATCAGCAATATTATTGACTTATCCTAAACTTCATTGAACTCTAAATTTTTTGATCTGTTTTATAATATAATTAATTTTACCTATAGAGTAGTGGGAGTTTCAAAATTAGAGAGAAAAATGGCACCTTTGTAATGTCACTATCAAAGAATATTCTTGCTACTTTTTGAGTTTCTTTGATGTTTTGTTGGCGAAAAAACTTTTCTAGAAATTTGAAATTTGGTGATATCTATAGCGAGTCAAAAAGTTATCGGTCAATAATAGTCAACGACAGTTAATGCAAGTCAACGTCTAATCAATAATTGGTCAATTATTGGCTAACCTTCAGTCAATTGTCAGTCAACAGTCCTATAGTAATAGTTAGCAGTTTCCCTTTTTTTTCTTTCTATTTTAATTGAAAATACAATTTCAAAAATAGTAAAAATATGATGTTGCTTTTTAACATAACCTACTTTATAAAATAAATAAATAAACAAAAGGGGTAACAATGTCATGTTTTGAAACTAAGAGAATGAGAGTATTTTCACTATATTAGGGGTCATGCAGTCATTTCTTCATTTGAGAAAATTGTTAAGGTCGGTGCTTACGTGCCATCTCTGAATGTACATATACTTGTGTATTTATACAAGTGTACATTTCCATGAAATCACTAATACCTATTTATATGGTACTATGCATGTAACATTATAGACATTGTACGATTTAAAGGGTTCGATCAGATCTAAAGGAGTTTAGATAAGGGCTCATAGTTAGCCATGCTGAGAGATATAAATACTAAATTTTAGCACAGCTAAGTGTTAGCTGGTTATAATACTCAGCAGATCCAAAAGTTAGAGCTTTGTTTGTAATGAGACATAGACCTGAGAATATACCAGTAATTACATAGTTACAAGAGTTGTAATCGAGTGCTAGGAAATGCAAGTTATGCAAATATGTTCTCAAATAATTGTCCCTAATCAATTTCTGCCGATGTGGGTCTATCTGTGGATACTTTTAATATAGATCACATATATCGTGCCTATAGGGTGTAGATGGTCGTTCCTAACCGATTATGAGCTTGAAACTCATATTGACATATAGGTATCCAGTTAGGACTAGATATGGGACAGACTTACGAGGGCCTTCGATAGACACCCTATGTAAGCCGTCAACGGAGGGTCCTATCGAGTTGAGTAGTATACGTGGTCCTTTGACCTGAGTGCTACGGTGGGCTTGTAAGTGATCCACTATACTTTGGTTCCACGCATGTTATAGACATTTCATGTTGTGACCGCTAGGTGTCGCTAGGTATGGTTCGATGCTTATGGAGTCTTGTGCATACAGATATGGGATCCATCAGCTCGCATATGAAGTTAGATATCCAGATGCTTCGATATTGTATCCCAAAAAGTCTTGTGGCCATAAGCAATTATCTCGAAAAAAAAGTTTCGCCAGGGTAGAACAATATGAAAATATGGAAAAAGAGTTTGCATATATTGTTCTGTGAGATACAAGTCTGAAAATAAAATATGGATGAGCATAAGGAGATTTGATGGTGATAATCTATATCCCCGTACATCCAGGATATCATGACGGAAGGACTATACATATGCGTTGTAACCTCAGTTTGTATGGTTCAACGCGCTGATTTGTATATCCGTGACGTGTGCGTGGGGCATTGCTCACGGATTCATGGAAAAGCATTTAACAAATCAGGCGTAGGACCTAGGGAGTCTCGCGATAAAGAGTGTACTCGTTGTACATTGGGGCAGCGTGTCAGATTAAATTGTTTAATCCAGCACTATCCAGCATTACCACAGAAATGCGTACGTGTCTGCATTTAAGTGTTAAATACAACAATTAGTTAATAGTTATTATTTACTAATTGTATAATGACACTTGGCGCATTGTGGACCATCGGTTGAGTTTACCTGAGTGTGAAATTTGGTGGAACCCACTAGAGGGTGAACTTGATAACTATTTATGAGAGGCAAAATAGTCATTTCACACTTTAATTATTTAATGGTTAAATAATCAAAATCTCTCTTATTTTATTATATAATATATTATTATATTATATAATATTATATATATTAATATTTTATTTGGGTGCCAAATAGTTGGCACCCATTATGTTTATTATATTATTATTTTTATAATATAATATATTATATTATTATTTTATTATATATATATATAAAGAGAAAGAGACAAAGATGAGAGATTGGTGTGTGTTTGGGCATTTTTGCCCGAGAAAGAGAAGAGAAGAAATGGAGAGGAAGAAGAGAAGGAGGAGAAGAAGAAGAAGAAAGAAAAGAAAAAAAAAGGGAAAATGAAATAGTTTCATTTTCTCTATGTTTCTAATTTGAGTAATTGTGAATTGCTTCAAATTCTTCATTTTTTATCCTTTTGGAGAAAAGGATAAAAACACACATTGACCATTTTGGGGTTTAAGAGTTAAACCCAGTGCTACGTATAAGGTTGCTTTCTAGCTCACCAAGCCCATTGTGTTGGTGATTAGAACTGCTTGCGAGTTGATCTTTATGCGAACTCTGAAAAAATTATGTATATAACGTTACACATTGAGGTGAGTTCTCTACCCTATAAATATATTAATACGATTAATATATTTTATTTATTGTGTTTATTGCAAGTTTCAAGCTTCTGTCAAACTTAAATATGTATATGATACATATTTCAAGCAACAGACATAATTACACATGCATACACCCACATGTATTAGATCCCACTACAACAAAAATATCAAAAGGCATAGATATTTATAAAAATACTAATTCCACTCTCACTTGATATTTAATAAAATACTTAATTTTTCTTGGACCACTCGACTACAAACTTAAAATAATAAGTGTTTCTTTTTCAATGTATTATTTATTTGTCTCTTTAATTTGGAGCTTTTTTTTATCACAGATTAATGGGTAAAAGAATAAAGAAGAGAAAGTAATTATTTTTTGTGTATAACTATTTAATAATTTGAGAATTTCCTTAACTTGTATTGCTCAGTCTTGGGAAATGTTCACTAACAGCCCTTATTTTAAACTCATATACTTTTATAGCAATAAAATTAAATGTAATTTTTAATAGCTAAAAAATTCAAGCTCGAATCATTTTACTCCAAGGATATCTTATCTCTCTCCTACAGTAGGCTATCGAAATGTTTCTAAAAAAATCATTCAAACCATATTTAAAAATTTTGAGCTTAAGAACAAAATAGACCGAGTGTTTAAGCACTGATATTTTAAAGATTGGAAGCTAAAAATATCAATTGAGAAGTAGAAATTCAAAAAATGGGCGAAAAGAATAAAATCAAGGACAAAAAAGAAGAAGAAGCCTAGAATTCCTTGAACCTTGCATGCAAGGCACTTAATTGGGTTGTGTGCTTGGTCGCATGGCGCAAGGAAGGGTGTGCACGACCCCTTCTTGGTTCGTCTTCTTCTTCATCCTCGATTTTTTTTTTTTCGATTTACCATATTTTCTCACCGACACTTTATTTCTTCTCTATTTCATCACAATACATTACCACTATATCTTCAAAATTATATTTTTACAAACTAAACACAAAAAAATTTAAAATACATTATTTATCTAATTATATATACAAGAAATAATCATACAAATTATAACTTTTTTATAGATTGATTCATAAAAGGATTGTTCTCAATCTATAGAGTATTTTTTCAAATCATTTAGATAATTACTATTTTTTTTATTGATTTTGTGGCTCAAACAATAAATTTTTTTAGTTATATTATTTACAATGACAATTTTGTCTATTCATTGTCTTCTTGGCTAATAAAAATTAGTCAAATAGTTTTTGACTATAAAAGATTATGGCCTTTTTAAAAAGGCTATAGTGAACATTTCCCCTTACACTTTAAAGGGTTTTAGTTTCTTATCACCCTTTTTATGTACACAATGCCTTTTTATATACGTAATGTTGCAAGTGCTAAGTGTTCAAAGAGTAAGAACAAAAGTAAAGGAGGTGCCAGCCGGTTCAATTCAATTTAGTCAAAATAAAATAGCCACGATTTTCATGTTTGCCCTTAAAGAAATGTTTTTTGTAAAAACAAAATTGAAATTAAGACTAGAAAATTGAATCAGAGCCACCTAATTTTTTCTAAATTGGTTTTTTCAGTTTTGAGCCTGTTGGGCTAATTTTCTTAGTAAACTTTTTACTAATTTATTTTTAATTTTTGATATGAAATTTGGAAAAATTAAGCTTTTGTTTTACTTGTAAATTGAATAAGTTAGATCAATTAATAGTAATCTAAACTAAATTAGGTTTACCAAATTTTATTGATTTCAAATTTCACCTTAACATTTTTATGATATCAAAAAGTTAATTTAACATAAAACAAAGCATTTAATGACCAAAAAAAAAAATTTAATTCATAACTTATACACTATTACAAATAGTTAAATTTACATCAAAATTAAGTATATAATCCATATATTACTATGATTTACATAGAAACAACATGAAATATAAACATTTATAAATCTAACACTAAATAAAATGAATAACCAATTCCAATTTTATTTTCAAATAACTTGTACATTATTATAAAATACAAACAGGAAAAATACACATTCACTAACACAAAAACACATATATGATTTTTGATGTTGTCCCTATGGTTTTACTCAAAGACTCTAAGGCTAACAAGCTTAAGGCCAAATTCACCAAGGGGTCAAGTTAGAAAAGGCTCACCGGGCCAGAAGACAAGCCCAAGGTTAGAGGAATCTGAAGGTTTGAGGTCGACTTTTGATAACTACAACCATTTGATGGGACATATATACCATAGGCTCACTTCCTCTAGTCACCTGACAATACAAGATATGAAGTCTTCGACAACTTATGCCAAAGGTTCTCAGGTAACAGATCAAGGAATAGGTGACGATTGAGAACTAACTCATTGATAGTAGACTTACAATGCTTGAAGAACTCGGAGAGAGACAACACATTCTCCACATCTTTTATGAACACGAATACATAAAGCACTAAAGCCATGCTGTCTAGGTTCTCAAACTACTTACATAATTAATAATGTGGTATAATTGTTTGAGAAACCTATAAAAGATAAGGCCATAGACCACGCACGAGGACATAAGATTAGACTCAATCAGGCAGACACAAAAAAGAGTTAAAAAACTCACAAGTAAGAACTCTGAAACATTTTTTGACAACCAATAATTTACCAATTTGATATTTCTCATGTTATTGAGCACAGTTAAAGATCTTGGACATATTTGTAGCTTCTTAAACATTAGTTACTTTGACACTCTCAATTCGTTAATTAAGGCTTAATATTTTGCTTCATTGTTTGATAAAAAAAGATAAGAGTGTTACTGCTTGATGTAGTATTGGACTTTCTGAATTCTTAATTCTTATCTCAAGCTCGAATTTATTTTTATTCAAGGATTTGTTTATGTGCATTTGCCAATTTGGATCTTCCTTGTGATCTTTTTAGAGTAGAGCTTTGTCTTTCACTATTAGCTCACACTTAAGTAAGAAGTCAACTATTACCCACATGTTCATTGATGTTGTTAAACAGTATTTGATGTCCATGTTGGTCAAGCTCATTGCCATTTTTGTGATCCTTCCCACAATATCTAGTCGGGATGAGATGCATTAATGATAAGACATATACACCACTAGTTTATAGGCTTTAAAGTATTGCATCAACATTTCTTTATCTTAGACTAATGCTAGAACAAGTTTCTTGGTAGCTAAATATCTCATCTCAGCTTTCATAAGAACTTTGCTTGCATAGAATATAGACTTTTGTTAATTATTTGGTCTCAATTAACACATGCTAATTATAACCGCAAGTGCATGGGCTATGAAAAAGTAATAAAGTATAAGTAGAGTATTATCCCACAAGGATTGGTTGCTAAATTAATACTAAGTACTACGGCCTTCACAACCTAACTTTATCTAGGCTAATTAAACGCTAGAATAGTTAATGACTAAAAATTACTAAAATCAACTACAATTTAAACACTTGCAATGGGATGGAAAATCTTATGGCATGGGTCAGAGAGTCTTAAATTCACTTTACCTTTCTTGTATTATTTAACAATAATGATTAATGACTACTTTTACAAATTCATTAACCAAGGGTTTGAAGATAGACTCACTACCTCTTTCCAGTGCCAAGTGAGACTCTATGTATACATAACCAAGTTGATATCCTTATGTAACTAGGTCATCTACACAGGCATTATACTACCCTTAAGAGGTCACCTTAACTCTATTAGTCTCCCAACTCAATACAATCGAAGGCTATGCTATTCAAATCCAACACATGAGTTAAACTTTCCTAAGCACATAACTCAATAGTTTAAATTATTTAATCAATTTTCCAATTAGATTAGAAGCATTAAATTTAGAAAAGCATAAATGAATAGTGTAAAAATACAGTCATTCATGAATTATATACATCAAAACATAGTATTTAGTAGAGTTTCATCAAGCTTCTAAAATATAAAGTTTAGTTATCCAAAATCAAATACCTAAATACATCAATTCAAATGTTCATATAAGTACCCATGTTTAAGACAATAAGAACTACAAATATAAACTTCAAATAATAGTAAATAAGACAAATTGAGAATGAAAACTAGCTATAGAGACTCTTGAAGCCTTTAGTCTTATTGGTGTTCTAAGGTCCAAGCTCTAAATAGTTTTCTTTTAGAAGTCTCCAACCACTTGATTGCGTTTTTCTTCTCCCAAGTTGGTTCAAATGTTGATTGCCCTTTGTTTTCACTAAAAAAGAAGGATTTTTGACCCAGAAGTGTTTACTTTGGTGAAGCACTAAAGTTGAAATGTCTAGTCCCCCCGAGAAAATTTCAAAATAGTGTCCTTTTATAGTACAAGAAAAAAGTAGCAACGCCGTAGTGTTATCCCTTGGAATGCAGGGGCATTCCCAAATTTATTGTTTAGAAATAGCTAAGTTATTATGATCCAATACTAGGGCGTTTTGATATGGCTACACCATTAAACTACTGTTAAGGTGTTGACAGTCTTGAGGATTCTCGAGAAATTACGTAGCTAGAACACCTCCTTATGCCACAACATCGACTTTTTCAAAAACGTTAGGGCGTTAGCAAATTAATGTAAGGGCATTCATCTAAATGCTACCATATTTAATTGGTGAACGCTAAGGCATTCATCCCTTGAGGCCTAGTCTTAATTTCTATTATTTGGCTCTAATTTTGGTGCTTTTCCTTCAAATTTATCATTTCATCATTTAGTTTGCAAAACCAACATTTGAATACACAAATATCATTCAATTACTTGAAAACAGCGAGAATCAAAGTTAAAATGGAGCCAAAATACATTAAAACCATACTCATCAAACTTTCTCAAACTTAAAAATTGCACGTCCTCGAGCAATTGGAGCGAAAGAGAAATACACTCAGAATAATAACTAACTAATAAACACTGAGAATTGTAAAATAAGCAAAAAATAAGAAAAAGTTAAGAAAACTATGCAAAGTTGGATTGGATTGATGATCATTGACTTGTCTCAGGGATTGTCTCAATTAAAATCAACTCATTCAAAATTGGTAAATAATTTTCAATAATCTACAAGCACTATAATTAAGCACTTTCCTTCTTCCCTACAAGTGATCAACAATTTGTGTATAAATAAGCGAATGTAGATCAAATCGACCTAAATAAGCTCAATGACTCAAGTTTGTACATAATAATGTTGTACCATAGGCTAATTTTTTATGCAACTCTCCACTAATGTAGAAAACATATAAATAGAGATCGACAAGGACTTTAATTGGCTTATAATATAGGGTTAAGGTTAAAGTGGTTTTTTTAGATAAGAATTGGGTATAAATCACACCATGAACATTAAGCCCTAACAATTGAACTTGTTAACCTCACTTTTGAATTTTTTCCTAACTTAAACCATAAAATGCTTTTATTTATTTACACAAAAGTGATTTATGTGAAAAATACATATAATTGTTTTTTTTTTTGCACTTTGCCAAAATTTGAAATTTGTCCACTTTTTCATCGCTTAACTTAACATAATCTCAAAATTTGTCAAGGAGCTTTAAGTTCGTGATGTTAAGGGTATTTAAACTCATGGCTTTGGCTTGTAATGTGGTTATTCAATAAAAGGGTAATTCAAGCTCAAATGGGGTGACTAAGGTTCAATGTATACTTGGGTAGGCTAGAAAATTTTAAACGATCCAAAAGTGGCCTAATTTCCTTTCCTTATTTGTTTTCTAGAATTTCACATCGAGTTTTAATCAAACTAGTTCGAGTGTGCTCGATCATTGAGACTAAAATGTATTACTTAAGTATAGTTTTTCTAGGAACAACTCAACTCACACAAGCTTGTATATATGCTCAAAATTGGTGATCACAATTAAGGTTGAATTCTATCTAGATGTTAGTGCATAGATATTTCAAATATAACCATTTCTTAAGGAATTGAAAGTTTGAGTGATCTAATCAAGTTTCATTATAGACAAGTAATCTTCATAACAACTCAACACAAGGAATAGAAGCAATGCACTAAACATAAAATTTCATCACAACTTATGCTTTTCATTTGTTTTTTCAAAATAAAAGATATAAACTATAACATAACTAACATAAGATAAAACATAGCATAAAATAAAGAACATAAACTAATAATAGAAATAAAGCAAAAGCAATTCTACAAAAGTGTTTTTCTGCCCTTAATGTAAATATAGGCATGGTCCCCGTGGCGATAACAAAATGAGAATCGAAACACTCCCCTAAATGCCCATAATGTAAATATAGGCATGGTTCTTCAACTCTAAAGTAGAGATGCCTAAGTCATCTTGGGACTATGTCTCTTCATTATTAGGTGTTGGGGAGGCTGGTGGTAGTGGTGATGGTGGCTGCTGTAGAAGGATATGACTGTTGTCCATATCCTAGTGGGCTGCATACATCTGCATTCACTGGTGCTGCCAACCTATAAAAGATTAGATTATTTGGTGAAGTGCTGCCAAGCTTTTTTTACGCTGCTCAGAATGGGTCTCTAAATGAGTTAGCCTAGTTTCCATTGACATGCTCTTGGATGAGCCTACTACTATAGATGATAAAGGTACTATTAGATTGGCCGCTATCGATGGTGGTGACTGAGCTCCCTGATGTGGTAGTTGCGTCTTGCTCTTCACAGTTTGTAACTTTTGGATGGTTCTGAAGTCGATGGGCTTGAGTGGATGAATTAAGTCCTCATGCGCCTCTAAAAAAACTCCAAATAGAGGTCACACACTATAATTAAAGAAGGTAGGTTTTAAGCAAGTCAAGATCTTCACTTGCAAGATTTGCCCAATACTGATCAACTTTCCAGTCATGATAGCATTGAGAAGCACTGACCTTGGCTTGGTGATGTCTCTGATGTGCATCATTGGAATAATCCGTGAGGAGGAAAACATATACTATGCCTTAGCATCCATAGTTAGGGCGCTTAGTCTGAAATGAAGTGGTAAATTATAATAGGTCTTCCACTCAATGCCCAACCTACATAAAGTCTGAATGATCAGCCTATAATCCAGGTCTCTCCTGATGTTGAAGTACTTATCTTACATATTAATTGGTAGCCCAAACAACTCATTGATGGTGCCATAGTTAAAAGGCATTATCCTCCCTCAAACTTGTACATAATAGTGCACATGCTCCTGTATGTTTGCATAGAACTCTTTAAAAATTGGAATGACTCTCGCAGCTGACGTCTCATAGAAGGTCCCTTAACGTCTCTTAGTGATTATCCGGATAATGTTAGGGAAGTCCCCTCTCATCAAAACTAAATCTTCTCTTCAGAATGATAGACTTGTGAAAAATTATGTTGTAAAAATGATTCGCCGCTTCCTAGGATACAAATCGAGTTGTGTTGTAAGATAAACTCCTTAAAATACTGGCAGTGCTCCTCTTTGGGTACCACTACGATAATTAAATTAAGTATTGGTAGGTTTTATAAGTGGGTGGATGTGGTTTAGATTCGAAGTAATGTGGTGATGATTTGTTGTTTTAATTTGGTAAAAATGATGTTAGGATAGTGGCAAATGTGTTTTTTAAGCTGGTTTTACGTGTATTTGGAGCTTGGATCAGGAATGGTCTAAGAGGAGGTAAGAGTGTTTAAGAGAAAGTGAGAGGAAATGAGCTATGTTTTAAGCTATTTTCACATGAATATTGTTGCGTTGTCTTTGGAATGCTGGGGCGTTCATCATATCTGTATGAACGTTAGAGCATTAGTCTTTTAGAATGTTGGGGCGTAGAATGAATTAACTCTTTGAATTCTGAAGCCTGAAAATGCTATTACGTTGTACTGTTGAATGCTGGAGCATCTTGAATTTGGGCGGTGAACCTTTTTTTGAAATTGACCAATGCTAAGGCATTGATGTGGTAACGGCTGGCCTTCTAAGTGAATAGTTAATGTAGGGGCATCACTTGCAATGCTAGGACGTTGATAGCTTTTTTGAACCCCTGAAGGTTTTGGGAAATGACATGGAGGAATTGAGTTCGACTGCCATAGCATTAATTTAGGAACACCAGGTCACTAAAAATTTAAACGCTAGAGCGTTTGGCCATAATAAGACTAGGTCACTAAAAACCACATCCTGGTTGCCTTTTAAGCAACACTTGATTTAATGTCTATAGCTAGACTAGGTCTTTTCTTGCTTACTTTGGTTCTTTAAGTGGGGTCTTTAACACTATTCATTCTTCACCTTCAAAATAATGTTTTAAGTTTTTGATTGTTGACACGGAAAACCTTTCCTTCATCACCTTGAACTTCAATAGCGCTATAAAGAAGGACTTATTTAATCATAGATGGTCCTGGCCATTTTGATTTAAGTTTGCCTAGAAATAGCTTCAAGCGAGAGTTAAAGATGAATACTTGTTAACCTAGAAGGAACTCACGCCTCAATTTTTGCTTATCATGCCACCTCTTGGTCTGCTCATTGTAAATTTGGGCATTCTCATATGCTCAATTCTAGAATCCACTCAACTCATTCAATTATAACAATTTTTGCTCCTCGGATGATCTCAAACCAAGATTTAACTTTTTAACATCCCAAAATGCTTGATGCTTCAACTCAACTAGTAAGTTATATGCTTTTCTAAACACCAATTGATAAGGAGACCTATAAATTGGTACTTGAAATCCATTTTATAAGCTTATAATGAATCAGTAAGCCTTGAACCCAATCTTTGCAATTAGTTTGTACCATTTTCTTCAAGATTAGCTTGACTTCTTAGTTAGAAATTTAGCTTGATCATTTAATTGGGGATGGTATGCAAGCGCCACCTTGTGCTTTACACCATATTTAGCCAAGAGAGAATTGAATCTTTTGTTAAAAAAAGAGAGTCCCTTCATTGTTAATGAAGGCCCGAGGAGTTCTATATCTAGTAAAAATATTCTAGGGTATGAACTTTAAGACTACTTTAGAATCATTTGTTGGAGTGGTAATGACTTTCACCCACTTAGAAACATAGTTGACCGCCAACAAAATATACTTTTGGCCAAATGAATGAGGAAAATATCTTATAAAATCAATGCCCCATACATTGAAGATCTCTACTTTCATGATATGGTCAAAAGTAGCTCATAAAGCCTAAATATGTTCCCTACACATTGACATCGGTCACAAGACTTGGCATAGGTATAGCTATCCCAAAAGAGGGTTGACCAATAAAAAGCCAATTGTAAAACTTTTGCTGCTGTCCGAGATTCCCCAAAATGTCATTTATATAGTGATACATGACAATGGTAGAGAATACTTTGAGTTTCACCATCGGAAACACATCTTTGAATTACTTGATTAACATGTCTTTTAAACAATATTAGATTATCCCATAAGTAGCTCTTTGTATCGTGGAGAAATTTCTTCTTTTGATGGCTGGACAAATCTAAAGGCAACACATTGCAAGCAAGAATATTAACAATGTCAGAAAACTAAGAAAGCTTTACCTCAGTACTAAAAAGTTGTTCATCCCAAAAGACTTCTCTTATGCATCAACTATCACCCATTTCTTCCACCTCTAGTCTTGAAAGGTGATCCACAACAACATTTTCACTCTCATTCTCATCATAGATCAATAGTATCCACTGAATCAACCATGGCTTGGCATCTTTCTTAACAAATAAATAACAGATAATTGTATAGTCCATATATATAATCACTTTAGATCCAATGATACAAGATCGAAATTTGTCATATGTAAAGACCATCATCAAATCTCATTTTTGTTGGTGGTGTAATTCTCTTAGGCATCATTCAGGTTCTACTTACATAATAGATTGCCCTAAAAAATTTATCTCTTTTTTAGCCAAAATTTACCCCAACCTGCATAGTTATTTGCATCACATATAATCTTAAATGGTTCATCCCAATTAAGTATAACTATAATTGGAGCCAAAATTAATCTCTTCTTAATCACATTGAAAGCCATGAAGTAAGCTTCATAAAAAATAAATAGAGCATCTTTCTCAAATAGATTACATAAAGGCTTGAAATTTTTCAAAAAATCTTTTATAAATCTTTAATAGAAACTGCCATAGCCTAGAAAACTTTGGATCCGTTTAACATTTGCTGGTAGAGGAAGCTTTAACATTAAGATCTTCTTTGATACTCAATAGATGACTTGAGAGTCTCATGCATCAAGATCTTGTGCATGTAGATGGTTGAGCTAATCCCTTTTCATGTTGGAAATTGATCGTCGTAATGTACTCTTATACATTCTTAAAACCCTAAGCAACTTACTTTCTTAACTTGCTTTATTCTTCTTGACTCAAGGATGCTAAAATAATCACTAAAAAAGTAGAATTGTCCTTAAAACAAAATCATAATGAAAATGGTTGGGTAATTGCTTCAAAACAAGCTCTTTTTGCAAGGAACTAGATGGCTTCTCAGAATCTTTAGAATTTCCATGAGTATATACCGGGTCAACAATGTCCACATAACCATTAGAATTCATCTCAACATACAAAGCTTCAAGATTTAACACCTTATCAACATGATCATTGCTTAACTTATAGCAAGCATTGCCAAATTTTGTAGATAGAAGTACCTAATTCTAGAAATTGGAATTAATAATGAAATATTCTAAAGGATCTCCATATAAGACTTGAGGTGAAATTTTTTTAATTCATTCATTAACAATATCAACACGGTTATAAGAATGTACCTTATCTAGAAATTTCAAGATTTGGTAGATGTTGAACATCACTTTTCACCATTCACTCTAGGTGTCAAATTTCCATTATGAACATCAATAAGAGCTCTCTCAATAACAAGAAATGATCACCCAAGAATGATGGGAACTTTCTTATCATCTTTCATGTATAAAACAACAAGGTTTATTGGAAGAATGAATTTATCCACCTTAACTAAAACATCTTCAATAACGCTTCTTGGGTAAGCGAGAGATTTATGCACCATTTGCAAAGAAACTGTAATGGGCTTCACCTCACCAAGATCTAACTTTCGAAAGATGGATAGAGGCATTAGACTAATAATTGCTCCAAGGTCACATAATGCCTTTTAAAAAGTTAACTCCCTAATAGTAAAAGGAATAGTAAAACTACCTGAATCCTTCAATTATTAAGGCAAGTTACATTGAAGGGTTGCACTACACTCTTCCTTTATTTTTATTGTCTCATAATATTCTAAACTTCTGTTCTTGCATATCACATATTTCATGAACTTTACATAATTTGGCATTTGCTCCAAGGCTTCCGCAACAAGGATGTTTACATGCATCTTCTTAAAGACTTTAAAGAATTTATAAAATTGGGCATCTAACTTATTTTTCATATAGTTTTTAGGATATGGCAAAGGAGGGGTAATGATGGATGGATTATTTGAGAAGAAATCGAGTTAGGTCTGAAAGTCACCTTAGATGGCTCCACAACAAGTTCTTTCTGCTTTTCTTCAATTACTTTTTTCTTTAGAACTTCCTCTTCCTTTCCACTCCGTCTCACTAGAACAATTTTCTGAAGGCTTGACCCACAATTGAATTAGCCAATTGCCCAATTTGCACCTCTAAAGACTTCATAATGGCATTCATATTAGTGCAATGGGTTTCAATGCTATCAAGATAGGCTTCATCCTTGTTGAATCTGTTCTGTGTATTCCCAATAAAAGTGCCCAATGATCCTTCAATGACGGCTTCTTCTTAACCACTTGTTGATTAAATCCCAGTAGGGGTTGCAAAGTATTTTTTAGACTGTCATAGGAAAAATTTTCATGATTCTTGAGCCTCAAATAATAATGAGTGTGAAAGTTATTTTTATGATAATTGAAGTTCAAGTTGTTGACATATTAAGCTTGTTCCAAGTCACTCATTTCACCAATATGTGATACATTTGCTACTATAGTTGGATCTTTGCTTATTGAAACTTCCTTAGCATTGAGTGTGGAGATTTGATTGGCCAAAACTGATATTTAAGCTAAAAGGGTAACAATAAGGTCAACTTCATAAACACCAATGACCTTTCTTATAATGGACTTCTCATTGGACCATTGGTAATTGCTACATGTTATTTCCTCTAACAAAACTTGAGCTTTATCTGCGGTCTTAAACAATAAAGTACTACTCATCGATGCATCTACGATGGTTCTTGTTTGACCATTCAAGTCGTTGTAAAAGAGTTGAATTTGAAACCAATCTTCATGTTGAGAGCACCTTCTAATAAGATCTTTAAACTGCTCATAAGCTTTATAGAGTGGCTCGAAGTCCAACTGTCAAAACTGAGCTATCTCAACTTAAAGTTACAAAGTCTTAGATACCCGTGGTATGAGGAATTTTTATGCAAGCTCTTCCCATATTACAATGCTTCCTGGTTGTAGAGATTGTGCCATCCTTTCGCCTTATCTCTAAGATAAAATAGAAATAAGTGTAGGCAAATAGCATCATCCCGAACCCCGTTCATCTTGATTCTGTCACAATCTCCAAAAAAATAGCTAGATGAATATTTGGATTCTCACTTGGAAAATGATCATACTAATTTTCTTGCATCATATTGATAAGGGTTAGCTTTAACTCAAAATTGTTGGCATTACACCTTAATGTTGAATCTCTAAATAGTTCTCATTCAGTACTGGCCTAAAATAATCCTTCAATACCTGTGGTTAATAGTTATTTTTGTTGGCTTTGTCTTTTATATCTTGAATTAAACTTCTTCTCTCTCTTGAGCCTTCGTAGAGTGCATTCAACTTCTAGATCAAAAGGTAGGAACTCCAAATTACGATTTCTTCTCATACACCTTAAATAACCACAATAAACCAAATTTATTAACAAATAAAATAAAAAAATGTCTAAATTAAAACCAAGTTGGTTATTTATAATATTATTAATAATTTAAATTTTTAATCCTCGGCAACAGTGCCAAAAATATGTTCGGTGCTAATTAAATACACGCGAATTGTAATCGTAAGTGCAAGAGCCATGAACAAGTAATAAATTGTGAGTAGAGTATCGTGGCATGAAGATTGGTTGCTAAATTAACACTAAGTACTATAGCTTTCACAACCAACTTTATCTAGGCTAATTAAACATTAGAATGATTAAATGAATAAAAATTACTAAAATTAACTACAAATTAAACACTTGCAAGGGGATGGAAATTCTTATGGCATGAGTCTTAAGGTCTTGAATTTAATCTACCTTTCCTATGCTCTTTAGTAATAATGATTAACAACTACTTTTACAAATTTATTACCTAAGGGTTTAGACATAGGCTCATTACCTCTTTCGAGTGTCAAGTGAGATTCAATGCATACACAACCAAGTTGATATCCCTATCTAACTAGATCATTCATACATGCATTATGCTACCTTTAAAAGGTTACTTTGACTTTATTAGTCTCCCAACTCAATACAATCAGAGACTATGCTATTCAAATCTAACACATAAGTTAAAGTTTCCCAAGAACATGATTCAATAGTGTAAATCATTTAATTAAATTAGAAGCATTAAATTTAGAAACGAATAATGAATAATGTAAAAATACAGTCATTCATGAATTACATACATCAAAATATAGTACTTAGTAGAGTTTCATTAAGCCCCTAAAACATAAAGTTTAGTTATACATACTCAAATACTAAAGTACATCAAGCAAACTGTTCATATAAGTACCATTCTTTAAGACATTAAGAACTATAAATATAAACTTTAAATAATAATAAATGAGACAAAGTAAGAATGGAAACTAGTAGACACTATTAAATCCTTTAGTATTGTTTGTTCCAAGGTCCAAGCTTCAAAGATGTCTCATTTGAGAAGTCTCCAACAACTTATCGTGTTTTTCTTCTCACAAGTTGGTTTCAAAATTTGATTGTATTTTGCTTTCACTAAAAAGGAAGAATTTTTGACCCAGGAGTGTCTACTTTGGTAAAGCACTTAAGTTGAAACGTCCAGCCCCTTAGAAAATTAAAAAATAGTGTTATTTTATAGTGTAGGGAAAAAGTAGTGACGTCGCGGTGTTATCTCTTAGAACATAGGGGTGTTGCCAACTTTACTATATGAATGCATCTACTTTATTATGATTCAACGCTGGGCGTTCTAACATTGCTATACCACTAAACTAGAGCTAGGGCATTGGCAGTCTCAAGGATACTCAAGAAATTATGTGGCCTAGAACGTCTCCTTACACTATAACATTTACTTTTCTAGAAACACTAAGGTATTGGCAAATTAATGCAGGAGCATTCATCTATCTGGATGAATGCTGTTGCATTTAACTAGTGAACGTTGGGGCATTCATCCCTTTTTGTTGAGGCTCGGTCTGAATTTCTACTATTTGGCTCCATTTTTGTTGCTTTTCCTTCTAATTTATCATTTCATCATCTATTCTGCAAAAACTAACATTTGAGTACATAAACATCACGTAATTACTTGAAAACGACAAGAATCGAAGTTAAAACAGAACCAAAATACATGTTAAAATCACACTCATTATTATCCATCACTTTCTAAAAGGTATTTCACTTACAGTGGTATACGAAACATATATAAATAACACTTCACTAAGAAGTGAAGAAGAGAGAAATGGTGGTTTTTTAGATACAAATTTAGATTTTACTGTGCATGTGTTCATTTCAACCCCTATGGTCCTCTATTCTTGACTTTGATGGTTTTGAAGAATGGTCTACATCTGTCTGACATTTAAGATATGAATCTACTAAGCATAGCTATCCTTATAACCAATGTCTAAACTTCATTTCTAGCTTTTAGGATCTTTAACTGCCTCAAAGTAAGCACTTCAGTAGGATTGGCTTCAATCTTCGTGCAATAACTATGTGCCTAATAAGGGTTAATTAGGTCTAATATTTTCATCTTCCAAGGTTAATATTTATTTGTTAAAATTATGATTATTTAGCTTTTTATGTGCTTTATCATTATTTTGAAAGTTTTTAATTCAATGGAGTAAATAAGGATAAAACTAAAGAAAATAAGGCAAAAATATCAAACTGCTACAGTATCTGCTACAGTAGATTACTACAGTAATGAGCTACAATACCAGTACTGCAGCGCCTAAAAATGGTGGTCAAAATAGTATATACAGTGCCCAGAATCCAGCGTTGCGGTGCTGATGAACAGTAGTCATAAACTGACTTATATTTGATATTTTATCCTAAATTAAAGACATAAGCCTATAAAAAGAAGATTAAAAACTCTAATTAAAATAATAAAGATAAAAGAGAAGAAGACAAAGGAAGAAGAGAGAGAAAGAGTAATTTTTGAAGAATCAAGAAGACTAACTGATTAAATACTGTAGAAAATTCGTTTTATCTCTTCAACTCTTTATCTTTCTAGTTTTCTTTGATTTTTATAATGTTATTCTTGAAAAGCTCTAGAACTTTTTATTTTACTGTGATCTAAGTTTTTATTTCTAAAGTTAGACTTCTGAACCTAGTATATAGTTAGATTTTGTTGATTCTTAGTTTATGAACTTAATATACATATAATTGATTCATTCTATCTTGTATTTAATGCTTTTCATTATATCTGGCTAATATTATGAATGTTTAAAGAACCATAATGAACTTGAAAAAACGATTCATGTGTTTAGTTCAAGATAGTTAAATGCATGATTATAGGGTAACAACTATGAGTTCCATGCGGGATAGACATATACCTAGACGGCATGTATGGTATAATTTAGACTTGATTTTAATGAGTTTCATTATATTCTAATTGCTATAGACATATAGATAGTTGTTAGAATATGTAATATAGTCACTTGACTATTGACGGAGGCTTGTGATGAGATTAGTGTCTAAGCCAATCAATTTGTATTAAGTGATTAACTAAGAATATTAATGAATCCAATGAAATACTATAGGATAAGTCTAAACCCTAAATTATTATCAATTGGTGAATTTATCTATTTGATTGTTTGCTATTTAGATTTAGTTTAATTTGATAGAATTAAGTTAATTAATTAAGTTTTAGATTTTAATTTTTTAAAAAAAATTAAATAGATATAAATTTAGTAATTGATTGAAGAACTAGATTGCATAGTTCATGTGGGAATGATATCTAGATTTAACTTCTATATTACTTGATACGATAGTGTGTGCTTACGCTAGGTTATTATAGTATACATCAGTGCCCGAGAAAGTTCTTAAATGAAACTTTGCAAGTAATTTTAATTAGATTTAAGAACATCTTGTATTTTATAGCACATCAAATACCTTGTGTAGTCTCCTCAGATGATCTTCCACTTTCATACTTTTTAACTATTATGTCATTGATATATGTCTCCACTATCTGCCTATCCATCATCCTAAAGAATTTTTGAACCAACATCTAAAAATTTGATTGGCATTCTTCAACTCGAACTGTATCACTTTATAATAATAGTTGTCATTCTTTGTTATGAAGTTGGCTTACGTTCATCCTTAGGGTTAATCTTTTATCTGATTGTATCCACTATACACATCCGGAAGGATAATCTTTCATATCCCATACTTTTATCTCCTATTTGGTTAGTCTTTGGTAATATAAATGAGTATTTGAGGAAAACTTTGTTAAATTTTGTATACTCAATACAAAATCTCTACTTCTAGTTCTTCTTCTTAACCACCACAACATTAGAAATCTAGTCTAAATACTAAAATCACCTGATGAAGTTAATCTTCTTATCTACCTCATAGCTAATCACTTTGTTTCTTCTTGGTGTAAACCGTCTCTATTGCTACTTTACTAGTTGAAAGCTTTCATTTACTTTTAAATTATGATAAATATCTTTATGAGATCAGGTGAAGACATCTTAGTTCTTTCATATTTTACCTTTCCTTCTCTCTCATGTTAGTGTCAACCTTCTTTTTGTGGCCAACAGAACTACGTGTCTCTCTATACATGGAATCATATAGTCATCTTCCTTTACTACCTAAGGGAGTACCTTTGCCCACCCATCCTTTAGTTGATATTTATCTACAACCTCTGCCTATAAAGGAGGAGAGAATGTCGACCTTTGACATTCTTTTTTTCTTGCATCGACCTCTATCCTTCCTACTTTACTTTTTCCATCTTCTTTCTTTACTTCTTTTACTTATTTGGCTTCAAAGGCTTAAGCAATGTTGTATAGCATTTCTTTGCTTGTACTAGCTCGTGTCCTATTGTGGCCTTTAACAAGCTAATACATATCTCACAACCTTGAGCAAAGTTAAGGGCACTACTTTTATAGAATTTAATCAATTTTTTTGTCACTACATTATATATTGATGGGGCATCGACTACCAAAAATAAACTTTTAATTCCTTTCGTTCTCCTTTTATAGTAAGGTATATCATACCATTTGTTGTAACTCTTCCCCCACTAAATGTAATTAATTTTGTAGCACGTTTTTTGATATCATATCATCCATCTTTATGTGGTAAAATTCATCCTAAAAGAGTATGTTGGCACTATTTCCTCAATCTACCAACACTTTTTGAACTAGAACCTTCGCTATCATAATATTGATCACTAAGGGATCTAAATGTGGAACATGTATTAGGTCATCCATAGAGAATGTTATATCCCTAAGTTCTTATGTTATCAACATAACTACGAGAGCTGAAGTTTCTACACTTTAGTCACCTTTCGATATACGGTTTCCATCTTTTTGTCCCACCTTCTTAATGTTTGTTATACTAGCTAAGAACAAGCGTATACTATCGTATCAAGTAATAAAGAATTTTAAGTCCAAGTATAGATCCCACAGGGATTATACGATCTAATTCTTTCAATTAATTCTAAAAATCAATTCATTAACCTAAATCTTAACCTAACAGCAAATAAACAAAGAAATTAATTCACAAAAGGATAATAATTCTTGGGGATAGACTCATCCCCTAATATTTCATTGGATTCATTGACCATTTAGTTAATCCCTTAATACCAATTGTTGGCCAAGTGACTATATTACGCATTCTAACAATTCACTTATATGTCTATGGTAAACAAATTAAAATATAATCCATTAAGATCAAGTCTAAATAATACCATACATGCCACCTAGGCATATGTCTATCCTAGATGAAACTCATAATTGTTACCCTGATCATACATCAAACTATCATAAGCTAAACTCATGAATTCCTTTGTCAATTTCATCATAGTTCCTCAATCATTCAGTATATTGATCAAGTATAATGAAAGCATTAAACTCAAGATAGAATGAATCAATTATATGTATTAAGTTCATTAACTAAGAATTAACAAAATTCAACTGTATACTAGGTTCAAAAGTTTAACCCTACAAATAAAAACTTAGTCATGGTGAAATAAAAAGTTCTAGAGCTTATCAATAATAACAATATAAAAATCATAGAAAGCTCAAAAGATAAAGAGTTAAAGAGATAAAAATAATTTTTCTACAGTCTTTGATTTTTTAATCTTCTTGATCTTTCAAAAATTGCTCTTTCTATCTCTTATTTCTCTCTCATCTTGATTCTTTCTTTTAGGCTTTTTGATCTTCTAGTTATAGGTTTATCTCTTCAATTTAGGGTAAAATATTAAACATAACTGTTTACGCTCAAAATATAATGCGGCTATCACAGTATAGATTGAGGTGTCGATCTCACGAGGAAGCTTTTGGCAAAATAGGCTGGTGAAGTAAAATATTAAAACAGTAGCAAAAGAGAAAATTAATTAATTAGTTTAAGTGGATGAGATAGACTTGTCTATGAATTAAGAAAAATGTCTTATAATGATTTAAACAAGGCTTCAAGAATCATAGTTATGCTTTATAAATCGACTCTACACTTTGATTCAATGTTTATAACTCAATTGACAGTTTTACATCTAAACAATCAATCGGAAGATATGTAAAATATAGCACATTTGATAACACATGCATTTGATATGACTAAACTCTTTTGCAAATATTAACACAAATCATGTTCATTTATACAAGTTATCTAAGATCGACAATATATCATTTTGACAATATTGTAGTAAAAGATCAACTTGAATACCAAACATTTATTGTTTTTACATGTTATCCAAGATCAACAATATATTAATCGACAATATTGTAGTAAAACATTAACATATAAAACAATGTAACCAATAACAATTATAATTCAACAAGAATCACATAAGAAAAGCATGACTGAACATATATGAGATATGAGAATTATAACCTCTGGATTATAGAAAATAAAATAGATAAGAGTTTAATCAAAAACAAAATTACAAACATTTGTAGCTCTTGACAACGAATCGAAGTAAAGAAGTAGATTTATTACACATAAAAGTTCATCTCTTAGCCTTGCCAAGAACTCTAGCCTAGATTACAATACATGTTAATAAGAAAAAAATGAAAGAGAATTATCTAATGTTGAAAACGTCCTAAGAGTGTCCTTATATAGGCAATAAATGAAAATATTTCATGTGTGACATCATTCTTTAATAATTTTAGGCCAATAACTCATTAACCTATTTGTAGCACCTTTTTTATAATCTAAATGACCAATGTAGCTTTTATAGACAACATGAAAGTTGTAGAAGTTTGTCTCTTCTTTCCATAGGCACCAGGTTCATATAAATTGAATAAGTATCCAATGAGATATGGGTAAAATGCCAAAGATATGTCGGATTTAGGCTAACAACCCTTTTACCCACTTGAAAGACAATTCGGTCTATGATAACGGCTGATTTGGACTTTATCATTAACATAAGAGTTGTTGATAATTAGGTCAATATTTCATAGCTTTAAAAATTATACCAATTGGGTACTTATTTTGTGAGATATGGTCCAAATACGTGAGTTGGGGCAAACTGAACGGAAGTTGTAGCTCGATTCTATTGTATCTCAATTTTTGGCCCATAACATGTTGGATTTGGCTTTTTCACTGTTATTCAAGTTTGTGTAAGATTGAGTCATATTACTCTAAGTTCAAGAATTTATTCATTTCAATTTTTATATTGAGAGTTATATCCATTTTACCTAAACCTATACAAATAACATTCATTAATCACAATTTAAGGAGAACACTTTATTTCAAGCTAAAAGTACAAACACTTTATTTCAAGCTAAAAGTACAAAAATGCTAAAATTAGTGACATTAAATGGTGACTGAATCTCTTAATAAATATGCATTTTCATTTGTTCATCACAGCCCCCAACCAGCTTATTGCTAGTCTTTAACAATTCAAGCATAAATAGAATATGCAAAACTACCGAAGCATTTCAAACAAAAAGTTAGTTCAAGATCACTGTTACTATTATGGTTTTTTCAATTATAATTTTCAAAAATTATGTGTGTGAACTAAGCCGTAACCATCTTACCACAATCCACAACAGATATAGCCTTAAGAATTTCTCTAAGTAAAAACCTCAACTTTATATCCTCACAGATGTATGACTGTTTAAAAGGTTAGCATTTCTCTTATGGAGTTGGAAAACAGTTAAGCACTCAAGAAAAAATTAATTTTAAGGACAGACATATAAACTAACATTGATCCAAAGATAGAAAAATCAATCATTTAGAAATCAATCATTCTTGACATGTACCAGCTTTAGGAATTCAATTATCTTGTGAGAATAATACAAATATAGCTTAGTGAGAAAATTGATTTACAAGATATTTGCCTTCTAAAATTGAATGAAAATTTTATTAAACTGAATTGATTCTTTTTTTTTAAATATATATATATATATTTTTTCTTGTTTTTTGAAGAATACAAGGAAGCATTACAAAATAAATAAAAAAATGTTTCTCACCAAAATATATTATACACAAATCCAACCAACTTATCCCTTAATTCAAATAATATCAATCTAAATAAAAATTAACCAATTCAAAGGATCAATGAATGTTCATAAGCTGTTTTCTCAACCTTTCCACTTACTCACAAAAGATATGTGAGATTAGAAAAATATATACTTAAACATGGAAATTCTCTTGGCTATATAAATTGAATCATTCGCCTTACCATAAGGCTTAGCATTGTGCTCAAAAATATTTTGGAAGTCATTCTTTAGTAACCTAAATAGTAACAGTGACTCAACCTAAACAATTTTTGAAATCATACCTAGACAGAAAAGTAAATTCCTTTATACAAAAATTACCAAGACTACAAGGAATAAACAACAATACATGAATGAACTCTTTACTTTGCCATTTTAATCAAATGTTGGACCACAATTGTTTTTTTAAAAATGCAAAATGCAACTTATGTCTACTATCCTCCCCCAAACCAGATGAAACATTGTCCTCAATATTTAAATAGAAAGATAAAGTATATAAGACATTATCTGAAACGCTAGTTATTCAAAAGAAACAAACCTGAGAGACACTTAAGTAAAGATAAACTAAAATGATGCTGATAAATAAATAAAACAAAAAAACAAATTACAAACGAAGTGTCAGATTCAATTTTTGCTTGTTAAAGCCCACTGACTAATCGATCCGAGTTATTGCTGGGTTAGGTTCGTAGGTAACTGCTTGTAATTTGTCAATCAATTTATCTGCCTCAGTAACAAAAATTAGGATTTGTCGCGCGGAATGTGAAATAAAATTCTGTTCCATAGCTTGATCAAGAAAACAGAGTAAGCAATCAAAATAGTTATTAACATTCAACAAACCTATGGATTTTCAGTGGATATTCAGCTAGGCCCAAGAGGCAATTTAAAAAATTTCTTCCAAGGTACCAAAATCACTTGGTAAAGCAATAAAAGAGTCTACATTGTAAAGTATTCTAGCTATACGTTCATGTATGGATAAGACTCATAATTCTTCGGCTATTGTTTTGCCAGTCAGGTTTTCCACAGCTAAAGCTGTAGGAATAATACATAAAACTTGGCTTCCTCTTAAATGTACAGCTGTTGACACACACCCCATTAACACAAGGCTATCCCCTCTATAAATCAAATGAATTTTTCTTGCAGCTAATGCTTTTCCTAGATTGTTTACTGCTTCTACAAACACTTTATTTCCCCGAGGACTAAATCCACAAAATACATATATATTTTATAATTGTTAAACTGAGGTTTCCTCAATATCTACACTCACCTTTATCTCAATATATGAAAATGAAGAAAATGAGGTGCTGTATTTATAGAGTACCAAATGATAACAATGATTGTGGTAACCCGATAGTTTGTCAGAAGAGAGTTAAAAATAAAACACAAAAATTTAAACATAATGACCCACATGCATTATTGAACAAAAATATTTGAATTTAAGACATCTACATGAGTAGCCATACTATTTATAAAATAAAACAAAATAAAATAAAATAAAATATTGAATTTAAAACACATGTATTTATAAGTAGTTGTGATTGTGGCTCATAGCTTCCCCTGGTTTTACGTCCAGTAACGGCTTAAACGCCCTCTATGGGTCGGGGATAGGCTTCCCATCCAATTTTCTTATAAATTAGCAAACAGGATCTTTTAGAGTCAAATTCCCGAGACTATACCGTTGATGTTCATTTTTGAATTTGTTTCATAAATTGAGAAGTTCACGTTGCATGAGCCTACAGGGATGCGTCTCAAGAGTCAATAGAATATCACCCAAAGACTCCCTACTCAATCCATCCTTAATGAACTGAATTTTGTCTTCTCAATTTCTAGATACAAATCCTATAGAATGACAACTCCGGTTACAATTCCATCGAGCACATTTATGATAGACTTGTAACCTCTTTGCTCGTTGCCTTTTAGCATAAGAGCTTCTTCCAAGACCAGGCATATGAGAAACAAAATCATTTGCAGCCTTACTAGATAATCGAACCTTGGCTTCAATTAACCAAAGAAGATCCATAGGGATATTACTCAACATCGATAGCCTTAGTCTTTCACACCGTGCTTTGTAAATCTTAAGTAGAGCATTTTGAGGCAATGAAGGAAAACATTTTTTAAGGTTGGCAAGAATGCGATCCATTTTGAAAGAAAGAAAATAAATAAATGCACAGTTTGAGGGACAGTTTTTAGAGAACTGAGAAACCGACTTTAATAGTCACGGAGTACCGTATCTGCCACTTAACCAGGAAATAAAATCACACTGAAGAAAAAAAAGTAAATAAAGTAAAATAAAATGTGAAAGAAAATAAAAGCAAAAATAAAAAGTCAACAGGTAAAATATAGACAAAATATAAAATATGGTATAGATAGATTGAACCTGATCAAGCATGATAGACAGAATCCACAAGAGAGATCTTGTCGATATACATAGAGTGGTCTATCTTTTTCACATAGCTTTTCAACAGCTGTCCATTCACTTTAAAAGTTCGCCCATTAGTGGAGTCTTCAATTTCGACAACACTATTAGAAAAACCGTGCCTTACCATAAATGAATCAGTCCATCGAGATATCAACTTTTCAAGGTGTAAATGCAATCCAGAATCATAAAGATAGATATGTCGATTTGGCTCGAAGTGTTTTCTTGAGATCTGTTTGTTATGAGCTACTTTCATTTTAGCTTTGTAAATTTTGGAGTTGTCATATGCATCATTTCGTAGCTCTTCTATTTCTAACAATTGTAACTTTCTTTGAAGACTTGCAGCACTTAAATCAAAGTTAAGGGCTTGACATCCCAATAAGCTTTATGCTCTAGCTCAACAGGTAAATGGAAAGCTTTCCTATAAACAAGTCGGTATGGAGACATTCCTAAGATGGTTTTGTATACAGTGCGATATGCCCATAATGCGTCAGAAAGATATAGAGACCAATCTTTGCGATTCGGGTTAACCGTATTTTCCAAAATATGTTTAACCTCTCTATTTGCTAGCTCGGCTTGTCCATTTATTTATGGATGGCATGCAATGGAAACTTTGTGAAGAACACCATACCTGCATTAAAGCTTTAAAAGAACGGTTATAGAAATGTGTTCCTTGGTCACTAATGATGACACGTGGTGTCTCGAGGTTTGATGGTTTTGGTTTCTTCCTTTCTCGTGGCAACTCTTCAATGCCTGGCTTCCAAAATCGAGTCCCTTTATCCTGTAAGTCAAAAATACTAAACATATTAGTTATTTCATTAGGATAATATAATTCTTCAAAATTAAAATTGAGAAGGTTTTTCAAAGAATCAGAGCCATGATTTTTATAAGCTTCCTCCGCTACAAGTGTGTCTATAATATATGAATGATAGCATTTGTCTTCTTCTCGTGGTTGTTTGCCAATATTGAAAATGTTCACCTTAAGAGTCATATTCCTAAAAGATAATTTCATTAGACCAATTCTATAATTAATAAGAGCATTAGCAGTGGCAAGAAAATGTTTCCCTAAAATAAGAGGGATTTTTGACTCCATGTTAACAACAGAATGAGTATCTAAAATAAGAAAATCAACAGGGTAGTAAAATTTATCAATTTGCAACAAAATATCTTCTACTATTCCCCGTAGTTTCTTAATTGATCGATCAACTAAGTCCCATTTGCAAGTAAATAAAATAAGGCATTAAATTTACACTTGCTCCTAAGTCCAACAAAGCTTAACCAAACTCATGTGTCCCAATATGGTAGAAGATTGTGGGATATCTTGGGTCTTTATACTTGGGTGGTGTCTTTTTTTCAATCACTGTACTTACCTGTTCTGCCACAAATGCAGTTTTCTTTACATGGTATTTTTTTTTATAGTGCATAGATCCTTGATGACTTTGACATAAGTTGGAACTTGCTTAATCAAATGCAATAAGAGAAGATTAATCTTAACTTGTTTCAAATGTTCTAAAATCTCACATTTAATTTTTAAATTTTTCCTAACAGGTCGAAGAGCTTGAGGAAAAGGCATTGGGATTGAAAATTTATTTTCGGGCTCTTTTTCCACTATGGCCTTTTTTTCAAGGGGGGCGTCTTTACTACTCATAGATGTGTTAATTTCAAAAGTAGGCTCACTTACAATCTTACCACTTCGAGTAGTAATGACATTGACTTCTTTGAGATTTTGAGCATCAGAAGTAGAGGTTTGTGCTATGAATGGTCCTTTTGGATTAAATTGAGGTTGAGATGGAAACTTACCTCGCTTTTGTACAGTTAAGGCACTGGTCAGTTTTGTGATTTAACTCTTGATTTTTTTTATTTTTGTCTATCACCTGCGCAAGAATTGTTTCAAATTTTTGATTAGTCTTACTTTGTGCCTCCATAAATGCTTGTAATGTATCCTCTAAATGAATCGTGGCTGGTCGTGCATTATATTAAGGTGCAACATAAGACTTGGGTGCTTGTTGCTCTTGTTTCCAATGGCTGTTGGCTTGTTAGTCAAATTTTCAACTGAAGTTTGGGTGGTTTCTCCAGCTAGGATTATAAGTTTCAGAGTAGGGTGAATAAGGCTTCTTGTAGATCCTTATGGCATTACATTGTTTCTCATATATCCCTCTTATCTCACTATAAGTGGGGTAATCCTGAGCTAAGTGTTTCGCTCATCCATCGAAAAAACAAACATCATGTGACTCAACCTTAGCAACTGTGTGAGTGACCCTTCTATCTTTGGCTTTCAAGGCCTCTAACTCTCCGGTTAAGACCTCTAATTGGGCTTTGAGGTTATCCTCTTTCCTAAGATGGAAAAATCTACTGGGTCGTTACCTATTTGTACTTTCAGTAATGCTAGGTCCAGTCCATGTATGGGATTTTTTGGTTAAGTCATTAAGGAATTCTATAGCTTCCTCAGGATCTTTGTGAAGGAACTCCCCATTACACATCATCTCAATAAATTGGCGCTATCTAATTGTGAGTCCCTTATAAAAATAGCTAACCAAGCGCCAATTTTCATACCCATGGTGAGGGCACATATTTAGCAACTCTTTAAACTTTTTCCATGCTTGATGTAAAGTCTTACTGTCTTTTTGGGAGAAGGAAGAAATTTGTCTTTTCAGGCCATTAGTTTTGTGTTATGGAAAGAATTTATTAAAAAATGCTTGGGTCATTTCTGCCCAAGTTCCTATAGACCTTGGCCTCAAAGAATATAGCCAACTTTTTGGTTTGTCTTTCAAAGAAAAAGAGAAAACTTTAAGCGTAACAATGTCTATGGCTTTAGGTTGGCTATGGAAAGTGGCAATTATCTCTTCAAATTCCCTAACATGTACATAAGGGTTTTCACTATCTAGACCATGAAAAGTGGGTAGAAGTTGTATCATTTTAGGTTTAAAATTTGAATGTGGTGTGTTAGGTTGAAATATAATACATGATGATGTGGCTGTGCGAGTAGGATGCAAGTAATCTTTTAGAGTCCTAACGGGGTTATCTTCGTGTTAGTGATAAGGCGTAATTGTATAAACTATTTTATCCTCCTAACTTGATGTTTGTTTAATTTATCCCAATAATTTGGCCATTTTTGCATATTAATGTTGTTTGATAGGTTTAAGCACTATCAGAGTAAAAATACTGGAAATCGGATGCAAATAAAGCTATTTGAAATGAGAATCCGAGAAGGGATGAAAATGCTAAAAACGTGAACAGTACGATTAAACAGTGCATTTTATATAGTTCATGAACAGTGTAATGTCGGAACATTCGATTTGAGCACCGGGGCATTGATCGGGGCGCCAATTCCAGAAGCTCCACGCCGCGGTACTGAATTCTAGGTACTCTTTAAGGGTATTTTTATCCTCTTTTTGAAACCCTAAACCTATATAAACACCCATTGTTGAGCCAAGAAGGGTTAGGCAGTAGAGAGCACAAAAATAAACACTTCATTTGGGTTTTGCAAGCAAGAATCAACAACAAGAGGCAAAAATCAAGAGGAAAAAGAAGAATTTCTGCATTTTAGAGGAAGAACATCACCATTGCATCAAGGGAAATTTCTTCTTCTCTTTAATTTCGTATTTGTTGTTGATTTAACATGTATAATGATGTTGTTAGATGCTCTAAACTTATGTTTTCAATTATGAACTAAGTTTTGTTACTAGGATTACAATGTGAACTCATATGTAGCTTGGATTGATTATTTTTTCTTATTTGTCATATTGGTATTGAATTGTGCAATTTGTTCTATGCTTAATGCTTCTAATTATATGACAATGTATTAGATTGATTTGGGAACCTTAATGAACTTGGAAAAGGAAATTTTGTGTTGGTTATGAATAAATTGATGTATGATTATTATGTAAAAACATGAGTTCCATATGAGATAGGAATATACTCATATGGCATATATGACCATTTAGAGAATTTGAACTTAATGAATCTTATTTCAATTTGATTATCATAGGAATATAGATAATTGATTGAATGAGATATACTCACTTGACCATCGAAAGAGACTTGTGAGGGTATTAGAGTTCTTGGTTAGCATTTATATTGATAGTTCTAAGGGGAGTAATTGAATTCAAGTGAAATATTGAGAAATTATTGTAATCCTAGGCATTTGAGTATTTATGCTATCACGTTTGTTCTTTTTGCTTAATTCTTGTAATTATTATTGTTTCTTGTTTAGTTAGTTTAGATATCAAAACTATTAAATTGTCAATATCTTGAATAAGAGTAGGAGGACACAGTTTTAGTATTTAGCAAGTAATAATAACTATTCCTCATAGGATCGATACTTTATGCATCATATATTACTTGTTGCGATAACGTGCACTTGCATTAGTTTATGTTATAGAAATCACACAACAAGTTTTTGACACCGTTGTCGGGGAATTATTTATTATTCTTGTTGATACTAATACCAATTCATCGTATTCTTAGTTCCAACATTTTTTTGTCATTGTACATTTTCCTGTCATTGTATATTTTGTTGTCATTTGTTTCATTTTTCTGTTTTTCAGTATTTGTGGATTGTTATGATGGCTGAAACATCAAGTTTGTTGAGAGATTTTGCAGTGCTAAGAATAAGTGACATCCAGTCAAGCATTCAAATACCTGTAATTGATGTCGATTACTTTGAAATTCAACCAAAGATGATTCAGTTATTGAAAGCTTTAGTATAGTTTAGTGGTTTGCCAAATGATGATCCTAATGAGCATATTGGAATTTTTTGGAAATATGTGACATTTGCAAATACAATGGAGTCTTGGATGATGCAATTCGGCTTTTTCTATTCATATTTTCACTCCGAGATAGAGCAAAGAATTGGTTGAGGTCACTACCACCGGGGTCTATAACAACGTGGGATGAGTTAGCGCAGAATTTTCTTACCAAATTCTTCCCACCGGCAAAGACAATGATGATGAGGAACACTATAACTTCATTTTTGCATAATGATGATGAATCTTTACATGAAGCATGGGAAAGATTTAAAGAAATGCAGAGGAAATGTCCACACCATGGCATCCCAAAATGGTTACTTGTGTAGATGTTTTACAATGGTGTAGTTGGATATATGAGGATGATAATTGATGCTGTAGCAGGAGGTGCATTTATGAATTTGTTTATTGATGATGCATTTGAATTGCTAGAAGTAATGGCCTTCAACAACTCTTAATGGAAAACTGAAGTTGCTACCCCAATGGAATGCATAGAGAGAGTTGCATATATCACTTGGGATTTTTGTGGTGGTAACCATCCAAATGGACAATGTCCAGAACCTATAGATTATCTAGAAATTGGTTACCAACAGCAGCACAACCACAATTTCAATGCCAATTATCCAGAATGTATGAATCAAACATCTTAGAATAGTAACCAAGAGGAAACTCCATTGCAATTAAAGCCTCTTGTAACACCACCAGAAATTATGCAACAATAGTAACTTGAGATGGAATCCTCATTAGAAGATATGTTCCAACATGTAAGTAGGACAACTGAGTTGTTACATAGCCAATCTTCATCTCTACAGACTTTAGAAATGCAGGTGGATCAATTTATAAATGCTGGCCACAATCATCCTGAAAATGCATTGCCAAACAATACTAAAAACATGCCAATGAACAATGTTAAACACTGCAAGGCAATCACTGTGGAGAGTGGGATAGAGCAACTTACAACTAATGAAATAACCAAAGTAGGGGAGAGTTATCACATGAATAAGGAGCAAATAGATGTCGCCAAAAGAATACAAGAAGAAGAATTGCAACAGCAAAAATTTCTAAGCCATTGTACTCCACAATTTTCATTATCCATGGAGCTTGAAGTGAAGCACCATGATCTGTATTTTTCCAATGAATTTTCCCATTGCTTCAAGATTTATATGGTTATTCTAGATGATGCTCAGCCACCTCCAAAACAACAAGTACTTGAAGCCATCAAGGATCATGCACATGATGAGGTATCGTTGCATATATTGAACACTAAAAGGCGGTGAAACAAGCTCATCAAAGACCAGCCAATAGATACTAGCCAATGAGGTTCAATTGTCCGGTCTAAGATTAAACTTTTTCTGATAAAGCTCAAGGCAAGGTGGTCGGAGTTGTTTCTTAAAAATTTTCTCATGGAACTTCGGAAGTCGAAGAAAAAGAGTGCCATTACGTATAGGCATCGACTGAAGTTTCATAGGTGGGATGATTCAGCTATGCAATTTGAGCCACCATGATCCAAAAATGAAGGTGTCATGCTGACGACATTAAATCAAGCGCTACTTGGGAGGCAACCCAAGGTAATTTTTTATTTTACTTTATTTATTTATTAAATTTGATATTTATATTATGTAAAAAAAATAGAAAAAAAAGAAAAAATGAAACAAAAAAAAAAGAAGAAAGAATGAAACAAAACAAAACAAAACAAAAAAGAAAGAAGAAAAAAAGATAAAGTAACAAAAGCAGTGGGCGCCGAGGCACCTAATTTAGTCTCCGGTACCTATTGCAGAAATTCAACGCTGACGCCTGGGAAACTCCCAGGCATTAGTACCGCAACGTTGGAAATCAATGCCGTGGCACTGACTCGTGCAGGTATTTTTTTTTAATTTCCTTATTGTTTTTCATATTTATTTTTTTATCCATTTTATTTTTCACTTTCTCTTTTGCTCCCCCCCCAATTGTTTTTAATTTGTTTTTCTTCTTTTCTCTTTTACCCCCATTTTCTACATTTCTTTTCCATTTCAAAATCGTAATCCCTCTCAACCTTAACTCTTTATTTCACATAAATGTAACATTCTCAATTTAAATTCATCATAAAATAATCCAAAAACACATATCCATTTTTTTATTAACTCCAATTGTCAATAAAAAAAATGAAGATTTCATCAAAAAGGCAAGGGGCACTCCAAATTTGTGATTAATGAATTCATTTTTCAAGGTACAAATTTTGTGTCCTTACACTTAATTATTGATGAAATACTTATCATGATAATGTTTGAACTTTATTGTGGAGTAGTAATAGTGGATTGTGTTGTCTGAATTGTTGGTTGAGGCTTGTATTTGTAAATTAATTGGGAAGTGTTTGAATTTATTTACACGTGAATTGTAATGCATTGTAGTTGTTTGAGGGAGATTAATATTATTGTCATGATGAGATTTAAAAAAGTTTAGAGTTTTGAATTTAGTTGAAGGGTGACTTACATTGAAGAATAAATGCAATGAGATGATGAACAACTCTTGCTACTTTATCAAACTCTGGCATAAACTAATGACAACGATTTGGAGGATGATGTGGACATTATGGAGGACGTGAGTGAGGCTTTAGCACATTATTCAGGGAAGTGTTTCAGTTTTCTAGTTTTATTAATGCCATGAAGACATGTCATGAATTAAGTTTGGGGGAGGAAAACACTTCCACATTTTTAAATGGTCTTATTTGTTTATCTGCATATTTTTGTTTTTAATTGTTATTGTTATTATTATTGTTGTTGTTGTTATTATTATTTTGGTGTATTTTTTTTTTAATTTTGTGTGTTATTTTGGGTTTAAGATGATTATTAGTCCATGATAAAACTAAGTGCAGAAACTATAACTTTTTGAAATCAATAGATACCATGTTTGTTCATATGTTTGATTTTGATTGCAAGTTTTATCTTTCGTGATTACTTGAAACACATTGAGCACATAGTTGGATTGTTATGTTAGTTGCTAACTTAGAGAAAGTTTATGCACAAAAAGAACACGAAAGGTCTCAAACACACTCTAGAACTTGTTTGATTATCACTTGAGGCGAAATCCTAGGACATGCATGATTAAGGAAGTGATTTTAGGCCATGTTTGGGTCGTTTGAGCCTTTCGAGCCTACCAATATATATTTATCTATAGTCACCTATTTTGAGCCTAATGACCATCTTTATTTGTTAACTATAATAATACCCTAAAACAAATACATATTCCATCATTATCATCCCTCACACTATAGGCATAGAAGTTATGGCTTGTGTTTGTTCCAGAAGGTTGAAAAATTCTAAGTTTTGGGGCATAGTGATTTGGAATGATTTGTTCAAAAAAAATAATTATTAAAAAAAAAGAAAAAAATAGCAAATATATATCCCTATATGCTTCTAAAAAAAAAATTTAATAATAAGGAGCAATAAAGGAAGTTTCAAATTAAGTTTGGGGGTGTTCTTTAGAATGAGATTAAGGCTTTGATGTTCAACAACAATGTATGTTTATAGTGTGATTTGAACCAAAAATGAATTCACATTATCCTACCTTTACCCTAACCATACATTACAAGCTTAATATAGTCCTATTTGATTCTTAATCATGTTTGTTCCTACATTAGTGGAGAGTGATATGAAAAGCATGCCTATGAAGTGTATGTTAAACAAAAATAAAATAAAAAATAAAAAATTTCGTAGAGACAACATCTTTTCTTGTAGACATAAATCATTCCGGGTGCATTTAATTGACTATAACGACTACACACACACACACACCAAGTAATCATTTGTATGATGAAATAAGCATGATGGTTAGACTTATTGAATAGTCACGGTATTTAAAGATTTTTAATAGTTATAGACAATGCAATATTTGAGAATAACTATTAATCATTCGTTAGCCTATAAATTTTTTTTTGAATTTATTTTATTTATTTTTATCTAAGTTTGCTCGAGGACAAGCAAACTCTTAAGTTTATGGGTATTTGATAGAGCGTAATTGTATAAACTATTTTATCCTCATAACTTGATGTTTGTTCAATTTATCCCAATAATTTGGCTATTTATGCATATTAATGTTGTTTTATAGGTTTAAACATTATCGGAGGAAAAATATCGGAAACCGGATGCAAATGAAGCTATTTGAGATGAGAATCCAAGAAGGGACAAAAATGCTCAAAACGTGAATAGTATGAGTGAACAGTGTAATTTCTATAGTGCATGAACAATGCAATGCCGGGGCATTCAATTTGAGCACCGAGGCATTAACTGGGCGCCAATTCCAGAAGCTCCACGCCGCGGTATTGAATCCTAATGCCATTGCATTGAATCCAAATGCCGCGGCATTGAACTCGAATGTCACGACACTGAATTTTGGGCACTTTTTAAGGGTATTTTTATCCTCGTTTTGAAACCCTAAACCTATATAAACGCCCATTGTTGAGCCAAGAAGGGTTGGGCAGTAGAGAGCATAAAAATAAACACTTCATTTGGGTCTTAGAAGCAAGAATCAACAACAATAGGCAAAAATCAAGAGGAAAAAGAAGAATTTTTGCATTTTGGAGGAAGAACATCACCATTGCATCAAGGGAAATTTCTTCTTCTCTTCAATTTCGTATTTGTTGTTGATTCAACATGTATAATGATGTTGTTTCTAAACTTATGTTTTCAATTATGAACTAAGTTTTATTGCTAGGATTACAATATGAACTTATATGTAGTTTGGATTGATTATTTTCCCTTATTTGTCATATTGGTATTGAATTATTCAATTTGTTCTATGCTTAATGCTTCTAATTATATGATAATGTATTAGATTGATTTGAGAACCTTAATGAACTTGGAAAAGGGAATTTTGTATTGGCTATGAATAAATTGATTATGATCATTGTGTAAAAGCATGAGTTCCATATGAGATAGGAATATACTTATATGGTATATATGACAATTTAGAGAATTTGAACTTAATGAATCTTATTTCAATTTGATTATCATAGGAATATAGATAATTGATTGAATGAGATATACTCGCTTGACCATTGAAAGAGGCTTGTGAGGGTATTAAAGTTCTTGGTTAGCATTCATATTGATAGTTCTAAGGGGAGTAATTGAATTCAAGTGAAGTATTGAGAAATTATTGTAATCCTAGGCATTTGAGTATTTGTGCTATCATGTTTGTTTTCTTTGCTCAATTCTTATAATTATTATTGTTTCTTGTTTAGTTAGTTTAGATATCAAAACCATTAAATTGTCAATAGCTTAAATAAGAGTAGGAGGACACAATTTTAGTACTTAGCAAGTAGTAATAACAATTCCTCATGGGATAGACACTCTACTCGTCATATATTACTAGTTGCGATAACGTGCACTTGCGTTAGTTTTTGTTATAGAAATCATACAACAGTTGGTTCATTGTGTTGGAATTACAAGATGAACTAGATGATGAATTCTCTTCCCTTACAAATTGTAGTGGTGGTTCTGGTTCTACTTCTCTCACAAATTTTCCTCGTTTATCTCTAAGTCGAGGCATACATCCTGACAAATATTTTTTTTAATGAAAGAAATGCTCAAGGAAAATTAAGAAGTGAAATAAAACACAACAAGAAATAGAAATGAGTTAGGTGGTAAGACCAACCATGAAATATAAATACAATAAATGAACAAAAGATAATAAATTGTAAAATACAATAAAAAAGTACAATAAATAAATAAATAAAAAGTACAATAAATAAATAAAAGAAAAAATAAAATAAAGTACAATGAATAAAATAAAGGTACAATAAGTAAATAAATAAAAGGTTAGGTGGTAGAACTGACCATTAAAATAAAATAAAAATATAACATATTAACAAAAAAAAATAAAGTACAATAATTAAATAAAATAAAATAAAGAGCAATAAATAAATAAAATACAATAAATAAACTAAAGTGCAATAAAAAAAAACTAAGTTAGGCGGTAGAATCAGTCATTAAAATGAAAATACAACAAATTAAATAAAGAAATAAAGTATAATAAATAAAAAAACATTAAAGTGCGATAAATAAATAAAAGAAAATAAAGTGCGAAGCACAATAAATAAATAAAAAAAATGAACTAAGTTAGGTGGTAAACTAGTCATTAAAATAATATAAAATATAACAAATTAACTAGGAAAATAAAATAAATTAGGTGGTAAAACCAACCATGAACAACAAAATGAATTACAACAAAGGAAATAAAACCAAGATTTTACAAAGAAAATAAAATGTACAAAGTTACCGCTTTAGTATTGATAAATGCAACCAACTTTCGCTTAGTGTGCCTCCCCGACAACAGCACCAAATTTTATTTACGCTCAAAATGTAATGCGGCTATTGCAGTATAGATTGAGGTGTTGATCCCACGAGGAAGCTTTTGGCAAAATAGGTTAGTGAAGTAAAATATTAAAGCAATAGCAAAGGAGAAAATTAATTAATTGGTTTAAGTGGATGAGATAGACTTGTCTGTGAATTGAGGAAAATGTCTTATGATGATTTAAACTAGCTTCGAGAATCACAATTATGCTTTAAAAATACTCTAAACTTTGATTCAATATTTATAACTCAAGTGATAGTTTTACATCTAAACAATCAATCGGAAGATATGTAAAATATAGCACATTTGATAACACATGCATTTGATATGACTAAACTCTTTTGCAAATATTAACACAAATCATGTTCATTTATACAAGTTATCTTAGATCGACAATATATCATTTTGATAATATTACAGTAAAAAATCAACTTGAATATAAAATATTTATTGTTTTTACATGTTATCCAAGATCGACAATATTGTAGTAAAAGATTAACATAGAAAACAATGTAACCAATAACAATTATAATTCAACAAGAATCACATAAGAAAAGTATGACTGAATATATATAATACATGAGAATTATAACCTCTGGATTATGGAAAATAAAATAGACAAGAGTTTAATCAAAACTAAACTTATAAACATTTGTAGCTTTTGACAACGAATCAAAGCATAGAAGTAGATTTATTACACATAAAAGTTCATCTCTTAGTCTTGCTAAGAACTCTAGCCTAGATTACAGTGCATGTTAATGAGAAAAAAATAAGACAGAATTATCTAATGTTGAAAACGTCCTAAGAGTGTCCTTATATAGGCAATAAATGGAAATATGTCATGTGTGACATCAATCTTTAATAATTTTAGGCCAACAACTCGTTTACCTATTTGTAGCACCTTTTTTATAATGTAAATGACCGATGTAGCTTTTGTAGACAACATGAAAGTTGTAGCATTTTGTCTCTTCTTTCCATAGGCACCAAGTTCATACAAATTGGATGAGTATCCAATAAGATATAGATAAAATGCCAAAGATACGTCAAATTTAGGCCAACAACTCTTTTACCCACTGGTAAGACAATTTAGTCCATAATAACGGCTGATTTGGACTTTACCATCAACATAAGAGTTGTTGATAATTAAGTTAATATTTCACAACTTTAAGAATTATATCAATTGGGTACATATTTTGTGAGATATGGTTCAAATATGTGAGTTGGGTGAAGCTGAACGGAAGTTATAGCCCAATTCTATTGTATCTCAATTTTTGGCCCATAACATGTTGGATTTGGCTTTTCTACTGTTCTTAAAGTTTGTGTAAGATTGAGTCATGTTACTCCAAGTTCAAGAATGTCTTTATTTCGATTTCTACATTGAGAATTATGTCTATTTTACCTAAACCTGTACAAATAACATTTATCAATCACAATTTACGGAGAATACTTTATTTCAAGTTAAAAGTACAAAAATGCTAAAATTAATGACATTAAACGGTGAATGAATCTCTTAATAAATATACATTTTTATGTGTTCATCAATAAGTCAGATTAGAATTACTGGACACAAGTTACTATTTATGTGCATTGTTCATAGCGTTATTGTTTACGCAGCGCTACGGCATTGGATTCTAAATGCTAGGGCATTGTACATACTATTTTTTAACGCTGTTTTGGGCGCTGCGGTGCTAGGCATTATAGAAAAATTACTGTAGTAGTCTACTACAGTAGGGTATTGTAGCAATTTAATATTTTTGTCTTATTTTCTTCGGATTTTCATCCTTATTTGCGCCATTAACTCCAAACTTATAAAATAATAATAAAATACATAAAAAGTCAAATAATCTTAATTTAAATGAATAAATAATAAGTTTGAAAGATAAAAATATTAAACCTAATTAATCTTTATCACTTCCTGATCATTCTTATCATTACATCTTTCATACTTTCGGTAGTATTATTATCCTTTGGACCTTCCAAGATCATCTTATAATATTCCACCTAAATCTCTAATCCCCTTAGTTCTTCTTCAAAACTATAATCATCTTCCTTTTCATTAAAGTCATAATTATCATAGACAGAATCATGAATAGATCCTATTTGGCTAGGTGTTTTATCTACAGCTTCCTCTTTCTACTTTTCATCTCTTTAATTTACCTCTTTCTCTACTTCTATTTCCTTTCCTCTACTTATAATCCAAACTCTGTTAGGTAACAGTTTTGTATTAATTTTTCCTCTCAGTGATCTACAATCCCATATGGTGGCGCCATACTCGTCATGGATGTCATAATGCCTAAAACGGCCTCTCTTATCTTTTAGAGTAATAATGGCTCTCGGCTTTTGAAAGATGCCTTTCTCCTTGTACTTCATCTAGATCTGCTCTACTGAAACATTGATTGGAACTAGATGCTAATAAATATATTTTTCTCTCTTCTGTTCTCTCTTGTATCCTACATTGAAAGGTCTTTTTGCACCTTCTCGTCGCTACTTCCTTGCCTCTTTATGTGATAATCATTATTGCTTCTTCGTGCAACATGACTTCATCTTCTTCCTCTCCAATTCACTACTCTGAATTTTGATTTATCACTTCAAAAGAAATGAAATTCTTTCTCACCAGATATTGGTAGTAAGGGGTCATAGGCTTCAGCACCTTTTGATAAACTTGATCAGCTACTTTGAGGTCACAGCAGATTCCAATCTCACTTAAATCTCGATTAAATATGTTCAAGATATTTTTTATAGTCTCGTTTTCACCTAGTTTCAGAAGAAACAAGTTAGAAGTTACCCTATTATTGATGAACACTTGAAATTACACATTTAATAAGAGTTTTACATGATTGTTTTGTATTACTAGTGTATTTAATTTTCTTAACTTAAGTATGTTTACAATATTGTACTTAATTATCTTATAACTGTTTTGTGGCAGGTTCGGTAAAATGGGCATAACTTTCTACCTAAAGATCCAATTGAGGTGATTCTTAATTCTGTGCAGAGCTGACTCAATGGGTTAACATATTGTATTTCATAAAGTATTGGAAATTCAAGTGTTTAGAGGGTGAAAATTGGCCTAGAACAGAATTGATCTGCAGTACAGGCCCAGTTTGCACAGTTATTAGTATTTGGCCCATAACTATAGAAATACGTATCTAATACATATGCGATCACTCAATTTGGAAATATAAGAGACTTATCTACAACTTTTATGTTTTGAGTGACAGCTAATTCGGATCACATCAATTCCAAATTGGATAATCAAGTGGGTGCCCAAGTGATAATGAATGCAAATTATTTTGCCACCATTCTTGACTTTCATCAACCAAGTGGTTCCCTCCAAATTTGTCTCGATTTACCTATGTTTTTCTATAAATAGGTGGCTTGTTTATGCCTAAAGAATGTAATTAGAAAGTTAGAATTTAGTTCAAAATACTTTTCCTTTGTATCCATTTCCTTGTACTATTATTTCTCTTGTTTACTATTAAGTCATGTTATTTCTTCTTCCATTTCTTTTCTTTTCATTTAGTTTTATTACGTCCAAATAATTTTGTTTAAGCTAAGGTGAAAGGGTGAAGCTCTTGGCAAGGTAATAAGATATGTTTAATATTTATTCATGAATTTAATGCTTCATTTTTAAGTTATGCAAATTTATATATGATGTATTTATTTTGTTTGTAGAATTAATACCTTTTCTTCTAAAGTGGTGATTCTTGATTTATTATTGACAAACTTAATACTTGGCATAATAAATTCTTGAAATCATTTACAAGATTTGGTTTATATAACCTTTCTTGTAAAGTGAGAGTCTTGATTTATTGTAGACAAATATAAAGATTGGCATAATAAATACTTGAACCCATTTATAAGATTTGGTGTATAATAATTGAAAGAAATAAATACTAATCAATATATAAATGATAATGAACTTTAATTGCTATATTTTTCGGTTGGAACCTCCTTTGTGTGAGGATTCCAATTGAGTTATAAAAAAATAAAAAGTTAAATATATTATTGCTTCTTATGCCAAGAGTGAATCCCTGTAACCTTAGCTTTTTATTTGAATTTATTAATTGAAATAATATTTGCAAACATCTTATACTGCATTAATTATGTTTAAAGTGTTTATAATTTGTAATTTTAATTCTACTTCCCTGTGGATCGACCCCGTTCTCATCGGGTTATTTATTACTTCGACAATCCTGCACTTGGGAATAACTTCTATATTCTGGACGTGTCAAGTTTTTGGCGCCGTTGCCGGGGAGGTAACGTTAATATTTTATTTTGTTGTTGTTTGTTTGTTTATTTTATTTTCATGGAAGGCTGAGCCTCCTACTCATTATTTATTATTCTTTTTTTTTTATGGAAGACCGAGCCTCCTAACATACTTTATTTATTATTCTATTTTTATTTTTGCGGAAGGCTGAACCTCCTACTCGTTATTTCGTTTATTTATTATTTTTTACATTTTATTTTCGTTTTTTTTTTAATTTTCATGGAAGGCCGAGCCTCCTAACGTACTTTACTTTATTTATTATTCGCCTTTTATTTTCACTTTTTATTGTAATGGAAGGCTAAGCCTCTTACTATTTATTTATTAACTTTTTATTATATAATCTAACATCACTAATCTAACTTCTAATTATTTATCTTTATTTTGCTTTTAGTTTTACATATCTTATTTACTTATGTGTAATATTTTATTTTATTTATCGGTGTTTAATATTTTATTTGTATTATTTATTGTTATTGTATTTTGTTTTGTTTCTTTCTACGAGCAGTTGGTTTCGAGATCCTAATTCTCATCGTTTAGTAAAAGGTAATTTCGAAACTTCCTTTGATAATTTGTTAGATTCTCCTTCATCTTCTCATTCTTCACCAAGTAACACCATGAACGAAAATCAAATTGAGGGACTGATAGACCCAGGGGACAATCAGTCCCAACATAATGACCATAACCGACCTATGACACTTAGAGACTATATGAACCCTACACGAACCGGTGCACCATCTTGCTTAATTTTTCCACTGGATGCAATGCATTTTAATTTCAAGCCAGGCATTATCCAACTTTTACCCACTTTTTATGGCTTAGATGCGGAGAACCCTTATCTACATCTAAGAGAATTTGAAGAAGTGTGTAACACGTATAATGATCAAAATTGTAGCATGAACACAATTCGACTTAAGCTTTTCCCTTTTTCTTTAAAAGATAAAGCTAAAACATGGCTAGAAAACCTTAGGCCAGGATCTATTTCTTTATGGGATGAGATGTAACAACAATTCCTGAAAAAGTTTTTTCCCTCCCATAGAACAAATTCTTTCAAAAGACAAATCACCATTTTTGCCCAAAAACCAGGAGAGACCCTTTACCAATGTTGGAAAGGTATAAAGAATTACTTAATACCTGTCCCCATCATGGTTTTGAAACATGGAGAGTAGTCTCAAATTTCTATGAGGGCTTAACACCTCAAGTTAGGCAAATGGTAGAAATGATGTGTAATGGAACATTTGAGGAAAAAGACCTAGAAGAGGCAATGAACTATCTTGACTTACTAGCAGAAAATGCTCAAAATTGGGACACTGCTGGTACCTGTGAGGCACCTAGCAAAAATCAAACCACTACATCTAGTGGGGGTATTTATCATCTTAAGGAAGACCATGACCTTCAAGCCAAATTAGCATCCCTTGCTAGAAAAGTCGAAACCTTAGAAATGAAAAAGAGTGATCAAATAAAATCTGTTCAAGAAATTGTGTGTCACATTTGTGAAACCCATGATCACTCTACCAATGATTGCCCAACTTTGCCTGCATTTAGGGAATGTCTCCATGAACAAGACAATGTTCTAAACACGTTCAAACGGTCAAACAATAACCCATATTCACAAAACTATAATCCTGGATGGCGAAATCACCCGAATTTTAGTTGGAGGAATGACACTCAAGCACAGGCCTCGCAACCACATTTTCAACCACACCAAAATTTTCAAAACCATCAAGGTTATGCACCATATGTCCCACCTCCTAGGAAAAATCTTGAAGAAACTTTGCATACGTTCATTGAAAAGCAAGAGTCTGTTAATTCTCAAAATGCTCAAATATTTGCTGATTTGAAAGATACTCTTGCTAAATTTGCATCTGCACTGAACATTCATGAGAAAGGAAAATTTCCTTCTCAACCACAACCAAACCCTAAAGGACAACATAACACAAATGCATGTAGTTCAGGAAACCAACACATGGATCAAGTTAAAGCAGTTATCACTCTTCGGAATGGTAAAATTGTTGAAAAAGAAATTCCTGAACCTCATAAGAGCGATGAATCAATCTCTAAGGGTAAGAAAAGTGTTGAACCTACACTTAATAAAGAAAACACTAAACCCTCACCTCCACCCCCATTTCCTCATGCATTACGTAATACTAAGAAAATGAATCACAATCCTGAAATTTTTGAAATCTTCAAACAGGTAAAAGTTAATATTCCTTTACTAGATGCTATTAAACAGGTTCCATCTTATGCAAAATTTTTGAAAGACTTATGGACAGTAAAAAGAAAACTGAATGTAAAAAAGAAAGCATTTTTAGCTGAACAAGTAAGTGCCATTCTTCAAAACAATAATTCTTTGAAATATAAAGACCCTGGTTGTCCTAAAATTTCATGTATTATTGGAAGTCATAAAATTGAACAAGCCTTACTTGATCTTGGTGCTAGTGTGAATTTATTGCCGTATTCAGTTTATCAGCAGCTCAATCTCGGGGAGTTAAAATCAACATCTGTAACTCTTTTATTTGTCGATAGATCAATAAAAGTACCAAGAGGGACAGTAGAGGATGTCTTAGTTCAAGTTGATAAATTCATATATCCAGTGAATTTTATCGTCTTGGACACAGAACCTATCAAAGGATGTAATCTGATACCTGTTATTTTAGGTTATCCATTTTTAGCAACTTTTAACGCTTTGATTAATTACAGGAATGAAGTAATGAAGCTTTCATTTGGAAACATGACACTTAAACTCAATGTTTTTAATATGTGTAAGCAACCATATGAAGAGGAGGATGAAAGTGAAGAAGGTGACATGATTGAAACGATTGTGGAGGATCATATTCAAAAAGGGAGTTCTACCGATCCCTTAGAAATGTGTTTAATAAATTCATTTGAGTCAAATATACAATTAGATCCTGAAATCTCTGACATGTGTTCTTTACTTGACTGTGCACAGGTGATTGAAAATAAAAGATGGAAACTAAAGTTTGAAGAATTGGGAGAAAATGAGGATAAAAAGAATGAAATTTTAAAGTTCGAGTTAAAACCTCTGCCTGAGGGACTGAAATATGCATTTCTTGGAGAGAAACAAACTTACCCGGTGGTAATCGCTTCTACACTCACAAGTGAACAAGAAGATAAGTTGATTGAATTATTGAAAATGCATAAAAATGCAATTGGGTGGACTTTAAAAGACATAAATGGTATTAATCCTTTGATTTACACACATAGAATACACCTAGAGGATAATGCCAAAACTTCCCAACAACCTCAAAGGAGATTAAATCCACATATGAAAGAGGTAATGAGAGCTGAAGTTCTCAAATTACTTGAAGTAGGAATCATCTATCCGATCTCAGATAGTAAGTGGGTAAGCCCTACTCAGGTAGTACCAAAAAAATCTGGAATCACAGTCATTGAAAATGAAAAAGGTGAGTTAATACCAACTCGAGTCTCATCTAGTTGGAGGATGTGCATAGATTATAGAAAATTGAACTTGGCCACTAGAAAAGACCATTTTCCTTTACCATTCCTTGATCAGATTATAGAAAGAGTAGCAGGACATCCCTACTATTGCTTTCTAGATGGTTACTCTGGCTATTATCAAATTCCTATAGCACTAGAGGACCAAGAAAAGACTACATTCACATGTCCTTTTGGAACCTTTGCTTTTAGAAGAATGCTCTTTGGACTTTGTAATGCCCCAGCAACATTTCAGAGATGTATGTTAAGCATTTTTAGTGACATGATTGAGCATTATTTAGAAGTTTTCATGGATGATTTAACTATGTTTGGAAATTCTTTTGATAATTATCTTGAAAACTTAGAAAAGGTCTTAAGAAGATGTGAAGAAAAGAGTCTTGTATTAAACTGGGAAAAATGTCATTACATAGTTACTTCTGGAATTGTTTTGGGATATATAGTATCTTCTAAAGGAATTGAAGTGGATAAGGCAAAAGTCGAACTCATTACACATTTGCCTCCACAAAAAACAGTCAGAGAAGTTCGATCCTTTTTAGGACATGTTGGATTCTATAGGAGGTTCATAAAAAACTTTAGTGCTATATCTAAACCTCTTTGTAACCTCTTAGCAAAAGATGTATCATTTAAGTGGACTCAAGAGTGTCAAAATTCATTTGAAAAATTAATTGGCCTCTTAACATCTGCTCCTATCATACAATCTCCTGACTGGTCTTTACCTTTGAGCTCATGTGTGATACTAGTGACTACGCTGTTGGTGCTGTATTAGGACAAAGAAAGGAAGGTAAATCTTATGTAATTTATTACGCAAGTAGAACTTTAAACAGTGCACAAATGAATTACACAACAACTAAAAAAGAACTACTTGCTGTAATATTTACATTAGACAAATTTCGTTCTTACTTAATTGGTTCTTCAACTATTGTATTTACTGACCATGCTGCTGTAAGATACTTAATGTCAAAACAGGATGCAAAACCAAGACTGATTCAATGGATTCTATTGCTTCAAGAATTTATTATCACTATCAAGGATAAGAAAAGAGCTGAGAATGTTGTTGCAGATCACTTATCAAGACTCACACCAGATTCATCAACAGAAATAACACATATTAATGATTCTTTTCCCGATGAATTTTTATTTTCTACTGTTACAATGCCCTGGTATGCTAATATTGTTATTTTTCTTGTAACAGGAGAAATGCCACCTCAATGGAATGCTCAAGACAAAAGAAAAATTTTAACGGAGATGAGAAAGTTTTATTGGGATGATCCTTATCTCTTTAAATATTGTCGTGATCAAATATTTCAAAGATGCATACCCGACAATGAGGTAAATAAAGTTATTGAATTTTGTCATTCTGAAGCATGTGGGGGACATTTCTCATCAAAGAAAACAGCTGCAAAAATCTTGCAGTGTGGATTTTATTGGCCCACTTTATTTAAAGATACACATGCATTTTGTATAACTTGTGAAAATTGTCAAAAGTTGGGATCAATTTCAAAACGAAACATGATGCCTTTGAACCCCATTCTTGTAATTGAAATCTTTGATTGTTAGGGGATAGATTTCATGGGACCATTTCCGTTATCATTTGGATTTACGTATATCTTAGTTGCAGTAGATTATATCTCAAAATGGATTGAGGCTATTCCATGTCGACATAATGACCATAAAACAGTCATGAAATTTTTGAAAGAAAATATCTTAAGTCTATTTGGAATCCCTCGAGCCATTATAAGTGATGGGGGGAAGCATTTTTGTAATAGACCATTTGAAACATTAGTGAAAACATATGGTATTACTCATAAAGTTGCCACCCCTTATCATCCTCAGACAAGTGGACAAGTTAAATTAGCAAATAGGGAGATAAAACAAATTGTATAACTTGTGAAAATTGTCAAAAGTTGGGATCAATTTCAAAACGAAACATGATGCCTTTGAACCCCATTCTTGTAATTGAAATCTTTGATTGTTGGGGGATAGATTTCATGGGACCATTTCCGTTATCATTTGGATTTACGTATATCTTAGTTGCAGTAGATTATATCTCAAAATGGATTGAGGCTATTCCATGTCGACATAATGACCATAAAACAGTCATGAAATTTTTGAAAGAAAATATCTTAAGTCGATTTGGAATCCCTCGAGCCATTATAAGTGATGGGGGGAAGCATTTTTGTAATAGACCATTTGAAACATTAGTGAAAACATATGGTATTACTCATAAAGTTGCCACCCCTTATCATCCTCAGACAAGTGGACAAGTTAAATTAGCAAATAGGGAGATAAAACAAATTTTAGAAAAAACTGTAAACTCAAATCGCAAAGATTGGTCTTTAAGACTAAATGATGCACTGTGGGCTTATAGAACTGCTTTTAAAACTTCATTGGGTATGTCTCCCTATAGGATAGTTTATGGAAAACCTTGTCACTTACCTGTGGAACTTGAGCATAAAGCCTACTGGGCTATTAAAACTTTCAATGAAAATCTTGATTCTGCTGGACACATACGTAAATTACAAATAAATGAACTTGAAGAATTGAGAATTGATGCATATGAGAATTCAAAAATTCATAAAGCTAAAATTAAAGCCTTTCATGATAAAAAAATTCAGAGAAAAACATTTGACACTAGTCAGAAGGTTTTGCTTTATAATTCTCGACTTCACATATTCCCTGAAAAATTAAGATCAAGATGGAGTGGCCCTTTTATTGTGAAACATGTGTACCCTTATGGAACAATTGACATTGAAAATCTTAGAAATGGGAATGTGTTTAAGGTAAATGGGCAAAGACTCAAGCCGTTTCTAGAAAACCAAGCTTTTCATGAAGAATTTACGTTCCTGTCGGATCCTTGTTACGAGACCAATTAATCTTTGTTTTATATATTTACATATTTATATATATTTATTCTTCTTCTAACATTTTTTTTTACTTGCAGGTTAATTTAGTAGTTTTGTTAAAGTTTTGTTTTGCACCCCCGTTAAGCGGCGGATAACGGTACTCCGTGATATTTCAAATCGGTTTTGTCAGTTTCCCATAATTACTGATATTTTCTCTTCTTTCCCCTTTTCTAAAAAAAAAAAATGGATGACATTCTAAAAAATTTGAAAAAACGTTTTCCCTCATTGCCTCAAAATTCCTTGAAGAAAATTTACCAAGCAATATATGAAAAATTAAGGTTATTAATGATTATGAATATACCTGTTGATTTACGTTGGTTAATTGAAGCCAAAGTTAGATTGACAGGTGAATTTTCAGACTCATTAATTTCCTAAATGCCTGGCTTAGGTAAAAGCTCTTTTTCAAAAAAAACGAAGAGCAAAACGATTAAATGTTTGTTACAAGTGTGCACGCACGACTTGTAACACACATTGCCGCACTTTAGGAATGGTGTCTGTAAATCGTGAAGATAAAATTAGGTTCATTAAGGATGGCCTGAGTAAGGAGTCTTTAGATAATATCTTATTGACTCTTGAGACGCATCCTAGTGGATATGTGCATATTGCAATTCATGAATTATGGGGCATATTCCTAAAAGAACATGAGCGGTACAGTCTCGGGAATGTGACTTTAAAAGACCCTGTTTGCCAATTTATAAGAAAATTAGATGGGAAGCCTATCCCCGACCCATAGAGGGCGTTTAAGCCGTTACTGGACGTAAAATCAGAAGAAGATGTGAGCGAAAATCATAACTACTTGTATATATTTACTATAGTTGTTATTTTTAAATGTTTCATTTCAAACTCAAATGTCTTTTCAATAATCAACCACTTATAATCCTTTTTGAAAATTGTGCATTTTAAGCCGACAACCCATGTGACTTTTCCAGCTAACAAATTGAAAATTGGTAAAAGGTGTTGAATCTTGTATTTCAAGCCAATAGCCATGTGATTTAACTTTGCAATACCTTTTGACTCTATAAATACATTGCATTATTTCTGCATCTTTGCACAAACTCAAAATCATTCAAGAGAGAGGGTGAGTGTAATCATGGAAGGATCATCAACTCGTAAATTCACAAAAATTTGTGTCTTTTGTGGATCCAGCCCAGGAAAAACTAATGAGTTTGTAGAAGCAGCAGAAACCTTTGGTAAGATGTTAGCTAAGCGCAATATTCATTTAGTATATGGGGGAGGTAGTCTTGGATTAATGGGACGTGTGGCAACCGCTGCACAAAATAATGACAGTCGAGTTTTGGGTATCATACCAAAAGCTCTAGCTGTTAGAGACATTGTAGGAAAAACAATTGGGGATGAGTTACAGGTATCATCAATACATGAACGAATTTCTTTTATGCTTCGTAATGCTGATGCCTTCATATCTCTACCTGGAGGTTTTGGAACATTGAGGAAATTTTTCAAATTGTCTCATGGGCACAATTGCAAATCCATAAAAAACCCATTGGTTTGTTAAATGTTGATGGGTTTTATAATGGGTTGTTATCTTTTCTTGACTATGCGGTGGAAAAACAATTCGTCTCATCTGCAGTATGACAGATCCTCATTTCTGCTTCAACTGTTGATCAGTTACTCGATGAACTACAAGCTTTGACACCTCTATCTGATCCAACAATGAGTCAGATAGATTAGTATACTGATAACAGTGAAAAGAAACGCAGGATAGATTTGACGCTTCGTCTGTAGCCTATCTATTTCTATGTATTTTTAAGCTTTTTTGTGTGGCTTGTTTTATTTTTTTGTGTGGTTGTTTTATTTTGTTGCAGGTTAAATTTCCAATAAAAGATGTTTCAGGTGATATCTTTTATATTTTACTCTTTCTATATTTTGACATTGAGGACAATGTCTTAATCTGGTTGGGGGAATGATAGTTGATATATAATGTTAGTGTTAATTATTTTATTTTGTTGTTGTTATCACTTTGTTATGTAAAAAAAAAAAATTATCATGAATGGCGTGAGTAAAATGTTCATTTATGTATTCTTGAGACGCATTCTAGTTCTAGAATGGCAGAGTAAAGAGTACATTATAAACTTTTGAAACACATTCTAATTGGTTTATTTTTAATGCATTTATGTATAATTGTTTGTTGCTTAAGTTTTTGGTAACTCTTGCGTAAATAAATTTGCTTTACTATCGATGTATGATTTCAAAATTGTTTAGTTTAAATCACTTTCTCTATTTAGGTTACTAAAGAATAACTTCTGAAATTATTTCTTGAGAACAATACTAAGCCTTGTGGTAAGATGGATGATTCAATATATATAGCCAAGAGAATTTTCATGTTTAAGTATACATATTATTTTCTAAACTCACATATCTTTTGTGAGTGAGTGGAGAGGTTTGAGATAACAGCTTACGAACTTTCATTGATCTTTTGAAATGGTTAATTTTTATTTGGAATGACATTATTTGGGATAATGAATGATTTGGTTGCTTAGCTGAAAGATAAAAAAAAAATTTAGAAAAGTATTATGGTGATAAATTGGTCTTATTTTGTAATGATTCCTTATGTCTTTCAAAAAAAGAAAAAAAAATAAGTAAAAAATAAAAATAAAAAAAAAAAAGAAAGAAAAGAAGTCAATTCAGTTCAATAAAGTCTTCATTCAATTTTAGAAGACTAAGGTCATTAGGAAGCAATCTTATCACCGAATTCTATATTCGTAAGATTCGCATTAAATAATTAAAGTCTTGAAGCTGGCATTTGGCAATAATGGTTTGACTTTAAATATTTGATTTTCCTATCTTTGGATCAATGTTAGTTTGTCTGTCTGTCCTTAAATGTAACTTTTTCTTGAGCGATTATCTGTTTTCCAACTCCATGAGTGAAATCCTAAGTCATTAAACAAGTTATTCACCTGTAAGGATATGGAGTTGAAGCTTTTACTTGGAACATTTTTAAGGCTATATATGTTGTGGTTTGTGGTAAGAAGGCTTTGGCTTAATTCACACACACACAAAAATATTTTTGGAAGTTATGATTGAAATAACCTTTATAGCGATTGTGATTTTAAACTGACGTTTTGTTTAAAATACTTATGGAGTGTTCAAATTTTATTTATGCTCGAATTGCTAGGGACTAGCAATAAGCCAGTTGGGGGGTGTGATGAACACTTGAAATTACACATTTAATAAGAGTTTTACATGATTGTTTTGTATTACTAGTGTATTTAATTTTCTTAACTTAAGTATGTTTACAATATTGTACTTAATTATCTTATAACTGTTTTGTGGCAGGTTCGGTAAAATGGGCATAACTTTCTACCTAAAGATCCAATTGAAGTGATTCTTAATCTGTGCAGAGCTGACTCAATGGGCTAACATATTGTATTTCACAAAGCATTGGAAATTCAAGTGTTTAGAGGGTGAAAATTAGCCTAGAATAGAATTGATCTGCAGTACAGGCCCAGTTTGAACAGTTATCCGTATTTGGCCCATAACTATATAAATACGTATCTAATACGTATGAGATCACTCAATTTGGAAAGATAAGAGACTTATCTACAACTTTTATGTTTTGAGTGACAGCTAATTCGGATCACATCAATTCCAAATTGGATAATCAAGTGGGTGCCCAAGTGATAATGAATGCAAATTATTTTGCCACCATTCTTGACTTTCATCAACCAAGTGGTTCCCTCCAAATTTGTCTCGATTTATCCATATTTTTCTATAAATATGTGGCTTGTTTATGCCTAAAGAATGTAATTAGAAAGTTAGAATTTAATTCAAAATACTTTTCTTTTGCATCCATTTTCTTGTACTATTATTTCTCTTGTTTACTATTAAGTCATGTTATTTCTTCTTCCATTTCTTTTCTTTTCATTTAGTTTTATTATGTCCAAATAATTTTGTTTAAGCTAAGGTGAAAGGGTGAAGCTCTTGGCAAGGTAATAAGATATGTTTAATATTTATTCATGAATTTAATGCTTCATTTTTAAGTTATGCAAATTTATATATGATGTATTTATTTTGTTTGTAGAATTAATACCCTTTCTTCTAAAGTGGTGATTCTTTATTTATTATTGACAAACTTAATACTTGGCATAATAAATTCTTGAAACCATTTACAAGATTTGGTTTATATAACTTTTTTTGTAAAGTGGGAGTCTTGATTTATTGTAGACAAATATAAAGATTGGCATAATAAATACTTTAACCCATTTATAAGATTTAGTGTATAATAATTGAAAGAAATAAATACTAATCAATATATAAATGATAATGAACTTTAATTGCTATATTTTCCGGTTGGAACCTCCTTTGTGTGAGGATTCCAATTGAGTTATAAAAAAATAAAAAGTTAAATATATTCTTACTTCTTATGCCAAGAGTGAATCCCCGTAACCTTAGCTTTTTATTTGAATTGGTTAATTGAAATAATATTTGCAAACATCTTATACTGCATTAATTATCTTTAAAGTGTTTATAATTTGTAATTTTAATTCTACTTCCCTATGGATCGACCCCGTTCTCATCGGGTTATTTATTACTTCAACAATCCTGCACTTGAAAATAACTTCTATATTCTGGATGTGTCAATTATGTTTTTCATTTTTTTTTTATGTATTTGCATAATGATCTATACGTAACTTATTGTACAATGACACATAATTCTCCTTCAGGCCTTGAAACCAAACCTAAGCTGGTACATTCAAACTGGAGGGGAATGCCATTAATTTTAAATATTCATCATTCGCATGCATGATCATTTTTTAGTTACAATGGAATAGATGTTTCTTTAGATCTCCTAATCTATCATACGTGGTCAACATAATAAACTTATGCGACCTTGGAGCATTATGGATCTCTTTAGTAAACGGGCTCTAGTTAACTTTCTAAGCGAGAACCATTGCATCTTCTGTCATGATTTCTTCATCAAATATCCCTACAATTCTTCGACTTCCTTCAAGATTATCTAGAAATAGATTCTAGTTAACTTTCACAATTGCTTCATCAGAAATTCATCTTTTTTTTTTCTACCTAACTCATTCGCTAGGTTTATCTCTACACCATTTTGATAAATCTAAACTTCCCGCATGTTAGCTAGAAGCTCCTTGTGTCCTTCCATTAGAGTTAACCTCTCTTTAACTCTTGATTCTCCCTATAAGTTTCTTCCAGCCGCTTCAATATTTTTGACAAAAAAAATGTTGGCTATATAGCCTGGAACTTCGCCATTCATCTCATTTTCTATTAGGTTGTGCTTTTCTCTATTTCCTTTTTCTTCCTAACTTTCACTATTCATCTGGTTTCTCCTAAGACCTGCCATCTATTTTGAATTTAAGCTAAATTTATTCTAAATCTGGCCGTGTAAGTAAATTTCCCATTAACGTCACTACTAAAGTTGCCAAAAACAACTCCAAAGAGAAATCTCGAAACTGACCTTCCACTCTTTCTTGCTCTACCTTCTAACTGCCAAATACATGACTTCAAGTACCTACTAAATACATTTTGACGTTGAAGTTGGTTTTTAGAGAATTTAGGAAAGGTTAAGAGATAATCTCAAAGGAACATTAATGAAACGTGAATATGTTATCAATGATGTTTACATGATTTGCTTGTGAGTGATTGTTTAAATGACTTTTTTAATTTGAATCAAATTAATTAAATTATGAATGAATGCCTAAAATGAGAAAAATTCCTCTTTTTATTGGTGGAATTTGGAGGAAAAAATGGTCTTCCTCCAAATTCCTCCTTAGTTGTTCAACCTGCTTTAATTGTTCCCACTCGTCAATCTTCAAAGTCAGCAATTCAGTTAGTAGGTCTTTTTTATGGATCTGGTCAGCCTCTATTGACTTCTTGGGTAATGTTATTGTGTATTTCTTACTCCTCTTTCAATTTGAAGGAGTGGAAAAGTGGTATGCTCTCAATGGACCAACTTGATTTAGTCGCAACAGGTGAGTATGCATTTTTACACCAATAAAAAGAATAGTCGCAACAGGTGATTTAGTCGCAACAGGTGAGTATGCATTTTTACAGGTGAGCAACTTGATTTAGAAAAATAGTTCTAAGCTCTTCTAGGGAGAAATTTTCTAAGCTTCAATCACCATTTTTACAAAGGAAAAAATTTAATCTTTTGAATATGGTAGAGAAAGATGGGTGAAGTATGTTAAAAGCAAATGAAGAGAAATTTGAAATTTGAAGATGAAATGAGTGGAGTGAGAAGCAAAGAAGGATATATAGGAGTGGTGGACAACAACTGAATGATTCAGGAGAGGTTAAGATGGTTAACGGTTTTAAAAAGACAAGACATTTAGAAACAGTGCTAAAGTTTGACACCAGTAAGGCAAGAAAATGAAGTCATTGTGGAAACGTGGCACTAATAGATTCGAAGGAAAGAGAAGAAGCATGCTCTCCAAGCAACCTTTTGTAAGGTCACAATTCTTCACTTTGTGGAGGGGGAGGTGCACATCTGTTGGGACCAAATCCATTGATCCTATAGGAGCATGCCACCTGTTCACTCCTTCAAATTAAAGAAAGAATTAACATGAAATAAAATGTACTAGATCACTACCTTTGGGTCAACAAACACTGACCAGGTTCATAATAAAAACCTGCTATCTGGATTGCTGACTTAGGATATCAAACGAATAGGAACAAATGAGACTAATTGAATGATTAAGGATGAAATTGGAGAAAAACCGCTTTTTCCCTCCAAATTCCACCTACAAGAAGGGGAGTTTTTTCATTTTTAGTTTTAGAAATCATTTGAATAAACACATAATTAGTAACAAATAGAATAAGTGCACAAATAACATTTTCTTAAATGTTATTTTGAAATTATCTTATAACCTTTCTTAATGTATTCAAACATTGACTTAAATTTTAGAGTGTCTTTAACATGTTCTTGACAATTTAAAAAATGAAAGATGAAGAAACAGAAGGTTGATATCAATAATCCACTCTTTAAAGTTAATTCAAGCAACTTTAATCATAATCATCTATGTTTCTAATTTTGTTAAATTGCTTTGTTCTTGAATGAGAAAGTTCTTCTACGCATGGTATGGTTCTTTAATTTTTGTCGAACTCCCCCTGCGAATTACTATATTCAATAGGTAACTTTTGTGATTCGCAAGTGGTCTTCAAGTATTACTCAGAGCTAGGATATTAAATGCTATTTGATCTTGTATAATGTTTCCTACTATTTTATGAGAAAAGCTTATAGATATCAGAGCTTCTACATTTTATAAAAGTTTATAATATATCAAAGTAAAAAAATCTTCGTATTATTATAATATGGGTATTTTATTTTATCGTAACTTTCAACTTATTCGATAATTTTACTAGATTGGTATAAGAAAACCCCACACCTCTAATATATTCTAGACTTCCTACTATATTTGACCATATGAAAATTCTTTGTTTTGTTAGGTGGCAATGCTGCAAAATAGTAACTGGATCGGATATCCCCATCACTATCTTTAATTATAGAGGCCTACAGAAATCCTCAAATTAAAGAGCGTCAGTTAGTCAGTAATAATGGCATTATTAAAGTAGTAAACCTTCCGTGCACTTTGACTTGTAGGCTCTATTAAACAATCAAAGGGTAAGTAGTGGTATACTTCCTCCTAGAATGCGAACTGGCATTAAAAAATGATATTGTACTCCTAGAACTACAGAAACCATGAAATATGCATATAGATGCATCCAACAATAACAGATGAGTTGGATTAGGGATCAGAATCCAAAGTCCAAAAGGATTGATCCTAGAGCATGCAACGAGACTATTATCCTCAACATCAAATAGAAAAATTGAGTATTAGGCATTGGTTGAAGGTTTAACTATGGTGCGACAATTGAGGATAAAGCATCTTTAAGTGTATATAGATTCAATATTAGTCATTTTCCAATAGAACATTGACTATATAACAAACAGAAAAGGAAAGGATGAAGGGTTACCTAGCAAAGGCAAAATAAATTGCTCTACAATTAAGAGAAGTAGTAGTCATATAAATACCAATGAGACAAAATGCAAAAGTAGATAAACTAGTTAAAGAAGCATCGGTTAGAGGGCATAGTTCAAATTAGTTCCATTGCAAGCAAGAGGAAAAAAGTGATAAATGTAAATGCAATTTAGGAATTAACAATGGAAAGTGGAGATTACCACCACTAACAACTAGATGACCTCATACATCTAATTGCTTCAAAATAGAAAGCTACTATTGGATTACAAGGAAGCCAAAAAACTTCAAAATAAGTCAGAAAGGTTACAATAAATGGAGATATTTATATAGAGCCTTCTCGGGGGTATACATGTGATGTATGTTGCCAGACAAAGGAAAGAAAATTATCAAAGAAATCCACAAAGGTGTTTGTGGTAACCATACCAGTGGAAGAAATATTACTCATAAATTAATGAGACATGGCTATGACTAGCCTACAATACATCAAGATGCCCTAGAATATGCAAAAAGATGTAAAAAAAAAATGCCAGAAACACATTGTTCTAATTCATTATCTAGTTGGGAATTTAAGTGTGGTATCCAACCCCTGGCTCTTTGTTCAATAAGTAATGGATATTATTAGACCTATACTGTTAGCAACTGTAGGAAAATGATTCATCTTCTTATGATAAATTACTTCTCTAAATGGATAGAGGCTGAAGCCTACAATAATACAACTAGAATAGAAGTAATGGAGTTTCTTTGGAACAATATAATTACCAAATATGGAATGCCTCAAATGTTGGTTTCCGACAATGGAACCTAGTTTATTAATAAGAAAATAACCTCCTTTTGTAGTAAGTTCAAGATAAAATAGAAGTTCTCTTTTTAGAGTTATCATTAAGGAAACGGACAAGGAAAAATAACAAATAGAACTATCTTCACAATGTTGAGAAAAAGGTTAGAAATAAAGATAGGGAAGTGACTCAAGGAGCTTTCTAAAGTGCATTGAGCATATAAGACAAGTAATGACAAGTCCACAGGGAATTCCCCTTATGCTTTGGTTTATGGAATAAAAGCAGTACTTCTTATGACCCCAACACTAAGAACCAAATTGGTCAATCAAAAACTTAATGATGAATCATTTTCCTTAGCAAAGGATTTAGCTAATAAAGCACAAGATGTCGCTTTCATTCATATTGTGATCTACAAAAATAAGACGCAAAAGCATTACAAGAAGTAAGTTTGAAGGTAAGAAATTAACAAAAGAGACCTAGTATTGAGGGAAGCTCTGGATATCAATAAGGAACAAAATGCGGGGAAGATGACATAAATATGGAAATGAACTTATATGGTCATTAGAAAGCTAGAATGATGAGCATATCTATTGTAAGCCATGGACGAGGAACAATCCCACACTGTGGAATATTTCAAAGCTTAAGAAATTCTATGTATAAGGTAAATTACAAAATTATTTCAGTCGAATTAATGCATAATTTTGAGTTATTATTATCTAAGTTACTAACATTTCAAAATGTCTTCCTTAAAGGATCGTTAACCTTTGGGTTGCACCTCCTCAAATCGATATTGTTGAGATTACTAAGATTAATGGATTGAACTCCTTATAAATGAGATTGTTAAGATTGAAATATTGGCCTTTTTTTGAAAGGATTTAAAAAAGGTTACAAGTCTTCTTCAGAACATCGATAACCCTAGGGTTATACTCACCAAGAAACTTAAACAAATTAATCAAGGCAATTAGGTTCCAAATTTTTTTTATAGTATTCCAGGAACTAAACCTGACTAATAGGAGAATTGGCTACCCCAAAGATGCAACAATTCATGGAGGAAAAGACATTAAATCCTAGAAGCAAGAATTTTCCAAGATCAAGGAAGTATTGTTGAGCTATTAAGTTATTTTATTTCTATTTAACTATGGGTTACTATACTAATGATTATTTATTTAAGATTGTTTCCTTAATTTTATTTTTGTTTAACTATTGATGGAATTAATACTGCTTACTCACATAGTTGATGATCTAAAGTATTCATACATATAATTTATTATTGAAGGAATAAAGCCAATATATTAATATTCTAAAAATCCATTACAAAAATTCAAAAAAAAAATACAAATTGCAAGATAGATAAGAGCAGTAGTAGCTATTCCTTGTCAGGTGAGGAGTCTTCAGAGAGGTCCCCTTACATTAAGATCTGCTTCAGAGGCCTCTTCCCCAACTAATTCATAGTTAATATCATGGATGTTATCATTAAAATGCTTAACTAACCATCCACGATATCAACTAAGCATAACATCTTAGTCTTTTTGAAATTCTCAATATTTAATAAGATTCTATTTGGAACTGAAACCATGTCTAAAAGATCGAGCCGAGGACATCTGGACTTGATGTTTATAAAGGGTATGGGTAGCCTTAATCTTTTTCTTTCATTGATCGTTTGTAGCTTCTAGCTCTGTGATGTAGTGGTCAAAGGCTTGCTCTATTTGCTTCAGTGAAGTCTCTAATTTGGTCAATTTTACCTAGGCAACCCTTAGTAGATCCGCTCCAATAAAAGTAAGATTCCTAGCGTTTTGGAGCTAATTTCATTCTTTTCAGAGCGAGACAATAACAGTAGATACCTGGTCCATTAAAACCCTATTACCACTTTTCAGGCTATCAACGCTCCTTTTTAGTTCATTAAATTTCTCTTCTAAAGAAGTCACTTTGCCTTTGTAGACAATTATAGAAGCATGCAAGCCCACCCTCTCCCTAAGTAGATCTTTATTGGCCCTCCTCAGCACATTGTTATTTATGGTGAGCTATTCCACAGTCTTTTTGAGCTTAAAGACTAAGGTAGCATTAGCAGCATCTGCCTTTAGCTTTTTATTCTCTTTCTCAAGCCTTTGAAGCCCCATCTCTAACAAAAGCATCCACATTCTCTTGAATTAGTCTTCATCCATTAGATTTTAAGCTACTCATTCAATGAATTCAATTGTTATTGGCTGCTTTAATTCCCCTTCAAATGCATCCTTAGCAAGCAAACTATCCTACATGTATTGCCAAAAATAACATAAATTAAAAACTAAAAGAAAGCAATTTCAATGGCTAACAAATACAGAATGGGCCATTTACCATTATTAATGAGGCATAACTTTTCTCTTTCCAGACTTTATAACTCATGTTTGGAAGCCTTCTTAGCATTGCTTGATTAGCTCTTATAAACTTTATCGATAAGATTGCTATAAAGCTTTCTTCATCTGTCCCAAGAACAATGGAGTGCTTCACCACTTCCCAGTGTTCCACTTGATGATTTTTAGAGAAAATCCATCTTCATCCCTTTATGCATAATAAAGAGGGACCTTGGTGATAAATATTGATATGAGGGACCTTAACCACTTTTAATAGTACCCCTACTCTCATTTTCGAGGGGTGGGAGAGGGTGTAGAGCCCATAGGGAGTCACTACTCACATCGACTGGGTCCTCTACAAAAAAAAAAAGGAATAAAGACATCATAAAAAGTCATGTATTAAAGAGGAGTGATCATGTAGTTTAGATAGACCATATCCTAGAACAGATGAAAGACATTAAGGTGAATTTAGAGAATGGACAAACCAATGATATGAAGTAATTCATGGATTATGGGAGGAATAGAGAACCTAAAACATGTTAATTTGTCCTTGAAAATAGGAAGTTTGCCTACATGAACGGATAGTGGGTCATTAAGGGATTCCTTCAAAAGAAGGTTTTTGATTCTAACATTTTCAGGGAGTTGAAGCATATGCCTCAATTCATCAATAGAGAAATTGTTCAAACCTTTCACCATTGTCACTGTATTGACGATGAAAATTTAAAATTTTAATGTTTCTTAACTAGTAAATAATAAAAGGAAAGAAGGAATTGAGAGGCTACTTTAGGATAAAACTTAAAAATAAAGTTTTAGGGTAATTGATAAGGGCAAATTTGTCATATATTTTCTCATGTTTTTATTATTGATATTTTATGGTTTTATGAGAATAGATGGCTATTTATGTGCATTATTGTTATTTATAGGGACTTGAACAAAATTTAAAGAAAGAACGCAAAAGGAGCGAAAATAGGGACTAAAATGCAAAGTTTTCAAAGTATGTGTCCATCGCCCCAGCGCCACAAGGATTTTCGCCCCAGCGCTGAAATAGTGATCGAAATAAGAAAAACGACCTGCTTAAGTCGCGTATAGCGCCCCAGCGCCAAACTCCCACCGCTCCAGCGGTAATAGCTTTTTCACGCGTCGCCCCAGCGACAGATGCATAGCGCGCCAGCGGTAGTACGAGTCCTAGTCCGACAAGAATTGAGATTTTCAAGCTCATATCAATCCCTATATAAAGCCACTCGTTCCCAGCCTTCAAGGATGAATCCAAGACGACCCAAGAGCACCAAGAATACAGAGCACGAGTCTTGGAGAGCAATAGGAGCTTAATTGAAGCAACTTTAGAGAGAGAGACAAGACGTTCTTCGGCATCAAGAGTTCCTAGGCAGCGCAATTAAGAGCAATTCGACGTCTATATCGGTTTGCTAATAATTGTATCATGATTTATAATTATTTTTACTGTTGTTCTCTTGTAGCCATGAGCTAACTTATTTTCTAGGGTTAATATTTGAACTCAATATGTGCGCTTAAATTGCCATATCCTTTAGTATTTAATAAACTTAGTCATTTATTATTTAAATTACTTGTGTTTAATGCTTCAATATATCTGGCCAATATATGGTGAATGAATTGGTAATATTTTGATAAACTCGGAAGAGGAATCAATATATTTAGACCTAGGTAATTTGATGCATGATTGTAGAGTAACATTCAATGTTGCATATGTAAGTTTCAATTTAGGATAGGAATATACCTAATTGGCATGTATGATCAATAAGACCTAATCTTAATGAATCTTAGTTTATTACAAGTACCATAGGAATATAGGTATTTGGTAAATTAGGGTATACTTGCATGACCTTGGAAGAGGCTTGTGAATACATTAGTGTCTTGATCAATAATAAAGACTAAGTGAGTTAAATATTAGAGGGTTAATCATTAAAAAGCATATTGAGGGATAATATTAATCCTAGGTTTTCTTTACATTGCTATCACCTAAGTTTCTTTACATTGTGTTTTTACTTTTATATTTTCTACATTCATTCTTAGGTTTTTATTTATCTGAATAATTATTAAGAAGAAATAATTTTAGTAATTGGTTAATAAGAAGAAATTATCCCTGTGGGTTCGACATCCGACTAATTAGTCTCTTTATTACTTGCATACGATAGTGTATACTTACACTTAATTTTATGATATAGAAATATCGCATCAGTAATATTGAAGGGTTTTTTATAAGGTAATAAATTAACCACTAACGTCAAATGGGAAGCAATGTGATTAATGGAATAACAAGAGATAGTAACAGAAGGAAAAATTGAAAGATAAATGGAACACATGACACTTGCTGATTAGACAAGTAAAAAAGTATGTCTTATAAGCTTTTATTTAAAAGACACACTCTATCATTTATAGGGGACATTTATTGAGCCCATGTCTAGATAGGCCTAACCAACCCTCGCCAAATACTTAAAATCTATTTCAAAGGAGGACCATGACAGTAGGTTTATTTCCTCAAGTGTATAAGGCTCATATCTAGTAACCCAGACCTGCTGACCCTATATTTTTCATAAATGGCTCATGGACACTATAGAAGGTGGGAATGGCCTGGTATTCAACATTCATTTCGAATTATTGTATATTAAATATCAATTTTCAATTATATACATTTAATAAAGAATTAATCCTCACAACATAAATTCACTTGAAAACCATTCAAGAGCATATTTACCATAGATTTAATTACAAAATCATAACTAAGATCATTTGAGTTACTACCATAATTACTCGTGCAATAACTCAATTGATTTTAACTCATATAAAAGGTAGAGAAAATTATCATAAAAGGGAGACTTTTTGAAGGAACAATTGCTTGAGAAAAATATGATTTCACATGTCAAAAACTCCAATAGTATTCTTGGAATAGAGAATAAAACCTTTCAAAGCATAAAAAGAGCACAACTTTACTTGTTCCTACATCTTAATTCACTTTTAAATATCGATGCACCTTTTTTATCTTGCAATGTTTACTAATTTAAGCGTCAAAGTACTATTTCTTGCAAGAGGACAAAGGGTCTTTTCACAAATTATAAGAAATTCATGAGGACAGCACGGTAATTTCTCATGTAGTTCAAACCGAAGAACTTTATTAATTAATTTCACCAATTTCGAAAGATGATTACACTATACTTATATTTATATTTAATAAATAATTAAGCTAAATCATTAAGATGGAAGATAGTTCTAATAGGTTTAAGCTTTTTAAACATTTTTTTCACATATAAAGTAGATAACAGTAATAAAACAGCTAGGTCTTGTTAGGGATAGTAAAATGAGCTATAACTCAATCATGTAGGGAAATATTTGGTAAGACTTAAAGCAAGTTTAAGATGAGTTTGTTACACAAAGTTAAAAATCGTAATAAGTTTGGGACAAAGGCAGGTTGGAAACCTATAATGGGTATCCATGGATATACATATTCTTATTTTTTTCTATTAACGAGGACCAAAATAACATTGATTTTATGTACTAAATGTGTCAAAATGACATATTTTGGTGCAAACTTTAGAATAAAAAATTATATGTTTCATTTCTTTTAATCGTTTTTAGTTTTTTTTAATCATATTAGTTATTTTTTGTGTCTTTTTTTATTTTTTTGAGGCTATTTTAAATATTAATTGAACTAGTATTATTATATTTTGTTGTAATTATGAACTTAAACTAATTATCGACTTTCTAGTTATACATATTGATATTTTGATGATAACAAATCTCATTTTTAGGCATTGAAAGATTTAAATGCATAAGTAAGGAAAATTAGGAGCAAGTAAAGCACTTCAAGACTTTTACATAACAAAAAGGCATATTCAAAATTATACTAGTACTGTATGAGACAAATTGTGCACAAACTTGATGACAATAAAAAGATAAATGTGTTAGCTTTCCATATAATTTTACGAAAATAAATTAAAGTTGTCTATAGAAAGTTATGATCAAATCATTCAAGTATACTGAAGTTGGACTAAATTGCAAAGTTTTGAAAGTTTTAGAAAATGGACTAAAATGCAAAAATCAAAACTTTGAAAAGACACTGTAGCAACACTATAACAAATGGCAATGACACTATAGCGACTGTAGCAAGGTCATGTTACTGTATAGAAGTCAAGTGACTATTTAAGAGTTAAGTTACTGTAGCAGACACTGTAGCACGGGAAAGTTATTGTACCAATGACTATTTTTCATTCCTTATAAATACCTCACTCATTTGAAGCTCAACAACAAGAGAAGAAGAGAAAAACATCACATATTGAAATTGAGAGCTACATTATTTTACACTTTCATATTTATTCATTTAGGAGTTCAAATTCATTTGTATTTGTTATAATTCTTTTATTAAGTTTATTTAAGTGTTTGTGAAAAATTACTTTGAGAAAGTGTTTTTGGAAAATACTCTGAGAGTAAAGTGATTACTCTTTTATTATAAGAGTTTAATTAGTACCTTGAAAATCAATTTGTTGTAAAAGTTTCTTGACACTTTAGAAGTCAAGTGTATTGATTCTTGACCTTAGTTTAAGACAAGCTAGTGGAATCCTCAACGTGAGTTGTTTGAGGCATAGATGTAGGCTGTGTGGAATGTCGAACCACATAAATATCCGAGTATCATTCTCTCTATCCCTTACTTTATTATTTATTGTAATTATTTGTTATTAAATTTGTTTACATTTTACTAATTGCATAAATTGTTCATATTAGTGCATTAATTTTTAAAGATCCAATTCACCCTCCTCTTAAGTTGCTTATTTAGAAATTTTATTTGGTATCAAAGCCTCGTTCTCTATAAATGTACTTAACCATCTTAAAGTGATCCTTGACAACCCTTAGAGACCGTAAAATGTATAAGGGCAAATCTACTACTAGACCTTCATTTTTTAATGGATTCAATTATAATTCTTGAAAAATAGGATGAGAACTTATTTGCAACTTTTAATTATGAGCTTTGGATTATTATTTAAAATGGTTCTCATGGGCCTATGAAAAAGAATAAAAAGGGCTAGCTTATTCCTAAACTTGAAGATGAGTGGAATAAGGAGAATTTTAGAAATGCTTCTTTAAATGCAAAAGCTATGAACCATTTATTTGTGCATTAGATAAAAATGTGTTCAATAAAATTTATAATTATAATTCCGCATAAGCAATTTGGCATGCATTTGAAGCATTATATGAGAAAAATATAGCGAAGAAAAAGAAAAGAAGGCATCAACTTGGGATAATGATGAAGAAAAATGTGAGACTTTGAATCTTGCACTCATGGCCATAAGGGATGACGAATTTAAAAATCTTAATGAGGTATATGAACAACCCTCTTATGATGAATTATCAGATGCTTTTAATGAATTACTTGAAGATTTTAAGGCAATAAGTCGTAAAAATACTATCTTGAAAAACAATAATGTCACATTGAAAAATGAAGTTGAAAACCTTAGAAAGAAAATTTTTGATCTTTCAAATAAAGTTAAAGAACTTCAAAAAGAAAATGATGTGTTAAAATGTGAAAATCTTTGTTTAGAAAAAAACGTCATTTCTTTTGAAAGAGAAAAAAGAAAATCTTGAAAATGAACTTAAAATATCTTAAACATATATTCAAGAATTAAATGAGAACCAAAAAATCAATAAGATAACTTTAGAAAATGAAGCCATTAAAAAGAAACTCATTGATTTACAAAAGATTGTCCTAAAATTCACAAATAGATAAAAGAATTTTAAAATTTACTTGGTTCTAAAAAATATGCGTTTGACAAGGTTGGTATAAGATACAAACTATTTCTAAAGTAAAAATACTTGAAAATTTATTTTGTAAAATCGGGTGTTAAAATTGAACATAATTCAATTTGTCGTTATAGCAATAAAAAAAGGTCATAAAATTTATAGTTATCATTTCAAGAAATTTGAAGTAAAACAAATTTGAGTTCCAAAAGGAATTATTACTAACTTTCAAGGACCCAAGGAATGTTGGGTACTAAAATGTGCATTTTGAATTGATTTTTGTAGGTACATAAAGAGAGGCAAACAAAAAAAAAGTGCAATTCAAATTGGTAATAATTTTTGCCTTGTTGATGGATATCATATTTGATGGTATTTTGATATTGTATGAAACTTTTTTATGGTATACTATAAGTTATTGACGTCTTTAATTTCATAAATGATTATAAATTGTTGGAATAATGAAATCTCCATATTAGGAACATTTTGCATAATTCATTGTTAAATTACTTTTTTTTTAAATGTTGAGCTTATCCATGTCATATTTGCATATTTAGGATGTTTGAGAGAAATTTATTTTAAATTGTTTGGTATACATTTGGTTGTCATAGGAAGAGCTATATGATTTTCTAATCATTTTGAGTATATCATTACATCATTGATTTTTCTAGGGAGGGATTTTTGTATGTTATACTTAGGGGGAGCAAAGCATTATAAGCATATTTTGTTAATGATATTTTTGCTTGCACCTAAAACTTGTGAATAAAATATTCATAGCTTGGAATTCTCCCCATGGACAAGTTCTTGTTGATTCATCAATTTAAAAATAATAGATGCATTTTGATATAATGTTTTGATAAGATAGTTGTTGGGATTTATGCTTACGTGTCATTCCAAAATATATAAATATTTAATGATAGTATTTATATAATTATCATTTCTAATAAAATTGTTAATATTATTTATAATTAAATGGTTAAATGATTGTAATGTTTCAGACATTGTATGATCTAAAAAAGTTCATATCTGGTCTAAAGGAGTTTAGATCAGTACTAAGAGTTAGCAACGCTAATAGTTAGAAGTACTAAGAATTAATAGTGCTAGGAGTTAGTGATGTTAAGAGTTAGCATGTTCATATAGTTAGCGAAATCTAAGGAGTTAGAGCCTTATCAGGAATAGGACAATAACCTGAGAATATATTAGCAATGACATAGCTGCAAGGAGTTGTAGATAGTGTTAGGAAATGTCATTATGTAAGTATGTTCTCAAAGACAATGTTCTTGATCTAAATTCATCATTGCGGGTCTATCGGTGGAATCCATTAATATAAATTAGTGTATGTCTATATCTAGATGGTCCATATGGTTAATCTTAGCAAACTATGAGCTTAATAGGAAGCTCATATAAAGATGTAGGTATTCAGTAAGAATTGGATATTGAACAGACTCATGAGGACCTCCAATAGATATCTCATGAAGCCGTCAATGGAAGGTCTTTCGAGTTGAGTAGTATTTGTGGTCCTTTGACCTGAGCGCCACGGTGGGCTTGTGAGTGATCCATCATGCTTTGGTTCCACACATGTCAGAAACCTTTCATAGTTTGATCACTGGGTGTCGCTGGGTATGGTATGATACTCATGGAGTTCGGTGTGCGTAGATATAGGATCCATCACCTCATATGAGTGGATTGTATATCCTGATGCTCTGAGATTATATTTCAGAAAGTCTTGTGGCCACAAGCATAAACCTGAAAAAATATATTTTAAAGGAATAAACAATATCATAAAAAGTGTTTGTGGATATTGTTTAATGAAATATGAATCTAGAGTTAAGTTCATGGTTGAGAAAATAGAGATTTGACGGTGATAATTTATATCTCTGCTCTTCAAAGATATAAATTAATAGAAAGATTTATATCAACCATTGAAGGATTTGCATATAAAGAATATGCAATAACCTCAACTTGTATGGTCTAACACGTTGATTTGTAATATCCGTAACGTGTGTGAGAGACATCGTTCACGGACATATGGGGGAGCTCCATATGACAAATCAGGTGTGAACCTAGAGAGTCTCACAATATGAAGTGTACTCATTACGCACTAGGGTAGCGGATTTGATTGAATAATTCAATTCAATAAATTTCAGTAAAATAGAATAATTGTTTCGGGATCCCTCAGAATATACATTTGTCAAAACTTAATTGTTAAGTACATCACTTAATTAATTAACAAGAGTTGTTAACCAATAGGATGTGATAAATGGCAAGATCTAAGCCCTTCATTATATATCATGATATATTAATAAAATAATGCAAAATATTTTTTGATTTATTTTATTATATTAATAAAACAATGCAAAAAATAGTTTTTGATTTATTTTATAATATTATTATATACATTTAATCCACTAAAGGTTATTATATAATTTAGTCCATTAATTGTGTTTAAAAGATTTTAATATTTGGCCATTATGAATGGTGGATGATTTCTTTATATTACATGTACTAATATAAGCCATTAAATGAATTTTATTCATTTTATTTCATTGAAGTGGTCGGCCATGTCTTGACTAATGGAGGGAGCACTTCCTTTAATAATGATAATGTTTCATCCATTATAAAAGTGGTGAAAGCAATTGAATTTTTTATGGTAAAAAATTGAAAGAAAACAAATGAAGGAATTCATTCAACAAGAATGAATGATTCGGCCAAGTTTGATAGAGGGAGAGAGACAGAGGTATGTTTGGTCTTGTTTTTCCTTTCAAGGAGTTGAAAAGAATACAAGGTGAAGTTATTTTGATTTTTATTATTCTACATGCTTAGAAATTGTGAATGACAAAAAGAGACAAATAATTCTTGTTGTGTTAGTAAGTTGTTATTAACAAGAATAAAAATAAAACTTCATCTTCTTCTCCTCTCATGGATGGATAAACCATATTCATATTCATGAAACAAATATATGTATTCAAAGAGTTTGAATACAAGTTGCTGGAAATTCTAAAGCTACCATTCTAGCTCCATAATCCCATCAAACTGTTATGAACTAGAATTGTTCAACAATACACTTCAAGGTGAGCACTTCACATAGATTGTTAGAGGACTTAAAGAATTTGTAAAGCTACATTCATTAGGTAAGTATTTTTACATATTGTTATAATACAATTGTTCATCATATTTATAATTGTATAATTGTTATACTTATGTATGTATGTGACATATATGTTTAATTTGTTAAAATAGGTGTATATGTAACATGCTTCTTCTGCATATAATAATTTTTGAAATTATGTATACACTCGTATGTCACACACTCGATATCCAACAATAGTATATATATTAAAAATTATTTTTCATAGGAGAAAAAATATATTTTGATTTGATTAACATTGCTATGATGATTATGATTGAGTTATATATGCCTATTAAAATATTTTGATGATTTATAAGTTACTACGTATATAGGAAAAATATTTTTTAAGGGGAAAATATTATTGAGCATTAGACTTTTGATAAATACCCAAATAATTTTTTGACCTTTTGATGATGTCAGAAGGGAGAAAATTTTGATGTATTTTGATGATATAAAAGTTTATTTGTAAAATCTCCACTAAGGTAATCAAAATACATAAGGTATTTGTCATCATCAAAAAATGAGAGATTGTTGACTTTTTAGTCATATATATTGATGTTTTGATGATAACAAATCTCATGTTTAGGCATTGAAATATTTAAATGCATATGTGAGATAAATTAAGAGCAAGTAAAGTACTTCAAGACTTCAACATAACAAAGGGACACATTCAAACTTATATTGGTACGGCATAAGACAGAAAATATGCACAAACTTGATGACAATAGAAAGATAATTGTGTTAACTTTCTAAATAATTTTACAGAAGTAAATTTGGTGTTGTCTACAGAATGTTATGATCAAATCATTCAAGTATGCTGAAGTTGGACTAAAGTGTAAAATTTTGAAAGTTTCAGAAAATGGACTAAAATGCAAAAGATCAAAACTTTGAAAAGATTATTGTAACGTTACCTGCTACTATATATCAGTCAAGTTACTGTTTAACAGTTAAGTTATGGTAGCATGTATTGTAGCAACAGAAAAGTTACTATACCAACGGCTATTTTTCACTCCTTATAAATACCTCACTAATTTGAAACTCAATAACAAAAGAAGAAGAGAGAAACGTCACATATTGGAATTGAGAGTTACATTGTTCTATACTTTCATATTACTCATTTGGGAGTTCAAATTTATTTGTATTTGCTATAATTCTTTTATTGAGTTTATTTAAATGTTTGTGGAAAATATTCTGAGAGTAAAGTGATTACTCTTTTATTGTAAGTGTTTAATCGATACTTTAAAAATCTATTTGTTATAAAGGTTTTTTGACATCTTGAAAGTCAAGTGTATTGATTCTTAGCCTTGATTTAAGGCAAATTAGTGAAATCCTTAACGTGAATTGCTTGAGGTATGGATGTAGGTCGTGTGGAGTGTCGATAAGCAAATGTAAAAAGTAATTTAGTTTTGAATAATGTTAGACTTTTTAAATTAATATATTAAAATTAAAATCTCAAATGATGTGGTAATTAATTATTAGATGGTAAAATAGTGTAATATATGATTTAAAAAATTATACTATTTTACTACCTAATAATTACTTGACATATTAGTTAAAATTTTAATTTAAAAAATTTAACATTATTTTTTTATTTTAATTTTTCAAAAAGAATGTGGTTGGTGTGTGTGGTTTTTCTTTTTCTCTTTTTAAAAATACTATCTTTTGATTTCTTTTTAATAAGGGTAGATTTATAAAATAAATATAAAGATTATATTTTAATTAAAACATCACTTATTTATTAATTTTGAGTGCTCTTGATATAATGCTCTTTCTAATAAAGTTAATTATTAATTTTTATAAAGTATTATAGACTTTTCATTATATTGTTAATAAAAACAATAATAATAATAACCAAGACAAGCTTATTAAATGCTTGAGAACGACATCCTCATCAGTTTATTATATCCGAACATGAAAGCGTGAGAAGCTACCCAACTCCAATAAATGAGTAATACAAATTATATTTTAAATAATAATATTATATTAAATAATAAAATAAAATAATATTTAATATTATTTACAACATTATATTATTATTAAATAATTATTTACATATTATTATTTAAAATATAATTTAAGATATAAATTAATTTAGCATAATTCTAAATAAATATCGTCAAACTCAAATTCATACACGCCTCACGAATTTTCATTTATTGTATGAGCTCCGATTGTAAGTTCCAAAAAAGCCAATCTCGCCAAAACGACAACCGCATTCAATGGAAGATGTCAAAGTCGCCGACACGTAGTACATACTTTTAAAGAAACATTAATGCTTTAAATGCAGAAGCTGCCACGTGGGCAAGCAAATGACCTGGGCAGCAGTGTAGTCAATCGTCGAAGGTGAAGTGTCTTAATTGCCGGATGTTGACATGGCTAATTAAATGAGATGATCAACTAGCTGGGGACGGAAAGAAAGAAAATGAGTTTACAGTCTAAGTCACGGGATGTCGTATTAAATCTGCAGTCGGTCACGGGATGTCGTATTAAATCCAAGAAAGATTATTTTTTTTTCTCAAGAATATCTTCTTAAATTTGCCCATCATACTGTAGACCCACTGTCTAGTAAGTAAAAATCTCCTAGAATGAAAGCAAAGGTCTAACAAAATTTGCATAACTAATTTATACATATGTTATTGTTAAAGTATATATTCTTTAGTTTTAAAAAAGCCTTTTTTGTTACGAATTGAAAAAAAAAATTCATTACATGTCTTAAATTTTTTTATTACATTTTAAGTATTTTAATATTTTGTAAAATATTATGAATGATTTAAGAAATATAATTGAAAATTTTGAGCTGTATAATGGAAAAAACATAACACAGTATTATCAATCAGGCTATATGGTAATCTTACTCTTCATAGTTTAAAACTATCAAATTTTAAATTAATTTAATAGACATGTTTAATAAAGAAAAAAGATAAAAAAGATATTTGTCAAAGAAGCAGTATTTTCCAAGATAACAAAGAGTTTTTTAAAAAAAAAATAGTGATAAAGAAGAAATTTGATTCACCCGAAAGTCTATTGTTAGCAAATTAAATGTCAAAAGCAAGGAAAGTATGCATACCGTTTTCAATATATATACATCTATAAATTACCTCTAATATGAAAGCATTGTCGTTTGTCCATCATCTGCAATGTTCATCAATCATCGTGTTTTATAACATCAGTCACATGGTTGAAAAGTTTTAAAATACGTTGAATTAATATAATAAAATCTGATTTAATGGTTGGACAGATATTTTAGTAGGTATAATATAAATATAAAAAACCATTGCCTGGTTAATGTTTAATAAGTACGAGAATTTGAAACTTTTATATTAAATGTGATTGTATGATTATGAAACCTGAAAGCATTTTTTTTAATATTACAACTTTTATATTAAATATGATTTCACGATCTTGCATAAAAAATTGATTGTAAGAGTTTAATACAGAAAATTTTTATTATTATTATAACAATCTACTAATATACACTATCAAAAATATATTAACTATTGTGATGTAATTTATAAATTTAAGTTTAAAAAAAATTAAATTTATTTTATTAAAAATTAAAAAAACCTACCCTTATTCATATAATTGTGAAAATTTAAATTTGAGTAATGTTAAATATTTTAAATTAAAATTTAAAAATAATATATTAAAAATATTAAATATAATAAATAATTTTAAAAACTATACACCGCTGGACCATGAATGGGGAACTTTTAAAACCTAAAACTTTAGAGACGCAATAATAAAAAAAATAACTGAAGTTCTACGTTGCATTGATAATAACCAAACATGAAATTTTTATCTATGAAATTATGGTACCAACCCTAATTAAACCTATTTAAAATTTAAAAAAAAAATCACAAACCTAAATAAAAAAGAAGTATGCTACACTGTACAACAACAAAATTCATGTACGAATCAAGCTTTAAGAAAAAATACTTTTGCTTAATATTAATTCGAGGTATTGAGATCAATTTTTGCCTTCTTCAGAAGCAAAGGAGATGGAATAGTAAAATTGCAGCGAGGGCACTTAGGGTTTGTCTTCAAGATCATAACGTAAAGTAAGCAACTTGGGCAGCTAGCGGCAAACAGAGCTGATGACGATAAATTTGAAGTGAAATTTGATATTGTCGACGGCAGTGGCGCCGGCGAAGTTCGCTTCTTCGCCGTCTCTTTCTCCGCTCTTTGCAGAGCAGATTTTACCTTGTCTAGGGTGCAAACACTTTGGTAATGGCTTGAGGATTGAAGCTTTAAATCTAAGCAAGTTTCTTCAAAAAGGTGATTGATATGCCGTGTTGATGAAGATGGCGGATGGTTTAAGTTCAGTTCTCGAAAATCTGCATCTGGGTTTGTTAGCTGCTTCTTGTTGTGTGATGATAATAATGGCGATTTTGGAGAGCTGAATCTTTCATGGCTTATTTTTTCTGGCTGCTGCAACATAAATGAATAGCTGCTAAGGTATTCATGAACAAAGCAAATTTAATGCAAAATAAGAATGGATTGAGAGCTTCGTACATGGGAAAGACCAAACAGAGAAACATTTACTGGCAAACACAGAAGAGCAGATGTTACAAATGGTATAAACACATTTAAAATGTCTTTTATTAAATATTCACTATAAACTGAAACAAAAAAACATATATTGTATAATCATCTGGCAAGAGCAACATAATAATAATAATAATGAAGAAGAAGTTGACTAAAAGAAAAAACCTTTGACAACTCTCCAAGAAAGTCTTTTGTAATCAAAATTTCTGAATTACTATTGCTGCGTTCTTCCCTTTGTTCTGGAAATGAACTAACTTCTGCTGCCATTTCTATGCTCCCTTTTGACAAAAACGTAAACAAAAATTCGAACAAGAAAGAGAAATATATAGATATATAAAGGCAGAAGAGTAAAAAGTGTGTTTGGAGAAAGTTAGAAGACGAATTCAATTAATAATTCCGGCTGATTCAGACGCCAATGCTCCTGCATGGGATGCCATTAAGTTTCAGTTAGAAAATGACGATCTCACCCTGATATTGACTTTTCAACATCCGTCTGTGTGAATTTAATAGCCTTGGTGGTGGTGCTTTAAATGGCCTCTGGGCTACTTGTTAAGGATAAATGAATGAAGAAACTTGCTCTCATTAATGGCGGCATTTAATGCATTTTGTATTTGCTTGATTAAGTTCAAAGGGGCCAGTCAGCCAGCGCCCACGCCTTCATTATCAGCGCCTTCTCCTTCATTATCAGTAGTGGAGACTTTGTGATGAAATGTTTTTATTTGTACGCTTCCACGTGTATATCTCAGCTCCGTGGACCCACGCTCTTAAAAAGCTTTGCCCGTATAAATTGTAAAACCATATAAATAAAATAATTTTTAACAATCTTCAAATTTTTGATACGACATTGATGTGCGTGATTCAAATGTTGTCGAAGTTAAACTTTATCGCTTACAATATTTTTCTTAGATATCTTTTTTAAACGAAGGCTCGTGATTGTATTTTTATTGCGTAAAACGACGAGTCATATATGGTCTTATAAGATTCCATGGTTGTATATTTAAGTAATTTATTATTGTAAACACAAGTTATTGATTAAGTCGGTTGCATCTTGTATATTATAAACAGGAAGTTGGTGGAATAACATTAATTGTCGATTATAGACAATATTTTCAAATCACCCGTGAAATAATCGAAAAAATAAATGTCTTTATTTTTTAAGATATAACAATGACGAAAAAAAATTAAAGAAAGAGAAATAGATGTTCCGTTAATTAAAACACAATTCAAGAGTATTGTTTAATCTCCAGTAATGTGCAATGAATGATGAAAGTGAAAGTGATAAATAAGTAATATTTATTTTAAATAAATTTTTACCAATTAGATCAGAATGCAAATGAGATTGTAGAGTATGCAGGTTGGAATGGTGTAGGAAAAGCAGAAAATGAATTGCAACGGCAACAGAATTGATAAGAATGACGATGAACTACACTTTCTAATGAGCAAAAGTAATGAATTTATGCAGATGTCAAGTGAAGTGGTTCGGGTAGAAAATAATAGTGAACTAGTCAGGGTGGAAGATGATAGTGAAAGTAATTATAAGGAGGATAAAAGCAGTTAATATGAAAATAATTACAATTTTGTAATTTATTTGTAAACAAATATGAATTGTTATTTTGCGTAACTCCTTTTTTTTAGCGTAAAAGTATAATGTAATTTGGTTGACATTTATAATTGATGGGGATAACATTAAGGAAGTTGTTAATGTCAAGGTGTATGTGTACGGGGGTATTAAAATGTGAATGCGTGTCACACAGCATGCAACAGAAGCATAAAATACATTTTAAAATCTACATTCTTCAAGTAATTTTATCTCAATAATATTATATATATATCTTTAATGAATCATCGATGATGTTAGACAACTAAATTATAAAAATCTCACCTTAAATTGTTCCCTTGAGCAATTTTAGGCTTTAACTGTGGTGGGCTCAGAACTCTAAAATGGTAGTTCGAGATTTGTTGAATTTTTTTTTGTATGAAGCTTAATTGTTAAGTCATTTTACTCTCTCACTCTCTTGGTTTTTATTAAGCAAACTCAAAACAATTTTGCTTTTTACCATAAACCAAAAGAGTCGAACCATCTTTAGCGTCAAAGTATAATTTTATACTTTTTCTTGTTTAACTTTTACAATGGATAAATGTCTATGAATTAAACAAAATCATGACAGGTGTCCTACATTTGTCAAAGTGTCAATTAAAGCTTAAGTGAAAATTTAATACTTGTGGCTTGATGACAGATATCAAATTCTAACAATTAGAATTTGACGCATGTCCTTTTCTAAGAGGTGCTAAAACCAAATCTTGTTTATTCAATTTTTTTTTTTTTGGATCGAACTCTTCAACTTTAACTACTACCCTAGTGTTTAATAAATATACTTTTATATTGTGAGAATCTCTAAATTCACACTCGTTTACCTTATAGAACATTTTCATAAGTTGACAAACACTACCTCACTCACATGTTATAGAAATAATAAAATGAAGTGTTGAACCATACAAGTTAAAGTTAACCATATTTGTATAGTCCCTATATCACCTATCTTTGAAAAAAGCAGAGACATAGATCTATACCATCAAGTCTCTAACCGCTCAACCATGTACTTATCTCCAGATATATTTTTGATAAATAATATCTGTAAACTTCTTTTGCGATATTATTTTACCTTACAAAAACTCTTTTTCAAAGTAATGCTTTTGGCCATAAGACTTTCTAAAATACAATCTTGGAGCATCAGTATATACAACCTACCATATAAGCTGACGAATTTTGTATCTATGTATACTGAACTCTATGAGAATCAGACCATACCCAACGACACCAGAGGTTAGACCATGAAATAAATATGGTAGATCACTCACAAACCCATCATAGCGGCCAGTCAAAGGACCATAAATATTAGTTAACTTGAGAAAACCATTCATTGACGGCTTTATAGGATGCCTATTGGAGGTCCTCGTGAGTCAGTTCAGTACCTAGTCCTAACTGAATACTTGCATGCCCATACGAGCTTTTACTAAACTCATGATTTGCTAAAACTAACTTCTAGACAATCTAGATATAGACATACACTAATATGTAAGGTTTACTAATTGACCTACGTCGATAAATATTGATCAAGAACGATGTTTTCAAGAATATACTTTATAATAATATTTCTTCGCACCATTTCTAACTCCTTACAACTATGTCGTTACATTTAATATTCTTATATTTTTGTCTCATTCCAAATAAGGCTCTTACTCTTACAATTACAAACTCTTGTTCTGATCTAAATAACTTTAGATCTACCATGTCTAAGAAGGAACAATATTATTATCATATAATAAATTAATAATTTATAAAAATGTGCATTGTATAAATGAAAGATTCATACAAAAAATAATGACACGTAAGCACCATCTCCAACGAGTCATACTTGCTCTAGTGCCATTGACCATAGTATCTAATACTCATTGACTCTAAATATTTTTAAAATATATTAAGAGTTAAGACCTTGGTGAGTAGGTGTTGTTAAAAATGGCACATTTAGCCATTGGTGAATGTTGAGGCGGTGAAGTTCCTGGTGTTGGGGCATTCATGGCTTTCACTTTGCTTTTATTATGTGTTTCATTTTTAGAGAATGTGATACATAATCCGTCTTATCAATATAGTGTTAGACTTATCACCTCGGTCATTTCTAATATTGTTAAAGTGTAAGGGATTAATCGAAGTGATTTTGACTATACTGGTTAAATATAAGAAGATGCAAATATAAATAAATGTATTACCCAATATTGTTAAAGTATAAGGGTATTATTAGTAACTTATATTTAATAATTGAAAAGTTGAACTAGAACACACTTACACAATATCGTTAAAGTGTGAAGATAAGATATGTTTAGGACCAGTGTTAAGAGTTACATAAGATGCAATTGACAAGAGTTGTCTACCTTTTGGGTTTACAAATACCAATATCGCTAAAGTATGAGGTTGAAGTAAATTTTGATTAGTTTTACTTTTCACTGTAAAGTTTAAAGAGTTAAACTTTCATTTTTTCATTTGAGAGATTAAAGGAAAATTGTAAAATGGTGGATGGACATCTTTAGATTAAAAACATATAAGTTGTTATATCTATAACATAAAGTGTTTTAACGATTTAAAATATTTTACTAACATCTCTTCTTTTATCTTTTAAAGATAAAATGATTACGAGCAACCTATTGGTACGCATATTAGATGATACCAACTGAAAATTGTTGAGAATTATTTTAATTGGCTGGTGAATCTAATAATAGTTTTAGATTCAGAAAAGCTTGGGTTTGTTATTGATTAAAAAATGCCTAGATGTGTTTTTTTGTGAAATTATACACACACGAATTATAACCGCAATTGCACGGGTCATGATCAAGCAAAAAAGTGATAAGTGAGTATCGTTCGCATATGGATTGGTGTCTTAAATTAATACTAAGTACTATGGTGTTGACAACCTAAGTTTACCTAAGTTAATTTAAAGACTAAGTTGAATTATAAAATTAAAGATGCTTAAAATAAATAATTTAGTAAATTAGTGAGATAAGAATTCTATGAAAAAAGGGTCCTAGGATTTTGATTCACTCTACCTTTCCTATGTTCTTTGTAGTTATCGATTAACAACTAATTTTGTGATTTCATTAATCAATGGCTTAGACCTAATCTCATTACCTCTCTTAAGCATTGAATGAGATCATATGCATAGACAATCAAGTTGATATCCCTATCTAACATGTTTTTTATACATACATTAAACTACCCTTAAGTGATTACTTTAATTCTATTAGTCTCCCAACTCAATAAAATCAAACGCAATGCTTTTTAATTCTAACATGTGGGTTAAACTTTTTCAAGCATATAACCCCAAATCTAAATCATCTAATTAATTTTATAATCCAATTAGAAGCATTGAACTTATAAAAAGCATAAATGAACAACACAAGATATAGTCAGTAACTAATTAACAAAATCAAAACATAGTATTTAATACAGTTCCATCAAGCCCCAGAACATAAAATTTAGCTATCTATAGTCAAATTCACAATTACAATAATCCAAAGATTTACAAGAATAATCATATTCAAAACAACACAAATTATAATCATAAACTTTAAATTAAAGTAGATAAGACAAAGAGAAAAGGGAAACTAGTCGGAGAAACTCTTGGGGCCTTTAATCTTCATTAGTCTTTAAAATTTCAAGCTTCCAAATGCTTTCTCTCACTAGAAACTCCTTATTTTTCTCTCTATTTTTCATGCTTTCTCTCATTTGTAATGAGGCTTTTAATCTTCTTTTTATAGACTTAAAAAATGAGCTTCAAAATCAGGGCACAAGATAAAAAATAGAATTAGGGTGTTGGCGGCGCCTAAGCGCCACTTTTTGGAGCCTAGGCACCAAGCATTTTGCTATTAGGAGCTAGATTCGGCGCCTAGGCCCCAAAACGTAGATTTTTTAACTCTTAAGCGCGGAGCACTTTGGCAAAAATATTGTTCACTAAACTATATCAAGTTATTGTTCATTGGCACTGTAGAATATTTGGTTTTTTTGGCTTGTTTTCTTTGCATTTTCATTCCAAATACTTGAAACCTACAAAATGACATTAATACACATAAAAGTCATATAGTCACATTCAAAATGATCAATTATCAAATTAAGAGGGGTATCATATCATATATAAAATGCACTTATCAATCTTCCTTATACTTAAATATTTACTCATCCTCGAGTAAGGAATCACACGTAAAATTAAAAGTTAAAACTAAAAACAAACTACAAGAAGACACAAAATATTGGGTCGAAAAATGATTAGTAAATTGTCTCAAAAATTTCTCATGACTACCAATCTCAAAGAAAGTCTAAGTTTCATAATAGTTCAACATGTTAATCTAATACTTGTTCTACCCCATAAGTGACCTACTTGGTGCACGCGTGTGTGTACCTAGAATCATTAGTCACATATACTCGGATTAATTTATGCACACAAAATAATGAAATGGTCTCTATAAGTTTTTACTTAATTAACACTCCATAGGCTTATTTTTTGCATCATTCTCCACTAATGTAGGCACACACATAATCAAGGATCAAATAGGACTTTATCTAACTCGTAATGAATGGCTAGGGTGAGGGTAGGATAAAATAGATCAATTTCAGCTCAACTCACACCATAAACACATATTCCCCTAGAGATTACTCAAACTAAACTATTTGTTTTCCATCTGATATTTTTCAAACTTATTTCTATAATTCCCTTACTATTTTGTTGTTCATTTTTCAATTTTTTTTTAAGTTAAAGGTATTTTTTCATCCATTTTTTGGTTTTTGGTTTTTGGTTTTATGTTTTTTTAAAAAATGCTTTTGAGTTTTTTTTAAAAAAATTTCAAGCCACTATACCTCAAAACTTAAGTTTTACAACTTTAGAACAACCAAAATTCATAATCAAAACCAATAGCCCTTAAACAATTCACTTTTTCATTTTAAAAAATCCCATAGCTCACACAACTCTCTAAAATAAGTGCTACGCTCATGGTGTGATGAGTATTAAGAAAGATGATTAAATTAAAGGCTTAGGTATTGATGTGGTTAGTAAAGAAAAATGGTTATTAGGCTTAACGGGGGTAGTTAGGGGTAAAAATATACAATGGTTGGCTTATATGGCTAAATAGGTCTAAAGATGGCATAAAGTCATTTCCCAGTTTTATATGCCCTAAGATTTCACCTTGAGTAATTCTCAAACAAGTTCTAGGGAATTTTTGAGACCCTAAGTATTCTTGTTGTGCAAAAATATTTTCTAAGTAAGCATAATAACTAGATAATCCTAACTATATGCTCAATAAATCAAGTAGTCACAATATGAAGCCGAACTTGTCTTAGATTACTAAGCAAGCAATTACAACATTTATTATTTCCAAAAGAAAGTAGTATTTGAAATTATGTTTCTATTTCATATCATTGACTACTAATCATTTAACCAACACACGACTAATAATGAAAATAAAAAAAATGCATGCAAAATAAACATAACTAAAAATAGCAGTCATAAAGAGTAAGCATGATTACACACGAAAAATGAACACCAAATAATATTTTTCTCCCTTAAACTTAAAGTTGACATTGAGCACAATGGTAAAAATAAGAGTGAGCAAAAGAGACTTCCCTCATAGACGATGGCTTAGTGCGATGATGCTTGAATTGTGAGGCCGAAGTTGTTGCTTGAGTTAGTGCCTAAAATCCTTACTTTACTTCATTTTTGTTTTTAAGCTTCGTCGGGCTGTACCTTATTAGTTCTATTTCCACTCCTTTTTTTCATGCTTTATAATGTGCAGACTTGATGTTTTAACACACTACAAGAAAGAAAAAAAATATTAAAAACTAACATTGAAATTAAAAATTAAAATTCACTTAGGTTGCCTACTAAGAAGCGTTGATTTAACGTATTCAGCTTGACGTCTTTTGGATTCATGGGGGATCAAACTAGACTTTAGAGGCATTTTGCCCATAAATCACTATATTTTGGTATTTTGGTGTGTGCTCAATGGCTTGGTCAATCTTTTTCCTCAAAATTTAAAGCTTCATAAGGTAATTTATTGGAATTTGTGCTTACGTACCATTCCATTATTGTATGAATATTTTATTTTATAATATTTATCCAGTTCATTATTTTTTAAATCGCTAATTACTATTATTAAATGATTCAATGCTTGTGACGCTACAGACATTATATGATCTGAAAAGGTTCAGATTTAGTCTAAAGAAGTTTAGATCAATGCTAAGAGTTAACATCACTGAAAACTATAAATGCTAAAGGGTTAGCATGTTATATTAATCAGTGAAGTCTAAGTGTTAGAATCTTGTCTGTAACGGTACAAAGACCTGAGAATATATTAGTAATAACATAGTTGCAAAAGTTGCCGTAAGTGCTAAGAAATGTTATTATGTAAGTCTATTCTCAAATTATATGTTCTTGGTTTTAATTCACCGATGCAGATCTAACGGTGGAATCCTTTTACATAGACTAGTGTATACTATACTCAGATGGTCTAGATGGTTGTTCTTAGCTGACCATAGGTTTACTAGAAGTTCGTATAGCATACAGGTGTTCAATGAGGACTAAATACTGAACAGACTCAACGAGGACCCTAATAGACATCCCATGAAGCCGTCAATAGAAGGTCCTCTCGAGTTGAATAGTATACATAGTCCTTTAACCTGAGTACCACGGTGGACTTGTAAATGATCCATCATACTTTTGTTCTATGCATGTCATAGACCTTTCATGGTGTAACTGCTGGGTGTTGCTCGGTATGGTCTAATGCTTATGGCGTACCATGTTTACAGATATGGAATTTATCAATTCACATGGATGAGTTATACATCTGGATGCTTAGAGAGTGTATCTTAGAAAGTCTTATGACCATAAGCAACGAACCCAGGAAAAGAGTTTCCTACAGGGTTAAACAATATTGTAAAAGTGCTTGTATATATTGTTTATTAAGATACATGTCTGGAGATAAGTTCACGGATGAGCACATAGGGATTTGACATAGTGATCTATATCCTTGCTCTTTCAAGATATGATTGACAGAAGGATTATACGTATGCGCTATGATCTCAACTTGTATGGTCTACTGCACTTATTTGTAATATCCGTGACGTGTGTGTGGGGCATCGATCTCGGACTCACAGAATAGTTTTGTTTGACAAATCAAGAGTGAACCTAGAGAGTCCCGCAATATGAAGTGTACTCGTTATGCACTGGGGGAATGTAACGGATTGAATAGTTCGATCCAGAAAATTTCAGCAGATCAGACATTTACTTTGATTTTTCTCCGGTCGTGCATGTGTCAAGACTTAAGAGTTAAGTACATCAATTAGTTAACAATTAGTTGTTGACCAATGGGATGTTGACACATGGCACACATGGGTCAATTATTGTTTGATTTAGAAATTACCAAAATGACTTTATTTGTTGGACAAATAATATTATTATTTTATTCATTAAAATATTTCTTGAATAAAATAATAATAATATATGATATTATTATTTAAATTGAAATCAAACAATTAATTTTTTATTTAAATTGGCATGTGTTTCTACCATGATTTAATATGATTAAATAATTTATTTAATATTTATTAACTGAAATGATAAGTATAAATGGGCGGCATTTGTTAATAGTAGGTCTTAAGATATTTTTTAATAATGAGAAAGTGTTTTTTCACTTGGCCTAGATTAAAGCCAAGTTCATTTAAATGATTTTTCATTTTGTTTTATTTTCATTTTGGTTTATTGTAAATAATAATAAAGAAAAACTAATAGCAAATATAGTGGATATCATTAGGTCAGAAAATGAAAGATAATAATAAACAAAACACTAATAGTAAACATAATGGATGCCATTAGGTGAGAAAATGATAGAAAATAATAAACAAATAAAAGAGTAATTAATTGCTCAATTAATTATAAAAAATTCGTGTAAGGAGTTAAGGGAAGTGAGAGAAGTGAATTTTGTTAAGTGTTAGAAAATTCTCTTAAGTGTTGAGAGCATAAAAACACAACTCTTCTATTTTTTTGGTCACTCATACTATAAGATAAAAACAAGGATTCAAGAGTTGAATCATTTGCTAGAAAAGCTGCTATTCTAGCTTCCCCAAGCCCATCGCGTTAAGGAATTAGAATTATGAACGAGTTGCTTCAAAGGCAGGTACTCCGGTTCAACCAAATACCAAAGGCTTGACAAGGTACTATTTCTCAATCTTGATTTATTTTACATTTATAAGATAACATGTAAAGTTTATTTGTGTTTATCATTGAGTAATTTGTATTCTGCTCATCCGCTGTGCATGTATGTATATGATACATATGCTATATTTGAATGATAGACACAAACCCACATGCATGCACCCTAGGTTTAAAATCACTTACATATTTATGTAATAAATATTTCATTAACTTGCTAATTATGTTTAATATATAGTAAGTTGCTTGTAATGTTTCTGAGACTGTATAATTTAAAAGAGTTCAGATATGGTCTAAAGGAGTTTAGATTAAGGTTAAGAGTTAGCAACACTGAGAGTTATAATTGCTAAGAGTTAACAATGCTAAGTGTTAGCAGGTTATAGGAGTCAGTAAAATCTAAAGATTAGAGCTTTATTTAAAATAGTATAAAGACCTGAGGATATATTAGCAATGACATAGTAGTAAAGAGTTGTAAATAGTGCTAAGAAATGTCATTGTGTAAGTATGTTCTCAAATATTGTGTTTCTGATCTATTTTTACTAATGTGGATCTGTTGGTGAAGATCTTATCATATATATAGATCAGTGTATGTCTATATCTGGATGGTTCAAATGGTTAGTCTTAGCAGACCGTGAGCTTAGTGGAAGCTCGTATAGGCATATGGGTATTCGGTGAGGATTGGGTACTGAACAGACCCAATAAGGACCTCTAATAGACATCACATAAAGTCATCAATAAAGGGTCCTCTGGAGTTGAGTAGTATTCGTGGTCCCTTGATCTAAACACCACGGTGGGCTTGTGAGTAATCCACCATACTTAGGTTATATATAGTTAGAAATATTTCATGGTTTAACCGCTAGGTGTTGCTGAGTATAGTCCGATACTCATGGAGTTTAATGTGTATAGATATGGGATCCGTTAGCTCATATGGGTGAATAGTATATCCTGAGGCTCCAAGATTTTATTTTAGAAAGTCTTTTAGCCATAATCAATAAACTTAGAAAAGAATTTTTGGTGGGATAAACAATATTGTAAAAGTTTTTGTCGATATTGTTTATAAAAATACGAATTTGGAGACAAGTTTACGGTTGAGCATATGAAGACTTGACAGTTATGATCTATGTCTCCACTTTTCTAAGATATAAGTGATGGAGAGATTATGTGAATATGTAATTACCTTAACTTTTATGGTTCAACGTGTTATTCTGTAATATTCGTAACGTACACGAGGGGCATAATTTATAGATTTAGAAAGTGTTTTATAAGACAAATAGGTATAAACCTAAGGAGTCTCACAATAGAAGTGTGCTCATTGAGCACTAGGTTAGCATACTGGGTTGAATGGTTTGATCTTGGAAGATCTCGAAAAGTAGGAATTATTTCAAGAAAAGAGTTGCTTCAATAAATTCCACTAACATAGGAAGCTACCATTCTAACTCCAGTTATCCCACCACATACTGGGCTAGAATTCTTCTGAACACTCTTTAAGGGTGATCTCTCTTTATCTTATTAATGTGATTAGATATGTGTATTTTATATTCTGGTGCATATATTTTGCATGCGAGATGTGTAAAATTAAAATTAAAAATGCACACATTCACCTTACAAACGGCACACTTACAAATTGGTATCAGAGCATATGTTTGTATTTAATTAAAGTGTTTATGGTGTAATTAGGAAGTTATGAGGCTATCGGTTATGCGTTTCAAATGTTGAAAATTGTATAATCAGAACGTAGCTGAAAAAGACGTTGAGACAGTTTCATTTGGCACTACAGCGTTGGGGTTGCCTAGGATCCAACGCTGTAGAAGTAGATGAGGAGTGCTACAGCACTGGAGTTTCTAGACCCCAATACCACAGCGCTGAGGGCCTAGAACCACAGCGCTGAGGGCCTAGAACCACAGCGTTGGATGTTTACCTTAAGCACCATATCACTAGTAAGCTAGCCTCGCAACACTGGTAGGCCAACGTTGCGGCACTAGGGTTTTTAGGCCCCAATGCCGCAACGCTCGCGGCCTAGAACTGTGGTACTGGGATTTTAGGCCTTAGCGTCGCAACACTTGTAGTTTAGCGCTTTGGCGCTGGGGTGGTGACCTTGGCACCGCACGCTGTGAGGTTGGTACTGTGACACTGAAGGCTGGATGCCACAGCCCTAAGAACCTAACACTACTGTAATTACGCCGGTCACTCTAATTATTTATTTTTTAAAGTATTTAAAAATATTTATTTTATGCACTTTATAATTGTTATAGTAATTGCACTATAATTGTAATCACAATAGGAGCCTTACTGGTGGGGGTTAGTTGTGCTTGCACAAAACAAATATGTGATTGAGAATCACATCCTTATGAGATAGGGACTAGAATGTAAAAATCTCTCTTAATCAGATTGAATAGTTTTCATTTTGAGATAATGTTACACATTGATCTATCTTGTCAATACGATGCTAAACAGATCACTTTGATCTTTTCTAATATTGCTAAAGCATATGGGATTGGTTGATATGATTTGTCTATGCCAGTTAAACATGTGATGAGGCAAATATATACGAATGTATTACCTAATATTGCTAAAGTATGAGGGTAGTATCAATAACATATATTTGATTATTAACAAGTTAATCTAAAATACACTTACCTAATATTGCTAAAGTGTGAGGATAAGGTGTATTTAGGATTAGTAGTAAGAGTTGCATGAGATGCAATTGACAAGAGTTATCTACCTTTTTGAGTTTTACAAAGCTAATATACTAAAGTGTGAGGTCGAAGTAAATGTCAATAGTGTCTACTTCCTGCTATACAATTTAAAGAGTTTAAACTATCGTCTTCCTCTTTGAAAGATTTAAGAGATTATGTAAAGTAGTGGAAGGGTGTCTTTAGATTAAAAAATGTATAATTGTTATACCCATGATCTAAGACGTTATTTATTAGCAATTGAAATATTTTCCACTAACATCTTTTTATTTTATCTTGTAAAGATACAATGGCTTCATCAAACCCATTGGCGCGCATATTTGATGCAACCTAACTTAAAGGTACTGATAATTATACTGATTAACTATTGAATCTAAGAATTATTCTGGATTCTAAAAAGCTAGATATGTGATTGATCAGTGCATGCCTTAAGGAGTTTCTGATAACGTTAATCCTGAAAAGAGGCAAACTTATCAGATATGACTAGATAATGATATAAAAGTTAAATCTTACATCTTTGCCTCAATATCTACAGACTTATAGAGAAAGCATATCCATATGGGTTATGCTAATAGCATTATGTTCCATCTGAAGAAGCTATTTGATGACTAACTTCAAGTTAAAATTTATAAAGGTTGCCAAATCTATTTTTTAGTGTAGACTTTTAGAGGGCAGTCTTGTGTGTCCTAATGTTCTCAAGATGATTTCATACATCGAGAGATTAGAGACCATAGACATTGTGTTGGATAATTCATTGAGGAATAGTCTTATTCTCTAGTTGCTTCTAAGGTCTTTTACACAAATTATAATGAACTTTAATATGTAAGGATTAACCTTTACTTATGCTGATCTTTACAATATGTTGAAGACAATGTAAAAGGACATAAACAAGGCAGAATCATCCCTTTATGTTCAGAGTATTCTTTTTCTACCTCGAAGGCTTCTAGGAAGCCTAAAGAGAAGAAAAAAAAGGTCAAGCAGACACACAATATTAGTCCTCAGAAGCAACCCATATCCAAGCCACAAAATAAAGAAAAATCAAAGAGAAAGTGTTTCCACTACGGTGAAAACGGGCACTAGAAGTAAAATTGCCTGAAGTACCTTGCTTCTATTAAGAAGCTCCCCTCAAGTATAAGTTTACCTATTATTAACATTTCTTTGGCATATGATGCTAGTTCTAATTGGGTATTAGATACCGTTTCTCCTTCAGACATCTGCAATGTCACACAAGATTTGAGGGAAATTAGACATTTGTAGTATAGAGAAGTTCAACTTTGCGTTGAAAATGTTGATTTCCTTCAGGTCAAAGCTGTGGGACATTTTGATTTACTTCTCCCTTATAATAAAACACTTGTGTTGTATACTTGCCTTTATATACCTTGTATTTTGAGATAAATTATATCCCTTTCTGTACTTGACAGTGAAGGATATCATATGTATATACAGAATCATTCCTTATGTTTATATGATATGTATGATGTTTTATTTACTGAATGTCAGTTAGTTAATAGGTACTATTTATTAGATACAACATGAAATGTCATGAATGTATAGGTAAATGTTGCTAGTAGTTCAGGAACTTTAAATGAGATAGAATTGTGGCATATGAGATTAAGTCATATCGGCATTGGACGCTTATCCCATCTAGTTAAGAATGATTGAATACTTGATCTAACTATAGAATCTTATCTAGTTTATGAATCATATATTCAACGGACAATAACCAAATCTTCGTTTACTGGTATTGGACACTGTGCCATTGACTTATTGGAACTTATACATAGTAATGTATATAGTCCAATGAATCACGCCATAATTGGTAGATTTTGATAATTCATAATCTTTATCGATGATCTGTCATAATACGGATACATATTTTTTTTATGAAACATAAGTCAGAAACCTTTAAAAACTTTAAAGAATTTTGACTTAAAGTAGAGAAACAAATCAGCACGTACATTAACGCAGAGAGTATATGAGCAGTGAATTCTTGAATTATTTAAAGAAGAATGGGATTCTCACTCATTATAGTCCTCCAACTACTCTGCAACACAATGGTGTTTCGGAGAGGAGGAATCAAACTCTATTAGATTTGGTCCAATCAATAATGGCTTCATCGATCTTTCAGAATATCTATAGGGATATACTCTAGAAGCTGGTGCTTATATATTGAATAAAGTTCCATTTATATTCCCTATACTCTTTATCAGATATGGACTGAAAAGAAATCGAGTCTTAAATATTTTAAGGTTTTGGGCTGTCATGCTCATGTAAAAGTTACGCAATAGGATAAACTTACACCCAAAGGGTATAAGTATTGGTTCATTGGTTATCCTAAAAATTCAATGAGATACCAATTCTATAATCCTAAAGAACGAAGTGTATTTGTTGCTCGTAATGCCATTTTTCTAAAGAAACAGTTTCTCATGGATTGAAGGGATTATAAAAAGATTGAACTTGATGAAGTCAATCAGAATAAAAATGAACAAATGATGAAACCATAGGTTTAATCAAGTAGAACACCTTTCACACACCCTTCATGTAGGTCGCAAAGGATATTAAGGCCACTTGAAAGGTATGTTATGATACCTGAAGGTTCCCCTAAGGTTTTCTTACTTAAAGAAAATGATTCTTTAACCTATAGAGAGGTAATGTTAGACGTTGATTCGAGAAAATGGCAAAATATCATGAAATCCAAAATTGACTTAATGCATCACAATCAAGTCTGGGACTTAGTTGAGCTTCTCTAAGGAATAGTTTATATCAGTTGTAAATGGGCTTACAAGAAGAAGCATGGAGCCGATGGGAAGGCAGAGACCTTCAAAGCCTAATTGGTAGTAAAATGTTATACTCAATGATCTGGGATCGATTATGAGGAAACCTTTGCACCAGTAGCGATGATTAAGTTAATTCGAATATTATTGACAATTGTTGTATATTATGACTTTGAGATTTGGCAAATGAATGTAAATATAGCATTCCTTAATGGATATCTCAACATAGAATAGCCTAAAGGTTTTGCATCCAGTCTGACCTCTAGTCTTGTGTATAAATTAAAGAAGTCTATTTATAGACTTAAATAGGCCTCCCGAAGTTGGAATCTTCATTTTGATGAGGTAATTAAAGGGTCTAGTTTCATAAAAAATAAAGAGGGAGCATGTGTGTAGAAAAAGGTTAGTATGAGCATGATAGTCTTCTTAATTCTTTATATAGATGACATACTGATCATTGAGAATGATATTTGTATGTTACAGTCAGTTAAAAATTATCTAAGTAAGAATTTCTCCATGAATTAAATAGGAGAGGCCTCCTATATACTGGATAGAAAGCTTTTTATAAAGATAGAGTTAGGAGACTACTAGGACTCTCTCAATATTTGTATATAGACAATGTCTTACAAAAGTACATTTTAGTAACTATAATATAATTAATGTATCTTTTAAACATAGCATTCATCTTTCGAGGAAGATGTGTCCTCAAATGGAAGATGAAAGGGTGAGAATGTCTAGCATCCCATATGCATCACCTGTTAGAAGCTTAATGTATGCCATGATGTGTATGAGATCTGATATTAGTTTGGTTGTAACTATTACTAATCGATATCATTTTGATCTAGGTGACAGCCATTGGATAGCAGTCAAACACGCCCTTAAATACTTTAAGGGTACAAAGGACAAGTTATTCATATATGAAGATAATGATTTATAAGTAAGATGATTTACAGATTTAGACTTTTCATTTGATCCAGATGATAGAAAGTCTACATTCGGGTATGTGTTTATTCTCAATGGTGCTATAATAAGTTAGAAAAATGTTAAATGGGGTCCACGACTAATTTTACTACAGAGGTAAAATTTATTCCCGCCTTAGAAACAGCAAAAAAAGTAATGTGGATACGTAAATTTGTCTCAGAACTTGGAATAGTCTCAACTTCCATAGATCTTATCCCATTATTTTGCAATAATAACGAGGCTATTACACAAGCCAATAGCACATCAGAGATCTCAACATGTAGAGAGAAAATACCACATAGTTAAGGGATCTTGGCTAGAAGAGATGTAATATAATATTCGAACCCTATTAATAGTGTAGATACCTAAATTTTAGTATAAAGAGATAGAGAAATAGTAAGGTTACCTAGTTTCAACCCTATTAGAAATATTTTTTATAGTGTACATGAGAGGTACTAGACCCAATTTGGTAATTTCACAGTCGATTAGGGAGTCGGACGGTCATGGAATATTTTTGGAATTTTTTTTATTGGCTTCGAAAAGAAATTTTCAATTTAACACATGGATTTTCATATTATACATGGAACAAGTCTTTATTAAGAAACACAATTCATGTGTTAGGAAATAAACTAATAAGGAATAAGCTCATGGATTGCCAAGTTAAAAGGGCAATTTGGTTAATTTGACCAGATAAAGTCAAATAGTTAGAAATGGACCAATCATATGCCTTTATTTTTAACTAATGAAATTTTAGAAATTTAGAGTTAGTGTTGAGATTTGTGCTTACGTGCCATCCCGTTATATATAAATATATAATGATAGTATTTATACAATTATCATTTCTAATGAAATCGTTAATATTATTTATAATAAATAGTAAGATGCTTGTAACGTTTTAGACATTGTATAATTTGAAGGAGTTCAGATATGGTCTAAAGGAGTTTAGATCAATGTTAAGAGTTAGCACATTAATAGAGTTAGCGAAATCTAAAAAGTTAGAGTCTTGTCTGAAATGGGACAATGACATCAGAATATATTTATAATGACATAGCTGCAAAAAGTTGCAGATGGTGCTAAAAAATATCATTATGTAAATATGTTCTCAAACATGATGTTCCTGATCTAATTTTATCGATGCGGGTCTATTGGTGGAACCTATTAATATAGATTAATGTATGTCTATATCTAGATGGTCTAGATGGTTAGTCTTAGCAAACTATAAGCTTAGTGGAAGCTCGTATAGACATATAAGTATTTAGTAAGGACTCGATATTGAACAGACTCACAAAGACCTCCAATAGACATCTTATAAAGTTGTCAATGGAAGGTCTTCTGAGTTGAGTAGTATTTGTGGTCCTTTGACCTGAGCGCCACAGTGAGCTTGTGAGTGATCCACCATACTTTGGTTCCACACATGTCAGAGACCTTTCATGGTCTGACCACTGTGTGTCACTGGGTATGGTCCGATGCTCATGGAGTCCGATGTGCGTAGATATGGGATCCATCAGCTCATATGGATGGGTTGTATATCCTGATGAACTAAGATTGTATTTTAGAAATTCTTGTGGCCATAAGTATAAACCTAAAAAAATATATTCCGAAGGAATAAACAATATCACAAAAGTGTTTGTGGATATTGTTTAAGGAAATATAAATCTGGAGACAAGTTGATGGTTGAGCAAATAGAGATTTAACGGTGATGATTTATATCTCTACTCTTTCAGGTTATAAATGATGGAGGGATGATACAAACATGCAATAACCTCAACTTACATGGTTTAATGCGCTGATTTATAATATCCGTAACGTGTGTGGGACATCATTCACGAACATATGAAGGAGTTCCATATGACAAATTAGGTGTGGACCTAGAGAGTCTCACAATATGAAGTGTACTCGTTGAGCACTGGGGTAGCAAACGGGATTGAATAATTCAATCCAATAAATTCTATCAAAAATAGAATAATTGTTCCGGGATCCCTCGGGATATGCATTTGTCAAGACTTAATTGTTAAGTACATCATTGAATTAATTAACAAGAGGTATTAATTAATAGAATGATTGACAAATGGCACAATTTGGTCAATGAATTGATTTTACCTTAGTTTTACCATTTAATCTTGATAGTAAAAATTACTAAGGTAAAAAGTAATTATTCAAAATTGTTTTGAATAATTAAATTAGATATTATTATTATATTATTTTATAATATGATAATATATTAATCATGACCATTGTATTTTAATATGTTGAGGGGCCTAGATGTTGGCCATTTATTTACCTAATATGATTAAAATAATTATATTTGTTAGGTAATGATTTGTTTAGGTAGTCATTATTCTAGTGCTTAATAAATTAATCTTAAGTAGGAGACCAACAATTAAATTGGTGGAGCACTTATTTTTATTTTATCAAAAAGTATTGAATAAAAAATAAAAAATAAAAAAATTAAGCTAACATTTTGATTCATTCATTCATTTTGGAGGAGGAGATACGGTTAAGCAATTTCAAGGTAAGTGAGAGAGTTTTGGTTTTGTGTTTTCAAGTGTTGAAAGCAAAAAGAAATTCTCTTCATCTTCTTCGCTCATAAATGGATCAAAATGAATAAAAGAAAATGGAGAAAGAGATATATAATTTGACACAAGAGTTGTGCTAAAATTAATTAGTCTATGAAAATTATTTTCATCATTTAAACAAGAGTTGTATGTAAATGTTTACCATCTCTATTTAAGAATCAAATAATTTATGTTCAAAGAGTTTGAATACATGTGCTGGAAATTGTAAAACTAAGCTACCATTCTAGCTCCATAATCCCACCAAATAGTTATGGATTAGAATTGTTCAATAATTTACTTCAAGGTGAGCTCGTCAATTGGATTGTTGGAGGACTTGAAGAATTTATAAAGCTACCTTCATTAGGTAAGTGTTCTTTACATTTTATTTTAAGTAATACATTGTTCATCATGTATAAGTTGTTGTATAATAGTTATACTTGAACATATATGTCATATATGTGGTTAAATTTGTTAAATTGGGTGTATATATTAACATGCTTTCACTGCGTGTAGTAATTTTTAAAATTATGTATACACTTGTATGTCACACACTCGATTTCCAACAGTTAGTTGATGGGCAAATTGGACTTTTGAAAGAGCATTATAAAAGGAGGAAGTGTTTAGAAATTTGGCAAATTGAAAAGCAAAACATGTTAGAGTAAAAAGAGGAGTATTCAGCTAAGTGAGGGGAATTATTTCCAATAGTAAAATTCAAGGCTTTTTCATGCTTTTTTCATGCATGATGAAGCTAAAATAAAGCTAAGCTCAAGTTCCTAAGGTTAAATAAATGATGCACTAGTGAAAAATTCAAGGAAAAGAGGTAGGAAAAACATTATTTAGTGATGGTGATATATGATTTTTCAAGATGACTTCAATTAGTATCGTTGTTTGAATTATTGACTTAGATTTGAGTTGAATTCAAGTGTACAGCACAAAGGAGATGCCAACTAAAGGAATTAGTAAGGTATAAATTAGGGTTTGGTGTGATTTTGATGTAGAGACTTCAATTGAATGTTATTAGGGCATTAGAATTAAATTGACATAAATTGAATGCCATTGGAACAAGTAATTGAGAAAAGAAATGTGTTGGTGATTTCGGCCACTTTAGGGATTTTAGGGTTTGAGTTGTATTTTGGTTGAATTGTATTGCATGAATGCTACTTTATATCAATTGGATGTATATGGATGATGGAAAATAAAAAATGAAGCAAATGAGATATAATTGTCCACTCTTGGTAAGATGAAGGGCAATTATGTCCACCCAAATTTATAGAGTGTTAAGCAATTTTATGACTTCGGATGGTAAATTAAATAAGATTGAATAACCACGTAAATGAAAAATAGAAAGTGGAGTTCATTTGGGCTTTGTAAGCCAATTAAGGCGCTTACTAGTTTAGGTGTAATTTTAGCATTAGTGAAGGTTTTAAATATCAATTGTGGCATGTAAGTTAAGAAAACTGAGAGTGGTAAAAGAAGGGAAATTTTCGAAGAAGAATTGAGTTTGGAAAGATTGGTGAGGGAAAATCTACAATTGTTTATCTTTCGTTTAATATGTTTCAACATATTTGAATTCTATGTTTTTATGAGATCTTAATTGCATAAGTATGATTTACAATTTTTAGGATACTACTATAATTATGAATTTCTATGTTCAGTTTTGAGAAATATTTTTAAAGTTATTAAATTAGTTTTCAAAGGTCATTGGTACCCTCAAATTTACAGTGTGGTGATAGTTTAAGACCCAGCTGGTATATCCCGTATACATGGGTAAGTATTGGGGGGTGTGTCATTAACTCTAGGAAGTCGGGTTGTTGAGTCAAGTGAGTCGCTCTATGTGTATAGGGTATTGTCTCTCTCTATATGTAGGCGATATAGAATTTTGCTGCATAGCCATTGAGACGTCTTTAAATGTCACAGTGAGTGTTGCTAGTTTAGATGCCCTGTGATCTACTCACGTTGTGCAGTGCTAGTTTAGTCACTACGTGAGTATAGAGCTTTGGAGTTACCATTTAGCGCTGTTTAAAAAAAAATGGTCGAGCGAGAGTTTTAGCAGTTTTTGAGTTACCGAACACATATTAGTGGCAATTGTTTACATAAATTATTAATAAAAAATTGCTTGGGTGGATTTTATCAGCATATGAAGTTTAAAAACCGTTTTATAGTTTTATAATAGCTTAAGAAGCATGTTTTAGGCAATATTCAGAATTTAATGTTTAAACAGAATCTTATTTTCACTGGAAATTATAAAGGCACTCACTGAGCTCTTTTAGCTCACTTATTTTGTGTTTTATATTTTCTAAAACCCTTTCTAGGTGCCGACCTTGGTATGCAGGTTGCTGGTTCTCATAAGCAGATTAGTGAGCCAAGTTAGACGATCATTTTATGAATGTAAATGTGCTGAGTCGTACCTTTTGATTTTTTGCATAATAGTTATAGACTTTATGCATCTTGTAAATATATTTTGAACAAACAAGAAATGGTTTATGTAATATAGTGACAGTTTTCACTTTTCATTAGTATGTTAATTTTGTTGTAAATTAATTTTTATGATTAGAATGAAATTATTGTGTTGAGTTTGGATTTGATTCTGGAAGGATTAGAGGTTCTATTTGGAAGTTGAGAAAACTATTTGAAATAGAAGTTTGGTTTTCATTATAGGTTTTGTTTTTGGATTTTCAAAAAAAGAAACAGAGGAAACTCTATCCATTTTATTTTAAAATTTCATAAAATATCTTCACTAATATTTCAGGATTTAGTTAGTGTTAGCAAGAATTTAAAAGGGTTTGCCTCGTGAAATTTCCCAGTTTTGATAGTTAGACTCTGAGGAACTTCTATTATAGTGCCTAACGGGGTCTACCGAGATCTACAATAGAGGGTTCCGAGGCGGGTCCTGTCAGTGTGGTATTAGAGCCTAATTTTTGAAGTTTTCAGTTAAAAAAGTTTATTTTCTGAAAGTGCTTGCATTTTCTAATTTCATTAAATTGAATTTCATGCATTAAATAACCAGTTAAAAAAGTTTATTTTCAAAATGAGATTTTTTGAAAGTGCTTGCATTTTCTAATTTCATTAAATTGAATTTCATGCATTAAATAACCATTTTTATTATTAAAATTCACAGAAAATATGTATAGTCGAAACTGCCCACATACTTGGAGAGCAATTGCGGAGGCTTGTATCTGAAGAGAAGCATGTGAATGAGTCAGTAAATGTTCCCACGCATCAGACCCCTCATGAGATATTTCAGTCTGTCAAGCCAAATGGTGGAAACATAAATGTAGCTTAGATAGCCCAGATGCTAGCTGCAACAATTCAGCGACCGAGAGAGGTGGGAGTGTCTATTGAGCGCGCCAAGAAATTAGGTGCTAAGCCTTATGATGGTATAGGAGACCTTAAGAAAGCCTTATTCTGGTTAGAGAACAACGAAGAAAATTTTCAAGTTATAGGTTGTTCTGAAGAATAGATGGCTTCATAGTCAGCATTTCTATTAAATGAGAGGGCGAAGGATTGGTGGAAGGCTCCGCAGAGGAGGAATCCCAATGGGGTGTCTTGGGGGCTTTTCAAAAGAGAATTTTTGGATAAGTTCTACCCCAAAAGTTATAAAGACGCGAAGATAGAAGAGTTTTTCAAGCTAGAATAGGGTTCCCTCTCAATGGTAGAGTATAAAAAGAAGTTTTCAGAGCTCATCCGTGTCGTTCCCTTTATAGCTGATCATGAGGAGAAAAAGGCTAATCGATTTGCAGTAGGCCTCAATCCTCAAATTAAGGCCTACTTAGTATCAGCAGCTCAATTTAGTACAGAGCATTGATAGAAGCTGTAACTCAAGTTGAAAGAAGTATGGCAGCCATTCTTAATCTAAAATAGTAGGGCAAGAAAAATGGCTGGTCAGGTGGTTCTCGGGGAGGACTTGGTAAATTTGGGAGAATGGAGGAGAGATCTATATGGTTCAATAGTCAGAAACTAAGCCAATGAGCTTAATCAAGTCAAGCTTTCGTTAGGCAACCATCAACTGGATCTTGAAGTATTAAAGAGAGTTAGAAGGATTTTTCGGTGTGTAACAGATGTAGAAAGGCTCATCATAGGGATTGTAGGAATAGGGTTACATGTTGGTATAAGTGTGGTTAGGAGGGCCATTATATGAGAGATTGTCTGAACGTTAGAGCTAGTAATAAGTCAGAAAATAGACCACCAACTCTTGGATAAAACCAGTGGTGGCTAAGGATAGAGTAGAGGTAATTCCCAATTCAGAGGGTTTAGCGGTTCAGGCCAACCTAGTGAGGGAGTCGGTCGAGGTGGATCATCTGGAGGGCAACAAGGCAGACCTCGTACCCAGGATAGGGTATTTACGGTGACCCAGCAGGAGGCCGATGCAGCCTCAGAAGTTGTGACAGGTATGATGTCAGTCTTTGATCAAGATACGTATGTATTGATTGATCCAAAAGCTACCCACTCTTTTATTTCTATGAGATTTGCTATAAATGCTAGTATAGTGCCACAGTTATTAGATTGTAGCGTGGCAGTGTCTCTAATTACAGGAGACTCCATTATAGTATAAAATGTGTATAGGGGTAGTAAAATAAGTATAAGGGGCCAAGAATTGTTGGCAAATTTAATCCTGCTAGACATCAGTGAATTTGATGTGATTTTAGGGATGGATTGGTTGTCCAAATATCGGCCTACAATAGATTGCTTTCAGAAAGAAGTCAGATTGTATAGGCTAGGGGAATATGAAGTTATTTTCTGTGGAGTACAAAAAATACTTCCCACCAATATGGTGTCTATAATGAGGGCAAGAAAGATGCTTTAAAAGTCGTGTCAGGGGTATCTAGTCTATGCAATAGAAGTAAAAGATGGAAGAATAAAATTAGAGGATATTTCAATGGTTAGAGAATTTTTGGATGTGTTCTCAGATGATCTTCCAGGGTCACCTCTAGATAAAGAAGTAGAGTTTCGAATAGAATTAACCCCTAGAATGAAACCAATTTCTAAAACACCCTATAAAATAGCTCCTTCATAATTGAAAGAACTAAAGGTTCAGATGGAAGAGTTAGTGAATAAGGGTTTCGTCAAGCTGAGTACAGCTTCTTAGGTGGGATCGATCTTGTTTGTAAATAGGAAAGACAGAAGTATAAGATTGTGTATTGATTACAAAGAATTAAATAAAGTAACAGTACGTAATCAATATATACTTCTAAGAATTAATGATCTGTTTGATTAGCTGCAAGGGGCCAGAGTAGTTTTTAAGATAGATCTGAGGTTAGTCTATCATCAATTGAAAATTCAGGAGCATTATTAGCCATATTTCAGGTCTGCCCAATACTAGTTGACCAGATCAGAGAATTATAGACTTAAGATCTATAGATAGTTAAATTGAAGGGTGAAATCGAGTTTGGGCAATGAAATGACTTTTCAATGACTAAGGATGGTACAGTAACCTTTAGTCGAATATTATATGTACTAGATGTGAATGAGTTAAGAAATGAGATTACAGAAGAAGCTCATTCTTTTGCATATGCTATGCATCCAGGAAGCACAAAAATGTATCATACCCTAAAAGAGCACTACTAGTGGAAAGGCATAAAGAAAAATATAGCTGAATTTGTCTCTAAATGCCTGACTTGCTAACAAGTAAAGGTCGAACATCAGAAACTTGTAGGGCTCTTACAACTCCTTGCAATTCCTGAATAGAAATGAGAGATGATAACAATGGATTTCATGGTTGGACTTCTACGTAGCCAAATAGGCAATTACGTGATATGGGTAATTGTTGATAGACTGACAAAATATGCCCATTTCTTACCCATCATAAGTAATTATTCCCTAGACAAATTGGCCCAGTTGTAGGTAGATGAGGTGGTACGACTTTATGGCACTTTAATATTCATATTGTTAGATAGAGATCCGTGGTTCACTTTCTAATTTTGGCCCAGCTTACAAAAAGCTCTAGGCACTAAATTAAATTTTAGTACGGCCTTTCATCTATAGATAAATGGCCAGTTTGAGCGGATGATTCAGATACTCGAGAATATGCTTAGGGCATGTGCTATGGAGTTTAAAGGGAGCTGCGATACTCACCTGCCATTGATGGAGTTCGTTTACAATAATAACTACCAATCCAGTATGGCACCATATGAAGCATTGTATGAAAGGAAGCTTATTGGTCTAGAAATTGTCCAGATTACTTCAAAAAAGATTCTAATTATCTGACAGAGATTAAAAATAGCTAATGATAGACAGAAGAGTTATGCAGATAATCAAATAAAAGACTTGGAGTTCCAGGTTGGTGATAAAGTCTTCTTAAAGATATCAACATAAAGGAGTATTAAGATTCGGGAAGCGAAGGAAGTTAAGTCCCCGATACATTAGGCCATATAAAATAGTCAAAAGAGTTGGGGAGGCAGCTTATCATCTATAGTTACTGGTAGAGCTAGCTAGAATTCATGACGTGTTTCACATTTCCATGCTTCACAAGTATATAGCAGACCCTTCGCACATCCTAAGGGAACAATTAGTAAAATTGAATGAGAATTTGACCTATGAAGAGAAGCCTGTGCAAATTCTAAACTAGAAAGAGCAAGTTCTTTGTAATAAAAGTATTTTCTTGGTGAAGGTGTTATGGATGAACCATGGAGGAGAAGAAGTCACGTGGGAATGTGAAGATCAGATGAGAGTACAACATCCCCACCTCTTTGGGATAAGTATGCTTTAAATTTTGAGGATGAAATTTTTTAGGAAAGGTGAAACTGTAATATTCGATCCCTATTAATAGTGTAAATACCTAGATTTTGGTATAAATCGATAGAGAAACCATAGGGTTACTTAATTTCAACCCTACTAGAAATATTTTTTTTATGGTGTATGTGAGAAGTACTAGACCCAATTTGGTAATTTCACAGTCGATTGGGGAGTTGGACGATCATGGAATATTTTTGAAAATTTTTTTTATTGGTTTCGAAAAGAAAATTTCAATTTAACAAATGAATTTCCATATAAATGTTATGCATAGAACAAGCCTTTATTAAGAAATATAATCCATGTGTTAGAAAATAAACAAATAAGGAACTCATTGATTGCCATGTTAAAAGGGTAATTTGGTTAGTTTGGCTAGTTTAGTCAAATAGTTAGAAATAGACCAATCATATGCCTTTATTTCTAACTAATGGAATTTTAGAAATTTAGAGTTGGTTGAGTTGCAAATTGGACTTTTGGAAGAACATTATAAAGAAAGGAAGTGTTTAGAAATTTGGCAAATTGAAAAGCAAAACATTTTAGAGTAAAAAGACGAGTATTCGGCCAAGTGAAAGGGAGCATTTCCAGTAGTAAAATGCAAGGCTTTTTCATGACTTTTCATGCATGATCAAGCTAAAATCAAGCTAAACTCAAGTTCCTAAGGTTAAATAGATCAAGCACTAGTGAAACATACAAGGAAAAGAGGTAAGAAAAATATTATTTAGTGATGGTGATATATGAATTTTCAAGATTACTTCAATTAATATCTTTGTTTGAATTATTGATTTAGATTTGAGTTGAATTCAAGTGTGGAGCTCAAAGAAAACGTCAAACTAAAGGAATTAGTAAGATATAAATTAGGGTTTGGTGTGATTTTGATGTAGAGGCTTTAATTGACTGTTATTAAGGCATTAGAATTAAATTGACATGAATTGAATGCCATTGAAACAAGAAATTGAGAAAAGAAATGTGTTGGATGAAAAGAGTATTTTTGACCACTTTAGGGATTTTAAAGTTTGAGTTGTTTATTTGTATTGCATGAATGCTATTTTATATCAATTGGATGTTTATGAATGATGAAAAAAAAAATGAAGCAAATGGGACATAATTGTCCATTCTTGGTAAGATGAAGGGTAATTATGTCCAACAAATTTATAGAGCGTTAAGCAATTTTATGGCTTCAGGTGGTGAATTAAACAAGATTGAATGACCACGTAAATGAAAAATAGAAAGTGGAGTGCATCAGGGCTTTGTAAGCTAACTAGGGTGCTTACTAGTTTAGGTGTAATTTTAGCATTAGTAAAGGTTTTAAATATCAATTGTGGCATGTAGGTGAAGGAAACCGAGAGTGGTAAAAGAAGGGAAATTTTTGAAGAAGAATTGAGTTTGGAAAGATTGGTGAGGAAAAATCTGCATTAGTAAAGTTATTAAATTAGTTTTCAAAGGCCATTGGTACCCTCAGATTTACAATGTGGTGATAGTTTAAGACCCAGCCAGTATATCTCGTACGCATGGGCAAGTATTAGGGGGTGTGACACTAACTCTAGAAAGTTAGGTTGTTGAGTTAAATGAGTCGCTCTATGTGTACGGGGTATTATCTCTCTATATGTAGGCGATATAGAATTTCGCTGTATAGCCAGTAAGATGTCTTTAGAAGTCGCAGTCGGTGTTGCTAGTTTAGATGCCCTGTAACCTACTCGCGTTGTGCGGTGCTAGTTTAGTCACTGCATGAGTATAGAGCTTTAGGGTTATCATTTGGCGCAGTTTAGAAAAAAAATGGTTGAGCGAGAGTTTTTGTAGTTTTTAAGTTACCAAACACATATCAGTGGCAATTGTTTACAGAAATTATTAATAAAATTTTGCTCGGCAAGAGTTTATCAACATATGATGTTTAGAAACCGTTTTATAGTTTTATAATAGCTTGAGAAGCATATTTTAGGCAGTATTTAGAATTTAATGTTTATACAGAATTTTATTTTTACTAGAAATTTAAAGGTACTCATTGAGCTCTTTTAACTCACCCGTTTTGTGTTTTATATTTTTTAAAACCCTTTATAGGTGCCGACCTTAGTACGCAGGTTGCTGGTTCTCCTGAACAGATTAGTGAGCCAAGTCAGACGATCATTTTGTAAATGTAAATGTGCTGAGTAGCACTTTTTAATTTTTTTCATAGTAGTTATAAATTTTGTGCATTTTATAAATATGTTTTGAACAAACTAAAAATAGTTTCTGTAATATAGTGACAGTTTTCGCTTTTCATTAGTATGTTATTTTTGTTGTAAATTAATTTTTGTGATTGGAATGAAATTGTTGTATTGAGTTTGGATTTGATTCTAGAAGTACTAGAGGTTCTATTTGAAAGTTGAGAAAACTATTTTAAAAAGAAGAGTGGTTTTTATTGCAGGTTTTATTTTGAATTTTCAGAAAAATAAAGGAAAGTCTTCCCTTTTTTAAATTTGTTTTGTAAAATATCCTTACTGATATTCTAGGATTTAGTTAGTGATAGAAAGAATTAAAAAGGGTTCGCCTTGTGAAATTTCCCTGTTTTGATAGTTAGACTCTGAGGAACCTCTGTTGGGGTACCCTACGAGGCCTACTGGGATTTATAGTAAAGGGTTCCGAGGTGGGTCCTGTAATGTAATATTTTATATAGTTGATTCTATAGATAATGTAGCGGACCTACTGACTAAAGCCTTAACTTCGAAAGTATTTGAGAAACACGTGGAGTTTTTAGGTATTAAATACCATTACTAATGATACTAGAAAAAATGGGAGTTGCTAAGATTTATGTTTACACGCCATCCTATTTTGTATGAATTTTTATATTTATAAAATAAATATTTTATTAAATCGTTAATTACATTTCATATATGACAAGTTACTTATAATGTTTCAGACACTGTATGATTTAAAGGAGTTTAGACCAAGGCTAAGAGTTAGCAACTCTGAGAGTTGTAATTGCTAAAAGTTAACACTGTTAAGAGTTAGCAGGTTATAAGAATTAGCAAAATCTAAAGAGTTAGAGGCTTGTCTGAAATAGGACAAAGATCTGAGGATATATTAGCAATGACATAGTTGCAAGAAGTTATAAATAGTTCTAAGAAATGTTATTGTGCAAGTATGTTCTCAAACATTATGTTCTTGATCTGTCTTCACTGGTGTAGGTCTGTCGGTGAAGATCTTATCATATTTATAGATCAGTGTATATTTATATCTGAATGGTCCAGATGGTTAGTCTTAGCAGACCAAAAGCTTAATGGAAGATCGTATAAGCATATGAGTATTCAATAAAGATTGGGTACTGAATAGACTTAATAAGGACCTTCAATAAACATCCTACAAAATCGTCAATGGAAGGTCCTCTTTAGTTGAGTAGTATTTGTGGTCCCTTAACCTAAGCACCATAGTGGGCTTGTAGGTGATCCACCATACTACAGTTATACACATGTTAGAGACCTTTTATGGTCTGATCAATAAGTGTTGCTAGATTTGGTCCAATGCTCATGGAGTCTGATGTGTGTAAACATAGAATTCATTAGCTCATATATGTGAGTAGAAAGTCTTATGGCAATAAGCAATAAACCCAAGAAAGAGTTTTCATTTGGATATTATTTATCGCAAAAGTGTTTGCGGATATTATTTATAGAAATATGAATATGTACTAACCTTAACTTGTATGGTTCAACACAACATTCTATATTTTCCATAACCATTATGTATTTTCCATAATGTGCGTATAGGGCATTATTTAAGGATTTATGAAAGAGTTTTATAAGATAAATGAGTGTGAACCTAGGGAGTTTCACAATATGAACTATACTCATTAAGCACTGGAAGCATACTGGGTCCAATGGTTCGATCTGAGAAGATCGCAAAAAGCAGGAATTATTTTAGGGTCTTTAGAAAAGTGGATAGGGTTTAAATGTTAGGCTCAAAATGTTAACAAGTGCCAATTGGGAACTTGCCACTTTATCCCCTAAGTAGCTGCCATATGTCATGCAAGGCATGAAAATGCCTTGTAATGGGATGATATGTGGCAAATCATTGCCACCCATTTCAATTGTGAAATGTTTGTTTAGTGGCCATTTGAAAGCAAAAAGCATGAAGCATTGCCGTGCTTCAATTTCTGCCACTTCACAATTATAATGAATTGTTATGCTTTCATGCAAGCATGAGATGGTTGTTATGTAATTGAATTTGAAAACCAAATTAGCCACTCATCTTGCTCTTCATTCGGCCAACTCAAAAGCCAAGCCACCACCTTCTTCTTATAATTATGAGGTGAAAATTAAAATTGGCACCTCATGCTTTAAAATTTTAGCCACTTAAAGTGTTTTTATTAGCTTGTTTTGGCAACAAAGATAGCTATATAAAGGGGCCTTTATTCAATTGTAAATTATCAATCAAACAAGTAAGAGTTATAGAGTTAATAGTTAATGTAGCATTTGTCTGAGAGAAATTAGAAGCAAGGAGTTGCTTCAATAAATTCCTGCTGAGACAGAAAGCTACCATCTTACCTCTAATTATCCTACCACGTACTAGACTAGAATTGTTCTAAGTACGCTTCAAGGGTGAGCTCTCTTTGTCTTATTAGTGTAATGAGATGTATGTATTTTATATTATGCTCTATATTTTTTGCATGTGAGACGTGTAAAATTAAAAATTAAAATGCACACTTTCACTCATATGCACAGTACACTTATACTAACAACATCAAAACATAGTATTTAATAGAGTTTTATCAACCCCTAAAACATGAAATTTAGGTATCTGTAGTCAAATGCACAATTGCAATAATCTAAAGATTCACAATAGTAATCATGTTCAAAATAACACAACTTACAAATATAAACTTTAAATTAAAGTATATAAGACAAAGAGAGAAGGAAAAACTAGTTGGAGAAGCTTTTGGAGCCTTTAATCTTAATAGGTCTTCAAGATTCCAAACTTCCAAATACTTTCTCTCACTAGGAGCTCTTTGTTTTTCTCTCTGATTTTCGTGTTCTCTCTCTTTTGTAAATGAGGCTTTTAATATTCTTTTTATAGCTTCAAAAATAGAACACAAAATAAAAAATAGAAAGGGAGTCCACTTTTTAGTGCCTATGTGCCAACATTATACCATTGAGAGCCCGAATTGGTGCTTATGAGCCAAAAACCTGGGTTTTTTAGTGCCCAGACATAGAGCATTGTAGTAACAATATTGTTTATTGTACTGTATCAAGTTATTGTTCATTTGCACTATAGTATATTTGATTTTTTTTCCTTTTGTTTTCTTTATATTTTCAATCGAAATAGCTCTATTAACTTAAAATCTACAAATTAAAATTTTTATACATAAAAAAGCCATATATTCACATTCAAGATAAGTAATTATCAAATTAATAGGGGTATAATATCATATATAAAACATACTTATCAGTGTTTCTAATAAATCTACTTTAGAACAGCTAGAAAATTATTAGAAATGGATAAATGAAAGTTTGAAAGTCAAGTTATATATCATAGCCTCGATATTTATTGGCATTCAAAGGAAGCATGTGTAAATGGATAGTGTAAGTAGTATTATATTTCATCTGAAGGACTCATTTTGTGACAAACCACGGTCCTTATGTGCTTAAGATGATTTTCTGTATTGAAAGACTAGAGACGATAGACATTGTTCTGAACAATAATTTAAGGCATTGTTTGATTCTCCCGTTTCTTCCAAGATCATTTGTATATTTTATTATGAATTTTAACATGCAAGAGTTGATTCCCACCTATGTTGAGTGGTGTAATATGCTAAAGACATCTCAGGAAGACATGAACAAATTAAGTCCAGCCCCTTACGTTTAGGGTCCTTCATCTTCTGCCCTAAAGGCTTCTAGAAAGTTAAATAGGAAAACAAAAAGGAAAGTAGATTCCATCTGCTGGTCCTCAAAGACGTGGCATATCTAACCTATAAGAAAATAGTAAGGCAAAGGAAAGAACTTTCATTATTGTGATGATGGACATTGGAAACGTAATTGTCCGAAGTTCCTTGTTACAATCAAGATAAACCCTTCAGGTATATATTTGCCTATTATTGACATTTCATTGGCTTTTGATACTAACACTGGTTAAGCATTAGATACCTCATGTCTTTCTCACATTTGTAATATGTTACATAGTTTGAAAGAAGCTATGCAGTTGCAGCATAGAGATGTACAACTTTGTGTAAGGAAATTAAGATTTCCTAAAGGTTGAAGCTGCTTGAACTTTTGAGCAACTTCTCCCTTTTGGCAGAACTATTTCGTTGTATAATTGTTCTTTTCTGCCAAACATTATTAGACAAATCATATCCCTTTATGTACTAGATAAGAAGGGTTATCATGTACAAATTAAGAACAGTTCCTTGTATTTATATGATAAAGATAATATTTTACTAGTTGATTTTCAGTTGACGAATAACCAATATATTTTAAATACAACAGAAAATGTCATGAATGTACAGGTAAATAAAAAGATGAATGATTCAGAAACTTTGAATGATATTGAACTATGGTATATATGATTAGATCATATAGGCGAAAATGTCTAACCTGTCCGGTTAAGGATAGTCAAATACATAATCTTACCATAAAGTCTTATCTAGTTTGTGAATCTTGCATTCATGAGAAGATGACTAAATTTCTTTTTGTTGGTGTTGGATATGGGCCACTAATTTTTTTGAAACTAGTACATCTATGTGGTCCAATAAATCACACTGTCATAGGTAGGTTTTGATATTTCGTGATCTTTATCGATGATTTGTCATGATATAGATATGTGTTTCTTATGAAACACAAGTTTGAAACCATTGCAGTGTTTAAAGAATTTTCACTAGAGGTTGAGAAAATAATTGGTAAGTTTATTAAATGTCTTTGATTAGATTTAGACGATGAATTCATTAATCATTTAAAGGAGAATAGGATTCTCACTCAATATAATTCTCCAGGTACTCCTCAACACAATGGTGTTTCGGAGAGGAGGAATCGAACTTTATTAGATATGGTCTGATCGATGATGAGCTTTACCTATCTTTCTAAATATCTTTGAGGTTATGCTTTATAGACTATTGCTCACTTATTAAATATAGTTCCATCAAAGGTGGTTCCTACCACTTCGTATGAGATATGAACTACGAGAAAACTAAGTCTTAAGTATATTAAGATTTTGGGCTATCCTTTTTGCGTAAAGTCAAGCAACAAAATAAACTTGTGCCTAATGGTACAAATATTGATACATTTGATATCCCAGGCACTCTATGAGATATTCGTTCTATGATCTTGAAGAACAAAATGTGTTTGTTGCTCATTATGTCACTTTTCTAGAAAGTTAATTTTTGATAGATCGTGAGAATTGTAGAAAGATTGAACTTGATAAAGTCAATTATGGAACCTCAGATTCAATTGAGTGAGATACCTTTAACACACCCCCCCTGTAGGTTAGAAAGGATCTCAAGGCCACTTGTTAGATTGGTATAATGTTTGAAGATGCCTTTGATATTTTTTTAGTTGAAGAAAATGATCCTTTGACTTATAGAAAGGCAATGTTGGACATCGATTCGGAAAAATGGCAAAACGCCATGAAATTCGAGAATGATTCTATGTATGACAATCAAGTCCAGAACTTGGTGGAGCTTCCCAAAGAAATGTTTCTTATCGGTTGTAATTGAGTTTACAAGCAAAAGCATAGGCCTAATAGGAAGGTAGAGACCTTCAAAGCCCGACTGGTGGTAAAATGTTATGTAGAGACCTTTTCACTAGTAGCCATGCTGAAGTCAATCCGAATTTTATTAGCTATTTTTGCATCTTATAATTATGAATCTGACTGATGGATGTAAAGAAGACTTTTTCTAGATAGATACCTCAAAGAAGAGATATATATAGAATAACTTGAAGGTTTTACATCCAGACTGATTTCTAATCTGGTGTGCAGACTAAAGAAGTTCATTTATGGGCTTAAGCAAACCTTTTAAAGCCAAAATCTTCATTTTGATGATGTAATTAGAGCGTCTGATTTTATACAAAAATGAAGAGGAAGCATGTATGTATAAGAAGGTTAGTAGAAACATAATTATTTTTTAAGTACTGTATATGGATGACATACTCATTATTAGAAACGATATTAGCATGTTGCTGTCGATAAAAAATTATTTGAGTAAGAACTTCTCCATGAAGAATTTAAGAAATAGAGTTAGGAGGCTGATAGAACTCTCATAGTCCTCATACATAAATAGTGTTTTGAAAAGGTATAGCTTTAGTAATTGTAAGATAGTTAATATACCTTTTAGACATGACATTCATCTTTCTAAGAGGATGTGTCCTAAAAAAGAATATGAAAGATTTAAAATGTTTAACATACCTTATGCATCAGTTATAGATGCCATGTTATATATGAGACTTGAAATTAGTATGGTTGTAAATGTTACAAGCCGACATCAGTCTGATCTAGGAAATGACCATTGAATAGTTGTGAAACATAACCTGAAATACCTTAAGGATATAATTGATAAGTTTTAGATTAATAGACAAAGTGACTTATAGGTAAGAGGATACACTAATTTAGACTTTCAGTCTAATTCAGATGTTAGAAAGTCTACATCTAATTATGTATTTCTTTTTAATGGTGTCACTGTCAGTTTGAAGAGTGTCAAATAGGGATCTACAGTTGATTCTACCACAGAGGTAGAATACATTGCGCCTTTGGAAGCTACAAAGGAAATAGTGTAAATACACAAGCTTGTTGTAGAATCAGGAGTAATCCCAAGTATAGTGAATCCTATCCCGTTATACTGTGATAACAACAGGGTAATTGCTTAAGTCTAGAAGCCCAAAGTGCACCAAAAGTCTAAGAATGTGGAATAGAAGTACTATATAATTAGAAAGATCTTAGCTAGAGAAGATGTAATAGTATTCAGAGTAAATTCTAGTGATAATGTAGCGAACACTTACTAAGGTATTAACTCTTAATGTATTTTTGAAACATTTAGAGTCAATGAGTGTTAAAGACCATGGTCAATAGCACTAAAGCAAGTGGGAGTTGTTAGAGATGATGCTTATATGACATTCTATTTTTTGTATGAATATTTATTGATATTTATACAATACACATTCTATAAATCGTTAATTTATATATGGTAATAGTCTTATTCCTTTTCAGATATTATAGATCTAAAGTTATTTAGATCAGGATTAAGAGTTAGTAATTCTAAGAGCTAGAACATTGTATAAAAAAGAACAAAACTATTACCATATAATAAATTAATAATTTATAGAAATATACATTGTATAAATATCAATAAATATTCATATAAAAAATATAACGGCACGTAAGCACCATCTTCAAGAGTTAACACCTTGAAAGCTTAGGCAAAAGAAGTTGCAATAACAATGGAGGTGAGATTCATTATTTTGGTAGTATTTAATTATAAACATGAGTACGAGAAATAAGTAATGAGAGAGTGTTATTTTGAAATACGAAAAGAAATAGGAGCATCGTACTAAAAATATATCACTAGCAATAAAGTATAAGTACCATATGGATAGTTTAACCCAAACTACATTAAAGGCAGAAAAGCCAAAATTTGAAACAAGTTGTGGTCTTGTACAATTTTTGAAAATCGTATCAAAACTAACGAATGAACAACAAGAATATACATGAGATATATGGTTTGAAAAAATTATCCAATTGAAATGTGTTCGAATGAGAAGGAAGTTTTGTTGGTTGCCGATGCAAAATTTTAATACGGTTAACTTAACGTTAAATGTATATGAGCAAGAAATTGTTATGACTTCAAAACCATTTTTGATGATAATGGGCATAAAGTATGGTGGAATTTATGTGTAATTAGATAGTGATTCGTCAAATATTAAAGACTAAGAAATTTATTTCGTACATCAAAGAGGGGGATATATATCAAAGCATTCACTTTCTCGGTGAAAAGGCTAACCTGAGCTGTCAAAGATATTAGAGCATTTATCTCATATACCACAGCTACCTTCCTTGGCTTTACCCTCTCAGATGGCCACTGATAACTATTAGCTGTCATTTCTTCCAACAAATCATAACCCTTATCAGTAGACTTATTCATCAGCTGTTGCATCCACAATAGTTCTTAATTGACCCGTAAGCCCATTATAAAAAGCTTGTACCAACAACCACTTAAGAACTCCATGATGTGGGCATTTTCTTAATATGTCCTTAAACCTCTCTCGAGCTTTATACAATGATTCTTGGTCATGTTGAACAAAAGAAGTAATATCATTCCTCATCTTAGCAGTCTTAGCGAGCGGGAAGAATTTTGCAAAGAACTTACATGCCAAATCATCATAAGTAAATTTGATTCAGATTCTAATGACATCAACCAAATTTTTTCTTCATCCTTCAAAGAAAATGAAAAAACCTTAATTTGATAGCATCGTCTGAAACTCCATTAAATCTAAAGGTGTCACAAATTTCTAAAAAGTTCATAATGTACTCATTTGGATCATCATTTAGAAGTCCCCTAAACTAAACTGAATCCTTAAGCATTTGAATGGTATTATGCATAATTTTAAAATTGTTTCCATTAATGGTAGGTCTCTGAATGCTTGAATGGATTCCATCTATCAATGGTACAGTTGTCCCTGACAACAATGCCAAAAACTTGTTGTAATTAAGTGATATGTATGTTAAGCGTAAGTGCATGAAATCGCTAACAAGTAATAAAGAGTAAGGGGTGTCGAACCCACAAGGATGTAACTAAGGATACTTGGCCACCAAGTATATATATATATATATATATATATATATATAAACTATATTTAATAATAAATTATATTTATATATATGCAGAAGTATGAATAGGAATGAATGAATAGTTACTAGAAAATTGGGCAAGTATATATATTAATATTATAATAAATAATATTATATTATATATAATATAAAATGATAAATTTATTTATTATTTAACTATTAAATAATTAATAGTGAAATTACCATTTTTTTGTTCCTTTTTACATGGTTAACAAGTGTACCCCCTAATAGGTCTCACCATACCACACACTCGGGTAAACTCAATCAAGGGCTCACCATACGCTATATGTCAATATACTATTAGTGAATAACAATTGTCAACTAATTAATATAGTTAACACTTAAATACAGACACACATGCATCTCGTGTTAATGCTGGATATTACTGGACTCAACAATTCAATCTGGTACACCGCTTCAGTATATAACGAGTACATTTTATATTGTAAGACTTCTCTAGGTCTATGCCTGATTTTTTAGATGGAACTATTTCATAATTCCGTGATCAATGCCTAATGCATACGTCATGAATATTACAAATCAGTGCATTGATCACATAAGTTGAGGTTATAGCGCATATGTATAGTCATTCCACCATCTATATCTTGTTGAAATGGTATATTTGTCATATATTTTCTCTTAATTTTCTTTTGATATTTTGTTATTTTATGAGAATAAATAATTATTCATGAGCATTATTGTTTATTTATAGGAACACAAAACAGCAGAAAGCAGGGACTAAAATACAAAATTTTCAAAATAAGGATCTATCACCTTAGTGCCACAATTCTTACTGCCCGAGTGCTAAAACCCAAGCCAAAATAAGAAAATAAGAATTAAAACCCATTGAAGTCGTGCATTTTCACCCTAACGCTGGCTAGCTACTACGCTAGCAATGGCCTAACACTCCAGTGCTAAACCTTTATAGCTCCAACGATACAGCCTTTTGCACGTAGTGCCCCAATGACAATGCGATTCCTGACCTAACAAAAATTGGAGATTTCAAGCTCGAATCAATCCCTATAAAAGGCCACTCATCCCTGGCCTTTAGAGATCATCTAAGAGCATCCACAAGACACAAAACACAAGTCTTAGGGAGTAATAAAGCATAATTGAAGCATCTATAAAGAGAAATTAAAGGTGTTCTTCAAGTTAATACTTATACATTTGTATAAATTATAAATATTTGCACAAACAGGAATGGCATGTAAGCACAAATCCAAATAGTATGATGTACAATAATTTTATATCGGTTAAATATATTATTTTTAACATTGGCTCAAAAACTGCCTAATGGGCTTTTTCATTTTAAAGTTGGGCTCAATTGTGTCTCATAGTTTATTTAGGAATGTGTGCATAGTAATAAGTCATGTCATAGCAGAATTCTTTTCCTTATAAAAGTAGGTTTAATATAAGATTTACAGCTTATAAATAGGATAAATTTCTCATTGTAAACATCATCAACTATTCAATACAAATAATAAACAAGCTTCTTAGCTTTTTATCTTTTATTTTACTTTTGTCATTCAACTCAAGACTTCACATCCTTGTTTGTTAAGAATCCCACAGTCCTATTGTTAAGAGGTTCACTTGTCCTTCTCTACAAAAGACTTAAGCTCTGCGACACGATTGCTGCATTACAGCCCAGGTCCGGTAGAGGACCTCGCTTGTTGAAATTACAGCACTATTTATGCGAACATCTTTTTGGCACGCCTGGTGGGATCGAATCTTGTATGCTAGTGACAACTAGACAAATGGCAAGAAATAGAATAGGTGTTAGTGCAACTGATGGATCTTCTACACCCTCCAAGGTAGAAAGCGGACCGATTTTGACCAAATTCGGCCGAGTCTCCCTCCTATGAATGAAGATTTGCTAGATCAGTTAGAAGAAATTCACAGGAGTACCTTACCCTATCCGCGGCCCTTTTTTATAGCAGCAAGGATTAGTAGCCCAGATCGCCCAAAAAAATCAACAGCTCAGCATAATGCTCACTATAGATGGTGGTAGTGTTTCGCCTATTGATCGAGGATAGCCAAAATTTAAACTATAGTATATTGAGGAATTTAGAGGCCTTACGACAGAACCAAGCCGACTTCACCGCTTTATTACAAGGCCATCCCAATCCAGAATTGTAAGAACCCCATCGTCGACACCACCCAAACTTTGATTTGTAATACGGATCAGTCAATTTGCTGCAACAACCCAAGGAGGGTACTTCATCACACTCCCAAATTGATCAGAATCAACCCGGCCAAGTTTTTAGCTATTATTAAGCCAGAAATATGATAAACTTCAGAAACCAGTCATTCCCAAATCAGAGACAGTCGGCCAAACTCAGTCAAGGATGATTGAATTCAGAACCATGGAGTCGACAAGACTAAGTAGCTCAGGGCAACCGTAACTGGATAGCAATATGTTAGTCGATGCCTTGAAGGATATAGGATCGACCTGAAACCAATGACGTATCCTCTGTACAGGAAACCGTACCCTCATAGTGTCGATTTATTATTCCCCTTTCCTGAGGGCTATAAAATTTTGAAACTCTCATTATTTTTGGGAGAAGAAAATATTACAATGTTTGAGCATGTTTTTAATTTTACTGTACAGCATGGCGAGGCTAGATCCTCTCCTTATTGGAAGTTATGGTGATTTGGAAATTCTCTAACTAAAACAACCTTTACTTGGTATACCAATTTTGTACCTGAGTTGATAGCTAGTTGGGAGCAATTGGAGGATAAGTTCCATGCTGAGTTTTACAGACCGCCTCCAAACGTGACATTGGCCGATAGAGTTAGACTGTTACAACTGCCAGATAAGTTCATCTCAAAATATATAAACAGCTTCAGAAAGTTGCGGGCATAATGTCAAACTCAAATATTGGAAATTGATTGAATTTACATGGTCGTTCATAGAATGACTTTTTCAATGAGAGAATATTTTGAAGGGTATTGCTTATGAGATTTGTATGAGCTGGCGACTAGGCCATCAGTTATAAGCAGTTATTACTAAAGAAGGATTAGAAAATAGCATCCTCTAAATGGGCATATTATAAAAATTAAATGGATATGGCTGTTATACAAGCCAAATAAGAAAATGACTCTGAGAACTCGGATGTATGCTTGGCCAAAATCGTCAGAAGTAGGCCGTACGAATGCCCAGCTTTAAAGCGTGCATCGCCAAACAAAGAGAAGAAAAAGATCGGCAAAATACCAAAATCTCGAAGGAATACTCTATTGATTTAATGAAACCTAATCAAATTTTTGACTGGTTGCTGGAAGACAAGTAAATTATGCTATTCGAAGGCCATACTATACCACTGATCGAGCAAAAAATTGGAAAAGACATAGTACAAATAATTGCATCATCTTAAAAATTAAAATTCAAAGGCTAATCGATGAGGTGCGACTACTCTTTTCTTTGAAAGGCAAGGCTTCTTTGGTTGAAACAGATCCTTTTTCTATCAGTGCACATAAATGTTATCATTCTAACAAAAAAAAAAGGTTAAAGGAAAGAACCCTGAATACAGGGTCGGCCGATAGACCACGAATAAAAATTCATGTCACTGACATGGCATCGAAGGCTACTAAAAATAATAAAAGGTTGATTATAGAGCCGCCACCGGAGAGATCAACACAGACCTGTCTGATTTGGCCACAATGCTAGATGACATTTTAAAAGGTATAGTTAGATCTCGAGTTAACAAGTGATAACAAACAAACCTTAAGGACTTTTAAGCCCAAACCAACCACCAAGAACCATTAGGAAAATAACAAGCTTCAAAGAAGTGTCTTTCAACAGTTGGGACATCCGCCTAACAATATCGAGCCAACCAAAACTCAAAAAATACAATAAAGGCAACAGCTGCTCAGACGATTAAAATATGCCGTTAAGATTCAATGGGAGAGCATGAATCCTGAAGTACTATCTAAGATTGATAATATTAATAAGAAATTGAATAGTAATACAACAGCAAAAGAAAATTATATACCGACTTCCATAAATAACAGACAACATTAGGTTTAGAGACTGGTCAGTAAGGACACAGCGCTAGACATCGTCTTGGATGATATTAACAATAATTCAATGAAAGAATAATCTGATAAAGATTTTGATTGATAATGGGTCTAGTGTCAATATTTTACCTTTAATAATGCTGCGGAGACTAGGCATTGATAAAAGCGATCTTGACATGATGACAATGGTTATGACCGATTTTGCCGGCCGCGAAACCTCTATGGAAAAATTTACCATTCTTAAGGTGTGGGTCGGCCGCATTGAATAAGAGAAACTATTTTACGTCGTTAATGTTTCAAGTGACTACAACCTTTTATAGGGCCGTGATTGGATTCATTCTAATAAAGCTCTGCCATCAAGTATGCATTAAATAATTTTTCAATGGAAACCAGAGGGCTCAATGGAAATAATCCATACCAATCCAGATCTGTTCGAAGGTAATGGGCAAGTAGTGACCGCAACACTATATAACCTAAATATTACAACCACTATACTAAATCAAAAAGTGGAACTAGGCCATAACATTGCCAAGTCAGACATTTAAGTCATAATAGGCGACCTAGCTCGCTTGACAATGATTAGAAAAAGTCATCTCCTCGTTTACTTTGCAAATGAGTGAACCACCTTTCACGATGGTCAAGTGTGTGTACGAAGATAAAGATCAAGACCCATAAGTCAGCCATAATTTAAAACCAGCACCCCCGAAGTTAGACGATCAGAACCCTTATAGTAAACTTAAAGAAATCAATATAGGCGACAATGAACATTGGTCTATATTTATTAGTACAGAGCTAGAACCGGTTTATCAAGATAAGTTACTTGTAATCCTACGTGAATTCCAAGATTAATTTGTATAAGATTATTCAAGAATGTCTGGTCTCAGTAGAGAATTGGTCGAGAATAGTCTGCCAATAAAGGATGGATATAAGCCGTACAAATAAAGCATGAGGACAATATCTAGACAAGTAGAAGATAAAGTAGCCAACAAAATTAAATGGCTCCTTAGTGCAAGTTTCATACGAGCGGCTACCTATGTTGAATGGTTATCAAATATCATCCCAGTAATCAAGAAAAACGGCAAGTAGAGAATTTGCGTCTATTTTCAAAACCTAAATTTGGCAACACTAAAAGATGAATATCTGATGCCAATAATAGACATGTTGATCGACTCGACAGCATGCCATCAAATTCTTAGTCTTATGGATGGGCATTCAAGATATAATCAAATATTTATTAAAAAGACCAATGTCTATAAAATGGCATTTCAAGGCCCTAGGGCAATCGAAACGTATAAATGGATAGTGATGATGCCTTTCGGTCTAAAACAAGCATGGGAAACTTATCAGAGGGAAATAAATACTATTTTTCATGATAGGATTGGGTGATTTCTAAAGGTCTACATCGACGATCTAGTGATAAAGTTGACTACAACCTAACATCTTATATCTCCAGGCAACTTTTAAGAGAATAAGAATGCATCAACTGAAGATGAATCCTCTAAAGTGTGCATTTAGAGTATGGGCTAAAAATTTTCTTGGTTTCTTAATACACCAGAGGAGGAGGGGGGGTGAAAATAGACCATAATAAACAAAGGCCATAAAGGAAGCACTTACACCAAAAACCAAGAAGGAAGTACAACAGTTGATCGGCAAAATCAATTTTTTGAGATAGTTTATTTCAAACTCGGCCGATTGTTTGCATGCATGGTCACCTTTGGTGAAATCAAAGGATGGTGAAGAATTCACTTGGATCACTAAACACTAGAAAGTGTTTGATAAAATAAAGAAGTATTTAACTAATCCGTCTGTCATGGTGTCGCCCATCCTTGAGCTACCACTTCTCCTATATATTTTAGCCGCACGACAATCGATCAGTAGCTTGTTAGCACAAAATCAACAAAGGGTCAAAAAAGTGGTCTATTACCTTAGCAGAATATTGCAAGATATCAAAGTCAAATACTCAGTGATTGAAATTTTATATTTGTCCTTGTAATTTTCTTGTTGCAAACTAAGGTATTATCTACTACCTTCTGTCCTTCATATGATCAGCCAAACAAATGTTATAAAGTATTTGTTTTCAAAACCATTTTTAAGAAATCAATTGGGAAAATAGGCAATCGCCTTGTCAGAATTCAACTTGGTCTATATTCCACAGAAAGTGATCAAAGGTCAAGCTTTGGCTAATTTTCTCGCAGAACATCCTGTGGTTTATAAAGGAGTGATCCAATACAATATAGGTAATATCAACTCGAGCTGGCAGCTTTAGTTCAACAGCTCAAGGGCCAGCCGAGCCATTGGGGTAGGAATATAGGCAAGATTAAGATGTCTTTCCTCCTCGACTTTTCGTGTACCAACAACAAAGAAGAGTACGAGGCACTTGTTATTGGCCTTGAGCTTTTAGCAGAGATAAGAGTCAACAGCATAGAAGTATGAGGTGATTCATTGTTAGTAGTCAAGCAAGTTATTGGAGAATACAATTGTAAAGGTGATTCATTAATACCATACTGTTGAATTCTCTGCAAGAACGAACAATGTTGAAGCTAACGACCTCGCACAGGGGCAATGAGTTACAGGCAAGTAATGAAAATCCCCACGATATGTAGACCATAGATGTATGTTCATAGGACAGAGTTGCTAGATCCGGTTATACAAATCGACATTGTTAAAGATTGAAGACAAAACTTGATCGCTTATATAAACAACCCAAGTAATACAGCCGATCGAAAGGTAAGAATTATGGCCCTGAGATTCACACTTTTCTCATGAGAATTTTCATGATAGGACTATTCAAAGAACTATTAAGATGTGTCAGCCTAAAGGAATCACTTCTATTATGTCTAAAGCTCATGAAGGGCTGGCAGGTGCTCATCTTAGTGGATGACTAATGAAGAAGAATATATTAAAATTTGGTTTCTTGTGGCTGACTTAGGAATAGGATTGCTATGATTATGCTATAAAATGTCAAGAGTGCCAGAAATATGGGTCGTTTCAAAATATCTCGGCCAACTAAATGCACGTTGTTATCAAACCATGGCCATTCAAATGATGGGTGATGGATTTCATTGGGAAAATATATCCACCCTCGTCAAAACATCATGCTTTTATATTGGTAGCAACCGACTATTTTATAAAATAGGTGGAGGCTATCACATTAAAGATGGTAAACCAATAATCGGTTATCAAGTTCATCAAGGAAAATATAGTTTATAGACACAGACTTCCAAAGTCGATAACCACCAATCAAGGGACGATATTCACATAAAAAGACATGGTCGACTTCTTAAAAGAGTTCGGCTTTAAAATAATATATAATAGTCCTTATTACACTCAATCAAATGGTCAGGCCAAATCAACTAATAAGGCTATCATCTGAAGGATAAAAAAAGACAATTTCTAATAACTTAAGATCATGCCATGAAAAGCTTCAAGAAGTTATTGGGGAAAATCGAGTCAGTACAAATACGGCCACTATGACATCATTATATCAACTAGTTTATAGCCATGAAGCTATATTCCCTACGGAGTTAAGCGCACGATCTTTGAAAAGATAACTACAGAGTGACTTAACGCTAGAACAATATAAAGAAGCCATGAACGAAGAGACGAACAATCTAGACGATTGATGATTTGAAGCTCCTAATCACCTAAAGATTCAAAAAAGACAAGTCGAAAGGGCCTACAACAAAAAAAAAGTGAAAATGAAGACATTCAGACAGAACAACTTGGTTTGGAAAGCGATATTGCCATTTGATAGTAGGCAGACCAACCTTGGCAAGTTTAATCACAACTGGGAAGTACCATTCAAGATAGTAGAGATTCTTGGCAATAGGGCATACATGCTGAGCGATTTAGATAAAGAATTACATGATAGGCCGATCAATGGTAAGCACCTTAAAATTTATCGACCAAGCTTCTGGGAAGAAATCGACAGCATAATTTTAAGGAACACTAATTATCAGGTTTAACAAGGCTAATTTAAAAGTTAAGTAATAGACAAATAATTAAACAAGATATTTTTTATTAATCGAACCAAGTACAAAAGGTGGGTAATTTAGATATCCTATTTAACGAAGAACAAAATTCGACTATGGTAAAGTCGACCGCTCGTATGTCTGCCTCTACCTTAAGGATGATTGCATTCCTTTGCTTTAACTTTTTACGCAGATCACTCTTCTTCAGTTAAAGCTCCATCACATTTTGCCCAAGAACCAGAGACTTGGCCATTATGTCTACCTCCTTCCCTCTGAGCTTTACCAAAGTGGTCTCCAATTCTTTCCTCTGCTCGCTAGCCGACTTGCTCTCATTCCCTAATTGCTTAACCTCAAATATAAGATCGGCCTCTTGACAATCCAACATGGCATTTCATCAATTGTGCCTCTGGTTGACTATTTCTTCTTTGCAAGAGAGGTACATGAAGTGGTAAAATCATCTAACTATGTTTTTAAATTGACCGATACATGATCGCCTATAATATTGTCAAACAGACAGCGCAGCTTCTTGTTCACCTTCAAGACCTCTGAGTCATCCAATTAAATATCAACCAAGTGACCTTTCATACCCTTCAATTATTCTACAGCCGCTTTGACTTTATCTTATGTGGAAGGGAAACAAATGGATGAAGCCGAGAAAGAAGACTCGTCAACTAACTCTTCAGTATCGCTTGATGCACCCGCCATTATAGCCAATAGTACGTCAGCAGTTGAAGTAGCAGTACTCAACGACGGTTTCTTTGAAGCTAATTTTCCATACGACTAGCTTCGAGAAATAATGGGAATAAGAGATGCGGGAGCGGGAGAAGTAACTAAGGGAGAAGTTGGTGAGGTTCCTTCGTACGCCGTTGATGGAGGGTTAGTGGCCTTAGAAGGAACGGACGGAGTCGACCTTTTAGGAGAAGCAGTCAAAGGAATGGAAGCAATCGACTTTAACAGAGTCTTTGAGTGAATGTTCTTTATTTTGGCTGGCTTCATAGTGGTCATCTACGATAAAGATATATTAGTTAAAATTTTGAAAATTGAATGGTGATCAATAGTTATCAAGCCTTACCTTAACGCATTTTTTAGGTGAAACTGGCTCTTCATCCTCTTTAGCTGGAGGAGCATTTAAAGAGGTTCGAATAGCCTCTACAACATAAAAAAGAAAATCACTAATTAAGATAGGTGAACAAAGCTTTAAACATTACATTTACTTGTTAAAGATACTTTCCAACCACCCTTATTAATGTGGGATCTGAGATCAGTTCAATAACATTTTCATAGTAATATTCGATCCAAGTTGGCCGATTACTCCATTTTTTTTTCTAGAATATGACCCGTTATATTGAATTTTGTAGACGGTATAGGTGATCTATTCAAATGGGTGTTCAAAGAAAATCTCACTAAGCCAATGGCCACCTTCACGAACCTATTTGGTTTGGCGATCAATGGCCGACCAATTATTATAGAGCATCAACTTCCGTCTACGTTGGTATCTTATTTTTTTCATTTCGTCCAAGTTATTACAGTTATACTTTACACCAAAGAATTTTTGAAAGGCAATAATTTCTTGTATGAGCTTACCGTAGGACTTAGGCCAGTCGACCTGCACAGCATCAGCAACATCATCAACTGCAAAATTGTGTAAAGGAAGAACAAGGTGTAAAGGCTTTATAAAATCAAAGGGCGACTAAGTCCTCTCGGTATTTATTAAATGAGTTTAGACGACCAAATGACGAAGGGATGATAGTGGTTTGTAAAGGTTTTAGCAGTGTACTATTTACAACAAAGATTTTCCTAACAAGCTCAAGAATCCTAAATACTACAAACGACCTAAACTTCTAGTTTACAGAAAATGATTGGGATGAGGGACGGCTTGAATAAGCCTAAACTGATGACTTATCCATTGAGGGAGATAAGTCTCAGTGCCACAATTGCTATAATTACCAGCAATGATTACAACGTCGTGGTAAAGATCCCTCACTGTCAAGCAGGCAACCCAAGATTTATCCCAATTATCATTAGAGTCGCTGAAAGATGAACTCAGATCTGCATGTCTAGCCCACCTAGGTCCAAAAAGGGGTAGTCTTAGGCGACCAAATAAAAAATCGTCTATAAAAAAAGTGGTGAAAAATAGAAAAAGGCCGTGTTAAAGTCTCCTCGGTCGATTTGCCATTGTATTAGCCATGGGGCATAACAACATAGACGACTAGCAAGAGGTTGAGAGGTAACTTTGAAAAAGTGAGGGACATATGCAAATAGCCAAAAGTATAAAATCCATAAAGGGCCACCGGCGTTAGGAAATATTTCCTCACCCTTCTTTAGGATGATTTCAAATAAGAAATGGAAAAGTAAAAAGGGTCATAAGGCTAACCTAGTACCATCAGCGATGGCTATAGCTACATTCAAGAATTCTCTAGTAATTTTTTAAGAAGTTGGGCAAATGACGTACTTATTAAGCCAAAAAAGTAGGAAGGCGATGTGTTCGACCCTAGAAGAGGTGGCCAATTTTCCTTTGAAGCAAGTTAAGAATTTACCAAAACTTGCTTCTAACCTAGAAAAGTAGAGGTCGACGAAACTTACTGAAATGTCAGCAATAATGTCAACTTTTTGGACTGGAATGTTAAAAAGGAAGGCCAAAATTAATTAAACCTGAAGTAGAAAACATTTAAGGCTTTAGACCAAAATAGTAAGGCAGCTAAAATTAATCCATTATGTAAAGCTATTCGATAACTTAATATTTATATTAAATTGTAAACCCCAGTCGACTTTCAAATGGACTTAAAGTAGGGTTCAAGTCGATTTAACCAATTAGTATAATCCTTGGACGATTTTGGCCAAGACCTAATTGACCTTGTAGACGACAAAATAGACATGTTATGAGATTGGTCGAACCTAAAGGGATCATTTCGATGAGCAGGAAAGTAATTGAAATATTAAGGTATTACTTTAATATTATAAGGACCAAGAATATACTGAGAGCAGTCGGCTTTATATGACAATACCTTATAGACGACCCATTCTTTGATTTGCCTTGATAGGTAAGGAGATCCAGAGGAGACTTCTCAGCCTCGGTCAATTTTGACTTTTTAGAGCAAGATGTAGTCAATTTTAATGCCATGATATCATTGTAATAATAAAAATTAGCTGATGAGAAAAAGAAACAAGATGGAAATCAGATCAAAAAGAAAAATGAAAGAAATTTACCTTGAATATGGATGAAGATTGTTGCAAAAGATAAATGAAGTTAAGAGCAAAGCAACTTGTGAAGAGTTTGGTAAAAATTTGGGTGAGGTGTAAATGAGGATTGATTTTTACTTATAAAGGATCAAAGGAGGCTGAAATGAAGAGTCGCAACATATTTAATGCACCATAACCATTTGCACTCTGATAATTAATGATCAGAGGGTAATTAATAATTAATGAAGTTAAGATAGTTAGAAAGACGGATGGCAATAAATGATCAGAATTTAGAAATATTTCTAAGTATGGGTAGTGGTCAGCCTAGAAAAGGGATTTGAGTAAAGTAACAGGCCACCTCAATCGATTTATAAAAGTTAACGAAGAATGAGGTTTGAATTAAATGATAGGTTAGCCCAATAGACTGAATTATTTCAAAAGTATATTTTAGTTGCCAAAGAGAACTGATTGATTTTCTTAAAGTATGAAGCATTGATAACCACCAATGTAAAGGGTGTCGGCCGATTAGTCTTAAAGAAATATAAGATAATCTAAATGTGATTACTTTGAATGACCAAGCATTGAGTAATTGCTTTCAGGCGAGTTTAAGTATACATCCATACAGGCCGAACAAGGCAGATTGGAGCGATCTAGAAGAATAAAGCAATTTTCTTTTAAGATTGGAAGAAATTCTAAGACAATTTTCAAGAATATACCAAGTATTTTAGGTAATCCTTTATTGCTTGGGACAACCTAGGAGATTCAGTGGGGTGATCTAAAGTATAATAGTTTAGGTCAAGGCAATTTTGAAGCACCAGAATAGTAACAGGTGGTCCTAGCCAGCTAAATTGTTGCAAGCCTTGACAAAAATATCTTTTCGGATTAGCTTGTAGGGCGCATTGTTAATACTGGCCTAAAAATGCCTAGTATGCTTTTTCATTTTAAGGTTGGGCTCGATTGTGTATCATAGTTTATTTAGGAATGCATGTATAGTAATAAGTCATGTCATAGCAAAAAAAAAATTCCTTAAAGAAGTAAGTTTAGTATAGAATTTACAGCTTATAAATATGATGAATTTCTCATTGTAAACAACATTAACTATTCAATACAAATAATATACAAGCTTATTAGCTTTTTATCTTTTATTTAACTTTTATCATTCAATCCAGGACTTCGCATCCTTGCTTGTTGAGAATCTCGCAGTCCTGTTGTTAAGAGCTTCACTTGTTCTTCTCTGCGAAAAACCCAAGCTCTGCGATATGCTTACTGCACTACAACCTAAGTCTAGTAGAGGACCTCGCTTACTAAAGTTCCAACCCTGTTTAACCGGATATAGAGTATACACGGACCCAGACATAATTTTACGCAAAAAATTATAAATAGTAAAAATCTCCAACATTAACATTCTTGGCTTGTACTCTAGTTGCACTGCAAAATAGAAGATGCTCAAACATAGTATAGTACAACAAGGCACCATGTGTTAAACAACTAAGGTTTTAGAATATGATATAATATACTTACCCACGTCGCCAAACGTTAGAGGTATCTCGTTATTTTGTATGACGTATGTTGCCCACTCATATAAAAAAATGACGTGCATATCTCTCTAGCCACGATCGATTGATGGAGGGCCAAAAAAGGGAGCCACATAATGGTGTTGGGGTTGATAGGTATATGTTCCATTTCTATGGCCAGGCCCTTATAAACAGTATACGTACGTAATTTCGTTGAACCCCATTATGATGTAAAGTTCCATAACAGTCATGGGTAAACATGCAAACCATGTACGAAAAAGGTTTGGAGTAAGTTGCATGAGAACAATATTATGCACGTGAAGGAAGTAATGTATGGAAAGGTGAAGAGGGAACATAATGGCAATAAGATGTTCCTCAGATTAGACAATCTTTCTTGTATAAACACCTTCTCCTTTTTCTAAATCGTGTGCCTAACTAAGTAGTCGAAAATGTACATTGTTCAATGTTTGATATGAATATCATAAAGAGGTTGAGATTGGTATATTGTGCTTCGCCATTTCCTTTGCCATTATTATAACTTGTCAATGTACCTAGTAAAGAGCGAGTTTAGGATTATAAGTATTACACAATTACATTCGTTATTTAATAGGTCCTTACTTTATATGTAGATATAGATCATAATGAAGGGATTAACTACATATTGAGTACCTCAAGTTTACGAGTGGCTTCATGACAAACGTTGCTACTTCTTTTGTAAATCTCATGAAAATTGATAATATCATAAGCAAAAGTATTTTCAATGCTTGAAGAGGACGTATGGTCATTTATGACCATTGTGTAAATAAAGGAGGAGAAATGTCTAGAAATAGCCACTTTTAAAATGCTATAAACTTTTATAGTCAAAAACTATTTGATAAATCTTTATTAATCGAGAAGATAATGAATGGATAAAATTGTCCTTATGAATAATATAACTAAAAAAATATTTATAGTTTAAACCATAAAATCAACAAAAAAAATATTGTTATTGTCTAAATAAATTTTTAAAAAATACTCTATAGATTAAGAACAAGTAATTTTATGTATTAATGTATAAAAATAATGTATGAAAATGATGAAAAATAATAAAATCGGTGACAAAAATGGTGGAAAAAAATAGAATTTCTCGCACCTCGCGTAAGGCGCAGAAAGGGGCCTCGCACCACACCTCTCGCGCAGAGATGGGCATTATGCAACGCCTCATGCGCGAGGTGTGCCGCAAGGCCCCAACTTGCACAACACCCCACACGCAAGAAACGAGGAGGGGCCTCGCGCCACACCCCATGCACGAGATATGGTGGAAGGCCCCAACTCGCACAACACCTCGCATGCGAGGTATAGCGTGAGGCCCTAACTCACACAACACCTTGCGCACGAGGTATTGCACGAGTTGGACGAGAGTTGGTTGTGAGTTGGACGCGAGGCTCTGTCGACTTTAATCTTTTTCTCTCACTTTTTTGTCGGATTTTATTTTTTTTGTTTTTTACAATTTTTCAATAATTTTTAATTAATTTATTAATTTTCAGTCTACTTATTCTAAATTATTTATTTTAACTAATTTTAAAATATATTGTGATCAAAATTTTAAATAATTTATGAGAGATGCAAAAATATTATTAAAATAAAATAATACAAAAATTAGATGTATAACTAATAAAATTTATAAATTTATTTTATGATTAAATTAAATTTTTATTTTAAAAAATTACCTTTTTAAATATTTACCAAAAAAAAAAAAGCTCAGTTGCAGGCTTCATCGACATGCAAGGGTTACCATAGATTGCATATTCAATATGTCTAACTTTGTAGCATTATCACATGAAAAAGTGGTAGCATTTAATAATCCGACAACATGAAAATATGGAAGTGGCAACATTTAATGAACTGATATGTTAAAAGATATGATGACATCATGGCAGTGGATGATCATGTTTTCCACTTACCTAACTATTTTTGGTTTTGACACATAAACCTAAAGTTTAGAAAAATATCACTATATTGATCTTCACAGAGCGTGTACATTAACTTGTAATCTCAATCCTAACTGACGTGAATAAATACAAGTACGTCATTAGTTAATGGTCATTTGTATACCGTCAACCTTTGTGGCCATTGTGAGAGTGCCATTAAATTATATAAATTGAGGTAGGTCATGTGAGATGACATTTTAGGCATCGTATTATAAGTCTTGTATACACATGATGAAAATAAGGTACATAAATAGTATGATTGGTAGGGAAAAATCATTCCATTCAATTAAAGCGATAACTTAATTAAGAACTTATTTCGAGTAACGAGTTAGTCATTGCCCGCTAAAGGTTTTTAATATATGTATTTCTACGTAATGAAGCTACTCATATACTGGCAGTCTCATTACCCAAACTTGGAAATTAATTGTTAATAAATTTAAAAATACATATTATGTAACCACTTGCTCCAATTTATCAACGCTTACATTATAAATTTATATAGCCGTTTGATGTTCATTCAAATTAGAGGTTCAATTTCGCCTGTTGCAAAATAAAAAGGGGTGTGTGTATTAAGGTATGTGTTGTACACTTAAAAAAATAAAAAATTTATATAGCCGTGGTTACGTTTAATTTTGACCTTCCTTCAAGTCGGTTGTCTTCTATACTAACAAATTGTTTGCACTCACTTATAGTAATGATTGCATTACTCAACTTTGGAGGCATCATTATATTGGTTGATATGCTTATTTGCACTTATGTATGGTTAACTTGAATTATGCAATATATTGTTGCAACACATTATTTTTCTTTAACCACACTTTGTGTACATTGTTTACAATGAGCCTTCCTATGCAACATATTGCAACTTGTAATACATTTCGATTTTTAGTAGAAATATTTTATATATCAAATTTATATACTTTATTCTTTAAGTATATGTCTTAATCAAATAAAAATGGATAAACTTCCACTAACTGCTATAATGTCTGTCAACGCATTACACAATGCCCTTGAAGATTCGAGATTTCCAATTCAGGTTCTTTTTCTATATAGTGTATACTAATTAGTCCCTCCACCATACTATATTCCATATGAACTATTAATACAAGATAATTTTCACTTTCTAATCTGCAGTTCATGTAACCTTTTCATATCATCAATGTAATAATCAACTTTGTACTCCAAAATATTTCAAAAACTATATATCAATTATGAGTATATATGTTGAATTATATACATTTCTGGTGGGTGATGTGTTGTACGGAAATGTTAGTTGAGTAATAATTATACAAATTTATAATAACAACATTAGTAGAGAAATGTGGTAAAAATAAATAAAAGAAGAAGACACAACAATTTACGTGGTTTGGCTTTAAGTCTACGTTCACGGGTAAAGACACAAAAAAATATTTCACTTATAAAAAATAGAAATATATAAATTGTTGTAAATAATTCTCACAACCCAAAATCCAAATACACCCAATATACTCAATAGAACATTTGACTAATGAAATTGCATAAATATGCAATTTCTCTCAAATGCTCTAAAATACTTCTAATGTCTCACACAATTTGTCTTATAAAATTGTCTCTATTTATAACAAAATCATAGCACATAAATATTGACATTTGTGTGTGAAAGACAAATTAAAAAATTATCAATTTTAGACACAAGTTTGGTGCTTACCAAACTATTTTTAATTGTCAAATATTGGTGCTAATTTCTTTGTATAATTCAAGTCAATATTTCAACAAATCTCTATTTTAACTTGAATAATCAAAACTTTAAGAGAAATATGTTTTAGTGTCTTTACCCATTAATTTGTAATCTTCAAATTATTAGGACATTGATCAAGTTAAGACAGTGCTTAAACTTAATCGTTGTAACCACCTTGATCATCATATCTGCAGGATTGTCACCAATGTCAATCTTTTGAAGAAGTATTTTTCTTTCTTCAATAATCTCCCCCACAAAGTGATATTGTACATCAATATGCTTCGTACGTGCATGAAAAACTTGATTCTTTGCTAAGAAGATAGCACTCTGACTATCACAATACACATTAATGTGCTTTCGATTAAGATCCAAATTTTTCAGTAGCCCTTGTAAATTCTTGTCTATTCACGTAAGACAAGAATAAGACACAATCTCAAGTATTAAATTAAAAAAATATATATACATTAGAAATTAAGTTGTTAAATATATGTTTGTTGTGACTTAAAGACATTTAAGTGTATTAAATGAATCAAGAATTTTGTGTAAACAAATTAAATTTGGAGTTATTAGTCGTTTAAATAAATATAATTGTAAATGAATCAAATCGTGTTCAATCCTATAAATGAATTGAATTCGATTATTTATTTAAATATTTATAACTATGTTGAGTTGTGAAATTTGTATTTTAAATGAATTGAATCTATGTTTAAGTAATTGATTCATTTCTACAAAATGAAATCGTATGCGAATCCATTTTTGTAGAAACTTGATTCCTATATTGACTTAACACAAATACGATTTATTTATACGATTATTACCCCTATTTCAAATGAAGACCCTTAAATCTGCTTTCACATTCATTTTAAATAAGGTGTCTAATATTCTTCCTAAACTCATTATGAGTTTAACATTTCATTACAAACTCATTCTAGCAAATAGGAACTCTATACTAAACTCAAAACGGGTTAAATTTTTAATTATTAATTTCTAATGAAATTTTAAATATATAATAATTAAAATCATATCACAAATTCAAATTTAAAATTACAACAAGACCACAAATTCAAATTCCTACTTTGAATACTTCTTATGTAAGATTAAATGAATAAACAAAAAAGTGCATAACATAACCAATAAAATAAGAATTCATGTATATAATCTACGGGTGACAGTGGATCGAGGTTTAGGACATGTTGGAATCCTAAATTCCGTATTCGGTTTTCACTTTAGTAAAGAAATATCAAAATTTTCCCAAATCTATAGTAGGTTTAACCTGTCATTACCCACCCGAATTGAACAGGATAGGTGTCCACATAGAACTTATTTACCAAAAACGCACCTATTGACAATATATTTACTAGTGCAATAGAGGCGCAATGAAACATCACGTCCATAATAGTAACCCATTTCAATAGAGAGTGAAAGCAACCTCATGTGCATAACAATAACGAGAACTGCATCACAAATCCTGCGGTTTGCTTGAGAAGACACGTGATTTGCAATTGTTATATGATTACATCACATACCGCATTGGAGCTTCTATATAATGGGTTACCATGATCCTCTTCTGTATATATACACCTGACGCTCATGAGTTAACCATCCAAGGCATTTGTTAATTTCATAGTGCAACTGCCAAAATTGTAGTTTTTTCATACCAGGTTAAAACATATAAAATAATTTTTGCTGCCAACCATCAACTATACTTATAACCTCTTACAAATAGCCAGGAAACGAAACACGAATCTAGTTGGTTGTGTGACCCAAATATAACTATTTTGACATTGTTGCATCTTTTATTAACTGAGAAAATGCATTCCTGTCTCGGTTAATAATGGACATAAATCCATGTTTTTTCATACATCTATCCTAAACATTTGGATGTTGTTTTATCAATGCAGTTGTTTCTAGAAGTCAATTTGCATGTGTCGTTCAATATATTCTTTTTTTTAATCGCACTGAATTATAAATTGCTGCTTATGGTTAGTCTTTTAATATACTCATATGACTATGTTCATTTATAACAGGCAATATGAGCATCCTGCAAACCATTGTGCAGACCTACAAAAGCAACCTATCAGAGTTGTACCACAACTGAATAATGTACATGTCAAAGCTATAGATGGTGGACATGATCAAAGGCCTATAATGAACATGCAATTGGCTATGTTTCGTGAATCATGCTTCGATCATTTCCTTCAATTGGATACTTTGGTTTTTCTTGTGCACAGCGTGTTTTCGAGAGAGGTCATGATGGATAACGAGAATGGCAAGTTGTTGTTTATGATTGATGGCTGAAATTGTCGATTTTCATGGCTAGATTCTGCTCTTATCACAGGACTAAATTTCAGACCTCATGCACAGATAGACACTGAGTAGAGTAGATGTTAAAAAAGCCATGTAATTGTGAAGTTTCTTTACATGGATGAATCTAAAAAAGTCGAGGACCTGGAATATGTGTTTGTAGATACAAATTTATTTTTGAAGATGATTCAGACGCTCTAAGGTTGGCGATAGTTCTTTTAACTCTTTTTGACAAGGCTGATGGGAGGATTCTAAACCAAAAACTATTGAAGCTGTCAAATTATATATCAGCATTTAACAAGTACCCGTGGGATTCACTATGCTAGGAGTACACTATCACTTCCATAAAGCATGTGATAAAAAATTGGTCATAATTCTATTGCAAATGAAAGCAATCTAAATGAGTGCACAAAGAGACAAAGATGAGTCATTTAATCTCCATCGGTTTCCATTCACCTTCTAAGTTAGTATTCATTTCATTATTTTGCATGTGTTCCTCGGCATGTAGCAAGTTAACGACAACGACAACCTGGCATCAATATAAACAACATGAAGTATGGTTATGTGGCGTTTATTAAAGTAGTGTGAATGTTTTATTTATTGTGGGTTTTGGTGGCTAACCAACCTACATTCCTCTGTGTAGCCTACGGGTGATGTGCATAAACATACCTTCACTATAATGGATTAGTGGTGAAGCTAAATTAATGACATATTTATGTTGTGACCCCAGTGATATAATCATTATCAATATCAATATTTGTTCCATCAATAAATTATAGAAGAATGTAAAAACTATAACAAACTCATTATATGTATGCAAATATGATTATATGAAAGTATCTTGCCTACCAGATGGTTATATACACTCAAGAAGGATGATGTTAGCATTCCTCAAATTCTTAGATGGCAAACGACTACGCCTTCTACTAAAGCGCAGTTAAGCAATGAGCTATTTAGTGTCTCTGATTTACCTAAGGGGGAGGTTTTAACGGAGCTTAACCTAGTGAACAGGAGAGTGAAATTAAGTTCTATAGAAATTATTTAACATTCTATGATAGGCATGTCAATATAGACAACGCTGCTTCGAAAGTCATGCGACTCCGATATGTCAATTCACAAGTCAATCCCTCTTGTTCTATCAATTGGGAGGTATATTTTACACAACCACGCAAACATTTACTCTATTTGTGCGATGAGCAACCAACCTAAATTTAAGCAATATGACATATTACAAACTGATAATCTGCTTGTGCTATTTAATGAACTGGCAGGTAAAGTAGGGCGCTGAAGGCACGAAGATTGTAAGTGGATAGTACATAGTTTAAGCAATAGTTGCCTCGACTGTGCAAGGTGTTCGAGATCTTATCTTACTATGTAATTTGAAAGGGAAATGTTGGAAGAGGTAGCGTGCAGCATATATGGCAATGGATAAGATCAGTGTCTCGCAGAAAAAATATACATCAATTCAAGCAAGGGTGGCTGACAACGATGTGTTTAACGTGGTAAAACTCAATTCACAATTGATATGTGCAATTATTTACAAAATTAGATAATGTTAATGACATAACCGTAGTAGCTTATAATGGCAGGGGTGAGTTGTTCAACTTTTGACGCTGGAATGAATTTTGATGGAGAAGTCAATGAAATAATTTCCGCGGAGGAACCATGTTAAAAAATGCAATCATATTGCATTCGTCTCATAGAAAGTCAACTCAACAAGGACGCACATATTTACAATGACATTGGGAACGATCCCATGGCCCCGATTAACGCTAACAAATACCAGAAATGTTTCAATATGGTTGTCCAATAGTGGTGGAACACTAATTGTCACCAGCATGTGGAACGTCGGGGCCACTGTAGGTCTTGAATATTGTTAATGGTGGATGGCTTGAAGATGATGAGAGTAACAGAACGCCACCATACTTTATAAATTGTGATGCAAAATTGGCCCAAACGGTACACATAAATGAAATGAGCATGGAAATTAATAGAGTTGTTAGAACGCCTTGTGATATTTGTGTTGATTTACATGTTTTGATAATATTTGGGATGTCTATTTCAGCACATTAGTTCCTACTTGTCCCTCGTTATAAGTAATGTGAAGAACAAAGGTCTGAACATGCCCAACAGGTGTATGCGTGTAGAGACTAAATTTTTAATAAGTTATTATGCTTAATTTTAAATAACAATATATGGTGGGATTGGCTATTTAACATGGTGGATAAGTGACAAGCATGGTAACAGTTTAGTGTTTCTTTACATTATTTGTAGGCATTTATGCTTTCGACAGGATGGAGCTAGCAAAGTGTTGTAAGCCATTGCATGTTGTCAAGTGGAATTTGGAGATTATGGCCAAGTACATGGAGAGTAACATTGCGTGAAGTGATGTTGACGAGGTAAATTCCGTAGACTCTCCATTTGTTGGTTTTTTTTTAAATGCAAATTGTGATGTTTCAATGTATTAACCCAAACAGGTGTATATATGCCTATAACCTTGGGAGGATTGCAGATAGGTGCATATCGTGTGAGTTTTGTAAAAAGAACTATAATCGTGTATTACTCATATTTGTAAATGACAACAGATGATTGAGTGTTTATGTGTCTGCAGTTCATGAGGTAGTTACTTCCACATTTCCTTGCTGCCTCGCCCAAACTTTTTAGCAATAGATCACATATTAAGGCATCTGTTCTACTTTTGAAGTTATTCACCTTTAGATTAAAGTGCCACAACAACACTTATCTTCAAGGGATTGCAGCATTTTCATGCTACAGATGATTAAAATTCTTATGTATAGGTTTCCTTTAAACTTTATAGTCGATGACAATTTGTTCTTACACAAGAATATTGCACTCCAATTGTAGGTCAATGCAAGGTAAAAAAATGGAAAATATGCAGGTGTGATGGAGTTGTGTTCTATAACAATGGAGAAGGGTTTTCTAAAGGTGTTTGTTGGAAGTGTAATATGTAAGGGTGGACACATTATGATTAAGTTGTTCAGTGAATAAGAATGTTAGTAACGTGCAATGTGAAAGGTGTACATTTTTGTAATTTAATTATATGTTCTCATCCCGTTGATGAAGTAAAATTTCTTGTCGCCACAATTTGCTATACTGATCCATCCACCTTTGTAAAGTTGCTTACAAAGAACGTATGTGCTCAATTTGTGGATGTAAGAATAATACCTTAAAAGATGAATTAGATACAACTAGTTGTGGTTCTCGTGGAATACATTTTCAGAGATTATCAAATCTGAATTAATGATGTAGTACAAGACTTATTTACTTTGTATCAAAAAATAAAAAATAAAAAGACTTATTTCGTTAATAACCAACATGATCAGATACTTTGTTGGTGATTGAAAATTGATAGCATGGAACAAAAGTTTTAAGGACTTTGTTAGTAACGGACAATAAGAGACAACCTTATAAATTCCCATGCTTGAAAGAAATGAATTCGTGTGGTCCCTTACACAAGTAGGGATCTGATGACAATGTTATTTTGTTGCATTTCTCATTGAACATTATGAGATAACTTCCCATTAATAATATATAATTAAGAGACGACACGCATAGGATGTTCAACACTCCATAAAAAATGTAATCGTACAATGCAATTTATTTAAGAGTTGTTGAACAATTAATCGAAAGTAGTATGAGTAGTTCAATCTAGGATGTGAGCATGAGTTCCTGCATTTTGAACCTCATGTCAATCACCGTTTTCCCCTTACTTACTCCACCGAATTACAGGAACAGATTGTCAACCTGCTAGAAATACACTGATGCGCAATGCATTATTTATCTACAAAGATAGTATATTAAAGTCAATGTTCATTCGAGATAGATGGTGTTCTGTGTGGGATGTTGGATATTTAATTTAATTAATATCCATAATATTATAAAATTTAATAATTATGGATTAACACTATACATAAATAAAAAGACACAACATTTAAAAAATATGTTATAGAAAACATACTTGTTTGTGCTATTACCGTTGCTTGATTGATTGTCGCAATAGATTAAAAGCTAATCTTCCTCTCTATGACTTAGATTAACAGTTTAGTGACTTTCAATGGAAAAAACGTACTATTCTCATTTGTTCAGTCTAGGTTAAAGAGAAGACTTAGCTTTTATACGCAAAGTTAGAGTTTTACACTAAGCCTTCTCATAACGGATTTTAATAAAGTCCAAAAGCCTACACTTAGCACTCAATTGAGTTTTTATACAAAATATACTATAGCCCAATTCAAAAGTGATTACTAAACATATTAGATTAATTAATTAATAGACTACTCATTAATCTATTTTTATAAAATAAAATATTCAATTAATGTTAGCCCACATTTAATAAAAAAATTTCAACATTATCCCATTTGAGCTAATATTAATTGATTTTTGAGTGTTTATTAAATTCAATTTTGAAAGCAATACTCTTGATTAATAACAGAAAATTTATGTTTTGTGTGACCATACATTTTAAAAGAAATGATAGTCTATAAATAGCATCTTAAAAAACTTATCCAGTCCAATATAATTTTAATATTGGACTATGAAGATCTATATGTTAAACTCAATAACATAAGACCATTCATAATCACGAATACTAATAATAATATCAACAGGGATCATAAACCCAGTAGTGTAGTAAGAAATCAATGTCAACATGTGATCATAATTAATATGCATTTTTTCTTATTAGTCATTATTACAATTTCTTAAAAAACTCAAAATTAATATGAAATTGTAACTGTAATTTCTCAATCAAAATGAAATTGCCTGACTATAGCAAATTATACATCACTAATAGTTCAACATGAGATCTCAAAATAACTATTATATGTGATGTCCAAAAGTATACAACTATAATTCTTAAGGTGAAACATCTTAAGATACTATATTGTATATTCAATTCAAAATATGATATGCAACAATAATGATGATCATCATAAAATAAATTCAATTTTTGCAAAATACATATCAATAGTGAACATTATTTATACGACATAATAATCGAAATAAAAGAACATGCATAAACTTTCACTAAACAAAAGATCAAAAGATTCAATGACATCCATATTCATAACATATTCCTTAAACACTATAGGCCATAAACCTTTAGTTAGGGTATTAGCTAACATGGACTCAAATCTTATATGCTCAATCATCATTTCTTTACTAAGTCCTTGATTGTGAGGTATTAATTTTCATATTCTTAGAATCACTACTGATCTTATTGTTCTTGAATCGAACACATCTACATTATTATCACAATAAATCACAATGGGTCTAGAGATGGAATCACTAATTTACAGCTCTAAGATCAGATTTCTTAACCAACTAGCTTGAGAAGATTTACTATAACAAAACTCAACGTACATGGTTAAGAATGCAATTAGGCTCTACTTCACACTTTTTAATGAAATAGCTCTACCAACTAACATAAAGATATATCTTGAAATAGATTTGTGATCATCTAAATAGCTACCAAAATCAGAATCTCAATATCCAACTATACTAAAATCAACATTCTTATACACAAGCATAAAGTCCTTCGTTCTTTGTCGATGTCTCATGCCTTTCTTTGTAACAACCCAATGATTATGCCCGAGGTTTGATAATGATCTACTAAGAACATTAACTATAAAGGTGATATCAAGTCTCGTACATACTTATGCATACATCAGGCTACTAATTGCACTGGTATAAAGAACTGTTTTCATGACTTCATTTTCTAAATTATTCTTAGGACATTGTTAATTACTAAGTTTATCTCTTTTTATAATAGGTACATCATATGCATTGCATGTTTACATATTGAACCTTTTAAGCACACAATCAATATAGGCTCTTTGAGATAGTTCCAAGATGTTTTGAGACCTATCACTACGGATCTCAATGCCTAGAATAAAAAAAATGCTTCATTAAGATCCGTCATGTCAAAATTAGTAGAAAAAGACACTTGGTATCATTTAGGAGATTTACATTGCTACTAGCAAGCATGATATCATCGACATAAAGTACCATAAAAATAAATTTACTCCCACTTATGTTTTAGGCTGAGACATATAGAATTCCTTACTCAAATCTCTATTGAGGAAGGCTGTCTAGACATCAATTTAGTGAAACTCTAAATTGAAATGAGCTACCAATGTAATAATTACCCTAAAGTATTCTTTGGTGGAAACTAGTGAAAATGTCTCTTTGAAATCAATGCCTTCACGTTGTGTATACCCTTTTGCAATCAATCGAGCCTTGAATCTTTCAACATTTCCTTTGTTATCTTTCTTGGTCTTGGATACCCATTTACACTCTATAGGTTTATATCCTTTGAAAGATCTACAAGTTTCCAAACATTATTATCAAACATAGATTGTATTTTATCTCTCATCGCAAGTAACCATTCGCTTGCCTGATCACTAGTAAGAGCTTTACGGTAAGTTGTTAGGTCTACTTCTTCTCTAATGTCATACTCTCCCTGTTCAAGATAAATATAGTAGTCATTAAAAATAGTAATCCTTTTAGTTCTTTGTGAATTCCTAACTTGTACTTCAAAAAAAGATTCATTACAGGCTCATTAGTTAAAGGAATCTCATTTACAATAGGAGTTTCTTTAGTAGTAGGGAGATTAAAAGTATTAACTTCTTGTGGAATCCTATAATCAATGACTGCACCCTCAAAATAAACATATGAAACAGGCAATGATAAAGAAACAATATAAAAGGGTTCTACTCCTTTTGTAAAAATATGCCTAAATTATTATGCCACAACAACAATAAAGATCTTTCCCTAGTCAAAGATCTTTTAGAAATAGTATTTTCAACATTATAAGAACAATCATATTTCTCAGACAACAAAGAGACAATTTATGAAGCCCATTAGATAAAACCCGCTGTCAATGACTTTAGATTCAAAAATTATCTCAATTCTTCTATTTGTAAAAGTAAATGAGTATCTAGCTTTATCAAGTATTGATAGCGAAATCAATTCCTTCTAAATAAAGGTACTAAGAAAACATTGTCCAAAATAAGCTGAAAATTAAAATCTATTTCTAAAATAGCAATCTCAATATGCTCAATGTCAATCTCAATATCGCTATCAACTTAAAGTTTTGACTCTATCTCCATTGGCTTCCTCATATTTCTTATCCCTTTAAAGTAGTTGCAATCTAAATAGTAATACCATTGTCAAGCCATTATGAATCTAAAAGAACATCAACTAAATTGGATTCAAAACAGACATAGGCAAATAAAATGCCCTATTCTTTCTTCTTCTTTTCTAACCAATTCTAAAACTTAAAACAATAAACCCTCTTATGACAATTTTTGTTGCAGTGATAAAATTTTAGGACTTTGTTCTTAGCAATTCCATCATTCTACTTTTCACTTCTACTTTTTTTGAAATTCTTATTTTTCTTATGAGTATGGAAGTTGGGCTTTCTAGATTTTCATATCCCTTTTTCGTATCTAGCTTTTTAGAGGCAACAAAATGATTAGATTCACTCTTGTCTTTTTTATGCCTTTTATAGTTTTTCTTCTTCCGTCATGCACTTAGTGATCAAGTTATTTCACTTTAGGCTTTACGTAAGCATACTTTATCCAAAACGCATCTATTTAATTAGAGGCAGCCAAACCTTATTGGCTATCCTAGGATCAACTTTACGAGTGATGTAGGATATTACAATCTCTCATTCTTTAGGACCTCTCATCTTTGTGCCAGTCAATCCTCACACAGGTCATAATACCTAAGGATTTACGCATTAATGTACCTTTTGATAGCCATGAGACTTAATTGGTTCAATCTTTTCCATTTTGCATGATAAGCTTTTTGAGCTTTAGTGCTCTCATCAGTGGGTTATGGGAGTTTATCTTCACGTAGAGCCATATCCATACCCACTATTCTCAAAGTGAACTCTATATCCAATCTTCATCTCTTATAGTTTGACCTATTCAAAATCTCAATTATAGCATTATTATTATTCTTAGCGGAAAAAAAAACTATATATAAAAAAATGCAACAAGATAAATTATAGGCAATGATAGAATGCTCAAATAAGCATAAACAATACAATATATATAAGAATAAATTATATTATCATAAACTCCCTAAATTTTTTAATAAACAATTATTCTCTAAGCATGAAGATCAACAAAATAAGGAAAATTTATAGATCTAAAAATTCATCCCTTTTAGATAGATCGACCTTTAAACCTATATATTTCCTTCAATAATAATAAAATAAATAATTCTTCAAAATTCAGTCCCTTTGAGAAAATAAATTTATAAGATTATTTATCTCATATAATATTCTTCATGCCATTTAAAATAATTTGCACAATAACCCTTTTTGGGCAGGTGATTATATCAATTAATTTTAAAAAATTTCCATCAACAAAATAGGAACTCAATAAAAATCTTGCAAACTTTGATAGTTAAACCACTTTGGTGAAATAACCACAATAATTTACGAGCAATGTTTCAAAATGGGGAAAATTAAACAATATTGCCAAACACAATAATGCAATGACATATATGCATGTCATCAAATGAAATGAAGTATGTCACAAAATGTAATTTCAATGATCAACAATCAATCATAGTTGCATGAATTTGAACAACAATTTTGAACTACAATTTAAAACTAATTATAGTAATAGTTTATGTAACTTAAAATTAATTAGGAGAGTACACTAACAAAAGTTTCAATCTAGTGAGAGTGAATATTGTTCTCTTATTCCATATATATTAAAATAATTTATGATAAAGTTTTACAACAAAATCTTACCAAAAATTATTTTTCTCCTAATTAAAACACATAAACAATTAATAATTATTTAAAAATATTTTTCATCCTTAAAAAATAACATAAATTATTTATAAAATTAGAGAATGAAAAATGGAGTTCAACATAAAAAAAAACAAAATCAAAACGGGCACCAAATGAACCCGCACACATCCCACATAGTGGCCCTGTGAGTGGACTTCAAAAGACTTAGCTGGAAGTCATCTTCAACCTCCAGCTAGGTTGGCTTAGGCCTGCAACATGGGTCATTCGACCCAGTTTTGACCCATTTTACAAAAACACCCTTAAAACTTGTATTTTCGGTTTGAATTTTGAGGGCTTTTGTAGATCTCTTAAATTCTAACATGTCTAGACTATTTAATAGACAAAATAACAAGCTAAAACATGCTACATTTAAATAACAAGATCCAGAATTGTGCCTTTTATGTCCAACTCAAATTTTCAATATTTCACAACAATTGAGTAGAAATCTTGTATAAATTTTTATCCTTATGCAACTTTAAATCTATCTATAACAATTAATTGTACAAAAACACTCTCAATTTTGCTCAATTTGGAAGGAGAAATTCGAACTTTTCTAGGGTTTATATTGTTCATAACCTAAATTTAAAATTTGAAATTCTCTAAAATTACCCAACCAAATTAGTAATATAATATATCAATTTAAAGCTTGAATTAAGAGGAATAAAAGCCCTATGTTTTCATGGTTGGTCAAAGACAAGAATCATATAAAATCATGGCAAAAATATTCGATCAAAAATAATAAATAATAAAAAACTAATAATAATTTCTTTCAATTTATAATTGTAGATCCTAAATCATGTATGTTAACTCTGATACTAAATGTTTGATATTTAATCCAATTAATATTCATAATATTACAAAATTCAACAATTATGAATTAACACCATACATAAATAAAATGACAACAATTGAAAAATAGGTTATAGAAAATGTACATGTTTGTGCCATTACCATTGATTGATTGATTTTCACAACGGATTGAAAGCTAATCTTTCTCTTTATGACCTAGATTGACATTTTGGTGGCTTTTAATGAAAAAGAATGTACTAGTCTCAATAAATGAATCTATGTTAGAGATGAGACCTAGCTTTTATATACAAAATTTGAGTTCTACATTGAGCCCTCCCATAACAGGCTTCAATAAGACTCAAAAGCCTACACTTATCACTCAACGGATTTTTACACAAAGTATGCTACAGCCTAATTCAAAAATGATCACTCAATATATTGAACTAATTAATTAATAGACTACCCATTAAGCCGTTTTTATAAAATAAAAAATTTAATTAATGTTAGTTCACATTTAATAAAAAAAAATTCAATATTGGAGTATTACAAAGATAAGTAAGATAATAATTTTTACAATTTGAATAAATTTTAAATGTCAATATTACCTAATAAATAATTCATGAATAATCACCCATACGTATATGATATGAACCTGAATCCTATTTACATTATGCATGAATGAATCGAAATCTTAGTGAAGAAACAAGTTTGAAATTAGATATATAAGCATATGAAGAATAATTTTGTTAAAAAAACATAATTGTAGCTTGTATAGCAAGGTCTTGTGGCTCTCACCCAAAAGTCCTGGGTTCGAATCTTAAGCAGGGAGAATTTTCTTTTTTGTTTTCTATGTTTACTATTTTCTTAGTAAGTTATATTGTTTCGTTATTAGTTTTTAAATTTTCCATCTCTTGTACAATGGCTATTTCATCATTGCTCGATTCAAAATTAGAAAGTAATCTCTCAAAATGTAGCTTGATAAAATGAAACGAACAATAAAGTCTTAACCTTTAACGGGTCAAATCGATTGGATGTGGTCCATATCAACAAGCCGACAAGACAAACAGTTTTTACAATAGTTGATATAATATTTTTAATGAAGAGTAACTTCCAAAAATATTATTATTGCTGGCTAGGTATATCAGCTCTCAGCCAAATGTATCGGGTTCGAATACCAATAATGAAAATTTTTTATTTTCCATGTTTTTAATAGTTTTTTGTGCTCTTAGTGAATTATGTTGTTTTATTATTTATTTTTTCTTTCCAGCTCATGTGTAATGGTAATTGGATCTAATAAACTATAGTAAAAAGTAAGATTTTATCATGTCACATCAACGGCACGTCCTCAATAAGAATAAGATTTCTAGACAATAATGACAAGTTCTTTGGGAAATGAAAAGGCGGTGCTTAATAGACAATGCAGTTACATGTAACCAACCTAACCCGTTAGTAAACCTTGACTGGCAAGTGAGTGACCCTTGAGTAAAAGTGACACTTCAATGACCATTCAATCTGCTACCTCTGTTCCACTATAGCATACATTTCTACCCTCTGAAGATAAGTTCTAACTCTCATCTCTCCATTGAACGATCTCCACCTTGACCAATGTGTCGTCAGCCAAAAAAGGGTAACAACACCAACCGACGATAGAGGTACCCTGTAGCACCGATCTTCAACAATGAACACCGACAAGCTAGGTTTACGAGTTAACCAAGTAAGCTCTCCTTTACTTCCCTATAAATGTGAATTTGTGTAACTATGTCAGTCATTTAGTAACTTGTTATATTAAATTTTATAGGTTGTATATGGGTACAATTTGTCAAAGTTATATTTAAGCAATCACCAATCGTTATGGGCATGAACCTTGCCCTAATCTAAATTACTTGCAATGAAATCTCATTGATATTATATGTTCTACTAATAAAATGAATATAGTGCATCCTATTTATTCAAATTTCAACAATCGACCTGATCATTTCTTATTGTTCCACTTCGAAGCTTGTTACTATTTCGTTATATTGAACAAAAATGAATGTAGCATTTGATGGGTGTTTCATAAATCGTCCTAATTCCAATGGTTTTTAATTCATTGGTAGGTGAAGCTTTAGCATATGCTTCTAGCCCATTGACATAATGAGGGCGATTGACACCAAATGTATGGTCATTCTAACAACTGTTAGGTGTTTCACTTGTATGTCACCTTTTGTGATATCATGTGGCCGCTACGCATGACAAATCTTGAAGATTTTTACAACTTATATATTACACAACCTGTTGCACAGAATACCAAACCTATTCATTTCTAGGTTCTAAGTTTAGGGCAACAATAATCGTGCCGTGGACTGGGCAGAGAAAGGTTGTCAACACTAAGAGTAAGTTCATTGACATGGCTGATTGATGGATCAGCCATGGATTCCTTCTACTTATAATGGATTTAGAGAACTTGGGCTGGTCGAGCCTTCAAACTTATACCCATGGACCTCAAGAGGAATTAACCTATGTAGAATCATCTGTCAATGTTACAGCAGATAAGAGACATTGCTGCCGAATATGCAATCAACCCGGCCACAACCGAAAAGGTTGTGGGTGACGCGAGAGACAATAAAGGGCAATGAAGTAACTTTATTTCACTCTTATTGGCCATTATAAGCAAAGTCCTTCCTAGCTGGTTCACTACTATATGTCTCATGTACCTTATCAATTAATTGTTGTCCAAAAACCTTTACCATCAACTGGCATGGCTAAATGTTGGAACCCTTACCACATTTTTTATTACCTAGTTATGATTTCTCCATTTGACTTGGAAAAAAGTTACAATAGTTAGCAAATCTTTGTGAGGCCCCATCATTTCTGCTCAATGTTTCTCCAAAAGTGTAGTCATCATCACTGCCACTGACCTAAACAATGCTTTGGATAAAGCTCTCTGGCTGTCATAACTAGTGCGATCCTCATTTGTTGTTACCAAATCATTTTTCTCCTCAACCACATCCATATTCACAAAACCAATCTCCAATTTTGGCGCTGTTGTTTTCATTCTTGCTAGAAACCATAGCATAGGGCTGAGACATTGACAGGAACTTTAATCCAGCATCAAGCTTTAAAATCCTGGTCTTTTTAATCCCACGTATTTCATTAACCAAAAATTTATCTCCTTCTTGGCCTTTTAGGGGTTTGTCCTTAATGATTTTGAAGTTTGAGGTTGATTTAAAGTTCCTATCAATGTCCTAACCCAATTTTACTGTTTTTAGCGAGAATGACAACAATGTCATCTGTTTGGATACTAGTTTTGTGAATAGGTATGTGGTTGAGGAGAATGTTGATTTGGAGACAACAAACGAGGATCGTACTGGTGATGATAACAAGAGAGCTCTATCTAAAAGCAATGTTCAGTCAATGAAAGTGATATGACTGTGCTTCTAGAGAAATTTTTAGTAAATGACAAAACCATTTAGAACAAGTATGTCAACCATGCTTACTTGCATCCCATGAATTTAGTGGGTGTGGTAAATAAAGTGTGGCTATGGTAAGTAAATTGTTACGGGGGAAAGATGATCACATTTTGAAATCACATGTTTGTATATTCTAAAGCATTCTTAAATGTAATGTTTTAAACAACATGATCCTATATTACTCATGTGAAATGGTCTATGTGAAGTTATATGTTAAAATCCAAAAAAAAAAATACAATGGTGTGTAAAAAATGCTATACATTATAATATGTGTTTAAGTAATGATAATTGATAGCTTTTACTTGAAAATATTTTTGAGTTAAAAATTTGTCAAAAAATAACATTATTTTCTCAGTAAATTAATTTATCCCCCTCAATAAAAGACACTATTGCTATTAGGTCCCATAATTTGCACACGTATTCATTAAATTAAAATTAAAATTAAAATTGAGAAGAGGTTAGAGAGTGTGATTTATTATTTTTTACGATTCAGAGCTATAGCGACCATAAAAATATAACATACAATGCAATTTATTAAAGAGTTGTTCATAATAGTATGAAAAATTATTTGAAAGTAGTATAAGTAGTTCAAATTGAGATGTAAAAGTGAGTTCTCAAATTTAGAACCTCACATTAATCATTGTCTTCCCCTTACTTAATTCGCTGAATTATATGAATAGACTATCCACCTACAAGAAAAACACTCTGAAACTCAAAATCATATTTATCCGATAAAAAATGGTGCTTTAACGTCAATGTTCATTTGAGAGAGATGGTATTAATTCTCAATATGAGAATTAACTGATTCCATTTTAAGGATTGAGAAAACAAGTTGATTGGATGTCAATTGGACTAAGTACACAAATAATAATAATAATAATAATAATAATAATGAGTGAGTATTTTTAGGTCTATATTTTGAAGGTTATTCTTTATAAAATTATATATCTCTGACTAACTTGAATAATTATGTATAGGAGTGAAGCAAAGAGAAGTTGTATAATAATTTTTATGATCTGAATAAATGTTGAATGTTGATATTGCAATAATGAATAATTCATGAATAATAATTCATACTTATATGGTATGAATTTGAATACTATTCGCGTTATGCATGTGTGTATCTTCCTAATCTTAGTGAAGAAACAAGTTAGTCAGAGATATATAATTTTATAAAGAATAACCTTCAAAATATAGACCTAAAAATACTCACTCATTATTATTATTATTATTATTATTATTTGTGTACTTAGTCCAATTGACATCCAATCAACTTGTTTTCTCAATCCTTAAAATGGAATCAGTTAATTCTCATATTGAGAAACTCCATCCAATTATTGAGTAACTCCATCCAATGTTGTTCGCAACTAGACTCACACATGTACTAAACCGCAAGTGCATAGATTGTGAGCAAGTAATAAAATAATGAATGAGTATTGTTCTCATGAAGAATGATCATTCGAATTAATGCTAATTACTATAGGTGTTCATAACTTAATTTTATCTAGGCTAACTTAATTCTAAGTTGATTATGAAAATTATAGGCAATTAAACTAACAAATTGATATTTTAAAAAGGTGAGAAATCTATGACAAAGAGGCCTAGGGTCTTGATTTCACTTTAATTTTCTCATGTTCTTCATGTTTAGTGACTATTAACTAATCTTGTTAATTTATTAATCAATGGATCAATATTAATCTCATTACCTCTCCCAAGCGTCAAATGAGATGTTATGAATACATATGCAAGTTGATATCACAATCTAACTTATCTATTTATACATTCGTTAAGCAACTTTTAATAAATTGCCCAAGTATTATTAGTCTCCCAACTTAATAACTAGGGTCATGCTTTCCAATTCTAATAAATGGGTATATCTTTCACAAGCATTAAAACCTATAAATCTAGATCATCTAATTCATTTCCCAATCAAATTAGAGGCATGAAATCTAAAAAAGCGTAAATGAATTACACGAGAATTAGTTAACAATCAACTAAAATCATCCAAATATGGTATTATAGAGCTATATAAGGCCTAAAATAAAAGTTTAGTCAATCATAACTAAACACAAAACCAAGATAATCCAAAAATTTATAAGTGCAAATGTGCTTAAAATAATAAAATCTACAATTATAAACTCCAAATCAAAAGTTAAGAGAAGAGAAAAAGAGAAAACTGGGTTGGAGATGTCTTTTTCAGGCTATAATCTTCTCAAATCTTCAAGATTCTTAAGATTTCAAGTTTCCAAATTTCTCTTTCTCTAAAATTCTTTCTTTCTCGTCCTTTCCAAATAAGGCCTTTAGTCTTTATTTTTGTATAGGTTTCAAGATGGGCATTCAAAATTAGGGCATAAAAATTGAAAATGATGTCGCTATTGGCTGCGGGTGGCATCGCAGTGCCAACTTTTTGTTTGGGCTTAGGCTCCTTACTTGGTGCTGTAAAATACCTATTTTGCCTTTTTCTTTAATTTTTTCCCTTCTTATTGTGTCATTTTTTTAAGCCTACAAAATAACAATACATGCATAAAAAAAGAACAATATTGTTATACTCAAAATGAGAAAATATCAATTATAAGGGATAAAAAACATCATATACAAAATACACTTATTAAACTCTCTCAAACTTAATAACTTACTCATCTTGGAGCATGGAGGCACAACTAAAAACTAAAAGAAGATAACTAAAACATCATGCTAGCAAATGATTATCAAATTATCTTAAAGATTTCACTTCAATATCGATCTCAAGGAATTTTTAAATGCCATAACAACTCAACATGTTAATTCATTACTTGTTGTACCCCATAAGTGACCTACTTGGTGCGTGTGTGTATAATTAGTATCATTAATCACATGCATTTGAATTAGTTTATGCAAACAAGTCAATGAAATAGTCTTAATGAATTTTTATTTGTTTAATACTCCATGCTTATTTTTCGTATTATTTTCCACTAATGTAAGTACACATATAATTAAGGATCAAATAGATCTTTATCTAACTTGTAATGTATAGTTATGGTGAAGGTAGGATAAAATGGGTAAATTTCAACTCAACTCACACCATAAACATACATTCTTCTAGAGTTTACCGAACCATTTTATTTCTAAGTAATTTCCCCATACTTACTTTCTTGTTTCCTTTGTTAATTTTCTTGTTCATTCTTTTTTTTTCTAAGCTAGGGGTATAGAAAACTTAATATATATATATATATATATATATATATTGATACTTTTAAAAATTTAACCCACTACACCTCCAAACTTAAGTTTTTATAATATTATAACAACTAAAATTCATAACCAAAACCCATAACCCTTCTTTATTTCATTTCTTCAATTTTAAAAGTCATTTGTTTATATAACTCTTTAAAAAGAGTATTATGCTTGTGGTATGATGGGTAATATGAAGGATAATTATATTAAAGGCTAAAATATTGATGTGGTTAACACAAAAAAATGGTTATTAGGCTCGTGGGGTTAACTATGGGTGAAATTGGTTGCTTTGAAAGGCTTAATCGGTCTAAATATAGCCTAAAATTATTTTTTAGATTATGAATGCCCTAGAATTTCGTCTCAAGTAATACTCAAATATGTTCTAGAATATTTTTGAGACCTTAAGTATTCTTGTTATACATAAATATCCTCTCAATGAGAAAATTAACTACATGATCCTAATTACATGCTCAATGATTCAAGTGATCGCAAAATGGGTTAAATTTGTTCTAGATTTAAACATGCAAACAATTATAACATTTGTTGTTTCCACAAAAAAAAAGTAGCAATCGAAATTATATTTTCTATTTTATATCATTGAATACTAATCATTCAACCAATCCAAGATTAACAACAAAATAAAAAAAAAATAGCATGCAAAATAAAACATCGAAAAACAACTATCATAAAGAGTAGGCATGGAAAAAAAAGTAAATAAACACTCAAAGTATTTCCCTTTCCTAAACTTAAAGTTGACATTATCCCTAATGACAAAAATATGAATGAGCAAAGGAAACATCCTTGATAGGTGATGGCTTAACACAACGGTGTTTGAACCTTAAGGCTAAAATTGTTGCTGGAGCTGGTGGCTGAAACCCTTAAGTGATGTCTTCCAAAAACTTACAATTCAGGTTCGCAATTCTGAACCTTGTTGTTTGATGTGGAATTCTTAGGTAATTTGGTATTTAGTGTGTTTGTATTTGGGTGAGGGAAGTGGAAAAGTGTTCAAAGGTTGTTAAAAGAAAGTAAAAGAGTGTTTAGAGGGCACATTTTCCAAGTGTTTACTCCTAAGGCTTTGAAAGTGCTTTTGTTTTAAGATTTCTTGGGCTACACCTTGTTAGCTCTACTTTCGCTCTTTATTCCATGCTTTGTATGGCACCGACTTGCTATTTTAACATACTACAAGAAAGAAATAACATTAAAATAAAGATTGAAATTAAAAATTTACTTGGGTTGCCCCTTAAAAAGCACTTGATTAATGTATTCCGGATTCATGGTAGATTTAATTACACGTTGAAGGCGTTTTGCCTATAGAACACTCATTCTTTGTAGTGCTTCGCAGATTTTTCTCCTTTAAATTCAAGGGAAATTGCTCTCCATCTAGATGCATGTTGTGTTGTAGTAAAGCTCAAGTCCATGAGGAATTGTTATTATTATTATGCTAAATATTATCTTAAACAAGTAATATAGAATGAGTGGAGTATCATTCCATGAGAAATTGTTATTATTATTATGCTAAGTATTAAAATTGTGTCTTTTTACTTAGATGAATAAAAATCAAAAACTAATGATCTAAACTAAATAGAAAAAAACTAACAAGATAGAAAAAAAATCTAAAAATAACAAGATATAATCACTAACAATAGATAAAGCCTATGATCACAACTATATATCAATATATTATCTAAACCAATTGATCTTTTCTTAAGTTAATCCTTCAACATGAATTGTTGGTTGGATCTTTAATATTATCATAAGCCTTTGTCGATGGTTAAGTGACTATATTTTATCCTAACAATTACCTATATATTTATGGTAATCAAATGAGAATAAAAAATTTTAAAAACTAACCTATTTCTACCATATATGTCATATGGGAATATGTCTATTAATGTATGTTTTAGTAACTTAGCGCAAGCACACGTTATCGTATCAAGTAATATAAGATTTAAGTCTAGATATCGTTTTCATAGGGACTATACGATCTAATTTTTCAATCAAATACTAAAATTATAACTACTTAACCTTTATTTAGAAAAACTAAAATAGGAAACATAATGAATTAACCTAATTCTACCAAATTAGACTAAACCTAAATTGAAACAGTAAAGAGATAAATTCATTACTTGATAATAATCTTGGGTTTAGATTATCCCTTAGTATTTCATTTTATTTATTAACCATTTTAGTTAATCGCTTAATACATATTGATTGGCTTAGACACTAATCTCATCACAAACCTTTATTGATGGTCAATTGACTCTATTACGCATTCTAACAACTATCTATATGTCTATGGCAATCAAAATAGAATGTAATTCATTAATATCAAGTCTAAATCAAACCATACATGCCATCTAGGTATATGTCTATCCTATATAGAACTTATAGTTGTTACCCTATGATCATGCATCAAACTATCCTAGGCTAAACACATGAATCCCTTTGTCAAGTTTATTGTAGTTTCTCAATTATTCATAATTTGGCTAGATATAATAAAAGCATTAAACACAAGATAGAATGAATCAATTGTATATATTAAGTTCATAAACTAAGAATTAACAAAATCCATCTACATACTAGGTTTAAAAGTCTAACCCTAAAAATAAAAACTTAGGTCATGGTGAAATAAAGAGATTTAGAGCTTATCAAGAATAACATCATAAAAATCATTAAAAAAAACTAGAAAGATAAAGAGTTAAAGAGATAAAACTAATTTTTCTGTAGTTTTCAATCTTTTAGTCTTCTTGATTCTTCAAAAATTACTTTTTCTCTCTCTTTTTTATTGCTCTTCTTCTCACTCCTCTTTTTTTTAATTAGGCTTTTTGATCTTCTATTTATAAATTTATGTCTTCAATTTAGGGTAAACCATCAAATTTAAGTCAGATTATGATACTATTTATAAGTACTGTTCACGTACGCCGCAATGTTATATTCTAAGCGCTAGGGACGTTCCATATATTATTTTTTGTGCTGTTTCTGGGCACTGCAGTGCTGATATTGTAGCAATCTATTGTAGAAGTTTCAAATTTATTTTTTGGCTTATTTTCATTAGATTTTTATCCCTATTAGCTCTATTAACTCTAAACTTATAAAATAACAATAAGATACATAAAAAGTTAAATAATCTTAATTTCAACGAGGAAATATTAAGCTTGAAAAATAAAAATATTAAATCTAATTAACACATTATCATCTATCCCATATAAAAATCGTAAATGCTATGATATGATCATATATCAAATTATTCAAAGCCAACATCTAAATTTCTTCATCAAGTTCATTAAGGTTCCTATAACAATCTAATTAGTGCCCATATGACTAGAAAGCATTAAGCATAGAATAATTAAACAATTCTATTATTGAATTCATAAAAATATAAAAAAAGAATTTGAATTCAATCATATATCAAGTTCAAAATTGTAACCCTAGATATAAAAATTAGCTTATTGTGAAAACTATAATTTTAGAACATAAATTGATAAACATAATAAAGAAAAACGAAAGATAAAAGTAAGAGAAGAAGAATAAAAGATAAAAGTAAGAAAAGAAGAACGAAAGATAAAAGTAAGATAATAAGAAAACATAAATCAATATCTTGATTCAGCACTTCCTCTCTCTAACATGCAATTGAATCCCTTCTTCAATCTACAAATCATGATCTAAACTCCTTAAAACTTTTTTTTTTGTGCTCTCTCTATTTATCTCTCTTTTTGGCTTTCAAAGGCTTTCTATTTGTAGTTTTGTGGCTTCAAATTAAGAAAATGTTTAGTCCAAATTTAATTTAAATTTCTCTTTTATTGCATAAGCACTATGGTGCTAATTTTTTAATGTCGTGGCATTGAACTCTATGACTTTAAGTATGGTGGTGCTCACTTTTGAGCACTTCGGTAATATGAACTGACTTGAGCACCACGACACTGATTTTTAGGTGTTGCAGCACTACAACAAATTTACTATTTACAGTATTATAGCAGTTACTATAGCAATATACTATTCTTAGTTACTATAGTAAATTTGCTATTTTTACCTTGTTTCCCTTGGATTTTTATCTCCATTAGCTCTGTTGCTTTCAAATCTACAAAATAACAATAAAATACACAAAAAGCCTAATTCAACATTAAAATAAACAAATGCTAAGTTTATGAAAGCGTAAATAATATGTATAAAATACGTCCATCAATGCACATTGTCGATCTTCAAACATTTTTCAGAGTTATTAGGCAACTTCGTCTCTTTAAAAATGTTGAATATTACCTCTTTAAATAGCACCCACATTGTTAATTCTTTTTTTTTTTAATATCAGTTAAAGCTCTTTCAGAAGCTAGAATTGGTCAACTAAGAATTGATTGGAACCTCTTAGTCTTCCTCCATATCAAGAACAACAAAATCCACTAGAATGATGAACTTATCGACCTTCATCAGTATATCTTCAATGATGCCCTATGGATACATGAGAAAATGATCCTCAAGCTGTAAAGAAATTATGGTAGGCTTCACCTCTCCAAGTTTCAACTTCTGGACAATGGATAAAGGCATGATATTTTTGCTAGCACCAAGGCCACATAAGGCTTTCTCAAAAGTTGAATCTCTAATAATGCACGGGACTATGAATCTCTTAGGATCCTTCAATTTTTTTGGTACTTTCTTTGAAGAATTGCACTACACTCCTCTGTTAGCTGCACCGTCTTATAATCCTCTAACTTTCTTTTCCTTTTTACATTAACTCCTTTATAAATTTCACATAGTTTAGCATTTGCTCTAATGCATCAGTAAAAAGGATATTTATGTGAATCTTCTTAAAGATCTCAAGGAATTTGGAGAATTAAGCATCTAATTCTTCTTTCGAAATTATTGCAAAAACAGTAATGGACATGTAATTATATAAGGGTTATTTGAAAATAAATAAGTTGGCTTTCGATTCGCTTTTTCTGGTTTAGGTTCAACTTTTTTCTTCTTGCATTTGCTTTCCTTTAGCTTTATAACTTCCACTTCCTTCCCAGTCCTAAGAGTGATGGCTTTAAAATGCTCCCTGGGTTGGGCTCCGTGTCACTTGAAAACTTTCTAAAAGATTGGCACTTGATTAGATTGGCAAGTTTTCTAATTTGCACCTCAAGAGACTTCATTTTAGCACATCTATTGGTGTAATATGTCTCCATACTATCAAGGTGAGCCTCATCTTTGTTAAATCTATCCCTTATCTCATAATGAAGGTACATAAAAGATCTTCTGATGATGACTTATTCTCAGCTATCGATTGATCAAACCTCAGTGTAAGTTGTAGAGCATTCTTTAAATTACTATATAAAAATTTCTCATGATTACAAAGTCCTAGATGGTAATATGTAGGCAAGTTAGTTAGCATGTTGTTGCTTTGATAATTAAAATTTTAGTTATTGACATATTGAACTTGCTCCAAATCACCACCCTCACCGGTATAAGACACTTTAGCAATCATAGCCATTCTTGTTTGATGAAGACTACCTACTATCACTCTTGTTCAACCATTCAACCATTTTACAGAGCTAGATTTGGAACTAATATTAGTATCCATGCTAAGGACACTTTCAAATAAGGTCTTGGAACCTCTCTCAAACTATAAAAAGGGGTTCAAAATTCATTTGTTGAAATGTACTATTACTCTCTAGAGTTAGGAAATCTTTGATGGAAGGAAGAACTTGGTGAGAAATTTCTATGCCAACTCCTCCCAAGTTGCAATGCTACCTTGTTGTAAGGATTAGAGCCAACCTCTTGCCTTGTCCATAAGAGAGAAAAGGAATAAGCACAATCGAATAATGTCTTTTGAAACTCCATTTATCTTGATAGCGTCACATATTTCCAAGAACATGGCCAGATGTTTAAACACTTGGGTCTTCACTTGGCAAACCTTCATACTGATTTTGTTGCACCATATTGATAACAGTTAGCTTCAATTCAAAATTATTGGCATTGATTCCTTGATGTCGAATCCCTGAATAATGTTTATTAACCATGGGCTTGAAATAATCCCGCAAGGCTTGTGGTTAATGGTTGTTATCTTCTTTAGCCATAAATTGAGCTTGGTTTCTGCGTTCTTTTATAACCCTCCGTAAAGTGCACTTTACTTTTGGATTAAAAAGTAATAAATCCGAGCAATGAGCTCTTCGCATTCACCTTTAAAAAACTACAACAATCCAAACTCAATAGAAATAAAAGAAAAATAAACACCTAAATTAAGATCAAGTCGCTTAACCACAATATTAGCAAGAACTTAAAAACTATAATCCCTAAATTGTGCAAAAAACTTGTTCACAACTAGACATGCGTATGTACTAAACTGCAAGTGCACGGGTCGTGACCAAGTAATAAAATGATGAGTGAATATCATTCCTATGAGAATTGATCTTTCAAATTAATGCTAATTACTATAGGTGTTCATAATTCAATTTTATCTAGGCTAATTTAATTATAAGTTAATTATAAAAATTAAAGGCAATTAAACTAACAAATTAATAATTTGAGACGGTCAGAAATCTATGACAAATAGGTCTTAAGGTCTTGATTTCACTTTACTTTTCCCATGTTATTCATGTTTAGTGACTATTAACTAATCTTGTTAATTCATTAATCAATTGGTCAATATTAATCTCATTACCCCTCCTGGTGGTCAAATGAGATAATATGTATGCATATGCATGTTGATATCACTATCTAACTCTATTTATACATTTATTAGACAACCCTTAATTGATTACTCAAATATTAGTAGTCTACCAACTTAATAACAACTATAGTCATGCTTTCCAATTCTAATAAATAGATCAATCTTTTCCAAACATTAAAACCTATAAATCTAGATCATCTAATTTATTCCTAATCAAATTAGAAGCATGAAGTCTAGAAAGGCATAAATGAATTAGTTAACAATCAACTAAAATCGTCCAAACATGGCATTATAGAGCTACATCAAAACCCTAGAATAAGTGTTTTGCCAACTATAACTAAACCCAAAACCAAGATAATTCAGAATTTTATAAGTGAAAACATGCTTAAGATAACAAAATCCACAATTATAAACTCCAAATTAAAATATTAAAAAAAGAAAAAAGAGGAAACTAGGTTGCAGATTTTTTTTAGGCTGCAATCTTTACAAATCATCAAGATTTCTTAAGATTCCAATCTACCAAATGCCTTTCTCTATGTAGAATTCTCTATTTCTCTCTTTATGTTTCGTTCTCTCTCCTCCTCTCCAAATGAAGCCTTTAGTCTTCTTTTTATAGGTTCTAAGATGAGCCTTCAAAATTGGGACATAAAAATAAAAAATGATGTGGTTGTTGGAAGCATTGCAGTACTAACTTTCTATTTTAGCTTGGGCTTAACTTGGCATCATGGCTTGAACTTTTTGGCACTACAGTGCCAACTCTCGGACATAGCCCATTTGCTTGGTACCGTGAAATGCCCATTTTGCCTTTTTTTTCCTTAAATTTTGTCTTTCTTATCTCGTCATTTTGTTGAAACCTACAAAATAATGATTCATGTATAGAAAGCCATATTTTTATACTCAAAATGAACAAATATCAAATTATAAGAGATAAAATATCATATATAAATCATGCTTATCAAATGCCATCCCTACTTTGCTGTAAACAAAACACAATACCAATTCTATCCTTATGATAAGCAAGTGACTCATTTATAAGTACATGCTATTAAATGCGTAAAAGCAATAGTTAATGTTGGCAGCCTCAAGGCAAAATCGAATAGGTGTATCCCTTAATCATGTGAATTAAGGGGAAAACATTTCACTCCACTACTAAAGAAGAAGTCATAATTATCGTAAAAATAAATTGGTAATTATGGTTGCTACTGCCATTATTATCCTTGAATATAATGCTAAGATATGCCTATGGCTGGGACTCTTTCGCTTCTTAATGGTCTCCATGTAATATTTGTGTCTGGTGGAGAATGGACAAAAGGTTAATTTTTTGCCAAAAAAAAATTATTTTAGTCCCTGGTTTTATTGATACAACTTCATCCTCTCTTTTTTAATTTATGTCATGTTGTCCCTGCCGTTAAATTTTTTTTGTTAAATGGTTGGTTTGTTTTGTTGCTTTTAACGTAATATTTTTATTGTGACAAATGAATCTCTAAGTAAAAAAATTAAATAAAATAATTTTCATTTTCCTCCATCATAATTTTTCATTTTTTATTTCCCTCCACCATAAATTTTTATTTTTATTTCCCTTTTTCCTCTCTCCTTCCCCCACCCCACAAAATATAAAATTTTGAAAATGCACTATATATGTATATATATTATTTCTACGTAAAAGTATAATTTTTTATTGTGAATATATTAATAGCCACAAAAGTTTTATGTTAATATATAATTTATTATTTAAATTAGTGTTTAGTCAAATGAATAAATTTTGAATTGTTAGACTTCAAGTTACCATAGGCTGTTAATGGTCCTATTTTCATATTTTTACACATGTATCATTGTTTATATATATTAAATAAACCAGAGTAAAAAATGCAGTATATTTTGTGAGAATGAGATTATGATCTTTATCCATGGCAAAAATAATGGCGAACAAAGTCAAAAAATATTTAACATTTGTTAGGGGATAAAAATTATTGACACTTAGTTTAATCTAGCACTCAAGCCCATACCTCACTCTAAGCAGCTAGCTCAAAATGAGTTACCTCAATAAGACTGAGCTTGAGCCCAAACAATTGGACCTCCATAGCTCAGCCAAGGAAGCCCATCTAGTGGACCTTGTGCCAAGACACGTGTCTCCACTCAGTGTTGGTTTTAGAGGGCACGTCACAGGAGCTTGGGCACTTGCCACATCATCATAAGTCCACCAACAAGTGTACACGTCAGCGCAGCACAAGTTTTGCCACATCACCCGCAAGACCTATTAGAGGAGAACCTGAATATCACGTCATCCAACTAGTAGACCTAAGGATAAGGTTGGATAAAAGAATCTCCAAGGACCCAATGAACAAGCTCCACGTCATCGGGCACTAAAACTTTATCTTCTATTAACACTACTGACACAGTAAGGAGAATTGTCTAGGGTAGTTGGGCAGCTCAGCATAAGACCCGCTAAGCTTAGGGGGGACAAAGTTAGATGACCTTTAGAGCTCTCAGGCTTTACCAACTCAAACTTACAGTTCCAAAAAGTAACCAATCACTAACACTATTAGTACTCCAAACGTCAAGGATGATTTAATGACCTTTCGGCCCCTCTGAAGCAAGTTCTCCAAAATACCTTCATGGTAGGGATGATTCTCTAATTATACTTTGCCACGTGTTGCCCTTAAGAGAAAATATCCAAGCCAGCACCCTCCGAGCTCAAGTTTTCTCTCTAGATTTGAAAGATGGTAAGCGGATTCGAATTTTGAATAACACTCTAGTAAAAGAAAACTCTTCTCCTTCTCTCTAAAATTTTCTACATTCTCTCCAAGGCAAATTAACCTAGGGAATGTTCACCATACAACAGCCACTTAACTTTAGTGGAGGGCCATTGCCGACCACCCCACTGACGCTAATCACTAACCTTGTTTTCTCAGGTCCCCTCAACCCGCCTAGTCTACAACTAAGGTCGACTAACTTCAACTTGGCATTCATCATGCTCTCCACTCAATCTCAAACTCAGCACTACCAAAACAGAGCCTTAACTTGACCCTTGGTGATAGAAGGCCTAACAAACACAAACTTTCTAACACTTCCTTTACAGACTAACCTTAAGCTAAAAACCAAACCCTAACATCTAGTGTCGTATATACGAATCCAAGACAAACCTTGCCTTTAGACGTTATAGCAAGTCTGACCAGCTAATGATTCATACAAACCCTCTACCATGCCTAAAATGTCAAGGAAAGTTGGAGTCTTAACTAGAAATCCTCCTATTGAGAGAGTGGTTGAAGATTGAGAAGAACTCATGCAGAGGTTCCTTAAGCAAGTATATGGGAACACTTTGAGGTCACCTAATGGACCACCTAATAGAGATGCTCCAGTCAGCCAAAGACATTTGAAGAGTTTACCGAAGAGTTGTGTTGTATGACAATCAGTGTCACCAAAGGCTTGAGAAGGATAGAGAAAAAGACTTGTAAGCCAACTCAAGTTGCTTATGCCTACTCTCACCCTAAATAAACTAAGAGCCGTTACTCCTAAAAGCCCAAGCAAAATGAACAAGCCAGGAAGTGCAAATCCTTTTCTTACACTCACAGAGATCTTTGCTCAACTGCAAAACGTATATCTGAAAATGCAAGAGAGAAAAGATCAAAGCAACCTCTTATATGAAACCTTTAGGACTCCCTAAATGCCAAGTACTAAGCCCGCAAAGAAGTAAAAGATATCAAGGTGAGTAACACCACGGCTAAACTCATGAGAAAGGTTAACAAGCTCTAATTAGACCTGAAAGACATTCGTCGAATCAAGGATATTGTTACCAGCCCCATCCAAGTAATAAAGGCCATATCCTCTTTTGTAGAAGGGATAATGAATGCTCCACTGCCTCCCATGTTTAAAATGACATAAATTGTCAACTTTAAGAGAAAAACTGACCCAACAGCTCACTTAGAGCTCTATAGAGACCACATGTCAATACAAAGCATGGAGAAAAATGCTATATGCCCGATGTTTCCCCACACTCTGTGCAGAATAACTCGAGCTTGGTTTCAAAGCTTAAAACTTGAGATGGTGTGTAGCTTCAACCAACTATCTAAGGCATTTGTATTTCAGTTCTAGTATGGACAAGGCAAACCTAAAAACCCCTCCACATTGATATAAGTTAGGCAGGGAGAGTTCACGTTCTGACTAGCTCAAATAAGGTACCTTGGTTCAAGGATATTTGTGAGCTGACTTTTTTTCTTTTAGGTCTTATGTGTTTAAGGTCCCCTTTAGGCTCTTTTGGTCTATAGTCTTTGGGCCTTATGAATTGAAGACCTTGGTCCTTGTTCACCAAAATTCAGAATGGTACAAAGGACTCTTATGAAAACTTTAGTTTCTTTGGCAATGAACTTGGGACTTAAAGATTATAAGAAACAAATTTTGATGCCTTAACCACTTAACTTAGGATTTAAAGCCTATCATAAAAATTTGGTGCCTACATAAAGGAACCTAAAGACAGTGACGAAAAACTAAGTGAAATAAAATTGGGTCTTGGCATAAACAAAACTTGGGCCTTAGTGTCTCTGCCCCAAAACTTGGTATCTGTACCCCTAAACTTGGGACTTAGAGATCATCACAAAAAACCCAGTGCTTTCAGAAAAGAATTTGGAGACTGTCATGAAAACTAGTGATAAAAAGTTGGTCTTGCTACAAAATCTTAGGACTTAGTTGAACTCACCAAAAAAAATTGGTGTCTCTATCAATGAACTTGGGATTTGAAGAACATCAAGAAGAACTTGGTGCCATAACAATTGAACTTGGGCTTTAGAGATTTTAATGACAAACCTGGTGCCTTCACAAAGTAACTAGATGACTATCACAAAAAACTTGGTGAAAATAAGTCAGGTCTTGGAACCAAAACCTTAAGACTAGAGGACTCTCATGAGAACCTTTGTGTTTATACCAATGAACTTGAGACTTGGAATCTCATCCACTTAACTTGGGACTTGGAGGCTGCCACAAAAAACTTAGTGCTTTCACGGAGGAACCTAGGGATAGTGACGAAAAACTTAGTAACATAAAGTTGGGTCTTAGGACTAAAAACTTAGGCCTTGGTGTCTTTATTCTTTAACTTAGGACTTGGAGATCGTGAAGAAAAACTTAGTGCTTTCACAAAGGAATCTAAAAACTATCACAAAAAAACTTGGTGAGAAAAAGTTGGGTTTTGTCACTAAAAAGTTGGATCTCACCACTAAAAGATTGGAACTTTAAGGATCTTACAAAAAAACTTAATGCCTATGCCAATGAACTTAGAACATGGAGATTGTTAAGAGAAACCTGATAGCGCAACCCTTAAACTTAAGACTTGGAGACTGTCATGAAAAACCTAGTGCCTTTATGAAGTAACCTATAAATTATCATAAAACAGTTAGTGACAACATGTTAGGTCTTGGAACCAAAAACTTGAGATTAGGGGTCTCACACAAAATCTTGGTGTCTCTACCAATAAACATGGGACTTAGAGATCATCGGGAAAAACTTGGTGTTTCTACCTCTAAGCTTAGGACTTAAAGATAGTGATGAAACATTTGGTGCTTTAACAAAGGAACCTAAAGACTGTCACAAAAAACTTGGTGACAAAAAGTTGGGTCTTGGCACCAAAAAGTTAAGCCTTGCCACTAAAAACTTAATGTTTCGACCAATGAACTTAGGACTTGGAGATCGTAAAAAAAAAAACTAGGTGCCACAACCACTAAACTAAGGACTTAAAGACTGTCACTGAGATCATTATGCTAAACTTGGTTCCTCTACAAGGGAATTATAAGTTAGGTCTTGACACAAAAATCTTGGGTCTTGCTACAAAAACTTGGGACTTGGGACATACATGAAAAATATTGTATCTCAACTACTTAACTTATGACTAAATGCCTACCAAGAAATCTTTGGTGCTTTTACGAATAAACGGTTAGATGTTTACCAATAACTTGGTGATGATAAGTTGGCTATTGGCACAAAAACATGGTACTTGAGGAAGCTTAACAAAAACTTGGTGTTTATAATATGTAGCTTGGATTTGGATTATCATAAAAAAATACTTGAAGATACTTAACAAAAACTTGTTTATAATACTTAGCTTGGATTTAGATTGTCATAAAAAAAATATAGTGCCCTACGAAGGAATTTGGTGATTATGAGTTTCAAGTTAAATAACCAATAACAAAGGTTTTCACACTAAAAGCTTGATTCTTTGTAGCCAAACTTTAAGATTTGGTGACAATCACAAAATGCTTTTTATCTCCAAGACTTAACTCTGTTATTATTGTGAAAAACTTAATTTCTCGATGAAGAAAAATAAAAACATTTATAAAATATGTTGCGGATATCAAGCCATGCACTCCAGTTTGACATCCCTATGGCATCAACTAAGCCACAGCCTTGATACCCTTTTTATTCTATGCGCAGTAGAAAATCATAAATCACACCATAAGTAAGAACACATAAGATCAACACACCAATAAAGAGAAAGAAAATAAACCAATCAATAAGACACAAGATATACGTAATTCGGCCCAAAATTACCTATGTCCATAGATGATCCATAATCCAGCTTTTTATTATATATATCACTAAGTATCTTCTTACATCATCAATGATCTCATAAGACCCCTTAGTATCTCCTATAGAAACCTCTAAGTATCTACCCTTGATCACTATGACTCCCTAAGATCTCTTAGTATCTCCTCATAAGAGATTTTTACAAGGAATACAAGAATAGCCTGAGCATCTAAGCCAAAAGGATCTATGGTGTTTCTTTTGTTCACTTAAGAACTAAAAGAAAACACTCGCCAAAGGCTACACCCTAGTGCGTGGTGCACTTAGTGCCTACCTAACTCCTCTATTATCTTTTATAGTTACATCTTGAAACTTTAAATACTTGATTTGTTTTTTGTTTAGAAGAGTTTATATAGTGAATAAAACACCCTTAGAAACCCTAACTCTATTTGGAATAAGAGTCATAATCCAACTTAAAGAAGTCAATTAAGCTAAACTAGGAAATACTCTAAAGTTGCCGCGTAAATAATAACTGGGTGAACAGTACCCGTCGCCGCACGCATAATGCTCACCGTGAACAGTGTCGCCGCATGAACAGTACTCATTCTTTTACCTTTCCGTTTTGCTCCTTCCTTGTACACCTAATGCATACTTGATTTCATAATAACTCTTATCCCGGTATTCATCTCAATTCTTACCCATATAAGATTGTTGAATCACCAATTTTTAATAAATCCTCTCCTTAATTCAAAATCTCTCTCTATGAAGCTAATCATCGTTACCCCTCCTTAACTAATGCTCACTAGCATTATTTGTAAGTCAAGTCCCAAACTTAACTAAGGCTCTTACGACTACGGTCTCCAAAGATTCCTAAATGCTGATGTCTATAGTAGTTCAATGTTGTGATCTTCCATGTCCCGAAAACACCATGACCACAATTCCTTAATGGTGAAAACATATTCTTGTCATTACTACTTTTCCCACAAATTCTTTTTCGACCCCTGCCAAAGTGATATAATTCAAAAGCTATTTTATGGTCTGTTTCAAATCAACAACCCTATGTTGATCTCATTCGAAGCATTTTTCTTCAAGCACATAGCCTCCCTCTGTGCTTATCACTCTCCGATCCTTTTGTTTTCCATTTAGTATTCATTCATTCTATCTTCCATAAATCTCTCTATTTTGATCTAGTAGTCTCGAGTCTACTAGGTCTTCATGAGATGAGGAATAAAATCCTATACCTAATCCCTCCCTTGTCTTTTTCACTATATAGTCTCAATCTTATTCTACCAATTTCATATGACTTACCATAAGCCATATTTCTCTAACTGGTAAATAACGATTCTCCATGACTCATATAAAAACACTACCCCAAATCCCAAAAAATAGTTCATCCATTAGACACTTAGTCCTCCAGGAGCTATCACGCGATCAAAGTCTTTGCCTAGTCATCCAATAGACTTGTAAATCCACCTTCCTTTTATCTTTGTCTTTCTTTAGAACTATCCCTTTGAGTGCCCTAGACACTTTTTGGATCTGCCCTTCAATCTTAATTGTTCTTCTTTTGCCATCTTTATTTTGTGTCCAATTTGAATGATTCTTCTAATTAGGACCTAGATGACACCATCTTCTTGGTAGTATTTCTTTCTTTTTCAAGAGTGATTCTTACCCAAAAAAAAAAAACTCCTCAATAAGGCCATCATCTTTTCCTCTTTTAGATAATCATCTTCCCTATTATTCTTCCCTTATATTTGTGAGTCCCCATGGCTGACAATCTTTGCTCTGCAATCTGACACTACCACCTATACTCTACAATCTAGATTTCAACCCAAGTTCTGATACTAGTTTATTGCGGATATCAAGCTATACACTTTAGTTTTACACCTCTATAGTATCAACTAAGCCATAGCCTTGATAACCATTTTATTCTATGCGCAGCGAAAAATCATAACTCACACCATAAGTAAGAACACATAAGATCAACACACCAATAAAGAGAAAGAAAATAAACCAATCAACAAAACACAAGATATATGTGATTGGCCCAAAATTACCTATGTCCACGGAGGATCCATGATCCAGCTTTTTATTATTGATATAGATCACTAAGTATCTTCTTACATCATCAGTGATCCCACAAGACCCCTTAGTATCTCCCATAGAGACATTTAAGTATCTACCATTGATCATCATGACTCCTTAAGACCTCTTAGTATCTCCTTATAAGAGAGTTTTACAAGAAATACAAGAATAGCCATAACATATAAGGCAAAAGGATTTATGGTATTTTTTTTGTTCACTTAAGAACCAAAAGAAAACACTCCCAAAAGATTATACACTAGTGCGTGGTGCACTTAGTGCCTACCTAGTTCTTCTATTCTCTCTTATGGTTACATCTTGAAACTTTAAATGCTTGATTTTTTTCTTGTGTTTAGAAGGGTTTATATAATGAATAAATACTCTTAGAAACTCTAAACCTAGTTAAAATAAGAGTCCTTACTTATAAGAGTCCTAATCCCACTTAAAGAAGTCAACAAAGCCAAAATAGTAAATACCCTAAAGTTATAGGGCGAATAAAAACTAGGTGAACAGTACCCCCCTCTCCCCCACATGCATGAACAGTATCTATCGCCATGCATACAGTGCTTGTTGTGAACAATGTCACCACATGAACAATACTCATTCTTTTACCTTTCTAGTTTACTCCTCTTTTATATACCTAATGTATATTTGACTTCATAATAATTTTTTTTTTTATTCATTTCAATTATTATCCATATAAAATTGTTAAATCACCAATTTTTAACAAAATATTTGATGACTTTAGTTTTCAAAGTTATTTTACCAACAACTTGATTGTTGTTCTCACCTTAAATTTTGACTTCCCCACCTTAATGATTTTTCGTAATTTTATCCGTATTTGAACTCAGTAGCCAACTCGAATCTTTGAAAGCCTCGTCATTATACTTGCTAACAACAGTTCCATATGAATTTCACCCAATATATATATGGTTTTAGCACCAAAAACAATGTTCTTTATACCTTTACTTCTTTAATGTATTTTTTATATTCATTTCGACTTGTGACTCTCATGAAAAAAATTGGAGGCCTCAGTCCTCACAAATTATACTTGCTGACAACAGTTCCATATGAATTTCGCCCAATATATATATGATTTTAGCACCAAATACAATGTTTTTATACCTTTACTTCTTTAATGTATGTTTTATATTCATTTCGACCTGTGACTCTCATGAAAAAAAATTGGAGGCCTCAGTCCTCACGAATTATACTTGCTGACAATAGTTCCATATGAATTTCGCCCAATATATATATGGTTTTAGCACCAAATACAATGTTCTTTATACCTTTACTTCTTTAATATATTTTTTATATTCATTTCGACCTGTGACTCTCGTGAAAAAAATTGGAGGCCTCGGTCCTCACGAATTAACTTAGGCTTTTCAATTGTTCCATAACAACGTTGAACTTGCAACTCTATTTTTCAAATTAAAATATCGGTTGGTGTGTCAATTTCGCAACTAAACTACGATTTTATGACAATGACATAAATTTTTCATTTTTGAGTAACTATAACAATTTTTACGATTAATTTCTCGACTTCGCATCCGAAATAATCGGGCACTAAATTAGATAAATGCCTCAAAAATGTAGCTATTTACAAAATTTTCCCTTGATTTTTTAACCAAAGTTTTTTTTAGACCTCATTGTATGTATTGGTTGTATGAACATTTTGAGATGCCATGGACATCAAAAGAAGATCATTTGAAACTCAAGAAATCATTACGAAAGATAACTAAATGATAAAGTTAATGGAAAATTATAAAGTACCCAAATCCAAACACGAGGGTAAAATAAAGACATTAGCTTGAGTACTTTTAATGTTCATTTTTATGTAAAGTTAGTGTGTTTTGAAAATGACAATATGCATAGGAAATACGAACTTAAAGTTGATTAAATTCTTGTTTAGATGAATTTTTTTATTTGTTTAAATTCTTTAAGAAAAATGTTTAGAAATATTATCATTACCTTTCAGTGCGCTTAGAAAAATAGAATTTTGGCACTTGAAAATCAACGGTTTTAATTTTCTATCAATAGCATCTATAAACAGTAATCATGAACAATAACTATGGACAATAACCATAAATATGAGTATGAATAGTAACGAAATTCGTTTATGATTAGTTCTGAAAGTCCGTCTCTGTAGCAGCAAAATTCCGGTGTTGATTTTAACAGGGTAAGAGTCTGTTGGGAATGATTTGTTAAGGAACTAAAAGCTCTTTCTAAAACTTAAGAAAAAAAAAAAGGCTTGAGGGCGTTTGGTAAAGGCAAAAATAATATTTTTACAATCCAAAAATATTACAAGTGTTTTTTTAGTGAAATGGCATAACAAGGTGCTTTTTTCTAATCAAACATATATAATAATCTTTCAAATAATACATGAAAATTAAAGGAATTTCTTTTTTTAAATTCTTAGAAAATTTTTAAACTTATTTTTTAAAAATAATAATAATATTAAAAAAAATTAAATAATAAGAAAATTATTTTTAAAAATCTTTTTGCCCCTTGCGTCAAATGTAAGTCTCGCAGGACATTTTATGTGATCGTTGCCTACGATCGAGGGAAGATTAGGTCAATTTTATTGGTGTCTTAACAAATACTGTCCCAGTAGCAGGCCTTTTTCTACAAACAAACTTACCATTTGATCCAAAAATAACATAATTTATAACCATTAACCCCTACTATCTTTGAAGGGAAATAGTTCTAATCCATAACAGTCCAGAAAAAGAAAGAAAAAAAATTATCACCACCGTAATATACATAAAAGAAAAATTACGCAAAGACGACAATAGTTATACTGGATGCAAGATCAATCAGGTCAACAGAAAGACCAACAATATACTGAAGGGCAGAACAAGCAATGAAGCAATAAGTATTCAGTTCTTAGAATACACAATATAGTGGTTATGCTCTTCAAATTAGACGAGTAAAGCTACCAAAACTAACGAGAATAAAGTGTCACGCCATGAAACAGGCACGTGAGAAATAACAATTAAGGAGATTGATCTAATTCAAGCAGATCTCCCATCCACCGGCCTATTTATCCTTCCATCAAAAAAGCATAAAAGCAGAGGTAAACTAGATGCTCAATAGGTAGCTACAGAAAACAGGGGTTTTAATTAAAAACATAACAACCATAAAGCATAAAATACATATGTAATAGACAAAGCATAAACATAACTTTAAAAATGCAACATTATGCTTGGTAAGCCAAATGCTCAATAAGTAATCATCATTAAGCATAATATATATATATATATAATACACAAAGCATAAACATAACTTTTTAAAATGCAACATTATGCTTCCATTAAATTCTAAACCAACTAAGAATGTAATAAAACATTTTAAACATAAGTAATTCATTCACCATTTCTCTTGATAACTCAACGTGTAGCTTTCAGGGAACTATTCCCAATGATCCGCCATGGTGATAAAAAAAATCTCAACCCATGCCTCAACCATCTCACACACCTGGCTCACACAATAAGTGATGAGCACATTTTATATATATAATATTTCAACTTCCTTCACTTAATAATTGTTGCATATGAGTACGAATATGTAATTTTTTATGCATATTATTGTTATTTTGTAGGTTTCAATAAAATGGCACAATTAAAAAAATAAAAATAAAGAAAAATGACAAAACGATCATTTCACAAACTCAAGCAGCTGCTCAAGATCTGAAGCTCTGGCCCTAGAATAAGAATTGGAAGACAAGTGAGACTTTACAAGCTACGGTGCCAGCTACTTCAAGCCGTGGCTCAAAATCAATGGAAAGAGCCTTCCAAAAGTCAGAAGCTTCAAGCAGTGGCACGCAAAGACCCAAGCCGCAGCGCCAGTGAAATTTCAAGCCCAAGCCGCGGCACCAGGTACTCCAAGCTGCAGCACAGACAGACAAAACAAAGTCTTCCTCTGCTTCAAGTATTTGCCTTAATTGAAAGCCTATAAATAGAGACCTTAGAGCCACTATATTGGGTATCAAAGGAGGGCACAAAAAAGATTTTTAAAAAAAAGACATTTTCAAAGAAGATTGAGAGACACATTTTTAGAGAGAGAAACTTGGAGGCTAAAAATTCTTAAAGACATTCTTGAGGATTCTTAAAGAATTGAAGCTTTAAAGATTATCTCTATCATAGTTTCAACTTCTTTTCTTCCTTTCTTTATCTTGATTTAAAATTTATATTTATGGATATTGTTTAAAACATGTACATTTATGAAATTCTTGACGATTTTAGCTATGAGTAAGCTTGGCTAGATTTTTATTTTAGGGTTTGCTATATTTGGAATATTAGGTAATTGTTAACAAAGTTTCATTTCAATTCATTTGTCTCTTATGCTTAATGCTTCTAATTTGTTAGGAAATGAATTATTAATTGATTTAAATTTATAAATTTTAATACTTGGGAGAGATTAATTTATCTATCAATATTGCAAAACACAATCTTAGTTGTTGTTGAGGTCGGAAGGCCAATAACACTTTCATGATCAATATAAGAGTTGCTTAATGAATGTATAGGTAAGCAAATTAGATAGGGATATCTACTTGCATATTTATGCATAGAATCTCATTCAACACTTGATAAATGTAACGAGGTTAATGTTATATCTTTGATTAATGAGTTGAATATAATTAGTCGACAATTACTAAATAAGAAGAACATGAGAAGAATAAAATAAAGTCAAGACTCTAGAATCTCTTTTTATATATATTTCTCATTTTGTTAAATTGTCTATTTTAATTATTGTTTTGCCAATTAACTTATTTAATTTTGTTCGTTTAATTTTTTATATTTCTCATAATTAATTCAAAATTGAAGTTGCTTAAATAAAATTAAGTTGTGAAAACCTATAGTACTTAGCATAAATTTAAAAGAACAATTCTCGTGTAATAATACTCTATTTATCACTTTATTACTCGAGTACTACTCTTGCACTTATAATTTATGTATATGTGCATGTCAGCCAACAATAAGCCATCAATAATTATATCCAAGTCATCTCAGTAGAATAAACATATAAAAGAATCATACACTTTAGATACCAAGTCTTGTGAACAAGTGAAATTGACTCAATGTACATATAAACTTATGAAATAACTAAGCTATCAACAAGAAAAAATACTGGATTTAGATAAATAAAATAGAATAACCTTATTTCTTTTATCAATTTAACAATAAACATAAGCATTAAAACTAAAATACCTGGCTTTTTAGGTTTACATATATTAAAATCTCCCAAGTTGCAAGACTACCTACCTCAAATCACTAAGTCAACAATTATAACTTAATCCTCCACTGATTTCCTTTTAGAACTAGAAATGCCCTCTGAAAGAAAATAACAATAACAAAACGTCACAAACCCATGAAAACAGTCACTTATTAACCCCTAATACAAATAAAATTTTAACTTGAAATCAAGAAAACAACCAAGAAATAGATAAAAAAATTCAGCCCTTCTAACGAATTGGCCCATGTAAAAAACTTTTCAATTTTCTTAAATAAATTGACAAAAATAAAAAATAAATAAATATGCATGCAAGAAAATGGTTATAAAGCACAATAGCCTAACTTGCAAGCAATTTAATAGTATCAAAAGGATTAAATTTTTGCCTCAATAAAACAACACAAGCAATTATAAAGTTCAAATTAAAAAATAAAAATAAAATCTGAAATTTACTCAATTAAAATAAAATTTTCGAAATTGAGACATGCAAGTAAGAAAACTTGCAGCATTATGGCTAAGGAATAGAAAATTGATGAAATTGAAGTAAGCCCAAGCTTCAATTGGAATCTCACAACTCTCTTTCTAAAATCAGCTTTCTCTCCCTAAAACTCATGCTAACCTTCTTTCTCTATTACCACTTCTTTTCCCCTCTCTAAGTTCAGTTTTTCTCTCTTCCTTTCTTCCTCTTTTTCTTCTTCTCTTTTCTTTTTTTTTTTCTTTCTCATCTTCTCTTCCCCTTTCACATATTGCAACTTCTAATTCTCATTACATTTCAATTTTTGTCTTTTAACAAACAACAATTAGGTGTAAAGGCAAAATAATGGGCTTATATTTTAATGGGCCGAAAATGAACCCAAAGGAGTAAAAGACAAAAGGTGGGTCATAAATAATTTTACTGGACTTGGTATTTGTTCCTCATAAAACTAAAAAGATATTGTCATGAATCAATCACCTTATAATCTTTATAAAAACAAAAGAAACAAAAATAGTTCATGAGACAATTGTTTTTTATAGTATAATAGTAGGTAGAAATATGTTGCAGACTTAGTCTAATTTAAATCATTTAAAATTTGTAAATGTTCATAATTCAAATTTATCTTTGATGAGATTTTCAATCACCGGCCATGCTTAGTGTTAGTAATTGTACTTGTGCGAGGATTCAATGAGATGAAAGGTTAATAATTTGTTACAAATGATATAAGGAAAAGAAATTAAAAAGCCTATTGATGGCAACACCTAATGGCTACACCAAAACTGGCAACAGAGGACTACTAATGGATGGAGATATTACAAGCTTGAATGTGTGGCTGCTTTGCTCGTCTTGGTGTTAGGGGCAATTGTATATTTTCAGGGTAATTCCTTGTTTTTTAGCCAAAAATCAAATAAACTAGAATTTTGTTAAATTAGTTAATCAAATCTCCCATGTTTACAAATGTGTCACATAAATCCCCTGACTAGCTTTGACACTCAGAGCCAGAATAACAAATTATTGATAATTGTCAAATTGGGACTGCATTCCTGCGATAGCTTAGAACAGAACAAAGTAAGCCTTTTTCAAGATGTAACACATACATTATTAAAGAGATCATAACTGCCTTTGAGGGAGGATTTGTCCTATTTTACTAAAGTCTAACAAATCTAATTTCATTTTCAAGCAAACATATAACCCGTATTAAGTTTTTTCATAAAATGATACAACAATTGAAGAATGAAGGCAGTAAATCTTCGAAATGGACATATTTCTAATCCTTAACAAGATACCAAAAGAAAAACAAAAACTCACCACCACAAATAGGAAGAAATTATGAAGAAAAATCAATGAATATACAAGATGGGAGATCAATCAAATCAACAAAAAGTACAAAAGTCAAATAATGACTAGACGAAGTAGTGGAGCAATGATTTATTTAGTTTCTAGTAGACATGATAGAGACATATAGTGGCTAAACAAGATCTGTGAATGATACGAGCAAGCTGCCAAAATGAGAACAATTTTTTTTTTTAAAGAGAGAGATTATAATATATATATTTTTTTTTACACAACCTAAGAAAGAGAGAAAATTCGAACTCAAGTGAGAACGTGAAATTTGAAAGTACTCAACTAACTAAGCTGAACCTTGTACTCCCAAAATGAGAACAATTAAATATCATAATTTAATATAAACTAAAGATTTTGACCATATAATTATCTCAAGTTTAACTGTAAATCTGATATTAGATTTGATTTGATGTCAAATGGGTTTTCTCAATTATTTGTGGAACAACCGCTGGGCTAAACCTTCTAGAAATGATTCTAGGAATAATCCATAATTGACTGAAGAAAAGAAAATTCAAAAGTAGAATCAAACAATTTTGATTCACACTTCCTTTCTCCATTTCAATAATCCCTCTAATAAAAAAAAACCCATTATCATTTTTCACTTTTCATTTTTATTTCTAGCATCAAAACTACGACTATCATTTTTCACTTTTATTTTACAACTTAATTTTTTTTCTCAATATCATCAAAACAATTTCAATGCACTTTTTTTCACTCTATCAGACTTCTATTATAAATTCCTCTCCTTATACATTAAATAATTTTTGTTGTTTTTCTTTGATAAAAAAGTTTTTATAATCTATATTTTGACTAAAAAGAAATTTGGTCGGCCTACGTCCCTGTGACTATTTGTCTTCACGATCTATCTATCAGAAGCCAAGGCTGATTGCGGGGCATATTCTCAAGGTACAAAGCATATTATAGAGAGGATACGTACCGGCAAGCGAGAATGGGCGGCGGCTGAGCTCGGTTGTGGAGGGAGACTGACAGCGGGGGCGAGTGGGGTAGAGGTCCAAAAGAAAATAGCATGACAGTGTGCGTCCAGATCTCAGAACAATTCGGCCAATTGTCTTCCTCTTTTTGTTCTGTTTTTTTATCTTCCCAATTGATACGTGAATTTGATAAATTATTTTATTCTTTTATGATGAAAAAAAAATTATCTCAATTACAACTTGTCTATTCAAATTACAAATGTCATACATCAACTGCCAATATATTTTAAATTATAACTATTAAACATAATTACCAATATATTTTAAATTATAACTTTTAAATTACAAAATGAAGAAAATAAATTTTTTGGATCTTCCGCGAATCCCTAACCTTAGGTTAAAGGTGTACAAACATTACTACACTTAAGCAAGGTAACTAAATGCTTTATGATGAAAATTTGAAAAACAAAACACTTTTTAAGAGAAATGTACCATCGTAGGCGTTTGTAACAAGTGCAAGTCTTGTACATTTCTAAAGTTAAATTATGGGTTCGAGCTCTAGCACAAAGTAGTGTAGTTATTTTTTTTTTATGAAAACTTTATAAGCATAAAAATACAAAATAATATTTTAGATGATTTGATTATATAATATAATAAAATATTAATAATATGATCTGATATAATATTAATAGCAATGTGTATTAAAAAAATAAATCCTAATGTATTTCAAAATTAATCATAAAAAATATATAATTTATTATTCACCTGACATATTACATATTCCGTTGTTTTACATATTAAGTTATTTAAATTTGAAATGAGTAAGTTTAACATTACTCATAAATAAGAATTTATTATTTTAATTATTCTTTAAAAAAAAATTAGGTACAGAGTCAAAGAAATACCTAATTATATTTAAACTTTGTAGTTTTCACATTTTAGATGATTGGTATACAAAAATGAATATTTAAGAATTTATGATTCAATAATTATGTATGATCAAAAATTAAAATAGATACTAAAAAAAATAATTATTATAAAATTAAGTATGCGTTGAATATATAAGGGAGTAAGAAAATAAAAAGTTAAAAGAATGGATACAGTTAATGCGCAGTATTATTCACGCGGTAATTTATGAGTATTTTTTATTTTGACTCAATTGATTTCTTTAAGTGAGATTATAACTCCTACAAATAAGAATTCTTATTTCAATTAAGTTTAGGGTTTCTAAAGACTTTATATACACTATATAAACTCTTATAAGTCCTTAAAGATAACTAAGCATCTAAAGTATCAATATGTAAACATGAGAAAAAATAGAAGAAATAGGTAGGCACTAAGTGTATGATGCAATAGGGTGTAACTTTTGAAGATGTCTTTATTATTGAGTGAACAAAAGGAACACCATAGATCATTTTAAGAGAGACTCGGACTGTTCTTATATTTCTTGGGTAAAATCTTTTATGGGGTAGGAGATACTAAGAAGTATTGTAAAGATCATAGTAATCTAGGGAGATACTTAGAGATCTACAATAGAAGATATTACGAGATTTTGTAAAATCATGATAATATAAAGGAGATACTTAGTGATTTGTTTAATAAAAGAAGCTGGATCATAGATCTCTTATGGACGTAAACGTTTTGGTCGAACCACACATATCTTTTATCTTATTTCTTTATCTTTATTGGTGTGTTAATCTTATATATTTCTTAATTTATTTGTAAGTTATATCTTCTACATATGCATGAGGTTCTTAAGGTGATAAATACCAAGCTATGGTAATATTAGGGCATATAGAACCCCATCAAAGGTTATTAACGCAAAAGCTAATCTCATGGAGAGATTAGTATTAAGGCTGTTCTCCTTTAATAAATTAATATCAAAGTTTGGGTTGAAGTCCAAATTGCAGGGCATGGGTGGTAAAGTCAGATTGTAGAGTACAGGTTGTCAATCATGAAGACTCACAAATAAAGGAAGAACAATAGAGAAAATGGTTATTTAAAAAAATAAAAGATGATGGCTTTACTGAGGAGTTTTCTATTAGAGATCACTTTTGAAGAGATTGTCAAGAAGACGGCATCATCTAAGTCCTAATTAGAAGAATTATTCAGATTGGATACAAATAAAGATGGAAAAAGAAAAATAATCAATATTGAAAATCAGATCAAAAAAGGTGCCTAGGGAATTTGATAAAGGATAATCTAGAGAGAAAGACCAAAATAAAATGAAGGTAGATTTGCAAGTCTATAGGATGATTGGGCAAAGACCTTAATAGAATAAAAGCTTCCAGAGGAACGTGTTTATGATGAATGAACTATTTGATTCTAAGGTATTGTATTTATATGAGTCATGGAGATTCGTTATTTATTAATAGTAGATCTATTAAGGGTTGAGATATGAATTTTTGAAAAGTTATAAGGATTTGTAAAATAAGATTGAGACTATATGGTGGAAAGGAAAAAAAGTAACTAGGTATGAGATTGTATTCCTAATCTCATAAAATTTAGTGGACTTTGGACTGCTATAACAAATAGGGATATTCATGAAAGACAACAAAAGGAATACTAAAAGAGGATGCAAAAGGATCGAGGGGTGAGAAGCACAGATGGAGGCTGTGTACTTGAAAAAAAGTGTTTATATGGGTTAACATAGGGTTTTTGATATGATATAAACCATATAACAGCTTTTAAATTATCTCATATTGTGACAGATGTCAAAAGAGAATGTGTGGGAAGGGTATGAATGGCAAGAATAAGTTTTCATTCATAAAAAGAATTGTGGCTATGGTGTCTAAAAGACATGAGAGATCTCAACATTAAGACTACTCTAGACATGAGCATTCAAAAATTTTTAGAGACCGTAGTCACAAGCCTTAGTTATGTCTAAGACTTGACTAGAGATAATGCTAAAAAGCATTGGTCAATGAGAGAATGATGTTGGTTAGCTTCATAGAGAGAAATTTTAAATCAGTGAGGGTTTGTTGGAATTAATGATTCAACAATCATGTATGGGCATAAATTGAAATGGATATAAGAAAGATAGTATTTATGAAGTTAAGTACGCGTTGGGTCTAAAAGAGATGAACAAAATGAAAAGCCAAAAAAATAGATACTGTTTACATGATGACACTATTCATGGCGAGCATTATTCACGTGACAACTTATGGGTATTTTTTGTTTTGGCTCAATTGACTTCTTTTAATGGGATTAAGACTTCTACAAATAAGGACTCTTATTTCAATTAAGTTTAGGGTTTTTAGGAACTTTGTATACATTAGATAAACTCTTATAAACCTTAAAGATGGGCAAGCATCTAAAGTATTAAGATATAAACATAAAATAGAATAGATGAACTAAGTAGGCACTAAGTGTAGGATACATTAGGGTGTAACTTTTGAGGTGTCTTTATTATTGAGTGAATAAAAGAAACACCATAAATCATTTTTTAGCGATGCTCGGACTATTCTTGTATTTTTTTTTGATAAAATCTCTTATAGGGTGAGAAATACTAAAAAATCTCATAAAAGTCATAGTGATCTAAATAGATACTTAGAAGTCTATAATGGGAGAGACTAAAATGTCTTGTAAGATCATGGTAATGTAAAGAGATACTTAATGATTTGTTTAATAAAAGAAGTTAGATCATGAATCCCCATAAACGTAAGTGTTTTGGCCGAATTTCATATAACTTATATATTGTGATTTGTTTTTTATTTTTATTGATAAGTTAATTTTGTTTATTTCTTAATTATTTATGAATTATGTATTTTGCACGTATATAAAATTTTAAAATGTTAAATATTAAGTCATAGTGATATTAAAGTATATAAAACTACATCAAAAAGTATCAACACATATACTTAATAATATTTTCTTAATTTTATAATATACTTTTAATGAAAATAAACTATATTCAACTAATATGTTTTTAACATTCTGTTAAAAAGTCTTTATAACTTCATAACTTTATAGCTATCATAATTTTATAAGGCTCTACCAAATTTTTTGGGGTCATATGTATGTAGTATTGTTTTTTAAATTTTTACACAACACAATAATTTATTTTATTCTTTGATTGTTAAGTGTTAATTTTACTTGAATTCTTATAAATTTATATATTTATGTTTAAAATTTTAATTATTTTGGCCATTATTTCACAATGATCATGGACCTAAATTTTAGTATGAATCGTTTTTGTGTTGTTTATAAAATAAGTTAGTAAATGTTAAATATTAAATTGTAAATTTTATTTTATATAAAAAAGATTATTTGTACAAAATTTTAATGCAAGTTTTATTAAATATTTTTTTTATAATTTAATAATAGATAAATTTTTTAACAATGTGTAACTAACAATCTACTACTTTAAAAAATTATTTTTAATTGACAATTAAATAATTAATAATTGTTTTATAAAAATTTAATTTAAAAAATTCTATTTAAAAAATTCTAACCAAATAAACCCTCCTACTCATTCTGGAATATTGAAGATGTTACTCACTAATCCTAACGGTATAAAACAATTGTCAAAATATATATAAAATAACAAATATAAAACAAAGCAATCATAGTCCTTTTAAGAAACTATAAATGACCACAAGCTAAACACTTTTTTTTATACTTTTAAAAAAATAAAAAAAAAATCCCAACACAAGCACTTCCGTTAATAGCCCTAATAACAAAGGATTTGTAATATATTTATTTCAGATTTTTGTTATTCTATGTTAAAAAAAATCTCCAACACATTAACTATATTCTCGGCATTATCCTAAACTTTGTCGCATAGGTTTAGATCAAAGAGTAATGTTAAATATTTTAAATTATATTTTAAAAAATAATATATTAAATAATTATTAGATAATAAAATAATTTAATAATTAATTTTAAAATTTTTATTATTTTAATATTTAATAATTACTTAATACATTATTATTTTAGAATACAATTCAAATTACTTAATATTACACTAAAATCAAATAATATACCGAAGTTCTAATTTTGTTGATCTATATTCTTTTTGTGTTAAAAAAAGTAATATTATTTTTGTCGCGTAGGTTTAGGTCATATAATACAACAAAGTTCTAATTTTGTTAATATATATATATATATATATATTTTTTAAAGAATTATTATCAATAATATTTTTTATTATGCCAGACTAGACGTGTCAAGTGGGTTGGAATATTTAAATCCATGATAGATTTAGCTCTTTTTTTTTCCCGTAAAATTCCAATTGAGCCGTTCTTGAACTCTACATTTTAAGGCCTTCAAGCCCAATGGTTAATACTTATTACACTCGCTAATTAAAATATATCCATGTAAATATTAAATAAAAAATAATTAATGAGTTATGTTTACTATTATAATTTCACTTCTTTTTGCTTCATAGATAAAATTTGATCATTGCAAATATTTTGTTTTTAATGCTCTAGTGATAAAATTAGTAAGTAAAAAAAAACAAAATTGCATTGTAAACCAAGCAGATGGATCTCCACTAAAAAAAAAGATAAACCCAAGATAAAAGAAGACATATTAAATTTTTGTTTCGAAATACTAAGCTTTTGATTAGAAATAATAAATTTTTAGTCGGAAATTTTATTTTACTTAAAAGACTAGGAAGATTAAAGCTTTATCAATCCTTATTTTTTATTTTCATGCATTAGATTTCCTCAGAATATTATATTCAAAATGGAATTAATGAGTACTCTTTTGGACCCTATATAGGCAAGTTCATTGCGTAAAGGTAGAGATGTGAACAAATTGAAGTGCTCATGCACTTTTAGAGAAATATCAATAACAACTCCTTTAGTTCATTTAATTTATGTTATCTTCATTTATTTATTTTATATTTAACACAATGACTCTACTCTAGGAAGTATCTTATATCTACTTATACTTTGATATACAACACCACTATCCTTATGGATATATTTTGTGGTTGCCATCAAATTAGATCCTTCACCTTAGAAAACAAGGGTTAATTTTATATGCTTTATTATATTATTGTAGCAACCCATAATTTTTTTAATTCGCATTTTGAAGACAAAGAAGAAATATTATTGAAGTACAAAATTTGAAAATGATTTAGAAGAAATTAAAGATTATATTAAGATGTCCAATCTCACAGAGCTTGAGTTCGACGCCTTGGATATTTCAAGCGAGAACTATTTATCTTGGATTGTAAATGAAAAAATTTACTTGAATACTAAAGGGCTTGGCAACCAATCAAAATTGAAAATAATACATCTTTATTGAATTACGTTTAAGTTATGCATTTTTAAATGCATAAAAAATAACTAAGTCATATGTGCTAGCTGTCAATCTACTGACCTAGATAGCTATTCCTAAAGAACAACCTATTGAAAGGGAGTTGAGAAAATGTCTATTACACACTGAAAGTGTAGTAGACCATTTGGTTTAAGAAATTTTGTTCCACAAAAAATAAAATACAACCATGATCTTGTTATAAATAATGCTTGAGCTATAATTAAAAATGCTCTTGAAGAGCATTATGATCGTGATATAATGAAAGTCTCAGAAACAGCTCAAGTATTAGAAGTTCAAGCCCTAAAAAAGGATAAAAAATAATAAAATAACTATTGATAATGTGTTTGCTTTTATAGTAGTTACTGAATTCATGAATGATTATTATGAACCACTGTTTATTGATGATTACAAATTGAGACATGATTGGTTAAAGTTTAAAAAAAAATAATTCAAGAAAAATTAACTTCCTTAAATGTGAAAATAAAGAGCATTATTAATAACAATATAGTATATAACAAAAAACAATTAAAATATTAATATTAAACTTCAAGAAATACACTATTGAATTGGTATTTGGTGATGGCTAAAAACATAAAATTTGTCTGTCTAATTTTAAATCATTAAAATTAAATTAAATGAACTATTAAAATTAAATTTATTTTAAGACAAATAAATATAAAATAGATCAAAACTGAGTAAAAGATTGAGTTCTTTATGAAGCACACATTTACTTTTATATAGTTTTATTTTTGTAAGTATTTGTTGATTGGATTGAGTTTAAATTCACTCAAACTATACTAGGGGGGTATATTTTGTGATATTGTTCTTAAAGAAAAAGTCAGCACGATAATAATTTTAATTTTAGAGTTTACGAAAGAGTAGGAAGAGTTATTGCTAAATTTATCTTATTTATAATATTTAAATTCTTAAATTATAAAATTACAAGGAAACTAAAAATAAGTTAATTAAAAGATACAAATCAATTCTTTTGTTATAAAAATATTATTATTTTTTAAATAATTTTAATAATAGGAATTGTTGATCGAAAAAAATAATTTTTTGAATCAAAGAGTTTTAAATTTGTTTGATTGTGGGAATCAAAATCTTAGGCCATGCCTATTGAGCTTATAACCATGGGCCTACTAAGTGTTCGGTTATTGTGATGCTTGCAAACACAAGGAAAATTATTGTTAAGACCTCACAAAGGGTGGTTTCGGTGAAGACTCTCCGATGTTTAAGTCAAGTTTTTATTTTGTGTGTGTGTGTATGTGTGTGTGTGTGTGTGTGAGAGAGAGAGAGAGAGAGATCAAAATTCTGAGATCAAAGTTATGAATTCAAGATTCAAGATGGAACCTATTTAAGCCATTTTCTTCTCTTTATATAGCATTATTCTTCTTAGAGTTTTTATGCTTATCTTCGTCGAATTTGTGGTTGTTTTGAATAATGTTTTGATCTCTTGGCATAATTTGGGAGATTTCTCTCAAAATAGCATGATTTTTCGTTCAAAATAATGTTGATTGCCTCTTTTAATGACATGTCTTGTTTGGTTAGTTTTGTATTTCTCTTTTATGTTATTAAGTGCCACTTGGCTCTTCTAAAGTGTGGGCCTGTGCGGTCTTTGGATACTTAGGTATAAAGACAGGAAAGCATATTTGATGCTTATTCATTTATACCTTTTATGTACTTAATGCTTCTAATTGCATTGGAAAATAGATTAGATGAATTAAAAATTTGACTTATGTACTTGGAAAAGTTTAATTCATATGTTGGTTACAAAAGCCATAGCTTTGAGTTTGTTGAGTTGGGAGACTAATAAACTTAGGGTAGTCACATAAGGGTAGTTTAATGCATGTATGTATAATGGGTTATATAAGGATATCAACTTGTTTGTATATGCATAGAGTCTTATTCGGCACTTGGGAGAGGGAATGAGATTATTCTTAAGCCCTTAATCAATGAATACATTAGATTAGTTGTTGATTACTAATACAAAGAGCATAGAAATAATAGAGGAAAATCAAGTCCTTAAAACCCCTATTACCATAGAACTCTGATTTCTTTAATTTATCGATTTACTTAGTTTAAAGCATTTTTAATTTCACAATTCAACTTATTCTTTAAATTCGCTTAGATAAAGTTAGGTTGCCAACATCATAGTACTTATCACTAATGTAGGACATAATCCTCGTGGGAACGATACTCACTCATCACTTTATTACTTGCTCACGACCCGTGCACTTGCAGTTACAAATTCGTGTGTGTATAATTTCGCGAACAATTTTTTGGCGCCGTTGCGGGGGATTGTAAGTTTTAATTTATGCTAATATTGTGGTTACGTAACTTGATTTTAATTTAGGCATTTTTTTTTCTTTTTATTTGTGGTTTTGTTTTGGTTGTTTGAAGGTGTATGCGAAGAGCTCGTAGCTTGAAGCTTTTGCCCTTTGATTCGAAAGTTGAGCGCACATTTTGGAAGCTTAGGAGAGAAAGAAGAGATCAATCTCAAGTTATGGCTGATGGTATCAATGACATTGAGGGACTATTTTAGGCCTGTGGTTAATGAAAACTATTCGGGGATTCAATGTCAAGCAGTTTAACCCAACAATTTTGAATTGAAGTCGGCCCTTATTAACATGGTTTAACAAAATCAATATGGGGGGATTGCCAAGTGAAGACCCAAATGTTTACCTTGCAATGTTCTTAGAGGTGTGTGATACCATCAAGTTAAATGAAGTCACAAAGGATTCCATTTGCCTACGCTTGTTCTTATTCTCTCTTATGGACAAGGCAAGGGGATGGCTTCAATTATTACAACCGGGAAGTATCACAACATAGGAAGAGCTTGCTCAAAGATTCCTTACCAAGTTCTTTCCACCATCTAAGACTTCACAACTTCGTGGGGAGATAGCACAATTTAAACAATTAGACTTTTGAGCCACTTTGTGAGGCATGAGATCTGTTCAAAGATCTCATCCGAAAATGTCCTCAACATGGGTACCAAGATTGGTTTCAAATCCAACTCTTCTATAATGGGTTGAATGTCTAAACAAGAACTATTATAGATGCAGTGGTGGGTGGAACCTTGCTGTCAAAAACAGCAGAAGAAGCCCAAGTTTTGTTGGAAGAGATGGCTTGCAACAATTATGAATAGCCTAATGAGAGGTCTATAGTGAGGAAAGCTACCAGGGTGTATGAGGTTGATCCCATTATTGCTCTTTCAGCCCAAGTTTCAGCTTTAACCAACCAAATTTCTGCATTAAATGCTAAAGAGGCCTCAGCAAGTAAAGATTCAATGATGGTTACAAATGTTTCCTACATTGGTGAAGGGAGTGATCCGGAGCAAGTCAAATATATCAATAACCAAAACTTCCAACACCGGACTAACAACTTACCTACATATTACCATATTGGGATTAAAAATTATAAAAACTTCTCCTATGGCAATCCAAGAAATTCCTTACAACCTTCACAAGGATTTAATCATTAAGTGATTGAGAAAAAGCCATATTTGGAAGACATTTTGGGTACTTTTATCATGGAGACAAGAGAGAGGTTTAACAAAGACGAGGCTCTGCTTGATAACATTAAGACACATTGCACCCACATAAATGCTACATTGAAGTCATTCGAGGTGCAAGTTGGCCAACTTACCCATGCAATCAAAGATCAATCTTCAAGCAAGTTCTCAAGTAATAAAGAGGCCAATTTAAGAGAGCATTGCAGTGCAATCACTATTAAGAGTAGTATGGAAGTTAAAACTTTGGAGAAAAAAGTGTTTGAATGTGAAGAGAAAGAAGTTGTTGAACCATCTAGGATAAATCACAAACCTAACTCCATTTTCTTCCCGGACAATCCTCTTATCATTACCCCATAATTGCCTTACCCTCAACGCTTCTATAAAAAAAGTTAGACGATCAACCCTCTAAAATCCTTGACAACTTTAAAAAGATTTACACTAACATTCCTTTTATGAATGTCTTGGAGAAGAAGCCAAACTATATAAAGTTCATAAAAGATGTGATATTGAAGAAGAGAAGGTTAGAGGACTATGAAATAGTGAGGCTAACAGAGGAATGTAGTGCAATTATCCATAGGAAGTTGTCATAAAAGATGAAGGATCCAGGCAATTTCACCATCTCGTGCATTATTGGGGAGTCTAATTTTGAAAAATTCTTGCGTGACCTTAGAGCAAGCATAAATCTCATGCTTCTATCCGTTTTTAACAAGTTGGGTCTTGGTGAGGTAATGCCTACTACAATTTTCTTGCAAATGGAAGATAGATCTATAACTTATCCATAGGGGGTCATTGAGGATGTGTAGTTAAAGTAGGCAGATTCATTCTACCGATGGATTTTATGGTCCTTGATATGGAGGAAGATAGGAATGTTCCTATTATTCTTGGGCGACCATTTTTACCCACCAGGAGAGTTCTCATTGATATGGAAAAGGGAGAGATGAAAATGAGGGTACAAGATGAGGAGCTTATATTCAAGGTTTTCAAGGAGATGAAGTTGCCAAATGACTTTGAAGAATGTTTGAAGATTAAAAATATAGATCTGGATGATGGGAAGGAAATAGATACCATTCAACCTCGAGTTCATGGCAAGGCAAAGATACATCGAACAACGAAAAAGATGAGGCATGACAAGAATATGATGAAAAAGAAATCAAATATCAGCAACCATGATTTATTCTTTCGGCCAAGGCTAAAACTCTTTCCAAGAAAGCTCAAAATAAAATAGTTGGGGTCATTCCTTATTAAACACCTTATAAAACTTTGGAAATCAAGGAAAGAGATTGACAAAGCCATTGAATACACACCAAAGCACAAAAATAGAGGAGTGTTCCATGGGTGAAATGCCTTCAAAGTCCAGTTTAATCCCCCAAGAATCTAAAAGATGTCAAGCCGATGACATTAAATCAAGCGCTTCTTGGGAAGTAACCCAAGTGAATTTTAATTTTTAATTTATTTCTTAGTTTTGATTTTTTTCTTGTTTTATGTTAGAACAGCATGTCGGCACTTCATAAAGCATATAAAAAATAGAGTGGAAGTAGAGCCAACAAGGTGCAGCCCAATAGAGCTTAAAACAAAAGTCAAGCAAATTGAGGGCCTTCAACATTAAATCAAGCAATAACTTCATCCTCAAGATTTGAGCACTGCCGCATTAAGCTATCGACTACGAGGGAAGTCCTTTCTACTCATTCTTATTTTTATCATTGTGGGCTATGTCAACTTTAAGTTTGGGGGAGGGAAATACTATTCGGTGTTCATTTACCATGTTAATCATGCTTACTCTTTTTGACTGTTGTTCTTAGTTATTGTCTTTGCATGCAATTTTTTTTTCGCCTTCATTTGTGGGTTGGTTGAATGATTAGTAGTCAATGATATAAAATAGAAATATGATTTCAAATGCTACATTCTTTAGAAACAATGAATGTCATAATTGTTTGCTTGGTAATTTAGGACAAGTTCAGCTTCACTTTGTGTTCACTTGATATTTTGAGCACTTAGTTAGAATTATTTAGTTTTATGTTTACTTAGAAGACTTTTATGCACAATAAAAATAATTAGGGTCTCAAAAACATGCTAGAACTTGTTTGAGCATCACTCAAGGCGAAATCTTAGGCATACGTAATTGAGGATATGAGTTTAGGCAATTTTTGGACCGATTTAGCCTTTCAAGCCAACCTATGTATAATTTTAGCCCTAGTCACCCCCGTTGAACCTAATTACTCATTTTTCCTTGCTAACCATACCATTACCTTAGCCTTTATTTTTGTTATCCTTTATAGTACCTATCACGCCATTGGCATAACACTACGTTTAAAGAGTTGTGTGTACTTTTGAAAATGAAAGGGTGGATTAAAGAAAGATTATGGATTTGGTTATAAATGTTGGTTCTTCTAACATGAAAAAGCTTAAGTTTGGGGGTATAGTGGCTTATATGTATAAAAATAAAAAATAAAAGAACAAATAAATAAATTGAGTTTGCTATACCCCTAACTTAAAAGAAAAGAAAAAGAAGAGCAACAAAATAGCGAGAGAATAAAAGAAATAAGTTTAGAAAAAATCAGGTGGAAAAACAAATGGTTCAGTTTGTGTAATCTTTAGAGAAATGTGCGTTTATGGTGTGAGTTAAGCCAAAATTGATCCATTTTATCCTACCCTCACCGTAGCTATGCATTATAAGCTAACTAAAGTCATATTTGATCCTTGATTATGTGTGTACCTACATTAGTAGAGAGTGATAGAAAAAAATAAGCATATGGAGTGTTAAATAAATAAAAAAAACAAAAACTCATAGAGACCATTTCATTATTTTGTGTGCATAAACTAATTCGAGTGTATGTGACTAATGATTTTAGCTATTCACATACACATACAAACATACACACAAAGTTGGTCACTTGTGGGTTTGAATAAGTGTTGGATTAACACGTTGAATGGTTATGATGTTTAGAATTTCCTTGAGGATAATAGTCATGAGAAAAGTTTTAGACAAATTACTAATCATTTTTCGATCCAATGTTTTGTATCTTTCTATAGTTTGTTGTCATTTTTTCTTTTTTGTTGTTATGAGTGTGCTTCTTTACTCGAGGACGAGCAAGTATTTAAGTTTGGGGGTGTTTGATAAGTGCATTTTATATATGATATTTTACCCTTCTTAATTTGATAATAGCTCATTTTAAATGTGAATTTATGTGTATTAATTTCATTTTGTAAGTTCAAGATAATAGAGCTATTTGGAGTGAATATTTAAAGAAAACAAGCAAAAAATCCAAAATGTTACAATACAATGAACAATGTCATGCTATAGTACCGGGCTCAGGCTTTGGCGCCCAAGCACTGAAAAACTCAGGATTTGGCGCCCAAGCGCTGAAAAACGGAGGATTTGGCGCCCAGGCGCAAAACAGGCTCCCATTGGTAGAATGCTCAGCGCCCAAGCACCACCATCTATTTTAGTACCATTTTTTTACCTTAATTTGAAACCTATAAATACTAACTTTTAGCCACTTCTCAAAATATGAAAGGGTAGCACGAAATAGAGAGAGAAACTCTGGTTTTTAGTGAGAGAAACACCAATAAAGCTTGGATTAAGGAAGATTATTGAAGATTGAAGACTCCAAAGGCTTCTTAAACTAGTTTATTCTTCTCTCTCTACTTCATTTACATTTATTTATAGCTTGTAATTGTATTTTATATTGATTTGAACATGAATACTTTTATGAATATTTGGATGAATGTAATTAAATATTTCACTATGGATTGCTAGATTATATGTTATAGGGTTTGATGAATCTCTATTGAACTCTATGTATTGATGTTATTTTGTGATTAATAACTATTTGATGCTTATTCATTTATGCCTTTTATGTGCTTAATGCTTGTAATTGCATTGGAAAATGAATTAGATGAATTAAACATTTGAGTTATATGCTTGAAAAAGTTTAATCCATATGTTAGTTGCAAAAGGCATAGCTTTGAGTTTGTTGAGTTGGAAGACTAATGAACTTAGGGTGGTCACATAAGGGTAGCTTAATGCGTGTATGTATAACAGGTTAGATAGGGATATTAACTTGTTTGTATATGCATAGAGTCTCATTCGGCACTCGGGAGAGGGAATGAGATTATCTTAAGCCCTTGATTAATGAATACATTAGATTAGTTGTTGATCACTAATGACAAAGAGCATAGAAACAATAGAGGGAAATCAAGTCCCTAGAATTCCAATTGCCATAGAACTCTCATTTCTTTAATTTATCGATTTACTTAGTTTAAAGCATTTTTAATTTCACAATTCAACTTATCCTTTAAATTTACTTAGATAAAGTTAGGTTGCCAATATCATAGTACTTAGTATTAATTTAGGACACAATCCTCGTAGGAACAATACTCACTCATCACTTTATTACTTACTCATGACCCGTGCACTTGTGGTTACAAATTCGTGTATGTATAATTTCACGAACAATAAACTAAGTAGAAAATCAAATGAATTGTGTCGAGACGATCAAGTAATGTTACTCTATGAATAAAATTAAATAATCATGCCAATGAAATGGTGTTCAGCTGTCCTATAAAGTTTAATCTTTAAAGTATGTTGGTCGCATCTTAGATCAGCTTGCTTAATAATCTGTCAAGGTGTTCGGTCGTCTTTATAGCATACTTTTGATAAGCTTTTTGAGTGTCTTACCTTTGCAGGGTTTACCTCTAAGAGCGTTATCCTACTCGGCTGATTCTGAGTAACCCTTTATGTGTTGTAACCTTGCAGAGTATACCTTTAAGGGTGTTGATCTTCTCGACAAATTCCTGGTTAACCTTTTGAGTGTCGCATCTCTGCAGGGTTTACCTCTAAAAGAGTTACCATGCTCAACTGATCCTGAGTAACCCATTGAGTGTCGCACCCTTGCAGAGTATACCTTTAAGCACATTGATCTTCTCAGCAAGCTCTTGGTCAACCCCTTGAGTGTTGCACCTTTGTGGGGTTTACCTCTAAGAGCATTACCATGCTCAGCTAATTTTGGGTAACCTTTTGAGTGTTTAAGGGCGTTAATCTTCTTGGCAAGTTCCTGGTTAACCCTTTGAATGTTGCTCCTTTGTAGAGTTTACCTTTAAGAACCTTTCTCTACTCCGCTAATTCTAAGTAACCCCTTGAGTGTCACACCCCTCCTTGCAGAGTATACCTCTAAAGGCATTAATCTTCTCGGTAAATTTCTAGTCAACCCTTTAAGTGTTACATCTCTGTAGGGTTTACCTCTTAGAGCGTTACCTTGCTTGGTTAATCTTAGGTAACCCCTTGAGTGTCACACCTCTGCAGAGTATACCTGTAAGGGTGTTAATCTTATCAGCAAGTTTCTAGTTAACCTCTTGAGTGTCGTAACTTTGTCGGGTTTACCTCTAAGAAGGTTATCATGCTCAATTGATTCTAGGTAACCCCTTGTGTATTGCACCCTTACAAAGTATACATCTAAGGGCGTTGATTTGTTCTTCCAGATTTTCATTCGTATATGAGTATGGGCAGATATTCAATTCAAGTTAGGCGTAGCCATGTTTTCGGGAAGACATGCAAGAAAATAATAATCTTTATTAGCAATATTCTGCTCACATACAAACAATATATAGAAGGTTATTTATTGCAAGAAAATAATACAAATCTCATGGATAATACTTATTCAGTAATTTGGCATTTCATGGCTTTTCTATTGTTCGTTTGTCAGCTCCTTAAAGCTCATAAGCTCCATTCACTCGTCTGATAACCTTGTAAGGGCCTTTTGAAATTGGTTAGAGAACTCCATCTGCTAGGTTTCTTGTGTTTAATACAACTTTCTTCAATACCAGGTCGCCTTGAATTCCCTTGCCCAAACTCTCCTGTTATAGTATTTGGTGACCTTCTACTAGTAAACAGCTTCTCGAATCTATGCCTTCTCTCTCAACTACTTAATTGAATTGAGGTATTCTTTGATCAGTTCATGGTTGGTTACCTCAAGAAAATGCAATACTGTGGATTGGGGTCTCAATCTTAGTCAGGATTACTGCTTTATAACCGAAGGCTAGTGAGAATAATATTTCACTGGCTGTTGTCTTGCTTATTGTCTTAAGAGCCCAAAGTACCTTAGGTAGTTTCTTCATCCCTCCTCCTTTCTTGCCGATCAGATTCATCTTTAGAAGTTTCTTGATACTTTTGTTGGAGGATTCTACCTAACCGTTGGTCTTAGGGTGAGCCGGTGATGCAAACATTAGTTAAGCTCCTAATTGTTTGCAAAAATACTTGAAGCTTTTGATATGGAACTGCTTCCCATATTTAGTCATAATTATGTGGGGAATTCTATATTGGCATATAACATTCCTCCAAGCGAAATCCTGCATACTCTTCTCAGTTATCTCAAATAACAGTTCTATCTCGATTTATTTAGTAAAGTAATCCACTGCTATAATTGTATACTTGCAAGATCCTCTTCCCTGAGGTAAGGAACCTATCAGATTCAGCCCTCATTGGACAAAAAGCCAAGGTCTTACCATTGTAGTTAACTCTTTCGTTGGCGCCTGTGTCTTATCTGCGAACCTCTGGCATGCATCACAATGTCTGACCAGTTCTTTTGCGCCTTAAAGAGTTGTCGATCAATAGTAGCCAGTCTTGAATACCTTTTGGGCCAGCGTTTCCATCATTGAGTAATTACCACAAATTCCTTTATGGACTTCCTTAAGAACCTAAGGTCCTAAACACCTCATATAAGGATGAAAGAAGCCGCACCTGTACAATATTCCATCTATAATTGAGTACTGAGTTCCATTCTGGATGTAATCTCTAATTGGATCTATCAAACTGAGTTATAGGTTAATCTACATAACATGCATTTTTTCTTGTATGCTCGGGTTTTGAAGAAATTCGATAGGGACTATTTGTGGCAACTGAGCTTCTTCGTTGGAAGTTAACCAAGCTATAACATTCGCTTGGTGATTTTTATAGCTTGGGATCAACTCTATTTTTTACTTTATTGAATTAACCTATCTAGTTCTTAAATTTTGCTAAGTAAGCCATCATCTTCTCTTCTTGTGCCTCAAAGTTTCCATTCACCAGGTTCATTACCAATTGAGAATCACTCCTTACTAGTACATTCTTGACTGTCAATGCCCGAGCTACTCTTAGTTTGGCCAAAATGGCCTCGTACTCTGCTTCATTATTAGAGGATTGAAATTTAAGCCATATGACATAACTTATTACGTCTCTTTTCAGGCTGATAAGAATGAGACCTGCTCAAAATTCTTAAAGATTGGATGCCTTATCTATGTAAAGCACCCACCCTATACTTTTCTCGAAAGTTACCCACCCTTACTCATCTACTTCTGCGCCCCCATGCATCAATCAACCACAAAATCAGCTAAGGCTTGCCCCTTAATGGCCATTTGCGGCTTGTACTATTTATTAAACTCGCTCAATTTCACTGACCACCTGACCAGACTACCCGATAAGTCTGGCTTGTGTAGAATTGTTCTTAGTGGCTTGTTGGTCAAAACCACGATTGTGTGGGCCTAGAAGTACGGTCATACTTTTCTTTCCGACACTATCAGGGCCAGTTCTAACTTCTCTGAAAAGGGATACCTCTTTCCTGGGTCAATAAAGGCTTTACTAACATAATAAACTGGTCATTGAACCCCTTCTTTCTCTTTAACTAGTATAGAGCTTACCATATAATCTGAAACTCCCAAGTAAAGCATGAGCTCGTCCCCTTGGATAGAAATGACGAGATGAGCAAGTTATGAGAGGTAGGCCTTAAGCTGCTAAATAGCCTCCTTACATTTTAGAGTCCACTGATTCTTGTCCCTTATTTTTATTGCCTGGAAGAACTCAAAACATTTATTAGTGGCTTAGGATATGAACTTGCTCAGAGCTGCTACCTGTTCTCAAGCCATTAAATTTCTTTGACCGTGCTGGGAGACTATCTTGAGAACAGCTCAAACTTTATCTAAGTTGGCTTCTATTCTTCTCTTACCGACTATATAGCTCAAACATTTTCCAGACTTCACTTTAAAGGTACACTTCTCCAAGTTCAGCTTCATATCATTCTTCTTCTAAATCTTAAAGACTTCCCTTAATTCTTTTTCATGGTCAACTGCTATCTGGATTTTACCATTATATCATCTACTTATACCTCAATATTCCTATTGATTAGGGGTTTAAACAGCTTGTTTAGAAACCTTTGAATGACATCACCTTATTGTAATATATCCCCTGATGGGTTATGAAAGATGTCTTCTCCTGGTCTAGAGAAAACATCAAAATTTAGTTATAGCTAGAGAAAGCATCTATGAAGCTGAGTAGCTTGTGTTCGGTAGTGGCATCAACTAGCTGATCAATCTTAGGGAGTGGGAAACTGTCTTTTGAGCATGCCTTGTTTAGATTAGTAATGTCAACACACATTCTCCACTTTCTATTGGATTTATTTACCATTACAGCGTTGGCCAACCAATTTGGGTAGTTGACTTCCCTAATGAAGCCTGCGGCCAATAACTTTTCAACCTTTGCTGTTACCACCTTATTCCTTTCCTGATTAAATATTCTCTTATTCTGCTTGATTGACCGGTAGGCCGAATTTATAGCTAACCTATGGAAGGCCAGAGTAGGATATATTCTCAGCATATCCTCATGAGACTAGGTAAAGATATTCGAGAACCTCTGTACCAATGAAGTTAATCTTTCTCTGAATTTGGGTTCTAACAAGACCCAAACTTGACTACTTTTTCTGGTTCACCAGAATGACCTGGACTAAACTTAACTCTTCTATTGGTTCTAGCAATCCCCCATCTTCTTTATGCGGATCAACAATAGAGATGTAGAAAGCTTTCTTTCCTGACATGATATAGAAACCCCTTGCCATCTTCTGATCACCTGCTACTACCTCTTATCCTTTCTATAATCGGGAACTTAAGTTTTAAATAGTGTATGGACAGAGCTGTATTAGTGTTCCTAATAAATGGTCGTCTAGAAGAATTTCGTAGGAGAATGACTGGTCGAGCATTACAAACTTGGTCATAATTGTCTTTCTTGTATGGCTTCTGCCCTTAGGTTTAATGAAAGAGCTATTATCTCGATTGACATTGCGCAATCTTTTTCAAACCCTTATAAAGGGGTTTGAGTTCTCTCTACGTGCAAATTCTTGATCTTTAATTCATATAGGGTATTTTTAAAAATTATGTCGACCAAACTACCCGATCAACAAACACTCTATTTACTTCTATTCCAACAACCTGTATCGCTACTACCAGTGCATCCATCATAAGGGTAGCTTACCCTCTAAGTATCTTTGTCTGTGAACATAATTGGAACTTCCAATTATAATCTTCACATCTTGGTTAAGGGCATATCACACATGACCTGATGCTCTACCATAAAGTATCGCGAATAATTTTTCCTTTGCCAGGTAGAATCACCGACTAGTGTGGGTTTACCAGATATAATCATTGTGGTGTTAGGGTTTGACCCACTTTGACGATCGGTGAGTGGGTTGCGTTGTATTGTCTATCTGCTTAGAACTTCACTAGGTAGCCATTTCTCATCAAACCATCCACTTGCTTTTTCAATTCCATACATTCTCTAGTGCAATACCTCGAACTGAGGTGGACCTCACACTAGCTTTTCTGGTTTATTAATTATTTTATCCCTTTACCTTTGTTGGAGACTTTATAAAGCAAACCTCTATTTTTAATGGCTTCATAGACATCATATAATAGAATGGCTAAGGGAAGGAAGCTTCTAACCTATGCTACCTTTTTTTCCTTTACTGGGTGTTCTCGGGGGTTCCTAGGACATCTGAGCCATTCAGAGTAGAGTGGGGTGGGGTCTGTTCTGCCTTTTTTTTTTTCAATTAGAAGGCACATTGCACTTATTCATGTAGTTCGTCCTTTGTTGAAGCCAGTAGTCCTTGTTCATCCTTTGGTATTTTAAAGGGATGGTGACTTCTCATTTCTCCCCTTATATCTTTCATTCTCCCTTGGAGAAACCTGACCCCCATGGGCATTTGTAGATGACTTATTTGTTTCTTCTTTTTCCTCTATAGCAATGTACTTTGGTGACTTATTGTATGGTGCTACATAATTAGGGACATTGCTCTCAGACAAGTAGTATAAGAACTTGTTCAGCTTCAGTCCTGACCTGAGCACCTCTAAAGCTATCGGCTAGTCGAATGCTCTCAACAAGATCACCTACTTATGGAATCTTTTAACATAGTCTTTAAGGCTCTTATTCCTTCCCTGTCTAACTTGCTTAAGTTGTCTAGAGTTCTTTGCTACTTTACAAGAACCCCGAAAGTGCTGAGCAAACTTCTTTATATTCTCATAGTAAAAGAAAATGCTTTGCTGCGTTAGTCCTTTATATTAGAGAAGAGCTGATCCTTCAAGATTTATATGAAAGAGCCTATACATTTGATTTTTCTTGAGCCTTACAATTGAAAGTAGATCAATTACTTAATCTATGTAGTGATTGGGGTTAGTGACACCTCTATAAATTAAGAGGTTCGACAATCTGAACCTGCTTGGAAGTTCCATTTGTCTGAGCTCATCTATTAATGGAGATTTTCTTTCCCTTTCAATTTTCGTCGAGGGAGGCTATTTTTTCTTCTAAGAGGTTTTTCAACCTTTCTTTCAAATTGTGAACTTGATCTTCTAATGGTGGCTTGTCATTAGGCTCTTCGGAATCTCGCTCATTTCTTATTACCTGGTCGGAGTCTCTGACTTGCGACATTTCTCATTGAGAAGGCACTTAGCTATGCCTTACTACCCCAGTCTGGTTATGCGGGGCTTCTGAGCTTTCCCTCCGATCTAATCGGTTTTGAATCTAAACTTCTATGGCCTGGGGCTTTTTCTTGCCGCCGTTTCTCATTTCTCCTCCTTCTTGTCTTTTATTTTTGATTAACTCAACCATGAGTTGACTCAACTCCTCTTCTTTTTCCCTCAACATACGTAATTCCTCCTGAATTTTTATCGGCAAAGAATCTTCCAGTAGGTTTGCTGGGTAGGTTCCGCGGCCTCTATTCATACTCAAATTTATTACTTGTTATCGTGTATAAGGATTCCGGCAGTGGATGAGTGCTCTATTATTTATGATGTTGATGATACACATGTGACAAAGTTTTTTTTGTCTCAATTTCCTCAGACAGTGCCAAAATTTATTGATATAAAAAATAATTTTTCAGGCCAACGAGTTTTAAATTTGTTTGATTGTGGGAATCAAAACCTTGGATTTTGCCTATTGGGCTTATAACAATAGGCCTGCTGAGTCTTTGATCACAATGATGCTTGCAAATATAAAAATAAAACTATCTTTAAGATTTCGTTGGGGGTAGTTTTGGCGAAAACTCATCGATACTTAAATCAGGTGTCTATTTTGAGAGAGAGAGGTTGAGAGAAATTTTAAAATTATGAGATCAAAGTTGTGAATTTAAGATTCAAGATGGAACTTGTTTAAATCATTTTTTTCTCTTTAAATAACATCAGTCTTCTTAGAGTTTTGTGCTTATCTTTGCTAAATTTATTGTTATTTTGAGTAATCTTTTGATCTATTGACCTAATTTAGGGGATTTCTTCTAAAGCAACATGATTCTTCATTCAAAATAACACTGATGGCCTCTTTTAATGACCTGTCTTATTTGGTTTGCTTTGTGTTTCCCTTTTAAGTTGCTAGTGCTGCTCGACTCTTCTAAAGTATAGAGCTGTGCGGTCTTTGGATTCTTTAGTACAAAGGCCGGTCAGCATATTTTTTATGTCGGTCTTTTTATGGTTTGCTGACTTATATTAGTTGACTTTGGGCTTGCTTGGTATGCTAGGTAGGTCACTGTGTATTGAACTGCGTGGTTAGGGACAGCTTGGATAAGACTTGAACTGGTCGGTCTTATCTTTATTACTTGGTTTGATCAATTAAATAAGTTCTATACTTTTGATCTTTGTTCTTTTAATGATGCTCGAGCGGCTTGCCCTACTATCTAGAGCCTCTAGTGCTTTGGGCCTTTGGGTTAGCCCCTTGCTAAGCCTATTTTGTAGGCTAATATCCGAACTTCTTAGGGTTGGGTTTTTGGAGACTTCCAGGGGTGGACAGGAATAATTTTGAATAAAATACAAAGTAGCTAAACTACCAATGACTAATATCTTTTTCTATTTATATTTAAATAAATGTTGAAGATTTGTCGGGCTATAGCCCAGCCTTCCAAGGCCGCATTCATTTAGCGCAACCTAAGTCTAGGAAAAGTTTGTAGTTCTACATGGTTTGGGCCAAATCTATCTATAAATTACAAAATAAAAATCTGTCCACAAATTAAATCATTATATTTTAATTTATTTTTAGGTTTTGTCAATATTATTTGTTTTTTTTTTGTTTTTTTATATTCTATATTTTAGTTGATATAAAGTTAATAAATTATATCTATTTTAGATCGAATCTTATTCAAATTGTAAGTGAATTGTTTCTTATTAGAATTCGTTAAATTTAAGTGAACAATAACAAATTGTAAACGAATAAGTGAATCAGGGTGTTTAATCCTAATTCGATTTGTTTAATTATTTATAAATTCATATTCAATTCATGTATTATTGAAATCATTTTCCTTGATTCGCTTATTAATATTCCATAGTTGGGTTAATTTTGTTATTTTTAGTTAAATTAGTATTTCAGGTTATTTGTCTTATTTGAGTAGGATTAGAATTAAGGGAAAAGTTCACAAATAACCTCATTATTTTTTTATTATAATATTTTAACCAACTTAAAATTAAATATACTTTATTAACCAAACATAAACATTTTGGACACATTTGCCCATTTTCTCTATTAACTTTTCACTCACCCGAAAATCAATCAAAAAAATCAAAAATTATCAAAATTCGTTAGATCGAAAAATTTGAAGTTATCACTGCATAGATCGGAGCTTTTACAACAGATTTCTCACTTCAAACAAAGAAAATGGCCGATTTTTGGTGAGTTTTGTTTAAGTTTTGAAAAATTTAAATTTGTTTATAACATTATTAGAATTTATATTTAAAGCTAGCAATAGATGAAATTATTGAATTCTATGTGAAAAATGGGTTTGAATGGTGTAAGAAACGTTGAAAATGGGCAAAAAATCCTGATTTTTGGGTCATATTCGCGATGCAGACGGCGGCCACTGTTGCCAATCTCGGGGCCATCTCGGGCCCGAGATGGCCCCGCCCCGCGATGCGTGTTTAACAGGCGCATCGCGGGGCCATCTCGGGTCCGCGATGCGCGCCCGCGATGCGCCCTTAACGCATTAAATATATTTAATTAAATATATTTATAAAATTACATTAATAATTTAGATAAATGTAATTTTATTTAAATTAAATAAAAGATTTTATAAATTCTATTTGGAAGGAATTGATCTAATAGATGGGAAAATTTGCTTAAATGACTCATTAATTTTGGTTTGTAACATTTTTTATTATTATTATTATATATGATTATTTTGATTTTAATATATAATTAATGTTGATTAATATTAATATGTTAGTAAATTAATTATTAAGTTTGGTTTGATTTTAGTATTATAATATATTGATTAATATGTTAGTAATTAATTATTTTAATGTATTATGTATGTTAAATTAATTGTTTTTGTAAATAATCTTTCTTTGATTATTATTTTTCTTAATATTAATGTATTTTGTTTATTTTTTTTTATTGTTACAGGAAAGAAAACGTATCGAAAGAATATAGAATTCCAGAGCATATGTTTTTTCGTGCATCAGTGACGGCTTATGCTAAGATGTGGGGTCTAAATTGCATTAAGGATAAACTGACAACAAGTCAAAAAACATTATTTAGGCAGACGTGTATGGGGTATTTCTTAGATATGTCAGAGTTGACATTCTCTGGTATTTTGGTGCACGAGTTATTGTTGCGTGAGGTGCATACCTCTAATGTAGATGATGAGATGTGGTTTTACATAGGGAGGAAACGCATCCGTTTTAGCCGGCAGGAGTTTGTACTAATCACTGGACTACAAATGCGAGATTACCCTCCCGCCCAGCAGCTGCATAGGAAATTGGGCACTCGATTATGGGATACATATTTTTCTGGGGTAAAGAAATTATCTTACATATTTCTTGATCAATGGTACGCACGTCTAAATTTGGAGAAAATGGACGATGCAGATGCAGTAAAGTTGAGTTTATTTTATTTTGTGTATCGTGTTTTGATTCCACGTGACGAGCGTAGTGGAATTCAAAATTTTGTTTTATGTTTAGTGGATGACCTTGATGAGTTTAATAAGTATCCATGGGGCAATATTGCATGGACCGTATTTCATAACTCACTTAAGAAGGCTGCATTCCAAAAACTTGAGAAAATAAAAAGGAAAGGGTTTGCACAGAAGAAGTTTGAGAGTTACAACGTATATGGCTTTTCGCACGCATTTCTGGTATGCCATATGTACTTAAATTTTTAATCTTAATTATATATTTTGTTTGTATACGTCAAACTTATATTTTAAATATAATTATATTAGGTATGGATTTTCGAGGCAATTCCAGTGTGCGGAGAGATTTTTGGTTATCATAATGGTGATCGCTTCCCTCGTATTTTGAATTGGATGACTCGAGGGACTCCATTGTTCGATGAGGCTCAGGATACAATGTTAGCAAAGGATTTGGTATGTGTTGATATGAATGAAAAATATATATATTGGTTTATAACTTTTATTTTGTTTTAAGCGTAACTTAATATGGTTGGTTGATTTATAGGTTCTTTCGGTACATCGTAAATTAGTACCAAAAGACCACGAGAAGAGAGAGGCAATTGTGCGCTTGGCTAGACGTGTAGGCATTCCAAGCGGAAGTTATGCTGGGGACTTACCAAATATGTCTGATTTCAGCGAGAGCAAGCGCCCCAGGACCTATGCCCATTTTAGCGACCCTAACGATGATGTTATGGATGTGGAGGGGGGTGGATATGAATGGACAAACCCACAAATGTCAGCACCAGTGGCAGGAGCAACGGTATATTACTTATTTACGTCATTAACTAAAGAGAAATTTCAATATATTTCTAATATTTCTAAATAAGTCATTAACTATGATTATGTTTCTTGTAGTCTGAACACAGTGCATCTGCAGACCATGGCGTAACACATCAGATTGAGCAGCTGCGGGAGGAGATGATTAAGAGAATTAAGCATACTGAAGCTGCACTTCTACAAAGAATGGACAAGGATAAAGATGAAATTTTAACAAGTGTTAATCAACTTCGGACCGATCTTACACAGCAGATGCAGCAAATGATGATGTGGTTTAGGCAGTTATGCTCATTCCAACAGAACGAAAGCCATAATATGGTAAGCAAAATAAATTTTAAACACAATTACCTTAATTGCAGTTTTATTTATTTTAATATATACATATATTGTAGTATGGAGAGAACACACCGGCAGGCTGTCAATATGATTTTCAGACCCTAGCTACTGGTCATGATATATTGCCCTAGCCACTGATTGACAGTCCTGCAAGTGTTGAGATCTTGCCTGCCCCGCATAAGGGAGTAAGTCAATTTGGGAGACAGTATAGGCCTGCATAGTATTTGCACACCCCATATACAAATCCATTTTCACAAAGGATACACGAAAAGAAGAAATTTGAAATTGAAGTGCAACCTCAAGCAGACATGAATCCATTGCAGCCGATAGACTCGACTATCATGGTTCAGTTTCAGGCTTGGATGGACACGGATGAGGGTGTAGTCAGCTTACCTGGGCTAGAAGCTAACCCGACATGGTTTCGGGAATTGCTACACAGTTGGCTGGATGACTTTGTAAGTAAATTATTGAATAATTATCCCCTTGCAGTTTTTTTATAAATTTATAGAATCACTTGACGGTTATTGTTTCTAAATGCAGCATATTAATGAGTATTTGAAGGTGATTCAGCTTAGGCAATACGGTTGCACTAATGCATTGCCTCAATTGTCCACTTCTGTGGATTCGTACTTCTTTGTGAGTGATGAATTAAATTATTTATATTTTGTTATTTCAATTTTATTGATTATTCGATGGCCCTGCATTTGTAGGAGTCTTTTAGACTCTTTTATGAGCAGCACAAAAATGACATTACTGGCATTGTATGGAGTGATGAAGTGATGGCATATGCTCAAGGCGCTAAAGAAGATTTACTTGGTGCACGTATGTGGATTGAGGTTGATAAGGTAAATGTTGTTATTTTTGTTTATAACTTGTAGTACTATTTTGTGTGAATGTTGTTATTTTTGTTTATAACTTGTAGTACTATTTCTAAGACTTATTTGAATTTTATGTAGGTTTATATTCCTGTCAACTACAATCAACAGCATTGGGTAACGGCTGAGGTGGACATCTTGCATCGGCAAATATTGATCTACGATTCTAGCATCAAGGGATTTGCCGATGGCGTGATTGAGAATCATGTCCTGCCATTAGCTATGTTGTTACCCCGTTACTTAGATGCTTGTAGATTATATGAGCAATGACGAATTACACCTGACTTAACCCCTTTTCATGTAATTAGATTAAAGGATGGAGTGCCACAACAGACAGTGAATAGTGGAGATTGTGGTGTTTATGTTTGTATGTTTATAGAGTTTTTGATGTGTTGTCATCCCTTAGATTTTGGTCCTGAGCATGGGTCATTTTTTAGGACCAAAATGGCGACCGACTTATGGAAATGTGCAAAAAAGTAGTGAAATGATGTTGATTGATTTGTATGTTTTTATGTATGTTTATAAAGATTGTAAAATGATGTTGATTGATTTGGGTAGGGACGGGAGGTTCCCTTTACAGCTAAGAGATGTGAGAAATATTTGAAGTGTATTTTCTGCAAGTTTATGAAATATAGATTTTGAGAAAAAATAGGGGAAACTCTGTCCGTTTTAATCCAGAAATTTTAGAAAATAAAATAAAATTTCCATGTTTATAAGAGTACAAATAAAGTCCATAACTACATGACTTTAAAATACAAATACAAATATAACTCATAACGAACACATCAACTACCATGTAATAGAATTGGGTTTCGACAAGTTTGTCGATTATGTCCATGCTGCTTACAGCGACTGCATACATTCTTCGTGGGAGCCTCACCTTGCGATAGAATTCTATTCTTCCGACGTCTTCCTGATTGCCGACGTACTATAGGAGGCTGGATGTCAGCAGCTCTCAACTCCTCTGGAACAATCCAATCTAACGGATGACCAACCGGATTTACTGGTTCACTGTATGCACGCAACAAACACTCAGTCGTGTAATATCGCGAACAAAGAGTCTGGTACTGGAATCTGACCTGCCTGCATATTGCAAGTGCATGAGGACACGGTAGTTGCCGCATATCAAACTTTTGACAACTACATGACTTTCCCAGGATGTCCATTATTCCATTTCTTTTTCCGTCCTTAACAATAAAACGAGATCAATCTATTGCATGCACCGTCATGCGAGCGGAATCATCATTGTGCTTCCAAATCTTGTTATGGGCCCAAGTGGTCAAGAAGTTTGACATATTTTCTGCAGCCTCACGTCTCTCAACAAACCATTTTTGCATTAACTCTCGGATCCACTCAATTAAGGCAGTCACCATCATGGCACGTGCATCCTTCGCAACAGCATTAATGCTCTCTGCAATGTTGGTGGTCATGATGTCATATCTTCTGAATGCTCCCACTGATCGAGCCCATTTTGAAAAACCAACCTCTTCCTCCAAGTATCTCGTTGCCTCCGGTTTCATTTCTCGCATCTTATATATTTCCCTTTGAAAGTCAGCTATGCGATACGCCTTGGCAGCAACAAAATAGGAGGCCAAATATCCCCCTCCTTTTGTTGTATGCGATGGTATCTTATATCGTGCTACCAAATTACCCTTCAAGTGATGGATGCATACACCATGATATACATTAGGAAATACCTCTTTAATGGCCTTCTCGATACTAGCATGTCGATCAGATATAAATACAAGGTTCGCAAGATCGCCAATAACTCCTCGGAGTTTTTCTATAAACCACTTCCATGAAGCATCATTTTCAGAGTCAGCAATACCCCATGCAAGTGGAAAAATCTGGTTGTTTCCATCCTTGCAAACAGCCACAAACATTGTTCCCAAGTATGCATATTTTAAAAATGTACCATCAACTGCAATAACCGGTCGGATGGAAGACTGGAACCCTCTAATACATGGTCCAAGAGCCATGAAGAAATATTTAAAGTGCTTGCAATCGTCAATCTCCAAATGTGTGACTATACCAGGGTTCTGTTGTTCCAATATATGACAGTATGCAGGAAGTAATTTATATGAACCCTCTGGAGTACCACGTATCAACACCAATGCATGCTCCTTAGACCGCCAAGCAGTAGGGTAAGTTAAGTCCACACCAAACTCCGCACGTATGTCTGCTTGGATTTCCTTCGGTCTATAAAGTCGACTCGCAGATGCAAACTTATTTTTTATAAATTTGCCAATAATCCGAGACTTTGCTTGTCGATGACCATCGCGCAATCGATCTAATTGGCACACGTGACTTGAATCAATTCTGTGCACAATAAAATGTTTCCTTGCATCTGTCGACACTGCACGTAATCCCCATCGACATCTATCATCATCACATTTGATCTCAAAACGATCTTTTGTCGACCTTGACACTTTAAAGCTCCAATTACCTTTAAGTGCTACCATACTAATAGCCTGGTAAAGTTCGTCTTTGCTATCAAACAACTTTTCTACAAACACATCGTCAATTCCACTACTCGATATCTTATCTGAAATGACCAAGTCTGATGGTGGTATTGGAGGCATAAACACAAAGGGATTTTCCGCTTCACAAAAATCTATTCTTCTAGCTTCAACATTTAGGGAGCTTGTCGAAACATAACAACGTCCACCTTCTGCTAAATCATTCCCTTCTAAATTATCAACATTTTTAACATCATCATAGTCCCCTTCCACATCCCCAACATTTTCAATGTCATCACAAGCGTAATGTGTATAGGCTGGGTCTTCATTAAAGGGTATAGGAGAAACATTGTGATACTCGTTCGTTGTGTTTGCAGGAACCACTGCTGGAACTGATAGAGATGTATGGCTCACTTGGTTGCTACCGCTAGCTGACATAAAATGACCATGAATTGATGGTGGATTGGGGGGCTGTACATTATCTTCATAAACAAGAGCTCTAGGATCCACTGTTACACATAAAGGACAGTACGATCTTCTATTGGCGCTTAAAAAAAATCGAACATCATTGTCATTTCTAATCTCAATAGGCTTTAGGTTATACCTCGTTGCATCAATTTTGATTTTCAAAGTCACCTTACACTTCACATTGTCGACTCCCAAGGTATAACATACTGCATTTAAAAGATCTTCAAAATTAATATCTTTCGGAACCGAAATTCCAAAACTATTATAATCAACATAACTTTCTTCCCCGTCACTAGAACTCTCCCACTTTCCACCAAAACAAATAACTATCGCATCACACTCCATATGACCTGAAAAAACAAAAAAGATTAGGAAAAGTTCACAAATGGAAAATTTAGTAAATTTTTTTAAAACGATAAAATATTTAAAAATAAAAAAAATGCGCATCACGGGGGCACATCTCGGGCCCGAGACGTGCCCCCGCGATGCCCACAGATTGCGCGCCGCTGGGCCGTCTCGGGCCCGAGACGTGCCCCCGCGATGCGTACACTGAGCGCATCGCGGGGTCACGTCTCGGGCCCGAGACGGCCCCGCGGCGCGCACTATGTGCGCATCGCGAGGGCACGTCTCGAACCCGAGATGCACACAATGTGGGCGCCGCGGGGCCATCTCGGGCCCGAGATGTGTCCCGCGATGACTAAATTGACGGCCGCCGCAGCGACCGCCATCTGGTTTTCGCCAAACACACTCCAAAACTTATTTTTGGCCGGATTTCAACGCCGTTTATACCATTCTAACTCATTTAGTTGGTTAATAACAACTACTTTTAACTTCAAATGTAAATTTATCTAATTTCTAACAAGTTTAGAAAATTTACCCGAGCTATTTCTTTGATTTGATTCGAAGCGATCCTTAGCAACCCTTTGATTTTTAGAATAATAACTTCAAAAATATTCGGTAAGCTATTTCTTTAAAGTTTCTTTAAAAAAACACGAAGCTATAAATTTGATATAAGGATAAATTTGTTCAAAATTAAATTATTTGGCTAATAAAGTATAATCATTTTATATTTGATTAAAATAAAATAATTTAAAGGCTATTTGTGAACTTTTCCCTAGAATTAATCCACTATAAATAGACTTGTAATCTCTATTATTTTTTTTATGCTTTCAATAATATTATTCTTTTTATCTTTTTGTTGGATTATTTATGTAGCTCTTGATTTATTAATGTATTTAAATCTTGCTTTAACAAACGTTTTAGATCTAGAATGCATCTAGCTTCGTTCATAGAATGACAACTACCCCGTTTCAATTGTTGGAACTGACGATCCCATTGAAATAGCTATCTACCATATGAGAAGTTTTAAAATTGAATTTTTTCTTAAGCTCTCTGCAACCCTAAAATGTTTTTCAGCTCCTGTTATTTAGTCTATTTTCTAAGTAACAACATTTTCAGTCCGAAGTTTGTCTTTGTTCTCTGATGGATCCTGGTGAGATTACAAACCTATGTAAGGCGATATCCCTATTTGGAAATAGGGTGCCACATTTATGTTTTGATGAGGAATTTGATTTAGTGGGGCAAGGGGATATTGCATGTTCTCTGGTTGGCAAGATACTATCATCTAGAAAATTAAGTAGGGATGCAGTAGTACATTGGATGCCAACTCTTCGGCAGATGGTGGACCATTTTGGCGTTGATGCAGTGGACACAAACACCTTTGTTTTTCGGTTCTGACCAGAAGTGGATAAAAGAGTTATGCTAGCAGGTGGCCCCTAGACTTTTAGTCGCCAACTGATATTTCTACTGGAGCCTACTGGAATTGCGGACTACAAGAGTATGAGTTTTACAAGAGCTTCCTTTTAGATTCAGTTCCATCATATTCCTATCGCATGTATGAAACGATAAGTGAGAGCACAGCTTATAGGTTTACTAGGGATGGAAAACATTGTTCATGGGAAGCGTGGTCACTACCTTGGGAAATTACTAAGGGTTCGTATTAATCTGGATATTTTTAAGCCTCTGCCTAGAGTCCCAGAGATCAAATTGGGAGAGGAGCTCGTTGTTATATTATTAAGGTATGAACGCTTACCTAAATTGTGTTACAATTGTGGAATATTAGGGCATCCCTTACGTGAATGTTCAGAAAAAAGGAACATTGTTGGTAATTGGGATACACTTCCTTACAGGGAATGGATTAGGGCTGAAGATAAAGTGTATTTAAGTGGGGTTAAAGATCACTAGTTTTCAGGAAAATTTTGGTCCAATAGATTGCCTGTAGGGAAGATAGTGGAAGAGACAACTACCCAGCACCATGCTAATGCCAAAAACCCTATTCCAGTCAAGTTTGTGACACTTGTTCATCCTTATATAGGGAGGGCCGTTGAGGGGAGAAATCCTGCAAGGTTCCGGCGTCAGTGAAGAGTATCGGAAAAACAGTTGATAAAGTTCAGCCAGTTCCAAAACCGCTAACTCCATCATCCGCATCTCATATCTGTGACATGCAGGAATTTCAGAGATTAGTGGGAGGGTGGTTGATGCGGTTTGTGACGTACAGGATTTTCAGAGAAGTGGGAAGTTAGTAGATGCGATTATAAATCAACAGGAAGTTGAAAGTTCCACGTTTTCTCAACCTGAGACTAGGCAAAATATTTCGGAAGAAATGGAATTGGTTTAGGAGTTGTCTTCTTGTGAAGATATGGCATTGTCTCCTAAAATCCTGTAGCGACACGAATGTGCCTTGCTCCCCTACGGGAAGATTCGACCGTAATCAGACACCCAAAAAAAAAGTAAATCCTCACTCCTCAATGTTGTGGCACTATGTATGAAAAAAATGGGATGAAAAATTTAATAATGGATAGAATGTTGTTACGCGTATGGGATATGATAGTAACATGTTCAGGATAGATAGCAAGCCTGCCTCCCCTAAGTCCTCTCCTGGTACACTAAAATTTGCATTATCGGCATCTCCTGTAGTGCGGGGTTGTCGGTCACAATGAATCTCATAAGCTGGAATGTTTGGGGATTGGGCGATGGTCGAATATTCCTAGTACTGCAGCATTATGGGCAGCAGTATAAGCCCGATTTAGTGTTTCTAATGGAGACTATCGCTTGGCGACACCAAATTGAAACACTAAGATGTAAATTAGGATTTGAAGGTAAGATAGTAGTAGAAAGAGTGGGAAAAAGTGAGGGTTTATGCCTATTATGGAGTGAATGCATTCAAGTTGATTTACTATCTTATTCACATCACCATATTGATGTAAGGGTAACATCTCATTCAAATAAACAATGGCAGTTTACTAGCTTCTATGGTCATCCTAATCAGTCTCAATGAACATATTCGTGGATGTTGTTTTGTAGATTATGGCCATTGTCCTCCTTGCCTTGGCTTTTTGGGGGGGACTTTAATGAAAGTATTAGCTTAGAAAAGAAAGAGGGTGGCTCAAGTAGGGTAAGCTGGAGTATGGATGGGTTTCGTTCTGCTTTAGATGAATGGGAACTTTCAGATATGGGGTTTTAAGGTGCACCTTTCACGTGGGTTAATGGACGAGCTGGATATAGTTTTATCCATGAGAGTCTTGACCGAATGGTTTGCAATATGGATTGGTCCTATCTTTTTCCAAAGTCAACTGTCTCGCACCTTAGCCTATAAAGGTCGGATCATAGACCGTTGAAGGTGAAAATCATAGAGGATCATGAAGTATAGTATAGAAACAATCAATTCAGATGGTTTCACTTTGAAGAGGCCTGGGTAGATGAGGCTCAATGTGGTGAGATTATGTTTGCACTAGCTGCCCACAAGTTTTACTAATAATGTTGAACACGTGGTTGACAATATAAAGAAGTGTGGGAATATTTTAAAGGAATGAAATTTGTCTACTTATAAAATCCTACAAAAGTAAATATCTCAAGACAAAAAAAAAAAAAAAAAAAAGAACTTGACCAGCTTTAGAATTCTCTTAAGTGGCGCAAATTGGGACAGATAAAGGAAAATTGAACGTGCTCTTGATCTTTGACATATAAATTAGAAGTTCACTAGAAGCAAAGATCTATGGCTAATTGGTTAAAGCTTTGTGATAAAAACACTAGGTTTTTCCACGCATAAGCATCCCGAAGGAAATCAAGAAATGAGATCAAAGGGATGTTTAATAAGGAGGGTGTGTGTGGAAAAATGATCCGGCGGCTGTCCAGCTTATAATTCAACGTTATTTTAACGAGCCTTTCAATTCCTCTCTTCCTTCCAAGTTTAGCTTCATGCTATATTAGCCATGGTAACACCTAAACTTTCAGAAGCTGACAACCACTCTCTTGATGCTCCATTCACAACCAGCAATGTCCACAAGGCTGTGTTCCAAATGTCTTCAACAAAAGCCGTTAGGAGTGATGGCATATCAGTCCAATTTTTCCAAACATCTTGGCATATTATCGGCACCCAAGTCACGGTAGCATGTCTACAAATCCAAAATAATGGTACTTCACCCAAATCTCTAAATGATACTTTGATCACTTTCCAAAACCTTTATAGATCGATCCGTACAATCTGTACCGCTATCCCAGTGCTTAACGAGTATATTTTATATTGTAAGACTCTCTAAGTTCACACCCATTTGTCTTACGGAATACTTTCACAAGTCCATGAACAATACTCCATACACACGTTACGAATATTATAGAATGATGCATTAAATTATACAAGCTGAGGTTAAACATATTCGTATAATCCATCCGTTATCTGTATCCTAGAAGAGCCTAGGTATAGATTATAACCATCAAATCTCTATATGTTCGACCGTGAACTTATCTTCAGATTCATATTTTCACAAACTCTTTTGCGATATTGTTTAACTCTACGGAAACTCTTTTCTAGGACTTCCACTTATGGCCATAATTTTGAAATACAATCTCAGAGCATCAGGATATACAACTCACTCATATGAGGTGATGGATCTCATATCTATACATACTGAACTTTATGAGTATCAGACCATACTCAGCGACACCTAGCGGTCATATCATGAAAGGTCTCTAACACGCTTAAAACCAAAGTATGGTGGATCACTCACATATCCACTGTGATACTCAGGTCAAAGGATCACAAATATTACTCAACTTGAGAAGACCCTCTATTGACGGCTTCATGAGATGTCTATTAAAGGTTCTTGTGAGTCTGTTCAGTATCCAATTGATAAACACATGAAAATGCATATTTATTAAGAGGTTCAGTCACCATTTAATGTCATTAATTTTAGTATTTTTAGCTTGAAATAAAGTGTTCTCCTTAAATTATGATTAATGAATGTTATTTGCACAGGTTTAGGTACAATGAATGTCACTTTCAATGTAAAAATTGAAACGAAGAAATTCTTAAACCTGGAGTAACATGACTGAATCTTACACAAATTTTAAGAACAGTTGAAAAAGCCAAATATAACATTTTATGAGCCAAAATTGGGATACAACAGAATTGGATTACAACTTTCGCTCAGCTTGACCCATCTCTCGTATTTGGACTGTATTTCACAAAATAAGTACCCAATCGGTATAACTCTTAAAGTTGTGAAATATTGACTCAATTATAAAAAACTCTTATGTTAATGGTAAAGTCCAAATCATCTGTTATCATGGACCCAATTGTATTACAAGTGGGTAAAAAGGTTGTTGGCTGAAATCTAACATATCTTTAGCATTTTACCCATATCTCATTGGATACTCATTTAATTTGCATGAACCTGGTGCCTATAGAAAGAAGAGACAAGATGCTACAACTTTTATGTCGGCCAAAAAGGCTAAATTGGTCATTTATATTATTAAAAAGGTGCTACAAATAGGTGAACGAGTGGTTGGGCTAAATTATTAAAGATTGAAATCACACTTAACATATTTCCATTCATTGCCTAAATAAGGACACTCTTAGGATGTTTTCAACATTAGATAATTCTCTCTTATTTTCTTCTTATTAACATGTATTGTAATCTAGGCTAGAGTTCTTGGTAAGGCTAAGAGATGAACTTTTATGTTTAATAAACTACTTTTATGCTTTGATTCTTTGTCAAGAGCTGCAAATATTTGTAAGTTTGGTTGTGCCTAAACTATTTTCTATTTTATCTTCTATAATCCAAAGGTTATAATTCTCATGTTTTATATACTTTCAATCATGCTTTCTTTATGTGATTCTTGTTGAATTATAATTGTTATTGGTTACGTTATTTTACTTGTTAATCTTTACTACAATATTGTCAGTCGATATATTGTCGATTTTTGATAACATGTAAAGACAATAATTGTTTGATATTCAAGTTGATATTTTACTACAATATTGTCAAAATGATATATTGTCGATCTTAGACAACTTTTATAAATGAACATAGTTTGTGTTAATGTTTGCAAAGTGTTTAGTCATATCAAATATATGTGTTATCAAATGTGCTATATTTTACATATCTTCCGATTGATTGTTTGGGATGTGAAACTTTCAATTGAGTTATAAATATTGAATCAAAGTGTAGAGTAGATTTATAAAGCATAATTGTGATTTTCGAAGTCTTACTTACATTATCATAAGACATTTTCCTCAATTCATAGATAATTCTATTTCATCCACTTAAACCAATTAATTAATTTTCTCCCTTGCTACTGCTTTAATATTTTACTTCACCAACCTATTTTGCTAAAAAATTTATTGTGGGATCGACACCTCAATTTATACTGCGATAGTCGCATTACATTTTGAGCGTAAATAAAATTTGGCGCCGTTGCCGGGGAGACACACTAAGCGAAAGTAGGTTGCGTTTATCAATACTAAAGCGGTAACTTTGTACATTTTCTTTTCTTTGTAAAATTTTAGTTTTTAAATTTATTTCCTTTGTTGTAATTTATATTATTGTTCATGCTTGGTTCTACCGCCTAACTTAGTTAATTTTCTTTTATTTATTTATTACATTTTTATTTATTTATTACACTTTATTTTCTTTTATTTATTTATTACACTTTATTTATTTATTGTACTTTATTTTTATTTATTTATTGCACTTTTTTTATTTATTGTACTTTATTTGTATTTATTTATTGCAATTTTGTTTCTTTTATTTATTTATTGTACTTTTTGTCTTTAGTTAATATGTTGTATTTTTATTTTATTTTAATGGCTGGTTATACTGTCTAACTTTTTATTTATTTATTTTTTGTACTTTACAGTTTATTATATTTTGTTCATTTATTGTATTTTATATTTATATTTCATAGTTGGTCTTATCACCTAACTCATTTCTATTTCTTGTTGTGTTTTATTTCACTTCTTAATTTTCCTTGAGAATTTTCTTTAAAAAAAAAAATTGTTACGATATATGCATCGACTTAGAGATAAACGAGGAAGATTTGTGAGAGAAGTAGATTAGAATCACCACCACAATTTGTAAGGGAAGAGAATTCACTATCTAGTTCATCTTGTAATTCCAACACAATGAGCCAACACGAGGATAACCCCGTTAGAACTCTAAAAGATTACTTGCATCCTACTCGCACAGCCACACCATCATGCATTATATTTTCACCTAACACACCACATTCGAATTTTAAACCTAGAATGATACAACTTCTGCCCACTTTTTATGGTCTAGATAATGAAAATCTTTATGTACATGTTAGGAAATTTGAAGGGGTAATTGCCACTTTTCATAGCTAACCTGAAGTCATAGACACTGTTAGGCTTAAATTTTTTTCTTTTTCTTTGAAAAACAAAGTAAAGAGTTGGCTATACTCTTTAAGGCCGAGGTCTATAGGAACTTGGGTAGAAATGACCCAAGCATTTTTTAATAAATATTTCCTACAACATAAAACTAATGGTCTGAAAAAACAAATTTCTTCATTCTCCCAAAAAGATAGTGAAACCTTGTATCAAGCTTGGGAAAGGTTTAAAGAGTTACTAAATTTGTACCCTCACCATGGGTATGAAAATTGGCGCTTAGTTAGCTATTTTTATGAGGGACTCACAAGTAGAGAGCGCCAATTTGTTGAGATGATGTGTAATGGGGAGTTTTTTCACAAACATCCTAAAGAAGCCATAGAATTCTTTAATGACTTAGTTAAAAAAGTCCATACATAGATTGGACCTAGCGCTATTGAAAGTACAAATAGGTCACGACCTAGTGGCATTTTTCATCTTAGGGAAGAGGATAGCCTTAAAGTTCAGTTAGAGGTCTTAACTAGGGAATTAGAGGCCTTGAAAACTAAAGATAGAAGGGTCACCTATACGGTTGTTAGGATTGAGTCACATGATGTCTGTTTTATCTGTGGAGGAACGAAACGCTTAGCTCAAGATTACCGTATTTATAGTGAGATGAGAGGGATATATGAGAAATAATATAACGCTTTAGTGATGTATAAAAAGCCTTATTCACCCTACTCTGAAACCTATAATCCTACCTGGAGAAACCACCTAAACTTTGGTTGAAAATATGACCAATAAGCCAACAACCAATAGAAGTAAGAACAGCAAGCACCCAAGTCTTATAGTACACCTCAATATAACGCACGACCAGCCAGGAGTCATTTAGAGGATACATTACAACCATTTATAGAGGCACAAAGTAAGACTAATAAAAAATTCGAAACAATTCTTGCACAGGTAGTAGACAAAAACAAAGAAATTAAAAGTCAAATCACTAAACTGACCAGTGCCTTAACTATATAAGAGCGAGGTAAGTTTTCATCTCAACCTCAATTCAATCCAAAAGGATAATTCATGGCACAAGCTTTTACTTCTAATGCATAAAATCTCAAAGAAGTTAATGCCATTACTACTCGAAGTGGTAAGATTGTGAGTGAGCCTACTTATAAAACTAACACATCAACGAGTAGTAAAGACGCCCCCCTTGAAAAAGAGGCCATAGTGGAAAAAGAGCCCAAAAATAAGTTTTTAATCCCAGTGCCTTTTCCTCAAGCTCTTCGACCTGTTGGAAAAAATTCAAAAATTTAAATAAAATTTTAGAACATTTGAAACAAGTTAAGATTAATCTTCTCTTGTTACATTTGATTAAGCAAGTTCTAACTTATGCTAAATTTATCAAGGAGTTATGCACAATAAAAAAAAACACCATGAAGAAAATTGCATTTTTGGCTGAACAGGTAAGTGCAGTAATTGAACAAAAGACACCACTCAATTATAAAAACCCTGGATGTCCTACAATCTCCTGCCAAATTGGGACACATGAGTTTGGTCAAGTTTTGTTGGACTTAAGAGCAAGTGTAAATTTAATGCCTTATTCTATTTACTTGTAATTGGGACTTGGTGAGATTAAACCTATATCTGCAGTCCTACAATTAGCTGACCGATCAATCAAGAAATCACAAGAAATAGTAAAAGATGTTTTGTTACAAATTGATAAATTTTACTACCCTGTTGATTTTTATGTTTTAGATACTCATTTTATGGTTAACATAGAGTCTAAAATTCCTCTTATTTTGGGGAGACCTTTTCTTGCCACTGCTAACGCTCTTATTAATTGCAGAAATGGTTTTATGAAATTATCTTTTGAACATATTACTCTTCAGGTGAACATTTTTCATATTGGTAAGCAACCACAAGAAAAAGACGAATGTTATCATTCATATATGATATACACACTTGCAGTGAAGGAAGCTTATAAAAATCATAACTCTAATTCTTTAGAAAACCTCATTAATTTTAATTTTGAAGAATTGCGTTATCCTGATGAAACAATCGATGCGTTTAGTATTTTTGACTCACAGAATAAAGGGACTCGATTTTAGAAGTTAGGCATTGAAGAATTACCACAAGAGAGGGAGCAACCAAAGTCATCAAACCTTGAGACACCACGTGTCATTATTAGTAACCAAGGAATACATTTCTGTAATCGTTCTTTTAAAGCTTTGATGTGCAGGTATGGTGTTCTTCACAAAGTTTCTACTGCATACCATCCACAAAGAAATGGATAAGCTGAGTTAGCAAATAGAGAGGTTAAATAGATTTTGGAAAAGAAGTTTAACCCAAATTGCAAAGATTGGTCTCTACGCCTTTTTGAAGCATTATGGGTATATCGTACTACATATAAAACCATCTTAGGAATGTCTCCATACCAGCTTGTTTATGGGAAAGTTTTCCATTTACCTGTTGAGCTAGAGCATAAAGCTTATTAGGCTGTCAAAGCCCTTAACTTTGATTTGAGTGCTGTAGGTCTTCAGAGAAAGTTACAATTGTCAGAAATAGAAGAGCTACGTAATGATGCATATAACAACTCTAGAATTTACAAAGCTCAAATAAAAGCAGCTCATGACAAACAGATCTCAAGGAAACACTTTGAGCCAAATCAACGGGTCTATCTTTATGATTCTCGATTGCATTTACACACTAGAAAGTTAAGATCTTGATGGACTGGTCCCTTTATGGTAAGACACGTTTTTCTTAATGGTGTTGTCGAAATTGAGGACTCTACTGATGGGCAAACTTTTAAAGTGAATGGACAGCGGCTGAAAAGCTATATGAAAAAGGTAGACCACTCTATATACCTAGACAAGATCTCTCTTGTGGATCCTGTCTATCATACTTGATCAGGTTCAATCTATCTGTAGCATATTTTATATTTTGTCTATATTTTATCTTTTGACTTTTTATTTTATCTTTTATTTTCTTTTGTATTTTTTTTTTCAGTGTGATTTTATTTCATGGTCAAATAGCGGATAAGTACTCCGTGACTATTAAAGTCGGTTTCTCAGTTCCCTAAAAATTGTCCCTCAAATTGTGCATTCATCTCTGTTCTTTCTTTCAAAATGAATCGCATTCTTGCCAACCTTAAAAAATACTTTCCTTTATTGCCTCAAAATGCTTTACATAAGATTTACAAAGCACGGTGTGAAAGACTAAGGCTATTAATGTTGAGTAATATCCCTGTGGATATTCGTTGGTTAATCGAAGCCAAGGTTCAATTATCTGGTGAGTCTACAAATGATTTTGTTTCTTTTATACCTAGTCTTGGAAGAAACTCTTATGCCAAAAGGCGATGAGCAAATAGGCTATAAGTCTGTCATAAATGTGCTCGATGAAATTGTAACCGCAATTTTCATTTTTTAGGATTTATATCTAGAAATCAAGAAGACAAAATTCATTAAGGATTGATTGAGTAAGGAGTCTTTGGATGATATCTTATTGACTCTTAAGACGCATCCCTATGGGCTCGTGCAACTTGAACTTCTTGATTTATTGAATAAATTCAAAAATAAACATCAATGGTATAGTCTCGGGAATCTGACTCTAAAAGAGCCTGTTTGCCAATTTATAAGAAAATTGGATGGGAAGCCTATCCCCGACCTATAGAGAGCGTTTAAGCCGTTACTGGACGTAAAACCAAAGGAAGATGTGAGTCACAATCACAACTACCTGTAAATACATGTGTTTTAAATTCAAATTTTATTTTATTTTATTTTATGAATAGTAGGGATACTCATGTAGATATCTTAAATTCAAATCTTTTGGTTAAATAATGCATGTGGGTCATTATGTTTAAATTTTTGTGTTTTATTTTTAACTCTCTTCTGAAAAACTGTCGGGTTACTAAAATTGTTGTTATCATTTGGTACTCTATAAATACAGCACCTCATTTTTTTCTTTTTCATATATTGAGATAAATGTGAGTGTAGATATGGAGGAAACCTCAATTCAACAATTCTGAAATATATGTATATTTTGTGGATCTAGTCCTGGGGAAAATAAAGTGTTTGTAGAGGCAGTAAATAATCTAAAAAAATTATTAGCTGCAAGAAAAATCCATTTGATTTATGGAGGGGGTAGCCTTGGGTTAATGGGGCGTGTGTCAACAGCTGCACATTTAGAAGAAAGTCAAATTTTAGGTATTATTCCTACAGCTTTAGTCGTGGGAAACCTGACTGGGAAAACAATAGGGGAAGAATTACGAGTCTCATCTATGCATGAACGTATAGCTAGAATGCTTTACAATGCAGACACTTTTATTGTTTTACCAGGTAGTTTTGGTACCTTGGAAGAAATTTTTTAAATTACCTCTTGGACCTAGCTAAATATCCATCAAAAACCCATTGGTTTATTGAATGTTAATAACTATTTTGATTGCTTACTCTATTTTCTTGAGTAAGATGTGGAATAGAATTTTATTTCACATTCGGTGCGATAGATCCTCATTTTTGCTACCAATACGGATGAATTGATTGACAAATTATAAGTAGTTACCTACAAACCTGACCCAATAAAAACTTGGATCGATTGGTCAGTGGGCCTTAACAAGCAAAAATTGGATCTGACACTTCGTTTGTAAATTTTTCTTTATTTATTTATTTATTAGCATCATCATTTTAGTTTGTATTTGCTTAAGTGTCTTTGAGGTTTGTTTCTTTTAAATAACTGGCATCTTAGGTAATGTCTCCTATACTTTATCTCTTTCTATTTAAACATTGATAACAATGTTTCATCTGGTTTGGGGGGGAAGATAGTAGACATAAATTATATTTTGCATTCAAAAAAGAAAAAAAGTAAGGAGTAAACTAAAATGATGATACTAATATATACTTTCGATTAAAATAATAGAGTAAAGAGTTCATTTTTGAACTCTTGAGATGCATTCTAGATCAAATTAGAACGGCAGAGTAAGTAGTTTTAGTTTTAACTTTTGAAATGCGTTTTAACTAACTTGTTATTATTTTATTTTATATTTCATGCATTGTTATTTATTGCTTGTAGTCTTGGTAATTCTTGTATAAATAAATTTGGTTTTCTACTTAGGTATGATTTCAAAATTGATTAGGTTGAGTCATTGTTTTCTTTTAGGTTACTAAAGAATGACTTCCAAAATATTTTTGAGCACAATGCTAAGCCTTATAGTAAGATGGATGATTCAATTTATATAGTCAAGAGAATTTTCATATTTAAGTATATATTTTTTTAATCTCACATATCATTTGTGAGTAAGTGAAAAGGTTGAGAAAATAGCTTACGAACCTTCATTGATCCTTTGAATTGGTTAATTTTTGTTTAGATTGATATTATTTGAATTAAGGAATAAGTTGGTTACATAACTGAATGACGATTTGAAGTAAATTCTCAAATTGTGTGAATATATTTTGGTAAGAAACTATTTTTTTATTGCCTCCTTATATTCTTCAAAAAACAATTATTAAAAAAAAAAAAGAAAGAGCAAAGTGCCAAAAAAAAAAAGAAAAAAAAAGAGAAAAAAAATAAGAATCCATTCAGTTTAATAAAGTCTTCATTCAATTTTAGAAGACAAATATCTTGTAAATCAGTTTTCTCACCAAGCTATATTGTATTATTCTACAAGATAATTGAAGTCCTAAAACTAGTATATGTCAAGAATGATTGATTTTTAAATGATTGATTTTCCTATCTTTGGATCAATGTTAGTTTGTATGCCTGTCCTTAAAATTGACTTTTTCTTGAATGCTTAACTATTTTTCAACTCCATGAGAAAAATCATAACCTTTTAAACAGCCATACACTTATGAAGATATTGAATTGAGGCTTTTACTTGGAGAAATTCTCAAGGCTATATGTGTTGTGGTTTGTGGTAAGATGGTTGCGGCTTAGTTCACACACAAAATTTTTTGAAGTTATAATTGAAAAAACCATAATAGCAATAGTGATCTTGAACTGACTTTTTGTTTGAAATGCTTAGGTAGTTTTGCATATTCTATTTACGCTTGAATTACTAGAGACTAGCAATAAGTTGGTTAGGGGCTGTGATGAACACATGAAAATACATATTTATTAAGAGATTCAGTCACAATTTAATGTCACTAGTTTTAGCATTTTTGTATTTTTAGCTTGAAATAAAGTGTTCTCCTTAAATTGTGATTAATGAATGTTATTTGCATAGGTTTAGGTAAAATAGACGTAACTTTCAATGTAGAAATTAAAATGAAGAAATTCTTGAACTTGGAGTAACATGACTCAATCTTACACAAACTTGAAGAACAGTTAAAAAACCAAATCTAACATTTTATAGGCCAAAAGTAGGATACAACAAAATTAGATTACAACTTCTGCTCAGCTTGACCCACCTCACGTATTTTGAGTGTATTTCACAAAATAAGTACCCAATTGGTATAATTCTTGAATATAAAATACTAAATCAATTATAAATAACTCTTATATTTATGGAAAAATCCACATCAGCCGTTATCATGGACCAAATTATATTGTAAGTGGGTAAAAGAGTTATTGGCCGAAATTTGACATAACTTTGGTATTTTGCCCATATCTTATTGGATACTCATCCAATTTGTATAAACTTGGTTCTTATGGAAAGAAAATACAAGATGTGAGAACTTTCATGTCGGAAAAAAATGCTACATCGGTTATTTATATTATCAAAAAGGTGCTACAAATGGGTGAACGAGTGGTTGGCCTAAATTATTGAAGATTGAAGTCACACTTAACATATTTTCATTCATTACCTATATAAGGACACTCTTAGGACGTTTTCAACATTAGATAATTCTCTCTTATTTTCTTCTTATTAACATGCATTGTAATCTAGGCTAGAGTTCTTAGCAAGACTAAGAGATAAACTTTTATGTTTAATAAACTACTTCTATGCTTTGATTCTTTGTCAAGAGCTGCAAATATTTGTAAGTTTGGTTATGCTAAACTATTTTCTATTTTATCTTCTATAATCCAAAGGTTATAATTCTCATATTTTATATACTTTCAATCATGCTTTCTTTATGTGATTCTTGTTGAATTATAATTGTTATTGGTTATGTTATTTTACATGTTAATCGTTTACTACAATATTGTCAATCGATATATTGTCGATCTTGGATAACATGTAAAGACAATAATTGTTTGATATTCAAGTTGATATTTTACTACAATATTGTCAAAATGATATATTGTCGATCTTAGATAACTTTTATAAATGAACATGATTTGTGTTAATATTTGCAAAGAGTTTAGTCATATCAAATATATGTGTTATCAAATGTGCTATATTTTACATATCTTCCGATTGATTGTTTGGGATGTGAAACTTTCAATTGAGTTATAAATATTGAATCAAAGTATAGAGTAGATTTATAAAGCATAATTGTGATTCTCGAAGCCTTGCTTACATCATCATAAAATGTTTTCCTCAATTCATAGACAATTCTATCTCATCCACTTAAACTAATTAATTAATTTTATCCTTTACTATTGCTTTAATATTTTACTTCACCAACCTATTTTGTCAAAATCTTCCTCGTGGGATCGACACCTCAATCTATACTGCGATAACTGTATTATATTTTGAGCGTAAACACCAGTCTTTATTAAATATCTGCATACCCATGCGGCTTTTCGCTAAGCCAAGGTCTGTTAAGACTGACCATCTGGACAATCTAAAAATAGACATACACTGATCCGAAAGAAATATCGATCGACCCGTGTCAGTAACCATAGATTAGGAATGATGTTTTTTGAGAACATATTGCGCAATGACATTTCTTAGCACAATTTTAAACTCTTTGTAACTACATCATTACTATAGTATTCTCGGGTTTTTGTCCCTGCTTCAAACACAGTCCTAACTCTTTAAAATTATTAACCCTTAGCATTGACCTAAACTATTTTATATCAGATCTAAACTTTTTTAGACTTATAATATATAAAAAGTTACAAACTTCTTACTATATAAATAATAATAATAATTGACGATTAAAAGAAATATTTATTGTATAAATATTAAATAAATAAAAATTCATAAAACAATTTGAATGAAATGTAAGCAGCATTTCCAATATTTTTCTTACAAGATTGTGACAAAAATGTTGGCAAATAGATTGAAGATGATCCTAGCTATCATTATTAGTGAATACCAAAACGTTTTCTTCCTAGGAAGAACTATCACTCATAGTGAATTTATCTTATTTGAATGCTTAAATGTGCTAAGAAAGAAGAAAAGAGGTGGACAAAATTGGATGGATCTTAAATTGGATATGGCCAAAGCATATGACCGTATCGAATAATCTTTCCTTAAAGGTATGATGATTAAATTGGGCATATCTACAACTTTCATGGGAAAAGCAATGGCATGTGTGCCTTTCAATTCTTTTTCTTTTTTGATATGGCATGTCTAGTGGATTTGTGAATGCTTCTAGAAGACTACACCTGGTACAAATTTTAAGGGTGACAAGAGTTCCCTCTCACGGCAACTATCGAGGCCTTCCTAGTTGGATTGGGGAAAATCAAAAAGAAACTTTTGCTTTAATAAAGGATTGTATATGGAAGAAGATACAAAGCTGGAAAAGCCGTTTGTTTTCTATTGAGGGTCGAGAAATTATGGTGAAGGTTGTCCTACAGGCAATTCCTACTTATTCTATGAGACTTTTCAGCCTCCCGAAATCACTCATAAACAATCTATATAACTCTTTTAATGCTAACTCTTAACACTGGCCTAAACTTCTTTAGATCTACAATGTCTAAAAAGGTAACTAGTTTAGTACCATATAAATTAATATTATCGATTTATTGAAATCTTCATTGTATAAATATTAAATAAATAAATATTCACACAAAATTGGAATGGTACGTAAACACCATCTCCAATAATTTTCACTTGCTCTAAAGTCATTCTTTATGATATCTAATACCCATCGACTCCACGTGTTTCTTAAACACCCTAGGAGTTAAGACCCTAGTGAGTTAGTCTGCTATATTATCCATAGAATCTACTATAGATACTATTACATCTCCTCTAATCAAGATTTCTTTAATTATATCATATTTTCTCTCTTCATTCTTAGACATCTAGTGTGCCTTTGGCTCTTTGCCTTAAGTAATTGTTTCATTGTTATCGCAATATAATGGGATTTGATTCATTAAACTTGGGATTATCCTAAACTTTATAACAAACTTGTGTATCTACATTACTTCTTTTGTAACTTCTAAAGCCGCAATATATTTTGCCTCCATGGTCAACACAAAAGTTGTAGTATTTTGTCTCGTCTTTCCATATTTACCAGGTTCTTGCAATTTGTATTAATATTTTATGAGTAACGGTCAAAGAGCTACATTGAGTTTTGGACAATAACCTTTTTACCAATTTGCAATATAATTTGGTCTATGATAACGACTGTGTTAGACTTTGGTATTAACATAAGAGTTGTTGATAATTAACTCAAAATTTTATAGCTTTAAGAATAATTCTGATTGGATAAGTAATTTATGAAATACAGTCTAAATACAAGAGGTGGGTCAAGTTGAACAGAAGTTGTAATCCAGTTCTGTTGTATCCTAATTTTGGCCCATTAAATGTTGGATTTGGATTTTTAATTATTCTTTAAGTTTGTGTAAGATTGGGTCAGTCTACTCCAGATTTAAGAATTTCTTCATTTTAATTTTTACATTGAGAGTTATGTCCATTTTGCTATACCTGTGCAAATAGCATTCATTAATCACAATTTAAAGACAACCCTTTATTTCAAGTTTAAAACAAAAGTGCTAAAATGAGTGACATTCTAAATGTTAAATGGTGATTGAATTTCTTAACAAATATGTATTTAAAATTTTTTATCATAGCCTTTAATCAGCTTGTTACTAATCCCTAGCAATTCAAGTATAAATAGAACATGCAAAACTATTTAAGCATTTCCAACAGAAAGCCAGTTCAAGATCACTATGCTATTAAGGTTTTTCTAATCATAACTTCCTAAATTATGTGTGTGTGAACTAAGGTATAACTTTCTTACCACAAACCACAATACATATAGCCTTGAGAATTTCTCTAAGTAAAAGCCTCAACTCCATATCCTTACAAGTGTATGACTTTTTAAAAGGTTAGAATTTCTTTTATGTAGTTGAAAAATAGTTAAGCACTCAAGAAAAAGTCAATTTTAAGGATAAATATACAAACTAACATTGATCCAAAGATAGGAGAATCAATTGTTTATAAATCAATCATTCTTGACACACACCAGCTGATAAGCGCATTTTATACATAATAATGTATCTCTACTAAACTTGATATTGCTTAATTTAAATAAGAATATATGACTTTTTTATGTGTATTAATTTTATTTTGTAGGTTTCAAGTTAACAGAGCTATTTAGAATAAAAATTCAAACAAGACCAGTAAAAAAATCAAATATGCTACCGTGTTAGTAAATAGTAACCCCGCTATAGTGCTCGCGCCCAGGCACTAAAATTACCAAAGCTTTGGCGCCTAGGCACTGAAAAGTGGCGCCCAAATGCCGCCACTTATTTTGTTAGCCATATTCTTGCCTTAATTTGAAGCCTATAAATATTAACTTTTGGCCACTTCTCGCATTAATAAAAAAAAGACACAAAATACACAAAAGAGACCAAGACTTGAGCTTAAATTTAAAAAGAAGAAGAATGTCTCCAAGGTTTCTTGAGCATCATTGAAGACATTTGAAGGATTGAAACCTTAGAGACATCCCTAATTTTGATTTTATCTTTCTTTTTCTTTATATTTTCTCTTTTGTTGAAATTTGTAGTTATGAATATTATTTATACATGTTTATATATATGAGTTTCTTGATAATTCTAGTTATGGTTGGATTTATGTGTGATTAAACTTGAATTCTAAGGCTTGATGTAGTTTTATTGATATTATATTTGGATGATTTGGTATATTTTCATTTAATTCATTTATGTTTCTTTATGCTTAATGCTTCTAATTGATTAGGAAATGAATTGGTTGTTACAGATTTATGGATTCATGCTCAAGAGATATTGAACCATTTATCGAATTTTGAAAACATAGCCTTAGGTTGTTATTGATTTGGGAGGCTAATAACACTTAGATAATTACCATGGTTTGCTCAAGGATTGCATGTAGCGCAAACCAAGTGTCCGAGAAAATGTGTGAGAGCACTTAGTGTTTGAAATTATGCTTAGTATCCCATTTGACACTTGGGAGAGGTAATGAGATTAATATCGGGTAATCAATTTAAGGGTTACATAAGGCATGTATAGGTAGATAAGTTAGATAGGAATATCAACTTGAGTATGTATGCGCTCAGAAGAGGTAATGAGATTATTCTCATTGATTAATGAATTGAACAAAATTGCTAAATAGGAAGAGCATGGGAAGAATAGAATGAAATTAATACTCAAGGATCCTATTTTTATAGAATTCACAATTTTGCAAGATTATCATTTCGTTGCTTTGTTAATCCTTTAATTTGGGTTAGTTTAATTTTCTTTAATAATTACAATTAATTCAATTTGCCTAGATAAAATTGAGGTTATCAACACTATAGTACTTAGTATCAATTTAGAACATAATTCTTGTGAAAATGATACTCATTCATTACTTTATTATTTGCTTACAATCCGTATACTTGCGGTTATAATTTACGTGTGTATAATTTCACGACCAAGTTTTTGGCGCCATTGCATAGGAATGTAGATTTTGAATTTATGTTAATATTATGGTTAAATAACTTTATCTTAATTTAGGCATTTATTTTCCTTTAAATTTTGTTATGTTTGGGTTGGTGTGATTGTTTTGAAGATGTATAAGAAGAGGTCATTATGTTGAAGATCAATAAGGTTCACACTTCTAAATAAGATTTTGGTTCTTGCCAATCAAGCCCAAAATAAGAAAATTAAGGAAAGGAATTGGCAAAACCATTGAGTGAATATTGAAACATGATATGGGAAGAGTACTCTTTGGGAACAATGCCTTCAACATGCAATTTTATCTACTATTACCCCAGAAGACGTCTAACTACAGATAATAAATCAAGCACTTCTTGGGAGGCAACTCAAATGCATTTCAATTTTTATTTCAATCTTTTTTATTTTTGTTTTTCTTTCTTGTAGTATATTGAAACAAAAATTCGGAACTTTATAAAATCATGGGAAAAGAATCAGAAACAAAGCCAACAAGATGCAGCTAAAAGGAGCTCATAATCAGAGACAAAAATAAAAATGATAGGAATTTCAGGCTGCAGCCTTAGAAAGTTGAGGTTGCAGCCCCAACACCTTGAAATTCATATTTCAAATCCCAGGTTATGGCACTACGGTGCCACATGTTTGAGCCCGCAGCGCCACTTGTTCCACCTCTCCCCCAAATCACCTCCAAACTACTTTAAACACCCCCTCACTTTCCCTAATCATCCTCACACCTTTCGCACACCAAATTATCACTAAATTACACCTCAAACATCATCAAACAACAAGGCCTTAAACTTCATATCTTGGAAAGCATCACTCAATGGCTTTGGGTACCAACTCAAGCAATAACTTCCTCATTACGCTTCGAGCATCAAACCATTGTCTAGAAGGGAAGTTTTTTTTACTCACTTTATTTTTTTCATTGTGGACAATGTCAAATTTAAGTTTAGGGGAGGAGACATTCATTTTCCATGTTGATCATGCTTACTCATTATGATTGTTATTTTTAGTTATTTATTTTGCATGCAATTTATTTTTTTATTTTTGTGTTTAGCTGCAGGTTGGTTAAATGATTAGTAGTCAATGATATAAAATAGAAACATGATTTCAAATGCTATGTTCTTTTAGAAACAATGAATGTTGTGATTATTTGCTTGGTAATCTAGGATAAGTTTGGCTTCACTTTGTGACCACTTGATATTTTGAGTACATAGTTAGAATCATTTAGTTTTTATGCTTATATAGAAGACTTTTATGCACAACAAGAATAATTAGGGTCTTAAAAATACGTTAGAACCTGTTTGAGCATCATTCAAGTTGAAATCCTAGGGCATACGTAATAGAGGATATGATTTTAAGCCATCTTTAGACTGATTGAGCCTTTTAAGCCAACTTTTGTATAGTTTTACCCCTAGTCACCCTCGTTGAGCCTAATTACCACTTTTTCTTGCTAACCATATCACTACCTTAACTTTATTTTTATTGTCCTTTATGGTACCCACCATGCCATTGACATAACACTCATTTTAGTGAGTTATGTGAACTTTTAAAAATGAAAAGGTGGATTAAAGAAGGGTTATGGATTTTGTTATGAATTTTGGTTATTCTAATATTGAAAAGCTTAAGTTTGGGGGTATACTTACTTAATTTAAAAAAAATGCCAAAAAATTTCAATAAAAAAAACGTATAAATTGAGTTTACTATACTCATAGCTTAAAATAAAAGAAAAGGAAGAACAACAAAATAACAAGGGAATCAAAGAAATAAGTTTAGGGGAAATCGGGTGGAAAACAAATGGTTCGATTTGTGTAATCTCTAAAAGAATGTGTTTATGGTGTGAGTTGAGCCAAAATTGATTCATTTTATCCTACCCTCACCCTAGCCATGCATTACAAGCTAACTAAAGTCCTATTTGATCCTTGATTATGTATGTACCTACATTAGTGGAGAGTGATGCGAAAAGAAAGCATATGGAGTGTTAATTAAATTTAAAAAAACTCATAGAGACCATTTCATTACCTTGTGTGTACAAACTAATCTAAGTACATGTGACTGATGATTTTAGCTATTTATACATACACCAAGTAGGTCACTTGTAGATTATAATAAGTGTTGGATTAACAAGTGGAACGGTTATGATGTTTAGACTTTCTTTGAGGATAGTAGTTATGGGACATTTTTTAGACAAATTACTAATCATTTGCTAACCTAATGTTTTGTATCTTCTTATAGTTTTTTGTCATTTTTCTCTTTTTATTGTGAGTGTGCTTTCTTACTCGAAAATGAGCAAGTATTTAAATTTGGGGGAGTTTGATAAGCGCATTTTATACATCATAATGTATCTTTACTAAACTTGATATTACTTAATTTAAATAAGAATATATAACTTTTTATGTGTATTAATTTTATTTTGTAGGTTTCAAGTTAATGGAGCTATTTGGAATAAAAATTCAAAGAAAACAAGCAAAAAAACCAAATATGCTACCGTGCTAGTAAATAGTAACCTACTATAGTGCTGATGAACAGTTGATGTACGATAGTATTCAGCGCCCAGGCACCAAATTACTTAGGATTTGGCACCTAGACGCTAAATCTGGTAGAATGCTTAGAGCCTAGGCGCCACCACCTATTTTGTTAGCCATATTCTTGTCCTATTTTGAAGCTTATAAATACTAACCTTTGGTCACTTCTCACATTAATCAAAAGGAGGCATGAAATACACAAAGGAGACTAAGACTTGAGCTCAAATTTGAAGAGAGGAAAGAATATCTCCAAGGTTTCTTGAGCATCATTGAAGACATTTGAAGCATTGAAACCTTGAAGACATCTCCAACTTTGATTTTATCTTTATTTTCTTTATATTTTCTCTTTTGTTAAAATTTTAGTTATGAATAATATTTATACATGTAGTTTTATTTATATTATGTTTTGATGATTAGGTATATTTTTATTTAATTCATTTATGTTTCTCTATGATTAATGCTTCCAATTGATTGAGAAATGAATTGGTCATTGTGGATTTATGGATTGAAGTTTAGGAGAGATTGAACCATTTATCAGATTTGAGAAACACATCCTTAAGTTGTTATTGAGTTGGAAGGCTAATAACATTTAGGTAATCACTATGGTTTGCTCAATGATTGCATGTGGTGCACACCAAGTATTCAAAAAAATGTGTGAGAACACTTGGGGTGTGATATTATGCCTAGGATCTCATTTGATGCTCGGGAGAGGTAATGAGATTACTCTTTGGGTAGTCAATTTAAGGGTTACGTAATGCATGTATAGGTGGACAAATTAGATAGGGATATCAACTTGAATATATATGCATAGTATCTTATTTGATGTTCGGAAGAGGTAATGAGATTAGTCTTAATCCCTTAATTAATGAATTGAACAAAATTTCTGAATATGAATAATATAGGAAGAATAGAATGAAATCAATACTCAAGGATCTCATTTTTATAGAATTCATCGTTTCGCAAGATTATCATTTTGTTGCTTTGTTAATCCCTTAGTTTAGGTTAGTTTAATTTTCCTTAATAATTGTAATTAAATTAATTTGCCTAGATAAAATTAAGGTTATCAACACTATAGTACTTAGCATCAATTTAGGACACAATCGTCATGGGAATGATACTCACTCATCACTTTATTACTTGCTCACGAGCCGTACATTTGCGGTTACAATTCGCTTGTGTATAATTTCAATTATCTTCTGAGAATAATATATATATATATATATATATATATAAATATAACTTGGTGAAAAAACTACCTTATAAAAGATTTATCCTCTAAAATCGAATGAAGACTTTATTGGACTGAAATGATTTTTTTTCTTTTTTTTTCTCTTTTTTTAAAATATATTTTTTCGTTTTTTTGTTTTATTTTGGAAGAACTTAAGGAAGCATTACAAAATAAAAACAGTTTCTCACCATAATTTGGAAATTCACTTTTAAGTCGTCCTTTAGCATTGCAACCAACTTATTCTTTATTTCGAATAATATTATTCTAAATAAAAATTAATCAATTCAAAATATTAATGAAAATTCCTAAGCTGTTTTCTCAACCTTTCCACTCGCTCATAAAGATATGTGAGATTAGAAAAATATATACTTAAACATAGGAATTCTTTTAGTTATGTACGTTGAATCATCCATCTTATTATAAGGCTTAGTATTATACTAAAAAATATTTTAAAAGTCATTCTTTAGTAACCTAAATAGAAACATGACTCAAACCAAATAATTTTAAAATCATACATAGGTAGAAAGTTAAATTCCTTTATACAAGAATTACCAAGAATACATTTAATAAACAACCATGCATGAAATATAAAACAAAATAACAAGTTAGTTAAAATGTGTTTCAAAAGTTAAATAAAATAAAACTCCTTACTCTACCATTCTTAATCTAATTGACCTAGAATACGTCTCAAGAGGTCAAAAATAAACTTTTTGCTCTGTCATTTTTAATTAAATAGGTATGTCAGACCCCTCATCTTTTTAGAAAAAAAATACAAAATACAACTTATGTTTACTATCCTCTCCCCCAAACCAAATTGAAACATAGTCCTCAATGTTTAAATAGAAAGAGATGAAGTATAGTAGACATTACCTGAAACGTCAGTTATTCAAAAGAAATAACCCTAAGAGACACTTAAGAAAATATAAACTAAAATGACGATGCCAATAAACCAGAAAGTAAGAAAAACTTACAAACGAAATGTCAAATCTAGTTTTTGTTTGTTGTAGCCCACTGACTAATATATCTGAGTTATTATTGGTCAGGTTCATAAATAACTGCCTATAATCTGTCAATCAATTCATCCACATTGGTAACAGAAACAAGGATCTATCACACCGATTATAAAATAAAATTTTATTCCAAAGCTTAATAAAAAAAGTAGAGTAAGTAATCAAAATAGTTATTAATATTCAACAAACCTATAGGTTTTTAGTAGATATTCAGCTAGGCCCAAGAGGCAATTTAAAAATTTTCTTCCAAATTACCAAAACCACCTGGTAAAGCAATAAAAGCGTTTGTATAGTAAAGTTTCTAGCTATACGTTCATGCAAGGATGAGACTGGTAATTCTTCTCCCATTGTTTTCTAGAGATTTTACCCACAGCTAAATTTATAGGAATAATACTTAAAACTTAACTTCCTTCTAAATATGCAGCGTTAGACACATACCCTATTAACCTAAGAGTACCCCCTCCTTTTATCAAATGAATTTTTCTTTCAGTTAATACTTTTTCTAAATTGTTTGCTGCTTCTCCAAACACTTTTTTTTCCTAGGACTGGATCTATAAAATACACATATTTTGGAATCGTTGAACTAAAGCTCCCTCCATATCTACATTCACCCTTATATCAATATATAAAAATAAAGAAAATTAGGTGTTGTATTTATAAAATACCAAATAATAACATCAATTTTGGTAACTCAGCAAGTTGTCAGAAGAGATTTGAAAAAAAAACACAAAATTCAAAGATAATGTCACACATGTATTATTCAACCAAAAGATTTAAATTTAAAATATCTATATGAGTAACCCTACTTATTAAAAAAAGATTGAAATTAAGACACATGCGTATGTACAGGTAATTATGATTATGGCTCACATCTTCCTTTGGTTTTACGTCCAGTAACGGCTTAAACGCCTTCTATGGTTAGGGATAGGCTTCCCATCTAATTTTTTTATAAATTGGCAAACAAGGTCTTTTATAGTTAGATTTCTGAGACTGTATCGTAAATATTCATTTTTGAATTTGTTCCATAAATCAAGAAGTTTATGTTGCACGAGCCCACAAGAATGTGTCTCGAAAGTTACTAGGATATTATCCAAAGACTCATTACTCAGTTCATCCTTAATGAACTGAAATTTTTTCTTCTCTGTTCCTAGAAACAAATCCTAAAGAACGGCAACTTTGGTTACAATTCTATCAAACACATTTATGAAAAACTTGTAACCTTTTTGATCTTTTCCTTTTTGCATAAGAACTTCTTCCTAGACTAGGCATAAAAGAAATGAAATTATTTATAGACTTACCAGATAATCAAACTTTGGCTTTGATTAACTAATGAATATTCGCAAGTATATTCCTCAACATTAATAGCCTTAGTCTTTCAAACCGTGCTTTGTAAATCTTAATTAGAACATTTAGGGGCAGTAAGGGAAAAAGTTTTTGAAGGTTAGTAAGAATGATATCCATTTTGAAAGAAATGAGAAAAAAAGAAGCAATAAATGCATAGTTTATTTAGGTGACAATTTTTAAGCAACTGAAAAATTGACTTTAATATTATATCCGCCACTTGACTGGAAAACAAAATCACACCGAATAAGAAAAAAAGAAAAAATACAAAAAAAATAAAAGTAAAAATAAAAATTCAAAACATAAAATATGGACAAAATGTAGAATAAGGTACAAAGAGATTAAACCTAATCAAGCTGATAGACACAAGAGGGATCTCCCCTAAGTACATAGAGTGATCTACTTTTTTCATATAGCTTTTCAACAATTGTCCATTTATTTTAAAAATTATCTCATCAGTGGGGTTCTCGATTTCAATAGCACCATTGAAAAAAGTGCCTTATCACAAGTGGACCAGTCTATCAAAATCTCAACTTTTTAAGGTGTAAATACAATTGAGAATCATAAAGATAAACCCGTTGATTTGGCTCGAAGTGTTTCCTTGACATCTGTTTGTCACGAGCTGCTTTCATCTTTGCTTTGTAAATCCTGGAGTTATCATATACATCATTTCACAATTCTTTTATTTCTGACAATTGTAACTTTCTTTGAAGATTTGCAGTACTCAAATCAAAGTTAAGGACTTTGACAGCCCAGTAAGCTTTATTCTCTAGCTCAATAGGCAAATAAAAAGTATTTTTATAAACAAATTGGTATGGAGACATTCCTAAGATAGTTTTGTTTACAGTACGATATGCCCATAATGCATCAGAAAGGCTCAGAGAACAATATTTGTGATTCAAGCTAATTATCCTTTTCAAAATCTGTTTAACCTCTCTATTTGCTAATTTGGCTGTCCATTTACCTACGGATGGTATGCAGCAGAAAATTTATTAAGAACACCATACCTGCGTATCAAAGCTTTAAAAGAATGGTTACAAAAATATATTCCTTAGTCATTAATAATGACACATGGTGTATCATACCTAAATAACACATTTTCTTTTAAGAACTTTACCACAATTGTGTTATCACTAACACGACAAGCTACAGCCTCCACCTATTTGGATACATAGTCAACAGCTAGAAGAATATAAAGGTAACCAAACGATGAGGGAAAAGGTCCTATAAAACTAAACCCCAACAATCAAATATCTTGATAACAAGAATAGAGTTAAGAGGTATCATATGTCTTTGAGATACAATACCTAACTTTTGATATCTTTCACACGATTGACAAAACAATTTAGTGTCTTTGAACAAAGTGGACTAGTAGAGACCACACTGTAAAATTTGTGTGATTTATTTTTTCATAAAAAAAAATGACTGCCACAAACAACATTATAGCAAAAATTTAAGATACTAAAAATTATTCACTTTCAGGAATGTAATATCTCATAATTTGGTCAGAGCAGTATTTGAAAATATACGAATCACAATAAAAATTATGTACCTCAACCAAGAATTTACGTTTATCTTGTACACTTCAATTAGATGAAACTTCTCTACAAACCAAGTAATTTACGATATGTGCATGCCAAGGTACTTAGCCTACAGTAAAAAGATGTTCATCGGGAAAATTATCTCAAATAGGTAGAACATCAATGGAGTCATGGAACTCAAGGCGAGATAAATGATCCACAACAATATTTTTGACACCCTTATTATCTTTAATGGTTATATCAAATTCTTACAAAAGAATGATCCACCTAATTAGATAGGCTTTAGCATCATTCTTAGAAAGAATGTACTTAAGGGCTGTATGGTCAGTAAACACAATAATAGGTGAACCATTCAAATAAGAATGGAATTTATCTAAGGCAAAAATAACATATAATAGTTCTTTTTCAATAGTAGAATAATTCATTTGAGCATCATTAAAAGTTCTACTAGCATAATAGACAACAAAGGATTTTTCCTCACTTCCTTGTCCAAGAACTGCTCTTATATTATAGTTACTTTTATCATATATAATCTCGAATGGAAGGTTCCAATCTGGTGATTACATGATAAGAGCAGTGGTAAGTTTGGCAATGAGTTTTTGGAATGCCTTTTCACACTTCTATGTCCACGTGAGCACTGCATCTTTTAGCAAAAGCTTACATGATAGCCTAGATATAGCAGAAATTTTTTGTATAAACCTCATGTAAAAGCCAACATGTTCTATAAAAGATCAAACACCTTTTACTATTTTGGGCATAGGTAATTTAAAGATCAATTCAATCTTGGCCTTGTTAAACTCTATCCCTCTTTTAAATACAATATGTCCCAAAACAATCTCTAAAGACACTATAAAGTGATATTTCTCTCAATTTAGTACAAGTCTTTTTTCTTTACACATATTCAAAATAACTTTTAAGTTAAGTAGAAATGAATCAAAAGAATCACAAAAAATAGTCAAATCATCTATAAAAACTTCCATGTATTTTTAATTATATCAAAGAAAATACTCAGCATACAATGATGAAAAGTAGCTGGTGTATTACATAATCCAAATGGCATTCGACGAAAGCACAAGTACCCAAAAGGCATGTAAAAGTAGTTTTTTCTTAATCTTCTATAGCTATCTCAATCTAGTAGCATCCTGAATACTCAACAAGAAAGCAATAAAAGGGAGGCCGGCTACACGTTCGAAGATTTAGTCGATAAAGGGCAGTGAAAAATAGTCTTTCCTAGTGGCTGTGTTTAGTTTTCTATAATCAATGTGCATTCGCCAACCACTTACTACCGTAGTTAAAACAGGTATCCCATTCTCATTTTTAACAACAATAACCCTAGATTTCTTAGGAACTACTTGAGTTGAACTTACCTATTAACTATCAGAAATTGGGTAGATTATACCTGCATCTAATAGTTTTAAGACTTTCTTCTTTACCACTTCTTTCATTGTCGAGTTAAGACTACTTTGGAGGTCTCTATAAGGTTGGACACCTTCCTCTAAATGAATTCTATGGGAGCATATTAATGGAGAAATATCTTTAATATTAGCTATAGTCTAACTTAGTACAAACTTATATTCTTTTAATAATTTTATCAATGCATGGCTGGTCTTAAGAATGCATGTTTCAAACCTTTAGGCAGTGGAGAAAGCTCAACTTATGGTGTCTCAAGGTTTGATGGTTTCGATCTCTCCTTTCCTCGTGGTAACTTTTCAATACATGGCTGCCAAAATAAAGTCTATTTATCCTGTAAATTAAAAGTACCAAATACATCAATTATTTCATCAGGATGACGTAAGTCTTCAAAATCAGAATTAAGGAGGTTTCCTAAAGAATCAGAGTCATTGTTTTTATAAGCTTCCTCTGCTACAAGTGTGTTTATCATATTCCCAAATAATAATTTCATTAGACCATTTCTGTAATTAACAAGAGCGTTAGAAGTGACAAGAATAGGTCTTCCTAAAATACGATGGATTTTAGACTCTATGTTAACCATAGAATGAGTATCTAAAACAAAAAAATCCACAAGGTAATAGAATTATCAATTTGTAATAAAGCATCTTCCACTATTCTCTATGGTTTCTTTATTGATCGAAAAGCTAATTATTGAACTACAGATGTAGGTTTAATCTCACTAAGTCCCAATTGCAAGTAAACAAAATAAGGCATTAGATTTATATTGGCTCGTAAGTCTAACAATGCTTGACCAAACTTATGTGTCCCAATTTGACAGAAAATTGTGGGATATCCTCAGTTTTTATACTTGGGTGGTGTTTTTTGTTCAATCTTTGCATTTACCTACTCTGCCAAAAAAATAATTTTCTTTATATGGTGGTTTTTTTTAATGCTGCACAAATCCTTGATAACTTTGGCATAAGCTGAAACCTATTTAATCACATGCAGCAAAGGAAGATTAATCTTAAATTTTTTCAAGTGTTCTAAGATCTCAGCTTAAATTTCTAAAATTTTTCCAACAGGTCGAAGAACTTGGAGAAAAGGCACCGAGATCAAAATTTTATTTTTGGGCTCTTTTTTAACTGTGGCTTCTTTTTCTAAGAGCGGCATCTTTACTACTCATGGTTGTGTTGGTTGGATAAGTAGGCTCACTCACAATCTTACCACTTCGAGTAATGATGGCATTGATTTCTTTGAGATTTTGTGCATGAGAAATAGAGGCTTGTGTTATGAATTGCCCTTTTGGATTGAATTAAGGTTGAGACGGAAACTTACCTCACTCTTATACAATTAAGACGCTAATCAGCTTAATGATTTGACTCTTGATTTCTTTATTTTTATCTACCACTTGTGCAAGAACTGTTTTATATTTTTTATTAATCTTGCTTTATGCCTCTATAAATGTTTGTAATGTGTCATCTAAAGAACTCCTAATTGGTCGTACATTATATTAAGTTGCAAGATAAGACTTGGGTGCTTGTTCTTTTTTCTAATGGTTGTTGGCTTGTTAGTTAGATTTTCAACTGAAGTTTGAGTGGTTTCTCCAACTAGAATTATAGGTTTCAAAGTAAGGTGAGTAATGCTTTTTATACATCCTTATGGCATTACATTATTCTTTATATATCCCTCTCATCTCACTATAAGTGGGGCAATCCTGAGCTAAGTGTTTCATCCCTTCACAAACAAAAAATCATCATATGTTACAACTCTAGAAATTGTGTGGGTGACCTTTCTATCTTTGATTTTCAAGGCCTCTAATTCCTTGGTTAAGACTTTTAACTAGGTTTTAAGGTTATCTTTTTCCCTAAGATGGAAAACTTCACTAGGTTGTGACCTATTTGTGCTTTCAATAACACTAGGTCCAATCCATGTATGGGTTTTTTCGACTAAGTCATTAAGAAATTCTATGGCTTCCTCAGGATCTTTGTGAAGAAATAGCTAATTAAGTGTCAATTTTCATATCCATGGTAAGGGCATAAATTTAAGAAGTCTTTAAACCTTTCCCAGACTTGATACAAGGTCTCACTATCATTTTTAGAGTAAGAAGAAAATTTTCTTTTTAGGCCGTTAGTTTTATGTTGTATGAAGTATTTATTGAAAAATACTTGGGTCATTTCTACCTAAATTCCTACAGACCTTGGCTTCAAAGAGTATAGCTAACTCTTTGCTTTGTCTTTCAGAGAAAAATGGAAAAATTTAAGCCTAATAATGTCTATAGCTTTAGATTGGCTATGGAAGGTGGATACTACCTCTTCAAATTCCTTAACATGTACATAAGAATGTTCACTATCTAGACCATAAAAAGTGGATAAAAGTTGTATCATTCTAAGTTTAAAATCCAAATGTGGCGTATTAGGTGAAAATATAATGCATGATGGTGTGGCTATACCAGTAGGATGCAAGCAATCTTTTAGAGTCCTAATGGGTTATCCTCATGTTGGCTTATTGTGTTAGAATTACAAGATGAGCTAGATGGTGAATTCTTTTTCGTTACAAATTGTGATGGTAGTTTTAGGTTTACTTCTCTCATAAATCTTCCTCGTTTGTCTCTAAGATGATACATACATCCTAACAATTTGTTTTATTTTTTTTTAACTTTTTATTTCAAAAGAAACTCTCTAGAAATAAAAAAAATAAGAAGTGAATAAAAGAAAATAAATTAAGTTAGGTGGTAAGACCAACCATAAAATATAAATAAAATACAAGAAGAAATTAAAAGGAGTTAGGTGGTAAAACCAATCATGATAAATAAATGAAGAAAATAAAGAGAACAGTGGTAAAAACAACCACAAAAAATAAAATAAGATACAAGAAGTGAATAAAAAAAAAACTAACTTAGGTGGTAGGCCAACCATGAAAAATTAAATAAAAATACAAGAAGATAATAAACTAAGTTGATAGTAGAACCAACTATAAAAAAATATATTACATCAAAAGAGAGAAATTTAAGAAGTAAAGTTTTACAAAAAAAAAAGTGAATGTACAAAGTTACCGTTTTAGGGTTGATAGACACAAGCTACTATTGCCTAGTGTTCCTCTTTAGCAACGGCGCCAAATTTTGTTTACGCTCAAAATGTAATGCAGCTATTGCAGGATAGATTGAGGTGTTAATCTTATGAGGAAGCTTAAAAATATTAAAACAATAATGAATAAGGAAACTGAGTGTGAGATTGATATAAAGAAGGTAAAATTAAATGTGAATTAAGAAAGAAGATTATAGTAATGTGAGCAAGGTTCCGAGAATCACTAATATGCTTCATAAATCTATTCTATTCATTGATTCAATATTTATAACTCAATTGAAATTTTCACATCCCAAATAATCAAACGGAAGATATGTATAATCTGGCACATTTGGTATGACTAAACTCTTTGTAAACATTATCAAAAATTATGTTCATCTATACAAGTTATCTAAGATCAACAATATATATCATTTTGATAATATTGCAGTAAAAGATCAACTTGAACATCAAACAATTATCTTCTTTACAAGTTATCTAAGATCGATAATATATCAATTGACAATATTACAGTAAAATATCAACTTGTAAAACGATGTAACCAATAACAATTATAATTCAACAAGAATCACATAAAGAAAGTATGACTGAAAATATATGAGACATGAGAATTATAATTTTTGGATTATATAAAAATAATAGATAAGAGTTTAGACACAAACAAACTTACAAATATTATAGCTCTCGACAAAGAATCAAAATCTAAAAATAGATTTATTACACGTAAAAGTCTATCTTTAGCCTTGCCAAGAAATTTACCCTAACTTACATTTCATTCTTATAAATATTAAAGGGAAAGCATTTGAGAGAATTATAAAGCATGAAAAATGTCCATTAGCCTCTTAAAGGTGTCCTTATATAGGCAATGAATAAGAACATGTTGAGTTTGACTTCAATCTTCAACATTTTTTACCACCAACTCCTTCACCTAATTGCAACATATTTTTTACAACGGAGACCATCAAATTAGCCTTTGTGGTCAACATACAAGTTACATTATTTCATCTCTTCTTTCTATATCCATCAGGTCATACAATTTAGATTAATATTTTATGAGCTATGGTAATAATACCAAAGCTACATCAGATTTCAATCAATAACCCTTTTTGCCAATTTATAACATGATTTTGTCTATAATAACTACTGTGTTGGACATTGGTATCAACAAAAGAGTTGTAGATAATTACCTCAATATTTCTCAACTTCAAGAATCATACTGATTGAATATATATTTTGTAAAATACAGTCCAAATACGAGAGATGTGTCAAGCTGAGTAAAGGTTGTAATCCAATTTTGTTATATCCTAATTTTTGCCTATTAAATGTGAGATTTGACTTTTTGATTATTCTTCAAGTTTGTGTAAGATTAAGTCATGCAACTCCAAGTTTAAGAATTTCTTCATTTTGATTTCTACATTGATAGTTATGTTCATTTTTCTATACCTGTGCAAATAGCATTCATTATTCACAATTTAAAGACAACACTTTATTTTAAGTTTAAAAATACAAAAGTGTTAAAATTAGTGACATTCTAAATGTAAAATAGTGATGGAATCTCTTAACAAATATGTATTTTAAAGTGTTCATTAACACACACGCTTCCTATTTGTTTTTGATAAAACTAAACCGTATGATTACTTTATCAAAACGAATATTCCTGCTTCAGGTAGCATACTTAAGTTTATAAATGGAATTTTTAGTCTGCACACTAAATTAGAAGTTAATTTAGATGTAAAACCTTCAGGCTACTCCATGAAAATTCATTCCTCATGTTATCAATTCAGAAAATCCATCTTTACTTCCATTTGCAAGCTCTCAAAATCATAATATGCAACAATAGCCAATAAAAATCGAATCGACTTTAGCATGACTATTGGCGAAAAGGTTTCCTTATAATTTATCCCTAATTTTTAAGTGTAACCTTTTGCCACCAAATGATGAATACTTAAAATTACACATTTAATAAAGATGTTTTAGCATTATTTTACACCATTAGTATTATTAATCTCCCTAACTTGAGCATGTTTTTAGTATTGTATCTAATAAGTTTTTAACTATTTTAATATAAGTTTGGTAACTTTAATGTAAGTGGGTATAACTTTCTACCCAGAAATTCAATGGAAGCAATTCTTAAACCTGTGGAGAGCTACTTTCATGTACAATTTTTAATTCAAATGTTTGAAGGGTGAAAAATGGCTTTGCAGAGGACACATTTGTAGTGCAGGCCTAGTCCGAGCAGATTTTAGTATTAGAATTGTATCTCACAAAATAAGAATCTAATTGATATGATTCAATAAGCCACAAAAAGATATTTTAATTATCTACAAACTATTAGTTGAGCAGAATGTCTGATTCAGCTAACTTACCAGTCAAATGAGTATTACAAATTCAATGAAAAGTTTGGTAGTAACAAATGTTGAATATTTGATCACACATGAATAGTCCCCATACATTTACCTATTTAAGGATAGCCTTAGTTAAAGGGGATATATCTTCCATCATTTTGTAATCTTTAGTTCACTTTTTATTGTATTCAATTTTCTTAAGTTATGTTGTTCTAAATTCCTAGCTAAGGCTAGGAGTGAAACACTTAATGGAGTTGTAGTTTTATCACTTTAATCATACTATTGTATTTTATGTTTGTATTCAAATAATTTGATTTATCATTTTTGAAAGTGTTTTTGATTTTTTTTAAGCCTTGATTCTTTGTAAACTAAGGGCACAAAGAATACTTACAAAAATCTTCTATATATCAATAACATATTTTTACAAATGATGTTTTGACATGACCCGACCCGAGCCCTCCTCGAGAATCAAGATGGATCCTGCGATGACATATAACTAGCATATTATTTACTCATACATATGATACAATGAGGCTACCTGCCTCAATAAAAAAGTGTATATGTGTACTCCAATATACAAAAATATATACAAATATATAGACTGAGACACTTATGCAGCTATGTGTGTCGTGGGCTAACCTTAAAATGTGATGACTGTATCACACTGCACGAATTTCTGTGACAACCTGAAAAAAAAAAAGAAAAATAGGAAAAAGGGTGAGCTTGTGGCTCAGTGAGTGGATATAATCTGAAAATATTATATACTTTATATGTATTGTACACGTATAAATCTGTAAGATAAAATAATTATAAAACTGTATACTAAGAAATCAATAAACTTATACTGAAGTATGTGCTGTCATAAAATCTGTGCTAAAACTAAAATCATGACATAATATTAGGGATTTGAAAATCTGGAAGTATAAACTATCATAAAATATATTATCAAGCTGAATATATGTAACATAGCTCTGTAAACATCTACTACATATATACTGAAACTTACATCAAATTTGTACCCAGGGAAAAACTGGTCTAACCTGGCGGAGTAACTCACGCACAGGCAGAGCGGGGGATCTGAGCTGGTCTAACCCGGTGGAATGCTGCATCGCTCGGGCAGAGCAAACTAAACTGGTCTAACGCATGCGCAGAGAAACTATACTAAAGGGGAGGGTATGCATATGGAGGTTCAAAAACTACTATTATATAATATCATAAAAGTATAATTGTTCTAAATTAAATATTTCTGTACTGAACGTAATCATAAATTATACTATAATAAATTCTAAAACATTTCTGAATATACTAAATAGTATAAATATTTATGTCTAAAATAAATCATAACTAAATCTGATAACGCATAATTTAATCATAAATGACTATATTAAAAACATGTAAAATATATATAGTTATCCACTCACAAAAATGCGCTAATCCTGAGCTGGGTCTGGATTCTGAGATCTACCCACTATCGGCACACCTCCTATATCATATGGTGTAAAAATACATCATTAGTACCGATATATATTATAAATATTAAAATATAAATATTCTAATATCATAAAACTATTACCCATTAAATCACTGGGTATAAATCTAATTACCCAAATTAATTTCCTAAAATTTTCTTTTTTTTTCTTTCTTTCTCTTTCTCTTTCTTTTTCTCCTCGGTTTCTTTTTCTTCCTTTCTCCTCTTCTTCTTTTCTTTTCTCTTTTTCTTTCTTTTTTTTTCTTTTTCTCTCTTTTCTCTTTCGATTTTTGCTTCTTCTTCTCTTGTTTCTATTTGCTTCTCTTTCAACAAAACAAAACAAAACCATTATACATAACGGCCATCGCTTGCTCTCTTTTTCTTATTTTCTTTCTTCTTTTTTTTGTTTGTGCCATCAATCAATTTATATAACACACATGTGTATTACATGTTTTCCATCAATTGAAATCATTTTTCAAATGAGTAAAAGGATCAAAGGAACTCTACTACAACCAAAGTAAATATGGATTTCTAATGCCTTATTGTTCTTTTAAATTGATTTCTTAATTTACACTTGATAATCTTTACTTTTAAAATCAACCAATATTCTCCATCTTTGGGTACAATACCTCATTACTCTTGAACATTACCAAATAATCTTTGCTCTTGGTGATTACTCCCTGTGGATACGACACTCAGACTTACGAGTAAATATTATAATTAAGACAACCTATACTTGGGTAATACAATATTTAAGTTGGAGCACCAAATGAGCTTTAAAGGTTTCTAACTTTCCATCGAAACTATGCTCATGTTGTAAACCCATTCATAACCAACAAAAACAATTCCTTCCAGAAGCTCAACCAACTCTTAGACTTGATTGTCATACATAAAGTAAATTTCGAATTTCATAGCTTCTTGCAATTTTTTAGAAGATGTCCAACATCTCCTCTCTATAAGTTAAAATATCTTTTTCTTCAACTAAAAAAACCTTAAAAGCATCTTCAGGTATCATACTATATACCCAACTGGTAGCCTTGAAATCCTTTCTAACCTATAAGGAGGGTATGTCAAAGGTACTCAATTGAGCCAGAAGTTCCATCATTGGTTTATAAATTTTTGGATTGCAATCATTAAGTTCAGTCCTTTTACAATCCCCATGATCCATAAGAAAATGTTTCTCTATGAAAGTGGTATTACCAGCAATGATCACATTTTATTCCTCTGGATCATAGAAATAATATCCCATAGAATGTTAAAATATCCAATGAACTGTTATTTATACCCTTGTATTCTTTGTGTGTAAGTTTATCTTGTTACGTAACCTTTACGTAAGCAGGACAGCCTCAAATCTTAACATACTTAAGACTTAATTTCCTAAAAATCTATATCTCATATGGAGTGGTAGGAACGCCTTTTAATAGAACTCTATTAAATAAGTGAATAGTAATTCATAAAGTATAACCCCATAGATATTTTGAAAGATTGGTGTAGCTCATAATTGATTGGATAACATTTAAAAAAATTCGATTCTTCCTCTCTGAAACACTATTGTGTTCAGGAGTACTGATGAACACTTGAAAATACATATTTTTTAAGAGCGTCAATTTTCATTTTACATTTAGAATACTAATAATTTTATCATTTTTTTAAATTTTAAGCTAGAATAAAGTGTTGTCCTTAATTTGTAATTAATAGATAATTTTACGCAGGTTTAGTAAAATAGACATAACTCTCAATCTAAAATTTGAAATAAAGAAATTCTTGAATCTGGAGAAGCATGACTTAGTCTTACACAAAGTGGATAAACAATCAAAAGTCCAAATCCAACATATCATGGACCAAAATTAGGACACATAATTGAACTGCAAGGTATGCTCAATCTGACCCACATTTCATATTTGAACCATATTTCACAATATATATATATATATTATAATTGGTATGGTTCTAGAAGATATAGAAAGACAAGTCAATTATCTACAAATTATTTATTGGGTAAAAAGTTTAATTCTGCTAGCTTCATAGTTAAAAAGGCATTGCAAATTTTGTTGAAGGTTTGGTAGCCAACAATATTGAAGAATTAGTCATACATAAATAGTGCCCATAAATTTGCCTATTTAAGGACATCCTTGGTTGAAGGGAAAGTGGATCTTCAATCATTTTGTAATCTTTAGTTCACTTTTTATTGTATTCTATTTTCTCAAGTTATGTTGTTCTAAACTTTTAGCTAAGGCTAGTAGGGAAACATTTAATGGAATTGTAGTCTTGTTTCTTTGAGCCTACTTTTATGCTTCAATGTTTATGGTTATTTTCAAATGTTTTGATTTATCATTTATAAAAACTATTTTAGTTTTATTGAAGCCTTGATTCATTGTAGACTAAAGGCACAATGAATGCTTAGAAAGATCTTTTATACATCAACAACTTATTTTTACAAATGATATTTTTCAAATAATTGGAAAACCGTTCTCAAATGAGTAAGAAGGATCAAAGGAACCCTACTACAGCTCAAGTAAGTGTGGATCTCTAATACCTTAATGTTCTTTTAATTGATTTAACAATTTATATTCAGTAATCTTTTCTTTTAAAATTAATCAACATGTTTCCATCTTTGGGTACAATATATCATTATTCTTGAACATTCACAAACAACCTTTACTCTTGGTGATCACTCCATATGGATACGACATTCGGACTCACGAGTTAAATATTAAAATTAAGATAATCTACACTTTGGTAAAATAATATTTAAGTTGTATCAAGTACCTAGAGGACTATATTAAGTGAGAATCTCATTCTTCTTCAAATAATTTGTGAATTCACTGCTCATATATTCACTGCCTCAATATAATTGAAGGCATTTAATATACATTCTGATTTGTTTCTCTATCTCCTGTCAAAATTCTTTCAATACTTCAAAGGTTTCCGACTTATGTTTCATCAGAAACACTTGTTCATATCATGATAAATCATCGATAAAGACAATGAAGTATTAAAACTCACCCTTAGCAGTGTGATTTATTAGCCATGCATACAACTTGTCAACATTTCAAATAAAGAAACAATTATTTATTTAATTAAAAAATTAACTCTTAAGCCTTTGACAAGTGTGCTTCCCGAGAGATCCTCAAATTCTACATTTTAAAATTTTTCCGGATCAAACTGTTTGACCTAGTTCGCTACCTTAATGCTCAATGAGTATACTTCATATTGTAAGACTCTTTAGGTTCACACTTATTTATCTTACGGAACTCTTCTATAATTCTTTGAGTGATGTCCTACACACACGTTACGAATATTATAAAATGGTATGTTAAACTACACATGTTGAGGTCAACCATATACATATAATCTTTCTGTCACCTATATCCAAAAAAAATATAGATATAGATCATCATTGTCAAATCTCTAAATGCTCGACCATGAACTTATCTTTAGATTTATATTTCTATAAACAATATCTACAAACACCTTTGTGATATTATTTAACCCTATAAAAAACTCTTTTTTGGGGTTTATTCTTGTGGCCATAAGATTTCTTGAAATACAATCTTAGAGTATCAGGATATATAGCTCACCTATATGAGCTAATTGATCTAAAATCTATGCACACCATACTCTATGAGCATCAGACCATACCCAATAACACCCAGAGGTCAGACTATGAAAGGTCTCTGACATGCATGAAATCAAAGTATAATGAATCACTCATAAGTCCACTATGGCATTCAGGTCAAAGGACCACGAATACTACTCAACTCAATAAGACCTTCCACTAACAGCTCTACGGGGTATCTATTGGAGGTCTTCATGAGTCTGTTCAGTATTTAGTCCTCAATGAATACTTGCATGCCTATGCGAGCTTCTATTAAGCTTACGGTTTGCTAAGACTAACCATATGGACAATTTAAATATAGACAAACACTAATCTTGGAGGTTCACCGATCAACCCATGTTAGAAAACATAGATCAGGAATAAGGTCTTCAATAACATATTATATAATGATATTTCTTAGCACCATTTGAAACTCCTTGCAATTATGTCATTACTAATATATTCTCAAGTCTTTATCCTATTTTATACAAGGTTCTAAGTCTTAGAATGCTAACTCTTAATGCTGACCTAAACTCATTTAGATTTACAATGTCTGAAAAGTAACAAGCTTTGCACCATATAAATTAATATTAATGATTTATTGAAATGTTCATTATATAAATATTAAATAAATAAATATTCCAAAGATATTGAAAGAGTGCAAGAAGACTTGTCAAATAATTCAACAAAAAAGGTAAATTTTTTTTTATTATTTTGAGCTTTGCATCTAATCATGTATTTAAGTTTATACAAAAAGATCACGTTTACAACACATCACATTTAATTAAGATGGTTATACATGTTCACATTAAAGATAAAAGGATTATGCTTGATGAAGAATTATCTGTAAAGTTTAAAGCGAGAAACATGAGGCTTGGAGATAGTGCATTCTTACATGACTATATCTTCTCAATGAATCACGGGCAAAACAAGAAACATATAGAGTATAGCTACTTTCTAGTTTCAAGGAAAATTGATGAGGAAGGTTACAAGTTCATGTTGCAAAACAATTTGAGGCTGCATTACAAGTTTCATATACCCAACTTTACTCAAACTTGAGGACAAGATTTTTTTAAGAGATGAAGAATCTAATATAAAACAATTTTAAAGTTTTGTTATAATTATTAGATCTTTTTTATTTTAATTGAATATGTCTTATTAATATTTTATATTTGGATTAACTATTTTATTTTAGTAAAATTAAGATTTAAGGTAATTTATCTTTTTTGAGTAGGATTAAAATTAATCTGCCATAAATAGGTTTGCAATCTCTATTATTTTTAGGCTTTCAATAATATTCTTCTATTTTATTTTTTCTTATAGGATATAGTACTTGGTTTACAAGTATATTTAAATCTTATTTTAAGAAGTCATGTTAGGTCTAGAACGTATCTAACCTCATTAAAAGAATGATAAGTATCTCATATCAACTGTTGAAACTGAGGTTCTTGATGAAATATCCATTTACCCCCTCTTTTGCTACCCTGGCACCACCATATACTTTATGTATAGATATAGGATATGCAAGTTTATGTGATTTACATGATATGATCAATATGAAAGTCAATAGCAACAATTAAAGAAGTAGCAAAATAATAGTAAGTTGATGGTTGATGTACAACGATAATGAATAACAGGTGGAGCAACAATAACTTTAGTTCTTCTTATTCTCAAGCTAATTAGGGTTTCAAATGCAACACCCTAAAAATTTACTTGTTTATACTAGCATGAAAGACCAGATGTGTTTGTCACAATGTGTTTTTCTCATCCCTATGTTATAGCCTCAAATAGTTAGCATGAAAGAACAGATGTAATTATAGACTCAAAGGTAACTCTATTTTATATATGGAACATTCCAACCTTCTTGAAAGTAGGGAAATGACACCCCCCCCCCCCCCAATAATTACAAAAAGTTGGTTGTGAAGTAGGCGTGTAGACTTATATTGTGTAGTAATAAAGAGACTAAATAAGTCGAATGTCGAACCCACAGGGATAATGTTTTCTTTTTAACCAATTACTAAAATGATATCTTCCTAATAATTATTCAGATAAATAAAAATCTAAGAATGAGTGTTGAAAATATAAAAATAAAAACACAATGCAACGAGATTTAAGTGATGGCAATATAGAGAAAACCTAGGATTAATACTATCCCTCAATATGCTTTTTAATGATTAATCTTCTAATATTTAACTCACTTAGTCTTTATTATTGATCAAGACGCTAATGTATGCACAAGCCTCTTCCAAGGTCATGCAAGTATACCCTAATTTACCAAATACCTATATTCCTATGGTACTTGTAATAAATTAAGATTCATTAAGATTAGATCTTATTGATCATACATGCAAATTAGGTATATTCCTATCCTAAATTGAAACTTGCATATGCAACATTGAATGTTACTCTACAATCATGCATCAAATTACCTAGGTCTAAATATTATGATTCATCTTCTGAGTTTATCAATAATATTACTAACTCATTCACCATATATTGGCCAGATATATTGAAGCATTAAGATCAAGTAATTTGAATCTCAAAGAACTAAGTTTATTAAATATTTTAAAGATATGGTAATTAAGCACACATATTGAGTTCAAATATTAACCTTAGAAAATAAATTAGTTCATAACTACAAGAGAACAGCAGTAAAAATAATAATAAATCATGATACAATCAATAACAAACTGATATAGACATCGAATTGCTCTTAATTGCGCTGCCTAAGATCTCTTGATGCCGAAGAACGCCTTGAATCTCTCTCTAAGGTTGCTTCAATTAAACTTCTATTGCTCTCCAAGACTCGTCCTCTGTATTCTTGGTGTTCTTGGGTCGTCTTGGATTGATTCTTAAAAGCTGGGAACGAGTGGCTTTTTATAGGGATTGATATGAGCTTGAAAATCTCAATTCTCGTCGGACTAGGACTCGCGCTACCGCTGGGGCGCTATGCAGTTGTCGCTGGGGCAACGCGTGAAAAAGGCTTCACCTCTAGAGCAGTGGGTTGATGGCGCTGGGGCGCTGTCTCGTCGCTGGAGCGGTGACTGTCTGGCGTTGGGGCGCCAGATGCGACTTCAACAGGTCGTATTTCTTATTTCGATCACTATTACAGAGCTGGGGCGATGAACACATACTTTGAAAACTTTGCATTTTAGTCCCTATTTTCGCTCCTTTTGCATTCTTTCTTTAAATTTCATTCAAGTCCCTATAAATAATAATAATGCACATAAATAGCCATCTATTCTCATAAAATTATAAAATATCAATAATAAAAACATGAGAAAATATATAACAATTTTGCCCTTATCAACTGCTTATACCCAGACTTCACAACCTTTACACCATGGGAAGCCTTCTTGTATAATTAGATACTAGCGTGGTGGTGTTAAGGTTGTTGGCTATTAGCTAACTTAAACAAGCTCCAATTGCTAGACTCGCTCCTTCGCAAGTTATAGGAAAATTATGCCACATCGAGTAGCTTCATCTAATATTGCTAATTTGCACTCACAAATGCCACAAGTATAACTTTAACTGTGCATTTACCCGCTTCATTTTTACCCATCCTCTTTAAAGCTAGTGGAAGACTTAAATGCTAATACCATGAGATCGAACCACTTCATTTAAAATCTCCTTGTAAACCTAGTTCATGATCAATAACAATCACCTTCAATAATCCTTAATGTTTAACCATATGCTTGAAGAAAAACCTTATAGTCTCCTCTGCTTTACACTCCTTGGGTGTCGATATAAAAGTTGCATACTTGAAAAATCGATTACTACCACAATAATAGTCCCACATTCCTTAAAATTCAACAATGCTATAATAAATCTATGGTGATGCTCTTCCAATGTCTTTCTTAAATAGACATATGATTAAGTTAGTTGTAGGACTTTACTGCTTGACCTTGACTTATAGCATAGAAGACATGTCTTCACTAATTATTTTATCTCTCTTACTACATATGTGGTTAATAGTACATCGTTTCTAATAGAGTAAGTTTGTACTTTTATAATAAATGAACAATGAACTCTGTATTGTGTAGGCATATACATTCATCGACTTTTAGTATAAATGAGCATATCTTCTACCTTAAACTGCTTAGTTTTCCTATCGTGTACTTGTGTGGAAAGATGTTTGACTAAATATGCTAAGAATATCCCCTTCCAATTTGCTAATAGATGTTAACACTACGTTGACCTTGAAAGGCTTGTACTCGAGCTTATAGTTGAACTTTGCTATGAAATCCTACCACCTCGCTTATTTCAACCTAAGCTTCTTTTTACTATGAAAATAGCTCATTACCACATTGTTTTTCGTCACCATGAACTTTATGCTAAGCAAATAATATCATCAAGTGCACAAATAGAATGATTTTCATCATCTCTTTCTCTTACACTATATAGTGCTTCTTCGTCTCATTAAGCTTCTAACTCTCGTATATTATCGGGTGCCCTTACTATGTCAACACATTCTTAATGGCAAAGTATGACTCATCCATATTTATCTTATAAGGCAACAAAAGGTTTAGTAATTCTAGTATCAACTCATTGATCACCGCATTCCTTAATCTATCAAATACCCCATGGCACGTCTGAACCACTCCATGCTTCATTCTTCTTTAGAAGAATGGTAAAGGGTACAACAATAGTGAAATAACCCTTGATATATCTTTTGTAATAGTTCACCATCTTTAGATAATACCATAACTTAGTAACTCTTGTAGATGTATTTCAACCCATTATACTAAGAACCTTGGCCCTATCCATCAATAACTTACCATCATTGATCTTATAAACAGAAAATCTACCTTTGTTTTGGAAAAAGAGCATTTCTCCATCTTCATATACAACTCATTTTTATAAAGCACCCTCAATATAGTCTACAAATGCTCATATACTCTTCAAGAGTGATCTTGTAGATCACAATGTCCTTTAAGTACACGATGACAAGGTTTTTTTAGGAAGGGTTGGATATTGTTCATCAAAGTGTGTAATGTGGTTGGTGAGGCTAAATAGCATTAATAAAAACTCGAACATCCCTTAGTGCATTAAATAAGTTATCTTTGGCTCATCACCCTCGACTATACGCAATGGTAACCCAATCATAAGTCTAACTTTTAGAAGTATTTCATATGTCTCACTTAATAAAACAATTCGGCAACTAAAAGAACGAGATAAATATTCTCGATCACTTTTTTAATGCATAGTATTCTATGTATAATCTTAATGAATCATCATGCTTGAGCTAGAAAAAAAATAGGTGTACCATATGATGCATTAGATAATTAGATAAACCCTGCATCTAGTGACCCTTTAAGCTACCTCTGCAACTCTTCAAACTCCCATAAAGACATTTAAGAGGGCACTTTAGCTAGAGGCTTACTTCTAAACAATAACTCTTTTTTTTTTTGCTAAAGGCTTAGTTCCGTGCTTCAACTCATTCTCATGATTAATCAAGCGACTGGATGAAATAATGGCATAACATCTTTATTCTCCTCGATTGCTTTTATAATTTTCTTTTGTATCTTATCTCTATCACCAACCACCTCATTATTTGACTCTCATATCGTGTCTAGATAAGTCTTTTCCTTATACTTTACTCTCTTCTTTAATTATATAATAGATATATCCAACTTATTGGCATTAGGCTTAATTGGCCCACTCTTGAGCTTATCTATCATCAACACTGTGTAAGAACCACCCTCAAAAGTGCACATATAATTGTATCGAGGTAGTGACACCATGTCGAACTGCCTCAATAATTCCTTAATAAAAATTGCATCAAAAATTCATCAAGAGGTTCTACCTAAAAAGTTTACTTATTTCGCATCAAGTCTTTAGGTGTATCCTAACTCCTCAAACAACACGTCAAAAGGTTTCATTATAGCATTCATAGTCTTGAGGTATCCAATACCTCCCTTAACCTTGAATCCAAAGTTCTCTACCTCTGCACCCTTAATGAAGTTGTTTATAACACTATTAACTATTAGCATTTGAGTCCTCTTACCATTGATGATAGCTTCAACGTACATGGCACCTTCCCCTGAGGCACGTTGGTTGCCCATTTACCACTGAGATTATAGAGCAACTATAAGCACCCAACGTTAGCTTGCTCACTTGTTTCTTATTTATTGGACATAACATTAAAATCTTTGTTCTTCAAAGAGTCCTTCACCCAATAATCCCCATCATAAGTAGCTTGGTCTCGAATTATATCTCTTTATATTTTTACCCTTTTTCTTTATGTGATTTGCCTTTTTCATCCTTATTATACGAAAGATAAGACTATTTGACACCCCCCCCTGATTGGTGCTATAGTAGCTAAGCACAAGCGCACGTTATCGTATCAAGTAATATAGGATTTTAAGTTTAGATAATGATTCCACAGAGATTATGAGATCTAATTTTATAAATCAAGTACTAAAATTGTACCTACTTAACTTTTATTCAGAAAATCACAATCTGAAATTTAATTAACTAATATAACTCTATCAATTAAACTAAACAAAAGTAAAGGGTAGAATTCACAAATAAAGATAATCTAGGATTTTGACTCGTCCCCTAGTATTTTATTGGATTTATTAACCTCTTAGTTCAATTGCTGACTTAGACACTAATCTCATCACAATTCTTTGTTAATGGTCGAGTGATTATATTACACATTAACAATCACCTATATGTCCATGGTAATCAAATCAGAATGTAATTCATTAAGATCAAGTCTAAATTATACCATACATGCCACCTAGGTATATGTCTATCCTAAATGAAACTCATAGTTGTTACCCTATGATCATGCATCAAACTATCCTAGGCTAAACACATGAATCCCTTTATCAAGTTCATTATAGTTACTTAATCATTGAAAATATTTATTAGGTATAATGAAAGCATTAAACTTAGATAGAATGTATCAATTTATTGTATTAAGATCATAAATTAATAATTAACAAAATTTAAATCTATACTAGGTTCACATAGTCTAACCCTAAATAAACAATTCAGCCATCACAAAATCAAAAGTATCTAATCAATTCATAAATATCAATAAGAATAAGAATATAATGATAAAGAAAGAGTAGAAAAACTAATCAAAGTGACTTTTTGATGCACTTCTCGCTCAATCTTGACTTGAAACTTGAATCTTAATCTTAGTTCTTCAATCTTTGGCTTTGATCTTTGATTTTGTGTTGTGAATTCTTTCCCTAAATTTTTGCCTCTCTTTTCCTCCTTAATTTAGGTTTCTAGCCTTCTATTTATAAGTTTATATCTTCTTAAACATCAAATACAAGTTAGAGTAGGATTACTACTCACTCTAGCACTTCACTGTAGCACGTACTGTAGAAATTTGAAGTTTTTGACTTATTTTTATTAGAGTTTCAACCTTATTTACTCTATTGACTTCAAACCTACAAAAAAATATATAAAAAACTAAATAATCTTAATTTCTACGAACAAATATTAAGTTTTGGAAGATAAAAATATTAGACTTAATTAACCTCTATCACCCCCTCCCCCACCAACCTAATTTTGTTGTTTCTTGGTGTTGGATATGTTAGTCACCCCCACATTGTTTTAATTCAATTTTTAGTGTGTTGTACATAGGATAAGTGTGTACAATTTAATTCAATTTTTATTTATTTGTGCGTCTCACGTGCAAAATATACACAGCGGAATAAAATACATATATCTCATAAGAATAATGAGAAAAGAAAGCTCACCCTGAAGTGTTACTATGATCAATTCTAGTCCAGAAATGCAGTGGAATTACTGGATCTATAATTGTAGCTTTCTATTCAATTGAATTTGTTGAAGCAACTCCTTACTTCTATTTAAATCTCTCGGCCAAGTTAATTTAACTATCCTTGCTTAACTTTGTCTAACACTTAGACAACTTGTAACTCACTTACAAATGTTAATTCATAAAGCCCCCTTTAAAAGTTACCGAATTGCCACACACACACTACCTCTTAAAATGTAACATAATACACATATTTTTCTTTTAACAGGATATGTGTCCTTTACATACAAGGTGTGGCAAAACATTAAAAGGTGGCCTTTTCCTTTTGTCCTGGCCGAATGCTACTTTTTCCATTTAAGTTAAGTGGTTGAATTTTCTTTGCCACATGTCAAGCTTTAATAAGGCATCATCATGCCTTAGCTTGACATATGGCAATATATAAAGGGATGAGGTGGCAAGTGTTGGTAAGTCACCATTTGCCACTTGTCAACCCCCTAGACTTAACACTTAAACCCTATCAATTTTTTGAGAGACTCTAAAATAATTCTTGCTTTTTGAAATCTTCCTAGATCGAACCATTCAACTCGGTGCGCTATCCTAGTGCTCAATAAGCACACCTCATATTGTCAGACTCACTAGGTTCACACTCATTTGTCTTACAAAACTTTCTGCAAGTCCGTAAATAATGCCCCACACATACATTATAAAAATTACAAAATAGCACATTAAACCATACAAGTTGAGGTTAATATATATTCGTATGATTCTTCCATCACTTATATTCTAGAAGAGCGGAGACATAGATCATCACTATCAAGTCTCCACATACTCAATCGTGAACTTATCTCTAGATTCTTACTTCTATAAATAATATCTGTAAACATTTTTGTGATATTATTTATCTCACGAGAAACTCTTTCCTGGGTTTATTGTTTATGGCCATAAGACTTTTTGAAATACAAATCTGGAGCGTCAAATATACAACTTACCCATATAAGTTAATGGATCTTATATCTACACACATTGGACTCCATGAACATCGGACTATACCTAGCAACACCCAGCGGTCAAACCATAAAGGATTTCTAACATGTGTGGAATTTAAGTATAATGGTTAACTCACAACCTAGGTATGCAATTTGGACCCCAATGGTTATATTCTTGAACTTAGACCAAAGTGGTTGCAGGTTTGCAAAAGATTATGCAGTTTTGTAAAATGGATGTGCGGTTGTGCTATTTAGGAAAGCAGCTATGCATTTTTAACAAAGTAGTTGTGCAGTTTGGAAAAAAAATTGAATTTTTTTTCAATGGCTATAAACAGTTAATTTTTATATATTTATTATAAATACAGTTCTTATTCAAACTCAAGATAAAAGAAAAGTATTCTATAATCTTTATATCATTTGTAAAGAATATAAATACTCATTTTTGTATAAAAATATTATATCTACTCTTTGATAGAGTTTTTGTCATTTCACTTGAATTTTTGTGAGGGTTTAATTAATACCCAGTAAACTAATTAATTTTAAGAGTTTGATTAACACCTAATAAGTAAATCTAAAGAGGTCTTAGGAGATAAACATAACTAATAGAATTCTCAAATACAATTTGCTTTAAAGCATAAATATAAACCGAGTTAAGTGCCGAACTATGTAAACATCTTGAGTTAGTTGTCACATCACTATACTATTTAATCATGCATTTCTATATTTACTAAGAGTATATTGTGTCTAGTTCACCCTCCCCATCTTTAAACTTTCATCTATTAAAATAAGTAATTAGCTTGCTAGTGCTTTATTCAGAACGGAATACGTTCAAAACATTTCTTATATTAAAATTCATTTTTATTAGTTATGGGATAGATAAATCATTAAAAAAAAGTAGAACTTTAAAAAGATTAAAGAGGCAAATGGGTACTTAACCTAAACACTATAAATAGATCTTCTTAAATATACTTTGATATATTGACCTATCATCGACTCCACACACTTTCACTCGTCTATCATAGAGTTCATGCATTCTTTAAATCAACCTTCATCCTATCAAAACATGCAGGCTCATTTTTCAATTCTGAGCTGTCTAGAAAACAAATCAAAAATTTTTGAAAAAGATAAAAGATGTTCTCTCAAAACCCGGAAATTAAGTTTCCTTATGGTCTGAACACTAACTTTCAACCATACTTAAAAGCACCCTATGTTGTACCAAATCTCCTTAAACAAATCCATTATAACCTTATGAATGCGTTTTTCCACTTGATATTGTGCGAACTTGGCTCCCATACTTCTTATAGCTTAAGACTGAATTTATTCAATTAAAAATTTTAAAACAACAGCTATCAAGGCAAATTTATGATACTGGACTTCTTGACTCCACGAGATCTTTAGAAATGCAATAGATCTTACTCCAAACTCAACAGAGGTGAAGACGCTGAAACCCAATGAGCAAGCTCAAAACGACTCGTTTTCACAGTTTGACATGTCACAGTGACATCATCGCAACCAATGATATTCAACCATATAGTGATTGTAGATTTTTACCTCAACAAAGATATCACTGAATACAACTACAATAGTATATTATTTTATTTGCATTTTATTATTGTTTTTCTTTTTTGTTATATACTATGCTTATAGTGTAAGGCTCATTATATCTTCTTTATAAGGTGTATTTAATTTTTTTGTAATTAATAAATTTTTTGTATCATTAAAATTGATAAAACAATAAAAGAAAAAATTTAGTCCAATCGAATAGAAATTATGGTTACTTCCTTGTATATATATAAGGTCATAGATGGTGAATATCTGTTTATTGAGGCTTTGTCATCGTGCTGTCAACTTAGTTTGTGTTAAGCATTGACCCATCTTCCATGGCGCAATGACCGGACAGCAAAACCATGAGAAGTAAAAAGTCAATCTTTCAAAAGCAATAGTGATAGCTGGTTGAGTTCTGAAACAAAAACAATATGCTCAACTTGCATGGACACTTAATTGCATATTTTTCCAGAAACACGCGCTTATAAATACGATTTTGATTATGACCAGAGTCGCAGAGATATCTTAATAGGGAAAGAAAAAAAAGGGACGAAAAATGGGATATGTGTTGGTTATATCCCTGCCGATGGTAGTTATTTTCATCTTTTTATGAATTGGCTGCTATTACATGGGAAGGCACAAGGGTTTACAGGAAGGTCGGGAAATGGCTGCTCAAGAACTTGGTGTTATCAATCTTCAACCATCGCCAGTTCCTGTGCAGGGTGTGGTGGCTGCCACCGCTCCTCCTGTTCCTCCACGTCAGTCTCCTTTTCCTGTTTCATATAGTTCTCATCCAGTCTACTTCAAGCAAGGAAATGGTGCTGTTGTTTGAGAATTCTGACCATGGCAGTGGTCAATTAATAGTGACTATTTTTTTCGGAGTTTTGCGGGAAGAAAAATAAAGTTGGTTGAACCACCATCTCTCTCTCTCTCTCTTTTTTTTTAATATACATGTAACTTTTTGTATTTACTTTAAGGCTATTTTTTATTATAAAAAACAATTAAATTTCAAAAAGATTTATCATTTCCATCTCCAAATTTATCTTAATTGATGTATTAAGTTCTTAATTTTTTTAAAATATCTAATTAAATCATTGTGTTACAATTTTAACCAATGACTATTTACAACTCTAAAAAGATATGATTGGACATTTTAAAAGAATCAGAGACCTAATCAATAAATTAGATAAAAGTAAAGACAAAATCTTATAATTTTTTTTTTCAAAATTTTATTACATCTACCATTTTCATACGGACCTAAGAAGGGGTCTTGGTTTTACCTTCTAAAATATATATTTTTATAATTTAATTTTTAAAATTTTAAGTCTGACATTAAAATTTAATATAATTAAACTCTAATTTAATAAAATTTTTAATTTTAACATTTTATTTCTCTAATCTTAAATTTTGGTTCCACTCCTAATCTTTATAATTGAATTTGTCCTAATCTTTATAATTGAATTTGTCCTCCTTATAATTGAATTTATCCTGAAACTGTTAGCCTTTGGTTTAATTTATAAGTTCCTTCTTGTAATCTTAATTTATATGGAAATGAATGCACTTATGGATGAATTAAATCACTGGCGAAGCTATAATTTGCCCGTATTACAGAAGTTCATTGTGAGGAGGGAGGGACAATGTATATAAATATGCAATGAACGTAGCAAACGAGTGTTATTATGCAAAGCTCATCATTTCATTCGCTCTATACCCACTCTCCATCTGCTGGAGACCGAATTGTCTTTAAAACAATGTTAAAGAAACATTTTAAACAGTATCCGAATAATCATAGGGATGATCGTTGAATGATTTACTCTTAATCTTATTCTTATTTAATAATAAATGATATAGTTTTCGCTCTAATTTCAGACAGATTACAGAGCCAGAGGCAGACTAGATATTCGGACAAATCCTCAAGTTTTTTGTAGAGGATATTTAAAATCTCTCTTTCTTATGGGATATACATTTAAGAATTTTATTATATGTTTCTCTTGCTTAAATAATCGAGTGATAAAAAGGCTTACGGTAAAGTTTAGAGATCATAGGTTTGAATACCCCCTTCTTCAAATAATCTAAAAAACTTTATTGTGTTTAATTTTCCTTCATATAGAAATATTTTTGAATTTTAGCTGAATAATATATGGTTTCTCCCTTGGGCATATTCTTAAAATGCAAATTTTTTTAATTTACTTGAATTATTTATTTAATTCTTTACATATATATTTTTTAAAATACTTTGATTAGTTTTTATTATTGGAAAAATAATGTCTAAAATGTGCTTTTAGAGAGCAATAAAGTAAATTTGATTAAATATGAGAGTATTTATCATGATTGGAGATATCAATTTATCTCAGTCTCCTCAAAACAACACTTTAGACCTTTTTTTCAATAAAATAATAGAGATATTTAAAAAAAATATAGATAAATTAAGTAATTCAACCAAATTTAAAGTTTACACCGGTAAATTATTTCTTAATTTTTATTTAATCTTACCTTGTTTTCTTTTCATTCTTTCATTATTTTTGTGATATATATTTTAATATATACAAGAATTTGTAAACATAATTTATATGTGTAATGGTATATTCTAAATGTTAATATCCTACAAAGAATCTCATATTTCATTAAGTAGTTAGTAATCATCTAAAGCAGTCTAAGAGATCTTATATAGTATATAATTATTTTCGTTGGCCCAAAAATTTAGAGAACTCTCGAGTTAATTAATTAAATTTATTTGTTTGTTGAAAATATTTTGGTAGAGACAACAAATAAAGATAGATAAAAATAACACAAGATATATAGTGGTTCAACCCAATTTAAGCTTACGTCTACTTTACCGAACTTTACGCTCACTCATATGCACTATCTATCAAAGTGTTTACAAAAAAGCTCCATGACCATTACAAAATATATATATATATATTGTGTATAGAGAGAAAAGCCTCTGCCTTCCCCCAAGTCTTGAGAAAAGTCTTTCTTATATAGCCTTAGTCTTTTTACGCTTTTGGTGCTTATCTTTGTTAGATTTGTGGGTATTTTTGAGAGGCCTAATCTCTTGGCGTGATTTGAGAGATGTCCTCTAAAATAGTGTGATTTTATCCCAAAATAGTGATGATTGCCTATTTAGATAACTTGCATTTATCCTCTTTATTAGGGTTTGACCTAAAATCTGGGAGGGAACACGGGTCCACTAGTTTTCAACATTAACTTGTTAATATTGAAAACTTTATTGTTGTCTTCAGATTTTATCCTTATATTTTAGGCTTTTGATTTAGGAGTACTTAAAAAAGTGGGATGGGGTCTTGATGATCTTTTATTTATTAAGTAGTCTTGAACTTCATATAAGGTCTTTAAACCTTTTCATAAAGTCTTCAATAGTCATGTAGGGACCGGATCTCCCTTGCTAGGATTTTATATTATTTCTTGCCTTTGTGATTAAAAATTCTCTCTTAAGACTTTTCTAAGAAATCCTGGTCAGAGACCACTTAGGGTGGAGGAGCTCTTGACTTATATAACCAAGTCCACGAGGGGACATCCTCAAGGGTGTCAAACTAATGATGATGATGATGTGGTGATGATGATGATGATGATAATAATAATGATAATGATGATGATGGTGATATGGTGTGATGAAACGGTGTAATGATAAAAAAAAAGGGTCTGGGGAATCACGTCCAAACTTTTAGATAGAGGTAAAACAATGTTGATAAGGATATATTTGTTATATATTTTCTCATATTTTTATTTTGATATTTTATTATTTTATGAAAATAAATGGCTATTTATGTGCATTATTGTTATTTATAAAAAAAAAATTTCACCCCAACGCCACAAGAATTTTCGCCCCGGCGTTAAAACAGTGATGAAAATAAGAAAATAAAAAAAACAAACGACCTATTTAAGTCACAGTCTAGTGCCCCAGCGCCAGCGATAGCCCAGCGCTCCAGCGCCATAATTTCACCGCTCCAACAATGAGGCATTTTTATACAGCGCCATAACGACAACAACATAGCGCCCCAGCGGTAATGCGATTCCTAATCTGACAAGAATTAAGATTTTCAAACTTAAATCAATCCCTATAAAAGGCCACTCGTCCTCAGCCTTTAAAGAGCATCCAAGAATATCAAGAACACACAACATAAGTCTTAGAGATCAATTAGAACTCAATTGAAGCACCCATAGAGAGAGATTCAAGGCGTTCTTTAGTATCAAGAATTTTTTAGGTAGCACAATCAAGATAATTCGACGTCTATATCGATTTGCAATTGATTGTATCATGATTTCTTATTATTTTTACCGTTGTTCTATTATAGCCATAAACTAAATTTTCTTTCTATGATTAATACTTGAACTCAAGATGTGCACTTAATTACCATATCTTTTTAATATTTAATAAACTTAGTTCTTTATTATTCAAATTACTTGTTCTTAATACTTCAATATATCTAGCCAATATATGGTGAATGAATTGGTAACATTTTTTATAAACTCAAAAAAGGAATCATTATATTTATACCTAAGTAATTTGATGCATTATTGTAGAGTAACATTCAATGTTGCATATGCAAGTTTCAAATTAGGATAGAAATATACCTAATTGGCATGTATAATCAATAGAATCTAATCTTAATGAATATTAATTTATTACAAGTACCATAATATAGGTATTTGGTAAATTAAGGTATACTTGCATGACCTTAAAAGAGGCTTGTGAATACATTAGTGTCTTCATCAATAACAAAAACTAAGAGAATAAAATATTAGAGGATTTATCATTGGAAAACATGTTGAGAGATAGTATTAAACCCTAAGTTTTCTCTACATTGCTATCATTCAAATCTCTTTACATTGTTTCATTACTTTTATATTTCCAACATTCATTTTGAAATTTTTTTTTTCTGAATAATTACTAGAAAGACATAATTTTAGTACTTGGTTAAAAAGAAGATATTATCCCTGTGGGTTCGACATCCGACTGTGGGTTCGACATCCAACTCTTTTAACCTTTATCACTTACATATGATAGTGTACACCTGTACTCAATTATAAGATATATAAATATCTCATCAAATGCTAAACTGGTCTAGAGAATCCCATCCAAATCGATGAAGCGATGTTCGAGTTGATAAGCAAATATTGTTCTTTTGAAATGTGCTGGTGGAATTTTGAGTTGTTCTCATTTTCTAATTGATGGAAGTAACTGATCGTTCTTTATAGCATGTTCCTGGTCAATTTCTTTTGGTGTCGTAAGTCTGTAGGGTTCTTTTATGAAAGCGTTGCCCTATCAGGTAGTCTATGGGTAACCTCATGAGTGTCGCCCTCTTACGGAGTGTTATTCTTCAGTCTTTATAGTTGTATCTTTGTAGGGTTCTCCTCTGAGAGTGTTACCCTATCCAGTAGTTTGTGAATAACCTCATGAGTGCCACCTCCCTATAAAGTATATGCTACACGTTCATAAGATACACCTCATTGAGTGTTACCCTGTTCAGTGGTCTTTGGGTAACTTCATAAGTGCCACTCTCTTACAAAGTATACACTGAACGTTCATAGGGTACACGTTATAGAGCGTTTACTCAGTCCGATAGTCTGTGGGTAACCTCATGAATATCGTCCCTTCTATAGCATGTTAAACTTCAAGTGTCTTCATAGCTTATTCATAGAGTTCACCGCATGGAATGTTATCCTGTCTTGTGGTCTGTGCGTAACCTCATGAGTACCGCCTCCCTATAAAGTATACATTGCGTATCTATATGGTATACCTCATAGAGCGTTTACCCTATTCGGTGGTCTGTGGGTAAGCTCACGAGTGCCGCCCCTACAAAATATACCTCTAAGGGCATTGAGCCATCTTTTTGACAAGTGAAGGTCTATTTTCTATAACCAAAAAGGAGAAGTCACATATAAAAAATTCAACACTAAGTAGAAAATAGTTTATATAATTTATTTTTCATGAGAGCTCAGACCAAATGCTTGGCCTCAAAGCAGACTTTTTTCTGTTTGGATAGTCAGGCCCTCTGAACTTTTATTGTCGTCTTGGGTTCTTTCATTGAGAATGTTTTCTTAATTCGGTGATTGATTTGGGGTTTGACTTTTCCTTGAATTTATGTCAGGCCTTGTGTCTTTTGTATTAATATAATCTTGTACTTGCTTTGAGATATTATGTTGAGAGTTTAACTTTAAACCTGTAAAGGGATACTTTCTCTTGGATTTGCTTAAGATCCTTTAGTCGTGAACCTGTTCGGCAATTTTTTTATTATACCTGTTTAAAATTTTTTACTTAAAAATTCTCTTAAACCTATTTAGAATTTTCTTGCTTGAATTCCTACTCGAAATTCTTTTTCATTGATTCTATTTAGAAATTTTATTTCTTGACCCGCACATAATATTTCACATTTGGACCTGCTCAAAACCCTTAACCATTGGACATGTTTAGAATTTCTTATAGATTTGTTTGAAATGTTTCACACTTGAATTTGCTCAAAATATTTTCTTGTTGGACTCGTTTGAAATTTCTTATGCTCTTGGACCTGCTCAGAATTTTGGTCTTGGACCTGTTCAGAATTTTTGGTCTTGAACTTGCTCGAAATTTTTTATCTTGAACCTGCTCGAAATTTTTATTCTTAAACTTGCTCAGAATTTTTACTTTTACCCCTACTTATAATTTTACTTAGACAAGTTTGGAATTTTTATTCTTACATTTGCTTGAAATTTTCTACTTGAAAATTCTCTTGAGCTTGCTCAGAATTTTTACTCTTACATCTATTAAGATTTTTCTTGTTGAAAATTCCCTTGAACCAGCTCAAAATTTTATGCTTACACTTGCTCGAAATTTTCTACTTGAAATATTCGTGGAATCGGCTCGAAATTTCTCTTGTACCTGTTCGAAATTTTTTCTGGTTTGAAAATTCCTCTTGGGCATGCTCAAAATTTCTCTTGGACCTGCTCAGAAATGTTTTCTCTTGAACCTACTCGAGTATTTTCTGTTTGAAATTTTTTCTTGGATTTGTACGAATTTTTTCTGCTTGAAAAATTCTCTTGAGCCTGTTTGAAATTTCTTTTAGACCTGCTCGGAGTTCATGATGAAAATTTGAGTGGACTATAAGAGCCTAAATGACCTGCTTGGGTCAAGTTTCTAAGTAGTCAGTTAGGAGAATTAGGTGCTCGGGTTTCTTGATGATAAGATTTCTACTTGGGGGCCTATCTGAAAACTCTCAAAATTATAACACAAAAAGTGTAATTTTTTAAAATTTGAAGGGCTGAATGATATAAGTCTTTCAAGACTTTATGCAAGACTTTGGTCGGTCTTTTTGAACTCTTTTTTTTAATTTCTTTTTCCAAGGTTTATTCCTCTCCTACAAGCTAAAGCCTTTGTCTTTCCTTTTTTTTACACAATAGCTGCTCTTTTTTCTTCAAGCTTCACTTGGTCAAAAAATAATTTATAAGCTGTTCTTTCTTTTTCTTCACTCTGCAATTGCCCATAATTCTTTTTGACTGCACAGGAGTTGCTCTTTTTTATGTTGCACTTGCTCATACATTTGTTTTTACACAAGCTGTTTTTTCTTTTTTTTCAAGCTGCACTTGTACCTGCTCATGCATGTTTTTATGATACCTAAGCTAATGAGTTGCACCTGCTCTGCTCATACTCTTTTTTATGACATGAATTGCTCTTCTTTTATGATGCACCTGTTATACTATTATTTTTTAGATGAACTGCTTTTCTTTTATACTGCACCTTTTTATTTTTCATGACTACACACCACAAGCAGTAGCCTCTTTTTTTTTTGGCAAAGAACATTGGTAATACATCCCTTTTCTTGGTGGAAAATATTGGTGTACCATAAAATCAATTTAGAAATTTAAGGGATCAGCACTGTAATTTTCTAATCGAAATGAATATTTTACACATAAAATGGACGTATCATTGTAGAATTAGCATAGAAATTCGATTAAAAAAACTATAAAAGAAACTTATCTTTATAGTGTTATTCTCCACGGTTAGTCTCAATGACTTTTTGTTGCGTTTTCCACAAATGATGCTAAATTGTTGACCCGAAATTTTGAAAAACTCTCGAGTCAATGAGTTAAATTTATTTGTTTGTTGGAAACGCTTTGGTAGAGACAAAAAATAAAGATGGATAAAGAAAATATAACATATGACATATAGTGATTCAGCCTAATCCAGACTTACCTCTACTTTACCAAGCTTTAAGCTCACTAACATACACTATCTATCAAGGTATTTACAAGAAGGCTCCATGGTCATTACAAAGACTAAAAACAAAATACATTGTGTTTAGAGAGAAAAGCCTCTGCCTCCCCCCAAGTCCTGAGAAAAGTCCTCCTTATATAACCTTGGTCTTCTTAGATTTTTTATGCTTATCTTTGTTAGATTTGTGACTATTTTTGGGTAGGCCTAATCTCTTAGCGTGATTTGAGGATATTCTTTAAAATAGTGTGATTTTATCCCAAAATAGTGATGATTGCCTATTTAGATAACTTGCCTTGATCTATTTTGCCTTTAATAGCCTTTATCCGCTATATTAAGGTTTGACCCAAAATCTAGGGGGAACAATTATATATATAATTATATTATTTTCAAATGGTAGGACATTGCTTACATTATAATATGCAACATTATTAGATTCTACCGGTAAAATTATTGAGCAAATTGAGATTTAACTTAATTCTATTAGTGAAATTAGTAGTATTTACTATAATACGAGTAACTTATACTAGATCAGTTATGTAAGTTTTAGAAGTTAGAAATTCACAAAATAATCATCTATTCTTACTCATTCTTCGAAATTATAGAATTATATCATCCTTCTGCAGGAAAAAAAATACTCTAAAACTTAAATTAATGTTTATAAAAAAGAATGATGTTTATGTGTGAGAGTATTGCAAAAACAAATAAAATGCTATAGATGCTCAACAAATTATAATGAGAATTGAATGAATTAAATTGTGTATCTAAGTTAACGAATGAATTATGAGCAAACATTTATTTTATTTATAGTTTACAAATTTAAATCATATTCAAAGTAAGAATTCAATTAAATATAAGATAATTAGGAATTCTAATTTGTTAATGTTCCCCAAAGAAAGGGGATACTTTAATGAGGAATGGCTATTTGGGAGAATTCTGAGCTGAGAAGCTGTATAATCCACCTTCTAACTGACCTAGTAGGTCAAATCCTAATCTCGCCATGATCATATCTGGTGGACCTAAACTAACAGGAGATTCCAGTAAGTTGAGGAAGAACTAATCTAAGTACTTAATGGTGGCGCATCAGGTTATGTACAATATTTCTCTGGCTAAGAAATCAATATTGCAACAGAAGGTGCCAATTATGTTTACCAAAGAGGATGCTCAAGGAGTCAGTTATCCTCGTGATAATGAGCTTGTGATATAAGTGTAAGTAGCTGGCAAAACAATAAATTGAGAATTCATCGATTCAGGTAGCTCAGTCAATATTATCTTCATAGAGACCCTAAAAGAACTAAAAATTAAGAACCTATATATAGAGAAGACCTGAACACCACTACAAAGGTTTAGAGAAATTTGTGTGGTGATAATTAGGGTAGTGGCCTTTCTTTTGACCATATGGTAAAAATCGTATGAGAAAACAATAATGACTAAGTTTAAAGTGGTCAACCAGCCTTTCCAATGCAGAGTTCTCCTCAAGCGATCCTTTAGGGGAAATACAAACGCAGCTCTATCCATCCATTACTTAAGTAGGAAATACAAACGCAGCTCTATCCATCCATTACTTAAAACTTAAGTTCCCGACTGGAAAAAGTATAGAGGTAGTATCGGGAGATCAAAAGATGGCCAGAAGTTGTTATGCAATGTCTACAAAGAAGGCTTTTTGAATCTCTACTATTGACCTGAGGCAAGAAGGAATCAAATCTCCAAAACTAGTGGAAGAATTGCAAGCAGTATAGGTTAAAAATGGAGAACAAAAAAAAGGGTTAAGATTGAATCCCAATTAGAACCAAGGGTTAGAGAGGGGTTAATCAAACTGGTTCGGGAGTTTTCACATATCTTTGCCTAGTCTCATGAATATATGCTCAGAATATATCCTATCCTGGCCTCTAATAAGTTACCCATTAATCTCACATTCTGTCTGATTAAACAAAAAAGAAGAATATTTAACTAAGAGCGGAACAAGGCTATAGCAGTAGAGGTGGAGAAATTACTGACAGCAAGTCTGGCCTTAAAAGACAAATATGCTCAAATGCTAAAATAATCCGACAAGTCTGGCCTCGAAAGCTTTAACGTCAGTGGCCCAAGTCACTACAATACACTAGGGAGTTAGACAAACAGATAAAGAAGAAATGAAATACAGAATGGAAAATGAAAAATGAATAAAAAAGGCAACCTGTACTCAAAGAGAAGTTCGAACGGTCCCTCATTCCTCTTGGGGCTGTCCGACCCCATTCTCCCCAACAAAAAATCACTCCCCCATCCAATCTTTGACAGAAGAGGGGTGACTAGGAACTAGATTTTGGTAGCCATAAAAAGAGAGATAATAGAAGCCTCTCTAGCTTTTAGCATTGCTCCTAAAATGATATATATAGCACATTCTTAAAAGTGTGAGGGGGACAGCCCTACCCTTATCCAAATGATATACAGACCAACTCTTAAACGGGCCAGCATCCTAGCAAAATATTGCTGCATAGGGAGCCTAAGGTCCAACCTCAAAAAACTCCATATGGATGGCCACCTCACCCTCTATTAGGCTGCTCGGGTAGTTATCTTTGAAGGATAGCCTAAGTGTGACCGACCTGGGGATGTTATATGTCGATCTAATGGATTCAAGGTCAGCCTCAAACAAACTAGAAGTGCGATATCTCACATCTAACTCAAAATCTACAGCCTCTATATCTCGGTCAGGATCCACAGGGCATTTCCTTGCTCCTCCCTAACAATGGAGAACGATTCGGCCTCAGCAACAATAGCCAAAAAGGATGAGGGCACGTCACCTGCTGAGGTGGATGCCTCTTCGCTACCTCTGGCCTTACCAGTCCTCATGACTAGTAAAAACTCCGAGCTTACTTCTCCTTCTTCCTTAGCCATGTTAACAGCTGGAAAACCTAAACTTCTCCTAGACACCATTAGAATAAGATTTTTTTCTTAAAAACTAAAAAAGACACATAAGGCAAGGGCAAAGACAATCGCACCCAGAAACAAGAAAAAAGAAAGTAGTAATAAACACTTAAAAGCTGTGGAACTACTATAAATAAATAAGAAATAGTAACAAAAAAACCATAAATGGCAAACAGAAACGAGGAAAATATATACGCATGCAGAAAATTTACACTAAAGATATAAGAATAAAAGAAGATCAAGAAAAAATAAAAAGAACTTACCCGAAAAAAGTGCAAATCAGATGAACACTGCAAAAAAATAACATCAACAATCACCAAGAAAATCACTTATACTAGAAAGTCAGAGAAAATGCAACATAAAGAAGAAAATAGGTAAAGTGGGTGGCTTTTTATAGCCAACAAGGCTAAAGAATCACAACCATTCATATTAGATGAATGGACAAGATCATCAAAAATCGAAGAAACACCCCCTTTAAAGAGAAAGGCGCAACACCTTAGGTTCCCAGAGCATTAAATGCACGTCTCTTCAGGGTTCTTCATCTAGACCGTTGAAGATTAAAATTTCAACATACCAGATCATCCCAGTTAACCAAACATCACTCAGAAATACAAGAGACGTGACGTTCTGGTTTTAGCTTACCCCAGCCACAAGATCAAAAGAGGTGTTTACGATCAAGATTAGTTCCCACATTTGAGACGTCTTTTCATATGGATCAAGGATGATGTTTCAAAGACCATTATCATTATTATCTGACAAAATCAAAATACGAGGAATATCGCTAACTATATGAGAACCTGAGAAAATTTTAGAAAGCAGCTATAATAATATAGCCGAACCAAGCTGCCAGTATAGTATCATCCATTAAGATTAGAATATCAGAAAAACCTTTTCGAACTTGCTCACTCAGAATACTAGTCTAAGCCAAGAATACACTCAAAAGCGAAGATTCAGAGCAAGTATCAGGAATAAAGATTCTGAGCAGGTATTGGAAGCAAAGATACTGAGTAGGCATTAGAAACAAATACCTGAGCAGACAAAACAGAATAGTTTCCAGTTTTTAAAAAAATCAAAACTCGAAACTAGTGAACCCCATATTCTCCCAGAAAATCACTACAAGGCCCAATCCTTATAGACCTTAGAAGCCTAGCCCTTTAAAAAGGTTCTTTATAGGCCAACCTCGAGGGCCCAAGTTCAAGACAATAGGGCTCTTAAGAAGATGTTAGAACCAAGCCTAATGATAGAATTTTAATAAGGAATTTGCTCGGTTGTTTAACTCAGGTCCAGCCAGAGACATGCATATCACCCTCATATACTCCCAATCGAGCCGACCTGGATCAGAAACCCTCACGACTAATAGAGTAGGGCAAAGGAACTAGATCGGTACAAGTATTGGATTAACTGCATGCCGAACAGCTTATTGATTATTTGTATGTAATTAAATTTGACTAATTAAATATATATTGCTGAAAATAGAAAGAGAAAGAAATAACAAAAAGTTTTATTGTTCTTTGTGGGTATTGCAACTTTAAACTTCAATAACATTCAAATTGAAACTAAACAAGTTAAAAGGACAGAGATACTTTGAAACATACGCATTGGGCCAGCGGTTGTAGCTTCTGTATAATCATAAAGTGACATAAGCACACACCTCACAAATTTGAAATAATAATAAATAAATTGATAAACGAAGTAGAGAAAAAGATGGTAAGAAAAAAAAAAGTTCAAAAAAAAGACGCTTTTATTGGTTTGGTTTAAAGAACAATAAGACTTTTTTATTTTGTAAAATTATTTAAAAATACCCGTTTTCGTTAGTATTATATTCTTCAAAATAGAAATGATATTATATTATAAGTTTATCCCGATTATATAAACATAACATTTAAAATTAAAGATTTTATTATTTCTTAAGTCAAATTTTGGGGTATCGTCATTATTTTCTGTAATTATATTATAAAGACAAATTCTAGACTTGCAATATTAAAATGGATTTCGTAGATAGGGCCATTAACTTAAAAATGTTGACATAAGGTAACTTAAATTTTTATTCATTGATTTCACATAATTTAATAGCTAAGAAAACCTTTCTCACACACACACGTGTATAGTGTTAAAATTAATACATGGTAGTGTTAATTGCTACGTGATAAGCACATAAACAGATGGCATGATTAGTAACACATATAAATAGTGTTAAAATTATAAATTTATTAAATAATATTATGTAATGATACGACTCAACTATAATAAAGTTCATGACCCGCTAAATAATTTCTCTCAATTTTATATATAATAATGGTATGTCACTAACAAGAAGCCATTTCAATGTTCTTTTTTTAATTTATTTATCTTTCACCCAAAATTTGGACGATATTGTTTAAGATAGCAAATTAGGACCGTAGCTCCCTTTTAGAGTTGTTTCTAACAAAAGAACGAGTAACATGTGGACAAAGGGAGATGGTGATTTTTTTGTATTTTATTTTCTTGGAATGGAAATATGCATTAAACGACAGCTACAACAAGAGATATGTTGATCGCTTTTGAACTGCTTCTAATGACAAATTCAAAATATCTTATTGTGTCACAATTTTGTCAACATGGCTCCCAACAAGCGTATACTTCTCTTATGATGTGAAATTTTCCATCGCTTTATGAAATTGACTATCTACAGGCCCTGATTTTTCTACCACACGATGAAAGTGGTAACCCTTGGATTTTTCTAAGAGCCCATTTGAAATTAAAAATACACTTTAAAAAAAAATAAAAGAAAATTGAGGAAAGACACCCACCTATCATCAATGTTAAAACTAAAATATGTAATATTATTTATATTATATATAAAATTAATTAAATAATTTTGTTATAGGATGTTAGGTTCCTTAATATCTTTATTGTATGTATATAACAAAAAGAAAAATTGTTAAGAGCTAGCATCCGATAAAAAAGCTACTATATGAGTGTTTGATAATATTATTTAAATTTTACTAAGAGATTTTTAGATTTAGATTTTATAATTATTTATTAAATATGAACGTTTTTTTTCAATAGAGTGGGTGGGTAGCCTTAACTCTCAATTAGAGAGTTATGTTTTGAGTCTCCTTTATGTAGTATGGGAAGGGGTAGATCTCTTCAAATTTTAATAGAACATTATCATGAATATTTTTAATGTAAGGTAATATTTTTAACTTTAAAAAATAAGTAGTGATACTTAATTGTTAAAGTATATATTATCAAAATTAATAAAATTAAGTAAAATATTTTTTTTAAATTTGAAAAAATATTAAAATAATTATTTTACCCTTACATAACAAACAAAAAATACACAATTTATCATAAAAATTTTATCTTTTCAATAATAAAAAATTTAACTTCATATTCTTTACATTATTATATTTATACAATAAATAAACAATACATTATTTTATTGAATAAATAAATAATACAATGAATAATTTTATTGAATAGATAAACAATAGATAATTTCATTGAATAAAAAAAAATACAATAAATAAATAAATTTAATTTCACCATCAAATTCAATTAACATAAAAATAAAAGAATTTAACACCCCTAATACTGATGCACCAGAGGAAACAATCCGAGGATTCGTCAAACCAGGCGCTGTCAAATTCTGCTTCTGCTTAGAACTGCATTCACCAAACGTTATCAAAACTTCACTGATATGTTTTAAATTGGGTGTATTAAATAGAGCTAATGTTTATGCCTCTTATGCTGAAGACGAGATAATAAAGCTCACCTTTTTCTATTCATTGATCCAATGTGATATTCGACTCAAATTGGACAAAAAGAAATACAAATCTGAATAACGCAATGACAAATGATATCAGATTAAGAATAAACAATTGAAATGAAGAAGATTGAAATACAAGTTAATTTGAGTATTAGACTTGCGTAAGAAATATGAATAAGCTACCAATCTAAAGAAATTTGGCAAACAAAAAAAAAAAATTGAACTTTTGTTGTTCTGAGCATTTGTTTGCTCTGTGCAAATTGGCTCTATTTCCTCTATATTACATTATTGAGTACTTTCAACAGTTCAACTCTTGCCAACCTTATCATATAGGAAGAGGTGCTCCATGGCTAGATGAGATTTGTGGAGTGTGATTTTTGGCATGAAAGGATGTATATAAATAAATAAAATTATTTAAATAATATATATAAAATAAGTAATTAAAGAATAAAAAGAGAATGGATAGAAGAAGAACACACAAAATATTATGTAATTTGATAATTTATTTATGTTTATAACGGATTAAGATTACACTTTTTTCTTATTATGAATCACAAAATATACTTTTTATAAGAAAAAATATAAAGAAAACTCTTTTTGACTTTAAAATTTTTTTTCCACAAATAATTATAAAAATTGTTGATGATCACTTAGATTTTACTTACAAGCTAATTGAGAGCCTTTATATAGGCTTTGAGACATTCTAAGTTTATCATAAACGTGTGGGAGTCGTTTTACAGAGCCCTGAAGTAAGTAGAAGATGAAATAAGGAAGTTTCCTTATTTCAGAATACTGTTCACGTCTCCAGCGCCGCGGCGCTCGCGTTCTGGACTGGGCGTTGCGGCGCCCAACTCTGGTCACCCGCAGCGCTCACACCTAGCCTATGTTCCCTTCGTCTTTCGCCTCCTTTTGCATCCATCTTCGATCCGTGCGCACCCTACGCACTTGACTTGCTCTCTAAATCATATTCCGATAGTTTTTAATCAATATTCTCACAAATCTCCTCATTGATTCAAAATTATCCACAAAGCAATTTGATCTCTCATTTCCACATCTTCGGTCGCCCTCATAAAGTAGTGACTCCGGTTAAGTCCTTGCATAAGATCAACTTAACCGAGGGTAGTGGTTTAGTCAATATATCAGCAGAGTTTTTAGACGAAGCTATCTTCGTTAGACTAATTTCACTACTTTGGACAATCTCTCGAATGTAATGGAGCCTCACATAAATGTGTTTCGACCTCTCGTAGAACACTTGATGCTTGCTTAGGTGTATGGCACTCTGGCTGTCACAATATACACCGGTGTTCACATCTTCACTAGCCAATACCTCCGCACATATGTCTTTTAACCACACGACCTCTTTAATAGTTTCACCAACAGCTATGCACTCCACCTCTGTGGTAGAGAGTACAACCACATGTTGTAGAACTAATCTCTAACACACACTACACCCATACACTGTGAATACGTAACCCGTTAACAATCTTCTCTTGTCTAGATCACTTGTATAATCTGAGTCTACGTACCCTCTTACCATTTCATTGTTGTCCTCATCCCTCTTATATATCAACCTATGATTTGATGTCCCTTTGAGATATCTCAGAATCCACTTTACTGCAAACCAGTGATCTTTACCCGAATTTGTCATGTATCTACTCACCACACTCACAGTCTGTGCTATATCTAGTCTTGTGCAAACCATTGCATATATGATATTCCCCACAGTGCTTGCATACGGTACTTTACTCATCTACAGTTTCTCTTCTTCAGATGTCGGCGACTGTGCTGCTGAAAGTTTAAAATGCATGGCCAAAAGAGTAGAGACAGCCTTTGCGTTGAACATACCAAATTCTTTCAGAATTTTGACTATATATCGCTGTTGAGACAAGAAGATAACATCTCTTTTTTCTCTCACAATATCCATACTCAAAATTCTCTTTGCTGCTCCCAAATCCTTCATTTCAAATTCGCTACTCAACTGCTTCTTGAGCTTCTGTATTTCTTTCATATTCTTTCATGCGATTAATATATCATTGACATATAGAAGCAAATACATCATCCCACAACTTATATTCTTGAAGTACACGCATCCGTCATACTTGCTCCTACTAAAGCCACAAGCTATCATAAACTCATCAAATCTCCTATACCACTGTCTAGGTGATTGCTTTAACCTATATAATGACTTATTTAGCAAACAAGTATGATCTTCTTTTCCAGGCTCCTCGAACCCTTGCAGTTGTGCCATATATATCGTCTCTTCAAGTTCTCAATGTAGAAAAGTTGTCTTTACATTCATCTGCTCTAGATGTAAATCAAGGTTTGCACACATGGCTAACAAAATCCTAATAGATGTGTGCTTTACAATTGGAGAGAATATCTCATGAAAATCGACTCTCTCTCTTTGAGTAAAACCTTGTGCTACTAACCTAGCCTTGAATCTTGTAGGCTTAATCCTTGGTATCCCCTTCTTCACCTTATATACCCACTTGCACCCAACTAACTTCTTTTGAGGTCTCTCTACCAACTTCCAAGTATTGTTCTTCCTAAGAGAACTAATTTCTTCTTCCATGGCCTGCTGCTATTCTTTTTTGTTTTCACTCTTCATAGCTTCACCATATGTCCTAGGCTCATCATACTCAAGAGTGTAAGCAGAATTGAAAGCATAAGCAACTATATCTGTTTGTACATATCTGACTGGTGGGTTAATCGTTCTCCTTAGCCTGTCTCTGGCTAGCTGGTATTCTTCAAGTTCCATCTCAAGAGTCCTAGTCTTTCTTTGGGTGAACTTGGAGAAATTCACCGGTGTTCTTGGTTCATCTTCAAGGATCTCCTCGTTGAAATGTTGATCTGAGGGCATATCAGATCCACTTTCAGGCTTTACTTCAACTTCTATTGACTCAGGTGCTGAGTCTTCCTTGAGCACATGTTCTTCTTTCTCATCTTCTTTGGAGATTTTCAGCATTGTCATCTCATCGAATGTCACGTCACAGCTTATGATACTCCTTGATGGTATCAAGTCGTTACACAATACCTTGTATTCTTTCACTCATTCGGGATATCCTATGAATACCCCTTTGATAGCTCTAGGTTCCAACTTCCCCTCTTTAACATGTACAAAGGCAGGGCAACCAAATATTCTGAGGTGGTCATACTTCGGAGGATTGCCAGACCATTTCTCTTCTGGCGTCTTGAAGTCACTTGTTAAAGAGGGACTTCTATTAATCAAGTAAGCTGTAGTCACTACAGCTTCTACCCAAAATATCTTGGACATTTTCGCATTGGTAAGCATGCATCTAACATTTTCAAGTAGAGTCATGTTCATTCTCTCAGCTACGCCATTCTGCTGTAGTGTTGATCTTACCGTTCTATACCTCATAATTTCATACTTAGCACAAAACCCATCAAACTCTCTATTGCAATATTTAAGGTCGTTGTCAGTTCTCAACCTTTTCACCCTTTTACCAGTCTAATTCTCAACAAAAGCTTTCTAAGTCTTGAATACTTCAAATGCTTGATCCTTTCTCTTCAACATATAGACCCACAGCTTCTTTGAATAGTCATCAATTAAACTAAGAAAATACTTAACACCACCACTAGTAGCTATCTGAGCTAATCCCCAAAGATTCGAGTGTATGTAGTCAACAATCCTTTTAATCTTGTGTTCCTCGGTACTAAACCTCACCCTATGTGCTTTCCCAAGCACACAATGCTCACAAAACTCCAAGGGCTGGAACTTATCCTCACCAAATGCCTTTTGACTAAATAACTCCTTTAGGTTTCTTTCGCCTAGGTGTGCCAGTCTAAGATGCCACAACTTGGTTTGCATACTCTCATCATCTACAGAGAATAGTGCATAACCACTCATGACTTCACTCTTAAGCACATAAACACCTTTGCGCTTCTCTCCTCTCATCACCATCATAGAACCCTTAAAAACTCTTAAAATTCCTTCGTCGATCCTGATGGAACACCCATTCTGGTCTAAAGTCCCTAGTGAGATCAAGTTTCTTTTCAAGTCAGGAACATACCTAACATCTGTCAACTCTCTCATTCGCCCATCATGTAGCCTAAGCTTAACACTACCAATTCCCATCATCTGACATGCAATGTCATTACCCATTAAGACCTTATCACCACTAATGGGCTGGAAATTTGTAAACTAAGATTTGTGCAGGCACATGTGAAAAGTGCAACTAGAATCAAAAACCTGTTGTTCAGAGTTCTTACCATCAGTAATGACGAGTGTCTCTGCGCTGTCATAGCTATCATCATAGGCAAACGCAGCATCCGCTTCTTTTTGTCTTATGTTTTCTTCTTCGGACAGTTCTTTATGAAGTGCCCCTATTTTTTACAGCAATTGCATTTCCTAGGAGTCCTAAACTTCGACCTTGAGCCTTTTTTCTTCTCATCTCTATATGAGGGTCTTCCTCTTATAGATAAACTTTCTGCATTGCCCTCAATCTGCTTCCCTAATAATTTTGAGTTTAATGATGATTTCACATCACTCATCGTTAAACTCTCTCTGCCATAGAATAGCATATCAACAAAGCTCTCATAACTTTTGGGGAGTGAACTCAGCAGGATAATTGCTCTATCTTCATCTTCTATCTTGATGTTGATAGACTCAAGATCAAGGATGATTTTATTGAAGGTGTCTATATGATCTTTCATCGGTGTCCCCTCTGACATGGACAGCTGATACAGCTTCTTCTTTATATGTAATCTATTGACCAACGATCCTCATATAAAGAGAGTCAAGCTTCTTCCAAAGACCTATTGCTGTCGTCTCACTTGCTACTTCCCTTAGTACTTCATCGCTCAAAGACAGAACAATTGTGTTATAAAGCTCTTTCTTGAATGTCCATTCTTTCTGCTTCAACTTTAGATAACTCTAACGTCTTCTCTTCATCACTAGATAGAGCTATAGACTCCTCTAATACTGAACCAAGCCTTTGGCTCATCAACAATGCCATAACCTTCATCTTCCACATATTGAAGTCATTCGTACCGTTGAATTTCTCTACCTTATACTTGGGTGTGGTCATGCCTGCTTAAAACCAAGCTCTGATACCAGTTTGTTGAAGCGGAAGCACATAAACAAGCAAAATCACCCGAGCAATATATGTAGAACAAGTAATTAAGGAATAAAGAGATAAATGGTAGAAGAAGAACACGCAAAGAATTACGTGATTTGGTAACTTACCTACATCCACGGCGGATCAAGATTACACTCTTCTCTTATTATGAATCATAAGGCACTCACAAAATATGTCTTTTACAAAAAAGATCACAAAGAAAACTCTCTTTGACTCTAAAGATTTTCTCTCACAAAAAATCACAACTTACAAGCCGATTGAGAGCATTTATATAGGTTTTGGGACGTTCTAGGTTTACCCTAAACATGTGGGAGTCGTTTTAAAGAGTCCTGAAGTAAGTGGGAGACAAAATAAGGAAGTTTCCTTATTTCGGGATACTGTTCACGTCTCTAGCGTCGCGGCGCTGGGCTCTCACCACCGCAGCGCTGGTGCACTCGTCTGAGCTCCGCGGAGCTAGTCGTCTGGCACTGCGGAGCTCATCGCTTGGCACCGCAGAGCTCGTCGCCTGGCACCGCGACACCCATGCCTGGCCTATGTTCCTTCGTCTTTTATCTCTTTTCGCGTCCGTCTTCAATCGTGCGCACCCTACACACTTGATTTACTCTCCAAATCATATCCTAATAATTTCCAATCAATATTTTCACATGCCATTTAACAGGTTGATTATTGAAGAAAAGAGGCTAAAATAGATGTCGCCTGCCTTTCTTAGCAGCGAATACAGCTAACTGGTGAGAAGTATTTACTAATGCCTTCTGCTTGTTTGGCGGTCTCGTCTCGGCGCAGTTGGAAGACAAGGTTGAATACTTTGACAATGGTTGGAAGGGGAAGTATCGACTTGAAGGGGAGGCCGAATATTTCAATGACAGCTGAAAGGTGAGGCCGAATATGTTAATCGAAATAAATTTGGTCTTTTTTAAATTTAAATTTAAATTTTCGAGTTGCACCTTAACGAATATTATTATTGCATATTATATCTTAATAAATATTATTATTGTATGTTATAATTTAAGAATATTATTATAAATATTAATAGATTGTAGTAATATCAATGTTGATATCATTGAATATTATTATTGATACCATTGCTGTATGTTTTAATAAGCAGATATCATTTTATTATTGTAATTTTATTATTGATATTATTATTGATTGTAATTAAATTGTTTTAATATTAAAAAAATAAAACAAAATAGGCATACCATAAGACAATATCCAATGGGTCAATTGTCACTTCCGCGAAGCTTCGAAAAGGCGAACAAGATAATCAATAAATGTCATGACTACTTTGCATGTCATGTGAACTTTCCTCCAAAAAGTGATTTTATTCTTTTAACTCTTTTTTCTTTTTCTTTTTTTTAGGGTAAAATAAATTAAGACACTAAAGAAGAAAGTGTGAAAATGGGATTAAAATATGGTAATAGGGGAAATGTTAAAACAAGACGTCTAGTAGGCAGTTCCAAAAGGTGTTGCCAAAACAATGCTTTCAAAAGCCATCTAAATTCTAGCATTACTATTTAAGTAAAATTAAGTTGCCGTTTTGGCTAATAAAAAAACGTTGACGTTAACATAATAAAATCTCTTTTTTTTTTTTTACTTCTTTTGATATTACTCAGTGTATATGTTTCTTGATAACGAAGTAATCATATGCACAACGTGGCATCGATCGTTTTCAGAAATTAATTTTTTTTTGGGTACAAAATACGTGCACAATTATTACTTTATGTATTGATTTGTTATATATTCTTATAAACTTTTGATTATAAAATATTAATATATTATTGTACTATTAAAAATAACAACTTAAATAAAATTATAATTGTATCTTTTTAATTATAAATATTAGTAGATTATTGTAATATTAAAAAAACTCAAATAAATGTTTTATTTATACGTTTTACTCGAGAAACACACAATACACTTTTTATTTTCAAATAACTCTTAAAAATATATTTCTTTTTTTTTATAAATCTATTTTCAAAAAAATTATCATAAAAGTTTTCAGATCTCAAAAATGTAAAGTTTAATTGTTTTTTTTTTCTTATTGTATTTTACAAACTTTCTTTGTGAATAAATTTATACAATATTACTAAATGTCCTTTAAATATTGCTTATGTTAATATAATTTTATTATTTGATAAAAAATATCAAATAATTCATCATATTGTTATTGGTGAGAACTCATTACGTAGTTCAATTAGGTCCGAAATTTATTCACTTTAAAATTAAGAAGAAATTTAGTTAAATATTTAGTAAACTTACGATACAGCGAATTTTTTCTTAGCATGGAAATTAATTTTTGCTTCACTTTTTTTGTTTATAAAATGAGTATAAAGTTTAGAGAGAAAAAAAAAATTAAAAAAAAAATTAACAAATGTCAAATAATATGGTAACGAGAGGTAACGCTTTTTGGCGCCGTTTTAATAAGAATATTATGTAATCTAATCTTATTTGACCAAACTTTATAATTCTCTCTCTATAAATTCGATCGATTGCCTCCTTATCTCTCTCTCTAGAAAGTACAACTCAAAAAGGACGCACTCTCCCTCTCCTCCTTATTTTTCGGAAATTCATTTTTATTTAGCTCTTTATTTTCACTTTAAATTTTCATTAAATGCACGTTGCCATATCAGATGCCTTCATTCAATTTCCTGATTTTACTTCGCACTTTAAAACCCATTTTCCGTTTCAATCACCTACCCTGCGTATCACTCTTCTGATTTCTCACACTCTGTCACATGGATCCTGAATCCGGGTCCCCCACCCCGCACTCCACACTGGTAATTTCTGAAAATTTTCTACTTGCTAAATTCGCTTATTCTTTCTACTGAATTCTAGTTTATCCGAAACTTTTTTTTTCCTTTCATTTTTTTGGTTAAATTTTAGATATTGGAGGGGCGATTAATGTTGATTTTTCGGAGCTTGTTTTGTTTATAACTGGATTTGAATTATTGTTTTGGTTTTCCAGTGCTTTTGTGGTTGATTTACCTTTTTTTTTTTTAAAAACAAATATGGCTAATTGAAATTTGTATGAATATCTGACATTAGTATATGCTCGAGACTGCGGTGCTGGGACTTTTAGTCCACCGCCTGTTGTGAAATATAAACGTATTTTTAAGCCGAAGCACATCAGTTACAAGCATACACTTTAATTTGTTTGTGGCCTGTCAGACTGTGCACAAGAATTAGCTGTGAGCAGTATTGATGTATGGTAATTTAATGATATCTAATTTGTTGATGCTTTATCATATTGCAGATATTGTATAAGACAACTCTATGTTTAGCATACCAGAGTTTAGGTGTTGTGTATGGTGACTTGAGTACATCACCAATCTATGTTTACAAGAGCACGTTTGCGGGAAAGTTGAGGTTTCACGAGGAAGATGATGTAATTCTGGGGGTATTTTCTTTGGTTTTCTGGACTTTGACTCTAATCCCACTCTGCAAGTACATTATATTTGTCTTAGGAGCAGATGATAATGGTGAAGGTGCTCCCAAAAGACCTGCTGCGTGTTTATCACCTTAATTTTTTCTTATCTGCACTTTGTTTGGATTCATGAAGGAGACTCATTCCTGCAGGCGGGACATTTGCTTTGTACTCCTTACTCTGTCGGCGTGCAAAGTTGGGTCTTTTAAGTGCCTCTCATGTTCCAGATGATGACATGTCTGCTTGCAGTCCTGAACTGGCCCCCAAGGAGACAAAGTGTGCTGTGCTGCTAAAGGAGTTTTTTGATAAGCATCATAATTCTCGAATTCTACTGCTGCTGGTTGTGCTTCTCGGAACCAGCATGGTAATTGGTGATGGAATCCTAACCCCATCAATGTCTGGTATTTTTTCTTTCCTTTTACATGTATTTTTATGGCAAAGTATTAATCAGGAAGGCATAGATCGAATATGGTGCATAGCACTATAATATTTTCCTGTCTATAGATCATATTAATTTGGATATAACTTTTAGATATTGTGTGGTGTACTTTGTATTTACGTCTTTTTGTGTGTCTGTGTGGGTGTGGATGTGATGTCTTTGTGTATATATGTGTGAATGTACGAGTTTATTGAGTTGCATAATTTTAAATTGTTAATTAAACCTTTTCCTTTATGCAGTCCTTTCTGCAGTTAATGGCATACGAGTGAAGGCTACAGGTCTTCATGAGAGTAAGTGACAGAAACGCTTTCTACCTTTCACTGAAGTGTGTGTGATTTTTTGTTATTCCAATGTGGTCATTTAGTTTGATTCTTCTTAGAAGTGTAAACTTTCACGTGCACTATTAAACAAGTTTCTATTTATTTGTGGCTTTTTGTTAATATTGTTTCTTGCATGCAGGTTGTACCGTAATAATTGCTTGCATGATACTGGTGGGGTTGTTTGCACTTCAACATTTTGGGACACATAGGGTTGGCTTTCTTTTCGCTCCTATCTTGTTAACTTGGCTTTTATGCATTACTGTGGTTGGTTTTTACAACACAATACACTGGAACCCAGGCGTTGTAAGAGCTTTTTCACCATACTATGTGTATATTTTCTTCAAAAAGGCTGGAAAAGATGGATGGAGTTCTGTTGGAGGGATTGTTCTTTGCATTACAGGTTAATTTGTCATTTCGATTACACAACTTTCAATTGAAGACTTGTTTTGTCAGGAGAGACTAAAATCAGGTTTTGTCGATCAGGTGCAGAAGCCATGTTTGCTGATCTTGGTCATTTTTCTCAGCTTTCTATCAGGGTGAGCTCTTTTTTCTAGTTTTCCAAGATTCTGAGGATGAATAAGACTAAAACAATGCTTGGTATTTTCTGTTTGGATTTTCTCTGCCATTTTTGGACATGAATGTTTCTATCTGTAAGTTGGTTTTGTGGTTCAAAACAACTTCTTTGCCTGTGTCTATAAAAGCATGTCTTTTACTAGTAATTTTACTTAACGTTTTGCTGCCAAATATTTTGGTGGCTGATTGGCTTCTAGATTTAACGATATGTTTTAATTGGACAGATTGCCTTTACCGTCGTTGTTTACCCCTGCTTAATTGTTGCTTATATGGGTGAGGCTGCTTATTACACCAAGCATAAAGAGGACATTGAGAGAAGCTTTTATGGAGCTATCCCTGGTAAAGTTTTTATATCTCTAAGCTCAATGATTTTATTGGTTGACTTATTTGTTTATTTATTTTGTGGGTGTGTATTCAACTATTGAATTAATCCTCATTGGAAAATAGCACATGCTGCTTTTTTGTGAGCAAAAATTAGTGTGGCATTTATGCTATCACTTTGTCTCCTGTAAGCTATCTTGTTCACTATATTTAAAACTTTAATTCTTAGTATGTTTTCCCATTAAACTAGACCAAGTTTCTCCAAGTTAGAATGTTCTTTTAACCGCTTGCTTTCTAATTATGTAATTAGGTATTAGATAAATTTTATTGTGCTAAAGTACTCCATTATTTTTCAAAATATTATAAATGAGAGGGTAGCACCTAGTTGCATGCTAAATCAAACATTCCTGTTCATACTATCGGCCTCTTTAAAGGTTTTTCTTTGTTTTGCATTTATTTATTATTTTATAGTTTTGAGGCCACCTGTATGTGCTTTATGATTGTGGTCAGAAATGTGCCGGGATTGTTTTACTTGGAGAGAAAAATTGAGATCTGACTGCTATTATCATTCCTCTGTGGAGGGATAATTTGCTGGCAGCATCCCTCACTGTCTGTGTTGGTTATTTCTTTTCTTAGTATCCAAGTTCGTTTATGGGACAAATGGAGGACAATTGTAAAATTATATGTGACGGTTCACTACTACCCTCTGTGCCTTCTTGACTCCTTTTATGCTCTTTAAGAATAAATAAGCTTGTATTTAATTGTTTTGCAATTGATTTTATTAGGTTTTGGGCAAAGTTGATCTTCATTTCTGTTTCTTGTTCATAGATGAAGTTACATGTAATTTGGATATTTTTTCATTGTATTTCTTTTTTGGCTTCTCAGAAGTTGTATTTTGGCCGGTATTTGTCATTGCAACCCTTGCAACTGTGGTGGGAAGTCAGGCAATTATTTCTGCCACTTTCTCTATTATCAGTCAGTGTAGGGCACTCAGGTGCTTCCCTCGAGTCAAAGTAATACACACATCAAGCCAGATACATGGGCAGATCTACATACCAGAGGTGAACTGGATCTTGATGATTCTCTGCCTAGCTGTTGTTGTTGGCTTTAGAGACACAGATACTATAGGCAATGCATATGGTACTAGTTTGAGCTTGCTGTTCCTCTCCCTCTCTCTTTCTCTTGCTTTCTCTGAAGTTAACATCTGTTATATCTTTCTGTTAGGTCTTGCGGTCATCACTGTCATGTTTGTTACAACCTGCTTGATGTTTCTTATTATTATTATGGTTTGGAGGAAGAAAATTCTGGTGGCTGTTGCCTTTCTAGTTGTTTTTGGATCCTTGGAATTGCTGTATCTTTCTGCCTGCTTTGCCAAAGTTCACAAAGGGGGTTGGCTGCCTCTTACTTTCTCCCTAATGGTTCTTTCTGCTATGTGTATATGGCACTATGGGACCCTAAAGAAACATTCCTACGAGTCACATAACAAGGTATGCTTGGATATGCTCCTAAATGTGGGACCAAATCATGGTATAACTCGTGTTCCGGGTATTTGTCTAATCTACTCCAATGTGGTCTCAGGGGTCCCACCAATGTTTGCCCACTTTGTCACCAATTTCCCTGCCTTCCACCAAATTCTCATATTTGTTACTCAACAGTCTCTCACTGTTCCAAAAGTTCCTGTCGATCAGCAATTCTTTGTTAGCCGCATTGGGCCACCAGAATTCCGTTTTTTTCAATGCGTTGTTCGTTATGGTTATAAAGATGCAAGGAGGGACTCACATGCTTTTCAGAGTCATTTGATTGAATCCCTGGCTGAGTTTCTGTGCTCCAGTAGTGGTGATTGGGATACTGGATCCTCTGGTGGGGAAATTACTCTCAATAATCAGCAATCAAGTCCTCAGGTAGATAGTTTGAGACTTGAAAATGGAAATGGTGCTGGTGCCAGGCATAAGAAGGTAAGATTTCGAGGCTTAGGAAGCAAAAAGGAATTAGAGGAATTGGAGGATGCTAGGGAATCTGGTATGGCATATATGATGGGCAACACTTGTGTCCTGGCAACTGAAACATCTTCATATCTGAAGAAGTTTGTCATTAACATTGTATATGGGTTCTTGAGACGGAATTGCCGGCATCCGGCAACTGCTCTTGGGGTACCACACGCTTCACTTATAGAAGTAGGAATGGTTTATCACGTTTGATATCACCACCAAAATATGTTTGCTATATCCTGGCTTTATTCAGTTTAGGTGCAAGGGTGAGTATGATTTGATTAAAATTTGGTGGGTTTTGCTGTCAAGCCCGATATATTTTCAACCTGCATATCCCTGGAAACGAGCTGGAAGAATAAGAGATTAGGCGTGGAGTTTACTAATTACAAATGGATCTAGGAGATTGTATAAAAACTGACTGCAGTTTTTACACTTGTTAAGCGTGACCATATTAGCTTATTATTTCTTTTTTTGTTTTTCTGACATAGATGTGGTTTAATTGTAGGAATAAGGAGAAGCTACAAAACTATAGATCATGTAATTAGTTCTCTTTATTATGTTATTAATTCTTTTTGTTTTTTTTTTTTGGGTATAATTTTGTAATATTGTTTTGTTCTGGTTTCTGTTAGTAAAAAAGCTCCTCTCCCTTGTTCCAGATAAGGGTAGAAACTTGTGTTTTATGTTGGTAAAAGCTCTCAGATAAGTACACTGTTTGCTTTCCATTGTGTTAAGGACTAATGCATACGATTTTTTTTTTTTTTTTTGAAAGAATGCATACGAACTTAACCTAAACAAAATTTGCATTTCCTGAAAATCAGTCCTCATCAACTTAAATAATTTAGATGATTAAAAATTATCAAATTAAATTAAATTTGAAATAGTAGGTATTAAAAGAGATGATGTGTAATTTTAGTGTGAAACAACAAAACTCTTTTGTAAAGAATTGCTAAAAATTATTAGTTTCAATACATTATTTTTTTTCGTATAGTTTTAAACAAGATTTTCTTGTACAAAATTTTTTCAGACGAATAATTTATAGTTTGGAAATTTTAAAAATACGGAGAACTGTAGGGAGAAAGAAGTAGTACATAGAAGATTAATAGGCTCTGAATATTTGAATAAAGGTTATTCCATCCAGTTGTCAAACTACACAAGAAGAGCTGAAATTACAACTCTCCGAAGCTTTGTTGACCCAATATTACAACCAATATGTGCCAGGCTATATATAACCTCAAATTCCACACAAATATATAAAGTACAGACCACAAAATAAATAGCTGTAAAGAAAAACTATAAATTTTCTGCACAATGGAGTTTGTAACGAGTCTGAAGAAATATAGAGAATCTCTAGAAATTGGCTGAAAAATGGGGCTTGAAATGAGGTGAAGGCGAGGATGGGTAATGGCCATTAGCTTTAGCACTGCCCGGCGGAGGAGTTGGTACTCCAAAGACTTGGGGATTAGTTCGAATATCTTGTCTGCCTTTGGCTCTTCCTAAGAAGTAGCACCCGAAACCAAGCATTATGCTGAACAAAATCAACGGCAGAGATATCACTACCACCATACCCATCTTGTGACCTTGATTTGATCTTCCCCAATCACTTTATATTTATGAAGCGGAGAGCAAACTGAGTGTTTTATATAAGAAGAAAAAAGAGAGACAGCTCTACTTTAATCAAATCGATCAATGAACCAATATCCGGAGGTTATAACACCGTCACCCCCCCTGAGGTTGGCATAAATTACATTTTGTTGCTGGCTTAAGTTTTACTTACATTGTTATCCCTTTTATTTAATTAAAAAATGAAAATATTCTCATAATTTTATCACATAAATAATTAAAAAATCTTTAAAAAGAGAAGATATTTTGGTTTTTTCAATTAAATAGAAAGGTTATAGTGTGATTAAAATTAAAACTACCATTAAAATATAATTTATGACAACCTCAAGGGGTAACAGTGTTAATATCCCTTACTCAGTAGGTTTCGGATTTTCAAACGTTTGGTTTCTTTTTAAAAAATAAAAATTGTTAGGCCTAACGTTCAAGTTCTAACGGTCATTTTTGTTGGGCCAATGACTTGGTGAAAAGTGGCGAGAAAGATACACACGCATGTGGAATGATTTAGGTTAAGCTTTGGAGAATCAAATTTAGGTTGCTTAGCAGTGTCTACAATGAAAAGCAAATTATTTCAAAAAAAAAAAAGAAGAAAAATACCGAAATTTCCCGTTGTCGTTTTAAAGCTGACGTTGTCCATGTTACTATTTAATCGCTTGAATATCAAGCCATGAACAATTAAGGGATTTTTCAATTTTTAATTTAATTTGTAGTTAATGTAACTTTTCATTCAAGTTAAGTTAATTGGAACTTATATATATAATATTGACCCTTTATTCAAAGTAGTTTAAACGTTCAAACAGTTCTTGCACAATTTATCTTTTAAAGGGATATAAATTACAACAAATAAAGGCTTAAATTTCAAATTTAACGTGTCGAGTATCTGAATTCATTGATCTAATCCATTGATCTACGGACCTTGAAAACGGGTCATATATACATCATGATAAGGAAAGAATGATTTGAATTTTAAATTTTATTTAAATTTTAATTGGTTATTATTATACATGAAGAAGAGTATTTCACAAATGAAAAAATTTTACTTAATCGCTCTTCTTTAATTAATGAATTATTAATTATTGATTGGAGAAAATAATTTAATTATTGATCAGAGAAAATAATTTTTTAAATCAACGTGCTTTATTTTGTTATAAGAATCAACAAGTTAGACTAATTTTTATTGGGCCTGAAAATTAAACTTTGAATTTTCTCCTTTGTTAATGATAACAAAACATTTGTAAAATACTTTAAATTATTGTTAATATCTCGTCGGAGTAAGTTTCGACGAAAACTCTCTAATGCTTAAGTTAGAAAAGATTTTATTTTATTTTTGGTATGAGTTTGGAAGAACAATAATGAAAGGTTGTAGAAGATGTATTTTTACAGAAAGGTTATAAAAATTAGAATTCAAAATTTTGTATAAGAAGAATTCTATTAAGCCTTCTATGTTATGATTTTCTCACTTATTTATAGCATCGATTTTTAGAGAATATTCTTTATACTTATCTTTATCGGTGTTGTGGTTGAGTTGGATAAATCTTACTAATTTTGAGTTATCATGATCTCTTAGCGTGATTCAAATGATTTTTTCTTAAAGACATTTAGTTCTTCCTTCTTTATAACTCTATTTCTTTTATAATACTAGTTTTCTTTTTAAACTTATTTCTTTAATAAGCTTGATTATTTCTTTGTTCAGTCCAGTAGAGATCTGACTACACTTCTATTATTACAACAATTTGGCATATTTTATCGAACTGGCCTTTTTATAATGTACTCCATCTTTATTGGTCTAACTCTTACTCGTGGTAGTACTAGATTGAAATGTATATTTTTTAAAAAAATTTAAAATTGTTATGTTATATATTTTTAATAATTAAAATTAAATTGTGAACGTCAATTAATTTAATTGGTAAAATTTCTTACAGCAATATTAGATTATTGAAAACTGCACTCACATCATTAAAGAGGAATTTGATTTATATTTTATGTAATATAAATAATTAAATTAAATAATTAACACATAATTAACATCATGCCACCAATGCACACTTAAAAGTTTAATTTGGCCAATAAAAATGCATTCATCAAATAGTCTAAAACTTATTAAATATATTGTGTAAAAAATGTAATGTCATAAAAACTAACTAACTATTTTATTTAGTTAACGGGTAAGGATCTTTGTATTCGAATAAAAATATGTTATCAATCAAATTTATCAATGTTTTAGTCGTTAATACATTAGATGAAAAATTAAAAACCAAATTAGGCATGATATTTTAAATTCCGTTTAATACATAACCTAAAGAAATTTGATAAAGACATTTTTATCTCTGATTTTATTTTAATTAACTTATTGAACTTTTATTTCTTTCTTAAAAGTAATTAATTACTTTTTATTACTATGATATTTAAAAGATATACAATTATTATTTAAAAGATATACAATTATTATTTAAAAGGAGGTAATTAGATATTTTCAAAAAAAAAAATTAAGAACCGTATTTGAGAGTTTGCTCTAGTAGCAAGCTTTATGCACCTCTTTGATTGAAGTTAGGAGTTTGAACTCTAGCGGATGTTAAGATAGTTGATTTATTTTTTTAATCTTGTGGGAGCTTTCTAATTCGAATGAGATGTGCTCAAAGTTAAAACTATATCTGTTGCTCCTAATGATCCCAGTAACGTAATTCAGGTGAAGTTTATCTTAAAACTATACATGTTACATTGATAGTATAGTTTAATTGTAATATCAATAGTGCAGTCCGATATAGTATTAGCATTGTAATCACGTAATCTAACCAAAATTAAGAACTTGATAAATAAATCAAAAAAGAAAGACAAAAATAATAATTCTTATAATGAAAAAAAATTATAAAATATAACAAAATATTTAGTGGGTTAATAGTTTTACCATTAGGATTCGTTTGATTGAACTTTTCAAATAGAATTTTTAAAAGTAAAGTTTTTTAAAAATAAAATTTTTAGAAATATATCTTTTAAGAAAAAACCATTAATCACTTAGTTATTAATTAAAAAAATTCTTTTGAAGTATTATATCGTTTAGTTACACATTATTAAAATTGCATATCTGTTATTAAATTACCAAAATGGATACTTAAAAGAGCTTATATTCAAATTTTAGATAGTTCAATTTTGTTTACAAAATATAAAATTCATAATTTAATCTATCAAATTTACTAATATATTTTATAGATAACAAAAAAGCAATTCACATTAAAATTTAGTTTTAAGATCATTGTGAAATAATGGCCAAAATAATTAAAACTCTAAACATTAATAAATACCAATATACAAGAATTTAAATAAAATTAATATATAGCAATCAACAAATTAAATAAATTAATGTGTTTGATATAAAAATTAAAAATAAAAGAAAATATTACGTACTTATGACAAACTTTTTTTCTTTGGTAAAACTTTGTTGAGATATTATTGTTGCAAAGACATGAAGATATGATAACTTTTAATAAAATATTAAAAATATATTAGTTGAATAGAGTTTATTTTTATTAAAGGTATACTATAAAATTAAGACAATATTATTAAGGTATATGTGTTAATACACAAATATGTATAAAAAAAACTCAAAAATTTTACTTTTAAAAATTTAAATTTTGACTTTTTACAAGTAAAGACAAAATAACTTTTTTAATTTTAAAAACAATCTTTTCTAATTACAACCAAACTTTATAAAAAAAATTTAAAAAAATTTGTCATTAAAAATGTTCTTGTAATCAATAGAAAAACCAACTAAATATATACTTAATAAGACTATCATCAACACAACTTTCTCTTACTCTTCTTCAATTAATTTATACCCTTAATTACTGCAAGTAAAACTAAATGCTAATTCTTGTTTCTCAACATAATTTTAATTCAAGAAAACAATATAAAATTTTTTTTAATTTTCCATTATCATGTATTAGAAAAGATAAAGCAACAAAAAATAAAGACACAATTTTTGTAAAGACTACAACTTTATTGTATTACATTTACCGTTACATAATAAGCCTTCATATATGTTGAAGATTAACCTAAATAAGGAAATAAAATACAACATATTAATTTAAAATATAAAAGTAATGTTAAATATAGTAGAAATTAATTTTTTGATTCCCTATAAAATTTTAACATTTCCTCTCAAGCTTAAAATGGTGCAATTTTGAGTTTGAAAATGACATTAATAGTGAGCGTTGAAAAACTGTAGGAGTATGTGATGATATAAGTGTAAATACAATTTTAAAAATTTTTAATACTCAACGAAAGCATATATACATATTACACTCATTTAATACTTAAATATATGTATCACATACATATATTTTTATATTTATATTTATATATATAACAATTATACTATATTAATAAATTGAAAGTACTTACCAAGATGAAGGTACCTTTACAATTTATTGAGATCCAAATGTAGAACTCATAAGAAATATAACTCTAGAATAATTCTAAACTAAAATTAAGATAGATATTTTGGTTCTAGAATGCCAGTTTATTATAAACTTGTAGGATATTTTTAGTTTCTCTCAAGTGTTAATCTTTTTTTTCTTTCTCAAAGAGAAAATCTTTTTCTAACACTTAGCCAAAACTCTCAAAATGAGCAAAAATGACTTTTTCTTTTTGTTATTTTATCTTACATATATCATACACACCTTAACATTTTTGTTTTTATTTTATTTTTATTCAAAAATATAAAAGCCAAGACTTCACTAACTATTTTGTTGAAAATGAACAACAATTATGCATTTATGTTTTTCTTTGTCTCCCGTCTAGTCTTTGAAAGAATGCAAAAATCCATTAAAAAAATTTCATTAGCAATATAAGTCTTTATAAGTTAAAATGACTAAAGACTAATATGCTAATACTTGATTATTTTAAGAAATACGTGTTAAAAATATTTTAATTTTCAAAATCAATCAAATAATTTTTTTAATTTAAATTCAAATTCAAATGCATAACATTTATGCATTTAATTTAATAAATGGATAAGTATGCATAATTTAAATAAAATCATGACAAGTGTCATACACTTGTCAAAGTGTTAATTAAACAAATGTAAATGGAGTGTTGTGATACACCAACTAGGTGTCCAATTATATTTTGACATGTGTCGAATTCTAACACTAAGAATTTGACACGTGTTATTTCTGAGAGATACTAAAATCAAATCCTATTTATTTGAATTATTTTTTCGAATCGAACTCTTTAACCCTATGTGCTACCTTAGTGCTCAATGAGTATACTTCATATTGTGAGACTCACTAGGTTCACACCCATTCCATTTGTCTTATGAAACGTTTTTATATGTTCGTGAATATTTCCCCACACACATGTTACGTATACAATAAAATGACGCATAAAATCATACAAGTTGAGGTTAACCATATTCATATAATCTTTTTGCCATTTATATCCTAAAAGAGTAAAGACATAAATATACCATTAAGTCTCTATCTGCTTGACCTTAAACTTATCTTCATATTTTTATTTCAATAAATAATATTCACAAACTCTTTTGTGATAATGTTTTATCTTATGAAAATATTTTTCGGGTAAATGCTTTTGGCCAAAAGACTTTCTAAAATACAATCCCGAAGCATTATGATATACAGTCCAACCATATGAGCTAACAAATCCTATATCTATACACACTAGACTCCATGAACATTAGACCATACCCAACGACACCCAAAAATCAGACCATAAAATGCCTTTTGACATATGTGAAATCTAAGTATAGTAGATCACTCACAAGCCCTACCATGGTGCTCAGGTCAAAAGACTATAAATACTACTCAACTCAAAAAGATTATCTATTAATGGCTTTATTGAATATCTAATAGATGTCTTCATGAGTCCGTTTAGTGTGAAGTCCCTAATTATCACCTGCATACCTATATGAACTTTCACTAACCTCACGATTTGTTAAGATTAACCATCTGATCATTCTGGATATAAATATGTACCAGTCTTTTCATTTTTAAAAATCGACCCATATTTTTAAACCCATGACTAAGATCCAATTTAGAGAAATACTATATAATGACATTTTTTAACACTATTTGTAACTTCTTGCAACTATGTCACTACAATAAATATTCTCGGGTCTTTGTCCTAATTCATACTAGGTTCGAACTCTAAAAAATACTAACTCTTAGTATTGATGTAAACTATATGAAAAGAGCAAGATTACAAGATTAATAGCATATAAAAAAATAACAATTTATAGAAATACATATTGTATAAATATTAATAAGATTTATACAAAATTAGAATAGTGCTTGAGCACTAATTCAAACCACTCTCACTTGCTCTAGTGCCATTCAAAATGATATATAATACTCATTAACTCTAAATGTTTTAAGAACACTTTAGGAGTTAAGACCTTAATAACTGGTTTGCTATATTTTCACTAGAATCAACTTTAGATATAATTACATCCCATCTGGCCAAGATCTCTCTAATTATATAGTACTTTCATTCCACATGCTTAAACATTTAATGTGCCCTAGGTTCTTTGGCTTGGGCAATTGCTCCATTATTATCACAGTATAATGGGATAGGATCCACTATACTTAGGACAATTTTTAACTCTGTGATAAACTGACAGAACCCAACCCGAGACCCTCTACTATAGATCCCAGCGGCCCTGCCGGGCACCCCGACGGAAGTTCCTTCGAACCTAACTGGGTAAGTTAAGAAATTCCGCGAGGCGAACCCCTTTTTAATTCTTGTTACTACTAAGAAGATCTAGTAATATACATGAAAACGACTTTTTAGTTTTAAAAGCAAACGGACAGAGTTTCCCATATTTTTCGGAAAATCCATATAAACTTGCAAAGAAATTTCACTTCTAATTCCAACACAACTCAATTATTTCGTGTAAATCACAAAATAAGCATAATCATAAAAAGTAAAAACAATCATCATAAACTGGAAATCTCTTCTTCTTGATTCAACACATACTTACAAATATACATGCCTACAACTATTATGCATAAAGTAAAGAGTGCTATTAGCACATTTACATGTACAAAAATTATCTTTGGATTCGGCCCACTACTCGGTGATAGGAGAATCAGCAGCTTGCGTTCCGAGACCTGCACCTGGGAAAGGGGTTTAAAACATAAAACATAAAATGAGTGAGCTAAAGGAGCTCAGTGAGTGTAAATGAGAATTCAATTACAAGAATATTATACAAAGATAGCAATTTCTAAAGTACATGCAGAAATTATGCTTCTAAAACGGATGTAAAATTGTAAAACGGTTTCTAATATCATATGCTAATGAAATCTTGCCGAGTGGGTTTTATCTATATCTTTGGAAAACTATATTCAGAATCTGTATAACATAATAACTGCTGTGTGCATATAAATGCATAAATGCTATCGGTAAATCGAAAACTAGTAAAATCCTCGCTCGGCCATTTTCTTTCTAAATTGTACCAATGGTAACCCTAAAGCTCTATACCCACGCAGCGACTCAACTAGCACCGCATACGTGAGTAGGTCACAGGGCACCTCAACTAGCAGCACCCACAGTGACATCTCAAGACATCTCACTGGCTACGCAGCGAAATCCTACATCGCATGCATATAGCGAGACAATATCCCGTACACATAGAGCGACTCACATGACTCGACATCCCGACTTCCTGGAGTTAGTGACACACCCCCAAGATCTGCCCATGTGCATGGGATATACCAGCTGGGTCTAATACAATCATCACCACTATAATCTGAGGGTACCAATGGACTTAAAACAAATGCAGTAATTTTCAAACTGTTTCACAAATCGATCATGTAAAAGCATGTCTATGAATATATCAAGATCATAAATCATGTTTATGCATCGAAAGCTCATAAAACATACATAGTCATTGTGCGAAAACATAATAACCGAAAAGTAAAAGAAATGGCAGATTTCCACTCACAACCGCTCCGCGCTCAATTTCGCTCCCGATTCCTGCTCCCGTTAACGCTCTCGGTTATCCTCACCTACGCGCCATAAATGACATTTAGAACTAAATCGAACACTAGAATCTCATTTAACTACTAAATGCCCTAATCGGCATACAAAGCCCGGAGGTAAACTACTTTCCGATTTTAGTTACGGAGCCATAATCGAAACTAACTCACCATCCAGCGCCCTGAAAATTATTGAACACCTTATCATTTGATTGGACATACTTGCCCTTCACCTTTCCAACATGGACAATTATGTCCCATTTTCTTCATTTTTGGGTTTTTCATCAACCATATACATTCCATTCACAAAATGCATCATTTACACACAACAATTCAATCAAAACACCACTCAATTCCTAACTTCCCTAAAGTGGCAGAATTTCACCCTAGGTTCCAACACATTCCTTTTCTCAATTTCTTGTTCCAATTACAACAAAATCATGCCAATTTCATTCTAAAGCCCTAATTACAATCAATTGAAATCTCTACAACAAAATCACCAAAAACCCTAATTCTCACCTTGCCAATTTCTTCAAATTGATGACTCCTTCAAGCTCCAAACTAGAATTTAACTCAATCTAAGCCAAGAATACACATAAGAACATCAATTAACACATTCTTGAATTCTCACTTATCAAACTCATAAAAGATGCTTTTCTTACCTCTTTTTCTTGAATTTCCACTAATAGAGACTTCAATTGAGCTTAGGGATTGGTTTGTAACCTTAATTTGGCTTGATTACACATGAAAAATCATGAAAAAAAAACTTCAATAGTCACTGTAGCAGCACCCCCTTTGAAGCTCGAATTTCTCTCTTTTTTTTGGCTAAGTGTTGGTTTTGATCTCTCTTCAAATTTCTACACACTTCTAACATATATATAGTGCTCCCTCAATTTATCATTTTGCCCTTCAACTTACTTAAAACTTCTAATTTGCCATTAGTTAAAAACTAATTATGTAATTAGTTCATTTGTAACTATTTAGTTAGAATAGTTCAAAGAACTAACTAGAACTTCCAACTTGGCAATCCATGAGATTTCTTCTAATTGGTCCATTCTCTAATATATGGATTATGTTTCTCAACAAAGGCTTGTTCCATTCATAACCCTTAAATGGAAATTCATGTAGTAAATTAGAATTTTCTTTTCCAAGCCAATAGAGAAAAATTCTAAAAATATTCTAGGGTCGTCCGGCGCACCGATCAAGTGTGAAATTACCAAATTAGGTCTGATATCTCTCACGTGCACTATAAAGAAAATATTTCTAATAGGGTTAAAATCGAGTAACCCTACGGCGTCTTATTTGTTCTATACTGAAATCTAGGCGCCAATACTACTAATAGGGATTGGATATTACATAAACTTACATATCCACACTACTTCTTTTGTAGCTTCTAAAGCCGTAATATATTCTACTTCTGTGGTTGAATCACCTGTAGATTCTTATTTTGCAATTTTTCAATTAATAGTGGCACCATTGAGAAGAAATACAAAATCAGATGTAGACTTTCTATCATCCGGATCAGACTAGAAATCTAAATCAGTATATTCTCTCACATGTAAATCACTCTCCATAAATCAAGAACATATTCTTTGTACTTTTAAGGTATTTCAGAATATGTTTCACAGTCAACCAATGGTCATTTTCTGGAGCAGACTGATATCAACTTGGATCACTTACAGCCATGCTGATGTCAGGTCTCGTACATAACATGGCTTACATTATACTTCCTACAACTGATACATAAGGTATGCTAAATATTCTAACTCTTTTATCTTCCTTTTGATGATACATCTTCTTAGAAAGATAAATGTCATGTCTAAAATGTACATTAACTATCTTACAATTACTAAAGTTATACATTTCTAAAATATTTTTTATATACGAGGATTAGGAGAGTCCGATCAGCCTCTTATCTCTATCTCTATAAAGCTTTATACCTAATATATAGAAAGCTTCTCCTAAATCCTTCATAGAGAAGTTCTTACTTAACTAACTTTTGACTTATTGTAGCATATGAATATCATTTCTAGTAATGAGTATGTCATCCACATAGAGGACCAAAAAGATAAACATACTCCCACTAACCTTTTTATACATACACACATTCCCTCTTCATTTTTTGTAAAACCAAAACACGCTCATTCTTCAGCCGTAGAAAGACTTTTGAATTGCGAGGTACCATTACGAGCTCAAGATATACGAGTGTTATTCCATGAAATAACTCCAATTTCAAATCATTCACTTGCTTTAACTACTCGTGCTATGGATGTGGGAGCATCAACTCCGTTCCTATAGGCTTCTAAAAAGCGGGAGAAATTGTTGAAATTCTATAAAAGAGTCTCGAGAGCCAGGATGCCCATCTGATCACTTCATCAAAATAAACTTTTCAGCTTTGGAGACCTGCTTAAGCCCATAAATGGACCTTTTTAATTTGTACACTAGATTAGAATTCTCGTTGGATGTAAAAACTTTAGGGTAAAGCCATCAGGCTGTTTCATGTATATATTTTCTTTGAGATATCCATTTAAAAAATTCGTCTTTATATTCATCTGTCAAATTTCATAATCATAATATGCAGCAATAACTAATAATATGCGAATTGATTTTAGCATGGCTACTGGTGAAAAAGTCTCCTCATAATCTATTCTAGATTTTTTAGTATAATATTTTGCTATCAGTCAAGTTTTGAAGGTCTTTATCTTTTCATCGGGTCCATGCTTCCGCTTATAAATCCATTTACAACCAAATAGAACAATTCCTTTGGGAAGCATAACCAAGTCCCAAACTTCGTTGTCATGCATAGAATCAATTTCGGGTTTCATGGCATTTAGCCATTTACCTGAATTGATGTCTAACATCATCTCTCTGTAAGTCAAATGATCATTTTCTTCAACTAAAAATACATCAAAGATACCTTCAGACATCATTTTATATCTTATAAGTGGCCTCGAGATCCATTTTTACTTACAGGGAGGATGTTTCAGTATATTATTGGATTAAACTAGAGATTCCATCTCTGGTTCATTGAATTATTCATTGATTTTATTAAGAACAACCATTTTACAATCTCCACGATCACTTAGAAATTGTATTTTTATAAAAGTATCATAATGAACAATGAACATATTTCGTTCCTTGGGATCATAAAACTAATATCCCATAGAGTGCTTGGGGATATCTAATGAATCGGTGCTTATACCCTTTGGGTGAAAGTTTGTCTCGTTGAATAACTTTTACATAAATAAGACAGTCTCAAATCTTAACATACTTAAGACTTAATTTCCTCCTATACCATATCTCATACAGAGTGGTAGGAACGACATTTGATGGAACTTTGTTCAATAAATAAGCAGCAATCTGTAGAGCATAACCTTAAAGATATTCAGGAAGATCACTAAAGCTCATCATTGATCGGACCATATCTAATAAAATCTGATTCCTCCTCTCTGAAATATCATTGTATTAAGGAGTTCTTGAAGGACTATATTGAATGAGAATCTCATTCTCTTTTAAATAATCAGTGAATTCACCGCTCATATATTCACCGCCTCAATCTGATCGTAGGCATTTAATGAATTTACCTGTTTATTTCATACTTCAAATTGAAACTCTTTGAACATTTTAAAAGTTTCTGACTTGTGTTTCATTAAAAACACTTATCCGTATTGTGATGAATCATCAATAAAGGTTATGAAGTTGATAAATGTTCATTAAGTCTAATATTTTCATCTTCCAAACTTAATATTTGTTCGTAAAAGTTAACATTATTTGGCTTTTGATGTATTTTATTATTATTTTTATAGGTTTGGAGTCAATGGAGCAAATAGGGTCGAAACTCTAATGAAAATAAGCCAGAAACATCAAATTGCTATAGTACTGCTATAATGATATGCTACAGTAACTAGCGCCACAGCGCCTAAATAGTGTCTTAGCACAGTAGCACCTAGGATTCAATGCGCGGCGCGTGTATTGATTGAACAATAATGCATAAACAATATTTTTACTACAGCAACTTGTAAACAGTAATTCTAATCTAACTTGTATTTGATGTTTAACCCTAATTTAAAGACAAAACTTATAAATAGAATGCCAAAAACCATAATTAAAATAGGAGAGAAAAAAAAGAGGTAAAAATTTAGAGAGAGAATTCACAACACAAAATCAAAGATCAGAGCCAAAGATTCAAGAACCAAGATCAACATTCAAGCTTCAAATCAAGATTGAGGGAGAAGCACATAAAAGAGTCACTTTAATTAGTTTTTCTTTTCTTTCTTTCTCATTATGTTCTTATTCTTATTGATATTTATGAATTGGTTAGATACTTTTAATTTTGTGATGGGCTAAATTATTTATATAGGGTTAGACTATGTGAACCTAGTATTGATTTGAATTGTATTAATTTTTAGTTTATGAACTTGATACATTCAATTGGTTCATTCTATCTTGTGTTTTAATATTTTCATTATACCTGATTAATATTTTGAATGATTAAGGAACTATGATAAACTCGACAGATAGATTCATGTGTTCAGCCTAGGATAGTTTGATGCATGATCATAGGGTAACAACTATGAGTTCCATCTAGGATAGACATAGACCTGGGTGGTATGTATGGTATAATTTAGACTTGATCTTAATGAATTACATTCTGATTTGATTACCATAAATATATAGGTGATTGTTAGAATGTGTAATACAGTCACTTGACTATCGAGAGAGGCTTGTGATAAGATTAATGTCTAAGCCAACAATTGGTATTAAGAGATTAACTAAAAGATTAATAAATCTAATAAAATACTAGGGGACGAGTCAAAACCCTAGATTATCTTTATTTGTAAATTCTACCCTTTACTTTTGTTTAATTTAATTGATAAAGTTATATTAGTCAATTAAATTGTAAATTGTGATTTTCTGAATACAAGGTTAAGTAGGTACCATTTTAGTACTTAATTTATAGAATTAGATCGCATAGTCCCTGTGGGATCGATATCTGGATTTAAAATCCTATATTACTTGATACGATAGCGTGAGCTTGCACTTAACTAGTATAGCACCCAATCAGAAGTATCGAAACCCATAAACGGTAGTGTGATTCATCAGACTACATACATCATTATATATTAGTTCCAACAAATCATTGGCACGATGTCCTACATTAATAAATGAGAATTTAGTCATTTTATCTTAAATACAAGATTCACAAACTAGATAGGATTCTATGGAAAGATCAGGTATCTGATCATCCTTAATTAAACAGGTTAGGCGTCTCACACTTATATGACCTAATCGCATATGCCATAATTTTGTATTATTTAAAGTTTCTAAACATTTTCTTTTATTATTGACCTGTACATTAAAAACATTTTTAGTTGTATCTAAAATGTAATGGTTATTTATCAACTGTCAATCAGCTAGCAAAACATTATTTTTATTATACAAACTTAAGGAACAGTTCCTTATAAATACATGATAACCATCTATGTCTAGTACAGAAAGAGATATGATTGTTAGGGTTGTGCCTACATGTCATCTCAGATTTGTATAAATATTTAATATCTATACCGTGTATATTTTATTATATTGCTAATTGCTACTTAATTATATGCTTTAATGCTTGTTATGCTACAGACTCTGTATGATCTGAAGGAGTTTTGACCAGGACAAAAGGAATTTAGACCAGTGTTAAGAGTTAGTAAATATTTCAAGAGTTGGAACATTATCTGTAACGGGACAAAGACATCAGAATATACTTATAATGACATAGTTGCAAGAGTTGCAATAAGATGCTAGGAAATGTCATTATACAAGTATTTTCTCAAGTATATTGTTCCTAGTCTATTTCCACCGATGCGGGTCTGTCGGTAGATCCCTTTAATACATAGATCAGTATATGTACAAATTTGTAGGGTACAAATGGTCGTTCCTATTAAGGTTGTGCCTACGTGCTATCCTAGTTTTGTATAAATATTTGATATCTATACACAGTATATTTTGTTATATCACTAATTACCTTTTAATAATATAGTTTAATACTTGTTACGCTATAGACTTTGTATTATCTAAAAGAGTTCAAATACTATCTAAAGGAGTTTAGATCGATGCTAAGAGTTAGTAAATATTCCAAGAGTTGGAATATAGTCTGTAACAGGATAAAGACCTTAGAATATGCTTATAATGATATAGTTGCTAGGATGTGTCATTATGCAAGCATGTTCATAAAATATATTATTCCTGATCTATTTTTAGTAGATGCCATTAATTCACATAGATTAGTGTATGTCTATATCTGTAGGATACAGTTGATCGTTTCTAGTTGACTAGGATCTTGAAGATTGTATAAGCATACAGGTATTCAGTTAGGACTGACTATTGAATAGACTCATGAGGACCCCAATAGACATCTTATGTTGCCATCAATGGAATCTCCTCTCGAGTTGAGTAGTATACATGGTCCTCTTACCTGATCACTACGGTGGGCTTGTGAGTGATCCATCATGCTTTGGTTCCACGCATGTCAGAGACCTTTCATGGTCTGACCGCTAGGTGTCACTGGGTATAGTCCGATGCTCATGGAGTCTGGTGTGTGCAGATATGAGATTCATCAGCTTTCATAAGAAGTGATATATCTAGATACTCTAAAATAGTATCTTAAGAAAGTCTTATGGGCATAAGTAGTTAACCCGAAAATGTGTTTCCACCGAGTTAAACGATATGGCAAAGAGTTTGTTTATATTATTCAATGAAATATCATTTTGGAGATAGGTTTATGGATGAGCACATGGAGATTTCACAGTGTTGATCTATGTCCCTGCACATCCAAAATATATATAATGGAAGAACTATATGTATATGTTGTAACCTCAACTTATATGGTTCAATGCACTGATTTGTAATATTCATGAAGTGTGCGTGGGGCATTGCTCACGGACTTATAGAATAGTTCTATTTGACGAATTAGGCGTGGACTTTGGGAGTCCCGCAATATGCAGTGTACTCGTTGTGTACTGGGACAGAGTATTGGATTAAATTGTTTAATCCAATAATATCCAACACTATCATAGAAATACGTGCGTGTCTGTATTTAAGTGTTAAATACAAAAATTAGTCAATAATTGTTATTCACTAATTGTAAAATGACATATAACGCATGGTAGACCCTTAGTTGAGTTTACTCAAGTGTGAAATTTAGTGAGACCCGCTAAATGGTATATTTGATAACTATTCATGAGGGACAAAATGATCATTTAATATTATAATTATTTAATTATTAAACAATCAATATATCTCTATTAAAATATATTATTTTATAATATTATATTATTAATAATATAATATATATAATGCATGATTGTTGTCATGCATTATATATATAAATATTATTATTTTTATAGTTTATTATTATATTTGCCAATAAAGACTATTTTTAATAATATTATATTATAATATTATTTTTTTTAATGCAAATAGAGATATATAAGTGTGTAAGTTGAAATGAAAATGGGTAGAAGCAATTGGTGAGAATGAAAAATAAGGGTTATTTTTCTTTTCTTGTTTCCGTTTCTTTGCTCTTCAATTATAGAAGCAGTTGTTGTTTTTTTTTCTTCATTCAACCATGGGAGAGAAAAAGCAAAAGATAAGAACCGACTATTTAGGGTTAAGGGTTAATCTCGTGTTAGATTTAGGAGCTGTTGTTCTAACTTGCCAAGCCCACCAAGTTGGTAACTATAACTCCCAACTAATTAGACTCTTGGCGGACTCCAAAGGAATACGTGTAAAATGATACACGTACTGGTATTTTTGTAATTTTACCATTTAAATATTAATTTGATTATATATGATTATGTATTTATTGTATGTTTTAAATATTCCGCTATGCTAAATATGTATTAGATACTTATATTTGTAATAAACACACTTGCACATGCATACACCCGTACATATTGGATCCCCAACAGTTCCTAGCTGACCATGATCTTGGAGATTGTATAGGTATACGAGTATTCAGTTAGGATTGGATACTAAACAAACTCATGAGGACCCTAATAGATTTCTTATGTTCCTGTCAATAGAAGGTCGTCTAGAGTTAAGTAGTATATGTGGTTCTCCGACCTGATTACCGCGGTGGGCTTGTGAGTGATCCACCATACTTTGGTTCCACGCATATTTGAGACCTTTCATGGTCTAACCGTTGGGTGTTGCTGGGTATGGTCCGATGCTCATGGAGTCCAGTGTGTGCAGATATAAAATCTATCAGCTTACACAGAGAGTTATATATCTAGATGCTTTGAGATAGTATCTTATGAAAGTCTTATGGCCATAAGCAGTAAACCTGGGAAAACAATCTCCACATGGTTAAATAATATGGTAAAGAGTTTGCTTATATTATTCAGTGAGATACCAGTCTAGAGATAGGTTTATGGATGAGCATATAGGGATTTGACAGTATTGATTTATGTCCCCGCACATCCATGATATACATAATGAAAGGACTATACGTATGCGTTGTGACCTCAACTTATATGGCTCAACGCGCTGATTTATAATATCCGTGACATATGCGTGGTCATTGTTCACGGACTCATGAAATAGTTCCATTTGATGAATCGGGCTTGGACCTAGGGAGTCTCGCGATAAAGAGTGTACTGGTTGTACACTAGGGGAGAGTAATGAATTGAATTGTTTAATCCAATAATATCTAGCACTACTATAGAAATTCGCATGTATCCATATTTAAGTGTTAAATATAATAATTAGTCAATAATTATTATTTACTAATTGTATAATGACACGTGGTGTATTGTGGACATTCGGTTGAGTTTACCCAAGTATAAAATTTGGTGAGACCCGTTAAATGATATACTTTGTAACTATTAATGAGGGAAAAAATAGTAATTTTACACAGTAATTATTTAATTATTAAATAATTATAATATTTCATTAAAATATATAATATAAGTTTTGAGTTTTATACTATATAATATTTTTATTTTAATATAAATGAGATATATATGTGTGTTGGAAACGTGCGAAGGATGAGAAGTTTTGTTCTTGCCTTTTTCTTGCTTTGCATTTATTGTTGCTTAAAAGAACAAAGACATGGAGACTTAAGAAGTTGGTCGGCCAAAAGGAAAAAAAGAAAGAAAATTTGATTTTGGAAATTTATTCCAAGAGTTGGAATTAATTTGTTCTTATATCTCTTTTATGGGCTATAAATTGCAACAATAAAGAATTTGTTTTAATTGATCAAAGGGTTGATCAAGAGAAAACAATTAATAGGATTTAGGTATTAAACGTGGTGCTGGATTAGAGGAGTTGTTATTCTAGCTCACCAAGCCATCAAGTTGGTGACTAGAACTGCCTACAAAGAGAAATCCAGGCGGACTCACAAAATATACGTGTAAAACGTTATACATTTTAGTAAATTTTCAACTTTATTTTTTGTATATTAATTTGATTAATATGTGCCATGGATGTGTTTATTATAAATTTTATTGTTTTACTGCGCCAAAATATATATGAGATGCATATTTTATACAATGAACACTGTTATACATGTATACACTCACGTATATTAGATCCTAACAATGATGTGCATAATAATCTTTGGCACAAAATAATAATTATACACCAAAAAACTACAACCCGAAGGGAGAAGTAATTCAAAAGTCTCAATAATTTCAACCTCGAGGAAATCTCTATTTCTAACACAAAGCTGTATTTCTCTATGTTGCAGCTGTTTAGCTTTCTTCAGTCCCTACAATATATTTTAGATGTGAGAAGGATATTCGGTATCTAATACCCAACTAGTGCTAGTATCAAATGCTAATAAATTATCAATAATAGATCAATATATACATATGAGGGTTTTCTTGACAATGGCAAGGTATTTCTGATAATTGTGCTTCTAATGTCCATCTTCACCACAATGGAAACACTTTTTTTTACCTTTTTTCTTGTCTTGTGGCTTGGATATAATATGTCTCTGAGGACTTGTAAATGTTGTTTTCTTCACATTTTTCTTCCCTTTAAACTTCTTAAAAGCTCTTGAGGTAAAAAATGAAGCCCTAAATGTAAAAGGCCAAACCTACTTTGTTCATATCCTCCTGTGCTGTCTTTAACATTTTGTAAAAATCAGCATATGTAGGAGTCAACCCTTGCATGTTGAAGTTTATGATGAACTGTACAAATGACCTCAGTAGAGATTGGAGAATCAAACTATTCCTCAATGTATTGTTCAAAGATATGTCCATTGTTTCTAGCTTTTTAATGCTAGAAATTATCTTAAGCACACGAGGACTAACTAGAGAGATTCACCCACAAATTTATTTGAAATTGTAAAAATTAAAGAAAAACTCCCTTAAAAATAAAAAACTATTATAAAATGACTCTGTTTCCCTCCTAGAAATCTCCTTAAAGGCCCAGCTTTTTAGGGTCTAAAAAACCAACCCTCCAACATAGTCTTTTACGAGCTAGCCTTGAAAGCCCAAACCCAAGGCAGTTGAGGTCACTAGGGCATGACAAAACTAGGCCTCGGGATAAACTTTAAGCATAAAACCTGATTGGTCACTTGGACTGGATTTAGTCTAAGCCCTTGAGCATCAGCCCTATATATTCACAATCGAACCGATTAGAGCTATAAACGTCTACACTACCAAGACGAACAAAACATAAAAGAATTCGGCTTAGTAAAATATCTACCAAGAACTAAGTAGCTTATATTCCGATTTGGTACTACTACAAGGATAGATACATAGCCATTTGCTCGGCCTATAGAAATAAAACTTAGGACAGCTACAATCCAACATGTTATAAGAAGACTCAGCTTGGTAAAAAAAGCCAAACAGCCCTCACAACAGAAATAGCCGAGCTGAGCAGGAACTATCAGTCTTAATATGAAAAAGACAAAAAAAGAAACCAACGTTATAAAGGAAATAGAATTGTATGGGAAGAAGAACTATAGTGCCTTTGGGAAAGAATCTCGCAAACCACGCTAAGAGATCAAAGGATAACCCAAAATAATCAAAACTTACCCAAAATAAAAAACTTACCCAAAACAACCACAACATTGGCAAAGATAAGCATGAAGAATATTCCTAGAAGAACAATGCTATAAATAGGTAAGGAAACTATGCAAAAGACAGAGACAACTTTAAGTATCCGAGTTCTTTCTATTTGTTTTTTTAGATTTATCCCCTTAAACTTCACCTAAATTGCCGTATTTGACTTATGCATCAAAGAGTTTCAAAACCCACCTTGATATAGTCTTAATGACAGTGTTAGTATTTTGTAGGTGTTCTGCCACCACAGTAACAAGAGAGAAGTTCAGAGTTTTAGGACCAGTTAGACAAAGTTCAATGTGCCAATTCTTGCAACAAAACAAATTCAAAGCTCATTGGCCTGAGAAACTATTTTTTTTATGAACAGTTTTTACTGCCTTCTATGCGAATCGAGATAAAAAGTTTTGTCAAAGGCATACCATCAAAGACTGGTAGAACATTCATCCACCAGTTAGAATCCTCCTGTAGGACAACAAATAAATATGGGCAAGAATAGAGCCCATACGACTCATCCACCAAATTCATTGAAGAGTACGTTGCTAACAGAGATACAAGAGAATTTGCAGACATTAAAGGAAGAAAGAGAAGAGCTAAGACAACTTATAATTGAATTGATAAAAAATAATAGGAAATGAGAAGAAGTAAGAAACGGCAGCAAAAGAGAGTCATAAACTATTTAGGTTCAGATCAAAGAATGGCTAGAATAAATAGATAGATCAGAAACCCCATGCAACCTAGTTAGGGTAGCAAGAGACTAAGAATTGCAAGACTAAGACAATACCAGATGTATAGACTTTTTCACATGAACTTGGAGGGACCAACTTTTCTTTAGTACAAGGAGTTAAAGCAGCAGAGCATCTTATATTACTATGAGCTTACCGAGAAATTCTCTTAGCACTTTCAGAGTTCTTGTGAGGTAGCTAAAGACTGAGGCAATTGAAATGGTACAACTCTTAAACTTAAATGGTACAATATTGAGTTTAAAAAGAAAATTATCAGTAAGCGTTAAGAGACAACTGCTATTGGAGTAGGTAAACTATTGTCAGAAAGATGAGGCAACCATTATCAGGGAGATGCACCCATTATCTGAGAGTGACAACCATTATCGAAGAGAGGTAATGTTATTGGCGAGTAGCAATATTGCGGCGGTGAGTAACAATATTATCGGAGAGAGATAAGCCCGTTGAAAAGGTCAACCACTGCAACTGTAAATGCGTTGATAGAGACATAGAAAATCAACTACTACGAGTGCAAATACGTTGAGAGATTCACCCACAAATTTATTTGAAATTACAAAAATTAAAAAAAAAACCCTTTAAAAAAAGAAAATATCATAAAATGACTTAAAACTTAGATAAATTGTAAACTGTACATGGAACTTTAAAAAGTTTGCAAAAAATTTTCTACGAAAAAACGGGTATCAAATGGGAAAATCTACATCGTAGATTGATAGATCGCACCATGAATCGTCAAAATGACTGGGATCGGAGTTTGAATGAAATTAGAGAACGAGAACAGTGATGGTGTGTGTGGGTGAGTGGCAGTGTCGATTAGCTGCGTATGCTCTAGATAAGATGACCAACAGCGTCTAAACGTTGTGGTGTAAGTGGTGACAGTCACTTGCTAGAGAAAGTGGTGGTCGAAAAAAGTGAAAGTTCACTTGCAAGAAAAAGAAATCTGGCGCGTGTAATTGATTTTGACCTTAGATTTGAGAGTTTCTAGTAAGGTAGTGACCGTTAGAATGTGATAAATATTCAAGAAATGACGATGTATAGTCACATGCCACAAAAATGATCACTGTTGAATCAATAGTATTTGGCGACAAATAAGCTGTAACTAGAAAAACTTGTTTGGTAAAATTTTGATAAACCGAATAATGAAAACGTTATCCTAAAAAAGAATCGTAACTAATTTTGATATCATGTTAGAAAAGATAAAATAACAAAAAAAATAAAGAGAGACAAAAAATTATAAAAGTTACATTTTTACTATATTACATTATATATAAACTGTTACGTACGAAGTTTTTATATAGGCTGAATATTAATAAATATAGAAACATAATATAATATATTAATTTAAATTATAAAAAGATAATGTTAAATATAATAGAAATTAATTTTTTTGATTTGTTTATATCATTAATATTATAGACTAAAAATAATCTTAAACGACAAAAGCCCGATATATATGAATATAACCCTGGTTTGATGCATGTGATAAAGAAGAGATTGTAATTACAATTACTGAATACTTGGGGATATAAATATCATATTTTATTAATATTTTTCATTTTAGTTTATTTAACCCACTATCTAAAACTAAAGAACGATGCGGATTTGGTCATAACTTTTAATTTCAAATCGGTTAATTTTCTGTAAACTAATAAACTTTAACCGAACTGGATAATCACCAAGGAATATCACTAATTTATAAATATAATTTACATTCTATTTGTAAGTGCTCCTCCACATATAATCCCCCACAAAGCTTCTTGACACTATTCACATATTTCTTTAGTTTGCTTCATAATATATTTACTTAATTTCATCAACCCTTGGAAAAATCAAGTCGTGCTTGCCATTAACTAAAATAAAATAAAATAGAAAAAGAATCTTGCTTAATTAATTAGTTTTTTTTAATACAAATATCTTAAATTTATAACTCGTAAATATCTTATTACAAAATAACGGTCATATATCAAATTATAATTTTTAAATTATAAATAATTATTAAATATCAAATTACAACTACTTCCAATAAATAGAAAAAATAAAACTCCCTAACCTTCCAAAACTTAAGGTTAGAGGGTATATAAACATCACCAATAAATGAATATAACTAGTGCCTTAATTAATTAGTTCAATCGTTAGGATTTTATTAAATAAGAGTTTCTTATTTTAAATTTACTACTTACGCACTCCTTACTTGAAAAGCCGTTAAAATTACTATGTCAATAATGTTATAAATGCCACATTATATTTTAGAAATGTGATAATGTACATAGATTAATACCTCCCAATTATATTATCATAAAGATATTATATATATATATATATATATATATATATGATTGAAGAGAAAATGATCAAAAAGGAAGATCCTACACAATTTACCTTTAAAACATTTTTCTGAATCTTTTTAATATTAAACTTAGTTAGAGCATTTTATCTAATAGTTGTTTTAATTAGAGGCACGAGTTTTATTCTCTTACCTTAAAAAAAAAGAAGGTGATGTTTGATACCTTCAATTGAATACTTACTATTCATTCATAAATCAAATAGTATAAGTATTTATTAAAATAATTGTTTTTGTCTCAAAATAGTGGATATTCAAACACCATAACTTATATCTTGTTCTATATCTCTATAAATTTAAGAACTTTTACTTGCATTATATTATTTATTTGGGTAGTGACCAATTGCTTTTTCTAGAAATTTAAATTACTAAAAAACATCCCTATTGTTTCATATTAACTAAAAACAATTCCTTGGCTTTGGCAGAATTATATTTTATTAGTAATTTTAAGATATTATTGTTATAACTAATTGAATTTTTTTTTGACAAAATTAATAATAGTTTTTTAAGTAACATAAAACTACTAATTTTTTTCTTTTTGGTAATATTAAATAAGACAATAGAGTAACATATAGTATCCCTATTTATTTTGGTCTACATACATAGCGTCAGAGATTATATAGATTAGACTGAAGAGATCTTTTTTGGGTCTCTTTTGAGCTCTATATCTCTTATTCTGAGGGAGGTCTTCCTCCACTAGTAAATGTTTTTAGAAGCATTACTTATTCTAGTGTAGATGAAAGGTAAACATTTTTTTTTTGTTTTAATAGGACTTCTTATTAACGTTTTTTTTTAATTTACTCTTATCCAAAACTAATGAAGTCATTAATTATTAGATGAAAGAAAGAAATAACCCTTCATACGAGAAATTAAAAAGCATCTATTTTAAGATCAAATAATTTTATTAAATTAAGTATGGTTGTATAGCATTTAGTTGCATTGTTCTATTGATAATATTTGTGCACCCTTGATTTAAAATCAGGAGTTCAAACCCTGTATAATCAAAGAATTTAGTTTATATTTAATTGTAAATAGTTTTTTATAAGTGAAAGAATTTAGTTTATATTTAATTGTAAATAGTTTTTTATAAGCGAGTTTCTATTAACATATATTTATAATGAGATTGAGATGTATATTATATATTGATATTAAAAAAAAAAAAGTATGCCACATAGGAGTTTAGGTGGCCATGACTCTAAAACCTCAAATTTTTAATTTTAACATTTACCACTCATTTTAAAATTTGAATCTGCCCTTAGATTATATCAAAAATATCAATGAAGCCGACATTTGCAGTTGTTTAGAGAAACTCATTTTTTTAACATGATAGTTTCTAAAATTATTTTTGAAGTCAAAATTTTAGAAACAAACCGGTCTATTTTGGACTGTGATTTTCGAGTTGGGACAAAATGTCATAATTTGTGCTATGATCCAAGTATTAAATTAAGAAAAAATAAATAAGTGATAGCACAGAGGTTATTGTATCATTTTCTTTTTTCTCAAAACCAAAGCTTTCGGATTGTCAATTTCATGACATAGAAAAACAATTTAGATCATTAAGCAAGTAGATGTTTACTGGGAGCCCATAGTGAGAAGTTCTGGTGGCACAAGAAACGCGAAGCTCTTTTATAGTTAATTAATTTAAAACAAAACAATAAATCTCTTCCTTTCTTTGTCTATTATCTCGTGTCATTTAACTTAATATCCTCCAAACCGCGTAGGAAAGCCAAAGATTTTTTTAATTAAAAAAATTGAAAATAGTTTATTAAAAAATAAATTACCATTTTCATTTATTGCTTTTATCTTAATTTATCAAGTTTTTCAATATTTTAAAATATTTAATTATCTTTTTAAAAGATGAATGATAATGAAAAAGAGCAAATTAACTATTTTGAAAAATCTAAAAATGTAATGAATAAATATAATTTAAAAATATAGACAAATGTGCACTGGTTCTGTCGATGATGTTGCTGGCCTAGACTGGTCCACTAGAATAGAATGGTTGAATCAATTGAAGCTAATACTATCCGCTGATTTTGGTTGTTGAGTCAGCCCAATCCCAAATCCCCATTGCTCCTAACTTGGCCCTACTTTTGGGATAGATTCCACTCGATTTGACTCTAGAAATTAATTTGTCATCGGGTCTTGTCTTTGTACGAGCCTATATGTACGTGGGCCTAACAATAAAGTTTCCGTGCTAAACAAATAACAACACGAGCTTTGACCGATCAAGAGAAGCTTTCTCATGAGAAAGGAGTAGTTCCTCGAGAAAAAACTAGTCCCTTGCCTTATGGCTTTACCTTTTTAGAGAAAGGGCTAATAACTTGCTTTTATTTTTATACAAATCTTAAATCCTATTTTTCGAATATTCTTTCTCTATATCTATTTTTCTTAAATACCCATTCCTATATTTAAAAAAAGAAGAAGATAACATACGTTTGTCCTTTCAAAAAAAAAAAAAAAAGAAACGTTTGTCATTCTATATTTTTACTTTCTTCTTTCTTCCACTTCGTTGAATTATTTTTCTTTTATTGATTTTGTGAAGTAAGAATTTATGTCACTTTATTATTATGCTACGGGCACCGGGTCAAAGCGGCTGCTTCAAAGTCTCTCAATCCTTTTAACTTACAGAACTTGAAATTGAATTTTCTGCTGAGATGGCAATGGCACTAAGTTCAATCTATAATTTTATTTAAACATTTTTAATTATAATATACAATAAAATTTTAATAAATTAATATTAAAATAAAAATATTTTAATCTCATAAATTTGATTTAATTCTTAATTTTATCTCATCAATTTTAGAAATTTCAATTTTATCTTAATTCATTAATAAAATTTCGTTAACTTTAATATTAGAGGGACAAAATAGTCAAGACATGTCAATAATAAAATAATTTGATATAAAATATTCACCTGTCAAATTTGTTATTAAAAAAATAAAATAAATAAAAAGAGCAGCTGCCACCACTACCGTCGTCAGTAGCGACCGACCGTCGATGATTAATTATGATTAGACTTAAAATTTATATCATTGAATTTATAATTTTGTGATCTACACAATGTTAAGATTTTTTTGATTAATGGCGTATAGTAGATGTGCCAAAAGTGAAAACAAAACACTGTGGGAGTCGGCGGCCGCCACCGCTCACTATCGAACGACACCACCACCCCCCACCATTGAACAGATCGGCGGCCGATCTGTCGAATGGTGGAGACGGTGCACGCCACCGCACCACCGTTCGACGACAAACGGTGGTGGCCGCAGACAACCACCACGGGCCACGCGGTCGCACGTTGAATGGAGGGGCGGTGGCGTGCACCGCCCCTCCCGTTGGACAAATCGACTGCCCATCTATCCAACAGTGGGGGCGGTGCAAGCCACCGCCTTACCGTTTGACCAACGACCGGCGGTGAGGGAGTTACCGGTAGTCACCACCATTCACCGTGGAATGGTGGGGCAGTACCATTGGATAGATCGGCCGCCGATCTATGCAACAGTAAAGGGCAGTGCACGCCACCACCCCACCGTTCCACGGTGGGGCGCGGTGGCTGCCACCCTCCTCCTATTTTCTATTTTTTTTGGACAATTTTTTTGTTTTTTTTGACAAAAATGATTCCATCAATGTGTAAATATTAAAAAATAGAATCTAATGACATAAAATTTACCTATTTTTGTTATCAAAATCCAGCGACTGGTGATGACCGGCGACGGCAGTCACTGATTTTAGTTATTCAATTTTATTTATTTTAATTATTTTTTAATATAAAATAAATTTTAATATTTATTAAAATTTTGAATCTATAAAACGTGTCACGTGTCTTTTTATTTTTAATAGCCTATTAATAATCAACACGTATACATTGTTTAATGTACTCATATCACTATTCTTAATTAACATAATAACTGAGGGTAAATTTATCAATGTATAATGAAAAGAGATTTTTAATTAAAATTAACAAAATTTTACTAATGGATTAGGACAAAATTAAAAATTTTAAAACTCGTAAAATAAAATTGAGAATTAATTTAAATTCATGAAATAAAAATGTCCTTATCCCAATTAATATTTGATAAATAGATAACTCTATTAAATAATACATTTTTTTCTCCCACAAAAAAAAAAAATATATATATATATATATATATACTTTTTGTCAATTTTGAATTAAGTTACTAAATTAATAAATTTATAAAATAATATATTATAAAAAATTCTTTATAGTTTCATATAAGACCATTTATTTAAATTAATATGCAACTACCCAATAAAATATATGTAAGAGGTCTTCATAAATTATGTATCTATATGAGAAGCCATTGTTATATGACATGTGTTGTATTTTTTGTTTACTTAAATAGAATTTTATTTGGTTAATTATTCCTAAAATATAATAATATAGTACATTGAAAGATACAATGTTATATTTTTTTTAAAAATAAATACTTCTTTAAAAGAAAATAAATTTTGGAATTTTAATTGTTTAAATAAAACACATAGAATATAGTTAATTTGTGTAACGAAATATTTAATTTATTTAATTACAATAATGTATATTAAATACATTATTTAAAAAAAAAAGATGTTTATATAAATTAATAATTTATTAATATTCACTTAATTAATATATTTTTTTAGTCCTAAAAGTATTAATTTATCGAAGTTCAAGTTCTACTGTATATCTAATTTAGTTAAATTTCACTCACTCTAATTATTTCTTCTCCAATTTTTAAACCTATAATCTACATGTTCGGTTCATTAAAGAGTCTAGATATATATGTATCCATCGATCAGAATTCTTGTGTTAGACTTAAAAAAATCTTCCCAATTGAAATAATTAGTACTTACACAGTAAATTTGAACAAAAAAAAAAAAGAGCAATCTAATTATTGTCAACACTAACTCTCCTCAACTCTTCATTCCAAAATATCCCAATTCACAACATGTAAAACTAAATATCAATTTAGTCTTTTCCTGGAAAAGATTTTAATTTAAGGAAAAAAATCGTTTTTTTTTAAAATTTATTAGAGGCTTAAAGTTATTAATTTAAAAAATTACTTTATAAATATACTCGTGTTCTTTGTGCATGTGAAAACAAGCTAATTGTAATGCCACATGAAAAACAAAGTATTGTCTTTACTGTTGAATAATTAAGTGTTCTGCACCTTTTTGTTCCCTTGTATTGTTCTTTAGTCTGTGTTGTTCTAATATTTAGGAGTTTAGTTATTTTATTTTTGCAAAACATAATTCATTTTTATCTTGGCTTTAGGAAGTTGGTTTTGCACTTTAGTGCTTCTTCTAATAATATTTCTGGTTTGCACTAGCCTATATAGAGGCTGCTGGTTACTGAATAAGAAAACACAGTAAACTTCTTTCTCATGCTCTCTCTTTTTACACTTGTATCTTCTCTATTTGTAATAGTGAGATAGAGCGATAAAAACAAAAAAACAAAAAAACAAAAAGAGAAAATGTGAGTCAAAGAAAGAAAGTGAGGTGAGAGCTCTAGACACGGGAGGTAGAGAGTATTTAAAAACAATAATAGCTTTATTTTTATTTTATTTTATTTTACATTTGTATTTTTTTAGGAACAACAGTGCACAAATGGCTTTTGAAAACTTTATGCTGCTGGAATGATGGTTACTAAGACTATTAGAGTATATTAATAGAGAACTTATTGAAGTTTAAAAAGTATTAACAATGTTACGACATAATTTAAATTTAATAAAATATTATTCGTTTTGAATCGAAACTTGTATAGTTTTATTTTTAAATTTCATATAAACGTTCTTCATCTAAAATACGTTTTGTCAATTAAAGTGTGAATCACTCTTTATAAATTTAATATTTTTTTTGTATTTTAACAATGTGAAATTTGTTTAAGGTGTTACATGCACCCCCTTTAGGGATTTAGTGTCTTCGCTGAGGTTTGTTTTACTACTACCTTACTGCGCATCGAGAGTAATTCTGATACTATCTATCATGATCCAATCCAGACCTGACAAGATATTATTCGTTTTGAACCAAAGCTCATACGGTTTTATTCCTAAACTACATGGTTTTGTTCCTAGACTTCACGCAAGCATTTTTCATCCAAACGCGTTTGCCAATTAAGATGTGGATCACCCATAGAGTGTTACAAGCATGTTGTTGAATCTGGTGTAGCAACCACTGCAACTAGGGAGGCACTCAAGTTGGAATGACTGAAGTTAAAATATTTTAAGGCAAAGGATTATTTGTTCCAGGCAATTGATTGATCGGTCTATCCTGAAAATAATTCTCAGAGAAGAAATTGTTGGATGATTTTATTGTTATGACATTCATAACGCAGCGGAATAAAAAAATAAAAATTTTATAATCTTTATTTTCATTAGATAAGAACACTTTTTATCTAAGAATCTTATGAATATATGATTTTGATGTTACAGTAAATAAAATTTAATAAAATATACCTTAAATCCACGCAGAGTTTTCTTCCACCAAAGGATTCCAAACCAAGCCTATTATTTTTTATAATGAAGGGAAAAGTGAGCTTTTTTCTTTTGTTTTTCTTCTCTAAAGAAAAAATACGTATCTTACGTTTTTCACATATGTATCTTGTATTTTATTTAGACTAGTCTTTTTATTTAAAAATAATAATTTAATTAATAATATTTACTAATTAAATTATTATCTCTTAAAAAAAGACATAATTCATGTAAACCACATAGAGTCCTACTCTTTGTGATTAATGTATAATACCTAATATTTGAGCATTATTAGTCTTTTAATAAAAGAAAAACACTAAATTCAAATTAAAATCTTTTTGATAATTTCAAAAAATTATCCTTAAGATTTTATTTATTTAATTTCTTAAATTAAATATTTAATTATATTTGGATAAGATCTTATCTATTTTAATTAATTCTTAATTAATTAATTTTATCCAAAACTATAAAATATATGTATTTGAAAATTTTTTTGTGAACACAAACAATTTGTGTAATAATAAAATCCTTTTATTTGTTCACTGTAATAACGAAAGAGGTGGTATTGGGGACTTATGGACCTACAATTTCAAGCTCCAATAAATTTTAAATAATTAATTAAACTCTTTAATTAATTAATTTAATTTATTAATTCCAGTATTATTCCACTAAAAACCTGGAATTGCACTCTTGAAATTGTAGATATAATTTACTCAGAAAATTTAGAGCAGTCCATTGATTTAATCACTACATGCAATTTAACCCTTCATAGATGATTCATAATTAGAGTTAGGTTAATTACTATTTTACCCCTCTAATTATTTTTTTATCCTTAAGTACCATTAATTCATCAGTGAATAGTTAATTTGTAATATTATTACAAATTGAACGCTCTAACCGTTCAGTTTTAAAATTAACCCTTAAGAGAACCTTCTTTCTAACTTCCATTAGGAATGAATGGATTCCATATCTGTAAATCATATTCCCAACCGTTTATCTCACAATGCCACTAAAATACAAATTTTTAGTCTGTTCTTTAAACAAATCGTAACAAGTATTTCAAATGACATAATGACACAAACAGAAGTTTATGATTACTCAGGATTAAGGTTAATCAGCATATGATCATCGGTTGACATTATTTGAATTCTTAATTAACAACAGTATTTTACATAAGAATTCAAATTACGTCTGGTCCAGTCCTATATAATCATATTATATATAGTGCCTCTACCATAATGTCACTACATTAATGATCCGGATAAGATTACTACATTTTAAATGTTTGTAGACCGCACTAATAATATTTAATTAAAGATCCCAAACTCTAATTAATTTATTACGGATTTTTTCTATTTATTATCCATAACTTTAATCCTCTTGTATCTAACAATTATATACTAAAGTTATGATTACATAAATAAACAAGGGATTTTTTGATATTTTATGTTATAAAATTATGAACACTCATCAAGTATAAAATTATAATTTTATTAATTTTATAAAAACGTTACAAGTACATGCTTTCAGGGCATTATCCCTAATAGAAACTTCTAAGGATATTTAGGATTCAATGAAGAAAATATATCAAAGCTTGTCAAAAGTGTAGCATGTACAATTACAGATGAACGATGGTGAATCTTATACCAGTTATTATGCAAAGATTATGGGGATAGTGAACAAAATGCGATTCTATGGTGATCAGATGGAAGATGTTGCTATTGTTAAGAAACTCTTGTGTTCCTTAGCACCAAAGTTTGATTATTTTGTCTACTCAATTGAAGAATCTAAGGATGTAGATGCACTCTCACTTGATGAACTCCAGAGCTCCTTATTGGTCCACGAGCAAAAGATGAAACGAAATTCAACTACAAATAAGCAAAGATTTATTGGCTTCCACCTCTATTAGATTTTCAAATGCTAGAGGAAAGGGTAAACGTTAAGGTAAAGGAAGGGGAAATCGAGGTAATAGAGATGGCAGTAGGCATTTCAAAGCTGATGATGCTCAATTTCAAGGCAAAAACAGAGGACGAGATCAACAATTTGATAAATACAAGGTAGAGTGCTTTAGATATCATAATTTCGTTCATTGTCATTTTGAATGTTATACTAAACTTCCTAATGACAAAGAAAAGGAAGAGAAATCAAATTTTATAGAAAAGGAGGTAGAAACTTTGTTGAACACTATTCGAGTAGATGAGGAACCTAAGTCAGATGTATGGTATATGGATACAAACTGCAATAACCACATGTGTGAAAGTAAGTCTTCTTTTTCGTATTTAAATGAAGGCTTTCATTCTATAGTGAATTTTGGTAATTGTTCTACTGTGAATGTAATGGGAAAATGTGATGTTAATATTAAAACCAAGAATGGTTTTATAGAAATAATTTCCAATGTTTGTTATGTTCTTGTCTTGAAAAGTAATTTGTTAAATGCTAGTCAATTGCAAGAAAAATGTGATGTTAATATTAAAACCAAGAATGGTTTTATAGAAATAATTTACAATGTTTGTTATGTTCTTGTCTTGAAAAGTAATTTGTTAATTTGCAATGTTTGCTTTTGTTCAAATGAGTTCAAACAGGTTGTCTCCATTGAAGATCAGAAATGCCCAACCTTGTTTAATGGTTGAAGTGAAATACCTTTCATGGCTTTGGCATTTTCGCTATGGCCACTTGACTTTTGGTGGATAAAAAACTCGAACAAAAAAATATGGCGACAAGACTTAAATTATTATTCTTCTCAAGTTTGTGAATAATGTGTTGTTATCAATCAACATAATTCTCAATTCTCTCATGGAAAGTCGTGGAAATAAAAAAATATCTTTGTAGCTAGTTCCTTCTGACATTTGTCCTCTAGGATATTTGTGGGCTGGATGGATGTAAAAGATACTTAATTACCTTTATTGATGATTATACTAAAAAAAAAACTTGAGTTTATATTTTGCAGAAGAAAGCATAAGCTTTTAGTGCATTTAAAAGCTTTAAAGCGTGTGTTGAAAATGAAATTGGAAAAGCCATTAAAACCCTTTGTATTGATCATTATGGATAATATTACTCTAAAAGAATTTAAAGGCTTTTATGATGATTAAGGTATTAGAAGAGAACTCACAGTTATTTATACACCACAGCAAAATGGTTTATTTAAGAGAAAAATAGAACCATCCTTAACACGGTGAGAAGCTTGTTGGCAAAAGGGAAAATTCCAAAGAGTTTTTGGCCGGAGTCAATGAATTGGAGCATTCATGTGTTGAACAAAAGTCCTACTTTTTTTGTTCAAAATATGACACTTGAAAAGGCTTGGAGTGGGTGGAAACAACTGTAGATCACTTCAGAATTTTTGGTTGCATTGCTTGTGCACGTCCTATATGAGAAAAGGAAGAAGCTTGATGATAAGGGTAAAAAGTGTCTTTCTTGGGATAAGTGAAGCTTCCAAAGAATATAAATTGTTCAATCCACTCATGAAGAAGATCATGACTAGTAGAGATGTCATTTTTGATAAGGAGAAGACTTGGAATTGGAATAAAAATAGTTCGGCAACAACTTATTTCAGTCATTTTTTATGGAGAAAATGAAAAAGAAAAGCAACAACCCTTACAACAACAAATTTCAGTCCCTAAAAATCTACCAATAAAGCTCCAACAATTGCTGAAACTTCACCAACAACAGTAGACTCTATTGATACAGCAGCCCGAATCACATTTTTGTCGGAACTAGTATTAACCAATCTAAAAGTAAAATCCAATCACTCACTTTGTTTTACTTTTAGATTATGACCATACAACTTTCAAAAGTGCTATCAAAGAATCAAAATGGCAGAAGGATGTAGATGATGAAATTGCAGCCATTGAAAGAAATGATACTTGGGAGCTATATAATCTTCCAAAAGGGCATAAAATCATTAGTCTGAAGTAGGTCTATAAAACAAAACTGAAGAAGGATGTGGACAAGTATAAAGGCGCGATTAGTAGTTAAAAGATACAAAAGCAATAGTTTGGAGTTGACGGTAAAGAAGTTTTTGCTCTTGTTGCAAGGCATGACACAATTAAATTGGCGATCATGTTGGCAGCACATAATTCATGGCTTATCTTCCAATTAGATATCAAATCGACATTCTTTCATGGAAACTTTGAAGAACAGATATTTCTTGATCATTGTCCTAGTTATATTTAGATTGACAATTAGCATAATTTGTATAGATTATAAAAAACTCTTTATGGATTAAAACAAGTTCCACGGGTTTGGTATAGTTGCATTGTGACTTATTTTTTGAAAGAAAGTTTTTAAAAATGTCAATATGAGCACATACTTTTTGTTAAAGTTAAAAATGGAGGAAAAATGCTAATTATCTATTTATATGTAGGTGATCTCATATTTACTAGCAATGATGTTGTCGTGTTTGAAAAGTTTAAGAAGTTTATAATAGTTAAATTTGAAATGTCTGATCTTGGATAACACACTCTATAAGCAAATTGTGAGTAGTTTGAAGTATTTAACTGCAACAAGACTAGACAAAATGCATTCTATAAGTGTAATCAATAAAATATATGGAGAATCCAACAAAGTTGTATCTTTTAGCTGCCACGAGGATCTTTCATTATTTGCAAGGAACTAATGATTTTTGTGCTATTCTACAAAAAAGGTGAAAGGTTAGATTTGACTGGGTTTACTGACATCAAGATGATAGGAGGAGCACTTTACGTTATGTTTTTATGCTGGGCTTAAGGACTGTGTCATGGTTATTTAAGAAGCAACCAATTGTCACTTTATCAAACATTGAAGCTAAATTTATCGCTGCAACAACTCGTGTTTGTCAAGCTATCTAGCTGGGGAAAATTCTTGAATAGTTGCATTTCAAGCAAGTTTTTTGTAATAGTAGCTCAGCCACCCAACTCTCTAAAATTATGTGTTACATAGAAGAAGCAAGCATATTGATGTGAATTATTAATTTTAAGAGATCTCAGCAATGATGGTGCAATTAATCTGAAGTATTCCAGAAATGAAGATCAACTATGATATATTTACTAAGCCCTTTAGATAACTTCCCTTCCACAATCCGAGAGGTTGTTGTATTTGCACTTTGGAAAATCCTACTTGAAGAAAGAGCTACATAACTAAACTAAAGTCCAAAAGCTTTCAATTTAAGCAAGAGATTGTTGAATAATTAAGTGTTATGCAGGTTTTATTTTACTAAGTATTGTCCTCTAATCTATGTTGTCCTAGATTATAGCAGTTTTGCTATTTTATTTCTACAGAACATTGTCTATTTTTACCTAAGCTTCAAGAAGTTAGTTTTCCATGTTAGTGCCTATTTTTATGTTATTTCTTGTATGTACCAGCCTATATAAAGCCTGTTGATTATTTAATTAAGAAAAACAGTAAAATTCTTTCTCCTGCTCTCTCTTTTTACACTTTTATCTTCCTCTATTTATAACATTTAGGCAACCCATTTACTCCTTTTGCTTTTTATGTTACCTATTTATTCTCTTCTAAAACGTTTTAAAATGTTCAACAACAAAAATCCTTTAAATTAGCAACATTAATTTTTAAAAGTAATTTTAAAAAGTTGGTGTCATAATTAATAAAAAGATTTTTAAACATTTTATAACTAAATAAAATTGAGCAATATTAAAAACAACAAGCAACTAACCAAAAAAATTTCTACTACTTAAATTATATTTTATAATATTTTTATTTATTTTTCCAAATCACTAGGGCCATCATCTAGATCTAAAAACATGGCACACATGTTGCGGCCAACGGCCATCGATTAAATTAACAAAAATGAATGAGATTTTAAGTGATATGGATAATCACGAGAGTACATAAAATATGTTTGTTTATGGGAATCCATCAATCAATCTTCTTTCGTTGGTTTGTGAAAGTAATTTATGGGCTGTCTTGATCCAATCCGTGAGGTTTGAACATCCGCAATGCCAATCTTGAATCCTATTATTAGTTTATTTCAACTTTGAATTTTACTGGTCTTGCTTTCCTAAAAAAGAAATCGGAACGTGCCTTTGTTTATTTTATATATATGTTTTGAGTCTTTGAGAATGGGAGTGCTGGCCAGAGGCAATTCGGATTTCCAAGTGAAGAATCGAATTAGGCGTCCCCACCGGCAAAATGATTTCTTTACCCTTAATTCAATTTTTTAAATATTTTCTTTTAAAAAAAGTAATTATTGTAATTTTAATAGCAAAACTATTTTTAAAAATATATATATATATTTAAACTTCAAAACACAATTGATCATAAAATTACATATTTAAAAATTTACAAGAATTCATTCTCATTCTAAATACAAGTAAACGCATCAATAAGCATTAGATAATTTAGATTCTTATTTGATACTCCTAAATTGTAAATATACAACTTAAAAATTCCTCAACCAATTCCTATCTATTTCTATTTTAACCAAATTCGATTTAAGAAAAGTAAAAACACACTTTCTTCAAAACCGATGATATTTACAAGGGATATTATTAATAGTACTTTATTGTTAACATCAAATTCTAGCATAAAAATATAAAAAATGCCCTTGATAACATACTTTATTTTGACGATTATGCCCTTAATGTGATAATTTAAATCTTTTTCTTTTTCTTTTAATTTTTTTTAATATAAATCAACAACTGCAAACAAATAGAAGAAATTCCACAATTAAACATGTTAGACTTTGAAATTTGAGATATTCCATAGTCAAATTAAATTTATATTTTTTTAAGAAACAACAATCGGATCTCTTTAAAGACTAAGTTAAGATGATCTCTTTTGGCGCATATTAAGCTTTAAAAGTCTTCTGCAACTATAAATAAAGTTAAGTCAAGACAAATTTTTTTTTTTACAATTTGAATTATGATAACGATTGTATTTTGACTTTGGTATCAACAGAAGAGTTGTAGATAATTGACTCAAAAATTTTTAACTTTAAGAAATATACTGCTTGGATATGTATTTTGTGAAATACAGTCCAAATACATGAGATGAGTCAAGTTGAACAGAAGTTGTAATTCAGTTCTGTTGTATCCCAATTTTAGCCCATTAAATGTTGGATTTGCCTTTTTGATTGTTTTTTAAGTTTGTGTAAGATTGAGTTATATAGCTCATAGTTCAAGAATTTCTTTATTTTGATTTATACATTGAGAGTTATGTCCATTTTTCTAAACCTGTGCAAATAGCATTCATTAATCACAATTTAAGGACAATACTTTATTTCAAGTTTAAAAATACAAAAATACTAAAATTAATGACATTCTAAATATTAAATTGTGATTGAATCTCTTAACAAATATGTATTTTAATGTGTTCATCAATCTCCAAAATGAATTTAACTTTGTCTAGGTTGGCTTCATTCCCTCTCTTCAACATGAACCCCAAACACTTCCCTAACTTGACTCTAAAGGCACAATTTTTTAGATTTAGCTTTATGTTGTGCTCCCTTATAATTTCCAATGTCTTCTTTAGGTCCTCTATAAGGTCTTCAGGCTATACTGATTTGACGATCATATCATCTACATAAACCTCCATATTCTTCCCAATTAGAGGTTTAAATAACTTGTTCACAAGCCTATAATAAGTAGCCCATGCATTCTTTAGTTCGAATGGCATAACTTTGTAATAATAAGTCCATTGGTAGGTAATAAATGAGGTCTTATCTTGGTCAAATGGAATATCTTGATTGATTATATCTTGAGAAGGTATCCATGGAGTTAAGAAGTGTAAGTTCAACCATAGAATCTAATAGCTGATCAATTTTTAAGAGAGAAAAACTATCTTTTGGGCAGGCTTTAAATTTGTAAAGTCTATGCTCATCCTTTACTTTCCATTAGCTTTCTTGACCATTACTACATTGGTCAACCATTTGGGATAATGAACTTTTCAAATGATTCATAGAGCTAAAAGCTTCTCTACCTTAGTTGTTACGACTCTTCTTATTAAAGATTTTTTCTCTTCTATTTAACAGGCTTGAAGGATGAGTAGACAATCAACAAGTAGGTTATTAATGAAGGGTTTATTCTTGGTATATCTTAGTGAGACCAAGAAAAAATATCCAAGAACTCTATAATCAATGTACTTAAGCTATCTTTGATCTTTGGGCTCAGTTGTGAACCGATTCTCACTACCTTCTCGAGGGATTTCAATTTGACTTGTATCAAGAGCAACTCCTCTACTGGTCTTGGAGATTTTGATTAATCTTCCTCCTTCGGATCTACTGTCAAGATACAGAAAGTCCTATTTGTCAAGGTTACATAGTAGCTCCTTGCTCTCCATTGATCTCTGTAGATGACTTTTACTCCATCTCTAGCATAGAACTTAATCTTAAAATAATGGATAGACATAGCTGCATTTGAGTTCCTCATGAATGATCATCCTAACAAAACTTTGTAGAGGAATGGTTAATCAACCACCACAAATGTCATCATCATAGTCTTTACATAGGGTCTCTGCCTTAAGGACATGGTCAAACTGACTATGGGTGAGAAAATAACAAAAACAAATTGGATCGGTCAAATCGAACTGATTGGTTCGGTTTAAATTTTGTACTTTAAAAAAACAATTAGGTTTTTACCAATAAAATAACTAAACAATTTGGTCCGGATCTAATCTGGTTATACACATACCAGAACTGAATTGAAAATTTCAAATTTTTAATTATTCATATTTTATAATATAAATATATAAAACTAGAAAGTAATTTAACATAAAAGCTAACTTTAGCCTAGTTGGTTAAGTGAAAATAATATTCTTTCTTAGGTCTTTTGTTCAAATCTTGATTATTATTTTTAATTATTAATAGTCTCTAACTTGAATATAATAAAATGGAATATATTTGAATTAAAAAATTAACTTCAACTTAATTGGTTACGTGGACATAATATCCGTACTTAAGTCCCGAGTACAAATCTTGGCTATGTTTTTTAATTATTAATATTTTCTAACTTGAATATGATAAACTGAGACATGTTTTAATTCAAAAGTTAGCTTAAGCTCAGTTGGTTAAGTAGAGATAATATCCCTTCTTAATTCACAAGTTCTAATCTTGGTTATATTTTCTAACTATTAATATTTTATAACTTGAATATAATAAACTAGAATATGTTCTAATTCAAAAATGAGCTTTAGCTTAATTGGTAAAATAGAGATAAAACTCTCCTAAAGTCACATGTTTGATTCAACATCTTTTATTTTTTAAGTTTAATTTTTTTTTATTTTTTAAATTGACCAAAAATTGAAAACCAAACCGGGAAAAAGCAACTCGATTTATAATTTATATTTAGTTTTATTCAATTCTCTTTTAGGGGAGAATTGAAAAACCGTGAGCCAATTTGATTTTGGCCAAAATTGGATTGAACCAGCTGGTGCTCACCCCTAAAGCTGACTACTATAAGTGACATGATACAACCATCTCCAAACCCAAATAAAGGAGTTTAGGTTTGATCTTTGGGCCCTTAATGCTAAAGTCATCTAGCACCTCTTCGAAGATTGTATCCACTGAGCTTCTTAGGTCGATGAATTCCCAATTTACCTCAACTCTGGCTATTTGTACTGAGACTACTAATGCATCATTGTATGGATAACTAATTCTTTGGGTATCCTTTTGGGTAAACATGATGGCAATAGCTTGAACCCAAGGCTTTTAGCAGTAAGATATTGTACTTCACTTAGTGTCCTACGATGGAATATCAAAAATAGTTTTTTCTCTGACTATTAGAGTCTCTGACTAGTGTGAGACCTCATGAGATTATCATAGTCATCCCTAGTTGAGTTGTTGGCTCAGGATCTAAAGCTTTGATTTACTGAAACCTTTTTTGTTCTCAACCGACTTTAAAATTTTTTAAATACCTATTTCTGATTAATTGGTCTACTTGTTTTCTTAGCTGATATCAATGGTTTGGATGTATGCCTATGGTCTTGATGAAATTTACTTCTTATCTTTGTTATGCTATTCTGTAGGTGCTTTCATGATTTTCGACTCTTTGAGAAAGCCTTTCTCTTTTTTATCCTCAAATATAATCTCCAGAGGGAAAATGAAGGGAGCAAATTTTTCTTCTTGAATTCTTACCACCCTAGACGAAGAGCTCCTCATTTTTTCACCCCGATTCTCTTCGTGTGGTTGGTATTTTCGAGGATACTTCACTTCTCTAGATGGTTTTTGGTCTCTCCCTTTTTTGGACAACTTTTTTTGGGAGATCTTCTTAACTCCTTACCTCATATCCTTGCTCAGATATCTATTACCTACTTCCTCTTTGATTCTTCTTCTTCCTCAATCCTTATGTACTTAAGTGCTCAATCATAGGCAACTGTTTAAGTTATGATCATATTCTTGGACAAATAATATCAGAATCAATTTAGCCTCAACCTTGCTGTTAAGGTTTCCAATATGATGGGCTAGTTAAAGACCTTAAATTGGATCACTTCTTGGTGGAACTGTCTCATGAAGTCTCTTAAGATTTTGTTCGACCTTGCTTAAGCCTTTTCAATTATTAGAAGTCTTTGGTTGACTCACAGGCTCCACAAAAATGTTGGAAAAACTTGTCGATCAACTTACTATAAGAGGAAATACTGTTCTACTTTAAAATTTATTACTAGATAATGACTTATCCTTTTAGGTTCATGTAGAATAATCGAAAAAATCCTGCAATGGACAACAAGTTGATCACTTGGTCCATATAATGATTCGGGTTGGTCATTCCTTTGTAGGTCAGGAGAGTAGGCAATTTAAATGCTGCAGGCAATTTCATGTCTCTAAACTCGTCGGTAAAAGGAGACTTCCTCTTCCTTTTAGTAGCTTTTAGAGGAGGAAGTTCTTGCTTTCGTTATCCTCCATTAGCATATGCAATTGCTCTTTTAGGCTTTAAATGTTTTCCTCCAAAGGCACTTCTAGTTTTACACTTCTCTCTGTGTTGCCTTTTCTGAGTTTCTTTTTATTAAATATTCTACGAGCATCATGCTTGTCTAGTCATCCTCATTCTTCTCTACACCTTGATTTCTAATTCACCTTAAGTTAATAACTTCTGAGTATACAGGTGCCTAGTCGTTAAGTTCTCGATGCAACATTCTACTTTAAGGTTGACTTTTTTTCTTAGATGATTCTTCTTGTACTTTTTTCCCTTTCTATTCTCGGGTGAATCGAATAAGAAGCCTTTTATTCCCAATTGGTAGGAGAGAGTCCATTAATTTGACAATCCAGCTTTTCGGTTAATTGCTTTTCAGGGCTCGTATTCTCTTCTAACCCTTGGTGTTTTTCTAACGTTGTTGCCAAATAACTCTTTTAATTCTTCCTTTTTTAGTTTTGCTCTCCTCAATTCTTCTTCTAATTTAGTTTGTTAGGCAGGCCTCGCCCTTGCTTATCGTGCCACATTGTCATCATATAGCCTAATGACTTATCTTGGTTAATTTGATCAGGATTCTTTGTTAACCATCACTTTTGGTTATTTTTGTGGATGGTCATGGATTATGTAATCATCTTATCACCTTCAATTGATTGCACTTCATGACTTTCTATTTTGTCCCTACAGATGGCGCCAAACTATTGACCTTAAAATTTAGGAGATTTTGGACCTACGAGTTAAATTTATATTTATTGGGAATAACAACTAGATCTCTTTGAAGGGATGGGCTAAGATAATCTCTTTTCACACATACTGGACTTTAAAAATCTCTTGCAAGCACAAACAAGGCTAGGTCGTGCCAGAGTTTTTTTTTTTTTCTGTTAATGAATCTCTAATGTTTAAGTTAAGAAAAAAGATTAGAAAGGAAAAGAAGGCAATGAAAAAAGGTTTAATGGTTTCTTTTGGTTTGCAAATTCAAATTTTTGGATTATAATTTTTTCAAAAAAAATAAATCTTTACCTCTATTCCTTATGTGATTGTTTAGCCTCCTTTTTATAGGTGCTTTTGTATTAAGTTGTAGAGTTCTATTAAAATTTGGATATATCTTTATCTTTTTTATTTTGTATTTATCCCGAGATTGTAAGAGTAGAATTTATACCAAAAATTTTAAGATTCCAAGATTCTTGAGGATAAAGATAGTTTAAGTCCTTAGTCAACATGTATCTTTCCAATTGCCCTTGGAAGGCTTTAATGATTGGTCTTGGTTTGAATAGATTGCCAAAAATACTTGTTGTTAGTGGCCGAGGATCATGAACAAGTTTTAAGGATACTCTTTTGTTTATCATCCATTCTTTCTAAAGATAGTGCGCCGAGACCTTGGGTGCTCGCATAATTGGCTTTGTGAGCATGAGGCGAAGCGTTCTCGAGATATTCAAATTTGAAATCTGTGAATTGCATTGGGCTTAAATCTATGGGAGACAAAACCTATCATCAAAATTTATAATCTACAAATTAAGAGAATTAAAAAAAAACGCCAAATAAACTAGAAAATTATTACATAATTTCATAAATTTAAATTTCCAAATCTACAAATATTTTAAAGAATCAACAAACAAATTTTTTTTAACAATCTATATTTATTTAATTTTCAATAAATCCACAAAGATCCAAACGTATAAAAAAATTTAAGAATTATTCTTTGAAATCACAAATTCATTGATACAAACACTGGTAAGTTCACACATCTTCCTTAATTTCGAAGAATACCAGTAAAATTACCAAATGTCTAAAGAGGAATCTATCAAGGGCAATTTTAGCAACCACCAGCAAAAACAATGGCCAGGGCCCCTAGTACGTGGCCGAGCGAGGCCTCGCTTCACTGCAGTTGGGCGAAGCAACACGAGTCCTCGCTCTACACATGCAACAACCGTGTATGGCCCTACGGTACTGATAAGTACTTATATCAAATAATAACCACTATTATTCATTTTAGGAACTACTACGTCATAACCTTATTTAGATTGTTCTTAAACTATTTTCATTTTTCAGCAGTTCTTAAGTGAATTCATATAGAGAAAAATTAATAGATTTTAGCAAATAACATATCAAATATAGAAGATATATTGTACTTATGAAATCTATGCAAACAAAAACTCAAAATATTAAGATGATCTGCAGTGAGTATAAACAATACGAGAATGATAATTTTTCTAGAACTATTGTCTCTATGGTAGCCACGATAAGGCTTATGATATCTTTAGAATGTTATATTCGGTTAGTATATGAAGTCTCCCATCTATTTGCAATAGGGTGATGATGTGCATACCACTTATTTGCTATAGGTGGAACAAGATGTCTCAGCACTAACAATACCTACCAAAAACAAAAAAATAGTTATGATTAAGTAATGAACATAAGCTAAAAGAGCATGAATGAGTTTATCAAAATAAAAGGCTTATATTATACCTCAACAAAATGATTGCCATTTAAAAATCCAATGGCAATATTCCTACGAGATATTAAGGTAGTGGCTCTGATCTCATAGGTAAAAATGTAAGGCATTATTGTAGTGAAGACAAGTGGAATAGAATAATGTTATAATACAATTCAATAAAATGACCCATGTTAGGCATGGTCATCCATCGATCGTATCCGAGCAATTCTAAAAAAATGACAGGATATGAGTACACTCATTTATCCTTTAAAGTGCTCCATATAATCAGCCATAGTCATCTACGTGAGAGTGCAACTCCTTTGGTAAATCCTTCCTTGCTTGAATCGATCCATACTCACCAAAGCCCATCAAATAACCTGTAGACATACTTGATATGATTAATATATGGTTGCAAACTTGGTAAAAAAATGCATCAATATATATTGTTGGCTTGAGTGGCGTGCTTTAATTAACCTGTAGACAGAAATAGTTTTGAAAAAAAAATCAAACCTTGTTTAAAAGAAGCAATTTACTAAAATAAATAAATAAGACTATAAAAAAAAGAAGGTACTCAAATTATTGACCAAAGATGTTATAACACAAAAATTTAAGTAACCAATTCAAGTTTGGTTTAAGCACCAATTCAAGTTTATTCCAATGATGATCAATGCTCTCAAGCGGTATAGGATGACCTTCTCTTTTCTACTTCACAATCTCATGAGCACATGGTACATCACATGCACGACGAAAAACACACCCACGTAAAGATAGGTTAACCCCAACCGAATTAGCTCAGTTAAAACTATTCTTAATGCTACTATAGAGATGAAGCCTGGGATCTCTTTGAATTCAGTAGGTCTGAATTGACGTTGGAAAATTGTCAAACTCTTCTTTAATGATGCTTTAATGTTTTTATATTACAACTCAAAACCAAATTGTGTGTCTTTGTCCAAAGGTCTTGAAATTTTATTGGCTTGTGCCAAGATAGTTCTTCAGCTATGAATGTGAACTTTCAACTATGTTAACCGAAAAACAAAAATTAAATAATTAATTAATGGATAAAATTTATGATTATAAATTGATGATAAATGTGAAATCATATATACTTCATCTGTCGTCACATTCCCAAAATGCATGATCTTAATTTTTCATGAAGAAACTAACCCTTTTTTTTTTATAGTTATTCGACCAAGTATTTGTTATATTTCTATCACTTTTGGAGAAGTAGCGTAACCCCAAATATCTGGGCTATTATCTAATTTAGTCACAAAAAAAAGATTTAAATTTTTTTTATAATCAAATAGTCAGAAAATGAACAAAAATACCCACGTCTATTTTTCCATCAAAAACTCAAAATCCCAACATTTTCCACTAAAAACCCGAAAATCAAACACTACTCTTAACGCTCAGACAGTAATTGGCATCAACTAAAAGTGAAGCATCGGCGAGGGGCCACGGTATTGACGAAATCTTTGCTTGGATTTCCCATTTTGAGCAAAATTATATATTAAGTTTTAAATTTATATTATAGGTGTTAAATTATTAGTTAGATATTTTAAAAATTGGAAGTTGAAATTGGAGATGATAAAGTTAGGCTGTTCAGACAAACTATGAGATGATACCATGGTTCAACGATATTTTGATTGTATTTTATGGAAGAATTGGAAAATTTGTGTGTTTGTACTAGAAGAATCGACGAAATTGAGTGTTCATGCGTGAGTTCACGGCGACGAAAATACTGTACGAGTGGCAGCCTAATTGTTGCCCACTCAAAAGCCTATCGGTGATTTTGTTATAATTGTTGGATAAATGGGTGCTTTACAAGAAATGTGTGTGTAAGGATACAACAAGAACTTATTAAAAATTTAGGCTTGCTTAACAATGTTCTTAAATTATTAAAAATTAAGGATTCAATGACTATGAGATATGGTAAAATGTACATTAAATAAAAATATTTTCGGACAACAAGTATGATTTATGATAATAGTGGATAGAAGAGAGAAAATGTTATTAAAGATTGGAAAGAGAAGTTAATTAAATGAAATAAAGTGTGTTTACAGTATTTATAGAACTCAAGTGTCTTTATGGAGAGACAAAACTCTTCTTCGAGAGGCCACACTCATTGAAAGGGATAAGTGACTCTCTAAAGAGTCACAACTTCGAGCCTAGGATTTGGGCCAACGCCGTAGTGCCCAAGCCCCTTACGACTTGTGCGCTTCTCATTCGTCCTTCTTTCTCTTCTCAGTTATTTCTCTATACTCTAAAGCTTAATTTTACATTTGTTTATTTGAAATGCACTTTTATACACCAATAATCTCTCACATATTTCAAATAAATTAATGTGAATCAAATCAACCACATATCAAAGTAGAATTTAATTTATATGAATTGATATCGTTCCAAATTATAAACCAATCAATTAATTAAGCAATTATATTTTACAGGAACTAGGAGAAACCAAGGTTTTATCAACCTTCGTGCTTTTGGATGTAAAATAGAGGATTAAATAATCAAGTTAAACTCTCTAAAATTGTTTTTCTTTACGGTTTAACACTATTAATGATCATGTGCCTTCTCAGTTTCATGAATGCTATAGAGATACCTACCTAGCTCTCATAGGAACTAACTACAATTCCACACTCATATATGTGACATTTCATCAAGTTTGTCCAGCAAGTTTAACACACCATTAGTACTCACCCTATTCCACTATAAATACACTACTTCAACATAAGGAGAGACTCACAAAATACAATCGATAGTACAACAAGACAATAAGTGACTTACTCTTACCTTTATAAACCGACTTCAATTGGATCCTCAATCACATAAGTAGGGTTATCATTATTCTTGTCTCATGCTCCAGGAAAAAGTCTCATCCTCGTCAACGTTTATTCCACTAATCTCCTATTTAGTGGTTTTGTCAGAAGATTGACCAAGTTCATCTCTGACCTCACATAATCTAGGCTCACCACCCCAGATTCTAGCAGGTGCTTTATGATGCCATGTCGTAGACGAATATGTCTACTTTTTCCATTATAAATTTTACTCTTTGATCTAGCAATCGCTGCTAGGCAATCACACTTTACAAAAGTTATTGTAAGAGGGTGAGTATTAATGGAAATATCACTTATGAATGTCCTTAACCATTCAACCTTAGAAAATTTTTTTTTAAGGCTATCAATTCTGATTCCATGGTAGATCGTGCTATACAAGTCTATTTGGTATCTTTCCAACATATGGTTCCTTTACCCAAGGTGAACATATATCCACTAATAGACTTGAACTCACTGGATTTAGATATCCAATTAACATCACAATAACCTTCTATCACAGGTTGTGATCTACCATATATAAGTACATAAGTTTTAATGCCTGTAAAATATTTTGCAACTTTATTCAAGGCACTCTAATGTTCTTTTTTATTTATTTTGAGTATACCTACTCAATCTTCCTACATCATATACTATATTAGACCTAATAGTTTTCATCAAGTACATGAGATTACCAATTATTTGGGCATAACAGTTCTGATTGTCACTAAGTTCAACATTCATTCAAAGTTTATCACTAGTATCATAAGATGTTGCCACCGGTTTGCATATTATGTACTAAAACCTCTTAAGAAACTCCCTACATAATGTTCTTTTAATAAAGTGAGATTATTAGATGTTCTCATAATCTTTACCTCAAGATTACATCAGCTTCTCCCATATCTTTCATATTAAACACAGTTGATAGAAATCTCTTAGTCATAACTGTTTGTTCCATACTATGGCTAAATATGAGCATGTCATTCACATAAAGACATATGATGATGTATCTATAAGCTTCAAAGGTTTTATAATACATACATTTATCAGAAATTTATCATAAAACCATTTGATACTAAAGTATTGTCAAACTTCTCAAACCACTGTTTTCGTATATGTTTCAACCCATACAAGGACTTGACCAACTTACATACTTTATGCTTTGTATCAACACTAACACAACCTTCTAATTGTTCTGTATAAATTTTCTCTTCTAAATCTCTATTTAGAAAAGCAGGTTTTATATCCATTTGATGTATGAACAAATCATTTGTTATAGCCAATGCAATCAAAATCCTAATGGATGTTATTCTAGTTACTAGAGCATAAGTATCAAAATAATTTAAGTATTTCTTGAGTGAACCCTTTGGCAACTAACCTTACCTTATACTTCTCAATAGTGCCATCAGCCCTTATCTTTTTTTTTAGAATCCATTTACTACTAATGGGCTTGGTACTCAGAGGAAAATCAACTAATTACCACACATGATTACTCATGATTGAGTTGATTTCATTATTAATTGTCTCACTCAACATTAACCTTTATATGAATCACATTTTATCTACATTGACTTTCTTATGAAAGATAAACTCAAAGAATTTTATATTTTTATATTATATTATGTTATTTGCATTAAACAACCCCATGGTATCCTCTTATAGGAAATTTTATTTTGTATATGGTAAGTAGTTAAAATTGCTTTATCACACAAGTTCATAGGTGCCCAGAATTAACATACAATTCATCATTTCTTTCAAAGTTCTATTTTTGTTTTCGGCGCCCCATTAGATTCAAGTAAGTATGGTGGTAACTTTATATATAATTTTATTGTCCTCATTATAGGAACTAAACAAATTAAACACATACTCTTCTCCTTTATTAGTTCTTAATCTTTTTATTTTCTCACTAAGTTGATTTTCAACTTCTTGTTTATAAATTAAGAATTTTTCATACGACTCATCCTTATTTCTTAACAAATATTCCTTAATATATTTTTAAAAATCATCTATAAAGGTTATGTAAAATCTTTTCCCTTCTCTAGTCATGATATCCTTAAGATCACCTAGGTCACTATAAACTAAACTAAGTAATTTAGTTTCTCTAAGAGTTATAAGTTTATAACGTTTCTTAGTGGACTTTCTTTCCACACATATATTACATTGATGCATTTCATCTAAATTTATGTTAGAAAGAAAATCAACTCTTTTTATATTTCTCAAATAAAAATAATTCAAGTGACCTAGTCTATCATTCCATACATTAAAAGACTTAACAATATAAACAGAAGAAACATCTTTATTCATTGGAACATCAAGTACATTAAGTTTGAACAATTTATTGAAAGAATACCTATTTTCTAATTAATGTTCCACCTTTGGCCATTACAACTTTATCCCCCTTTAAACGAGACTTTTACATTTACTTTTCCTAGTATAAACATAGAAACAAGATTTGTATCTAATATTAAGAACATTGAGCATATTACTTAGTATAAAAGACATTCTAGAAGTTAATTTAAGGAGAACTTTTCCTTTCCTCACCACCGATGCAGATGGAAATTATCAAGATACACTTGTTCTTCTCCATCTCTCACATGGACATACTCTTGAAAAGTACTCTTGTCTCCAAAATATGTGTCTAGTGGCTCTAAAGTCAATAACCCATTCTTTGTTGTCACTTGCCATTATGTTCACTTGTGAAACAACCACTGTAGCAATAACATCTCCCTTAACCAAATTAGCCTTAGAAGTTTTGTTGTTTCCTTTCTTATTTCTATGCTTACATTGATATGCAAAATGACCCAATTTTCATAGGTATAACACTTACCTTTCTTTTTGAATGAGACTTTATTTTTTTTCAAGTGAGCGTTGCTTGTGGAATCTTGATGTTTTCTATTATGATTATCACCTTCAACTAAGTTGGTCTTAAAAATTAATTCTTTAGCCTTTTCTAAGGTCTCCCATTGGCTATTCTTTTCTTCTATTCTAATGTGCACAATTGAATCTTTCAATGTCAAATTTTTTGTTTTATGTTTATTCCTTTTTTTTTTATAATCATTTCATGATTCAAACAATTTTTCAATTAAAAACTAATAATAAAAGGTTTAGGAAAAACTATGTTTTCATTTTTCAAGTCATTTAGTAGAAGGTGAAAATCATGAATTTGTGTTATGACTTCTTTTTTCTCAAACATTTTAAAGTCTGAGAAATTTGCTATGACATACTTTTGGACGCTAACATCTTCTTTTACATATTTTTTCTTAAGTTGTGCCCATATTTCATATGCATCTTTGTATATAGAATATTCATCATATAAGTCATTTGACAATTATGTAAAATTGTGTTACGGCATACTTTATTAGCCTTACTTCACTTTAGGAACTTCTCCTTGTAGTTTTCTGCAGTAACCTTTGGAGGAGGAGTTGTAAGATACACAACCAAACCTATGACATCCAAAGTGTTGAAAACCTGGTCTTGCCCTCTTTTGAAGTGCTATCTCATCAAAAGGTATGATTTTTGTAGTCTCTAACAATGATTTAGTTATAACTAATAATGACGAATCACTTGTAGTATCCATATATGTATAGAATTAGTTTAAGATTGTTGAATAAAAGTGTGCGCTGTATGGGGAACGTGTATAAAAGGATACAACAAGAACTTATTAAAAGTCAAGATGTGCTTAGCACTGTCCTTAAACTATTTTTGCCCTCACAATTAATTATAATCAAGATGCACTTGGGTTAGATGGTATGATAGTTCCAAGATTCAATGGCTATAAGAGGTGATAAAAGTGCACACTAAATACAACCTCCTTGGACAACAAGTATAACTTATGATAGTAGTTGATAGAAGAAAGAAAACGTGATCAAAGATTGAGAAACAAAAGTTAAATAAATGAAATGAAGTATGCCTATAATATTTATAGAGCTTAAGTGTCTCGCTAGAGAGACACAATACCTCTTCAAAAGGCCATACTCATTGGAAGGGGTAGGTGACTATCTAAAAAGTCAAAACTCCAAGCCTAAGCGCCGCAACTCTCATCCTAAGTGCCACAGTGCCCAACGGATACATTGGACACAAGCTCGACTGAGTGCCACGACGCCCAAGGGCCAGTGCCGCGGTGCCCAGTCTTGAGATTGGGGCACCACGACACCCACTTCCAATGTCGTGGCTCCAAAGCCTCCTACAGCTTGGGTGTTTGCCCTTCGTCATCTTTTCTCTTCTTGGCTCTTTTTATCTATTCTAACGCTTGACTTTACATTTGTTTATTTGAAATACAATCTCAAACACCAACAATAATTATTTATATTTTTTATTTTATTTGTTATTATGTTAATTATTTAATTATGTAATAATTTTTTTTAAATTGAATATTTATGAGAAGTTATGTAATTTTATTTTGTAATATTGTATTTGTTCATCTTTAAAAATTTGTTTTACTATTATTTTAAACTTTTATTAAATTAAAAATATTTTATTTGTAATTTTACATCTTTGTTTTAGTTTTTATATGTATTTTTTAAAAATTTTTACTAATGTTGCCCTCAGTTTTTATGAAATACAAGATGTTTATTAAATTTTAAAAACTTAATTTTCAATTTTACAACTCTCAATATTAAAAAAAAATATTTGTATGTTCTTTTCAAGATCAAACATAGTAATTGAAGCTTGATTCGTATTATGAGCAAGCTAAATAAATTAAATACAAAAAAGATAATACAATTACGAATTCTTTGAGATTTTCAAGAGATTCATGATTTGTTTTATTCTGTCTACTTTTAAGTTTCAATTTTATTATTTATTCAATTGATAATTGTTGACCTACATAGTTATACTAATTTTAATTTTAATGATAACAAATAAATTTTCATAATTATGGTATTTAAGTTACTTGATATTCTCACAAAATTATTTTTAAAAAATTATATGATTAATGAAAAATCTAGTGACAACGGATCTCGTAGAGATCATTTTAGGATTCAACAAGCTTCGAAACATTTAAAATTATATATTAAATTTCTTACCTTGTATTATATGCGCGTGTATATTTTTATCGCAATTGAATGCTATTTTTTACACGGGTAAGATATAAAATGTCTTTCAACTATTTTTATATAAGAAAATATTTTTTACTTAAAATGGGAAAAATATTTGCAAAATAAAAACCTTTAAAATATTTTGAAATTTTTTGTCCAGAACAAACTAGTTCATTGTTTACCATAACATTTTTGATGATTTGAAACCACTTAACCGAATTTCAATTGCCTGAAAACTGATTCGAGGACAAGATGGGTTTTTTTGCCTATTGGACTCAAAACTTATTGACAGGTTTAGGTCAAATCGAGCATGCAGTTTTAAATTAAAAATCTGGTTTATGTGTAGTTTCTATCCAATTTGAAAACAGACATCCATTCAGTGCGGTTTAGTTTCTAGTTCAAGGAAGAATGTGCTGGCAAGGAAAAATATTTTTTTGATTAAAAAAATAAATACAGTAAAAATTAAATTGTCTTGTTTATAATTATATGTATAGAGAAAAAAGATTATTTCAATTATTCGCATTAATAAATTTTAAATTAATTAGTTATAATTTTTTTATTATCCTCAATTTTTAAATTCATGTGTGTAGGCACGTAAATCTTTCTTTAATTTTTTTAAATTACTAATATTTAAATTTAAAATAATAATAATAACCAAATTCTTTTTTCACGTAAAAATACATAAAAGTATTAACTTATGGTTATGGTTATTTTCATCACTTACTATTCTCTACCTCTCATATATATATATAAATCTCTTTTGAGTATTTAGAGTTGGATTAAAATTAAAAATTTAGAGTTTAATTAGGATTTGAGTTAATAAAGAGACTGTAAGACCTATAGGCTTCCTAACTTCAACTTAAAAGATCCAATCCTAATCATCTCACGACCTACTAGTGCTTAAAAGTTAACCCCAGGCTATTACACTAAAAACCAATGACAGTATTCTAGTAACCCATATTAATAAGCAAAGTCTCATTTAACTAAAATCCCTTTTAATTAAATTATACTTAGTTTTTATATCAATAATAACTACTTAATTGAGCCTCTAATTAATGTCCATAATTAAAGTTAGTTCATGGAAAAAATGTCTTACCTATTTAATTACTTATCTTCCCCCTAAGTTATTAAATGCTCTAATGATCACTTTTAGACTAATAATAACTACTTAATTGAGCCTCTAATTAATGTCCATAATTAAAGTTAGGTCATGAAAAAGATGTCTTACCTATTTAATTACTTATTTCCCCCCCTAAGTTATTAAATGCTTTAATGATCACTTTTAATATATCTATATTTGTAAGTAATTACAAATAAATATTATTATTCAATAAATAATTTATTAAATAAATTGCAGTTACAGATTTAAATGATCAAGTACTGCAAACAGTTTAGATGGATATTATTTATTAGATTCTATTTTGCAAATATATGTTCCTACGACTGATGAAATTATATATCCAAGATATCAAAGTTTTGATTGTTTATATGAATTTCACTCCATAATAACTCAAAAGATATAACACATGTATGTAAGTTCATTATATTCGCAAGATTAAGATATTTAAGCTTATTAAAGCTTTTATGAATTAAGATCTACGACATTTAGTTAACTAGATCAAAATTCATAGTAGTTACGTTCAATGTAACATATACATTAGTTTTTCTACTTGAACTCTCTACTTCGATGATTAAGATAAATCATCCACTATAAGAAGTAGAATAACTACAATCTTACATAATGAATTGACCTATTTTATTAATGGTTATGAACATGATTTAATTTATAAAAAATTTATGATTTATAACTTCTATATTAGTATCATATACTAATACGTAGATCACATACTTTATAAATATAGGTTCATCAATGTATGCTCAATCATATGTCCGAATAAACTTTATTAATCAATTAAAATGTTATTTCACATGTTTTAAAGGTATAAAATAATATTATATGTCTAACAATCTCTCATTTACCCTAAAGTAAAACCTCCATATTATTCATATGAGTTTCAAAACTCTTTGTTAACGCTGAATTTGGTAATCCATTATATTATTTGCTTATGCAATCTTGAATACCATGACCTCACCATCTTACACAAAACTCCCTTACCAAATGTTATTTTCTCTTAATGTTTTTTCTTCTCTTGTGGTATCTCGATTTCTTAAATTATGCTACTATCCTGCTATTGTTACAATAAAGAACAATAGATGCATCTAAGCACTATGTACCACCTTAAGTTCTATAAAGAACTTTCGAAGCTGTATAATCTCTTTTGTAGCTTCAGATGCAGCTACATATTCAGCTTCTATGATAGAGTCTATAATACATGATTGTTTTGCACTTCTCCAACTTTATAGTTTTACCACTTAAAGTGAAGACATATTCTGAAGAAGATTCAGTTATCTGTATGTTCTTAAAATTTTGAATATGTATATTTGATTGGTCAGATCCTCAATAGAATATACAAGTATATAATTTTTTATTCTCTGAAGATACTTAAATATATGCTTTACTACAGTTTAGTGTTATGATCCTAGATTAAATTGATATTTACCGATCATTTCAACTGCATAATATATATCTGGTCTAGTATATAACATTGCATTTATGAGACTTCCTACTGCTAATGCATAAGGAATTCCTCTCATGCGATTTATCTTTTCAGTTGTATTAGAAAACTGATACTTTGATAGATCAATTTTATATCTAAAAGGAAACAATCTCTTTTGGAATTATTCATGACAAACTTGATCAGAATTTTGTTAATATACTCAGCTTGGGATAAGCCTAACATCCTTATATTGAGATCCATTAATATTTTGATCCTAAGGATGTTATTGGCTTTTTGTAGACCATTCATATCAAAATGGTTAGATAACCAAAGTTTAACTAATGATAATGCTCTCATATCATTTCCAATTAGTAGTATATCATTTACATACAAAATTAGAAAAATCACCAACCGACTATCTCTCTTCTTATAAACATAAGGATCTAGATTTTGATTATAAAAAAACAAATAATTTGATTACTTGATCAAATATAATGTTCAAAATCTAAATGCTTGTTTAAGCTTATGATAGATTTTTGTAGTTTATAAACTATATGCTTTTAGCCTGTAGCTATAAAATCATCTGGTTGTATCATATAGATATTTTTTCAAGATTTTCATAAGAAAGGCAATCTTGATATCCATTTTTCAAATCTCATAATCAAGATTTGCTACAATGAGTAAGAGAATTTTGATAGACTTAAGCATAACTACCAGCGAAAAGGTCTCCTCATAATCGATACCTTCTTTCTGAGTGTATTCTTTTACAACGAGCTTACCTTTGAAAGTTTCTGCCTTTTCATCTACCCCTCTCTTTCTCTTGTAGACCCATTTACACAATATGAGTTTTGTCCTTTTACATTTTTCTATAAGTTCCTAGACTTTATTGGGGTAGATGGAATGCATTTCTAATTACATAGCTTTACACCAATGGTCTGCATCTTTATCAACCATTGCTTCATCGTAGCTAGTGGGATCTAGTTCATGTTCATTAAAGGTTGCCTGAAAAGACTCTCCAATTGACATGTACTTAGCTGAACGTCTAATAATTCTCCCACTATAATGAAGTACTGGTGGTTATTGCTTTACAACTAGCTCTGGTTAGTTATTATGATCTGAATTGGGAATTAACTCAATAATCTTAAGCATAATACTATAGTTCCCGGATAACACATCAAAGATTATCTTACTCATAGGCTTAAAGTCTTTCATATAACTTATTAAAAAAATATTGTATTGATGCTAACTAATACTTTCTTATATTGAGAATTGTAGAAAATACTCCTTCTTGTTCCTTTAGCATAGTCAATAAATAGATAAACTTCTTACTTAAATTTTAACTTGTTTATCATCTCTTTTAGCAAATATGTTGGACAACCCTGTATATGTATATGATGTAAACTTCACTTATAACCCATCCACATTTTCAGAGGTATTTTAGGGACAGACTTAGATGAAATTAAGTTAAGAAGATACATAGTTATTTCCAATGCATAAACCTAAAATGAGATGGGTAAAGAACTCTTCTTGACCTCACCATTTCAAGAAGAGTTCTATATCTCTTCTTTACTTCACCATTTTGCTGGGGTGACCCTAATGCGATCAATTGGAATAATATCACATTGTTTGAAAAATAGGTCCTGAACTCACTATAGAAGTATTTGCCCACCTCAATCAGATCGAAATGCCTTTATGTATTTTTCTAATTGCTTTTCCACTTCTGCCTGAAACTCATTGAGTTTATCAAATGCCTTAGAGTTATGGCACATTAGGTACACATAACTGAATCTAGAATAATCATTAATAAAAGCAATGAAATATTCATAACCTCTTCTAACTTGTGTGCTAATAGGCCCACACATATCAGGGTGCATTAATTCTAACATTTCAATGGCTTTATTACCTTTAGCATTAAATGATCTTCTGGTAGTTTTTCCTTTTATACAGGATTCGTAGACTAGTAATTGTTCAATTTTTAATGAACTCAAAGGTTTATCTTTGACCAATTTTTGGATCCTATCTAAACTAATATGACAAAAATATAGATGTCATAGATACATTTGATTAGTAAGAGTCACTTTAATCTTCTTATAGTGATTAGATTCATTATTCAATTTTATACCAAACAGTGAGTTGATTTTAAAAAATATGCAGTATAAACTATTAACTAGTGTACTGGAACATATAAACGACTTATTTCTTTTGATTACCACATTTTTGTCAAAATTAACATAATTTTCAAAGTTTTTCAAATAACTAACTGAAATCAAATTATGTTTAAGTTCTAGTACTAACAAACAGTCATCTAATACTAAAGTCCTAAAATCATCAAAACAAAGTTTGAATAACTCTTACTACCTAGGCTGCAATAGTTGCGATATAATCTAGCTTAAGATTGATCTCTCATTCATTGAGTGATTTGGTTTCTTGGAACCCTTGCTGATATAGTGTGTGGGACCTACCAACACCTTGGTACACCAGCTTGATGACACCTCAGAGCCACTGACATCCCAACACACAATTAAATCTCATGCATGACCCCCAACCGTGTTGAACCTGAGATCTCATCCCTTATAGGCCTTTAAGGTTCAATGGTTCAGCTGGATGATACTCCCACTTGCTTTAGTGCCATTCACAATGGTATCTAATGCCCATTGACTCCATATATCTTTCAAATACTTTTGGAGCTAAGGCTTTGGTAAGTGGGTACGCTACATTATTTATAGAATCTACTCTATAAACTATTACATCTCTTCTAGCCAAGATTTCTCTAATGATATGGTATTTTCTTTCCACATGCTTAGACTTTTGGTGTGCTCTTGGCTCTTTAGCTTATACAATGGCTCCGTTGTTGTCGCAAAATAATGGTATAAGATCCATTGCACTTGAAACTATTCCAAGTTCAGCGATAAATTTGCGTATCTACACTGCTTCTTTTACTGCTTCTGAGGCTGCAATATATTCTGCCTCTATTATAGAATCAACTGTGGAAGACTGTTTGTTACTCTTCTAACTAATTGTAGCATCGTTGAGAATGAACACATATCTAGATGTAGACTTTCTATCATCTAGATCAGACAAGAAGTCTGAATCTGTGTATCCTCTCACATGTAAATCACTTTCTCCATAAATCAAAAACTTGTCCTTAGTACATTTAAGATATTTAAGGACATGTTTCACAGCCATCCAATGGCCTTCGCCTGGATTAGATTGATATCGACTTGTAACACTTATAGCCGTACTGATGTCAGGTTTCATACATATCATGGCATACATCAAGCTTCCTACAGCTGATGCATATAGTATGTTAGACATTCTAACCTTTTCATCTTCACTTTGATAACACATCTTCCTCAAAAGATAAACGCCATGTCTAAAAGGTATGTTAATTGTCTTACAGTTACTAAAATTATACCTTTCTAAGACATTATTTATATACGATGATTGAAAGAGTCTTATAAGCCTCCTAGCTCTATCTCTATAAAGCTTTATACCTAGTATATAGGAAGCATCTCCCAAATCCTTCATGGAGAAATTCTTACTAAGGTAGCTTTTAACTGACTGTAACATACCAATATCATTTTCGATAATAAGTATGCCATCCACATAAAGAACTAAAAAGACTACCATGCTCTCACTGCTCCTTTTATACACACACGATTCTTCTTCGTTCTTGATGAAACCAGACCCTCTGATTACTTCATCAAAACAAAGATTCTAACTTCGGGAAGCCTGCTTAAATCCATAAATAGACTTCTTCAGCTTGCGTACTAAATCATAAGTTTGGCTAGATGTAAAACCTTCAGGTTGTTCCATATAGATTTCTTTTTCAAGATATCCATTTAAGAATGCCATTTTTACATCTATTTACTAAATTTCATAGTCATAATATGCAACAATTGCCAGTAAAATTCTAATCGACTTAAGTATCGCTACTGGTGAGAAGGTTTCCTTATAATCGATCTCAGATCGTTGAGTATAACCTTTCGCCACCAGTCAGGCTTTGAAAGTCTTTACTTTCCCATCAGGCCCACGCTTCTGCTTGTAAATCCATTTACATCCGATAGGAATAATTCTTTCAGGAAGCTCAACCAAGTACCAAACTTCATTTTGATACATTGAGTCAATCTCAGATTTTATGGCCTCTTGCCATTTTCCCGTATCGATGTCCAACATCGCCTCTCTATAAGTTAAAGGATCATTTTCTTCAATCAAGAAAACACTAAGAGCACCTTTAGGTATGGAACCATACCTTTCAAATGGCCTTGATATCCTTTCTGACTTACGTGGAGGGTGTGTTAAAGGTATTCTGCTCGATTAAGCCTGAGGTTCCATCGTTGGTTCATGTACATCTTGATTGAGTTCATCTAACTCAATCTTTCTACAATGTCCACGATCTATAAGAAATTGTTTCTCTAGAAAAGTGGCATTCTGAGCAACGAACACATTTCGTTCCTCAGGATCATAGAACTGGTATCCTATTGAATTCTTAGGATACCCAATAAACCAATACTTATATCCTTTAGGTGCAAGTTTATCCTGTTGTGTAACGTTTACGTAAGCAGAACAACCCAAATCTTAACATATTTAAGACTCGGTTTTCTTTCATTCCAAATCTCATAAGAAGTAGAAGAAATAACTTTCGATGGAACTTTGTTCAATATATGAGCAGCAGTTTCTAGAGTATAGCCCTATAGATATTCAGGGAGATCAGTGAAGCTCATCATTGATCGAACCATATCTAATAAAGTTCGATTCCTCTTCTCCGAAACACCATTGTGTTGTGGAATACCTAGAGGACTATATTGAGCAAGAATCTCATTCTCCTTTAAATAATCTGAAAATTCATTGCTCATGTATTCACTAACTTGATCTGATCGAAGGAATTTGATATATATTTCAGTTTGTTTCTCTACTTCTATTCGAAACTCTTTGAACTTTTCAAAAATTTCTTACTTGTGTTTTATAATAAACACGTATCCAAATCATGATAGATCATCGATAAAGATTACAAAGTATCGAAAGCCATCGAGTGCAGTGTGATTCATTGGACCACATACATCACTATGTATAAGTTTCAATAAATCAGTGGTGCGGTGTCCAACACCAATAAATGGAGTTTTGGTCATTTTTTCTTGAATACAATATTCACAAACTGGATAAGGCTCTATGGTCAGATCAGGTATCTGACCGTCCTTAACCAGACGGGTTATGCGTCTTACACCTATGTGACCTAATCTCATATGCCATAATTCTGCATCATATAAAATTCTTGATTTATTATTCACAATAAATGGAGTTTATTGTGACCTAATCTGGAGTTTTGGTCATTTTTCCTTGAATACAATATTCACAAACTGGATAAGGCTCTATGGTCAGATCATAGAGCCTTATCCATAATAAATGGAGTTTTGGTCATTTTTTCTTGAATACAATATTCACAAACTGGATAAGGCTCTATGGTCAGATCAAGTATCTGACCATCCTTAACAAGACGGGTTAGGCGTCTTACACCTATGTGACCTAATCTCATATGCTACAATTTTGTATCATTTAAAGTTCCTGATTTATTATCAACATTCACCTGTACTTTCATGACATTTCCTAATGTATCCAATATATAATGGCCATTAACCAATTAACATTCAGCTAATAAAACATTATCCAAATCATATAAATATAAGAAACGATTCCGTAAAAACATATGATATCATTCACTGTCCAATACAAGAATAGAAATAATTTGTCGGATAATGTTTAGCACATAATAACAATTATTCAATACAACAATTTTATTACATGGAAGAAATATATTAAATTGTCCAATAGCCTCAATCTGTAGGAAATCTCTATTTACAACACGAAGTTATACTTCTTCAGGCTATAACAGTCTAACTTCCTTCAGACCCTGCAACACATTGCAAATATGAGAAGGACAAGCAGTATCTAATACCCAACCAGTATTAGCATCAAATGCTAAAGAAATGTCATTAATAGGCAAGTGCATACTTGATGGTGTCTTCTTAATGGTGGCAAGGTATTTTGGGCAGTTTCGCTTCCAATGCCCATCCTCGTTGCAATAGAAACATTTTCTTTTTACTTTACTCTTATGTTGGGGCTTGGACATGTATTGCTTTTAAGGACCCATTCCGGGTGCATACATTACATTCCATTTATTCTTCCCTTTGGACTTCTTAGAAGTCTTTCGGGTAGATGATGAAGCACCCTGAATATAGAGGACCGTGCCCCCTTTGTTCATGTCCTCTTGAGCTATTTTTAGCATGTTATACAGATAAGAATAAGTAGGAGTCAATCCTTTCATATTGTAGTTCATAATGAACTGTGCAAAAAACCCTGGAAGTGATTGGAGAATTAAATTATTCCTTATTGAATTGTTCAATGAGAGATCTATAGTTTTTAACTTATCAATATTAGATATGATCTTGAGGACATGGGAACTCATTGGACTGCCCTCGGGTAGTTTAGCTTGAAAGAGAGATTTGGCAACCCTATATATTTCAAATTGTGATCGGTTACCAAATAACTCTTTCAGGTGGAGCATGATACTCCCAGCATTGTCCATGTGGACATGCTCCCTTTGGAGCTCTGTAGACATTGAGCTAAGGATGTATGATTTGACTTTCAAATCATCATCCAACCATTTCCGATATGTCTCATTTTCTTCCGGAGAAGCATCATCAGAAATAGCTTGAGGCAGGCGCTGATCAATTACATATCCAAGCTTATCAGAATTCAAAACTATTCTAAGATTCATAAGCCAGTCAGTATAATTTTCTACACCTTTGAGTTGGTGCGCATTTAGGATATGAACTAGTGGGTTACTTGAAGCCATTTGATCTTGAGAAGACAAAAGAAAAGATGTTAGCAGAATATTTCAATCGCTAATAAATAATATTTTAGATTATAAGTATAACAGTTATACATTTTTTAATCTAGAAAACGTCCTCCCATTGTTTTACATAATCCTTTTAATCTCTCTAACGGTAAAACAATAATTTTAGATTCTTTAAACTATATAGTGAGAAATGGATTCCATTAGCATTTTACTCTAGTCTCACGCTGTAGCAATATTGGCCTTTGTAAACCTAAAAGGTAGACAACTCTTGTCAGTTGCATCTCATACAATTCTTACGACTGATCCTAAATACACCTTATCCTCACGCTATAGTAATATTGGATAAGTGTATTCCAGATTAACTTGTCAATCATCAAATATATGCTACTAGTATAGCCCTCACACTGTAGCAATATTTGGCAATACGTTCGTATATATTTACCTCATCTTATGTTTAACCGGCATAGCCCGAATCACCCCGACCAATTCCTCACGCTGTAGTAATATTGAAAAAGACCGAAGTGAACCGTCTAATACCGTATTGACACGACGGATCATTATATAATATTATCTCATAATATAATATTATTTAATCTGATTTAGAGAGATTTTTAATTATTTATAATATATAATTATTATTACCATTAACAATTATAATAATTTTCACATCTCATACAAATCTAATTCATAATTAGAATATTTGTTTATGTAATCACAACTAACCCCCACCAATAGAGCTCCCATTGTAATCAATAAGCATAAACAAATATATATTACATTTAATACAATAATATAATAATTATAATTGTATTAAATAAATCTCACATGAAAATTTTCAAATTAGAGTGAATTATTCAGAATAATCAATATTAAAAGTTGAATGTTATGTATTATACAATATAATGCTCCAAAAAGTTTTTGTTGTTTTTTTTTGTTTTCAACCTAAAATTTCCTGGGTTTCTGACTTATGAACGTCCCTGTGTTCATCAATAATAACGCCCCGGACGTTAAACACATCAATGCCTCGATGTTCAACACATGAACACCTCGACTTTCTGTGTTTCCAACGCCCCTATGTCAAGAACCGAAACGCCACAGCCTTATATAACCAACGCTCCCGCATTAAGCTGTGAACGCTCCTACGTTTAGTACTTAACGCCGCAGCGTTCATGTTACTACATGAATGCCCCCGCGTTAGGTTTCTGACACCTCAGCGTTATTGGACAGAAGCTATTTTTTCTACACTTTAAACACTTCAAAATGTAATTTTTACTATTTTTAGGCATTCTAAACATTTCATATAACACTCCGACAACCCAAAAACACAATAAACATGCTCTGATACCACTTGTTGACGTATTTTAGGGTGTATGCATATGATTGTATACATATTGAAAAACTAAATACATTTATCATATACACGAATTTGGCAGCGTAATTTATCATGTAATCAATATATACACATATACTTCAATTCTTAACAACTTAAGAATATATAAAACATACCTTTGAAGACCTCCGATGAAGATTTCAAATTCGGATTTCTTTGCTCCAACTTTGAGCTCACATTGAAGCACACTTTTGTTCAATTCTAGTTCACAATAATTTGGTGGGATTGTGAAGTTAAAATAATAGCAATATAATCTCCAACAATAAGGTTTGTATTACTTGAAAGAAAAATAATAAGGATTTATTTTTCTTTCTCCTTTGGTTTTTCTCACAAGTTTTTGTTCAATGAAAAATTCTCTCAAAACCAACTCTTTTTTTTTCTCTTAATACTTGCACGAAAATTGATTCACACACTTGTTAACACAAATGAAACTCAACCATTTTAGTGCTCTTAACACTTCACAAGTGCTCCACCAAAATTAGATTAAGTGGCCAACTACCAAAATAATTTTTGGTGGCCATTTTAATGGTCTAATACAATTAACCATTAATAACAAAATGGTACTCCACTTAATTTAATTTATGTTTCTCAAATTAGGTATGTCTTCCATTTAGGAATAAAATAACAAATAAATAAAATCATATTTTATTTATTTAAATAATATTTATTTAATTATTCAAAAATTATTTGAATAATTAATATTTACCTTATTTGATTTTACTAACATGGTTAATGGGTGAATTCATGGTAAAACAATTCATGGAATAAAATTGTGCCACTTGTTAACATCTAATTAATTAATAACTCTTGTAAACTAATAAATGATATACTTAACATTTAAGTATAAACAAGTGCATAATCTGAGGAACCCCGAAACATATTTTCAGTTTGCTGAAATTTCTAGGATGGAACTGTTCAATCCATTATACTGCCCCAGTGCACAATGAGTACACTTCATATTGTGAAACTCTCTAGGTCAATGCTCGAATTGTCATATGAAACTCCTCCATACGTCCGTGAACGATGCCCCACGCACACGTTACGGATATTATAAAGCGGCATGTTAGACTATACAAGTTGAGGTTATAACATATTCATATAATCCTTCCATCATTTATATCCGGGTAGAGCAGCGATATAGATCAACACCGTCAAATCTCCATATGCCCGACCGAAAGCTTATCTTTAGAATTGTATTTCAATAAATAATATTCCAAAATACTTTTATAATATTATTTATCCCTACAGTTAAACTCTTTTCCTGGGAATTACTGCTTATGGCCATAAGACTTTCTGAGATACAATCTTTAGAGCATTAGGATATAATACTCACCCAAATGAGCTGATGGATCTCATATCTATACACACTGGACTCTATGAGCATCGGACCATACCTAGCGACACCCAACGGTCAGACCATGAAAGGTTTCTGACATGTGTGGAACCAAAGTATGGCGGATCACTCACAAGCCCACCGTGGCACTCAAGTCAAAGGACCATGAATATTACTCAACTCGAAAGACTCTCTATTGACGGCTTTATGGGATGTCTATTGGAGATCTTTGTGAGTCTGTTCAATATTTAGTCCTTATTGAATACTTGTATCTCTATATAAGCTTCCATTAAACTCATAATTTGCTAAAACTAACCATCTGGACCATCCAGATATAGACATGCACCAATCTATATATTTATTAAGGTATTCACTGACAGACCAACATCAGTGAAGATAGATCAGGAACATAATATTTGAGAACATATTTGAATAATGACATTTCCTAGCACTATTTGTAACTCTTTGCAACTACGTCATTACTAATATATTCTTAGATCTTTGTCCCATTTCAAACAAGACTCTAACTCTTTAGATATTGCTGACTCTTATAACCTAATAACAATTATCAGTGCCAACTCTTAGCATTTATAACTCTCAACGTTGTTAATTCTTAGCACTGATCTAAACTCATTTAGACCAGATCTGAACTCTTTCAGATCGTATAATGTCTGAAACGTTACAAGCATCGTACCATATATAAATATAATTAGCGATTTAATGAAATAATAATACTAGTATAAATATTAAACAAATATTCATACATAAAGGGATGGCACGTAAACACAAATCCCAACACTTACAACAAATTACAAATATGATTAGTGGCTTTAGAATCTATTATCCAAAAATCTGTAGAGTCAACCTTTAAACATGTCTCAATAAAAAGAATAGATGAAGCTGTCCTTATAGCAATTGAAAACTTAACTAAAGGACAATTTCTCTTCTAATGCCCTTTTAATGTCACAATGAAAACATTTTCCTTTTAGCTTTACTTCTTTTTTATGAATTTGTACATATGCTAAATTAGATGTTTTCTTTTGCTTCTTCTTCTTCTTTTTCTTCTTACTACTATTTTCCTTAAGATTGAGACCAAAAAAGGAAGATAGGCCTTTAGTCAAGTGACTATTGTAAGCATTTATTTCATCTTGGGGTACATTTTCATTAGGTTTTTAAGGGTGTTTCTCAATCAATATATATCTGTACTTTTTAGCTGTAAGTATAATATCTAAGTTCCTTTTCCAATCCATATAATTATTCATAATTAACTTATTTTGATTTAGGATTAATGCTAGTGGGCTGAACGAAGACATAATTTTAAAAAATAAATTCATACATGAGCATACATTATCTGATAACATGTGAAACTTTTGTATGAATTCATAAAAAGTATTTATGTAAAACTCTTTATCTACATTATATATTGGTAATCCAATTTTCATTCAGAATACGGCTCTGTAGGGTAGTCATATCCATCATGAACTAAACTAGTATCATACTAATTTATTATTATCTAGATATCTTATATTAAATAATAATAAACTATTAATTTTTTATCCCTTAGATTTAATTGACAAGAACTCCGTAAGGAGGATATCAACCAACCTAAGTTGAGTGTGCAACCATTATTTCAATTCTCTATATTTTTCAATTAAAAAAAGCCACCGTAAGGTAGTTAGTTTTGCATAAGTCCTATATTGGATCTTATCGTTTAAGAAAGTCTTATCTAGTAATCAATTCTGATTAATGCCTTTCGTAAGGAGCTCAGAAGTTTGAGGCAAGGCATTAATCTACCTTATTATAGGACCAATAATAGAGGCCGCAGACTTTATGCCTAAAGCCCTTTCTCACTCAATATTTTTAATTCTTAGAGTTTTTAATTTTAATATATCAATTAATTTATAAAATAACGTTCTATTCATTAATATCTAATCTTACTCATAAAATAATTAATGAGGCAATGTCAAATAAAAAATTAATATAATATTAAAAGTATGACAATAATCCCATTAGAATATTAATATCACATAAAATGATATATTTTATGACATGTGAATGTAGCACCTCTAATTTATATAACATGTTATTCATCCAACTAATTAACTAAATAAATAAATAGCCATAATTTATAGTTTTTTCTAGGAAGAAAAACATTAAACTAAGCTTAAATTCTTCAAAGTCTTCTTTAAAATCAACTTGGGTTCTTCTATAATATTCATGGGCTAGAATTTTGGACCTTTCAATTTTCTTTGGTCCACTTATTTTTAAAAAATAAATTGAGCATATTTTAGGCATAAAATTTCTATTAGGCCTTTTTAAAATAAAATAAATAAAAAATATTTTTAAACCCAAAAATTTTAATAAAATAACTCAAATAAAATTTATAAAATTGGACCAAAATTAAAAAAGAGTTTAGCCAACTTTGAATTTGTAAATACCCAAAAAATAATCATAAATAACTTTGGGTCAAATTTAGGACCAAGTTACAAATTGTTCAAAGTTATCTAGTCAAACTATAATTATCAAAAACTAGAGGAGGCTAAGTGAGAATAAATTATTTTGTTGAGCCTATTTGCAAAATTTACAAGCTTTATAAGGTCAACTTGTAAACTATACAAAATATCTTAGCCACAAACATAATTTATATAAATTGGCAGGGGTCTATCTAAGAATTTTCATATAGAACCCTTATTCCATCTCATTCTCCCTCACATCTCCTCTCTTACATTGCCAAATACTAGTTTCCGCCCTTTTAATTGCAAGCCACTGCCGATCGATGCAAAGCCCTCATGAAGAGACTACCGTGCGCATCAGAGGACGCTGGCCTCCTCACTTTACCACTTCTTCGCTGCCGTCGCCACAAGAAATCGCTTGTTGTAAGGAGACCACCAGCTACTAAAAGAAGCCAACCACCTCACGAGCTTACAACGCTGCTCCTTGTCACCGCTGTTTGGTTCGGTCTTTCACTCGGCACCGTAAACTGCCCAATATTCATATAAATCGCTGACCACCACCAAAAAACAAAATCAATAGAAGTTGATTCTAATAGTGGCAATCACTAGAAGCTCTCGTGAGACTCTTTTTTTATTTACAAAAAAAAAAAAAAGAAACCTATTTGATTCTTAGATTTACAAATAAATCCTATACCAATAATTGGCTTACAAGAAAAATCTAAAGAATCACTAAGAATTAATCAAGATGAGAAAATGTGATACTATTTCATCACCCATTTTTATTGCAATTCCTAAGAAAAGAAAAATACAAGTAAATATCTAACCATAAATTATTGAATATAACCATTCATCATATACTTGATAAAAATAATACATATAGATTAAATATGCAATTGGCGTCATAATAAATAATTATTGCCATACAAAAAAATAATTTATACATGTAATATGAAACAAGGTACTCCAATACTAGTTGTTGACAAGGAAAAAAAAATTGTTTAAAAAAATAAACGCAGCAGAAGCCAAATCGTTTTGTTCATTATTATATGTATAGGGATAGAAGATTATCTTAATTCTTCGCTTTAGTAAATCTTGAATTGACTGACTGCAATATTCTCTACTATCCTCAACCTTCAAACTCATGCATGTGGGTACGTGGATCTTTTCTTAATCTTTTAAAATCACTAATACCCAAATTCGAAAAAAGAGTAGTAACTAAATTATTTTTTCACAAAAAAAATATGTAAAAAAATTATCTTATGGTTATGGTTATTCTCATTATTTACTACTCCCTACCTCCCAATTATATAGAAATCTCTCTTAGGTATTTAAAGTTTGATCAGAATTAGAAATTTAAAGTTTGATTAAGATTTGAGCTATTAGAGGGATTGCAAAACCTATGGACTTTCTAACTCCAATTTAAAAGGTCCAGTCATAGTCTTCTTATGACCCATTAGTTCTTCTAAGTTAACCTCAAACTATTATACTAAAACACAAAAGCTATACTCTAGTAATCTATGTTAAAAAGTAAAGTTCATTTAATTAAAACCTCTTTTAATTAAATTAGACTTAGACTTTAGACCAATAATAACCACTTAATTGACTCTTTAATTAATATCCATAATTAAAGTTAGGCCATAGAAAAAATGTCTTGTCTCTTTAATTATTTATTTTTTCATAAGTCATTGAATACTCTAATGATCACTTTTAATATGTCTATATTTGTAAATAAATTTATAAATAAATATTATTATTCAATAAATAGTTTATTGAATAAATTATGGCCACAGATTCAAACGATCAAGTACTGCAAACAGCTTAAGGAGACATTATTTATTAGATTCTATCTTGCAAATATATGTTCCTACAACCCATGAAATTATATCTCCAAGATACCGAGGTTTGGACTATTTATATGGATCTCACTCTGTGATAACTCAAAAGATGTAACGCATGAATGTAAGTTTATTATTTACTCAGAATTAAGATCAACCAAGCTTATTAATAATTTTATGAATTAAGATCTATGACATTTATTTAACCAGATCAAAATTTATAATAATCTCGTTCAATGTAATAGATACATTAGTTTTTCTACTCAAAGTCTTTACTTCGATGATCAAGATAAATTATCTACTATAAGAAGCAAAACAAACTAAAACTTTACATAATAAAATGCCTTATTTCATTAATGGTTGTGAATATAATTTAATTTATAAAGAACTTATGATCTATACCTTCTGTATTAGCATCATATGCCTAATACATAGATAACACAATTTATAAATATGGGCTCATCAATATATACGCAATCATACGTATGAATAAACTTTTATTAATCAATTAAAATGTTATTTCAAATGTTTTAAAGGTATAAAATAACATTATATGTCTAACAGAATGTATCTCCTAAACTTGCACAAAACAAAAAACAATCGATTTATAAATAGGTCATACAGTTTGTTGCCTGATAGTTATATTTTTTTAAATCAACAAACCAATCTTCTGGTTTACAAAATAGTGTTAGGGTCGGCGCTTACGTGTCATCCCTGAATGTACATATACTTGTGTATTTATACAAGTGTACATTCCCATTAAATCGCTAATACCCATATATATGGTATTATGCAATATTACGTTACAGATATTATAGATCTGAAGGAGTTTGGATCAGATCTAAAAGAGTTTAGATAAGGGCTCATGGTTAGCCATACTGAGAAATATAAATGCTAAATATTAACACAGTTAAGTGTTAGCTGGTTATAATATTCAGTATATCCAAGAGTTAGAACCTTGTCTGTAATGGGACATAGACTTGGGAATATACTAGTAACTACATAGTTGCAAGAGTTGCAATCGGGTGTCAGAAAATGCTAGTTGCGTAAGTATGTTCTTGAATAATTGTCCCTAATCTATTTCTGCTGATGCGGGTCTGTCGGTGGATACCTTAAATATAAATCAGTATATGTCGTACCTATAGGGTATAGACGGTCGTTCCTAGCCGACCGTGAGCTTGGAGCTCGTATTGACATATGAGTATCCAGTTAAGACTGAATATTGGACAAAGTCATGAGGCCCTCCAATAGACATCCTATATAAGCCGTCAACGGAGGGTTCTCTCAAGTTGAATAGTATACGTGGTCCTTTGACCTAAGTGCTACGATGGGCTTGTAAATGATCCACCATGCTTTGGTTCCACGCATGTCACAAACCTTTCATAGTGTGAGCGCTGAGTGTCGCTGGGTATGGTCCAATGCTTATGGAGTCCAGTGTGTACAGATATAGGATCAGTCAACTCGTATAGGGAGTTCGATATCTAAATACTTCGAGACTATATCTCAAAAAGTCTTGTGGCCACAAGCATCAATCTCGGGAAAGAGTTCTGTCAAGGTAGAACAATATGGCAAAGAAGTTTGCGCATATTATTCAGTGAGATACAAGTCTGGAGATAAGATATGGATGAGCACTAGGGAATTTGACGTGATAATCTATATCCTCGCACATTTAGGATATCATGACAGAAGGACTATATATATGCGTTGTAACCTCAACTTGTATTATTCAACGCGTTGATTTGTATATCCGTGATGTGTGCGTGGGGTAATGTTCACAGACTCATAGAATAGTTCTATTTGACGAATCGGGCGTGAACCTAGGGAGTCCCGCAATATGAAGTGTACTCGTAGTGCATTGGGACAGCGTGCTGGATTAAATTGTTTAATCTATCAATATTCAGTACTACCATGGGAATGCATGCGTGTCTATATTTAAGTGTTAAATACAATAATTAGTTAATAATTATTATTTACTAATTGTATAATGACACGTGGTGTATTATGGACCCTCATGAATAGTTATCAAGTATACCCACTAGAGGGTATACTTGGTAACTATTTATGAGTAGTAAAATAGTCATTTCACACTTTAATTATTTTATTATTAAATAATCAAAATATTTCTTTATTATATATTATTATATTATATATAATATTATTTTATTAAATGGTGCTAAATAGTTGACATCCATTAATAATATTATATTATTATTTATATTATATTAGATATATATATATATATATATATATAAGTGAGATGTGTGTGAAATTGATAAGGTTAAGTGTGTGTATACGGGAAATGAAATATGAAAAGGAGAAATGAATTTGATTCATTTTCTTTCATTAGGCGCCCGGAAGAGAAAATGAAGAAAGAAATGGCATGACACCGAGGAAGGAGAAAGAAGAAGAAAAAAAAGAAAAAAATAAAATTGTTTTATTTTTTTTTAGTGGTGCCATAAGAAACAATTGAGAATTGTTTCAATCTCCATTTCTTATCATTTTAGAGAAAAGGAAGAAAATACACATTCGACCATTTTGGAGATTAAGAGTTAATCTGTATTGGATATGGAACTGTTATTCTAGCTCACCAAGTCTGCCATATTGGTGACTAGAACTACCCATGAGTTGGTCTCTATGTGGACTTCGAAGAAATACATGTATAACGTTACACATTGAGGTGAGTTCTCAACCTTTATTAATATATTAATGCAATTAATTTATTTTGTTTATTGTGTTTATTGCATGTTTAATGCTTCCGCCACATAGAATATGTATGTGATACATATTTAGACAATAGACATAATTACACATGTATACATTCACATATATTAAATCCCCGATAACAAATAGAACATCTAATTTGAGCAAAGCTTTATATTTTTCCAAATGATTTTAAAGGTTATTATTTCAAAAAGTTTAATTAAGGAGGTCATTTTATCACTCAAACAAATTTACCAAGTTTTCATAATAATTGAACTTGCTAATCTTTATCTGGAAACAATTCTAAGCTCTCAAATTGCTCAAAATTATTTATACATCTTAAGATTTCATTTATATATCTACTTTGTAAGGACTCGTATTATTGTTCTGAGAAAATTTCTTAGTTACTCAATTTGTGAATAATTTGTAATAATCATTATACGTGTTGATTGACACCTTTTAAATTAATAGTGTAACCTTGTCTTGGTTTGAGGTTTAATTAGTAGAAATCTCATTGTAATTGGTGTAGGGTGTGGATATAAGTCGTGTAGAGTGTCAAACTACATAATAACCAGGTGTTTATTTCTCTCTTAACTCTATCCTTTTAATTAGTGCAATTATATTTTGCTATTTTGTTTACTTATAGTTTGATTATTGTATAAATAGTTCACCTTTGTGCATTATTTTTCTAATATCCAATTCACCCTCCTTTTCTTTTGTTGCTTAAACCTAAATTTCAATAATTTTAAATTTCTTAATTGTGTATATATATTTTTAATGGTTTTATTTTTTTTTTCATTTTTAATATTTTGTATCATATTGTTGCAAGTTTATTATTATTTTTTAACATTGATATACTATGATATTTATTTATTTACGGGAAGAATGTTGTTTCTAAAAGATTAAAAATTCTAGTTATTTTACCATTTTTCAACGATACAAACATCATATTCTAAGCTATGAGTCTTAGATGTTATAAAATCATAGATGATGCAACATCAAAACAAAAATGTTCAAGATCACATGTATGTGTAATTTTTTTTAATATGCAGAGGATTAATTATTTTACAATTTTAGAGTAGTACGTAAGCACTAACTCCAATAATTTTTATTAGTGTCATTTTCGATAATATCTAATACCCATTAACTCCACATATTTCTCAAACATCTTAAGAGTTAAGACTTTAGTAAACGAGTCTACTATATTATTTATAGAATCTGTTCTAAAAACTAGTACATCTCTCATAACCAAAATTTCTCTAATTTTGTGCTAATTTTATCTCTATATGCTTAAACATCTAGCGTGCCCTTGGCTACGATGCTTAAGCAATTACCCCATTATTGTTATAATATAATGGGATATGATCACTGAACTTGAAACTATTTCAAGCTCTACGACAAACTTGCATACCTACACCATTTCTTTTATAGCTTTTGAAGTCTTAAGATATTCTTCCTTCGAGGTAGAATCAGCTGTGGACGCCTTGCATTTGCACTCTTTCAATTGAGTGTGACATTATTACAAAGAAACACATAATTAAATATAGATTTTCTATCATTCGGGTCAAATTGAAAATCTAAATCTATGTATTCCCTCACTTACAAGTCATTCTCTTTATAAATAAAAAAAACTTATCTTTTGTACTATTAAGATATTTTAGGATATATTTCACGGCTATCCAATAGTCGCTCATTAGATCAGACTGATACCAGTTTATAATACTTATAACTATACTGATGTCAAATCTCGTACATAACATGACGTACATCAAACTATTTTTAACTGATGCATATGATATGTTAGACGAGTAATGCTAGGCATCTCAAATTTTTATCTAAAATTATATCCAAAAAATTATGTGTCAAGCAAATTTTGGGTATAACAAATAATATTAAAATTTACAATATTTCACCATTTAATATTTACTTAACATATCACTTTTGAGAATCAATTTAGAATAAAAATTTAACATACCTAACATTATTTTATGTTAAACATTTTAATTCTTTCATATATATATATATGTGTGTGAAATAAAATAAATATTATAATAATAATTTAATCAACCATATAAATAATAAGCATTAATCAATATAAAATGATATTATAAAAGTCTGAAATATACTAGTATTCCAGAAAAATATTAAATGTTAATGATCTCATAGTATTATCAAACTAATAAGAAATTAAACTCAATTCTTCTATTTAAGTGAAGGTAAACTCAAGATTGGTGGTATAATCCTTTATCATTAGACTGTTAATAATACAAATACCACTATCATCTAATTGTTAACTAATATAGGTTATTATGTTAATGTATTTATGGAAATTTTAAATTTATTAACTGTACATATAGAATACAATGTTATAAGTAAAACAAAATGACGGTAGCATTATTCTGTAATTATGACAAGTAAAACAAATTGTACATGCTCAAGTCAAATCGACTGCACTCAAGATATTTAAATAACCAAAAAATAATAATTGCCAGTGGGATTCGGCAATAATTTTGTTCAAAATGATGACGAATTTAGATTATAATAAATAAATAAATAAAACATAATTTAGACACTTTTTTCGTATCCCAATACAAAAATATGTTTCCTTTTTTCTGAAAGAAAGAAAAATAAGCGTAAATAAAAAATTACTGAATGGCGAAATTATTTAGTGAAAAGCTAAAAAAGAGCCTAGTATTTTGTTTCTGTATTAGGCTTCGTTTAATTAGATTTTTTAAATAAAATTTATAGGAGTAAAGTTTTTTAAAATTGAACTTTTAAAAGTTAATTTTTTTAAAAAAAAATTATTAATCGTTTAATTATCAATTAAAATTTTTTTAATATACAAAATAATTTAATTAAATATTATTAAAAGTATTTATCTGTTATTAAATTATAAAAAAAAAAATTAAGAAAAAAGTTTCAATTTTAAATAATTAAATATTTTTTTATATATATATTTAAATTTATTATTTATTTTCTTAAATTTAATTTCTTAAAACACAAAAATCAAGTAAAACTAATACATAATAATCAACAAATTAATATAAAATATTATATTTAGTACAAAAATTGAAAATAAAAATAATATTTTTTATTTAAAAAAATAAAATAATCAACAAAAATTTTTAATAAATTTCTATAAAAATACGATGTTTGTAAAGATATAAAAAATTAAAAATATAATAAGTTTTAAGAAAATATTATAAATATGTTAGATGAATATAGTTTATTTTTATTAAGAGTATATTATAAAAATAAAAACATATTATTATGATATATGTGACATTACACAAATATTAAAAATAGTTCAAAAAATTTTATTTTTAAAATCTTAAATTTAAGTTTTTGTAAATAAAAATAAATAAATTTTTTAATCTTTAAAAATTCTTCTTTAATTATAATTAAAAATTTTAAAAAGAGAATTTCTTATCCTACTCTTTATTGTCTTTTTTTTTTTAAATTTTACTTTTCTTAATTTTCACTAAATAACTAAATAATCATGAGTACAGATGGACATATTTATCCTTTTGGTATCAAGGTCAAATGATTACGGTTACAATAAGGAAGACCTATAATTTTATTTTCATTAAAAGATTTTTATTTTACTTTAGAGGAATAATTATCTTAACCAAATATTGACAAAAGAAAAAGTCGTTAAAATTTTTTTTTCTACTTTTTTCGTTTTCCCTATTTTTGTTTGCAATCCTACTTTTATTTTCAAAGCTTGGTTTTAACGGCTGGGACCGAAGGTATTTATATTAAAAGTTTAATAGTAAATAATTTGATAATATATTTTTATTTAGTAAAAATCTCAAGTTGAAATCCCCTCTTCTTTTTAATATATATATAGAAAAGAACAGTTGAGACCGAAGCTATCATTTAATGTAATTATATTTGAAAAAAATGATTTAAAATGAATAATAAGTATAATAAAACTCTTAAATCGTATTATTAAGTACACATCATCTCACGTAACTGACTTCCCTACATATACACAATTGTACAGTCTCTCTCTTCCTCTTTATCTATATTCTTTTATGGCGGTCATACGAATCCGATTCGGATTCACAAATTTTCGTCAGAGTTAATAAACACTTGCAATTCTTCTTTCTTCTTTCTTTATTTTTTTTATCATAATAAAATTAAAAATGTCAGACGCATTGAAAAAGCTGAAGAAATCTCTGTCGCTAAAGCTCTCGTTTCAGGCCGGTTCGATTTGTCCGCGCCCCTCCGGTTCCGATCGCTCACATTCTTCCGGTTCATCCTCCCGCTTCTCTCGTAGCCTCAGCTTTCAACTTGCCAAATCATCAAAGGTCACTTCTTAATTTCGTTATCATATTCTTACTAATTATTAATTTATTAAAAAAATTTGTTATTACTGTGGCTCCGGAGATCTTTTTGGAATTTAGTAATACCGGCCGGCCGTTGTTTTTGTTTGTTTGTGAAACCGCCTTTGGTCCCCCATTCATTTGAGTTTCTGCTCAATGACCGATTTGTCCCTGCGTTTCGTGTTCATGTTCTTTTAATTTGGCAAGGGTAATATTGGTAAATCAATGATGCATTCTTGGATCACGTTTCTCTAACCGTCAATAAGATATAATAGTTTGATCAGATTTTATTTGAAAATTACGGAAACTGCCATTGACTTCGATTGTTTGATGATATTTGTATGGAAACAAATCTTGTTTTGATTACATTATGAATATAATTTTTTTGTATGATACATCGGAAATGGTCAGTTTTTTTTTTTTTTGGGTCTCTTCCACTTTTTTTTGTTTTTTAGAATACTTTTTGACAGTGAAAGGTCTCTGTTAAGGTGCTATTCAAGGGCATTCGAAAAGAAGTTGTTTTAACCTCGGAAAATGAGGTTTTATCCATCTCAATTAAATAAATTAGAAAATTTTAGGCGTTTTTTGATTTTCAGTTTGTGTTTATAGTAACTAACCATTTATTAGATGATTGAGTACTTTTAAGCTTAGCCTTTTTCTTTTATTATGCTATTATTATGCAGGCCTGGTTGTTTGGTTTGACTTTGCTGAAATGAATTTTCAAAAACTTGCGCGGGCGATGATTGAATGCCAGCTTTTGTACTCTTTGAGAACTTTCACAGTATTTCCTTTGAAATTCGGAGTGCCAGTCGTCAATGCCTAAATCTGTACTAATTTTGAAATTTTCTTTCTTTTACCTTTTCTAGAATTTCTTTTATTAGTTTGTATTGATTTTCCATTTTGGAATCTTTGCTCAAAATATTGTTCATGTTTTCAGATTCAACTCTGGAGAGGTAGTTTGCCAAATGTGGAAAATATTTTGCGATCAGAATTCAGATTGATCCTTTCAATCAAATTAGTGCTGACCCAAATAACTTTTGAATCTGAAATACTTAATTGTTGAAGAGTATATGTTACATTGAATTCAGTCATTGTTGGCTGAAGTAATCAGTTGTAGTTCAGGCTTTTTAGTAAAAAGTATCAGATGTTTATAAATTATTGTTGCTAGTGACTGATTACTGCTATCCATTGTATCAACTGTCACTTCAAAACTTGGCATGCTTTTACATACTCTGATATCATTTTGAATTGTTGTTTACAAAACTTGTGTTAATTGTCGACCTCCTATTTGGAGGCTTAAACTTGCTATTTTGATTGCCCATATCTGTGTACTGTTCTATTAATCGACCTTGTTTGCAGTTATTTTAATGAAGTTGACATGATCTAAAAATTAAAAGAAGTTAATGATCAAGTTTGATATGTATAATTTGGTGCATTTATACTGTTACAATCATGCAGCACTGACATTTAGAAAACAATACTTTTCCACTGCAGAAAACTTGTGCCATCTGCTTGGGAAGCTTGAGGAGAGGACAAGGCGTGGCCATCTTCACTGCTGAGTGTTCCCACTCTTTCCACTTCAGTTGCATTGCTGCCAATGTTCAACATGGCAATCGAATCTGTCCCATTTGCCGTTGTGAATGGAAAGACGTCCCCTTCCAAGCCCCAGCCAATGTCATTGATGCTCAATGCAACAACATGGCAAGGGCTCGAGTGTCTCACTTCAATGCGAATCCTGAAGATGTTAATGCTACTGGAAGGCGGCGTAATGTACCAACAGCATTACAACTTCCATCTGAGCGAAACCATTTCACAGATGATGAACCAATCTCAATCAACATCATGGCCCCTGCCTCACCCTCCCGTGCTCAAGCATTAACTGTCAAAGCCTTCCCTGAGTTTACTGCTGTTGCAGCTGCAGATTGCCCTCGCAAGTTTTCAGTTCTTGTTCGTATTCGTGCACCATCTCTTCCTAATGATGCTAATCATCTCGACCATGCACCAATTGACCTTGTCGCTGTGCTTGATGTAAGTGGCAGCATGTCTAGCAAGCTCACCTTTCTGAAGCTTGCTGTTCGCTTTATTATACAGAACTTAGGTCCTGCAGATAGGTTATCTATTGTTGTTTTCTCATCAACAGCTAGACGAATTCTCCCACTTCGAAGGATGTCTGACAGTGGCCGTGAGGATGCGATCCATGCTATTAATTCTCTTTCATCTAGTGGTGGGACAAATATTGTAGAGGGACTCAAGAAAGGGGTACGGGTTCTGGAAGAACGTCTTGAACGTAATCCAGTTGCAAGCATTATTCTCCTGTCTGATGGTCAGGACACACACAATGTCCACAGACACAACCAGTCTGTGCAGAGTGAGGTTTCCTCAAATCAAAGTAATCAATTGGTATATCTGAATCTCTTGCCTGCTTTGATATGTCCCAGCAACAGTGAACCTGGAACTGGAAGTGAATCCCAACAACCAACCATCGCAGTCCATACATTTGGGTTTGGCTTAGAGCATGATTCCACAGCAATGCATGCCATAGCTGATGCATCAGGTGGCACATTTTCCTTCATTGAGACCATTGGCATTCTACAAGATGCCTTTGCTAGGTGCATTGGTGGGCTTCTCAGTGTTGTCTCTCAGGATGCCAAGCTGACAATCAGGTCATTGTCAACTGGAGTAAGAATTGGATCAATACCGTCTGGGAGATATAAGAGTGAAATTCTTGATGACGGGCAACAAGCTGTTATAGACATTGGGAACTTATATGCTGACGAGGAGAAAGAATTTCTGATATATGTCTCAATTCCATCATCTTCTACTGCTGAGGCTAAGGAAAGCCCACAGTACACATCATTGTTGGATGTCTTGTGCACTCACAGAGATTCAGCTTCAATGGAGATATGCCAAGTTGAAGGTGAGAGGGTTGAGATTCGAAGACCTGAAATTCTGTCTACTACAGACAAGATAGTAAGCCTGGAGGTCGATCGAGAAAGAAACCGTCTTCTGGTTGCTGAAACTATTGGATATGCACAAAGGCTGGCTGAAATGGGAGATCTAGAGGGTGCACAAGCATTTCTGGCAGAGAGAAGATCACGCCTGTTATCTTCAGCAGCAGCCCAAGCAGGAGATGCTCTTTGCAAATGGCTTGAGGCTGAGCTGCGAGAAATCAGGGAGAGAATGGCCAGCATGGATTTGTATGAGCGGACAGGGCGGGCATATGCTCTCTCAGGTTTGAGCTCACACTCGTGGCAGAGAGCCACTACTAGAGGTGATTCTACATCACAGATTTTGGCCATGAGTGGAGATTTTGGATATTCAAGCACTGATACAACTACAAGCTATGAAACTCCTTCAATGGTTAACATGGTCTCAAGATCACAAACTCTGAATTTTATGTCAGCAGCAGTAGCAGCAGCAGCAACCACTGCAGCAGGATCAAATTAATAAGTAATTGCAAGCTTGATTCAGAAGGTTTGAGTAGTTCTCCGCTCCTGTCGGTTAGGTAATCTTTGCCTATATAATAACAGGGTAACTGATATGAAGTTGAGGATTCGAATTATAGTTGTCTTTTTACTCTCTGTATTAGTGTTGGCTGTTTTACCGGTTTTAAATCTGAATCTTTCAGTGTAGATATTTCCATTGTTGGTCAACAGATATCATCGTAATTTCCAAACGTATGCTTGATTGATTATTGATTAATAAAGGGGACACTTCAAAAAGATTATTCTTACATAATAATATGTTAAAACGATGTGGCATTCCTGAATCTTTTTCAATAAGTTTTAGGCAACTGTTAGTTTAGTTCTTTCGTCACAACATTTTTTTTATACTATCGGCCTTAAGACTTAAAGGATGCACTGGCAAACCCTTACACTATCAGGCCATTTTAGACAAGTGCTCTTCGTCACAACATTTACACAGTCCAAAGTTTCTACCGTTTTATAACTTTCTTGAAACACAAAACAAAAAATAAAAACATCTACCAATTTATTTATTCAAAATCAGTTTCACTGACGATATAAGCATGTTTCATTCAAGCTCTACGCTATGAGATACAGGGGAAATAGAAATGATCATTCTGTGGGTTTTAATAAAAGAATCTGCAAGATGGCAATCATATCTTCCCTGAGGCTATTTCCTTTTCATGTTTTAACCTCACAAGTCTTTCTAATTTTTTATTGGCTGTTGCCAGGAAATCTTTCTAAATCTCAAACCATAATGAGGAAGACAGTAAAGAACAAAAAAAAATGTTGATATTAGCCTCAATTAAGACAATATAGAACGTCCTAAAGTTCAGTAGAGATAAGTGCACGAAAAGTTCAACAAAGGCGTATGAAAAGTTTAACTATTGAGTTCGATGCTGTTTAATTACCTAAAAAATTGTGACGTTAGAGGTGATAATTGAGCATTGTCATCCAGGTCTGGCGGGGCAAACTATAGTGCTGTGTATGGTAGGCTCAGCCTAGCACGTTGTGTTAAGTATTTAATTTGTAAGCTCGACATAGTTGTTAATTTATTTGTATTTTATTTAAAACAAATATTAAAAATTTAAAAATATAAATAAATATTTAATTTAATCTAATGATAATAATTTTAGTTAAATTTTTTGTCACGAGATCTTAACCTAGCACGTTGTGTTAAGTATTTAATTTGTAAGCTCGACATAATTGGAGTTTACAAACTCACCTAACAAATTCATTACATAATATGAATTTTGTAGTAATAATGTCTAGGTTAAGATCTCGTGACAAAAAATTTAACTAAAATTACTATCATTAGATTAAATTAAATATTTATTTATATTTTTAAATTTTTAATATTTGTTTTAAATAAAATACAAATAAATTAACAACTAATATTTTTTAATATTTACATAAACATTAAAATTTCATCATAATGTAATATTGTAATGTAATTGTAATTATAATATTATAATAATAATTAAAATTGTAATTGTAACTGCATTGAAATTATATTTTATCATAATTGAAATTGTATTGTAATTATGATTATAATTAAAATTTTCTTTAACATAATTATATTGTGATTGTAATTGTAATTATAAATATAATTAAAAATACAATTACAATTTATAATTATAATTCTAGTTACAATGGTTAATCTAAACAAATTGGTAATATATGTTGAAAATTTTATCATGGTTAAAAAAATATAGTTGAAATAAAAATTTAACAAATGAATCAATGACATTGTATTTATTTATATCATTCTAAAATTGATAATTAGATACAAATGCAAAAATAAATAATTAAATTTACATCATTATAGTTACAGTACATCTCAACTAAGTTGACACCTACTAAAACATCTATCATTTATAAATTTAATCTTTTTTAATAAATTACAAATTTTTATTTTAAATTTTAAAAGTTCTCAAATTCTCTTGCCAATTTTACTTTTAGTCCATTGCATCTTCTTAATCTTTTAAGTCTCTAATGTTTCTAATATTAATCTCGATTGCTTTTGTCCAATATCCTACCCTCTATACTAAAGTAGATTCCAATGCTACAGTAGACACCGGAAAAGTTAGTAGATATTAAATCATGACTGATAATATAAGATATATTTTTTTGTATAATTTCTACCATACCAAAATATTAAATTCTCTTTATTATTATATACTCAATATAGAAAGGTAAAGAATATCTAAATTTTTTTTCAATTCAAATCAAGTGAAAATAGTGGAACTAAAACCAACTTTTTTTTTATCTTTGAGCAAAATATTCTATGTAGTCTAATCATAAACAAGCTCCTTATTTGTTTCTTCAATAGATAAATATCTAAATTTATTTTTATATAAAAAATAACTATGATAAAATTGTGAATTTGATCAAAATTTTAATTTCAATTTTTTAAGATCCTTGTAATTAAAACTTTTACACTACACCAATTGATTTTAAGATTTATTATCATTGCACAAATAAATAACATGAGAATCTCCCTTTAATATTTTTGAAATTTAATCTTTATAACAATACATATATTATAAAACATATGATAATCTCTATGTCTAACAAGAACATCACTAATATTATACATATAAGTAAAAGCAATGGAAGAAGAAGACTATTATACACATGAATATGATAACATGACATTATTAAATACTTGAAAAAATGCATTTAGTAAAATGTAATTTTTCGATCACCATTAGTAAGTACAATGTCTTTTATTTTATCATTACAATAATATGAAATATATATATATATATATATAAACCCACCACAAGATTTTAACATTATATATATAGAATTCCAACGAGCTTTTACATTAAGTTTGAACCTTTTACTATTTATTCTACAATTCTTCAATACAACTTTAAGTTCTTGTTGTTTAGAAGATGATAAAGCAATAAATTTATTACTTCTCTAATATTTTTTCAATATGAAAATTAATTATATTCAAACTATCTTGAATAATTAAATTAAAATAATAATAAAAATATCTTAAATGAAAAAAACGAACTTGAATTACACAGGTGTTAAATGCTAGATATTTTATAAGGATTTCAAAATACACATTGGTGGAAAGTTGTGTCCTTTAATTTTATATATGCAACTATTTATGAGGTTGCATTATTTCATATTAAATATGAAAATGGTGATGGTTCATTTAGAACCATTGATCAAACTTGAGTTTAATCTAACAGTTATAAACTAATAGATGTATGTGGATGATTGTGTCTTAAATGAAAGTGTACTTATCAACTATAAATAAGTTGTTGATACTAGAAGAAGAGTATGTATAATGTGAATATAAAGTGCATGGGTGCATATGAAAGCACAATGATGCATGGGTGCACATGAGAGCAGAATAATGCATAAGGGCACAAGAGAGCACAATGGTGCACAAAGATGCATATAATGTCAAAGAGGGTTCTGTTTCATAGAAGTGCATTCATATAGAACCAAAGCCATTAAATATTTGGGTTAGACCGCCATATAACTTTATTGCACTAGAACAATGTTCTAGACTGGCAAAAATCTATCATTAACTATAATGTACTCTTACACGCCTTGACTTACTATTTATTGTGTGTGTGATATATATTTGTGAATCATCTATCAACATTTCAATATTTCCAACAATCTTAATGATAGATTATTATGCTTGATGGATGGAGAGATCTACAACGGTAACAATGTGTATTTCTTCTTATTTATTCTATTTAATAGCTCTTGACATACAATTTATTAAGCATGGTATATTGTGATTTTTCAATTCTTAATTCATTCAATTATATGCATATGAAAGGAATATGTGATTTCATGAGAATCATTATAAAATTTATGGAATAAGGACATTTTTATCCCATGAATTTGACCTAATTCTCAATTTTATCCCACGAGTTTCAGAAATCTCAATTTTGTTCTAGTCCGTTAGTAAAATTCTGTTAACTTTAACTGAAAATCTCTTTTCATTATACATTGACAAATTTGCCCTCAATTATTATGTTAATTAAAAATAGTGATGTAAGTACATTAAACAATGTACACGCGTCGGTTATTAATAGGCTATTAAAAATAAAAAGACACGTGGCACGTTTTAATAGGTTCAAAATTTTAATGAATATTAAATTTTATTTTATATTAAAAAATAATTAAAATAAATAAAACTGAACAACTATAATCGACGACTGCCGTTGCCGGCCACCACCAGTCGCCGGATTCTAGTAACGCAAATAGCCATAATTTATGTCATTGGATTCTATTTTTTTACATCTACACAATGGTGGAATCATTTTTGTCAAAAGAAAATAAGAAGGTGGCCAAAAAATATATCGTAAATAGGGGGATGGTGGCGGCCACCACGCGCCACCGTGGGATGGTGGCATGCATCGCCCCCACTGTTGGATAGATTGGTAGCCGATCTATCCAACGGTGGGGGTGCTGCACGCCACCGCCCCACTATTCCACGGTGAACAGTGGTGGCCGCCTGCAACTCCCCCACCGCCGATCGTGGGTCGAACGGCGGGCCAGTGGCTTGTACTGCCTCCACCGTTGGATAGATCGACAGTCGATCTATCCAACGATAGAGGTAGTGCACGCTACCGCCCCTTCGTTAAACGTGCTACCACGGCCCGTGGTGGTTGTCAGCGACCACCACCGTTTGCCATCAAACGGTGGTGTGGTGGCATGCACCGTCCCCATCGTTCGACAGATTGGCCGTCGATCTGTCCAATGGTGGGGGCGGTGCACACCACCTCCCTACCGTTCGACGGTGAACGGTGGTGGCCGCCGCCTCCTATAGTGTTTTGTTTTCACGTTTTGTACATCTACAGTACTCCATTGATTAAAAAAAATCTTACCATTGCATAAATCACAAAATTGTGAGTCCAATGATATAAATTTTGAGTAAAATCGCAATTGGTCACCGGCGACTGATTGCTACTGACGACGGCGGCGGCTGCTGCTATCTTTTTATTTATTTATTTTATTTTATTTTATTTTTAAGTGACAAATCAGTGATTGACACGTGGATATTTTGTGTTAGGCTATCTTACTATTGATATGTCATGGCTGTTTTGCCCCTCTAGTGTTAAAGTTAACAGAAACTTACTAACAGATTAGGACAAAATTAGATTTTTAAAACTCTTGGGATAAATTTGAGAATTAGACCAAACTCATGAAAAAAAATGTCCTTATCCCAAAATTTATTATGCATAAAGTGATATACACATTGTTATTCATCGTGGGAAATTGTATAGAGTAGTTCAAATGTCAATAAATTAGACTTTTGAAGTCTTCTTTAATATATATTTGATGATGAATATTGAATGCAATTAAACAAAGAAAAACTGGTGCAAGTGACAAGCCTAGCGTTGCGATGCCAGAAGAGGGATGTCGCGATGCTGAATGCAAAAAGCCCAACACCATGGTACCAAAAAAGTGGTGCTACAACGCTGATCATAAAATGCCTAGCACCAGAGAAGTGACGTCGCGACGCTAGGCGTATATTCTACTATTGTGTATCTTTGGTTTGAAGAATTTGGGCTATAGCACTGATTTGTTTAAGTGTGTTTTGCTATCTCTGATATATTCAATTTATCCCATTAAAATGAACATGTTTAAATATTCAAAAGTTGTGATTGAATATCATAATAGAAATGTAAGTAATTATTTGTGTTTGGCTATGAGAGCCAAAATTTTATAAGATAAGAGTTGAATTTGGCCAATCCTCTGACAAATCACTAAATGAGGTTAATGATTTGAAGTCTGATGGGGAGTGGATTATACCTATAGCATAAGGCAAAAGTGATGGTAACTCTACTTATATGATTGGTGATCCCATGAAGTAGGTTCATAAGAGTAAGAACAAGTCACTTTTTGTCTTATTATACTACTGATAACATATTGTCAATCCATCTCTAAGGCTAGATGATACATCTGCAGTGAAATAAGATGAATGGTATACTCTTAATGAACTCCATAACCCGTTATTGTATAGTGGTATGTTTAACTGTAAAACATACTTGATAAAGGTTCACCTATATAAGTGTAGAATTGGGTTGGTTCCTATAAGAGTTTAAGCAGACATCTCTAGAGCACTCATAAATGTAGCAAGGCATAAGGCCATAAAGTGCCAAAAAAATACAAAACAACTCTTTTGAAAAAAATTCAATGTGGCTAGTTAGTCCTCTAACTCACGCTAAAGAGGCATTGGTTTATAGAAACCTGGTTTCACCAAGTTCCTATAAGATACAATTAGTTGTCCAATGGTTAGTTCATAGCCTAATAAGCACCAATTTATATACATTAAATTATATATATATATATATATATTCTCCGATATTTGTTTGTATATTTTGAAATTGAAGGGGGATTGTTGGATATTTTATAAGGATTTCAAAATACGCATTGGTGAAAAGTTGTGTCTTTTCATTTTATATATGTAACTATTCATGAGGTTGCATTCTTTTCCAACGGTGACACATCTAGGTTTGAAAATGGTGATGATTTATTTAAAACCATTTATCAAATTTGAGTTTGATTTAATGGTCATAAACCAAGAGGTGCATGTAGAGTGTATCTCAAATGAAAGGGTACTTATCAATTATAAATAAGTGTGTTGATACCAAAAAAAGAGTGTGTGCATAATGTATTAGTGCATTAAAGAGTGCATGCATGTGATTGTGTACATGTTAAAAATTTTAAAATGTATGTCCAATATATATTGTGCAGCAGAATAAAATAAAATAATCAATATATATATACTACAACTGCATCAAAAATAGTATAAGAATCATATACATACCTTTGTAGATGATTCGATGAAGATTGTTGAACTTTGAAGCCTTTAAGCTCACAATAAAGTCCTCTCTTGAATAATTCTATACTCCAACATTTTGTGGGATTAGTGTAGCTAGAATGATAGCTTTTTATCAGTATTTCATGCAGGAATCAAACTAAGTTCAACACTTGAACTAGTTCTTGCATAATATGGTTAGGAATTGTGTTTAGAGAACAAAATGCAACTTTGAAAAAGTTGCATTTTCTCTTTTCTCTTTTGCACGAATTTCTCATTCTAAGAATCAAATTCAGTATCAAATGAACTCTTTCATTTGTTTTAATGAACTAAAACACATCATGTGTACACATGACTAACATGTGGACATGTTTGACCATGCAATCTAATGCATCAGTGACAGATGTCACTTATGTTATCCATGTAAACACTTGCATGGATGACATTGGTCACACGCAACTTTCATGCATACTACCATTTGTCATACAAATGGTCATGCATGGATGTCATATGTGCATTTTACTTTTTTATGCAATATGAATTTGTTTGTAACATTTCTAAACTATGATTCTCACTTTTTCAATAGGTCCTAAAACGTATCCTGCTTTTCAAAACCTTCCTAGATCAATCCATACAATCTGTCCTGCTACCCCAATACTCAACAAGTATAATTTATGTTGTGAAACTCTCTAGGTTCACACATGTTTATCTTATGAAACTTTTTCATAAGTCTGTGAACGATGCTCCACACACACATTACAGATATTACAGAATGATATGTTGAACCATAAAGTTGAGGTTAACCATATTCATATAATTTCTCCATCACTTATATTCTTGGAAGAGTAGAGATATAGATTATCACTGTCAAATCTCTATATGTTTAACGCTAAACTTATCTCTAGATTTTTATTTCTGTAAACAATATTCACAAACCCCTTTGTGATATTGTTTAACCCTATGAAAAAATCTTTTTCGAGTTTTATGCTTATGACCACAAGAGTTTTTGAAATATAATCTTGGAGCATCAGGATATTTAACTCACCTATATGAGCTGACAGATCTTATATCTGTATACACCAGACTCCATGAGCATCGAACCATACCTAGTGACATCTAGAAGTCAAACCATGAAAGGTCTCTGACATGCGTGGAACCAAAGTATAGTAGACCATTTACAAGCTCACCATGGCACTCAGGTCAAGGGATCACGAATACTACTCAACTCTATAAGACTCTCTATTGACGGCTTTATGGGATGTCTATTAGAGGTCTTTGTGAGTCTATTCAATATCCAATCCTTATTGAATACCTACATGTCTATACTGACTTTCATTAAGTTCATGGTCTAGTAAGACTAACTATCTGAATAATTCAGATATAAACATACACCAATATGAAAGGAATACCAGTCAATTCGTATCAACAACCATGGATCAAAAATGATGTTTTTGAGAATATATTGCGCAATGGCATTTCTTAGCACCATTTGTAACTCGTTGCAACTGCGTCATTACTATATCATTTTTGGGTCTTTGTTCCTATTTCAGACTAGGTTCTAACTCTTTAGAATTGCTAACTTTTTGGCGCTGACATAAACTCTTTTAGATCAGATCTAAACTCCTTTAGATCTATAATGTCTAAAAATATTACAAGCTTCTTACCATTAATTATGTATTAATGATTATTATGTTAGGGTCGGTGCTTACGTGCCATCCCTGAATGTATATATACTTGTGTATTTATATAAGTGTACATTTCCATTAAATCACTAATACCCATTTATATGGTATTATGCATGTAACGTTATAGACATTATAGATTTGAAGGTGTTTGGATCAGATCTAATAGAATTTAGATAATGGCTCATAGTTAGCCATGTTGAGACATATAATTGCTAAATGTTAGCACAGCTAAGTGTTAGCTGGTTATAATATTCAGTAGATCCAAGAGTTTGAGCCTTGTCTGGAATAGGATAGAGACCTGGAAATATACCAGTAACTGCATAGTTGCAAGAGTTGCAATCGGGTGCCCAAAAATACAAGTTGTGCAAGTATGTTCTCGAATACTTGTCCATTATCTATTTCTGCCGATGCGGGTCTGTCGGTGGATACTTTTTTATATAGATCAGCATATGTTATACCTATAGGTTATAGATGGTCGTTCATAGTCGACTATGAGCTTGAAGCTCGTATTGACATATAGGTATCCAGTTAAGACTGGATATGGGACAGACTCACGAAGGCCTCCGATAGACATCCTATATAAGCCGTCAACGGAGAGTTCTCTCGAGTTGAGTAGTATATGTAGTCCTTTGACCTGAGTGTCACGATGGGCTTGTAAGTGATCCACCATACTTTGGTTCAACGCATGTCACAGACCTTTGATGGTGTGACCACTGGATGTCGCTGGGTATGGTCCGATACTTATGGAGTTCGGTGTATATAGATACAGGATTCGTCAACTCGTATAAGGAGTTTGATATCCAAATGCTTCGAGACTGTATCTCAGAAAATCTTGTGGCCACAAGTATCAATTAATTATATAACCTCTCGCCCGTGTGAAAAAGCCATTCAACTCATGATTTTAGCAATCGGGATAGTATCTACTGATGAGCCATTTTAAAGTGCCGACTGGTCTACCCAACCTAGAAGAGCAAGGCCTGGTTGATGTGCCCCGAAATGCACATTGGTACCTAGGATGATTCCTCGCCCGCATGAGACAAAACGGCTACTATCTTGGGCTTCCACCATCAAATACGTATTTTGTGAGCCCCTTCACTCAGAAAGAATACACTTATCGAGTTGCAACTAAGTCTTTTGCTTTCTCCTCTGTTGTTGAAAGAAATGGGTATGCTACAAGGCAATACATTGTATACAAATCTAACCAGACAGATATGGGAATAAAAGTTTCTAACAAATGGGACAGCTTTCTCAGTAGATTTCTTTCCCCTTGACCAGGACCTTAGCCAACACCCTCAAGCTAATGACCTTTTCAGTCTATAAATATAAAAGCTAGTTTTTTTCCCCAAACCCTTGGATAGTTATAGCTAGAATGGTTTTGCTAGAAGTGTTTCATCATCTCCATCTGCTTTTTTAACCTTTCGAGCTTTTGATGTAGCTTTTAGTTAGAAGTACTTTTTCTAGTTGCGAGCTCTCCATAAGTAGCTAGTGTCCTTAGTTAGATTCACCGGAATGTGGAGGAGTTCAATATGCTAATGTCCTTTAGATCCTCATTCATCAACATAAAGCCACGAGACACGATAATACATGTACTTCATAAACAAGAAAGAGGAAGGAAGGGCTCGATCCTTGGTTTCTTGAATTATCGAGTGAATGGAACGAAAGCATTACTTAGAGAGCTATTACGTACTCTTTCAAGGTTGACGATGCTTTTAGGCAAACCCCTCTCTAGCTATCTTTGCCACCTCTCGCCTTTGGATTCAGTGACTTTCCTTTCTTCTTTATCTCGTTCAGTAGTAGCCCGGTGGGTAGATCTATTCCTTTCTTCGTGACTTTTCTCGTAGTTTCGTTTGTCTGCCATTCATTGCGATCTTTCATCCGGCCATAGCTTTTAGATCTCTGCACCTTCGCATCATTGGTTTTATGCCATTCTTCCTCGTCTAGTTCATTAGCACCCCCGTGGGTAATGCCCTTTCTCTCTTCGTCTTGTTCATTAGAAGCCGCCACGGCATTGTCTTGATTGGCATTCTTGCACGGTCGGCGACCAAGAAGCGCCCCGACCCCTACCATACCTAACCTTTTAAACATTCCATGTTATGGAGCCTACCAAATGGTAAAAGTTTCGGGCGCTTTAGCCTCAACTTGTGCATTGATTCGATAAGGAATCTAGCTAGTCGCTGTTGCAAAAGCAAAAGAAAGAAAGGCCCCAAAACTTTGTTGATAAGGCCCACCCGTAGGCGAAGAAAGAGCTCTGTTCAAATCTATTCTAGGAGAGCGGCTTGCTTTCCCTATAATCAAGCTTAGCTCTGTCGAATGAGAAATGAAGAATATCAAGAGTTATAGGCATCTCATCTCACTGAAGGGTAGAAGCACTTTCTCAAGGGCAGGTGAAGTCGTAAGCAAAGGAAATATAGAAGATTCTTTTAGAACAAGAAATGTGCACGATAGCTACTGAATTCATGGATGAGGGTACGACACTATTAGACCACTCGCTGAGATGGATACTTCCCCTAGTGTCGTGGTAGTCTTTCTTTCTACTTTATGGCCTATTAGGAGGATAAGATGCTTTAAGCAACCTCTTCTCAAAGGGATTAGGCAAAAGAAGAAGTTTATGCTTTCCTTGCTGACTCTGATATAGATTAGTTCAGCAGGCACTATAAGTGCAAGAGAGAGATCCGTTGGAGGAAAGACTCTACTATTAGTCAACTCGGTCTCCGTTTTATAGTTAGTCTCAGTTCTAATCTCTATCTTCTAGGAACAATGAACACTCACTTCAACAAGAAAATAATCCATAAATTAAGTTCAAAAGTGAACAAATGTAGTAGTTCAGCTCAGTCTCCTCTTATTACATATCTCTTCTCTCCGAGGAAGGAACCCTTGGAATTCAATTCCGTAGAGAATGAGGACCTACTGAATAAGTCTCCAATCAATCGTAGGCAGGTGAGAAAGTTCTTTGATTTTCCTGTTTCATTTAGTGTTCATTGTCGAATCAGATGCTTAACCCCGACCCCCAACTATAGGGGAAGTCACACTTTAACTTTCTGCCTTGACCTAGGCCTCACATAGATCGTTCTGTCCATTGAACTCATCAATCAACCTTGACCTTTACTTTCACTACGTACTCCAACTCTATCTATTTGAAGTTTCGGGCTGAGGTGAGCGACTTCTTTTCTTTCTTTTTTAAGCTCTCACCTTGAGCCGATCTTGTTCAATGGATTGTAACTTTCTCAGCTTGAGCTTTCTATCAAATTTTGATTGATGGACTCGTCGACTCATTGGACTCTTTTATCTAAGCTTGAGCCCAAAATGATTTAAACTCGTCCTTCATTTCATACCTCAGTCCGGTGCCTATAGGTTCTAGCTCCATAACCTTTTCGTATTTGATTCAATCTAGTTTTCATCTTGAATAGTATGTACCCGTAAGTGGTAATAAGAAATTGGAACCACCTGAAGTCCATGCGAGCTGGGCTGACATTGCCAATCAAATACCCTCCTCGTAGTGGCATGAATTCAAACACCCAATCTGGATTGCCATGTCGAAAGAATCTGGCCGTAGCAGCAAACTGAAACAGGGAGGTGGGACAACCATAACCATAACAGGGAGGTGGGAAAAACCTGAAGCCACACCCACCTTTTCTATATAGTAGCCAGAAAGAGTTCTGTCAGGGTAGAATAATATGGTAAAAGAGTTTGCACATATTGTTTAGTGAGATATAAGACTGGAGATGAGATATGGATGAGCAAAGGGGATTTGATGGTGATAATCTATATCCCTACACATCTAGGATATCATGACGGAAGGACTATACGTATGCGTTGTAACCTCAACTTGCATGGTTCAACGCGCTGATTTGTATATTCGTGACATGTGCGTAAAGCATTGCTCACGGACTTATAAAATAGTTTCATTTGACGAATCAAGCATAGGACCTAGGGAGACCTGCGAAATGGAGTGTACTCGTTGTGCAGTGGGGCAGCGTGCCTAATTAAATTATTTAATCCAGCAATATTCAGCACTGCCACGGGAATATGTGCGTGTCTATATTTAAGTGTTAAATACAACAATTAGTTAATAATTGTTATTTACTAATTGTATTATGACACATGGTGTATTGTGGACCCTCAGTTGAGTTTACCTAAGTGTGAGATTTGGTGGGACCCACTAGGGGGTAAATTTGATAACTATTTATGAGGGGCAAAATGACCATTTCGCACTTTGATTATTTAAAGGTTAAATAATCAAAATATCTCTTTTATTATATTATATTATATAATATTTTATTATTAGATATTATATATATATTAATATTAAATTTTGGGTGTCAAATAGTTGGCACCCAAAATTTTATATTATTTTATATTATATAATATATTATATTAATATTATTTTATTATTTTATATATATATATATATATATAAAGAAAGAAAGAGAGAGAAAAGAATTGAAGATTTTGGTGTGTCTCGACTATTTTGGCCGAGAAAGAAGAAAAAAGAAATGGAGAAGAAGAAAGAAGAAGAAGAAAGGAAAGGAGAAAAAAAAGGAAAAATGAAATTGTTTTATTTTTCTTTATGCTTCCATTTGAAGTAATGATGAATTGTTTCAAATTCTCCATTTCTTATCCTTTTGGAGAAAAGGATGTAAACACACACTGGCCATTTTGGAGTTTAAGAGTTAAACCCAGTGCTGCGTATAGGGCTGCTATTCTAGCTCACCAAGCCCATCGTGTTAGTGACTAGAACTATCCACGAGTTGGTCTCTATGTGAACTCCGAAAAAACTACATGTATAACATTACACGTTGAGGTGAGTTTTCTACCCTATTTATATATTAATGTGATTAATATATTTATTTATTATATTTATTGCATGTTTTACACTTTCGCCGATTAAAATTCGTATATGATACGTGTTTAGGCAATAGATACACTTACACATGTATACACACACATGTCTTAGATCCGCCTCCAACATATTATTGACATGTTTATTGTATATTGGAATGACACATAAGCACCATTTCTAGCATAATGTAAACATAAAGTGTATGGGTGCACATAAGAGGACAATGGTGCATGGATGCATATAAGAGCACAATGGTGCACATGAGAGCACAATAATGCATAAGAGCACAAGATAGCACAATGGTGCACAAAGATGCATGTAATGCTAACGAGTTGTTCTAGGGTTTTTTTCATGGGAGTGCATTCATACAGAGCCAAAACCATTGAATGTTAAGGGTAGACTGCCATATAACCTGAATTCACTAGGACAATGTTCTAGAGGGACAAAAATCTATCCTTAAATATAGTGTACTCTTACTCCTCTTGGCTTACTATCCATTGTGTGTGTGATCTATGTTTGTGAAGTATCCATCAAGATTCCAATAATTCTAACATTAAATGATGAGAAAATAAATCTATAGTAATAATATTTGCACTTGCATTATCACAGCAATACAATTAAACTTTTTAATAATTTAAAATTCTCTAAAAATATTCATCAAAGAATTAAAAAGAATATCAATTGTGTGGATGTTCCAATTTAATAAAAAGTAATAATTTTTTTTTTCAATAACTAATTATTATCAATATAATGCAGAGTAACACAAATATGACCTAAATCATTGCTATTTGCCCAACAATTAGAAGTAACAACAAATACACCTTTAAAATGTAAGGTTTTATCAATTAGACTTTGTTCCAATTTAATAAAAAGTAATAATTGTTTTTTGCAATAACTAATTATTATCAATATAATGCAGAGTAACACAAATATGACCTAAATCATTGCTATTCGCCCAACAATTAGAAGTAACAACAAATACTTCTTTAAAATGTAAGGTTTTATCAATTAGACTTTGTTTGTTTTGATGAAATATAATGAAAATATTACTTTTTAATGTATTTCTAGAAATATGAGAGAAGTTAAGTTCGACATACCTTTTCATAAGTTTTTCAAATCACTTATGTTAGAGAATATTAAAATATTGTTCATCAGTTGCAACATATTTTGCTAACCCTCCATGTATATGCTACTCATTATGTTTGAATCCAATAAAATTTTCTCCAAGGGCATTTTGGATAATTTAAGTTTAAGTCGAATCTTTTGGATATATTTTTTTTAATATTTTTATCTGCATGTCATTTCAAATACCTAGTACCACTTGAAGTTTTGTTAGGGTTAATGCTTATGTGTCATCACTATTTTTATAAATATTTGATATTTATACGATGTATATTTTATTACATCGCTGATTAATTTTAATATATGGTACAATAATTGTAATGCTACAGACATTGTATCATTTGAAAGAGTTCAAATTTGGTCTAAAGAAGTTTAGATTAGGGCTAAAGTTAACAATACTGAAAATTATGATTGCTAAGAGTTAGTAAGTTATAAGAATCAGTAAAATCTAAGGAGTTGGAGCCTTGTTTGTAATAGGATAAAGACCTAAGGGCATACTAGTAATGGTGTAATTGTAAAAGTTACAATCAGGTACTAAGAAATATCATTATACAAGTATATTCTCAAACATTATATTTCTGGTCTATTTTACTGATGCAGGTCTGTCAGTGAATACCTTTTCATATAAATCAGTGTATGTCTATATCTATTATAGTACAGATGGTTGTTCCTAACTGACCATGAGCTTGGAGCTTGTATAAGCATACAAGTATTCAGTAAGGACTGGATATCGAACAGACTTATAAGAACCCAATAGACATTCTATATATGCCATCAATTAAAGGTCCTCTTAAGTTGAGTGGTATTCAGGGTCCTTTAGCCTGAGTGCCATGGTGGGCTTGTAAGTGATCCATCATACTTTGGTTTCACATATGTTAGAGACCTTTCATGGTCTGACCATTGGGTGTCACTAGGTATGATACGATGCTTATAGAGTTTGGTATACATAGATAAAGGATCTGTCAGCTCTCATAAGAAGTTTTATATCCAAATGTTTCAAGATTGTATCTCAGAAAGTCTTATGGCCATAAGTGATTAATCCGAGGAAATAAGTTTCCTACAGGGTTGAACAATATAGCAAAGGTGTTTACATATATTGTTCATTAAGATATGAATCTGGAGATTAGTTATGGATGAGCATAGAGGGATTTAACAGTGATGATCTATATCCACATCCAGGATATAGATTATGAAAGGATTATATATATGCGCTATGACCTTAGCTTGTATGGTACAATGCGCTAATTTATAATATCCACGGTGTGTGCTTGGGGCATTGTTCATGGACTTATAGAATAGTTTCATTTGATGAATCGAGCGTGGACCTAGGGAGTTCCGCAATATGAAGTATACTCGTTGTGCACTAAAACAGTGTATCAGATTGAATAGTTCAATCCAGTGGAAACCAACATAACCAAATAATTGTTTCGAGAATCCTCAGGATGCGCGCGTATCAATACTTAAGTGTTAAGTACATTAATTAGTTAATAATTATTGTTAACTAATTAATTAATGACATGTGGCGCATTGTAATCCTTTAGTTGAGTTTGCCCAAGTGCATGATATGGTAGGACCCACTGAGGGGTTTATTTGGTAACCTAGTAAGGGCATTTTAGTAATTTTACATATATTATTATTAAGAGTTAAATAATCAATATATTTTAATATGATAATATATTAAATAATATATATAACTCAATCATAGTTAAGTGTTAACTAAAGTTGAGTTAATGAAGATTTAATATTAAAAAATATATTAATGCAAATTTGGTGGCCAAGTTTGCTTGACCCAATCATAGCTATTAACCATAGTTAGGTCAAATAAATATTATTATATTAACATGCTTGGTGGCCAAGCATGTAACTTTATCATGGTCAATTGTTGACCATGGTTAAGTTAAATAATAATATAGGTATATATAAGAAATTAAAAACAAGAAAATTAGGCTTTTGCTTTGTTTTTGGCTGGTCACTTTGAAAAGCAAAATACAAAGGAATCATTTCTTTGTTCTTTGATTTCAAGAGTTGAAATCACTGTTCATCATCCTCTTTAACAAGTGCTAGCCATTAAAAAGCATAAGAAATTTGTTTTATTGATCAAATTGTTGATCAATGATAAAACAAATAAATTAGGTTTAAGAAGTTAAACCAGTGCTAGATTTGGAGCTGCTGTTCTAGCTGGCCAAGCCCACCCAGTTGGTTACTAGAACTGTAAACTAGTTACACCCAAGGTGGACTTCAGTAACTTTTATTTAAAAGTTACATTTGGTGAATTCTCAAACCAATATTTATATTAATGTGATTAATATATTATATGTGTTTATTGATTGTTTTTATATTTTTGCTACACACAAATATGTATGAAATACGTATTTTGCTTAATAAACACAAATACACATGCATACACACCATATATAATTGACTCCAATAGTTTTACCATCTAAAACTTTGGTACAAAACTTACAGATAGCTTTTTTAATTTGTTTAAAGACTGAAGTTTAAGTCTTCAACGTGAAATAATTTCAAAAATCTTATGTTCGGCCTATTTTTGAATTGTGGATCTTGACATTCATGTTTGAGTTAGCTCTACACGAAAGTTCGACTGGGCCGATATTTTATAGGCACATCCCACTTTACATGTCTATGTACCTTTAATATAATCTGGATAACCACAAACTTTTTTTAAGGTAAAAAAAGAAACAAAAGAAACAAAAACTCATTTACAAAAGGGGAAAAAAAAACAACACAAGAAGTTAAAACTAGTAATTATTTCTTCTAATTAAAAGTAAAGTTAGATTGAATTTTTCTCATGTAGATCTCAAAGATTCATATTCATCTGAGTTCAAAAATAGTTACAGTCAATTATTATTACATAACACTTACAATATTTAATTGTATGAAGATCTAAGGATCAATTAATGCTATTTTTTTAAAATAAAATTCTTCATTTTAAAATCTAAAAATAAACACTATATATAAATATATATGGTGTAAATTAAGTGAATGGATCTCCACTAAAAAGAAAAATAAAACCAAGCTAATGAAAAATATACTAGCTTTTGATTAAAAAATCCATTTTGCTTAGACTAAAAGGGCAAATGCTTAATCAATTTTGCATTTGATTTCCATGCATACCATTTGATTTCCTTAAATTATGATTCAGAATGCATTAATTAGCGCAGTCTTTTAAACCTTATAAATAAGCAAGTTTATTGCTTTGTAAAGGTAGATATAGGCGACTTGAAGCAGTCATACACTTTTAGAGAAATATCAATAACAACCCCCTTAATTCTTTTAATTTATATTATTCGTCATTTATTTATTTTAGTTTTACATTTACAATATGTTATCAACATAAGGATTCTACTCCTAGAGATATATCATATCTCTTTACACTCTCATATATTATATAACTATCCTTATAAGTATACTATATGGTTGCCATTAAATTGAATCCTCTACACTTAAATATAAGGGTTAATTTTATATGTCTTATTGCATTTTATACTATTTACATATTTTCCTTATCTGTATTAAGAAAACAAAAAAAAAAGATATATAATATTAAAAATCAGATATTGAAGAATTGTTTAGAAGAATTTGAAGACTACATTAAGATATCCAATCTCACAAAGCTTGAGTTTGATGCCCTAGATATCTTAGGCAAGGACTAACTATTCTATATTCTAGATGTTAAAATTGGCATGAATGCTAAAGGCCTTAGTAATATAATCAAAATTAGAAACAATACATTTTACAGGGTCATGCTCAAGTTATAATTTTACTTCGTCATCGCCTTCATCAACCATTAAAAAGGAAATATCTATACCAATGAAGTTTTAATTACTGTTCTTTTTGCATAGTGTAAATATATCTTACTATCTTGATATTTTTTTTCTCTTTATGAAGGATATGAATTTAAATAGTGAATTATATGTCCTAAAAAAATGAAGAGATATGTCTAGCAAATAGTGTGACAACGTATACGATCTTTTAAAATGAGAAGTATTTCTTATGGTATTAGCTTAAGTGAAAGTGAATATTATATCAAGCTCTATAGACTTGATTGAAAAGATATAAAATCTTCTTAACAAATGACACAAAATTATATCTATAACGTTTTGTATTCATATAATGTAAAAGAATCCTTACTTATCTTCAATGAAATTTGTTGTAATGGTTTCTATGTAGAAACTACTAATAAGAATAATGTGGAATATTTGTGTATTACTTCTAAAAGTCTCTAGCTAGAAGAAAACATTATAAGAACTTCCTGCTTTCTCATCTAACTTATATTATATAATGATTAGGGCGTTTAAAGACTATGCAATCATGAATAAGAAGATGCCTAAAGATCTAAAGACTTTTATGCTCTTGCATGATCATATCGACCATCCTAGATCAATAATGATGAAAATAATTATTTAAAATTCTCATAGATATCTATTACATAATCTAAAGACTCTTTTCCAACAAGAACATTTGCAATGAACTGTTTACAGGATAAACTAATGGTTATATCATCGTCTTTTTAAATTGGTTTTGAATCTCCATTATTCTTGCAAAGAATGTAAGGAGATATTTGTGAACCTATTCACTTGTCAAGTGGACCATTTCGCTACTTTATGGTCTTAATTGATGCATCAGCATGATGATCACCTGTTTGCTTGCAAACTATATATGTAATCTTACATTTACTAGATTGTTGGCTCAGGTTATTAGATTATGTGCACAATTTCTAGATTGCCCAATTAAGAACTTACATCTTGTTAATGCTGGTGAGTTCACTTCCAAGGCTTTTGATGACTATTGCATGTCAGTGAGGACTTATATGAAACATTTAATACTGCACGTTCATACTCAGATTGGGTTAACAAAATCATTTATTAAAAGACTCTAGGTCATTGCAAAAGCATTACTACTATGTACTCAATTACCTACTTCAAAATAGGGTTATGCAATTTTACATAATGCCAGATTAATTCGCATGAGACCAACTACTTATCACGAATATTTCTTATTACAATTGATGTTTGGTCATTAGTAGGATATATCCCATTTATGTACTTTTGGTTGTACTATACAAATTCTAATTTTACACCCTCTTAGCTCATCAAGATGGAACCTCAACATCGTTTGAAAATTTTTATGGGTTTTGACTCTCTATCCATATTATCGAGTATCTAGAACCCTTAGCGAGTGATTTATTTACTGCATGTTTTGCATATTGCCATTTTAATGAGACAAATTTTACTCTATTAAGAGTAAGGAAAATGCCTTCAGAAGATAAGTATGAATTATCCTATAAATGAACTATATATCTCATTTAGATTCTCGTAATATACAAAGTGAAAATAAAATGTGAAGGATAGTTTATTTACAACAAATTGTAAAATAGCTACCTGATGCATTTACAAATACATCAGAAGTATTCAATTCATATGTGCTAACTATCAATATACTAACCTAGATGATTGTTCCTAAAGCATAACCTATTGAAAGGGCAACTCATGAAATGTTTGTTGGACAGCGAAAGTGTAGTGACCAATTGGTTTAAAATATTTTATTCTACAAACAAAGAAGAATACAAAATTAGGATCTTATTATAAATTATGCTCAAGTTATAATTGAGAACGTTCCTAAATAGCATAATGATCATAATATAATGAAATCCCCATAAGTAGCCTTAGTATCAAAAGTGGTTCAAGCCTTAAAAGAAGTTAAAAATAAAGAAACAATCGTTGATGATGTGTTTGCATTAACGATAGCTACTAAAATAATGATTGTTGATTTTGAACCATTGTTTATTGACGAATGCCACCTAAGCCATGATTGGCCAAAATGGAAAGAAGTAATTTAAGAAAAAAATGACTTCTTTAACAAAACGCGAAATATTTGGACTTGTGGTTTAGACACCAGAGTATGTCAAACATGTTGGGTACAATGGGTTTTTATAAGAAGGGTAATGCAAAAAATGAAATTGTAAGAATAAATCCAAACTTGTTGCTAAAGGCTTCTCATAAAGACTTAATATTGATTCTATGGAGACTTATTCTCCTGTAATGGATGTTATTATGTTTTAGTTATTATTTAATTTAGTTGTGTCAGAAAAACTTAAAGTATGTCTCATAATTGTAATGACAGTTTACTTATATGGATTATTTGATATTAATATTTATATGAAAATCCTTGAAGGATTTAGATATCGCAAAGAATTCCAAGCATTATATCGTAACTTATATTCTATAAAATAACAAAAATACTTGTATGGGTTGAAACAATCTGAACGTATATGATGTAATCACCTCAGTGAGTACTTGATGAAAGATGGGTGTATTAATGATCCTATTTACTCTTATGCATTCATTAAAAAGTCAGAATCTAGCTTTACCATCAAGCAGTTTATGTTGATGACATAGGAACATTAAAAGAGCCTTATAAATGGCTCTAGCCTAGAAAAGGTTGGGAAAAAAACTAAAAGTTTACTATAAAAAAATGATGTGTCCTCAAAGTGACGCAAGCCCTAAAAATGGGAGCCACAATCGAAGTCGTTCTTAATGAGCATAAAATCCTTGATGACATACGAATCTAAATGTTACTCCAAACTAAAAAGATGTTGTAAATGAAAACATCAACTCTTGAAGAGTGATGTGTCATTGATGTGACATAGGCCCTAGAAGTGGCTTAAGCCTTAGAGTGGTTGTATATGAAAATTTCGCTCCTGAAGAGCAAAATAGTCTAAAATGATACAAACCATAGCTATAGACCTAGAAGAGGCTAGAAATAGAATCATCAATGGCTTGTTTATATTTATAATAGCTACTAACATCATGTATAATGATTTTAATTGTAAATAAAATCAAAATTTGAGGGAAATCAAATGTTGTCTCGACCTACAGATCTAGCACAATTTAAAGTAAAATCTTTATTCATCAAACAATTTATATTGAGAAATGTTGAAACATTGTAATATAGATAAAGCTTTTTTTATTGAGTACCCCAATGATTTTTTTAGTCTCTTGATCTTAAAAATGATCTATTTTGTTCTAAAGAAGGAGATGGACAAATACTTAGTACAAAATTACCTTATTTAAGTGAAACTATTGCTTTATGATATCTAGCACATTACACTAGAGCTAGTATGGCATTTCAATAAATTTATTGGTAAGGTTTAGTTCAAAGCCAACCAAAAGATGCTTGAATGATGTTAAACATATTTTTCGTTACCTTCAAGAAACAATAGATATGAGATTATATTATTCTAATGAGCTAACAGAACATCTAAATCTTGTTAGTTTTATTACTGCAAGTTATCTTTCTAATCCCCACAAATCCTACTCACTAATAGAATATGGCTTTATTTATAATAGCATAATAAGTTTATAGAGATCTATAAAATAGACTATTGTTGATACATCCTCTAACCACTATGAAATTCTTGTATTACATGAAGCAAGTAAAGAATATGTCCATCATATTTAAAACACGTGTAAATTATCTTCCATTACAAATACCTCCACAATTATATATGAATGCATTACCTTAATTAGAGGAAGATTCATTAAAATGGATAAAACTAAACATATATCATTGAAGTTCTTTTAAACTCATGAACTCTAAGAAGACAAGAAAATAATGTCAAACAGATTCTATCCACTGGTAATTATGCATATTTATTTACTAAAACTTTACCCAAATCCACTCTTAAAAAGATTATACATAGTATTGGCATGCGTCATCTCAGCATTCTACCAAATTGACACATTTTTTTAGAGGGAGCTTTAATCAAGAGGAGCATGATTCTTGGAGAATGAACTTCAACAACTATATTGAACACATGTACATTGTTCTCTCCTTCTCATTAACTAAATTTTGTCCTACTAAGTTTTTTTGGTAAAGGTTTTCGACGAGGCAGTTGCATGACTAACACTAATTAATGATTCATCAGCTAATATTATTTCTTTGCTTAAGTTTTTTCATTTATTCCATTAAGTTTTTCTTAGTAATAACATGAATACAATTATCCTGAAGTAGTGGATATTCAAGGAGAAATTGTAAATCATGTGGATAGATCTCTACCAAAGAGAAAGATAAAATGAAGCTCATGTGAGGCATATTAAGCTTTTGGTAAAGAAAACCCATTTTGCTTAAAAGACTAGAAAGGAAAATTTTTAGTGAATCGTACTTTTGATTTTTATGCATACTATTTGATTTTTTAAAATTATTATATTTAAAATGTCATTAACGAGGGCATTCTTATGGACTCCATAAATAGGCAAATTCATTGCCTTGTTAAGATAAATATGGCCAGTAAAATCATCATGAACTCTAAGGGAATATCAATAATAACCTTCTTAATTCTTTTAATTTATATTATCTTTATTTATTTCTTTTATCTTTGCATTTATAACAACATATAAAATGGAATTACATGTTTATAAGAAGCAAGTTCTATTCTATCTTGTAGAGAAAAATGTCTTATTAATGTAACTTGAGTTCGGTTTACAAATCTTCAAGATTTATGAATGTTTTAAAATATTTATTTTAACATAATTCATATTTTTTAACATATTTTAAAAAATCTCCCAAAAACTATTTTAATAGAGTTTCTAGAATTTATTTTATATGACTTCAAAGGACTTAAAGAAATGTATTTTGTTAAATATATATATATATGTAAAATAAATTAATTTTGAGTTTTTATATTAAAAAATTAAAAAATTACTAATTTTGATGTGAGTGGAAGTAATTTGTTTAGTGACTTCTGCCACCATCTCAAATCCTACATAAGTGGAAAAATCACAATCGTTGCCCTTGTACTTGAATATATGCCCATGTGCCTTATGATAATTCCAATCTTTAAAAGGTTGTTCCTTCCTATTTTTGCTTTTTATATTTTATATTTATTTATTACTTTTTTATAATACATTACTAGCAAAATTTGTTGATAAGTTTAGTTCTTAAATTTTATGTTAAATTTTTAATTTATTTTATTTTATGTCATATGTTTTATTTATATTTAATTATTATTCATATTATGCTTAAATTATTGTTTATTATAATTCTTTTGAGTATGCTTCGTGGTTACCATTTATTTGTATATTCTACATCAAAAAATAAAAATAAATATTTTGTATCAGTTATCTCGTGTTTATATTTATAATATTCAATATTATATTTATTCTTTTAAATTTGAATATTGTATCTACAACTTAAAACTTGTAGAACAAATCAATAAAGTCAAAATCTAAAGTTCTAATAATTGATCTCATTAATCTAGAACTTAAAGTTCTGTATTATAAAACTAAATTAGAACTTAAAGTTCTATATCAAAGATTTTAATTTTTTAATTTTAATTATTTATTCATATAGAAAGTTATGCCTCTTTATTGCTATCAAAATATGGAAGACTATACCTCCTCATTACTATCGATACATTGAAGCATTTGCCTCATAATTATTATTATTTTATTTATATGAATGTCATATTTCCTAAATATTACTTTTGGATATTTATGTGTCTACAATATAACTTTGTTGAATAATATTTATATTTCATTATATTAATTTTAATTCCTTTCTTTTATATTTAAAAGCCTCTAAAAATATTTTTGACAAATTTATAAAATCCTGCACTTAATGTCTCTAGAAAAAATTACTTATTATGAGTACTTGATGTCAAGATGCACCTCCAAGCCAATACTTTAGGAAAGATAATTGAAAAAGAAAATCATGTATCTTTGTAGGACAAGTCAAAAGTTTTTATTTTCCTCCGCCACCACTTACATGAGAGCTTGAAAACTCAATATTTGACAATAAAAGGCCGTCAAATCCTCTAACAAAATCTAAAAGAAAGATTTATCATTAGAAAAATGTATTCCTCTCAAGAGTACGGCACGAGTAGTTGAATCTGAGATTGCAGAATTTAGAACTATTGCTATAAGGTAATTCTGCTTTTTTTTTAGAATTACCTCATAACTAAAATTGTATGATGAAAAAATTACAAATAAGATATATTAGATAAGACATTCTCTACTTTTATGCTTCTGTGTTGTTTTACAGCAATAATATCATGAGCGTCGATCAAAAAAATAAAAATATTCATAATTAATATCATATCTTTAGCTTGTTGAACAAAATAATGAGGTCTTATTGAAAACTTACATATCTCATCCAACTAGTTCTCAATCATTCCCAAAAGCAAATGGAAATACTCATAACAATATTGGATGTGGTCGTGGAAGAGGGAGATGGTGCGGTTATCACCCTCATAGTAGCCATAAATACCGATAATGAAGGAATACTAAAAGGGTACAAAAACACTAAGACAAAAAAATTGTGTAGAGAATAAACACCCTAAGTATTAACGAAATACTTATTATTGATGTAGTGCATTATGTGGCATTTATCAAGGCAAAGAGAAAGAATGTGAACAAATCATATTGATGACTTAGATCTTATAGATCTTACTCATTTAGATGGCTCTGATTTCTTTAGGGATAGAGAAGAGAATACCAATCATTAAACTTTAAATAATATCTCTACGTTAGATCTTTGTTTGGTATAAGATATAACTTTTTGTAATATTGATAAATAAGCGTAGTATTTTTTAATATATCATTTTGATGTCTACCATTGATGAACACATAAAAACACATATCTGTTAAGAGATTCAATCACCATTTAATATCACTAATTTTAACATTTTTGTATTTTTAGCTTGAAATAAAGTGTTCTCCTTAAATTGTGATTAATGAATGTGTATTTGCACAGGTTTAGGTAAAATGGACATAACTCTCACTGTAAAAATTAAATTGAAGAAATTCTTAAACCTGGAGTAATATGACTCAATCTTACACAAACATGAAGAACAATTGAAAATTCAAATCCAACATGTTATGGGCCAAAAATTGAGATACAATAGAATCGAGCTACAACTTCCGCTCAGCTTGACCCAACTCATGTATTTGGAATGTATCTCATAAAATAAGTACCCAATTGGTATAATTTTTTAAGCTGTGAAATAATGACTTAATTATCAATAACTCTTATATTGATGGTAAAGTCCAAATCAACCGTTATCATGGACCAAATTCTATTGTAAGTGGGTAAAAAGGTTATTGGCCAAAATCTGATGTATGTTTCGAATTTTGCTCATATTTCATTGGATACTCATCTCATTTGTATGAACCTGGTGCCAATGGAAAGAATAGACAAAATACTATAACTTTCATGTCAGCTAAAAATGTTACATCGGTCATTTACATTATCAAAAAGATGCTGTAAATGGGTGAACTAGTTGTTGGCATAAATTATTAAAAATTGATGTCATACTTAACATATTTCCATTCATTGCCTATATAAGGACACTCTTAGGACGTTTGCAACATTAGATAATTCTCTCTTATTTTCTTCTCATTAACATGTATTGTAATTTAAGCTAGAGTTCTTGGCAAGGCTAAGAGATGAACTTTTATGTGTAATAAATTTACTTCTATGCTTTGATTCGTTGTCAAGAGCTACAAATGTTTGTAAGTTTAGTTTTACTTAAACTCTTATCTATTTTATTTTCTATAATCCATAGGTTATAATTCTCATATCTCATATATTTTCATTCATGCTTTTTTTTATGTAATTCTTGTTGAATTATAATTGTTATTAGTTACATTGTTTTATATGTTAATCTTTTACTGCAATATTATCAACTGATATATTGTCGATCTTAGATAACATGTAAAGACAATAAATGTTTGATATTCAAGTTGATCTTTTACTGCAATATTGTCAAAATGATATATTATCGATCTTAGATAACTTGTATAAATAAACATGATTTGTGTTAATGTTTGTAAAGAGTTTAGTCACATCAAATACGCGTATTATCAAATGTGCTATATTTTACATATCTTTTGATTGATTGTTTAAATGTAAAACTGTCAATTGAGTTATAAACATTGAATCAAAGTGTATAGTAGATTTATAAAGCATAATTGTGATTCTCGAAGCCCTACTTAAATCATCATAAGACATTTTTCTCAATTCATAGACAATTTATCTCATCCACTTAAATCAATTAATTAATTTTCTCCTTTGCTACTGCTTTAATATTTTACCTCACCAACCTATTCTGCCAAAAGTTTCTTCATGGGATCGACACCTCATTCTATACTGCGATAGCCGCATTATATTTTGAGCGTAAACAAAATTTGGCCGGAGAGGCACACTAAGCGAAAGTCGGTTGCGTTTATCAATACTAAAGCGGTAACTTTGTACATTTTCTTTTCTTTGTAAAATCTTAGTTTTATTTCCTTGTAATTCATTTTATTGTTCATGGTTGGTTCTATCACCTAATTTATTTTATTTTCTTTAGTTAATTTGTTATATTTTATATTATTTTAATGGCTGATTTTATCGCCTAACTTAGTTCATTTTCTTTTATTTATTTATTGTGCTTCGCACTTTATTTTCTTTTATTTATTACTGCACTTTACTTTTTTTTTAATTTGTCATATTTTATTTTATTTTAATGGCTGATTCTACCGCCTAACTTAGTTTATTTTTTTTATTTATTGCCTTTTATTTATTTATTGTACTTTAGTTTATTTATTGTACTTTATTTATATATTGCACTTTTTTTTATTTATTGCACTTTTTTTGTTTTTATTTTTTTATTTTTTTTAATTATTGTACTTTATTTTCTTTAGTTAATATGTTGTATTTTATATTATTTTAATGACTGGTTCTACCGTCTAACTTTTTATTTATTTACTTATTGTACTTTTTTATTTATTGTACTTTATTTTATTTTAATTTTTTCCCTTTTATTTATTTATTGTACTTTACATTTTATTTTCTTTTATTTATTGCACTTTCTTTCCTTTTATTTACTTATTGTACTTTTTTTAATTTATTTATTGTACTTTTTTTCTTATCGTACTTTACAGTTTATTATCTTTTGTTCATTTATATTTCATGGTTGGTCTTACCACCTATCTCATTTCTATTTTTTGTTGTGTTTTATTTCACTTCTTAATTTTTCTTGAGCATTTCGTTCATAAAAAAAATTGTTAGGATGTATGCATCGACTTAGAGACAAACGAGGAAGATTCGTGAGAGAAGTAGAACTAGAACCATCACCATAATTTGTAAAGGAAGAGAATTCACCATCTAGTTCATCTTGTAATCCCAACACAATGAGCCAACACAAGGATAACCTCGTTAGAACTCTAAGAGATTACTTGCATCCTATTCACACAGCCACACTATCATGCATTATATTTCCACCTAACACACCACATTCGGATTTTAAACCTGAAATGATACAACTTCTGCCCACTTTTCATGGTCTAGATGGTAAAAATTCTTATGTACATGTTAGGAAATTTGAAGAGGTAATTGTTACCTTCTATAGCCAACCTGAAACCATAGACATTGTTAGGCTTAAATTTTTCCCTTTTTCTTTGAAAGATAAAGTAAAGAGTTGGCTATACTCTTTGAGACCGAGGACTATAGGAACTTGGACAGAAATGATCCAAGCATTTTTTAATAAATACTTTTCACAACACACAACTAATGGCCTGAAAAGACAAATTTCTTCTTTTTTCCAAAAAGATAGTAAAACCTTATATCAAGCATGGGAAAGGTTTAAAGAGTTGCTAAATCTCTGCCCTCACCATGGGTATGAAAATTGGCACTTGGTTAGTTATTTTTATGAGGGACTCACAATTAAAGAACGCCAATTTTTTGAGATGATGTGTAATGGAGAGTTTCTTCATAAAGATCCAGAGGAAGCTATAAAATTCCTTAATGACTTAACCGAAAAAGCCTATACATGGACTGGACCCAGCATGACTGAAAGCACAAATAGGTCACGACCCAGTGGAGTTTTCTATCTTAGAAAATAGGATAACCTCAAAGCTCAATTAAAGGTCTTAACTAGGGAGTTAGAGGCCTTGAAAGCCAAAGATGGAATGGTCACCCACACGGTTGCTAAGGTTGAGTCACACGATGTCTGTTTTATCTATGGAGGAGTGGAACACTTAGTTCAGGATTGCCCCACTTATAGTGAGATGAGAGGGATATATGAGGAACAATGTAATGCCCTACTAATGTACAAGAAGCCTTATTCATCTTACTCTGAAACCTATAATCCTAACTGGAGAAACCACCCAAACTTTAGTTGAAAATCTGACCAACAAGCCAACAGCCATTAGAAACAAGAACAACAAGCACCCAAGTCTTATGTTGCACCTCAATATAATGCACGACCAGCCAGGAATCCTTTAGAGGATACATTACAAGAATTTATGGAGGCACCAAAGTAAGACTAATAAAAAATTTGAAATAATTCTTGTATAGGTGGTAGACGAAAACAAAAAAATTAAGAGTCAAATCACAAAGCTGACCAGTGCCTTAACTATACAAGAGCGAGGTAAGTTTCCATCTTAATCTCAATCCAATCCAAAAAGATAATTCATGGCACAAGCTTCTGCTTCTGATGTATAAAATCTCAAAGAAGTCAATGCCATTACTACTCGAAGTGGTAAGATTGTGAGTGAACCTACTTTCTCAACTAACACATCGATAAATAGTAAAAATGCTCCCATTGAAAAAGAGGCCACAGTGTAAAAAGAGCCCGAAAATAAGTTTTCAATCCTAGTGCCTTTTTCTTAAACTCTTCGACCTATTGGGAAAAATTCAAAAATTCAAGGTGAGATTTTAGAACATTTAAAACAAGTTAAGATTAATCTTTTCTTGTTGTATTTGATTAAGCAGGTTTCAACTTATACCAAAATCATCAAGGATCTATGCGTTATTAAAAGAAAACATCATATAAAGAAAACTACATTTTTGGCAGAATAGGTAAGTGCAGTGATTAAACAAAAGACACCACTTAAGTATAAAGACCCAGAATGTCCCACAATCTCCTGTCAAATTGGGGCACATGAGCTTGGTCAAGCTTTGTTGGACCTAGAAGCAAGTGTAAATTTAATGCCTTATTCTATTTACTTGCAATTGAGATTTGGTGAGATTAAACCTACATTTTTAGTCCTACAATTAGCTGATCGATCAATCAAGAAACCACGGAGAATAGTAGAAGATGTTTTGTTGCAAATTGATAAATTTTACTACTTTGTTGATTTTCTTGTTTTAGATACTCATTCTATTGTTAACATGAAGTCAAAATTCCATCTTATTTTAGGGAGACCTTTTCTTGTCACCGCTAACGCTCTTATTAATTGCAAAAATTGTCTAATAAAATTATCTTTTGGGAATATGACTCTTGAGGTGAACATTTTTCATATTGACAAGCAACCACGAGAGGAAGATGAATGCTATCATTCATATATGATAGACACACTTGTAGCGGAGAAAGCTTATAAAAATTATGACTCTAATTCTTTAGAAAACCTCATTGATTTTGATTTTGAAGAATTGCATTATCCTGATGGAACAACTAATGTGTTTAGTATTTTTGACTCACAGGATAAAGGGACTCAGTTTTGGAAGCCAGGCATTGAAGAGTTGCCACGAGAAAGGAAGAAACTAAAACCATCAAACCTCGAGACACCACGTGTCATCATTACTAAACCAAGGAACACATTTCTGTAACCGTTCTTTTGAAGCTTTGATGCTCAAGTATGGTGATCTTCATAAAGTTTCCACTGCATACCATTTACAGACAAATAGACAAGCCGAGCTTGCAAATAGAAAGGTTAAACAGATTTTGGAAAAGACGATTAACCTGAATCGCAAAGATTGGTCTTTACGCATTTTTGATGTATTATAGGCATATCACACTGCATACAAAACCATCTTATGAATGTCTCCATACCGACTTGTTTATGGGAAAGCTTGCCATTTACCTGTTGAGCTAGAGCATAAAGCTTATTGGGCTGTCAAAGCCCTTAACTTTGATTTGAGTGCTGCAGGTCTTTAGAAAAAGTTACAATTATCAGAAATAGAAGAGCTATGAAATAATGCATATGACAACTCCAGAATTTACAAAGCTAAAATAAAAGCAGCTTATGACAAACAGATCTTAAGAAAATACTTCGAGCCAAATCAACGAGTTTATCTTTATGATTCTCGATTGTATTTACACCCTGAAAAGTTGAGATCTCGATTGACTGGTCCATTTGTGGTAAGGGACGTTTTTCCTAATGGTGCTGTCAAAATCAAGGACCCCACTGATGAGTGAACTTTTTAAAGTGAATGGACAACAGCTGAAAAGCTATGTGAAAAAGGTAGACCACTTTATGTACCTAGATGAGATCTCTCTTGTGGATCATGTCTATCATTCTTGATCAGGTTCAATCTATCTGTACCATATTTTATATTGTCTATATTTTATCTTTTGACTTTTATTTTATTTCACATTTTATTTTACTTTATTTTCTTCTTTTTCTTTTTTTCTCCAATGTGATTTTATTTTCTAGTTAAATGGCGGATACGATATTCCGTGACTATTAAAGTCAGTTTTTCAGTTCCTTAAAAACTGTCCCTCAAACTGTGCATTCATCTCTTTTCTTTTTCACTTTTTTTCAAAATGGATCGCATTTTTGCCAACCTTAAAAAACGTTTTCCTTCATTGCCTCAAAATGCTTTACTTAAGATTTACAAAGCACAGTGTGAAAGACTAAGGCTATTGATGTAGAGTAATATCCCTATGGATATTCATTGGTTAATTGAAGCCAAGGTTAGATTATCTAATAAGTCTGCAAATGATTTTGTTTCTTTTATGCCTGGTCTTGGAAGAAGCTCTTATGCCAAAAGGCGACGAGTAAAGAGGTTACAAGTCTGTCATAAATGTTATCGATGGAATTGTAACCAGAGTTATCGTTCTTTAGGATTTGCATCTAGAAATCGAGAAGAAAAAATTCAGTTCATTAAGGATGGACTGAGTAAGGAGTCTTTGGATGATATCCTATTGACTCTTGAGATGCATCCCTGTGGGCTCGTGCAACATAAACTTCTTGATTTATGGAATAAATTCAAAAATGAACATCAACGGTATAGTCTCGAAAATTCGACTCTAAAAGACTTTGTTTGCCAATTTATAAGAAAATTGGATAGGAAGCCTATCCCCGACCCATAGAGGGAGTTTAAGCCGTTACTAGACGTAAAACCAGAGGAAGATGTGAGCCATAATCACAACTACCTGCAAATACATGTGTTTAATTTCAAACTTTATTTTATTAATAGTATGGCTACTCATATAGATGTCTTAAATTTAAATCATTTGGTTAAATAATACATATAGGTCATTATTTTTAAATTTTTGTGTTTTATTTTTAAATCTCTTCTGACAAACTGTCGGGTTACCACAATCATTGTTATCATTTGATACTCTATAAATACAGCACCTCATTTTCTTCATTTTTATATATTGAGATAAAGGTGAGTGTAGATATGAAGGAAACCTCAGTTCAACAATTCAGAAATATATGTGTATTTTGTGGTTCTAATCCTGGGGGGAATAAAGTGTTTGTAGAAGCAGCAAACAATCTAGGAAAAGCATTAGCTACAAGAAAATTTTATTTAATTTATGGAGGGGGTAGCCTTGGGTTAATGAGGTGTGTGTCAACAGCTGCACATTTAGGAGGAAGTCAAGTTTTAAGTATTATTCCTACAGCTTTAGCCGTGAAAAACCTGACTGAAAAAATAATAGGGGAAAAATTACGAGTCTCATCCATGCATGAACATATAGCTAGAATGCTTTACAATGCAGACACTTTTATTGCTTTACAAGATAGTTTTGGTACCTTTGAAGAAATTTTTCAAATTGCCTCTTAGGCCCAGCTGAATATCCATAAAAAACCTATAGGTTTGTTGAATGTTAATAACTATTTTGATTGCTTACTTTGTTTTCTTCATCAAGCTGTGGAACAAAATTTTATTTCACATTCGGCACGACAGATCCTCGTTTCTGCCACCAATGTGGATGAATTGATTGACAAATTATAGGTAGTTACCTATGAACCTAATCCAGTAATAACTCGAATCGATTGGTCAGTGGGCCTTAACAAGCGAAAATTGGATCTGACACTTCATTTGTAAATTTTTCTTTGTTTTATTTATTTATCAGCATCATCATTTTAGTTTATATTTGCTTAAGTGTCTCTCAGGTTTGTTTCTTTCGAATAACTAGCATTTCAGGTAATGTCTCATATACTTTATCTCTTTCTACTTAAATATTGAGGACAATGTTTCATTTGGTTTGGAGGAGGATAGTAGACATAAGTTGCATTTTACATTCTAAAAAAAAATTATGGTCCGATATTTGATTAAAATAGCAAAGTAAAAAGTTCATTCTTGAACTCTTAAGACGCATTCTAGGTCAAATTAGAATGGCAGAGTAAAGAGTTTTATTTCTAACTTTTGAAACGCATTTTAACTAATTTTTTGTTGTTTTGTTTTATATTTCATGTATTGTTGTTTATTGCTTGTAGTCTTGGTAATACTTGTATAAAAGAATTTATTTTTCTGCCTAGGTATGATTTCAAAATTGTTTAGGTTGAGTCACTGTTTCTATATAGGTTACTAAAGAATGACTTCCAAAATATTTTTGAGCACAATGCTAAGCCTTGTGGTGAGACGGATAATTCAATTTATATAGCCAAGAGCATTCTCATGTTTAAGTATATGTTTTTCTAATCTCACATATTGTTGTGAGTAAGTGAAAAGGTTGAGAAAACAGCTTATGAACCTTCATTGATCCTTTGAATTGGTTTTTGTTTAGATTGATATTATTTGAATAAGGGATTAGTTGGTTGCATTTGTGTATAATATATTTTGGTGAGAAACTTTTTTATTTTGTAATGCTTCCTTGTATTCTTCAAAAAAAAGAAATATATATATATATATATATATAAAGAAAAAAAGAAAATATATATATTTAAAAAAAGAATCAATTCAGTTTAATAAAGTCTTCATTCAATTTTAGAAGACAAATATCTTATAAATCAGTTTTCTCACCAAGCTATATATATATTATTCTCAAAAGACAATTGAAGTCCTAAAGCTGGTACATGTCAAGAATGATTCTAAACGATTGATTTTCCTTATCTTTGGATCAATATTAGTTTGTATGTCTGTCCTTAAAATTGACTTTTTCTTGAGTGTTTAACTGTTTTCCAACTCCATGAGAGAAATCATAACCTTTTAAACAATCATACACCTGTGAGGATATGAAGTTGAGGCTTTTACTTGGAGAAATTCTCAATGTTATATCTATTATGATTTGTGGTAAGATGGTTACGGCTTAGTTCACACATACACAGTTTTTAGAAGTTATAATTGAAAAACTCAGAATAGCAATAATGATCTTGAACTCACTTTTTGTTTGAAATACTTAGGTAGTTTTACATATTCTATTTACGCTTAAATTGCTGTAGACTACCAATAAGCTGGTTAAGCGCTGTGATGAACACATGAAAATGCATATCTATTAAGAGATTCAATCACTATTTAATGTCACTAATTTTAGCATTTTTGTATTTTCAAATTGAAATAAAGTGTTCTCCTTAAATTGTGATTAATGAATGTTATTTGCACAAGTTTAGATAAAATGGACATAACTCTCACTATAGAAATTGAAATGAAGAAATTCTTAAACCTAGAGTAACATGACTCAATCTTACACAAACTTGAAGAACAGTTAAAAAACTAAATCCAACATGTTATGGGCCAAAAATTGAGATACAATAGAATCGAGCTACAACTTCCGCTCAGCTTGACCCAACTCATGTAGTTGAACCGTATCTCACAAAATACATACCCAATTGATATAATTCTTGGAGCTGTAAAATAATGACTTAATTATCAACAACTCTTATGTTAATGGTAAAATCCAAATCATCTGTTGTCATGGACCAAATTGTATTGCAAGTGGGTAAAAGGGTTGTTGGCCGAAATCTAATGTATGTTTTGAATTTTGCTCATATCTCATTAGATACTCATCCAATTTATATGAACCTGATGCCTATGGAAAGAAGAGACAAAATTATACAACTTTTATGTTGGCCAAAAAGGCTACATCGGTCATTTACATTATCAAAAAGATGCTGCAAGTGGGTGAACTAGTTATTGGCATAAATTATTAAAGATTGATGTTACACTTAACATATTTCCATTCATTGCCTATACAAGGACAATCTTAGAATGTTTTCAACATTAGATAATTCTCTCTTATTTTCTTCTCATTAACATGTATTGTAATTTAAGCTAGAGTTCTTGGCAAGGTTAAGAGATGAACTTTTATGTGTAATAAATCTACTTCTATGCTTTGATTCGTTGTCAAGAGCTACAAATGTTTATAAGTTTAGTTTTACTTAAACTCTTATCTATTTTATTTTCTATAATTCATAGGTTATAATTCTCATATCTCATATATTTTTATTCATGCTTTTTTTTATGTGATTCTTGTTGAATTATAATTGCTATTAGTTACATTGTTTTATATGTTAATCTTTTACTGCAATATTGTCAATTGATATATTGTCAATCTTAGATAACATGTAAAGACAATAAATGTTTGATATTCAAGTTGATCTTTTACTACAATATTGTCAAAATGATATATTATCGATCTTAGATAACTTGTATAAATAAACATGATTTGTGTTAATGTTTGTAAAGAGTTTAGTCACATCAAATACGCGTGTTATCAAATGTACTATATTTTACATATCTTCCGATTGATTGTTTAAATGTAAATCTGTCAATTGAGTTATAAACATTGAATCAAAGTGTATAGTAGATTTATAAAGCATAATTGTGATTCTCGAAGCCCTACTTAAATCATCATAAGACATTTTTCTCAATTCATAAACAATTCTATCTCATCCACTTAAACCAATTAATTAATTTTCTCCATTGCTACTACTTTAATATTCTACTTCACCAACCTATTTTGCCAAAAGCTTCCTCGTGGGATCGACACCTCAATCTATACTGCGATAGCCGCATTACATTTTGAGCGTAAATAACCATGAACTTTTATTTAATGTAAGGAATGAATTTTAAAGATGAATTATCCACTTTTAAGAGAAAATTTGGGGATGCATGTTTAGCTGACAATGCAATTACACATACTAGATATCAAGATAAGAAATACTTCTCAAAACTAACAATAATTGAAGGAAAAATCAATATTATATCAGGCTCTATAGATTTGATTGAAGACTCTAGAAAAGTAATAATATTATTAGTAAGTGAACAAAGTTATATATAAATAAAGCTATAAACGTAGGCAGATCCAGTAGAAATTTACTTATTTTTAGAGATATCTGTTGAAATGGATATTACATTGAGTTTTTGAGTGAGAAAAATGTAGAATATCTCTGCATTACTTTCAACGTCTTAGATAAGAAATGCATACTTGAAAAGGCTTCATACTTTATCATTTGATTTTTATTATGCAGTCATAAATTCAATTGAAAGTTACGTAGTAATGAACCAAAATTTCTGTGATCCAACAATATTTATGCTATAACTTGATTGCCTTAGACATCTAGGATCAACGATGATGTGTAGGATTATTAAAAATTCTCATGGACATCTATTATAGAACCTAAAGATTTTATTGTCTAACAAGAATATTTGTACCACTTGCTCACAAGCTAAACTTGTAGACCGTCCTTTTCTAAGATTGATCTAGAATCTCTATCATTTTTACAAATAATTTAAGAAGATATTTATCGATGAATTTATTCATCAATTGGACTTTTTTACTATTTTATAGTTTTGATTGATGCATCTGCACATTGATCACATGTTTATTTACCACCTACACAAAATGTTGCACTTGCAAAATTAATAACACATATCATTAGATTGAAAGCATAATTTTCAAGCTACTTTATTAAAATCATACGTTTAGATAATGCTAGTAAGTTTACATTTAAATCATTTTATGACTATTGTACATCAGTGTGATCGATGTAAAACATTATATGCTATATGTTCACACACAAAATAGATTAATAGAATACTTAATTAAACAACTCTAGGTAATTACACATAGTTTATTGATGTTCACATAATTACTAATTTTTGCTTAGGGTTAGGCTATTCTACATGCTGCAACGTTAATTTACTTTAGGCCTATTACATATTATCAATATTCTCTATTGCAACTTATATTTAGTCATCAACTTGATATATTCTATTTGTGTACCTTTGGTTGTGCTATGTATAGACCTATAGCACTCCCATAACACATTAAGATGAAACCTCAACGTTGTATAGGGATTTATATTGATTTTAACTCACCATCAATTATAAGGTATCTTGAACCCCTAACGGGTGATTTGTTTATTGCACGACTTGTAGATTACCATTTTGATGAGATAATATTCCACCACTAATAAAAATACCTCTTGAAGTAAGGCACAAACTTTCTTAAAAAATGATTATCATGTCTTATTTGGATCCTCGCACAAATCTATGTGAAAATAAAAAAAAAACGAAAGATTGTTATTCTTCAAAGAATTATATGAATTATCTTATGCATTTACAAATATATCAAAAATAACCAAGTCATTTGTACTAACTGTTAATACACCAGCTCAAGTGATTGTTCCTATAGAACAATATAATAAAAGGTAACAAATGAATTATTTGTTGCACACGTAAAGCGTGGTAGACCACTTTATTTAAAAAAAATATTGTTCTGCGAAAAAAGAAAGTAAAAACTAAGATCCTATTGAAAATGATGCTCAAGCTAATAAATTCACATTCTCTAAATCATTAAAAGTTAATAGTCTTTTCAAAGACACAAGTACTAGAAGAGACATTAACCCCATAAGAGATACAAGAATTTCAAAATAAGGAAAATTACACAAATTATGCTTACACCACATTATAAAATAATTGTTGATGATGATGTGGTCTTATTTGTAATAGCTACTGAAATTATGAATAATAATTTTGAGCCATAATCTGTTGATAAATGTAAAGAAATGCATGATTGACTTTAATAAAAAAAATTCAAACAGAATTGACTCATATTGTAAGTGCCGATTATTCTATGGTGTATGCATATGTATTTATGTTCATTGTTCAAATATATGTATCTCATATATATACAATCATAGCAGAAGTATAAAAACAACAATAAACACAATTAATAAGTATTTTAATCACATTAAAATAAATTGAGAAATTTTTACCTTCGAAGTCTTTGGATTAAATTTTTTAGGATATCGCCTGAAGTGAAGCTTATTAACAGTTCTAGCAATCGATTAGGTGGGCTTGACTGTCTAGAATAGCAACTTAATCCAACAACTGGTTTAACACCTTAAACCTAAAGCTATTTGTTAACCACTGATCAACTCTTAATTAATAAAACAGTAGCCAGTATTTCTTTATATAGAGTTAACTGCTTATAAGAGAATATAAATAGTGAAAGAAAAATAGGTTTTCTCTTAATTTCTCTCTCTAAAAAAAATTTGCAATAGCTTTCTCTCTCTAAAAAATGGTAAAAATACATATATAAATATATATTATTATTTAACTTAACCCTAGTCAACAATTGAATGGTAAAGTTAATATACTTGGCCACCAAGCATATAACTATAATATTATATATTTGACCTAACCATGGTTGGGTCAAGCAAACTTGGCCACCAAGTTTGCATGTATATTATTTTAATATTAAATAATAATTAAATAACTACTAACTCAACTTTGGTTAATTATTAATCATGGTTGAGTTAAATATTATTTAATATATTAAAATAATAAATATCTTAATTATTTAACTATTAAATAATCATATATGTGAAATTATCATTATGCCATCACTTGTTTACCAAGTAAACCTCTTAGTGGGTCTCACCATACCACACACTTAGATAAACTTAACAAATGCTCATTATGCACCACATGTCAGTATTGAATTGGTTAACAATAATTGTCAACTAATTAATATACTTAATACTTAAATACAGGTACGTGTATATCCCGAGGATTCCTGAAACAAATAATCAGTTCTACTGGATTTTACTGGATTGAACTATTCAATCCAATACATATTCCTAGTGCACAATGAGTACACTTCATATTATAGGACTCTTTAGGTCCACGCCCAATTTGTCAAATATAACTGTTCCATAAGTTTGTTATCAACGCCCTACGCATACATCACGGATATTGCAAATCAGCATGTTAGACAATACAAGTTGAGATTGTAGCACATACGTATAATCCTTTCGTTATTTATATCCTGGATGTGCGAGGACATAGAGTAGCACCGTCAAATCCTCATAAGCTCATCCATGATCTTATCTCTAGATTCGTATCTCGATGAACAATATACGCAAACACCTTTACTATATTGTTGAACCTTATGAGAACTCTTTTTCTGAGTTAATTGCTTATGGCCATAAGACTTTCTGAGATACAATCTCGGAGTATCTAGATATACAACTCTCTATGTGACCTGACAGATCCTATATCTATGCACACCGAACTCCATGAACATCAAACTATACCTAGCAATATGCAGCGGTTAGACTATGAAAGGTCTCTAACGTCCATAAAACCTAAGTATGGTGAATCACTCACAAGCCCACCATGGCGCTTAGGTCAAAAGACCACGAATACTACTCAACTCGAAAGGACCTTTCATTGACGGCTTACATATGATATCTATTGGAGTCCTCATGAGTCTATTCAGTATCTAGTCCTAACTGAATACCCGTATGCTTACATGAGCTCCAAGCTCATAGTCAGCTAAGAATAACCATTTGTACCCTGCAGATATAGACATACACTGATCTATATAAAAAATAATTCACTGGCAGACCTGCATTGGTGAAAATAGATCAGAAACAAAATATTTGAGAATATACTTGTATAATGACATTTTCTAGTACTTGATTGCAACTCATGCAATTACGTCATACTAGTATACCCTTAGGCCTTTGTCCAATTACAGACAAGGTTTCAACTCCATGGATTTCAATGATTCTTATAACCTGTTAACTCTCAGCAGTCATAATTTTCAGTATTGCTATCTCTTAGCTATAATCTAAATTCTTTTAGACCAAATTTGAACTCTTTTAGGTCATACAATATCTATAACGTTACAAACATTGTACCATATAATAAATGTAATTAGCGATTTAATAAAATGTACATCGTATAACTATGAAATATCCATACAAGTAGGGATGATTCGTAATCACAAACCCTAACACCTATAACCAAACGCGAAGTATTTAGACTTGTAGTCCAGACACCTAAAGATATCAAACCCATGAGTATAAATAGGTTTTTGTACAAATTCGTAATGAAAATAATGAAGTCATTAAATACAAAGTAAGACTCGTTGCTTAAGGTTTCTCACAAAATATGATATTAATTATAATGAAACTTATTCTCTCATGATAGGTATAATTATATTTTTAATAAGTTTTGCGGTCTTAAAAAAGCTTGATACCTGTCATATGAATGGAGTAACAACTTACTTATCTGGGTTACTTACAAAATATTTATATGAAAATCTCTGAAAGATTTAACATGCATGAAATATGTAATCACATTATATATTCAATCATGTTACAAATATCTTTGTATGATTAAAATAATCCAGGTGCATATGGTACAACTTTCTAAATGAATACTTGACAAAGAAAATAGATATTAATAACCCAATATATATGTGTATTTATATAAATAAAAAAAGTCAAATGTTGGGTTTACCATTATGGCTATATATGTTGATGCCATGAATTTAATCTAGACTCTTGAAGAGCTCCTAAAATTATATAATACTTAAAAAGAGAATTTGAAGTGAAAGACTTGGGAAAAACTAAATATTGTCTCAACCTGCATATCGAGTTCAAATCAAAGAAAATCTTTATTCATCAATCTACCTATACTAAAAAGATTTAAAGAGGATTCATATGGATAAAGTCCATCTATTATGTACCTTTATTGTTGTTTGGTCTTTTGATCCTAAAAAGGATTTATTTGTCCCAAGAAAGACGATGAGAAAATATATGATCTTGAAATACTATAAAATTGATGCTTTGTTATATCTAGCCCAATATACTGATTGGACATAACTTTTGTAGTAAGCTTATTAGAAAGATGTAGTTCTTCACCAAGTCAACATCATTTGAATGTTGGTTATGCAGATGTCGAGTACTATTTGATCCCCATAAAGTCCGGTTGCAAAAATGATATGTTCTTACTTCAACAATATAAATATTTTATAACTATTCACAAAGCAAACTTTTGTTGCCACCTCCTCCAATAATTTTGAGATTTTTGCACTACATGAAGCAAGTATAGAATACATATGGCTGGTACCTATCATTTACCACATTCAGAGCCAACCGTGTGCAATAAATATTCCAACTATAATCTATGAAGAAAATATTGTTTGTATTGCTTAAGTTAGAGGTGAATACATCAAAAAAGATAGAACCAAACATATTTCTCTAAAAATTCTTTTATACCCATGAGTTACAGTAAAGTAAAAAGATTAATATTAAATAGATATACTTTGCTGATATTTTTGTAGATCTGCTCACTAAATGTCTGCTAACACCAATTTTTGAAATTTTGATTTACAAGATTAGCATATGCCGACTCATCAAATTGACAAACTGATGGATGTTACTTTTAAGAGAAAGCACAATCTTTCAAAGATGAATTATATTAGTTACAAATATGCATTGTACTCTTTTTTTTTCTTTAACCAAATTTCATCCCACTGTATTTTATTAGTAAGGTTTTTAATAAGATAGTATTAAGCACATTCACTACCACTATATATTACACAGTTGTATTTATTTTTACTTAGATTTTTCTTTAACAATATAAATACAACTAGTGTGTGTGTGCGTGCGCGTGCGCGTGAGCGTGTGTGTGTGTGTGGAGAGAAAGAGAGAGAGAGAGAGCTTATTAGGTGGACGACGGATTACTATTTGGTATTGTTGATCCTAAATTCCACATCAGTAGAGAAGTCACAAATGTTGCCATATAGAGCTAATTAGGTGGGTGACGGGTCACTATTCGGCACAGTGCCAAACAATGCCCTTTATAATGAGTTTTTATACCAAAAAATGAAACTCTTATTAAAAAAAATCTTAAATTCGCAAAAATCTTTGTTAATAAAATTTTATAAATTTGATTAATAATAATATTACTCATAGAGAATTTTAAAAATAATTTAAAGGATAAAGGACACGTAGACTTTCGAAGTTTGATGAAAGGAATTGAAATACCCCTGAAATTTCAAAAGAGCCAGAAAGACCCTGTCAGATGACAGAAACTGTTTGAATTAACAGTTAATTGGTAAAAAATGAATCAAGTAGGAAAATACCCTTAGATCATGTAGCTATTTTTATATGTAACACGTGTCAAAATCTATTTGGTTTATATTTTAAAAATATGATAAAATAAATGTTTTAATTAAGTGGCCCACCATCATTGGAGAACAACGACCAACCATTTCTCGCCCACTGCTTTCTAGCAACGGTAGGCACTAAAAAATATTAATTTTTTTATTATTGAACTCTATTTTCTTGATGTACCTAATAATCTAGTTATTTTTTTTCCCTTTTTCTTGATGTACCTAATAATCTAGAACAACGACCAACCAACTGTCGCCCACTGCTTTCTAGCAACGATAGGCACTAAAAAATATTAAAATTTTTATTATTGAACTCTATTTTCTTGATGTACCTAATAATCTAGTTATTTTTTCCCCCTTTTAAGTCTTTTTTTTATATTAAAAAATAAATTTACTATTGTGTAAATCATAAAAAATAAAATTTAATAATATAAAATTTGAACATTTTTATCTCCAGAGATGATAAACAGTTCTTTTTTACTTATTTATTAATTTTTTTAATATATTATATATATAAAAATATTGACACATAATTTTAATAAAGTGTTGCACCTTTTCATTTACTTATTTTAAATTCAAGACTTCCTTTCATTTAACATGATATTTTGGTACTTTTAACTTATTTAAAAATTAAAAAATAATTTTATTATTTTAATTATTAATTCAAATAATTTTTATTATTTAATAAGAATTTTTATGACTCTTTTAAAATTATAAAAAAAATTAATTTATTTCACCAAACTTAAAGATTTAAATTAAGTTTATATATATAATTTTTTCTTTTCTCACAAGTTTTGAAAAAAGAGGGTGTAATTTTTTACTTTTAGATGAACATCAGAGTAAGAAAAAAAATTTATCTGTAAAAAAACAAAAAAAATTTATCTGTAAAAAACAAAAAAAAAATTAAAAATTATATAAATAATATAAAATTGAAGTATTTACTGTAACGAAAGCTGATTGACTTCTTACGAAAGCACCTCGGGAAAGGCGAAAAATCATTTGAGCTTGAGCATAGCGGAATTCCATCTTCTTCTTTTCTTCCCCCTCACACGCAATTCAACGGTCTCAGCCTCAGTTCAAGCTTGGAGCTTCTGATTGTTAATGGAGTTCGAAGTGAGATTCGCGGGCGGCATCGAGGATTGCTTCGTATCGCTTCCTCTTCAATTAATTGAGACTCTTCAGTCCACGCGCTCCGGCCTTCTCCCTCAAGTTCTCTCTCTCGAGCTTCGCTCCCGCAGCAATCAACGCTGGGTCGTTGCCTGGTCCGGGGCCACTTCTTCTTCTTCGTCAATCGAGGTACACGACGCCACTCTACGTTATTCGTATTTTCTGTGTTTACTATTATGATGCGTTTGGAAATTGCTTTCTTGAGAAGCACTTTTGATTGTAAATGCGCATGAAAGAGGCTTTCTGCTAACAACTTATCATCTGCTTAAGATATTTTCAACTCTTATAAATTGAAGTGTTGTTAAAGTAATTTCTGCAAAATCACCTTCTCAAATCTAGTACAAATGTTCAATATATTGGCAGAAGTGCTTAGGACTATTTGACAGTACTTTTGGAGTATGCAGAAGTGATTCAAAACGGTGCTTTTGTTCTGTTTCTATGAACACCATGAAGTGCTTTTAGGGCTACCAAACACACCTTGAAGTTTTCTCATTTATTTTCAATTGACTGCTAGAAATTTATGCTATGTAGGTTGCTCGGCAATTTGCGGAGTGCATAGCATTGGCAGATCGTACAAGCGTTCAAGTGAGAGTAGTATCTGATGTGCCAAAGGCTACTCTAATTACCATAGAACCTCTAACTGAGGACGACTGGGAAGTCTTAGAGCTTAACTCTGAGCTTGCAGAAGCCGCCATATTGAATCAGGTACTCCTCTATTTGTACTCTTTTCTAAATGCCCATAAATAAGTTTTAAAATACTTATTTTCTTTTTCTCTTCTGTTTCTTCCTCTACACTGTTCAATAAAAATTCAGTCATCTCCAATAAGTTTGATAGGAATAGAAAGTTATCTACCTTCTCAATTATGGATGCACAAGTTTTCTGAGGGCCAGTTTGGGATGTTGTGGCTAAATAATTACTGTTAGCTGTGCTGGAGAAATAATCAGTTGTGAAAAGAAGCGGTTAGGTTTTTGGTAAATTATGTTTTCAAAAGTGCTGTGAGATTCATAAGCAATTTATATGCGTTTGATAAATTGTATTATTATTACTATAGAAAAAAAATAAAATAAAGTTTAATTTATATTAAATTATAATGATTTTGGTTTTTTAAGTAGAATTGGAATGAACTAATATGTAATGGATAAATTTGGATTTCTTTTTTTTTTTTATTTGTATGAGGATAAAATTTAAATCATATTTAAAGATAAAACTGATTCTTAAAATTAGATTTTTAAAAGCAACACTCTCCTTGCTTTTCAAAATCTGCTGTATCAGGGGGTGATTTTGCCAAAAGTGACTTTGAAATTTATTCTACCAAACACCTAAATTGACTTTTAGCTTTTCAAAATCACTTTTAGCCTCCCCAACATCAATCCCAAATGGGCCATGAATAAGTCCCATTCATGAAGCTCTGAAACCTTCCTTTACTGAATACAGGTCAGGATTGTACATGAAGCTATGAGATTTCCTCTGTGGCTGCATGGCCGCAGTATCATAACATTCCTTGTAGTTTCAACCTTTCCCAAGAATCCGGTGGGTAAGTTAATGAGGGCTATTTTCTTATTGCAATATATTAAAAATCTATTTAATTCACAATGTTCTCGTAGAGTCATACTTCATTGGTTGATAGCTTCCATTTTATTCTACAGTTCTGGGATTATTTTTCTGGTGTGTTTTTCTTTCCTCTGCTCTCATAGTAATAGTTATCAATCTTATCATTTTATGCATTTTAACTTTGGGGATGAAGATTTTGATTTTTCAGTTGATGAAGGAAGCTTTTTTATATATTTGGATTTGCATGGTAAAATTCTATCTTGGAGTTAAATAGTTCAGAATATAGGAAAAACACATGGTGTTTGAAACAATGTACTTGTCTTCAACATACTTTATGTTGGATATTTCCATTTTATGCACAAGCTATTTATTTTCTATGTGGTGGATAAAATTTCTTCCTAGTTTCGGACTTGATCTTTTATTGTTTGTCAGTGTTAATATGAGGTGCTTGAAACTAGTTTGTAGAATGAGTTAATTTTTGTTGGCCCTCCTCTGTTATTGTAGTATCGATTAAGGACCTGCATTTTTTGTCAGAGCCTGTCTTTACAGGTTGCAATTTACTGTATAATAACTTTCTTAGATATGACATGAATGATTTAGGGGTCATAATTATTTGTTGCATATGGATAGTAAAAGATGGAAATGATGGTTTTTTTTTTCTCAAGAGTAGTTGAGTTGTATCTTACAAAAAATTGTTTGCAGTGCAACTTGTACCAGGAACTGAAGTTGCAGTTGCCCCAAAGAGACGCAAGAACAATGTGAAGAAACGTGAAGATTCTTTCACGCAATCTTCTAATGAAAGAACTAGTACTGCGAAGGCACTTTTGCGTGTTCAAGATTCAGATGAAGGATTGTTCCACAAATGTCGTGTTAAAGGTGTTGAACTGGGAGTAGCTCTCACTTCTGTTGCTTTTGTCAATCCAGAAACAGCTAAATATGTTTCATTAGGTTCTCTTCAGTTGGTTTATATAGTCCCTCGATTATCATCCAAAGAGAACTTGAAGAATCCTGAAAGCAGTGCCTTGAGAATGAAAAGCAATTCAACTTCAAAGGATAACGGAACTTCAACTAACAAGAAAGATTTTCGTCAAGCAATGGTTCGCCTTTTAGTTTCAGATTCAGTGGCTAAAGGACACGTTATGATTGCTCAATCTCTTCGTCTTTATTTGAACGCAGGCCTGCACTCATGTACGTTAATTCTTTTGAGCATCTAAGAAATCATAATACTTAGTATTCCTTCCTTTTAAACTCTTTCATCGCGGTCTCCTATGAATAGGGAATTATTGTTACGATGTTTACTAATATGTGTTATTTCTATATCATAACAAACATTTTAAGTGACAAATGTAATGATTATTAGATAAATAATATACTTCATTGAGGGACAAAATAATATATTTGGCAAACAAGGACTGTCCTACTTGTGTAAGAAGCTACTTCATTATGATAGTTTAAACGTGCCCATACATTATCTTGGAAACTCTGCCCTCGTTTAAACATGGAATTCAGCACTCTTATTAAATCTGTCAACATGTGTATTCATTTTTGTCATTGTTATTTTGCTTTATGTTCAGGAATCAAGCTTGCCTGTTATTTTTGTAGGTATCAAATTCTTTATGCTGTCCTATCAAAAAAAAAAAAAATTCTATATGCTCATCATGTTTGAAAATTAGTACTGTTATTATATTGTTTAGAAGCTGATTCACTCTTCATTGTTAGATCTTTTGATATTTGCATTTAGTGAATGCAGCTAGAAAAATGTAATAATAAAAAAAGTTCTAAGTTTTCTCATGGTAATTTTTGGACGTGTATTTATTGTTGAATCCTTTGATATTTTGTCTCTGTTTATTTTGACTTGTATAAATCTTGCATCTGCATGAACACGTCTTTTGTATCTCATGAAGTTTCTTTTTAGTTAGCTGAAAGGGTCATGAGAATCTTGCTGCTGTATGACAAGAAGAGTGGTATTTTGCATATAACATCCTTTTATTAAAATTTTCTACAGTTAAACAGTCTATTTGTAATGTTTCATTGTCATAATTGAGTTTTCCAATGAGAAACTTCTCATGCAGGGGTTTATTTAAAGCAATGCAATGTTGATTTGAAGAAAGAAATTCCTATGCTTTCACTTTCTCCTTGCCACTTTAAGATGTTGGGGAAGGATAAGGCTCTAGGGTTTGGCCTGGAACTTGATAAAAATAATCATAAGACAAAGAACATGCTTGAGAAAACTAGCTCAGGCGCCTACTTGGATGTTGTAGATTGGTCAGCCCAAGATGACGTCATCGCTGCTCTTTCTTCTGAACCTTCTCGGAAAGAAGATGAAGAGACTGTTTATCAGTCTGAAAATAAGAAGGGATTAGAATGTCTACTTCATACATGGTTCCTTGCACAACTCAATGCTGTCGCTTCAAATGCAGGATCAAATGTTAATACATTGGTTTTATCAAATGAAACTTTGCTTCATTTTGAAGTGAAAGGATACAAGTCTGCGACTTATGGAAAGGTACAGGCATCTTGTAATGGCTCCTCAGAGAACAAAAATAAGGGTAGAGAACTGCAAGCAGAAGTTTTTTTTATACTGACTATCTCCGAGGAATCTTTGCATGGTGGAAAAATTATTGCATATGAGCTAACCTTTGAGAATAGAGACAAGCAGTTGTTTGGAAAGATGAACTTTGGGGACCCCGTGTCCTTCTACTGTGTCAAAGAGAGAGGCCCTACACAAGGCGTTAATTCAAATGTAACTTCTTTGAGCTGGATGGGAACAACTGCTTCAGATGTTATTAATAGTAGGTACTTGCTCCAATTTGTTTTTTCACCTCAATCTGTTTAGCTGTTGCATAACTTTTCTTCATGTAGAACTCCGATTTCATGAGCATAGGGCACAGTATCTTTGTCCTCCTTTTGTTTGCTGCATGTACAGACATGCTCTCACTTACCCATGCACACATGACTGCACACACACGCACGCACGCGAAAATACTTGCATGCATAAGCACACAAACAGTCACAATAATGGTGTATAATTAGATTAAAATAAGGTTCAACCAATGATATTATCCCTAGAATTAAGTGTATGTCCCAAGAATCAGGGGTTGGCGTCCTCTAACAACTACCACTGCCCTGCAGAAAACAGTGACTTTGCCAGCTCCTAGAAAATCCAACCATAAATTCAAGATGAAAAATAAAAACCTTAAAGAAGAAAAAAAAAATAGGAAAGAATGAAGTTAAGCTTAGTCCATCATCATTTATCATTTTTGGTTCTGAGAAAAGTACCAGCAAATAGACTTAAAAGTGAAAAATTGCTGAAAATATTGATCTTTCTGCACTTGAATGAGTATTAAACATGGACTAATTTCATTAACTTTTTAATCTGGGGCCTGATTTGAAACTTACTGTCTTCTTAACTGGCTTATTACCAACGTGTATTATGACCTGTTCTATGAGATGCAAATAATTTTTATTCCCTTCCCAACAAAAGCTTCAAATTCACCTTTAAGAGAATTTGCTTTCATGCAGGACTTGAGGTCTTGTTATCTCCTGCTTCTGGGTTGTGGTTCAGTACTTACCATCTTCCTCTCCCTGGGCATGTTCTAATATATGGACCTCCTGTGAGTTCATCTCCATTTTTTCACTTGGGATTGTTGTTTGATTGTAAAAGGAGTGACCTTGCTACCTGTACATTTTACATCACAGAAAGAGATAAAATAATCATTTTACTTTTCTGTAGTTTGCCACAAACTTTCAGTTTCCATATTTGCATATTATATTTCTTGTTTTTGTGTGCAATCAATTTTGGTTCAAGCTTGCTGCATGTAGTATAATTTAGCTTTTTGTGTGACAGATGTCTATGTTAGTGGTGGCCACTATTTTAGATATAATATACTCTTAACCTCCAAAATAGAGGAATTGATATGAGTATTTCATTTGAATCTAGTGTTCTCCCCAGTGCCCCAAGGGTCAAGTTACATACATAATAATGTGTATCCAATTTTTAGAGTGAAACAATCATGAAAAAAACTAGAAACTAAAAAAGGAGTTATTATGTTCAAATATATGACTCTCGATATCAATGTTATCAATATTTTAGTAATAAAGTGTTTCCTTTAGTTCTGGTAAGATTGAAAGACAGCATTGAGCTTCTTCTTTTTGAATTCTTTTTAAGAATAAACTTAAGAAAATGAATTCTTGTGGCCTAATGCAATTGCTTCTCATCCTTGTCAGTGCCCTCATTTATTTGATTCTTTCTAATGATCGCATATAGTTCACTGTTAAATTAGTGTATACTTGTCGTTAGGGCTCTGGAAAGACATTATTAGCAAGAGCTGCTGCAAAATCCCTTGAAGAACGTGAAGACCTCCTAGCACACATGTAAGAAGTTATTTTAATACGATTATATGTCTTCCTTCTGTGTCTTTCATTGTTAATTGGTGGTTTAGATTTTAATTTCTAATATTAAGGTTTATATAGACTCTGAATTTTTATGACTTTGTAAGTTAAATCTTATGGCTAATGTTTTGATCATTATAGGAGAGGCTCTGAGATTGAAACATGTATATATTACACTTACTAAGGCCTGTTCTGCAGAGTTTTTGTATGCTGTTCTGGACTTTCTTTAGAAAAGGGCCCAAACATTCGTCAAGCACTTTCTAACTTCATAACGGAAGCCTTGGATCATGCACCTTCCATTGTTATATTTGACGATCTTGATAGCATTATTTCATCCTCCTCTGACTCAGAAGGATCTCAATCTTCAACCTCTGTTATTGCGCTTACTAAATTTCTTGTGGACATTATGGATGAATATGGGGTAATTATTCAGCCATCACTATAATTTCCTACAATGGTTGTGCTGAAGCTGTTGGTGATACTCTTTTTTTTGTTTTTTCTTGGGTTTAATTTTACTTAGTGTTGGTACATGTACAGATTTACAGCTGAACGTTTATAACATGGATTTTTGATCTTTCAGTTGCTCTCTGCTTATACTAGTTTGAATAAAGCAAAATTTTAGCAGGGCTGGATATCAATAGTTGATCTCAATATATCAAATTTGAACTCTGAAGAGAACAAGTCTTTTTCTCTAAAGCAATTTAATTATAATATTGTGATTATAGTTGGAGGTTAATATCTGCATCCCACATTAAGCATCCTCTTTGAAAAGGGTTATCAAGTACGGCAAAAGTGATTAACGTTCCAAGGACTTACAATTCTAATTTTCTTTTCCAAAATCTCTAGCATACTAATGATGTTCACCAAAGAAAAGCATCAATTTGACTTTTATAGAGGAGGTGAGGAAAATGAATGTTGGACTTTAGGTTATGGGAAAGCATTATAGGAAAGATTGAAATGAAATATAAGAGACTCTTGTGAGATGCAATGCAAAGTAGTTGCCACCTTTTTTCCTTTAGCAAGTTAACTGTTATTCAGTAATTTGATGTATTATCTTGGAGATATGGTTTCAGTAAATCTTTTTACTAGTTTTTATTTATATCTAATAGATCAATCTTAATAAATCCTTTAGTCAGCTTATAAACTTCATTGGTATGTCGATCAGGAAAAGAGGAGGAGTTCATGTGGAATTGGTCCTATTGCTTTTGTTGCTTCAGCACATTCTCTAGAGAACATACCACAGTCATTGACCTCATCAGGTTTTGTCTGCCCTTCACCAATTAGTATCATCTCTTATAGTTGCATTGAGAGTGAAAGAAATTGAGATATGGGGTTTGTCTTTTCTACTTCTTTTCCTTGTGTTGTTGATTTTGCATTTGTGAATTCAATTAGGAAGGTTCGACTTTCATGTGCAACTGCCTGCCCCTGCTGCCTCAGAACGCAAGGCTATTTTAGAGCATGAAATTCGGAGGCGTTTCTTACAATGTTCTGATGAAATTTTGCTAGACGTTGCTTCAAAATGTGATGGATACGACGCATATGATCTGGTATCTGGTGTTTTAAATTTTTGTTGATAAATTTGAATTAGTTTGAGAGGAAAGATCATTTTTTTGGTGAATCATTAATGATTATTTCATTTAATTCATGTAAAATTTGCCTTGTTGCCTTAATCTATGAGTAGTGTAAAATTCAAATTATTGATAAACTTTTCATTGTTTCAGGAAATATTGGTTGATAGAACTGTTCATGCAGCTGTTGGCCGTTTTCTGCATGCTGATTCTGGTTTTGAAAATCACATGAAGCCCACCTTGGTTAGAGATGATTTTTCTCAGGCTATGCACGAGTTTCTTCCTGTTGCCATGCGTGACATTACTAAGGCTTCTGGAGAAGGTGATCGCTCTGGGTGGGATGATGTTGGTGGTCTTACTGACATTCAAAATGCCATTAAAGAGGTATAGTTTACTTTTGACCTTCTGAGAACTGAAAAAATTATGAAGTCCCAGGTCGGTTCTCCTTTGAAGTTAGAACATCCAATAGTTGCTTCTTTAAGTTTGCACCCTTTGTGGGCCATGTGAAATTATATTCCTCTATGAGCGTGCGTATGTCCAATTTGTTTTTTTATAAATATTTAAACTTCAAATATCATATCACCAGACTTGGATGATTCATTAAAGAATCACTTATCTTGAACACCATCAGTGTATTTCTTAACATCCAGCATCATACTTGTCAAAGTTCTTATCTCTGGGGTTAAATCTGATAGTATGCTGTGTGTAATTGAGGACTGCTGTGAGTTAGGTGCTTCTAACGTAGAAGCTGATCTAGTTATTAAAGCAAAACTTTTGGTATAGGTGTTTGTTAAATGTAATTATTGTTGGGGCCCTTACATATCAGTTTATGTTTATAGGTCAAGTGGTAACATAATAGTGTTAACTGTTCTTGATGCAAGCCAATGTAAGGTATAATTATTCTTGCTTGCCTGTGCTTTGCTCCTCCTTCCATTTTCTCAAGATGATACCTTCTGAGTGAATCTTTTTCTCTGTTGGTTTTTTATGCCAAATGCAGTCATTACATTGTTCACTTGGAACCTCTTTTAACTTTATGGAGTTGGTTTTGATTAAGTTAGTGTTTGACTACTAGTATACTTTTATTATTTGCAGTGGTGGTGCTTTCTTTCTATCTGATGCTAACTCTGTATTGTACTTTCAGATGATAGAATTACCTTCAAAGTTTCCACACATCTTTGCTCGAGCTCCTTTAAGGTTGCGGTCAAATGTTCTCTTATATGGTCCTCCTGGATGTGGCAAGACTCACATTGTTGCTGCTGCTGCTGCTGCTTGTTCATTGCGATTTATATCAGTAAAAGGGCCAGAACTGTTGAACAAATACATTGGTGCTTCTGAGCAAGCTGTAAGGAGATATTTTATCCTTTTCTTTCTGCTGTATTCAAGAGATTTACAAGTGCTTTTTATATTTTGATGTTTAGATGGTATTTTAGCAACCAATAAGCTGTTTGTTTTGTATAATTTATCATTAGCCATGTACTGATGTTGGTTCAGGTTCGGGATATATTTACAAAAGCAGCTGCTGCAGCACCTTGCCTCCTCTTTTTTGATGAATTTGATTCTATTGCCCCAAAGAGAGGGCATGACAATACTGGAGTGACTGATCGTGTTGTTAATCAGGTCGGTATTATCTTATGTTGCTTGTCCATCTGATATGCACTTCCTTGCTCATTTCTCATAGTTCCTTTCTTGTTCCAACAGTTTCTGACTGAACTGGATGGAGTTGAAGTTTTGACTGGTGTATTTGTGTTTGCTGCGACAAGGTTTTAATTTTCTCATGCGGAACTATTCTTATTTGTGGAGTTAACTTTTCACCAATTTTATCATATAGTTCTGCAGATTGCGTAACTTAAGCTTAGAGGACTAGTGGCTACATAACTATTTCTTCCTGTCAACTTGAATCATCATGCTTTGCTAGCTTTCTTCTCTTTAGCGGAGAATTTTTATTTTTCCTGGTTACGTCCATTTCTTTGGAAGATTAACTTTGAATTTCGTTATCAAGCAGTAGACCGGATCTACTTGATGCTGCCCTATTGAGACCTGGTAGGCTTGATCGCCTTCTTTTTTGTGATTTTCCATCTCCTCGTGAGAGGTTGGATATTCTTAAAGTTCTTTCTAGAAAGGTTTGTGATACTTTTGACCCAATGCACATTTATTTATTTTCTTTCAATCTCTTATGCTGTACATGCCTTTATCTTCATATATATTCTGTGATAGAATCCTAGGAACAAAATGCTTCTTGGATGAGGTGACATAGGTGCATATGCTAAAAGACTCGAGGCTTTTTTTTTGGAGTTTAGAAAGAGTATAAGTTATTTTCTGCTTGGATTAAAATTTTGGGCAGCGCTGTGTTATATATAATTCATCCTGTAATAGTTGGGTTTTGGAGAGATTCTAATCTATGTGCTCCGCTTGAACCTAAATGGCATTAGATGTTGTACACCATGATGAAATTTAGATTTTTGCTTTCAACTTGGACACGTGGGAACTTGATGAGTAGAGGTTGATGTTTTCAACCTTATTATTATTGTTGAGATTTGAGTTAAAGAAATATGTTGAGTAAACATTGAGGCCTTTATTACATTAACATAGTACCTTTAGTACATTAACATATTTTGACTTTAAAATTTATCAGTCTAAAATTGCTCTAATATGTGGAATGTTTTCTATTTCTAAAATAATTCTTGTTGAAGATAAAATAGGAATGCATGGGAGTTTTATTAATTATTGCTTAATAGAGTTGTATTTGTGTTTTCTATTAGTATTAGCTTTTCCTAGCAGTATTAATATTTCCTTATTAGCATTTTCTAGTAATGTTAGTATTTACTTTTATTTACTGTGTTTTAGACAATGTAAAAAGGATTATAATGGTTTGTAGAACAACAATATAGTAACACTGTAGTTTTTTTTAAATTTTATTTTATTTCAGTCACATCTCACTGCACTGAGTTTGTCACTATCAAAGTATCCTTTCTCAGCCTAGTTTGTTTCCTCCTCTGTTGACACATCTCAAACATTTATTCACTACTATTTCTCATTCTCTCAAGCCTATAAGTTGAGAGCTGCTAAGAGTTTCCTCTCACACTATTGTCTCTCATCTGGATATGTGTTTACCAACTGGAAACCCAACTGTGAGGTCTTATTTTTTTTTTTTAGCCAAATATCGACCCTATGTCTCTCAGTTCATCTCTTATTGTTAAGGGAAATTTATTATCCGGAATTGGTGTTGAGATGTTGTTTGTACTGTAAAAAGCATGTTTTCAAAAGTGGACAAGAAAAATATTATTGCAGTTGTATCCAGTTGTATCTGTTGAGTGGCTATAGCAAGGGGCTACGAAGTTGAAACTGTTTTGTCATGGTGGGCATTAGAAATATTTATGCTCCAACTTGAGGGGTAGTGGAAAGTAAAATAGGAATATATGGGGTTTTTATTAACTTGTGCTTAATAGGGTTGTATTTGTGTTCCCTAGTAGTATTAGCTTTTCTTAGTGGTGTTAGCTTTTACTTATTCACTTAATGTTTTAGCCTATATAAAGGATTGCAAGGGTTTGTGGAACAACAATATAATAACAACGCAGTCCTTTTAGTTTTTTCTTCACCTATTCTCTCTCTATATTAACATTTATAAACTAGATAAGTGAGTTGGATACTTTACATTCTTCCCACTTGTTCAGTTGACTTGGCTTTAAATTGGTTGAACAAGTAGGCACAGTTTTCTAAACTAAGCAAGTAGGCTACTCCTCTTCTTCCTTTTTGTGCAACTTGATTCTTGAAGTGCAAAAAATGATCCAACTCGCTTTATTCTGTATCATAGTCTTCTATTTCACCAGAAATACTTGGTAAACTTATGGAACTCTTAATGTATTCTCGAATTATAATTGCCCAACTTAAAGAAAGTTCATATCTAGAGGGAAGGCTTAATATCACATTTTCTCAAATTTGGATGGCAAAGAACCCCATTTCAAAATGGCATACCATCATCTTTTGCCTTTTTCTTTTGGCCTTGAGGTTCGTTTGAGACTTCTGCAAATGCATATATGGTGGCTTTCCATGCATAGAAGATGGATTAAATTATAAACTTACATGTTTCTCAAGTACTTGGCTCATGCAAGTTAATGAAAAATGGAGGGAATGGGAAGTTAATTGAGATTTTCAAATTACTTTTGAGGCTATCTGCAACATATCCCAAAGACTTATGATGCTAGAATATTCATTACTGGAATGGTTGTCAAATTTTAATGTGCTTGCTTCATTTGTAAAATCCTTTTTCACTGAACAGCTTTGCTCTTAGACAAATTTCCAAGAATTGGTTAATGAGTTGTTTCCCTTACTCAGCTGACTTGATTTTCTCTCTTATGTGAGCATTTAAGCCTCCTGGCAAACTGGCAACCATTATAAATGTTATTAAGTTTATAGGCAAGGATTCTTAATCATTATCCCTAATGAATTACTAACTCTTAAGCTTTAGTATTGCTTCTCTGTGTTGTCTTTGTCCCAAGTTTGTTCTGAAATAATATTTACATTTTGTTTTTTTGCACATGAATGCAGCTACCATTGGCCACTGATGTAGATTTAGAAGCCATAGTTCATATGACAGAAGGATTTAGCGGAGCTGATCTTCAAGCACTTCTTTCAGATGCACAGCTTGCAGCTGTTCATGAAATTTTAAGTGGCACAAGTAGCAGTGAGCCTGAAAATGGAAAAATGCCAGTCATAACTGACATTCTTCTGAAGTCTATTGCTTCCAAGGCTAGAGCATCAGTTTCAGAAGCTGAGAAGCAGAGGCTATATAGCATTTACAGCCAGTTTCTTGATTCAAAGAAATCTATTGCTTCTCAGGTATCTTTCTCTCTCTCTTCCCCCCACCCTCTTGAAAAGGGTGAGGTTGTCCAAACATATTTGTTCATTCCTTAGATTGCTGCTTATCAGAGAAAAAAATACTTCTGCAGTCGAGAGATGCGAAAGGCAAGAGGGCAACGCTAGCATAACAACAAACCATTGTCAACCATTTTTCAGAGGTGCAACACTGAATATACAAGTTTTAATTCTTTCTGTTTTGTCGATTCAGGTAAAATTCGTTTCAACTTGTAGACTTATTTTGTGGCATATCATTGAAATATGTGGTAGGGCAGAGAGTAGTCGGTTATTGAAGTTTTCAACAACGCACAATGAAAAGTTCCTGCAGTTCAGAGTTGAGACCAGAAGAGTTGTTTAATTATTTATTTGCAGTACACTCTTGTGCATAATATATTATATTATATAATAGAAACAGTGATAATAAACTCTCTCCCTTACTAATTATCTCCTTCCTTTCTTTTTACTTGTTTTCACTCTTTTGATTTATCTTGTACTATTGTCTTTCACTTGATTTATGTAACGTTTATCAGCACGAATTTGTCGATACATTAAGTTCTTTACTTTTATATTGATTTCTTTTATTTTATTTATTATAATTTTACTATTTATTTTATTTTTTATTATTGTACTATATTTATATTTAATTATTACATGTATTATGTTTATTTTTATTATCCTTATGATTATATTATGTGGTTGCCATTTAGTTAAATCTTTTACATTAAAAAATTAAAGCAAAAATTTTGTTATTAATTATATCTTTGTTATTTCATGTTAATATTTGTAATTATTATTAATATAATGTGCATTGTTAAATGTTACTTCTCATATGTTACATTATTACATTAACACATCTACTATTAAATATTATGATTGCAACTCAAAAATTTGCATGAATGAATAAATAAATTAGATTCTGCAGTTCTGATAATTAATTTTATTAATCATAGCTTGAAGTTTTGAATTATAATAGTAATTTAGAACCTAAAATTTTATACTCTATTTTGCATATATATATATATATATTTTAAATTTGTCTCTTCATCTTAATTATATATTCAAATGGAAAGTTATACCTTCTAATTATTGTTATATTGTTTATAAAAGATTAGACCTCATAATTGTTATTGTTTTGTGTATATAAAAAGTCATACCTTTTAAACACTGTTTTTGATATTTATATTTTGTATTATTAATTTATTTATTTTATTTCTCTTCTTTGATATTCAAAAAGCCTTTGAAAATGTTTTTAACAAATTTGTAAATTCTTATCCTTAATACCGTAGGAAGCAACTACTTTTTGTGAGTAATGGATGTGAAATTGCATCTACAAGCCATGGGCTTGGAACACGCAAGTGTCCTTGTAGGTCAAATCAAAAGCAATAATATTCTTCCGTTATTATACACGAGAGTCTGAAAGTTTAATATCTGTTAATAAAAGATTAGCAGATATTCTAAGAAAAGTTAAAAGAAAAAAATGATTATGAAAAAAATGTATTTCTCTTAAAGATGAGACAAGGATGCTAAGAATAAATATTCTTAAAATTATAAAAATACATGTTATCAATATAATGTAAAAGGACATTAGTCACATATTTGTCATATGCTAAAGCAATTAGTTAAGTTGTACGAGGCATTCGTTAAGACAAAAAAGAAAGATTATAAAAACAAATTTTATTGATGATTTAAATTTTATAGATCTTATTTATCTATATGTCTTTTGAGTTTTCTGGGAATAAAGAAGGGAAAATTGGTCATTTGCTTTATAATAGAAACATACATTAAGCTTTGGTTAATATCTTTTTGCTAGGTTTTTTTTGTATTTCATACACTTTTTGTAACCTTTTGTAAAATTAACTTAATGTTTAATATAAACTTTTATTTAATAAAAGGATATAGCTTTTAGAAACAAACTGTCTACTCTTTAAAAAAAAGTTAAGGATATATGTTTAGCTAATAATACAATTACATACACTATCATTTAATATGAGAAATATTTTTTAAAACTAATAATAATTAAGGTAAAAGTTAATACTATATCAGGTTATGTAAATATAATTAAAGGCTTTGAAAGAGAAACAATTTTATTAGCAAGTGGATTAAAGTTACGTATTAATGATACTTTTTATGCGGATAAATTCAAAAAAAAATTGTTTAGATTTAAATATATTCACCGAAATAGATATCACATTAAAAATTTAAATGAAAATATAGAACATTTATGCATTATTTTTAATTTCTCAAATAATAAATACATATTTGAAAGCTTCCTGCTTTATCATCTAAAATATTATACAATCATGAATTCAATTAAAAGTTGTGCAATAATAGACCAGAAGTTCAGTAATTTAAAAATGTTTATACTATGATATTATTGCCTTAGTCATCCAGGATCAATAATAATATGAAAGATCATTGAAAATTCTCATGGATACTTATTACAGAATCTGAATATTCTATTGTCTAATGAGAATATTTGTTCTGTTCCTTCACAAAGCAACTTGTAGTTAGATTATCCCTTTCTAAGATTAGTCTTGAATCTCCATCATTTTTACAAATGATCCAATGAGATATTTGTAAATCTTTCCACTACTTTATGGTTTTAATTGATGCATCTATCTAATAGTCACATCTTTGTTTACTATCTATATAAAATGTTGTATTTGCTAGATTAGTTGCAAAGATCATCAGATTTAAAGGCACAATTTTCATACTATCCAAATAAAACCATACATCTAGATATTGTTATTAAGTTTACATCTAAAAAATTTGATGACTATTGTACATTAGTGGGGATCAATATAGAGCATCATGTGCCACATGCTCATATGCAAAATGAATTACTAGAATAATTGATTAAATGAGTCTAGGAAATTTTATATAAATTATCGATGTCACATAATTACCAATTTCTTAGGATCAAATTGTTTTGCATGCTAAAGCATTAAGTCCCTACATATCATAAGTATCCTCCATTAAAATTTATGCTTAGTCGTCAACCTGATATATCACATTTACATACTTTTGCTTGTACTATGTATGTAACCATAACACCTTCACAACGTACTAAAATGGGACTTTAACACCGCTTAAAATTTATGTTGTTTTAACTTACCTTTAATTATTAGATATCTTAAACCTCTGATGGTTGATTTGTTTACAATGTGATTTATGAATTGCCATTTTAATATGACAGTATTTCTACCATTAGAGGAAAGAAATATGCCTCTTAAAATAAGACATAAATTTTATTGAAAAATGACTATCATATATCATTTGGATCCTCACAAAAATCAATGTCAAAATAAGGTGCGAAAGATTGGTCAAGTAATTGCAAATAAATTGCCAAATGTGCTTACAAATGCATTAAAAATAACCAAGTTATATATAGTAGCTACCAATAAACTAGCTTCGGTGATTGTTCCTGTAGTAGAATAAAAAAATTAAAAGGAAACAAATGAATCATCTACTGTATGCCAGAAGCTTGGCAGACCACTTAGTTCAAAAAATATTTTTTTAAGAAAGAAGACAGTAAAAACTCATAATCCTGTTGAAAATGAAGCTCGATTTAATAAATTTAGATTCTCTAAATCACTAACATTAGAAGATTTAATAATCCTAGAAAAGACATTAGCCCTAAAAAAGGGCGTAAGAGTTAAAAAAAAAAAAAACTGTTATAAATTATGTATAGACATAAGAAATATGGAAAACATGATCAAATAATTATCAACAATATTTTTATTTGCAATAGTTACTAAAATCATGAATAATGATATTAAGCCATAAAAGAAAAATATATGACTTGCTCCAATAAAAAGAAGCAATTCAAATAAAATTGACTTTTGTATAAAAACATAATGAAAACAATAAGGTTATTAAATACAAAACAAGACTCATTGCCCAAAGTTTCTCATAGAACTTGATTTTGATTATAATAAAACTTATTATATGGTAATTGACACAATTACATTTCGATTTTTAATAAACTTACCAATTTTAAAAAAAGCTTGACATGCATCTTATGGACGTAGTGACAACTCAACTAAATGGATCACTAGACACATATATTTATATAAAAATTTTAAAATGCCTAAAACATGTAACCATAACTTATACTTAATTAAGCTACAAAGGTCCTTGCATGGATTAAAATAATCTGAGTGCATGTGGTACATATTGGGATATTAATATATCCTTCCTTTGTCAAATATTTGCATTAATGTATCCTTCCTTTAAGCAAATATTAGATAAAGGAAGAATATATTAGTATGCCAATATATCCATGTATGTTCACAAAGAAATCAGATTCTAATTTTGGCATTTTAGTTGTTTATGTAGATGAGATAAATCTAATCGGAACTCTTGAAGAGTTTCTAAATACTGTAGAATACTTAAAAATAGAATTTGAAGTGAAAGATTTGAAAAAGACAAAATATTGTTTCGGTTTGTAGATCAAGTACAAATCAAATAGAATCTTTATTCATCAATCTAGCAATGTCGAAAAGATTTTAAAATGATTCAATATGGATCAAGCTCATCTATTAAGTACTTTTATGATTGTTTCATCTCTTGATCTTAAAAATAATTAATTTCATCTCAAAAAAGATGATGAGAAAATATTTGGTCTAAAAGTATCATATTTTAATGCAATTAATTCTTTATTATATTTAGCACAATACAATTAACTTATTGGTAAGATTCAGTTCTGCACCATCTCAACAGCATTGAAATGAAATTAAATATATATTTTATTATCTTCACAGAACAATAGATTTATGACTATTTTTCTCCAATGAACTAATAAAAAATTCAAGTTTAATTGGTTATGCAGAGTGCAAAGTAATTTTTTAATCTTTATAAAGCCCACTTATAAGTGGAATATATTTTTGCTTACAACAATACAAAGATCTCATGGTAATCCACAAAGTAAACTTTCTTTGAGACCTCCTTTAATCACTTTAAGATTTTTACACTACATGAAACAAACAGAAAATGCATATGGCTGCGACCTGTATTCATCATATCCAAAGCACATATAATCTGTCTTCTATAATATATATTTCAATAATAATATATAAAAATAATATTATTTGTATTAATCAAGTTAGAGGTCGGTATATCAAAAGAATATAGAACTAAAATTGATATTAGACAAATACATTTTATTGATAATTTTATAAATTTGTTCACTAAATTTTTGTTAATATCAATTTTTAAAAATTAGTTCACAATATTGACTTACATTGACTTATCAGATTATAAAACTAATAGATATTATTTCGGGGAGAACATTAATTGGGGAGAGCAAATTTCTTGAAGAGAATAAATAAAAGAATAATAATGGACAATTTTGTATTATACTCTTTTTTTTTTTTATTAAATTTTATTGATAAGATTTTTAACAACAGTTAAGTTCAAAAAAAACAAAATAACAGTTGCATTAAATTTAAGAAAGAATGTTATAAAAAAATGGTGAATTTCCTATGCATCAAGGAATATACACATGCCATGAGTTTTATGTGTTGGCTTCGCAAACATCAATTCTTTTCTCTTAAAGTGCATCATTCTATTAGTCAAAATTTGGCGAGATCTGAAGACGGACGACTATTACTGCCGCCATTTCATAGTACAAATATGATAAGGCCCCCTTGTAACTTGCACATTTAACATAAATGACAATAAACTCTCTTCTTTACTAATTCTCCTCTCCTTTTTTTCATTTATTTCTCTTGGCTTATCTTGTGCTACTATCTTTTCACTTGATTTATATTTAAAAGTTTTTTTTTTCTTTCTATTATCTTTTGACAGTGAATTTTTAACACATTTTGAGTAACAGTTGGGTATTGTTGATGTTCCACTTAGTTAATAATTTACCAAACCAAAATAAAATCAAATGGGATTGTTTGTTTTTTTTTTTAATTGCACCAATAAAGAAAAGGGCATAATAACTACTTCAAAAAATCTCAATAACAAAAAAATAGATATTTGGACATTTTATTAATATTTTTGAGCCCTATTTTATTGAATAATAATAGCAATTAGTGCATGCGTGATGTTATAATTGATTCTCAAAATAATCCTTTTATTTAAAATCTAGCAGCCAAATTATATATAAATATATATATATATATTTGAATAGGAGCTAAATTATATTTGGTAAACTTATTTACAAATGATTATCAAATAATATTATTCATATCTATTTCAAAACTAAGCTAACGTAACTTTTCTAAATCTAATTATTTTTAAAATGAATTATTTAAATATAAATTTTAAGTGATTATTTAATAATATAATATTACGATTCTAAACATAACTTTTAGATGATTGGTTTATTCAAATTTGCTATTTTATTAATAAATCAAAGAATTTTTAAAATATTGTATTTATTGAAATTTTTGTTTCTGTTGAAGTTCCTTACGGTCCTATTTTTTAATGTTGCATTCATACTAAGATCTATTTGATTTGATTCTTAATCTTAATCTCGATCTCTCTGAGCTTTTTAAGTTATCACAATTTTTTCTTAAATTTTCAACTCTATATGAGAGATGTTTTCGCTTAGGTTGGTGTTAGTTAAGAAAGAAGCCTTTCTCTTTGGATTATAACATATCCTTAATCATTACTTTCTAACTCATATCTATTTATAATTCTAACAATTTCTACACCAAACCATTTGAATTGCATACCTAGCATCTGACTAGGCTATTGGTAGAGTGATAAGAAATACATAACACAAAAGAAGGAATTGTTAGTGGTTGTGTATTGAAATTTTTAATGTTTTTATGTACATAGTGTTTTGAATTAATAATGTGTGTAAAGAGTTTCTTCTCAAAAATTATATTAAAAAAATGTATAATATATTTTTTGAATTAATAAAAAGAATTTTGTTTTCAAAAAAGTGTATAATATGTTTTTTACTAAATTGGTAAAAAAAACAATTGTCTAAAAAATAAAATGCAAATTATATTTATTATATACCATAAAACTGTTCAAAATTTGGGGAAAAAAAAGTTGCATAATATATATTTTGAATTAATAAAGAGTTTCTTTTAAAAAAATTATATCAATAAAATGCTGGCTGTGGGGTTCGAACCCACGCGCACTTATGTGCAGAAGATCTTAAGTCTTCCCCCTTAACCACTCGGGCAAACCAGCTTTACATTTTAAAGGCACATGACGTTTTATTTATTAATAATAATTTCATCTGTTTGATTGAAGTGGAATAAAAAAAGGAAGTGTGATTCCTCCCTGAACTCTCGATTTTCTTATTTACACTTTTTTCTTATAATAATTTCTCTGTCAAAATATGGTTTATATAAGTATTTTTGTTTAATATTTATTCTAATAAAAATAATAATTTTTTTATATTATTTGTATAACACAATAAAAATTAATTTATAATTTTATGTATAATAATTATTATATTTTATAAACATAATCTTATCTTAACTGTATGATTGCTATTGTATACCATTATTTTCATTATAAACATATAAAATTATAAAATTATTTTATTCTTCGTATTCCTTATTACTAAATTAAATCATTATTTTTTAAATAAAAAAATTGAAATTTTTATAAGTAAATTAAATAATTTTTATAATATATTATCTTATAGTTTGATTTTATATTTTGTATTGATTGTAATTTTAAACAAGTTGTATTATTTGTATTAACTTTTATAATTGTAATTTTTATAATATACCAAAAAAATTGTTTGATGATTTAAAAAGAAAATTTCTGAAGAATAAAGTGACTGCTTAGCCCAAAAAACAAAATGAAGACACATGAATACTAAACTATACATGGAGTTTCAAACTTAATTTCACCACACAAAAAAATGCTTTGCATATAACATATAAATTTGGATAAATTATAAACACTTCATAATTAAGATTATGTATAAAAAAAATTTAAAATAATTTTATTCAAATAACTGAGGAGAAAAACCAATAACTTTACTAAAATAATCGCCAAATCATGTCTACTCCATACTAAAATTGCTAATTTAACATGTAATAACAAATGTTTGATCCAAAATCATACCTTGCGGTGTGTGGAATATCTAACTGAATTATGTCACCATCTTCTTTTATTAAAGAAAAATCACAAACAAAAAAAAGTTTCCTCAATTTACTATGCCAAAACTTAAAATGAGCCTCTCCCTTTCTATGAATCTCATGAAAGTTTTTTAGCACATTAAATAAAGAAAAAAAAATAGGTTTTTTTTTCTTAAAAAAAAAGGTTGAGTGAAAATTAAATATCTTAAATAATCAACTTTCTATCTTTAACTCTTATTTAAACTCGGGTGGTCTCGATTATATACCACCTTAACGACTACTCGAACAAGACCCTGAGAGTTAAGAGGGAAAACATCCTTATTTTTATTATATAGAAGGTTTCCACTTCCATGTGATTAGGATTAGTCACTTTAAAAACTTTATTCCATGTGCTAATGCTATTAATAAGCCCACCAAAAAGCATGAAGCTCTCTTTCGTTTTTATATATATTTTTGCTTCAGTTTTCATTTATGTGACGCATTCATGGTGCTAAGAAGAACAAGAGTTTAGGAGAAAATTTAGAAATTCTACCTTCTTTAATTAAGATAATTAGATTTCATGAGGGATTATTAGTTTTTAATGACTTTCACATACCAATCTCGTATCGACTTAAACCTTCATATTGTCGATATTCCACTTTAAAAACACTATTGCAAAAAACCATGACTTCTAAATTAGTAAAAAAAAATGTTTTATTCTTCGGTGTGAATGAAATTTCAAAATTATTAGAAATAATGTTAACAAATACTGATAGCTTGTATATATATTTTTTAAAAAAAATTAGTTTCGTCTTTAATTTAATTGACATATATTAATTTAATTTCTATTTTTTTATATATATTTAATTAGTCTTTATAAAAACGAAAATGACCATAATTCAAGAATAAAAATGATAATAAAAAAACAATCAAAAATGTTTTTTAAAAAATTAACCAAGTATTTATAAAAACGAGTAGGTATTAAATTGTACGTATCAATTAAATCAAAGACAAAACTAATATTTTCCTTTTTTTCTATTATGTTGCTTAATGCATGTTTTTAACTCTTTTTTTTTTTTTTTTGGTTTACATTTTCATGGACATATCATATCATTGATGAAAGATAGAAAACAATATGAAATCAGCTTGTAGCTATTATTATGCGGTGGGTTGTTTGTGTAAAAATCAAATGGCTTAGTGAAACATGAGAGACAATTGATTTTGTTTTAATAATTTTTTTTTTCTTGAAAGATAAATTTCTTTTAATAATATATATTTAATAACAGAGTTTGATGAGATAAAGGATGGGGTTAAATAGCTCCACTCTTCTAATAAAACAACTAATTAAAATCACAAAAAAAATAAATATATTCCCAAATAAGAAAATTTTATCTTAGGAGAATAAATCAAACCTAAATAAGATTTATTTAAGTAACAAATACCTCAAATAAAATAAAATTTCACTCTTTTTTTTTTTAAATGAACTAAAATAAAACTTAATTAGATAATATAAAAGTAGCTTTTAAAATTCTAAAATAGTAATTCATGTTCTGCTGTGCTATCATACAGTAAATTATGTAGGCTCTTATATATTAAGTGATAATATTATGTAATATAAAATTATTGATAGAATAAATATAAATAAATTGTGTGAGTAAAGTAAGAAAAAACTAACCTTAAATATAAACAAGCATGTTAATAGTATTGTTTTAAAGTTAAATAGTCATTTTTTTATGTAAGTATTGAGAGACTTATATGGCTCCAAAATTTAATTTTATGCTTGTAATCACTCTTTTTAAATAGTACAATCATTAGGAGATAATATCAAATCTTCATTGTTATAGTTGTTCAAAAATACAATACGAAAAATATATTATTTAAAAAATTATATACATAGAATATTTTTCATTGTTTTTCTTCTTCACTCTTATTCTAACTACTAATAAAAAAAAGATTAGCACTGTTTTATATAGTGATAGATAGTCTAAATATAAATTATAATATTAATAAAAATAATTTAATATATTGTCACTCCTATAATAATTTAATATATAAAATTTTTAAATAATAATAATATATAAATGTTGTAATTCTAATGATAATTTATTGTTAATAACTTACAATATAAAAAATATAATTAAATTATGTAACTTAAAAAATATTTTTTTTAAATTTAAATCTTTTTTCCAAAAGTCCCCCATAAAATATTTAAAAATATTTTATATACACATATAAATTAGATATATAAGAAAATATGATATATAATCAATAATAAAAATATATATAAGAGCAACATTCTTTTAGAATGTATAAGTGTCTTTTCGGACTTAGTGCTATAGAATTCATTTGAAACACTTGAATGAAATATGTCTTGAATTCGACTATTTTGATCAAACTCCAACTATAACATGCATAATAGTGATGAAAATGGTTTCGCGATTAGTGCATTAATATCCCTACACTATATTTTGATTCTAGTAAGAGCTATAAAAAACAACCTAATTTTCATAGTTATGGTCCTATGACTATTCTCACAAAGGTTAGTCCTCTAAAAGTATAGTGACTCGTGCCTTACAAGAGTATGCTTGTCTTAAATACATTCAGGTAAATACCCTTCTTAATATTACACAAAATTGTTATTTTTGTCATAGGAATGAGTGGAAGCAAATCTCTTTTCTAGGATATGTTCATAATATAAGTGCTAAATAAGTCACGTAGTATAAATTATTCTTACCCATTAAACTTCCTTCATGGGATTGCCAATGACAGAAATTGAATTACTTCCATATATGACCTATTGTAAATTTAAGCACATCCTACTTGACAATTTTATAAAACTTTTCTCAAAAGTATTGTATTTATGATTTTTCTCGAAAATCTTTTATTTATGAAACTTTTCTATAATTCCCAATTTTTATATAGCATGTTAAAACTTCTTTTAATTAGTTGCATATATCCAATTTGAATTGTTATTAAAAAATTTCTTTGAACTTTTGAAAATCTAACAAAATTTACTTCCTCAAAAGAAAATGTTAGTATATGTTGATGATAAAATATATACAATATATACCACAAAATAAATAAGAAATTTAAAGAAGTTCTCAATATTAAATTTTCTTCTTCTCTTTTTTTAAATAATTTCTCATCATTTAATTTTTTTTAAAATCCACATTATAAAGATCTTTGAAAATTGCAAATAATTAAAGCAAAATATAAAGACTCAACACCAAAAATATAAAAGCAAAAATATATTAATAATATGCATATTTTTTTAGGTAGTACATTAACACAATGCATATTAAATCAACAAAGAATTCACACTTGTGGCTTTCAATGAAACAAAAATATGTATGTACATAAAATGAATTAAACATAATAATTTTCTTAAAGAAAAAGAAAATTAATAATTCTCACTCACTTGAAGTGTGATAAGTATATGATTAATTATATGAACGAATATTCTAATAAATATTATTACTCACCTTTGCAACTTTTAATGTTAAAAAAAAAATTTAATAATTTAATATTAAATCAGTTATAGCAATTTAATATGATTTAATACTATAATATTAGCAACAATAAGAAAAAGAAAAAGAATAATAATTGAATCAATTATAGAATAGGTTTAAGTCAACACACAAAATATATAAATTAATTTGCAAGGTATGTTATACATATATATCTCAAGGAACAAATATAATTTATGAACTCTCCAAGTTTAATAAAACTATAGTCTCGAAACTAATAAGTTTTTTCTTTAACTTCAAGTTAACATGATCTTTAATTTTTAACCAAGCTTAAAAAAAACTACAAGAAAAAAAATGAGAATATTACAAGTCTATTTTAATGATATATTATTACTATTTAACAAGTTCCTATAACTGATGTCTAAAAAAATAACTTTGGCTAATTTTATTATTCATGTGTAAACAATCATCTAAATACAAATATCATAATCATTTTTATTTTCATTTGTTATGAAAAACAAAATAAATATTTTTATAATAAACTGAATTTTGAGTTTAATATTTAAAAAGAATGATAATATGTAAAGAAATCCGTTTCTACAAAGAATAATAAAAGGGATAGTGATAATTTTGTCTCTCAAATTTGGTTCATTGCCTAAATTTGTCCTTTTTACCTAATTTTGTCCCTCTCCATTAAGTAGCTATCATTTAGATTTAACAAAAAAGTTTATTTTATTGTATAATAATAATTTTACCTTTATTAGAATCCATGTGTTATTTATTGACTGTTTGATTGCACCTATAAAAAATAACATATGGTATATTTGGATAAGATCAAAATTTAATATTTATTTTTAAAGAATTTTTATTTTTATTTTTAAAAAATAAATAATTTAAAATAAAAGAAGCCTTCATCGGCGGCGGGCCTCTATCGACAGCAGTTCACCACTGGACTCTTGGGGAAAAAATTGATTAAAATTTATATTATCGAACTCTATTTTTCTTGATCTGTAAAATGGTTGAGTCAATTTTTATTACAAAAATAAAGATAGCCAAATATGATGGAAAAGAGTGGCTACCACCGTTCGCCATCGAACGGTTAAGTGATGACGTGCATGACTACCACCATTAAATAGATCGACCGCTAATCTATAATAATGCAAAATTGAACACCATTGTGCAATAGATTTTTTCTCATTCCCTTCAATTATATTATATAATTCTTTATAATAATGAAGATTAGTTGCATAAGAATACCTTATGATTTTACGATCAGTTTTTCTCATGTTATAATTTATTTACTTTCCTTGTCCGTCAGATCTTTTTGGTCATAATCTCTAAGACATTATCTCATTCTTTGTGAAATCGCATTTTAATGCTTATAAATATAAGATTTGTTAAGTAGCAACTGTTGGAGGAATTGCTCTTTTCTTTGGGAGATTAGGTTTAAGTGAAAATTTTTAATTAAGTTCAACCTTAAACTTTAACCTTTTTGTGCAACGAAATAACTAAGATATCAAGTAAAAATAACAAGAACGTAAAGCAAATAAATAAGAGCAACACAATCATTTACATGGTTTGGACAATTACTTACGATTACAGTGGATCCAATGATCATAACCTCTCTTATTAACTCCCTAGTAAATTTATAAAAAAAACACAATAAAAAATACTTAAAAGGACCTAATGTTTAGTGTATCCTTACTCTCCCACAAATAATGAACACCCAAACAAAGATTGCACTCTAGCACACACAAGTACTTAGTGTCTACCTAATTATTCTCTCTCTTAAAATCTCTCTTAATATTTGATTTTAAAACTAAATGATTTACATAAAAGCTATTTCATACCTATCAACCTTAATCTTAATTGAAAAAAAAGTCCATGTATTTTAAGAGTCAAAACCTATCCAAAACTAAAATTCGAAGTATAAACGAACGCCCCCCACTCTGGCGCCACAACATCAAGGAGCTAGTGCCACAGTGCTAGCTTCCCTGCGTCGTGGCACTGTATATACTGCCATTGGGTGCTACAGTGTCATGCCTTGAGAGCTGGGGCGCTCAGCCATGTACCTAGCACCTGTATTTTTCTCGCTTCCTTTCGCATCTTCGAGTTCTATTTTGCTTCCCTTTTCATATCCCACACGTCCTAGACTTCCTTATGCGTATCCCACACATTTTAGACTTTTTGTAACTTTCTCCTTTGATATTCTTCATAATTGTTTTCCAAATACAATTGTTGAATTACCAAAACTCCAATAACAAAAATATGGAAAAAAAAACTATCTTATATAGTGTCATTGCCTTGTCCCTCATGGTCTTTATGAATGTGAAATGTTTTAGGTAAAGTATTCCTTATGGTTATCATAATAATGTTAGTTTATTGTTCGAAGGGTCACGGTCTTTATGAATATGAAATATTTTAGGGAAAGTATTCCTTGTGGTTATTATAATAATGTTAGTTTGTAATTTTTTTTATTTTTTTTTAATTCAAATGGAAAGTAGATTAACTTAAGTGGGAGGAGTACTCCTCGAATATAAAATGGTCACACTGATGTGGAATTTTTTCGAATCAAATAGTCTCTGAACTAATGTTTAGTACAATTTGTGTTAATTCATGTGTCACTCAATTAATGGATTGATAAGAGTAACTAAAAGAGCAAAAATTAAAAGATAAAGAAATTATTTTAATATCATGAAGGACCATCCCTAATTTAGAAAAAGAGTGGTTGTGACTATTTATGTCAGAAATGATACCCGCTGCATCAGATTCAACTTCAATAGCCGATAATCCCAACATCCTGACCAAGTTAAGACCCCGGAGAATTGCCAATGCTTCAAGAGTGTCCACTGAGGATTTTGGCTGAAGTGGAGAGGATGAAAAGGCCAAGACAGCTCCATAGTGATCGCGTAGAATCGCACCTATACCGGCCTTGAAATATTTTAAAGAGAGGCCGGTGTCAGTATTTAATTTTATTACTCCAAGGCTTAGGGTTAGCCATCTGTTGCGTGGTATGCCAGTGGGTTTAGTTTTATCCGCACAATGGGATACATATTCATACCAGTAACATTTAGCCCACTTGAGCACATCATCTATCATTATTTCTTTTCTTTTTTTCTATCATTAATTTGTTTCTGATAAACCACAATCTCCAAAACAGAATTAGAAGCACCTCAAAATCAATTGCAGTTAAGCTTTCTTTGTATTCCATTAGGAGATCCAGAATACGTGTATTGTGATTAATACTTATACCATGTAAGAAGTAGCACACCCGACATACCTTTTTCAGCGTATTGCACAACCACACCGCATGGATGGTGTTTTCCGCACCTTTAACACAACGACTGCAGGCGTCATTAATGGGAACATGGTGCTTCTTTAGGTTAGCAAATACAGGTATCCATCCATGCATAAACCTCCAAACAAAATGCTTTATTTTAGGTGGAATGTTCAAATGCCATAAGTGCTGCCACCAAGATCGAAGCTCGAGAGTACTAGAACTAGAAGAGGCGTGGTCAGTAGCATACGAGAGCCAGTACCCACTCTTGATAGTAAACTGACCATGCCTGTCAAAATGCCACATGACTGAGTCGATCTGCTGTTCTCAATATCGAGAGCAAGGGATGCTGAGGATTAAGTTACTTTCTTCAGCAGAAAAAGAGTTGCGAACCAATTCCGAATTCCATGAACCAGATGGGAGGAGTAGGTCCATTACTGAGGAATGCTCTAGTAGTTTGTGGAGGAAGGAAGGTTTGAAGGAAATAGATCGGGGGAGCCATTGGTCATAATAAATTGATACAACTGCTCCATTGCCAATACGCCAGCGAAGCCCTTTTTTAAGTAGGTCTTTACCCCAAAGAAAGCTTTTCCAAACCTGCGAATCTGATTGTTTAAGTTTTACCTGTATGAAAGATGGGCCAGGAAAGTAAATGCTTTGAAGGGTTTTGGCCACAAGAGAGTTTGGGGAAGCGAGTAATCTCCATCCTTGCTTTGCCACAGTGGCTTGGTTGAAAGAAGCTAGGTCTCTGAAACCCAAACCGCCATCCTTCTTGTGATGGCATAGTAAATCCCAAGAACACCAGTGTAGTTTTTTAGAATTCTCATCTCCTCCCCAGAAGAATCTGGCACAGAGCGGATGGATTTCCTTGATAAGACTCTTGGGGAGTCTAAACAGATTCATAATATAGGTTGGAATAGCTTGGATGACTGCTTTAAGAAGGGTCTCTCGGTCCCCTGCTGAAAAAGGATTTCTCTTCCAACCCTTCAGTTTGTTCCATACTTTGTCTTTTACTGCAGCAAATAAATTACGTTTATTTTTACTGATGATACAAGGGAGTCCCAAGTATTTGCTATGGTAGGGGACATGAACCACCCCAAGACAATGGGCCAACTCAGCAGCAACTTCCATTGAGATGGAATTCCCGAAACACATAGCTGACTTCTGGTTGTTGATCAGTTGTCCAGAAGCGAGTTCATAAGAACTCAAAGTTTCTTTGACCGAGTTGCAATTGGCCAAAATGGCCTTAGTGAGTAGGAGGCTGTCATCAGCGAAAAATAAGTGAGATATTATGGGCCTTTGGCTCCTAAATTTCAGCCCTTGTAAGTCCCCACGTTGTTCAACACATTTAAGTAAAGAGGAAAGCCCCTCTGTACATAAAAGGAATAGATATAGGGATAGGGGATCACCCTGGTGAAGACCGCGCGAGGGAGAAATAAAGCCATGTGAGATGCCATTGAAAACAATAGAGTAAGATACTGAAGAAATGCAATGATAGATCCTTTGACACCAACTGCCTGAGAAACCCAATCTCCCCATTATTGTTAGTAAGAAAGCTCATTCCACCCTATCATAAGCTTTTGACATGTCCAATTTCAAGGCTAAGTACTTACCAGCCGAGAATTTATTACGTCTAAGGACATGGAGGCACTCAAACCCGATTATAGCATTGTCAGTGATTATGCGCCTTAGGATGAAAGCACTTTGGGAGTAGGAGATCACCTCCTTCATAACTTCAAGTAATCTGTTGGCCATAGCCTTTGCAATAATTTTATACAGAACATTGCAGAGGCTAATGGGACGAAAATCTATGCAAACTTTAGGCTTACTGACTTTAGGGATAAGGGTGATTAGGGTGTCATTAATTATTCCAATATCTTCCCCATTATTGAGGAAACCCAAGCATACACGGCAGATATCAGGGCTAACTACATCCCAGAATTTTTGGTAGAACAAGGCTGGCATACCGTCCTTACTTGGAGCTTTTGTAGGGTGCATCTAAAAAATTGCCTGCCGAATCTCGTCAGCGCGGAATAGAGAGTCCAGCCACTGGAGATTCTGCATAGATAGTCTCGGTTCCACACTAGAGATAACCCGATCAATTACAGACCTCGAAGGGTTAGAGGATGTAAAGATATCAAAAAAGTAATTCATAAAGGTCTTTGCAGTTTGTGTCATGTCTGTACACCAGACTCCATCTCTGTTAGTAATCTCAGAGATGGAGTTTTTCTTTCTCTGGCCAGATGCTTTAAGATGAAAGAAGCGTAAGTTTTTATCACCTGCTTTTAGCCATTGCACCCTCGAACATTGTCTCCAATAAGTCTCTTCTTTGTATAACAGTGCATCTAGGGATTTTTGGATCTTAGTAATATCCAGCCAGGTTTGGGCGCCCGCCTATTGGTTTAATGACCCCAGAATTTACTTTTTGTCTTTGATCTCCGCTTTCAGTGTACGGAAGTGTGCCACGTTCCACCTTTTGAGCTGGGATCCAATGAGTAAAAGATTACCGTACACTGAGTTAAGGGAGCAAAGGTTTTAGGTCCATCATTCTGAGATACTTTTTCTGCAGTCCTCTTCGTCGGCCCATGCCTCCTTAAACTGAAATTTGCTGCAGGGGCGTTGTGGTGGGCCCCTTTCAACTGGTACACCAGTCTCGCTAATAGATAGCAGGAGCAGTCGGTGGTCGGAGCCCCAAAAATCCAGGTGTTGCATGGAGGTATTTGAGAATAGGCGATGCCAAGAGAAGGAACAGAGCATTCGGTCTAATCTTTCCTGGATGAAAAAACTAGGATCATGTCCATTGCGCCGCGTGAAGAGAGGGCTAATAAATTTGATTTCTGTTAGGCCGTAGTCGTCAATAGTATTTCTAAAGTTCTGCATAAGGTAGAAGGATGGGGCAAGCCACCATCTTTTTCAGGGTTTTAGAGGATCCTATTGAAGTCCCCCCCCCCCCCCCCCCCCCCCCCCCACACACACACCCCCACCGGAGGGTAGACAGGGAACATAGGCATCGCAGGAGATTCTAAGAATGGACATGCTGAGATGATTTAGGATGGCCATAAAAGCCCGTAAAATGCCAGTTTGTTCCCGATCCTGAAATAGAGACATCAATATAAAAGCGAGAGTAAGAAAGAAGGGATATGTCTACCTTATCCATCCATAACAGTGGTAGGCCACCACTGCGTCCAACTCTTTCTACAACAAGTTTTCCTACCAATCCAAGTTTCACTCTAAGATCTTTCAATCGTTGTCTGTACGCACGTGTTTCCATAAGAAAGATCACCTCTGGGCAGTGGTCCAGCATTAGGGATTGTAGGATGTGGAATATGCAAAGGTTGCCCAGCCCTCGCACATTCCAGCTTAGGAGTTTCATTGGGATCGGCAGTCCTGCATAACAATAGGAGTCGCCGATGGAAAATTTGGTAGGAGATTATAGTTATTTGGGTTCACCTCCGGAGTTTGCAGACCCAGAACATGTTGCACTGTGTTGTCATCGTCTTCTAAGGGATTGTGGTTATGTGTTGTTGATCGGTTCATAACCCTAGTTTCACTATGTAGTCGCCTCTTTTGCGAATTAGAGAGTTCTGTGATATCATTCCGTTCTTTCCGCTTAGACTTTGCATTTTTTTCCTCGGGAGCAAAGTATGGCTTGTGGCTATTAGGGTTGTGTTTTCTTTGGGTAATCTTGTACCTAGAGATTTGTGTCTGCCTACGTTGCTTCTGTCTGGAGGATCTTTATAGGGAGTCTGAAGTGTTGTTGACTATTTCAAGGAGAGTGGGTTGGTCAGAGGAGCTTTCAATGTTTGGTTGGCGTGTATTCGCCCAACAGTATCCTGTGACAAAACCTTGTCTAGGCACGGGTTTACCAATGTCTTGGAGCCCACAAACATCCGCACGTTCCATTAGATATTTTTGAATATTTTTAGAGTAGTCGACCGTTGGATTGGCTTTTGAGGCAGCATGTAGCTGATTGCTCGTTGCAGGCCAAAGATGGGTTGCCATTGCGTGGGGGGCACCGCCCTTGGTGATGCCATTGTCGGGTGACTGGATGGCCTTTGGAATGTGTAAAAGAGGCACAGGTTTACCAATGTCCTGGAGCCCACAGACATCCGCACGTTCCATTGGACAATTTTGAAAATTTTTTGAGTGGCCAATCGTTGGATTGGCTTTTGAGGCAGCATGTAGTTGATTGCTCGTTGCAGGCCGAAGATGGGTTGCCATTGCGAGGGGGCACCGCCCTTGGTGATGCCATTGTCAGGTGACTGGATGGCCTTTGGAATATGTAAAAAAGATGGTGGCATAGGGGGCTGTATGGCGTGCTTTCACCATTTTTTGGTTGTTCGCAGGTTAGTGTTGGTGGTGTCTTTCCTCAACCGATAGCTTGGAGGCACACGGAATCAGGTTCCCCCTTCTATTACATGGTGCAGCGGCCTGCAGTGGTGGTTCCTTCATCGGGCTTCGCTTAATGCAGTGCACATGCTCAATTTCCTGCTAATCTTTACGTGGTTGATGCTACATTTCCCGAGCCATTTTCCTCTCTTGGAGTTTAGTTTCAAAAGCCTCGTGTAGTAACCAGTATCCATAATCGGTAAGAATAAGTATTTATATATATTTTATTTGTATGTGGGTGATACTTGATTTATGTATTGTTATTAGTAATGTTTGTATAGGTTAAGGATATACTATTAGTATTGAGTTTATTTGCAAGACTTTAAATTTATTTTAGGGACCAAATTGTAATACTTTGAAAGTTTTATGGGCAATATCGTAAATACTAAATATTAGCCTCTTAGTATAAAAATACACTTTTGAAACTCTAATTTACTCATTTTTGGGTCGAGCTACCCCTTTAGAGAGAGCAAAGAGAGAAATAGAGGGGAGAGAAAGAGAAAAAGAAGAAGAAATTATAATTTTAGATTTTCAGAGGTATATCACAACTATTTCTCAATTTATTGGTGTTAATTAAGTTAATTCCTTTAATTTTTTATTTCTGAAAATATGTATAATTGAGGATTTGATGTGTATTTCGTAAGATATTGTGAGAATTGATGATGATCTATGTAGATAGCTTGATAAATCTTGATGAATTGCAGAATTTCTACTTGATAGTCTTCTGATCTAAGAATTTTATAACTTTTTGTGATTCGATTCTGGATTTGAATTTTGTGTAAATGAAATTGGCCATGTTTAGAATTATCTGAGACTTTGAATTAATTGAAAATTCTAAAAAATAAAGTTTTAGTGAATTTACCAAAATGACCCTGAAATTCTGGAAATTTCCTGTGTAAACATTATGATACAGTGAAAAATAATTTATGATCTGCTTAATGATCTTCACAAAATATGAATTTATGAAATATGATAATTTTATATGTCTAATATGATATAAATAAAATTGAGAATTGAGATCAATGTGATTAAATTGTTATGATTTTCTAAAGAGTGTCAGCTCATTGCAATATTTGATAAACAAATTTTCAAAGCTATAGAATAAAATAGTTTTGAAATACTTTTGGCAGTTATTTTGAAGTAAACTATTTATCATGGATTGAAATATGTGTCAAGAGTATTTCAGTGGTAGTTTTATAATTTTTGAGTTAGTATATGATTTTATAAAATTAGGAGATTGAATACTGTTCAGTAAATATCTTGATCCTGTCAGGATAATAGTTTGGATTTGATGGTGTTTATGGAATAGATTGTATAGAAATTATGATATAATATTCATATATAAGAATGATATATGAGTTAAGAATGATATATTCTGATTTTGGAATAATTGGACATCATTTTATATATAAGAAAATTTTGTTAAGTGTAAGTGGTCAGAATGACAGGTTTTGAGAAACCAAGTATTTAGACCAATTTGATGTGATAAATGCATTGTGTATAATTTTGTAAGCTATTTAAAGTATTTTGTGTGAATTGTAAGGCTTATGAAAGAATTAATCTCCATTGATAGGTTAAGGAGATTTAATCCTTATAGCTGAAAGTGCTAAAAGGTAAGTATACTAGACTTTTATTGAAATCACAATAAATATAGTAATTGTCTATGTATGATATTTTAAATATGTTTAGAAATATGTTTATATTATGTCAAAGTATATTTGATATGAAATGTGAAAGAAATATATTTATGAATGTGAGCATTGACATTGAGTATGGACAAATATGTGTTTTTAAAAGTGAGCTTTCAAAATAAGATGTGTTTAACAAAGAAAGCTTTTGAAGTGTAATATGTCCATGAGAAATATTTTGTATTTTGAGGGTACTTGAACTCACTGTTAACTTAGTATGCATTTTATGTGATTTGTGGAGCCTTTATGTGTGGCCTTTCCTTCAGAATTGTTATATGTTATGTGTTCCGTATATAGGGAGGATCCTAGTGGTACCTAAAGGAAGAGTGAGTCATCACATTCGTGCGGTGGTGTATTGGTGCATGTGAGAGGACTCACCGATGATCAGGGTGAGGGTTTGGCTTTTACCTTCGGGCATAAGCATTATATATATATGATTTAAGAACCTCACTTATACTAATCCTCTCATACGGTATGTCACCTACGAGTGACATTTGGCTTATTATGTGATATGTGATATGTAAGTCCTATTAAGTAGTAGTTGAGTGATGGTATTCCTATTATATGTTTTGAAAGAATGTGTAAGCGCTTACATGACATGTGATTTGATAAGCTTATGATTTTGATTGATCACAGCATATCATACATATGTATTGTGTACATATATGTATTTGTATTTGATAAATAAAAAACTAGTATGCTTACTGAGTTTTATACTTATTATAGTTTATGATGATTTCAAGTAAATAAGGTACATGTATGCTTAGCGGATTTGGCAAGTCTTCTGCTGTTCCTTGGGTTCCCTAAGTTGCTGAGTGTTTCATTTGGGGATACGTGGGATAAGATATTTTATTTATCCCTATTGAATAAATACTTATTTATTATTTTATTGTGTGTAGTTGGATTTGGTTTAAGTTTTACCAAGTGTGATTATTGATTGATTTTAAGTAAAATTTTGCAATGAATATATTCTGGACTTCCAGTAACAAAGTTGCTACTGGTGACATAGTAGAGTGTTAATCTCTGAGAAAACTCTGCGTATCTCCGGTTTACTAATTGTTCTAGTCATAATTCAATTGTTATAATTCTGAAAGAAATTGAAATGAATATTTAAATATTAATGAATGAATGTAAGTGATATCGTGTGTCAGATCTTTTGGGTCTGGGGCGTGACACATCGATATTGAGCTCTGCCCAATGTCTCGGTTTCCCGTCAATGCTTGCGACAACTGTGTCCGGTAATCCATTCATCGGGCTCCACTCAGCACATTGCCCATGTTCATCTGTCTTTAGCTGCTCTTGGTGTGCTTCACGTGCCTGGTTCTCTTGATCCATGCCATGAATTCTTTCTTGAGGATTGATAGCATATGCATCGGCAGAATGTTCTAGTTCAGTGCCGAGCACATGCTGCTATAGAACCTGTGCAGTGCTATTTTGGCTTTTTTCTCCTGTCTTCACTTTAGCGTCTTCACATGCATCAGTGGTAGCTATTTCCCGATTTCTTGAGTGCGTATCACGTGTTGCAGCCGAGTCCCCAGCAGAGGTGGTGACCTATTTCCTTGTGCTTCCTGGTTTATTCCTTGTCGTGCACATCTCAGCAGCCGGTGGATGCGCAATTGCTGCCCTGCCATCATGGCCAGAATTCTTCCCCATCCCCCTGTCGCTCCTCTTTGGTTCTGGGTGCACTTCTGCTGCCATGTCATCGTGGCCGGGATCCCTCACTGCCCCATTGTCACTCATCTTTGGTTCTGCACTCGTCGGGGAGGTTTTACCTTCGACAGCCACCCCGAAGGCGCCACTGTTACCAGCAGCAAGGTAGTTCCTAACACGTTTTGGTCCCTTGGTCCCATCTTCCACCTCTCGGTTGATGCCTCCATTGCTTCTCTTGTGGGTATTGTTAGAGGTGTCCCTTTGTGTGGATGTTTTGTAGGCTTTGAAATTTTCACCTACTCTGATGTTTTTCGAGTAACGATGGTTTCCTGGTTTTTTAAGAACAGTTGGGTATGCTTCTAAGCACTCTCTGTAGCTATGATCTAGAAAGCTGCAGAGAGTGCAGAATTCTGGAAGCTTTTCATACTTAAAGTCTAGCCATATCAGGGTTTCATTTGAGCCAAGTTTAAGGAATATGCCTTTTCGTACTGGTTGGTCGAGATACAGTTTAACTCGAATGTGCATAAACCTCCCTATGCATGATCATGAATCATCGGCATCTACATTTATAAACTTTCCAATTTTGTTACCGATTAGTTCGCCTGTCTCTACATTCATATGGATTATAGGGACGTTGTGAACTTGGATCCGAAAAGAGACACATCCAAATGTAGGGTTAATAGTCAAGTTTGTGTCCTTGGCTGGTTTCATAGCGATTAGGAATTTGTTGAAGTTCCAAGGTTCAGTCTATAGAACCTTTTTTCGATCGTCCTCCAAAGAGAACTCGTACAAAAAAATATCGCCGCCTAACCATCGAAATTTCAATTCTCCCGTAGGTTGCCACAGGCTTCGCATTATATTTTAGAGAGCTTCTCTTTGATAATGTTTTCTCGTCATGATCTTAATAAAGAGACCAAATTTGGCTTCTGAACGGTGTCTCTTAACCACAAATTCTAAAATTTCGAGGACCTCTTCGTTGTAAGAATTATCGATAGAGAAAGAATTCCATAGAGCTTCGATATCTTCCATAATTTGGTAAAAGATAATTGAGTCCACTCGAGTGAACGATTGGCAAAAGATAAATGAGTTCGCTTAAGTGAACGAGAGTCCGATCCCTTAGCTAGCTAGGCAGAAATATCTAAACCTCATGTTAGTTTGTAATTCAAATGGTGCAAGTGTGTATATTACAATTTTTTTTATTTTACTAATTGTATATCTCATATACAATTTAATGCAATAAAAAAAGAAAATTTACTTTTCTATTATAAGATATACATACTAAATTTAAATATATTACACCTAATAGAATTAAAAATTCATCCTAAAGTTATATTCTAAATAATTTTTAGAAATGCAGTGAAATTACTAGACCTAAAATTATAACTTTAAATTTCGGCTGAAATTAACTTGAAGCAACTTTTTGCTTCTTTCTTATCTCTCGGCTAAATATATTAGTAACAAAAAGAAACTCTTTGCTTTTTGTTTATAACAGTTGCCGAATATTTTGTAAACAATAATACTATCTTTGTTTTATATTCTTTATCAGCCTAAACAATTAGAAACAATTGCCCTTATATTTGAATTGTCGAATGCTTCTCCAAAGCACCTTTTAATTGCAAATTAAATATACATCTTTCATTGTCAAATATATATATATATATATATACACGTCTTTTACTTTTAAGGACATGTGTCCTTTAAATAAAATATGTGGCAATTTCTCCTTTCCGGTCGAATGCCACTTGCTTCTCTTTCAAATGCAAAAAGTGATTTTCATTTAAAATACATTCTTTTATTAATATTATATTTCAAACATTTAGCTTAATCACTTTAAGAATTGCAAAACAATTTGCAACTAAATATGTTAAAATATGTCTTTAATTTAACAAATGGTGGCAATTGACTTGCTACTTGTCAAACCATTAATCGTGCCTTTGGTTGACATATGACAACTTGTATAGTATAAGGTGGCAAGTGTTGCCAAGTGATGACTTATCATTTGTCAACTTCTCAAATTTAATACTTAAGTTTAGAGTTTTTAAAATATTTTATTTTAAAAAAAAATTAAATCAAATTGTTTAATTTCATATGTTATTTAATGATCAATGAATATATTTTATATTGTGAAATTTTTTAAAATTATATTCGTTTGTCTTATAAAATTTTTTCGTAAGTTTATAAATGATGTCTCACACATACGTTAAGAAATTTTATAAAACAGCGTATTAAATCATACAAGTTGATAATAATACACATTTATATAATTCCTATGTTATTTATATTTTAAAAGAGTGGAGACATAGATTATTATCATTAAATTTTTATATGTTCAATCGTGAACTTATCTTCAGATTCATATTTTCATAAACAATATTTGTAAATGCTTTTGCAATATTATTTAATTTTACTAAAAATTCTTTTTTGATGTTTATGTTTATGGTCACAAGATTTCTTGAAATAAAATCTTAAAGCATCAGAATATATAACTCACTCATATAAACTGACAGAATCATATCTACACATACCTGACTCTATAAACATCAGATCATACTTAGTGGCACCCAATGATTAGATCATGAAATGTCTCTGACATACATAGAACCTAAGTATGGTGGATCACTCAGAAGTCCACCGTAGTGCTTAGGTCAAAGAACCACAAACACTACTCAACTCGAGAAGACCATCTATTAACAACTTTATAGAATATCTATTGAAGGTTCTCATTGAGTTTGTTCAGTACCCAGTCCTCACTGAATACTCGTATGCCTATACGAACTTTCGCTAACCTCATGGTCTGTTAAGACTAACCATTCGAATCATCCAACTATAGACATACACTAATCTCTATATGATAAGATCTTCACCGACAAATTTGCACTAGTGATAGATAGAGAATGTAAAGTTTGAGAACATACTTACACAATGATATTTTTTAATACTATTTGTAACTCCTTATAACTATATCATTGCTAATATATTCTCAGGTCTTTATTCTATTTCAAACAATACTCTAACTCTTTAAATTTCGCTGACTCTTAGAACTTATTAACTTTTAGTGTTTATAATTTTCAGCGTCGCTAACTCTTAATACTTATCTAAACTTCTTTAGAATAAATTTGAACTGTTTTAGATCATACAATGTCTAAAATATTACAAACATATTATATATTATTTTATATTAATAATTTTATTTAAAATATTTATTGTATAAATATTAAACAAATAATATAAATATAATATTAAAATAAAAAATAAGCATCATATCTAACAAATAATATATTATTTATATAATTCTTTTTTTTCCCTTCTACCATGTTTTATAAAGTGAAAATATTTGAAATTGATGACAACGGTTAAATCACAGTCAAAAAGACTTTTTTGATGGTAAAATAATTTTTGCAAAAAATCTATTTTTCTATAGTGTATGACTAAGTAATTGATATCTTATTTATAAAGTTATATTAATAAATTTTGTTTATATATTTGAGTAAGAGAAAAGTGCATGATTATTTAAGTCTCATGTTATAATTAGAGAATTTATCCTTAAATGAATCTAAATTAGGTAAGAAAACTTGAAAGGTTGATGTCCTAGGTAGATTTTCTTCAAGTTATTTTCTCTTAAAGGTTGAATGAAGATATATGCTCTAGTGAATTTCAGGAGTTCAATATAATTTGAAAAGCAAAACTTCTCTGCATTTTGAGCTCTGAATGTATAAATTATTTTTGGTGGTGGCTTAAGATCTTATAGCAAAATGGTTCTTTGGGTGGAATTCTTGAATGTTCATATTCTCATGGTAATATACATGGCACAGCGTTACTCTCAATTAAATTGTCAAATTTTTAGCACTGTTTGAAGAATAGGGAAGTTAAACCGTCAAAGTGAGTGTAAAATTTTATAGAGATGTGCGATGAAAGCATATGGTTTGTAGTGAAGGAAATTGTTAATATAATAATGTTAGATTTATAAAGTTTATATTTTAATTAAAATGATATATAATATGTTTATTATTAATTTTTGTTGTATAATTATTATAATAAAAAGATTAAAAATTAAAAATTACTTAAATATCATAATTATTAATATGTAACATGGTAGTTGGAATATAAATTTTTTAAGATAAGTGTTAGGTATAGTCAATTGTGCCAGACAGTCGGCTAACCTCAACCAAATGATTGCCAATTGAAAGTATTATCGATCATTTTAGTTTTTATCATAAGGGCATCTTAATTAATAAAATTAATGCTTAAAATTATAATTATAAACTTAGGATCAATTAAATCCAAAAGATAAAATTTTAAAAATAATGTTATTATAATATTTATTTTGATAAAATAAAATATATTTATATAAAAATTTAGAAACAAAATTAAATATTACTCCAATGATAATGAACAATAAAAAATGAAGAAAAATACATATAAATTTTTTTTAATTTTAATTACATTAAATTTATAATTCTAAATTTAATTTATATTTAATTATATTAAATATTATAATTTCAATTCTAATTTAAATTTAATTACGTAAAATATTATAATTTTAAATATAATTTCAATATCAATTACGTTAAATATTATATTTTAAATTTTAATTTTAATTTCAATTAAGTTAATATTATAATTTTAAATTCTAATTCAATTTTAATTGCTTTAAATATTATAATTTTAATTCCAATTTAAATTCAACTTCAATTGCATTAAATTTTATAATTCTAAAAATAATTTTAATTTTAATTATGTTAAATGTTATAATTTCAAATCCAATTTTAATTTCAATTACGTTAAATGTTGTAATTCAAATTCTAATTTGAAATTCAAATTTGTTAAATATTATAATTTTATTTTCAATTTCAATTGCTTTAAATATTATAATTTTAATTCTATTTTTAATTACGTTAAATGTTGTGATTCCAATTCTAATTTCAATTTTGATTACATTAAATGTTATAATTTTAAATCTATTTTTAATTTCAGTTACGTTAAATGTTATAATTCCAATTTCAGTTTAAATTCAATTTTAATTACGTTAAATTTATAATTATAAGATCAATTTAAAAATACAAATTAAATATTATTCCAATGATAACGACCAATAAAAAATAAGTGCATACCAAAAAATTATAATTTCAATTACATTAAATGTTATAATTCTAAATTCAATTTATATTTCAATTATGTTAAATGTTATAATTTCAATTTTAATTATGTAAAATATTATAATTTCAAATCAAATTTCAATTACGTTAAATGTTATAATTTAAATTTAAATTTTATTTTTAATTACGTTAAATATTATAATTCTAAATTCAATTTCAAATTTAATTGCATTAAATATTATAATTCTAATTACAATTTAAATTCAATTTCAATTACGTTAAATTTTATAATTCTAAAAATATTTTAATTTCAAATTTAATTATGTTAAATGTTATAATTTCAAATCCAAACTCAATTTTAATTATGTTAAATATTATAATTCTGATTCTAATTTGAAATTCTTCAATTACGTTAAATGTTATAATTCTATTTTTAATTTCAATTACATTAAATGCTATATTTCAAATACATTTTCAATTACGTTAAATGTTATAATTCTATTTTCAATTTTAATTTTAATTTCAATTACATTAAATGTTATAATTTTAATTTCATTTTCAATTACGTTAAATGTTGTACCAATTTCAATTTCAATTCTGATTATGTTAAATGTTATAATTCTAAATATGATTTCAATTTCAATTATGTTAAATATTATAATTTTAATTTCAAATTCGATTTCAATTACATTAAATGTTATAATTGTTTATCCAATTTTAATTACAATTACGAAAGTATGTTATAATTTTAATTCTAAATTAATTTTAATTCTAATTATATTAAATTTGATAATTACAATTTTAATTACATCAAATGTTATATTCAATTTGAAATCTAATTCTAATTTCAATTTCATTAAATGTTATATTCAATTTGAAATCTAATTCTAATTTTAATTTTATTAAATATTATAATTTGAAAATATTTTAAAAATTAGAACTTGGAAAATTAACATAGTGCAATAAATGCCTTAAAAAGTATAAGGATATCCAAAATATAAAAACACTCCAAAAAAAATAGGCTAAAACCAACCAAAAACTTCAATGTGTCCTAATACGGAAAAAAAAATTAATAAAAAAGTCAAAACATAACAAATATTTCTGTATTTAATTTTTTTTCTATATCTCTTAAAATTATGATACCAAATATAATTTGTTTTAAAGGAATAAGATGAAATATATTATTAAAATAGAAAGTATGTTAAATACAACCATGGACATAAGTGGTTACCCTGAAAAGGTAAAACAACATATACTTAAATGTAATTAGAATTAAAATTAGATTGAAATTTTAAATTTTAACAGAATTGAAATTAGAATTATAATATTTAATGTAATTAAAATTAGAATTAGAATTCAAATTGAATATAACTTTTAACGTAATTAAAATTATAATTATCAAATTTAATGTAATTGGAATTGCAATTATGAAATTTGATGTAATTAAAATTAAATTTAGATTTAGATTTAAAATTATAACATTTAACGTAAATAAAATTGAATGTAAAAATCGAATTGGAATTATAACATTTAATGTAAGTGAAACTGAATTTAAAATTGGAACTTAAATGATCATAATTAACATAATTAAAGTTAAAATTAGAATTATAACATTTAACGTAACTAAAATTAAAATTAAATTTAAAATTATAAAATTTAACGTAATTAAAATTGAATTTAAAATTAGAATTATAATTATAACATTTAATATAACTAAAATTAAATTTAAAATTTAAATTTAAATTATAAGATTTAACGTAATTAAAATTACATTTAAAAATTAAAATTAAAATTATAACATTTAACATAATTAAAATTTAATTTAAAATGAGAATTGAAATTTTAAAATTTAATGTAATTGAAATTGAATTTAAAAATCTGAACTGGAATTATAATATTTGACATAATTAACATTGAATTTAAATTAGAATTGAAATTATAATATTTAACGTAAATAAAATTGAATTATAACATTTAATGTGAGTGAAATTGAATTTAAAAATAGAATTGAAATTATAATATTTAATGTAATTAAATTTGAAATTAAAATTTTAACATTTAACGTAACTAAAATTAAAATTAGATTTAAAATTATAAAATTTAATGTAATTGAATTTGAATTTAAAATTGGAATTAGAATTATAACATTTAATATAAGGTAAAAAATAAAATTTAACGTAATTGAAATTAAATTAAAAAATTAGAATTGAAATTATAATATTTAGCGCAATTGAAATAAATTTAAAATTATAATTATAATTATAACAATTAACGAAATTAAAATTAAAATTAGAATTAGAATTATTACATTTAATATAATTAAAATTAAAATTAAATTTAAAATTATAATATTTAACATATGCTCCCACTACATATTGTATGTTGCATCCCACTTAACGTACAACAGAAGAAATAGTGAGAACATATAATATATTAAGTAATACTACATAATATAAGGGAAAGTTATTTTATGAGTGTCATATATAAGTTTAGTTTTTATATATGTTGCAAAAAATATAAAATAAAATAATCACATAAAATATCGTGTATATTCCCACTTAATATATTACATGTTCTCACTATTTTTAATTTTTCACCTAAAAATTAGCATATATCCCTACTTTTACATTTTTAACATTTTTTTCCTTATCATTAAAAATAAGTCACATATTATAAAAAGAAAACTATTTAATGAGTGTTGTACATAATTATAGTTTTCATATATGTTACAAAAAAATAAAAAATAAAATAATCACATATAATATCGTGTATATTCCTACTTAATATATTACATGTTCTCACTATTTTTAGGTTTCACTCAGAAAATAGCCTATATCCCCACTTTTACATTTTTAGCGTCTTTTCACTTAATACTGAAAATAAGTCGTATAATATTAATGAGCTATTTTATGAGTGTTGTATATAGTATGGTTTTCATATATGTTATAGAAAATAAAAATAAAATAATCACATAGAATATTGTATATGTTCTCGCTTAATATACTATATAATTACACTATTTTAAATTTTCACTCATAAAATGACCTATATATTCACTTTTACATTCTTAACATTTTTTTCGCTTACCATTAAAAATAAGTCATATAATATAAGAGGAGTCTATTTTATGAGTATTAAACATAACTATGGTTTTCAAATATGTTACAAAAAAAAATATATAAAATAAAATAATAACATAGAACAGCAAGTTTATCATCAAGGTCGGGATTGTCCCAAGCTCAATGGATCCTATCCCTTTATTTTACGATAACAACGGAGCTATTACACAAGTAAAAGAGTTAAGAGCGCACCAAAGATCTAAACTTGTGGAGAGAAAATACCACATAATTAGAGATATCTTGGTTAGGGGAGATGTAATAATTTGTAGAGTTGACTCTGTAAACATTGTAGCGGACCTACTGACTAAGGCCTTAACTTTAAAGGTGTTTAAAAAACACGTGGAGTGTATGGGTATAAGATACCACTATAAATGACACTAGAGCAAGTGAGAGTTTGTTGAGATTTGTACTCACGTGTCATCCCATTGTTGTATGAATATTTTATTTCATGATATTTATCCAGTTCATTATTTGTTAAATTGCTAATTACTATTATAAAATGGTTCAATGCTTGTAACGCTACAGACATTATATGATCTGAAAGAGTTTAGATTTAGCCTAAAGAAGTTTAGATCAATACCAAGAGTTAGCATCACTGAAAATTATAAATGCTAAAGAGTTAGCATATTATATTAATTAGTGAAGTTTAAAAGTTAGAATCCTGTCTGTGACGGTACAAAGACCTGAGAATACATTAATAATAACATAATTGCAAGAGTTGCAATATGTGTTAATAAATGTTATTATGTAAGTCTATTCTCAAATTATATGTTCCTGATCTTAATTCACCGATGCAGGTTTAACGGTGAAATCCTTTTTCATAAACCAGTGTATAATATACCTAAATGATCTAGATGATTATTCTTAACTGATCATGAGCTTATTGGAAGTTCGTATAGCATACAGTATATAATATGTATTAATAAATGTTATTATGTAAGTCTATTCTCAAATTATATGTTCCTGATCTTAATTCACCGATGCAGGTTTAACGGTGGAATCCTTTTTCATAAACTAGTGTATAATATACCTAGATGATCTAGATGATTATTCTTAGCTGATCATGAGCTTATTGGAAGTTCGTATAGCATACAAGTGTTCAGTAAGGACTGAATACTGAATAGACTCCAATAAAATCGTCAATGGAAGGTCCTTTCGAGTTGAGTAGTATACGTAGTCCTTTGACCTAAGTACCACGGTGGACTTATAAGTGATCCATCATACTTTGGTTTCGCACATGTCACAGACCTTTCATAGTGTGACAGCTAGGTGTCGTTGGGTATGGTTCGACGCTTATGGATTCCGGTGTGTACAAATATGGAATCTGTCAGCTCACATGAATGAGTTATATATCCGGATGCTCAGAGACTGTATCTTAGAAAGTCTTATGGCCATAAGCAACAAACCCAAGAAAGAGTTTTCTACGGGGTTAAACAATATTACAAAAGTATTTGCATATATTGTTTATTAAGATACGTGCTAGAGATAAGTTCATGGATGAGCACATAGGAATTTGACGGTAGTGAGTTATATCATTGCTTTTTAAGATATGATTGGTGAAAGGATTATACGTATACGCTATGACCTCAACTTGTATGGTCTACTGCACTAATTTATAATATCTGTGACGTGTGCGTATGGCATCGATCTCGGACTCACAGAATAATTTTGTTTGACAAATTGGGAGTGAACTTAGAGAGTCCCGCAATATGAACTATACTCGTTGTGCACTGGGGCAGCATACCGAATTGAACATTTCGATCCAGAAAAATTTCAGCAGACCGGACATTTACTTCGATTTCCCTTCGGTCGTGCACGTGTCAATACTTAAGAGTTAAGTACATCAATTAGTTAACAATTAGTTGTTGACCAATGAGATGTTGACACATGGCACATGTGGGCCAATTATTGTTTAATTTTAAAATTACTAAAATGACCTTATTTATTAGACAAATAATATCATTATTTTATTCATTAAAATATTTATTGAATAAAATAATAATAATATATGATATTATTATGTAAATTGAAATCAAACAATTAATTTTATATTTAAATTAGCATGTGTTTCTACCATGATTTAATTATTTGTTTAATATTTATTAAATAAAATTATAAGTATAAATGAGTGGTATTTGTTAATGGTAGATCTTAAGATATTTCTTAATAATGAGAAAGTGTTTTCTCATTTGGTCTAGATTAAGACCAAGTTCATTTAAATAATTTTCTATTTTATTTTATTTTTATTTAGTTTATTGTAAATAATAATAAACACACTAATGGCAAACATAATGGATGCCATTAGGTGAGAAAATGAAAAGTAATAATAAATAAAATATTAATAGAAAATATAATGAATGTCATTAGGTGAGAAAATGAAAGAAAATAATAAACAAATAAAAGAGCAATTAGTTACTCAATTAATCATCAAAAATTCATGCAAGGGGTTAAGGGAAGTTAGAGAAGTGAATTTTGCTAAGTGTTAGAAAATTCTCTCAAGTGTTGAGAGTACAAAAAAACACATCTTCTATTTTGGTCACCCATATTACAACGTAAAAATAAGGATTCAAGAATTGAATCTATCGTTGGAAAAGCTGCTATTTTAACTTCCTCAAGCCCAACATGTCGAGGAACTAGAATTGTGAACGAGTTGCTTCAAAATAAGTACTTCGGTTCGATAATATATCAAAGGCTTGACAAGGTATTATTTCTCAATCTTGAAGTATTTTACATTTATGAAATACATACATGCATGCACCTTAGGTTTAAAATCTTGAAGTATTTTACATTTATGTAAAATTTATTTGTATTTATCATTATAAAATTTGTATTCTGCTCATCTGTTGCACATGTATATATGTGATACATATGTTATATTTGAATGATAGACACAAACCTACATGCATGCACCCTATGTTTAAAATCACTCACAGTTCTCATTATTTTCTATTTCCATCCATAAAATGGCCTATATTCCTACTTTTATATTTTTAACACATTACCAATCATTATTGTAAATAAATTACATAATATAAGGGGAAGCTATTTTATCAGTGTTCTACATAATTTTTGTTTTTATATATGTTACAAAAAAATAAAAAATAAATTAATTACAAAAAATTTCATGTATATTCCCACTTAACATCATGTATATTCTCACTTAACATCATGTATATTCCTACTACCTGTTATATGTTGCATCATATTTAACATATGATGTGTTTTCACTTTTTGCATATCTTACTCACAAATATAAGAGGGTATTTTTTAAAAAAATTACGAATTTGTATTTATTTATACTAGAAATATAATATAATATAAGGGATGATATTTTATGAGTATCCTAAAAAATTATAATTAATATAAAAATACCTAAAATAATAATAAAAAAAAAACAATTACTTCCACAACTTGTTGTATATTATATTATACTTAACGTAAGACATGCTCCCACTTTTAACATCTCTCATCCATAAATATAAGATGGTGTTCCTACTTATACATAAACTGCAAGTTTGTATTTAGCTGCACAAAAAATATAACATAATACAAAGGATGAAATTCTATGAGTATCTTAAATAACCTTGGTTAATATCAAATATCTAAAAAAGAAAAATACATTCACAATTTGTTGTATTTTGTATCCCACTTAACGTATAACGTGTTCTCACTTTTTGCACCTTTTGCCCCAAACATGTAAGGGAGTCCCTACTAATACATAAAATGTAATTATATTTTATGAGTATCCTAAATAATCATAGTTAATATAATGCCCGTCACATAGTGCCACTATAGGACACCACATGGCATTTAAATTTAATTATTTAAATTTAATCTTTAATTTCTTATTAAATTTTATTAATTTCATAGTTAAAATAGTAATTATTAATTTAAGTTAATGGATCATTAATATTAAAGTTTTATTAACATTATAAATAAATTTTAAATAACTTTAAATTTAAAAATATATAATAAAATATTTTAATTACGCTAATTTGAAGTTTTTGGGTAGGTTTTGACGTTTGACCTTTACTTGTTTTGGGGTGTTTTTATATTTTGGATATTTTTTAATTTTCAAAGTGTTTATTGAACTATCTTAACATTCCAATTTTTAATTTCTAAAATATATAACAAATCCAAGTTTTTAAATTTTAAAATAAATAATTCACATACAAATTTCTAATTTTTAAAATATATTTCTAATTTTCAATTGCAAATTTATTGCAAAAATATATAACAAGTTGAAAATATATTTCTAACTTTCAATTTTAGAATTGAAATTATAATATATATATATATAATATAATAAAATTTGGAATTGGAATTATAACTTTAACCTAATTGAAATTGAAATTGAAATTATAATATTTTGTGTAATTAAAATTATAATTATAATTAGAATTAAAATTAGAATTATAATATTTTATGTAATTAACATTAGAATTGAAATTAAAAATAACATTTAATATTTAATGAAATTGAAAATGAAATTATAACATTTAACATAATTTAAATTAGATTTGTAACTTTAATGTAATTGAAATTAAAATTATATTTAAAATTATAACATTTAATGTAAATGAAATCAAAATTGGAATTACGATTATAACATTTAATATAATTGAAATCGAAATGAGAATTGAAATTATAATATTTAATGTAATTAAAATAGAAATTAGAATTGAAATGATAACATTTGATGTAATTGAAAATCGAAATTGTAATTGAAATGATAACATTTGATGTAATTGAAAATCGAAATTGTAATTGAAATTATAACATTTAATATAATTGAAGTTAAAATTGGATTTAAAATTGTAATATGTAATATAATTAAAATTAAAACTGGAATTACAACTTTTAACATAATTAAAATTAAAATTGAAATTATAATATTTTAACATAATTGGAATTAAAATTAGAATTATAACATTTACCGTAATTCAAATTAAATTTGAAATTATAATTGAAATTATAATAGGGATAAGGACAAATTTACCATAATATTTTAGACTAATTAATAATTTTACCCCAATTAGATTAAAAATACCTAATTTTATTACAATTTGTTAACTTTTATCGTTTGTTTTAATAGTTAAAGGGTAAAAAAGTAATTTAACTATATAAATAAAATTCACTTTAGACAGGTGTCAGAATCTTATTTATTTATTTCTTTTAAACACGTGGTGCAATCTCATCTATTAATTTAATATAATTTTAAAAATAAACTTTAACAAAAAGACACTGTCATAACATAATTAGTTACTTCAAACATGTGTCAATATGTAAGTGGTTTATAGTTTTATTAAATAAATTTTAAAATAAATTAATTAATTAAAGTTAGAGTTGCTACTGCTGCCGAAAAATGGCGATCGGCTAGTCGCTATTTTTTGGTGATACTCCGAAGATAAAAATGATCAAATTTTATATTATTGAATTCTATTTTTTTTATTTACACAATGATGGGTCATTTTTGTATAACAAATAACAAAAACAGCCAAAGGGGGTAGTGAGGGGCAGCGGCCACTGCCGCCCTCCTTTAAATGCGGTGACGGCAACTTGCATTGTCCTTACATATGGACAGATCGGTCGTTGATCTGTCTATGGGCGAGGATGGTGTAAGTCACCGCCCCACCGTTTAACAGTAGGCGGTAGTGGCCACTGCCCCTCATCATCACTTTTGGTTTTTTTTGATCTTTTTTTTTTTACAAAAATAACTATACTATTGTGTATATAAAAAAAAATAGAGTCTAATGATATTAAATTTAATCATTTTTATTGCTAGAGTATCGTTAAAAAACGATGACCAGTCGGCTGTCGTTTTTTAACAATATTCTGGCAACAATGACAGGTATGTATTTAATTATTATTATTATTTTATTTAATTTATTTTTAAAATATTTATTAAAAATATAAACCAATTACAGAATGACATGTGTAATTTATAACTAATCAGCATTTGACACGTGTCATTTTATTAAAAAAATTATATTAAATAAAATAAACGGATGTGATTGCGTCACGTATTTAATGACATTAAACAAGTGAGATTGTGCCACGTAAATGATAAACAATGAGAGCAAATTAGTAATTGTACATTAAATTTACTATTTCATCCAAAATGACGGTAAAAATTAATTGAATAGAAATAAATTGAATATTTTATCTCTAATTAGGGTAAAGTTATTAATTAGCCCAAAATATTAAGATAAATTTGACATGATGCTATTATAATATTTAATGTAATATAATTAAAATTAAAATTTTGTTATTTAACATAATTGAAATCAAATTTAGAGTTGAAATTATAACATTTAACATAATTGAAATTAAAATTAAAATTAGATTTAGAATTGCAATTATTTAACCTAATTAAAATTAAAATTATAATATTTAATATAATTAAAATTAGAATTAGAATTAGAATTATAAAATTTAATATAATTAAAATTAAAATTATAATCAAAATTATAACATTTAATATTATTAAAATTAAAATTATAACATACAATGCAATATATCACCTTTAATTTATTAATTTCATAGAGGAAATTTTTATTAATTATTTGATTGTAAGGGATATATTTTATATTTAACTAAATAATATAAGACTTTTTAATAATTGCTAACTTCACCTTAGGTATATCATTAAATCTCAGCTATTGATTTAATTCAATAATTGAGACATCCGGCTGTATGACAAGTTAGATGAACCGTAGTCTATCCCAATTTTTTATTTTTATTTTATAAGCTTAATATTAATTAATGTTAATACTACTATTATATATATATATATATATAGATTTGAGTGAATACTATTATTTTAATATTTAGGGACGAAGATAATTTTATTAGAGTTTGACCTAATACATAATTTTGTCATTCAAAATATCTAGTTTTATACTAATTAAATTTAAAATGTTTAATTTTACCTCAATTCTTTAATTTTTTAAATTAATTTTAACGAAATAAGTGTATTTTAATTTATTGACATATAAAATTTGATTTAAACTAACTTTTTGAATCTAAATTTTTTGTGTAATTAGATTAAGATATTTTTATTTTATTTAAATTAATAAATTGTGATAAAATTAAATATTTTAAATTTAATTAAAATAAAATTAGATATTTTAAATCTAATTAAGAAAAAATTATTGTTAAGTTAAACTCTTACAGTAAAATTGTCGTTCTCCCTAATATTAAATACAAAAATATATAAATCCTTTATTTTTCTTCTGAATAAACTCTAAAATATATCTAACGTCTAACCCAAAATTGGGAAGAAGTGAAGAACCGTGTAGATACCTGCTGCTTGCCACCATCTCTGGCCGTCTCAGTCGCTGGTGCGCCGCCATCGACCAATCGAAGCATCGCCGTCACGTGGCTGTCAGTGGTGAAGGCCGAATCGAAACAAAAGGTCATTGTTGAAGCAGCCTTCGACAAATCTCTCCGCGCCTCCGGGAGCACGCCACCGCATGCACGACGGCGCGTCAAAGTCACCGAAACTTGCTTCTTCGAACAGAGTATTGACCTTATTGACAATCAGAAGGTGCCCGCCGCCTCAACATCAAAAAGAGTATTTTTTTTAACAATTAAGAATTTTCTCTCTCTCTTAATTGCTGATTTGCTGTGATGTTTTCTCTGTACAAATATTTATTTTATTTTTGATGTTTTTAATTGAATGGCTATTTAGTTTTTGACAAAGTTTATCTATTAAGTATGAATGATTGAGTGTGCACAAAGTCCAAAACTCATTGTTTCACGTAGATCATCTTATCTGGAAATAACATATATGATTGTACATATGTTTTCGACGGGGAGTAAGTTTTAGTAATTTTGCAAGTCTCTTGTGTTTTTCTGGCTAACATACATTTTCATAGTAGACATTTTGATAAAATGATTAAGAAATTGAAACATTAAGGAAAGAAACTGATCAGGCAGAAGCTAAATGTTGAAGTTGAACTCACTTAGTTGGAAGAAGTTGAACTCACTCGCTTAGATGATAATGAGGTAGAAGCTAAATGTTGAACTTGGAGCTTTGTTCATGTTTTTGGTTTTCATGATATTTGTATTGGATTAAAGTTGGAGCAGTTATATAAATCTGCTTGAGCTGCCATTTGAGGTGTTTAAGTAATATATATGAAGTTCTGATTGTTTATAGAGTTTTAAGTGATTCTACATTGTGATGATATGTTTATGTTATTTGTAGTTTCTATAGTTTATACATTTTGATGAAGCATGAAGCCTTGAAGTGAATTTGAATCTAATTTCTAATATATTAAAATGATTTGAGTTGTTACATTTTAATTTATTTCATTATCAGTGAATATACCGAATAAATTTTCAACATATTAATTTGCTGAAGGTGAAAGAAATTAAAAAAAATCAAAGCTTTAGGTTATATGGTACTTGCAGGGATCTCCGATTCCTCGCCCCGAACTTGAATATAAGAAATAGGGGATGGGCCGTGTATGGGGTTCCTCTCCCTATTCGGGTATGTGTATGGGGATGGGGAGGGTGATCCCTATCCTGACTCGTCCCATTTCCACCTCTACTTTTATCTCAATATCCTAAATAAGCATAAATAGAAGGATGAATTCACTTGGAAAAGGTATCAAGTAAAGTAAGGCATTGTATATGTACTCTACACCTTAGAAAACTCATGCTTTTCCATATTATTTTGACATAAAAAATCTCATCACCACCTTACGGACACCCAAGGCTCTAAAGCCATAAAATCTTAGCTTGTGTTGGCAAGCTTTCTTATGCTGAGTGTAAACAAGTGTCTACAACTATTTAAAATAGCAATTCTGCAATTACAGTACCTCTATATGCCTGGAAAGCCAAGCCTACGCCCAAAATATTAATTCACACCATTCCTTTGCCACAAATTGAGTCTATGCAAAAGCCTTAACTATCACCAGTCAGATCAACCTTCAAAATCGATGCATAAACCAGTAACCAAGCCATTTAAAGAGTTTCTCATTTATTTGCTAGGTCATCTCGCACTTACATCCCTCACAAGTTGGATCCAACTTGTGCAAGTCAAGAAACCAATAGCTTAACCTGGTCAACATTGGAACCCCATATCTCTTGGGCTCTAGAAGACTTATAGAGATGTAGTGGGCCTAACTCTGAACTTAGAAGGTGAAGAAATTGGAAAGATCAATTGGCAAGATTTAGGCCGTAATGCAAGCCCAAGCTGTAGTGATATTGCTTCAAAGCAACATCTGCATCCTTACTAGCCAATAGCCTATTTCCACGTGGTGGCAGCAAATATCCACCTCAGCAGCTAGCTTACCTGTTATTACCAATTTTTAAAATATCTTGTGCGAAAGTAATTGAATGTGTAAGTCACCAGTCTCTATATTAAAATTTTAATGGCCTACTTAATCATTATAACTTTGTTGTTCTCAATGGAGCCCTTCAACTATTGTTTTTTTTCCATGTATTTGAAGAAAGAGGTTGGTAGGCAAAGAAGAGAAAGAGATGGATTATAGACTTTTTAATTTGGTTATCAGATATCTAAAGATAAATTTTTAATATTTTTTTTATAATTGAGAAATTTTTTATATTAAGACAGTGAGATTAAAAGATAGTTATTAAAGACAAGATAAACTGAAATCTTAGCCATACAATTATGTTAATGACATGTCAGTAGATAGTTGAAAGATAATCTAGATAATGATAATCAAGGAAAGGATCCTCCCTCTGGGCATATGGTTTCATAGAAAATCAGACAGTTGGGTGAAGGCATGCATGACTAGTGAACTCTTCTCTTATTAAGCCCTTTTGAGAGAAGAAGTTAAGTGGATTCCATAAGAGGATGGTGTTTATAAAATCAATACGCCGCCATAATTGATCAAAAGATTTTTTGTGCTGGTTTTTATGAAATCTACTTGTATTTCTAGTGCTCTTTATCTTTCTGGGCCTTGAGAGAGAAGAGGGGAGGGGGGGTTGGGGGGGAAGGGGTGGTGTTGCAGGGATGTTGCTGCTTTGCATCACCTTGCCAAGCTTGCTCTTTCATCTAGTGAGGAGTTAGTTTGGATTGAAGAAATTTCACCAAGTATTTCTCTTTTGTTCAAGCTGATTTTTCTTTGATTCCTTTTTAAGAAAAAAGACTTTGAATTTCCAAAGTGGTCACTGAACCATTATCTTGATTTAACAGATGTTTTCAAGTTGGTGCTTTTTTTTTTAAACTTGTTATTTAACCTTAATGTTTACTTAAGTTACTTAAGGTCCTCACTGATATTTGCCATTTTCATTAAACCTGCAAAAGCAAACCCTGCATCAGTCTTTTGGCAGCCACGCTACTGTTGCTGAACCTTAAGAGAAATATTTAGTGTTCGGTATAGTACGTCAAGTCCAGATGGATAAGGAAGAAAATCGAGAAGAAGAAAAGCAAGTGGTGAATCCATGGGAAGTTTCTTCTTCTGGAAAAATAGATTATGACAAATTAATCGACAAATTCGGATGCCAAAGGCTTAATCAGTCATTTGTAGATAGAGTACAACGGCTCACCGGCCGCCCTCCTCATGTCTTCCTCCGCCGCGGCGTGTTTTTTGCCCACCGGTTTGTTTTCCTTTTTATCTTTTCATTATATGTTTCTTAATTCTTCTTGAAAATATTGCACAATTTGTTTATTGATTGTAATAAAATTGGGGCAGGGATTTTAACGAGATATTGGATGCGTATGAGAAGGGAGAGAAGTTTTATTTGTATACTGGAAGAGGCCCGTCTTCAGAAGCTTTGCATTTGGGGCATTTGGTTCCTTTCATGTTTACAAAGTGAGTGTTTTTCTTCAATTTTTTGTTGAATTGAAGTCAACTAAATCAACCTTTTTTTAAAAAAAAAAATACATATTCAATTAAGTTAGAGAATTTATTTGTGCAATACCCAACTTGGTGCAAACTTTCATACTAAAATGCAGAGTTTTATAATTATAAAGGAAATTTATTTCTTTAATTGCCTTTGGATTGTGGTTACCACTTGTGTTTTTATGGTAGTTTCTTAAAAAATATATTTCATCTTTTATAGTTTTTGATTTATGGGATTGCAATTGTTTTCATTTTAATGGGCCCATAAAGACGTAGATGGTGGCATATTTGATGACTAATGTTCTTGAAAATGTACAAAAGCAAAACCAAATATTATGCTCTGAACTATATTCGAGAATTGCAATTTATTTATTTTATTTTTTTACAAAAGCATGGATTCAGAAACAAATGGGACAATCATAGCATAACAAACAAGTGGGATGGTGGGGGTTTGAACATTTGCAGTAATGTGAACTATATATATGAGGTGTATCAAAGATAAGTCTTTTCTAGTAATTAACAGTTAAAATTTGATTTTAACCATTTAAATTTTAACTTTTCATTACTATGTCAATTTGATCTTGTTATGTTTGTATACCAAGAGATTACAAGTGCTTGTCAATTCTGTCTATGGTTGGTCCTACATATAATTTTATACTTAAAGTTTAAAGTTTGCTTGATCCATGGATGATATGTTTTCCTATTACATAGTTTCTATGCCCGTCAACAACTTAGTGAATCCCATTTCTTTTTTGTGGGATGATATGTAATGTTTTGAGCTGTTGCTTGATAGACTAAACCTTCTCTGTCCACACCACCCCCCCCCTCCTTCAATCTTAGGTGAGTAGTGTGTTCACTGCTTACGTATACATGTCGAGTAAATTTACAAGGAACTATACTGTTGTTTTGTCGTTGTGTGCCATGACTTACAAAGAGAGTCTGTTGCCTTTTCATCTGAACCAAATTTTACTTTTTATTTGATTCATTTTCATCCATAATGCTGCTTGCAGATATTTGCAAGATGCCTTTAAGGTTCCCCTTGTTATACAACTCACTGACGATGAAAAGTGTATGTGGAAAAATCTTTCCATTGAGGAGTGTCAGCGTCTTGCTCGAGAGAATGCTAAAGACATTATTGCTTGTGGTTTTGACATAACTAAAACCTTCATCTTCTCTGATTTTGATTATGTTGGTGGGTAAGTAATTCATTTTATTTCTTCTACGTATTTTAGAATTTTATATCTAATTTTTGAAAAGTTGATAATCAAACAACTTGAATCTAAAGTCTACACTTGAACCCTAGATTGTTTTAAGAATTTATGATTTTGAGAGCTAGTATTGGATCTAATTTTGTTTGTGACTTGGATAATGCATAGCTCCAATAATGGATAATTTGGTTTTGGTAAAAAAGATAGCTAATACATATGTGGACAGAAAATTTAAACAAAAAATTTATGTTGTGAGAAACTGCTTGGGCTTATTTTAAGCTGAGGGGAAAATTTTTTGAGTGCTTTTAAGTTTTTGACTTCATTCAATGTGCCTATTTCCTTTTAAATTATCTGCAAACAAGCAATCATCTCATTATCCCCAACAATCTAATTAATTTAGTCTTTTACATGTTTGCAGTAACAGACTAAACTGTAAAATTAACTCCTGAACTTCATAAAATTATTTGTTATGGGAATCATACTAGTGAAAGCCATTGGGTAATACATTATGTTAATCTAGAGGAGTGCTTGAGTTAGTGGGAGATGCACCAAAGGGTGTGCATTGGAGCGATTTATTTTGATGAAAAGGGTAGGATGATGTTCTGGACTTCATGGTCTAACAGCTGTGTTTTATCAAGGAGGTTATCTAAATAGATGTTTATATTCTCACAGTTACATGGTTTTTAGATCTTGTCTGCAAGTAGAGTTGGAAATATATATGGAAGGTAGTATATTTCTAACACTTTTGGCAACACTTGATATAAGCCGCATTATTGAACACATATATTTGGATTGAAAAGTTAATAATCTTCTTGTTCTGACCAGTTAAGTGGTTATTCTTAACTGATATCTCTAGGGATTGTCTGCTTTATTATATGATTTTTTTGTTGTTCTTCCTATAGTTTTAAATCTTTGTGGTTGGGTAGTTTTTTTTTTGTTCTCTCTTTTCCGGTAGATTCCTTATCCACTAATCTTTTTTTCTTCTTTCCTTTATTAAAATTTCTTTTTTCTGTTTCGTATTAAGAAAAAGGTCAATAGTCTTCAGCTATCTTCATATGGGAAAGCTCCTTGCCTAATTAGTTGAACTGTAAAATTACACATTATTTATGCATTTTAGTCTTGAATTTGGTTTGCTACAGTAGCAGCTCTCAACTGAGACCATTTTACGATGCATATTATACATAGTTACGTGCTGCCTGACTGAGTCTATGAAAGAATTTCCTCTGCAGAGCCTTCTACAAGAATATGGTGAAGGTTGCAAAGTGTGTTACATATAATAAGGTAATCATACACTATTTTCTTGTTTTATTTTCTAAAATGTAATGGTCTGTTACCTGTTTTACCACTTCTTTTTTCCGTATGCTCTTTTTTAGTTCTTAGCTTATCTGCTATAATAGTTGTTTATTTCTTTGGTTGCTCGTTAGGTTGTAGGCATATTTGGTTTCACTGGTGAAGATCATATTGGAAAAGTTAGTTTTCCACCAGTGCAGGTATATCGCTTCCCTATCGCATTAAGAGTTGCATCTGCATTCGTTTAGGGATATATTCTTTTATTGCTATACTATTATATTTCTTCACACTACGTTTGTGAGCTTAGATATAATTTATAATTTTTTATATGCTTGTTTTAAGAACTCTTTTTCTTTTTATAACCTTTGCACTTTTGTTGATAGCTTCATTTGCAGCAAGTAATTGATTAAGCTCTTGGAGAAAGTACATTCATATTATTTTTATTTTCTTAGCTGTTCAATTGCCGTCAAATATGCATATCATGCCTTTTCAATGGAAAAAGCCCAGATCATCTTCTCTATAGGAAAAAGCAACAGGGAAATTATTTCTCAGGTACTATGCGTGTATGGGAATGACCATTATGCTTTGCTTTTTTGGGTTTGTGCAGGCTGTTCCATCATTTCCCAGTTCTTTCCCACACCTATTCTCAGGCAACGATCACCTTCGTTGCTTAATTCCTTGCGCCATTGACCAGGTGGAAACCTCTCCTTTTCTAGACTTGTTTAATTTGAGTATACTTTCTCTATCATATTCATGCTTAAAATATAGCATGCAATTAGAGCTCATTATAGTTCTATAACTCATATCTGTAACGTGGCACACTATTTATGCTATGCAGCAAGTATGCTGATAAATATTAAGAACTGTATCTCTGGTTCATTCAGCTTTAGTAAATTTTGTACTAGTCTTTGTGATATATCATAGTTTATATGTATGCAATAACGTGTAATTGTCTGGGTGTCCACAAGCATTAACTGTAGGGATATTGTAGGACAAATATTACCGTTTGGTGTAGGACAAATAAGGGTTAGTTGGGAGTTCTTTCTAAGTTTCCTTATTTAAATTCAATTAGGTTTTGTTTGAGTTGGATTATGTTACTTCTTGGGGCTAAATTTAGTTTCCTCAATTTGGTTTTCTATTTGAGTATGATTTGGTGTTTCCTAGTAGGAGAATATTTCTACCTACCTATGCTACTGTAAATAGAACCTTATTTCAGTTTCAATAAGCCTTTGGACTACAGATTATTTAAATATTGAATATGGATATTGATTTTCCCTCATCTTTTTCTGTTTTTTTTTTCTCTCCTTGTATCTATAATTTTCCTTTTCTATTCTGTTATTGCTTCTCTCTCAGTTTCATTTTCTCAAATCCTTGTATACAGTAGTGTAACTTGCTTTGTATTTAGTGTTCAACCTGTTCGTCTCTGTGTTTTTTATTTTTATCTTAATGTCCTCGAGTAATGATTTATTCAGGATCCTTACTTCAGAATGACACGAGATGTTGCTCCTCGAATGGGATATCACAAGCCTGCGTTGATTGAGTCATCATTTTTCCCTGCACTGCAGGTATCATCATGTTTAGCATAGAATTTAATTGGTAACTGTCAGAGACCAAATTTATGGATGTGTATATATCTGTAGGTGAACTCGGTTCTGATTTCTGATTATAATCTTAAACAGAAGTTTACTTCGTCATCCTCTTGCAGTAGATGTATTGCTCTGGAATCATTGATCTCATCTCTTTTTGAACTGATGCATGCAGGGTGAAACAGGAAAGATGTCAGCTAGTGATCCCAATTCTGCCATTTATGTGACTGATTCTGCGAAGGTTATCAAGACCAAGGTTTGTTTCTGAAACTTCAAAACGTTATTCTATATGTCTACCATTTGGGAATAATATATAATCTATATTATCGAAGTCAGAGATCTTGTCCCTGTTTGAATCAGTGTGTAACATATTTAATCTAATCCTTAAATTGTAACTGTTCTAGTGTATCTTGTTAATATTACACTTTTTATTTCAATCAATTACCACTTAACCCATTGGGACCAATTATTGCTTCTGTTTTCTTTATCTTTTTGATTATCACGTAAACAAAAATCAAACTCTTCGCCAACATTGATGTAAGCAAAATTTGAAGCGCTAATTTCTTGTACCATTCTAAGATATCTTTACCTATTAAATCAATTTATATCCACAATTACAAGACCAATTGGTCAAATTGGATTCTAAGCTACCCCTTGACTGAAAATTTAATCTTATCAGAGTTAAACCATAGCATTTAAGATTAAACCACATCATTATTAGAGCAAATGAATAGAATCTTTCAATGGTCTATGTCATAGGCCTTATTGCAAATTGTTATGAGTTGTTTCCTAGTTTTGAACCCTGGCAAGGGATGGGAAGGAGTTTTATAGAGTCTACCTCATATTATTTAACCCAGCCACTGACCCAAAAATTATCAAAGTAATAACTTATAATCTTAAGAATGTGCCTTTTAATGCAAACTTTCCTGTCCTAAGCATTTTTACTTGTTTTTTTTTTCTGTAGTACAGCCAATTTCTCCTTGTCTTTTCTTTAATTCTGTTGATTTAAAACCATGTTGGGTTCCTACTCTTCTTGTGGATGCCATGCTTTTCTGTTGGTCTGCGCTTCTGTGTTTTTTTTGACATGAAAAGCCATGAGAAGGAAATTTGTGTAGCTAATTGGTAGTGTAAAAGTTATGATAGATTACTAGTTCTTAATTAGCCGGTTTGTCTTATACATCAAACATAAATTATTTTGACATCTGCAGATAAACAAGTATGCATTCTCTGGCGGACAGGAAAGTGTGGAATTACATAAAAAATTAGGGGCAAATCTCGAGGTATATTCTTATTTCTACTATTTTTTCATTTTGTTGCTATCATATATGACCAATGACGATTTGCACAGTTGCTCTTTCAAATATAATAAAAATTAGGGTAATTGTTGCTTCCTTTTTCTTCCCTCCCAGTCCCTGATCGATAAATGGACCTGAAAGGGAAAGAATAAGAAAAGTCTGCTTAGTTTTCTGTTGTAGGCATTACTTTACTAAATGGCCGATACTAATTTTGCACTTTCTTGAAAATGCTTGATACATTCTAGTAGATTAATGCTTTTATGCTAAATATATTTCTTTTGGATATCATCCAGGTTGATATACCTGTAAAATATTTAAGTTTTTTCCTGGAGGATGATGAGGAACTTGAGCACATTAAAATGGTGAGATTCTTGTCTTTGGTTAGTTTAATTAAATGGTGAACATTGTTGTTGTTGTTGTTGTGTAAAAGAAAAGTACAAAGAAAAGAAAGAAAAGAAAGAAAAGAAAAGGAAGTACTGCATGTTTGAAAATATTTTGTAAGAACCATGATTCTTGTCCTCTTCCAGGAATATGGTGCTGGACACATGCTAACCGGGGAAGTTAAGCAATGCCTTGCTCAAGTTTTGACTGAACTGGTGGAAAGACATCAGAGGGCTCGTGCTGCAGTGACTGATGAGGTATATGCCGTTACTGAATGAAGTTTCTGTAATTATGCGACTCAATTTGATATAGATGCACTTAGTCATGTTGGGCCACTGCAATCTGACAATTCAGATTGCATGTTGGTGAATCCAACTCATGTTTTTAACCGCAAGCATATCTATTATATGGATAATATGTTATCTTTTCTCTTTCTTTTTTTCAGATGGTAGATGCATTTATGGCCGTGAGACCCCTTCCCAATATGTTTGATTAGAATTGAGAAGACAACTTAGCAAATTTTCAACCAAGCCTTTCCTGCAAGAATTTTTATTACTCATTTCTTTACCTGCATCATCTCTGAACCAGAAGCAAGCTTGAGGAAGCTGTTAACTTGTAGATGCCATATTCCATCTTTTTTCTTCAGGATGCTGGTTGAAGTTAAAATTACAGAATCAATGAAGGAGCATTTTTCAAAAGCCAATTGACTCCGAAGATTTACCCTTCCCCACCCAGCTCTATGGTTTTAGATCTTGAAATTTTGCAGGTGTTTGTGATACAAGTTAATGATTGCCTAAATCACTAAAGTATATTCCTCGATGCACTGCTAAATTTCTAAGTCTTTATTTGTTCTGATTTTATTCACTAAATTACCCTCACCGGCACTGCACTGGGCAATAAAAGAGTTTCATAGTTTATGCCAACTTTTGGAGATGACGTTGGAATGTTCGTGACATGATTGAGATTTTCTAATGCCCTGTTCATTTTTCTTGGGGAGGTTAGACTACCATTCTTCATGCCTTTACATATATATACTTGCATGCATACATATATAAATGTATATATAGCTGTTTGGACGTCGGTATAAATTTTTCTTGCGGACTATAAAATTCAGTTCGGGTTTATTGTTTGTGAACATTCGGGCTAAAGGCTATATATTATATTTTTAAAAAACTTTAAATATTTGAGACGTGGAAGTAAAAAAACTAAAAGAATTGTATGTTACATCATTGTGTTGTAACATACAATTCTACACTATCGCATTTGAGAGTGTTTTCACTAATTAGAATTGGGTTAAGGGTAGAACCTTGGATACTGGAAAGTGGGGAGATTTAGATTTTGTGTACTTTGGGGGTTACAACTTACAATGATATGGTTTGAAATAATGTGTCAAAGCATATTTTTAAAATTATTATTAAATTTTGTATCATTAATTAAATTAATAATATTATATTGTAAGACCTATCAATATTAAATCAAAAGATTATTAAAATATCATAATATAATTATTGAGATACACTTGAATCTAATATCTCATTTTAAGATATGTATATTAAAATTTATATTGAGGGTTATCTTTACAAGATCATTGCCTTATTAAGAATGAAAAATTTTATTCTTAGGCAAGAGGAATAAAATTAAAAGGGTTTTTGGTCTTAATTGAGAAGGTCCCTACAAGATTCTCAAAAGAATTAGGTTTGAGATGTACGAGCTTGAATATGTAGATGGACGAGCGGATAAGAAGCCTTGAAATATTGAGCTCTTAAAGTGATATTATTCCTAATAAGATGTTATTATTTTGAATTTATTTTATTTTAATATTTTGTATTTCTCTAAGTTATAACGATGGGCTCCCCAACAGAGTTTTAGAATTCCTTGTTTAAATTTATAAAAGTGAATTTCTGAATATGTAGATGGACGAGTGGATAAGAAGCTTTGAAATATTGAGTTCTTAAAGTGATATTATCCCTAATAGGACATTATTACTTTGAATTTATTTCATTTTAATATTTTGTATTTCTCCAAATTATAATGATGGGCTCTCAAAACAGAGCTATGGAGTTTCCTGTTTAGATTTGTAAAAATGAATTCTTGAACAATGCTTTGGGTTGCTTTTCCTTAATTTAATAAATTCATTTGGAGTTCCCTGTTTAGATTTGTAAAAATGAATTCCTGAACAGTGCTTTGGGTTGCTTTTCCTTAATTTAATAAATTCATTCGAACTTTTAAAGATCTACTCGATGTAATTATATGCTTAATTACTTGTACATGATCACTTTGAAAAACTAAGAGTTTGTTTTGATGAGATAGCCTGATAATTTAATCCTGACAACCTCAGCAACTAATTGTCCTTTCCTCAAAACTTGGAAAAAATCAGGTAATTGGTGACAAGATCGGGTGACAACTTTTCAGATGACTCATCTTTAAGAATTAAGCTCTAGTAATCAACAAAGAATGCTTGCTCGAATACCTATGCTTAGCTCATAAGGTGAAGTTGTTCCATACTTTAGAAAATTTAGTTTGAAGATGTGTTAACATTTGTCGAGTTTCAAATCTTTTAAGGTCTGTTTGGACCCCAAGGATATATGTCCATTTTCATGTGGGGCAATTTTAGCTCGAAGCTCATAGGGTAAGGAAGGTTTCTTTACTTTGGTAAATTATTATCGAAGTTTATGTAATGCACTTAGAGACTAGAATCGATAAATCAAGGACTCTCTTCTATATGAGGTATCGGTTTGTTATATTGGTCTTTTCCCCCTATGAGGTCGGGCTATAAATATATTTTCAACACTTAAAAAATTTTAATTGTCTTAAATCTAAATGAGCCGAGGACACTTTTAATAGCAATGGTCGGTTATATAGATTGAGTTCTCACCCTTTAAAGTTAGGACATTGTTCTTGTTACTACAACACTTAAGCCAATTTTCGATTTTAGTTAATAATTTTTGTTATCATCGAGTGGGTGCTACATGGGTGCATTTAGGTCGATGATTTATTACAATTGTTAAGTACCTTTGAGAGGGTCTTCATCTAATAGAAGTACTCAGAATTCATAAAATAAATAAGATAGTGAAGAATAAATAAAAAGGTAGTGAAAGAATAAATAAAAAGGTGTTCATGCCTTGGTCTCTTTCATTATTATGAGAAAGGTACACACATTGTTGGAAAAACAAAAAGTATAAAGCAAAAATAAAGAGTGGGGGTTCTTAAATCTCGGGCAATAGGTAGAGGTGGAGGCTCTTAAGTCTTGACCTCTTCTTGAGTGGTCAGGCAGACTTCACTTGCCTTGGCAGGAGGGGTAACATTAGATGTGCTCAGGGTTAGATTAGAGGGCCCGGGAAGAGAAGCGTCAGCAACAATCTCCATGGCCTTGATAGTAGCCTGAGGGACTTTTTCCCGAGTTAAGGTTGACAACCTCAGCAGCTCCTTTATCGATTGATTGCTTAGAAACCTTGTCCTCAAGCCATTGAAGGTCAAGGTCAAGGTCAAGGTAGTGTTCTTTAAAGAGGTTCACACACTTGGTGAACCACTCATTGAGCCCCTCCAACTATTGGTCCACAGAGGACTTATGCTCCATAACTCGGGCATCCTCGGCCTCTTTTTCTAGCCCCTCCACCTTAGGTGCTAGCTCGCCACGATCCTCTAGCAGAGTGGCAGTAGTCGCCTCGACTTTGGCTACTTTTACTTCGAGCACCTTTTTAATCCTCTGGAGTTTTGAGAGCCGGCTCTGTGCCGTTGTCACCCTCATTTTGATCTCCTCTAACTTGGATGTAAATTCCATAGCCTTCTAAGCATTAAGCTCAGCCTTTTTTATTAGTCTTATCTGCAACTTTAGGAGGTGTTGGATGTCGACCTCTACCTCTTTAGCTTATAGAAATCTCAGAGTGCATTAACAATTGCCTTATGACGATAGGAGAATGAACACAACCTACAAATTGAAGAGAGATTAGTCCGAGCACGACTTAAAAGGAAAATAAGAGATTTTTTTTCTTTCTAAATATACCTCTAGACGGTCTTGAGCCTAGAATGGAAGGCCTTGATCTTATCAAACTTGGAGGTCACCTCAGCAAGCCCGATTTTCACCAGACACTTCCCCTCCATAAGCAAAGGGACCATGTGTCTATACCTTACCCTGTTATTAAGGAAGAGATGAGAGAAGGTGAAGGTAGGTAAGGAAGATCCTGTGGTCTGGCTGATTGACCTCATTTCAGGCCCACACTCAGTGTTGGGGGCAGGCACACTTGTCGGCGTCAATACTTTCGATCCATGCGTCCCAGAGACCACCCCCCCCCACCCCCCCAGGTAAGACTCTGCAAGCTCTGGGATATCCTCTACAGGCGGGGTGATGAGGGAGTTGGAGTATAAGGGTCTGCCACATTTTTTCCCTTGGTAACCCATGAAGGCCCCTTTTAGCTGATCTTCATTGTAATCGCATGGAGGTTTCCCTTGCTATCTCTGAAGAAGGTGTCAACAATCGCCCTTGGGTTTCTTGAAGAACCTTTGACCTTGGCAAGGCCTCTTCCTGCTGGCTTCTTCAGGGTCAGACATTTCTGAAAGTAGAAAGAGGCAAGAGTGAGATAACCACTGAAGCAAGACAAGAAAAATAACATCGTTTTAAGTAAAATTTACTTATTCCCCTTTTTGGTCTGTTGCACTTTGATCATATCACGAACTAAACTCGAGCTCCTTAACGTCTCCTTGAAAAGTAGGTCGCTGTCTAAGCCTGCGTGTTGGGAAGCTTGAGATATCCTCTCTTGGTCCGTCTAATCGAGGTCTGGCACAAATGATCAAGTAACTGCAAAATAACAGAGCTACTTCATGAAAAGTAAAAGGGCACATGTAGGATCCCAACATTGATCCATAGACTTCTCGCCCCTATTGCTCCTTTGGCATAAAACCATAGGTGCTTTCGCGTCTTATTACTTACGAACATCTTCTAGATGAGGGTCGCCCAACTTTCATACCACATCAGGTAGTAAAACTCTTTGTTCCTATTAGGGTTCGCCTAGATCTAGCAGTAATATTTGAACCCTTAAGAGGTGGGCTCAGATTGTCCAACTATCACCCACATCATATACAAACCGTATATGACTAAAAAAAATTCCAGTTTACTTGACAATGGACTAGGTGCATATTCGCTAGCATCTGAACAAAATAAGCATTAGTAGCTTAAGTCCTAACCTAAAAAAGGCGAAATGAAGTGACCTCGCCAAAAGGGGTTTGCTAATAAACTCTCATAGCATAGGGACACTCAAGGTAACTTATATTAGAATATTATTGTATTTGGCCTTAGAGTTCTATAAGGGCTTCCTTGATTATTTTAAATGGGAATAATAAGAGACAAATTTAATTATTATGTGTATTTTTTAAGTATAAAATTAAGTGTAAATTTAATTATTATGTGTATTTTTTAAGTACAAAATTAAGTGTAAGTATACACTATCATAAATAAGTAATTAAAAAATTTATAAAATCGGATGTCGAATTTATAAAGATAAATATTATTCTCAACCAAGTATTAAAATTGTGTCTTTTAAGTAATTATCCAATAAATTAAATATTCAATTTATAAATAATTAAATAAACTACATAAAAATGTAAAAAATGAATAACACAACTTAAATAACTTAAGAAGATAGTAATATAGAGAAAGTCTAGGGGTAATTATTATCTTTTAATATATTTTCTAAAGATTAATCTTTTAATATTTAAATTTCTCAATTCTTATTATTAGTCAAGACACTAATGTATTCATAAGTCTCTCTCAAGGTCAAGTAAGTATATCTCAATTCACCAAATACCTATATTTCTATGGTAATTGTAATAAATCAAGATTCATTAAGAATAAGTTTTATTGACCATACATGTCAATTAGTTATATCTCTATCATAAGTTAGAATTTGTAAATTTTTCGACAATCATGTATCAAGTTATAAAGGTCTAAATACAATGATGCCTTTCTCGAGTTTATCAAAGTATTTTCAATTCGACCATAATATTGATCAAATATAATGAAGCATTAAGAACAAATAATTTGAATAATAAAGAATTAAATTTAAATAAATATTAAAAAGATCTAACAATTAAGTACACATATTGAGTTCAAGTAATAATACTAGAAAATAAATTTGGTTAGTTCATGATAATAAGAGAATTATGATTGGAAAATAAAATAAATAAGATACAAACAAAAGCAAACCAATATAGACATCAATTTGCAGTTGGTTGATACGTTAAAGATTCGCCAATCATCTCTTACTTCTCTTGATATTCTCTCTATAAATTGTTCTAATTAAGCTCAAATTGCTCTCTTGGCTCTAAGAAGCCCTAAGTTGTGTATTTCTTAAGGTATAAAATTAATGGCTTTCATATAGGGACCGATTAGAGTCTTAGAGTTGTATTTCTTTTTATTTTAAAAAAAGTTGCATCACTGGGGTGGATACTGTTCACCACTGCAGTGCCACTGTTCACCACTGTAACATCACCTCTTCACCACTAGGGTGGCAGAACTATAGCTCAATCACTGTTCAAGGTATTGTAATGATATACTGTAGCAATTTACTATAGTAATTTTGATATTTTTATCTTGTTTTCATTAGATTTCATTCCTATTTGCACAATTATCTTACAAAATAATAATAAAATATATAAAAATCCAAATAATCTTAATTTCAACAAACAAATATAAAGCTTGGAAGATGAAAATATTAAACTTAATTAACCCCAATCACTAACTCGTAAAGTACCTTTCTACTCAATCGATAAGTGTTATTGTTCTTCTTTTTTAACTTCTTTGAGCCTCTAGCTTCCCCTCCTCGGTGGGGAGCACTAGTAGAGACCTTTTCTCTTCAAGCTTTGTACTCATTATTTGCTTGAAATCTATCGACCTTGATTAATTAGACCTCGAGGTCTCCTCTTGACCGAGCTCTCTGGAAAATGCTAGGAGGTGAGGTCCTCTCAAGTTAATCTCTTACTGATTACTTAGTCTAGGTTATTTCTAGCATCTAAGTCTACAATCCCACTACTAGACTCTTAACTCAATATGTTCTGGGAGTTATTGTAACATTCTTAACTGAACACATTTTTTATATGGTTAAACCTAGAGAGGGAGAAACTAGATAACCTAGATGAACCCGAGCATATAAAAAGGTTAGATAAGCATTCAACATATTCAATTAAAAATTAAATAGATTTAATTGAGCATTCAATATATTCAATCGAGCACTAAAGGGATTTATCCGAGCATTCAAGTCTTGCATGCAAAACTAAGAACATACATAACCCAGAACCCGAATCTTAAGAGTATTTTAATCATCACAAACATTCATAAACTAATCTTGTGATTAAAGAAAAAAAATAATTTGAACTTAATTTTTTTTTTCCTGAGAATCATTCCATTGTAAATTTCTTCTTCCATAATATCAAATTTTTTATTATCAATGTTGATAGTGGGTCTCAATTGTGTACTAAGTTTTTTTTTTTCATAGATGAATTTTTCATTTGGAAAAATGGTCTAGCCTCAAGTTGGGTAAATCTGGCCTCTCCTGAGTACTCCTCAATATTCGAGATTAGTCTTCACACTCATAAAATTCGTTAAGGCTATGCTAATGGTTTTCTCTGGTAATAACCCTTGATGCTTAAGTTAGTGATCAGGCTGATAAAAAAAAAAGGTGAAAAAAATGTATAAAAATAAGCTTACTTGCTTTTTCTCTCCTTTTAGTTTTTTCATAAAGAATCATATATATGTTTTTGTTTTTATTTCTTATTCCCTTTATATAAGCTTCCTTGAATGCTTAACTATTGTCATGCATGGGTCGCCTAAGATCGTAGGATAAGATATGCCCAGATTATAGAGAAAGGATATGCCTAAGATTGTAGAGAAGATATGTCTGATATTATAAGGATACGTCGCCACAACATTTTTTAAGTAGTCCTCAATGTAAAGCGAGGGGCGAGGTTAGCTAGCCCGAGGAACCTGAGCATGATGGTATGGTTACCAAGGATAGACTTGTCGAGTATTGGTTTTGAGCAACTTCAATCTTTTTAGGTTTGTGGCCTTGGGCCCTATATACAAGTCAATGAATATAGGCTTTTAGTAGATTGGGCTTCAGGTGGTTAGGCCTCGAGATTGGACTTTGACATTAGACCATGGATTTGGACCTTTAGTACTGGCCCTTAGCAAATTGTGCCTATGTTAGGGCCTTAAGGGTAACAAGGGTCCCTCAGTTTTTAGTGTTAACTTGTTAATATTGGAACTCAATTGTAGTACTTCGGCTGGATGAAAGTTCTTAGTGGTGGTAAGCTTTACATTATTACATTGTCAATATAGCTAGGGATGGGCATAAATCCCAGACCCCTCCTATCTCGAGTATCCCAATCTAAAATATTTGGGACGAAACGAGTCTGGGTCCAAGAACTGGGACATGTTCAGGTCCCAAAGTGAGGGACTTGAATATCTCGGTCAGGTTTGGAAAATTTCCCGTCTCGGTCCGTGTCCCGTCCTGGACCCAAACTTTTTAAAAAAATAATTAAATAATTTATTAGTTAATTAAAAAATTATAAGTTAATTTAATGTAATTTTTATAAATTTATAAATTAAAAAGTTAATCAACAAATTATAAAGGTTTTTTTGTTTAACATTTCATCTTAATTTATATTCAGGATATTTAAGCAAACTGATATTGAAGACTAATTAAACAATCAATATAAAATTAGTTTGAAATTATAACTTTTAACAAAGTTGAAATTAGAATTAGAATCAGAATTATAATAATCAACGTAATTGAAATTGAAATTGAAATTGAAATTGGAATTATAACATTTAACGTAATTAAATTGAAATTATATTTGGAATGATAACATTTAACATAATTGAAATTGAAATTAGAATCAAAATGATAATATTTAACATAATTGAAATTGAAATTAGATTTAAAATTATAATATTTAATATAGTTGAAATTGAAATTGGAATCGAAATTATAATATTTAACGTAATTAAAATTAGAATTGAAATTATAACATTTAACGTAATTGAAATTGAAATTGGATTGCCACCCTTACTACCCTAAGGGCAATGCTGGAATTTTACTCAATCCCTCATAAATTTTATGATGCAGGCTTATCTTTTCATCTCTTTTTCTTTTTATAAGCTTAGGACAACTATTAACTAATGTATTATTTTATAGTTACTTGGTCTTCTTGACTAGATCTCAATGAAGAGGACCATTAGAGATTTGCCTGAGCTACCCAACATATGGGTTTAACTAGTGACCTAATTTTCAAAAAGATTTTGAGGAGATCAGGACTTGTTTAGGTTACAGTCAAAGATGTTCAATGCAAGAAGTTTAAAAAGAGAATAAGTGAGTTATACTTAGAGATTTTTCTCTTTTCTTGTTTTTCTCTAGTGGTTATCTTCATTGTGCTTTGTTTATTTTTAGGGATGTTTGACCAATGGAATGCTAATAAGAAGAGACCTCACTATCAAGGGGTTTATCAAAGGACCCAAGGGCAATTATGGGCGTGCTTTTTAAAGGTAGTTTACCCACTCTGCTGTAGAGAAACACTAAAAAGCCTTTAATGGTTGAAAAAGGAAATTGGGGGGGCGGGGGTGGAAGCTCTTATATTCAAACTCCATTGTTACCTACTCAAACTCCGTTGCCACTCCACTTGTAAATCTCATCTAAGAGCTTATAAAATCCTACCTAGAGAAGAGATTGGGTTTTAGAGCATATAGATCGTAGGGGACAATGCCAATAAAGGCATTTACCTTATTTACTAACATTGCTCTGTTTTTTAGGTTTTATTCATCATTTCCCAATAACAGGATGCAACAATGAGTGTGGTCCATAATGAACACAAGTTAAGGGAGGTGGAGGTCGAGGCCTAGCACCTTTACGAGGCCAACAAGAAGGCTAAGTAGAGTGTTGATGAGGCTAAGAAGCTGGCATCCAAAGTTGAAGAGGCTGGAGTTAGAGAGGTGATGGCTAAGACCTAGGTCTTAGAGCCCCATAGGATAAATAAGGTCTTCGAGGTGAAGGCAAGCAAAGTCGAGGCCATTGCTTCTACCTTAAGGTCAGATGATATCAAGTTAGCATAAAAGGTGGAGTAGTTGAAGAAAGTAGCTGAGGATGCCTGAGCCAAGGAGCAGAATTCTCTATAGACTAGTGGTTCAAAAGGGTAAGTTAGGGGTTCATTAAGTGTATAGAACTGTTTAAGGAATACTATCTCCATTTTGACCTCCAGTGGCTTGAGGATAAGCTTTCCAAATAACTAACCGAGGAAGGAGTCGCTGATGTTATGGATTTGGATGCAAATTTGGGGGAAGACCATTCTCAAGCTACTGTTGAAGCCTCAGAGTTCACCGATGATCCCTCTCTTTCTAGTCCTTCATTTATAGCTTCGAGTACATTAAATACTACCCCCCTTGGCAGAGGCAAGTGAAGTCTGTCTGACCACTTTTGAATGGGTGATGAATGAAATGCCCTAATCTACACTTGGCTATTGAGGTCATGGATTTAGGCACGGATATAGGGGAAGACAAATCTTAAGCTACTGCTCAAGTTGTATAAGTCGCTGGTGAAGAGTTTCCTCTGATCACACCTACACATGTCGCCCAGAACTAAAGATCTCCATATACTTTTTGTACTTGTGTTTTTTCTTTTGAAATTATATATATACTCTTTTTCATCAATTAAATTGACTAAGGCTTAAGTGCCTTTTTTTTTTTTTTTTCAATTTTTGTTTCTTTTATACTTATGGTTGCTTGATCATTGTTTTGGGATGAGGAAATCTCTCAAGGGTTACTAATTAACATCATCAAATTAAATGTAGTTGAGCTAAACATATGTCATAATAAGTATATCTTTAACCAAAATTTTTTTTTGGCTAAGTACTAAAATGATAACAATATCCCAACTTCAAAGAGTGAGGCCACAATTTATATAATCGACTAGTCCAATCAAACCTACTCTCTACTCACTTAGTTTCAAGATAATTGAAATTTGGTTCATTTTTGGAAATGGTTGCAACCCGACCTCATATGGTGATGGAAGCAATTTAATTGATTGAGGATTCATAGGGAGAAAAATCCTCGGCTGATATATTTTATGTCCTGAGTGTCCTCCCTGGTTATTAAATTGTCAAAGTAATTAGACCCTATTTTCATCGTGGGCTTGGACTAAGATCATTCAATTTGAATAGAGATATAAGTCCTCGGGGTTTAAAAAGGTCTTAGAATATTTGAAACTCGAAGTGTTAACACCTTCAAACCATTTTTTTCAAATATGAAGTTAATTCACCCTATGAGCTCAGAAGCTTGGGTGGCAAGGCAAGGACTCTTTTTTTGATCTTTAAACCTCTATCCATAAGGATAAGACATCTGCTTGTTAAGGAGTTACTACTTGTTCTTCGTCATAGATCACCTGATTTTTCCCAAGTTCTAATGTACAACATTAGTTGTTCTGAGGGGGAGGGGTGGTTATCGATTAAATTATTAGGCTGTCTTTTTAGGATGAGCTTTAATTTTTCACGATAATTAGATATATACAACCAAACATATGATCGTAACAAGATGGATTTTCAAAATAGATTTATTGAATTACAAGATCCCTAAGTATTATTGCCAAGGGATCCATTATTATAATTTTGGAATTCAAGAGAATATTAATGAAAGAAATAAAAATAGTTTAGAGGGCAATATTTCTTCTAAAGCTCAATATTCTAAGGCTTTCTTACAACTTACCCATCTTTGTATCCAAGCTCATATGTACCAGGCTTGATTCTTCTGAGGATATTGTAAGGGTCTTCCCAATTAGGATCAAGGACCGATTCAGTGAGATTTTTAGATTTTAATAGAACTTTTCTTAAGACTAAGTCACCTTCTGTAAATTCCTGTGCTTAGACTTATTTGTTGTAGTACTGAGCTAGCTTTTATTGGTAAGCCATAGTCCAAACTCTTGCTCGCTCCTTTTTTTGCTTGACAAAGGTCTAGGTGTTCTTAAAGCAACTTCTCATTCTTAGCTTCTTCAAAGTATAACCTCTGATGGGTTAAAGTTCTAATCTCAACAAAGATTACTGCTTCATATTCAAAGGCTAGTGAAAATGAGATTTCTTAATTGTAATTTTACTTATGGTCTTAAGTGCCTATAATACCTCATGCAAGTCCTCTACCTAAGCCCCCTTCCTCATGACCAATTTCTTTTCCAATAGCTTTTTGATGAGTTTATTCAATGAATCTACTTGCTCATTGATAAGGGCAAATTTGTCATATATTTTCTCATGTTTTTATTATTGATATTTTATGATTTTATGAGAATAGATGGCTATTTATGTGCATTATTGTTATTTATAGGGACTTGAACGAAATTTAAAGAAAGAACGCAAAAGGAGCGAAAACAGGGACTAAAATGCAAAGTTTTCAAATTATGAGTCCAGCGCCCCCGCGCCACAAGTATTTTAGCCCCAGCGTTGGAATAGTGATCGAAATTAAAAAAACGACCTGTTTAAGTCGCGTCTGGCGCTTCAGCGCCGAAGAGTCACCGCGCCAGCGGTGAAGCCGTTTTCATGCAGCGCCCCAGCGCTAAGATCGCACCGCTCCAGCGGTAATAACTTTTTCACGCGTCGCCCCAGCGACAACTTCATAGCGCACCAGCGGTAGTGCGAGTCCTAATCCGACGAGAATTGAGATTTTCAAGCTCATATCAATCCCTATAAAAAGCCACTCGTTCTCAACCTTCAAGGATCAATCCAAGACGACCCAAGAGCACCAAGAATACAGAGCACGAGTCTTGGAGAGCAATAGGAGCTTAATTGAAGCAACTTTAGAGAGAGATACAAGACGTTCTTCGGCATCAAGAGTTCCCAGGCAGCGCAATTAAGAGCAATTCGACGTCTATATCGGTTTGCTAATAATTGTATCATGATTTATAATTATTTTTACTGCTGTTCTCTTATAGCCATGAGCTAACTTGTTTTCTAGGGTTAATATTTGAACTCAATATGTGCGCTTAAATTACCATATCCTTTAGTATTTAATAAACTTAGTCATTTACTATTTAAATTACTTGTGTTTAATGCTTCAATATATCTGGCCAATATATGGTGAATGAATTGGTAATATTTTGATAAACTCGGAAGAGGAATCAATATATTTAGACCTAGGTAATTTGATGCATGATTGTAGAGTAACATTCAATGTTGCATATGCAAGTTTCAACTTAGGATAGGAATATACCTAATTAGCATGTATGATCAATAAGACCTAATCTTAATGAATCTTAATTTATTACAAGTACCATAGGAATATAGGTATTTGGTAAATTAGGGTATACTTGCATGACCTTGGAAGAGGCTTGTGAATACATTAGTGTCTTGATCAATAATAAAGACTAAGTGAGTTAAATATTAGAGGATTAATCATTAGAAACATATTGAGGGATAATATTAATCCTAGGTTTTCTCTACATTGCTATATTTAAATCTCATTGCATTGTGTTTTGCTTTTATATTCTAACATTCATTCTTAGATTTTTATTTTTCTGAATAATTATTAGGAAGATATAATTTTAGTAATTGGTTAAAAAGAAAGAATTATCCCTGTGGGTTCGACATCCGACTTATTTAGTCTCTTTATTACTTGCATACGATAGTGTATACTTGCACTTAATTTATGATATAGAAATATCGCATCACTCATTAGTCTTTAAGTGAGCCAGGGAAACAAATTGCAATTGTATGGTCAACCATTAACAGGAACTCTTGAAGTTCTCATTATAAAATTATTTTTCGTGGTCGATAATGATGGCATGTGGGATCCTAAATCAGCAGATGAGGTTATTCTATACGAAGTCCTTTGAATTTTTTCTCAGTTATTTTAGTCAAGGGTTTTGCTTCTAACCATTCATTACAACATAGTTTATCGAGCCTTTCCCTCGGGATAAAGGGCCAATATGTCTAGTTAAGGACTAGACATTACTTTCAAGTTCTCAGAAGGGGTATGAATGTTGTTAGCATGCCTTTAGCAAACATTACATTTATGAATAGGTTACTTCGCATCTTTCAGGGTTGTGGGCTAGTAATACCCCATTTTGAGAGCTTTGTAGGTTCAGGATACAACACCTAAATGGTTTCTACAAACACCTTCATGAATCTACCAGAGCATTAATTAGCTTTTTTAACCTTCAAGCATCTTAAGTACAGATTGAAGTGTCTTTGTTGGTAGAGATTCCTTTTGATTAGTGTATACCAAACTAAGGTGTACTTGAGTTGGTAAATTTCTGTCTTATCTTTAGGCAACTCTCGATTCTCGATATACTTTCTAATGAGGTCCATCCAACTCGGGGTGAGGGTAAACCTGGTGGACCTCTTTCATTACTTCTTAGATATTAGGTTAAGATAAGTTTCAATGGCATTGACTGTGGTATCCTTACATCCTTGATTGAAGCCAATCATGCCAATACATTTTTTCTTGTGATTTTTCACTTTGAGGGATTTATTGAATCTCCACCTCCTTGAACTGTGCTATTAGCTCTTTCACATTTTGAACATAGGTTGCCATGTTTTACCCTCTAGCTTGAAATCTTCTTGACTTGATTGTCTGCCAACTTAAAGTTAATATTGACAAGGATTCTTTTTTCTAAAATCGCTTACACAACTTTGATCCCACTAAAAAGTATTTATACTCGATCTTATTATTGGAGGGTTAAAAGTCAAGTCTAATATCATAGTTGAGCTTATCTTTCTTAAGAATGATGAGGAAAATTCCTACCCTACATTCTATAGAGTTAAATGCCTCATCTATATAGAATGTCTAGGTTGGTATTTAGAATTCTTAATCATTAAGCTACCTGGGTTGTTAGAGTGGGCTTCATCTTGTACAGTTAAGTCTTTATGTGTGCATTCAACGATAAAGTATGCAAATGCTAGTCATTTGATGGTTATTCTCAACTTGTATTGTACATCAAATTCATTAAGCTTGATTACCCATCTAACTAATCATCCTAAAAGTTCAAGTTTGTACAAGATCTGTCTAAGAGTTTGATTTGTCAGAATTACCACTGTGTGAGCATGGAAGTAGGGTCATAACTTTCTCTCTAATATGACCACCAGAAGGGCTAACTTTATTTCAGAGGGATATAGGCTTTTGAGGTCGGTAAAAGCTTTACTAGTGAAGTAAATAAGCCTATGAGCTAATTCTTCACCAAACTGAGCTTACTGCATGTGCCAAGATGCCTAGATATATAAATAATAAGTCTCAAATTCTTAGTACTGTAAGATTAATAGGTTAGGTCAGATAAGCATTGAGTTGTTGAAAAGCTTCTTCATATTAGAGAGTCCATCTTGTCTTCCCTCTCCTCTTAATAGCATGAAAAACCTCAAAACATTTGTCAATAGCTTTTCAGATGAACTTATTAAGAGCGATAACCTTGTCCATCAACCTTTAGATCTCTTTTACTGAGGTTGGTAACTTCACCTCAATGATGGCTTTGACTAGATTGACCTCGACCCCTCATTAGCTCACCATAAATCCAAGACATTTTTTCGATTCCACCCCAAAAGTACAGTTTTCAAGGTTCAGCTTCATGTTGTATTCCCTTAGGATCTTAAATATTTTCCTTAGATCTTCAATGTGGTCCTTAAGTATTATTGACTTAGTTATCATATCATCCATGTAGACCTCTATACTTTTCCTAATAAAAAACTTGAATAGCTAGTTAATAAGCCTCTGATAGGTGGCTTCAGTATTCTTCAGTTCGAATAACATACCCTTATAGTGGTATATCCCTCGATGAGTGATAAATAAGGTCTTCTCCTAGTAAGAAGGAAACATTCTGATTTAGTTGTATTCCAAGAATGCATCCATGACATTAAGGAGGGCTTGTCTATTTACCGAATCCACCAGCTGATCATCTTCGACAGAAAGAAGTTATCATTTGGATATACATTATTCAGGTTGGTAAAGTCCACAGATATCTTCAATTTCTTATTGGCTTTCTTTACCATTACTACGTTGGCAAGCTAACGAGGTAATTGACTTCTCAAATAAACCATACTACCAATAGCTTTTCAACCTTGGTTGCCGCAACTTTATTCCTTTCTTGATTGAAAACTTTCCTATTTTGCTTTATAGGCTTGAAGGTTGAGTTAATTGCTAACTTGTAGGAGATTAGCAAAGGGTCAATGCTTGGAATGTCTTTATACGTCTAGAAAAATATATCTAAGAATTCCCTTAATAAAGAGCTCAAACCTTATCTTATCTTTGGCCCTAAGTTCAAACTAACCTTCACCACTTTATTAAGGGAGTCATGCTTTTGTTAGATATTAGTTAGTTCTCCCAACGGTACTTAGGATTTTAGATTCTTTTATTCCTTTAGGTCTATCGAGTTGATGTAGAATATCCTCTTAGTTGAGGTCACGTAACAACTTCTCACCATTTTCTAATCCTCAGTGACAACTTCTACTCTGTTGTTGAATGAGAATTTCAGCTTCAGATAAGAGATGGATATGGTAGAGTTGTACTTTCTCATAAAGGGTCACCTAATAAGGGTTAATTAGATTTAATATTTTTATTTTTTGAACTTAATATTCGTTCGTTTAAATTAAGATTATTCAGTATTTTATGTATTTTATTATTATTTTATAGATTTGGAGACAATGGAACAAATAGGGATGAAAATATGATGAAAATAAGAAAAAAAATATCAAAATTGCTACAATATATTACTACAGTAATGGTGAACAATAATTTATTATAATGCCTGTGTTGTTATGTCCAAAACTAGCTTGCGACGCCCAAGTTAAAACGTTTAGCATTGCAATTCTCAGAATCCAATATCACGATGCCAATGCGACTAAAGAGACTCTAAACTTGCTTTTGAACATAAATGTTCCTTAATTTATAGCCACCAAACCTATAAATAAGAGACTTTTGAAGACAAAAATATAGACAACAAGAGAGAGCACAAAAGAAAAATAAGTTTTAAAGAGTTTAGATCAAGATTTGAAGATTGAAGAAGGGATTCAACTGTAAGTTAAAGAAAAGAAGTGCTGAATCTAGACTTTAATCTTTGCTTTCTTCTTCTCTTACTTATATCTTTCATTTTTCTTTATTATATTTATCAATTCATGTTCTAAAGACTTAGTTTTCATCATGAACTAAGTTCTATATCTAAGGTTACAACTTTGAACTCAATATGTGATTAAATTCAATTCTTTTCTTATTTTTATGAACGCAATAGTAGCATTGTTCAATTATTCAATGCTTAATACTTTCTGTTTACTTGATCACTAACTAGATTGTTGCGAAAACCCTAATGAACTTGAAAAAGAAATGTAGGTGTTGGCCTTGAATAATTTGATATATGATCATATTGTAACAGTTATGAATTTCATATGGGATAAACATATACTTATATGGCATATATGGTATAACAAGTCAGTTCTTAATGAGTCTTATTTTATTTTGATTACTATAAACATATATGTAATTGTTAAAGTAAAATATAGTCACTCAACCATCGATAGAGGTTTGTGATGATATTAAGGATCTAGCCAACAATTTATATTAACAAATTAACTTAAGAAAAGATTAATTGGTTTAAGTAACATATCAAGTGGTAGTTATAATCCCAGGTTTTATCTGTTATTGGTGCCTCTATTTTGGTATCTATAGTTTTACATATCTTGTAGTTTCTGTTTATTTAGTTTAGATTACTATCTATTAATTTTTATTAGTTTGAATAAAAGTAAAAAGACACAATCTTAATATATAGCATAACAATAACAACAATTTCTTGTGGGAACGATACTTGAAATTAATTCTTATATTACTTGTTACGATGACGTGCATTTAAGCTTAACTATAGCACATCACCGCCCTATTAAGATCTTGTAAGGAAATGGTTGCTCGACCACCATAAAACTCCATATCATGTTCTTTACATAGAGCCTTTCCTATAAGAATGCAAAAAGGTGACTATACCCAACGACATTACATAGTTATTCTGAAATCGTAGAGTGTAGTTTGTGTCATTTTCACCTTAAAATCCTTAATGCTGAAGTTGTTCAAAGCTTCTTTGAATATTATATCGACCAAGCTTCCAAGATAGATAAACACTTTATGGACATTTATTCCTATCACCTGTATGGTGACTATTAAGTTGTTATGCGAATAATTGACTTTTGGGCATCTTCCTTAGTGAGCATAATGGGCACTGTTTGCATTTGGGGTTTCTTAACTAGGAATATATTTTTTTTCTAATAGTTAAAGTCCCCAACTAGTGTAGGATCCCCATTGATTATTAGCCTTTCTTGTTGGACCAAAGGCTCAGAATCTAGGTTATCGGGCTACTGAGGTTTCTTTTATTCTCTATCTACTCTAAACTCATTCAAGTATCCATTCTTGACTAGTTGTTCCATATGTTTCCTTAAGTTGTTACACTTCTTAATCATATGCATATGGTGTTGATGGAACTTACACCTTTTGTCCTTGTTTTGTCGAACAATAGGGGTCTTGATAGTACTAGGTTTGTTGAGCAGTCCTTTTATCTTTAATGGCTTCAAAGATAACATTTAAGGGCATTACGAGAAGAATGTATGACTCATTGTCCTAGATTTTGGCTACTATAAGTAGGTATCTCCTTGTCCTATCTCTTTTCCCCTATTCACACAATCTCTCTCCCATAAGGTAATTAGTAAGCCTAGGTTAAGTTTGGTCCCTTTTTCCTTAATAAATTTTTTTCTTAGAGGACCTCTTGAACTCTTTATCTCAAAATCTCCCTCGAGGCTTTACCACTACCAACCTTTTTGCCTCATTTTCTTCCTCAATCATAATATAGTTAAGAGCTTAGTTATAAGTGATGAGTTGGAATATGATTCTCGATTAGGTGATACCATAATTTGCTCAACTATAATTCCTTCTTTAGGGCTTCTAAAGCAATCGATATATTGAAAGCTCCAAGCTGGGTCACCTTCTTATAGAATCTACCTATGAATTCCCCAAGCCTTCTGTTTGCCCTGCTAGATCTTTCTTAGTTATATAGGATCTTTAATTAACTTGTATGCTCCTCAAAAGTGTTGCACAAACTTGTCAATCATCTTATTGTATAAAGAGATGATAATTTGTTTCAGGCTTCAGTACCATAAAAAGGGTTGCTCCTCAAGGTTCATATGGAATAATTGACACATCTAATATTTCCTAGGTTTAATAATTACTAAGAGGTTGATTGCCTGATCTATATAGTGACTAGGGTCGGAAGTCTCCTTTTATATTAGGATACTAAGTAGCCTGAAGGCTATAGGCAGCTCTATGTCTATGAGCTCGTTGACTAGTAGTGACTTTCACTTTCTTTCTATTATCATTGATAAAGGTGGTTCTCATCGTTCCTTGGTCTCAATGAGCTCTTATATCCTCTGATTTAATCCTTTAACATTTTTCTCAAAAGTCGCTTTTCTCAGTGTCTCCTCTTTTAATTTATCCCTGACCGCACTCTCATCTCTACTCCTTTATTTCACCCAAAAAAATTCACCAAACACCATGCTCATTCAATTCGTCCTCATCTCTTCAATCTTTAGTGTGTCTCTTTACTCTATCCGAGTCACCAACTTATAACCTTACACATGATCTCCTACTTAGATGTTATATCATTTGCACCCCATATGGGGCCTCCCTTAGCATTCCCTTTCCTTTCTCTCTATGAGTGAATCGATAGGCAGCCTCGACCATGTTAATTAACATGGGAGGGTTCTGAGCACTGGATGACCCCTTCTATTAGTTAGTTGCTCTCTGTGATTCTTGGTACCCCTTTAATCTCTGATGGGTGTTTAGTACCTATATCAATAGCTTTCTTTAACTTTTCTCTTTCTCTTTTTGTATTCTCCAATTCCTTTTCCAACTCTTGCCTATCTGTAGACTTAGCTTGCGCCTCATTCTAGTGGCAAGTGCTCTCCTCCCATACTTTCAACCATTCATCTTTATTCGAATTTGTCTAATTGGGATTTGTTGTTATAATCTAGTTTAGTTCACGATCCCAATTCTCCTTAGCACGATGGCTATTTTACTAAAGTTGATTGGGTTAATCTCATGACTCTTTGCACCTTTTCCCACCGATGGTGCTAATTTATTAACAATGGTTCTCTACCATATATTGAGTCCTTGTGATAGAAGATTTTTTCTTTTGAAAATAGTGGTCTAGCCTCAAATTGGGTCCATTTAACCTCTCTCAAGCACTTTTTAGTGCCCCGAGACTAGTTTTTGCACTCACAAAATTAGATAAGACTACACCAGTAGTTATCTGATAACAATCCTTCAATGCTTAAGATAACAATCATATTGATTAGAAAAACAAAGGTGGACAGAATAATGTGTTTAAAAAATGCTTACTTACTTTTTTCTATCTTATAATTTTTTTAAAGAAAGAATCATATTTTTTTTGTCTTTTTTTCGTTTCTCATTCTCCTTTATATAGGCTTCCTTAGCTGCTTAGTTGTTGTCACGTGCGGATCGCTGATAGGGGCGTAAAAGTACTATTATTATTTGTACTCAACTTTTATATTTTGCTCTAAATCATAACTATTTAGCTATTTAATTGTGATTTTTGATCATAAATAGATGCATGATGAAAAATGTGACGCATAGGAACAAACGGGAGGCGAATCGGACATCAAACGAAGAAGTTACGCTCAAAATACGAAAGGGGCATCAGGCGAGCGATGGCCGTGACGCCCACAACCCAGCGCCGCGGTGGTGAACAGTGGCGTAGGAACAGTATTTTGCTGCAGTACCCAGTGTACAATATTTTACTACAGTAAATCATGAACATTATTTTGAAGACAAAAACTTATAAATAGAATGTCAAAAACCTTAAGAGAGAGGAGGAAAGGAGGAGAGAAAAAGAGAGAAAAGAGGAAAAAATTTAGAGAGAGAATTCACAACACAAATCAAAGATCAAAGCCAAAGATTGAAGAACTAGGATCAAGATTCAAGCTTCAAGTGAAGATTGAGGGAGAAACACATCAAGGAGTCACTTTGATTAGTTTTTCTTCTCTTTCTTTATCTTTATGCTCTTGTTCTTGTTGATTTTTATGAATTGGTTTGATACTTTTAGTTTTGTGATGGGTTAATTTGTTCATCTAGGGTTAGACTATGTAAACCTAGTATGAATTTGGATTGTGTTAAATTTTAGTTTATGAACTTGATAAATTTAATTGATTCATTCTATCTTGTGTTTAATGCTTTCATTATACCTGATCAATATTTTGGATGATTGAGGAATCATGATGAACTCGACAGATGGATTCATGTGTTTAGCCTAGGATAGTTTGATGCATGATCACAGGGTAACAACTATGAGTTCCATCTTGGATAGACATATACCTAGGTGGTATGTATGGTATAATTTAGACTTGATCTTAATGAATTACATTCTGGTTTGATTACCATAGATATATAGGTGATTGTTAGAATGCGTAATATAGTCACTTGACCATCGACAGAGGCTTGTGATGAGATTAGTATCTAAGCCAATCAATTGGTATTAAAGGATTAACTAAGTGGTTAATGAATCCAATGAAATACTAGGGGACGAGTCAAAACCCTAGATTATCTTTATTTGTGAATTCTACTTTTTATTTTTTTGTTTAGTTAATTGAGAGAACTAGATTAGTTACATAAATTCTAGATTTTGGTTTTTTGAATAAAAGTTAAGTAGGTATAATTTTAGTACTTGATTTATAGAATTAGATTGCATAGTCCCTGTGGGATCGATATCTGGACTTAAAATCCTATATTACTTGATACGATAGCGTGCACTTGCGCTTAGCTACTATAGCATCACAATTAATCACCTAAGATTGTAAGATAGGATATGCTTGAGACTATAGAAACAAGATATGTCCAAAATTGTAGAGAAGATATGTTCGAATTGTAGAAAAGATATGCCTAAAATTATAGGATAAGTTGTTGCCTTATTTCTAAAGTAGTGCTCAGTGAAAGGTGAGTAGGGAGGTCAAATAATCTGAAGTACCTAAGCACGGTGGTATGACTACAAAGGACAAACTTATTAGGCGTTGGTCTCAAACACCTTAGGTCTTTAGGCCTGTAGCCTTGGGCCCTATACAAAAGTTAGTGACCGTGGGCCTCTGCCAAGTTAGCCATAGGAAGGCTAAGTCTTGAAATTGTACTTTGACATCAGACCTTGGTTTTGGACCTCGAGGAATTAGGCCTTACCCTTGGCAGATTGAACCTAACTTAGAGCTTGAGGGCAATAATAAAAAATTTATTTCAATTTAAAAAAGAGTCTAAGGTATGTACATAAATTAGAATTTATATAATATAAATAGTTATTTAATTTCATAAACAATCTTTTAATTAGTATTAATATATTCCAAAACTTAGGGTGCTTGCCAAATTGGCAATCCACCCGAAAGTCCACCTTTTTGACTATAAAGCTCCACTCCAAGATGTGATAGTTATGTGTGTAAATATATATAAAAAAAGATATCTCTTTTACTCATTTCATTACGAGGATAAAGTTATTATTTTATAAAATAAAATTTGATAGTATGTATTTGTTGAATTATTTACTAAGTTTGTTTTTATTTTTTTTAAATTATGAGATAAAATAAAATTTGATAGTGTGTTTTTATTAAATTATTTATTAAATTTTTATCTTTTAAAATTATTTTCGTTAGTCTTTATTGTTGAAAAAATTTCATTAATTGCTTACTTTTAAAATTTTTTTTATTGTTTTATCCTCAATTGACATGATGTGATATAATATTAATAAAAAATTAAAATTAAATAGTGATTATTAATTTTAAATTAATTGATTAATAAGTAGTATTACAAACAAGAATGTACATCTTGATTGATCCAAATTGAAAAGTAATTACAAAATGACAAATTGAAAATATGAAACCACCATTTACGTATTACTAATCACTAAACCACCACCCTTTTAATACCATCCGTCACCAAATTATCATCCTACAATTCGACCAATCACCAAACTATCATCCCAATAAAATCACCGATCACAAAACTATTATCTGTTAACAGACATCTAAACTTTGATCTTTTTGTTTTTTTATCCTCCCATATAGATGGTGGAGATGAAATGAGGGGAAGGGGGAAGGGGTTAGGTGGAACGTTTGTAGCGCAGGTGGGGAATTGATTGGGTAGAGCTTTTACTATTTTTATTAAATTTAATACTATTACTAAAATTTAATATTTTCTTTTATTTTTAATATAAAATTTATAATATTATAAAAAAATTTACTTCTAAAAAAGTTAATTTTTATAAAATCTTTTGAATAATAGGAACTAATTAAAATATTTAAGAAAGATTAAAATCTAATATTAATTTCATTGTATAAATAAGAAATATCATCTTATAAGAAGGATTATGAAGCTGGATTTATTTAGATCCATACCCGGCCCAGAAGTTCTAAGTATTTTGACAAATTACTCCCTCTCTTGACGAAGAGTGAGTAACTGAGAGAAAGGAACAGTTGAGTTTTCTCATCGCCATCTCCATCGCCAATGGCTTTTCTATTTCAGAAATTTCAAGAGGTATTTTTATTTACCCGCAAGAGCTATCTCATCTCGATAATATTACTACGATGAATGTGTGGCATTATTGCTGCTTATGATTCTTCTGTTTGATTGTTTGTTGTCTTGTGACTGTAGGCTGTGAAAATTCTTGCAAAAAGTCCAACCTTTGCTAGGGATCCAAGGCAACTGCAATTTGAAGCTGACATTAATCGTCTCTTCCTATATACCAGGTCTGTCTAATTCCATGTACCTTGCTTGCTACTTTGTCTTGCCAGCCATTGGAGCCTCATTTTTTAAATTCATGCTGGAGTTAGGATGTGTCATTTTCGTAGTTACTTCTGGAGTCTGCACTGAGACATTAGTCTCAAGCTGCCGCAGTTGTTTCTGTTTTGAAAGATATCAGAAATGGACTGTTACTTTGTTACTTGTCTGCTCAACATCTTGAATCAGAAAGTTTGTTTTTGATCCTGTTGCTACCTCAAAATCTCGCCTTTAACTTAGCTGCTGTGTTCATTCAAGTGGTTTACAATTTCCTTTATTCCCTCATTTACCCAAAAAATTCTGCTTCGTTATTGAAGCAAGAGCCTACTCCTGGATAAAAAGATGGTACCTCAATATAGTGCTTGCTTTAGGTTTTATGTTCATTTGAATTTATTTGATCTTTTTAAGCCTGTCATCTATTTTTCTTATGATTTACCCTTAATATTTTGCGTATTTTTGATATCTCTAATACACAAGAAGCAACGTTATATGAAATATAAAATTCAAATGGAACTGGGAGTTTGAAACGTAACAGTAATATTCTTAACATGGGATGGGTTCATCATATGATCTTGAAGTACTTTACTTCTTTGGCCACGAATTTGGGATCATGGATAGTTTTTGGGTTATGCTGTATATAGAGATATAATAGTTTATCGGTTACTGCAGTGGGAAAGGTTTAGATTTATGGACTTCTGGTTCACTTTTGCAATCATATTTTCTTTATTTCTTCATTAAAATTTTGTGTTTCCTATAAATTTTTTGAGAATGCTGAAAGACTAAACTGTAATTAAAGTTTCAAATCATGCATAGTTTTTCTTTTGTTCTGTAATAGATTTTGTGGTGCTTCTCCGTAAATAATGGTCTTGCACTAGTTCTTCCCCATCTTTGAAATTTATAGTTTATACTTACTCCTTTAGCTTCGTGTTTATAATGGATTTTTACTCATAAAACAATTATATTTTTCAGTTATAATCGTTTGGGAAAGGACGCTGACGAGGCAGATGCTGAAGAAATTATTAACATGGCTAGTAAAGCCTCTGTCACTGATCAACAGAAGCAAGTACAAGAAAATGTCCATTCTCAAATTAAAAGCTTCTGCAAGTCCATGGATGAAATTCTTCTTCTAGATATTGTAGAGAAAAATGAGCAGGTTGATTCATTTCCACAATCAAATGCTGCTCCCCGCCGAAGTGGTCTCAGTTTTGCTGTTGGGAAGAGTGCCACACCTACCGAATCTCCTGGTGAGTTTTCATCTGATATTTGCTTACTGCTTGAGTGTTCTTTTCTGCAATTGTAGAATGAAAAAAATACTTGTGCATTTTTGGGATATTCAGTATTTTTTACTTCAGCTTTTGACTTTTATACTTGTTTTGGTTGTTGAATTGTGATGCGGTGATGATTTTTGCATTTGTAAATTGAAAGCATCTATTTCTTTACTTTTGCCTTGTTAATGAAAATAGGCTATTTGATTAAAGTATTATAGATATATACAAAAGGAAAAAAGAAACTATATATATGTATATATATATAGTATCATGAATATAATGTCATTCCATATGAAATCACATGATATTATATAATACTGAGCATCATGTATTAGATTATCATTTGGCTTCTATCTTAAACTTCTATTTAGGTAGAGAAACAGAAAGCAGTTAATTTCTTTTATGCACTGCTCTCCAATTCTGATTACTGATGATTTTTCAGCACAGTTGTACTTGAGACAAGGCCACTAAAACGCATAGAACTGTCACAGAGATTGAAGGATGTGATTGGATACACGCTTGATCTAAAGCCATCTCAAATACCCCACAAGGAAGCTGGGCAAGGTTTATTTCTCTGTGGCGAAGCCAATGTTGGTGCTGTGATAGCCATATATCCTGGTGTAATTTATTCCCCCGCATATTACCGTTATATTCCTGGATATCCAAGAGTTGATGCAGATAATCCTTATTTGATCAGTAAGTACGACGGGACTGTGATCAATGCTCAACCTTGGGGGGTTGGGGGTGAAACCCGTGAAGTGTGGGATGGCTCAACACTGCCTGAGGTAATGCCAAACACAGAAGGGTCTGAAAAGGGTTCAGACCGGATCTGGAAACTGCTCAGTAAGCCTCTCGAAGGTACGCAAGTAGGAAATGGTGGAGAGGTGTTGGAGAGGAGAAACCCATTGGCTTTGGCTCAATTTGCCAACCACCCTGGTAAGGGTATGGTCCCAAATGTCATGATATGTCCTTATGACTTTCCATTGACTGAAAGGGATATGAGAGCCTATATTCCAAACATATCATTTGGAAATGCAGAGGAAGTAAATATGAGGAGGTTTGGTAGGTTTTGGTTCAAATGGGGGAGTAGTAGTGGGTTAAATCCAGTTCTGAAGACTCTTGTCCTTGTGGCTACTAGGGCACTTTGTGATGAAGAGGTACTTTTGAACTACAGGTTGAGCAACTTAAAGAGACAGCCAGCTTGGTATACTCCAGTAGATGAAGAGGAGGACCGAAGGAGATGGAGCTAATCATTGAAGGCTTGGTATTTAAACTGAAGGCTCCATCTTGAAAGTGGATCCAACAAGTGTAGCAGTTTTATGTCATACTTCTATTGCATTCAGGGATAATCGTGGTCTACGCTACTTTTGGTTCTTATTGTTATTCTGCTGAACCTTGATAGGATAAAGAAGCAAATTGCTAGATTGTCTCTAAATGTCATATGATCAGCTAAGAATGTCTCTAAATATCACATGATTCACTAAGAAAAACAAGTTTTGCGGTTGATAAGATAAACTTTTATTTTTGCAATGGCAGTCGTTGTCTAACTCTCAGTCATGTATAGAAGTTGGATAAAGAGGGATGGGGTTGTCTAGGGTTGGGAATTCCACCCAGGATGCTTAGAATTAATGATGAGATGTTTTCACACTGCTCTACAACCGCTGTTGCTACTATGTAGGTGGAAGCTAACAGTTGAACTTAGAATTATTGAATGTTTAACATTTTTCAATTTTCTGGGTTGAAAATTGTTGCTGGTAGTAATGTCTTAGGGCAATTGTTTCTGTTTTGTTCTATTTTATTTTATTTTTTGTTACAATTGAGGACATTGTCAGGACAGTGTGTCACGGCTAGGAGTCTTAGTGAAAGCTAGTCTCTTGGCAGTGAGGGTCTGTTGCCGTGAGGAATCAATCAACCACTGTTGGAACTTGCATAATTACTAAATAGCAATAACAGTTTTATCTAGATAAGGGTAAATATGATGACGACTAGAGACGTCTTAGAAACGAGAGAAGGGTCACTCTGCAGGGCTTTTGCCGAAGGAGCTTGGTGCCACTTCGTGAACCAGAGAGCCTTTTCAATTCCCATTTCTGTCGATGGTGGCTGTCTGCCTCTTGTTTACTTGTTCCGTGTCGATTGGAGCCTTTTATAGGTGTATTACATGTTGGGAAATTATATAAAATAGGCATACATATAAAATGAAATTAATTGTATATTATTAATTATTTATTTAGTTACTTATTAAAAGTAATAAATAAAATTTATTTGTTGTTGAATTTTTAAAGCATTTTATATGGTCTGAATTTTAATGTGTAAAAATTTAATTATTTTATTTTATTTTTATAATAAATTAAAATAAAATAAAATATTATAAATAATAAGTTGAAGTCTTTATTTTAAATCATAACTTATTATTCATTTGCATTTTATCACTCTTTCAAATAAAGGCTAGACATGAAAGTCGATCAACTTTAAATTTCTGTATTTTTATAAATTTAAGTACGTTTTTAATAAAAAAATTTTAATGATTAAATATTAAATCTTGATTATAGTGATTCTTTCATTAATTAAAATTTATTTTTTATTAAATAGTATCAAAGCCACTTCACATTAAATCATTGAAATATAAAATTTTAAAACTATTTTTTTATTTGACCATGATTTGAAAATCTACATAGTACCTACTCCTAATATTATGTGTGACATGGATTCAGTATTATGAATTCATAATACGGCTAATAATAATAATAAAAAGAGGTACATTGAATAAAACTAAATTGCACTGATTTTATGTAGTATAATAAGGGAAAAAGTTGTATGTATCTTAAATTTATAATTTAAAAAACACTTTTATTTTAATAAAATTTTTAATATTTAATTTTATTTTATTAATTTGCACAAAAATAGTGTTCTGAACATATTATCAATATACTTCCATAATTAATTGAGTTTTTATCTTCTATTTATTTAAGTGGATTATTATTTTACTCATTTACCATTCACACTGATAGTAAAATTTGATTAATTAAAGTAAAATTGAGTATTAAAATTTTTATTAAGCTAAAAGTTTTGTTTAGGCTATAAATTAAGGGCAAAACGACCTTTGCCGATATTTTAATATGAATCCATGTATTGAATTGCACTGATACGATATTCTTCTAACATATTATATCAATTCCATTATGTTGCATCGATTGAATGCATATTATAGTCAGTATTCTTTAAGCATGCGTTAATTGCACTTGTCTCCATTATCTTCGTATTCTCATCAAATTTCGGCGTTAATTTTATCTGCAAGAATTGTAAAGAATGCATACGTAAGATTGAGACATACAGTATTAAAACGGATATTATATGCATTGAATGCATAATTTTTGCATACTGCATGGGTTAACGATTTTTCATATTTGCATTGGATGCATTATTTTTTGCACACTGCGTGGATTAACGATTTTGCATATTTGCATTGGATGTATTATTTTTGTATGTATTACGGATGCAATTCATAATTTTCAGAATTGTATATTTGCAAACTAAAAATCAGTATATATCTCCATATAGTATATATCTTAATTCGTAATACACCCAATAGAAACAAATAAAAAAAGGCTGAAGTTGAAAATGGTAGATTCAAAATGATAATGTCAAATTAGATGAAATTTCTTTTTAATTGTGATTTACATTTAAGTAGTTGGTGTTCATAAATTTGAGAGTTTATTATTCAATTTCACAAGTCTTATAAGGACTTTAACATGTTTAAATTTTCTGAGCTCAACATATAAATTAAATCAAGTGAATAAAAATGGATTTAAGCCTATTTTAAGTTTATACTATTGGATAAAGTTTAAGGTTTGAGTAATTAGAAAAGGTTAGACTTGATTCGAATTGATCGCTTCAATACTGACTTCAGACTCATCCTGACTATGACTTAGTTTGACTTTAATCGTTGATAGTTGACTTTGACCAATTTTCAATTTCTCCCATTTTTTCTACAAATTAAAAATTCAGAATTTCAAAATAAATTAAACTGAAATAAAATGCCACAAAAGTAATATATTTTATATATATTTATTTATTTTGAAATATGTGGATATTATTAAATAAACTAAAGGATTGTGTCTAAATCTATGCAAAAAAAATTGACCTAAATGAAGATTATTTTTTGACCAAATAATAAACACACGTGATAGTAAATATATAATAACCTTTGATATTTTTTATGCATATAATATGTCGGTCCAAAAAAAGACATATTATTGGAATGATTTATTATCAATATTTATTGACTAATTTTTTTAAAAGTACCATTTACAAATTGTTATTTTTGTCCAAAGATTAAATTTTAATATTGTGCTTGGTATCTTATAATAGCCTAATTTATAATATCTTATGCCATGTGTGTATTATGCATAATTGAATAGTATGGTTGCCATTTTGAGTATTATTTCAATGCTTAGGCACTAACATAAGGAAATGAAAGGTGTTAGAGATTGTACTTATATGCCATTATAGGGTAAGAAGTTTGTAACATTTTAATAATAATCGTTAATACATAATTATATGGTAAAAAACTTATAACTTTTTTAGACATTATAGATTTAAAAGAGTTCAGATCTGATCTAAAAGAGTTTAGATCAGTGATAAAATTAGTAATTCTAGAAAGTTAGAACTTTATTTTAAATAAGGACAAAGACCCAAAAATAATACAGTATTGACATAGTTGCAAAGAGTTGCAAATGATGCTATGAAATATCATTACGTAATATGTTCTCAAAAACATCGTTCCTAATCCATGGTTACCGACACGGGACTATCGGTATTCTTTCTAGATTAGTATATATCTATATCTGAATTGTTCAGATGGTTAGTCTTAGCAGACCATAGACTTAGCAGAAGTCTTTATAGGTATGCAAGTATTCAGTAAGGACTGAATATTGAACAAAATCATAAAGACCTCCAATAGACATCCCACAAAGTTGTTAATGGTAGATCTTTTTGAGTTAAGTAGTATTCGTGATCCTTTGATTTGAGCGCCATGGTGGACTTGTGAGTAATCCACTATACTTTGGTTCCACGCATGTCAGAAACCTTTCATGGTCTGATCGATGAGTGTTGCTGGGTATGGTCCGATGCTTATAGAGTCCGGTGTGTGTAGATATGAGATCTGTCATCTCATATGGGTGAGTTATATATCTTGATGCTTCGAGATTGTATTTCAAGAAGTCTTGTAGCCACAAGCATAAAACCCAAAAAAGAGTTTTTCATATGGTTAAATAATATCGAAAAGGAGTTTGCGGATATTGTTTACGAAAATACAAATCTAGAAATAAGTTCACGATCGAGTATATAGAGATTTGACTGTGATGATCTATATCTTTTCTCTTTTAAGGATATAGGTGACGGAGGAATTATATGGATATGGTTGACCTTAACTTGTATGGTTCAATGCGCTATTTTGTAATATGCATAATGTGTGTGTAGGGCATTATTCACGGACTTGTAAAAATATTCCGTAAGATAAACGGATGTGAACCTTGAAAGTTTCAAAATATGAAGTATACTCGTTAAGTATTAAGGTAGCAATACAGATCGTACAGATTGATCCGGGAACGTTTCGGAAAGCATGATACATGTTAAGATATATTTGAAAAGTGAGAAATATTGTTTGTAAATATTACAAATAGGTCCCTATTGCATGAAAAAGAACAAATGCACACATGGCATTCATGCATGGCCATTTGTGTGACAAATGACAGCATGCATGAGACAAATGCCAACCATGCAAAGTGTTTACATAGACGAGTGACATTTATCACTCATGCATAAGCCTATATGGTATGTGAGACATGTGGCCATCTAAATGTCTTAGGCCATTTAAAATAAATGAAACGAGCTTCATTTAAGGGTGAATTGATTTTCGAAATAAAAAATTCGTGTAGAATTTGAGAGAGAAAATGTAACTTTCAAAATCTTGCATTTAGGTCCCTAAAACACAATTTTAAGCATTTGATGCTTAAACCAATTCAAGAGTTGAGTTGTTGTACGAAATATTGATCAAAGGCTACCATTCTAGCTACTATAATCCCACTAAATGTTAAAGTCTATAATTATTCAAGAAAGGACTTCATTGTGAGCTCAACAAGCTTCAAAGTTCAAAAATCTTTACTGAATCGTCTACAAGGAAAATATTCTATTCTTGTACTATTTTTTGTTTAGTTATAATGTGTATATGTTGATTATATTAATTTATTCTGTTGTGTAATATATGTTGGACATGTATTTAAATTTTTTTAACATGTGCACAATTACATGCATATACCCTTTAATGCACTAACAGATAGTGTCAGAGCAATTTTTTTGTGTGTGGTTGTTTGAGTGTTATTTGAAGTGTTGGGGATGCTAAAAAATAGTGGGAGGTGCTTCTTGAAGTGTTTGAAGTATAGAAAATGACCTACTGTCAAGAGAACGTTGGGGCATTGCAATGAGAACACTTGGGCATTCATGTGTAGACATAAACGCTGAGGCGTTCGTCTGAATTATGCATGTCAAATGCCTTGGTGTTCACAGGGCATAATGCTGGGGCATTCATGTATATAACACTGGGGTATTTGTAAGGCAGAAGCACGTTTATTGCATACAGAACACGGTAGTGTTAAAGATATGAACGCATAGACGTTCTCTAATACAGAATGCTAAAGCGTTCAAGTGTTAAATGCTGAGGTGTTGAAGCAATTTAACGTTGGGGCATTAATCTATATAATGCTAGGGTAGTGAGGCTGTTTGACACTAGAATGCATTAGGTTGAGCATGAGCCTAAAAAATAATATTTTTTTTCGGAGCATTATATTGTATAATGCCATGTTGTTTAACTTTTCACTTTGATCGTTCTAAACTATACACTTTAATTTTCATTTTTGTATGTGAAATTATTAATTTTTAGTATTCAATACAGATATAATTGTTATATTGTTGTATAATAAATTGTAAATATTTGTTTACATTGTTAATTACAATGAAAGCCTTACTCGTCGGAGATCCATATAACATGTAGAAAATTTATTATTAAATTGCAATAACCTCTCTGAATTAGATTGAAATATAGTTCATTATGAGATAATGTTATACATGGTCCTCTTTTCTATTATGGTGTTAGATGAGTTATCTCAATCTTTCTCAATATTGTTAAAGCGTAAGGGACTGGTTGGTATAATCTAAACTATACCGGTTAAATATGAGATGAAATATATAAACGAAAGTATTATCATATATTATTAAAATGTAAGAGTAGTATTTGTAACTTATATTTGATCATTGGAAAGTTAATTTGGAACGCATTTTCTCAATATTGTTTAAGGGTGAGGATAAAGTGTGTTTAGAATTAGAAGTAAGAGTTGCATGAGATACAATTGATAAGAGTTGTCTATCTTTTGGGTTTTATAAAGGCCAATATTGATAAAGCGTAAAGCCTTAGTAGAATGCTGATTGGATCTACTTCTCACTGAAAAATTTAAACTGTTTAAATTTTTATTTTTTTCTATTTGAGAGATTATGGAAAATATATAAAGCAATGGGAGGGCGTCTTTAGATAAAAAATATATACTAGCTATATCCATGATCTAAATACATTAATTTTAACGATTAAAAATGTTTCACTAAATATCTCATATCTTGTCTGATGAAGATAAGATAAGAAGAATACAAGCAATCTATTAGAGATATATATTGACAGACACAAACTATAGGGTACTAGAAAAATAATTATGACTAAATAAGAATTTGAGAATTGTTCTAGATTTGAATTATCTTGAATATATCATTGATCAGTAGATGATAAGAGGTGTTTTTGATAATACTTCTTTTAAAGAGGTTTAAACTTATCAGAAATAGATAAAGGATGATTTGAGAGTCAAATCATATATCATAATCTCGATATCTACTGATATTTAGTGAGAGCAAATGCACAGGAATAGTACAAGTAGTATTATGCTCCATATGAAAGAATAGTTTAATATATCCAAATCCACAGGATAAGAATAAATGCAAAAAAAGTCCTTCATTACATTGTAGTTGGATATTGTAAATATTACTGTCTAAAAGTACATTGCCATAGACAATATAAACCTCTTAGATGACTGTTTACCAAATATTGACATTTTGTCAACATTTGTTGCTAGAAATGGCTGTATATTAGATACTGATTATTCTTCTCATATCCACAATTTGTCATATGATTTGAGCAATGTTAGAAAGTTATGGAAAAGAAAAATACATCTTCATGTAGGAAATAGAGATTTTCAAAATGATAAAGTTGTTCAGACTTTTAGTCAATTCTCTATTCTACACTTACAAAGGCATTAAGTTGTATGTCTTTTATTTTATGCTAAACATTGTCAGGTAGTTAATATCTCTTTTTGTGTGAGACATTAAAGTTTATCATATATATAAAAGAAATTGTTCCTTATATTTATATGATGTTGATAATGTATCATCAGCTGAATGTTAGTTGATGAAAGGCCATTATAATTAACATACAACAAAAATGGCTTGAATAAATTGGTGAACAAATAAAGTAGTAAGTTCAAAAACTTTGAACATTACAGAATTGTGGCAAATGAGACTAGGACACACAGGTGTAACATACCTAACCCACCTGGTTAGGGATGAAAGATACTTGATCTTACTATACAACCCTATCCAGTTTATGAATCTTGTATTCAAGGGATAATAACCAAGTCTCCATTCAGTGTTTGACATTATGCCACTAATTTATTGGAATTAGTACATAGTGATGTATGTAGTTCAATGAATCACATTACTATAGGTAGTTTTTCCTACTTCGTTGTTTTTATTGATGAATGTCATGATATAGATAAGTGTTTGATGAAACATAAGTCAATTTTTTTTGAAATGTTCATAGGGTTTTGACTTGAGGTAGAGAAACCAACCGCTATATGTATTAAATATCTTTGCTTAAATCAAAGCAGTAAATACATAAGCACTGAATTCATGAATTATTTAAAGGAGAATGAGATTCTTGCTCACTATAGTTCTTCAGGTACTCCTCAACACAAAGGTGTTTTAGAGATGAGGAATTGGACTTTATTAGATATGGTCTGATTCACAACGAGCTTTACCAATCTTCCAATTATGTGGTTATGCTCTAGAAACTGCTGCTCAATTGTTGAGCAAAATTCCATCAAAAACTGTTCCTAATACTCCGCATGAGATATGAATTGATAGGAAATCGAGTCTTAAGTATGTTAAGATTTTGGGTTATCTTGTTTATGTAAGAGTTACCCAATAGGATAAACTTGCACCAAAAAGGTACAAGTATCGGTTTATTACATATCCAAAATATTTTAAGAGATATCAGTTCTATAATCTAGAAAGATCAAAATGTTCATTTCTTGTAATATCAATTTCCTAGAGAAATAGTTTCTCATGGGTCATGTGGATTATAGAAAGATTGAACTTGGTGAAGTTAATCCATAAATTATAGAACCGACGATGGATTTTCACACTCAATCGAGTGAGATACCTTTTAACACACCATCCACATAAGTCAAAAAAGATATCAAGGCTATCTGTAAGTTATGTAAGATACATAATGATACCCTTGTAGTTTTTCCTAGTTGAAGAAAAGGATCCTACGACTTATAAAGAGATGATGTTACACATTGATTCAAGAAATGGTAAGAAGCCATAAAATTCAAAATTGACTCTATTTCTTTTGGTTGTAAAGAGTTTACAAGCGAAAATGTAGGGCCTAATTGGAGGTAGAAAACTTCAAGGTTCGATTGGTGGTAAAAAGTTACACTCAGCCATCCAGGATTGATTGTGAGATAATATTCTAAAATAGATATCTCGAGTAAGAGATATATATATAGAACAACATAAAATTTTACATCTAGCCGGACTTTTAATCTAGTATGCAAACTGAAAAAGTCCATTTATGGACTTAAGCAGGCTTTTCGAATCTGGAATCTTCATTTTGATTAAGTAATCAAAAAGTCTAGTTTTATCAAGAATGAAGAGAAAGCATGTGTGTTAAAAAAGGGCAGTAGGAGTATGTTTATCTCTCTTACTCTTTATATGGATGACATAGTCATTATCGAAAACGATATTGATGTGTAATAATCAATAAAAAGTTATAAGTAAAAAATTCTCTATGAAGGATTAGGGAAACACTTTTAATATACTGGGTATAGAGCTTCATAAAGTGGAGCTAGAGTTAGAAAGCTAATAGGACTCTCCCAATCCTTGTATATAGAAAATGTTTTTGAATGGTACAACCTAAACAACTGTGAGACAGTTAATATCTTTCAAACATGACATTCATCTTTTTAGAAAAATATTTTCTTAGATGAAAGGGTTAGAGTGTTTAACATAGTATAAGCATCAAGTATAGGTAGCTTGATGTATGTCATGTTATATATGATATCTGACATTAGTATGGTTGTAAGAGTTATGAGCCAATATTAGTCTAATTTAGGTAATGGCTATAAGACAATTATGAAACACATCCTAAAGTATTTTGGAGATACAAAGGATAAGTTTATGATACATGGAGAATATAATATATAAATGAGAGGAAATATTAATTAAAGACTTGAAGTTTAATCTAGATGATAGAAAGTCTACATTCGGATATATGTTCTCCTAAATGGTGCCGCAGTCAGTTAATAGTGTGTTAACTAAGCGTCTACAGCTAATTCTACCTTGGAGGAAGAATACCCTACGACTTTAGAAGCTGTAAAGGAAGCAGTGAATATGAAAAATTGTCGTTGAACTCATAATATTTCCAAGTTCAGTGGATCCTATCCTACTATCCTACTATATTGCTACAATAACAGGGTAATTGCTTGAGTATAGTAGCCAATAACTTGTATACTAAAATTTTAATCATGTGGAAATCAAATACCACAAAATTAAAAAAATCTTTGCTGTAGTGTTTAAAATAGATTTTATAAATAATATAGCAGACCCGCGCATTAATACCTTAACTCCTAGAGGGTTTGAGAAACACATAAAGTCGATAGATATTAGATATCATTGTGAAAGACACTAGAGCAAGTGGGAGTTATTGGAGATGGTGCTTATGTGCCATTCAAATATATAGTAAATATTTTAATAATAATCGTTAATACATAATTATATGATCAGAAACTTATAACTTTTTCAAATATTGTAGATCTAAAGGAGTTTGGATCTAATCTAAAATAGTTTAAGTCAGCACTAAAGTTAGCAATTCTAGAAAGTTAGAACCTTTTTTGAAATGGGGATAAAGATCTGAGAATAATATAGTAATGACATGATTGCAAAGAGTTGCAAATGGTGCTATGAAATATCATTGCGAAATAAGTTCTAAAAAAATATCATTCATAATCTATAGTTATTAACACGGATTGATTAGTATTCCTTCTAGATTAGTGTATTTCTATATCTGAGTTATTCAAATGGTTAGTGATGATTTATATCTTTGCTCATCTAAGGATATAGATGACAGAGGGATTATATGGATATGTTTGACCTTAATTTGTATGGTTCAATGTGTTGTTTTGTAATATCTATAAGGTGTGTTTGGGGCATTGTTTGCGGACTTGCGGAAATGTTTCGTAAGATAAATGGGTATGAACCTAGAGAGTCTTACAATATAAAGTATACTCGTTAAGTACTGGGGTAGCGGTACAGATCGTACAGATCGATACTGGAAGGTTTCAAAAAGCAAGATGCGTTTTAGGACCTATTTAAAAAGTGAAAAACATAGTTTGCAAATATTTCAAACAGGTCCCTATTGCATAGAAAAGTGAAAATGCATATATGGGTATCCATGCATAGCTATTTGTGTGACAAATGGCAACATGCATAGATATGCATGTGACAAATGTCAACAATGCAAAGTGTTTGCATGGATGAGTAACATTCACTTATACATAAGCCTACATGGTATCACATGTGGCCACTTAAATGTCTTAGGCCATTTAAAACAAATGAAATGAGTTTCCTTTGAAGTTGAATTGATATCTGAAATAAAAAAAATTCGTGCAAAATTTGAGAGAGAAAATGCAACTTTCAAAATCTTGCATTTAGGTCTATAAAACATATTTTTAAGCATTTGATGCTTAAACCAATTCAAGAATTCAGTTGTATGTTGATTGTTGTATGAAATACTAACAAGGCTACTATTCTTGCTACTATAATCCACTAAATATTAGAGTCTCAAATTGTTCAAGATAAGACTTCATTGTGAGCACTTCATTGTGAGCTCAACAAGTGTCAAAGTTCAAAAATCTTCACTGAATCATCTATAAATGTATGTATTCGATTCTTGTACTATTTTTGATTCAGTTGTAATGTGTATATATTGATTATATTGTTTTATTTTGGTGCGTAATGTGTGTTGGACATGTATTCGAACATTTTCAACATGTACATAATCATATGCATGCACCCTTTAATGTACTAACAAAAGGAGCACATTACCATGGTGTTGGATGTACGAATCTAGATTATGCAATTCGGATGGAAGAACCTCTTGCCTATACTGATGGCAATACTACTGAATAAAGAGTACTTTGTGAAAAATGAGAGCGTTTTAATTGCATGAGTCTGATGATTATGAAGCACTCTATTCCAAATATCATTAGGAGTGTAATGCTTGATAAGAAAATGCTAAGAAGTTCCTGAGCCAAATAGCAGACTAATTCACTAGGAATAAAAAAGCCAAAATGAACACCATTTTATCTAAACTCGATTTATGTGATATCAAGGCAAAGAAAATATAAATGAGTACATTATAGAAATATCTAATCTTATTACAAGATTGATGGCAATAAAGTTAGATTTATCTAATGACATTCTCATGTACTCGATCTTGATCTCTCTTTATGCATAATACAATTATTTTAAGATCAATTACAACACTCAAAAAGAGAAATAGACTCTTAGTGAGCTCATTACTCAATGTATGCAAGAAGAAGATAGATTGAAACAAAAAAAGATAGAGAGTGCTCATTAGCAACTTCTTCTAAAGACAATGCTGCCACAAGAAAAGGAAATGGAATGATAAAGGAAAAAACGTTTCAGACATTGAAACTTCACAACCTAAGGTGCAAAAGAAACAGAATAATAAAACCACCTGTTTCTTTTGCAAGAAAGTTGGACATGTGAAGTATAATTGTTCCAAGTATGCAAATGGCTTGCTAAAAATGATAAACTTCTCAACTTTATTTTTTAGAAGTTAATTTGGCTTTAGCACAATTTGGTGGATAGATATTGGTGCAACTACTCACATAAGTGTGACTATGCAAGATTGTCTAAGAAGCCGATCGCCAATTGATACTGAAATATTCATCATGTTGGTGATGGCAATAAGGCTCTTGTTGAGGCAATTTGATTATTTAGATTACAATTAAAATCTGGTTATTAATTAAATTTATATGAGACGTTTTATATACCATCATTTAGACGGAATTTTATTTCTATTTCTTATTTGAACAAATTCGGTTACGCTTGCTCATTTGAAAATGAAAAGTTTAGTCTTTTTCAAAATTCAAATATTATTGGTATCAGTTCTTTAGTTGATAATCTATATCAATTAGATCTTCACGCCTCACAAATTAATTAAAACTTGTATATAAGCAATTGTGGTATAAAGTGTAAATTAATTCATTAGAATTCTTAGATGTTGTGGCATAAGTGTTTAGAACACATTTCTAAACAAATAATTCAATGGCTTATGTTAGAAGGAATTTTAAATTCCTTTAATTTTTCAAATTTTGAAATATGTATCGAATGTATTAAAGAAAAACAAATAAATGTTAAAAAATTTGATGCCAACAAGAGTTCAAACATATTGGAATTAATTCATACTATTATTTGTGGTCCATTCTTATAGTTTCTTAGAATGGTCAATATTATTTTATTACTTTCATAGAAAATTATTATTGTTATAGGTATCTATAATTAATTTATAAGAAGTCTCAGTCATTGGACGTTTTCAAGGCCTTTAAAGTTGAAATTGAAAATCAGCTTGGGAAGAAAATTAAAGCCATTAGATTTGATCGTGATGGCGAGCTTTATGGTAGATATGACGTATCAGATGAACAATGTCCAGGCACTTTTGTGAGATATTTTCAAGAATATGGTATTGTTCCTCGGTACACCATATTGGGGACTCCAAGTCAAAATGGTGTAACTGAGAGACGAAATTGAAACCTAAAGGATATAGTTAGAAGTATGATAAATCATTTTCCTTTACCAGAATTTCTTAGGGTAAAGCTTTAAAGACTGCAATATATATCCTTAATCTAGCTCCAAGTAAAGCAATAGCTAAAATCCCATATGAGCTTTGGACAGAAAAGAAGCCTAGTATTAGATATTTGTATGTCTGGGGTTGTCCAGGTGAAGCTAGGCTATAGAAGCCTAATGAAAGAAAGTTGGAATCAAGAACAATATGTTGTTACTCTATTAGGTACTCTGAGAGATCAAGGGGTTTCAAATTTTATGATCCCTCAAGTAAAATTTTTTTTGAGATAGAGAATGCTAATTTTATCGAGGATGTTGAATATAGTGGGAGAGATAAACTTAAGAGCATTGTATTTGATGAGGAATATCTCACTATTCATAATATTGCAACTAATAATGACTAGGTAATTGTGCTTGTTATTATGTATGATGCAAATATAAATAATCAAGACATTCTTAAGATACCTCTTGCTCATATAGAGGAGCAGCAACAACCTTAATTGAAAGTGCCATAAGGAAGATTCACTTAGGAGAGGAAATAAGTGATTTCGAATGATTATGTCGTGTATCTCCAAGAACATGAGTTTGATATAGGACTGAAAGATGATTCAATGACTTTTAATCAAGTCAAACAAAGTGTAAACTCTAAAAAATGGACAAATGTCATAAAAGATGAGATGGAATCAATGCAAGACAATGACTTTTGGGATATTATCGAATTGATTGAAGAAGTGAAACCAATTGGTTGCAAATGGATTTTCAAACCAAATGGGATTTGAAAGGTAATGTCAAAGGATATAAGGCATTTCTAGTCGCAAAAGGTTTTACTCAAAAGCAAGGTTTATGGTTTCACTCAAAATATTTAGTGTGCAAATTAAACAAATCCATCTATGGTTTAAAGCAAGCATCCAATCAATGGTATAAAAAAATTTATCAAGTGATTACCTCTTTTGATTTTAAGGAAAATACTATTGATCAATTCATTTATCATAATATTAGTGGGAGTAAGTTTATTCTTCTTATCTTATCTTATATGTGTATGACATTCTACTAGTAAGTAGCGATATAGGCTTGTTGCATAAAATCAAGAGATTATTTTTAAATAATTTTGAAATAAAATATATTGGGGATGCATCTTTTATGTTAGGTATACACATTCAACGAGATCATTCTCGTGGTATACTTGGCTTATCATAAAAAATGTATATTGATAAGGTGCTTAGTAGATTTGACATAAAGAATTATGTGTCATGAGACACACCTAATGCTAAAGGTGATAAATTTAGTCTGTTTCATGCCTAAGAAATGAGATTGAGAAGAAAAAGATGGAGAAAATCCCTTATGCATCAGTAATATAAGTTTTATGTATGCTCAAGTGTGTACGTGTCTAAATATTGCATATGTAGTTGAAATGTTTGGTAGATATCTAAGTAACCAAGGAATAGATCACTGGAGAGCTATCAAGAGAGTTATGAAGTATTTATAGAGAACAAAAGATTACATACTCAAATGTCAAAGATCACATCGTTTAGAGATCATTAGATATTCAGACTTTAATTATTCTAGTTCCCTTGATAGCAAAATATCTATTTCTGGCTATATCTTCATGTTAGCTAGAGAAGTTGTATTATGGAAAAGTATCGAATAGTCACCCATAGCTTCTTTCAGCATTGACGCAGAATTTATAACTTGCTATAAGGCATCAAACCAAGCAATATAGTTATGAGAACTTTATCACTGGGCTACAAATTATCGATAGCATTGAGAGACCATTAAGGATAAATTGTGGTAATAAAGCTACTGAGTTATATTATAAGAACAATAGAGGCTCGTTAAAATCGAAGCATATTGATATTAGTTTCTTGTTATTAAAGAGAGAGTTCAGAGTCTTCAGGTGTCTATTGAATATATCAATACAAACTTCATGATTGCGGATTCGTTTACTAAACGAGCACCACCTAAGGTGTTTTATGAGCATATAGCTCGTGTGGCTGTGGTTTATCCTGATAATATGTTTGTATAGTGGAAGTTTGTTTTTTAATGTTCATTGTAGTTGACATGTTTTCTGATCAGACTAAAGTATTTTTGTTTGTTTATTTATTGATAACTCTAAAGTAAAGTTATATTCTTTCAATTGCGGTTGTGTATAGAGTTTTGAAAGTATATTGTTGAACTCTTTTGAGTTATAAAGTAGGACCAGTTAGAAATGGGCATGTTAAGAGATTACATTGCATGAAATTTTTATGCTACACATCCATGCTTAATCTATGTTATTGATTATATTGATATATGTGACCATTGATGAGTCTAGTTACAAAAAGGTAATGAAGTTCGCTTTGATATTATATTAATATAATTGATGGACCAGATTGTCTAAAGATGTCTTTTTGTTAAGATAGCAAATATTAAGCTCATAAAAGTTGTTTCATATTATACAATTGTAAAATGACATATGTGGCCCAAGTGTAGATTGTTGAAAATTTATATAAAATGGGCTTACAATATCAATTAATTGTACATTATTAACTATCTATTTAGTTGCCTATTAAAAGTGATCAAATAAAATTTATATATTATTGGGCTTTTAGGGCATCTCATATAGTATGGACTTTAAGATGTTATTTTATTTTATTTTATAATGAGTCAAAATAAAATAAAATATTATAAATAATAGGTTGAGTTCCTCAGTCTAAATCCTAACATATTATTTATTCGCATCCAATCAGTGAATGAACTACAACTTTCTTAAATAAAAGTTTAGACATGGAAGGCTATCAACCCTAAATCTCTGTGTCTCCATGGATTTAAGTACACTTCCGATTAATTGTTCTTAATGATTTAGCATTAGATCCTAACTATAGTGATTGTTTCACCAATTAAAGTTTTTTCTTCATTATTACATGTATAAACATCAAACAAATTCTTTCTACTCCAACTAATATGGCATTATGTAATGAATAGATAAAAATAAAAACTAAATAAAGTTTGTTAAAAGAGATGATGCAGAGTGTTATCATAATAATAAATCAATTTCTATTAGAATAATTTGTGACAAAAGTTTGTAACATGTAGCAGTTGTACCAATTTTACTTGTAGAAAGTAAAGAGAGCATGTGAAGGTACATCAAATATAAACAAACTTTATAGGAATAGTGTTCACACCTAATAAGTTTGATGGTATCAGATGTGAGCTAGAATAATGAGTTGTAAAAGCAAAAGATATATTTTCCTTTCATTTAAATGATTTTAGTCTGAACAAAAGGCAACAAAATGATTTTTTGCTACGGAAAAATAAATACAAAGGTTGTTGTTGCAATTATTATACAGGACATATACCTATTTTTAAAGAATGCAAATGATCTCCAGTTGTCTGGCTCATCCATTTTTGTTTGCCTAACGTTATTTATAAATCATATACTTGTTGGTGAGGCACCGCATAAGAAACCTCTCTTATGTTGAAGCTTTGATGTGTTGATTGTTATTGTAACTTGTTATAATCAGTACCTCATTGAACTATTATTGTGCCCAAAAAACACTCGTTTTTTTGAATAACTTTCTGTGATAGAAGTGTAAATATTGTCGAATGTTAGATACATTTTATAGCATTGTTATTTATATTTTTTTAGATGTAATCAAGATGAAGTTATATATGTTAGGTTAAGTTCACATCATGTGTGTTGGCTCAATAAATAAGTAAAAACGTAAGTGCTTTATTAAGAAAAGAAAAAATGTAATGGATCAAGTGTGAGTAATTTTAAACCTAGGGTGCATGCATGTGGGTTTGTACTTATCATTTAAATATAACATACGTATCATATGTATACATGCACAACAGATGAACAGAATATAAATTTCATAATAATAAACACAAATAAACTTTACATGTTATCTCATAAATCTAAAATACATCAAGAATGAGAAATAGTACTTTGTTAAATCTTTGGTATTTGGTCAAATCAGAGTACCCGCCTTTGAAGCAACTTGTTCACAATTCTAGTTCCTTAACATGGTGGGCTTGAGGAAGCTAGAATAGCAGTTTTTCCAACAAAGGATTCAACTCTTGAATCCTTGTTTCTACCTTGTAGTATAGGTGACTAAAAAAAAATAGAAGAGGAAAAATAGAAAATGTGTTTTTGCTTTCAACACTTGAGAGAATTTCTAAAACTTAGCATTTCAAAATTCTCTCTATCATTTACTTAACCCCTTGCACGAATTTTTGATGATTAATTTAGCAACTAATTGCTCTTTCATTTGTTTATTATTATCTTTTATTTTCTCACCTAATGGTAACCATTATGTTTGTTATTAGTGTTTTGTTTATTATTATCTTTCATTTTTTCACTTAATGGTATTCATTATGTTTGCTATTAGTTTTTGTTTATTATTATCTTACAATAAACCAAATTAAAACAAAATAAAATAGAATATAATTTAAATGAACTTAGCCTTAATTTAGACCAAATGAGAAAACACTTTCTCATCATTAAGAAACATCTTAAGGCCTACCATTAACAAATGTCACCCATTTATACTTATCATATCATTTAATAAATATTAAACAAATAATTTAATCATATTAAATCATGGTAGAAACACATGCCAATTTAAATAAAAAATTAATTGTTTGATTTCAATTTAAATAATAATATCATATATTATTATTATTATTATTTTATTCAATAAGCTTTTTAATAAATACAATAATGATATTATTTGTCCAACAAATAGGTCATTTTGGAAATTTTCAAATCAAACAATAATTAGCCCACATGTGCTATGTGTCAACAACTAATTGATGTACTTAACTCTTAAGTGTTAACACGTGCACGACCAGAGGGAAACTAAAGTAAATGTTCGGTCTGCTGAAATTTTTTGGATCAAACTATTCAATTCGTTACGCTACCCCAGTGCACAACGAGTACACTTTATATTGCGGGACTCTCTAGGTCCACTCTCGATTTGTCAAATAGAACTATTATGTGAGTTCGAGATCGATGCCCCACCCACACATCACAGATATTACAAATTAGTGCAGTAGACTATACAAGTTGAGGTCACAGTACATACGTATAATCCTTTCACCAATCATATCCTGTAAGAGCAGGGATATAGATCACTACCGTCAAATCCCTATGTACTCATCCGTGAACTTATATCAAGACACGTATCTTAATAAATAATATATGCAAACACTTTTACAATATTTTTTAACCCTGTAGGAAACTCTTTTCTTAGGTTTGTTGCTTATGGCCATAAGACTTTTTAAGATATAGTCTTTGAGCATCTAGATATATATAACTCATCCATGTGAGCAGACGAATTTTATATATGTACACATTGGACTCTATAAGCATCGGACTATACCCAGCGATACCCAGCGATCACACCGTGAAAGGTTGATCACATGCGTGGAACCAAATTATGATGGATCACTTATAAGCCCACCATGGTACTCAGGTCAAAGGACCACGTATATTACTCAACTTGAGAGGACCTTCCATTGACGACTTTATGGGATATCTATTAGGGTCATTGTTGAGGCTGTTCAGTATTTAGTCCTCACTGTACACATGTATGCTATACGGACTTCCAGTAAGCCCATGGTCAGCTAAGAATAACCATCTAGACTATCTAGGTATAGTATACACTGGTCTATGTAAAACAATTCCACCGTCAGACCTGCATCAGTTAATTAGGACCAGAAACATATAATTTGATAATAGACTTGTATAATAACATTTCTTAGCCCTATTGCAACTCTTACAACTATATTATTACCATTGTATTCTCAGGTCTTTGTACCGTCACAGACAAGATTCTAACACTTAGGCTTCACCGATTAATATAACATGCTAACCCTTTAGCAATTATAGTTTTCAGTGATGTTAACTCTTAGCATCAAATCTGAACCATTTCAGATTATATTATGTCTGTAGTGTCACAAGCATTAAACTATTTAATAATAATATTTAGCAATTTAACAAATAATGAACTGGATAAATATTATAAAATAAAATATTTATACAACAATGGGATGACACGTAAGCACAAATCCTAACAAACATCCACTTGCTTTAATACCATTCATAGTGGTATCTTATGCCCATAGACTCCACGTGTTTTTCAAACACCTTTGGAGTTAAGGCCTTAGTCAGTGGGTCCACTACATTATTTACAGAGTCAACTCTACAAATTATTACATCTCCTATAACTAAGATTTCTCTAATTATGTGGTATTTTTTCTCCATATGTTTAGATCTCTAGTGCGTTCTTGACTCTTTTGCTTGTGCAATAGCTTCATTGTTGTAACAGAATAAATGGATAGGATCTATTAAGCTTGTGACAATCCTAAGCTCGGTAACAAACTTGCGTATCCACACTGCTTCTTTTGCAGCCTCAAAGGCTGCAATATATTCTGCTTCTGTTGTTGAATCAACTGTGGATCCTTGTTTGGTGCTCTTTCAACTCACTGCAGTATCGTTGAGGATAAATACATATCCAGATGTAGAATTTTTATCATCTGGATAAGACTAAAAGTCTGAATCTGTGTATCCCATAACCTGTAAATCACTTTCTCTATAAATGAGAAATTTGTCCTTTGTACCTTTAAGGTATTTAAGGATATGTTTGACTGCCATTCAATGGCTATCACCTGGATCAAATTGATATCTAGTAACACTTACAATCATGCTGATGTTAGGTCTCATACATATTATAACATACATTAGGCTACCTACAGCTGATGCATATGGTATCTTAGACATTCTAACTCTTTCATCTTTTGTCTGAGGAGACATTCTCCTTGAAAGATGAATGCCATATTTGAAAGATATATTAGCTGTCTTACAGTTAGTAAAATTGTACCTTTCAAGGACACTATCGATGTATGATGATTGGGAGAGTTCTATTAGCTTCCTAGCTCTATCTTTATAAAGTTTTATACCCAGTATATAGGAAGCCTCTCTCAAATCCTTCATGGAGAATTTTTTGTTTAGATAACTATTGATTGATTGTAACATACCGATATCATTCCTAATGATCAGTATGTCATCCACATAGAGAATTAAGAAGACAACAATGCTCTCACTGACATTTTTATACACACATAGTTCCTCATTATTTTTTATGAAACCAGATCCTTGGATTACCTCATCAAAATGAAGGGTTAACTCCAAAAAGTCTGCTTAAGCCCATAAATTAACTTCTTCAATTTGCACACTAGACCTGTAGATTGGCTAGATGCAAAACCTTCATGCTGTTTCATTTATATCTCTTCCTCGAGATATCCATTCAGGAATACTGTCTTTACATCTATCTGGCAAATCTCATAGTCATAATATACAGTAATTGCCAATAAAATTTGTATTAACTTCAACATCGCTACTGGTACAAACATTTCCTCATAATCGATCATAGATCGTTGAGAATAACTTTTTGCAACCAGTTAGACTTTGAAGGTCTCTACCTTTCCATTGAGCCCACGCATTCGCTTGTAAATCTATTTACAACTGATAGAAACTATTCCTTCAGGAAGCTCAATAAAGTTTCAGACTTGATTGTAATGAATTGAATCAATTTCAGATTTCATGGCTTCTTGCCACTTTCCCGAGTCGATGTCTAACATCGCATCCTTATAGGTTAAAGGATCATTTTCTTCCACTAAGAAAACTCCCAGTGCATATTCAGGCAACTGACCATACCTAGTAGGTGGCCTGAACATCCTTTCAGACCTACGTGGAAGGTGTGTTAAAGGTTTACCGCTCGATTGATTTTGAGGTTCCATCTCGGTTTCATGTTTGTTATGATTGGCTTCATTAAGCACAATTTTTCTATAACCTCCACGATTCATGAGATATTCTTTCTAAAAAAAGTGGCATATCGAGAAATAAACACATTTCGCTACTCAAGATCATAGAATTGGTATCCCATTGAAGTCTTGGGATACCCAACGAACCGATACTTGTACCCTCTAGGTGCAAATTTATCCTATTGCGTAACTTTTACGTAAGCAGGACAACACTAAATCTTAAAATATTTAAAACTTGGTTTCTTTCCATTAAACATCTCATGTGGAGTGGTTAGAACAGCTTTAGATGGAACTTTGTTCAATATATGAGCAGCAGTTTCCAGAGCATAACCCTAAAGATATTCAGGTAGATCGGTGAAGCTCATCATCAATCAGACCATATCCAATAAAGTCTAATTCCTCATCTCTGATACACCATTGTGTTGCGGAGTGCTTGGAGGACTATACTGAGCTAGAATCACATTCCCCTTTAAATAATAAGAGAATTCACTACTCATGTACTCACCGCCGTGATCTGATCGAAGGCATTTGACATACAACCCGGTTTGTTTCTCTACCTCAAGTTTGAACTCTTTGAACTTTTCAAAGATTTCTGACTTGTGTTTCATAAGAAACACATACCTGTATTGTGATAAATCATCGATAAAGGTAACAAAGTATCAAAATCCACCTATTGCAACATGATTCATTGGACCGCATACATCACTATGTATTAGTTTCACTAAATCAGTGGTAGGATATCCAACACCAGTGAATGGAGATTTAGTCATTTTCTCTTGAATACAAGATTCATAAACTGGGTAAAGTTCTATGGTCAGATCAGGTATCCGACCATCCTTAACCAGACGGGTTAGGCGTCTAACACCTATATGACCTAATCTTATGTGCCACAATTTAGTATCATTTAAAGCTTGTGCATTATTACTAGTGCTACCCTGTACATTTATGACATTTCTCATTGTATCCAAAACATAATGCTCATTAATTAACTGATACTCAGCTAATAAACATCAAACATATCACATAAATATAAAGAACGGTTCTTAATATACATATGATACCCTTCACTGTCAAGTATAGGAAGAGAGATAATCTGTCTGATCATAGTAGGCACAAAATAACAGTTATGAAGTATAACGATTTTATTACAAGAGAGAATCAAATCATAATGTCCTACAACCTTGACCAGTAAGAGATCACCATTTTCTACTCGAAGCTGTACCTCTCCCGACTGTAGCAATCTAACTTTCTTCAGAACTTGCAACATATTGCAAATGTGAGAAAGACTTACGATATCTAATATCCAACAAATATTAGCATCAAATGTTAAAGAAATGTCAATAATGGGAAAGATAATACTTGAGAGAGTCTTATTTACAATAGCGATGTATTTGGGGCAGTTGCGTTTCCAGTGCTCATTATTACCATAATGAAAGCATTTGCCTTTCACTTTTGGTTTCTCCAGTAGCTTGGATATCTATCGTCGTTGAGGACCCATCTTGGGTGCGGGCCTCCCCTTTCTTTCTTCTTCCCTTTGGACTTCCCAGAAGCCCTCGAGGTCGAAGATGAAGCACCATGAATAAGGAGGGCTGAGCCTCCTTTATGCATGTCCTCATCTGTTGTCTTCAGCATATTGTGAAGATCATCATAAGTAGGGGTCATTCCTTACATATTAAAGTTCATGATGAACTGTGCAAATAACCCAGGCAATGACTGGAGAATCAAACTATTCCACAGGTTATTGCTCAAGGAGATATCCATGGACTTAAGTCTCTCGATTAATTCTATCATCTTGAGAACATGAGGACTCACTGGACTGCCCTCAGGGAACTTTGCCTGAAACAACGCTTTGGTGACTGTATAGTTCTCAATTTAGGGTCGGTCACCAAAGAGCTCCCTAAGAGAGCATAATGCACTGGCATTGTCCATGCGGACATACGCCCTCTGTAGCTCAGTGAACATTGAGGCGAGGATGTACGATTTAACTTTTAAATCGTTACCCAACCATTTCTAATATGTCACCTTTTCTTCCTAGGTGGCATTATCAGAAACACCTTTGTGCATCTTTTGGTAAATAACATATCTCAGTCTTTCTGAATCCAGAACAATTCTGAGATTCATGTACCAGTTAGAGAAATTTTTGGCACCTTTGAGTTGGTGTGCATCGAGTATACGCACCAAGGAATTTAAAGATGTCATCATAGCTTACACAAGTCAAATAAAATAATATTAGGAGATGTTAGCAGAAAATATTATTAAATCGCTAATAATACATTTTAAATCATGGGTATAACATTTATACATTTTTTAAATTTAAAATGCCATCTCACTATTTTACATAATCTCTCTAATCTCTCAAATTGGGATAATAACAGTTTAAACTATTTAAATTATACAGCGGGACCCCTTTGGCATTTTACTCAGGCCGCACACTGTAGAGATTTAGGCCCTTGTAAACCTAACAGGTAGATAACTTTTATCAATTGCATCTCATGCAACTCCTGCTCTTAATCCTAAATACACCTTATCTGCATACTGTAGCGATCAAAGGTAAGTCTATTCCAAATTAACTTGTCAATGATCAAATATATGCTATCGGTACTGCCCGCACACTGTAGCAACCTAAGACAATACTTTCACATATATTTGCATCATCACATGTTTAACTGATATAGTCTAAATTATACCGACCAAATCCCTCACATTGTAGCGATCTTGGAAAAGACCGATATAATATAGCTAACACCGTATTGACAAGACGGATCAATGATAAATAATATATCATAATGTATTATTGTTCAATCTGATTAAAAGAGATTTTTTTTTTAGTATCACAAAGACTTAATCCCTATCACATGAGGAGGTAATTCTCAATCATACATAATTCTGTGTAACCATAGTTAACCCCACCAGTAGAGCTCCCATTGTGTTTACCATCACAGAAAAAATGATCCTAGTTTATAATACAACCTAATAACTCTTATCATTGTATCTCATAAACCCCAACATGATTAAAATAATATTTTAAACAATTTAAAACATAATTAGACTGAGTGTCATCAGTGCCGCGGTGTTGGGCCCATCGTATGGCAGCACCGAGGGGCATAGTCTCTAGTGCTGCAGCACTTAGATTTAGGAGCAACGCTAGGGTATAAAGGCCCCTCAGCACTGCAGTGCTCATTGCCTGGCACTGCAATGCAAATTCTAAAATCGATGTTTAAGCGCCGATTCTCTTAGCACTGCAGTGCCAGGTCCTAGAAGACCTAGCGCTGGAACAAAAATTTTCAGCGTCTCGGCACTGAGCACTAATGGCCGCGGCGCTCCGGTGCTCCCACCTTCAGTATACTCATTTCAAAAAATTGAAATGCACATTTTGAGCATCAGAACATCACCAACAACAATTTTACACTCAAAATACCAAATATCAACTCAAAATAGCTCTGATACCAATTTGTGAGTGATTTTAAACCTAGGGTGAATGCATGTGGGTTTATGTCTATCATTTAAATATAACATACATATCACATACATACATGCACAATAGATGGGCAGAATACAATTTTATAATGATAAATACAAATAAACTTTACATGTTATCTTATAAATTTAAAATACATCAAGATTGAGAAATAGTACCTTGTCAAGTCTTTGGTATTTGGTCAAACTGAAGTACCCGCATTTGAAGCAACTCGTTCACAATTCTAGTTTCTCAACATGGTAGGCTTGAGGAAGCTAGAATAACAGCTTTTCTAGTAAAGGATTCAACTTTTAAATCTTTATTTCTACTTTGTAGTATGGGTGACTAAAAAAACTAGAAGAGAAAAAATGGAAGAGATATTTTTGCTCTCAACACTTGAGAGATTTGTTTAGAGAATTTCTAACACTTAGCCTTTCAAAATTCTCTTTACCATTCACTTAACCCCTTACATAAATTTTTGATGATTAATTAAGCAACTAATTGCTCTTTTATTTGTTTATTATTATATTTCATTTTCTCACCTAATGATAATCATTATGTATGTCATTAATATTTTGTTTATTATTATCTTTCATTTTCTCACCTAATGATATCCATTATGTTTGCCATTAGTTTTGTTTATTATTATCTTACAATAAACTAAATTAAAATTAAAAAAATGGAATATCATTTAAATGAACTTATCCTTAATTAAGGCCAAATGAGAAAACACTTTCTCATCATTAAGAAACATCTTAAGGCCTACCATTAAAAAATGTTACCTATTTATACTTATCATTTCTTTTAATAAATATTAAAAAATGATTTAATCATATTAAATCATGGTAAAAATACATGTCAATTTAAATAAAAAATTAATTGTTTGATTTTAATTTAAATAATAATATCATATATTATTATTATTATTATTATTATTATTATTATTATTATTTTATTCAATAAACATTTTAATGAATAAAATAATGATATTATTTATCCAACAAATAAGGTCATTTTGGTAATTTTTAAATCAAACAATAATTGGCTCACATGTGCCATGTGTCAACATCCCATTAGTTAACAACTAATTGTTAACTAATTAATGTACTTAAATCTTAAGTCTTGACACATGTACGACTAGAGGAAAATTAAAGTAAATGCCCAGTCTATTGAAATTTTTTGGATCGAACTATTCAACACTACCCCATTGCACAACGAGTACACTTCATATTGCTAGATTCTCTAGGTCCACTTTCGATTTGTCAAATAAAACTATTATGTGAGTCCGAGATTGATGCCACACGTACACGTCACGGATATTACAAATCAGTGCAGTAGACTATACAAGTTGAGGTTATAGCGCATACGTATAATCCTTCTGCCAATCATATTCTGTAAGAACAGGGATATAGATCATTAACGTCAAACCCTATGTGCTAATCCGTGAACTTATCTCCAGATACGTATCTTAATAAACAATATGTGCAAACACTTTTACAATATTGTTTAATCCTGTAGGAAACTCTTTTCTTGGGTCCGTTGTTTATGGCCATAAGACTTTCTAAGATAATCTCTGAGCATCCGGATATATAACTCATCCATGTGAGCTGATGGATTCCATATATGTACACACCAAACTCTATAAGCGTCAGACCATACCTAGCGACACTCAACGGTCACACCATAAAAGGTCTGTGACACGTGAAACCAAAATATGACCTTCCATTGACGGCTTCATGGGATGTCTATTGGGGTCCTCGTTCAGTCTGTTCAGTATTCAATCCTTACTGAGCACCTGTATGCTATACAAACTTCTAGTAAGCCCATGGTTAATTAAGAACAACCATCTAGACCATCTAGGTATAATATACACTGGTTTATGTAAAAGGATTTCACCATCAGACCTGCATCGGTGAATTAAGACTAGGAAAATATAGTTTGAGAATAGACTTGTATAATAATATTTCTTAGCACTTATTGTAACTCTTGCAACTATGTTATTTCTAATGTATTCTCAGGTCTTTGTATCGTCACAGACAAGATTCTAGCACTTATACTTCACTGGTTAATATAATATACTAACCCTTTAGCATTTATAGTTTTTAGTGATGTTAACTTTTAGTATTGATCTAAACTTTTTAAGACCAAATTTTAACCCTTTTAGATCATATGATGTCTGTAGTGTCACAAGCATTGAACTATTTAATAATAGTAATTAGCGATTTAACAAATAATGAACTAGATAAATATTATAAAATAAAATATTCATACAACAATGGGATGACATGTGAGCACAAATCTTAACACCAAGTTTAAAATATGTATGACTGAAAAGAAAATAACCATTAAATCATAGAGAAGGAAACATTAAGGGTGTTAGTTAGTTAGCTAGAGGAAGATAAAGCTTGAAAAGGGATTTAGTTTTTTTATCTTTGGCTATGATGTTTGGATCATAATTTGAGCTCTAATTTTGCTCAAATTTTTAAGTAAGTTCCAACACGTGCTTTACATATCTACCATTATTGATTTTAAATTTAGCCTCAAATATGATTAAATATAACAAATACATGTATGATGTTGTTAAGGTATGATTAATATTCATGATATTGCTAGCGTGCCTTGTGATTCCAAAGAGGATATTATTGTAATCGTATTATTATTATATAGTAAAATTTTGATATTGGACTATAGTCCCATGGTGTTTCTTGATTTGAATATTTTATGTAAAATTTTGTATTTTAAAATAATTGCTAAAGGTTTACTTTTGTAATATTCTTGCTTTTTGCAAATTGCTTGCAGTGGATTATCTCATTTTAATATCAAAATGAGAGAAAAAGTATATATCCGTTATGTAGCTTTTTTGTTCTTTCCCATCAAAGTGTTATTGAAGCACTAAATCAGACAATATTTAATTTTGTGTTGATTAAAATAAATGAGAACTCAGCATGTATGATTAAAATAAAAGCATAAAATTATTCTATGTAAAAGTGTAGAATAGAGGATTTACTTTATTATAAAGACATGCATAAACTTATTGAGGAAGATGAAACAAAACTTGAAAAAATGAATGATAAGCAATAGAGCCAGTTACATAGAAATGTTCTAGCACAATTAGACAACGGATTGTTCAAAGTGTATTCCTCTATGTGGCAAAAGAGACTAAGATTGATGTTTTGTCAAAAAGATTGGAGTCAATTTATAAGCAACCTACACCATTAAATAAAGCCAATTTAGTAAAGAGGCTTATAAATTTAAAATAAAAAAGGGCACAATATAGCTTAGTATATTAACGAGTTTCAACGCCTAGTGAACCACTTATAACTATGAAGACTTCATTAGATGATGAGTTGTAAGTACTGTTATTGCTTAGTTCTTACCAAATAGTTGGAAAACATTAGTGGTTTCAGTAAAAAAGTCAACACCAAATGGGAAGCTAACCATGAAAATGGTTAAAGACAAAATGCAAAATAAAGAAGCTAAAAGAAATAAAGTCGGCATGAGTTTATCCGAGATAGAAGCGCTTGTTATATAAAAGCATAAACAGTAAAGAAGAACCCAAAGTAGAAATTCTAGCAATGATAACTATAAAGAAAGATCTAAGATATAGAGTATGGAGCTCTAATTGAAGGGCTTACACTAGCCTCCAAGCTATTAATAAGAAATCTACAGATTTATATTGATTTAGCATTAGTCACTTTCCAATGGAGTAGCAACTACACAGTAAAAGAAGATAGCATGACAAACTACCTTCAACGAACAAAAGAGATAGCCCGAAAAATAGATAAGGTTATAATTGAATAGATATTGCAGGTTTAAAATGCGAAAGCTGACCGATTAGCCAAAGAAGTCACGAATACAATAATAAGTAGGTTGGTCCTACTCCTAACTAGAGATAGAACAATATTGGAGAAAGAAATAACCCTCTAAGAAATAAACTACATAAGAATAGATCTCTTCAAAAGTGGATGACTCCCTATTTAGAATACTTAAAAGATAAGAAGCTCCTAGAAGATAAGAAGTAAACACGGAAGCTTAAAAGTGAAGTCAAGAGATTCACCCTCTATAATAATGCCCTTTACAGAAGAGCATTTTCAGAAGTATACCTAAAGTGTGTGCCTAAGGAGGAAGGACAAAAAATACTAAAAGAAGTTGATGAATGAACTTATGGAAATCATTCCAGTGGGCAAACACTAGTGCACAAAATTTTAAGGTAAGGATACTATTAGCCTATGCTCAACAATGAAGCCTTGGCCTATATCAAGAAATACGAAAAATGCTGAAAGCATGCACCACACATACATCTCCCTTTAGAAAGCTTGCATACTATTTCTAGCCCCTGGCAATTTATTTAGTAGGGGATGAACATTGTCGGATCACTATCTACGGGCACAAGAGGAAAATGATTCGTATTGCTAGCAACTAATTGCTTCACCAGATAAGTAGAAGCGGAAGCCTATAGCAACATAACTAGCTCAGAAGTAAAAAAGTTCCTCTAGGTCAACATCATAACTAGATTAAAATGCCACAAGTATTGGTATTAGATAATGAGAGGCAATTCACTAGCAATATAGTAACAGCCTTTTGCAAAATATATAAAATTGAACAAAATTTCTCTTTTAAAAGCTATCTACAAAGGAACGATCAGGCAGAAATCATAAACAAAATGATCTTCATTTTCTTCAAGAAAAGACTTAAGAGGAAGAAAGGAAGATGATTGGAAGAATTATTGGTTATTTTATTGGAAGAATTACCAGGTGTCTTATTGGTGCGAATAAATCTATCGGCAACTCTCCTTACATGCTAATGTATGGGATATAAGTCATGCTCCTTATAGAAGCCTTCATACCAACTCTATGAATAAGGATGGTTAACTTACAACTAAATGACAAAGCATTGACCCTCGCCAAAGACCTAGCAGATGAGGCTAGGGATATTACAGCAATCCACATGGCAATATACAAAAAAAGAATGAAAAAGTAATCGGAGCATAAAATCAAGAAAAGAACTGTCAACAAAGGTGACTAAATGCTAAAGAAAGCCCCAGACAACGATAAAGAAAAAAATTCAGGTAAAATGAGCAAAACATAGGAAGGACTTTACAGGGTCATCAAGAAACTAGATCAAGGTGCTTGCTTGCTACAAACTATAGAAGGAGAAGATATACCAACTCAATGGAACATTATGATGATGAAATGACTTTTCGTGTAAGAACAATTTCAATTATTTTTTAATAAAGATGTCTTTTGAAATATGAAACACTAATAAGCAAGCATGGGGAGACAAGAGTACTTAGTACATTCCCTCCACAAAGTTATAGATATGTGATACAATTGTGAATGGACTGGAGTACCTAGTACCTTTATCTTACATCTCAAATAACCTGTAGGGACTGGAGTATTTAATACCTTTCCTCCACAAGGTTATAGATACTTAACAAAGCTGTGAGGATATTGAAGTACCTAGTTCATTCCTCTCACAACTCAAATAACTCGGAAGGACTGCAGTATTTAATACCTTTCTTCTGCAAGGTTACAAATATAGATTTATAAGCCTTCCAGTGAGACTAGAGTACTTGGTACCTTCCTTGCAAAAGTATACAGCTACATAACCTTTCCAGAGATACTAGAGTACTTAGTACCTTCTTTAGAAAGCATACAGATTTAAAAGCCTTCTGAAGAAACTGGAGTACTCAGTACCTTCTCTTCGAAAACATATAGATTCAAAAGCCATTTAGGGAGAATGGAGTACTTAATACCTTTCTTATGTAAGCATAATGCTTTAAAAGCCTTTCGAAGGGACTAAAGTACTTGGTACTTCCCCTCCGAAAGTATACAAATTCATAAGCCTTTCGAGGGGATTAGAGTACTTTGTACTTCCCTTCCGAAAGTATACATGTTTATAAGTCTTCTAGAGGGACTAAAATACCTAGTACCGCAAAAATACAGTTAAATAAGCCTTCCAGAAAGACTAGAGTACCTAGTCACTTCTCTTCACAAATGTATAGTTTCATGAGCCTCCCAGAGAAACTGGAGTACTTGATACCTTCCCTCTATGAGTATACAATATACGAGTCTCCTTGAAAGAAAAAGGAAGGAAAGTTTAATTGCCTTTCTATTGTCCTTTAACAGAATTAGAAACCTAAAATCCAAAGAAAGGGTTAAGAGGAAGAAATTTCCCACCGTTTTCATCTCAACTCGAAAACGTATCCGAAAATTCAACAAAATTCAAAAATCCAAAATTAAAAAAAACGATTAGGAATAGAAGGTTCCCATCAACTTATTCTCATTCTTTGAAAGTATTTAGAGTTCAAAGAAAGGTTTGAATTTGCAAACAAGGATCGAGAGAGACACTAAAATTCCCACTAACTTCTTATCGCTCCTAAGAAGTCTCCAGATTTCAAAAAATCAAAGTCCAATAATAGAAAAATAATCGAGAGTAAGCAAGCTCCCACCAACTTCCTCTCACTCTTAGAAGCCTTCAGATTTTAAAACTTTAAAATTCAGGAAAATCAGAATTCATAAACAAAGAAAGGATCAAGAGGAATGAGGTTCCCACTTTTTTTCTCTTAACTCGAGAAAGCATCCAAAGTTCAAAGAAAGACCAGAGCACAAAAGCAGAAAAAAGTTTAAGAGGAAGAAGATTCTCGCCACCTTTCTCTTGTTCCTTAGAACTAGATTCAGAAATCCATATATAGAAGAAAAGGGTCCGAGAAAAGTTCCCATAATCTTCCTCTCGTTCCTCGAAAAAAAACATCAAGATTCCAAGCTAATCAAGAAAAAAACTAAGTTCAAAATCAGAAAAAAGAATTAAGGACAGAACCGAATTTCATCATCTTCCATTCAATCAAAGAAATCATCCAAGTTCAGAACATTAAAGGTATAAAAATGACAAAGTTCGAAAAGAATGAAACCCTTTCCACTTTCTTTTACATTTTTGGGAAACATGCAAACAGAGTAGTAAAAATCTTCTAAGTAGATACACAAATATAAAAACCATAAGAAGTATAAAAAATCATTTTTATTGAAGTGATCAAGTTTAGAATACAAATAACCTACAATATAAAGATTATTTTGAATCATCTCCAAATAACAGGGCCATATCAGGGTCTACTTCGAAGGCTCCTCTCCAGGGGATTCGTAGTTGATGTTACTTGGAATCATCCTCATAGTGCATCATAGACCACTCTTTGTACAAACCTAGAGCTTAATCATATTCTTTGGGCAGCTCTTAATATACTAATAGCTCATTCCCCAATTGAAACCCTATATAAAACTCCAAGCTGACGACAGATTCACTTGACACTGGTAATGGACATTAAGAGATGTCGCCATACTCTAGATTTAGTTTAGAGCCATTTTAAGCTCTTCAACTATACACTCTAACTCTTGGACTTTCCTTTTGGAAGCCTTAAGCAAATCAGCACCAATAGCAGCATGGTTAGCAATAACTTGAAACTCATCATGCTTCTTCATTACCTTGCAATTGGCCGCTAACAGCTTCTCCTGAATGCGCTGACCTTTGACCTTAAAGCATCTTAAGAAGCTTACAGGAAGTATTCTTACATTCTAGAGAACTTATCCTTGCCTTATTAGTAGACAACAACCCAGATAAATCATTCTGCTTCAAAATCAATGAGTCATTAGCAACCTTTATCTTTTAAACCTTCGCAGTTAGGAGCGCGACCAATTTTCAGAGGTTCTTGATCAGAAACTTGTCCCCTTTACTATTACGGACCTTCCTTAACTCTATTTCCAATCGGGAAATCTCGATCCGTTATAGCAGATTGTAGCCATTGAGGAAAATTTTAATCATCTTTTACAGAATCTAACTCTTCTTGTAGCCTCTTCGCTTCCTTCATGGATGCCCATTATTCTCTTTTGTAAGTTTCCACAGCTAAAGTAGAATCTTGGAGAGCCTAAAATATAAAAAAGTCAAAAACAAATCCACATAAAGGAACATAGACACAATGAAAGTACAAAAACTTACCATCAAGTTAGAATATAAACTCTTTTACCTCCAATTAGCAGCAGATATATTTGGGATTAACTTTAAATCCTCTTTGGTAAACAAGTGGCCTATGATCGCTACAATAGCTTTATCATTAATCCGGAGAATGTTTAACTCACGAATGAATTCTCTATCAACCCTCAAGAACCTGGGGTGGAACTTAAGACTAATTCCAAGTTCTCTCATCAGAATCTCCTCCAGTTCCTCTAAAGTAGTAAATCTTGAAGGCAACGTAGTAGTACCCACACTAGGCTCCACCCCATGAGTGGGAAGAGGCACTACTAGAGGAGTGATGTTAACCTTGCTTGCTCTTTTTTGCTCCCATCTCCACGAGGGGAGTAAGATCCTTAAGACTAGCTTTGAGACTAGCAGCACTTGAAGACAGAAGTAAACAAAAGACAACATCAAGAAGATTAAGTAAAGATCAAGTAAACAAAGAAAGAAAGAAAAAAAAAAGGAGAAGTCAGGGAAAAAGCAGATGTGTCTAAAATGGCAGTATATTTACTCATCATTTAAGCCTCTAACTTCGACATCCGTCTCTAGAGAAAAGAGTATTGAATTAAGAAGAGTCTTACAGTGGGTAAGAAGCCTCCTAAAGGCTTGGCTGTTGAAGGATGGGTACAAACCCAAGAATTTGAGGTCTAGAGGTGTCAAAGTCTAGAGACTCTCATCGTATAACATGGCGCAAGACTAATGATGTACTCTCTCTCTCTTTCTTTCTATGAGCGTAATCTTTAAAAGATGGCCATAAGCCAACTTGGTATGATTTATCAATTTCTTCCTGAAAAATTTCTTCAAAAGCCATTCTTGTTTCAGAATCTCAAGAAGGGTTAGGTCAATCTTCCAATTAAAATTCCCAAAGTAGTAGGAATCTTAAAACAATACTCTGGTCACTTTTACTAACTGTTGACTACCACCACATGCTTCTCAAAGTTGGCCTTTTTATTATTAAAGCAATAAACAATAGCTCTCTCACCTTTAATAGAGAAGTAATAGTTCCTCTTAAACCTTGAAGATTGTAAGAGATCATCATATAATAAAAGGGCGTATAGAGAAAGAAACATAAGGTTCATGATAGACACATCTTGAAGTAAATAAAAGACAATTTGGTGAACTTGCAATAGGGAGAGACCTATAACATGCCAGAACTCTTAGATTAAGGAGGTAGTGGAAATGGAAGCAGTTGAGATGCTCCCCGAAAAAAAGGAAGCTCTCTAAGAGACACAGAAGGAAGAGAAATATGAGATTCATCATGCAGAAGATTTTTAATTTCTATCCTTAGACGAAGATAGATTTTAGTTCCTCTAAAGTAAAAGATTGGATAGGTCTCGCCATTATAGCCATTTTCTTAGTTTTCTTAAAATAGAAGCAAAAAAGGGATAAAAGAATTTTCTTTTTTTAAAAAAAAAATTGGAAGTGAGAACAAAAATGCAATGATTCATCATTTAAAGGCAATCACTATTTACTGTCTTGTATTTACTCGAGAAGGTAGAACGCTCACTCGATGCATAGTGTAGCTTATGAATAGATGTCTCCAAGTGTCGTTCATTGAATGGACAAAGTGAAGGAAAAAATGCATCCCTCAGAAATAATTCAAAGACCTGTCTTTTTCCTTCACTCGTAGGAGACATCTATTGGGCCTATTATTATTAAACCTAGTAGTCCACTCCACTTATAAATAAAAGGTTGCAAAAAGATTGAAGCAAACTAAGCCCTAATGAACAGAGACCTAAAAACAAAGCCTGTTCATGGGGAAGGGCTGGACAAACCCAGAAAAAGAAAAAAGGCCAAAATACCCTAAAAAAGGTTTAACAAATAGATTTATTCAATAGAAACAAAAATATGAGTACGCTACTTCTTTCTCCTTGAATCATAATTTTACTTGGGCATGAACACTTTTTTTTATATCTCTCATCTAACACATAATTAATATTTTATCACATGATCCTGTGATAAGATGATGAAAATCATTGTCTTATCACAAAATGTGATTATGTTGTAGTTAACTTAAACTCTATTATTGTATATAGACTAAAATTGAAACTCTTTCATGTGGCACTATTAAAAGGCATGCTTCGTTCATTTACAATCATTCAAAAACATATTGAGAAATACATTAAGAAATATCATGAGCATTACACATATCATAAAATATTATCCTTTTGATTAAGAGCACTCATACACACTGCACGCTTGTGTTGATTATACATTGATTTAAGCATTGAAGTATCTTTTTTAATAGGAGGATGGTGCTCTTTTTCACAATAATTCGAGACCATTTACAATAGCTAAGACGTAATTTCTAAAGAGTTCCGAATTTGGAACTTTCAAGTACCATTACAAAGATTAAAATCTCATAGTCACAATATACTAAACAAAATTAACTCCAATTGTAATGTGCATAGTATTATAAAGTTGTTAATAATTTATATCTTTTAAAATCAAAATATCCATATTTTAGTACCCAATATATCTATTTTCACCGTTACTTTGAACTCACTCTCCTTCCCCAAAATAGATAATGAGTGGCTCTCGATCTATAACAACAAAAAGTGGTTAGAAAATAATAAACACGGTCCAAAAATATCAAAGTTGAAGACAACATGACAAATTAGTTGCACGACATGTCACATGGATAGGGTCGCGTGCTGCCTTTTTTGTGTGACATGTTGCACAATTTTTTTCTAAGATTTCAAGTCTAGTTTTCATTGGTCTTACACGTTCATAACGGAAAAACATCATATATAATCTACAATTAAAGATATTCTTTTTCAAAAGACTTGCATTACATTATATCTACGTTTTTATGGTCATATATTTATTAAAATAAGAAAACAATCCATGAATACATTAAATCAAATCAAATTTATCATTGTTTAATTTAAAAAAATTAAAATAGTAGAAGAAATATATAATAATCTCACCATCAATTTAAAGTACAATGTTTTATTTGAAAGATTAAACTTGGTTCTCTCTAATAGCTTGAAGTGTTTTTTTTTTTTTTGAAAAATTGTTACGAGACTGAAATTAAATCAAATAAAACTAAGACAGCGATATTTTGATCCGTTTAGAGGGGTTTTAGCAAAAAAAGTTGAAGGAGTGAATTTTCAGCTAATTGGAAAATGACCTAAATTTTTGGGTTATTTCCAAAAAAAAAAATTCAATGATATGTGGAGATTGATTTGTGGGCTTATATTTTAAAGGTTAAACGTTTTTGTTTGTAGGTTTAATTTTGTATATTTGTGTAGTAATTTAGAAAAACTCTGGTGAAGAGTTGTTGATGAAAATTTTTAGTATAAATTAAACTTATTTTAATATAAATTGTAGAATAATATTTAAATCAAGAGATTTGAATTTTTATATGGATTTGGATAGTGTTTAAAAGACCAAAAAAAGGAAAATAAAAAAAAAACGAATTTTTGAAAATGAGAAGAATCTAACTCAAGGGTAAATAATATTTTCACAGCCTTGACATTTCAAATGTCAACTCTGAAGGAAAGGTGATAATGGTTCGATTTCGATATGATTATTTGTTTCTGAAATTAATGGATATTGTTGCTATTTCATTTTACCTCAAGGTTATTGCTAAATAAAAAAAATCAGACTAACTTTTATACCCAAATGGTATTTTGGTTGACCCAACTGAACCGAAGTTTGAAGTAACTAGAATTTCTATTGTGATTTGGTTGGATATCTAGTTGAATCAGAACCTAATGCTTAAAACTTGCCTTATTCAAACGAAATTTTGATTAGTGTTTTGAACAATTGTAGAACTAAATTCCAATTCCTTCCAAAATATAATTCTAGATTCGTGATCTATAAATTTTTATGGAAATCCATAAAGACAGATGTTTCTTTCACTGAAAATTACTTACTAGAAATATCCATTTGAGTAATTTTAACTTGGAAAACACCTTAGCTCTAAAGTTTAGCTAATCTCTCAAAATCTTTGGTCTTAAATTTGTATATTAACTCTTCTAAAGAGTTGTTGGCTATCTTAATCTTTATACACACCTTGTATTGGGATTTAATGGGTATTTGGGAAACAATTAGTTTCTAGGTGAGTTGATTTAATTATTGTAAATGTTCATTGAAGTTAATGTTTATGAAAACAACCCTTGGCTTAAGAGTTTACTGGTAAAATCCTCAATGCGGTTTATTAGGAGCATGGATATAATCCGAGTAAAGTGTCAAGCCATGTAAAATTGCTTATTTTCTCAAATTCTCTCTTTTATTATTGTTCTTTATTTTATTTTTATTTGGCATAAAACAAATGCATCTTTATATCATTAAGAATATAGCTTTTCATTAAAGACCATTAAAATCCAATTCACCCTATTAATGAATTTTCTAAACCTTTAATTTTATGATGTGTTTTCGATGGATCCACGATATATTTTTTTAAACATCATTAAATATAATATCATTAATAAAATCAATAATATTATATCGTAAAATTCTTAATAAAAAATTATTAAGATATTACACATGAATTAAATAAAATAAATTTATTATAACTATAAATCTACATCTTTTACATGGAGCGACACAGACAAACTAACAGGGATTACTATCCCCCTAATGATCCATAACTTTAAATGTTGTCATGTTGGGACTAAAAAACTTGAATCAAATTATACTCCTCTCACTGGTTTACCTACGAGGAAAGGAAACTAGGGAAGACTCTTTTTTTCAAAACTATAGACTATTGCATAAATAGAACCGAATCACATAAAAATACATTTACTTTTTTCTATTTAGGAATAAAAAAAAGATAATCTAATTAAACTAATCTATCATTATGATAGGATCGGATAGTGTAAAGTATTGTCTTGTGTTTGGTGTAATAGAGGATTAAATTAGATTGTATGTGTAATTATTTTATTAAAATGATAAAAATACTATTATTTTATTAAAATGATAAAAAATACTAAGTGAAAATTAATTAATTATGTAGATATTTTTTTTACCATCAATTTATTACATTAGTTCAAATAAAAACTAATTAAATATTAAATTATAACTTCAATTTAATTATCAAATATTTAAATTCAAAAAACAATTGAGGAAATAAGTTGCTCGATTTTACCAAATGCTTTTTCAAAAAGTAAATTATTGGATTTGGTGATTCAAAATCAATGTTGAGTTTGAATTTAAGTTAGAGATAATAAAAAGTCAGCTTGACGTCGAATACATATTGGACGTACAATAAAGGCACAAAAATAAAGAGCCAAAATCGAGGAAAGGCCTGAAAGCATAAGAAGGCAATCTCCAGATGTGAACACTGCAGTGTTGGATTTTAAGTGTCGGGGCGTTGAAGTCAGAATATCTAGTATTGCAGCGTTGGATACTAAGGACCACAGTACTAGATTGAGATCACAATAGTGTTACAGCGCTTGCTTCTGAGCGTTGCGGTGCCCAAATTTGGAAAACTCATGGGTTTAGATTTCTTCAAGTATTTAAATTAATTTTGGACTTTCTATTTGCATAGACTTCTATTTCAATAAGAAAAAGGTCTTTTAAGATCCTTTTAGAGTCTATATAAATCATTGTAATTCATTAGAATTAGCAATGCATCAATAAAAGAAAGAATAGAAGGCTGTGGTAACTCTAAGGCAATAAGCATAAGCGCGAAAGAGTGTCATGGGAGTGCTTGAGCATTGAGGTACACAAGAAAGTACTAGTAGATCCTTTAGAAACTCATCTATTGATGTATTTCTTAAGAATCTTTTGTGTTAATTCTTTGTAAATTGGTTAATAAAAGAAGGGAGGATCTGTGGTCCATCATGGACGTATGTGATTATTGTCAAACTACGCATATTCTTGTGCTTTGTATGATTGATTGTTATCTTTATTGTATTTTTAATTTTATTATTATTATTTTATTTTTATGTGAAGTCTTCTGCAAGCACTTTAAGGTTTCATGATGCTAAATACCAGTCCAAGAGGTATTTGGTCTCAGATAAAATTCTCAACAAGTGGTATTAAAGTTATGGTTGTGTTCTATTATAGGATATAGGTTATTCAACCATGATGTCTCATAAGTAGAAGAAGAAAGAATAGGGAAAAAGATCAAGAGCCTAGTATAGAAGTAGGATTATGACTGCAAGAGAAGAGTTGAGAATTGAGATTGAAGAGTAATCAAAGTAAAAGGTAAAGAATGGTGGAGGTGTTGCAATTAGTCAATGAATAGGGCTTAAAGTTGTAAAATCTTTAAAAGCTTTTTGAAAAAGGATATGAAAGATATTTAGAGGGTCTATAGATAAGAAGCATAGTTAAAGCTATGTGCTTAATGAGAATGATAAGATCTCAACATGGGTTTATTGAAGGGAAGCATACCAAGGACTCATTAAAGATTACCTCACCCAAGAGATAAGCATCAAAAGAGAATGGATGGTAAGATGGGATCTAGCCACAGAAGTATTGCGATGATGTTAAGAGTAAAACTAAATAGAATAATTTAATTGTTATTCGAAGAGAAATACATTTAGATTCTTTGAAAACTAAAGTCATAAACCTTAAAGGAGTTAAGTTGGATATAGACTTAACTAGAATCAATGCTAAAGTAACTGAGCATGATTGAGGAATGAATAAATCCTAGAAAACTTCTTGAAGAGATTTTGAATCAATGGGGAGTTTATTGAAATTGATGATTCAAAATCAAGATTGAGTTTGATTTTGAGTTGGAGACCAATAATGAGTTGACACAAGATTGAGTACATACAAGAAATGGATGAAAATAAAGAGCTAAAAGCAAGAAAATACGCAAAGGCACGAGGAAGCAATCTTTAGGTATGAGCACCATATCACTCTGGATTTTGAGCATTGTGGCACTGAAGTCAAAACATCTAGCACTGCAGCGCTAGATACTGATTGGCGCAGCATTGGATCGGGATCGCAATAGCATTGCAACACTGGCTTTTGAGTATTGCATCACCAAAATTCAAGAAACTCATTGGTTTAGGTTTCTTCGTGTATTTAAGTCAGTTTTAGATTTCTCTTTTGCATTGACTCTTATTCCAATTAAAAAAAATAGGTTTTTTAGACTTGTTTTAGAGCCTATATAAACCCTTGTAATTCATTATATTTAGCAATGCATCAATAAGATAGAGAATAGAGGGCTAGAGTAACTATAGAGCGGTGAGCATAAGTGTGAAAGAGTGTCATTAAGTGGTTGAGCATTAAGATACGCAAGATAGCACTAGTAAATCCTTTAAGAGCTCATTTATTAATATATTTCTTGAGAATTTCATGTATTAATTCTTTTTGAACTGGTTAATAAAAGAGTGAGGATTTATGATTCACTGTAGATGTAAGCAATTATTGTCGAATCACGTATATTCTTATATCTTGTGTGATTGATTGTTATCTCTATTGTGCGTTTGATTTTATTATTCTTGTTTTACTTGTGGGTGAAATCTTTCATAAGTACTTTAAAATTTTAAGATGCTAAATACCAATTAAAGAGATATTAATCTTGAGAAAAATTCCCTAACATAACAAACATATTGTTAACTTCCTTATGGAAAAGATTTTGATGAAAAAACTATCCCTATAAAACTCGACCAATTCAAATGAATGAATAATTAAATAAACATTGTTGAAAGGAAGTTCATGATCTTAAGAAAAAGAAGAAGTCAATCTCCATAGAATTGTTATGCTTTTTATGTTATAAAAAAATATTAAAACTATAAATATTTTATAAACTAATTTTATCTGATATATATATATAAAATTATATATATATATATATAAAGTGGTTTGTTAGTCTAAAATTTCTTATTGGTTAGTTATTTTGACATATCTTTCGGGATTCCGTGAGGTTTAATAATGACTTATTATATAGTTTTATTAAAGTTTGAGAAATGGATTCTTCTAATTTCTCTTTAATTCTATCTAATTGGTTTTCAATTTGTTTTTAAAGTATTGGTTGGCATGATTGTTTAAATCAATAATGATTTTTTAATCTTTGTAAGATAAATTACCATTTGAGTCTACTAAGCAAAAGAAAAGTTTCTAAATTATTGAGGAAATAAAAATTAATTACAAGAAGAAAAATAAATAATAAAATGAAGATTTTAAAAATAAAAATGAAGAATTTCCAACAAACAATTCATCAAATAATTTTATAATGTTACTTTCACTAAAAAGAAAATATAAAAAATGACATATCAAAATTACTCTTTTAATCTGTTAAGGGAGGAATCGCCCTTCTCCCTCTTAAGTCTAGGTTAAAGCAAAAAGTCTTAAGTTCAACCTTGAACTCTAGCATCTATGTGCAGCAGAATAACTTATTTATCAAGCAAAATAACAAGAATTCAAAGCAGAATATAAAAGAGCACAACACAATTTTACGTGGTTCAGCCAATTGCCTATGTCCACGATGGATCTAAAGATCCTAACCTCTCTTATTAACTTTTTAGAGATTTTATAAGGAAAACCTAATGAATAACCCTCAAAAGGACCTAATGTTTAGTGTACCTTTACTCTACCACGAACAATGAACACTCAAACGATGGTTCCACCCTAGCACACACAAGCACTTAGTGTTCACCCAGTTCTTCCCTTCTCTTAGAGTCTCTCTTTTAATGCTTAATCTCAACTAAATGGTTTACAAGTAATTATATAGTGATTATTTTGTGCCTACTAACCCTATTCTTTATTGGAGTAAGAATCCACTTATTTTAGAAGTCCAAAACTTTCAAAAACTCAAAATCCAATTCAAAAACTAAAATTTTTCGGCACGGGCTCCAGGGCGCTGAGCTTTATCGCGTTTGACGCCGAGGCGCTGAGCTTCTGGTTTAGGTGCCATGGCATTCAGCCCTGGGCACCGCGGCGCTTAACCTTAGCACTTCCTTTGCACTTTTTCTTTGCTTCCTTCGCATCTTTAAGTCTCGTTTCGCTTCCCCTTTCGTGTCCCACAAGTCCTAGACTTCGCTATACATATCCCACATGTTTTAGACTTCTTATGACTCTCTTTTTTGACATTCATCTCAATTCTTATCCAAACAAGATTGTTGAATCACTAAATCTCTAACAAACCATTCCTTGATTCAACATCTTCCATATAAGAAGGCTTCTAGATCCGATCCACACCAATACTCTATCACTTAAAATTGAGTCCAGTTAAGTCTCCACCAAGACTTAACTTTCCCCGGGCTAGTGACTTTAGTCTCCAAAGGAATTCGTCCACCTTACATAGGGTATGGATTTGTTGCACTCCTTTTCGACCCTCATCACCTTGGTGAGCACGGTTTGGATGTCGCCTAGTAGTCTGTATTACCCCAACACCCCACGTTGGGCCACTTATGGCCATCTCAGTAAGCACATAGAGCCCCACATTATGTTTTTCACCCTCAAACCTTATAGGTCCTTTCTTTATCATTAGTTTTCTTTTTTTCACTTTAACCGAATACCTTTCCTCATCGAGCTTGCTTAGGCATATCAAGTTCCTCCTCAGTTTAGGAACATGTTTTACACCATGTAAGTCCTAGCTTCTCCACCTTGCATCCTCAACCTTATGTCACCAACTTCCATGATCTCGCAAGTCATGTCATTCCCCATTAGAGTTTTACTTCTCTTGGCTTTATAGTTGGTAAATATTGATCTGTCGGAACACATATGGATGCTGCACCCCGAAGCTAGTATCCATTTGCCAGCGTACTTTCCCCTTGAGGCTATCAATGTGTCTACAACTTTGGTATCTTCCTCAATACCGATTGTAGCCCACCTTCATTGGCCTTTTGATTTCGAATAATCCTTCACAAAGTGCCCTTCCTTATTATAAAGAGAACACTTCTTGGATCTCCTCTTTGATTGGTTGCTCCTCCTCCCTTGTGCAAGCAATGCTGCTTCACTCTCGGACTCAAATCTGTTTGTCAATTCTTTTGAGTTCAATGATGCCTTGACGTCATTCATCGTTAAAGATTCCTTACCATATAGCAGCGTATCCACAAAGCTTTCATAGCTCTTGGCAACGAACTTAACAGGATTATGGCCTTGTCTTCATCCTCAGTCTTGATGCCCAATTACTCAAGACTTATGATGATCATGTTAAACTCGTCAATGTAAGCTCTCAATGAAGATCCCTCATGCATTGTTAGCTGATGCAATTTTTTCTTCATAAGAAGTCTATTTACAAGAGACTTCTTCATGTATAATGCCTCGAGTCTCTTCCATAGCCCCAAGTCAGTTTCTTCATAATTAACTTCCTTTAATATTTCGTTATTCAACGCTAGTATTATAGTATTGTGAGCCTTTTTTTGAATCGTGTCTACATCTTTCTGTCCAGACTTTAAGGTTGTTATCCCTTCATTAGTTGAGGAACTGGTTTTCTCGAAGGTTGAGTCTAGCCATTCCTTCACTAGTAGAGCCCTAACCTTCTTCCTCCAAAGATTGAAGTCATTCATCCCATTGAACTTCTCTATTTCTTGCTTGATTGCAGCCATGGTTTAAATACCTTAGGTGTGTATTATCAAACTTGGCTTTGATACTAGTTTGTTGAGGGAAGAATCGCCATTCTCCCTCTTGAGACTAGGTTAAAACAAAGAACCCCAAGTTTAACCATGAACCCTAACCTCTATGTGCAATAGAATAACCTGTTTATTAAGCAAAATAGCAAGAATTAAAAGTAGAATATAAAAAGCACAACACAATCTTACGTGGTTCGACCAATTGCCTATGTCTACGGTGGATCTAAGGATCCTAACCTCTCATATTAACTCCCTAGAGATTTTATAAGGAAAACTCAATAAAGAACTCTCAAAAGGACCTAGTGTTTAGTGTACAATTGCTCAACCACAAACAATGAACACCTAAACGATGGTTCCACCCTAGCGCACATAAGCACTTAGTGTCTACCTAGTTCTTCTCTTCTCACAGAGTCTCTATTTTAATGCTTAATCTCAACTAAAGGGTTTATAAGTATTTATATAGGGGTTATTTCGTGCCTACTAACCTTATTCCTTGTTGGAGTAAGAGTTCACTTGTTTTAGAAGTCCAAAACTTTCCAAAACTCAAAATCCGATTCAAAAAAGAAAAGTTTTTGGCTCGGGTGCCATGGCGCTGTGGCATTGAGCTTTATCACACCTAGCGCCACAACGTTGAGCTTCTGGTCTGGGCACCATGGCACTCATCCCTGGCACTTGCTTTGTGCTTTTTCTTAGCTCTCTTCGTAACTTCGAGTCTCGTTTCACTTTCATTTTTGTGTCCCACACGTCCTAGACTTCTCCATACGTGTCCCACACGTTCTAAACTTCTTATGACTCTCTTCTTTGACATTCATCTCAATTTTTGTCAAAATAAAATTATTGAATCACCAAATCTCTAACATAATCAATAATGTATTAAGATTGGAAACACTTGCTTTATCCTTTGGTTAGGCACTATTTTAGTTCATAGCTAATAATTCATGAAAAGATGAATTAAATCAAAGCTATTAATTGCAGACCTTACAAAAATAATACAAATGATGGACTAAAAAGTATGTTGAAGTCGTCGTATAATTATCCAATCTAAGAGATAAAATATTAGTATTTATAATTATGAAATATTTGAAAAGAATATTAGTCCAAATATATTGGAGTTAATTTTTTGTGTTAATACGATAAATATGTGATTTTTATGGAAAAGAATTATAAATTTATTTAATGGAGATCATGGATGATAGGATTATTTTATGATTTTGTATTTAATTAAGACAAAGACCGAAGTTTTAATTAGTAATTAAAGTAGGATAAAGATTCATCAATTAGAATTTTAATATTTGAAACCAATTTACAAAAGATCAAATCTCTTTATTTCTTCACCAATTTTCAGACCACCATATTGAAAAACAAAGCAACAATTGCTTTGAATTATAAAACAACAACCGAAATAGAAATATGAAACAATTCCAAATTGCTTCCCTTGGCATCTAAGAAGAAAATGAAACAATTTCATGTTCCTTCAAAATGCTTCTTGATGAACACATAAAAATGCATATTTATTAAGAGATTCATTCACCATTTAATTGTTCTAATTTTAGCATTTTTGTGTTTTTAGATTGAAATAAAGTGTCTTTCTAAAATTGTGATTAATAAATATTATTTGCATAGGTTTAGGTAAAATGGATGTAACTCTCAATGTAGAAATCAAAATGAAGAAATTCTAGAACCTAGAGTAACATGACTCAATCTTACACAAACTTGAAGAACAGTTAAAAAGCAAAATCTAATATTTTATAGGCCAAAATTGGGATAAAATAGAATTGGATTACAACTTCCGCTCAGCTTGACCCACCTCAAGTATTTGAATCGTATTTCACAAAATACGTACCCAATTGGTATAATTCTTGAAGCTGTGAAATACTGACTTAATTATCAACAACTGTTATGTTGATGGTAAAGTCCAAATCAGCCTTTATCATGAACCAAATTGTATTGCAAGCGGGTAACAGGGTTATTGGTCAAAATCTGACATATCTTTGGCATTTTGCCCATATCACATTGGATATTCAACCAATTTGTATGAACCTAGTGCCTATGAAAACAAGAGACAAAATGCTATAACTGTTATGTCGGAAAAAAAAAAGGTTACATCGGTCATTTACATTATAAAAAAAGTGTTGTAAGTGGGTGAATGAGTGGTTAGCCTAAATTATTGAAGATTAAAGCCACACTTAACATATTTCCATTCATTGCCTATATAAGGACACTCTTAGGACATTTTCAACATTAGATAATTCTCTCTTATTTTATTCTCATTAACATGCATTGTAATCTAGACTAGAGTTCTTGGTAAGACTAACAGATGAACTTTTATGTGTAATAAATCTACTTCTATACTTTGATTCTTTGTCAAGAGTTACAAATATTTGTAAGTTTATTTATGCATAAACTCTTATCTAGTATTTTTCTATAATCCAAAGGTTATAATTATCATATTTCATATATTTTTAGTCATGCTTTCTTTATGTGATCTTGTTGAATTATAATTGTTATTGATTACATTATTTTACACGTTAATCTTTTACTACAATATTGTCAATCGATATATTGTCGATCTTGGATAACATGTAAAGACAATAGTTGTTTGATATTCAAGTTAATATTTTATTGCAATATTGTTAAAAGGATATATTGTCGATCTTAAATAACTTGTATAAATGAACATGATTTGTGTTAATATTTGCAAAGAGTTTAGTCATATCAAATACATTGTTATCAAATGTGCAATATTTTACATATCTTCCGATTCATTATTTGGGATATAAAACTTTCAATTGAGTCATAAACATTGAATCAAAGTGTAAAGTAAATTTATAAAACATAATTGTGATTCTTGAAGCCTTGAAATCATCATTATAAGACATTTTCCTCAATTCATAAATAATTCTATCTCATCTACTTAAACCAATTAATTAATTTTCTCCTTTGCTATTGCTTTAATATTTTACTTCACCAACTTATTTTGCCAAAAGCTTCTTTGTGGATTGACACCTTAATCTATACTACGATAGCCACATTACATTTTGAGCATAAATAAAATTTGACGTTGTTGTCAGAGAAACACACTAAGAGAAAGTCGGTTGCGTTTATCAATACTAAAGTGGTAACTTTGTACATTTTCTTTTTTTTTTGTAAAATTTTAGTTTTTAAATTTATTTCTCTTGTTATAATTTTTTTTATTGTTCATAGTTGGTTCTACCCTCTAATTCAGTTTATTTTCTTTAGTTATTTTGTTGTATTTTATTTTATTTTAATGGTTAGTTCTACTGCCTAACTTAGTTTATTTTTTTTTATTTATTTATTGTATGTTGCACTTTATTTTCTTTTATTTATTTATTGTACTTTATACTTTATTTTCTTTTATTTATTATTGCACTTTATTTTTTAGTTAATTTATCGTATTTTATTTTATTTTAATGACTGATTTTATCGCCTAACTTAGTTCATTTTATTTTATTTATATATTGCACTTTATTTATTTATTACACTATATTTATTGCACTTTTTTTATTTTAATGGCTGGTTCTACCGCTTAACTTTTTATTTATTTATTTATTGTACTTTGCAGTTTATTTTATTTTATTTATTTATTATATTTTTTATTTATTTATTGTACTTATTTATTTATTTATTGTACTTTACAGTTTATTATCTTTTATTCATTTATTGTATTTATATTTTATGATTGGTCTTACCACTTAACTCATTTCTGTTTCTTGTTGTGTTTTATTTCACTTCTTTTTTTTTTTTTAGAATTTCCTTTATTAAAAAAAGAGTAAAAAAAAAATTGTTAGGATGTATGCATCGACTTAAAGACAAACGAAGAAGATTTGTGAAATAACTAGAACTAGAACCCCCACCACAATTTGTAAGGGAAGAGAATTTACCATCTAGTTCATTTTGTAATTCCAATACAATAAGCTAACACGAGGATAACCGCGTTAGAACTCTAAAAGATTATTTGCATCCTACTTGCACAGCCACACCATCATACATTATATTTCCACCTAACACACCACATTCAATTTTAAACCTGAAATGATACAACTTCTGCCCACTTTTCATGGTCTAGATACTGAAAATCCTTATGTACATGTTAAGGAATTTGAAAATGTAATTGTCACCTTCTATAGCCAACCTAAAGCCATAGACACTGTTAGGCTTACATTTTTCCCTTTTTCTTTGAAAGACAAAGTAAAGAGTTAACTATACTCTTTGAGGCCGAGGTCTATAGGAACTTGGGCAAAAATGACCCAAGCATTTTTCAATTAATACTTTCCAAAACACAAAACTAATGGCCTGAAAAGGCAAATTTCTTCCTTCTCTTAAAAAGATAGTAAAACCTTATATTAAGTTTAGAAAATGTTTAAAGAGTTGCTAAATCTATACTCTCACCATGGGTATGAAAATTGGTACTTGGTTAGCTATTTTTATGAGGGAATCACAATTAGAGAGCGTCAATTTATTGAGATGATGTGTAATTGGGAGTTTCTTCACAAAGATCCTGAGGAAGCTATAGAATTTCTTAATGACTTAGCCAAAAAAGCCCATACATGGACTGGACTTAGCGCTACTGAAAGCACAAATAGGTCACGATCTAGTGGCATTTTTCATCTTAGGGAAGAGGATAGCCTTAAAGCCCAGTTAGAGGTCTTAACTAGAAAATTATAGGCCTTGAAAACCAAAGATAGAAGGGTCACCCATACGGTTGTTAGAATTGAGTCACATGATGTCTGTTTTTTCTGTGGATGAGTGGAACACTTAGCTCAGGATTCTCCACTTATAATGAGATGAGAGGGATATATGAGGAACATTGTAATGCCTTAGGGATGTACAAGAAGCCTTATTCACCATACTCTAAAACATATAATCCTAGTGGGAGAAACCATTTAAACTTTGGTTGGAAATTTGACCAACAAGTCAACAATTATTGGAAGCAAGAACAACAAGCACCTAAGTCTTATGGTATACCTTAATATAATGCACGACCAGCTAGGAGTCCTTTAGAGGATACATTACAAGCATTTATGAGGGCACAAAGAAAGACTAATCAAAATTTTGAAACAATTCTTGCACAGGTGGTAGACAAAAACAAAGAAATCAAGAGTCAAATCACTAAGCTGACCAGTGCCTTAATTGTACAAGAGTGAGGTAAGTTTCCATCTCAACCTCAATCCAATCTAAAAGGACAATTCATGGCACAAGCTTCTACTTCTAATACACAACTCTCATAGAAGTTAATGCCATTACTACTCAAAGTGGTAATATTGTGAGTGAGTCTACTTCTGAAACTAACACATCTACGAGTAGTAAAGACGCCCCTTTTGAAAAAGAGGCCATAGTGAAAAAAGAGCCCAAAAATAAGTTTCAATCCCAATGTCTTTTCCTCAAGCTCTTCGACCTATTGGAAAAAATTCAAAAATTCAATGTGAGATTTTAGAACATTTGAAACAAGTTAAGATTAATCTTCCCTTGTTGCATTTGATTAAACAAGTTATAACTTATGCCAAAATCATCAAGGATCTATGCACTATAAAAAAAAAACATCGTGTAAAGAAAATTACATTTTTGACAGAACAGGTAAGTGCAATAATTGAATAAAAGATACCACCTAAGTATAAAAACTCAGGATGTCCCATAATTTCCTGTCAAATTGGGACACATGAGTTTGATTAAACTTTGTTGGACTTAGGAGCAAGTGTAAATTTAATGCCTTATTTTATTTACTTGTAATTGGGACTTAGTGAGATTAAACATATATCTATTGTTCAACAATTAGCTGACCGATCAATCAAGAAATCACGGGGAATAATAGAAAATATTTTATTGTAAATTGATAAATTTTACTACCCTATTAATTTTCTTGTTTTAGATACTAATTCTGAGTCTAAAATCCCTCTTATTTTGGGGAGACCCTTTCTTGCCACTGCTAACACTTTTATTAATTGTAGAAATGGTCTAATGAAATTATCTTTTGGGAATATAACTCTTGAGGTGAATAGTTTCCATATTGGCAAGCAACCACGAGAAGAAGATGAATGCTATCATTTATATATGATAGATGCACTTGTAGCGGAGGAAGCTTATAAAAATCATGGCTTTGATTCTTTAGAAAACCTCTTTGATTTTAATTTTAAAGAATTGTATTATCCTAGTGAAACAACTGATATGTTTTGTATTTTTTACTCACAGGATAAAGGGACTCGATTTTGGCAGTCACGCTTTAAAGAATTGCCATGAAAGAGAGAGAAATCGAAACCATCAAACCTCGAGACACCACAAGTTGAGCTTTCTCCACTGCCCAAAGGTTTAAAATACGTATTCTTGGGACCAGGTGATACATTTTCTATCATTATTTCTTTTGAACTTAGTGCTGAACAAGAGAAAAAATTGATAAAATTGTTAAAAGAACATAAGTCTGCACTAGGTTAGATCATAGTTGATATTAAAGGCATTTCTCCATTGATATGCTCTCATAGAATTCATTTAGAGAAAGGTACCCAACCCCGTAGAGACCCACAAAGAAGACTTAACCCAACAATGAAAGAAATAGTGAAGAAAGAAGTCTTGAAACTATTAGATACGGGTATAATCTACCCAATTTTTGATAGTCAATGGGTAAGTCCAACTCAAGTAGTGCCTAAGAAATCTAGGGTATTGTTGTAAAAAATGAGAATGGGGTACCTGTACCAACTAGGGTAGTAAGTGGTTGGCGAATGTGCATTGATTATAGAAAACTAAACACAGCTACTAGAAAAGACTATTTTTCCATTGCTTTTTATCGACCAAATTTTAGAACGTGTAGTTGGACATCCCTTTTATTTCTTTTTTGATGGGTATTCAGGATATTACCAGATTGAGATAATGGTAGAAGATAAAGAAAAAACCACTTTTACATGCCCTTTTAGTGCTTATGCTTTTTGTAGAATGCCATTTGGATTATGTAATGCACCAGCTACTTTTCAACATTGTATACTGAGTATTTTCTCTAATATGGTTGAAAAATGTATAGAAGTTTTATGGATGATTTGACTGTTTTTTGTAATTCTTTTGATTTATGTCTACTTAACTTAAAAGTTGTTTTGAGTAGGTGTGAAGAAAAAGGACATGTGCTAAATTAGGAGAAATGTCATTTCATGGTATCTTTAGGAATCATTTTGGGCTACATTGTATCTAAAAGAGGGATAGAGGTTAACAAGGCCAAAATTGAATTAATCTCTAAATTACCTACACAAAAAATGGTAAAAGATGTTCGATCTTTTCTTGGACACGCTGACTTTTACAGGAGGTTTATACAAAAATTTGCTACCATATCTAGACCATTGTGTAACCTTTTGCTAAAAGATGCAGAATTTACATAGACATAAAAGTGTGATGAGGTATTCCGAACACTTATTGCCAAACTCACCACCACTCTTACCATGCAATCACCAGATTGGAACCTTCCATTTGAAATTATGTGTGATGCAAGTAATTATGTTGTAGGAGCAGTTCTTGGGCAACGAAGGGAGGGAAAACCCTTTTGTTGTTTATTAAGCTAGTAGGACTTTAAATGATGCTCATATCAATTACACTACTACTAAAAAAGAACTACTAGCTGTTGTTTTTGCCTTAGAAAAATTCCTTTCTTATTTGATTGGTTCACCTATTATTGTTTTTACTGACCACGCGGCCCTTAAGTACCTTTTTTCTAGGAAGGATGTTAAAGCCCATTTAATTAGGTAAATTCTTCTTTTGTAGGAATTTGATCTAGCCATCAAAGATAAGAGGAGCATTGAAAATGTTATTGCTGATCATTTATCTCATCTTGAGTTCACTGACTCCACTAATTTGCCACTCATTCGAGATGATTTTCCTGATGAACATCTTTTCACTATAAGCCAAATATCTTGGTAGGCACATATCGTAAATTATTTGGTTTGTGGTGAATTTCCATCTAACTGGAATGCATAAGATAAGCGAAAGTTCTTAGTTAAGGTACGTAATTTTTATTGGGATGATCCATATCTTTTCAAATACTGCCCTGACTAAATTATGAGACGTTGCATTCCTAAAAGTCAAGTTTTTAGTGTCTTAAATTTTTACTATAATACTGTTTGTGGCGGTCATTTTTCTATGAAAAAGACAACTGCATAAATTTTACAATGTGGTCTTTACTAGCCCACTTTATTCAAAGACACTAATAATTTTTGTCATTCCTATGAAAAATGTCAAAAGTTAGGTACTTTATCTCGAAGATATATGATTCATCTTAACCTTATGCTTGTTATTGAGATATTTGATTATTGGAGTATCGAATTTATGGGTCCTTTTCCTTCATCTTTTGCCTACCTTTACATCATTCTAATTGTTGACTATGTATCAAAATGGGTGAAGGTTGTAGCTTGTCGTACTAATGATAATACAATTGTGGTAAAATTCTTAAAAGAAAATGTGTTATCTAGATACGGTACGCCACGTGTCATCATTAGTGACTATGGAACACATTTTTGTAACCGTTCTTTTGAAGATTTGATACGCAGGTTTGGTGTTCTTCATAAAGTTTTCACTGCATACCATCCACAGACAAATGGATAAGCCGAGCTATCAAATAGAGAGGTTAAACAGATTTTAAAAAATACGGTTAACTCGAACCGCAAAGATTGATCTTTATGCCTTTCTGATGCATTATAGGCATATCACACTGCATATAAAATCATCGTAGGAATGTCTCTATACTGGCTTATTTATAAGAAAGCTTGTCATTTACCTGTTGAGTTAGAGCATAAAATTTATTGGGCTGTCAAAATTCTTAACTTTGATTTGAGTGCTGCAAGTCTTCAGAGAAAGTTATAATTGTCAGAAATAGAAGAGCTATGAAAGGATGCATATGACAACTCCAAAATTTACAAAGCTAAAATGAAAGCAACTCATGACAAACAGATCTCAAGGAAACACTTTAAGCCAAATCAACAGGTCTACCTTTATGATTTTCGATTGCATGTATATCCTAGAAAGTTGAGATCTCAATGGACTGATTTATTTATGGTAAGGCACGTTTTTTTTTATGGTGTTATAAAAATCGAGGACCTCACTGATGGGCGAACTTTTAAAGTGAATGGACAGTGGCTGAAAAATTATGTGAAAAAGGTAGACCACTCTATGTACCTAGACAATATCCCTCTTGTGGATCCTATCTATTATGCTTGATCAGGTTCAATCTATCTGTACCATATTTTATATTATGTTTATATTTATCTTTTGACTTTTAATTTTTCTTTTATTTTCTTTTATATTTTATTTTACTTTTTTTTCTTTTTTTTTTCTTTAGTGTGATTTTATTTCTCGGTCAAGTGGCAGATATGGTACTCCGTAATTATTAAAATCGGTTTCTCAGTTCCTTAAAAATTATCCCTCAAACTATGCATTCATCTCTTTTCTTTCTTTCGAAATGGATCTCATTTTTGCCAACCTTAAAAACCGCTTTCCTTCATTACCTCAAAATACTCTACTTAAGATTTACAAAGCACGGTGTAAAAGACTAAGACTATTGATGTTGAGTAATATCCCTGTGGATATTCGTTGATTAATCAAAGTTAAGGTTATATTATTTGGTGAATTTGTAAATGATTTTATTTTTTTTATGCCTAGTCTTGCAAGAAGCTCTTATGCCAAAAGGCGACGAGCAAAGAGGTTACAAGTCTGTCATAAATGTGCTCGATGAAATTGTAACCGAAGTTGTCGTTCTTTAGGATTTGCATCTAGAAATCAAGAAGACAAAATTCAGTTCATTAAGGATGGACTGAGTAAGGAGTCTATGGATGATATCCTATTGACTCTTGAGATGCATCCCTGTGGACTTGTGCAACGTAAACTTCTCGATTTATGGATTAAATTCAAAAATGAACATCAATAGTATAGTCTCGGGAATTTAACTCTAAAAGACTATGTTTGCCAATTTATAAGAAAATTGGATGGAAAGCCTATCCCTAACCCATAGAGGGCGTTTAAACTATTATTGGACGTAAAACTAAAGGAAGATGTGAGCCACAATCACAACTACCTGTAAATACATGAGTAGCCCTATATGAATAGTAAGGCTACTCATATAGATGTCTTAAATTCAAACCTTTTGGTTAAATAATGCATGTGGGTCATTATGTTTCAATTTTTGTGTTTTTTTTTAACTCTCTTCTAACAAACTGTTGGGTTACAAAAATCATTGTTATCATTTGGTACTCTATAAATATAGCACCTCATTTTCTTTATTTTCATATATTGAGATAAATGTGAGTGTAGATATAGAGGAAACCTTAGTTCAACAATTTTGACATATATGTGTATTTTGTGGATCTAGTATTGGAGAAAATAAAGTGTTTATAGAGGCAACAAACAATCTAGAAAAAGTATTAGTTGTAAGAAAAATCCATCTGATTTATGGAGGGGGTAGCCTTAGGTTAATGAGGTATGTGTCAATAGCTGCACATTTAGGAGAAAATCAAGTTTTAGCTATTATTCCTACAGCTTTAATTATGAAAACCTTACTGGAAAAACAATAAAGGAAGAATTACGAGTCTCATCCATGCATGAACATATAGCTAGAATGCTTTACAATACAGACGCTTTTATTACTTTACCAGGTGGTTTTAGTACATTGGAAGAAATTTTTCAAATTACTTCTTGAACCTAACTGAATATCCATCGAAAACTCATAGGTTCATTGAATGTTAAAAACTATTTTGATTGCTTACTCTATTTTCTTGATCAAGTTGTGAAACCGAATTTTATTTCACATTCGGCGTGATAAATCCTTATTTCTGCTACCAATGCGGATGAATTGATTGAAAAATTACAGACAGTTACCTACGAACCTGACCCAGCAATAACTCGGATCGATTGGTCAGTGGGCCTTAACAAGTAAAAATTGGATCTGACACTTCATTTTTAAATTTTTCTTTGTTTTATTTATTTAACAACATCATCATTTTAGTTTATATTTGCTTAAGTGTCTCTCGGGTTTGTTTCTTTCGAATAACTGGTATTTCAGGTAATGTCTCCTATACTTTATCTTTTTCTATTTAAACATTGAGGACAATGTTTCATCTAGTTTGGGGGGAGGATAGTAGACATAAGTTGTATTTTGCATTCAAAATAAAAAAATTTTAAAAAAAAGATAATGGGGTCCGACATTTGATTAAAATGACAGAGTAAAGAGTTCATTCTTGAACTCTTGAAATGCATTCTAGGTCAAATTAAAATGGCAGAGTAAGGAGTTTTATTTCTAACTTTTGAAACGCATTTTAACTAACTTGTTATTTTATTTTATATTTCATGCATTGTTGTTTTGCTTGTAGTCTTGGTAATTCTTGTATAAAGGAATTTATTTTTCTACCTAGGTATGATTTTAAAATTGTTTAGGTTGAGTCACTGTTTTTATTTAGGTTACTAAAGAATGACTTCTAAAATATTTTTGAGCAAATGGTAAGTCTTGTGGTAAAATGAATGATTCAATTTATATAGCAAAGAGAATTCTCATGTTTAAGTATATATTTTTCTAATCTCATATATCGTTTGTGAGTAAGTGGAATGGTTGAGAAAATAGCTTATGAACCTTCATTGATCCTTTGAATTGGTTAATTTTTGTTTAGATTGATATTATTTGAATTAAGAAATAAGTTTGTTGCATTTGTGTATAATATATTTTGGTGAGAAACTTTTGTAATACTTCCTTGTATTCTTAAAAAAAAATCAAAAAAAAAAGAATCAATTAAATTTAATAAAGTCTTTATTCAAAATTTAAAAGACAAATATTTTGTAAGACAATTTTCTCACCAAGCTATATTTGTATTATTCTCATAAGACAATTGAAGTCCTAAAGTTGGTGCATGTCAAGAATGATTGATTTCTAAAACAATTAATTTTCCTATCTTTGGATCAATGTTAGTTTGTATGCATGTCTTAAAATTGACTTTTTCTGGAGTGCTTAACTATTTTCCAACTCCATGAGAGAAATCCTAACATTTTAAACAGTCACACACTTGTGAGGATATGGAATTGAGGCTTTTACTTGGATAAATTCTCAATGCTATATTTGTTATGGTTTGTGGTAAGATGGTTACGGATTAAATCACACACACACACAATTTTTGAAAGTTATAATTGAAAAAATCATAATATCAATAGTGATCTTAAACTGATTTTTTGTTTGAAATGCTTAGCTAGTTTTGCATATTCTATTTACGCTTGAATTGCTAGAGACTAGCAATAAGCTGGTTGGGGACTGTGATGAACACATAAAAATTCATATTATTAAGAGATTCAATCACCATTTAATGTCACTAATTTTAGCATTTTTGTATTTTTAACTTGAAATAAAGCATTCTCCTTAAATTCTGATTAATGAATGTTATTTACATAGATTTAGATTAAATGGACGTAACTCTCAATGTAGAAATAGAAATGAAAAAATTCTTAAACCAAGAGTAACATGACTCAATCTTACACAAACTTGAAGAACAGTTGAAAAGCAATATCTAATATTTTATAGGCCAAAATTGGGATAAAATAGAATTGGATTACAACTTTCGCTCAGCTTGACCCACCTCAAGTATTTGGATCGTATTTCACAAAATACGTACCTAATTGGTATAATTCTTAAAGCTATAAAATACTGACTTAATTATCAATAACTGTTATGTTGATGGTAAAGTCCAAATCAGCCTTTATCATGAACCAAATTGTATTGCAAGCGGGTAACAGGGTTATTGGCCAAAATCTGACATATCTTTGGCATTTTGCCCATATCACATTAGATACTCAACCAATTTGTATGAACCTAGTGCCTATGAAAAGAAGATACAAGATGCTACAACTGTTATGTCGGAAAAAAAAAGGTTACATCGGTCATTTACATTATAAAAAAAATGTTGTAAGTGGGTGAATGAGCGGTTAGCCTAAATTATTGAAGATTAAAGCCATACTTAACATATTTCCATTCATTGCCTATATAAGGACACTCTTAGGACATTTTTAATATTAGATAATTCTCTCTTATTTTATTCTCATTAACATGCATTGTAATCTAGACTAGAGTTCTTGGGAAGGCTAAAAGATGAACTTTTATGTGTAATAAATCTACTTCTATACTTTGATTCTTTGTCAAGAGTTACAAATATTTGTAAGTTTGTTTATGCCTAAACTCTTATCTAGTATTTTTCTATAATCCAGAGGTTATAATTATCATGTTTCATATATTTTTAGTCATGCTTTCTTTATGTGATCTTGTTGAATTATAATTGTTATTGGTTACATTGTTTTACACGTTAATCTTTTACTACAATATTATCAATTGATATATTGTTGATCTTGGATAACATGTAAAGACAATAATTGTTTGATATTCAAGTTAATCTTTTATTGCAATATTGTCAATCGATATATTGTCGATCTTAAATAACTTGTATAAATGAACATGATTTATGTTAATGTTTGCAAAGAGTTTAGTCATATCAAATACATTTGTTATCAAATGTGTAATATTTTACATATCTTTCGATTGATTATTTGAAATGTGAAACTTTTAATTGAGTCATAAACATTAAATTAAAGTATAGAATAGATTTATAAAGTATAATTGTGATTCTTGAAGCCTTGATTGCATCATCATAAGACATTTTTCTCAATTCATAAATAATTCTATCTCATCCACTTAAACCAATTAATTAATTTTCTCCTTTGCTATTACTTTAATATTTTACTTCACCAACCTATTTTGTCAAAAACTTCCAATCTATATTGTAATAACCGCATTATATTTTGAGCGTAAACACTTCTCCCGCCCTTGTTTCACAATATCTCAATATATATATATAATATTATTATATTAATAAAATATTACAATTGGCCACCATTATATAAAAAGAATATTATTATAATAAATAATAATATAAATTGCTTGACAACTATATTGCAATATAATATAATAATATTGTGTAAAATGACCATTTTCCCCCTCATAAATAGTTACCAAGTTTACCACTTAGTGAGTACCCCCAAATCCCAAACTTGAGTAAACTCAAGCGAAGGTCCACAATGCGTCATGTGTTATTATACAATTAGTAAATAACAATTATCGACTAATTATTGTATTTAACGCTTAAATACAAATATGCACGTATTTTTGTGGTAGAGCAAGATATTATTGGATTAAATAATTTAATTCGATACGCTGCCTCAGTGCACATCGAGTACACTCTATATCGCAGGACTCCCTAGGTCCATGCTCGATTCGTCAAATAGAATTATTCTATGAATTTGAGAACATTTCCCCACGCATATGTCACAGAAATACAAATCAGCGCATCAATCATTCAAGGTGAGGTTACAATGTATACGTATAGTCCTTCCGTCATGATATCTTAGATGTGCGGGAATATAGATTATCAACGTCAAATTCCCATGTGCTATCCATATCATATCCTCAAAATTGTATCTCACTGAACAATATGTGTAAACTCTTTTGTCATATTGTTACACCCTGACGGAAACTCTTTCTTGAGATTAATGCTTATGGTTAGAAGACTTTCTGAGATATAGTCTTGAAGCATCTGGATATCTAACTCCCTATACGAGCTTACGGATCCTATATCTGTACACACTAAACTCTATAAGCATCAAACTATGCCTAGCGACTCGCAACAATCACACCATAAAAGATCTGTGACATGCATGGAATCAAAGTATGGTAGATCACTTACAAGCCCACCGTGGCACTCAGGTCAAAAGAACTATGTATACTACTCAACTTGAAAGACCCTCCATTGACGGCTTACATAGGGTGTCTATCGAAGGCCCTTGTGAGTCCGTCCCATATCCTGTCCTAACTTGATACCAATATGTCAATACAGGTTCCAAACTCATAGTTGGTTGGGAACGACCATCTATGCCCTATAGATATGACATATGCTGATCTATATAAAGGTATCCACAGATAGACCCGCATCTGTAAAAATAGATCAGGGACAATATTCGAGAACATACTTGCGCAACTGATATTTCCTGGCACCTGATTGCAACTCTTCTAACTATGCAGTTACTAGTATATTCCTAGGTCTATGTTCTATTGCAGATAAGATTCAACTCTTGGATCTTCGCTGAGTATTATAATCAGCTAACAATTAGCTGTGCTAACATTTAGCATTTATATTTTCAACGTGGCTAACTATAGGCCATTATCTAAACTTCTTTAGACCAGATCTGAACTCCTTCAGATCATACAATGTCTGTAATGTTACATTACATAGTACCATTTAAATAAGTGTTAATGATTTAATGGGAATATACACATGTATAAATATATAAGTATATGTGTATTCAGGGATGGCACGTAACCACCAACCCTAACACTGAGTGCCGTGGTGGGCTGATAAGTAATCCACCATACTTTAGTTCTACGCATGTCACTGACCTTTCATGGTGTGACCGTTAGGTGTCGCTGAGTATGGTCTAATGCTTATAGAGTCTGGTGCGTATAGATATAGGACCTGTCAACTCGTATAGGAAATTAGATATCTAGATGCTTCGATATTGTATCTTGGAAAGTCTTGTGGCCATAAGCATTTATCCTAAGAAAGAGTTTCCGCCAGGGTGGAACAATATGGCAAAGGAGTTTGGGCATATTATTCAGTGGGATACAAGTTCAGAATTAGGTTAGGGATGAGCACATAGGGATTTAACGGTGATAATCTATCTCCCCGCACATCTAAGATATCATGCCAAAATGATTATACATATGCGTTGTGATCTTAACTTAAATGGTCGACGCACCAATTTGTATTTCTGTGACGTGTGCATAGGGCAGTGTTCACGGACTCATGGAATAGTTCTATTTGACAAATTGGGCGTGGACTTAGGGAGTCCCGCAATATGGAGTGTACTCATTGAGCACTTGAATAGCATACCGGATTGAATTGTTTAATTTAATAATATCCAGCACTACTACGAGAATGCACATGTGTCCATATTTAAGTATTAAATATAATAATTAGTTAACAATTGTTGTTTACTAATTGTATCATGACATATAACGTATTGTGAACTCTCGGTTGAGTTTATTCAAGTGTGGGTATGGTGGGACTCATTAGAGGTATACTTGGTAACTATTTATGAGGAGTAAAATGATAATTTTACACATTGATTATTTAATTGTTAAATAATCAAAATATCTCATTATAATACAGTATAATATATTCTTATATTATTTAATTTAATAATATTATTTTATACTTAGTTGTAAATCATATATGGTTATTATATTATTATTTTGATATAATAATATTATATCTTAAACTTAGTGGGCAAGTTTAGTGTTTTATTATTATTTTATATATGTTATGTATATATATTTTGAGATGTTAAGTGTGACAGCCAGGGGTGACAAAATTGAAAGAAATTTTGATTGCTTTGTTTTTCTCTTGCTTTTACTAAAACCTTAGCCGGCCAAAAACAAGGGAAAATAGAAGAAATTGTTTCTTTTTCTTGCAATTTCAAGTGTTGAAATTATTGATTATTATTTCCCTTAACTAGCCAAACCACTAAAAGCAGTGTAAAGAATTTGTTTTATTGATCAAAGAGTTGATCAAATGAAAAATAATTCATAGAATTTAAGTGTTAAACCCGATATTGGATATTTAGAGCTGTTGTTTTAATTTACCAAGTCCACCCAGTTGGTGACTAGAACTGTCAATGGATTAATCTTCAGGCGGACTCTTAGCTTACACGTGTAAAAAGTTACACATTTTGGTAAATTCTCAAACTCCCTTTAATATATTTATGTGATTAATATATTATTTATTGTGTTTATTATATGAATTGGTCTCCAAACGTACTCTCAGTTTACACGTGCAAAAAGTTACACATTTTAGTAAATTCTTAAACTCCCTTTAATATATTAATGTGTTAATATATTATTTATTGTGTTTATTATATGTTTTAATATTTCGTTGCGCCATAATATGTATGAGATTCGTATTTGATGCAATGAACACAGTAGCACATGCATACACCGTAGTATAAAAGTCTCCAACAATAAGGATAATTTTACCCCAACTTTTTGAGCATAAATACAACTTTATCCCAGTTAGAGATAAAATACCCAATTTTGCTTAATCAGTTAATTTTTATGTCAATTTGGAAGAAAATAGTAATTTTAATGTACAATTACCAGTTTACTCTTATTGTTTGTTATTTAATTTTGGACATACGGCACGATTTCACTCGATCACTGTTATTAAACACATGGCACAATCCTATCCATTCATTTAATTTAATATATATTTTTTAAAAAATTTAATAAAAGGACATATGTCATAATATTATTAGTACTAAATGACACGTGTCATATATCTGATTTATATTTTTAATAGATATTTTTAAAAATAAATATATATTTTGTAATAAATGACACGTGTCAAACACTGATTAGTTACAAATTACACGTGTTAAATTGGTTTTTTAATAAATATTTTTAAAATAAATTAAATAATAATTAATTAAATATAAATATATCACATCGCAACGGTAGGGTCATTGGACTTCATTTTTCTTGATTTACACAATGGTGAGGTCCTTTTTAACCAAGAAAAAGACTAGAAATAGCCAAATGTGATAGTGAGTGGCATCGGCCACTACCTCCCACCGTCAAATGGGGGGCGGTGACTTGCACTACCTCCACCTATAGAAAGATCGACGACTAATTTGTCCGTAAGTGGGGGCGATGCAAGTCATCGCCCCCCATTTGACGACGGACGGTGGTGGTCGCCACCCCTCACCACCACATTTGATCGTCTTTTGAATTTGATTTTTGCTAAAAATAATCTAGATAAAAAAATAGAGTCCAATTATGTAAAATATGCCCGTAGGCATTTTTCGACAAGTCTTTGGTGATGGTTGCAAATACTTATTTATTTATTTATTTAGTATTTAACTTAATTTAGTTTTAAAAATATAACTAATTATATGATGACAGATGTTATTTTAACTTATCATATTATGACACGTGTTCAAATACAGTGTATGCATAAAATTGTGCAACGTGTCCAAAGTTTAATTTAATTATGTGGTTAGATAACTTTTTTACTCTTCCACATTAAAACTAATGGCAAAAGTTAACAGATTATAGCAAAATTGGGTATTTTATCTCTAATTGAAGTAAAATTGTATTTATACCCAAAATATTGGGATAAAACTATCCTTATCCCTAATATTAAAAAAAAACATAACATTAAAAATATAAACCAAAGGCAATTCAAATTTTTATAAAGCCTTTTTGGTAACTTTTCTTTTTCATGGTTCAATTAAATTCTATAAACCTTATATATATAACAAAATGGACTGACATATGGGCCTCTCTTAACCGATGTAGGATTGCTACCTTCATGGTGGAAGCTACCACTAAGTCATCCTTTATAACACTCTCCTTTAGATTTTACTACTTTAATTATATTTTATATTACTAAGAAAAAACTTAGTAGGACAAAATTTTAAGTAAAATAAATACAACCCTATAATGTACAGCGTATTGAATGTACTCAACATTGCCTCATTAAAACCTTGCCAGTATAACTCAGTGGGATAAAATTTAGTTGAAGAAAAACATTGTACACTAGATGTTTGTAACTGATGAAGTTCTCCTCATAAGAATATACTCTCCCTCAAAGTAACATCTATTAGTTGACAATTTTTTTGAGTCGATGCATGCCAATCTTGTGAATAAATTTTTCAAAAGCTGATATTGGCAAAAATTTGGTGAACAGATTTGTAAAGATATCAATAGAGTATATTTGTCTAACATCAATCTTTTTACTTTACTATAGCTTATGAATATAGAAGAATTTTAGAGAAATATGATTAGTTTTGGCTCCTTTGATGTATTTGCCTTTAACTTAAGTAATACAAGTAACGTTATCTTCATATATTATTATTATTATAATATCTTCTAAAAGGTATACTGCACGTGCTTCAGATGTGATGAATAATTGTTCAAGGCCATATACATCCATACTTGCTTCGTGTAGTGCAAGAATCTCAGAGTGATCGAAAGATATAACAATAGAAGTTTGTTTTATAGATCACTATGAGATAGTTATATTATTGTAAGTAAAAATATATTATTTTTAAGAAGAAGTATTATGGTATCAAATAAGTACTCAATATCTATGTAACCAACTAGAACAAAATTTTATACATGTTCATTAGAATAGAATAGTTTCAAATCTATCATTCTATAAAGATAATAGAATATATGTTTGATACCATTCTAATAACATCAAGTTGGTGTTGGGCTAAATCTTGCCAATAAGTTTACTGCAAATGCTATGTCACATCTAGTGCATTAGGCTACATATAGTCAAGCACTAATTCCATTGAAATATGATACTTTTAGATTAAGTATTTTCTCATCATCTTCTTTAGGATGAAATGACTCTTTTTTTAGGTCACGAGACCAACAACCATAAGAGTACTTAACAGATGAGTTTTATCCATATTAAATCTTCTCAAAATCTCTTCAATATAGGTAGACTAATGGATAAAGATTCCGTTTAATTTGTGCTCAATCTATAAGCCAAGATAATATTTTATCTTCCCTAAGTATTTTATTTTAAATTCTCTTTTTAAGTATTTTGTAGTCTTTAAAAGCTTTTTAAGAGTCCTAATTAGATTCATATCATCCACCTATACAACTAGAATCACAAATCCAGAATTCGCTTTCTTTATAAAGACACGTAGACTTATTAGGTCATCAATCTATCATTTCTTTATCAAGTACTCACTTAAGCGATTGTATCACATGTATTCAGATTATTTTAGTCCATACAAAGATCTATGTAGCTTGATTAGATACAAATTAGGATTACATGCTTCAAGCATATTGAATACTTCAAGGATTTTAATATAAATATCTATGTCCAGTGATCCATATAAGTAAGCTATCACTACATCCATAATATGTATGTCAAGCTTTTCTAAAAATGTCAAGCTTATCAAAAAATCAAATGTAATAGTGTCTATTATGGAATAGTAAGTTTTATCATAATCAATACAGAGTCTTTGTAAGAAATCTTGAGTAAGGAGTCTCTGATGAGTGTATTTTATATCTGTTATTTTAATCTCCAAAACTTGATAATTGCTTAATTTAAATAAGAATATATTTTTTTATGTGTTAATGTTATTTTTGTATGTTTCAAGTTCACAGAGCTATTTGAGGCGAGGAGTCGAGGAAAACACGCAAAAACGTCAAAAGATGACCAAAATGCTCAATTTGAATAGGAACCATGAATAATGAATAGTGAACAGTATTAGAAATAGTAACTGGGAACATTCATGGTGAACAGTGAGCCACCAAGCCATTGTTCTGCGCCACAGCCCCATTTTGGGGAAATGCTTAGGGTCGTGGCCCTAAAGAACGTTGGCCTAGATGCCATTAGCTAGGTTTATTCCTAGAGTTTCGTGCCATAATTTTAGAAGTCATTTTTGGAACCTATAAAAAGAAAAAAAAAAGTTCTTATTTAAACAAGAAGGGAGGAACACGAAATTTTAAGAGAAAACTAAAGGTTTTTGGTGAAATAAAGCATTTTTAGAGCTTAGATTGTGAAAGACTATTGAAGATTGAAGGCCTCAAGGACTTCTTCAACTAGTTCCCTCTTTTTCTCTTTCTCATTTGCTTTAATTTAAAGTTTATTTTGGTAGTTTATGTTAATTTAAACATGATTGCTTTTGTAAAACTTTGGATTATTCTGAATGTGCTCTTAAATATGGTTGGCTAAATTTCTTATCCTAAGGCTTAGTATAGCTTTACCATAAATCATGTTTGGATGTTGTTAGTTGATTAATGATTAAATTTTATGTTTTTCCATGTTTAATGCTCCTAATTAATTAAAAAAATTAATTAGTTATTGTTGATTTGTGGATTAATGCTCGGGAGAGATTGATCCATTTATAAGATTTGTGAAACATAGCTTAAGTTTTTTTATTGAGTTGATAGGTTAATAAACTTAGGTAATCATATAAGATTTGTTTAATGCATGTATAGATAAACAAGTTAGATAAGGATGTTAACTTGATTATGTATACATAGAATCTCATTTGATGCTCGGGAGAGGTAATAAGATTAGTCTTAATCCTTAAATTAATGAATGCACAATAGTAGTTGTTAATCACTAAAACATGAAGAATATGAGAAAGGTAGAGTGAAATTAAGACCTTAGGACCCCTTCACCATAGAATTTTCACCTCCTTAATTTGTTAAATTATTTAATTTTAGCATCTTTAGTTTTCTTAAAGAACTTAGTGTTTAAATTAGCCTAAATAAAGTTAGGTTGTTAACACCATAAAACTTAGCATTGATTTAGAAAAATCAATCCTCATGAGAATAATACTCACTCATCACTTTATTACTTGCTCATGACTTATGCACTTGGCGATTTAATATTTGTAGACAATATCATTATGTATTTGATGACCTCGTTATTTTTATTATGTTTCTGTACAAAAATTTATTTGCATCTTATGGGTTTGACATCTTCAAGTGTCCAAACTACATGTCTAAATACTTTATACTTAGCTAGAGAAATCAATTTGTTTGAATTATTTCTTTACGTTGGTGTTAGTATGCCTTTATCTGCATTCATCAACAAGTTTTGTCTCAAAATCATCATTTTAATTTTAATAGCTATTGAAAATGAGAATATATTATCAATAATTATTTCATCACATTTTCACATTTCTCCTGAGTAAGCATAATTTGTAGACCTCTCTTCATTTTAAAATTATTGTGCCTTTTCTGGGCTAATGTCTCTCCATAGACTTGTGCTTCTTCTAGGACTTCCATCTCTATAGGGATATGTGTCTCATAAATGCCTATATGTATTGTTTTTAACGTTCTTCCTTTATGGAATAATTGGTATAGGCAAAATAGTCATTAATTTATTCTCATTTTACTCAAAGTTTTTATATTTTATTGAGAATAAATGCCTATTTATATATATTATTATTTATTTACAGCTATTGAGACTAAAAAGAGCAAATATAGAGAAATTGGGGCAAAATCACAAGTTTTTGAAAAATCAACAGAAAACAGAGACTAAATTGCAAAAATTCTAAAATAAGACGTTGCTCCAGCAGTGCAACTTTTGTCACCCCAATGACGATTCCAGAAATGGATTAGGCTGAGTATCCTAATTAGTCATATTTTTGCCTTAGCGGCTAAATAAAGATAGTTGCAGTGATAGCCTATCGCCTTAACGCTAAACAGTCATCACTACAGTGGTAGAGACTCGACAATGTAGTGCCCTAGCGATCAGAAATGTATGCCCCAACAATAGTACTTTCCTACATTAACAAGAATACTACTTCATGCTTCCAATTGACACCTAACGAAAGGCCACTTGTCTTAGCTTTCAGAGCATCAGAAAAAGACATACAATATAAGACTATTAAAGTGTAAGCAAGGCAATTCTAGAGGGAGAATCATCAGAGTTTAATAGAGTAATAGAGTTTCAACGATTTAGGAATAGCACTTTAACGGTCATATCAGTTTGTTAGTATTGTGTTTTCTTTACTGTTTAGCTTTAATTCCCTTGTAAACATGAACTAATTTTTCTTTCTATGGTTAATACTTGAACTAAATATATAGAACTTAATTGTAATTTTTTTTATATTTAATGAATTCAGTTTATTATTATTCAATTTATTTGTGCTTAATGCGTTATAACATCTGGCCAATGTTATGATTGATTAGGTAATATTTTGATAAACTCAAGAGAGGAATCATTGTATTTAGACCATAATAAATTGATGCATGAATGTAGAGCGATTTACAAGTTCCAATTTAGGATAAAGATATATCTAATTGGCATGCATGATCCATAACACTTGTCTTTAATGAGTTTCAATTTATTACAAATACTATAAAGATATAGGTGTTTGATAAATTGAGATATACTTAACCTTGAGAGAGACTTACAAATACAATAGTGTCTTTATCAATAGTAATAAATTGAGGGAATTAAATATTAAGAAATATATCTTTATGAACATATTAAGGGATAGTTATTAATCCTACTTCTCTAGAATTAATATTTTCCTAATCCTTGCATTGTGTTATTTTTGTTAGTTTTGTTATTTTATTTGCCTTAAAAAATATTAAAGTTGATTTTTCTAAATAACAATAAGAAAGACACAATTTTAGTACTTGGTATAAGTAACAATTATCTATGTGGGTTCGACATCCGACTCTTAAAGTCCATATATTATTACTTGTTCACGATGACGTATACTTGCGCTTAAAATTATGCTATAAAAAGTTGTGGCAATAATATCTTTTGAACCAAATAGTTTACTATACTTTTAGCTTGCAACAAATGATTCATTTGTTGCCTTTAATTAGATAGTTCTACAATAACAATCAACTAAGCTCGTGTATTTGCAATTATTATATATAACTTGATTAATTTTGATGCATCTATAAATATGTCTAGTAATTTATTTGCAATTCCTTGAAAATGAACAATCTTTCGTACTTGTTTTTCATATTGATTTTTGCAAAGATCAAAATAAGACATAGTGGTCATTTTCTAGTAAAGTTTATGCTTACTTTATGATAAGAATATTGTCTCATCAAAGTGGTAATTCATAAATCATGTGGTAAACAAATTATAAATCAATGGTTTAAGATATCTTATAATTAATGGTGATTTAAAATCATTATAAAATACAAAGTGACGTTGAGGTCCCATTTTAGTGTATTGTATAGTTGTTATAGGTACATACACAATACAATCAAAAGTATACAAATATGATACATTAAGCTGATAACCAAGTATAAGTTGTAATAGAGAATATCAATGATATGCAGTAGGTTTAAAACGAATTAGTGTTGCAGCATGCAAAATAGCTTGACCAAATGCAGAAATTGGTAATTGTGTATACATCAATAAAGTTAGTGCAATTATCTTGAGTTGATTAATTAGTGATTCTACTAATCCATTTTGTTTATGAATATATGGCACAAGATATTATACATTGATTCTTACTAATTTACAATGGTCATCAAATATTTTAAATGTAAACTCCTTGGCATTATTTAAATGTATAGTTTTTAATTAGATAATTTGAAAACCATACCCTCAATTTAATGATTTATGCAAGTAATCTAGCAAATTCAACATTTCGTGTAGACAATAAACAAACATATGATTATTGTGCAAATGCATTAATCAAAATCATAAAATAGTGAAAATGTCACTTGATGGATAGATTGGTCTACAAATATCTCATTGGATCATTTGTAAAAGTAATGAAGATTTGATCTTTAAAGGAGATGGTCCAATCACAAGTTTGCCTTATGAGCAAGCAATATAAATATTCTCATCAGACAATAAAATCTTTGGATTCTTTAATAGGTGTCCATAAGAATTATCAATGACATTGTAATCAAGTTGATCCCAGATGGCCAAGGCAGTTATGCCATATCATAAACATTTTTGGATCACTAAACCTCTAGTTTATTACTACATAGCATTCAATTGAAGGTATGATTGTATAGAAGAAACTAGATGACAAAGTAGGAAGTTTTTCAAGTATGCATTTTTTATCTGAGACATTGGAAATAATGCAGAGATATTCTATATTATTCTCATTTAAAGTCTCAATGCGATATCCATTTCAATAGATATCTTTAAAACAAAGCAAATTTCTTTTAATCTATGCATATAAAGTATCATTAATATGTAACTATTCTACTTGCTAACAAGATTGTTGCTCTTTTAAAGCTTTCAATTGACATGGTATTCACCTTTGCCTCAATCATTGTTAGTTTTCAGAAATATTTCTTAGAGTTTATGACTTATAAACCCCTACAGTTTTACAAAACTAATTGAAAGACCCATCTAATTTTAAAATATACCAAAAAACCCGTCCGTTTATGCCTACCATTTGTTTTAACAGAATTTTCTTTAACAAGTGTGCAGTTACTATTTTTCTCCTAATTGATAGACATTAGTTTTAAGTTACTTTTTTTTAACTAAAAAAAACATGATGTCGGTAAATTTGAATTAGAAAAATTAATGGAATTAATTTATAAGCTATATAATGACCATTATGCCTATGGAATTTAAAATTATTAAAAAAAACTCCTTAATTGTTATCGTTCTCATCATTTAATTGTTACCCAACCAACGATAATATCTATGAAAAAATACTAGAATAAAAGGTCTATTTTGGGGTCTATTTAGAATCTGAAAAAAATTCAATTAAATATATTTCTTCTAAAATTAAATTTCTTTTGCCATGAGAAGACAAAAAAATTCATACTCATCATCCAATTCACCAAATACATCACCAAATTCATTATAAAATACAACACAAAATACCAAAAATTTTCAATAGAGAGATTAGTAAATTCAAATTTAGGTTTTGTGATTGCAGTGCGTGAACTTTTGTCTTAATTTTTAAGGCAAGAAAGTTATTTTCTTGTTGTTTCACTAGTACTTGCTATTTTCATGAGTTATGACAACATGTAGAGGATGAACTTCATACAAGCATTAGAGAACTGCTTTAAATCAATAAATTGAACGGAAGGCTAATAAAATTTATAAACAAGAAATGTCATTGCAATTCTATAGCATTTTTTGGTATATCACAATCATTAAATAATCCTAACAAACTATATTTTAGGTGTATGAGGAAGAGGTGCTAATACAATATGTTCTAGAACCAATCCTTTACTAAGTTGATAAGCATGGTTCATTCCCAGCAAGTCAGTGACTAACAAATAATGGCGATCATATAGATGAAGCAAATGTTAATAAAAAAGGAAAGAAATACAATAAATAAAACAATGACATCCAACCAATTATAATAATAATATCTCTAATGATAGGTATATTTGTAAGTCTAGCATTAAGAGGTCAATATTGTTGTAATCTAAAATGTTGAAATCAAATGTATTGGCATGGTTGAATGAATATGCAAGTTAAAATAAAATAGTACATTTTTCAGCAACTGCATACTAGAATCAAATGCTAGTGATAAATTGATGAAGGCCTATTGGAATTTGTTATAAATCCCACAAGTTAAGCATGTCTTCTTATTGCAGCTACACCTATTTGAATGACGATACAGTATGTCAGAACATAGTTTGATGAAGAAAATATCCTCTTTAGTACAACATATTTAAGTGAAACATATATAAAATATATATATTGCATCAACCTGAATCTTGTTGTGTTGCTAGTGGTGGTGCAACTAATGAGGTTTAAGATTGTTGTTGTCAGTGTGATCCTGTTGAAGGTGTACTATTTTGCATTAAAGGCTACACACGAATGTTATTCACTTTAACAATAATGAAATTCAAAGAAAAATACCATAATTTAGCAATAATAATAATAAAAAATCAAAACTTACATTTGGACTTTTGCACGATCTCTGGATATGGCCAAAACCCTTACACTTGGTATAGTTGATAATCTTTCCTGAAAGTTTTGATGGTGCCTTATTTTTTTTATTCTCACCATGCTCTCTCCTTTTTAAGACCTTTGGCCTCTCAACTTTAGCCTTTTTCATAGGTATAAATATTTTAGAACCCTCAACAGTTAGCCAAGTTAACTTATCTAGTAATGGATGAATGGAATTTGAATATATGGCCAAATATGCTGATATTTTTAACTTTGAATATACATAGTCCACAAGGGCCTCTTGTCAAATAGTAATGCATGGCATAACATACTGGTATGGGATCCCAATTATTGGGAAAATACTACAGTCACATGTTTTGTTTCTTAGATCAACCACAAAAGTTCCCTTAATATTAATCAATTACCTCAAACTCATAATCATTAGCAACAATTACCTTCACATACATGTCATGTTTTTTAACAACACCTAACTTCCTCTTGATGTTTGGAGGGAGTCTACCAGGCTATTTTTTTCCCTTTACAAGCCTATTGTGTAACTTTTTTATAACCTTTATTCTGATAAACTCCAATAAAGTTAGTACAAGACTGCCTCTAAATTCACACAACTAACTATTCTATGACTCAGTCATGTTGGTTATATGGTCTTATTTGAGTTCATGGTTAAATATATGTCTAGCATACTCTTTTTTGTTTATGTTGGCCAAATAATCAAAAACACCTTATGAATTTTCCTTGGCAGTCCTTAATTTCTCCATGTTCTCATTAAAATATTTTTCCCCGATTGCCTTTTTTGTTGCCCAAAACAAGGACCTATATAATGCATCAAAGTGTTGTGTTTTTAGATTAGTAAAAAAGTGCCTTGCACTTTGCCTATTTGTTGCCTCAGGCCAGTAAATTGAAATTCCATTCAAGATCCCTTTTTGTTTGTTACTCATGAATGTTACTCCTTTTCTATTACCAATGTCCAATCATGGGTTTAGTATGTTCAAAATTCAACCCCATGTTTTAATAGTTTCACTTTCATATACATATACTACTAATAGGAAAACCCCACTGTTTGCATCCGAACTAATAGCAAATAATAGCTCTTCACTAAAAAGACCATTTAAATGATGTATATCCAACCTAATAAACAATCTACACCCTCTTACAAATCTATTCTTCATTACAAGAAAGATGAACATAAACCTTTTAAACTGAATAGGGCCATCCTCTATTGGTACCTTAAACTTCATTTTTTACAAGGACACGATGGTTAGTCAATCTCAGAATCTTAGCATAACCTCTCAATCTCCTATAAGAGGTTGTAAAGTCCCCTCTATTACTCTCTAATGCCTTTTACTTAGTCATATACAACTTTCTTTTACTATCATGCACTCTATTTTTTGAAACCAGCTCTTAATTTAAAGTGCTTGTGGGAATTATAGGGTTATTATTCAATATAGATAGCAAGGCTGATGCAATCCATGGTAAGTCACTTTTTTATTTTTTTATACTCTATTACAGTTGTGCTTATCCACCAACTATCGGCTTTTGAAAATGGTATTAGAATCAATATTAGTAGTATATATATACCATAGATAGTTTGTTAATGGATATCTTGCTTTGAAATTTTTTTTCATTTTTTTAACATCTTCAGCTAAAACCCTTTTGAACCACATAGTTTTTTAACACCAGTCTAAATTCAACCATATCCACAAATTCCATCCCAACATATAATTTTCCATCTTTACTAAACCCTATTTTTTATGTTCCCTACCTAACCTGCTATCCATTCTCCTAACTTTGTCGTTACCATCAGAAGATGAGATTAGTCCTTTATCTCTATTATCTTATTCATAGTTGTACAAAATATCATCACCTTCACTTTCATCAACATTTTCAAAGTATCCAAGCATTTTGGAGATGGATTCCAACATTCGATCGTCAAAACCTCCCTTAGAAGATCCATTTCCAGTGTCAACACTCACTATTAACACTTCTAGTGTCAAAATCTTCTTCAATTTCATCATCTATTCAAAAGGTCTCATTAAGAAAATATGGTTCATCTGAGGTGGAAGTGTTTGGTTCATGTTGGGCTAGTTGCTATGGTGAGGTAGAAGTGTGTAGCTATGAGGCTAGTTTCTGTAGTGAGGTATATGTCTAGTTTTATGTTCATCTGGTCATTGTGGCAACGCTGCCATATTCTATTCTAGTTGTATTAATGGGGTAAGAGTCTCTTCACATACTTAGGATTAGAATTCATTACAAGGAGAACTTGAAGGCACTACTTTATATACTTGTCTTTTATAGGGTGGGCTAGCAAAAGTAGTTTGTAAAGCTTGGTAAACTTGAGACAATGGGTCAGCTTGATCACAGTCTAATAAATATGGCTCAGAAGTAGCAGGTTGGTTTGGGGTAGGGGCAGGTATGTCACTATGAGTTAGAAGACTGTCTTAAGTAGTAGCTGGTCTATTTGTTGGGTTAGAGAATAACTTTCTTTTGGGTTTTGTAGTCCTAACTGTATGTTTATGAGCTTTTGGTACCTAGTTGGGGGTGTGAACATTTCTAATGGAAATACCTTTACATTTATAACCATTTGGTACCACCTTATTCTAACACACTTTTCAATCAACCAACCAACCCATTATCATCATTCTAGTATATTGTCATGACCAAGATATTATAAGGTATATCTTAAATTTCTCTTATAGAAATAAAGGGCTTTCAAAAAATCTTCTCACACACTACAACTTCTAAGGCAATTAAACTATATTCATTAGGTGTCACATAATGTATATATTTTTCAAATCTCAAAACCTTTATGGTTACAACAACACCTTCCCATTTCCTCCTTGTAGCCATCTATAACAACACACACATGATAATGTAAAAAATATCTCGAACAATACTAATCAAAACCTAATTTATGTACTATATTTCCATAATCAAATATAATATATCCTTAAAAATACCAAGCAAACCCTAAATATGTGTAAGATAAATATAGATATCTAATAATACTAAATCAAACACAACACTCATTAAACATGCAAGTCAAAACTATGAAACTCAACATTGAAATAAACATGGAATTTTTTTTCGATTAAATTTCTTTCAGATCGGTAACAATATTATCACATTAACAAAAATATTTTTACTATTCATATAAAAAAATGATTAAAGTAATTGAACACTTATCATTCACTGAAAATATTTTTGTCGTCATTGATTCAGTTACTGGGTCGACTAAATAAAATGTGACAAATTCTGTTTGGTTTTTCTCAATTACTAAATATTCTATTAGAATGATTTGAGTTGAAAGAGACTTTTGATGCATGTGTTTGGGAAATGAAGAGATATCATTCAACACTCTAGACATGAAAATGAAACATTGAATTACACGTTGCCATATGAATTTGATTAGACATCTATCGTGTTTTCATAGTTCTTTGTATGTCAAAGTATTATTTTGCCGTTATTTCTGTTAAAACAAATAGTACATTAATGGACAATGACGTTTTAGGTTATTTTGAAACTAAAAGGGTCTTTCAGATAGTTTGCAAAACCTTGAGGATTTACAAGTCATAAACCCTATTTTTTTATCTTGAAGGATAATGTGTATATTTGCATTATCAACCAAACAGACATCCCTAATTTATTTATAAAAGTCATTCATTACATAAAATAAAAGTTCATGTTAGACATCAAGATAATACATTATAAAAAGTTACACTTCTCTTTCATTCATATAAAAAGTTACATTTCTTTATCGACATTGCTAAAAATTACATTTCATACAAAAATTACAAAATGATCTAACATAAAGATATTATTAAAGCTTAATGTTGTAGAGGAGAGGTTGGATAGATTTGTTTGTAGTATGGAGACCTTTTAAAGCCTTTCACTAAAGAGGAAATTATAAAGGTAGTATGGTAGCTCAACCCAATCCAGATGGCCTCTCAGCAGGCTTTTATTAAGGGCATTGGCAGAGTGTAGGAGATGACACATTCAACATTTGTTTACATGTGCTAAACAACAATGGTAAGCCTCAACCCCTAAACCATACTAATATTGCGTTGATACCCAAAATTATAAACCCTTAGAGCGTTACTGATTATAGGCCAAATAGCCTTTGTAATGTAAGCTATAGAATAATAGCTAAGACTATTGCAAATAGATTAAAATACATCCTTAATGAGGTGATCTCCCCAAACTAAAGTGTTTTTCTCCCTAAGAAGTTAATAACTGACAATATCATAGTGGGGTACGAGTGCTTGCATAAAACTAAGAGTAAAAAAAAGGAATTGAAGGATATTTGGCTCTTAAATTAGATGTTATCAAAGCATATGATAGAGTAAAATAGGGGTTTTTAGAGAAACAGTGATGAAAATGGGGTTTCAGAATTAGTGGATTTAATTAATCATGAGATGTATTTATACTGTATCTTTTTCTATATTGATTAACAGAAAAATTAAATGACATTTCTAGGCATAAATAGGGCTTAGACAAGGTTTCCCCCTTCTCCCTATATTTCTTTCTCATCTGTGCCGAAGCCTTTTTTTCACTCCTCCAGCAAGCTGAGCTAAGGAAACTAATTCAAGGCATCAAATTCAATAATTCACTATTAGTATTACACCTATTTTTTGCTGATGACAACTTGATTTGCATAACAACCACCAAGCAAGGATGGCACACTCTAAGATAGCTTATTGACACATACTCAACAATATCAGGGTAGGTATTCAATTTTGATAAATCTACCGTTCTTGTCAGCCCTAATCTGTCCTCCAACTAAGCTAAGACCCTCTAAGACATTTTTCAGTTGAAGACAATATCCCACAATGAAAAATACTCGGGGTTACTCTCAATGATTGGGAGAAATAAGAAACTATATTTCAATGACCTTAAGCTTAAGATCAGTAGCAAAGTCAAAGAATGGCAAGAAAGGCTTTTTTTTTCATGTGGTGGCAAAGAAATCCTCATCAAGGCAGTTGTATAGGCAATACCCTCTTATGCCATGTCAATATTTGTAGGGGCAGTATCCTTTTACACCATATTGATAAATAAAAAATTCATAATTCTTAGGGCATTTATTCTCTACACCATTGTCTTTGTTCTTGTGTTTCTGCCTCTTTTTAATATTCTTAGGTATTTATGCCCACTGTGAAGGCGATAATTGTGCCCTCTCGTACCTTCACAACCCAATTCAACATTGTTATAAGTATTTACATTTACTTTGAGGAATGGTTGACAATCAATTGGACATGATTTGTAATTTTCAATAAGAGCTCATTATTTTGTTCATCAAATAGAAGACATGAGATTAATTTAGAGTATTTTTTAAATCAACGCTCGCAATATTGTTGTTGTAAAACAATGTTAGAGGTATGAAAAGTAAATAATGTCTTTTCTAACAACATACCTTGTTTTGTAACTTTCTCACCATATAATTTCAGCTATGAGATGATTCTAAACATAACAGAATATTTGACAACAATTATAAAATCCTACATTTTAGATTTATTCACTCATACCTTATTCTTGGGAGAAATGCATCTTTTTGATAGTCATATATATTTTTTTAGATTTGTTCAGAGGATTTTTAGGTCCTCTACTATCATATATTGAGCTTTTAAGCTCTTATGTAAGTGATGATGAATGAAAATCATATCTCTTGACTTGTCCTGTAGGGACACATTATTTTTCTTTTCAATTGACTTTTTCAAACCATTAGCTTAGAGGTGTATCTTGGTATCCATACCCTTAATAAGTAATTTCTTCTAAAGATATCAAGTGTAGTGACTCGAAATTTTGTCAGAGATATTTTCAAAGGCTTTTGAATATGAAAGAAGGGAATTAGATTTAATATAATGATAAATAATATCACATTAAATTAATAATGAATATCAAAGATAATATTTAGGAGGCATGACCTTCAAATATATAAAATAATAACAATTAAGAGGCACAGCCTTCCATTTGAATAAGTAACTAAAATGAAGAAATAACTTTAGAATATTATTTTTATGACAATAAAATATAAAATTTCATGTTCTAATTTAAAATTATAATACACACAGCTTCAATTTTTTTTATTAATAAGATCAATTCTTGGAACTTCATATTTTAACTTATTGATGCAACGCAGATGCGAAGCTAGATGTCATTCTAGCATATGTCTCAAATCCACGAGAAAAGATAACTCTCATAAGAGAGACGGTGTTGAATCCATGATAAAATAGATCCCAAAAGAAATATAACATAGATATTATTGATGAAAATATTGAGATTGTTCTTTAAAATTACAAATAACAAGCTTATTTATAGTGATAGATTGCCTAATCTTAAGTAAGTAATAAATCATACTAAATAAAGAATAATAAGTTCTAATAACTAAAGAAATTAGACTTTTCTAAATAAAATTATGACTCAAATAAGAATAATAACCTTACTAAAATAAGAATATCTAATAATACTCAAATAAGAATTTTAAAAATAATCTATCCTAATTTCTATCCTACATCAATTCTCCTCTCCCTCGTAAAAACTCATCCTTGAGTTTTGCTACAAATAAAAGATTATTAGGACGACGGAACTTGTATTATAATGTAACATCTTCAAAAGCATCATACTTGCTATGTTTGTCATCGATCTTTTTTGCGACTCGAAAATAACCAAACTTTATTTTTTTTCTTGTTTTTGGCAATGAATCTTATATAGAACTGTTTCTTGCATGAAAAAACTATCATTAAGTCTTTTTAAAATTCTTCATATGTTGCTCATTGTGCACTCCGATTGTCCTCATTTTTTCATATGTTTCTTCTTCAAGAATAATCTTTATATCTTTAACTTAGACCGATAAAATCATATCAATCATCGATGGATTTTCTTGAGCTTAAGCTTCTTGTACAATATTAGTGATGTGATTAGTCTTAATATTCAAATCAAGAATAGTAGATACCTCTTCATTTAAAATCTATGGCATTTCTTCATTTTCTTCAGGAAGGATATTTGGAATCTCATGCATGTGCTCAACCACGTCAACATTCTTAATAATGATATTTTCTTTTAAAGTTGATATATGAACCTTATCAATAAAAAGTTTCTCTTTGCTTGCACGTTGTTCTTTTATTTCTTCTTGAATTCTTGAAAAATCCTATTGTATTTGCATATGCATGTCTTGCATCTTTCTCATAGTAGACTTCAAAGACAAGTGTTCTGTAGTAAGCGCTTGAATGACATTTGAATGAGAAATCTCATATTTTGGTGTTGATGAACTTAGTTTCTTCAATATTGCTCAAGTTGTTTTCCTTTTCAACTGCAATTCAACTTGTAAGGCTAATTTGATGACATCAAAATAGTCATAGGTAATCATTGAATGTAAAGAAATTCTTTCTTTAATATTGATGCGTAATCCTCTTAAAAATCTTGTAATCAACTTAGCATCTTCCTTGAAAAATTCACACGAGTATGATACCATCGTAACTAAGAATCATAAACTTGGACAGACTTCGTACCTTGTTGACAATTATTAAGCTTGTGAAATATCATCTCAGTATAGTTCCACGAAATGAATTCTTGTTGAATCATCCTTCTCATTCTATACCAAGTTTGGATTTTGCCTTTACCTTGTCTAACTCGTGACGCTTGTAATCTTTTACCTTGAAAGAAGTATACTTGACTTGCTTATTTTCAGAAAGATAATTGAAGATAAAATCTTCAATCTCAAAAATCCAATCAAACAAATCTTTAGGATTATAAACACTACTATTAAATTCCAAAATATCATAATCAATTATCCTACATGTCATCCTCTTTCTCTCTTTTCAATTTTCTTCTTTTTCTCTCTCTCTCTCTCTCTCTCTCTCTCTCTCTTTCGTCACTTTTTCTTTATTTTTTAATAGGATAAAGATAAAATAAATAAAGAACTGAAAGGCAAAATAGAAATTAACTAACTTGGAGTGCTAATAGTATAATTTGCCATAGGGTTGGTGTTTCTGGCGATCGTCTTTTGAAAAGAGATGGGAATGGGTCAAATCTGAAAAAATAGAGTTTGGTGAGTGAGATGATACCTTTAGAAGTGGTTAAAAGATAGTGCTTGATCGAAAAATAAAATAAATAGCGGTTAAGAATGGGTTTTATTTTTTTAATAATCAACAACTTAGAATGTAGCAAGGATGGTCGAGTTTCCAAAGGTGGTGTGTTATAAGTGTTTTGGTGTATTTGTCCGACAGTAGGAGAGGTTGGATTGGCTAGATTGAGGCGGCAGAATTCGTGGTGGTTAGGGGTGGTTTTAGCATTGATTTGAGTTATTTTGTCTCAATTCATGGTGGCTAGGATTGGGTTTGGATGCTCGGCACCTTCTGAATCGATTTCTGGGTCGAACGACGGCAAAGGTCGATAAGCAGCAATAAAGGCCAATAGGCGGCAGTGGCAAAGGTTAATGGACGGCGATGGCAAAGGATAACGGGCAGCGGTAGTGATGGGTGATTGCGACAACTTCAATAAGGGCTTTAGGGTTTTTTTATTCTATGGCATTTTTTTTCTTTTTCTTTTGTTTTTTTTTAGATTTTTCTTCTTAGGAAAGAAATAGGAGAAAAAGTAAAAATAATTTTTTTGAATTTTTTTTTATTTTTTAGATGAAAATTGTGGTAGTTGGTGGTGGTATAAATATAGTGTTTGTGGATGAGGGTGATAAATGGCCTAAGAGAGTCATTATGTCTGGCACAAAGGTATGCTTTGATACCATTTGACGCAATGCAAAAGCGAAGTTAGATGTTATTCTAGCGGACGTCTTGAATCTACAAGAATAGATAACTCTCATAAGAGAGGAAGTATCGAATCCATGACAAAATAGATCCCAAATGAAATATTACATAGATATTATTAATGAAATTATTGAGATTATTCTTTAAAATTACAAATAACAAACCTATTCATAGTAACAGATTACTTAATCCTAAATAAGCAATAAATCATACTCAACAAAGAATAATAAATTTCAATAACTAAATAAAAAAAATTTTAAATAAAATTATGACTCAAATAAGAACAATAAACTTACTAAAATAAGAATATCTAATAATACTCAAATAAGAAATTTCATAATAATTTATCCTAATTTTTGTCCTACATCACTTATTTATTTATTTTGCAAGTTTTAGGTTGTAAATACAATATTCAAACTTAAAAGAATAAACAATAAACATAATAATAAATATTATAAATATGAACATGAGATAATAAGGATATAACTAATAAAGAATATTTATCTTTATATTTTGGTGTGAAAGATCCAATTAATTGGTAACCACAGAGCATACTTATAAGAATAATAATATGACTACAATAAAAATAAATACAATAAAAATAATAATTAAATATAAATGTAACATATAAATAAAATAAGTAAAAAATTTAACATAAAAATTAAAAACTTAATTTATAAATAATTTGTGTTAATAGCGTGATAAAAATATAATATATGATATAAATGTATAGAATATTAAAAATATAAATCAAAGGCAAGTAAGAGTATTATAAAGCTTTTTATAGTAACTTTTCTTTAAGGTTATTGACTGTTAGACCCCTATAATTTGTCGCGAGTGATTGAAAAATTTTCATATTTTTAAAAATGGCTGAAAAATCCTATTTGTTAATTCATTCTAATTGTTTTAACATGAAAAAGAAATTTGGGTACTTTGACATATTAAGAATATGAAAACTACTCTATACGTCATTTTAAGGACACATGACAAATTTTAATTCGCCTGTTTCATGCTCAAAATGCTCCTCTTTCACCCACTTTCAATACGCCATGTCATTATCATCATCATTAATTTCTCGGCATCCCAGTCTCTCAAGTCTTCCTCCCCAACATCCCAAGTCCAAAAATCTCTCAAAAATTCATTTCACTTTCATCCTCCACTCTCAATTCTTTCTCTCTCCTCGTGGCCACATCATTGGCCTTCTCCCCTTCCTCTTTGGCGAAGAGAGAGAGAGAGAGGCTTTTATACCAAATTTAGCCGAATTCAATATATTTCAAGCTTGATTTTGGATTTTTTTAATGAGTGAATTTTATTTTAATAAGATCATTATTTGCTACGTGATTTTTTAAGAAAAAATTTGATAGATAATTTTTGTTCCACTAAATTTTGTGAGCATATATCATGGTCGACCACTTTTCAAGTTGTATTCTTTCTTTCTTTCTTTCTTTTTTCCCTTTTTCATTCGGCAAGAAGGTATATACTTCAATTTTAGGCTGCCCTCATCCATTGACCCACAACCAAAAGCCTCCTAAAATCAAGCTCCTATCCACAAATTGACCATGTCAATTAGCTTTATCAATCCAATCATTAATCCAATACGCAAGTTTATTTTTTAAAGATTTTTCCATATGCAAGTGAAGAGAACCCTAAAACTAAAGGAGAAACTAGTTAATTCAAATGGTACCAAAGACCTAATAGTAATTGCATAAAATTAAAAGGCCAACTATAGCTAATATCCACAATGTAGAGATAAAATAGTAACCGCATATTTTTAAAAGAATTTTCTATTAAATCAAATGAAAACATTGATAGATAAAGGTATTTTTGATATTTTTAAAAATATTAAAAATTTCAATTATATACAACAAATCATAGGAGTCCGACAATCAAATTCCCCTTTTCTTTTTTCATAGTTTAAGTACATTCTATAAATCCCATATGTATAACAAAATGGACCGATAGATGGGCATCTCGCTCTCTCCTAATCGACGTCGGATTAGTATATTTATTAAAAAGTTCGGGTCCTTTGTGATATATTTTCTTTTTCCAAAAATTGAAAGTTATGACTAATGACATTTTGGTCTTTTTGTAAATTTTTATAGAATATATGTGAAAATTTCGATTATGGGACATACTTGGTGCAATTTCCGGATTATGTTGGCATATTAAGTGAAAGTTGCTCAAAAGAAATCGTGCAGCTTGTTTCTAAGTTCTAACGCAGCAAATCTAATTTTTCTGGTAGGTGGAAAACGAGGAGGTCGTATTTCGTCTAAATCCATGGCGTTGTGTTTCAGTCCCTAGCCAGTAGCCATAAGCTAATCTTTCCCCTTTCGATGGCGAAGTCCGAACCCAAATTTCGAACGGTAGTCGAGCCACTGGCTCAATTCGATCTCTCTCACTACTCACGCTCTTCACCAATCCGATCTCTCTCAATCTCCACACTCTCCGATTCCCAAACCCTAATTTATATCGGCACTCAATTCGGATCCCTCATTCTACTCTCCTTAAACCCAACAACTCCCAATACCAATACCAACACCAACACCAACACCAACACCAACACTCACGATGTTTCCAAAGCAACGTCGTTTCAGCAAAACCTTTCATTTTTGACAAGCGTTTCGGTGGCTGACTCTCGGGTGGAGTCCATATTTGTGCTTAACGAAATTGGGAAGCTTTTGCTGTTATGTGATGAGTGTTTGTTTTTAACCGATTCTCTCTTGACTCAGCCTGTGAAGAAAGTTGGGTTCTTGAAAGGAATTACTGTTATTGCTAAGAGAATAAGAACAAGTGAATCTGAGAGTACTAATATATCGGAAATTAATTCTGTTAATAGTTTATATAATTCCAGTACAAGTACAGGTCAGCGTTTGTTGCAGAAATTTGGAAGTGGGATAAAATCAAATGGAGTCAAAGTCAAAGAACAGGAGCAAAGCCATCAAGGTAATAACGTTTTTGCAGTTGTTAGTGGGAAAAGATTGATATTGATTGAGCTTGTTAATGGGTCGTTTGTAATTTTGAAAGAGATTCAGTGTATTGATGGAGTTAAGACCATGGTATGGCTTAATGATTCTATAATTGTTGGTACTATTAATGGGTATAGTTTGTTTTCTTGTGTTACTGGTCAAAGTGGTGTGATCTTTACGTTACCAGATGTGTCATGCCGGCCACTTCTTAAACTGTTATTGAGAGAGAGGAAGGTGTTGTTGTTGGTGGACAATGTGGGGATTGTAGTTGATGTACACGGCCAGCCAGTTGGTGGGAGCTTGGTGTTTAGGAGGAGTCCAGATTCCCTTGGGGAATTATCGATGTATGTGGTGGTTTTGGGAAATGGGAAGATGGAGTTGTATCATAAGAAATCAGGTATTTGTGTTCAAGCTGTTACTTTTGGTGGTGAAGGAGATGGACAGTGGATTGCCGTAGATGAGGAATATGGCAAATCCGTAGTTGTGGCAACACCCACCAAGGTATATTGGTACTAGACACATAGCTGAAACTCGACCCACTTTAAGTTGAAATGGTTGCAGATTGACCTTCATGGTTTCTATATTTCGATTATTTTCAGGTTATTTGCTATAGGAAAGTACCTTCTGAAGAACAAATCAAAGATCTGTTGAGAAAGAAGGACTATAAGGAAGCCATCTCCTTGGCGGAGGAGCTTGAGTCTGAAGGTGAAATGTCAAAGGAAATGCTTTCCTTCGTTCATGCTCAACTGGGGTTCCTCCTGCTTTTTGATCTGTATTTCGAGGAAGCAGTAAATCACTTTCTGCAGTCAGAAACGTTGCAGCCTTCTGAAGTATTTCCTTTTATAATGCGAGACCCTAATCGCTGGTCACTGCTGGTATGTACTTATGCATGAGCTTGTGATTGTTTGTTTTGTACTTTGACCGATGGTCCTTAAGGATTTGGTAATGCATCATCTTAAATTTGTTTCAGCGTCATGCCACTTAGATGGCTTAATTACGAGCTGTGATTCTCTAGAAGTGGAAATTTGTGCAAGTCTTAATCAATTTATAGTTTTTGCAAAATGGTTCAAGATGGGAATATATATCTTCATCTACAGTTTACTCAATCCGTTTCTGTTACCTTTTGTTCATAATAGTCTTACTAACAAGGTTACCTATGGGTGAACTATTCTTTAGACTTTAGGAATAGGTACTCACTTACATACTGCTGACTAAGCATCTGTTCTCCACAAAGATTCAAAATTGTGCAGCATCCTGTCCAAGTCTAACAAAATTCAGTTATTGCCATATTCTAAAAAATGAATGAAGAATCTTCTTTATTCTCCTTTTCTGCCAGTAATCCTGGAATGCATATTCTCTATTAGAATAGAACCAGTTGCTTATGGTCTTTTTGAATCTGTATCGCGACTCTTGTTTAATACTTGTTTGTGGTAATTTTTTTTGACAATTTATAGTCATAGCACTTGGGCTCATTGTTGCAGGTTCCTAGAAACCGCTATTGGGGCTTGCATCCACCCCCTGCACCTCTTGAGGATGTTGTAGATAATGGGCTGATGGCTATCCAGAGAGCTATTTTCCTTAAAAAAGCAGGTGTAGAAACTGCAGTAGATGATGCTTTTCTATCAAATCCTCCAAGTAGAGCTGAGTTGCTGGAGTTAGCAATTAAAAACATCAGCAGGTGTCCACAAACATCTCATGGTTATTTAATGAAAAGATGTTTCCTATTTGTTTAATTTTTTTTTTTTTTGGATGGGTAGTGGTAGGTATATGAAATATGAATAACTTTTCTAATTTGGTAGACACTATAATGTTGGATGAAGTGATTCATATTTGGCAGTTGCATTTCTATTGTTTTAAACGGTATTGCTGCAGTGCTAGTTTGTGACTAATAATGTTGTCCAAATACCTCTCTTTCTATGTACAACAGGTATCTAGAGGTTTCTCATGAGAAAGAGTTAACCATTTTGGTGAAGGAGGGGGTTGATACACTTTTAATGCATCTCTATAGAGCCTTAAATCGTGTGCATGATATGGAGAAGTTAGCATCTTCTGAAAATAATTGTATTGTGGTATGTAACAATTTCTTCTTTGCTTATTTGAGCTAATAATCACACATTTATCTCATTCTATTTATGTTTCGACAATTTTTCAAGCCTCGATCACTGGTGACCCTGCGAGAGTGATTAACCATGTCATTAATGAGTGGTAGATGCACAAAAGAAAAAAAAAATTAATGATTCTGGAAGGGTACCAAAATAATCTTGTGTCTGTTAATGAAGAAGACATTTGTCAAACTTCAAAATTTTGATATGTGCTAGAGATGCAATGGTTGTATTTTGAGTAATGCTTGGATATCTGATTAATATAAAAAAAATATGGAAGAACAATGATTTAGCTAGACGAAATTATCTGAATTCTGGTCTAAGTTGGACTCTTAAGGACTCTGCTTAGTAGTTTAGCTGCTGGATATATATGTTTTGCACTGAAGACAAAAGTCTTTCACTTAGATAATACTACACTTCCCAATTCGTATCCCAATTTCTTACCATCCCAATTGATGTGGCATGCATTAATTGGATGGTGAATTTTTGTAACTTCCAAAATAACCATTACACTTTTTCACCATCCAATTGATGCATGCCACATCCATTTGTATCAAAAGAGGGATATGGGTTGGGAATTATAGAGTACTCTTCAAAAAATGACAGTGATTTGATATTATTAACTAGAAAGGTGGATATTCAGTGGTAAGGACAGCTGGAAGCATCCAACTTCTTTTGGGTTCAGAAAACTTTGTACCCTTAATAATTCAGAGTCGAGATAAAATTAATTTTATAGGCCTTAAGTCAAAGCACACTGTGTAAATGTTGGTAAAATGTGGAATCTTAGTATTCCAATACATTAAAAGCAGAGAGACCGTTTTCAGGGGCTTGCTTGAAGGATGACCGTACAACTTGCATGGGCGGTGCAGGAGGAGTTAGAAACTTTATTAGATGACTCTGGGCATCTCCGGACGCTTGCCTTCCTATATGCCAGTAAAGGGATGAGCTCAAAGGCTCTTGCTATTTGGCGCGTATTAGCAAGAAATTATTCATCTGGCTTGTGGAAAGACCCTGTTGTGGAGAATGACTTGCACAATGGTAGTACAGATGTTATGTCTGCGGGGGAGATTGCTGCAACCGAGGCTTCAAAGATTCTTGAGGAGTCATCAGAAGAGGACTTAATTTTGCAACATCTTGGATGGGTATGTGCTATTTCTTGTAGAAATTATGTTTTAAATAGAAACTTTATGATACTACTTGCTCTATCCTGATTTTCTGGTCTACCTTCATAATTCCTACTTTTTGAGGAATTTATCTGTGTTGCTTTCACATGCACTCGTATGTATTGGGTTGTAATACTTCTGCCATACAGAAAACTTATAAAAGAGTTGAATAAAAATGCTATGACAAATGCTTAAAGTTAGTACATACTCTGACAATTCTATATGGAGATTGTTTTGAGATACCTCAAAATGGGAAGGTAGACAAATAAATGGGATATAATGAATAGATTTGAGTGGTTGGTTTATTTATTTAATTATACATTTGTGATATCTTACTAGATTGCCGATATAAATCCAGTACTGGCAGTTAAAGTTTTGACATCAGAGAAAAGAGTGAATCAGCTTTCACCAGGTAGGCCTGATGTTTTGTTGAATATGTGTTACTATTTGATTTCATTTACATTTCAGTTTTATTTAGTTTTCTAACAACTGGGATGGTTTTGGGGTTCAGTTCTGATAGGGTGTTTAAACATGTTTGTGACACAAAACTCTTCTTTTAGTCTTTTAATTAGTAGTTTCAGTGACTTAGAAAGCCTTTATGTCAATGTGTACTGTTATGTGTTTACTTAACTTGTTAAATTGAGATAGTCTATAAAAAGTCTGCATAATTTGGATAACTGCAAATTTTGATTGTATCAGTCATTAGTAATGCCCAGTGACAAACAATGACAAAAGTAGTTAGTGATGAATTGTTAACAAAATGGGTATTTTCAATCACCTAGCCCTGCATGTATGAAAAATACATTGAATTGTAAGGCAGACTGATATTGGACCATTTTCTAAAGCTGGAAAGTAATTTTCTCAATGTCTTGGATTATCCTGATTTTTGCCCATTTTTCATGATAATGTTTAGCTAAGCTCTCTCACTTGTAATTACTATATTGTGTGGGGAATTTTATTTTATCTGTATATTGCTTCTCACAAGGTCATTGCCAATTTATCTTACTTTCTTATGGCAGATAAAGTGATCGCTGCAATTGATTCAAAAAAGGTTGAAATTCTCCAAAGGTATTTACATTACAATTTTCCTACATTACTTTGAATTATTATACGAATGAAGTTATGGACTTCTTTTATCCTTCCATAGAAATTTCAAAGAAGTTATCGAAACACATTTGCTGGGAGTTCATAGAATTTCCCAGGTCTCTGCATTCTTTGTCTAAAATAACAAACTACAGTCAAATCTGTTGGGTCATTTGATTAACCATTTTTAGTGCACGGAAGCTAAAACTCAGGATCAGCTGTTGACAATTCATAGATTCCTCAGCTCCTTTCCAGCCATATTTTATATCCAAGCATGTGTTTAAGTAAACCTGGAAATTTATTGGATGTTGGATTGATTTTCTGTTGGGAAATTTTTCTTGTTTCTGGATTATCTAAGTGCCCAAAGCATGCTTGAGCATATACATAAAGAACTCCACGGTGCCTGTAAATGTACACATAATTGTATATGTTTATTTTGTTGAATAGTTTTATGTAGCATAAGATAACTTATTGAATAGACGACAAAAACAATGCTTGTAAAAAGGTTAGGCTTGATGGTGCAGCCATGGTTAAGTCTAAGTTTCAATAGTTTCCATCTAAAGTATTGTAGTAATAGTGATATATACATAAAACAATGATTATCGTCTATGCATGTAGATTCACATGAAATTTGTAGTTGAATCCATAATGATGATGTCCAACCATGTTAGGATGGAAAACAGCTAATTATATGGACTGCAAAAGGCAATCCTTAAATAGGCTGTCAATTGGAATGTTGACTTTGGATGGTTGCGAGCTCCCTTACCTCTAGGTTTATAGATCAGGCTATTTAGGGAACAGTTGGATGAAAAAGGTACAACTTTGTGGTGCCTTTCCTTTATGAAATATTAGAGCGTAAATACTATTCTTTAACTCTTAATTATCAACTTAAACTTTTAGGTAAAATGATTATTTTAGTACACTAATTAATAAACCAGGATTTTATCATGTTGGGGCTTGCCTAAAGTTGGCTATGTATGACACAGATCTGCTATCTGAAGTCAGATATTTGCATATGATTCTCTGTATGGGCTATGCGAGTAAATATAAAGGGATATAACTATTAATATGTTAGCTTCAGGTTATACTTCTCCATTTGAGGATCCCAAGTGGCTACAAATTGGTTTTTGTTATTTGACCAGGAACAGTACTACGATCTTAAATCTTCTTTCAAGTCTTCTTTTATGCATGTAAAGATATAAAACTTTTGCAACTACTCGGAGTTTTATTCCTCAATTTTGGAAATGGCACTGAAAAGATGAATTTTCCCCTCAACTAATTCATTGCATATAGCCTGTTGACTACCCTTTGTATTGTACATTTTAATTCACCAGAGTCCTAGTTGGCAATTTACAAAACAATATCCAATGATTGATTTACTTGCATGGCAGAGATCTTTCCATCTTTTTGTTACAGCTATTATATATTGGGTCACAATCTGAACCGCTCTATATGGAGCTTATTTTGAAATTTTTGTCTTAATTTCTTATTATACCAATCAGAAAAAAATTTTGTTTTTTGTTTTTTTGTATTTTGATTGCACAGAACGTTATACCCCCATTATTTAATTTGGCCTTCGCATTGTAGATCTTGCACTAAGCTTTATCATGTATGCAGGTACCTGCAGTGGTTGATTGAAGATCAGGACTCTAATGACACACAGTTCCATACCATATATGCTCTTTCGCTTGCAAAGTCAGCACTTGAAACATTTGAAGCGGCAAGAAGCTTAGAAACCTTTGGTACTGGAACAGAAGAAACAGAAGGATCTGATATTGGGACAAACTTAATCTTTCAAAGTCCTGTAAGAGAAAGATTACAGATATTTTTACAGTCTTCAGACTTGTATGATCCTGAAGAGGTCCTCGACTTAATTGAAGGATCAGAGTTATGGTTAGAAAAGGTCCAGTCAATTTCTATTATTATTATTATTTTCAATTCAAGGATTCCGCTAATTTGAGTATACCTAGCTAGTTATGTTGATCATTTACTTATTTGTGAGGTCATATGGATTTGTTTTGTGTCTCTGTTGGGCCATCAATGACTATTTTGTCAATGTGATATTTCTTGTATTCTGCATATTGATACTGATGATCTAAATTTTGGTTTCATTTGACAGGCTATTCTATACAGAAAGTTAGGACAAGAGACTTCGGTCCTCCAAATTTTGGCATTGTAAGTTTCTAGTCATTTCCACAATAGTAATGGAAGAAAATAGTTACCAGCTACTGGAAAAACTGCTAAGCTAGATTTGAGGATTTCATTAGTCGTGTGAGTGGAGAACAATTGGAAATGATTCTTGGTGTGATAAAAAAGTTAACAATAAGTACTATATGTTATTTCTATTGTCAAATTTATTCCTGATTAAAGTACTATTTTTTATTTTCTCAAATAACTCTTATCTTGATCTTTATTATTTTGTTATTTTAATCTATTTGTGACCTGTTTTTTATTAGAATCTGCTTTCCTGATATGATGTTGACTCATTCTTTTGTATCTAAGCAATTTCTTACCTTGAAAACTTTGGGAAGGTTGCAACCTGTAGCATACTGTAGTTTTGCCTCATCTATTAGATGCTCAGATGACCTTTGGTGCCTTCTATTTGAGTGTGTAGAAGCTTTTTTTATGTTTGAATGTTTGCATCTTGCAGGAAGATAAATTTCTTTCTCTTCTAGTATTTGTCTGTTCTTGACAGATTAAAAGCAAATCTTTGATATTAACTAATGATGTACAATGGCCTCTCAGGAAGTTGGAGGACTGTGAAGCTGCAGAACAATATTGTGCTGAGATTGGAAGACCAGATGCCTATATGCAGTTAGTTTCTTCTATTTCTCTTTTGTGCTCTTTGCTTTACTCGTATATTCTTTTTCCTTCTTTATCTCTGAACTATGAATGCAATGCTTGTTTCATATATGCTTCACCTCTGGCTTTTGACCTGTTATGATATTATCACTTCAGGTTACTTGATATGTATTTAGATCCACAAGATGGTAAAGAGCCGATGTTCAAGGCTGCTGTTCGCCTGTTACACAATCATGGAGAGTCACTGGATCCCTTGCAAGTTTTAGAGGTATATCAAAATTCACATCCTCGTCTGATGCTATTAAGTTTAAAATCCATGTTGTGCTCTGATTTTGTGAAACTTATGCTTAGCGTTCATAGAAATTGGTAAGACTAATAATGCTAAGTTCCTTTAATAACGTAAGAGATTTTTTTCTCTTACAAAAGATGAACATAGTTCTGAGATATTTGTTCAATATGTAATCTTGTGTCTATACCTTTTACTCAAACAAACTGATATATTACTTTTATAATAGTTGACAGTTTGTCCCAACTTATATCCATATCATGTGTCTGGAAAAGGCAAAAGTAAATGAATTTGGCAGCTTTAAGTACTTGGCTAGAAGATAATAATGGTTTTATTTGGCTGCAGAATATTTAAATTATTTCTTGCTATAAAAAGCAGTTAGAATGATAAATAAATCTGAGGACTGTAAGTGATCATTCCATCAAACAATAAAAATTCAAGATTCCTAGATTTGACTGGCAGGATATCATGCAGGGATGTGTAGTTGATTACTTCTTTATTGTCAATACTCTCTCTGGGTTATCTGAAATATTGTGATGCAGAAACTGTCCCCTGATATGCCCCTTCAACTTGCATCAGATACGATACTCAGAATGTTGAGGGCACGACTTCACCATCATCGTCAAGGACAGGTAAGCCTTTCTAACCTTAAAAATGTTGTTGAGCAACCTCTCACATGAATCTTCAATTCTCCTCCAAATCAAATTTTTTTTTCTGTGTATGTCTTATCCTTTTGACTTCTTGTATTTATTAGATCATGAAACTTGAACACAATAATTCTTTTCTACCTCCTGTCCTCTTCTTGGCCCCTCAGGCTCATGTATTTTTGTATCTTTCCTGCCAAAAAGGGAAGGCACACAAATATGCTTGCTTTTGGCTTTCACTTCCACTTTTTTTTTCGTCGGAAGTTGTTTATCTTATTTGTACACATACAATAGTAATATAATTTTTGCAAACAATTTCTTTTGTGACGTTTAATGTTCTTGATTGGTATAATTTCTCTCCTTGGAGATTTTCCTTTTGTCCTTTTGAAATCTGTAATAGTATATATTTTATTTTATCCCTTTCTTTAGCATAATCAATGTATCACTAGATCTTCTTGGATGGCTTTTCATAAGTTATCCCTTCTTGATAAGCCATGTGCTGGATATGGTCAATCGCAATATTTATTCATCTGTTTATCAAAAGAAATCTTTATGATCTTGCACTTCTACGTGGTGTGATTTAGTAGTATGGCTTTTAATTGATAGTATCACCATATTCTGTTTGACCTTGCCCTGTTGTCTTTTTTTTTTTTTTCTTTCTTTGGGCCTAAATTGAATTGACATTTTTTTATTATTTTTCCAGATAGTGCATAACCTATCCCAAGCAGTGGACATTGATGGAAAGTTGGCAAGGTTGGAGGAAAGATCACGATACGTTCAAATAAATGATGAGAGTCTCTGTGATGCTTGTCACACCCGACTTGGAACTAAACTATTTGCAATGTACCCAGATGATACTATTGTCTGTTACAAGGTTGCTGCTACTATTCCATTTATCCCTCTCTTTTTAATTCTCATCCTTTTCAAATTTGCATACTCAGGCTCCTCACAGGACAAATGGAAGAAATGCAGTTTGAAATTTTATGTTTTTCTTGTGAGACCCAAGTTGTCGGGGCATTTCAATAATCTTGCCTTCTCTGTTCTTGGAATCAAATAGTGCATTGTCTTACAAATTGGGAGAAAGAAAGTAAATCATTTCTGCAACTTGAGTTATAGACTGTCACATAATTCACATTAGGGACAAAGATACTCAACATAAGTTTTGCCCCAAATCCAGTATCATGAAGTCACCGAAGGCCACAAATACCTGTCAAAGTCAATTTTCATGTTTCCTTAGTTGTAGGATTGGTACACATTTGTTGTCATGAGAGTGCTTCGAGTCAAAAGCTTGATTGTCTGAATGCTACATTTTCCCTCTGTGCAGTGTTATCGACGACAAGGTGAATCCACTTCTGTCACTGGTCGTGACTTCAAGCAAGATGTTTTAATCAAGCCTGGTTGGCTTGTGACAAGGTAAGGTAGAGGTTATTTATTGAAAGATCAATGTGAGTTTGCATGGTCTCTACCTTCCAGATGTGGTACAGGAAGAACTTTTCCAAATTGAAGTTGGTAATACATGTTCTCTTGAGTGTATACTGTAATTTAGTTCTGATCAATGCTTTTAGTAAGTTACTTATGTACATTACCTAATTCAATGATAACATTCAATGAGCCATTCTGATGTACACACAATCTGTAGTCACGGCTTTCAAATTGTCAATAAATGATTGTTTTTGTAATAAATAAATATTTTTGATTTTGATTATTTTTAACATGACACCTTTTGACTCCATGGAACAACTTCACAAACCTTTTGGTTGTCGTAGCCAAAAATCTTTGATTGTATCTGTGGCTTTTATATGAATAAGCAGAAGCATCTTCTTGAAGGTGTTATGTGATAATTTGGAATGCATGAAAGCCTGTAGAGTGCTTAATTACTGATGCAGGTTCATTGGCAGTTTTATCATGATAAGGATAAGCTTTGTTTCTTATGGGTTGCTTCAGTATAGATAAGTATTGGTACGAGTACGAGGGTTTTGTAATTGTTAGTGATTTAGAGCAAAATTGCCCCATAATTTACGAGTCAAGAATTATTAGATGTATTTGATTGCAGTGGAGTCTAATTGAACTATAAATATTGGCACAGGTTTGAATCCCTTTAATTCAATTTTAACAAAAAAAAATCTTTTTTCAATTAATATAAAAAAATGTGCATTAATGTGTTTCAAAGCTTCAACAATTCAACTTTCAATGATATTACAAAATCACAAAAAAAAAACCTTAAAAACATTTTTTTCTTAATTATTTTTCTTTTCTCTCTTCGTATAAGGCAGGCAGCCACCATACTAGGCACCAATTTTCTCTCACTCTCCATGACTCAACCAGCAACTACAGCCCCACCATCTCTGGTCTCTCTTTTACCATCTTCGACGATCGGTCTAAATTCTTTGGTCTCTGCTATGCCATGAGATCTTCATGCTATCGTCTCTATTGTTGCTTGCCATGACAGTAGCCCATCTCTACAGCTCATTAACTAAATTGGAGAATTGAATCCAAATCAAATAAAATCTGCTCAGTTCGGATTCAGTTCATAGGGTGTAAGCCGATCAGTTCCAATTTTTTGGAATCGATCGAGTTTGGTTTGATTTGAACCCAAACCAAACTGAATTCGATTTTTGTCCACCCATACTAGTCTAAGTGGTCATTAGAATAAAGTACAATTGCGATGACCCTTTTACTCATAGCCAGCTTTTGATTTTTTTTTCCTTTTTTTTTGAAAAAAACTTTAATAGATTTGACGTCCAAAAATATCCAATCACTATTTTTTTGATATTTTATTTAATTTTTAATCACAATCAATTAAAATTTCTAAATAAAAAGAAAGAGCGATCTTTATTTATTGGATGAGTAATACTCTTACATAATTGAGATATAAAATTTATATCTCAATTAATATGTCACTAATTAATAATTATTATTTTATATTTTAATTAATTATCAATATGTAATTATTATTTATTAAATAATTATTAAATTTTTAATTTTTATTAAAGTAATAATTATCTAATACCAATTAATAATAAAAATATCAGATAATTTTTTGTTTTTTTTATTAAAATAATAATTTATATAATACAAATTATTAATTCCACAAAGTTAGCACAACTAATTGGATTTGAATCGGGACATGCAACCACAAACATGGTCAACTACAAAAGCCCATGACTGGACACGCCTAATTTAGGGCCCATAACGATGAAGCTGTAATTACAAACCTCACGCATATAGCAATAAAGAAAACTATATATACTCGCATAATTTTAATTAACATTGTTTCTTTTCTTCCATTGGCACAAAGTAGAAACCCTAGCTAAGCTCAGCTTCCTGCTTTTGTAAAAAGTGTATTAATTTACAGCTTTCAGATTTTGTAAACATGGTAAAGAGGCAGAAACTGAATGGGAAATTGGATTTAGAGGAAAACGACGACGTAGAAGAAGAAGAAGAAGAAAGGAAGTCGAAGTCGGGGGAAGTAGTGAGTAGCGACGACGAGGAGGCGAACGAGGATTTAAGCCTTAAGATTGTGGAGAAGCATCTGTTGATGCGAGCAGCCAAGTTGAATCAGGACGAAGATGTTGACAACGTCGTTTTTAATGAGAATGGGAATAAGAATGAGAATGACGAAGGCGTGGTGGATCTTTCTTCTTCGTCTTTGCTAGAAACCGAGACGCTCGTTGCGGGTCCCAGTGGAACCAGTTTTGACGCAGCAATTGGGGATGCAAAGAGTGCTAAGAAGAGGATTAGACTGAGGAAAATGAAGAAGAAAGTTGAGACGATGGAAATTGGCGATCAATCTGTGAGTTCTTGTTATTGTTTCTGTTGACAATTTTGCTATATTGCTTTACATATGAAAATCGCTAATGCTTTTAGACAAAAAGATTTTGAGTAAATTATATAAAATTAGTATGACTTGTCAACGTGAGTAAAGTTGTTTTGGTATTTTTGGAAATAAAATTTGAAAAACATAGATAAAGGTAGCAGTCTGGCAGATGCAATTGCAGCCAGATGCAAATGATTTGTATTTTTATTCAGGAAATAATTTGAGACACATTCTCACTTTTTTGTTCTCAGTTTTTTTCAGAATTAATTTTCTAAAAATAATTCTTAATGGGCCTAAAAGGTTCACTTATGTTGTGTATCTGGAAATTTGAGGTTGTGATAACTTATATGGCAAACTTGTGATAAATCATTGCATTAGGTAATTGTTGCAAAGGAAGAACAAAAGGTGGAGACAGTTGTGAATGGCGAACAAGCTGTTAAGGCTGCAGAGATGGTTGAAAATCTGGATCCAAATACAGTTGAAATATCCGACAATATTGTGCTGCGAAAGCTTCTTGTGAGTTAAAAAAAAAATTGCTTACAATTGCCATTTTGAATTAATATACAATTCCCATGTGACCCTTAAGCTTTTTATCTATTTTTATATTTATTCTATCAGCGGGGTCCAAGGTATTTCGATCCTCCAGATAGCGGTTGGCAAACGTGCTATAATTGTGGTGACGAGGGGCATATGGCTGTGAATTGTACATCTGCTTTGAAGCGAAAGAAACCATGCTTTATTTGTGGGAGTTTCGAACATGTTGTAAAGCAATGTGCCAAGGTTAGTAAGATAACATTCTTTAGCTATTTTGAATTTCTGCTGTTTATTTCAGTTAATGAGAGTTTCTTATTTAAAAATATTATTTATTATTCAATAATTTTTTTTTCTGCTATATGTGAAAATTAAACAATTTTGGAAAACTTATTTCTTTACAAGAATTTTTTGTGATTATTTATAGCGTACCATCCATTCACAGTCATATCAAGGGGTAGTTGTTTAGATTCAAGGATATTTGAGCACAAAGGCAACCTAGAATATGCAGATTGCATAATTTATTAATTTGAAGTTAAAAATAAAATATATTGCAAGAGCAAGATCAATGGTTAACAATCAAAAGAAGTTAAATGGAAGAAAATAAAATATATATCTTTCTGATAGGAAATTTCATGCATGTGTGCACGTATACTATGAAAAAGCCTAAATTCTTGTATACTGAAGTGGTTGGTAACGTCGAGTAAATATTACAACATTAATGGCTATCTTTGGTAAAAAGTTCGGCAATGAATATAATCAATGAATAATCTATCTTTGGTAAAATGTGCTTCTTTTTTGCTTTTTTAGCTTTAATGATAAGTGTTTGCTTTTGTTTCTAGCCCCTGTTTAGTTGTATGTGCTTTGCTTTTATTAGACATAGGGGTTTCCTTTAGTACTTTTGCTTTAAGTGTGCACAGGAAGATTATTTCAGTCGCTATTTATGTTGATGTACAACGATTATATGTATATATATACATACACTCAGTTATTGAATGTACTTCTGACATTTAACATGGGTCTGTGGCATTAGTATATTTCTGATTTCAAGGAACTCATTTAATGAATTCTGAATTATCCATTTTTCATTTTTTCTCATTTATTTGAGTACTGCCAACAAGTATTTGTTGACTGTGAGAATGGAAGTGTTTTCTGTTTTCCCCTTTATAAAACTTTTTTCCCTACGAGTTTGTATTTCTGATCATCATTCACCTGCTTATCTAAATGTCTTCAATTCTTTTGTAGGCACAAGATTGCTTTATTTGCAAAAAAGGTGGTCATCGTGCAAAAGATTGTCCAGAGAAACATAAGAGTGGCCCCTGGGATGCTAAAGTATGTTTAAAATGTGGAGATTCTGGGCATGAGATGTTCTCATGTAGGAATGGTTATTCCCTTGATGACCTGAAGGTTTGTTTACACTTGCGCTTTTCAATATTTAGTTCTTTCTAACTTTTTTCTAATGCCTTAATAAGTTCTCAGTCATTTGAATTTGTATAAATATGTTTTAATTGTTGTTTGTAAGAATTTTTGCCTTGTTGTATATTTTCTTAATTAGGAAATACAATGTTACATCTGCAAGAGTTTTGGCCATCTATGTTGTGCTAACTTCACTGACACGGGTCCAAGAGAGGTTTCTTGTTTCAGATGTGGTGGAATGGGTCACACTGGTTTGGTAAGTTTATTCAATATTCACTCATTTTGGTGATCATGTGTGGGAATATGGGTGGGTGCTCCTACCTGCGTGCTCATTTTTTCTTGCGTCTTTATCTTAGAAAAATGGAATTTCTCTTGTGCATGACTGCTGACTAATTTTGCCACATAAATATGTAGCATTCTTGTTAATATATGAATGTTGATATATAATAATGGCATTTCTTTGATCAACTTATCTCTGGATATCTCTTGTGATATCTTAGAAATTCTCTTCCTTCTTAGAAATCTCATTAAGTTTCCATATTTCTTTTCCTCATCTTTCATTTGGCAATATTTTTAATTGGGGATGGACAGGTTTGAAAACATTCGTTCTCCATTCTTGTCTTCAAATTATTGTTTGAATCTTATAACTTCTTTTGCTCATTCTTAAGCCTTCATTTTTAACATTGGGATTCATTATGCAGGCATGCACCAGGTTACGAGGTGAAAGTGCAGATGTGTCACCTAGTTCATGCTACAGGTGCGGTGAAGAAGGACATTTTGCACGTGAATGTGTGAGTTCTGCCAAGGTAAGTTACATGCTCTCAGAAACATTTCATCAAGTTTAACATTTTTCTGTTAGCCATGTCAGTTGCAGCCAATAGTTAATTGGCTCTATGCAGGTTCATAAACGGAATATTGAGTTATCAACTCCAACGCTGAGACCTCATAAAGGAAATAGAGACTACTCGGGAGCTAAGTCTGCACCTCACGATCTTGGTAAGGCTCGTAAAAAGAAAAAAACCCAACATGAAGATAGAGGCATTACAACACCACGAAAATCAAAACAGAGAGGTGGTTGGATAACAGATGACCCTGGAGATATCTCCTATGGAAATGCCAAGAAAAACCATTGGAGGTCTCCTGCAACACCATCTAGTAAAGGCCATAAAATTTCTGCTGTGACTTCTGGTGGGCATATATCAAGTTCTAAGTCACCTAGAAGGAAAAATTTTCATCATAGATTCACAGCATTGAGGTTTGACAACTCAGGTAGTGATGGAACGAGGAGAAATTATGATTGGTGATAGGAGCCTAGAATTTATCTTGACAAATATGATGGGGAAACAGTAGAAGTTAGCTGCTTCTGCTCCCATTCTGTATCAGTGCAGATCATGTAATCTTATAAGGATCTCTTCTGCAATTTAATTTATCAATCAATTCTTTTTTTTTTTCCGTATATTTTGTTTTGTGATGCTGTTGGGATATTTTATATTGACATATTACGAGATAGTATAAGTGACATTTTATTTTAGAGTATAAAAGACGTTTTATTTGAGTTTGTACGTATCGTTCTCCGTAGTGAAAATTTGCTTTTGGTTTAGCTTCTTGTTATATTTGTTTTCCCTTTCAACTTGCCCTTGTTACTGGTTTCAATTCTATTTTCTATGTTTGATTGCTTTGAAAGAGTCGTTGTTGCTTGTCCCTTCTCATGTTTGGCGTAAATACACTGTTGTTCAGTCAACCAACACTTTTATATTTATAAACCAGTGTCGATGGAAGTTCTGTTAACATTTTCTCTAATAACATTTCTGAAATTTGCATGTTACTAGCGTTGAAATAGAACCCAAAACATAAGCATGAAAATAGAGATTGCTTAAAGTACAGATGCAGGTTCAGTGGCAGTTTTATCATGATAAACATAAGCCATGTTTCTTTTTTTACCACCAATTTATGATTGCTTGCTTCTGTACAGATGTGTATTAGTATGAATGCGGGATATTTTTAGTCTAGAATGTGAAACGGAAAACTTGTATTTTTAAATGTCATATTTGTAGTAAGTTTTCGTATTTGGTTACGCAAATTTTGCATCTGAGATTGTACTCACTTCAAAATTTACCCAAATCAATCTCGTAGCAGTTGAATTCCCCATATAACCCTTGATGAATATTCAAAGCTGAAAATTTCTTTGATAAGCAACTTCTAATTTTTGGCACAGTTGGGTTAGAGGTAGGTGTGGCAATACGAGTCATGATTCGTTTATTCAATTCAAATTTACCGAATATGAATCATGTCAAGTTTCGTTTATTCAACTCAAATTTAACAAATATGAATTAACAAAAATAATTTGAATAATAAAAGAATCGGATATGAATTTACAAATAATTAAACAAATCAAATTAAAATTTGAACGATTTAATTTGCTAATTCGTTTACAATGTTTACATTTTTTGATTCATGAATTTGAATTTGACAAAATGAATTCATATATGATTCGAATTTAAAAAATTACAATTTATTAATTTTATAACAATTAAAATACAAAATATAAAAAAAGAAGCACACAATTATTTTATAACAATTAATTTTATGATAGATTTATTGCATATTATTAAGGAGTTTATTTTTGAATTTTTTTTTTGTAATGTGCTTAAATATATTTTACTTGGATTGCGTATTTATTATTTTAATAAAAAAATTATTTATTTTTTGTTAACCCCAAAATTTGATGAATTTAAAATTAATTATTAAAACTAAGAAAATGGTTATCCGAAGCCAAATAAAATAACAAAAAAAATGCAAAGAACAACAGTTTGAATTTATATTTACTTTATCAAACTGTTGTTAATTTATTATTGAACAATGTTTATATAATAGAAATGCGGAGAAAATATAAATAAGAATGAATATGCAACCTTCCCTTTTCCCACTCTTAGCACTTCGGAGTCTTCCCCTTTACTCTTATGAATATGCTCCCTATTTCTAGGCATCCATTAATGGTTGAGTCCAAGTTTCATTAGGGCAAATTATCTTTTTCTTTGTTTAGAGCACGTTCTTGGATTGTTAAAAATTATTCGTGGAGGTTTTTGGGATTTTGATAAATTTGAATTTAAGGTAGTTCGTGTTTTTAAGGTGATCATTCTTAATTTTTTATCTTCATTAAAAGTCTTTAGTCTAGTATTTTCTTTTGTTAAAGAAGTACGCTTGGTCTTTATAAGATATTGCTGTCTCAGTCAGCCCATGCGAATCAAGATAGGCAACCTGTCCACTCTATGATGTCTGTTAAATACTTTGTGTTTATATTTTTAGGTTTATTGCTTTATGCAGATCTAAGTTAAATCGTGCTTGAGCGTTCTAAGTTGTTCGAACTTTATGGGTTGAGCTTTAGGTTGGAATCTTAAAAGGAAACGGAATTGAATATGAATTTAAGTTTTAAAGTTGAATACGAATTCATTAAAATTTTGTTGTCCCTTATTTAAATTACAGGCAAATTCAATTCCTTTATTAATTTACCACCTAATTAATTTAATTAGCGACACATTGTTACCAATTTGGATCTAACTGGTTATTCATTTGTATATTTACTCTTATGCGAAAAGGGTTTATTTGCATGTTGGGAAAAAAATCTACAGAATAAGCAACTTGAGCTTTGCCAAGCTACCTATTTGTATTTTCCATTTCTGGGACCAAAATCATCGAGCAAAAAGGGGTTTTCTTCTGAAATTTTAGTTTTGGGTTAATTTGTGATAAGAATAAACAAAATGCAATATAGTCTAACAATACAGGTTAGGATTATGTCAGAGTTTCCTTGTACTCTTTTGATGTCATGTTTGATAAAATGAGCTCTTCTATAAAGAGCAAAACGAATGGTATAAATACGATTGTATTGAAATTCTAAATTCAAAGAATTTTGTGATATAATCAAAGTTCAAGAAAAGTTGATAGTATTATGATGGGGAATAGTAACACAACAATTTATGTAGGTAGCTCATGTAATGTGAAATTTTTAAAAATCTTTAACTATATTTATTAGTGCGGTTAACAATTTAATAATTAGTCTTAAAATAAAATTTAGTATTAGTAATTTTTATTAATTATGTTGTAATAAATGCTGGTATCTAAATGCTTTAGCTGTTGGTAGTTAATAGTTGCAAGTTGTCATTAATTATTGTAATAAATACTAGAAATCTCAATAAGTCTCTATAAATACATGAGAGATGATGAGAGAAAACATTCAAGCTTTATAATTTTAAAAATTTAAGTATTAAGTAATTTTACTTTTTAATTAGTATTCTACCATTTTCAATTTGCGTTTTTGTTGAACGATATCAATAACTTTTGTCTTCTTGAACGAAATCATGACCCATCAACACTTGTCCCGCGTCAGGTGGTATCAGAGCCTTATCTTGAGATGGCAGGCCCTAGTGACTTGAACGGAGATTGTTTGAATGTGTTCGAACAAAGAACGGAAGCACGTATGGTAGAATTGCAAGAACGCATGGCAGCATTAACCGAACTAGTTATGAGTTCAATAGTTAATGATCTAGTACAACAAAAATACACGGCTGCAAAGAGAAGACCACGTAGATAGCCATAATCTGCACCGATTAATGTCAATTTGATAGAAGAAGCTGAAGATGAGCTTGAGATCAAACCACGAATAAGAGGAGTAGGCATGGGTGCATGAAGAATGCTTAATCTTTTTACCCCTCCAGTTGGTGAATTCAGAGAAAAAGAAATCGATGGTGAGTTTCTGCGAAGAGGGAGACAACAACGTCAATATGATGACCTTACATGGTAAAATCTGATTTGCCTACTTTCAATGGTGCTACTAATATAGAACAGTTTTTGAATTTGGAGTATGAAGTAGAGAGTTTCTTTGAAATTATGAATGTAACTTCAGAACGTAAAATAGATTTAGTGACCTACTAACTACATGAGGGTGCAAGTGCTTGGTGGCAACGCCATTAAGAAGGTCAAAGATCAAAAGGACTGCCACCTGTCTGTCATTGGTACCAAATGAAAACACTTTTTAAGGGGCATTTTTTACTATTGGATTATGAACAAACTCTCTTCCAACAGTTCCAAAATTACATCCAAGGAACTCGTTCTGTTTCAGCTTATATAGAAGAGTTTCTAAGGTTGCAAGTTAGGTGCAACTTGACAGAAATAGAGGATCAGCAAGTGGCTAGGTATGTCAATGGATTGAGTGATGGGATCCAAGATAGATTGGCCATGCAACAAATATGGTCAATAGATCAAGCACAAAACTTGGCATTGAGGGCTGAGAGACTAACAAAAACCAGGAGGTATCCAAGGGCACCACTTTATTCTAGAATTGAACCAAATACTAAACCTACTCATACTACTTCTGAGAGCAAGCTTATAGAGTCTAAGAGTAAAGAGATAAGCAAAAGAAAACCTGAGACAAATGGGAAGGAAATAATGGAAAGTTCAAAAGGTATTAGATGTTTTAAGTGTAATGAGATAGGGCATAGATCTAATGATTATCCTAGACGCAAATTTACCAATGTCACCCAACGCGAGCTTGAGGAGAACTATGATGAACAAGAAACAGCAGAGGAGAATGGTGACTTCGAAGTTGTTGAAGAAGACGGTGAAGAAGTTGTATGCGTTGTAAGGAGGCTGCTATACACTCTAAAATAACCTAATGAGACGCAACGCCAATGCATATTTGAAGGTAAATACATTGTGGCTAGCAAAGTGTGTAAACTTGTGATTAACAATTGTAGTTGTGAGAACCTGGTTTCACAAAGCCTTGTTGAGCATCTTAAACTTAAAACACAACCACATCCAGCCCCATACAACATTGTTTGGATAAAGAAAGAACCTAGCATGAAGATCACACAACAATGTTATTTATCCTTATTTTTTGGGAAGACTTACAAATTTGAAGTTTTTTGTGATGTTGTGGAGATGGATGCATGTCGCGTGTTACTAGGTAGGCCATGGTAGTTTGATGTTGATGCTACTCACAAGGAGAGGGATAACACGTATGCCTTCACTTGGAATCACAAGCGGATAGTTATGGTTTCAAACCAATAAGAGAATACTCCGCCAAAAGTGAAGGAGAAAACATTATTGTCCATAGCTTTTAGAAAGAATAAGTTTGTGGAAGACATGAAAAGTGCCAAAACCTATGCTTTTCTAATAGTGAAGGGAATGGAGGAATCCATACAACCGACACCTAAGGAAGTTTAAGGCTTATTGGCAGAATTTGTTGATATAATGGCAGAACTGACACAGTTGCCTCCAATGTGAGATATTCAACATTGCATTGATTTTGTTCCTAGAGCTACCTTGCCAAATCTGCCTCATTATTACATGAGCCCAAAAGAACATGAAATCTTGAAGGAGAAGGTAGAGGAGCTACTACAAAAGGGACATATACGAGAAAGTATTAGTCCTTGTGCTGTACCTGCCTTGCTACTCCAAAGAATGATGGAAGTTGAAGGATGTGTGTGGATAGTCATGCTATCAACAAAATAACCATAAGGTACCTATTTTCCATCCCTAGACTTGAAGAATTACTTGATCAGTTGAGTGGTGCTAAAGTATTCACCAAGATAGATCTACGAAGTGGATATCACAAAATCAGAATTCGTGTAGGAGATAATGGAAGACAGCTTTTAAAACAAAAGATGGGCTATATGAGTGGTTAGTCATACCATTTGAGTTGTCTAATGCACCAAGTACATTCATGCACCTCATGACCCAGGTACTTAAACCTTTTTTATCCCACTTTATTGTTGTTTATTTTGATGATATTTTGATTTATAGTAAAAATGCAGAAGAACATCTTGATCATATTAAGCAAGTTCTAGTTGTATTGAGACAGAATGAGCTGTTTGTAAACTTAAAGAAATGTGTATTTTTAACAAATAGACTAGTGTTCCTTGGATTTGTTATAAGTAGTGAGGAAATTCATGTGAATAAAGAAAAGGTTAAAGTTATTAGAGAATGGCCAAAATCAAAGACTATAACTGATGTAAGGAGTTTCCATGGCTTAGCAACTTTCTATCGCATGTTCGTTAAAAATTTCAATACCATTGTGGCACTTATTACCGATTGCTTGAAGAAAGGATGATTTCAATAGGAAGAAGCTGTTGATCGTAGCTTTGAATTGATCAAGGAGAAATTGACTACAGTATCTATTCTATCTCTACTTGACTTTGTCAAAACTTTTGAGATTGAATGTGATGCAAGCAGAATTGGCATAGGATCTGTTCTTTCACAAGAAAGAAGGCCCATTGCATTCTTTAGCGAAAGGTTAAGTAAAGCAAAACAAAAGTGATCAACATATCAACAAAAACTCTATGCTGTGTTCCGTGCTCTAAAGACGTAAGAGGCATATCTTTTGCCTAAAGAATTCATTGTCTACTCCGACCACCAATCTCTTAAGCACTTTCGAGGGAAAAAGTACGTTGATTGTATATTGTCTAGGTGGGCAACTTATCTTGAAATATTTAATTATGTCATTGTTCACAAATTTGGAATTACTAACCGAGTGGCAGACGCTCTAAGTTGTCGCGCTACTTTACTTGTTACAATTTCCACTGAAGTTTTAGGTTTCGAACAACTCAATGAGCTATATGAGAATAATGAAGATTTTGGTGATGTATGGACTAAGTACCTAATGAAACAACCTTTAGGTGAATATTGGGTCCAAGATGGATATTTGTTCAAAGGGAGCGGATTGTGTATTCCAAGGAGCTCATTACGTAACAAGTTGCTAAGGGAAATTCATTTTAGTGACTTGAGCAGCCACGTGGGTAGAGACAAGACCATAGCCGGTTTGGAAAAACGTTACTACTGGCCTCAACTTAAAAGAGATGCTAAAAAGTTTGTGCAAAGGTGTCCAACTTGTCAAACGAGCAAGGGGCAGTTACAAAACACGGGTTTGTACATGCCTTTACCTATTCCTAATGCACCTTGAGATGACATCTCTATGGACTTTTTACTTGGTTTACTAAAGACCCAGAGGGGCAATGATGTCGTATTTGTGGTGGTTAATCGATTTTCTAAATGTCACACTTTATTCCATGTCGTAAGATAACAGATGCACATCATGTAGCCAAATTATTCTTTAAAGAAGTTGTTCGTTTACATGGTGTACCACTTTCCATTACTTCAGATAGGGACAGCAAATTCTTTGCAGCTTTTTGGCTAACTTTATGGAAAAAGTTTGGGATTACATTGAAAATTTCTAGCACAGCACATCCCCAAACCGATGGCTTAACAGAAGTGGTAAACCGCTCTTTGAGAAATCTGATTAGATGCATAAGTGGAAATAATAAAGGACAATGAGACTTTGCTTTGGCACAAGCTGAGTTTGCTTACAACAATTTAGTCAATCATTCCACCAGAAAGAGTCCTCTCTCTATTGTTTATACTAAAATTCTAAGGCATATTGTGGACCTAGTCAAACTTTCTTCTATTGCAGGTTCTAGTGTAGCTGTGTTTACTTTAGCAGATACCTATTCAAAGATATTCCAAGAGGTGCATCAATCCTTGGAGGAGAATAACCTCAAATACAAGGTTGCTGTAGACAAGCATCGAAAACATCAAATGTTTGAGGTGGGCGATAATGTGATGGTACATTTATATAAGGAGAGGCTACCTACGGGAGTTCATGACAAGCTAAGGCAGAAACGTTATGGTCCTTTTAAAGTTTTGAAGAGGATCAATGACAATGCATATGTAATAGACCTACCTAATGACATGGGCATATCAAAAACTTTCAATGTAGCAGATATCTCTACCTGTCATCCTGAAGGCAACCTATATGGTCACTCGAGGATGAGTTTTTTTCAAGTGGATGAGAATGATGGGGGACGGCAACACAATAGCCCATGTGGGTAGCCCATGTGATGAGAAACGTCCAAGAGCCTTCCACTACATTTATTGGTGTGGTTAACAGTTTGATAATTAGTCTTAAAGTAAAATTCAATATTGGTAGCTATTGGTAGTTTTCATTAATTGTGTTGTAATAAATGCTGATATCTAAATGCCTTAGTTGTTGGTTTTGGTTGGTAGTTAGTAGTTGCAAGTTGTCATTAATTACTGTAATAAATGCTAGAAATCCCAATAGGTCTCTATAAATACATAAGAGACGAGGGGGGAAAGCATTCAAGCTTTGTAATTTCAAAAACTCAAGTATTAAGCAACTTTACTTTTGAATTGGTATTCTACCATTTTTAATTTGCTTTTTTGTTTAATGATATCAACAACTTTCGTCTTCATGAACGAAATCATGATCCATCAACACTTGTCCTGCGTCATATTACCTCTATAATTTGTAATGACTTTTAACATAAATCTAGGCCAACTCTTTAAAAAAAGCTTTTTGGTATCTCTAAAAAACAACCTAGGCGGCCCCATTGTATTTTCATTTTTTCACTAGAGAGAAGGCTAAGGGCTTATCTTTGGTGGATATATCCTTATTTCTTTACTGCATCTATCCTCTTTAGGTTGTTTTAGTTTTTTTTTTTTTTGTATATTTATGTTTTATTTTTCCAGCCAGTTTGTTTTTACCAATCGATTTGTGGTGTTCTTCAGTTGCTGTCGAGCCTCAACAGCCAACTGACATGCCTCCTCGATTCAGGTCATGCTTCTCTAACCTTGCTATACCAAATCGACTCATGTAGAGCTCATATGGCCTAGCTAGTGTACGGATCCATCAAGTTGCAAAGAACTGTTGAAGTTCACCAACGGTCACCGTTTAATTAGCTTTCTTAGCTATTATGGGCTTAGCTAGTGCATGGATTCATCAAGTTGCAAAGTCAGAGCTACGCTCGCCGACCAACAATTCAAATCTCGTCGGACCATGCTGAGGTCTCACCGAAGAGCCGCTGCCTATGATCCACGATCAGTATGCCACTTGAACTAGTCATCGCCATTCTTCGCCATAAGGTTAGCAGTCAGTGGCCGTTTTCGACAATTAGGGATACTTTTTTGACGACATTAAACCCTTGTTGGGTAACTGTGCATGATGGGATCTACTTGGCGTTGATTGTATTTTGGTCTTGTTGATTATTTTTTAATACTGTTTTAGATTGTTTTTATTGTATGTGATAATACCTATATTTTCTCCCTCATACGTGAAGGTTGTTTCTTTTGCTCCCTGATTATTAAGGTTGTACTTCTAATTTCTTTGAAAAAGTTTCCCTAATCGAGGATATTTTTATTCCCTTTAGTTGTAAGAGGTTGGGTCGGGCACTTATCAATGTGCAAAAATATTATTAAGTCTTGTTAATTTCTCTGATTAATTATTAGAAGCCTCTAATGGTGTATCTTTATTGGCTTCTTTAATGGATTTTAATATATTTCAAATATATATATATATATATAATCTCAAGTAAAGTATCAATGAAATGAGTGTCTACAAGAACATATTTGTATTCATCTTCAACACAAATCTTTGTTCATTTTTTTATTCTTTCTTAAGACATTAATTAGTATAACATCAACTTCAAATTGAATCAGTTTCTCCTCAAAAAATAAGCACTTGGGCCAATAAAATTTTATGGATTTGAGAGATACCTAGAGAAGTGATAAAATCCTATAATTTTCATTACAAAACTAATGAATAAAATATAGATTATTTTGTGAAAGAATTATAGGGCCTATTGAGACGAAACTAGCTTTTTTGAAATGATCAATATAGGCTCAAAAATACCTTCTAAACCTCTCAACCAAGAGATCGAGTTTAGTTTGAATTTGTTGTAGAAGTTGGTCGATTGGGCAATTTTACCAGTTCTGTTAAAAATGGAATTTGTGTTAGTGAAATTATGGAATAATCAGAGATAAAAAAAGACCTGCAATTTTATGAACAATATTGAATTAAATTTGTTGGTTTTTAGATACAAAGATATCAAATGGGATATGTAAATTGAGATGCTAGATAACACATGTGTGGTTATTTAAAATGTCTTCTTATTTATATTGTAAATCTTTTAGATAAACTACTTAAAGAATTAGAAAATTTAGTATAATCATGTTCAACAAAAATCTTTAATGATTTTTATTCTTTATTAAGACATTGATTTTTTCTTTCGATAAAAATAATTATGATTTAACCTTTATCTAGATTATATTATAATTAAATTTGACACATTGACATATGAAACCTAAACATCTATTGGTGAAAAGACAAAACATTTATACTAGAGAGTTAACCTATGGAAAATAATAGAGAAAAAAAATAGCCACTTATTTTATTTTATGAGAAAAGGATATCTGAATCTAAGAAATTTTAAAAAATAGACATATAAACTTTAATAATTTTAAAAATTTCTTTTACATTTTCTATTAAGTAACAAATTTTGATAACTTTAACTGAAATTTTTTTGAAACTAGTAAAAGTACAATTATACCCCAATAACTTAATATTGTTAATGTTTATATCAGAAAGTAATAAATCAAATTATTACATTATCTAAACTTATTGATTGTATTTTTACAATTATGCCCTTATTTCAACTAAGCTAAAGCTACTTATTTGCTACTATTTTTTTTCCTTTTCTTTTATCTCTTATTATTTTCTAATTTTGTTCTCACTTTTTTCCATTTATTTTTCTCCTCTCCAAACACTCATTCTCTCTTTCTATGCACCTTAATTAGACCCATTTTCATTCCCAATAAATGTTAGCAAAAATTCACTCATATTATTGAACCGAAAGCACACAAACAAGTAATATAACCTAAGCAAATAAAGTGCAAATCAAGCAATTAAAGAATTAAAGAGAGGAAGGTAGAAGAAGAATACACAAAAATATACGTGATTCAGCAACTTACCTACGTCCATAGTAGATCAAGATCACTCTCTTATATTATTGAATCTTAAAGGCACTCACAAAATGCGCCTTTTACAAGAAAAACTCACAAAAAAACACTCTCTCTTGTAACCTAAGGATTTTCTCTCACAAAGAACCACAAAGTATGTTTGATCATAAAGATCTATCTTGAATAAAGATCTTTTATAAGCCAATAAAGATCTTTTATATAGGCTTTAGGACGTCCTAGGTTTACCTTAAATGTGTGGGAGTCGTATTAGGGAGTCATAAAGCAAGTGGGAGATGAAACAAGTCGCAACAAAGCGGGAAATAACTTATCGCGCTTAGCACCACAACCCTCTGCCCTTACCGCTGCGGCGCTGGTACACTCGCCTAGGCACTGCGGCATTCGTCACCTGGCGCCAGGGTGCTCAGGTTCTGTTTTAGGCACTGCGGCACCCAACATCTAGTCGCCGCAACGCCCATACTTGGGTACTGTACTTTCATCTTTTGCCTCCTTTCGCATTCATGATGTGAACCTCATAAAGAAAAGTGAGATCCGACGCTCAATGAGGTTCCTTTGTCAAGGATCATTCTAATTCAGATTTTTATATAACAAAAATAAGAACCTTGACCCATTATCTATCAAAGATAAGAACTATAGGTTTAATGAAAATAGTAGATGCCACACTCAAGATAGATGAGAAGCTGTGAGTGATAAGTTTGAAAGAACACCACAAGATGAAATCTTGATAAGTTCTAATAAAAATTCATTGAAGAACTTAAAAGAAACCTCTCAAAATTAATATTATCAATTCTCTTTTTGTTCTCCATCATCTCTCATATATTTATAGAGACCTATTGGGATATCTAGCATTTATTACAGCAACTAATGACAACTTATAACTACTAATTACTACCAATAATTTAAGCACTTGGGATTTCAGCACTTATTATAACAATTAATGAAAACTTAAAACTAGTAACTAGTAACTACTACCAATAAACTAGGCTCTTTAAATGCTAACATTTATTACAGCAATTTATAGTAACTTATAACTATTAACTACCAACAACTATCAATATTGAGACTTCAAATCACATGGGCTACTCACATGAGCTACTGTGCTGTTGTTCCCCATCATATATGGATGTTCAATGGACCTTGTGATTTTTTGGTAACCTAGTTCACATCAATCTGTCTTCGATCCTCGCGTACCCTACGTGCTTGGCTTACTCTCCAAATTATATCCCAATGATATTCAATCAATATTCTCACAAATTCCCTCATTGATTCAAAATCATCCACAAAGAACTCGATCTTTCATCTTCGCATCTTCGGTCACCCTCACAAAGTAGTGACTCCAGTTAAGTCCTTGCATAAGATGAACTTAGCTGAGGGCAGTGACTTAGTCAACATGTTAGTAGGGATTTTAGATGACACTATCTTCGTTAGACTAACTTCACCACTTTTGACAATCTTTTGAATGTAATAGAGTCGCACATCAATGTGTTTTGACCTCTCGCGGAACACTTAATGCTTGCTTAGGTGTATGGCACTCTGATTGTCACAATATACACCAATGTTCACATCTTTACTAGCCAATACCTCCGTACATATGCCTTTCAACCATACGGCCTTTTTAATAGCTTAACAAATAGCTATGTACTCTGCCTCTATGGTAAATAGTGCAACCATATATTATAGAACTGATCTCCAACATACACTACACCCAAACACTATGAATATATAACCTGTTAACTATCTTCTCTTATCTAGATCACCTACATAATCTGAGTCTATGTATGCTCTTACCATTTCACTGTTGTCCTCATCCTTCTTATACATCAACCCGTGATTTGACGTTCCCTTGAGATATCTCAAAATTCACTTTACTGCAAATCAGTGATCTTTACCCAGATTTGCCATATATCTACTCACCACGCTCACAGCTTGTGCTATGTTTGGTCTTGTTCAAACCATTGCATACATGATGCTCCATACAGTGCTTGCATACAGTACTTTATTCATCTGCAGTTTCTCCTCTTCGGATGTCGACAACTGTGCTGCTGAAAGTCTGAAATGCATGGCCAAAGGAGTAGAGACAGCCTTTTCATTGGATATACCAAACTTCTCTAGAATTTTGAGTATATATCGCTGTTAGGACAAGAAGATTACATCTTTTCTTTCCCTCATAATATCCATACCTAATATTCTCTTTACTGCTCCTAAATCCTTCGTCTCAAACACGCCACTCAACTACTTCTTGAGTTTTTGTATTTCTTCTATATTTTTACATACGATCAATATATCATCGATGTATAGAAGCAAATACATCATCCTACAACTTATGTTCTTGAAGTACATGTATCCATCATACTTGCTCCTACTAAAGCTACAATCCATTATAAACTCATCAAATCTCCTATACCACTGTCTAGGTGATTGCTTTAACCCATATAGCGACTTCTTTAACAAACAAGCATGATCTTTTTTTTCAAGCTCCTCGAACATTTTTGACTATGCCATGTATATCGTCTCTTCAAGCTCTCTATGCAAAAAAGTTATCTTTACATCCATCTGCTTTAAATGTAAATCAAAATTTACACACATGGCTAATAAAATCCTAATAGATGTGTGCTTTACGACTAGAGAGAAAATCTCATGAAAGTTAACTTCCTCTCTCTGAGTAAAAGCTTGTGCAACTAACTTAGCTTTAAATCTTATGGGCTCTATCTTCGGTATCCCCTCATTCACCATATACACCCACTTGCACCCAACTAGTTTCTTTCGAGGTCTCTCCACCAACTTTCATATATTATTCTTCTTACGAGAACTAATCTCTTCTTCCATGGCCTACTGCCATTCTTTCTTGTTTTTACTCTTTATAGCCTTACCATATGTCATAAACTCATCATACTCAAAAGTGTAACCAGAATTAAAAGCATGAGCAACTAAATCTGCTTGTACATACTTGACTGATGGGTTAATCGTTATCCTTAGCCTGTTTCTGGCTAGCTGGTACTTTTCAAGTTCTATCTCAGGAGTCTTAGTTTTTTCTTGGGTGGACTTGGAGGAACTCGCCAGTGTTTTTGGTTCTTTTTCAAGGATCTCCTTGTTGAAATGCTGATCTGGGGGCATATGAGATGTACCTTCAGGCTCTACTTCAATTTCTATTGACTTGGGTGCTGAGTTTTCCTTAGACACGGGTTTTTTTTTCTCACATTCTTGGGAGGCTTTCAGCATTGTCGTCTCATCGAATGTCACGTCACTGCTTATGATACTCCTTGGTGGTGTTAAGTCTTTACACTATACATTGTATCCTTTCACTCTTTCAGGATATTCTATGAATACCCCTTTGATAGCTCTAGGTTCCAACTTCCCCTCCTTAACATGTACAAAGGCAGGGCAACCAAATATTTTAAGGTAGTCGTACTTATGAGAATTGCCAGACCATTTCTCTTCTAGCATCTCAATTGCTGAGGAGGAACTTCTATTAATCAAATAAGTTGCAGTCACTATAACTTCTCCCCAAAATGCTATGAACATTTTTACATTGGTAAGCATGCATCTAACCTTTTCAAGTAAGGTCCTATTCATCCTCTCAGCTACCCCATTCTGTTAGGGTGTTGATCTTACTGTTCTATTCTTCTCAATCCTATACTTGGCACAAAATCCATCAAACTCTCTATTGCAAAATTCGAGGCCATTGTCAGTTCTTAGCCTCTTCACTCTTTTGCCAATCTAATTCTCAATAAGAGCCTTCCAAGTCTTGAATGCCTCAAATGGTTGATCCTTACTCTTCAACACATAAACCCATAACTTCCTCAAATAGTCATCAATGAAACTAAAAAAATACATGGCACCACTATGAGTACCAGTCTGAGATGTCCCTAAAGATCCGAGCGTATATAGTCAAGAGTCCCCTTAGTCTTGTACTCGCTGGTACTCAACCTCACCCTATGTGCTTTCCCATGCACACAATGCTCACAAAACTCCAAGGGCTATAATTTATCTTCACCAAACGCCTTTTGTCTAAATCACTCTTTCAGGTTTCTCTTGCCTAGGTGTGCCAGTCTAAGATGCCATAACTTGATTTGTATACTCTCATCATCTACAGAGAATACACAACTTCACCCTTAAGCACATAAATGCCTTTGTGCTTCTCTCCTCTCATTACCACCTTGAAACCTTTCAACATTCTTAAAACCCCTCCGCCGATCCTGATGGAACATTCATTCTGGTTTAAAGTCCTAAGTGAGATCAAGTTCCTCTTGAGGTCAGGAACATACCTAGCATATGTTAACTCTCTTACTCGCCCATCATGCAGCCTAAGTTTAACATTACCAATTCCCATCATCTGACATGCAATGTCATTACCCATTAAAACCTTACCACTACTAATAGGCTGTAAATTTATAAACCAAGACTTGTGCGAACATATGTGAAAAGTACAACCAGAATCAAGAACCCATTGTTTAATATTCATACCATCAGTAGCGACAAGTATCTCTGTGCTGCCATAGCTATCATCATAGGTAAACTCAGCATCCGCTTTCTTCTTGTCTTGTGCTCTCTTCTCAGGATAGTCCTTTATGAAGTGCCCCTCTTTCTTGTAGCAATAACACTTCCTAGGAGTCCTAGACTTTGATATTGAGACCTTTTTCCTTCCATCTCTATATGAGGGCCTTCCTCTTATAGGTAAACTTTTTGCATTTCCCTCGATCTGCTTTCCTAATAACTTTGAGTTTAATGATGATTTCACATTACTCATCGTTAAACTCTCTTTACCGTAGAGTAGTGTATCAACAAAGCTCTCATAACTCTTGGGGAGTGATGCGATATTTCTATATCATAAATTAAGTGCAAGTATACACTATCGTATGCAAGTAATAAAGAGACTAATTAGTCGGATGTCGAACCCACAGGGATAATTGTTTCTTTTTTTAACCAATTATTAAAATTATATCTTCCTAATAATTATTCAGATAAATAAAAACCTAAGAATGAATGTAGAAAATATAAAAGTAAAAACACAATGCAATGAGATTTAAAGATAGCAACGTAGAGAAAACCTAGGATTAATATTATCCCTCAATATGTTTTTAATGATTAATTCTCTAATATTTAACTCACTTAGTCTTTATTATTGATCAAGACACTAATGTATTCACAAACCTCTTCCAAGGTCATGCAAGTATACCTTAATTTACCAAATACCTATATTCCTATGGTACTTGTAATAAATTAAGATTCATTAAGATTAGGTCTTATTGATCATACATGCCAATTAGGTATATTCCTATCCTAAATTGAAACTTGCATATGCAACATTGAATGTTACTCTACAATCATGCATTAAATTACCTAGGTCTAAATATTATGATTCCTCTTCCGAGTTTATCAATAATATTACCAATTCATTCACCATATATTGGCCAGATATATTGAAGCATTAAACACAAGTAATTTAAATAATAAATGACTAAGTTTATTAAATATTAAAAAGATATGGCAATTTAAGCACACATATTGAGTTCAAATATTAACCCTAGAAAACAAGTTTAGCTCATGGCTACAAGAGAACAGCAGTAGAAATAATTATAAATCATGATACAATTATTAGCAAACCGATATAGACGTCGAATTGCTCTTAATTGCGCTGCCTAGGAACTCTTGATGCCGAAGAACGTCTTGTATCTCTCTCTAAAGTTGCTTCAATTAAGCTCCTATTGCTCTCCAAGACACGTGCTCTGTATTCTTGGGGCTCTTGGGTCGTCTTGGATTGATTCCTGAAGGTTGGGGACGAGTGGCTTTATATAGGGATTGATTTGAGCTTGAAAATCTCAATTCTCGTCGGACTAGGACTCGCACTACCGCTGGCGCGCTATGAATCTGTCGCTGGGGCGACGCGTGAAAAAGCTATCACCGCTGGAGCGGTGGTATCTTGGCGCTGGGGCGCTGCATGAAAACGGCTTCACCGCTGGCGCGGTGAATTTCTGGCGCTGGGGCGCTATACGCGACTTAAGCAAGTCGTTTTTCTTATTTCGATCACTATTTCAGCGCTGGGGCGAAAATCCTTATGGCGCTGGACTCATAATTTGAAAACTTTGCATTTTAGTCCCTGTTTTCGCTCCTTTTGCGTTCTTTCTTTAAATTTCGTTCAAGTCCCTATAAATAACAATAATGCACATAAATAGCCATCTATTCTCATAAAATCATAAAATATCAATAATAAAAACATGAGAAAATATATGACAAATTTGCCCTTATCAGGGAGTGAACTTAGTAGGATAATTACTCTATCTTTATCTTCTATCTTGATGTTGATAGACTCAAGATCAAGGATGATCTTATTGAATGAGTCTATATGATCTTTCATCAGCGTCCCCTCTGACATGGACAGTTAATATAGCTTCTTCTTTATATAAAATCTGTTGGTAAAAGATTTTTGCATATAAAGAGAGTCAAGCTTCTTCTAAAGACCAATTGTTGTTGTTTCACCTACTACTTCCCTTAGTACTTCATCGCTCAATGATAGAACGATTATGTTGTGAGCTCTTTCTTGAATGTCCCTTCTTTTTGCTTTAGATTTAGATGACTTTGGTGTCTTCTATTCTTCACTAGATGGAGCTGCAGTCTCCTCTAATGCTGAGCCTAATCGTGACTCACCAATAACGCATTTACCTTCATCTTTCACAGATTGAAGTTATTTATACCATTGAATTTCTCTACTTCATACTTGGGTGTGGCCATAACTTGTTTAAAACCAAGCTTTGATACTAGTTTGTTAAAGTAGAAGCACACAAACAAGCAATATAACCCAAGCAAATAAAGTGCAAATCAAGTAATTAAATAATTAAAGAAAGAAAGGTAGAAGAAGAACACATAAGAATTTACGTGGTTTGAAAACTTACCTACGTCCACGGCGGATCAAGATCACTCTCTTATATTATTGAATCTCAAAGGCATTCAAAAAGTATGCCTTTTACAAGAAAGACTCACAAAGAAACACTATCTCTTGTAATCTAGAAATTTTCTCTCACAAAGAACCACAAAGTATGTTTGATCACAAAGATCTCTCTTGAATTTCACTAAGATCACTAAGATATCTCCAAGATATGTTTACAAGCCAATAGAGAGACTTTATATAGGCTTTAAGACATCTTAGGTTTACCCTAAATGTGTGAGAGTCATATTAGAGAGTTCTAAAGCAAATGGGAGACGAAACAAGTCGCAACAAAATGAGAAACAACTTATCGCATTTAGCACTGGGGCGCTCAGCCTTCACTGTTGTAGTGCTGGTGCCCCCGCCTGGGCGTCGCAGCGCTTGTCACCTGGCGCCATGACACTCAGGTTCTATTTTGGGCACCACGACACCCACACCTGGGCACTGCACCTTCATCTTTCGCATCCGTCTTCTATCCTCGCAAACCCTGCGTGCTTGGCTTGCTCTCCAAATCATATCCCAATGATTTTCAATCAATATTCTCACACATATAAATATTAAAACCACTCAAAATCTACCATTTTAACCAATCACAACCAATCAGAATTTATCATTTTAAACATCTTGCCAAACTTTTCTTATTGATCACATAGGATATGCATAAGAATGAAAAATAAAAAAAAATAAAAAATAAGAACAAGAACAAGAATGAAAGAAAAGCCTTAACAAATAGAGTGCCCACTAAGAAACTCTTGACCTTTGAGTCCTTGTCTTAGTTAATATAATATTATTTATAATTTCATTTCATACAATACACCAATAACTCAGTCACAATCACAATTACACACTCTATCTATTTTTTCCAATTTCATTTTCACTAATGAATCATTAGTCATGATTATTCTCAAAACTAAAAAACTGACAAAAATGAAAAATATGAACAAGAACCCGAAGACACGATTGAGAATCATTGTCAAAAAAAAAGATGTAGCAGCCATAACATTAACTAGATAGTGAGCCACTTACCAACAAAAATGCCTTCTCCATATTCCAAAATGCGCACTTCGACGCTTAAACCAAAGATCAAACCTCCAAACAAAAACCCCATATCACTAATGCTTTCTCTGTCACTTGATCCCCTTTACAACTTGAAACTTCAACAGTTTCCATCATTAGATTTTTCGTCACAAGAAGATGAAGAACAACAACAATAGTAAGACCACTAGAAAAAAAATCTTGTTTTGATTCTCAGATTACTACTCATGCAACAAATTTGTTTGCGGCCGTGAAAACTAAGGTCAAGCCCACCTCTTAAAGAGCCGATGAAGAGCATGCTCTTAGTAATATGGGGAGTGGTATGAGATTTAAAAGGCCCACCAAACTTTTCACTATACTAGACACCTAAAACTTCAATTCGACTCTCTTATGATTGATTTATGGGGTTAAAAAAATCATAATTTTGATTTGATTGGTAGACATAACTATATATTGGATTCATATCCATATGAATATAATTTAAGATCTATCATGTCAAATTATCAGGATAGGATATTGAGAAAAAATATATCTAAGGAATCTATGGTGATTAAAACTTGAAGATTAATAGTCTTGAATAAGAATTAAGAGTATAATGGCCTTCCACAGTCAAAATTATATAAGCTCAATTAGTTTCTCTCTCTGTGATGGAAAAAGAGGAGAAGAGCTTTACGTGAATTAATTTGACTTGGGGACCACAACCCTAAAAAAAAAGTCTTTATATACTAGGTTAAATTTATTAGCGGAGGATCTAAGGAACGTAGGTGTATGCATGTACAATTGTGTCTATTGTCTAAATACATATCAAATACATATTTAAATCTGATGGAAGCAAGAAATTTGTAATAAATACAATAAATAACATATATTAATCGCATTAATATATTAGAAGAATAGAGAACTCACCTTAACGTGTAACGTTATACACGTATTTTCTTCGAGTCCGCATAGAGACTAACTCGTGTGCAGTTCTAGTCACTAACACGGTGGACTTGGTGAGTTAGAACAGCAATCCGATGTCCAACATGGGATTAATTCTTAATCTTCAAAATTGCCGAGTGTGTGTTTATATCATTTTCTTTAAAATGATAAGAAATGGAGAGTTTGAAGTAATCTACCATTACTTCAATTGGAAGCATAGAGAAAAATGAAACAATCTCATTTTTTTAATTTCTTTTTCTTTTTCTTCTTCTCTTCTTCCTCTTCTCCTTCTCCATTTCTTTCAGGCAAAATTGCCTACACTTGTACACACTCCCACACTTTTTTTCTCTCTCTCTCTTTCTTTATATATATATATATAAATATAAAATAATAATAATATAATATATTATATAATATAAGTAATAATAATATAAAAATAATATATTATATAATATAAAAATAGAGGTATTTTGATTATTTAACTATTAAATAATTAAAGTAAAAATGACCATTTTGCCCCTCATAAATAGTTATCAAGTGTACCCCTAGTGGGTCCCACCAAATCTCACACTTAGGTAAACTCAACTGAGGGTCCACAATACGCTACGTGTCATTATACAATTAGTAAATAAAAATTATTGACTAATTATTGTATTTAATACTTAAATACGAACATGCACGTATTCCTGTGGTAGTACTAAATATTGCTGGATTAAACAATTTAATCTGGCACGCTGCCCCAGTGCACAACGAGTACACTTCATATTACGGGACTCCCTAGGTCATACGCCCGATTCGTCAAATGAAACTATTCTATAAGTCCGTGAGCAATGCCCTACACACACGTCACGGATATACAAATCAGCACATTGAACCATACAATCTAAGGTTACAATGCATACGTATAGTCCTTCCGTCATGATATCCTGAATGTGCTGGGGATATAGATTATCACCGTCAAATCCTCTTGTGCTCATTCATATCCTATCTCCAGACTTGTATCTCACTGAACAATATGTGCAAACTCCTTTTCCACATTGTTCCACCCTGGCGGAACTCTTTCCCGGGATGATTGCTTGTGGCCACAAGACTTTTTTAGATACAGTCTCGAAGCATCTGGATATCTAACTCTATATGAAAGCTGACGAATCCTATATCTGTACACACTAGACTCCATAAGCATCGGACCATACCCAGTGACACCCAACGGTCACATCATGAAAGGTTTGTGACATATGTGAAACCAAAATATGGTAAATCACTTACAAGCCCACCTTGGTACTCAGTTCAAAAGACCACATATACTACTAAACTCGATAGGACCCTCCGTTGACGGCCTATATTGGGTGTCTATTGGAGGCCCCTACGAGTCTGTCCTATATCCAGTCCTAACTGGATACCCATATGTCAATACAAGCTCCAAGCTCACAGTCGGTCAGGAACGACCATCTATACCCTATAAGTACGACATATGCTGATCTATATATAAAGATATCCACCGACAGGCCCGCATCGGCAGAAATAGATCAGGGACAATTATTTGAGAACATACTTGTGCAACTAGCATTTTCTGGCACCCGATTACAACTCTTGTAACTATGCAGTTACTGGTATATTCTCATGTCTATATCTCATTACAGATAAGGCTCCAACTCTTGGATCTGCCGAATATTATAACTAGCTAACACTTAGCTATGCTAATATTTAGCAATTATATGTCTCAGCGTGGCTAACTATGAGCCCTTATCTAAACTCTTTTAGATCTAATCCGAACTCCTTCAGATCTACAATGTCTGTAATGTTACATGCATAGTACCATATAAATGAGTATTAGCGATTTAATAGAAAGATACACTTGTATAAATACACATGTATTTGTACATTCAGGGATGACACGTAAGCACCGACCCTAACAATTGTATGACCCCATCACTCATAATCCAATTAGTATTGAGTTTCTACACATAACAAGCCTATATCAAATTAGATGTCTCTAGAGTCCAATAAGATATAACCCAAATAGATCACTTAAATTGGCCCTTATTTAAGATAGCTCATAATGTATAATTATTAATATGTGAGCCTACATAAAGGAAATAATAAATCTAACAATCTCTCACTTGGGCTACATATGTCATCTAAAAATAATTGTACATTATAAACTTTAGTGCGCACAATAAATACTATTTTATCTTGAAACATCTCTTTAAATACAATCTTGTCCATTAACTATATCAATATAAGATCAAAGCGACATTTGTTGCATATATTAGGAACTAGACCCATCAATGGTCACCATACTAACATAATTAACGACATAGATCAAATATGAAAGTGTAGCATAAAAATTACACGAAATGTGATCTCAAACATATCTATTTTCAACTGGTTCTACTTTATAACTCCAAAGAGTTAAATACTTTTTAAACTTTATGCAAAACTACAATAGAAAGTACTAAACACTTTCTAAACTTACACAAAACTACAGTAAAAAGTGCAATCGTATTTCAAAGTTTTAACAACCATCAAACTTTATTCTATAGAAAATAAACCATAAGCGTGTCTTTTAATCAAATGATAAACTCTCACTATTCATGCACATAATCAAATAATACAACACTCATACGAGAAATATGTGTTAGGATTTGAGTTTATGTGTCATCCATTTATGTATAAATATTTATTTAATATTTATACTAATATTATCATTTCATTACATCGCTAATTATATTTTATATATGGTAAGATGCTTGTAATGTATCAGATATTGTGATGTGAAAGAGTTCAGATCTTGTCTAAATGAGTTTAGATCAATGCTAAGAATTAGTAACACTGAAAATTGTAAATGCTAAGCATTGGCACTGATAAGAGTTATCAGGTTATAAGAGTCAGCGATCTCTAAAGAGTTAAAGCCTTGTCTGAAATAGGACAAAGACCTGAGAATATATTAGTAATGACGTAGTTGCCAAGAGTTGTAAATAGTGCTAGGAAATGTCATTATGCAAATATATTCTCAAATATTATATTCCTGATCTATTTTCACTGATGCTGGTCTATTAGTGACTACATTAACAAATATATAGATCGGTGTATGTCTATATTTGGATGGTCTAGATGGTTAGTCTTAGTAAACTATGAGTTTAGTGAAAGCTCGTATAGAAATACAGGTATTCAATAAATACTAAATACTGAACTGACTCACAAAGATCTCCAATAGACATCCCATAAAGCCCTCAATGGAGAATTTTTCGCGTTGAGTACTATTCGTGGTCCTTTGACCTGAGTGCCACGGTGAGCTTGTGAGTGATCCACCATACTTTGGTTTCACATATGTCAAAAACATTTTATGGTCTGACCGCTGGGTGTCGCTGGATATGGTTCGATGCTCATGGAGTTCGGTGTGTATAGATATGAATCCATCAACTCATTTGGGGTGAGTATTGTATCTTGATGTTCTAAGATTATATTTCAGAAAGTCTTGTGGCCATAAGCAGTAATTCCAGGGAAAAGAGTTTATGTCATGCCCCAGACCCAAAAAATCTGACACAAGACATAACTTACATTCATTCAATAATGTACACTCATAAATAAAATTGCATAAACTTTCAAACTTTAATTTAAAATAGGAATCCTTAATAAGTTGCTAGTAAGATCAACACTAAAATCAACCCATAATATAAAATATAAACATAAACATTTATTGACAATATTTAAACATTCATTCTAATTTTTCAGAATTACAATTGAATTATGACTGGGGCAATTAGTAAACCGGAGATACGCAGAGTTTTCTCAGAGATTAACACTCTACAACGTCATCAGTAGCAACTTTGTTACCGGAAGCCCAAAATATATTCATTGCTAATTCTTACTTAAAATCAACCCATAACCACACTAAATAAAATAATACACAAGTATTTATTAAATAGAGACAAATCAAATATCTTAAACCATGTGTCCCCAAATGAAACACTCAGCAACCTAGCAACTTAGAGAACCCAAGGAACAGTAGAAGCCTTGCCAAATCCACTAAGCACATATGCACCTTATTTACCTAAAATTACCATAAACTATAATGAGTATAAAACTCAATAAGCATACTAGTTCTTTTCATATATCAAATACAAATACATATACGTACACAATGTATATATATGATATGCTGTGATAAATCAAAATCATAATCTTGTCAAATCCCATATCAGGTAAGCGGTTACACATTCTTTCAAAACATATAATAGGAATACCATCACTTAACTATTACTTATTAAGACTTACATATCACATATCACATAATGAGTCAAATGTCACTCGTATGTGACATACCGTATAAGAGAAATAGTACAAGTGAGGTTTAAATTACACATATATAATGCTCAAGCCCGAAGGTAAGAGCCAAACCCTCACCCTGATCATCGGTGAGTCCTCTCACATGCACCAATACGCCACCACACAAATGTGATGACTCAATCTTCCTTTAGGTACCAATAGGATCCCCCCTATATACGGAACACATAACATATACCAATTCGAAAGGAAAGGCCACACATAAAGGCTCCACAAATCACATAAGATGCCTACTAAGTCAACAGTGAGTTCAAGCATCCTCAAAACACAAAATGTTTCTCATGGACATATTACACTTCAAAAGCTTTCTTTGTTAAATACATTTCATTTTGAAAGCTCACTTTCAAAAACACAGATATGTCATGTATGTCCATGCTTACATTCATAAACACATGTCTTTCACATTTTATATCAAAATATACTTTGACATAACATAAACATATTTCTAAGCACATTTACAAAATTATACATAACAATTACTATGTTTATTGTGATTTCAATAAAAGTCTAGTATACTTACCTCTTAACACTTTCGGTTATAAGGCTTAAATCTCCTTAACCCATCAATGGAGATTAATCCTTTCATGAACCTCAACATTCATACAAAACACTTTAAATAGCTTACAAAATTACACATATTGCACTTATCACATCGAATTGGTCTAATTACTTGATTTCTCAAAATCTGTCATTCTGACCACTTACACTTAACAAAATTGTCTTATATATTAAATGATGTCCAATCACTCCAAAATCAGAATATATTATTTTTGAATCATATATCCTTCTTATATATGAATATTATATCATAATTTCTACACAATCCATTCCATAAACACCATCAAATCGAAACTACTAACCTGACAGGATCAAGATATTCACTGAATAATATTCAATCTCCCAATTTCATAAAAATATATACTAACTCAAAAATTATAAAACTATCACAAAATTACTTTTGACACATATCTCAATCCATGATAAATATTTCAATTCAAACTCACTGCCGAAAGTATTTTAAAACTATTTTATTTTATAGCTTTAAAAATCTGTTAATCAAATACTGCAATGAGCTGATACTCTTTAGAAAATCATAACAATTTAACCATATTGATCTAAATTCTCAACTCTGAGTATATCATATTAAACATATAAACGTATCATATTCCATAAATTCGTAATTTTTGAAAATCATTCAGCAGATCAAAAATTGTTTGTCACTGTATCATACTGTTAACACAGAAAATTTCTTGAATTTCAGGGTCATTTTGATAAATTCACTACAAATTCAATTTCTAAAATTTTCAATCGATTCAAAGTCTCAGATGATTCTAAACATGTCTTAAATTTTAATTTCCTTCTTCTTCTCTTTCTCTTCCGTTTCTTTCTCTCTTTTCTCACTCTAAAAGAGGTGGCTAGGCCAAAATGAGTGAATTAGGGTTTCAAATGTGTATTTTTATACTAAGAGGCTTATTTTTAATATTTATGAATTAGCCCCCAAAACTTTTAAAGTATTATAATTTGGTCCCTAAAATAAATCTAAAGTCTTGCAAATAAACCCAATACTAACAGTATGTCCTTAACCTATACAAACACTACTAATAACAATACATAAATCAAGTATCACCCACATTCAAATAAAATATGTATATTTATATATATATAAATACATATTCTTACCGGTTGTGGATACTGGTTACTACAGTTTCACCCTAGGGATAAATAATATTACAAAAGTGTTTGAGAATATTATTTATTGAAATACAATTCTAGAGATAAGCTTTCAGTCAGGCATGTGGAGATTTGGCAGTGTTGATTTATATCTCCACTCTACCCGAATATAAATGATAGAGAGATTATATGAATATGTTATAACCTCAACTTGCATGGTCTAACGTGCCGCTTTGTAATATTCATAATGTATGTGTAGGGCATTGTTCATGAACGTATGGAGGAGTTCCATATGATAATTTGGGCGTGGACCTAGATAGTCTCACAATATGAAGTGTAATCATAGTATACTGGGGCAATATAATGGATCGAACAGTTTTATCTTAGAAATTCCAGCAAACCAAAAATATATTTTAGGGTTCCGTGGGTTGTGCACTTATGTAGACTTAAATGTTAGATATATCATTTAATTAGTTGACAAGAGTTATTAACTAATTAGATGTTAGCAAGTGGCACAATTTTGTTCCATGAATTGTTTTACTATGAATTCACTCATTAATCATGTAGTAAAATCAAATAAGGTAAATATTAATTATTCAAATAGTTTTTGAATAATTAAATAAATATTATTTAAATAAATAAAATATAATTTTATTTATTTGTTATTTTATTCCTAAATGAAAGACATGCCTAATTTGAGAAACATAAATTAAGTTAAGTGGAGCACCATTTTGTAATTAATGGTTAATTTTATTAAACCATTAAAATGGCCACCAAAACTTGTTTTGGTAGTTAGCCACTTAATCTAATTTTGGTGGAGCACTTGTGAAATGTTGAGAGCACTAAAAATGGTTGGATTTCATTTGTATTAATAATAGGGTGAATCAATTTCGTGCATAGAGAGCAAAGGTAAAATAAGAGTTGGTTTTGAGAGAGTTTTTCATTGAACAAAGACTTATGAGAAAAATTAAAGAGAAAAAAAAATTCTTGTTATTTTCCTTTCAAGTAATACAAACCTTATTGCTAGAGATTATATTGTTGCTATTTTAACTTCACAATCTCACCGGATTGTTGTGAACAAGAATTGAACATAAGTGCACTTTAAGGTGAGCTCAAAGTTGGAGCTAAGAAATCTGGATTTGAAATCTTCATCGAAGGTCTTCAAATGTATGTTTTCTGTATTCTTAAGTTGTTAAGAATTTAAGTACATGTGTATATGTTGATTACATGATAAATTCCGCTGCAAAATTCATGTATTATGATACATATGTTTATTTTTCAATATGTACACAATCACATGCATACACCTTAAAACACATTAACAATATGCGCATGAAACACTTTAGGCAGTAACCCTCTAGTGAGCAGATCCATAATTATAGTGTTTGTACCAATATGTTCTATTGACACTTGTTGACTCTAAACTCTTTTTAACAACTAAAAACTTGAATTTGGTGTGCTTAAACTTCAAAGAGCTTCTGTTGCCATGGGAATACATCACTGCGACTTTATTATCACAATAAAATTTCAATGGTTTTCCAATGCCATTGACAATGCGCAGTCCCGTGATAAGTTTCGTAACCATATCCCATGATTTGATGCCTCAAAATAAACTATAAACTCGACCACTATAATGGAAGAAGCTATGAGTGTCTACTTAGCACTCTTAAAAAATAGCTCATTTGGCCAAAGTATATATATAACCTGATGTGGATCTCTAAATATCTAAGCATTCAGTAAAATCGGAGTTGGAATACCATTTATAATTTTTTTTGGAGCATTATATTGTATAATACTATAACGTTCAACTTTTAACGCTGATCATTCTGAATAATACACTCCAATTTGAAAATTTTGCATGTGAAGTTCATTTAATACAATTATAATTGTTATATCATAATATTAAATGTAATATAAATTTATTTATGCTTATTAATTATAATAGGAGCCCTATTAGTAGGGGGTTAGTTGTGATTGCATAAACAAATATTCTAATTATGAATTAGATTCGTACAAGATGTGAAAAATATTATAATTGTTAATAGTAATAATAATTATATAAAATAAATTACAAAAACAAACTCTCTAAAGGTTGATTCGGGCTATGCTGGTTAAACATGAGACGAGGCAAATTTATGCGAACGTATTGCCTAATATTGCTACAACGTGAGGGTAATATTAGTAGCATATATTTGATCATTGACAAGTTAATCTAAAATACACTTATATGATCATTGACAAGTTAATCTAAAATACACTTACCCAATATTGTTACAACGTGAGGATAAGGTGTATTTAAGATTAGTCGTAAGAGTTGCATGAGATGCAATTGACAAGAGTTGTCTATCTTTGGGTTTACAAAGGCCAATATTGCTACAGCGTGAGGTTAGAGTAAAATGCCAATGGGATCTACTTCTTACTGTATAGTTTAAATATTGCTAAAACTATTGTTTTTCCGTTTAAGAGATTAAAGGGATGATGTAAAACAGTGGGAGGGAGTTTTCTAGATTAAAAAATGTATAACTGTTATACCTATAATCTAAAACGTTATTTATTAGTGATTGAAATATTCTGCCAACATCTTTTCTTTTGTCTTTTCAAGATCAAATGGCTTTAAGCAACCTACTAGTTCGTATCCTTGATGCACACCAACTCAAAGGTGTAAAAAATTATGTTGACTGGCTTATGAATCTCATAATAGTTTTGGATTTTGAGAAGCTTGGATATGTAATTGATCAGTGCCTGCCCCGAGCTATTTCTGATGATGCTTCTCCGAAAGAAAAAGAGACATATCGAAAATGGTTGGATGATGATTTGAAAGTCAAATTGTACATCCTCGGCTCAATGTCTATGGAGCTCCAAAGATAGCATGTCCACATGAATAGTGTTGAGAGTGTAATGCTCCACCTGAAAGAGTTATTTGGTGACAGACCTCAAATTGAAATATGTTGGATACAATATGAAATGTTATGAATGTACAGGTAATGCTGATAATAAATCAGGAACTTTAAATGATACAGAATTGTGGAATATGAGATTAGGTCACATAGGTGTGAGATGCCTAACCCGTCTGGTTAAGGATGGTTAGATATCTGTTCTGACCATAGAGCCTTATCCAGTTTGTGAATCTTGTATTCAAGAGAAAATGACCAAAGCTCCACTTATTGGTATTAGACACTGCACCATTAATTTGTTGGAACTTATAGAGATGTATGTGGTCCAATGAATCACACTGCACTCGGTGGCTTTCAATACTTCGTAATCTTTATCGATAATCTATCACGATTTGGATACGTGTTTCTTATAAAACACAAGTTGGAAACTTTTAAAAATTTCAAAGAGTTTTGAATCGAAATAGAGAAACAAACCAGAATGTATATCAAATGCCTTCGATCAGATCGAGGCAGTGAATACATGAGTAGTGAATTTTTAAATTATTTAAAGGATAATGGGATTCTCACTCAATATAGTCCTCTGGGTACTCCACAACACAATGGTGTTTCAGAGAGGAGGAATCGGACTTTATTAGATATGGTCCGATCAACGATGAGCTTTACTGATCTCCCTGAATATCAATCGAGTTATGCTCTAGAAACTACTACTCATATATTGAATAGAGTTCAATTGAAAGTTGTTTCTTCTACTCCTTATAAGATATGGAATGGAAGAAAACCAAGTCTTAAATATGTTTAAATTTGGGGCTGTCCTGCTTACGTAAAAGTTGTTGTGTGGGATCTTATACACGTGGGTGTATGCATGTGCTATTGTGTCTATTGCCTAAAATACGTATCACATACGAATTTAACGCGGCGGAAATGTATAAATTACAATAAACATAATAAATAAATATATTAATCACATTAATATATTAGTAAGGTTGAGAACTCACCTCAATATGTAACGTTATATATATATTTTCCTCGAAGTCCGTATAGAGACTAACTCGCGGGCAGTTCTAGTCACCAACACGGTGGGCTTGGTGAGCTAGAACAACAGCCCTATATGCAGTACGGGATTAACTCTTAATCCCCAAAATGGCCGGTGTGTGTTTATATCATTTTCTCCAAAAAGATAAGAAATGGAGGCTGAAGCAATTCTGAATTACTTTTAAGACACCATAGAAAAAAATAAAACAATTTCATTTTTCTTTTTTTTTTTCTTTTCCTTCTTCTTCTTCTTCTTTCTCTTTCTCCTCTCCATTTCTTTCTTTCTTTCTCACAGGCAAAATGCCCTCCATTTCACACACACACTATTCTCTCTCTTTCTCTTTATATATATAATAATAATATAATATATTATATAATATATATAATATACTAATATATTATATAATATAATAAGAGAGATATTTTAATTATTTAACCATTAAATAATCAAAGTGAAAAATGACCATTTTGCCCCTTATAAATAGTTACCAAGTTTACCTCTTAGTGGGTCCTACCAAATTCCACACTTAGGTAAATTTAATTGAGGGTCCATAACGCCACATGTTCTTATGCAATTAGTAAATAATAATTATTAACTAATTATTGTATTTAACACTTAAATATAGACACGTACATATTCCCATGATAGTGCTGAATATTGCTGGATTAAACACTTTAATCTGGCACGCTGCCTTAGTGCACAACGAGTACACTCCATATTGTGAGACTCCCTAGGTCTTATGCCTAATTTGTCAAATGGAACTATTCTATGAGTTCGTTATCAATGCCCCACGCACACGTCACAGATATATAAATCAGCGTGTTGAACCATGCAAGCTGAGGTTACAACGCATACGTGTAGTCCTTCCGTCATGATATCCTGCATGTGTGGGAATATAGATTATCACCATCAAATCCCTTAGTGCTCATCCATGTCCTATCTCTAGACTTGTATCTCACTGAACAATATGTGCAAACTCTTTTGCCATATTGTTCTACCCGGTGAAACTCTTTCCCAAGATTGATACTTGTGGCCACAATTTTTTTGAGATATAGTCTCGAAGCATCTGGATATTGAACTCCCTATATGAGCTGACGGATCCCATATTTGTACATATTGAACTCTATAAGATCAGACCATACTCAGCGACACCCAGTGGTCACACCATGAAAGGTCTGTGACATGCATAGAACCAAAGTATGGTAAATCACTTACAAGCCCACCGTGGCACTCAGGTCAAAGGACCACGTATATTACTCAACTCGAGAAGACCCTTCGTTGACGGCTTATATTGAGTATCTATCGGAGGCCCTCGTGAGTCTGTCCCATATCCAGTCCTAACTGAATACCCATATGTCAATATGAGCTCTAAGCTCACGGTCGGCTAGGAATGACCATCTATACCCTATAAGTACGACATATGGTGATCTATTAAAAAGTTTTCACCAATAGACTCATATCGGCAGAAATAGATTAGGGATAATTATTTGATAACATACTTGCGCAACTAGCATTTCCTGGCACTCGATTGTAACTCTTGCAACTATGTAGTTACTAATATATTCCCAGGTTTATGTCCCATTACAGACAAGGCTCCAACTCTTGGATCTATTAAGTATTATAACTAGTTAACCCTTAGCTGTGCTAACATTTAACATTTATATCTCTTAGCGTGGCTAACTATGAGCTCTTATCTAAACTCTTTTAGATTGATTTGAACTCCTTCAGATCGTACAATGTCTGTAACGTTACATGTATAGTACTATATAAATGGGTATTAGCAATTTAATGGGAATGTACACTTGTATAAATACACAAGTATATGTACATTTAGGGATGGCACGTAAGCACCGACCCTAACAAAAGTTACATAACAGGATAAACTTGCACCTAAAGGATACAAGTAACGGTTTATTAAGTATCCAAAGAATTTAATGGGATACTAGTTCTATGATCTTGAGGAACAAAATATGTTCGTTGTTCAAAATGCCACTTTTCTAGAGAAACCATTTCTCATAGATCGTGGACATTGTAGAAAGATTGAGTTAGATGAACTCAATTAGGATGTAAATAAACCAATGATGGAACCTCAAGCTCAATCGGGCAGAATACCTTTAACACACCTTCCACGTAGGTCAGAAAGGATATTAAGGCCACATGAAAGGTATATTTTAATACCTGAAGGTGCTCTTGGTGTTTTCTTGATTGAAGAAAAAGATCTTTTAACTTATAGAGAGGGGATGTTGGACATCGATTCAAAAAAAATGGCAAGAGGCCATAAAATCTGAGATTGACTCAATGCATCAAAATCAAATTTGGGACTTGGTTAAGCTTCTTGAAGAAATTGTTCCTATCAGCTGTAAATGGATTTACAAGCGAAAGCGTGGGCTCGATGAAAAAGTAAAGACTTTCAAAGCTCGACTAATAGCGAAAGATTATACTCAGCGATCTGGGATCGATTATGAGGAATCCTTCTCACTAGTAGCGATGCTTAAGTCAATTCAAATTTTACTGGCAATTGCTGCATATTATGACTATGAAATTTGGCAAATGAATATAAAAATGGCGTTCTTAAATGGATATCTTGAAGAAGAAATCTTCATGGAACAACCTGAAGGTTTTACATCTAGCCAAACTTCTAGTTTAGTATGCCAGCTGAAGAAGTCTATTTATGGACTTAAGCAGGCTTCCCGAAGTTAGAATTTTCATTTTGATGAAGTAATCAAAGGGTCTGGTTTCATCAAGAACGAAGAAGAATATTGTTTGTATAAAAGGAGCAGTAGGAGCATGGTAGTCTTTTTGATTCTTTAGGTAGATGACATACTCATTATCAAAAATGATATTGGTATGTTACAATCAGTTAAAAGTTAACTTGGTAAGAATTTCTCCATGAAAGATTTAGGAAAGGCTTTCTATATAGTAGGTATAAAGCTTTATAGAGATAGAGCTAGAAGGCTTATAGGACTCTCTCAATCATCGTACATAGATATGTCTTGAAAATGTATAATTTCAGTAACTGTAAGACAGTTAATATACCTTTTAGATATGACGTTCATCTTTCGAGGAAGATGTGTCCTCAATGTGAAGATGAAAAGGTTAGAATGTCTAACATACCATATGCATCAACTGTAGGAAGCTTGATGTATGTTATGATGTGTACGAGACCTGACATTAGTATGCCTATAAGTGTTACAAGCCGATATCAATTTGATCCAAGTGAAGGCCATTGGATGGCTGTGAAACATGTCCTCAAATATCCAAAAGGTATTAAGGACAAGTTTCTGATATATGGAGAAAGTGACTTACAAGTAAGAAGATACACAGATTCAGACTTTCAGTCTGATCTAGATGATAGAAAGTCTATATATGGATATATATTCATTCTCCATGGTGCTACAGTTAGTTGGACGAGTAATAAACAGTTATCCACAGCTGATTCCACAACAGAGGCAGAATATATTGCAGCCTCAGAAGTAGCAAAAGAAGCGGTGTGGATACACAGATTTGTCGCTGAACTTGAAATAGTTTCAAGTGCAATGGATCTTATACCATTGTTTTGTGACAACAACGGATCCAATGCACAAGCTAAAGAGTCGAGAGCAAACCAAAAGTCTAAGCATATGGAAAGAAAATATCATATCATTAGAGAAATCTTGGCTAGAGCAGATGTAATAATTTATAGATTCTATGAATAATATAGTGGGCCCACTTACTAAAGACTTAACTCTAAAAGTATTTGAAAGACATGTGGAGTCAATGGACATTAGATACCATTGTGAATGGCATTAAAGTAAGTGGGAGTTGTTGGGATTTGTACTTACGTGTCATCCCTTTATGTATGAATATTTGTTTAATATTTTTATTAATATTATCATTTTATTACATCGCTAATTATATTTTATATATGGTAAGATGCTTATAACGTATCAGACATTATACGATCTGAAATAGTTCAGATCTGGTCTAAATGAGTTTAGATCAGTGTTAAGAATTAGCAACACTGAAAGTTGTAAATGCTAAGAATTAGCACTGATAAGAGTTATCAGGTTTTAAGAGTCAGTGATATCTAAAGAGTTACAGCCTTGTCTGAAATGGGATAAAGACCTAAGAATATATTAGTAATGACATAGTTGTAAAGAGTTGCAAATAGTGCTAGAAAATGTCATTATGCAAATATGTTCTCAAATATTATGTTCCTAATCTATCTTCATTGATGCTGGTCTATCAGTCAATACCTTAATAAATATATAGATCGGTGTATGTCTATATTTGGATGGTCTAGATGGTTAGTCTTAGCAAACCATGAGTTTAGTGGAAGCTCGTATAGAGATACAGGTATTCAGTAAGGACTGGATACTGAATTGACTTACAAAGATCTCCAATAGAGATCCCATAAAGTCGTCAATGGAGGATCTTTCGAGTTTAGTAGTATTTGTGGTCCTTTGACTTGAGTGCCACAGTAAGCTTGTGAGTGATCCACTATACTTTGGTTCTACACATGTAAAAAAATGTTTCATGGTCTAACCGTTGGGTGTCACTTGGTATGGTTCGATGCTCATGGAGTTCGGTGTGCATAAATATGGGATTCATCAGCTCATTTAGGTGAGTATTATATCCTGATGTTCTAAGATTATATTTCAGAAAGTCTTATAGCCATAAGCAGTAATTCCAGAAAAAAGAGTTTAACCTTAGGGATAAATAATATTACAAAAGTGTTTGGGAATATTATTTATTAAATATAATTCTAGAGATAAGTTTTCGGTCAGGCATATGGAGATTTGACGGTGTTGATCTATATCTCCGTTCTACCTGAATATAAATGATGGAGGGATTATATGAATATGGTATAACCTCAACTTGTATGGTTAAACACGCTGCTTTATAATATCTGTAACGTGTATGTGGGGCATCGTTCACGGACATGTGAAAGAGTTCCATATGATAATTCGGGCGTGGACCTAGAGAGTCTCACAATATGAAATGTACTCGTTGTGCACTGAGGCAGCATAATGGATCGAACAGTTTCATCATAGAAATTCTAGCAAACTGAAAATATGTTTTAGGGTTCCTCAGGTTCATTTACTTGTCTAGACTTAAATTTTAAATATATCATTTAATTAGTTGACAAGAGTTATTAACTAATTAGATATTAGCAATGTTAGCAAGTGGTATAATTTTGTTCCATGAATTATTTTACCATGAATTCACTCATTAACTATGTTAGTAAAATTAAATAAGGTAAATATTAATTATTCAAATAGTTTTTGAATAATTAAATAAATAAAATATAATTTTATTTATTTGTTATTTTATTCCTAAATGGAAGACATGTCTAATTTGATAAACATAAATTAAGTTAAGTGGAGCACTATTTTGTAATTAATGGTTAATTTTATTAAACTATTAAAATGGCCACCAAAAATTATTTTAATAGTTTGCCACTTAATCTAATTTTGGTGGAGCACTTATGAAGTGTTGAGAGCACTAAAAATGATTGGGTTTCATTTGTGTTAACAAGAGGGTGAATCAATTTCGTGCATAGAGAGGAGATTTTGTGCACCTATATTGCTACTTGCTAGCAGTATATAATTGACATATAAAATCAGAAAGATAAACTTACTCCCACTGAACTTGTGATATATGTACTCATCAAATGCATTTTTCTTAACACTAAGTGAGATAATCACTTGATGAAACTTAAGTTACCATTGATGGGATACTTGTTTAAGACCGTAGATGGACTTCTTTAATTTGCAATCCATATTCTTTCGGTCTCTAGACACAAAGTTTTCTAGCTATACTATATATATAATTTCCTCGATATCACTATTAAAAAATACAGTCTTTACATTTATTTGATGTAACTCCAAATCAAAAGGAGCTATAAGTGTCATGATGATTCTAAAAGAGTCTTTTGTTGACACTAGAGAGAAAGTCTCTTTATAATCAATGCCTTCCTTTTGAGTGAAACCCTTGGTAATGAGACGCATTTATATCTTTCGATGTTGCTTTTTGAATCCCTCTTGGTTTTAAATATCCATTTGTAACGAATGAGTTTTGCACCTTTAAACAACTTGATAAGATTTTAAATGCTATTGTCTCTCATGGATTTCATCTCATCCCTTATGGTCTTAATTTACTTATAAGAATTAGAACTTTGCGTGGCTTGACTAAAATTGATTAGATCATTTTTTAGTCCTATATCAAACTAATGTTCTTGAAGATAATCAGCAAAATAATTTGAAATGGCACTTGTTCTTGAGGTTGCTCTTGATGAACATGAGCAAATTCTTTATTTCAAATTGGGAGCTCTGTATATTGTCTTGTATTTTTGGATCTGCTTCTTGAATAATGTTAGAAAAATACGTCTGATCATTTTCAATAGCAGTTATAAGAAGATAAATAAATTCATCTTCAAAGACAATATCCATAATATGTCTTATCTCCCCTCAAACTCAACATTCTCACAAAATTTAGCATTCTCGTCTCAAAAAAGGATTTACTTGAAGGATCATAAAACTTGAAACCCTTCGATCTTTCAAAATATCCACACACAAAATAGCAATTAATTGTTCTTGAGTCTAATTTTTTTATTAGGCATGTATGACCTAGCCTTAACTAGATAACCCCAAACATGCAAGTGCCTAATACTAGGCTTTTTGTCAATCTATAACTCGTACAGAGTTATAGATACTGCTTTACTTGAAACTCTATTAATGATATAAACTGCAATCTTTAGTGCTTCTCCCTAGAGTGATTCAAGTAAAGAAAAATGATTAATTATACTTCTCACTATTCTTTAGATGTTCGGTTTCGTCTCTTAGTAACACCATTCATGTTTCGTTTTCCAAGCATTATGTATTATGGGACGATACCACACTCTTCTAGGAATTTAGATAACAAAAAAAGTAATGGACGTTGTTCACCTGATCTATTGTATCTTATATAGTATTTACCATTATAGTCAAATTTGACAACTTCAATTTTTTTGCCAAGTTGATTTTCAATTTCAGCTTTGAAAATATTAAACATGTTCAGAATTAGGATTCACATAAATCAATTAAAGGTGCCAAAAACAAAAATAGTCGTCAATGAATATAATAAAATATTGTTAGTCATTCCAAAAAGCCATAGGGAATAGTCTAAAATACTAGTATTTATTAGTTTTAAGACGTTATTGTTCCTGTTAGCACCTAATTTTCTATTATTTGTTCGTTTTTCCTTAATACATTCAACATAGATTTTAAAATCTGTTGAATTAAGAGAAAACAAAAGTCCATCTAACACAAGTCCTTTTTTTTATTCTCTATTTAGAGATATATTCTAAATGCTTATGCCATATATAATGGAATTCTCATCAGTTAATTTTTATTTTATACTATATTTATTAATATACAAGGATCAAAGAACAAGAATATCCTAATTTATCTAAATTAAAAACAAAAAATATGTTCTGTCTAAATAAGGATACATAATCAGTATAATCTAAATCCAAATAATATTTAGTCTCTAATTATAATCTAATCAATTCTATGGCCTTTAGAAGAGTTGTATTATCGTTTCCTACTTAAATGCTTCTTTCAGCATCAATTGGAAACTAACTCTTAAGACAACCTTGCATAGAGATATTTATGTGAGTAGTTGTACTATATTTACCCACCAAGTTTCTTTAGATACAGAAGCTAAATTAACTTTAGAACAAATAAAATTGAGAAGTGTATCTTTTTTAACATGCTATTTAGCATACTTGGGACAATCTTTCTTCACATGACTAGCCTTTTTATAGAAGAGACAAGTAATGACCGGATCTTGTTTATTTTACAACTTATTATGTGAAGTCCCCATTGCAGTTTTCTTTCCTTTATTCCTTTTTTTTACTTATTGGTAACCTTATTCTGAGAAGTATTTGCTAAGTGAGCACTTTTAGTCTTTTCTCACTTCAATTTGTCTTCTTATTGCACACAATGTGAAATGAGCTCATTAAGAGTCCATTTAACCTTTTGAGTATTGTAACTTACATTAAAATAACTATAGTATGTGAAAAAGAAATATCAAAACTAGATGCACGAGTAAGTCATTAGACAACTCTAACTTTAGTGCCTTTAGTCATAAAGCGAGATTAGTTATTTTATGATGTACTCCTTATACTCCATTTGTCATTATACCTTATGGAAACAAGGTTAGCTAGTAGCGTACTTGTTTCAACTTTTTTTTTTGCAAAGCGTTGTTCAATTTGCTCAAGGAATTTCTTAGCATTTTCTTTCTCAAAAATAGTGTCTTAAACATATGAATGAATTTATATTGGCAGATACAATAGATGCAGATAAAACTTACAGAGAGTGCATAATAAAACAAGTTCACAATTATGTCATTATTTTAAGCATATACATGCATGACATAAATAAACATAAAAGGCAAGCTCCATCATGAGATACCTAGCACAACATTGATATTTATTCTTTGGACAGAATATCAACTGTAACTGATACTCTTAATGCAGTAATCAAATATTGATAATAAATCTTGCCAACAATAAGCCTTTCTTTGGATCGACTTATTACATGTATAGAAAATTTGATAATTATCACACATTTATTACCGCAAATAAGCCTTTCTTTAGGTTGATTATTTTTCGCATAAACAATAAACATATTTATCTTAATATCCCAAAATATAAAAATCTACATAACAGAGGTTACTTTGGCAACATGTTATTTCAATCAATTTATTTTCAAATACAAGACAAGTAATGCAAAAAAAAAATAACCGAATACCCATAAATAAAAAAATAAGATTTTCTTATGCACTGGAGTGGTACGTGGCGCCAAGGTTGCTATAGTTACAACGCTGTTAATGGTTCAAAATAGGGTCAATGATTGTTAGGTCAAATCCAAATAGGTTAAATTTTGGGTTAGATCTCCATAAATCGAATTTGGTAGACCAAATTCTCCAAAAAATAACTGAAAATCCTTAAATTTGCTAACTTTAGATTTGTAAATACCCAAAAACAGACCACAAATAAATTTGAGATAAAATTAAGACTTATTTATAAATTTCTCAAAGTTTTTAAACCAAACTATAATTACTTAAAGTTAAAGAAGTCTGAGTGAGAAAAGTCAATGATATTGGACCTATTTAAAATATTATAAACTTTTATGACCAAAAAATAATTATCTAAAACTTTAGGGGGGGCTGTATAAAAATAGCCACTATGGCTTATTTGCTTATTTTCTAATCAAAATATCATTAAAAAAATTTAAAGGGGTCTAAATGATATTTACCAGATAAACCCTATTTCTTTGCTTATTTGTAGCAAACTATGCCACCCATCTTTTTTTTTAATATTAAATATAGACAAAATATTAAAAAAATTAAATTATTAAAGAACGTAAAAAATACTAAATTAAAGTCGAATTTTGATGTTTTTCAACTTTAATTTTTCAAATCGACGACCCTTAACCATATTTGAACCTTAAATCACAATAAAAAAAATATAAATTTAATATTTTTCTTCAACAAAATCATGAAAAATTCATAAATATAATATTTTTACCCTAAATAACCATATAAGAAACATATTCAAAATATGAATATATGTATTAACAATCCTAATAATTTAACATGATTTCTACTTTGATACCACTTATTATACATAACCATATATTTGATTCATATCCATATGATTATAAATCAAGATCTATCATGTCAAATTATTAGGATAGGATGTTGAAAAAAAAAAACAACCTGAGGAATCCATGGTGATTAGAACTTGAAGATTAATAGCCTTGAATAAGAATTAAGAGTATAATGGCCTTTTACAATCAAATTTATGTAGGCTCAATGGGTTTCTCTCTCTGTGATGGAAAAAGAGGAGATGAGCTCTACATGAATTAAATTGACTTGGGGACCACAACCCTAAAAAAAAGTCTTTATATACTAGGTTAAATTATGACACCATCACTCATAATCCAACTAATATTGGGTTTCTACACATAACAAGTCTATATCAAATTAAATGTCCTTAAAGCCCAATAAGATATAACCCAAATAGATTACTTAAATTGGTTCTTATTTAAGATAGCTTATAATATATAATTATTGTTAATATGTGAGCTCACATAAAGGAAATAATAAACCTAACATCGACATCTATAGCTTTGGTACCATACCTGTACAAAGTGCCCATTCCTTACAAAAGCAAATGAGTTTGTTCTTCTGATTCTTATACTAGGGTTGCTATAATTCAATGGAGAATAAGAACGAGATGATGTCTATAAAGATAAAGATAGAGAAGAAGGTATTGAGAGATTATTGGTTTTGTCAACAATGAAAAGTAAGAAAAAAGATAAAAGATGAAAAAAAATTAATATTCAAGCTTTAAAGTCAACCCAATCACAACACGACATGTGGGAGATTATTAACTTTAGATTTTATATTTAAGCTAAATTTTTATTTTTATCCTTTTTTTAGTTAAAACTAATAAAATTCATTACCTCATAGAGATATAAATAAAATTTTTTAAATTATTAGAGTTTGTATGGCCTTTTTGGGGGAATATTATCATAAATACCTTTAAGGTATTACATAATTTCATTAATACATACTAGTTTGATAAATAGGCAAAATTGGGCAACCATTAGGGAATCTTATGTTATAATTAACTAAGAAAATGGTAATATCGGCGTCTCAATGTTGTATTATCCAAACACCTCTTATCCCATGTCCAAATATTCTTATCACTGTATCAAAACACCCTTATCCATATATTCAAACAATCTTATCATGTATCTAGACAACCACTTTAAAAACCCTAAAAGATTTTTTTTGTTTAATTCTTTAAATTTTCTTTCATTTTACGGCTAGGATCTGGACCAGTAAAACTCAAATTCGGACCCGAATCTAGAAGCCAACCTAAAAAATTCATTTTTTTTCAAATCTGGGTCCGATATTTTTTTTTGAAAAATCCAGATTCGGGACAAATTTGAGTTTTTGCAAGAACCTTGATAAGGGCAAATTTGTCATATATTTTCTCTATTTTTATTATTGATATTTTATGATTTTATGAGAATAGATGACTATTTATGTGCATTATTATTATTTATAAGGACTTGAACAAAATTTAAAGAAAGAATGCAAAAGGAGCGAAAACAGGGATTAAAATGCAAAATTTTCAAAGTATGTGTTCATCGCCCCAGTGCTGTAATAGTGATTGAAATAAGAAATATGACCTATTGAAGTCGCATCTGGCGCCTCAGCGCCAAACCTTTACCGCTCCTGCGACGATACAGAGCCCCAGCGCCATCAACCCACCGCTCCAGCGGTGAAGCCTTTTTCACGCGTCGCCTCAGCGACAACTGCATAGCGCCCTAGCAGTAGCGCAAGTCCTAGTCCGACGAAAATTGAGATTTTCAAGCTCATATCAATCCCTATAAAAAGCCACTCGTTCCCAGCCTTTAAGAATCAAGCTAAGAGCAACCTAGAGCAATTCAAGAACACTAAGAATACAGAGCACGAGTCTTGGAGAGCAATAGGAGTTTAATTGAGGCAAATTTAGAGAGAGATTCAAGGCGTTCTTCGGCATCAAGAGATCTTAGGCAGCGCAATTAAGAGCAATTCGACATCTATATCGGTTTGCTATTGATTGTATTATGGTTTATTATTATTTTTACTGTGATTCTCTAGTAGCTATGAACTAAACTTATTTTCTAGAGTTAATATTTGAACTCAATATGTGTGCTTAATTGCCATATCTTTTGAATATTTAATAAACTTAGTTTTTTTATATTCAAATTACTTGATTTTAATGCTTCAATATATCTGGCCAATATATGGTGAATGAGTTAGTAATATTATAGATAAACTCGGAAGAGGAATCATAATATTTAGACCTAGGTAATTTGATGCATGATTGTAGAGTAACATTCAATGTTACATATGCAAGTTTCAATTTAGGATAGGAATATACTTAATTGGCATGTATGATCAATAAGACCTAATCTTAATGAATCTTAATTTATTACAAGTACCATAGAAATATAGGTATTTGGTAAATTAAGGTATACTTGCATGACCTTGGAAGAGGTTTGTGAATACATTAATGTCTTGATCAATAACAAAGACTAAGGGAGTTAAATATTAGAAGATTAATTATTAGAAAACATATTGAGGAATAGTATTAATCCTAGGTTTTCTCTATATTGCTATCACTTAAATCTTTTTGCATTGTGTTTTTGCCTTTATATTTTCTATAGTAATTCTTAGATTTTTATTTATCTGAATAACTATTAGGAATATATAATTTTAGTAATTGGTTAAAAAGAAGAAATTATCCCTGTGGGTTCGACATCCGACTTATTTAGTCTCTTTATTACTTGCATACGATAGTGTATACTTGCACTTAATTATAAGATATAGAAATATTGCATCAAACCTGAAAACCCGAACTTGGATCTAGATTTTTTTTTTATAGTCCTAAATTAATTCCTAAAATTCCTATCTTAAATATATATAAATCTAACAATTATTTCACAAAATAAATATCTCAAAATTTCAAATTTCACCTAAACAATTGAAAAAAAAATTAAAAACAAAAAAAAAATCCAGGCTTAAATTTAGATCCAGATCCGAATCCAAATTTAAAACCAAATCTAGAAAAACTCAAAAAAAAATTCAAGTAAAACCCGAGTTCCAAGTTCATTAAAAATATTCAGATTTAGCAAAACTCGAATCTAAATTAAAATTTTGTCATATTCCTAGTTTGGACTATGATAATGAAATGAAATTGTTGATTGAGACCAGAGAAGCCACCATTAAATAGTAAGTAGCATTATTCATAGCAACAATAAAGATGGTAGCCCATATGAAAATCATGGACAAAATTGTTAGGATCAGAATATGCACAACAGAAAAATTAAGATGAAATGAAAGATAAAAAAATAAATACCAAAATTTTTAACGTGGAAAACCCGTAATGGGAAAAACCACGAGGTGATAGTATACTATCTACACAAAATATCCTCCACTATATCAAAATAGGTATAACAATATTTCTCTCAATTTTATGCCAAAATTTAAAGAATACTCTCTCAAAATAATACTCACAATTATTTTGGTATCTCTCACCATTTCTCTCTGTAAGAATATTTCTCTCATAGGAATACAAAATAACACACTTTCTCTCTCACTTTTTCTTTTCTTTTCTATTTCTTACTCTGAGTATGTTTTGCCTCTTATATATCTCTCTCTCACATTGGCTCTCATACAATGTCTCTCTTGTCATCCATTAAGATTTAGAAAGTTTAATAAATATAAGGAAAGATGCCTTAATTGAACAAGTCAAAGTAAGTCGCACCAGTTCTCTTCCTTTCAAAAAATCTAGGCTATTGAAGTTTTTCTTTGTCAAAATTGTAATGCCACCAAAATTTTGTTTGTCATATTTGTTGGCTATCATATTTGAGTTGGAAACTATAATTAAAAACCAAAATTTATTTTTAAAGCCAATTCTTTTGACTTTAAGAAATTGATTTTTCCATCAATTCTCCTTATTTCTAACTTAATAAAGGAAAAAATTGGTCTCCAGTCTTCTTCATTGGTAACTTATCCCAGCAAGCTTAGAGTATAACTCAAGGTTATATTGAGGGATTACCTTCGTCAACATATCTACAGTATTTTTGTCAGTATGGATCTTTTACATCTGGAATAACTTCTTTTTTATTGCTTCACGAATCCAGTGATATTTGACATCAATATGTTTTGTTTGATAATGGTAAGTGACATTTTTTCTCTAATCGATAGCGCTCTAATTGTCACAGTGAACCACGTACCCATCTTGTTTTAATCTCAAATTTTGAAGAAATATTTTTTACCATAACATTTCTTTCCTGGCTTCTATAATAGCAATATACTCTGTTTCTGTCGTGGATAAGGCGACACATTTTTACAACTTGGACTTCCATGACACAACTTCCCCTACAAAAGTAAACAAGTATCCAAATGTAGATTTTTTGTCATCTAGACTACCTGCCATCTGTATAGCCGTCTAAGATTGTTTTCTATTTTTAAAGCACAAATATACTTAAATGTTCCTCTCAGATATCTAAAAATCCATTTGGCAGCTTTCTAATGTTCTTTTCCCGGATTATCTAAGAATCAACTCATGATTCCAACTGCATGTGTGATATATGGTATTGTGCATACCATTGTGTACATCAGACTTCTTATCGCTAAAAAGTAAGGAATAATCAAGATCTTCTCTTCTTCTTCCTCAAAAGAGGGACATAACTTCTTGAAGAGTTTGAATTATGCTCCAAAAGGCAAAGTAATAGGCTTAGCTTCTTTCATGTTGAACTGTTCAAGTATTCATTCAATATACTTTTCTTGTAACAACCATAATGTCTGGGATCTTCAGTTGTTTGGCTGATCCCAAGTCTTTTATATCAAAGACTTTTGATTGTTCTTTCTTCAGCTGCTCGATCATTTATACATCTTGGCCAACTATTATCATGTCATCAACATATAACAACAAGATAATAAATTTCTCACCATGAAATTATTTGATGTAAACACTCAAATCTGTTATAATTCTCTTATACTTGTGATCCATCATGAATGAGTCAAACTTCATGTGCCATTATCGTGGTGCCTATTTTAATCTATACATGCTCTTCTTCAACTTACAGACTATATGTTCATTTTCTTTGACTTCGAAGCCTTTAGCTTGTTACATGTAGATTTCTTCTTCTAAATCACCATGAAAAAATGCAGTCTTTAAATTATATGCTAAATTTCAAGATCTAGATTGGCTATTAATCCCAAAATTACTCTGATTGAAGATATTTTTACCACTGGAGAGAATATTTCATCAAAGTTAATTCCTTTTTTTTATTCAAAGCCTTTTACAACTAATCAAGCTTTATATTTTGTCATATTTCCACGCCCATCATCCTTCATTCTGAATACACATTTGTTCCTTAAGGCCTTTCTACCTTTTGAAGTTCTACTAACTTATAAGTGTTGTTCTTTTTTAGAGAATACATTTCATCTTTCATGGCTTCGATCCATCTGTCTTTATCTTTATGAGTTAATACCTCCTAAAAGGTTTCTAGCTCCCTATTTTCAGTGAGTAAAACATAATCTGATGATGTATATCTTATGGATAGCTTTCGTTATCTAGTTGATCTTCTGACACGTTATTTATCATTCTCTGGTTATGGACCCTACACCCCCTGATTGTCAACTTCTTGTGATGGTACTTCAGTATCATCATCATCAAGTAGGATTTGCATCTTATTATCAGCTTCTGACTCTTCTTCTTCTGTCATTGATTGTTAAGGTGAACTTAGTTTAATTGCGACTTTTCATGTTTTGGCTCATTATTGTAATCTTCAAATGTTTGATCCTCATAAAAGACGATATCTCTACTTCTTACCATTTTCTTCTTTTTGGATTCCAAAATCTATACCCAAACTCTTCATCTCCATATCCGATAAATATACATGAAGTAGCCTTGTCATCAAGCTTCGATCTTTGCTCCTTTGATATGTATAAATGCCTTGTAACCAAATACCTTCAGATGAGAGTAAGAAACATCTTTTCCGATCCATACTCTATTTAGAATATCTAACTCCAAAGCAACTGATAAAGATCTATTAAACAGTAACAAGTGGTCTGTATAGCTGCACCATAAAAAAGCTTTGGTAGTTTGACTGTTCTCAGTATACTTCTCACTCTTTCTATAATGGTGCGATTCATCCATTTAACTATACCATTATGTTGAGGAGTTTCAAAAACAGTCTTTTCACATTGAATCCCATGTTTAGAGTAGTAGTCTCTAAATTCAAAGGAAGTGTGTTAGCCTCTATGGTCAGATCAAAGACACTTCAAAGGTTTCCCCATTTCTCTTTCTACCATAGTTTGAAACTTTTGAAAAAATATGAAACACTTAATCTTTTGTTTTTAATAAATACACCCAAACCTTTTTAGAAGTATCATCTATAAAGGTTACAAAAATATTTGGCTCCTCCTAAGATTTAACTTCTATGAGACCACATACATCAAATACTATTTCTAATACATTCTTTCTTCTAACAGAGGAACTACTAAATGAAATTCTATATTGTTTTCTAAATAAACAATAATCACAGGGTTAGGCGTAGTACCTTTCACCATGGGAATGAAATTGTTCTTGATAAGAATTTATAGTCCTTTTTCACTCATATAGCCAAGCCGTATATGTCATAATTTTGATGAGGATTCCACTGCTACATTCACACTGCTCATGAAAGCTTTTTCCTGTGTTTTGTATAGACTGCAACAAAGCTTTCCTCTTACAACAATCATTGATCCTTTACTGAATTTTCATCTGCCATTACTGAAATAATTTTCATACCCTTACTCATCCGAAGCATTTACTAAGACCAGATTAAGACGCAATTCTAGAACATGCCTAACATCTTTTAATGTCAATTTGCATCCAACATTTGTTTGAATGCAAACATCTCTAATTCTAATGATTTGACAGTAAGCTAAATTTTTCATCTTCATAAAACCAAAGTCTCCTACTTTAGAAGTGGCAAACATTTCATTCTTGGGGCTGACATGAAACGAAGCTCCTGAATCAACCACTCATTCAGCCATATTGTCATTGACATGTAAAACTTCCTCTTTCTTTATAGTTGATGTAGCTGTGTTGTTATCGTCTTCTTTCTCCTTATGGCTACTTTGCTACTCATCTCGCTTTAATATTCGATAATTCTTTTTTATATGGCTTGGTTTTCTATAATGATAGCAAGAAAATTAGCCTATAGATTTTGATCTCCCTCTAGACTTGTCATTATGACTTCTTTCTCCTCAACTTTTGTTTCTTTCCCTGTTTTCAATAACAAGGGCCTAAGATTCTCTAATATGTACCTTATTTTGCTTTTCAAATAAAATCAAAGCTGTAGAGATAACTTTAAACTCAAGGGAATCTTTTTCATATGTGAGAGTTATGATGAGATGACCATACAACACGGGAAGTGTTGCCACCAGAAGTACAATTTTCTCCTCATCTGTAAGCTTTACATTGAACTTTGATAATTGTGAGATCATGCCATTGAAGTTGCTCAAATAATGCAACATATCAGTATTATCGGGCATTTGCATCCGGTATAACTCCTTCTATAAATAAAATTTGTTAGACAGATTTTTTTACATGTACAGCTTCTCCAAAGTCTCCCAGGTTTCTTTGGCTATTTTGCACTCTTTAGACTCAATATTTTGGAAAACACTATCTAAAAGATTTAAACAAATTGTACTAGTTGCAACCTCATCCATATCATTCCACTACTCATCAGTAACTTTATCAGACATTTTATCTTTGCCTAATAAAACTTTGTGAACCTTTTGTTGGATGAAAAGATCTTTCATTCTCCTTTGCCAAAGTGGAAAATTGTTGCTACCAATGAACTTCTCAATTTCAGTTTTCTGTCCTACCATCTCAGATGCTACAGTAACTACGTCTGCTACAGTATTCTACTACAGTACTACCAATTTTCTAGTAAAAAATTTTCAACTTGCTTTGATACTAATTGTTTGGATCAAAGTATTGTTGCAGAGTTATTGTTATGATATTCATAATGCAGTAGAATGGAAAACAAAAATTCTTTAATCTTTATTTTCATTAGATAAAAATACTTTTTATCTAAAGATCTTATGAATATATGAATTTGATGTCAAAATAAATAATTAATAAGAACATAGCTTGAATCCACACCAAGTTTTCTTGTATCAAAGGATTCCAAACCAAGCCTCTTGTTCTACAGTGAAAGGAAGAGTAGGCTTCCAATTTGTTTTTCTTGTCTTAAGAAAATACGTATCTTGCATTTTTTTTTTCACATATGTATGGTGTATTTTATTTTGACTAGTCTTCTCATTTTAAAATAATAATATTTACTAATTAAATTATTATCTCTTTAAATGAAGACCTAATCTATGTAAATCACATAGAGTCCTACTCTTTGTGGTTAACATATAATACCCAACATTTGAGCATTATTAGTCTTTTAATAAAAAGAAAATACTAAAATTAAAAATAAAATCTTTTTGATAATTTCAAATTTTATCTTTAAGATTTTATTTATTTAATTATATTTGAATAAGATCTTCTCTATATTAATTAATTCTTAATTAATTAATTTTATCTAAATATAAAATATACGTATTTGAAAATAATTTTCTAGACACAAACAATTTGTGTAATAACACAATCCTTTTTAATTGTTCATTGTAAAACGAAAGATGTGGTATTGGGAACCTATGGACCTACAATTTCAAGCTCCAATAAATTTTGAATAATTAATTAAACTTTTTAATTAATTAATTTAATTTATTAATTCCAGTGTTATTCCACAAAAAATCTGAAATTGCATTCTTGAAATTATAGATATAATTTACTCAGAAAACTTAGAGCAGTCCATTGATTTAATCACTACATGAAATTTAAGCCTCTGTAGATGGTTCATAATTAGAGATAGGTTAATTATTGTTTTACCCCTCTAATTATTTCTTTATCCTTAAGTACCATTAATTCACCAGTGAATAGTTAATTTGTAACATTATTACAAATTGAGCGCTATAACCGTTCAGTTCTAGAATTAACCCTTAAGAAAACCTTATTTCTAACTTCTATTAGGAATGAATGAATTTCATATTTGTAAATTATATTCCCAATCGTTTATCTCACTATGCCACCAAAATACAAGTTTTTAGTCTGTTCTTTAGACAAATTGTAATGAGTATTTCAAATGACATAATTGTTAGAGTTAGTGCTTACGTGCCATCCCTGAATGTACATATACTTGTGTATTTATACAAGTTGACATTCTCAATATATCACTAATACTAATTAATATGATACTATGCAATGTGACATTACAGATATTGTACGATCTGAAAGAGTTCAGATCAGATCTAAAGGAGTTTAGATAAGGGCTCATAGTAAGCCACGCTGAGAGATATAAATGCTAAATGTGTAGCACAGTTAAATATTAGCTGGTTATAATACTCAATAAAAATCCAAGAGTTGGAGCCTTGTCTGTAATAGGACAAAGACTTGGGAATATACTAGTAACTGCATAGTTACAATCGGGTGCTAGGAAATAAAAGTTATGCAATATGTTCTCGAATAATTGTCCATAATCTATTTCTACTGATGCGGGTCTGTCGGTGAATACCTTTATATATATATCAACATATGTCGTACCTATAGAGCATAGATGGTCGTTCATACCGACTGTGAGCTTAGAGCTCGTATTGATATATGGGTATCTAGTTATGACTGGATATAGAACAGACTCGCGAGGGCCTCCGATAAACATCCTATGTAAGCTGTCAACGAAGGGTCCTTTCGAGTTAAGTAGTATATGTGGTCCTTTGACCTAAGTGCCACGGTGAGCTTGTAAGTAATCCACCATACTTTGGTTCCACGTATGTCATAGACCTTTCATGGTGTGACCGCTAGGTGTCGCTGGGTATGGTCCGATGCTTATGGAGTCCGATGTGTACATATATAGGATCCGCCAGCTCCCATATGGAGTTAGATATCCAGATGCTTCGAGACTGTATCTCAGAAAGTTTTGTGGCCACAAACATTAATCCTAGGAAAGAGTTTCGTCAGGGTAGAACAATATAGCAAAAGAGTTTGCACATATTGTTTAATGAGATATAAGTCTGGAGATAAGACATTGATAAGCACTAGGGGATTTGACAGTGATAATCTATATCCCCACACATCCAGGATATCATGAGGGAATGACTATACGTATGCATTATAACCTCAGCTTGTATGGTTCAACGCGCTAATTTGTATATCTGTGACGTATGCGTGGGGCATTGCTCACGGACTCATGGAATAGTTCCATTTGAATAATCAGGCGTATGACCTAGGGAGTCCCACGATATAGAGTGTACTCGTTGTGCACTGGGGCAGCGTGCCAGATTAAATTGTTTAATCCAGCAATATTCAACACTACCACGGGAATGCATGTGTGTCTGTATTTAAGTATTAAAAATAACAATTAGTCAATAATTTTTATTTACTAATTGTATAATGACACATAGTGTATTGTGGACCCTTAGTTGAGTTTACCCAAGTGTGGAATTTGGTGAGACCCACTAGGAGGTAAACTTGATAACTATTTATGAAGGGCAAAATGGTCATCTTTTATTTTGATTATTTAATAATTAAATAATCAAAATATCTCTCTGTTTATATTTATAATATATTATTATATTATTATATTATATTATATATATAATAATATTATATTTTAGGTGTCAAATAGTTGGCACCCATTATTATTATTATTATTATTATTATTATTATATTAATATTTTATTATATATATATAAGGAGAGAGAGAGAAAGTAAAGTGATTTTTGTGTGTTGGGCAAAAAATTTCTCGAGAGAAAAACAAGAGAAATTAAGAGAAAGAAGAAAAGAGAAGAAAAAGAAAAAAATGGAAAAATGAAATTGTTTTATTTTTTTCTATGCTTCCAATTAAAGTAATAGTAGATTGCTTCAAATTCTCCATTTCTTATCCTTTTGAAGAAAATGATAAAAATACACACCCGTTATTTTTGGGTTTAAGAGTTAAACCCGATACTGCGTATAGGGCTGTTGTTCTAGCTCACCAAGTCCACCATGTTCGTGATTAGAACTGTCCGTAAATTGGTCTCCATGCGAACTCCGAGAAAATACGTGTATAACGTTACACGTTAAGATGAGTTCTCTACCTTAATTAATATATTAATATGATTAATATATTTATTATTGTGTTTATTGCATGTTTACACGCTTCCGCCGCATAGAATATATATAAGATACGTCGTTTAGGCAATAGACACAATTGCACATGCCTATACCCACGTATACTAGATCTTTGCCAACAATGGTATCAAAACCATTTAGGACATATAATGGTGTTATTTGAGTGAATGGATACAAAAGGCCCAGTGTAAATTGCGCGTTTCAAGTGTTGAAATGGGTATACCAAAGGAGAAGCACGAGGCGCTGCACTCCAGTGGGTTGGGGCTGCAGCGCTGAGGGTTAAACCCTCAGCGCTGCAGTGATGTGAGTTGGCGCCATGGGGGTACTGTTCACTTGAACAGTAGCATATGAATAGTAAGCATTTTTACTGTTCCCCGATACAGTAATGTTATTGTTAACAACTACAATATAAGTCACTGTTTATAGATACAGTATTTGAACAGTGTTCCAAAATTAATTTTGCATGTGTAGATTTATGAGATGTAATGATAAAAGCTATCAGTCAACATTATAAATTAGGGTTTATGAGATGCAGTGATAAGAGTTATCGGTCTGCATCATAAATCATGATTAATTTTTCTCTGTTAGTAGCCACAATAGAAGCCCTACTGGTGAGGGTTAGTTGTGCTTACATAGAAAAATTAATTAATTAAGAATCACCTTCCCTAGAAGATGAAGACCAAGGTTAGAAAAAAAATCTCTCTTAATCAGATTGAAGAATATTACATTATAAGATAATGTTTTATTCTGATCCATCTTGTTAATATGGTGTTAGACGAGTCAGGTTGGCCTTTTTCTAATATTCCTACAGCGTAAGGGACTTGGTCGGTTAAGCTTGGACTATACCGACTAAACATGAGATGAGGTAAATATATGTGAAAGTATTTCCCAATATTGCTACAGCGTAAAGGTAGTATCGATAGCATATATTTGATCATTGACAAGTTAATCTAGAATATACTTACCCAATATTGCTACAGTGTGATGATAAGGTATATTCAAGATCAAGGGGTAAGAGTTGCATGAGATGCAATTGACAAATGTTGTCTACCTGTTGGGTTTACAAAGGCCAATATTACGACAATGTGAGGCCCGAGTAAATTTCAATTTGATCTACTTCCCGTTGTATAGTTTAAAAGAGTTTAAACTATCGTCTTCTCGTTTGAGAGATTACCGGGATTATGTAAAGTTGTGGGAGGGGGTTTTAAATCAAAAATGTATAATTAGTATACCCATGATTTAAAATATTTTATTAGCGATTTAATAACTATTCCGCTTACATCTCTCATTATTTTGGTCTGTCAAGAAAATGGCCACTACGAACCAGTTGGTGTGCATAGTTAATGCAGTCTAACTCAATAGTACTAGGAATTACTCTGACCGGTGGATGAATCTCAGAAATGTTCTAAATTTATAAAATATTAGATTTATTGTTAGTCAGAGTTTGCCGTAAGGTATTTCTAATAACACTTCTCTAGGGGATATTCAATAGAGGGAGTTTGACCCTCTTTGTTCAGGGTGCTTCACCTTTTACTTTAAGTATATCTGGTGAGACCAGATGTATGAGAAGAAGAAGATGAGGCAGATACCCAGGATAAATCTTCAGAGGCAGCATTTATTCAAAGATCAACAAGAAGGCGTGTAGATAAAAAGTGTTTTCACTATAGTAAGGTTCGGTATTGGAAATCCCTCTACCCTAGAAACCTTATAAAAGTCAGGAATACTCCCATAGGTTTGTGTTTAACAAATATAGACATTTCTATGGCATATGGTGCCAATTCAAGCTGGGTATTAGATACCACATGTCTCTCTCATATCTGTAAAATATTGCAGAGATTGAGAGAGACTACAATGCAATAGCTTATAGAAGTAAATTTGAGATTAAGAAATGGTGATTTCTTGTAGGTCCAAGTTGTTGGGCAACTCGACTTACTTCTTATATGTAATCCAATAGTTGTATTACATAATAAATATAATGTTTTATTAATTGAATGTTAGTTAATAAATTGACATTATATATAATTAGAAATGTCTGTAGATCGAAATCCTTAAATGTTACAGACCTGTGGTATATGAGTTTAGGTCATATAAGCGTGAGACGCTATCCGTCTGGTTAAGGATGGTTGGATTTCTTATCTGACCATAAATACTTAACTAGTTCATAAATAATGTATTCAATAAGATAAACAAATATACCAGAATATACGTCACATCCCTTCGATTAGATCGAGGAAGTGAATACATCAACAACAAATTTTTTGTTTATGTAAAGAGAATGAGATTCTCACTCATTATAGTCCTCCAGCTACTCCATAACATAATGATGTTTTAGAAAAGAGGAATCGAGCTTTATTAGATATGGTTCAATTAATGGTGAGTGTTACCGATCTATATCTGTGAGTATATGCTCTAAATACAGCTGCTTATTAAGTAAAGTTCCATCAGAAGTTGTTCCTTCCACTCTGTATGTGATATAGAAAGGAAGGAAGCCGTACCTTAAGTATGTTAAGACTTAGGGCTGTCCTACTTACGTAAGAGTTACGTAGCAGGGTATCTTGTTTTATAAGAGTTATTTAGCAGGATAGACAACACCTAAGAGGTACATGTATAAGTTCATTGTGTATCCTATGATTTCAATAAGATACTAGTTCTATAATTTAGAGAAGTGAAGTGTGTTCGTTTCTTGATAGACCACTATTATAGAGGAAGAGTTTTTTATGGATTGTGGGAATCATAGAAAGATTGAATTTGGTAAAGTGAATCTTGAAATCAATGAACCAAGGATGGAAACTCATGCTCAATTAAGCAGTGACCTTTTAGCATACCTCTCAATGGGTCGGAAATGATGTCTAGGTCACTTATTAGGTATGGTTGATTCTTGAAGGTGAACTTGGAGTTTTCTTGGTCGAACAAAATTATTCTTGACCTATAGGGAGTCCATATTAGACATCGATTTGGGAAACGACAAGATGCCAAGTAAACAAAATTGACTCTATGCATTAGAATCAAGTTTGGGACTTGGTAAAGCTACCTGTAGAAATTGTTCTCCTTGGTTGTAAAGGGTTTACAAAGAGGTAGTGGGAGCCAGATGGATGTTAGAGACCTTTTAGGCTCTATATTGGTTCATGAATGGTAATCCTCAGTGATCTGGGATCAACTAAGAGGAAACCTTTTGACCAATATTTATGTTAAAATCTATTAGAATATTATTGGCTTTTGTAGCATATTATGACTTTGAGATTTGGCAGATAGATATAAATAAAGGCAATCTGGAATGGATATCTCGAGTAAGAGATATTTATGGAACAGCTTGAAGGTTTTACATCCAGCCAGACTTTTGATCCAGTGTACATGAAAGGTCAGTAAGAGCATGATAGTCTTCTTGATACTCTTTGTTGATGACATGCTAATAATTGGGAATGATGTCAGTATATTACAATCGATCATAAGTAACTCGTAAGAATTTCTCCATGAAGGATTTAGGAGAGTCTTCTTTTATACTAGGTATAAAGCTTTATAGAGATAGAGTTAGGAAATTGATAGGACTCTCCCAAAATCATTTCACATCAATAGCGTCTAAAAGGGTACGATTTGTTAACTATGAGATAGTTAACGTATCTTTTGGACTTGGTGTTCATCTTTCGAGGAGAGTGTCTCTTCAAATAAAAAATAAGAAAGTTAGAGTGTCCGATACACTAGATACATCAGCTCTTGAGAGATTGATGTATACTATGATATTTTTTAGACCTGATATCAGTTTGGCTATAAGAGTTACGAGCCGATTTTAGTCTGATTCAGGTGACCACCATTTGATGGTAGTCAAACATATCCTGAGATACCTTGAAGGTACAAATGATAAGTTTCTCAAATATGAAGAAAGTAACTTACAAATGAGAAGATGCACGGAGTCAGACTTCTAGTTTGACTTAGATTGATAAAGAGTTTACATCTGAGTAAGTGCTCATTCTCATTAGTAGTATGTGAGTTAGAATTACACTAAACTGGGGTTCACTACTAATTTATTATCAATGCAGCAAAAGCGACAGTAAAGATTTGTAGGTTTATCGTTGACCTTAGAAGAGTTCTAAGACAGATGGATCATATCCCATAGTTTTACGATAAAACTAGGCCATTGTACAAGTCGATGTGCTAAAAGGACACCAATACTCTAATCATGTTGAGAGGAGTCTCATATGACTAGAGGGATCTTGGCTAAAAGATGTGTGATTATTTATAGAAGTATTCTATAAATAATTTAAAGGACCTACTTTCTAACGCTATGACTCTAAAAGTGTTTATGAAAAACGTGGAGTCGATGTATATGAGATACCATCAAGAATGGTACTAGAGCAAGTGGGAGATTGTTGGGGTTGGTGCTTACGTGTCATCCCTGAATGTACATATACTCGTGTATTTATACAAGTTGACATTCTCATTAAATCACTACTACCAATTAATATAGTACTATACATTGTAACGTTACAGACATTGTACTATCTAAAGGAGTTCAAATCAGATCTAAAGGAGTTTAGATAAAACCTCATAGTAAGCCACGCTGAGAGATATAAATGCTAAATGTATAACACAGTTAAGTGTTAGCTGGTTATAATACTCAGTGAAGATTCAAGAGTTGGAGCCTTGTCTATAATGGGACATAGACCTGGGAATATACTAGTAATTGTATAGTTGGAAGAGTTGCAATCGAGTGCCAGGAAATGAAAGTTGTGTAAGTATGTTCTCGAATAATTGTCCCTGATCTATTTCTGCCAATGCGGGTCTATCGGTGGATACCTTTGTATAAATATCATCAGCATATGTCGTACCTATAGGATATAGATGGTCGTTCCTAACCGACTGTGAGCTTGGAGCTCATATTGACATATGGGTATCCAATTAAGATTGGATATAGGACAGACTCACGAGGGCCTTCGATAGACATCCTATGTAAGTCATCAACGGAAGGTCTTCTTGAGTTGAGTAGTATACGTAGTCCTTTGACCTGAGTGCCACGGTGGGCTTGTAAGTGACCCACCATACTTTGGTTCCACCCATGTCACAGACTTTTCATAGTGTGACCGTTGGGTGTCGCTGAGTATAGTTCGATGCTTATGGAGTTCGGAGCGTACAGATATGGGATCTGTCAGCTCACTTAGGGAGTTTGATATTTATATACTTCGAGACTATATCTCGGAAAGTCTTGTGGCCACAAATATTAATCCTAGAAAAGAGTTTCGTCAGGGTAGAATAATATAGCAAAAGAGTTTGCACATATTGTTCAATGAGATATAAGTCTGGAGATAAGACATAGATAAGCACTAGAGGATTTGACATTGATAATCTATATCCCTACACATCCAGGATATCAGGACGGAAGGACTATACGTATGCATTGTAACCTCAGCTTGTATGATTCAACGTGCTGATTTGTATATCTGTGACGTGTGCGTGGGGCATTGCTTATGGACTCATGGAATAGTTCCATTTGACAAATCGGGCGTAGGACCTAGGGAGTCCTGTGATATAGAGTGTATTCATTGTGCATTGGGGCAACATGCCGGATTAAAGTATTTAATCCAACAATATTTAGTACTACCAAGAGAATGTGTGCGTATTTGTATTTAAGTGTTAAATACAACAATTAGTCAATAATTATTATTTACTAATTGTATAATAACACGTGGCATATTGTGGACCATCGGTTGAGTTTACCCAAGTACGAGTTTAGTAGGACCCACTAGGAATAAACTTAATAACTATTCATGATGGGCAAAATGATTATTTCATACTTTGATTATTTAATGATTAAATAATCAAAATATCTCTCTTATTTTATTAAATAATATTATATTATATATTATTATATTATATATATATAATAATATTATATTTTAGGTGCCAAATAGTTGACACCCATTAGTATTATTTTTTTATTATTATTATTGTATAATATATTATATTAATATTTTATTATATATATAAGGAGAGAGAGAGAGAGAAAGTAAAGTGATTTTGGTGTGTAGGCAAAAAATTGCCCGAGAGAAAAACGAGAGAAATGGAGAAGAAGAGGAAAGAAGAAGAAAAAAGAAAAGAGAAGAAAAAGAAAAAAAAATTGTTTTATTTTTTTCTATGCTTCCAATTGAAGTAATGGTAGATTGTTTCAAATTCTCTATTTCTTATTCTTTTGGAGAAATGGATAAAAATACACACCGGTCATTTTGGGGTTTAAGAGTTAAACCCGGTGCTGCATATAGGGCTGCTGTTCTAGCTCACCAAGCTCACTGTGTTGGTGACTAGAACTACTCGCGAGTTAGTCTCTATGCGGACTCCAAGAAAATACGTGTACAATGTTATACGTTGAGGTGAGTTCTCTACCTTAATTAATTTATTAATATGATTAATATATTTATTTATTGTGTTTATTGCATGTTTACACGCTTCCATCGCGTAGAATATGTATAAGATACATATTTTAGGCAATAGAAACAATTGCACATATCTACATCCACGTATACTAGATCCCTGGCAACAATAATGACACAAACGAGAGTTTATGATCACTCAGGATTAAGGTTAATCTACATATGATCATCAGTTGACGTTATTTGAATTCTTAATTAACAATGATATTTTATATAATAATTTAAATTACGTCTACTCCAATCCTATATAATTATATTATATATAGTATCTCTACTATAATGTCATTATATTAGTGATCCGGATAAAATCACTATATTTTAAATGTCTGTGGACCGTAATAGTAATATTTAATTAAAAATCTCAAATTTTAATTAATTTATTACGGACTTTTCTGTTTATTATCTATAACTTTAATCCTCTTATATATAACAATTATATACTAAAGTTATGGTTACATAAATAAACATGAAATTTTTTTATATTTATGTTATAAATTATGAACACTCATCAAAATAAATTTGTAATTTTATTAATTTCATCAAACTGTACAAGTATATATTTTTAGGGCATTATCTCTAATAAGTATATATAGTAAAAAAATTAAAATGAAATGAAAGATAAAAAATAAATACCAAAATTTTTAACGTGAAAAACCTGTAAAAGAAAAAACCACAAGGTGACAATATACTACTCACACAAAATATCCTCCACTATATCAAAATAAGTATAATAATATTTCTCTCAAATTTACATCAAAATTTGAGAAATACTCATTCAAAATAATACTCACAATTATTTTAATATCTCTCATTATTTTTTTTTATAAAATTTTTTCTCTATCATAAATACAAAATAATACACTTTCTTCTTAATTTTTTTTCTTATTCTCCGTGTATTTTGCCTTTTATATATCTCTCTCATACATTATCTCTTATGTAATATCTTTATCATCTATTAAGTTTTTGAAAGTTTAATATATAGAAAGGAAAGGAGAGGAGAAGTTTCTTAATTGAGCAAGTCAAAAGTAAGCTGCACCAATTTTCTTCCTTCTAAAAAATGTAAGCTGGTGAAATTTTTCTTTTTTAAAATGATAATGCCGCCAAAATATTATTTGTCAAATTTGTTGGACTGACATATTTGAGTTGAAAATTATAATTAAAAGTTAATTTTTTATTCCTAAAGTCTATTCTCTTAACTTTAAGAAATTGATTTTTCCATAAAAAATAAATGGCAAGCAAAAGTGAGTAAGAGTCGCTCGAGGGCAAGGACTATCGATGGGTTTTCAAAGCCGAGGTCGAACAAGAAAGCGGCGTAGAAGGCGAGCGAAATTGCCACATGAGCGTTATAGGAGAAGGAGAAAGGGAAAATCGCGAGTTATTGAGAGACAGTTGGCGCTGCTCGAACGGCGTCATTTAAGTTGCGTCACTGTTATAAGGGCAAGAGTTTGAGTGAGGGGAGACGAGGGAGGAGGAGGAGGAGGAGGCGATGTCGACATTGCTGCTGTTTTTGTAATTTTGTTTGTAATCTTCAGTTGGAATTATCTTATCCTTGTTTAGTCCCGCATTCTACTTTTGTATTGCATAAGCTTTTCGATATCATTGATCAGTTATTTATTTTTTTTATGGATATCTTAAAAAAGGGTCTTTCAACTTTGATTGATGGCTTTCCCTCCTCAATTCACTCTCCAGCAAAATATAGGATTTTGACTTTGAGCTCAAAGTTTTCAAATAATTTACAAATTCCTCAACTTATCTTTGTGTAATTCTTTTTAAATTTAAATTATTAAAGCGTGGATCAGAGGAAATGTGAGGAGAGTGGACAAAATGTTGTGGATTTCAAGTATAAAAAGATTCTTCATGGAGAAGAGAAACCAAGTTCTTTTTCTGCTGCCGATGTGCAACATTCGGGCGTGGTTAGAAAGCATAATTTTGAGACAAAGATTGTGTCTCAAACACCGGAGAAAACTTAATAAGCCTTTACATGCTAAATTTATAGGGAGAGGGGTTAAGCATCTAGAAAAATACAATACACTAATAGAGCTCTTTGATTCTATGACTTGTTCATTTTGGTTGCTTAGCTTGTGCAAAAAGTCGAAAGCTGGTGCCGAGGGGAGATATAATGTACAACATCAAGAGAGTTTCAAATTTGGCCTTAGTTCAGACAAGAGTTGTTAGCGTATGACGAGACTATCAGAATGTACTTCATTTGCTTCTAAATTATTCTGGTTTTGTGAAAATGGGATTGGAGTCGTAGAATTTCTCATAGAATTTATGTGTCAAGGGCTGCTTAACTTCTGATTTAATAATCGTTTTGGTATTATAAGAGACAACAATCTCTTCTAATTTGGGAAAAGTTGATATTTGATCTTCCAGTTTGGTTAATAGAAAATTGTTTCTATATAAAAAAAACCTTTGATTGATGGCAGGCATTTTACATGGAGAATAATAAAGCCATCCACTTTGATAGCCACTGGTGTTGTTGTAATTTTGTAATTTTTAAAATAAAATGTAATTATTATATTATTAATTTAAAAAAATTTAAATTAAAGAAAAAATTATTAATTTATTATTAAAAAGTCAACTTTTTTATGAATAATTGTACATTTTCGTTTGTTATATAAAAATAAAATAATTATTTTTTATTTTTTAAAATTAAAAGATAATTTAGACTTTTTATATAATTTTATTAATTATAACAAAATATTCTCTAACAATAAACATTACCTTAATAGTATTACTTCAATTAAGTGATACTTTAATAATACTTATGGTCTATTTTTTAAATTAATAATTATTATTTAAATTAAACAATACTTTAAAAATATTTATAATAATATATATATATATTTTTTATATAGATAAAAAAAATTCAAACCTAAATTTTCTAAATACACGACAAGCTCTTTTGCCATTAAATTAGTTAAGCAAGCGATGTATCCCCTTTTTTTAAACTTTAAGAATTTAGAATTTTTTTAATTTTTCACTTAAAGTAAGAGAACAAGAAAAGCCAACTATGAGCAGAGGGTGCTTGCCCAATTGGCAGCCCCTCTTGTGATGCTCACTCAGATTAAAGGTTCGATTCCGCATGTCGGCGGTTTATAGGTGTGTGTTGTAGAAGTGTATGTGTTGTAACACTCAAAAAAAAAAAAAAAAAAAGCCAACTATCAGCAACTAATAAACGACGTCGTTTTTTGGAAGGTTAAATAACACGCGCGGTGTTTGCTGTTTTCCTTTTGTCTCTCCTTCGAGCGATCTGTTTTCCTCTCTCAAAAGCCCTGAAGAGAGTTTGTCGACAGTCTTCAAAGATCGTCGCCGCCAATCTTTGGTACATACGGTTTCCTCTTTCTCTTTTTCTCTCGATGCTCTTCCCTCTCTTAAAAATTTTCTCTTTTTTATTTTTCTTTTTAAATTATTTTTACTGTTTGTTTCGTGAGCAAGTCGTGGATAAAATTTTGGATAAATCTGTTCAATTTTGAATGACTTTTGGGTTTAAGGGGTTTGGATGTGTACTTTCCACTGCAATAAACTCTACTCGATGCTTTCTTTTTTAACTCTATTTCATTGTTGTGAATTTACTTTTAATTAGTGATTTTTAAGAGGTATTGAGTAATTCTTAGTAACTTGTATAAGTATTATTAAAATTCTAGGGATAGTTTGTAACTTTCTTTATTAATATGGTTGTTGAGATACTAAATTGGATAAATGAGATAAATTTACGTTTAGTGCTCATGAAGGAAAATTAGGGCACATATGTTTTGGGAAAGTGGACTACAGTGTCGTTTTGAGCATTCTGAAAGATTGTGGTAGAAATTATTTACAATCCTTGTTATGAAACCCATTGTGTGTTTAAGATATTCCAGACTTAATGAATGCTGGCGGCAATTATCCAGGTTTATAATTATTTGTTCTTTCCTTTATAATTTTCTTTAATCTATTTCTTGTGATGGTGATGATACTTTTACTCATATTTCTGAGCAGAATACTCTACTCCAAACTAGTGATGAACTACTGACAAGGACCTGTTCTTCATTTAGTATTTATATATACTGGTTGCTGTCTCGTTGTATTGGAAGATACATATGGCAGGGGAATCCTTGCATCATGGAACATCTGAGAGCGGGTCATCTAGTAGAAATCTCCAAGACAATCCAGAGGAAGGACCTTGTTGGTATTTTACGAGGAGAGAAATAGAAGAAAACTCACCATCAAGAAGAGATGGCATTGACTTGAAGAAGGAGACTTATTTGCGCAAATCTTACTGTACATTCTTGCAGGATTTGGGCATGCGGCTGAAAGTGTAAGTTCATGCCAATAAAGAAATCAGCTTTTTGTATATTCTTTTGCACTGGGTTTTTATTATTATCCTTATCATCATTTATATTAAAGTGGTATAATTAATTGACTTCTTGGTTAATTGTGTAATGTGTGAAAGTTTGAACTGTTGTGGGTACGGGCTTCCTTGATTTATAATTGAAGATCCTTTGTGTTAGTTTCAAATGGTAGCTTTTCACGATGGTGTATGATAAATCAGTTCTAGATTTTGGTACATTCACAAACCTAGTTGACTGAATGAAACTTCTATTTTTATTTGAGATCTCTCTCTGCGAGTGTTTGTATGCGCAGGCGAGTGTGTGTCCATGTCATTGGTCGAGTCATAGAACACTGCTTTTTGGAAGCATTAGGAGGTTCTTCAGTGAGAATTTAGAGGTCCTACTTGTTAGGTGGTTGTGATATGTGGCTCATCTATAGAAGATAACTAATTTATTGAGTCCTATTTGTTGTTTCTTATTTTATATTTTTAGTATGTCTAAATCTAGGTTGGAAAACAGAGTAAATCCACATTTTATTCAAGATAGAAGCTATATATTTTGCTTCAAACAAAACTTTAAGATTGATTGGTGTCTTGTTTTTAATAATAGGAATGCAAAAAAAGTATTATTGAAGATAGGACATAAAACTACAGAACACAAGTTGGATATGAAATCCGCCAACTACAGAGAAAAACAGAAAAACTGAGACAAGGAAGTCAAATGAGACTAGGAAACAAAAATAAACTAATAATGATTGGCGTGGTATTTGTAACCATAAATAAACTAATAAGCCCAACCAAGAGTAATGTGGAATGAGACTCTAATAACCCACTTCTTCGCATATGATATTGTTTGCTTTGGGCCTAACGCAGATGATTTGGTTTTAGGATAACCCATAAGGTCTTGTATAATTTGGTGTATAGCTCAATCATGATACTGGAATGGTGGAAAACAATAATGTGTGGAAATTATTATTAAAGACAGGACATAAAACTACGGAACACAAGTTGGATATGAAATCCTCCAACTACGAAGAAAAAAGAAACACTGAAACAAGGAAGTCAAATGAGACTAGGAAACAAAAATAAACTAATAATGATTGGCGTGGTATTTGTAACCATAAATAAACTAATAAGCCCAACCAAGAGTAATGTGGAATGAGACTCTAATAACCCATTTCTTCGCATATGATATTGTTTGCTTTGGGCCTAACGCAGATGATTTGGTTTTAGGATAACCCATAAGGTCTTGTATAATTTGGTGTATAGCTCAATCATGATACTGGAATGGTGGAAAACAATAATGTGTGGAAATTATTATTAAAGACAGGACATAAAACTACGGAACACAAGTTGGATATGAAATCCTCCAACTACGAAGAAAAAAGAAACACTGAAACAAGGAAGTCAAATGAGACTAGGAAACAAAAATAAACTAATAATGATTGGCGTGGTATTTGTAACCATAAATAAACTAATAAACTCAACCAAGAGTAATGTGGAATGAGATTCTAATAACCCACTTCTGCGTATAAGATATTGTTTGCTTTGGGCCTAACCCAAATGATTTGGTTTTAGGATAACCCATAAGGTCTTGTATAATTTGGTGTATAGCTCAATCACGGTACTGGCATGGTGGAAAACAATTGTGTGTGGAAGATGCATGAGATGCTTGATTTTGTAATTTGCTATTGATAAGAAAGAAGTTAGTCTTGGTACCGGTGGGTTTAGTTGGCAACACATGAATTTAGAACTTGTTGAAGTTATTAGATTCATCCATTTGGAGAAACTCTTTGAAGTTATCGGCTTTTGTACAAGTTGATCAGCCATTATGAGCAGAATGTGGTAGCTAAGTTGTTTGCTATGAAGTGGACTATTAACAATGTGTCGGTGTGCGTGAAACAAGTGGGACTTAGCTGACTGTTTATTAATTTATTTTTCAATTTTTTTGCCATACTGACCAGCTTATAGACCAAGATAAGGTGTATTTTAATTGTGGCCGTACTTGCAAGAGGTGTTTATCCAATGGCATTTCAGATTAGGACGGGTTAATGGATCATGCAAACTTATGGTTGATGTTTATTTTATTCCCCTTTTTAGTTCAGATGGACTCTTGACTTGGTGAAAGATGAAAACTATGATGCTAGTTTTTTCTTCTTTTTCTTTTTTCTTTTTCGATAAAAGATAATGCATTGGGCTATGAGCTGGAAATTTGTATGATAAATTTTTAGAAATGTTTGTCTTTCCTCTTTTATATAATTTTTAAGTTTTCAATTTTTTGAATGACTGGAATGTTGCTTTTGTGTTTTCTTTTTCCTTTCTCTGAATTTCCCTTTCTTGGTCCCAATTATATGTTTTCAAGTGGGAGCTTTAGATGCTCTCCTACCTTTGACTATTTCTTCAAATAATAAGGTATAATGCAAAAAAATTTTAAGCAACCAATTTAAATGTTTTCCTACCAATATTGAAATTTACATTATTTTAATAGAAAAATGAAGTTATATGGGGACTAATATTGAAATATACATTATTTTAGTATAAAAATAAAGTAACATAGGGATTAACATGCTCAATGTTGTTTGTTGCGTGTCTCTATGCTCTTCTCCAAAAATTAGAAATAGGCATTGTAGAAACTTCTTTCAAAGGCAATCCTATAGTTTTTCTGCAAAATATTGATGTCAGTAAGGCCTGTACCTCTACATTGTTTTTGCTATTGACAACTTATATGCATATAAATATGGTAATGTTGGTTCATCCACATTTTTCCTAGGAAGTTTTGGAAGAATTGATCATTGGTTTTCCTGTTGGAGTATTAGTTAGATGATTTTGAATTTCATAATGTAAAAGATGGTTGAAGCAACAGAGACATGTTGTTTCATATAAAAAGAAAGATTAAATTTCTCCTATTAGTGTTTGGGGTTGGATTAATATTTATAATTATGCATGTTATCCTCACTATATAAGTTCATCAATGATAATGGTGAAGCTATGGCGACCACTTAATCTTGGTATTATTATGTGTTATTATTTGAAATGGAAAGCAGTTGCTAAATAGCTCAATAATGTTTGCATGCCTGGCCAATTAACCCTTGTAACTGCTTTCACTGTGGCATAATGGCTACTTCAGATACTTTTTGGCTTATTTTGCAAGGATGCCTTTGGTGACATCTCTTTAGTCTCCATGAGATGCTGTGGTGAAAAACATTTGTTGTATATGAGGATAATGTGTATTGCTTTCACTATGTTGACAGTAACAAGTATCCAACTTCATTTTGCCAGGGTATGTGTGTTCCTTCTGTAAATTAGTCAAACCCCATCTCTCTTTCTGTGGGGTGGGTGGGTGGGGGGGGCGCAAAATGGGGAGATGTTTGGGTGGTAGGTTTCCCTGGTTAGGGAAAATAGTGTATTGTGATACCAAGGGGAAAATAAATTAAAAAAGTGCAGAAAATTGAGAGCTGCAAAGTCATTCTTCAGCTTCATTGATCTTCAATATGCTTGTATGTTTGGTGGAAGTAAGGCGACTGAGCATGTCTTGTCCCCTTTTGTTTATCGTGGGTTGTATTGAAAAATTTGAGTGTATTCAATCTTTTTCTCCTTATGTTGTTTCCAATGAGTGACATAAGATAGAAAAATTGAAGAGGACGGGTTGGATTGGAAGTGAATGGCCAAGATACAAGAGAAGTTGGCAAAATGTAAAAGTTGAGTAAAATGAAAAGGTTAAGAAAATGCTTTATGCCTTATGTATTTTTCTTGTTTTTCCCTGGTAATTACTAAAGTAGGATCTTTCACTTACGATTTTTTTTTTTTTTTTGTTTTTAAATCATGATGATGATGGTAGAAGAAACATATTTTCTTTGGCTTTTTATTTTCATTTTTACTTTTAGGTGTAACATTGCAATATTTGCACACATAAATATGTATATGTTTTTGAGTTTGCCAGTCTGTGTATATTGGTTTTTGTTTTCTTAAGCACACATGCCACAAATTGAATTGAGAATAATTGACTGAAATAGCTTTTCATGCAGACCCCAGGTAACTATAGCTACAGCAATAATTTTTTGTCACCGGTTCTTCATTCGCCAATCACATGCAAAGAATGACAGAAGGGTGAGTTTTTGCTCTCATTTTGGACCAATACTGCCCTATCATTTACCTCATCTGGATCCTTAACATTTTGGGAACTTGCATAATTAAAAGACAGTGCATTGGTTTTTGGTTTTCATGGAAGTCTACAAATGAGAACCTTAAACCATACGATGGTGCAAGAATAGATTATGTTTTGCTTTTGAAATGCACCTGAGTTTGGGAATTCCATTTTGACGAGACTTAAAGTTTCTTTTCAAAAGTAGTTGTGTATTTTAGTCATACACACTTTGCAAATTCTTTTCCAATACTTGTTTGAAAAAAAAATTTCATGTTATTGAAAAGTGTTGAGAAGACTGTCAAGCATTTATGTTTTGGTCATCTAGCGTACACTTTGGGATTTATACACTCCTTCAATTTGCATAGAATGTTCTGATAATGAAAATTGTGTTTTTTAAATGCAACTTATATGAAGGAAAAGACAAACTGTTTGTGGTATTTCAGTTTGAGATTTCTGGATTGAGTGAAATTCAGTAAAAATGGAATTTGCTTTTCTGGTGTACTTGTAATTTGAGGACTACACTTGATGTGTTTGGTCAGTGTGTGCAGGTTTCATATATGTAATCTGAAGGTTGTGTTGATATATTGTTAAACCCTTTTTCTTCTCCGTTTGCTTTTAATTTGTTTATGCCTACATGTCTCAAAAATTCAATGTGTCGCCGGAGAAAAGTTATAAATTTATAAGTTGCATACTCCATATCTATGATTTTTGCTCTATTTTATGTCAACCATTTAAATCTCCTGCCTTTGTGTGATGTTTAACCAAATAAAATTTCCTCATAGGAAGATACCTTCCACTTAATGCAAATTCAGATACCCAAAAAAATGATTGGTTTGAAGAATGGATTGGGGGTTTATGAATCTTTAAAAAATATAAATTTTTTCAAGTTTCTTGTTTGAATGTAGAATTAAAAGTAGCTTCTCGTTTGAAAACCTAATGAAACTTATTTATGCTATTACAACCCTTGGGCAATCGACATTGAACCTGATACACTTATCTTTATATTAAAATGTGTCATTATCTGTGCTGCAGTCTAGTTTATACTTGGTAAGAAGTTTCTACATGGTATTATATATATAAATGTAGATATAGATATATAGATGGATAGATGGAAAAAAGATTGTTTATTTTTAACTTCTCTTTCAATTTCAGGGAACTTGCGACCTTTTCTGTTTTTCCTGATGAAGTTATTCTTTGCATCATTTCACCATAAATGCAATTTTAGATGGCTTTTCTAAATTCCTTAAGTTATAGATATAAATTCATTTTAGTACTTACTGTCTGGGCACGCATATACATGTGTTCCTGTTTCAAGTTTTTGAATTTTGTCTTCGGTTTGGTGATGATGTTGTGTTAGTTATTGTGTTTCTACTAAGTTTTGTTTGATTTAGACCTTTTATGTTTGTATGATTCATATTTTATGAGTGATACATCATGCACATGTGTGTTATATGCTGCAGAATCTTATGGTTCTTGATTCAATTTCAGTGAAAAATGTGTGATCAAAAACTACTTAATACTCTAAGGATATCAGCCTCATAAAAAAATGTGTGATCACCAGTATTGTAGCATAAGAAATTATTTTTTGTTTTGCCATGAAGATGCCAACTAGCATAGGAGAAGGCTTGGGTTTGAGATATCTCTTAATGTTGCCTTAAAAAGGCTAATCATTACTGGGAGAGAATTTTTTGGTAAGAGAAAAAAGTCTCTTTTAGTAAGGGCAAAAAGGATCTTTAATTCCTCTTGTTCCTTCTGTTTATGTCACATCTTTATGTGAATAGTGCTTCAAGCATACTCTGAAAGGTTGGATGCATTTTTGAGCATATAGACTGATCAAGAAAAGCAGGCCTTCATTATTGGGTAGCAAAAATGGTTGTTTTAATTATATCATAGCTTAAACATTTGTCTCCGACCATCCAATGCTAGGATGCTATAATTATTCATTGGATAATCTCATTCTACTTTCCATGGTCTTGCATAATGGTTGTTGATATATTTATTAGTGAGCCAACCTTTGTCCAGTCAAGTTATACAAATAATATGATTTGTTTTCTTGGAAATAATGTAAATCTTGTTTCTCTTCCAAAGATCTATGGCTTGATAATCTTCTCTGAATTTTCATCTAACACAAACTTCTAATTTATAATTTGATCATTTGAATGTTGATGAGATTTATTTATGAGATATACTTTTGAAATATCTGTAGATTTATTTTTGTATCAAAGAGAGATATTAGTCTAATAGGTTGAATGCAGAAAAGACTTAGATGTTAACATTATCTGTTACTAGTGCCTAACTTTATTTATTTTGCAGACCATTGCAACAGTGTGTATGTTCCTTGCTGGGAAAGTTGAAGAGACTCCTCGTCCGCTAAAGGATGTTATTATTGTTTCTTATGAGATTATTCACAAAAAGGACCCCACTGCACCACAGAGGATCAGACAACAGAAGGTGTTCTTCATACTAATGTTGCTTTCACTGATATTTTCTGTAGTTTCCAGTGCAGATGATTACCAGCTGTAGCCTTCTATCCTCTTTCTTCCTCTGTCTCTCTCGTCCAAAATGTTCCCTTTTACCCTTGTTGAATCGGAATATAAACTTTCACTACAGCAATTCCTCATTTTTCAAGGGAGTGGTACATATAAATTGACAATGAGGATGTCACCCTTTGATAGCTGTCTGAATGTAGAATTATTTTTTTTTTTAAAAATATTTTTATTATCACCAATTTTAATGATGGCACTCTGGGAGGTTTTAATCACTTAGCAGAAAGCTAGATCTTGTTACATACAATGGCACTTTTCTTGGTTTGTAAATTCGTTCTTAGAAAATTTACTCTGGCTCCCTTGACTCAATATTCTTTTTCACAATTCACTTTTTTATCTGCGACAGCAGTACCATTGGTAAATTATCTCCCACTAACTTTACTTATTTAGTCTTTCTTTTTCTTTTTTGGGTTTTTTTTTTCTTCTTGGTTTAATGTGATTATTATTCTTGTAGCTCACTTATTTATTCTCATTTAACATGCAGGAGATATATGAGCAACAAAAAGAGCTTATTTTGCTTGGTGAGAGGGTTGTACTTGCCACTCTGGGTTTTGACCTGAATGTTCATCATCCATATAAACCCCTTGTTGAAGCAATAAAGAAATTCAAGGTTGCACAAAATGCCCTTGCTCAAGTTGCATGGAACTTTGTAAATGATGGGTATGTTTAAAATGCTGTTTCTTGAGTTTTTAATGTTTCCTTTCCTCGTTCTCTTCTTCACACTCTGGAAAGTGGCTTGCAGGCTGAGGACTTCACTCTGCCTGCAATTTAAGCCTCATCATATTGCGGCAGGTGCCATCTTCCTTGCTGCCAAGTTCCTGAAAGTGAAGCTTCCATCTGATGGTGATAAGGTCTGGTGGCAAGAATTTGATGTCACCCCACGCCAATTGGAGGGTTGGTATCCTCCCCTTTGACATAGTAAATATTTGATGGATTGAATGGGACAGACTTCATACAGCCCCAGGGCACTGATGCTGCGCATGATTTGCTTGCAGCATCTGATGCATGAGATTTTGTTAAAAGTTTTACCCCAACCATATGATTGTAGCCATCCTTCTTTATCAATAATTTGATGCAATATAGAAAAAGACAATATTAATAGACTGCATTATCCATTAATATACAATAAAAATGGATAATGCAGTCATCTGATTTGTCAGAGTTAGCAACTACTGGTAGAGATGCCTCATGGCGTGCCATGGGTGGTCACTGTTATGCATGGGCTGTCCCTTTTGTGTCCTCTATTAGTCCTTGTGTTCGGGAGTTTTGATTCATCTTGGTTATTTTGTCTTGCAGAGGTTAGCAATCAAATGCTGGAACTGTATGAGCAAAATAGAGTGCCTCAATCTCAGGGTAGTGAAGTGGAAGGAAGTGCAGGTGGCACTTCAATTCATCGGCCCCAAAAAACTCCGGCAACAGAGGAACAGGCTTCAAAGCAAACATCATCTCAGTCAGCAACTGAACAATCATCAAGAGCCATCCAAAATAATAATGATGATGGGAGTGGGGGTAGTGTTATTACTGATCACAAGGCAGATGCAGAAACTAAAGATCATGAGCATCCTGAGCAGTTGTCTTACAAGGAGAATGTGAGAGAAGTTCTCACAAAATCCAAATCCACCTTGGAGAGAATTGGTGAAGACCAAGGAAGGGGTGGAGGAAGGAATAACATAGCAGAAGCAGGAGAATGGAGAGATGATGGTGCATCACATAAATCTAGCAGCATAGGCAGTCGAAGTCTGGATATTCGAGAAGGTCCTGTCAGCCAGTCCCCCAAAGATGCTATCAAGATGATTGATGAGGATAAAGTTAAGGCAATACGAGAGAAAAGGAAGAAGTCTCGTGGAGAACCAACAAGGAAAAAAGATTATATGGACGAGGATGATCTTATTGAAAGGGAGCTGGAAGATATTGAAATACCAGGTGAGGATGAGAAAATCAAGAGGGAGCAAAGGCAGACCTGGTCTAAATCACATGACAATTTGGATCATGTTAAGGATCATGAGGAAGTTGGAGATGAGAACCTTCCAAGTACAAAAGGACAGTCATCAAGGGGATTGGAAGCTGAGAATGCCGAAGAAGGGGAAATGGTTGAAGATGCTTCCCCTGTGTTGAACAATAGAAAGAGAAAAGCTGGGAGCCCAGTGGATAGGCAGTTGGAGGGGAAGAAACATCACGAGTATATGTCTAGTTACAACCATGATAACATGGAAGATGGACACAGGATGGGTCGTCCTAGCTATGGGGATAGGGAGTACAGAAGGCATGCGCAAGAAAATCATTTGTGAGGCAAAGTGAAGGCTGTAATCGGCCTGCATGGTCGGTATATTATTTCGTCACCAGCGACTGACCATTGGTATAATGTTGTGGACACTAATTATTTGACTGGTCAGTCTCATCTGCGGATGCTCAAAACTTTCCTGATTGTATTACAATTAGTTTGATTTTGGAGTATATAATGGCTCAAATCTTCATTGTAAAAGATGATGAGAACGAGGATGCTTCAATTTACGTATTGATTTAATGAAATGGCCCTGAAAAGTAAGAGGGAATTTATTTTTCTTTTCTTTTTCTTTCATTTGAAGGGTTCAACCCCAGGAATCTTGGCCTAGAACCTCGTTTAATTAAACGGTGTTACATATTTGTTAAAAGAAGATCCTTTTTCGTAATTTTGTCAGTGTAAGCTCCTGATAAGCAAGTGGTTGAGAATATTGTTACGATTGTTTTCGGGTTGGTTAAACGGGCAAGGTCTTGCTAAATTATCACGTTCGTTTTGTTAAATTAAAGGGGAATTAGGATTCCTTAGTCCTTACGGACGTTACCCTAATTCCCTCCATTTAAAGCAAAAGTTGTTTATTTTATGCTTATTACAAATACCAACCAATATAAGTAATTAACTTAAATTTAACTAACAACTAAAATATATATATCTTGTAAATTAATTTAAAGAATTCGTTAAAGGTCAAAAATACTTAATTAATTAATATTTTAAAAAATCTGAAAGAGCCAAAAAAGTTAAAAACTTTCTGTCTTCGAACAATAATAGTAGCCAGCGAAAGAAAACCTCCGGCCATGAACGATGTCAACAAAACAGTCACATGGCAGTCCAAACAATGGGGGCACAAATGTTGAGCTGCAAATTGTTACGAGTTGAAAGCCGTTTGTGTTAACGACGACCAAATATTCCATTTATTCTAATGTCTACAGCTGCACCGGTGGCTAATAATGGCGTGTGGGAGTTACTGTAGTGGCAAAAAATATTTTATGTTTTTTAAAACATTCATTAAATATTTTTAAATATATATATAATAAGTTTCTAATTATTTGAATTCAATTTATAAGTCTTTGTTAATTTACTTGTTTAGTCATTTCATTAATATTTTAAATATTTATTATTTTTAATTAAAATAATATTAGAACATTAAAAATGTAAACAATATTTTTCAATTGTCTCTTTGATTAGATTTGTGGAATTAAATTTATTTACATTTAAAACATAAATTTGTCTTTTTATTATAATAAAGTTGAAATATAAAAAAATATATATATTAAGATCAAAGGTTACTTTGGTATTAGTAATTCCAAGTTCCAACCAAACATGATAATTAAAATTACATCTTTATTCCCTTCTTCCTTTACATTCTTCTCCGTTCTTCAATCCAAACATAACCTTTTTTTTTTTTTGTGGAGAAAAAAAATATCTTATTTTTCTAATAATCAAGTTAGCTTTATTAGAGATTTTTTATCCAGTTATTCTAGAATTAAGATATTTCACTTTGTATTAAATATTGTATTATAGTTGTAATTTTATATATTAATTCTTTTTATATAAGTTAGGGATTTAATATTGATATAAAAACTATCTTTTATAATCATCATTCAGTAGAAATACAAAGAGACTTTAGTTTTACAAACATAGTATTAAAGCTAATATTATACTCCTTTCAAAAAAAAAAAAAATTAAAGCTAAGATTATTTTTCAAAAGCTTAAGTCATATGTTAAAAATTTGGTCTCTAATTTTCACTCTCTGGTGTAACAAGACAACTGTTGTCACAATATTGTTATCTCTACGTACATTGTTATTCCTTATTTTGTCACTGTCTCAAATCAAGAAAGTGGGACCATCATCAAACTCAAAACAGCATGATAGCTCCTTTCGCACCATTCTTGTTGCGATTAGTAATTGAAAAATGTAAAAAAAAATTGAAGCCATTGTTGTCATAAGCACCGCCACTCGCCTTATCTTTCAGCATCCATGCATTCTGTCTTATTTCCCTCACCAATTGATTCATAATTTTTCGACAATTCTAACAACACTTAGATTGCATTGATCGGAGATGTCTATCCGCCGCATGCATTGCTCGGAGTTTTTAGTACTTGATCTTCGTTGCCGTCGATTTTCATCATTTACCAATGCGTCAAGGCTCACCACCAACACCAAACCTCTCTTCATGCTACCTACATTACTTTTTCTTTTTTATCTATTAACTAATTTTTCAAAAAAGGCATTTTCGTAAACAATTTAGAGTTGTTTTAGAATTAGATTGCAAAATTACTAAACCTTTAAAGTCATATTTATATTTTAGAAACATTTTGGGACCTTTTAGAAATTGGTGATATATTTGTAGCTTTTCTAAATTTTAAATAAGTCAGAGCATATTTATAATTGTAAGAAAATTTGAGGCAGATATGCAATTTAATATACTTTAGGGATAAAGTTGAAATTTATTATGAGAACTTTTCTATTATTATTCATGTTGCACCAAGTTCATGTTCTTCGTACTACATTAATTTTCTTCAATATTTTTGGGCTGATAAGTTTGTATTTTAGCTCAAGAAAATTTTTAAAATTTTCTAATTTATTGGGCGAATTATAGATGAATATTTGGCGTTACAATTCGTTAGGAGTTTCGTTGCTTCTTTTATTTACTTGTTTATGATTATCTTCTCTTTTTTTTTTTTTTGGCACTATCTTTAACCATAATTTTCATATTAACATATTAGCACTCGCAACTATTATTTTTAATTTCTTGATCAACCCACTTAGTACTCACAATGGTTATTTTTTTTAATGAGCTTGTTAATCTTTGATAATATTATCACTTTTCGATAATAATTCTCTCTCTTTTATAATAATTATCTTTTGTATGTGTCATTATAGATTTATTATGTTTGTTTATTCAATTAAACTTTTTTTTTTCTTTTGTTTCTTAGTTTGATTTGCAAACTCAAACTAAAACTCAAACTTAAGTTTGAGATGAAATGTTAAAGTTAATACTATATTAGAATTTTTTATTTAAATATTTTAGAATTACAATATTTTCCTCTATATTAGTGAAAATGTAAGATAGGCAATCTACGGAGGGGTGAACTGGGTATTTCAAATATTAAGGCTCTAAAATGAATGGTTTACATAATTAGTAATATTTAAGTAAATTCAACAATAAATAATAAAATAAAAGATAGAGAGAATTACGTATAAATGTTTACGTGGTTTCAATATTCTATATAGCATATATTCATATCTCAAACAATTCATCTTAAAGATTTCACTAAATTTGTCTTAAATTAAGGTCAATAATGAATACATTTAACTTTTAATGTGTTAAAAAATCTTTACAATAAATTAATTTCTAAGATACTAGAATAACCCTTATAGTGAATGTGTATATCCATCAACTCTTAAAATATTTCCTACAAACACTTGAATAAATTAAATGCAAGAATTAATACAAATAAAAATAATATAAATTCCCAAATAAATTACTATAAATATTTTTTTTAGCATAATCATGGCTCTAGGATGTTGAAGTATGATGTTTTGATGTGTTTTTAACTTCTTTGAATGAGGTATTTAGAGAAACGAAAAAACTAGTCATTGGAGTTCATTTTTAACCGTAAGACAAATTTAAAAGAAATACAAAATACATTCAGCTAGTTTGGGAACTAGTTCGATTGGTTTCATTCAATTTAAACCCGTTATGAAACTGAATCTCAAACTACACAACTGCTTTTCACTTTCTGTGCTATGATTGTTTAAATTTTTCGGTTATAACTTTTCGTAGATAACTTTAAATTGACTTCTATTAAATTTTTTGAAAAATTAACACAATTATCTTTCTAATAATAACACTAAGTTTGTGCACAAATTCAATCTTATGAAGCGCCAGTATAACTTCCAATGTGATCTTCTATTTTATTGAAATCTTAAAGTTCTTAAGTCACTATATACTTCACATACTCATAATATACCTCACTTGTATACTTAAACTTTTAATGCCTAATAGAGTAACGTATTACATTCAAAATAAAATTTGTTATCATCAAAATATTACTTTGTATGACCAAAAAGCCAACAGTTAGATATCATATTATAATCGTAGTTTTATGTATTAATTCTTTTTATATAAGTTAGAATTTTAGTGTTTATGTAAAGGCCGTCTTTTATAATTATCTTTCATAGTAAATATTTAGAGAGACTTCAGTTTTACTACATACTTTAGTATCAATATATTAAACTATGAATATAATACAATATCTAACACAAAAAGAAAATATTTTAATTTTAGAATAACTAAATAAAATTTTTCTAATATAATACTAACTTTAACATTAAAACTGACTAAAAGAGTTGTTAAAAAGAAATTAAGATATAAAAAGAGAAAATGACACTTAGACTCCCAACGTTTAAAGGGATTAAAACTTTCAATATCAAAAATTTCACAAAGACCCATTTTAGCTATCAAATTCTTTCAATTTAAATGGTTTATACCAATTTAATATTTAAATGACCTTTTTCTCTTCTAAACTAAATTTATTTCCAAACATTCACAACATGTGGCACAATCTTATTTGTTAATTTATTTTTATAATAAAAATATATAAAAAATTGAATGACATTTTAAAGAAAATATAAAAAAAGAGTAGCCAATTACTATCACCAATCATTTTGTCATCGGCTAATAAGTAACAACAAATTAGCTCAAAGTTAATATTATTAAACTTTAAATTTTATAATCTACACAATATTAAAATTATTTTAAACAATAAAAAATATTGAAAGAGAGTAAGAAGATAATTATTGTAACACTGTTGTTAAATAGTGATAAGTTGATGTGCATCACCACTTTCTTTAAATAGATCATTGGTTGACAACTTTAATAAAGTATTGGTACACTACAATGCATTGCCGTTTGATAGCAATATATAATAGTGGCCACTCTTCTCATTACATTTGGTACTCTTTTATAAAAAAATAACTCTACTATCATATAAATAATAAAATTTAAATTATGATAGTGTCAATTGTGATTTGATTCGTTATCATCGTCAGTGTGGTAACTCTTGCAACTTTCTTTTTTAGTAATATAATGTATATTTTTAAAATTTATTTTACATTTTTTTATTAAAAATAAAAATAAACATATTACCTGTTGTGCATCATTTTATTAATAAATTAAAAGTTGAAATTAAAAAAGATGATGTTCATCTTAAAATGTTGATATGTGTTGTGTTTATAGATAAATATGCAAAATAATTTTTTTTTTAATTTTTGATAGAATTAGTTGGTTGATAGAAATTTTGATACTATTAAAGTATTTTAGCTTTTTTTTTAAAAAAAAAAAAGGTGTTGAAATGCCATTTTCTTAATGCACAAAATGGTGACCAAACGAAGCCTCGCAACTTAAAGGAGTTATGAATATCCAAGGGACCACTCAATCAAAGATAGAGAGAAAATATAATTGAAACTCAACTACTTGTTAAGTAGTACTCACTACTCAGTCAGATTATTGAAAAGTAATTAAAGTTTGAAAAATATTTCTTTTACATGTTCTTGTTCTTAATAAATATATCAACATCCGTCTTTGTTATATTTTTATGTTTTGTTTTGTTTTGTTTTGTTTTTTATACTTTGAAATTACTGAATTTTCTTTTTCTCTTTCATTCTTTCTTCTTTCCTTGTGTTTCTTTATAAGTTGAGCTCAGCTGACTCAGTTGATACAAAATCTAAGTTTATGTAAAGCACAAGAGAGTAAGACTAGATCTCTTATCCAAATAGATGGGCAATGGCAAACAAATGCAATCTCAAAGCCACCACCAAATTACACCTCAACCAATCACATCCATCCAACTCAGCATTTCCACTTATTCTCACCTTATCTTACCTCCCTTCACATTTCCACCACTAATCTCTCTTTCCCAGAATCTAAAAACCATCTTTCCTCCTCACTCATTTCTCAAAATCTCTCACCTCCTCCTTTTCTTCTTCTTCTTCCTTTCTCCAACGTACACACATACACAAACCCTAAAACTAAAAAGAAGAAGACAAAAAAAATGTCTCTGACAATTCCCACAAACCTTTCGAAACCCCTTCTGAAGCCAAGATCAAGCTCTCCATTGAGCCCCAAATCATCAAGACCTATGATCATATGCTCAGCCTGTCATCAAACCCCTGAGAAAACTTCATCTGCTTCGCCACTCCAGGCTTTCTCAGCTGCACTTGCGCTCTCCTCCATTCTTTTGTCAGCCCCACAACCCGCCGTCGCCGATATATCCGGACTGACTCCATGCAAAGAGTCCAAACAATTCGCTAAACGTCAGAAGCAGCAGCTCAAGAAGCTTGAATCTTCTTTAAAACTGTACGCTCCCGACAGTGCTCCGGCACTTGCTATCAAAGCTACGATGGAGAAAACAAAGCGCAGGTTTGATAATTATGGCAAGTACGGATTGCTTTGCGGATCAGATGGGTTGCCTCATTTGATTGTGAGCGGTGACCAGAGACACTGGGGTGAGTTTATTACTCCGGGTCTGCTGTTCTTGTACATCGCTGGATGGATTGGGTGGGTTGGCAGAAGCTATTTGATTTCAATAAGAGATGAGAAGAAGCCAGCCATGAAAGAGATCATAATAGATGTGCCATTGGCCTCGAAGTTGCTGTTCAGAGGATTCAGCTGGCCCGTTGCTGCTTACAGAGAGTTCGTGAATGGTGACCTTGTTGCCAAGGACGTGTAATCATTTCTGGTTTGTCTCTTCTTCTTCCTCTTCTTGAATATTTTTCATCTTTTGCTTGCTTTTTTTTTTTTTCTGTGTGAGTGTGTGCTTGTGTTGTTATTTCAATGCAATTTGAGCCTTTTGATTAATGGTTTTAATCATTGAATTAATTAATGGGGAGTTATAGATTCCATGGTGGAAAATATTATCATATAATTTACATCCAATAATTTTATTTTATTTTTTTATTTGTATCTTTACAAATTGTTAATCTTTTTTTTTTTAAAAAAAAAGAAAAATTTCTTCAATAATGAATTTGATATGAATTTAAATGAAAATGATGATCCTGAGAGGAGATACATGATATTTAGGATGAAAAGTAAATCTATTCGGTTGTTTTGTTTTATGGTATTTTGGTTGTTAAATCAAACTTGAAATTTCTGTTTTTGGACAGAGATGTGGGGGCGGATGGGAAGACCAATTGAAGGTAAATAGAATTTGCTGAAGTACTGGGAATTGGTTGAGGAATGAGGAGAGTTAGTTGTGGTGGACAAATTTTATGTATCTAAAATTTGCAAACTTGATTCGCATGTATTTCTGCTGTTGATACTCGAAGTCATCATAACCTTTACTCTCTGATTTGTTTGCTACCACGTTTTATGTTCATTATTTTATGTTTCACGACTCAATTATATTTAATAAAGTCTCACATCATAAGTTAAGCATCGATGCTTATTGAATTAAATTATCAATAGAATTTAATAAAGTTGTGTATCATAAAATAAAAAATAATGTTATAATTTTTAAATATTATTTTAAAATTTTTATTTTAAATTATATGTCAATATATATAAAACTGAATTAATAGACAACTGAGTTCATCACTCAGTGAGTCTCAACTGTAAGTATTTTATTCAATAAGTCCCAAGTGTCAGTATTTTTTAGTACATCGGTATTGTTTTAACGATAATAAATAATGATAAACAGTATTAAAAAATATCTTGAGTTTCGTTTCTCATTAAATCAGTTATATATATATATATATAAATTTTGATTGAATATCTAAACAAACAGCCAACACACTCCCAAAAAAAAACACATAACATCTTGGAGATTTTATCAAGTGCATATTTAAACACATCACCCAACAAAAAACCCACAAACGAAGAAAATAAAATATCATCCAAACTAAAAAACAACACACCCGACTCCTAATAGAAAAACAATTAAAAACATCATCCATCGTTATAAAATATCCAACCAACAGAATAAAATAAAATAATTTATTTAATTTTATCAATGAACTTCCAATTTTCTCATAAAAGTAAGATTAAAAATACTTGAGTTTATCACCAAAAAACCACTAAGATGAAGACGAAGATGACAATCAACACCAAAATTTACTACGAATTCCACACAGTTGCTCAATCAAATTTGGACAAAAAATAGTGAGTGAAAAACATTCAGTGTTGAGTGATGTTTTTCACTCTAAATATAAATATAATATGAAATAACGTTGTTGTTTCAGCAAGCAATACACTTAAAATGACGTCGTTTTACCTTTTGACTGCTCATCTAACCAAATGCCGTTTTACCATTTGACTGCTCATCTAACCAAACGATGTCATTTTGGTCATTAAAATAAAACCATAATAACATCGTTTTTATTTTATTGTTCACTTGACAAAATAATGTTGTTTTTGTTACCAAATAATAATCCAAAACAACATCGATTTGTTTACCAAATTATAAATTAATAATTTAAAACGACGTCATTCCATATATTTTGAAAATAAAAATTTTAAAAATTTCAAAAATGATGTTGCATTATGCTATATAAATTTACACGCCATCTTTTTTTTTTAATTTTTTAAAATAATCTTATAAATTATCTATCTCTAATATTTCAAATTTATTTTTTAATATTTTATGTCACCAATTGTGATAGAAAATTAAATTTTTTTATTATTATATAATTTATTACAAATTACTAATAACATATATCACAAATTTCTAATAGTAATATATTTCTATTATAAAACTTTTATAAGTAACTTCCTTTTTATTTTAGTAGTGATAGATTTCACAATAGCCTTAATTCCCTTCTTCAATTATTTCTATCATATGTCATACCTTCAAGTGCTCTCAAGTATTTTTTCAAGTATTTGGTGTGCGACTAAGTCTGTTAGAGATTACTTAGACCATAGAACACTACGTGTACTGAATTTTATAGAACATTTATTGATTGGGATAAAAATACGGGCTTGGCCCATGACTTATCAAAGTTGTACACCTTTATTTGGCAAAGGGAATATTTCATAGCATATTTTTTCATCTTATATGTACACTGTTAGATCATTGTACAGTTTCTTAAATTTAAGGCGTTGATTGTGCAAAACTAGTAGTATAAAGAAGGGATACCCTCGATTGTACAAAACATCTCATAGCTTATAATCTCTTCAGCAATATAGAGAGTTTTTTTTTCCTCAAATACCTTGTGTACATATTTTTTCATCTATTCTTTGTGTGGTATTTTTTAGGCTGCTTAGTACACAACGCATCTAAGGCTACACAGTTCTCAAAGGATCCGTGACATTTGGTATGAAAGTGAGTTCAAAGAAGATGAGAAAAGACGTTGCAACATCATCAGAGATGACTGAAGAGAGGGGTTGGAACTTTAAAGTTAAGAGGCACAACAATGTACCTCGTGACAAGTTCCTTAATCTAGGCCATGATCTGTGGAACATGGTGAAATGCTCAGTGGCGCTATAGGAAAGGCAACGAATCACCTTGGGAAGTTAGAACCGCAAGTGAAAAAGTTTGAGGTGGACCTCGACACTCAAAAAGACGAGTTATGCTCCCTCATCGACACATCTATCGAGACTTACTCTGATAAGCAGCGAGATTGAATCAAGGATTTTTAATAGAAGCTCTACACCACGATGGACAAGATTTAAACTCAAGTAGAAGAGCTACGTCGAGGGTTTGAGATTGTCAAAGATGACATGGTGTTATGCAAGCAGGCGGTGGTGAATAGATCTATTGTCGCACAAGTTACAGTGGCTGCACCGAAGGTTGATGCTCCTAAACCCAAAGAGTTCAGTGAAAAGCAGAATGCCAAGGAGCTCACAACTACTTCTAACAGATGAAGAGATACTTTAACACCTTGGGGGTATGGGATGAGAATAAGGTAAATATTGCTACTTTATATCTCTTTGACCATGCAATTTTGTGGTGGCGTAGGAAAAGCAAGGAGATTTGTAATGGTACCTGCACCATCAACACCTGGGTGGAGTTCTAACAAGAGTTGAAGCACCAATTCTATTCGAAGAATGTGGTGTACGGCGTTAGAAAGCGACTAAAAGAATTGAGACAGACCAAGACCATTAACAAGTACGTAGAGTAGTACTTTCTATTGATGCTGCAGATCCCTAACATGAGTGAAGATGATTTACTGTTCAATTTCCTTGATAGATTACAAATATAGACGTCCAATGAGCTAAAGCGGCGTGGAGTGCAGAATATATCCTATGCCCTCACATTGGCAGAAATGCTCACGAATTACCACAAGGATGATGTGGGAAAGTCTAAGAATTCAAAACCCAATCACAGTAAAGGTAAGGAAGTTAAGGAGTCTCACCCTTCGCAAGAAAAGGAGGGAAAGATTAAACACCCATGAGGAGAGAGCAGAAGTGCAACAATGGGAGAAAAGCCAAGATCTAGTTGCTTCCTTTGCGATGAGGATCATTGAGTGAAGCACTGTTTAAAGAAGAAGGTTATCAATACGACGTTGGAGACTCAACAATCGGGTGAACAGGGACAATTGGGATGTATGCAGCTGCCTAATACCCTTAATGCCAAGTAGGTAGCCCACGCGCCAATGAAAAATGCACTGATGTACGTTGAAGCCTACATTAACAAGAATAAGGCTCAAACGTTAATGGATACTAGAGCTACGCATAACTTTCTCAAGTATGCAGAAGCGGAGTACTTAGGCCTTAAGGTAGAGAAAGGGATTAGTTATCTTAAGGCTGTAAATGTTGCAATCAACCACTAGATGAGGTCATATGCGGAATTGAAATGTGCCTCAAAAAGTGAAGTAGTGAGGTAAATTTTTCGATAGCACCTCTCGATAATTTTGACGCTATTCTTGGTATGGATTTCTTACGGTAGTTTAATGTGGTACAACTTCATGTATCTTTAAGAGAGGATCGTGCATGGTACCGATAGTAGACAAAGCCCAAAGGTGGGCAATCCAAGCCAAACGCCTACACCACATTCTTTTCTATATGCAACTGAAGAAATGAGCTAAACGGGGAGAAGAGACATACCTAGCTACAATATGGGAAACAGATAATGAGGTGAATGGGATGAGGAAAAGTTGCTAGCGGAGATTACGAGAGTGCTTTAGCAGCACATAGACGTAATGCCAGCATCATTACAGTAGAAGTTACCACCAAGATGGGTGATTGATCACGAGATTGAGTTGAAGTTGATAACTAAGCCATCAGCCAAAGAGCGCTACAGAATGTCTTCATCAGAGTTAGCGGAGCTGCGAAAATAGCTGAAGGAGTTATTAGATGCGGGGTTCATCCAATCATCTAAGGCCCCCTATGATGTGCCCATGCTTTTTCAGCGCAAGCATGATGGATCATTAAGGCTATGCATAGACTACCAAGCGCTGAACAAAGTCGCCATCAAGAATAGGTATTCCATTTCTTTAATTGCTAACTTGTTTGATCAATTGGGACAGACAAAATACTTTTCAAAGTTGGACTTGAGATCGAGTTACCATCAAGTGCGAATAGCCGAGGGTGATGAGCTAAAGATTACATGTGTAGCGCACTATGAGGTGTTCGAGTTTCTTGTCATGCCATTTAGCCTTACCAACACATCAGCCATATTCTGCACATTGATGAATAATATACTTTAGCCCTTTCTCGACAAATTCATTGTCGTATACTTAGACGGCATCGTTATCTGCAGCAACACTCTCAAAGAGCATATGGAGCATTTGTGGACTGTCTTGAAAATACGTCGCAAGAATGAACTGTATGTGAAAAGGGAAAAGTTCTTGTGAACCAAGCTTGAGGTGGACTTTTTGGGTCACAAGATCAAGGGCGGCAAGTTGATGATGGATAGAGTGAAGATTCGTGCTATTATAGATTGTGAGGCACCCACAAGAGTTATTGATAATAAATTATTATCGAAGATTCATCAAAAGCTACTCCACCATTACTGCATGATTGATGATGTTATACTAGTTAAGTGCAAGTGTACGCTATTGTATCAAGTAATATAGGATTTTAAGTCCAAGTATCGATCTCACAGAGACTATGCGATCTAATTCTATAAATCAAATACTAAAATTGTACCTACTTAACTTTTATTTAGAAAACTAAAATCTAGAATTTATTTAACTACTCTAATTCTATCAATTAACTAAACAAAAGTAAATAGTAGAATTCACAAATAAAGATAATCTAGGGTTTTGATTCGTCCCGTAATATTTTATTGGATTCATTAACCACTTAGTTAACCCCTTAATACCAATTGATTGACTTAGACACTAATCTTATCACAAGCCTCTATCGATGGTCAAGTGACTATAATACGCATTCTAACAATCACCTATATGTCTATGGTAATCAAATCAGAGTGTAATTCATTAAGATCAAGTCTAACTTATACCATACATGCCACCTAGGTATATGTTTATCCTAGATGAAACTCATAGTTGTTACCCCATAATCATGCATCAAACTACCCTAGGCTAAACACATGAATCCCTTCGTCGAGTTCATCATAGTTCTTCAATCATTCAAAATATTGATAAGGTATAATGAAATCATTAAACACAAGATAGAATGAATCAATTGAATTTATCAAGTTCATAAATTAAATTTAACATAATCCAAATCTATACTAAGTTCACATAGTCTAACTCTAGATGAACAAATTAACTCATCATAAAATCAAAAGTATCAAACCAATTCATAAAGATCAACAAGAACAAGAACATAATGATAAAGAAAGAGAAGAAAAACTAATCAAAGTGACACCTTGATATGCTTCTCGCTCAATCTTGACTTGAAGCTTGAATCTTGATATTGATTCTTCAATCTTTGGCTTTGATATTTGATTTTGTATTATGAATTCTCTCTCTAAGCTTTTGCCTCTTTTCTTTGCCTCTTTTCTTTTCCTCTTTTTCTGTCCTCTCCTCTTAGAGTTTTTTGGCCTTCTATTTATAAGTTTTGTTTCTTCAAATTATTGTTTATGAGTTACTGTAGTAAAATACTATTCAAAAGTTATTGCTCACCATTAAGAGCGCCGTGGCGCTGGGTTGTGGGTGCCGCGGCACTCAACTACTGACTTGGGCGCTGTGGCGCCCAACCCTGGCATCGCTTTTGTATTTTGAGCATAACTTCTTCTTTTGACGTCTAATTCGCCTCTCGTTTATTCATATGCATCACATTTTCCGTTGTGCATCTATTTATGATCAGAAAACACATTAAATAGTCAAATATTTATGATTTAGAGCAAAATACGAAAGTTGAGTACAAATCATACTAGTGCTTTTATGACCTTATCACCGCACCTCTTACCAATCTGTTAAAGAAGATTAAAGCATGAAAGTGGACAAAGGAGTGCCAATGGACTTTAAATCGATTGAAGAAAGTGGTAATCGAGGAGGCAATTCTAGCATTGCTGAACCACTTATTACCATATGAGTATAATAGCTGAAAACTCAAGGAGACGGGGAGGCACTATACAGTGGAAGAGAAGGAGATGACTGGGGTCATCCACTGTCTGCACATTTGGCTACATTATTTACTTAGGGCAAAGTTCGTAGTGATGACGGACAATATAACAACGAGTTACTTCCATAGCCAAAAGAAACTTAGCCTAAAGCAAGCTAGGTGGTAAGACGTTTTGGTAAAGTTTGATTACGAGATCGAGTACAAATTGGGGAAGACGAATGTGGTGATAAATACCTTAAGCCAGAAGGCCGAGTTAGCAACTGTAAGTAAGCTGGAAAGAGAATTACTCAACTTATTTCAAGAGGGAATGAAGCATGATCCTATTGCTAAACAACTCTTCACACAAGCATACAAGGGGAAGGCACAACGATTTTGGGTAGAAGATGAGATTCTCTACACCAAGAGCCATCGGGTATATGTGCAAAAGTGAGAGAATTTGCGGGAAACCTCATTAAAGAATGCTATGATACAAAATGGGCTGGACAGATAGGACAAAAGCGTACATACACCCTATTGGAGACAGTATACTATTAGCCATGCATATGAGAAAAGATAGAATAGTTTGTGAAGACTTGTCTCGTGTGTCAACAAGACAAAATTGAGCAGCGGAGTTCCGCTAGCCTACTTGAGCTATTGCCCATACTAGAGAGACCTTGGGAGAGCATTTCTATACATTTCATTGTGCTTTACCAAAATTTGAAGGATGTGAGACTATTATTATAGTGGTAGACCAATTTTTCAAGTATGCTACTTTCATACTAGTACCTAAGGAGTATAGTACGGAATAAACAACGAAAATTTTCTTTAAGCACATAGTCAAGTATTAGGGCTTACCGAGGGTGATAGTAAGCGATCGTGACATGAGATTTATGGGTAGATTTTGGATAGGGTTATTCAATCTCATGGGGTTAGAGTTTTGCTTTTCCATTAGCTTTCACCCACAAACGGATGGGCAAACCAAGAGGGTGAATGCATTATTGGAGTTGTACTTGTGGCACTTTGTGAGCGCAAATAAGCAAGATTGGGTTAAACTACTCGATGTGGTACAGTTCTCATACAACTTACAGCGGAGTGAGTCGAAGAACCAAAGCCTATTTGAGCTAGTTACTGGTCAGCAACCTTTTACACTGCATGCACTCGTATCTAGTGATATGGGAAGGAGTTTCACAATGTACAAAGTTGCAAAATCTTGGTAGGAGTAGTCAAACAAAGCACAAGCATATCTCGATAAGGTGATAAAGTGGATGAAGAAAAAGGCTGACGACAAGCGGAGGCATGTCGAGTACAATGTGGGAGACTTGGTGATGGTAAAAATTCTTCCAACACAATATAAGTCTACCCACCTACTTCATAAGGGTCTTGTTAAAAAATGTGAGGGGCTATTTTCTATTGCCAAAAGAGTTGACAATGTCTCATACAAAGTGGAGTTTCCATTGAGACTTTGGCTGCATCTGGTGTTTCACGTAAGCTACTTAAAGCTATATTATAGTGATGCGGAGGACACGGAGCGCGGGCCACAAACTAGGGCACCATTGAGAGTTTTCACATCTTATGACCAGGATGCGAAACTTATCCTTGATGTGAAGACAGTATAAAAGAAGAATTACTCTCCAAGTCGTGAGTATTTCATCAAGTGGAAAGGGTTGCCCAACAGTGAAATAAGTTGAAAACTCGAGAATGCACTATGGTAGTTTAAGAGTATGATGTGCGAGTTCTAGTGACGACGCGACGAGGGCGTCGTGTGAATTTGGTGGTGAAGAATGTCACGCTCTAAGTGCTCTCAAGCATTTCCTCCAGCACTTAATATGCGACTAGGCCTGTTGGAGATTACGAGTGGTATCAGAGTGCCCAGTCTATGACAAGTAGTATCAGATCAAATCTGAATTCTCATTCGTATGTGAATCCCTAAAATTGTCTCATGCTGCAGGGGGGATGGACAACACAGACCAAATAGGCTCTAAAAATCATGTGTCTTGAAGTACAATAAAGATTATCATATGAATAATATGTCCCATAATTTTGAGAATGGATAATACGAGTCAGATTAATTTTTAAGTTTAGACCACATTGTGACGATGACATTACATAATTAGGTGAGAGAAAATGTCACATTCTAAATTAAATAAAAATTAAATAAATCTTAAATATATAAAAGTGAGTATGTAACATTATCTTATAAGTTAATCTTTTAAATTAATAATAAACACACGGCCATAACATATATCATCAATTAACGTTCCCACATCGTTATCATACATGCAATTAAGGTATTATGAGATTGGATCCAAAAGGAAGCATACTCAAAATGCACCAATTGGTTATTGAAAGTATGGTCCTCGTGCCAACGGCACCCTTTTGGCTTCCATCGGTTGAAATCGAAAAATAAAGAAATGCTTCTCCATACCTTCCAATCTAAAATATTCAACCATCCAACGTAACCTTGGCAACCAGCGGATAACCGCATCTCGATTAACCTTACCAGTTGATAATATTTTTCCAGTAAGTGAATACACCGCTTCCTCTATAGCTTTGCTCACATCTTTTGCTTTCCCCTCAAGCCGCAACTTAAGGATATTCTCCTCCGAAAGTGACATCGAGGCACATAACTTGGCAATCTCCTGCCAATCTATATCTATAGAGTCGAAATATATATATATATATATATATATATATATATATAATAAAAAAAAACGATTATAAATATTTGACTCTAGTAATTTTACTTTCTACTCGGTTGTAGTTGGATCTCTTGAGAGAGCAAGAGCAAATACAGGAAAGATTGATTTATATTATTATTATCTTACAATATATCTTATATATTATTTATAACTAAAAATCAATAATATTAGGTCATAGGTCACGATTTATACATTTGTTGTGGTATTGTGTCTATATATTTGTTTCTATTATTTACACGACAAAATCAAATAGAACAAATAATAATTAAATGTTTAAATTGTAATTACATCAATTATTAAATAAATATAAATATTTTTATTTTGACTTTAAATTAACAAATATATGTACAAACACATTTACATTAATTAAAGGAAAATTAGGTAATTACTTATTTTTTTTAATTTTTATCTATAGCAAGTTCAATGCCAATTAAAAAAGAAAAATTTAATTTGTATTATTAATTATGATAAACAATAAAAAAAAACTGTGAACAACCATATCCTAATCGATCAAATTGAATTTAGTTTTATATAGTCCACGCTAATACATTAAGCATAAGCTTAGAATGTTTATATATAAATACGATACAATTTTATCTTTCTAATTTTTTTACACGTTTCTTACAACATTAAATTTTGTACATAATTGTAAAATATGCATGTGTAAATTCATTAAATTCAATTTAGTATATGATTGGAAGGTTTATATTTTTTGCTTATGAATTAAGGAGAAAAAAAAATCACTAAAGTTTATGATTATTATTTTTATAATATAATTTATGATAATTAAATTTATATGTATAATTAATCATGATATTAATATCTGTTTTTTTAAATGCTATAATTGATATTAGTTGCGATATATATATTACTAATATTATAGTTAATGCTACTCATTATGTTATGACTAATGTCGCAATTCATAAATCATAATGATTAACTATATAAATCATAATGATCAATAATATAGTTAATGTGGTATGATTCTATAAATCTTACGTTAGTCGTTATGTTATGGTTTCACATCATAGGATTGGATAATAATTAAAGCTTTTATCTCATCTTTATCCAAATTTTTGTTTTAAAAAAATAATTGAACTTATATTTTTACTCTTATGTTTTACAATACGTAGGACTCTGCAAGCACAGAAGCCGACTTAATTTTCATGTTTATATAATTTTGTATTATTTTATAATTATTTTTAGTTATTATTATTATAAATTAAAAATCAACTTCCATAATTTAGATAAGTAAAAAAGGTTAATATATAAGAAAAAAAAAACATGTTACTGATGTGATTTTTGAAGAAGACTTGTTAATTTCATTTAGCGGAAATTAAGGGTGGAGATATTCTCCTTTTAATCTAAGGGATAATAAGAGATCATGCATGTATTGTTTACTTTTTATTTAAATATGTTCGAAACAAAACTAAGTTGCAACTATATACTCCCAAAAAAAATGCAAAAATTTTATGCTCAAAATGGCCTTGAAAGTTGAAATTGCCCTCTAATAATTCTCGACCGTAGTCGCTGATTGAATTCAATTTAACTAAAATGCTCAAATTGATTTGACAATAGCTCCACCCATTCTCTTACAAATTTTGGAGATTTTTTTTCCATATCACAAAAGCTTAGAGTTTTGTAAATATATTGTTCTTTGAAAATATGATTCCGTCTCTATGAATATGATTTTCAAATAATCTTATACATAACTATTTAATAGTGAAATTGACTGCAAATATTTGTATTAGATAAATAAATATTTCATGATTTTATTGTTGTTTAAGTAGTTTTTGAGTTGAAAATATGAACGCTAAATTATTTCAAGGATTTGGAGAGTTTAGGCGGGTAGCTCGACAGTCTATCTATTTGACGCTAATGATTTCAACTTCAATTTTTTTTTGCATTATTTAAATATTTGCCTCAATTTCTTTTTCGATTTTATGAGAAATTAAAAAAATTTAGATGAAATATGAATCCAAGATTGAGTAGATGATAGGCGAGAGAGATGAATTAAAATTGTGTTGTTAGACTATGTAATTTGATAGTGTATTTATATGAGCGTATTTTGAGAAAAAAAATTCATATATATAGTTGTAATTTTTTTTTTTGAATCGAGCATAGAACTGCTATTTTCGTAATATTAAAATATATTGAGGGTAATTCCCTCGCATATGCATTGATACCGGAAAAACCATCCGGTCGGGTAGAATTTTCGTATTTCGTTTCTTTCCGACGGAAACGCCAAAATTTGGCCGCCAAACTAAACTCATAGCCACCTCTCACCCGCGCACCGGTCGTTATATCGCAGATCACTAGTCCGCTCACTGCTCTCCGCTTATCGTCTCTCCTACTTGCGAGATCTAAGAAACGACCAATTGTGCTTGTCATAATCTTATCTTCTTTTCTCCTTAAAATTAATAAATGCATGGCTTCTTCAAGTTCTGGAATCTCAATTCTCACATCAGGTATCCCTCCCAATTTCGCTCTTCAATTTACTAAGTCAATTCCTTTTGTTCTAATACTCAATTTTGGTGTATTTGTGGCAGAAGCCGTTCAGGTATTGGTCTCATCACTAGCAGATGAATCTCCTATGGTTCGAGAAGCCTCCATGGCCTCTCTCAAAGACCTCGCTGCCTTGTAATCTCCCTCTCACACTTTTCTTTTTCTTCTTCTTTAAAAAGTTGTTTGATGATTCTTTGATTGGTTTTTTTAATTCTTTGGTTCTTCTTTTACTATCATTGATTTGAAGGAACCCACTTTTAGTTCTTGATTGCTGCTCAACTGTTTCAAGAGGAGGGCGTCGGGTAATATTCTTTTTCTTTTTCTTCTTTTAAAAAAATTGAATTAATGCTTTGAAGAAGAAAAATGAGAAATTTTTATGTGAAACGTTTCAGCGGTTTGGTAACATGGCTGGGATTTTCCAAGTGATGGCATTTGCAGTTCATGCATTGGATAAAAAGGACACTGATCCTGCTTTCATGGCTAAGCTCTCTAAGATCGCTACTGCTGAAATGATCTCCTCCAAGGTTCTCTCATTACTCTTTTTATTCAGTGTTTTAGTTATTGACACATACAGGCTTTACTTTTAGGAGTACAAGTGAACTTTGTTCTAGATTTTTATAGTTTTGAGCTGATTTTGAATTAAATCCATATGTTTTAGCCATAGAGCCCTTGATTATCTTGGATTGCTGGTGATTATAATTTACATTGCTATAAAATTTTACTTGTTGGAGATAGAATGTTAAGGTTTACTTCTATATATATATATATATTATTGGTAGTGGTAGGTGGAAGATTCATTATGATAAACTAGTTTACTTCTATTTTATTTTTTCGAAATTCGTAGCCTTCCTGTATATATATTGCTCATTGTACATTTTCCTTTTGGCAATTAAGATATTAAGAGTTTTGAAGGTTAAGGTCAGTTATTTGTGGAGAGGAGATGATTGTCAGAATGACAGATAAACAGAAATAGATATTTTAGTGAACGCTACTTGCAAAGCAGACTATGCTTGTTTATTTACTTGTAAGGTTTGATGTGGGGTTTAAAATCAGTGGGTCCAACTTTCTTATTCTCCTCTCCTCTCCTCTCCTCTCCTACCTTAGGTCATTCGATTGTAAATGACCTTTTAGTATTGTATTCGATGGCAGTGTTATTCTTGGGTATCAGCAGTTGTTTTTCCATCTTGATAGCAATGATAAGGCCTTTGTGAGCAATTTAACTTGGAATTTTCTGCGTCATGAAATTTATTTGATTCTACATGCATATTCTATTGTCCAATTTCTTACCTCTTATAATTCACTTTTTTTTTTTGTTCATATTGATGTAGGAACTTAATGCAGATTGGCAAAGAGCAGCATCAGCACTACTTGTCTCAATAGGCTCACATTTTCCGGACCTTGTATGCTTTATCCAGTGTTGCTAATTAGAAGGAACAAATGAGTACATACATATGACATTCATACGTACATACATGCTTGCATGTATAGATAAATGTATGTATGCATGCATGCAATATATAGATACCTTTTCCTTTTGCCAAGGTGTTACACTTAGGTACTTGGAGATGACTTGAGTTAGATCTTATTGTTTTGAACTGATTAGCAAGTGTGAGTTGTTGCGTAGATTGTGCCACCTTGCTTCTAAGGCCCTGTTCTTCTATCTTCGTATTCTTGCTTCTTTTGTTATTTCCTTCACAATTGCTTCATTTCAATGCTTCTTGTTTTTCTCCCTTTTTCTTGTCCCTAGATACCCGCTTCCCTTTCCTTTTATCATATCTTCATTGGGTTCAATGAGGTTTTGCTTTAGGCAATTTAGTTGCTAAGGAAGAAGAAGCATAAATGAACTTGGTTATCAGTTCTTGTAAGAGTAGATTAGTTTTGCATTACTATGGTGGTAGAGCTGATGACTTCCTTGCCCAGACTCAAGTTCACGAAGCTATTTATTTATTATTATAATACCATTGTGTTGGCTCTTAATCATGACTCCTTAAAACTACTCTCCCCACCCACACCCAAAGAACAAAAAATACTTTTAAAGGAAAAATTAAGTAATTTAAATAGTTGGTACAATTTTGAAGATAATTTTAAATTTGACTTGTTCTATGATTAATTTTTTATGTTAAGTGTATAAGCATATTAGATAATTTTTTTAAAGTATTTTATTATTATGAAAAAAGGAGTTTGTGGACTAATGAGGATTTAGAGTTTACTTTATTTGCTAAAATTTTACGCCATTAATGTTAGTCTTTTGTGTCCTTATTTTAAAGGTTTTTTTAAGCATTAACAATTAGAGAGATTTTAATCCGACTTATCCAAGGTTCTTTAGGACTTTAGTATTTTGCCTAAGGAATTTAAGATTTGCTCGAGGAATTTAGGATTTTACCAAGGAACTTTAGAACTTTCTACCCAAGGAGCTCGTGATTTTAATTATTCCTAAAGAGTTTAAGATTTCTTGTGGAGATTTTGAAACTCGAATTTGCGTTAAGGAACTAAGGATTTTTATTTTGCCTAAGAGCATAGGACTTACAATCTTGCCCTTGGACTTTTCATCTTTCTAAAGTGATCTTCAGGGCTTTTCATTATTCATGCCTGAGTGATCTTTAGGGCTTTGTTGATTTTATCACCTAAGAATATTTGGTTCATATATAAATAGATATGGATTGATGAATCTAGTTCAATTCTTCCCAAAATCAAACTAGAGTCAAGTTTGCCAACCCGTAGTTTTAGATAGTAAAATCAATGGGTTTAAAAACCATAAATCTACATAAAAAGGGACTATGAAGAGACTTTAATGAAGAATGCAACTTCATCCTTCCATGTTTGAGGAATTTAGAACTAAGAAGTTTGGTTTCTTGCATCACCAATAGTGCTCATGAGGCTGTTATTTTTACCATAAGTTTGTCAATTCATTGAATTTCTAAGTTTTGTCAATTGCCTTTACTGCTCCAATCGCCTTTGTTTTTAACATTGAACTTTGAAGACATCCTTCGAAGATTAGATCTTACACATAATTCTTCAAGCTCTACAATTCCTTGTATAATGTTGGTTATTGTTGTGAAAGGAATAACATTTTGATTGGTCTCGTGAGGATCTATTAAGGATCTTTTAAGGAAGAAGGTCTTTGAAGCCAAGGCTCATTTTTTAATGTCTTCTTGGGTCTCAATGAAGTTTTACTATAGGGCTCCGAGTTGCTAAGGAAGAAGAGGCATAACTGAACTGATTTCACAGTTCTGTTTTAGAGTAGATTATTTTTGCCTTACCATCGTGCAAGAGTTGACGATCTGCCTACCAAGATTCAGGTTACTGAACCTATTTATTTATTATTATAGCATCATTAGGTGGGCCCTTAATGATGACTTCCCAACATGAGTTGTCACTTATTATCCTAATGCTAAGTATTAAGTAAATTCTTCTCCTATGCTAATCTTGAAACTGTCTTTTTCATGTTTCAAGGATTTCTTGTTGATTGAGGTGTTACTCATATTTGCTAAAAGTTAAAGACAGCCAATAAGATTCTTCTAAAGGGTCCAATATATCAGTGTTGGACTTCTTGTTCTTCTCAATTCTTATTGAATTCCCGTGAGAAAAATTAGTGTAAACTACTGAGACTTCTCCGTCAATATATAAATTTACAGAGCAGCAATCTAAAATTAGTGGTAACCTGATGGATAGAATGGTTTGACAATGCTGTTATTGCTAAATTATGTGTTGGGTTTCTACTTAACATCTTCATACAATTGTGGTTAACTACATAGAGTATTGTTCAATATCATTTATTTACCATGAACATCGATGTTTGAGTTATTTTTGTACTGATTCTGTAAATTGCTATAACCTGAACGATTTAAGAGGGAGAATGTTCTCCATTCTTTATGCATGTTTTAGCTAACATTCTTGACATCATTGTTATTAATGTTTTGCTGTTCTTTATTTGAAATCTGAATACATCTGAAGTCTGAATAGGTTTGAATTTGCAAATTGAATTACATGTTTGTTTTTCATTCATAACATCTGAATATAAATGTCTGAAAATTTATTTCTGACATAGTTACCCCTTACAAATAAATTGATAAATTTTATATACATAAGATATAAACAACATATATAAGGGTATTTTTTGGAATCACTATCAAACAAACAGATTCCAACATTAAGTGTTAAGTCAAAAGATTTTACTTAATTTGGTTCAGATATAAATTACTTATTTTCAGTGTTAAGTTGGAAAAACAAATATGTTAAAACATTTAAATGACTGAAAATGAGTAATATTCATTGTCCAGTGAATACAAACAAACAAACCTGAAGTCTTGGCTTGGTCTTCTATCACCTACTTTTGTTGAGTCCCTCTGTCTTTGGCTTAAGTACTCCTGCTTATTTTGCATTGGCAGATGATGGAAGAAATCTTTCTTTATTTGTCTGGAACTAATTCAGCTTTACCAGCTATGGTTCAAATACTCGCAGACTTTGCTTCTGCTGATGGTTAATAATTTTCTTCCTTTTTCCTATGTTTTCTCATTAGTTTGGGGTGTTTCAGGATGTAATTTGTGTGCTAAAACTATCCTTTTCTTTTTTAATGCAATTGAAGCCTTGCAATTCACTCCCCGACTAAAAGGTGTACTCTCAAGAGTTCTACCTATACTTGGAAATGTGCGAGATATCCACCGGCCCATATTTGCAAATGGTATGGTCAATGATTCTTTGCCTCATTGTTGGAAAAAATATAATTTTAGTAGTTGTATGAAATGACCTTGTATACTTATCCTATCATCTTGTTAACTTGTTTAGATCTAGTTATGCTTCTGATGCGTTAAATTGTTAGTAGTCTGGATGGTTGAGCCTAAGTTTGATAAGAGTAATAAAGACTTTTTTAGGATTTTTAAACTGCTCACAGATTCTTTCCAAATGGATAGCCCAATCAAACCTATTGAATTGCAGTCACTACACTCACATGTAGTTTGTGTGTGTGGTGGAGTGGGGGTAGGTGGAAGGTGGTTGTGGTGAGGGGAAGATTTATTTTATTTGTGCTTGTGCATGGGAAGGGTGAGTTAGGTTGTGTGGAAACCTGAAAAAGAAAAAAAAATGCTGACACTGTAAACACAGCTGTGCATCTACTTTGCATCGGCCAATTTGTACAAATTACATTGAATTTGCTATTCAATTTTTATTTCATCTTTTACCGAGAATGACGCTGGACAAACTTTATTGCATTTTTCTGGTTGTCACAAAGATAAACTTCTAGAGCAATTTGGTTTTTTCCTTTTACATTAAGAAATGAACAATTTGATTTCCCAAGTGAAGACATTTTTAAAGACTTACCCTAATAACAACAGCTGACTTGTCAAAAAAAATAGGCTACCTTGATTTCTTTCAAAATTATATTGGCAGGCAGACTAATAGAGATTGTACTACTGAATTATGTTGAAGTCATCATAAACTGAGTTTGAACTTTGCAAATTCCTCTTATCACAGTTATTATTTATTTGTCTTTTAAAATTATATGGTTGTCTCTGATCTGTCATGTTGGATTAGACCTAGCAGAAATACTGATTCAATATGATTAACTTATTCAACTCCCAATTTGGTTTTAATTCTAGCTTTTCCCCCCAAAATCAGTACCCTCATTGGATATGATATGTCAGTTGAATAATCTGCAAAGCATTCAATCTGTTGTAGTGATTTTTCTCCCATGTACTCGACGTTTATATAGTTTAATATTCAGTCAACTTATGATAATGATATAATGTTGTGGTTTCTAGCTTTTAAATGTTGGTGTCAGGCTGCATGGCAATATAGTATGGATTTTCCTTCACACTCCTTCCTCGATGGCGACATCATGTGAGCCCAGTATTTCGATTGGCTTTACTTTTCAGATGCCACTTAACTTATCCCCATATTGTCATGCCTGAAATAAATTTTTTATGTTCCAGGTCATATTTAAATTCTGCTTTTGAGCTTTTATTGAAAGTTTGGGCAACATCACGAGAACTTAAGGTGTGTGAGAAGTATTTTTTTTTTTCCTTTTCCTTCTTGTGTCCTTGTTCTTTAATAATATTTCTTTTGTTATTTTTCTATAAAAAGATCTATCTTGTATTTGGTGTTTCCCTCCCGCTTTAAATTCATTTCTCCTCGGTAAATTCTTTAGACTAAATTTGTGGCGTCATCAATCTTTTAGGATAGGTTTTGTGTCTCTATGTGATAAAGAAAGACACGAGTTCAGGTTACTGGAAGAACCAAATGAAACACAATCCATAAACTGGATATGCTTGTCTCTATGCTATTTCTTGTTTGGATGAATGGTTTATGTTTGCAAGAATATCATTTATACAGGTGACTGAAAAAAAAAGTTATGTAGAATAGAAAAACAAATTGCAATATTGCATCTTCTCCTTGGGCTAAATTATGCAACAAAACAAGGATTTCTTGGGCCACTCCAGCTTCTTATGAAGATTTATTAATGGAAAATGGCTTTCCTTTTGGAAAAGGTAGAAAGGCTAAGACTTTGTGGACATGTGCAGTGTTTGCTCTATTATGGCGATTTGGCAAAAACGAAATAGCTGCATCATTGAAGATAAAAAGGAAGAAGATGTACTTGGGTTATGGAACAAAATTCATTTTCTTGCTTCTTTTGGGCCTCAGTCTCTAAGGATTTTGAAGACACTTTTTTTTTTTTTTTGTGAATGTCAACTGGGAAAGGTGCTGCTGGGTTAATCTACTTTTTTAGGGCCCTTTCATTATTTATAAATTTTGGGCTGTTATACTGTTTGGTGTACATATATATGTATATAATACTGATAATTAGTTACTGAATTGTTAATAACATCACAAGTTTACTATGGTTATATGAATGGTGTGTTTCTGGAGAAGTTTATGGCATTTGAAATAAATTTGTTTCTATGTTATAACTTGAATCATTTATATAATAGGTTCGTGTATCTACTGTGGATGCTTTGGGTCAGATGGTCGGACTTGTCACACGGACAAAATTAAAGTGTGCTTTACCAAAACTTGTTCCCACGATATTGGAATTGTAAGATAACTTAGACCTCCAATGCTTCAAGCTAGTATATATCACTAGATATGTATGTACTCTTTGGCTTAATTTAATCTCCATGTGCTTCAACCTGATACCATAATAAGGCACTTGTTTATATGGTTGTGTGCCACTGCTAACTGTAATGGTACTCTCGACTTACTTTTATGCTGTTTTTTCAAATGCAATGCACAGTGTATCATATGTTCAAGTTATTGGGCATCAACCGGAAATTACACTTCTTGCAACATGTAGTCTCCACAATCTGTTAAATGCTTCGTTACTTTCAGAAACAGGTCCTCCATTGCTTGATTTTGAGGTACTGCAAATTTTTTTTTGTTTTCCTGCTCAAGTATCCTTACAAAAATTAATCTGTTATGGATTTTAACTTTATTTTTTTAATCAATTGCGGATTAAGTTGAACTGAAGTAAAATTTTTAATTCATTCTAGTGTAACGTAACTCCATTTTCATTTAAGTGGAGGAAACTTGAGCTTTTTCTTATTTATATCATTTATGATCAAATTAGGATTTTGTTTTCAGTAGGAATAATGATATTGTTTGACACATGCATTAGGGAGTTCCATGAATCAATGATTATATGTTAGTTCACAAGGCTATATAAGAATATGAAATTGCCAGCTGTTATATGTCTGTTTATTCTGATTATCATTAGAATAATGCTAACTGTTGTTTCTCTTCTTTCTATTGTCCTTTACGGTTAATGATGAAGTTAGAAAACGTCTCAGAAAGGTACACATCATTGGTTAATAAAGAGGCAATATATAAAAAAGCATGACTCGATTGGTTTGGTGGATTGACCACTGTTTGGTCATTATAAATGATAAAAAGAACTATATTTCTAATTTTGAAATATAGGAGTCAGAAAGGGTTAGAAGTCCTTCATAGAGAATGCAAAAGGAGAAAAGACAAAGGAAAAGATGGAAAAATTCAATCAAATACATGGAGAGATATTTTTCTGCTTTTGTGGAATTATTGTATTCTTGCAGTTTTTTGGGTAATTTGGTTAGTGAAATAGAAGCATCTTTGAAGAAGTTAGATAGGATGATTTTAAATTCTTATGGTACAAAGTGCATTTTCTGGGGTCTCGTTGGTCATCAGTTTCTAATGAGTTTAAGGGTATTCCTTTCTTTTTTATTGAAGTAAACTGGGAGGTTGTTTTTGGGTGACTTCTTTTTAAATGGTAATTTGTAGATTAGTGGACTGCTGAGGTCTACGTCTTATGCAACTTTTATTTAATTATTTTCTTTGAATAATATTCCTTTGTTTGTTTATTAAAAAACATTTCATCGACAAGTATTCTAAAGGAACAAAACATATTTAAATTAACTTTCCTCTGTAGAATAAGGAAATTAAGATTGAAGATTTAAAGCTTTGTTTTTACCAAAAAGGAAACTAAGATTGCAGATAACATCAAGTTCATTAAAATGCATATCTCGAAATTTTCTTACAAAATCAAGACTTAGTTTTGTAAGAGAAGTACAACTTAAAAAGGAATTTGTTATTGCTTCAAACCCAAGCCTAAAGGTAAAGCTATTACTTAGTGATTACACCCAAGGTTTAAGTAGTCATACCAAACATTACATCTTATAGATTCCAATGTTATTTTTCCTGATGATTATTTGCTTCCAATTGTTTCCAGTTTCCTTTTCTCTTTTCCTTCCAAAGTTAAAAATTTGATTTTACAGTTGTTTGACCATGAAAATAAAGATAATTAATTGCTAAGCTATATTCTAATGGAACTTTATTTTTTCTTTTCTTCCTGAAGGACCTCACAGTTATTCTATCAACACTTCTTCCAGTGGTTTGTATTTATAATGAGAGTAAAGAGCATTCATCATTTTCGGTGGGACTGAAGGTAAACTTAAAAAATGGCTGACAATTGCTATGCAAATGTTATTATTATGTGGATATTACAATTCTATTTGTTATTTGTGCCTGGAACTTTTTTTTTCTACTCCTGTCATGGTTTTTCTTTCAATTTTAATTTCAATTTTTTGTGTGATGCAGACCTACAACGAAGTTCAGCGTTGTTTCCTGACAGTTGGCTTGGTATACCCTGATGACTTATTTATGTTCCTTCTGAATGTGAGTACGTTTTCCTTCTTGCAAAGATGGCATCTGCAGTTAATCATTGTTATTATTTCCGTGTCATAATGGTTGATTATCTAGTAGGCATTCTATTTCTAGTTTTAAAATATGACAGTATTTTGATACACTTTCTACTATGTCTCTACATGTTTCTGCTACCAGAAATGCAGGCTAAGGGAAGAACAATTGACTTTTGGTGCCCTCTGTGTTTTAAAGCACCTTCTCCCTAGGTTTCTTCCCCATCCTTTTTTTTTTCTTGATTTCATTTTGGATTTGTTTACTTATCTGACTTGCTTGCATTTACATTTATAGGTCATCCGAAGCTTGGCACAGTAAAAGGCCTTTGCTCATTGATGCTGTAAAGTCCTTGCTAGATGAGCAAAATTTAGCAGCCCGAAAGGCTCTATCTGAGGTATGTGTAACTGAAGTCATCGGCCCCTAATCTTTATTCTGTTAATAAGACACTTCTGATATTTCCTCTTTGATTTGAAATTTGTTGCTTGGTGGCAGTTGATTGTGGTCATGGCTTCACATTGCTACTTGGTCGGTCCTTCTGGAGAGTTGTTTGTTGAATATCTTGTACGCCATTGTGCTCTGTCAGATCAGGATAAATATGATAATGAGTGCTCCAAGGTAGGCTTTGATGCAGTGGTTTCCTGTCAAAAAGATGTTGGAAGCTTGCATCCAACTTTCCTAAGGTTAAAGAAATAGTATGTTTGAACATTGATTAGGGTGAGTTGTCAGCACAAAGATATTATTCACATTGTCTGAATGAGGGATCAAATTTGCGTAAGAAAATGAGAAGACTATAATTCTGTGGCAGTAAGAATCAACTGATTGGTGTACATCAGCATTGATAATTAAGCATTCAGGGTTGAGTTTGGTGCTGAGATGCCCTACATCACTTTTAAATATCATTAATTCTCTCTTAAATTTATTCATATCTGATAGACTGTAACAATTTAATTACTGAGCTGTTTATCCAGGTGAAGATAGGGACATTTTGTCCCACAGAGCTAAGAGCAATATGTGAAAAAGGCCTTCTTTTGCTAACTATTACGATTCCTGAAATGAAGGTATACGTCATTATCTTCTCATGTTGATTTAATCTGTAATGATTTTATTCTTTTAGGCTCCCAAGTCCCAGAATGTTAATTTTTTTACAATATTTTATTGAGATCTAAAACTTGTGCAGCACATACTTTGGCCTTTTCTGTTAAAGATGATCATTCCACGGGCTTATACTGGTGCAGCAGCCACTGTAAGACCTTTTTATATCTTTTTTTTTATTTGTTTATTTTATTTTTAAACTGGTGCAGCAGTCACTTTGCCTTTTCGAATGGGTGACAAATTTCAAAATATAATTGAAGTTGAGTTTTTATAAATACAATTGATGTTGCAGGAAAGTTTCTCTTCTCAGGTATTAGAGGGTATAGCCGTCTTCTTACATAATGTTGACACAAATTGTGAAATGGGTTAACTATCAACCTAATGATTTTAAAGCTTGAGAGATCTAATTCATGAAACTGACAAAGTTAATTGTTTTTGTGATATTCTCTCAACAAATAATAGAGACCTACGTGTATATTACCCTAACTTATGCTTTCAGACTTTGACTTCAGATGCATGCCTGTTGTTATGTGTGATATTCTTGGACCCAATCCTTTGGAATTTGCCTGATGGTTATCAGTGCACATCTGACCTTGTAAATGTGTTCTATGTGAAGGGTGGCTCTGCTTCTTACAATTGCTAAAACTTTCGTTTGGACGTATGCTTCCTTCAGGTTTGCAGATGCATCTCAGAACTATGCAGACATAGATCTTCGTCTAGCAATGTCATGCTCAGTGAGTGTAAAGCTCGAGCTGATATTCCAAATCCTGAGGTATAATTTCCTGTATATATACTGTGTGTAACTTTTATTTTCTTGCCCTTCACATGACTTATGGTCAATCATCGATCTGGTCTGTACTCAGGAGCTGTTTGCCCGCTTAGTGGTCCTTTTGCATGATCCTCTAGCAAGGGAGCAACTGGCAACGCAGATTTTGACTGTAAGCATCTTTTACTTGGTTGGAATAGGTGTTTATAACAAATTAAAATGCAAAATCTTCATCACGGGAAATTGATGTTTCTTAAAGATCAAGTATGAAAAGGTGCACTATCCCCTTTTTTGTTTAGCAATATCAAAGCCAATGGACGGATGATTTTATCTTTTAATTTTTTGTAGTTATTAGAGCAGACCTTTTTCTTGTTCCCTAAATTTTGAGAAAGTAGATGCTTTTTTTTTTCTCATGCATTTTGTTATATTTATGTTGCAAGTAAATGAATAATGTGTTTTTTTAGCAGTTTTCCTGCTGAAGCAAACATGTAAAGGGGAAAGGTCAATGAGGAAGTAAGGGGCCATATAGGGTATGTTTGGTGCAGTGTACTAGACTGGACTAGATAATGAAGATGGGATTGGATTAGATTGTATAGGATAGATTGTATTAAATTTAATATTTATAACGGTTAAATTGTTGAATGGGTATTATATTTTTTATGTTTAGATTGTATACAATAGGAATGTCTTAAATTTAATATTTGTTCGATGTTTGGTGTTCTATGAAATGGTTAAATTATTAACTGTGTATTATATTTTTATGTTGAATGTTATTTTCATTAGTTATTGAGAAAACAAAATGTATTAACCCTAGCTGTCATCATTTGCTGCCAACTACAATTTTCCGTTGAATTCAATGCTTATACTGTTGAAATCCTTGTTGGCTGATCTATACAATAATATAACATAGTTGATGTTTGATATTCCGCCAGCTGATGAACAGAGATTTAAAATTGATCGCAATGTTATGCTACCTGATCTATACAATAATATAATCATAGTTGATGTTTGATATCCCGCCAGCTGATGAACACAGATTTAAAATTGATCGCCATGTTGTGCTACCTTCAAAGGTGGTGAGTGGAGGTGTATCACCACAACTCTCTTTAGCACCAACTGATCTGCACAATAATGGTGGCAATGCACCGCTACACCTTGCCGTTTGACAGGGACATTTTATGTCCAACAAGGATTACAATGATATCTAAGGTCACTAAAATGAATGTTGACGGCTGGCAATGGAGATTGTGGATGTCGGTGACATCTAGTGACAGTTGCTGTTAATGTATTTGTAGACTTTTATTTAATAGCGATATATTGTGCAATAATTGGTATAATTGTTTTTTTTATCAAAAGCTATGTGCGAGTTTGAAAATAGTATAGTCCCTTGATAACCCACACCTTCTAATGGGACATCTTATTGCGGTGAATGTACGATTTTGTGCTACCTTCAAAGGTGGTGAGTGGAGGTGTATCAGCACAACTCTCTTTAGCACCAACTGATCTACACAATAATGGTGGCAATGCACCGCTACACCTTGCCGTTTGACAGGGACATTTTATGTCCAACAAGGATTACAATGATATCTAAGGTCACTAAAATGAATGTTGACGGCTGGCAATGGAGATTGTGGATGTCGGTGACATCTAGTGACAGTTGCTGTTAATGTATTTGTAGATTTTTATTTAATAGCGATATATTGTGCAATAATTGGTATAATTGTTTTTTTTATCAAAAGCTATGTGCGAGTTTGAAAATAGTATAGTCCCTTGATAACCCACACCTTCTAATGGGACATCTTATTGCAGTGAATGTACGATTTTTTTCCAAGTTATATAGTTTCATTTCACTTGTTTGAGTTAGATTTCTTTTACTTGTTTGGGTTAAATTTCGTTTCCTTAATATGGTTTTCTTATTTAAGTATGATTTATGTTATTTTTAAAAGTTTCTAGTTTCCTTTTTAATTATTTTTGGCCTCTATTTGCCTAAATTATATGTTGTGTTAGACTTTGAATGATTATTTGATAAAGAAGATTGATATCCCCTTCAATTTGCTTCTGATTTTTCTCCCTTTCGTCTCTTTGTCTTTATTTTTTTGCCTTCTTTTTTTCTGTTTTTCGCCCTTATATTTCTCTCTTACAGTTCTTTACCACTACCATTTGTGCACTGTCTTCTCACTTTAGTTTGTACACCTTGCTCATGTTTGGATCTTCCCGAGCTAGTAGACTGATGTGTTTGATATCTTTGATGACCAGTTTCTGTTTTCCTCTTCTGGTGGAAATCTAGAGCTTAAAGATAAGCTTTTACGATATATCCTACTTTTAGAATCTTATCTTGAACTTCACTCTGCCAGATTATAGTTCTTTCAGTAGGTTAATCAATATAAGACATCCTAGAGTTTAGATGTGACAAAATACCTAAAATTTGCCTAGGATTTCTTTCCTTTTTATTTAGGGATAGTCATTTCTTTCTGGTTATTTGTGTTGGACTACCCTATTAAAAGTAGATTTCTTTTACCTGTTTGTCATTTAGGATTGTGGCCATTGATAAAAAGAATGTTATGTTTAGTTGTTATTAAGTCTGTCATTGCATGAAAGAATAGAAATTACAGTGTTTATTTTTCTCTCCTAAATTCTTCTGGACATTCTCCCTTTTTCTCTTCATATTTTCTCCTTTTCCTCTATTTTGTCTTTCTGCTAATATCATTTCCTATTCCCGGTTTCTTTTAAAAAAAATGATAAATTAGATGAGCAACTTTGAAATTATTGGTTAAATTTTATTATTAAGCAGTGTATAACAGTTCCCTTTCTAAAAGAGAGAGATTCTTTAATGACATGAAGATGTTTTTGTTGCAGGTCCTTTATTATCTGGCACCTCTATTTCCGAAGAATATCAACTTATTTTGGCAAGATGAGGTATGGGCTTGTTTATGTATCTGGTCAACAAATTGGTTAGAAATGGAAGTTCATGTTTGAGTTGGTGGTTCTATCAAAACAAGCATTCATGGTGGTTAACGGATTATCATTGAGAAACTAGAAAAGTAGATTGTAATTGTTATATATGTCTAATTTGATTGAAAATTTTAGCAGACACCATATTCAAAGTAGGAATCTTTCTGTTACTTGTTTAGTTAATGAATTATATAATTGACAGTGTTATAAAATTATATTTTTTAAACTTTACTGTTTATTGTGCTACCATTCTGGAAGCTGCTACTTGTAATCTTGTATTATTTATTTATTTGTTGAAAGTATCTGGTGTATGCACTATGAATAGCACTTTAGTTTCTATTAAGATCTCCTTGTGCTCTTGTTCATGAGTTTCTTACGAAAAAATTGATCGTAGTTTCAAATTTAATTGGTTGTCGTTCTTGGTAAGCTGTAGATTCCAAAAATGAAGGCATATGTTAGTGACACAGAAGACCTAAAGCTGGATTCCTCATGCCAGGAGACTTGGGATGACATGATAATCAATGTAAGAAACCTTATCCTGTAAGTCGTAACTTAGATTTCTGTTCTCATTTTCTAGTGGGATTCGTGCACTGTAATCAAACTCTTACGATTTTATTCATTTTATATGTAATTTTTTTTTTCCTTTTTTCACACATGTCATTTTTAACTCCATTACTCACCTATAAAATAAATTTTCTCCTATTGTAAAATATAAGAAAGCAAAATAAAATCGAAGGCCTTCCTAGATATAGGTGTCATTGACATGTCTTGTTGATGTTTGGTGACAGTTCCTTGCAGAATCTTTAGATGTGATCCAGGACAATGATTGGTTGATTTCTCTTGGAAATGCTTTCACCGAACAATATGCACTTTATACTCCCAATGATGAACATTCAGCTCTTCTTCACCGGTATAAGTTCCTTTAATTTGTTTACTTTGTTAATCAAAAGCAATGTAGGCCATAGTGCTGTTTTTTTTCTTTTGGATACCAGGGAGAATTTTTTTCTTAAGAAGTCCATTAAAGTTGCAAAGTATAAGATGCCTTACACACTTGTGATTCTTAAAAGATCAGGCAAGGTTCCTGAAATCTGCTGATAAATATTGCCTGAAGGTCTGTTTGGCAGTTTCCATATTTAACAACAATATCTATATTTATTTTCAGTGATGTGAGATCAGCATGAATTTTGATTTGTCATATTATTATTTTTTTGTAATACTTGCACTATAATAGCAACTCTCTCTCTTTTTCCTCTCTATCACTGTAATGCTTTATGAGCATTTCCTTGTCCTGCTTTTCTGGAAATAGGCTGGAATACCGAGTGTAATTGACTTGCAATGATTTTCTATGGCATTGGTGTAAAGGCTCCTTCTACAACTCTTATTTGTCTATACTACTAAAAAGCTGCACTGTAACGGCTTGCATACTTCCATCAGGGAGCTACGTGTCTATTGGATGGTGGTACAATTTGTATTCTCTGATGTGTCGTGTACTTCTTAAGGGAATCAAGAATTTATAAATAAAATGTTATAATATGTACATCTTGTACCTCTTGGATGCATCTTCAATCATACTGCATATGCCTTTAATGGTAGGATAAATTCCTTTCACTGTAACATATAGAGGTGAAAATGTGAAGAAAATCATCAGGTAGTTTTATCATGAAGTTTTTGTCTCTAATGGTATGAATGGTACTCTTCAATTTAATGAATAGATTAAGGATGCTTACTCCAACCGTCACAAGATACAGTTATTGGATATCCTTGCACTTGCTTAAATGGCTTAGTGGTAAAGGGCTTCCAGTGCATTCTTCCACTGTAGTGGAGATCCTAAGTTCGAATCCTGCCTCCCCCATGTCAAAAAAGAAAAAAAAAGGTTCTATTTATCTGAGGATTTCATGATTTAAAGTTTTAAGATTATGGGCCGAGTGTTAGCATCATTAGTTGTCATTAGTTCTGTTTCCTTTTCTAGTTTGATTCTAGGTATATATATAAGTTGTACTTCTAATTCATTATTTATGACATTCAGTCTCAGTTTTTCTACTCTATTTTAATTTCTCTCTTAACTTGGTATCAGTTTAGAAGATCCAAAGATCCATTTTCCTCGAAGAACCTTAACCCCACCTGCAAAATAGTTATGGCTAGAGAACCTTAACCTACTCCTGGCAGTACCAGCGAAATATACACACAGCTGAAGTTCAAACCATGTCAGCCACAATCTAGTGGGCATTATCAACTTAGAATAAGTGATTTTCACTATTGAATTGAGCCAATCCGGCCTTTGTTCTCCTCTTCCAGGTCAAATCAACTACCATTAACTTGTAGTTGGTAATTTTGTCAGTGACCTCTGATCCAATTAATAGAAAAATAGAAAACCTAAGGCTGTTTAATGCTCTATGGGGCTCCTCTTGTAGACCGACTTTTTCCTTACTGTTGTTATCTCTAAACATAATTTTAAAGAGAGATACTTGTTCTACTATTTCATTGTATTAGGGTACAGGTCTGTTTATTATACTGGAACCTAAATATAAAAGGAAAACCATACAACCACTCCTACAAGATAGGTGACAGAAAAAGAATAGGAAAGAGTAGGAAACCAAATCTCTAAAATTAATAAATCAAATCTTCTAGATTTTTCCACATTCCCCCTCAAGTTGGTTTGAAGATGTCAGTCATTCCCAGCTTGCTTGTGGGACTTTAAAGGGATTTTCATGGAAGACCATTAATGAGAATATCTGCCAATTGCTTCTCAGTAGGAACGGATGGCATACACATCATGCATGCCTCTAGTTTTTCCTTGATAAAGTGATGGCCTACCTCAACATGTTTAGTGCAGTTGTGTAATTCTGGATTGTCAGCAATATTAATTGCAGCTTTATTATCACAATATAGCTTCATGGGATTATTAATAGGGTGGTATGTTTAGTTCCTCAAGTAGCAACTTTAACCGCCCAATTCGCAAATTGGAGCGCTGCTTTAAATTCGGTCCTGCACTACTCCTTGCCACTACCAATTGCTTTTTACTTCTCCAAGTCACTATATTCCCTCCAACAAATGTACAATACCTTGTGGCATCTTCAATATTTCACAGAACCAGCCCAATTGGCATCAGTAAAATCCTCAATATGCATATGTTCCTTTTTTGCAAAAAACAATCCCTTTCCTAGAGGTTTTTTTAGTTACTTAAGGGGAGTGTTATTCAATTATGCTTTGATTTATCTCAGGGTTTCATGATCTGTAGTCTAACGGGCAATCAGCTGAGTGTTATCATCATTAGTTGTCGTTAATTGTATTTCCTTTTCTAGTTTGATTTTAGGCCTTTATATAAGTTTTACTTCTAATTCATTATGTATGAATTACAATCCAGTTTTTCTTACTGAATATGTAATTTCTCTCTTAACAGTATGCATCTGTTTATCATATACTAATGTATACTCTTAGTACCTTAAAGCTGTGTTCACATCTAGTTACTATTCAAATGAAGTGTAAACTATGATACTGCAGGCAAGTATAGGTTTCCAGTTCTAATTATTTCAACTCTTTAATCCCCAAATGATTGTATTCTTCCACCGCCTTACCAATCTAAAGTCAAAAGAGTAAGAAAGTTTATTTATTGTTACCATTTTATCTTTTATGTTGACAGGTGCCTTGGTATGCTTCTTCAAAAGTTAGATGACAGGGCTTACGTCCATGATAAGATTGATTGGATGTACAAACAAGCAGATATTTCTATTCCGGCTAACAGGCTTGGTTTGGCAAAAGCCATGGGATTGGTATCTCAGAGTTTGAAGTTCTATACCTATTCTCCTCCTTTTTTAATTTTTGGTGCCATGTTTATGATTTGTTCTTTGGATCCTTCCAGGTTGCGGCATCTCACTTGGATACTGTTTTGGAAAAGCTCAAAGGCATTCTGGATAATGTTGGGCAGAGTATTTTTCAGAGGTGTGTATTTCACGCTTTCATTATATTGTAAGCATGGACTGGCATGCTGCTCTTGTTCCCCCAATTTTATTTGGGTTCAGAATGATTTCTTTCCCTGTCTGAACGCTCACTTCTGTTTTAGTGATATTGGAATCTTTAAACTCATCGTTGATGCTTATTTTACCGTTTATATCTTTGTCTGATGCCATATAGAGGTTCTTTATTTTGCAATCCATTGTGTGTTTGAGGCAGGGAATTTATATGTTTATGAATATCAAGTTGAACACTTTCAATCTTCACATATGCAGATTATTATCTTTCTTCTCCGACAGTTATAGGATGGAAGAATCGGATGATATACATGCTGCTTTAGCTCTAATGTATGGATATGCTGCAAGATATGCTCCATCAACGGTTATTGAAGCCAGAATTGAAGCACTTGTTGTATGTCACTTATCATTTGAGTTAATTTACAACCTTACAAAGATATTCGTTTGATATTATATAGAGGAGTCCCACAGTGGTTGGGATTGATTATTACTGCATTTACCTGTTGAGCTCTGCTACCAACTGTTAAGCTGTTGGGTTGGTTTCTCTAACACAGTATTAGAGATACACCTATTGTGCTTTGTTCTTTACCCATTTGATGGGTCCTCCTCCTTTGTGCCATGTTATAACTCCATGTAAGAAACCTGTTATTCTGTTGGACCAACAGAATAGAGGATGTTAGGAAGTCCGTTTTGGTTGAGTTTGCAGTTGATTTGGTTATATAGCTCTTCCATCTACTAAAGCTTTTGGGTTGGTTTCTCTAGCATTATCTTCTCTGCTTTTGGTTGGTTCTCTAATGTTTTGTTTTTACTATTTGTAGCCTCTGACCATTACCTAAGCAAATTGTTTATCCTTCGATTCTTTTTGAGCTATGTTTTGATTTATCTGTTTAAAAGTGATATACAATGACCACCAAAGAAACATTAGGTGCCATATCTCTTCTTGTGATAAGGTTTCTGAAGAACTTATTAGTGAATGCTATCACTTTTTGTGTTTGATATTGTGGTTCTATCCCATGTTTGAACCATAGCAAGCATCTTTGTGACACTTAGTTATTCAGGCTTTCTCACTGGATACCCATGACTTCACCAACCTTGAGCAAAAGTAGTCATTCAATTTGCTCAGCTTACTGTTCTATGACTACTCTTTTGTCTCTACTTGAAAACATTTTTAGTAGGTTATTTTCATGTTCTAAGTTAATTGTCACCAATCACAATCAGCTTAGTAGTTCACTTATTTTCGTTTATTTCTCTTTGCTCGAAAGGTCTCTTAGTCCTTTTCTTGTGTGCGTTATGCACAAGAACTCTACTCAAACAGTAACTGTCCTTAAAATAATCATTTCAGTTTTGATAGCTACATTACCAGCTCGCTTGAAATCTGCTGTTAGGTCTTTTTATAAAATATTTTACGGGCTAAGTAACATATAATGAGGAAATGTAAGAGTATGGGAAGAAAGTTATTTCAGCAAATTGATTGCCATCATGATATCTCACAAGTGAATGCCTTCCATGCGGTTTACAGTTTAATGCGCTGCAGTACTGTTTCCATTTGTAATTAGTTGTATGGCCATTTTATATGATAGATAGATCAGTTTATATTTCTCTTGCTTACAGGGCACAAATATGCTTTCACGGCTTCTTCATGTACGCCACCCTACAGCAAAGCAGGCAGTCATCACGGCCATTGATCTACTAGGTTTTTGTTCAGTTTGTTGCTGTCTTTTATCCTCATTTTTTTTGTGATACAACTGTCATATAATTGTCTTTAAACTCATATTACAATGTCTGTCAACTTTAACTATTGACTTATCAGTGCTGGTATCATTTATTAATTTTTAACTAGAACATCAATGGTATAAAGAAGAAGTTAACAATGTTGTTCGAGGTGATTTCTTGTGTATGAAATTTGAGCAGATCAGTTTCCGCTGGCATGAGATCCTATTTTTTTTCCTGTAACATATATATTTTTTTTGTTAGGCATTTTTGTTTGAGTATTCTCTATCAAAGTCCATAGGGGGATGTGGTGTCCTCTACTTGGTGAAGATAAATATGAGGTGATGAAAGAGAGTCATGGCTATACTAATTGAACTTTGCTCAGAAGCTGAAAAAAAAATCTTTAGTGCATTCTGTACACTGCGCCTTTGGTAGTATCGGCTTAATTCAATTTAAATGTCATGGCTATGCCCCTCAAATGTGCTCGGTGAGGGTTAAGGACTTTGTCGTCTTCTGAAGCTGGTTGATGTCTTCTAATCAAATTTTGAATGTTAAAGTGGCTACATCTTGGTGCTCTCAGCCACAAGGATAAAAACATATTACATTTTTTTTAATGCATAAAGTACTTTTAACTTTTCTTTTACTATCATCGTCCTCTCTCCTTTAAGTTACGATTTCCTTGTTGCAAATAGGACAAAACATTGAATGAATTAAAAGCAAACTGTTGGGGATTGACAGCAATGTTGATTGCAAAACATAAGAATTCAAGTGATTGAACAAGTACAAGTTGAGTCGTATGTTATAAATTGGAGATTTATAAATTAATGCTGTGGTCTATCAATATATTTATCGAGTAATATTGTTCATAGCTTCCAAACTTTTAATAATGCATATCTAGTTATCTTTTGGGTGAAGTGTTTGATTTTTAGTGTTGCGTGTGGAGCACTGTAAAGAGAAGTTGTCTTCTTTAGTTGATGTGAAGGAGAAACCCCTAAAACACCTCATAGATCTGGGGGGAAAGCAAGGGGACTGAGTTTACATTTCTTTAGTTCATTTTCCTGTCTTTTTTTTTATAATTTTTATATAAATTTTGTTTAATGCAGTATCATAATCTGATTGTTTCTAACAATAAAGCATGCATGGCAGAAAATATCTTAGTTGTTCCATAACTTTTGTTTATATAATTTGCTCTAATGCTCAATGTTGTGAATGTGATGCTAAAGATATGAGACAATTTGAAATGGTGCTTCTGCAGGTCGCGCTGTCATTAATGCGGCTGAAAATGGTGCATCATTCCCCCTGAAAAGGAGAGACCAGTTACTTGACTACATATTAACTTTGATGGGCAGAGATGAAAATGATGATTTTGCTGATTTGAGTATTGAACTACTACGCACTCAGGTGTGCTAACTTATCTGAAATTACGGTGTATGAAAGTGGCAATGCAGTGTCCTTTAAATTAACTATAATTTGACTCTTTTTTTATTGATTCTTTTCTCTATTCATGGTTGCTCCTTAAGGCCCTTGCTCTGAGTGCCTGTACTACCTTGGTTTCTGTGGAGCCAAAACTGACAATTGAAACAAGAAACCATGTTATGAAGGTATATCTTTTGGTATTTATTGCAATCATGCATCATTAATATATTTATGTATTAAGCTTGTTCTCAGTCTTACAAACATTCTCTGGAAACTTTGACAGGCCACCTTAAGATTCTTTGCATTACCAAGTGACCCAGAAGATGTTGTCAATCCCCTTGTAGACAACCTTATTTCTCTCTTATGTGCGATTCTTTTAACAAGGTATTATTGAACCGGAAGGTCTATGCTGTCCAAGTTACTTCTCTGGAAAACTTCGCATATTTATTTGATTTATATGTCTTAAGCAACATCTGCTTTGAGAGTGATCAGCTGTTCTATTTGATAGACTTGTATTACTGTTTGATTACTGAGTTAATACCTCAAGCATGCTCATTTTAATTTCATCATATGATAATTTTCTATGATTGTGGTTGGAAAAAAGGCTTTCATGAGCATGCAGATGAAATTGGTCTGCAGTGTGTGATGTTAGAGTTTTGCCTTCTGAAGTTTCTTACCTTAGTGTATTGTGTATTTTCTTTTTTAATCCACAGTTTCTCTTATGTCTCTTTTTCCTCTTTAATAAAATGTTCTTGTTTCCTGTTAAAAAAAAGAAAAGAAAAAAAAGCTTGCACATGAAAGAAATAGGCTCCATGTTCTGTAGATGGAGAAGGATGAAAAGGGGATAACTGAAGTGTATTTGGAATCTCTTTTCATCCTTACTGTGACCCTCTTTGCTCATCCTTAGGGTTTTAGTTATAGTTTATGCTTCATGAAATTAGAATGTGCAGCGAGTTAAATTGATGAGTTCGTCTTGTCTCACCAAACATTCATATAAAGGCCCAACAATAGTATTGGATTTTGCAACTTATCTGGGTTACTGAGATTACAAATTGTTGTGGGGGCTGTTCATATTCAATGTATAAGAATACTCCTAAATTTTGTTTTGTGTAGTTTTGTACAACTATGCACTTTTTTTATGGGGTTGATTTTTCTTCCTAATGGAGACCTTGGTGTGCAATTGTTTTCTCTTTTCTTTTAATGTATTAAATGCACTCCATTTTGTGTGAGACACGTCAATAAGACACAAACACAACTACAAACACGGCAACAAACATAATCACTATTGATTATAACGTAATGGGGTGACTCGAACACAAGACCTTTTGGTCAAAGTGGTTTTCATACCACGTTGAGTAACTACTGAGAACAGAGTGTTTGTTTGTAGATAAATGTCCACCAATAATATTGAAGCTCTAACAGACAAGTGCAGACTTCATTTTTCATTTTTGTTTTTTTAATGGGAATGTGTTAAGAGTTTTGACTGGATGTCTATCTTTTGCAGCATAGTCTCCTCTTTCTTTTTCTTGATCTGTAGTTTCATTTTGCTTATTTCATATGACAGCATAATCTCCTGCTTTATTTCAGTATAGCCATTATCTCTCTTGCTGTTACTAGATAGGTTTACTGGATGTAATTTTTTGTGGAATTGATTCCCCTCTCCTGTTTCTTGTTTTACTTGTTTCCATAGATCGTGTGTTTTTCATTCATAAGTTCTTGCATTCTTATCTCTACTTTTTATCTGCATAGAACTTATATATGCACACTTTTACTTGTTTCCATAGATGCATGTGTTTCTTATTCATAATTTCCCGCATATCTTTATTATTTACTATATAGGACTTCAATATCTCTCTGCTAATGGAAAAACATGTAATATATAGTGGAGAGGATGGAAGAAGTCGTGCAGATCAGCTATTACATATTTTGAGACAAATTGATCAATTTGTCTCTTCACCTGTGGAGAATCAAAGGAGGAGGAGTTGTCTTGCAGCTTATGAGTTGCTTCTTAGGTTTCGGACTCTGTGTGTTAGTGGCTATTGTGCATTAGGCTGCCATGGAAGTTGCACACACAACAAGCAAATTGACCGTATTTCACACGGAAATTTTTCAAAACTACCATGTAATTGTTTTTTCTAAATAAGTTATCTATACTATACTTTTTAAGAATTAGTTTCTAGGTTGTTATTTTACAAATTATTTATTTATTATTTTTTAATATGTATATCTTTCAGCGGCTTATGTATTGCCAAGTCGTGAAGCCCTGTGTTTGGGAGACAGGGTCATAATGTATCTTCCACGTTGTGCAGACACTAATTCTGAAGTTAGAAAAATTTCTGCACAGGTATGAAAATTGATCTATAATTGTTCATGGTCTCTGTGATGTTGATACTCAATACTCTATGGTTAAATACTTACGATCATTTATATGTGAACTTTATGACGTCTACAAGTATTTTATTCAAAATTAAATTCTCCCTTGATTTTTCTTCAAACAGATTCTTGATCAACTCTTCAGCATCTCTCTTTCACTTCCAAGGCCTGTTGGCTCCAATTCTGGTGTGGATTTGGAATTGTCCTATGGCGCGTTGTCCTCCCTTGAGGATGTTATAGCTATCTTGAAAAGTGTAAATTTCTTGCAATTGGCTTTGTTTCTGCATGCTTATTATGCTGTTCTGAAGCAACGGGAAGGTCAAACGTAACATTGTTTGTAAATTTTGGATTCCTTTTTTCTTATATATATTCAGGATGCTTCCATTGATCCATCTGAGGTTTTTAATAGAATTGTTTCCTCTGTCTGTACTCTATTGACAAAGGACGAGGTATGGTTTATATTTCTAATGTGGTTTACAAATTGGCTTAAAAATGTGGCAGCTTAATGTTGTTTTTGATGATTTCTTGAAGCTTGTCACCACCCTGCATAGTTGTACAGCAGCAGTATGTGATAGGGTTAAGCAGTCAGCTGAAGGGGCTATTCAAGCTGTCAATGAGTTTGTTACAAAACGAGGAAATGAGCTGAGTGATGTTGATATTTCCAGGTTTTTCTAGCAAATAATTATGTTTAAATAGTTCTGAACTCAAGCTTTTAAATCATAAACTATATGTCATTCTGAAGTTTTCTTAGCAAGGGTGATCGTGTTTGTCTCTAGGACAACCCAATCTTTGCTCTCTGCTGCAGTGCATGTAGCTGAGAAACATTTGCGGTTGGAAACTCTTGGAGCTGTATCTTTTTTTTAAAAATTTTTATTTTATTCTTTAAAAACTTGAATCAGTTGGCCTGAATAGTTCAAAAGGTGCAAGAGTTTTATTTCTGCTTGTTTTTATTTCTTTGTAGCTTGTGGATTCAAACTGTTTGTCCTGTCTCCTGCTGAATCTTTAACATAATATCCTTAACTGTGTAAAGATTTCTTCTTTGGCGGAGAATACCATTTCAAAAATTGTTTTTAATGAAGTATTGGCTATTGCTGGAAGGGATATAGTTACAAAGGATATATCTAGATTACGTGGTGGCTGGCCAATGCAGGATGCCTTCTATGTGAGTTCAATTTGATTTCCAGTTAGAAAATTGTTGTTATGTTTTTAATCATTTCTTATGTTTTACTCTCTTAATCTGAATCAGGTAAAACTGTTGCACAAGTTTGTGAATGATACTTATTCAATTTGCTACCCCTGCAAATCTGAAATAATACATTGCTTGATAAATTATTACTAGTGCTTATTGGTGAAAGATCTCCTATTTGTAGGATGATTGTAGAATTTGGAGAAGTTGATGAATGCATCTTTTGATTGGCGCACACAATCATTTTCTCTCTGTTTTCCTTTGTTTATATTTTCTTTTTCAGTTTATTTCCCTTATGAAACTTAAAGATTGTTTTTAGAAGGATCTTTGTCAGTTGACTGTAAGTACAATTTCCTTGGCAAGTTTTAAACAATGATTAGGACAAAGTATGAGTAAATCTTACTTGTATTTCATCTAACAAATGTACACTAATTTATAGAAAAAAGAAACTAACCTAAGTCTTAATTATAAGGAATACATAGCTGTAATACACAGCTGAAATGAGCTGTAATAAACTGAAAAATCTTCACACCAACACCGTAATTGTTGACTTTAGCATCTGTATACTAATATCATAATTGTTTATTCTAACACTCCCCCTCAAGCTGGTAAGTGGATATTTTCCATTCCTAGCTTGCTAACAATAGATTAGAATGCAGAACCATATAATTCTTTAGTTAATACATCTGCAAGTTGACCTTTGGTTGACATAAATGGAGTACAAATCAATCCATTCTCTAACTTCTCATTTATAAAATGTCTATCTACTTCCGCATGCTTGGTGCGGTCACGTTGTATTGGATTGTGTGCGATATTAATTGTTGACTTATTATCACAATACAGTTTCATAGGTCATTCCTACACAATCTCCAAATCTTTCAAGATTATTTTCAACTATAAAAGTTCACAAACTCCTGATGCCATAGCTCTAAACTTAGCTTTTGCACTTGATCTTGCTACCACATTTTGCTTCTTGCTTCTCCACATTACAAGATTGTCTCCGAGGAATGTGCAATTGCCCGAAGTTGATCTTCTATCATCAACTGATCCAGCATAATCTGCATTCGTATATGCTTCCATTGTCAATTCATTTCATCTTCTAAACAACACTTTTTTTCCTGGAGTACCTTTTAAATATTGTAGAATTCGATGTGCTGCTTGAAGGTGTACTTCTTTTGGGTTGTGCATGAATTGACTCACCACTCCTATAACATAGGCTATATTTGGTTTGGTATGGGAAAGATAGATTAGTTTTCCAACCAATCTTTGATAGGATTCTCTATCCATCATTGCATTTTCTGGTGCTTCACAAAGTTTGTGATTTGGTTCAATGGGTGTCTCCACTAGTTTACACCATAGTTTTCTTGTCTTAGTTAATAGATCCAACATATATTTCTGTTGTGATATAAAGATCCTATGTTGAGAGTGAGCTACTTCAATGCCGAGGAAGTATTTTAACTTGCTGAGTTCTTTAATCTCAAATTCTTGCAATAAACACTTTTTCAGTGTCTTCATTCCTTACAAGTCATCTCCAGTTACCACTATGTCATCCATATAGACTAAGAGAGCTATAACTTCCCCTGACGAGGAATGTTTGATAAACAATGTGTGATCACCTGGACTTTCTTTAAAACCCAATGCATTCATTACTCTAGCAAATCTGTCAAACTAAGCCCTGAGAGACTGTTTTAAGCCATATAATGCATTTTTTAACTTACACACCTTGTTCTTTTCTGACTCAAACCTTGGAGGTATCTCCATATAGATTTCTTCATACAAGATCACCATATAGAAAGACATTTTTTACATCAAACTGCTACAAACTCCAGTCACGATTAGTAACTAAAAACAATAATATTCTTACTGTATTCATTTTTGCAACAGGAGCAAATGAATATAAAGGCTGTTGGGTGCATTTTCTAATTCCCATTTTGATTGCAATAGGAAGATCATCATCATTAGCAACAACAGACACATTACTATCATAATCCTCAGAGTTAAGAGTTACCTCAACATTATTAGTGCCAGAAATTGGTTCTGAATCAAGAACTTGCATTGGTTGAATAAGAGGCTCTTTTCTTTTTGAATATACCTGCAATGGGTGTATAGTACTTTGAATCTGTTTATCATTTGCCACTTGACTATGACTGCTTGGATATGATTCATTTGGTAAAAGATCAGAAACAGATGATGAGTTATTTGGTAAAGGAACCAAATTTTGATTTTGTGAGGATGAGGAGTATGAAAGATCAAATAAAAGAAAATCTCTATCTTTATCTTCCATAAATGTTGTTTCCTCCTGAAGATAAGGATTTGGAAAGTAATTTTCATTTTCAACAAATGTTATATCGACAGAGACAAAGAATCGTTTTGTAGGAGGATGATAACACTTGTATCCTTTTTGTGTAGAAGAATATCCAACAAAAATACACTTAAGAGCCATTGGATCAAGTTTTCCACGGTTATTCGAACGAATATGAACAAAGGACACATCCAAAAATCCTAGGAACTAGGTGATTAGTCGTTTTGAAGTCGGGGTAAAATTTTAAAAATAGTTGTATGAGGCTGTTATAATCAAGAACTTTAGATGGTAATCTGTTAATCAAATATGTAGCGGTTAAGACAGTTTCCTCCCAATAATTCTTTGGCACATGTTTTTGGAAAAGAAAAGCTCGAGTAACTGCTAGAAGATGACCATTTTTTCTTTTTGCTACTCCATGTTGTTGTAGTGTGTTAACACATGAGAACTCATGAATGATTTCTTTTTCTTTGAAGAATGGTGACAACACTTGATTAAAATATTCTCTCTTTTTATCCCAACCCCAAATTGATTTCTTACCATATGAAAAAAATTTTGAAAGGTGGAATTGACAGTTGATTTTTGTTTTAAAAGAAAAACCCATGACACTCGAGTATAATTATTAATAAATGAGACAAACCAACGAGCTCTAGAGATATTATGAAAAGTAGAAGGTCCCCAAACATCAATGTGAATTAGAGTAAAAGGTTTTAAAGCTCTTGTATTGCTTATTGGAAAGGATGTACATTTATGTTTTGCAAGTTCATAAACATCACAATGGAAGATACTTAAATCAAATCCTTTAAATAAATCAGGAAACATTATTTTAAGAATACTGAAAGAAGGATGATCAAGACGAAAATGATATAACCATATCTTATCTTTATTGATAAGAGAAGACTCAGAAAGCAAATGCAACGAAATCGAATCCTTAGTACTATTTTGCCTACTAGGTTCCTCAAGAAAGTAGAGCCTATTCTTCTCCCTAGCAAGTGCAATCATTGTCTCTATTTTTTGGTCCTGAAATTTACAAAGTGCAGAAGAAAAGGTTACAAAACAGTTCAAATCCTTTGTAAGTTTGTGAATTGAAACTAGATTGGTAGACAATTTTGATACATGTAGAACATTTTTTAAAATAAAGTTCTAATTTATAACTACATCCCTTTGACTAGCAACTGTAACCAATGTTTCATCAGCAATAACAATTTTCTTATTACTAGGTCAAGGACTATAAGATACAAACCCATGAGAAAATTGTGTTATATGATCTGTAGCCCCAAAATCTACTATCCAAGTTCCTTTTGTGATTGACACATTAAGTGCAAAGGGCTTAAAATTACCTGAAAAAGCCAAGGAGTAAGTACCTGCACCACCCATAGGTTTCTCTAATGTCCTTATAAAATATCGCAACTTCTCAATCTCTTCTTTATTGAGCTTAGATTGCTCTTGAGAGAATTCTTTTACACTTTTAGATTGTGTTGAGGTCAAATGCGCCAGTCCTTGACTTGCTTCTTGATTACTCTTTGCTGTCAAGATGTATTTCGAGTATATAAAGGCTTACCATGGAGTTTTCAGCACCTTTCCCTGTTATGTCCTGACTTCTTATAGTAGGTATACCATAAGGAGCCTTTATTACTTTCTCTAAGTCCTTCTAACAGTCCTACTTCGCTTGAACAAGCATTTGACTGTTGTTGATCTGATTTCACAACTTTTGTAACTAAAGCTGAACCTTCTGCAGGATTATAATCTCGCTAATTGGTAGATTCTGAAATCTCAGGCATGATTTTAGATAGAAGTGGAAAGAAAAAATCTGAACGTAGGAAGACTAATTTTGAGAAAAAAAAAATGGTTATGAAAAATATGGCAAAACGGGTCTTAAAAAAGAACCAGAAGAAGGAAAGAAAATGACAATTTGGGCCAGAAAGAGAAAAAAACCGAAACTTTTTTTAGAAATTTTAAGTGGCAATGCAGACCACAAATTTGGAATTGATAAAATGACCAGAAAAGGAAAAAAAAAACTGGAACTTTTTCCAAAAATTTTAAAGTGGCAATGCATGCCACAAATTTAGAAATGATAAAATGGCTCTGATACATGACAAAGTATGAGTAAATCTCACTTGTATTTCTTCTAACAAATGTATATTAATTTATAAGAAAAGGAAACTAACCTAAGTCCTAATTACAGGGAGTACATAACTGTAATACACAGCTGTTATAAGTTGTAATATACAACTGTAATAAGTTGAAAAATCTGCACACCAACACTGTAATTGTTAACTCTAGCATCTGCATACTAATATTATAATTGTTGACTCTAATAGATTAAAGTTGTGTCGGTGAATTAATTTTGGTAAAGATGTAAAATTTATTAATTATCAAAAAGTTATTTTTGGTTTTGTTAGCTATTTAATTCATTACAAACTTGCATCTATCTCTTTAAATGTCCAAAATTTCAAGCTTTAGTTGCAAAAGCCTGTCTTCTATGTATGTGTGATTGTGTAATGAAAGTTATGCAAGTTGTCTTGTAGTTTACATAACACTTGTGGTTTTCTTTTTTCTTTCCTTTCTTGCTTTCATTTATTTTCCTATCTTTCCTTCTCTTTTTATAAATTCCGTGTTATAAATTCTATGCCATATAAGTTTTTCCATCTTACTTTTTGTATAGGCCTTCTCCCAACATGCTGTTCTTTCTTTTCTGTTCCTGGAGCATCTCATATCTGCCCTTAACCAGACCCCTGTCCTTAAGAGTAATATAGAGAAAGGAGACCATTTGAGTCCTGTTGCTGATACTCAGATTGATGATGACATTTTGCAAGCTGCTATATTGGCTCTCACTGCCTTTTTCAGGTTTCATTTTGCTGTCAACGATTTTCATCTTTTTGCCTGATCTTGCTTTTTCAGCATGTTTTATATAAATTTTAAATACAGGGGTGGTGGTAAAGTTGGAAAGAAGGCAGTTGAACAAAGATATGCTCTTGTTCTTGCCGCACTTACACTCCAATTGGGAAGTTGTCATGGTCTAGCCAGTTCTGGTCAGCATGAGCCATTACGGTGTGTGTGCTATAACTTCGGATATCTTCATTAAATGTTTGAAACTTGTACTCAGAAAATGATTTTCTTCAAAATAATATTTTGCCCTACTTCTGCAGAGCAATTTTAACTGCATTTCAGGCTTTTTGTGAATGTGTTGGAGACCTTGAAATGGGAAAGGTACACACATTATAAATAGCAATACCATTTTCTAGTCCAATGATGAAGAAGACTTAAAGATTTTAAAGGAAAAAAAAAAAGAAAAAAGAAAAAAGAAAAAAGAAAAAAGAAAAGAACAAAATTTAAAATAAGACTGAACTTGTTGTCTGCAGATTTTGGCTAGAGATGGGGAGCAAATGGATAAAGAGAAGTGGACTAGTCTTATTGGAGATGTTGCTGGATGCATCTCTATAAAGAGACCAAAAGAGGTAATGTGATACAAGTAGAATGATGTGCATTTAGTTCAACATTTTCTTAACGTGATTGGTTCTTTTTTTTTTTTATTCTGTGTTTTTTCTTGTTTATTTATTTAATTTTTATTGTTATTTTTGTGGTGGTTGTGATTGAGTATGAGAAATTTTAAATCTCTTAGTGGTTGAAATTGCTATATTACAGCTTGGCCTAAATATTTAAGCTAATAGGTACGAGCCCAAGAATTGTGCTTAAGCTCTAAAATGCACACCCACTCACATGCAAGATGCTGATGCTATGTTATGTTTTGCTTGGCCTACAAGCTTAAGCTGACTGCTAAGGGCCCAACAATTGTAGTTAAGCTCTAAGAAATAACAGGGGTGGGGGGGAGACACATTGGACCAGGTACAGAGCCTTCCTTCATGCTTTACTGAAGGTTTTCAAGACATTTGAAGAAGCCAAAGGTTGACAACTGAACCTCAGAGTTGCTTCCTTCCAAGATTCAATATTTTGCTTTGACATTAGCCCCAGGAAAAATATCTATAGGTTTGATATATTGTGAATAAAAAGTAGCCAAGCAAAAGCCTTTTTCCATCTTGTCTGTCCTATAAGATAAATTATGAGACATTGCATAACTACATAACATTCTTATTGTGGTTCTGCCAAACATTTGGAGTTTCATGTTTATTCTCTTATGATTGATGCATCCAGGTTCAAACTATATGCCTAATTTTGATTAAATCCCTAAACCGACAACAAAGATTTCAAAGGGAAGCAGCAGCTGCAGCACTATCAGAGTTTACCCGTTATAGGTTTGTACATAATGATCGACCCTTGAATTTATTTGATTTTATTCTTTCACACGTGTATAGAGCAACTAGTTGGCATCTCTTGCAACCACTTATTATTCTACTTTCAAACTATATTTCTTCTAACCCTTGCCAATCGGTTTTATATTAGTGCAAATTAATTAGAGCTATTCCTATGTTAGGTTGGAGTGAATTTAGGATATGGTAATTTTCAACCTTTTGAAGCAATTTTGTTTTTCCCTCAACTAAAGCATTCGATGCTCTTGTTTGGAGGTTGTTGTTGAGGATTTACTGTGTTTAACATACAGTGTATAATAGATCTGATTGGTTTTGTTCATGTAGTCAAGTTAATGTCTATTAAGTTTAGGCTTAAGTTTATATTCATTTATTTATGTAGTGCAAATTGATGCGCTTTTTGCTGTTATAGCTGTTGTAATTATGTTTGTTTATTTGGCTTCATTATAAACTGTAGTCTAACTGTCAGTTCTTTTTTATTTTGGGTTTGATTTTTGTTGAAGTTCACCAAAGCCAATTAATATATTATTCACTCATTCATTTTTGGAGATAATATTTCTTGTTTGATGAGTCAACTTTTGTAGTTGCATTTTCCAGCTTTCTCAAACTAGTCGCATCACATGTAACCTGCTATTGGAGATAAAATCATATTTTGTTTATACATGTGAACTCTTGCTGGTTACCACTCATTGATTGATGGGCAAGAACTGAAGTGGTGCTCATTTCTCTTGTTTGTTGTTCCATTTTCTACGTTTTAGCTTTGATATCAATTCCTTATTTGCTAATCATCTTGATTGTCCAGTGGTGGGTTTAATTCCCTATTAGAACAGATGGTTGAGGCATTGTGTCGGCATGTCTCAGATGACTCTCCAACTGTTAGATGCCTTTGTTTAAGAGGACTAGTGCAGGTACAATATATTGAGGAACTTGTACTTCATGATTGTTTTTGTTCCTAATGGTTGATGGTATGCACATGCCGCTAATGGCAAACTCGCGGTTTTTGGATTAAATGTTCTATTTCATGTGGGGTATGAGAGTGTCTGAAAAACAAGTTTCATTCTCAAGATTAACCTGTATGTTTTCTCTGTGTTAGTTTACTGTCATTATGCCTTAAGAAAAATGAATTTCCTTGATATCTCTTCTGCAGATACCATCCATCCATATTTATCAGTACACAACTCAAGTTCTTGGTGTGATATTGGCTTTACTTGATGATTCAGATGAATCAGTGCAACTAACTGCAGTGTCATGCTTGCTAGTGGTGATACACTCTCTCTCACTTTCCCTCTTACCTCTGTGTGTGTGTGTGTTGTGTGTGCTTGTCTGTCTGTCAATGTGTGTGTGCGCCAGCGCATGCGCGTGTGTATTGTTTGTAGTTATGTTCTTATGTTTCTATTTTGGATATCTAGATTCATTTGCTTACTGTCTTCTATATTCCCTTTCAATGTTAGATTCTCGAGTCATCCTCTATAGATGCCGTGGAACCAATTTTGCTAAATCTTTCTATGCGACTACGCAATCTTCAAGTACGTTGCATTACTTTAACAATCTTTTCTCAAACCCAAATGCATGGAATGGAATGGAAAATTGTTTCTTTTAACTTGTAGTTAGAACGGAACAGCAAATTGTCTCATTCAACTCGTAGTAATGAAGTTGATAAGATGCCATCTTTGATATTTGATTTATAATAGTATAGGAGTGGAACATAGTTTTTCTGTGCAACAGATCAGCTGTCTTTGTCCACTCAATATGTTTGCTGTTTTCTTTCCGCCATCATCTTTTTTCGTTAAGATTATCATTAATTAAGCCATATGTGAAAATCATGTGACATTTGCAAGCACTAAATGAGATCTTTTAGATAAAGAAAAATGAAGAAAGAAACTGTAGAATGTTATACCTCCAACTAAACCTGTTAATAGGGATGTGGAGAGAAAGAGCCAAGTGACTAAAGATACATTATTATTATATTTGTATATGAAAGGAGGAGGAACAACAAAGTATATATGGGCTTAACATAAAAAGAAATAAACATGGAAATAGATAATATGATAACATATATCTAAATTTGAACTTCCTACTTATTTTAAACAATCTTATCTTATCTTCAACAAAACCTTTTATCTCGTCCTCTACAAATCAATAATATGTTAGACCAGATTATTATTTTATAGAATCACATCGGTCATAGAAGCCACCAAACACTAACCAATTAATAAAATACTCATAAAAGAAGTTATTGGCAGAAACAACCTTAAAAAGAAAAGTTACAGGCTACCCAGTACCTGTGAGCAGCTTCAAATTATGAACACACACACCTATATGAAAAATGATATTATGCTTATATTAAGAGCCAATCAAGGAAATTCTCCATTTCAAAAACTCAAGTGAGGAAGTGGGCACCTTTGAATCTGAAATGTGGGTTCAAAGTGCTTCTGTTTCTGCGTCTAAACAAATGTTTTGAGTCTTAAGCACAGACTGCTTACATTGCCCTTGAGCTTGTGAACAAATTTACACTGGAATAGTATTCATATATTCTAAGGATTTTAAATTTATCTACACTGGAATAACATTCATATATTCTGAGGATTCAAAATGAACAAGTTTCTTGTTTTCATACGGTCTTTCCCCATTTAGAGAGAGAGGGGCATAGTCTTCTTCCTCAATTGAACTTTTCTCAGCTTTGTCTGTGTCTATGGTGCACAGGCATCACAAGCTTAACAATAAACAGAAACACAAATCATAATAATATAATTAGTTAACAATAAGGGGAGTCGAAAACCAGATGACTTGGTGAAAGTGGCTTTAGTACATTGTTTAAGTTGCCACTTGACCTGAAGTTTAAGCTAGTAGATAAAGGCCCAAACAGTATTATTAAGCTCTAATAAACCATTTCATGTGTAAGATTGATACAAATGTGGAGACATAAGCCCAAACGGTGACAGATGCAAATAAGAATATAATTGGAATAACATGGGGGGATTTGAACTCAAGACTTCTAAGTCAAAACTGGCTCTAATACCATGTTCGTTAAATCACTTACTAGTTTAAGGCTCAACAATAGTATTTAAGATCTAATATTGGAAATTGAAGATTCCTAAAGACCACTACGACATGCTAAATAGTTAATGTGGCTGTGACTTCAAAATGCATATATGATGCTGAATCACGGCATTGCATCTCTACCACCAAAAGATTCTCACCAAATAGGTTATTGGCTTAATGGGAAAGTATAAAGTGTTAATAGTGTCAATGATAACTAGAAACTGTTGACAAAGCATTAAAAGGGAGGCATGATCGTGTTTGTTTATGATAGTGTGACAATGTAGGCATCTTTTATCGTGAGCATGGAACAAGTATATATCCTGATGACCTTATGTGATATTTGCATTTTATGCATTAAAAATTCCATTGATAGTATAATCCAAAAATTGTCATATGAAACACTACTTCATCCAATCTTTCTATATGCATCCAAATATTAGTGTCGACCTGTGTCAGTAGCCACTGTATTTTCATGGAAACATGAGGTTCTTTCATTACCTTGCACACGGTGCTGATTTTATTAACTATTACACCTTTATTAATGTACTGGTTATTTGTAATAGATAAGCATGAATGAGAAGATGCGAAAAAACGCCTTTGCAGCATTTGGGGCACTGAGCAACTTTGGAGTTGGGACTCAGGGCAATGCATTTCTTGAGCAGGTTTCTTATGTATTCTGGTCTAGTCTCAAAGAATCATGTAGTGCATTTGGTTCCCTCTTTTGAATGATATAAGGTGTTGATTTAGAGATTTATGATCACAAATTATTGCTCAGGTAGAAAAACTTCTTTCCTTCTTAACCACAAGGCTGTTGGTTCAATGGTATTGACCCTTGGATTCAACCAAGAGGTCAGGGATTCAAATTCCCTAGGGGCCACTAACCTAGGATATTCTGCATATCAAATGAATAATAATAAGTTTTTTTCTTTCTTTTGGGTATTAGATTTTAAATACCATCATCCTGGTCTTTTAATAATTTATTCAACATGGTGTGAAAACTGATTTGACCAAGATGTCTTGAATCTGAATAATGAAAAAGCCTCTAGTTTATTAATTATTCTAAAAAAGAGAGTATGATGGTCTTATGTTTAGATCCAATAACAAGCTCATTGACTAAATTCAGCCATATGTGCAAAGGAGTGTGTTAAAACTGAAATACTATTTTTAGGTAATCTTGGCATTTTAGCACTCTTTGTATGGTTTTCATAAAGCATTTTTTGTCAACTTGTTGCATTGTTGATTGTCTTCTCAATTTGATAAACGAATTGAGCTCCTCTGGATTAATGGCTTTTGTTTGGACTGAATGGACCATTCACATATATCGCCGCAAAAATTTTAATTGTTGAATTCATATCGCTAGAGGAGCTTTCTTGACAAATTTTTAGACAATCATGTGTCCCATGTCCATTAAAGGTTTTGAAAGCGACTTGTGACCTATGAACTTAAGATGATGTTGATGTGAAAATACTCTATTGACATCAATATATCTTGAAAAATACTGTATCAGCAGTAATAGTTCTTTATCTTTCATTTCCTAGTACTGCTAAAATCAGATTGTTAAATGACACTAATTTAATTGGTATTTTCCGTTTCCCTTCTTCTACAGTACGTATTCATCAACGAAAATAAATAATCTGCAGTCTTTATTTCTTTTCTTTAATCATTTATGTTAAAGTAGATGTAGCTGGAAATTAATATCTTTTCCTCAATTGACATGTCAGCTAATCCATTGTAATTCTTCTCAGATACATGCTACCCTCCCGCGCTTGATTTTGCATCTCTATGATGATCATCCTAGTGTTAGACAGGCTTGTCGAGTAAGTAATTATGGCCTTTTCCACTTTTATATGTGACTTCTTAGGATATCTTTCACAAAGTGTTTGTTTGATGAATAGAATACCCTTAAAAGAATTGCACCCTTGGTGGAAATGGAAGGAATGGTTATTGTCCTCAACTCGAATTGTTTTATTTCTGATCATAGGTATGTGTTTGTATATCTAATGGAAAATTATGTATTTTCTTGGATCTCTTGAGACTCATTCTGTCTTTTGTTTTTTACTGTGATTAAAAAATTCTTTTCATATCTTCAGAAGTGACTATGAAGATTTTATAAGAGATCTCACAAGGCAGTTCGTGCAGCAACTTACGTCTAGAATTGACAATTATATGGCTTCAACAGTACAGGTTTGCATTTTGCTGATGACTTGCCAACCTGACTCCTATGCATGTTTGGAGCCTACAAAACTTCGTCTATTTTGTATATTCTATAAAGTCTAAGGTCTTTTCTTCTCTCTCCCTAATCTTTTTGGGGGATAACCTTTTACATCTCTTTTGTGCTTGGCCACCTTTCTTTTTCTGGCTTAACAATCTTTATTGCATATCTGAGGGTTTTCTTACCTACCTTGCATACGTTTAATGATGCTGTCTCTTCTGTCTCAAAGGAACATTATTTATGAAAGCATATCTTGTTTATTTATTGAACCAATCATTTTAACATCTTTTCTTTGCCACATCTTTGTGGGTTCTTCTCTGTGTGTGTGTGTGTTATTTCCATACCCCTAAAACCCCAAGTGTAGGTAAAGATTCGGTTCCCAAGACGAGTACACTCACAAGAGATCTTACCATCTACAAGAACTAGTACCAACTCACATTTTCATGTGCCTCATGTTTCTTATCTAATCAACATATTGAAATATGAATTATGCCTGGTCATTTGCTGCTTTACACATTCTATTTTTGTGGATTTCTTTAACAAGAAAAAGAAGTTAATCTATGTGGTTAAAAATTGTGCTTTTTAGTTACTTTTCATGAAGTGCTTTGCTTTATCTATTCCTTCGTTTTTCTTAACTCTTATTTTTTCTTTTTTATTTAATCCCATTTTCTAAATGTATTTTTACCCACTCCCTCTTTAATTCACTACACAGCTCAGACCCACAATTGACCATAAAGCATATGTAGTACAATTTTCATTAGCAATATTTTTAGGAAGAAATAGAGCTCCACTTCTGTGTTGCTCTTGTATTGTGCTTTTTCTTTCTACGTTTTTTCATGTCTGGTTCCGTATAAGTTTCTTCAACATTTGTTTCTTGGTGTGAGAGAACTGATCCAAGACTTACTTGCTTTTGTGAATCTGATCTTGGATTTCCTCGGCTGGCGGATTCTTTTTCTTCTTGACTTTGTTTCGATAATTCAAGAAATTTTTTTGATTAGCTAATATAAAAGGATCCACCTTTTTCTTATCATTTTCATTTCCATTAAAATTGTATTCGAGATTCTAGTGTAGTATCAACTGTTGGGTATGATCTCGCATGTAGGAACTGGTAGACCACTATACTATCCTGCTATAATGATCCAGTATGGTAGTTTATAGTTTTATTTCTCTATTTCACTTAAAAGTATATTAACATGAAAATTGACAAATCTTGATGGTTCAGGCTTTTGAAGCACCTTGGCCCATAATTCAGGCGAATGCAATTTACTTCTCCTGTAGCATTCTCTCTCTTTCTGATGATCAACACATTTTATCTCTTTACTATACAGAGGTTAATCTCAGCCGTTCTTATTGTCAGTTGGAAGGTACTGCTAAAAGAACGATAATTTAAATGGATTCTATCTTTGTTTAGGTGTTTGGAATGCTGGTGGGGAAGATGAGTCGGTCAACGGATGCAATTGTTAGAGCAACATGCTCGTCATCACTTGGTTTGTTACTTAAATCAGCCAATTCACATTCTTGGAGATCAGCTCGACTTGATCGGGTGGACTCAATTTGGAGGGATTATGATTCCGAGTCCACTAAAAAGTAGTTATTGCCATATTATAAGTGAAATTGATAGCGGTGATCATTGAGTTCTGATTACAACCCTTTCTTTGATATAAATTGTTAAGTGTGCACAAGGGTGGAATTGTTGTGACGGGTGAAACTAAAAACAAAGCAATAAACAAGGGCCTATATGAGGGACAAGAATTGCGTTGATCTGCCAGACATGAAATGCGCATTTCTTGATGCATGTTGTAAATCTGTACAGTTGCCTCGGCATATGTTGTTGTGAAGCTTGTAGTATGGTTTTGTACATTAATATTGGCTATTTCAATAGGTTATATTCCTTCAGTTTGGTTGTTGAAGTTGGGTATGTTGATGTTGTTGTAGATGTCCTCAACGGAGAGGCTGATATTGTTATTTTAATAAAAAATAAAAATAAATGTTCACTTGAGAAAAAATCACTTGCTTGTAACAAGACAAGACTACTGTAACAGGTTGTCGTGGACGGATATTTCAACAATTATTTTGACAAAAGTTGATTGCTTGATTGGTTTCCCAGTTGGCAGCAGCGGTGATACGTTTTCTTGTACATGTCTTTTCTCATTGATGCATTATGCAATGGTTTCTTTTGGCATTTATATATTTACGCGAAGGCGAAGGGGACGAAAAGAAAATATCAATACTTGTGCAGATAAACTTGGACGGGATGTAATGATTATATTCTTCTAACAGATGCAGTATATGACATTGCATTTGAAGATGCTTGGTGTAAGGATACATACTCATTAGTGGTGCTTAATAGAGATATAATTACACATGCATTATGCACGTGAGTGCTCCGTGATAGGTTACTGATACCCGTAATAGGAGAGCTTAAAACGCCAAAATGAGTTCTATGGCCATAACTGTGTAGGATGGTAGCGATTCCAGTGCAATGATGGCAGTGGTTTGGGTTTAGGATTAATATTCTATTCGTATTCACATTAGATTTTGAATTGAGTATCTTTAAATTTATATTTGTATTTATTTTAAGAAAGAGATATTAAATCTTTTTTAAACTTATTTGTGAATTTTAAGTTTTATTACTAAATTCTTCTATTGAATATGTGCTTTAGATTAAATTTGCAATATTTAAATAGATTAAATTTATAGCTTTAATTTTAAATAAAATTTTAAAATTATATCAATAAAAATGATATTATTAATATACTTGTGTTAATAGCCTAGTGGTAAAAGGGTTGATGGTATATCTTTATTTTTACTTTAGTAGAGGTCGTTTTTCTTCCCTATGTCAATATATATATATATATCACAAATTTAAATTTATAATTACAACAAGACATAACGGAATAATACTAGCTTAAACAATATTTTAACTAGTCTCGAATGAATAATAAAAAGTACATAAAATAACTAATATAACAAAGAATCAAGTCTACAATTAAAAGTAAGTTTATTATTAATATTGTTTCAAAATAAGATTAAAAAACAAACACTAAGTTCACACGTTTTATTTTAGTTAGTAATAAAGTGTGAGTAGAGTATTATCTCATGAGAATTTATTTTTAAATTAATACTAAGTATTATGCTTTTACAACTTAATTTTATTTAGGTTAATTAAAGTACTAGAATGGTTATGGAATTAAAATTTCTAATATTAACTAAAAGTCAAACACGGTCAAGAGAATAAAAATTCTTATGGCAATGAGTTTATGGTCTTGAATTTACTCTACATTTCTTAAGTTTTAGTAATATGATTAACGATTACATTTATGAATCCATTAACTAAGAGTTATAGAAATAGGTTCACTACCTCTTCCTAGCGTTAAGTGAGACTTTATGTATACACATTCAAGTTGATATTCTTATTTAACTTGGTCATTTATACATGCATTATGCTACCCTTAAGAGGTTACCTTAATTCTATTAGTCTCACAACTCAATACAATCAAAGGTTATGATGATCCAATCTAACACAAGTTAAACTTTTCTAAGCATATAACTTACAAGTCTAAATCATCTAATCAATTTTCTAGTTCAATTAGAAGCATTAAATTCAGAAAAGCATAAATAGATAATGCAAAATATAGTCATTAATCAATTACATACACCAAAATATAGTACTTCGTAGAGTTGCATCAAGCCCCTAGAACATAAAGTTCAGTTATTTATATTCAAATACTTAAGTACATTAATCCAAATGTTCATAGAAATACTCATACTTAAAACAACAAAAACTACAAATATAATTTCAAACAAAAATAAATGAAACAAAGAGAAGATGGAAACTATTTGTAAACACTCTTGAAGCCTTTAATCTTAGTGGTGTTCGAAGATCCAAGGTCCAAGATCCAAGGATGTCTTCTTTGTGAAGTCTCCAACTCCTTGATCACAATTTTCTTCTCCCAAGATGGTTTCACATATTGACTCTTTGTTTTCACTAAAAAGAAAGGATTTTTGACTTAGAAAAGTCCACTTTGGTAAGGAATTGAAGTTGAAATGTTCAACATCTATAAAATTCCAAAACAGTGTCTTTTTATAGTGCAAAGAATGCTGTGACATTTCTCTTAGAACGTTGGGGAATTCCCAGCTATATCGTACGAATACTAGGGTGTTATCTTTTCCAACGCTAAGGCATTCTAATGCTGCTGCATTCTTGATTAAGCGTGGGAGCGTTGGCTACATTGGATGTGTTTTGGAATCTGCACAACCTAATTTCTATCTTCACGCCATAGCGTTCATCTTTCTCAGAAATGCAGGGGTGTTTGTAAGTTAATGTTGGGGCATTCATCTAAATGGATGAATGATGGTATGTTGGGAGATAGACAGTTGGGTCGTTCATCCTTTTCTTTTGAAGCCTTCTTTGAATTCTCACTCTTTAGCTCAATTTTTGATGTTTTCTCTTCAAATTCATCAATTTCATCATTTATCTTGTAAAATCAACATATGTACTCATAAATAGCATGCAATTACTTGAAAACGGTAAGAATATAAGTTAAAATGGAGTTAAAATATATGTCAATATCATACTCATCAATTTTAAGGCGGCGAGTTATAATAAATGCTAATGAGTGATCAACATGACATAGGAGGATGACTTTTTATATGTGAAACAAGGTTTTTTTTATGAGGTTAAGGTTTTGTCTTATGTTAATACTTTTTGTATATAGGTTAAGGAAAAAAAATGAATTTTAACAAATACAAAGGTAAGATACTATTTCTATTCTACATAAAAAAATATTAAATAATTTAGTTATTAAATAAAATAAGGAAGTCACTAATTTCAATTTCAAAAGGGACTTTAAGGATTAAATAAAGTCTTATTAGATTTGTGTTTATCCATTAACTTTAATAAATACCTTTATTTTTGGACTAAGTATGTGGAATAGGCACAGTCACTTGTGGGGATCAAGGGGCGTGCGTTTGTGGAGAAAGACAAAGACAACTGGGGCACTGGAAAACATGTCGGTGGGTGTACCGAATGGTAGACACTTATTGATCGGCAGAGTTCCGCGTCAAAGTTTAATTTGGTAAATCGTATAATATTGGTAAATCGTCTGCTTCACCACCCCATAAGGCTAGGGACTGGGTTAGAAAGGGCGTTTCCGATCCCTTTAGGGATTTGCTTTCTCGGAAGGACCAAGAAGGACTCTTGGCCAGGATGTAGGGCGCCGGTAAGCACTTCAGTCGCATACAGGGTGAAGGACAATGCCGAATCGATAAAAGGGTCGGGCTGATGAAAACACCTGACCCCAACTTTAAAAGAAACGAAACGAGATCTGAAGGAGACTGCTCGAGGGCAGATGGAGGAGACTGACCAGAGTTTAGTGCGTTAACAACGGGACCTGAAATAAGTAGACACTACTGCCTTATGTAAATTTTAGCTTAAGGGGTCACATATATTGGGCATGTGTTTTACCTTATTAAAGATACCTAAATATGTACATGGACTTCGACTTTAGGCGTTTGTGTATTTTGTATCACAACAAGTATATATTGATTAATTCTTTTAAAAGGATAACTTGACTGAGACAATGGCAACAAGGATTAACTTAATTGAGACAACAAGTTAATGGAAAGGGCATTAGTTAGAACCAAAACTTCTTTGTAAGAGTTTGTTTTCCCAATCATATAATATTTTTTCCTTTGCATTAATTCGTATTATATGAATTGCACGCTAATTGTATACAAAGAAATTAATAGGCATAAATCACTTCCAGACAACTTTTAAAATGATAAGAAACTTGCTTTTGTTGTCAAATGTTTAAAAACAACCAATGAAAGATGCTAAAGGCTTCTAAATCTTGATAAAAGAATTATAAATTAGGAAAAAACAGAATTTAAGCTACTCTTATGTTCTTAATTAATGACAATCCCTAACCCTAATTTCTTAATATTAACGAAAAGTTGCTTACAATTAAAAGTTAATAATTGAGCTCACAATTAATTTCTTGTGTCTTGTCTTTAATGATTTAATTTATGTTTTATGATTTCTTAAACTTATCTCTCATGATATGAATATACACAGAAATTCAAGTGAGATAATTTAATAAACGAGTAAGTTATGCAAAATTAGGGTTTGCTATTATCAAAGGGAGATTATCAACAATAATATCGAGATAAGGTCTAATATTAAAAATTCTTACTAATTTTAAAAATAAGAATCAATGTTTAACTGTTAAAAAATTTTATGTTCAAATTAATGAGAAAATGGTGATGAAGTAAAATCAATATTTAAATTTTAAATAAATATTTTAAAACCTTAAATATTTTTCAATTGATATTTTTGTGGGAATTCTTTGATTTAGATTGAGTTGAATTCAAGTGTAGAGCTTAAAGGAGTCATCAAAGTAAAGGAATTATAAGGTAAGAATTAGGGTTTGGTGTGATTGTATTGTAAAAACTTCAATTGGATGTTATTAGGGCATTAGAATTAAATTGGCTTGATTTGGATGTCACTGGAACAAGAAATGGAGAAAAGAGATGTGTTGGGTGAGTAGGGTAAATTTTGGTCACTTTAGGGATTTTAGGGTTTGAGTTGTGTTTTGGTTCAATTGTTGTGTATAAATGATTCATTGTATCAATTGGATGTCTATGGTAGATGGAAAATAAAAAATGAAGAAAATGGGACATAATTGTCCATTTTGATAAGGTGAAGGGCAATTATATCCAACCAAATTTATAAGGTGTTAAGCAATTTTTATGGCTTCGGATGGTGAATTAAACAAGATTAAACAAGATTGAATGACTTCCTAAAGTGGAATCCATCCGGGCCTTGGAAGCCGATTAGGGCGCTTATTAATTTAAGTGAAATTTTAGCATTTACAAAGATTCTAAATGTCATTTATAGCGTATAAGTGAAGAAAATCGAGAACGGTAAAATAAGTAAATGTTTCGGAGAAGAATTGAGTTTGGAGCGGTTAGTGAGTGAAAATCTATCATAGTTTATCTTTCGTTTAATATGTTTCCGCATATTGAAATTGTATGTTTTATGTGTTTTTAATACATAAACATGATTTGCGATTTTGGTATACAGTTATAAAAATGCATTTATATGTTCAGTTTAAGAAACAGTTTTAAAATTACTAAATTAGTTTCAAAGGCCATTGGTACCCTCAGATTTTAGTGTGGTGATGGTTTAAGACCTGGCGGTGATTTCATCTTAAATAGTTAGATTCTAAGGAACTTCTGTTGGAGTACCCGGCAGGGCCGTTAAGATCTACAGTAGAGAGTCTCGGGGCGGGTCTTATCACCAAATCTCTCAACCTATAAAGGAACGATATATCCCTACCACTACATCAATTAGGTGGCTGACTTGTTATTGATTGCTAGTGTCACAAAAGTAGATGTGCCAACTATTTCATATCAACCTAGATAGATAGGCTTTCTTATGGTATAAGAGTCTAAGACAACGGAGCATTTTGTTCTTTAGTAAATTGATTGAGAAATTTGTCCAGCACTTTCAAGGAGCCTGTGAGAAGGCTAGATATCCTCAACAGCTGAGATGACTCAAGCAAGGTTATACTGAAAGCTTGAGGGACTTTATGCATCGATACAATAAGGAAGTAATCTAGTTTGAAGCATTTGACTTACCGGTTGCACTAGAGGCACTTAAAGAAGGACTCAAGATAAATCAATTATGGTATTTTTTATTAGAGAGTTCATCTGCCACCTACACAACTGCCTATGAACAAGCTCCTCGATACATTAAGATTGAAGAGGAAGAAGCCACAAAAAGGGGAGTTGAGGAAAACGCTTAAGACAGCCCAAAATGGTGAGAATTTAAAAAGTCTCATAAATGAAAGACAGCTTGAGGAAAAAAGTGAGAACACTCTACAGAAAACTGTAAAGTTCCCGTAAAGAGATCAAGATCAAGAAAATAAGAAGAGGGAACAAACAAGGAAATCTCATCTCAGGATGGCCAAGATTCAGAAAGACAAGTACATTACTATAACAATTCTACTAGACGAAATATTTAAGGCCATAAAAGAAAGAGATGTCCTCAAAGAGCCTACAACTATTTGAGCACTGCCCAAAAAATGAAATAAGAATAAGAAATGCAAATTCTATTAAGACCATGGCCATACCATTAATGAATGCATACACTTATGAGTTTGGGTATATCAACTAATGAGGAATGTATACCACGACTAATACAAAGCTGACATTGGTTCAAAGAAAATTCAAGACAGAAAAAATCAAGAGTATGATAAGTTTCCAATACAAGAGACAACCATGATCATCTCTGGAGGTGTGATGTTGGAAGGAGATTCAAATAGACAGATGAATAATTATTATCAATACTTGTTGGTAGGGCATTATGTGATGTGGGATATGGGTTAATTAGGTTTAATATTTTCATCTTTCAAGCTTAATAATTATTCGTTGAAATTAAGAATATTTATTTTTTTATGTGCTTTATTGTTATTTTGTAGGTTTAGAGTCAGCGGAGCAAACATGGATGAAAATCTAAGGAAAATAAGGCAAAAATATCCCATTTTCTATAGAACCATGTTACAGTAAATGCTATAATAACTAGCTACCGTAATTTTGGTACAGTACCAAGCGCCGCAGTGCCTAGAATCAAGCATTGCAGCGTTGCGTGAACAATAACATGGTGAACAGTATCCCCTGCATGAACAGTGCGTGCAAGCAGTACGCATGTACAGTAATCCTAATATGATTTTCATTTGATATTATTTCATAATTTTAAAAAATAAACCTATAATATAGAAGGCCAAAAACCTTAATTCAAAAAATCAAGGAAAGAGGCAAAAACTTAGAGAAAGAATATACAACACAAAATGAAAGATCAAAGCCAAGAAATGAAGATTTAAGATCAAGCCAAGACATCTTCTTGATTAGTTTTTCTTCTCTTTTTATATTTTTATATTCTTGCTCTTGCTGTTATTCATGGATTGGTTTGATACATTTGGTTTTATGATGAGCTAAACATTGTTTATCTAAGGTTAGATTATTGAACCTAGTATGTAGTTAAATTTTATGGATTCTTAGTTTATGAACTTAATTATTATAATTGATTCATTCTATCTTGATATTAATACTTTCATTAAATTTGGGTAATATTATGAATGATTGAAGAAGTGAACTTGACAAAGGGATGTGACTATGGGTAATGTTTTTTTTTTAGATATTGAGTGGTTGTCTTGTGGGTAATGTTTTTTTTAGTTGAGTGTTTTTGGTTAATAAGATGATCATTAGTCCATGATAAGAAATAAAATATTGACTGAATTTATTTTTACAATTTTCTAAGAAACAATAGATACTTGAGATAATTTTTATATCATGAATCTTGAACTGATTTTGATTTTATTTTTGATAACTTATTCTTGAGCATATTGAGATAAGCTTGTATTAGTTGAATTTTTTTGCTTAGAGTTGTTCATGCTCAAGTAGTACACCATATTTTCGAGGACCAACACTTTAGAACTTATTTGATTACTACTTGAGGCGAAATTCTAGAAATCACATAAATAGAAAAATAACATTAGGTCATGTTTGAACCGATTGAACTTTTTCTAGCCTACTTGATATGTACATTTATCTCTAGTCACCTTGTTTGAGTCTAATTATCTTTTTTTTTGTTTAACCACATTACAAGCCGAAAGACTTTTTACTTATTTATTCTAAAATCTATCGGTAGCATCATAAACCTCGAGTTTACTTAAAAATATTCTTAAAAGGAAAAAGGTTATATATGTAAAAAGGGTAATGCAATGAGAAGCAATAAGTCTAAGTTTAGAGGTACATATAAAGAAAGTGAGAAAAAAGTATTTAAATGCATAGATACCCACTATTTGAGAAAAAGAAGGAATTGTTTGCAAAAGTGATTAAAAAAAATGAGAATAACATAAATTTGGGTTAGGAGATAAATCAAAGAAAAAAGAGATCAAGAAGTTCGAATTAAAGTCTAAGTGTTCATAGTGTGATTTGCACTACATTTATATATCTTTATATCCTACCTTGACCCTAGCCTTATGTCACAAGTTAATTAAAGTCTTAAATAGATTCCTAAACATGTGTATTTATACATTAGTGGAGAGTAGTATGAACAACAAGCTTATGGTAGTGTTATTAATTGAAATATATCGAGACATCATCTTTATGTGCTATCTTAAGTATTGAGTAAATTTAAGTTTCATTTGTCTATTTACTTGCTTATTGCACACACACAAAGTGGTCATTTATAGGGGAGAATGATGGACTTGATAAATGGTATGATGATTTATTAAAAGTTGTCTATTGCATTCTAAAAAAACTTGTACTATTTCAACAGCCTCTGAGACAGTGATATTGATCATCTAATCAACCAAGGTTTATTTTTAGTTTTGACTTTTTATTTTATTTAGAGTCAATAATAATAATTGTGAGTGTTTTTGTCTTTATTTTGTTCGAGGACGAGCAAACTCTTAAGCTCAGTGGTATTTGATAGGGGTTAATTAGGTTTAATATTTCCATCTCTAAAGTTTAATAATTATTCATTGAAATTAAGGTTATTTATTTTTTATGTGCTTTATTGTTATTTTGTAGGTTTAGAGTCAACGGAGTAAATTAGGATAAAAATCTAAGAAAAATAAGATAAAAACAATAAATTTTCTGTATAACCATGCTACAGTAGATGCTACTGTAATTAGCTACCATAATTTTGCTACAGTACCTAGCACTGTAGCGCCCAAAATAACACTAAAAAATAGTATGTATGCGCCCTAGCGCCTAGAATCTAGCAAGGTGGCACTGTGTGAACAGTAATGTGGTAAACAGTGCACATGAACAGTATTGCGTGTACAATAACGCGTGTATAGTAATCTTAATATGATTTTCATTTGATATTATACCATAATTTTAAGAAATAAACCTATAATTTAGAAGGCCAAAAACTTTAATTCAAAAAATCAAGGAAAGAGGCAAAACTTAGAGAAAGAATATACAACACAAAATCAAAGATCAAAGCCAAGAAATCAAGATTTAAGATCAAGATTCAAACTTCAAGTCAACATTGAGAGAGAAGCAACCTAAAGCATCTTCTTGATTAGATTTTCTTCTCTTTTTATATTTTTATATTCTTATTCTTATTGTTATTCATAGATTGGTTTGATACGTTTGGTTTTGTGATGAGCTAAATATTGTTTATCCAAGGTTAGACTATTGAACCTAGTATGTAGTTAGATTTTATGGATTCTTAGTTTATGAACTTAATTATTATAATTGATTCATTCTATCTTGATCTTAATGCTTTTATTATATTTGGCCAATATTATGAATAATTGAGGTGCTGGAAGCATAAGATGATCATATTGATTATATTACATATAAATTAAATAGTAGAAGAAAGAAAATTACCTTAGAATATTTTGATGTAGAGAAATTCTTTTAGCTTCAAACTTTTCTTCCTTTATTGTAGAGAGAATTTTCTTTAGCTCTAGTCTTCTCTACTATTCTCAAAATTTTATCTTTCAAGTGTGTGGGCACTTAATTCCATTAATGATTCCAACTATGTGTCTCATTTTAAACATTCCACTTTCATGGAAAAGTTAAAATTAGGTTATAACTTATTTAAACCAAAAGAGACAAATAATTATAATTGTGTTTCCTCTTTCTAACCACCACATTTATATATAAAATCAAGTGGTGATTTATTAAAATAAAAAAAGCCAAAACACTTATGATTGTGTTTTGCATAGTTATCATTTTAGGTAAAAGATAAAAAGGTAATTTGAGTTAGTATAGGGACTAAAGGCCCATGAGTTTTATAGCTCCAAATTAGAGATCAAAATTTTAGTCATCTTATGACCCATAAGATCTTCTAAATTAGCTTTAGGCTAGTCCACTAAAAGTCCAAGATTGCACTCTAGTTGGTTTATGTAATAAATAAATCTAAATTATAATTAAAACTATATAGGTAAAAATTAATATTAATCTTTTGACTAATAATACCTACTCAATTAACCCTCTATAGGATGTCATAATTAAAAGTAGGCTGTTATAAAACGTCATGCTTCTTTAATTAATTATTTACCTCTAAGTCACTAAATGCTATAATGATCATTTTTAATATGTTTGTATTTGTATATAACTTTACAAATAATATGATTATTCAATAACTAATTTATTGAATAAACCGCGGCAACATATTTAAATGATCAAGTACTATAAACAACTTAGATGACATCATTTAATATAGATTCTATATTATAAGTATATGTTCCCACGATCCAAATAATTGCATCTCCAAATCATCGAGATTTTGACCGTTCAATTGGGTCTCACTTCATGATAACTCAAAAGAGCACAATACATAAATGTAAATTCATTACTTACTCAGGATTAAGGTTATTCAAGTTTATTAAAGTTTTGTGAATTAAGATCAATGTCATTTAGTTAACTAGATCAAAATGCACATTAGTCTAATTTAATATATCATACATTAGTTTTTCTACTCGAAGTTTTTACTTTAATAATCAAGGTATATTATTCATTATAAGAAGTAGAAAAACTAGAGTCTTACATAATGAAATGCCCATTTCATTAATAACTGTAAACAATATTTAATTTATAAAGAACTTGTCTTCTATACCTTTCGCATTAGCATCATGTGCCAAATACATAGATTACATACTTTATAAAGATGAGCTCTTTAATATATGCTCAATTATGTATGAATAAAATTTATTAACATATACATGTTTTTAGAGTACCATAAAGATATTACATGTCTAACAATCTCCCAGTTACCTTAAAACATGTCAGGTATCTGTTGAACTCTTATATCATCTATATGAGTTTCAAAAATCTTTACTAGCAATGAATTGGTGAATGGATTTGCTAGATTATCTTCTGATTCAATCTTGGATACTATTACTTCACCTTTTTGCACTAATTCTCTTACCAAGTGATTGTTTTTCAATGTGTTTTCCTTTTTTATGATATCTTAGTTCCTTAGATTGAGCTATTGCTCCGCTATTATCACAATAAAGAATAGTATGCGTTTTAGCACTAGGTACCACTTTAAGTTTTATAAGGAACTTGCGGAGCTATAAAAATTCTTTTGCACCTTTAGATGCCACTACATATTTTGCTTCCATAGCGGAGTCTGCAATATATGATTGCTTTACACTCCTTCAACTTATAGCTCTACTATCTAAAGTGAATACATATCTTGATGTTGACCTTTGGATATTATTGCCTGCTTAAAAATATGAATCTGTATACCCAATAGGTACAAGATTATCACTAAAATGTACACGCATATAATCTTTTATTCTCTGAAAATACTTGAATATATGCTTTACTGCATTCCAGTGTTCTAATATTGAGTTTGATTGGTATCTACTAACTATGCCAATCGTATAACAAATGTTCGGTCAAGTATATAACATTGCATACTTGAGTCTTTCTACAACATATGCATAAGGAATTTCTCTCATGTGATTTATCTCTTCAGGTGTCTTAGAAAACTGATTCTTAGATAAATCAATCCCATGTCTAAAAGAAAGTAATCCTTTTTTGGATTCATACATATCAAAGTTGACCAGAATTGTTTCTATGTATACAACTTAAGATAAAATTAAAATCCTATTTTTGCGATCTCGCCATAGCTTAATCCCAAGGATGTAACTAACTTCACCTAAGCCCTTCATATCAAATTGATTAGATAACTAAAGTTTTACTGATGATAATGCCCTTACATCATTTCTAATGAGTAGTATTTCATCTATACATAAGACTAAAATTCTATCAACCAACCATCTATCTTTTTATAAACACAAGACTCATCGGGATTTTGATCAAAACCAAATAATTTGATAGCCTGATCAAATCTAATATTTCAAGAGCTAGATGCTTGTTTTAGCCTATAGATAGATTTTTGTAGTTTGTAAACCACATGTTCTTGGCTTTTAGCTATAAAATCGTTTGGTTGTATCATAAAGATACTTTCCTTAAGATTTTCATTGAGAAAGGCATTCTTGACATCCATTTGCCAAATCTCATAATCGAGATTTGCTGCAATAGATAAGAGAATTTTGATAGACCTAAGCATGACTATCGGTGAAAAGGTTTCCTAATAATTAATGCCTTCTTTTTGAGTATACCCTTTCGCAACAAGCTTTACTTTAAAGGTTTCTACCTTTCCATCAATCCTTCTCTTTCTCTTGTAGAACCATTTACAACTTATGAGTTTTATCCCATAGGTTTTTCTACAAGTTTCTAAACTTTATTAAAATACATAGAATCTATTTTTGATTTCATAGATTTACGCTAATGATCTGCATCTACATTAACCATAGCTTCACTATAACTAGTAGGATCCAATTCATATTCATCATAAACTGCATGACAAGTTTCTCCAATAAACATGTACCTATGAGGACGTATAATATTCCTCATACTGCGACGTAGTACTGGTGATTGATGCTCTACAACTAGTTTTGGTTGGTTATTATGATCTGGAATAAGAACTATTACATTATCTCTTTCAGGCAAAACACTTAAGTTTCCAGATAACTCAGCAAAAACTATCTTACTCCTAGGCTTGAAATCTTTCATAAAATCTTCCTAAAATATATTGCATTTGTCCTAACAAACACTTTCCTATCTTGAGAACTATAGAAAAGACTTTCTCTCATTCCTTTAGGATAGCCAATGAACAGGCAAATGATAAGCGTAAATTATATCTATTATGTTTACTCTATTAACTTGATTAATTGCTCATTTAAATAAAAATATTACGATTTATATATATTTTATTATTATTTTGTAGGTTTGGAGTTAATGGAGTAATTGGGGATGAAAATGTAAGAAAAATAAGGCAAAATATAAAATACTACAGTAATAAGTGAATAGTAATTTTGCTACAGTTCATTGTTGAATTGGTGAACAGTATTTTACCACAGCGAAAACTCTAACGCTCAAGACGTCTCGTTGCAGTGCTAAGTGAATAGTATATAGTGAACAGTATTTCGTGCTACAGTACTGTCGCCTTAGTGATGAATAGTGTTTACAGCAGCGGTGAACAATGCAATTCTTTCTAGACTTAAAAGAAATATAACTCTAAGACTCCAATCAATCCCTATATAAAAGCCACTCATTTTAGACCTCAAAGAACACACAACTTAGGGCTTTTAGAGCCACAACACATTAATGAAGAGCAATTTTTAGAGAGAGAAGCAAAGAGAATTCAAGGAAGTAAGAGATTACTGGTGAATCTTTGGCGTATCAACCAACTATAAATTGACGTCTATATTGGTTTGCTTTTGATTATATCATGTTTATTTTATTTTTCAGCTATAATTCTCTTGTTATCATGAGCTAATTTTATTTTCTAAGGTTATTACTTGAACTCAATAAATAAGTTTAATTGCTGGATCTTTTTAATATTCATTTGAACTCAATTCTTCATTATTCAAATTATTTATTCTTAACGTTTCATTATATCTGATCAATATTATGATTTATTTAGTATTACTTTGATAAACTCAAAAGAGGAATCATTGTATTTAGACCTAGATAATTTGATGCATGATTATAGAGTAACATTCAATGTTGCATATGTAAGTTTTGAATTAGGATAGGAATATACTTAATTGGCATGTATGGTCAATAAGACTTGTTCTTAATGAATCTTAATTTATTACAAGTACCATAAGAATATAGGTATTTGGTAAATTATGATATACTTGTATGACCTTGGAAGAGGCTTATGAATACATTAGTGTCTTGACCAATAATAAGAATTGAAGGATATAAATATTAAACGGATTAATCTTTAGAAAACATATTGAAGGATAGTAATTAATCTTAGGCTTTCCCTATATTGCTATTTTTTTTATTTTTTTTTATTTTATTTTTTATATAAATCCTTTTTTATTTTTTATACAGTTTCTTTTCAATTCTTTTTATTTTTTTAGGATACCTTTCAGAGCTATATCATGGCCTATTAATTTTAGTTTCAGCAGCAAATGGGAGAATATAGATCTTTAAGAGATTATTCAATCCCTACGATTAGTAGCATTCAATCAAGCATATGCCAACCAACAATAAACGCTAATTACTTTGAAATTCAGCTAGAAATAATTCGAATGTTGAAAGACTTAGTTCAATTTAATAGACATCCATGCGATGATCCAAATGAACATATCATAGATTTTTTAAAAATTTGTGATTTTTTCAAATACAATAGAGTCTCAGATGATGCAGTACAATTACGGTTATTTTTTTTTTCACTTCAAGACAAGGCGAAGATTTGGTTGATGTCACTACCATCAGGATCAGTTACAACATGATATAACTTGGCTCATAAATTTTTATCTAAATTCTTTCCACTGGCCAAGATAGCAAAAATGAGGAATGACATCACTTCTTTCATGCAGTATGACTCATAAACACTTTATGAAGCATAAGAGCGGTATAAAGATATGTTGAAGAGATGTCCACATCATGGGATTCCAATGTGATTACTTATGCAGACATTCTATAATGGCTTAATAGGGCAATTGAGGATCATAATAGATGCCGCAGTAAGGGGAGCACTAATGAACAAGTTAACTGACGAAGCATATGACCTATTAGAGGAGATGACATCCAATAGTTATCAATGGCCAGTAGAGAGAACGACCCTAAGAAGAATTATAAACACATATAATGGAAGGACACTTATCTTACTAGCTACACAAATTAACCTATTGACAAAAAATATAGACGCCATTAGAGCTAATGCTATTAAAAGATAACCCATCACTTGTGACTTTTGTGGTGAGAACCATCCAAATGGCCAATGCATGGAGCCTATGTATTACATGGAGAACTATCAAGTACAGCAGCATAATCCCTACACCAACTTCTACAATTCAGATTGGGTAGACCCTGATAGTATACCAGCACAATGCCCCCTGTGCTACAGTGTCGCAGTGATAAATAGTATTCACTGCAGCGGTGAACAATGTGATTTTTCCTAAACCTATAAGAAATATAACTCAAAAACTCCAATCAATCCCTCTATAAAGGCCACTAGTTTCAGACCTTAAAGAACACACAACTTAAGGCTCTTAGAGCTACAACACATTAAAAAAGAATAATTTTTAGAGAGAGAAGCAAGGAAAATTCAAGGAAGTAAGAGATTATTAGTGAATCTTGGGCGTATTAACTAACTGTGAATTGACGTCTATATTAGTTTGCTTTTAGTTGTATCATGTTTATTTTATTTTTCAGCCATAATTCTCTTGTTATCATGAGCTAAATTTATTTTCTAGGGTTATTACTTGAACTTAATATGTGAGCTTAATTATTGGATCTTTTTAATATTTATTTGAACTCAATTCTTCATTATATCTGATCAATATTATGATTGATTTGGTAATACTTTGATAAATTTGAAAGAGGCATCATTGTATTTAAACCTAGATTATTTAATGTATGATTGTAGAGTAACATTCAATGTTGCATATGCAAGTTTTAAATTAGGATAGGAATATACCTAATTGGCATGTATGGTCAATAAAACTTGTTCTTAATGAATCTTAATTTATTACAAGTACCATAAGAATATATGTATTTGGTAAATTATGATATACTTGCATGACTTTGGGAGAAGCTTGTGAATACATTAGTATCTTGACCAATAATAAAACTTAAGGGATATAAAATTAAAAGGATTAATCTTTAGAAAATATATCGAAGGATAGTAATTAATCATAGGCTTTCTCTATATTGCTATTTTTTTATTTTATTTAAGTTGTGTCATTTATTTTATGCACTTTTATTTTACTTAAATTTATTGCAAAATAATGATTTAATTTTTTTGAATAATTATAAGAAAGATATAATTTTAGTACTTGGTAGAAAATAATAATTATCCCTATGGGTTCGACATTCGATTTTATAAGTCCCTTTATTACTTGTTACGATAGTGTATACTTACAATTAATTTTAAGATATAGAAATATCGCATCAATAAACTTTTGACTTGGAAGTTAATTTATTTGTCTTCCTTTTTAGCAAATAAGCTGGACAACACTATATGTGTATATGATATAAACTTGGTTTATGCCATACCCACATTCTAGAGATGTTTTAGGGACTGACTTAGATGGAATTAAGTTAAGAAGATACATAGCTGTCTTTAAGGGGTAACCCCAGAACGAGATAGGTAAATTTGAATAACTCATCAATGACCTCACAATTACAAGAAGAGTCTTATTTCTCATTTCTGCTACACCATTTTTCTAGGGTGACCCAAGTGCAAACAATTGGGATAATATCCCATTTTCTAACATATAGGTCCTAAATTCACTATACAGATATTCTTAACCTCGATCAAATCGAAGTGCCTTATGTGTTTCCCTAATTGCTTTTCTACTTCTGTTTAAAACTCTTTGAATTTATTAAATGCCTCACACTTATGGCGTATTAATTCGATTTTATAAGTCCCTTTATTACTTGTTACGATAATGTATACTTGCAATTAATTTTAAGATATAGAAATATCGCATCAATAAACTTTTGACTTGGAAGTTAATTTATTTGTCTTCCTTTTTAGCAAATAACCTGGACAACACCATATGTGTATATGATATAAATTTGGTTTACGCCATACCCACATTCTAGAGATGTTTTAGGGACTGACTTAGATGGAATTAAGTTAAGAAGATACATAGCTGTCTTTAAGGTGTAACCCCAGAACGAGATAGGTAAATTTGAATAACTCATCAATGACCTCACAATTACAAGAAGAGTCTTATTTCTTATTTCTGCTACACCATTTTTCTAGGGTGACCCAAGTGCAAACAATTGGGATAATATCCCATTTTCTAACATATAGGTCCTAAATTCACTATACAGATATTCTTAACCTCGATCAAATCGAAGTGCCTTATGTGTTTCCCTAATTGCTTTTCTACTTCTGTTTAAAACTCTTTGAATTTATTAAATGCCTCACACTTATGGCGTATTAGACACACATAATTAAATCTAGAATAATCACCAATAAAAATGTTAAAATATTGATAACCTCCTCTAGCTTGTGTGCTCATGGGCCTACATACGCTAGAGTGCACTAATTCTAATGCTTCAGTGGCTCTTCTTCCTTTAGCATTAAAGGGCCTTCTGATCATTTTACTTTCTATACAAGATTCGAAATTGACAGTGTTTCAATTTCTAATGATCTCAGAGGTCCATCTTTAATTAGTCTTTGAATCTTATCTAAACTAATGTGACCAAGATGTAGATGCCACAAATACATTTGATTAGTAGGGAATATTTTAATACTCTTATGGTGATTAGATTCATTATTCAACTCTGTATCGTGCAATGAGTTAGTTTTAGTATATACAATATAAATTGTTAACTAATGTACCTGAAAATATAAACGACTTATTTTTTTTTATAACCACGGTTGAGTTAAAGATTTCAAAATAACCAAATTTATTTAAACAACTCACTGAAATCAAATTGCACTTAACTTCAAGTACAATCAAATAATTATTTAATTTTAAAGTCTTAAAATCATCAACATACAAACAAATGACTCCTATTACTTTAGCAGCAACAATTGCACCATTTTCAAGCTTGAGATTGATTTCCCCATCACTGAGTTTTCTAGTTTTCTAGAACCCCTATAAAGAATTGCAAATATGATTAGTGGCTCCAGAATCTATAATTCAGGAATATGTAAAATCAATCATTAAACATATCTCAATGAAAAGAATTTTACCTAAAGTTGAAGCTACCCCTTTATCCATTGAAAGGTTGGCTAAGTAAACTAGACAATTTCCCTTCCAGTGCCCTTTATTACCACATTGAAAACACTTTCTTTTGGGATTTTTCTCCTTTTTATTGATTTGCACATTTCCTGAATTAGATGTTTTCTTAGGTTTATTCTTCTTGTTCTTCTTACTACCATTTCTCTTAAGATGGGACTAGAAGAAAAGCTCTGAGTCCAATGAATACTTTGTCCAGATTTCATGATAGCCTCATCAGCTTTTAGCTGATTCAGTAGCTCAGTTAATATGAAATCTAGTTGGTTCATTGATGTATTCAATAAGAAAGTCTGAAATAAGGTGCTAGGGTTTCTAGAACCATCTCAACCTTAGATTGACTGGTATATTCCCCACCTAAGTCCTCTACTTCCTAGAACAATGCAATAATGTTTAGCATATGATCCTAATTAGAGTTTTTTCAGCATGTTGACTATTCATGATCTCTTTTAGTGCAGCATGCCTTAGAGTTCTATTTTTATCAATAAACATCTTTGAAAGGCTGAAGATTATGTCTGCAACTGTAGTCATTCCTTTATGTTGTTTGATCAATGTATTAGACAGTGAAACTAATATGTAGCATTTGGCCATCTTATCAGACTGTTGCCACTTATTGTAGGCATCCATTTCAGCTTATGGTGCATTATCTTTTGTTTTAGAGGGCATTTTTTAGTCAAAATATATTTGTGCTTATCAACTGTGAGTATAATGTCTAGGTTCCTCTTCCAATCGACAAAGTTATGTTTGGTTAATTTGTTTTGGTTAAGAATAGATGCTAGTGGGTTGAATGATGTCATTTTCTAAAAACAAATAATTCATACATAAGCATACATTCTCTTGTAGCTTATAAAACATTTGTATGAATGCATGAAATACATATATGTAGAACTCTTGAACTATATTTTGCATCGGTAATTCAATTTTCATTCAGAGTACTCCTTTGTAGGGTGGTCATATCCATTTTGAATCAGATTTGTACCATACTAATTTATTATTATCATCTAGATATCTCATATCAAATAATAATAAATTATTGATTCTTTAACTCTTATTTTTAATTGATAAGAACTCTATAGGGAGGATATTAATTAACTTAATTTGAGTGTATAACCATTATTTGAATCATATATATATATTTGCTAATTAAAAAAGATACCATATCGTAGTTAATTTCGTATGCGTTCTACATTACATATTATCCTTTAGGAAAGTTCTATCTAGTAACCAGTTCTGATTAATACCTTCTATAGGGAGCTCACAAGGTTTGAGATAAAGCATTAATCTACCTTACTATAGGACTAATAATGAAAACCATGAGCTTTATGCCTAAAGTATTTTTCTACTCAATATTTTTAATTCTTAGAGTTTTTATTTTAGTTATTTATTTATTTTAATATAGTTATTAATTTATTAAATTGACATTCTGTCAATTAATATCTAATTTTATCAAATAAAATAATTAATTAAACTAGGTCAAATTATTAAATCAATATATTAAAAAAACAACATTAATATTATCCTAATCACTAGAATATTAATGTCACATGATATATCAATGCATAAATATGTGAATGTGGCACCCTTAATCTATATGATATGTTATTCAATCAATCAAATAACTAGATAAATTAACAACTCATAATTCATAGGTTTTTTTAGGAAAAAAAAATTAAAACTAAACTTAAATTCTTCAAAGTCTTCCTTAAAGTCAACTTGAGCTCTTCTATAATGTCTATCTTTATCTTCATTTGCTTTCAAGTTTAATGGGCTTGATATGTTGGATTTTTTTAAAACTTTGTTTTGGTCCATTTATTTTTATAATAAAACTGGGCATTTAAAAAAAACAAATTCCTTTTGGACCTTATTGAAAAGATTTATTAAAATACTTTTAGACCCAATAAAATTAGCCCTTTAGATACTTTATAAAATTTAGACCAAAATTAAAAATTTTTGGGCTAACTTTAAATTTGTAAATACCCAAAAATAAACCACAAATATATTTGGGTCAAAATTAGGACCTATTTATAAATTCTTCAAAGTTTTCTAGCCAAAACATATTTATCCAACACTTTAAGGTCTTGGATGACAAATTGAAAATTGAAATTCTATTTTGAACTAATTTGCAAACATTTTGAAATTAAACTTGCCAAAATAGAATTCACAAAAAATATAAGGGGGCTGAGTTAAAAAGATAATAAAATCCAAATTTCCTTTTCACCCACACTTAATGCCACGACTCCTGCTTCCTACCACGTGTTGCCAACTAGTAAAAAAAAAAAATTACATATCTCATTTTTATTACATATCAATTACAATCATAATTGTATTATAAAATATTCCTATGCTAAAAATATTAGCTTACAATATATGTAAAAAATTGAAATAATCAAGAGGGGAAATTGTGATATTATTTCATCACTCCCTCTTGTTATATATCATGAAATTAACAACATGCAAATCTCTACCATGGATTTGGGCAATAAAAAAATATTTATAAAATAATTGAATTATAACAAGAATTTATCAATGAAAGTTTTTGGTGCCACAATTAATATTCATAACCATACATAATAGATACCATATTTACATGTAATATACATCAAAATTAGCTATGATACTATTTTGTTGGAAGTATAAGATGATCATAATGATTATATTACATGTAAATTAAATAGTAAAAGAAAGAAAATTACTTTAGAATATTTTGATGTAGAGAAATTCCTTTAGCTTCAAACTTTTCTTTCCTTATTGTAGAGAGAATTTTCTTTAGCTCTGATCTTCTCTACTATTCTCAAAATTTTATCTTTCAAGTATGTAGGCACTTAATTTCATATTAGGCTTTATATTATTGGCTAACCCTGGGCTGCTGTACCCTATCATTCTCTTCCATTTAGAAAAAACCCATCCTCTAGTGATCATATAGGTTTCCTTTGGGATGATAGATGGCTATATCTACTACATTAAAAGTTTTTTATATGCCTATATCATCGGGTAGGTCAAGCACACATGAATTGTCATTGATTATTTTCAAAACATTAAAAGGACCATAATGTTTCTGCCTTAGCTTGCCATGATTCTTGCAAGTAGTCTCTCATTGCATAAATAAACCATCACTTTATCACCTACCTCAAATAATTGTTGCTTTCAATATTTGTCTGTAGCTACCTTGTATTTGAGATTATTTTCCTTCAAGGATTGATGCACATCCTGGAATATCTTTGAATACGTATCCGCTTAAGCAAATGCAACTAAAACCTGTATTAGAATGATGTTTGACTAGATCCACAATATGCCTTGGACTTTTAGTATAAATAACAGAGAAAGGATTTCTTCCAATAGAACGGTTGACTGAGTTGTTGTAAGAAAACTCAGCTTGTGCCAAAGCTAAGTCCCATTAGCTCTTTTTGTTTCTATATATGCATCTAATTTGATTTCCTAAAGAATGGTTCATCACTTCTGTTTGGCCATCAGTTTAAGGATGTGGTATGATAGAAAACTTCAATGTAGTCCTAATTGTTTTTTCCATAAAGTTAACCAAAAAGCTGCCAAAAAATTATTTTCCCTATCCGAAGTGATAGAAAGGTATACCATGTAAACAAATAACTTCTTTAAAGAATAACTTGGCTACATGATGTACATCTGTTGTCTTTCGACATGGAATAAAGTGTAACATTTTGAAAAATCTACCAATCACTATAAATATGGCATCACTTCCCATTTGGGTTCTTGGTAAACCAAGTATAAAATCTATAGAGATGTCATCCAAGGTGCATTAGGAATCAACATAGGGATGTATAATCCTGTGTTTTATGACTGTTCCTTGCTTGTTTGACACATTGACATGTTTACATAAACTTTCTTGCATCTTCATCATTCTCATATAACTTCTTAAGTTGTTCAAAACCTGAAACTTCAGTAGAAATAGTAACATGTAGAGTAGCACGACAACTTAGAGCATCTGTTAATCAGCTAGTAATTTTAGATTTATGAACAATAACATAATTTAATCTTTTAAGATAAGTTTCCCACTTAGAAAATATATGATCAATATGCTTCTGCCCATGAAAGTTTTTGAGAGATCGGTGGTCGGAGTAGACAATGAACTCTTTAGGAAAAAGATAAGCCTCCTAAGTCTTAAGAGCACCGAGCACAGCATAAAGTTTTTATTGATACATTGACCATTTCTGTCTTGTTTCACTTAACTTCTCACTAAAGAATGCAAGGGGCTTCCTTTCATGAGAAAGAACAGCTTCTATTTCAATTCTGCTTGCATCACATTCAATATCAAAAGTTTTGGTAAAGTCAGGTAGAGATAGAACATGTGCTATAGTCAACTTTTCCTTGATCAATTTTAAGCTATGATTAGCAACCCCCTCATTGAAATTTGCCTTTCTTCAAGCAATCTGTAATAAGTGCCGCAATGGTGCTAAATGTTTTTATAAACTTATAATATATAGTTGCTAGGCCACAAAAACTCATTACATCGGTTATAGTTTTTGGTTTAGATTATTCTCTCTAGCTTTCACCTTCTTTTCATACACATGAATTCCCTTACTCCTTACAATAAATCCTTGAAACCCTAGTTTATTTGTTAAAAATATATAGTTTTTTACATTTACAAATAGCTCATTCTTTCTCAACACAATTAGGACTTGCTTAATATGATCAAGGTGCTTCTCTATATTCTTACAGTAGATCAAAATATCATCAAAATAGACAACAACAAAATAGGACATAAAGGGTTTGATACTTAAGTCATAAGATGTATGAATGTACTTGGCTCATTAGACCTAAATGGCATGACTAGCCACTCAAATAGCCCATCCTTTGTCTTAAAAGTTTTCTTTCATTAATCTCCCTTACGAATTCTAATTTGGTAATATCCATTCTGCAGATCTATCTTGGTGAATATTTAGTACCACTCAATTGATCAAGCAAGTTATCAAGCCTAGGGATGGAAAACTGGTACCTCATAGTTATTTTATTGATAGCCTGACTGTCCACACACATCTTCAAACTTCTATACTTCTTTGGAGTAATCAAGGCAATTACGGCATAATGACTAATCTCTCTCATATGTGCCCTTTTTGTAACAGTTCCCCCACATTCTCCTTTATGATTTTATGCTCATTTGGACTCATAGATAATAATGTAAATTTGGCAAGCTAGCTCTAGGAACAAAATCAATGTGATGTTGAATATCTTGCATTGGAGGCAATTGTGTTAGTTCTGCCATTTCATCAATAAATTTTGCTAATAAGCCTTGAAACTTTTTAAGAGTAACTTGTATGGGTTGCTCTATTCCATTCACTATTAAAATAGCACTGAATTTGGCACTTTTTATGTCCTTTACAAACTTATCCTCTCTAAGAGCAATAGATAACAATGTCTTCTCCTCAACTTTTGGCAAAGTGTTCTCTCAATGGATTGAAACCACAACTATCCACGTGTGATTTTAAGTGAAGGTATATGTGTTATCTCTATCCTTGTGACTTGTATCAACATCAAACTACCACAGAGCATTTACCATTAAATATTCATTTGCATTATGTCTCATCAGGTTGTGTTAGAGTGTATAATAATCTTCTTACAATGCATGCTACTTCATCATCATCTTCCTCGACAACTTTAAATTTACCATCCTCCTTGACTATTTCTTGCTCATTATAGTCTTCCTCATGCTCATGCTGGGGGACATTAGAAAATTTGCATCTAAGACAATCACTAGATCTGTGCCTTATCTTATTGCACTTAAAACATCAAATTCCTTTCAAATTATATAGTTTTTCCTTCCCAATTGCTTATATTTTCTTGGAACTAGCTTCGTTCCATTTGCATTCTGAAGGTTTGGTAAAAGAAAACTTAGAACTAGATTTAACACGTGAATAAGCCTAACGTTTTAGAGACGTCCTAGTCTTCATAATTTGCTCGACCCTTAATGCCAAGGTCCGAGCTTGATTAATTGACAATATTTGTTGCATAGATAATCTGTCTTAGATTCCATCATTTAACCCATTTACATATCTAGACAATTGTTGATCCTCTGTTTCTATCAATTACACCTAACTTGCAACCTTAGGAACTCTTTTATGTAAGATGAAACAAAGCAAGTACCTTGAATGCAATTTTGGAACTGTTGAAAGAGAATTTGTTCATAATCCAAAGGTAAAAAATGCCCTCTTAAGAGTGCCTTTATTCGGTGCCAATGACGAACATGTGGATGTCCCATTGATCTTTGATCTTCTTGATGGCGTTGCTTCTAAGCACCCATACCCTATGCAATTTGTAGCCACTAAAACTAGGTAAATTAGTTTTTACCTTGTAAATTTCATCGTGCTATTGTTGTTGTTGTCTCCCCCTTGGCAAAAACTTGTCATCCATTTCACCATTACTTTCACCCTCTCACAAATCATCCACTAGAGGGGCAAAATGGTTAGGCCTTCTTCGTGCACCTATAGCTACTCCTCTTGCTCGTGGTTTAATCTTAACCTTATTTTTGGCTTCCTCCTCTAAATTAACATTTATTGGGATAGAATATGGCTGCCTGTATGGTCTTCTCCTTGCCACCATTTATTCTAGTTGTTGTGGATTATTAGCTCTCAAAGTCATAATTAGTTCAGTCAATGCTTCTATGCATTTCTATATATCTCTTAAAAACTCTGTTATATGTTCATTTAAAGCATTCAAACGATCTCCATCAAATCACCAGGGCCTATCATCTCAAGACAAGGCTCTGATACCACCTAATGTAGGACAAACATTAATGAGTTTGTGATTTTGTTCACTAAGAAGAGGTTGTTGATATCATTTAATAAGACGAAAGAAAGTTAGCTCAGAATAAATAAAAATTCTGAACTAAACTCTTAATAGAGAATTCTACCTTTCATCACTTATCAAAAGCTGTTGAAAATTTAGAAGTTACTAGTTTAAATACTATATTCTTGGAATAATTCTCCAAGCATAGAAAAAGCCAAACTAAAGTTCCAAGACAAACCTTAATACCAAATTAAAGTTCCTAGACAACATAACTATCAAAACATGTTAAATGAACACTAAAAATAGCTATAAAAGCTAAATGATCAAATTTAATATTTCTTTGAGTCCATTAACTATGATTAACTTCAGTTTGGGCTTGGGTTGAATATTGGGCTTTATATTGTTAGCAAACCATAGGTTGCTGTTGTTTAACATATTTTAGGGTGTATGCATGTGATTATGTACATGTTGAACAAACTAAACATATGTATCATATATATAAATTTTGTAGTGAAATTAAGCAAGTAATCAACATATACACATGTACCTTAAATCATTAACAACTTAAAATGATGGAAACATACCTCTGATGACCTTTGATGAATATTTCAAATCCATATTTTCTTAGCTCCAACTTTGAGCTCATCTTGAAGTACACTATTATTTAATTCTAGTTCATAACAATCCAGTGAGATTGTGAAGCTAGAATAGCAGCAATTAAATTTCTAGCAACAAGGTTTTGTTTCTTGAAAGAAAGATAAGAGAAATTTATTTTTCTTTCTCTCTAATTTTTCTCACAATTATTTGTTCAAAGAAAATTTCCAAAAACCGAACTCTCTTCAATGCCCTCTCTTTTTGCATGAAGTTTTGCTTCACCCTTGTTAATCAAAATGAATTCACACCATTTTTTGTATCTAACCACTTCACAAGTGCTCAACCAAAATTAGGTTAAGTGGCCAACAACCAAAAATAATTTTTGGGGGCCATTTTTAACGGTCTAATAAAATTGACCATTAATTCTATAAAATGGAGCTCCACTTAATTTAATTTATGTTTCTCAAATTAGGTATGTCTTTCACTTATGAATAAAATAACAAATAAATAAATATCATATTTTATTTATTTAAATAATATTTATTTAATTATTCAAAACCTGTTTGAATAATTAATATTTACCTTATTTGATTTTACTAACATGGTTAATTGGTGAATTCATGGTAAAACAATTCATGGAACAAAATTGTGGCACATGTTAACATCTAATTAGTTAACGACTCTTGTCAACTAATTAAGTGATGTACTTAACATTTAAGTCGAGACAAGTGCACAACCCGAGGAACCCTAAAATATATTTTCAGTTTGCTAGAATTTCTAGGATGGAACTGTTCAATTCATAATGTTGTCCTAGTGCACAATGAGTATACTTCATATTGTGAGAGCTTCTAGGTTCACGCCCGAATTATCATATAGAACTCCTTCATATGTCCGTGAACGATGCCCCATACACACGTTACCGATATTACAAAGCAGTACATTAGACCATACAAGTTGAGTTTATAACATATTCGCATAATCCCTCTATCATTTATATCCGGGTAGAGCAGAGATATAGATCAACACTGTTAAATCTCCATATTCCCGATCGAAAGCTTATCTCTAGAATTATATTTCAATAAATAATATTTCAAACACATTTGTGATATTATTTATCCCCAGGGTTAAACATTTTTCCCAATAATTACTGCTTATGGCCATAAGACTTTCTGAAATACAATCTTAGAGCATTATGATATATTACTCACTCAAATAAGCTAATCAATCCTATATCTATGCACATCGAACTTCATGAGCATCAGACCATACCCAATGACACCCAGTGGTTAGACCATGAAAGGTTTCTATCATGTGTGGAACCAATGTATGGTGGATCACTCACAAGCCCACCATGACACTCATGTCAAAGGATAATGAATACTACTCAACTCAAAAGATCTTTATTGATGGCTCTATAGAATGTCTATTGGAGGTCTTTGTGAGTCTATTCAGTATTTAGTCCTTACTAAATACTTGTATTTGTATACCAGCTTTCACTAAACTCAGGGTTTACTAAGACTAACTTTCTGGACCATCTAGATATAGACATACACCGATCTATATATTTATTAAAGTATTTACTGACAGACTAGCATCAGTAAAGATAGATTAGGAACATAATATTTGAGAACATATTTGCATAATGACATTTTCTAGCACTATTTGCAACTCTTTACAACTATGTCATTACTAATATATTATCAGGTCTTTGTCCCATTTCAAATAAGGCTCTAACTCTTTAGATATCGCTGACTCTTATAATCTAATAACTCTTATCAAAGCCAACTCTTAGTATTTGTAACGCTCAGCGTTGCTAACTCATTTAGACTAGATTTGAACTCTTTAAGATCATACAATGTCTCAAATATTATAAGCATCTTACTATATATAAAATAAAATTAGCAATTTAATGAAATGATAATACTGGTATAAATATTAAACAAATATTCATACATAAAGGGATGACACGTAAGCACAAACCCCAACAACTCCCACTTGCTTTATTTCCATTCATGATGGTATTGTATGCACATTGACTTCACATATCTTTCAAATACTTTTGGAGTTAAGGTTTTAGTAAGTGGGTCCGCTACATTGTTTATAGAATCCACTCTATGAACTATTACATCTTCTCTAGCCAAGATTTCTCTAATGATATGGTATTTTCTTTCCATATGCTTAGACTTTTGGTGTTCTCTCGGCTCTTTAGCTTGTGTAATGGCTCCATTATTGTCGTAAAATAATGGAATAGGATCCATTGTACTTGGAACTATTCCAAGTTCAGCGACAAATTTACGCATCTACACAGCTTTTTTTGCTGCTTCTGAGGGTACAATATTTTCTGCCTCTGTTGTGGATGACTATTTTTTACTCTTCCAACTAAATGCAGCACCATTAAGAATGAATACATATGCAGATGTAGACTTTTTATCATCTAGATCAGACTGAAAGTCTAAATCTGTGTATCATTTCATTTGTAAGTCACTTTCTCCATATAACAGAAACTTGTCTTTAGTACCTTTAAGATATTTGAGGACATGTTTCACAGTTATTCAATGGCCTTTACCTGGATCAGAGTGATACTAACTTGTAACACTTATAGCCATACTGATGTCAGGTCTTGTACACATCATGGCATACATCAAGCTTCTTATAGCTCATGAAAATGGTATGTTAGACATACTAATCTTTTCATCTTCATTTTGAGGACACGTCTTCCTTGAAAGATGAACGTCATGTCTAAAAGGTATATTAACTGTCTTATAGTTATTGAAATTATACCTTTCCAAGACATTATCTATGTAAGATGATTGAGAGAGTCTTATAAGCCTCATAGCTCTATCTTTATATAGCTTTATACCTAGTATATAGGAAACCTCTCCCAAATCTTTAATGGAGAAATTCTTACTAAGGTAGCTTTTAACTGACTATAATATACCAATATCATTTTCGATAATGAGTATGTCATCCATATAAAGAACCAAAAAGACTACCATGCTCCTACTATACTTTTTATACACACATGATTCTTCTTCGTTCTTGATGAAACCAGACCATTTGATTACTTCATCAAAATGAACATTCTAACTTCAAGAAGCCTGCTTAAGTCCACAAATAGACTTCTTCAGTTTGCATACTAAACCAGAAGTTTGGCTAGATGTAAAACCTTTAGGTTGTTCCATATATATTTATTCTCCAAGATATTCATTTAAGAATGCCGTTTACATCCATTTGCCAAATTTCATAGTCTTAATATGTAGCAATTACCAGTAAAATTTGAATTGACTTAAGCATCGCTACTAGTGAGAAGGTTTCCTCAAAATCAATCCAAGATCGCTGAGTATAATCTTTCACCACTAGACGGGCCTTGAAAGTCTCTACTTTCCTATCGGGCCCATACTTTCGCTTGTAAATCCATTTACAACCGATAGGAACAATTCCTTCAGAAAGCTCAACCAAGTCCCAGACTTGATTTTGATGTATTGAGTCAATCTCAGATTTTATGGTTTCTTTCCATTTTTCTGAATTGATATCCAACATTGCCTCTCTATAAGTCAAAGAGTCCTTTTTTTAATTAAGAAAACATTAAGAGAACCTTTAGGTATTGAACCATACCTTTCAGGCGGCCTAGATATCCTTTCTGACCTATGTGGAGGGTATGTCAAAGGTATTCTACTCGATTGAGCATGAGTTCCATCATTGGTTCATTTATATCCTAATTGAGTTCATCTAATTCAATCTTTCTATAATCTCCACAATCCATAAAAAATTATTTCTCTAGAAAAGTAGCATTTCGAGCAACAAACATATTTCATTCCTTAGGATCATAGAACTGGTACCCTATTGAATTCTTAGGATACCCAATGAACTGATACTTGTATCATTTAGGTGTAAGTTTTTCTGTTGCATAACTTTTACGTAAGCTGGACAGTCCCAAATCTTAACATATTTAAGACTCGATTTTCTTCCATTTCATATCTCATAAGGAGTAGAAGGAACAACTTTCGATGAAACTCTATTCAATATATGAGCAACAGTTTCTAGAGCATAGCCCTATAGATATTTAAAGAGATCGGTGAAGCACATCATCGATCGGACTATATCTAATAAAGTTTGATTCCTCATCTCCAAAACACCATTGTTTTGTGGAGTACCTGGATGACTATACTGAGTAAGAATCCAATTCTACTTTAAATATCCAAAAATTCACTGATCATATTTTAATTGTAAGAGTGTATGGGACCTACCAACTACTTGGTCCACCAGCTAGATGACATTTTAGAGCCACCGACGTCCTAACACATAATTCTCAGGTTACCTGCACCCCTAAGGAATTGAACTCCGTCCCCATCTCTATGGAGGTCTTATAAGCCTTTAAAGGTTTGTCTTTGTACCCATTTGGTTGGCCAGCCCAATGGGTACAAGAACGAACCTATCTCCCATTTGCTCTAGTATCATTCCTGATGATATCTCATACACATCGACTCTCCGTATTTTATAAACACTTTTAGAGTCTTGGCTTTAGAATGTGGGTCCGCTAAATTATTTATAGAGTATTTCTATAAATAATCACATCACAAGATCCCTCTAATCATGTGAGACTCTTCTCAATATAATTAGAGTACTGATGTCCTCTTGGCACTTCGGCTTGTACTATGGCATTTTTTTATTGTACAGTTATGGGATAGGATCCATCTGTGTTGGAACTCTTCCATGGGCCAGTGACAAATCTACAAATCTTCAGTGCACTTCTCCTGTATACTTATTAATAAGCAGTGAATCCCAGTTTGGTGCAATTCTAACTCATTTAGTACTAATGAGAATGAGCACATTCTCAGATGTAGACTCTCTATCATCTAGGTCAAACTAAAAGTTTGACTCCATACATCTTCTCATTTGTAAGCTACTTTTTTCATATTTGAGAAATATATCCTTTGTACCTTTTAGGTACCTCAGGATATGTTTGACTACCATCAAATAAAAGTCACCTGAGTCAGACTGAAACCCGCTCGTAACTCTCATAGCCAAACTGATCTTAAGTCTCAAACACATCACAACATACATCAAGCTCTGAAGAGATGATGTATCTAATGCGTCAGACACTCTAACTTTCTCATCTTTCATCTGAAGAGACACTCTCCTAAAAAAAATGAACATCGGGTCTAAAAGATACGTTAACTATCTCATAGTTAACAAACCGTACCCTTTTAGACGTTATTGATGTGAAATGATTTGGGAGAGTCCTATCAACTTCCTAGCTCTATATCTATAAAGCTTTATTGTAATACCCCAAAATTTTATTTATTTTGATTGAATTTATTAGTCAAAAGAAATGGAAGAATTTGATTGGTTGAAAAAGTATAGTATGGTATAAGTGTTTGCATGGAATTAAAACCTATGCTATTAAAAATTTTCTAACATTTGGACCAATAGAATTTTGCCAACATTGTTAAATGGAATTTACTAGAATTAGTTAGATTTAAACTAGATTTTTTATTTAGTTTAGTTATGAATAGTTTTTGGAATTTTTGGACCAATCAAATGCCACAATTTCTAACCAATGGCATTTTTGCAATTTTGAGTTTAGTTGGGGGTATTTTTGGAAAGCAAAATGAAGGCTATAAAAAGGGGAATAGTATTAAAAAATTAGAGAATTCAAAACCCTTTGGCCATCCTCCCTCCTGCATTTTCTCTCTATTTTTCTTTTATCCCCCTTTAAATTCAACAATTCTCAATACTTCCATTAGTAAATTAAGCCTCCAAACCCTTAATTAAACCCCTCTTCATCAAGTTTCAAGGATCAATTTCAAGGTATAAGGTGTTATTCAAGGTGAGTTGATGCTAAAAATTCTATTGAATATGGATTTGGGATTTTAAGGGTTAATAGATGAAGTAGCCATGTAGAATTAGTGAATTATGCTTTTAATTTGGTAAATTAGAATTTTATTCATTATTTGTGTATTTTGGCAAATGAAGGTGAAAGCTTGGCCAAGGATAGCCAAGGGAAGGAGAAGGAGAAGATGTGAGTCAAGTGGAGGAATTAAGCTTATAAGGTTGGTGTGTACTTTAGTTTGAAACTTAAATTCTTACTTTAGGAAATTTAGTGTATATTTATGTGTTTTAATAATATGATGGATGAGTATGTTGAACTATAGCATTGAATTGATAATTATATTGTTTCTAAATTTATTAAATATTTTTTAGTATTGGATATTAATTGGTGGTCAAAATTGAAAAGAAAAGAAAAATTGGGCATCAATATGAATTTTGAGGAAATAGGACATATGGAAAATTCTGGAATAATTTGTAAACATCTGAAATTTTTATGTATTTATGTGAATTAATATGGAATTAGAACTTATATATGACTTGTTGAAGAAATTGGGGCCTAATGGCAAATTTTTGGAACAAATGGGCCTATAAGTGGAAAACTGGAAACAATTGGGCTGAATTGTTAAATTGGAAAATCTGAAACTTATTTGGGTATTTTTGAATATTCTGGACCTATATGAAAATTTTTGGAACATTTGTGCTTAAGTGCAAAATTTTGAAAATTTTAAGCATAAAGGTGAATAGTAAAACATTTTGGGCCTATTTGTAATAATAATAAAATATTTATGTCTAAATATGAATAATCAAAAAAATTAAGTAAATGTGAATTTGTATAATAATTTTGTTTAATAATAATAAATTTGTGTTAAAAATTTTTTAAAGGAAAATAATGTATTAATAATACTATTGAGACGACCTAAATAAACCTGAACATTAGTAGGAGAGGATTGGTAGTTAGCATGCCAAAAGGGTATTATAGCAGTATTGCGCCGTTTACTTGTCCGATGACACTACTCAGTATATTTGATTTGTTATCTATTCTGATCTGTTTTGGATTCTGTGGGTAGGCACCGAGTGCCCGATGCTGGATCATTATCTGTTATTTGTTAGCCCATTAGCCAATCCATAGTATTGTGTCAATGTTTATTTTGGGCACCTACTTGGATTAATTATAAATCTGATATTTGTATATATATATATATATTTGATTAATTGAAATGAGAAATTGAATAATGTTTTGGTTTAATGAATTGATAAATTTTGATTTATTATGATATATGGCAAAAATTGGTTATTATTAAAAATTTCATTGTTTATATATATGGTTTATTTGTAAAAAGGTAATAAAATTTTATTATACTGTTTCAACTTTTGTGTACACCCACTAAGCTGTTGTGCTTAGCGCGTTGGATTTACCATGCGCAGGTAGTAGAATTGCCATCACTAAAGACTGAAGAGTAAATTTTTCTACTGCAGCTCAGAGTCGCTCACATCCTTTATATATATAATTATTTTTGGTAGATATTTTATTTGTCTATAAACTTTTGTATATTATATTATGGACATTAAGTGTATGTGCATGTATATATGTATTTCTTCAGAATTGTCTCCTTTAAAACTATGATGATATGTGATATCTATTTTGATAATATGCTGAATGTGATAGTTTGGTGAAGGTTTGATGCATTTAGATTGCAATATGAGTTGTAGATATTTGTTGAAAAAAATAGAAGTTGGTTGAGAATGGATATTGAAATTTGGGAGTATTTTCTTTTGTTACAGGTAGTGTAAAAATCCAATTTTTAGGGGAGACTTTGTCAGTTTTTCTCTGTAAATGTTTATAAAGTAAAAAGTATTTTTGAAATTTGAATAATTATTATTATTGTTTGTGTTCGATGCTATCGTAGCACCCCCTGATCTCGTGTCTGGATAAGAGGCGAGTGAGGAATTCTCTCCTAAATCCTTTATAGAGAAATTCTTACGAGTCTCTTCTAATCTATTATAACATACTATTATCATTCCAATGCCCAGTATGTTATCAACAAAGAGCATCAAGAAGTCTATCATGCTCCCACTAACCTTTCTTGTACACTTGACCAGAAGTCTAGCTAGACGTAAAACCTTTAGGCTGTTCTATAAATATCTTTTACTCGACATATCCATTTTAGAACACTATCCTTACATCCATCTGCCAAACATCAAAGTCATAATATGCTGCAAGAGCCAATAATATACTAATCGACTTTAGCATCAATATTGGTCCAAAGGTTTCCTCTTATTTGATCCCAGATAATTAAGGATTACCTTTCTAAGACCAATATAGAGCCTAAAAAGTCTCTACCTTCCATCTGGCTCCCACTACCTCTTTGTAAAACCTTTTCAACCAATGGGAACAGTTCCCTCGGGTAGCTTTACCAAGTCACAAACTTGATTCTGATGCATAGAGTCAATTTTGTTTACTTGGCATCTTGCTGTTTCCGGAATCAATGTCTAACATCAACTCCCTGTAGGTCAATAATGATTTTCTTCTACCAAGAAAACTCCAAGTTCACCTTTAGGTATCAACAATACCTAATAGGTGACCTAGACTTCATTTCTGACCTATTGAGAGGTATGCTAAACGGTCACTGCTTAATTGAGCCTAAGTTCCCATCCTTGGTTTATTGATTTCAAGATTAACTTTACCAAATTTAATATTTCTATGATTCCCATGATTCATGAGAAATTCTTCCTCTAGAATAATGGTCTACTGAGAAACGAACACACTTCGCTTCTCTAAATCATAGAACTAGTATCCTATTGAAATCACAGGATACACAATGAACCTATACTTGTACCTCTTGGGTGATGTTTATCGTATTAAGTAACTATTACAAAATAAGATATCCTGCTGCGTAACGCTTACGTAAGTAGAACAACCCCAAATCTTAATATATTTAAGATACGCCTTCCTTTCTTTTTGTATCACATATAGAATGGAAGGAACAACTTTTGATGGAACTCTACTTAATAAGCAGTTGTATTTGGAGCAGATACTCACAGATATAGATCGGTAACACTCATTATCAATCAGACCATATCTAATAAAGTCTGATTCCTTATTTCCTAAGCATCATTATGTTATAGATTACCCAGAGGACTATAATGACTGAAAATCTCATTCTTCCTTAAACAAACAGAAAAATTTGTTGTTGCTATATTCACTTCCTCGATCTAATCGAAGGGATATGACGTACATTCTAGTATGTTTAGTCATCTCCGTGAATACATTATTCATAAACTGGTTAAGGCTTTATGGTCAGATTAGGAATCCAACAATCCTTAACTAGACGGATAAGCGTCTCACGCTTATGTGACCTAACTTACATGCCCAGCTCTGTATCAATTAAGGATTTTGATCTACAGACATTTTTAATTGTATATAATGTCCATTTATTAATTGACATTTAGCTAATAAAACATCATACTTATTATGCAATGCAACTATTGTATTGCATACAAGAAGTAAGTCAAGTTGCTCAACAACTTGGACCTGCAAGAAATCACAATTTCTTACTCTCAACTTTACTTCTACAAGCTGTAACATTGAAGTCTCTCTCAATCCCTGCAACATATTGCAAATATGAGAAGAACTTGTGGTATCACATATCTAGCTTGAGCTAGCATCATATGCTCTAAAAATATTTATATGTGTCATATACAGACCTGTGGGAGTCTTTCTAACAATTATAAGGCTTCTAGGGTAGAGGGATTTCCAATACATAACCTTACTGTAGTGGAAATATTTTCCATCTACACGCTCTTTTGTTGATCTTTGGATAAATATTGCCTCTGAGGATTTATACTCGGTATCTGCCTCATCTTCTTCTCCTGAAACATCTGATCTCATCAGATATACTTGGAGTAAAAGGTGAAGCACCCTAAGCAAAGAGGGTTACACTCTCTCTATTCAATCCTCTAGAGAGTTGTTATCAGAATTACCTTACGGCAAACTCTGATCAATAATAAATTCAAATTTTTTTGAATCCAGAACACTTCTGAGATTCATCCACCGATCAGAGTAATTCCTAGCACTCTAGAGTTGGACTGCATCAACTATGCACACCAACTGGTTCATAGTGGCCATTAGACTTGACAGGCCAAAATAACGGGAGATGTAAACAGAATAGTTATTAAATCGCTAATAGAATATTTTAAATCATGGGTATACTAATTATACATTTTCAATTTAAAATGCCCTCCCACTGCTTTACAAAATCCTAATAATCTCTCGAACAGGAAGACGATAATTTAAACTCTTTTAAACTATACAGCAGGAAGTAGATCCTATTGAAATTTACTCGGGCCTCACGCTATAGCAATATTGGCCTTTGTAAACCCAACAGGTAGAAAACATTTGTCAATTGTAACTCTTACCACTTGATCATGAATATACCTTATCCTCACGCTATAGCAATATTGGATAAGTGTATTCCAGATTAACTTGTCAATGATCAAATATATGCTACTGATACTACCCTCACATTGTGGCAATATTGGGCAATACCTTCGCATATATTTGCCTCATCTCATGTTTAACCATTATAGTCCAAGCCCAACCGACCAAGTCCCTCATGCTATAGCAATATTGGGAAAAGGCCCACGTGACTCATCTAACACCGTATTGATAAGTTGGATCATAATAAAACATTATCTCATAATATAATATCCTTTTATCTGATTAAGAGAGATTTTTTTAACCTTGGTCTCCATTCTCCTAGGAAGGGTGATTTTCAATAAATTAATTTTTCTATGTAAGCACAACTAACTCCCACCAATAAGGCTCCCATTGTGGTTACCAACATAGAAAAATTAATTCTGGTTTATAATATAGACCGATAACTCTTTATCACTGCATCTCATAAATCTCGATTTATAATGTAAACTGATAACTTTTATCACTACATCTCATAAATTAACACATACGAAACTAATTTTGAAACACTGTTCGAAAATATTGTAGCTATGAACAGTAAAAATGGTTGTTTATGTGCTATTGATCAAGTGAACATTACACCGCCATGGTGCCAAATGTCATCGCTGCAGTGCTAAGAGGTCAAACCCCCAGTGCCGCGACGCCAGCCCCTTGGCACTGTAGTGCCTAGTGCTTCCCAATAGGTATACTAGTTTCAACACTTGAAACGCGCCATTTGCATCCATTCACTCAAATTACACCCAAATATGCCTTAATGGCTCTAATACCATTGTTGTCGGGGATCTAATACATATGGGTGTATGCATATGCAAATGTGTCTATTGCCTAAAACACGTATCATATACGAATTTTTATACGGTGGAAGCGTTAAATTAAATAATAAACACAATAAATAAATATATTAATCATATTAATATATTAGTAAGGTAGAGAACTCACCTCAACATATAACATTATACACATAATTCTCCAGAGTCCGCATAAAGACTAACTCGTGGGCAGTTCTAGTCACCAACTTGGTGGGCTTGCTGAGCTAGAACAGCAACCCTATAAGAGTTAAACCCAGTGCTGCGTATAAAATGGTGGGGTGTGTGTTTATATCATTTTCTCCAAAAGGATAAGAAATGGAGAATTTGAAGCAATCCACCATTGCTTTAAATTGAACCATAGAGAAAAATGAAATAATTTCTTTTTTTTTCTTCTTCTCCTTACTTGGTTCCCATTTCTTTCTCTCTTTTCTCTTCTCCATTTCCGTTTGTTTCTCTTGGCACAATCACAAAGCACACATTTTTTTTTACTTTTAATTTTCACACATCTCTCTCATATATATATATATATATATCTAATATATATATTAAAATAATAATATAATATAATATATAATATAAATAATAATATAATATTAATAATGGGTGCTAACTATTTGGCACCCAAAATATAATATTAATATATATAATATAATAATATATTATAATAAGAGATATTTTGATTATTTAACTACTAAATAATCAAAGTGTAAAATTACCATTTTACCCCTCATGAATAGTTACCAAGTCTACCCCTAGTGGGTCCCACCAAAGGCCACACTTGGATAAACTCAACCGAGGTTCACAATGCACACGTGTCATTATATAATTAGTAAATAATAATTATTGATTAATTGTTGTATTAAACGCTTAAATACAGACACGCGCACATTCCTGTTGTAATATCCAATCCCTATTAGTAGTATTGGCGCCTAAATTTCGGTATAGAGCAAATAAGACACCGTAGGGTTACTCGATTTTAATCCTATTAGAAATATTCCCTTTATAGTGCACGTGAGAGATATTAGACCTAATTTGGTAATTTTACACTCGACCGGTGCGCCGGACGACCCTAAAATATTTTTAGAATTTTTCTCTATTGGCTTAGAAAAGGAAATCCTAATTTACTACATGAATTTCCATTTAAGGGTTATGAATGGAACAAGCCTTTGTTGAGAAACATAATCCATATATTAGAGAATGGACCAATTAGAAGAAATCTCATGGATTGCCAAGTTGGAAGTTCTAGTTAGTTCTTTGAATTTTTCTAACTAGATAGTTACAAATGAACTAATTACATAATTAGTTTTTAACTAATGACAAATTTTAAGTAAGTTGAAGGGCAAAATGATCAATTGAGGGAGCACTATATATATGTTAGAAGTGTGTAGAAATTTGAAGAGAGATCAAAACCAACACTTAGCCAAAAAAAAGAGAGAAATTCGAGCTTCAAAGGGGGGTGCTGCTACAGTGACTATTCAAGTTTTTTTTTCATGATTTTGCATGTGTAATCAAGCTAAAATAAGGTTACATATGAATCATTAAGCTCAATTGATTTTGCATTGTTTTATGAGTTTGATAAGTGAACTTTCAAGAATGCACCAATTGACATTCTTATGTGTATTCTTGGCTTAGATTGAGTTGAATTCTAGTTTGGAGCTTGAAGGAGTCATCAATTTGAAGAAATTGGCAAGGTGAGAATTAGGGTTTTTGGTGATTTTGTTGTAGAGATTTCAATTGGTTGTAATTAGGGTTTTAGAATGAAATTGGCATGATTATGTTGTAATTGGAACAAGAAATTGAGAAAAGGAATGTGTTGGAATCTAGGGTGAAATTCTGCCACTTTAGGGAAGTTAGGAATTGAGTGGTGTTTTGATTGAATTGTTGTGTGTAAATGGTGCATATTTTAAATTGAATTATATGGTTGATGGAAAAACCAAAAATGAAGAAAATGGGATATAATTGTCCATGTTGGAAAGGTGAAGGACAATTATGTCCAACCAAGTTATAAGGTGTTCAATAATTTTCAGGGCGCCAGATGGTGAGTTAGTTTCGATTATGGCTCCGTAACTAAAATCGGCAAGTAGTATGCATCCGGACTTTGTATGCCAATTAGGGCGTTTAGTAGTTAAATGAGATTCTAGCATTCGATTTAGTTCTAAATGTCATTTGTGGCGCGTAGGTGAAGATAACCGAGAGCGTTAACGGGAGCAGAAATCGGGAGCGAAATTGAGCGCGGAACGGTTGTGAGTGGAAATCTGCCATTTCTTTTACTTTTCAATTATTATGTTTTCGCACAATGACTATGTATGTTTTATGAGCTTTCGATGCATAAACATGATTTATGATCTTGATATATTCATAGACATGCTTTTACATGATCGATTTACGAAACAGTTTTAAAATTCTGCATTTGTTTTAAAGGCCATTGGTACCCTCAGATTGTAGTGGTGATGATTGTATTAGACCCGGCCGGTATATCCCGTGCACATGGGCAGGTCTTGGGGGCGTGTCACTAACTCTGGGAAGTCGGGATGTCGAGTCATGTGAGTCGCCCTATGTGTACGAGGTATTGTCTCGCTATATGTATGTGATGTAGGATTCCGCTGCATAGCCAGTGAGATATCTTGAGATGTCACTGCGGGTGCTACTAGTTGAGGTGCCCCGTGACCTACTCACGTATGCGGTACTAGTTGAGACGCCGCGTGAGTATAGAGCTTTAGGGTTACCATTGGTACAGTTTAGAAAGAAAATGGCCGAGCGAGGATTTTACTAGTTTTTGATTTACCGATAGCATTTATGCATTCATATGCACACAACAGTTATTATGTTACACAGATTCTAGATATTATTTTCCGAAAATGTAGATAAAACCCGCTCGGCAAGATTTTATTAGCATATGATATTAGAAACCGTTTTACAATTTTACATCCATTTTAGAAGCATAATTTCTGCTTGTACTTTAGAAATTGCTATCGTTGTATAATGTTCTTGTAATTGAAATCTCATTTACACTCACTGAGCTCCTTTAGCTCACCCGTTTTATGTTTTATGTTTTTAAACCCGTTTCCCAGGTGCAGGTCTCGGTACGCAAGCTACTGATTCTCCTGTTGCCGAGTAGTGGGCCGAATCCGAAGATCATTTTTGTACATGTAAATGTGCTAAATAGCACTCTTTACTTTATGCATAGTAGTAGTAGGCATGTATATTTGTATGTATGTTTTGAACCAACAAGAAAATATTTTGAGATTATGATGATCATCTTTACTTTTCATGAGTATGCTCATTTTGTAATTTAAATGAAACTTTTGAGTTGTGTTGGATTTGATTTGGAAAGGACCGGAGGTCCGAATTGGTAGTATTGAGATGTATTGGAATTAGAAGTGAAATTTCTTTGCAGGTTTTATATGGATTTTCTGAAAAACAGGGGAAACTCTGTCCGTTTGTTTTTAAAATTAAGATGTCGTTTTCATGTATATTACTAGACCTTCTTAGTAGTAACAAGAATTAAAAGGGCTTCGCCTCGCGGAATTTCTCAACTTACCCAGTTAGGTTTGGAGGAACTTCCGTCGGGGTGCCCGGCAGGGCCGCTGGGATCTATAGTAGAGAGTCTCGGGTCGGGTCCTGTCACCTGTGGTATTGCTGAATATTGCTAGATTAAATACTTTAATTTGGCATGCTGTCCCAGTGCACAACGAGTACACTCCATATCGCGGGACTCCCTAAGTCCTACGCTCGATTCGTCAAATAGAACTATTCCATGAGTTTGTGAGTAATGCCCCATGCACACGTCACGAATAAATAAATCAGCGCGTTGAACCATACAAGTTGAGGTTATAACGCATATGTATAATCCTTCCGTCATGATATCCTGGATGTACGGGGATATAGATTATCACTGTTTAATTCCCTAGTGCTCATCCATGTCCTATCTCCAAAATTGTATTTCATTGATAATATGCATAAACTCATTTGCCATTGATAATATGCATAAACTCCTTTGCCATATTGTTCTTGATAATATGCATAAACTCCTTTGCTATATTGTTCTACCCTCACAAAACTCTTTCCCGGGATTAATGCTTGTGGCCACAAGACTTTTCGAGATACAATCTCGAAGCATCTGGATATTGAACTCCTTAATAAGCTAACGGATCCCATATCTATACACACCGGACTCCATAAGCATCGGAACATAACCAGCGACACCCAACAGTCACACCATAAAAGGTCTGTGACATGCGTGGAATCAAAGTATGGTGAATCACTTACAAGTCCACTATGGCACTCAGGTCAAAGGACCACGTATACTACTCAACTTGAGAGGACCCTCGTTGACGGCTTATATAGGATGTTTATTGGAGGCCCTTATGAGTCAGTCCCATATCAAGTCCTAATTAGATACCCATATGTCAATATGAGCTTCAAGCTCACGGTCAGCTAAGAACGACCATCTATACCTTATAGGTACGACATATGCTGATCTATATATAAAGGTATCCACAGATAGACATGCATTGGCAGAAATAGATTAGGGACAATTATTCGAGAACATACTTGCGCAACTAGCATTTTCTGTCACCCGATTGCAACTCTTGTAACTATGCAGTTACTGGTATATTCCTAGGTCTATGTCCCATTACAGACAAGGATTAAACTCTTGGATCTGCTGAGTATTATAGCCAGCTAACACTAAGTTGTGCTAACATTTAGCATTTATATCTCTCAGCGTGGCTAACTGTAGGCACTTATCTAAACTCCTTTAGATCTGACCTAAACTTCTTTAGATCTATAATGTCTGTAACGTTACATTGCATAATACCATATAAATATGTATTAGCGATTTAATGGGAATGTACACTTGTATAAATACACAAGTATATGTACATTCAGGGATGGCACGTAAGCACCGACTCTAACATTAACCGCCTCGATCTGATCGAGGGCATTTGATATACATTCTAGTTTATTTCTCTACTTGGATTCAAAATTGTTTGAACTTTTTAAAAGTTTATGACTTGTGTTTTATAAGAAACACATATCCAAATCGTGATAAATCATTGATAAAGATAACAAAGTATCGAAAGCCACCAATTGCAGTGTGATTTATTGATCCACATACATCACAATGTATAAGTTCTAATAATTCAGTGGCACGATGTCCAACACCAATAAATGGAGCTTGGTCATATTCCCTTGAATACAAGATTCAAAAATTGGGTAAGGCTCTATGGTTAGATGAGGTATCTAACTATCCTTAACTAGACGGGTTAGGTATCTTACACCTATATGACCTAATCTCATATGCCATAATTCTATATCATTTAAAGTTCTTTAGTTATTATCAGCATTCACCTGTACATTTATGACATTTCCTGTTGTATCTAATATATAATGGCCATTAATCAATTAACATTCAGCTAATAAAATATTATCCAAATCATACAAACATAAAGAATGGTTCCGTACATACATATGATATCTCTTACTGTCCAATACAGGAATGAAAATAATTTGCCAGATAATGTTTGGCACATAATAACAATTATTCAATACAACAATTTTATTATATAAAAGAATTAAATTAAAACGTTCAATAGCCTCGACCTGTCAGAAATCATTATTTCTAACACAAAGTTGTACTTCTCTAGGCTATAACAGTCTAACTTCTTTCAGACCTTGCAACACATTACAGATATAAGAAGGACAAGCAGTATCTAATACCCAACTAGTATTAGCATCAAATGCTAAAGAAATGTCGATGATAGGCAATTGTATACCTGAGGGGGTCTTTTTAATCGTGGCAAGGTATTTTGGGTAGTTCCGCTTCCAATGCCCATCCTCGCTACAATGGAAATATTTTTCTTTTACTTTGTTCTTATGTTAGGGCTTGGACATGTATTGCTTTTGAGGACCTATTTTGGGTGTATACTTTACTTTATTTGAACTTCTTAGAATTCTTTGGGACAGAATATGAAGCACCATGAACATAGAAAGCCATGCCCATTTTGTTCATGTCCTCTTGAGCTGTTTTCAGCATAGCATAAGTAGGAGTCAATCCTTGCATATTGAAGTTTATGATGAGCTGTGCAAATGACCTAGAAAGTGATTGGAGAAGCAAACTGTTCCCCAATGTATTGCTTAGTGAGATATTTATAGTTTCTAACCTCTCAATATAAGATATGATCGTAAGGACATGGGGACTAACTAGACTACCCTTGGGTAGTCTAGCTTAAAAGAGAGATTTGGCAACCATATATATTTTAACTTGAGGTCGGTCACCAAATAACTCTTTCAGGTAGAGCATTATACTCTCAGCATTGTCCATATGGACATGCTTTCTTTGGAGCTCCGTAGAAATTGAATTGATGATGTACGATTTGACTTTCAAATTGTCATCCAACCATATTTTATATGTCTTATTTTCTTCTGGAGAAGCATCATCAAAAATAGCTCGGGGCAAGCATTGATCAATTACATATCTAAGCTTCTCAGAATTTAGAACTATTTTGAGATTCATAAGTCAGTCAGCATAATTTTCTGCACCTTTGAGTTGGTGCGCATCAAAGATATGAACTAGTAGGTTGCTTGAAACCATTTGATCTTGAAAAGATAAAAGAAAAGATATTAACAGAATATTTCAATCGTTAACATATAATGTTTTAGACCATGGGTATAAAAATTATGCATTTTGTTAAGTCTAAAAACTGATAGAGTGTGTGGGGCCTACCCAATACCTTAGGTCCACCAGGGTATGCTGAGGGGGAGGCGCAGGCGCCTCAACACACCCTGCATCTCATGCATGACCTCCCAAGGATTCGAGCCTGGGACCTTTCCCTTATATTACCTTAACGACTCGTCCTTGTACCCATTAGGCTGGCCTATTGCCTTTAGCTAGTAAGTCCAGTAAATTATTTATAGAGCACTTCTATAAATAATCACATCTCCTTCAGCCAAGATCCCTCTAGTCATGTAAGACTCTTCTCAACATGATTAGAGTACTGGTGTCCTCTTGGCACTTTGACTTGTACTATGGCCTTAATTTATCACAAACTTATGGGATGAGATCCATTTGTCTTGGAACTCTTCTAAGACTAGCGATAAACCTACAAATCCTCACTGCCACTTCTACTCTGCCAATCTGATAAAGCAGTGAATCCCAGTTTGATGTTATTCCAACTTCCTTAGTACTAATGAGAATTAGCACATTTTCAGATGTAGACTCTCTATCATCTGGGTTAAACTAAAATTCTGACTCCGTGCATCTTCTCATTTGTAAGTTACTTTCTCCATATTTGAGAAACTTATCCTTTGTACCCTCTAGGTACCTTAAGATATGTTTGAGTACCATTAAATGGAAGTCACCTGAGTCAGACTGAAATCGGCTCGTAACTCTTACAGCCAAACTGATCTTAGGTCTCAAACATATCATAACATACATCAAGCTCTGAAGAGATTATGTATCTGGTGTGTTAGACATTCTAACTTTCTCATCTTTCATTTGAAGAGATACTCTTCTCGAAAGATGAACACTAGGTCTATTAGATACGTTAACTATCTTATAGTTAACTAACTGTACCCATTTAGATGCTATTGATGTGAAATAATTTGGGAGAGTCCTATCAGCTTCCTAGCTCTATCTTTATAAAGCTTTATACCTAGTATAAAGGAAGCTTCTCACAAATCCTTTATGGAAAAATTGTTATGAGTTACTTCTGACCAATTATAACTTATTGACATTGTTCTTAATGACCAGTATGTCATCAACAAAGAGCATCAAGTAGACTATCATGCTCCCACTGACCTTTCATGCATACTAGCTCAGAAGTCTGACTGGACGTAAAACCTTTAAGCTATTCCATGAATATCTTTTACTCGAGGTATTCATTTCGGAAGACCTTCCTTACATCTATCTGCCAAACTTTAAAGTCATAATATGCTGTAAAAGCCAATAAAAGTCTAATTGACTTTAACATTAATATTGGTTCAAAGGTTTCCTCTTAATTGATCTCAAATCATTGAGAAATACCTTTCTAGAACCAATTTAGAGCCTAGAAGGTCTCTACCTTCCATGTGGCTCCCACTACCTCTTTGTAAACCCTTTACAACCAATGAGAACAATTCTCACAGATAGCTTAACCAAGTGCCAGATTTGATTCTGATGCATATAGTCAATTTTGTTTTTATGGCTTCATACTGCTTCCCAAATCAATATCTAACATCGACTCCTTATAGGTCAAAGGATTATTTTCTTCTACCAAGAAAACTCTAAATTCACCTTCAGGTATTAACCATACCTAAAAGGTGACCTAGACATCCTTTCCGACCTATTTAGAGCTATGCTAAAAGGTCACTGCTTAATTAAGCCTGAGTTCCCATCCTTGGTTCATTGATTTCTATATTGACTTCACCAAGTTCACTCTTTCTATGATTCCTGCGACCCATGAGAAATGTTTTCTCTAGAATAGTAGTAAACTGAGAAATGAACACACTTCGCTTCTTTAAATCATAGAACTAGTATCCTATTAAATTCATAGGATACACAATGAACGTATATTTTTACCTCTTGGGTGTTGTCTATCTTGCTAAGTAACTTTTACAAAATAAGATACCCTACTGTGGTATGGAATGGAAGGAACAGCTTCTGAGGGAACTCTACTTAATAAGCAGTTGTATTTGGAGCATATTCTCAAAGATATAAATTGGTAACACTCATTATCAATTAGACAATATCTAATAAAATCAGATTCTTCCTTACCAAAACATCATTATGTTATGGATAACTCGGAGGACTATAATGAGTGAGAATCTCATTCTTTATTAAACAAACTGAGAACTTGTTGTTAATGTACTCACTACCTCGATCTAATCGAAGAGATGTGACGTACATTTTGGTATTTATGGTTATCTCCGTGAGTACATTATTCATAAATGGGTTAAGTCTTCATGATTAGATCAAGAATGCAACCATCCTTAACCAGACGGATAAGCGTCTCACACCTATATGATCAAAACTCATACCACAGCTCTGTATCATTTAAGGATTTTGATCTTCAGACATTTCTAATTTTGTATATAATATCCATTTATTAACTAACATTCAGCTAATAAAACATCATACTAATTATACAATGCAACTATTATATTGCATACAAGAAGTAAGTCAAGTTACCCAATAACTTGGACCTACAAGAAATTGCCGTTTCTTACTCTTAACTTTACTTCTACAAGCTGTTGCATTGAAGTCTCTCTCAATCCCTACAACATCTTGCAAATGTGAAAGGGACGTGTAGTATCACATACCCAGCTTGAACTGGCATCTTATACTTTAGAAATGTTTACTTGTGTCAAACACAAATCCGTGGGAGTCTTCCTGATGATAATAAGGCTTCTAGGGTAGATGGATTTCCAATACCCAACCTTAATGTATTGGAAACACTTTCTATCTACACGTCATCTTGTTGATCTTTGGATAAATGTTACCTTTGAAGATTGATGCTGGCTATCTGTCTCATCTTCTTCTCCTTACACATCTGGTCTTACTAGAAATACTTGGAGTAAAAGATGAAGCACCATTTACAAAGAGAGTCACACCCCCTTTATTCAAATCCTCTAGAGGTGTTATCAGAATTACCTCACGAAAAATTCTAATCAACAATAAATCCAAAATTAATTATTGTTTATAATGCAGACTGATAACTCTTTATCACCGCATCTCATAAACCCTGATTTATAATGTAGACTGATAATTTTTATCACTATATCTCATAAATCTACAAACGCAAAATTAATTTTTGAAACACTGTTCAAAACACAGTTCCAAAAATATTGTTCCAAACATTTCACTATTCATGTGCTACTGTATTAAGTGAACAGTGCACCGCCGCGGCACCACCTATCATTGCTATAGTGCTGGGAGGTCAAATCTCCAATGCCTCAGTGCCAACACACGTCATTACAGGGCTCTTCAGTGTTGCGGCACTCACGTCTCACCGTTTCAGTGCTGCAAGGTCAAACCTCCAACACTGGGGCGATGACGCTTTACCGTTAGGGCACAAATTCCAGAAACTCATGCCCTAGTACAGGCTCGCCAGTGCCCCAACACTAGGAGAAAGAAATCCCAGTGTTGAGGCTCTAAGCCTTCAGAGTTGCAGTGTTGGGCCAACAAACCCCCAACGCTGGGCGCTAGAGCCTTGGCGCGGCAGCGCCCAGTGAAGCCCTATTTGGCATAAACGCGTCATTTTTACACTTGAAACGTGTCATTTTCACTGGGTCTTTTGCAACCATCCACTCAAACAACACCAAATAAGCCCTAAATGGCTTTGATACCATTTTGTTGGATCTAATATACGTATGGGTGTATGCATGTATAATTGTGTCTATTGCCTATATATGTATTATATACGAATTTAAATCTAACGGAAGCGTAAAACATGCAATAAACACAATAAATAACTATATTAATCACATTAATATATTAGAAAGGTTAGAGAACTCACCACAACGTGTAACATTATACACGTATTTTCTTGGAGTTCGCATGGAGATCACCTCGTGTGCAGTTCTAGTCACTAACTCAGTCGGCTTGATGAGCTAAAACAGCAGCCTGATATTCAACCCGGGATTAACTCTTAATCCTTAAAATGGCAGGTGTGTGTTTTTATCCTTTTTTTCAAAAGGATAAGAAATAGAGAGTTTGAAGCAATCTAGCATTGCTTCAATTGGAAGCATAGAGAAAAATGAAACAATTTCATTTTCCCTTTTTTTTTTCTTTTTCTTTTTTCTTCTTTATCTTCATTTCCTCTCTTTTCTCTCTTGGGCAAAATACCCCCAAAACCACACACCTCTCATCTCTTTCTCTCTTTATTTATATATATATATAATATATAAATAATAATAATAATATATTATATTATATAAAAGAGATATATTTGATTATTTAATAATTAAATAATTAAAATGAGAAATGACCATTTTTGCCTTCATGAATAGTTACTAAGTTTACCCCTTAGTAGGTCCCATCAAATTTCACACTTGGGTAAACTCAACTGAGGGTCCACAATACGCTACGTGTTATTATACAATTAGTAAATAATAATTATTGACTAATTATTGTATTTAACACTTAAACACAGACACGTACGTATTCCCGTGGTAGTGCTGAATATTGCTGGATTAAATAATTTAATCCGGCATGCTTCCCTAGTGCATAACGAGTACACTCCATATCGCGGGACTCCCTAGGTCCTACGCCCGATTCGTCAAATGGAACTATTCTGTGAGTCCGTGAGAAATGCCCCACGCACACGTCACGGATATTACAAATCAACGTATTGAACCATACAAGTTGAGGTTACAATGTATACGTATAGTCATTCCGTCATGATATCCTAGATGTGCAAGGATATAGATTATCACCGTCAAATCCCTTTTTGCTCACCTATATTTTATCTCCAAACTTATATCTCACTGAACAATATACACAAACTCTTTTGCCATATTGTTCTACCCTGACGAAACTTTTTTTCGGGATTCATACTTGTGGCCACAAGATTTTTTGAGATACAGTCTCGAAGCATCTAGATATCGAACTCCCTATACGAGCTGACGAATCCCGTATCTATATACACCAGACTCTTTAAGCATTAGACCATACCCAGCAACACCAAGCGGTCACACCATGAAAGGTCCGTGATATGCGTGGAACCAAAGTATGGTGGATCACTTACAAGCCCACCGTGGCACTCAGGTCAAAGGACCACGTATACTACTTAATTCGAGAGGACCTTCCGTTGATGGCTTATATACGATGTCTATCGGAGGCCCTCGTAAGTCAGTCCTATATCCAGTTTTAACTGGATACCCGTATGTCAATACGTGCTCCAAGCTCATAGTCGGATAGGAATGACCATCTATACCTTATAGGTACGATATATACTGATCTATATTAAAAGTATCCACCAACAGACCCGCATCGGCAGAAATAAATCATGGACAAGTATTTGAGAACATACTTGCGGAACTAGCATTTCCTAGCGCCCGATTACAACTCTTGCAACTATGCAGTTACTAGTATACTCCCAGGTCTATGTCCCATTACAGACAAGGCTCCAACTCCTGGATCTGTTGAGTATTATAACCAGCTAACACTTAGCTGTGCTAATATTTAGCATTTATATCTCTCAGCGTGGCTAACCATGAGCCCTTATCTAAACTCTTTTAGATCTGATCCGAACTACTTCAGATCTACAATATCTATAACGTTACATGCATAATACCATATATATAGGTATTAGTGATTTAATAGGAATGTACACTTGTATAAATACACAAGTATATGTTCATTCAGGGATGGCACGTAAGGACCGACCCTAACAAAAACACCCTCCAACTGTGCAAGTATACACTATCGTAACAAATAATAAAGGGACTTATAAAGTCGGATGTCGAACACAGGGATAATTTTTATTTTCTACTAAGTACTAAAATTATATCTTTCTTGTAATTATTCAGAAAAATTAAATTTTAATTTTGTAATAAATTTAAGTAAAATAAAAGTGTAGAAAATAAATGACACAACTCAAATAAAATAAGAAGATAACAATATAAAGAAAGCCTAGGGTTAATTACTATCCTTCAATACATTTTTTAAAGATTAATCCTTTTAATATTTTTAATTGTAGCACTTACTGTTCACTATACTGTAGCGAATCACTATAGCAATTTGAAGTTTTGCATTGTTTTTCTTAGATTTTTATCCCTAATTGCTCCATTGACTCCAAACCTACAAAATAATAATAAAATATATAAAAAGCCTAATATTCTTATTAAATTGAGCAATTAATTAAGTTACGAGAGTGAAAATAATAGATATAATTTACGCTTATCAAAGTCCCCAAAACTTAACCATTTGCTTGTCCTCGAGCAATGAAAAATAAAATCAAAGAGAGAGTTTAAAGAGATTATACTTGATAAAAATGAAATGACAAAATAAAAATAACTTGTCAGGTTAGTAAGATGATCAAAATGATTGTCTCAAATGCGGTTTAAATGGCACAAATCTTTAAGGTAGATGAATAACTATTAACAATTCTAATTATCTTCATTTAGTCACTCATTCTTCCTCAAAGATAATCACCGTGTATGTGTGTACAAGTAGCAAGCAATAGCTAAAACCATACCTTGATTTACTTTATACTTTAGTTTGTACAGAAAAGATGATGTCTTGGCATTTAATTTGTATAATGACACTTCTATATGCTTGTCTTTACTACCACTCTCCACTAATGTAGAAATCCACATATCTAAGGATCTATTTAGGACTTTACTTAGCTTGTAACGTAAGGTTCGAGTCAAGGTGGGATAAAAGGATAAACAATTTAGGTTAAGTCACACCATAAACACTCAGACTTTACCTAAAAGCCTCTTGATCTTTTTTTTTTATTATCTTTTCCCCCAAACTTATTGTGTTTCCCATCTTTTTTTTCAAAAAATTTCTTCTTTTTCTTAAGCTGGGGGTATTTTTTCTTTCTTTTTTTTTTCTCTTTTTTTATTTTTTTTAATACCCCCAAACTTAGATTGACAAATATCACCCAAAATTATTTTTCTTATATCATCATAACCTTTTTCTTTCAAGAGTATTTCTAAGCAAATGCAAGGTTTATGGTGTTACGGGTAAATTTCAGGATAAGTAAACTTTAAGTCGTGGGCACGTAATGTGGTTAAACCAAAGAATGGATAATTAGGCTCAAAATAGGGTACTAGGGTTAAATATACAATAAAGGTAGGCTAGAAAATCTCAATCGGTCCAAAGATGGCCTAATGTCATTTTCTTATTCATGTGTTTCCTAAGTTGCCTCAAGTAGTAACTAATGATAAGTTATAGAGTGTCAGTCTTTCAAGATTGTGGTGTACTCCCTAAAGCATAGGTATCTCTAAGTAATAGTTATAACTATTCATGCTTTAATAAGTGCTAAAAAAGAATGGTGATTATAAATAAGGTTGAACTTGTTCTTAAAGTTGGATAACCAAAATTGTCTCAAGTATCTATCATTCCCTATGGATTTGTAGAAAATAAATTCAGCCATGTATTTTTTTTCTTATCATAGATTAATGATCATCTTAACAACCTAACAACTAAAAGTAAAAAAAAATATTAACCCACAAGACAACCAATCAAATCATACAACAAAAATAAATATAAAAAAGTATTTCCCACCCCCAAACTTAAATTAAACATTGTCCCCAATATAAAAAAATAAACTTAAGAGTTAGAGAAACTTCCCTAGTAAAAGAAGTTGAAGCAATGCAACATTATTGTATAATGATGCGAATACGATGTCTTTTTGCTCTAGATGCTTACAAATGCTCGTGCTGCTTTCTTTGAGTATTTGACTTGCTAATTTATTCCTAAAAAAAATAAACTAACATAGCTAAAACTGAAAATAAGCAAATAAAAATAAAATTTACTTGGGTTGCCTCCTAAGAAGTGCATGATTTAATGTCATCGACTTGACATCTTCTTTCTTGACTCATGGAGGATCAAACTGCATGTCAGCGGTATCGTGTCTATGAAACTTCAATCTATGTCTAAGACCATTGCTATTCCTCTTCTTTGACTTCCATAGCTCCATGAAAAACTTTTGTAGACACGGTCCAACCCTCTTTGAGTTGAGCCTTACAAGAAAGATTTTAATCTTAGATCGGAATATTGCACCTCATTGGCCGGTATCAATATGGCTCTCCATTATCTTACCATACCCTTTCTTTTTCTTTAACTTACACAGTTTTGTATGAGTTTGTAGTTGAAGGGCTTCCATTTATTTTACTTTAGGAGGTGGTAGTGGATCTTTAGGAATTACCATGTCAACCTTGAAGCATTAAGAGATATTGTTGGAAAATTACTGATGTTCAAGGCTCTTATCTTGGAGTCTTTGTGGGAAAGGTGGCTGTGGAATATAAGAATTATTTTTGCTTTGAAGTGCCACTAATTCCTTTTCTTCTATAGTTGACTCACCTTCTTTTTTCTTTGTTGCTCTATCATAGATTACCTTAATTTGAGACATTTCAGCGGTTGTTGGTAATTCTTGTTCAGCCCTTAAGGTGATTGCTTGGCATTACTCTTTATTTTCTCTTAGATTCACCTCTGTGTTATTGGTCAATGGGCCTTGTGGATGATTGTTTAATGATGTGACTAATTGGCCTACTTGCATCTCTAACATCTTTAAAGAGGTTACTTGGCTTTGAAAGAGGGCATCTATCTGCTTCATGTATTGTATAAACATCTCCTCTAGGTCTAGTTTCTCTTCAATCAACTGTTGAGGTTGTGTTGGCATACTATGATGGTCTACCCAATCTGAATTATAGAAGTTGGTGTAGGGATTATGCTGTTATGCTTGATAGTTCTCCATGTAGTGCATATGCTCCATGCATTGGCCATTTGGATGGTTCTCATCGCAAAAATCACAAGTGATGGGTTGTCTCTTAATAGCATTAGCTCTAATGGCATCTAAATTCTTGGTCAATAGGTTAATTTGTGCAGCTAGTGAGATATGTGCCTTTTCATTATTTATGTTTGTAATTCTTCTTGGGGTTGTTCTCTCTACTGGCCATTGATAATTATTGGATGTCATTTCTTCTAGCAGGTTATATGCTTCGTCAATTGACTTGTTCATTAGTGCTTCACCTGCTACGACATCTATTATGATCCTCAATTGCTCTATTAAGTCATTATAGAATGTCTGCACAAGTAACCACTTTGGAATCCCATGATGTGGACATCTCCTTAGCATATCTTTATACCGCTCCCATGCTTTATAAAGTGCTTATGAGTTATACTCAAAAAAGAAGTGATGTCATTCCTCATCTTTGCTGTTTTGGCCGATGGAAAGAATTTAGATAGAAATTTCTAAGCCAAATCATCCCATGTTATAATTGATCCTGATGGTAGTGACATCAACCAACTCTTTGCCTTATCTCGAAGTGAAAAAGGAAATAGTCATAATCGTACTGCATCTTCTGAGACTCTATCGTATTTGAACAAATCACAAATCTCTAGAAAATTTATGATATGCTCATTCAAATCATCGCATGGATGTTCACTAAGCTGAACAAAGTCTTTCAACATTCGGATTATTTTTGGTTGAATTTCAAAGTAATTAGCATTTATTGCTGGTCGACATATGCTGGGTTGAATGTTGCTAATCGTAGGAATTGAATAATCTCTCAAAGATCTATGTTCTCCCACTTGCTATTGCAACTAAAATTGATAGGCCATGATATAGCTTTGAAAGGTATCCTATAAAAATAAAAATAAAAAGAATTGAAAAGTAACTATACAAAGAATAAAAATAAAAAAGAACTTATATGCAAAATAAAATAAAAAAATTTTGAATTTAAAATAGGAAAGATTGGTATTAATATTGGTGAAAATAAAATATTATCCCCGGCAACGGCGCTAAAAACTTGATGCGATATTTTTATATCTTAAACTTAAGTGCAAGTATACACTATCGTAACAAGTAATAAAGGGACTTATAAAGTCGGATGACGAACCCACATGGATAATTTTTATTTTCTACCAAGTACTAAAATTATATATTTCTTGTAATTATTCAGAAAAATCAAATCTTAATTTTGTAATAAATTTAAGTAAAATAAAAGTGCAGAAAATAAATGACACAACTCAAATAAAATAAGAAGATAGCAATATAAAGAAAGCCTAGGTTTAATTACTATCCTTCAATATATTTTTTAAAGATTAATCCTTTTAATATTTATATCCCTCAATTCTTATTATTGGTCATGACACTAATATATTCACAAGCCTCTTTTAAGGTCATGCAAGTATATTATAATTTATCAAATACTTATATTCTTATGGTACTTGCAATAAATAAAGATTCACTAAGAATAAGTCTTATTAACCATACATACCAATTAAGTATATTCCTATACTAATTCGAAACTTGCATATACAACATTGAATGTTACTCTATAATCATGTATCAAATTATCTAGGTCAAAATACAATGATGCATCTTCCAAGTTTATCAAAGTATTACTAAAGCAATCACAATATTGATCAGATATAATGAAGCATTGAGAACAAATAATTTGAATAATGAAGGATTGAGTTCAAATAAATATTAAAAAGATCCAACATTTAAGTTCACATATTGAGTTTAAATAATAACCCTAAAAAATAAATTTAGCTCATGATAATAAGAGAATTATGACTGAAAAATAAAATAAACATGATAAGACCAAAAGTAAACCAATATAAACGTCAATTCGTAGTTGGTTGATACGTTAGAGATTCGCCAATAATATCTTGCTTCCTTGAATTTCTCTTGCTTCTCTCTCTAAAAATTGCTCTTCTTTAATGTGTTGTGGCTCAAAGAGTCCTAAATTGTGTGTCCTCTTAGGTCTAAAATAAGAGGCCTTTATATAAGAATTGATTGGAGTATTTGAGTTGTATTTCATTTTTACTGTAGCGCAATTACTGTTTATGGAGTGGGGGTTACTGTTTTTGAGCACTGTTCATGAATGACTGTTCACCACGGGAGCAAAAATCTTTGCACATTGGAACTTCGCTGGGGTGATGGCACTGTAGCAATTTTACTGTTCATTATACTGTAGCGAAATCACTGTAGCAATTTGAAATTTTACATTGTTTATCTTAGGTTTTCATCCTCAATTGCTGCATTGACTCCAAACCTATAAAATAATAATAAAATGTATAAAAGCCCTAATATTTATATTAAATTGAGTAATTAATCAAGTTAAGGGAGTGAAAATAATAGATATAATTTACGCTTATCAATTGGATAAGTGTATTCCAAGTTAACTTATCAGTGATTAAATATATGCTACCAATATATCCCTCACGCTGTAGCAATATTGGGCAATATATTCGCATATATTTGTCTTATCTTATGTTTAACCAGCATAGCCCAAATCACCTCGACCAATCCTTCACGCTGTAAAAATATTGAGAAAGATTGAAGTGAACCATCTAATACCTTATTGACAAGACAGATTACTCTTTTTTTTGTCTTCAACCTTAAGTGGCTTGGGTTTATGACTTATGAATGCCCCAACGTTCAACACTTGACCACCCTAGCGTTCTGCTCTTTTAACACCCCTATGTTAAGAAACTTAACGCCCCCAATGCTATATAACCAACGCTCTAGCATTCACCAACAAATGCTCTTGCATTCACTATTGAACGCCATGACATTCATATTAATACATGAATTCCCTAGCGTTCGGTTCTTAACGCCATGGCATTTTTTGACAAAAACTATTTTTCTACACTTTAAAATTCAATTTTGACTATTTTCAGGCATTCTAAACACTTTATATAACACTTCAATAACCCAAAAACACAATAAACATGCTTTGATACCACTTGTTTAACATGTTTTAGGGTGTATGCATGTGATTGTGTACATGTTGAAAAAACTAAACACATGTATTATATACACGAATTTCACAGTGGAATTAAGCATGTAATCAACATATACACATGTACCTTAAATCATTAACAACTTAATATTATAGAAACATACCTTTGATGACCTTCGGTGAAGATTTCAATTTCAAATTTTAAAATTTTCTTAGCTCCAACTTTGAGCTCACCTTGAAGTGCATTATTGTTCAATTCTAGTTCACAACAATCTGGTGAGATTGTGAAGTTAGAATAACAACAATTAAATTTTCAGCAACAAGGTTTTGTTTCTTGACAGAAAAATAAGAGGAATTTATTTTTCTTTCTCTCTAGTTTTTCTGATAACTATTTGTTCAATGAAAAATCTCTAAAAAACAAACTCTCTTCAATGCCCTCTCTTCTTGCACGAAATTTTGCTTCACCCTTGTTAATCAAAATGAATTCACACTATTTTTTGTGCTCTAACCACTTCACAAAGTGCTTCACCAAAATTAGGTTAAGTGGCCAACGGCCAAAAATAATTTTTGGGGGCCATTTTTAACGGTCTAATAAAATTGACCATTAATTCTATAAAATGGTGCTTCACTTAATTTAATTTATGTTTCTCAAATTAGGTATGTCTTCCACTTAGGAATAAAATAACAAATAAATAAAAATCATATTTTATTTATTTAATTATTCAAAAACTATTTGAATAATTAATAGTTACCTTATTTGATTTTAATAATATGGTTAATGGGTTAATTCATGCTGAAACAATTCATGGAACAAGTTATGCCACTTGTTAACAACTAATTAGTTAACAACTCTTGTCAACTAATTAAGTGATGTACTTAACATTTAAGTCTAGACAAGTGTATAACTTGAGCAACCCTGAAATATATTTTCAATGTGTTGGAATTTCTAGGATGGAATTGTTCAATCCATAATGTTGACCCAGTGCATGATAAGGGCAAATTTGTCATATATTTTCTCATGTTTTTATTTTGATATTTTATGCTTTTATGAGAATAGATGGCTATTTATGTGTATTATTATTATTTATAGGGACTTGAACAAAATTTAAAGAACATGAGTCCATCGCCCCAGTGCTGAAACATTGATCGAAATAAGAAAATCAGAAAATACGACCTGTTGAAGTCGCAACTAGCGGCCCAACGCCATATCTTTATTGCGCCAACGACGGAACAATGCTCCAGTGCCATCATTCTACTACTCTAGCGGTGCAGCCTTATACATGCAACACCTCAGTGACACTATGCAGTGCTCCAACGGTAGTGTGAGTCCTAGTCCGATGAGAATTGAGATTTTTAAGCTCATATCAATCCCTATAAAAAGCCCCTCAACTCTAGACGTTAACAAATAACCCAAGACACATTCAAGAACACCAAGAATACAGAGCACGAGTCTTGGAGAGCAATAGAAGTTTAATTGAAGCAAATTTAGAAAGAGATTCAAGGCGTTCTTCGGCATCAAAAGTATTTTAAGCAGTATAATCAAGAGCAATTCGACGTCTATATTGGTTTGCTATTGATTGTATCGTAATTTATTATTATTTTTACTACTGTTCTCTTGTAGCCATGAACTAAATTTTTTTTAGGGTTAATACTTGAACTCAATATGTGTGCTTAATTGCTATATCCTTTGAATATTTAATAAACTTAGTTCTTTGATATTCAAATTACTTGATCTTAATGCTTCAATATATCTGACCAATATATGGTGAATGAGTTGGTAATATTGTTGATAAACTCTGAAGAGGAATCATAATATTTAGACCTAGGTAATTTGATGCATGATTGTAGAGTAACATTCAATGTTGCATATACACGTTTCAATTTAGGATAGAAATATACCTAATTGGCATGTATGATCAATAAGACCTAATCTTAATGAATCTTAATTTATTACAAGTACCATAGGAATATAGGTATTTGGTAAATTAAGGTATACTTGCATGACCTTGGAAAAGGCTTGTGAATACATTAGTGTCTTGATCAATAACAAAGACTAAGGGAGTTAAATATTAGAAGATTAATTATTAGAAAACATATTGAGGGATAGTATTAATCCTAAGTTTTCTCTACATTGCTATCACCTAATTCTCTTTATATTGTGTCATTGATTATATATTTTTTGCATTCATTCTTAGATTTTTATTTTTTTGAATAATTATTAGAGAAACATAATTTTAGTACTTGGTTAGAAAGTAGAAATTATCCCTGTGGGTTTGACATCCGACTATTTAGTCCCTTTATTACTTGTATACGATAGTGTATACTTGCACTTAATTATAAGATATAGAATTATCGCACCAGTGCACAATGAGTACACTTCATATTGTGAGACCCTCTAGGTTCATGCCCGAATTGTCATATGGAACTCCTCTATATGTCCGTGAATGATGCCCCACACATACATTACTGATATTACAAAGCAATGCGTTAGACTATACAAGTTGAGGTTATAACATATTCGTATAATCCCTCTATCATTTATATATGGGTAAAGGAGAGATATAGATCAACACCATCAAATCTCTATATGCTCGACCAAAAGCTTATCTCTAGAATTGTATTTCAATAAATAATATTCCCAAATATATTTTTGATATTATTTATCCCTAGGGTTAAACTCTTTTCTCATGAATTACTACTTATGGCTATAAGGCTTTCTGAAATATAATCTCAGGGTATTAGGATATATTACTCACCCAAATGAGCTGATGGATCCTATATCTATGCACACCAGACTCCATGAGCATCGGACCATACCCAGTGACACCCAACGGTCAGACCATGAAAGGTTTCTGACATGTGTGGAACCAAAGTATAATGGATCACTCACAAGCCCACCATGGCACTCAGGTTAAAAGACTACGAATACTACTCAACTCGAAAGACCCCCCATTAACGACTTTATAGGATGTCTATTGGAGGTCTTTGTGAGTATATTCAGTATTCAGTCCTTACTAAATATCTGTATCTCTATACGAACTTCTAGTAAACTGATGGTCTGCTAAGATTAACCATCAGGACCATCTAGATATAAACATACACCGATCTATATATTTATTAAGGTATTCACTGACAGATTAGCATCAGTGAAGATAGATCAGGAACATAATATTTGAGAACATATTTACATAATAACATTTCCTAGCACTATTTGAAACTTTTTACAACTACGTCACTACTAATATATTCTTAAGTCTTTATCCTATTTTTGATAAGGCTCTAACTCTTTAGATATCGCTGACTCTTATAACTTAATAACTCTTATCAGTGCCAACTCTTAGTATTTATAACTATCAGCGTTGCTAATTTTTAGCCTTAATCTAAACTCATTTAGAATCGATCCGAACTCTTTCAGATCATACAATGTCTAAAATGTTACAAGCATCTTATCATATATAAAATATAATTAGCAATTTAATGAAATAATAATACTAGTATAAATATTAAACAAATATTCTCACATAAATGGATGGCACGTAAGCACAAATCTCAACAGTTGTACCCCATTATAGACTCTTAAAATATACTGACTCTTAACTGTGCTAACTGTTAGCATTTATAACTCTTAATGTTGTTAACTTTTGCACTAATTTAAACTCTTTTAGATCAGATCTGAACTCCTTCAAATCATACAATTTCAGAAACGTTACAAGCATCTTACCATATATATTTATAATATTAATGCTTTTTTTCAAAATGTTTGTTATATAAATATTAAAAAATTGATATTTATACAATATTAGAATGGCGCATAAGCAACATTTCCAACTGAATGGTCCTCCAAGAACAATAAGATCATTCATAACTTCCTCTATATCAAGGACTACAAAGTCCATCGGTAGGATGAATTTGCCTACTTTAACCAACACATCCTCAATGGATAAGTTATAGATTTATCCCCCATTTGCAAAGAAATTGTAGTGGACTTCACCTCACCAAGACCTAACTTGTTGAAGATGGATAGAGACATGAGATTTATGCTTGCTCTTAGGTCACACAAGGCTTTCTTAGAACTAGCCTCTCTAATAGTGCAAGGGATAGTGAAGCTACCTTGATCCTTCATCTTTTGAGCCAACTTCTTTTGGATAATTACACTACATTCCTCTGTTAGCCTCAACATCTCATAGTCCTTTAACTTTTTCTTCTTCGACATTACTTCCTTCATGAACTTCATATAGTTTGGCCTTTTCTTCAAGGCATCCAAAAAGGGAATGTTGGTGTGAACCTTTTTAAAGTTCGCAAAGACATTGGAGAATTTGGCATTTAACTTCTTTTTTCAAAAGCGTTAGGCATATGAAAATAGTTAGGTAATGATAGGAGGGTTGTTCGAGAAGGAAATAGAGTTGGTTTGTGATTCATCTTAGATGGTTCCGCAATAATTTCTTTCTCTTCACCTTCAACCACCTTTTTCTTATAAGCTTTTACTTCTTTACCACTCTTAAATGTGATGGCCTTACAATCTCTTGGGTTAACCTCTTTGTAACTTGGAAACTTGCTAGAAGATTGATCTTTAATTGTATGAGCAAGTTGGCCAACTTGTACCTCTAATGACTTTAATGTTACATTTATGTGGGAGCAATGTGTCTCGATGTTATCAACCGAGCCTCATTTTTGTTGAACCTTTCCCTCATCTTAACAATGAAATTTTCCAAGAGATCTTCTAATGATGGTTTCTTCTCAACTATTGGTTGATTAAACTTCGTTAACAGTTATAGAGCATTCCTTGTATTACCATAAGAAAGTTTCTCATGATTTCAGAGCCCGGTACGATAATATGTAGGCAAGTTGTTACTCTGACGGTTGAAGTTTTGGTTGTTGACATATTTGACTTGTTCTAGATCACTCTTTTCCCCGGTGTAAGATACATGTACTATTATAATTGAATCTTTGTTTGTTGAAGCCTTTCTAGCATTTAGTGTGAAAATTTTATTCGCTAAAGCTGAAACTTGAGTTGAAAGTACAACAATTAGATCAATTTCATGCACTTCGATGACCCTCATCACAATGGACCTCTCATTAGGCCATTGGTAATTGTTGTACGCCATTTTCTCCAATAAAACTTGGGCTTCTTCCACGGTCTTTGATAATAATGTACCACCTACCATTGTATCTATAATGGTTCTTGTTTGCTCATTTAGTCCATTGTAGAAGATTTATAGTTAGAACCAATCTTAGTATCTATGTTGGGGGCACCTCCGGATAAGGTCCTTGAACAGCTCCTAAGATTCATAAAAAGGCTCAAAATCTAAGCAAGGTCTTAGATGAAGTCTTAGATAAAGGAAAGAGCTTGGTGAGAAATCTTTAAGCAAGGTCTTCCTTTTTTGTAATACTTCCTGGTTGCTAAGATTGAATCCATCCTCTTGTCTTATCCCTAAGAGAAATTAGGAACAGCGTAGTCGAATAGCATCCTTTATGACTTTATTCAATTTAATAGTATCACATACCTCCTAAGAATATAGCAAGGTGAATATTTAGGTATGCCCTTAGCAATTCCGTATATTAAGTTTGTTGAACTATATTAATAAGGGCTAACTTCAATTCAAAGTTATTGGCTTGAACTACTTGACTCCGAATCCCAGAACAATTCTCATCAACCACAGGCCTAAAATAATCCCTCAATGCCTATGCTTGCTGGTTGTTGTTACCGTCTTTGGCCATAGTTTGAGCTTGATCTCCCTTTCTCTTAAGCCTCTACAAAGTGCATTCAACTTTTGGATCAAAGAGAAAATACTCAAAGCTATGAGCTCTTCTCATAAACCTTCAAACAACCATAATAAAACCACAACTCACAAAGAACAAAAGAAAAATAAAATCCCTAAAGTGAAATTAAGTTGCTTATCCACAATATTAGCACCAATTAAAAATTCACAATCCTCGATAATGATGCCAAAAACTTGTACTCAAAATTATACACACGTGAATTGAAACTGCAAGTGTCCAAGTCATGATCAAGTAATAAAATAATAAGTGAGTATCGTCCCATGAAGATTATTAGGATCGGTGTTTACTTACCATCCCTGAATGTACATATACTTGTGTATTTATACAAGTGTACATTCCCATTAAATTGCTAATACCCATATATATGGTATTATGCATGTAACGTTACAGACATTGTAGATTTGAAGGAGTTCGGATCAGATCTAAAGGAGTTTAGATAATGGCTCATAGTCAGCCACGCTGAGAGATATAAATGCTAAATATTAGCACAGTTTAGTGTTAGTTGGTTATAATACTTAGCAGATCCAAGAGTTGCAGCCTTGTCTATAATGGGATATAGACTTGGGAATATACTAGTAACTGCATAGTTGTAAAAGTTGCAATCAGGTGGCAGGAAATGCAAGTTGCGCAAGTATGTTCTCGAATAATTGTCCTTGATCTATTTCTACCGATACGGGTCTGTCGGTGGATACCTTTATATATAGATCAGCATATGTCTTATCTATAGTGTATAGATGGTAGTTCCTAGCCGATCATGAGCTTGGAGCTCGTATTGACATATGGTATCCAGTTAGGACTAGTTATGAGACAGACTCACAAGGGCCTCCGATAGACATTTAATGTAATCCGTCAATGGAGGGTCCTTTCGAGTTGAGTAGAATACGTGGTCTTTTGACCTGAGTGCCACGGTGGGCTACCATACTTTGGTTCTATGCATGTCACAGACCTTGAATGGTGTGACCGCTGGGTATGGTCCGATGCCTATGGAGTCCAGTGCATACAGATATGGGATCCATCAGTTCCCATATGGAGTTTGATATCTAGATGTTTCCAGACTATATCTTAAAAAGTCTTGTGGCCACAAGCAACCATCTTAGGAAAGAGTTCCGATAGGGTAGAACAATATGGCAAAGGAGTTTGCGCATATTATTCAGTGAGATACAAGTCTGGAGATAGGACATGGATGAGCAAAAGGGAATTTGACGGTGATAATCTATATCCCCGCACATCTAGGATATCATGACGGAAGGACTATACGTATGCGTTGTAACCTCAGCTTGTATGGTTCAACGCACTGGTTTGTATATCTGTGACGTGTGCGTGAGGCAATGCTCACGGACTCATGAAATAGTTCCATTTGACGAATCGGGTGTAGGACCTAGGGAGTCCCGCGATATAGAGTGTACTCGTTGTGCACTAGGGTAGCGTGCCGAATTAAATTATTTAATCCAGTAATATTCAGCATACCACAGGAATGCGTGCGTATCTATATTTAAGTGTTAAATACAACAATTAGTTAATAATTATTATTTACTAATTTTATAATGACACGTAGCGTATTGTGGACCCTCTGTTAAGTTTACCCAAGTGTGGGATTTAGTGGGACCTACTAGAAGGTGAACTTGGTAACTATTCATGAGGGGCAAAATAGTCATTTCTCATTTTAATTATTTAATTGTTAAATAATCAAATATCTTTCTTTTTATATTATATAATATATTATATATTATTATTATATTATATTATATATATATATATAAAGTAAAAGAAAGAAAGAGAAAAGAAAGGAAGGCCAAATCGGCTAAGAGAGAAAAAGAAGAAATAGAGGAGAGGAAGAAGAGAAGAAAAAAAGGATATAAATTGTGAATTGCTTCAAAATCTCCATTTCTTATCCTTTTGGAAAAAAGGATATAAATTCACTCCCGACCATTTTAGCGATTAAGAGTTAATCCCAGGCTGAATACAGAGCTACTGTTCTAGCTCACTAAGCCCACCGTGTTGGTGAGTAGAACTGCACACGAGTTGGTCTCCATGTGGACTCCAGGAAAACACATGTATAATGCTACATGTTATGGTGAGTTCTCTAGCCTATAAATATATTAATGCGATTAATATATTGTGTTTATTGTATTTATTGCAACATTTATACATTTTCGCTACGTTAGGCAATAAACACAATTGCACATGCATACACCCACACGTGCCTTAGATCCGCCAACAAGGATCGGTATCGAAAATTAATGCTATGTACTATAGTGTTGGCAACCTAACTTTATCTAGGCTAATCTAAAGGCTAAGTTGAATTATGGAATTAAAAATGCTTAAAACTAAATAATATTGTCAATTGAAGATATGAGAGTTCTATGATAATGCATTCTAGGGACTTGATTTCACTCTCTTGTTCCTATGCTATTTATCGTTAGTGATTAATAACTAATCTTATGTATTTATTTATCAAGGGCTTAAGACTAATCTCATTCTCTCGCCTGAGCGTTGAATGAGATCTTATGCATATACAATTAAGTTGATATCCATATCTAACTCATTGTACATACATGCACTAAGAAACCCTTAAATGATTACCCTAAGTCTATTAGTCTCTCAACTCATTAAACTCAAAGTTATGTTTTTTAAAACCAATGCATAGATTAAACTCTCCTAAGTACATAACCTAAGCATTTAAAACTTCTAACCAATTTCTAAATCAAATTAAAAGCATTAAGTACATAAAAAAGCATAAATGAATAAATACAAAATAGTCACTAATCACATAACAACATCAAATCATAGTATTCAATAGAGTTCCACCAAGCCTTAGAATATATAATCTAGTTATCTATAATGAAACACTCAATTATATCAATTCAAATGTTCACAAAAGTAATCATGTTCAAACAACATAAATTACAAATACAAAACTAAAATAAATGTAAATGAGATAGAGAGAAAGAGGAAACTAGTTAGAGATGTTGAAAATGGTGCTTACGTGTCATTCTAAACTTGTATGAATTTTAATTGTTTAATATTTATACAATAAATATTTTGAATAAAATCATTAATATTTGATTATCTGTATAATAAGACCCTTATAATGTTTCAGATACTGTATAATCTGAAAGAGTTCGGATTTGGTCCAAAGGAGTTTGGACCAGTGCTAAAAGTTAGCACTACAACTTAAATATTGTATTACCTAAGTGTAGGTTGTCATAATTATAGTATTTACTCACGAGTTCGAGTGTCGTATCCACAGGGAGTGATCATCAAGACCAAAGGTTATTTGTCAATGTTCAGAGTAATGAAGTATTGTACCCAAAGATGAAGAATATTGATTGATTTTAAAAGAAAAGATTACCAAGTGTAAATTACGAAATCAGTTTCAATGAACACTAAAGAATTAGAGATCCACACTTACTTTAGTTGTAGTAGAGTTCCTTTGATCCTTTTACTCACTTGAAAAATGATTTCAATTGATGGAAAACATCATTTATAAAAATATGTTGTTGATATGTAGAAGATCTTTCTAAACATTTTTTATGCCCTTAGTCTACAACGAATTAAGGCTTCAAACAATCCAAAATCACTTTCAAAAGTGATAAATCAAATCATTTGAATACAAACATGAAATAAAAGAGTAGGATTAAAGTGACAAAACTATACCTCCGTTAAGTGTTTCACTCCTAGCCTTAGTTAGGAATTTAGAACAACACAACTTAATAAAATAGAATACAATAAAAAGTGAACTAAAGATTATAAAAATGATAGAAAATATAGATCCCCACCACCCTTTCAACCAAGGGTATCCTTAAATAGGAAAATTTATGGGCATTATTCACGTGTGACCAAATCTTTAGCATTTTTTACTACTAAACTTTTCACTGAATTTGTAATGCTCTTTTGACTATGAAGCTAGCTGAATTGGACTTTTTGCTCAACTGACACGTTGTAGCTAATTTAATTATATTTCCTTAGCTTCTAGAATCATACTAATTGGATTCATATTTTATGAGATACGGTCCAAATACAAAAGGCTACTCGGACTAGGCCTACACTGTAGATGGGTCTTCTTCAAAGCCACTTTTCACCCTCCAAACGTTCGAATTACAAATTGTGTGTGAAATACAATTTTATTGTACATGAAATCATCTCTCCATAGGTTTAGATATTAATTCAATTAGATTTTGTGGTAGATAGTTGTACCCAATTTACCAAACCCACATTAAAAAAGTTAAAAACTTAATTAGGTACAATACTAAAAATATGCTCAAGTTAGAGGGATTAATAACACTGATGTTGCAAAAAAATGCTAAAAACTCCTTATTAAATGTGTAATTTTAAGTGTTCATCATACTCCTCAACCAGCTTATTATTAGTCTTAGTAATTCAAATGTAAATAAATAAAAAATAACTGCGTAAGCATTTCAAACAAAATGTCAATTCAAAATCACAATTGCTATCAAGGTTAATTCATAACTTTTAAAATTGTGCGTGTGTGAACTAAGCCAAAATCTTCTTACCAAAAATAAAAAAATATATAGCTTTGAAAATTTTCTCCACGTAAAAGCCTTAACTTCATATCTTCGTGGGTAAAAAACTATTTAAAGGGCTAGGGTTTTACTAATGGAGTTAGAAACCAGATAAGTACTCAAGAAAATGTCACATTTAAGGACAGACAAATAAACTAACATTGATCAAATATAGAAAAATTAATTGTTTATAGTTAAACCATTCTTGCCACGTGTTAGCTTTTAGGATCTCAATCATGAATATCACAAATAGATTATAGGGAGAAACACTGTTGCCTAAAGACTTTTGTCTTTGAAAATAAAGACTTTATTGTAATCAATTGATTCTCTCTCTCTTTATTTTTTTTTCACTTTTATCTTCTAACATTGAACAAAGGTTTTTATTGAACTGAAGTGACTCTTTTTTTTGGTGAGAATATGAAGAACATTAGAAAACATTACAAAATAAGAATTACTTCTCACCAAAATATATTTCACAAATTTGAGTCATCCTTCGGCTAGATAAGCAAATCAATCCTTTATCTGAATAATGTCACTCTAAACAAAAATTAACCAATTCAAAAGATCAATGAAAGTTCGTAAGCTGTTTTCTTAAACCTCTTCACTCACTCACAAAAAGATGTGTGAGATTAAAAAAATGTATACTTAAACATGAAAAATCTCTTGGTTATATACATTCTAATCCATTTTAACATAAAGCTTAGTATTATGCTCAAGAAATGATTATAGAAGTTACTATTTAGTAACCTAGATAGAAAAAGTGGGTTAGAATGTGCCTTAAGAGTCCGAAAATGAACCCTTTACTCATGCCATTCATTATGCCAAATGTCTATTTTTTTTGGGAAAATAACAAATGATAATAGAAAGTAACATTGACATCATATATGAATTATCTCTCCTTCAAACTAGACTGAGACATTGTTCTTTATGTCAAAATACAATAAGAATAGAGTATAGAAGATATCACCTAAAACATCTTTTATTGAAAAGAAAAACCTACAATAAAATAAAACAAACCACAAAAAATGCTAAAAAATAAATAAAAGTAGAGAGACTACAGATAGAGACTCAAATCTATCTTACATTTCTTATTACTGTCATCAATATACCAATCTATCTGATGTATGGTTGGATTACACAGAGGTATTAAATTTTATAATTGATTAAGTAACTGATCAAGAGTTGACACAAAAATAAGGATCCATCGTGCTACAGATGAGATAAATTATTTTTTCACCACATAGTTAAGAAAAAAATAACAACTCATTATAAAAACAATAAACATTTAACAAAATAATGGGTTATTGATGGATTTGTAATTATGCCAATGAGGTAATTTGGAAAATTTCCTCTAGAGTTTCGAAGCCTCCTGGTAGAGCTATGAAGGCATCAACATTCACAAGCATTAGAGACATACGTTCATGCATTGGTATGATACCCAAAACTCGACTACCTGTGCTACACACCACATTAATCCACGGTTACCTCCCCCATATACTAAATAAAATTTTCACTAAGCTAACACCTTACTAAGAGTTTTTGCTACTTCTACAAACTCTCTTATTTTTCTAGGGCTAAACCCACAAAAGACACAAATTTTTGTAAATTTATAAGTTGATGTTTCCTCCATTGTTACACTCTCCCTAACCCTTGAATGATTTTGAGTATGTATGAAGATTCAGAAATAATGCAATGTATTTATAGAGCTAGAAAAGTGTTGCACTGTAAAATTAAATGGGTGGTTGGTTGTTATTGGATGAGATTAAGCTTTAAATGCAAATTTCAAAATCAAAGTCGACTATAGGTGGTTGGTTATTATTGGAGAAGATATTTAAAGTTGAAATGAAACATTTTTAAAATGAACGCTATAGTAAATATGTATAAGTAGTTGTGATTGTGGCTCATATCTTTCTTTAGTTTTATGTCCAAAAATTGCTTAAACGCTCTCTATGGGTTGGGATAAGCTTTCCATCCAATTTTCTTATAAATTGGCAAACAGAGTCTTTTAGAGTCAGATTCTCGAGACTGAACTTATGTTCCTTTAGGAATAATTCTTATAAATCATGAATTGCAATATGCATATATCCACTAAGATGCATCTCAAAAGTCATTAAGATATCATCCGAAGACTCCTTACTTAGGCCATCCTAAACTGTAGCATCTTGTGTTACAAGTCATATGTACACACTTGTAACAAACACCTAATCTTAATGAGTTTGAAAAATCCCTTACCAATTAAACATGAGCTTTAATTAACCAATTTACATCAGTAAGTATATTCATAATTATTAATAACCTTAATCTTTCTCATCTTGCTTGGTATATCTTCTTTAAGGCATGGTGAAGCAATGAGGGAAAACATTTTTTCAAATTCATTATAATGTCATCCATGTTTTTAAGAAAAAAAGGAGAAGAAGAAGGTCCCGAAGTAACAAAATCAACTTGAATTGTCTCGGAGTACCATTATCCATCACTTAACTGAGAAATGAAAATATACAAAAGAAAAAAATAACAAATAAAATAAATCAAACTATAAAATATGGTATAGATAGATAGAAGCAGATTAAGTATGATAGATAAGATCTACAAGTTAGATTTCCTTGAGACATATAGAGTTGTCTACCATCTCTTCATAGCTTTTCAATCATTGTCCATTGACTTTGAAAACATTTCCATTCTTTAGATTTTTAATTTTAACAGCTCCATGAGAAAAAAAGTTTTTGACAACGAAAGGTCCAGTCCATCGAAAACTAAGTTTGCTAGGAAACAAGTGTAATCTTGAATAATACAAGAGAACTTTTTGCAAAGGTTTAAAGGTTTTTCTGACAAGGTTCAAAGTTAATCATTTTGATAGCCCAAAAAGCTTAATGTTCCAATTCCATAGGTAAATGACAAGGTTTTTAAAAAATAAGCCTATAGGGAGATATACCAATTGGTGATTTAAAAGCAATACGATAACCCCAAAGTGCATCATAGTTGTAAAGACCAATATTTTTTATTTGGGTTTACCAATTTTTTAAATTTAATTTGATTTTCCTATTAGCAAGCTCAACTTGTCCGTATGTTTATGAGTGGTAAGGTGTAGACACTTTGTGTATGATTCTATATTTTTTCATCAACAGTTTATAAGGTTTGTTACAAAAGTATTAACCTCCATCACTTATAATTGCTCTAAGAATTCCAAACCTTGTCAAAATATTGTTTTTTAGAAACTTTAAAACTATTTTATAATCATTGTTTTTACAGGGGATTGTCTCAACCCATTTGAAAATATACTCAACAACCACCAACCACCAAGATATAACTATACCCAAAAGAAAAAGAAAATGGACCTACATTATCAATGCCCAAACAATAAAAATGTTCGATCATTGAAATTGGGTTTAATGGCATCATATTCCTACGAGTTATACTTCCTAACTTTTGACATTGTTCACAAGTTTTACAAAACTCATAGGTATCTTTGAAAAGGGTGGGCCAGTAAAATCCACATTGTAAACCTTTTTTCTGTAATTTTTTTTGAAGAAAAATGACACCACAAGCTTCAGAATGACAAAAGGAAATAACATCATGAATTTCATTATCAAGCGTACATCGTCTTATGATTTAGTTATGACAATATTTGAAGAGGTATGGATCATTCCAAAAAAAAAATTACGTGCCTCGCATAAAAATTTCCTTTTGTCCTAGGATTACCAATAAGATGGAAATTTTTCTGTAACAAGAAAATTAGCAATGCCATCAAACTAAGGTAAATTAACAATACTAAAACATTATTCATCTGGAAATGTATCATTAATTGGTGAAGATTCAAAAGTTTCATCACAAATAAGTCTAGACAAGTAATCAGCCACAACATTTTCAACTCCTTTTTTATCCTTGATTATGATGTTGAATTCTTAGAGGAGAAATATCCATCTAATTAACCTTGGCTAGCATCCTTCTTCGAAAAAAGATACTTCAAAGCTACATGATCGTTAAATACAACAATGGATGAACCAACGAGATAAGATCTAAAATTTTCTAATATAAATACTACTGCAAGTAGTTCTTTTCAGTTGTAGAATAATTCATTTTATCAATGTCAAGTTTTTTACATGCATAATATATTCCATTGGATTTCTTATCTTTTCTTTACCCTAAAATAGCTCCAATTGCATAATCACTAGAATCATACATGATTTCAAAAGGTAAAGACCAATCAGGAGATTGAATAAGAGGAGTAGAATTTAACATGCTTTTAAGTTTATCAAATGCATCTTGACAAGGCGTGGTCCATTAAAAAATAGTGTCTTTTGACAAAAGATTACACAATGGTCTAGATATGGCACTAAAGTCTTTAATGAACCATCTATAAAAACCAGCATGTCCTAAGAATGACTTAACATATTTTACATACGTGGGGAAGAAAGATTAGTGGTCAAATCAAATTTGGCTTTATCCACTTCTATGCCCTTAGATGAAATAATATGACCTAGCAAAATACCATGATAAACCATGAAATGAAAATTTTCCCAATTAAGCACAAGATTCTTTTCTTTGTATTTAATGAAGACTTTCTACAAATTTGATAAGTTATCATCAAGTGAATTACCAAAAATAGAAAAATCATCCATGAATACTTCAAGAAAACATTTGACCATGTCACTAAAAATACTGAGCATGCATATTTGAAATGGGGCTGATGCATTGCATAAACCAAAAGGAATTCTTTTATATGCAAATGTTCTAAAAGGGCATATGAAAGTAGTTTTTTCATGATCCTCAAATGAAATTTCAATTTATTTATACCAAGAATACCCATCTAGGAAACAATAAAATTCATGCCCAACTACAATTTCTAAAATTTGATTCATGAAAATTAGAGGGAAGTGATCTTTCCCAGTCATCGAATTTCGCTTCCTATAGTTCATGCACATACGCCAACTAGTAATGGTTCTAGTTGGAATTAATTCATTGTTTTCATTTTTTACTATAGTTATTCCAAATTTATTAGGTATAACCTAAGTAGGACTTAACCATTTCCTGTCAAAAATAGGACAAATGATTTCTAAATCTAAAAGCTCAAAGACCTCATTTCTTACCACTTCTATCATGTTCGGATTGAGCCTTCGTTGCATCTCTCTAGAGGGTTTGGCATTATCCTCTAAATAAATCTTATATGTGTATATTAAAGGATTAATTCTTTTAATATTAGCAATGGTCCATCCTAATAGATTTTTGTGCAATTTTAAAGTGTCAAGTAACTTACCTTTTTAGAGAGAATTCAACTTAGACGAGATGATTACAGGAAAACTTTCATTTTCACCCAAAAATGAATACTTGAGATGTAATGGCAATGGCTTCAATTTAGGTTTTGGTGGTTGCACATTTGATGGCAATGGAGCATTCGTATTTGGTGGTAATTCTTCAAATCTTGGTCTCCATTTGTCTATTCTAAAAACCTTTGAAGAAGAATGAGTTTCAGAATTATTTTTCATTTCATAATCATTATCAGAAGAATAGACATGAAATTCATCATGTACAAGTTCTTCAATGAGATTAACCTCATGCACATTATCATCATCCATAAATTACTTGCAAATATTAAAAATATTCAATTCACAAGTCATATTACCAAAAGACAACTTTGAAAGACCATTTCTACAATTAATCATTGCATTAGAAGTTGCAAGAAATGGACATCCTAGAATGACTAGAATTTGATCATTCAAGACTAGGATGTGCATCCAAAACAATAAATCAACAGGAAAATAAAAATTTTCAATTTGAACAAGCACATCTTTCACTACTCCTCTTGGAACTTTCACACTTTTATCAGCAAGTTGAAGAGTGATTGGAGTAGGTTTGAGCTCACCAAGTCCTAATTGCTCAAAACTAGTGTAAGGTAAAAGATTAACACTAGCTCCTAAGTCAAGCAATGCACGATTAATCCTAAAATTACAAATCACACAAGAAATGGTTGGACATCTAAAATCCTTGTATTTTGGAGGCGTGTTTGTTGAATGATTGAACTTACACTTTCGAACATTAAGCTTTCTTTTGACCATGCATAAATCTTTCAAAATTTGGCATAAGATGGGACTTGTTTTATTGCATCTAACAAAGTGATATTTATTTTAACTTGCTTGAAAAGTTCATAGATGTCAGAATTTAGGTTCAACTTTTTCATGGGTTTCAATCTTTGAGGAAATGGGGCAGGAATTGGACACTTTTATATCTCAAAATACTTTGACTTTTTTTTTTCTCATTTTTTTACTTTAGGTTCGTATTTTCTTGAAGGAAGAGTTTTATCAATAATGTTACCATTACAAAGTGTTGTGATGGCATTGATATCTTCAAAAGATTTTTATTTTTCACGAGATTCATTTACATTGAATTGACTCAAGGGATTAGGTTTAGGTTGAGAAGGAAACTTGCCTTTGTTCTTGATTTTGCACAAAAGATGTCAGATTGGAAAGTATATTCTTGATCTCATTAATGGCATCTGAAGTTTGATCATTAAATCTTGATTGCTCATGCATGAATGCTTGTAATGTCTCCTCAAGGGTTTTTATGCTTGGTAAATGATATGGAGGAGGATTTGAAGGCTTTTGATGAGGTTGTGTTTGAGCATTATTATTATTTCTCCAACTGAAATTTGGATGGTTTCTCCAATTTGAGTTATAGATGTTGAAGTACTGAGATGAAAAATATTTTTGAGTATAGTTTATGGCAATCACTTGCTCATGCATGAATTTTTTAAAGATTGAAAGGTTTGGGAACTCATTTACAGGATGACCAACAATGTCATAAATATCACAAACTTCTTTACTAAGAATGGATTTGGTTTTCCTTAGTTTCCTCATTTTCATGGCTTCCACTTTCTTAGCCAAACTAGCTACCCCAGCACTTAGATCAAGTTTTTGACTTAATTGATATTTCCCTCCACCTTATAAGTTATAGAACCCTATGAACTTTGTAAAAGCTTTTCCTCACAAGTAAAACAAGAATAGGGATAGAAAAAATACCCACAAACCTATAAACCCGCCCACATTGAGAAAGATTTGATAAGGCTCGAAGCGGGTTTGGTATGAGTTTTGTATATAAAATGAAAACCTATAACGGATTTGGTACAAGTACGGGTTTGGTATAAAATCCGCAAATACCCGTTACGGGTATCTGCATACCCACAAATATTACTATTTTTTTAAAGAAAAGTAATTTTTTTAATAGTTTTATGTTAAAACTTAAAACGTAATCCTAGTTCTATTTTATTACTTATTTTCTTTGCTAAGGTTAAACACTTAAACTTCCTCTGCTCTACAGCTGTCTTCTTTACTATAAAAAATTTTAGATTTCTTCACTCTCATCTTCTTCTCAGTTATTCGATTTGTTTTGTTTATGTTAAAAGTTTAATTAATAGATAATTTTATTATAATTTTTGTATTATTTTTTTTTTAAAAGAGACATTTTTAGTAGTTTTTTACAAAATCTATTTAATTTTATCTTATTGGTATTTATCACATTTTCATCTAATAATTTTTTTTAGTATGTAAAATGACTTGATTATTTTTATAATGTTATCATTAATTTTTAATATTTTCTTATTGAACAGAAAGAGGTTGGTAATTATTTATTATTTTCAACAAGTGACTAAAGCTCTATGCTAGTTATGCAAATAAAATTTTAACAATGAAAGTTGAGATGGATTCAAACTAAACACTAACAACACTTCAAAAAATTACAAGTAATACGGATAAAATTGCTATATTTTGATTGATAATATTTTTAAATTGATGATATGATTATAAATTTACAATTACTATATTTGATAAATTTTCATTTAAATTAAGGTTATTACTCACTTAAATATATGAATAACCCGTTGCGGGTTTGGTAATAAAATTCCAAACCCGAAACGAATTTGGAAAACATTCAGTATATTATTTTTTTAAGCGGATGCAGATACGAGTTTATGGGGTATCTGTCCCAAAACTGGTCCACTACCATCCCTAAACAAGTATAAACTTGTAAGATTAGATCCAATTGAATTGGTAAAACTAGTGATTTGCCAATTTTAAGACTTTTTTGATAAAGGATCCAAATAATCAAATGCCTCGTCTGGATCTTTGTCTAAAAATTCTCCATTACATATAGTTTCTATGAATTTTTTTGTCACATGAATTAAACCATCATAGAAAAAAATTAATTGTTCTCCATTTTTCAAAATCATAATGTGGGTATTCTTTGGATATTTTCCAACATTTAAGGTATGTTTCATTTTTGTTTTGAGAAAAGTTTTGAATTTATCTTTTTAAAGCATTGGTTTCATGTGTTGAAAAAAGTTTCTATGGAAATTTACGTTGCATTTCTTGCCAAGTACCTATTAACCTTGGTTTTAAAGAACTAAGCCAAGTTTTTGTTTTGTCTTTTAGGGAAAATGGAAACAAATTAAGCCTAATTATTTATTCACTACATTCTTGGTCATTAAATGTACTATAAACTTCTTCAAATTATTTCAAATGCAAATATAAGATTTTTTATTCTAAGCCATGAAATTTTGAAATTAAAGGAATCATTCCAGGCTAAATTTGAAGTTATTAGCATTCAAGGGAAAAATGATGCATGAGGGTGTAGAGTTGCGAGAAGGTTACAAGTATTCATGCATGGTTTAGATGGGTACATTATCATGATCTTCATTAACGGTCATGGTGTGTGATGTGTTTGATGAAGAATGAGAAGATGATGAAAAATTAAACAAATTATCAAAGGGAGTTTCAGAATTACTTTTCACCAATTGATGGGATTTACGATCTTGAAACCATATCCTCATACAAGAAGAGAAAATAAAATATAATAATAAAAAATACTATAAACAATAGAAGTAAAAGTAAAGAAGAAAGAAAAATAAAATAAAATAAAATAAGATAGAGCAAATTAGATGGCAAGGCCAGCCATAAAATAGAAGTTAAAAGAATAATTAAAAGTTAGATTAGAATAATAAAAGGTTAGTAAAAAAAATTTAGGTGGTCAAAGAAACCATAGTCTAATAAAAATAACAAAATAATGAATACTTAAAGTAAAGCAAGATAGGAGGCTTAGCCTTCTATGAAAAGAAAAAAAATTAACTACCAATTATCTTAGTTAATTTCACTCCCTAGCAACAGTGCAAAAATTTGCTATAACTTAAATATTGTATTATCTAAGTGTAGGTTGTCTTAATTATAGTATTTACTCGTGAGTCCAAGTGTTGTATCCACAGTGAGTGATCACCAAGAACAAATGTTGTTTGTCAATATTCAAGAGTAATAAAGTATTGTACCCAAAGATGAAGAATATTGATTGATTTAAAAAAAAAAGATTACCAAGTGTAAATTAAGAAATCAATTTCAATGAACAATATGGCATTAGAGATTCACACTTATTTTGGTTGTAGTAGAGTTCTTTTGATCATTTTACTCACTTGAAAAATGATTTCAATTGATGGAAAACATCATTTATAAAAATATGTTGTTGATATATAGAAAATCTTTCCAAGCATTTTTTGTGCCCTTAGTCTACCAAGAATCAATGCTTTAAACAAACCAAAATCACTTTCAAAAATGATAAACCAAATTATTTGAACATAAACATAAAATACAAGAGTAGAATCAAAGTGGCAAAACTACACTTTCATTAAGTGTTTCACTCCTAGCCTTAGCTAGGAATTTAGAATAACATAACTTAAGAAAATGAAATACAATGAAAAGTGAACCAAAGATTACAAAAATGAAAAAAAAAAATATAGATCCTCCCCACCCCTTCAACCAAGGGTGCCATTAAATAGACAAATTTATTGGCACTATTCACATGTGACCAAATCTTTAACATTTTTTACTACCAAACCTTTCACCGAATTTGTAACGCTCTTTTAACTAGAAAGCTGGCCGAACTAGATTTTCTACTCAACTAACAAGTTGTAGATAATTGAATTATCTTTTTGTAACTTCTAGAATCATACAAATTAGATTCGTATTTTGTGAGATACTGTCTAAATATAAAAAAAATTGCTTAGATTGGGCCTACACTGTAAATGGGTCCTCTTTAAAACCACTTTTCATACTTCAAACATTCAAATTAAAAATTGTATGTTAAATCCTGTTTGTTTTACATGAAATTATCTCTCCACAGGTTCAAGAATTACTTTAAGTGGATTTTTTGGTAGAAAGTTATACCTAATTCACCTAACCCACATTAAAAAAGTTAAAAACTTAATTAGGTACAATGCTGAAACATGTGCACGTTAGGGAGATTAATAACACTAATGGTGTAAATTAATGCAGAAAAATATTTATTAAATGTGTAATTTTAAATGTTCATCAATTAGCTATGTTGAGAGTTATAATTACTATGAATGCAATTTAAAGGGTTAGAGCCTTGTCTAAAATAGGATAAAGACTTAAGGTTATACAACAATGACATAATAGCAAAGAGTTTCATATAGTGCTAAGAAATATCATTATACAAGTATGTTCTCGAACGTTATGTTTCTAATCTTTTTTCACTAAAGCGGGTTTATCGGTGAAAATCTTATTTAGTATAGATCAGAGTATGCCTATATCTGGATAATCCAGATGGTTAGTCTTAGCAGACCATGAGCTTAATGGAAACTCATATAAACATACAGGTATTTAGTGATGACTGGATACTGAACATACTCAATCAGTACCTCTAATAGGCATCTTAGGATACTGAACATACTCAATCAGTACCTCTAATAGGCATCCTATAAAGTCTTCAATTGAGGGTTCTCTTGAGTTGAGTAGTATTTGTGGTCATTTGACCTGAGCACTATAATGGGCTTATGAGTGATCCATCATATATAAGTTCCATATATGTTAGAGACCTTTCATAGTCTGACTACTGGATATCACTGGGTATGGTCTAATACTCATTGAGTCCGATGCTCCAAGATTGTATTCTAGAAAATCTTATGGCTATAAGTAATTTTACCTAAGAATGAGTTTCCTATAGGATTAACAATATCACACAAGGGTTAGCAAATATTATTTATGGGAATACGAATCTTGAGATAAGTTTAAGGTTGAGCATATGGATACTTGACAATGATAATCTATGTCTCCACTATAAATGACAGAGAGATTATATGAATTTGTAATGACCTTAACTTGTATGGTTCAACGGGCCATATTGTTATTTCCATAACGAGTATTTGGGACATCGTTTATGGACTTACGAAAGAGTTTCGTAAGATAAATGGGTGTGAACCTAATGAGTCTCAAATATGAAGTGTACTCATTGAGTTACTAGGGTAACGTACTGATTAAGGCAAATTTGTCATATATTTTCTCATGTTTTTATTTTGATATTTTACTGTTTTATGAAAATAGATGGCTATTTATGTGCTTTATTGTCATTTATAGGGACTTGAACAAAATTTAAAGAATGAGTCTATCGCCCCAGAGCCACAAGAATTTTCGCCCCAGCTTTGGAACAGTGATCGAAATAAGAAAATTAGAAAGACGACCTATTGAAGGCGCAACTAGCGCCCTAGCGCTAGACCTACATCATGCCAGCAATAGGCTAGCGCTTTAATGCCATCACTTCACCGCTCCAGCGATGCGGCTGATGAGGGCAAATTTGTCATATATTTTCTCATATTTTTATTTTGATATTTTATTGTTTTATGAGAATAGATGGCTATTTAGGTGCATTATTGTTATTTTAGGGACTTGAACAAAATTTAAAGAAAGAATGCCAAAGGAGCGAAAATAGGGACTAAAATGCAAAGTTTTCAAAGTATGTGTCCATCGCCTCAGCGCCACGATTATTATCGCCCCCCCGGTTGGAATAGTGATCAAAATAAGAAAAATGACCTGTTTAAGTCGCATCTGGTGCCCCAGCGCCATACCTTTATCGCTGCAGCGACAAAATAGCGCCCCAGCGCCATCAACACACCGCTCCAGCGGTGAAGCCTGTTTCACGCGTCGTCCCAGCGACAATTGCATAGTGCCCCAGCGGTAGCACGATTCCTAGTTCGATGAGAATTGAGATTTTCAAACTCATATCAATCCCTATAAAAGGCCACTCGTTCCCAGACTTTAGGAACAATCTAAGAGCAACCTAGAGCAATTCAAGAACACTAAAAATACAGAGCACGAGTCTTGGAGAGTAATAGGAGTTTAATTGAAGCAACTTTAGAGAGAGATTCAAGACATTCTTCGGCATCAAGAGTACCTTAGGCAGTACAATTAAGAGCAATTCGACGTTAATATCGGTTTGTTATTGATTGTATCATGATTTATTATTATTTTTACTGCTGTTCTCTTGTAGCCATAAGCTAAAATTATTTTCTAGGGTTAATACTTGAACTCCATATGTGTGCTTAATTGCCATATCTTTAGAATATTTAATAAACTTAATTCTTTGATATTCAAATTACTTGATTTTAATGCTTCAATATATCTGGCCAATATATGGTGAATAAGTTGGTAATATTATTGATAAACTTGGAAGAGGAATCATAATATTTAGACCTAGGTAATTTGATGCATGATTGTAGAGTAACATTCAATGTTGCATATGCAAGTTTCAATTTAAGATAGGAATATACCTAATTGGCATGTATGATCAATAAGACCTAATTTTAATGAATCTTAATTTATTACAAGTACCATAGGAATATAGGTATTTGGTAAATTAAGGTATACTTGCATGACCTTGGAAGAGACTTGTGAATACATTAGTGTCTTGATCAATAACAAAGACTAAGGGAGTTAAATATTAGAAGATTAATCATTAAAAAGCATATTGAGAGATAGTATTAATCATAGGTTTTCTCTATATTGCTATCACTTAAATCTCTTTGCATTGTGTTTTTGCCTTAAAATTTCGACATTCATTTTTAGATTTTTATTTATCTGAATAATTATTAGGAAGATATCATTTTAGTAATTAGTTAAAAAAAAAAGAAATTATCCCTGTGGGTTCGACATCCGACTATTTAGTCCCTTTATTACTTGCATACGATAGTGTATACTTGCACTTAATTTTATGATATAGAAATATCGCATCAGCGGCCTTCTACACGTAGCATCCCAGCGACAGAATGCAGCGCTTTAACGGTATGCGAGTCCTAGTCCCATAAGAATTGAGATTTGTAAGCTCATATCAGTCCCTATAAAACACCTCTCGATCCTAGATGTTAAAAATAACCCAAGACACATTCAAGAACACCAAGAATACAGGGCACGAGTCTTAGAGAGCAATAGGAGTTTAATTGAAGCAACTTTAGAGAGAGATTCAAGGCGTTCTTCGACATCAAGAGTATCTTAGCCAGCACAATTAAGAGCAATTCGAAGTCTATATCGATTTGCTATTGATTGTATCATGATTTATTATTATTTTTACTACTATTCTCTTGTAGCCATAAACTAAATTTATTTTCTAGGGTTAATACTTGAACTCAATATGTGTGCTTAATTGTTGTATCTTTTGAATATTTAATAAACTTAGTTCTTTGATATTCAAATTACTTAATCTTAATGCTTCAATATATCTAGCCAATATATGGTGAATGATTTGGTAATATTATTGATAAACGCAGAAAAGGAATCATAATGTTGTGTAACTCTTATGTGAACAGAATAGAACCTTAACAACTTAAGACTCAGCTCCCTTTTATTTATATCTTTTATAGAGTAGAAGGAACTAGTTTTAATAGAACTACGTTCAATAAGTAAGTAGCAGATTCTTAGAGTATAATCTCATAAATTTTATCAGTGAAGCTTAACATCAATCAGATCGTATCAAATAAAGTATAATTCCTCCCTTCCTAAAACACTTTTGTGTTGAGGAATATTTGGAAGACCACGTTGAGCGAGAACTATATTCTTCTTTAAATATTCAATGAATATACTATTTATGTATAAACAACCTCAATCTATTTAAAGGCATACATGAAGGTTTGTTTCTTTACTTCATAGTCAGAAGCTTTTGAACACTTCAAAAGTTTTCACCTTGTGTTTCCCAAAAAATATATATTTGTATAGTGACAAATCACTATACAGACTATGAAGTATTGAAATTCACCTATAGCAGTATAATTTATTGGACTAAATATATCATATGTACCCGTTCTAATAAATCAGTGGCCTAATGTCTAAAAACCTACACTAGGATTCGATTATCTTCTCTTGAATTTAGAATTCATAAATTGGCCAAAGTTCTGTAGTCAAATCAAGTATATGACCATGGTTAGCCAAACAGGACAGTCGTCCCATGAATAAATGACATAATCTTACATGCCACTATTCATCATTATTCAAAATTTTTGAACTACTACGTGTTCTATTTACCAAGACATTTCTTGTTGTATCTAAAATATATAGGCCATTCATTACCTGACACACAGTAAGCAAAACATTATCTTTATCATATAAACATAAAGAACTATTCCCAATACTTTATGATAACCCTCTCTGTCATCTACAATGAGTGATATGATTTTCCTAATAATGTTTGGCACGCAATATTAATTATACAATATAATGCTACTTGTCAGAATGGGAAAGTGACCAAAAGGTCTTAACAGCTACCACGTGTAGAAAATTCTCTATTTCTATGTGAAACCGTACTTCTCATTTCTGAGCTTAGTAGCATTTCTCAAATTATGCAACAACTTGCAAACATGAGTAGACCATGCAGTATCCTAAAACCCTGGACTAACAGCATCATATGCTAATTAAACGATTATATTTTGTAAACAGTATCTAAGAGATCAATCTATTCTCAGTTAAAGTTTCTTGAAGAATAACACTTACTATTCAAACCTTATTACAGTGGAAACACCTTCCATTGTAACTATTTTCTAATTGTGGATTAGATATATCAAATATATCCAAGTAATTCAAAATCTAAAACTATTCTCAGATTCATAAACAAGTCCTTAATATTTTTTAGTACCTTATAATTAATTTGCATATATAAAGTGTATTAACGGATTGCTCATACTTATCTTACTTTATCTTATCTTATATAAGACAAGTATCTTATCTCTATAAGACGATTTAGGAGATGTGTAGTGGAACATTCCTAATCGTTAATAATAACGCTTTAGATCATGGTATATGATTTATACATTTTTTAATGTAAAAGTGCCCTCCCACAGCTTTATATAATCTTGATAATCTCTTGAACAGGACAATGACAGTTTAAACTCTTTAAACTGTACAGCAGGAAGTAGATCCTGTTGGCATTTTACTCTAGTCGCACACTGTAGTGATCTAGGCCTTTGTAAACCCAACAGGTAGACAACTCTTGTGAATTACATCTCATGCAACCTTTACTCTTGATCCTGAATACACTTTATCCATACACTGTAACGATCTAGGGTAAGTGTCTTCTAGATTAACTTGTCAATGATCAAATATATGCTACTGATACTACCCACACACTGTAGCAATCTAGGGCAATACTTTCATATATATTTGGCGTCATCTCATATTTAACCCGGAATAGTCTAAGTCCAATCGATCAAGTCCCTTACATTGTAGTGATATTGGAAAAAGACCGACATCACTTGTCTAACACCGTATTGATAAGACAGATCATGTATAATATTATCTCGTAATAAAATACAATTCAATCGGATTAAAAGAGATTTTTAAAATTGGATCTCACTTCATAAAGAGGTGATTCTCAATCAATCATTTATTTTTGTGCAAATAAAACTAACCTCAACTAGTAGAGCTCTTATTGTAATTACTAGCACAGAAAAAATAATACCGATTTATAATGCAGACCGATAACTTTTATCAATACATATCATAAACCCTCACATGCATATTTAATTAAATTGTTTTTGAAATTCTGTTCAAAATTAATGGAGAAATATTATACAAAAGTACTGTTCAATAATACTATACGAGTAAACAATGCTTCAGCGGCGCAACACCAACTCTTTGGTGCTACAACGTTGGGATAATTCATTTGTTTTGTTCAAGCTTTTCAACACTTAAAACACTCCAACTGAGCCTCGGAACACTTTTAAACACCAATTCACTCTCAAATATACCTAATTAGCACCACAAAATGCTTTGATACCATTTTGTTGGGGTGTCGGTTTATCCCGGATCACAACCTAAACCTATTAGGTGTATGCATGTGGCGCACATGTCTATTTTAAAATTCATATACATACCCATCTAATACATACATATATAAATAATAAATGCAACAGAAGCTAGAAAACTAATTTTTTAAAATGAACACGATAAATTTTATTCATTACACTAATGAACAAAATATAAAATATATTAATCAAATTAATACTAATGATAGAGGATATCGCATAAAGTTGACCCGTTGGCAATTCTAGGACTCAACATTGTGAGCTTGAGTCGCTAGAATAGCAGCCTATATTTTTCCAGCATCGGTTTAACACTTAAACTGTTGGATTAACTCTTAATCCCTATTGCCTAACACTTAGACTATATTCATTTTGTTGATATTTTCAACACTTAAATTCATCAAAAACAGATAACTCAAATGCAACAATAATGGCTTTTCATTTAGGAGAAGAAGATGGATAGCAAAATATTTTTTTTGCTATCATGTTTTTTGTTGTATTTAGCACTTAAAAACTTAAAACAAAAATAATTTTCCTTACCTTTAAAATTGGCTGGCCATCTTGTTTTGCTTCAAAGGATAAAATAAAAACCCTTTTTCATCTTCTTCTGCCTCCATAGCCGAGAGCCACCCCTTAAGCTCTCATCTTCTCCTAATTCATTCAAGAATGAAAAAATGAATACAAAAGACAACAACCTTTTGTTTTTTCAAGGACCAAATGAATTTAATGGCAACAACTACAACATATGGCCAGCCACTATCCCCATTATATATTCATCAAATGAATATATATAAATATAGTAATATAAAATATCTTCTCTTTTGTTTAATATATATTATTATTAAATGAATTTGGTTTATCAAATAAACCAAATACGTGTCCAATAATTAGATAAAATGTAATGGGCGGCCAACTCTTATCTTTGACAAGAAAACTATCATTCAAGTCCTTAAAGTTTTATTTAATTTCCTTTTTAAGCAACATTTACTTTAACTTAATTAATTGCTCTATAAAAGCTCATTTTATTTAGCAATTAAGTCCTCAATTAAAAATTTACTTTAACAATTTAACCATGAGCTAATAATTAACTTTAGTTCAATTAATTAATTATTTAACTCTTAAATGATAACAAATATTTAAATTATTTAACACTTAAATAATCGATTTAGGAAAATAACCCTCAAGCCTTTAATTAACCTAACGTGGGTCTCACCGTACCCAATAATTAAGTTAATTGAACCAAAGGATCACAATGTGCTACGTGTCACTATTTAATTAGTCAATAATTATTATTAACTAATTATTGTACTTAACACTTATGTACTGACACGCGCGCTTCTCGAGGGATCCTGGAACAAATATTCGATTCTGTTTAAAATTACTAGATTAAATAATTCAATCCAGTATGCTACCTAAGTGCACAATGAGTACACTTTGTATTGCAGGACTCCTTAGGTCCATGCCTAATTTGTCAAATAGAACTATTGTATGAGTCAATGATTGATGCCCCATGCACACATCATAAATATTACAAATCGGTGCATTAAACTATACAAGCTGAGGTCACAACACATATGTATAATCCTTAAGTCATCAATATCTTAGATGTACGAGAATATAGATTTACAACGTCAAATCCCAATGTGCTCATCCATGAACTTATCTCCAAAATTGTATTTCTCAGAACAATGTATGCAAACTACTTTTACTATATTGTTCAACCTTTTGGGAAAAACCTTTCCTGGGTTAGTACTTGCGGCTATGAGATTTACTGAAATACAATCCTGGACATCTGGATATAATACTTCCCTATGAGAGCTGACGAATCCCATATCTGTACACACCGAACTCCATAAGCATCGGACCATACCCAGTGACACACAATGGTCACACCATGAAAGGTCTATGACATGTGTAGAACCAAAGTATGGTGGATCACTTATAAGCGCACCGTGGCACTCAGGTTAAAGGACCACGTATGCTAGTTAACTCGATAGTACTCACCATTGACAGTTTCATAAGATGTCTATTAGCGTCTTTGTGAGTCTATTCAGTATTCAGTCCTAACTGAATACCTGTATGCTTATACGAGCTTCCGGTAAGCCTAAAATCAGCTAAGAATAATCATCTATACCATATAGATATAGCATACATTGATCTTTATAAAAAGAGATCTACCGATAGACCTGGCTCAATGAAAGTAGATTAGGAACATTATGTTTGAGAATATACTTACATAATGACCTCTCCTAGCACCTATTGCAACTCTTTATAACCATGTTATTATTGGTATACCCTCAGGTCTTTGTCCTATTATAGAAAAAGATATAATCTTTTAGATCTGGCTGACTCTTATAACCTGTCAACTATTAGCAGTGCTAATTGTTAGTATAAATATAACACTCAGCTCTGCTAATTATTAGCTCTGGTCTAAACTCCTTTATATCAGATCTGAACTCCTTCAAATCATACAATGTTTGTAATATAATAAGTGATGGTGGATCTTAGGCACGTGCGGGTGTATGAATGTGCAATTGTGTCTATTGCCTAACGTAGCGGAAATATATAAATTTTGCAATAAGCATAATAAATAAATATATTAATCACATTAATATATTTATAGGTTAGAGAACTCACCTCAACTTGTAATGTTATACACGTGTTTTTTCTAGAGTCCGCATGGAGACTAACTCGTGTGCAGTTCTAGTCACCAACACGGTCGGCCTGGTGAGCAGAACAGCAGCTCCATATTCAGCCTAGGATTAACTCTTAATCCCTAAAATTGTCGGGTATGTGTTTCTATCATTTTCTAAAAAAGAATAAGAAATGGAGAATTTGAAGCAATTCATAATTGCTCCAATTTGAGGTATATTCTCCAAATTTCATTTTCCCTTATTTTCCTTTTTTGTTTCTTCTTCTTCTCTTCTCCTTCTCCATTTCTTTCTCTTTCTCTATTGGCCGAATTCGGCCTCACACACCAAATCTCTTTCTCTGTTTCTTTTTCTTTTTATATATATAAATATAATATAAATAATAAAATAATAATATATTATATAATATAAAAAAAAGATATTTGATTATTTAACAAATAAATAATCAAAATGAGAAATAACCATTTTGCCCCTTATAAATAGTTACCAAGTTTACCCCTTAGTGGGTCCCACCAAATCCCACATTTTGGTAAACTCAACAGAGGGTACACAATGCACTACGTGTCATAATATAATTAGTAAATAATAATTATTAACTAATTATTGTATTTAACACTTAAATACAAATACGCACGCATTTCTGTGGTAATGCTGAATATTGCTAGATTAAACAATTTAATCTGGCACACTACCCTAGTGCACAACGAATACACTCCATATCCAGGGACTCCCTAGGTCTTACACCCAATTTTTCAAATGGAACTATTCCATGAGTCCGTGAGCAATGCCCCACGCACACATCACAGATATACAAATCAACGCGTTGAACTATGCAAGTTGAGGTTACAACGCATACGTATAGTCCTTCCGTCATGATATCCTGGATGTGCGGGGATATAGATTGTCACCGTCAAATCCCCTTGTGCTCATCCATGTCTTATCTCCAGACTTGAATCTCACTGAACAATATATGCAAACTCTTTTGCCATATTGTTCCACCTTGGCGGAACTCTTTCCCGGGATGGTTGCTTATAGCCACAAGACTTTCTAAGATACAGTCTCGAAGCATCTGGATATCTAACTCCATATGGGAGCTGACAGATCCCATATCTGTATGCATCAGACTCCATAAGCATCGAACCATACCCAGCGACACCCAGCAGTTACACCATGAAAGGTTGTGACATGCACGGAACCAAAGTATGGTGGATCACTTACAAGACCACTGTGGCACTCAAGTCAAAAGACCACGTATACTACTCAACTCAAGAGGACTCTTCGTTGACAGCTTAGATTAAATGTCTATCAGAGGCCCTCATGAGTCTGTCTTATTCCAATCCTAACTGGATACCTATATGTCAATATAAGCTCCAAGCTCACGGTTGGCTAGGAATGACCATCTATACCCTATAGGTACGATATATACTGATCTATATATATAAAGGTATCCACCGACAGACTGCATTAGCAGAAATAGATCAGGGATAATTATTCGAGAACATACTTGCGCAACATGCATTTTCTGGCACCCGATTGCAACTCTTGAAACTATGCAGTTACTGGTATATTCCCAGGTCTATGTCTCATTACAGACAAGGCTCCAACTCTTGGATCTGCTGAGTATTATAACCAGCTAACACTTAGTTGTGCTAACATTTAGCAATTATATGTCTCAACATGGCTAAATATGAGCCCTTATCTAAACTCTTTAGATCTGATCCTAACTCCTTTAGATCTACCATGTCTGCAACGTTATATGCATAATACCATATAAATGGGTATTAGCGATTTAATAAGAATGTACACTTGTATAAATACAGAAGTATATGTACATTCAGGGATGGCACGTAAGCACCAACCCTAATAACAAGTATTGTTCAGTGAGATTGGAATGACACATAAACACCAACTCCAACAACAACATCATTATACATATTAAAATCAACAAATACAAAATTGAAAAGGAGAAAATTTCCCTTGATGCAACAGTGATGTTCTTCCTCCAATATACAAAATTCCTTCTTTTTCTTATTGATTCTTGCTTTCAAGTCCAGATAATTTGTTTAATTTAGTGTGCTCTACTGCTCAGCACTTTTTCGGCTCAATAGTAGGTGTTTATATACGCTTAAGGTTGTAAAAATATGACAACATTACCCTTAAAAGAGTAAACAATTACTGCCTAGCTTCTAGTGTCGTAACACTTGAGCTATTGATTTCAATACCGTGGTCAATGTCTCTGTGCTACACTATAGCAGATGAATAGTAACTATATACTATTCATACTACTGTAGCAAACATCAATGTTCACCCCGTACTATTCTTGAGCACTGTTCATACACTGTTTATAGTACTGTACACATTTTGAGCATTTTGGTCCCCTCTTAGATTCTCATTTCAAATAACTTTATTTGCATCCGTTTGTTTTTGGTATTTTTGCATCGATAGTCCTTAAACCTATAAAATAATATTAATATGCATAAATAGCCAAATTATTAAGGTAAATTGAATAAACGTTAAGTTTAGAAGGATAAAATATTTTACATAATTACACCCTATCAAATACCCCTAAATTTAAGAGTTTGCTCCTCTTTGAGCAAAGATAGATAAAAGCAAATAAAATAAATTCAGAAAAAAAAATTTATGTACTAATAGATGATTAATAGTTATTCTAAAAGATTGCATTGTCTATAACTCTAAAAAATATTTAAATATCGTAAGTATTCAATATACCTAATCATCATGCTTATTTCACCCTACAAGTAATTACTTTGTGTGTGTGTGTGTGTGTATAGTCATTATTGTTAGTTAAATGCATCTGGAATGGTTTATGTCTATAAGAAGGGATATGGTCTCTATGAAATATCTTTTAAACTTACACTCCATAGGCTTACATTTTATATCACTCTCTACTAATGTAGGAACAAACATGATTAAAGATCAAATAGGATTTTAATAAGCTTGTAATGTATGCCTAGGGTGAATGTAGGATTACATAGATTCAGTTTTGGTTCAAATCACACCATAAATATGCATTCATACTTTTGATCATCAAATCCTTCATCTCATTTCCAAAGAAAAACTTAATTTAATCTTTCTTTATTATCATTTTTTTGAAGCATACATATATATATATATATTGCTTTATTTCTTTATTTCTTTCTCCATTTTTTTAAGATATCGTGTCAAATCCCCGTGCCCCAAATTTTAGAAATTTTCAACCTTTTTGAACAAATAATAACCATAACCCTAAATTCTATGCTTATGGTGTAAGGGGTGATACTGATGGAACAATATGTAAACGTTATTAGGTATTATTATGGTTAACAAAGAAAGATGGTCATTAGGCTTAAAATGGGTGACTAGGGATAAGATTATATATTGGTAGGCTCAAAAGGCTCAAACGATCCAAAAATAGCTTAAAATTATGTCTATAATAATCTATGTCTTAGGATTTTGCCTCAAATAATAATCAAACAAGTTCTAAAGTATGTTTGTGACCTTTGTGTTCTTGTTGTGCATAAACTTCCTCTAGGTCAGCAACTAAACTAGAAATTTAGATCAAACATATGAACAAAACTAGCATATTTTGATTCCTAAGAATTATAGTTTTTGCACTTAGTTTTATCATGGCCTAATAGTCATCTTAAACCCAAAATAAAACACAAAACATAAAAAAGAAAAAGAAAAAAAACACACACACACACACAAAATAACATGCAAATTAAAACAATTGTAGTAAATAAGTAAATTTAAAAAAACATTGCAGATAAATAAGTGAAGCCATTTGAAAATGTGAAAATGTTTCCCTCCCCCAAACTTAATTCATGACATGTCCTCATGGCATCAATAAAATTAGAAAAAATGAAACACTTCCCTGAATGATGTGTTGAGGCCTCACTCACGTCCTCCATAATGTCTGTATTGTTGGGATTTGTGCTTATGTGCCATCCCATTATTGTATGAATATTTTATTTTATAATATTTATCTAGTTCATTATTTGTTAAATCATTAATTACTATTATTAAATAGTTTAATGCTTGTGACGCTACAGACATTATATGATCAAAAGGAGTTCAGATTTAGTCTAAAGAAGTTTATATCAATGCTAAGAAATAGCATCACTAAAAATTATAAATACTAAAGAGTTAACATGTTATATTAATTAATGAATTCTAAAAGTTAAAATCTTATCTGTAACGGTACAAAGATCTGAGAATACATTAGTAATAACATAGTTGCAAGAGTTGCAATAGGTGCTAAGAAATATTATTATGTAAGTCTATTCTCAAATTATATGTTCTTAGTCTTAATTCACTGATGCAGGTCTGACGGTGGAATCATTTTACATAGACCAATGTATACTATATCTAGATGGTCTAGATGATTATTCTTAACTGACTATGGGCTTATTGGAAGTTCGTATAGCATACAGGTGTTCAGTAAGGATTGAATACTGAACACCCTTAACGAGGACCCCAACAGACATCCCATGAAGCCGTTAATGGAAGCTCCTCTCGAGTTGAGTAGTATACGTGGTCCTTTGATCTGAGTACCACGGTGGGCTTGTAAGTGAACCATCATACTTTAGTTCTCTGCATGTCACAGACCTTTCACAATGTGACCATTGGATATAGTCCGATGCTTATTGAGTTCGGTATGTATAAATATAGAATCTTTTAGCTCACATGGATGAGTTATATATCTCCAGATGCTCAAAGACTGTATCTTAGAAAGTTTTATGGGCATAAGCAACAAACCCAATAAAGAATTTTCCACGGGGTTAAACAATATTGTAAAAGTGTTTGCATATATTGTTTATTGAGATACGTGTCTAGAGATAAGTTCACGGATGAGCACATAGGGATTTGACGGTAGTGATCTATATCCCTGCTCTTCTAGAATATAATTGGCAGAAGAATTATACGTATGCGCTATGACCTCAACTTGTATGGTCTACTACACTGATTTGTAATATCTGTAACGTGTACGTGGGGCATCGATCTTGGATTCACAGAATAGTTCTATTTGACAAATCGGGAGTGGACCTAGAGAGTCCCACAATATGAAGTGTACTCATTGTGCACTGGGACAACGTACCGGGTTGAATAGTTCGATCTAAAAAATTCCAGCAGATCGAACATTTACTTCGATTTTTCTCCAGTCGTGCACATATCAAGACTTAAGAGTTAAGTACATCAATTAATTAACAATTAGTTGTTGACCAATAGGATGTTGACATATGGCACATATAGGCTAATTATTGTTTGATTTAGAAATTACCAAAATGAGCTTATTTGTTGGAAAAATAATATCATTATTTTATTAATTAAAATATTTATTAAATAAAATAATAATAATAATAATAATATATGATATTATTATTTAAATTGAAATCAAACAATTAATTTTTTATTACAATTGGCATGTGTTTCTACCATGATTAAATTATTTGTTTATATATTTATTAAATGAAATGATAAGTATAAATGGGTGGCATTTTTTAATACTAGGTCTTAAGATGATTAAATCAAGAGTTGAATCATTTGCTGGAAAAGCTGCTATTCTAGCTTCCCCAAGCTCGCCGTGCTAAGGAACTAGAATTGTGAATAGGTTGCTTCAAAGGTGGGTACTTCGGTTCAACCAACTACTAAAGGCTTGACAAGGTACTATTTCACAATCTTGATGTATTTTACATTTATGAGATAACATGTAAAATTTATTTGTATTTATTATTGAGTAATTTATATTCCGCTCATCTGCTGTACATGTATGCATGTGATACGTATGCTATATTTGAATGATAGACACAAACCCATATGCATGCACTGTAGGTTTAAAATCACTCACAAAATGGTATCAAAGCACACTTAAGCACCGATTCTAAAATTCGTGTCCCAGCACCAGACGCTGAGCGCTACATTGCTGAGGGGCCTCCAGGCCTTGGCATTGCAGCGCCAGACATATGGTGCTGCACTATTGAGTGCTGCAGCGCCAGAATCTAGGCGCCGCAATGTCAAAGGTTATGCCCCTCCGGTGCTGCCATATGGTAGGCCCAGCATCGCTGCGCCGATGACACTCACTCTAATTATGTTTTAAATTATTTAAATTATTTAAAATATTATTTTAATCATGTAGGAGTTTATGAAATACAATGATAAGAGTTATTAGGTTGTGTTATACACCGAGATCATCTTTTCTTTGATGGTAGGCACAATGAGAGCCCTACTGGTTGGGGTTAGTTGTGCTTACACAGAATTAATGTATGATTGAGAATTACCTCATGAGATGAGGATTAAGTCTTTGTGATACTAAAAAAAAAAGATATCTCTTAATCATATTGATCAATAATACATTATGAGATAGTGTTTTATCATTGATTCATCTTGTCAATATGGTATTAGCTGTATGATATCGACCTTTCCCAAGATCGCTACAGTGTGAGGGATTTGGTCTGTATGATTTAGACTATACCAGTTAAACATGAGATGAGAAAAATATATGCGAAAGTATTGTTTTAGATAGCTACAGTGTGCGGGTAATACTGGTAGCATATGTTTGATAATTGACAAGTTAATCTAGAATACTCTTACCATAGATCGCTACAGTGTGTGGATAAGGTGTATTTAGGATCAAGAGTAGGAATATCTTTGAGGTTATGCTCTGAAAACTACTACTCATATATTGAACAGAATTCCATCTAAAGCTGTTCCAACTACTCTATATGAGATGTTAAATGGAAAGAAACCAAGTCTTAAATATTTTAAAATTTGGGGCTGTCCTGCTTACGTAAAAGTTACCCAATAGGATAAACTTGCATTTAGAGGGTATAAGTATCGGTCCGTTGGGTATCCCAAGAATTCAATGGGATACCAATTCTAAGATCTTGAGAAGTGAAATGTGTTTATTTCTTGATATGCCACTTTCCTTGAGAAAGAGTTTCTCATGGATCGTTGAGGTTATAGAAAGATTGTGCTTGATGAAGCCAATCATAACGAACATGAAGCTGAGATGGAACCTCAAAATCAATCGAGTGGTATACCTTTAACACACCCTCCACGTAGGTTTGAAAGGATGTCTGATTGTTGTGCTACAGTAGCTAAGTGCAAGTGAACGCTATCGTATCAAGTAATATAGGATTTTAAGTCCAGATATCGATCCCACAGGGACTATGCAATCTAACTCTATAAATCAAGTACTAAAATTATACATACTTAACTTTTATTTAGAAAATTACAATCAGATATTTATTTAACTAATTTAATTCTATCAATTAACTAAACAAAAAATAAAGAGTAGAATTCACAAATAAAGATAATCTAGGGTTTTGACTCGTCCCCTAATATTTCATTGGATTCATTAACCACTTAGTTAATCCCTTAATATCAATTGATTGGCTTAGACACTAATCTCATCACAAGCCTCTGTCGATGGTCAAGTGACTATATTACGCGTTCTAACAATCACCTATATATCTATGGTAATCAAATTAGAATGTAATTCATTAAGATCAAGTCTAAATTATACCATACATGCCACCTAGGTATATGTCTATCCTAGATGGAACTCATAGTTGTTACCCTATGATCATGCATTAAACTACCATAGGCTAAACACATGAATCCTTCTGTCGAGTTCATCATGGTTTCTTAATCATTCAAAATATTGATCAGGTATAATGAAAGCATTAAACACAAGATAGAATGAATCAATTGAATTTATCAAGTTCATAAACTAAGAATCAATGAAATCCAACTACATACTAGGTTTACATAGTATAACCCTAGAATAACAATTTAGCCCATCACAAAACCAAAAGTATCAAACCAATCCATGAAGATCAACAAGAACAAGAACATAATGATAAAGAAATAGAAGAAAAACTAATCAAAGTGACTCCTTGATGTGCTTCTCCCTCAATCTTGACTTGAAGCTTGAATCTTGATCTTGGTTCTTCAATCTTTGGCTTTGATCTTTGATCTTATGTTGTGAATTCTCTCTCTAAGTTTTTGCCTTTATTTAAAGGTTTTTGTCTTCAAAATACTGTTTACCAGTACCGTAGCAAAATACTGTTTACGGGGCACTGTAGCAACTGTTCCCTGACACTATTCACCATCTCGAGCGCCGTGGCGCTGGATTATGGGCACCGCTGCACTCAGCTACTGACCTAGGCACCGCGGCGCTCAGTCGCTGGGCTCCGCGGCGCTCAGCCCTGGTGCCCCTTTCGTATTGTGAGCGTAATGTCTTCGTTTTACGTCCGATTCGCCTCCCGTTTGTTGCTATGTGTCAAATTTTCCATCGTGCATCTATTTATGAACAAAACCCACAATTAAATATCCAAATAGTTATAATTTAGAGCAAAATATAAAAGTTAAGTACAAATTATACTAGTGCTTTTACGCCTTTATCAATGTCCAGGCCACCTACTAAGTATGGTCAGATTCCTGAAGTGCATTAGAGTTTTCTTAGTGGAAAAAAGTGATCTTTTAACCTATAAGGATGCGATGTTAGACATCGACTCAGAAAAGTGGCAAGAAGCCATGAAATTCAAAATTGACTCAAATTATCACAATCAAGTCTGGGACTTGGTTGAGCTTCCTGAAGGAATAGTTCCTATCAGTTGTAAATGGATTTACAAGCATAAGCATGAGCCCGATGGGAAGGTAGAGACCTTCAAAGCCCAATTAGTTGCAGAAGGTTATTCTCAACAATCTAGGATTGATTATGAGGAAACCTTTACACCAGTAGCGATGTTGAAGTCAATACGAATTGTATTGGCTATTGTTGCATATTATGATTATGAGTTTTGGCAGATAGATGTAAAGACAACATTCGTGAATAGATATCTCAAGAAGAGATATATATGGAATAACATGAAGATTTTGCATCCATCCAATCTACAGGTCTAATGTGCAAACTGAAGAAGTCCATTTATGGGCTTAAGCAGGCTTCTCGGAGTTGGAACCTTTATTTTGATGAGGTAATCAAAGAATCTGGTTTCATAAAAAATGATGAGGAACCATGTGTGTATAAAAGGGTCAGTGGAAGCATAGATGTCTTCTTAATTCTCTATGTTGATGAAATACTGATCATTGGGAATGATATCAGTATGTTACAATCAGTGACGAGTTATCTAAACAAAAACTTCGCCATGAAGGACTTGGGAGAGATTTCCTATATATTAGGTATAAAGCTTTATAGAGATAGAGCTAGGAAACTGATAGGACTCTTCCAATCATCATGCATCGATGATGTCTTTGAAAGGTATAATTTTACCAACTGTAAGACAGCTAATGTACCTTTCAAACATAGCATTCATCTTTTGAGGAGAATGTCTCCTTAGACAAAAGATGAAAGAGTTAGAATGTCTAAGATGCCATATGCATTAACTGTAGATAGCCTGATGTATGATATGATGTGCATAAGACCTAGCATCAGTATAGTTGTAAGTGTTACTAGACGATATCAATCTGATCCAGGTGATAGCCATTGGATGGCAGTCAAACATGTCCTTAATTACCATAAGGGTACAAAGGACAAGTTTTTCATTTATGGAGAAAGTGATTTGCAGGTTAGGGGATACACAGATTCAGGCTTTCAGTCTGATCCAAATGATAGAAATTCTACATTTGAATATGTATTTATCCTTAATAGTGCTGCAGTGAGTTGGATGAGCACCAAACAGGGATCCACAGCTGATTCAACAACTGAAGCGGATACATTGCAGCTTCTGAGGTAGCAAAAGAAGCATTGTGGATATGTAAGTTTGTCGTCGAGCTTGGGATTATCCCAAGCTCAATGGATCTTATCCATTTATTCTGCGACAACAATAGAGCTATTGCACAAGCAAAAGAGCCAAGAGCGTACCAAAGATCTAAACACGTGGAGAGAAAATATCACATAATTAGAGAAATTTTGGCTAAGAGGGATGTAATAATTTGTTAAGTTGACTCTGTAAATAATGTAGCAGACCCACTGACTAAGACCTTAACTCTAAAGGTGTTTGAGAAACACGTGGAGTCTATGGGTATAAGATACCACTATAAATGGCACTAAAGCAAGCGGGAGTTTGTTAGGATTTGTTTACTATTATTAAATAGTTTAATGCTTGTGATGCTACAGACACTATATGATCTGAAGGAGTTCAGATTTGGTCTAAAGAAGTTTAATCAATACCAAGAGTTAGCATCACTAAAAACTATAAATGATAAAGAGTTAACATGTTATATTAATCAGTGAAGTCTAAAAGTTAGAATCTTGTCTGTAACGGTACAAAGACCTGAGAATACATTAGTAATAATATAGTTGTAAGAGTTTCAATAGGTGCTAAGAAATATTATTGTGCAAGTCTATTCTTAAATTATATAGTCCTGGTCATAATTCACCAATGCAGGTCTAACGGTGAAATCCTATTACATAAACTAGTGTATACTATACTTAGATGGTCTAGATGGTTATTTTTAGCTGACCACGGGCTTACTAGAAGTTCATATAGCATACAGGTATTCAGTAAGGATTGAATACTGAACAGACTTAACGAGGACCCCAATAGACATCCTATGAAGCCGTTAATAGAAGGTCCTCTCGAGTTGAGTAGTATACGTGGTCCTTTGACCTGAGTACCATGGTGGGCTTGTAAGTGATCCATCATACTTTAGTTCTACACATGTCACAGACCTTTCACAATGTGACCTTTGGGTATGGTCCGATGCTTATTGAGTTCGGTGTGTATAAATATAGAATCCGTTAGCTCACATGGATGAGTTATATATATCCAGATGCTCAAAGCCTGTATCTTAGAAAGTCTTATGGGCATAAGCAACAAACCCAAGAAAGACTCTCCCACGGGGTTAAACAATATTGTAAAAGTGTTTGCATATATTGTTTATTAAGATACGTGTCTGGAGATAAGTTCACGGATGAGCACATAGGGATTTGACGGTAGTGATCTATATCCCTGCTCTTCTAGGATATGATTGGCAGACGAATTATACGTATGCGCTATGACCTCAACTTGTATGGTCTACTGCACTGATTTGTAATATCCGTGACGTGTACGTGGGGCATCGATCTCGGACTCGCAGAATAGCTCTGTTTGACAAATTGGGAGTGGACCTAGAGAGTCTCGCAATATGAAGTGTACTCGTTGTGCACTGGGGCAGCGTACTGGATTGAATAGTTCGATCTAGAAAATTCCAGTAGACCGGACGTTTACTTCGGTTTCCCTCCGGTCATGCACATATCAAAACTTAAGAGTTAAGTACATCAATTAGTTAACAATGTGTTATTGACCAATGGGATGTTGACATATAGCATATGTGGGCCAATTATTATTTGATTTAGAAATTACCAAAATGACCTTACTTGTTGGACAAATAATATCATTATTTTATTCATTAAAATGATTATTAAATATAATAATAGTAATAATATATGATATTATTATTTAAATTAAAATCAAACATTTAATTTTTAATTTAAATTGGCATGTGTTTCTACTATGATTTAATATAATTAAATTATTTGTTTAATATTTATTAAATAAAATGATAAGTATAAATGGGTGACATTTGTTAATGGTAGGTCTTAATATATTTCTTAATAATGAGAAATTGTTTTCTCATTTAGCCTAGATTAAGGCCAAGTTTATTTAAATAATTTTCTATTTTGTTTTTTTTTTCATTTGGTTTATTGTAAGATAATAATAAACAAAAACTAATGGCAAACATAATGGATGCCATTAGGTGAGAAAATGAAAGATAATAATAAACAAAACACTAATGGCAAAAATGATGGATGCCATTATGTGAGAAAATGATAGAAAATAATAAACAAATAAAAGAGCAATAATTATAAAAAATTCGTGCAAGGGGTTAAAGGAAGAGAGAGAAGTGAATTTTGCTAAGTGTTAGAAAATTCTCTCAAGTGTTAAGAACACAAAAACACAACTCTTTCATTTTTTTTTGGTCACCCATACCATAAGGTAGAAACAAGGATTCAAGAGTTGAATCCTTTGCTGGAAAAGCTACTATTCTAGCTTCCCCAAGCCCACTATGTTGAAGAACTAGAATTGTGAATGGGTTACTTCCAAAGTGGGTACTTCGGTTCGACCAAATACCAAAGACTTGATAAGGTACTATTTCTCAATCTTGATGTATTTTACATTTATGAGATAACATGTAAAGTTTATTTGTGTTTATGATTGAGTAATTTGTATTCCGCTCATCCGCTGCGTATCTATATATGTGATATGTATGTTATATTTGAATAATAGACACAAATCCACATGCATGCACCCTAGGTTTAAAATCACTCACACGTATCGTCCCTCAAATTGTTGTCATTAATTGTTGTAAGAGTTGATGAAGCAACAAGGGTTATTCTTCATCTTATTGCATTTATATGTCAATGGAATAGTAACCCTTATACCAAAGTCAAAACTCTAAAATTTTTTTAATTCTCACCATGACATTAATATTAATGTCCCTCAAATAACCACAATGCATTATAAATCAAGTACAAATAAATTCAAACACTTCCCAATCAATTTGTAAATACTAGTTTCAATCGACAATTCACTCTACAACTCAATCCATTACTATTACTCCATAATATATTTCAAACATTACCATAATAAATATCTCATCAATAATTAAGTGTAAGGACACAAACATATGTACCTTGGATAATGAATCCACCAATCTTACATTTGGAATGTCCTTTAAAATTATGACGACATCTTTAATTTTTTATGAAAATCAAAGTTACTAAGGAATGAACATGTGTTTTTGATGTGTTTTGATGGTTGTTTTATGACAAATTTGAATTAAAAATGTTGAATTAATGTTAATTAAAGAGTTAGGGTTGAGAGGGATTAGGGTTTTGAAATAGGGGAAAATGGGGAAAAATGGAAACAAAATGGGGAATTTGGGGAAAAAATGGGTCAAAAAGGATAATAGAGAAAAATGGGGGCCAGTGCTGCTATGCAAACGTTCTGGAATAGATGCCTTTGGTACCTAATTTGTGCACTTCGGCGCTCATTCCCTTTATTTATTTCTTTTTTTTTTTTACTCCAATTATTTCTTTCTTTTTTTTTCTTCATTCAATTTTTTTTAATACAAACACAAACATAAAAATCAAATTTAATGAAAACATAATTACCTTGGGTTGCTTCTGAAGGAGCCCTTGATTTAATGTCATTAATGTGACGTCTTTATTTTTTTTATGGTGGCTCATACTGCATATTTAAATCATTTCACCTATGGAACTTTAGTTGATGCCTACTAGTAATGTTATTCCTTTTCTTCAACTTCTATAGTTTCATGAGAAAATATTTAAGGAACAACCCCGATCACCTTATCTTGAGGCTTACCAAAAAGATTTTAATCTTAGATCGGACGATTGAACCTTGTTGGTTGGTATTTATTAACTGCATATAATAAGCTTGTTTCTTCGCATTTTGGTATTTAATTTGAGCAGCATTGTCTCTTTATACAAATGATTCATGATGGCTTCTATTACTTGCAATTTTGAAGGTAGTTGGGCTGCATCCAGAATCAACATATCGATCTTGAAGCAATGAAAACATCCTTAGAAAAATATAGCTCATGATCTATCATTTCAAACTTCTTAGATAATGGAAATGGTAGAGTGCAATAGCTTAGAATCTTTTGCTGCTATAACTCTTTTTCTAGCACTCTGTCTTTTACCTCCAACTGCACCTCATCTATGTGATAAGCTTTATCTAATTTGGGCAATTCTCTGGTTGCATGCTGCTCTATCTTATAGTCTATTATAATTGCCTTGCACTATTCAACATTTTTCATTACACATGTTTCAGTGTTCTAGGCAATGATTCTTGAGGATAACTGTGGCCAACATTTGTCATTTATTCTACTTACTTTTCTAATATTTGTAAAGAAGTAGCTTGGTTATGTAACAAATTAGCTATCCTTTTTATGTGTTGAAACATATCATCTAAGGATTATTCTTTATCTAGCTGGTACTGCTGAATTTCTAGTGTGGCTACAAGAGGATTTAATTGCATTAGAGTTTCCTCTTGGCAGTTGTTCCAAGATGCTTAATTCTGCCATTCCGGATAATATGCATAAAATCTGGTGTTGTGCTACTATTGGAAATACATTTTAGGATAATTTGTAGGTTCTGTGCATTGTCTATTTGGATTGTTGCCACCACAAAAATCACAAGTGATTTGTGCTACTTTCTCAATATCTTACTTGGAGCAACACTATCAATTGTCTATTGAAAAGTGTTGAAGGCTATCTCTTCTAGCAATTCATACGCATCATCAACAAACATATTCATAAATGCACCCCTTGCTGTAGCATCAATTTATTAGTGATGATTAATACCATAGGTTGTGTGCATGTTGTGTATATTCATCGCACAAAAAAGCATGTATATATGCAATCCATGCATCTCATACATAAATATATATGCAGCGGAAGCTGGAAATATAATTTTCTAAACAATTAGCACAATATATTTTTGTTTCATTACCATAATAAAATCAAATTAAAGATTGAGAATTCACCTCACCACCCTTGGAATAATTTAAGTTGGAGTTCTGCCTAAAATGAACCCGTTGGTAATTCTAGCAATCAACAGTGGTAGGATTGATTGACTAAAATAGCAGTTTTAATTTCAGCAATGGTTTAACAGTTAAACCATTTAGATTAACTTGTAATCTAATGCTTAACACTTAAGCTATGAATTTGTTTTTGATTTATTCAACATTTGAATTTATCAAAAACAAACTCTAATGCAAAATGGTGGCCTACTATTAAGAGAAGAAGATGAATAGTAAAAGAACAAATTTTGTTCTCTTGCTTTTAACACTTAAATACAAAAACACCAAAAACAACTTCTTACCTCTTTTCCCATCTATATGGCCGGCCACATATTACACCAAAAAACATCATTTTGTTTTTCAGTTTCATATATATAATAAGTCAAAATGAACCCTTTAATTTTACTTACCCATAGTTAACTTTTAACTTAGAGTTAATTTAACCAAACTCAAGTTAACATTTAACTCAAGTTAAATTAAATTTACTTGTCAAACAAGTAAATAATTAAATATTCATTTAATCTAACACAAGTTAACTTTTAACCATAGTTAGGTTAATTTACTTTTGTACCAAGTAAATAATAAAATTTTAAATTAACCTAACTCAAGTTAACATTTAACTATAGTTAGGTTAACTTACTTTTCCAACAATCAAATAATTAAATAATCGATTAATCTAACCTTAGTTAACAATTAACCTAGGTTAAGTTAAATACTTTTTAATTATTAAATAAAAAATATCTTGAATATTTAATAATTAAATATGTGAAATTAAATATTCAAGTTAAACCAAAGTGGGCCCTATCTAAACACACACTTGAGTAAGCTTAACCAAATACTCACTATGCAGCAAGTGTCATTATTTGATTGGTCAAGAACAATTGTTAATTAATTAATATACTTAACACGTGTGCATCCTAAGGGTTCATCAAACAAATATTTAGTTTTGCTAGAATTTACTGGATTGAATAATTCAATCTAGTACGCGGCCTTAGTGCACAACTAGTATACTTCATATTGTAGCACTCTCTAAGTCTACGCTCAATTCATCAAATAAAACTATTCGATGAGTTTACGATTAATGCTCTATGCATACGTCACAAATATTACAAATTAGTGCGTTATACCATACAAGTTGAGGTCATAGTGCATACATATATTCATTCTATTAATTATATCCTGGATGTGAGGGGACATAGATTAGCACCGTCAAATTCCCATAAGCACATCCATGAACGTATCTCCAGATTTGTATTTTTGTAAAATAATATCCACAAACTCCTTTACGATATTGTTTAACTTTACGAAAAAATCTTTTTCAAGATTTATGCTTTTGGCCAAAAGACTTTCTAAAACATAATTCTTGGAGTATCAAGATATACAACTCATACATGAGCTGATGGATTCTATATCTACGTACACTGGACTCCATGAGCATCGAACCATACCTAGCATCACCCAGCGGTCAGTCTATAAAAGTTCTTTGATATGCGTGAAACCAAAGCATAGTGGATAACTCACAAGCCCACCTAGAACTCAGGTCAAAGGACAACGAATACTACTTAACTCAAGAAGACCCTCTATTGATGGCTTTATAGGATGTCTATAGGAGAACCTCATGGGTCTATTCAGTATCTAGTCCTGACTGAATACCCACATACCTACATGAGCTCTAAGCTCATAGTTAGCTAAGAAAAACTATCTGTACCATGTATATATAGATATAGATATATACTAATCTATATAAAAGAGATTCACTGACAGGCCTGCATCGATAAAAATAGATTAGAAACATAGTGTTTGAGAACATACTTGCATAATGACAATTCTTAGGACCTATTGCAACTCTTTGTAACTATGTCATTACTAGTATACCCTCAAGTCTTTGTCCCGTTATAAACAAAGTTCTAACTCATTAGATATTGTTAATTCTCAGCCCTAGTCTAAACTTTTTTAGACTAGATCTGAACTCCTTTAGATTATACAATGTCAGTAATGTTAGAAGCAATGTATCATATGTGTTTTAATATTAACAATTTTATTTAAAATATTTATTTTATAAATAATAATCAATTAATATTCATACAATATTGGAATGGCACGTAAGCACCAGCTTCAACAAACTGCCACTTGCTCTAGTGCCATTTGTACTGATATCTCATACTAATACACTCCAAGTGTTTCTTAAACACCCTTAGGAGTTTAGGCCTAAGTGGGTCCGTTGCGTTATCCATGGAATGTATCTTAGATAGGTTTACATCTCTAATAACAAATATCTTTCTAATTGTATGGTTCAAAGTCTACATGATCAGAATTTTGGTTAGCTGTGACAAAGACACCATAAAAAGCTTAAAAACTTTAGATATATGGATAACTACATATTGCACCAAACAACCATTATTTGTTTTCAATTTCAAATATATAATAGGGATAAGGATATTTTTATCCCACGAGTTTGACCTAATTCTCAATTTAATCCCACGAGTTTTAGAAAACTTAATTTGGTCCTAGTCCGTTAGTAAGATTCCGTTAACTTTAACACTGGAGGGGCAAAATAGTCATGACTTGTCAATAGTAAGATGGCCTGACATAAAATATCAACATGTCAATCACTGATTTGTCACTTAAATAATAAAATAAAATAAATATATAAAAAGAGTGTAGCGCCGCTGCCGTCACTAGTAGTCGACTGACCGCCGGTGACCAATTACGATTCAATAGTAAAACTTTTGTCAACTCAAAATTTTGTGATCTATACAATAGTAAAAAAAAATTTTATCCACTGAGTATCGTAGATGTGCCAAAAGTTGAAACAAAACACTGTGCAAGGCGGCGGCCACCGTTATTCATGGTCGAACGGTAGGGCGGTGGTGTGCACTGCCCCCACCATTGGACAAATCGGCGGCCTATCTGTCCAATGGTAGGGGCGGTGTACACCACCGTTCGATGGCAAATGGTGATGGCCACCGACAACCATCATGGGCCAGTGATGAACACATGAAAATGCATATTTATTAAGAGATTCAGTCACCATTTAATGTCACTAATTTTAGCATTTTCTTCTATTTTAGCTTGAAATAAAGTATTCTCCTTAAATTGTGATTAATGAATGTTATTTGGACAGGTCTGGGTAAAATGGACATAACTCTAAATGTAGAAATCAAAATGAAGAAATTATTAAACCTAGTGTAACATAACTCAATCTTACACAAATTTGAAGAATGGTGGAAAAGCCAAATCCAACATGTTATGGGCTAAAAATTGAGATACAACAGAATCGGGCTACAACTCCTGCTCAGCTTGACCCAACTCATGTATTTGGACCGTATCTCATAAAATACATACTTAATTGGTATAATTATTGAAGCTGTGAAATGATAACTTAATTATCAATAACTCATATGTTGATGGTAAAGTCCAAATCAGCCGTTATCATGGACCAAATCGCATTGCAAGTGGGTAACATGGTTGTTGGCCGAATTCTGATGTATCCTTGGAATTTTGTTCATATCTCATTGGATACTCATCCAATTTGCATGAAATTGGTGCCTATGGAAAGAAGAGTCAAAATTATACAACTTTCATGTCGGCTATAGAAGCTAAATCAGTCATTACATTATTAAAAATGTGCTGCAAGTGAATAAATGAGTTATTGGCTTAAAATTATTGAAGATTGATGTCATCCATGACATATGTCCATTCATTGCCTATATAAGGAGACTCTTAGGACATTTTTAATATTATATAATTCTCTCTTATTTTCTTCTCATTAACATGTATTGTAATTTAGGCTAGGGTTCTTAGCAAGGCTAAGAGATGAACTTTTATGAGTAATAAATCTACTTCTATGCTTTGATTCGGTGTAAAGAGCTACAAATGTTGTAAGTTTGGTTTTGATTAAATTCTTATCTATTTTATTTTCTATAATCCAGAGGTTATAATTCTCATGTCTCATATATGTTCAGTCATGCTTTTCTTATGTGATTCATGTTGATTTATAATTGTTACTGGTTACATTGTTTTATATGTTAATCTTTTACTGCAGTATTGTCAATTTGATATATTTTCGATCTTGGATAACATGTAAGGGCAATAAATGTTTGATATTCAAGTTAATCTTTTACTGCAATATTGTGAAAATGATATATTGTCGATCTTAGATAACTTGTATAAATAAACATGATTTGTGTTAATATTTGCAAAAGAGTTTAGTCATATCAAATGCATATGCTATCAAATGTGCTATATGTTACATATCTTCCGATTGATTGTTTAGATGTTAAACTGTCAATTGAGTTATAAACATCGAATCAAAGTATAGAGTAGATTTATAAAGCATAATTGTGATTCTCAAAGCCTTGCTTAAATCATCATAAGATATTTTTCTCAATTCATAGACAATTCTATCTCATCAATTAATTTTATCCTTTGCTACCTCTTTAATATTTTACTTCACCAACCTATTTTGCCAAGAGTTTCCTCGTGGGATCGACACCTCAATTTATACTACGATAGTCGCGTTATATTTTAAGTGTAAACAGTCAGCAGTTGCGCATTGTACTGCCCCTACCATTGGACAAATCGACCACCGACTAGTGGTGGGGGTGTTGCTGGTGGCCACCACCATTCGACGTGGAACGGTGTGGCAGTGGTGTGCACTGCCCCGACCATTGGATAGATTAGTCGCCAATCTGTCCAATGGTGGGGGTGGTACATGCCACTGCCCCATCGTTCCACGGTGGCGAGCGATGGCCGCCACCCTCCCCCTATTTTTGATCTATTTTTTAGCCACCTTCTTGTTTTCTTTTGACAAAAATAATTCTACCATTGTGTAGATATACAAAAATAGAATCCAATGACATAACTTTTGCCTATTTTTGTTACCATAATTCGGGGACTGGTGGTGGCCAGCGACAGTAGTCGCCGGTTTTAGTTGTTCAGTTTTATTTATTTTAATTGTTTTTTAATATAAAATAAAATTTAATATTCATTAAAATTTTAAACCAATTAAAACTTGCCACGTATCTTTTTATTTTTAATAGACTATTAATAACTGACACGTGTACATTGTATAATGTACTCACATCACTATTTTTAATTAACATAATAACTGAGGGCAAATTTGTCAATGTACAATAAAAAGATATTTTCAATTAAAATTAACGGAATCTTACTAACAGTCTAATACAAAATTGGGTTTTTTTAAACTCGTAGGATAAAATTGAGAATTAGGTCAAATTCGTGGGACAAAAATATCCTTATCCCTATATAATAAGTCAAAATTAAGCCTTCATATTAACTTAATTATAGTTAACTTTTAACTTAGGTTTAATTTAACCTAATTTAATATGTCCTATAGTGAAAAAGTAAACAATCGAAGTCGTATTACATCATCTGGAATCCATTCTATTTGCACTAATAAAATCTTTCTAAGAAATTGATGATGTGCTCATTCGGATCCTCATTTGGTAGTCCACTAAACTGTACTGAAGCTTTCAATAACTGTATTATCTCTGGCTAAATTTCAAAGTAATCGACATCATTAACCAATTTTTGAATGCCTGAATGGATGTCGTTTACTCTTGGTACTGCGAAATCTCTCAATAATCCTTGTGTTCCAGCCATCATATATAAATTAAAAGTAATTGTAAAAAAAAAAAAAATCAAATAAAATGCAATCGAACAATGACAGAAAAATGTTTAAACTAAAAATAAGATGAATTGTTATTAATATCAACATGAATAATAAATAATTTCCTAGCAACAGCGCCAAAAACTTATTTTGTATTTTGTGTAACACAAATTAATACAAGTATACGTTATTGCAACAAGTAATATATGATGAGTAAAGTATCGTTCCCACGAAGAATTATTTTTACAACTTGCTAAGTACTAAAATTATGTTATCCCACTCTTATTCAAACTATTGGAATTTCAATGTTTCGATATATAAATGAACTAAATAATGAACTGATTACAGAGATTGAGCAAGGAGAACAAACATGACAATATTAATACTATCGCATCAACTAATATAAGATTTTAAGTTTAGATATTATCCCCATGGGGACTATTTAATCTATTTCTATCAACTAATTACTAAAATTATACCTACTTTATTTTTATCTAGAAAACTATAATATGAAATTTAACTAATTAACCTAAAACTTAACTTAGATAGCAAATAAAAAAATGGTCACAAGTTGATAATAATTTTGGGTGCAGACTCATCCCCTGATATTTCATTGAACTCATTACCTTCTTAGTTAATCCTTTAATATCAGTAGTTGGTATAGACTAATCTCATCAAAAGCCTCTTTCAATGGCCGAGTAACTATATTATGCATTCTAATAATCATTTATATGTCCATGGTAATCAAATCAGAATGTAATTCATTAAAATCAAGTCTAATTCATGCCATACATGCCATTTAGGTATATTTTTATCCTATGATCATATATTAAACTATCCTAGGTTAAACATATAAATCTCTTTGTCAAGTTTATCATAGTTCCTTAATAATTTAAAATATTGATCAAGTATAATGACAACATTAAGATCAAAATAGAGTGAATCAACTATATGTATTAAGTTCATAAACTAAGAATCCATAAAATCCAACTACATACTAGTTTATATAGTCTAACCCAAGATAAGCAAAGCCTAGCTCATCATAAAAACAAGAGTATTAAAGCAATAATACAAAGATATCATAGTTAAGAAAATAATGATAAGAATAAAGAAGAAAAACTAAGCAAGGTAACTCATTTGGTTGCTTCTCTCCCAAACTTGACTTGAAGCTTGAATCTTGATTTCTTGACTTTGATCTTTGATTGTGTGTGTGAATTGTTTCTTTTCAGTTTTTCCTCTTAATGTTTGTGTTTCAGCTCATAAAAGTGTGCTTTTATAGGTATGAGAAACCCTAAGAGCGAGGGCATCCAAATTCGAGTCGAAATAAGACTTAAAAGGGAAGATGTTTTCATATATCGCATTAATACCACAACATTGGGGGCTTGGTACCACCGCACGAAGACCTAGAAGTGTAAAGAAGCTATTCTTCGACGGGGCACCATGGCGATGAGAAGTTGGAGCCACGGCTTCTAGCCTTATTATGGTTGGGTCTCGTAAAATTATCGTATCTTCTTCGTTTCGCATCCATTTTGCCTTCAATTTGAGCCTATTCATCACATTTTCTATTGCGCACATATTTATGATAAAAAAAACACAATTAAATAGTTAAATATTCATGATTTAGAGCAAAATATCCAAGTCGGGTCTAAATATACTAGTGCATATATTCCTTTTTCAAATACCCTTAAACTTAAGAGTTTACTCATCCTCAAGCAAAACTAAGACAAACATTCAAAATTTATTAACTCTAAATAAAAACAAACTAAAAAAGCCTTGGGTGATTAGATGATCATCCTAATTGTCTCAAAGGTTATTAAAGGTACAAGTCTTTTTTAGAATGCAATAGATAACTTTTAAAAATTCATCATATCATTTGTCAAGTACTTCATTCTCCCCTTGTAAATGATCATTTATGCTTGTGTACAATAAGCAAGTAATTAGCCAAATAAAACATAGATTTATTCAATACTTGAGATAGCACATAAAGATGATGTCTTGGCATAATTCAATTCATAATAACACTACCAGAAGCTTGTTGTTCATACTGCACTTGGCTAATATAGAAATACACATGTCTAAGGATCTATTTAAGACTTTAATTAACTTGTAACATAAGGCTGGGGTTAAGATGGGATATAAAGATATATATGAAGCACAATTCACATCATTAATACTTAACTTTACTTAGAAACCTCTTGATCATTTCTTCTTCATTTATCTCCTCCCCTAAAATTATTGAATTCACATTTTTCTTTAAATCACTTTTGCAAAGAATTTCTTCTTTTTCTTAAGCCAAGGTATTTTAAATTCAAAGATTTCTTTATTTTCTCTTCCTTTTTTTTTAATGATATGTACCCCTAACTTAGATTGATAATACCTTCAAGTCTTATTGCTTTCCACTTCAGTACCTTTTTCCCATACATCCACAACCTTTTTCCTTGTATAAATATTTATAAGTAAACTCAAGGTTTATGGTGCTACCGGTAGATTTTAGGATGAATAAACTCAATGTCTTTAGGCTAGTAATATGGTTAAATAGAAAAGAATGAGTTATTAAGCTCAAAAGGGGTAAATCGGGATAAATTTACATCTAAGGTAGGCTAGAAAAAGCTCAATCGATCTAAAGATGGCCTAATATCATTTTTCTATTCATATATTTCCTAGGATTTCACATTGAGTAATAATCAAGCAATTTCTAAAGTGTTGGTCTTCAAGACTATGATGTACTACTTAAGTATAAGTATCTCTAACTAAAACAAAATTTAACTAATACATACTTAATTCAATATGTTCAAGAATAAGTGACCACAAAAATAAGCTAGAACTCTATTTAAGAATCATGATATACATAAGTATTTCAAGCATTTGTTGTCTCTTATATACTTGAGAAAATAATTTAAGCAAATATTCACGTTCATATCATGGACAAATAATCATCATCTCAACAAAAACTTAACAACCTAAAAAAAATTGATCTGTAAGACAACAATCAACATAAGCAGTAAAATAAACACAAGAAAGTATGTTTCCCACCCCCCCAAATTAAATTAGACATTGTCCTCAGTGTCTAAAAATATATTTAGAATTAAGAAAAACTCTCATAGTAATTGAAGTTGAAGTAATGCAGTGCTATTGTTTATTGATTGAGCTGCAGTGTTCCTTAGCTCATAATGCTTGCAAATACTTGTATTGCACTGCTTCTTTAAGTGCTTGAATTGCTATTTATTCCTACAAAGAAAAGAAACTAACATAACTAAAATTGAAGCTAAACAAAAATAAGAAGAAAGATTACTTGGGTTACCTTCCAAGAAGTGCTTGATTTAACGCTGTTGGCTTGGTGGTCCTTTTGATAAATGTTGATTATCTTAAGGTGCATACATGTGGGATTATATTCATCATTATAAAAACATGCATCATATACATATTTGTGCGCAACAGAAGTCTAAAAATCTAATTTTCTAAATGATAAACACAATAAGCTTCTCATGTTATCTCATAAATAAAGTTACAAGGGTTTGATGAGAATTACCTTGGCAAGCATTTAGAAAATTTTGTTGTTGGAGTCCTCGCCTTAAAATTCACTCGTGTGCAATCTAGAATGGCAGCCTCTTCTAGCAAGAGGTTTAACACTTAAAACTCTAGTTTAACTTTTTAAACTAAAAGCTTAACTCCTTAAGCTATATTCTAACTATAAGCTCTAGAAAGCCTTGGTTCTAGTTTATCATTTAAACAACCAAATTATCATGTGATTGAAAGTAATTTGGTTGGCCTTTTTGAAAAGAAAATAAGAAGTTAAGTGCTCTTGTCTCTTAACTCTTAAAATGCCTTCCAACTTTTTTTAAAGAACAAAACAAAGCTTTCCTCCCTTTTTCTGTCTCTTGAATGGCTGTGTATCACCACCAAAAATGAGCAAAAATTGCTCTTTTTATACATTGCTTCATTTTTCCTCCAATGAGACAACTATGGTCCCACAAGCATGGTTTATAACTTGTCAATTTGGTTTTGCTTTATTAATTATTTACATTAAACAATTTGATAAAACGAAACATGTGAATAATCGGATGAATGTATTTAGCCGGCCTTTTAGAGCAAATGGGAACAACTTTACATTTACAAGTAATGACCCCACAATTAACTTGCACATATGCTTTTACTTTTGATATATTTACATTAAACAAATCAAATGCAAACAATAGAGGAGTGTGGTGACAAAAAGTGAGAGGAAACAAATTGAAAAACAATTCCTTCATTTGCTTGTAATATACATTTTGGTCCCACCATATAATGGCCATGCTTTATTATTTTTATTTATTTCATTAATCATATTTAAATCAAATTAAAACATGTTACAAATGAATAATTTATAATTTTTTGACTTGTAATAATAATATTTGATATTATTATATTTATGTTATTCAATAAATAATTAATGATCTTGCTAGTCCAACAAGTAAGATTATTTTGGTAATTTTAAATTCAAACAATAATTAGCCATGTGTCATCATCTTATTGGTCAACAACTATTATTAACTAATTGATGTACTTAACACTTAAGTCTTGATATGTGCACATCCCGAGGGATACTGAAGTAAATATCCAGTTTGTTAAAATTTATTGGATTGAATTGTTCAATCAGGTACACTACCTAGTGCACAACGAGTACACTTCATATTGCAGAACTCTCTAGGTCCATGCCCGATTTGTGAAACAAAACTGTTTTGTAAGTCTGAGATCGATGCCCCATGCACATGTCACGGATATTACAAATCAGCGCAGTAGACCATACAAGTTGAGGTCATAGCGCATACGTATAATCATTTCGTCATTTATATCCTGGAGGAGTGGGGATATAGATCATCATTGTCAAATTCCCACGCGCTCATCCATGAACTTATCTCTAGACACATACCTCGATAAACAATATACGCAAACACTGTGGGAAACTCTTTTCTTGGGTTTATTTCTTATAGCCATAAGTCTTTCTAAGATACATTCTCTGAGCATCTGGATATACAACTCACCCAAGTGAACTAACAGATCCTACATCTGCAAACACCAGACTCTATTAGCATCAGACCATACCCAGCAACATTTAGCAGTCAAACCAAAGTATAGTAGATCATTCACACGCCCACTATGGCACTCAGGTCAAAAGACCACGTACACTACTCAACTCGAGCGGATCAACCATTAACGGCTTCATGGGATATGTATTGATGTCCTCGTTGAGCCCATTCGATATTCAGTCTTTACTGAATACCAATATGCTATACGAGCTTCGGGTAAGCCCATAGTTAATTAAGAACAACCATCTAAACCATATAGATATGATCATACATTGATCTATAATAAAGGGTTTCACTGATAAACTCGCATCGCTGAATTAGATCAATAACACCGTGTTTGAGATTACACGTGTATAATAATATTTTTTAGCAGCTATTGTAACTCTTTGCACCTATGTTATTACTGATATACTCTCGAGTTTATGTCCCATTACAAACAAGGTCATAACTCTTAGATTTTGCTGATTTTTATAACCTACTAACTCTTAATAATGCTAACTATTAGCAATTATAATTCTCAGCGTTTGTTAATCTTTAGCGCTTGTCTAAACTCCTTTAGGCTAGATTTGAGCTTCTTCAAATCATACAATGTCTGTAGCATTACAAGCACTGTACCATTTAATTAATAAAATTAGCAATTTAAAAAAATATAATGTATAAATATTATAAAATAAAATATTCATACAAAATAAGATGGCACGTAAAAACAAATCCCTACACTATTTCTCTTATGAAGGATCAAAGTTAATAGTGGATGCATCCTTGTATGTGAGCTTGCTGGGCTTCCTTTCTTTTGGCTTCTACATCTTCTTATTTAGATCTTGGGTAGCAATTTTTACCTTATTCTCTTCGTACTTCTCTAGAAAGACTTGAATCTTAGACTGGTGAAGTGTTTCTTTTGTTCCTTTTTCTTTGATCATCTCATCGCACTGCAGTTACTTCCTTTTCTTTCTTCTCTTCCTATGCCTTAACACCTCATTTTTTATGTGCAAATTCAACATCTCTATATCTTTGAGCTCTTTGGCGTTTAAGTACACCATGTCAATGCTATCATAGTCTTCACTTTCAGATGAAAACTTGATATTCTTGAAGACTTTAAAAGTAGAACAGTCATCTTGTACTCTCATGGTCATCTCCCATTTTTGAACATCAATAATTGTATGTCCCATGACTAAAAAAGGTCTTCAAAGGATGATAGGGATCTCTTTGTCTTTTTTCATATTTAGAACAATGTAATAGATGTGAAAGATGAATTAGTCTGTCTTTACTAGCACATCCTCAATAATTCATTTCGAGTAGGCGAGAGAGCGATCAAAAAGTTAAAGTGTGAAATTTATTAATTTTACTTCTCTCAAAACTAACTTGCTGTAGACAGAGAAGAGCATGAGATTTATACTTGCTCCTAGATTGCATAGAGCTTTACTAAGGTTGTTCTTGCCAATTGAGCACGGTGTGGTAAGTCTTTTGAGATCCTTGAGCTTAGGAGGTAGCTTCTTCTAAAGGATGATGCTATACTCCTCTATCAATGTTACAGTCTTATAATCCTCTAGTCTTGTCTTCTTGGAAATAATACTCTTTATGAACTTGACGTAACTAGGCATTTGTTCAAGCACATCTGCAAAAGGGAGATTAATAAATAATTTATTAAATACATCAAGAAATTTAGAGACTTGCTTATTTAATCTCCTATTCTACAACTTCTGTGGGAATAGTGGAGGAGGTGTGAACTACTGATTCTGCATATTTCTAGACTGATATGTTATTGCTTTTCTATTTTAACACTTAATTTACACCTCTGCAACCTTTAAGTGAAAGGAATAGGTGGTCTATATGGCTGCATAGTTTCTTATTGTTCAACCCTCTTCTATTTTTTCATCTTCAAAAGTAGTGTTGATGGTATGTTTTCATATAAAAGTTTACCACTTTGCAAGTTGATATCTTAACATTGCTCTATATTCCCTCGTGGATTTGTCTCAGAATCACTTAGTAGAGTGTCTTGAGGTCACTTATTGAGAGATGCAACAATATTTCCTACTTGTACTTTAAAATTCTTCAAGGTTCCGAATGGTTCTATAAGATGGCGTCATTAGACTTCGTGTAGTACATGAGCATGTCTTCTAATACTGGTACTTGATGCGATAATTCTATATCATAAATTAAGTGCAAGTATACACTATCGTATGCAAGTAATAAAGAGACTAATTAGTCGGATGTCGAACCCACAGGGATAATTCTTTCTTTTTAACCAATTACTAAAATTATATCTTCCTAATAATTATTCAGAAAAATAAAAATCTAAGAATGAATGTAAGAAATATAAAAGTAAAAACACAATGCAATGAGATTTAAAGATATAGTAACGTAGAGAGAACCTAGGATTAATATTATCCCTCAATATGTTTCTAATGATTAATCCTCTAATATTTAACTCACTTAGTCTTTATTATTGATCAAGACACTAATGTATTCACAAGCCTCTTCCAAGGTCATGCAAGTATACCCTAATTTACCAAATACCTATATTCCTATGGTACTTGTAATAAATTAAGATTCATTAAGATTAGGTCTTATTGATCATACATGCCAATTAGGTATATTCCTATCCTAAGTTGAAACTTGCATATGCAACATTGAATGTTACTCTACAATCATGTATCAAATTACCTAGGTCTAAATATTATGATTCCTCTTCCGAGTTTATCAAAATATTACCAATTCATTCACCATATATTGGCCAGATATATTGAAGCATTAAACACAAGTAATTTAAATAATAAAAGACTAAGTTTATTAAATACTAAAAGGATATGGCAATTAAGCACATATATTGAGTTCAAATATTAACCCTAGAAAACAAGTTAGCTCATGGCTACAAGAGAACAGCAGTAGAAATAATTATAAATCATGATACAATTATTAGCAAACCGATATAGACGTCGAATTGCTCTTAATTGCGCTGCCTAGGAACTCTTGATGCCGAAGAACGTCTTGTATCTCTCTCTAAAGATGCTTCAATTAAGCTCCTATTGCTCTCCAAGACTCGTGCTTTGTATTCTTGGTGCTCTTGGGTCGTCTTGGATTCCTCCTTAAAGGTTGGGAACGAGTGGCTTTATATAGGGATTGATTTGAGCTTGAAAATCTCAATTCTCGTCGGATTAGGACTCGTGCTACCGCTGGCGCGCTATGCAGTTGTCGCTGGGGCGACGCGTGAAAAAGCTATCACCGCTGGAGCGGTGGAATCTTGGCGCTGGGGCGCTGCATGAAAACGGCTTCACCGCTGGCGCGGTGACTCTTTGGCGCTGGGGCGCTATACGCGACTTAAGCAAGTCGTTTTTCTAATTTTGATCACTATTTCAGAGCTGGGGCGAAAATCCTTGTGGCGCTGGGGCGATGGACACATACTTTGAAATCTTTACATTTTAGTCCCTGTTTTTGCTTCTTTTGCGTTCTTTCTTTAAATTTCGTTCAAGTCCCTATAAATAACAATAATGCACATAAATAGCCATCTATTCTCATAAAATCATAAAATATCAATAATAAAAACATGAGAAAATATATGACAAATTTACCCTTATCAAATTCCCCCAAACTTAAATACTTGCTTGTCCTCAAGCAATAAAATAAAACTAAGAGAGAAACAAAGGGTTATACTTGACTCATTTAACAAAACAAAACAAAATATACTAATACTAGTGAGATGATCAAAATCATTGTCTCAAAAGGCTGACGAAATGGTACAAATCCATAAGGTAGATAAATAGCTCTTAACAATTCTAAATTATCTTTATTTAGTCCCTTATTCTTCCTCATAAACAATCACCATGTGTGTGTGTGTGCAGGCAGCAAGTAAATAGCTAAACCATACTTTGATTTACTTTATACTTTAGGTTGTACAGAAAAGATGATGTCTCGGCATTTTATTTGTATAATGACACTTCCATAAGCTTGTCTTTATTACCACTCTCCACTAATGTAGAAAATCACATGTCTAGGGATCTATTTAGGACTTTACTTAGCTTGTAACGTAAGGCTAGGGTCAAGGTGAAATAAAAGGATAAATATATGAAGTTCAAATTACACCATGAACACTTAGATTTTTACCTAGAAACCTCTTGATCTTCTTTTCCTTGTATTATCTCTTCCCCCAAACTTATTGTGTTCCCATCCTTCTTTTCAACCTTTTATTTTTCAAAAACTTTCTTCTTTTTCTTAAGCTGGGGGTATTTTTCTTTACTTTTTTTTTTCTTTTTTTTTTCTTCAATTTTATATACCCCCAAACTTAGATTGATAAATACCACCCAAACTTTATTTTTCTCATATCACCACAGGCTTTTCCTTTCAAGAGTATTTCTAAGCAAATGCAAGGTTTATGGTGTTACGGGTAATTTTTTTTAGATAAGTAAACTTTAAGTCTTGGGCTTGTAATGTGGTTAAACCAAAGAATGGGTAATTAGGCTCAAAATAAGGTACTAGGGATAAATATACAATAAAAGGTAGGCTAGAAAGGCTCAATCGGTCCAAAGATGGCCTAATGTCATTTCCTTATTCATGTGTTTCCTAGAATTTCGCCTCAAATAGTAACTAAAGACAAGTTCTAGAGTATCGGTCTTCGAGACTGTGGTGTACTCTCTAAAACATAAGTATCTCTAAGTAAAAGTTATAACTATTCATGCTTTAATAAGTGCTCAAAAAAATGGTGATTATAAATAAGGTCAAATTTGTTCCTAAACTTAAATAATCAAAATTGTCTCAAGTATCTATCATTCCCTATGGATGTGTAAAAATAAATTCAACCATGTATTCTTTTTCTTATCATAGACTAATGATCATCTTATCAAAACCTAATAAAAATTAATTAACTAAAAAAAAACTGAGTAACTAAAAAAAACATTTAATCCACAAGAATGACCACTCAAATCATGCAGTAAAATGAACACAAGAAAGTGTTTCCCACCCCCAAACTTAATTTAGACATTGTCCCCAATGTCAAAAAATAAAGAAGTGAAATTAAGAGACTTCCCTGGTCAATTTTCGCTGCCGCGCTGACTCTCCATCGCTGGGGCGATGTTATGGCGCTGCCGCGGTAAGAGTCTATCGCTGCAGCGCTGAAGGCTGATTTCTGCACAGTTACTGGAATTTGCGCTGGCGCGATGTTGCGTGTACCGCGGGGGCGGTGGTGTCTCGATTTTCCTGTCGCTGCCGCGCCATGTTATGCCGCTGGAGCGCTGAAATTCTTGTTTTTTTTTTTTTTTTTTTTTTTTTTTAAGATGCTGAAAAAAAAATAAAAAAAATGATAATAATAATAATAATACTTTCCTTGGGTTGCCTCCCAAGTAGCGCTTGATTTAACGTCATCGGCTTGACGGGGCTTCCTTTTCTTTTATGGTGGGTCGAAGATGCTGGTGGAAGCATTTGAGTAAGTGATTTTACTGGCTTTCTTCTTTTTCGGCTTCCATATTCTTGTAATTAAACCTTGGGCAGTATCTTTTGCTGCATTCTCCTTATGTCTCTCCAGGAAGACTTTAATCTTAGACCGGGGAGATGGTTCTTCCTTTTCTTTCTTTTTGCTTGCTTCGTCGTGATGCTGCTTTTTCTTCTTCTTTCTTGCCTTCCTATACTTCAATGCTCTTTTTCGGATGTGAGGATCCAATGTCTCCATATCTTTAATTTGCTTAACGCTTGGATGCACCACATTAATGCAGAAACAGTCTTCATTTTCAGCTGGTAATTTGATCTCCTTGAAGACCTTAAAAGTGACTGTGTCCTCTTGTACTCTCATGGTCAACTCCCCTTTTTGCACATCAATAATTGTTCTTCCAGTGGCTAGGAAGGGTCTTCCAAGGATGATTGGGATCTCCTTGTCTTCTTCCATATCCAAAACAATGAAATCGGCAGGGAAGATGAATTTATCGACCTTAACCAACACATCTTCAATTATTCCCTTAGGATAGGTGAGAGAACGATCTGCTAACTGAAGTGTGATATTTGTTGGTTTGGCTTCTTTCAGTCCCAACTTTTTATACACAGACAATGGCATAAGATTGATGCTAGCTCCCAGATCACAAAGTGCCTTCCCAAAATCATAATTTCCAATTGAGCATGGTATGGTGAAGCTCCCAGGATCTTTGAGCTTTGGAGGTAGCTTCTTTAGGAGGATGGCGCTACACTCTTCTGTCAGGGCCACAGTCTCGAAGTCGTCTATTTTTCTCTTCTTTGATAGGATGTCCTTCATGAATCTAACATAGCTCGGCATTTGCTCCAGTGCATCTGCAAAAGGAAGATTAATATGTAATTTCTTAAAAACATCAAGAAATTTAGAAAATTGCTTATCTAGTTTCTTCTTTTGCAGCCTCTGAGGAAATGGAGGTGGTGGAGTGAATGACTGTGTAAGTTGCTTCTGCAGGTTGCTATTGGTATCTTCTGCTGCATTTTCTCTTTTCTGTTTTTGCACTTGAATACCATTTTCTATGCTTTTCTGCGTTACAGCACTTTTCTCTTGGTTTATGAACTGCTGTAATCTTTGAGGAAATGGTATAGGTGGTCTATATGGTTGCACGTCATCTTGCTGGACCACTGGTTCTTTTTCCTTCTCAATCATCTCTGAAAGCTGTGGTTGAGGAGTGTTGTCATGTAAGACTTTACCACTTCTTAGGGAGATGGCTTGGCACCGTTCTACGCTTCCTTTTGGATTGACTTCGGTGTTGCTTGGTAGAGTTCCTTGAGGTCGATTGTTTATTGCTGTAGCAAGTTGTCCTACTTGATTCTCCAAGGCTCTAAGTGAAGTTGCTTGACTTTGAAAGAGTGCATCTGTTTTCTTCATGTATTGCAGGAGCATGTCTTCAATGTCTGGTTTCTTCTCTTGCTGAATTTGCGTTTGGAAGCCAGGAGGAGCTTTGGAATACTGTCCTTGATTATTGTTGCTCCATGAGAAGTTGGGGTGATTTCTCCATCCAGGATTGTAAAAATTTGAGTTAGGATTGTTGCGGTTGAAGTCCCCTACATATTGAGCAGTCTCCATGCATTGTCCATTAGCATGATTGCTTCCACAGAAATCGCAAGTGATGGGTTGACTCTTGATAGCATTAACTCCCAAGTTGCTTAATTGTTTGGTCAAGAGGTTGACTTGGGCAGATAATGTAGTCAAAGTGTCTACTTCATGTAATCCAGCGATCTTTCTTGTGGTTGACCTTTCGGTGGGCCATTGATAGGCATTGGACGCCATCTCATCTAGTAGATCATAAGCTTCATCGGTGGATTTATTCATAAGTGCTCCTCCAGCTGCAGCATCTACTATTGTTCTGAATTGACCGGCTAATCCATTGTAGAATGTTTGTACAAGCAACCACTTCGGAACTCCATGATGAGGACATTTTCTTTGCATATCTTTGTATCTCTCCCATGCCTCATAAAGAGATTCTCCATCTAGTTGTAGGAATGATGTGATGTCGTTCCTCATCTTGGCAGTTTTAGCAGGTGGAAAGAATTTGGCGAGGAACTTTTGTGCAAGATCATCCCATGTAGCTATAGATCCAGATGGAAGTGATAACAGCCAGCTCTTTGCCTTGTCTCTCAAGGAAAAGGGAAACAATCTTAGTCGAATTGCATCATCGGACACCCCATTGTATTTAAATGTGTCACATATCTCCAAGAAGTTGATAATGTGCATGTTTGGATCATCATTGGGCAATCCTCCAAATTGTACTGAATCCTTAAGCATTTGAATTGTGCTTGGCTTGATCTCGAAGTTGTTAGCTTGAATAGTGGGTCTTTGAATGCTTGAATGGATTCCATTAACTAGGGGAACAGCATATTCCCTTAGTGGTCTTCCTTCATTGTTGGGTGTAATTGGTACTTGGTCTTCCATGGTGTTGACTTGATTTTGCTCTCTTCTAATTCTTCGTAAAGTTCTTTCAATTTCTGGATCAAAAGAAATCAAGTCTTCACTTTTTGATCTTCGCATGTACCTCGTAAGAAAGTAAAACTAAATTAAGAAAAAGTAAAGAAAAAAAAAATTCTGAAGTAAAAACTAGAAAGATTGGTATTAATATTGGCGAAAAAGTAGATAATTATCCCCGGCAACGGCGCCAAAAACTTGATGCGATAATTCTATATCATAAATTAAGTGCAAGTATACACTATCGTATGCAAGTAATAAAGAGACTAATTAGTCGGATGTCGAACCCACAGGGATAATTCTTTCTTTTTAACCAATTACTAAAATTATATCTTCCTAATAATTATTCAGAAAAATAAAAATCTAAGAATGAATGTAAGAAATATAAAAGTAAAAACACAATGCAATGAGATTTAAAGATATAGTAACGTAGAGAGAACCTAGGATTAATATTATCCCTCAATATGTTTCTAATGATTAATCCTCTAATATTTAACTCACTTAGTCTTTATTATTGATCAAGACACTAATGTATTCACAAGCCTCTTCCAAGGTCATGCAAGTATACCCTAATTTACCAAATACCTATATTCCTATGGTACTTGTAATAAATTAAGATTCATTAAGATTAGGTCTTATTGATCATACATGCCAATTAGGTATATTCCTATCCTAAGTTGAAACTTGCATATGCAACATTGAATGTTACTCTACAATCATGTATCAAATTACCTAGGTCTAAATATTATGATTCCTCTTCCGAGTTTATCAAAATATTACCAATTCATTCACCATATATTGGCCAGATATATTGAAGCATTAAACACAAGTAATTTAAATAATAAAAGACTAAGTTTATTAAATACTAAAAGGATATGGCAATTAAGCACATATATTGAGTTCAAATATTAACCCTAGAAAACAAGTTAGCTCATGGCTACAAGAGAACAGCAGTAGAAATAATTATAAATCATGATACAATTATTAGCAAACCGATATAGACGTCGAATTGCTCTTAATTGCGCTGCCTAGGAACTCTTGATGCCGAAGAACGTCTTGTATCTCTCTCTAAAGATGCTTCAATTAAGCTCCTATTGCTCTCCAAGACTCGTGCTTTGTATTCTTGGTGCTCTTGGGTCGTCTTGGATTCCTCCTTAAAGGTTGGGAACGAGTGGCTTTATATAGGGATTGATTTGAGCTTGAAAATCTCAATTCTCGTCGGATTAGGACTCGTGCTACCGCTGGCGCGCTATGCAGTTGTCGCTGGGGCGACGCGTGAAAAAGCTATCACCGCTGGAGCGGTGGAATCTTGGCGCTGGGGCGCTGCATGAAAACGGCTTCACCGCTGGCGCGGTGACTCTTTGGCGCTGGGGCGCTATACGCGACTTAAGCAAGTCGTTTTTCTAATTTTGATCACTATTTCAGAGCTGGGGCGAAAATCCTTGTGGCGCTGGGGCGATGGACACATACTTTGAAATCTTTACATTTTAGTCCCTGTTTTTGCTTCTTTTGCGTTCTTTCTTTAAATTTCGTTCAAGTCCCTATAAATAACAATAATGCACATAAATAGCCATCTATTCTCATAAAATCATAAAATATCAATAATAAAAACATGAGAAAATATATGACAAATTTACCCTTATCAGTACTATTGCTGAAATCTTAGAGGATTCATTTGTCAATATAACCCCCGTTAGTTGTTACACTAAAAGAAGTTTGGATGATCTCACTACCCCAAGTTATAGAAGTTGGATTGTGGGTTAAGTTGCTATCTATTGAAATTACCCACGAAATTGTTCGACTCCATGCACTGCCCATTCATGTGATTATCACCACAAAAGTTACAAGTTACTGAGGTTTGACAATGTTCAATGCATCAATCTTCTTAGATAATATATTGATTTGCATTGTCAATGCATTGAATATTTTAATCTTATGTACATCGGCAACTCTCCTTAGTGTAGCTCAAGACACAAAATACAATCTCATAAACTAAGAATCTCTTATGTCAAAATCTTGATTGGTGCTATAATAACTAAGTATAAGTGCACGCTATCATATCAAGTAATATAGGGTTTTAAATCCAGATATCGTTCCTAATAGGACTATTTTATCTATTTCTATCAACAAACTAATAAAAATATACCTAATTTATTTTATCCAAAAATTATAATATGAAATTTAACTAGTTAACCTAAAACTTAACCTATATAGTAAATAAACAGATGGTTAAACTCACAAATTGATAATACTCTATTGTACAGACCCATCCCTAATATTTTATTGAACTCACTAACTTCATCGTTAATTCCTTAATACTAATTATTGGCTTAGATATTAATCTCATCACAAGCCTCTGTCAATGGTCGAGTGACTATATTACAGATTATAACTGACAGGACCCGGCCCAAAACCCTTCACTATAGATCCCAGCAGCCCTGCCGGGCACCCTGACGAAAGTTCCTCAGAATATAACTGTGTAAGTTGAGAAATTCCATGAGACGAACCCCTTTTTAGTTCTTGCAATTACTGAGAAAATCTTGAAATATACATGGAAATGACTTCTTAAATTTAAAAAAAAAACGGGTAGAATATCCCTTGTTTTTTTGAAAATCCAATATAAAAAGCTGCAAAGAATTTTCATTTCTATTTCCAACCGCTTCTTAATACTACCAAATATAACCTCTGATCCTTTTCAAAACCATATCCAACTTAACTCAATAATTTCATTTTTGAACACAAAGATGACATACTAACAAAAAGTGAACGATCATCACAATATCGAAACCTCTTCTTATTTATAAAAAAATATGTACAACACAAGCCTAGAATTACTATGCAGAAAGTAAAATGAGTACTACTCAGGACATTTACATTTACAAAAATGATCTTCAGATTTGGCCCACTAATCAATAGTAGAAGAACCAGCAGCTTGCATATCGAGACCTGCACCTGGAAAGGGGGGTTTAGAAAATATAAAACACAAAACGAGTGAGCTAAAGAAGCTCGGTGAATGTATTAAGATTTCAAATAAAATAACATTCTACATAGATATTAAATTCTAAAAGACATGCATAAATCATGCTTCTAAAACTTGTATAAAGTTGTAAAATGGTTTCTAACATCATATGTCGATGAAATCTTACCGATCGGGTTTTATTTACATCTTCGAAAAATAATATCCAAAATCTATAAGACATAATAACTAGCATGCACATATAAATGCATAATATGTGATTGGTAGCTCGAAAACTATTAAAGTCCTCGCTCAGCCATTTTCTTTCTAAACTGAACCAATGGTAACCCTAAAGCTCTATACTCACGCAGCGACTCAACTAGCACTGCACACATGAGTAGGTCACGGGGCAGCTCAACTCCAACTTCCTGAAGTTAGTGACACCCCCCCCAATACCTGCCCATGTATACAGGATATACCGACCGGGTCTAATACAATCACCACCACTATAATCTGAGGGTACCAATGGCCTTTGAAACTGATGTAGTAGTTTTAAAACAGTTTCTTAAATCGAACATGTACATGCATATCTATAAATATAAATGAAATCATAAATCATGTTTATACATTAAGAGCTCATAAAACATATAATTTTTATTATGCGAAAACATAATAATCAAAAGATAAACAATGACAAATTTTCACTCACAACCACTCCAAGCTTAATTTCGCTTCAAATTTTGGTCTCGTTACCGGTCTTGATTTTCTTCACTTACACGCTATAAATGACATTTAGAACGAATTCAAACGCTAGAATCTCATTTAACTACTAATCGGCATACAAAGCCAAGATGGATACTACTTTTCAATTTTCATTTACGGAGTCATTTAATCTAATCTAATTCACTATCCGCCGCTTTGAAAATTTCTTAACATCCTATAACTTTGATTCAATATAATTGCCCTTCACCTTACCAAAACGGACAATTATGTCCCATTTTCTTCATTTTTTTGATTTTCCATCATCCATATACATTCAATTTACATAAGACACCATTTATATACAACAATTCAACCAAAACACCACTCAACCCTAAATTTTCTAAAGTGGTAGAATTTACATCCACCACCCAGCACATTTCTTTTCTCAATTTCTTATTCCAATAGCATCAAAATCAAGCCAATTGTATTCTAATACCCTAATTACAACCATTTGAAGTCTCTACATCAAAGTTACCCAAAACCCTAATTCTTACCTTGCCAATTTCTTCAATTTGATGACTCATTCAAGCTCCACACTAGAATTCAACTCAATCTAAACCAAGATACATACAAGAACATCAATTGAAGAAATCTTGAAAGTTCACATATCATCCTTACAAAACAATGCTTTTCTTACCTCTTTTTCTTGGATTTTCACTAATCGAGGCTTCAATTAATCTTAGGAACTGGTATTTGACCTTATTTTACCTTGATCAAGCATGAAAAATCATGAAAAAAAACTTAAAATTTCACTGTAGCAGCACCCCTCTTCCCTTGGACAAATTTTCACTCCTTTGAGTTCTAAGATGTTATGCTTTCCTCTCTCAAAATTTCTACACACTTTCACCTTTATATAGTTCTCCCTCAATTGATCAATTTGCCCATCAACTAACTCAAAATTCCTAAATTACCATTGGTTGGAAACTAAGTATGTAATTGGTTCCTTTGTAACTATTTAGTTAGAATAGTCAAAGGAACTAACTAGAATTCCCAACTTGGCAATCCATGAACTTGTTTCTAATTGGTCCATTATCTAATCTATGGATTGTGTTTCTCAACCAAGGCATGTTCCATATATAACCTTTAAATGAAAATTCATGTAGTAAATTAAAATTTCCTTTTTCAAGCCAATAGAGAAAAATTTCAAAAATATTCTAGGGTCGTCCAACGCTCCGACCGAGTGTGGAATTACCAAATTAGGTCTAATGTCTCTCATGCGCACAATAAAAAGTTTTTTAATAGGGCTAGAATCAGGTAACCTTACGGTGTCTTTATTGTTCTATACCAAAATCTAGGCGCCAATACTACTAATAGGGATTGGATATTACAATGACAATCACCCATGTATCTATGATAATCAAATTAGAATGTAATTCATCAAGATTAAGTCTAATTCATGCCATATAAGTATATGTCTATCCTAGATGGATCTAATGCTTGTTTTCTTATGATTATGTATCAAACTATCATTGGGTAAACACACAAATCCTTTTGTTAAGTTCATCATGGTTCCTTAATCATTCAAAATATTGATCAAGTATAATGAAAATATTAAGATCAAGATAGAATGAATCAATTATATATATTAAGCTCATAAACTAAGAATCCATAAAATCTAACTACATACTAGGTTCATATAGTTTAAACCTAGATAGACAAAGTTTAGCTCATCATAAATCCAAGAGCATCAAAGCAATAATACAATGATATAATAATTAAGAACACAATGATAAGAATAAAGAATAAAACTAAGGCAACTCATTGGGTTGCTTCTCTCCAAACTTGGCTTAAAGCTTGAATCTTGATGTTAAATTTTGATTTCCTAGCTTTGATCTTTGATTTTGTGTGTGAATTATTTTTGTGTTTTTGCTTCTCTAAAGTTTGGGTTTTAGCTCATAAAAGTGTGCTTTTATAGGTATGAAAACCCTAAGGATGAGGGCATCCAAATCCTAGTCAAAATAAGACTCAAAAGGAAAGATTTTTTCATATATCTTGTTGGTGCCACAACGCTGGTGGTTTGGCGCTGCGGTGCCAAGACCTGGAAGTGTAAATGAGCGGTTCTTGGATGAGGCACCGGTGCCCTACATTCTATCTAGGGATGCCACAGTGCCCGAACTTATTATGGTCAAGTCACTAAAATCGTCGTATCTCTTTCATTTCGCATCCGTTTTGCTTCTCGTTTGTTCCCATTCATCACATTTTCTATTACACACATATTTACGATAAAAAACAAAAACAAAATAGTTAACTATTCATGATGTGGCATAAAATACCCAAGTTGGGGATTAAATATACTAGTGCATGTGTGCCCTTATCAAATACCCCCAAACTTAAGCCTTTTGTCATCCTCAAGCAAAATAAAGACAAATATTCTCACTTATTATTGACTCTATAAAAACTAAAAATTAAAACTAAAAATAAGCTTCGGTTGATTAGCTGATCACAATCATTTTAATAAATCATATTATTATTCATCATGTTCTTAATTCTCCATCATAAATGATCACTTGTGTGTGTATGTGTACAATAAGCAAGTAATTAGTTAAATAAAACTTAGATTTACTCAATACTTAAGATAGCACATAAAGATGATGTCTTGGCATAATTTAATTTATAATACTACCATAAGCTTGTTGTTCATACTAATCTCCACTAATGTAGAAATACATATGCATAGAAATTTATTTAAGACTTTCATTATCTTGTAGTGTAAGATTAAGGTCAAAGTGGGATATAAAGATATATATGAAGTGCCAATCATACCATGAATACTTTGACTTTACCTAGAAACCTCTTGATTTCTTTTCTCCTTGATTAATCTTCACCCAAAACCTTATGATATTCTCATCTTTCTTTTAATTACTTTTGCAAACAATTACTTCTTTTTCTTAAGTTGGTGGTATTTTTCTTTAAACACTTTTATCTTCTTTTTTTTTTTTAATATATGTGTACCTTTTAACATAGATTGATAAGCACATTCAAGACTTATTGCTTCCACTTCAGTACCATTTTTTCACACATCCATTACTTTTTTTATTTTAAGAATATTTTTAAGTAAACTAAAGGTTTGTGGTGTCACGAGTAAATTTAGGATAGATAAGCTTAAATTTTTAAAACTTGTAATGTGGTTAAATAGAAACTTAATATAGTATAATTTGATATATAATTTCTTTTATATGTCTTGTGAAGTAAATTTGTTTTTTCTTTTTTTGGTGGTCTAGTTTTGATTGAAAATAAGATCATTAATACATGATATGAAATAGAATATTGACTGAATTTATTTTTACAAGTCTATAGAAAATAAAAATTGCTTGAGATACTTCTTTATATCATGATTCTTGAATGGATTTCAATCTTATTTTTGATCACTTATTCTTGAGCACATTGAATTAAGCAAGTATTAGCTGAATTTGTTTTTACTTAAAGATACTTATGCTTACGTGGTACACCACAGTCTGAAGATTAACACTAGTACACCACAGTCTGAAAACCAACACTCTAGAACTTGCTTAATTACTACTCGACATAAAATCCTGAGAAACACATGAATAGGAAAAGATATTCGGCCATTTTTTGACCGATTGAACCTCTTCTAACTTACTTTAGATGTAAATTTATCAATAGTTACCCTTTTTGAGCTTAATGACCCATTCTTTTCTGTTTAACCACATTACAAGCCAAACGATTTTAAGTTTATGTATCCTAAAATCTACCAGTAGCACCATAAACCTTGAGTTTACTTAGAAATATTCTTAAAAGGAAGAAGATTATGGCTGTATGAGAAAATGGTATTGAAGTGGAAAGCAATAAGTCTTGAAGGTAGTATCAATCTAAGTTGGGGGTATATATCATAAAAAAAAGAGAAAAAAAAAGAGAAATCTTTAAGTTCAAAATACCTTCGGCTTAAGAAAAAGAAGAAATTCTTTGTAAAAGTGATTAAAAGAAAGAAAGAAGTACAATAATTTTAGGGGAGGAGATAAATCAAGAAGAAATGATCAATAGGTTTCTAAGTAAAGTTAAGTGTTAATGGTATAAGTTGCGCTTCATATATATCTTTATGTCCCACCTTGACCCTAAACTTATGTTACATGTTAAGTCCTAAATAGATCCCTAAACATGTGTATTTCTACATTAGTAGAGAGTGGTATGAACAATAAGCTTTTGGTAATGTTATTATGAATTGAATTATGCCAATACATTATCTTTATGTGCTATCTGAAGTATTAAGTAAATCTAAGTTTTATTTGACTAATTACTTGCTTATTTCACATACGCACAAATGATCATTTATAGGCGGAGAATTAAGTACTTGATGAATGGTATGATGAATTATTAAAAGTTATCTATTGCATTCTAAAAAGGACTTGTACCCTTTAACAGCCTTTGAGACAATAAGGATGATCATCTAATCAACTGAGGCTTGTTTAGTTTGTTTTTATTTAGAGTTATTAAATTGTGAATTTTTGTCTTTGTTTTTCTCGAGGACACACAAAATCATAAGTTTGGGGGTATTTGATAAGGGCATATATGCACTAGTATATTTAGTACCCAACTTGGGTATTTATCCAAATTATGAATATTTGGCTATTTAGTTATGATTTTTTTTTATCATAAATAAGTGTGTGATGGAAAATGTGATGAATAGGAATAAACAGGAGGCAAAACGGATGCAAAACAAATGAGATACAACGATTTTACGTGACCCAACCACAATAGGTTAGGCTGCTGCAACGCCTAAGTCTGGACACTGTAGCGTCCCTAGATAGAATGTAGGGTACCACGGTGCCAACTTTCTAGCACTCCAGTGTCCCATTAAAGAATAGCTCCTTTACACTTCCAAATCTTGGCGCAGCGGCACCAACACGACATATGAAAAAATCTTCCCTTTTAAGTCTTATTTTAACTTGGATTTGGATTTCCTCACCCCTAAGGTTTATCATACCTATACAAGCATACTTTATAAGCCAAAACAGAGACTTTCAAGAGGAAAAAATGCAGAGAAACAACTCACACACAAAATTAAATATCAAAGCCATAAAATTAAGTTTAAGGTCAAGATTCAAGCATTAAGTCAAGTTTGTGAGAGAAGCAACCCAATAAGTCGCCTTGCTTAGTTTTTCTTCTCTATTATTATTATTATGTTCTTGATTATGATATCTTTGTATTATTGCTTTGATACTCTTGGTTTTGTGATAAGCTAAATATTTTTATCTAGGGTTAGACTATGTGACCCTAGTATATAGTTGAATTTTGTTATCTCTTAGTTTATGAACTTGATACAACACAATTGATTCATTATCTTATTTTTAATGCTTTCATTATACCTAATCAATATTTTGAATGATTAAGTAACCATGATAAACTTGACAAAGAAATTCATGTGTTTAGCCAATGATAGTTTGATACATGATCATAGGGTAACAACTATGAGTTCCATCTAGGATAGACATATACCTAGATGGCATGTATGGCATAAATAGACTTGATTTTAATGAATTACATTCTGATTTGATTACCATAGACATATGGGTGATTGTTAGAATGCGTAATATAGTCACTCAACCATCGACAAACGCTTATGATGAGATTAATGTCTAAGCCAACAATGGGTATTAAGGGATTAACTAAGAAGTTAATGAGTTCAATGAAATATTAAAAGATGAGTCTATACTCTAGATTATTTTCAATTTGTGAGTTCAACCCTTTTTTTTTATTTTCTATCTAGGTTAAGTTTTAGGTTAATTAGTTAAATTTCATATTATAGTTTTCTGGATAAAAGTAAAGCAGGTGTAATTTTTGTAATTTGTTGATAGAAATAGATTGAATAGTCTCTATAGGAACGATATCTGGACTTAAAACCTATATTACTTGATATAATACCATGCGGTTGAGCTCATCCATTATAGCACCTATCAGTTACGAAAATAAAAAGGCATCAAGAAAGCTACTACGTGACCTTGTCTAAGGGAATCTTATGCTTTTCAATAATGGACTCAAAAGAAGAGAATAAGTCAAATTCCCCAAAAGCTATTTGGAGAATTATTCTTAGTGCCTATTAAACCCAGTCACATGAGAAGATGGTTAAAATTAGTTCACAATTAGAACAAAAGATTAGAGTAAAATTGAGCATACTAGCTAAGAATTTCTTAGACATCTACAACTGGTTGCATGAAGACATGTTGAGAATAGATCTAGGCTTTATATCCTGTACACTAGTTATTGATTCATCTTTCACACTGATCTTAAAAAGGATACGAGTTTTCAACGATAAAAGAAATCATGCTATCACACAAGAAGTTGAAAAGCTCTTAGCAACGGGGTCCATTCAAGAAGTCTTCTATTATGAATAGTTTGTTGGTGCTGTGTGCGTTTGTACCATGCTACAGGTAAATGTATGCATTTAAATAATTTAAAAATTACATGCAACGTAGCGGAAACATTACACACAATAAAATAATCTCATTACACTAATAAGATTAGGGGATTCACCCTTGAAGCGTGCTTTGAACAATTCTAACTGGGGATGTGGTGGGCTTCCTCAAGCTAGAATAGTAGCTTCCTATTCAAAACTATTTGAAACAACTCTTGCTTCTATTATTTATCTCTTGGGTTAATATTGAATATTGTTGCTTTTGTTTTAATGTTAACACTTAACACTAAACATAAGCACTTAAATTTACTTACTAACAATAACAAAGGAATTCGAATAACTTTTGGATTCATCACAATTCATTTCATCTCTCGGCTATTTATAGGAAATCTTACCACTTGAATCAACCAATCACAAAATAATTGTTGACAAGTGGAAAAGAGTGACAAAGCAATTAAAAATCTAGTCATCGTGCATGAATTTGGTGGCAAATTTGTGAGGCTATTAGTGGCTAAAGTTACGTCACTTCATGCTTTTCAATTTGAAACAAATTCAAACTGAATTTGTATCAATTCACTTCCGCCAATGAAAAGTTATCAAATTACTATTAAATTTTATTAAGCCAATGAAGTTACAACAACTTACAATTTGATTTTAATTGAATGAATAAAAAAAAGGACACTTGGCAAAGTAAAATCAAATGAAATATATACATATGATAGTTTAATGGCCAATTAAATTTATCAAATGAATTTGATAATTGATATATACTGCCGAATTGAAAACTTAAAGGAATAATAAGTATTTTCATTTTCTTCTTTTTTTTTAAATAAAAACTTTATCTACCAATGTTCAAATTAGTTTCAATACAAATTATTGGTATAATTTGAGATATACACTAGGTAGATAAAAGTGTCAAGTCTCACTTGACACAATTTTAAGTTTAACACTTAAATCTTAACCACTCCCCGAGAGACCCTAAAATAAATAAGTGAATAATTAATTTAATTTAAATAAAATAATAATTATTTTATTTAAATGGTAGCTATATCTACCAACGCCAAATTTAGTACTCATACAAATTATTGGCACAATTTGAGACATACATTAGGTAGATAAAAGTGTCAAGTTTCACTTGGCACAATTTTAGGTTTAACAATTAAACCTAAGCTACTCCTCGAGAGACTCTTAAATAAATTCATATTTTCTAAAACTTTTCAGATCGAACAATTTGATCCAGTGTGCTACCCACGTGCTCAACACATACACTTTATATAGTGAGACTTTCTAGGTTCACACCCATTTTGTCTCACGGAACATTTTCGTAAGTTTATAACCGATGCCCCACTCACACACGTTATGGATAATACAAAATGGCGAGTTAAACCATACAAGTTGAGGTTAATACATATTCCTATAATCCCTCCATCATTAATATCCTGGAAGAGTGGAGACATAGATTAATAGCGTCAAGTCCTCTATTACTCAACCATAAACTTATCTCTTTTGATTCGTATTCCAATAAATAATATATGCAAATTGATTTGCAATATTATTTACTCCGCAAGAAACTCTTTCTTGGGTTAAATGCTTATGGCCATAAGACTTCCTAAAATATAATCTTAGAGCATCTGGATATTTAACTCACCCATATAAGCTGACGGATCCCATATCTATACACATCAGACTCCATAAGCATCGGACCATACCCAGTGACACCCAGCGGTCAGACCATGAAAAGTCTCTGACATGTGTGGAACTTAAGTATGGTGGATCACTCATAAGCCCACCGTGGTGCTCAGGTCTAAGGACTACGATTACTACTTAACTCGAGAAGACCCTCTACTGACGGATTTATAGAAAATCTATTGGAGGTCTTTATTAAGTCTAGTTCAGTATCCAGTCCTTACTAAATACATGAATATCTATATGAGTTTCCATTAAGCTCATGGTTTGCGAAGATAAACCATCTGGACTATCCAAATATGGATATACAATGATCTATATAAATTGGTTCCATTTCATAAACCCTGCATCGGTGGAAATAAATCAGGAACATTTAAATTAATAACATATTTACACAATGATATTTCTTAGCAACGCTTGCAACTATTTGCAACTATGTCATTGCAAGTATATTCTTAAGTCTTTATCCCATTTCAAACAAGGTTCTAACTCTTTAAACTTGATCTAAACTTATTCAAATCAATACGATGTCTGAAATGTTACAAGCATCTTACCTTAATAAAATTAATTAGCAATTTAATGAAATATTTATTTATTACATATGTATAAAAATACAATATTCATACAAAATTAGGATGGCACATGAGCATAAATCCCAATATAGTTGACAAATGTTGTGATGAGTAAAAAACTAGCAAAAGTGGTGAATGTACATAGACTTCACAGATTTAAATAAGGCTTACCTAAAGATAGCTTTTCATTCTCAGAGATAAACCAGTTAATGGACTTTGTGGTTGGGCACACTTCTAAGCTTTATGTATACTTTCTTGACATATAATCAAATTAAGATATTTCTTCTTGATTAGGAGAAGACGTCATTAACAACTTATTAAGGTACCTACTATTATAAGGTCACACTATTTAGGTTGAAGAATGTAGGTGCCACCTACTAGAGGCTCATGTAGAAATTGTATAAACCACTTATTAGAAAGAGCATGAAGGTGTACGTATATGATATGATCATAAAATTAGTTCAGCATAAGAATTATATAGATGACCTAAGGAAGACATTTGAGATCTTAAGGCAACATAATATGAAGCTGAATCCCAAAAAAGGTGCCTTCAAGGTCGAATTAGGAAAATGCTTGAGATTCATAATGAACTAGAGAGGAATCGAAGCCAATCTAGATAAATGGCAATCTTTGATATGAAGTCCCTACGCACTGTCAAAGAAATGAAAAGGCTAATAAGTCAAGTTGTTATTATAATTTTTCACACGTCACTTGTGAGTATGGCAGAGGTAAGTGTTCCTTCTTTTTTATTTTCTCAATGAGGTTCTTCTCAAATTTTTGTTAGTTATTCTAACCCTAATATGCTATTTTAGATGGTGTATGGCCTATTTCTCTACCAAAATACTATTCTTAAGAGCCTTTATAAGTATTTGAAGACTCGTGACCTCAGGGGAGAGTTAGTGTACATGTTGTGAATTTTAGTACGCAAGGACACGTTATCGCAAACAAGTAATATAATGATAAATCAGATATTATTCTACTGATAATTATTATTAAATTCATTAATTTTGTCTTCTTTTTTTTATTCAAACAATGGATAATACATGAAAATAAAAATCTAAACCAAATAAACAAAGGAAATAATGGAAAAATAAAATAAAGAATATAACTATCAATTCGCCATTATAAAAAATCCTAAGATTGCAATTATTCCTCAATACTTTAATTGAATCTAATTAATTCCTCTTAATTTAATTCATCAAGACAAAATGTTAACCAAGAAATCTAATGTATTCATAAGCCTCTTTCGATGGTCAAGTAATAATATCTAACCTAAACAGTTATGTATATTGTTATGCTAATTAGATCAATGTAAGATTCATTAAGAACAAGTTTTCTAAACAGTTATATATGCCATGCAAATATATTCCTTTATCACATAAAACTCAAAGCTAAACGCAATGATAATACATTATTCTATTCAAGAACAAACACAAAAATCTATTTTCTAAGTTCATTAAGGTTTCTCTAATCAATCTACTTAGTGATTAAATAATTAGAAGCATTAAACACTGATAAAGACATATTTGTCATTTATTTTCTCATGTTTTTATCTTGATATTTTATTATTTTATGAGAATAAATGGCTATTTCATGTTCTTTATTATTTATTTATAGGGATTTGAAAAAAATTTAATGAATTTAATTATACCTTCATCACCCTAGTGATACGAAATTTTACATATGGTGCCCCAGCAACAGCACAATTCCTGACTTAGCAAGAATTGAGATTATTAAGCTCATTTCAATCCCTATAAAAGGCCACTCGTCCCCAGCCTTCAAAGATCATCTAAAAAGACACTAGACTCTCAAGCGATACACAAACACAAGTCTTAGAAAGCAATTAGAGCATAATCGAAGCAAGCATCAAGAGAAATTCAAGGTCATTCTTCGCCATCAAGAATTCCTTTGGTAGTGCAATCAAGAATAATTCAACGTCTATATCGGTTTGCTATTGATTGTGTCAAGTTTTCTTATTATTTTTTCCATTGTTCTATTATAGCCATGAACTAAAATTTCTTTCTATGGTTAATACTTGAACTCAATATATGCGCTTAGTTGCCATATCTTTTTAATATATAATAAACTTAGTTCTTTGTTATTCAATTTATTTGTTATTAATGCTTTAATATATTTAGCCAATATATGGTGAATGACTTTGTAATATTTTGATAAACTCAGAAGATGAATCATTATATTTAGACCTAGGTAATTTGATGCATGATTGTAGGGTAATATTCAATGTTACATGTGCAAGTTTTGAATTAAGATAGGAATATACCTAATTGACATGTATGATCAATAAAACTTATTCTTAATGAATCTTAATTTATTACAAGTACCATAGGAATATAGGTATTTGGTAAATTAAGATATACTTATATGACCTTGGGAGAGGCTTGTAAATATAATAGTGTCTTGATCAATAGCAAAGACTAAGGGATTTAATATTAAAAGATTAATCATTGGAAAGTATATTGTGGGATGGTATTAACCCTAGGTTTTCTCTATATTGCTATCTTCCATAACTCTTTATGTTGTGTTCTTGCTTTTATATCTTTCAAATTCATTCTTATATTCAATGTTAACCACTTCTATAAATTAATTTACACATGCATCTTTAGGTTTTAGACAATGAGTCATTTTTTAGGACATAAGTCTATTTTTTATTTTAGGATTAAGTATGTGTCCTCATGAATTTTCATTTGGACTTCACATAAGTGTTTTTCACCCAAAACATGTTTTTTTTGGGAATATCCTTGCAAATTTTCTTTTGGGCATCGCTTGAGTGTTCTTCACCCAAAATACATTTTTTTGAGCTGTTGTTTCAAGAATATATCCTTGCAAAATTTTTTTTTGGCTTAACATGAGTGTTCTCCATCTAAAAAACAAATTTTAAGGAGTTTTGATAGATACATCCTCATAAATTTACTTTTGGGCTTCACATGTGTGTCCTTCACCCAAAATGAATTTTTATGAGGAGAATTTAGGGTTATGTCCTCGTAAATTTTCTTTTGGGTTTCACATAAGTGTTCTTCATCTAAAACCACTATTGTCAATGAGTTTTTTAGGGATGCATCATTGAGAATTTAATTTTAGACTTCACAAGAGTGTTCTTCACCCAAAAAGCATATTTCCAACCAGTTTTCTTTTATAGATATGTCCTTACAAGTTCTCTTTTAAGCTTAACATGAGAGTTCTTAACCCATGTGTGTCCTTCACCCAAAATGAATTTTTATGAGGAGAATTTAGGGTTATGTCCTCGTAAATTTTCTTTTGGGTTTCACATAAGTGTTCTTCATCTAAAACCACTATTGTCAATGAGTTTTTTAGGGATGCATCATTGAGAATTTAATTTTAGACTTCACAAGAGTGTTCTTCACCCAAAAACTCATATTTCCAACTAGATTTCTTTATGGATATGTCCTTACAAGTTCTCTTTTAAGCTTAACATGAGAGTTCTTAATCCAAAACATATTTTTCAAGGAGTTTCTTAGGTATATATCCTTGAAATTTTACATTTGGGCTTCATATAAGTGTTCTTCACCCAAAATGTGTCTTTCTAATGAGTTATTCATAGATTCATCCTCACAAATTTACTATTTGGCTTCAGATGAATGTTCTTTACCCAAACTACTTATTTTTAAGAAGCTTTTAGGAATACATTCTTAATAATTTACTTTTGGGCTTGGGTTCTTCACCAAAACACATCTTTCCAATGAGTTTTTATAGATACATCCTCGGAAATTTGCTTTTAGGTTTCACATGAGTGTTATTAAACAAAAATGCATTTTATTAAGAAGTTCTGAGGGGTTATACATAAGGCCTTCATCTTAACCATGCTCAAGTTTTAAGACGGACAAATATGATCACTTTTTGTAAAGGTCTTTGTTAAGTTTGTAGCCTTGAACTCATGTTCTCGTATACTCATTATTCTAAAAAAATATAATTTTATTAATGGCTGTTAACTTTTACAAGTCCAAGGAGTACAACAATAACAATTAATGGTAGTATTTCTGATAGGACCCACCCTGGAACCCTCTACAGTAGATTCTCAAAGTCTTCAGTAGATATTTCAGTGGGCTCTTCTTAACACCCCAATAGAAGATCCTCAAAGTCTAATTACTATAACTAGGAAATTCTGTAAGGCAAACCCTTTTTAATTCTTGCAAATACTAACTAAATCCTAGAATACCAGTGAAGATATTTTACCAACATTTTTTTAAAAAGGGATAGAGTTTCCTCTGTTTTTCTGAAAACTCAAAAACACAAAACTTACAAATAAACCACACTTCTATTTCAAACAATTTTCTTAACTTTAAAATATGACCTCCAGTTCTTCTAGAATCAAATCCAAACTCAATAAACCAAATTCATTCCAATCCACAAAAATTAATTATAAGAAAACTAACATACTAATGAAAGGTGAAAACTATCACTATATTACAAAAACTATTTCTCGTTTGTTCAAAATATATTTACATGATGCACAAAGTCTATACTACTATGCAGAAAATCAAAAACTGCTACGCAGCACATTTACATTTACAAAATAATTGTCTGACTTGGCCCACTAATCTGATGTAGGAGAACTAGCAACTTGCGTACCGAGGCTTGCACCTGAAAAGGGTTTTAGAAAACATAAAACACAAAACGGGTGAGCTAAAGAAGCTCAGTGAGTGCTTTACAATTTCCAGTAAAAATAAGATTTTATATAAATATTAAATTCTGAATACTGCCTAAAACATGGTTCTCAAGCTATTATAAAACTGTTTCTAATCATCATATGCCAATAAAATCCTTCCGAGCAATTTTTATTAATAATTTATGTAGAGAATTGCCAAAATCTATAAAACATAGTAACTAACATGTACACATATAAAATACATGATATACGTTCAGTAACTCAAAAATTGATAAAACCCTCAGTCGGTCAATTTCTTTCTAAACTGCACCAAACGGTAACCCTAAACCTCTATACTCATGCAGCGACTAAATTAGCACTATACAACATGAATAAGTCACGGGGCATCTAAACTAGCAATACCCACTATGACATCTAAAGACGTCTCACTTGCTATGCAGAAAAATTCTACATCGCCTACATATAGTAAGACAATACCCCGTACACAGAGCGACTCAGATGACTTGACATCTGACTCCCCGGAGTTAGTGACACATCCCCCAATACTTGTCCATGCGTACAAAATATACTGACCGGGTCTTAAACTATCACCACACTATAAATCTGAGGATACCAATGGCCTTTGAAAACTAATATAATAACTTTAAAAACTATTTCTCAAACTGAACATAGAAATTCATAATTATAACAGTATATCAAAAACTGTAAACAATGCTTATACATTTAAAGTCACATAAACATAAAATTTCAATATACTAAAACATATTAAACAAAAGATAGACAATTATTGATTTTCACTCACCAAACGCTCCAAGCTCAATTCTTCTTCAAAAATTTTCCTTCTTTTACTGCTCTTGGTTTCTTTTACTTACATGACACATTTGACATTTAAAACCTTTATTAATAATAAAATTACACCTAAACTAGTAAGCGCCCTAATTGGCGTACAATGCCCGGATGGACTCCACTTTCCATTTTCATTTTCATAGTCATTCAATTTCTTTAATTCATTATCCGAAGCCATCAAATTACTTAACACGTTATAAATTTGGTTGGACATAATTGCTCTTCATCTTACCAATAATGGAAAATTATGTCCCCTTTTCTTTATTTTTGATTTTCCATCATCCATATGCATCCAATTGGTAGAAGGAATCATTCATACACAACAATTGAACCAAAACACGACTAAAATCCCTAAAGTGGCCAAAATTACCCTTCTCACTCAACACAATTCGTTTCTCAATTTCTTATTCCAATGGCATTCAATTCATGTTTGATTCTAATGCCCTAATAACATTCAATTGAAGTCTCTACATCAAATCACACCAAATCCTAATTCATACCTTACTAATTCCTTTTGATTGGTGTCTCCTTTGAGCTCTACACTTAAATTCAACTCAAATCTAAGTCAATAATTTAAACAAAAACATTTATTGAAATAATCTTGAAAGAAAATCATATACCACCATCACTAAATGATGTTTTCTTACCTCTTTTCCTTGGATTTTTCACTAGTGCATGATTTACTTCACCTTAGGAATTTGAGCTTAGCTTGATTTTAGCTTGATCATGCATGAAAAATCATGAAAGGCCTTAAATTCTACTGCTAGAAATAGTCCCCTCTCTTGGCCGAATTTCTCTACTTTTGCTCTCTAATGTTTTGCTTTTCATTTCATCCAAAATTTCTAAACACTTCTACCTTTTATAGTGCTCTTCCAAAAGTTTAATTTTCCCCTCAACTAACTCTAAATTTTAAAAATACCATTGGTTAGAATGGGAGTATTTAATTGGTTCATTTCTAACTATTTGGTTAGAATAGTCAAAGAAACTAAACTAGGCTTCCAACTTGGCAATCCATGAGCTTATCTCTAATTGGTCCATTTTCTAACACTTGGATTGTGTTTCGTAACAAAGGCTTATTCCATACATAGAACTTATATGAAAATCCATGTGTTAAATTAACATTTCCTTTTCTAAGCCAATAGAAAAAAATTCTAAAAATATTCCTTAAATATATGACTCCCTAATCGACAGTGAAATAATCAATTTAGGTCTAATACCTCTCACGGGCACTATTAAAAAAATTTCTAATAAGGTTGAAATCAGGTAACCCTAGGCTTGGTTGACAACTCATTTTCCCTTCTATTATTGAGTAAGCCTATTAAGGTTCCTGAGTAAGTTCGGTGTGCCTAGATATGGAATTTATTAGCTCATATGGGTGAGTTGTATATCCTGATACTCTGAGATTGTATTTTAGGAAGTCTTATGCCATAAGAGAAAACCCTAAAAAAAGGTTCCCGTAAGGTTATACAATATCGCAAAAGTGTTTGTGGATATTATTTACAAAATACGAATTTGGAGATAAGTTCACAGTCGAGCATATAGAGATTTGACGGTCATAATATATATCTTTAACCTTAACTTGTATGGTTCAACACACTATTCTATAATATTCGAAACGTGTCTATGGGGCATCATTCACGGACTTACAAAAGTGTTCCATAATATAAACGGGTGTGAACCTAGAGAGTCTCACATTATGAAGTGTACTCATTAAGCACTGAGATAATGAGATGGATTATACGGATCAATCCAAGAAGGTTTCAAAAAGCAAGATATGTTTTAGGACCTATCTAAAATGTGGGAAACATAGTTTGCAAATAGGTCCCTATTGCATAGAAAAGTAAAATGCACACATGGTATCCATACAAATGTTGCACACAGGTCCTAGCATCTAGCGTTACGGCACCAGGGCTTGAAGGCCTCAATTCCGCAGCCCTAGCTTTCTAGAGCCGTAAGGCTAAGCCCTCTTTGCCATGGCACCCCGATGCTCCCCACCTTGTTATACCAATTTCAACATTTTGAAATGTACCATTTTGAGCATCGAAACTTCACTAACAACAATTTTAACACACAATTAAAACTAAATTCACTCAAAAATGCTCTAATACCATTTTGTAAGTGTTAATAAACCTTGGGTGCATACTATAATATCAAATTCCTATTAGTATATTGGGGCCTAGATTTCGATACAGAGCAATAAAGACACCGTAGGGTTTATCGATTTAAACTTTATTAGAAATATTTTTTTTATGGTGCGTGTGAGAGGTAATAGACCTAAATTGATAATTTCACACTTAGTCGGAGTGTTGGACGACCATATAATATTTTTGGAAATTTTCTTAATTGGCTTGGAAAAGAAGATTTTAATTTAATGCATGAATTTTCATTTAAGAGTTATGCATGGAACAAGCCTTTGTTGAGAAACAGAATCCATATGTTAGAGAATGGACCAATTAGAGACAATTTTGTAGAGATCCAAGTTGGAAGTTTAGTTAGTTTCTTTGACTATTCTAACTAAATAGTTACAAATAAACCAATTACATACTTACTTTCTAAATAATGGTAAATTAGAAATTTAGAGTAAGTTGTGGGGTAAATTGGGCAATTGAGAGAGCACTATATAAAGGCGAAAGTGTGTAGATTTTTTAAAGATGAAAGCAAAACATCTTAGAGCTCAAGAGATGGAAATTTCGGCCAAGTGAAGGGTGACACTACTACAGTAAAACCCAAAGTGATTTTATGATTTTTCATGCTTGATCAAGCCAAAATAAAGCCAAACACAAGTTCCTAAGATCAATTGAAGCTTCCAATAGTGAATATCTAAGGAAAAGACGTAAGAAAAGCATTGTTTTGTAATGATGATGGGTGAATTTTCAAGATTGCTTCAATTGATGTTCTTGTATTTATTCTTGATTTAGATTGAGTTAAATTCAAGTGTGGGCTTAAAGGAGCCATCAAATTAAAGAAACTAGTAAGGTAAGAATTAGGGTTTTGGGTGACTTTGATGTAGAAACTTCAATTGGTTGTAATTAGGGGCATTAGAATTGATTTTGATTCTATTGGGACAAGAAATTGAGAAAAGAAATGTGTTGGGTGAGTAGGGTATATTCGGCCACTTAGGCGATTATAGGGCTTGAGTTGTATTTTGGTTGAATTATTGTGTATAAATGGTGCCTTATGTAAAATGAATGTATATAATTGATGGAAAATCAAAAATGAAGAAAATGGGACATAATTGTCCATTTTGGTAAGGTGAAGGGCAATTATGTCCAACCAAAGTCATAGGGTGTCAAGCAATTTTCTAGGCGTCGGAGTGTGAATTAGATAAGATTGAATGACTTCGTAAATGAAAATCAAAAAGTAGTATCCATCCAGGCTTTGTAAGTCAATTAGGATGTTTATTAGTTAAATGAGATTTTAGCGTTTGTAAAGGTTCTAAATGTTATTTATGGCATGTAGGTGAAAAACATTGAGACCGGTAACGGAAGTAGAAATCTGGAGCAAAATTGAGCTGGGAGCGGTTGTGAGTGAAAATATGTCATTGTTTATCTTTTGTTTAATATATTTCCGCATATTGCAATTGTAACTTTTATGTGTTTTTAATGCATAAACATGATTTATGAATTTGATAATATATTTATAGATATGTATTTACATGTTCGGTTTAAGAAACAGTTTTAAAACTACTACATTAGTTTTAAAGGTCATTGGTACCCTCAGATTTTAGTGGTGGTGATGGTTAAGATCCAGCCAATATATCTCGTACACATGGGCAGGTATTGGGGGGCATGTCACTAACTCCTGGAAGTTGGGTTGTCGAGTCATGTGAGTCACTCTATGTGTACGGGGTATTGTCTCACTATATATTGGTGATGTAGATTCCATTGCATAGCCAGTAAGATGTCTTGAGATGTCACAGTGGGTGTTGTTAATTGAGACTCCCCGTGACCTACTCACGTATGCTGTGCTGGTAGAGTCGTTGCGTAAGTATAGAGCTTTAGGGTCACAATTGGTACAATTTAGAAAGAAAATGGCCGAGCAAAGGCTTTAATAATTTTTGAGCTACCGATCGCATATTATGCATTTATATGTACATGCTAGTTATTATGTCTTACAGATTTTGGATATTATTTTTCGAAGATGTAAACAAAACCTGCTTGGCAAGATTTCATCAGCTTATGATGTTAGAAACCATTTTACAGCTTTATACAAGTTTTAGAAGCATGATTTATACATGTCTTTTAGAATTTAATATCTATGCAGAATTTTAATTTATTTAAAATCTTAAACGCACTCACTGAGCTCATTGAGCTCACTCATTTTGTGTTTTATATTTTCTATCCCCTTCTAGGTGCAGGCTTCGGTGTGCAAGTTGCTGATTCTCCTACGACTAATTAGTGGCCCAGTCGGACGATTATTTTGTAAATATAAATGTACTAAGTAGTACTCTTTTTGCTTTCTGCATAGTAGTTATAGGCTTGTGTATTGTACATATGTTTTGAACAAACAAGAAAAGATTTCGATATTATGATGATCATTTCATGTTTTATTAGTATGCCAGTTTTATGCTCAAAAAATGAAATTGTTGAGTTGAGATAGATTTGGTTTTAAAATTGACCAGAGGTCCTATTTGGAGATATTGAGAAGTTGTATTGAAATAGAAGTGTAATTTTAATTGCAGGTTTTGTATTGGATTTTCAGAAAAACAGGAAAAACTCTGCCTCTTTTTTTAAAAAAATTGAGTTATTTTCACGTATATTCCAGGATGTTTTCAATAATACCAAGATTTAAAAAGGGGTTCGCCTCGAAACAATTTCTCAACTTACATAGTTAAATTCTAAGGAACTTCCGTTTGGGTGCCCGACAGAGCCACTGGGATCTACAGTAGAAGGTCTCAGGGCCGGTCCTGTCAGAGTGGTATCAGAGCCCGATTTTTGAAGTTTTTAGTTAAAAAGTTTATTTTTAGAATGAGATTCTTAAAGTTGCAAGCATATTTTTCTAAGTTTATTAAATTGAATTCTATGCATTTGATAATCATTTGCATCACTAAATTCACATAAAATATGCATCGTTATAGGGCCCACGTACTTGGAGACCAGCTACAGATGCTCTTGCATCTGAAGAGGAGTGGGGAAATAAGTCGATAAATGTTCTTACGCCTCAGACCTCTCGTGAGTCATCTCAACCTGCCGAGCCAAATAGTGGAAACATGAATGTAGCTCAGATGGCCCAGATATTAGCAGTAGCAATCCAGTAGCCGAGTGAGACAAGAGTGTCCATTGAGCGGGCCAAGAAATTGGGTGCCAAGCAGTATGATGGTATAGGAGACCCTGTGAGAGCCTTATCTTAGTTAGAGAACAATGAAGAAAGTTTCCAAGTTATGGGATGTACTAAAGAACAGATGGTTGTATACTTTGCATTTCTATTGAAAGAATGAACGAAAGACTGATGGAAGGCCTTGTAAAGGAGGAATGCCTATGAGGTGTCTTGAGCGCTTTTCAAAGGGGAATTTCTAAATAAGTTCTATCCCAAAAGTTATAAAGATGAGAAAGCAGAAGTTCATCATACGGAGCGGGTCCTATCACATACATATGGGATTGTGTTCATCATTAGCAAATATACATTATATACATATTTGTGCAAATATGGAAGTTCGAAAATCTAATTTCCTAATTGATAAACATAAAAAAAATGTATATTATCTCATAATTAAAATTGCAAGGGTTTAATGAGAATTACTTTGGCAAGCCTTTAGAATTTGATGAATCGGAGTCTCGCCTTGAAATGTGCTTGTTATGAATTCTAGCTCCCAACTTGGTGGGGTTAGAAAGTCTAGAATGGCAACTTGATACTAGCAAATGATTCAACACCTGAACCCTAGTTTAACTCTTAAACTAAAAGCTTAACTCCTTAAGCTATATGTTAACTATAAGCTTTAGATGACCTTGGTTCTAGTTTAATGTTTAAACAACCAAAATCATTATATTATTGCAAGTAATTTGGTTAGCCATTGTGAAAAGAAAAAGAAGAAGTTAAGTGCTCTTGTCTCTCAACTCTTGAAAAATTCCTTCTACACTTTGATGGAACAACACAAAGCTTTCTCTCTTCTCCTTTCTTAAATGGTTGTGTGTCTCTTAAAATAAATGATCAAAATTTTCTCTTTTATTTGCTTCATTCTCTTTACCACTCATAAGCAATCAATGGGCCAAAAGTATGGAAACACTTATCATTTATTTTTGTTTCTAATTATTTACAATAAACAAAATAAAAATAAAAACAAAAAGGGATGCACTTGGCTTGATTGTGCAACCAAAGGGAAACAATTTCCTTTCTTGCATTACACATTATGGTCTCGCCATTCACTTGCTTATTTTCATTTGTCTTTGATATGTTTACATTAAATAAATCAAAACCTAACAATGTGTGAGTGATGGCCAAACTTTACAAGAAGAAAAGGAAACAATTTTTATTTCTTCCATTTCACATATTGTCCCCACTTGTAAGAGTTTGCCATGCTTCATTGTTTTCATTTGTTTATTTAATCAAACTAAATACAAATGAAACACATACATAATGAAATAAACAATATTTTCTTAACTTGATTAAAACAATAATATCAAATGTTATTATAAATATTATTTTATTCAATAAATAATTTAATGAATATAATAATGATCTTGCTTGTCCAACAAGGTCATTTTGATAATTTTTAAGTCAAACAATGATTTACCTATAATGTGTCACGTGTTATCATCCTATTGGTCAACAACTCTTGTTAAATAATTTATGTACTTAACTTTTAAGTCTTAACACGTGCATATCCTGAGGGATACTAAAGCAAACGTCCGATTTGCTAGAATTTATTAAATTAAACTATTCAATTTGGTATGCTACTCTTGTGCACAACGAGTACACTTCATATTGCAGGACTCCCTAGGTCCACGCCTGATTTATTAAACAAAACTATTCCGTGAGTCTGTAAACGATGCCTTACCCATACGTCACGGATATAACAAATTAGCATTGTAGACCATACAAGTTGAGGTCATAGCGCATACGTATAATCCTTCCGCCATTTATATCTTGGAGGAACGAGGATATAGATCATCACTATCCAATCCCCATACGTTAATCTGTGAACTTATCTCTAGACATGTATCTTGATAAACAATACATACAAACACCTTTATGATATTGTTTAACTATATGGGAAACTCTTTTCTCGGGTTTATTGCTTATGGCCATAAGCTTTTCTGAGATACAGTCTCAGAGCATTCAAATATACAACTCATCTATATGAGCTGACAGATCCCATATCTGTGCACACCAGACTCCATGAGCATCGGACCATATCCAACGATACATAATGGTCAAACCATAAAAGGTCTCTGATATATATATAACCAAAGCATGGTGGATCACTCATAAATGCGTCATGGCGCTCAGGTCAAAGGAGCGCATACACCACTCAACTCAAGAGGACCAACCATGATGGCTTTATGGGATGTCTATTGGGGTTCTTGTTGAGCCTATTCAGTATTTAGACCTCACTAAATACCCGTATGCCATACAAGCTTCTAGTAAGCACATGATCAGCTAAAAACAACCATCTAGACTATCTAGATATGGTCATACACTAATCTATAATAAAAGGTTTCACTGACAGACCTGCATCAGTGAATTAGATCAAGAACGTCGTGTTTAAGAATACACGTGCATAATAATATTTCTTAGCACCTATTGTAACTCCTTGTAACTATGTTATTACTTATGTACTCTCGGGCCTATATCCCATTACAAATAAGGTCCTAACTCTTAAATTTTGTTGACTTTTATAACCTACTAACTCTTAGTAGCGCTAACTATTAGCAATTATAATTATCAGCGTTGCTAACCTTTGGCGATGGTTTAAACTCCTTTCGGCCAGATCTGAACTCCTTCAAATCATACAATGTCTGTAGTGTAACAAGCACTGTACCTTTAATTAATAAAATTAGCAATTTAATAAAATGTACTATATAAATATTATAAAATAAAATATTTACACAGGTATTAGTTTTCAAACTTTGAATAACATGGAATTGCGGCATATGAGATTAGGTTATATAGGTATAAAATGCCTAACCCGTCTAGCTAGGGATGGTTAGATACTCGATCTTACCGTAGAACTCTTACTAATTTGTGAATCTTGTATTCAAGGGAAGATGAATAAATCTCTTTTTGTAAGTCTTGGACACCTAGCCACTAATTTATTAAAACTAGTACATAATGATGTGTGTGGTCCAATAAATCACACAACTATGGTGGATTTCGATACTTCGTCATCTTTATCGATTATTTTTAAAGATATGGACATGTCTATCTTATGAAACACAAGTCAGAAACCTTTGAAATGTCAAAGAATTTCGACAGAAAGTAGAGAAACAAATCGGTATATATATCTAATGCGTTCGATCAGATCGAGTCAGTAAATACATGAGTAGTGAATTTATGGCTTATTTGAAGGAGAATGGGATTCTCGCTTAATACTGTCCTCTAAGTACTCCTTAACATAATGATGTTTCAGAGAAGTGGAATCAGACTTTATTAAATATAGTCTAATCAATGATGATCTTCACCGATCTTTTAAAATATCTGAGGTTATGCTTTAGATACCACTGCTAACTTGTTGAACTGAGTTTCATCTAAAGCCATTCTTACTACTTTGTATGAGATATGGCTAGTAGGAAATCAAGTCTTAAGTATGTAAAGATTTAGAGTTGTCCTACTTATGTAAAAGTTACGCAATAGGATAAACTTGCACCAAATGGGTGTTGACGTATTTTAGGGTGTATGCATGTGATTGTGTACATATTGGAAAAATAAAATTATGCATCATATATATGAATTTAGCAGCAAAATTTATCAAGTAATCAATATATACACATGTAGTTCAATTCTTAACAATTTAAGAATACAGAAACATACCTTTGAAGACCTCCGATGAAGATTTCCAATTCCGGATATCCTTACTCCAAGTTTGAGCTCACCTTGAAGTGCACTCTTGTCCAATTTTAGTTCACAACAATCCAGTGGGATTGTGAAGCTAGAATAGCAGCAGTATGATCTCCAGCAACAAGGTTTTGATTATAGAAAGAAAAATATAAAGGATTTATTTTTTTTTCTCCTTTGGTTTTTCTCACAAGTCTTTGTTCTTTGAAAAACTCTCTCAAAAACCAACTCTTCTTGTTCCTCTCAACCCTTGCACGAATTTTCATTTACTCTCATGTTAACACAATTGAAACTCAACTATTTTAGTGGTTACAACAACTTCACAAGTGTTCCACCAAAATTAGATTAAGTGGCCAACTACCAAAACCATTTTTGGTGGCCATTTTAATGGTCTAATAAAATTAACCATTAATTACAAAATAGTGCTCCACTAAATTTAGTTTATGTTTCTCAAATTAGGTATGTCTTCCATTTAGGAATAAAATAATAAATAAATAAAATCATATTTTATTTATTTAAATAATATTTATTTAATTATTCAAAAACTATTTGAATAATTAATATTTACCTTATTTGATTTTACTAACATGGTAAATGGTTGAATTCATGGTAAAACAATTCATACAATAAAATTGTGCCACTTGTTAATATCTAATTAGTTAACAACTCTTGTCAACTAATTAAATAATATACTTAACATTTAAGTTTAAACAAGTGCACAACCCGAGGAACCCCAAAACATATTTTCGGTTTGCTGGAATTTTTAGGATGGAACTGTTCAATCTATTATGCTGCCCCAGTGCACAACGAGTACACTTCATATTGTGAAACTCTCTAGGTCCACGTCTGAATTGTCATATAGAACTCCTTCATACGTCCGTGAACGATGCCCTACACACACGTTACGGATATTACAAAGCGGTGCGTTAGACCATACAAGTTGAGGTTATAACATATTCATATAATCCCTCCATCATTTATATCCGAGTGGAGCAGAGATATAGATCAACACCGTCAAATCTCCATATGCCCGACTGAAAGCTTATCTCTTGAATTATATTTCAATAAATAATATTCCCAAACACTTTTGTAATATTATTTATCCCTAGGGTCCCGGGAATTATTGCTTATGGCCATAAGACTTTCTGAAATACAATCTATAGAGTATTAGGATATAATACTCACCCAAATGAGCTGATGGATCCCATATCTATGCACACCAGACTCCATGAGCATCGGACCATACCTAGCAACACCCAGCGGTCAGACCATGAAAGGTTTCTGACATGTGTGGAACCAAAGTATGGTGGATCACTCACAAGCCCACCATGACACTCAAGTCAAAGGATCACGAATACTACTCAACTCGAAAGATCCTCCATTGACGGTTTTATGAGATGTCTATTGGAGATCTTTGTAAGTCTGTTCAGTATTCAGTCCTTACTGAATACCTGTATCTCTATACGAGCTTCCACTAAACTCATGGTTTGCTAAGACTAACCATCTGGACCATCCAGATATAGACATACACCAATCTATATATTTGTTAAGGTATTCACTGACAGACCTGCATCAGTAAAGATAGATCAGGAATATAATACAGACCTGCATCAGTAAAGATAGATCAGGAACATAATATTTGAGAACATATTTGCATAATGACATTTTCTAATACTATTTTGCAACTCTTTGCAATTATGTCATTACTAATACATTCTTAGGTCTTTATCCCATTTCAGACAAGGCTCTAACTCTTTAGATATCGCTGACTCTTATAACCTGGTAACTCTTATCAGTGCCAACTCTTAGCATTTATAACTCTCACCGTTGCTAATTTTTAGCACTGATCTAAACTCATTTAGACCAGATCTGAACTTTTTCAGATCATACAATGTCTGAAACGTTACAAGCATCTTACCATATATAAATATAATTAGCGATTTATTGAAATAACAACACTAGTATAAATATTAAACAAATATTCATACATAATGGAATGGCACGTAAGCACAAATCCCAACAATTGGTACAAGTATCAGTTCATTAGATATACCAAACACTCTATAGGATATTTAATCTATAATCTAAAGGAATGAAACATGTACTTTGCTCGTAATGCCCCATTCCTAGAGAAACAGTTTATTATGAGCCATGGAGATTGTAGAAGGATTGAACTTGATGAAGTCAATCAAGAAATTAATGAGCCAAAAATAGAACCTCAAACTCAATCGAGTGAAATACCTTTAACTCGCCTTCCATGTAGGTCAAAAAAATGTCAAGACCACCTGTAAGGTATGGAATAATTTTTGAAGGCGTCTTTGACATTTTCGTATATGAAGAAACTGATCATATGACCTATAAAAAATTGATGTTGGATATTGAATCAGAAAAATGGCAAGAAGCCATGAAATTCAAAATTGATTCTATGCATGTCAATTAAGTCTAGAACTTGGTTGAGCTTTCTGAAGGAATTATTCCTATTGGTTATAAATGGGCTTACATATAGAGGCGTAGTCTCAATGGAAAGGTAGAGACCTTTAAAGCCCAATTGGTAGCAAAAGGTTATACTCAATAATCTAGGATCGATTATAAGAAACAAATTTCACCGGTTGCTATGCTAAAGTCAATTCGTAGTCTATTGGCTATTACTACATACTATATTTTTGAGATCTATGTAAAGATGTCTTTCCTGAATGAAAATCTTAAGTAAGAGATTTATATAGAGCAACCTACAGGTTTTACATACAACCTGACTTTTAGTCTGATATGAAAATTAAAGAAGTCTATTTATGGACTAAAGTAGGCTTCCCGAATGTGAAATTGTCATTTTGATGAAGTAATCAGAGGACTTGGTTTTTTCAAAAATGAAGAAGAAACATGTGTGTACAAAAGGGTTAATGGGAGCTTGATTGTCTTTTTTGCTCTTTATGTGGATGGCATACTCATTATCAAAAATACTATTGGTATGTTACAATTAGTCAAGACTTATTTAAGTAAGAACTTCTCTATGAAAGATTTGGGAGAGGCTTCCGTTATACTGGGTATAAAACTTTATAGAGATATAAGCTAATACGCTAATAAGATTATCTCAATCTTTATACATAGAAAATGTAATATAGTTAATATACCTTTCAAATATGGCATTCATCTTTTTAAAAAATGTCTTATAAGATAGAAGACAAAATATTTAGAATGTCTAAGATACCATATACATTAGTTGTAGGTATGCTAATATATGTCATGTTGTGTATGAGACCTGACATCAGTATGGCTGTAAGTGTTGTGAACCGGTATCAATCTGATCCAGGCAATGACCATTAGATGGCCATGAAACATATCCTAAAATACCTTAAAGGTACAAAAGATAAGTTTTTTATTTATGGAGAAAATGACTTACAAGTGAGGGGATACACTGATTCAAACTTCTAGTCTGATCTAGATGATAGAAAGTCTACAACTAGATATATGTTTCTTCTCTATAGTACCACAATTAATTTTAAAAATGTCAAGCAAGTATCCATAGCTGATTCTACTATAGAGGCAGAATACATTGCTGCTTCATAAGCTGCAAAGAAAATGTTTCATAGCACACCAAAAGTCTAAGCATATGGAGAGAAAATACCATATAATCAGAGTAATCTTGGCTTAAGGAGATGTAATAGTTTCTAGAGTAGATACTATAGATAATGTAGCATACCCACTCACTAAGGCCTTAACTGCCAGAGTGTTTGAGAAATACATAGAGACGATGAGTATTAGATATCATCGTGAATGGCACAAATGCAAGTGAGAGTTGTTAGGAATGGTTCTTACATGCCATTCAAGTTGTTGTATGAATGTTTATTTATTAATATTTATACAATGAATATTTGTTTATTCATCAATTATTATTATTATTATTATTATTATTTTGATGGTAAAAAGCTTGTAACTTTTCGAACATTGTAGATCTAAAAGAGTTTAGATCTGATCTAAATAAGTTTAGCTCAATGTTAAGAGTTAGCAATTCTAAAGAGTTATAAACTTATCTGAAACAGGGACAAAGACCCAAGAATCCTATAGTAATGACGTAGTTGTAAAAAGTTACAAATGGTACTAAGAAATGTCATTGCACAATATGTTTTTTAAAATACCATTCCTGATCTATAGTTACTGACACAAGTCGATCAATATTCCTTTTGGATCAATGTATATCTATATCTAAAATGTTCAGATAATTAGTCTTAGTAAACCATAGGCTTAACGGTAGTCTGTATAGGCATGCAGGTATTCACTAAGGACTGGATACTAAACAGACTTACAAGAACCTTCAATAGACATCTCATAAAGTTGTCAATGAAGAGTCTTCTTAAGTTGAGTAGTACTCGTGATCTTTTAACCTGAGTGCTACGGTGGGCTTGTGAGTGATCCATCATACTTTCATTCCACACATATCAGAGACTTTCCATAGTTTGACAATTGGGTGTCAATTATTATTATTATTATTTCAATGGTAAGAAGCTTGTAACTTTTTTAACATTGTAGATCTAAAAGAGTTTAGATCTGATCTAAATAAGTTTAGGTCAATGTTAAGAGTTAGTAATTTTAAAGAGTTATAAACTTGTCTGAAATAGGGACAAAGACCCAAGAATCTTATAGTAATGACGTAGTTGTAAAAAGTTACAAATTGTGCTAAGAAATGTCATTGCACAATATGTTCTTTAATATACCATTCCTGATCTATAGTTACCGACACAACTCGATCAATATTCCTTTTGGATCAATGTATATTTATATCTGGAATGTTCAGATAATTAGTCTTAGTAGACCATAGGCTTAGCGGTAGTCTGTATAGGCATGCAAGTATTCACTAAGGACTGATTATCCAACACTAATATGACACAATCTTATACAAACTTGAAGAAAAGTTGAAAAGCCAAATCCAATATTTTATGGGCCAAAAATGGGATATAACAGAATATTATTGCAACTTCCGCTCAGCTTGACCCACCTCACGTATTTGGACCGTACTTCACAAAATACGTATCCAATTAGTTTAATTCTTGAAGTAGTGAAATACTGACTAAATTATTAACAACTCTTATGTTTATGGTAAAGTCCAAATCATCTGTTATCATAGACTAAATTATATTGCAAGTGGGTAAAAGGGTTGTTGGCTGAAATCTGACATATCTTTGGTATTTTACCCATATCTCATTGGATACTCATCCAATTTGCATGAACCTGGTGCCGATGGAAAGAATAGACAAACTTATACAACTTTTATGTTGGCCGAAAAGGCTACATCTCATTTCCATTATAAAAAAGGTCCTGCAATTAGGTGAATGAGTTATTGGTTTAAATTATTAAAGATTGATGTCACACTTAACATATTTCCATTCATTGCCTATATAAGAACACTCTTAGGACGTTTTTGAGATTAGATAATTCTCTCTTATTTTCTTCTCATTAACATGTATTGTAATCTAGGCTGAGTTCTTGGCAAAGCTAAGAGATGAACTTTTGTGTTTAATAAATTTACTTTTATACTTTGATTTGTTGTCAAGAGCTACAAATGTTTGTAAGTTTGATTATACTTAAACTCTTATCTATTTTATTTTATATAATCCAAAGGTTATAATTCTCATGTTTCATATATTTTTAGTCATGCTTTCTTTATGTGATTCTTGTTGACTTATAATTGTTATTGGTTACATTGTTTCATATGTTAATCTTTTACTGCAATATTGTCAATCGATATATTGTCGATCTTGGATAACATGTAAAGGCAATAAATGTTTGATATTCAAGTTGATCATTTACTGCAATATTGTCAAAATGATATTTTATCGATCTTAGATAACTTGTATAAATGAACATGATTTGTGTTAATGTTTGCAAAAGAGTTTAGTTATATCAAATGCATGTGTTATCAAATGTGCTATATTTTACATATCTTCCGATTGATTGTTTGGGATGTAAAACTTTCAATTGAGTTATAAACATTGAATCAAAGTGTATAGTAGATTTATAAAGTATAATTGTGATTCTTAAAACCTTGTTTACATCATAAGACATTTTTCTCAATTCATAGACAATTCTATCTCATCCACTTAAATCAATTAATTAATTTTATCCTTTGCTACTGCTTTAATAATTTACTTCACCAACCTATTTTTCCAAAAGTTTCCTTGTGGGATCGACACCTCAATCTATATTGCGATTGTAGCATTACATTTTGAGCGTAAATAAAATTTGGCATCGTTGCCGGGGAGGCACACTAAGCGAAAGTCGATTGCGTTTATCAGTACTAAAGCAGTAACTTTGTACATTTTCTTTTCTGTGTAAAATCTTAGTTTTATTTCCTTTGTTGTAATTCATTTTATTGTTCATGGTTAGTTCTACCACCTAATTTATTTTATTTTCTTTAGTTAATTTGTTATATTTTATATTATTTTAATGGCTAGTTTTACCGCCTAACTTAGTTTTTTTTTATTGCACTTTATTTTCTTTTATTTATTACTGCACTTTACTTTTTTTTAAGTTAATTTGTTGTATTTTATTTTATTTTAGTGGCTGGTTCTACCGCCTAACTTTTTATTTGTTTACTTATTGTACTTTTTATTTATTTATTGTACTTTATTTTATTTTAATTTTTTTCTTTTATTTATTTATTATACTTTGCATTTAATTTTCCTTTATTTATTACACTTTTTTTCTTTTATTTACTTATTGTACTTTTTTATTTATTTATTGTATTTATTTATTGTACTTTACAACTTATTATCTGTTATTCATTTACTGTATTTTATATTTATATTTCATGGTTATTCTTGCCACCTTACTCATTTTTATTTCTTGTTGTATTTTATTTCACTTCTTAAATTTCCTTGAGCATTTCCTTCATTAAAAAAAAGAGTAAAATAAAATAAAAATTAGAATGTATACATCGACTTAGAGACAAACGAGAAAGATTTGTGAAAGAAATAGAACTAGAACCACCACCACAATTTGTAAGGGAAGAGAATTCACCATCTAGTTCATCTTGTAATTCCAACACAATAAACCAACACGAGGATAACCCCATTAGAACTCTAAAAGATTACTTATATCATACTAGCATAGCTATACCATCATGCATTATATTTTCACCTAACACACCACATTCGGATTTTAAACCTGGAATGATACAACTTTTGCCCACTTTTCATGGTCTAGATAATGAAAATCCTTACGTACATGTTAGGGAATTTGAAAAGGTAATTGCCACCTTCCATAGCCAACCTGAAGCCATAGACATTGTTAGGCTTAAATTTTTCCCTTTTTCTTTGAAAGACAAAGTAAAGAGTTGGCTATATACTCTTTGAGGCTGAGGTCGATAGAAACTTGGACATAAATGACCCAAGCATTTTTTAATAAATACTTCCCACAACACAAAACTAATGGCCTGAAAAGACAAATTTCTTCCTTCTCCCAAAAAGATAGTGAAACCTTATATCAAGCATGGGAAAGGTTTAAAGAGTCTAAATCTGTGCCCTCACCATGAGTATGAAAATTGGTGCTTGGTTAGCTATTTTTATGAGGGATTCACAATTAGAGAGCGTCAAATTATTAAGATGATGTGTAATGAGGAGTTCCTTCACAAATATCTAGAGAAAGCCATGGAATTTCTTAATGACTTAGCCGAAAAAGCCTATACATGGACTAGACCTAGTATAATTGAAAGCACAAATAGGTCACGACCCAGTGAAGTTTTCCATCTTAGGGAAGAGGATAACCTCAAAGCCCACTTAGAGGTCTTAATTAGGGATTTAGAGGCCTTGAAAGCCAAATATAAAAGGGTCACCCACACGATTTCTAAGGTTGAGTCACACGATGTCTATTTTGTCTGTAAATGAACGAAATACTTAGCTTAGGATTGCCCCACTTATAGTGAGATGAGAGAGATATATGAGGAACAATGTAATGCCCTATGGATGTACAGGAAGCCTTATTCACCCTACTCTAAAACTTATAATCCTAGCTGGAGAAACCACCCAAACTTTAGTTGAAAATTTGACCAACAAGCCAACAGCCATTGGAAACAAGAACAACAAGCACCCAAGTCTTATGTCGCACCTTAATATAATGCACGACCAACTAAGAGTCCTTTAGAGGATACATTACAAGCATTTATGGAAGCACAAAGTAAGACTAATCACAAATTTGAAATAATTCTTGCACAGGTGATAGACGAAAATAAAGAAATCAAGAGTCAAATCACTAAGCTGACCAGTGCCTTAACTGTACAAGAGCGAGGTAAGTTTCTATCTCAACCTCAATCCAATCCAAAAGGATAATTCATGGCACAAGCTTCTACTTCTGATGTATAAAATCTCAAATAAGTTAATGCCATTACTACTCGAAGTGGTAAGATTATGAGTGAGCCTACTTCTGAAACTAACACATCTACGAGTAGTAAAGACGCCCCATTGAAAAAGAGGCCACAGTCCCGAAAATAAGTTTTCAATCTCAGTGCCTTTTTCTCAAGCTCTTCGACCTGTTGGGAAAAATTCAAAAATTCAATGTGAGATTTTGGAACATTAAAATAAGTTAAGATAAATCTTCCATTGTTGCATTTGATTAAGCAGGTTTCAACTTATGCCAAAGTCATCAAGGATCTATGCACTATCAAAAGAAAATACTATGTAAAGAAAACTGCATTTTTGACAGAACAGGTAAGTGCAGTGATTGAACAAAAGACACCACCTAAGTACAAAGACCCAGGATGTCCCACAATCCCCTGCTAAATTAGGACACATGAGTTTGGTCAAGCTTTGTTGGACTTAGGAGCAAGTGTAAATTTAATGCCTTATTTTATTTACTTACAATTGGGACTTGGTGAGATTAAACCCACATTTGTAGTCCTACAATTAGCTGACCGATCAATCAAGAAACCACGGAAAATAGTAGAAGATGTTTTGTTGTAAATTGATAAATTTTACTACCCTGTTGATTTTCTTGTTTTAGATACTCATTCTGTTGTTAACATGGAGTCAAAAATCCCTCTTATTTTGGAGAGATGTTTTCTTTCCACTGCTAACGCTCTTATTAATTGCAGAAATTGTCTAATAAAATTATCTTTTAGGAATATGACTTTTGAGGTGAACATTTTCAATATTGGCAAACAACCACGAGAAGAAGATGAATGCTATCATTCATATATAATAGACACACTTGTAGCGAAGAAAGCTTATAAAAATCATGGCTCTGTTTCTTTGAAAAACCTTCTCAATGTTGATTTTGAAGAATTGTATTATCCTGATGTAACAACTGATGTGTTTAGTATTTTTGACTCACAGGATAAAGGGACTCAATTTTGGCAGCCACACTTTGAAGAGTTGCCACGAGAGAGTGAGAGACCAAAACCATCAAACCTCGAGACACCACAAGTTGAGCTTTCTCCACTGCGTAAAGGTTTGAAACACACATTCTTGGGACCATGTAATACCTTTCCTATCATCATTTCTTCTGAACTTAGTGCTGAACAAGAGAAAAAATTGATAAAATTGTTAAAAGAACATAAGTCTGCACTAGGTTGGACCATAGCTGATATTAAAGGTATTTCTCCATTGATATGCTCTCATAGAATTCATTTAGAGGAAGGAGTCCAACCTCGTAGGAACCCACAAAGAAGACTTAACCCAACAATGAAAGAAGTAATGAAGAAAGAGGTCTTGAAACTATTAGATGCAGGTATAATCTATCCAATTTTTTATAATCAATGGGTAAGTCCAACTCAAGTAGTTCCTAAGAAATCTGGGGTTATTGCTGTAGAAAATGAGAATGAGAAACCTATTCCAACTAGGGTAGTAAGTGGTTGGCGAATATGCATTGATTATAGAAAATTAAACATTGCCACTAGAAAAGACTATTTTGCATTGCCCTTTATTGACCAAATTTTAAAACGTGTAGCTGGACATCCCTTTTATTGCTTTCTTGATGGGTATTCAGAACATTACCAGATTGAGATAGCTATAGAAGATTAAGATAAAAAATTACTTTTACATGCCCTTTCGGTACTTATGCTTTTCGTAGAATACCATTTGGATTATGTAATGCACCAGCTACTTTTTAACGTTGTATGCTGAGTATTTTCTCTGATATGGTTAAAAAATGCATGGAAGATTTTATGGATGATTTGACTATTTTTGGTAATTCTCTTTATTTATGTCTACTTAACTTTAAATCTGTTTTGAGTAGGTGTGAAGAAAAAGAACTTGTGCTAAATTGGGAGAAATGTCATTTCATGGTATCTACAAGAATTATTTTGGGGCACATTGTATCTAAAAGAGGGATAGAGGTTGACAAGGCCAAAATTGAATTAATCTCTAAATTATCTACACCCAAAACAGTAAAAGATGTCCGATCTTTACTTGGATATGCTAGCTTTTACAAGAGGTTTATACAAAAATTGTTTGCCATATCTAGACCATTGTGTAACCTCTAAAAGATGCAGAATTTACATGGACACAAGAGTGTGAGAAGGAATTCTGAACACTCATTGCAAAACTCACCACCGCTCCTATCATGCAATCACCGGATTGGAACCTGCCATTTGAAATTATGTGTGATGCAAGTAATTATACTGTAAGAGCAGTTCTTGGGCAACGAAGTGAGGAAAAACCCTTTGTTATTTATTATGCTAGTAGGACTTTGAATGATGCTAAGATGAATTACACCACTACTAAAAAAGAATTACTAGTTGTTGTTTTTGCCTTAGACAAATTCCGTTCTTATTTGATTGGTTCTCCTATTATTGTTTTTAATAACCACGCAGCCCTTAAGTACCTTTTTTTCTAAGAATGATGCTAAAGCCTGTTTAATTAGGTGGATTCTTCTTTTTCAGTAATTTGATCTAGCCATCAAACATAAGAATTGCGTTGTAAATGTTGTTGCTGGTCATCTATCCTGCCTTGAGTTCACTCACTCCACTAATTTTTCACCCATTCGAGATGATTTTTCTGATGAACATCTTTTTACTATAAGCCAAATACCATGGTATGCACATATGGTAAATTATTTGGTTTGTTGTGAACTTTCATCTAACTGGAGTGTACAAGATAAGCATAAGTTCTTAGTTGAGGTACATAATTTTTATTGGGATGATCCATATCTTTTCAAATATTGTCCTGACCAAATTATGAGACGTTGCATTCCTAAAAGTGAAGTTTCTAGTTTCTTAAATTTTTGCCATAATGCTGCTTTGTGGTGGTCATTTTTTTATAAAGAAAACAGCTGTGAAAATTTTACAGTGTGGTCTTTACTGGCCCACTTTGTTCAAAGACACTAATAATTTTTGTCATTCTTGTGAAAGATGTCAAAAATTAGGTGCTTTATCTCGAAGACATATGATGCCTCTTAACCTTATTCTTGTTATTGAGATATTTGATTGTTGGGGTACCGATTTTATGGGTCTTTTTCCCTCGTCTTTTGGCTACCTTTACATCCTTCTAGCTGTTGACTATGTATCAAAATTGGTGGAGGCTATAGCTTGTCATACTAATGATAATACAACTGTGGTAAAATTCTTAAAAGAAAATGTGTTATTTAGGTACGATACGCCACGTGTCATCATTAGTGACCAAGGAACACATTTTTGTAATCATTCTTTTGAAGCTTTAATGTGTAGGTATGGTATTCTTCATAATGTTTCCACTGTATACCATCCACAGACAAATGGACAAGCCGAGCTAGCAAATAGAAAGGTTAAACAAATTTTGGAAAAAATGGTTAACTCGAATCGTAAATATTGGTCTCTATGCCTTTCTAATGCATTATGGCATATCGCACTGCATGCAAAACTATCTTAGGAATGTCTCCATACTGGCTTGTTTATGAGAAAGCTTTCCTTTTACCTATTGAGCTAGAGCATAAAGCTTATTGGGCTGTCAAAGCCCTTAACTTTGATTTGAGTGCTGCAGGTCTCTAGAGAAAGTTACAATTGTCAGAAATAGAAGAGCTATGAAATGACGCATATGACAACTCCAAAATTTACAAACCTAAATTGAAAGCAGCTCATGACAAATAGATCTCAAGGAAACACTTCGAGCCAAATCAATGGGTCTATCTTTATGATTCTCGATTACATTTACACCCTGAAAAGTAGAGATCTCGATGGACTGGTCTATTTATGGTAAGGCACGTTTTTTCTAATAGTGTTGTTGAAATTAAGGACCCCACTGATGAGTGTTGTGTGATTTCTATAACACAAATTAGCGCAAGTGCACGTTGTCGCAACAAGTAATATATGATAAGTAGAGTGTCGATCCCACAGAGAATGATTTATCTTTTCTAGTTTAAGTACCGAAATGGTGTCTTTCTACTATTATCCAGAAAATGATTTAATGTATGATGATTAAACTACTCAAGTAAAAGAACAACTTAATTATGCTAAGTGATAAACTAAATTACCAACAAATTATATTCAATATGAGAAATCCTAGGATTACAAACTATCCCTCATTATGCAAATAAATTCAGCAGAATCTCTTTGATGTTTATTGGTTCTCAACTTGATATATTGACCAAAACACTCAACACATCACAAGCCTCTTTTGCAGGTCAAGTGAATCTATTCCATCCAATCAAATATCTATATGTCTATGATAAATAAATTGAACAAAATTCATTAAGCACAAGTTTTATGAGCCATACATGCCTTATGAGTATATGTCTATCTCATATGAAACTCAAGTGTACTACACTATGATCATGCATCAATATGCTTAAGACTAAATACCTAAATGCCTTTGTCAAGTTTATTTAAGCATTTCTAGATCAATTTAACCACTGGCCAAGTAATCAAATACCATTAAGCACAAGCACAATGAATATATCAAAAGCTGAATTAATACCATAAAAGAGAGAACTAAAATCAATCACATAATGAGTTCAAGGATGTAATCCTAGATGAACGAAATTAGCTCATCATTAAACTACACAATCTTGAAGCTAATTCCATCAATACATGTAAACTAAACATCTTACAACAAGTAAAGAATCAAAGAAAAGAAGACATCCCTGTCAAATGCCTTTGTTGTTGAAGCTTGCTTCCCTCCTCTTTGATTTCTTCAAACTTAGAAGTTAGGTGTTTCTTTGTGTTTCCAGCTGCTGTCCCAGCTGGAGTCCTCTTCCAAAATGTAAGTTTTGAGCAAATAAATAGGTAAGAGCACGGAATTAGGGCGCATTTTGGGTTACTTTTGGGTTTCCTGAATTTCAGGAACCTGTCAAAACTTGTTGCCCAGGTCCCGGCGCCGCGGCGCTGAAATCCAGCGCTGCGGCGCTGAACTGTTGCTACAGTGGTACTGTAGCAGTACTGTAGCTACAGTGTTACTGTAGCAAACAGTGCCTCCATTCGTATTTTTATCTCTAATGCTCCGATTTGCGTCCGTTTTCCGGTATTTTTGCTCCGATAATGCTTCAACCTATAAAACAATATTAATACGCATAAATGGCCCAATTATTGAGATAAATTGAACAAATATCAAGTTAGGAAGATAAAATAGTTTATACAATTACGCCTTATCAATGAGCGAAGTTTTAAAGTGAATGGACAGCGGCTGAAAAGCTATGTGAAAAAGGTAGACCACTCTATGTACTTAGACGAGATCCCTCTTTTAAATCATATCTATCATGCTTGATCAGGTTCAATCTATCTGTACCATATTTTATATTCTGTCTATATTTTATATTCTGCCTTTTTATTTTTGCTTTTATTTTCTTTCACATTTTATTTTAATTTATTTTATTCTTTTTCTTTTTTTCTTTAGTGTGATTTTATTTTTCAGTCAAGTGATGGATATGGTACTCCGTGACTATTAAAGTCGGTTTCTCAGTTCCCTAAAAACTGTCCCTCAAACTGTGCATTCATCTCTTTTCTTTCTTTCAAAATGGATCGCATTCTTGCCAACCTTAAAAAATATTTTTCTTCATTGCCTCAAAATGCTCTACTTAAGATTTACAAAGCACGGTATGAAAGACTAAGGCTATTGATGTTGAGTAATATCCTTGTAGATATTCGTTGGTTAATTGAAGCTAAGGTTCGATTATCTGGTGAGTCTGCAAATGATTTTGTTTCTTTTATGCTTGGTCTTAGAAGAAGCTCTTATACCAAAATGCGACGAGCAAAGAGGTTATAAGTGTATCATAAATATGCTCGATGGAATTGTAACCGAAGTTGTCGTTCTTTAGGATTTGCATCTAAAAATCGAGAAGATAAAATTTAGTTCAATAAGGATGGACTGAGTAAGGAGTCTTTGGATGATATTCTATTGACTCTTGAGTCACATCCTTGTAGGTTCGTGCAACGTGAACTTCTCAATTTATGGAATAAATTTAAAAATGAACATCAACGGTATAGTCTTGAAAATCTGACTCTAAACGACCCAGTTTGTCAATTTATAAGAAAATTGGATAGGAAGCCTATCCCTGACCCATAGAGAGCGTTTAAGTCGTTACTGGACTTAAAATTAAAGGAAGATGTGAGCCACAATCATAACTACCTGTAAATACATGTGTTTTAAATTCAAAGTTTTTTTATTTTATAAATAGTAGGGCTACTCATGTAGATGTCTTAAATTCAAAACTTTTGGTTAAATAATGCATGTGGGTCCTTATGTTTAAATATTTGTGTTTTATTTTTAACTCTCTTCTAACAAATTGTCGGGTTACCAAAATCGTTATTATCATTTGGTACTCGATAAATACATCACCTCATTTGCTTCATTTTCATATACTGAGATAAAGGTGAATGTAGATATGGAGGAAACCTCGGTTCAACAATTCTAAAATATATGTGTATTTTATGGATCTAGTCCTGTGGAAAATAAAGTGTTTGTAGAGGCAGCAAACAATCTAGGAAAAGTATTAGCTATAAGAAAAATCTATTTTATTTATGAAGAGGGTAGCCTTGGGTTAATGGGGTGTGTGTCAACAGCTGCACATTTAGGAGAAAGTCAAGTTTTAGGTATTATTCCTATAGCTTTAGCCGTGAGAAACCCGACTAGAAAAACAATAAGGGGAGAATTAAGAGTCTCATATATGCATGAACAAATAGCTAGAATGTTTTACAATGCAAACACCTTTATTGCTTTACCAGGTAGTTTTGGTAACTTGGAAGAAATTTTTCGAATTGCCTCTTAGACCCAGCTGAATATCCACCGAAAACCCATAGGTTTGTTGAATGTTAATAACTATTTTGATTGCTTACTCTATTTTCTTGATCAAGTTGTGGAACAGAATTTTATTTCATATTTGACGCGACAGATCCTTGTTTCTGCTACCGAGGTGGATGAATTGATTGGAAAATTACAGGTAATTACCTACGAACCTGACCCAGCAATAACTCGGATCGATTGGTCAGTGGGCCTTAACAAGCAAAAATTGGATCTGACACTTTGTTTGTAAATTTTTCTTTGTTTTATTTATTTATCAGCATTATCATTTTAGTTTATATTTGCTTAAGTGTTTCTCAAGTTTGGCATTTCAGGTAATGTCTCCTATACTTTATCTCTTTCTATTTAAACATTAAAGATAATGTTTCATCTGGTTTGGAGGGAGGATAGTAGACATAAGTTGTATTTTTTATTTCAAAATAAAATAAAATAAAAATAAAAATAAAAAAGAGATAATATGGTCCAACATTTGATTAAAATGGTGCATGTTAAGAATAATTGATTTCTAAACAATTAATTTTTTTATCTTTGGTTCAATGTTAGTTTATATGTCTGTCTGTCCTTAAAATTGACTTTTTCTTGAGTGCTTAACTGTTTTCCAACTCCATAAGAGAAATCCTAACCTTTTAAACAGTCATACATTTGTGAGGATATAGAGTTGAGGCTTTTACTTGGAGAAATTCTTAAAGCTATATCTGTTGTGATTTGTGGTAAAATGGTTACGGCTTAGTTCATACACACACAATTTTTTGCAGTAATAATTGAAAAAACTATAATAGCAACAGTGACCTTGAACTAACTTTTTGTTTGAAATTCTTAGGTAGTTTTTGACAGGACCCGACCCGAGACCCTCTACTATAGATCCCAGCGGCCCTGCCGGGCACCCCGACGGAAGTTCCTCTGAACCTAATTGGGTAAGTTAAGAAATTCTGCGAGGCAAACCCCTTTTTAAATCTTGTTACTACTAAGAAGATCTAGTAATATACATGAAAATGACATCTTAGTTTTAAAAATAAACGGACAGAGTTTCCCCTGTTTTTCGGAAAATCCATATAAACCTGCAAAGAAATTTCACTTCTAATTCCAACCCATCTCAATTCTACCAATTCGGACCTTCGGTCCTTTTCAAATCAAATCCAACACAACTCAATTATTTCGTGTAAATCACAAAATACGCATAATCATAAAAAGTAAAAACGACCATCATAAACTGGAAATCTCTTCTTCTTGATTCAACACATACTTACAAATATACATGCCTACAACTATTATGCATAAAGTAAAGAGTGCTATTAGCACATTTACATGTACAAAAATTATCTTTGGATTCGGCCCATTACTCGGCGATAGGAGAATCAGCAGCTTGCGTTCCGAGACCTGCACCTGGGAAAGGGGTTTAAAACATAAAACATAAAACGAGTGAGCTAATGGAGCTCAGTGAGTGTAAATGAGAATTTAATTACAAGAATATTATACAAAGATAGTAATTTCTAAAGTACATGCAGAAATTATGCTTCTAAAATGGATGTAAAATTGTAAAACGGTTTCTAATATCATACGCTAATGAAATCTTGCCGAGCAGGTTTTATCTACATCTTTGGAAAACTATATTCAGAATCTGTATAACATAATAACTGCTGTGTGCATATAAATGCATAAATGCTATCGGTAAATCGAAAACTAGTAAAATCCTCGCTCGGCCATTATCTTTCTAAACTGTACCAATGGTAACCCTAAAGCTCTATACCCACGCAGCGACTCAACTAGCACCGCATACGTGAGTAGGTCATGGGGCACCTCAACTAGCAGCACCCACAGTGACATCTCAAGACATCTCACTGGCTATGCAGCGGAATCCTACATCGCATGCATATAGTGAGACAATATCCCATACACATAGAGCGACTCACATGACTCGACATCCCGACTTCTCGGAGTTAGTGACACACCCCTAAGACCTGCCCATGTGCACGGGATATACCGGCTGGGTCTAATACAATCATCACCACTATAATCTGAGGGTACCAATGCCCTTAAAACAAATGCAAAAATTTTAAAACTGTTTCACAAATCGATCATGTAAAAGCATGTCTATGAATATATCAAGATCATAAATCATGTTTATGCATCGAAAGCTCATAAAACATACATAGTCATTGTGCAAAAACATAATAACCGAAAAGTAAAAGAAATGGCAGATTTTCACTCACAACTGCTCCGCGCTCAATTTCGCTCCCGATTCCTGCTCCCATTAACGCTCTCGGTTATCCTCACCTACGCGCCATAAATGACATTTAGAACCAAATCGAACACTAGAATCTCATTTAACTACTAAATGCCCTAATCGGCATACAAAGCCCGGATGTAAACTACTTCCCGATTTTAGTTACGGAGCCATAATCGAAACTAACTCACCATCTGGCGCCCTGAAAATTATTGAACACCTTATAATTCGATTGGACATACTTGCCTTTCACCTTTCCAACATGGACAATTATGTCCCATTTTCTTTATTTTTGGGTTTTTTCATCACCCATATACATTCAATTCACAATATGCATCATTTACACACAACAATTCAATCAAAACACCACTCAATTCCTAACTTCCCTAAAGTGGCAGAATTTCACCCTAGGTTCCAACACATTTCTTTTCTCAAATTTTTGTTCCAATTACAACAAAATCATGCCAATTTCATTCTAAAGCCCTAATTACAATCAATTGAAATCTCTACAACAAAATCACCAAAAACCCTAATTCTCACCTTGCCAATTTCTTCAAATTGATGACTCCTTCAAGCTCCAAACTAGAATTCAACTCCATCTAAGCCAAGAATACACATAAGAATATCAATTAACACATTCTTGAATTCTCACTTATCAAACTCATAAAAGATGCTTTTCCTTACCTCTTTTTCTTGAATTTCCACTAATAGAGACTTCAATTGAGCTTAGGGGTTGGTTTGTAACCTTAATTTGGCTTGATTACACATGAAAAATCATGAAAAAAAACTTGAATAGTCACTGTAGCAGCACCCCCCTTTGAAGCTCGAATTTCTCTCTTTTTTTTTGGCTAAGTGTTGGTTTTGATCTCTCTTCAAATTTCTACACACTTCTAACATATATATAGTGCTCCCTCAATTTACCATTTTACCCTTCAACTTACTTAAAACTTCTAATTTGCCATTAGTTAAAAACTAATTATGTAATTAGTTCATTTGTAACTATTTAGTTAGAATAGTTCAAAGAACTAACTAGAACTTCCAACTTGGCAATCCATGAGATTTCTTCTAATTGGTCCATTCTCTAATATATGGATTATGTTTCTCAACGAAGGCTTGTTCCATACATAACCCTTAAATGGAAATTCATGTAGTAAATTAGAATTTTCTTTTCCAAGCCAATAGAGAAAAATTCTAAAAATATTCTAGGGTCGTCCGGCGCACCGATCGAGTGTGAAATTACCAAATTAGGTCTAATATCTCTCACATGCACTATAAAGAAAATATTTCTAATAGAGTTAAAATCGAGTAACCCTACGGTGTCTTATTTGTTCTATACCGAAATCTAGGCGCCAATACTGCTAATAGGGATTGGATATTATAATTTTGCATATTCTATTTATGCTTGAATTGCTAGAGACTAACAATAAGCTGGTTGGGGGCTGTGATGAACACATGAAAATGCATATTTGTTAAGAGACTCAGTCACCATTTAATGTCACTAATTTTAGCAATTTTGTATTTTTAGCTTGAAATAAGTGTTCTCCGTAAATTGTGATTAATGGATGTTATTTGTATAGGTTTAGGTAAAATAGACGTAAATCTTAATGTAGAAATCAAAATGAAAAACTTCTTGAACCTAGAGTAACATGACTCAATCTTACACAAACTTGAAGAACAGTTGAAAAGCTAAATCCAACATTTTATGGGCCAGAATTAGGATACAACAGAATTGGATTGCAATTTCCACTCAGCTTGACCCACCTCACGTATTTGGACCGTATTTCACAAAATACATATCCAATTAATAAAGTCCAAATCAGCTGTTATCATTGACTAAATTATATTGCAAGTGGGTAAAAGGGTTGTTGGCCGAAATCTGACATATCTTTGGTATTTTACTTATATCTCATTGGATACTCATCCAATTTGCATGAACTTGGTGCCTATGGAAAGAAGAGACAAAATTATACAACTTTTATGTCGGCCAAAAAGGCTACATCTCATTTCCATCATCAAAAAGGTGCTGCAAGTGGGTGAATGAGTTATTGGTTTAAATTATTAAATATTGATGTCACACTAAACATATCTCCATTCATTGCCTATATAAGAACACTCTTAGGATGTTTTTGAGATTAGATAATTCTCTCTTATTTTCTTCTCATTAACATGTATTGTAATCTAGGCTAGAGTTCTTGGCAAAGCTAAGAGATGAACTTTTGTGTTTAATAAATTTACTTCTATACTTTCATTCGTTGTCATTACCTACAAATGTTTGTAAGTTTAATTATGCTTAAACTCTTATCTATTTTATTTTTTATAATCCAAAGATTATAATTCTCATGTTTCATATATTTTCAGTCATGCTTTCTTTATGTGATTCTCGTTGAATTATAATTGTTATTAGTTATATTATTTTATATGTTAATCTTTTACTGCAATATTGTCAATCGATATATTGTCGATCTTGGATAACATGTAAAGGCAATAGATGTTTGATATTCAAGTTGATCTTTTACTGCAATATTGTCAAAATAATATGTTGTTGATCTTAGATAACTTGTATACATGAACAAGATTTGTGTTAATGTTTGCAAAAGAGTTTAGTCATATCAAATGCATGTGTTATCAAATGTACTATATTTTACATATCTTCCGATTGATTATTTGGGATGTAAAACTGCCAATTGAGTTATAAACATTAAAACAAAGTATAGAGTATATTTATAAAGCATAATTGTGATTCTCAAAGTCTTGTTTATATCATCATAAGACATTTTCCTCAATTCATAGACAATTCTATTTTATCCACTTAAACCAATTAATTAAAATTTTCCTTTGCTACTGCTTTAATATTTTACTTCACCAACCTATTTTGTCAAAAATTTCCTTGTGGGATCAACACCTCAATCTATATTGTGATAGCCGCATTACGTTTTGAGCGTAAACAGTATGCATATAGTTCTTATACTATTTTTGTTCAGTATTAGTGTGTATATGTTGCATGATTACAAGTTATTCCACTGCGTGATCTATGTTGGACGTGTATTTTAAATTTTTCAACATGTACATAATCACATGCATGCACCCTAAAACCCATTTCACAATTTATACTTTTATAGATTGTTCTTGTTTTGTAATTTGGGATTCTCATTAGGAGCAAGTTCTACTTGCTACTTTGAGTAGCGATAGAGCGGGTAACTATAGTGTTTGACGATATGTTTCTTATGATCCTCTCTTATGTCTGATGGCTTTCTGTTCTATTCTCATAAATGGTGCCAAACTATTGATCCAAAAATAATTAGCAATTCTAAATCAATAAGTTGAATTTATTTCTTTTAAGAATAGCAACTAACAAAGGGGTTGGGCTGCATGAAGCTAGAATAAACTAATTCATTCAAAGGGTGCTAGGCAGCTCGATAAGGATCCTGCAACCACAAAATGGTTTGGTCACACTAGTAGTTTTTCTAGAGATAACATTATAATGCTTAAGTCAATAAGGGCTAGAAAAGGGTAAAAATGAGTTAAAGACAAAAAAATGATGATAAAAAGAGAGAAAGAGATGCTTATTCAAGTGTAGAAAGAGATCTCTCTTAACTAAGCAATTCGGAAACTATTTATTAAGTTATGATGTGAGTTCAATTCATAGTTATAGAATCTCATTAGAATTGCAAAGGATTAAGACTTTCCCTTCTTGGACTTGTTTATTTGAGTTTTACCAAAACAAAGATATATTTTTCTTACCCAAGTATGACTTCTACTGAGATTATAAGAAAGTATTTGTAGAGGGAATCTTGAATCCCATTATTCTTGGTGGTAAGTCTGTTTTTGCTTGTTAGTATGTGACCAAGGTAGTTTGGCTTAGCCGATGATGACACCAAATACTGAGTACAAAATGTAAAGGACTCTTTTTAAGAAAATCGATGATTTAATAGTCAGTTCAAGGATGTCTCTGATTAAGTTTTATTGAGGATGGTGTGTTGGGAATGGTGCTTACGTGCCATTCTGATATTGTATAATTTTTAATTGTTTAATATTTATTCAATAAGTATTTTGATTAAAATCGTTAATATTAAATATATATAGTAAGATGCTTATAACATTTCAGACATTATATGATCTGAAAATATTCAGATCTAGTCTAAAAGAATTTAGACTAAGGCTAAGAGTTAGCAACACTAGGAGTTATAATTGTTGGCGCAATTGGATCTTAGGCACGTGGGTGTATGCATGTGCAATTGTGTCTATTGCCTAATGCAGCGAAAATATAAATTTTACAATAAACACAATAAATAAATATATTAATCACATTAATATATTTATACAGTTAGAAAACTCACCAAACGTGTAACGTTATACACGTATTTTTTCTAGAGTCTGCATGGAGACCAATTCGCATGCAATTCTAGTCACCAACTCGGTGAGTTTGGTGAGCTAGAACAGCAGCTCCATATTCAGTATGGGATTAACTCTTAATCCCTAAAATGGTCGGGAGTGAATTTACATTATTTTCTCCAAAAGGACAAGAAATGGAGATTTGAAGCAATTCACAATTGCTCCAATTGGAAGCAGAGGAAAAAATGAAAAAATTTCATTTTCCCTCCCTTTTTTTTTTCTTCTTTCTTTCTTTTCTCTTCTTTCTCTTTTCTTTCTTCTCCCTTTCTCTCTTCTCCCTCTCAGCCGAATGGCCAAATCTATTGCTTCTCCTCTCTTTCTTTTTCTTTCTTTATATATATATAATAAAATATAAATATAATATTATATAATATAATAACATAATAATATATATTATATAATATAAAAAGAAAGATATTTTGATTATTTAACTATTAAATAATCAAATTGAGAAATGACCATTTTGCCCCTCATGAATAGTTATCAAGTTCACCCCTAATGGGTCCCACCAAATTTCACACTTTGATAAACTCAACTAAGGGTCCACAATACGCTACGTGTCATAATCCAATTAATAAATAACAATTATTAACTAATTATTGTATTTAACACTTAAATACAGACACGCACGCATTCCTGTAGAAGTGCTGAATATTGCTAGATTAAACAATTTAATCCGGCACACTGCCCCAGTGCATAACGAGTACACTCCATATCGCGGGACTCCCTAGGTCTTACGCCTGATTCGTCAAATGGAACTATTCCATGAGTCCGTGAGCAATGCCCTACGCATACATCACGGATATACAAATCAGCGCGTTGAACCATACAAGCTGAGGTTACAACGTATACGTATAGTTCTTCCGTCATGATATCTAGGATGTGCGGGGATATAGATTATCACCATCAAATCCCCATGTGCTCATCCATGTCCTATCTCCAGACTTGTATCTCAATAAATAATATGCGCAAACTCCTTTGCCATATTGTTCACCCTGGTGGAACTCTTTCTCAGGATTATTGCTTATACCCACAAGACTTTTGGAGATACAGTTTCGAAGCATCTAGATATCTAACTTCATATGGGAATTGACAAATCCCATATCTGTAAGCACCGGACTCCATAAGCATCAGACCATACCCAACGACACCCAGCGATCACACCATGAAAGGTCTGTGACATGTATGGAACCAAAGTATGGTGGATCACTTACAAGCCCACCGTGGCACTTAGGTCAAAGGACCACGTATACTACTCAACTCGAGAGGACCCTCCGTTAACGGCTTATATTGAATGTCTATCGGAGGCCCTCGTGAGTCTGTTCCATATCCAGTCCTAACTGGATTCCTATATGTCAATACGAGCTCCAAGCTCACAGTCGATCAGGAACGACCGCCTATACCCGATAGGTATAACATATGCTGATCTATATATAAAGTATCCGCCGACAGACCCGCATCGACAGAAATAGATCAGGGACTAATATTCGAGAACATACTTGCGCAACTTACATTTCCTGGCACCCAATTGCAACTCTTGCAACTATGTAGTTACTAGTATATTTTCAAGTCTATGTCCCATTACAGACAAGGCTCCAACTCTTGGATCTGCTGAGTATTATAACCAACTAACACTTAGTTGTGCTAACATTTAGCAATTATATCTCTCAACATGGCTAACTATGAGCCCTTATCTAAACTCTTTAGATCTGATCCGAACTCCTTCAGATCTATAATGTCTATAACGTTACATGCATAATGCCATATAATTGGATATTAACGATTTAATGGGAATGTACACTTGTATAAATACACAAGTATATGTACATTCAGGGATGCACGTAAGCACCGACCCTAACAATAATTGCTAAGAGTTAGCAAGTTATAAGAGTCAGCAAAATCTAAAGAGTTAGAGTCTTGTCAAAAATAGGACAAAGACTTAGGGATATATTAGCAATGACATAGTTGCAAGAAGTTATAAGTAGTGCTAGGAAATGTCATTGTGCAAGTATGTTCTCAAACTTTATGCTCCTAATCTATTTTTATTGATGCGGGTCTATCGGTGAAAACCTTATCATACACAAATCAGTGTATGTCTATATCTAAATAGTCTATATGGTTAATCTTAGCAGACTATAAGCTTACTGGAAGCTCATATAGGCATACATGTATTTAGTAAGGATTGGATATTAAACAGACTCAATGAGGACCTCCAATAGACATCCCATAAAGTTGTCAATGAAAGGTCCTCTAGAGTTGAGTAGTATTCATGGTCCTTTGACCCGAGCACCATGGTGAGCTTGTGACTGATCCACCATACTTAGATTCTACACATGTCAGAGACCATTCATGGTCTGACTACTGGGTGTTGCTAGGGTATGGTTCGATGCTTATAGATTCCGGTGTATGTAGATATGGGATCTATAAGCTCATATAGATGAGTTGTATATCTTGATACTCCAAGATTGTATTTCATGAAGTCTTGTAGCCACAAGCATATAAATTGAGAGAGATTTTTTCATGGGATAAATAATATCAAAAAAGTATTTGCATATATTGTTTATATGAATACGAATCTAGAGATAAGTTCAAGGTTAAGCATATGGCGACTTGACGGTGATAATCTATGTCTTCGCTCTTCTAAGATATAAATGACAGAAGGACCATATGAATATATATTAACCTCAACTCAACGCGTCAGTCTATAATTTTTGTAACGTGTGTATGGAGCATCATTTACGGACTTACGAAAGAGTTTTGTAAGACAAATATGTGTGAACTTAGACAATCTCATAATATGAAGTGTACTCGTTGAGCACTAGGGTAATGCACCGAGTTGGATAGTTCGATCTGAAAAAATTTCGAAAAGCAAAAATTGCTTCAAAAACTCTCGGGAAATACATGAGCTTAAATGTTAAGCTATGAGATTATAATAAGTGTTATTTGATAATTAGCCTTAAGTGGCCACATGGCACAATATGATTGGCCATAACTGGCCACTTGGAAAAACTTAGCCATTTAAGGTCAACAAGTGCCAATCAAAGGCATTTTGATGCCTTATTATGTTGCTAGATGGCAAGAAGAGAATGCCACCCTTTTGTAATTATAGGACATGTTCTTGAAAGAAAAAATGTGTATCAATTGCAAATGGTTTGCAATTTATTAAGTTAGACTTCACTTGGTCGAATTAAGACTAAAAGTTAGTCTTATATATTAAAAAATAAAAATAAAAAGCAAGTTAAATGTCACTAATTGTTTATTAAAGGACGTGTGTCCATGATTTGTCAAAAATGTGTCCTTAGTAAATAAAAGTGTGTATTTTAATTGCTATTAAAAGGGCTTTACGTCAAAATCAAGATTTGGCAATTGGCAAGTGCAAAAAGTGTTTTTGCATATAAATAGCTTTGTATTGCATTCGGCAATTGAGTGAATTAAATTGTAAAAGGCTATAACTTACAGTTGCTTATCAACACTAAGTGTTAGTCAAGAGCAAGGATACACGGCAATTTGAAAACAAAGAAAGAAAAGTTTCCTTCTTTTGTTAATAGACTAAACCGAGAGATAAAATAAAGTAAAGAGTTGCTTTAAATCAAATCCTGCAAGAAATTTGAAGGCTACCATTCTGGTTTTGCAATCTCACCAGATATTGCAGAATAAAATTGTTCGCGAGATCACTTCAAGGTAAACTTTGGTAACAAAATAGACCATGAATTGTCTTCAAGTGTAATTTCTAATCTCACTAGTGTAATGAGACCTAAATTCAGTATGTATATATTGCAATAAGAAATTAGATTTCTTTTTCTACTGCATTAAATTATATGTGAGACATGCAATTATTAAAATAAAAAAATTATAATATATACACTTACACCTTACACACAGCACACTTATAAAATGGTATCAAAGCGTATGTTTATGTACTGTATGGATTAATCGGAGTGATTGTGCCATCATTGAAATTGTTCTGGGGCTATCAGTGATGCTTTTTCAAGTGTTGAAAATGGAAAAACTAGAAGACAGTCTAGTGGAATGTCGCAGCTCTGTTAAGACTATTCATTAATATATTTAAAATTGTTTAAAAATACATGTGATTTTTATTTATACAATAATAAATGTTATTAAATTGCATTATAAATTGTAAAATATTTGTTTTATGCTAGTAACCACAATAGTGGGATGCTTTTTCAAGCGTTGAAAATGGAAAAACTAGGCGACAGCCTAATGGGATGTCGCAGCTCTACTCAGACTATTCACTAATATATTTGAAATTGTTTAAAAATGCATATGATTTTTATTTATGCAATAATAAATGTTATTAAATTGCATTATAAATTGTAAAATATTTGTTTTATGCTAGTAACCACAATAAGAGCCTTATTGGTGGGGTTAATAGTGCTTGTACGAAAACAAATGTATGATTAAGAATCACATCCTCATGAGATGGGAACAAGAGTATAAAAATCTCTCTTAATCAGGTTGAAAATTGTTTCATTATGAGATAATGTTACATGTTGATCCATTTTATCAATATGGTGTTAGACGGGTTATATCGGTCTTTTTTAATATTGTTAAAGCGTGAGGGACTAGTTGATATAATTTGGATTATGCCAGTTAAATATGAGATGATGCAAATATATGTAAATATATTGCCCAATATTGCTAAAGCGTGAAGGTAGTATCAGTAACACATATTTGATAATTGACAAGTTAATCTAGAATTCACTTACTCAATATTGCTAAAACGTGAGGATAAAGTGTATTTATGATCAGTGGTAAGATTTACATGAGATGCAATTGACAAGAGTTATTTACCTTTTGGGTTTATAAAGACCAATTTTGCTAAAGTTGAGGTTGGAGTAAAATGCCAATTGGGTCCATTTTCTGCTATACAGTTTAAACTGTCGTTTTCTCGTTTAAGTGATTTATAGGGTTATGTAAAGTAGTGGGAGGATGTCTTTAGTTAAAAAAATGTATAAAAGCTATACCCATGATCTAAAGGGTTATTTATTAATGAATAGAAATATTCCGCTATACATTTCCTACTTAATCTTATAGAGTTAAGATGAGTATCTTATAGAGATAAGATTACTGTGAGCAATCAGTTAGTATACTTGATTTAGGCACGCCAACTATATAGTACCGAGAAAAATTTTAACTTACTTATGAATCTGAGAATAGTTTTAAATTTGAAAAAAAAATTGATATATCATCTTTTAGAGGATAATGAAGAGGTGTTTTTGATAATATCTTTTCAAAAAAGGTGAAAATTTATTAAGAATGGATAAAGAATGATTTAAGAGTCAAATAATATATCCTGGCCTCAATGTCTAATGATCTTCAGCATGAGCATATGCACATGAGATATGCAAGTGGTATTATGCTACATCTATTTGATATATCCAAAGCACAGATAGAGAAGAGTTACAATGAAAGTGTTTACATTATGGCGAGGTTTGATATAGTAAGTGTTACTGTCCAAAATACCTTACCTTAAAACAATACACCATTTAGATATCTGTTTATCAATTATAGACATTTCATTGAAATTTAATGCTAAGAAATGCAGAGGTATAAGATACAATATGTCCTTTTTCATACTTGTAAGATGTTGCATGATTTGAGGAATATTAGAAATCTATGAAATGAGAATTTCAAATTCTCGTAAGAAATAGAGATTTCCTAGATATGGTAGCTGTTAGGACTTTTAAGTTACTTCTCCATTTTTCCAAAAGCATTATATTTTATAATTACTATTTTGTACTAAACATTATTAGGTGAATCATATCACTCCCTGTAACAGACAGAGAGGGTTATCATGAATACATTATGAATAGTTCCCCATGTATATATGATAAAGATAATGTTTTGCTGAGTGTCAGTTAATGAATGACCATTATATCTTAAATACAATAGAAAATGTTTAGGTGAACAGAAAAAATAGTTGTTCAATAACTTTGAATAACTAGGAATTGTGGGATATGAGATTAGGTCATGTAGACATAAGACAACTATCCCGTCTGGTTAAGAATAGCTAAATACTTGTTCTGACTATAAAATCTTGGCCAGTTTATGAATCTTGGATTTGAGGGAAAATAACCAAATACTTATATAGGTATTAGATACTGACCCATTGATTTATTGGAACTAATATATTATTATGTTTATGGTCCAATGAATTATACTTCCATTGAGTGAATTTCTATATTTTATTATCTTTATCGTGATTTGTTACAATACGGATAAGTGTTTATAAGAAACACAGATCGAATTTTTTTTGAAGTGTTAAAAGAGTTATAACTATAAGCAGAGAAACAAACTCTTATGTATATTCAATGCCATTGATAAGATAGAAGCGGATTATACACGAACAATAAATTAACAGAATATTTAAAGGAGAATATAACTCTTGCTCAATATAATCCTCTAAGTACTCCTCAACACAAAGGTGTTTTGGAGAGAATGAATCAGACTTTATTAGATATGGCCTGATTAACATTGAACTTCATTAATCTTCTAGAAAATTTATTAGTTACACTTTAGAAATTGCAATTCACTTATTGAACTTCAAGTTTAATCGAATGAAATATCTTTAACACACTCTTTCTGTAGGTCCAAAAGGATATCAAGGGCCATCTATTAGGTATACTTGATACCTGAAGGTACCTTGATATTTTCTTAGTTGAAGAAAAGAATCATTTGACTTTATAGAAAAACGATATTGGTCATCGATTATAAATAAATGATAAAATGTCATGAAATCCGAGATTGATTCTATACGTGAGAATCAAGTCTAGGACTTGGTTGTGCTTCCAGTAGGAATTATTCCTATTTATTGTAAATGAGTTTATGCAGTGGAAGCATAGGCCCAGTATGAAAGTAGAGACCTTCAAAGCCTGATTGATCATAAAAGGTTACATGCAAAGGTTTGGGATCAGTTATAAGGAAACTTCTTTCACCAGTAACCATGCTTAAAGTTAATTTGAATTTTGTTGGCTATTGCAGCATATTAAGATTTTGAGGTCTGGCATATGAATATAAAGATGGAATTTTTGAATGTATATCTCAACTAAGATATATACATGGGATAACATGAAGGTTTTGCATCCATCTTGACTTCTAATCTGATGTGAAAACTGAAGAAGTCCAAGTGAACTTAAGTAGTTTTCCCAAAGATGGAGTCTTCGTTTTAACATTGAAATTATAGATTCTGGCTTCATCAAGAATGAAGAGAAAGCTTGTGTGTTTAGAAAGACCAGTGGAAGCATAATTATCTTTCTAGTTCTCTATGCGAAAGACATATTTATTGTCAAAAATGACATTGGTATGTTGCAAGTCAATCAGTTAAGCGATATCTGAGTGATAACTTCTCTATGAAATAATTGAAAAAGGCCTCTTATATATTGGGTATATAGCTTTATAGAGATAGAGATAGTGCTAGGAGCCTGATAGGATTATCCCAATTTTCGTACATAGACTAAGTTTTAGAAAGATATAACTTTAATAACTATGAGACAATTAATTTACCTTTTAGACATGGCATTTATCTTTCTAGGAGGAAGTGTCATTAGCAAGAAGATGAAATTGTTAAAGTGTCTAACTTATCTAGCATACTGCATACATCAGCTAGAGGTAACTTAACATACATTGCAAGACCCAAATTTGAGCGCAAGTACTCTCTATCACTTTTTTGTGCTTGAGCATATACTCAAGTGGCTTTTTTCTTTGTTTCATGTGCAAGTATGTGCTCAAGCGACTTTTTCTTTGTTTTATGTGCGGGTATATACTTAAACAGCTTTTTTATATTTTGCACGAGTGTGAACTCTTTAGCATCTTATTCATATTTTGCCTGAGTATAAACTCTTTAGCGCCTTATTCATGCACAAATATTTTTAAATAAAAACATAAACTTCTTATATATTTTGCGTGAGTATGAACTCTTTAACATCTTATTCATGCATAAATATTTTATAAATAAAACATAAACTTCTTATATATTTTGCGTGATTATGAACTCTTTAACGTCTTACTCATATGAAGCACAAGTTATGAACTTTTTAGCGTCTTATTCATGCAAAAATATTATTATGAATAAAAATATAAACGTCTTATATATTTTGTGCGAGTATGAACACTTTACCGTCTTACTCATATGAAGTATGAGTTATGAATTCTTTAGCGTCTTACTCATATTTTACGCGAGTATAATCTTTTAGCATCTTCTTTGTTGCATCTAAATTTATGAATAGAAATATAAATTTCTTTTATAAAAAATAGGGGTACCCTACGACATCTTGCGTTTCTCACGACTTTATTGACATTTAGCTTTCTTAGGTCAGGAGTTCTTTTTTTTTATCAAATATATTGACTCTTGGTGTCGCAACTTCATTGATATTCATTTTGTCTTTTTGCTTTCTGTCACCCATTTGTTCCTTATTTTCTTTTTACAAATCCCTTTAAAGCTTGCTATAGCTTCCATTTGGTGGAATATGTGTATTTTTATTGATAGAGATGGTGATGTCAATGTATTTGTATTTCTTTATTCTTTTCAAATTGATCTAAAAATATCTTTTTGATGCTTGCTAATCTCCTTTTATAGTAGCACTTCCTAAGCTATATTTTATGTTTCTTCTAGTGGATCGAGCTTTTTTTCATGTTTCTTTTTTATTCTTGGTGAGGCTTTCATCATCAAGCTCAATGCTAACAATGAGAATCTTCAACTTGTCGGAAGATTTTATTTTTGCGACTTTTTCAAAGCTTTTTTGAGAAGATGCTTGTATATTATGAGATGCTTATATATTGGCTTTCAGGAGATCTTTGTATATTGGTTTTTAGGAGATGCTTGTATATTGGTCTTTACCACTTCTTTGAAAGCTCGAAGCTACTTTGAGAAGATGTTTTGTATATTTGTCTTCAGAAGATGCTTATATATTGTTTTTCACTGCTTCTTTGAAAGCTAAAAATATTTTTTCTACAGTAGAGTTGTTATTGTATTCATCATCGTCACCTCCATAATTATCACTTAAATGAGGATCTTTGTTATTGTTGGGCCTACCATGTATGTATAATGAGTTTATTATGGAGGTGCTATGATTTTTGCTTCTTCTAGTGCAATGTTAGGAGTAGAGACGTTAAAGCTGCTCATCATCGCGACTTTTTTAAGTGTAAGATGCTTTATCTTTCATTACTAGTTTTTGGCTAGACACTTGTTTGCGTGTTAAGGGCATATTTATCATTTATTTGTTCATATTTTTATCTTAATTTTTTTTTATTTTATGAGAATAAATTGCTATTTATGTGCATTATTTTTTATTTATAGGGACTTAGAAAGAAATTTAAAAAAAATCAAACTTTTCAAAATATGGACCTATCGCCCCAATGCCACACACAGTATCACGCCACACTTGTTTAAGTTGAGCTTTTTTTCCCCAACGCTGACCATTCACCTTGCCAGCGATAGCCCAGTGCCCTAGCGATAGAATGTCACCGCTCGAGTGATACAGGCTTTTCAATGCAGTGCCCCAACGATAATGAGATTCCTGACCTAACAGTAATTAGAGATTTCAAGCTCAAATCAATGCCTATAAAAGGCCACTTGTCCCTAGCCTTTAGAGATCATCCAAAAAGACACAAGAGGCTCATAATACAAGTCTTAGATAGCAATTGAAGTATCATTGAAGCATCCATAGAGAACAATTTAAGGCGTTCTTTAGCATCAAGAGTTCCTTAGGCAGCACAATCAAGAGCAATTCGATGTCTATATCAATTTGCTATTGATTGTAATATGTTTTCTTATTATTTTTGCTGTTGTTCTCTTGTAGTCATGAACTAAAATTTCTTTCTATGGTTAATACTTGAACTCAATATGTACGCTTAATTGTCATATCTCTCTAATATTTAAAAAACTTAGTTCTTTTTTAATTCAAATTATGTGTTCTTAATACTTCAATATATTTAGCCAATATATAGTGCATGAATTAGTAATATTTTGATAAACTCAGAAGATGAATCATTAGATTTAGACCTAAGTAATTTGATGCATGATTGTAGAGTAATATTCAATGTTACATATGCAAGTTTTAAATTAGGATAGTAACATACCTAATTGTCATGTATGATCAATAAGACTTGTTCTTAATGAATCTTAATTTATTACAAGTACCATAGGAATATAGATATTTGGTAAATTAAGGCATACTTGCATGACCTTGGAATAGGCTTGTGAATGCCTTAATGTCTTGATCAATAATAAGAACTAAGGGATTTAAATATTAAAAGGTTAATCATCGGAAAGCATATTAAGGGATGGTATTAACCTTAGGTTTTCACCATATTGCTATCTTCCAAATCTCTTTACACTATGTCATTGCTTTTATATTTTCTAAATTTATTTCTAGATTTTTATTTTTTTGAATAATTAGTAGAAAAGACATAATTTTAGTACTTGGTTAAAAAGAAGAAATTATCTCTATGGGTTTGACATCTGACTCTTTTATTCCTTTATTACTTGCATACGATAATGTATACTTGCACTCAATTTTAAGATATAAAAATATTGCATCATTGTACTAAATTATCAATCTGCATCATCAATTATCTATAATCACTTATGTTATGCATATGATTGTTGTGGAACAAGCACTTCTTTGTTTATCTCACAGATCTGCTGGGGCTTTATTGGTAGCGGATTACAGAATAATCTTCTGTGCTTGTTATCTAACCAAATCTTCTCTACTTGAGTATTGAGAGGCAATTTATGTATTTACAGAGTGTTAAAACTTGATATTCTTATACGATTTCTTGGTGATAAGAAAGATCTTACTATTTGTTTATAATCTGGCTTAGTATTAAGTTGCTCTTTGACTTCACTAGGAATAGAATAAACCGTAACTTTTTGGTTATAAGGTCAGCGACTTCTTGGTAATAAGGGAGATCTTGCTCTTCGTCTATAATTTGGCATAGCACTGAGTTGCTATTGGACTTTACAAGGAATAGAATAAGCCATGAATTCTTGGTAATATAATTACAAGGAATAGAGTAGGCCACGAATTCTCAGTAATAGATTTAGAATAAATAGAATGGACTACAAATTCTTGGTGATATGAGAGATCTTACCCTCCATCTGTAATCTAGTCTAGCATTGGAATATTCTTGAACTTTAGGCTAAGCCATAGCTTTTATCGTCATTTTATAACTTCTTATTCAAGCGATCTTCTTCTATGCGAATAAAGGACTCCGTATATTGGAATAATTCTTCTATGTTTCTTACAAGTTGTTATAGAAAGTCTTCATAGACATTAGCATCTAGAAGCAATCCTTTGAAGAAGGCTAAAAAAGGAGAAGCATCATCAAAATTCTTGATCTTTATATACATCTCTTTAAAACATTTGACATAGTCTTTTAATGCTTCTTAGGGTCCTTGCTGCACAGTTGCTAAGTCGAATACGTTGACTTGCTGCTGGTGAGTTATTTAAAAAGTGGTTGACAAACAACTAGTAAAAGTTGCTAAAAAACTTGGTTGACCTTGGAGGAAAGTTCTGGAACCAAGTCATGGCGTTGTTAATTGGTATTAAAGGAAACAATTTTCACTTTATCGCTTCACTATAATCTTTAAGAGACACAATATGTTTGAATGAGTATACATGGCTAACTAGATCAGTGTTGCCTTCACATGTTCTAAATTAAGGCATATGGAAATTGGGCAGCTTCTTTTGACTTTCGATCTCTTCTATAAATAAGGATTTTTGCAGCTTCTAAGTTGTGAAAGAGTAAGATGTGCCAAGGGCAAGAATCTGATGGCTTTGCAAACATTCATCAAATATCTCCTGCACACTAGCTTTCAACTCTTCTTTTGGTAGGTAAGTTAAAGAAGATGGTTTGGCAATTGTTGTAGCATGAATAACTAGTGTAAACACAATTGGAAGGACTCGCGGTAATGTGTTACGAATCATCGACTTTATGCATACTTGGGGTTGCTGGGTTGCCTGTAAATTTGGACTTATATGATTTGCTGCTACTTTAGCTGCTTGTGGTGGCATCACCTGAGGTGGTATGTGCTATTGTTAGGTTGGATCTTTATCATACAAAATGTTGACACTTTCGGAGGACTCGCAGTATTGTGCCAACTAAATTCGCAGCTCTTCATTCTACTTCAACACTTCTTGCAAGTACTTTTGCTGTTGTGTAAAGGTCTTGGAAAATTGTCCATTTGAGTGGCTTGTATGTCAATCTTTTGTTGCATAATCGATATTCAATCATAAATTTGTTTGTGGAACTACTAGTGGTAGTGTGTTAGACTGCAACTTACTGATTATAAATTTCATCTTGATCTTCAAAGTTCTACTCATGCTGTTGGAATGACACTTCATTTACTTTAAAGGATGCACGAGTTTGACATTTGTCCATCATCTTAGTGTGTGAGTCTTCAAAGATTCGAGAAAGAGTAACAAATGATCTGTAATATCAAATGTCTTAACTAAAACAACATTATACGCATTAGTTTAGGAGATTACACTTGCTTCAAATGATATTAGAGCGACTACTTTAATAAACTTTATACAATTGAATGCATAGCAGAATATTTGAGATATTGATAAGTTGTTATCGTGTGTAACAATTGTAAATATTTGAAATAACATGAAATTAAACTTTTAAAAGATAGTTAAAATGATCAAACTCATTGGTTGCTTTTGATCACCATAAATCCACTAATGATCCTTGTGTATCTTAGGTCGTTGTACACTGTAGATTTGCATCACCGTGGTTAATCCTAAATCGTAGCTATAATCATCTCAACTCAATAATAAATGTGATTAATTATCATAAAAATTTTAAATCATATAGAGGTTGAGAGATATTACAAAAGAATAATTATCACAATTATATGAAGTAAAATGTAAATATAATTAAATATAGAATTAATTATAAATAATCATTATTTAATGCTCTTATTTTCAATAAATGGTATAAGAAATAATGAAGAAATTATTCTAAATAAACCCACCATGATAGCATCATAATTAAATTATGATGATCACGTGCCAATTGGATATTCTCATGTATTATGCTTATGATTGGACATTTCAAATTATGACGATTGCATGATTTAATAAAGAGAACAATTTGCCTTATTTAAATTAGCTATAATACCGATGTTTGATTGAAGGGATAATAAAAAATAATCGATAAATAGTGACTATCAATCGTAAAATAATAATAAAATAATATGTTAATTTTTATTCAGTAATTTATGATTGTAATGCATGATCTCTTGATAATGACAAGGATAAAAAATAATAATAAAAAATATACAAAATAATAATTTTTTTTTTGATATTATATACAAAATAATAATGATAAATGTAATGATTATTATGAATGCTCATTAAATAATTTCAGTAGAATAAATCATAAATGAAGTAATAAAATGACATGTAAGATATAATACATTAATAAATAAAAAAATTAATAATGTGTCAACAGCCCCTAAAATTCGGTCTCATGTTTGACCTTTTAAGCATTTACATGTATTTTTATTCATAAAATAAAATTCTTTTGATAAGATATTTTAATAAACAAAAGTATTTTAATAAGACGATCTATTATCAAGAAAAGATAAATGATAAAATATTAAATTATAAATAATGACAGCACACATTTTTTAAAGAATGCAGAAGTAATGTGAGTCTCATCTGTACTTTCTCTCTTTCCTTTTTTTATGAAATAAAATAATAACATAAAGTGAGAATGGTGTATTATGCGGAAGTATTACCTTTTCCAAATACGCAAGTTGCATGTGATACCACTTTTTTTATTATTAAAATAATAATAAAATGAGTTATTATCACATCATCTTTTTTTAATTCATTTTTTTTATTTAATATTATAAAAAAATAAAAAAATATTTTAAATATACTTTGAGGTGGTGCTTTGTGTGGCTTTAGGTTTATTTATGTGAAACACATTTTACCTTCCTACTTTTTATATTAAAATAATAATAAAAATTAATAATGACACATCAAATTATCATTTGTGAATTTTAAAAAAAGATTTTAGCCATTAATTTTTTTTAACTAAATGTTTAGATTAATAAAATCAATAAACATAATTTATTGACCTAATAAAATTGATAACACTAAAGTATATGGTTGTTTTTTTAAAATGAAATTAATTTTTGTAAAAATTAAAATAACAGTAAATGTTTTTTTTATGTAATGCTTATTAATAGGGTAGTACGTATATCAATAACAAGTTATTACAAATATTAATGGCTTAAATATTTAAAAAAATTAATAAAATAATTAATTAAAATTTAAAATAATAGTAAAATACATGTGATTGAGGTAATTTCACTTTTTTAGAGTAATGAGCTCTACGTTTTCTATTTTTTGTAGTAATATTAAAATAATATTAAAAAAATAATTAGATATACATAATTGATTTGTTTTAGACATTTGAATTTTATCCATCACTTTGTTTTATAATATTAGAATAATAAAATTATTAAAATAATATTAAAAAGTTGTTGAAAAATCATGGGTAGAGTAGACTCTCTTTTTTAGGCATTTTTTAAACACGTGTTTAGACACTTAACTCCAACCATTTTTTTCTTGCCTTTTTTAGTGTCTAAATAATACAATAATAATATAATAAAAGAGTCATGTCAAGTTATCTTTTCATAACTCTTTTGCATTTTTAATTAAATAATAATATAATGAGAGAATTAAATTATCTTAAAAAAATGAAGACAATCACATGGTCATGATATCACATTTCACGTGATGGCTTCTTCGTTTCTTATGTTAAATATTATAATAATAATAATAAAATAAAAGAGTCATGTCAAATCATCTTTGATGACTCCTCTTTTTTTTTATTAAATAATAAAATAATTAGATAAATAAATCAAAGCAAATCACTTTTTATGTTTCTTTTAAAAGAATCATAGCCATTAATTAATAACAAACAAAATGATCAAGCCGTCCTATAATTGATTATGTGCCACGCGATTAGCAAATAATGATCATAGTTGTAGGATTATGGTCATGCAACTATGTAAAAATAGAATGCAAGACTCATGGTTTAGATCACAGCAAATCTAACCGTTCATTGGATGATAAATTACTAATAATCATGGTCATTAAAATGTTCTACAATTAATCACAAATCGGACGATCAATGGTTAATAATCATGCGAATTACAGATCAGTTCAGATCTCGATTATGTGGATCAAATTATGGCCATGACTTGAGACCAAATCTGATCGTCTGATCTTGATGAGATCATGGCTACAAATTTGAAAGTTAAATCTTACTATTTGTGTTTTGATCAAAGCTTTTAATCATGAAGGCCACAACCAATTGCCAAAAATAGATCATGGTTAAATCACATTTTCCAATCATGAAATTAAAATAATTATACTTACTTAAATTAACAATCAATTGCCTCACTATTTCGAGTTAGGGAATTAGAATAATAATAATTTCTTGAATCAAGAGTCAATTGCGTTCTCACTTTTCCGATCCAAGAAGTAGCCATCAATGAAAGAGATTGTGGTCATAAGTCAAAAGCTAGAAAGCGAAAGAATAATATAATAAATAAGAACTAGCTTAAATGATTTTTTTTTTTTTGCATGCTTTGAATTTATTACTTTAAAAAAAAAATCGAAGTGCTATTAGCAAGCAAGCAAATGATACATATAGATATTTGTTGTTCTCAAATGCTTTTAAAACTTATAAATCTAAATTTCAGAAAAGATTATAGGTTATGGATTCATACCAATTTTGGTTTGAAATCAAGAATCACCTACTCAATTGTTATAATTTCTCACAAACGGCCCTAAATAAAAATTTATGAGTCTCCATTGATCTTCTAATTTCAAACTTTATTTAAAGATTTGTAGAGAAAAGTAAAAGAAAATTAATTGTAGAGATAGAGTGGTTTTTAGAAAAATATGAGTTGTATATCTTATTAATAACTTTGAGTTTCATTTTTATAGTGAAAGAAAATTCTATAAGTTGAGAATTTATAAAAATATTTTTGATGGACCTTTTATATTTTTAATGGGCGTTTTTAAAAAAAAATTATCTTATAGTTCCTATACTATCTAACTTTCTTATTTCGTGTTAATTATACTTTTAGGAAGATTAGATGTGAAAAATCCATCTCCTTTCATTTATTGGTGGATACATTTTGACTTTTTACTACAAACATAAGTGACGACTAATTCCTAATTTAGGTTTTATTGCTAATTTTCTTGCTTTTTATTTCAATGATTTGATTGCTAGATTGATATAATTTGTGTTAAAAAAATAAAAGACCATTTGAAAGTATAATTTAGCGTTTTAGTGAAACAATGCAAAATATTTTTATGGAATGACCGAAACAAAGCTATACATCATTCAGATGCCATTCGAGACCTGCTGTGCTGCTAAATTGGACGTCAAATTTCTTGAAAGTTTTTCAGCAGCAGCAAGTAAAGCCTGTGCGATCCCAGGTTCAGAGAAACTTCAAATGAAACCCTCTTGACGAGAGATTTGTAAAACTGAATTCAGATGCTGCGTTGGACCCGAAATACTGTTGTAGAAAAAAAAAATTAAATCTTTTATACAGTTAATAAGTTATAAATATTAATATAATTATATATTATAAACTAATATTATTATATCATTATTATATGATTGTTATAATATTATTATTATATGAGAATTACAAATAGTTCTGAGCCTGAATAAGTCCAGTTTCTAGTTCTGAGCTTGGAGTAATGCTGCAGAATATTTCAGATCTCTTAAAACTTTTTCAGGTTCATAAAAGTTTTTTATTTGCCTAGAAAAGGATCATAGTTCGTGAATTGGCGAAATATGCTTTGTCTTATTCATCGGATTGTTTTTGGATGGGAACTATCCCATCTTTGCTGAATTCTTTTCTTGTTGAGGATCTCAATCCTCCAGGTTGATATCACGAAATTCAATTACACATTATACACTGAATCCATCACAAAAACAAGATAAAAATTATTGTAAATAAGCAAAAAGTGAGAATCACCGATCTAAAAATCTAACAAAATTTAGACGTAAAAGAGAGAGAAGATTTAAAAATTCCGATGGGTGTTTTACCTCCGACCATGTGGGGTAAGCTACCGAAATTGGTGACCTACAAGTCTAAATATCGACCAAGTTATATATACCGAAATGATTGGTGTTTTTAGGTAGATTTCTTTTGGAATCCCATGAACCAAACAAATCAAAGAAACATTAATGACCTAATAATAAATCCTATATGCAGATTTACTGTTAAATAAAGTGAAAAAAAAAGATCAAAATTTTCAAAGCCTATGATTGAAAAACTGTTAAAAAAAAAAGCTTTTAGCCACTAGCAAAAACATCTCTTATTATTTGGTTTCCAATTCTTAAGCAGAGTTCATGATTGTGGGTTTGAATGGTGTAAATGATGAAGATTGTCTCATAAGATGGGAAAGGAGTTCAATGGTAATTATTATTTTAATTTTAATTTTTCGTTTACCTTTTCTATTTTCTAAGAGACGTTAGGTAAATTGGAATATATTGTATCTACTATATGTTTTCACTTCAAGGTAGTTGATTTTACAATGTCGCATAAAACGACGACACGATAGTCGTATAAGCCATTGTAATGGTTGAATCATGCTCCATTAATTTCATTAAAAAAACCATAAACTAAAACAAAATTCTCAACGTTAGTTGAGGTATATGTTAATTAAAGATTTTCATTGACATTAGTCTTAAAGAGAATGTTGACTGAACTTGATTACATTTATTTTAAAGAAAAATATATATTTTATTCAGCTAAAAGTAAAATAAATTTCAGAAGAAGCAAACGCAATACATGTCAATCAATCTATTATAATAAACAACTAGATGAAGTGTTATTAACACTATTACATATAAAATAATATAAAAAAGCAATTTGTGCATGAGCACGATATTATGCACACAATAAATTAGAGCTACATTCTAGCTCTTTAAGAGTCAATTTGGTATGGCTTTTCATATACAAAAGAGTTGCTTTTTTAATGTAAAAAATTCTACTAAATGTTTTTTGAGATGTTTGTTTACAAATAAAGGAAGTGCTTGTGAGATAAAAAAAGTTGTTTTGCTTCTATTAAAAGAATGTTAAATTTTAAGCTTTTACGAGAAGAGGTTAGAGAGTTTTTTTTTTTTTTTAAGTTTTGAATTATCTCAAATATCTTTATTTTATTTAAAAATTTTACTTCAATTCCCTTATTAAATAATATGAAAAACTCATCTATTAATATAATTACACAATTTTTCCTAATTGCTGTGAGTGACAGCCAAATGACTAACAATTTTATCCTCTACCTAAAAATATATACCAAACATCAATCCGTGCACTACTAGAACAATGGAATTTTATGATAAAAATTTTGTGATGGAAATTTTTTGTTTTCACAAATTGTGATGAATATTATCATAATATTTTTATAATATCATTAATTTGTAATAGAATGTATCGCAAAAATTTTTAACACTTGTAATAATTTGTAACATAGTTTTATGATAGAAATCTAGTAAAGTATGTTGACGTAGACAAGTATTGTAGGTTGAAAGTGATGATATAGAAAGATTTGAATTAAGTTTTTTTTTTAGAGTTATGGAAACACTATCGTTTTAGGATTCAAAATTCCACCAAAACGACATCATGTTTGTGGCATTTTGTGGTTGAGAAATGATGTAGTTTAAACAGGATTAGTTTTGGTTGAAAAAAAGTCGTTTCATATGCCAAATTAGAGCAAAATCCAAACACTCTCTATACTTAGTCATTTTTTGAAGTTGCATCAGTTTCTTTTCTCGTCACTTTCCTCTCAAAATTTGCAAATTGTCCTCACTTATAGTCCCCAAGAAGCATCATGTTTGAGGCCTGAATTGAAAATGGGTTTGGACAAAAATTGCCCAATTTATATGAGCTCTTCGTTTAAAGTATTGTCTTAAAACACTAACTTTTGTATTGTTACTATTTCGCACAAATTGAGTTGTTTAAATGAAGTAATAGAGATTGCTTGCTGAGGCATTATTTTGTATTGGATATTTTTTTGCAATTGTTTTTGTTTTGTAGTTGCTTCATAAGGTATTACATTATTTTGGTTTTTTTATTTATTTATCTAGGGCATGCATATGGTCCTTGATGTGGTTTTTTGTTTTGTTGTTTGACTTTTTTTGTTTTAATTTTTGTGGGGCATGCATGTGGTCCCTGAAGTTGTTTTGGTTCAAATTTTTTTTCTTTGTTCCCATGAATGCATGTGGTCCTTAATGTTATTCTAGGTTATTGTTTTGGTGTTTGATAAAATTGGCTTAAATTATTTAAATTTATTGCTGGGAGCATGTGTGGTTGGTTGATTGTTTCCTGGGCTGTTGTTGTGGGCAAGTTAGGTTTTGTGTTGAAGCCATTGAAGGCAACGGTTTATTTTGCGAAAAGAAGAAAAATTAAATAGAAAAAATAAAAAATACAAGAAATAAAAAATTCAAGTGAGAAGAAGATAAAGACAAAGAATAGTGAATGTCATAAAATTCAAAAACACAAATCATAAAACAAAAAGAATCAAACCCAAAAACACAAATCCTTAAATATTAGATTGAGGGTGGCAACATTAAATAGTAGAATAATAAATTAATAGAGAAAGAAATTGATAGGAAACAAACATCTAACTCAATCTTGGTACGTTCAGCCAATAAATATTGACAAAAAGAAATTTTGGTGGTCACATTTTTTATAAAGAAAAAATTTTGAAGCATACAAATTTTAAAAGAAAGATTTTTTGGTGCACCCATCACATTTGACAAGGAGAATAAAAATTGGTGAAGCCTACATTTTTTATATTTTTACATAAACTTAAGAGAAATATTGTGTACTCATTTTTTACATAGTGGAGAATTTTTGTGTATGTGGTATACTATCACCTCGTGATTTTTTCTTTTTACAAGTTTTTCACGTTAAAAATATTTCTAGTGTTATTTATTTTTCTCTTTCATTTCATCTTATTTTTTTTTTGTTATGTATACTCTGATCCCAATAATTGATATTAGAGTAAGTTAAAAATTTCTTGTTAAAAAATTGGCAGTACTGTAGTATAATACTATAGCTGCCGTATATCACTATAGCAAAATATTATAGCTACCGTATAGCACTATAGCAGCGCAATTACTATAGCATCTAAGATGATAAGACAGAAAACTGAAATCAAGAAGTTCACTGGTAGCAACAATTTTTCACTTTAGCAAATGAGAATGAAAGATCTTCTCATCCAACAAAAGGTTCACAAAGCTTTATTAGGCAAAGATAAAAACTCCGATAAAGTTACTAATGAACAATAAGATGATATGGATGAGATTGCTGCTAGTACAATTAGTTTAAATCTCTCAAATAGTATTTTGCAAAATATTGAGTCTAAGAATTGCAAAACAGCCAAAGAAACTGGGAGATTTTGGAGAAGGTGTACATGTTAAAAAATATGTCCAACAAATTTCACTTATGGAATGAGTTATATCGGATGTGGATGCCTGAGACTACTGATATATTGCATCATTTGAGCAACTTCAATGGTATGATCTCACAATTGTCAAAATTCAATATGAAGTTTACAGATTAAGAGAAAGCTATACTTTTGATAGCAACACTTTCTGCGTTGTATGATCATCTCATCACAACTCTTACTTATGGAAAAGATACCCTCGAGTTTGAAGTTGTCTTTGCAGTCTTGATTTCATTTGAAAAGAAAAATAAAGCACGTGTTAGAGAATCACAGACCCTTGTTATTGAAAACTGGGGGAGAAGCAAAAGCAGAGGAGAAAGAAGTCATAATGACAAGTCTAGAGAGAGATTAAAATCCAGAGGCAAAATATTTTCTTGCTATCATTGTGAAAAATGAGGTCATATAAAAAGGAATTGTCAAATATTAAAGCAAGAAGAGTAGTAAAGTAACTATAAGATGAAAGAAGATGACAACAATATAGCTACAACAACTTTAAAGAAAGAAGAAGTTTCTCTACTTGCTAATGAATGCTTATATATTAATGTTAATACAACTGAATGGGTGGTTGACTTAGGAGCTTTATTTCACATCAGCCACAATAATGAAATGTTTACCACTTACAAAGTATGAGACTTTGGTTCTGTAAAGATGGAAAATTTAGCTTGCTATTAAATCATTAGAATTGGAGATGTTTGTATTCAACAAATGTTGGATGTAAATTGAAATTAAAAGATGTGAGGCATGTTCTAGAATTACATTTCAATCTACTCACAGTGAATGCTTTGGATGAGCATGACTATGAAAATTATTTCGGCAATAGTAGATGGAAACTCAGTAAAGGATCGATGATTGTTGTAAGAAGAAAGTTTTGTTACAATCTGTACAAAACACATGGAAAAGCTTTCATGAGCAGCGTGAATGTAGCAGTGGAATCCTCACCAAATTAATGGATAAGCGACTTAGTTATATGAGTGAAAAGGGACTACAAATTTTTGCTAAGAAGAATTTAATTCCCTTGGTGAAAGGTACTACGTCTTACCCCTGTGATTATTATTTATTAGGAAAACAATATAGAATTTTGTTTAGTAGTTCCTCTGTTAGAAGGAAGAATGTATTAAAGAAAATATATTTTGATGTATGTGGTTCATTAGAAGTTGAATCTTTAGGAGGAGCCAAAATTTTGTAACCTTTATAGATGATGCTTCTTTAAAGGTTTAAGTGTATTTGTTAAAAATAAAAGATCAAGTGTTTTATAATTTTTAAAAATTTCATGCTATGGTAGAAAGAGAAACAAGGAAACCTTTGAAGTGTCTTTGATCAGACAATGGAGGAGAATACACTTCCTATGAGTTTAGAGACTATTGTTCTAAATATGAGATTCGACATAAAAGATTGTTCCTAAAACTCCTCAACACAATGGTGTAGTTAAAATGATGAATCTCACTATTATAGAAAGAGTTAAAAGTATGCTAAGAGCAGTTAAACTACTAAAGCCTTTCTGGGGTGTAGCTGTATAAATCACTCGTTACCTACTCAACAGATCTTTATCAGTTGCTTTAAAGTTAGATATTACAAAAATAGAATGGATAGAGAAAGATGTTTTTTACACTCATCTAAAGGTATTCAATTGCAAGGCGTTTGTACACATACCGAAGAAGCAAAGATCAAAGCTTGATGATAAGGCTACTCCATTTATCTTCACGAGCTATGGAGATGAAGAATTTGGGTATAGATTTTTAGATCTAGAAAAGAAGAAAATGGTGAGAAGCAAAGATGTTGTCTTTCATAAGGATCAAACTTTTGAAGATTTTAGAAAGGAGTAAGAACTAAAAAAAGTTGCAATTAAACTAAGTTCTCCTCAACAAACAATGACAGAAGAAGAAGAGTTAGAAGCAACAAATCAAATGCAAATCCCACCTGATGATAATGATGTCGAAGTATTAGTGTAAGAAGTTGATAATCAAGGAGAGCAAGGTCAACAACTGGAGAATGACGAACAACTTGTCAGAAGATTGACTAGGGAGTAAAAGCCATCCACAAGATATACATCATTAGACTATGTTTTACTTATTGAAAAGGGAGAGCCAAAAATGTTTCAAGAGGTATTAACTCATAAAGACAAAGACAAATGGATCAAATCCATGAAGGATGAAATTTATTCTGTAAAAAAGAATAACACTTATGAGTTAGTGAAACTTTCAAAAGGTAGAAAGGCCTTAAGGAATAAATGGGTATTTAAATTGAAGGATGATGGCCATAGAAATTTGGCCAAATATAAAGCTCAATTTGTCGTAAAAGGTTTTAAACAAAAGAAAGGAATTGATTTTGATGAAATATTCTCTCTGGTGGTAAAAATGTCTTCAATCGAAGTAATATTGGGATTAACAGCTAGTCTAGATCTTGAGATTGAACAGATAGATGTAAAGACTGCATTTTCTTTAAGGTGATTTAGAAGAAGAAATCTACATGCATCAACCTAAAGGTTTCAAAGTCAAAGGAAGAGAGCATCTAGTCTACAAATTGAAGAATAGTCTATATGGATTAAAACAAGCACCATGACAATGGTACATAAAGTTTGACTCATTCATGATAGATCACAAGTATAAAAAAATCACAACAAATTTGTATGTCTAAATCAAATAGTTTTCTGGTAAGAATTTTTTCGTCTTGTTATTATATGTCAATGATATGATAATAGTTGGCCAGAATGTATAAATGATCGAACAGCTGAAGAAAGAACTATAAAAAATCTTTGATATAAAAGACTTAGAACCAGCCAAGCAGATTTTAGGAATGAAGATTATTCGAGATAAAAGATCCCAGTCATTATGGTTGTCACAAGAGCAGTATGTTGAATGGATACTTGAATGCTTCAACACAAAAGAAGTTGAGCCTATTATTTTATCTCTTGGGGCATAATTCAAACTCTCTAAGAAGTCATGTTTCACTTTTGAGAAAAAAAAAGAAGATGTCGGTTATTCTTTACTCTTCAAGGATAGAAAGTCTGATGTATGCAATGGAATGCACAAGACTGAATATTGCACATATAGTTAGAATTGTGAGTCGATTCTTAAATAATCCAAGTAAAGAACATTGAGAAGCTGTCAAATATATCCTTAGATACCTGCATTGATCAACTAAAGTATATTTATGCTTCAAGAATGAAAAACTAATCTTAGACGGCTATATAGATGTAGATATGACAGATAATCTAGATAACAAAAAATCTACATCTGGATATTTGTTTACTTTTGCAGGGCCAACTGTGTTATAGTAGTCCAAGTTGTACAAATGTGTCACCTTATCCACAAAAGAAGCAAAGTATATTGCAATTACAGAAGTCGAAAAAGAAATGTTGTAGTTAAAAATATTTTTGCAAGATTTAGGATTAAAGTAAGATGGGTACGTGGTTCACAGTGACAGTTAAAGCACCATCGATTTGAGTAAAAATTCCACCTACCATTATCGAACAAAACATATTGATGTCAAATATCACTGGATTTATAAAGCAATCAAGAAGAAGCTATTTCAAATACAAAAGATTAACATTGATAATAATGTTTCAGATGTGTTGACAAAGATAATCCCTAAACATAAGTTTGAGTTATGTTCCAAGCTTACTAGAATGAATTACTAATCCAAGCTTGCTAGGATGAATTACTAATGATGAAGGCTTTAGATCAATTCTTTCCTTCATTGAATTGGAAAGGGGGAGAATTGATAGGAAGAAAATTTTCCAATTCAATGTTGGTAGGTGCAGCTAATAAATATTAACAAGAAAAAATTTTGGTGGTCACATTTTTTGATAAAGAAAAAATTTTGCAGCCTACAAATTTTTAAAGGAAGATTTTTTAGTGCAGTCATCACATTTGACGAGAAAAATGAAAATTGGTAAAGCCTATAATTTTGAATTGAAATTTAGGCATTCTTTTATTTTTCACTTCTATAAATACATAGTTAAACTTTCGAAAGCTCATTGCATTTTTATATGAGAGACAATGAGAGAGAGAGAGAGAGAGAGAGAGAGAGAGAGAAATATGAGAAATATTGTGTATTTATTTTTAACATAATAATTTTTTTTTGTATAAATGGTATATTGTTACCTCGTAATTTTTTTTACGGATTTTTTACATTAAATTTTTTTTAATATTATTTATTTTTTTTCATTTCATCTTAATTTTTTTACTGTATATACTTTGATCGCAACATAAATAAGAGCACATTAAGTCCTGCAAAAGTCTTAGCTAGATACAAGGAACATATATATACTTATCGAATAAAAATATTAAGTTATTTACTGTTATTGTTGAAAACAAATATGCCTCGCTATTGGTTTCTTTAGTAAATGTTCATATACATTTAAATACATTTGTTATTATAAGAACAATCTAGAGATAACCACCTGTATCTTTTGTTTGCCAAGTTGCCAACTGCTTAAAAATAGCTTGTTGAGTTGAATTAAAGTGTTCTATTTTATTGTGTGTCGTATATTGCGCACTCCTCTCTCATTAATTTGTATTTTTTTATTGTATCTATTTTGTTTTTTTTTTCATTTTAAATAAAAATACGATATCCGGTTTAGAATTAATTTGAGGATAATGATAAAACATTTTTATTCCTTAACCCAAAATCTGAATTTCTCATTTTGTCTTTTAGTTGGCTATTTTCATCAAAATATTACTATCTTTTAGACCGTAAAAATGATTATTTTATTATTCTCGAATATGATGTATCCAAAAATGTTTGTTAGTTGAATTTTTTTTGACTCCAAATCTTGAAAATGTATGTACCATTTGTAATTAAATTGATTCCATATGAGTGCTGTTAGAAAATTAAATGTTGAATATCCTAATGGATTTTTTTTTTTTTGTAAATTAAGTATAAATCAATCTAATTGGATCAATTGGCAGCATTTTTGCTCACAAATATTAATTCGAAATGGTAAAGGATATCTATTTATATTTTTTATACAACAATGTCAATGTGTGCATGGGAGAGGGTAATAAAAATATGGAACATTAGTTGAAATGGTCGGGAGATAAAGAGGTGAAATTGATTGTTTTAGTTCTATTTACATCTTTACAATATGATATACAATATTCATCTGTTTCATTTTGTTTTATTTTATGCAGTGTGATGGACAAGAATTCCGTAAATAATGGGAGTGAAAATCAATCAAGTGATTCATTGGGATTGACAAATCGACACAGGCGGGGCTTGACCAAAAAGTCAGACCTGGAAGCTACCGAGGATGGTAGTAAAATCATTGTAAAGTACAATAGATATGGGGTGTCAAAGGGGGATGAGGGCACTACTGCATGGGTATTATAATTAGACAATGGATCGGTGGAAGGTGCCTTCTCAACTAAAGGAGGCCTTTTAGAAATGGGTGTCGGTATTCATAAGACACAGTATGTTTATGCGTTTGCAGTATCTTTACAGCATGTTCATGTATCTTTTGTTGGTTACAATTCCTGTACATCAGTGGTGTTTAAGTGTGGGTGGTGTTATTGTCCCTTACTATTTACTTACTATTACTATTAGAGCTTTTGCTTCAGCTGGTAATGGTGGCCATGGTGGCTTCACTGTGTTTGCCTGTATGAGAGAAACTGTCTTTGTTTTCCAAGTGGAGCTTTACTGTGTTTTCAAGAATAGCAATCAAGATATTATTTTCCAAGTGGTGTGTAATCATTCCTACCAGTGATGTTAGAGACAAACTGTTTTTGTTGGGTTACTAGAAATGCTACCACTTTGCTGACATGTTATATATATAATTCAATTTGTTGACATTGTGTGTAATCATCCTTACACGTTACTGTCCCTTAGATTTTGATTTCAATTTTCTGACATATTATTTTTTATTTTTCATTTCAAATTGCTGACATGTTAAATTTTTTATCTGAATTTGCTGACATGTTATTTTTTATTTTGAATTCAACTTGCTAACTTGGTGTGTAATCAATCTTAGGGATGAGCATATCTCAGTTTTAGTTCGGTTAGGCTTAAAATTTAACCCAAACCGAACTAAATCGGTTTGGCTTAAAATTGAGTCAAAACCAAAATAGTTTGGTTTAGTTTTAGTTTGTTTGCTCGGATCAAATAATTGACTTGGGCTATTTTTTTTTTTTTTATGCAAACTTGGGCTTGGTTTTGATCTTAAATAATTTTAGTTAGCAATGTTTTAATATTTACACCATTTAAATATGGGCTTTTGTATAATTAAAGTATAAAATTTTATATTTTATTTTGTATCAAAATAATAATTTAATTAATTTATATTCATGATAAAATTATTTAATTGAGTAAATTAAAATTAAAATTCAATGTTGTACTTTAATTAATTAAAATTAAAATTTAATTGTACAAGATTTAATTTCTAATTTCTAATTTCTGTTAACTTATATTCATGTGACAAATCAAATAATTCAATTTAATAAAATAAAATTATAATTCAGTTGTGAAATAATCAATTAAAATTCAATTTTAATTGGACATGGATAGTTGAATTAATTTATATTCATGTGATAAATCAAATAATCTAATTGAGTAAAATAAAATTATAATTCAAATGTAAAATAACCAATTAAAATTTAATTGTGCAAGATTCAATTTCAATCATACAAGGTTCAATGATTCAATTTCAATTAATTTATATTCATGCAATAAATTACATAATTCAATTGACTAAATTATAATTATAATTCAATTGTACAAGGATTCAATCATTCAATTTTAATTAATTTATATTCATGCGATAAATTACATAATTCAATTAACTAAATTGAAATTATAATTCAATTGTACAAGAATTTGATTTTATTTTTAATTAATTTAAATTCATGGGGTAAATCAAATAACTTAATTGAAATTATAATTCAATTTTACATGGATAAATGATTCGATTTTAATTTTAATTAATTTATATTCATAAGATAAATTAAATAATTAAATTGATTAAATCAAAATTAGAATATAATCAATTAATATTAATTAATTTGTATTCATAGGATAAATTAAACAATTTATTTGACTAAATTGAAATTATGATCCAATTATTCAATTTCAGTTAATTTATATTCATAGGATAAATTAAATAATCTAATCAAATTAATTATAATTATAATTCAATTATAAAAGGATTCGATTGTGCAATATTCAATTATGCAAGATTCAATTTTAATTAATTTAAATTCATGGTATAAATTAAATAATTAAATTTAGTAAATTTTTTATTTGTCACTCAAATAAAAAATTCGGCAAAATCTCTCTTAAAATACAAACGCTCTCATATTTATAAAACCTACAAAATAATAAAACACTTCCAATTTAAATATCAATCATCAATTGTCAAACCAACTCCATCATCCACATTCTACAACACGTTTTAATTAATAAAAAGTACAAAATATAGAGAATAAATCTAATAATCTATCATTCACAAAATATTATAAAAACAAGTTTAAAGTCTATTATCTCATCATCATCAACTTTCCAATTTCCAAGTCCACCTATAAATTTGTGAAATAGCTATGAAAAAAATAGTTCAAAAAAAAAGTTATAATTCAAATGAACTATCATAAAAAGAATCAAATTAAGAAACATCAAATTTTAATCTTCATGTTTAACCTGTGTAGTCCAGTAGTAATTTGAGATACTATACATAATAATTTTTTAGATGAAGTAATTAATTAAAATATTGAACACAATATACAAAGTACATTTAAAAAAATATAGATACATAAAATTTAATCACTTATTAACCATTTCAAATATCATGATTTGATCTTTTTTGCTTTATCGACTATAAGTGATGATTATATTCAATTTTGTGTGCATATTAAGGCTTTCACTATTGTAGGAGTCAAACTCCTAAATGTATCTAGCACACGTCTTCTAGTATTAAACGTAGACTCAGATGCCACAGTAGAGACCGATATTGGCAATACATCTCAAGCTATATATGCCAAAATTGGATACTTTGTTGTATTTAATTTTTACCGAAACAAGATATATAAGTGAGGATTATGAGCACACTCTCACATCTATCCATCAAATATATATCAACCTTTCTTGTATCCTTTATCTCATCATTATCACCAATAAAACATATATCTTGCTCAAGGGTAAACTTGTTGAACACCCAATTTCTTTGCGGCCATCCCACCATATCACTAAACAAAGAGAATAATCCACTATCACTAGATTGTTGAGAAGTTATGCTAGTAGTGGCACCAATACTGTTACTTTCTTCTTCAACCAATTTTCTATGCCACTCATTATACTCCTTATACAACTTACATTACAAATCTTTGGTGACTTTTTTCAGTTCATCCACTTTTACACTATCCTCATTAAACAAATCCTAAAACATAAATCCACAAAATATATTTTGTATTATGAGTCAAGTATGGTAGCAACAATCACCAAATTGTTCATCTTCCCAATGAATTCCTAATACTTATCATACTTACTGTTCATATTCTAAGCCATGCTACCTCACAAAGGATCATTATTACAAGTCAAAGTGGCCAAGATGAAATGAATTTTACAAATCTCAGTAAAAGAAATGTTGGATACAACACTTAAAGATGCAGTGAATTTATTGGTTAGCTCATAAAATTTCTCTAAGAATGTAATAAAGCTCTCCGCATTTTTCAATCATCACCGAGTGTTGGCACTAGCTTCCTTTTTCCATTTTCCTCTTCTAAAAAATATACCTCATAAAAACTCTTTTCATCAGACATGCGGTCGAATCCTTTCTAAAACTTCAAAGTAGTTGCCAATATCAAATATGAGGAATTCCACCTCATTAACACATCTAAGATAACGCTGCCTTTATAATCAATTTTTTTTCTATTGAACACACTTTTTATTAAGTTGTAATTGGAAAGCCAAAGACCTCACATACTTCATAATATTTCAAATGCTAATTATACTCTAATTTAAGTCATTCAACCCATCACTTACAATCAAATTAAGAATTTGTATACAACAACGAACATGTAAGTGCTCACTATCCAACACCAATACATCTGCCTTCTAATTCACAAATTTCCTCTTCAAATACCCAATAACAACTTCGTTTACACTAGCATTGTCTATTGTAATAGTAAAAAATCTCTCAATCCCTCAATCAAGCAAACATGACTCCCAAAACTTCCCAATTATTTCCTATATATAACTAAGAACTGAACAAAAACTCAGAATCCTTTTATGCAAACACTAGTCATTATCTATAAATTGATCAATGACAACTATATAATTGGTGTTTTGTATGGAAGTTTAAATATCAGTTGTCAACAAAACACTTTGACTACTCCCACTAAAGATAATCTTCAATATTGCCTTCTCACCAAAATACAACTGGTAAACATCCCTAGTAATCATTCTACGTGAGGAGACATCAAATCTAAGGATGGCCACACTAAAAAATGATGAAATCCCTCATTCTCCACAAATTGAAAAGCTAACTCCTCCACAGTGATCATTTTCATAGCTGTCCTTCTACATACCTACTCATCAAAACTTTATCTCATCACAAGACTACCATTTTCCCCCTCAACTTGATCACCTTCTCTAACCATGATATTTTATTTTTCATCTTTAGCTATTTTGGCCTTCAAATACTTATTACACCTCTTCATGTGCATATTCATACTACTTGTCCCATTGGTTTTGGAATTACATTGATATACCTTCTCGCAATACTTGCACTTCACTTGATCTTCTTGTGTTGCTATTGTTGTTGTCTATGATGAAGTTTTGGGCACTTTCAAAGGAGATGCCATGCTCCTTTGTGTATGTCCTTGTTTTTTTTTTCTCTTATTCGGCAAAATGGTAGCAGTTTTGCCTTCTTGACTAATAATGATAGGGATACGTGGTGGTGATTCCGATCTGGACTCATTATGTGAGCTTCTCAAATCTTCACTCATCTAAGAACAAATATGAAAATTAGAATTATTCACAATTCTACATCTTTTGTTACAATTACCAAGATCATTAAAGAATAAAGAAAATTTAATCATTAACTAGATTTTACAATCGAACAAACTTTAAAATTTTAATTAAATTATAACAAACTGATTTAATTCCACATGTTTTCCATAATGATAAAAAATTATATTTTATTCTTATAAATCAAAACAATTGACATAAAATAGATTTATTTTAGTGAATGTTTTAGACGATACAAAGTTAAATGAGAACTTCTATTACTACTTGCATTATTTTATGCAATGGTGTGTTAGTTTATACAAGTCAATTTTTGTATAACCAAATAAATCTAATACATTCCAACTCTAAATCCATTTTTGCTTTGGATTTTTCTACAATAAAAATTATAAAAATAGCACAAAGTCACTTAACATTCCCAAGTTCCTTATAAACACCCTAGAAAATTAAAATATCAACTCCAATCTTCAATTTTGTTTATGCATTTATTAAGATTAATCTAATACAGCAAACTATAATACTTTAACTTGCACCAAGTAAAATGATTAACCAAACATGATGATTTCAAAAAAGATAAAATTTAATGAAACTACATTAAGTTAACAAGTTCAATAAAAAGGTAATTAAAACTAAATATTCAACTTGTTAACATGTGTACATGGTGCATGCATGTAAATTGTGTACAAGTTGATTATAACTCATTGCATGTTTAACAAGCACACAAATTAAAAACTAATTTTCTAAGCAATAAACACAATGAAAATGAAGTCTTGTTATAGTAACAGTTCCAGAAAGATTACCTTTGAAGCCTTTGGAACATTTCTTTACTTAGAGTCCACCTTGAAGAGTTCTCATTAGCATTTCCATACTTCAACATTGTGGGTTTGAAACTCTAGAATGGTAGTATTCTTTGATGAATTTCTAACATAATTTTCATTTAAAATTAGTTCAACATTTGAACATTTTCTCTCATTTTATAAATATGGAATAAGGACTCTATTGAACAACTTTTAAAGTTTGGTTTATATTAAGCTTGAATGGGGACCAAGTACAACATTTGCAAACTTTGAAACACTTGGCAAATATACACTTGACACTTATCCTTCATGCATCCCATCCATAAAGACAAGTGTCCCACAACATGTGCCATTTGTCACCCATTTATTCCATGTATGTGACACATGTCATTCATGCATGGAGCCATTATGCCGCATGTCATTTTTCCATTAGTAAACTTATTTAACTAATATATAATTGATTTAACACTTAAACCATGACACATATATTTCCCGAGAGATCCTAGAGCAAATTCTTCTTTTTAAAACTCTCATAGATCAAACTATTTGATCTGTCCTGCCACCCCAGTACTCAATGAGTACACTTCTTATTATGAGACTACCTAAGTTCACCTCCATTTGTCTTACGAAACACTTTCGCAAGTCTATGAATGGCACCTTACATACATGTTACAGATATTACAGAATGAAATGTTGAACCATACAAGTTGAGGTCAACCATATCCATATAATCCTTCCATTACCTATAGAAAATTTTCTTTTGGGTATTTTCTTTTGGCCAAAAGACTTTCTAAAATATAATTCTTGAAGCATTAGGATATACAACTCACCCATCTAAACTAACAGATCTTATATCTGCGCACACTAGATTCAATGAGCATTAAAATATATCCAGCGGTTAGACCACTCACAAGCTTACTGTGGTGCTTAGGTTAATAGATTATGAATACTACTCAACACGAGAAGACCCTCAATTGATAGCTTTATAGATGTCTATTAGAGGTTCTCATGAGTCTGTTCAGTACCTAGTCCTCACCGAATACTTGTATGCCCACACGAGCTTCTGTTAAGCACATGGTCTGCTAAGACTAACCATCTGAAAATCTATATATGGACATATACTAATCTAGAAGGAATACTGATCAACCTGTGTCAGCAACCATGGATCAGGAATGATGTTTCGAGAGCATACTGAATAATGACATTTCTTAGCACCATTTGCAACTTTTTTGCAACTATATCATTATTAATATATTCTAGAGCCTTTGTCCTTATTTTAGACAAGGCTCTAACTCTTAGATATGCTAATCTCTTAGCATTGACCCAAAATCCTTTGAATTAGATCAAAACTCCTTTAGATCTATAATGTTTGAAAAGTTACATGCTTTTGATCATATAATTATGTATTAACGATTATTATCGAAATGATTATTGTTTATTAGAATGGCAAGTAATCACTATCTCTAACACAACCATCACAATTTATAAATCAAAAGAATCAAATTACAGAATCACATAGTCAAGTGCCAGTACAAATAGAATTTATTAATTTAACTTATTTAACTAAAAAACTAGAAAGAAAAAAAAAAGCATTGCTTTATACTTTGGTTAGGGGAAGATCTAACTTTGGTGTGAGTGACAATAGATAGTAATTATGGTGGCTAGAGGCAATAGTAGGAGTAGATATGGGGCGGTGGGTAGTGGGCATAAGCGAAGGGCTTTATTTTACCAAAGTGATGGCCGGTGGCCAATGAAAAGAACGAAAGTAGTGGCAGCCAATAGAGTTGAATGGTGGTTAGAGAATTGAGACAATTGTTTTGCATTTTGTGGGGTGGTTGTAATCTACAACTGCTATCTGAAAAAGATAGAGGTGAGGATGAAGTTATGAGAAAAATGAAGAAGAAAGAAATTGCATTTTTTTTTGTTTTTAGGGGCCTTGGCTGCATCTAAAACACTGTATTTTAAAACTTTTTTTGGCACCAAAATGCTATATTTTGGCCTTTTTTATCTGTTCTTAGTTCAGATCGAATTGAACTAAAAATGAAACATACTGATTGGTTGTGGCTAAAGCAGAACTGATCAGTTCTTACATATGAAATCAAACCAAAAAAATTTTGTTTGGTTCAGTTCAGTTGGTTTTTCAGTTTAACCGAACCAATGCCCACCTTTAATAATTCTTACAAGTTCTAGTCCCTTATATTTTATCATGTTGTTTTTGTTCCTTGGTTATCATTATTGAAGCTAGGACTATTAATAAAGATTTCCAAACGGATGTTCCTTTAGGTTAATGGCTGATTGTCATATTTTGACTACTACTTCAGTTAGCAACATATGAATTAATATATATATTGGCAGTGTTTTACACTTGAAAATGTAATACCTGCGTTGCCTTCTATTTTATTTAAATTAGTTTACACATATAAATTAATATGTATATGTATTAACATATATATTTAATTTATTAGTTGCATTTCCATACCAAAAAAAACCCTTCTATTTGTATTTGGTGGCAACAACAGTTGACCAACCCTTTACATTTTTACTGACCTAACTATATTAATGATGTGCAGTCTCATTTTCAAGTAGATTCTCATAGTAAGAATAGATTTTCATTTTACAGGATAATGCATCACATCTTTAGATACCATTTGACCGTTGACTACATCCTACCCCACAAGGACAATAAATAAGCATTGCAAAAACCACCTGTGGATTAAACAATTAGATTGGAAGGCATTCATTGATTTTAGGTTATAAAAAACTTTGCAGTAAGTTAATTAGCAATTAAAATACTATGTAAAAAAAATTAAGTTTATGATTTTACTATTTCCTTGTAACACTTGTCATCTAAATATTTTATTGTGTAGATATGCAAAAAGTTAGAAAGGATTGTCAAAAGAAGAGGAAGGCTAATAAGTACGACCACTACTTAGGCCAAAAGGGTTTTGTTAGCCTAACTGAAGAGATAGTAAAACTAAAACAGAATTTGTTTTTCAATTTTTTCTGTTGTTTATTTGTTATCATATTGACCTAGTAATTTCTTGCAACCAGATAGAGGAGACTAGTCTGCTGGAGATGCAGATTGATTGAAGCATGACTTGAAAGAGTGTAAGGAAGAGAAAGAATGGTGAATACATTCCGAATGTGATGACTATTCTTTCAAATTTTTTTAATAAAAAGCAATTTCCCAACAAATTTATTTTTAAAGAATCTAAGTCCCTACAAAGAATATATTATAACTTGCTTTGCTGACTGTCATTGTAGGACCAACTTTAATGTGAAGTCAGAAATAGTTTGACCAAATTTGAAGGTACCAATGATATTTTGGTTTAATCTTTGCAAAATAAACCAACTCCTGACCATTTCCAAGGCTTCGACAAGTATATCACTGCCAACATCTATTTCAACACACCTACTGGAGATGAGTTATTGGCCAAAGAGAGGGAGAAGTATAATGAAAAATTAGCAAGAATGGTTGCAAAATTAGAATCTTTAGCTAATGTCATCAGAATCGAGAAGGCTTCAAAGGTGGTTAGTTTTAACCGGTTATCTATGGCTAAGATGTTGGATATGGATTTTATCTTTGCAAATGTAAATCTATTAAATGTAAGTTTATTCATCCAATATTTGGCATTTATTCTAATAGAGTAACAAATATTAATATTGCTAACTAATTTTCTTCAAGATAATGAAACCCCTAAGATCGTCTACAAAACAACCAAGAGTACACCTCTCAAAACACCTAAGCATGTCCAGGAAACTGAAAAGTTGTCCATGATAAGGGCATATTTTTCATTTATTTTCTCATACTTTTATCTTAATATTTTATTATTTTATGATAATAAATAGCTATTTATGTGCATTATTATTTATTTATAGGGACTTCAATGAAGTTTAAAAAAATTCCAAAACAAAGGACTAAAGTGTAAGATTTTCAAAATATGGACCTATTGCCCCAGTGCTATATCACTGCTCCGACAATATAGGCTTTTACATATACACCTTAGCGACAACATTGTAATGCCCCATTACAGCCTGATTCCTAACGCGACAAGAATTTAGATTTTTAAACCCGTCCCCAACTTTCAAAGATTATCCAAGAAGATACAAGACAACTCAAGAGACTCACATTATAAGTCTTAGAGAATAATTGAAGCATCCATAGAGAGAAATTCAAAGTGTTTTGCTATTGATTGTATCATATTTTCTTATTATTTTTACCATTGTTCTCTTGTAGCCATGAACTAAATTTTCTTTCCAGAGTTGATACTTGAACTCAATATTTAATAATCTTAGTTATTTGTTATTCAAATTATTTATTTTTAATGTTTTAATATACTTGGCAATATATGGTGAATGACCTGGTAATATTTTGATAAACTCAGAAGAGGAATCACTATATTTAGACCTAGGTAATTTGATGCATGATTGTAGAGTAACATTCAATGTTACATATGCGAGTTTTGAATTAGGATAGGAATATGCCTAATTGGCATGTATGATCAATAAGACTTGTTCTTAATGAATCTTAATTTATTACAAGTACCATAAGAATATAAGTATTTGGTAAATTAAGATATACTTGCATGACCTTAGGAGAGGCTTATGAATAAATAGTGTCTTTATCAATAACAAGAACCAAGGGATTTAAATGTTAAAAGATTAATCATTGGGAAGCATATTGAGGGAAGGTATTAACCATAGGTTTTCTCTATATTGCTATCTTCCAAAAGTCTTTACATTGTGTCATTGCTTTTATATTTTTCAAATTCATTTGTAAATTTTTATTTTTTCGAATAACTATTAGAAAGACATAATTTTAGTACTTGGTCCAAATTTTTTTTATCTTTGTGGGTTTGACATCTGACTATTTTGTCTCTTTATTACTTGCATTCAATTTTAAGATATCGAAATATTATATCAGTCTACTCCCAAACAGTTGGTAATATAATTTGATTGCATAAGCTTAATTGTCATAGCTTTCACGTAAATTATAAACATTTTGTCATTACACTTATGTTGTCCACTCTCAAACACTTACATAAATTTGGTCATTACATTGAAGGTTGTTACCATAACTGATTTAGTTTTAAATTTTGAAATTTTTTGCAAGTGTGCAATTCACTACCAATTGAGGTTTAATGTCCTCTCTCACTCTCTCATTGTCATGTATATTTAACATGATAGTTTGCATAATATATATATATATATATATATATATATATTGGTGAAGTAATAAATTGATCTATATTATATTGTAACTTCACTTATATGTTGTTGCCATCACACCGAGGAAGAAAAAGGTTGTCACTCCCAACCTTGTACAAGGCTTTAGGAGGAGTACAAGGTAAGCTATGAATAAACCTTGTCTAGATGCCTATAACTTGCCTTTTTTAAGACATTGGTTGACAAATGTCGTGTATTTAGAGACAAGCAACTAAATATTAAGGAGGAAATTTTTGGAACTGAGCATAACTTATGGGTATAGTTGTTAGGGTCGGTGTTTACGTGCCATCTCTGAATGTACATATACTTGTGTATTGATACAAGTATACATTTCCATTAAATCGCTAATACCTATTTATATGGTACTATATAATGTAACATTACAGACATTGTATGATCTGAATGAGTTCAGATTTAATCTAAAGGAGTTTAGATAAGGGCACATAGTTAGCCACGCTGAGAGATATAAATGCTAAATGTTAGCACAGCTAAATGTTAGGTGGTTATAATACTCAGCGAAGATCCAAGAGTTGGAGCCTTGTCTGTAATAGCACAGAGACCTAGGAATATACTAGTAACTACATAGTTGTAAGAGTTACAATTAGGTGTCGAAAAATATCAGTTGCGCAAGTATGTTCTCAAATAATTGTCCCTAATCTATTTCTGCCGTTGTAGGTCTATCGGTGGATACTTTTAATATAGATCACATATATCGTGCCTATAGGGTGTAGATGGTCGTTCCTAACCAACTGTGAGCTTGAAACTCGTATTGACATATAGGTATCCAGTTAGGACTGGATATGGGTCAGACTCACGAGGGCCTCCGATAGACAACCTATGTAAGCCGTCAACAGAGGGTCCTCTCGAGTTGAGTAGTATATGTGGTCCTTTGACTTGAGTGCCAAGGTGGGCTTATAAGTGATCCACCATACTTTGGTTCCACGCATATCATAGACATTTCATGGTGTGACCGCTGGGTGTCACTTGGTATGGTCTGATGCTTATAGAATCTAGTGTGTACATATATCGGATCTGTCAGCTCGCATAGGGAGTTAGATATCTAGATGCTTTGAGACTGTATCTCAGAAAGTCTTAATCTTGAGAAAGAGTATTAATCTCGAGAAAGAGTTTCCACCATGGTGGAACAATATGGCAAAGGAGTTTGCACATATTATTTAGTGAGATACAAGTCTGGAGATATGACATGGATGAGCACATGAGAATTTGAAGGTGATAATCTATATCCCTAGCACATCCTAGATATCATGACGGAAAGACTATACGTATGCTTTGTAACCTCGACTTGTATGGTTCAACACCTTGATTTGTATATTCGTGACGTGTGCGTAGGGCAATGTTCACGGACTCATGAAATAGTTCTATTTGATGAATCAAGCGTGAGCCTAGGGAGTCCCACAATATAGAGTGTACTTATTGTACACTGGGGCAGCATGCCGGATTAAATTGTTTAATCCAGCAATATCTAACACTATCACGGGAATGCGTGCGTGTCTGTATTTAAGTGTTAAATACAACAATTAGTCAATAATTGTTATTTACTAATTGTATAATGACACGTGGCACATTATGGATCATCGGTTGAGTTTACCCAAGTGTGAAATTTGGTGGGACCTACTAAGGGGTAGACTTGGTAACTATCTATGAGGGGCAAAAAGGTCATTTCACATATTAATTATTTAATTGTTAAATAATCAAAGTATCTCATTATTTTATATTAATATATATTATTATTTTATTTAATGGTGCCAAATAGTTGGCAACCATTATTTATTTTATATTATTATTTATATTATATAATATAATATATTATTATTTTAATATATATATATATATATATAATGTGAGATGTGTGTGAAATTGAAAAGTGTAAGTGTGTGTTTCGGTGTTATGGGAGAGAGATAAGAGGAAATGAAATTTTCATTTCTTCTCAAATGGTGCCGAGAAGAAGAAAGAAAAAACAAGAAAAAATAAAATTGTTTCATTTTTTCTTATGGTGCTAAAAAAAGTAATTGTGAATTACTTCAATCTCTATTTCTTATCCTTTTAGAGAAAATGAAGAAAACACACAACTGGCCATTTTGGGGTTAAGAGTTAATCCCGTGCTGGTATATGGAGTTGCTGTTCTAGCTCGCCAAGCTCACCGATTTGGTGACTAGAATTGGCAAAGAGTTGGTCTCCATGCGAACTCCGAGGATATACGTATATAACTTTATACGTTCAAGTGAGATCTCAACTCTTCTAATATATTAATATGATTAATATATTATTTATTGTATATTTTAATGCTTTCGCAGCGTTAAATATGTATGTGATACGTATTTTAGGTAATAAACACAATTGCACATGCATATACCCATATATATTAGATCCCAAACAATAGCAACAGGATTGTGAGTATGTGTTGTATCTAACACCAATTAGCATAACTTGCATTCAACTATATATAATGTAAGTACAATACTTCTTTTTAGTATAATTTGTTCCTTCCTTTCATTTCCAAAAATAATTAATCTACTTTTATTTATTACTAGGTCAATATGTGAAAAATTGAAGGGCTAAAAAATGACCCAAATTTGGCTTCATCGCTCTCTTCGTTGTCTTCATGTCATGAAAATCAGCAACAAGAATAGTGGTCAATGACCATTTGCATAAAGTTGCTAATCGCCTTATAACTAAAACATGCAATTAGATTTGTCTCCTCTTATATGACCATAAGTATTACCTATTTTACTTGTTACTTTATGCTCTATTCTACTTATCCATTTCTTAATTGATTTTCTTTTGAATTGACACAGTTTCCATTGGGTTCTCATAATTATTGACGAGTCTAATAAACTGTTTACCACATTGACCCTAGGGAGACCACATCTGCAATAACTTTTATACTATCTTGAATAAGTGCAAATACAGTGGAGAGGACGGTGACCACCACCCCCTGTCAAATGGTGGGGTGGTGACCTACACTGCCACCACTAATAAATAGATCGACACCATCAAATGGTGGGGCGGTGACCTACACCGTCACCACCACTTGACAGATTGAATGATATTTTATCCATTTGTAGTGGTAGTGGTAGTGGTAGTGCAAGTCACTAATCTAACATTTGACGGTAGGTGGTAGTGGCCACTGCCTATTCCATTATAGGATGGTGGGTGTTAACTTGCACTGCCACCACCATGTGATAGATTGGATGTCAATCTATTCATTGGTGGTGGCAGTACAAGTGATTGCCTCACCATTTAACAATAGGTAGCAATGGCCACCACCTTTTCCTTTATAAGAAAGCGGTGGCTATCAAACTGTAAGGCAATGACTTGCGCCATCACTATTATTGGATAGATCAGCTCTAATTTATCCAATGTTGGTGGTGATACAAGTCACCGCCTCACCGTTGATAGTAGGACAATGGCCTCTCCATCATACTTGGCTGCCTTTTGGTTATTTTTATAAAATATGACCATTGTATAGATGAGAAAAAATTGATTCCAATAGTATAAATTTTGATAATTTTTATCGCCGAAGGTTAGCAATTGACGACAGTTATATATGGTAGCTGGAGATGATGGTAGAGGCTATTTTTTTACTTTTTATTTTTTATCTAAGTATAAAATAAAATTTTAAAAATTTAAACCTATCAGAATGTGCTATGTGCCTTTTTTATTTTATTTTTATTTTATTATGGCCAATCTAGGATTAACATGTGGACATAACATATTGTATGTTATGTTTGCATCTCACTCTATTAGCCCACTTTAAATTTTTGTGTTTAATTCTAATTTTTCCCTTTCATTATCAAAACAAACAGTGAAGGGATAATGAATTGGGATAAAATTGACCTTTTTGAAACTCTTGAGAATAAATTGAGAATTAGCTCAAACTCCTAAAATAAAGATGTTCTTTTCCCTTTATCCATGACAATTACTAACTTTCAAGTTTTAATCATTGTATTTATACGTTGACAACTCTTGCTAACTATATTGCTTATTGTTGATTACTTTGTTATTCCTACATTAAAACTTACTTTATTTATTAATTTAGTTGTTGGAGATTGAACTTACTAGCTCTGTTGCTTTGTTGGAAAATTAAACATTTACTTGTTATAAATATTGTTTAATTTGTTTGCTACTTTGGTGGAAGTATTGTACTAGAGATAAAGCATGTAGTTTGGTGGAAAAAGTGTTAAGTTCTTGCTATTGCTACTGTCTTGTTGTATTGTACATAATACTTATTGTTAATATCTATCTTGGAATGCTAGAATGTTGATGTGTCTATATAAACCTTAAAGCTATAATTGGTAGTTATTTATTTTATTTTTATTAATGTATTTTTCTTAAACAGAAAAATAAATAAAAATGCAAAGAAAGAAACTTAAAGACAAGCTAATTAGGGAAGCTAAATAAAAACTTGAAATTTATTTTAGAAAGTACCCATAATTAACGAAAGTCTCATAAAGTTAGGATGCCATTTTTCTATTTAAATTAAAATTTTAAAGAAAAAGGGAAAGAAAAAAAAAAGAGTTCAATTTGTCTTAATTAGGAAATAGAATATTATTACATGAGTTGTTTTACTCTCCAAATCAATATAGCAATTCAATGGCTCTATTCTCCTATAAGTAATAACCAATTGAGCAGCAAAGCAAATAAAAAAAGGATGTCAGAAGACGAGGAGAAAGACAAAAAGAAAAATGAGAAGAAACAAAAAAGAAGAAAAATGAGGAAAAAAGAAAAAGGGTTAGAGGTGCTCGGATCCTAAAAGATTTCAAGTTTTCAATCCTTCTCATGATTGATTTTATTTCCTTTGTTGCTCTCAAATTAATTATGTTTTTCTAATTTTTTATACTTGATGCCATATTTATATATCTTAAAATGAAGTGTAAGTATACAATATCGTATGCAAGTAATAAAGGGACAAAAGAGTCAGATGTCGAACCCACAAGGATAATATCTTCTTTTTAACCAAGTACTAAAATTATGTCTTTCTAGTAACTATTCAGAAAAATCAAAATCTTAAAAATAAAATTGAAAATATAAAAATAATGACAGTAGAAATTTGGAAGATAGCAATATAGAGAATACCTAGGATTAATACTATCCCTCAATATGCTTTCTAATGATTAATCCTTTAATATTTAATTTTCTTAGTCTTTTTTATTGATCAAGATGATATTATATTCATAAGCCTCTCCCAAGGTCATGCAAATATATCTTAATTTATCAAATACCTATATTCCTATGATATTTAATAAATTATGATTCATTAAGAACAATTTTTATTGAGCATACATGCCAATTAGGTATATTCCTATCCTAATTAGAAACTTACATATGTAACATTGAATGTTACTCTATAGTCATGCATCAAGTAACATAGGTCTAAATATAATGATCACTCTTCTGAGTTTAACAAGCATTACCAATTCATTCACCATATATTGGCCAAATATATTAAAGCATTAAGAACAAACAATTTGAATAACAAAGAACTAAGTTTATTAAATATTAGAAAGATATAACAATTAAGCGCATATATTGAGTTCAAGTATTAACTCTAGAAAGAAAATTAGTTCATGGCTACAAGAGAATTGTAGCAAAAATATAAAGAAATCATGATTCAATCAATAACAAACCGATATAGATGTCAAATTGCTTTTTTTGCCAATTGATGCCTTGAATTTCTCTCTATAGTTGCTTCGATTATGTTCTTATTGCTTTCTAAGATTTGAGTTGTCTATTTCTTGAGTGTCTTGTGTCTTCTTGTATGATGTTTGAAGTTCGGGGAGGAATGGCCTTTTATAGGGATTGATTTGAGCTTAAAAACATCAATTCTTGTTGGGTCAGGAATCGTGTTTTGTTGGAGTGCTATCATGCTGTCATTGGGGTACTGCATTCAAAAGCTAGAATTGCTAGAGCGGTGAGGACATAGTGCTGAGGCAAAAAAGTATGACTTATTTAGGTCTTAATTCTGATTTTCTTATTTTCATCAATGTGCTAGCACTGGAGCAAAAATACTTGTAGCACTGGAGTGAAAATGCTTGTAGTATTGGAGTGAAAATACTTGTAGCGCTGTAGCGACAGGTGTTAGGGTCAGTGCTTACATGCTATCCCTGAATATACATATACTTGTGTATTTATACAAGTGTACATTCCCATTAAATCGCTAATACCCATTAATATTATACTATATAATGTAACATTACAGACATTGTACAATCTGAAGGAGTTTAGATAAGATCTAAAGAAGTTTAGATCAGGGCTCATAGTTAGCTACATTGAGAGATATAAATGCTAAATGTTAGCACAGCTAAGTGTTAGCTGGTTATAATACTTAGCAAAAATTCAAGAGTTGGAGTCTTGTCTGTAATGGGATATAGACATGGGAATATACTAGTAACTACATAGTTGCAAACGTTACAATCGGGTGCCAGAAAATGTCAGTTGCACAAGTATGTTTTCAAATAATTGTCTCTGATCTATTTCTGTTGATGCGGGTTTGTCGGTAGATACTTTTAATATAGATAAGCATATGTCGTGCCTATAGGGTATAGATGGTCGTTCTTAGCTGACTGTGAGCTTGGAGCTCGTATTGACATATGGGTATCTAGTTAGGACTGTATATGGGACAAAACCACAAGGGTCTTTGATAGACACCTACGTAAGCTGTCAACGGAGGGTCCTTTCGAGTTTAATAGTATATGTAGTCCTTTGACCTGAGTGCCACAGTGGGCTTGTAAGTGATCCACCATACTTTGCTTCGACGCATGTCACAAACCTTTCATGGTGTGACCATTGGGTGTTGTTGGGTATGGTTCGATGCATATAGAGGGCTTATAGAGGGTTCGATGCTTATAGAGGGTATGGTTCGAACCATACCCATTGGGTGTTGCTGGGTATGGTTTGATCATTTAACCTGAGTGCCACAGTGAGCTTGTAAGTGATCTGCCATACTTTGCTTCCATGCATGTCACAGACCTTTCATGGTGTGACCATTGGGTGTTGCTGGGTATGGTTCGATGCTTATAGAGTTTGGTGTGTACAGATATGAGATCCGTCAGCTCTCATAGGGAGTTAGATATCCAGATACTTTGAGACTATATCTCAGAAAGTCTTGTGGCCACAAGCATTAATCACAGTAAAGAGTTCTGCTAGAGTGGAACAGTATGGCAAAGGAGTTTGCACATATTGTTCAGTAAGATACTAGTATAAAAGATAAGACATGGATGAGCACATGGGGATTTGACGGTGATAATCTATATCCCAATCACATCGAGGATATCATGACAGACGGACTATATGTATGCGTTGTAACCTTAACTTGCATGGTTCAACATGCTTATTTGTATATTCATAACGTGTGCATGGGGTTTTTCTCAAAGACTCATAGAATAGTTTCATTTGACGAATTAGGCGTGGAGTTCTTTCTCCTAGCGCTGTGGCGCTAGCGAGCCCGCATTAGGGCGCTGAGGTTCTAGAATTCACACCTTAGCGGTGAAGCACGAGCGCTAGAGGTTCAACCTCCAAGTGCTATAGCGATGCAATTCTGTGCCGCGGGGGTACTGTTCACTTGAACAGTAGCACATAAACAGTGTTTTTCACTGTTTATAGCTACAGTTATTTTGAACAGTGTTTTGAACAATGTTTCAAAATTAATTTTGCATTTGTTGATTTATGAGATGTAGTGATAAAAGGTATCAGTCTATATTATAAATAAGAGTTTATGAGATATGGTGATAAGAGTTATCGGTTTGTATTATAAACCAAAATAAATTTTTTTGTGTTGGTAGCCACAATGGGAGCCCTACTAGGGGGGTTAGTTATACTTACATAGAAAAATTAATTAATTGAGAATCACCCTCTCTATGAGAATGAAGACCTATGATATAAAATCTCTCTTAATTAGACTGAAGAATATTACATTATAAGATAATATTTTATTCTGATTCGTCTTGTCAATACGGTGTTCGGCGACTCACATCAGCCTTTTCTCAATATTGTTATAGCGTGAGGGACTTGGTCGGTTGGGCTTGGACTATATCGGTTAAATATGAGATGAGGCAAATATATGCGAAAGTATTGCCCAATATTGCTACAGTGTGAGGGTAGTATCAGTAGCATATATTTGATCATTGACAAGTTAATCTGAAATACACTTACCCAATATTGCTACAGTGTAAGGATAATGTGTATTCATGATCAAGTGGTAAGAGTTGCATGAGATACAATTGATAAGTATTGTCCACCTGTTGGGTTTACAAAGGCCAATATTACTACAACATAAGGCTCGAGTAAACTTTAATGGGATCTACTTCCCACTGTATAGTTTAAAAGAGTTTAAACTATCGTCTTCCCATTCGAGAGATTACTACGATTATGTAAAGCAATGGGAGGGAGTTTTAAATAAAAAATGTATAATTAGTATACCATGATTTAAAATGTTTTATTAGCGATTTATTGACCATTTCGCTTTCATCTCCCGTTATATATAGCCTGTTAAGAATAATGACCACTACGAACTAGTTGGTGTACATAATTGATGCAGTCCAATTCTAAAGTACTAGAAATTACTCTGACCAGCAGATGAATCTCAGAAATGTTCTGGATTCAAAAATTTTGGATTTATTGTTGATCAGTGTTTGCCGTAAAGTATTTCTAATAATACCTCCCTAAAGGAGAGAGTAGATGGAGTATGATCCTTTTTGTTAAGGGTGCTTCATCTTCCACTCCAAGTATATCTCGTGAGACTAGATGTGTGGGGATGAGAAGATGAGGCAGATACCTAGGATAAATCATTAGAGGCAATATTTATCTAAAGATCATCAATAGAACAATGTAGATGAAAAGTGTTTCCACTACAGTAAGGTTGGGTATTGGAAATCCCACTACCCTAGAAGCCTTATAATTGTCAGGAGGACTCCCACAGGTTTGTGTTTGACAGACATAGACATTTCTAGGGCATATGATGCCAGTTCAAGATTGGTATGAGATACCGCATATCTCTTTCATATCTGCAATATATTGCAAGAATTGAGAGAGACTGGAATGTAACATCTTGTAGAAGTAATGTTAAGAGTAGGAAATACTGATTTCCTACAAGTCCAATTTGTTAGACAACTTGACTTACTTCTTATTTATAATACAATGGCTGGATTATATTATTAGTATTATATCTAAAACATCATCTGACAATTTGTGTCCCTTCTTGTACTTGATAGTGAAAGATATCATATGGATTATGTTATTAGGAATTGTTCCTTATGTTTATGTGATGTGAATGATGTTTTATTAGCTAAATGTCAGTTAATAAATAGATATGATATACAATTAGAAATATCTGTAGATTGAAATCCTTAAATGATACGGAGCTGTGGTATATAAGTTTAGGTCATATAGGCTTGAGACATTTATTCGTCTAGTTAAGGATGGTTGAATTCCTAATCTGACCATAAAGACTTAACCAGTTTATGAATAATGTATACACGGAGTTGACCAAATATACCAGAGTGTACATTATATCCCTTGAATTAGATCGAGTTAGTGAGTACATTAACAGCAAGTTTTCTATTTGTTTAAGGAAGAATAGGATTCTCACTCATTATAGTCCTCCGGGTACTCCACAACATAACGATGTTTCGAAGAGGAGGAATCGAACTTTATTAGATATGGTCCGATCGATAATGAGTGTTACCGATCTATATCTGTGAGATTATGCTCCAAATATAGCTGCTTATTAAGCAGAGTTCTATTAGAAGCCGTTTCTTCCATTCTGTATGAGATACAAAGAAGAAGGAAGTTGTATCTTATATATGTTAAGACTTGGGGCTATCTTGTTGACGTAAGAGTTACGCAGTAGGGTATCTTGTTTTGTAATAGTTACTTAACAAGATAAACAAGCACCCAAGAGGTACATATATAGGTTCATTAAGTATTCTGTGAATTCAATAAGATACTAGTTCTATGATTCAAAGAAGCGAAGTGTGTTCGTTTCTTAATTTAACACCATTATTCTAGAGGAAAAGTTTCTCATAGATTGTCGGAATCATAGAAATATTGAACTTGGTAAAGTCAATCTATATATCAATGAACCAAGGATGGGAACTCAGGCTCAATTAAGCAGTAGCCTTTTAGCACACTCTCCAAATAGGTCAGAAAGAATGTCTAGGTCACTTATTAGGTATGTTTGATGCCTGACGGTGAACTTTGAGTTTTCTTGGTTGAAGAAAATTATCCTTTGACCCATAGGGAGACAATGTTAGACATCAATTCGGGAAACGGTAAGAAGCCAAGAAAATAAAATTTGACTCTATGCATCAGAATCAAGTCTGGGACTTGGTAAAGCTACCCGTAGAATTGTTCTCATTGGTTGTAAAAGGTTTACAAAGAGGTAGTTGAGCTAGATGGAAGGTAGAGACCTTCTAGGCCCTATATTGGTTCTAGAAAGGTAATCTTCAATGATATGAGATTAATGAAGAGGAAACCTTTGGACTAGTAATGATGCTAAAGTTGATTAAAATGTTATTGGCTCTTACAACGTATTATGACTTTGAAGTTTGGTAGATTGATGTAACGAAGGCATTTCTAGATGGATACCTCAGTAAGAGATATCCATGGAATAGCCTGAAGGTTTTAGATTCAGCCAAACATCTAGTTTAGTGTGCAAGTTGAAAAAGTCCATTTATGGGCTTAAACAAGCCTTCTAAAGCTAGATTCATTGTTTTGATGAGATAATTAAATTGTCTAGTTTCATAAAAAACGAGGAGAAAGCTTGTGTGTTTAAAAGGTCAGTGAGAGCATGATGGTTTTCTTGATGCTATTTATTGATGATATACTGGTCATTGAGAATGATGTCGGTATGTTATAGTTGGTAAAAAATAACTCTTAAGAATTTCTCCATGAAGGATTTGCGAGAGACTTCCTTTATACTGGGAATAAAGCTTTATAGAGATAGAGTTGGGAAGCTGATAAGACTCTCCTAAATCATTTCATATCAATAGCATTTAGTAAAAGGTATAGTTTTATTAACTATGAGATAGTTAACGTATCTTTTGGACTTGGTGTTCATCTTTCGAGGAGAGTGTCTCTTCAGATAAAAGATGAGAAAGTTAGAGTGTCTAACGCACCAGATACATCAGCTATTGAGAGCTTGATGTATGCTATATTGTATTTGAGACTTGATATCGGTATACTGTATGAGTTACGAGCCAATTTTAGTATAATTCAGGTGACTGCTATTTGATGGTAGTCAAACATATCCTACAGTGCCTTGAGGGTACAAAGGATAAATTTCTCTAATATAGAGAAAATGACTTACAAGTGAGAAGATGCACGGAGTCAGACTTCTTGTTTGACCTAGACGATAGAGGGTCTATATTTGGGAATGTTCTCATTCTCAATGGTAGTAAGTGAGTTAGAATTGCACCAAACTGGGATTCACTACTAATTATTATGGGCGCAGTGATAGGGGCATAAAAGTACTAATATAATTTGTACCCAACTTTTATATTTTGCTCTAAATCATAACTATTTTGCTATTTAATTGTGGTTTTTTTTATCAGAAATAGATGGACGATGGAAAATATGACGTATAGAAATAAATAGGAGGCAAATTGGACGTCAAACAAAGATGTTACGCTCAAAATACGAAAGGGGCACCAGGCCAGCGACTGAGCGCCGTGGCGCCCACAACCCAGCGGCGTAGTGCTCGTTGCGGTGAACAATATTTTGCAACAGTATCTGTGAACAATATTTTGATACAGTAACTCATAAACAGTATTTCGAAGATAAAAACCTATAAATAGAAAGCCAAAAATCCTAAGAAGGAAGAGGAAAAGAAGAGATAAAAAGAGAGAAAAGAAGCAAAAACTTAGAGAGAGAATTCACAACACAAGATTAAAGATCAAAGCCAAAGATTGAAGAACCAAGATCAAGATTCAAGCTTCAAGTCAAGATTGAGGGAGAAACACATCAATGAGTCACTTTGATTAGTTTTTCTTCTATTTCTTTATCATTATGTTCTTGTTCTTGTTGATCTTTATGAATTGGTTTGATACTTTTGGTTTTATGATGGGTTAATTTGTTCATCTAAGGTTAGACTATGTAAACCTAGTATGGATTTAGATTGTGTTAATTTTTAGTTTATGAACTTGACAAATTCAATTGATTCATTCTATCTTGTGTTTAATACTTTCATTATACCTGATCAATATTTTGAATGATTGAGGAACCACGATGAACTCGACAAAGGGATTCATGTGTTTAGCCTATGATAGTTTGATGCATGATCATAGAGTAACAACTTGAGTTCCATCTAGGATAGACATATACCTAGGTGGCATATATGGTATAATTTAGACTTGATCTTAATGAATTACATTTTGATTTGATTACCATAGACATATAGGTGATTGTTTGAATGCGTAATATAGTCACTTGACCATCGACAGAGGCTTGTGATGAGATTAGTGTCTAGCCAATCAATTGGTATTAAGGGATTAACTAAGTAGTTAATGAATCCAATGAAATACTAGAGGACAAGTCAAAACCCTAGATTATCTTTATTTGTGAACTCTCTCTCTGTTTTTTATTTAGTTAATTGATAGAATTAAATTAGTTAAATAAATTTCAGATTGTAATTTTCAGAATAAAAGTTAAGTGGGTATAATTTTAGTACTTGATTTATAGAATTAGATTGCATATTCCCTGTGGGATCGATATCTGGACTTAAAATCCTATATTACTTGATACGATAGCGTGCACTTATGCTTAGCTACTATAGCATCCCAATCACGCAGCAAAAGAGACAGTGAAGATTCGTAGGTTTATCACTGGGCTTGGAAGAGTTCCAAGACAGATTGATCCTATCCCACAGTTTTGCGACAGAACTAGGTCATTGTACAGGCCGAGGTGCCAAGAAGACACCAGTACTCTAATTATGTTGATAGGAGTCTCACATGATTAGAGGGATCTTGGCATAGAGAGGTGATTATTTGTAAAAATGTTCTATAAATAATTTAGTGGACCCGTTTTTTAAGGCCAGAGCTCTAAAAGTGTTTATAAAACACGTGGAGTCGATGTGTATAAGATATCATCATTGAGTTGGAGCCTTGTCTGTAATAAATGGTAAATGTTAGCACAGTTAAGTGTTAGCCACGTTGAGAGATATAAATGGTAAATGTTAGTACAGCTAAGTGTTAGCTGGTTGTAATACTCAGCGAAAATCTAAGAATTGAAGCCTTATCTATAATGGGACATAGGCCTGGGAATATACTAGTAACTACACAGCTGCGCAAGTATGTTCTCAAATAATTGTCCGTGATCTATTTCTACCTATACGGGTCTGTCGGTGAATACTTTTAATATAGATTAGCATATATTGTGCCTATAGGGTATAGATGGTTGTTCCTAACCGACTGTGAGCTTGGAGCTTGTATTGACATATGGGTATCTAGTTAGGATTGGATATGGGATAGACTTACGAAGGCCTTCAATAGACACCCTATGTAAGTCACCAATGGAGATTCCTCTTGAGTTTAGTAGTATATATAGTCCTTTGACCCGAGTGCCACGGTGGGCTTATACTTTGGTTTCACGTATGTGATAGACCTTTCATGGTGTGATCGCTGGGTGTCACTTGGCATGGTTCGATGCTTATGGAATCTGGTGTGTACAGATATGGGATCCATTAGCTCATATAGGGAGTTAGATATCTAGATGTTTCAAGACTGTATCTCAGAAAGTCTTATGGCTACAAGCATTATTCCTGAGAAAGAGTTCCACCAAGGTGGAACATTATGGCAAAGGAGTTTGCATATATTGTTTAGTAAGATACAAGTCTAGAGATAAGACATGGATAAGTACATGAGGATTTGACGGTGATAATCTATATTCCCAGCACATTCAGGATATCATGACGGAAGGACTATACGTATGCGTTGTAACCTTAACTTGCATGGTTCAACGTGCTGATTTGTATATCCATGACGTGCACGTGAGACATTGCTCATGGACTCATGGAATAGTTCCATTTGACGAATCGGGTGTGGACCTAGGGAGTCATGCAATATGGAATGTACTCATTGTACATTAGGGCAGCGTGCCGGATTAATTATTTAATTCAGCAATATTCAACACTACCACGGGAATACGTGCGTGTCTGTATTTAAGTGTTAAATACAACAATTAGTCAATAATTATTATTTACTAATTGTATAATGACATGTGACGTATTATGGACCATCGGTTAAGTTTACCCAAGTGTAGAATTTAGTGAGACCCACTAGATAGTAGACTTGGTAGCTATTTATGAAGGGCAGAAATGTCATTTCACACATTGATTATTTAATTATTAAATAATCAAAATATCTCATTATTTTATTTTATTATGTATTATTATATTATATATTATTATATATGTATTATTATTATATTATAATGGGTGATAGTTATCACCGATTATTATTTTTTTATTATTAATGTTATATATATTATATTATATTATTATTTTAATTATGCGAGATATATAATGTGTGTTTTGATGTGAAGTGTTTATTTTGATGGGAAATTGAGCATTTTGGAGTTGAAAAGAAAGGACGAAGAAGAAGAGAAAAGAAAGGAAAAGAAGAAAAATGAAATTGTTTCATTTTTCTCTTTGATTTCAAAAGTAGTAATTATGAATTGTTTCAAATTTTTATTTCCTTTCGTTTTAGAGAAAAGGAAGAATATACATAACTGGCAATTTTGAGGTTAAGAGTTAATCCCGTGCTGGATATCAGACTATTGTTCTAGCTTACCAAGCCCACCAAGTTGGTGACTAAAACTGCCAACAAGTTGGTCTCTATGCGAACTCTGAGGATATACGTGTATAATATTACACGTTCAGGTGGGTTGTCAACACTACTAATATATTAATATGATTAATATATTTTATTTATTGTATTTATTGCATGTTTAAATACTTTCGCCATATTTAATATGTATTTGATATGTATTTTAGGCAATAGACACAATTACACATGCATACACCTATGTATATTAGATCCATGACAACTAGTGCATATATGATTTTCTTAAATTTCAATCAAGTCCCTATAAATAAACAATAATGCATGCTAATAGCTATTTATTTTTATAAAATAATAAAATATCAAGATAAAAATATGAGAAAGTAAATGAAAAATATGCCTTTATCAATATTAAGGTTGAAGATAATACCCTATTTAATGAAGTAGTTCTCTTTTTATGAAATTAACTCCTTTTGACATGACCATGCATATAGGGGACATTTAGCGTCAAGAAGACAACTATAAAAATTTTGCAACGTGGCTTTTATTGGCCATCATTGTTTAAAGACAACTAGTGTATTGTAGTTCCTATGATAGATGTAAAAGTTAAGGAGTATTTGTTATAGGAATATGATGCCTTTGAACCTTATTCTTGTTTTTGAAATATTTGATGCTTGGGGCAGTGATTTTATAGGACTATTCCCTAATGTTTTTGGTAATCGTTATATATTTGTTGCTATTTATTATGTATCTAAATGGGTAGAGGCATGTGCATGTATAACAAATGACTGCAAGGTTGTGGTAATATTCTTAAGAGAGAATATATTTTCTCATTTTGGCACACCTCGTACTATCATTATTAATGGAGGTAAACACTTTTATAATAGGTATTCTGTACAGTTAATGAAAAAATATGGCATAACTTAAAAAGTTGTTACTTCTTACCAATCATAGATAAGTGGTCAAGTTGATATTTCAAGTGGGAAAATTAAACATATTCTTGAAAAAAATGGTAAACTCAAGTAGAAAATATTGGTATTTAAATTTTTTAGATACATTATGGATACCATACCGTTGAAAATAGTGCTTACGTACCATTTCAATATTTTTTGAATATTAATTGTTTAATATTTATACAATAAGCATTTCAAAGAAAATTGTTAATATTTAATTATATATGGTAAGATGCTTGTAACGTTTCAAATAGTGTATGATCTAAAAGAGTTCAGATTTGGTTTAAAGGAGTTTAGACCAGGGCTAAGAGTTAGCACTGTAAAGAATTAACAGGTTATAAGAGTCAATAAAATCTAAAGAGTTAGAGCTTTGTTTAAAATAAGGCAAAGACCCGAGGGTATATTAGCAATGACATAGTTACACAGGTTGTAAATAGTGTTAGAAAATGTCATTGTGCAAGTATGTTCTCCAATTTTATGTTCCTGATTTATCTTCACTAATGCGGGTCTGTTGGTAGACTTTATCATATATGAATTAGTGTATATCGATATCTGGATAGTCCAGATGGTTAATCTTAGCAGAACAGAAGCTTAATGGAAGCTCGTATAGGTATGTAGGTATTCGGTGAGGACTACATACTGAACAGACTCAATGAGGACCTCCAATAGATATCCTATAGAGCCTTTAATAGAGGATTCTCTTGGGTTGAGTAGTATTCATGGTCTCTTAACCTGAGCACCACGGTGGACTTGTGATTGATCCACTATACTTAAGTTCCATATATATCATAGACTTTTCATGGTCTAACTACTTGGGTGTCGTTAAGTATAGTCCAATCCTTATAGAGCGCGGTGTATACAGATATGAGATATGTTAGTTCATATGGGTAAGTTATATATCCTGATACTCCAAGATTGTATTTCTGAAGTCTTATGGCCATAAGCAATAAACCCAAGAAAGCGTTTCTCGTGGAATAAAAATATCACAAAAGTGTTTGCAGATATTGTTTATGAAATTACAAATCTGGAGATAAGATCTCGGTTGAACATATGGAGATTTAAAGGTGATGATCTATGTCTCTACTCATCTAGGATATAAATGATGGAGGGATTATACTAATATGTATTAATCTCAACTTGTATTTTTTAATGCGCCGCATTGTTATTTTTATAATGTGTGGGTAGGGCATCATTTATAGACTTACAAAAGAGTTTCGTAATACAAACGAGTGTGAAACTAGGGAGTCTTACTATATGAAGTATACTCATTGTGTACTGGGATAGGGCACTGCATCAAATGGTTTGATCTAGGAAGTTCTCAAAATGTCAAAATTATTTTAGGGTTTCTCAGAGAAATGATAGGTTTTAAGTGTTAAGCCCAGAACATTATTAAGTGTGACTTGCCACTTCGTCTTTTCATTAGATGCCACATGTCATGCCATTACAAATTAATAGCATGACACATGGCATTATATAAATGGCTCATTATTTTATTAAGGGTTAAGATATAATTTGGCCAAATGAATTTAATTTGCAAATGTTGGCATGTGAAGAATGCATTCTACCATATAAGACATTTAACATTCTTTGTCATGCTTTAAAGAAAGCATGCGGTAACTCTGATTTATAAGCCATAAAGATGAATTTGGCCATTAGTCTTGATGAAGATTCGGCCAAGACACCGATGGCCACTAGTCTTGATGAAGATTCGGCCAAGACACTGAGCTAAAATACATATCCTTGTTATGATTATACAATAAGCAAGAGTTGGCAATTTAATAGTGGTTATTAAACATGTATTTAGTCACTCATCCTACCATTATTAAGCCACCACATTAACTACTAGACAACAAGCAATTACAAGCATAAAGTGGCAAATAATATGCCTTGTCATGCTTAATTTTTTGGTGGACACTCATTAAAATTATATTGGCTGAATATTAGGCATCAAAGTCTATAAATAGCCACCCTTACTCCATTTACAAGATACAAAGAGAAATAGCAACAAACGTACAGAGAACCGAGTAATAACTTTAGAAGCAAGAGTTGCTTTAAGTCTTCACATTTTTCCTCGAAAAAGGAATCCTACCCTATTCTCGACTAGAACTGCATAAAGCACGTTTTAAGAGTGAGTTATATTTTATCTCATTAATATAATGAGATATATTGTTAATATTCTATTGTGTATATTATACATGTGTGATGTGTATATTAAAATTAAAAATGTACACACTCACTATACGTATTAGTATGTCCCAAGGCTGTTGATTATGTAATTTAAATGTTGAAAAATATGTAATCAAAACACAGTTGAAAGGGACACCGTAGCAGTGTCATTTGGTGTCGTAGTGCTAGGGCAGTCCAAACTCTAATGCTGCCGTGCTGATGTTCCTAGGCCTCAGTACCACAGTGCTTACTGCGTAGAACTGTAGCATTGGGGTTTCCTAACACCAGCGCCAACAACATAGTGCCACAGTGCTAGAAGCAAAACTTACAATGCCACAACACGACTGGTCTAGTGTTGCGACGCCAGGGTGGAGACCCTAGCATCGCAATGCTGTAAAGGTTGGCGTTGATACACCAAAGGCTGGGCCTTTAGTTCCACAGTGCCGAAAACCTAAGAAAAAGCTATAATTATGCTAATTACTCTGATTATTTATTTTTAATTTGTTTAAAAAATATATATTGATAATAATTATATTATAAAATGTGGTCCACTTATTTGTGCTGGTAACCATAATAGGAGCCCTACTAGTGGGGGTTAGTTGTACTTACACAAAACAAATGTGTGATTAAGAATCACATCCTCGTGAAATGAGGACAAGAACGAAAAAATCTCTCTTAATTATATTAAATAGTGTTTTATTATGAGATAATGTTACGTAATGATCCATTTTGTCAATACGGTGTTAGATGGGAGACTTTGGTCTTTTCCAATATTGCTAAAGCATGAAGGAATGGTTCGTGTAATTTGAACTATGTCAGTGAAATATGAGATGAGGCAAATATATGTAAATGTGTTGTCTAATATTGCTAAAGTATGAGGGTAATATTAGTAACATATATTTGATCATTGTTAAGTTAATCGGGAATATATTTACCTTATATTACTAAAGCGAGAGGATAAGGTGTATTTAGGATCAGTGGTAAGAGCTGCATGAGATGTAATTGACAAGAGTTTTCTACGTTTTGTGTTTACAAAGGCCAATATTGCTAAAACATGAGACTCAAGTAAAATGCCAATGGTGCCACTTCCCGCTGTATAGTTCAAAAAGTTTAAATTGTCATTTTCCAGTATAAGAGTTTTAGAGGATTATGTAAAGAAGTGGGAGGACTTCTTTAGATTAAAAAATGTATAAAAGTTATACCCATGATCTAAAGCATTATTTAATAATGATTAGAAATATTCTAAAAAACATCTCCTAGGTATCTTATAGAGATAAGATCAATATGAGCTATCTATTAGTATATTTTATGCACACCAATTATAGGATACTGAAAAATATTTTGACTTGCTAATGAATCTAAAAATAGTCCTAGATTCAAAATTTTTTGGATATATTATTGATCAGAAGATATTGAGAGGTGGTTTTGATATTATTTCTTTGAAAGAAGTTAAAATTTATCAAAAATGGATTAAGAATGATTTGAGAGTCAAATCATATTTTCTATCCTTGATGTCTAATGATCTTTAGCGGGAGCATGTGTATATGAGATGTGCAAGTGGTATATTGCTTAATCTAAAACTTATTTTATATATCTAAATCACATATAGAGAAAAATCACAGTGGAAAGTGTTTCCATTGTGGTAAGGTTTGATATAGTAAATGTGTAACGACTCAAATCCCACATCGGGCAGACTCGTCCAAAGTAAAGGCCTTATAAGGAGAAACCCCATACCCTTGTGAGGTGCCTTTTGGGGATGGCAATGCGTTCCACCCATAAAGGACAAAATTGTGAGCGGGAAGGACGCATACGTGAACCCCAAAGTAGACAATACCTTGCACAGGGATTCAAGTGGGCTCTTTCAAAATGTTACTATCTAATGCACCTTATTTTAGGAAAGATAGACCCCTAAATATGTGTTTACCATTCATAGAAATTTTATTGGCATTTGATGCTAATAGTAAAGGGGTATGAGATACAAACTGTCCTTCTCATATCTATAAAGTGTTAGATGATTTAACGAAATATTTAGGTGAACAGAATAAGAAGTAATTCGGGAACTTTGAATACTAATGAATTATGAAATCTTAGCCAGTTTATGAATCTTGGATTTATGAGAAAATGACCAAATACTAATGTAGGTATTGGATATCGACCCACTAATTTATTAGAACTAATGCATATTAATGTTTATGGTCTAATGAATCATACTGCTATTGGGTGAATTTTGATACTTCATCATCTTTATCATGATTTGTCACGATACAGATATGTGTTTCTGAGAAACACAGGTTAGGAATTTTTGAAGTGTTTAAAGAGTTCCAACTAGAAGTAGAGAAACAAACTCTTATGTAATGTTTTCAATTAGATCGAGGCGATTTATACTTGAGCACTAAATTTATAAATTATTGAAAGGAGAATAAGATTCTCGCTCAATATAGTCTTTCAAGTTCTCCTCAACGCAAAGGTGTTTTGAAGAGGAAGAATTAGACTTTATTAGTTATGATTTGATTAGAGTTGAGCTTCATTAATCTTTAAGAATATCTTTGAGGATGTGCTTAAGTAACTGCGAATCACTTATTGAATAAAGTTCCATTGAAAGTTATTCCTTCTGTTCTATAAAAGATATGGACTAATAGGAAACCAAGTCTCAAGTACGTTAAGATTTAGAGTTGTTCTATTTGCATAAGAGTTACACAGTAAGATAAACTTGCACTCAACGAGTATAAGTATCGGTTGATAAGGTATCCCAAAACTTTTATGGGATACCAGATCTATGATTCAGAATAGCGAAATGTGTTTATTTCTCATTATGCCACTTTCATCGAGAAATAGTTTCTCAAAGGGTCGAGGGGATTATAAAAAGATTGAACTCAATGAAGTCAATCAAGATGTATATGAACTACCAATGGAATCTCAGGTTAAATTGAGTGAAATACTTTTAACAAACTCTCTTTATAAGTAAAAAAAGGATATCGAATGTCACATAATAGGTATGCTTGATACTTGTATATGCCTTTGGTGTTTTCTTATTTGAAGAAAATGATCTTTTGACTTATAAAAAAATGATGTTAGACATTGATTCAGGAAAATGGCAATATGCCATAAAATCTAAAATTGACTTTATGCATGACAATCAAGTCTAGGACTTGGTTGTGTTTACAGTAGAAATTATTTTTATTTGTTGTAAATGAGTTTACACAATAGAAGTGTAGGCCCAACATGAAGGTAGAGACGTTTAAAGCCCGATTGGTGATAAAAAGTTATACTTAGAGATCTGACATCGGTTATGAGAAAACCTTTTTTGCCAATAACCATGCTTAAGTTAATTCAAAATTTGTTGGCTATTGTAGTGTGCTGGAATCTTTGTTTTAATAAGAAAATCAGAGATTTTGATTTCATCAAGAACTAAAAAAAAACGTGTGTGTTCAGTAAGGGTAGCAGGAGTATAATTGTCTTTCTAGTTCTCTACACGAAAGATATATTCAATGTTAAAAATAATGTTGATATGTTGCAAGTTAGTCAGATATGAGTTATCTGAGTAAGAACTTCTTCACAAAAGATTTAAGAAAGGTTACCTATATAATAGCTATAAAGCATTATAAAAATAGAGTTAGGAAGCTGATAGGACTATCCTAATCTTTATACATAGACTAAGTTTTGAAAAGATACAACTTTAATAACTATGAGATACTTGGTGTACTTTTCAAACATGGTATTCATCTTTTCAAAAGAAGGTGTCCTTGGTAAGAAGATGAAAAGGTTAGAATATTTAACATATCATGTGCATCAACTAGAGGTAGCTTGGTGTATGTCGTGTTATGTACGAATCTAGGATCTAAATGGCTGTAAGTGTTATGAGCCATTCTGATCCAGATAATGACCGTGAAACATATCTAAAATACCCGAGAGGTATAAAGGATAAGTTTCTAAATCATAAAGAAAGTTACTTAATATGAGAGAATACACAGACTTGGACTTTTAGTTTGGTTCGAATAATGAAAATCTACATCTGGTTATGTATTTCTTCTTGTTGGTATCGTAGTTAGTTAAGAGTGCAATATAAATATTCACACATGATTTTACATTAGAGGCAGAATATGTGCAGCTTAAAAATCCTACAAAAGAAATTCTATGGATATATAAGTTAGTTGCAAAGCTTAAAATGGTTCTAAGCTCAGTGAATCCTATCCCACTAAATACGACAATAACAGAGTAATTGCTCAAACTAAGAAGCCATAAGGCATACCAGAATTCTGATAATGTAGACTCTGAATATCACATAATTAGAAAGTTCTTATTGGAGATGTAATAGTATCTAGGATACATTTCATGGATAAAGTATCAAACCCACTAACAAAAGCGTTAACTCCTAAAGTGTTTGAGAAATACATGGAGATGATAGGTATTAGATATCATCGTGAATGGCATTAGAGCAAGTGGGAGTAGTTGGAAATGGTGCTTAAATGCCATTCTAATATTGTATGAATATTAATTATTTAATATTTATACAATAAACATTTTAAATGAAATCATTAATATTTAATTATATATGGTAAGATGATTTTAATGTTTCCAACATCGTATAATCTGAAAGAGTTCAGATCCGGTTTAAAATTTAACAATATTGAGAGTTATAATTGCTAAGAGGTAGCAGGTTATAAGAGTCAGTGAAATCTAAAGAGTTAGAGCCTTGTTTGAAATGAGATAAAGACCAATAGTATATTAGCATTGACATAGTTGCAAAGGGTTGCAAATAGTGCTAGAAAATGTCATTGTCCAAGTATATTCTTAAAATTTATATTCCTAATCTATCTTTCCTGATGCGAGTCTATCGTTGAAGCCCTTGTCATATATAGATAAATGTATGTCTATATTTGGATGGTTTAGATGGTTAATCTTAGCAGAACGTGAGCTTAGTAAAAGCTCGTATAGGCATAGGGGTATTCAGTGAGGATTGGGTACTGAACAGACTCAAAGAGAACCTCCAATAGACATCCAATAAAGCCGTCAATTGAGGGTACTCTCGAGTTAAATAGTATTCGTGATCTCTTAACCTGAGCATTACAGTGAACTTGTGAGTAATCCATCATATTTAGGTTCCACATTTGTTAGAGACCTTTCATGGTTTGACTGTTGGATGTCACTAGGTATGGTCCGATGCTTATGGAGTCCGCTGTGTATAAATATGGGATTTGTTAGCTCATATAGGTGAGTTGTATTTCATGATGCTTTGAGATTGGATTTCAAAATTTTTATGGCCATAAGCAATTAACCCGGGAAAGCGTTTCCCATAGAATAAACAATATCACAAAAGTGTTTGCGGATATTGTTTATGAAAATATGAATCTAGAGATAAGTTCACGGTTGAGTATATGGAGATTTGATAGTGATGATCTATGTCTCTGCTTTTTTCTAAAATATAAATTACGAAGGGATTATACGAATATGTATTAACCTTAATTGGTATGGTCTACTGTACCGTATTATTGTTACTATAATATGTGTGTAGAGTATCGTTTATGGACTTACGAAAGAGTTTCTAAAGATAAATGGATGTGAACCTAGGCTCACTATATGAAGTGTACTCGTTGTGTATTGAAGTAGCACGCTGGATCAAATGATTTGATCTGAGAAGTTCTCAAAAATAGAAATTATTTTAGGGTCTCTCGAGAAAATGATAGGGTTTAAGTGTTAAGCCCAGAATCTCAATAAGTGGGACTTACCACTTCGTCTTTTCATTGGATGCCAAATGTCATCCCATTAATTTGTAATGGTATGACACATGACATTACATAGATGGCCCATTATTTTATTAAGTGTTAATATATAATTTGGCAAAATGAATTTAATTTGTATATGTTTGCATGTGAAGAATGTATTCGACCATATATGACATTTAGCATGCTTTGTCATGCTTTAAAGAAAGCATGAGGTGGCTTTGATTCATAAGCCATAAAGATGAATTTGGCCACCAATCTTGACGAAGATTTTTCCAAGATACTAATCTAAAATTAAATATCCTTGTCATGCATATACAATAAGCAGGAGCTGGCAGTTTAATAATGGTTATTAAACATGTATTTAGTCACCTATTCTACCACTATTAAGCCAACTAATTAGCTGCTGGACAGCAAGCAATTACAAGCACAAAGTGGCAATAATATGCCTTGTCATGGTTAATTTTTTTGCGGACACTCATTCAAATTATATTAACCGAATATTAGGCGGTAAAGCCTATAAATAGCCACCTTTACTCCATTTGCAAGATACCAAGAGAAATAGCAACAAAAGTACAGAGAGTCGAGTAATTAGAAGCAAGAATTACTTCAAGTCTTCAAATTCTGCCAAGAAAAAGGAAGCTACCATTCTAGCTCAAGGAATCCTACTATATCCTCGACTAAAGCTACATAAAGTACATTTCAAGGGTGAGTTCTCTTTTATCTCATTAACGTAATGAGATGTATTGTTAATATTCCGTTCTGTATATTATACATGTCTGATATGCATATTAAATTTAAAAATATACACACTTATCCTACATACATTACACTACCACGTACAGCTTTTAAAACTCCCATTACAATGTCTTTTTATTTGCTTATCTATGGCAGGGTATGTCACTTACTTATTGAATTAGAATATAGAGCATATTGGGCAATCAAACAATTGGATTTTGATATAGATCAGGCAGGTAATCATAGAAAACTTCAAATTAATGAATTAGAGAAAATTAGGAATGATGTATATGAGGTTGCAAAGCAATACAAGGAGAAGATGAAAATAGTCCTCTTATACAATACTAGGTTGTATTTATTCCTATGGTTAGGACCTTTCCTTGTGTGTCACATTTATTCCCATGGAGCTATTAAAATTGAGAATCCAAATAATGGTTATATATTTAAAGTTAATGGCCAAAGTTTGAAGCCATTAGTAGAGTTTTAACCACTGGAAGAATGGGAAGAGATAGTTTTGAGTGATCCCATCTACCCAGATTAAGTCTTTTTAGCGTCATTGTTATAATTCTTTTGTTTTTGTTTTTTATAATTTTTTCTTTCTTCTTCTTGTTAACGTTTCTATTTTGTGTTGTTTTACTTTTATTTTTTTTAAGTTAGTTACATTCTTCAAGCAATATAGGTATACTCTTTACTTATTCTTTTACTTTTTGTCTCTCTTTATTTCTATTTATTTTTTTGCCTTTGCATGAGCATAAGGTGAACTTCGTGGAAACTAGGAAACATTGAAGACAATGTTTAGAATAGATTTGAAGATGGAGTTGAATAGTTAAAAAAAAGTTTTAAGGCATTAGGCCTGAACTTTTGAAATTGGATAAAGTGATAACGTTCTTATTTTAGTATTTGTAATATCTTTGGCTTAGAATAACATAACACCATGTTAGTTAAATTCCATGTTATTGTTAATAACAAGTGTAAATTAAAAAATTTGATGAGGCAAATTGATTTAACCATTAGAGAGATTCACATATCATTAATATGTGAACAAATCTAAGTGAGTTTCAAGCTTATATATTTATCTTGGAAAATGCAACCATGCCCAAATTCTTTTTGCAGCTTAGTGATTATTTGTTTTTATTCTTTCTAAGTATTATTGCATTTGAAAGCCTGTATTAATTGTATTTTTAGATGACTATTGTGTTCTTCAAAAGATGATAACGAGGCTATTTTTGATCTATTTGAGCCTTTTTAGCGCACCCATTGAACATATCTTCCAAGTAAAACTTTTTGAGCCTTTTTGTTAAAATAAAAAAACCTTTCAATTTTCTTTGTTAACCAATTGACCATACCCTACATCTTGTTTTTCTTATTCCATTTCCTTTAATGTTTAAGAAATTTTAGAAAACTTTCGAAAGGTGGTTCTTAAAAAAAAAAGATTCATTCAAATAAAGAAAAGAAAAGTGAATAAGAAATTTTAAAGAATTCATTTTATCAATTTACTCAAAAATAAAATAAGAGAAAAAAAGAGCAAGTTATCTCTCGAAAAAGAAAAGAAAAAAAATACCTACAATGATTTTATCCCCATTTTTCTCATTCATAATTTTGTTTATCTATTTTCTCATTCTTCGGTTAATCTTGTCCCAAGGCTATGTTATGTCCTAATGAAAAGTAACTCTTGATTTTAGAGAGCTATAATTTGAAGAAGATACTACTAATATGGGCTGAAGAGTGTTGAAGTACTTGAAGAAATTACTTTGATTTATTCCTAAGTTGTAGACGTTTTTTTTTTCTTTTCATCTAGGTGTGGGTGTGAGATATTATTCTTATTTGAGGTTTTGCTTACTTTACCATGTTAAGTAAATGACAATATATATTAGATTTATTTTCTTTCTAAAGTATCATTTTTTAGCATCTGTGAGTTTTGGGCTTTAAAAATAGTTTGATTAGTATAGCTTTGAAAATTGATCTTTTTGCATGTGTTCACTTGACTAACATGTGCAAATTGGTGGATGTGGAGTTAATGTTTTCTTAAGCTGTCGATAATGCTCTTAATTGTTTGCTATAATTAATTTGATGGGAATAAATAAATATTGCCTTTGAATTGTTTTTTCATATTTTCCTTTTTATTTTATTTTTTATATTGTCTTTAGGTTAATAATTATGGTGCTTGTGGGTATTATTACTGGAAACCCTCACATGACTATAACTCATCCACTAGGGCCACCTAATGTTTTAAAGGCTTATTGCATATACTAAATGCAATTGTGATCACCTGCAAAAGCGGTTTAGTTAGAATTTGTATTTTTATTTTTATTTTCTTTTGCTCGAGGATTAGCAAAATTTAAGTTTGAAGGTATTTTGATGTGTTTATTTTTATTATTTATATAAATCTTAAATATATAATTGTTAGTTGTTTATTTTATTAGGATATTTTTCTTAAACAAGAAAATAAATAAAGGTGCAAAAGAAGAAACTTAAAGACAAGCTAATTAGAAGAGCTAAATAAAGACTTGCAATTTATTTTGGAATGTGCCTACAATTAATGAAAGAATTATAAAGTTAGGAATGCTATTTTTCTGTTTAAATTGGAAGTTTAAGGGAAAAGGGAAAGAAAAAAGAGTTCAATTTGTCTTAATTAGGAAATAGAATATTCTTGCATGAGTTGTTTTCCTCTCCAAATTGGAATATCAATTTAGTGGCTCTATTCTCCTATTAAAAATAAGCAATTGAGTAGCAAAGCCAAAAAAAAAAAAAAAAGACGTGAGAAGAAGAGGAGAAAGACAGAGAAAAAAATGAGACGGAAAAAGGAGGAAAAAAAGGGTTGGAGGCACTTGAATCTTAGAAGCTTTCAAGCTTTTCATCATTCCCATGATTGGTTCTATTTCCTTTCTTTCTCACAATTTGATCATGTCTTTTTAATTTTCTTATACTAATGTTGACGATGATAGGCTATTTGATGAATTAGTTATCTTTTTGTTTAATTAATTCCCTTTGTTTGTTCTTTAATGTCTATGGTTCTTATTTTTTAAGAATAATTGAATTAAAATTCTTTTCATTATTGATATCAAGTATTTTTATAGTTAAAAACTTGTTTAATTATCCTATGCTTGGAACTTTAATGATTAATGTAATTTTCTTTGATTCTTTATTTTTTTTTCATTGAATTGATATATAGAATACTTAGGTACACAAATAATCGAAGCGAATAAAAATCTATCTAAAATTAATTAATTTATTCTCAATATTATATCTATTAGATGATAAAAGATTGATTTTAACGTATTATTCTAATTTGGGAAGTTAATTGATATATAAGAGAATTACTAAGTTCAAAAGTGATGGACTCCAAAACTTTGGTAATTTTAATCACTTCAATTTTAAAAGTTTTAGTTGTTTGCTTTAATTTTTTTATTTTTTTAGTTTAATTTTTTTCCAAATAAATTTATTTTTCTTTAAAATTAGGTTAGAAATATATTTATTTAAATTAGATTAGTCTTTCTTAATTTTAAACTAAGTTCAAACTTATTGCTCACTTTGCTATATTGCTATAAATTCGTGTACTTGTGAGTACAATTAAAATATGTACAACAAATGTGAAAATGTAATTGCTCCAAATAGAGTTAAGTTGGTCTGCTGCTATAAGCTTGCTTTATTGTGAATATTAGTTGCTATTTGTGGCTGCTTCATTTACAAAAGTATATTGATCACTTGCTATTTGTTGCTACTTCATTACAACATGATACTGTTCCAAATTTATATGTAGGAGTTTGAACTAATTGTTGTATTAATGTTTTATATAAGTTAGTAGGAATTTTATTGTGCTCCATTTCGTGTATGAAAAATTCAGATGGATTCTATTTGTAAATAAATATTAATAGACTTATATATATTATAGAAATAAATTTTAATTTTAATTATCAATGGAAAATAAATATAATATAAACAGAATTTCAAAATTATAATTAATAATTATTTAAAATAATATACAAAAATAAAACTAAATTATTTAATATTACCAAATTTTAATAAAAATAATTCAATATAATATTTTTTCTTGTACAAAATTTCTATTACCATTTATTGATACTAATTTATCATTGAATTGAGATAGAACTTATCATTAAATTGAGATAGAATTTAACACAACTTTAAGACAAAATCTATCACTAAATTGAGACATAATCTATCATTAAATTGAGACAGAAAGGTATTAATAATGTAATGATGATGTTAGTAGCTTGACATCATCATTATGTCATCTGCCAATACAAATGTCATGATACTGTCCAACACGAGTTGTTGATGTCATATATGTCAGCATAATGACATCATCATACATCTTTTGCCAACAAATCACCCATATCATCATCCACATCATTCACCATGTTATCGGCCACTTTTGCAACCATTTACTATTTAACATCAATATGTTATAGTTTTATGATAGATTAGTCCATCATATATCACCTCTATCACTAATTGGTGATAGAACTCCTCTATCACTAATAAGTGAGTTCACTTAAAGTGATAGATAAAATCTACCACAAAGCACTTTGTGATAGATTTCATATATCACCGAATCCCTTTTTTCTACTAGTTTTACCCTTTATGTTTACTTAAACTCAAGTGTTCGAAGGTTCTAAGCACATTCACTCTTCCAAGTTCTTTATAGTTTTTAGAACAATCTAATTATTGATCTGACAATTAGAAAGCATTTAACACCAAATAAATTAAATAATTCTGTAATGACTTCATAAAATAAAAAAGAGAATGAATTCATATTACATATAGAGTTCAAATTGTAATCTTCGAATAGAAATGAATTCATATTACATATTGAGTTCAAATTGTAATTCTAGAATGGAAATTTAGTTCATGATGAGAAATAGAGTTCTAAAGCATGAATTAATCAACATTGAAGAAAATAACAATGAATAACAGAAAAAGAAATAGAAGAAAAGAAATAGTGCCATAAAATTTCAATCTTTAAACGTTTCTCTGCCTTTGAATTCCTCTATTAAAACCCTAAAATTGCTCTAAATTCTAATAAAAAATTGCTTCTCTTTGGCTCTTTCCTAATGTCTTTTTATATTAGATCATAAGGCTTCTATTTATAGGTTTGTATCTCTAAATTAGGGCAACCTTCTGTGTCCAAGTAAGTCAATATTTTTATAGTTTAATCTAACGTTGTGGCCCTGACTACCCAACACTGGGACACTGGCTTAATTTTATCTCATTGCCGTAATGCTGCCTTTATAATGCTACGGTGCCGACTTCTAGATTCTTGGTTGTTTTTTGGGTTGCATTGGTGCTGTGCGTTGGATCTTATGTGCCCCAGGACTCAAATTCTAACTTTGAAGAGGTATTCTTTACGATTTAGTGCCATGGCCTTAGTATACTAGTGTAGTGGCACTAAGGTCCTATTTTGGATCTTGTTTTTTTGCTTTTAGCGTTGTAGTGTTCTCTTCTGGGCTGTGATGGTGTCTTGTATTTTGACCTTGTTGTCTCTTATTTGTCCAATAGTAATCCCTTTTTGCATAAATGTCTTTAAATCTACAAAATAAACATAATACGCATAAATATTCAAATATTCAAAATTAAATAAACAAATACTAAGTCTATGAAGATAAAAATAATAATCAAAATTATGCCTATTAGTAGTGTTAGTGTGATATGAGAGTTGAAGACTACACTATCAGACTCCAAAATTTGAGATCTATGTCATGTTGTTGTTAATTTAGTCAATCGAGAATGAGAAATCCACCATATTCAACATCGTACTCAGTGGCACCACAATATTGCCATTAAACGATGGTGCATTAAACTATCGTGTTATTTTCATTGGAGTCGCTATCAAAGCATCTCTCTAACATAGGCATTGAAGAGCATGCTATCGCATAGATCTTGAAATTTGAGTTTGATTAAATGGTCTTTAATCCCTATGCTTTCTAGAATTATTATCGGTTTCGTTGACAAAGATGTCATTGAAAAAAATTACTATTCAATTAGGATTTTTTATTTAACAAACATAATAAAATTTGCTTATTTTAAAGTATATATAACTAATATAATTGCTTTGTCTCAGATTTTGGCATAAAAAGTGAGTTTAGATACTTTATAGACACATTAGTTAAGGCCTACCATTCTCAACAAAGCCTAACAAGTGATATCCTCGAACTAGCTTGTAAGTCCTCGATTTTTTCATAAGGAGTTCTCAAGATTAAGTGCCCTCCTCAGTCAAGCTGACCACCTTGGTCATATAATAACCTAAAATAGACTTGCCACCAAGAATCATGGGGTTTGAGATTCCCTCTACAAATACAACCCTTATAATCTCAGTAGAATTCTTATAAGGGTAAGAAAGATTTGTTCTTATTTTGGAAAATCTCTAGTAAATGAGTCCAAGAAGAGGAAGTTTTGATGCTTTCCAATTTTATTGGGATTCTACAACTATAAATTGAACTTACATCACAACCTTATAAATAGGTTTCAAATTTCTAATCTAAAGGGAATCTCTTTCTGTACTTTTGAATAAGCCTCTCTCTCTTTTATCACCCTTTATTGACTTTTTATTCTTTTATCTTTTTCACGGCGCTTACTGACTTCATCATTAGATTCATCATTGAAAAAACTTCCGATATAGGATTTTTATCATACCCAGCACTTTTAGAGTGAACTAGTCTAGCCTAATTTTCATAAAGTATAGCCGCTTTGTCAATTATTGTTCCTAAAAAATAAATAGATTGGCTCAAATTTTTAGGTTAACAGATTAGCATCATTTGTAGGCTTAAGATAGAAGGCCGTCAGACATAAGAATAGAAGATTGTGCAAAACATGCATTCAAATACTGTATTTACCCGTTCTATGGCTATTCAAAGTAGTGAGCAGAACTTACTGCCTTATGAAAATCCTGGATGATGGAACCAAGAATAATCTATAGAAGTGTAGAATGACAACATTCCACACCAAAATAGGGAATTATTGCTTGGCATCATGCATTAGAAGAGGTATTTTAAATATCATAGTAGGAAATGATGAATTAAAAGGTTTGTTGATTAAAGTACTAAATAAGTGTAAGAGTTTAAAAGAACAACAAGAGCCCAATAGATCACTGAATCACAATATGACATACTGAACATAAAGAGTACCCTTCTAATAATCAAGGGTAATAAACACCCTCATATACTTACTCAGGAACATATGGGGAAAGGGGTTTGAGTAGAATGACTTGAAGATGATAGTCATCCACTTAGTAGAAAGCAGTATTAAGCAAAACAAAACTGAGCTTCCCTATTCTCGATCAAAAGTTGGTAATCCAAATAAAGTGAGATGGTGTGAGGGACACAAGAATAATTTGGTTGAAGTGATGCCTAAAGACTACTGGATTGGCTCAAAAGAGAAATGAGAGGTAAGAGATGCTAAAACGATATTAAATAGGCGAAGAGAAAATAGCAAAATTGAAGATACAATGAGCGTGCTAGAAAGGATCAACAAAGGGAACGAACAACTGAGCTCAACACTTAAAACTAAAAATCCTCTGAAAGTAAAGGTTCATAGAATTAAAAATTGTTTGCACTAGCTCTATGAGAAATTAGGAAAGCTAGAAATTCCTTCTTAAAAGCAACCGATAGGGAAAAAAAGTCTCCCCTTACAAACGAACTCCTCGATATGGAGTTACTAATAGGTTTTGACTACCAAGCTTACAAATTTACAAGAGTATGATGAACCCAAACCACTACGTGGACCAAGTAACCAACTTGTTGTCAATTTCCAGGCTTCGGTAGAACTAAATGTGCCACTTATTCCATATAAACTTGGATGGAAAAGCCCTCATTTGGTATTAAAATTTGAGACATAAAAGCAATTCTTCATATAATAAGTTAACTAAAAACTTCATCTAGGAATTTTAAGGAGTCTGCGAGAAGGCTAAAGACCCTTAACATTTATGAGAACTCAAGCAAGGTTAGAATTAGAGTTTGACAAGCTTTATAAGACGATTGGACTAGGAACTGATTCAACATAGAGCATTTTATATACCAATTGCCTTAGAAGCCCTTAAGATAGGGTTAAAGTTGAGCTAATTTTGGTATTACTTATTTGAGAAGCCAATTGCGACTTATGCAATTGCCTATGAACAAGCACCTAGGTATATAAAGTTCAAAACTGAAGAGGTAACAAAGCAATTGGCTACAATAAACAACAAAGGAAAGGTGCAAAGTCATGTGCCTAAAAGGTTTCTCGAGAAGAGAATGGTTTGAGAAGGAAAGGGAAGATTATCATCAAGGGTAACGAAATATCCTCAGAGGGACTAACCTTAAGAAGAGAATATGAGGGATAGTATAAGGAGGTCTCCCCATAGAGTAGCAAGAGTTTAAGAAGACATATTTATTCCTCTTATTATCATATTGGTAGTGGTATTCAATGCCATAAAGGGAAAAAGCCTACTTAGGGAGCCAAAAGCCTCCTCGTTCCCACTTGAGAAGTGAAATAACACCTAAGATGTGAATACCACCAAGACTTTGGCCATATTACTAACAAATGTAAACCTTTAAGGGGCCAAGTGGATTATTTAATAAGGAATTGATACTTTAAAATTTTTAGAACTAATTCAGAGAAGGTAAAACCTCGACCAATCGAGAGCTTAGAAGTTAGGAACTATCCCCAGTTGGACACGAATATGAGAATATCACAAGGCCCTAAGCTTGCAAGATATATAAAAAGGTAGAGAAAGAACTAGTCTTGGTACTAATTGGTAGGACACCATGTAATGTGAAATACCCCGACCATTAAAAAGCCCTAGGTTCAGATGGTTCCGATTATGTTCACTGAAAAGAATGTGTGATAGGTTAGTTATCTACATGATAGTGCACTAGTATTGACCATACAAATAGCTAGAATTAGGGTAAATCGACTGCTCGTTGACACAATAATATTAGTGGATATAATATTCAATGAGACATTGGATGAGCTTGTCATCAAAGACGTGAACATGGAGAGAATACAGACCCTGTTATACGGATTTAGAGATGGCTATATCATGTCATTAAAGATTGTTAGCTTGCGCATATCATTCGGAGATAAGCCCTTTGTTAAAACCATTATGGTAAACTTTGTAGTTGTTAGCCAAATGATACCCATAAAATTATGTAGAGAATACACCTTTATGAAAAATTTAAATGCAGCCATGTCCATCCATTGTCTAAAATTAAAATTCCTAGTTGGAGATGGAGTGAGGGTTATTTGCAGATATCAAAAGGAAGCAAGGTTCTGCTACCTGACCTCTTCTAAAACAACCTTCTATATCTCAACAATGGACTTAAGAGAAGAGAATAAGTCAAAATCCCAAAGTCAGTAGGAGAATTATGTTAGTGCAGAGTATAATAAGATGTATACATATGGAATTGTGATCATACAAACATATATACGCATTAGATATATACATATACGCATCAATATATGCAACATAAGCATTTAAATAAATTATGAATACATTTAATGCTTTAATCAAATTAAAACTGAATTGAGAAATCTTTACCTTTGAAGTATTTTGGACTAAAGCATCGGGAATCTACTCGAAATGCAACCATTGGCAATTTTAGTGATCAACGGGGTGGGTTTAATTAACTAGACAGTGGCCTAATCCAATTTGTGTTTAACCCTTTAAACACCCAAGCAATTTGTTCTTACTTTGATCAACTCTTAATCAACAACAAAAGCTTGATTTGTTTTAATGGTTTTAGCCTAATTGAAGAAGAGATGAAGATGGAGTTGTGTTTTATTTTCCTTTGCCTTAACTCTTAAAACATAAACAAAACAAGCTTCTCACATTTCTCAAGTGTAATGATCGGCCACCAAAAATGAAAAAGTCCCTTTAAATTTATTTCAATTCACATATATATATACTATTCATTTAAACTAACTATGGTTAACTTTTAACCATGGTAAGGTTAGATATTTTTTAATAAAATATCCAAAAAATATATAATTAACCTAACTATGATTAACTTTTAACCATAGTTGGGTTAACTAAACTTGGATACCAAGTTTAATCAAATATTTTAAATATTTATATTTAATATAATATAATAATTAAATAATCATTAACTCAAACTTGGTTAACTTTTAACCATGGTTGAGTTACTCATATTATTTAATATATTATAATACTAAATATCTTAATTATTTAACTCTTAAATAATCATATATGAGAAATTATTAATATGTCCTCATTTAATCTAATGTGGGTCCCATAAAACCCACAGTCAAGTTAACTTAACCGTGGACTCACTATGCACCATGTGTCACCATTTAATTGATTAACAACAATTGTTTTCTAGTTAATCGTACTTAACACTTAAGTATTGACATGCACGTACCCTAAGGGTTCTTGAAACAAATATTCAATTTTGTTGGATTTTACTAGATTAAACTATTAAATCTGGTACGCTGCTCTAGTGCACAATGGGTACACTTCATATTGAGGGAGTTCTTAGGTCCACGCCCGATTCATCAGATGAAACTATTACATGAGTCCATTATCGATGCCTCATACACACGTCATGGATTTACAAATTAGCCCATAAGACTATACAAGTTGAGGTCATAACGTATACGTATAATTCTTCTATCACTTATAACCTGGATGACCAAAGATATAGATCAAAATCATCAAATCCTCATGTGCTCATCCAATCTTGTCTCCAGATTTATATCTCGATGAACAATATAAACAAACACTTTAGTTATATAGTTCTGCTCTATGGGAAACCTCTTTCCCAGGATTGCTGCTCAATGCCATAAGACTTTCTAAGACAATCGTGAAGTATCGGATATACAACCCACCTATGTGGGCTGAAAGATCCTATATCTATGCACACCGAACTCTATTAGCATCGGACTACACCTAGTGATATGTAGCGGTTAGACTATGAAAGGTCGCTTAAATTCGTGGAACCAAATTATGATGGATCACTCACAAGTCCACCGTTGTGCTTAGGTCAAAAGACCACATATTTTACTCAACTCGTGAGGACCTATCATTGATTATTTCATAGGAAATCTATTGGAGTCCTCATGAGTTTGTCTAGTATTCAGTCCTAACTGAATACCCGTATGCCTATATAAGTTCAAAGATTATGGTTAGCTAAGAACAACTATTTGTACCTTCAGATATAGACATACACTAATCTATATGATAGGGATTCACTGATAGACTTTCATTAGTGAAAATAGAGCAGGAGCACAGTGTTTGAGAATACACTTACATAATGATATTTCCTAGCTTCTATTGCAACTCTTTGCAACTATGTCATTAGTAGTGTACCCTAAGGTTTTTGTCTCATTATAGATAAGCTTCTAACTCCTTAGATCTTACTGACTCTTATAACTTACTAACTATTAGCATTTATAATCCTCTGCTTTACTAACCTTTAACACCAGTCTAAACTCATTTGGACCAGATCTGAACCCTTTCAGATCATATAATGTCTCTAATGTGACAAGCATCATTACCATTTAATAAAGAGTATTAGCGATTTAACAAAATATATTGTATAAATATTATCATATAAATATTGATACAAATAGGGATGGCACGTAGGCATGCCTTAACAAATTATTCATAGTGCCCATTAAACTTAAGGCACCCGAGAAGGTGGTCAGTACAAGTTTATAGTTAGAACTAAAAATTAAAGAAGAATTGAGTGCACTAGTTAATAAGCTTTCGACATCTTCGCCTAGTCACATTAAGATATGTTGGGAATAGATCCCACCTTGATATTTTATGCACTAGCTATCAATTCATCTTTTAAGTCATTTAAGCAAAAGAGATGAGTTTTTAACTAGGAGAGGAATAAGTTTGTCGCATTGGAAGTTAAAAAGTTTTAGCAGTAAGGTTCGTATAAGAAGTCCACTACCTTGAATGGTTAGCTAATGCTATGATGGTAAAAAAATCAATGGAAAAGTAGAGAATGTGTGTGGACATTATGGATTTGAAAAAGGCCTGCCTCAAAGATAATATTTTACTTCCAAAGATAGACCAATTAGTGGACTCCAAAGTCAAGCGCACACTTCTTAGCTTTATGAATGCTTTCTCAAGATACAACTAGATCAAGATGTTTCCTTTTAGCTAGAAAATAACATCATTCATAACCCATCAGAGGACTGCTACAGGATTATACCATTTAGGCTAACGAATACAAGTGAAACCAACCAGAGGCTAGTGAACAAGCTATTCAAAACACTGATCGAGAAGAACATAGAGGTGTACATAAATAATATGATCACAAAATCAGTTCAACTTAAGAATTATATGGATGACTTAAAAAGACATTTGAGATCCTAAGGAAATATAATATGAAGATAAATCTTTAGAAGTATGCCTCCATGGTTGAATCAAGAAAATACTTGGGATTCGTGGTGATAAAAGAATAGGTCCAAGTCCCCAAAGCCAGTTAGAGAATTATTCTTAGTTCTCATTAAACCCGAGTCACTTGAGAAGGTAGTCAAGATAAGTTCATAATTTGAACTAAATATTAGTGAAAAACTATACATATTGTCTAAGGAGTTCTTGGACATCTTCGTATAGTCACACGAAAGTATGCTGGGAATAGATCCTACTTGATATCTTATACACTAGCTATAAATTTGTCTTTTACACTGATCAGGCAAAAGAGATGAGTTTTCAACTAGGAGATGAATGATTGGCTAATATTGTGATGGCAAAAGAAGCCAACGAGAAGTGGAGATTGTGCGTTGATTTTAAAATTTTGAATAAGGCTTGCCTTAAAGATAGCTTTCCACTCCCAAAGATAGACTAGTTAGTGAACTTAAAATCGGGCACACTTTCCTTAGCTTTATAGGTGCTTTCTCAAGCTATAACAAGATCATGATGTTTTCTCTTGGCTAGAAAAAGACACCATTCATAACCTATCAGAGGATTTACTAGTACAAGGTCTGCCATTTGATATAGGTGCCACCTACTAAAGCTCGTACAAAAGCTATTTAAACCATTGACTGGGAAGAGCAATGAGGTGTACGTTGATGATATAATTGTAAACTTTATTTAACTCAAGAGCCATATGGATGACCTAGAGAAGAAATTTGAGATCTTAAGGAAACATAATATGAAGTTAAATCTTAAGAATTGTGCCTTCATGGTTGAATCGAGGAAATGTTTGGGATTCATGGTGAAACAAAAAGGAATCAAGGCCAATCTAAATAAAGTCTAGGCAAACTTTAACATGAAGTCCTTGAGCATTGTCAAGAAAATTTAAAGGCTAACAAGCCGAGTTATTGTTACTATGTTTTACACATAACTTATGAGTGCACAGAGGTGAGTCTTCTTACTTTTTAATTTTCTTAGTGAGGTTCTTCTTAACTTTTGATTAATTATTCTAACTCTGATTTGCTCTTTCAGGTGGTGTATGTCTTGTTTCTTTGTTGAAATATTATCCTTAAAGGCCTTTACAAAGGTTAGAAGGCTTAAGACCATAGGAAGGAGTTATTTAAGGCCAAAAAGAAATTTATATCCAAGGATAAGGAAATAAAGGTGTTGAAAGAGAAGATAGAGGAGATGACCACTAAGGAAACCATGACCTAACACTAAGTTTATGAGTTTAAGTAGTAAAATAAAGTCATTCATGCTGACATGGCTGATGAACATGCATCAACCAAAAGTAAGATATAAGAGCTCACAAGAAAAAATAAACTCTAGTAGGAATGAATGAAAACTATGAAGTTGCTAGTTGAGTCCCTGAAGCAAGAGTTTGACCAGCAGTGGGATAAAGCACAAAAGTAGAGGAACTAGCCGACGAGAAAAAATTGGCCGATGAGGGGGTGTTTACCTTAAAGGTTATAAATAGGTTCAACATGAGTGTTAAGTTGTTGAATGAGTGCTATCATGATATCATTCTTAAATAGATTGATGATGCTCTTAATGCATCAAGTTGGGAGGAGGATGACGAGGACATGCATGTTGCAATCCCCTTCGACTATGCCTTTAATTGCTCTTGCTATTGCCCTGTCCCAAGCGGATGAGTAGGCAACCTATTAATATTGGAAACTTGTAATTTTTGACTTTATTTTCACTTGTCATTGTCTTTGTGTTATTTCCAAGGAGAGTAGTGTTGTGTGTTTTCTAAGCATAAAATTAAGCATAAGTATATATTATTGTAACAAGTATAAAAGGGTTATAAAGTCAGATTTTGCATTCACATGACTAATTATTATTTTTAACCAAGTACTAAAATTGTGTCTTTTTAGTAATTATCTAGAAAATCAAATCTTCAAATTGCAATTAAGTAAAATAGATTAAATAAAAGTGCAGAAAACTAAATAAAATAACTTGAATAACTCAAGAAGATAGCAATATAGAGAAACTAAATAAAATAACTTGAATAACTTAAGAAGATAGCAATATAGAGAAAGCTTAGGGTTAATTACTATCCTTCAATATATTTTCTAAAGATTAATCCATTAATATTAATATTCCTCAATCTTATTATTGGTCAAGACATTAATGTATTCACAAGCCTCTCTCAAGGTTAAGTAAGTGTATCTCAATTCACCAAATACTAATATCTTTATGGTAATTGCAATAAATCAAGATTCATTAAGAACAATCATGTCAAATAGGTATATTTCTATCCTAATTTCGAACTTGTAAATTTCTCAACAATCATGTATCAAATTATCAAGGTCTAAATACAATAATGCCTCTCTTGAGTTTATCAAAGTATTCCCAATTCAATCACAATATTGATCAAATATAACTAAGTATTAAGAACAAAAAATTTGAACAATAAAGAATTGAATTCAAATAAATATTAAAAAATCAACAATTAAGCACATATCTTGAGTTCAAATAATAACCCTAGAAAATAAATTTAGTTCATGATAACAAAAGAATATGGCTAGAAAATAAAATAAACATGATACAATCAAAACCAGACCAATATAGACGTCAATCTATAGTTGGTTGATATATTGAATATTCACCAATAGTCTCTTACTTCTCTCTCTAAATTATTCTAATTATTCTCAAATTGCTTTTGGCTCTAAAAAGCCTTAAATTATGCATTCTTTTAGGTCTGGAATGAGTGGCCTTTATATAGGGATTAATTCGAGTCTTGGAGTTGTATTTCTTCTTACTTCACGAAACATCAAACTGTAGGGGTGAAATTTTGCAACTAAATTGCTACAACAGTGCTACTACTTAATTGCTACAACGGTAATTTATCGCTACAATAGTACCTCTTTATCGTTATGACGCTTTTGCAACTAAATCAAGGTTTCTTAAGTACTCGCATCGTTAGGGCAGACATCATCTTTTGCTGCAGTGATTTTGTCTTAAGAATTTCTGCTGCAATGAAAAATACTTCACCGCTGAGGCGGTGGATCAGTAACTTTGAATTCTTTGCATTTTGGTCCCTAATTTTGCTATAGTTCTAAAATCTTGTAGTTTTGCTCCAATGTCTTCAATTTGCATCTATCTAGGTCAAAACCTTACAAAATAAACATTTAACCACATAAATAGCCATATATCTCATAAAAATAGATCATTCATAAGTAAATTAGGGATAAAATATATGACAAGTATACCCTTATCAAATTCTCCTAAACTTAGAGAATTACTCGTTCTCAAGTAATGAAAAATAATTAAAGAGAAAAAAATAAAATGATTATACTTTACCTCAAAATAAAATGAAAATTTAAAAATAAAACTTAACATGCTAAGTTGGTTAGATAATTATAATCATTGTCTTAAAGGCTGTTGAAATGGGATAAGTCCTTTTAGAGTTTAATAAACAACTCTTGATAATTCAAAATACATTTTATTAAGTTCTTCATTCTTTCCTGTAATGGATTACTTTATGTGTAAGTGCAATAAGCAAGTAAATAGTCAAATGATACATACATTTAATTGATTACTTAAGATAATATAGAAATATGATGTCTCGGTATATTTTAAGTTATAATAACACTACCATAGCTTTACCTAGAAACCTCTTGATCTCTTTTTCCTTGATTTATCTCCTCCCCCAAACTTATTGTGTTTCCATTCTTCTTTTAATCACTATTTTCCAAAGAAATTCATTTTTTTTCTTAAGATGAGGGAATAAAGAATTTAAAGAGTTTTTTTTTCTTCTTTTACTCTTTTTTTTTATATACTTGATATACCCTCAAACTTAGTTTTCAAAGTGTCCCGTAGATTTAATTGCTTTCCATTTTGGTACCATCTTCTTATATAGCCATAACCTTTCTCCTTTTAAAAGTATTTTTAACAAAACTCAAGGTTTATGGTGTTATGAGTAGATTTGAAAAAGATAAACTTAAAGTCTTAGACTTGTAATGTGGTTAAAACACAAAACCAAATAGTAATTAGGCTCAAAAGGGGTAACTAGGGATAAATATATATCTAAATATAGGATAAACAAATCTCAGTCAGTTTAAACATGGCCTTATTTTGCTTTCCTTTTTATGTGATTCCTTGGATGTCACCTTTAGCAGTAATCAAGCAAGTTTCAGAGTATTAGTCCTCGAGACCATGATGTACTATTTAAGCATGAATATTTTTTAGTAACAATTCAACTAATACAAGCTTTATTTCAATGTACTGAAGAATAAGTGATAAGAAAATAAGACTGAAATCAATTCACGATTCTGGTATAAGAATTATTTCAAGTGTCCATCATTTCTTAGGGACTTGTAAAACTAAATTTAGCTAATTTTCTATTTCTTATCATGACTTATGATCACTATCACAACCTAAATACAATTAAAAAAAGTTGACATGCAAAACAGTAAGTAAAAACATTTATACAGCATAAAATAAACATATGATAAGTGTCTCCTACCCTAAAACTTAAATTTAACATTGTCTTTAATGGTAAAAATAAAAATGAGAGTAAGAAACTTTCTTGGTAAATGAAGGTTTTAGCATTGCAGCATTGTGACTTGATGTGATGGTGTTGAATTTTCCTATCTTCTAATGCTTACAAATTCTTGTGCTACTTCTTAGATGCTAACTAGTTACTTTAACGCTAATAGAAAATAAAATAAAATAAAAAAAAATTTACTTGGGTTGCCTTCCCAAAAAGCGCTTGATTTAATATTATCGACTTTACATCTCTATTTACTCATGGAGGATCAAACTGCATATCAGTAATATCGCACCTATAGAACTTTAATCTTTGCCTAAGAGCATTAATATTCATTTTCTTTGACTTTCATAGCTCTATAACAGAATATCTTAAACGTGGCAGCATCCACCTTGATTTTAGCCTTACCAAAAATATTTTAATCTTAGACCAAAATACTACACCTTGTTAGGTCGGTATCTAACTGTCTCATCATTATTTTGTCATGCATTTTCCTTTTCATTAATTTGCAAAATTTTATATGAGTTTGTAGTTGAAGGCTTCTATCACTTTCAATTTAGGAGGTAGTGATGAATCCTCTGGAAATACCATGTTAGCATTAAAACAATGAGAGATATTGTTAGAAAATTGCTAATGTTCAAGGTTATTTTCTTAAAGTCTTTATTGAAACGGTGGCGGTTGAATGTATGGGCCATCTTTGCTTTAAAGTGCCACAAATTCCTTTTCTTCTGTAATAGACTCCTCTTTTTTCATTTTCTCCTTTACTCTATTATGGCTCTCTTTAGACTGAGATATTTCAGTGGCTGTTGGCAATTCTAGTTCACTCCTTAAGGTGATTACTTGGGATCGCTCTCTCTCTCTCTCTCCTTTTGAATTTACCATGATATTGCTGGCAAGAATCCTTGTGGACTATTGTTTAATGAAGTGGCTAATTAGCCCACTCGAATCTCTAACGTCTTTAAAAGAGGCTGCTTAATTTTAGATGAGATTTGCTTAGCTTTGAAGGAAGGCATCTATCTGTTTCATATATTGAATAAACATCTTCTTTAGGCTTGGTTTCTCTTTATGTTATTGTTAAGGTTGTGTTGGTATGCTAGGAGGGTCCATCCAAGTCGAATTATAGAAGTTGGTGTAAGGATTGTGTTACTGTTCTTGATAGTTCTCCATGTAGTGTGTAGCCTTCATGCATTGGCCATTTGGATAGTTGTCACCACATAAATCACAAGTGATAGGTTGTCTCTTCAAAACATTGTCTTTAATGGCAATGATTTTCTTGGTTTATAGATTTATTTATACAACTAATGAGATGAGTATCCCCCATTATATATGCTTGTAATTCTTTTTTGGGTTGTTTTCTCTGCTGGCCATTGATAACTTTTAGATGTCATCTCTTCAAATAGGTTATATGATTCGTTAATTGACTTGTTAATTAGTGCTCTCCTTGCTGTGGCATCTATTATGGTCTTTAACTGCCTTATCAAACTATTATAGAATGTTTGAATAAGTAATTATTTTGGAATCCTATGATGCAGACATCTCTTCAACATATATTTGTATTGCTATAATGCTTTATATAGTGTTTTGGAGTCATACTGTATGAAAGAAGTGATGTCATTCCCTATCTTTGTTGTCTTGGTCGGTGGAAAGAATTTGGATAAAATTTTTGAGCCAAGTCATCCCATGTTAAAATGAATCCTGATAGTAGTGACATCAACCAACTCTTCACCTTATTTCGAAGTGAAAAAAGAAATGGCTTCAACCTTACTACATAATCTGAGACTCCATTGTATTTGAAAAAATCACAAACCTCTAGAAAATTTACAATATGTTCAATCGAATCATCACCTAGAAGTCTACTAAATTGAACTGAGTCTTTCACCATCTGGATTATTTCCATTGAATTTAAAAGTAGTTGACGTTTATTATTAGTTGGCATATGCTGGTTAAATGCTATTAATCATTGGAATTGAATAATCTCTTAAAGATTTATGTTTTGCCGCTTGTTATTGAATTTGATAAGCCACGATATAGGTTTGAATGGTAACTTAAAGAAAATAAAAACAAAATAGAAAAATTAAAAAGCAACAATACAAAAATAAAAATAAAAATAAAAGAAAAGGGACTATATGAAGTAAACAAAAGAGAGATTAGTATTAATATTAGCTAAAATTAAATATTATCAGCGGCAATGGCACAACAAACTTGTTTGTATATTTTCTAAACACAAAATTAAGTGTAAGTATACACTATCATAATAAGTAATAAAGGGACTATAAAGTCGGATGTCGAACCGATATAGATAATAATTATTCTCAACTAAGTAATAAAATTGTGTCTTTCTAGTAATTATCCAAAAAACTTTAATCTTCAAATGGAAAATAATTAAAATAGACTAAATCAAAGTGCAAAAATTAAATAACACCACTTAAATAACTAAAAAATATAGCACTATAGAGAAAATTAGGATTAATTACTATCCATCAATATATTTTCTAAAGATTAATCATTTAATATTAATATCACTTAATTCTTATTATTGTTGACGAGTGCATTTTATATCTATTGTTGTGAACTCCTAACTTGGTAATTATTCAATTTTGAGTTAGAATATATATGTCTTTTTATGTGTGTTATTATTATTTTGTAAGTTCAAAGTTAATAGATCTATTTCGAATGTAAATTCAAAGAAAACGGGGCAAAAATATGAAATATGCTATAATGGATTACTACGGTAAAATATTACAATACCTATAAATAGTAAATTGCTAAAGTATTTTTGCTTCCATACCTCCCCGTAAGCGTTGAAAAACTCAGGTTTTGGCACCAAAGCGCCAAATTAGTTTCTCTAGTTAGTATTGTTTGGGCCTAGGCGCCACCAACACCCTAAATCCATTTTAGATTTTGTACCTTAATTTTTCTGCCCATTTTTTAAGCCTATATAAAGAAGATTAAAAGTCTCATTTATAATGAAGGAGAAGTACGAAAGAGAAAAGAAAAGAGTTTCTAATGAGAGAAAGGAATTGGAAGCTTGGAATATTGAAGACCTTTGAAGATTGAAGGCCCCAAGAGCTTCTCCAGCTAGTTTTTCCTTCTCTCTTTGTCTCATTTACCTTTTTTTGAAGTTTATATTTGTAATTGTGTTGTTGGAACATGTTTACTCTTGTAAACCTTCGGATTAATTTAATTGAGTATTTCATTATAGATAGATGATTTAGACTTGTGGGTTTTGTGCTTAGGAAAGTTTGACCCATGTGTTGGAATTGACTAGTATAACCTTTGATTTTATTGAATTAGGAGACTAATAGAAGTAAGGTAATCACTTAAGGGTAGCATAATGCATGTATAGATAAACAGGTTAGAAAGGGATATCAACTTGATTGTGTATGCATAGAATCTCATTTGACCCTCGGGAGAAGTAATAAGATTAGTTTAAACCCCTTGATTAATTAAATCACAAGAATAGTTATTAATCATAAATCATGAAAACATGGGAAAGGTAAAGTGAAAGCAAAACCCTAGGACCCTTTTTGTTGGGTCCTTATTAAAACCTATTAGTTGCATGCATGTCGTACATGTCTATTATTTCATATACATGCATCTCATACATTACATACGCAGTGAAAAACGAAAATCTAATTTCCTAAAACAATGAACACATTAATTTTTTTTTACATTACAATAGTTGACAAATTAAAGATTGTGAATTCACCTTGGAAGCCTTTGAAACGGATTGAGCTGGAGTTCCACCTGAAATGAACCCGTTAATAATTCTAGCAATCAACGTAAGTGGGCTTGATTGGCTAGAATAGCCGCTTTAATTTTCCAGCACTGGTTAAACTCTTAACCCCCAAGATTAACTCTTAATCTCTAGTTTAACACTTAAATTATTTTCTTAAGCAATGGACTTGGCTTTGTTTGATTCAACACTTGAATTGTAAAAAACAAATCCAATGCTTTCATAGTGACCAAATTTTAAAGAAGAAAATGAATAGTCTCTAAGCCTTTGTCTTGTAGTTTTAACACTTAAAACCAAAACTCAAACTAACTTCTCATCTCTTCCAACACTTAGCCAATTTTTGAATAAAATGAACTTTTCATTTTACCCACCTAAAATGGCCGGCCACTAATTTTTGTTATAACAAATGATTTTGTTTCATTTCATACATATAAATACAAATTAATTTTATTTCATTTAATTTAGAATGCATTTCACTTTAATTGAACCTTAAACTTAACCTATGAGTTCACTATTAACCCAAGTTAAGTTAAGCTGGCTTAACACTTAAGATTAGTAAATATCTAAATTAACTTAACACTAGTTAATTATTAACCATGGTTAAATTACATTTACTTAACTATTAAGTAAACTAATATTTACTTTAACCTAACCCTTTGGTTAACATTTAACCATGGTCAAGTTAAATATTTATTTAACAATTAAATAATTAATTATGTGATATTACCTTTAAGCCTTTACTTGGTTATCAAGTTAACCTAAAGTGAGTCTCGCCTAACTACACACTTAAGTAAACTTAACTGAAAGCTCACTATGCACCAGGTGTCAACATTTAATTGGTCAATAATAATTATTAACTAATTAATGTACTTAACTCTTAAGTCTTGACGCACGCGCATCCCGAGGGTTCTTGAAACAAATATTAGGTTTTGTTAGAATTTACTGGATTGACCAATTCAATTCGGTATGCTACCCTAGTGCACAACGAGTATACCTCATATTATGGAACTCCTTAAGCCCACGCTCGATTCATTGAAAGGAACTATTCTATGTGTCCATGATCGATGCCCCACGCACACATCACAGATATTACAAATTAACACATTATACCATACAAGTTACGGTTATAGCATATACGTATAATCCTTTTGTCACCTACATCTTGGAAGAACATAGATATAGAGAATACCGTCAAATCTCTATATGATCAACCGTTAACTTATATCTAGATTTGTATTTTTGTAAAACAATATCCGCAAACGCATTTGCGATATTATTTTAACCCTATAGAAAACTCTATTCTAGGGTTATATGCTTGTGGCCACAAGACTTTCTGAAATACAATCTCAAAGAATTAGGATATATAACTCATCTATCTGAGCTGATGGATCCTATATTTATGCACAACAGACTCTATGAACATCGAACCATACCTAGCGACACGTAGCGGTCAAACCATGAAAAGTTTTTGACATCCATAGAACCAAAGTATAGTGGATCACTTATAAGCTATTGTGGCACTCAGGTCAAAGGACCACGAATACTACTCAATTTGAGAGGACTTACCATTAACGACTTCATAAGATGTTTATTGGGGTCCTCATGAGTATATTCAATATCTAGTCTTGATTGAATACTTGCATTCCTATACAAGCTCTAAGCTTATGGTCAGCTAAGAGAAACTATTTGTACCCTACAAATATATATATATATATATACACTGATCTATATGAAAATGATCCATCAATAGACCTGCATCGATGAAAATAGATTAGGAACATAATGTTTAAGAACATACTTGCATAATGACATTTTCTAGCACCTAATGTAACTCTTTGTAACTATGTCTTTGCTAGTATACCCTCAGGTCTTTGTCCCATTTTAGACAAGGCTCTAATGCCTTATATATGGATGACTTTTATAACCTGCTAACTCTTAGCAGTGCTAACTCTCAGCATTACTAACTCTTAGCACTAATCTAAACTCTTTTAGACCAGATCTAAACTCCTTCAGATCATTAATATCTTCAACGCTACAAGCATCGTACCATATATGTTTAATATTAACAATTTTATTCGAAATATTTATTGTATAAATATTAAATAATTAATATTCATACAATGTTGGAATGGCACGTAAGCACTAGCTCTAATACTTTTACCATAGAATTCTAATATCGTTAAATTATTTAAATGTTTGTTTTAGCATTTTGATTTTCTTAACCACCTTAATGTTTAAATTAGCCTAGATAAAGTTAGGTTGTTAACACCAGAGTAATTAGCATAGAGTTAGAGCATTGATTCTCACAGGAATGATACTTACTCATCATTTTATTACTTAATCACTAACTGTGCACTTGCGGTTACAATTCGTGTGTGTTAGTTTCGTGAAGAATTAGTTAAGAAACTAATGTATTCATAAGCTCTCTTAAGTTCAAGTAATTATATCTCAATTCACGAAATGCCTATATCTCTATGTTAATTGCAATAAATTAGGATTCATTATAAATAAGTCTTATTGACCATACATGACAAATACGTATATCTCTATCCTAAGTTAGAAGTTGTAAATTTCTTGATAGTCATATATCAAATTACCAATGTCTAAATACAATGATGCCTCTCTCGAGTTTATCAAAGTATTCCCAATTCAATCATAATATTGATCAAATATAACAAAGCTTTAAAAATAAATAATTTGAATAATAAAGAAATTTACTCGAATAAATATTAAAAAGATCAACAATTAAGCTCATAAATTGAGTTTAAGTAATAACCCTATAAAATAAATTTAGCTCATGATAATAAGAGAATTATGGCTAAAAAATAAAATAAACATGATACAACCAAAGTTAACCAATATAGACGTCAATTTGTAGTTGATTTATATGCCAAAGATTTATCAATAATCTCTTGCCTCTTTTCATATTCTCTCTCTAAATTATTCTAATTATGTTCAAATTGCTCACTTGGCTCTAAAGAATCCAAAGTTGTGTGTTCTTTTAGGTTTGAAATGAGTGGCCTTCATATAGGGATTAATTGAAGTCCTAAAGTTATATTTCTACTCATTTTAGCAAACATTAAACCGCTGGGCTGAAATTTCTTCATCGTTGCAGCGCTATTTCATTTTATTCCTCCACTGCAGCACTACTCCTTAATCACTCGGCCTAATTATTTATGCAATGGTGCCTCTTTATCGTTGCGGTGTATTTGTGACTAAATTAGGGTTCTTTGAGTACTTGTGTCACTAGGGCAGACTGATAAGCGTAATTGTATCTATTTCTTAACTTGATTAATTGCTTATTTTTATAAGAATATTAGGCTTTTACATGTTTTGTTTTTTGTTATTTTGTAGGTTTGGAGTCAATGGAGCAAATAGGGATAAAAATCTAAAGAACATAAGGCAAAAATACTGTAGCGATGAACAATGTTTTGCCCCAACGCCCAAAACTTTTCACTCCATCGGTGAACAATGCACGTGAACAGTATCCATGGACAGGGATCGCGCTACAGTAAAAAGAAATGCAACTCTAATATTCCACTCAAACCATATACACACAACTTAGGGCTCTTACGGCCACAACATATAGAAGAAAAATAATTTTAGAGAGAGAATCAAAGGGAATTCAAGGAAGCAAGAGATTATTGGCAAATCTTTAGTATATTAACCAACTATAAATTGACGTTTATATTGGTTTACATTTAGTTGTATCATAATTATTTTATTTTTCAGTCATAATTCTCTTGTTACCATTAGCTAAATTTATTTTAGAGGGTTATTACTTGAACTCAATATCTGTGCTTAATTGTTGGATCTTTTTAATATTTTTTGAATTCAATTCTCTATTATTTAAATCATTTATTTTTAATGATTGATTATGTTTGATCAATATTTTGATTGAATTGGTAATACTTTGATAAACTCGAAAGAAACATCATTATATTTAGACCTAGATAATTTGATGCACGATTGTAAAGTAATGTCATGCGATATTTCTATACCTTAAAACTTAGTGCAAGTATACACTATTGTATGCAAGTAATAAAGGGACAAAAGAATTAAATGTCAAACTCACAGGGATAATTTCTTCTTTTTAACCAAGTACTAAAATTATGCCTTTCTAATAATTATTTAGAAAACAAAATCTAAGAATGAATGTAGAAAATATAAAAGCAATGACAGAATGTAAAGAGATTTGGAAGATAGCAATATAGGGAAAACTTAGGGTTAATACTATCCCTTAATATGCTTTCTAATGATTAATCCTCTAATATTTAATTTTATTAGTCTTTGTTATTGATCAAGACACTAATGTATTCACAAGCCTCTTCCAAGGTCATGCAAGCATACTTTAATTTACAAAATACCTATATTCTTATGGTACTTGTAATAAATTAAGATTCATTAGGATTAAGTCTTATTGATCATACATGCCAATTATGTATATATCTATCCTAATTTGAATATACCTAATTGGCATGTATGGTGAATAAGACTTGTTCTTAATGAATCTTAATTTATTACAAGTACTATAGGAATATAGGCATTTGGTAAATTAAGATATAGTTGCATGACTTTGGAAGAGGCTTGTGAATACATTCATGACTTGATCAATAATAAGAATTGAAAGATATAAATATTAAAAGATTAATCTTTAGAAAACACATTGAAGAATAGTAAATGATCTTAGGCTTTCTCTATCTTGTTATCTTTTTAATTTAATTGAGTTGTGTTATTTATTTTCTGCACTTTTATTTAGTTATTTAATTAATTGATATTAAAGATTTACTTTTCTGAATAATTACTTAAAGGATACAATTTTAGTACTTGGTAGAAAATAAACATTATCCCTGTAGGATTGATATCTGACTTAAAAGTCCTTTTACTACTTGTTACAATACCGTATACTTGCACTTAATTTTGTGTTATAGAAATATCGCATCACGGACATCATCATTCGCTGCAGTGATTTCATCTCGGGAATTTATGTTGCAACTATAAGTACTTCACCACTGGGGCGGTGGATCAATAACTTTGTATTCTTTGCAATTTGGTCCCTGTTTTTGCTGTAGTTCCCAAATCTAGTAGTTTTGCTCTAATTTCTTTAGTTTGCATCTGTTTAGGCCAAACCTTGCAAAATAAATATTTAAGCACATAGATAGCCATCTATCTCATAAAAATAGATAATCCCTAAGTAAATTGGAGATAAAATGTATGACAATTATACTCTTATCAAGTAGTCTAATTTTTTTTTTATAAATATTCAATTCATTAATAGAAGTTTCTTTTTTCTACCTATGATTTCTTAATTTAGATTAAAGGCTTTATCCTTGATCTTTTAGATCTCATTTTTAATGACACTAAAAATTAATATGTTTTCCTAGGTGTTAAACGCCCTCATTGGTTACCTCAGACCTTGGGCTTAACCAACTCTATAAATTAATTTGCACATGCATATTTTGGTTTTTAGGCAATTAGTCCTTTCTTGGGACTGAAGTCTTTTTATTCTAAGATCAAGTATGCGTCCCCAAGAATTCCTTTTTGGGCTTCTCATAAGTGTTTACCCTAAAGTGTTTTTTTTCGAGGATATGTCCTTGCGAATTTTCTTTTGGACTTCACATGAGTGTTCTTCAATCAAAACATATAATTTTTAAGAGTTTTGAAGGATACAACCTCGTAAATTATCTTTTGGGCTTCACATGCCTGTCCTTAACCTAAATGTATTTTTCGAGGATATTTTCTAAGAGTTCTTCTGGGATACATCCTCATAAGTTTGCTTTGGGTTTCACATAAGTGTTCTTCACCTAAATAATATTTTTTTTGAAGGGTTTCTTTAGGGATACATCATTGTGAATTTGGTTTTGGGCTTTATGTAGGTGTTCTTCATCCAAAATGCATCTTTCCAAGGGGTTCTTCACAAATACATTCCCATGAATTTGATTTTAGGCTTTACATGAATGTTCCTCATTTTTTAAAAAAGTGGTTTAGGGATACATCCTTACGAATTTGCTTATAAGCTTTATATAATTATTTGTCACCCAAAATGCATCTTTCAATAAAGTCATTCACAAATAAGTCCTTACAAATTTCTTTTCGGGATTGACAAAAGTGTTCTTTACCCAAACGTATTTTTTAAAGAGTTCTGAGGGTTATATGTGTGGTCTTCTTCTTAACTCTACTCGAGTTTTAAGATGGCTTGTACTCACCCTTCATAAAGGTATATGTTAAGTTTGTAGTCTTAAGCTCATTTGCACATATACTCATTATTCTTTTAAAAAAACTTTTATTGGTGAATCTTAACTTTTGCAAGTTTAAGGAGTACAACAAAAATAATTATGGGTAGTATTCCTAAAAGAGTTTAGCATTCTAAGGTTTCTTGATGACCTTTTCTATATACATATTTCAGCTATAGGTAATGAGTTGGATCCTTCTGAGCACTTTATAAGAGCCTTCTCAGTTTGGGCCGACAACTTCTTTTCCCTTTTGTTCTCGAGTAAGCTTATAATGGTTTCTACCACCCCAGTTATTGAAAAATGTTCTTAGGTTTAGTTGGCTGTGTTGTAGCTTAGTGATTTGTCAAGGCTTTTGTTTTTCTCTAGAATCTTACACTTCTTTAGTACTTCAACCAATAAAACTTTTAATTCATCCATTTCCTGCTACGATCTTCTCAATTCCTCTTCTAACACTTCACACCAAGCTTGTAATCCCTATTCTTGGCGTGGTACATTTTCATTTTGCACTTTGATAGATCATTATTGGTTATACAATCTAGGATCCTCATAAGGCAGTAAGTTATGCTTGCTACTTTAAGCAACCATAGACTTGATAACTACACTCATTGACCATAAATTTCATATAATCTTCTATTCTTATGTCTAATGAATTTTTTTTTATGTTCTCATAAATGGCGCCAAACTGTTATCCTAAAAATTGAGCAATTCGGGATCAACGAGTTGAGTTTATTTAGTTTTTTAGAACAACAACTGACAAAGCGACTGGGCTTTATTAAAACTAGGCTAAACTAGTTAACTCTAAGGGTGTTCGGCTTAAAAATGATCATATAACCATAAAAAGTTTAAGTCACGCTGAAATGTTTTTGTTATGGCACTCTGATACTTAAGTTAGGAAGGGCCAAAAAAAGGGTAAAAAGAGTAGTGATGTGAACCTCACAAAGAAAAGTGAGATTCGATGCTCAATGAGGTTCCTTTGCCAAGAATCATTTTACTTCAAATTTTTTGATAAACAAAAACAGGAATCTTGACCCATTATCTATAAGACATAAAAATCAGAAGTATAAGAAGATTGTAGACGCCACACTCAAGATGGTTAAGAAGTTGTGAGGGGATAAGTTTAAAAAAATGCCACAAGATGAAATCTTGATAAGTTATAATAGAAGTTCTTTGAAGAACTTAAAAGAATACTCTCAACATTAATATCATCAATTCTGTTTTTCTTTTCCCCTTATCTCTCATATAGTTATCAAGACCTCTTGGGATGACTATCATTTATTACAGTAATTAATGATAACTTACAATTACTAACTATTAATTACTACCAATAATTTAGGCACGTAGTACTTATTACAATAATTAATGAAAACTTATAATTACTAACTACCAACAACTACCAATACTGAGGCTTTACTTCAAAATGACTGTCAAACTTTGTAACCACAATAATAAATATAGATGAAGGCTCCCAAAAGCCTCTCATCACATAGGCTACTCACATAAGCTGTTATGCTACTATTCCCCATCACTCGTGGATGCTTAATGGACCTTCTGGTAGTCTGATTCGCATCAAGTAGAAAGGCAATAAAGACAATAAAATGAGATAATGAGAGGTTATTCAAAAGTATAGAAAGAGATCTCCCTTAGCTCAGCAATTTAAACCTATTTATTAGGTTTTAATGTAAGTTCAATTCATAGTCATAGAATCCTATTAGAATTGGAAAGCATCAAGACTTCCCCCTCTTGGACTCATTTATTAGAGCGTTACCGAAAAGAATATATTTCTTACATTTTTTAGGACTTATTCTGGGATTATAAAGGTTGTATTTGTAGATGAAATCTCGAATCTCGTGATTCTCGATGGCAAGTACATTTTAGGTCATTAGCATATAATCAGAGTAGTCGGCTTAATCGAGGAGAGAACCCAATGCTGAGCACAAAATTTTGATGACTCCTTTTGAGAAAATTGAGGACTTACGAGCTAGTTCAAGGATGTCCTTATTAGGATTTTATAAAAGATAGTGGGTCCTAACTAATATATTCTTAAAGTATTTAAGCTCGCGCTTATGGATTAAAATCTAAAGGAAACATAACTTTTGTATGTAAGGAAAGAAAGATCTTTTATAAGGCATGAATTTTACATATCTATCATAACATTTGCCTTTAAAGTTATAAATTTGACTTCTTCTGTGAAAAGCAAAACTAAAGACACACGTGAAAAGCATATAATTAGATCTCAAACATTATAAATAAGCATGCTATATTGTAAGTAAATGTATCCCATGTACCAATATGTGCTTCATGTCTCTTGAGAGCAATATCAATATAGTCCCTTTTGCTTTATTTATTTATTTATATTATCTTCATTCATTTATTTCACAAGTTGGGCTATCTATGAATTACAACTTCTATTTACTTGCCAAAATAACGTGTCCTCCTGAATATAAACTAAACTCTAGCTTTCTTATTTAGTTTTAATTATACTTTCCTTTAAGAAGATTAGATGTGGAAAATTAGTCTCTTTTCATTTATTGGTGAATACATTTTTACTTTTTACTACAAATATAGGAGACGACTAATTCCTAGTTTAGGTTTTGCTGCTAATTTTTCTTGCTTTTGTATTTCATTGATGTGATTGCAAGGTTGATATATCATTATTGGAATTAAAATTTTATTATAAAAAAGGGCATTTGAAAATATATTGTAGCGCTTTAGTGAAACAATGTAATAAAAATGTTAGGTAAATTGGACTATATTGTGTCTACTATATGTATTAAAACTACAAAGGAAAAACCTTGTAGTGGTTGGCCAAACGATGCTCTACAAAGTTAATCTAGGAAAACCCTTTATGAAAACTTTGAATGTAGTTATGTCCATGAACTATCTAAAATTAAAATTATCAGTTAGAGAAAAAGTGTACGTCATTTGTGAAGATCAGAAGGCATGGAGAAGCTATTACACAACATCATCTAAAAGAACCTTCAACATCTCAATAATTGACCCAAGAGCAGAGAATAAATAAAATTCCCCAAAGTCCGTTGGAGAGCTATTCTTAGTGCCTATTAAACCTGAGTCACCCGGGAAGTGGTTAAGATAAGTTCACAGTTAGAACTAAACATTAAAGAAGAACCGAGTTCATTAGCTAAGGAGTTCTTAGACATCTTTGACTCATATAAAGACATGTCAAGAATAGATCCTGCATTGATATCTTATACATTAGTTGTCGATTTATCTTTCAAGCTGATCAAGCATAAGAGAGGAGTTTTCAACCATGACAGAAATGAGGTTGTTGTAACAGAGGTTGAAAAGCTCTTAGAAGCAGGGTTTATTCAAAAAATACACTACTCTAAATGATTGGTAAATGTTGTGATGGTAAAAGAATATAACGAGAAGTGGAAAAAGTCTATAAAATTCACAAATTTGAATAAGGCCTATCTCAAAGATAGTTTCACTATCAAAGATAGACCACTCAATAGACTCCACAGCCGAACATGCACTCTTCAGCTTTATCGGTATATAATCAAATCAAGAAATTTCCTCTTGACTAGGAGAAGACACTATTAATAACCCATTATGGGACATACTATTACAAGGTCATGTCATTTAGGCTGAAGAATGTCATGCCACCTACTAAAAACTTGTTGACAAGTTGATTAACTCTTTGATTAGGAAGAGAATGGAGGTATACATAAATAATATGATTGCAAAATCAATTTAGCTTGAGAACTATATGGATGACCTGAGGAAGACATTTGAGATTTGAGGAAACACAATATGAACCTGAATGCTTGAAATGTGCCTTTGGGGTCGAATCAAGGAAATCCTTAGATAAATTATGGGAAATCCTCGATATAAAGTCCCTGAACACTATCAAGGAAACGTAAAAGCTAGCAGGCCAAGTTGTTGTTACTATGATTTTCACATCACATGTGATTGCGAAGAGATGAGTTTTCTTGCCTTTTGCTTTTCTCAGTGAAGTTCTTCTTAACTTTTGGTTAATTATTTTGATTGCAATTTTCTATTTCGGGCAGTGTATGGCTTATCTCTCTGTCAAAATACTATCCTTAAAGGCCTTTACGAGTGTTTGAAGTCTTAGGACCACAAGGGAGAGTTAGTGTTGTAAAGTTTAGAATGCAAGTGCATGTTATCGCAAACAAGTAATATAATGATGAATAAAATATTGTCCCACTGAGATTATTATTAAATTTGTTAATTACTAACATTTTTTCTAATTCTTATTAAAATAACCGATAAGTCATTAAAATAAAATTCTAAACCAAATAAACTAAAGAAATAATGGAAAAATAAAATAAAGAAAACAACTACCCATTGACCATTATCAATAGGCTTAGGACTACAATTATCCCTTAATGCTTTACTTGAATCTAATTAATTTCTCTTAATTTAATTCATCAATACAAATTATTAACCAAAAAAATTAATATGTTCATAAGTCTCTTCTGATGGTGAAGTAAACATATCTCACCTAATCAATTATCTATATTCCTTGATAATTAGATTAAAATAAGATTTATTATGAACAGGTTTTCTAAATGATTATATATGCCATGCAACTATATTCTTATCTTAGATGAAACTCAAAGCTAAACACGTTGGTCTATATCATTCTATTCAAGAACAAACACAAAAATCCATTTTTCAAGTTCATTAAGGTTTTCCTAATCAATATAATAAATGATTAAATAATTAGAAACATTAAGTACCAAATAGAATGAAAAATTCAATATTAATTTCATAAATTAAAAGAAACTAAATCAATTCAAGCTACATGTTGAGTTCAACTATAATCCTAGAAAAATAAATTAGCTCATGATGAAATAAAGAGTTTTAGAACATATTAGGTTTAACATCATAGAGATACTACAAAACAACAAAAGACAAAGAGAAAATAAGTAAAGCTTATGGTGCTCTAAATTCTTTAGTCTTCAATCTTCTTTTCTTCTTAATTCTTCTTCTCTTTGATGTTTCAAAACTTGTTCTAAACTCTCCAGAGGTTGCTTTCTCTATTACTCTTCTCAAATTAGGCTTTTAGTCTTCGACATATAAGTTTTCCCTATTAAGCTTGGGTAAAGTTTGAGTTCAAATCAAATTGGGGTTCAAATTCCAACATCCAGTGTTGCAGACTTACTTCCTAATGTTACGCTGCTGGCTTGATATGCCTCTACCTCTACGACTTTGATATTCAATGTTTATGGTGTTGACTTTTTTCCCATGAGTACTATTAGCAGCAACTCCTAACACTGCAACCTTGAAGTTCTAATTTCACTTTTAATTTCTTTTTTATTCCAATGCTATAGGTTCAGTTCTAGAGCTATGACACTAAGCTTTAATCTCACACATAATATTTTTGCCTCATTTCCTTTGAATTTTCAACCCTAGCATCACCATTAGCTTTAAATCTAAAAAATAACAATAAAATGCATAAAGAGCCTAATTATCACATTTAGAATTAACAAATGCTAAGCTTAAGAAACTAAAATAATAAGTGTTAAGTTGCTGAAAAAGCTATCCTAACATTAATCTTCAATTGCTTGATGATGATATTAATGTTAATAAGCATTCAATTGTGCATGTATATAATTGTATACATGTGATTAATTCAAAATGTCTGTCCAACACGCATTAGGCAGTGAAATTAAAATCAGTTCAACAAATATACTCTAAAATTGAATCAAAACAGTATGAGAATCTAGAGACTCACCCTTGAAGAACTTTAGTAAAGAATTCGATCTGAAGCTCACCTTGAAGCAACTGACCGATCAATTCTAATTCGTAAAAATCTAATGGGATTACTGAACTAAAATAGTAGCATCAATTCCAGCAAGATCAAATTTCTATTACTCACTTAAGTTTTCTCTCATTTTGGAAAATATGAAAAATGGACTACTTTGAAACATTTTCAAAGTTTTCTTTATATATGGCTAAAAATGGGGACCTCTTTGTAATATTTTATCAGTTTATAATACTTGGCCAATGAATGCTTGACACTTGTCTTTCATAAATCCCATGCATGAAGAAAAATGTCCCACTTCACTTGTCACTTGTCACCTATTAATTCTATGCATATGACAAGTGTCACTCATGTATTATACCCATTTGTCATGTGTCATTCGAGCATTAGTTAAATACTTTAACTAATAAAATATAAGTTTAACACTTAAAATTTGACACATATTTTTGGAGAGATCTTGGAACAAATCCTACTTTTCAAAATTTTTTCAAATCGAACCGTTTGACCAGTTTTGCTATCCCAGTGCTTAACAAGTACACTTTATATTGTGAAACTGTTTAGGTTCACACTTGTTTGTCTTACGAAACTCTTCAGTAAGTCTGTAAATGATGTCTTACACACACATTATAGATATTATAGAATGAAGCATTAAACCATACAAGTTGTGATCAACCATATTCATATAATCCTTCTGTCACCTATATCCTAGAAGATGAGAGATATAGATTACCACCATCAAGTCTTTGTGTATTCAATCATAAAATTATCTCCAGATTTTTATTTTCACAAATAATATCCACAAACTACTTTGCGATATTGTTTAACTATACAAATTTCTCATTTTCAAGGTTTATGCTATTAACGTGTATTCATAGTGCATGCATGTGATTGTGTTTATTGCTAATTGTTTTTAATCTATGACAATCATACATAATTAAGCAGTGAAATTGGAAACTAATTTTCTAAGTAATAAATATACTGAAATTGAAGTCTTGTTACACTAACAAGTCCATAAAATCATACCTTTAAAGCCTTTGGACATTTCTTTACTTGAAGCATACATTGAAGTTAACTGTTAAACAATTCTAAGCTTCAACAATGTGATGGGAGTGAAACTCTAGAATGACAACATTGTTAGATCAATTTTTTAGCATGATTCAATTTCAAAATCCTATCAAAATAGGGTGTTTTATTGATTTTGAAATGGGGACCTTAATGAAACAAATATTGTGGGACTAAATACAACATTTGCAAACCTTTACCACCTCACCTTTAGTATGGAAAACACTTATCACTCATGCATCCCATGCAAACTGCCAAGTGTCAATTATGCAAAGTCCCAATGTGCCACTCGCCAAATAATTGGCCATGTGTCAAGATTTCCTTTAACATGGGATCTCTTTGCAACATTTGTAAAGTATGTTTTCCTCTTTACAGAGAGGTCCTAAAACGTATCCTGTTTTTTGAAATCATCCCGGATCAAACCGTTTGATCCGTCTTGCTACTATAGTATTCAACGAGTATAGTTTATATTGTAAGACACTCTAGGTTCATCTTCATTTGTCTTATGGAAAACTTCTACAAGTCTGTGAAAAATACCCCACACATACGTTATGGATATTACAGAATAAAGTATTGAAACTTACAAGTTGAGGTCAACCATATTCATATAATCCTTCCATCACCTATATCCTAAAATAGTAGAGACACAAATCATCACCGTTAAATCTCTATGCGCTTAATTGTGAACTTATCTCCAGATTACTATTTCTATAAAAAATATCCACAAACACATTTGCGATATTATTTAACCCTATAGAAAACTCTTTTTTTGGGTTTCTGGTTTTGGCTAAAAGGCTACCTGAAACATAATTCTCAGAGCACCAAGATATACAACTCACCTATATGAGCTGACGGATCCTATATCTACACATACCAGACTCTATGAGCATTGGACTATACCCAGCTATACCCAGTAGTCAAACTACGAAATGTCTCTATCATGTGTGGAACCAAAGCAGGTGGATCACTCACAAACCCACATTGGCGCTCAGGTCAAAGGATTACGAATACTACTCAACTTGAGAAGACCCTCAATTGACGACTTTATGGGATGTATCTTGGAGGTTCTCGTGAGTCTGTTCAGTACCCAATCCTCAATAAATACCTTTATACCATACGAACAATTGTGAAGCCTGTGGTGTGCTAAGACTAACCATCAGGACAATCCAAATATAGACATACACTAATCCAAAAGGAATATCGATCGACCTATGTGGGTGATTATAGACTAGGAACGATATTTTCGAGAACATACTGTATAATGACATTTCTTAGCACTATTTATAACTCTTTACAATTATGTCATTACTAAGATATTCTCGGGTCTTTGTCCCATTTCAGACAAGGTTCTAATTTTTAGAATTGTTAACTTTTAGTACTAACCCAAACTCTTTTGGATCAAATCTAAACTCCTTTAGATCTACAATGTCTGTAAATGTTACAAGCATCTTACAATATAATTATAAATTAACGATTATTATCAAAATGATTACTGTTAATCGGAATGACACGTATGTACCATCTCTAACAACTCTCACTTGCTCTAGTGCAATTCATGATAATATCTAATAGGTATTGTCTTCACATGTTTCTTAAATACTTTAAGAGTTAAGGTGCTAGTGAGTGGGTCCAATATCTTTTCTATATATCTACTTTAGATACTATTATAACTCTTTCAACCTAGCTTTTATCTAAATACATGGTATTTTATCTCCATATGTTTAGACTTCTGGTGCATTTTTGGTTGTTATACTTGAGCAATTTCCCATTATTTGTCGTAATATAGTGGGATAGGATTATTGAACCTAGAACTATTTCGAGTTCAACGAGTATTTTACATATCCACATTGGCTCATTTATAGTTTTTAAAGTCACAAGGTATTCTTCCTCCAAGGTAGAATCAATTGTTGACACCTACTAAAACATGCTGCTAACTAATTACGACACCTATTGAGAAGAATATATATACAGATGTAAACTTTCTATCATCATGATCAGACTCGAAGTCAAATCAGTGCATCTTTTTATTTATGAATTACATTATCTATATCTCTGAAACTTATCCTCTTTATCTCTAAGATATTTCAGGATATGTTTCACAACCATCTAATAGTCGTTACCTGTATCAAACAAATACCAGCTCATAACACTTACAGCTTTACTAATGTCAAGTTTTGTACATAACATAGCATACATCAAGCTATTTATAGCTAATGCATATTTTATGTTAGACATTTTAACTCTTTTATCTTTCATCAAAAGAGACATTTTCCTAGAAACATGATTGCCATGTTTAAAGATATATTAAGTATCTCACAATTGTTAAGGTTATACCTTTCAAGAACATTTTCTACGTACGAGAATTAAGAGATCAGCTTTCTAACTCTAGTTTTATCTCTATAAAACTTTATGCCCAATATATAAAAAGCCTTTCCCTAATCATCTATGGAGAAGCTTTTACTTAATAGTTCTTAACTAATTATTACATACTTATATCATTTCTGAAATTGAGTATGTTATCCACATAGAGAACCTAAAAGACAATTTTGCTACCACTGCCCTTTCTGAACACATATACTTATTTTTCATTTTTTATAAAATTAAACTCTCTAATTTCAAAATCAAAACAAAGATTTTAGCTTTAAAAGGTCTGCTTAAGTCTATAAATGGACTTCTTCAGTCTGTACACTAGATTAGAAGTCCAGTTGGATGTAAAACCTTTAGGTTATTCTATGTATATCTCTTACTCGAGACATCCATTCTAGAATACCATCTTTACATTCATCTGCCAGATTTTATAAATCATAATATGCTACAATACCAAATAAAATTTGAATCAACTTTAGCATAGTGGCTAGTGAAATATTTTCTCATAATCGATCCCAGATCGTAAGACAACCTTTTACCACTAGTCGAATATTAAAGGTGTCTACTTTTATTACACCCTTATACTTCCACTTGTAAACTCTTTTACAAACACTTGGAACTATTCCTTTGAAAAGCTTAATCAAGTCTTAGACTAGATTGACATACTTTGAGTCAATTTTGAATTTCATGACTTCTTGCCATTTTTCTTGAATTAATGTCTAACATAACCTCTTTACAAGTCATAGGATCTTTTTCTTCAACTAAGGAAACCCCAAAGACATATTTAGGTATCAAACAATACCTTACAAATATTCTTGATATTCTTTCTAACTTACGTGGAGGGTGTGTCTAAAAATTATTTCACTCGCTTGAGTATGAAGTTCTATAAATCTTGGATTAACTTTGTCAAGTTCAATTCTTCTATAATCCGTACAACCCATAAGAAATTATTTCTCTAAAAAAGTGGCATTATAAGGAATGAATGTTTCATTCCTTCTGGATCATAGAACTGATATCCCTTGAAGTATCTAGGATATCCCTTGAACTGATACTTATACCCATTGGGTGTAAATTTATCATGTTGCGTAACATTTACTTAAATAAGATAGCCCTAAATCTTAACATACTTAAGACTCAATTTTTTACTAGTCTATATCTCATATGGAGTAGTAGGGAAAGGTTTTGATGGAACTCTGTTCAATAAATGAATAGTGTAGTTATCTAGACAATCCACATATAGACATACTAATCTAGAAGGAATACCAAATGATGCGTGTCAGCAATATAGATCAGGAATGATGTTTTGGAGAATATATTGCACAATAACATTTCTTAGCACCATTTGTGACTCCTTAAAACTATGTTATTACTATAATATTCTCGAGTCTTTGTCCTATTTTATACAAGGTTCTAACTCTTAGAATTCTAATCTCTTTGTGCTGGCCCAAACTCCTTTAGATCTATAATGTTTGAAAATATAACAAGCTTAGTACCATATAATTAAGTATTAATAATTATATTGAACTGTTTGTTGTACAAATATCAAAATATTTATTCAAACTTGAATGGCACATACCAACTCCAACAACTTCCACTTGCTCTAGTGTCATTCTCGATGATATCAATACCCATCGATCCCATATATTTCTCAAACACCTTAGGAGTTAAAGCATTAGTTGGGTCCATTATACTATCTATAGAATCTATTCAAGATACTATTACATCTCCTCCACAAGATATCTCTAATTATGTGGTATTTTTTCCCACATGATTAGACTTTTAGTGTGCCCTTGACTGTTACACTTAAGCAATTACCCTGTTACTATTGCAATATAGTGGGATAAAATTGACTAAACTTGGAATTATTCCAAGTTCTACAACAAACTTGTGTATCCACGCCGCTTCCTTATAGCTTTTGAAGCTGTAAGGCATTCTTTCTCCAATATAGAATTAGCTATGGATGCCTATTTTGCACTTTTCTAACTGACTATATCACCGTTGAGGAAAAACACATATCTAAATGCAGACTTTTTAAAATTCGAATCAGACTGAAAGTCTGAATCAGTGTATTCTCTCACTTGTAAGTCACTTTCACTATGAATCAAAAATTTATCCTTTGTACCCTTAAAATATTTCTGGATATATTTGACAACCATCCAATGGTCACTATCTAGATCAGATTGATATCGGCTTGTAACACTTACAACCATACTAAGTTAGGTCTCGTACATAACATTGGCATACATCAAGCTACCAATAGCTGATGCATATGGTATGTTAGACATTCTAACTCTTTCATCTTGCTCTTGAGGACACATCCTCTTATAAAGATGAATACTATGTTTGAAAGGTACATTAACTGTCACACAATTACTGAAGTTATACCTTTCAAGAATAGTTTCTATGTACGAGAATTGAAAGAGTCTTATTAGTCTATTAGTTATATTTTTATTAAACTTTATGCCTAGTATACAGGAAGCCTCTCCTCTTTCATGGAAAATTTCTTACTCAAATAACTCTTAACTAACTGTAGCATACATATATCATTTCCAATAATAAGTATGTTATCCACATAGAGAACAAGAAAGACAATCATGCTCCTACTAACCTTTTTATACATATATGCTTCTTATTTGTTTTTTATAAAACCAAACTCTTTGATTACTTCATCAAAATGAAGATTCTAGCTTCAAAAAGCTTGTTTAAGTCCATAAATGGACTTTTTAAGCTTGCACACAGATTAAAAGTCAGGCTGGATGTAAAACTTTCAAGCAGCTCTGTGAATATCTCTTCCTCAATATATCCTTTTAGAAAAGCCATCTTTATATCCATCTGTCAGGTTTCAAAATCATAGTATGCTATAATAGCTAATAGTATTCAAATCGACTTTAACATGGCTACTGGTTAAAATGTTTCCTCATAATCGATTCTAGATCATTTGATTGAGGCTGATGTTCCATCATTAGATTATAAAATTATGAATTGACTTTATCAAGTTCAATCATTCTATAATTTTCACAACCTATAAGTAACTGTTTCTCTAGAAAAGTGGTATTTCAAGCAACAAATGTTTCATTCCTCTATATCATAGAACTGATATCTCATAGAATATTTGAGATATCTAATTAACCAATATTTGTACCCTTTGGGTGCAAGTTTATCCTATTGGTAACTTTTATGTAAACAAGACAGCTCTAAATCTTAACATACTTAAGACTTAGTTTCCTGCCAGTCCATATCTCATACAAGTAGTACGAGCGACTGTTGATGGAATTTTGTTCAACAAGTGAACAATAGTTTCTAGAGTATAACCCTATAGACATTCTAAAAGATCTGTGAAGCTCATCATTGATCAAACAATATCTAATAAAGTCTAATTCCTTCTTTCTAAAAAAATTATTGTGTTGAGTAGTACTTAGACTATAATGAGTGAGAATTCTATTCTCTATCAAATAATACATGAATTCATTGCTCATGTATTACTACCTCGATCTGATTGAAGACATTGATATATATACAATTGCTTTCTCTACCTTAAGTCAAAATTCTTTGAACGTTTCAAAAAGTTTTCGAATTATGTTTCATTAAACATATGTCCATATTGTGATAAATCATCAATAAAGACAATAAAGTAGGGAAACCCACTTTTGGCAATATGATTCATTGGACCACATACATTACTTTGTAGTAGTTCTAATTGTTGGGTGTTTATCATAGAGTGTGTGATTATACGAGTGTGTGCGTAATTTCAAAAAATTACTATATGCGAAGCGGAAGCATGTTACAAAATACACCCATTTTAACAAATTCAACATATATCACATATATGCATAAGTATAACAATTATACAATTATGAACATGATGAACAACATATATCACATATATGAACAAGTATAACAATTATACAAATATAAACATGTTGAACAATATTGTATTATAACACATAATGTAAAATACTCACCTAATGAAGGTAGCTTTACAAAATCTTCAAGTTCTTCAATAATCCATATGAAGAGCTCACCTTGAAGTATATGTTGAACAATTCTAGTCCATAACTTTTGGTGGGATTAAGGAGCTAGAATGGTAGCTTAGTGTTTAAAATTTTCAGCACTTGTATTCAAACTCTTTTGAATACAATTTTTGTTTCTTAAATGGAGATAGTAAATATTTTCTATACAACTCTTGTATAAATTAAAAATCTTTAACATACAACTCTTGTATATTAATCTTAGAAACAATTTCTACAAGATAATTATTTTGAACAACTCTTTGTAAAATAATTATCTTTTTCTCCATTTACATATCATTCATTTTGGCCATCCATTAAAGAAGGAGATGAAGAGAAGTTTATTTATTTTTCAACACTTGAAAGAATAAAACTCAAAGAACTCTCTCTTACCTCTCTTCCTTGCCATTGCCAAATTCTTCTCCCAAAATTGAATGAATGAATTGAATTCAATTGTTTTGCCAAAATTCATTTTGTTTATTCAACACTTTGATTAAACAAAATAAACAAAATGAAGTGCTCCACCAATTTTATTGTTGGTCTCCCATTTAGAATTAATTAAACCAAGCACTAGAATAATGGCCACCAAAATTAATCTTTACCTAACAATTATAATTACTTTAATTATAATGGGTAATTAAATGGCCAACATCTAGGCCACTCATTGTATTAAAATACAATGCCATGATCTATATATATTATAATATTATCTAATAATATAATAATAATATATGATTTAATTATTCAAAACAATTTTGAATAATTACTTTTTACCTTACTAATTTTTACTACCATGGTTAAATGGTAAAAAGGTAAAATCAAATCATGGAACAAATTTTGTCATTTGTCAATATTCTATTAATTAACAACCCTTGTTAATTAATTAAGTGATGTACTTAACAATTAAGTCTTGACAAATGTATAATCCGAGGGATCCCTAAATAATCGTTCTCTTTTACTGAAATTTATTGGATCGAACTATTCAATCCAATCCGCTACCCCAGTGCACAACGAGTATACTTCATATTGTGAGACTCTCTAGGTCCACACCTAATTTGTCATATAGAGCTCCTCCATACGTCCGTGAACAATGTCCCACACACACGTTACGGATATTACAAATTAGCATGTTAGACCATACAAGTTGAGGTTATTACATATTCGTATAATCCTTCCACCATTTATATCCTTGAAGAGCAGAGATATAGATCATCACCGTCAAATCTCTATTTGCTCAACCACGAACTTATCTCCAGATTTATATTTCATAAAATAATATCCACAAATACTTTTGTGATATTGTTTATTCCTCCGGAATATCTTTTTCGAGGTTTATGCTTGCGGCCACAAGACTTTCTGAAATACAATCTCAGAGCATTAGGATATACAACCCACTCATATGAGCTGATGGATCCCATATCTACGCACACCAAACTCCATGAGCATCGGACCATACCCAGCGGTCAGACCATGAAAGGTTTCTGACATGTGTGGAACCAAAGCATGGTGGATCACTCACAAGCCCACCGTGGCGCTCAGGTCAAAGGACCACAAATACTACTCAACTCGGAGACCTTCCATTGACGGCTTTATGAGATGTCTATTGGATGTCTTCGTGAGTCTGTTCAATATCCAGTCCTTACTGAATACCTGCATCTCTATACGAGCTTCCTACTAAGCTCATGGTTTGCTAAGACTAACCATCTGGACCATCCAGATATAGACATACACTAATCTATAATAATGGGTTTCACCGATAGACCCGCATCGATGAAATTAGATCAGGAACATTATGTTTGAGAACATACTTGTATAATGACATTTCTTAGCACCATCTGCAACTCATTGCAGCTATATCATTACTAATATATTCTCAGGTCATTGTCCCATTTCAGACAAGGCTCTAACTCATTAGATTTTGCTAACTCTTAGTACCACTAACTCTTAGTGTTTATAACTATTAGCGTTGCTAACTCTTAGCCCTGGTCTAAACTCTTTTAGACTAAATCTGAACTCCTTCAGATCATACAATGTCTAAACGTTACAAACATCTTACCATTTAATAAAAATTATATTAACGATTTTATTAGAAATAATAATTGTATAAATACAATCACTATGTATTTATACATTATAGGATGGCACGTAAGCACAAATCCCAACACTAATAAATCACGGGTGGTGTCCAACACCTATAAAAGGAGATAAGTTCATCTTCTCTTGAATACAGGATTTACAAACAAGATAAGGTTCTATAGTAAGATTAGGTATCAGACCAACCCCCACTAGACGAGTCAGGCATCTCATGCCTATATGACCTAATTATTTGTCACAATTTCATATTATTCAAAGTTCCTAAATTAGTTCCTATTCTGTTCACATATACATTTGAGACATTTATTGTATTTATAATGACCATACTGTTGGGTGTTGATTATTCTAGGGTGCTTGCATATGGGATGTGTTCATCATACAAAAAATATACATATCATATACATATATATACACAGCAGAAGATTAAAATTAATACAATGAACACATGTAATACATATTTATCAAATGAAAAACGAGATTGAGAAATAGAACTCATAAAGCCTTTGGATTAATTTGCTTGAAGTCCACCATGAAATGAAACTTTGATCAATCCTAGCAATCAACAAGGGTGGGTTTGATTGTTTAGAATAGTAGTATGTTAATCCAGCATTTTGTTTAATTCTTAAACTTGATTCAAAGTTAAACTCTTTAACTTAGTTAAATTTGTTTCTACTTTTATTCAAATCTTGAATAAAAACAAATTTAATTCATGTTTTAATGGCTAAATTAATTGAAGAAGATGATGAATAAATGTTTTCAACTCTTGAAACATTTTAATGTTCGTTCTCCATTTCTCTCTTCGTTTTCTAGCCAACCAAAAACACTTAACAATTGTTTTAATCAAATTAAATTAATTTGTTTTATCTTTTGTTCAACTCTTGAACAATTAAAACAAATCTATTTTTGTTATTACATTTAATAACCATTTATCTATTTGTTTTATTATTCTAACACTTAAACACACAAAACAAAGAATTCTGATTTCTCAAATTGAAATGGCCACCAAGATTACAAAATCTAAAAGCTTAAAACTTATGAATTTTGAATTTCATTTCCCTTTATATACTAATGCATAAATTTCAAACTAATTTGAATTTCATTTGCATTTCATTTAACTTAACCTAACCTTAGTTAGGTTAGTTTAACTTAACCCTTAAGTTAATAAATATTTAAATATTTTAACCATAGTTAACTAACTAAACCATGGTTAGGTTAACCTTTACTTAACCATTAAGTAAAGTTAAATTAACTTAACCATATTGTTAACCTTTAACCTTTAACTATAGTTAAGTTAAATCATTTATTTAACAATTAAATAAATAAATATTTATTTTAATTATTTAACAATTAAATAATCATAAAGTGAAATTACATTTATATCCTTACTAGGTTACCAAGTTAACCTAAAGTGGGTCCCATTATTTAACCATATACTTTAGTTAACTTAACCATAGTAATTTGCTGAATTATATTATATTGAACCATTCAGTAAACTGCCCAAGTGCTCAAAGAGTACATTTTATATTGGGACTCTCTAGGTCTACACCCAATTTGTCAAATGGAACTATTCCATGAATCCGTAATCGATGCCCCACACACACATTACGAATATTACAAATCAGCGTGTTAGACCATACAAGTTGAGGTCATAACGTATACGTATAATCCTTCTACCATTTATACGATGGATATGCGAGGATATAGATCAACACCGTCAAATCCCTATTTGCTCATCCATAAACTTATCTCCAGATTTATATCTCGATAAATAATATACGCAAACAATTTTGCTATATTGTTTAACCCTGTTGAAAACTCTTTTTTCGGGTTTATGCTTATGGCCACAAGACTTTATGAAATACAATCTCGGAGTATCGGATATACAACTTACCTACGTAAGCTAACGGATCCCGTATCTACGCACACCGGACTTCATGAGCATCGGACCATACCCAGTGACACATAGTGGTCAAACCATGAAAGGTCTCTGACATATGTGGAACCAAAGCATAGTGGATCACTCACAAGACCACCGTGGTGCTCAGGTCAAAGGACCATGAATACTACTCAACTCGAGAGGACCTTCCTTTAACGGCTTCATAGGATATCTATTGGGGTCCTCGTAAGTCTGTTTAGTATCCAGTCCTAACTGGATACCCGCATGCCTATACAAGCTTTAAGCTTATGGTCAGCTAAGAATAACCATCTGAACCAGTCAGATATACACATACACTAATCTGTATAAAGTGAATTCACCGATAGACCCGCATTGGTGAATATAGATCAGGAACATTATGTTTGAGACATACTTACATAATGATATTTCTTAGCTCCTATTGCAACTCTTTGCAACTATATCATTACAAGTATACTCTCGGGTCTTTGTCCCATTATAGACAAGGTTCTAACTCTTTAGACCTCGTTGACTCCTATAAACTTATAATTCTTAACAGTGCTAACTCTTAGCATTTATAACTCTCAGCTTTGCTAACTATTAGTTCTGATCTAAACTCCTTTAGATCAGATCTGAACTCTTTCAGATCAAACAATGTCTGTAATGTTACAAGTATTATACCATATAATTATGATATTAACAATTTTTATTCGAAATATTTATTGTATAAATATTAACAAATAATATTCATACAATATTAGAATGGCATGTGAGCACTAACTCCAACATATACATCAATTGACACTCAACTAACAAGACATTGTCAACATCATATAAATATATGGAACTATTCTTTTTATATACATGATAAATTTCAGTTTCTAACACATGAAGGAACATTATCTATCTAATAATATTTGGCACAATATAATAGATATATAACTTTATGCTTTTGCCAAAAGAGATAAGTAACTTAAAAGTCTCAACAGCTTCAACGTATTAGAAACTCCATTTCTTATGCGTAGTCATATTTCTCCTTTCCTTAGCATCCTAGCATTTCTTAAAAAATGTTACAAATTATAGATATGAGATGGACAGACTGTATCTAATATCCACTCATTACTAGCATCAAAAGCTAATGAAATGTGAATGTTTGTTAAACAGACACCAAAAGGATTTATCATTTCTATGGTAAGGAACATTGGACAGTAACATTTACTATATCAAACTTCACTACAATGAAAGTACTTCTTTTGCATTTGTTCTCATCTTGTAGTTTGGATATATCAAATAATTCTTTCAGATTGAGTAAAACACAACTTGCATAATTCATGTGCACATGCTTACACTGAATATTAGTAAATATCGAGGCTATAATATATGATTTGATTCTCAAGTCACCCTTTATCCATTTTTGACAAGTTTTAGCCTTTTTAGAAAAAGTATTATTAGAAACACCTCTTAGCATTGCCTGACGATTGATAGTGATAATGTGTATTCATGATGCAAGTATGTGATTGTGTTCATTGTTTATTTTTTTAATGCATGACAATCATACATAATTACGTAGCGGAATTGAAAACTAATTCTAGACCTCAACAAAGTGGTGGGATTAAAACTATAGAATAAAAGCATTGTTTGATCAATTTCTAGTAGGATTCAATTTTGAAATCCTCTCAAAATAGGGTGGTTTGTTGATTTAGAAAATAGGGACTATCTTGAAACAAGTTCAAACCTTATTATTTATAGATAACAAATGTGGGGGGCTAAATGCAACATTTGTAAATCTTTAGCCACCTCACTCTTTGGATGGTTGACACTTGTCACTCATGATCCCATGCATGTCCCCAAGTGTCAATCATGCAAAGCCCCAATGTGCCATTTGTCAAACAAGTAGCCACGTATCAAGATTTCCTTTGATGTGCAATAGGGATTCTTTTGCAACATTTCCAAAGAATTTTTTTTATTTTTTAAAAAGGTCCTAAAACGTATCCTACTTTTTGAAATCATCCCGGAGCTACCCCAATGCGCTCAATGAGTACACTTTATATTGCGATACTCTATAGGTTTACCTCCGTTTATCTTACGGAACACTTCTGGAAGTCTGTGAACAATGCCCCACACATGTTATAGATTTTATTGAACGGAGCATGAAACCTTACAAGTTGAGGTCAACCATATCCGTATAATCCTTCCATCACCTATATCTTAAAATAGTGGAGACATGAATTATCATCGTCAAATCTCTATATGCTCAACCATGAACTTATCTCCAGATTTGTATTTTTGTAAAACAATATTCGTAAACACCTTTGCGATATTGTTTTACAATATTGAAATACATTTCTCGGAGCATCAAGATATACAACTCACCCATATGAGCTGAAAAATCCTATATCTATGCACACCAGACTCCATAAGCATTGGACCATACCCAGGACACCCAGTGGTCAGATCATAAAAGGTCTTTGACATGCATGGAACTAAAGCATGGTGGATCACTCACAAACTAACCATGGCACTCAGGTCAAAAGATCACGAATACTACTCAACTCGAGAAGACCCTCTATTGATGAAATAATTAGATGTTTATTGGAGGTCCACGTGAGTCTGTTCAGTACTTAATCCTCACTAAATACCTGTATACTTATACAAACTTCCACTAAACCCATGGTTTGCTAAAACTAGCCATTTAAGCAATCTAGATATAGACATACAGTAATTTAAAAGGAATACTGATCGACCCGTATCGGTAATCATGGATCTGAAATGATATTTTCGAGAACATACTACATAATGACATTTTTAGCACCATTTGTAACTCTCTGCAACTATGTTATTGCTAATAAATTCTCAGGTCTTTGTCTCATTTCAGACAAGGTTCTAAATTTTAGAATTACTAACTTTTAGTGCTGACTGAAACTCCTTTACATCTATAATGTCTGTAAATATTACGAGCTTCTTACCATTTAATTATGAATTAACGATTATTATCAAAATGATCACTATTAAATGGAATGGTATGTAAGCACCATCTCTAATAAATATCATAGCATTTTTTAATTTTCAACAATTTTAAGATTCATCTGTCATTTGTAATTTTTTTGGTGCCTTACAATTAGTGTACAATAACTATATATACTAACAGATTGCTCGTACACATCTTATCTTATCTCTATAAGACAAGAGATGAGATGTTCAGCTAAACATTTCAATTGATAATGTGAATACTATAGATCATGGATATAGTTAGTATATGTTTTCAATCTGAAGACGTCCTCTCACTACTGTACATATTCCCTCTAATCTCTCAAATGGAAAAATAAAAATTTAATCACTTTAAATTTTATAGTAAAAAGTAGATCTAATCGAAATTCTACTCTGGTCTCATGTTTTAGCAATATTGGCCTTTGTAAAAATCAAAAGGTAGACAAATTTTATCAATTTCATCTCATGTAATTCTTACTTCGGATCCTAAACACACTTTATTTTCACACTTTAGCAATATTGGGTAAGTGTGTTCCAGATTAACTCATTAATGATCAAATATAAGAAACTGATATTACCCTCACGCTTTAGCAATATTGGATAACACTTTCATTTTATTTACCTTATCTCATGTTTAACTAGTATAGTCTAAATCATACTAACCAATTCATTATACTTTAGCAATATCAAGAAAGACCGAAGTGACCTGTCTAATACTGTATTGACGAGAAAAATCATGTATAAAATTATCTCATAATGAAATATATTTTCAATCTAATTAAGAGATATTTTTAAAAAAAAATATTCGCGTTCATAAAGATCTTATTCATTATCAGAACATTTGTTTCATGCAAGCATAACTAACCCCAATTAGTAAGGCTCTCATTGTGGTTAACAATGTAAACATATGATTAACAGTTTATAAGACAACAATATAATAGGTATATTGAATTAAATAAACTTCACATGTATAAAATAAAAAATGGAGTGACTTGTTCAAAATGCCACAACATTATGACTTAGAATGCCTCGGCGTTAACTACTTTAATAGCCTATTGAACACTTTAACGCTACATCGTTACATAATGCCTTAGCATTAATAAGCCCGATCCCCCAAAGATTTGTATGAAAAATACTCTAACCTGGCATGCTTCACTACCACAACGTTACTCAACACTTGAGTTTTCTCTCACTTTGAGAAATATAAAGAATAGACTACTTTGAAACATTTTCAAAGTTTTCATTATACATGACTAAAAATGAGGACCTCTTTACAACATTTACAATGTTTATAATACTTGGCCAATGAATTCTTAACACTTGTCTTCCATACAACCCATGCATGAAGACAAGTTGTCCCACTTCACTTGCCACTTATCACTTATTAATTCTATGCATATGACATGTGTCATTTATGCATTATATCCATTTTCTATGTGTCATTCATGCATTAGTTAACTACTTTAACTTATTTTTTAGTTTTGCATTTTTATTATGTTTTAGAGTCAATAAGTTGTGAGTGTTTTTTTGTTTTACTCGAGAACACGCAAAGTCTTAAGTTTGGGGGTATTTAATTACGTCGTAAAGGCACTAGTATATTTAGAACTCTGAACTTATGTTTTACTCCGAGTTACAAATATTTGGCTATTTATTTGCATTTTTTAATCATAAGTAGGTGCACGAGAAAATATTTGACGATTTAGGACAAACAGGAGGCGAAACAAACAAGAAACAGAGAAGCAATGCCAAAACTATAAGAGCTGGGCAATCGGGATTGAACATCGCAGCACCCAAGGCTAAACGCTGTGACGTCCAAGATAGTGAGCTAAGTGTCACGGTGCTTAGGTAGTTTCCCCCAATCTTTACTTTCTAGGTCTGAGTACCACGATGCTCATGCGACAAGTAAAACACCCTCATTTTAGTCATATTTCGACTTAGATTCAAAAGACCCCAACCCAAAGATTTCTAAGACCTATAAAAGTACTATTTTCTAAGCCAAAACATAGACTTTTTCAGAGGCAAAACTTAGGGAAATAATTCACAACACTAATTAAGAGAACAAAGCTAAGAATTCAATATTGAAGATCAAGATTCAAACTTCAAGTCAGAACTGAGAGATAAGCAACCCAAAGCATCTCTTTGATTAGTTTTTCTTCTTTATTCTTATCAATATGATCTTGTTTATGATGTCTTTGTTTAATTGCTTTGATACTCTTGAGTTTTTTATGAGCTAAACATTTCTAATCTAGGGTTATACTTTTATACCTAGTATGTAGTAAGATTTTGTTAATTTTTAGCTTATTAAGTTAATACATACAATTGACTCATTCTATCTTGTATTTAATTCTTTCATTATATTTGGCTAATATCTTGAATGATTAAGGAACCATGATGAACGCAACGGATGGATTCATATGTTTAGCCTGTGATAGTTTGATACCTAATCATAGAGTAACAACTATGCGTTCCATTAGGATAGACATATACCTAGATGACATGTATGGTATGATTTAAACCTATTCTTAATAAATTACATTCTATTATGATTATCATAGATATATAGGTAATTGTTAGAATGAGTAATATAGTTACTTGACCATCGATAGAGGCTTGTGATGAGATTAGAATCTAGCCAATCAATTCATATTAAGGGATTAACTAAGAGGTTAATGAGTCCAATAAAATATTAGGGAATAAGTCTAAACCCTTGATAGTTATTATGAAACGAAATAATCTCTTTGCTTCTAGATAAAAGTTAAGTAAATATAATTTTAGTAATTGATAGATAGAGTTAGATCATATAGTCCCTGTGGGAAACATAACTTGTACTAAAAATCTTATATTACTTTATACGAAAGCGAGCACTTGCGCTTAACTATTATTGCATACATCAAGTTTTTGGTGTTGTTGCCGGGGACTAATTTTTCTATTTTCTTGATCAATACTTATACCAAACTACTTGCTATTATTTCAAATTTTTTAATTTATTTTATTTTATTTTCTTCATTTTACTTTCAAATTTGTAGGGATAACCACATGAATGGGTGGTGCATAGAGTCAGTAAATTATTTGGGTAATTTTAATTGACAATAACCTAACCTATAATCATACTTCTATAATTCGGGGTAGAGAGATTATCCAAACTTCTCTTAGCATAGCAAGAAAAGAGATTCATCTAGACCATTGAATCCCCTAGGATTCCAGCCACTGCAAGAGAAGAAGCCGTCATTGGAAGATATGTTTATGCACTACATGAAGTCAAATGATGCTATTATGCATAATCATTCAGCTACCTTGAAGAATTTAAAAGTTCAATTGGGACAACTTACTGCTACAATCATAAGAGACTTCAAAGAGCTCTACCAAGTGACACCGAGGTAAATCTAAGAGGAAATGTAGAGTAATGCCAAGCTGTCAACTTGAGAAGTGATAAGATCCTATATGACAACACATCTAAACCACCACCATCAAGCATAAAGAAAAAGGAGAAGACGGTACAACAAGGTGATGTGTAGTCTTATAGACTACCAATACCTTTTCGTTAAAGACTATAAACGAGTAAACCATATGCCGAAATAAAACATATGTAGCATACTAGTCAAGGCAAAAATACAAAAATGCAGAAAAGTACAAAAATTCAGCAAAAGTGCCAGTAACAACATGCAAAATTAGCAGTATGCTCTACTCTTACCATTCCCTTAGAGGATGGAAAAAATGAAACTAGATAAACAGTTTTCTAAATTTCTTAAATTTTTCATATCAATCTTCCTTTTGTAAATGCACTTAAACAGATGCCTAGTTATGTCAAGTTTATAAAAGGCATCTTTTTTAAGAAGACAAGACTAGAAGATTATGAGATCGTAGCATTAATAGATGACTATAGTGCTATTCTTCAGAAGAAGCTACCTCTTAAACTCAAGGATTCTGAGAGCTTTACCATACTATGTTTAATTGGAAACCATGATCTTAGAAAAGTACCGTGTGATTTAAAAGTGAGCATTAATCTCATGCCCCTCCCCATCTATAATAAGCTAGGTTTGAGAGAAGTAAAGCCTATTAATGTTATACTCATGCTTACTAATCGATCTCACACCTTCCCGAAAGGCGTTATAGAGGACGTATTAGTCAAGGTGGACAAGTTCATCTTCTTTGCTAATTTCATCGTTTTAGATATAGAAGAAGATAAGAAGATTCCTATCATTATTGGAAGACCTTTCCTAGCCATCGGATGAATGGTCATTGATGTTAAAAATAGGAGATTACCATAAAGGTACAAAATGACACTGTCACTTTCAAAGTATTCAAAGAAATTAAGTTGCCATCTAAGAATGAAGCCTACTGCAGCATTAATATAGTTCATCCAAATGCCGAACAACTTAAAGACATAGACATGTTGAATCCTCATATTTAAACGAAGGTGTTGAAGCATAGAAGGAAAATAAAAAAGAAGAATGAGCAGCAGTGTGATGAAAGGATTAAAGAGAAGGGTATAAGAGAATTACTTCCTTGGTCTACGATTAAAGCCTTTTTAGAGAAGCACAAGGAGAATGAAGCAAAAGTTGTTACCCAAGGATTAATTGCAAAGATATAGAAGCCGAAAGAGATGAGAGTTAATAAGATCACATACAAAGATGCTTCCACTAGAACCTTTGATCTACCTTAAGAATGGAAGAAACCTCACCAAGTCGACAATATTAAATTAAGAGCTTCTTGGGAAGTAACCTAAGTAATTTTTATTTTTATTTGCTTTAGTTTCAATTTTAGTTACTTTCGTTTCTTTTCTTATAGGAATAAAATAACAAGTCAAGCATTCAAAGAAGCAGCACAAAGATTTACAAACATTGTGAGTAAAGGAAACCACAGTTACATCCAAGAGAGACAATAATGATGCATTGCTTACACTTCATTTATCAGGGAAGTATCTTACACTTAATTCTTTATTTTTTGACATTGAGGACAATGTCTAATTTAAGTTTAGGGGTTGGAAACACATAACCTGTGTTTATTTTACTACTTATATTGATTGATTATCTTGTGAGTTAAATTATTTAGTTGTTAGTTTTGATTTAAAAGATGATCACTAGTCTATGATATGAAAAAGAATATTGGCTGAATTTGTTTTTTTACAAGTCTCCAGAAAATAATAGATGCTTGAGATACGTCTTATATTATGAATCTTGAGCTGATTTTAACTTTATTTTTCCTTACTTATTATTGAGCACATTGAGATAAGCCTATATTAGTTGAATATTTTGCCTAGAGATACTCTTGCTTAAGTAGTACACCACAGTCTCGAAGATCAACACTCTAGAAGTTGCTTGAGTACAGCTTGAGGTAAATTCCAAGGAAACACACAGATAGAAAAATGACATTAGGCCATCTTTTGACCAATTGAACCTTTTCTATCCTACGTTTAATGTACATTTATCCTTAGTTACCCTTTTTGAGCCTAAATACCAATTATTTTTGTTTGACCACATTACAAGCCTTAAGACTTTAAGTTTATTCATCCTAAATTTACTCGTAACACGATAACCCTGGAGTTTATTTAAAAATATTCTTTAAAAAAAAAGTTATGGTTGTGTGTGAAAAAAGTACGGCAGTGGAAAGCCATAACTCTTGAAGGTATTTATCAATCTAAGTTTGGGGGTACATATCAAAAAACAAAGAAGAAGAAAAAAGTCTTTCAATTTTAAATACTCCATGCTTAAGAAAAAAAAGCAATTATTTGCAAAAGATTGATTAAAAGAAAGATAGGAATGTCATAAGTTTGGGGGAGGAGATAAATAAAAAAGAAAGGGAATCAAGAGGTTTCTAAATAAAGTTTAAGTGTTCATGGTATCATTTAAGCTTCATATATATATATATATATTTATATTCTACCTTGACCCTAGCCGTACATTACAAACTAATTAAAGTCTTAAATAAATCCCTAGACATGTGCCTTTCTAAGTTAGTGAAGAGTAGTATGAAAAGCAAGCTTATGGTAATGTTATTATGAATTGAAATATGTCGAGACATCATCTTTATGTACTTTCTTAAGTATTGAGTAAATCTATATTTTATTTGACTAATTACTTGTTTATTGCACACACATAAAAGTGATCAATTATAAGGAAGAATGAATGACTTGATGAATGGTATGATGATTTATTAAAAGTTGTTCATTGATTTCAAAAAAGATTTGTATCATCTTAATAGCCTTCGAGACAGTGATGAAGATTGTTTAATCAACCGAACTTATTTTTAGTTTTAATTTTTTTATTATGTTTTAGAGTCAATAATTTATTAGAGTTTGTTTTTGTTTTGCTCGAGTACCAGCAAAGTCTTAAGCTTGAGGGTATTTGATAAGGGCATAAATGCACTAGTATATTTAGCACTCCGAACTTATATTTTCCCTCAATTATGAATGTTTGGCTATTTATTTATATTTCTTAATCATAAATTGGTGCATGAGGAAAAATTTATCGATTCAGGATAAATGGGAGGCAAAACAAATGAGAAATAGAGAAGTTACGCCAAAAATATAAGAGTCAGGCAACCTAGGCCTAAGAGCCGCAGTAACCAAGGCTGGATACCGCAGCGTCCAAGGTAGTGAGCAGAGTGCTACAACACTTAGGTAGTTCCCCTAGTCTTTGTTTCTAGTTCTAAGCATCATGGTGCTCACCTTCTAGCCCCGCGATGCTCATATGACAAGTAAAACACCATATTGTTTGTCTTATTTTGACTTTGATTCAAAAGCCTCAACCCTAAGGTTTTTAAGACCTATAAAATCACTCTTTTCTAAGCCAAAACACAAAAATTTTCAGAGGGAAAACTTCGAGAAATAATTCACAACACTAATTAAGAGAACAAAGCCAAGAATTCAAGATTGAATATCAAGATTCAAGCTTCAAGTCAAGATAGAGAGAGAAGCAACACAAAGCGTCTCTTTGATTAATATTTTTTCTCTATTCTTATCAATATAATCTTGTTCATGATGTCTTTGTTTAATTGCTTTGATACTCTTGAGTTTTTATGAGCTAAACATTTCCGATCTAGGTTTATACTTTAAAACCTAGTATGTAGTTAGATTTGTTAATTCTTAGCTTATGAAGTTAATACATACAATTGATTCATTCTATCTTGTATTTTATGCTTTCATTATATTTGACTAATATCTTTAATGATTAAGGAACCATAATAAACTCAATGGATGGATTCATGTGTTTAGCCTAAAATACTTTGATACATAATCATAGGGTAACAACTATGAGTTTCATGTAGGATAGACATATATTAAGATGGCATGTATGGTATGATTTAGACCTGTTCTTATTGAATTACATTCTATTTGAATTACCATAGACATATAGGTAATTGTTAAAATGTATAATATAGTCACTCGACCATCGACAGAGGCCTATGATGAGATTAGAGTCTAGACAATCAATTCGTATTAACTAAGAGGTTAATGAGTCCAATAAAATATTTGAGATAAGCCTAAACCCTAGATTGTTTTTAATTAATGAATTCATCTCTTTGCTTACCTTGGATTAATATTAGGTTTAGTTTAGTTTAATTTATGAGAATTAGGTTAATTAGATTCAATTCTTAATTGAGTTTTTTGGATTAAAGTTAAATAGATATAATTCTGATAATTTTTTGATTGAATTAGATCATATAGTCCATATGGGAACAATAACTTGGAATTAAAATCCTATATTATTTTATACGATAGCGTGCACTTGTGCTTAGGAATTATTGCATACATCAAGCATCAAACTATACTCAATGACACTCAGAGGTCAAACCATTAAAGGTCTTTAACATGAGTGGAATCAAAGTATGGTGGATCACTCACAAGCCTACCGTAGGGCTCAGATCAAAAGACTACGAGTACTACTTAACTCGAGAAGCCCTCTATTAATGGCTCTATAGGATATTTATTGGAGGTCCACGTGAATTTGTTTAGTACTTAGTCCTCACTGAACACCTACATACCTATACGAGCTTCCACTAAGCCCATAGTTTACTAAGATTAATCGTTTGGACAATCCATATATAGGCATACACTGATCTAGAAGGAATATCATTTGACCCGTGTCGGCAACCATAAATGATGTTTTCGAGAATCAATTGTGCAATAACATTTCTTAACACCATTTATGACTCTTTATAACTATGTCATTACTATAATATTCTTGATTCTTTGTCCTATTTTAGACAAGGTTCTAACTCTTAGAATGCTAATATTTTGTGCTGAACCACACTCTTTTATATCTATAATATTTAGAAATGTAGCAAGCTTAGTACTATATAATTAAGTATTAACGATTATATTGAAATATTTTATATAAATATCAAATATTATTCAAACTGGAATGATACGTAAACACCAACTTCAACACTTAATGTATCAAGCGATAAAAAGGATGATAAGAACACACCTATTGAAATCACTTGTATCTCCGACTGCTTCTACTACTATAACCACCCTATCCTTAGTTGATGAGTAGGCCGCCTCTCCTGCTACTGATATTTGATTTGTATTTTTTGGCTTTATTTTCGCTTTTATCCTCGTGTTGTTTAGAGGAGAGTAGTCCGATATTATGGATAAGTTTTGTAAATATTTAATTCATCAATGGAAGTTTCTTTTTCCAACTTTTGATTTCTTGATTTATGTTGAATGCTTTATCCTCAGTCTTTTAGACCTCATTTTAATGAGAATGTAAATTAATCTATTATCCTAGATGTTAAATGTCCTTTATTAATCGCCTTAAACTTTGTGATTAACCACCTCCGTAAATTAATTTACATATGCATCCTTAGCTTTTAGACAATGAGTCCTTTCTTGGGACATAAATATTTTTATTGCAGGTCAAGTGTGCGTTCCCACGAATTTGCTTTTGGACTTTACATAAGTGTTCTTCACCCAAAATATATTTTTTGAGGAGTTCGTTTAGGAATATATCCTTACAAATTTGCTTTTGAACTTAACACGAGTGTTCTTCATCAAAAATACAATTTTTTGAGGAGTTTTGAGAGATATATCCTCATGAATTTACTTTCGAGCTTCACATGTGTGTGCTTCACTCAAAACGCATTTTCCTAAGGAGTATTTTAGGGATATTTCCTTGTGAATTTTCTTTTGGGCTTCAAATAAGTGTTTTTCACTCAAAATGGATATTTTCAACGAGTTGTTCAAGGATACATACTCCCAAATTCAATTTCAAGCTTCACATGAATGTTCTTCACCTAAAACATGTATTTCCAAAGAGTTCTTTAAGGATACGTCCTTGTAAGTTCGCTTTTGGGCTTCACATGAGAGTTTTTCACTCAAAACACATTTTTTTGAGTAGTTATTTAGGGATACATCCTTTTAGATTTTCTTTTAGGTTTTATATAAGTGTTCTTCACCTAAAATACACAATCTTGTGAATTTACTTTTCGAGTTCACTTGAATGTTCTTTACCTAAAATATAATTTTTTTAGAAGTGTTTTAGGGGTACATTCTTGCAAATTTTCTTTTTGGCTTTACATAAGTATTCATCACCTAAAACACGTCTTTGTAAGGAGTTCTTTATAGATACATCCTTACAAATTTACTTTTGAGTTTCACATGAGTATTATTTGAGGGGTTGCACGTATGGCCTTTATCTTAATCCTTCTAAAAGATTGCCTTATGTTTCCTGATGACTCTTAAATTTTGCAAGCTTGAAGAGTACAACAAGAACAATTATGGGTAGTATTTCTTAAGCGTTTAGCATTCTATATTTTTCTGATGACCCTTCCATCTACATATATAAGTTTCAGGTCGGATTCTTCTGAGCACTTTATAGGGTCCTTCCTAATTTGAGCTGGCAACCATTTTCTATTTTATTTTTGGGTAAGTCGATGAGGGTTTCTACCATCTCCGGTTATTGGGAGAGTGGTCTTTAAGTTCGGCAGGTCGTGTCATGGTTTAGTGATCTATCAGGGCTTCTAATGTTCTTCTAGACTTTTAAACTTCTTTATTACTTCAACCAATAAACCTTTTAATTCATCCCTTTCCTACGCAATCTTTTCAATTCTTCTTTCAACACTTCACACCAAGCTAGTAATAACCCATCTTAGTGCGATATGTTGTTATTCTATAAATAAATTTTTCTTGCTACTTTGAGTTACCATGGAAGGATTAACTACAGTCTTTAAATGTTCTTTTCTCATAATCTTCCATTTTTGTGTCTAATAGCTTTCTATTCTATTCCCATAAATGGCACCAAACTGTTAATCTAAAAATTTAGATAATTTCTTACCAACAAGTTGTATTTATTTCTTCTAAGAATTGTAACTGACAAAAGGGTTGGCCTCGTGAAGACTAAACTAAACTAGTTCACTCCAAGGATGTTGAGCTTGATAAGGACCCTGCAACGACAAAACAATTAGACCATGCCAAAAGTTTTTCTAACCATGGTACTCTAATACTTAAGTCGACAAGAGTTGAAAAAGGGGTAAAAAGAGTAGAAAGACAATAAATGATGATAAAAAGAGAGAAAACGAGGCTTATTCAAAAGTGCAGAAAGAGATCCCCCTTAGCTCAACAATTCGGACCTATTTATAGAGTTCATAGTTATACAATCCAATTAAAATTAGAAAGTATCATGATTTTTTCTTCTTAAACTCATTTATTAGAGTTTTATCAAAATAAAAATACTTTTTTTTTTATCTTTGTAGGACTTTTATTGAGATTATAGGAATTATATTTGTAGATAAAATCTCAGATCCAATCATTCTCAGTAAAAAGTCTATTTTTAATCATTAGTATGTGACTAAGGTAGTTAGCTTAACTGAAGAGGACATCTAATGCCAAATACCAAATTCTGAGGATTCCTTTTAAGGAAATTGAGGACTTATTAGCTAATTTAAAAATGTCTCTTGTTGAGTTTTATTAAGGATGATGGATCTTAATCAATATGTCCTTAAGTATCTGGGCTTGCATTTATAAACCGAAATTCAAGGGAAACAGAACTTTTGTTTATAAGGAAAGAAAAAACTTTTAGAAGGCATGAATTTTGCATATATATATATATCATAACATTTGCCTTCGAAGCTATGGATTTGGCTTCTTCTGTGCAAGGCAAAACCAAAGACGCACGTGAAAGCACACAATTAGCTCTCAAACATAATAAATAAGCATGTTGTACTGTAAACGAATGTATCCCATGTACCAATAAGTGCTTCATGTCTATTTAGAGCAATATTAATATAATCCCCTTTGCTTTTTTTTTATTTATATTATCTTTGTTCATTTATTTTACAAGAAGTTGGGAATCTATGAATTGCAACTCTTATTTACTTGCCAAAAGTAACTTGTCCCGTTGCATGTAGGCTAAACTCTAGCTTTCTTATTTAGTGTTAATTATACTCTCTTCTAAGAAGACTAGATGTGGAAAATCCATCTCCTTTTCATTTATTGGTGGATACATATTGAATTTTTACTACAGACATAGGCACGATTAATTCCTAATTTAAGTTTGAGTAATATTATATATTTTAAATTATTTTTCAAATTATATCTTAAAAAATTATATGTCAAGTAAATATTAAATGTAATAAATAATTTTAAAATTTATACTATTTTACCATTTAATTTTTGTTTGATACATCATTTTTTAAAATACAATTTAAAATATCTCTTTATATTTTATTACTAATTTTTCTTGCTTTTTATTTACTGATTGCTAGGTTGATATATAATTGTCAAAATTAAAATTTTTTAAAAAAAAAAAAACAAGAAAAAGAGAGTTTGAAAGTATATTTTAGCGTTTTAGTGAAATAATGCAAAATACTTTTTTTGGAATGACCGAAACAAAGCTATACATCATTCAGGTGCCATTCGGAACTCCAGTGTACTGTTAAATTGGGCGTTAGATTTCTTGAAAGATTTTCAGCAGTAGAAGGTAAAGCCTGTAGAGACCAGGTTCAGAGAAAATGAGAAATGTCAAATGGAACCCTCCTACTGAGGGATTTGTAAAACTGAATTCAGGTGCTGTGTAGGACCCGAAACGCAACATTACTGGCCTTAGATTTATTTGTCGAGATTGATCAGGCTCAGGGCTATGATCAGGAGCTATTTGCTTGAAGTTCTTGCTGCCAGTCCCCAGAGCTGAAGCTATGGCCATCAGATGTGGTTTATCCCGCCTTAAGAATTTCGGGCTCTGCCTGGTTATTTTTGAGTCTGATGCGATGTCTATCGTGGATGATATTCTCAAGTTCAGTTTCTAGCCTTAAGTAAGATATTTCAGATCTCTTAAAACTTTTTCAGGTTCATAAAGTCTTTTATTCGCATAGAGAATATAATAGAGTAGCTCATGAATTGGGAAATATACTATCTTGTTCTTCGGATTGTTTTTGAATGGGATCTGTCCTATCTTTGCTGAATTCTTTTCTTGTTGAGGATCTTAATCCTCCAGGTTGAGCTTAGTAATAATAAATTTGGCATTCAGAAAAAAACAAAAAAGACACAATGCAAAATATTTTTGCTTCTCTGTAAGTGTCTTATATTGAGCTAACACACTCCTAAAATGCTTTCAAAATTAAACCAATGTTTGGTATCACAAAATTCAATTACACGTTGTACACTGAATCCGTTATATAAAAACAAAGTAAAAATTATTGTAAATAAGCAAAAAGTGGGATCCACCCATCTAAAAATCTAATAAAATTTAGACTTAAAAGAGAGAAGATTTTTTTTTTTAAAAAAAAAAAAACACTGTCAGCAAGTGGTTTTTTATGGAATGATTCAATGGGCTATAAATTCCAATTGATGTTTTACCTCCTACCATGTGGGGTAAGCTACTGAAATTGGTGACCTAGAAGTCTAAATATAGACTAAGTTATATATAGCGAAATGATTGGTTTTTTAGGTAGATTTTGTTTGGAATCCCATGAACCAAACAAATCAAAGAAACATTAATGACCTAATAAATCCTAAGTAGATTTACTGATTAATAAAGTGTAAAAAAAGGATAAAATTTTCCAACGCCTATGATTGAAAAACTGTAAAAAAAAAAAAAAAAAAAAAAGAAATACTTTTAGCCACTAGCTACCAAAAACATCTCTTACTATTGGGTTTCCAATTCTTAAGCAGAGTTCATGATTGTGGGTTTGAATGGTGTAAACGATGAAGATATGTCTTATAAGATGGGAAAGGAGTTCAATGGTTATTATTATTTTTATTTTTCGTTTACCTTTTCTATTTTCTAAGAGACGTTAGGTAAATTGGACCATATTGTCTACTATATGTTTTCATTTCAAGGTAGTTGATTTTACTATCTCGCATAAAACGACGACACGATAGTTCTGTAGCCATTCTAATGGTTAAATCATGCTCCGCTAATCTCATTAAAAAAGCCCACAAACAATAACGAAATTCTCAACGTGAGTTAAGGTATATGTTTATTAAAGATTTTAATTGACATTAGTCTTAAAGAGAATATTAACAAGAACTGATTTGAATTTGATTACAATTTTTTAAAGAAAAATATATACTTCATTTTGTTAGTTCTAATTATAATCTAATCATGCTTTAATAATTTTAAAAGTAATTAGATTAATGCAGAATAAAAATAAAATAATAATTAAACATATTGACAGGACCTGCTCCGAGACCTTTTACTGTAAATCTCGGTGGCCTCACCAAATATCCCAACAAAAAGTTTTTAGAGTCTAACTATTAAAATTGAGAAAATTTACGAGGTGAATCCTTCTTAATTCTTACTATTACTAACTAAATCTCGGAATATCCGTGAAGATAATTTACCAATTTTTTTTTTAAAAAAAAATCTCTTTTATTTTTCTAAAAATCCAAAAATAAAACCTGCAATAAAAATCATACTTCTATTTAAAATAGTTTTCTCAACTTCCAAATAAGACATCCAATCCTTCCAAAATCAAATCCAAATCCACACAATAATTCAATTTCATTTCAATTACAAAATTAATATACTAATGAAAAGTAAAAAATGTCATTGTACCACCGAAACTATTTCTTGTTTGTTCGAAATATATATACAATATGCACAAAGTTTATAACTACTTTGTAGAAAATCAAAAAGTGCTACTTAACATATTTATATTTACAAAATGATCGTTTGTCTTAGCCAACTAATCTGTTATAGGAGAACCAGCAACCTGCGCACCGAGGCCTGCACTTGGAGTAGGGTTCAGAAAATATAAAACATCAAACGAGTGAACTAAAGGAGTTCAGTGAGTGCATTTAAAATTTTCAATAAAAATAAGATTCTGAAACATGCTTCTAAAACTATTATAGAACTGTAAAATGGTTTCTAAAGGTTATATGCTGATAAAATCCAGGCGAGTGGTTTTTTATTAATAATTACTGTAGACAATTGCCAGAATCTGTAAAAACATAATAACTAACATGTACACATATAACTCAAAAACTACTAAAACTCTCGTTCGGCCATGTTTTTTCTAAACTACATCAATGGTAACCCTAAAACTCTATACTCACGCAGCGACTAAACTAGCACCACACAATGTGAGTAGGTCACAGGGCATCTAAACTAGCAACACACACTGTGACATTTAAAGACATCTCACTGACTATGCAGTAGAATTCTACATCGCCTACATATAGTGAGATAATACTCTGTACATATAGAGCGACTCACATGGCTCGATAACCTGACTTCCCGGAGTTAGTGACTCACCCCTCCCCCCCCCCCCCCCCCCCCAATACTTGCCCATGCATATGCGATATACCGGTCGGGTTTTAAACTATCACCACACTGTAAATCTGAGGGTATCAATAGTCTTTAAAAACTAATTTAATAATTTTAAAAATAATTTCTCAAACTGAACATAGAAATTTATAATTATAATAGCATACCGAAAACTGTAAATCATGCTTATACATTTAAAATCAAATAAACATAAAATTCTAATATGTTAAAACATATTAAACAAAGGATAATCAATTACAAATTTTCAATCACCAAACACTTCAAGTTCAATTTTTCTCTGAAAATTTACTTCATTTACCGCTCTCGATTTTCTTCATTTACACGCCATAAATGACATTTAAAATATTTACAAATGCTAAAATTACACTTAAACTAGGAACAACCCAAATTGGCTTACAAAGCCCGGATGGATTCACTTTCTATTTTTCATTTACATGGTCATTAAATCTTATTTAATTCATCATTTGAAGTCATAAAATTGCTTAACACTCCATAATTTCGGTTGAACATAATTGCCGTTCATTTTATCAAGAATGGATAACTACGTCCCCTTTGCTTCATTTTTTATTTTCCATTATCCATCTACATCTCATTGACACAATGAATCATTCATATACAACAATTGAACCAAAACACCACTCAAATTCTCAAATCCTTAAATTGGCCGAAATTACTGTTGGGTTATGGGTTGTACAAATTAGCTAGAGTGCTTGCATGTGGGTTGTGTTCATCATATAAATAATATACATATCTCATACATACATGTGCACAGCGGAAGATTAAATACAATGAACACAGAAAATACATATTTGATTAAACTAAAATTCGAGATTGAGAAATATCACCAATGAAGCCTTTGGATTAATTTTCTTTGAAGTCCACCATGAAATGAATCTTTGATCAATCCTAGCAATCAACAAGGGTGGGTTTAATTGTCTAGAATGGCAGCATCTTAATCCAGCATATGTGTTTAACTCTTAAACATTTTTCAAAGTTAAACTATTTAACTTAATTAAATTTGTTTTTCCTTTTATTCAACTCTTGAATAAATAAAACAAATCATGTTTTTAGTTATTACATTTAGAAACTATTTATCTAATTTATTTTGTTGTTCTAACACTTAAAACACAAAACAAACAATTTCAATTTCTCAAATTGAATTGGCTCCCAAAATGCAAAACCTAAAAACTAAAAACTTTTTTGAATTTTGAATTTCATTTCACTTTATATACTAATGCATTAATTCCAAACTAATTTGAATTTCATTTGCATTTCATTTGGCTTAACCTAACCTTAGTTAACATTTAACCTTAGTTAGATTATTTTAACTTAACCTTTAAGTTAATAAATATTTAATTAATTTAACTATAGTTAACTAACTTAACCATGGTTAGGTTAACCTTTACTTAACCTTTAAGTAAGGTTAACTTAACTTAACTATATGGTTAACTTTTAACCTTAGTTATGTTAAATTAATTTATTTAACAATTAAATAAATATTTATTTATTTTAATTATTTAACAATTAAATAATCATAAAGTGAAATTACTATTATATCCTTACTCGGTTACCAAGTTAACCTAAAGTGGGTCTTACCATTTAACCATATACTTTAGTTAACGTAACCTTAGTAATTGCTGAATTATACTGTATTGAACAATTCAATACGGTACACTGCCCAAGTGCTCAAAGAGTACATTTCATATTGGGACTCTCTAGGTCCACACCCGATTTGTCAAATGAAACTATTCCATTAATCCGTAATCGATGCCCCACGTACACGTTACGAATATTACAAATCAGCGTGTCAAACCATACAAGTTGAGGTCATAACGTATACGTATAATCCTTCCATCATTTAACTCTGGATGTGCGGGGATATAGATCAGCACCGTCAAATCCCCATTTGCTCATCCATAATCTTATCTCTAAATTCGTATCTCGATAAACAATATATGCAAACACTTTTGCTATATTGTTTAACCCTGTGGGAAACTCTTTTCCCGGGTTTATGCTTGTGGCCACAAGACTTTATGAAATACAACCTCGGAGCATCGGATATACAACTTACCTACGTAAGTTGACGGATCCTGTATCTACGCACACCGGACTCCATGAGTATCGGACCATACCCAGCGACACATAGTGGTCAGACCATGAAAGGTCTCTGACATATGTGGAACCAAAGCATGATGGATCACTCACAAGACCACCGTGGCGCTCAGGTCAAAGGACCACGAATACTACTCAACTCCAAAGGACATTCCTTTGACGGTTTCATAGGATATTTATTAGGGTTCTCATGAGTCTGTTTAGTATCCAGTCCTGACTTGATACCCGCATGCCTATACAAGCTCTAAGCTCATGGTCAGCTAAGAACAACCATCTGAACCAGTCAGATATAGACATACATTAATCTATATAAAGTGAATCACTGATAGACCAGCATTGGTGATTATAGATCAGGAACATTATCTTTGAGACACACTTACATAATGATATTTCTTAACATCTATTGCAACTCTTTGCAACTATATCATTACAAGTATACTCTTAGGTCTTTGTCCTATTATAGATAAGGTTCTAACTCTTTAGACCTCGCTGACTCTTATAACCTGCTAACTCTTAACATTTATAACTCTCAGCTTTGATAACTATTAGTTCTGGTCTAAACTCCTTTAGACCAGATCTGAACTCTTTCAGATCAAACAATGTCTGTAATGTTACAAGCATTATATCATGTTAATATAATATTAACAATCTTTATTCGAAATGTTTACTGTATAAATATTAACAATTAATATTCATACAATATTGGAATGGCACGTGAGCACCAGCTCCAACAATTACCATCCCCCACCAGTTCATTTCTTTTCTTAATTTCTTGTTCCAATGACATTTAAATCATGCCAATTTAATTCTAATGCCCTAATAATATTCAATTGAAGTTTCTACATCAAGATCACACCAAACCCTAATTGTTACCTTACTAATTCCTTTAGTTTGGTGTCTCCTTTGAGTTCCACACTTGAATTTAACCCACATCTAAGTCAAGAATTCAAAAAAAAAACATTAATATAAGTGATCTTGAAAAATTATATACCACCATCACTAAATAATATTTTTCTTACCTCTTTTCCTTAGGTTTTCACTAGTGCAAGCTTCAATTGATCTTAAAAACTTTTGTTTGGCTTGATTTTAGCTTGATCATGCATGAAAAATCATGAAAAAGCCTTGCAATTTTACTGTTGGAGCTTCTCTCCTCTTTGGCCGAAATTCCTTCTTCTTGCTCTAACTGTTGGGATTTGTGCTTACGTGCCATCCCTTTTATGTATAAATATTTGCTTTATGATTATACATTTATGATTTCAATATATCACTAATTATTTTATTTATAAATATGGTAAGATGCTTGTAACGTTTTAGACATTGTATGATCTGAACGAGTTTAGATCTGATCTAAAGGAGTTTAGATCAGAACTAAGAGTTAGTAAAATCTAAAGAGTTAGAGCCTTGTCTGAAATGGGACAAAGACCTAAGAATATATTAATAATGACATAGTTGCAATGGGTTGCAAATGGTGCTAAGAAATGTTGTTATGCAAATATGTTCTTAAATTTAATGTTCCTGATCTACCTTCACTAATGCGGGTCTGCTAGTGAAGATCTTAATATAAATATAGATCAGTGTATGTCTATATTTGGATAGTCCAGATGGTTAGTCTTAGCAAACCATGAGTTTAGTGGAAACTCGTATAGAGATACAAGTATTCAGTAAGGACTGAATATTGAACAGACTCACAAAGATCTCCAATAGACATCCCATAAAGCCGTCAATGGAGGATCTTTCGAGTTGAGTAGTATTCGTGGTCCTTAGACCTGAGTGCCACGGTGGACTTATGAGTGATCCATCATACTTTGGTTCCACACATGTCAGATACCTTTCATGGTCTGACCGCTGGGTGTCGCTGGGTATGGTCCGATGCTCATGGAGTTCGGTGTGTACAGATATGGGATCCATCAACTCAATTGGGTGAGTAAAATATCCTGTAACTCTAAGATTGTATTTCAGAAAGTCTTATGGCCATAAGCAGACATCCAAGAATTTCTTGGGAAAATAATATCGTAAAAGTGTTTACGGATATTATTTATTGAAATACAAATCTAGAGATAAGTTTATGGTTGAGCACATGGAGACTTGACGGTGTTGATCTATATCTCCGCTCTTTTAGGATATTTATGATGGAAGGATTATACGAATATGTTATAACCTCAACTTGTATGGTCTAATGCACCGTTTTGTAATATCTGTAACATGTGTGTGGGACATTGTTAACGGACGTGTGAAATAGTTTCATATGACAAATCGGGCATGGACCTAGAGAGTCTTGTTGGAGCTGGTGCTCACGTGCCATTCCAATATTGTATGAATATTAATTGTTAATATTTATACAATAAACATTTCGAATAAAGATTGTTAATATCATATTAATATGGTATAATGCTTGTAACATTACAGACATTGTTTGATCTGAAAGAGTTCAGATCTGGTCTAAAGGAGTTTAGATCAGAACTAATAGTTAGCAAAGCTCAGAGTTATAAATGCTAATAGTTAGCACTGTTAATAGTTATCAGTTTATAAGAGTCAGCGAGGTCTAAAGAGTTAGAACTTTGTCTATAATGGGACAAAGACCTGAGAGTATACTTGTAATGATATAGTTGCAAAGAGTTGCAATAGGAGCTAAGAAATATCATTATGTAAGTATGTCTCAAATATAATGTTCCTGATCTATGATCATCAATGCGGGTCTATCGGTGAATTCACAATATATAGATTAGTGTATGTCTATATCTGACTGGTTCAGATGGTTGTTCTTAGCTGACCATGAGCTTGGAGCTTGTATAGACATGCGGGTATCCAGTCAGGACTGGATACTGAACAGACTTATGAGGACCCCAATAGATATCCTATGAAACCGTCAAAGGAAGGTCCTCTCGAGTTGAGTAGTAATCGTGGTCCTTTGACCTGAGCGCCACGGTGGTCTTGTGAGTGATCCATCATGCTTTGGTTCCACATATGTCAGAGACCTTTCATGGTCTGACCGCTATGTGTCGCTGGGTATGGTCCGATGCTCATGGAGTCCGGTGTGCGTAGATACGGGATCCATCAGCTTACGTAGGTAAGTTGTATATCCGATGCTCCGAGATTGTATTTCATAAAGTCTTGTGGCCACAAGCATAAACCCGGGAAAAGAGTTTCCTATAGGGTTAAACAATATAGCAAAAGTGTTTGCGTATATTGTTTATCGAGATACGAATCTGGAGATAAGATTATTGGATGAGCAAATGGGGATTTGATGGTGCTGATCTATATCCCCGCACATCCAGGGTATAAATGATGGAAGGATTATACGTATACGTTATGACCTCAACTTGTATGGTCTGACACGCTGATTTGTAATATTCGTAACGTGTGCGTGGGGCATCGATTACGGATTAATGGAATAGTTCCATTTGACAAATCGGGTGTAGACCTAGAGAGTCCCAATATGAAATGTACTCTTTGAGCACTTGGGCAGTGTACCGTATTGAATTGTTCAATACAGTATAATTCAGCAATTACTAAGGTTACGTTAACTAAAGTATATGGTTAAATGGTGGGACCCACTTTAGGTTAACTTGGTAACCGAGTAAGGATATAATAGTAATTTCACTTTATGATTATTTAATTGTTAAATAATTAAAATAAATATTTATTTGTTTAATTGTTAAATAAATAATTTAACATAACTAAGGTTAAAAGTTAACCAAGTGGTTAAGTTAAGTTAACCTTACTTAAAGGTTAAGTAAAGGTTAACCTAACCATGGTTAAGTTAGTTAACTATGGTTAAATTAATTAAATATTTATTAACTTAAAGGTTAAGTTAAAGTAATCTAACTATGGTTAAATGTTAACTAAGGTTAGGTTAAGCCAAATGAAATGCAAATGAAATTCAAATTAGTTTGGAATTTATGCATTAGTATATAAAGTGAAATGAAATTGAAAATCATTAATCTTTTAAAAGTTTTTAGTTTATATGTTTTGCATTTTTGGGAGCCAATTCAATTTGAGAAATTGAAATTGTTTGTTTTGTGTTTTAAGTGTTAGAACAACAAAACAAATTGAATTAATGGTTACTAAATGTAATAACTAAAAACAAGATTTGTTTTATTTATTCAAGAGTTGAATAAAAGGAAAAACAAAATTGATTAAGTTAAAGAGTTTAACTTTAAATCATGTTTAAGAGTTAAACACAAATGTTGGATTAAGATGCTGCCATTCTAGACAATCAAACCCACCCTTGTTGATTGCTAGAATTGATCAAAGATTCACTTCATGGTGGACTTCAAAGAAAATTAATCCAAAGGCTTCATTGGTGATATTTCTCAATTTCGAATTTAAGTTTAATCAAATGTTATTTTCTGTGTTCATTATATTTAATCTTCCGCTGTGCACATGTATGTATGAGATATGTATATTGTTTATATGATGAACACAAACCCACATGCAAGAACCCTAAGTAAATTCGCCCAACCATATAACCCAACAAGTCTCACAATATGAAGTGTACTCGTTGTGCACTGGGGCGGCGAATTGGATTGAATAATTAATCCAACAATTTCCAGCAAAATGAAAAATGTTTCTAGGTTCCTTTTATTATTTACTTGTCAATAATTGAAGGTAAAACACATTATTGGTTTACAAGAGTTGTTAACCAATAAGAAATTGACAAGTGACATAATCTTACTCCATAAATTATTTACCATGTATTTACCTATTTACCTTGCTTGGTAAATACATATATGGTAAATGTAAATAATCAAGATAGTTTTGAATTATTAATATTTTATATATTAATCAAATTATTATTATTAATTGGAATAAGTGGCAAACACCATTTACTAATGGAGAATGCACTTGTTATTAATAATAAGGAAAGTTTACCACTTTGTAATTCTTAAATGATACACTAAGGAAGTGGTAAAACCACTTAACATTGATTAAATGCCATTTACTCTCTAGAAATTGATTCAATTAGTTGAATCAAATTGGTGAGTGAAAAATATGATAGATTAATATTTGTAATGGCAAACATGGTTAAGTGGTGGTGGAGCACTAAGAGAAATCATTCTTTGCACTTAAGAAAGAATTGAAAGAGTTCAATGTGTGCAAGATAGAGTGAAATTCGTTCTAGGAGAAAGGAGAGAGAATTAAGAGCTTTTCCTAAGTGTTTTTCTCAAAGTGTTGAGAGAAAATACAAAGGCTTACCAAGCTACAACATATAGAGTTGTAAAGAACTATAGAAAACACCCAATTCTTCTCATCTCTTGGTAGTAATCATAAGGACAAATTATTTTAAGTGCTAAAACAATCATTTGCTAGAAATTCAAGGCTGCCATTCTAGCTTCACAATCCCACCGGATTTAGTTGTGAACTAGAATTGTGCAAGGGAACACTTCAAGGTGAGCTTAACAAATTGAAGCTTGGAGTTCTTGAAGATTTGTAAAGCTACCTTCATATCCGGGTAAGTTATTTATTTGTTATTCATTTTATATCATGCATGAAATATATATATGAGATATATATGTACTTGAATGATCATACATGCTTGAATATGTTACATATTGTTTAATATATATGAATACTTCCGTTGCGTATTTAATTTTTGAAATTATACACATCTATACACATCACACACCATATCACACAACACTAACACCTTTTGCTTTCTACTTAGCCAAATTTTTACACACTTCTTCCTTATATAGTGCTCTCCCAAAAGTCAAAATTTTCCCTCAATTAACTCTAAATTTTTAAAATGCCAAGTTAGAAATGAAAGTATTTAATTGGTTCCTTTCTAACTATTTAGTTAGAAAAGTCAAGGGAACTAACTAAGCTTCCAACTTGGCAATCCATTAACTTGTCTCTAATTGGTCCATTTCCTAATACATGGATTGTATTTTTTAACAAAGACTTGTTCCATGCATAACACTTATATGGAAATCTATGTGTTAAATTAAAATTTCCTTTTCCAACCAATAGAAAAAAATTTCCAAAACTATTCCATAATTGTCTGACTCCTCAATCGACTGTGAAATTACCAATTTAGGTCTAATACTTCTCACGCGCATCATAAAAAAATATTTCTACTAGGGTTGAAATCGGGTAACCTTACGATTTCTTTATCGCTTTATACAACAATCTAAGTACTTACATTACTAATAGAAATTATATATTACATATATCTCCCATTATTATTAACTTTATCAATCTATAAATGAGTTTAAATGCGTTTAGGAGTTTCTGAGCCTTAATTAATCTCAAATAATAGTGTATAGTGTTAAAAATGAGATTGAATGGCTTAAAGACTTATACCACAATTATTATGTTTATTTCTTGTAGTGTGTATTATCTTTCATTATGAGTGCGCTTTATTTATAATAGACGGATTCCTTATTATAAATGAATTAGGATTATCGTTATCCTATTAAGAGATTGATATAAACCACTTTTAATTCAATCTATTATTATAAATAACTAGCCCTCGATCAAAAAATTTAAAAATGATTACTAGCCCTCGGTCACTCATGCAGTGGGGGCTCGACATGATCGGCCCCTACCCAATGGAAGAGATTCAACGAAATATGCTATTATCATTGTTGATTATTTTAATAAGTGGGAAGAAGCAAAACCTCTAGCCAGCATTACCATCAAAAAGATCAAAAGACTTCATATGAAAGTGTCTAGCTTCAGATTTATGGTACCCCACACTATTATCAAAGACCATAGAAAGTAAATTAATAATTAAAGCTTTAAAGATTTATGCACATAAATTATGGTATTTTCCTCCCCGTCCACCCGAAGGCAAATGAAAAGGTTGAGTCTTGCAATAAACTCATCAAAAAACTACTGAAGAAAAAATTAACAGATAAGAAAAGAGCTTAAGTTAATGAGTTGCCTAATGTTCTGTGGGCTCTCAAAACTACTAGTATGACAACTATAGGGGAGACTTCTTTCTCATTAACTTTCAGTTATGAGGTAATGATGCCAGCAGAAGTAGGGATGTATACCGACAGAGTATAAAACTTAGAAAAAAATAAAAATGAGGAGCTCATGCGAGAGAACCAAGATCTTATCAATTAGAATAGGGAAATTGCCAAGATTCAAATTGTGACCTATTAGCAAAAGGTCAATCGATATTAAAACAAGCAAGTTTGAGCTCGGGAGTTTCAAGAATGGGATTTGGTTCTAAGAAAAGTATTGCAGAATATGAATGACTTAATTAAATGGGACCTCATAACAAACTAGGAAAGCCCTAATGAAGTGCTTAGAAGGGTACGACTAAAGCATATAAGCTCAAGCACACTAATGGAAGATGTTTCCACCAAGAATTATTTGACAGCAATCCCTTTACAAAAGCAATACTCTTCTCTTCTTTATAAACAATAAGGTAATGAAAACATTTCTATTGATTAGCATTTATTTTATCTGATATAATTGTTGGAGCTTAGGGAACGAAGGACCCTCAAAATTAGCCTTATGCCACATAATATAAAAACCCCCTAATATCTTCCATGAGTTCAAATTTAATTAGCACAAAGCCAAATTTTAGTGGGGTAATATGTTTATAAAGAATGGTTAAAGGGGCATCCTTAACCCTAAGTCCAAGAAATGCAAATTGAGGCCATTTCCATATAAGATAGCATACTTGCATACTCATCATCTTGAGGTACTCTCAAAGTAAACCCTCAAGAATTTCAAGTCTCTTTCTTAATTCACCAAGGACCTCCTCACTTATGCCTAAGGGATGACAAGATGGGAATCCTACTAAAAAGGGGTTTCATTTCCACTATGAATGAGAAATTTCTTATTTTTCTTCTTTTTTGGCCTACTTGATTTGTCCTAAACTCCTTCCTATTCAGGGGGGACTAGAGACAACTCTTTACTATTGTGAGTTCGCTTAGAATCATCAAGGTCCTCAGTCACTGCAGTAATACCCCTTCCTCAAACAGGGTTATTTATTAGTTCTTAAGCCTTTTGAGCACTCTTATCATCTACATTTTGGTCGAGATACTCTCAATACTTGAATCCTTTCTAAGATGCTTAGAATTCTGACCAGATACATTCTAAGAGCAACCCTTTGAAGACATAATTCTCATAGCTAAATAAAGTACAAAAGAGACCCTGTCAAGAATGTGCCTAAAAGTTAATTAAAGAGCACTTAAGAGATAAGACAAGCGAGTACCACAAGACACCAGACTCAAAAATAAAAAATAATACCAAGAAAGTATTATTAAAGCATTTACCTATGGAAAAATTATGAAAGCGAAACCACAGATGGAGCAAATTATAAAGACAAAGCTCTTAACTACTAAAAAACTTCTGGTCTTTAAAATCGTCAAGAGAAAACCAACATTATAAAAATGAAAGGCTCACGGCCCTAGGATCTCAGTTGTTAATTCAAGATCTATGAGTTGAAACACCACTACAAGTTGAAACTGTTGTTGGGGATCGAATATATGTAGGTATATGCATGTACGATTGTGTCTATTACCTAAAATATGTATCACATACATATTATACATGGCGAAAGCGTTAAATTAAACAATAAACACAATAAATAAATATATTAATCACATTAATATATTAATAAGGTAGAGAACTCACTTCAATGTGTAACGTTATACACGTATTTCTCTGGCGTCCACATGGAGACCAACTCGTGGACAGTTTTAGTCACCAACACAGTGAGCTTGGTGAGCTAGAACAGCAGCCCCATATCCAGCACGAAATTAACTCATAATCCCAAAAATAGCCAGGTGTGTGTTTTCTTCTTTTTCTCTAAAAGAATAAGGAAATAGAATATGAAGCAATTCACAATTGCTTCTCATGGCATCATAGAGAAAAATAAAACAATCTATTTTTTTTTATTTTCCTTTTTTTTATTTTCTTTTCTTCTTCTTCTCAGCGGTGCCATTTCTTTCTCTTCTCTTTTCTTTCATTTCTCATTCTCTTGGCCAAATTCACAAAACACACTTTTCACTTGCTTCTCTCGCACACATCTCATTATATATATATAAAGTAAAATAATAATATAATATTAATAATGGGTGCCAACTATTTGGCACCTAAAATATAATATTATTATATACAATATAATAAAATAATGAGATATTTTGATTATTTAACAATTACATAATCAAAGTATAAAATAATTATTTTACCCCTCATGAATAGTTACCAAGTCTACCCCTAGTGGGTCTCACCAAATTCCACACTTGGATAACTCAACTGAGGGTCCACAATACTCCATGTGTCATTATACAATTAGTAAATAATAATTATTAACTAATTATTGTATTTAACACTTAAATACAGACATGTACACATTCTTGTGGTAGTGCTGAATATTGTTGGATTAAATACTTTAATCTGGCACGCTGCCCCAGTACACAACGAGTACACTCCATATCGCGGGACTGCCTAGGTCCACGCCCGATTTGTCAAATGGAACTATTTCATGAGTCCGTGAGCAATACCCCACGTACACATCACAGATATACAAATTAGCGTATTGAACCATTCAAGTTGAGGTTACAACACATACGTATAGTCCTTCTATCATAATATCCTGGATGTACGGGGATATAGATTATCACCGTCAAATCTTCTTGTGTTCATCCATGTCTTATCTCTAGACTTGTATCTCACTGAACAATATGTGCAAACGCAATTTCCATATTATTCTACCCTATCGGAACTTTTTTTCGGGATTAATGCTTGTGGCCACAAGACTTTTCGAAATACAGTTTTGAAGCATTTGAATATCTAACTCCCTATGTGAGCTGACGGATCCTATATCTATACACACCAGACTCTATAAGCATCAGAGCATACCCAGCGACACCCAACGGTCACATCATGAAAGGTTTGTGACATGCGTAGAACTAAAGTATAGTGGATCACTTACAAGCCCACCTTGGCACTCAGGTCAAAGAATCACGTATACTACTCAACTCAAGAGGACCCTCCGTTAATGGCTTACATAGGGTGTCTATTGAGTCCTTCGTGAGTCTATCTCATATCCAGTCCTAACTGGATACCCATATGTCAATACGAGCTCTAAGCTCACGGTCGGCTAAGAACAACCATCTATACCCTATAGATACGACATATGCTGGTCTATATATAAAGTTATCCATCGATAGATCCGTATCAACAGAAATAGATCATGGACTATAATTCAAAAACATACTTGCTAACTAGCATTTCCTGGCACCCGATTGCAACTCTTGCAGCTATGCAGTTACTGGTTTATCTAAGTCTATGTTCTATTATAGACTAAGGTCCAACTCTTGGATCTGCTGAGTATTATAGCCAGCTAATACTTAGCTTTGCTAACATTTATCATTTATATCTCTCAGCGTAGCTAATTATAAGCCTTTATCTAAACTTTTTTAGATCTGATCTGAGCACTTTCAGATCGTACAATGTCTATAACGTTACATTACATGGTACCATATTAATAGGTATTAGTAATTTAATGGGAATGTACACTTATATAAATACATAAGTATATGTACATTCAGGGATGACACGTAAGCGCCGACCCTAACAGAAACATCTTTATGAATATATGTATCTTTCTGAAGAATGCACAATGATTATATAATTGGCATTAGCTCTCTAGATAATGACACGTCACCATAAATGGACAATTCGGAGCAATAACTCATTTAGCAACCAAATAGGCATACTTCTCAAGAGGTTGCAACTATTTAATACAATAATGGTGTCAGCTTTAACAAAAGTCTTATCATTGCCATAACTACACGTCCATAACACGTAGACTTAAGAAAAATCTACCGAAAAGAAATCCATTGGACAAAGAGATTCTTTATACTATACAAGACCCAAAACAAGTTAAGGACATCAGCCAATTATATAAAAAGATATTCTGAAGCACCTCAATTTAGGAACACTACTTATAAAATTTTCAAGATCAATAAGTTAACACTAAAAACTGAGGGAGCGTTGTTCTCTTCTAAATTTTTTCCCACAAGGCCCATGAATTTTAGCCTAAGAGGCCCAAATATTTTGATTCATAAGGCCAATCATTCTACAATCACAACCTGTCCGCAATAGCCTTAAGGTGTATAAACACATGCCAAGAAAGTATGGGCATCTAAAAACTATTAAACTGACTTGTAATCCTTTCTCTGCCATATTGTCCTTGAGTCTTGAGAACTCTCAACAACTTGACCAAACACTAGTCATAACCCAGTCTCCCTATTCGCTCAAACAATTATAGTATGACTCAACTACCAAGAGCTGTAGATAAAATTTACCTTATCAAAAAACTACTTATAATCTCAGTGCAAGTTCTACTAAGGCAAGAAAAATATAACTCTATTTGGATAAGACTAATAATAGAGAAAATCAAGAAAGGAAAGTCTACGTGACTTCCAATCCTAATGGATTATAACCCTACATATCAAACTACATCGCTGCCTTATTGAGGGATGAGTTTTACTAAGCAAAGAGAGAGTTTTTTCTATAAGAAGCATTCTATATTGGACCTTCTTCGAATAAAAAAGCATTACTACAGTATAAGCTCATTGAGCCCATCTTTTTTTTTTTTTTACTTTCTTGTCCTACTTTTCTCATTTTTTTGGATCATTACTAAGTTAAAGCATTAGATTGCCTACGTCAAGAAAACCTTTCACGTTGTCTCACTTTTCTCTTTAATTGCAAGATTCTCATTAAGCTTAGCACCTGTTAGACAAATTAAGTCAATCTAAATTTCTATTTCTTCTCAAGACCAAGTTAGGTTTCCCAATACAAATAAATTTAATTCGTTGACTTTGAATTTACCAAATTTAAGGGTTAATAGATACCATATTATTTTCTCCAATATACCAATCAAATATGATATATATTTATGAAAAGCTTGAATAATGGCTTTCAAAGATATACATAATTATTAATACGCTATAGTTATTATCTTGGTTAGGCCCATCTCCCATTAAGCCTAACTAACTCGCGCTAAGCCAAGCTTGGCCTTTAAGAGAGACTAGCCCAATTACAAATATAGATTTGACAAGTAACTCAGACTCACTAATCTATGAATACTTCAAACGAGTTGTAAACACCATGGAAAACCGAGAATGGATTGGATGACAATTGAAATTACATTGCCTTAATGTCTAATGTATTGCATTGCCTTAATGGCTATTGAATTACATTACATTGATGATTGTATGGAATTGTATTAATGATTATTGAATTGCATTAATTACTATTGATGATTAATTGCATTTATTATTAAATTTTGTTACTGTTTAGAAATAACTGTTAGAATCAAAACCTATCAACTCTGCAAACTAGACATCTAGACATCTATGAACACGCACAACATTCTTGAAATAATCATTTTAGAAAGAGAATATAATCTAAGCACAAAAAAATTAATAAACTTGCTTGTTCTTGCACCATTATTCACTTCCTCACATACATGCATCATTTTATCCTATAATTACTAACTTAAGTGTCTGAATACTCTTTTTGTAGATGAATAAATGGTCTTTTCGTAATTATGGGGAGTACGCAAGAGTAGCAGAATAATTTCTTATAAAGTTCATACCAAATAGCTTCAATCTTATTGATTATGGACATATTTGAAATTATTTTATTTTAAATAACTTTTAAAATGTAAAATAATTAAAGAGTTTAGTACAACTATTCATATTTTTGTCTAACAATTAGTAATTCTACTTTATTGTAATCTTAACTTTAAAATATATTAAACATAGTATCAAAATTAAGGTATTCAATATAAAACCACGTTATCTATTTTTAATTAAAATTTTATTCATATTTTATATTAGGAGGATTGTTAAAACTTATATTTAATATTATATTAGGTTAAAATTATTAAAATTTAACTTTAATACTAATACAGTATTACTACATGTACAAATGAGTCATAAAAACTCATTAATACTATATAATGTGGTATAGCATAGTTGGGGGATAAATATATATATATATATATAAAGCAATATATTAAATAGATAATATGATAATAACTTAAATTCTACCATGATACGTTCGGTAGTATGAATGGGTTTGTATGACTTAATTTATACATGTATAGTTATTCATACTAATATTCGATTAAAATTGTTAAAACCTGACTTTATACTAATTTTGAATTAAAATTATTAAAATTTAATTTAATATTAATATTAGGTTTCATCCTATTAAAAATTATGCTCTTTGTTGAATAATTTCACTAATATCATAAATATCAGATAAGGACGTTTAAATTTATAAGTTATTTCTATTTTTTTATTTTATTTTATCATAAATAATATATATTTGGGTGAATTAGCTTATTTTTTTCAGTCCATGTAAAATTATTTGTGTTTAAACCATTCATTTGAAAAGTACTTGTCTTAATAATTTAATGGTAAAAAGTTGACGGTATATATTTTTTATTCTAGTAGAGATTTTGAGTTCAAAACTCTTCATTTCATATATATATATATATATATATATATATATATAATAAAAAAAATTCATTTAACATTAATGTTCAACAAAACTACTCTACACATCATGAATAACTAACTGATCGGGGGATAATAACCTTGCGGTTCTTGTCAAAAGCACGGAAGACTTTTCTTACCAACTTAACATCTAATTTCAACTTACTCCTCAGACTTCTACCATCGAGAATTAATTGGACATAAATATAAATGAATAAATAAATAAATAAGATCTTCAGGACAAAACATTTTCATATTTTAATAAATAACCAAAATACATGAGTGAACAGAAATGGAAGTAAGATTTAATCATAAATCTTAATTTTGATACTGTGTTAATTAGTTATTTGGTTTAAGAAGTTAAAACAGTAGTATTTACAATCAAAACTAGTTGTTATTATTTTTTTATAAAAAAAGGATAATTATAGAAAGAGATTTTAGAAGATCCAATTCAGTAGTTGACATGCTAATGGTAGGTACACCAACACAACATAGACTAATTTCATGCCATGAAAAAAAAAAAGGCACAATTTTCACAACCCACTTCTTGATTTCAATAACTGCACTATAATTATATAAAGTTAAATTATATACAAAACTATAGTTAATTATGACAAAGACCCATAACCCATGTAAAAGTATAGTGGGGCTAGCTTCGGGAATCAAAAGAAAACAAAACATGGGAACCCAAAATTTATATATCTAGATATAAATATGCTTCTAAATATTCATATATAAATAAAATATAATATAGAGTAGAGATTGATATTAAAAATAGAAAGCTAGCTAGCAAGTCCACATTGATTCTTCATAATGAGCCTGATCGACCACTATGTCCATGTTGTACATAGGCTTGGTCTGAGAAGTCATGAGCCTGGACGAGGGCGAGCCGCTGTTACTTGGGCTAGCAGGTGTGAACCCATGGTTCGAGAAGGATACTGTCTGGCGAACACGGAGGTGCACCACCTCGGCTTGAGCCAGAGCCAGTTGGGTTTGCAACACGTCTATTTGATTTTGTAGCGACGATATGGCTCCAACGCAGCCGTATACTGGGTCACGAACTCTGGCGTTTGCTTCATAAACCATACTGCTCACTGCATCTCCTCTTTGATGCACAGGCAATTCCTGCAATTTTACAAATTCAATATTCTATTAGACTTAGTAATACTCCTTAAATTCTTGAAATTTATCACTATTTATTCTCTTCTAATACTAACCAATAAAAATCATAAGGACTGTTCTTCTTTAGACCATATGATAAAGAAAATTAAGGAAATTTACCCCTAATTTGACGTCATGTTTACATCATTCGGCGATGTTATAAAAATAGCTCAAAATTGGAATTAGAAAATAAAATTTTGTCAATAGTTTTAAGTCTGTTTGCTTTTGTTCTTTATCAGGTAATCCACATGATACCAGCTTCTAATTTATATTTTTATCGAGTGCATATGTGATAGCTGATATGTTTTCAGCTTTGTTGCACCATTTCTTCTTCCAAAGAATAATTAATGTTTCTTTTGCATAATTGATTTTGATGTCTCCATCTCCTTTTCCCTTTAGTTGTTACTAAATGTAAAATGTCCTTATCATTGCTTTAGTAGCTTGTCTCCAATACTGTTGAGGTTCATCAATTTTTCTTGTTCCCTAAAAATCAGTAATCCCTCTTCAATTTATTTAGATAATATGATACTAACAATACATTTAAGATTCAGAGAACCCCTATAAATTAAAATTACTCTGACCCATTAAGTTAAAACCTTGAAAATTTTCTGAAGCCCTCTTTTTGAGAACCCATATTCGATATTCCCCTATAGGAGATGCACCTATATGTGTCAGATTTTGAATGCACAAATTACCAGGGTTAAGGGTGCTTGGGGTTAAGAAAGATTAAATAAAAAAAGAAGAAAGTAACTCGGAAGCTTGTAGATCTATGCAATTTTTTAATGTGTCAAGTAAATAACTCTTTCTTTTTCTTTGTTGGGAAAGACTTTTCCCATTTTTATTTGAGCGGAATTTAAACTCAAATTTTTTTATGTTATCAAAAAAAAAAATTATGAATTGATCAAGTAATAGTAGTCACACGAAAAGACAGTTTTTGCCGGCTTAAAATTACATAGGAGATAAAACTAAAAGGTGCATGTTTGAAAGCAACTTATTAGAAAATTAGTTTTTGACTATATCTACCAGTATTGATGTGATTTGTGCTCTAGTTAAAGTATTATTAGCACCAACTATAGGTCTTAATTTCCTCTCTTCAAGAAGCTGCTTTCAAACACAAATTTATAAGTGTCTTCAAAAAAAAAAAAGAAGAAAAAGACACAAAATAATGCAGTAAAAATTAGGAACCTGTAGCATTTTGTTGACATTGCTAGCACCAAAAACCTTGTGCACATTAGCAAATTTCTGGGGCTCATCAGCTGGAAAGTAAGGAGCAAAAACACAATCTTGGGCACACCTTCGCCTTAGAAGCTTGCAAGCTGCACATGGTGAGGGTGCACCTTGTTTCCTACCACTCTCCTTCATACTGCCACGTGTCACTTCTAGGGTATGCACTACCCCCTCAAGCCCAACCCTAGTATAGGTAAATATCTCCACTAATCTACCAACTATTTGTAGGGCACTTTACCTTAAAGAAGAGACAAAAAGGATTATGTAGGAGGTATACATATATATATATATATATAGAGAGAGAGAGAGAGAGAGAGAGAGAGGCTCAAAGACAAAATAAACAAAAGAGATAGTGAATAAGAAGTGGAAGAGAAAGAAGAGTAGCTAAAGAGAGAGATTGATATGGTGATATGGTTAAAAAGAGAAGATGGAGAGTGGGGGGCGTAAAGAAGAGAGGTGGTGGTGATTTTATAAGCACAAAAAGGGTCAGTACATCTGAGGTGGGTTCCACAAAGAACCCTTTGGATTTTGGTCGACAAAAGCAATTTCCTTGACTCCATTTTTATTTTTTCTTTTTCCATTTCCATTTAATATTGTTTGTATTGTGGATAATTTATTATATATGTGTGCATCAATGGACATTATTATAGTAATACTCATAATATATAAAATAAAAAGGTTTGATTTTGTTGGGTTTTGGTAATTAAAGATGATTCATAATGGTTCATTTTGTGGGTCATTTTCGTCTTCCTAAATAGTTTAAAAATGATGCATGCATGCATATACTTGCAACATATATTTAGACGCATTATAACCCATTTTCCAAACCAATTATAATGGTAAGCTCATGCTCCGATTACATTATGCCTTAACATTATTGTGTGACATCAAACATCAAATTTGTTTTATATTTTTTATAGTTATAATTGTTAGATTGACTTAATTTCGATGCTAAATACTTATCAAGTAGTTAAATTTTGGTAACATTATATTGCAACTAAAGTTTTATGTTCAAATTCTCGCGTGTCAAATTAATATAAATCATTTTTTTAACAATTTCATCATTTTAATACTATTATTCATTGATATCTATCAAATAGAGTTCACGTTTATTTTTATCTCGTCTGCTATTTATTATATTTATATTCTATGTGAGATTAAAATCTGACTCTAATAAATTAAGATCCCTTCCTAATCTAATCTTATCTAATAATTTAAATTTTTATGTCAATATATAATATCTTTAAACCCATTAATTAATTGAAAAATGTAACGTTCCATATCTACATTTTATTTTTTTGAAAGTTCCATGTATATACAAATTGGATATTCATATATGTTAAAAATATGATTTTTTAAGTTGTAAAAGTTGTGTACAATGGTAAAACCCTTATAGCATAAATAACTAACATTAGGTTTGCATAAACTATAAGAGTTGTGGATCCAATGTATGTATAAAAAGTTTCCCCATTCCTTGTGTTCCACGCCTTCGGAATTATCTTGAGTCTTTCATGCACTGCATATGGATTGTAGAAACTAGGAACTAAATATCAAATGGTGTGAACCTATGGACCAAAAGTACTCAAATGGGAATATACCAAAGATTAATTACTAGAATATGGGGACTATAAAAGAAGGAAAAGAAATAAAGAAGACTATTAAAGCAAATACGAAGCACCACCCTTTGTTGGAAAGTTAGCTAGATGGATTAGCACCTTTTTGAAATTTGGAAAATATTATTCTAAAGGGGTGATGAGGGTATTTTAGTAACTGTCTTGACTAATCAGTGCACAAATTGGAGTGATTTGGACCCTTAGACGTTAAACTTGCTAATTAATCAAAATTAATTCACGATTATGTCCTTCCAAATGTTAAAAGCCGCGCGGTTTCTCGGATAAGGAAATATTAATAGATTTTAATAATAAATTCTTGATTGTTGTTGAAAGGATGTAGAATTATTGCTCAACATTCGTGGTGGCTCTTTAAATATACCAAAGGGTATAATGACAAAAATCATAAAAAATTTAATTTTGCCCTTTAATTTTATTAAAATGCTACAAGTGAATTTCAACTCTAAATTATTTGTATTATTTGAGTAGATTTTTTTAATTTAAAATTTTTAATAAAAATAGCTTTTAAAAATTTTCCGTCATTGATCTCATGTAATTAAATTGTATAAGATTGGCTAATATTAAATGTTTTTTTTTTACTTTCAAATCAACACCATTAAATTGAATTAAATCAATGGATGAAATTTAAACATTGTTTTTAGTCAAAACTGTAAATTAAGAGAATCCAATCTTTTATTTATTTATTGAAAAGACTACTTGTATTATATTAGCAATCTTATTAATTAATTTAAATATCGCAAGAGTGTAAATTAGCCTAAACTCATTATGAATATTTTGAATTAAAAGTAATACCAATATTACAATTTGGTTTATTTATTTAATATCTTAAATGCAATTAAACTAATTATGTTTTAGTTAGAAAAGCAAAACAAAAAAGTAAAGAAGAAAAGATAACAAATGATATACATTTTTTTATATATGGGATATTATTATGTTTACCGGCCAACAATATGATAATTTTAAGTGCCTTCACTTCCAAGCTACAATGCTTATTATTGACTAACCTGCCCCATCAAAAATCATAGTGGCACCTTTTCAAGTTTGATTTTCATTTTTTAAGATCTTCTGCTAATATCTATTCATTGTCATAATTATGTAGTTGTTTTAGGAAAAGTAAGTTGCTTTAGACTAATCAACAACCATAATTATGAACAACAATCACCTCAACTATGCCATAAGAATCATGAATTCGAATTGATTACATGGCCTTTGGAATCTAATTATGTTTCTCTTTTACAATATATACATATATATATCTATTTCAATCAATATTTATAAATAAATAATACTAGACATTTTAAATAGTATTTTAAATTTTTTCATCTTAAATAATGTGTCAAATAATCATTAGATAATAAAAAAATATAATAGATAATTTTAAAATTTACACAAGTTCATCAATTAATAATTATTTGATACATCAATTTAAAATCTAAAATTTAGAATATAATTTAAAAAAGTGTAATATTACTCTTTATAAATTATGTAAGAACACGTCTTTGATTATTTAAAATCTCATATTTTTTAAACCAATAATACTCCTAACACAATCTATAATCATTTTTTCCAAATATATTCTTTTCTGTTAATAATAACTTAATTTTACAAGAGAACTCTCATAAACGGATTTACAATTATTATTAAAATTTTGTTAGACATGAAAAATAATTTAGGACAATCTTTGAAAAGAAAATAGGACATGTTACCATTGACTTTGGTTTGATTCGTGACATCAATGCCTTAAACCATTGACTTTTGCCAAAACTAAAAAAATCAACGCTGTGGCCAATTCCACATTCTAATTATGGGATTCAATATGATTACTACATGGAAGAGTTAGATATTATTGCAATAATCTAAATCATTACTCTAATCATACCTAGAGATGTGAAATATAACAGTTCTAATAACAGAGGGAAAAAAATGTTTATTTATGCTAAATATGCATCTTCTCTGTGAAATGACAATTAAATGCACAAGCTTAATGTGATATATTGATCAAATTAATTTTTAACTTTTGTGTATAAATAATTTTGGCAAGTCTCGAAATATTTTTTTATATGCTATTTGAATTTTTTTTTCTTAATATTTGATTTTAAGCTGAACTTTTTAAAGACTCAAATGGGTTTCCATCTCAAAACTTTTAGTATAGAACATAAAATTTATTAATAAAAGAGTACAAATTATACCAAATATTAATATGTTATCTCATTCAAAAGAAAAAATTATTGAGACCATATCATTCACTATCTAACGTCTTATTTATAATTGATCATATGTGTAGGAAATACATCTATTTATAAATATCAAAGTTTTGAAATTCAAATTCTTTTTTTGATAATTTTTTTCTTAAAATTATATTTATAGTTGGATTTATGACATTAGAATGACATATATACGACTTGTAGTATATTGTAACATGGGACTTGAACTATTACTAGTCTTGGTCACAAATATAAAAGATTCATAACAAAAATTAATTAAACGTTGTCTTTACAAGTCGGCATTTACAACACAATTACAACGACATTCATTCCCGGGCATCATCATTATTGTGACCAAACTTTGAAAATTTTCACGTTTTACATCACAAAAAATAATATGATTCTCTTCGTTTGATGCTGTTAGATAAATTTAAAATTGACACTCTAATAACCATGTTAAAGAAATTAAAGTTTTTATATTTTCACTCTTAATAATAATTATAAAAAAAATGACCTTTATATAAACACGAAATCTTTAGCATATATAAAATAAGATAATACATATAAATTACATTTATAAATCAAAAGTTAACACAATAAGAGATATTTTAAATTAGAGAATATTCTAAATTGACAATGATTAAATAAAAAATCTTAATTTGATATTAATTTTAACACTCTCTCTCAAACTTAAGTTAGGGAACAACTTGATTTTGCAAAGTGAATCATATTACAAACTAAAAAGAAAAAAATAATTGAATAAATAAATTTATAATAACACACGTGAGAGATAACTATTATCAGAGTAAGACAATTATTATCAAAGATTGAAAACATTATCACTACAAGTACAAATGTATTGTTAGAGAGATTAAAAATAACTATTGCAAGTATAAGTGTATTGATATAAAAATTGCAATCAAGAGTGATAAAATAAAACTTGGCTCTGACGCCAAATTAGATAAATTTAGAATTGAAACCTTGACACTATATTAGAAATTTTGAAGTCTTTATATTTTCACTTTAAATAATAATTATAAAATATAATTTTATATAAACATTAAATTGCTAATTTATATGGAAAAAAATACATAAAATTAAAATTATAATATAAAAGATAACATAATAAAATATATCTTAAATTAAAAATATCCTAAATTAACAACAATTAAATAAAAAAATCCTAATTTAATACTAACTTCGCGGATACACTATCTAAATTCGGACAAACGTGATATAAATAAAGATGTGGGCACGTGGGGATACCAGTATCAGAAGAAGAAGAGGTCTCAAGTAAATTAAGGTAACGTGATGTATCAATTGGTCAAACTTTTCCAGCTAAATCTGATTGTGAAATCAGATCCATAATAATTTGTATAAGAATTTGACATAAACAGTCGGCAGGTTGAGAAAACTCTTGTAATGTTCATTGAATTGTCCATTTGATTGGGTGAAGTCAGATGTGAACATGTTAATTTCTTCAATTTGATGTTTTGAATTTTCTCTGAGCTGCTGCTACATTTTGCATGAGATATTTGTTACCACAAGAAATTTGCATATATTTCCATATTTTGGTGGATGTCAACTTCTTCTAGTGCACATAATCTCTCATGTTTTCTTATCTTGTGAAGCATGAACTCAATGGAACATGATTTGGTGTTAGGTCATAGTACCAATTTCATCGTTCATTAAAGAAAGTAACCCAAAAAAAAAAAAAAACAGTTCTAATAAATATAATTCAAGTCCTCCAGTGTTAATATATGCAACTTTTTTTTTCATCAAGTAAAAGATAAAATTTTGTTTTAATTAGATGTCTAGATGAAAAAAACAAATTGAAAACGTTACCATCTGATAAATTTTATATAAAATTATCCATCAATCATATATATTTGTTGTTGGAGTTCTTGGTTTGATTACCTTGCAATCTCTACATACTCTCAACAATAGTAAAAAGACTTTCTGTACTCTCTACAAATAGTGAAAAAACTCTTTCCTACAAAAAATAATACTTCAACATTCAAGTAGTATTTATAAAATAAAGTGCGTGTATGTGAGGTAATGGATGATGGTGTAAAAACAATTAAAGATGATAGTTTTCTGTATATAATATTAAGTATTTTTAAGATTCAAAGATTCTCTTTTTACATAATTTTTACATAAGCCAGTGTTCAATTTTTTATATGACCTGAGATCCAATGAATTATTATTGAGCAATTATGATAATAATTTAATAAATTTAATTATAAATATTATTAAACTGAATTTAAATGCATCTCGATGGTATTTTAATGAATAATCAGGTAAACTTATATTTTTTAAATTCAATTTCTTATTAACGGCCTATTTTGCTTATTTTATTTACGCAAAAATAACATTTAATGCATGATGATTGGAATAAAAACTAAGATTCAATATGTTTTCACATTCTCATGGTGTCCACAACTCATTTTGTTGTATTAATAGATTGGCGAGTTTGAATTACTTGTTAGATCCGAATTTGAAGTAGAGCTGGTTTGTCTACCAAGAAAAGAAATGAGCTTGTTCTATCATGAGTTTCTTTGGTTGAAGTGAATCTAGACACTAGGCACAAGCTGGCTGCGCCTAATAGGAATTGTGCCCAACAGTTATATATATTTTTTTAAAGAAACCAACAGTTATATATTTATTTGAAATAAACCAACAGTTATATATTAAGAACAAAGAAATTAAAAATTTTCGCGTTTACAATTATCAGATATTTATGTCATATCGCTATTTCTTTCTAAGCTTATGTATTATTTATTTAAATACCGCTGATTTTGAATAAAAAAGATTGTGCATCAATGAGTGGAGTGATATAATACTCAGCAAAAGACACATATGTGTATATATGTATAAACCCATAATATTTAAGTTTATTTTTAATAAAAAAGAGTGTCTGGAGTGCTCTCACTGTATTACACTATTTTTATTGGATTTTAATCAAAATATACACATATTCCTTTTTCACATAATTGATTGAGAAATACATATAATTAATAATATCTAATGAAGCAATGCACCAAAAAATAACCAAGATTTAGTTTAAACTAAAATATGTACTTGTAATTTTATTAATTCTATATATTTAAGTTATTTTATTGTAAATCTTTCATATGTGTTTTAAACTAGTTTGGCTTACTTCTTTTGGCTGAAAATGATAAACATTTGCACTTGAGAAAAAAAATTTAAAAACTCTAGTGACATTTAACAGAAGTCACACTACACTTTTTTGGTTAATATTTCTTTAGTTGTATGGCAAGAAAATGAAGCAATATGAAATGCTCTAGTTTGGTTTCTTAATTTCAACACTTGTTTATTTTTAATTTTTGATAATAATCATGGTTCATGCCATGTAGAGAGTAGTGACTTTATGATTGCAAAATACTTTCACTTTGGAGCATGCATGCTCATCCTTTACTACTCATTAAAGTAAACGTGGTAAGAAAGAAAAAGAAAGAGGGTCAACAAAAATAATAAATTTAATAGGAAAACAAAAGGGAAAAGTTCTTGTGGGTGGCAAAACTAACTCATGTTGAGGTCCTCAATGGCAAGATCTTGGAGAAGATGGGGACCAATTTATATTTTTCGGTCAATTATGGGGTCTACTAGCAGTTGGTCAATGAATGTTATTCAAGAACATTTCCCCTCTGTCCAAGAAAACTTTGCAAGTTGAAAATTGTGTAAAACTTCAAGTTTTATTTAATAAAAGTCCGTCAAAAAATGCTCCTTTTACGTTTCATTTTATTAGTTTTACTTATGTTAGACCCCAAAATTTAGTTAATTTAAAGTTGATAAATTGAATTTGTTCATATTAGGAAAGCATTCATTTAAGGCAAGAGAAAATAATAAAGATACAAAAAAATAAGAGTTATAGTGATTCAGCTCAATTCAAGTTTACATTTACTTTATCAAGCCTTCAAGCCCTCTGTCAAATCACCATTAACCAATATTTGTGCAATGAAAATATAGAGAAAATATAAAGAAAAATGAATACACAATCCTCCCATCCCCTTCCCAACCGTATCCAGTCTTTCATTTTACTGTACAAATACCTTTCTATTTATAGGCATCCGTCAATGATTGAGTTCGGATTCAATTAGGGCAAGCTATCTCCTTCTCCTTTTAGGGGAACATTTCTAGATCGTTATAGGTTATCATTAAGAATTTTTGAGATTTTGTGGATCTTAGATTTAAAGGTAGTTCATATTTTTAGGTTGATCCTTTTTGAATTTTATTAAAAGTCCTTAGTTTAGTGTTTTCCTCTATTAAGGAAGTGTGCTCGGTCTTCATGAGATATTGATATCTCAATCGGTTTATGCTAATCAAGATAGAATTACCCTCAACAAGTGTGTTTGTTATTTTTATTTGTACAGTACGAGATTATACATTAAAAGGTAGAGAAAGACAATATCTTAGACTTAGGATAACTTAAAATAGATTCTATGGCCACTTTGAATATAGAGAAACCAACTTTTGACAAGGCCCAAGTAGGGTACTACTTGGGACTTTCTCAAAAGACCTTAAAACCCACGAGAATAACTTTTAAAAAAAATAAGTATAAGGAAATATATACCCCTCGGCATAAGAGCTCTCTATGCTCTAATTTACCTTTGTTAGGGGATTGTTAAGAGAGAGAAAACTATATAGATTTCATCCTCAAAATTTTCCAGTTAGGAGGAAGCTAGTTGGCCTTCAGACTGATTGACCTATTAGTTCCATGATGCCTATTGAATACCCCGTGCTTATATTTCTAAGGTTGTTGTTTTGTGTAGACTTAACCTAGATCATTTTGCCCTTTGGAACCTTTTGTAAAGGGTTTGATTATAGTTGAGAGTTTTGAGTTGTCCAAGGTTTATAGCCTGAATCGGAGCCTAAAAGAGATAAATTTTAGGCTGAAATCCTAGGAAAAAACAGAAGTGCCTTAGTTTTTAGTATTAACTTGTTGAAATTGAAAACTCTATAATAGTTTCTCAAACAAAAAAACATCTCCTCGGTTTTTACTCATCAAGTTCCTCAATAATGGAGTACTCTTGATATACCTTCATTAGCACTTATATGATGTAAGTGCTTATGCGGTAGTCAAATTACGCTGCTTGGATTTTTTATTTTTTGAGATTGGCTCCCATCCTATCTTCATTTAATAATAAGTGATTCTTTAAAAAATACGCATTGATAGGTAGTCAAAGAACAATAGCGTCTTTTTGCCAATCTATTAATATAGCCAAATCTTAGATCTCGAGGGCCGATCAAATGAATGAGTCAAAGAAATTTGAAGTGTTGTTGCTAGTTAAAAAGACATTTGTTCTATAAGAACATATTAACTCAAATTTAAGATCAATAATTATGCTGACGTTGATCCCTCTACAAATAAAAGGGCTTCTTTTCACTTTTTTTTTTCTTCGGTATATTTGAAAATTCTAGAAAGGGAGAGAGTGATTGCTCGTGATCTTTGTAGAGAGAGAAATATTGTGATTCTAGTTTGGTGCAACCTCTCTTTGAAAGAATCTTTGTTAAAGTACGTGTTTTTTCTTCTTTTCCTAGGGCCATTGATTCTACTACTCATATTATGTTGAATTCTGCATTCATAATGTCTTTCTGGGTTCATATTACAACCTTGAGTATTCAGCTTAAGTAGGCAGCCTAAGTGGTCCATCAAAAGGATCTTTTTAATAGGTTATTTATTTCCCTCTTGTCTAGATGTATAAACATGTCCCTTCTTGAATACTCCCATAATGTATCAAGTTACGAGCCTGGTGATTTCTATATGGATTCATTGGCTAGGAGTAGCTCAACTTGAGATGTAGATAATATAGAAACTCATGAGGTTCAGAGACTTCGCTTAGTTATTAGGTGACCGTATTGAGAGGGGAACCCTACAAAACCTTTACAGTCCCTCATTAACTCTGAGAAGGACCCTAGTGATGTAGTGCCTCATGCGCAATTTCATACCTCAGGTAATTCCAATAAGCCAAAAAGAATAAAAAGAAGCATACTTTAAGAGCGAGTGAGAATATCCCATTTGAGTTAGATTACCTCCTTATTATCCTTTGCATATGCAAGACGGACATCTTGTGGCCTTGATGGAGAAATATGAGATACTGACATATGTCACTCTTAAAGTATTGAAAATGACTAGTATGCTAGCAGGCCACCCACATGGGAGGTAGCTTTTAATTTATACTTCTTTAGCTTGGGCTTGAGGTTATCCTTCTAGTCTTACTTTTGTGCATATGCTTGCACATTTAAATTTAGCACCTTGTCAACTTGGTTTGAACGCATAAAGGGTATTGCTAAATTTGAGGGTGATGTTAATAAAGGCAGAGTATAATGAATTGTACACCTAAGTATTCTATGTTTCAATTCAATAAAAAAAAATAAAGAATCAAAGAAAATCATATTAATCATTAAATTTCTAAACATAGAATAATTAAATAAGTTCCTAACTACAAAAAATACTAGATAATAATGATTAAAATAATTTTTATTTAATTATTCTTAAAAAATAAGAACCATTGACGTTAAAGAACTAACAAGGAGAATTAATTTAACAAAAAGAGAACTACTTCATCAATAAGGTATCATCCTCAACCTTAGTATAAGAAAATTAGAATGATTAAATTGAAGCTATAGAGTAAATAGAACTAGCCATGAGAAGGAATAGAAACTTAAAAGCTTCTAGAATCTAAGTTACCTCCGCCCTTTTTTCCTTTTTTTGTGCCCCTTTTTTCCTTCTTTTTTTCTCTTTTCAATTGCCTTATTCAGCCTATTATTTATAGTAATTTACTATGAAATTTTTTATTCTAATTTAACGAAGAAAATATCCTATACAAGAATTCAATTTCATAATTAAAAATAAATTGAACTCCTTTTCTTTAAACTTCCAATTTAAATAGGAAAATGGCATTCCTAACTTCATAAGGCTTTCTCTATTTATAGGCACTTTCCTAATTAGCTTGTTTTTAAATCACTTCCTTTGCTTTATTATTTATTTTTCTATTTAAGATAAATAATTTTTTTTAAACATCAAGAGAAAGGCCTCACCTTATACCCTTTAACTTTTTGGCCAATTGAGGAGGTTATAAGAGCCTTACCCCATACTTATCAACTCTTCACACCGAATGAGTCATAGGAACCTTGTCCTATACTCTTCAGTTCTGCATACCAAAAAGGTCATATGGTACTTACCTTATACTCTTCATTTCTTTTGACTACAAAAGGATTACATTGGTCTTAACTCGTACCTTTTTTTTTTTTAGCTAATTAAATTGGTCATAGAGACCTTATCCCGTACCCTTTAGCTCTTCACACTGAAGGATAGGGGACTCGCCCTATATTCTTTAGTTTTTTGGCTAACCAAAGGTGTCATAAGGCTTTTCCCCGTACCTCTTAGCTCTTCACACCATAGGATCATAAAGTCATCGCCCCATAGCCTTCATCTCTTCAGACCAAAAGGGTAATAAGGGTCTTACCATATATCCTTTGAATTTTTGGCCAACTGAGGGAATCATAAAGCCTTGCCCTATAGCCCTCAACTCTTCACATAAAAGGTTCATAAGGGCATTGCCTAATACCCTTTAAGTCTTCAAAGCAAAAAGGGTCATAAGAGTCTCACCTTGTTGTTGGAGGTGTTGGGTTGGGCGAATTAACTAGGGTGCTTGCATGTGGGTTGTGTTCATCATACAAACAATATACATATCTCATACATACATGTGCACAGCGGAAGATTAAATACAATGAACACAGAAAATAACATTTGATTAAACTAAAATTCGAGATTGAGAAAATATCACCAATGAAGCCTTTGGATTAATTTTCTTTGAAGTCCACCATGAAATGAATCTTTGATCAATCCTAGCAATCAACAAGGGTGGGTTTGATTGTCTAGAATGGCAGCATCTTAATCCAGCATATGTGTTTAACTCTTAAACATTTTTCAAAGTTAAACTATTTAACTTAATTAAATTTGTTTTTCCTTTTATTCAACTCTTGAATAAATAAAACAAATCATGTTTTTAGTTATTACATTTAGAAACCATTTATCTAATTTGTTTTGTTGTTCTAACACTTAAAACACAAAACAAACAATTTTAATTTCTCAAATTGAATTGGCTCCCAAAATGCAAAACCTAAAAACTAAAAACTTTTTTGAATTTTGAATTTCATTTCACTTTATATACTAATGCATTAATTCCAAACTAATTTGAATTTCATTTGCATTTCATTTGGCTTAACCTAACCTTAGTTAACATTTAACCTTAGTTAGATTATTTTAACTTAACCTTTAAGTTAATAAGTATTTAATTAATTTAACCATAGTTAACTAACTTAACCATGGTTAGGTTAACCTTTACTTAACCTTTAAGTAAGGTTAACTTAACTTAACTATATGGTTAACTTTTAACCTTAGTTATGTTAAATTAATTTATTTAACAATTAAATAAATAAATATTTATTTTAATTATTTAACAATTAAATAATCATAAAGTGAAATTATTATTATATCCTTACTCGGTTACCAAGTTAATCTAAAGTGGGTCTCACTATTTAACCATATACTTTAGTTAACGTAACCTTAGTAATTGCTGAATTATACTGTATTGAACAATTCAATATGGTACACTGCCCAAGTGCTCAAAGAGTACATTTCATATTGGGACTCTCTAGGTCCACACCCGATTTGTCAAATGGAACTATTTCATTAATCCGTAATCGATGCCCCACGCACACGTTACGAATATTACAAATCAGCGTGTTAAACCATACAAGTTGAGGTCATAACGTATACGTATAATCCTTCCATCATTTAACTCTGGATGTGCGGGGATATAGATCAGCACCGTCAAATCCCCATTTGCTCATCCATAATCTTATCTCCAAATTCGTATCTCGATAAACAATATACGCAAACACTTTTGCTATATTGTTTAAACCTGTGGGAAACTCTTTTTCCGGGTTTATACTTGTGGCCACAAGACTTTATGAAATACAACCTCGGAGCATCGGATATATAACTTACCTACGTAAGTTGACGGATCCCGTATCTACGCACACCGGACTCCATGAGCATCAGACCATATCCAGCGACACATAGCGGTCAGACCATGAAAGGTCTTTGACATATGTGGAACCAAAGCATGATGGATCACTCACAATACCACCGTGGCGCTCAGGTCAAAGGACCACGAATACTACTCAACTCGAGAGGACCTTCCTTTGACGGTGTCATAAGATATCTATTGGGGTCCTCATGAGTCTGTTCAGTATCCAGTCCTGACTGGATACCCACATGCCTATACAAGCTCTAAGCTCATGGTCAGTTAAGAATAACCATCTGAACCAGTCAGATATAGACATACACTAATCTATATAAAGTGAATCACCGATAGACCAGCATTGGTGATTATAAATCAGGAACATTATCTTTGAGACACACTTACATAATGATATTTCTTAACACCTATTGCAACTCTTTGCAACTATATCATTACAAGTATACTCTCAGGTCTTTGTCCCATTATAGACAAGGTTCTAACTCTTTAGACCTTGCTGACTCTTATAAACTGATAACTATTAACAGTGCTAACTCTTAGCATTTATAACTCTCAGCTTTGCTAACTATTAGTTCTGGTCTAAACTCCTTTAGACCAGATCTGAACTCTTTCAGATCAAACAATGTCTCTAATGTTACAAGCATTATACCATATTAATATGATATTAACAATCTTTATTCGAAATGTTTATTGTATAAATATTAACAATTAATATTCATACAATATTGGAATGGCACGTGAGCACCAGCTCCAACACTTGTACCTTTTTATTTTTTGGCCAATTAAGAGGTCATAAGGGTTTTACCCCTATCCCTCAGTTCTTCATACCAAAGGGATCATAAAGGCTTTGCTCTATACCCTTTGATTTTTTGGCCAACTAAAGGGATCATAAGGACTTACCCCACACCTTTTGGTTTTTTATCCAACTGAGGGCATTATAAGGGCCTTGCCCTGTACTCCTTAGCTTTTCACATCGAAGAGGTCATAAAGACCTCCCTCTATACCCTTTAGCCTTTTCTTTTAGCGACCCATTTCCAAGAAAATTGTCTTGCGTGAGAGATATTTATTATTATATAATTTTATTTGAGGAAGTGTGAGCGCTCACAATAATAGATATAAGATTTGTTTAAATAATAGATTTAGAGCATTATTTTGTTTCTTTTTTTTTTTCTATTTGCCAAGTCCTCTTGAAATTGTTTCTTCTTACTTAACCTTCGTGCTAGTAGTTAGAACTTTCTTATGTAATCTTTAGTGGTCCTCTTTGACTATGATCAAAGCTTCTCTTGAGTTCCTACTTTCTTTATCATCACCAATTCTTTGAAAATTCTTAGTTCTTTGTGAGTTGATCGCCAGGTGTCTTTGAATATAGCTTTTTGTTTGTTTTTCATAAACGACATTGAATTGTTGGCCCTAAAATTTGGTCAAATTTAGGTCAATAATTTAAACTTGTTGATGTTACGAAAATGATGATTTGAGATTAAATAAAATAACAAAGATGTAAAGAATAGGAGTTATACTGGTTTAGTCCAATCTAAGCCTACATCCACTTTATCGAGCCTTCAAACCCTTTGTCAATTCACTATTAAATAATGTTTGTACAATAGAAATATGGAGAAAATACAAAGAAGAATAAATACACAATCTTCCTCTCCTCTTTCCCAACTGTATCTAGTCTCTCCCTTTACTCTACGAATATCCTCCTATTTATAGGCATCCATCAATAGTTGAGTTTGAATTCAACTAAGGCGAAGTTGTCTCTTTCTCCTTTCAGGGCATATTTTTGGATCGCTAAGAATTATGTTCAGGAATTTTTGGGATTCCAAGGATTTTGAATTTAAGAGCAGTATGTGCTTTTGGAGTGATCCTTTTTGGTCTTCACTAAAAGTCCTTAGTTTTGCGTTTCCTTTGTTAAGAAAGTATGCTCAATTTTCATGAGATATTGATGTTCTAGTTAGCTCATGCTAATTAAGATAGGTAACCTGTTTATTCCATGATGCCTATCAAATACCTCGTGCTTATATTTTCAAGGTTGTTATTTTGTGTAGACCTGAGTTAGATCATTTTGCCTTCTAAATCCTTTATAATAGGTCTGATCATGCTTAAAGGTTCTGAGTTATTCAAGATTTATGGGACGAGTCAACCCTTAATTGGAGTAACTTAAAATGATATTACATATATAAATATTTTTATACATATGGACGAATCGAAATTCAAAAGGTTAGAGCTAAAATATTGAAGTTAAAAATAATATAAGATTAGATTTTAATTATAAGAAAGTTTTAATATTAAATTTAAAATTTTGAGTAATCAAATTATAGAAATACATATTTTTAAAATAAAATTATAAAAAATATTATTGAGTTCAAAAATATTTTGGGCTCGAAGAATTATCACCTTCCTAATTTTTAAAATAGGTCAGCGCCTTTGAAACCATACGTACTGTTATGGCACTATTATGTTATTAATATATTATTTATTCTCTCTTTTTTTTTTTACCATTTCAAATTTTATAAAAGTTTCTATAAAAAAAATTATATGTATACTATTATTATATTATTTATCATGAGACTGAGAAAATTATTTATATGTCTACTTGATATGCAAAAGTTCAGTTTTGATTATTAGAAAAATGTAAAAAGACTTTAATGCGTAAAGCAGTACTATGTACATAATTCAAAATTTTAAATTAATATATGCTATCAATACAACTATTTCCTAATATGCCCACTTCGTACGAATGACATTAGATGGTTCTAAAAGTCACTAGATCTTCTTGAATGACAACTTTTCAATCTTTAATATTTTGATTAATGTTTTGAGATTTTTTTTAGGGTGGTCGAGTGAAAATAAAATAAATTGGTATTTGTTTGTTTACTAATACTTGAGAGTAATTATTGCAAGGAATTAGCATTAAACCCTAAAATTCTACTGGAACATCACAAGAGAAAATGTGAAGTTTGAGAAGTATAATATTCATTTGTAGAAATAGAAAAGAGGATATCCAAATTCTAAAGGTTTTGTTTAAGGAGGAAACGTTCTTTTCTCTTTTGAGATTAAGTTAAAATGAAGAATTTAAAATTCAACTTAGAACCCTAATCTCTTTGCACAGCGAAATAACTTGTTAATCAAATAAAATAGTAAGAATCCAAAATAGAAAATAAAAGAGTACAGCATAATCTTACGTGGTTCGGCTAATTACCTACGTCCACAATGTATCCAAGGATTTTAATTTCTCTTATTTCGTGCCTAGTAACCTTATTTCTTGTTGAAATAAGAGTTCACTTATGTTGGAAGTCCAAAACTTCTCAAAACTCGAAATTCAGATCAAAATCGACTTCCTGACTCTTTAAGCACCTTGGCACTCATCCCTAAGTACTACGGCGCTAGCCATTATCACGCACATCGCCACAAGCTAGGCTTCTGTGTTAGGCGCCGCGGCGCTTAACCCTGGTGGGTCCTCCCGCGTTTTCTTCCCTTCCTTCGCATCTTCAAGTCCTGTTTTGCTTCTCGCTTCGTATTTCACACGTTCTAAACTTCTTATGACTCTCCACTTTGGTATTCATCTCAATTCTTATCTAATCAAAATTGTTAAATCACTAATTTTCCAACATGTTTTAAAACAAAGATGTGCAAATTCTAATTTCTTAAAATTTTCATTTACATTCCTATTAGATAATAAATTTTGTTAATTTTAATTGAAAAAAGATAAAAATAAAAATTTAGTCTAAACTTAGATCTAAAGAAAAAAAAAACTTACACCCCTATCAGATAATGGTTTTTGTTAATTTTAATTGAAAAAAAATAAAATAAAAATTTAGTCTAAACTCATATCTAAAATAGAAAAGAATTGTCATTGATAGGGATTGAACCATTTTCATCCACATGAAATGGAAGAGTACTCATCATTGTGGTACAATAAATTTTGTTAGAATAAGGCCAAACATGAAACGCTAGAATCCTAGTCGCCTTCATACCACTGTTTGCCATCGGCTATTTCTAAGCCAATTAAAATTTGACCTGTGATCGGTGACGGGCAATGGTCGGCAACGGTAGACAATGGCCTACGATTACAGACAATAGCCATCGGCAACGGATAATTAGATGAAGGTGGTAAGAATTTTATCGTTTCACTTTTTAGTACTTTTTATTTTAAGATTATTTCAATAAATTTTGTTGCAGCATAGTGATAAGTATTTGTTATGTTGATAATTAGGGTTCAATTCTTATTAATGACATTTTCAAAAATTATTAACATGTAATTTTAAAGATGAAAATCTATTTATATAAATAAAGTTGGACTAGTTTTAATTGGTTACAATATGTGGCCTTTAATCATAAGGGTCCTCCTTCTAGTCTTTAATTTAATTAAAAAATAATAATCAAAATGGGAAGATAATTGTACTTTCGCCAATTTTACTTATTTTGTTATTAAAATAAACAAAAACTATTATTTAATAGAGAGTGTAAATAAAATTTCTTTAAGATTTGCATATTTAATTTTTAAATCTTAGAGATTGAAATGTCTTTTTTTATTTCATAGAAATATTGTAAAATATAAAATTTTAAGTTTGATGATATAAACTTTTTTTTCTTTGATATGATATTTACTAGATTGATAAGTGTTTTCATGTTGCGAATGGAATTTAATTATTTTTCATTTAGCATTGGTTTTGTGAGGCGTCAAATCCCCTTGGCCCTCTAGCATTGAACTACTATATCTACAAGTGCAATTTTATAACTAAAAAGAGTTTACCAAATAACCAACTAAATTTATTAGTTGTATTAATCGGCTTTCATGGATATATATTAAATTTAAATTTAATTTAATTTATTCTGCAACGCATCTATATTAAGTTCATGAATATATGAATTACTAAATAGAAATATAGCCTAAAGTCAGCAATCTCAACAAGTCATGATAGGTGTACAATAGAAAAATAAAAGCACTCGTAATAGTTTAGTCCAAGTGAAGCCGAAAAGCACGTGGAATCATAATATGTACATTTTTAAATTCTCTTCAAAATTCAATGCCACATGTAAAAATCTGATACACCAGCCATCAAGATCAAAGTGTATATTTAATTAGGACTTTTTTTTTGTTATAAGGCAAAAAAAAAAATGCATTGTATTTCGATTATGTCTACAGGGGAACCAACGAGAATCCCATAGGCAGGTAAATTAGGTGAAGCAATCATTATATTCAAAAAAGAAAAAAATTAATAATTCAATATCCGCCGCTTAGGACAATTCAATTAGGTATATTTATGGTCAAACCATGAAATTATATTTTCAACGGCTGTGATTTTCCACAAAATTTGTTTGGTGATAATGACCATTCGATGTGATTCAAGTGAAATTGTGAACCCACATGGGACATAATGCTTTTCGACCGTTGGGAGGAGAAAAAGAAAATGAATCTCTTTCGGTTGGCTAGAGGGAAAAAAAAAAAAAAAGAGAGAGAAGCAACTAGAAATTTCAAATCTATTAAAACAACAAAAGGCATGAAATTCAAAGCAAAGGGTCCCAAATTGGTAGAATTTAGGTAACTTTTTGTCCCCAAAACAGCTTCTAAGTATTACCCAGTTTGGGATATATTTGGCTGTGACTGGATCCTCCTTTATATAAAAGCATGAAATGAGTGTAAGACTCAAGATTGAGGATGTTTTTGTATTGTTAGAAAAAAGCCAATATTAGGATGCAAGAAAGTCACACTAAAAAGAAAGAGCTAATGATGATGCCTAAACCCTTTTTTTTTCCTCTTCTCTTGGTTCAAGGTTAGTTATAGTTACATTTCAATATAACCATAATTAGTGATACTCATGTGGAACATATAATTATTTATAAATGCCAACTTGTATTGCTTTGCTATCATTCAAGTTGTTATTATTAATTTTAATACTCATTTGATGCTATAAATTTGATACATATTTCATGTTGAAAAAGCCATCAATATTATAAAGGCCCTTATAAGTGATAATGAGGTTATAATAGGTGTATGAGAATGAGAACTTATAAATCTCAAATCAAGAAATAAGAGGGATATATATATATATATAATGTCCAAATCTTTAAGCTCCATATGATACTGAATTAAAATTTTTAATCAATTCTTATTTCTCACGAACCAAAATTTTATCCATGGACAATTTTTTGTGGTGAGAATATTCAAACTTTTTGAAGAATTAGTACAGAGTCAAAAAAGTTTATAAGCCTTTGAATTATTATCCAAATCTTCTTGACCTAATTTGTTTATTATTATTTTTTTTTTGTGTCCAAATCAATATATATAAATCTCAACAACTCCTAGCATATTTGAATTTGATTCTCGGGTCACTAATATTTATTTTCTTGTGTTTTTTTCTTTGTTTAGGCTTGTCATAATCTTCAACTAAAAATCTTGTTTTCATACCACTACTAGTTATTAGTTAAGAAAGACGGCTTTAACCAACTAACTATTTTGATTAGGTTGAACATTGATTTCTTTTTTTTCATGCATATGGTAAAAATTACAAGTATATCTTAAAATTAAATAAGGTCTTTGTTAGAAATTGGTGATTCAAAATTAAAGATAAACTAATTTTGAGTTGAAAATTAAAAAAAAGTATATGTAGTCAAAAATATAATTGATGAGCAAAAGAGGTGCGAATGGGAAGCTGAAAGCAAGGAGGGAGGTAGAAACACAAGGAGATATGAACACCACGGCGTTGGAAACTCAACGTCGCGATCCTAATTTCAGAAGAACCAACACCCCCATGTTGGTTTGGAACACCTCAGCGCTTGGATCAAGTCATAGGAACGCTCTAGCATTGACTTTAGAAAGTTGTGTATTTTGTATGTATATACTTTTAACGCAAGTGTACATTATCATAACAAATAATATATGATAAGTAAAGTATCGATCCCACGAAAAATTGTTATTACTACTTGCTAAGTATTAAAATTATGCTCTCCTACTCTTATTCAAATTAATGATATTTCAATGTGTTGATATCTAAATTAACTAAATAATGAAACTAATTACAGAGATTGAGCAAAGATAACAAATATTACAGCACCAATACTCAAATGTCTAAGATTATAATTATCCCTCAATACTTTACTTGAATCTAATTACTCCCTTTAAAGCTATCAATATGAATTTTTAACCAAGAGCTCTAATATCTTCACAAGTCTCTTCTAATGGTCAAGTGAATATATCTCTTTCAATCAATTATCTATATTCTTATGATAATCAAATTAAAATAAAATTCATTAAGTGCAGGTTCTTTAAATGGTTATATATGTCATATGAGTATATTTATATTTTATATGAAACTCAAAACTACTTGTAATGATCATACATCAATTCATCCATGGCCAACACGAAATTCCCTTTTCCAAGTTCATTGAAGTTTTGAAATTATTCTAATTTATTGTCATATAATTAGAAGCATTAAACATAGAACAAATTGAACAATTCAATACCAACATGATGAATAAAGAAAAATAATCAATCCAAACTACATATTGAGTTACATTGTAATCCTAGCAATAAAATTTAGTTCATGAATGTAAACATAATTTTCGAGCATCTAACAACATCATTATACATATTAGAATCAACAAAAAAAGTAAGAAATTGAAGAGAGAAGAAAATTTCCCCTAATGTAATAGCGGTGTTCTTCCTCCAATATGCAAAATTTCTTCTCCTCCTTGTTGATTCTTGCTTCAAAGTCCAAATGATGTGTTTTAATTTATGTTCTCTACTGTCCAACCTCTTTTTGGCTCAATAATAGGTATTTTTATAGGTTTAGAGTTTCAAAATAGGATAACTATACCCTTAAAAGTGTGAACAAATAATACCTTTGGACGTAGTACTGCGACATTGGTTTTGGATGCTGTAGCACTGAAGTTTCAAGTTCCAATGCCATGGCCTCAAGGTTTGGATGCTGCAGCCTTGCACTCTTGAAGATGGATGTTGCAGCATCGGCTTTTAAATGTTGTGGCCTCTACTTTTGGATGTTGTGGCCTTTACTCACTTATCTAGTCATTATCTTCATTTTGTTCCTAATTCATTTGACATCCAATGCTATTACTTCATTAGCTTTAAAACCTATAATTCGTCATTAATATACATTAAAATCTAAATTATTGTGATAAATTAAACAAATGTTAAGTTTAGAAAAATAAAATATTAGAAATGATTACGCTCTAGCGTTTGTTAATTTGTTAACTTGCATTAATGCCTCAACATTGTATGCAAAATGCCCAACATTGTCTATTCGAGAAAATTCCTATTTTGGTTCAAATTGTGTTGTTAAGTTGGTTTTGAACTTCTCAATCACGTAGACTCTCATTCTAACTAGATTTAGAATTTTTAGGATTAGTATTAGTATTAATACAATATAAACCCTTGTAACTCTTTATAATTCACTAAGCATCAAATTAGAACAAGAGAAAGAATAGAGAGCGTAGGGCAGACTTGAGTGTTTTGAGCACACAAGATAATACGGTATAGATCCTTGGTAGTTTTTGGGTATTTGAGTATTCCTTGTATGTCTTGTAGGGTTCTTTGTATAAAAAAGAATTGAAAAAAAAAGTTAGGATCCTCAAATCTATTGTAGACATAGGTGGTTTTGCCGAACTGCATAAATTAGTGTGTGTTTTCTTTTTTTTTTGGTTGTTTATCTTTTTGTTGGTTTGATCTTTTTTTTTTTTTTTGGATTATTTGTAAGTGAAAACTTTTGTGAGCATTAAGGGTATTTTAAAGTGAATGCTAAAATTTCGCAACAAACAAGTATCAAAACTTAGTTTTGGTTTAACTATGGCTACTCATAAACAAGAAGTAGAGAAGTTTAATGGGCGAAATGATTTCAATTTATGAAAAGTAAAGGTAATAACTCTACTAGTGAGTCAAGATTTAGACATAGCCCTTGAGAAAACTCAAGCAATGACTAGTAAAGAAAAGAAGTTGGCAAAACACGGTGATTTAAATAGGAAAACCATTCAAAAAAGAGCCCATTGTACAATAGTTCTAGCATTTAATGACAAAGTTCTAAGGGAGGTGGCCAGAGAAAAGACGACTATGGTTCTTTGGAAGAAACTCGATGCACTCTACGTAATGAAGTCCTTGGCAAATCGGTTGTATGTCAAGAAGAAGTTATATCAATTGGCTATGACTGAAGGAACTTTCATGAGCACCACATTGATGCCTTCAATAAGATTGTCATTGATCTTGAGATAATAGACATCAAGATCGAGGATAAAGATAAGACAATTATCTTGTTGTATTCTCTACATCCAAGTTATGGGCACTTCATAGACATACTCATGTATGGTAAGAAAATTTTAACAGTGAGTGATGTTAAAGTCTCTTTAAACTTTAAAGAAAAAGAAAAAAGATAAGAATCTCAAAGTGTAATAGGGTTAGTTCCTAGAGGAAGAGATAGTAAGAACAATTAATGAGGTAGATCTAAAAAGTGTTATTATTGTAATAAGGGCACTTGAAGAGAGATTATCCGACAAGAAAGGAAAATAGTAAAGGATGGGCTACAATAGCCTGTAGAGAAGACTTGAAAATTACAAAGTCACTAGTAACTCTGGTGAGAAGTATGTTGGCAGATTGATACTTTATTCTGGTTGTAGTTACCATGTGTGTCTAGAAAATACATATTTACCAATTATAAATCCACTACGAGAAACGTAATGTGAGGATAAGGATAGATGCTGGGAAAACTAAGGAGTTACATGTGGTTAGATATATTTATTGAGTTATGAGGAATGTCATATCTCTGGGAATGTTAGATCAAGAGGGATATTTATTTAGAGCATAAAAAAGAATACTAGAGATAAGAAAATGATCATAGTGATAAGAGGTAAAAAGCACAAGGGGTTATATGTGCTTAGTGGCAATGTTGTGGGGTCTTAACATAGAGTTGTTTGAGGGATGCTTACCAAGGGATAGCATTAGGGCATTTGCTCAGTGTAGGGGGTCGAAAGAGAATGTATAAAAAAGATGTTGCTAAGTATTACGATGGTGTCAAGAGTGATGCTGCAAATTATAATGGGAAGGGTATCCAATAAAAGGTACATTTGTATCTTTAGAGACTAAGGTCATGAGTCCAAAATGAGTTAATTTTGGATAAAGACTTAACTAGTGATAACGCTAGGTGATAGAGCGTTGGAGTGGATGGATCCTAATTAAAAGCTTCTTGGAGAGATTTTGAATTAAGAAGGGATTTGTTGAAATTTTGGTAATTCAAAATCATGGATAAATTAATTTTGAGTTAGAAATTAATGAAGAGATGACACATGGTCAATAATTCAATAGATAAACAAAATAGGTGTGAATGAAAAGCCAAAAGTAAGGAGAGGCATGGAAATACAAGAAGGTGTGAACGCCATGGTGTTGAAAACTCATCGTTGCGGTGCTAATTTTAGAAGAACTAACACTCCCGCATTGTTTTAGAACGCTTTAGTGTTTGGATAAAGTCATAGGAATGCCCCAACGTTGGCTTCAGAATGCCCCATCGTTGGTTTTTGAACGCCTCAGTGGTATAGAACGTTGTGACATTGTCTATTCAAGAAACATCCTATCTTGGTTCAAATTGCATGGTTAAGTTGGTTCTAGACTTTTCAAGCACGTGGACTGTTATTGCAATCAGGTTTAGGGTTTCTAAGGTTAGTATTAACACTATAAACCCTTGTAACTCCTTGTAATTCGTCAAGCGTCAAATTAGCACAAGAGAGATAATAGAGAGTTTATGTCACACTTAAGTATTTTGAGTGCATAAGATAGTATGGTATAAATCTTTGGTAGCTTTTAGGTATTTAAGTACTTTTTGTATCTCTTGTAGAGTTCTTTGTGTACAAAAAAACTGAATAAATAAGTTAAGATTCTCAGATCCATCATGAATGTAGATTTTACTGAATCACGTAAATTTATGTTTATTTTCTTTACTTTCTTGGCACTTTATCTTCTTATTTAATTTTTTTTTTTAGATTTTTTGCAAGTAAAAACTTCTGTAAGTGTTAAGGGTATTTTAGAGTGAACACTAAAATCCTGCAACAGTCTTAAATAAATTGAATTTAATATATTTTTTTAGTATATAGTTATCATATTTGTGTATTTTATTTATCATAATTGATTATCTTAATGAAAATTGACATTTAGTTCATGAATTGTTTTTGAGTTATAAAGTTTTTAAATTTTTAAAAATATCTAAATGAATTCTTTTAAGAAGATAATTAGGCTTTTTCAATATGAAAATGATAGTAGAAATGATGTAAATAAGTGCTTTAAAATATTTAAAACTTAGTTGATAATCCGAAAAAAAATTAAGGACTAAACTTTCAATTATCTTTATTTAAAATATGCATATACACATTTATGTTGAAAAACATTATCATTTCTCTTACAATAATTACCACTCTTTTTAAGAGGAAACGATAATTATCTAATATATTGAAATTGTTCGTGCAAAAATCTTAAGCTACAAGTATTAAAAAATAAAAAAGATCACACAAAGCCAACAGAAATAATAATAAAAGACATATAAGATAAATAAAAATATATGCGATTCGACAACTTGCCTACATCTATAGCGGATCATAAGTTCCTACCTTCTTTTATTACTCAGTGATTACCAGCGAATGATTCAATGAAAAAAAAAATTACACAAATGATTATAGAAATACTCAATAGAATGAGCTTTGTATGGCTTATATAACACTCTCTTACACACTTAATACTCAAGCGCTTCTATAACAGTATTCTCTTACGCACTCAGCACTCAAACACTCCCAAAGTTCTTCTATTCTCTCTCTTATTGGTGCATCCTTGATACATGCCACCCTAATAACTTTACAATGGTTTATATAGGCTCTAAGATGTATTTAAAAATCTTATATTAAGTTGGAATAGGAGTCCATGCATTAAAGGATCCAAAACCAACTTGAAGACGTCGAAAATGGTTCAAAATAGAAAATTTGGCGTCGCGAGACTTAACTACTGCCAGGTCGGTGCCGCGGTCTAACTGCCTTAAAGCTAAAGCCTGGAAATTGCCTCCTTTGCGTATCTGAGCCCCTCCTTCACTTTGGACTCTTCGTTTCACTCTAAATCTCGTTCGTTCATTGCGTACTCGACCTTATACCGTCTCTCTTTAGTCTTCACCTAACTACTGCCAGGTCGGTGCCGCGGTCTAACTGCCTTAAAGCTAAAGCCTAGAAATGGTCTCCTTTGCATATCTGAGCCCCTCCTTCACTTTGGACTCTCTGTTTCACTCTAAATCTCGTTCGTTCATTATGTTCTCGACCCTATGCCGTCTTTCTTTAGTCTTCGATTCAAAATTACACTCAAACACTATTTTGAATTACTAAATTTCAACAACTACAAGAGAGTAAATTAATTTCACTTTGTGAATAAACTATATGCGTTATTATTTGATAAAACCCTCTTTTTCTTTGAATTAAACAAAAATTATCAGAGGCCGAAGCAAGAAGTTCTGGGCCGGGTTTATAGCCTTGGATTTTTTTAAAGAAAATTTTTATTTGCATAAATTTTATTTTTAGTTTTTAAATTTATTTCATACAATATAATACATATCTTGTAATCAATCTTGTTACAATCTAATCTAAAGTCTTGAATTTAAGAAATTACGTACCCAATGTAACCAAATTTAATTTAGCATAATACAATCTGTAATATATAAAGCCTTTGGTAATAAATGTCTTGAGTGTTAAGATTTTTAAACAAACGAAAGATAAATTAAGAATTAAAATTCTCTTTAATCTTAAAAGGAATTACATAAAGTATTTATTTCCAACCTTATATAAAAAAAATATTTTTTTTATTTATGTTCAACCTTAAATTAAAAAAAATACATATATTTATTTTCAAAAGCATCAAAAACATTTTGATTTAATAAGAGCATGGCTCCATCAATAATTCAATTCCTAGCTTCAGTAACTCTCTTTTCTCTATGTTTTTTATACAAGTCTCTAGCTCTCTTTATAAACATGGATGTTGGAACTACCAATTCCCCATTAATTGTTAATTATTTTGTTTTTTCCCCCATGAATTGACCTCTCTGTCTCCAAATTTATGGGCCACGGAAAAGTTAATATTTTCCTTTTTGTTAATGAAATTGAAACTGTAAGTAAATATTAAAATTGGCCACAGATGGATCTTTATTTGGATTTACTGTCAACAATGTTTGTTTAATAAACATAGTTATCATCAATCTTTCAACCAAATTTTCACAATCCTCCCTCATGTTGTCTAATGATCTCTCTTTTTAAAAATTAACTCGTCAAAACCAAGATGGTGTGAATTTTAAATTTGGATCAAGATTTTTGAATCTTACAATAACATTTTTAGTACAACCAAACAAAATAGTTTATAACAATAATCACTCAGATTCACCATTATATATATACTGACGTTTGGGCACCTAATCAAACACAAGGGATACCTTTCAAAACAATGTGCACACAATGCAATAGATCTTTATAGGAGACATCACCATAGTTGTTTTGGGTTGACCTCCATCTCTTAGGTTGGCTCCTGTGAATGATATTGCAATAGGCATAGCTCCTCTAGAAAATTTGATCACTGCCCATTTTAATAGCTTCAAAATTTAAGCCATAAAAACTTCAAAATTTAAAATTTAGTTGTTTGGCCAAAAAAGTTATATTTACAAAAAATATTTTTGATGATTCTAAATAATACATAAGGATATGTTGTGCCAAATTTTTTAAAATTTTAAAAAATAAAATATAAAAAATTCAAAATTTTAAAGCAAATTTGTTATTAATATAAGAAACGGTCAAACAACTTTCCATCTAGTTTAAAAAACAGTGATGTAAAATCCAAATCCTCTCCAAATTGATTAGCCGGTTTAGGCAAAGCAATCAATTCATTTCCATTCAAAAGTCATATTTTCAAATTTTTCAGAAAGCGATTAATTAGTTTGTGACCTAGAAATTGTTAAAATAGCTATAAAGGACTAATTCCCTCTTTCATTTATAAATACAAGCTTCGTTCAAATTTAAAATACATTTTTGAGTGCTCTAATATTGTTATATCAATTATAAATATTAATTTATTTAATGTGTGCTACAATCTTTGTATTGTATTCATTTGAGAGTTTATTATTGTATGGTGCTTTTTTCAAAAATTGTGTTATATTTGTCCATTGTGTGAATTGAGTTAATAATTTTTTTATAATTATGTTATTTTGCTTACACATCCAATCCACCCTCTCTCTCTCTTAAAATTTTATTATAAACCAATATTAGATTTTAGTAGCCATAATAAAACTGCCAAAGACGACAAATAAATACAAAAAAAAAACGTGAAAACCACACAAAATTCATTTTTTTTTATGGATATTTAACTTTTCACAACAAAAATAATAAAAAGAAAACTAGCCATAATTTTTAAAACAAAATTAGAGGAGTACATATAATTTGGCTGAAGAAGTAGTTCTCGGGAAGAGAATGAGAAATTTGCTTGTTTATGGTGTTTAAAATTAGAGTAGATTTCCATTAATTAAAAGAGTTGCTTTAAAAATAAAATTAAAATTCTCTCTTAATCTAAAAATAAATACTCACCTCCCTTAGAAATAGTTAAAAACTATCTTTAAAAGATTAATTTTTGTTCTTTGAATTTTGGTCCATAAGCCCAATCACAACAAAGTCCAACTCGCTTACTATAGCTCACAAAGTGCAAGTCTATAAGCTTAGGCAAATGCTATAAGAGTATATGGGTTTCCTTGAATAGGTTTGTAGTCCTTACTTCACCAGCATCGTCCTCGATCATCAAGTGTCATCCTTGAGTTGTCTGACTACCCTAGTCATGTATGAGCATCCTAAAATGAACTTCCAACCCTAATCTAAAAAGAAAAAATCTTAATAACTTTCAACTTTAATAAAATTCTATAACTACGTATTGAGTTCATATTATAACTATATAAAAAGGGTCCAAATTGAATTAAAAAGAGGAAAGAGAGATCAATTTTTCCATATTGAATTTGACATCTATGCTTATATATGCAAATTACTTCTATACTCTTTAAAAGATTCCTTTTTGCCCTCAATCCTCACCCAAAAACTCTTTTTTATTTATAACCCTTTCTTCTTGCCATCAAATAATTTTTTTTTTCTTTTCTCAATCATTGTTGACTTTAGTATCGGAATGTCTGCGACAGAAAAATTTTGGTGCGGCCTCATTTTCTTCTTTGATTGCAAGATTCCAGCAGGCTTTACTTCGTTAGAGCAAGACTTGACTAGCCGACTTCCTCTCAGAGTCTAATTACTATTCCCAAAACAAACAAATTCAACTTATTGATCTGGGAGTTGATGAAATTTTTGAGGTAACAGTTTGGCACTACTAGTAAAAAGAAAACAAAAAGCTATTGAAAGGATAAAAATTATGAAGAACATGCATTCAAATTCTATGACTATGCACTCCATGGCTACTCAAAATAACGGACAGAATTTGTGAACTGATGGGAATCTTGATTCACAAAATCAAGGAAGATTGTAGAATTACACAAAAACAACATACCATCTTAAATGGAGAATCACCAGGTTGTAAGAGGCATAAGAAGAATTAAGAAAATCATTCACCTTTCTATCTTTATGTTTGATCTAATTCTTCGCTTTGGCCAAATATTTCCTAGGGTATAAAGCCTTCAAACCTTTATAAATACCCTTAAGAATAGTTCTTCAAAAAAGAAATAGGTCATACAATGCCTGAAAAAGAAAAGTAAATGATTAAGGCAACGGGGTAATGCGAATACATCTTAAAAACAATGAGAAGAAAAGAAGGTTAACCTTTATCGCACTCACAATGGAGAAATGAAAAATAGTAAAAGCATCCTAGTCCTGCATCTGATAAGTATGAGCTGGGCCAATAAACCTTTCCCCTAAATAGGATCAGGTACTCAAACTTACTTCGAGATGAAATAATCAAGTCATTTAAAGAAAAAGTAGGAGAATTGCGAGCTATCAGTCTATGAACATCCTCCAAATCAATTGGTTAATCTAAGGAGAGTAAGGCCAAAATCCAATGGGATCAGACCTCTAGATAACCCCGAAGAAGAGCATGGCATTGTAAATTGTGGCAAAATAACTCGAGTTTGATTCGATAAGCTTGCCACTAGTTTCACCTTTTCAACCCCTAAGGAAACCTCCGAGCAAATGTCCTTAAAGCCTTTGTACCTCTCTCAAGAGCATATGTAGTATCATTCTCTTAACCATGCAAGAATGGGTTTTTAACAGCTCTTTAAACAATAGGCTCTGTAGAGTGCTCTTTATGTCAAGCACGCTTCCTACTATTATCCTTGCCTTGTATAGCTACAAAAGTGCAAACAAAAGCCATATGAGCATCAAAGATTCAAAATAAAAAAAAATGGAAACAAACACACACTTCTTTCCTTAGGATCCCCTTGAGGTTGACACCTTGGTAGTTCTTCCTAACCAAAGGAACTTCCTCTTCGTTACGTTTACTTGGTTCAATCTTAATTACTACCCTTGTCTGAGAACTCAAATTATAAAACACTGATTAACTTAGGATTGGCATGATTCCTAACAAGGGAAAAAATCAATCTACTTTAATTTCAAAAACAAAACCAATCAACATAACTCAAAGTTAAGGATTAGTCAACAAACCAGCATTATCAAACAAGAAACGGCGAGTCAAAAGACATATGAAATATATGTACAAATGCACAGAAACCCAAAAGTCCAAAACGATCACAAGAATGAGTCGAGAAAGAACGAAGTGACCATCAAAATAATGACTTACTAATATCAGAAGAACAAGCCAAGAACTAGTGAAAGTAATGAATGGAGTTAGAAAACAACAGTTACTAAAAAAGTGCTTTCTTCCTTTCTAAGGAAATTGAAGGAAGGCAAGAACAAATATTTAAACTTCAGTTTAATCCAAATAGGTTTCTAGTCTATAGTACAAGTTTAAGCTGTAGATCAAATCCAACGGCCTCTGTGAAATCTCGTCTAAAGTTATCTTCTCAACTACAAAGTACAAACGAGAGTCGTTCGATTTCTAAAAGATTAAAGAGCTAAGAAAGTCTCCACGCCACTCAAGATGCCTTTTAAATATGACTAGTTAGAAAAGCCCAGACGTTAAAGGGATTCATATTTAATGTGAAATGCTTGCCTAAAAATGTCCAAGGGCCCTACTATATGACCTCTTGGAGCTAAAAAGGTCTTAAAGCACCCTCAAACACCTAATAAAGAGCCTAGGAAGGTAACGAACAAGGTCACCACAACCCCCCAAGTCGAGATTTCTAGAATGATCCTCGAAGATAACTTTCAAATTTTGTGTTAAGGCAAAATTCAAAGGACTTAAGCATTATATAGACTATATAAAACCTCATCGAGCAACGCGAGCAATCCTTGGATAAAATATTAAATAAATTCAAGAATTTCAATCATTCAGGCATAAATCACTTAAAATATCCATAAGCATATCAAATATATATAACATAAAACAAGATCAAAGATACACAACTTTGAATAAGATAAAAAGCTTTTCATTGATAATAAAAATTAAATCAAAAGATGAATTCAAGGATAACAGAGGAAGAAAAGCATAAAAAAAATATAAGTCTAAGAAGCGGAAGGCTTGTCTCCAATAATAGCAGCAAAAGCAAGAGAACTTTAGCTCAAGGGTTCTCCGCAGTCGTTGGCACGGATTCATCAAGAGGTGTGAGAAGGACCTCATCCATCGTCTAATAAGCCAAGACTTTGATTTTTTTCATCAGCTTCCTTCTTACCAGTAAGCAGCTCAACTAGTCATGAGAGGTTTAATTCAGCATAATGATCCCTAAATAAGCCTATAACCTTGCCAAAAGCCTCAAAACCCTTCTCAGTAACCTGACCTCTAAAGCTTTAAGCTTCCACGCCAATTCCTTATTCTTCTACGAGAGGTCAATAATCTCATTTCAAAAAACCCTCACCTAGGCCTTAAGTTCCTTCACCTGGGGCCCAGGCTCATTCATCTCTGACTCAAGGACAGAGACTATGCTCTCTACCATTGCAGCCTTAGCCTCAGCCCTCCCAACCTTAGCATCTACCTTTTCCTCAACAGTTTTTACCCTGGCTGAGCAACCATTGAGCTTCTACTTAAAGCCTTTTATCTTCTTCTTAGCCTCCTTCAAGGCTTTTTTCCAACTTTGCCACCTCGGCCTCACCGCAGTCATCCTCTACTCGGGTATCAGCATTTTATAAAGAGTGTCTAATAACTGGTAAAGGCAAACACCTTTTGCAAGAAGGCACCAAAAAGAGAAGTTGCCAAGCTGTCTCTAAATTACATCCCAAACCATGAGAAAGGGATTGAGATATGTTGCATGTTAGCATTTGAGTAACAAGTTCTTTTGGCACTGCATTTTCTACCTCCTTCATCAAAGGCACTAAGTGCCCATACCTCCAATTCTTTAAGAAGTAGAGGTCAAATGGATTAAGAGATGTTTTCTTATGACTCGACTAGAGTCTTAAACACAAAGACCTACTTTAGGCCCCTACTACTGGACTCCCTCGCTCGATTGAAGTGATAAATAAGAAGGGAGTGGTCTGACCACACTAGGAGGCATTAAACTAGTGGGAGCACGGGTTGAGGCCTCGCTTGACTCCATGCCCTTATCAACATTTGAGGCCTCAGCTAACCTTTTCTTCTTATCACTAGAGGTCGAACCAGCTCATCATTTAGAACTTTTGCTCAACCCTTTTATACCCAGGCCAAGTAGATTCATAAGCTTCTTTTGTATTTTCAAGTCCCTAATAGAAGAGATGTCATCAAGGAAAGCATGTTTCTTCTCTCCTTTAATTTCTGAAAAAGAATTAAGAATATAAATCAGTAAACCAAAATGAACAAGATCTTTAAGCACTTCAAAACTGAAGAAATTACCTCTAAAATATAAGCTAGTAATTTACTAACAATATTGGTGCCCTCTAAAGTGGCCTGAGAGATAAGTTCCTTATAGGAGCATAGTATACTCGAGCCTTTTTTACTTGTCTCTTCTTCTCCTTGGTAAACCTGAGCTTGGCCAACCAGTATATGGTTGAAGAGAAAAATAAAAATGGTTAAGAGGATAAGAAAAAATAAATGACATCACAGCTTACGAATAAGGACAGATAAAAGACCTCTCCTAAAAAAACTCAAGGATATGACTAAAGACTGAATGGTCTCTGATGCTCTTACCCTTGTACCCCACCAATAAAAAACCAAAGATGTTTCCACCTGGAGTTATTTAAAGGCAAATCCTTTTAGGGGTGATCTTTATCTCGCCATCATAAACAGTCAAGTAGTGAAAACCCTTCTGCCCATCGATGTTTGCCCTGATTTGGTACAACTTCTGAAGCTTAAAGGACATACGGTCACTAAAGCTAGCTTTATGCCACATACCATAAAGGCTTACCAGTATCCACTAAAAGTTTAAGTTTAGCTAGCATGATGCCAAGTTCAAATAAGCCAGTTGTTTGTGTGAATCTAAATACCTGCATGTGATTGTGTACATGTTAATTAATTCAAAATGCATGTCCAACGAGCATTAGTACAATAGAATTATATATATATATATATTAATTAACATACATATTATCAACTGAATCAAAAATATTATTAGTATTAAAAAAATACCCTTGAAGACGATTTGATGAAGAATTGAACCCAGAGCTCACACAGAAGTATAATCGCGAGCAATTCGAGTCTGCAATGGTTCGGCTAGATTACAAAGCTAGGATGGTAGCTTGATCTTCAGTTTCAAGCAAGATGAAATTTGAATTTCTCTAAAATGGCTAAAGTTGTTCAAAGTGAAAATAAGGACCCTTTTGAAACTTTTTCAAACTCTCTTTTATATACATGCCCTAAAATATGGGGCTAATTGCAACATTTACAAAGTATCTACTCCTTTATGCATGAGTAACACGTGTTACCTTTAATACATGCAAACCATTTGCATGGTGACACTTATCACATGCCTTTCCATGTATGTGTCATTTGTCTCACAAATGGCCATGCATGTGTCACAGGCCGGGTGCTTACTATTGACTCAAAAACTAACCTATTAGGTAATGTTGTTTACCCATCCATATATACCCAAGATTCACCCAATTTCTATCTGATGTAAAATGTAACCTTTTCTCTTACTCAATCACGTGACACCTTAGTCATAGTCTAACTCAAACTCAAGGTTCAACCTAGCCTATATTGCACATCCCTCTGAGGAAACAGGACCCATTACCCATATGGCAATCTGTATTATGGCTCAAAACACTGAATTTTCAAGGCCCACTTAGCCCGTAATGGCTATCCCCTTGAGATATGGAGGATCCACTTCCTACGTGGCAATTTTTATTAGGACGAATTTAAAGGCTGACATACAAATGAGAATTTGGGTCTACTCTAATACTGCTTGTCACGAGCCAAATGCTTGCCATTGACCCAAAAAACTAGCCTGTTAGGAAATGTTATTTACCCATCTATATATACCTAAGATTCACTTAATTTCTATTCGATGCAAGGCTTGACACATACATGCCGTATGCCAAAATCCAATTTCTATGCAAAATGGACCTATTTACAACATCTGTAAACTTTGTTTCCTTTTTTCCAGAGAGGTGGTTTGCTACCCCAATGTTCAATGAATACACTTCATATTGTGAGACTTCTTAGGTTTACACTCATTTATCTTACAGAACTCTTTTACAAGTCTATGAATGATGCTCCACACACACGTTATAGATGTTACAGAACGAGGGTTGAACCATACAAGCTGAGGTCAACAATATCCGTATAGTCCCTATGTCACCTATATCCTAGAAGAGCAGAGATATAGATCATCACAGTATCTCTATATGTTCGACATTAGACTTATCTCCAAATTTTTATTTTCATAAACAATATTCGAAAAATCCTTTGCGATATTATATTTTTAGAATATTGTTTACCCCTATGAAAAAATATTTTTCGGAGTTTCCTCTTATGGCCATTTGACTTCTTAAAATACAATCTTGGAGCATTCGAATATACAATCACCCATATAAGCTGACGGATCTCATATTTACACACTGGTACCATATGAGTGTCTAATCACATGGAGCTAAAAATAGAACTAAATGAATTTGAGATAGTTACATTCGTACACTAAAGACTCAAGATAAGATAATGAATTTTAAAGATAAATTTGGAATTAATCTGGTACTGTTTCTAAAGAAATTGCTGGGTAAACTTCATATTACTAGAAAATTATGTGTCTAGTTCTAAATCCTTTTTACAGCACATGAATATAACTTTTCTAGAGTAACTTGAATCCTAATAACTAAAGAAAGGTCAGACAGATAGTAGATGAACCAAATCATGACAACTTGCAAGAATTGAAGACTTTTCTCTCCATCCAAGACTTAAGGGCATGCTTTGTTAGAGCATATTAAGTTTGAATTTTGATACTTCATTTATTGTATTAGTTGTATTTGTAGACTTTTGGTGTAAAGGTAGTTGTAAGCCTTAGTTGTTGTCTTTTGAAATTTGCCAACTCCCAACCATCAAATGTGAATGTTGTGATAAGTGCTTTGTAGTAGCCCTCTCAAGAACTCTCTATAAATACCAAGAAGGATGAGAGGAGAGGGGCAGAGAGTGAGTTTTAAAGTTCTTGTATTTTAAAGAGTTCTCTTGTAAGAGTTTCTTCATTTAACTCTGTATCTCTTATTTGGAATCCTTAGAGTGGTGAGTTTGAGAAGTCTATATCTCTTGTAAGTTTCTTTGGGTGGTGAATTATTCTGTATCCCATTGTATTTCTCTTGAGTGGTGAGCTTGATTTTGTACCACTTTTACTTTATCAGTGTTTGAGTTTATTTCAATAAAAATGAGTGTTTGTTTTCATTCTTCCAATCTTGTTGTATTCTTTTCTAAACACTTGAGCCTGCATCAACTAGGCTCCATGAGCATCAAATAATACCTAACTACATGCAGAGGTCAAACCACGAAAGGTCTCTAACATGCGTGAAATTAAAGTATGGTAGATCACTCACAAGCTCATTATGCGCTTAGGTCAAAGGATCATGAATATTATTTAACTTGAGAAGACCCTCTATTGACGACTCTATGAAATGTCTATCGGAGGTCCTCATAAGTCTATACAGTACCCAATACTCACTTGAGAAGATCTTCTACTAATGCCACAGTTTGTTAAGACTAACTGTCTGGACAATCTAGATATAGACACACATTAGTCTAGAGGAATATCGATCAACTCATATCGACAATCATAGATCAGAAATGATGTCTTCAAGAACATATTGTATAATGACATTTTTTAGCATAATTTATAACTTCTTGCAAACTATTTCATTACTAATATCTTTTTATGTCTTCATTTTAGACAATGTTTTAACTCTTAGAATTATTAACTCTCAGCGCTAACCTAAATTCCTTTAGATCTATAATGTCTGAAAAATTACAAGCTTATCACTATATAATTAATAATTAATGATTAAATAGAAATATTTATTACATAATAATTAAATAAATAAATATAAATACAATAATTAAAATAGAATATAAGCATCATTCCCAACACCATCATGTCCACAAAAAGGTTGAGGAGGCAGCTGATAGGGGCGTAAAAGCACTAGTATGATTTGTACCCAATTTTTATATTTTACTCCAAATCATAAATATTTGGTTATTTAATTGTGGTTTTGATCATAAATAGATGCATGATGGAAAATATGACGCATAGAAACAAACGAGAGGTGAATCAGACGTAAAATGAAGAAGTTACGCTCGAAATACGAAGGGGCACCAGGGCTGGGCGCCCAGCGACTGAGCATCGCGGCGCTCATGGCGGTGAACAGTGGTGTAGGAACAGTATTTTGCAACAGTAACTTGTAAACAGTATTTTGAAAATAAAAACCTATAAATAGAAATCCAAAAACCCTAAGAGGGAGATGAGAGAAAAAGAGAGAAAAGAGGCAAAAACTTAGAGAGAAAATTCACAACATAAAATCAAATATCAAAGTTAAAGATTGAAGAACCAAGATCAATATTCAAGCTTCAAGTCAAGATTGAGGGAGAAGCACATCAAGGAGTCACTTTGAATAGTTTTTCTTCTCTTTCTTTATCATTATGTTCTTGTTATTGTTGATCTTTATAAATTGATTTAATACTTTTGGTTTTGTGATGAGCTAAATTATTTATCTAGGGTTAGACTATATAAACCTAGTATGGATTTGGATTGTGTTAAACTTTAGTTTATAAACTTAGTACATTCAATTGATTCATTCTATCTTATTTTTAATGCTTTCATTATACCTAATCAATATTTTGAATGATTGAGAAACCATGATGAACTCGACGGAGGGATTCATGTGTTTAGCGTAGGATAGTTTGATGCATGATCATAGGGTAACAATTATGAGTTTCATCTAAGATAGACATATACTTAGGTGGCATGTATGGTATAATTTAGACTTGATCTTAATGAATTATATTCTAATTTGATTACTATAGACATATAGGTGATTATTAGAATGCGTAATATAGTCACTTGACCATCGACAGAGGCTTGTGATGAAATTAGTGTCTAAGTCAATCAATTGGTATTAAGGGATTAACTAAGTGGTTAAGGAATCCAATGAAATACTAGGGGACGAGTCAAAACCCTTGATTATCTTTATTTGTGAATTTTACTCTTTACTTTTGTTTAGTTAATTAATAGAATTAGATTGCTTAAATAATTTCCAGATGTTAGTTTTCTGAATAAAAGTTAAATAAGTACAATTTTAGTATTTGATTTATAAAATTAGATCGCATAGTCCCTGTGGGATCGATACTTGGACTTAAAATCCTATATTACTTGATACGATAACGTGCACTTACGTTTAGCTACTCTAGCAACCCAATTAGCAGCCCCAATCTCAAATTGAAAAAAATAATATTAAAAGCCATCTCTCCAACTAGTGGCATACTTTCATATTCATTCTTCTGAGGAACCCTTAGGGTAACTACCTCTGAATGTTAAAATGCATCCTCAGTTCAATAAAATCTTCCTTGAACACAATTGCGAGATGATAGAACGAGCAATCTAATTCAAAATTGAACTCATCCTCGATCTAATGAGAAAGCTTATTTTTCTTCTTCTTAGATTTACTTATATGGCCATAGCTTCCCATCTATTCTTAAGAAATTAAAAAGGGCATCATACCATTAGGTGTCCATTCAGAATCAATAGAACCTTTTAGGAAGTCTGCCACATCCTTTCCTTGAATAGGTCATCTCAATTTCAATCCGAGTCCTCAAACCTCTTGACCAATCTCATTATCAATTTCTCATGTTAAGATACTCCTAGAAACTAAGTCCTCATTAAGACAACTAAACTCGTTACCATCGTATATGTTATGAGACTCATTCATTGAAGACATAATGTTTCTACACAAACAAATAAAAAGTTCACCCCTATCAAACGATTGCCTAGACAGACTAACAAGACAAACACTCAAAGTTGAGAACCTAAGATGAGCACTCTAGCATTAAAGGATGAATCCAGAAACACATTAAACACTGAGAAAGCACACCAAGACTACAATATAAGAAAAGGGAATCAGCATCAAATTAGTTACTTGTGCAAAGATTACAGAATAGAGAAGATTACAGATGAAAACAAACTATAAAGTGTATAAGGATTTTGAATTGCTAAAACCTCTCTCCCCTGAATGCCATCAAATAAAAATCAAAGTGATAGAATAAAAGAGACCGTTTCTTTGTATACATGGTTCTCAAAAGTAATCATAACCATTGGCTCGAGATCTAAGGGCTAAAACACCTCCAGAAGCAAAACATCTATCTAAACTGGTGTACTCCGTTAAAGAGTACATCTCAGCCATTCGATCAATGCCATTACTCTAAGATGAGGCCACGTTACCACAAATTAAGAGAAAAAAAGGGACAATTGATTAGTTAGCAACTTGACATTGGCATTCTTTGAAAAAGTTCTAAACATTAAATGCATCTTCAACGCCAATTTCAAAAAATCGATCCCATCATAGATATGAACACGTGATTACATCATGTAGACCCAAGAACAATCAATATAAAGAGATCTCACTACCTAGTGCATCTATCCCCCTACAAAGCTATCAATACATGGTAATCTCATTACTTAGTGCTTTCATTCATTTACAAAACCATCAATTTATAGGATTCTCACTAATCAGTGCTTTTATTTCCCTACAAAGTTATTAGCACAAAGGGATCTCACCACCTAGTGCATCCATCCACCTACAAAGCCATCGGGATAAAGGAATCTTATTGATCAATGCATCCATTGCCCTACAAAAGAGTAATACCCAATTTCAGCCACTACCTGGAATGAATAAACCAAGGATGCTAGTTGATCACATCAAAAGACACTTCAAAGACACCTAATCTAAGGGGTTATACTTATAAAGTTTCTAGTGTCAACAACTTAACACTGAAAAATTAAGGGACCAATGTTCCTCCTTAGATTTCAACTAAACGCCCAATCCACTTACTGTATCCCATAAAGCATGAGCCTATAAGCCTAGGCCCAAATGCTACAAAGGTACATAGGTGTCCTCAAGTAAGCATGTATTCCTCACTTTGCCATATCGTCCTTATTCATGGGTACCCTCATCGAGCAAATCAACCACTCTGGTCATGCACAAGCATCCTAAAATGAACTTGCGGCCGAGAATCACGAATTTGATATACCTTTTACAAATATGACTCTAATAATCTCAACATAAGTCCTACACATACAAGAAAGGCCTAACCCAATTTAGGTAAAACTCTAATACATGAATCCAAGAAGGCAAAGCCATAATGAATTCCAACCCAAATAAGATTCTATAATATGTATTGAGTTCATATTATAACCCTATAAAAAGGGTTCAAATTGCTAAAATTTGGATGAGAAAAAAAGAGAGTTTAATTTCTACATATTGAAATTAGAATCCATACATACAAATACAAATTACTTCTATAATCTCTAAAAGCTTTCTTTGCCCTCAAGCTCTTATAAAAACACCTCTTTTATTTATCGCCCTTTCTTACAACCCTTATTTTATTTTCTTCTTTTTTTCAGTTGATGCTGACTTAAGTATCGAAGTGCCCACACCGAAAAAAATTCTAGCGCGTCCTCACTTTCTTCTTCAATTGCAGGATTCCTAGCAAACCTCTCATCCTTGGTTAAGACCAATCTAACCTAATTCCTCTCAAAGTCTGATTGTTATTCCAAAAAGAAAGAAATTCAACTTGTTGATCTAGAAATTGACAAAATTTTGAGTTAACAATTTTATTTGTTTGGTCACAATTAGTAAGGAAAATAAAAACTTTTTTGTTATAAATTATCTCTCTATAAATTATTAGTTGTCTTGTTGAATATTTAATGGTAGAAAAGTCAATATATGGAAAAAAGAAAAGTTGCTACAAAATTGAAAATAATAGTTTAAGTTTTTCTTAAAAGATGTTAAGACTTATTTTTTTTATTAATATTGAGTCTTCATCTAACAGTTTAAAATTTTAAATTGAGTGGTAAATTAATATGATATCAGAGCTAAAGTTTTAAGTTTTACCCGCATGTATTCATTTTTAATTAATTTCTTAATTTATAATTTCTAATCTGTCTTTAGGGATTCACATTACTTTTTTTTTAATTAATTTTTTAATTTATCATCTCTGTTTTAGTCTTTAGAGATATACCTTATCTCAAACCTTAAACTCGAATTTACGTTTTACATACAAGAGATCGTTGATACTTGTCTATAATACTAATATTAGAGTTTCACTTAATAAATTAAAATTTTAAGTTTAATGGTAAATTAATAAATCAAATCAAATCAAATAACAATGAGAGTCATGCATACTTTCTCTTTCTTCATTATTATTATTATTTTTTAATGTTAGAGTACTATAAAAAAGACTTCTTCTTTTAATTAATTGAATGGAAAGAAGGAAAAAGTGGCAGGGTCAACAAGATGTTTTTTAAATTTTTTAATATGAGAGAATTATTGAGATTTGTCTTTAATATTAATATTATATATTTATTTAATAATTTTAAATTTTAAATTGAGTGATAAATTAATATAAAAAATAAAATCAAACAACAATCTAATGGAGAATACTGTATACTTTTTCTGGCTGCATTGTTATTTTTGTTTTTTGTTTTTTTAAAATGATAGAGGACGGTGAAAGAGACCCTTTTCTTCTAATTAATTGAAGGGGAAAAGGAAAAAAAGCGGTGAAGTCAGCAAGATTTTCTCTAGATTTCATTTGTAAGATCCTGCCTGGAGCTTGACATGAACAAAATAGAAAATAAACAATGTTTGTGATGACACTGACCTTGAAAGCTCAAATATAAACCATAGTAAACAAACAGATGATCATACCTAATAATTAAGAGCATTTCAAAGTTGAAACTTTTGATTGGTGGAAGTGCTTTATTTTGGCTTCGAATTAGAATTCCCATGTTTGGTGATTTCAGATAACTTATTGGCAGATACATCATTGAGAGGGAGTGAGCGAATAAATGAGAGCTTTGCCTTGATTCTTAAGCAAGATCTTTTAGGTCCAATGTCCATTTTCCACTAATTAAAAGTGCTTACGGCTTTATTTATTTTAATTTTAGCCGACACCAAATTATATACTTACTGGGTTTTTGATATGATAATATTCTCTTGCGTGCGTTCTTGTAGACCTAGCTTTTCATTCATTGTCGATAAAAGCATTTTTCTTTTTTATTTCTGCCATCCAATAACACCAAATTGTTATGAACAAAGCCATAGAAATTGTTACAAGAACCTTATCTCATCTTAGGTCAAGCTTGTCTTAAGTGCTTTCCTTATATTGCTTTGTATTGGATGTTTGTTTTTGGATTGTGCGGTTCACGAGCAATGCTATGAATATGTGGTAGATAATTTTTCTTATATATATATATATAAGGGGGAGACAGGGTGGAATATCTTTAATCATTCTTTGGCCTTAATCACACTTTTTAAAAAACACTCTAATATTATGCTCTTCCGTTGGAGGTTACAAACATGTGACTATGTGTATTGATAATGGCGCGATGAGTTTGACTTTGGGTACATCTCTATTTGTTAGTGGAGGGATTGGATTACCATATACGTGGGTCTCCATATTCATACAAAACTTTTTTAATCAAAATGTAAAATTTGTAACTTCAAATCTGGACATTTTAGGTTATAAGTATAGAATATTGATATAGGTACAAGAATTTTTAATTTGAAATGTGAATTAATAACTTTAAAAATGACATAAAAATGTCTAATATATAAGATTACAAGTTTTATGTTTCAAAAATTACGATATCAAAAAATTGTTAAAAAAGAAAATTGATATCTTATAATGTATATAGGCAGATTATACTATAGAATTATAAATTATATTGTAAAAAACATTCATCTATACTATCACCAATCCTTTTGATGGGATTATTGTTAAAAAAGAAATTTTACTAGAATTTATATATATTTAACTTGTTGAAGTATGTTAGGAAATTGAGGGGTGATGTAGGGTCGCAGTTAAAGTAAAATTGACAAAAATAATGAAAATAAAATAAGACAAATACAAGAGTTTATGTAATTCAACTTTTAACCTACGTCCACGGATAAAGACAGAAGAATCTCTTACTATTAAAAAGGAGAATACAAGTATTGTAGTATTTTAACCTTACAACCCAAAACTCCAATACACCTAATTCTCTCAAATCACTCAAAAACTCTCTCAAAGCTTTTGAAACTCTCTCTAAAATTTCTTATTTTTGGAATAAAATATGAATTGCTAAACTCTCCCATTTATAGGGAGAGTTTAGAATGGTGGACAGCCACATCCACCATTGTTGAAATCATTGCTGGCACCGTATGCCAGCAGTTATGTAGCTGGCACACAGTGCCAGCTACCACAACATTTCTCCCACTTGGAGATTTGATTGAGAATCAATCAAGTCTCTACACCATTCTTTCTTCTTCGCCAAAGTCATGTTGCCTACGTGTCTGCTAGGCCATGCAAGGATCTGTACCATACAAACTTGTTGGTATTAGTGGGCTTGGTCAACACATCTACTAGGTTATCATCTGTATGAATTTTTTTCATATCCACACTTTCATCTTCTACCACTTCACGAACAAAGTGATACTGAACACCTATGTGCTTTGTTCTTGAATGAAAAGCTGGATTCTTTACAATGTGCAAGGCACTCTGACTGTCACAAAATAATTCAACTTTCTCTTACTTGTGCCCGAGCTCCTCCAGTAATCTTTGTATCCAAATTGCTTCCTTGCAAGCTTGTGTAGCTACCATGTATTATGCTTCTGTAGTAGATAATGCCACAACAGTTTGCAGTTTTGAAACCCAGCTTACAGCTCCTCCTGCAAGTTTAAACACATAGCCAGTAGTGTATTTTCTTTTATCAAGGTCTCCTACAAAATCTGAATCCACATAGTCCTTAATAATAAAATCTGATCCTCCATAACATAAAGCAACATCTGAGGTACCCTTAATGTATCTGAGGATCCTCCTGACACAACCCCAATGCTCTCTACCAAGATTCGCCATGTATCTACTAACTGCTCCCACTGCTTGTGCAATGTCTGGTCTGGTACAAATCATAGCGAACATTAAACTTTCCACTGCTGATGCATACGGTACTCGAGACATCTCTTTCCTCTCTGCTTCTTTGCTAGGACACATCTTAGAGGATAACTTGAAATTAACAGGGAGTGGGGTACTAATTGGCTTACAATCTTGCATGTTGAAGTGCTACAAGATTTTCTTTAAGTAGTTCTTCTGAGAAAGCCAAATCTTCATGTTATTTCTGTCTCGGTGAATTTGCATCCCTAGAATCTTGTTTGCTGGTCCCAAGTCCTTCATATCAAATTTTATAGCCAACAGTGCCTTTAATTCTTGGACTCGATCTTTGTTGGGGCTTGCCACCAACATATCATCCACGTACAACAATAAAATAATGAAATCATTATCATCTTCAAACCTTTTGTAGTATGTACAATGGTTTGAACTAAGTCTGTTGTATCCAGGGCTGATGATATAGGAATTAAATCTCTTATACCAACACCTCGGCGCCTGTTTGAAACCGTACAGAGATTTGTTCAACCTGTAAACCAAGTTCTCTTTTCCTTCTTCTTTAAAACCTTCTAGTTGGAGCATATAAATTTCTTCTTCAAGTTCTCCATGAAGAAAAGCTGTCTTCACATCTAACTGCTCTAGATGTAAGTCAAATATAGCATACATTGCCAGGACTATTCTGACTGTCGTGAGTCGAATCACAGGGGAAAATATCTCATTAAAGTCAATACCTTCTTTCTGAGCATAACCTTTCACCACCAATCTCGCACGATACCACTCCACTTGGTCATTGCCATCCCGTTTGATCTTGTAGACCTATTTGTTACCAATGGCTTTTCTTCCACGTGGTAGTGCAACCAGCTCCCATGTTTTGTTCTTATGCAAGGCTTCAATTTCTTCTTGCATTGCTGTCATCTATAGAGAAACATCTTGACTTTTAAAAGCCTCATGGAAAGTTGTTGGCTCTCCATCCTCTGTTAGAAGGCAGTATGCAACATAAGCCTCTATGACATACTCTGAGTGCCATGATGGTGGTCGTCTCTCACGAGTTGATCGACGATCATCTGTAGCCTCAGACTCAACTGGTTCTTATTCTTCATGCTCTAGTGCTGCTTCAAAAGAATCTGAATCTTCTTGTACTTGATTATTTTCCATTTGTACCATTGTAGTCTCTAGATTTTCCTTTACTGTGCTATCATCTTTATCATTCCTTTGCAGTTTATCTTCTGCAAATATCACATCTCTGCTGATGACGACCTTGTGGGTAGTAGGATCCCACAGGCGATACCCCTTAACTCCATCAGCATATCCCAAGAAAATGCATTTTTTGGATTTTGGATCTAGCTTCGTTGTTTCTTGGGGATTATACATCACGTACACAGGACTTCTAAATGTATTAAGGCGAGAATAATCAACTAGTTTCCCAGTCCACATCTTCATCGGTGTCTTCAACTTGATTGCTGTTGATGGTGACCGATTTACCACATAACATACAATTTTGACTGCTTCTGCCCAAAATGCCTTGGCTAAACCTGCAGTTCTCAACATAGCTCTTGTTCTCTCCAACAAGGTTCTGTTCATCCGCTCTGCTACTCCATTCTGCTGAGGCGTGTAAGCTATGCTGAATTGCCGCTTGATGCCTTCTTGTTGACAGAATGCAATAAAATCCTCACCAGTATATTCTCCTCCATTATCTGTCCTCAAACACTTGATCGTCTTTTTTTATTCAAGTTCTACCCGCGCTCTGAATATTCTGAAAGTTTCAAATATATATGACTTCTTCTTGATTGGATACACCCAACATCTCCTGGAGTAATCATCTATTAATGATACAAAATATATTGTAGGACATCACCGATGCTTGTCAAACATCAGAGTAGATCAATTCTAGAATTTCTTTACTTCTAGAACTGGATGTGCTAAACTTTAATCTGTTCTGCTTACTTATGACACAGTGCTCACAGAAAGGTAAATGAACTAATTTGAGAAGTAAATTTTGATCAGAGAGAATCTTCAAACCTCGTTCCGATATATGGCCCAGTTTACGATGCCACATTATCGTCGACTCTTCTGCTAAACTAGTTGATTCAACAGATGCATCTCCTTCCTGCAGTGTTTCTCCATTAAGCATGTACATATTGGCAGCAACCTTTTCTGCCTTCATTACTACAAGTGCGCCTTTGAGAATTTTCATTATCCCATTTTTAATTTGGGTCTTACACCCAGTGTTATTTAATTGTCCCAATAACAAAAGATTCTTCTTGAGGCCTTTCACATATCGCACCTCCTGGATAATACGAACAGTACCATCGTACATCTTCATCTTGATGGATCCTATTCCAGCGATTTCCAAAGCATGATCGTTCCCCATATATACAGATCCTCCAGAGGTAGGTTCATATTGATGGAACCATTCTCTCTTAGAGGTCATGTGCCATGTAGCTCCAGAATCCATGAGCCGTACATCAGAGAACTATTTTTTGCTTTCAACAACTGTTGCTACCTCGCTGTATAAAATTTTACCATCATCTGAGGTGCTTGCAATATTCCCTTGCGGTTTTTCCTTTGCACTTTTCTTCAATCCCCAGCAATCCTTCTTCAGATGGCCTTTCTTGCCACAATAGTAGCACTTGACATTCTTCTTACTTCTGGATTTTGATCTACCATGATTTTGACTCCCACTGGGGCTACGTTCTGTTGATCTACCTCTCATTATTGTCAAAGCTTCTACTTGCTGCGAACATTCCTATTTGTCTTCTTTATTTTTCCGTATCCGTTCTTCTCCTAGTACAGCAGCTGTAACATCATCGAAGACTAAGAAGTCCATTAGGATATTATTCGTCAAGTTGATGATGAGTTGATCATACGAATCTGGTAGGCTTTGAAGTAAAATCTCTGCACGTTCACCTGCCTCTATTTTATGCCCCAAAGAAGTGAGTTGGGAAAATAGAGTATTTAATGTGTTGATGTGCTCTGTCACTGAAGTGGATTCTGTCATTCGAAGAGTATACAATCTCCTTTTTAAGAAGATCTTATTGTGCAAAATTTGGCCTCATATAGTTTTATAAGAGTATCCCAGATCTCTTTTACTGTCTTCTTTTCCACTACACTGGATAGCACGTTATCAGCAAGTGCTAGATGCAGATCAGCAACTGCATTACTATCAATCTCATTCCACTTGATATCATCAGTGATACCAGTGGGTCTTTCATCAATTGCTTCTAAGCACTTATTTTTTCTAAAAATTGCCTTTATTTTTATTTTCCATAATGTAAAATTACCTCCATTGAACTTCTCAACTTTGTATTTCGCCGCCATTGCTTTTCACCACGGACTGCTTTCTGCTAGGATCGGCTCCCATTGTTTTATGTGAATAGTACCCGTATGTATAAACAGTGCTTGTACATATAAATAATGACCGTATATATAAATAGTAACCTCCTTCAACTAGAAGCTCTGATACCACTTGTTAGGAAATTGAGGGGTGATGCAGGGTCGCAGTTAAAGCAAAATTGAGAAAAATAATGAAAATGAAATAAGATAAATACTAGAGTTTACGTGGTTCGGCTTTTAGCCTACATCCACGGGTAAAGACAGAAGAATCTCTTACTATTAAAAATGGAGAATACAAGTATTGTAGTATTTTAGCCTTACAAGCCAAAATTCTAATACACCCAATTCTCTCAAATCACTCAAAAACTCTCTCAAAGCTTTTGAAACTCTCTCTAAATTTTTTGTTTTTGGAATGAAATATGAATTGCTAAACTCTTCCATTTATAGGGAGAGTTTAGCATGGTGGACAGCCAGTGGCTGTCCACCATTGTTGAAATCATTGCTGGCACCGTGTGCCAGCAATTATGTAGCTGACACATGGTGCCAGCTACCACAACAAAGCAAAGTATAGTTTTTCTTGAAAGTAACAATCTATTAGGATAGGAACGCAAATTGGGTTTAAGAAATTATTATTAATTAAGGAGATGCAGAGGGAACACAGTGTTAAAACTTAAAAATAATGAAAGAAGATTTTGAAACCATGAGAGGAACTTTTTTTATAAAAAAAATAAATAAAAGAAAAGAAAACATGAAGGCCCCCATGATTCTTTATTGCCGTGCGTTGGTTGGTACAGACAAACAAAGCATGCCCAACAAGAAAATTATGCTCTTGTCACCACGCAATGGCTTTATCATCATCACAAATCAAAGTCACTGTATATTGTTCACCGCCACTTTCTTTAGAATCCCATGAGCCCTATTATTACATTTCAGTTCATCAAAGCCATTAAGCAAATGCCATGCAGTAGCACACCAGATCGGCTACATTTCCATGACTTGCAGAACTGGAGTCTCTCTTGCTTCCTTTTGGACCACTAAAAAAAGACTATCTACATTCAACTATTGTGCGCAACCTTTTGCTCTAGGCCTAGTGTACTTTTTCAGGTTAATACTCAAAAGAATGATGGACAACACTTGGCATCAATTCCAAAGACTGATTGCTTATAAGTTTATATGATTGTAATTATTGGTCCAGAATTTTAGGCAATCTTAAATCAACAAGTCAAATTATAAATATTAAAGAACAATTACAAAATTCTCTAATGGATTAGATTTGAAGTCGACTAGACCACTTTAAATGTTTCCTAGTTGAATAAGCCCGTTGATCTTCCTGCAACTACAATTAGGGTTAGGTTGTATCGAAAAATAATTTGATGAAAATTCTCCAATATTTAACTCAATGAAAGTTTTAAAAAAAAATAAAAAGATAGAACCAAAAATAAAGAAGAATTTTGATGAAATAAGTGTGTATGTGTTCGAATTAGGGGTGAATTTTGGTTCCTTAAAATAAAAAATTTGTATATATCACTTAAGAGTAAGGTGTGTTCTTCTATCAAATGCATAATCCTATTTTTTTTAGTTCTTCAATCTCTCTTTTATAAATGCATGCTCTAAAGATCTGATTGAATTAGGATTAACTTATACCTTCTTTATCCTTTAATCTATTTGTTCTTATATTAAGCCAAAATTTATGGCTTTCAAAATATTCTGAAATTGGATTGATTAAAGTACTCTGAGAATATGGGGTTTAACCCAATTAGGGGTTCAATCTCTAAGTATCTTGGGATTGTTGCTAAATCCTCAGTCTTTAGTGAAGCTAGAGTATTGTAAAAGATGGTCGACTTCTAATGGCATTGATGCCAAGATCTCTTAACAGAGGTCTTCCTATGTCAAAGCCTTCCCCGCTAAGGTCTTCTATACCAATGAGCATAAGCAAAATCTGAAGACATCATATGATCGCTGGTAAAGGTCTTTTTAGTAAATGATTGAACCTTTGGGTGTATATAATGGGTTTTGCCATGGGTGCTTGGACTATAAGCCATTTGGGTTATGGGTTACTTCGATACTTCCAGAAGAAGTGGACTTAGACTAAAAACTTGAGGAGGAACAAGGATTTCTTAGTTTTCAGTTTTTAGTATTGACTTGTCAATACATAAAACTTTATAGTACTCGATAATGACTTCATCCTTCTCTTATCCATATCCACTATTCTTTTGGAAATACTTAAGTAAGAGGAGTCATCAATTTTTTAGAAGCTATGTTATAGTTTTCTATTCTGTAAAATTACAACAGTTAATGCAAACTGTCTTTTTTAAAGTCACACATCCATAATCATTACATATTTTGAAACTCTAATGGCTTTATCAATGGCTGTAAATGACATGGGACTTCATTAGCCTTTGGATCTTGATCCAATGATCAACAAAGCTTCATTAGTTGCAACAATTAGCTAAAAATGCATATTTAAGGGTGCAAATATTAAGGCTGTATAATCATTTCAATGGTTCAAATAAACTTATGAACCTTACTAGAAGCTCACGACTTTTGAGTTATTTTGATCATTTTGCTACTTGCACCCATTTGACGAGAGAGAAATAAAGTGAAAGTTTCTTCTTTTTTTAGAAAAATGAAGTACAAAATTTTCTTTTTAGCAGCCACTTTCTTAACTCTATTTGTAGATTCCAGTCATTTTTTCCTGTTTTGTGACCTTTTCTCAATATGTTGTGATAAGCTTTTCATCTTTCTCTCTCTCTCTCTCTCTCTCTCTCTCTCTCTCTCTCTCTCTCTCTCTTTCTCTCTCTCTCTCTCTCTATTATACACCTTTTGGCTTCATATGAATGTTGTTATAGTATTTGTACTTGAATTCCAAGAAATGCTTAAGTATTTCTAGAACTTCTTGTAATTTTCATCTCTATTGTTGTTGTTTGAAAATTTTTCTAAAATGTTTCTTCTCCTTGTTGACTATCTTTAGGTTGAGATGTTTGACCGTACACAAATTGCACTTATCTCTTTAGTTTTAGAATATCAACCCATAGTTAAACGAGTTTGTATAGCATGAAAAACTGTGTCATTGTAGGACTTGGGCCAGACATCAATGATGTAGAGAAAAAGGAGACCCTCTTAATTAGAAAAAATAATTGATCTCAATTATGAGTTTTGGCTCTTCAATCTATTTAAGGAGAGAGTTCAGAACCTATCCCAGTGGAACCTGAGGTCATTATGGCTAGAAGTAAAAGATGATAAGGGAGGAAATGCTCCTATCGAGGTATTCGAGTCTGAAGACTCAGAGGCTAACAGTGATGAGGAGGATCCTAATAATGGTAAAGAGAAGGATTTTGATAGTTAAGAGGACCTAAGCCTTCTTCAAGTGGCGAGGGAGTAGATATCTTTGAAATAGATTTCCTTTACCAAAATTCCATTATCATTGAGGAGGATTTATAATGCCTGAGGACTTGATTTAATATCCTTCATTTGGTAACCCTAGGAATTATTTTTATTGATGATTTCCTTAGTCTTTCTAAACTTAGGGAGGTGATTCTTCATTTAGACTTTTTTGAATTAGGCTTGAGGTTTCTTATACAACCTTACTTTGTAAAAATGTTTGTCCAAATGGTAATCACCTCATCTCAGCTAATTTTGAACCCTTAAAGGGTCTTATGTAAAGTGTACATCTTGTGGTCCAAGCCCAGTCTGACTGTGCCCTCATTTCAGAAGTTATAATAGTTGTACAAGATGAAAAGAGTCAAGGTTTCTATTACATATCTCCTAATAGTAGTACAACACTTACTATGTGATTGCCCACCACCAACAAAGGGTGGAAGTCGCAATGGTTTTTTACTGGAGCGGATTAGGATCGAGAAATTTGTGGACCTATACTGGGGACTTGGTCGGTTCCCACAAGATTCACATCGAGCATAGGTTATTTTTATTGATTTGCTTTGACTACTACTTATCTTTGTTTAGAATCCTCTCCTTGTTATTTATCTTATTTTGCAATTAAGATTAGAACTTTCTAATGATGTTGAAGCGAGGTTAGGGTTGTGCAACACCATGCATCCATCTAGCATGACCTTTTCTCTGTAGAATCCCTTTAAACCTTATTTCTTTTCTGCTTGTAAATGTTTCTTCTTCGAAAAAAAGGAAGAGAAGTAAGTTTTCTTCTCTTGTGGTACTTTATCTCTTTTATATGTTCGATCTTATGTTTTCATCTCTTTGTTTTGAAGAAAAGCTAAGAGAAGATAATAACAGTGGAAAGAGATCTCGCCAGGATGAGACTGTGCCGACCCAGATAAGAGAAGGCATTGTTCAATACTTAATGGGATCAAAGAGAGAGAGAGGTGGCGATTCATTTATGTCTATTAAAGATGCTTCAAAGGTAGAGGGTAAAAACCTATTTGAGACCCCTCCAACAAGGACGGATGCAGACCACCTGAGAGATCAACCTCGAAGTGTTCCCTCTCTAGTAGAGAAGGGGAAAAGTATAGCTAGCTCTTGAGCTGTTACACAAACTCTTTTGAATGACACTTTTCATCCTTCTTAAGGTTCTCAAGCTCCTTTGTAGACTGAAGTTACCTCATGTGTGATCAACTTGACTGAGAGAGACTAAAAAGATAGATAAATACTAACACTCCCTCTTTTAAGATTGATGATATTGCTCTAAATAAGTAGGATACACGTGAGCACTTGGCCCCCACTCATAAGACAAGAGGAGCGTTATATCCTTTATGAGCGTGCCCATAAACTTGTAAATCGAGATCCCATCTTTGTCATCCATCATACTATTGGCGGCTCATTAGATGTGAGCTTTTTTCTTATTTTTTATTCTATTTTTGCTTTGGTAATTTGTAACTTTTGACAATCCTTTTTTAGGCTGTCCTTGCTCTATCTCAATGCCATAATGACATCATATTCCTCATCAATATTAGTTTTTTTGCTAAATATATAAAGGGAGAATTAGAAGATGCGAGGTGTCATACTAAAGAGTCAAAAAAGAAGGTCAAGAATGTGAAGAAGAAAGTGTTAGGGTTAGTGCTTATGTGTCATACCTATTTGTATGAATATTTTATATTTATACAATATATATTTAATTAAATCACTAATTATATTTTATTATATGGTACAATGCTTATAGCGTACAAACATTGTATTATATGAAGGAGATCAGATCTGATCTAAATGAGCTTATATCAGGGCTAAGAGTTAGGAACACTAAGAATTATGACAGCTAAAAGTTAGCATGTTATAAGGATTAGTGAAATCTAAGAAGTTAGAGCTTTGTCTATAACAGGACAAAGACTTGAGGGTATACTAGTAATGACGTAGTTGCAAAAGTTACAATCGAGTGCTAGAAAATGTCATTATGCAAGTATATTCACAAATACTATGTTCGTGATCTATTTCACCTATGCAGGTCTGCCGATAAATCCCTTTTAATATAGATCATTGTATGTCTATATCTATAGGGTACAGATGGTTGTTCCTAGTTGACTAGGAGGTTGGAGCTCGTATAGGCATACGGGTATTCAGTTAGGACTTAGTCTGAAAAAAACTCACGAGGACCCCAATAGAAATCCTATGTAAGTCGTCAATGGGAGGTCCTCTTGAGTTGAGTAGTATGTGTAGTCCTTTAACCTGAGTGCCACAGTAGGCTTGTGAGTGATCCGCCATACTTTCGTTCCATAGACGTCAGAGACCTTTCATAGTTTGACCGCTGTGTGTCTAATGCGATATTTCTATATCATAAATTAAGTGCAAGTATACACTATCGTATGCAAGTAATAAAGAGACTAAATAAGTCGGATGTCGAACCCACAGGGATAATTCTTTCTTTTTAACCAATTACTAAAAGTATATCTTCCTAATAATTATTCAGAAAAATAAAAATCCAAGAATGAATGTAGAAAATATAAAAGTAAAAACACAATGCAATGAGATTTAAAGATAGCAACGTAGAAAAACCTAGGATTAATATTATCCCTCAATATGTTTCTAATGATTAATCCTCTAATATTTAACTCACTTAGTCTTTATTATTGATCAAGACACTAACGTATTCACAAGCCTCTTCCAAGGTCATGCAAGTATACCTTAATTTACCAAATACCTATATTCCTATGGTACTTGTAATAAATTAAGATTCATTAAGATTAGGTCTTATTGATCATACATGCCAATTAGGTATATTCCTATCCTAAATTGAAACTTGCATATGCAACATTGAATGTTACTCTACAATCATGCATCAAATTACCTAGGTCTAAATATATTGATTCCTCTTCCGAGTTTATCAAAATATTACCAATTCATTCACCATATATTGGCCAGATATATTGAAGCATTAAACACAAGTAATTTAAATAATAAAAGACTAAGTTTATTAAATACTAAAAGATATGGCAATTAAGCACACATATTGAGTTCAAATATTAACCCTAGAAAACAAGTTTAGCTCATGGCTACAAGAGAACAGCAGTAAAAATAATTATAAATCATGATACAATTATTAGCAGACCGATATAGACGTCGAATTGCTCTTAATTGCGCTGCCTAGGAACTCTTGATGCCGAAGAACGTTTTGTACTTCTCTCTAAAGTTGCTTCAATTAAGCTCCTATTGCTCTCCAAGACTCGTGTTCTGTATTCTTGGTGCTCTTGGGTCGTCTTGGATTTTTTCTTGAAGGCTGGGAACGAGTGGATTTATATAGGGATTGATATGAGCTTGAAAATCTCAATTCTCGTCGGACTAGGACTCGCACTACCGCTGGCGCGCTATGCATCTGTCGCTGGGGCGACGCGTGAAAAAGCTATTACCGCTGGAGCGGTGGAATATTGGCGCTGGGGCGCTGTCTGAAAACGGCTTCACCGCTGGCGCGGTGACTGTCTGGCGCTGGGGCGCTATACGCGACTTAAGCAGGTCGTTTTTCTTATTTCGATCACTATTTCAGCGCTGGGGCTAAAATACTTGTGGCGCTGGGGCGATGGACACATACTTTGAAAACTTTGCATTTTAGTCCCTGTTTTCGTTCAAGTCCCTATAAATAACAATAATGCACATAAATAGCCATCTATTCCCATAAAATCATAAAATATCAATAATAAAAACATGAGAAAATATATGACAAATTTGCCCTTATCAGTGTCGCTAGGTATAGTTCGATGCTCATGGAGTCCAATGTGTGTAGATATGGGATCCGTTAGCTCTCATAAGGAGTTGTATATAAATGCTTCAATGTTGTATCTCAGAAAGTCTTATGGACATAAGATATTAACTCGGGAAAGGAGTTTCCCACAGGGTTAAACAATATAGCAAATATATTTACATATATTGTTCAGTGAGATACAAATCTAGAGATAGGTTCATAGATTCGCGTATAGGGATTTGACGGTACTAATCTATTTCCCCACGAATCCAGGATATAAATAACAAAAGGATTATACGTATGTGCTTTGACCTCAACTTGTATAATCCAATGTGCTGATTCGTAATATATGTGACGTGTGCATAAGGCATCGTTCACGAACGTATAGAATAGTTTCATTTGACGAATCGGGCGTGGAACTAGGGAGTCTCGTAATATAAAGTGTACTAATTGTGCACTAAGGCAGTGTACTAGAATGAATAGTTTAATCCAGTATAATTCAGCAAAACCAAATAATTATTTTGGAAACCCTCGAGATCTGCTCGTGTTAATACTTATGTGTTAAGTATATTAATTAGTTAACAATTGTTGTTGACCAATTAATTTATGACACATGGTGCATAGTGAGCCTTTGGTTGAGTGTACCTAAGTGTGTGGTATAGTAGAACCCACTAGGAGGTTTACTTAGTAACCAAGTAAGGGTATTTTGGTAATTTTACATATATGATATTTAATAGTTAAATAATCAAAATATTTTAATATTATAATATAATAAATAATATATATATAACTCCACTATGGTTAAATGTTAACCAAAGTTAAGTTAATGATTATTTAATTATTATTAATATTAAAATATATATATAAACTTAGTGACAAAGTTTACCAAACCTAACCATGGTTAGGTTATATATATTATTATTATATTTATGCTTGGTGACCAAGCATTAAACCCATCCCTGGTCAATAGTTGATCATGGTTAGGTTAAATATAATAATATATAAATATGTGAAATAAAAGCAAAAATTGTTTTTGGTTTTCTTTAAGTTTGGTCAGCCACTTTGAGAAGCAATAAACAAAGAAATTGTTTCTTTTATTTTTTGATTTCAAAAGTTGAAATCACTATTCAATGTCTTCTTTAATATTGCTTGGCAATTGAAAAGCATAACAAGTTTATTTATTAATTAAGAGTTGATTAAAGGTTAACAAATAGGTTAGATTTAAGTTGTTAAACCAATGCTAGATTTGGAGCTGTTATTCCAGCTGACTAAGTTCACCAAGTTGGTGATTAGAACTAAGAACTAGTAACACTCCAGGTGGACTTTAGTAACTTTTGTTAAAAGTTACATTTGGTGAATTCTCAAACTTACATATATATTAATGTGATTAATATATGTTATTATATGTGTTTATTGTTTGTTTTATAATTCTGATGTACATAGATATGTATGTGAATCGTATTTTGTATAATGAATACAAATAAATATGTATACACATTATATATAACTGACTTCATCAAATGGTATCAGAGCCTGTTTTGTGTTGATTGGGTGTGATTTAAGTGTATGAAAGTGTTGTTGATAAAGTTTCGGTGTAAATTGGTGTATTTCAAGTGTTGAAATGGCTATACTAAGGTAGCTTACACTAGGCATCGTGGCTTTAAAACTAGCATCGTGGTGTTAAGCCTTTCCAGGCTGCAGCGTTGGATGATAAGCTGTGGCCCTGGGATTTCTAGGCCCCAGTATCGCAGCACTCGGTGCTTGGTGCCATAGCCCTGGGGGTTCTAACCTCAGCACTACAGCACTAGTAAGCCTGCGCTACAGTGCTGATAGGCTAGCGTCGGTACTGGGGGCTTTATCTCCAACGCTGGCACTGTCCACTCATTTTATTTTTTTAATTGTTTAAATAATTAAATATGCATGAGGAGGTTTATGGGATATAGTGATAAGAGTTATCAGTCTACATTATAAACTGAGATTATTTTTTTGTGTTGGTAACCACAATGGGAACCTGACTAGTAGGGGTTAGTTGTGTTTGCATAGATGATAAGGGCAAATTTGTCATATATTTTCTCATATTTTTATTATTGATATTTTATTATTTTATGAAAATAGATGGCTATTTATGTGCTTTATTATTATTTATATGGCTAAAATGCAAAGTTTTCAAAGTATGTGTCCTTCGCCTCAGCACTATAAGGATTATCGCCCCAGCTCTAGAATAGTGATCGAAATAAGAAAAATGACTTGTTTAAGTCGCATCTGGCGCACCAGCGCCAAACATTCACTGCGCCAGCAATAAGACAGCGCCCCAACACCATTAACCCACCACTCCACCAGTGAAGCTTTTTCACGCGTCGCCCCAGCGATAACTGCATAGCGCCCCAGCGGTAGCGCGAGTCCTAATCCAACGAGAGTTGAGATTTGCAAGCTCATATCAATCCCTATAAAAAAAAACCACTCATTCCTAACCTTTAAGAATCATCCAAGAGCAACCTAGAGCAATTCAAGAACACCAAGAATACAGAGTTCGAGTCTTGGAGAGCAATAGGAGTTTAATTGAAATAACTTTAGAGAAAGATTCAAGGCGTTCTTCGGCATCAAGAGTACCTTAGGCAGCGCAATCAAGAACAATTCGACGTCTATATCGATTTTCCATTGATTGTATCATGATTTATTATTATTTTTACTGCTGTTCTCTTGTAGCCATAAGCTAAATTTATTTTCTAGGGTTAATACTTGAACTCAATATGTGTGCTTAATTGTCATATCTTTTCAATATTTAATAAACTTAGTTCTTTGATATTCAAATTACTTGATCTTAATGGTTCAATATATCTGGCCAATATATGGTGAATGAATTGGTAATATGTTTGATAAACTCGGAAGAGGAATCATTATATTTAGACTTATGAATTTGATGTATGATTGTAGAGTAACATTCAATGTTGCATATGCAAGTTTCAATTTAGGATAGGAATATACCTAATTGGCATGTATGATCAATAAGACCTAATCTTAATGAATCTTAATTTATTACAAGTACCATAGGAATATAGGTATTTGGTAAATTAAGGTATACTTGTATGACCTTGGAAGAGGCTTGTGAATACATTAGTATCTTGATCAATAACAAAGACTAAGGGAGTTAAATATTAGAAGATTAATCATTAGAAAGCATATTGAGAGATAGTATTAATCCTATGTTTTCTCTATATTGCTATCACTTAAATCTCTTTGCATTGTGTTTTTTTCTTTATAGTTTCTACATTCATTCTTAGATTTTTATTTATCTGAATAATTATTAGGAAGATATCATTTTAGTAATTGGTTAAAAAGAAGAAATTATTCCTGTGGGTTCGACATACGACTTATTTAGTCCCTTTATTACTTGCATACGATAGTGTATACTTACACTTAATTTTAAGATATAGAAATATTGCATCAAGAGAGATAAATGATTAATTGAGAATCACATCCTCGCGAGATGAGCACCTAGATTAAATTGAATAATATCACATTATAAGATAGTATTTTATTATAATCCGTCTTATTAATACGATGTTAGACGGGTAATATCGACCTTTTTCTAATATTGCTTTAGCATGAGGGATTTGGTCGGTAGGACTTGGATTATGTCGGTTAAACATGAGATGAGGCAAATATATGTGAATGTATTGCCTAATATTACTACAGCATGAGGGTAGTATCAGTAACATATATTTGATAATTGACAAGTTAATTTGAAGTATACTTACCCAATATTGCTTTAGCATGAGGATAAGGTGTATTTAGGATCAGTAGTAAGAGTTGCATGAGATACAATTGACAAGTGTTGTCTATCTGTTGGGTTTACAAAGGCTAATATTACTACAACATGAAGCTGTATTAAAATGTTAATAGGGTCTACTTCTTACTGTATAGTTTAAAAAGTTTAAATTATCGTTATCTCATTTTAGAGATTAAAGGGATTATGTAAAGCAGTGAGAGGGTATTTGTAATTAAGAAATATATAATTGTTATACCTATGATTTAAAATATTTTAAATAGAAATTTAATAATTTTGCTAACATCTTCTATTTTATTTTGTCTTGTAAAGATCTGATGGCCTCGACTAATCCCTTGGTGCTCATACTGGATGCACACCAACTCAAAGGCACAAACAATTACTCGGATTGGCTTATGAATCTAAGAATTATTCTCGATTCATAAAATCCTGGATATATTATCGATCAGAGATTGCCTAAAAGTGTTTCTGATTGTGCCACTTCAAAGGAGCAGGAGACCTGTCAAAAGTAGTTAGATAATGATTTAAAAGTAAATACTTAGGTGTGACATTATGCCTAGAATCTCATTTAACTCTCGAGAGAGGTGATGCGATTAATCTTTGGGTAATCAATTTCAAAATTGCATAATGCATGTATAGTAGACAAGTTAGATATGGATATCAACTTAAATATGTATACATAGGATCTCATTTGACACTCAGAAGAGGTAATGAGATTAGTCTTAATCCCTTTATTAATAAATTAAATGAAATATCTAAATAGGAATAACATAGGAAGAATAGAGTGAAATCAAGTCCCTAAAATCCTATTTATTATAGATACGCCATTTCTCAAGATTATTAATTTTAATTCTTGCTTTAATTAGTTAGTTAGTTTAATTTTTCTTAGTTCTTGCATTTAAATCAAGGTAGTCTATATAAAATCAAGTTGCAAAAAACCATAGTACTTACATAAATTCAAAAGATCAATCCTCGTGAGAAAAATAATTACTCAGATCTTTATTACTTGCTCACGACCCATGCACTTGTAGTTAATATTTGCTTGTGTTTAGTTTCGCAAACAAGTTTTTAGCACCATTGTTGGGGATTGTAGTTTTTGAATTTGTGCTAATATTATGGCTAAGTAACTTGATCTTAATTTAGGCATTTAGTTTCTTTTAAATTTTATTAAGTTTAGGTTGGTGTCGTTGTTTTGAAGGTGAATGAAGAGGTCATTTTGTTGAAGATCTACAAGATTCACACTTCTGAGCAAGATTATGGTTCTTACCATGCAAGCTCAAGATGAGAAAATCAAGGAAAGTAATTGGCAAGACCATTGAGCAAATATTGAAGCACGACATTGAAAGAGTGTTTCTTGGGCAAAATGCCTCCAATATACAATTTTGCCTACCATAACCTCGGAAGAAATCTATCTAGAGATAATAAATCAAGCGCTTTTTTAAAGGCAACCCAAGTGCATTTTAATTTTTAATTTCAATCTTTTTTTAATGCTCTTTCTTTCCTATATTGTATTAAAACAGTATGTCTGAACTACAAAAAGCATGAAAAAATGAGCGAAAGCAAAGCAAATAAGGTCAGCTTAAGAGAGCTCAAAATTGAAACAATTCCAAGTCTTGGCAATAAGTTAGGAGTGTAGCCCCGCTCATTTGGGGCTGCAACTCTAACACCAAGAAATTTGACACCTAAAATTCTAGGTTGTGGCATCACAACCCCACTCATTCCAAGCTACAACACCATTTGATTCCTCTTTCCAAAACATTCCCCCCACTTCCTTTTAACCACCTTTAAACACTTCTTCACTTCCCCCACTCAAACTTAAACACTCCAAACACTAAATTACCTAAGAATTTTACCTCAAATAACATCAAACATCAAGGATCAAAAGTAGGAATCCAAGTATCAGGTTTTTGAAAGCATCCCTTTGAGGTCTTTGGGCAACAAATTAACAATTTTAGCCTTAAGTTCTAAAAAACCACCATGCTGAGTCTTTATCTACTAGAGGATGTTCCTAACCTTATTTTTTATTTTTTCCATTGAGGATAATGTCAAATTTAAGTTTTAGGGAGGAAAACCTTTATCAGTGTTTATTTATGCTTTTGTCATGCCTACTCTTTATGACTTATTTTTTTTGTTGTTTTATTTTGCATGCTAAATTTATTTATTTATTTTTGTTGTTAATCTTGGGTTAATTGAATGATTAGTAGTCAATGATATAAAATAGAAAAATGATTTCAATTGCTACTTTCTTTTGAAAACAAAAAAATGTTATGATTGTTTGCTTGTTTAATCTAAGATGAGTTTGGCCTTATTTTGTGATCAGTTGAACTATTGAGCACGTAGTTAGGATCATCTAGTTATTATGTTTACTTAGATGAGGTTTATGCATAACAAGAGTACTTAAGATCTCAAAAACACACTAGAACTTGTTTCAGTATTATTAAAGGCGAAATTATAGGGCACACGTAATCTGGGAAATAATTTTAAGCCATCTTTGGATAATTTGCTAATCATTTATTGATCCGGTGTTTAGTGTCGCCTTAGAGTTTATTTTCATTTTAGTTTTCAATCGTATCTCCTTGCTCAATGACAAGCAAGTTATTAAGTTTGGGAGAGTTTTATGAGTGCATTTTATATCTATTGTTTTGAACTCTTAAACTTAGTAATTGATTAATTTAAATAAGAATATATGGTTTTTATGTGCATTAATGTTATTTTGTAGGTTTCAAGTTAACGGAGTTATTTGAGATAAAAATATGAGAAAAATGCATAAAATTGGGAAAGATGACCAAAATACTCAAAGTGAGCAGTAAACATGAACAGTGACCAGTGCGTCGCAGCCTCCATTTGGGCAATAAGTTAAGGCCACAATCCTACTCTTTCCAAGTGGTAGTCTCAAATCGAATTTGACATTTTGCTCGAATTTGAAGCCTATAAATTAGAATCTTTGAGCCACTTCTCATATCATCAAGAGGAGTACGAAAAATACAAGAGAGAAAGGCTTGAAGTCAAATTTGAAGAGGAGAAAAATGTCTTCAAGGTTTCTTGAGGCATTGAAGCCTTGGAGACACCTCCACATTATTTTTCTCTTTTTCTTTTATTCTTTATCTTTTGTTTGAAGTTTGTAATTATGAATTTTGTTTAAACATGTTTGTACTACGAAATTTTTCATAATTTTAGTTATGGTTGGATTTATTTGTTCCTAAATATTGAATTCTAAAGTTTGATATAGTTTTATTTATACTATGTTTGAATGATTTGGTGGAATATTATTTAATTTATTTATGTTTCTCTTTGCTTAATACTTCCAATTAATTGAAAATTGAACTGAATATTATTGGTTTTTGGATTGATGCTCATGAGAGATTGATCCAATTGTCGGATTTAGAAAACAAAGCCTTAGGTTATTATTGAGTCGGGAGACATTGCACTTGAGTATCACTATACGTTGCTTAATAATTGCATGTGGTGCACATTAAGTGTTCAAGGAATGATATAATGACACTTGAGCATGACAGTATGCCTAGAATCTCATTTGACGGTCAGGAGATGTAGTGAGATTAATCATTGGATAATTAACTTAAAGGTTATGTAATGAATATATAGGTAGACAAGTTAGATAGGGATATCAACTTGAATATGTATGGATATGATCTCATTTGACACTCGAAAGAGGTAATGAGATTTGTCATAATCCCTTGATTAATGAATTGAACAAAATATCTAAATAGGAAGAACATAAAAAAAAATAACGTAAAATCAAGTCCATAGGATCCTATTTATTATAGATACGTCATTTCTCAAGATTATTAATTTTAATTCTTGCTTTAATTAGTTTGTTAGTTTAATTTTTCTTAGTTCTTGCATTAAATCAAAGTAGCTTAGATAAAATCGAGTTGCAAAAATACATAGTACTTAGCATAACTTCAAAAGATCAATCCTCGTGAGAACAATACTCACTCATCACTTTATTTCTTGCTCAAGACCCGTGCATTTACAATTAATATTCGTGTATATTTAGTTTCGCGAACATAGAGCTCGCCTATAATGACCCTATTGGCAATTCTAGTCTATAACGATCTAGTAGCATCAAATTCATGCAATCCTTGCACATGATTTCTCTCATTTTGTTAAAGTGTGAAATAAGGGTTCAATGTAACTTTTGCAAACATTTCTTTATAAAATGGCCAAAATAAGGACCTCTTTTTAATATTTTCAAAGTTTATAATACTTGACCAATGAATACTTGATACTTGTCTTTCATGTATCCCAACCTTAAAGACAAGTGTCTCACTTCACTTACCACTTGTCACCCATTAAATTCATGCATATGACATCTATCATTCATGCATCAAATGCAATTGCCATGTGTCACTCATGTATGATATGTATTTACTATGTGTCACATTTTAATTAGTTAACTACTTTAACTAAGAAAATATAGGTTTAACTCTTAACCTTGACATATATGATTCCCAAGAGAACTTAGAACAAATCTTTCTTTCATAATTTTTTTCAAATCAAACCGTTCGACCTAGCCTGCTACCCCAATGCTCAACGAATACACTTTATATTATGAGACTCCCTAGGTTCACACATATTTTTCTTACGAAACTCTTTCGTAAGTCCGTGAGCATTACCCCATACACGTTATGAATATTATAGAACAGCACGTTGAACCATATAATTTAAGGTCAACCATATTCGTATAATCTCTTCATCATCTATATCTTAGAAGAGCAGAGATATAGATCATCACTATCAAATCTCTATACGCTCGACCGTAAACTTATCTCTAGATTTGTATTTTCATAAACAATATCTATAAACTCCTTTGCGATATTGTTTAACCCTACGGAAGCTCTTTCTTAGGATTTATACTTATGGCCACAAGACTTCCTCAAATATAATTCTCAGAGCATCAGAATATACAACTCACTCATATGAGCTGACAGATCCCATATCTATGCACACCAGACTTTATGAGCATCGGACTATACCCAACAACACCCAAAGGTTAGACCATGAAATGTCTCTGACATGCGTGGAATCAAAGTATGGTGGATTACTCATAAGCCTATCGTAGCACTCAGGTCAAAGGATCACGAATACTACTCAACTCGAGAAGACCCATAATTGAGAGCTCTATGGGATATCTATTAAAGGTCCTCGTCTATATGCCTATACGAGCTACCACTAAGCCTATGGTCTGCTAAGATTAACCGTCTAGACAATCTAGATATAGACATATACTAATCCAAAAGGAATACCAATAACCCCGTGTTGGCAACCATATATCAAGAACAATGTTTTGGAGAACATATTATGCAATGACATTTCTTAGCATCATTTGTAACTCCTTAGAGTTATGCTATTATTATAATATTCTCAAGTCTTTGTCTCATTTTAGACAAGGTTCTAACTCTTAGAATGCTAATCTCTTAGCACTGACCCAAACTCTCTTTTGAATAAGATCTAAACTTCTTTAGATCTACAATATCTGGAAATGTAACAAGCTTGGTACTATATAATTAAGTATTAACGATTATATTGAAATGTTTATTGTATAAATATCAAAATATTTATACAAATTAGAATGGCACGTAAGTAACAACTCCAACACTTTAGACCTCAATTCGACCAAATGGGTCATAAAGGCCCTACCTCTTACTCTTTGATCTTTTAACAAAATGGGTCATAAAGGCCTTGCCCTATACCCCTCGATCCTTCATTCATCCAATTGGGTCGTAGGGGCCTCACCCTGTACCATTAGGACCTTAGTTCTATTAAATAGGCCATAGGGGTCTTGTCTCAAACCCTTTGGTCTTTAGATTGAGGTGGTCATAAAAGCCTAATCCCATACCCCTCGATCCTTCATTTGACTAAATGGGTGGTAAAGGCCTTTCGCCATACACCTTAGAGCTTAGTTTAGCCAAAGGGATCATAAAGGCCTTACCTTATACCCTTTAGTCTTTCAACCGATGAGGGTTATAAGAGACTTGCCCCATACACCTCAGTCTTAAGTTTAATTAAATGGGTCATAAAGACTTCACCCATACCCTTCAAACCTTAGTTCAACCACAAGGGTCATAAGAGCCTTACCTTGTACCCATTGATCCTTCATTCAGTCGAAGTAGTTGTAGAGGTCTTGCCTTGTAACATTCAGGCCATAGTTCGACCAAGGTCTTACCTTATACTCTTTAGTCTTTTCAATTGAGAGTGTTTTGGGGGGGTTTGCCTTATACCCTTCAATCTGTTATAAGAGCCTGCCTCATACTTGTTTACCTTAGTTAAGCCAAAAGGGTCATATAGGACCTACTTTATACCTTTTGGTCTTTCGAAAGAGTGGGTTATATAAGTCATGCCCTTTACCCTCAGTCTTTCATTCAGCTAAAAGAGTCATATAGGTCTCACCCAGTACTCTTCGAACCTTAGTTTGACTAAAAGGGTTATAAGGATCTTGCCATGTACACTGTTGTCATAAGGACCTTGTCCTGTACTCTTTTGTCCTTCATTCACCCAAATGGGACATAGATGCCTTACCCCGTATCCTTTGGACCTTATTCAACCAAAAGGGTTATATGAGTCCTACCTTGCACACTTTAATCTTTTAACAGAGGGGTTATAAAGGCCTTTCCTTATACCCTTTAATCCTTACTTCAGTCAAATGAGTGACAGAGGCTTCGCCCCATACTATTTAGATCTTAGTTCTACCAAATGGGTCATAAAAGCTCTACCATGTACCCTTTAGTCTTTCGACAAAAAAGATTATAGGGGCTTTGCCCTATACCCTTCGATTCATTTAGACAAATAATTCATAAGGACCTTGCCCCATAGCCTTCATACCTTAATTCAACCACAAAGGTAATAGAGGCTTTGCCTTGTACCCTTCGTCTTATGTCAATTATCTTAAACAAACTTTCATAAACACTTTTTGGAGAGAAAATTTTAATTACTGTGATCTGTTGTTGGTAGGCTATTATCCTGATCCTTGCCATTTTCTGCCTTTATTTGAAGAGGTTTAGATTTTCCCTTGATAGTTCTTAATTTCTCTTTTCATTGAAATATATCACCTAGTGAGTCGGTACTCTTATTTTGGTAGTAATCATAGCTTTACACTCAAAAACCAAGGAAAAATGAGTTTCCTTAGTGGTTGTCTTACTAGTGTCTTGAGTACTCAAAGTACTTCAGGCAACTTATCAATCCAAGCTCTCTTTTTTTTATCAATTTTTTCTTAAGTAATTTCTTGATGAGCTTTTTGAAGGACTCAACTTTCCCATTAGTTTTTGGTGCATTGGGGAGGTGAGCCTATGCTGTATCCCTAACCGCTCACAAAAGTCTTTAAAATTTCCATTGTCGAATTGTATCCCTCTATGGGTGATGATTGTGTATTGTATCCCAAACCTCAAACTAGGGTTCTTTAAAAAACATCCTTAAAATTATTCTCTGTAATGGTGGCGAAAGGTTCAACGTCCACCCACTTGATGAAGTAGTTCACAACAAAAATGGCATACTTGGTTAAGCCCCTTCCTCTGGGTAATTGTCCAATCAAATCGTGCCCTTATTGAGTAAAAGGCCAGGGGCTGTACATGGTAGTCAGGCTCTCTGGTGAGGCATAGATGTTGTTGACAAACGTTTGGTAGGAACCGTATTTTTTAACTAACTCTTGTGCATCTTAGATTATCATAGACTAATAGTATCTCAACCTTAAAACCTTATGGGCCAGGGTTTTTGCACCGAAGTGCTTTCCCCAAATTTCTTCTCTAATATACCAAAGCACTTACTTAAACTTGTCGAGTCTAAGACATCTCAGATACAAGTGAGAGTTCCCTTGATGATAAAGGATGTTATCGATTATTGTGAAGCATGTAACCATATATCTAAGATGTTATGCTTCTTGCTGATCTTATAGCAGTTCATTTTTCTCTATATAACTTCTAATTAGGTCCATCCAACTGGCTAATAGATCAACTTGCATCACTTTCATAGGTTCCCTTTACTTGGTTCAGGGATCAATTCAAAAGGTACAAATTAGGGTGCACAGGCCTCTTTCATCGATGTTATCCATGCCAAAATATTTTCCTGAGGGTTCTCTGCCCTTAGTATCTATTGTATCTTGATATCTGTAATTTAATTTATATTTTGGCTTATTTTATCTTAGAAATTATTCGTTGTCAAGTAATTTTAGAGTCATTTATGCTTTCAATGTTATTTTTATAGGGTTAATCACTAAAAAATGGAAAATTAGAGAAATTAGATCAAACACAGCCAAATTGGATGCCAAAAAGCCCAAGAAGTTGAGTAAAGTGATGAACGCCCTAACTTTCATTATCCAAACGCCCTGACGTTTATATTAGATGATGACCACCATGGCTTTGTGATTTTTGAATGTCGCAGTTCAAATTTCATAGAAACCAGCACTCCCATGTTCCAAAAGAATATCGCAGCATTTAAAATGCCCCTACATTGAAGATTTGAATGTTGCGGCATTAGGGCAACATTTTGGAGAACGCCCCTGCGTTCAAGACAAACTTGTTCTACACCATATAAAAGTCCATTTTTTGAGCTCTTGAGGTGGCTTGGTCAGCCCCTAACCTAACCCTAACCCATTTCTCTCAACTCTAACATACCTCTAACCCAAAAATCATCCCATATTAGGCAAGAACAAAATTTAAAGCTATTTTAGAGAGGTATTACACAAGATCAAGAGCACATTGGCTAATCATTGAAGGATTCAACCAACATCAAGGATTTAATGGAGATTACATTGTCTTTATAATATTCGATTTGATTGGGTTATATCATGATTATTGTTGTATTTAGCCATAAAACTCTTATCATGTTGATTTAATTTTATTGTCTATGATTATAATTTTGAACTCAAGATGTGTACTTGATTTATTTGATCCCATTATTATGAACTCGGTTTATTATTCAATTTGTTTATTTTTAATGCTTTCAATATATTGGACTAGTTGTTGGATGATTATGAAATATTAGGATAAACTTGGAAAAGGCATGTTAGTGTTTAGCCATAAACAAATTGATACATGATCACAGCGTAGTAGTTATGAGTTTCGATATAGAATAGAAATATATATATATATATATATATATATATGGCATGTATGGTTGATACAACCTATTCTTAATGAATCTTAATTTATTTGAATTACCATAGGAATATAAGTAATTGATATATTAAGGTATAATCACTCAACCATTAGAAGAGGCTTGCGATGAATTTCGTGTTGTGACCAATAATTGAACTGAGGGATTAATAGGATAATATTATTAAATATATATATATATATATATTAAGGGATAGCTAGAGTCCTACATACTCTTTATATAGTGATTGCACTTTATATCGCTTGCATAATTAGAATTGATTAGTAATGTTAGTGTTTAGTTTTAGTATAAAACAATTATAATTACCATTTGTCTGGATAATGACGAGAAGATATAATTTTAGTAATTGATTCAAAATAATAACAATTTCTTATGGGAACAATACTCTATTTACTTTGTATTACTTGTTCATGATAGTATACACATGTTCTTGGTAATCGCACAACATATCTCTACTTTATTAAACTACTTAACAATTCATTAACCTTCTCTAAGTAGCCATGTTCCCTCCCCAGGCCTAAAAATATTTATTAACTTAATTCACCACAAGCTAAAAATAACTTTTAATAAGAAGTTTTTTTACCAAAAACGCTCAGGCAACCCTGAGTCCTACTAAAAGAGCCTAATACTCTGCCTCATTATTGGATATTGGGAAACTGAATTAAACTACGTAACTGAGTTCATTGCATTTCGGGTTAATGAGAACAAACCAACTTCACTCCACTACACATTGGATGTCTCATCAATGTAGAGTATCCAAGTCATGATTTAGGGGGTCTTCCACCATTTTATATAAAGAGTCCTCAAAAGGAGCTTCAAACATGTCCAGGTCTCCTTATGTGCATTCTACTATGAAATATGTAATGGCTTGTCCCTTGCCAATCATTTTTTGCTTATATTGGATATCAAACTCACTAAGTTAAACCATCCACTTGAACAATTTCCAAGAGAGGTCGAGCTTGTATAAGATTTATCTCAAAGGCTAATTAGTGAGAATGATAATGGTATGTGCTTGAAAATAGGGTTAGAGTTTAACTCTAATATTACCAATGCTAATTCTAGTTTTTCAGCTAGAGGATAACTTGGCTCGAGGTCTATGAAAGCCTTGCTAGCGAAATGTACCGGTCTCTATACTCCCACTTCTTCTTTAACTAATACAACACTGACCGCTTGTTCTAAAACTCCCAAGTAAATTATCAGTTAATCCTCGATTCTTGGTACAGCAAGATGGATGGGCTAGACCAAATAAGCTTTTAGCTTCTGGAAGGCCTCTTCACATTATGGGGTCCATGTTATGTTTTCCCTTCACTTAATAGCCTAAAAGAAACCAAAGCACTTATATATGATCTTTGAGATAAATTTGCTGAGGGTAACCATTCAACCCATCAATCTTTTGATTTCCTTCATGATGATAAAGGATTTCATCTTTATAATAGCTTTGATTTTATCAAGGTTGGCCTCAATACCCCATTGAATCACCATAAATGCCAAGCATTTGCTTGACTCCACCTCAAAAATGCACTTCTTGTGGTTTAACTTTATGTCATGTTCTCTTAATATCCCAAAACAAATTCATAAGTCTTTGACATGTTCCTTTAGCCTCTATGATTTAGCAATCATTTCATCGACATATACTTCCATAATTTTTTCGATAAAGGGCAAAAATAGCTTATTCACCAGCCTCTGGTAAATTACTCCAACATTTTTTAACCCAATAGGCATGACCTTGTAACAGTAGGTCCCCTAATAGTTGATAAATGAGGTCTTCTCCTGGTTGGGCAGGAACATCTTTATCTAATTATAGATTGAAAAAGCATCCATAAAACTGAGAAATCCATGCCCTATTGTGGAGTCCATAATAAGGGCATATTTGTCATATATTTTCTCATATTTTTATTTTGATATTTTATTACTTTATGAGAATAAATGGTTATTTATGTGCATTAATGTTATTTATAGGGACTTGAATGAAATTTAAACTTTTCAAAATATAGACCTGTCGCACCAGTGCCACAAGAATTTTTGCCCCAACGCTGAAACAGTGATAAAAATAAGAAAACAAAATGACATGTTTAAGTCGCAGATTATCGCCTTAGCGCCATCTCATCATCGTACCAACAACAGCCTAGTGCTTCAACGCCATTACCTCATCGTTCTAGCGATGAGACCTTTTACACGCAGCGCCCCAGTGTCAGAAACATAGCACCTCAACAGTAATGCGATTCCTAATCCGAAAAGAATTGAGATTTTTAAGCTCAAATCAATCCCTATAAAAGGCCACTCGTCTTCGGCCTTTAGAATACATCCAAGAACATCAAGAAAACACAACACAAGTCTTGAAAAGTAATTGGAGCTTAATTGAAGTAGCCATAGATAGAGATTTAAGGCGTTCTTCGGCATCAAGAGTTTCTTAGCAACACAATCAAGAGCAATTCGACGTCTATATCGGTTTGCTATTGATTGTATTATGTTTTCTTATTATTTTTGCCGTTGTTCTCTTGTAGCCATAAACTAAATTTTCTTTCTAGGGTTAATACTTGAACTCAATATGTGCACTTAATTACTATATCTTTTTAATATTTAATAAACTTAGTTCTTTGTTATTCAAATTACTTGTTCTTAATGCTTCAATATATCTGGCCAATATATGATGAATGAATTGGTAATATGTTTGATAAACTCGGAAGGGGAATCATTATATTTAGACTTATGAATTTGATGTATGATTGTAGAGTAACATTCAATGTTGCATATGCAAGTTTCAAATTATGATAGGAATATACCTAATTGGCATGTATAATCAATAAGACTTAATCTTAATAAACTTTAATTTATTACAAGTACCATATGAATATAGGTATTTGGTAAATTAAGGTATACTTGCAATACCTTGGAAGAGGCTTATGAATACATTAATGTCTTGATCAATAACAAAGACTAAGGGAATTAAATATTAGAGGATTTATCATTATAAAGCATATTGAGGGATAGTTTTAACCCTAGGTTTTCTCTATATTGTTATCATCCAAATCTCTTTATAGTATTTCATTGTTTTTATATTTTCTAAATTCATTCTTAGATTTTTAATTTCCTAAATAATTACTAGAAATGCATAATTTTAGTACTTGATTAAAAAGTAGAAATTATCCCTGTGGGTTTGACATCCAACTCTTTTGTCCATTTATTACTTGTATACGATAGTGTATACTTGCACTTAATTTTAAGATATAGAAATATCGCATCAGTCAACCAACTAATCAATCTTAGGGAGACAAAAATTATCCTTTGGCCAAGCTTTATTTAAATTTGTGAAATCCATGCATATTCAACACTTCCCACTTACCTTTTCAATTATAACTATATTGACCAACTAATCAGGATATTAGACTTTATAGATAAATCTTATGCAGGGAGTTTCCCTACAAGAGCCATAGTGTCATTCCTCTCTTGATTGAATATTCTCCACTTCTACTTAATGGGTCTAAAGGATGGAGTGAAAGCTAATGCATATGATATCAATGTAGGGTTTATTCCTATCATATTCTCGTGAGACTAAGCGAAGATATTCAAGAAAATTTTCACTAGCTTGCTAAAACCAATTCTAATTTATAGGCTCAACTAAGAACCGATCTTTACTACCTTTTCTAGGGATCCCAGTTTGACTTGCATTAAGATCATTTTCTCCATAGGTGTTAGAGACTTTAATTGCTCTTTTTCTCAGTGATCCACTATTAAAGTATAACAACTTTGTTTGGCTGAGGTTGCATAGCAGTTCCTCGCCATCTTTTGATTGCCAAAAATTACACCAACTCTTGTAACTAGGAAATTCAGCTTTAAAAAATGAATGGACATGGTTGTATTCAAGTTATCTATAAATGGTTGTCCAAGAAAAATCTTATAAGGGAAAGGGTGATCGACCACGACAAAGCTCACCATCGTGGTCATTACGTATGGCCTTTCTTCTAAAGACATGGGTAAATTCATGACTCCAAGCGACATAATGCAGCTACATTTAAATTTATAAAGTGGAGCCTGGGTCCTTTTCATCTTTAAATGTTTAATCCCCAGTTCATCTAATGCCTTTTTGAAAATAATGTCTACTGAGCTGTGATAATCAATGAATACATGATTTACTTTTACTCTCACCATTTGAATAGTGACCATCAATGCATTATCATATAGGTAGCTAATCCCTCAGGTGTCCTCCTTAGTATGTATTATCAGCACAACCTGGACCCAAGGCTTTTTGGTGATTAAGATGCTCATCAATCGATGCCTTATCATAGAGTACCTCGAATAGTTTTTCCTTTGTCTGTTCGGTCTCCAGCTAAGGTAGGTCCTCTAGTAATCCCTATGGTTATTTCTCTTCACTAAGAAGACTCGAAACTCGAGGCAACTATTTTTCAAGTTAAATTTTAGCTTCTATCGGCTCTAAACTCACTCAAGTATCCGTTTCTACAAGGTCGATCAATTGTTGTCTTAACTACTTCCATTAGTTGGTAATGTGTCCATAATCTTAATGGAACTCACATCTTTTACTTTTATCGTTCCTTTCTTTCAAGAGAATTAGATCTTTAAGTAAGCCTCTTTCTTTAATAACTTCTAGCAAAATCTTTAATGGGATTGTGACAAGGACATACTATTCTTGTTGGATCCTTGCCACCTTAGAGGATGATTTTCTTGTCTCTTTTTGCTTCTCCTTGCATGGTCAACGCCTCTCCCCTTGCGGTGGATCTTTCTGAGAATACTTCGTGATCTAAGGGCGCATCTCACCTCTTTCTTATTTCCCTCTTAGAACAGCCTCTTCTCTAGGGACTTGTCTCTAAATAATATCTTATTGATAAAAACTTTCATGATTCACCCACTTTCTTTCTCTTCGGGCATCTTTTATAACCATTTTCTTTGCTTCTTTCTCCTTCTCAATCTTCATATACCAGGGGGGTTGATCATAGGCGATGGCTTAGGTAATAATCAGGTTCTCAGACAGATAGTACCAGAATCGATTTGCCTTCAATCCTGCCTGTTTACGCTCAAAATATAACGCGGCTATCGCAGTATAGATTGAGGTGTCGATCCCACGAGGAAGCTCTTGACAAAATAGGTTAGTGAAGTAAAATATTAAAGCAGTAGCAAAGGGTTAATTGATTTAAACGGATGAGATAGAATTGTCTATGAATTGAGAAAAATGTCTTATGATGATTTAAGCAAGGCTTTGAGAATCACAATTATGCTTTATAAATCTACTCTATACTTTGATTCGATATTTATAACTCAACTGAAAGTTTTACATCCCAAACAATCAATCGGAAGGTATGTAATATATAGCACATTTGATAACACATGTATTTGATTTAGTTAAACTCTTTACAAGCATTAACACACATCATGTTATTTATACAAGTTATCTAAGATCGACAATATATCATTTTGACAATATTGCAGTAAAAGATTAGCTTGAATATCAAACATTTATTGCCCTTACATGTTATCCAAGATCGACAATATATCAAATTGACAATACTGCAGTAAAAGATTAACATATAAAACAATGTAACCAGTAACAATTATAAATATTAGCACTGTCTTACCTCGCTCTTGTTAATGTTAAGGCACTGGTCAACTTTGTGATTTGACTCTTGATTTCTTTGTTTTCGTCCACCACCTGTGCAAGAATTGTTTCAAATTTTTTATTAGTCTTACTTTGTGCCTCCATAAATGCTTGTAATGTATCCTCTAAAGAACTCCTATTTGGTCGTGCATTATATTGAGGTGCAACATAAGACTTGGGTGCTTGTTGTTCTTGTTTCCACTGGTTGTTGGCTTGTTGGTCAGATTTCCAACTGGTTGTTGGCTTGTTGGTCAGATCTCCAGCTAGGATTATATGTTTCAGAGTAGGGTGAATAAGGCTTCTTGTACATCCCTAGGGCATTACATTGTTCCTCATATATCCCTCTCATCTCACTATACGTGGGGCAATCCTGAGCTAAGTGTTCTGCTCCTCCACAGACAAAACAGACATCGTGTGACTCAACTCTAGCAACCGTGTGGGTGACCCTTCTATCTTTGGTTTTCAAGGCCTCTAACTCCCTAGTTAAGACCTCTAATTGGGCTTTGAGGTTATCCTCTTCCCTAAGATGGAAAACTCCATTGGGTCGTGACCTATTTGTGCTTTCAGTAATGCTAGGTCCAGTCCATGTATAGGCTTTTTCGGCTAAGTCATTAAGGAATTCTATGGCTTCCTCAGGATCTTTGTGAAGGAACTCCTCATTACACATCATCTCAACAAATTGGCGCTCTCTAATTGTGAGTTCCTCATAGAAATAACTAACCAAACGCCAATTTTCATACCCATGGTGAGGGCACAGATTTAACAACTCTTTAAACCTTTCCCATGCTTGATATAAGGTTTCACTGTCTTTTTGGGAGAATGAAGAAATTTGTCTTTTCAGGCCATTAGTTTTGTGTTGTGGGAAGTATTTATTGAAAAATGCTTGGGTCATTTCTGCCCAAGTTCCTATAGACCTCGGCCTCAAAGAGTATAACCAACTCTTTGCTTTGTCTTTCAAAGAAAAAGGGAAAAATTTAAGTCTAACAGTGTCTATGGCTTCAGGTTGGCTATGAAAGGTGGCAATTACCTCTTCAAATTCCCTAACATGTACATAAGGATTTTCACTATTTAGACCATGAAAAGTGGGAAGAAGTTGTATCATTCCAGGTTTAAAATCCGAATGTGGTGTGTTAGGTGGAAATATAATACATGATGGTGTGGCTGTGCGAGTAGGATGCAAGTAATCTTTTAGAGTTCTAACGGGATTTTCTTCGTGTTGGCTCATTGTGTTAGAATTACAAGATGAACTAGAAGGTGAATTCTTTTCACTGACAAATTGTGGGAGTGGTTCTAGTTCTAGTTCTAGTTCTCTCACAAATCTTCCTCGTTTGTCTCTAGGTCGATGCATACATCCTAATTTTTTTTTTTTTTTTTTTTTTTTAGGAAAGAAATGCTTAAGGAAAATTAAGAAGTGGAATAAACACAACAAGAAATAGAAATAAGTTAGGTGGTAAGACCAACCATGAAATATAAATACAATAACTAAACAAAAGACTATAAAGTACGAAAAAAAAGTACAATAAATAAATAATAAAAAGAAAATACAATAAGTAAATAAATAAAAGGTTAGGCGGTAGAACCGGCCATAAAAAGAAAATACAACATATTAACTAAAGAAAATAAATTGCAATAAATACGTAAAAGAAAATGAAAATAAAGTACAATAAAAAAAAATGCAATAAATAAATAAAGTACAATAAGAAATAAAGAAACTAAGTTAGGCGGTAGAACTAGCCACAAAATAAAAAGAAAATATAACAAATTAACTAAAGAAATAAAGTACAATAAATAAATAAAAGAAAGTGAACTAAGTTAGGCGGTAAAACTAGCCATTAAAAAAAAGTGCAATAAATAAACTAAAGAAAATAAAGTGCGATAAATAGATAAAAGAAAATAAACTAATTAGGCGGTAAAACCAGCCATTAAGATAATATAAAATATAACAAATTAACTAAAGAAAACAAAATAAATTAGGTGGTAGAACCAACCATGAATAATAAATAAATTACAACAAAGAAAATAAAACTAAGATTTTACAAAGAAAAAAAAATGTACAAAGTTACCACTTTAGTATTTATAATCGCAACCGACTTTCGCTTAGTGTGCTTCCCCGGCAACGGCGCCAAATTTTTGTTTACGCTCAAAATATAAAGCGGCTATCGCAGTATAGATTGAGGTGCGATCCCACGAGAAAGCTCTTGGCAAAATAGGTTAGTGAAGTAAAATATTAAAGCAGTAGCAAAGGGTTAATTGATTTAAACGGATGAGATAGAATTGTCTATGAATTGAGAAAAATGTCTTATGATGATTTAAGCAAGGCTTTGAGAATCACAATTATGCTTTATAAATCTACTCTATACTTTGATTCGATATTTATAACTCAACTGAAAGTTTCACATCCCAAACAATCAATCGGAAGGTATGTAATATATAGCACATTTGATAACACATGTATTTGATTTAGTTAAACTCTTTACAAGCATTAACACACATCATGTTATTTATACAAGTTATCTAAGATCGACAATATATCATTTTGACAATATTGCAGTAAAAGATTAACTTGAATATCAAACATTTATTGCCCTTACATGTTATCCAAGATCGACAATATATCAAATTGACAATACTACAGTAAAAGATTAACATATAAAACAATGTAACCAGTAACAATTATAAATCAACATGAATCACATAAGAAAAGCATGACTGAACATATATGAGATATGAGAATTATAACCTCTGGATTATAGAAAATAAAATAGATTAGAGTTTAATCAAAACCAAACTTACAACATTTATAGCTCTTGACACCGAATCAAAGCATGGAAGTAGATTTACTACACATAAAAGTTCATCTCTTAGCCTTGCTAGGAACTCTAGCCTAAATTACAATACATGTTAATGAGAATAAAATAAGAGAGAATTATCTATTAAAAATTTCCTAAGGGTCTCCTTATATAGGCAATGAATGGACATATGTCATGGATGACATCAATCTTCAATAATTTTAAGCCAATAACTCGTGTATCCACTTGCAGCACAATTGTAGTAATGTAAATGATCAATTTAGCTTCTGCAGCCGACATGAAAGTTGTAGAATTTTGACTCTTCTTTCCATAGGCACTAATTTCATGCAAATTAGATGAGTATCCAATGAGATATGAGCACAATTCCAAAGATACATCAGAATTCGGCCAACAACCATTTTACCCACTTGCAATGCGATTTGGTCCATGATAACGGCTGATTTGGACTTTACCATAAACATACGAGTTGTTGATAGTTAAGTCATCAATTCACAGCTTCAAGAATTATACCAATTGAGTACGTATTTTGGGAGATACGGTCCAAATACGTGAGTTGGGTCAAGCTGGGTAAGAGTTGTAGTCCGATTCTATTGTATCTCAATTTTTGGCCCATAACATGTTGGATTTGGCTTTTACACTATTCTTCAAATTTGTGTAAGATTGAGTCATGTTGCACTAAGTTCAAGAATTTCTTCATTTTGATTTCTACATTGAGAGTTATGTCCAATTTACCTAAACCTGTCCAAATAACATTCATTAATCACAATTTAAGGAGAACACTTTATTTCAAGCTAAAAATACAGAAAATACTAAAATTAGTGACATTAAATGGTGATTGAATCTTTTAACAACATGCATTTTCATGTGTTCATCACTGCCTCCAGTGCGATTGGTTGGGTGAAAGCACCAAGCTACATCACTTTTTGATGCAATTTGGTCATGAAAAACCATAAACTCTCTATCTTGTCTTGCTTAAGCTTCCTCAACTTCACAAAACTTTTGTTATTATTGTATGAGGAAATACTCCTCTACTTTAAACCTATGTACCAGAGGGTTGTGCTTCCAAACTCGTGTGCAACAAGTGGCACATCTGATTTTTCTTCAATCTTGTAATAGTAAACAAGTTGATTATTTGATCAACATAATGATTAGAATCAGTGCACCCATATAAATGGGGAGACTTGGCATTTTCAACATCGTGGGTAGCTCCATATCCTTATGCTTGTCAATGAGTGAAGACTTCCTCATATTTTCCATCATCTTTAGGGGTGCAGATTATCGCCTCTCCCTTTCTTTTAGTATCTCATGCAATCGTATTTCAAATCCTTGGACCTTTCATTATAGTTTCACCTCAGGAGCTTCACTACTCTACCTCTTTTCACTTTTCTGTCTTTTACCTTCTCCAAGCTTTCTATCATTTTAATACCTCTAACCGTCGTGCTCAATTAGGTCATCGTCCTATTCTACCTCAAGATTTTGTCTACCTCATACAAACTCCCTCACCTCAGAGCATGCTTCTCGATCATTCAATTCGTGGTAGGACTATTCAATCAATGATTGGCTTTTTTCCATCAATGCTTGCACCACCATTCCCTTCTGTGAATGACAAGTTCGAATCGGATGCCTCTTAGGCTTGATTGGTGAAAGAGAATCTCTTAGGAAAGTTCGGGCAAGCTATCGATTAATAGCCTCTTGAGCTTTAAGCTACTCTTCCAAATGTTGTTTTTTTCCATCATCACTATTGACAGTTCTCTCATTTCCTACCTCTCTTGTTTTATTTGTCATAATTCTTCTTGTAGAGCAATTATTCTGGAAAGGGTGTTCCCTACCTGGTATATTATATTATCATCTTTTATTTTTAGTGATAGAATTAGGTTTTTTCGATCTGTAGGCTCATTAATCATTTGATTCTAAGAATGCTGGTTTTGAGTGTTCATGGATCGAGTGGTCATCTTGCTAGTTTTTTCATCTGTTTATCATTTATGGCTATCACTCTGTAGCTTTTTATTTTATTCCCACAGACAATGCCATAATGTTGACCTAGAATTTTGGTCAATTTTGAGTCAACAAGTTAAATTTATAAATCTTAGAGAACAGGTATGAAATTCTCTTAAAGTCAACTAGAACACTTTGAATGTTTTCTAGTTGAATAAGCCTGGTAATCTTCCTGCAACCTGCAACCACAATCAAAGTTAAGTCACACTAGAGTTTTTCCTGGTGAAGACCCTCTAATACTTAAGTCGGTAAGGGTCCAAGGAGAAACAAAAAGGTGAGATTAAAAATTAAGATGAATTTTGATGAAATAAGTGTGTGTGTGTGTGTGTGTGTGTGTGTGTGTGTGTGTGTGTGTGTGTGTGTGTGTGTTTGTGCCCGTGTGTGCGTGCACGCGTGTGTGTATTTGAATTAAGGAGCGGATCTTGGTTCTTTGGAATCCAAAACTTGTATATATCACTTGAGAGTAAAGTGTACCCTTCTATCATATGCGTAGCCCCTTTTTTTGGTTCTTCAATCTTCTTTTTATAGATGCATACTCTAGAGACTTAATGGGATTAGGGCTAACTTATACCTTTCTTATCTTTTAATCTATTTATTTATAGATTAAATCAAAATTTATGACTTTCGAAATATTTGAGAATTAGTTTGATTGATGTGCCCCGAGAATATGGGGTTTAACCCAATTAGGGTCCAATCTTTGAGTATCTCAAGATTATTGCTAAATATTTAGCCTTAAGTAAAGCCAGAGTATCATGAGAGATGGTCAACTTCTAATCATGTTGATGTCAAAGTCTCTCAGCTGAGGTCCTCTATGTCTAGGTCTTCCTCGTTAAAGGCTTCTATACTGAGGAGAATATGTGAAATCTGAGAACTTCCCATAATCTTTGGTGAAGGTATTCTCGATAAAGGATTGAAGACTTATGGGTATGTATAATGGGTTTTCCCATAGGCCCCTAGACTTTAGGTCATCCATGTTATGGACTACCTCAACCCCCCTTAGAGATTTGGGCTTAAGCCTAAAACGTAAGGGGAATCGTAACGTTATTACTTTTTTAATGTACTCGTTAAATCTAAAGGTGGGCAAAAAAGTACTTGGACCAAAAATAGCAAACTGAACCAGTGGTTATATTCAATATCAAAGTATAAAAATTAATTGATCGATTTTTTATTTGTCCTTAAATAAATTCGGTTTTGGTTTGATTTTTTATTTCGATCAAAAATTAGTGTCAAGGGTCATATGCTTCTTCTTCAAATAAATAGGGGAGGATGCTTGCCATTTATTGTGTGGTAATCTCTGTTAAGGCTCATGTCATTTATTGTGTAGCTGCTCTTGTCATTTATTGCGTGACAATCTCTATTAAACTCAAGATACAAAAAATTTAAAGGCCTACATACAGCAAGAGTTTTTGAAAGCTCACATGCAGATGAAAATTTGAATCTATTCTAATACTACTTTTTATAAGCTAAATGCTTGACATTGACATAAAAAAACTAATATATTGAGTAATATTGTTTACCTATTCATATATATTTAAGTCCATTCAATTTTTATTTCATGTGAGATGTGACAGGAATATTGTAGGTGCGTGACATAAATTTAAGGCTCATTCAACGTGACATCCTATTGATGTTTTCCATCAATCTAAAATATTACAATACTGCCTATTTTTTTTTTTAGTGGAGCTATTTAGTCCCTTTCATTCATATCATTAAACTCAAATATCAATTTTATTTTAATTAAAATTATTTTCTTAAATATATTATTAAAAGAAGACCTAAATAGTTAATCTATCAGCGAAAGACCTAAACAACTAATCTATCAACAAACTCATGAAGATCATAGGTAGCAAATCATTAAATTGAACTCACAAATTTGTGTTAGTATTAGTTCTAGAATTAATTTCTTTCTGTGAAATTTGCTCTCACCTCCAACATGAATTGCAGGTAAAAAATTATTAATTATTATTGTTTCTAAACTTTTGTAAGATAATTAAAAGTTTTATAAGAGAATACATGAACGATTTTAAAATTTTATTATGTCTATTTTAATTTAGTAACTAAAGAATATAAAAAAAATATCTCAATCGCATATTTTTAACAAATGTTCTCTATCAATACCAAAAAACGTTTTATATTGTATCTCTCATCAATTGACTACTCATGTGAGTGAGTTAATTAATTATAGAAGATCTAATTTTTTATTCTTAATTTTTAAAAAAAAAATTAGCCCAAAGAAAAGCACAAAAGAAGAATACAATAAAAAAGATTCTAAAACCTCCTTTTTATAGTGTACGTATTCTTATTCAATTTAAACTCTAAATTCTAAAAGGATTATGATAAAATAATATCTTTAAATTATTTTAATTTAAATAATTAAAATGATAAATTATTATTTGATAATGATTGGGATAATTTGTTAATTAAATAATTTAGATAATTCATAATTATCCAAATAATCTAATTATCTAATTTAATTAAATAATCTAATTATCTAATTTAATTAAATAATCTAATTATATAATTTAAATAAATAATCAAATTATTTATTTAATTTCATAACAATTATGGATTGAGCCAACAATTGATTGAGCCCAATGAGTTTAATTTAAACATAAGCCAATAAATTAATTGATCCTAATAAGTTTAATTCAATTAAACTTGGGCCAATTAATATTTTAGATTAAACAATTAATCCAATTGTTTATTTTAGTGTTTATGGAGCCAACATAGAAACTTGATGGACTTACAAAATTACACTCTAATAAATTAAATCATTTGATTAAACTTTTAATCAACTTTATATTACTCCACTAAAAATATAAATTTAAACTCTTAATTTTACAGATAAAATATAAAATAGAAGATTGTCTTTGTCTATTTAATAATCGTTTCATATAAATCAATCATCCACAAGTGTTCATTATTGGAGCTAGGTCGAGTATCCGTTAACATCTCTAATTACATCTTTATCTTTGATCTGTATTTATCCCTTTTGAGAATTTAATTGTGAAATTTACAAATTTTTATTTTCTCTAACCCTTAAAGAAAACTAAGTATTCATTATGTTCAAAACTACAATCGATTATTAAGGGAACAACTTATCTAACGTCTTCTTAGAAGGGTTTGATTTCATATCTGTGAAAAATATTTCCCTCTGTGAAAAATATTTCCCACTATCTACTTTGTTATATTTATAAAATACTTAATAATTAATAGAAAATATTTTACAGTCTTTTCCTTATAAATTAATAAACATAACTCAATGAATAAGAATTCATTAATCACTCAGAATTAAGATTAATCAATATATAATTATATTATGATAAAATAAATTTTCTTTACTAACAAAAATTAATAAAGAATTAATTTTATCGTAACTCAATCCTATAAAATCAATATTATATAAAGTACCTCCATTTTCTATGTTATCACATAGAATGATCTAAATAAAATCATTGTATACAATATTTAAATGAACTGTACTTATAGTCTATCAAATAAAGTTTTATTTTCATTTAGACTATGGACTAATTTATATTAGTATGTTTAAACTTAATCATCTTGTATATAACTATTATATATTAAGTTTAAAGTTATATATAATAATTAAGAAATTTCATGTTATTTAAATAAAATTAATTAAAATTAAATAAATAACCTTTATTATAAATTTTAACAGTATTTAAATATAAATAATTATACTTTTAAGGTACACTCCAAACAAAAAAGATAAACAAAATACTAAAAAAAAAATACCAAATCAGATAAATTTTGGCCAAAAAAAATCTTGCTTTTAAAACCGACAATACAAATTTTTTATTCAAACAAATTACTCGAAGTCAACAGAAATTACTACTAAAATTCAATGTTTTAATAGCTCTCTTTCAGGTTAACTTAAAATGCAATAATAATTTAAGAGTGATGATATTTCTCCTCCACATTTTATGTTCATAAAGTTTTTGAACATTGCGATTTTAACCTTGCATGATATAACTAAATAAAAACATAAACAAATATTTATTTGATATTTATTTGTATTATTTTAAAGAATCTTTTACCACAACTTTTTTTCATGTCCCTTAAATTGAAATATATTATTTTAATATATTCCTTAATATATTAGAATACTTTTAACAGGAATGAAGGAAGAGGACATTTTTGAAAATTACTCAAAAGGAAAAGGTTAATTTAATATTAAATTTGTACCTTTTTTACACGAAATTTAGTTCATAAATATCTACATATGATGAGTTTGTTTGATAAATTTTGGTGCAAAAATATTTGGGATTCATTTTGCAATATATTAATGCAAATAGAGATATTTCAAAAATCATTGGAGTGTATTTACAATATATTAAAATAATTATATGGGTGACCTTTAATGGTCCATATAATAACTTAATATTCGTGGAATGGCACAGACGCACATAGAGAAACTGTCTTGGCGACTAAGTCATTGCACAACGGCCCTTGTGCTTTCGTTTTGATTTCGTTTATGATTTTCCTTCTTTATTTGCTATTGCATTGCATGGTAGAAGAGTTTAATCCTAGGTAAAATGGGTTACAGGAAAATCCAATCAAGGGCATTTTACTAAAAAAATCTACCTTCTGAAACTCCCTCAACGCCATGCTGCTCTTCATCTTCACTAATTCAATGGTATAAAGAGATGAAGTACGGTCAGATACAAAAACCACAAGTGAAGATTTTTAAGACAGAAAATCACGTTTGCTTTGTGAAAATTGGACCTCCATCGTGTGGCGATGATATTCATATCATCATATTGAAGTAAAGTTGCTTTTTCATATGGAACAAGGCCTTCACTGAATACATGTTACTATTGAATCTACAAAAGAATGTGTCACATTGAACTTCCAGCATGAGGAAAGGGCTAGGAAAGAAAATCCTGCAACAAAATGATAAGAAAAGCAGAGCCATCCAACTGCGGTAAATGTGAGGTAATGTTCATCCCAATTGAGACTTAGACCATCCTCCAACCTTTCACTAGTGTCGTCCTAAATGTTCTCAGGCCAAGACCCTCAAAGGCTACTTGGTAAGTCCGTGACACTAGGCTTGGACAGCTTTTACAATCTTCTGGTTACCATTTTCTCTTCTCTCAGCATTTTTGTTTCTTCTGATTGAGATCAGCCTCTTCACGCCGTCTTTAGACAAGAAATAAAATATATAAACAAACAAAATATTAGTCTAATACTAACACTTCCCTGAGCACATTTTTAAAAGCACCAAATTACGTGAAAAACCAGTTCATGATAAGAATGTGGTACTTAATAGAGAATTATGATGCTGATTGATGCATATGCAACTCTCATATGTGTTTGACTGGCAAGAAATGCCTCAATTTAGGTTGGCATATACATATTCTATAAAATATGAAACACCATCTACACACTGCAGCAAGAGAGACTATAAACAGAAACCAGAGCTGGCCTAAGGAAACATGGACTTGATTTTTACATTTCTTAATCGATGCTGCAATACTCCATACAGTACACATTGAGAAACATAGCTAGAATTCTAGTTGCATACGCCTCACCATCTGTTAAAAAACACCATCTCTCCAAAAATTCTCACTTTAACAAGCACCACTGGTCTTTGAGGGATGATCAACCAAGGGAGAATAAGATTTAATATTAAAATGATAGAATATACAATCAAATATTTCATAACAAAATAGAAAAAGGACAACTAAAAAAAAAGGTGTAATTGTAAAAAGTTGTCAATGAACCGTGTGATGAAGAAAAAACATTTAATTTTAAGTCATTTTAAAATTCATGGCAATAAACCAATAGGTTATAGTATACAAGATTTCTCCATTTATTATATTTTCAAATTGCATAAGAATTATTTTAAAACCATAAACCATCCAATAAAAACTAAATCACAATAAAATAAAATTAAAGTAATAATCAGGTGAGTTTGCAGCTTCACATACCTTTTTGGTGGTCCCCTCCTTGAATCAATATCAAGACACGTTTTTAGCTCTTCAACACTCATAATATCCTTCCTATCACATTTCAATAAATTGCAATCATCCATAAATGCTGCAGGCTCCACTGAAACTGGAAAGAGTGATAAATCCTTAACCTTCCCCTTAAAAAATTCCATCAAAACGAAGCCTGAATGAAATCCAAAAATTATTTTACAATCAGAAAAATTCTAAAATTAGTTAATGGCAACACTAGATCAGCTTGCAGCTGCGTGAATCTCTTAGAATATGTGGTCCAACTTTTAGAAAGCAAAACCAAATCTAGGCTTCAACCTAGAACTATTAATAAACAAAATATATAATCCTTTTAGTGCTCTCAAACCATAGGAATTTGTACCATTTTTTAGGCTTGTAGCTATATCTATAGGCTGTGGTAACAACATTAGACTAGATTGGAATTAGATAGGATAGAGCTAGACTAATATAGCACTGTCTTGTGTTTGGATATGATTTGTATAATGAATAATAATATTAAATAACAAAAACCAGTTTAGATGAAAAAAAAAGTTACATATATAGATATCATTAAAATTATTACTTGAATGTTTAAGACTATTATATTTATCATAATAAATTAATAACAATACATTTTCATATTATTTACTTAGTACTTGTGTTAATAACTAAATAAAAATGATTAAATGAAACTAATTTAAGTATTAATTATTCAACATTGATGAATATTTTATTTATAACTCGTACGTATATATTTATGGTAAGTTATTAAATCATTAACTTTTAAATTTATCATGTTTACTTTATATTAATAATTTCAAAATTAATTATGAATATAATAATTAGAAATTGATTTGTTTATAAATTAAACATGGGATAAGCTAAAGTGTGATACTAATAAACATGAACATGAACATGATTTGTATATCCCACAATTATAAGATCAAATGACGAGCACAAAACTAATAAACTTAAGTCTCTTGTACACTGCTAAACATGGAATTAGATTATTCCTCCCACAAATAGTCACATTTGATGACTTGTTTGAAGTAATTGTCAAGGGTCACTGAAAAGTTACTTGTAATTGCTCTCTAGCCTTCAATTATTTGCAAAGCTTAAACAATACTACAAGAAAGGCATTAAATCATTGCTACTAAGTACTGTAGTTCTTCATAGAAGATCAACACTCAATAAAAATTTCCTTAGAAAGCATATCTTAATTGGATATGTTTGGTACATTGGTTAAGCCATGGGATTGGACTACTATACAAAGAAAATAACTCAATCTCATGTTCAACAATATACAAGAGACACGAAACTGTTAGTTCGACACCATCACATAATTCCATTAACGCGAATAAGTAATCCAATAGGTTTAGCTTATCTTGAGTTCATGGGACTAAATTTTGTCTCATAATTTAAATTGTTAATATATAATCCTTAATAATATATACACATTATTATTTTCAGGTACAAACATTTGCATGATTTTAAAATGTGAACATTATAAAGTCAAAAGCTGAACTTTGTTACGTCTGCATATATATATATATATATATTTATTCAAGTGCGGATGAATATACATACAGGTTCAATGGCCCCTCTTTTTAACACAAATTTTAAATTTTAATCCTTAAATTTCAATTTAATGAATTGCTATTATGAGAGCTTATATGAATTTATTCTTTTCAAGGAGAAGTCAACAAATAATAAGCTATCACTTATAATTAATTTTTCACTTCTCTTTACTTTCTTTGTATTCTCTCTTCTCTACCACATAATTATCCAATAAAATTGTTTTTGTTGGGTATATGGATATAGAGGAAAGGTTTGGGGTTATCCCTTGCATGATTTTCAAATTTAAGTTTTAAACTCCATGTTAATAAATCACAATCTTCACTAGAGTTTGTCAAGATTCTTATATATAGTAGCAACCAAATTCTTATTTGAGAACCCAATTAATGTTATATTGAATATCAAAGTCATAAACTTGACATCTTTGAACCATTCCAGTTAAAATTTTGGTCTTACAAAACATAAAAGCCTAAGAAATTGATCATCAGAATAACAATTACAAAGATTAGACAGTAAGATTACAAATTAGATATTAAATTTTTGCTCCTTTCAAAAAGATTTGAACTTTGAGTTTCCAAAACTTATACCTATCAGAAATTATCACCTCTAATAAAGGATTGTACAAAAGATTTAGAAAAATAAGGTTAGTAAGAAAGAGAAGGTTTTAGTTTGTACAGTTTTGCAATGTAAAGAGTATTTTGATGGAGATAGATATAGTTTGATTGAAAGGAGAGAGAATAGGAATAAAGAAAAGCAAGAGAATACAAAGAGAGGAGATAGAAGTGAAGAATTAATTATAAGTGGTAGAATCCATTATCAATTGACTTTTTCTTCGAAAAATAAATTTATATCAACTCTCATCTTAACCATTCATTAATGAGTAATCTAAGGGCTAAAAGTATATTTTAAAAAAATTGTGAAAAAAACGAGGGGCCTTTGAACCTGCCCCTACATATGTTTATATGTAGGAGGACAGCGAGGACTTTGCTTTCCTCAAGGAAAGTGCTTTGCTCAAGTGACATCCAAAGAGGAAAAAGCAGCATGAAAATTCTTCTCACCTTCTAACTTTTATATTAAAAAATTGATTGTGCAAATAAATGCCTTTAACTCTTTTCTTATTTATGTGCAATAATAAACATTTGAATATAAGTTAGAAAAAGTTAATCGTTGATTACACAATCAATTTTTTATAAAATGGTGAGAAGGTGACAAATATCTGGTTAGGTTTCTTAAATTTTTTACTTAAAATAATGACACAAATTTTTATTCATAGATCTCATACAATTGAATATTATGGTGAAGATTCAAAGTAAAAACATACCATTTAAATCTCAACAACTTGTCCATCCTTACCACCATCGAATTAAACATATCAATAGAAAAAAGTTTGTATCACCTTTTAAGTCAGAAATTCAAGTTAACGAAACCCTACCATATATATAGAGCTTCTCTATTGATGCCTAGACAAAGATAAAAATGTACACTTCAATTGTTGATAGTCGAATGAATCAAATGACCAAAAAGAACAGGGTAGGCATCAAAAAAGTTGTTTTAACACATGTTTTCTCTTAACCAAGCATGTGAAGAATTTAAAAGGTTTTTTTTTAAAAAAATAATCTGTCATCATAAACAATAAACACTACTCCCTTGCTTTCTTTCTTAATCTATTATTCTCTAGCAATGTGGTTTCCCTCTTTATCATATTTGTAGATGGACTTGTTAAGCCCATGTCTTCTAGTTACAAAAGGTTGATACTAAAATTAGATATGAGAGCTATTACAATTGTATAAAAGACATGATGAGAACTGAAAGGCAAGATTGTTTGGTTAGCAATGAAAAATAGGGACTCTAGAAAGAACTCCATCTGGCTTAGAATACTTCCTAAGAAATAAGATAAGAGGGGCATATAAGGCAGAGGTGGTAGTTATAGTGAAGGAGATGAAGGGAAAAAAAAATTTGTTTTATTTATTTTCAATTTTTGTAATGCCTATGAAAGAGAAAAGGAAAAATTGTTATAATTGTCCATTATTTCTAGTTATCGATTGATTGAGCAAAACAGCCAACAATATTTATCAGTCAGAATTTGTATCTTCATTTGCGTGTGTGTTTGTATATATATATATATACACACACATTCATATATATATATATATAGAGAGAGAGAGAGAGGGAGATCAACAGACCCTCTTTTTCTGAACAAATTTATACACAAAATCCCAGCCCTTAAATTACAGTGATTTCATTACTTTTACTTTCCAAACTAAAGTTGATAAAGTGTGAACCCCACTCTAATTATTAATTATTTATTCTCTTTCCAAGATTTAATACCATATATTTAATTCTCTAATCTAGTCATCTTGGATTTTCCTCGAGTATTTTTCATCAGCATCATAAACACACATGCAGAGAAAAAAAAGCCTTTTTGCCAACTTTTAACACCTGTTCTATGGTAAATGCTTTTAACGCCATAATTCTTCATGAAATTTTTCAAAGGTTACCAATCAGTATATGATAACAATAAACATTGGTGCTGGAGTTTTGTACATATATAAATGAAACAAATCAATATTTGTAACCAATCGAAACCAAATCATTTGAAAAAATTTGGCCTTACACTTACGTCTTTATTGCAAAATTCACATGATAAGACAAGATTAAATTAGATTCCATTTTCACCTATATAAGAAACTAGGCAATCAATTTCAACTCATTGCAACTCCTATTCCTGGAGAGCAAGGTCTAATGAAAATTATGGTTGTCTATATTCTGGTTCTGATTTGGTGGCAGAACTGCTTGATTTATCCTTAGATCTTTCTAGCACATCTTTTTGCATTAGTATTTTAGTTTAATTTTTTGTGTGGTTATGAAAATAATGAAAAGACATTTTTAATTTTTTTTCTGTTTATGATGCTAGTGAAAAGACTTGAAGAGAGGATATTAAATGTTGGAGGGCAAAAATAGGAAAGAGAATATAAATAATTACTAATGAAACTGGGGTTCATAGTTTATTAACTTTGTTTTTGAAAATAAAAACTGTGTCAGCCCTTGAAATAATTGTGATTTAAGGGTTCAGATTTTGTGTTGTTTTCTTTTTTTTGGAAAAAAGAAGGGTTCTTGAGCCTGTCCTTATATGTATGTATATATGTAGCTACAATGGATGTTATTCTAGTTAGTTAATAAATTTAACTAATAAAATGAAAGTATACATCTGTTAACTAATTATTATAAATGCAATACTTTCAATATTCACAAAATAACTTAATTTAATATCTACATATCTAACTTGACTTTCATCTTAGTTTTAATTACTTTAATAGTGTTATTCATTATATAACAACATCTAATTTGCTAGTGCACCAAATAACAAATATATTATTTTAGTCTAATCCAATCCAATCCCATGTATCAAATGCAACCTTAAGGTGCCTAATTCATCAAAATTAATTTCAAAATAGAACCCATGCATCCCTACTTATAGCCTCTAAAAAAAGGTTCGTAATGAAGCTACTATAGAACAAATTACAAAACTAGTGACTTCAAAAATTCATTTAAAATTTTAAAAAGAAAATTATTTTATGGTAAAAACTTGACAATGCAGTTGTTCCTGCTAATAATACACTGAATAGTGATGTAGCAGTAACATAGACTTGGTCACAATTCATTAATAAATTTGTTATTCCAATAAGGGTTCTGGGAGAAGAAATCAAATCTGATTTTTGCTATTTTGTTAGAAAAAGCAAAGTAAATATAAACTTTAGCAGCACATTAGAAGAGTTGAAAGGTAAACTCAAACTCTCATCAATCAACTCCAAGCTATATCCATAGTATATGCAAAAGACAATTTTGTCTACAATCTTTTTACTGAATAAAAAGATGTATTTACAGTGAGAAAAAAATCTTTCAATCTTTCGTTATAACTGTCTTCAAGTAAATCTAAGTCCCAAAAATCATCGATTACAATTTATATATGATAGCTTATCTTCAAAGCATTCTCAATTAATCAACCTCACAGAAGAAATTACAGCAAGAAAGGAAGAAATTACAGCAAGAAAGTGAATTCATACCACATAACCAAAAGAACAACTAATTTATGGGTACGTACGAATTAAATAAACTATAGTGATTGAAAAGAGAACATACCAAGGACTTGAAGCATCCTCAAATCAAACTTGTTGGCAAGTTCTTCATGTCCAATTATTTTGGCCCGTTGTATAACTAACAGTTTTAAGCTAATAAGCATGTCCTGTCCAAAACATTTTCTTTCTAGGTCAATACCAAGATCAAAAAGTAGCAAATAACAAGTACAAGAATTTTATACAAACGAAATTAGAGAACTTACAAGCTCAGATTCTGACAAAGAACAAAGCCAGCTGACATCTTCAATCCGATTTTCACCCAAAATTTCTTTTCTCTCTTTCAATTCCATGCTTCTTTGGTGGTCTGTGTTACATTTTAAATGTAATAACATTATTTTCAAATTCTTAATGCAATTTCAGTTACATTTAAATTTAACTTCAAATTTATAAAACAAAAAAGCAAAGTGAAAAACTCGCAAATTTTTGTCCAAAAAAATAAATTCCCTAAATCATATCAAAAACACTGACCCATTTTTCTTCTCAAGAAAAAAAACCTACCCATTCAATTTTCTCAAGTACCAACTAAATCCTACCTAAACCAGCCACCATCCGCCGAGAGCAGCCCCACTGCCATCCAAAGCGCACACTAACACTGTCGCTGCCCCAATTTGTGGCTAAAAAGGAGACTTTATGAAAGAGAGAGGATGTACTTGGAAGAGAGTGAGAACAGGGCGCATTATACTCAAACTGGTTCGTTTTTCTGGTCTTGCTGCTATTTGATTTTAGTTTTCAAAATTTTAATTTGACATTTATTTTAATTTCAATAAAACCTAATGAAACCCACAAAACAGTCCTTTAATAAATTAAAATAGTAAGATTATTTATACCCTAAAATATATTTTGAACTAGGGTAGGCACTTGGTCGGAATAAGGAAGAACTGAAAAAACTAACCAAACCGGACCGAACCAATTTTTCGGTTTCAATCCAGTTCGATTTTCAGTTTTAAACAGTCTTTAGGCCTTAAGTCAAGCTACTGGGATTAGGCAAATCCTAAGTTGATTCAAACAATTTTCGAAAAGAGCACGACTTTGTTTGATATAGTCATCATCTCTTTACTCAATTGGAAGCAAGGATCAAAGCTTGGCTAATTATATATTTAAATTAAACCGAAATAAGTAAACTATCAGATAAATGCATTGGGGCCTAGTAATACAATACAGAAAAGACATAATTTGAACAGAGGAACATGAAAAGCAGTTGGGTTTGAAGTTACCGAAAATGGCTGCAATTGATGGACAAAATGGCAATGGCGAGCAGTCAAGCGGCCAGAAAATTGATGGACATTTTCAACGGTGCGCGGGCGGGTTCGGCGGCGTGACAGAAACGACGCGCGGGCTTGGTTTCAACGTGTGCAGCAGCGTCGGCGTGGTTTGAAATTACAACGGCACGGTGTGTAAAAGATACAACGACAAGCAGTCCGGTCGGTGACGGCGAGCAGTCCGTTCCGGTGACGGCGAGCAAGCCGGCGTGTTTTAGCTTTTTAGGGTTTGAGACTTTGAGTTTGAGGGAGAGTGAGAGACCGAGAGAGACACGAGAATGGGATAAATTCAATTACGGTTTTCTATTTTTTGTTATTAGTACATTTTTGTCAAATGAATTTCACTTAATTCTTAATTTTATCTTATAAATTTTAAAAAATTTAATTTTATCATAATTTATTAATAAAATTTTATTAATTTTAATTATACGTTAACAAATTCAATTACAATTTTTTATTTTTTGTTATTATGATATTTTTATTACACGAGTTTAATTTAATTCTCAATTTTATCTCATAAATTTTAAAAAATTTAATTTTATCCTAATTCGTTAATAAGATTCTATTAATTTTAACTAAAAATCTCTTTTGATTATACATTGACAAATAAGAGAAACACGAGAATGGAATAAATTCAATTACGGTTTTCTATTTTTTGTTATTAGGACATTTTTATCATACGAGTTTGATTTAATTTTTAATTTTATCCTATAAATTTTAAAAAATTTAATTTTGTCCTAATCCGTTAATAAAATTCTGTTAATTTTAATTAAAAATCTCTTTTGATTGTACATTAATAAATTTGCTCTCAATTATTATGTTAACTAAAAATAGTGATGTGAGTACATTATATAATGTACACGTGTCGATTATTAATAAGTTATTAAAAATAAAGAGACACGGCACATTTTAATAGGTTTAAAATTTAATATTTATTAAAATTTTATTTTATATTAAAAAATAATTAAAATAAATAAAACCGAACTACAAAAACCGGTGACTGTCGTCGCCGGCCACCACCAGTCACTGAATTTCGATAACGAAAATAGACAAAATTTATGTCATTGAATTTTATTTTTTTTATATCTACACAATGGTTGAATCATTTTTGTCGAAAGAAAACAAGAAGGTGGCAAAAAAATAGATCAAAAATAGAGGGAGGGTGGCGGCCACCGCCATTCGCCATCAAACGGTAGGGCGGTGGCGTGCATCGCCCGTTGGACAAATCGGCGGCCAATTTATCCAATGTGGAGACAGTGCACACTACCGCCCCACCATTCGACGGCGAACGATGATGGCCGCTGGCAACAACCCCCACCGTCGGTCGCGTGTCGAATGATGGGGCGGTGGCGTGCACTTCCCCCACCGTTGGATAGATCGGCGGCCGATCTTTTCAACGATAAGGATGGTGCACTCCACCGCCCCGCAGTTCGAAGCGCGACCGCCGACCCATGGTAGTTATCGGCAGCCACCACTGTTCACCGTTGAACGGTGGTGGCTGCCGACAACCATCATGGGACAGATCGGCAACCGATCTGTCCAATGGTGGGGGCGGTGCATGCCGCCGCCCTACTGTTCGACGGCGAACGGCGGTAGCTCCACCTCTCACAGTGTTTTATTTTCACTTTTGGCACATCTACAATACCCCGTTGACCAAAAAAAATCTTACCATTGCGTAGATCACAAAATTTTGAATCTAATGATGTCAATTTTTAGTCGAATCGTAATTGGTCACCGGCGACCGGTCGGCTACTGACGATGGCGGCGGCAGCTGCTCTCTTTTTATTTATTTTATTTTATTATTTAAGTGACAAATTAATAATTGACACGTGGATATTTTGTATCAGACCATCTTGTTATTGACAAGTCAGTGACTGTTTTGCTCCTCCAGTGTTAAAATTAACAGAATTTTATTAACGGATTAGGTCAAAATTGAGTTTTCTAAAATTTGTGGGATAAAATTGAGAATTAAATTAAATTTATGGGATAAAAATATCCTTTTTTAAATTTATAAATGCGTTAGTACTATTAGCCGCAAATAAGCTTATAGTAACAATTATGTTTTTTAGTAATATTCTGCCACGTGTTAATTTAAAATTTATTGATTTTAATAAAAAATTAAAAAAAAACTAAAATAATACATGTCATAAAATAATGAACTTAAAAATAACGTCATATAAGTTAATAGCCTTCTTTTTTATTTTACCATAAAAAATTTATAAAATAAAGAAGAGCAATCTCCGTTGCCATTGGTCGCCAGTAGTAATAACTTACAACGATGGTGGACTTATTTTTATTAAAAGATCATCAGAGAAGAGTGTTAAACGTGAAAAAAAAAATTATTGACATTATTAAGCTACCATCCAATGGGTAGTTCATTGTCACTATTATTGCCATGATCTAGTTAATGGAAGTGGTAATTTTTAAGAATTGAAATTAGATGATGGTGTTATAATGGTCATTATTGTTTTATATTTAAATTTTTTTAAAAATTTTTGTCAATGGAAATAATTTATTATGTAAATTATAAAATTATAAATTTAATAGTATAAATAGTGAGTCGATTTGTCATTGGTAAATGATAGGGTGGCAGTGGCTAGTTATTTCTTTTTATTTTTAATTTTTTTTTAATAATTTATTTGAAAAAAAATATAATTAAAATAATAACTGAGTAGATAACAATTGTCACATGTTATTAAGTAGGATTAAATTTAATTTAGATAGTAAAAAGTCATTTAACTGTTACAAAAGTACAAACCATCTTAATTAATTAAAAAAATTATTAATTTATTGGAGTCTTTATATTGCTTTGAAATCTTAGAGTTTAGGTGTTAGACATATAATAGTATTTTATACCTTTAAAACATATAAAATAATATTTTATTTGATTAATAAAAATTTCTTTATACATATAATTTAACATACATTGATGAGTCTATATTTATAAAGTATGTGATCTATATATTAGACATATGATGCTAATACAAAGGGTATAGATCACAAGTTCTTTATAAATTAAATATAATTTACAACCATTAATGAAAATGGCATTTCATTATGTAAGGTTGTAGTTTTTCTGCTTCTTATAATGAATAATTTGCCTTGATCATCAAAGTAGAAAAACTAGTGTATGTGTTATATTGAATGTGATTACTATGAATTTCGATCTGGTTAACTAAATGTCTTAAATCTTAATTCACGCAAGTTTTGATAAATTTGATTGATCTTAATCCTGAGCAAGTGATGAACTTACAATTACGCATTATATCTTTTGAGTTATCACGGAGTGAGATTTATATAAACAGTCAAAATTTCGATATCTTAGAGATATAATTTCATAGGTCGTAGAAACATATATTTGCAAAATGGAATCTAATAAATATGTCCACCTAAGTTGTTTGTAATACTTGATCATTAGAATATGTGGCCAAAGCTTATTCAATAAATTATTTATTGAATAATAATATTTATTTGTAAGTTTATTTACAAATATAGACCTATTCAAAGTGATCATTAGAACATTCAGTGACTTAGGGGCAAATAAGTAATTAAAGAGACAAGACATTTTTTTCATGGCCTACTTTAATTATGGACATCAATTAGAGGGTGCATTAAGTAATTTTTATTGATCTAAAAACCAAGCTCAATTTAATCATAAAGAGTTTTAATTAAATGGACTTTTACTTAATAATATGGGTTACTAGAGTACAGTCATTAGCTTTTAGTGGAATAGATTGGGGTTAACTTAGAATAATTGGTGTATTATGAGATAATAAGGACTAGGCCTTTTAAGTTAGAGTTAAGAAACCCATGAATCTTGTAGTCCCTCTACAATCTCAAATCTTAATCAAACTCTACTTTCATAATTCTAATCTAATTCAAAATACTCAATGGAGATTCATATATATATATGGGATGTATGAAATAGTAAAACAACAACAAATATAACTAAATTTTTTTTTTACGTATTCTAACGTAGAAAAAGAATTTAGTTATTACCATTATCAGAGATTTGGGTATTTGTAATTTTAGAGATTAAGAAAGATTCACGTGCCCACACGCGTTGAATTTGAAAATTGAGGCTTATAGAGAAAATTGCAGTCAGTTAATTCAAGATTTGCTATAACGAAAAATTGAAGTAATCTTCTATTTCTATACATGTAATTAGGAACAAGACGATCTGACTTCCGCTACATTTATTTTATTAAACAGAAAAAATTTTATTTACCACCAACAACTGGTATGAGAGCTACCTTGTTTCATATTACATATATAATTTTTTTTTATATATGGCAGTAATTATTTATTATGGCACCAATTACATATTTAATCTATATTTATTATTTTTATTAATTATGTGATGAATGGTTATGTCAAATAATTTATAGCTAAATATTTGCTTGTATTTTTTTTTCTTAAAATTATAACAAAAGGGGGGTGATGAAATAATATTACAATTTTTTTTCTCTTAATTAGATTAATTCTTAATGATTATTTAAATTTCTTTGTAAGTCAGTTAAATTGGCTTTGGGGTTTTATTTAAAATCTAAATCATATAAATATTTTTATTATTATTTTAGTTGTAAAAAAAATGGGAAAGGGATGGGATGGGAGAGAATGGAAATAGGGTTCTATGACAAATATCATATAAGTTTCTCTAAGTTTGAATTAATTTTGTTTTAGCTAATTAATTTGTATATATTACAACATGGTCTAACAAGTTTGTTAATTATGCAAATAGGCTCAATAGAATAATTTATTCTCACTCAGACCCCTTCAAGTTTTAGATAATTATAATTTAGTTAAAATTTTTAAGAAATTTATAAATAGGTCTCAAATTTAATCCAAATATATTTTGAACTAATATTTTGGATATCTGTAAATTCAAAGTTGACCCAAACTATTTTTAATTTTAGTCCAATTTTATAAAATTTTATTTTAGCTATTTTATAAAATTATTGGGTCTAAAAATATTTTTTTAAAATTTTTTTTAAGAATGCCCAATAGAAATTTTAAGTCTAAAATATGCTCAATTTATTTTTAAAAAAAATAAGTTGACCAAAGAAAATTAAAAGGCTTAAAATTCAAGCCCATAAAATGAGACAAGCAAGATGTGATAGATATTATGGAAGAGTCTAAGTTGACTTCAAAGAAGACTTTGAAGAATCTAGACTTATTTTTAATATTTTTCTTATTAGAAAAAGTCATGAATTATGTGTTATTTATTTGTCTAGTTAATTGATTGGATGAATAACATGTCATATAGATTAAGGGTGCCACATTTACATGTCCATGTATAAAATGTATTATTTTATATGACATTAATGTTCTAATGAGATTAGAATAAGAATATTGTCATATTTTTAATATTATATTAATTTATTATTTGACGTGGCCTTATTAATTATTTTATGAAGATACAATTAGATATTAATAAGTAGAACATCATTTTATAAATTCATTGGTATATTAAAAATTCTAAGAATTAAAATATTGAGTGAGAGATGGCTTTAGGCATAAAGCTCATGGCCTCCATTAGTGATCCTATAGTAAGGTAGATTAATGTCTTGCCTCAAACCTTGTGAGCTATCTACGAAGGGTATTAATCAGAATTGGCTACTAGATAGGACTTCTCTAAAAGATAAGATCCAATATATGACTCATACAAAACTGACTACCATACGGTGACTTTTTTAATTGAGAAATATAAAGGATTGAAATAATGATTGTACACTCAACTTAGGTTGATTGATATCCTCCCTATAGAGTTCTTGTCAATTAAATCTAAGGGCTAAAGAATCAGTAGTTTATTATTATTTGATATGAGATATCTAGATAATAATAATAAATTAGTATGGTACTAGTTTGATTTATGAATGATACGACCACCTTATGAAAGCGTTTTCTAAATGGAAATTAGATTACTGATGTAGAATGTAGTTAAAGAGTTCTACATAAATGCATTTCATACATTCATGCAAAAGTTACACATGCTATTAGATAATGTATGCTCATGTATAAATTTATTTTTTAGAATTATGTCTTTATTCAGCCTACTAGCATTAATCCTAAACCAAAACAAGTTAACTGATAATAATTATGTGGATTGGGAAAGGCACTTAGATATTGTACTCATAATTGAAAAGTACAGATATGTCTTGATTGATAAATGCCCTCTAAAACCTAATAAAAATGCACCTTATGATGAAATAGATGCTTATAATAGTCACTTGACTAAATGACTCATCTTCCTCTTTTGGTCTCAATCCTAAGGGAACCAAAAAAAGCATCTAATTTAAGATTTGTGCAAATTCATAAAAAAGTAGTAAGGCCCAAAGGAAAGTGTTTCCAATGTGGCATTAAAGGGCATTAGAAGAGAAACTATCATTTAGTTAAGTTTTCAATAGCTAAAAGGACAACCTTACCTTTTAATAATATTCTTTTCATTGAAACATATTTAGTGGTTAACTCTACAGATTCTTAAATAATAGATTCTGAAGCCACTAATTATATTTGCAATTCGTTGTAAAGGTTCTAAGAAGCTAAATTACTCAATGAATGAGATATCAGTCTTAGACTAAAAAATGGTGCAACTGTTGCAGCCAAGGCAGTGAGAGTTGTTCAATTTTATTTTGATGATTTTAGGACTTTAGTATTTGATGATTATTTGTTAATACCGGTACTCAAACACAATTTGATTTCAATTAGTTATTTGAATAAATTTGGTTATTCTATTATTTTTGACTTAAACTGTGGTGATAAAAAGAAATAAGTTGTTTATATATTCTGGTACACTAGTTAACAATCTATATTGTATATATCCTAAAATTAACTCACTGTATGACACAAAATTGAATATTGAATCTAATCACCATAAGAAGATTAAAGTGACTCCCACCAATCAAACGTATCTATGGCATCTACGTCTTGGTTATATTAATCTAGATAGGATCCAAAAACTAGTCAAAGATGGACTTTTGAGTTCATTAGATATTGAATCATTACCAGTTTGCAAATCCTATATAGAAGGCAAAATAACTAAAAGACCCTTTAATGTTAAAGGTAATAAAGTCATTGAAATGTTAGAATTAGTGCACTCTGACGTGTGTTGGCCCATAAGCACACAAGCTAGAGGAAGTTATGAATATTTCATCACTTTCATTTATGATCATTATAGATTCAGTTATATGTAACTAATGCGCCGCAAGTCTGAAGCATTTGATAAATTTAAAGAGTTTCAATCAAAAGTGGAAAAGCAATTAGAAAAACACATAAAGACACTTCGATCTGATCGAGGTGGTGAATACCTTTATAGTGAGTTTAGGACCTATTTGTTAGAAAATTGGATATTATCCTAGTTGACTACACCATGGTCACCTCTAGAAAAATAGTGTAGCAGAAAGGAGAAATAGAACTCTTCTTGAAATGGTGAGGTCAATGATGAGTTATTCAACTTTACCCATCTCCTTTTGGGGATATGCCTTAAAAATAGCTATGTATCTTCTTAAGTTAATTTCATTTAAGTCAGTCTCTAAAACACATTTGAAAATATGGATAGGATGTAAACCAAGTTTACGTCACAAACATATATGGGGTTATCTAGTTCATATGCTAAAAGGGAAGACAAGACAAGTTAGAATCTAAGTCAGAAGTTTGTCTGTTTGTTGGCTATCCTAAAGAAACAAGATGAAGTCTTTTCTATAATTCTCAAGATAAGAAAGTATTAGTTAGTACTAATGCAATATTTCTTGAAGAAGACTATATGAAAGACTTCAAGCCTAGGAGTAAGATAATTCTTGATGAATTATCTAAGAACTCTAATATTGTGCCTGATAGAGTCAATGAGTTAATTCTCAATTCAGATCATAATAACCAACCAGAGCCAGTTGCAAAACAATAACCACCAGTACTTCATCATAGTGGGAGAATTATTAGACGTTCAACTAGGTATATGTTAATTAGAGAGTCCTTTTAGGCAGTCTCTAATACGCATGAACTAGATCCCACTAACTATGATGAAGCAATTGTTGATAAAGATGCAAACCATTGACATAAAGCTATAAAATCATAGATAGATTCTATGTATTCCAATAAAGTCTGAAAACTTGTAGAAAAACCTGAAAGGATAAATCTCATAGGGTATAAATGAATCTACAATAGAAAGAGAGGGATAGACGGGAAATGAAAAACCTTTAAAGTTAGGCTTGTTGCTAAAGGATACACTCAGAAAGAAAATATCGATTATAAAGAGATATTTTCACTGGTAGCCATGTTTAAGTCTATTAGAATTCTCTTATCTATTACAGCAAATCTTGATTATGAGATTTGAAAATTGGATGTCAAGACTGCCTTTCTTAATGAAAATCTTGAAGAAAGTATCTATATGATACAATCAAATGGCTTTATAGCTACAAGTCGATAGCATATGATTTGTAAATTGTAAAAATCTATCTAGATCTTGGAACATCAGATTTGATCAAGTAATCAAATTAGATTGATTTTGATCAAAATCCTAATGACCCTTATATTTACAAAAGGATATATGGGTGGTTGATGGTTTTTTTAGTCCTGTATTTTGATGATATACTACTTATTGAGAATGATGTAGGAGCATTATCATCAGATAAAATATAGTTATCTAACTATTTTGATATGAATAATCTAGAAGAAACCAGTAACATCCTTAGGATTAAAGTATTAAGATATCTCAAGTTAAAGATGTTAGGCTTATCCCAAACTGAGTATCTTAACAAAATTTTGATCAAGTTTGTTATGCATAATTCCAAAAGAGATTGTTTCCCTTTAGATATGGAATTAATTTATCCAAGTATCAGTTTCCTAAGACAACTGAAAAGATAGATTGTATGAGAAGTATTCATTATACCTTAGCAGTGGGAAGTCTCATATATGCAATGCTATGTATTAGATTTGGCATTTGTTATGTAGTTTGAATGATTAGTAGATGTCAATCAAATCTAAGACCATAAAACTGGATTGCATTAAAGTATATATTTAAATATCTTCGGAGAATGAAAAATTATATGCTTATATATTTCAGTGAAGGTCTTATATTTATCAAATTTACAGATTTAGAATTCCAAGAATATAAGGATACCTAGATTTTCCTCAGAGTATGTGTTCATTTTAAATAGTGGAGTTATAAGTTAGAGGAGTGCAAAACAATCATATATTGTAGACTCCACTATAGAAGCTAAATATATAGCTCCATCTGAAGCTGCAAAAAAGGCTATATAGTTTCAGAAGTTCCTTATGGAGCTTGAGGTGGTACCTAGTACTTAGATGCCGATTATTCTTTATTAAGACAATAGTAGGATAGTAGCACAGTCTAAAGAACCAAATACCACAAAAAAAAAAACACATTAAGAGGAAATAATATTTGGTAAGAGAGTTTTATGCAAAATGGTAAGGTCATAATATCTAAAATTGCGTAAGCAATAATCTAGTGGATCCATTCACCTAAGTCATTGTTAGCTAAGAGTTTTTTAAACTAATATGAATAATATAGAGGTTCAATAGTTACTCAACATACTTTAGGGAAAGTGGGAGATTGTTAGACATGTAATGTTATTTTATTCCTTTAAAACATGTGAAATAATATTTTATTTGATTAATAAAAGTTTTATACATATAATTGAGCATACATTGATGAGCCCATATTTATAAAGTATGTGATATGTGTATTAGACATATAATACTAATACAGAAGGTATAGATCACATGTTCTTTATAAATTAAATTTAGTTGACAACCATTAATGAAAAAAACATTTTATTAATGAAAAGAGCATTTTATTATGTAAGGTTATAGTTTTTCTGCTTTTTATAGTGAATGATTTTCCTTGATCATTGAAGTAAAAATTGAGTAGAAAATCTAGTGTATGTGTTACATTGAATGAGACTACTGTAAATTTTGGTTTGGTTAACTAAATATCATAGATTTAATTCACAAAAGTTTTGATAAGTTTGATTAATCTTAATCTTAAGTAAATAATGAACTTACATTCATACGTTATATTTTTTGAGTTATCACGGAGTCAGATCCATATAAACGGTCAAAACCTCGATATCTTGGAGATATAATTTCATAGGTCATAGGAACATTTATTTACAAGATGAAATCTAATAAATATGTCCACTGAAACTATTTATAATACTTGATCATTATAATCTGTGACCATGGTTTATTCAATAAATTATATATTGAATAACAATATTTATTTGTAAGTTTATTTATAAATATAGACATATTAAAAGTAATCATTAGAGCATCCAGTGACTTAAGGACAAATAAGTAATTAAAGAGACAAGACAGTTTTTCCATAACCTAACTTTAATTATAGACATTAATTTAAGGGTCAATTAAATGATTATTATTAGTCTAAAGACCAAGCCTAATTTAATTATAAAGAGTTTTGATTAAATGAGTTTTTACTTAATAACATGGATTACTAAAGTACAACAATTGGCTTTTAGTGGAATAACTTGGGGTTAACTTAGAAGAATTGGTGTATTATGAGATAATAAGGACTAGACCTTTTAAGCTGGAGTTAGGAAGCCCATGGGTCTTACAGTCTATCTACTAACTCAAATTCTAATCAAACTCTAATTTTTTAATCTTAATCTAATTCAAAATGCTCAAGGGAGATTTCTTTATTTATGAGAGGTATGGAGTAGTAAAACAACAACAAATATAACCAAAATTTTTTTTTTTACGTATTCTAATGTGAAAAAAGAATTTGGTTATTATCATTCTTTCAGATTTAGGTATTAGTAATTTTAAAGATTAAGAAAGATCTACGTGCCCACACACGTTGAGTTTGAAGATTGAGGATAATAAAAACGATTGCAGCCAGTTAATTCAAGATTTGACATAACGAGAAATTGAGGTAATCTTCTATCTCTATACATATAATTATAAACAAGACGATTTGACTTCCGCTGTGTTTATTTTATTAAACAGAAATTTTTTTATTTACCATCAACATTAAGTATTTTTTTTAAAAAAAACAAAATAATAAAATTTATAGAAATATATTAAAGAAAAAACATAACTCTAATATTCCACACTATTGTACTTGTTTCTAATTAAAAAAAAAATTGAAAGCTATAAAATTATGCATTTCTGAACTAAATAATCATGATTCATAAACATAAATCAAAATGTTAATCGTATTAGTTCAGTTCGTAATATTGAAGTACCAAAAAAAATAAAAATTACATACATGATACTCAGTTGACATTGAAGCATTTGTTAGAATTAAGATGAAAGTAGTATGTTCTCTGTTCTATAAATGTTCTACAATATGTTCTTTGTTCGATAAATGTCTAGTAGTGTTATCAACATAAAATTTTATTTTTGCATGTTCTCAAATTTAAGAGAAAATCTTATATAGAATAGACGTGTAACATCATTTATGCATCCATTTGCTAAAAAACAATTTCAGGCGTGTATTTAATTCAAAATTAATCAATTAAAACAAAAATAATATTAATGGGAGAGAAATTTTAGAACACATAATATGATTTTATTAGACAATCTCATTAGAACAGTGTACCTAAAATTTTTCTCCATAGATGGAGTGAGTTCATTATGAAGTACCTATTCATTATATACACACACATTCAGTAGTTTCATTTGCTGAACTATTAGTAAGATTTTTTCTACATGATACAATTCTTGAGATGTAATCCCTCAGATGTAAGTTGAAAAAGGATTTAGTTGATGTGAAAGAAATTTTCATTGTGTTTATATAGATGTCTTGAGAAATGTGAAATCTTATTACATGATGAATACAAGAACATCACCGAAAAGGATACGGTAATGGAAGCTCACTGCATAGACGACATTTAAGTAACACTAATAATACACGTCAGTGTTGTTGAGAATTGAAGGAATATGCTTGGAGATATAAATGTAGAGATGAAAATCGAGCAAAGAATATCGAGCCCGAGAAAGTAGTCGTGTGGAAAACTCTATAAAAAAAAATTATAAAAAAAGAAAGAAAGAAAATGAATCGCATCAGAGCAAGGTTCTGTTTTTCGGTGATCTATGAGATGGACAACTTGTCACAGACGTTTCGAATGTTTTGCTTTGAGACAACTGTTCTCTGACAGAACGAACTCTTGCATCAACTCTAGCTGAAAACCCAATTTGAGTCGTCTTCTGAGAGTTTTGTTGTTCCCTCAGCCACATCTGGTTTTCTGTCACATCTTTCTTGCAGTACTCCATTTCCTGGATAACATGATCGTCCATGGGATAGAATGATCGTTGAATCACAATGTGCAAGAAGTAAGGAAGCAGAGAAACAACTGCTACAAGCAAAGTAACTAGCCAGAAAATTGGTGCAGCTCCAATGGCTTCCGAGAAAACATGAAATGCTGTATGGGAGTAGTTTGGTGGGAGTGCCCCGTAAGCAAGCAAGAAAATGTACCATAAGAAAATGCTACCCCAGATGACAAGATGTTGAATCCAAGTGAAATGGTTGATAACGAGGGCAATTTGGCAGTTCACAGTCCATATTATGCAGGTGTAAGTAATAGCGCCGAGATGTGCAATGTCTGCAACTTTGCCATCCTCCCGGAATGCTACAAGGGAAAATATGTAAATGTTGGCAAGGAAGATGACCAAGGATGCAACAATGCCATTTAGTATCCAACCAATGATGCGGCTCCAACTGAAGTATACGTTCTTCTGCCCTTGTCGATAAAGGGCTGGAAACTGTTTCATTTCAGAAACAATCAAAACACAATGTGAAATGACTAGAACACTGCTCTATAATGTTCTATTGTGCTTGTGCATCATGTTTTGGAGGCTCCAGTGTGTTTGTGTGCACGTGTGTGCAAGCCTTGTATATGTTTTCAATTTTTCTTTACCTGGAGGCACACATCTGATGAAACATCCTGCTCGAAGACTCCCAAGGCAATAACTGGTAAGGATGTTAACACTACATTGAACATTACCATATACCAATCATCATATAAGACCTCCCCAGAGAAACTTGTGTATAATTCGTAGTAGAATAAAGTGAGGCCAAAAGCAATGTTCTTGTATACAAAGTAGAGAACCTATATTGAGAGGCAAACTATTAATTCTTGAAGCAGAGATTTTGTACTGTATGTACGGTTATTGTTTTTCTGCATATGAAAAGAAGTATAATTTACCATCTTGGAGATTCTCTTGTAACACCAATGCCCATGAACTATGAGCAATCTCTCCAAGTATCGGAATTGTGGTAATGAGAAGTCACTGGCCATGACTGCCTGCAAGTTAATTTTGCATGACATTTTTAGCATTGCTGAGAAGAGCTTCTCTGCATTCATATTAACCTCTCAGTTATATCATACAATTTGTACATCTTGGCCATTCTTTCTGGAAAACATATCTCAGTAAACTTATATCACTATCATTTTTGGGTCAAAAAATCTAACAAGACAGCAGCTAAATTTTTTTGAAGCTAGACTACCAGCTACTGAATTCTTTGGAACTAGACCAAGAACTTGCAAGCCCGGATGAATACAGAAAAATCCAGAAGCAGAAGTGACACGTGGGAAACATCAATCATGATCGTCTTCTATACGCAAATCATTTAAAATTTTCTATACTAATTTCATACTCTTTTTACAATTCTGAGCATCATGAAGCACTTAGTAAGCATGTTCATTTTGATGAAGGCTTAAAAGAAACTGAAACAGAACAAAAACGTTGCCCAATAAGTGATCATTGGTCAATTATGATGTTACCTGCATCCCCTCCATGCCACTGATCCCAACTCCAATATCGGCTTCTTGAATCATGCCAACATCATTTGCCCCGTCTCCAATTGCCAAAGTTATTTTGCCAGTATATTCCTTAACCAATCGAGTGATCTGGAAGTGAAAAACTTATGTGACTAATTCATACTGAAAATGAAAATTATGAAATCTTGTCTTGGATTAAAAGACGAAGAAAACAGGTAGTTTTTGAGTTCAAATCTGTTCAAAATTATTCCGTTAAATTTCACGGGACATTTAAACCCTTTTGCAAGTTCACTGAATGGTGTACCAGAGCTTTCTGTTTAGGGGACACGCGGCAGCATAAAACAGAAGCACAATTAACAGCTAATCGTAAGAACTGGTCCTTCACATCACTTCTCAAAGCAATTTCTAAGGCCTTTGCATCTACCACCAAAGCAAACGGTGCACCTTGATTGCTTTCTTCACACATCTGTTGATAAGATCTTTCAATTTTGTCTAAAATCTCTGCTAGCATAGCCTGAAAAACTAGGAAAAGAAATATCATTATTACCAACTCAATTATTGTTTTAGTTGCATGATATGTGCTTATGTTATTGTATCTTCTTAAAGTTGGTTTTTACCTCCAATTGGTTGCTAGACTCCGTTTCTTTGCTCATACTTATATCAAATTGTTTCATATCCTGCCGAAGTAAGCTGCAAGCAAATCTGCCAAAGAACAATAATAACACAAGAAAAAACAATCAAACGTTTCAGTTATTTCTGACATTAATATTGTACTCATTTCGTCTCCCTTTGGTTATTCCACTATAAGCTTTGATATAATTCCAAGCCTCACCCAATATTTATTGCAGTTTCCTTCTTGTCACCAGTGAGCAGCCATATTTTCAACCCAGCTTGTGCAAGTTTGTCAATGCACTCTGGAACCTGGAATAAGGACCCAAATGCAACTTTTATGCATACTCTTCTTCAGTTTGCCAAGTGGATCCTCAACTTTTATTCAGAATGCGCACACACACACACACAGACACACACGAGAGAGAGATACAAACCCCTTTCTGTAACTTGTCTTCAACAGCTGCTGCCCCTAACAAAATCAAATCTTTTTCAATCATGTCTGTTGCTTTCTCAAGTAATTCCTCTCGTTCAGGACCTATGGTGGTTTTGGCCTTTGTGAATATGGAGTTCCAATGTTCATACTCTTGCACCTCAATTTTACGATAGGCAAATGCTAGAGTACGAAAACCATCCTCTGCATAATTTGACACATGCAAAGTTGTTTCCTTTTTGTATAACCTTCCATTTTCTCCAAGCCTACTGAAGATAATGCTAAAAAAAAAAAGAAAAAAGAAAAACTATAAAAAAATGAGATTGGACAATGGAATATGTCTTCAATACAAGTATTATCGTCCCTCCTGTGTAAGATAAGTGTGATGTGAAACTTATTACTCATACTTTCTTGACATGGAAACCGGAAAATTTTGAAGAATTCACATACCTATCAGCACCTTTGCAAAGGAGAAAGATCTGTCCTTCTTCATCACTTACAATTACAGACATCCTTTTCCGAGAACTACTGAACTCTAACAAATTTAGAAGCTTGTACTCCCTGAAATGACCTTGATATCATGTTTAGGCAACAAAACTATAATCATAAAGTAAGATTAAAAAAATAAATAAATTAAAATTTAAAAAGAAGAATTCACTGTTGTGGGAAGATTTACCTCTCCAGCTCCTTCCCAGAGGAAGGATCAAGCTCATTTAAGACCATTGTTGATTGGGTTCTCTGGCAGAATTGGAATCCAAATTCTTGTGAAGCAATTAAGAAAGTCACTTCTTCTGGTGATTCTGCTTCATAATTTAGCTTATCAGATTGATCTCCTTCCACAGGTATGCCTGTGTGACATAGAGACATGACTCTGAGGAACATCATTATGTCATTTGTGTTTGATCTGTGAATCCAATTTTTGTTCATTAGCCTGTTATCCCTGAAGTTAAAACCCTTGACAAATAATTCTTTCCCTACGTTAGAGATTTTTGCGTCTTCAATAATTGGCATTACTTCTTCTTGGCTGCCTATAGCGGCCTTTTGAGCAATGATATCAGCTACTGAGAACTCAAACATTTCAAAGCTTCGGCTGCTTGTATCAGATGCATCTATACTAAACTGATATGCCTCAACATCAACTTTTATTCGTCTTGATGCAGCGAGATCAATCTCATTTATATCACCTCCATATGACATTCCCGCAATCGAGCATTTCCTAAATTCCATCTGGTTACAAGTCAAAGTCCCCGTTTTATCTGATAAAATCATTTCTACCTGGCCTAATTCTTCATTTAAATTTGAAGTTCGAGCTTTAACAGACTTACACATTGTTTCATCATACATTTGTACGTCCTTGTTGATGAGCATGGCTTGTAACACTTTGACAACTTCTATGGAGACATACAGAGAAACAGGAATCAAGTAGCCATACAATATGAGGGCCCTAATAAACTGTAGGATAGCTGACACCAGAGGATTTGAGGGATTGAAGAATTGGTCATCGTTTTGCAAACGCAGGTACCACCATTCAACCATGTCATATTTCAAAACCAGAGCGGATCCAATGGAGCTAACGAATGAAACCAGTACCAGAATTGAGAAAAGAATGTAGATGACTTTATCCATCTTTCTCTCAATCCGACTGCGTTTAGATGGCGACTTTGTGGAATTTCTGACAGCTTTTGTATCATGCCCGCTAAAGATTACTACCCCATAAATGTAATCAGTGTTTCGGAGCTTCGAATCTCTTAAAAGCACTTGGGCAGGACACAGGGGATATGATACATTTTGAAACTCTAAATTCCCCACAAAGGTGTAAAGATTGGGATTTGGATCCTCACAGCGAATGAAAGCTTTGAATCTACTGAATTCTTCCTCCTCATTCATACAAAGTGTGGCTTCTAAGCATCTTTTTAGTTTCAGGTTCGTTTCACCATCAAGATTCATGGTCTCCACATAACAAACACCATCATCATAACTTGAAGAAAGTAGAAGGAGATCACTTGGAAAATATTCGTTTTTACTAACTTTAACAACATCTCCTACAGAAAGCTCTTTCCATAATTTATCAACAAATATGCCATTTCCTACATGAGTCTTCACAGTTCGGTTGTTCACACTAAAATCCTGCAAAAAGTGTTCCCCATATAATCAGATATACAACCACTGTACCATAAAATAAACAATCGACCGAACGGAATTTTGATATTTCATATAAACGGACAATTAACTCCTTCAAAATGCCCATTTTGCAGCTTATTTCTTTTGGAAGTCATTGTGTCAACAATGACCTAAACCTAGTCATCTTCATACGAAGAAAGTGGATTTACTTTCAACTAACTAGAACAGTGAACTAGACATATGATTATAGTTACAATGTGTTTGGTAGCATGCAAATCGAGCTTCCTAATTCAAACTGAAAACTGAGTGGAACTGGGGACACTTTCTTAATCTTTGTGAAGAAGATGACCTTTATTCTATTCAATTCAAGTTTTATGGTTAAGTTACTGACTCGAAGACCAACCTTGTAGTGGAATAGTCCTACAAAAGAAATTATAGTGCAGCCAGAATTAATTTATCAGTACCATTATCCAATTTAAGGTTATTCAGGATTTGCAAAAATGCAATCAACACAAAATTTTGAATATGTAATTGCATTAGTTGTTCTTTCTTTCTTTCTGCCCACAATCGAAGATATTATAAAGCAAATAAGAAAGAAATAACATACCTGAAGAAACCTTTGCCAATCCTCCACAGCCTCTTTAAGCATGCTAATTCCCACAACGAAGACCAAGGGGGCAATCAAACTCACAGGAGAAAATGGAGCCAAAGAAGTGACAGATAAAACTGCTGCCAAGAGAAAATAAAGATTGGCAACTCTGCGAAACTGCTCAAAAAGTGCCCTGGGAAGAAAAGTTGCAACATTGTACTTGGTTGTGGAGACATAGTTTGCTGTGTATTTGTAAGGTTTGTTCTTGTGCAGCTGAGGTTCATTGCAGAAAACTACCCGAGAGAAACCAGGCTGACCAAGGAGCTCTTGTACAGAAGTGCGATCGGACGGACGAAAACATGAAAATGTATAGAGCTTGCTCCATCTCAGCTTCCTCTTTCTCTTCCCTGATGACTCCACCATTTTAAATAGTACTCCCATTCGTGCTCAATCTAAAAAGATAAACTTGTAGCTTCGTGAACTAATCTCATCAGAAGAGAAATTCAAGATCTGATACTGAATATATAATATAATAGCTACTACTCAAGAACCTGATAGAACTGTGATTCTAACGAAATTCATCATGGGAAAATAGAGTCCAAATTGTCAAACAATTCACCAGAATTCTCAACACTTGTCTTTTATAGACTGTCCTTATCTAAACTGCCCCTTCTCTTTTTATGTGATTCCATCGTCAAATTTTTGATAGAGAGAGATTTCCAATGCTCAACTTTTAGACTTTCTTGGATACTGCAGGCCTTTCATTAGCCACACCACAATTCATGCATTAATATTACATCCTTCTGTCATCTTTTTCACTCATTAAAGTAAACCAAGTAATATGCAAGCCACATGGACATGGTAACTGCACATTCAAGTAAGCCAATTTCATTTAATGATCTATTCCGAAAGGTCCATGGTTACTACCATGCCAATATTCTGCCTCTAGATTTGCGAATTTAAAACCATATTAACTAAGACGTGGAGGCTTGAGCAAATGACCAACTGACCAACGAAGTCAACAAACCCGTATGGCTATTATTATTTGCAATTGAATTGTCATTCCATGGAACCATCTATGGATTATTATATTGTCACTCTTGTCTGCTTTTTGATTATTATATCACGTAGGTATCACAAAAACAGATGAATAATATGAAAACAGTTAAAGATTTATGATGGGTACGAGTTGCACAAAGAAACCTGTACTTGCTTTGTTTACAAGACGAAGCTAATATGAAAATACATATATTGGATTTTGGCTCTTTGTAATTGTTCTGGTGAAGTTAACAAGAGAACTGCCAGTTTGGAGAATCCATTGGGGAGCAAATCAAGCAAAACAGAAGAGACGTTTTCAATTTATAAATATAAGAATGTGGCTTCATTTCTGGCTGCTTCTGTACTCTATCAAGGAGCTTTCCGGCTGCCGGATAAGAGAAAATACAATTAGACCTCGAAAGCAACGACTTTTATTTTCCCAAATGATGACAAAATCACCAGAATTGGTGTTCTTGATAATATAAATTGTTCAAACATGTTCGGCCGACATTTAAAATAGAAAATTAGCAGATCAACAGTCTCCAACAGACTCAAATTCTTTTATGTTTATTTGCACAGCCGGAGCAATTGCCTGCAAAATGGCAACGCGTTTTTTAGTCAAGCAGTCGGCTTCGTTTTAAACCTTGTTCAAATCTTTCATTACAGGACTCTGACCTGGGAAGAACAACAACGGATTTGATGATTTCATATAAAGAATTTCTTAGTATGATTTCACCAACTAAAGCAAATCCAAAATAAGCATTTGTCATGAGCTTGAGAAACCACATTTTGGGTCCCAAAGTATGTAAAATTTACCTTTGTGCAGCAAAAATGGCTTGAAATAATACCTGTTTTGACCAAATAAGTACACTGAGGTTGAGTAGGCCGTAGAATCTGACAATAAGATATCGTTGATTAAAAATCTGAAGATACAGTTACTTATATGCAGTGACCTAACTGTTAATTTCATGTATCATAGGACCCTGAGAAATTTAAAACAAAAATCGCATATGTATGACTATGGACTGTACTTGTTCTTGCTTGGATCAACTTCTGGCACTGAAAGACATGATGCTTTGCATTAAAATCAGATTTCATCCAAACCTTCATTTTTTGCAATAAGTGGGCAAGTGAAATTCTAGCTACCCAAGGTTTGATCAGACATTGGAGGAATATGCTGCGTCCAGAGATTGCCGTGACCTGGTTTAACAGGAGCAACATCACCAAATTCAGCACAAATAGTCTTGGGCCCATCATAATGAATAACCAAACTCTCATTAGCTCCTGGTGATGTTGAGTCCTTGACCAACCAAGAATTAGAAAGCTTGAGATATGTGCTGTAAAGTGCCAAAGTGATGGCAGGGTTTCTTCCAGTGCTCCTGTAAATGAATCGATATACATCTAATGCTGATGAAACATAATTCTCTAACTCTGTATAGCCGAAAAATTGATTTGCGAAGAAAATCGAGCTACCATAAATTTTATGTACAATAGAAAAGGCAAAATTAGAATCCTTTCATTCCAGTTTAGAACTTTACTCCACCATAAGAAAGCCTCCAGAAAATCTTTTTCTAATTTCCCCAAATCAATCAAAAGCATGCTTAAGTCTGGCATACAAAAATTCGTTGCATAAGGAGTCTCAGATACCCAAGGCTTCAATGCTGACCTCTGGATAGCATCCAACACATCTGAATTAACAAGTCTGCTTAATCTTCTAGAGCAGTAGTCACCAGCTGCAATAGCATAATTGCTTAAGTCAACTCCAATTAATTCTTCAGCTCTCCCCTGCAACATGAGTGCAATCCATCAAATGTATGTTTTGACATTGAATTGGAAAACAAAGAAATGAAAAAACTAACAAGATAATAAAAGAGATATTAAGTGCTACCACCAGATATCAAGTTGGAAGAAAGAAAGGCCACTGCACCTGAGGTAGCAGCCAGCCAGCTTGCACCTAAATTTCTGTAGTATCATGAGAGAGAGAAAGCCTAAAATATTATGAAAAGGCTGTCTAACTAATTTGCTGCAAAGAGTGTGTAACTAATTGGCCAACAACTGTAGTTGGGCCTTAAAAGAATAATAAAAGTATGACCATTGTCAGGACCTCAGGCTATAGGACAGAGAAAACTAACCTTCACAATTACACTGGGGCAGATGTATATGAATTTACTCAATAACTGGTGAACTCCTGGTATAATGAAAGGTGCTATTTCCTCAATTTCCAAAATCAGAATAATAGGTGGACTTAGCTGGTGAACATATCAAAAAAGCAGTAGCTTACCCATGAAACTCAAGGTTTGAATGCAGAAATAATACTTTCAACTTATAAAAAGACACTTTGTCTTCATTCCCTTTTGGGACAAATAAATGAAAGTGAAGTAGGTCTGGATATTGAAAACAAAATGAGAGTAAGTGAAAACTAAACACTGAAAAGTACTTGGTAACTATAACAGGAATGCTTCAGTAGCCTTAAATCAATTGAGGAAAAATAGATACCCAAATGACTTGATATAAAACATAACCGACTATAACTATAGAATCAAACATTGCTATAAGGCGCGTTCCTATAACACGCAGCATGAGTTTATGCCGGAGCTAATCCGTTTAACAGTCATCAACGGTCTATCTGATTAGCAGCATTTTGTCTAAAATGACATTTAGTAGCAAGTTTACTCCAAGTGTAAATCATTCAATAGCAGAATTAGTTTATTATTTCAGGGAATAGTGTTTATGTGCTTTGTCTTTCTCAATAGATTTAAATTGAGATTAACCTTCACAACATCCACTTCACTACTTTAGTTGTTTGATATATTAGCCATAGAATACTCAGAATAAAAGATGGTTCTTGAATAATATCAACATTAAAGTCCATTTAAAATAATTCAAAGAATATCTTTTCATATTAACATGTATGTACTTATATCTATTAAGTAAAATTATATTTGAAAATAAATTAAAATTTGGAAATATTAGTAAACATTAAAATTTCGGTGCATTAAGGAGAACCATGCCAAAATCTAGTAAATGCATGCTAAACACACAAGACTCTCTACAAGTATCATCATTACCACAGTCTAATAGATTATGATAGATAAACAAGCCATTGGATTAGGGAAAAAAAATAATATTCCAGTAAATAGCAGCAAGAATATTGATATCTCATTAATTTTCTAAACTTAGAAGGAAACACGTAAGGGAACACCTTTTACCAGCCATAAAAATTGTCACATAGATTGAACATCTAAATCTGAATATAAAGTCGACCAACCTTGAACTTGATAGAGTTGGGTTAACAAGAACTGCAAGCAATCGAAGGTCCAGACAGTCCATCCATGATGCAATGTGCACCATTCCATCCTCTTGGCCACTGGAGCTGATAAAACCAGAATTTTCATCACTAGATGCCCTTGATTTGCTTGACTAGAAAATGAACAGCACGTTACTATTATTCTTCACTCGAAATAAATTTTTTTCTACTAATTAGATTACATTGTTATTACCAGAGGAACATCAAACTAGTAACTTGAAAAGTCGAATTAGTTCAATTGATAATGTACTCGAACATCTGATTGATGATAACATGTACAAATCACTATGACTGTCCTTTTGAGAAAAATTAACTGGTGATACTGCTAGAAATATTAGTGTTGGAACATTAAATTCCAAAACGTTAAGCATAATTTGCATTTTTCAGATTAAGTGATAATTATGGGAACATTTTACTAGCCACTAGCCAACAAAACAACAAGGTGTAATTAAAAACAATTATTTATCTACAAAAAAATGAAAAAAGATTTCAAAATCACAAGAAAATGATGAGCAACTTACGGAAGTATTGTAGTTAAAGGGAACCCAGTTTCTGAATGGATCCGAGGGGTCACGAAAATGGGTTGCTGGCAGGAACTGGAGGAGTCCGAGGAAAAAGATGAGCCCAAATGCGATGAATTGAAATACGGGTTTCGCAGTCGGGGCCTGATCCAGAAGCGGAGGGTGGGGTCTGGTTGAATTCGGGTTGTCTAAAGTTGAGGTGTTCTTCTGCGAGTGGCAGAAGTGGCAATGATAAGTGCGAGGAAGACATTGACTTTTTGACTTTTTAGAACGTTCAGAGTTGTGTTCTGCTTCTAAAGCAAAAGTTCCAGATACTGCCACGCGTAATACCAAAGGCTTCAAGCAATTCTCTTCCAATAGTTGACCAACTTTACAGTACAGGACAGGAGTCACTTTATCATCCGGCTACGCTCTTCGTTCTTCAAATGTATACGTATTTTAAAAGGCGTGGTTAGGTTAACTTAATTTTTTTGAGTTAAAGTTGTGAGACCCAAACTTTTGTTCTCAACTACAGACAATAATCTTAAATTTTATTTCGCTATTACTCTATGAAATTAATAGATAAAAAGTTAAGTCATCATTCTAAATAATTTTTTTTTAATAATTTTTAATTTAAAATTATTTGAGATAGTTTCAAGAGATTCTGACGTAACACAACTTTTATTGATTGTAGCGGTTCTTTGTGTTAACATAATAAATTGTATAAATATATGACTTATACACGAAAGATAAATTTCAATTTCTTTATTTATGTGAGTTCAGGAGTTTAAGAGATTTGATGTTATAAATTTATCTTAATTGTTTAAAGAAAAAATAAATTTTTTTTGGATAAAACCCAATTCTAAATTATAAGAAGGGTGAGCGTCGAACTTACATAATAAATAATAAAAAATGCATGTGTTAAAAATGAGATAGTATGTATTTGAACAATATAAATTAGTAAAAATTATTTCATATATAAGAAAAGTATAAGATTTTAGATTGTATGAATCTTAGTTTGGAATGTTAGGGGAACTTGCCTCTTAGCCTTGTAAGTATGTATCGACGATATATTTTGATGTGAGGCAATAAAATAAACGTAAAGTTGCTATTCTCACTAATATTTTTGTGGAAGGATGAAAAAGATACTAATAGGTGTGGTGTTGTACTTGTCAATGATAAATTAAGTTAAAAATAAGGCTTATGTTCTTAAGATGAGTTATAACTGTGATGAATAATGTTGATCATGAATGATGTCCTTTATGTGTAATACAAGGCTTTTTTTTTTATATGATTAAAGTTATATTAAGTTAAAATACTTTATTTTACTCTTTATCCGTCTAAAATCTTATGTATGTAATGAGTTGTAATCTCATTAAAAAAGGAAAAGAGTAGATTTATTAAAAAAAAAAAGTAAGATACTAATTTTATTGCAAATAAATACTATTACATGATTTAGTTATCAAATAAAATAATAAAATTACTAATTCTAAATTTAGAAGAATTTTAGGAGTTAAATAAAATGTTATTAACCTTGTGTTTCTTTATTAGTATTACTAACATAAGTTTATCTTTATTTTGATCTAAATATTCATCAAATGAACTTAAACCGAGAGGTTCAAATGCTTTGAGTCTTATTTAATGCATCTCTATACCTATTAAACCACAGGTCACAGGTTAAACCTTATAAAGTGGATTGAGCCTATATGTTTTACTTTATTAAACATATTTAAATATGTTAATGGACTTGAATTTGAGCTTTTTTATATTTTTTTACAATAACAAAAATATATAATAAAAAAATTTAAAATATTATTAAAAGAATGTAGTTATTTGAACCCACCAAAATCCTCAATAAATCTACTTTCTCAACAAACCCACTATTAGTATTTAAACTTTAAAATTTTAGTTTATAAATCAACATAAATTACTAATAACCTTACAAGTTTAAATTATTATGACAACTTTATTTTTAATAAATACTTGTTATACTTAATACCAACTTTGTTCTATAATCATATGACAACTTTATTTTTAATAAATACTTGTTATACTTAATACCAACTTTGTTCTATAATCATTTCTCCACTAGACTAAAAACAAAATCGTCGTTGATGGACTCTTAAATAGAAACATTATAAGGATCATTTTTCTTTTGTGTTATTATAGTGAAAAATAAACAAATAATAAAAAAAGATAAACTAATGAAAAAAAGTAAAAGTCCAAGGAACTCAGTTAAGTCTATAAGCAAATTTGAGTAGCCACTCATTTAGTGAAATTCAATAAGAAATTGAATCATATTATAAACACTTTAATTCAATTAAGGAAAACATAGTGGGTCTTCAATAAGAAATTGAATCATATTATAAACACTTGATTTTTTTCCACAACAAAAAATTTTGATTTAAGCACATAAAAAATTATTTTTCTTTATCAGAAATAAAGTTTCCCTAACTACTAGTTGAGGTTATTAAGTTTAGTTTTTTAGATAACTAAATTTTGATAGAAAAAGATTGTAGAATTTTATTTTTATCGTCAATAATTTATATGGCTATTTAATAAAATTTAATGTTGTTATAATAATTTGATTTAGTAAGTTTACATTAGAAATTAAATCAAAATTATAAAATAAATTTTAAAAATTTTAATGGCGGATTTATTTGAATACTCTGGTGGGTTTAAATAGCTCCACCCTTTTAAAAAGTATATATGAGAACTTTAAAGTTATAATCCAAAAAACAAATTTAAAAATTGTGTCACATATTAATTGGATAGAATTAAATTAGATTAAAATAAATTAATGAAATTTATTAAATAAATGCAATTTGTTTTAAAATTTTCTTAAGGAAAATGTTATACTTTTCAAATGGTATTTTTAAATTTTTTATTTCTAATTTTTTCATCTCAAATAATGTGTCAGCAATCATTAGATAGTGAAATAGTATAACAGGTTATTGTTGAAATTTGTGCTCACGTGTCATTCCATTATTGTATAAATATTTTATTTTGTAATATTTATCCAGTTTATTATTTGTTAAATCGCTAATTACTATTATAAAATGATTCAATGCTTGTGACGCTACAGACATTATGTGATTTGAAAGAGTTTAGACTTGGTTCAAAAAGTTTAGATCAATGCTAAAAGTTAGCATCACTGAAAATTATAAATGTTAAAGAGTTAGCATGTTATATTAATCAGTGAAGTCTAAAAGTTAGAATTTTGTCTGTGACGGTACAAAGACTTGAGAATACATTAGTAATAACATAGTTGTAAGAGTTGCAATAAGTGCTAAGAAAAGTTATTATATAAGTCTATACTCAAATTATATGTTCCTGATCTTAATTCACCGATGCAGGTTTATCGGTGGAATCCTTTTATATAGACCAGTGTATACTATACCTACATGGTCTAGATGGTTGTTCTTAACTAACCATGAACTTACTGGAAGTTTGTATAGTATGCAGGTGTTCAGTAAGGACTGAATACTAAATAGACTCAATGAGGACCCTAATAGACATTCCATGAAGCAGTTAATGGAAGGTCCTCTCGAGTTGAGTAGTATACGTGGTCCTTTGACCTGAGTACCATGGTGGACTTGTAAGTGATCCATCATATTTTGGTTCTACGCATGTCATAGACTTTTTACAGTGTGACCGTTGGGTGTCACTAGGTATGGTCCGATGCTTATGGAGTCTGGTGTATACAAATATGGAATCCGTCAGCTCATTAGATGAGTTATATATATATATATATATATATAGATCCTCAAAGATTATATCTTAGAATGTTTTATGGCCATAAGCAATGTACCCAGGAAAAAAGTTTCCTACAGGGTTAAATAATATTGTAAAAGTGTTTGAAATATTATTTATTAAGATACGTGTCTGGAGATAAGTTCATGGATGAGCACTTAGGGATTTGACAGTAGTGATCTATATCCCTGCTCTTCCAGGATATGATTGGCGGAAGGATTATACGTATACACTGTGACCTCAACTTATATGGTCTACTGCATTGATTTGTAATAACCATGACGTGTGCGTGGGGCATTGATCTCGGACGCACAGTCATAATGTGTAGGAATGGCCAATAAAATTTGAATTGATTTTAGCATAACTAGTGGTGAAAAGGTCTCATAATAATCTATCCTATATTTCTGAATATATCTTTTTATAACCAGTTGGGCCTTAAAGGTCTCTACCTTTATATCGTGCCCTCGTTTCTACCTGTAAACCCATTTATAACTAATACAAATAATTCATTCAAGAAGCTCATCCAAGCCCAAAACTTGATTGTCATGTATAGAATCAATCTCGTATTTCATGATGTTTTACCACTTGCTCAAATTGATGTCCAACATCATTTTTCTATAAGTCAAATGATCCATTTCTTCAATTAAAAAACATTGAAGACGCCTTTAGACATCACGCTATATCTTATAAGTGGCCTCGAGATTCTTCTAAATCTATAGGGAATGTATGTCAAAAGTATCTCACTTGATTGAACCTAAGGTTTCATCATTGGTTAATCACTATATTGAGACCTGAGAATATATTAGTAATGACGTAGTTGTAAAGAGTTGTAAATAATGCTAGAAAATGTCATTATGTAAATATATTCTCAAATATTATGTTCCTGATCTATCTTCACTGATGCTGGTCTGTCAGTGGATACCTTAATAAATACATAGATCGGTGTATGTCTATATCTGGATAGTCCAGATGGTTAGTCTTAGCAAATCATGAGTTTAGTGGAAGCTCATATAGAGATACAGGTATTCAGTAAGGACTAAATACCGAAAAGACTCACAAAGATTTCCAATAGACATCTCATAAAGTCATGTCAATGAAGGGTCTTTTGAGATGAGTAGTATTTGTGGTCCTTTGACCTGAGTGCCACGGTGGGCTTGTGAGTGATCCACCACACTTTGGTTCTACACATGTCAGAAACCTTTCATGGTCTGACCTCTGGATGTCATCATGTATGGTTCGATGCTCATGGAGTCTGGTATGCATAGATATGGGATCCATCAGCTCATTTTGGTGAGTATTATATCCTAATACTCTAAGATTATATTTTAAAAAGTTTTATGGCCATAAGCAATAATTTTTGAAAAAAGTGTTTAACCCTAGGGATAAATAATATTACAAAAGTGTATGAGAATATTATTTATTGAAATATAATTCTAAAAATAAGCTTTCGGTCGGGCATATGGAGATTTGATGGTGTTGATCTATATCTCTACTCTACTTAGATATAAATGATAGAGGGTACTCGTAGTACACTGGGGCAGCATAATGAATTGAACAACTCTATCCTAAATATTTTAGCAAACCGAAAATATATTTCAGGGTTCTTTGGGTTGTTTACTTGTCTAGACTTAAATATTATGTCACGTTCTAGACCCAAAAGATCTGACACACGATATAACTTACATTCATTCAATAATATGCACTCATAAATAATATTGCATAAAATTTCAAACTTTAATTCAACATAGGAATCCTTAGCAAGTTGCTAGTAAGTTCAATACTAAAATTAACCCATAACCTAAAATATAAACATAAACATTTATTGACAATATTTAAATGTTCATTTCAATTTTTCAGAATTATAACAATTGAATTATGACTGGGGCAATTAGTAAACCGAAGATACACAGAGTTTTCTCAGAGATTAACACTCTACTACGTCACTAGTAGCAATTTTGTTACTGGAAGCCCAGAATATATTCATTACAAATTCTTACTTAAAATCAACCTATAACCACACTCAATAAAATAATACATAAGTATTTATTCAATAGGGACAAATCAAATATCTTAAACTACGTATTCCCAAATAAAACACTCAGCAACCTAGCAACTTAGAGAACCCAAGGGATAGCAGAAGCCTTGCCAAATCCGCTAAGCACACATGTATCTTATTTACCTGAAATCACCATAAACTATAATGAGTATAAAACTCAGTAAGCATACTAGTTTTTCATATATCAAATACAAATACATATATGTACACAATGCATGTGTATGATATGCTGTGATAAATCAAAATCATAATATTATTAAATCACATGTCAGGTAAGCGGTTACACATTCTTTCAAAATATATAATAGGAATACCATCACTCAACTACTACTTAGTAGGACTTTCATATCACATAATGAGCCAAATGTCATTCGTAGGTGATATATCGTATGAGGGGAATAGTACAAGTGTGGTTTAAATTACACATATATAATGCTCATGCTTGAAGGTAAGAGCTAAACCCTCACTCTGATCATCGATGAATCCTCTCACATGCACCAATACGCCACCACACGAATGTGATGACTCAATCTTCCTTTAGGTACCAATAGGATCCTCCCTACATACGGAACATATAACATATACCAATCCTGAAGGAATGGCCACATGTAAAGGCTCCACAAATCACATAAAGTGCCTACTAAGTAAATAGTGAGTTCAAGCATCCTCAAAACACAAAACGTATCTTATGGATATTTTCCACTTCAAAAACTTTCTTTGTTAAATACATTTCATTTTGAAAGCTCACTTTCATAAACACATGTATGTCCATGCTCAATGTCAATGCTCACATTCATAAATATAAATCTTTCACATTTCATATTAAATATACTTTGGCATAATATAAACATATTGTTAGAGTGTGTGGGGCCCACCAACGCTTTGGTACCCAACCAGTGGCTGACACCTCAGCACCTACTGGCGCCCCAGCACACAATCCGCAGGTTACCTGCACCCCCAAGGAATCGAACCCCCGCCCCCATCTCCATGGAGGCCTTATAGGCCTTTAGAGGTTCGTCCTTGTACCCACTGAGCTGGCCAGCTCAATGGGTACAAGGACGAACCTCTAAAGGCCTATAAGGCCTCCATGGAGATGGGGGCGGGGGTTCGATTCCTTGGGGGTGCAGGTAACCTGCGGATTGTGTGCTGGGGCGCCAGTAGGTGCTGAGGTGTCAGCCACTGGTTGGGTACCAAAGCGTTGGTGGGCCCCACACACTCTAACACATATTTCTAAGCACATTTACAAAATCATACATAGACAATTACTATGCTTTTTGTGATTTCAGTAAAAGTCTAGTATACTTACCTCTTAGCACTTTCAGCTACAAGACTTAAATCGCCTAAACCTATTAATGGAGATTAATCCTTTCATGAACCTCAAAATTCATATAAAACACTTTAAATAGCTTACAAAATTACACATATTGCACTTATCACATCGAATTATTCTAATTGCTTGGTTTCTCAAAATCTGTCATTCTGACCACTTATACTTAACAAAATTTTCTTATAGATCAAATGATGTCCAATTACTCCAAAATCAGAATATATCATTCTTAACTCATATATCCTTCTTATGTATGAATATTATATCATAATTCCTATACAATCTATTCCATAAACACCATCAAATCCAAACTATTATCCTGACAGGATCAAGATATTTACTGAACAATATTCAATCTTCCAATTTTATAAAATCATATACTAACTCAAAAATTATAAAACTATCATAGAATTACTATCTTCATCCATGATAAATATTTCACTTCAAAATCACTATCAAAAGTATTGTAAAACTATTTTATTCTATAGCTTTAAAAATCTGTTAATCAAATACTGCAATGAGCTGACACTCTTTAGAAAATCATAACAATTTAACCACATTGATATAAATTATTAATTCTGAGTATATCATATTAGACATATAAACGTATCATATTCTATAAAATCGTAATTTTTGAAGATCATTTAGTAGATCAAAAATGGTTTTTCACTGTATCATATTGTTAATACAGGAAATTTCTAGAATTTCAGGGCCATTTTGGTAAATTCACTAAAAATTTAATTTCTAGAATTTGCAATCGATTCAAAGTCTCAAATGATTCTAGACATGTCTAATTTCATATATATGCAAAATCCAAAACCAGAGTCAAAGCACAACAATTTATAAAATTTTTGGATCAAGAGATTATCAAGAAGAAATTCTGCAATTCATTATGATTTATCAAGCTATCTACATAAATCATCATCAATTCTCACAGTATCTTACAAAATTCACATCAAATCCTCAATTGTACATATTTAAAAAAATCAAAACTTAAAGGAATTAACTAAATTAACACCAAGAAATTAAGAAAGGGTTATAATATACCTCTTAAAACTTAAATTTCAACTTTCTTCTTCTTTTTCTTCTTCTTCTTCCTCTCTTTCTCTCCCCTTTCTTTCTTTCTTTTCTCACTCTAAAAGAGGTGGCTTGACCAAAATGAGTGAATTAGGGTTTCAAATGTGTATTTTTATACTAAGAGGCTAATTTTTAGTATTTATGAATTTGCCCCCAAAACTTTCAAAGTATTATAATTTGGTCCCTAAAATAAATCTAAAGTCTTGCAAATAAACCCAATACTAATAGTATGTCCTTAATCTATATAAAAAATACTAATAACAATACATAAATTAAAGATCATCTATATACAAACAAAATATGAATATTATACATATATATATATTTATTCTTTTTAGTGTTGGATAAGTGGTTACTACATATTAAGTGTATAAAATTTAATTAGTTGACAAAAGTTATTAACTAATTAGATGTTAAAAAGTGGCACAATTTTATTCCATGAATTATTTTACCATGAATTCACTCATTAATCATTTTGACAAATCAAGAGTGGACCTAGAGAGTCCCGCAATATGAAGTGTACTCGTTGTGCACTGGGGCAGCGTACCGGATTAAATAGTTCGATTCAGAAAATTTTAGCAGACCAGACATTTAGTTCAATTTCCCTTCGGTCATGCAATTAGTTGTTGACCAATGAGATGTTGACACATGGCACATGTGGGCCAATTATTGTTTGATTTAAAAATTACCAAAATAACCTTATTTGTTGGACAAATAATATTATTATTTTATTCATTAAAATGTTTATTGAATAAAATAATAATAATAATATATGATATTATTATTTAAATTGAAATCAAACAATTAATTTTATATTAGCATGCGTTTCTACCATGATTTAATATGATTATTTAATATTAATTAAATGATAAGATAAGTGTAATGGGTGGCATTTGTTAATGGTAGGCCTTAAGATGGTTCTTAATGATGAGAAAGTATTTTCTCATTTGGCCTGGATTAAGGCTAAGTTCATTTAAATGATATTCCATTTTGTTTTGTTTTAATTTGATTTTTTGTTAATAATAATAAACAAAAACTAATGGCAAACACAATTGATGCCATTAGGTGAGAAAATGAAATATAGTAATAAACAAAACACTAATGGCAAACATAATAGTTGTCATTAGGTGAGAAAATGAAAGATAGTAATAAACAAATACAAGACCAATTAGTTTCTCAATTAATGATAATAATTTCGTGCAAGGTGTAGAAGGGGATGAAAAAATGAGAAGTCAATTTTGCTAAGTGTTGAGAAAACAAAAACTCAACTAATCCATTTTTTCTTCTTCTATTTTTCCTTCTATTTTGGCCACCCATATAATAAGGTAGAAATAAGGATTCAAGAGTTGAATCCTTTGTTGAAAAAGCTACTATTCTAGCTTCCTCAAGCCCATCGTGTTGAGAAACTAGAATTGTGAACGAGTTGCTTCAAAGGCGGGTACTTCGGTTCGACCAAATACCAAAAGCTTGATAAGGTACTATAACTCAATCTTGATGTACTTTACATTTATGAGAAAACATGTAATATTTACTTGTGTTTATCATTCAGTAATTTATATTTCGCTCATCTGCTGCGCATGTATGTATGTGATAAGTATGCTATATTTGAATGATAGACACAAACTCACATGCATGCACCCTAGGTTTAAAATCACTCACAAAATAGTATTAAAGCTATTTTGAGTGTAAAAATTGTTGTTGGTGATGTTCCAGTGCTCAAAAGGTGCATTTCAAGTTATTAAAATGGGTATATCGAAAGAGGGAGCACCGGAGTGCCGCAGCTATATTTTTTTAGCATTAAGGCGCTGGAAAATTTTATTGGTGCCGCGGCGCTAGGGCTTCCAGACCCTGGCGCTACAGCACCAAGAAAATAGGCGCCCATAGATATATATTGGAATTCGCGCTGCAGCGCCAGGCGCTGAGCGCTAGAGGTGTGACCTTCAGCGCGGCAGCACTGGGTATTGAGCGCGGTAGTGCCAGAAGTTGGGGTCGCGGAGCTAGAATCTGGGCACCACGGTACCAGGGGCTATGCTCCCCGGTGTTACCATACGATGGGCCCAGCACTACGGCGCCGAGACACTCACTCTAATTATGTTTGAAATTATTTAAAATATTATTTTAATCATGTAAGGGTTTATGAGATACAATGGTAAGATTTATTATGTTGTATTATAAACCAGAATGATTTGATTTGAGTTGGTAAATACAATGGAAGCCCTATTGGTGGGGGTTAATTGTGCTTACACACAAATTAATGTTTGATTGAGAATTACCTCCTCATGAGATGGGGATTAAGTCTTTGTGATAGTAAAAAAAAAATCTCTTCTAATTAGATTGATCAATAATACATTATGAGATAGTGTTTTATCATTGATCCGTCTTGTCAATACGGTGTTAGTTGTATTATATTGGTCTTTCCCAAGATCGCTATAGTGTGAGGGATTTGGTCGATATAATTTAGACTATACCGGTTAAACATGTGATGAGGCAAATATATGCGAAAGTACTACCTTAGATCGCTATAGTGTGTGGGTAGTATCGGTAGTATATATTTGATAATTGACAAGTTATTCTGGAATACACTTACCTTAGATCGCTACAGTGTGTGGATAAGGTGTATTTAGAATCAAAAGTAGGAGTTGCATTAGATGCAATTGATAAAAGTTGTCTACCTATTGGGTTTACAAAGGCCTAGATCGCTACAGTGTGTGGCCCAAGTAAAATGCCAATGGGGTCCACTTTCTGCTATATAGTTTAAAATAGTTTAAACTATCATTATCCCGTTTTAAGAGATTAGAGGAATTATGTAAAACAGTGGGAGGGCATTTTAAATTATAAAAAAAATGTATAAATGTTATACCTATGATTTAAGATGTATTATTAGCAATTTAATAATAACTTTCACTAAAGTCTCATAATATTATTTTATTTGACTTGTGTAAGCTAGGATGACATCTTCAAATCCATTAGTGCGTATACTGGATGCACACCAACTCAAAGGTGTAAAAATTTTCTCTGACTAGTACATGAATCTCAGAATTATTCTGGATTTAGAAAGACTAGGATATGTTATTGACCAAAAGATGCCCAAAGGTGTAGAAATTTTCTCTGACTAGTACATGAATCTCAGAATTATTCTGGATTTAGAAAGACTAGGATATGTTATTGACCAAAAGATGCCCAAAGGTGTTTCTAAGAATGCCACCGAGGAGGAAAAGGTGACATATAAAAAATGGTTGTATGACGATTTAAAAGTTAAATCGTACATCATCACCTCAATGTCCACTGAACTGTAAGGGGAGCATGTCCGCATGAAAAATGCCAGCATCATTATGCTCCATATCAGGGAGCTCTTTGGTGACCGACCCCAAATTGAGAACTATATGGTCGCCATAGTGCTGTTTCAGGCAAAACTCTCTTATGGCAGCTTAGTGAGTCCTTATGTTCTCAAGATGATAGGATTAATCGAGAGGCTTGAGTCCATAGACATCTCTTTGAGATATGTTTGATGTTTTATTAGCCGAGTGTCAGTTAATTAATGGGCATTATATTTTGGATACAACGAGAAATGTCATGAATGTATAGGGTAGCACTAGTGATAATGAACAAGCTTTAAATGATACTGAATTGTGGCACATGAGATTAGGTCATATAGGTGTGAGATGCCTAACCCGTCTAATTAAGGATGGTCGGATACCTGATCTAACCATAAAACCTTACCCAGTTTGTGAATCTTGTATTCAAGGGAAAATGACTAAATCTTCATTCATTGGTGTTGGACATTGTATCACTGATTTGTTAGAACTAATACATAGTGATGTATGCGGTCCAATGAATCACGCTGCAATAGGTGGATTTTGATACTTTGTTACCTTTATCGATGATTTGTCACGATACGGGTATGTGTTTCTTATGAAACATAAGTCAGAAACTTTTAAAAAGTTCAAAGAGTTCAGACTTGAGGTAGAGAAACAAACCGAGATGTATGTCAAATGCCTTTGATTAGATCGAAGCGATGAGTACATTAGCAATGAATTCTCTGATTATTTAAAGGAGAATAGGATTCTAGCTCAGTGTAGTCATCCAGGTACTTCGCAACACAATGGTGTTTCGGAGAGGAGGAATCAGACTTTATTGGATATGGTCCGAACGATTATGAGTTTCACCGATCTACCTGAATATATTTGGGGTTATGCTCTGGAAACTGCTGCTCATATATTGAACAGAGTTCCATCTAAAGCTGTTCCAACCACTACATATGAGATGTTGAATGGAAAGAAACCAAGTCTTAAATATTTTAAGATTTGGGGCTATCCTGCTTACGTAAAAGTTACGCAACAAGATAAACTTGCACCTAGGGGGTACAAGTATCGGTTCGTTGGGTATCCCAAGAATTCAATGGGATACCAATTCTATGATCTCGATGAACGAAATGTGTTTGTTTCTCGATATGCCACTTTCCTTGAGAAAGAGTTTCTCATAGATCGTGAAGGTTGTAGAAAGATTGTACTTGATGAAGCCAATCATAACGAACATGAAATCGAGATGGAACCTCAAATTCAATCAAGCGGTATACCTTTAACACACCCTTCACGTAGGTCTGAAAGGATGTCCAGGCCACCTACTAGGTGTGGTTAGATGCCTGAAAGTGCACTGGGAGTTTTCTTAGTAGAAGAAAACAATCCTTTAACCTATAAAGATGCAATGTTAGACATCAACTTAGGAAAGTGGCAAGAGGCTATGAAATCAGAAATTGACTCAATTCATCACAATCAAGTCTGAGACTTAGTTAAGCTTCATGAAGGAATAGTTTCTATTGGTTGTAAATAGATTTATAAGAAGAAGCGTGGGCTCAAAGGAAAGGTAGAGACCTTCAAAGCCCGACTGGTTGCAAAAGGTTATTTGCAACGATCTGGGATCGATTATGAGGAAACCTTTGCACTAGTAGCGATGTTGAAGTCAATACGAATTTTATTGGCTATTGCTGCATATTATGACTATGAGATTTGACAGATGGATGTAAAGATGACATTCATGAATAGATATCTCGAGGAAGAGACATACATGGAACAGCCTGAAGGTTTTGCATCCAGCCAATCCACAAGTCTAGTGTACAAACTAAAGAAGTTCATTTATGGGCTTAAGCAGGCTTCTCGGAGTTGAAACATTCATTTTGATGAGGAAATCAAAGGATCTGGTCTCATAAAAAATGATGGGGAACTATATGTGTATAAAAAGGTCAGTTAGAGCATGGTTGTCTTCTTAATTCTCTACGTGGAGGACATACTGATCATTGAGAATGATATCGGTATGTTATAATCAGTCAAGAGTTATCTAAACAAAACTTTCTCCATAAAGGACTTAGGAGAGGCTTCTTGTATACTGGGTATAAAGCTTTATAGAGATAGAGCTAGAAAGCTGATAGGACTTTTCCAGTCATCATACATTGACAGTGTCCTTGAAAGGTATAATTTTACTAACTGTAAGATAGCTAATGTACCTTTTAGACATGGCATTTATCTTTCGAGGAGAATGTCTCTTCAGACAGAAGATAAAAGAGTTAGAATGTTTAAAATACCATATGCATTAGTTGTAGGCAGCCTGATGTATGCTATGATATGTACGAGACCTGACATCAGCATGATTGTAAGTGTTACTAGCTGATATCAATTTGATCCAGGTGATAGCCATTGGATGGCAGTCAAACATGTCCTTAAATACCTTAAGGGTACAAAGGACAAGTTTCTCATTTAAGGAGAAAGTGATTTACAGGTTTAGGGATACACAAATTCAGACTTTCAGTCTGATCCAGATGATAGAAAGTCTCTATCTGGATATGTATTTATCCTCAACAATGCTGTAGTGAGTTGGAAGAACACCAAACAGGGATCCACAGCTGATTCAACAACTGAAGCGGAATATATTGCAGCCTCTGAGGCAGCTAAAGAAGCAGTATGGATATGCAAGTTTTTCATTGAGCTCGGGATTGTCGCAAGCTCAATGGATCCTATCTCTTTATTCTATGACAATAACAGAGCTATTGCACAAGAAAAAGAGCCAAGAGCGCACCAGAGATCTAAACATGTGGAGAGGAAATACCACATAATTAGAGAAATCTTGGCTAGGGGAGATGTAATAATTTCTAGAGTTGACTCTGTTAATAATGTAGTGGACTCACTGATTAAGGCCTCAACTTCAACGATGTTTGAGAAACATGTGGAATCTATAAGTATAAGATACCACTATGAATGGCAGTAATGCAAGTGGGAGTTTATTGAGATTTGTGCTCACGTGCCATCCCATTGTTGTATGAATATTTTATTTTGTAATATTTATCCAGTTGATTATTTGTTAAATTGCTAATTACTATTATAAAATGGTTTAATGCTTGTGACGCTACAGACATTATGTGATCTAAAAGGATTCAGACTTGGTCTAAAGAAGTTTAGATTAATGTTAAGAGTTAGCATCACTGAAAATTATAAATGTTAAAGAGTTAGCATGTTATATTAATCAGTAAAGTCTAAAAGTTAGAATCTTGTCTATGATGGTACAAAGATCTGATAATACATTAGTAATAACATAGTTACAAGAGTTTCAATAAGTACTAAGAAAAGTTATTATATAAGTCTATTATCAAATTATATGTTCCTGGTCTTAATTCACCGATGCAGGTTTATCGGTGGAATCTTTTTATATAGACCAGTGTATACTATACCTACACGGTCTAGATGGTTGTTCTTAGCTAACATGGACTTACTGGAAGTTCGTATAGTATACAGGTGTTCAGTAAGGACTGAATACTGAACAGACTTAATGAGGACCTTAATAGACATCCCATGAAGCCGTCAATAGAAGGTCCTCTCGAGTTGAGTGGTATACGTGGTCCTTTGACCTGAGTATCACGGTGGACTTGTAAGTGATCCATCATATTTTGGTTCCACACATGTCATAGACTTTTTACGGTATGACTGTTGGGTGTCGCTAAGTATGGTCCGATGCTTATGGAGTCCGGTGTGTACAGATATGGAATCTGTCAGCTTACATAGATGAGTTATATATATACACAGATCCTTAAAGACTGTATCTTAAAAATTCTTATGGCCATAAGCAATGTACCCAGGAAAAGAGTTTCTTACAGGGTTAAAAAATATTGTAAAAGTGTTTAAATATATTATTTATTAAGATATGTGTCTGGAGATAAGTTCACGAATAAACACTTAGGGATTTGACAGTAGTGATCTATATCATTGCTCTTTCGGGATATAATTAGCGGAAGGATTATACGTATGTGCTGTGACCTTAACTTGTATGGTCTATTGCACTGATTTGTAATATCCGTGACGTGTGCATAGGGAATCGATCTCGGACTCACAGACTAGTTTTGTTTGACAAATCGAGAGTGGACCTAGAGAGTCCTGCAATATGAAGTGTACTTGTTATGCACTGGGGTAGCGTACCGGATTGAATAGTTTGATCCGAAACATTTCAGCAGACCGGACATTTAGTTCGGTTTCCCTCCGGTCGTGCACGTGTCAAGACTTAATAGTTAAGTACATCAATTAGTTAACAATTGATTGTTGACTAATGGGATATTGACGCATGGCACGTGTGGGCCAATTATTGTTTGATTTGAAAATTACCAAAATAACCTTATTTGTTAGACAAATAAAATTATTATTTTATTCATTAAAATGTTTATTGAGTAAAATAATAATAATAATATATGATATTATTATTTAAATTAAAATCAAATAATTAATTTTTTATTTAAATTGGCATGTATTTCTACCATGATTTAATATGATTAAATTATTTATTTAATATTAATTAAATTATAAGATAAGTATAATGAGTGGCATTTGTTAATGGTAGGCCTTAAGATGTTTCTTAATGATGAGAAAGTGTTTTCTCATTTGTCCTAGAATAAGGCTAAGTTCATTTAAATGATATTCTATTTTGTTTTGTTTTAATTTGAATTTTTGTTAATAATAATAAACAAAAACTAATGACAAGCACAATTGATGCCATTAGATGAGAAAATGAGAGATAGTAATAAACAAAACACTAATGGCAAATATAATGGTTGCCATTAGGTGAGAAAATAAAAGATAATAATAAACAAATAAAAGAGCAATTAGTTCCTCAATTAATGATAATAATTTCGTGCAAAGTGTTGAAGGGGATGAAAAAATGAGAAAAGAATTTTGCTAAGTGTTGAAAAATTCTTTCAAGTGTTGAGAAAACACAAACTCAACTATTCTATTTTTTCTTCTATTTTGGTCACCCATATAAAAAGGAAGAAACCAGGATTCAAGAGTTGAATCCTTTACTGAAAAAGCTGTTATTCTAGCTTCCTTAAGCCCACCGTGTTGAGGTATTAGGGATAATGCCCTAAAAGCATGTACTTGTATTGTTTTAAGGAAATTAATAAAGTTGCAATTTTATACTTGATGAGTGTTCATAATTTTATGACATAAATATCAGAAAATCACTTGTTTATTTATGTAATCATAACTTTAGTATATAATTGTTATATACAAGCGGATTAAAGTTATAGATAATAAATAGAAAAAGTCCATAATAAATTAATTAAAGTTTGGGATCTTTAATTAAGTATTAATGGTGCGGTCCACAAACATTTAAAATGTAGTGATCTTATCCAGATCACTAATGTAGTGACATTATGATGGAGGCACTATATATAATATGATTATATAGGACTGGACCAGACATAGTTTGAATTCTTATGTAAAATACCATTGTTAATTAAGAATTCAAATAACGTCAACCGATGATCATATGCTGATTAACCTTAATCTTGAGTGATAATAAACTCCTGTTTGTGTCATTATGTCATTTGAAATACTCGTTACGGTTTGTTTAAAGAACAGACTAAAAACTTGTATTTTGGTGGCATTGTGAGATAAACGGTTAGGAATATGATTTTCAGATATGGAATCCATTCATTCCTAATGGAAGTTAAAAAGAAGGTTTTCTTAAGGGTTAATTCTAGAACTGAACGGTTAGAGCACTCAATTTGTAATAATGTTACAAATAACTGTTCACTGATGAATTAATGGTACTTAAGGATAAAGAAATAATTATAGGGGTAAAATAGTAATTAACCTAGCTCTAATTATGAACCATCTATAGAGGGTTAAATTGCATGTAGTGATTAAATCAATAGACTGCTATAAGTTTTTTGAGTAAATTATATTTATAATTTCAAGAGTGCAATTCCAGGTTTTTAGTGGAATAACACTGAAATTAATAAATTAAATTAATTAATTAAAAAGTTTAATTAATTATTCAAAATTTATTGGAGAGCTTGAAATTGTAAGTCCATAGGTCCGCAATACCACATCTTTCATTATTATAGTGAATAAATAAAAAGGATTGTGTTATTACACAAATTGTTTGTGTCCAAAAAATAGTTTTTAAATACGTATAGTTTATATTTGGATAAAATTAATTAATTAAGAATTAATTAATATAGATAAGATCTTATCTAAATATAATTAAATATTTAATTAAAGAAAATAAATAAATAAAATCTTAAGGATAATTTTTAAAATTATCAAAAAAAATTTAATTTTAATTTTAGTGTTTTTCTTTTATTAAAATACTAATAATGCTCAAATGTTGAGTATTATACGTTAACCACAAAGAGTAGGACTCTATGTGGTTTACATGAATTAGGTCTCTTTTTAAGAGATAATAATTTAATTAGTAAATCTTATTAATTAAATTATTATTTTAAAATAAGAAGACTAGTCTAAATAAAATACAACACACATATGTAAAAAGCACAAGATACGTATTTTGTTTTAGAGAAGAAAAACAAAGAAAGAAGCCTACTCTTCCTCTCACTGTAGAACAAGAAGTTTGGTTGGGAATCCTTTGGTGGAAGAAAACTCTGCGTGGATTCAAGGTATGTTCTTGTTAAATTTTATTTACTTTAAAATCAAATTCATATATTCATAAAATTCTTAGATAAAAAGTATTTTTATCTAATGAAAACAAAGATTATAGAATTTTTTATTTTCTATTCCGCTGCATTATAAATGTCATAACAATAAAACCTTCTAACAACTGGTATCAGAGCAATGGTTTCTTGAATATACGATTTTATGTTATAATTTATTTTATTTAAATCATGATTTATTTTTATGGGTATGTATGTTTGAGTGGGTACTTGCATTTTTATAATATTCATGTGATGAATGATTGTTTTATGTATGGATCCTTTGGTCGTTAATTATATGGTCCTCTAAGATTGATTGTAATATTTTTTAATTTTAATTAAATCAAAATTGTATAAACCCATAAAGGGGTATAGAAGTTTTTTTGCAATATTTAATTTTTATTATTTGTGGCCGTTGGAACAAGAAATTGATGAAGAGAAGTCCACTATCAATTGTCTCTTTTATTGCTGCAAGGAAAAGATTTATGTTATTAAAAATATTTTTGAAAAAAAAAAGGTGAAAGAGCAACAGCAGAAGAAGACGGAAAAAAAAAAATGAAAGCAATAAAAAAAGGGGGGGGGGGGGGGGGGGGGGAAGACAAGATAATTTGGTGGCTTACTGCCACCATTCAAAGCTCATGACAAGGGAGCCAAATGTTGGCATCCCTTGCCGACGAAAAAAAAAACAGTTTTTTTTTGTTTTTTATTTTTTTTTTGGTTCAAATTGTTTGAACTTTATATTCATATTTTTATATATATAAAAACAAATGTCTAAGAGTTAGACCATTTTGCAAAATATACAGTAGGCCTAAGAAAGGTTCTTAAGTCTAAATGTATAAAATTACAAAGAAAGTGAATTAAGCTTGTTATGAACTTGAGAAGACCACGTGCAACTGGGCCTGCGTGGCTGTATTTTTTATGTAATTTATTTACTCTTATTTTATGGGTTGTAATTTAGAATCTTAGAGGACCCGACTAAAGTTATATTAAATATTTATTTATGTGATGAATTATAACACGATCATGTATAATTATATGTCATGCATTTGTACCCACTCATATTATTGTAATATGACATGCATACATGCCATAATTAATATTTAAATAGTTTTATTTTATTATGGCATATTATAATTAATAAGATTAAATTAATTGATTGATTAGCATGTTTAGAGCTTGTATAATTAATCAAATAATGTAAAATTAGGTTTAATATTTAAATTGGTAATTTTACGTTATTCTAGATAACCTAAATTAAATAGTTTAATTTAGGATTACTTAGAAAATTATTAATAAAATTATTGATTTTATTATTTATAAAAAAATAAATAATTAATCTAGTAATTGAAAAATTAGGTTCACCTAAATTGTTAGGCCTATTTAATAGGAATAGTTAGACTAATGAACTTAGGCTCAATAAGATTAAACTTTATTAGGATTAATTAACTATACTTAGTAATTTGTTATATGAGATATAATAATTTACTGAAGTTATAAAACATAAAGATGTTTTATAAATTATAAAAACACATAGTTAAAAATAGTGAGTGGGAGAGGGTACATGACAATGAATCCACCGGTTTCTATTATTAGTACAACATCATGAGATATAGGTGGCGCCTTGCGACGCTTTGATTTCATCCTTCCTACAGAGGGTGTCCGCCTAATTCAATGGCAAGGTTAACTTCCTAGAGATAGGATTAAGTGATGTATTTCATAATTGACCGACCCTACGACGGTATTGTTTTAGTTAAGTCATCTTAATTTGAAATAATGGGTTACACTAACAAAGATATAATTAAGAGGTTAATCATTTCTTGACCAAAATAAAACAGTAGTTAATAGGTAAATGAAAATATGAGATATTTTGAAAATTTTCTATTAATTTGAGATAATCTCATTTTTAATTTAAATTTAATGTGACATATCGTATGGTGGTGTATTAATTGTTAAATTGAACTATCGTGGGTTAGTATATATTTATGTGTTTAAATAAATGCAGTCATGCATCATGTTTACTATTCTAAAAATCGTTATGATATTTATTCAAGTATTCTTAAAATTGCTTTATTTATTTATTTCAGCATTATGTCTGGAACAAACCCAATCATAGCCCTCTTAGCAAATGAAAAATTAACCGGTGATAATTTTGTAAAATAAAAAAGCAATATGAATATTGTGCTAATCTGTAAGGACCAAAAGTTCGTCCTTATGGAAGAGTGTCCTCCAGAACCTGCAGCCAATGCTCATCGTAATGTACGAGAGCAATATGAGAAGTGGATAGAGGCCAATAATAAAGTCCGCTGCTATATGCTTGCCAGCATGTACTTAGAATGAAGCACGAGCACTTGGAGACTGCACATGAGATATGGGACTCTCTCCAAGCGATGTTTGGCCAGCAGTCGGAACAAAGCCGCCATGAAGTTACTCGTAGCTATATGAATGCTAAAATGAAGAAAGGAGTTCCAGTGCGTGAGCATGTTTTGAACATGATCAATTTAATGCATCAGGCAGAGATCCATGGAGCTACCATAGATGATAAGACTCAAGTCAGCATCATTCTGGAGTCTCTTACTCCAGCTTTTTCGCAGTTTAAAACAAATTATATTATGAATAAGCTCTCATATAGTATGACGCAGCTACTTAATGAACTGTAAAATTTTGAGGCTATATCAGATAAGCCTAAAGAGTCTGAGGCAAATGTTGCTGAAGCTAAGCAATCTTCCTTTAAGCAAAATAAAAAGAGGAAGAACATTGGTGGTGGTTCAGGTTATGGAGGAAAGGCCAAGAAAGCCTTTAACCACAATAAGAGTAAAAAGAAGGACTCCAAAGTAAAGAAAGAAAAATGTTTTCATTGCAGAGTCGAGGGGCATTAGAAGAGGAATTGTAAAAAGTATCTCTCCGAGCTGAAGGAAAAGAACAAAGGTAAATATGATTTACTGGTTTTAGAAGCCTGTTTAGTGGAGGATGAACTTTCTCTTTAGATAATTGATTCAGGAGCCACTAATCATGTTTGTTCTTCCTTACAGATGCTTAGCTTTTCTAAGGAGCTCTCTAATGGGGACTTTACCATGCGGGTTGGCAATGGGGCAATTGTTTCAACTTTAGTAATGGGAGTGGCTCGATTGAATTTTGGGAATAATTTTTTAATTTTAAATAATGTTTATTTTATTCTTGGATTCAAAAGGAATTTGATTTCTCTTTCTAAGCTGCATGAACAATTGTTTAATATTTCTTTTTATAATAATGAGATTATTATTGGTAGAAATAGTTTAGATATTTGTCATGCGAAATTAAAAAAATGGGCTTTATGTTTTAAGGCCCGATGAGCCCTTACTGCATAATTCTGAACTATTTAGAGTTGAATTTCCTAAATTTATTAAATGGCAAAAGGTTTTTCCTAATGATGACACGTATCTTTGGCATCTTAGGTTAGGTCATATTAACCTGGATAGGATTAACATGTTAGTAAAGGATGGTCCTTTAAGAGAGCTAAACGTTGGCACTCTTCTTGTACGTGAGTTATGTCTAGAGGGTAAAATGACTAAAAGACCTTTTTTAGCTAAGGGTGAAAAAGCCAAGGAACCACTTTAGCTTGTACATACTGACGTTTGCAGTCCATTAAATGTACAAGCAAGAGGCAGTTATGAATACTTCATTTCATTTATTGATGACTATTCAAGATACAATTATGTTTACCTAATGCAAAGAAAATTTGAGACTTTTATAAAATTCAAAGAATTTTTAGCAGAAGTCGATAAGTAATTAGGTAAAACACTTAAGACCCTTCGATCCGATCGAGGTGGTAAATACCTTGACACAGAGTTCAAGGATCATTTATTAGAGCATGGGATTTTATCCCAACTTATAGCACCTGGAACACTACAACAAAATGGTGTTGCAGAAAGGAGAAATAGAACCTTGCTAGATATGGTTGGGTCTATGATGAGTTACTCTTCACTACCGCCTTCATTTTGGGGTAATGCACTACAGACCGCAGTCTACATTTTGAATGTAGTACCTTCTAAATCTATCCAAAGTACACCCTTAGAGATGTGGAATGGTAGTAAACCTAGTTTATGCCATTTTCACATATGGGGGTGTCCGGCACATGTGCTGAAAGGAAAGACTGGAAAGATAGAACGGCAAACAGAATATTGTCTGTTTATAGGTAGGCTACCCTAAAGGCACAAGAGGAGATTTGTTTTATAGTCCTCAAGAAAAGAAAGTGATTGTATCGACAAACACCACTTTTTTTGAAAATGATTATATATTAAACTATAAACCTTGCAGTAAAATTGTACTGGATGAAATGCTTTTTGATTAGATCAGACCTTTACCATCGACAGTTAGTGAACGACAAAGTTAGGTAACCACCAATTTAGATCAGAACACCTTGGAACCTCGACGTAGTGGGAGGATAGTGAGACTACCTTCTCGTTACAGAGAGGAGAGAGAGGCACAAGTAGTTGTGTTCGATTCAAGCCAAGATGATTCATTGACATATAGACATACAATGGAAGATTCTGATAAAGAAAAAGGGCAAGAAGCCATGAACCAAGAAATGGAGTCTATGTACTCCAATTCAGTATGGGAACTTATAGATCTACTTGAAGATGTCAGGCCCATTGGATGTAAACGGTTATTCAAGAAGAAAAGAGGCGTGGATAGGAAAGTAGAGACTTTCAAAGCAAGACTAGTAGCAAAGGGTTATACCCAAAAAGAGGGAGTCGACTATGAGGAGACTTTCTCGCCAGTAGCCATGCTCAAATCCATTCGCATTCTCTTGTCCATTGCTGCATATCTCGATTATGAGATATGGAAAATAGATGTCATGACAGTATTTTTGAATGGCTATCTTGAAGAGAGCATCTACATGGTGCAACCAGAGGAGTTCGTGGCAGAAGGCCAGGAGCAGAAAGTCTGCAAATTGTTCAAGTCCATTTATGGACTTAAGCAAGCTTCAAGGTCTTGGAGCTTAAGATTTGATGAGACAATTAAATCTTATGGTTTCGAGCAAAATGTTGATGAACCTTGTGTACACAAGTACATCAAGAACAAAAACGTGTTTTTCCTAGTACTTTATGTGGATGACATTTTACTCATTGGGAATGATGTAGAAATATTATCCAACATAAAAAAAGTGATTGGCCAAGAACTTCTAAATGAAGAATTTAGGAGAGGCAAGTTATGTCCTCGGGATCTAAATTATTCGAGATCGCAAGAATAGACTATTAGTACTGTCTCAAGCATCATATATTGATAAAGTGCTTATGCGATTTTCTATGCAAAATTCCAAGAAGGGTCAATTACCAACTCGACATGGAATTGTTCTTTCTAAAGAGTAGTGTCCTAAGATACCTTAAGAGGAAGAAGATATGAGACGGGTTCCTTATGCCTTGACAGTTAGTAGCCTTATGTACGCTATGTTGTGCACGAGGCCTGACATTTGCTATGCAGTAGGAATAGTCAGTTGTTATCAATCCAACCCTAGATTGGTTCACTGGATTGCGGTAAAGCACATTCTCAAGTATATTTGGTGAACGAGAAACTATATGCTTGTGTATTCAAGTGGAGACCTGAACCCCACTGGTTATACTGATTCTAATTTTCAATCAGATTAAGATAGTCGAAAGTCGACGTCTGGGTCAGTGTTTACTCTTGGTGGCGGAGCCATAGTATGGGGAAGTATAAAACAATCCAGTACTTCTGATTCAACCATAGAGGCTGAATACATAGCAGCTTGCGAAGCAGTTAAAAAAGCAATATGGCTTAGGAAGTTCTTCACTGATCTAGAAGTTGTTTCAGACATGGATAAACCATTGACCCTTTACTGTGACAATAGTGGGGCGGTGGCAAATTCAAAGGAACCCTAGAGCCACAAGAAAGCAAAGTATATAGAGAGAAAGTATCACTTGATCAGGAAAATAGTGCATAGAGGTGATGTGACAGTCATGAAGATAGCATCTGAAAATAATCTTGCAGACCCATTCACCAAGACATTACCGACTAGGTCGTTTGAGATTCATATAGAGGGCATGGGTTTAAGAGACATATCTCACCTGCTTTAGGGCAAGTGAGAGATTGTTAGGGATAATGCCCTAAAAGCATGTACTTGTATTATATTTATGAAATTAATAAAGTTGTAATTTTATACTTGATGGGTGTTCATAATTTTATGACATAAATATCAGAAAATCCCTTGTTTATTTATGTAATCATAACTTTAGTATATAATTGTTATATAAAAGAGGATTAAAGTTATGGATAATAAACAGAAAAAGTCCGTAATAAATTAATTAAAGTTTGGGATCTTTAATTAAATACTACTAGTGCGGTCTACAAATATTTAAAATATAGTGATCTTATCCGGATCACTAATGTAGTGACATTATGATGGAGGCACTATATATAATATGATTATATAGGACTGGACCAGACATAGTTTGAATTCTTATGTAAAATACCGTTGTTAATTAAGAATTCAAATAACGTCAACCGATGATCATATGCTGATTAACCTTAATCTTGAGTGATAATAAACTCCTATTTGTGTCATTATATCATTTGAAATACTTGTTACAGTTTGTTTAAAGAACGGACTAAAAACTTGTATTTTGGTGGCATTGTGAGATAAACGGTTGGGAATATGATTTACAGATATGGAATCCATTCATTCCTAATGGAAGTTAAAAAGAAGGTTCTTTTAAGGGTTAATTCTAGAACTGAACGGTTAAAGCGCTCAATTTGTAATAATGTTACAAATAACTGTTCACTGGTGAATTAATAGTACTTAAGGATAAAGAAATAATTAGAGGGGTAAAACGATAATTAACCTAACTCTAATTATGAACCATCTATGGAGGGTTAAATTGCATGTAGTGATTAAATCAATGGACTACTATAAGTTTTTTGAGTAAATTATATCTACAATTTCAAGAGTGTAATTCCAGGTTTTTAGTGGAATAACATTAGAATTAATAAATTAAATTAATCAATTATTCAAAATTTATTGGAGCTTGAAATTGTAAGTCCATAAGTCCGCAATACCACCTCTTTCGTTATTACAGTGAATAAATAAAAAGGATTGTGTTATTACACAAATTGTTTGTATCCAAAAAATAGTTTTCAAATACGTATAGTTTATATTTGGATAAAATTAATTAATTAGGAATTAATTAATATAGTTAAGATCTTATCCAAATATAATTAAATATTTAATTAAAGAAATTAAATAAATAAAATCTTAAGGATAATTTTTAAAATTATCAAAAAGATTTTAATTTTAATTTTAGTGTTTTTCTTTTATTAAAATACTACTAATGCTCAAATGTTGAGTATTATAAGTTAACCACAAAGAGTATGACTCTATGTGGTTTACATGAATTAGGTTTCCTTTTAAGAGATAATAATTTAATTAGTAAATGTTATTAATTAAATTATTATTTTAAAATAAGAAGACTAGTCTAAATAAAATACAACACACATATGTCAAAAACACAGGATACGTATTTTGTTTTAAAGAAGAAAAACAAAGAAAGAAGCCTACTCTTTCTCTCATTGTAGAACAAGAGACTTGGTTTGGAATCCTTTACTGGAAGAAAATTCTGCGTGGATTCAAGTTATGTTCTTGTTAAATTTTATTTACTTTAACATCAAATTCATATATTCATAAGATTCTTAGATAAAAAGTATTTTTGTCTAATAAAAACAAAGATTATAGAATTTTTTGTTTTCTATTCCGCTGCGTTATGAATGTCATAACAATAAAACCTTCCAACATAAAGAACTAGAATTGTGAACGGGTTGCTTCAAAGGCGGGTACTCTGGTTCGACCAAATACTAAAGACTTGACAAGGTATTATAACTCAATCTTGATGTACTTATATTTATGAGATAACATGTAATGTTTACTTATATTTATCATTCAGTAATTTCTATTTTACTCATCTGCTGCGCATGTATGTATGTGATACGTATGCTATATTTGAATGATCGACATAAACTCACATGTATGTACCTTATTTTTAAAATTACTCACAGTTATTTTAAAATTTGAATCATTTTATCACTCAATAAATACTTAGCACATCGATTTAAAATAAAAAATTTGAAATATCATTTAAAAAATATAATAATACTCTTTTTAAAAAAAATTCCTCGATATTTCTTTTATTAATTACTAGTAGCTATTTCTTTTATTAATTACTAGTAGCTAGCACTTTTAAATTAAAATCCTAAAATTCAACTAAAAGACTCTCAAACATCAATAATTATAATAACAAAAATCATAAAGGTGGGATTATTTGCATCCTAAAAAAATTATTTTGAACATCCATATTTTTATAAATTTTTTAATAATAATAATAATAATAACAATACTAAAAGACGTTCAAGTAAGGATACTCAAATTGAATTTTTTTTTTTTTATCTGTTGCAATTTTATAGATCAAAATAGCAATTTAAGACACATGTACAAATTGGAAGGTATAGATAGTAGTGGATATTGAAAGAATTTTATTGGATATAATAACATTCATTTGACGCTGACGGTAAAAATCACACAATAAATTAAGTGATCTTAATTTTAATGCACAAAAATTGGTATGATTTTCTCCAAATTTTAGATTTTTAGGGTTTTAAATATTTATTTGTATTTCTCTCTCGCCTAAGCCAATGAGAATTAATTTTGACCTAACGAGCATTTCAATTCTCAAAAGTATTAATAGGCAATTATTTGGATCTTTGATAAATTGTTGTTCCTGTCTTCGGGATTCGTTGCAAGGATAAAGTCAACAAGATATTTATTATTTTCAATTACATCCTTTGCTTTAATTTGAATAAACGTGAGACAATTGCTTCCTAGATTTAAGCAATTGGTCAATTGTAAAAATTATTATTATTTTATTTCATTTGTTTGAAAAGACGTGATGCAATCATAAAAAAGCTATTTGAAGATTTGTTGGCTTAAGATGACTAAGCATCGGAACGATTGAAATCGTATGCATGAGATTATATCTGATTCAAGGCTTGTAACAAGTAATGTGATCAAATGGTTGGACTTTGTCCGGATCTGATTAAGTCATATGATCAAGATCAAAACTCTAAACTTATAAATCCTGATCAGTTCTGTTGATTGATCATTCCTTGATCTTGTAGATAGGATGATGGATCGTTAATCACCCAAATCCGAGAGCAACTATGGGCAACGATTATGATCATTGGTAAACAACTAGCTGATTTATAATTTATCATAGGCAATTTGATTTACTATGATTTTAATATTGATAATACAATTTATAATTTACAGCCACTTGATTACAATCATGTGATTGTGATTGTGATCGTGCTTTGTTGATCATATAAATTTATGAATATTTGTGAAATGGTTTGGGATAATTTTTCATAAAATACATGATTTTGATAAATGATCAAAATCTTGATCTATTAATGTGAGTAATCCTACAATTAGAATTGATTATAACAAGATCTTATGATCATAGATGTGTTGATAATAATTTTTGTGATTATTTTAATAGTTTAATATAGCATCTTGATCACAAGGTCAAGATGAATATTTTATGATAATTATATTATATTCTTTGATTTTGATTAAATAATTTATTGATCATAATTTATTTGAAAGATACAAAATATATATATAATATATCACTTTAATTCTTATTTATATAAAAATAAATAAATAGGTGCTTTACTTAAAAGTCATATTGGCCTAAAACAATCCACCACTTTTTAAAACTTATTTTATTTAAAATAAAGAGAAAGGATAAGAAATTAAAAAGTGATATAATTTAACTCATTTTTATTATTTTATCATAAGAAAAGGCATCACATGAAGCCCATATACTTAGATAATTGGACATCTTGGCCCATATCATGTCGCTTCTAAAAACAAATTTTTAATTATTTTATTATTATTATTCAAATAAAAAGTCACAAAAAAAAAGGATGATGAGCATGAAGAATTAGAGATTTTCATTGTAAATCATTTGTAATTATTCTTTTGATCAAATGTCAACATTATGGCTATATTTGATCTTGATGAATTGGTACATATATTCAAATCATATAATTAACAATTAATTCATTTCATAAATAAATATTGACATACTTCATTAAGATCATGAGCATGAATTACCTATTTTATGACTCGATTTTATCGTCATTATCTGATCAACATGTGGTCATCATTCATAGATCACGACGTTATTACGGTGAACAATAAATCATGATTATTTATGAATTACATCCATATTTAATCATGTTTATATAATGCTTTTGTAAAGTTATCATTTCTCCATATCTCAACTTATTTATGGTTTAATTATTCAATAATAAATTAACCATGTGTCATGTTGAGATTGAGCTTTATAGCAAATAATCTTTAGTAACCTTGAAAATATCAACCTGTGGTGCACGTTAATTCATGGTGTATAATAGTCCATGACAAACTTTACAATGATTCAAACGACTCATGGATTTGCTTATGGAATTAATCTTTTATTCAAATTCCTTAGTATTCTACATACTTTATATTTTAAATGTATTCATCATATACAAGTAACAATCAAATCATTGCTATAGCAGAGTAGATACTTTTAAATTAATCTAAATAGTGGATATACCATTTATAGCAAAATACAAATTTCAAAAAGCTAACGCAATTAATATTATCTTTGTTAATAAACTAGCATTTTAAGTTATTTTCCACTCATTTCCAAAAATATCAAAGCAAGCAGTGAAAATACAAGATGGACAAGCGTTAAACTCGCACCTTTTCTAAGGCTAATGAAGTCTCATTATAGCAACATGAGCAAACTTTTAAAGACCCCGATGATGTTTATAATCAACAAGTCACAAAGACACTAAGTATATCACCGTAAGTCCTTCTAGTTGCGACTACACCAACTATTTTTACTACACTAACTATTAAGCCATCTCACTCGACTCACTTGCCAAAGGAAGCATTAAAAGCTTGCAAGCTGGAGATATTGATGAACGCTTGCAAAATCATCAAATCCATCCCCTAAGCGCATCTTACTCATTCGCCACTTGAAAGTTGCAAGAGTCTTCATTTATAGAAGAGATTGAAAATTAGAAGAAGTTGTTTAATTTCCATATGCCTTACTTTAGAACTTGTGAAGGCAACACTAATCCAATAAGCTATGTGAACTCATTTAAGAAGATTGTATATCTTGAAGACTACAGTGATGCTCTCAAGTGCAATTTATTTCCTTTCACATTGACTGGCATGTTAAACGTATTTTAGGGTACATGCATGTGATTGTGTACATGTTGAAATTTTTTAAAATGCATGTCCAATATACATTATACAGCGGAATAACTTGTAATCATGTAACATATACACATTAATACTGAACAAAAATAGTATAAGAATCATATACAAACTCTTATAGACGAATTGGTGAAGATTATTGAACTTTTAAGCCTTTGAGCTCATAATGAAGTCCTCCATTGAATAATTCTAAACTCAAACTTTTAGTGGGATTAAAGTAGCTAGAATGGTAGCATTTGATGTTAATTTCGTACTGCAATCAACAAACAACTCAATTTTTGAATTGGTTTAAGCATAAAAATATGTTTTAGTGACCTAAATGCAACTTTCTTAAAGTTCCATTTTCTCTCAAATCTCTTGCATGAATTTATTTGGTTTTAAGTTGCAAAGACTTTACATGTGGACACATGTCCACCATGGAGTCATGTTTGACCATGCAAGGTCATGAATGAGTGACAAATGTCACTTAACAATGGCCATAAAAGCACTTTACATCTATGACATTTGTCACATATAATTCTAAGCATGCTACTATTTGTCATACAAATGACCATGCATGGATGCCATCTATAGTCTACTTTTTTTTATACAATAAGGACATTTTTGTAACATTTGTAAACTATATTTTCCATTTTTCAAATAGGTCTTAAAACATATCTTGCTTTCTGAAACCTTCCCAGATTGATCCGTATAATCCATCCCATTACTTCAATACTCAATGAGTATACTTTATATTGTGAGACTCCTAAGTTCACACTCATTTGTCTTACGGAATACTTTCGTAAGTCTGTGAATGATACCTCATACATACATTATGGATATTATAAAATGGCGTGGTGAACCATATAAGTTAAGGTCAAACATATCCATATAATCTTTCTGTCATCTATATCTTAGAAGAGTAGAGATATAAATTATGACCATCAAATCTCTATATGCTCGACCATGAACTTATCTCCAAATTCGTATTTTCGTAAATAATATTCCCAAACTCTTTTGCGATAATTTTTTTGCGATAATATTTTTGCGAATATTGTTTAACCCTATAAAAACTCTTTTCTAGGATTTTCGCTTATGCTATAAGACTTTCTGAAATATAATCTCGGAGCATTAGGATATATAACTCACCCATATGAGTTGATGGATCCCATATCTACAAACACCAGACTCCATGAGCATCGGACCATACCTAGCGACACCCAACGGTCAGACAATGAAAGGTCTCTGATATACGTGAAACCAAAGTATAGTGGATCACTCACAAACCTACCATGATGCGTAGGTCAAAGGATCACAAATACTACTCAACTTGAGAAGACCATCTATTAATTGCTTCATAGGATGTCTATTGAAGGTCCTCGTGAGTCTGTTCAGTATCCAGTCCTTACTGAATACTTGCATGCCTATACGGACTTTTGCTAAGCCCATAGTCTGCTAAGATTAACCATCTAGACAATCTAGATATGGACATACACTGACCCAAAAGGAATATTGATTGACCTGTGCCAATAACTATAGACCAGGAACGATGTTTTTGAGAACATATTGCCCAATGACATTTCTTAGCACCATTTGCAACTCTTTACAACTACGTCATTACTATATTTGTTCCTATTTCAAACAAGATACTAACTCTCTAGAATTGTTAACTCTTAGCATTGACCTAAACTCTTTTAGATTAGATCTAAACTTTTTTAGAGCTATAGTGTCTAAAACGTTACAAACTTCTTACTATATAAATAATAATAATAATTGACGAATAAAAAAATATTTATTTTATAAATATTAAATATATAAATATTCATACAACAATTTAAATGGCACGTAAGCACTATATTTAACATGGCATTGCTATGACGCAGTTCTAGAACCTAGCCTTAAGGTCAATCAAGTCCTTCAGTAGCTTCTACCAGTTATTTACTAGCTACTCCTAAACAACTCACTAGCAGTAGATCAACATATTTGACTTAGCTACTATGAAACAAGGACTCAAAGAAATATTGAAAGACTATGTTAGACGTTTCAAAGAATTATACAAGTAGATCAAGAATCTTGATGATGCATCTCTCTTTATTGCATTCTTCAAAGAATTACTACCACACACTCATATCTATGAAGTCTTTTGCGACAACCCACAAGAAGTATAGAAGAATTATTCTGACATATAGAATCTTTTATTCATGTAGAGGAAGATTGATTGAGTAGAGGTCATAGGATGATAATAAAAACTATTACTAAATCTATCCCTTTTTGAGACCCAAGAGCAGCAGCCCAGTGTTAGACTAAATTACAGAAGAAGGACAAGATCTCCCTGATCACTAAGAAGTCATGAAACAAATCAAGCTTTAACACCCCTTTAACACCTGAACTACTTCTCAATACTTTAGTAAAGAAGATCTGGATGGACAACAAGCACAGAAGATTATTTTGTGGTTTGCCACTAGTAAGAACCTTGACCGATTAGTGAGATAAGACCTAAAGATAATTATGGACACAATATAAGTGAATGCAGAATGTTGAGAAGATAAATTGAAGATTTGGCGTGCAGAGATGTTTTAGCCAAATATATTCTTAAAAGTGAGGTATCTTTTCCATTAGGTAGTCGCGACAATGAGTAGCAAAGCATTTTCACTCCTAATATTGCTCTCGGAGAGGTAGAGATCACAGTTTCTCCACAAATAAACACGTTGTGCATATATAGCAGACCTGATAATGACAAGGATGCCCATCTATATTACAATTATGAAGAAGATATTAATGAATGCAATGATGACACCATTATAGAAAAAGTGTTTGAAGCTTTCAAAGAAGTAATGAAGATTACTATGCAAGCATCCCCTCAAAGTAACTTTGATCAATATGCAAGCATTTAACTATATTGAGTTCTTAGAAAAAAGATTTTCTAGGCATCATCTATCCATATAATGATCCACTGGTGATTACTGTACAAATATCTAACTACTCTTATCTCAAAAGTCTTGATTAATGGTGGAAGTAGTGTAAATATTATATTTTGGAGCACTTTTCAAAACACAGGCTTAAAAGAAATGGAAACTATCTCAAGCAAATCACCAGTAATTGCTTTCAATGGCACTGAAACAGTACCTGTAGGGTCGATACACTTACAAGTCACGATGGCTCAAAAAACCCTGACATTGAACTTCTTAATAGTTGATGCTTCCTCGAGATACCATGCCATCATAGGGAGAGATTAGATCCATCGAATATATAGAGCAATATCCACTCTGCACTAGAAAATGAGATGTAAAGCCAAAAATAACTTGGGAATTGCTACCATAAAGGAAAATCAATAAGTAGTGAGAAGATGTTATCAGGTCAACCTGAAGGAATATAGGAATACAGGTACATCTGCATCACCGTCTATATGTATATGTTTTTATTCACAAAAATGTGTGTAACATAGTTATTCAATAAAAAAAGCTGATAGCACATAAGTTGCCAAGGCACGCAAGATGTCAAAAGATGACAAACATATGGCTCACCATTTATACATTTAAAGACGACCAAAATAAGTTACAAAATAAAAAAAAAGCTAACTAATTATGTTGCACATTCAAAGCTAAAACCTAACTAATTATGTCATACATTGAAAGCTAAAAGACAACTAAATAAGTCACACAAATAAAAAATCAGACGAATATACGTCGCACTATTCATATAAAAAAGACAACTAAACAAGTTGCATAAATTAAAAAGCCGATGAACATATATTGCACCATTAATATAAAAAAGATGACTAAATAAGTCGCACAAATCAAAAAGCCGATGAACATACATCGCACTATTTGTATCAAAAAGACGACTAAACAAGTTGTGCAAATGAAAAGATGATGAACATATGTCACACTATTCATATAAAAAAAGACAACTAAATAAGTCACGCAAATCAAAAGATGACAAACATATATCGTACCACTAATATAAAAAGAGACAACTAAATAAGTCGAACTAGTAAAAAAGATGACTAATATATATAAGCATCATTCATACTTAAGAAAAAGATTACAATCTAATAAGTAATTAAAAGACGATTGAATATGTCTCATATTCGTAATTAAAAGGTGATTATCTATGTTGTATACTCATAGTCAAAAGATGATTAGTTATATCGTATTTTCATAATCTAAAGACAATTAGTTATGTTGAATATTCATAGTCAAAAAATGACTAATTATGTCCTTATTCATAATCAAAAGATGACTAATTATGTCACATACCTAAAATAAAAAAGATGACTAGTCCTATCGCTTACTCATTACTTAAAGACATTTCTGCAGTACTATCTGCATAAAATAAGATACAAGACTCTACCAAATAGCAGTTACAATTAGTTTCATGGGGTTTCAAGAAGAGAGAATAATAAAAAGTAGAGAAAAGCACAAATGATCAAATCTTGCGAGTTAAACCAATCACACAAGTTGTCAAATCTTGCGAGTTATCAAATCACGTAAGTTGTCAAATCTTACGAGTTTCAAATTATATAAGTTTTTAAATCACGTGAGTTGTCAAAATATGTGAATTACCAAAATATACAAACCATGTGAATTTTGCAAAGTGCACATCTATGCAAAGCTTTCAAATAAAAGTTATTAGCTGTAAAAGTTGTAAACTATTCCCTTTATAATCATGTCTTGATAATAAATTCCTATAGCTAAAGAAGCAAAATAACAAGAATTATAACTTACATTACAACATAACTCACTGAATCATTAAAAGACGATTGAGTATGTCATACCATTATGATCATAAGACGACTAAGTATGTCACACTCTCATAATTAAAAGACGACTGAGTATGTCACATTATCATAATAAAAATTACAACCAACCATATTACACAATCAAAATCAAGGAATGATCAATCATCTTGCACAATCAAAATAAAAAGACGATTTAAACAAGTCGCATGATTAAAAAGGCGACTAAACAAGTCACATAATTAAAAAGACTACTAAATAAGTTGTACGATTAAAAGATGACTAATCATGTCATACACCCTTAAACAAAAGACAACTAGTCTTATCGTATACTGATAACCAAAATGATGACTAGTCATGTCATGTATTTAAAGTTGAAAGATAAATGATTAAACCTTGCAATCAAATAAGTGATCAAAATTAACTACATACACAATTGAGAATGCGATATATCACATCATACGTTCAAGCAGATGAATAACCATATAATTAAATCCAATAAAAAATGACTAAATAAGTTGCATAGACAAAAAGCAAGTACTCGTATTACACAATAAAAAAAAGTGGAGTGAAAAAACATTCGCTATTCACTTAATACTTATGATACATTTTAAATCTCAAATATAACAAATAATAAAAGAAATGTCAGATTATATTCATTCGAATAAATACACAAAATATACTTAGTATACATATCTTAAGGGAAAATATATATCAATATCTATATTTATAAAATAAAAAAGAAGAAGTGAAGAAGAGGAGACAAAAATAAGCAAAAAGTTAGAAAAAGCCATCGAATACTTCCTAAAAAGAAAAAAGAAGGTTGCTCATATGATTAAAATTCAATATACAACTTAAAATATACCCAAAGTGACATTCGATATACATCAAAGTATACTCTTGCCAGGCCAAACATAAAAGTCATTCAATGCATCTCAAAATATATCCAAAGTATACCCTTATCGGGTCAAGTATGAAATCATCCAAATACATTCTAAAGGCATACCTCAGAATATGCCTCAAAACAAACTAATAAGTACAACATTCAGAAAATGTCTTAGAATACGTTCATTGTTGTGTGATTTCTATGTTAAGTACAAGTGCACGCTATCAAAAACAAGTAATATATGATGAGTTGAGTGTTGATTCCACGAGAAATTGTTATAATCCTTAACCAATTACTAAAATTATTTCTTCTCACCTTTATCCAGATAAATGATAAATTTGATTTATTACTATTAAACCTAATTACTAATTCTACAAATCAATCCTAATTGTGTGAACGGTGTAAGCGCAATCACTATATAAAGAGTATCTAGGATTATAGCTATCCTTCAATATGAAACCAATTTCCTATTATTTTACCCTCGATTTAATTATTGGTCACAATATGTATTTCATCACAAGCCTCTTTCAATAGTCAAGTGATTATACTTTAATCTACCAAATTTGTGATACCACAAAATTTTACTTATTTTGATTAAATTTATTAGTCAAAGAAATGAAAGAATTTGATTGGTTGGAAAAGTGTTAGTATGGTATAAGTGTTTTGCATAGAATTAAAACATATGCTATTAAGACTTTTCTAACACTTGGACCAATGAGATTTTGCCAACAATTTAAATGGAATTTACTAGAATTTGTTAGATTTGAACTAGATTTTTTATTTAGTTTAGTTATTAATACTTTTTAGAATTTTTAGACCAATCAAATGCCATTATTTCTAACCAATGGCATTTCTGTAATTTTGAATTTAGTTGGAGGTATTTTTTTTGAAAAGAAAAATGAAGGCTATAAAAGGGGGAATAGTATTGAAAAATTTGACATTTTAGACACCTTGGCCATCCCCCCCCAAAATTGATTTTCTCATCAATTTTTCAATTGTTCTCCTTTAAAATCTAGCCAAATTCTAATTTTCCTTCACAAATTAAGCCCCCAAACCTTTAATTAAACCTTTCTTCATCAAGTTTCAAGGATCAATTTTAAGTTAAAAGGTGTTATTCAAGGTGAGCTGATGCTAAAAATTCTATTGAATATGGATTTTGGGTTTTAACGTTTAATAGATGAAATAGCCATGTAGAATTAGGGATTTGTGCATTTAATTTGGTAAATTAGAATTTTATTCATTATTTGTGTATTTTTGCAAAACTTAAAGTGAAAGCTTGGCCAATGATAGCCAAGGGAAGGAGAAGGAGAAGAAGTGAATCACAAGTAGAGTAATTAAGCATATAAGGTTGGTGTACACTTTAGATTGAAACTTAAATTTTTTTACTTCGGAGAATTTAGTGTATATTTATGTGATTAAATAATTTGATGGATGAGTATGTTGAAATATGGCATGGAATTGATAATTATATTATTTCTAAATGAATTAAATATGTTTTGAACATTGAATATTAAATAGTGATCAAAATTGAAAACAATTGGGCATTAATATGAATTTTGAGAAAAATAGGACTTATATGAGAATTACAAAAAAATCTGGACTAATACGTAAATATTTGAAAATTGTAGATCCTTATGTGAATTATTATGGAATTAGAACTTATATATGACTTTTTGAAGAAATTTGGGCCTAATTGCAAAATTTAGGCCTAGAAGTGAAAAATTAAAAAAATTTGGGCTTAATTATTAAATCTGTAAAAAATAATTCTAGAACTTATTTGGGTATTTTGAATATTCTGGACCTATATGAAAACTTTTGGAACATTTGGGCTCATGTATAAAATTTGCAAAAAATTGGGCATAAAGGTGAATAGTTAGAAAATTTGGGCCTATTTGTAATAATAAACAAATTTGTGTCTAAATATGAATAATAAGAAAAATTGAGTAAATGTGAATTTGTATAATAATTTAGTTTAAAAAAATATAATAATAATAATAATAAATTTGTGTTAGAATGAATTAAAAGGAATATAAAGTATTAATAATATTATCAAGACGCCCTAAGTAAACCTGAACATTGGTAGGGGAGGATTGGTAGTTGGCATACCAATAGGGTATTATAGCAGTACTGCGCTGTTTGCTTGTCTGATGACACCGCTCTGTGTATCTAATCTGTTATATGTTCTGATCTGTTTTGGATTCGATGAGTAGTCACCGAGTGGTCGATGCCGGATCACTATTTGATATTTGTTAGCCCGTTAGCTAATGTATGGTATCATGTCAGTATTTATTTTAGGCACCTACTAGGATTAATTGTAATTTATTAAAATATTTAATAAATTGATTAATTAAACTATAAATATGATATGTGCATATATATTTTTGATTAATTGAATTGAGAAATTGAATAATATTTTGGTTTAATAAATTAATAAAATTTTATTTATTATGTTATATGGCGAAATTGGTTATTATTGAAATTTTTATTGTTTATATATATGGTTTATTTGCAAAAAGGTAATAAAATATCATTATACTGTTTCAACTTTTGTGTACACCCATTAAGCCATTGTGCTTAGGGCGTTGGATTTACCATGCGCAAGTAGTAGAGTTGCCGTCTCTAAAGACTGAAGAGTGAATCTTTCTGCAGCAACTCAGGTCGCTCACATCCTCTATATACATAATATATTATATTATGGACATTAATTGTATGTACGTGTATATATGTATTTTCTCAGAACTATTTTCTTTAAAACTATGATGATATATGATACTTGTTTTGATAATATGTTGGATTTGCATTAGCTTGGTGAAGGTTTGGTGTATTTAAATTGCAATATGAGTTGTGGATATTTGTTGGAAAAGGGAAAGTTGGTTACGAATTGAAAATAAGATTTAGAGTATTTTCTTTTGTCACAGGTAGTGTAAAGTCCAATTTTTAAGAGAGACTCTGCCAGTTTTTCCCCGTAAATATTTATTTCATAAAAAAAATAAATTTTTTTTATAGATATTGTCTAAAATAGTTAATTTACATGATGTTTAAGAAAAAAATTTAAAAATTTAAGTATGTTTTTGGTAAGTTTGAATAATTGTTTATTATTGTTTGTGTTCGATGCTATCGTAGCATCCCTTGATCTCGTGTCTTGATGAAAGGCGGGTGATGGGGGGTGTTACATTTTTAGTGGTATCAGAGCCCAGGTTTAGGTGTTCCTAGACCTAGATGTGTGTAACATTTTACGTGTGCATGCATTGAACAATATATATGTATTGGTAAGAGGATGTGACTCTGACTTGTAGATTTCTCCTCTGTCTTATATACGATAAGAAATGGAACCTTCTGACACTCGAAGAGTCGATGGTGCTGATAGAAGTATTAGTGACAGCCTAGCCAGTATAGCTAGGGGAGTTTCACATGGGTCCTCAAGCCCAAAGATGCCTGTATAGGCCGAGCAAGGCCAGCTAGGGTTTATGTAGCAAATGGCTGAGGTCTTTTAGCATATGGCCCGAGCTGCATCTCAGAAATCAGTAATCGAAAGGTTGGCAAAATATCGACCCACTGATTTTTATGGAAGGTATGACGAGGATGCATCTGCTGCTGAGTATTAGTTTGAGCGCATAAAGAGAATTTTACAGCAGCTTCATTGCATATTGGAGGAATGCTTGGAGTTTGCAATTTCTCTTTTACAGAAAGATGCCTATCAGTGGTAGACCTCAGTATCACAGATGTTACGGCCTGAGGAGCGGCCCTGGGATTTCTTTTAGAAATAATTTTGAAGGAACTACATTGGTCGTATTTATATTGATAATATAAAGAGGGAATTTATTAATATGAAGCAGCGACAGATGACTGTTACTGAATATGAGCAAGAATTTATAAGGTTGAGTAAGTATGCTATAGAGATTGTAGCTTCAGAGGCAGACAGATGTAGGCGATTTGAAGATGGTCTGAATGATTACATATGCCTTCAGATTACAAGGCTTCAGATCAAAGAATTTCAGAGACTAGTTTCTGCAATGCTTAATGTAGAATGGGTGAAGAAAGAGGAACGGGCCAGGAAAGATAGGAGCCAGCTAAAAAAAGGTCCATGACAATCTAGTGCGTCTCAACAATCGGGTAAGAAATTTAAGAGACCTCAGGCCAGTGGCCAGCCATATGTGCTGAGGCAGGGACAATGATCCTCTGTTAAGTCAGGACATCCGATAGCTTCTATTGTCAGTAACCTAGGGAGCACAGTGATAGGGGCGTAAAAGCACTAGTATAATTTGTACCTTACTTTCTTATTTTGCTCTCAATTATTTAATTTTTTGGCTATTTAATTGTGGTTTTTGATCATAAATAGATGCATGATGGAAAATGTGATGCATAAAAACAAACAAGAGGCGAATCGGACGTAAAATGAAGAAGTTATGCTCAAAATATGAAAGGGGCACCAGAGTTGGGTGCCTAGCGATTGAGCGCCACGGCGCTTGTGGCGGTGAACATGGTATAGGAACAGTATTTTGCAATAGTACCATGAACAATATTTTGTTACATTAACTCGTGAATAGTATTTTAAAGACAAAAACCTATAAATAGAAAGCCAAAAATCCTAAGAGGGAAAAAAGAGAGAAAGGAGGCAAAAATTTAGAGAGAGAATTCACAACATAAGACTAAAGATCAAAGCCAAAGATTGAAGAACCAATATCAAGATTCAAGTTTCAAGTCAAGATTGAGGGAGAAGCATATCAAGGAGTCACTTTGATTAGTTTTTCTTCTCTTTCTTTTATCATTATGTTCTTTTTCTTGTTGATCTTTATGAATTGATTTGATACTTTTGGTTTTGTGATGGGTTAATTTGTTCATATAGAGTTAGACTATGTGAACCTAGTATGGATTTGGATTGTGTTAAATTTTAGTTTATGAACTTGATAAATTCAATTGATTCATTTTATCTTGTTTTTAATGCTTTCATTATACCTGATCAATATTTTGAATGATTGATGAGCCATGATGAACTCGACGGAGGGATTCATGTGTTTAGCTTAGGGTAGTTTGATGCATGATCATTGGGTAACAATTATGAGTTCCATCTAGGATAGACATATACCTAGGTGATATGTATGGTATAATTTAGACTTGATCTTAATAAATTACATTCTGATTTGATTACCATAGACATATAGGTGATTGTTAGAATGCGTAATATAGTCACTTGACCATCGACAGAGGCTTGTGATGAGATTAGTGTCTAAGCCAATCAATTAGTATTAAGAGATTAACTAAGTGATTAATGAGTCAAATGAAATACTAGGAGACGAGTCAAAACCCTAGATTATCTTTATTTGTGAATTCTACTCTTTACTTTTGTTTAGTTTAATTGATAGAGTTAAATTAGTTAAATAAATTCAAGATTTTAGTTTTTTGATTAAAAGTTAAGTAGGTATAATTTTAGTACTTGATTTATAGAATTAGATTGCATAGTCCCTGTGGGATCGATATCTGGACTTAAAATTCTATATTACTTGATACCATAGCGTGCACTTACGCTTAACTACTATAGCACAACAATCACACAACGAGAGGACTAGCCCTTATATGTGAGCACTATCATAGAAAGCATTTGGGGGAATGCTAGAGATTTACAGGAGCGTGCTTTAAATGTGGATCAAATGATCATTTTCTGAAAGATTGCTCGAGAAACAAGGGTAATACTATTCCACCGACTGAGAGAACAGCTACCACGGGCCAGAAAGGCAGGAGGCCCAGCCGGGCAGATATAGCAGGAAGCAGTCAGAAATAAGTACCTGCATTAGTAGGAAGACATGACACTCGGACCTTAGCACATACTTATGCCATTAGGGCTTAAGAGGAGCAAGAAGTACTTGATGTTATCGTGGGTACAATTTCTATCTTTGACACCTCAGCTCATGCATTGATAGATCTAGGGTCCACTCATTCATACATTTGTACTACCATCCCTAGAAAGAGAAACATACAAGCTGACATGACTGAACATGAGGTGTTAGTTAGGAATCCCTAAGGTTACAGTGTGATCATGAATAGGGTATATCGAGGATGTTCAATCCAGATACAAGGGTATAAATTTCCAGGAAATTTAATGGAATTGACTTTTCATAATTTTGATGTGATTTTAGGTATGGATTGGTTGTCACAGCACTGAGTTGTAATTGATTGTCGTCTAAAAAGAATTACTCTTCAGAATGTAGATGGAAAGAAGATAACTATGGTGGGAGAAAGGGTAGACTATCTCTCTAATGTAATTTCAGCCACTACTGCTGTAAGATTAATCAGGAAAGGGTGTGAAGCTTATCTGGCACACGTAGTTGATTCGATGAGAGATAGATCTAGTCTTCAGAATATACCCACTGTGTGTGACTTTTTAGATGTATTTTTGGATAATTTTCCTAGCTTGCCATCAGAAAGAGAGATAGAATTTGTTATAGATGTTGTGACGAGTACTACCTCAATATCTATTCCTCCTTACAGAATGGCACTTGCAGAGTTGAAGGAATTGAAAATACAATTGCAGGAGTTACTAGACAAGGGATTTATACGACCTAGTGTATCTCCATGGGGCACACCGATGTTGTTTGTGAAAAAGAAGGATGGGTCACTCAAACTGTGTGTGGATTACAGATAGTTGAACAAGGTCACAGTCAAGAATAAATATCCCATGCTGAGAATTGATGATTTATTCGACCAGTTGAGAGGATGTGTCTTCTTCAAGATAGATTTGAGATCAGGGTATCATCAATTAAGAGTGAAAGAGTTTAACATTTTGAAGACAACTTTTCAAACTTGATACGGATATTATTAGTTTGTGGTAATGCCATTTGGGCTGATGAATGCACCTACAGCCTTTATGGATTTGATGAATCGTATTTTCCATCCGTACCTTGATCAGTTCGTAGTGGTGTTTATTGCTGATATTATGGTTTACTCTAAGACCCCAGAAGAGCATAATAGCCATCTCCAGATGGTATTGCAGACTCTGAAAGAGTAGAAGCTATATGCTAAGTTGAGTAAGTGTGAATTTTGGTTGAACAAGATTTCTTTTCTTGGGTATATTATGTCTGCTGAACATATTAGAACTGATCCTAAGAAGATAAAAGCAATCTTGGAGTGGAAGCCACCAAGGAACGTTACAGAAGTCAAGAGCTTTCTCGGCTTAACTGGTTGTTACAGACGTTTTATGAAGGGATTCTCTTCAATAGCAGCTCTATTGATTAAGTTACTCCAAAAGAATGTTAAGTTTGAGTGGAATGAGAAGTGCCAAGCAAGTTTTGAGAAGCTTAAGGCATTGTTGGTTGAAGCTCCAGTTCTGACTCAGCCAATGTCTGGAAAAAGATTTTGTAATCTACAGTGATGCCTCACATAATAACATTGGCTGTGTATTGATACAAGAAGGAAATGTGGTTGCTTATGCTTCTAGACAACTCAAGACCCATGAGAAGAATTATTCGACACATGATCTGGAACTAGCAGTTATAGTATTTGCTTTGAAAATATGAAGGCATTACTTGTATGGGGAAAGATGTTACATTTATACTAATCATAAGAGCCTTAAGTATTTACCCACTCATAAAGAGCTTAATTTGAGACAAAGAATGTGGATGGAGTTGCTTAAGGATTATGATTGTGTCATTGACTATCATCTGGGAAAAGTGAATGTAGTAGCTGATGCTTTGAGTAGGAAATCCTTGGTTGCATTAAGGGCTTGAATGCTTATCTGAAGATGGCAGCTGATGGTGCAATAATAGCAGAATTGAAAGTGCAGCCTAGTTTGATCCAGTAGATATGAGAAAAGCAGAAACAAGATGAAAAGCTAATGATCATTCGTAGACAAGTCTAAGAAGAGAAGGAAGCCGATTTTGTAATAAAATGGGATGATTGTTTGTACTTTAGAGAAAGACTATGTGTGCCTCAAGGTGATGATTTAAAGAAGACTATTCTGAAGGAAGCATACAATAATTCTTATGCTATGCACCCAGGTAGCACGAAGATGTACCAAGATGTGAAGACTCATTACTGGTAGCCTGGTATGAAGATGGATGTAGTGGATTATATTTCTAAGTGTATAACGTGTCAACAAGTGAAAGCTGAACATCAGGTTTTATCAGGTTTACTACAGCCCATCTCGGTACCGGAATAAAAGTGGGACCGCATTACTATAGATTTTGTTACTGGACTACCTCTCACTCAGAGCAGACATAATGCCATTTGGGTGATTGTAGACAGGTTAACTAAGTCAGTGCATTTCCTACCAGTCAGGATTGACTACTCATTGGATAAACTGGCAGAATTGTATATTAAGGAGATAGTCAGGTTACATGGTGTGCCTGCATCTATTATATCAAATAGAGATCCAAGGTTTACATCCAGATTTTGGAAGAAATTACAGGAAGCCTTGGGTACTCAATTGAATTTTAGTACGTCATTCCATCCACAAACAGATGGACAATCAGAGAGGGTAATTCAAGTGCTAGAAGATATGCTCAGAAGCTGTGTTATTGACTTTCAAGGAAGTTGGGTTGAAAAATATTCTATTAATAGAATTTGCTTATAATAACAGCTATCAGTCAAGCATCGGCATGCCACCTTATGAAGCACTATATGGAAAGAGATGCAAGATACCTTTATATTGGACATAACTTAGCGAGAATAAGCTGGTAGGTCCAGATTTGATAAGACAAACTGAAGAGAAGATGAAGATGATTAAGAAAAGACTAAAAGTCGCAACTTCACGATAGAAAGCTTATGCGGACCAGAAAATGAAAGATATTGAGTATAAAGTTGGGGATAAGATCTTTCTGAAGGTATCTCTATGGAAGAAAGTATTGAGATTCAGGAAGAAGGGTAAATTAAGTCTTAGGTTTATCGGCCTATATGAGATTATTGAACATGTGGGCCTGGTAGCCTATAGACTACCTTTACCACTTGGGTTGGAGAAGATACATAATGTGTTTCATGTATCTATGCTGAGGAGATATCGATCAGATCTTTCTCACGTTATCGCAGCTGAGAGCATTAATGTGCAACATGATTTAACATATGAAGAGGAACCAGTGAAGATATTGGATTGAGAAATCAAGGAGTTGCAGAATAAAAAGTTTTCACTGGTTAAAGTATTGTGGAGAAATCATAAGATTAAAGAGGCTACCTGGGAAAGTGAGAAAATAATGCGACAGCAATACCCTTACTTGTTTGGATCAGGTAAATTTCGAGGACGAAATTTCTTAAAAGGGGAAGAATTGTAACACCCCAAAATTTTATTTATTTTATTAAATTTATTAGTCAAAGAAATGGAAGAATTTGATTGATTGAAAAAGTGTTAGTATGATATAAATATTTTGCATGGAATTAAAACCTATGCTATTAAGACTTTTCCAACACTTGGGCCAATGAGATTTTGCCAATAATTTAAATGGAATTTACTAGAATTAGTTAGATTTGAACTAGATTTTTTATTTAGTTTAGTTATGAATAGTTCTTAAAAATTTTGTATCAATCAAATGCCACTATTTCTAACAAATGGCATTTTTATAATTTTGAGTTTAGTTGGGGGTATTTTTTTGAAAAAAAAATGAAGGCTATAAAAGGGAGAATAGTATTAAAAATTTAGGCATTTTAGACACCTTGGCCGTCCCCCCCCCCCCACTCTTTTAGGTTTTTTCATCAAAATTTCAATTATTCTTTAAAATCTAGCCAAATTCCATTATCCCTTCACAAATTAAGCACCCAAACCCTTAATTAAACCCATCTTTATCAAGTTTTAAGGATTAATTTTAAGTTAGAAGGTGTTATTCAAGGTGAGTTGATGCTAAAAATTCTATTAAATATGAATTTTGGGTTTTAACGTTTAATAGATGAAATAGCCATGTAGAATTAGGGATTTGTGCATTTAATTTGATAAATTAGAATTTTTTTCATTATTTGTGTATTTTGGCAAAAATTAAAGTGAAAGCTTGGCCAAGGATAGCCAAGGGAAGGAGAAGGAGAAGAAGTGAGTCACAAGTAGAGTAATTAAGCATATAAGGTCGGTGTAGACTTTAGATTGAAACTTAAATTTTTTTACTTTGGAGAATTTAGTGTATATTTATGTGATTAAATAATTTGATGGATGAGTATGTTGAACTATGGCATGGAATTGATAATTATATTGTTTCTAAATGAATTAAATATTTTTTTTAACATTGGATATTAAATGATGGTCAAAATTGAAAAACAATTGGCATAAATATGAATTTTGAGAAAAATAGGACTTATATGAGAATTCTGAAAAATATCTGGACTAATACGTAAATATTTGAAAATTTTAGGTCCTTATGTGAATTAAAACTTATATATGATTTCTTGAAGAAATTGGGGCCTAATTGTAAAAATTTGAAAACTATAGGCCTATAAGTGAAAAATTAGAAACTTTTGGGCTTAATTGTTAAATCTGTAAAAAACAATTCTGGAACTTATTTGGGTATTTTGAATATTCTGGACCTATATGAAAACCTTTGAAATATTTGGGGTCATGTGTAAAATTTTAAAAAAATTTGGGCATAAAGGTGAATAGTTAGAAAATTTGTGTCTAAATATGAATAATAAAAAATTTGAGTGTATGTGAATTTGTATAATAATTTAGTTTAATAATAATAATAATAAATTTGTGTTAAAATGAATTTAAAGGAATATAATGTATTAATAATATTATCGAGACGCCCTAAGTAAACTTGAACATTGGTAGGGGAGGATTTGTAGTTGGCATGCCAATGTATTATAGTAGTATTGCGTTGTTTGCATGTCTGATGACGCTGCTCTGTGTATCTGATCTATTATTTGTTCTAATCTGTTCTGGCTTCGGTGGGTAGTCACTGAGTGGCCGATGCCGGATCACTATCTGATATCTGTTAGCCCGTTAGCCAATCCATGGTATCGTGTCAGTGTTTATTTTGGGCGCCTACTAGGATTAATTGTAATTTATTAAAATATTTAATAAATAGATTAATTAAATTATAAATATGATATGTGTATATATTTTTTTGATTAATTGAAATGAGAAATTGAATAATGTTTTGGTTTAATAAATTGATTAATTGATAAATTTTTATTTATTATGTTATATGGTGAAATTGGTTATTATTTAAATTTTATTGTTTATATATGCAGTTTATTTGCAAAAAGATAATAAAATATTATTATATTGTTTCAACTTTTGTGTACACTTACTAAGCCGTTGTACTTAGAGCATTGGATTTACCATGCGCAGGTAGTAGAGTTATTGTCCTTAAAGACTGAAGAGGAAATCTTTCTACAGCAATTCAGAGTCGCTCACATTCTCTATATACATATATTTATATTTGGTAGATATTTTATTTGTCTATAAACTGTTGTATATTATATTATGGATATTAATTGTATGTATGTGTATATATGTATTTCTTCAGATCTGTTTTCTTTAAAATTATGATGACATATGATACTTGTTTTGATAATATGTTGGATTTGAATTAACTTGGTGAATGTTTGATATATTTAAATTACAATATGAGTTGTGGATATTTGTTAGAAAATGGGAAGTTGGTTAAGAATTAAAAATAAGATTGCGAGTGCTTTCTTTTGTCATAGGTAATGTAAAGTCCAATTTTTAGGGGACACTCTACCAATTTTTCTCCGTAAATGTTTATTTTATAAAAAAATGAATTTTTTTTATAGATATTGTTTAAAATAGTTAATTTACATGATATTTAAGGAAAAGAAAATTTAAAAATTTAAGTATGTTTTTGATAAGTTTGAATAATTGTTTATTATTGTTTGTGTTCGATGCTATCGTAGCATCCCCTGATCTCGTGTCTCGATGAGAGGCAGGTGATTGGGGTGTTACAGAATTCCTATATTCCTATGGTAATTTGAATAAATCAAAGCTCATTACAAACATGTTGTATTGACCCATACATGCTATATAGATATATTCCTATCATATATCAAAACTTGTAGATATTACTCTACAATCATACATCAATTTGTCTAGATCTAAACAATAGGATGTCTTTTCCAAGTTTATCCTAATGTGCAATAATCATCCAATCACCATTCCTAACATATTGAAAGCATTAAGAACAACACAAATTGAATAATAAACTGAATTCATAACAATGAGAATCAAATATTACAATTAAGTTCACATATTAAGTTAAAGGCTACAATCCTAGATAATGAAATTAAATCAACATAATGAGAGTTTAATGGCTACATAACAATAAATAAACATGGTATAAGTAATCCTTCACCGAATTTATGAAGACAATGGTGCCTCCATTCAATTATTGGCCTTTGGTTAAATCCTTTAAAAGTTAGCAAAAATGCTTTTGATTGTGTAATCTCTCTCCAAATAGGTTTAAATGTTATTTTTCCACAATATGAGAATTATTTCTGGGTTAGATATATGTTAGATTGAGAGAAACTGGGTTAGGATTATGTTAGGAGTCAGATTTTTGCGTTTGGAGGCGAAACAAGGTATTTATAGAATCATCGAAACGGTGGAGCGTTCACTATTTAATGCTAGGGCGTTCATTAGTTGTATGAACACTGGGGCATTGGCTGTCGTAGCAAAATTATTATAGCGATTTACTATATCAATTTTCCCTCATTTACTCCAATTTCATCATTTTCCATATTCTCCTAATTTAACCATGTAACAAAAATATTTAATGCATAAAAGCTCTTAAATTATCCAAAAATGAACAATTACTAAGATAAATAGGTTCGAATTATGGATCCAAAATATACTCATCAAATACCCCCAAACTTAGACAATTGCTCATCCTTGATCAATTAGAGAGAATAACACAAAGTAAAAAAATAAACATACAAACTCATATTAAAAAATAAAAAACATAAAAGTAACAATTGGTAGGATTGATTTAATGATAACCCTTATTGTTATTGGAATTTCTGCTCATGTGCCATCCCAAGTTTGTATAAATATTGTAATTTCATACTTTATGCAATAAATTAATATTTTATCAAATCGCTAATTATTTTTTAAGGTAAGATGCTTGTAACATTTCAGATATTGTACATATTTGAAAGAGTTCAGATCAAGTCTAAGGAGTTAAAACCTTGTCAAAATTAGGACAGAGACCTGGGAATATGCTTGCAATGACATAGTTGCAAAGAGTTGCAAGTATTGCTAAGAAATGTCATTGTATAAGTATATTCTCAAAATGTATGTTTTTGATCTATTTCAATTGACGCGGGGTCTATTGAGTCGAACCGATTAATATAGATCAGTGTATATCTATATCTGGATTGTCAAGATGGTTAATCTTAGAGAACCATGAGCTTAGTCGAAGCTCGTATAGATATACAGGTATTCAATGATGACTAGATACTGGACAAGCCTTAATGAAGACCTCTAATAGAAATCTTATAAACCCGTCAGTGGAGGGTCTTTCCGAGTTGAGTAGTATTCGTGATCCTTTGACCTGAGCACCACAGTGCGCTTATGAGTGTCCACCATACTTAGGCTCTACATATGTCAAAGACCTTTTATGGTCTAATTTCTGGGTGTTGCTGGGTATAATCCGGTGCCTATGAAGTCCGATGTGTGTAGACATGGGATCCGTCAGCTTATATAGGTGAGTCAAATATCCAGATATTCTAAGGTTGTGTTCCAGGAAGTCTTATTCCTTAAGCATTAAAACCAGGAAAGAGTTTCCCGTAGTATAAACAATATCGCAAATGAGTTTGCAGATATTATTTATCGGAATACGAATCGAAGAGATAAGTTTAAGGTTGAGCAATATGGGACTTGACGGTGTTGATCCATGTCTATGTTCTTTCAAGATATCAATGACGGAGGGATTGTACGAATATGGATTAACCTCAACTTATATGGTTTAATTCTTGATTTTATATTATCTATAACGTGTGTGTATAGGACATCAGTTATGGACTTATAAAAATTTTCTGTAAGACAAAATGAGTATGAACCTATGAAGTATTATTATATGAAGTGTACTCATTGAACATGTGGGTAGCGCATCGGATCGAATTGTTCAATCTAGGAAGTTTTCAGAAAATATGAATTTATTTCAGGGTCTCTCGTGGAGTAGCTAAGATTTAAGTGTTAAACCTAATATTGTGCCAAGTGAGACTTGACATTTTTATCTATCTAGTGTATACCTCAAATTGTGCCAATAATTTGTATGGGTACTAAATTTGACATTGATGGATATAATACCATTTAAATGAAACAATTGTTGTTTTAGTTAAATAAACTTATTCGGCTATTTATTTATTTTAGGGTCTCTCGGGGAATAGTTAAAGTTTAAGTGTTAAACCTAATAATGTGTCAAGTGAGACTTGACATTTTTATCTATCTAGTGTATGCCTCAAATTGTGTCAATAATTTGTATGGGCACTAAATTTGGCATTGATGGACATAGCTACCATTTAAATAAAATAATTGTTGTTTTATTTAAATTAAATTATTCGGCCATTTATTTATTTTATGATCTCTCAGGGAGTAGATAAGGTTTAAGTATTAAACTTAACATTATACTGAGTGAGACTTGACACTTTTATCTATATAATATATGCTTCACATTGTGCCAATAAATTATTAGGGTACTAAATTAGAAATTAATAGATATAATAATAAAACAATTGTTGTTTCATTACATATATCAATCAGTCATCAATTTTAATCAAATGAATTTGTTTCATTTGAATAATCAATATGTTACCAAATGTTTCATTTCGATTAGATGAATCAATATTAAATGCAAGTTGTTGCATAAATATTGGCCAAAAGCATATGATAGATATCAAATTGAATTTTATTCAATTTGTAAAGCAATGGGTGATGCGATATTTCTATATCATAAATTAAGTGCAAGTATACACTATCGTATGCAAGTAATAAAGAGACTAATTAGTCGGATGTCGAACCCACAGGGATAATTCTTTCTTTTTAACCAATTACTAAAATTATATCTTCCTAATAATTATTCAGAAAAATAAAAATCTAAGAATGAATGTAAGAAATATAAAAGCAAAAACACAATGTAAAGAGAATAAATGATAGCAATGTAGAGAAAACCTAGGATTAATATTATCCCTCAATATGTTTCTAATGATTAATCCTCTAATATTTAACTCACTTAGTCTTTATTATTGATCAAGACACTAATGTATTCACAAGCCTCTTCCAAGGTCATGCAAGTATACCTTAATTTACCAAATACCTATATTCCTATGGTACTTGTAATAAATTAAGATTCATTAAGATTAGGTCTTATTGATCATACATGCCAATTAGGTATATTCCTATCCTAAGTTGAAACTTGCATATGCAACATTGAATGTTACTCTACAATCATGCATCAAATTACCTAGGTCTAAATATATTGATTCCTCTTCCGAGTTTATCAATAATATTACCAACTCATTCACCATATATTGGCCAGATATATTGAAGCATTAAACACAAGTAATTTAAATAATAAAAGACTAAGTTTATTAAATACTAAAAGATATGGCAATTAAGCACACATATTGAGTTCAAATATTAACCCTAGAAAATAAGTTAGCTCATGGCTACAAGAGAACAGCAGTAAAAATAATTATAAATCATGATACAATTATTAGCAAACCGATATAGACGTCGAATTGCTCTTAATTGCGCTGCCTAGGAACTCTTGATGCCGAAGAACGTCTTGTATCTCTCTCTAAAGATGCTTCAATTAAGCTCCTATTGCTCTCCAAGACTCGTGCTCTGTATTCTTGGTGCTCTTGGGTCGTCTTGGATTGATTCTTGAAGGTTGGGAACGAGTGGCTTTTTATAGGGATTGATTTGAGCTTGAAAATCTCAATTCTTGTCGGATTAGGACTCGCATTACCGCTGGCGCGCTATGCAGTTGTCGCTGGGGCGACGCGTGAAAAAGCTATTACCGCTGGAGCGGTGGAATCTTGGCGCTGGGGCGCTGCATGAAAACGGCTTCACCGCTGGCGCGGTATGTTGATAGCGCTGGGGCGATGTAGCGTCGCTAGCGCGGTGACTCTTCTGCGCTGGGGCGCTAGACGCGACTTAAGCAGCTCGTTTTTCTTATTTCGATCACTATTTCAGCGCTGGGGCGAAAATACTTGTGGCGCGGGGGCGCTGGACTCATAATTTGAAAACTTTGCATTTTAGTCCCTATTTTCGCTCCTTTTGCGTTCTTTCTTTAAATTTCATTCAAGTCCCTATAAATAACAATAATGCACATAAATAGCCATCTATTCTCATAAAATCATAAAGTGTCAATAATAAAAATATGAGAAAATATATGACAAATTTGCCCTTATCAATGGGTGGCAACGATTTTGCCACCTTGCTTCATAATTTGGCCATCAAAGATGCTTAACACTCAGCTAAATCTGAAGCAGCTGTTAGCCATTTTATTGCCGAGTCAACATAAACCACTTGGCAAAGTAGTCTTCTTGTATTGGCCAAACAAAAGGCAAGAATTGCCTATATGTATGTGATGGCCGAGAGTTACAATTCGATTAAAGTAAATTGCTTATGTTTTTAAAGTTAAGAGTTAACTTTAAGTATTTTGAGAGAAAGATATAAAAATAAGAAGCAAGAGTTGCTTCAAATAGTTCTGAAAATGAAGGCTATTAGTCTAGCTTGAAGAAGCCCACTACGTCCCTAACTATATTTGTTCAAAGCACACTTCGATGGTAAGTCTCATAATCTCATTAGAGTAATTAGATTATTTTAATGTGTGTATATTTATATTTCTGATGCGTTACATGTAAGACATGCCATATTTAAATTATTTAAAATGCACATATTCATCCATTGAATGACGCACACATATACAACACCAACAAAAATGGTATCCTAGCACTGTGTTATGTGCCGTATGTCCTTAGATTTGGATTGTTAATGGCGTAATTGATTTCTCGATGCTATTGATTATTTCTTTCAAGTGTTGAAAAAATTCATAATCGGAATATAGCTAAAAGGGATGCCGCAGAGCTGTAGGCTGAATGTCACGGCATTAAAGTAGGGATCTTAATACTGCAGCGCATTTAGGTTCGTTTCGCGACACCGGAGGCTGGGCCTTCAATATTGCAGTTCTTAGAATCTAAGAAAGCCTTAATTACGTTAGTTACTCTAAATATTTATTTTTAAAGAGTTTAAAAATAAATAATTTATTTTTACTATTTATAATTGTTATAAATGAAATATAAAATTATGGGCCATTTGTTTATAACCACATTGGAAACCCTACTGGTGGGGGTTAGTTGTGTTTGCACAAAATAAATGTGTGATTAAGAATCACGGCTTCATGAGATGGGGATACAATTAAGTAATCTCTCTTAATCAAATTGACTTATGTACCATTATGAGATAATGTTACATATTGATCCGTCTTGTTAATACGGTATTAATCAGGTCATATTGGTATTTTCCAATATTGCTAAAGCGTGAAGAATTTGATCGGTGTAATTTTGACTAAGCCGGTTAAACATGAGATGACGCAAATATATACGAACGTATTGCCCAATATTGCTAAAACGTGAGGGTAGTATCAGTAACTTATATTTGATTATTGAGAAATTAATCTGAAATACACTTATCCAACATTGCAGAAGCATGAGGATAAGGTGTATTTAGGATTAGTGATAAGAGTTGCATGAGATGCAATTGACAAGAGTTGTCTACCATTTAGATTTTACAATGGCCAATATTGCTAAAGCGTGAGGCCAGAGTAAAATATCGATAGGGTTTACTTCCTCCTGTATAATTTAAAGAGTTTAAATTGTCGTTTTCCTTTTCAGAGATCTAGGGGATTATGTAAAGCAGTGAGAATGTGTTTTAGATTTAAAAAATATATAATTTGATTATATGCTTAATACTAAATGAAAATTAGCAATTGAAATATTTATATTCCGCTAACATCTCTTATTTTCTCTTGTAAAGATATAATGACCTCATCTAATCCGGCAGACCTATTGGATGTGAACCAACTTAAAGACACGAAAAACTATAAAGACTGGTTGATGAATCTAAGAATTATTTTCGATTCTGAAAAAATTGCATATGTTATAGATTAGATCAGTATATGCCCGGAGAAATTTCTGATGAAGCCACCCTAGATGAGAGGGTGACTTATAAAAAATGATTGGATGATGATTTAAAAGTTAAATCTTACGTTTTTTCCTCTATGTCTACAGGTTTACACAGAGAGCATGCCCATATAGGTGATGCATTTAGTATTACGCTCCATTTGAAGAGGCTATTTGATAACCATCCTCAGGTTGAGGCATACAGGATTACTAAATTGCTTTTTTGGTGTAGACTTTCTAAGGGAAATCCAATCAATTCTCATGTCCACAATATGATTTCTATAATCGAGAGATTGGAGATGATGGACATTACGTTGAATAAATATTTAGAGAATAGTTTGATTCTCCAATCGCTTCTAGGGTCTTTCAGACACTTTATAATGAATTTTAATATGCAAGCAATGACCCAGTCTTATGTTGAACTTTATAATATATTGAAGACAACAGAAGAAGACATGAACAAGGTGGGATAATCCCTCTTTGTTCAGGGTGCTTTATCTTCTATTCTTAAGGCTTCTGGGAAGCCTAAAGGAAAGAAGAAAAAGAAAGTGAGGCAAACACCTAGGATTGGTCCTCAAAGGCGACCAATATCTAAACCATAGAAGTAAGAAAAAGGAAACTGTTTCCACTTTGGCGAGAAAGGACACTAGAAGAGAAATTGCCAGAAATACCCTGCCTCAGTAAAGAAGAATCCCTCAGGTATATGTTTACCTATTATTGACATTTCTTTAGCATATGATGCTAATTTTGATTGGATATTAGATACTGCTTCTCCTTTTCACATTTGCAATGTGTTACAGGGTCTGAGGGAAGTTAGACTGTTGTAGCCGGGAGAGATTCAATTCGTACTGAAAATGGTGATTTCCTTCAGGTCGAGGTTATGGGATATTTTAATTTACATCTCTCATGTAATAAAACTATAGTGTTGTTTAACTGTCTTTTTGTACCCTGTATTTTAAGATAAATAGTATCCCTTCCTGTACTTAATAATGAGGGTTATTATATGTACATATAGAATCGTTCCTTATATTTATATAATATGTATAATATTTTGATACCTATTATGATATGCATAATTTTGAATATAACACAAAATGTCATGAACGTATAGGTAAACATAGCAAGTAGTTTGGAAACTTTAAATAAAACAGAATTATTTCATCTGAGATTGGGTCATATAGGCGTTAACGCTAATCCCGTCTAGTTAAGGATGACTGAATACTTGATTTGACCATAGAACCTTATTCAGTTTGTGAATCATGTATTCAAGGGAAAATGACCAAATCTCATTTTACTAGTGTTGGACACCATGCCACTAGTTTATTGGAACTAATACATAATGATATATGTGGTCTAATTAATCACATTGCTATGGGTGGATTTCAATACTTTGTAACCTTCATCGATGATTTGTCACGATATGGTTATATGTTTCTTATAAGACATAAGTATGAAACCTTTGAAAAGTTCAAGGAATTTAGACTTGAAGTAGAGAAACAAACCGGTATGTATGTAAAATGCCTTCGATCAGATCAAGGCGGTGAATACATAGGCAGTGAATTTCTGAATTATTTAAAGGAGAATGGAATTCTCACTCAGTATAGTCCTCCAGCTACTTCACAGCACAATGGTGTCTCGAAGAGGAAGAATTAGACTTTATTAGATATGGTTTGATCGATCATGAGCTTCATCAATCTCCTTGAATATCTTTAGGGTTATGCTCTACATACTGTTGTTTATGTAGTGAATAGAGTTCTGTCTAAAGTTGTTCCCTTTACTCTCTATAAGATATGGATTGAAGGAATCTAAGTCTTAAATATTTTAAAATTTGGGGCTGTCTTGCCTATGTAAGAGTTACACAATAGGATAAACTTGCACACAGAAGGTACAAGCATAGGTTCATTGGTTATCCCATGAACTCAATGGGATACCAGTTCTATGATCCTGAGGAACGAAATGTGTTCAATGCTCGAAATGCCACTTTTCTAGAGAAATAGTTTCTCATGGATCGTTGTGATAGTAGAAAGATTGATCTTGATAAAGTCAATCATAATGAACCACAGATGGAACTACAAGCTTAATCGAGCAAATTACCTTTTACACACATTTTATGTAGGTCACAAAGAGTGTCGAGGCAATTTAAAAGGTATGGTATGACACCTGAAGGTACCTCTAAGATTTTCTTAGTGGAAAAAAGTAATCATTTAACCTACACAGAGGCAATATTAGATATTGATTCGAAAAAATTGCAAGATGCCAAGAAATCCAAAATTGACTCTATGCATCAAAATCAAGTCTGGGACTAGGTATAAAGCTTATGAACTTAAGCAGGCTTCCTGAAGTTGGAATCTTTATTTTGATGAGGGAATCAGAGGGTCTGGTTTCATAAAAAATAAAAAGAAGGCATGTATATATAAGAAGGTCAGTAGGAGCATGGTTGTCTTTTTTATTCTTTATGTGGATGACATACTGATCATTAAGAATGATATCGGTATGTTACAGTCAGTAAAAGGTTACCTTAATAAGAATTTCTCTATAAACGTTTACGGAGATGCTTCCTATATACTAGGTATAAAGCTTTTATAGATAGAGATAAGAGGCTGATAGGAATCTCCCAATCTTTATACATTGATAGTGTCTTGGAAAAGTACAATTTTAGTAACTGTAAGATAGTTAATGTACATTTTAGACATGGCATTCATCTTTCGAAGAAGATGTGTCCTCAGAAGAAAGATGAGAGGGTTAGAATGTCTAACATTCCTTATGCATCAGCTGTCGGAAGCTTGATGTATACCATGATATATATAAAACCTGATATTAGTATGACTGTAAGTGTTACGAGTTGGTACTAGTCTGATCTAGGTGATAGTCTAACATTCCTTATGCATCAGCTGTTAGAAGCTTGATATATACCATGATATGTATGAGACATGATATTAGTATGGTTGTAAGTATTACGAGTTGGTACTAGTCTGATCCAGGTGATAGCCATTGGATGGCAGTCAAACATGTCTTTAAATACCTTAAGGGTACAAAGGATAAGTTTCTCATATATGGAGAAAATTACTTACAGGTAAGAGCAAGTGAAAGTTGTAAGGATTTGTGCTTATGTACCATCCCAATTTTGTATGAATATTGTAATTTTCTACTTTATGCAATAAATAAATATTTTATTAAATCGCTAATTATTTTTTAAGGTAAGATGCTTGTAACATTTCGAACATTATATAGATTTGAAAGAGTTCAGATCAGGTCAAAGGAGTTAGAACCTTATCTGAAATGGGGCAGAGACCTGGGATTATGCTTGCAATAATATAGTTGCAAAGAGTTGCAAGCATTGCTAAGAAATGTCATTGTATATGTATATTCTCAAAATGTATGTTTCTAATTTATTTCCATTGACACGAGGTCTATCGAGTCGAATTGATTAATATAGATCAGTGTATATCTATATTTGGATCGTCAAGATTGTTAATCTTAGTAGACCATGAGCTTAGTCGAAGCTCGTATAGCTATGCAGGTATTCAGTGATGACTAGATATTGAACAAAACTCAATGAAGACCTTCAATAGATATCCCATAAATCCGTCAGTGAAGGGTCTTCTCGAGTTGAGTAGTATTCGTGGTCCTTTGACCTGAGCACCACGGTGGGCTTATGAGTGATGCACTATACTTAGGCTCCATATATATTAGAGACCTTTTATGGTTTGACTGCTGGGTGTTACTGGGTATGATCCGGTGCCTATGAAGTTTGGTGTGTGTAGACATGGGATCTGTCAACTTATATAGGTGAGTCAAATATCCAGATACTCTAAGGTTGTGTTCCAAGAAGTCTTATGCCTTAAGCATTAAACCCAAAAAAGAGTTTCCCGCGGTATAAACAATATCGCAAATGAGTTTGCAGATATTGTTTATCGGAATACAAATCGAAGAGATAAGTTTAAGGTTAAGCAATAGGGGACTTGACGGTGTTGATCCATGTCTCTGTTCTTTCAAGATATCAATAACGGAAGGATTGTACTAATATGGATTAACCTCAACTTGTATGGTTCAACTCTCTATTTTGTATTATCCATAATATGTGTGTGTGGCACATCAGTTATGGACTTATTAAAATTTTCTGTGAGACAAAATAGGTATGAACCTAGGAAGTCTCATTATATGAAGTGTACTCGTTGAGCATATGGATAGCGCACCGAATCGAATTGTTTAATCTGGGAAGTTTTATGCAAATATGAATTTATTTCAAGGTCTCTCGAGGAGTAGCTAAAGTTTAAGTGTTAAACATAATATTGTGCCAGGTGAGACTTGACATTTTTATCTATCTAGTGTATGCCTCAAATTATGCCAATAATTTGTATGAGTACTAAATGTTGGGTTATGGGGTACAAATTAACTAGGGTGCTTGCATGTGGGTTGTGTTCATCATACTAACAATATACATATCTCATACATACATGTGCACAGCGGAAGATTAAATACAATGAACACTGAAAATACATATTTGATTAAACTGAAAATTCGAGATTGAGAAAATATCACCAATGAAGTCTTTGGATTAAATTTCTTTGAAATTCACTATGAAATGAATCTTTGATCAATCCTAGCAATCAACAAGGGTGGGTTTGATTGTCTAGAATGGCAGCATCTTAATCCAGCATATGTGTTTAACTCTTAAACATGATTTAAAGTTAAACTCTTTAACTTAATCAATTTTGTTTTTCCTTTTATTCAACTCTTGAATAAATAAAACAAATCTTATTTTTAGTTATTACATTTAGTAACCATTTATCTAATTTGTTTTGTTGTTCTAACACTTAAAACACAAAACAAACAATTTCAATTTCTCAAATTGAATTGGCTCCCAAAATGCAAAACCTAAAATACTAAATCAAATTCTAAACTTTTTGATTTTCAATTTCATTTCACTTTATATACTAATGCATAAATTCCAAACTAATTTGAATTTCATTTGCATTTCATTTGGCTTAACCTAACCATAGTTAACATTTAATCATAGTTATATTATTTTAACTTAACCTTTAAGTTAATAAATATTTAATTAATTTAATCATAGTTAACTAACTTAACCATGGTTAGGTTAACCTTTACTTAACCTTTAAGTAAGGTTAACTTAACTTAACCATTTGGTTAACTTTTAACCTTAGTTAAGTTAAATCATTTATTTAACAATTAAATAAATAAATATTTATTTTAATTATTTAACAATAAAATAATCATAAAGTGAAATTACTTTTATATCCTTACTAGGTTACCAAGTTAACCTAAAGTGGGTCCCACCATTTAACCATATACTTTAGTTAACGTAACCTTAGTAATTGCTGAATTATACTGTATTGAACAATTCAATACGGTACACTGCCCAAGTGCTCAAAGAGTACATTTTATATTGGGACTCTCTAGGTCCACACCCGATTTGTCAAATGGAACTATTCCATTAATCCGTAATCGATGCCCCACACACACGTTACGAATATTACAAATCAGCGTGTCAGACCATACAAGTTGAGGTCATAACGTATACGTATAATCCTTCCATCATTTATATCCTGGATGTGCGGGGATATAGATCAACACCATTAAATCCCCATTTGCTCATCCATAAACTTATCTCCAGATTCGTATCTCGATAAACAATATACGCAAACACTTTTGCTATATTGTTTAACCCTGTGGGAAACTCTTTCCCGGGTTATGCTTGTGGCCATAAGATTTTATGAAATATAATCTCGGAGCATCGGATATACAACTTACCTACGTAAGCTGACGGATCCCATATCTACGCACACCGGACTCCATGAGCATCGGACCATACCCAGCGACACATAGCTGTCAGACCATGAAAGGTCTCTAACATATGTGGAACCAAAGCATGATGGATCACTCACAAGACCATCATGGCGCTCAGGTCAAAGGACCACGATTACTACTCAACTCGAGAGGACCTTCATTTGACGGTTTCATAGGATATCTATTGGGGTCCTATGAGTCTGTTCAGTATCCAGTCCTAGCTGGATACCCACATGCCTATACAAGTTCTAACTCATGGTCAGCTAAGAACAACCATCTGAACTAGTCAGATATATACATACACTAATCTATATATTGTGAATTCACCGATAGACCCGCATTGGTGATCATAGATCAGGAACATTATATTTGAGACATACTTACATAATGATATTTCTTAGCTGCTATTGCAACTCTTTGCAACTATATCATTACAAGTATACTCTCAGGTCTTTATCCCATTATAGACAAGGTTCTAACTATTTAGACCTCGCTGACTCTTATAAACTGATAACTATTAACAATGCTAATTCTTAGCATTTATAACTCTCAGCTTTGATAACTATTAGTTCTGATCTAAACTCTTTTAGATCAGATCTGAACTCTTTCAGATCAAACAATGTATGTAATGTTACAAGCATTCTACCATATTAATATGATATTAACAATCTTTATTCGAAATATTTATTGTATAAATATTAACAATTAATATTTATACAATATTGGAATGGCACGTGAGCACCAGCTCTAACACTAAATTTGACCTTGATGGATATAACAACAATTGTTGTTTTATTTAAATTAAATTATTCGGGCATTTATTTATTTTAGGGTCTCTCAGGGAATAGTTAAGATTTAAGTGTTAAATCTAATATTGTGCCAAGTGAGACTTGACATTTTTATTTGTCTAGTGTCTGCTTCAAATTGTGTCAATAATTTACATGGGTACTAAATATGGCATTGATAGACATAGCTACCATTTAAATGAAACAATTGTTATTTTATTTGAATTAAATTATTCGGCTATTTATTTATTTTAGGGTCTATCGGGGATAACTAAGATTTAAGTGTTAAACCTAATATTGTACCAAGTGAGACTTAACACTTTTATCTACCTAGTGTATGCTTCAAATTGTGCTAATAATTTGTTATGGTACTAAATTGGACATTAATAAATATAACAATGAAACAATTATTGTTTCGTTATATATTTCAATCGGCCATCAATTTTAATCAAATGAATTTGTTTCATTTTAATAATCAATATATTTCCAAATGTTACATTTTAATTAGATGAATCAATATTGGCCAAAAGCAAATGATAGATTTTCAAATTGAATTTGATTTAATTTGTAAAACAATAGGTGGTAACAGTTTTGCCACCAATTACTTCATAATTTAGCCACTAAAGAAGCTTAACACTTAGAAACATTTGAAGCAGCTGTTGGCTATTTTGCTACCTAGTCACCATAAACCCTTTGTCAAAGTGACCTTATTTTATTTTTCAAACAAAAGGCAAGAATTTCCTATATATATGTGATAGTTGAGAGTTACAATTCTAGTAAAGTAAATTGGTTTTGTTTTTAAAGTTAAAAGTTGACTTTAAGTATTTTGAGAGAAAGAAATTAAAATAAGAAGCAAGAGTTTCTTCAAATATTTTCAAAAAGGAAGGCTACTAGTCTAGTTTGAGGAAGCCTACTACGTTCTCAACTAGATTTGTTCAAAGCACACTTCGAGGGTGAGTCTTCTAATCTCATTAGAGTAATGAGATTATTTTAATGTGTGTATATTTATATTTCCGCTACGTTGCATGTGAGATATATCATATTTAAAATTTTTAAAATGCACACATTAATCCATTGAACGACGTACATGCATACAACACCAACAATTGTCTCAAAAATTGCATCATTATTCTCAATCTTTTGGAATTAATAAATGATGTAAACAATTCACAAATACTATAATTAAACACTTTTATTCTTCCCTATAAATGATCAACTATGTGTGTGTGAAACACTCAAGTTTTAATTGATTTGTATCTTGATTAGCTCAAGTACTCAAGATTGTATAGAAAGAGGTGTCTCGATATAGTTTTAAGTACAAAACACTACCATAAGCTTGTTTTTCATACAATTCGCTGCTAATGTAGAAATACACATGTTTAAAGATCTATTAGGTCTTTTATTAGCTTGTAATGTAGAGCTATGATCAAGGTGGGTTATTTTAGATAAAGATTTTGTTTAATTCATACCATAAACACTGAGTCCCTTTGGCTAACAGTTGAACTTCCTACACTTGATTTAATTTTCCAACCTTATGATTTTGACCCAAATTCAACCACATATTCTTTTTTTTATTTATCATTTCATTTTTTTTCATCATTTTTTTATTACTCCCCAAAACTTAGAAAAATACCCTCAAACTTAAAGTGGCACTTACTCACCAAATTTTATTGTTTTTTCTTTTTAAATAACCATAACGCTATAAACTCCAAAATATTTTTCAATATGTTCAGTGTTTATAGTTTTAAGGTTATTTTGGGTACTTAAATTTAAAGTTTAGGCTTGTAATTTGGTTATACAATAATTGGATATTTTATGCTTAAATGGAGTGACTAGGAATAAATATAAATCAAAAGTAGGCTAGAAATACTCAAATAGTCCAAATATAGCCTAATATCATTTTTCTATTCATATGTTTCCTAGGATTTTGCCTCAAGCCATAATCAAATATGTTCTAGAGTGTTTGTATGTTCATCGAGACTGGAGTGTACTACTTAAACATGAGCATTTTTAAGTAAAAATTTAACTAATACAAGCTTTATTCAAGTGCTCAAAAATTAGTGATCACAAATAAGGTCAAAATTCATCTAAGTATTGGTGCATGAATTATTTAATGTATCTATCATTTCCTAGTGAATTGAAAAATAAGTTATGCATTCAAGTTTCTTATCTTAGACTAGCAATTATCATCTCAATCTAACACAAAACACTCAACACACAAAATAAATAATAAAAAAAAGTTAGCATGCAAACTAAAACAACTAAAAACAGTAGCTATAAATAAGTGTACATGACAAAATGGAGTAAATAAACACTTCAAATGTAAATAAACACCAAAGAGTGTTTCCCTCCCTTAAACTTAAATTTTGACATTGTCCCAAATGGCAAGAAAATAACACGAGGTTAGGAAACTCCCATAGTGGATGATGTTTCAACATGGTGGTGTTCGAATTGTGAAACCAATTATATTGCTGGTTTGATGTTGAGTTGCTGCAGTAGGCGCTAACTTTCTTTCAATGCTTGTAAATTACTTTATTTTCTAGTATCTTTGACTGTATCTTTATGGTTATGCTTCAATTCCTTTTTATCAACCTCTGTTAGGAATCATTGTTGTTTTACATACTGCAAGAAAGAAACAACAATAAAAAAATATTAAATTTAAAAATTATAATTTACTTGGGTTGACTCCTAAGAAGTGTTGATTTAACGCCATCGGCTTGATGTCCTCCTTATTGGCTCAAGGAGGATCAAACTGCATATATGAGGCATCACTCTTGTGGAACTTAAGTAGATGTCTTTGAGTGTTAACATTCTTTTTCTTCGACTTCCATTGCTCTATGAGAAAATCCTAAAGCGGCATCCCCGACCATTTCGCTTTGAGCCTAGAAAGACTTTAATCTTAGACTAGAAGACTGAACCCTATTAGACTGTTCTTACTGTTTTCTTTTTTAAATCACTCTGCCTATTCTTAGTCTTTATTCTGTATAGTGATGCCTTTTCATGAGTTTGCGTTTGGATGGCTTCTATCACTTTTAGCCTTGAGATGGCTATGATTCATCTGGAATTACCATGTTGATTTGGAAACAATGGGAATAATCCTTGGAAATCAGTAAATCAAGGTAATCCTCTTGAAGCCTCTTAGGTAATGAAGGTGGTGAACTATATGACTCAAAAAGCTTTATTGTTACTGTTCTTCTTTATCTTTTTCTTGTGCTTTCTCTTTTTTCTCCATTTTCTCCATTTTCACTTCATCTATCTGATGATGATTATTTAATTTGGCTAGCTCAGTGATTGTAGATTGCTCCATTCCACCATCTACAGTGATTGCCTTGCAATGTTCAATATTTTTTTTTTATAGAAGTGACCTTTGTGTTGCTAGGCAATGCTTCTGAAGGATGATTATAGCCGATGTCTATAATTTCTTCAACTCGAGTCTTTTTAGTCTGTAAAGAAGCAGATTGGCTATGTAATAGAGCATCTGCATTCTTTATGCTTTGTATGAACACATCCTCTAAGGTAGATTGTTTCTCCTGCTGCAATAGAGTTTTTGTTGAAAGCTCTGGAAACATTTATATGATCCCTCCATTCTTGATAATAGAAATTAGAAATGAGATCGTGCTGCTGTTGGTTATAACCTCCAATATAATGTGGAGTTTCAATGCATTGACCATTTGGATGATTATCACCACAAAAACACATGTAATTCGTTCTTTACTCTTGGTGACTTTTATTGAAGCAATAATTTCAGTGTTCTATTGATATTTATTGAAGGCCATCTTTTCTAATAAGTTATAAGCATCATCAATAGGCTTATTCATTAACGCATCCCCTGCTGCAGTATTAATTTTGATTCTTAAATGTCCACTAACGCATAGTAAAAGGTTTGCATAAGCAACCATTTTAGAATCCTATGTTGTGGACATTTTCTTAGTAATTCTTTGAATCTGTCCCATGCTTTTTATAAAGATTCTGAATCATTCTACACAAATGAAGTGATATCCTTCCTCATTCTTGCTATTCTTGTTGGTAGGAAGAATCTAGCAAAATATTTATGTGCTAAACCATCCTATGTTGTAATAGATCTTGAAGGTAATGACATTAGCCAAATCTTTGCTTTGTCCGAAAGTGAAAATGAAAATAGTCTAAGCCGTATTTGCATAAACCACAAATTTCTAAGAAATTTACAATTTGCTCACTTGGATCTTCATTTGGTAACCCGCTGAACTGTACTAAAGCATTCAACAATTGGATTACCTCAAACTAGATTTCGAAGTAAGCAACATCTATGTCAGGTTTTCGAATGCTAGACTGTATGTCGTTTGCTTGTAAGATAGTAAAGTCTCACAACAGTCTTTGTGTTATAACTTGGTTTTGCTCAGCCATGTAGGAATTAAACATACTACAAGATGAAAGCAAAAATAAAAAAGTCATTGTACAAAAATATATTTAAATTAAAAACAAAGTAAAATAATACAACACAAAATAAAATAATTCCAAACAATTAACAATATAGTAAAAAAAAAATCACAATTCAATATAAACAAAAGCAACTAAAAACACAACAATAAAAATATAATAACAAAATTAAAAGAAATAAATAAGACAAAATAAAATAGAAATTAAACAAAAATTAATTAAAGCAAATAACAATAAATAAAATAAAATAGAAATAAAAAAAAGAATAAAATCTAAACTAAAAGCAAGATAGATTAGTATTAGTATTAGCAAGAATGAATCTAATTCCCCAGCAATGGCGTCAAAAACTTATTGTGTGATTTCTAAGTTAAGAGCAAGTGCACGCTATCGGGAATAAGTAATATATGATGAGTTGAGTGTCAATCCTACAAGAAATTGTTATTATCTTTAACCAATTACTAAAATTGTTTCTTCTCACCTTTATCCAGACAAATGATAAATTTGATTTATTACTATTAAAACTAATTACTAATTCTACAAATTAATCAAAATTGTGCGAATGGTGTAAGCGGAATCACTATATGAAGAGTATATAGGATTATAGCTATTGATAAGTACATTTTATATATTATATTGTATATCTTCTAAATTTGATAATTGCTTAATTTAAGTACAAATATATGGTTTATGTGTATTAATTTTATTTTGTAGATTTCAAGTTAATGAAGCTGTTTGGGATAAAAATTCAAAGAAAACAAGTAAAAAACTAAACATTCTACAATATTGATGAACAGGGGAGGTGCTACAGTAACCCGCTACAATGCCAAGCTGCTACAGTGCTCGGTGCCTAGGTGCCAAATTACCTAGGATTTGGTGCCTAGGCGCTGAAAAATGGCGCCCAGACGCCAAATTGGGCAGAATGCTTGGCGCTTAGGCACCAAAACGTGACGCTCATGTGCCACCGCCTATTTTATTAGCCATATTCTTGCCCTAATTTGAAGCTTATAAATACTACCCTCTATCCATTTCTCATATCATTAAAGAGGAGCACGAAATAGAGAGAGAATTGAGACTTTTTAGTGAGAGAAATACTATTGAAGCTTGGATTGAGAGAGATTATTAAAGATTTAAGGCTTCCAAGGGCTTCTCTAACTAGTTCCATCTTTCTCTCTAACTCTTTTATATTTAATTCAAGTTTATGATAGTGATTTGTGTTATTTTGAACATGAGTACTTTTGTAAATATTTAGATTGATGTAATTAGGTATTTTCTTATGGATTGCTAGCTTATATGCTCTAGGGCTTGATGGAACTCTATTGAACAATATATGTTGATGTTGTCATGTGATTAATGACTATTTTGTGTTATTCATTTATGCTTTTTTTTTTTATGTATTTAATGTTTCTAATTACATTGAAAAATGGATTGGATGATTTAAATAAATTGAGTTTGTACTTGGGAGAGTCTAAACCATATGTTGGTTGTAAAAAATAATAACTTTGAGTTTGTTGAGTTAAGAAACTAATGAATAATTTTGCGAACAACTATTCTTTAATAATTTCACGTGTGTATAATTTTGCGAACAACTATCCTTCAATATAAATTTATAATTCCATTGTTAATCCATCGGTTTAATTATTGGTCATAACATATATTTCATACAAGCCTTTTTTGATAGTTAAGTGATTATACCTTAATCTATTGAATTTTTATATTCCTATGGTAATTCGAATAAATTAAGGTTCATTAAGAACAAGTTGTATTGACCATACATGTTATATAGGTATATTCTTATCCTATATCGAAACTTGTAGATATTACTCCATAATCATGCATCAATTTGTCTAGGTCTAAATAATAAGATGCATTTTCAAGTTTATCCTCGTATCCCAAAATCATCCAATCACCATTCTTAGCACATTGAAAGCATTAAGAACAACACAAATTAAATAATAAACTGAATTCATAACAATAGGAATGAAATACTACAATTAAGTTCACATATTGATTTCAAGGCTATAATCCTAGATAATAAAATTAAATCAACATAACAAGAGTTTAATGGCTAAATAACAAAAGATAAACATGACACAACCAATCACAAATTGAATTTATGAAGACAAGAATGCCTCCATTCAATCCGTGGCCTTTTGGTTGAATCTTTCAGAAGTTAGCAAAAATACTATTGATTGTGTAATCTCTCTTTAAAATAGGTTTGAATGTTATTTTTGCACAATATGGGATGATTTCTGGGTTAAACACGTGTTAAATTGAGAAAAAATGGGTTAGGGTTATGTGAGGGGCCAAATTTTTGCGTTTGAAGGCAAAACAAGTTATTTATAGAATCGTTGAAATGCTGGGACGTTCACTATTCAACATTGGGGTATTCATTAGTTGTATGAACGCTGGGGCATATATTTTTAGATGTGCGAGGTGATGGTCACTATAACAAAATTAATGTAGTAAATCACAGTTCACAATCACGGTTTAATAGTATTGTAGCAATTTTATCTCATTTTCTCCAATTTCATCCTTTCTCATGTTCTCATATTTTAACCCTGTAATAACAACATTTAATGTATAAAAAGCTTTTAAATTACTCAAAAACAAATAATTACTAAGATAAATGGGATTAAAATATGGATCCAAAATATACTCATCATTTATTAATCAAAGTAAACATTTACTCACTATGAGGAGTACTAGTGAACCTATAAGTAACAAAACTTGAATTAAGAAGTACAAAATATGGGAGACAAATAAAATATCTAAGAAGCATCCTTTAGTGGGACAACTTGTACAGGAACATCTTTATAAGTAGAACTTTTCCCCTTATATTATTTATACACTGAATAATAATAACGGACAAATAAAAATAAAATTACAAAATAAACATAAAGACTCACCAATACCTCTTGATAAAGTAATCTAAGAAGAGGAATATCAAAACCAATTCCTTATTGTCTGAGAGAATCATCACTACCATCAGACTTGACTATAAATCTAAATCAATCCCCCCCATCAGAATTCAAATCATTATTAGTAAAGGTCAGTCGAATCTACAAAGAAGACAAATGCAAAGCATTGGCACTAGTCAACCTTTTTACGAGGAAATCCTTCAGCTGATGAGATTGAACACTCTTCCTATAAAAAGGTTTATCATAGCAATGTCATAATTCCAAAAGATTTAATTTAAAATCTATTATCTCTTCTCAACTTACGTCGAGCTTAGAATCTTTGATAGCAAGATCAACGAGTTGTTGAAATTACTAAATCATCAACAAGCCTTTTCACTTTACCAAGGCAATAACATTAACAGAAGCAATAAATAACCCACTTTTGTAACAAATCAACAGTTGAACTCACTGCTATAGTATTATTTTTCTCCAATAAAACATCTTTTTAATCCATGTCGAGCTAAATAGATTCGAGTTTAGATCAGGCTTCGTAACTCCCCAATATCTTTCCTTCAATAAAGCATCCTTTTATTACCAGCGAGTTAGATAAGATGCAAGTTGTGATTCAAGATGAAACACCACCAAATAGATGTCGAGAAGGTAATGCTACAAAAACAAAGAAGGATGAGTCAAGGAAGGCAAATAAACCAGTCAAACTAAGATATACTCCAAAAAGTAAAATTGTAACACTAAAACCCCAAATCATTGTACTAAGCCTATTTTACAAAACAATCATGTGAAATAGACTATTTTAAAAAAGCCGGGGGAGGGATGAGTGTAGGAAACATAAAATTACCTAAAAGGTAATTTAGGAAGCCTATTTGTACAAAGCTCAAGGGCAAAATAATAAAATACTTAATTAATGGGCTTCTCTCTGCCGATATAAAGGGTCTATTAAGGCTAAATTGGAATATACACAATTCATTTGTCAAGAAATCTTTCTCTTTAGAAATTTAAATTCTCTCTAACTTTTCTCTACAAAAATACTAATTCATCTTGAGATTATTGGATCAATAGAGCCCTAATAACCTCCAAAGGTTCAAGAGTGTAAAGATCCATAAATGATTAAATTTCATTCTTTTTCTTTGTTTGGCATTTGTTCATGGCTTAACATAATTAGAAATAAAAGTAAATAAATATTTAATAAATTATTGCTTTGACAAGTATGAAGAGTTCAAAAGAGTTGTAGAGATTAGAGGTTTTTTTTAATGGAGATATTTAAAATAATTTATAAAGTATGAACTAATTTTTAAATTTAAATTTATGTGCAAAATAATATATATATATATATTAATGTTATATTTATATAGTTGGAATACAAAGTTTATATCTCAACTCACATGGTATCTGATGTGTCTATTATTAATTAGTGATACATCAGTTGCGATACAAATTTTATTGTAAATGAAGATAGTGAATGCAATATATTTAACTAATCAAGATGTGCAATGCACTATTCTTAAGACAATTTTTGTCTCCTAAAAAATAATTTTCTTAGTGCAAAAGAATAAAATGACATTATAGCCTCTAGGATTCAATGACTGAAATTGAAAGTTGTAAGAATGCACACTCGAATGCAACTATCAAGAAGAACAAGTATGTATCTTCTGTAATCTAGAGTAAGTAATATAAAACATAGTAATTATAGAAAAAAAACAAGCAAATTATCTATATTTTTTTTTCACACCTATGACAAACCATTTACTTATAGTGTAATTGTTATTGTTCATACAAGTACCAAGCCTTTCATAATAGTCACTAAGATGGTTACTCATGGTGGTTGTTTAGTTTAAATAGTTACATTCACCGACAATCATCAGCATTGCAATCTTGATTATCCAACACTGCAGCATTGGCCCAATAGCAGTGTTGTGCTACAGCGCTGGCTCTGTAGTCGTGCTACACTGCGACACTTATATTTTGACTTCCTTGGCTATTTTTGAATTGCATTGATGATGCAGCCTCGAATTTAAGTGCCCCGGTGCTCAGATATTAACTTATGGGATTTTTTTTTTATGTTCTAGCATTACAGCCTCAATCTTTAGTGCCACAACGAAAGCCTAATGTCACGAACTTATTTCTCGAACACGTGCGGCTTTAGATACTTTCAAGTGCTAAGTAGCCTAAAAACTTACAAACCAAGAAAGAGATGAAGAAGAAGCACACAAAGTATTTAAGAGAATGCTCTTGTATTACTAATAAAGAGAATTACAAGTTAAGATGTGTCTTGCTCCAACTGAGAGTTCACTTATTTATAGCGAAAGCTATATACAATGGATGGCTAGGATTGAAAACATCCAACGGTCTATAATAAAAACCACCTACCACAAGTAATATTCTAAAGTAATATTCATACTCTAGAATTCTTTACCAACTACTACATAGAAGTGAGCTTGACCCATACGTACATTAATCTCAAATAGGCTTTTAGATAATGTGAGTTATAAAATACTCTAATGGCCCAAATAGCCTTCAAGGGTCTTGGCACGCACCAAATATTTGATGAAATGCGTAAGAACATTTGGGGCGTGATACTAAAATGGCTTAAAATAAAAATTAAAAATAAAATGGGCTAACCTGCATGCTCACCTGTGCACGGTATGTTCGATTAAATGATTTCAAGAATGAATTCTTGAATTAGGCTTGCCATGATTTATTCTTATGAGTGTGGAGTACCTTAAGCTTTCTTTATACTATGCTATGGTAAGAAAAGGGATGAGGACATTTTTTTCCTCAGAGATTGACCTAATTTTCAATTTTATCTCACAAGTTTTAGAAAACTCAATTCTGTCCTAGTCTGTTAGTTTGATTCTGTTAAAATTGACAAAAAATATCTTTTAATAATATATTAACAATTTTACCCTTATTTATATGTTAGTTTGATATGGTGATACAAGTACACTATACAATGTGCACGTGTCAATTTTTAATAGGTTTTAAAAAAATAAAAGACACGTGCCATGCTGTAATAGGTGGAATAAAATAAATAAATAAAGGGGATAGTAGAACAGTGGGTACCGTTGTCAGTGGCCGATAAGCTGGCGGTGACCAATTGCGATTTGACTCAAAATTAATATCATTGAACTCAAAATTTTGTGATCTACGCAATAGTGAGATTTTTTTTAACAACAGAGCACTGTAGATGTGCCAAAAGTGGGGAGGAACATGGTGATTGGCGGCAGCCACCGCCGTTCGCTGTCGAATGGTGGCACCGCCCCCATTCATTAGCGACCATCAACCAGTGGTGGTGGGTAGCAGCCACCTCCGTCGCCGTCAATCGGCAGGAGATATGGTTTTTTGAAATATCTTCGATGTTCCTTGTAAACTTTGTATCTTAACTACGTAAATATAACATTTCTCTTTGTATATAATATATATAGTATTCTTTAAAGTAAATAACCTCATCCAAAAAATCATTACAAAAATTTATGCACGACAAATTATATCCTTTTAATCTAAATACTTAAATCATCACACATGAATACAATGAGCAAAGAATTTATCAAGAATTTATAGCTATTTAATCCACTTTGTTTGAATGTTAAATTGATATTTTCAAAAAATTTCCTTGTTTTGACTGGGCTTTTGTTCGAAATACAATGGTGTCAAATTAAGGTATTTAGATTCATTCTATTTTAATATTCGAATTTTTTCCTTGTTTTGACTTCCCATTCTATTTTAATGCATTAGACGACATAAAAAATAATAACAATATAATTTAAAGAAAAGATCTAAACTTTGTCGATCATTAACATTGCAACTTCAATCCACATTTGCTAATTACTATTATCTCCGACTCATTTGTGGGTGTGGTCTATTTTTTAATATATTTTTTTGAAACTAAGAGTTGGTCTATTTACTGAATTGTTTTTTTTTTGGTTGCATCTTCGTTGTATGTTATTTTTATTAAAAAAGAAAATAAAACTTTTGTAACTGTAAATTAAAATATTAATTTCGGTTAAGTAAGATACAAGTTGGTCTGATACTTGCTGCCTAATGGAATTTTTCTTTTTTATTTTCTAAAATATTGTTAACAACAAAAATTTGCCAAAAGAATATACCGTTATTTGCCTCACGTGTACATTCTTCTCTGAAATCATAGCTAGGATCCACTTCAATAATTATTAAAAGAAAAGAAAACAGTGAGAATAAAAGTTTCCAATACTAGTCAAAAGAGAAAAATATGTAATTCATTATATATATATATATCTTATATGGAAACTCATAAGTGTCAGGCCGTCTTAGCTCAGAGGTAGAGCGCGTGGCTTTTAACCACGTGTCGATATTTCAGTTAAATGGTCAGAATTAAAAATTGGCACTTCATTTCCGTTTACTCAACTCACTATTATAAACACTTGATAAAATCTGAAAAAAATTACTCATTTACTAAAGGCTAGCAAATATTTTGATGCTTCTACCATTTACTAAATTACTCGGTTATTCTTTTCACCGCTAACAACTATGCTTCTACCAAATATTTTTATAAACACTTTGTTAACATTATTAACATAATAAAAGCTTATATAATTCATATGTGCTAACTTATATGATTATACTAATCTCAATTTTGATAATAATAAACAATTATCTAATTTTTATTATATGATATTCTCACAAATTATTTTGAAAAAATTTACTTTTCTAATAAGAATTAATTATTATTAGATTTCATGGAGATTAATTTAAGATCAAGACAATCTTTAACTTGGCTCATTATATATTTTCTTTTTTAGCTTGTATCTTATATTTATGTTGTATTTTATTTTCAATTGAGAGCTTTTGTTAATTGTAAAACATAAAATGTTTTCAGATTGCCTTTTAACCCTTTAAAAAAATATGTTTTACTTAAAAATGAGACAAATTTCATAAAGTCAAAACTGTGAGACTTTACAAATTTTCGTCCTATGAAAAATTAGTTGTGTAGTTTGCAAAATCTAATTATGCAGTTTTAAACTGCAGAACTGATCAAGTAAAATCAATTGTGCAGTTTAGACAATTAGTTAAATCAACTATAGGATTTGAGAACCAGTTTCAAAATCGCTTTTAATAGAGACCAATCAACTACGATGAGAGCTCAAATCAATTTGAGACTGTTTGTGCAATTTGTGAACTGGTTCATAAACTAGGCATGTGTTTTAGGTCCAATGGTCATATTTTTAAAAGGTGGATAAATTGACTGTGCAATTCTATAAATTTTTGGACTTTTTTTAAATAGCTATAAATTACTATTTCTCATTTCTACTATATATAGAGCCTGTTTTTCACTATAAAAAAGTTTTAACAAGTTTTTAAAATACTTATACTTGTTCATCTTTAATTGAAAACAATCAAGCTCTCAATTTATTAAAAACTATCCACATCCAAGGATTCAAACTTTTATATCTATACATTGAGGAGTGTATTCACTACATATCTTTCATACTTCTTTTTCCTAAAAGAAAAATCTTGTAAATCACTCAACTTATGAGTAATCTTGTGCATTGTATGAGCTAATTGATATCCTTCAAGTCAAAATTGTAACTTGCCTTAATTTGGGTCATTAATAATAAAATCCTTATTACAATTAGTGTGGGGTGTGAATGTAAGCTATGTGGAGGTCAAAGCCACATAAAAATTGGTTTCGTATTTCTCTTAACTTCCCCTTTATTTATTGCATTGGTTGTGTTTTAATGTTGCTCTATATATTATAATAGTTTAGTTTAAATTTATGTATTAATTTTTTAACTATCCAATTCACCTCCCTCTTAGGTTGCCATAGCTTCTATTTTATTTAGTATCAAAGCTTAATTTCCTTTTAAATAACTATTCATCTTAGGATGATCCATGGTAATTCTTAGCAAACTTAGTATATGAGGGGTAATCCACCACTAGACCACATTTTTTGATGGAGCCAACTATAATTATTGGAAAGTTAGGATGAAGATATATCTTAATTCCATTAGTTATGACCTTTGACTAGTTGTTGAAGAGGGAGCTCCCTACATTTCTACCAAAACAGTTGGAAAGAAAAATACCAAATTGCAAAGTGAGTGGGATGGTTTTGATAAAGAGAAACTCATTATAAATGCCAAAGTAATTAACCATCTTCTATATTGTAGATAGAAAGGATTTCAGTAGTATTTTCTAATTATAAATTAGCCTATGTTATTTGGTAACAATTAGAGGTTATGTATGAGGAACCAAACAAATCAAGGAGTTTAAGATTAGAAGATTTACTAAAAAATATGAATTGTTTAAAATAGATTATATGAAAGCATAAATGAAATGTATACTTGCTTTACTACCATTATTAATCAACTTAGTTCTCTTGGCAAAAGTCACTATATAAGTGACCAAGCAAAGAAAATTTCTAGGTCATTAAGTAAAGAATGAAGAGCAAAGACATCATTCGTCAAGGAAGGAAATGATCCCAACAAACTTTTACTTAATTATATTACTGAAAAGTCATAGATTTTAACATTAGATTAAATGATGGTGCAAGAGGGGAGGCTTCAAGGAATAAAAACATTACATTCAAGACTATTATGATCAAAGAAGGAAGTGATAATGACAGCGTCAATGAGAGTAATAGAAAAGACATCCTAATGATTGTAAAAAAGTTCAAGAAGTTTCTTAAAATAAAAAAAAAAAGGGATGGAAAAAATTCTAGGAAGGAAGTGTAGAAAGAAAGTTACAAGTTGGAGAAAATAAAGAAGGCTTATATAATTTGCTTTATAATACTATAGGCCCAAACATAAAATTCATAAGTGTCCCAAACTTAAGAACAAGAAATTAAATTAAAGGCAATGGATGTCACATGGGATAATTTTGATAATAACTCTTCGAAGGAAAAAGAAGACGAGTATGACATCTGAAACTTTGCATTCATGGCCATTAGAGATGACAAATTCAATGAGCTTGAAGAGGTATATGAAAAATTTTCCTATGATGAGTTATTTAATTCTTTTTGGATTTTCTTAATTACTCTAAAGTAATTGGTTATAAAAATCTCTCTCTTAAGAAAAACAATATTGCTTTGAAAAATGAAGATAAAGAACTTTGAAAGAAAAATGATATTTTGAAAAGAAAAAACATTTTCTTGGAAGAAAAAATTAGTATTTTGAAAATTAAAAAAGAAACTCTTAAAATGGAGCTTGAAATCTCTAAGAGCTGTTGTTGTGTGATTTCTATGCTAAGCATAAGTGCACGATATCGAGAATAAGTAATAGAGTAATGAGTTAAGTGTCGATCCCACAAGGAATTGTTATTCTTCTTAACCAGATACTAAAATTGGGTTTTCTTGTAATTATCCAGACAAACGATAAATTTGAATTGTTCATGCTAAAACTAAATAGTAAATCTACAAATCAACCATAATTGTGCAAACAATGTGAAGTACAATCACTATATAAAAAGTATCTAGGATAATAGCTATCCCTTAATATGACCATTATTATTCACTTAATTCAATTATTGATTACAACACGTATTTCATCACAAGCCTCTTTCGATAGCTGAGTGATTATAGCTCTATATGTCATATAGGTATATTCCTATCTTATATCGAAACTTGTAGATATTACTCCATAATCATGCATCAATTTGTCTAGGTCTAAACAAAAGAATGCATTTTCTAAGTTTATCCTAATGTTCCATAATCATTAAATCACTATTCCTAGCATATTGAAAGCACTAATAACAACATAAATTGAATAATAAGCTGAATTCATGATAATAAAATTAAATAATACAATTAAGTCCATATATTGAGTTCAAAACTACAACCCTAGATAATAAAATTAAATCAATGTAACAAGAGTTTAAAGGCTATATAACAATAATAAAACATGATACAACCAAATTCAAACCGAATTTATGAAGACAAGATGCTCTTTATTCAATTCATGGCCTTGATTGAATCCTCCAAAACTTAGTCTAAATGCTCTTAAATGAGTAATCCTTCTCCAAAATAGCTTTAAATATTATTTTTGCATAATATGAGAATAATTTATAGGTTAGGAATGTATTAGAATTGAGAGAAAATAGGTTAGGATTAGGTTAGGGGCGGAATTCTTTAGAGGTAAAACAAGATATTTATAGAGTCTGCTACAGTGATTTGAACGCTGCTACATGACTCTAGCCGTTGCTACAATGCTAAATAGTAATTTAACCATTGCGCAATGATTTAACCATTATTGAACAATGCTATTTGCTATAGTTATAAATCGTGCAGCGATACAATATCCAAACCACTATTTATAGATATTGTTTACCGTTACTGTAGCTAGTTATTCTAGCAATTTTTTTTTTATTTTGCTCCAATTTCATCATTTTTCATCTCTTTACAATTTAACCCTGTAAAACAACATTTAACACATAAATAGCCTTTAAATTACTCAAAAACAAACAATTACTAAGATAAATGGGGTAGGATTATGGATCCAAAATATACTCATCAACTGCATTAAAGATTCGAAGAGAGTTCTAAAATGAGTGAGTTGAATTTAGAAACTTAAAACATCAAAAAGAAAATTATTGAGTTACAAGAGACTATTTTAAAATTTATAAATGGGCAAAAGAGCTTAGATAGCTTACTTGGTTCTCAAAAACTTGATTTTGACAAAGGGGGCATTAGTTATATGCCTTATATTAAGCAAAAAATACTATAAAAATTACCTTATAAGGACTATTTCTATATATGAGCCAAATGTTACGTGCAATTTTTTTCAAGAGAAAGAACATAAGATATATGATTTTCCAATTAGGAAGAACACTTTTGTTGGTGCAAAAATATTTTGAATTCAAAAGTGAACCTCCCACACTAATACTCAAGGACCCAAAAAGATTGGGGTACCTAAGTTCTTAATTTGAAATTTTCTTTTAGGGTTCTAAAAGAAAAGGAAACAAATTATTTTTGCATAAAGGATACTCAAGGCACATGATTGGTGACTTATTAAAGTTTAAGAGCTTTACCAAAATAAAAAATGGAGGATATATGACTTTTAGAGATAATGCCAAAAGGAAAATCTTTGTTGTAGGTAATGTTAGTAAAGACTTCACTATACTCATTGAAAATATTTTCCTTGATGAGAACTTAAAGCATAATCTTTTTAGCATAAGTCAATTATATAATAAAGGCTATAAAACCATTTTTGAACCCGCTTGTCATTTTATAGTAAATATTAGTGATAATAAGACTTTATTTGTTGAAAAAGGCATGAAAATGTTTATACTATTGATTTTGAATATGCATCTTAATATGATAAATGCTTTTCCACTTTATATAATAATCCTTGGTTATGGCATAAAAGATTAAGACATGCAAGCATGTATTTGATTTTTAAAATTTCTAAAAATGATAATATTAAAGGATTCCTAAAGATACCTTTTCAGAAGGGCAAAGTTTCTAAAGTATGCCAATTTATAAAACAAGTGAAACCTCTTTTAAAATCAAAGATGAGATTTCAACCACAAGACCTCTTTAACTACTTTATTTGGATTTATTTGGACCTTCTAGGTTAGGTAGCCTTAGTGACAAAAACACTATGCCTTGTGATAGTTAATGATTTTTCAAGATTTACTTAGGTCTTGCTTTTAGCTCCAAATAATGAAACTTTAAATGTTTGCATAAGTTTTTATAGAAAAGGATAAATTAAGAAAGAATGCGCAATTTCATGTATGAGAAGTAATCATGCCATAAGATTTGAAAATCATTCATTTATTGACTTTTACAATTAGTCTAGCATTCAACATCATATTTCATCTCTCAAGACTCCTTAACAAAATAGAGTTGTTAAGAGAAAAAATAAGTTTATTCAAGAAATAGCTAGGACCATGTTACATGAAAATGCATTACCTCAATACTTTTGGGCTAAAGTTGTTAACATCTCGTTTTATGTTTTAAAATGGATGTTAATTATACCTTTTATAATAAAACTCCCTTTAATATTTGAAAATATAGAAAACTAAATATTGGATATTTTAAAGTCTTTGGTTGCAAATGTTTTATCTTAAACACCAAAGATAACTTGAGAAGATTTTATTCAAAATCCTATGTTAATATTTTTATTTGTTGCTCTATGACACAAAGCTTATAGCATTTTTAATGAAAAAACTCTAGTCATTGAGGAATCTATGCATGTTATTCTTTATAAATATAATCAATCCTTTTCTAAGAATGTCAATGAAGATTATGTGATAAATGTGGAAAATAGTATACACCAAATCCATTTTTGTTAAAGCAAAAAAGATTAACTAAATAAAGCTTCAGCACAAGCTAAAAAAATACTTAAGAGAAGATGTAAAATGATTGAATGCAAGTGAATCAAGTTGATAATCATGCCCAGTCACTTTATAAGGCATGAAGGCTAGCATTTTCTCACCTTATAAATAATGTTATTGGTGATCCGTCTCACGGCATTACAACCAGGTCATCATTTAAGAACATATACAATAATACGACATTTATATTTCAAATTAAACCTAAAAACTATCTTGAAGTTAAAAAGATGTAAGTTGGACAATGGCAATATAAGAAGCATTTAACTAATTTGAGAGAAACCAAGTATGAAACTTGTCCTTAAACCTAATCGTCAATTTATAATATGCACCAAATAGGTATCTAGAAATAAGATGGATATATCCAAAATGGTTGTTAGGAACAAGGCTAGATTTATAGCCCAATGATATAATCAAGAAGAAGGGACATATTTTTATATGAGACATGTATAAGTGCCTTTGTGCTTCCATATGATAGTGATTATTGAAATATCTAATGCATGTCACACATAAATTACACAACAGAAACAAAATTATATTTCTTATTTCAACAAGCACATACTGAATTTAAGTTTATTACAATAATATAAATATACCCTTTGAAGATCATCAGTGTAGTTTTAATTTTCAGAGACTCATCCTGAAGTGTTTCAATTGTAGTTCTTAACACAAGTGGTATAAAAAAACTAGAATGGAAGCTTGTTTTTTCAGTAGCTGGATTGTTTTTTTAGCTTAACTCTTAAGAACAAATGGTTGAATTTGGTGTCTTTAAGAACAAATGTACAACTCTTTCATTTTTAGCTCTAAAAATGCCTGAATTTTACCATCATATACACACAAATGCAATACTTACATTTATATACCTTTGATATTTGTCTATTTTCTTGTCATTTGTCCACCAAGCTGCCACTAAGCAAGGCCACTTATCACACATTATTTAACTAACAAAATTGTTTATTAAATAATCATAACCTTAACACTTAAGCTTATGTGTATCGCGAGAGATCTTGAAACAATTCTTATTTTTCAAAACTTTCTTAGATCAAACTGTTCGACTTAGTCTGCTACCCTAATGCTCAACGAGTACACTTTATATTGTAAGACTCTCTAGGTTCACACCCATTTGTCTTATGAAATTCCTCTATAATTTTATGAACAATGCTTCACACACATGTTATGGATATTACGAATCGAGGCTTTGAACCATACAAGTTGAGGTTAAAACATATTCATATAGTCCCTCCATCACCTGTATCCCAGAGGAGTAGAAACATAAATCATTACCGTCAAATCTCTGTATGCTCGACTTTGAACTTATCTCTAAATTTGTATTTCAATAAATAATATCTGTAAACACCTTTACTATATTGTTTAACCTTACGAATTTTTTTTTTTTTGAATTTATGCTTATGGCCACAAGACTTTCTAAAATAAAATTTGGGAGTATCAGGATATATAACTCACCAATATGAGTTGACGAATTATATCTTCACATACTAAACTCCATGAGCATCGGACAATATCTAATAGCACCCAAAGGTTAGACCTTGAAAAGTCTCTAACATGTGTGGAATTTAAGTATAGTAGATCATTCACAAGCCCACCATGGCACTTAGGTCAAGGACCACAAATACTACTTAACTCGAGAAAGCCTTCTATTAATGGTTTTATAGGATATTTATTGAAGGTACTCGTGAGTCTGTTTAGTACCCAGTCCTTACTGAATACTTGCATGTCTATACAAGATTCTACTAAGTGCACAGTGTGCTAAGACTAACCTTATGGACAATCTATATATAGACATACACTGATTTAGAAAGTTTACTAATCGACTTATGTCGATAAACATAGATAAAAAATAATATATATATATATATATATATATAAATATGAGAACATATTGTATAATGACATTTCTTAGTACCATTTGTAACTCATTGTAACTATTTTATTACATAATATTCATGCTCTTTGTCTCAATTATGACAAAGTTCTAACTCCCATAATGTTAACTCTTAGCACTGACCTAAACTCCTTTAGATCAGATCTAAACATCTCTAAATCTACAATGCCTAAAAAGTAACAATCTCAGTACTATACACAAAATCTTAATGATTTATTGAAATGTACATTGTAAAAGTATTAAAAAAAATATCCATACAAAATGGAATAGCACATAAGCACCATTTCCAACATCTCCCACCTGCTCTAGTGCTATTCACGGTGATATCTAATATCCATAGACTCCACGTGTTTGAAAAATATATTAAGAGTTAAGGCCTTAGTTAGTGGGTCCGCTATATTTTCAATAGAATCTTCTTTAGATATTATTACATCTCCTCTAGTCAAGATCTCTCTAATTATGTGATATTTTCTCTCTACATGCTTAGACTTCTGATATGCCCTTGGATTCTTGGCTTAAGCTATAGGATCCACTACACTTGGGACTATTCCTTGCTCTGCAATAAACTTATGTATCCACACTGCTTCTTTTATAGCTTCTGAAGCTGCAATATATTCTGCCTCCATAGTAGAATCAACTGTGGACCCTTGTTTTTTACTCTTCCAACTAACTGTGGCACCACTGGAAGAAACACATAACCAGATATAAACTTTATATCATCTAGATTAGACTAGAAGTCTGAATCAATGTATCCTTTCACCTATAAGTCATTTTCTCCACAAATTAGAAACTTATCATTTGTACCCTTAAGATATTTCAGAATATGTTTCATGGCTATCTAATGAGCATTACCTAGATCAGACTAATCCCAACTCATACACTTACAGCATACTAATATCAAATCTCGTACATAATATAACATACATCAAGCTCCCTATCGCTGATACATATGGTATGTTAGACATTCTATCCCTCTCATATTTCTTTTGAGGATACATCCTCCCAGAAAGATGAATGCAATATTGAATGATATATTAACTATCTTACAATTAGTAAAGTTATATCTTTCCAAAACACTGTCAATATACAAGGACTGAGAGAGTCCTATCAGCTTCCTAGCTTTATCTCTATAAACTTTTATACTTAGTATAAAGGAAGCCTTTCCCAAATCCTTCATGAAAAAGTTCTTACTCAAATAACTCTTGACTAAAGTAATATACTAATATCATTTCTGATAATGAGTATGTTATCCATGTAGAGAACTAAATAGACAATCATGCTCTCACAAACTTTTTATATACACATGCTTCCTTTTTGTTTTTTTTATGAAACCATACCTACTGAATACTCTATCAAAATGAAGATTCTAGCTTTCAAAGGTCTGTTTAAGTCCATAAATAGACTTTATCAGCCTGTACACCGGATTAAAAGTCAGGTAAATTTAAACCCTTTAGGCTATTCCATGTAATATTTTCATCGAGATATTCATTTAGACAAGCCGTCTTTACATTCATCTACCAGATCTCAAAATTATAATATGCTGTAATAATCAACATAATTCGAATCGACTTTAGCATGGCTACTAGTGAAAAGGTTTTCTCATAATCTATCCCTAATTTTTTAGTATAACCTTTTGCCACCAGTCAGGCTTTAAAGGTCTCCACCTTCCTATTAGGCCCACGCTTCCACTTGTAAACCCATATACAACCAATTTGAATAATTCCTTTAGAAAGCCCAACCAAGTATCAAACTTTATTGTCATCCATAGAGTTATTTTAATTTTCATGGTGTCTTGCCATTTTCCTAAATTGATGCACAACATCGCCTCTCTATAAGTCAAATGATCTTTTTCTTTAACTAAGAAAATATTAAAGATAAATTTAGGCATAATATCATACCTAACAAGTGGCCTTGAGATCCTCTCCGACCTATAGGTATCTCACTCGATTGAGCCTGAGGTTCCACCATCAGTTCATAAACATCTTGATTAACTTCATCAAGTTTAATACTTCTATAATCCCCACGATCCATTAGAAAATGTTTCTCAAGAAAAGTGGCATTATAAGCAATGAACATATTTCGTTCCTCTAGATCATAGAACTAATATCCCATAGAATGTTTGAAATATCTAATAAACCAATACTTGTACCCCTTAGGTGCAAGTTTATCCTATTTTATAGCCTTTACGTAATCAAGACAACTCCAAATCTTAACATATTTAAGACTTAATTTCTTACCACTCCATATCTTATAAGAATTAGTAGGAATGACCTTCAATGAAACTCTAGTCAATAAGTGACTAGTAGTTTTTGAAGCATAACCTCATAAATATTCTATAAGATCAGTAAAGCACATCATTGATCATATCACATCTAATAAAGTCTGATTCCTCATCTCCAAAACACCATTGTGTTGAGAAGTACCAGAAGGACTATATTGAGCGAGAATCTTATTCTTCTTAAAATACTTAATGAATTCACTGCTTATGTATTCATCGCCTTGATCTGATTGAAGGCATTGAATAAACATATTGATTTGTTACTTTACCTTTAGTTGAAATTCTTTAAACACTTTAAAGGTTTTTTACTTGTATTTTATCAGATACACATATTCGTATCGTAACAATTCATCGATAAAGGCGACAAAGTATCGAAAACCACTTATAGTAGTATGATTCATTGGACTACATACATTACTATGTACTAGTTCTACAGAACAATAGCCTAATGTCCAACATTAACAAAAGGTGATTTGGTCATCTTCTATTGAATACAAGATTCACAAATTAGATAAGGCTCTATGGTAAGATCAGGTATTTGACGCACTATATAACCTAATCTCATTTGTCATAATTCAGTGTTTTTTAAAGTTTTCAATATATTTTTTCTATTCACCTATACATTCAAGACACTTCTGTTGTTCAAAAATATAATGGTCATTTATTAACTGACATTCAGCTAACAAAACATTATCTACATTATATAAATATACAGAACCATTCCAAATATATACATGATAACCTTCATTGTTCCAACACAGGAAGGGATATAATCTTCTTGATAACGTTTGGCATAAAATAATTGTTATATAACATCATAGACCTACCACTATGGAGAAATAACGCAAAATTTTCAATAGATTTGACCTATAGAAAATCTTTATTTTTGACACGAAACTGTATTACTCTAAGCTGCAATAATCTAACTTCCTTCAGACCCTGTAACATATTACAAATGTGAGAAGGGCAAGCAATATCTAATACCCAACTAGTACTAGCATCAAATGCTAATGAAATATTAATAATAGTAAATATATACTCGAACGATTCTTTTTAACTATAGCAAGGAACTTCAAAAAATTAAGCTTTCAATGTCTATGCTCACTACAATGGGTAATACTTTCATTTGCTTTTGTTCTTCTTTTATGGCTTGGATATCACATGTCTCTGTGAACCTACAGGTGGTATCTGCTTCTGCTTCTTCTTTTCCTTAGACTTCTTAAAAACCTTCAAAGCAAAAGATGAAGCACTACCTTGAATATAGAGGTTGCACCTCATTTGATCATATCTTTCTGATCTGTCTTAAATAAATTATACAGCTCAGTATATGTGGGAGTTAAACCTTGCATATTGAAGTTCATGAGCTATCAAATGACCCTGGCAGAGACTGGAGAATTAAAATATTCCCCTAAGTTATTATTTAGAGATACGTCCATAATCTCTAACTTTTAAATATATGAAATCATCTTTAGTACATGGGACTCACTGGACTGCCCTTGGAAAATCGAAACTGAAATAGTATCTTAGTGACCCGATATAGCTCAACTTATGGTCTGTTGCTAAATAACTCCTTCAGATGGAGCATTAAACTGCTTGCATTATCTATATTTATATGCTCCCTCCGAAGATCAGTTGACATTGAGGCCAAGATTTATAATTTAACCTTCAAATCACGATCAACCCATTTCTAATATGTCTCAAGCTCTTTCAAAGTACCTTTATGAGAAATACCTGTGAGCATCTTTTGGTCTACGATATATCCAAGCTTTCGAATCTAGAATAATACTCAGATTCATAAGCTTGTCAAAATAATTCTCGGCACTTTTCAATTAGTGCTCATCAAGTTTACGTACCAACAGATTGTTTAAAGCCATCTTATCTTTACAAGACAAAGAAGAGATGTCAACGAAACATTTCAAATCGTTAAAACACTTTAGCATGGATATAAATATTTATATGTTTTTAATCTTAAGATGCCCTCCTATTGCTTTATATTTTTCTTTAATCTCTTAAATGGGAAAATGAAAGTTTAACATTTTAAACATTATAGTGAGAAGTAGACTCAATCAATATTTACTCCAACCTAATACTTTAGCAATATTAGTCTTTGTAAACCCAAAAGGTAGACAATTCTTGTGTATTGCATATTATACAACTCTTACTTCTAATTTTAAACACGTCTTATCTTCATACTTTAGTAAAATTAGGTAAGTGTATTTCATATTAATTTATCAATAATCAAATAAAAGTTACTGATACTAACTCACGCTTTAACAATATTGGCCAGTACGTTCTCTTATAGTTTCCTCATCTCATGTTTAACCAGCGTAGTACTAATCACTCGACTAATCCCTTACACTTTAGTAATATTAGGAAAGATTGAGGTGACCTGTTTAACACCATATTCATAAGACAGACCATGTATAACATTTTCTCATAATAAAATATATTTTAATCTAATTAGAGAGATTTTTGTACTATCCGCATTTGATGAGGATATAATTATCAATCAAACATTTGTTTTACACAAGAACAACTAACCCCTATAATGTAGTACTCCCATTGTGGTTAACAATACAAACAAATGATCACAATATATATAACAATTATATATTACACAAAATAAGCATCACATGCAGTTAAAATGCAAAATAGAGTGAATGCCTTAAATGCCACGGTGTTAGGAATTCAAATGCCTCGGTGTGAATTCCATTGCCCCCAATGCCCCAACGTCAAAGAAGCACCGTCAAATTGTTCCATTTGATTGCCTTAGCATCTCAAATGCCACTGTTCCCGCATGACAAAATGCAACACCCTTGCATCGATTGCAGTGTCTTGGATGCCGTGACGCCAGAAATGCCACACCTCAATGGTCAACCTAGTGCCACCAATGCCTTAACGTTAGACATATAATGCCCTAATGTTCATTTTGATTCCTTGAACGCCCCAACGTTCATTCAATTTCTGTGAACATCCTAGTGCTATACATGCAACATCCAACATTCATTCGAACAATAACCTTATACCACAGTTTCAACACTTGAACCCGTGTCACCCATTATTTCTGGGCATTTCAAACAACATATAACACCATTTACTAACCAAACACAATACACAATATGCTCTGATACCAATTATGTAGGTATATTATGCTTGTATATGATAGTGATCATTGAAATATCTAATTCACGTCACACATACATTACGTAGCAGAAATGAAATTCTATTTCTTATTTTGATAACTACATACTAAATTTAAGTCTATTATAATAATAAAAATATACCTTTGAAAACTGTTAGTGTAGTTTCAATTTCCAAAGACTCACCATAAAGCATCTTCACAAATGATTCTAATCCTTACACAGGCGGGATTAAAAAGCTAGAATAATAGGTTATTTTTTCAGCAACTATATTATTTCTTAAGCTTAACTCTTAAGATTCTTAGTCTCACTAAAAGTGGCTGAATTTGGTGTCTTCAAGAATAAATGTGCAACTCTTGCATTTTATGCTTTAAAAATGGACAAATCTTACCATCATATACACAAAAATGTAACACTTGCATTTATATACCTTTGAATTTTGTCATGGACACTTGTCCATTTTTTTGCCATTTGTCACCCAAGTTGCCATTAAGCAAGGCCACTTGTCACACATTATTTTACCAAGTTGCCATTAGACATTCTTTCCCTTTCATCTTCCTTCTGAGGATACATCCTCTTAGAAAGATGAATGCCATGTTGAAAGGAACATTAACTATCTTACATTTAGTAAATTTTTATCTTTTCAGAACACTGTTTATGTACGAGGATTGAGAGAGTCCTATTAACTTCCTAGCTTTATCTCTATAAAACTTTTTACTTAGTATAAAAGAAGCCTCTCCCAAATCTTTCATAGAAAAGTTGTTACTCAAATAACTATTGATTGACTGTAACATACCAATATCGTTTCCAATAATGAGTATATCATCTACATAGAGAACTAAAAAGACAATCATGCTCCCATTACCTTTCTATACATACATGCTTCCACTTCATTTTTGATTAAACGAAACCCTCTGATTACTTTATAAAAAAAGAAGATTCTAGCTTTGAAAGGCCTACTTAAGTTTGTAAAAGTACTTCTTCAGCCTCTATACAAGATTAAAAGTATATCTGGCAGTGAACTAATTAAACCTTTTAGGCTGTTTCTTGTATATCTCTTCTTTGAGATACTCTTTCAAAAAAGCTATCTTTACATCTATCTACTTGATCTCAAAATCATAATATGTTGTAATAACTAATATAATTCGAATTGACTTCAACATGGCTACTAGTGAAAAGGTTTTCTTATAATCTATCCCTAATTTATAAGTGTAACCTTTTTTCATTAGTCGGGCTTTGAAGGTCTCTACCTTTCTATCAGGCCCATATTTCCACTTGTAAACCTATGTACAACAATAGAAATAATTCCTTTAGGAAGCATAACCAAGTACCAGACTTGATTGTCATGCATAGAGTCAATTTCAGATTTTATGGTGTCTTGCTATTTTTCCGAATTGATGTCCAACATTACTTCTCTATAAGTCAAATGATCTTTTTATTCAACTAAAAAAACATCAAAGACACCTTCAGGCAGTATATCATCCCTAATAGGTGGCCTTGAGATCCTCTATGACTTATAGGTTAAGGTATGTTAAAGGTTGTCACTAAATTAAGCTTTAGTTCATAAACATCTTGATTGACTTCATTAAGTTCAATACTTCTACAATTCCACGATCTATCAAAAATTATTTTTCTAGAAAATTGGCTTTACGAGCAATGAACATGTTTAATTCCTCTGGATCATAGAACTTATATCCATAGAATGTTTAGAATATTAATAAACTGATACATGTACCCTTTGGGTGCAAGTATGTCCGATTTTTTTTAACCTTAACGTAAGCAAGACAACCCCAAATCTTAACATATTTAAGACTTGGTTTCTTTTTAGTCCATATCTCATACGGAGTAGTAGGAATGACCTTCGATGAAACTTTGTTCAACAAGTAAGCAGCAGTTTGTAGAGCATAACCTCACATCTTCGAAACGCCATTATGTTGAGGAGCACCGAAAGGATTATATTGAGTGAAAATCCTATTCTTTTTGAAATAATTAATTAGTTCACTGACTAGATCTAATTAAAGGCATTTAATAAACATACTGATTTATTTCTCTACCTCTAATCAAAATTCTTTGAACACTTCAAAGGTTTTTTTACTTTTGTTTTGTTAGATACACATATTCGTATCGTTACAAATCATTGCTAAAGACAACAAAGTATCGAAACTTACTTACGGTAGTGTGATTCATTAGACCACATACATCATTATATACTAGTTTCAATAGATCAGTAGCTCGGTGTCCAACACAAACAAAAGAGATTTGGTCATCTTCTCTTGAATACAAGATTCAACAAAATGATCAGGTATTTGACCATCTTTAACCAGACTAGTTACATGTCTCATGCACTACATGACCTAATCGCTAAAGCTATAATTTAGAGTTATTTAAAGTTTTCGATATGTTTTTTTTATTCACCTATATATTCACGACATTTTCTATATATCTAAAATATAATGACCATTCATCAACTGACATTCAGCTAATAAAACATTATCTACATCATATAAATATAATGAACTATTCCAAATATATACATGATAACCTTATTGTTCCAACATAAGAAGGGATATAGTTTGCCTAATAATGTTTGGCATAACATAATTGTTATATAACATCATAGACCTGCCACTGGAGAGAAATAACTCAAAATTTCCAAAGGCTTCGACCTATAAGGAAATCTCTATTTTTAACACGAAACTATATTTCTCCAGGCTGTAACAATTTGACTTCCTTTAGACCCTATAACATATTGCAGATATGAGAAGGGCAAGCATATATAATACCCAACTAGTACTAGTATTAAATGCAAATGAAATATTAATGATAAGTAAACATATACTTGATAGGTTCTTTTTTACTGTAATAAAGAACTTCAAACAATTACACTTCCAATGTCTGTCCTCACTGTAATAGTAATACTTTCCTTTGCCTTTATTCTTCTCTTATGGCTTGGATATCATATATCTTTGAGGACCTGCAAATGGAATTTGCTTCTTCGTCTTCTTGCCCTTAGACTTTCTAAAAGCCTTCGAGGCAAAAGATGAAGCACCACCTTGAATATAGAGGTTGTACCCTCTTTGTTCATATCCTCATAAGCTGTCTTTAACAAGTTGTGTAGTTCGGCATATGTGAAAGTCAAACCTTGCATATTAAAGTTTATAAACTATATAAATGACCTCAACAGAGACTTGAGAATCAAAATATTTCCCAAGCTATTGTTTATAGATATGTCCATAGTTTCCAACTTCTAAATGTACAAAATTATCTTAGGTATATTGGGACTCATTGGACTGTCCTCTGTTAGTCGATACTGAAATAGTGTCTTGGTGACCCGGTATATCTCAACCTATAATCTGTCACCAAATTACCCATTCAAATGGAGAATTAAATTTCTTGCACTATCCATGTGTACATACTTCATCCAACGATTAGTCGACATTGAAGCCAGGATACATGATTTGACCTTCAAATAATGATAAACCCATTTATGATATATCTCAAGCTATTCCAATGTATCTTTATCAGAAATACCTCTGGGCATCTTCTAATCAATGATATATCCAAGCCTTTTTGAATTTGGAATAATTCTTAAATCCTGACCCAACTACAGCATGTACACATGGATAGTGTTTGCCTCAACGATCATACAAATCCTGACCCAACAAGAATTAATGTTTTAAACTGAAATCAATCCCTTTAAAAGGCCATTCATCCCAATCTTTAGAGAACACATAAGACACTCAAGAGACACACAACACAAGTCTTAGAAAGCAATTGGAGCACAATTGAAGTAGTTATAGAGAGAAGTTCAAGGTATTGTACAACAACAAGAGTTTCTTAGGCTATTCAATCAAGGATAATTTAATATCGATATTGATTTGCTATTAATTGTATCATGTTTTCTTTATATTTTTACCGCAATTCTCTTGTAGCCAGTATATAATTTTTCTTTCTAGGTTTAATACTTGAACTCAATATGTATGCTTAATTTCTATATTTTTTTAAATATTTAATAAACTTAATTCTTTGTTATTTATATTATTTATTTTTAACTCTTCATTATACCTGGCCAATATTATGATTGTTTTGGTAATATTTTGATAAACTTAAAATAGGCATCATTATATTTAGACCTAGATAATTTGATGCATGATTGATGGATAATATTAATTCTAGGTTTTTTCTATATTGCTATTTTACATATCTTTTGACATAATTATTACTTTTATTTTTCAAATTCATTCTTAGATTTTGATTTTTCTGAATAGTTACTATAAAGACATAATTGTAGTACTTGGTAAAAAGAAGATATTATCCCTGTGAGTTCGACATTTGACTTTTTTGTCCCTTTATTACTTGCTACGATAGTGTATATTTTTTTACTTAATTTTAAGATATAGAAATATAACATCACATACATCAACAATGATATAGGTAAAGAGGAATTACTTAAAATACTCCTAACCATGTCCATTAAGGTATGATTATGCAATTTTGTCACAAAATTTTATTGTGGTGCATATGGCCTAGTGTATTGAGCTTATATGTCATAATTTTCAAGGAATTTAGCAAATGGAGCTAGATATTATCCAGATTCATTATACTTCTCATAATATTCACCACCTCTATCTGATTTTACAATGTTCATATTTCTATCTAATTGTCTTTTAACCTCCATAAAGTACACCATAAGGCTTTCCATTGCCTGAGATTTTACATGCAACAAATAGATATAACTATACCATGAAAACTCATCAATAAAAGAGATAAAATACTTTTAGCCATTTAATGAAGCAACATTAAAAGGCCTACAAATATTAGTGTAGATTATTTCAAGGAGTCGTGTGCTTATTATGGCTTATTTCTTGGTGTGTTTAGTTTGCTTTCCCTTAATGAAATCTACACATACACCTAGATTTGTAAAATCTAGATTTAGTAGAATCTTATTCTTTACTAATCTTTCTAATCTTTCATTAAATATATGACCCAAACACTTAGGTCATAAAAAAGCCAAATATTTATTGGCTAAACTATGTTTAATTCCAATATCATGATGCAAGGTTAAAAGGGTCTCAATAAATTGGTTATTAAGTTTAAATTTATACAAACCATCATATAAAATACTAGAACCTATAAATTGATAATTTTTAAAGTACATTGAAACATTCATTCCCTAATTTAAAGAAGTAACCCATATTATTAAGTTTTCATAAAGAAACTAAATTATAGAAAATTGAAGGAACATATATAAAGCGTTTGCAATAAATTTAAATGATAACCAGACTCTAAAACTAAATGATAGGTTCCAATGCCCTCAACTAAATTTTTGACCCAATTCTCCATGAATAAAATACACATTTAGATTTAGGATTTAGTTTGTAAGAAATCATTGAATCGTATTTGAAACATAAGTTGTAGCACCAGAATCAATCCACTAGGTATTTTAAGAAACTTCGGTTAAATTTGATTCAATACATACAAAAGTATAGTGCTTACCTTTCTTTCAAGCCATGCCTTACGTTTGATGTAATGATCCTAATAATGCCCAAATTTCTTAAAGAAGTAGCATTTATCCTTTGTTTTGTTTCCTTCTTATGAACAACCTTAAAGGATTCATTAACTTGGTGTGATCATTGCTTTATGCCTTTTTTTTAGGCTTTTTTATTTGAATTTCCTACCAGCCTTTTGACTAGTGAAATGAATTATATGATTTTTCTAATTTTTAAGCCTTATCTTGTTTTGAACAAGCATATTAGTTAATTGATTAACTTTTCACTTATCCTTAAGAACATTATACTTAATTTGAAATGGTCCATAATGAGAAGGCATGGAGTTCATAATAGATTGTACTAGAAAATTCTCATTCACTTCATGCCCAAGGTTTTTAACCTTGTTGCTATATTTGTCAGCTCTGCTCATGCATGCTACATGAGCTATCAGATTTATGGCACTTAAATTAGGCATTAATGTCCTAGAAAGACGCTTATCTGCACTTTGGAAGCGCTCATCTACAAATTTCATAAATTTCTTAGCACAGTTAGTTTAGGAAAGAGTAATCTTAATATTATTTGTGACAGTCATTCGCATGAACATAAAGCTTAATCTATTTAATCTCTCCTAAGCTTTATGGAGATTTTTTTATCACTGTTGTCATTAGTAAGAGCAACAAGTTTCTCATCTAAAAATGCTACAACAAGATCAAGTACACCTAAGTAAAATTAAACTTGTTCACACCAATCTAAGAAATGTAATCAATTAAACATAAGAACAGATGAAGTAAGCAAATAAAGAGCAACAGGAACAAATATTGTAAATTATAATAGAATATTTCTATATATTAGTGCTTTGAGTTTAAACATATATAAATATAATTTAGAACACAATAAATGTATATCAAAGCACTTCTTTGGGTAGATACTAAGACACATAATATAATCATGATGCATTTATTTATCATTATTGAGTAATTATTTATTTACTAACTAGATCAATATGTTGGATCGACTTTATTACATAAGTAGATTCCTTACTTTTATCTCATATCATGACATAAAAAAGCAGTTCTTATTGGATCGGCATCGTCCCCAAACCTCGCGAATTGGTCTTTACGGTGCTTCCTCTATCAATTAGATCTTTATCCATAGAATAAACTATCTAGGCATATTGATTTCTTCATATTTCGACTTCTATGAAGTTTATTTCTTTGCTACAGCTGATAAAAATCATTTTTTGCACGATGCATATATAGAAAGCCTATTTTTTTGGATATATTATATTAGATTAGTATTGTATATCTTTGGATATACAACACTAATCTAAATTGTGCAAATAACAATTATCCCAATTTTATTTATTATTCAAATAATAAGTGATCCACATTTGGGTGATCTTTTGATATTATAAGAATAAGAAACTTCAGTATACCCATATTTATGTATATTTAATATGCATCATCAATTTATGCATAAGTGATCACATGTTTAGTCATATATTTTGTATTCAAGATTTTTTTATACCTAGATAAATATGTAGCTGTAGCTATCCAAAATAATACAAATGAATCATTGGATTTGATTTAATTTTTTTAGAAAAAGATTGGAACGAGTTCAATTTAAATTCAACTAATAAACCAAACATTAGATACTGGGTGGACCAACTATTAAATCTTGGCTAGAAATTTCTTTTACCTATTTCTCGATGATCTATTATTAACAACTTCTTCCCAACTCCTTTTGTTAGAATAGTGATTTGAATGATGATAAAGAGAGAGAATTCTCGGTTCAATTGTCTAGCTTAATGATACAAAAAAATGATTGATCAAATTCTATTGAGTCTAACTTATAGTGATCATTTGCAGATGAAGAAATGTCAAAAAGGCTTCTCACTTCCCAAACAGATCCTCCTATATCTATACATAAATGATGGTTTATCTAGAATTATATTTATTATAAAATTTGATATTCATAGTAGTTTTAATTTGGTCACTTTGGTAACTAACAAACGATTATTATATGAATTTTAATTTATATAATATTAATATAATATGATATGATATAAATTGTATATAAACGTGTTTTTTACATAATATAATTTCACTTATAATATATATATATATATATTATTTTGAGTCTCAAATGTCTTCATGTAAAATTTCAAGGACTATTATAAAATTTACTTTAAAATTAGCTAAATAATTTTAAATAAGATTGATCTTATCATGAATAATGTAGATGTATACGTATATATTATATATATTTTGATTTTATTAGTAATTATTTAAAACCTCAAGGGCTATATGTAAAAATTCGAGAACATATATAGGATCAACTTTTTACATTCAATTGGTTCGTAAATTTTAACTTGCACACTTTATCATAAGGCCAAATTATTATTATTATTATTAAAACAATAATAATAATAATAATTAAAGTCAATATGTATAATTAAAACTAAGAGAGCAATTTCATATTATGAAAAATCATAAGTTCTCAACTATGCTTTGATACCACATGTAAAATAAACCTTGTTGGCCCCAATATTTAGTAATCTTAAAATCAACAAATTGAATTTATTTTTACTAGAAACCTGGTCTGGTCGTGAGAAGAAATGAGAATTGGACTAGCTTAATCTGCCATACAATGCTAAGCTTGATGAAAATCTTACAACTAAAGAAAAAAGTGAGGCTACGATGAAAGTTTTTCCGACATAGGTAGTTCAATGCTAAGTCAATAACAATCTAAAAAAAATGAAAAAAGTAAGGCAAGAAGGTAAAAAATATAGAAAGATGAGCTCAACGAACCTTTAGAGTAGCAACAATTTTGATGCATAAAGATCCAATATAGGATGCTTAATGTAAAAGAACTAGATCCCCTTACTTGGCAAAACTTGTCCTTATTTATAGCGTAGCAATGTAGGTATGATATATAGCATTAGAATCCTAATACGATTGGAAGTCATGTAAACTTGTCCTTCTTGGATTCCATATTAGAGTCTTACCCAAATAAGGTTACATCTTTCTACCTTAGTAAGACTTATATCGAGATTGTAGGAACGATTTCTTGATAAGGTGAATTTTGTCTACAGCTCTTGGTAGTTGATGTTGAGATTTGTGCTTATGTACCATCCCTATTGATGTATAAATATTTTATTTTATGATATTTATACAGTATGTTTTTATTAAATCACTAATTTTAATAATTAAATTATATAATACATGTTACGCTACAGCTATTGTATGATCTGAAAGAGTTCAGATTTGGCCTAAAGGAGTTTAGACCAGTGCTAATGTTAGCAATGCTAAGAATTATAATTGATAACAGTTAGCACTACTAAGAGTTAGTAGGTTATAAGCGTCAGTAGAATCTAAGAGTTAGGACCTTATCTGTAATGGGACATAGACCCGAGAGAACATCAGTAATAACATAGTTGTAAAAAGTTACAATAGGTGCTAAAAAATATTGTTATGTAAGTCTATTCTCAAAATTATATGTTTCTGGTCTTATTCACCAATGCGGGCCTGTCGGTGAAACCTTTTCTAATAGACCAATGTATACTATACCTATATGGTCTAGATGGTTATTTATAGCTCACCATGAGCTTACTGAAAGTTCGTATAGCATACAAGTATTCAGTAAGGATTGAATATTGAATAGGCTCATTGAGGACCCCAATAGACATCCCATTAAGTCTTCAATGGTAGGTCCTCTCGAGTTGAGTAATGTACGTGATCCTTTGACCTGAGCATCACGATGGACTTATAAGTAATCCACCATGCTTTGGTTTCACATATGTCAGAGACATTTCATGGTCTGACTACTATGTATCCCTGGGTATGGTCTGATGCTTATGGAGTTTGGTGTGCATAAATATGGAATTCGTCAGCTCACATGGGTGAGTTGTATATCTGAATTTTTTGAGACTATATTTTAGAAAGACTTATGACCATAAGCAACAAACCCGGGAAAAATGTTTTCCAACAGGGTCAAACAATATTGCAAAATTATTTACGTGCATTGTTTATTGAAATATGTGTCTGGAGATAAGTTCACAGATGAGCACGTGGGGAGTTGATGGTGATGATCTATATCCTTGCTCTTTCAGGATATAAATGGCAAAAAGATTATACGTATGTGCAATCACTTCAACTGGTATGGTCTACTACGCTGATTTATAGTATCGTGACGTGTGCATAGGGCATCAATCTCGGACTCATAGAACAGTTTCATTTGATGAATCAGGCATGGACCTAGGGAGTCCTACAATATAAAGTGTACTCATTGTGCACTAGGCAGCGTATCGGATTGAATAGTTCAATCCAGTAAAATTCTAGCAAACTAGACATTTGCTTCAGTTTTCCTCGGGCCGTATGCGTGTTAAGAGTTAAGTAGATCAATTAGTTAACAATAGTTGTTGACAATGAGATGTTGGCACGTGGTGCATTGTAGGCCTGTCATTGTTTGACTTAGAAATTATCAAAATGACCTTATTTGTTGGACAAGTAAGATCATTATTTTATTCATTAAATTATTTATTGAATAAAATAATAATAATAGATGATATTATTATTTTATGAAAGTCAATCAAGTATTGTTTATTATAATTATATCCATGTTTTATTATATTTAATATTAATTAAATAAAATAATAAAACATGAATGCATGGGCATGTAAGACATGGTGGGATTAATGTGTGTAAAAGAAGCAAATGAAGAAATAATTTCTTCATTTGCTTTGCCTTTTATGGCAAACACTCACACACATACATATTTTTGTTTTAATTGTTTAGTGTAAACAATTGTAAACAAAAGACAAGCATAACTTGTCCCATGCTTGGTATGACCCTATAACTTGTAAAAGGGTGAAAATGTTTCATTCCTTTGGTTGCAATTTTTGACCACATTCATTTCCATTCTTGAGATGCATGCCTTTTGTTGCATTTGTTTATTGTAAATAAATGTTTCAACAAGTAAGAGCCATATCATGTGGGGGAACAATGTATGATGATTAAAGGAAAAACAAAATAAAGCAAATAAAGAGCAAATGATTGCTCAATATCAAAGGGATCACTCGGCCAAGTGAAAGGCATGAGAGAGAAAAGTGAGGTGCTTTTTTTTTTGCTAAGTGTTAGGAAACTTTTTAAGAGTTGAGAGCATAAAAACACTTCTTAAATTTATCTCCATCTTGACTAACCATACTATAAGGTAGAAACAAGGGTTCAAGTGTTGAATCATTTGCTGGAAAAGTTGCTATTCTAGCTTCTCCAAGCCCACCGTATTTAGGAACTAGAATTATGAACGAGTTGCTTCAAGGCAGGTACTCTGATTGGATAAAAAAACTAAAGGCTTGCCAAGGTAATAAATTCTCAATCTTTATGTAGTTTACATATATGAGATAACATGTAAAAAATTATCATGTTTATCATTAGAAAATTAGTATTCTGCTCATTCGATGCACTCATATATATGTGATATGTATGTGAATTTAAATGATAGATACAAACCCATATGAATGCACCTTAGGTTTAATTAACTCTTACAGTTGAGTCCTTTTATAAATTGTCTAAGCGAACAGGTTGGCTAGGTCATAACTAGTGTTTGATCAGCTCGACGAGAATTCTTGTGACTTGAGAATAATGCAGCTGGGAGGAGATTAAAAGCCAGTCTAGTGGTTTCCAAATACCTACACTTTCTTAGACCTACATTTATAGGCCTTTAGGGCTATGGCAGACAGGCTAGGTTATGTATTAATTTGACCTCATAGATAGTAATCTTTAGGCGTCTTGGGCCAAAAATCGAATGAGAATAGGGGTCCCTCAATTTTTAGTGTTAACTTGTTGACACTAAAAATTTTATAAGTAATGTTTTTGGATTGAGGTGTTCTCTAAACTGCATTTTTATAAGATCAGTCATCGTCCTCGACTTGTTTTGTTTGAAGCTAGCACCATTATTACATTAAATATTGGCGACTTCTCAAGAATTATTGATAGGCATAATTATGATTATTATTGTATCTCTTTAAACTTAATATTTGTTCATTTAATTCTAAAAATTTGACTATTTATGCATATTATTGTTAATTTATAGGTTTATAGGCTTTTAGCATAAGAAAGATTGGAATTACACCAAGAAAAGGCAAAAAGTTCAAAATAGAAGTCAACGTCATAGCCGTAGAAGGAAGTGTCACAACACTGAAAGTAGAAAAGAGAGATTCTAAAATAGAACTTAAGCACTGTAGTGCCAACATGCCAAGACCGTGGCACTGGAACTCAAAGAGATCTACCCAAGTTAAAATCTGAGTACCGTAGCACCCAAGACTCAATGTTGTAGTATTAATGCAACCCAAAAAATAAACAAGATCCGAAAGCTGAGCACTATAATGCTGGGTAGTTAAAGCTGTGACACTAGGGTAAAATCTGAGAAATCCTAACTTGCTTTGATGTGAATGATACTCTAATTAGGAGCTATAAACCTATATATAGAAGCCTTATAAGCCAAAATTAGGGACATTATAAGAGAGCATGAAAGGGAATAAGTTTAAAGAGTTTAGAACTAGTTTTGAAGATCAAAGATAAAGCTTTTACAGAAAGGAAGAGATAGACGACACAGAATCAGGGCACTATTTCCTTATCTCCTCTTTCTTACTAATGTATTTTATTGATCTTCATGTATATGTTCTAACACTTTCTTTATTGCCATGACATAAGGTTTTAGTACTAGGATTGTAACTTTGAACTCGATATACAATGGAATTTAGTTCTATCTCTTATTTTATGAAATCAACTATAAATTATTTAATTTATCTTGCATGTAATGCTCTCTAATTATTTGATCACTAATTAAATTATTTTAGGAACCGTAAAAAACTTGAAATAGTGGATTATGTGTTATGCCTTAGATAAACTAATGTATAATAATAGTATAACAACTATGAGTTTCATATAAGATAGCAATATATACATATGGCATACATGATATTATAATTCTGCTCGTAATGAATTTTACTCCATTATGATTACCATTGGAATATAGGTTTTGTTGGGGTAAGATAGGTTCATTTAACCATCAAAAGAGGCTTGTGAATGTATTAGGTTTCTTGTTTGACAATTCATATTGATGAATTAACTATAGAGGAGTAATTAAGATTCAAGTGAAGTATTAAGGATAATTGTAGTCCTTAGCTTTTTACCCGTGGTGAATTACTATCTATTTTTCTCTGCTCTATTTTTCTTTATTTTATTTTTGTATTTGATTTAGGTGTTATTAGTTTGAATGCTTCAATTTTTTGAATAATAATAAGAAGATACAATGCCAGTACTTAGCAAGATTAATAAAAAATTTCTTATGGAAACGATACTTTACTCATCCTATATTACTAGTTTACAATAGTGTGTGCACTTGCAATCATAAATACCAAGCAACAAGTATGCTCTGTCTGACATTTAAATGAATAGTTGATCCTATTTTTGAATTTATGATGACATGTCATCATCTGGAGAGCTAATACTAATTGCACGATTGTGGTACGTTCTTTGGAGAGCTATATTCATTTATTAATTTATATTTCTTCTTAGGATTGTATATAGAGATGTAGTCCCTTTAATTTTTCTTTTTTTTTTATGTCATTCACTAGTTTATAAGAGAAAAAGCTTTCAGAGATTTAGAGTTCTCTAATTCATAACATGCTTTATCCGCAGCTTTACTCTTGCAATTTCTATACAAGTTTTGTTTTCCTGATATTCTTTTTATTACTTCTTGCATATTCTTATTATGTCTGGTATCTTGTGATTTGAGTGCTCGTCTTGAGTCCTCATATATTATCAAGTCTTAGGTAAATCTTTTAATAGAGTGTAGTATGCACTTGTTTAGGTATATAAGTCATGTCTTCAATGGGTTACTCATAAAATTTATCTAGTCGAGAGTCAAAATGTCTTAGAGAGAACCTAATGTTGGGAGTAGCTCGTCCTGAGATATAGATGATGTGAGTACTCGAGGGGCTCAAGGATTTAAGTTAAAAGTAAAAAGCCATGCTCGACGATGGGATGTTGTTATGATGGCTGAGGATCCTAATAACTCTAAGTAGATTCTCAGTGGTAATGTCCACCCTTAATTCCTTGAAAACATTAAAGAACTAGAGCCAGCCAAATTGGCCAAGGAAGAAGAAGAAAAAGACTGTTTCTCGGAGCTATGAGGAAACCCTGCTTGAGTTAGATTATCCACTCAATCATCATTCGAGTGTTACTAAGAAAGCTCTCGTTAAACTGAGGAAGAAGTTTGACATTCTTGAGGCGGTCATCTTGAGGGTTCCTTAGGCAAATGAGTATGTAAATATGCCACTTGAGGGGGAGATGCCTCTTAATTTTCATTTGTTTGATTTAGATGTAAGACTGCCCCTTCAACTTACTTTGTGGATATGTTGGCTAATAGAGCATAATTATGTAACATATTTTATCCTTTTAAACTTAACATTTGTTCAATTTATCCCAATAATTTGACCATTTATTTATATTAATATTATTTTATAGGTTTAAGGACTATTGGTGTATAAATACTAAAAATCAGATGCAAACAGAGTTATTTGAGATGAAAATCGGAGAAGAGACTAAAATGCTCAAAATATGAATAGTGCTACAAACAGTACCCATGAACATGACAATGTATTAGATTGATTTGAGAACTTTAATGAACTTGGAAAAGGGAATTTTGTGTTGACCATGAATAGATTGATGTATAATCATTATGTAAAAGCATGAGTTCCATATGAGATAGGAATATACTCATATGGCTTATATGATCATTTAGAGAATTTACTCTTAATGAATCTTATTTCAATTTGATTATCATAGGAATATTGATAATTGATTGAATGAGATATTCTTACTTGACCATAGAAAGAGGCTTGTAAGGATATTAGAGTTTTTGGTTAACATTTATATTGATAGTTTTAAAAGGAATAATTAGATTTAAGTGAAGTATTGAAGGATTATTATAATCCTAGGCATTTGAGTATTGGTGCTGTTATGTTTATTCTCTTTGCTCAATATTTATAATTTGTTTCATTATTTAGTTAATTTAGATATCAACACATTGAAATACCACTAGTTTGAATAAGAGTAAGAGGACACAATTTTAGTATTTAGCAAGTAGTAATAACAAATCTTCATGGGAATGATACTTTACTCATCGTATATTACTTGTTGCGATAATATGCACTTGCGTTAAAAGTATATACATACAAAATACTTGGCCCACCTGAATTTGGCTCTATGCAAGTTAAACCTGAATTCTTGAAGAATATTAATGGTTCTTTGTATTATGTGGCATAAGGCCAATTTTGACGGTCCATCATTTCTTGAACTCCAACAATTATATCTGACTAAGGTAAATACCAATCAACAAAAGAATTTTCAATACCTTACTATTTATGATGGAGAGAATAATATTGCCCATATGAAAGGTTTATCCTTAAATAATTTTGGGTAGAAGCACCTTGGTTTTTCTTTGAAAATAAGTAGAGACAGTGTTATGGTATTCAATCATATCCTTACATTTTTTTTAAGAGAGGACTTCACCTATTCACTCTTTTTTGTTATGGAATTTCTACTTTTCTATTATACCTTTTATACCTTTTGTTTTTCTTTGCAGCTATATTTTAGCCCTCCAAGCTACACCTTACCAAGGAGGAGAAGGCTGCTTCTTCTTACCTTTATTTTCCTATATATGAGGAGGTATAAACATTTGGTGCCTCTGTCAAAGAAAGTAGAATGGGAGGTACCCAAGGAGTATACTACTCTATTGTTGACTTGCAACGTTTTTCAATCCCTTTGACTTGCAACGTTTTTTAATCCCTTTGACTTACAACGTTTCTCAATCCTTTTCCTATGGCTTTTTGTGTTTTTTGAAGGTATCTCTTTATTACTTTAGCATTTGATTTTGATATCTTTCTTGGTGACTTTGTTCTTGCTGACTCATTTTATTCTTTTTCTTTGTAGGGATAGTTACCCTTACCAGTCATAGTGATGCTATTTATAAAGTGGTGATTGATATGCAGAAGGCTATGTTGCCAAGGTTAAAGCTACCAAGGCAAAGGTAACTTTGAAGGAAGCCAATAAAAAAATAAATATCTTTGAGCACGAGCTCGTTAGCTACTTGGTCAGAGTAAAGTATGTCAAGGACAAGGCAACAGCTAAAGTGGGGGCGACCTAGGCTAAGGTAACAATAGTTGATAGTAGGTTCCTGCTCCTCAAGTGGTCGAGAAGGTTCTGTTGGGTCATCTATGGGTGGGTAGTTCAAATAAAACTTAGAGTGCTTGCATGTGGGTTGTGTTCATCATACAAACAATATACATATCTCATACATACATATGCACAGCGGAAGATTAAATATAATGAACACAGAAAATAACATTTGATTAAACTTAAATTCGAAATTGAGAAATATCACCAATGAAGCCTTTGGATTAATTTTCTTTGAAGTCCACCATGAAGTGAATCTTTGATCAATTCTAGCAATCAACAAGGGTGGGTTTGATTGTCTAGAATGGCAGCATCTTAATCCAGCATATGTGTTTAACTCTTAAATATGATTTAAAGTTAAACTCTTTAACTTAATCAATTTTGTTTTTCCTTTTATTCAACTCTTGAATAAATAAAACAAATCTTGTTTTTAGTTATTACATTTAGTAACCATTAATTCAATTTGTTTTATTGTTCTAACACTTAAAACACAAAACAAAGAATTCCAATTTCTCAAATTGTAATGGCTCTCAAAAATGCAAAACCTATAAACTAAAAACAATTTCAAAAAAAATTAATTAATGATTTTCAATTTCATTTCACTTTATATACTAATGCATAAATTCCAAACTAATTTGAATTTCATTTGCATTTCATTTGGCTTAACCTAACCTTAGTTAACATTTAACCATAGTTAGATTACTTTAACTTAACCTTTAAGTTAATAAATATTTAATTAATTTAACCATAGTTAACTAACTTAACCATGGTTAGGTTAACCTTTACTTAACCATTAAGTAAAGTTAACTAACTTAACCTTATGGTTAACTTTTAACCTTAGTTAAGTTAAATCATTTATTTAACAATTAAACAAATAAATATTTATTTTAATTATTTAACAATTAAATAATCATAAAGTGAAATTACTATTATATCCTTACTCGGTTACCAAGTTAACCTAAAGTGGGTCCCACCATTTAACCATATACTTTAGTTAACGTAACCTTAGTAATTGCTGAATTATACTGTATTGAACAATTCAATACGGTACACTGCCCAAGTTCTCAAAGAGTACATTTCATATTGGGACTCTCTAGGTCTACACCCGATTTGTCAAATGGAACTGTTCCATTAATCCGTAATCGATGCCCCACGCACACGTTACGAATATTACAAATCAGCGTGTCAGACCATACAAGTTGAGGTCATAACGTATACGTATAATCCTTCCATCATTTATACCCTGGATGTGCGGGGATATAGATCAGCACCATCAAATCCCCATTTGCTCATCCAATAATCTTATCTCCAGATTCGTATCTCGATAAACAATATACGCAAACATTTTTGCTATATTGTTTAACCCTGTGGGAAACTCTTTTCCCGGGTTTATGCTTGTGGCCACAAGACTTTATGAAATACAATCTCGGAGCATCGGATATACAACTTACCTACGTAAGCTGATGGATCCCGTATCTACGCACACCGGACTCCATGAGCATCGGACCGTACCCAGCGACACATAGCGGTCAGACCATGAAAGGTCTCTGACATATGTGGAACCAAAGCATGATGGATCACTCACAAGACCACCGTGGCGCTCAGGTCAAAGGACCACGATTACTACTCAACTCGAGAGGACCTTCCTTTGACGGTTTCATAGGATATCTATTGGGGTCCTCATAAGTCTGTTCAGTATCCAGTCCTGACTGGATACCCGCATGTCTATACAAGCTCTAAGCTCATGGTCAGCTAAGAACAACCATCTGAACTAGTCAGATATAGACATACACTAATCTATATATTGTGAATTCACCGATAGACCGGCATTGATGATCATAGATCAGGAACATTATATTTGAGACATACTTACATAATGATATTTCTTAGCACCTATTGCAACTCTTTGCAACTATATCATTATAAGTATACTCTCAGGTCTTTGTCCCATTATAGACAAAGTTCTAACTCTTTAGACCTCGCTGACTCTTATAAACTGATAACTATTAACAGTGCTAACTATTAGCATTTATAACTCTCAGCTTTGATAACTATTAGTTCTGGTCTAAACTCCTTTAAACCAGATCTGAACTATTTCAGATCAAACAATGTCTGTAATGTTACAAGCATTTTACCATATTAATATGATATTAACAATCTTTATTCGAAATGTTTATTGTATAAATATTAACAATTAATATTCATACAATATTGGAATGGCACGTGAGCACCAGCTCCAACAGGTTCCTCCCCTAACTCTTAGTTAAATTTGTACCTTCATCTAGGGACGCTCCTCATGTCGATGACCAGGCTCTTTGTGATGATGATTTCACTGCCCTTGTTGATGTCAATGTTCGAAATGACACCCTTGTTTCTTAGTTTTAGACTTTTTTTTCCTTCTTTTTATGTTCCTTGTGCTGGTTTACTATGTAATGAATTTTTTGTGCTTTCAATCTAGCTTTGGTTGTATTCTGATCTAGCTTAGCATGCCTTTGTGCATTTGATCTTTGCTTATTTCCACTTATATAGATGTCTTTAAGATTTTCCAAGCCTTTTTGTTGGTTTTCCCAAAGGTTGCTTATTTTTCCTCAATGAGGTTTCTTGATAAATCTTATAGAGCTTAAGGATGAACTTTGCCTTAAACCTTTAATTTCTTAGAAAATATTTCGAGGACAATTTTAATAATCTTCAAGCAAGGTAGTCATAATGACTTCGTCTATTATACTTCTCATTTTTCTTTTCAAAGGTTTTTTAAAAGCCCTTGAGGATCGTGTTATATCGAAGAGTTCCATGGTAGGACTCTTGGGTTTTTGAATTAGTAATTTCACATTAAATACACCTTCGTTTAAGCTCTAATCCTTTCCCATCAATTGAGTTTTGAATGTGGCTTCAGTGATGTGGGTATTTTCGTAACCCTTAGATTGTTTGGGAGTCTAACGGTTGTTAACCATTTTTATTTGACTGAAGAGACATCTTTGAGCAGGATTTTCTCTAGGGCCCTTAGATTTGATCTATAGCCCAAGCTTGTGTGAGAAGCCTAAAAACTTAATTTTGTTGTGAAACTAAGGTAAAAACGCTTAATGGTCCACATTGTTTTCCTTATTGTATTTCTTTTGAGAAAGAAAGTAACATTTCTTTCTATTATTTATTATTTTATAATTCTATTCACTTTTCTTAAGTTTAATTTTCCTTGACTCATTTTATGAAGCGGGTAAGTTACTGCCTTTTATGATTTTTGCTTTTGTTCCCTATTTTCTGTGGTGTTTTGTTGAAATCACTTCGAGACTTTTGGAATTCTAGGGATTTCTTTCTAGAATTTGGAATTTTGGGCTTGACAGTGATGGCCCTTGATGTTTCTATTAATCATTTTTCACCTATAGTAATGGTTCTACTATTAGAGGCCTGACTCTTTGTCTTATTAGGAATCATATCTACGTTGATTCAATTTAGGACTCATAGTTTGAGTGGTCAAGTGAGAATCGACATTAAGACTGAATGTAGTCATCATAAGAATAAGAAGGTCCCTTTAGTTAGGAAGAATAGTTGTGGTATTCCACCTCATGGTGAGTCATCTTAAAGAAGAAGGTATCAGCTCATCCTAGTTGTTAAGTCTTTATACCTAATGTTTGTTTATGTTTGTGTTTTAAAAATATATAAGGTAGTCAGGGCAGTAAAAACATGTTTTTCATAAGGAACCTTTACGCAGCTCACTACTCGAGGGACCTCTAGGTATGTACTTGGTCATGGTTGAGGGAACCGGACTCCTACTCCTAAAGGAGGTGTGAGAGCTTTGAAGTCATCAGCTCAAAAACTATCAAAATTTAAAAAATGGAAATAAGTGGCCGATTCTTTATTTTTGTTAGATACTGGTCTTATATTTTAAAGGGAGGAACTAGTTGATTAGAAAGCTATTAAGAGGTTGGTGATAGGAAACTTTTCCTCGAGTAGCTTGTCTACCTTTTCTCGAAGCAAATTTAAATACTTGATCTCACTTTTAGGGAAGAGGCGCAGGCTATTGATCCTACTCATGCCCATTAGATATGGGATTGAGACTCTTTTTCCACTTTTTATATGTTACTTGTGAGTATAATAGAGGTAATTTTCTTATACCCTTATCTTATCTGGATTGAATTCTTTTTTACCTATACTGATTGAAACTTTTCTTTCTTAGGTGGTGTTGGTCTATCCCTTTGCTGAAAAACTATCATAATCATTATGTAGGGCTTTTCTCCCTGGGATATAGGTAAACTAACAACTCCGAGTGACATGACAGAACTATCACCAAATTCGTAAAGGATAGTCTGTGTTTGATCGATCTTTAAATCTTTAATGCCAAACTCGGTTTACTTCTACTCTAGCTATTTGGATAGTCACGACAAATACATCATTGTGGGGGTAACTGACATCACATGCTTCCTCATTTGTAAACATTATAGGTACTGACTAAACTTGTGATTTTTTAATAGTCAGGGTGTTGTACATCACTTGATGCCCTACTAATGAGCACTAAAAGTAATTGTTCCTATGTTTGTTTGAGTCTTTGACCAGCGTATTACCCCCAAAGATGATATAGTTATTTCTTGTGATGGAGACTCATTGAGTTCTTGATTCTCTTAAGACTAAGGTTTCTTTGGTCCCATATCGGCTTTAAACTCTTTCAAGTATCCATTCTTCATCAGTCGATCTATTTAGAAGCGTAAATTCATGCATTTATTGGTGGTATGGTCGTGATCTTAATGGAACTCCCATCTTTTATCTCTATTCTTGTGCTCATGCTGCGCTATAATGGACCTTGGATCCTTTAGCATACTTTTTCTTTGATGGCCTTAAACACCACCTCTAATTGAACCATTAGGGGAATATATTTCTCTCCTTGTACATTGGCTACTTTCGGGGAATTTTCTAAATTCATGTCTTTTTCTCTTCACTCATGCATCTGTTCAGCTACTTTCTTTCTTGGCTCTTACTCTTTAATTTCATGCATTTTAGGTGATGCGAATTAGGTTGCTTAAGCTTCATAAGATCTATTAAGCATCCATGAGGGTCTAATGGCAAGGGCAAGGACTAAGATATAAATGAAGCATTAAATTGGATAATTGAGCACATATCAAATTCATACTTTGTTCACGATACTAATCTGACCGAATTGAGTGTTCAAGTTGATCAATGCCTTATCAATGTTATTTAAGTTTCTTTAACTTATTTCGAGTAATTTATATGAAGAAAAAAAATAAGATGTATATTAATTTAGAAAGGAAGATCTGGCGATACTGTTCACACATTACTGTTCATGGGTTACTGTTCACAAGGCTTTATTAGATCCTTATTTTTTTATTTCCTTTTTTATTTTTGGGTTATATTTAGAACCAAGGATACAAGTATATTTGTTTCCTTAATATGCTTGTTATTAATTTTCTCTTTTCTTGTAACTAATTCCTACTATGAATTAGGATTTGATTTATTTTTTCTTTTATGCTCTTGGTAAATTTGGCTATATAAAGCCTTGTAACCTTAAAGAGAATTAAGAGTTTATGACATCAATATTATTGAGAGTTTTTTCTTGGTTCTTCAAAGAATATTTTAGTACTTATCAAGATATCTTCTTGTAGCGTTCATCCTTGATTTATCACTCATAATCTTTCTCACCTTCTTAAGTGTGGTATCTACCCTAATTTCTTATACATTTAGTTTTTTTTTTCTCTTTATAGATAATGGGTCAAGGTCCCTGTTTTTATTTATTTTATGAATATGAATTAAAATGATCCTTGGCAAAGGAACCTTATTGAACGTTGAGTCTCACTTTTCTTTGTCAGGTTCACATCAATTAGTATTAGAGCATAAGTTCTAAATTAGGTTTGATCTATCTTATATTTTCATTGTTTGTTTTTTCTTTCAAAATCCGCACCCTTTGTTTTAGTCCATTGAACTACTTCACCTTAATTAGTTCAAGTTTTATTATTTATCATTACATAAGACCAAAAAATAGACAAAAAAAATTAAAAAAACAAAGAAGTATAGAAAAATTCAGATTTATATGACTTCAAGTTGCTATTTTGAATTTTTTTTAAAGTATAAATATCTGAATTAGTTGAAGTGTGGTTTACTATTCAAATTTTGTTTGCATAAATTGTGCATTATGCTTGTTTTGTGCAATTCAGCCTAAAACAAAACAACAACCTTAATTGCATCAAAATTCATATTTTTTTTTGTTCTCATTCCTTCTTAAATTCTACCTTTTTTTTAACCCTTTCTCATTCTTAGTGATATGATTTATTGAGTTTGGATTGTCACAAGGTAATTTTTTATTAAGTTTGTTAAGTTTAATAAAGAACTAAAAAGGAGACTAGAGAGTGAAAAAAATGAAAGAGAGTATAAGCTCATAAGAGGATAAAAATCAAATTTGAGTAAACACAAGTGTGAGTGCTATTTGTCTTGAGAGAAAACACATAAAGAAGTGTTTATAAGGTTTTCAAACTATGTTTATAGGTTATTAAACATGTCTCAAGAAAAAGAGAAAGGCTCATTCGATGATACTTAAGAAAAGAAAGATTTCAAACTCTTCTTTAAGTCCTTAGAACAAAAATTTAAACGAATGAAATTGAGTTTTGATTAGTTGAATGAGAGAATAGATATAGTTGAATATGGTTCACAAATAGGGCAACCACTTAGAGCTCTTAATGTACGATAAAGAGAGAGGAATCCATTTAGGTATGATTATAAAGATGACAATAAAGATAACCTAGATGATGATGATTGTGCCTCTAATGTTAATTTAGAAAGATTTGGGTGCAAGAATAGAGATAGAGGAGTTAGGTAAAGTGGCAGGATTGATAACATAAGTAATTATAATAACTACTTATTCATATAGGTAAGAATAAATATATATATATATATATTATTCATATATTATTTAGGTTTTGCTTCATTTATATAATTTTATTAGTATTGTTTGTATAGATTAAGATCAAATTATTAGTATTGGGTTTATTTATAAAATTCTAGATTTATTTGAAAGACCAAATAGTAATAGTTTAAAGGTTTAGGGGCTAATTTATAAATAATAAAAAGTTAGCCTAATGGTATAAAAACACACATTTGCTAACCTTAAAACATCTTATGGTCGAACCACTCTTAGAGAGAGAAAGAGATGGATAGATAGAGAGAGAGAGAGAGATAGGAGAGAAATAGAAGAAAAAGAAAAAGAATAAGAGAATTGAAATTTTAAACTTTAAAAGATATATCATAACTTTTTTTTAGTTTCTTGGTGTTAACTATTTTATTTTTGTTAAGTGTGGATTTTTAAAAATGTATTAAATTGGAGATGGATGTTGATTTTAGGAGATATATTGAGCAATGGAAATGAATGTATGGAAAAATTAATGAGTTATAAAGGATTTGCAACTTTTTCCTTGTGATAGTATCTTGGTCCAAATTTTTTAAAAATTTTTCTAGTGTGATTTTGGATTTGATGTTTTACAGTATTAAACTAGACATTTTTGTGATCATTTAGAACTTTGAATTGTTTACAAATTCCATATATTTAATTTTTAGTGAATTTATGAAAATGATTCTGAAATTCTGACAATCCTTTATTTTTTTAGTATACTCAAATGACAAACTGATTTTGAGCTATCAAATGACATTAAAAAATTATGCTTTTCTAGAGACTAATTTTATTAGATATTTATTATAATATATTTACATTTCATAATTTAACTCACCATTTTTGAATTGTTATGAATTGTTAAAATATGTCACCTCACTGTAGGATATTCATGAACATATTTTTAAAGCTATAAAATAAAATTATTTTAAAATATTTTTGGCATATATATTTGGATTAAAACATTTGTCATGGATTGAGATATATGTCAAGGGAAATTCTATTATAGTCATATGGCACAAAGGCAGCATCAATTGCATCGATTGTCGTCGAATAACCTACTACCTAGTAGTGCAACATGGCCTCTGTTGAAAATTCAAAAGTTGTCGTCTTTGTTGCCTTTCTTTTGGCTCATGGTTATATACCCACCTAACTTACTAGCTTATAGCTTTGAATTAACTTCAATCACAATTATTTGTGGAATTTTGATTATATTTCATTCCTCTTACTACGCCTTCATAATTTTTGAGTTGGTACGTGATTTTATAAATTTGGGAGATTGAATACTGTTTAATAAATATTTTAATTGTGTCGAGTTAATGGTTTATATTTGAGGGTGATTATGAAATAGATTTTGTAGGAATGATGATATAACCTCCATTTTTAAAAATTATAATGAGTCAAGAATGACATATTCTGATTTTGTGATAATTGAAAATCATTTGATGTACAAGAAAACTGATTAAATGCAAATGGTTAGAATTGACAAATTTTGAGAAAATAAGTCATTGAAACGATTTGATGTGATAAGTGTGATATGTGTAACTTTAAGAGCTATTTAAAGTGTTTTGTGTGAATAATGATATTATAAAATAATTAATCTCCATTGATAGGTTAAGGATATTTAAGCTTTGTGTTCCGAAACTGTTGAAAGGTAAGTATACTAAACTTTTACTGGAATCACAATAAACATGGCATTTCTTGTGCATGATGTTATAATTAGTAATTAAAATGTGCTTATATTATGCCAAGAATATTTTGATATAGAAATATGGATTGTATACATTTATGAATGTGAGCATTGATGTTAAGCATGGACATACATGATATACATGTGTTTATGAAAGTGAGCTTTTGAAACTAAATGTGTTTATGAAAGAACATTCTTGAAATAAAATGTGTCCATGAAATATGTTTTGTGTTTATAGGATGCTTGAACTGACTAATTGCTTAGTAAGCAACTTTTGTTATATGTGGAGCCTTTATGTGTGGCATTTCCTTCAGGTTTGATATATGTGATATATGTCTATATGTAAGAAGGAACCTATGGGTACCCTAAAAGAAGAGTGAGTCATCACATCTGTTTGGTGACATATTAGTTCATATGGGAGGACTCACCGATGATCAGGGTGAGGTTTTAGCTTTTACCTTCGAGCATGAATGTTTTATATTTGTGAAATCTAAACCTCACTTGCACTATCCATCTCATACGGTATATCAATAACATATGACATTTAGCTCATTATATGATATTTGAAGTCCTACTAAGTGATGATTGAGTAATAGTATTCCTAGTATAAGTTTTGAAAAATTGTGTAAGCACTTACTTGACATGTGATTTTGATAAACTTATGATTTTGATTCATCATAGCATATTATGCTCATGCATTGCTTATAAGTATATATGTATTTTGGTATAAGAAAAAAAAAATAGTATGCTTATTGAGTGTTATACTCATTATAGTTTACTATGATTTTAGGTAGTTAAGGTATATGTATAGTAGATTTGACCAGGCTTCTATAGTCCCTTGGTTTCCTAGGGTACTAGGGTTTAGTTAGTAGACATGTATGAGATATTTGATTTACCTCTATTGTATAAGTACTTAAGCTTATTTTATTAATTCTTGATTGGGTTTTGTTTATGTTCCACAAAATATATTCATGGTTTAATATTGTGAGGGATTTATTAGTAACTTATTAAGGATTCTTATGTTGAAATAGAAGTTTAAAATCTTATGCAATGTTGATTATTAGCACTCATTATTAATTGAATGTAATAAATGTCACGTAAAAAACCCTTTTGGGTCTGGGGCGTGACAACTTAGGAAGCATTAAAATGAAGATTCCATCTTTCCAAGGTAAAAATGATCCTAAATTTTATTTGGAATGCAAAAAAAAGATAGAGTTGGTGTTTGATTGTCACAACTACTCCAAATTAAAAAAGGTAAAGTTTGCCCATTATAGAATTTGCTGACTATGCAATGTTGATTATTAGCACTCATTATTGATTGAATGTAATAAATATCTCGTAAAAGACACTTTCGGGTTTGAGGCGTGACAACTTATGAAGCATTAAAATAAATATTCCATCTTTTCAAGACAACAATGATCCTGAAGTTTATTAGGAATGAGAGAAAAAGATGAAGTTGGTGTTTGATTGTCACAACTACTCTAAATTGAAAAAGGTAAAGTTGGCCACCTTAGAATTTACTGACTATGCTATTGTTTGGTAGGATCAACTTATTTTGCGTAGGAGACAGAATTGTGAAAGACCTATTAAGATGTAGGAAGAGGTGAAGGCTATTATAAAGAAGCGATTCATTCTAAGTAACTACTATAAGAACTTATTTCAAAAGTTGCAAAGTCTTATGCAAAGGTCTAAAAGTGTTGAAGACTACCACAAGGAGATGAAAATAGCTATAATTTGAGCTAGTGCGAAGGAAGACTGAGAAGCTACTATGGCTAGGTTTCTAATTGGTTTGAACCGTAATATTTTAAATGTGGTGGAGTTATAACATTATGTTGAGTTAAATGACATAATGCATATGGCCACAAAAGTGGAATAAGAATTGAAAATGAAGGGTTCTACATGAATTAGGTAGAATTCGGGTTCTTTTCCAACTTGGAAACCAAATTGGAGAAAAAAGGGTGAAAAGCCTTATTTTAAGCCTAAGGCCAAAACCTCTAAAAACAACAAAGAGGTAGGAGTACCAAAGAAAGGTAAATATGATTCCCAACCTTCTAGAAATAGAGATATCAAATGCTTTAAATGTTTAAGAATAGGTCATATTACATATCAATACCCAAACAAAAAGCTATAATATTAAAAGATGATGGTGATATTGAGACTAAAGGTGAATCTGATGATAAGCCCATGCAACTGACATTGAGTATCTAGTGGATTGAGGGCTTTTAGTTGCAATGAGAGCTTTTAGTGTGCAAATTAAAGAAGATGAGAAGGTATAACGTGATAAAAAAATTTATACTAAATGCTATATCAATAATAAGGCATGTAGAATAATTATTGATATGGGAGTTGCACTAATGTAGCTAGCACTAGTTTGGTGAAAAAATTGAATTTGACAACTTTGAAACATCCTAGGCCATATATGGTATAGTGGTTGAATGATTATAGAGAAGTTAAAGTAAATAAACAAGTGCTTATTTTATTCTCAATTTAGAAGTATAAAGATGAGGTTTTGTGTGATGTAGTGCCAATGCATACGGTGCATATTCTTTGGGGCTACTATGGCAGTGTGATAAGCATGTAATTCATGATGGCTACTGATTGGTGTGCTATAGTAGCTAAGCGTAAGTGCACGCTATCGTATCAAGTAATATAGGATTTTAAGTCCAGATATCGATCCCACAGGGACTATGCAATCTAATTCTATAAATCAAGTACTAAAATTATACCTACTTAACTTTTATTCAGAAAACTAAAATTTTGAATTTATGTAACTAATCTAGTTCTCTCAATTAACTAAACAAAAGCAAAGAGTAGAATTCACAAATAAAGATAATCTAGGGTTTTGACTCATCCTCTAGTATTTCATTGGATTTATTAACCACTTAGTTAATCCCTTGATACCAATTGATTGGCTTAGACATTAATCTCATCACAAGCCTCTGTCGATGGTCAAGTAACTATATTACGCATTCTAACAATCACCTATATGTCTATGGTAATCAAATCAGAATGTAATTCATTAAGATCAAGTCTAAATTATACCATACATGCCACCTAGGTATATGTCTATCCCATATGGAACTCATAGTTGTTACCCTATGATCATGAATCAAACTATCATAGGCTAAATATATGAATCCCTCTGTCGAGTTCATCATAGTTCCTTAATCATTCAAAATATTAATCAGGTATAATGAAAGTATTAAACACAAGATAGAATGAATCAATTGAATTTATCAAGTTCATAAACTAAAATTTAACACAATCCAAATCCATACTAGGTTTACATAGTCTAACCCTAGATGAACAAATTAACCCATCACAAAATCAAAAGTATCAAACCAATTCATAAAAATCAATAAGAAAAAGAACATAATGATAAAGAAAGAGAAGAAAAACTAATCAAAGTGACTCCTTGATGTGCTTCTCCCTCAATCTTGGCTTGAAGCTTGAATCTTAATCTTGGTTCTTCAATCTTTGGCCTCGATCTTTGGTCTTGTGTTGCGAATTCTCTCTCTAAGTTTTTGTCTATTTTCTCTCTTTTTCTCCTCTTCTTTTTTTTTTCCTCTTCCTTAGGGTTTTTGGCTCTCTATTTATAGGATTTTGTCTTTGAGTTACTGTTCACGAGTTACTGTAGCAAAATACTGTCCACTAGGTACTGTTCACCGACACTGTTCCCCCCGTCACCAGCGCCGTGGCGCTCAGTTGCTGTTCTGGGCGCTGCAGTGCTCAGCGTTGGGCGCTGCGGCACCCAGCCACCTGCTGCGCGCCTTTCGTATTTTGAGCGTAACTTCTTCGTTTGATGTCCGATTCGCCTCCCGTTTGTTCCTATGTGTCACATTTGTCATCATGCATCTATTTATGATCAAAAAATACAATTAAATAGCAAAATAGTTATGATTTATAGAAAAATATAAAAGTTAGGTATAAATAATAATAGTACTTTTACACCCCTATCAGCTACACCAATAGATACGCTTTTGTACTTAGTGAAACATCAATTACTATTGTACCTTTTAACCCTAAGATAAGTGTATGAAGATCAAGTGAAGTTGAAAATAGAGAGTGATATGAAAAAAGAGCGTAAGAGTTCAAAAGCAAAAGATGTAAAAACTAAAATGAGAGAAAAAGATAGTGAAAAAAGAAAGGAAGTTTCAATTAGTTAGAATAAAAAAAGAATGAAAAACAATTGAATTTTTATGCAAGAGAGAGTGAGATTAAAAACAATTTATTTTTAAATCAGCTTATGATTTTACTTTCATACAAAGAGGTTTGTTTTAGTACAAATGAACTTAACCCCTCTTTGCCTAGTGTTGTTGTTTCTCTTTTACAAGAATTTGATGATGTTATTCCCAAAGACATACCTAATGGTTTACCACCAATAAGGAGAATCAAGTGTTAAATTGACTTTATACTCGAAGCATCAATTCCAAAAGGGCCAGCCTATAAAAGCAATCTTGAATAGATAAAAGAACTTCAAATACAAGTTAGTCAGCTCATAGATAAGGGGTATGTGCTGTAGAGTATGAGTCTTTGTACAATTCCAGTATTATTTATGCCTAAGAATGAGAGGTCATGGAGGATTTGTGTTAATTGTCGCGCCATCAATAATAACACTATAAGGTATAGACATCTCATTCCTAGATTAGATGAAATATTTGATGAATTGCATGGTTCTTGTGTTTTTACCAAAATTGATCTTAAGTTTTGATATCATTAGATTAGGGTAAAAGAAGGTGATAAATGGAAAATCACATTTAAAACAAAATATAATTTATATGAGTGGTTAGTTATACCATTTGAATTAACTAATGCACCTAGTACTTTCATAAGATTAATGAATCATGTTTTGCATGTTTTTATTGGCAAACTTGTGGTTGTATACTTTGATGATATTATGATATATTGCAAAAACTTATATAAGCATATAGAATATTTAAAATTTGTTTTAGATGTTTTAAGAAAAGAAAAGTTGTTTGCTAACTTTAAAAAGTATACATTTTGCACGAATAAGCTTGTATTTCTTGGTTTTGTTGTTAATGCTAAAACAATTGAAGTGGATGAAGAAAAGGATAAGGCAATCCAAGAATTGCTAAAATCTACAAGTATAGGTCATGTTAGAAGTTTTCATGATTTTACTAGCTTTTATAGGAGATTTGTGAAATATTTTAGTAGCCTAACCGTACCTTTGACTGAAGTTATCAAAAAGTATGTAAGTTTTAAGTAGGCATGTAAGAAAAGGCATTTAATTTGATTAAGAAAGAATAAACTAATGCACATTTGCTTAATTTACTTAACTTCAGTAGACTTTTGAAATTGAGTGTGATACTTCAGGAATAAGTATTGGAGCTATACTAATACAAGAAGGATGTCCTATTACGAAGCTAAGTATAGTAGCCTTAAATTACCCTATATATGATAAAAAGATTATGCATTGTTTATGGCATTGGAAACTTGGCAGCATTATCTTTGGCTAAAAGAGTTTATGATTCATATGAATTATGAATCATTAAAGCATTTGAAGGGTCTACACAAGCTAAATAAGCGACATGCCAAGTGAGTGTAGTTCATTGAAATAGTTTCTTATGTAATTTAGTATAAGTAAGGCAAGGAAATGTTGTGGCTAATGCTCTATCTCGTAGGTATGCCTTACTTTCTACCTTAGATGCAAAATTATTAGGTTTTGAATACATTAAAAACTTGTATGTTAATTATTCTGATTTTGGTTATGTATTCACTGCATATGAGAAAGTGGCATTTGGCAAGTCCTTTAAGCATAATGGGTTTTTCTTTAGAGAAAATAAGTTATGTACGCCCAAATATTTGTTGCGTGAATTGCTTACTAGAGAAACTCATAAGAGTTGTTTAATGAGGCATTTTGGTATACCTAAGACTTTAGATGTTTTATATAAACAGATCTTTTAGCCTTATATGAAACAGGATGTAGAAAGAATTTGTGAGGTGTGTCACTTATAGACAAGCTAAGTCTAAAGTTAAGCCTTATGGATTATACACACCTTTTCCTATATCTAGTGAACCTTGGATTGAAATATCTATAAATTTGGTATTAGGTTTACCTAGGTTAAAAAGGGGGTAGAGATTCCTTATGTGATCGTTGATAGGTTTTTTAAATGGCACATTTTATTGCATGTCATAAAATTGATGATACATTATATATTGCTAATTTGTTTTTCAAAACGATTGTAAGATTGCATGGCATACTTAAGAGTATTGTTTCAGATAGGGATGCAAAGTTCTTAATCTATTTTTTAAAGACGTTATGGAGTACGTTAAGAACTAAACTTTTATTTTTTATTACTTATCATCCATAAACTGATCGACAAACTGAAGTAGTTAATAGGACTTTATCTACTTTATTGCATGCTATAATACAAAAGAACTTGAAAACATGGGAAGAATGTTTGCCGCATGTAGATTTTGCATATAATCAGAGTATGCATTCAGTAATTAAGTTTTCACCTTTTGAAATTATGTATGGTTTTAATCCGTTAACTCTGTTGGATTTAACTCATTTACCTATAGATGAGCGTGTTGATTTGGATGGGAAGAAGAAAGTTGACTTTGTTAAGCATATATATAAAAATGCACGACAAAATATTGAAAGAAGAACTGAACAATATGCTAACCAAGCTAATAAGGGGTGTAAGAAAGTTGTATTTAAGCTGAGTGAATGGGTTTGGTTGCATATGAGGGATGAGCGATTTCTTATTCAAAGGCGCTCTAAACTACTTCTAATGGGAGATAGTCGATTTCAAGTTATTGAAAGGATCTATAATAATGCCTACAAGTTAAACCTTCTAAATGAGTATAATGTAAGTTAAAGCTTTAATGTCACTGATTTATCTCCTTTTGATGTAGGTGAAGATTTGAGGATAAATTCTTTTTAAAAGAGGGGGAATTATACGAATCAGGTTACCAAAGCTTCACAAGATCCATTGAGCATCCATTGGGTTCCAATAACAAGGGCAAGAACAAAGAAAATTAAAAAAAAAAAATTGGTTAATTGAACACATCTCAAATTCATGCTTTGTTCAAGACACTAATCTGATCGAATTGAGTGTTCAAGATAATCAATGCCCTGTTAATGTTATTCAAGTTTCTTTGAGTAATCTAGAGTAGTTTATATAAAGAATAAAATAAGATGCATATCGATTTAGAAAAAAAGATTTGGCACATATCAGATTAGGAAGAAAGATTAGACGCTACTATTTACGCATTTTTGTTCACATGGCTTTATTAGATCCTTATTTTCTTTTTTATTTTTAGGTTATATTTAGAAATAAAGATACGGGAATATTTGCTTCCTTAATATGCTTGTTATTTATTTTCTCTTTTTTATAATAAAAAAAGAGTACAAAACTTGTAATTTATTTATACTTAGGATTTGATTTTTTTTTTTCCTTTTATGCTCTTGGTAAATTTGGTTGTATGAAACCTGTAACCTTAAGGGGAATTAAGAGTTTATGGCATTAATATTATTAAGAGTTTTCTCTTAGTCCTTTAAAGAATTTTTCTAAACTTATTAAGATTTTTTCTTGTGGCATTTATGCTTAACTTATCACTTACAATCTTTCTCAATTTTTGAGTATGGCATCTACCCTAATTTCTTATATATTTGGTTCTTATCTCTTTATAGATAACGGGTTAAGGTCCTTGTTTTTATTTATTTTGTGAATCTAAATTAGAACGATTATTGACAAAGGAACCTTGTTGAATGTTGATCTCATTTTTCTTTGTGAGTTCACATCAGTAAGGCTTGTTCATAAGCAACCGTATAGGTAACAAATGGGCTTTCTGATAAAAATACTAGAATCAACTTAACTTGAGTCTGACTTTTAGTGCTTTCAATATGATGGGTAGGTCGAATTCTCTAAGCCGAATCTCCTCTTTATGAAACCATTGCATGAAGTCTCACAAAGTCTCATTTTGACTTTGCTTAATTTGTCATAGTTGTTAAAGGTCTTACCCTTTTCGTAGGTTCTTAAAAACTACTGGATAAACTTTCGATCAACTCACTAAAAAAGGAAATAGTCCTTAGCCTCAAGCTCTAGTACCAAAAAATGCTTGTCCATCTAAATTCATGTGGAACAAACAGCACATATGCCTTTATCTGAGTCTGACAATCGATAATAAATTAGTTATCTAATTGATATAATGATGTGAGTTTGTTGTGCCTTTATAAATTAGAAGTTTTGGCAGTTTGAATCCCATTGGTAGCTTTCTATCTCTAAGCTCGTCAATAAGAGGGAACTTTCTCTCCTACTCAGTTGCTTTTAGAGAAACTCATGTTTTCCTCCATTTTCGATGAGCTGATGTAGCTGCTCTTCTAGATTCTAAACCTTTTCATCCAATAGGTCTTTAGGTATGAATGTTGAGCTATGCTATTCACTATACTTCCAATCTCTGATCATGTTCAGGATCCTCTTTGCATTCCCCTCGATTTTGTTGTTTTCCTTTTTCTTGTTTAGTATTTATCTGTCATCCCCTTTGATTTTATAGTTTTCTTTCCTTTTGTTCAAGTTTTCTCTGACATCTTGTATATGTCCATTTTTTCTTCTGAGCCCATTTATCACTCTTCAGGCATCATTTTTATCTAAGTTGGTTTGTTTGAAAAGTTCTGAGTTACCAACTTCCAACTGGTCAGGAAAGTGATCGTGGTTTGCATGGCATGATCTTCTACTTGGTGTGTGACTTTTCCTTTTGAAGGGTTTTGCTAGAACCCTTTTCCTCTACTGCTTGCAGGTAAACCAATGAGGATTTTTGCTTCCTCCTACTATTAAAAGAACACTTTGTGGGTATAAGGAGTGGTGTTGCACTTTAGGGATTAGTTGGGATTCTTGCAGTCCTTCCAGGATGTTGCACTTTTCCAAAACTTTTGTCATTAAGTACTTCAATTGTCTCTTTCTTGTTGAGATTTTCTCAATTCTTTCTCTAATGCCTTTTGCTAAACTGATGGTTCTTCATGTAGGTATAAAGTGTTACTATTTCACACTTCTTCAAATTTGTCTGGGTTTTGTGACCAAGATTTCTATTAGCCCGTGGGGTTCGCTATTCTATGCAACCATGAAACTGGTGGTGACAATCTTTGATCATCTGTTCTTTTTATTTGATAGCTTTTTTGTTTGTTTCCCATATACGATGCTAAATTTTTGACACCAAAATTTGGTAACTTTGAAGTCAACGAGTTAAATTTATTTATGTTAGGAAGCGTAGTCTAGTCGTGAGAAAAAATGTGAATTAAATTGGCTTAATCGGCCCCCACGAATGCTGAGCTTGATGGAAATCTTACAACTGAAGAGAAAAGTGAGGCCCTATGGAAAGTTTTTTAGTTGTAGGCACTTTAATGCTTAAATCAGTAACAATTTGAAGAAATGAGAAAAGTAAGGGCCAGTAGGTAAAAAATAAATAAAGATGAGCTTAATGTGCCTTTATAGTAGTAACGCTTTTTGATGTGTAGAACATTCAATATAGGATGCTTAATATATAAGAACCGAAGCCCTTTAATTGGTAAAACTCATCCTTATTTACATGGTAGCAATGTAGGTCTAATATGTAGCACTATAATCTTAATAAGCTTAGAAGTCACTTATACTTTCTCTTCCTAGATATTACTATTAGATACTTGCCTAAATAAGATTATACCTTTATTTCCCTGGTAGGTCAGAATGATTTCCTAATAAGTGAATTTTTCTACGACTTTCAGTGGTTGAGTCCTATCATGAATTGTCTGAGCAAACAAGATGATCAGGTCATGACTAATGTTTGGTCAACTTGATGAAAGTTCTCTTGACTCAAGGACAATGTTACCAAGAAAGGACTACAAGCCACCAAAGTGGTTTCTGAATACCCATATTTTTCTGAGGCCTGTGTTTATAGGCTTTTAAAGCTCTAGTGGATAGGTTGGGGTCATGCAATGATTGGGCGTAGACCTCGTGGGCCAAAATTTAAGGGGAAACAAACCCTAATAATTTATGCTATTTAATCATGCATAAACATTATCCCAAGAAATTGAATATGATGTTTTTCACAAGATGCAATAAATATTTAGAGAAGATTATGGATAAAAATTGTATTTTTCTCTTTTAGCGTCTTTTTATTTTTTTTCTTTATAACGTGGGTTTTGGAATGATACTAATTAAGGGTATGAGTTATTTTTATGGGCAAAGAGGACCAGCTTTCTTAATTCAATTATGGTTCACTTTCCATTAAAGTAGAATTTTTGTAAAAAAAACTCCTTATTTAATAATATATCAATATGGGCCATAAATATATGTAATGTTGGCCAATAAATTCTTACATAAATATCTTAACATCTAAAAAAATTGTCATGCATTCTGTGTATTCTTGAATGTGCAATAAATAATTTTAAAATTTATAAATATCTATATAATAAATAACACATTTATGCTACCTTATTTAGAATATATTTTTTAAAATAAATTTTGAGATATATAACATTACTTATACAATCTATAAAGTAGAGATGTATCATTATTTATATCAAAATAGTATTGTTATACTTATATTATTGGGATACAAATTCTTATATTTTAACTGATATATCACTAATCATTGACTACCATATGTTAGGTTATTATTAATTTTTTTTAATCCTAATTTTGTGATAATTATGTAATACAAATCAACAATAAATACATCAAATTGCATATTAATAGGAGACATAAGTTGTTTCTTAATTATATATATAACATTATTAATGTCAAAATTATCTCTTTTATGATAGTTATATACATAAAGTGAAACTTTTTTTTTTCTTGCGAGTGAAACTTGTATTGTCCACAAATATGTTTACAAAGAATCTATTTAATATTTTTTTTTAGAAAATAAAATTTTCTATAACAATGTGATGTTTTAAAGTTGTTATTTAAAATTAAAATTCTATTAAAGAAATTATTCCACCGTCATTTTTAAAATTCCCTATATTGTATTTTTCAATCCTTTTTGGGCCTTATAGCAGGATAAATGCTTGTTTCCATGTAGTACATTCATACGTTACATATATTATTCAAGATATAGAAGATCCTCACTTCCCCTCTTATATAAGCATTTTTGTTTTGTTTTTATGTCCAACATGATTATATTTTTACTGAGGTTTATTAAAATTTAACTTGGATCAAATAAGTGGGGTGTAACTCAAATATCTTACTAAAAAATGGAGTAATCTACTTTACATACTAAAATATTTATCAAGATTTAACTAGGATAAAATATGTAGTGCACAACTCAAAACAGAGACATAAAAAATGGATCTACTTCCAGATAATAAGAAAAAATTTGCTAGTCTCCACTTTAGACACTAAAATCATGTTTGGGAGATAGGATTATAAATGGAATTAAACTACTCTTTCAGATTAGTTTTCAATCATATGTGTGGATATATAAATGGTAATGGACTGGTTTTTCAGTGTGCGGATATTTCATGGGATAGGATAAGCTATCCTATTTTCATGACATTGTCCTAAAATAATAAGATTAGTTATGTTATGTATCACACGTTGATCCTTGTCGTTAATGTAGAACATTAGCTTATTAGGTAATATTATTTATTTATTCATATAATTTTTAAATTTATTTAATTTTTTTATATATAAGATGTAATATTTTTTCTCGCTCAATCACATAATTTTTTCTTCATGTTTGGCCCATCCATCTTTAAGTAAACTTAATTTATATTCTCCATCTTCACTAACTTTTGGAAACTTACATCCACTTAATAAATTCATCTAAGGCTATAATTATAAAATTTTGGAGGCATAAATGTAAATAAAAATTTAAATTTATTTTGATACCTCTTATCATAATTTAAAAACTTGATGTTGAACCATAAGACTAAACTATTGAGTGATATTGCTTAACCCACCTAATTTTTATCTTATATGAGACGTGGCATATAAATCTCAAGGGATAGCTAGTCATATACTTCAAAAATATTAGGTTGACAATCATATATTTAACTAAATAAAATTAATATCTCATAAAATTTATAATGTATATTTGAACTAAAATGCTTAAATTAAACATCATTATTAAGTTTAATAAATTATCAATAAACAAAAAAAAATTATTGATTATTAATATAATTAATAACAATTGTAAAACATGATCAATATATTTAAAGTACTAAATATTAAATATAAAGTGAAATTATACATTTTTATATACATATTTAGAATAAAATTAATTTATATATTTAATATTAATAAATATTTAATAAAGGTTATTAGAGCAACCAACATTAGATATTATTTTTTGTTAAATAACTAATATTCTTAATAACATTATATTTTATTCGATGATTAAGGAAACACGGTAATATATAATTTAGTAATTACTTCAATGATTAGTTAATATTAAAATAACTAATTAATAAATTTATTTAATTTATTAATTGACAATACAAATAAATATAAATGTTATGATTAATAATTACTTTTACTAACAATAACATATTATTTCTTAATTGATTATAAAAATATTCAAATATTTTATTTATCATTCTTTTTAATCAATAAGGGTAATTGTGTTTATTTTACATTGTTTTACTTAATAAAGATTAGGTTATTATTTTGTGGCTAAAAAAAAATATTATCTAAAAATATGGGCTATTTTTTAAAAATATATAATAAAAAGTATTATTAATATAATCCAATTTAATTTAGTTTAATTTAATTTAATCTAGTTTTAGTGATTAATCTAATATAATCCTACGTGCCAAACATACCTCAAGAGAATGTAGGTGATTCATCGTCTATGTGCGTTCCACAAATTATATTATACCCCTTGAATCTGAAGAACCGTATATATATATTCCACCTCCAAAACTTATTTTCCCTCCCCAACTCAAAAATACTCAAAAAAAAAAAAAAATCTCTCTCTAGCAGTGTATTTTATCTCTCTCTACAAAACTATCTCAACAAAAATTGGATTAGATTAAAGATTTAGAAGCCGACATTATTATTATGGTCGGTGCTTACATGTCATCCCTGAATATACATATACTTGTATATTTATACAAGTATATATTCTCATTAAATCGCTAATACCTATATATATGGTATTATGCAATGTAATGTTACAGACATTATAGATCTGAAGGAGTTCGGATGAGATTTAAAGGAGTTTAGATAAGAGCTCATAGTTAGCTATGCCAGGAAATGCTAATTGCGCAAGTATATTCTCAAATAATTATCCCTTATCTATTTCTGCCGATGCAGGTCTGTCGGTAGATACTTTTAATATAAATCAACATATGTCGTACCTATAAGGTATAAATAGTCATTTCTAGCCGACTGTGAGCTTCGAGCTTGTATTGACATATGGGTATCCAGTTAGGACTGGATATGGGACAGACTCACAAAGGCCTCCGATAGACATTTTATATAAGCTGTCAACGGAGGGTCCTCTCGAGTTGAGTAGTATACGTGGTCCTTTGACCTGAGTGCCATGGTGGGCTTGTAAGTGGTCCACCATACTTTGATTCCACGCATGTCACAGACCTTTTATGGTGTGACGGTTGGGTGTCGCTGGGTATGATCCGATGCTTATGGAGTCTGGTGTGTATAAATATAGGATCCTTCAGCTCGTATAGGGAGTTCGATATCCAGATGACTGTATCTCGAAAAGTCTTGTGGTCACAAGCATCAATTCTGAGAAAAGTTTCACCAGGGTAGAACAATATGGTAAAAGAGTTTGCACATATTGTTCTGTGAGATACAAGTCTGGAGATAAGATATGGATGAGCACTAGGGGATTTGACGGTGATAATCTATATCCCCGCACATCCAGGATATCATGACGGAAGGACTATACGTATGCGTTGTAACCTCAGCTTGTATGGTTCAACGCGTTGATTTGTATATCCATGACATGTGCATGGGGCATTGTTCATAGACTTATAGAATAGTTCCATTTGATGAATCAGGCATAAGACCTAGAGATCCCGCGATATGGAGTGTACTCGTTGTGCACTAGGGCAGCATGCCAGATTAAAGTGTTTAATCCAGCAATATTCAGTATTATCACAGAATACGTGTGTCTGTATTTAAGTGTTAAATACAATAATTAGTTAATAATTGTTATTTAATAATTGTATTATGACACGTGACATATTGTGAACCCTCAGTTGAGTTTACCCAAGTGTGAAATTTGGTGGGACCTACTAGGGGGTATGTTTGGTAACTATTTATGAGGGGCAAAATGGTCATTTTATATTTTGATTATTTAATGGTTAAATAATCAAAATATCTCTCTTATTATATTATATAATATATTATTATATTATTATTTATATTTTATATATATATATAAAGAAAGAGAGATAGAGAAGAGGTGTGTGTGAGCTTGGTGTTTGCCGAGAGAAAGAAGAAATGGAGAAGGAGAGAAAGGAAGGAAAGAAAGAAGAGAAAAGAGAAGAAGAAAAAGAAAAAAAGGAAAAAATAAAAGGGAAAAATAAAATTGTTTAATTTTTTTCTATGATTTTAATTGGAGCAATTGTGAATTGCTTCAAATTTTTCGTTTCTTATCCTTTTGGAGAAAATGATATAAACACACACTTAGCCATTTTGGGGATTAGGAGTTAATCCCTTGTTGTATATCGGGCTATTGTTCTAGCTCACCAAGCCTGCCGAGTTGGTGACTAGAACTGCACACGAGTTGGTGACTAAATCTGCACATGAGTTGGTCTCCTTGCAGACTCCAAGGAAATACGTGTATAACGTTACACGTTGAAGTGAATTCTCAAGCCTTCTAATATATTAATATAATTAATATATTTATTTATTATATATTTTACGCTTCCGTCGCGTACAAATTCGTATATGATACGTATTTTAGGTAATAGTCATATTTACACATGCATACACCCACATATACTAGATCCCCAACAATTATGTAAATCAGGCTTTGCACAGCATAATCATAACTTGAAATTATGAAAATGGCGAATTCTTGATAAGTTATTTTTTTGAATTTAGATAAAAAAAATTATTTGTAGTGAAAATGAGGTAGAAATTAAATTTAGGTTGGAAATAGCTGAAATAGATGAAATAATTTAAAAATGGATTGGAAACATGAAAAAATAGTAAAACTTTAGTACAAAAAAAAATGCCATTTTCATATAAAATCCCAAATGTAAATGGTGGCTAAATCGATGGTCTGTCATCGTCTGCATTCAAAACATTTCACGTAGGCACCATTTGTGCAAGTGCCATATAGATCGCATGTATAGGGCGCACTCTACGCCAGTGCATGGGCACCACATGGCACCTTGGCATGTCGCGTGTGCGCCACATGGCATAATTATTTTAAAATTTAAAATTTAATTGAAATTAAAGAAAACATTTTTAAAAAATGTTTAAAATATCACTAAATTCAAAACTTTCATAAATTAATGTTTTAAAAATAAAAGTTAGTTATTAAATCCATAAATAATATAAATTAATTAATGCAATTAAATCAATGATAAATGATTTTAGTAAATTAAATCAATGTTTTTAAAAATATAAATTAATAATAGTAATTTACAAAAATGATATGTTTGTTTGTTATGTATGCTTTTTTTTTGTTACTTAATTTAATATGTATGTTTGTTATTTATTAATAATGATTTCAATTGTATTTCATTGATTTTTCAAGAAAAATAACATCTCCGGATGATATAGAATTCTAAAGAATGAATTCTTTCGTGCATCCATTACATGTTACTCTATGTGATAAGAGAAAAACTGATGTTTAATTAGATGCAGTTGTTTAGGCAGACTTATATGAGATATTTTATGGATATGTCCAATATTTCTTTCTTCGATATCTAGTCTATGAGATTTTGTTGTATGAGGTGGAGATCTCCAATATGTATGAGAAGATATGATTTTATATTGGCAAGAAGCTCATTTGACTCTCTTGAAAGGATTTTTTGTTTAATTACTGAGTTGAAGATGGGAGATTACCCACTCATTTGGGAATTAAATAGAAAATTGGGTCATCACTTGTAGGAGACATTCTTTCTAGGTAGAAAGAAGTTGAACTACAAGTTTTGTTGATACTTGGTACGCTTCTTTTAATTGACGGCAATTTGACGATGAAAACCCAGTCAAATTGAGTTTAGCAACACCACCTATAGAGCATCATCTTCAAATTTTGTGCCCTAATTTTAAAAGCCCATTTTGGAGGCTATAAAATGAAGATAAATGGCCTCATTTAAAGAGTAGGAAGGAGCACAAAATTAAAGAGAGAAATAGAGGATTTTAGAGAATGGAAGTACTTTGGAGCTTAGATTCTTGAAGATTGAAGCACCCGGAAAGACATCTCTATTAGTTGTCTATTTTCTTTTTCTTGTTTACTTTGATTTAGATTAAATATTTGTAGATTGTGTGCTTTAACCATACTTACTCTTTTATATTTTTGGATGATTGTGATTTTGTGCTTAAATATGGTAGGCTAAAACTCTTTTTTATAGGGGGTTAATATAGCTCTACATTGTACAATGTTTGGATATTTTTAGTTGATTAATGACTATTCTTGTGTTATTCATTTGTGCTTTCCTAGATTTATTTCTTTTAATTTGATTGAGAAATTGATTAGATGATCTAGACTTATAGATTGTATACTTGAGAAAGATTATTTGTTAGACTTGCAAAGCATGGCCTCAGCTTTTATTGAGTTCGAAAACTAATAAAAGTTGGGTATTCATTTATAGGTTGCTTAATGCATGTGTAGCTAGACAAGTTAGATGGAGATATCAACTTGAATATATTTGCATAACATCTTATTTGACACTTGAAAAAAGTAATGAGATTAATGTTGAACTCATTGATTAATGAATTCATAAGAGTAGTTGTTACCCACTAAAGCATGAGGAACTTGAGAATAGTATAGTGAAATCAAGACCCTAGGTCCCCTTTATCATAGATTTCTCACCTTTTTAATTTGTTAATTTGTTAGGTCAAGTATCTTTAATTTTTTAATCAACTTAGAATTAAAATTAGTCTAGATAAAATTAGGTTGCTAACACCATAATAGTTAGAATTAATTTAAAAGATCAATTCTTGTACAAACAATACTTCTTATTATTTTATTACTTGCTCACGGCTCTTGCACTTGTGATTAATATTCGCGTGTGCTAGTTTTGTGAATAGGATTTCCATTAAGAGTTATGTCAGGGACTTGCCACATCTTTGTGATACAGCATAGAGCCAGAGTCGGCGAGGCTTTGTCTGTTTCACTGACCCTAGAGATGATGATATGGAAGTCGAAGAGGGTGCCCATGAAACCTCAAAACCATTAATGTTAGGAGCAACGGTATATTATGTTTTTATCCTATTAGCTTAATTAATGCATTCATAAAAGTTATTGAATGTTTATTTTTTCTTGTAGTTTGAACACAGTGTAACCACAAATCATAACGTTGCACGATATGTTGATCAGATGTGGGAACAAATGCTGTAGAGAATTATTTGTAATAGACTGATCTTACATATATGATGCAACAAATATTGCCATATTTTCAGCAATTGTGCTCTTTCTAACCTAACAAAAGTCAAAATATGGTAAGAAAATTAATATTGCTTACATGAATTGAATTTAGGTTATATTATATTTATCCACTTTTGTCTTTTATTTCAGTTTGGAGAGAACAAAATAGATGGCTTTTAGATCCCAGTTGCTGGATATGACATACAGTCAAATGACATCCCACAAGTATTCAGATCTTACCCGATCTGTCTAAAAGTGTGAGTATGTATCAGCGACTGTATAGGAATGTATGAATTAAACATACCTTATACACCAATCCCATATCGAGAAAGATTAGAAAGAGGAAGAGTGAGCTTTAAGTACAAACTCATGAGGTGGAAGTGAATCTGCTATAGTTGATAGACTTAGCCTTTCAATCTGAGTTTGAGGCATAGGTTCATAGTGATGAGGGTGTAGTCAGCTTACCTAGTCTTAATGCTAGCCCGGTATAGTTTTAAGAGATATTAAAGATATGACTAGATGACTTTGTAAATAAAAATTACATATATATTGAATTTCATTTACATTGAAATTAATTAATTTTTAACTTTATTTATTGGGTTTTGTAGCACATTAATGAGTACCTGAAGTTAGTTTTCCAAAGGCAATGCAAGTATCGCTCTACATTCGTCCACTTGTGTGGATCCATACTTTTTTGTAACTTTTTTCTTTTATCTTTAACATTTTTGAACTATTGATTACTTGTTTTGTTTAAAATTTAGGAGACTTTTAGGCTTCTCTACTAGCAGCATGCCATAGACTTATCTACGCTAGTATGTAATGAGAGTGTGATGTCATATGACTTAAGGCTCAAAGATGATTTACTCGATAGAAAAATTTGGGTTGAAGTTGACAAGGTAAAATATTTATATGTTGAGAGATTTAAATTTTTTATATATTATTATTTACAAGACAATGTCCAATTTCATGTAGGTTTATATTCCTGTTAACTACAAGTGAGGGCATTGGATTGTGGTTGAGATGGATATCGTGCATCGAAAAATCATTATCTATGATTCCAGCCTCAACAAATATGTTGATAGTGTGATGGAGCTTCATGTAATGCCATTGTGTATGTTGATGCCTCCTACCTACATGAAGATGAGATTAGAATTGATGTTATACTTAACTTATCCCCTTTTGTTGTAGTTAGGTTACATGAAGGTATGTCCTAGTAGGCGATCAGTAATAGGGATATTGGAGTTTTTGTGTGTTGACAGGTCCATAATATAGGAGTTTATTCTCAAGTGCAGGATTGTCAAAGTAATAAATAACCTGGTGAAAATAAGGTCGATCCACAGGGAAGTGGAATTAAAATTAAAAACTATAAATAAACTCAAGACAAATAAAGTAATGTAAAATGTTTGTAAATAATAATTCAAATAACCAATTAAAACGAATGCTAAGATTAGGGGATCCATTCATGGCATATGAAATAAGAATATATTCAACTCTCTTTATAACTCAATTGAAGTCCTCACACAAAGGAGGTTCCATCGGAAGATATAACAATTAAGTTTATCATTGTTTATATATTAACTTGTATTTATTTCTTTTAATTATTATACACTAAATCTTGTAAATGGATTCAATATTTATTATAGCAATCTATATATTTGTCTAAATATAAATCATGGCTCACACTTTACAAGAAAGGGTATCTAACAAAAATCTTTTAAATGGTTTCAAGAATTTATTACGGCAACTATAAAGATTGTCTATAATAAATCAAGATTCGCCACTTTATAAGAAAGGGTATAAATATTGTAAAACAAAATAAATAAATCATATATAAATTTGTTTAACTTAAGAATGCAACATTAAATTTTAGAATAAGAGTAGAAGTATATCTTATTACCTTACTAAGAGTTTCACCCTTTCACCTTAGCAAAATAAAAATTACTTGGACATAATGAAATTAAAGGAAAGAGATGCAAGAAGAGATAACGTGAACTTTAGACTAGTAAATGAAAGAAATAATACTACAAAGAGATAATACAAAAGACTAGTATTTTGAACTAGAATATATCTCTCTAATTATATACTTTGGGCATAAACAAGCCACCTATTTATAAAACAATTGTGGATAATACAAGATAAATGAGGAAGGAACCACTTGAATGATAAAAGTCAAAGAGGGATGCAACTAATTTACACTGATTATCATTAATGCACCCACTTAATTATCCAATTTAATATTGATGTGGTTCGAAATTAGTTTCCACTCAAAAAACTCAAAGTTGTATATAAGCCTCTCAACTTTCCAAATTGAGTTGTATCATACATATTAGATACGTATTTCTCCAGTTATGGGTCAAATACTAAATACTGTTTGTACTAGACTTGTACTGCAGATCGGTTCTCTTCTAGGCCATATTTTAGCCTCCAAATACTCGAATTAATTTTTTTTTATGAAATCCAATATTTTAGTACATTAATTTAGTGTTTCATAGGATTAAGAATTACTCTAATTAGATTCTTAAATAGAAAGTTATGTCCATTTTACCGAATTTACCAAAAATTAGTTAAAAACTAATTAGATACAATATTGTAAATATGCTTAAGTTAGGAGGTTAATGACACTAGTAATGTAAAACAATGATGTAAAACCTTATTAAATGTGTAATTTCAAGTGTTCATTATACCCCTCAACTAGCTTATTGCTAGTCCCTAACAATTCAAGCATAATAAAATTTGAACACTACTTAAGTATTTCAAAGCAAACATCAGTTCAAGATCACAATCATTATTAAGGTTATTTCAATCATAGCTTTCAAAATTATGTGTGTGTGAATTAAGCCAAAGCCTTCTTACCACAAACCACAATATATATAGCCTTGAAAATTTTCTCCAAGTAAAAGCCTCAGCTCCATATCCTCACAGGTGAATAACTGTTTAAAGGGCTAAATTTTTACTCATAAAGTTGGAAAACAGATAATCGCTCAAGAAAATGTTACATTTAAGGACAGACAGATAAACTAATATTGATCCAAAGATAGAAAAATCAATTGTTTAGAGTCAAACCATTCTTGTCATATTTTAGCTTTAAGACTTTGATTACCTTATACGAATATTACAAATAGAGTCCAGTGATAAAACTACTTCCTAATAACTTTTATCTTCTAAAATTGAACCAAGAATTTATTATATTGAATTGACTTCTTTTCTTTTTTAATAATTTTTTTTTTGTTGCTTTTTTTTGGTTGGTTTTTTGTTATGAAAAATATAAGAAAGAATTATAAAATAAGAGCAATTTCTCACCAAAATACTTTTTCATAATTTTTTTATCATCCTTCAACTAGGCAACCAAATCGTTTCTCATCCCAAATAATGTCATTCCAAACAAACATTAACCATTATAAAAGATCAATGAAAGTTCGCAAGCTGTTATCTTAAATCTCTCCACTTACTCACAAAAGATGTGTGAGTTTAGAAAAGAATATGTATACTTAAATATGAAAATTCTCTTAGCTATATATATTAAATCATCCATCTTACCACAAGGCTTAGTATTGTGCTTAAGAAATGATTTCAAAAGTTATTTTTTAGTAACCTAGATAGAATAAGTGACTTAAACGAAACAATTTTGAAATTATACGTTGATAGTAATATTTACACAAGAGTTACCAAGAACATAAGCAACAAACTAATGTACATCAAATTCATTAAAAATAAATCAGTTAGCATATGTTTCAAAAGTTCAATAATGTACTCTTTACTTTGCCATTCTAGAACTAAAATGCGTCTCAATAATGTAAAAATAAACATTTTACTCATGTCATACATGATGGAATTTTGTTTTTCAAGAACAAAGTGATAGCAAATATTAACACTAACATTATATATCAACTACCCTTCCCCCAACCAGATTGAGACATGGTTCTCAATGTTAAAATATGGAAAGAGTAGAGTATAGCAGATATCACCTAAAACATTTCTTATTGAAAAGAAAACCTGTAAGGAAATAAAACAAGCTATACAAAAAGCTTAAAAATACATAAAAGTAGAGAGGCTAAAGATGAAAAGTCAAATCTATCTTGCATTTCTTCTCACTGTCATCGGTATACCAATCTATATGACACATTGTTGGATCTGATAGAGGTATAAAAGTTTGTAATTCATCGAGCAACTGATCAACAGTTGAAGCAAAAATGAGAATCCGTCATGCTACAGATGAGATGAATTATTTTTTCACTGCATAGTCAAGAAAAGATAACAACTCATTATAAAACCATCAATATTTAACAAATCAATGGATTTTTGGTAGATTTGTAATTATGCTCATGAGACAATTTGAAAAAATTTCTCCAAAGTTTCGTAACTTTCTAGTAGAGCTATTTCTCCAAAGTTTCGTAACTTTCTAGCAGAGCTATGAAAGCAATAGCATGCCTAAGTATTAGACACATGCATTCATACATTGATGATACCTATAACTCATCTGCAATTATTTTTGCTACAATATTCTCAAAAAGTAGAGCTTTTGGTATAATACCTAAAACTCGACTACCTTTATTTTGTGTAGCTGTTGTCACACACCCATTAATCCATAACCACCACCCTATATACTAAATAAAATTTTTACTTAGCTAACACCTTACCAAGAGTTTCTACTACTTCTATAAATTCTCCGATTTTCTAGGCCTGGATCCACAAAAAACATAAATTTGTGAGTTGATGTTTCCTCCATTGTTACACTTGCCCTAAGTCTTGAATGATTTTGAGTTTGTATGAAAACGTATAAATAATGCATGTATTTATAGAGCCAAAAGGTATTGCAATGTAAAGTTATATAGATAGTTGGTTGTTAATAGATAAGATTAAGTTGTAAATGCAAAATATTTAAAATCGACTATAGGTGATTGGTTGTTGTTGAAGAAGATATTTGAAGTTGATGTTGGGATTTGTGCTTACGTGCCATCCCATTATGTATAAATATATAATTATAGTATTTATACTATTATCATTTCTAATGAAATTATTAATATTATTTATTATTAAATGGTAAGATGCTTGTAACGTTTCAGACATTGTATAATCTGAAGGAGTTCAGATCTGATCTAAAAAAGTTTTAGATCAGTGCTAAGAGTTAGTAACGCTAATAGTTAAAAGCATTAAGAGTTAGTGGTACTAAGAGTTAGTAAGTTTATAAAAGTTAGCGAAATCTAAAGAGTTAGAGCTTTGTCTGAAATGAGACAATGACCTGAGAATATAATAATAATGACATAGCTGCAAAAAGTTACAGATGGTACTAAGAAATGTCATTATGCAAGTATGTTTTCAAACACTATGTTCCTGATCTAATTTTATTGTTGCGGGTCTATCGGTGGAACTCATTAATATAGATTACTATATGTCTATATCTAGATGGTCCAGATGGTTAGTCTTAGCAAACCATAAGCTTAGTAAAGCTCGTATAGAGATACATGTATTCAATAAGAACTGGATATTGAACAAACTCACGAGGATCTCTAATAGACATCTCATAAAGCCGTCAACGGAAGGTCTTTCGAGATGAGTGGTATTTGTGGTCCTTTGACTTGAGCGCCACGGTGAGCTTGTGAGTGATCCATCATACTTTGGTTCCACACATGTCAGAAACCTTTCATGGTCTGATCGCTGGTTGTCGCTGAGTATAGTCTGATGCTCATGGAGTCCGGTGTGCATAGATATGGAATCTATCAACTCATATAAGTGGGTTATATATCTTGATGCTCCAAGATTGTATTTTAGAAAGTCTTGTGGTCACAAGAATAAACCTTAAAAAATATATTCCATAGGAATAAACAATATCACAAAAGTGTTTGTGGATATTATTTAACGAAATATAAATCTGGAGATAAGTTCATGGTGAAACAAATAGTGATTTGACGGTGATGATCTATATCTCTACTCTTCTAGGATATAAATGATGGATGGATTATACGAATATGCAATAACCTCAACTTACATGGTCTAACGCACTGATTTGTAATATCCGTAACGTGTGTATGGGGTATCGTTCACAGACGTATGGAGGAGTTCCATATGACAAATCTGGTGTGGACCTAGAGAGTCTCACAATATGAAGTGTACTCGTTGCGCACTAGGGTAGCGGATTGGATTGAATAATTCGATCCAATAAATTTCAACAAAATAGAGTAATTGTTTCGAGATCCCATGGGATGTGTATTTGTCAAGACTTAATTGTTAAGTACATCATTTAATTAGTTAACAATAGTTGTTAACCAATAGAATAGTGACAAATGAAAAAATCTAAGCCCTTCATTATATATCATGATATATCAATAAAATAATGCAAAAATAGTTTTATTTTATTTTATAATATTATTATATACATTTAATCTACTAAAATATTATTATATAATTTAGTTGCATTATTTTTGTTTAATATAAAATAATATGCCATTATGAATAGTAAAGACATATTTTATTTACAGATATTATTGTAGGCCATTAAATGAATTTGTATTCATTTGTTTCAAATTGATGGCCGACCATCTCTTTGAAATGGATATTATTGGTAATGGTTTAAGCATTAATAAAGTGGAGGGACCTAGGCTTATTAATAATAAAATTGAGTGGGAGACTAACTACAATTATGGTGGAGAGAGCACTTGGTTTTGCTTGGGCATTATTTGAGAAAACAAGAATTGAATTCATTCTAGCAAGGTGTAGGATTTGGCCAAGGTAAAAAAAGGGAGGTAAGAGAGAGTTTTGGGTTTTGTTCTTTCAAGTATTGAAAAAATAAACTTCTCTTCATCTTCTTTTCTAATTGATGGCCTAAAATGAATAAAAGGAAAATGGAGAAAAAGATAATTATTTTAGACAAGAGTTATTCAAAATAATCATCTTATGAAAATTGTTTCTAAGATTAATACAAGAGTTGTATGTAAATATTTACCATCTTTATTTAAGAAATAACTATTTGTGTTCAAAGGGTTTTGAATACAAGTTGCTGGAAATTCTAGAACAAACTTACCATTCTAGCTCCATAATCCCACCAAACCGTTATAGACTAGAATTGTTCAATAATATACTTCAAAGTGAGCTCTTCACATGAATTATTAGAGAACTTGAAGATTTTGTAAAGCTACCTTCATTAAGTACGTGGTTTTACATAATATTTTAATACAATTGTTCATCATGTAGAATTCTATATAATAGTTATACTTGTTCATATATGTGATATATGTGTTTATGTGCTAAATTGAGTGTATTTGTTACATACTTCCGCTATGTATAGTAATTTTTGAAATTAGGTATACACCCGTATGTCACACATTCAATTTCCATCCGTTGAAATGAAACATTTAAAAATAACAACTACGGTAAATATTTACAAGTAGTTGCGATTGTGACTCACATCTTGCTCTGATTTTATGTCCAGAAACAGCTTAAACGCCTTCTATGGGTTGAGAATAGGCTTCCCATCCAATTTTCTTTTAAATTGGCCAACAAGAATTTTTAAAGTCAGATTCTTGAGACTGTATTACTCATGTTACTTTAGGAATATATCTCATAATTTACAAATTACAATATGTATATATCCACTAGGATGTGTCTCAAGAGTTGATAAGATATCATCTAAAGTCTTCTTACTTAGGTCATCTTTAATAAATCTAATTTTATCTTCACAGTTTACAGACATCATTCCTAAAGTGTGGTACCGTGTGTTACAAGTCATGCATGCACACTTGTAACAAACACTTAATCTTTTTACCCTTTACTTTTTTGCAAAAAAACTTTTACCTAAGTCAGGCATGTAGGAAATTAATAAGTCTAAAAACTTACCTACTAATTGGATATTGGCTTCAATCAACCAACGTACATCAGCAGGTATATTCATAATCATTAATAATTTTAATTTTTCATATCTTGCTTGGTAAATATTTTTTAAGGCATTTTGAGGAAATGAGGGAAAATATTTTTTTTTCGAATTCATTAGAATGTCATCTATGTTTTTTAAAAGAAGAAGAAGGAAGGTATTTGTAATTATAGGAAACTGACAAACCAACTTAAAATGTCATGTAGTACCGTTATTCACCACTTAACTAAAGTGTAAAATAAAACTGAATACAAAATACTAAATTAACCTACAAGTACAAAAAACAAATAAAGTTAAAAGAAGAATAAATATATATATGTGTGTGTGTGTGTGTGTGTGTGTGTGTATGTGTGTGTGTACAACAAAGATCAATTGGTCTCGTAACAAGGGTCAGACAGTGACACAAATTCTTCTTGGAAAATTTGGTTTTTTAAAATTGGCTTGAGTTTTTGCCCATTTATCTTAAACACATTACCATATTTTAAATTTTTAATGTCAATTGCTCCATAAAGGTATACATGTTTCACAATTAAAAGGCCACTCTATCTTGATCTTAATTTTTCAGGAAATATGTGAAGTCGGGAATTATAAAGTAAAATCTTCTAACCAATATAAAATGTTTTTCTTTGAATTATTTTATCATGAAAAGCTTTGATTTTAACTTTATAAAATTTTGAATTCTCATATGCATCATTTCTCAATTCTTCAAGTTCATTTATTTGTAATTTACATATTTGTCTAGCAAAATCAAGGTTTGCATTGAAAGTTTCAATAGCCTAGTAGGCTTTATGCTCAAGTTTCACAAGTAAGTGAAAAGGTTTTCTATAAACTAGCTTATAAATAGACATACCTAATAAAGTTTTAAAGGTAGTTTTATAAACTGAAAGTGCATCATTAAGTCTCAAAGACCAGTCTTTCCGATTTGGGTTTAAAGTTTTTTTTCCAAATTTTTTTTATCTCCCTATTAGCTAGTTCAGCTTGTCTACTTATCTGAGGGTGATAAGGGGTGGCAACTTTGTGAGTAATATCATATTCTTTCATTAATGTTTCAAATGGCCTATTACAAAAGTGCTTACCCCCATCACTTATAATGGCTTAAGGGATTCCAAATTGACAAAAGATATTTTCATTTAAAAATTTCATTACTATTTTATGGTTATTGTTTCAACATGGAATAACCTAAATCCATTTTAAGACATAATCTATTGCAACTAAAATATACATAAATCTAAATTATAGTATAAATGGTCTCATGAAATCTATTCCCCAACAATCAAAGATTTTAATAACAAGAATTGGGTTCAAAGGCATCATGTTTCGTTTTAAAATAGATCACAATTTTTGACAAATTTCACACATTTTACAAAATGCATGTGTATCTTTAAATAAAATGGGCCAATAAAATCTACACTGCAAGATTTTTGCAACTATTTTCTTTGATAAGAAATGTCTATACATGCTTCAGAATGACAAAATTTAATAACTCTACTACAAAATTTAATAACTCTACTTACCTCATTGTCAGGTATGCATCTTTAAAATATTTGCTCATGATAATATTTAAAGAGATAAGAATCATCCCAATAAAACTTTCTCATCTCAATTAAAAATTTCTTTTTGTCTTAGGAATTCCATTGAGGTGCCATTTATCTTGTCACAAGAAAATTAACAATATTAGCATACTAAGGCACTGTAATAACAAAAAATAAAAATTCATCGGGAAAAGAGTCATTAATGGGTGTTATTTCTATTGATAAATATGGTATAAGTCTTGATAACTGATTTGCAACAACATTCTCGGCTCACTTCTTATCCTTGATAGTGATGTTAAATTCTTGAAGCAACAAAATCCATCAAACCAGTCTTGATTTTGCATCTTGTTTTAACATTAAGTACCTTACAGTAGCATGGTCAGTAAATACAACAGTTGAAGAACCAATTAAGTAAGAACAAAATTTGTCTAATGCAAATATTACAATAAGTAATTCTTTTTCAGTTATTGTGTAATTTATTTATGTACTGTTTAATGTTCTACTTGCCTAATAAATTACATAGGGTTTAACTTTCTTTATTTGTCCCAATACAACACTAATAGCATAATCACTAACATCACATATGAGCTCAAAAAACAAAGACTAGTCAGGAGATTATATGATAGGAGTAGATATTAAGAGGCCAATTAATTTTTCATATGAATTTTGAAACTCTTGAGTTCACTCAAATGATACAACCTTTGCTAAGAGGTTACAAAGAGGTTTAGATATAGTACTAAAATGTTTTATGAACCTCTTATAAAATTCAGCATGTCTTAAAAAGAAGCGGACTTCTCTGACTGTTTTTTGTGGGGGTAAATGGGCAATAAGTTAGACTTTTACCTTATGCATTTCAATTTCTTTAGAAGATACTACATGTCCCAAAACAATTTCAAAAGTGACAATGTAATGACATTTCTCCTTATTCAATATAAGGCTATTTTCTTCACATCTTTTTAAGAACTTTTCTAAGTTTTCAAGATAATTATCAAAAGAATTTCTAAACACAGTTAAATGATCAATGAAACTTCTAAATAATTATCAACCATGTCATTAAAAATGCTTAACACACACATTTAAAATGTTGTTGGGGCATTACAAAGTCGAAAGAGCATCATTCTAAAAGTAAAGGTCCTAAAAAGACATGTAAATAGAGTCTTTTCTTGGTCCTCTAGTGTTATGAGAATTTGATGATAACCAGAATAGTCATTTAGAAAACAATAATAAGGATGTTCCGCTACTCTTTCTAAAATTTGGTCAAGGAATGGTAAAGAAAAATGATATTTTCTAGTCGTAGAGTTCAACTTCCTATAATCTATGCATATCCACTAACTAGATGAGACTCGAATTAGTATTTCACCTTTTTTATTTTCAATGACTGTGATTCCAATTTTTTTTATACTACTTAAGTAGAACTTACCCACTTACTATCTGAGATAGGATAGATGATTCTCACTTCAAGTAATTTGAGAACTTCATCTCTCACTACCTCTTTAATATGTGGGTTTAATATCATTTGGGGTTTTTGGGAAGTTTTGGCATCATCCTCCAAGTGTATTTTATGTGTGTAAATCAAAGGATTAATATCTTTTATGTCTTTCAGAGTCCACCCTATTGCATTTTTAATACTTCAATCAATTTACCTTCTTATTCGCTTGTGAGTGTAAAAAAGATTAGCACTGGATAAGTTTATTTCTCTCCAAGAAATGTATATTTTAGCCATTCAGGTAGAGGTTTTAAGTCTAACTTTGGAATTTCATCTGCTTATTCTCATTTTCTCTTAATTCTTCAAATTTTAGTTTTCATCATTTATTTTTTATCACTTATGTACAATTAAGTAAATAACATATGTTAGAGATTTTAGGATCTAATTACATATTTGACTCAAATAAATTCATTAAACAAAGTTCTAAGGGATCAGTAAAACTTCATTTTTCAATATAATTCTTCACAATTGTTTCAATCATGTTGGCTTTATCACTTTTACCCTCCTCCTCATGTGGCTACTTATACATATTAAAAACATTGAGCTCAAGTGTCATGTTTCCAAATGAAAACTTCATTACGCCATTCTTGCAATTAATCAAAGCATTATAAATTTTTAAAAATGGACGACCCAAAATAATAGGAATCGAATTACATCTTTTAACAGATTCTATTTCTAAGACAATAAAATTCATAGGATATATGAATTTATCAACTTGAATTAACACATCTTCCACTATTCCTCTTGGCACTTTTATTGATCTATTGGTAAGCAAAAGAGATGCAAAAGTTGGTTTTAACTCATCGATATTAAGCTGTTGATAAACTGAATACGATAGTAAATTCACACTAGCACCAAAATCAAGTAAGGCTTGTTCAAGTTTATGACTTCCAATAATGCATGAAATTATAGGACAATTAGGGTTTTTGTATTTTAAAACATTATTGTTTTGAAGAATGGTACTTACTTGTTTAGTTAAAAATACTTTTTTTTCACATTTAGTTTTCTTTTTTACTGTGCAGAAATCCTTCAAAAAATTTCTAAAAGAGGAAACCTATTTAATAGATCCAATAAATGAATATTAACTTTTACTTGTTTGAAGATTTCAAATATTTTAATATTGTGATTCAACTTCCTAGCATTACGTAATACATGAAAAAATAAGGGTGCAGGTGAGGGCTCGGTATTTTCTTCACTAAATATAGATTCAAAGCTTTTCTTACCCTTAGAGATTGATTCATCATTCTCATAAGGCTCAAGAATATATTTTTCAACAACCTTACCATTTCAAAGAGTGATACCTACTTTAACTTGGTCTATGTGATGGTTTTCTAAACTATATGCATTCAAGTTATGTTATCCTTTAGGGTTTTGTTGTGGTTGAGAATGAATTTTTTCTTTCTCATGAATGCTTAGTGCAGATGCAAATTTAGTAAGAGTATCTTTCAAATCAGTAAATGTTTAAGTATTTTGAGAATTAATAGACTCTTATTTTTCAATGAATGTATTCAAAGTTTTTTCAAGATTTTTCTTAGGAGGTAGGATAAATGGTGCATAACCTTGAGGGTTTTGAAAATTTTGGTGCGATTGAAAAGGTGGTTATGAAGTCTGTGCTTGAGTGTTATTCCTCAAACTAAAATTCGGGTGATTTCTCTAACTTGGATTATAGTTTTGTGAATATAGGTTATAGTTTGATTGCTTGAACATGTTTAGAACATTGGCTTGTTTATATAAATATTCCCTAAATGCAAGTATAGTTGGGCAAGCATTGATAGAGTGATCATGGGTTTAACATATGTGACACAATTTTTTGAACAAATTTTAATTGATCGCTCTTTTTCATTTCAAAGGTTTCGACTTTTCTAGCTAGGGATGCTAATTTAGTTTGAAGATCATGATCTTTCCTAAGGTGGTAAATACCTCCACTAGATGTAGTGGTTTAAGTGTTGCTAGATGTCTCACAGGTACCAACAGTGTTCCAATTTTGAACATTTTCCACTAGTAAGTCTAGGTAGTTTATTGCCTCTTTTGGGTCTTTATCCTCAAATGTTCCATTACACACAATTTTTATCATTTGCCTAACTTGAGGTGTTAAGCGTTCGTAGAAATTTGAGACTAATCTCCAAGTCTTAAAGCCATGATGGGGACGGGTATTAAATAATTTCTTATACCTTTCCCAACATTGGTAAAGGGCTTTCCTAGTTTTTGGGCAAATGTGGTAATTTTTCTTTTGAAAGAATTTGTTCTATAGGAAGAAAATAATTTTTTCAAAAATTGTTGTTGTATATCATCCCATAGAAATGGATCATGGCTTAAGGTTTTATAGCCATGTTTTAACTTTATCTTTTATAGAAAAAGAGAAAAGCTTAAGTTGAATTGTGTTCATGCTACTATTTAGGTCATTATACGTGTTACTGCATCTAAGCAATGAAAAGTGGGTAAAAGTTGGATAATGCCCGGCTTGAAATTAAAATGTGTTGCATCTGAACGAAAAACTAAGGAAGATGGTGCACCGGTTCGTGTCAAGTTCATATAGTCTCTGTTGAAAATCGAGTGTATGACATACGAGTGTATACATAATTTCAAAATTACTACACACAGCGGAAACATGTTAACATATACACCTAATTTAACCATATATATCACATATATGCTCAAGTATAACTATTATAAAACAATTTATATGTGATGAACAATTGTATACATAAAATTAAAATGTAAAGAATGCTTACTTAATGAAGGCAGCTTTAAAAATTCTTTAAGTCCTCTAACAATCCAATTGAATAACTCACCTTGAAGTGAATTGTTGAACAATTCTAGTTCATAACGGTTTAGTGGGATTATGCAGCTAATGGTAGCTTAGTTTAACAATTTTCAGCATATGTATTCAAACTCTTTGAACAAAAATTATTTGATTCTTAAATGGAGATAGTAAACATTTACATACAACTCTTGTTTAAATGATGAAAATAATTTTCATAGATTAATTAATTTTAGCACAACTCTTGTCTACAATTACTAATCTCTTTCTTTATTTTGATTTATTCATTTTGATCCATTCACGAGAGAAGAAGATGAAGAAAGGTTTTTCATGTTTTCCAACACTTGAAAGAACAAAAACTAATTTTTCTCTTACCTCTCCATGCCTTAACCGATTCTTACACTTCCAAATTGAAAAATTCATTCTTTCTTTTGTATCAATTTGTTACAATAATATATTCAATAATTAGCCAAATTTTATTTTTGTTATTTAACACTTTTTGATAAAACAAAAACAAGTGATCCACCAATTTAATTGTTGGTCTCCCACTTAAGATTTATTTATTAAGCACTAGAATAATGGCCACCTAAACAAATTATTACCTAACAAATATAATTATTTTAATCATATTAGGTAAATTAATGGCCAACATATAGGCCCCTCATTATATTAAAATACAATGGTCATGATTAATATATTATCATATTATCTAATAATATAATAATAATATCTAGTTTAATTATTGAAAACAATTTTGAATAATTATTTTGTACCTTACTAATTTTTACTACCAAGATTAAATGGTAATATATTAATCATGACTATTGTATTTTAATATAATACTAATTTTTACTACCAAGATTACATGGTAAAACTAAGGTAAAATTCAATCATGGACCAAATTGTGCCACTTGTCAACATTCTATTAATTAACAACTCTTGTTAATTAATTCAATAATGTACTTAATGATTAAGTCTTGACAAATGCACATCCTGAGGGATCTCAAAATAATTATTCTATTTTGCTGGAATTTATTGGATGAAATTATTCAATCCAGTCCGCTACTCCAGTGCCAACGAGTACACTTCATATTGTGAGTCTCTTTAGGTCCACACATGATTTTTCATATGGAGCTCCTTCATACGTCCGTGAACGATGCCTTACACACACGTTATGGATATTACGAATCAGCACGTTAGACCATGCAAGTTGAGTTTATTGCATATTTGTATAATCCCTCCATCATTTATATCCTAGAAGAGCAGAGATATAGATCATCACCATCAAATCTCTATTTGCTCAACCATCAACTTGTCTCCATATTTATATTTCCTTAAACAATATCCACAAATATTTTTGTGATATTGTTTATCCCTTCGGAATATATTTTATGAGGTTTATGTTTATGGCCACAAGACTTTCTAAAATATAATCTCAGAGCATTAGGATATACAACCCACTCATATGAGCTGATGGATCTCATATCTACGCACACCGGACTCCATAAGCATCAGACCATACTCAACGACACACAGCGGTTAGACCATGAAAGGTCTTTGACATATGGGAAACCAAAGTATGGTGGATCACTCACAAGCCCACCGTGGCGCTCAGATCAAATGACCACAAATACTACTCAACTTGGAAGACCTTCTATTGACGGCTTTATGAGATGTCTGTTGGAGGTCTTTACGAGTCTTTTCAATATCCAGTCCTCACTGAATACCTGTATGTCTATACGAGCTTCCACTAAGCTTATAGTTTGCTAAAACTAACTATCTGGACCATCCAAATATAGACATACACTAATCTATATTAATGGGTTCCACCGATAGACCCACACGATGAAATTAGATCAGGAACATCATATTTGAGAACATATTTGCATAATGACATTTCTTAGCACCATCTGTAACTCTTTGCAGCTATGTCATTATAAATATATTCTTAACTCATTGTCCTATTTCATATAAGGCTCTAATTGTTTAAATTTTGCTAACTCTATTATTGTGTTAATTCTTAACACTGATCTAAACTCCTTTAGACCATATATGAACTCCTTCAGATCATACAATGTCTTAAACATTACAAGCATCTTATCATTTATTATAAATAATATTAACGATTTTATTAGAAATGATAATTGTATAAATACTATCATTAAATATTTATACATAATAGGATGACTCGTAAGCACAATTCTAATAGTCTCTAAGTTTCTAGGTCGGTTATGGTCATTGTGTTGGGATTGGTTGTCCCTTAGGTTTATGAGTCCTTCAATTGATTGTTAGTCATGGTGTTATTTGGTGAAGAATGAAAAGATGATGAAGAATTAAATAAATTATTAAAGAAAGTTTCAAAATTACCTTTCACCAAACGATGAGAATTAGGATTTCGACACCAACCACTCATACAAAGAAATAAAATAAAATACGAATACAATAAATATTACAAATAAGAGAAAATAATGAAATAAAATATTAAATGAAAGCAAATTAAATGACAAGGCTAATAATAAAATAAAAATTAAAGGAATAGTTAGAGGTTAGATTAGTCAATGTTAGATTAAGATAATAAAAGATTAGTAAACAAAGGGTAGATAGTTAAGTAAAACCAATCATAGTAAAATAAGAATAATTAAAGTAAAGTAAGATAAGAGGCTTAGCCTTTCATAAAAATAAAATAAATTATCTTAGTTAATTTCACTTTTCCAACAACGGTGCCAAAAAACTTGACACATCCAAAATATAGGAGTTTATTACTAAGTGCAAGATTGTCAAAGTAATAAATAACCTGGAGAGAATAAGGTCGATCCACAGGAAAGTGGAATTAAAATTACAAACTATAAATAATCTCAAAATAAATAAAGCAATATAAAATGTTAACAAATAATAATTCAAATAACTAATTAAAACTAATGCTGAGGTTAGGGGATTCACTTTTGGCATATGGAATAAGAATATATTCAATTTTCTTTATAACTCAATTAAAATCATCACACAAAGGAGGTTCCAATCAGAAGATATAACAATTAAGGTTCATCATCATTTATAATTAACTTATATTTATTTCTTTTAATTATTATACACCAAATCTTGTAAATGGGTTCAAGTATTTAATATACTAATCTTTATGTTTGTCTACAATAAATCATGACTCCCACTTTAAAAGAAAGGGTATGTACGCCAAATCTTATAAATGAATTCAAGAATTTATTGTGACAACTATAAATATTGTCTATAATAAATCAAGATTCACTATTTTCCAAGAAAGTGTATTAATATTGCAAAAAATAAATAAATACATCATCTATAAATTTGCTTAACTTAAGAATGCAATATTAAATTTTAGAATAAGAGTAAAAGTATATCTTATTACCTTATCAAGAGTTTTACCATTTAACCTTAGCAAAATAAAAATTACTTGGATATAGTGAAATTAAAGGAAAGAGATACAAGAAGAGATAACATGAACTTTAGACTAGTAAGTGAAAGAAATAATATTATAAGAGATAATATAAAAGACTAGTATTTTTAACTAAAATCTAACTCTCTAATTACATACTTTGGGCATAAACATGCCACTTATTTATTAAAAAAAAAGGTAGATAATACAAGAAAAATAATCAGGGAACTACTTGGATGATAAAATTCAAAGAGCAACTAATTTACACTGATTATCATTAATGCACCCACTTATTTGTCCAATTTGAAATTAATAGGGTCTGAATTAGTTTCTACTAAAAAATTTAAAGTTATAGATAAGCCTCTCAGATTTTTAAATTAAGTTGTATCATATGTATTAGATACGTATTTTTTTTAGTTATGAACCAAATACTAAAAATTGTTCGGACTAAGTCGGTATTGCAGATCAGTTCTCTTCTAGGCTATTTTTTACTCTTCAAATGCTCGAATTACAAATTTCTTGTGAAATTCAATATTTTAGTGTATTAAGCCAGCATTTTATAGGATCAAAAATCACTTCAATTCTTAAATAGAAAATTATGCTTATTTTACCAAACTTATTACAAAACAGTTAAAAGCTAATTAAGTACAATATTGTAAATATACTTAAGTTAAGGAGGTTAATGAGACTAGTAATATAAAATTATGATATAAAACTCTTATTAAATGTATAATTTCAAGTGTTCATGTGTATGTTTATAAAGATTCTCATTTTATGTTGGCCCATAGATTTGGTCCCGAGACTGGGTCATTTTATAAGCATAAGATGGCCATTGATTGGTGGAGAAATATCTCAAAAAATATAAATACTTTAACTAATTAATTAAAATTTTATTTTATTTTATTTTTTAATTACATTGTTTTGTTTTACTTTATTAAATAATCATTAAACAAATAAATAACATATTATTATATTAATTTTAATTGTTTTTTTAATCTTCTTTAATTATTAAAGAATCAAAATATTAAAAAAATCATTAAAGAATATATTTGTTGAAACAATTTATTTAATTAAAAAAATATCAATTTCATTATTAATATTTAAAAATGTCAATTAAAAAATCAAAATAAAATTTTGTCATTTCGTGTAAGAAACCTTGCACGAAACAATTCATGCGCAGCTTTCTCTTGTGTGAGATGCATCATGCAAAACTATTTTTTGATCCAAAATTTTCATAATTCTCATTTTTTTTAAAATTTTTACTCTCATCTTATTTTTCTAGAATTTCATCGCAACAAAATATATCCGTTTTTTATTTATTTTACTTACAATTAAATTATTTGCACAATTATTTTTTGAGTATAAGAGTGAGAAACCTTTTAAGTAAAAAAAATATATAAATCAAAAGTATAGTTTTTCAATTGTCCAATTATTTATTTTTTAATTAATAAAAATTAATTAATTTATTTGTGATTAAATAAAAAGTCTTAAAAATTAGAGCATTTTAAAAAATTTTCCAAACACAAATGGATAATTCCATTCCACATCAAGAGCTAAAGCAAACACCCACACTTTTTCTTTAATTTCACTCAAATGCTCAATTACACACCCGCACTCACCCACTTTTGCTTTCTCTCTCTCTTCTTTTTTTAAACCTCATCAAACCCCAACTTTACTCTTCTCTCCTTCTCCCCGAAAACAAGCAAAAGCAACAAACAAATAAAGAGAGGGAGAGAGAGGCTAACTTGTGAATCTAAAACCAAACACAGACACAAACACAAACGCACAACCCAGATCTAATCTCATTTAGTTTCATAAAAAAAAAAAAATGAGCCAGAAATCGCTGATCTACGCTTTCGTTGCACGGGGAAATGTTATTCTGGCGGAGTACACGGAGTTCAGTGGCAACTTCAACTCCATAGCCTATCAGTGCCTCCAGAAACTCCCTGCTTCTAACAACAAGTTCACTTACAATTGTGATGCTCACACCTTCAATTATCTCGTCGATAATGGTTACAGTTATGTTCTTTTTGCCTTACTTCATCAGTTAAAGCTATTTTACGTTTAACTTTCTTTTTTGGGAAGTCGTAGGAGAAATTTTGGGATTCAAGTGGACAGCGGCTGCTTCTTGTTTTTTTTTTCTTTAAATTAAATTCGTTTTAAGAACGCAAACGAGCTTAGGGTTTAGCTTTAGTTACCTGAAATACCCTTGTACATTTTCGAAGGAAAGAACTGTTGTATATAACTTATGACCTAAGATTGGACCTGTATAGAGATATATAGGGTTGTTATGATGGGCAGCATCGCCAGTGTTCTTGTGCTTACCTGTACACGTAGCATAATATAGCATCATGTGATTTGAGTTTTAGGTTCTGCAGCCATGATGGGTGCCTGGCTGTGTTGCTTAATACAACATCAGCGATGTTGCTTCAATAGATTAGAGAGTGAAGCTGTCACATAATGTCATACAGTTAAATACGAACTATGAAGCCTAACACCCAATCATGGATGCCACTGTGATAGCTGTTACTTTATGGCGAGTAAAAATGCCATGAAACAATGCTATATGGGATGATGCTTAACATCCAAACTGCATTCAGTCGTGAGGTAGTGCTATGTACACAGTTATGCAATATAAGATGGGGGAGAAAGCTCTCCATCACAATTTTGTATATACAAACTATCATTTGGTCCTAATTAGTACTTGCAGTGTGGGAAGATCACGGGTGTCTAGAAGAAATAAACTAGGATGTAGAAACTGAGAAGTTTTTAAAGGATTTGAAATTTGCAATAAAATTGATGATAAGGACATAAGGTCATTTCTAAGAACAACTGAAAGTTCATTATTAGCATGTTTGCCCATTATTATTCATTTTTTTCGCATATGGTTAGATGTTGAAACTTGAAAGGAAAACTTCCAGGTAGTTCATGTACTGTATGCTTTGTTTTTTCTTCTCTAGTCCGTTGATAGATTGACTGACTTTTAAATATTGCAGCATACTGTGTGGTCGCTGATGAATCAGCTGGAAGACAAGTACCAATGGCTTTTCTAGAGCGAATCAAGGATGATTTTGTGTCAAAATATGGTGGTGGAAAGGCTGCTACTGCACCTGCTAACAGCTTAAACAAGGAATTTGGGTATTTTATTGTGATTGAAATGTGAGAAATCATGAAGAAAAGAGTTGTCATTATAATTGATTTAATAATATACTTTACAGGCCAAAGTTGAAAGAACATATGCAGTACTGTCTTGATCATCCTGAAGAGATCAGCAAGCTTGCCAAGGTGAAAGCTCAGGTTTCGGAAGTCAAAGGTGTTATGATGGAAAATATTGAAAAGGTAGAGATGCATTGTATAGTTGCAATGCTGATTTGCCTGGTTTTTGACAGGATAAAAATATTGCTAATATGTTATCAATTGCTTGAGATGCTAGCACTCATTCTTTTGTTTTCCTTTTTCCCTTGCACTTATGTTGTTAAGTATTTCATGACATGACTATTCCTATTTGTTTAAGAAAAATGTAAAAATCTAGAGTGGGAATAAGATTGAGAGGGTACTGGTGAAATATAAAGAGACTCAAAGTTTTAGCAGAGAAGTGGTGACATTGAAAATGAGGACATAAGTTGAGGTTAGTGAGGTAGTTGTAAGTTAACTTTGTGTCTGCAGTTAACTAATATTTGCATATTAAGGTCTTATTGCTAGGAACGCAAATAGGTCTCTTTGTTGATTCTATATTGAAGCCAGTGTTAAGGACAAGCCTCACATTCATCTATAAGATATTTGGTCACCCTAACAGTGAAGTGTGCCTAAGGCTTATATATTATTGTAAGTTTTGCTAGTTACATCCAGGGATCTCTATTGTGCGCGAAAAAATTGGTGATGAACGAGATGTCAGGCTTAGTCTGCACACTTATTAAAAGTGCTTCTTCTTCTTCAGAGTCTAAGACAAGTAACATGTATACACTTGACTGAGTTGGAGAAAAGGTGTTCTTTAATATGTTTTGCTCTAGTGTCAAGGTATTACGATTAGGATCATGAATTTGGAAATTTCATCTCTGTTCACTGTATCCTATGGAGCCTCACTTGAATCCTTTATATTTGATTATTTATTTATTTAGTTTTTGCAATGAAGTTTGTGTAGTGGGCAATATGTTCTCTAAATGCTTAATTATTTCTCATATAACCAGTTAATGGTTGATTTTGTCTTTATTTACTTCATTCTCAACTTAGTTTTGGTTACATTATGTATAATGTTGTTGGCGACTAAAATATTTTAATTGCTCTTAGTTTATTTTCTGAACTCATTCTTTGATTTCTTTTAAGGGCGCACATACATGCTTCCTTCATTTTCCTTTTAGTATTTTTATTTAATTACTTAAATGTGTGGGTAGCTTTAGCAGGTGAAATGATCTGAACACTTTTGCTTTGTTTAGCTGCTGCTAATAGGTTTAAAACTCACGAGTTTTTGATAATGCTTGGTGTGGTTTCTTTATGTTTCATTAGCTTTGAATGGATACACACCAACGCGTGTAGCAAAGGTGGGAAGAGTGACTGAGTTTTGTGGCTTTGATATTAATAAATTTATTCTACAGAGACAAAAGATGATGTTTTGGCAAGTAACTTCTATGTTAAAGTTCTGTGTTGACAAAGTTGAATGATCTATTTTTAGTGTAAATTGCAAACATACTGTTGCTAAAACAAAATAATATGACCTGTGCTTAACTTATTTGAGATTACTTTGTCTTGTTGCCTTTTCACCCCTTGTCGATCAGCATTGTATTGGATGGTCTTCGCTGACATTTGCATGAGTTGTAATGCAGGTATTAGATAGAGGGGAAAAGATTGAGCTGCTGGTGGATAAGACTGAGAACCTTCATCAACAGGTTAGAATCTGTCTTTTTCTTGAATGTTGATAATAATTGAACTTGAATCTTTAAGAACTTTTGTTGAGTAATAGTCTTTTCTATCTGAGTGTGAATTGTGGTTGAAGTTTATGTGTAAGTCGTGTGTATTGTTTTTAAAGTTCTGAATTGTTTTCCTCCAAATTCTGAAGTTTGGTATTTGAATGCTGATTAAATGCCAAAGTTTGGAAGATATTATTCTAAAAAGCTAGTGATAATCCCATGTTTGGATTCATGAAGGACAGATGGATAACTTGAATGAAATTGTATGATCTTACAATTGATTGATCTTCTTTTGTTATACATCACGTGAGTCAAATTTATTTTTTGGTCCAGTAAGTTCACAACCCCTTGTTTAAGAGTGTGAGGGTAGGGATGATGCATTCAGAAGGAAAAAGAAATAATTATGTTTTCTCTATATTTTGCTTGGTTAATAGAAACTACGATGCATTCTTTCTACAAGGTTTTTCCTTGGAAACGAAATCAAATTGAATTTGAGTCTTCCTTAAATTTATGAGAAAGAATTATACGCTTGCAGGCACAAGACTTCCGGAGTACAGGGACCAAAATCCGGAGGAAAATGTGGCTGCAAAATATGAAGATCAAGCTGATTGTTTTGGGCATATTGATTGCTTTGATCCTCATCATAGTCCTCTCCGTTTGCCATGGATTCAACTGCGGAAAAAAATGAGTGCTATTCACCAAGAGGCATATATTATGCTCGGACTGGAGCTTCTGTGGTAATATTGTGAAAGAGATATGTCAAATATATGATCCCGACTTTGTATTTAGTCAAAAAGAATTAGCAATTTCCCTATATTTGTTATAAGGAAAACTTATTTTTTGCATGTGAATGAGACCTATAAGCTGTTACTATATCATGAGTTTGCTTTTGCGAAGTTAAAGCTGGTTCTTTGCTTCAAGCCTATTGGAAGTTGTTATTATTGTATGTAAATTGTATTGGCTCTCCAGGGACTCAGTTTGAAGAACCAAATAAATGTCAGAATCTTTGTGGTATTAGCCTTTAACAGCTGGCTTTAAAATTCCTGATTTTGTGGGAAGCTAATTGGAGTTCTTATTTAGAATACGTTTGTTGTACAATCTTGCAATTTGTGTATTTTTATTTATTTTAATTACAAAATTGTTTTTTTATTTTATTTTGGCTGGCAAGACTATTCTTAATGAGAAATTACTGGATGTTCCAACTTGCCCCGGTCTTGCCTCTTGCATTGTTGTGTTGATTTGATCCTATGATCTTATAATTGGCTTCAAGGTGCTTGGAGCACATGATTAAATGGTTGAAAAGAAATAAACTTCTGTCCCTTACGGTAAATCTATCTTCCTTCTGTTATTTAAAAAAAAAATGATTCAATTTGGAACAAGTTCACCCTGTGATGGGCAACAATGTTAATACAATTTTCTCTTTTTTTGTTTGTATGTTGGATTATGTCATGTACACAGATATGTTCCACAAGACGATGTAGATTATTATATCACTTACTAGAAAGTAAGTCTCTTTAAATAATATACGTATTAAGGTGCACGTGCACAAAAAACGCAAGGTGTTACATTCAACAAAAATGTTCTTGTAGAGCAAATCCAAATAACAGGAGTTTTAACTGTTTTGAGGGACAAATAATTTGCAGCAGCTGGTTGTCACTTGGGCCATTTTTGATGAGGCTAGACGGTTCTACTCCCGCCATCGCCATGGCTAGAAACCATGAAGTATAATGCCAATGTGTGCTGCTACTATCATCATAAGCACTAACATTAACATCCTCTCTTCTCTTGAATCCTGGTACTATCACCAAATCACTAACATCATCTCATCATCTTTAATCCTATAACTAACATTTCCATCACAATCCCCATGATCCCAAAGTACTAACATCTTCTTCTCTTAAACTCGCATTGTCCCTCATCTTCAATCAAATCACCATTATTCCAACAAACCCCCTTCCCTCCTCTACACATCCCATTTCTCATGTCCACTCCCACCCCAATCCCATCCCCATTATTATCTCCCTTCAACCCAATCTTAAACCTTACTTCCCCTCTCTCTGCTGCCAAATCCCCACTCATATTTTGCCCTCTATCTCTAAAATTATGATGTTCCTCTTGCCCTTGCACCAAGTTTGAATTCTCCCACAACCTTTCACTTTTGTTACAAATGAGTCGCTTATTGATGTCCTTGTAGCTGCTCTCATCTGGAAATGCTGGCAACCATTTAGGAATATGCGAACTTCTTGAACTCAACTCATTTCCATTCCCATTCTTACAACCAATCAAATCTTTAATCACATTTCTGTTTCTTGGAATGGGTTTGGCAAATGGGATTTCACTTCTGTACTTAACAAAACTAGCTATCTCTTTCAAAACGCTAGAATTCAACAAGCATTGATTATTGTTGCCTTGCTGATGAAGAGTCGACGCGCCCACAAAGCCTTCACTGAACGACATGTCGTGGAGAGCGTTCGTGAGGTCCACGAGGTTGGATTCTGTGCGGTTGGCCTCATGGGAATATGATGCAGCTGTCATCGCTAGCTCTTGAAGATACTTGGTGGCGATCACCGTCAGGGTTTCTAGCCATGGCGATGGCGGGAGTAGAACCGTCTAGCCATGGTTTGCAGCAGCTGGTTGTCACTTGGGCCATTTTTGATGAGGCTAGACGGTTCTACTCCCGCCATCGCCATGGCTAGAAACCATGAAGTATAATGCCAATGTGTGCTGCTACTATCATCATAAGCACTAACATTAACATCCTCTCTTCTCTTGAATCCTGGTACTATCACCAAATCACTAACATCATCTCATCATCTTTAATCCTATAACTAACATTTCCATCACAATCCCCATGATCCCAAAGTACTAACATCTTCTTCTCTTAAACTCGCATTGTCCCTCATCTTCAATCAAATCACCATTATTCCAACAAACCCCCTTCCCTCCTCTACACATCCCATTTCTCATGTCCACTCCCACCCCAATCCCATCCCCATTATTATCTCCCTTCAACCCAATCTTAAACCTTACTTCCCCTCTCTCTGCTGCCAAATCCCCACTCATATTTTGCCCTCTATCTCTAAAATTATGATGTTCCTCTTGCCCTTGCACCAAGTTTGAATTCTCCCACAACCTTTCACTTTTGTTACAAATGAGTCGCTTATTGATGTCCTTGTAGCTGCTCTCATCTGGAAATGCTGGCAACCATTTAGGAATATGCGAACTTCTTGAACTCAACTCATTTCCATTCCCATTCTTACAACCAATCAAATCTTTAATCACATTTCTGTTTCTTGGAATGGGTTTGGCAAATGGGATTTCACTTCTGTACTTAACAAAACTAGCTATCTCTTTCAAAACGCTAGAATTCAACAAGCATTGATTATTGTTGCCTTGCTGATGAAGAGTCGACGCGCCCACAAAGCCTTCACTGAACGACATGTCGTGGAGAGCGTTCGTGAGGTCCACGAGGTTGGATTCTGTGCGGTTGGCCTCATGGGAATATGATGCAGCTGTCATCGCTAGCTCTTGAAGATACTTGGTGGCGATCACCGTCAGGGTTTCAAGTGCCGAGCTCTGCGCCACCTTGAACCCGACCGACCGACAGATCTGCGCCACCGCAACTTTTGTTACGGCGAAGGTGAAGTCCACCGGGCTTTGTGCTTCTTCGGTTGATTTATGATTTTTTATTTTTGTTTTCTGATATTTAGCTTTCATGGTTTATGATTTTGAGCTGACTGAATGTGCTTCGAACCCTAAGACCTAAGCGTGATTTTAAATTGGGGGATTTTGTTGTTTTTGAATTATGGAATAATTAGGGGAGCTTTTTTTAAATATAAATGAACATTTGTGGTCTGTAGGGTTTCGAACACTTGCTCGTGAATAACCTAAAGTTGTTAAACGCTTGCCTGCCGCCACTGAACCCTGCATATTCTTTTCAACAATAAATTGCTTCTACTTCTATTTATTTTTAAATGGACTTTTCTTAATCAAACAATTTTGCAATAAGGATATTAACACCGTCTCCGTAAGGTTGGTATAAATTATATTTTAATAGTGACATTGGTTTGATTACACTTTTAACTCATTTTTTTAATTAAAAAGATAAAATGCTATCATTTTTAAAAATATTTTAATTAGTTATTTAATAAAATAAAAATTATAAATTTTTTTTTGTCTTTATAATTAAATAAAAAAATGACAATATAATTAAAATTAAGACCACTATCAAAATATAATTTATAAAAATCTCAAAAGATGATAGTGTTAATACCCCTTATGCAATACTTGCAAGAATCAACTACGGTAATTTAAGGTGGCACATCATATGCTAAAATATATTTTGTAGCTCAACTTTTTGAACATATACATATTAGTAGTATATTGTCTTGTCTAGACAAATAAATAAGACCATGAAAAATAGGTCTACATGCATTAAAAAACAAAAAGGTATTAACATGATTGACCTCTTAGATTGATATAAATTATATTTTGATGGTAGATTTAATTTTAATTATACTGTCATTTATTTTATTTAAGTTAAAAAAATAAAAATACTTTCATAATTATATCACATAAATGATTAAATATTTTAAAAAGTGAGGGTATTTTTATTTTTTTAATTAAGAAAAAAAATGACAGTATAATTAAATTAAATTAAAGTGTAATTTATACCGACCTTAGCGGGCGACAGTGTTAATATCCCTAAAAAATATAGATTGAGTGGAGTGAGGCATTTGTAATCTTTACTTGTTTTTAATATTTTAGTGATTAACTATCTGTTAAATATTTTAATAATACCAAACTTGTTAAATATCCACCAAGGTAGCGAATGTAATTAGAAGCTCTGTACGCGAGTAATATTACAAATATTAAGTTATATATTAAATAATGATGTATTAAGTAATTATTAAATAATAAAATAATATAACTTTTAAAATTATTAATTACACTATTTTACCACTTAATAATTACTTAGCACATCATCATTTGAATACAATTTAATATACAATTTAAGATATACAACATTATTTCTCTATATGTACTTTACTGCAAAATAAATCTCAAATTTATTAATATAGCATATAAAACTTTACCCGTAGTACAAAATAATATATATTTTATATATACATTACAAAAAGATAACCAAATATTATTTACCAACTTAATTAAATTAAAAAAAAAAAGATAATATAAAATATAACTGGAATCATATTTAAAGATGGAAGAATTAATTGTGATTGGATGAGGTCATTTGCACCCTATAAAGTATTCTAAACATGCGTGTTTTAATAAAAATTTATATTAATAAATTATTGACTATATAATTTATTATTATGGACATTATATATAATTAAATTAATATATGTTGATCTTAAATTTTGGGTTATCTTGAGCTAATGTGTTAGATTTGTATCTCTCTAGGAATAGTTACAAAACCATAAGCTAGGTCGAGACTAAGCTAGATTAGCCACTTTAGACGTATATTGGTTCTTATTGGTCTCCTGGAACCATAAATAATGTTAGGCTATACCAGAGTTTTTTCTGACGACAACCCTCTAATGCTTAATCAGCACAGTTTTAGAAAAAAAAAAAAGACAATAGTAAATTCAAGGATATAATTAAGGGATCTTATGTTTTTAGTCTGGAAAAAGTATTGTTTATGCTAAAAGAACCTATAAAATAGAGAGAGGATGTCAGAATCAAAACCTTTTCTTAGCCCCTTAGCCTCTTTTTATAATATGTGTGTTCTAGAATCATATACGGATTAGAAAAATTTTGTACTTTCTTGATTGAGGCTCATGCCTAACATGTTTGAATTCAATGTACGCCGAAGATTATTGACCTTTGAGATTCTAAAAAATAGTGCTAATTGGTTGATCTTATGATTATAGGGGTTTTATTGGTCAATGGTCCCATTTTGAGATTCTTACGAGTGCTGGTAAGTCTCCGATCCTCAATGAGAAGTCATGTAGTCCGATCAAAACCTTTTATGGTTGGCTTAGTCAATGCTTATGGCTAAGACGTGCCTGCTAATATTGAGCGCTTCATGACCAGACTGTAAACAGATTCTAATGATGTTCGGGAATTGACTATGGGCTTCAGACGTGAAATTCTTAGGACATTCGGTCTTAAGGCTCTTGGGACGAATGAACCTTCTAAGAAATTGGCTCGGGCTAGAATTTCAAGAGGACAAGAGTCTCTTAACTTTTAATATTAACTTGTAGATACTAGAAACTTTATAGTAATTCTTATCCTTGAGGTTCATCATCGACTGTATAGTCCTTAGGATTTTAATTGAGAGGGTGGCTTTGCCCTCGTGTACTCTCAGCTTTGATAAACATCTGAGGTGTACCTCGAGTGTTTTGATCAAGAGGGTTTTTAATGGCGTTACCCTGTATCCTCACAGTCCTTCGATAATCATCAAAGGCGTACTTCAAAAAATTAACTGAGAGGGTTTTTGGCGGCCCAACCCTTATTTTTCCTCAACTATTTCAATAGTCGATCAAGGCATAGTTTGATAAATTAACTGAAAGGGTCTTTAGTGGCCTTTTCATATCCCCTTAGCTCTTCTGACAATTAATCGATGGAAGTTTTAGGGCTTTGTCCTATATTCCATAGACTGACAATTAACCGAATGAGTCTTTAAGGCCTTACCTCATATCCTCTAAACCCTTCTGACAATTAACTGAGGGGGTCTTTGCATGATTAATACTTGACAGCATGCATGAGTGATAAGTGTTAACTATGTAAAAAGTGAGGTGGCTAAAGGTTTACAAATATTGCATTTAGCCCCCCACTTTTGCTAACTATAAAAAATAAATTTTGAACTTATTTCATGTAGGTCCCTATTTCTAAGTCAAAAAAACAGCCCCATTTTGAGAGGATTTTGAAAATGAATCTTGTTGGAAATTGATCAAACATGTTACCATTCTAGAGTTTCAATCCCACCACTTTGTTGAAGCCTAAAATTATTTAAGGGTTGACTTCAATGTGAGCTCCAAGTAAAGAAATGTCTAAAAGATTCAAAGGTATGATTTTCTAAACATGTTAGTGTAATAAGACTTACAATTTTAGTATTTTTGTTGCTTTGAAAATTAGTTTCTAATTTTGCTACGTAATTATGTATGATTGTCATGCATTAGATAAAATGAGCAATGAACATAATCAAATGTATGCACCATGAATACACGTTTACACCAACCATAAACCCAGCCAGAGAAATAGACAGACTTAGAAGACATGTTCTTGCAATATATAAAGAAAACATAGGCACTCCTTCAAACTCAAAACTTGGAAAATCAAGTAGAACAACTTGTTGCAGCAATAAACAATCGTCCTCTAGGAACTCTACCAAACAATACTGAATTCAATCCCAACAGAGAAAATTACAAAGTTGTTACATTAAGAAGCAGAAGGGAAGTACAAGACAACATGACTCTAACAAGTACAATCATATAAAAAATAAAAGGTCCCACAAGAAAAGAAAGAAGAAACTCCAACAAGGAAGGAAGAAAATGATACACAACCACTAAAAGAGCCAACATACCGCCATCTACAAAAGAAAAAATTAGATAAGTAATTTTTAAAATTCTTTGAAATTTTTAAGAAATTACACATTAATCTTCCTTTTGTAGATGCACTAGAGCAAATGCTATACTATGTGAAATTCATGAAAGACATCTTATTGAGAAAAAGGAGAATATATAACTTTGAGACCATAGAATTAACAAAGGAATGCAATGTTATCCTACAGAAAAAGCTTTATTTAAAGCTCAAAGATCTTGTAAGCTTCACATACAATGAAAAATCAAAAACTATGACTTTGGAAAAGCACTATGTGATCTTGGAACCAGCATCAAGAAAATAACTTATGAACTTTTATTAATCCTTGGAATTTGTTAATTTTTATTTAATATGATATTATTCGGTTAAAGAATAAGTTGGTTGCATAACTGAAGGATGATTTAAAGTGAATTTTTAAATTATGTGTAATATATTTTGGTGAGAAACTATTTTTATTTTTTAATGCTTTCTTATATTCTTCAAAAAAAAAATAAGACAAAACAAAACCAAACCAAACAAAAAATAAGAGAAAAAAAGAATCAATTCAGTTCAATAAAGTCTTCATTCGATTATAGAAGACAAATATTTTAGAAAATAGTTTTCTCACCAAGCTATATTTGTATTATTCTCATAAGATAATTGAAGTCCTAAAGCTGGTGTATGTAAAGAATTATTGATTTCTAAACGATTGATTTTTCTATCTTTAAATCAACGCTAGTTTGTATGTCTATCCTTAAATTTGACTTTTTCTTGAGTGCTTAATTATTTTCCAACTCCATGAGAGAAATTCTAACCTTTTAAATAGTCATATACTTATAAGGATTTGCAGTTGAGGCTTTTACTTGGAAAAATTCTCAAAGCTATATGTGTTAAGGTTCGTGGTAAAAAGGTTATAGCTTAGTTCACACACACCCAATTTGGAAGTTATGATTGAAAAAACCTTAATAACAATAGTGATCTTAAACTGACATTTTGTTTGAAATGTTTAAGTAGTTTTGCATATCTATTTACGATTGAATTGCTATGGACTAGTAATAAGCTGGTTAGAGGCTGTGATGAATACTTTAAAATGCATATTTGTTAAGAGTTTCGGTCACCACTTAACATTTAAAATGTCACTAATTTTAGCACTTTTGTATTTCTAAACTTGAAATATAATGTTGTCCTTAAATTGTGATTAATGAATGCTATTTGTACATGTTTAGCAGAATGAATATAACTCTTAATGTAGAAACCAAAATGAAGAAAATATTGAACCTAGAGTAGCATGACTCAATCTTATTCAAACTTGAAGAATAACAAAAAAGCTAAATAAACATTTAATGGGCTAAAATTGGGATGCAATAGAATCGGATTACAACTTTCGTTGAGCTTGATCCACCTCTAGTATTTGGACTGTATTTCATAAAATACGTATCTAATTAGTATTATTCTTGAATATAGAAATAGTTGAGTCAATTATTTATAACTCTTTTATTGATCATAAACTCTAATTCAGTAGTTATCATAGACAAACTTATGTTGAAATGTGATAAAAGGGTTGTTGGTCGAAATTCAGTATATCTCTAGTATTTTGATCGTAGCTCATTGAATATTAATCCAAATGGCATGAACCTAGTGGTTATGGAAAGAAAAGACAAAAAGATACAACTTTTATGTTGACAATAAAGTCTAAATCAACCATTTCCATTATAAAAAAATATGCTGCAATTTGATAAAGGAGTTGGTGGCTGAAATATTGAAGATTGAAGTCACACTTAATATATTTTCATACATTGCCTATATAAGGACACATTTAGGAGGCTAATGGACGTTTGTTTTCTTCATATTTTACAATTCTCTAAAATATTTTTCCTTTAATATTCATAAAAATGAATTGTAAGTTAAGCTAGAGTTCTTGGCAAGGCTAGAAACGAACTTTTATGTGTAATAAATCTACTTCTAAACTTTGATTCTTTGTCAAGAGCTATAATGTTTATAAGTTTATTTGTGTTTAAACTCTTATCTATTACTTTTCTATAATCTAGAAATTATAATTCTTATGTCTCATATATTTTCAGTTATACTTTTTTTATTTGATTCTTGTTGAATTATAATTGTTAGTGGTTACATTGTTTATAAGTTGATCTTTTACTGCAATATTTTCAATCGATATATTTTCGATTTTAGATAACTTGTATAGATGAGCATAGTTTGTGATATTATTTACAAATAGTTTATTTATATCAAATACATTTATTATCAAATGTACTATATTAGACATACCTTCCGATTGATTGTTTAGGATGTGAAACTTTTAATTAAGTTATAAATATTAAATTAAAGTATAGAATAGATTTATAAAGCATATTAATGATTCTCGAAGCCTTGCTCACATCACCATAATTTCTTCCTTAAGTCATATTTAATTTTATCTTCTCCATATCAATTTCACAATCAAATTTTCTCATTCGTTATTGTTTTATTATTTTGATTTTGCTAACTTATTTTTCCAAGAGTTTCCATATAAGATTGACACCTCAATCTATACTGTAATAATCGCATTATATTTTAAGCGTAAATATCGTCTCAACATTCTTCAACCTGAAGGGCATAAACTTATAGCAATAGATCCTCTGATTGGGTGAAAATATCTTAATCTGGTTATAGCTCGAGAAAGCATCCATAAAACTAAAAAGTGCATGTCCTACTATAGAGTCCACAAATTGATCAATCTTGGGGGAAAGTAAAGCTATCCTTATAACATGCCTTGTTCAAATCTGTAAAGTGTATAGACATTCTCTACTTCTCATTATCCTTCTTAACCATAGCTACATTGGCCAATAACTCAGGATAATGAACTCTCGAATGAGTCTTGTGATTAAAAGCTTCTTAACATTGGCAGTAACAGCCTCATCCTCACCTAGTTAATGATCCTCCCATTTTGCTTGATAAGCTTGAAAGATGGGTTGACAATATATACATGTGATATCATTGGCATATATTTATGAGACCAATTGAAGATATCCGGGAACTTTTTGGCTAATGTGCTCAAGTTACTCTTGATTTTAGGGCTCAGCTAAGAGCCAATCTTTAGTACTTTTCTAGGGGACCTTGATTTAACCTGCATCGAGATCATCCCCCTAATAACTATGGTGACTTTGACTGACTCTTCTGTTGAGATGTAATAAATTCTTTTTATCGAGATCACATAACAACTCCCCGCCATCTTCTGGTTCTTAGTTAAACTATAGTTAAGACTTTTTTTTAAAAGAGTTAATATCATATTTTTCTTAATATTCATGTTTAGATAAATAAAATTTGAACTCCTATCCAAATCTCAAATTTTAATAGAATCTAAATATACTTATGCTATAATAAAACTTTGAAAAACATAATATGTATAGTATAATAATCTGAAAACTTTTGAATATATATGTTCTATTTACAAGATAACCTATTGGATATTTGGAAGTAAAAGAAGGGAAAATAAATATAAAAAAATTATGACAATAGGTTTATGAAAGGAACCAAAAGAAGAAGAAGAGATAATAAACAACATTATGAAAATATTTTCTTGTTTTGTGTTTTTCCTTCATGTTGTTCGTTAATAAGAAAATTTTATGTTAGGCTTATTAGCAAAAAAAGCCAACAAAGCCTACAAGCTTAAATAAAAGTCACTTATTAAGGGAAAGTCTAGAATTAAAGATTGGAAACTAACAAAATTAGTAGGCAAACAGACCACAAACAGTAAGTAGGGGCCTATGATTGTTGGAATTATGAAGATTCCCTTAAGTCTAAATGTAAAATTCCGAATATGTTTACAAAAGGAAAAGTTTGAATCAAACTCAAGCTTCCTTCGTGTTTTCTCAATTAAGAAAAGAAAACACGCGAGGAACTTGAGAAAGGTTTGGATTTTATTCCTTATATTATTATTCATTCTTACATGTTTTATTATTCTTATAAGTGAAAGAGAATCTTTATTCAACCTTTCTTATGAGAAAACCTTGATTCATTGAACGAAGAGTACGATTAAACACAAGTTAAATAGTGCCACTATAATCCTCTTACAGATTAAACTTCAAATACTATATAAGCATACAATTTCTCACAATGGGGAGCATGAAGCTACAATATAATAAAATAATCTTAGAAGCACTCTTGAGATCTTTGAGCAATCTCTGAGAGCATGCCAAACATTAAAAACAATAATCTCTTGCTTGCTAGTTAAAAAATTTCCTATACTCAACACCTGATTTCTTATCTCGTTACTGATTTGAGCGTTGGAAACATGTTTTAAAATTTCAAGAGAACGGTCCTATTTTAGAAACATGCTTTCAAAAGTGTTATAAAGGAAGATGATTGTTCCATTCTCAAAATTCTTTCAAAGACTTAAGGACATTAAATTAATTTCTCAAGGTTCTTAAATTCAAAAAATTTAGCGGCACCATTTGTGGAAAAGTTACTGAAAACTTTCTCATCCTAAACACTAAACCCTTCTTCAAATTGTTAGGATTGCTCATCTAAATAGTCGGGTAGACATGATTCTTGGTGTTTCTATCTAAGTGCATGCATGTGAAATGTGTCCATTGAATATTAATGTATGTTAAACATATAATTATGCAGCAAAATGAAATATATGCTTAATTTAAATCTGTTACACTAACAAATTCAAAAACTTACATTTTAAGATGATTTGGTGTAGTTTTAATTTCTGGAGCTTTCCTTAAAGTGAATTCACGAGCAATTCTAGTCAACAATATTTGGTAGGATTGCAGAACTAGAATAATATCATTATTTTAAATTTCTAGCATTTGTTTCAACTTCTCTTACTTTGGTCGAGTATGCGTGTATTAGAGACCAAAAGAGCAACGCTTGCTCTTTGTTAATTCAAATGGCTGAGACATTCTCACCTTAATAATTTGTAAACACTTTGCAACTCATGAAAAACATTCACACTAGCCGAACCAAGCCTAATACCAAACTACATTTTTCATCTCATGAAGAAGAACAAAACACCCTTTGGCCAAATGAATTCATTTTCAAAATGCAAACATTTTGCATTTATATATAGTTGACTTTTTGGTTTAACGACACATGTCATCTTAACTTGTAGTAACCGCATGTGCATAGTAATTGAAATTGTTTATATCATGGTTATATGTGATTGTTGTTTATATAGTAATAGAAAAATAGATTTTTTCATTTTACCAAGGCTTTGTTTGTTAATTAGAGTATGAATCTATTACTATGTTAAGTATTGGGCTTATAATAAGTAGATTAGAATATATGTAGGCTTAATGATATTAGGCCCAAAAATATGTATTATGAGTTAGAATGTTTTTTATTTGGGCTCAATGAGGCTAGGCCCAAACTATATGCTAATTATGGACCCGGTGGTTATTATAAAAGAATGGGGTAAATGTTGGATTAGATTGATAAAAGTCAATAAGGACAAAAGGCTAAATTTGTGGACAATATATAAATCTCGTTTTCCAACAACCCTAATGCCCCCCATCAAGATTTTTTCTAGTCTTAGAGAGAAAAAGGAAAAGAATGAGAAAAGAAAAAGAGATTAAGAGTGATATATGATCTTATGCTACTAAGAGGTATTTTAAAGCTCTTTCTTTAATATTAAATGTTTGTTGTATAATTTTTATGAGATTATGATTTCTGAAAACTTGCTAAATAGAGGATATTATGATTATTTTGTGATATATATGGATTATTGAGAATGACTATATGGATAAAATGATGAATCCTGACAGATCTGTAAAATTAATGTATGACCATAGCTTAATCCATGATTTTTAAAAATATTGTACTTTGATTTTTGATCTGGGTTTTTAACTCATGCAACTATACATCATACTAAATATATAAAATTCCATAAAATCAATTTTTGTTGATTTTCTAAACACAACCATAAAATTTTGAGAATCGTTAGTTTCTACAAAAGAGTCAAGTGATGAACAGAATTTAGTCTGCCAAATGACCTTAAAAAATTATTATTTTCTAGAACTTGACTCTTTTGTATGTCTAGTATAACATATTTGATAAGGGCATATATGTACTATTATATCAATACGCTGAACTTTTGTATTTTCCTTTAAATCATAAATATTTTTCTTTTTAATTTTATTTTTTTAATAATAAATAGGTGCATGACGGAAATTTTGACATTTAGGAATAAACAGGAGGCAAATTAAACGAGAAAGAAAGAAGTTGCGCTCAAAATATAAGGTACCTGAACCTAGGGCTGGGTGCTGTAGCGCCCACGATTGAGCGCCGCAACACCCAGAGGTAGAACATAGGGTGCCACGGAGCCCCCTACTTAGCGTCGCAGCGCCCGGTTGCCCAACACAAGATTTTGAGTTACATCTCTTGTTGCCATGGCACCAAGCCCCCAGCGCCAACTCGATAAGTGAATAAAACACTCATTTTGAGTTCTATTTCAACTTGGATTCAAATCCCCTCACCCTTAGGGTTTTTATACATATAAAAGCACTTTTTTAAAAGTAGAAATCACAGACTTTAGAGAGTCAAAAATTTAGAGACAGAATTCACAACATAAAATTAAATATCAAAGCCAAGAAATTAAGATTCAAGATCAAGATTGAAGATTCAAGTCAAGGAAGAGAGAGAAGAACATCAAGGAGACTTCTTAATTAGTTTTTAATCTCTTTTCTTATCATTATGTTTCTGTTCTTGCTGTTTTTAATGGATTGGGTTAATACTTTTGGTTTTGTGATGAGCTAAACATTGTTGATCTAAGGTTAGACTATGTAAACCTAGTATGTAGTTGAATTTTATAAACTCTTAGTTATAAACTTAGTAAATATAATTTATTTATTCTATCTTATGTTTAATGCTTTCATTATACTTGATCAATATATTGAATGATTAAGGAACTATGATGAACTTGATAAAGGGATTCATGTGTTTAGCCTATGATAGTTTGATGCATAATTATAGGGTAATAACTATAAGTTCCATTTAGGGTAGTCATATATCTAGGTGGCACATATAGTATCATTTAGACTTGATTTTCATGAATTACATTCTAATTTGATTACCATAGACATATAGGTGGTTGTTGTTGTGTGATTTCTATAACACAAACTAACGCAAGTGCACGTATCGCAACAAGTAATAAAGTGATGTGTAGAGTATCGTTCCCACAGAGAATGATTTATCTTTTCTAGTTTAAGTACTGAAATGGTGTCTTTCTACTATTATCCAGAAAATGATTTAATGTATGATATTAAACTACTCAAGTAAAAGAACAACTTAATTATGCTAAGTGATAAACTAAATTACCAACAAATTATATTCAATATGAGAAATCCTAGGATTACAAACTATCCCCCATTATGCAAATAAATTCAGCAGAATCTCTTTTAGGTCTATTGGTTCTCAACTTGATATATTGAACAAAACACTCAACACATCACAAGCCTCTTTTGCAGGTCAAGTGAATCTATTCCATCCAATCAAATATCTATATGTCTATGATAAATAAATTGAACAAAATTCATTAAGCACAAGTTTTATGAGCCATACATGCCTTATGAGTATATGTCTATCTCATATGAAACTCAAGTGTACTACACTATGATCATGCATCAATATGCTTAAGACTAAATACCTAAATGCCTTTGTCAAGTTTATTTAAGCATTTCTAGATCAATTTAACCACTGGCCAAGTAATCAAATAGCATTAAGCACAAGCACAATGAATATATCAAAAGCTGAATTAATATCATAAAAGAGAGAGCTAAAATCAATCACAAATGAGTTCAAGGATGTAATCCTAGATGAATGAAATTAGCTCATCATTAACCTACACAATCTTGAAGCTAATTCCATCAATACATGTAAACTAACCATCTTACAACAAGTAAAGAATCAAAGAAAAGAAGACATCCCTGTCAAATGTCTTTGAAGTTGAAGCTTGCTTTCCTCCTCTTTGATTTCTCCAAACTTAGAAGTTAGGTGTTTCTTTGTGTTTCTAGCTGCTGTCCCAACTAGAGTCCTCTCTCAAAATGTAAGTTTTGAGCAAATAAATAGGTAAGAGCACGGAATTAGGGCGCATTTTGGGCTGCTTTTGGGTTTCCTGATTTTCAGGAACCTGTCACAATTTGTTGTCCAGGTCCCGGCGCCGCGGCGCTCACTTTCTGCAATCGGCGCCGCGGCGCTGAAATCCAGTGCTGCGGCGCTGCACTGTAGCAAACAGTGTTACTGTAGCAACAGTGCCTCCATTTGTATTTTTATCTCTAATGCTCCGATTTGCGTCCGTTTTCCGGTATTTTTGCTCCGATAATGCTTTAACCTATAAAACAACATTAATACGCATAAGTAGCCCAATTATTGAGATAAATTGAACAAATATCAAGTTAGGAAGATAAAATAGTTTATACAATTACGCCTTATCAAATACCCCCAAACTTAAATACTTGCTCGTCCTCGAGTAAGAGAGCACACGAAAAAACACCAAAAAATGAAAACAAACAATAAAAGGATATAAAACATTGGGTTGGCAAACGATTAGTAATTTATCTCAAAAATTTCTCATGACTACTATTCTCAAGGAAATTCTAAACATCTTAACCGTTCAACATGTTAATCCAACACTTATTCATACCTACAAGTGACCTACTTGGTGTGTGTGTGAATAGCTAAAATCATTAGTAGCATGCGCTCGGATTAGTTTATGCACATAAGATAATGAAATGGTCTTTATGAGATTTTTGCTTTTATTTAACACTCCATATGCTTATTTTTCGCATCACTCTCCACTAATGTAGGCACACACATAATCAAGGATCAAATAGGACTTTAGTTAGCTTGTAATGCATGGCTAGGGTGAGGGTATGATAAAATGGATCGATTTTGGCTCAACTTACACCATAAACACACATTCCTCTTGAGGTTACTCAAACCCAACCATTGTTTTCCACCCAATTTCCCCCAAACTTATTTCTTTGATTCCCTAGCTATTTTGTTGCTCTTCTTTTCTTTTCATTTAAGCTAGGGGTATAGCAAACTCAATTTTTCTTTTTGTTTCTTTCTTTTTTCTTTGAATTTTTTTATTTTTTTTTATTTTTTACATATAAGTCACTATACCCCCAAACTTAAGCTTTTCATATTTGAATAACCAAACCCAAAGCTCTTCTTTAATTCACCCCTTCATTTATAAATGTTCACACAACTCTTTAAAAGAAGTGCAATACTTATGGCGTGATGGGTACTATGAAGGATAATAAAAGTAAAGGCTAAGGTAATGATATAGTTAGCAAGGAAAAATGATAATTAGGCTCAACGGGGGTGACTACGGTCAAAATTATACATAGGTTGGCTTGAAAGGCTCAATTGGTCCAAAAATGGCCTAAAATCATATCCCTAATTATGTATGCCCTAGGATTTCGCCTTGAGTGATGCTCCAACAAGTTCTAGAGTGTTCTTGAGACCATATTTATTCTTGTAGTACATAAAAGTCTTCTAAGTAAGCATAAAACTAAATAATTCTAACTATGTGCTCGAAATATCAAGTGGTCACAAAGTGAAGCTGAACTTGTCCTAGATTACCAAGTAAACAATCACAACATTCATTGTTTCCAAAAGAACATAGCATTTGAAATCATGTTTCTATTTCATATCATTGACTACTAATCATTCAACCAACCCACAACTGAACACTAAAATGAAAGAAAACAAACAAAACAAAAAAAATTATGCAAAACAAACAACTAAAAACAGAATTAAAAACAAAACAAATAAATAAACACAACTAAAAACAGAACTAAAAACAGAACAAATGGGAAAGTGTTTCCCTATCCCCCAAACTTAATATCCGACATGTCCTCATGGCAAAACAAAAAGAAACATAAGACAAAAAAAAAAAACAGAAATACTCCCCAAAGATAGAGTGCGGGCTTTAGTCGTCATCTGTTGCTGTCGCATCCTCATCTTCGCTATTTCTGGTAGCATCTGCATCCTCAGGGTTGATGCCGTCATCAGCATCATCATTCAACTCAGCTGGTGGTGGCGCAGTGTAAACTGGATGCTGTGGGAGCGAGGAAATATCAATTCCAAAATGGGCTGCCTGTATAGAAACCCACTGAGCACACCATTGTTGATGGGCAATGAACTGCTGCTGATGTGCTTCAATCTGCCGCTCAATTTCATCCAATCGAAATTGTACTGCTTCCGGATTGGAAGAGGAAGATGCCTGCGATGATGGTCGCGTAGGTGCCCTGGACCTATGCCCACCTTGGCCACAATGAGCGTGCACGTTGGTTACCGTGCTAGAGGTTATAGCTTGGCCAGGCTGTAATATCTCCTCCGAAGAACTCCACTTGACTCCAGCTTGAGCACATAATGCTGTAATTAGAGAAGGGCAGTATAACCCAAGCTTGCTGCTTTCACTGCAATGAAGAATGCTATTCTTGATCACTCGCCCAACATCAATAGATTTTCCTGTCATGATGGCATATAACAAAACTGCACGTTGCTTGTTTACACTGCTGAAATGTTTGACAGGCATTAGTCGTGCCCCAATAAAATAATGCCATGTTTTCTCATCCTTGCCCATGTATTTTGCTGAAAAAGATATTGGAAGAGGACCACCCAGTTTCCATTCTGCCTCGGCGGAGCATAATTGTCTAATGATTTCCTCATAATCCGGATCACGTAGCATCTTGTGAAAATCATCATCCCCGATTGATGGCGTTTTAAGGAATTTGTTGATGCTGGCACAATCAATAGCTACCTGCTTACCTCTCACATATACCAGCAAGTTTGAATGTTCCTTAATATTCGCATAAAATTCTCGCACAATTGGTAGTACAGCCTCTCCCGGCTGAGTGCACAATTTCTTCCATCCCCTGGATTCAATGACTCTTGCTACACTGGGATAACTTCCCTCTAAAAGGTTAAAGCCTCGCTCAGGAATAGCCGATCGCTTCACAATTGATTTCGCATAACGCTCAGATGCTTCTAAGGAGACAAACTTGCTGCTGTCAAAACTAGGTGAGGCCATTTTGGTGGTTTTCATTTTCTTAGGAGCCATTTTGCTAAGAACACCAATTTGCCAACTAAAACCCCTCCACCAATCTCCTTAATTGTCACAAGTCTACATTCCAATCAAATTAGCTAAAATTTCTACACATAGAATAACGAATTAAGTCTTCACAATTCTAAAACAATTCCAACACAATGACAACACAAATCCAACATAATTTCAACATAAAGCCAACACAAATCCAACACATTTCAATATAATTTCAACATAATTTCACCATAAATCCAACACAAATCCAGCACATTTCCAACATAGTGTCAACATAATCTCAACATAAAGCCAACACAAATTCAACACATTTTCAACATAATTTCAACATAAAGCCAACACAAATCCAACACATTTCCAACACATTTCCAACATAGTTTCATGCAAAAATTCAAGATTAAACACAAAGCTTTCATTCTAGTAATCACAAATTGTTCCAATAATTGCATAATGGAAGTAGAATAAAGGAAGAATCAATGTAAAATAAGAGATTAGAGACAAGATTTTTTTTACCTTGTGAGATTAATCCACCGAAATTTGAGATTGGGGAACTTTGTTAATTTGTGTGAAAAATGCAATTTAATGGAATTTGTGATGATGAAGTGTGTGAAATGATGTTGGAAATGTGTTTTGATGTTGATTTTAAGCTGAAATTTTAATGGGTAAAGTTGGGTTTGAGATTATGAATTGGGGTGGGTTGAGAGGTTTGAGAAATTCTAGGGTTAGCAAGAGAGAGAGAGCATGAGAAATGGGGAAAAATCGGGGCAAATGCCCCTTTTTTTTTTTTTTTTTTTTTTTTTTCGCTGCAGCGCCGCGGCGCTGGTGCCTGGGAAATTCCCAGGTGCCAGCGCTGCAGCACTGGATTCCAGTGCTGCGGCGCTGAGTCTCTGGAAGTGGCGCCGCGGCGCTCGTTCCTTGCAATTTTTTTTTTTTTTTTTTAAATACCAATACTAATGCAACAAATATTTACCTTGGGTTGCCTCCCAACAAGCGCCTGCTTTTTCGTCTCTGGCTAGACGTTATGCTTGTAAATCACTCCGATTCCACAAACATAATGGAGGTACTTTGACGGTTGAAATTTCCTCCATAGTAATGCTTGAGACGTTGGCCATTTACTTTAAAAGTTATTCCTTTTTCTTCATCTTCAATATCAACAGCTCCGTGTGGGTATACTTTGGCTACTCTAAATGGACCAGACCATCTAGATTTGAGCTTTCCAGGGAATAGCTTGAGTCGGGAATTAAATAATAGTACCTGCTGATTGATTTCAAATGAGCGTTGTGCTATTCTTTTGTCATGCCATCTTTTCACCTTTTCTTTGTACAGCTTGGCGTTCTCATAAGCTTGTAGCCGAAATTCATCCAATTCATTCAGTTGTTGCATTCTTTTCTCTCCAATTGCTGTCAAGTCAAAGTTTAATGACTTGATCGCCCAATAGGCCTTATGTTCTAACTCCACAGGCAAATGACATGATTTTCCAAATATCAACTGATATGGTGATGTACCAATGGGTGTTTTGTATGCTGTACGATATGCCCAGATTGCATCATCAAGCCTTATTGCCCAATCCTTGCGATTTGGCTTGACTACCTTCTCAAGGATTCTCTTCACTTCTCGATTGGAAACCTCAGCTTGTCCATTTGTTTGTGGATGATAGGCAGTGGCGATCTTGTGTTTAACTCCATATTTCTGAAGCAGTGCGGAGAATGATTTATTACAAAAATGTGATCCCTCGTCACTGACAATAGCACGTGGTGTACCAAAACGGGTAAGTATGTTCTTTCTCAGAAATCGCAACACCACCTTTGCATCATTAGTCGACAAGGCAACTGCTTCGACCCACTTGGACACATAATCAACAGCCAATAGAATGTATTTCTGACCATTTGATGGAATGAATGGTCCCATGAAATCAATCCCCCAAACATCAAAAATTTCAACTTCTAATATGTTTTGCAGAGGCATTTCCTGCTTTTTTGACATGCTTCCTGCTCTTTGGCACCTGTCACATCTTAAAACAAAAAAATGTGCATCTTTAAATAAAGAAGGCCAATAAAAACCAGATTGCAATACCTTTGAAGCTGTTTTGTCTCCGCGAAAATGTCCAGCATAATCAGATGAATGACAATGCATGAGTATGTCTTCAATTTCTTCCTTTGGCACACATCTTCGAATCATTTGGTCTGCACATTGCTTAAACAAAAGGGGTTCATCCCAGAAATATGATTTGACATCATGCAAGAACTTCTTCTTCTGCTGGTAACTCAAGTCCGGAGGAAGGATTCCGCTGGCCAAGTAGTTAACATAATCTGCATACCATGGTAGATTGAGGTTTTCTACTAATAAGAGTTGCTCATCAGGAAAGGAATCATTAATTAATGTCTCATCATCACTTTGTTGTCCACCCTCTAAGCGAGATAAATGGTCTGCCACCTGATTTTCTGAACCTTTCTTGTCCTTGATTTCCAAATCAAATTCTTGAAGTAATAGCACCCATCTTATCAGTCTCGGTTTTGCCTCTTTCTTGCTAATCAAATACTTGATAGCAGAATGATCTGTAAAGACTGTCACCTTAACACCAATTAAATATGCTCTGAACTTGTCAAAGGCAAATACAACAGCCAACAACTCTTTCTCTGTAGTCGTATAATTGTTCTGAGCATCATTCAACGTTTTGCTTGCATAATAAATGGTGTGGAAAACCTTGTTTTTGCGTTGCCCCAATACTGCACCTACTGCAATATCACTAGCGTCACACATTACTTCGAAGGGCATGGTCCAATCTGGTGCGACAATGACTGGGGCTGAAATAAGCTTCCTTTTCAACACCTCAAATGCATCGTTACATGCTTGATCAAAGATGAATTTTGCATCCTTCTCCAACAAGCTACACAACGGCTTAGAAATTTTTGAAAAGTCTTTTATGAATCTTCTATAAAAGCCTGCATGACCAAGGAAACTTCTTACTCCCTTAACATTTGCTGGTGGTGGCAACTTCTCAATGGCTTCAATTTTTGCTCTGTCAACTTCTATTCCTCTTGAAGAGATCTTATGTCCTAAGACAATCCCCTCTTTCACCATGAAGTGGCACTTTTCCCAATTCAGTACCAAGTTGGTTTCTTCACATCTTTGTAGCACAAATGCTAAGTTCTTTAAACATACATCAAACAAATCCCCAAAAATTGAGAAATCGTCCATAAACACTTCCAAGAACTGCTCCACAATATCAGAAAAGATTGCTATCATGCATCGTTGAAACGTTGCGGGTGCGTTGCATAATCCGAAAGGCATCCTTCGGAATGCAAATGTACCGTATGGACAAGTGAAGGTAGTCTTTTCTTGATCTTCTGGTGCTATAGCTATCTGATTGTAGCCAGAATAACCATCCAAAAAGCAGTAAAATTCATGCCCTGAAAGTCTATCCAGCATCTGATCGATGAAGGGCAATGGAAAATGATCCTTCCTTGTGGCTTTGTTCAATTTTCTGTAATCCATACACACTCTCCATCCAGTTACTGTACGTGTTAGAAGTAGTTCATTGCTTGAATTAGTTATGACAGTGACCCCACCCTTCTTTGGTACACATTGAACTGGACTTACCCATGAGCTGTCAGAAATTGGGTAAATAATTCCTGCATCAAGCCACTTAATAATCTCTTTCTTTACTACTTCTTTCATCACTGGGTTCAGTCTTCTTTGGTGTTCAATCGAAGTCGTTTGCTCATCTTCTAACAATATCTTATGCATGCAGAATGAAGGACTGATTCCTTTGATGTCTGCAATTGTCCATCCCAATGCCTTCTTGTACGTCCGCAGTATTCTAAGCAACTTCTCTTCTTGTGTTTCATTCAATGTAGCAGATATTATTACAGGAAGTGTTGAGGATGGACCGAGGAATGCATACCGTAAATGGTTAGGCAAGGGTTTGAGCTCAAGTGTTGGCGGTTTTTCTGTCGAAGGTTTGGTTCTTGCTTCCATATTTTCTGATTCTTCAAGCACTTCAAATCTGAAACTCTTGTGCTCTTGATGGGGTGTAGAATTCAAAGCATTGAGATAATCCAGTGCTTCCTGATCTTCCACCTCATTCCCATTCATGACTGCATTTTCTAGAGAGTCTTGGCTGGAGTGATTGTTGAAAATCCTTTGAATCTCTCTGTCAATAATGTTGATGCAGAAACATTCATCTGCTGCTTTGGGAAATTTCATAGCTTTGAACACATTAAACGTCACCTCTTCATCTTGCACTCTCATAGTAAGTTCTCCCTTTTGGACATCAATCAAAGTTCTACCAGTAGCTAAGAAAGGTCTTCCCAAAATGATTGGAATTTCAAGATCCTCTTCCATATCCAACACAATGAAGTCGGCTGGGAATATAAATTTATCTACCTTAACTAACACATCTTCAATCACACCTTTAGGATATGTGAGTGAACGATCTGCAAGTTGTAAAGTGACATTCGTAGGCTTGGCTTCCCCCAATCCTAGCCGGTTGTAGATAGACAAAGGCATCAAATTTATGCTGGCCCCTAGATCACATAAAGCTTTACCAAAATACCGGTTTCCAATTGTGCATGGAATGGTAAAACTTCCTGGATCCTTGAGCTTTGGAGGCAATTTTTTCTGCAATATTGCACTGCATTCTTCTGTCAACGCTACAGTTTCATACTCGTCCAGCTTCTTTTTCCTTGAAAGAATGTCCTTCATGAATTTAACATAGCTAGGCATTTGCTCTAATGCATCTGCAAATGGTATGTTAATGTGCAGTTTCTTAAAAATTTCCAGAAACTTTGTAAACTGCTTCTCTTGCTTTTGCTTCTGTAGTCGCTGAGGAAATGGTGGTGGTCTATAAGGTTGCACCTTCTCTTTCTGTATAACCTTTTCCTTTACTGCATTATCTTCTTGTTTTTCATTCCCCTTTTCAGAATTTTCTGCATCTTCAGCAATTGCAGAATTTTCTGCACTTTCTGCATTTTCTACATCTGCAGAATTTTCTGCATTTTCTGCATCTGCAGAATTTTCTGCATTTGCTGATGGTTTAGGTCTTCCCACAATGTTTTGCATTTCTTTACCGCTTCTCAATGTTACTGATTTGCATTGCTCTCTATCACCTTTTGGATTAACTTCCGTGTTACTCGGTAGCGAGCCTTGAGGACGGTTGTTCATTGCAGAAGCTAATTGACCAACTTGGTTTTCTAAGGTGCGAAGAGATGCTGATTGGCTTTGCAAAAGTTGGTCAGTTTGCCTTATGTATTGAATTAACAGTTCCTCAACACCAGGTTTCTTTTCTTGCTGAAATTGTTGCTGCTGCCGCTGCATTTGAAATCCGGGTGGACTCATGGATTTTGAGGATTGCCCTTGGTTATTATTATTCCAAGAAAAATTTGGATGATTCCTCCACCCTGGATTGTAAAAATTCGAGTTGGGATTATGCTGCTGTCGATTGTAACTCCCCATATATTGTGCTGTCTCCATGCATAGACCATTTTGGTGATTATCTCCACAAAAATCACAAGTTGGTGGTTGGCTCTTTACTGCATTGACTCCAAGTGTATCCATCTTCTTAGCCAACAAACTAACTTGTGCTGTCAAAGAAGTGAGTGCATCAATTTCATGCACACCAGCAACTTTTCTAGGATTCACTCTTTCTGATGGCCATTGGTAGCTGTTGGAGGCCATTTCTTCCAACAAGTCATATGCCACATCTGTGGACTTGCTCATTAACGCCCCTCCAGCTGCTGCATCTACAATCGTTCTTAAATGTCCCACCAATCCATTATAAAATGTTTGCACCAACAACCATTTGGGAACTCCATGATGTGGACACTTTCTCAGCATATCCTTAAATCTCTCCCATGATTCATACAATGATTCTGACTCATGTTGTACAAAAGTGGTAATATCATTACGCATCTTTGCAGTTTTGGCCGGTGGGAAGAACTTGGCTAAGAACTTTTGTGCCAAATCATCCCATGTTGTTATTGAACCGGATGGTGATGATATTAACCAACTTTTTGCTTTGTCCCTCAAGGAGAATGGAAACAACCTGAGTCTTATGGCATCATCTGACACGCCATTGTATTTGAATGTGTCACAAATTTCTAAGAAATTTGTGATATGCTCGTTGGGATCATCATTCGGGAAGCCGCTGAACTGCACTGATTCTTTAAGCATTTGAATAGTTCCAGGCTTGATTTCAAAATTATTAGCATTGATATTTGGCCTGCGAATGCTTGAGTGTATGCCATTCACCCAAGGAACTGCATAGTCTCTTAAGGCTCTTGGCTCTTCACAAATATTCTGGTTTTGCTCTTCCATGCTAGTCACTTGGTTCTGGTCTCGTCGTAATCTTCTTAGTGTCCTCTCAATTTCAGGATCAAAGTATGCTAGATCAACGCTCTTAGAACGTCTCATACACACCTGATATTTCTGCAAACAAAAACAGAAATCTGAATTAACAACAGAAAAGACTTATATCAGTATTAAAATAAGAAAAAAATTTCATTCCTCGGCAACGGCGCCAAAAACTTGTTGTGTGATTTCTATAACACAAACTAACGCAAGTGCACGTATCGCAACAAGTAATAAAGTGATGTGTAGAGTATCGTTCCCACAGAGAATGATTTATCTTTTCTAATTTAAGTACTGAAATGGTGTCTTTCTACTATTATCCAGAAAATGATTTAATGTATGATATTAAACTACTCAAGTAAAAGAACAACTTAATTATGCTAAGTGATAAACTAAATTACCAACAAATTATATTCAATATGAGAAATCCTAGGATTACAAACTATCCCCCATTATGCAAATAAATTAAGCAGAATCTCTTTTAGGTCTATTGGTTCTCAACTTGATATATTGAACAAAACACTCAACACATCACAAGCCTCTTTTGCAGGTCAAGTGAATCTATTCCATCCAATCAAATATCTATATGTCTATGATAAATAAATTGAACAAAATTCATTAAGCACAAGTTTTATGAGCCATACATGCCTTATGAGTATATGTCTATCTCATATGAAACTCAAGTGTACTACACTATGATCATGCATCAATATGCTTAAGACTAAATACCTAAATGCCTTTGTCAAGTTTATTTAAGCATTTCTAGATCAATTTAACCACTGGCCAAGTAATCAAATAGCATTAAGCACAAGCACAATGAATATATCAAAAGCTGAATTAATATCATAAAAGAGAGAGCTAAAATCAATCACAAATGAGTTCAAGGATGTAATCCTAGATGAATGAAATTAGCTCATCATTAACCTACACAATCTTGAAGCTAATTCCATCAATACATGTAAACTAAACATCTTACAACAAGTAAAGAATCAAAGAAAAGAAGACATCCCTGTCAAATGTCTTTGAAGTTGAAGCTTGCTTTCCTCCTCTTTGATTTCTCCAAACTTAGAAGTTAGATGTTTCTTTGTGTTTCTAGCTGCTGTCCCAACTAGAGTCCTCTCTCAAAATGTAAGTTTTGAGCAAATAAATAGGTAAGAGCACGGAATTAGGGCGCATTTTGGGCTGCTTTTGGGTTTCCTGATTTTCAGGAACCTGTCACAATTTGTTGTCCAGGTCCCGGCGCCGCGGCGCTGCGATTTGGCGCTGCGGCGCTCACTTTCTGCAATCGGCGCTGAAATCCAGTGCTGCGGCGCTGTACTGTAGCAACAGTGTTACTGTAGCAACAGTGCCTCCATTTGTATTTTTATCTCTAATGCTCCGATTTGCGTCCATTTTCCGGTATTTTTGCTCCGATAATGCTTCAACCTATAAAACAACATTAATACGCATAAGTAGCCCAATTATTGAGATAAATTGAACAAATATCAAGTTAGGAAGATAAAATAGTTTATACAATTACGCCTTATCAGTTGTTAGAAAGCGTAATATAATCACTCAACAATCGACAAAGACTTATGATGAGATTAGTGTCTAAGCCAATAATTTATATTAAGGGATTAACTAAGTAGTTAATGAATCCAATGAAATACTAGGGAATGTCTATACCTTGATTATTATACTTTGGTGAATTTATTTCTTTGTTTATTTGTTGTTTAGGTTAAGTTATAGGTTAATTAATTGAATTTCAGATTTTAATTTTCTGAATAAAAGTTAAGTAGATATAATTTTAGCAATTAGTTCATAGAAATAGATTGAATAGTCTCTGTAGGATCGATACATAGACTTAAAATCCTATATTTCGTAATATGATAGCGTGTGCTTACGCTTAGCTAGTATAGCATTAATCAAGTTTTTGGCATCGTTGCCGGGGACTAGTTCTTTCTATTCTTAGATTATTACTAATACTAAGTGATGTCTATTTTAATGAACTAGCGCAAGTGCACGCTTTTTGTATCAAGTAATATAGGACTAAGTCCAGATTATCAATCCCACAGAGACTATTGTTTCTATTTTCTTCAATTGAATACTAAAATTACTCTACTTTACCTTTATCCAGACTACCTTCATGGATGAAGTTTAACTAACTAAATTATTGCTATTGAACTGAACCTAATTAAAATATTGCAATTACTTAGAGATAGAATTCACTCAATTGATAAGTAATCTAGGGTATTGACGCATCCCCTAGTAGTTCACTGAACCCTTTAACCCTCTTAGTTATTTTCCTTTTTATCAATTGATTGGCTAGAAGCTGATTTCATCATAAGCTTCTATCGACAGTCATTATCACATCCTAACAATTACCTATATGTCTATAGTAATCCGAATAAGATGCAACTCATTAAGATTAAGTCTAATCAAACCATATATGCCATCTAGGTATATGTCTATCCTAGATGGAACTCATAGATATTACCCTATGATCATGTATCAACCTACCATAGGCTAAACACATGATTCCTTTCATCAAAGTTATCATGGTTCCTAAACAATCAAAATAGTGATTAAGTATAATGAAAGCATTAAGCATAGATAGACTGAATCAATTAAGGGATAAAAGTTTATAATTAAGAGATTAAAAGAATCAATTACATACTAGGTTCAATAACGTCTAACCCTAGATCAAAAGAAATTAGCTCATGTTCAAAACAAGAATATCAAAGCAAAAGTATGAAAATATAATGAACGAAATCATCTCTTAAAAGTAAGGAATAAAACAAAACAAGTGATGACCTGAGTTATTCTTCTTCCTCGTGTCTTGATTTCTCAAGAGTTGATTCTTCAATCTTCAATCTTCAATCACTTCACCTTGATCTCTTGGCTTGAATGAGTGTTTGTTGCTTGTGTTATTCTCCTTGCTAAATCTCTCTAATATTTGCCTCAAAAGAGTGTTTTTGTTGCTATGAGAAACCCTAGGCACCAAGCTTCGAATCCCCCCTTCAATAGGCGAGTTTAGAAGGGTATTTAAACATCCAAACGGGTGCCGCGGTGCTGGGCATGAGTATAGGTTTGTCAAGATGTCGACAAGTGCCACGGCATTGGGTGCTGAGCGCCTCAGCGCCCAGCCACCTGCTGTTGCGCTACTTTCGTATTTTGAGCGTAACTTCTTCGTTTGACGTCCGATTTGCCTCCTGTTTGTTCTTATGCGTCACAGTTTTCGTCATGCATCTGTTTATGATCATAAAACACAATTAAATAGTCAAATACTTATGATTTGGAGCAAACTACGAAAGTTAAGTATAAATCCTACTAGTGCTTTTATGCCCCTATCACTAAGCTACTTACTTTTAATTCAAATATTATATATTTTATTTTACTTTTGTTTAAGCTATTTTCTTCTTTTTACTATGACTTTATTTTTATTTTGCTTTAACAGATCATACTATAGAGAAAAACAACAATAACATCAATAATCCTATCCTTGAGCCTATGATACCACAGAGGGCGTTGGGAGAGTATGCTGTCATAACTACAGATGGTGTGCAATCTAGTATTTGGCGACCAATCATCATTACCAATAACTTTGAGATCAAGTTGAATATTATTCAAACTTTGAAAGAGACCGTATAGTTCAACAAAGCCCCAATGATGATCTAAACATGCATATCATAAATTTCTTGATGCCATTAGATTGAAACTATTCCCTTTCTCCTTAAGAGACAGAGCCAAGAGTTGGTTGATGTCATTGTCGTCAAGATCCATATTGACGTGGAAAGATTTAGCACAGACATTTTTAGCCAAGTTTTTCCCACCATCGAAGACAATGAAGATGAGAAATAACATCACCTCATTTAGTCAGATTGATGAAGAGTCATTGTATGAGGCCTAGGAGCGCTTCAAGGACATGTTAAGCCATCATGGAGTCCCTAAATGGCTAGTCCAAACATTCTATAAAGGATTAGTAGGTCATTTGAGGACTATTATAGATGTTACTGCTGAAAGAGCTTTAATGAATAAGTCCACGAATGAGACTTGTGATTTATTGGAAGAGATAGCGTCGAATAATTACCAATGGCCAACAGAGAGGGTTACACCTAAGAGAGTCACCGGTGTATATAAGATTGACACATTTAATGCATTAACAGCCCAAATCAACTTATTATCCATGAACGCCGTCAAAACCCAATAAGTAACTTGTAATTTTTGTGGTGATAACCACATGAATGAGAGGTACATAGAAGCGGTAAATTATGTGAAAAATTTTAATTGATAGCAACCTAACCCACAATCCAACTTCTATAATCTAGGGTGCAGAGATTATCCCAACTTCTTGTGGCATAACAACCAAGAGGAGACATCTAGACCAATGAACCCCCAGGATTTCAGCCATGGCAAGAAAAAAACCTGACAATGGAAGACATGCTCATGCACTATATGAAGTCTAATGACTTAATCCTACAGAACTATTCGGCCACCTTGAAGAACTTGGAGATCCAAATTGGAATACTTGTTACATCTCTCAATAAACAACCTTAAGGCACTCTACTAAGCAATACATAGACAAATCCAAGGGAATAAAGAGAAATGCCAAGCCATCAACTTGCGAAGTGGTAAGATTTTAAAAGAGAACACATCACTAATACCATTTTTAAAGATAAAGGAAAATGAGAGGGTTGACCAATAAGAAAATGTGTAACCATATAGACCACTTATTCCTTTTCCTCAAAGGCTACAAAGCTGCAATATAAGTGCTGAAATAGAAAAATTGCAACAAAGCAATCCTAAAAATGTAGGAAAAAAAGATGGGGAGCATACAAGTGCAAACAATGCTGCAGGAAATGTGCAAAACCAACCCTTGCATCATTCACACCCCCTCTAACATTCCCCTAAAGGCTACAAAATAAGATAATAGGTAAGTAATTCTCTAAATTTCTTGATGTTTTTAATAAATTACATATTAATCTACCTTTTGTAGATGAGAATGAACAAATGCCTAGCTTCATCAAATTTATAAACAGAATCTTATCGAAGAAGATGAGACTAGAGGATTATAAGACCATGACATTGGTAGAGGAATGTAGCGCTATTTTTCAGAAGAAGCTATATCCTAAGCTCAAAAATCCTGGGAGATTTACTATACAGTGTTCCATTGGCAATCATGACCTTGGTAAAGATCTATACAATCTAGGAGCGAGTATCAATCTCATGCCCCTCTCTGTCTACAAAAATAGGTTAATGTCTTATGTATTGCCAGCCAAGTGAGAAGAAAAATAAAAAAGAAATTATTTCTTTTAATCTTGAATTCAGGAGTTGAATTCACAATTCATCATCTTTTTCATTAAGCTTAAGCCATTAAAACATTAAAGATTTTGTTTTATTGATCAAGTGTTGACCAAGGGTAAAATAAATAAAATTAGAGTTTAAGTGTTAAGCCTCTGCTAGATTTGGAGTTGCTATTCTAGATAACTAAGCCCACCCTATTGGTTACAAAAATTGTAAACGAGTTACATCTCAGGCGGACTCCAGTAACTTTTGTTCAAAAGTTATATAGGCGTAAATTCTCAATCCAATAAATATTAATGTGATTAATATATTTTATGTGTTTATTATCTATTTTTACACTTCTGTTGCGCTTAAATATGTATGTGATACGTATTTTGGATAATGAATACAAAAAGCACATTTATATACCCTAAATTTAATCGACACTAATAAAATCATATAAGATGAGGTCATCCATATCCGTATAATTCTTTCACTACCTATATCCTAGAAGAGAAGAGAAATAATCATCACCATTAAATCTCTACATGCTTAACCACGAACTTACCTCTAGATTTGTATTTTCGTAAACAATATCCACAAACTCTTTTGTGATATTGTTTAAACCTACATAAAGTTTTTTTTTAGGATTTATACTTGTGACCACAAGACTTCCTAAAATACAATTCTTGAAGCATCAAGATATACACCTATATGAGCTAATGAATCCTATAACTATACACACTGAGCTCCATGAGCATCGAACCATACCGAATGATACCCAGAGGTCAGATGATAAAATGTCTCTAAAATGTATGGAATCAAAGCATAGTGGACCACTCATAAGTCCAACATGGCGCTTAGGTCAAAGGACACGAATACTACTCAACTCGAGAAGATTCTCTATTGACGGCTCTATAGGATGTCTATTAGAGGTCCTCGCGAGTCTGTTCAGTATCCAGTCCTCACTAATTACCCACATGCCTATGCAAGCTTTAGTTAAGCTCACAGTCTGCTAAGACTAACCATCTAGATAATTGATGCGATATTTCTATATCATAAATTAAGTGCAAGTATACACTATCGTATGCAAGTAATAAAGAGACTAAATAAGTCGGATGTCGAACCCACAGGGATAATGTTTTCTTTTTAACCAATTACTAAAATTATATCTTCCTAATAATTATTCAGATAAATAAAAATCCAAGAATGAATGTAGAAAATATAAAAGTAAAAACACAATGCAATGAGATTTAAAGATAGCAATGTAGAGAAAACCTAGGATTAATATTATCCCTCAATATGCTTCTAATGATTAATCCTCTAATATTTAACTCACTTAGTCTTTATTATTGATCAAGACACTAATGTATTCACAAGCCTCTTCCAAGGTCATGCAAGTATACCCTAATTTACCAAATACCTATATTCCTATGGTACTTGTAATAAATTAAGATTCATTAAGATTAGGTCTTATTGATCATACATGCCAATTAGGTATATTCCTATCCTAAATTGAAACTTGCATATGCAACATTGAATGTTACTCTACAATCATGCATTAAATTACCTAGGTCTAAATATTATGATTCCTCTTCCGAGTTTATCAATAATATTACCAATTCATTCACCATATATTGGTCAGATATATTGAAGCATTAAACACAAGTAATTTAAATAATAAATGACTAAATTTATTAAATACTAAAGGATATGGCAATTTAAGCGCACATATTGAATTCAAATATTAACCCTAGAAAATAAGTTAGCTCATGGCTACAAGAGAACAGCAGTAAAAATAATTATAAATCATGATACAATTATTAGCAAACCGATATAGACTTCGAATTGCTCTTAATTGCGCTGCCTAGGAACTCTTGATGCCGAAGAACGTCTTGTATCTCTCTCTAAAGTTGCTTCAATTAAGCTCCTATTTCTTTCCAAGACTCGTGCTCTGTATTCTTGGTGCTCTTGGGTCGTTTTGGATTTGTCCTTGAAGGCTGGGAATGAGTGGCTTTATATAGGGATTGATATGAACTTGAAAATCTCAATTCTCGTCGGACTAGGACTCGCACTACCGCTGGCGCGCTATGCATCTGTCGCTGGGGCGACGCGTGAAAAAGCTATTACCGTTAGAGCGGTGGGATCTTGGCGCTGCATGAAAACGGCTTCACCGCTGGCGCGGTATGTTGATAGCGCTGGGGCGATGTATCGTCGCTGGAGCGGTGACTCTTCGGCGCTGGGGCGCTAGACGCGACTTAAGCAGGTCGTTTTTCTTATTTCGATCACTATTTTAGCGCTGGGGCAATGGACACAAATTTTGGAAACTTTGCATTTTAGTCCCTGTTTTTGCTCCTTTTGCATTCTTTCTTTAAATTTCGTTCAAGTCCCTGCAATTAATAATAAAGCACATAAATAGCCATCTATTCTCATAAAACCATAAAATATCAATAATAAAAACATGAGAAAATATATGACAAATTTGCCCTTATCAATAATCTAAATATAGATATACACTAATGCAAAAAGAATACCAATGAACCCATGTCAATAACCATGGATCAGGAACGATATTTTCAACAACATATTATATAATAATATTTCTTTGTACCATTTGTAATTCTTTACAAATATATTATTACTATAATATTTCTTGTTTTCTTCTTATTTAAGAAAAGGTTCTAATTCTTAGAATGCTAATCTCTTAATGCTGACCTAAACTCATTTAAATTAAATCTAAACTTCTTAAGATCCACAATGTCTATAAAGTAACAAGCTTGGTACCATATGATTAATTATTAATGATTTATTAAGGAATTTTTATTGTATAAATATTAAATAATTTAATATTCATGCAAAATTGGAATGGCATGTAAACATCGACTCTAATAATGACTTCACAACTGAGAAATCTGACCAATCTTAGAAACCCATGCGAGGGATCTCTTTCCCAAACACTCGCCACCTTAGGCGATGAACTCACTTCGTAGTGATAACTCTCTTTACAAAACAGATCTAAAAAATCAATAATTACCAAAACAAAAACTTGGAACTCCGTAACAAAATAATAATGTTACAAAGGGATAGAGATGACAAAAACTAAGAAGAAGACTTAGAACTGTTAGGGTCGGTGCTTATATTCCATCCTTGAATGTACAAATACTTGTGTATTTATACAATGTACATTCCCATTAAATCGCTAATACCTATTTATATGATATTATGAAATATAACGTTACAGACATTGTAGATTTGAAGGAGTTCGGATCAGATATAAAGGAGTTTAGATAAGGGCTCATAGTTAGCCATACTGAGAGATATAAATGTTAAATATTAGCACAGCTAAATGTTAGCTGGTTATAATACTCAGCAGATCCAAGAGTTGGAGCCTTGTCTATAATGGGACATAGACCTGAGAATATACTAGTAATTGTATAGTTGCAAGAGTTGTAATCGGGAGCCAGAAAATGCTAGTTGCGCAAGTATGTTCTTGAATAATTGTCCATGATCTATTTCTACCGATGCGGGTCTGTCGATAGATACCTTTATACATAGATCAATATATGTCATACCTAAAGGGTATAGATGGTCGTTCATAGCTGATTGTGAGCTTGGATATAGGTATTCAGTTAGGATTGGATATAGGACAGACTCACAAAAGCCTCTGATAGACATCCTATATAAGCCGTCAACAGAGGGTTCTCTCGAGCTGAGTAGTATATGTGGTCTTTTGACCTGAGTGCCACGGTGGGCTTGTAAGTAATCCAGCATACTTTGGTTCCACTCACATCATAGACTTTTTATGGTGTGACCGCTAGGTGTCGCTGGGTATGGTCTGATGCTTATGGAGTTCTGTATGTACAAATATGGGATCCGTCAGCTCATATGGGGATTTCGATATCTAGATGCTTTGAGATTATATCTTGGAAAGTCTTGTGGCCATAATCATTAATCCCAGGAAAGAGTTCCGTCAGGGTAGAATAATATGACAAAGGAGTTTACGTATATTATTCAATGAGTGAACGAGTCTAGAGATAAGACATGGATGGGCAAAAGGGAATTTGACGGTGATAATCTATATCCCCGTACATCCAGGATATCATGATGGAAAGACTATACGTATACGTTGTAACCTCAGCTTGCATGGTTCAATGTGCTGATTTGTATACCCATGACATGTGCATGGGGCATTGCTTACAGACTCATGGAATAGTTTCATTTGACGAATCGACGTAGGACCTAGGGAGTCCTGCCATATAGAGTGTACTTATTATGCATTGGGGCAGCGTGCCAAATTAAAATATTTAATCTAGAAATATTCAGAAATACCACGAGAATGCGTGCGTGTCTGTATTTATGTGTTACATATAACAATTAGTCAATAATTATTATTTATTAATTGTATAATGACACATGGCGCATTGTGGACCCTTGGTTGAGTTTACCTAAGTGCAGATTTGGTGAGACTCACTAGGGGATTGTTTTGGTAACTATTTATAAGGGGCAAAATGGTCATTTTATACTTTGATTATTTAATTGTTAAATAATTAAAATATCTCTCTTATTATATTATATAATATATTTTTATATTATATTATTTTATTATATGATATTATATATATAATAATATTTTATTTGGGTGCCAAATAGTTGGCAACCATTATGTATATTTTATATTATATAATATATTAATATTTTATTTTATATATATATATATATATAAAGAAGGAGAGAGAGATAAGAATGAGTTTGTGTGTGTTTGGCCACATTTGGCCAAGAGAAGCAGAGAAGAGAAATGGAGAAGAAGAAGAAAGAAAAGAAGAATAAAAATAAGAAAAATAAAGAAGAGGAAGAAAAACAAAAGAGGGAAAAATAAAATTGTTTCATTTTTTCTTATGGTTCCAATTGAAGCAATGGTGGATTGCTTCAAACTCTCAATTTCTTATCATTTTAGAGAAAATGATGAAAATATACCCGACCATTTTAGGGTTTAAGAGTTAAACCCAATGCTGCGTATAGGGCTGCTGTTCTTGCTCACCAATCCCACCATGTTGGTGACTAGAACTGTCCACGAGTTGGTCTCTATGCGGACTCTGGAAAAAAATATATGTATTACACGTTGAGGTGAGTTCTCAACCTTTCTAATATATTAATGTGATTAATATATTTAATTATTGTATATTTTACGTTTCCGCCGTGTATAAATTCGTATTTGATACGTATTTAAGCAATAGGCACAATAGCACATGCATACACCCATATGTATTAGATCCCTGACAACAATGGTATCAGAGCCATTTAGGACATATATGGGTGTTTCTGGAGTGAATGGATGCAAAATGCCCAATAAAAATGACGCGTTTCAAGTGTTGAAACGGATATGCCTATGGGTGTGTACTAAGCGCTGCAGCTCCAGAGGACTGGGGCCACAGCACTGGGGGTTTGACCTCCCAACGCTGCAGCGATGACATATGGCACCGCGGTGGTACTGTTCACTTGAACAGTACCACATGAATAGTTATTTTTTATTGTTCACAGCTACAATAGTTTTTAACAGTGTTTCAAAATTAATTTTGCATATGTAGATTTATGAGATGTAGTGATAAAAGTTATCAGTCTATATTATAAATCAGAGTTTATGAGATGCAGTGATAAAGAGTTATCAGTCAGCATTATAAACTAGAATTAATATTTCTGTGTTGGTAACCATAATAGGAGCCCTACTAATGGGGGTTAGTTGTGCTTGCATAGACAAATTAATTAATTGAGAACCACCATTCCTAGGAGAATAGAGACCAAGGATACAAAAATCTCCTCTAATCAGATTGAAGAATATTATATTATGAGATAATATTTTATTCTGATCCGTCTTGTCAATACGGTGTTAGACGAGTCACGTCGCCTTTTTCCAATATTGCTATAGTGTGAGGGACTTGGTCAGTTGGGCTTGGAATATACCAGTTAAACATGAGATAAGGCAAATATATGCGAAAGTATTACCCAATATTGCTACAACGCGAGGGTAGTATTGGTAGCATATATTTGATCATTGACAAGTTAATTTGGAATACACTTACCCAATATTGCTACAGCGTGAGAATAAGGTGTATTCAGGATCAAATGGTAAGAGTTGCATGAGATGCAATTGACAAATATTGTTTACCTGTTGGGTTTACAAAGGTCAATATTGCTACAACGTGAGGCCCGAGTAAATTTCAATGAGATCTACTTCTCACTGTATAGTTTAAAAGAGTTTAAACTATCGCCCTCCCGTTCGAGATATTATCGGAATTATGTAAAGCAGTGGGATGACGTTTTAAATCAAAAATGTATAATTAGTATACCAATGATTTAAAACATTAATTAGCGATTTAATGACCATTCCACTTACATCTCCCATGATTTTGGCATCTGAAGAATAATGGCCACTATAAAATAGTTGGTATGCATGGTTGATGCAGTCCAACTCTAGTGTAATAAGAAATATTCTGATTGGTGGATGAATCTAAAAAATGTTCAGGATTCAGAAAATTTTAGATTTATTGTTGATCAGAGTTTGCTGTAATGTATTTCTGATAACCCCTCTTTAAGAGGATTAAATAGAGAGAATGTGACCCTCTTTGTTCAAGGTGTTTCATCTTCTATTTCAACTCTATCTGGTGAGACTAAATGTGTGAGGAGAAGAAGATGAGGTGGATACCCAGCTTCAATCCTCAGAGGCAATATTTATCTAAAGATCAATAAGAGAGTGAATAGATAGAAAGCGTTTCCACTACAGAAAGGTTGGGTATTGAAAATTCCTCTACCCTAGAAGCCTTATAATTATTAGAAAGACTTCCATAGGTTTTTGTATGACATATATAGACATTTCTAGGGCATATGATGTCAGTTCAAGCTGGTTATGAGATATCGCACCTCCATCTCATATCTGCAATATGTTGTAGGGATTGAGAGAGACTAGAATGCAACAGCTTGTAGAAGTAAAGTTAAGAGAAGGAAATAGTGATTTTTTGCAAGTCCAAGTTGTTGGGCAACTTGACTTACTTTTGGTATGCAATACCATAGTTTTATTGCATAATAAATATAATATTTTATTAGCTGAATGTTAGTTAATAAATTCACATTATATACAATTAGAAATGTCCATAGATCAGAATCCTTAAATGATACGCAACTGTGGTATATAAGTTTTAGTCATATAGGCGTGAAACGTTTATCCGTCTGGTTAAGGATGGTTGGATTCCTAATCCGACCATACAGACTTAAGCAGTTTATGAATAACGTATTCATGGAGATGGCTAAATATATACCAGAATGTACATCACATCCCTTCGATTAGATCAAGGAAGTGAATACATAAATAGCAAATTTTACGTTTGTTTAAAAAAGAATGAGATTCTCACTCACTATAGTCCTCCGGGTATTCCTTAACATAATGATGTTTAGGAAATGGGGAATTGGACTTTATTAGATATGGTTCGATTGATAATGAGTGTTACCGATCTATATTTATGAGTATCTGCCTTAAAGATAACTACATATTAGGTAGAGTTTCATTAGAAGTTGTTCCTTCTATTTCGTATGAGATACAGAGAAGAAGGAAGCTGTATCTTAAATATGTTAAGACTTAGGATTGTCCTATTTACGTAAAAGTTAAGTAGCAGGGTATCTTGTTTTGTAAGAGTTACTTAGCACGATAAACAACACCCAAGAGGTATAGGAACAGGTTCATTGTGTATCCTGTGAATACTATAGGATACTAATTCTGTGATTCAAATAAGCAAAGTGTGTTCGTTTCTCGTTATACCATTATTCTTGAGGAAGAATTTCTCATGGATCGTAGGAATTATAGAAAGATTGAACTTGGTGAAGTCAATCTAAAAATCAATGAACCAAGGATAGGAACTCAGGCTCAATTAAGCAGTGACCTTTTAGCATACCTCAAAGGGTCGGAAAGAATTTCTATGTCACCTTTTAGTATGGTAGATGCCTGAAGGTGAACTTGAAGTTCTATTGGTAGAAGAAAATCATCATTGACCTATAAGGAGTTGATGTTTGACATTGATTTGAGAAGCAGCAAGAAGTTATGAAAACAATATTGACTATATGCATCAGAATCAAGTCTGGGACTTAGTTAAGCTACCCGTGAAAATTATTCTCATTAGTTGTAAAGAGTTTACAAAGAGGTAGTAAGAGTCAGATGAAAGGTAGAGACCTTCTAAGCCCTATATTAGTTCTAGAAAGGTAATCCTCACTAATCTGGGATCACTAAGAGAAAATCTTTGGACCAGTATTAATGTTAAAGTCAATTAGTATTTTATTGGCTCTTGCAGCATATTATGACTTTGAAGTTTAGCAGATGGATGTAATGAAGGTGTTCTGAAATGAATACCTGAAGTAAGAGATATTCATGGAATAGCCTAAAGGTTTTACGTCCAGCCAGACTTCTAGTTAAGTGTGCATGAAAGGTTAGTGAGAGCATGATAGTATTCTTGATGCTCTTTGTTGATGACATACTGGTCATTGAGAATGACGTCAGTATGTTATAATCGATCAGAAGTAACTCGTAAGTATTTCTCTATAAAGGATTTAGGAGAGGCTTCCTTTATACTAGGTTTAAAGCTTTATAGAGATAGAACTAGAAAGCTTATAGGACTCTCTCAAATCATTTCACATCAATAGACCTGGCGTTTATCTTTCGATGAGAGTGTCTTTTCAGATGGAAGATAAGAGAGTTAAAATGTCTAACACACCAGATAAATCAGCTCTTCAGAGATTGATGTATGCTATGATGTGTCTGAGACCTGAGATCAATTTGGCTGTAAGAGTTATGAACGGGTTTTAGTCTGATTCGGGTAACCACCATTTGATGGTAGTAAAAAAAATCCTTAGATACCAAGAGGGTACAAAGGATAAGTTTCTCAAATATGGAGAAAGTAACTTACAAAAGAAAAGATGCATAGAATTAGACTTTTAGTTTAACTTAGATGATAGAGAGTCTACATCTGCGAATATGCTCATTCTCATTAGTACTAAGTGAGTTAGAATTGCACCAAATTAGGATTCACTGCTTATTAATAAGTATGCAATGGAAGCGGCAGTGAAGATTCATAGATTTGTTGCTGGCCTTGGAAAAGTTCCAACACAGATGGATTATATTCTATAAGTTTGCGATAAAACAAGGCCATTATACAAGCTGAAGTGCTAAAAGGACATTAGTACTCTAATTATGTTGAGAGGAGTCTCACATGACTAGAGGGATCTTGACTGAAGGAGATGTGATTATTTATAGAAATGCTCTATAAATAATTTAGCAGACTCACATTCTAATGCCATGACTCTAAAAGTGTTTATGAAATACAAAGAGTCGATGTGTATGAGATACCATCAGGAATGACACTAGATCAAGTGGGAGATTATTAGGGTTGGTGCTTACATGTCATCCCTGAATGTACATATACTTGTGTATTTATACAAGTGTACATTCCCATTAAATCGCTAATACCCATTTATATGGTATTATATAATATAACGTTACAGACATTATAGATCTGAAGGAGTTTGTATCAGATCTAAAGAAGTTTCGATAAGAGCTTACAATTAGCCACGCTGAGAGATATAAATGCTAAATGTTAGCACAACTAAGTGTTAGCTGGTTATAATACTCAGCAGATCCAAAGTTGGAGCCTTGTCTGTAATGGGATATAAACTTAGGAATATACTAGTAACTGCATAGTTGCAAGAGATGTAATCGAGAGCCAAAAAATGCTAGTTGCACAAGTATGTTCTCGAATAATTGTCCCTAATCTATTTCTGCCGATACGGGTCTGTCAGTAGATACCTTTATATATGGATCAGCATATATCATACCTATAAGGTATTGATGGTCGTTCCTACCTGACTGTGAGCTTGGAGCTCGTATTGACATATGGGTATCCAGTTAGGACTTGATATGGGACAGACTCACGAGGGCCTCTGATAGACATCCTATATAAGCCGTCAACGAAGGGTCATCTCGAACTGAGTAGTATGCGTGGTCCTTTAACCTAAGTGCAACGATCGTTGGGCATGGTCCGATGCTTATGGAGTCCGTTGTGTACAAATTTGGGATCCATCAGCTCGTATAAGAGTTCGATATCGAGATTCTTCGAGATTGTATCTCGGAAAGCCTTGTGGCCACAAGTATTAATCCCAGGAAAGTGTTCCGTTAGGGTAGAATAATATGACAAAGGAGTTTACGCATATTGTTCAATAAGTGAGCGAGTCTGGAGATAAGACATGGATGAGCAAAAGGGGATTGGACGGTGATAATCGATATCCCCGTACATACAGGATATCATGACGGAAGGACTATACGTATGCGTTATAACCTTAGCTTGCATGGTTCAACGCGCTGATTTGTATATTCGTGACGTGTGTGCGAGGCATTGCTCACAGACTCATGAAATAGTTCTATTTAACGAATCGGGCATAGGGCCTAGGGAGTCCCGCCATATGGAGTGTACTCGTTGTGCATTGGGGCAGCGTGCCGGATTAAAATGTTTAATCTAACAATATTCAGCAATATAACGGGAATGCATGCGTGTCTATATTTAAGTGTTAAATACAATAATTAGTCATTAATTGTTATTTACTAATTATATAATAACACGTGGTGCATTGTGGACCCTCGGTTGAGTTTTACCAAGTGCAGGTTTGGTGGGACCCACTAGGGGTAGACTTGGTAACTATTCATGAGGGGTAAAATGGTTATTTCATACTTTGATTATTTAATTGTTAAATAATCAAAATATCTCTCTTATTATATTATATAATATATTTTTATATTTATATTATATTATGATATTATATTATATTATATTATATTTTATTATATATAATATATATAATAATATTTTATTTGGGTGCCAACTATTTGGCACCTATTATGTATATTTTATTATTATTATATAAATATATTATATATATAAATATATAAATATATTTTATATTATATAATATATTATATTGATATTTTATTTTATATATATATATATATAAAGAAGGAAAGAGATAAGAATGAGTTTGTGTATGTTTGGCCAAATTTGGCCGAGAGACGCAGAGAAGAGAAATGGAGAAGAAGAAGAAGAAAGAAAAGAAAAAGAAAGATGAAGAAGAAGAAAAAAAAAAAGGGCAAAATGAAATTGTTTCATTTTTCCTATAATTCCAATTAAAGCAATGATGGATTGCTTCAAACTATCATTGCTTTAAACTCTCCATTTTTTTATCTTTTTGGAGAAAATGATGAAAACACACCTAACTATTTTGGGGTTTAAGAGTTAAACCCAATGCTGCGTATAAAGCTGCTATTCTAGCTCACCAAACCCACCGTGTTGGTGACTAGAACTGCCCACGAGTTGGTCTCCATGCGAACTCCAGAAAAAAAATTTGTGTATAACGTTACACATTGAGGTGAGTTCTCAACCTTACTAATATGTTAATGTGATTAATATATTTAATTATTGTCTTTATTGTATATTTTACGCTTTTGCCGCATATAAATTCATATTTGATACGTATTTAGGCAATAGGCACAATAGCACACGCATACACTTATATGTATTAGATCCCCGACAACAAGAACAACTTCTGACAAATCTACATACTCCCTCACTATAACACAAACTTCCAAAAAGGTTCCCAAAAGGATAGGATTGAAGACCACCACTACTCAAGAACTCTTAAGAATTAAAAAAAATAAAGGACATGAATGCCTTTATTATGAAAGATGTAGAAAATTATGTATGCTCACAATTTCATCGTCCTTGACTTTCACCCAGATGATATTTCTGTTATGAAAAAAAGGATGAATCAGGACGCATTCACTAATGTTATCAAACTTGCTCCAAAATCTGAGAAATTCACCATCCCTGACTTTTACCTATTTGATGAAACCAGTGACCCAAAAGAACATATCTTCTACTTTAATGCCATGATGATCATGCATGCCTACATCGAAGCACTGAAGTGTATAGTGTTCCCTTTAAGTCTAAAAGGGCCCAGTCAAATTTAGTTATGGAACTTGGAATAGAATTCCATCTCTTCATTTGAGAAGTTGACCAAGCAGTTTATCAAATAGTAACTATGAAACTAGAAAGCCAAAAAGACCACATTAGGCTTATTTGCAATAAGTTAGGGCGATATTGAATTTATTAGAAATTTCCTTGACCATTTCAACAAAGAATTGAGTGAACTCAAAAGCTACGACTCATAAATAGTAGCGCAGGCTTATAAGATGGTCGCCAAGCCTTTCACTTCTTATCATAAATACTTAATTCATAAGAACTTCACTTCTTTGAAATTAATTTACCAAAACTTCATATAATGGATTAGGGAGGAAGAAGTGAAAGTTGCATGATGAAAGAAACTTTCATTATGACAGTGAAGAAAGTCGAGAAACCACCCCAAAAGCCAAAACAAAATATGACTGCACAACAGGGGAATCGTCCTGGTCCCTAGAAAAATAATGTAACCAATAAAAGACCACAACGACCAAAAGAAACTTTGATTCTAATGAACACCCCAACGAAATAGATATGTGTAAACTTAAAATGCACTAGGATATTCTGGTCACCAATGCCCATATAAAAGCCCACTGGATAAAAGAGATGAAATAAAGCATTGCCTGTTTCATGATAATTATGGCCATACTATCTAAGCTTGTAGAGCTTTACACTTCTAGATACACTAATTAATGAGTAAAGGCCAATTAAAATAATATAGGTTAGACACTAGTAAACCCCAGAACCAATGAAGACACTAACGAACCAAAACCATATAAAGTATACCAACACACAGACCTTCAACTTCATCCATGGTTCCATATTCGACTTCTACATCTAACCAAGGGTCGTACAATTATTGGAAGAAAATATAGATAACTCCTTGCTCTCGGTGCTTAAAGGACCATAAAATATTGAAGAATTAATTGAAGCATTAATATCCAAGCAATTAATCAACTACTTCCATGTAGAGGTAGTGCATGGGAGATCCCTTAAAAGTTCAAGAACTAAAGAAAAATGAAGACCCTTATCTAAACAAACCTCCAAGATCCAACGTTGGGGAGTTACCAAAATCTCTACCTCATAAACAGCCACTATAGAACTCAGAAAAATTAGCTTTTCAAGGATAAATCTAACCAACCTCACCATGCCCCATCTGGATCCACTCGTGATCAGTTTAAATATTAATGGAACCATTATAAAAGAGTCCTCATGGATGGCGATAGTAGTACAGATGTCCTGTATTGTAAAGCCTTCTAAGGACTTAAATTGAAAATCGGTGACCTGAATAGGGTAGTACAGAACTGATAGCCTTTGTAGAGGAAAATTTCAAGTAAAAGAAGTGATAACTTAGCCTGTAATTGCAGTAGAAAAAAGACTAGAAGTTTACTACTTGGTAGTCTAAGCGCCTATTGCCTATAATGTCATAACCGGCCACTTCTGGATCCATTACACAAAAACAATACTATCCACTCTACATCAGGTTGTTCGATGCATCTGAGTCACAGGAAAGGAAACCATTGACATCAAAGGCGAACAACTAAGGCTAAAGAATGTTACACTAACTCTTTAAAAGCTTGCACTAATAACAAAGAGAAAATCTAGATGAAAATACGGCTAAAACGAGTATTATCGTCCTTTATTTCGAGGAAGGCACAAGACCAAATAGTAATTAACTTATCAGAGGCTGAAAGAGGTTATACTCAAGAAAGAGTACATACCATCGAGTACGAAAAATAAAAAGGAAGTAATTCTGAACCTCGTGACCCCTAATTAGAAATTTCTCCTAAGGACTCATTTAACCAAAAGAGAACAACATTAATTAATAGAACTCTTAATTAAGAATAAAGATATCTTTGCCTGAACCCACAGAGATATAATTAGGATCGACCCAAAAGTAATGTGCCACAAATAAAATATCCAGGAAGAATATAAGCCAGTCAAACAAAAACAAAGGCTTTCCTCGCCTAAAAGAAATCAATTAATCAGTGATGAAGTAGACTGACTACTGGAGATAGGATTTAACAAGGAAGTAAACTACCCTAAATGGCTCTCTAATGCAGTAGTCATTAGAAAGAAGAATGGGATGTGGAGAGTCTATGTCAATTACACTAATATAAATATGTAATATCCAATCCCTATTAGCAGTATTGGCGCCTAGTTTCGGTATAGAACAAATAAGACACCGTAGGGTTACTCGATTTTAACCCTATTAGAAATATTTTCTTTATAGTGCACATGAGAGATATTAGACCTAATTTGGTAATTTCACACTCGATCGGTGCGCCGGACGACCCTAGAATATTTTTAGAATTTTTCTCTATTGCCTTGGAAAAGAAAATTCTAATTTACTACGTGAATTTCCATTTAAGGGTTATGTATGGAACAAGCCTTTGTTGAGAAACATAATCCATATATTAGAGAATGGACCAAATAGAAGAAATCTCATGGATTACCAAGTTGGAATTTCTAATTAGTTCTTTGAACTATTCTAACTAAATAGTTACAAATGAACTAATTACATAATTAGTTTTTAACTAATGGAAAATTAGAAATTTTAAGTAAGTTGAAGGGTAAAATGATAAATTGAGGGAGCACTATATATATGTTAGAAGTGTGTAGAAATTTGAAGAGAGATCAAAACCAACACTTAGCCAAAAAAAAGAGAGAAATTCGAGCTTCAAAGGGGGGTGCTGCTACAGTGACTATTCAAGTTTTTTTTCATGATTTTTCATGTGTAATCAAGCCAAATTAAGGTTACAAACCAATCCCTAAGCTCAATTGAAGTCTCTATTAGTGGAAATTCAAGAAAAAGAGGTAAGGAAAAGCATCTTTTATGAGTTTGATAAGTGAGAATTCAAGAATGTGTTAATTGATGTTCTTATGTGTATTCTTAGCTTAGATTGAGTTGAATTCTAGTTTGGAGCTTGAAAGAGTCATCAATTTGAAGAAATTGGCAAGGTGAGAATTAGGGTTTTTGATGATTTTGTTATAGAGATTTCAATTGATTGTAATTAGGACTTTAGAATGAAATTGGCATGATTTTGTTGTAATTGGAACAAGAAATTGAGAAAAGGAAGGTGTTGGAACCTAGGGTGAAATTCTGCCACTTTAGGGAAGTTAGGAATTGAGTGGTGTTTTGATAGAATTATTGTGTGTAAATGATGCATATTGTGAATTGAATGTATATGGTTGATGAAAAAACCCAAAAATGAAGAAAATGGGACATAATTGTCAATGTTGGAAAGGTGAAGGGCAAGTATGTCCAATCAAATTATAAGGTGTTCAATAATTTTCAGGGCGCCGGATGGTGAGTTAGTTTCGATTATGGCTCCGTAACTAAAATCGGGAAGTAGTTTACATCCGGGCTTTGTATGCCGATTAGGGCATTTAGTAGTTAAATGAGATTCTAGTGTTCGATTTGGTTCTAAATGTCATTTATGGCGCGTAGGTGAGGATAACTGAGAGCGTTAACGGGAGCAGGAATCGGGAGCGAAATTGAGCGCGGAGCGGTTGTGAGTGGAAATCTGTCATTTCTTTTACTTTTCGGTTATTATGTTTTCGCACAATGACTATGTATGTTTTATGAGCTTTCGATGCATAAACATGATTTATGATCTTGATATATTCATAGACATGCTTTTACATGATCGATTTGTGAAACAGTTTTAAAATTTCTGCATTTGTTTAAGGCCATTGGTACCCTCAGATTATAGTGGTGATGATTGTATTAGACCCGGCCGGTGTATCCCGTGCACATGGGCAGGTCTTGGGGGTGTGTCACTAACTCCGGGAAGTCGGGATGTCGAGTCATGTGAGTCGCTCTATGTGTACGGGATATTGTCTCACTATATGCATGCGATGTAGGATTCCGCTGCGTAGCCAGTGAGATGTCTTGAGATGTCACTGTGGGTGCTGCTAGTTGAGGTGCCCCGTGACCTACTCACGTATGCAGTGCTAGTTGAGTCGCTGCGTGGGTATAGAGCTTTAGGGTTACCATTGGTACAGTTTAGAAAGATAATGGCCGAGCGAGGATTTTACTAGTTTTCGATTTACCGATAGCATTTATGCATTTATATGCACATAGCAGTTATTATGTTATACAGATTCTGAATATAGTTTTCCAAGGATGTAGATAAAACCCGCTCGGTAAGATTTCATTAGCATATGATATTAGAAACCGTTTTACAATTTTACATCCGTTTTAGAAGCATAATTTCTGCATGTACTTTAGAAATTGCTATCTTTGTATAATATTCTTGTAATTGAATTCTCATTTACACTCACTGAGCTCCTTTAGCTCACTTGTTTTATGTTTTATGTTTTAAACCCCTTTCCCAGGTGCAGGTCTCGGAACGCAAGCTGCTGATTCTCCTATCGCCGAGTAGTGGGCCGAATCCAAAGATAATGTTTGTACATGTAAATGTGCTAATAGCACTCTTTACTTTATGCATAATAGTTGTAGGCATGTATATTTGTAAATATGTGTTGAATCAAGAAGAAGAGATTTCCAATTTATGATGATCGTTTTTACTTTTTATGATTATGCTTATTTTGTGATTTACACGAAATAATTGAGTTGTGTTGGATTTGATTTGAAAAGGACCGGAGGTCCGAATTGGTAGAATTGAGATGGGTTAAAATTAGAAGTGAAATTTCTTTGCAGGTTTATATGGATTTTCTGAAAAACAGGGGAAACTCTGTCCGTTTATTTTTAAAACTAAGATGTCGTTTTCATGTATATTACTAGATCTTCTTAGTAGTAACAAGATTTAAAAAGGGGTTCGCCTCACGAAATTTCTTAACTTACCCAGTTAGGTTCGGAGGAACTTCCGTCGGGGTGCCCGGCAGGGTCGCTGGGATCTATAGTAGAGGGTCTCGGGTCGGGTCCTGTCAAAATAAGCCATACCTAAAGACTCTTTTTCTTTTCAAAAATAGATCAGATGGTAGATGACACCATAGGATATGAATGCTTGTCATTCTTACACACTTACAATGGTTACAATCAGATTGGAATGGCGAGGAAGGATGAAGAGAAAACTAGCTTTATTACAGAAAGAGGAACCAATTGTTACAAGGTAATGCCTTTTGGCCTCATAAACGTCAGAGCAACCTTTCAAAGACTTGTATCCAAGGTCTTCAGAAAGTTAATAGGACAAACAGTGGAAGTCTATATTGACAACACCATGGTCAAAAGTTAAAAGGAAAAATATTAAAGACCTAAGGAAGTCTTTGATGTCTTGCGAAGGTACAAAGTACAATTCAGGATCTCATCTGGAACTATTTTCGGGCATATAGTCAGTGCACGAGGAATCGAAGCAAACCCATCTCAAATCCAAGCATTACAAAATTTCACAATCCTTCATACCCCTAAAGAAAATCCAAATATTAAATAGGAGAATCACTTCACTGAACTGATTTATCTAAAAAATGTCAGATAGATGCAGACCATTCTTCCAAGCTCTAAAAACAAGGAACGGAGACAACTAGGGCCTATCCTAGACAGAAGCTTTTTAAAAACTCAAAGACTACCTAAAAAGCCCTCTGATACTCTCAATGCCACTTTTCAATGAGACTTTATAACTTTACCTGGTCGTATCTACTGAAACGGTCAAGGAAGCTTTGGTAAAGAAAGAGGAGAGGTAACAAAAACCCATATTTTACACAAGTAAAGCACTTAATAATCTTGATACTCGCTACTCAGTGGAAGAGAAACTCATTTTGGCATTTACTCATGCAAAGAACAAGTTCCGCTATTGCTTTGAAGCCCATCTGATTATCGTATATACTTCTTACCCAATCAAATAAATCTTATCCAGATAGAATGAGTCACGAAGAAGGCCATAATGAGTTATGAAGATGGCCATAGTTCTGACCCACCTAGACATAAGTTTCATACCATGCATAATAATAAAGGGACAAGTTCATGTCGACTTTCTACTCAAGTATGAACCCGAAGAATTAGATGATTCCTTACTTTCAAACTCTGAACAAGTTATAAAGACTTGGACAATGCATCTCGATAGGGCATCTATAATAAAGGAGCATGACTTGAAGTACTTTTTACATAGTCTCAATAGACTGATACTAGAACACACCATAAAACTTTGAGCCCCCACATCCAACAATAAAACTGAGTATGTGGCCCTAATCAAAAGGTTAAAAATAACTTAATCCCTCTCAATCAAAAGCTTAGCAATAAAGACCAACTCCACACTTATCACTTCTCAATAGAACATAGAATACACAAAAAAAAAGGATAGGATGAGAAAGCTTTTAAACTTAGCAAAACAAATTGCATTCGAATTTCAAAACATTACCCTTAAATAGATCCCAAAAGAAGAAAATGCAGAGACAAACAAGCTAGCAAAAAAAAGCCTCATATGCAAACTCTGCTTTGATAAGAATGGTTTCTTTAACCGAAAGGGAAAAAATCAAAAATGAAAATGGAGGGAACCTATTGATAGGAAAAAAACACTCAAAATCATAACAAAAAAACTAGATAACCCCTTACGCCGAATTTCTAAAAGAGGGAAAGCTTCCAAAAGACAAGAAAAAGCTATGAGTCTCCATGGAAGAGCAGAGAGATTCACCTTCATCAATGACCATTTTTATAGGAGATCCTTTTCAGGCATCTACATGAGATGCGTACTGATTGAAGAAGGGCACCAATTATGGTGTAAATACACAAAGGCTCGTATGGGAACCATTTAAGCTTCGGGATCTTGGCGCAAAAAGTGATGTGCCAATGATGTTTTTGGCCATCAATCAAAAAAGATGCCATAGAATACATCAAGAATTGTGAAAGATGCCAAAACTATGCCACACATATCCATTAGCCAGCTAACGACCTCAATATAGTATCCAATCCATCGTCACTCATTCAATAGAGGATGAATATTGTAGGTGTTAGGATTTGTGTTTATATGCAATACCATTTTGTATAAATATTTGATTAAATCGCTAATTATATCTATTACTGACAGGACTCGCCCCAGAACCTTCTACTGTAGATCCTGGTAGGCCCTGCGAGCACCTTAACAGAAAGTTCTTTAGAGTCTAACTACCATAATTGGAAACTTTTACGAGGTGAACCCTTGTTAATTCTTGCTATTACTAACTAAATCTTGGAATACCAGTGAAGATGTTTTACCATTTTTTTTTAAAATGGACAAAGTTTCCTCTATTTTTCTGAAAAATCTAAAAAAACACAACCTGCAATAAATCACACTTCTATTTCAAATAGTTTTCTCAACTACCAAATCGGACTTCTAGTCCTTCTCGAATCAAATCCAAACTCAATACAGCAATTTCATTCCAATTCACAAAAATTAATTGACAATAAAATTAACATACTATAATGAAAAGTGAAAACTGTCACTATATTACAAAAACTATTTTTCGTTTGTTCAAAACATATTTATAAGATGCACAAAGTCTATATTACTAGGCAGAAAATCAAAAGTATTACTCAGCACATTTACATTTACAAAATGATAGTCTGACTTGGCCCACTAATCTGATGTAGGAGAACCAGCAACCTGCATACCAAGGCCTGCACCTTAAAAGAATTTTAGAAAATATAAAACACAAAACAGGTGAGCTAAAGGAGCTCAGTAAGTGCTTTTACAATTTTTAGTAAAAATAAGATTTTATATAAATATTAAATTCTAAATACTGTCTAAAACATACTTCTCAAGCTATTATAAAACTGTAAAACTATTGCTAATCATTATATGCTGATAAAATTCTGTCGAGCGAATTTTTATTAATAATTTCTATAAATAATTGTCAGAATCTATAAAACATAGTAACTAACATGTACATATACAAATACATGATATGCGTTTTGTAACTCAAAAATTGTTAAAACCCCCGCTCGGCTATTTTCTTTCTAAACTGCACCCAATAGTAACCCTAAAGCTCTATACTCATGTAGCGACTAAACTAGCACCGCACAACATGAGTAGGTCACGGGGTGTCTAAACTAGCAACACCTATTGTGACATCTAAAGACATCTCACTGGCTATGTCATAGAATTCTATATCACTTACATGTAGCGAGACAATACCCCGTACATATAAAGTGACTCATATAACTTGATAACTCGACTCCCCAAAGTTAGTGACCCCCCTCAATACTTGCCCATGTGTACGTAATATATTGGTTAGGTCTTAAAATATCACCACACTGTAAATTTGAGGGTACCAATGGCCTTTGAAAACTAATTAATAACTTTAAAAAGTGTTTCTCAAACTGAACATAGAAATTCATAATTGTAAATCATGTTTATGCATTTAGAATCACATAAAACATAAAACTTCAATATACTGAAACATATTAAACGAAAGATAAACAATTACAGATTTTCATTCATCAAACACTTCAAGCTCAATTGTTCTTTGAAAATTTCAATTGACATTTAAAACCTTTACTAATGCTAAAATTACACCTAAACTAGTAAGCGCCTTAATTGGCTTACAAAGCCCAAATGGACTTTACTTTCCATTTTTTTTCATTTTCATAGAATTTAATCTTGTTTAACTCACTACCCGATGCCATAAAATTGCTTAACATTCCAATAATTTGGTTAGACAAAATTGCCCTTCAGTTTACAAAGAATGGAAAATTATGTCCCCTTTACTTAATTCTTGATTTTCCATCATCCATATTACAACCAATTGACACAAGAAATCATTCAGACATAATAATTAAACCAAAACACAACTCAAACCCTAAAATTCCTAAAGTGGCTGAAATCACCCTTCTCACCCAACACAATTCTTTTCTCAATTTCTTATTCCAATGGCATTTAATTCATGTCAATTTGATTCTAATGCCCTAATAACATTCAATTGAAGTCTCTACATCAAAATCACACCAAACCCTAATTCATACCTTACTAATTCCTTTAGTTTGGCATTCTTTTGAGCTCCACACTTGAATTCAACTCAAATATAATCAATAATTCAAACAAAGACATTAATTGAAATCATCTTAAAAAATCATATACCATTATCACTAAATAATGTTTTCTTACCTCTTTTCCTTGGATTTTTCACTAGTGCATGATCTATTTAACCTTAGGAACTTCAGCTTAGCTTGGTTTTAGCTTGATCATGCATGAAAAATCATGAAAAAGCCTTAAATGTTACTGTTGGAAATGGTTATGCACTCTCTACTTTTTGTCTCCAACTTTTGCCAACAACTCCTCTTTTGTTTCAATTTTTGCTTTCCATCTTAAGACAAATTTTCCAGCACCTATTCACCTTATATAGTACCCTCTAAAATGTCCAATTTTTCCCTCAACTAAACTCTAAATATCAAAGATACTATTGGTTAGAAATTGGAGTATTTAATTGGTTCATTTCTAACTATTTAATTAGAATAGTCAAAGGAATTAAACTAGGCTTCCAACTTGAAAATCCATAAACTTGTCTCTAATTGGTCCATTTCCTAACACATGGACTATGTTTCTTAACAAAGGCTTGTTCCATGTACAAGGCTCACTTGAAATTTATGTGTGCTTAAGTTGAATTTTCCATTTCTAAGCCAATTGGAAAATTCTAAAAATATTCCACGACCATCCGACTCCCCAATTGACTGTGAAATTATCAATTTAGGTCTATCTCTCACGCGTACCATAAAAAAATATTTCTAATAAGGTTGAAATTGGGTAACCCTGCAGTTTCTTTATCACTTTATACCAAAATCTAGGTATCAACACTATTAATAGTAATCGACTTTTACACTTGTGGCCATAAGCATAAAACCAGAAAAAGATTTTTCTATAGGGTTAAATAATATTGCAAAGGAGTTTGCGGATATTGTTTGTAAAAATACAAATCTGAAGATAAGTTCACTGTCGATCATATAGAGATTTGACGGTGATGATCTATATCTATGCTCTTCTAAGGATATAGGTGACAGATCGATTATACGGATATGGTTGACCTCAACTTGTATGGTTCAATGTGTTGTTCTGCAATATCTATAATGTGTGGAGGGGCCATCATTCATGGACTTGCAAAAGTGTTTTGTAAGACAAATAGGTGTGATCCTAGAGAGTCTCACAATATAAAGTGTACTCATTGAGTACGAGGGTAGCGGGATGGATCGAATGGATCCAATTTGGAAAGTGAGAAACATGTTTGTAAATATTACAAATAGGTCCCTATTGCATGAAAAATTGCAAATGCACACATAGCATCCATGCATGGCCATTTGTGTAAAAATGATAGCATGTATAGACAAGCATGTGATAAATGTCAAACCATACGAAGTGTTTTCATGGATGAGTGACATTTGTCACTCATGTATAAACCTACATGGCATCACATGGCTACATGTAAGAGATGTGTAAACTTGAAAGTCATAAGCTTAAAAAAATAATTGAAATGAGTTTCATTTGTACAGAATTGAATTGTTGAATGCGAATTCGTGCAAAAGAGTCCAGAGAAAATGCAAACTTTAAAAAAGTTGTATTTAGGTCCCTAAACACCATTTTAGGCATTTGATACTTCAACCAATTCAAGAGTTAAGTTGTTTGTTGATTGTTGCATAAAACACTGATTAAATGCCACCATTCTAGCTACTCTAAGCTTATAAAATGTTAGAATCTGGAATTGTTAAGTAAAGGACTTTATTGTGAGCTCAACAAGCTTTAAAGTTCAAAAATCTTCATAAAATCATCTACACAGCATGTATTTGATTTAGTTGTAATGTGTATATATTGATTATATTGTATTATTTTGCTGTACAATGTATGTTGGACATGCATTTAAAAAATTTTAACATATACACAATCACATGCATGCACCCTTTAAAGCACCAACGGAAAGATCATTCTAACAAGTGCGAATATTACAACTTTTCTAAAATGACCCGACCCCAGGAAATAACTACTGGAAATCTTCCCTAAGAAAACCTCATATCCATACTAGAAAGCTCAAGAATAAGTATACTAACATAAAAGATATTCAAACCTTCAAAGAGAATAACACCACTTGAAACATTCTCTAGAAAAGATCTTGCCTTTATAGGAAGCATCTTTTTCCAACAAACTAGCAATCTTTACCAGGAAAGCTAATTACACTTCACTAGAAAAGGTTCTAACTCTTAGAAAAATAAGTCTAGGTTTTCATTCAAAAGACACTCCATCTAAAAATAATTCAGAAATATTTCCTACCTTTCATATTTCTAGAATCCCAAAAAAATCCATAATCAACAACAAAAGCCATATACAAACAAAATAGTTACAAAGGACAATCATTCAGGAGAATTTGGTTGAAACTCCACTACATCTGGGTCCTGATCTACAGTTCCCTCCCCACTTAAGTCGTAATTGATCTACCTATGATTATCTTCAAGATGTCTAGTAGACCAACCCTTGCAAAAAAACACATGAGGCATTTACATCCATAAGAAGTAGCCCATAAGTAGATAGATCCCTACTCAAATGAAATCCTTGACAGAAACCACGAAAGGAAGCAACTTTAACTTCATGATCGAAAACTTCCTTCATGATAGCCAACTTGCACTGCCAAACAGCGTTGAAAACCATCTTCTCTAATTGAAGGGATGCATAATCTCTTTACAATGCTCCCACCATTAATTAAAGACCATCTACCACCTTTCCTAACTGAGAATCCCAATCTCAGCTAGCTTTAATAGAACCATATCCAATGTCACTCGATTAATTGCTTTCTTCAATTCCTGATGCTTTTGCATCAACGTTAAGTTTATTTCAGTCAATTGTTCCTAGAAGAAAGATTTTATCACTACCTAGGAACCCTCCTTATGCTGAAGCTAATCCAGCTCTGCTTTTCAGTATCATCTTTTCTTGTTGGAAGTTCTTAACCTCACCTTCCAAGAAGGAGACTTTCCCCTGCTCTTATCAAGATAGATTAGATCTAATTGCACTCTTCCACTACTTCAATATTTGCCCCCTTCATCTTCTTTAACTCATTAGACAATGTTTTCAAACCCTGCTATAATTGGGAGCCCTTATGAAGTTTCACCATCTTAATGCAAAGATTTTTATTCTCTCTCTTCAGCAGGTTCAAGTCAAAGCTAAAAATTAAGTTCCTCATTTGAGGAAATTCTCATCTATATCTTTCTTCTCTACAAATTTATCCAGATGCTTGATCTTCTTATTCACTTCAATCTCCTCTCATCTAAATACCTCAATCGTAAAAAAAGGTATCATGTACTTCCTGTACGACACTGACAAACAAAAAAGATAAAAAGAAGAAGAAAATTACGGAATAAAAAACAAACAAAAAAACACAATCGGAACATTACCCTAAGTGATGACGTTACACTGATCCGAGACCATGCTTGAGCACTAATTGTAGGGGGAACCAAATTTAAAGTTATGGAACTCTCTCCATTAAGCAGAAGAATGGTGTTTTCTTGTACATATTCTTTGGTGCTTTTCTTCAAAAAGCAAGGTGCAAACTCACCATCCTCAACATGGGAAGTAAAACCAGAATTACCGCATCCCCATGCTTCCCTTTTTTCATTTTCACACCCGCAGTGGAAGTAGCTTCCTCCAAGTCTGAAAAATCATATACAAAAGTGTTAAGGTTGTGCCTATGTTTCATCCCAAATTTGTATAAATATTTGATATCTATATAGTATATATTTTATTAAATCACTAATTACTGTTTAATTATATAGTCTAATGCTTGTTACACTATAGACTCTATTAGATCTGAAGAAGTTTAGATCAGATCTAAAAGAATTTAGACTAGTGCTAAAAGTAAGCAAATATTCCAAGAGTTGGAAAGTTGTCTGTAATGAGACAAAAACCTCAGAATATACCAGTAGTAACAGTTTCAAAAGTTGCAATCGAGTGCTGAAAAATGTCATTCTATAAGTATGTTCTTAAATATATGTTCTTGATCTATTTTCACCAATGCATGTCTATCAGTGGATTCTTCTATATAAATAGATATAGATCAGTGTATGTCTACATCTGTAGGGTACAGATAGACGTTTCCAACTGACCATGAACTTGGAGTTTGTATAGTTATATGGTTATTCAGTTAGGACTGGATACTGAACAGACTCATGAGAACCCTAATAGACTTCCTATGTAGCCGTCAATTAAGGTCCTCTCGAGTTGAGTAGTATATGTGGTCCTCTGACCTAAGCGCCATGGTGGGCTTGTGAGTGATCCACTATACTTTGGTTCCATGCATGTCAAAGACCTTTCATAGTCTGACCGCTCGATGTTGCTGGATATTATCCGATACTCATGGAGTTCGATGTACGTAGACACGGGATCCGTTAGGTTATATAAGGAGTTTTATAACCAAATGCTTTGAGACTGTATCTTGGACAGTCTTATGGCCATAAGCAATATACCTGTGAAAGGAGTTTCCATAGGGTCGAACAATGTAGCAAAGAGTTTGCTTTTACTGTTTAGTGAGATACTAGTCTGGATATAGGTTTATGGATGAGCACGTGGAGATTTGATGGTGTTGATCTATGTCCCAGTACATCTAGGATATAAATGATGGAATAACTATACGTATGCGTTTTGACCTCAACTTGTATGGCTCAACGTGCTGATTTGTAATATCCATGACATGTGTATGGGGCATTAGTCACGGACCATGGAATAGTTTCATTTGACGAATCAGGTGTAGCCTTAGAAAGTTCTGCGATATGGAATGTACTCGTTATGCACTTAGGCAGCCTTTCGAATTAAAATTTTCAGTCCAGTAATATCCAACATCATCACGGAATATATGTTTGTCTATATTTAATTGTTAAATACATTAATTAATCAATAATTGTTGTTTACAAATAGTATCATGACTATGGTTCAACCACTAAGGGGTATACTTGGTAACTATTTATAAGGGTATATTGATAATTCTACACATTGATTATTTAAATATTAAATAATCAAAATATTTCATTAAAATATATTATTTTATAATATTATATTATTTAATAATATTACATATATTAATGCACGATAGTTGTCATGCATTTATATATATAATATCATTTTATTATTATATTATTATAGTTAAACTTGGTGGCTAAGTTTAGTGATTTTATTAAGATAACATTATTATTTTAATATATTTTGAGATATATATGGTTGGTGGAAACGTGTAGAAGGTAAGTGAGGCAATTGTTGCTCATTTTTGCTTTTGCTTATTGAAAGAAAAGGAAAGAAAGTTGGTCGGCCATACTAAGTGAGAAACAAAGGGATTTGATCTCTTGTAACATAATTTCAAGTGTTCAAATTATTTTCTTACTTATCTTCAATATAGGCTACCAAAACAACAACATAGCAATTTGTATTATTGATCAAAAAGTTAACCAAAGGAAATATAAATCAACAGGGTTTAAGTGTTAAACCTGGCGCTGGATTAGATCATCTATTGTTCTAGCTCGTCAAGCCCACCAAGTTGGTGACTTAAGTTGCCTATGAGTAAGACTTCAGCGGACTCTCAAAATACACATGTAAAATGTCACATGTTTTGGTGATTTCTCAACTTTATACTTTATATATTAATTTGATTAATATATGTTTTATGGGTTTATTGTATGGTTTTATTATTCCACTGTGCCAAAAATGTATGAGATACAGTTTTATACAATAAACACTGTTGCACATGCATACACCCACGTACAATAAATCCCCAACAAAATTGGTATCATAGTCAGTATTTCAAAATTAAAATTATGCATGTGTGAGATTATGAGATGTAGGGATCAAAGTTATTATTCTGCATTATAAATCAAGGTTTATGAGATACAGTGATAAGAGTTATCGTTCTGCATCATAAACCAAAATTAATTTTTCTATATTGGTAACCACAATGGCAACTTTACTAGTGGGGATTAATTTTGATTGCATAGAAAAATAAATTTATTGAGAATCACCTCTTTATTAGATAGGGATCCACGTTAGGAAGAAAAATCTCTTTTAATCAGATTAAAGAATATTACATTATGAGATAATGTCTTTTTTTTATCCGTCTTATCAATACGGTGTTAGACAAGTCACGTAGGCCTTTTTCTAATATTGCTACAGCCTGAGGGACTTGGTCGGTTGAGTTTGGACTATGTCGATTAAATATAAGATAAAGCAAATATATATGAATGTATTGCCCAATATTTCTACAGCGTGAGGATAGTATCAGTAACATATATTTAATTATTGACAAGTTAATTTGAAATACATTTACCCAATATTACTATAGCATGAGGATAAGATGTATTCAGGATCAAGTGGTAAGAGTTGCATGTGATGCAATTGACAAGTGTTGTCTACTTGTTGGGTTTATGAAGGCCAATATTACTACAGTGTGAAGCCAGAGTAATGTTTAATAAGGTTTACTTTCCATTATATAGTTTAAAGAGTTTAAGCTATAATTTTTTCGTTCGAGAGACTACCAAGATTATATAAAGCAGTGGGAGGGCATTTTAAATTGAAAATTGTATAATTATTATACCTATGATTTAAAACGTTCTAATTAGTGATTTAATATTTTGTAAATCCGCTGATGTCTCTTATTTGTTATCTTGTGCAAGATTAGATTTGATGGCCTCGACCAACCCTTTGGTGCATATACTGGATGCACACCAGCTTAAAAACACCGACATAATAACTCTAATTGGCTCATGAATCTCAAAATTGTTCTGGATTCTATGAGGCTTAGTTATGTTATTGATTAGAGATTTTCAAGAGGTGTTTCTAATAATGCCACCCCTAAGAAAATGGAGACTTATCAAAAATGGTTAGATGATGATTTAAAGGTTAAATCATACATCCTCGCCTCTATGTCTATAGAGCTACAATAGGAATATATCCATATAGACAACACTAGCAATATTATGCTCTATTTAAAGGAGCTCTTTAGTGACCGATCTCAAGTTAAGTTGTACAAGGTCGCCAAGGAACTCTTTCAAGCTGGACTAAGCGAGGGCAGTCCAGTTAGTCCTTATGTACTCAAGATAATTAGTTATATCGAGAGGTTAGAGGCTATGGATATTTCTCTGAACAATAACCTAATGAATAGTTTGATTCTCCAGTTGCTGCCGAGGTCATATGCATAATTGTTTATAAACTTTAATATGCAAGGATTGGCCCATACTTATGCTGATCTTTATAATATGTTGAAGACAATCAAGGATGACATGCGCAAAGGAGGCTCAGCCTTTTTAGTCCATGGTGCTTCATCTTTTGCTCCAAAGGCTTCTAGAAAGTCCAGGGAGAAAAAGACAAAGAAGTAGACACCCCAAATAAGTCCTCAGAGGTGGCAAATATATAAGTCTTGGGAGAAAAAGGCAAAAGGAAATTGTTTCTTTTGCAATAAATGGGCACTGAAAGTGCAACTGCCCAAGATACCTTACCACAATTAATAAAACTCCTTCAGGTATGTGCTTGACCATCATTGACATTTCTTTGGCATTTGATGCCTGTACAGGCTAGGTATTAAATACCACATACTCTTCTCACATCTACAATATGTTGCAGGGACTAATGAAAGTTAGGATGTTACAGCCAAGAGAAGTAATGCTTAGAGCCAGAAATGAAACGTTCCTACAGGTCCAAGTTGTTGGACGTTTTGATTTACTTCTATGTAATAGAATAATTATATTGTATAATTGTTATTATAGACCTAATATCATCAGGCAAATTGTATCCCTTCCTGTACTTGATAGAGAAGGTTATCGTGTAAATATATATAATTATGCTTTGTATTTATATGATGTGCATGATATTTTATTAGCTGAGTGTCAATTAATTCATGGGTATTATGTATTAGATACAGTAAGAAATGTCATGAATGTGCAAGCTGGTACTAGTAATAGTAACAAATACGATAGATCAGAAACTTATAAATGAAACTGAAATGTGTCATATGAGATTAGGTCATATAGGCATGAGACATCTAACCCGTCTGGTTAAGGATAGACAGATACCTAATTTGACCTTGGGGCCTTATCCAGTTTTTAAATCTTGTATTCAAGGAAAGATGACTAAATCTCTATTTATAGGTGTTGAACACTGTGCCTCTGGTTTATTAGAACTGGTAGATAGTGATGTATGTGGTCTAATGAATCACATTGCAATGAGTGAGTTTTGATACTTTGTAACCTTCATCAATGATTGGTCACGATATGGTTACGTGTTTCTTATGAAACACAAGTCAGAAACCTTTGAAAAGTTCAAAGAATTCTAATTTGAAGTAGACAAACAAACTGGAAAATACATCAAATACCTTCATTCAGATCAAGGCGGTGAGTACATGAGCAGTGAATTTTTGGATTATTTAAAGGAGAAAGAGATTATGGCTTAATATAGTTCTCAAGTAATCTACAATACAATAGTATTTTGGAGAGGAAGAATCAAACTTTATTTGGATATGGTTGATAGGGGCGTAAAAGTACTATTATTATTTATACCCAATATTCGTATTTTACTCCAAATTATAACTCTTTGGCTATTTAATTATGATCTTTGATCATAAATAGATACATGATGGAAAATTTGACGCATAGCAACAAACAGGAGGCGAATCAGACGTAAAACGAAGAAGTTACGCTCAAAACACGAAAGGGGCACCAGGGTTGAGCGCTGCGGTGCTCGAGCGGTGAACAGTAGCTGGAAACAGTATTTGCTACAGTACCCCCACCCCGCGTATACAGTATTTGCTACAATTCAATTAGTTAATTGAGAGAACTAGATTAGTTATATAAATTACAGATTTTGGTTTTCTGAATAAAAGTTAAGTAGGTATAATTTTAGTACTTGATTTATAGAATTAGATTGCATAGTCCCTGTGGGATCGATATCTGGACTTAAAATTCTATATTACTTGATACGATAGCGTGTACTTGCGCTTAGCTACTATAGTATAGCATCACAATCAAGTTTTTGGGGCCGTTACTAAGGACTATTTTATCTATTCTTTAGATCAATACTAATACCAAACTACTTACTTTTAATTCAGATTTTTGTTTTTGTTTTATCTTCTTCTTTTTACTTTGATTTTCTTTTTATTTTGCTTTGACAGTTCATACCATGGAGAGAAACAATGACCATATCAATAATCCTGTGTTTGAGCCCATGATACCACAGAGAGTTTTGAAAGAGTATGCTATCCCAACTACAAAGGGTGTTCAGTCTAGTATTCGACGACCAACCATTAATGCTAATAACTTTGAGATCAAGCCGAATATTATTCAGATATTGAAAGAAACTGTGCAGTTCAGTGAAGCCCTCAATGACGATCCTAATATGCATATCATAAACTTCTTGGAAATTTGTGATACCTTCAAATATAGCGAAGTCTCCGACGATGCCATCAGATTGAGATTATTCCATTTCTCTTTAAAGGACAGAGCTAAGAGTTAGTTGATGTCATTGCCATCAGGATCCATATCGACGTAGGAAGATTTAGCACAGAAGTTCTTAACCAAGTTCTTTCCACCAGCAAAGACAACAAAAATGAGGAATGACATTATCTCATTCAGTCAGATTGATGAAGAGTCATTGTATGAGGCATAGGAACACTTTAAGGACATGTTAAGGAAGTGTCTTCATCATGGAGTCCCTAGATGGCTATTAGTCCAAACGTTCTATAATGGATTAGTAGGCCATTTGAGGACTATTGTAAATGCTATAGCTGGAAGAGCTTTAATAAATAAGTCTACAAATGAGGCTTATGATTTATTAGAAGAGATGGCGTCAAATAGTTACCAATGGCCACCAGAGAAAGTTACACCTAAGAGAGTTGCTGGTATAAATGAGATTGACGCATTCAATGTATTGGTAGTACAAATCAATTCATTATCCAAGAAGTTTGATGCATTAAATGCCGTTAAAACTAGACAAGTGACATGCGACTTTTGTGGTCATAACCACATGAATGGGCGATGCATAGAAGCAGTAAATTATATGGGCAATTTCAATCATCAACAACCTATCCCACAATCAAATTTCTACAATCCGAGGTGGAGAGATCATCTTAACTTCTTTTGGCATTACAACTAAGAGGAGTCATTTAAACCAATGAATCCCCCAAGATTTCCAACACCACAAGAAAAGAAGCCGACATTGGAAGACATATTTATGCAATATATGAAGTCCAATGATGCCATCCTACAGAATCATTCAGTATCTTTGAAGAATTTAGAGGTTCAAATGGGACAACTTGCTGCTGCAATTAATAGGAGACTTCAGGGTACTTTACCAATCGATACTGAGACAAATTCAAAAGAGAATGTAGAGCTATGCCAAGCCATCAACTTGAGGTGTGGTGAGATCTTACAAGAAAACACATCCATACAACCACAACCAAGTATAGAGGAGAAGGAAGTGCAGAAAAATAAAGTACAACCATATAGACCGCCTATTCCTTTTCTTCAAAGGCTACAAAGGTGTCAAACAAGTGTTGAAACAAAAAATCAGCAGCATACCAGTCCAAAAAATAGTGCAGAATCTCAGAAAAGTGCAGAATTCTCAACAATAGAATGTGTAGAAACTGGAATTAAAGTACAATAACATTCTAAGGTGCAGAAAAGTGATAACATTGCAGAAAATACTAGTAACAAAGAGCAGAATCAGCCCATGCACACTATATTACTTGATTGTTGCAGCATTAATGTGGTGCCATCAAATACCAAAGAGCTCAAAGACATGGAGATATTGAATCCTCATATAAAAAAAAAGGTGTTAAGGCATAGAAAGAGAAGAAATAAGAAAAAGAAGAAGAAGCAGTACAGTAATAGTATCAAAGAGAATGGCATAAAAGAGACACTTCACCGGTCTAAGATTTAAGTCTTTTCGGAGAAACACGAGGAGAAAGAGGAACAAGTTGCTGCCCAATACCTAATAAAAATTATGTGGAAGCTAAAAGAAAGAAAGCCTAACAAGAGCACATATAAAGATGCTTCCACCATTGACTTTGATCCTCCATAAGAGTAGAAAGAGCCCCGCCAAGCCGACTGCATTAAATCAAGCGCTTATTGGGAGGCAACCAAAGTAAATTTTTAATTTTTATTAGCTTATTTTCAGTTTTATTTATGTTAGTTTCTTTGTTTCTTTTAGGAATAAAATCAGCAAGTCAAGCATTTAAGAAAGCAGCTCAAGTAATTTCAAGCGTTAGAAGTAAAGGAATACCACAGTCCAATCAATGGACAATAACATTGCATTGCTTCAACTTCATCTACCAGGGGAGTTTTTCTTACTTTTAAGTTTATTTTTAGACATTGAGGACAATGTCTAATTTAAGTTTGGGGGTGGAAAACACTTTATCTGTGTTTATGTTGCTGCATGCTTTGATTGATTGTCTTGTGAAGTAAATTTTTTTTTTTAAGTTGTTAAGTTTTAGTTGAGATGATGATCATTAGTCCATGATAAGAAATAAAATATTTGTTGAATTTATTTTCACAAGTTTTTAGGAAATAATAGATGCTTAAAATAACTCTTATATCATAATTCTTGGATTGAGTTCAAACTTATTTTTTGATCACTTATTCTTGAGCACATTGAAATAAGCATGTATTAGTTGAATTTTTTGCTTAGAGTTATTCATGCTTAAGTAGTACACCACAGTCTTGAAGACCAACACTCTAGAACTTGCTTGATTACTACTTGAGGCGAAATCCTAGAATTCATATGCTTAGGGAAATGACATTAGGCCATCTTTGGACCGTTTGAGCCTTTTCAAGCCTACCTTATATGTATATTTATCCCTAGTCACCCATTTTGAGCTAATTACTCATTTTTTCTATTTAACCACATTACAAGCCTAAAGACTTTGAGTTTACTTATCCTAAAAGCTACCGGTAGCACCATAAACCTTGAGTTTACTTAGAAATATTCTTAAAATGAAGAAGGTTGTGGATGTATGAAAGAAGGGTACTGCAATGAAAAGCAATAAGTCTTGAATATGTGTATCATTCTAAATTTAGGGGTATATAACCAAAAAAAAAAAGAAAAAGAAAAAGAATGTTTAAATGCATAATACCCCCAGCTTAAGAAAAAGAAGAAATTCCTTGTAAAGGGGATTAAAAGAAAAATGGGAATAGCATAAGTTTTGGGGAAAAGATGAATAATCAAAGAAGAGAAGGAATCAAGAGGTTTCTAAGTAAAGTCTAAGTGTTAATGGTGTGATTTGCACTTTATATATATCTTTATAACCCATCTTTACCTTAGCCTTACATTACAAGCTAATAAAGTCCTAAATAGATCCCTAGACATGTGTATTTCTATATTAGTGGAGAGTAGTATGAAAAGCAAGCTTATGGTAGTGTTATAATTAAATATGCCGAGACATCATATTTATGTACTTTTTTAAGTATTGAGTAAAACTATGTTCTATTTAGCTAATTACTTGCTTATTACATACACGCACAAGTTGACAAGACCTGGCCCGAGATCCTCTACTATAGATCCCAGCGGCCCTGCCGGGTACCCCGACGGAAGTTTCTCCGAACCTAACTAGGTAAGTTGAGAAATTTCCGCGAGACGAACCCCTTTTTAATTCTTGTTACTACTAAGAAGGTCTAGTAACATACATGAAAACGACATCTTAATTTTAAAAACAAATAGACAGAGTTTCCCCTGTTTTCGAAAAATCCATATAAAACCTGCAAAGAAATTTCACTTATATTTCCAATACATCTCAATTCTACCAATTCGGACCTCCGGTCCTTTCCAAATCAAATCCAACACAACTCAATTATTCATTTTATCACAAATAAGCGTAATCATAAAAGTAAAAAGAACGATCATCATAAAATTGAAATTTCTTCTTCTCGGTTCAAAACATACATCCAAATATACATGCCTACAACTATTATGCATAAAGTAAAGGGTGCTATTTAGCACATTTACATGTACAAAAAATGATCTTCGGATTCGGCCCACTACTCAACAATAAGAGAATCAGCAGCTTGCGTACCGAGACCTGCACCTGAGAAAAGGGTTCAAAAAATATAAAACACAAAACGAGTGAGCTAAAGGAGCCCAGTGAGTGCAAATAAAATTTCAATAAAATAACATCATGTATAGATAGCAAATTCTAAAGTTCATGCAAAAATCATGCTTCTAAAACTGATGTAAAACTGTAAAAGGATTTCTAACATTATTTGCTATTGAAATCTTGCCGAGCGGATTTTATCTACATCTTTGGAAAACTATATTCAGAATCTGTATAACATAATAACTGCTGTGTGCATATAAATGAATAAATGCTATTGGTAAATCGAAAACTAGTAAAATCCTCGTTCGGCCATTTTCTTTCTAAACTGTACCAATGGTAACCCTAAAGCTCTATACCCACACAGCGACTCAACTAGCACCGCACACGTGAGTAGGTCACGGGGCACCTCAACTAGCAGCACCCACAGTGACATCTCAAGACATCTCATTGGCTATGCAGCAGAATCCTACATCGCAAGCATATAGCGAGACAATACCCCGTACACATAGAGCGACTCACATGACTCGACATCCCAACTTCTCGGAGTTAGTGACACACCCCCAAGACTTGCCCATGTGCACGGGATATATCGGCTGGGTCTAATATAATCATCGCCACTATAATCTGAGGGTACCAATGGCCTTAAAAACGAATGCATAAATTTTAAAACTGTTTCTCAATTCGAACATGTAAAGGCATGTCTATGAATATAAATCAAGATTATAAATCATGGTTATGCATCGAAAGCTCATAAAACATGCATATTCATTATGCGAAAACATAATAAACGAAAAGTAAAAGAAATGGCAGATTTTCACTCACGACTGCTCCACGCTCAATTTCGCTCCCGATTTCTGCTCCCATTATCGCTCTCGGTTATCTTCACCTACGCGCCATAAATGACATTTAGAACCAAATCGAATGCTAGAATCTCATTTAACTACTAAATGCCCTAATCGGCATACAAAGCTCGAATGTAAACTACTTCCCAATTTTTATTTACGGAGCCATTTAATCTAATCTATCTCACCATCCGTTGCCCTGAAAATTATTGAACGCCTTATAATCTTGGTTGGCCATAATTGCCCTTCACCTTTTCAAAATGGACAATTGTGTCCCATTATCTTCATTTTTTATTTTTCTATCAACATATACATTCAATTTACAATATGCACCATTTACACATAACAATTCATTTAAAACACCACTCAATCCCTAACTTCCCTAAAGTGGCAAAATTCTACCCTAGGTTCCAACACATTCCTTTTCTCAATTTCTTGTTCCAATTACAACAAAATCATGCCAATTTCATTCTAAAGCCCTAATTACAACCAATTGAAATCTCTACAACAACATCACCAAAAACCATAATTCTTATCTTGCCAATTTCTTCAAATTGATGACTCCTTCAAGCTCCAAACTAGAATTCAACTCAATCTAAGCCAAGAATACATATAAGAACATCAGTTTAAGCATTCTTGAAAGCTCACTTATCAAACTCATAAAATAATGCTTTTCTTACCTCTTTTTCTTGAATTTTCACTAATTGAGGCTTCAATTGAGCTTAGGGATTGGTATGTAACCTTATTTTGGCTTGATTAAGCATGAAAAATCTTGAAAAAAACTTGAATACTCACTGTAGCAGCACCCCCCTTTGAAGCTCGAATTTCTCTCTTTTTTTGTCTAAGTGTTGGTTTTGATCTCTCTTCAAATTTTTACACACTTCTAACATATATATAGTTATCCCTCAATTGACCATTTTGCCCTTCAACTTACTTAAAACTTCTAATTTGCCATTAGTTCAAATGAAAAGATTTAATTAGTTTCTTTATAACTATCTAGTTAGAATAGTCAAAAGAACTAACTAGAGTTTCCAACTTGGCAATCCATGAGATTGTTTCTAATTAGTCCATTCCTTAATATATGGATTGTATTTCTCAACAAAAGCTTGTTCCATTCATAACCCTTAAATGGAAATTCATGTAGTAAATTAGGATTTCCTTTTCTAAGCCAATAGAGAAAAATTCTAAAAATATTCTAGGGTCGTCCGACGCACCGATCAAGTGTGAAATTATCAAATTAGGTTTAATATCTCTCACGTGCACTATAAAGGGAATATTTCTAATAGGGTTAAAATCGAGTAACCCTACGGTGTCTTATTTGCTCTATACCGAAATCTAGGCGCCAATACTACTAATAGGGATTGGATATTACACAAGTGATCATTTATAAGGGAGAATGAAGTACTTGATCAATGGTATGAGGATTGTTGAAAGTTTTTTATTGATTTCTGAAGAGCCTTGTGCTATTTTTAACTGCCTTAATTTGAGACTATGATGATGATTGTTTAATCAACTAAAACTTATTTTTAGTTTTTAATTTTTTATTTTTGAGTCATGAATAAGTTATGAATGTTTTTCTTTGTTTTGCTCGAGGACGAGCAATGGTCCGATCGATGATGAGCTTTACCGATCTCCTAGAATACCTGTGGGGCTATGCTCTAGAAACAGCTGCTTATATTTTGAATAGAGTTTTATCTAAAGCTATTCCTACCACTCCACATGAGATGTTAATGTTAGTGATTGAGTGTGTGACATACGAGTGTATACATAATTTCAAAAATTACTACTAACAGTGGAAGCATGTTACAAATACACCCAATTTAACAAATTAAACATATATATCACATATATACATAAGTATAACTATTATACAAAAAAATATATATGATCAACAATTTTATTATAATATTATGTAAAAACACTTACCTAATAAAGGTAGCTTTACAAATTCTTCAAGTCTTTCAACAATCCATGTGAAGAGCTCACCTTGAAGTATATGTTAAACAATTCTAGTCCATAACTTTTTGGTGGGATTAAGGAGCTAGAATGGTAGCTTAGTTTTAGAATTTTCAGCAACATGTATTCAAAGTCTTTTGAATACAAATTTGTTTCTTAAATGGAGATAGTAAATATTTTACATAAAACTCTTGTATTAATTAGAAATATTTAACATACAACTCTTGTATAATTCTTAGAAATAATTTCCACATGATAATTATTTTGAACAACTCTTTTTTAAAATAATTATCTTTTTCTCCATTTCATTTTAGCCATCCATTAGGAAGGAGATGAAGATAAATTTGTTTATTTTTCAACACTTGAAAGAACAAAACTTAAAACTCTCTCTTACCTCTCTTCCTTGGCTGAATTTTGCTCCCAAAAATTGAATGAATGATTCAATTGTTTTACTAAATCATTTTTGTTATTTAACACTTTGATTAAATAAAAATAAGTGCTCCACCAATTTTATTGTTGGTCTCCCACTTAGAATTAATTTAATCAAGCACTAGAATAATGACCACCTAAATTAATTTTTAGCTAACAAATATAATTACTTTAATTATAATGGGTAAATAAATGGTCAGCATCTAAGACCCTCATTGTATTAAAATAAAATGCCACGATCTATATATATCATAATATTATCTAATAATATAATAATAATATATAATTTAATTATTCAAAATAATTTTGAATAATTACTTTTTACCTTACTAATTTTTACTACCAAGGTTAAATGGTAAAAAGGTAAAATCAAATCATAGAACAAATTTTGCCACTTGTCAATATTCTATTAATTAACAACCATTGTTAATTAATTGAGTGATTTACTTAACAATTAAGACTTGACAAATGTACATCCCGAGAGATCCCAAAATAATTATTCTATTTTGCTAAAATTTATTAGATTGAATAATTCAATCCAATCCGCTACCCTAGTGCACAACAAATACACTTCATATTGTGAGACTCTCTAGGTCCACACCTGATTTGTCATATGGATCTCCTCCATACGTCCGTGAACGATGTTCCACACACACGTTACGAATATTACAAATCAACGTGTTAGACCATACAAGTTGAGGTTATTGCATATTCGTATAATCCTTCCGCCATTTATATCCTTGAAGAGAAGAGATATAGATCATCACCGTCAAATCTCTATTTGTTCAATCATGAACTTATCTTTAGATTTATATTTCATTAAACAATACTCACAAACACTTTTTTGATATTATTTATTCCTTTGGAATATATTTTCTGAGGTTTATGCTTGTGGCCACAAGACTTTTTAAAATACAATCACGGAGCATCAAGATATACAACCTACTCATATGAGCTAATGGATCCCATATCTACACACATTGGACTCCATGAGTATCGAACTGTACCCAGTGACACCTAGCGGTCAGACCATGAAAGGTTTCTGACATGCGTAGAACCAAAGCATGGTGGATCACTCACAAGCCCACTGTGGCGTTCAAGTCAAAGAACCACAAATACTACTCAACTCGGAAGACCTTTCATTGATAGCTTCATGAGATGTCTATTGGAGGTCCTCATGAGTCTGTTTAATATTCAATCCTTACTGAATACCTGCATCTCTATACGAGCTTCCACTAAGCTCATGCTTTACTAAGACTAACCATCTGGACCATCCAGATATAGACATACACTAATCTATATTAATGGGTTCCACCGATAGACTTGCATCGATGAAATTAGATCAAGAACATTGTGTTTGAGAACATACTTGCATAATGACATTTTCTAGCACCATCTGCAACTTCTTGCATCTATGTGATTACTAATATATTCTCAGGTCATTATCTCATTTCAGACAAGGCTCTAACTCCTTAGATTTCGCTAACTATATGAACATGCTAACTCTTAGCATCACTAACTATTAGTAGCACTAACTATTAGTAGCACTAAATCTTAGTATTTATAACTATCAGCGTTGCTAACTCTTAGCACTGATCTAAACTCCTTTAGCCTAGATTTGAACTCTTTCAGATTATACAATGTCTGAAATGTTACAAGCATCTTACCATTTTAATTCTAAATAATATTAACGATTTTATTAGAAATGATAATTTTATAAATATTATCATTAAATATTTATACATTTTGGGATGGCACGTAAGCACAAATCCCAATAGTTAAAGGGTAGGAAACTGAGTCTTAAGTATCTTAAGATTTTAAGTTTTCCTGCTTACATAAGAGTTACGCAATAAGATAAACTTGCACCCAATGGGTACAAGTATAGGTTCATTAAGTATCTTAAGAATTCTATGAGATACTAATTTTATGATCCAGAAGAATGAAATGTGTTCGTTGCTTAAAATACCACTTTCTTTGAGAAATAGTTTCTTGAGGATCATAGGGATTGTAGAAATATTGTACTTAGCAAAATCAATCAGGAATCTAATGAACCAAAGATAGATACTTAGGGTCAAATGAGTAGTGGACCTTTTACACACTCTTTGCATAGGTCGGAAAGGATGTCAAGGCCACTTATTAGGTATGGTCAGATGCCTGAATGTGAACTTGGAGTTTCTTAATAGAAGGAAATGATAATTTGACTTACAAGAAGGCGATGTTAGACATTGACTCAGGAAAATATCAAGAAGCCATGAAATTTGAGATTGACTCTATGCATCAAAATCAATTTTAGGACTTGGTTGAGCTTTCCAATAGAATAGTTCCTATCTGTTGTAAATGAATTTACAAAGAAAGCGCGGGCTTGATGGGAAGGTAGAGACCTTTAAGGCCTGACTGGTGGCAAAAAGTTATGCTTAGTGATCTAGGATCAATTATGAGGAGAGCTTTGCACTAGTTGTGATGCTAAAGTCTATTAGGATTTTGTTGGCTCTAGTAGTATATTATGACTTTGAGATTTGGCAAATGGATGTAAAGACGGCGTTCCTAAATGGATACCTCGAGGAAGAGATATTCATGGAACAGCCTGAGGATTTTACATCCAGCTAGACTTCTAGTTTAGTATATAGGCTAAAGAAGTCCATTTATTGGCTTAAAGAAGCCTTCTGGAGTTGGATTCATCATTTTGATGAGGTAATCAGAAAGTTTGGTTTCATAAAAAATGATGAAGAAACTTGTGTATGAAAGGGTCAGTGAGAGCATGCTGGTTTTCTTAGTTCTCTATGTGTATGGCAGACTAATAATTAAGAATGATATTGGTATGTTACAATCTATAAAAAGCTATTTGAGTAAAAACTTCTCCATGAAAGATTTAGGAGAGGCTTCATATATATTAGATATAAAGCTTTATAGAGATAAAGCTAAGAAGCTGATAAAACTCTCCCAATTATCATACATCGATAACGTCTTAGAAAGGTACAATTTTACTAACTGTAAGATAGTTAATGTACCTTCTAGACATGGTGTTCAAGGAGAATGTCTTCTCAAATGAAAGATAAAAGAGTTAATGTCTAACATACCATATATATCAATAGTTGGAAGCTTGATGTATATTATGATGTGCACGAAGCCTGACATCAGTATGGATATAAGTGTTACAAGCTGGTACTAGTCTGATCTAGGTGATAGCTATTGGATAGTAGTCAAACATATCCTGAAATACGTTAAGGGTACTGATGCGATAATTCTATATCATAAATTAAGTGCAAGTATACACTATCGTATGCAAGTAATAAAGAGACTAAATAAGTCGGATGTCGAACCCACAGGGATAATGTTTTCTTTTTAACCAATTACTAAAATTATATCTTCCTAATAATTATTCAGATAAATAAAAATCCAAGAATGAATGTAGAAAATATAAAAGTAAAAACACAAAGCAATGAGATTTAAAGATAACAACGTAGAGAAAACCTAGGATTAATATTATCCCTCAATATGCTTTTTAATGATTAATCCTCTAATATTTAACTCACTTAGTCTTTATTATTGATCAAGACACTAATGTATTCACAAGCCTCTTCCAAGGTCATGCAAGTATACCCTAATTTACCAAATACCTATATTCCTATGGTACTTGTAATAAATTAAGATTCATTAAGATTAGGTCTTATTGATCATACATGCCAATTAGGTATATCCCTATCCTAAATTGAAACTTGCATATGCAACATTGAATGTTACTCTACAATCATGCATCAAATTACCTAGGTCTAAATATTATGACTCCTCTTCCGAGTTTATCAATAATATTACCAACTCATTCACCATATATTGGCCAGATATATTGAAGCATTAAACACAAGTAATTTAAATAATAAAGGACTAAGTTTATTAAATACTAAAAGATATGGCAATTAAGCACACATATTGAGTTCAAATATTAACCCTAGAAAATAAGTTAGCTCATGGCTACAAGAGAACAGCAGTAAAAATAATTATAAATCATGATACAGTTATTAGCAAACCGATATAGACGTCGAATTGCTCTTAATTGCGCTGCCTAGGAACTCTTGATGCCGAAGAACGTCTTGTATCTCTCTCTAAAGTTGCTTCAATTAAGCTCCTATTGCTCTCCAAGACTCGTGCTCTGTATTCTTGGTGCTCTTGGGTCGTCTTGGATTCCTTTTTGAAGGCTGGGAAGGAGTGGCTTTATATAGGGATTGATATGAGCTTGAAAATCTCAATTCTCGTCGGACTAGGACTCGCACTACCGCTAGCGCGCTATGCATCTGTCGCTGGGGCGACGCGTGAAAAAGCCTTTACCTCTGGAGCGGTGGGATCTTGGCGCTGGGGCGCTGCAAGAAAACGGCTTCACCGCTGTCGCGGTATGTTGATAGCGCTGGGGCGATGAAGCGTCGCTGGCGCGGTGACTCTTCGGCGCTGGGGCTCTAGACGCGACTTAAGCAGGTCGTTTTTCTTATTTCGATCACTATTTCAGCGCTGGGGCGAAAATTCTTGTGGCGCTGGGGTGATGGACACATACTTTGAAAACTTTGCATTTTAGTCCCTGTTTTTGCTCCTTTTGCATTCTTTCTTTAAATTTCGTTCAAGTCCCTATAATTAACAATAAAGCACATAAATAGCCATCTATTTTCATAAAATCATAAAATATCAATAATAAAAACATGAGAAAATATATGACAAATTTGCCCTTATCAAATTCCCCCAAACTTAAATACTTGCTTGTCCTCAAGCAATAAAATAAAACTAAGAGAGAAACAAAGGGTTATACTTGACTCATTTAACAAAACAAAACAAAATATAATAAACTAGTAAGATGATCAAAATCATTGTCTCAAAGGCTGACGAAATGGTACAAATCCTTAAGGTAGACAAATAGCTATTAACAATTCTAATTATCTTCATTTAGTCCCTCATTCTTCCTTATAAATAATCACCATGTGTGTGTGTGCAAGCAGCAAGCAAATAGCGAAAACCATACTTTGATTTACTTTATACTTTAGTTTGTACAGAAAAGATGATGTCTCGGCATTTAATTTGTATAATGACACTTCCATAAGCTTGTCTTTATTACCCTCTCCACTAATGTAAAAAATCACATGTCTAAGGATCTATTTAGGACTTTACTTAGCTTGTAATGTAAGGTTAAGGTCAAGGTGGGATAAAAGGATAAATATATGAAGTTCAATTCACACCATGAACACTTAGATTTTACCTAGAAACCCCTTGATCTTCTTTTTCTTGTATTATCTCTTCCCCCAAACTTATTGTGTTTCCCATCTTTCTTTTCAACCTTTTAATTTTCAAAGAATTTTTTCTTTTTTTCTTAAGTTGGGGGTATTTTATTTTCTCTTTTTTTTCTTTTTTTTTTCTTCAATTTTATATACCCCCAAACTTAGATTGATAAATACCACCCAAACTTATTTTTCTCATATCACCGCAACTTTTTCCTTTCAAGAGTATTTCTAAGCAAATGCAAATTTTATGGTGTTACGGGTAAATTTTTAGATAAGTAAACTTTAAGTCTTGGGCTTGTAATGTGGTTAAACCAAAGAATGGGTCATTAGGCTCAAAATAGGGTACTAGGGATAAATATACTCTAAAAGGTAGGCTAAAAAGGCTCAATCAGTCCAAAGATGGCCTAATGTCATTTCCCTATTCATGTGTTTTCTAGAATTTCGCCTCAAGTAGTAACTAAAGACAAGTTCTAGAGTGTCGGTCTTCGAGACCGTGGTGTACTCTCTAAAATATAAGTATCTCTAAGTAATAGTTATAACTATTCATGCTTATAAAGTGCTCAAAAAATTGGTGATTATGAATAAGGTCAAATTTGTTCCTAAACTTGAATAATCAAAATTGTCTCAAGTATCTATCATTCTTAGGAATTTATAAAAATAAATTCAACCATGTATTCTTTTTCTTATCATAGACTAATGATCATCTTATCAAAACCTAATAAAAATGAATTAACTAAAAAAACTAAGTAACTAAAAAAAACTTTAACCCACAAGAATGACCCCCCAAATCGTGCAGCAAAATGAACACAAGAAAGTGTTTCCCACCCCCAAACTTAATTTAGACATTGTCCCAAATGTCAAAAAATTAAAGAAGTGAAATTAAGAGACTTCCCTGGTCAATTTTCGCTGCCGCGCTGAGTCTCCATCGCTGGGGCGATGTTCTGGTGCTGCCGCGATAATATTCCGTCGCTGCAGCGCTGAAGGCTGATTTCTGCACAGTTACTGGAATTTGCGCTGGCGCGATGTTGCGTGTACCGCGGGGGCGGTGGTGTCTCGATTTTTCTGTCGCTGCCGCGCCATGTTATGCCGCTGGAGCGCTGAAATTCTTGGTTTTTTTTTTTTTTTTGTGCTGAAAAAATAAAAAAATGATAATAATAATATTAATACTTTTCTTGGGTTGCCTCCCAAGTAGCGCTTGATTTAACGTCATCGACTTGACGGGGCTTCCTTTTCTTTTATGGTGGGTCGAAGATGCTGATGGAAGCATTTGTGTAAGTGATCTTGCTGGCTTTCTTCTTTTTCGGCTTCCATATTCTTGTAATTAAATCTCGGGCACTATCTTTTGCTCCATTCTCGTTATGTCTCTCCGGAAAGACTTTAATCTTAGATCGGGGAGATGGTTCTTCCTTTTCTTTCTCCTTGCTTGCTTCGTCGTGATGCTGCTTTTTTTTCTTCTCTCTTGCCTTCCTATGCTTCAATGCTCTTTTTCGGATGTGAGGATCCAATGTCTCCATATTTTTAATTTGCTTAACGCTTAGATGCACCACATTAATGCAGAAACAGTCTTCATTTTCAGTTGGTAATTTGATCTCCTTGAAGACCTTAAAAGTGACTGTATCCTCTTGTACTCTCATGGTCAACTCCCCTTTTTGCACATCAATAATTGTTCTTCCAGTGGCTAGGAAGGGTCTTCCAAGGATGATTGGGATCTCCTTGTCTTCTTCCATATCCAAAACAATGAAATCGGCAGGGAAGATGAATTTATCGACCTTAACCAACACATCTTCAATTAATCCCTTAGGATAGGTGAGAGAACGATCTGCTAACTGAAGTGTGATATTTGTTGGTTTGGCTTCTCTCAGTCCTAATTTGTTGTACACGGACAGTGGCATAAGATTGATGCTAGCTCCCAAATCACAAAGTGCTTTCCCAAAATCATAATTCCCAATTGAGCATGGTATGGTGAAACTCCCAGGATCTTTGAGCTTTGGAGGTAGCTTCTTTAGGAGGATGGCGCTACACTCTTCTGTCAGGGCCACAGTCTCGAAGTCGTCTATTCTTCTCTTTTTTGATAGGATTTCCTTTATAAATTTTACATAGCTCGGCATTTGCTCCAGTGCATCTGCAAAAGGAAGATTAATATGTAATTTCTTAAAAACATCAAGAAATTTTGAAAACTGCTTATCTATTTTCTTCGTTTGCAGCCTCTGAGGAAATGGAGGTGGTGAAGTGAATGACTGCATAGGTTGCTTCTGCGGGTTGCTATTGGTATCTTCTGCTGCATTTTCTCTTTTTAGTTCTTGCACTTGAATACCTTTTTCTATGCTTTTCTGCGTTTCAGCACTCTTCTCTTGGTTTCTGAGCTGCTGTAATCTCTGAGGAAATGGTATAGGTGGTCTATATGGTTGCACGTCATCTTGCTGGACCACTGGTTCTTTTTCCTTCTCTATCATTTCTGAAAGCTGTGGTTGAGGAGTGTTATCATGTAAAACTTTACCACTTCTTAGGGAGATGGCTTGGCACTGTTCTACACTTTCTTTTGGATTGACTTCGGTGTTGCTTGGTAGAGTTCCTTGAGGTCGATTGTTTATTGCTGTAGCAAGTTGTCCTACTTGATTCTCCAAGGCTCTAAGTGAAGCTGCTTGACTTTGGAAGAGTGCATCTTTTTTTTCATAAATTGTAAGAGCATGTCTTCAATGTCTGATTTTTTCTCTTGCTGGATTTGCAGTTGGACGCCAGGAGGAGCTTTAGAATGTTGTCCTTGATTATTGTTACTCCATGAGAAGTTGGGGTGATTTCTCCATCCATGATTATAAAAATTTGAGTTAGGATTGTTCCGGTTGAAGTCTCCTACATATTGAGCAGTCTCCATGCATTGTCCATTAGCATGATTGCTTCCACAGAAATCGCAAGTGATGGGTTGACTTTTGATAGCATTAACTCCCAAGTTGCTTAATTGTTTGGTCAAGAGGTTGACTTGAGCAGATAATGTGGTCAAAGTGTCTACTTCATGTAATCCAGCAATCTTTCTTGTGGTTGACCTTTCAGTGGGCCATTGATAGGCATTGGACACCATCTCATCTAGTAGATCATAAGCTTCATCGGTGGATTTATTCATAAGTGCTCCTCCAGCTGCAGCATCTGCTATTGTTCTGAATTGACCGGCTAATCCATTGTAGAATGTTTGTACAAGCAACCACTTCGGAATTCCATGATGAGGACATTTTCTTTGCATATCCTTATATCTCTCCCATGCCTCATAAAGAGATTCTCCATCTAGTTGTAGGAATGATGTGATGTCGTTCCTCATCTTGGCAGTTTTAGTAGGTGGAAAATATTTGGCGAGGAACTTTTGTGCAAGATCATCCCATGTAGCTATAGATCCGGATGGAAGTGATAACAGCCAGCTTTTTGCTTTGTCTCTCAAGGAAAAGGGAAACAACCTTAGTCGGATTGCATCATCAGACACCCCATTATACTTGAATGTGTCACATATCTCCAAGAAGTTGATAATGTGCATGTTTGGATCATCATTGGGTAGTCCACCAAATTGTACCGAATCCTTGAGCATTTGAATTGTGCTTGGCTTGATCTCGAAGTTATTAGCTTGAACAGTTGGTCTTTGAATGCTTGAATGGATTCCATTGACTAAGGGAACAGCATACTCCCTTAGTGGTCTTGCTTTATTGTTAGGTGCAATTGGTACTTGATCTTCCATAGTGTTAACTTGATTTTTCTCTCTTCTAATTCTTCTTAAAGTTCTTTCAATCTCTGGATCAAAAGCAATCAAGTCTTCACTTTTCGATCTTCGCATGTACCTCGTAACAAAGAAAGTAAAACTAAATTAAGAAAAATAAAAATAAAAAAAACTCTGAAGTAAAAACTAGAAAGATTGGTATTAATATTGGTGAAAAAGTAGATAATTATCCCCGGCAACGGCGCCAAAAACTTGATGCGATAATTCTATATCATAAATTAAGTGCAAGTATACACTATCGTATGCAAGTAATAAAGAGACTAAATAAGTCGGATGTCGAACCCACAGGGATAATGTTTTCTTTTTAACCAATTACTAAAATTATATCTTCCTAATAATTATTCAGGTAAATAAAAATCCAAGAATGAATGTAGAAAATATAAAAGTTAAAACACAAAGCAATGAGATTTAAAGATAACAACGTAGAGAAAACCTAGGATTAATATTATCCCTCAATATGCTTTTTAATGATTAATCCTCTAATATTTAACTCACTTAGTCTTTATTATTGATCAAGACACTAATGTATTCACAAGCCTCTTCCAAGGTCATGCAAGTATACCCTAATTTACCAAATACCTATATTCCTATGGTATTTGTAATAAATTAAGATTCATTAAGATTAGGTCTTATTGATCATACATGCCAATTAGGTATATCCCTATCCTAAATTGAAACTTGCATATGCAACATTGAATGTTACTCTACAATCATGCATCAAATTACCTAGGTCTAAATATTATGATTCCTCTTCCGAGTTTATAAATAATATTACCAACTCATTCACCATATATTGGCCAGATATATTGAAGCATTAAACACAAGTAATTTAAATAATAAAGGACTAAGTTTATTAAATACTAAAAGATATGGCAATTAAGCACACATATTGAGTTCAAATATTAACCCTAGAAAATAAGTTAGCTCATGGCTACAAGAGAACAGCAGTAAAAATAATTATAAATCATGATACAATTATTAGCAAACCGATATAGACATCGAATTGCTCTTAATTGCGCTGCCTAGGAACTCTTGATGCCGAAGAACGTCTTGTATCTCTCTCTAAAGTTGCTTCAATTAAGCTCCTATTGCTCTCCAAGACTCGTGCTCTGTATTCTTGGTGCTCTTGGGTCGTCTTGGATTCCTTTTTGAAGGCTGGGAAGGAGTGGCTTTATATAGGGATTGATATGAGCTTGAAAATCTCAATTCTCGTCGGACTAGGACTCGCACTACCGCTAGCGCACTATGCATCTGTCGCTGGGGCGACGCGTGAAAAAGCCTTTACCGCTGGAGCGGTGGGATCTTGGCGCTGGGGCGCTGCATGAAAACGGCTTCACCGCTGGCGCGGTATGTTTATAGCGCTAGGGCGATGAAGCGTCGCTGGCGCGGTGACTCTTCGGCGCTGGGGCTCTAGACGCGACTTAAGCAGGTCGTTTTTCTTATTTCGATCACTATTTCAGCGCTGGGGCGAAAATTCTTGTAGCGCTGGGGCGATGGACACATACTTTGAAAACTTTGCGTTTTAGTCCCTGTTTTTGCTGTTTTTGCATTCTTTCTTTAAATTTCGTTCAAGTCCCTATAATTAACAATAAAGCACATAAATAGCCATCTATTTTCATAAAATCATAAAATATCAATAATAAAAACATGAGAAAATATATGACAAATTTGCCCTTATCAGGTACGAAGGATAAGTTTCTTATTTATGGAGACAGTGATTTACAAGTGAGAGGATACACAAATTTGGACTTTCAATCTAACCTAGATGATAGAAAGTCTACATCTAGGTATTTGTTTACTTTTAATGAAGGCACAGTGAGCTGGAAGAGCACTAAGCAGGGGTTTACAAGTGACTCTACCACAAAGGCAAAGTACATTGCAGCTTCAGAGGCTACAAAAGAAGCTATTTGGATTCAAAATTTTGTCGCCAAGCTCAGAATAGTTCCAAGTTTGTCAGATCCTATCCCTTTATTTTGCGACAACAACGAGGCTATGGCACAAGCGAATGAGCCAAGAGCACAACAAAAGTCTAAGTTTATGGAGCGCAAATACCACATCATTAGAGAAATCTTGCCTATAGGAGATGTAATTAATTATAATGTAGCGATCCCCCTTACCAAAGCCTTAACTCCATAGGTGTTTGAGAAACATGTAGAGTCTTTAGATATTAGACACCACTGTGATCGACACTAAGGCAAGTGGGAGATTGTTAGGGTTATGCCTACGTTTCATCCTAGATTTATATTGATATCTATATAGTGTATATTTTATTAAATCGCTAATTACTATTTAATTATATGGTTTAATGCTTGTTACGCTACGGACTCTGTTAGATTTGAAGGAGTTCAGATCAGGTCTAAAAGAGTTTAAACCAGTGCTAAAAGTTAATAGTGCTAAGAGTTAGCAAATATTCAAAAAATTAGAACGTTGTCTATAATGGGACAAAGACCTCAGAATATACCAGTAGTGACATAGTTGCAAAAGTTGTAATCGAGTGCTGAAAAATGTCATTATGCAAGTATGTTCTCAAATATATATTCCTGATCTATTTTTACCGATGCAGGTCTATCGGTGGATTCTTTCTATATAAATAGATATAGATCTATATACGGGTATTTAGCTAGGACTAGATACTGAACAGACTCATAAAGACCCCAATAGACTTCTTATGTAGCTGTCAATTGAAGGTCCTCTCGAGTTAAGTAGTATACGTGGTCCTCTGACCTGAGTGCCACGGTGGGCTTGTGAATAATCCACCATGCTTTGGTTCCACGCATGTTAGAGACCTTTTATAGTCTGACCGCTAGGTGTCGTTAGGTATAGTTCGATACTTATGGAGTCTGATGTGCGTAGACATAAGATCATTAGCTCATATAAAGAGTTTTATAGCCAGATGCTTCGAGACTGTATATCAAAAAGTCTTATGGCCTCAACTTATACCCGAGAAAAGAATTTTCATAGGTTCAAACAATGTGGTAAAGAGTTTGCTTATATTGTTCAATGAGATACTAGTCTGGAGATAGGTTTATGGATGAGCACATAGGAATTTGATGGTGTTGATCTATGTCCCCACACATCCAGGACATAGATGATAGAATGACTATACATATGCATTGTGACCTCAGCTTGTATGGTTCAATGTACTGATTTATAATATCTGTGACATATACATAGGGCATTATTCATGGACTCATAGAATAGTTTCATCTGACAAATCGAGTGTAGACCTAGGGAGTCCTGCAATATGGAATGTACTCGTTGTGCACTGAAGCAGCCTACCGAATTAAATTGTTCAGTCCAATAATATCCAATAGTACCACAGGATGTATGTATGTCTGTAATTAATTGTTAAATATATTAATTAGTCAATAATTGTTTACTAATAATATCATAACATGCGATGCATTATGAACCCTCAATTGAGTTTACTTAAGTATAAAATTTAGTAAGACCCACTAAGATGTATACTTAGTAACTATTTATAAGGGTATATTGATAATTTCACACATTAATTATTTAAATATTAAATAATCAAAATATATTATTTTATTATTATAGTTAAACTTGGTGGCCAAGTTTAGTGATTTTATTAATATAATATTATTATTTTAATATATTTTAAGATATATATGGTTGGTGGAAACGTGTGAAAGGTGAGAGAGGCAATTGTTACTTCTTTTTTGCTTTTGCTTGTTGTTGAAAGAAAAGGAAAGAAAGGTGGCCAGCTATACCAAGTGAGAAACAAATGGATTTAATCTCTTGTAACATAATTTTAAGTGTTGAAATTATTTTCTTACTCATATTCAATGTAGGCTACCAAAACAACAACATAACAATTTATATTATTGATCAAAAAGTTTATCAAAGGAAATATAAATCAATATGGTTTAAATGTTAAACTCAGTGCTGGATTAGAGGATTTGCTTTCTAGCTCATCAAGTTTACCAAGTTACTTTTTATAATTGCCTACGAATAGGACTCTAAGCGGACTCCCAAAATACATGTGTAAAATATTATACATTTTAATAATTTTTTAACTTTACACTTTATATATTAATTTAATTAATATAGATTTTATGTATTTATTGTATGATTTTATTATTCTGTTGCGTCAAATATATAGAAGATAAATATTTTATACAATGAACACTATTACACATGTATACACTCGTGTACAATAAATCCCTAACAAAATAAGACTCAATACAAAAGTGAAAACTACAAGACTCAGAATCCTTACAAAAAATGATATAACAAAAATTCCTAATTGAATTACAATCATCTAGAGCAGAAAATTCTGAAATAGACTCACCCGCCACTCTAAGAGGCGGATCTACATTCACTTCCTATCAAGATTCTGAATCACCCTGTACGCCTTGAGGAACCTCCTCATGAGTTGGAACTTCTGTGGACTCTGCACCATCTTCATTCTTATATAAAACCTCGGAAGAAGAGACGGGACAGCCATCATAAGGATATGAACGAACCTCCTCAAGATTCAAAGCGACTAGAACCTTTAAAGGTGGAGAATCAGTAGATACTGGGATCCTTAGAACCTCTACAATATGGGAATCAGAATGTATTTGGGCTATAAGAACTGCTGACTGAGCGTGAACATCACTGGTAAATGTTTCCTCCCCTACTCTAACCCACTTAATAGAAACCTCAGCCCTACTGATGGTTCTTTTGCTTTTAGTCATAGGCTTCTGCGGAGGAAACAGATTGCACAACTCTTCTATAAACAACTAAAGGGCCAAAGCAATGAAGTAAAGATTACAAATGAACAAAACGATCAAACTAGAAGAACAAACACATGATGAGAGAGATATATTTACATTTCCATCTTGTGTTGTGGACTTAGGCGGCACAAGAACATTTCAAGGAGGAATAGATGGTTCCACATAAAAAGCTAGATCCACTAGAATCAAACCTCCTGAACTTTGCCCAGTTTCCATCAGACAACTTAATACAGTGAAGTCCATAAATTCACCATCAAGAGATGCCCGAACTGACTCGACACGAGCCACTGCTGAAAACAAGAAAGAAATTAGAAAACAGAAGGAAAAACATCTAGGAACCAAGAATTCCCAGAGTGCAGTCAGAATTTATTGATATCTGAAAAAAAATTATTTGATAACATTGAGCAATGTAAATGTCCTCATCATTACCTTCAAGAAAAAAGTCCTTTTCGAGAAGGAACTCTAACCACATCACTCTTTGACGAAAACCTATTACGTCAAATGGGGTTTCCTAACTTTAATACTCAGATTCGGTGGAATAAGTGACCGCAGACCCTCATCTGGAGTGACGACACAACGGAGGAAGCGTACTCTGAGTTAACTCTAAAATTTTTGTAGCATCTCAAAAGTGTGAATATGATTATGACTTATGGGATAAGTCCAGAAGAAATTCTTCAAAAATTATTCCCTCCCTAGAATTTGTGGGAGAGAAAGAGTAGTATTCTAATTATACGCCCCAAAAGATTTGTTCACTTCAAAGGAAGCCATAGTTGCTTCTAATCCTCACTTATAACAATAGCGTTTTCCTCGATTAAGAAAGGAAAACATGCGAGAAACTTAATGAAGGTTTGAATTTTATTCCTTACATAATTATTTATTCTTGCATGTGTTATTATTCTTATAACTAAAATAGAATCCTTATTCAACATTTCTTATAAGAAAACCTTGATTCACTAAATAAAGAGTAAGATCAAATACAAGTTAAACAATGCCACTAGAATCCTCTTATAGATTGAACTTCATGTTGAAAATCGAGTGTGTGACATACGAGTGTATACGTTATTTCAAAAATTACTACACGCAACGGAAGCATGTTAACAAATACACTCAATTTAACAAATTTAACCACATATATCACATATATGCTCAAGTATAACTATTATACAATAATTTATATATGATGAACAATTGTGTACATAAAACTAAAATGTAAAGAACACTTACCTAATGAAGGTAGCTTTACAAAATCTTCAAGTCTTCCAACAATCCAATTGAAGAAGTCACCTTGAAGTGAATTGTTGAACAATTCTAGTTCATAATTATTTGGTGGGATTATGGAGTTAGAATAGTAGCTTAATTTTTAGAATTTCCAGCAACATGTATTCAAACTCTTTGAATACAATTTTGTTTTTTAAATGAAGATGATAAATATTTTACATACAACTCTTGTATTAATTCTTAAAAATAATTTTCATAGGATAATTATTTTGAACAACTCTTGTCTAAAATAATTATCTTTTCTTCATTTTTTTTTTATTCATTTTTAGCCATCATTGAGAGAAGAAGAAGAAGAAGCGAGGTTTTTCATATTTTTCAACACTTGAAAGAACAAAAATAATTTTTCTTTTACCTCTCAATTCCTTTGGCCGAATTCTTGCACTTTCAAATTGAAAAATTCATTGAATTCTTTTGTATCAATTTGTTACAATAATATATTCATTTGTTAGCCAAATTTTATTTTTGTTATTCAACACTTTTTGATAAAACAAAAATAAGTGCTCCACCAATTTAATTATTGGTCTCTCACTTAGGATTAATTTATTAAGCACTAGAATAATGGCCACTTAAATAAATTATTACCTAACAAATATAATTATTTTAATCATATTAGGTAAATAAATGGCCAACATCTAGGCTCGTCATTATATTAAAATACAATGACCATGATTAATATACATTATCATATTATCTAATAATATCTAATTTAATTATTCAAAACAATTTTGAATAACTATTTTTTACCTCACTAATTTTTACTAGCAAGGTTAAATGGTAAAATTAAGATAAAATCAAATCATGGTTTTTTTTTAGGGTGCAAATAGACCCATCTTGTGATTGATGAATGAGAATTAAAAAGATAACATCAATAATTAATAGAGTTTGGAGAATTTGTGTTAATAGACCAATAATGAAAGGTTGACAATATAATGTTTTTCTCCATTTTAGTGAAAGTTTCGAGTTCAAATCTCTCCCATGTCAAAAATAAATAAATAATAAAGTTTGGAGTTTCTTTCTAAAAATTTATTTTGTTTTTGTTACTTTTAATTACTGTACAATATAATATTATAATAAATAACTCACTTGATCAATTGTTGCTTCCCCCTAGATTTCAAGTCAATCCTAACCCTAAAAAGGAATAGAGTCCTATCCCATTTAGAAAACCTAATCCAAATAGAGAATAATCACATCTCTTAAATTAGAGAATTATTATCCCATAAATTGGAGAATTATCATCTTTTAAATCATGGGATTTATGAGGATTAATTATTATCCCTTAAAACATGAAATTGATGTGGATTAAATAACATTTCTAATAAGACTACCATTTAATCTTACAACACTTATAAAAAAAAGGCTCAACAATAGAAAAGGGAGTTCAAATACGTTAACTTCTTCATGTTTCTTATTCTATTTCTTCTTTGTAATAGTCATAGTGATTGTACTAATGTTGTAAACAAATTATTGAATAGTACATATAAGTTAGCCCATCAGGCTTAATAAAGTGGACATAAGCCCGAATTAGGGTGAATTATTATATATCCAGTGTCCCTTTTTCTCTCTCTCATATCTTTACTTTATTACTCTCAATCAATGGTTTCTCAATAAAATATAAATTTAACTTGTTGACTTAAAGAGTTGTCTAAATTTCTAGGTCAACAATTTGTAGCCTTTTGTGAGAAAACGCAACAAAAAATCATGAAGACTAACTATGGAGATTAGTAACTCAAAGATAAGTTCTTGATTTTGATTTATGTTAATATTTTTGCCAATATTTGATTTCATAATGATATCACTTGATTTTATTACGAGTTTTGATATCAACTCAATTCATCTCAATTAAGAGATTTTAACGCTAATCCTCCAAAATTCTTCTTGATTTGACTTTGTAGCATAATATTTTTTCTGCTAAAAAAAGGGCAAGAACGGACAATAAGTAAAGAAGAGCCCATGGGCCACCATACTTGTGAAATTAAAATAGGTGTTGTTATCAGTTGAAATTCTTTCCTCAGGTTAAGGGTAAAAAATAAAAAAATAAAAACATTTATGTGAAAAAAAAAAAAGAAGTACCAAGCAGGATCCTTCCTTACAAAAAATAGTGAAAGAAGAAATGTGGAAGAAGATAAAACAAAAAACAATGCTCTACTTGATTTTTTACTAAAACTCCCTATATTATTGAAAAATATTAGATTTGACTAGATATTTTCAACACTTTTTTATAGAAGCCCCTAAAAAAAACACTTTTCATCCCAAGGCCGATCACATAAGTCCACCCCGAGGTAGACCAGGTAACTCCACCCCAAGTTCGATCACATAAATCTTCCTTGACGTCAATCACATAAGTCTACCCTAAGGCCGACCATATAAGTCCACCCTAAAGCCAACCACAAGGTCGACCATATAAATCCACCTTGAGGCTAATCACATAACTCCACTCCAAGGCCAACCACATAACTCGGCCCCAAGTGTAAGGACCCAAATTCCACATCGAACAAACACGTCCAAAGTGAAGGCCTTATAAGGAGTGATCACGCGTACCTGTGTGAAGCGCCTTTTGGGGATGGTGATTCATTCCACCCATAAAGGATAAAATCGTGAGGGGAAAGGACGCGTGCGTGAACTCTAAAGTGGATAATACCTTCCACGGGGATGTGAGCTCTTTCATTTAGTATCAAAGCCGAGGACGGCTCTGTTTCAATGGTGGGGGGTATTGTAAAGACCCAAATCCCACATCGGATAGACTCGTCCAAAGTGAAGGCCTTATAAGGAGTGATCACACATACCTGTGTGAGGCGCCTTTTGGGGATGGTGATTCGTTCCGCCCATAAAGGACAAAATCGTGTGGGGAAGAATGCGTGCGTGAACCCCAAAGCAAACAATACCTTCTACAGAAATGTGGGCTCTTTCACTAAGGCCGACCATATAACTTCACCATATAAGTCTTGTTGTCAAGATCTAATATATATGGGTGTATACGTGTGCTATTGTGTCTATTGCCTAAAATACATATCACATACATATAATAGGCGACGGAAGCATTAAATTAAACAATAAACACAATAAATAAAATATATTAATCATATTAATATATTAGTGGGGTTGAGAACTCACCTCAATGTGTAACATTATACACGTATATCCCTAGAGTCTGCATGGAGACCAATTTGTAGACAGTTCTAGTCACCAACTCGGTGGGCTTGGTGAGCTAGAACAGCAGCCTGATATCCAGCACGAGATTAACTCTTAATCTCAAAATAGTCGGGTGTGTGCTTTCATCTTTTTCTTTAAAAAGATAAGAAATAGAGATTGAAGTAATTCTTAATTACTTCTAATAGAACCAAAGAGAAAAATAAAATAATTTTCTTTTTCTTCTTTTCCTCTCTTTGTTTTTTTTTCTTTTCTTCTTTAGTTCCCTTCTTCTTCTTTTCTTTCTTTTTCTTTTCTTCTTTTCTTCTCCATTTCTTCTTTCTTTCTCTCGACCAAAAATTGTAACACACATTTAAAATACATACCATTTCATATATATATATATATATCTCACATTAATATAATAATAATATTATATATTATAATATTAAAAAGCCACCTTTTATGAAAAGATAATATTATTATATTAAATAATAATAAAATATATAAAATACATGACAAGTAAATGGCATTATTTAATATAATAATATTATATTTAAGATATTTTGATTATTTAATAATTAAATAATCAATATGTGAAATGATCATTTTGTCCTTCGTAAATAGTTACCAAGTCTGCCTCCTAGTGGGTCTCACCAAATCTCACACTTAGGTAAACTCAATCGAGGGTCCACAATGTGCCACTTGTTATTGTACAATTAGTAAATAACAATTATTAACTAATTCATGTATTTCACCCTTAAATACAGACACGCACGTATTCCTGTAGTAGTACTGAATATGTTGGATTAAACACTTTAATCCAGCACGCTACCCCAGTGCACAACGAGTACACTCCATATCACAGGACTCCCTAGGTTCATGCTCGATTCGTCAAATGAAACTATTCAATAAGTCTGTGAACATTGCCCCACGCACACGTCACGGATATACAAATCAGCACGTTGAACTATATAAGTTGAGGTTACAACGCATACGTATAGTCCTTCCGTCATGATATCTTAGATGTGCGGGGATATAGATTATCACTGTCAAATCCTCTAGTGTTCATCCATGTCCTATCTCCAAACTTGTATCTCACTAAATAATATGCGCAAACTCTTTTGCCATATTGTTCTACCCTGGCGGAATTCTTTCCCGGGATTAATACTTATGGCCACAAGATTTTCTGAGATACAATCTCGAAGTATCTGGATATCAAACTCCTTATACGAGCTGACGGATCTCATATCTGTACATACCAAACTCCATAAGTATCGGATTATACCCAGCGACACCCAGCAGTCACACCATGAAAGGCCTGTAACATGCGTGAAATCAAAGTACAGTGGATCACTTACAAGCCCACCGTGGCATTCAGGTCAAAAGACCACGTATACTATTCAACGCGAGAGGACCCTCTGTTGACGGCTTACATAAAATGTCTATCGGAGGCCCTCGTGAGTCTGTCCCATATCTAGTCCTAACTGGATACCCATATATCAATACGAGCTCCAAGCTCACGGTCGGCTAGAAATGACCATCTATACCCTATAGGTACGATATATGCTTATCTATATAAAAAGGTATTCACCGACAAACCCGCATTAGTAGAATTAGATCAGGGATAATTATTTAAGAACATACTTGCGCAACTAGTATTTTCTAGCACCCGATTACAACTCTTACAACTATACTGTTACTAGTATATTCTCAGGTCTATGTCCTATTACAGACAAGGCTTCAACTCTTGGATCAGCAGAGTATTATAACCAGCTAACACTTAGCTGTGCTAACATTTAGCATTTATATCTCTCAGCATGGCTAACTGTAGGCCCTTATCTAAACTCCTTTAGATCTGATCTGAACACCTTCAGATCGTATAATGTCTATAATGTTACATTGTATAATACCATATTAATGAGTATTAGCGATTTAATGGGAATGTACACTTGTATAAATACACAACTATATGTACATTCAGGGATGACAAGTAAACACTAACCCTAACAAGTCTGCCTCGAGGTCGACCACACAAATCCACCCTATGGTCGATCACATAAGTTCTCTCGGAGACCAACTGCTGAAGTCCTTCAAAGTTAAGCACTTGAACACTTAAGCCCCTCAAAATCAAGCACTTGAACACGTAAGCCCTCCAAGGTGGAGTATTTAATCACTTAAGCCCACTGAGGTTAAACACTTAAAACTTATACCCCCGATGCTTTATCATAGTATTGATGAGGACTAACTATCATCCCTTCATATATGAAATGGATGAGGATTAAATGACATTCCTAATAAGACTCTACTATTAAACTCTACAACACCTATAAAAAGGGGGTTTAACAATGAAAAACTAGGTTTCAAACTAAGTTAATTTTTTATGTCTCTTATTCTCTTATTTTATTTCTTCTTTTTAATGGTCGCGATGCCTTATACTACTATTGTAAACACATTGTTGAATAATGTATGTGAGTGGGTCCATTAAACTCGATAAAATGGACGTAAAGTTAAATTAGGCCGAATAACTATATATCAAATATTCATTTTTTCTCTATTATCTTTGTTTTATTAGTCTCAATCAATGACTTTCTAATAAAATATAATTTTAACTTGTTGAATTGAGAGTTATTTAAATTTTTGGATCAATTATTATATATTTTTTTAAATTAAAATTTATTATAATTGTTTTGTAATATAATATTAATAATAAGTGACTCAAAATACTAAATAACTTACTTGGTCAATTGTATTTTTTAAAAAAAAATTTAAAAAATTTATTTATTATATAAACAAGGTAGATAACAAGGGCAAAGGATAATGAATAAAAAATATACTAGTATAATACGGAGGGATAATGAATAAAAAAATTGAAATCTTTACCAAACACACCAACTAGAATTAGGATCCATCACAACCCATGTACACACACGTGTCGATCATGTTGTGGTAGGCCCAAACTCATGGCTGATGCCTGATGGAATTGTTTTGTATAATTTTTGTTAAAGCTTGCTAGTTAGGTAATTATTGTTATTGCAATTTTAATTTTAATTATTGTAATTATAAGTAATTATAATAATTATTATTTTAATTATAATTATAATTATAATTACAACTATAATTACAACTGTAATTGGTATTTTTGTAATTTGAATGTAATTCTAAATTTAATTATATTTATAATTATAATTCCTATTGCAATTTGAATTAAACTAAAGTTATAATCAGATTAAAAAATTATAATTATAATTACAATTACAATAATAACAAGTACAATTATAGTTACAATCACGATTACCATTGAAATTACAATTATTGTAATTATAATTACAATCACAATGGTTAGTTATAATAATTAGGATTAGAATTAGAATTGCAAATATATATATATATATATATATATATATATATAAAAGATAATTGCAATACAATTCAATTACAATTACAACACTTCTTGCAAGCTTAAATGTAAATCATATAAAACAACTAGATCAATGACTGAAAACATAATAAATAGATACCCTCGTCCATAAATTTGAATAATAGTGAGCTAATAGTTATTTAATCAACACTAAAGTCAAATAAACGAATAAATTAAAATTTTAGTCATGGTTAGTTTGGACTCGTGTGGGCATGGTCCATATGGTGCAATATGGGTATGGCACGGGCAATGGTCCCTTGCCAACTATAATAACATACTGGGCTTGTACTAAGTTGTATAGAAATAGATCGTGCCTATATCGACCTTGGGCCAACCCAACCTATTTTAAAACTCTACTATTCTATTAGTGTCAACATACATTTTTGAATTTTAAAGATCATAAAGTGCAAGGGTACATCAAATTATTTTCAAGAGCTAAACATATTTTTAATTCTTGAACTGTATTCTTGACAATAGAATACATCTTATGTACTTCAACTCTTTTAAGTAGCAGGAAAAATTATATGTTTTCTTAAATATTAATGTTTTTAAAGAAAAAAATGCAACTTATCTTTTGAATTATTTTTGGGTTTAATATTAGTTACTGAAGTATGAATTCTATATTTTTCTATTTTATATCATAATTTCTGAAAACAATATCAAATGCATTTTTAGTATGTGCCAAATTTGTAAGCCAAAATCCAGTTTTCAGTATAGTAGTATATGCACTCCAAAATTTTCTTCATTTTTCATATACTATTCTTTTTTTTATGTTTTATTACGTTAAAAATAATTTTTTTATATGAGAGGGGAGTTTCGCCACACAATCTCTATTTTAATAAAAAATATACATTACAAATTTTTTATTATTAAATTATTTAAACAAGTGCAATAATATTTTATTTTCTAAAAACTCATACTCATAAAATCGGCTTTGACCTTAATTGCATTTAATGTTGGATTTGTGTTAAGTCGCTTGATAGGCTGACCCGACCCAATGTCTTAGATACAAAGCAATTATCTTCAACTTAAATTCTACGTAGTGGGTGGTTACTGGAGTTTAACCAAAAAACAGTTAACCACGTATGAACTTTAAAATGCATGTGGAAGTTTGTTGCATGTAACCGAAACAAAAATAGAGAGAAAAAGAGTAAAGAGACCAAGAGTTGTTTCGAGAACACAATTGGTTCTTGCTTCAGGAACAGAGGGGATTTTCCATCTTTTTAACGATGCTGCAACCCTAAAAAAGGCAGTAATATAACCTTCTTGTATCCGAGCTTCCGCAACAACTAAAAGGTGAGAATTATACTCGGGTCTTGTATTATTTGATTCTATGTGTACTCTTGTTCAATTGTACAACTATGTTAATGCTGTTGGCAGTAAATAATTTTTGTTTTTGTTTAATAAAATAAATTTAACGAAATTTAAATTGTATTATTTATAATTATATGTATAGAGATAAAAAATTGTCTCAATTTCTTACTATAATAAATCTTGAATTAACCGGCTGTAATCTTCTCTATTATCTTTAATCTACAAATTTAACGTGTATGGGCACGTAGATTTTTTCTTAATCTCTAAAATTATTAATACAAAAATCTGAGAGAATGATAATAACTAAATTCTTTTTCCACGTAAAAATACATAAAAAGAATTTTTTTAATTATGGTTGTTGTCTTTTGTTTTATCTCATTACTATCTCATACCTCTCATATATATATATGAATCTCCCTTGAGTATTTAGAATTAGATTATGATTAAAAAAATTAGAATTTGATTAGAATTTGAGCTAGTAAATGGACTGTAAGACCCATGGGCTTCCTAATTCCAACTTAAAAGACATAATCCTTATTATCTCATAATACATCAATTTCTAAGTTAACCCCAAACTATTCCACTAAAAGCCAAAGACTGTACTCTAGAAACCCATGTTATTAAGTAAATGCCAATTTAATTAAAACTTCTTTTAATTAAATTGAACTTGATCTTTAAACCAATAACAACCATTAAATTGACCATCTAATTGATGTCTATAATTAAAGATAAGTCATGAAAAAATATCTTACCTCTATAATTATTTATTTACCTCTAAGTCATTGAATACTCTAATGGTCACTTTTAATATGTCTATATTTGTAAATAAATTTACAAATAAATATTAATTATTTAATAAATAAATTATTGAATAAATTATGGCCACATATTCAAATGATCAAGTACTGCAAACAGCTTACGTGGACATTATTTATTAGATTTCATTTTGCAAATATATGTTCCTGTGACCCATGAAATTATATCTCTAAAATATCGAAATTTTGACCATTTATATGGATCTCACTCTGTGATAACTCAAAAGATACAACGCATGAATGTAAGTTCATTACCTGCTCAAGATTAAGATCAATCAAGCTTTAATAAGCTGTAGTGAATTAAGATCTACGATATTTAGTTAATCAAATCAAAATTCATAGTAGTCTCGTTCAATGTAATATATACACTAGTTTTTCTACTCAAAGTCTCACTTTGATAATCAAGGTAAATCATCCATTATAAGAAGTAAAAAAACTACAATTTTACATAATGAATGTCCTTTTCATTAATGGTTTTGAAATAGATTTAATTTTAAATAACTTGTAATCTATACCCTCTGTATTGGCATCATATATGCCTAATACATAGATCACGTACTTTATAAATATGGGCTTATCAATGTATACTTAATTATATGTATGAATAAACTTTTATTAATCAAATAATATTATTTCACATACTTTAAGGGTATAAATAACATTATATGTGTAACAATCTCCCACTTGTCCTAAAACATGTTGAGTAACTATTAAACCCCTATATTATTCATATGAGTTTCAAAACTCTTTACTAATAATGACTTAAATGAATGGATCCACTAGATTATCTGCTTATGCAATCTTAGATACCATGACCTCACCAGTTTGCACAAAACTCCCTTACCAAATATTATTTCCTCTCAATATGTTTTCTTCTCTTATGGTATTCATTTTCGTAGACTGTGCTACTGTCCTGTGCTATTATCTTAATAAAGAACAATAGGCATCTAAGCATTAGGTACCATCTCAAGCTCAATAAGGAACTTTCGGAGCTATATAGCCTCTTTTGCAGCTTCGAATACAGCTATATATTCAACTTTTATGGTGGAGTCTATAATACATTATTATTTTACACTCCTCTAATATATAGCCCCACCACTTAAAGTAAACACATATCCTGAGGTAAATCTCCAGGCATCTTTATCTGCTTGAAAATCTAAATCTGTATACCCAATAAGTATAAGATCCTCACTGGAATATATAAGTATATAATCTTTTGTTCTCTGAGGGTACTTAAATATATATTTTACTATAGTCCAGTGTTCTAATCCTGGATTAGATTGATATCCAATGATTATTCAAACTATATAACAAATATCTAGTCTAGTATATAGCATTGTATACATGAGACTTCCCACTGCTAATTTATAAGGAATACTTTGTTGACGGGGATCTAGTACATGTGCGTGTATGCATGTGTAATTGTGTCTATTGCCTAAAATACGTATCAAATACGAATTCTATGCAGCGGAAGCATTAAATTAAATAATAAATACAATAAATAAATATATTAATCACATTAATATATTAGTTGGGTAGAGAACTCACCTCAATGTGTAACGTTTTACACGTATTTCCTCGAAGTTTGCATGGAGACTAACTCGTGGGCAGTTATAGTCAGTAACACGGTGGGCTTGGTGAGCTAAAATAGCAGCCCCATATTCAGCACGGGATTAACTCTTAATCCCCAAAATGGTCAGATATGTGTTTCCATCCTTTTCTCCAAAAGAATAAAAAAATAGAAAATTTAAAATAATCCACCATTGCTTCAAATGGAACCATAGAGAAAAATAAAATTATTTTATTTTTTCTTTATTTTTTCTTCTTTTCTTCTCATTCGGTTCCCATTTCTTTCTCTCTTTTTCTCTTCTCCATTTTCGTTTGCTTCCTCGGCACAATCACAAAACACATACAGCACGCACACAAATCTCATATATATATATATATAAAATAAAATAAAAATATAATATATTATATAATAAAAAAATAATAATAATGGGTGCCAACTATTTGGCACCCAAAATATAATACTATTATATATAAAATATTATATAATATAATAAAATAATGAGATATTTTGATTATTTAATAATTAAATAATCAATGTGTGAAATGATCATTTTGCCCCTCATAAATAATTACCAAGTTTATCCCTTAATGGGTCCCACCAAACTCGTACTTAGGTAAACTCAACCGAGGGTCCACAATGCGCTATGTGTCATTATACAATTATTAAATAATTATTATTGACTAATTATTGTATTTAACACTTAAATATAGACACGCACGTATTCCCGTGGTAGTGTTGAATATTGCTAAATTAAATAATTTAATTCGACACGCTGCCCCAGTGCACAACGAGTACACTCCATATTAAGGGACTCCTTAGGTCCTACGTCCAATTCATTAAATGGAACTATTCCATGAGTCCGTGAGCAATGCCTCACGCACACGTCACGGATATACAAATCAGCGCGTTGAACCATGCAAGTTGAGGTTACAACGCATACGTATAGTCATTCCATCATGATATCCTGGATGTGCGGAGATATAGATTATCACCGTCAAATTTCCTAGTGCTCATCCATGTCTTATCTCCAGACTAGTATCTCACTGAATAATATGTACAAACACTTTTGCCATATTGCTCCACCCTAACGGAAACTCTTTCCCGGGATTAATGTTTGTGGCCACAAGACTTTCTGAGATATAGTCTCGAAGCATCTGGATATCTAACTCCCTATGCGAGCTGACGGATCCCGTATCTGTACACATCGAACTCTATAAGCATTGGACTATACCTAATGACACCCAGCGGTCACACTATGAAAGGTCTGTGACATGCGTGGAACCAAAGTATTATGGATCACTTACAAGCCCACCGTGGCACTCAGGTAAAAGGACCACGTATACTACTCAACTCGAGAAGACCCTCTGTTGGCGGCTTACATAGAGTGTCTATCGGAGGCCCTTGTGAGTCTATCCCATATCCAGTCCTAACTGGATACCTATAAGTCAATACGAGCTCCAAGCTCATGGTCGGTTAAGAATAACCATTTATACCTTATAGGTATGACATATGCTGATCTATATATAAAGGTATCCACTGAAAGACCCGCATCGGCAGAAATAAATTATGGACAATTATTCGAAAACATACTTGCGTAACTAGCATTTTCTGGCACCTGATTACAACTCTTGCAACTAGACAGTTACTAGTATATTCCCAGGTCTATGTCCCATTATAGACAAAGTTCTAACTCTTGGATCTTCATTGAGTATTATAACCAGCTAATACTTAGTTGTGCTAACATTTAGCATTTATATCTCTCAGCGTAGCTAACTGTAGGCCTTTATCTAAACTTCTTTAGATCTGATCTGAACACCTTCAGATCATACAATGTCTGTAACGTTACATTACAAGGTACCATATTAATGGGTATTAGCGATTTAATGAGAATATACACTTGTATAAATACACAAGTATATGTACATTCAGGGATGGCACGTAAGCATCAACCCTAACATACTTCTCATGCATGTCTTAGAAAATTGATACTTGGATAGATCAATTTCATATCTAAAGGGAAAGGGAAACAATCCCTTTTGAAATTATACATAGCAAACTTGACCAAAATTTTGCTAATATACTCAGTTTGGGATAATTCTAACATCTTTTACTTGAGATCCCTTAATACTTTGATCCCAATGATGTTACTAGCTTCTTTTAGATCATTCATATCAAAATAGTTAGACAATTATATTTTATCTGATGATAATGCTCCTACATTATTCTCAATAAGTAGTATATCGTTTAAATACAAGACTAAAAAAACTGTCAATCGCCTAACTATCCTTTTGTAAATAGAAGAGTCATTAGGATTTTGATCAAAATCAATCTAATTTGATTGTTTGATTAAATCTGATGTTCCATGATCTAGATAGGTTTTTGCAGTTTACAAACCATATGCTTTTGGCTTATATCTATAAAGTTATATAGTTGTATCATATAGATATTTTCTTCAAGATTGCCATTAAGAAAGGCAGTCTTGACATCCATTTGTCAAACCTCACAATTAAGATTTGCTGTAATGAATAAGAGAATTCTAATAGACTTAAGCATGGATATCGGTGAAAATGTCTCATCATAATCGATACATTCTTTCTGAGTATATCCTTTAGCAACAAGCCTATCTTTGAAGGTTTTACCTTCTTATCTATCTCTCTATTTCTCTTGTAGACTCATTTACACCCTATGGGATTTATCCCTTAAGGTTTTTCTACATGTTTTAGACTTTATTGGAATATATAGAGTCCATCTTTGATTTTATAACTTTACGCCAATAGTCTACATCTTTATCAACCATTACTTCATTATAGCTAATAGGATCTAGTTCATATTTATTAGAAACTACCTATAAAAACTCTTCAATTAATATGCACTTTGTTAGATTTCAAATAATCCTCCCACTACGACAAAGTACATATAATTGTCACTTAATTCTATAAACCATTGCTTTATCATATAAGTGGGATCTAGTTTATGTTTATTAGAAACTGTTTGTAAAGACTCTTCAGTTAACATATACCTAGTTGGACATCTAATAATCCTCCCACTATGACAAAGTACTGGTTGTTATTACTTTACAACTGACTCTGGTTGGTTATAATGATCTGGATTGAAATTAACTCATTGACTCTATCAGGCACAATATTAAAACTTTCAGATAACTCAACAAGAATTATCTTACTCCTAGGCTTGGAGTTTTTCATATAGTCTTCTTTAAGAAAGATGGCATTAGTGTTAACTAATACTTTCTTATTTTGAGAACTATAGAAAAGACTTCCTCTTGTTCCTTTAGGTTGGCTAACAAACAGACAAACTTTTGACTTAAATTCTAACTTGTTAGCATTCCCTTTTAGCATATGAGCTGAACAAACCTATATATATGTAACGTAAACTTGGTTTATGCCATATCTATATTTTCAGAGGTGTTTTAGGGACTGACTTAGATGGAATAAGTTAAAAAGATACATGATTGTTTCTAAGGCATAACCCTAGAATGAGATGGGTAAAGTTGAATGCCTCATCATTGACTTTAGCATTTCAAGAAGAGTTATATTTCTCTTTGCTACTACATAATTTTGCTGGGGTGACCCTGGTGCAGTCAACTGGGATAATATCCCATTGTTTGACAAATAAGTCATGAACTCACTATAAAGGTATTTGCCACCTAGATCAGATCGAAATACCTTTATGTGTTTTCCTAATTGCCTTTCCACTTCTGCCTGAAACTCCTTGAATTATCAAATGCCTCAGACTTGTGGCGCATTAGGTACACATAACTGAATCTAGGATGATCATCAATGAAAGTGATGAAATATTCATAACCTACTCTAGCATGTGTGCTCATAGGCCCATACACATCAGAGTGCACTAATTCTAACGTTTCAATGGCTTTATTACCTTTAGCATTAAAAGATCTTCTGGTCATTTTGCCTTTTATACAGGATTCGCAGACTGGTAATGGTTCAATATATAATAAACTCAATGGTCCATCTTTGACCAGTCTTTGAATCCTATCTAGATTAATATGACCAAGACGTAAATACCATAGATATATTTTATTAGTGGGAGTCCCTTTGATCCTTTTATGGTGATTAGATTCATTATTTAATTGTGTGTCATGCAGTGAGTTAATTTTAGGATATATGCAGTATAGATTGTTAACTAGTGTACTAGAACATATAAACGACTTATTTCTTTTGATCACCACAGTTGAGCAAAAAATAATAGAATAACCAAATTTATTCAAATAACTAACTGAAATCAAATTGCATTTGAGTTCCAGTTTTAACAAACAGTCATCTAATACTAAAGTCCTAAAATCATCAAAATAAAGTTAAACAACTCTCACTGCCTTGGCTGTAACAGTTGCATTATTTCCTAGCCTAAGATTGATCTCTCATTTATTGAGTGATTTAGATTTCTAGAACTCTTGAAACGAATTGTAAATATGATTAGTGACTTTAGAATCTATTATCCAGGAATCTATATAATCAACCACTAAATATGTTTCAATGAAACGAATATTACCAGCAAGTGAAGCTATCCTTTTAGCTATTGAAAACTTAACTAAAGAACAGTTTCTCGTCCAATGTCCTTTAATGCTATATTGGAAACACTTTCTTTTAGGCCTTACTACCTTTTTATAAATTTGCACAAATCCTGAATTAGATGTTTTCTTTGGCTTGTTCTTTTTCTTCTTACTACTATTTCCCTTAGGATTGAGATTAAAACATAAAGATAAGCCCTTAGTTCAGTGACTATTGTAAGCATCTTATTTTATGTTAGTGTATTTTCATTAGGTTTTGGAGGGCATTTATTAATTAAGACATATCTATACCTTTTAGCCATGAGTACAAAGTCTAAGTTCCTCTTCCAATCTACATAATTATTCTCAGTTAACTTGTTTTGGTTTAGAATAAATGCTAGTGGGATGAATGAAGATATAATTCTGAAAAATAAATTCATAAATAAGCATACATTATTTGATAGCATGTGTAACTTTTGTATGAATGCATGAAATGCAGTTATGTAGAACTCTTTAACTATATTATGCATCGGTAATCCAACTTCCATTCAGCATACGCCTCTATAAGGTGGTCGTATTCGTCATGAATCAGACTAGTACCATACTAATTTATTATTATTATCTAGATATCTTATATGAAATAATAATAAACTACTGATTCTTTAGTCCTTAGATTTAATTAACAAGAACTCCTTAAAGGGAATATCAATCAACTTAAGTTGAGTGCATAACCATTATTTCAATCCTTTATATTTTCCAATTAAAAATGTCACCGTATGGTAGTCAATTTCGCATGAGTCCTATATTAGATCTTATCCATTAAGAAAGTCCTATCTAGTAACTAATTCTGATTAATACTCTCCATAAGGAGCTCTCAAGATTTAAGGTAAGGTATTAATCTACCTTACTATAGGGCCAATAATAGAGGTCGTGAGCTTTATGCCTAGAGCCCTTTCGCACTCAATATTTTAATTCTTAGAGTTTTTAATTAATTTATAAATTGACATTCTACTGATTAATATCTAATTTTATTTTTCATAAAATAATTAGTAAGGTCACGTCAAACAATAAATTAATATAATATGATAATAATATGATAATAATATTATCATAATCTCATTAGAACATTAATGTCGTACAAAATAATATATTTTATGCATGGACATGTAAATGTAGTACCTTAATCTATATGACATGTTATCCATCCAATCAATTAACTAGATAAATAAATAACTCATAATGCATGGCTTTTCCTAGGAAGAAAAGCATTAAAAGTATGTCTAAATTTTTTAAAGTCTTTCTTGAAGTCAACTTGGGCTCTTCCATAATGTCCATCACCTCTTATTTGTCTTCTTTTATGGGCTTGAATTTTAGAAATTTTAATTTTCTTTGGTCTACTTATTTTTCAAAAAATAAATTGGACATATTTTAGACATAAAATTTCTATCGGGCCTTTTTTAAAAAAATTTAAATAAAAAATATTTTTAGACCCAATAGTTTTAATAAAATAGCCAAAATAGAATTTTATATAATTAGACCAAAATTAAAAATAGTTTACGTCAACTTTGAATTTGCAAATATTCAAAAAATTAGTCCAAAATAAATTTAGATCAAACTTGAGACCTATTTGCAAATCTCTTAAAATTTTCGAACTAAACTGTAATTGTCCAAAACTTGGAAGGGTCTGAGTGAGAATAAATTATTCTTTTGGGCCTATTTGCATAATTAACAAACTTGTAAGACCAGTTTGTAATATATGCAAATTAACTTAGCCAAAACAAAATTAATTCAAACTTATAGGGGCTTATGTGATATTTGTCATAGAACCTTATTTCCATCCTCGGGCCGCCTTCTATCCCTTCTCTTTCCCATTTTTTTCTTTTGTTACAAATTTTTTTTCTTATTTTTTTACAACCAAAATAATAATAAAAATATTTATATTCTTTAAATTTCAAATAAAAATCCTAAGCCCATTTAATTGACTTACAAAGAAATTTAAAGAATCACCAAAAATTAACCTAACTAAGAAAATTTGTGATATTATTTCATTACCCCCTCTTGTTACAATTTCAAGAAAAAAAAAATACAAGCAAATATTTAATCATAAATTATTTGGCATAACTATTCATCACAAAATTAATAAAAATAACAAATATAGATTAAATATGTAATTGGTGTCACAATAAACAATTACTGTCATACCTAAAAAATAATTATACATGTAATATGAAACAAGGCGGCTTTGATACCAGTTGTTGGTAATAAATAAAAAAAATTTGTTTGATAAAATAAACGTAGCGGAAGTCAAATCGTCTTGTTCATAATTATATCTATAAAGATAGAAGATTATCTCAATTCTTCGCTATGACAAATCTTGAATTGACTGGCTGCAATCTTCTCTACTATCCTCAATCTTCAAACTCAACGCGTGTGGGCATGTGGATCTTTTCTTAATCTCTAAAATCACTAATACCCAAATCTAAGAGAATGATAATAACCAAATTCTTTTTCCACGTAAGAATACATAAAAGAAATTTTTCTGGTTATGGCTGTTGTCTTTTGTCCTATCTCATTACTACCCTATACCTCTCATATATATAAGAATCTCCCTTGGATATTTAGAATTATATTAGGATTAGAAAATTAAGAGTTTGATTAGGATTTGAGCTAGTAAAGGGACTGCAAGACCCATGGGCTTCCTAACTCCAACTTAAAAGACATAGTCCTTATTATCTCATAATACACCAATTCCTCTAAGTTAACCCTAGGCTATTCCACTAAAAGTCAAGTACTGTACTCTAGTAACCCATGTTATTAAGTAAAGGCCCATTTAATTAAAACTTCTTTTAATTAAATTGAGCTTGGTTTTTAGACCAATAATAACCACTTAATTAACCCTTTAATTGATATCCACAAATAAATATTATTATTAATAAATAATTTATTGAATAAACTGTGGCTACATATTCAAATGATCAAGTACTATAAACAACTTACGTGGACATTATTTATTAGACTCCATCTTGTAAATATATGTTCCTACGACCCATGAAATTATATCTCCAAGATATCGAGGTTTTGACCGTTTATATGAATCTCACTCCGTGATAACTCAAAAGATACAATGCATGAATGTAAGTTCATTACCTGCTCAAGATTACGATCAATTAAGCTTTAATAAGCTTTAGTGAATTAAGATCTACGACATTTAGTTAACAAGATCGAAATTCACAGTAGTCTCGTTCAATGTAACATATACACTAGTTTTTCTACTCGAAGTCTCTACTTTAATGATCAAGGTAAATCATCAATTGTAAGAAGTAGAAAAACTACAACCTTACATAATAAAATGCCCTTTTCATTAATGGTTTTGAACTAGATTTGATTTGTAAAGAATTTGTGATCTATACCCTCTATATTGGCATTATATGCCTAATACATAGATCACATACTTTATAAATACGGGCTTATCAATGTATGCTTAATTATATATATGAATAAACTTTTATTAATCAAATAAAATATTATTTCACATACTTTAAGGCATAAATAATATTATATTTCTAACAAATGATTCTTTATTTTTATTTTTTTATATTTTTCTTAATGATTCTTTATTAATGGTTCTAATCTGAGAATTATTATAACAACAAGAAGTAAAATCTCAATACTATATCATGATTAAGTGCCTATTTAGTATGAATATTTTACTAGCTAAAATAGTTTTTTCAATGTCAAAACTATTTTTATTTATTTTATTTGTTGTCTCAAAATTTGGTAACTTGGAAATCAATGAGTTAAATTTGTTTCTCTAGAGAAGCTTAGCTTAGACGGTAAGGATGTGACAAAAAATTAAACTAATAAGAGTGCTTCCATCCCTACGAGTACAATGTTTGATAAGGATCTTACAATCTTAGAAAATGTGAGGTCACGTCGGAGTTTATTCGGCGTAATAACTCTAATGCTTAAATTAATAAGGGCCCAAAAAAAAAAGGCAAGGGAAAGCATAAGAGAATGAGCAGAATGCTCTATTTGATATGTCTATCTCAAGATCTTTAGTTTTGGATCTTGATTTTGAGGTTCTGATGTTTCTTCAAGATTCTTCCCTCATGCCTAGTGCTAATTTCTTCCACTATTTATAGGATAAGGATGTGGGTTCAACTCATAACTCTTTGAATACTATTTAATGTATGTGTTTTTATGGACTTTCCCTTTTAGGATTCTGCTATCAGAGCTTTTCTAAAATTGCATTTGATCTTACTTGCCTTAATAGGTTTTGTATCATATTTTCAGGAATATCCATTTATTTTAGAGATTTTTCCTTGATTATCTTGAGTTTATCCACAGCTCTCTATGTCTCTTATTAGTTAAGTCATTTTTAAGAACTTTTTTTTGTTATTCAAAGTAATGGTATTTAGACCTTCCCATGCTCAACATAAGCAAGGGTATTTCTCTATGTTCAAAACCTGATTAAATAGGGTAGTCAATGTTCGACTATTATTTTGTTTGGTTCTATTGGTGGTAAGTCTGTCTGAAAGGGTAGCCATGCTTCAACCATTGCTCTGACCAGCTCCAAGAGAGAATAATTCTCCTTCAGGAGTCTGACCTAATAGGGTAGTTGAGCTTCGACCATTGTTTTGATCAGCTTAGAGGGTGTGAACTTATCATTGCTCCTTTAAGAGTTTGATCAAACAAGGTAATCAGGCTTCAACCATTGTTCTAATTAGGTCAAAAAAAGGTACCCTCAGTTCAAGGACATTTTATGGGTCGATATTTTTCTTTTGGATCTTATGTATCAGGGTCTTTGTTAAGCATTTTTGGGTTTAGTCTTTGTATCTTATAAGCTGAAGACCTTGGGCTTTGTACACTGAAATCTATGGAGGAATATGGATCCCTTAGTTTTTAGTATTAACTTATTGGCATTGAAAAGTAGTGCTCATAAATTGAAGTGCTCGTTAAAGTGCCATTTAACTATGTTTAACTTATGTCCTCGATTCTTTGGCCCTTTTATATTTATTCTTCTATCATGTAGGATTTTGTTTTTTGAATAGATGCTTTTTAAGCCCATATTTAGTAAGTTTACAATTTATGGGGGTGATCGGACTTCTATTTTTAGTCAGCGTTTTATATTGTATTTATATTTGCAATATCTCAAAAAGTTTTCCTCTGCCTAATAGTTTTAATGAATAGTCTTTCTCTTTCTTTGGTGACATGTGGTCATCTTGAGAACTATTTATTGATTGCAAGGTTATTTGAGGAGATATGTTTTTAATTGTTTTTTTCGCTTTCAAACTTTGAACAAATGATTGATATCTCTCTTTATCTGGTAGTATATAGGATTATGTGGCTCTTTCAATTTTTCACTTTTTTGTTGTCGTTCTCTAAAGAACACTTTGTCTTTATGATTCAAAGTGTTTTTTTTTTTTTTTTGCATTCTAGTGATATAGTTCTTCAGTTTTCTTCTCTGGTAAGTGTCTTATTCTTTGGCTTTATATTTTTTATTTTCCTTCTATCTTGTATTTTTTGTCTTGGTACTCATTGAAAGCCTTTGTCCCTTTAGTGTTTATTGGCGAGTTTACTTGAGGAGTATCTTGATATGTCTCCTCCTCTGAATTTGTCTAAGTATAAAACTATGTCTTTTATAGATGAACCTCAGAATATATCTGGTCAAGATTTAGATAGCCTTAAAGACATTTCTAGTGTTAGAAGTAGCTCAGCCTCGGGTGTGGTCGACATGAGTGCTCGAGAAGATCGAGAACTCATTCTAGAAGTATAAAGGTCTACCCAAAAGGGGAATGTTGCAAGGGGAGATGATCCTAATGATCCTATGTGGTCTTCTAGTATTAGGATGTTGCTTAGGGCCCCTCAAGACTCGATGGAGCATCCATTTGAATTGGATTGTCCTCCTAACCATCTTTCTAGTATTAATGAGGTAATCCTTACTGAGTTAAGAAGGAGAATGAAGTTTCTTAACTCTGTTACTATAAGACTTCCTCGAAATAATAAGTATGCTAGTTGTCACCAAAGGGGGAGGTGCCTTTAAATTCAAGGTTTTTTGGGTTTGGGTTGAGGCTGCTGCTTCAGCCATTTTTTTTGTAAATATGTTGTCTTACTTAGATCTTGGCTCCGTGCCAATTGAATTTAAATGGTTGGAGGATTCTTGTAGGGCTTTATGTCATATGGAGTAAGGCGAACCTTGAAGGTCCCCATTTTCTTGAGCTAAAACCAAACAAAGGTCAATAAAGTCTGTAAAAAGGTTTTTATTATCCCACTATGCATGACGAAGAAATGGAGATTGCTTTAATAAAGAGTTTATCCTTTAGGAACACTGGGTGGAAGCATCTCTGATTGTTTATTGGAGGAGAGTAAGGGCAGATTTAGGCTTGGGAGTTAGTTCAGTTAACCGAACAATCAAACTGAATAGAATTAGAAATTCTAGCTCAATTTGGTTCGGATTTTATGGTAAAGAACTAATCAATTTTGTTTTGGTAGAACCGATTGGTTCGAACTGAACCAAAAACTAAATCCAAAACTAAAAACAAAAATATGACAGCCCAAATATTTCTATTTTAAGTAAAATATATCTGACCTTATACCACAAAATTAAATGATAACCGAATCAGTATAAGACACAAGGGTTATTTTGAAAGGCATGGGTTCTAGTCCTTTTATTGGCAAATCTTTTTTTCTATGTCAAATAAACTCATTGTCAAGTAGTTGTACTTTAAATAAAATATAACTAAAACCTAATTCACAAAATTAGAAGATTTGTTAGTATAAGGTGTAGGGGTTATTTTTGAAGAGCATGGGTTCGAGTCCTTTTATTGGTAAATTATTTTTTTCTGATTCAAATAAACACATTATCTTATTATCATAGCATAAATTGGCCCCTTTTAAAAAAAGCATAAATTAGCCAAAATGAACAAATAAAAAGAAATAAACACATTATCAAAGAGGAAATTATTCAAAAATTTACAAATAAAAAAATGATGGTTCTACATGTATTTGTTTGCTAACCAAATTAATCTTGCCCAATTTATTCAATTAAATTATTCAATATGTTACATAAATATCAATTAATTTAAATTGAATTATTCTACATTAATTTAGAATTATAACATTTAATATAATTGAAATTGAAAGTGAAATTAGAATTTTAACATTTAACTTAATTAAAATCAAAACTGGATTTAGAATTATAATATTAAACGTAATTGAAATTAGAATCAAAATCAGAATTATAACATTTAACTTAGTTAAAATTGAAAGTGGAATCTAAATTATAACATTTAGCATAACAGAAATTGAAAGTAGAATTAGAATTATAACATTTAACATAATTGAAATTAGAATTGAAATCGAAATTATAACATTTAACGTAATTAAAATTGAAAGTGGAATCAAAATTATAACATTTAACGTAATTAAAATTGAAAGTGAAATCGAAATTATAACATTTAACATAATTGAAATTGATCTCATAAATAATACAAATTAATTGCAATTGAAATAGATATCTTGTACAATTTAATTCTAATTTTAATTTAGTCAATTAAAATAATAGATTGATCCTATAAATAACACAAATTAATCATATAAATTAATTGATTTATCTCATGATTAATTGAATTAATTAATTTATCCCACAAATAATACAAATTTATTGAAATTAGAACTAAAATTTTGTACAATTGATGATTTATCATAAACATAAATATAAATTAATAATTATTATAACTTTAATTTACTCAATTGGATAATTAATAATTTTATCATGAATATAATCAATTAAAAATAAAATTGAATTAATTAATTTAATTCAAAAATATACTTTACAAATTAAAATTACCTTTTTTGGTGTAAATATTAGATTTAAAAATTATTATAACAAAAAATAATATTAAATTAGGTCCAAAATATTTAGTTATGGACTCAAAATAATTAAAATTTTACATTAAGCCCAAGTAGCTCAAACTCAAAAGTCCAAAAGCCTAGTCCAAATTTGAAAATAAAAAAGCCCAAAAACTAAATTAGAGAACCGAAACCGAAGCGGTTTGATTCGAATTCAGTTAAGATGGCTTCACCCAATCAATTGCAATTCTTTAGAACTGATTGGATCGAGTTTGATTCATATCAGACCTGAACAAAATCGAACCCAATTTTTGCTCACTCCTTAGTAGATTTATGAGGGTCCTTATGGCGCTCAATTATACACTCGAGTTTTTTTCTATGAAAGGTCACTTGATTATTGGTTCTCTTTTCCTGTTGTTTGATAAATTATTATTTTGCTATGTTTTTCTAACGTCTGTTTTGTTTCTTTTTAGCTTGTTCTTAATCTTCGAAGTCTAAGCTCTTTAAGGAGGAGAAGAGTTGTGTCACGGCAACTCTTGCCTTCTGTAGTCCCTGTGAGAAATTGCTCTCTTGGGACAATCTTACCTTTTTTAGTATGATCAAAAACATTCCCTCTCTGTCGAATTCTTCCTGAGTCTTGGAACGAGGGCAATTTCTTTTATCTATTGCTTTTTTATGTATTTGTCTTCGATTGTATTGGTAGGTAAATGTTTTTATCTTTGTCTTGTTTGCAGCTATGGGGGAGAAAAAGAGGTCTCTCTTTGATGTTGAACCTCTTTCTGTGGAGGAGAAAAAGCCTAGGCTTGTTTTTAACTTTCTCTATATGAATGTTAAGTGTCCAATGAGGGAGTCTTTATTGAGTGCTCCTCATACAAAGAATGGGCTAGACAAAGCTCAAAGGCCTTCCCAGAGGGAGAAGCCAATGGGCTTTTTTTCTCCTTTTCGTGAACATCTTCTGCTTTATGGCATAGATACTCCTCCTCCTTCAAATGGGATAACTTCTCTTTATCCTTTAACTCCTCTTCAATCTGATAAGGGAGGAGTATAAAAGCTCCCATTGGGTTTTAGACTTTAAAGCCCTGGTTGAAGCATAAACTAAGGTCTCTTTATATTTCGAATCTCCATTTTATGAAGAAGGAAATATATAAGCAAGTGTTGCCTCTTCTGAGGGAGACAGAATGGGCATTGCCAAGGGATCTTGTTATGCTAATGCTATCGTGTAGTACTTCTCAAGCTATGTGCCATAAAATTGGGTGTTTACTGGACGTAATCATCTTACTATTTGAGATTTCTACTTTTTTAATTTTCACTTATTTTTCCTTACCTCATACTTGTTAATTTCTTGGTTTCCTTTTCTTTTATAGGGGATGGTTGCCGTCACTAGTCATCGTTATGATATTTTAAAAGCAATAACTGGTGTTCAGAAAGCAGTGACTATTGAGGCTAAGGCCACTGAGGCTAAGGAGGCCTTGAAGGAATCTAAGAAGTAGGCAGAATTCTTTGAGCACAAATGTAACTTTTGACTAGCTAACCTGAAGCATATTAAGGATAAGGTAGAAGATATAGTCGGATGGCCGGAGCTAGGGTTGCTTTGGCTGAGATTAGGGTTGTGGTGCTTAAGAGTGAGGTTAAGAAGCAGGTTAAGATCCTTTAAGATGAGCACTCTTCTTTGCGGCAATCATATGAAGAACTAGAGAAGAATATTAAGCTCTCAATTTTTCATATAGTTGATGAGGTATTTGAGGATCTAACTCAGTTAGTGGACATATTCAATAGTCACTATGTTGGGTTAGATCTCTCCTAGGTAAAGGAGCTTTTTGTCTACCTCAGAGGGTGTTGATAAAAAGACCTCAATTCCTTATGCTAAGGCTGCTACTACTGCTTAGGTGAGGATGTTACTGCCTAGGTTGCTGCTGATTCTTTAGCTACTCATCAAGCTGATGACACTCCTATTTCCATACCTGCTACCACTAAAGACAACCATATCCTTTATGCTATTTGATTTTTATTTTTCTTTTCTAAATTTTTGTAATGAACTCTTTAGATGATGAATGAAAGAAAATTTTATTTTTCTTCCATGATTGTTTTTTGAGTTCTTCTTTGTTGTTCATCAAATATTCTAAGAATTCTTATTACTTGCTATCTTATTGGACTGTGCTGAATGTTTACAAGTTCTTGGATATATGCCCTAATCTTTGTAGATCACTAGGGACTAGTTTTTTAGGATGACCATAGATTTCTTTCAAGAAGAGTACTTATTATAGTGTGGTTGGTGCTTTTCTTTTGTCTTTGTGTAATATCTTTTTCTTAAGGATTTTTGTTTTTACGGAGACTAGTTATGCTAAGAAACCTTTGTGGTGGTTCTCGTCTATTTGGCTACTCGTTCATTTTGTATTTAATGGGCCCCTTTTGTGTTTTGTGCCTTTTCTTTCAATGATGTTTTTTGGGGATGACTCTATTAATGTAACCCTTTTAGAATCTTTTAGGACTTCTAGAGGTTATAAGCTATTTTTCCCTTTTAGCTTGGGAAAGTACTTTTAGGCGCGATTTTCCTTAAGCCATTAGATTTGATCTATAGTTGGGCTTTAAAAGCCTAAAAGTTTTCTTATATTGAAGGCAACAGTTTTAAACTCTTCATAATCTACCTTTTGCTTCTTCTTCTTTTTTTCCATTCTTGAGAGAGGAAGTACTATCTTTCTAGTTGTTCTTCTTGAATTTTCTTCTTATCAGTTCATCTTCTAACACAAGTGATGTCTCTTTGCGACTTGAATTTTTTTTTTCTTTCCTCTCTTTTTTATGAACGCATTTTAGGATATTTTTGAGTTTGTGTTGACTTTATTCCTCCAACGCTTATTTGTTTGAGAAGTAGGTTTTTTTGGTTTTTTTGTTTTTTTTTGGTGATGATTCTTGACCCTCATTCTTGGTAGCTGCTGGTTTTGTTTAGGAATTATATCTTCCTCAAATTAAATTTTTCTTCGTGGCTTAAAAGGTCAAGCAAGAGTGACCATGAAAATTGAACCAAGCGATGGTGAGGAAGTCTCATTATTAATGAAGAACAGTAGGGGAGTTCCTTCTTAGGGTGAGTTGTTTTTGGGAAGGGAGTGTATGTTGTCCCTCTGACTTATGGTTTCTTTAAGTGTTGATATCTACTTTTTTTTTCTTGATAGATATACAAGGTGGTGATGGTAGTCAAAAGTGCAGTATGAGGTATTTTCTTCTAGTCACCCTTTTATTTGAGGGTCAATTATTGGTACTATTGGTGTGAGCTAGCAATACCAATCATCGACTTCTGATCGAGGTCATACCACTCCTGATCGTGGTTATTCTATTTCCTTTAACTAAAGTTAAGGTGCTTTAGAGACTACTCCTTAAAGGCCTTGTACTATAGAAGAAAGAGGGAAATGATCAGTCGACTCTTTTAAACTAGACTTGGAGCTCACACTTTGAGGGAGGAATGGTCAATTAGGATGCAGTTTGTGATCTTCTCATAGGAAATCCTCTCATGATGTCATCAAGTTCCTTCACTACTGCCTTTAGAGGTAGATATAGTCATTTGCTTCCTTTCTTTAAGGAAGCTGAATGCTCAATTAGTTTTTCTTGAGCTCAGTAGATGTAGGATTGGGATTCTTTCTCTATATTTCAAAATTCTCTAGCAAGCACATTCAAAGTAATATTTCTTCTTTGTCCTTTTATCTTCGTTAAGTTATCTTATTTTGTGTATTTTTTTATACATCTCCCTCTTTTTTACTTCTTTAAAAAGTGTATGGCATGTTACTCTATCAATCAGCTATGATTGGGGTGATTCATAATAATTTAAAGATCTTTAACCTCAAGAAGGATTTGGCTGATGCTAAGAAGCAATATCAACTCAAAGAGAGAGAGATAAAGTCTTTGAAGGAGAAACTCGAGAAGATATCTGCTAGAGTAATAGTAGCTGAGAGCAAGGTCTCAAAGCTCGAATGCCTGAGCAAGGTTTGCCAGGATGAAGCTGTTGAAGGTATTACTTCAGATGAATGCAAGGTTTCTAAGTCAGAGAGACGAACTAAAAACTTAAAGGGTTGAGTACAATCTTTGAAGGATTTGGTGAAGGCCCTCGAGAAAGAATTAGCTCTAATGAGTATTTGAGCTTAGGAGGCTAAAACTTATATGGACAAGGCCAGTAAAGATCTGATTGCTCAGGTTAAAGAGCACTCCTTTGCGTCTAGAGTTATGGAAGGCTTCCAGAATTATGTAACCCTTTTTAAGGAATCTCATCCTGATATCAATCTTTAGTGGATGGATGACAACTTATATATCTCAAATGATGATAAAGATGATTCTGAAGGGAGTGATGACTCTAATGCTCCTAATAATTGAGCTCCTACTTCTTGATTTTTTATTTTTATATTTTCTCATCACTTGAAAAGTTTGAATGAGAAATAATATTTTTGACATATTATTTGTGTCTCTTTTGTATTTTGAAAGTACTAGTTATCTTATAACTATGAACCTTTTTAATATAGATGTTAGTAAAAGAGAAACTTTATTATTAATGAATCTGCTCTAATGGTACAACAAAAAAACTATTGATAAAAATTTTTCAATAGCTCAGCATTCCATGGCTTTCTGACAACTCTTCAATTATTATGTTCAAGATTGTATGCACTTGGTCGCAATCTCCTGAACCATTTGTAGTTTGAAGGGTAAATAAGAAACAAAGGATTTAGAAAAGAAAATAGTATAATTAGAAGTCATGTGATTGTAACACGCAGAATTATAATACTAAAAAGAATTACCTGAAACAATAGAGGAAGCAGAAATGAAAAGTTTACAAGAGTTTAAGAGGGTTTGTAAAGTAAAGACTCAAGACTACTAGCTAAGTTGGAAGAGGAACTCGTACTATCTTAGACAATAGTAATAATAAAAAGTGGTAAAGGTCCTATAGAAGTATCACCTTAATACAGTTTCCCTTTGTTAAGATAGTCCTTTTCAAATGACTAGGTATAAACTTTCAACATATTCTGCATTTACGTGTTGGGCAACTAAGAACTAGATGACCAGGTAAACAGCAATAGTGGCACGTCTTAAGAGGAGCAGAATTGCCAGACCTATAATGGGAAGTAGTAAGGAATGTGTCTGTGCAAACTGGTTGAAGAGTAGCAAACCGTGTTTCTTTGAAGATTATATCATCAATAGCCTTATCAAGTGTAGGTAAGTGGCCTTTGATGAAGTATAGAATCACGGGTAGGCTCAAATTTGTCTTGTAAGGCCATGAGAAACTAAATCAAATGCTGATGATTGTGGTAGATAATAAAAACATGGGCATCATTATCATTCTTCTGAATTAATTTTGAAAGAGCCAACTGATCCCAAATAAACTGAATCTAAGAATAAAAATTTGTAATGGACTACTCTGGTTCTTGATGGATTTGATATAAAATATGTTGTAGCTGATACTGATAAGATAGATCGATGGCAGTGGAGTGATGTGTAAGAAAGTTCCAAAGTATTTCAACAATGTTAAATTAGCTATAATGAAGAGTGATTGACAATGAAAGTCCTAAAGCGTTTTAACAATGTTAAATCAGTTATAATAAAGAGTGATTGACAATGTTGATGTATTACAAATGTTAGGAGCAATGTTTCGGTTCAAAATCATATTGAGTGTGTGTATGCATATGGTATTTATATTTATTATACAAATATATACATCATATACAATATATATACGCAATCTATACATCTCATGCATAAAATTGGGCAACGGAAGTTAGAAATCTAATTTCTTAAACAACGAACACAATATATTTTACATTTTATTACATTAATTAATTTAAACATACATTACCCACATTAATATCAATGATTGAGAATAACCACCTGAAAAGTCTTTAGAATAGTATAAACTGGAGTATCACCCGAAATGAACCCTTTGATAATTTTAAGACTCAGCGGAGTGGATTTGAGTCACTAGAATAACAACTTTTATTTTCTACATTGGTTTAACTCTTAAACTTCGAGATTAACTCTTAATCTCTATAGTCTAACCCTTACAGTATGAATTTTAGCCAAACACTTTAACTAATATATATTTATTTCAAAGTAATCGAAATTATTTTTTCTTAATACAACTTTTGTATAAAAAAATAATTTCACTTATTACCTTTTTGGTGGCCGGCCAATATAGAAGAGAAAAATATTATTATATTCTTCAAAATTTGAAAGATAAAAAAAACAAAACATTTTTGCCCTCTAACTTCTCTCCAAGTTGCCGAGCTCTTTTCTTGCCCATTTTCAAAATGAATTATTTTTTATGAGCTAATATATTTCCTTAACCATTAAGGAAATGGTCAACTGTGAACTTAGCCATTAAGTGTAGGAGCTTTTAATGTAAAATAATCAAAAACAATCTTTTGTATAAGCCACCACCGTTTATTAACTTTAGGCCAAGCATAAATGTATTCTTTAATCCATTTTGTCTAATGGAACAAATTCATCCATTCATTTAAAACAACTTTTTCTTTTAAAATAAATTTCATTTGCATTTCCTTTAATATGGATTTTGCTTTCATTTGGATTTAAGTTGAATCCAACATTTAATTTCAACTTAATTTCAATTTTTTAAAAATTAAGAAAGCAAAAAATATATCTCAATTATTTAATAATTAAACAATCAATTAAAGCAAAGTTACCTTTAAGCCCTTATTTGGTTACCAAGTAAACCACCTAATTGGTCTTACCTAACCACACACTTGAGTAAACTCAACTAAAAGCTTGCTATGCGTCACGTGTCAAAATTCAATTGGTCAACAATAATTATTAACTAATTAATATACTTAACACTTAAGTATTGACACGTGCACATCTCGAGAGTTCCTGAAATAAATATTTAGTTTTGCTAGAAATTACTAGATTGAATAATTTAATATGGTACGCTGCCCCAGTGCACAACGAGTACACTTTATATTGCGGGACTCCTTAAGTCCATGCCTAATTCTTTAAATGAAACTATTCTATATGTCTATGATTAATGCCCACGCACACATCACAGATATTGTAAATCAACGCGTTGACCATACAAGCTGAGGTCAAAGCGCATACGTATAATCGTTTCATTACCTATATCCTGGATATACGGGGATATAGATAAGCACTGTCAAATCCCTATATGTTCATCCGTGAACTTATCTCCAGATTTGTATTTCATAAAACAATATCCGCAAATGCCTTTGTGATATTGTTTAACCTTACAAAAAAACTCTTTTTCGGGGTTATCTATTTGTGGCTACAAGAGTTCTTAAAATATAATCTCAGAGTATTATGATATACAGCTCTCATAAGAGAGCTGACGGATCCCATATCTGCGTATATCGGACCATATTCAGTGACACAAAAATGTCAGACCATCAAATGTCTCAGACATCCGTGGAACCAAAGTATGGTGGATCACTCACAAACCCACCGTGGCACTTAGGTCAAAGGACCACAAATACTACTTAACTCGAGAGCACTCAACATTGATGGCTTTATAGAATGTCTATTAGCATCCTCGTAAGTTTGTTTAGTATCCAGTCCTTATTGAATATCTGCATGCCTATACGAGCTCTAAGCTCAAAGTCAGCTAAAAACAACCATATGTACCCCACAGATATAGACATCAACTGATCTATATAAAAGGGATTCACCGACAGACCTACATTGATAAAAATAGATCAAGAACATAGTGTTTGCGAACATACTTGCATAATGACATTTCCTAATACCTATTATAACTCTTTACAACTATGTCATTACTAGTATACCATTAGGTCTTTGTCCAGTTTCAGACAAAGCTTTAACTCCTTAGATATTGCTGACTCTTATAACCTACTAACTTTTAGCAGTGCTAACTTTTAGCATTTATAACTCTGAGCTTTGCTAACTCTTAGCTCTAGTCTAAACTCCTTTAGACTAGATCTAAACTTCTTCAGATCAAAATATCTGTAATGTTACAAGCATTGTACCATATACGTATTTAATATAAACAATTAATATTTGAAATGTTTATTGTATAAATATTAACAATTAATATTCATACAATATTGGAATGACACGTAAGCACCAGCTACAATAAACTTCCACTTGCTCTACTGTCATTCATACTTATATCTCATACTAATACACTCCACATATTTCTTAAACATCTTAGGAGTTTAGGCGTGAGTGGGTTTGGTACGTTATCCATAGATTTTATCTAAGATACAATTACATCTCTAATAGCCAAGAATTTTCTAATTATATGGTATTCAAAATATATATGATCAGAATACTAGTGCGCTTTTATTCTTTCTTAGCTTAAGCAATTACTCCGTTAAGGTTGCATTATGGTGGGATAAAATCCACTGAGCTTGGAACTATTCTAAGCTCTGCAACTAACTTGAATATTCATAGTACTTCCTTTGCAAACTTCTCAGGTTGTAATATATTTACCTCCAAAGTAGAATTAGTTATGAACATTTATATTTACACATTTTTAACTAGCTCCAGTACCGATGAGGAGAAACACATAACCAGATGTAGACTATCTATGATCTGGATCAGATGAAAATTTTGAATATATGTGTAATTTCTTATTGTAAGAAACTTTCTCCATTTGTTAGAAACTTATCAATTATTCCTCTGAGATATTTAAAATATATTTATAGCCATTTGATGATCATGACTTTGATGAGACCGATACTAGCTCATAACATTTACAGCCATCCAAATTCAGGTTTTGTACATAACATGGCATGTATCAAGCTGCTCCTGGTTGATGCATATGATGAATTGGACAATCTAACTCTCTCATCTTCTACCTGAGGACACTTTCTCTTAAAAAGATGAATGCTATGTTTGAAAGACACATTAATTATCTCACAGTCAATAAAGTATTCATTTTCAGGACTTAATCTATATATGAAGATTGGGAGAGTTTCATCAGCCTCCTGACTCTATCTCTATAAAGTTTTACACCTATTATATAGGAAGCCTCTCCCAAATATTTTATGGAGAAGTTCTTACTCAGATAACTCTTTTCTAATTGACTTACAACATACTAATATCATTTCTGACATTATATATATCTTCCACGTAGAGAACTTTGAAAGATAATTATGCTCTCACTGCCCTTTCTAAACACACGCTTTCTCTTTGTTCATGATGAAACCAGGATTTCTGATTTCATCATATAAATAAAGATTCTAGCTTTGGAAAAATTACTTAAGCCCACAAAAAGACTACCTCAATTTGTATATTAGATTAGAAGTTAGGCTAGATACAAAATCTTCAAGCAGCTCTATGCATATCTCTTATTCGAGATATACATTATGGAACACTATCTTTACATCCATTGGCTAGACCTCAAAATCATAATATGCGGGAATAGTCAACAAAAATTGATTTAACTTTAGCATGGTTACTAGTGAAAAGATTTTCTCATATCCGATCCCAGTCCTCTAAGTGTAACCTTTTATCACTAATCATACCTTAAAGGTATTTATCTTCATATGCCTACACTTCTACTACATAAACTCTTTTACAATAAATATGAAAATTCCTACAAGAAGCACAAGCAAGTCTCAGACTTGATTGTCATGAGAAAGTCAACATAAAATTGTATGGCATCTTGCCATTTCTCTAATCAATGTCAAACATCGCCTCATCATAAGTCAAAGGATCATTTTCTTCAACAAAGAAAAAATCAAGGACACATTCAGGTATCAAGCATACCTAAATGATAGCATTGATATCCTTTCTGACTTATAAGGAAAGTGTGTCAAAGGTAGTTCACTCATTTGAACTTGAAATTCCACTGTTGGTTCATTAATATTCTAATTAACTTCATCAAGTCCAATCCTTCTACAATCCCCACGATTCATGAGAAACTCCTTCTATAAGAAAGTGACATTCTGAGAAATGAACATGTTTCATTTCTCTAGATCATAAAAGTGGTATCCCATCAAATGCATGAGATACTCAATGAATTGACACTTGTACCCCTAGAGTCCAAGTTTATTCTATTGTATAACTCTTATGCAAATAGAACAATCTCAAATCTTAACATACTTAAGAGTCAGTTCCCTTTTAGTCTATATCTTATAAATAGTAGAAGGAACGGGTTTTAGTGGAACTACGTTCAATAAGTGAGAAGTAGATTCTCATAGCACAATTCCATAGATATTTTAGAAGATCAGTGAAACTCAATATCAATCAAACTATATTTAATAAAGTCTTATTCCTTCACTCCAAGACACATTTATGTTAAATAGTAATTGGAGCACTAATGTTGAGCGAGAATCGCATTCTTCTTTAAATAATTTGTGAATATACTACTTATGCACATAAAGGTTTGTTTCTCTACTTTCTAGCAGAAACTTTTGAAAACTTCAAAACTTTCCAACCTATTTTTTTCTAGAAACACGTGTCCATATGATTTTTTCTAGAAACACTTATGCACATAAAGGTTTGTTTCTCTACTTTCTAGCAGAAACTTTTGAAAACTTCAAAACTTTCCAACCTATTTTTTTTTAGAAACACGTGTCCATATGATTTTTTTCTAGAAACACTTATGCACATAAAGGTTTGTTTCTCTACTTTCTAGTAGAAACTTTTGAAAACTTCAAAACTTTCCAACCTATTTTTTTTCTAGAAACACGTGTCCATATGATGATAAATTACTATACAGACAATAAAGTATTAAAATCCACCCAGGGTAGTATTATTTATTGGACTAAATACATCACTATGTACTAGTTCTAATAAATAAGTGGCCCAATGTCCAACACCTACATAAAGATTTAGTCATCTTCCCTTGAATTCAAAATTCATAAACTGACCAAGGTTCTATAGTCAAATCAAGTATTTGACTATCCTTAACCAGACGGGATAGGCGTTTCACGACTATATAACCTAATCTTATATGCCACTATTCCTTATTATTCAAAGTTCTTTGAACTACTATTTGTTCTATTCACCTAGACATTTAAGACATTTTCTATTATATTTAAGACATGATGCCTATTTATTACCTGACACTCAGTAAGTAAAACATTATCTTTATCACATAAACATGATGAACTATTATCAATATTTTTATGATAACCCTCTTTCTCTACTATAAAGAGTGATATGATTCACCTAATAATGTTTGGCACAAAATAGCATTTTTACAACATAATGTTATTGCTAGAATGGAGAGGTGACCTAAAAAGTCCTAACAGCTAGCACGTCTATGATCTCTATTTCCTACGCGAAGTTATATTTGTCGATTCTTAGCTTTGTAGTATTCCTTAAATCATGCAACAACTTATAGATATGAGAAGAACATATTGTATCTCATAACCCTGGACTTCTAGCAATATTTGCTATTGAAATGCCAATATTTGGTAAATAGATATATCTAAAGGTTCTATCGATTTCTAGTTAAGGTACCTAGAATAGTATCTCTTACTATTTCAAACCTTATTACAGTGAAAACACTTTCCAGTGTGATTATTCTCAAATAGTGGTTTGGATATATTAAATAATTATTCAGACGGAGAAGTGTACTACTTGTACATCTCATGTGCACATGTCCATGCTAAAGATCATTAGACATTGAGACCAGAATATATGATGACTCTTAAATCATTCTTAATCCATATTTGATAAATTTCTACCTCTTCTAAAGAGATATTATCTAAAAAACCTCTTAGTTATCTTTTGATCAATAATATATCTATATTTTTCTGAATCTAGAACTATTCTCAGATTCATAAGCAAGTCTAAATATTTCTCAGTACCCTATAGTTAATGTGCATTCATTAAGTGTTTTAACGGATTGCTGGTACTTATCTTATCTCTATAAGACAAGTATCTTATCTCTATAAGACGAATATCTTATCTCTATAAGACAAAATAAAGAGATGTGTAGCAAAAGATTTCTAATCGTTAATAAATAACGCTTTAGATCATGAGTATAACTATTATATATTTTTTAATCTAAAGACACCCTCTCACTACTTTACATAATCCCTTTAATCTCTCAAACGGGAAAATGACAATTTAAACTCTTTTAAACTATACAATAGGAAGTGGACTCTATTGGTATTTTACTCCTGCCGCATACTGGCGATCTTGACCTTTGTAAACCCAAAAGGTAGACAACTCTCACCAATTGCATCTTATGCAACTCTTACTTCTGATCCTAAATACACCTTATCTGCACACTGTAGCGATATAAGATAAGTGTATTTCAGATTAACTTATCAATAATCAAATATATGTTACCGATACTACCCGTACACTATAGCAATCTAGGGTAATACTTTTGCACATATTTGTCTCATCTCATATTTAACCAATATAGTTCAAATTACACCGACCAAATCTCTCACACTGTAGTAATCTCGGGAAAAAAATTGACTTGGTCCGTCTAACACCGTATTGACAAGATGAACCAATGTAAAACACTATCTTATAATATATTACAATTCAATCTGATTAAGAGAGATTTTTTAAATACTGTGTCTCATCTTATAAGAAGGTGATTCTCAACCGTTCATTTATTTCTGTGCAAACACAACTAACCTCCACCAGTATGGCTCTCATTATAGTTACCAGCACGGAAAAAATGATCTTAGTTTATAATGCCAACTAATAACTTTTATTACTGTATCTTATAAACCCCTACATGCATAAATTAATTTTTAAACAATTTAAAAATTAATTTCAGAGTTACCAGTGCTAGCGCCGAGGCGCAAGGCTATCAGTACTGTAGCACTAGAGGCACTGCCTCTAACACCGCGACTCTAGCCCTTAAGCACTATAGCGCTGGAGGTTAAAACCTAATGCCGTAGCCTTGGAGGTCAGAACCTCGGCGCAATGGCGCTCTTCATCCAGCACTGAGGCATTGAAATCTGGAGGCCCTAGTGCCGCAACACTAGACTATACCATCGTGGCATCCCGACTGCTGCCTCCCCCGGTTTACCATTTTTAACACTTCAAAATACACCACCATAGCCCTAGAACTTTACAAATAACTCAATTACACTCTAAAACACCCAATCAACACCACAAAATGCTCTGATACCATTTGTTGGGTACGGTGTTTCGGTTCAAAATTGTATTAGGTGCGTGTACACATATGGTGTTTATGTCTATTATACATATATACACATCACATACAATATATATATATATATATATATATATACACACACACAATCTATGCATCTAATACATAAACATGCGTAGCGAAAGTCATGTGATTGCAATATATAGAATCAAAATACTAAGAAGAATTACATAAAATAATAGAGGAAGCAGAAATGGAAAGTTTACTATAGATTGAAAGGGTTTGTGGAGTAAAGACTCAAGACCACTGGCTAAGTTGGAAGAGAAACTCGTACTATCCTAGATAGCGGTAACAATAAAAAGTTGTGGAGGTCTTGTAGAAGTATCACCTTAAGACAGTTTCCCTTTGTTAAGACAATCTTTTTAAATGACTAGGTTTAAACTTTCAACATAATCTGCAATATGTATTAGGCAACTAAGAACTAGATGACCAGGTAAGCGGCAATAGTGGCATGTCGTAGGAGGAGCAGAATCGCTAAACTTATGATGGGCAGTAGCAATGACTGTGTTTGTATAAACTGGTTGGAGAGTAACAAATTGTTTCTCTTCAAAGATAATATCATCAATAGCCTTATCAAGTGTAAGTAGTGGCCTTTGATGAAGTAGAGAAGCACGGGTAGGCTCAAATTTATCTTGTAAGGCCATAAGAAACTAAATCAGATGCTAATGATCTCGGTAGGTAATAAAAACTTAGGCGTCATCATCATTTTTCTAAATTGGTTCTGAAAGAGCCAAATGATCCCAAATACTGAATCTAAGAATAAAAATTTGTAATGGATTGCCTTGGTTCTTAAAGGAGTTAATATAAAATATGTTGTAACTGATACTGATGAGATAGATCGATGGTGGTGTAGCGATGTGTAAGAAAGTTTCAAAGTGTTTTAACAATGTTAAATTGACTATAACAAAGAGTGATTGACAATAAAAGTGCCAAAGTGTTTTAACAATATTAAATTGGCTATAACGAAGAGTGATTGACAATGTTGATATACTACAAATGTTGGGTGTGATGTTTCGGTTCAAAATCGTATTGAGTGTGTGTATGCATGGGGTATTGTTTCATTATACATATATACGTATCATATACAATATATGTACGCAATCTATTCATCTCATGCATAAACATGCGCAGTAAAAGCTGGAAATCTAATTTCTTAAATAACAAACACAATAAATTTTAAATTTTAGGACATTAATAAATTTAAACATATATTAATCACATTAATATCAATGATCGAGAATAATCACCTTACAAGTCTTTGGAACGGTATAAATGGGAGTACCATCCGAAATGAACATGTTAGCAATTTTAGGACTCAATGGGGTGAATTTGAGTCACTAAAATAGCAGCCTTTATTTTCAACTTTGATTCAACTCTTAAAATTCAATATTAACTCTTAATCTCTATAGTTTAATCCTTAAACTATGAATATTAACTAAATACTTTAATTAATATATATTTATTTTAAAGTAATAAAAATTATTTTTTCTTAATACAACTCTTATATAAACAAAATAATTTCACTTATTACGTTTTGGTGGCCGGCCAATATAAAAAAGAAAAAGATGGTTATATTCTTCAACATTTGAAAGATAAAAAGAACAAAACATTTTTGCTCACTAATTTCTCTCCAAGTTGCCGAACCCTTTTCTTGCCCATTTTCAAAATGAATTGCTTTTTATTGGCCAATCTATTTCCTTAACCATTAAGCAAATGGCCCACCGTAAACTTAGCCATTAAGTGTAGGAGTTTTTAATGTAAAACAATCAAAAACAATCTTTTTGTATAAGCCACCACCGTCCATTAATTTTAGGCCAAGTATAAATGTATTCTTTAATCCATTTTGTCCAATGGAACAAATGAATTGATGTCCATTCATTTCAAACAACTTTTGTTTTTAAAATGAATTTTATTTTCATTTGCTTTAATATGAATTTTGCTTTGAGTTGAATTAAGTTAAATCTAAAATTTAATTTCAATTTAATTCCAATTTTTTTAATAATTAAGAAAATAAAAAAAATATTTTAATTATTTAATAATTAAAGTAAAGTTATTCTTAAACCCTTATTCTATTATTAAGTAAAGTTTTTAGTGGGTCTCACCTAACTATACAAGTGAGTAAACTCAACCGAATACTCACTATACACCATATGTCAATATTTAATTGGTCAATAATAATTATTAACTAATTAATATACTTAATACTTAAGTATTGACACATGCCCATCGCGAGAGTTCCCGAAACAAATATTTTATTTTGCTAAAAATTACTAAGTTGAACAATTCAATCTGATACGTTGTCCCAATGCACAACAAGTACACTTCATATTGCGAGACTCCCTAAGTCCACGCTCGATTCTTTAAATGAAACTATTCTATGAGTCCGTGATCGATGCCTCATGCACACATCACAGATATTATAAATCGACGCATTAGACTATACAAGCTGAGGTTAAAGTGTATACATATAATCCTTCCGTCACCTATATCCTAAATGTGTAGGGGTATAGATCAGCACCGTCAAATTCTCATATGCTCATCTGTAAACTTATCTCCAGATTTGTATTTCATAAAATAATATCCGTAAAATTCTTTGCAATATTATTTAACCCTACAAAAAAACTTTTTTCTAGGGTTATGTGCTTGTGGTTACAAGACTTTTTGAATTACAATCTCAGAGCATCAGGATATACAACTCTCCTATGAGAGCTGATGGATTTCATATCTGTGCACACCGAACTCTATGAGCATCGGACAATAACCAGTGACATGAGGTCAAACCATGAAAGATTTTTAACACCCGTGAAATCAAAGTATGGTAGATCACTCACAAGCCCACTGTGACACTCAGGTCAAAGGACCACGAATACTACTCAACTCGAGAGGACTTACCATTGACGGCTTCATAGGAACATATGTCTATTGGAGTCCTTGTGAGTCTACTCAGTATCCAGTCCTTACTGAATACCTGCATGCCTATACGAGCTCTAAGCTCATGGTCAACTAAGAACAACTATATGTACTATACAGATATAGACATACACTAATCTATATAAAATGAATTTACCGACAGACTCACATTGATGAAAATAGATCAGGAACATAGTGTTTGAAAATATACTTGCATAATGATATTTCTTATCCCCTATTGCAACTCTTTATAACTATGTCATTACTAGTATACCGTCAAATCTTTGTCCTATTTCAGATAAGGCTCTAACTTCTTAGATATTACTGACTCTTATAATCTTCTAACTCTTAACAGTGCTAACTTTTAGCAGTTATAACTCTCAACTTTGTTAGCTCTTAGCCTTGATCTAAACTCCTTTAGATCAGATCTGAACTCGTTTAGATCATAAAATGTCTATAATATTACAAGCATTGTACCATATACATATTTAATATTAACAATATATTTAAAATATTTATTGTATAAATATTAACAATTAATATTCATACAATATTATAATGACACGTAAGCATTAGCTCAAACAATAAAACCATATAATAATCTCGTGATTTTTACAATCCTAATCTTCCATTCAATCAATAAAGCCCACTGAATTCTTACTATCTTATTTCTTGGGTAGAGTGATAGAACTAGTGACATACACTAAAATTTTTTACCTTTAAAAAAATACACATAGCTTACACTTATATGACATAATTATGACTATCAAGAATAATATAAAACTTATCCATAATAATAGTTCACAAGTTGAACCGATAGTAGTAGAGAATGAAATCAGAAAAAAATTATAATTTTAATCTCAAACTTTTAGAAAATTTTAATTTGGCCCTAAATATTCTAAAAAATTATAAAATGGCCCTAAACAAATATGATAATTACAAAATAACCCCATAAATTTTTTAAATTTAATAATGACCTAAAAATTTTAAAAATTATAATCTAACCTCAAAATTCTAAATGGTTTGCCAAAAGAACGTTTTTTAGAATTAGTGAGTTGATTAGGCAAATGGGCTTGTGGATGAACGGATCAAATTACAAGAAGTGATTTACAGGAAGTGATTTGATGTTAGCAGTAAGGATGGATGCATTGGAAGATGGCTGAAATTTAAGGCAACGACAGACAATGACAAAACCTTTGGGCGTTATATGCAGGCTACTCTTATCTCCGATCAACATGATTTTGATGGCGTTCAAATGGTCAATGAGTTCTGAATGTCCTGACCAAGTTGGTGACAGTTACACATAGTTATAAAGGTGGGCGTGATATAATTCATTTGATATTTTTTAGAATCAAACCGTACTAAAAAAAATTAATTTTCTAAAATTAAATAATGTCAAATCATGTATGAGAACCAAACTGTATCGAATTAATTCGGTTCTATTCAGTTCGATCTCCTAAATATTTTCTAAAATACTAAAATTATATAATCTAAAAATAAAATTCATATAAAAAATAACTAAATTAAAACAAAAAGTAACAATTGCATATCCATACTAAAAAAGCCCATCTTTTGTTTAGTTGCATCACCCCATCTAGGGCAATATTTTTTTATGAATTAGATACCCAAACCATTCTCACTATTTCATGAAGCACAAATCAAGAACTATTACATTTGACAGAATCATATTATTCATATCAAGCATAAAATATTTTATTGAGAAGAAAGGCATAAACAAAAGGACAGGGAGGGAGAGTGAAAGAGAAACAAAAATCAATAGTTATTAAATCAGTCTCCAAGATTCAGACCATCCAAACTCTTCAAATTTTCAAAATATAGAATTTTTAACACCTAAAGCACAACAAAATAGAAATCTATATTAAATTTTAAAAAAAAATAGATGCTTTTATATAATCATGAATATAAAATAAATAAAAGGAAGTAGCTAGTACCAATAAACTACACTACTTACCATTATCGCGAGGAACAATCAAGAGATCAATTCAACAAAGAGAGACGTAGAAATTGTGAAGGAGATGAGAAAGGGCATGAGCTGGCTAGGCTAAGGTTTTTTAATTTTTAAAAAAATGGTGTTTAGTTGAGTGTGTGTTATTTATGGTAATATCTTTTGTTCAAATACGTTCGATTTTTTTAAACTAAAATCAAATTAAACTGATATTTTAGTCTCTTTGAAAAAAATTAATTACACAAAATTTTCATTAGAAAAATAAAACTAAACTAAACAAGTCAATTCAATTTGGTACGATTCAATTTCTACCCATCTTAGATGGTCAGAGATATTAGTGGTCCGTATAGTTGTCTGATAACTCTCTATGAAGTTTTTAACAGTTTTATGTGAAAACGAAGATTGATCTAGTTAAAATAAGAAGCATCATAACTTACACAGCTAATCTGAGATTGAAACAAAATTTTGATGAATTTTTGACGAGTCTCCGAAGAACTTCGGCAAGTCTCCAACTAAACGGAGAGACAATGAAATTATAAGGGGTTTAATATTATATGAGAAATATAAGAGAATTATATATTTTTACTATATTTAATATAGTACATAATAAGTTTTTTTTATAAATTTTAGGCTAATGTAAAATAAGGAAACAAAATATTACAATATATATATATATGGTAAGTTATTTATTACAATGTATATATGGTAAGGAATGAATTTGTCTGACAACTATATTATTAATAAATATAAATTGGGATGCTTCTACTATTTTCATTGGCATTTATTTAGACAAAATTCTGAAATTCAAAACAATCAATATTAGATGGACAATGTAATTTTTTGTATTTTGTAGGACTATTTTGAGCTCCGGGGATGATTTCTCATATTTTTGGCTTTGGAATAAACAAAGGTCCTTGACAATATTGTATTATACCAGTACTTTCATTGTAAATGGGCATGGTCTGACGGCAAATTAGGTGTTTACCGCATAAGCCGCTTAAGTTTGACATTGACTGAGATAAGGAGGTAAAAAATTTTGTGCTTTAACACAATCTCTTACCTTTTAAAAAAAAATTGTAATTACTTAGAATTTTTTAGAAACAAACACAATTTTTTTTAGAATTGGAAACTTTTCTCTACCTGTTTATTTTCATCTTGCATGTTTTCCATTTTTTTTTTTAAATTATTGTTGAGATTACGGGTGTAAAAAGTTATCAAATTCTTGTGGGTTTTTTTTTTATAAATTTAATTGAGGTTAAATGTAAATGTGAAAAAGGGTTTCATAAGAAATCAGTGTGAATAAAATGAAAGATTGTAGTTTCAAAAAAACATAAATAAATAAATGATTGTGGCATGGCATCTAAGGCAGGGGGTCTAAGCAGAATTTAGTTGGGGTGTTGGTAGCAACAGTCTCCCCAAAAATACGGTTGGTTCAGAGTTCAGATTGTATTTGTTTGAGTTGAGCTAGTGAATGTTGACTAGATTTAGCCCACAAAGAGCATCTATTTATTGAGACTATATTTTCAATGATTTATATGACGTGGTGTTAAATTTATCGTCTCTTTTGTTTGTCAACTTTTTCTTTATTGTTTTTTTTTTTCTTGGTGGAGAATAAAAAAAGGACCATTTAAGTAATAGACCATATCTTCCGAGCTCATATAACTAGTTTGTATACCAAATGAGTAACACTTATTTTACCTTTACGCTAAGTCTTTAGATGGGGGCGAAGGGATGTGTGTAATGTGCAAGTGCTTTTAAAAAGAAGAAAGTGGGAAGTTCATCCACATTTTAATTTCAGTCCCTAATTCAAGCCTATCTTCACTATAACTTTAAGTTGAATATATTCCATTTCATTATCTTCACATCCCATCTTCTCACGAGAAAAGCAGAAAAAGGAGGAAGAAAAAATAAAGTCAAGTTTGCTAGATGTCATGGGTACCCACTAAACCAATTTGAGTGGAATCACAATCTCCATCTCATGAAAAAGATATTAATATGAAATGAAAAGCATTCAAGTGGGTCGTTGAATGCTATTAAGACTTTTCAAGGGATAAAAAAACTTCAAAAAAAAGAAGAAAAAAAAACACAATTATTCCACCCAGGATGGGAATTGTGATGAAAATTTGCACTTACGTTTGCTGTTGCAATCTCCAAAACCCTATTAATGGGTTTGGAAAAAAGTCTTTGTAGGATAGCATGAAGAATCATTATGGTGCAAGAATATAATGTGCGCACCATCTGTCCAATACCCTAAAAAGAATGGTTTCATTGGTTCCCCTCTTTCTTCTTTAGTTTTGCTTTTTCAGTCTCTCCTCTTTATTTATTGGCTTTAATTCAACCGTGGAATAAATAATCCCATGCCTTTAGTTTCAGTCCACTATCCTCCTCATCCCAACCAAAACCATCCACATATTAATATAGCCAATAGTAGGCATCAATTTATAGCATAAAACTCAAATTCTATATTGAATTGAGAGTGAAAAATGATCACACAAATAACAATACCATTGGGAATGACAAATACCTAACTCAAAAGTTCCTATATGAAGTAGAGGTTATCCATTAATGGTCGATGATCATGGTGGGCCTCAACTTCTTTCTTTCCTAACAAGTTGCCATTTAATAGTAGTAGGGGCCCATGTTATAAAGGGAAATTTGTGTTGTAGGGGAAGGGAAAGAAGGCAAAGCAAAATCATTATAAGGTGATGGACCATTAGGTTTAGGTGTGTGAATGTGAAGCAAACCCGCAATTACAAAATATAACACAAAAGTTAGGATCTTCACATCTTCGACCCCACTTCTCTTAAATTGGATCCATTATACATGCTTGCAGGGTTTGTTCACTTCCCCCACCAAATTGTGCATGGAACATGGATGAATCTTGCCAAAGTGGCCTACTTTTATGACACAACTTTCCTTCTCTTTACACTTGTGGGACCTTTTCTAATCCAAGATTCAAAGATTAAGGACAATGACATGGGCCTTATATACTAGGATCCTCTTTTTCCATCAACCCGGAGTCTCGGACCCACTTACAAAAAAAGAATACAAAACATAATTTCATTGATTTTCTCTATTATATAATTTTTCATCCAATTTCAGAAGAGATTTCCCAAATTTTTAATTGTAACGAGTGATGAAATCGTTATAGAAAAATGAAAATAAAAATAAATGTTGGTGGGGTTTGTGAGTCATTTTCATACAAGTTTGATGGATGAGAGTTGGCATAGCATGTGGGATGAACTAAAAGGTTGTCTCAATTGATTGATAAATTGCTCTGATCTTGATATTGCCATGTTGTCACAAGATGATGATGAGCTTTTTATTCTCATTTTGTGACACACGCACACACACAAAGCTTCCCAAAGCATCCACCACTTTCACGAAACACCAACAACAACTAATCTCTCACAATCTCACACCTTCAAAAATCTTTGAAACTTGTAACATTTTGGGTTCATATGATTGTTCATTGCACGTTACCACCATTACTTTGTTTATATTTTTTTTATATCGCTGCAAATTTTGGACAGTTTGTTTTTGTACGAAAAGTGCTTTTACTTACTACTGACAAGATGCGTGGAGCACGCAGCTGCTTCGTTGAAAAATTTTAAAAATGGCCCACATGACAGGAAGAAGTGATTCTATGGCATAAACACTTTTGTTTGTATTGATTTTGTTTTGGTCAAGTTTGGCTAAGAGTGCAAGGCGAAATAATTTTGTTTTTGGTTCTTTCGTTCCCACTTCTTTTCAATCTATTAAAGCTAGACATCAGATTTAGAGTGGTTGGCTTTCCTTTTCTTTAGTTTTAATTTCAAAAATATATGGTAATTTGTTGTGTCATTATATTTTTTTTTAATTAAAAAAATTATTCAACAAATAACGTTGTTTACCGTTATGTATGTAACGCGATTATCAACTTTACAATACATCATTAATAGAATTAAGATTATAAATAAACAAAATATCACTATATAATAACATCCCTCACCATAACATAAATAATATTATTTATTAAATAATTACTTGATTTAATGAGTAAGTTAAATTCTTTTTAAGTAAACCTCGTTCCAATTTACAAATAGGCCGCAAGAAGTATCTATACTCAAGGATAATGACACCCCCTTTGCTAACTCTAATAATTTTAATTGAACTTAATTATATTATTACAACTTTGACAAAAGAAAATTTGAAAAAAAATATATAAAAAGGGGAAAATGAATGACAATCTTGAATTTGACAGGCAGCAAGTGATGGCAACGATGTGTCGAATTTTGAAATCACACACCTCTCTTTTAGACGACAATGAAGGATGGGCCAATACCCACGACTTGTTCATGTCACCTTTTGTGCACTGCACATACCTCGAGTCAAGTCATTGCCAAAACTCCTTCACCCCATGAAAATGTCCATTATTTACTTCTATTTCCCCCTTTTATTTATTTTTTTATTTTGTGGTCCACCAAGCATAATTATATGGAATAATTCAAAAGTGCTTTTGTTCCATTTATACATTTGGATCATTTTGAGAAAATAACTACTGGTTAATTTAAGTAGAAAATCAAGTGATGAAAATTCAAATATTAAATTAGATGTACAAAGAAAAATAAGAATCCAATTTCTCAATAAAACCAACTCAATTTATTTTACTGATAAAATCCATTGAAATCAAACAAAATTGTCTTCAATTAGATTGAATTATTAATTAAACCTCAAAATCATATCTAACATAAAAACCCTAAGTAAATGACTTAATACTTTTTTTTTTTTGGGAAAAGAAATGACTTAATACTTGGCTACTTGTTTGTTGTCCTCAAGTCACTATTTAATTTGTTAAACATCTCCATTTCTGTATTTTCTTAGGACAACGAAACGTCATTATTTAAGGTTTCTTAGATCAATGAATCTGAAATCAGCCTTTTATTTATCGGGAAAAAAAAATGCCCAATCTTTCTTGAATGATGGGTCTTTGGTCAAGTTAGTTTGGTCAACAATTCTCTTAATTATTTCTTAGCCTCGGAAGCATCGTTCGGCCTGCGTATGTAGACCGCAATCAAGAGCTAATTATTTAATGGAAGTAAGAAAAAAAAAAAACACAACCATTATTAGTGAAAATAACTGAAGTGTAAGAGACATAGAAAAAGCTTAGCCTACCATGATCTCTTAAAAACATACTTTAATGGGATTTTTTTATAAAAAAGAATTAAGCAGTTTATGCCTTTTTAAAGTAAGATGTACAAGTGCTTTTAATAGCCAGCTTGGGAAAAAGCATTTTCATTACTTTATTCATACCAAAACGTGGTTTAGGACATGCAATTATGCATTATCATTTCATGCATTTGCTTTCCGACCCAAAGTAGATAAGGGGATGATGCTCTTAAAACTTTTTTAAGGGCTATTATGTTGGTCATAGAGGGACAAAATGTCCCAATTTGATGGGTCCCTTTTAGGGCAAGATTTGCATCTACAGAATCAAATGTTTCTTTCATCTATACCCCATCATTTAATAATTTGTGAGAAGAGTTATATTCTCTTTCATCCCAAGAGTTGCACGTTGATAGATAGTCATGAGGGTGGTGGTGGCACTTTTATATTATACAATTAATTAAAAGGATAAATAAGTACATAAAAATGAATCAAAACTACAAAGTTGGGTGACTTTATTTTATTTATTATGTAAGCTATTGCCACCTATAAACTTATGACATTAGTTGTACGGTGAGTAGGTCAGTCACATGAACATGATTCTTATGCAAATCGATCCCCAAGATAAGATGAGTTGAAATTTCTAACCGACATAATTACTTAAGATTAAGACCATCGAGAAAATATTTTATTCACTTCCACATAAAGTTTGGTTAAAATACAGATAGAGCTATTGATCTCCATCCCCCCTCTATGGCATTTTCAAAAAAGTTGCAAAACATAACTCTAGCAGCTTGAACACCGTTCATAATAATACAAGATGATTATGTTGATATGCTCCATAAGGTTGGCAAAAAATAATATTTCTGCTTAATTCATTGAATGTGTAATAGTAATAGTAGTAGGATAATTACAAATTAACTTTAGATAATGGTGATCATAGAAAAGTGGGGTTAGATTTAGATGATGATGCTGATGCGGATACATACAGTGCCTGAATTTCGTTCTTATATGAAAGAGTGGTTGCCCTTGCCCATATGCATATGCACATCATCATCTCAAGACTAGCAAAAAAGATGTGGGGACCTTCCACTTCGCCCATCCCACATCATTAAGTGTTTCATTTACTTCAATAAATCATTTTTTACAAATATAATAGCACAGACATATCCTCGAAACTAACAACAAATACAATAATAATAATAATAATTCAATCCAACCTTTTTTTAAAAAAAAATTTACACGAAATCCTTTGCCTGCTTAAAATTAATGAGATTGCCTTGCGTATCATGCAGCTAACCGTATTCATAATAATTAATAATAGTCCTATAGTACTAACTTTAGCTGATAAATAGGTAAATAATCTACAATAATAGTAGTTGTTTATTTAATCCTTTGGATCCGAAATTCATGTTACTTCTCTCTATTTTTCATGTATCATAAAATTACCAAATTCATAAATTCAACTTTCTTTATTCAGTGTTTACAATATCATGTAAAACCCGCATCATCAACGTTGCTCGTCGTACATAGAGATTACATTTCTGTAGTAAAAAGAAGATATTAAAAAGAAACAAAGAAAATATAAAAAAAGGGACATGACATGGAGAAAAGGGAATAGTGATCAGGATGAGAGTGACACCAAATGTCCGAATTAGACTTTAACCTACTAAAACGCGGGCCCACAAGGGTATTTTCACGTGGACCCAGTCTCAAGTGAAGACAAAAAATCGTGGGACATTACGTTCAAAGGCGGAGGCTTTTTAAAACACAAACAGCCAAAATTAGAGCAAAAGCAAAGTTAAGGTGTATGTAATGTAACGTTATTTGTTTTTTTCGTTACAAATTTACCTTTTTAACACTCTGAAATTTGTCGGCTTTCCACCATCCAAGATATCTGCCAACTTTAGGCAAGCCTCATTTTATTTATTTAATTCGATTTTGTTTTTGTTCAAACAACGTCCACTAACGTACGCCTTGTGCAGCACGACGTCGGCGGATTTTTAGGGTCCCTCTTTTTTCCCTCCCATTCTCTTTTTTGGGGTTTGGTCACTTTCTTTCCCCCATCCTCCGCTCCAGCTACACTACCTAAACATAATTTCTAAAAACCCATTAAGATTAAATAAATAAAAAGCCTATCAATTAGGGGATTATGTTTTGCCTTTTCCTCTTCCTTCCGCCTAAAACTAATTAACTTGTGTCTTATTAACCACATTTAATAATCAGTCTAATATATCTATATCTAGTCACACAACGTAAATATATAAAATCATTTGTATGGTAATACCATATTAACTCGCAGATCGTATATTTTTTTATTTTACAATTGAGAGATTCTTATGTTATAACTCTAGAAGTCCCAACAAACAGTCAAATCAGCTTTGAAATGTCATTTTCTTTTGTCCATTTTAATCCTTGCCTTCCTTAAATACAGCATTCAAATGGATAGTTACCTCTCCTCCTCCAAATTGATACAGTGAATCGATTTTATTGCCAAAAATTTTTAAAGAAAACATCAAGCATTAATTATAAATGTTGTAGTGGATATGTGATCCTCAACATGAACATAGTAGAATCCACTTTATTTATAAAATAAAATGAAACACTAATTTCTATAAACGTCTGACCTTGGAGAAAGTGGAGTGGGGTAATTGAAAAATGCATTTGTTCTGTGAAGCAGCACGCATGTTAGCCTTCGCCTGTGCAGGTAGGTTCAACGTACGGCTTCATATAAATGTGAGACAATTAGACTTGACGTTGTTTTTTTCCTCCTTGTATTGAACGCTTTCAGCTTCCTCGAGTTGTAATTATCTTATACGCCATGCACATTGCACCAAAGTGGCAGAACAAACACATGGTGGGCCCCGCACTGAAGATTTCAGTGTTTTTCTTACTTTTCTGAGTCTGACGTGTCAGACCGTCCTTGCCACTTGTTTCATGCCCCACCTAATGCCCTGCCCTACCCTACCCTACCCTACCCTTGCAAATTATTTTTCTTTTTATTTTTTATTTTCAAACTGCGTCGTTTTATTATACAAGAGATTAAAAGAGAAGAGCCCTAATCCCTTGTTTTAAAGGGAGATTAATTAAATTAACAATGGGGGAGAAGAATGGAGTGAATGCGGGGCCTTTTTCATTCATTTTTCAATTGGAAACAAGTACAACTAAAAATCTCTCCTTAACTTTTCTTTTTCAAAAAAAATTTCCCTTATGTGACAGAGAAGACCACTTGAAAAAGGCAAAAAAGAAAAAGAAAAAATTGAATGATTGATTCCTAGAAATTTAAAAAGATAATAAATCAGAGAAGAAAGAAAAGCACAGAAGGATTCCAAGAACAGAACTCCGGATCTTGTCATAAGTGGGCCAATGACCCAACTCCTCTTTTTAAGGCTATGTCAAATTTCTGTTGATTCCAAAGAATCGGTGGCAATAATGGTTCACAATCACAACCACCATTCTTTGCTTTTTTTTTTTTTTTAGATAAAAGTATTTGCTTTCTTACTTTAGCATTAAAAACAAGCAAGTTCTTGCCCTAGTGCCAAGAAAATATATTAAAAGTGATTCAATGTCCCCCTCCTTGCAGATGAACAATAATGCTACTTTGGCATCTCGTGACACACACTTCTCGCTTTCTGCCAGGCTTCATTTCACTTTACCTAACACGCATAATTCATTTATAAAAAAAAACCTATATCTTCTAAAATAAATTTCTTTAACTTCTATTGAAAACCATAGTTTTGTCACATTTTATATCAAATTTCGGAAAAATGATTAATCTAAAATTTACCATTGAATAAAAATAACAATAAACTTAAACTTATGCTAGACTGAGGAAGATGACCATTTAAATATTAAAGCAAAGGAAAATGCTGGATATAGAATAGAGATTAGAATTAAAGATGACCCATAAATAACTCACAGTAATATACGAGAAAATAAATTGAAAAGGAAGAAAATGCCGAGTAAAGATTAGAGAATGGAGAACAAACGAAAAATAAAAATATTTCTATAATTCCACTAATTCTAAAGAGTTGATCTTTCCCCCTTTTTTTTTCTTTTGTCAAAATTATAAAAAAAATATAAATCTTTTTCTACAATTAAATGAATATGTACAAGAAGTGCCCTTTATATATACTTAGTACTATTACAAAAAAAATAATAAATCTACTTTATACAAAAAAAATGTCTTATACAAAATATACATCTTATACAAATAATTAGTCTTAAATAAGTAATATGTCATATATAAGAAGTGTCATTTAAATAGAACAATACTTCATAAATAAATAACATCGTGTCAACACTCTCCCTTAAGTTAGTGTATAGATATTTATCATGTTCAACTTATTAATCACATCATGAAACACTTTTTTTGTGATCACTTCTGTGAGAATATCAACTAGTTGACTTTTGAGACTTAACAAAAGAAAGTTGCATAATCTTTTAATTAAATTTATCTTTAATAAAATAACTATCAACTTTCACATAAACACTTTTATTGTGACCGTTTTTATGAGAATATCAGTTAGTTGATTTTTGACTTATCAAATAAAAATTGTATAATCTTTCGATCAAGTTTCTCTTTGATAAAATCATGATCAACTTTCACATGTTTAGTATGATCATGTTAAACTGAGTTATGTGTAATTTTAATAGTTGTTTTATTATCACAATGTAAACTCATCGGTTTCTCATATTCAATCTCCAAATCGCGTAATATATCCTGAACCAACAACAACAACTCGCATTCATTATGAGTCATACCTCAAAATTTAACTTTCGCATTTGATCTAAATATAATATTTTGCTTCTTGCTTCTCTAAGTAATTAAATTACATTCCACAAAAGTGAAGTAATAAAATGTAGATCGTCTATCAATTTTATCTCATGCTCAATTAGAATCCATATATCCTTTAATACTCGAGACCTTATTTTTTTAGAATAGCAAATCTCTTCCAAACGCACTCTTCAAGTATCTTAAGATTCGATATACTATATTCATATGTTCTTCATTAGGTGAATGCATAAACTGACTTACAATACTCACTGCATAAATTATAACTAGCTTAGTGTGAGACAAATAGATTAGTCTTCTAACCAACCTTTGATAGCACTCTTTATCAGTTCAAATTTGACTTACAGATTTTGTAAGCTAGTGATTCATTTTTATAGGTGTCTCAACTAATATACAAGTTAGTATCACAGTTTTAGTTAAGAGGTCTAACACATATTTCTTTTGTGAGAGAAATATCAAGTTTTGACCTTGAGACTTCAATTTTTAAGAAGTATTTGAGTTGACTAAGATCTTTTTATTTTAAATTTAGGCATAAGTTACTCCTATAAAGCCTTTCTCTTGTCCTGTTCATCTCCTATCAGGATGATGTCGTCTACATACGTAATCAAAACTATTACTTTTTCCTTCATTGTGTTTTATAAACAAAGTATGGTCTAAATTATTTTGTTTATAACTAAACTCCATCATTATGGACAAGAATCTTTCAAACAAGGTTCGGAGGTGACTACTTTAGCTCATATAATGTTTTTTTTAATTTACATACTTCAGTTGTTCTTAAAAGTTTACTTTTTGTCGGGGATCTAATATACATGAGTGTATACATATACAATTGTGTTTATTGCATAAAATACATATCATATACATATTTAATGCTGTGAAATAATTAAATCATACAATAAATACAATAAATAATATATTAATCACATTAATATATTTAAAGGGTTGAGAAATTATTATAATGTGTAACGTTATACACATGTATTATCAGAGTCCGTATGAAGACCAACTCGTTAACAGTTCTAGTCACCAACTCGGTGGACTTGATAAACTAGAACGGCAGTCCCATATCTAGCATGAGTTTACTCTTAGCCCAAAAATGATCGATTATGTGTATTTTTTTTAAAAAAAAAATAAGAAATAAAAATTAAAATAATTCACAATTATTTTCACAAAAAAAAAATTAAAATAATTTTATTTTTGTTTCTCTTCAAATGCTTGGCACGGCAGTGAAGGAAAATTTTTCCATCCATTTCTTCTTCCTCTCTCAGCAGTGAAACGAGGAAAATGAAATAATTTTCATTTTCTCACAATGCCGACACACACACTTTTCACACACAAATCTCACAATATATATATATATGTAATAATAATATTATATAATATAAATAAGACACATTGACATCTAACATAAAAAATATTATTATAATAAATAATATTATAAGAATAAAAATGAATGACAACTATATATCATTAATAATATAATAATATTATATAATATAATAATATATTATAATATATAATAATGAGATATATATATGATTATTTAATAATTAAATAATTTATAGTGTGAAATGATTATTTTACCCCTTATAAATAGTTATTAAGTTTACTTTTTAGTGGATCCCATTAAATTCTACATTAGGGTAAACTCAACCAATGGTCCACAATGCGCTATGTGTCATTATACAATTAGTAAATAACAATTATTGACTAATTATTATATTTAACGCTCAAATATAAACACATACGTGTTCCCGTCGTGGTACTAGATATTACTGGATTAAACAATTTAATCCGACATGTTGTGTCAATACACAACGAGTACACTCCATATTGTAGGACTCCCTAGGTCCACGCCCGATTCGTAAAATGGAACTATTCCATGAGTCCGTGAACATTACCCTACGCACACTTCACGAATATACAAATCAGCGCGTTGAACCAAACAAGTTGAAGTTACAACGCATACGTATAGTCCTTTCGTTATGATATCCTGGATATGTTAAGGATATAGATTATCACCGTCAAATTTTCATATGCTCATCCATGTCATATCTCCAGACTTGTATCTCACTGAACAATATGTGCAAACTCTTTTGTCATATTGATTCACCTTAGCGGAAACTCTTTCCCGAAATTAATGCTTGTGGCCACAAGACTTTCTGAGATACAGATCACATATCTGTACATACCTGACTCTATAAGCATCAGACCATACCCAGTTGTCACACCATGAAAGGTCTGTGACATGCGTAGAACCAAAGTATGGTGGATCACTTATAAGCCCACCGTGGTACTCAAGTTAAAGGACTACGTATACTACTCAACTCAAGAGGACCCTCCATTGACGGCTTACATAGGGTGTCTATCGGAAGCCCTCATGAGTTTGTCCTATAACCAGTCCTAACTAGATACTCATATGTCAATATGAGTTCCAAGCTCATAATCGGCTAGGAACAACCATTTATACCCTATAGATATGACATATATTGATTTATATAAAGGTATCCACTGACAGACCCACATCGGCAAAAATAGATCAAGGACAATATTTGAGAACATACTTGCGCAATTGTCATTTTCTAGCACCTGATTGTAACTCTTGTAACTATGCAGTTACTAGTATATTCTCAGGTCTATGTCCTATTACAGACAAGGCTCCAACTCTTGGATTTTCGCTGAGTATTATAACTAACTAACAATTAGTTGTGCTAACATTTAGCATTTATATCTCTCAGCGTGACCAATTATGGGCTCTTATCTAAACTCCTTTAAATTAAATCTAAACTCTTTCAAATTATACAATGTCTATAATGTTACATTACATAGTACCATATAAATAGGCATTAGCGATTTAATGAGAATGTACACATATATAAATACATAAGTATATGTACATTCAGGGATGACATGTAAGCACCAACTCTAACACTTTTAACTCCAGATGGTAGCTCTATGTACACTTCATCATCTAAGTCTTTATTGAGAAAAGCATGTGTTGAATTATTACAAAGGCCAAACTTAGTTTGCTACTGTAGAAATAAGAATATAGATTGTATTATTCTTAGTTATTAGTGTAAAGGTATCTTGATAATTGATTCTATACTTTTACGTATATCATTTTGTAACTAACCTCGCTTTATATCTATTAACTCTACCATCAGCCTTGAGTTTAATTATAAATACCCATCTAAACCTAGTCGTCTTTTTCCTTTTAAGTAATAGGCCAATCTCTAAGTATTGTTCTTTTAAAAGGCCTTTATTTCTTCATTCATTGCCCTGGTCCACTTTGGAACTGATAAAGCATGCCATGCACTACTAAAAATAGATATAGTGAATAATTAACTTACAGTAAATGCATATAACTCTAATAACCTATGAAGGAACACACGAGTACTAATTCTTTAATTTGTTTTAATTTTAAGATCAGGCTCATATTGCTTTTTTTTTTTAACTCATCTAGTAGCCTTTTGTGGATATTTACTAGCTACATTTTATGTGAGATCAAATGTTTTATTAAATTCATTAATTATAGGATCTAAGGTTACCTGTAATGAAATATTTTTGTTTGAGCTCTTATCTATTCGCTCCTGTCGACTCTGAACTCAAGCCTTCCATCGATCGAGATAGCATTTTGTCTTTAGCGCAATAGAGGTTCGACTCCTCACACTTGTAAGTAGAAATCTGGGCGGGTAGCTTTCTTGCTAGTTGAAGGTATCTTTTGGTTGCTTAAATACATTTTCAAAAAAGTGCTTTCTTAAATGAAAACGTAATTTTTTCTTCGATTGATAGTGTAAGTACGGGCAACTAAGGTGATGGATAAGAGGGTAAGAGTGTCTTGATAAATGGTCGTAGTGCCAGGTTTTACATCTCCATCTTCTACTTGAAATAACTTTTTTCACCATGAATTAGTTAAGCCAAATTCATAAGACAAGTTTTCTTCATTATGACTCTATCCTTAAAGAGAAAACCCAAAAATTCTCTTTAAATGGTTTGAGGATTATAACATTTTTAACCCTTTTAAAACTTTGAATAGCTAACAAAGGCACATCATTTTGCACATGGATCAAGTTTACTTTGAAAAAATTTAGGCACATGAATGTAAGTTATACAACCAAAAACCCGAGGTTCAATATTATAGAGATGAAGGACATAAAGTAACGATTTCATCTTCTGTTGAGGTGTTTGAAAGTTTATCATACTAGATGGTATTCAATTAATCAAATAAGCTATTGATTTTATTGCCTCTCCTAATAAAACTTAAGCACATTTTATACTAAAAAGAAAGGCCCAAACTATCTATAATATTTGTCTATTCTTTCTTTTCGCTAATTTATTATGTTGTGGAGTATATGTAGGAAGTTTATGTTGGAGCTGGTGATTACATGTCATTCTAATATAATATGAATATTTATTATTTAATATTTATAAAATAAATATTTTGAATAAAATTTGTGAATTTTATTATAAAATGGTATTATGCTTGTAACGTTACAGACATTATATGATCTGAAGGAGTTCAGATCTGGTCTAAAGAGTTTAGACTAAGGCGAGGAGTTAGCAACGTTGAAAGTTAAAAGTGGTAAGAGTTAGTACTGCTAAGAGTTAGCAAGTTATAAGAGTCAGCAAAATTCTAAAAGTTAAAAACCTTATCTGAAATGGGATAATGACATAGGAATACACTAGTAATGTCATAGTTGTAAAGAGTTATAATAGGTGCTAGAAAATATCATTATATAAGTATGTTCTTAAATATTAGTTTCTAATCTATTTTCACCAATGCAGGTCTATTTGTTAATGCCTTTCATATAGATCATTGTATGTCTATATCTGTATGGTCCAGATAGTTGTTCTTAACTGACCATGAGCTTAGAGCTCGTATAGGCATGCGAGTATTCAATTAAGACTGGATACTAAACAGACTCACAGTGACCCTAATAGACATCTTATGAAGCAGTCAAAGGAATATCCTTTCGAGTTGAGTAGTATTTGTGGTCTCTTAACCTGAGTGCCATAATAGACTTGTGAGTGATCCACCATACTTTAGTTCCACGGACGTCAGAGATCTTTCATGGTCTAACCGCTGTGTGTCACTAGGTATGGTCCGATGCTTATGGAGTCCGATGTGCACAGATACAAGATTTATTAGCTTATATAAATAAGTTGTATATTCGATAATCCGTGATTGTATCTTATAAAATCTTATGACCATAAGTAATAGACCTTGAAAAGTAATTTCCCACAAGGTTAAACAATATACGCAAAACAATATAGCAAAAGTATTTTCATGTATTGTTTATCGAGATATGAATCTAGAGATAAGTTCATGGATGATCATATAAGTATTTGACAGTGTTGATCTATATCCCTGCACATTTAGGGTATAATTGACGAAATGATTATATGTATGAGTTCTAACCACAACTTGTTTGGTCTAACGCGCTGATTTGTAAGTATTCGTCACGTGTGCGTGGGGCATCGATTATGGACTTATAGAATAGTTTCATTTGACGAATCGGGTGTGAACCTAGGGAGTCCCGCAATATAAATTGTACTCGTTATGCATTAGGGCAGCGTACTGGACTAAATAGTTCAATCAAGTAAAATTTAGCAAAATTGAATACTTGTTTCAACATCCCTCGGGATATGCATATGTCAAGATTTAAGAATTAAGTACTTTGAATAGTTGACAATTATTGTTGACTAATAAAATATTGACATGTGACGCATAGTGAGCATTTGGTTAAGTTGACTCAAATAAAGGGTTAGGTGGGACTCACTCTGAGTTAATAAAGAGCTTAAGGTAATTTCACTTAATTGATTATTTAATTATTAAATAATTAGTTAAATAAATATTTAATTTAACTGTGGTTAAAAGTTAGCCAAATAGTTAAGTTAATAGATATTTTAACCTTACCAAAGGGTTAAGTTAATATTAATCTAATTATAGTTAAAAGTTAACTAGAGTTAAGTTAATAAGATATTTATTTATTAATTAAATAAATTTTAATTTAACCATGGTTAGTTGTTAATCAAAGGGTTAGGTTAAAAGATATTTTATATTTAGCTTAACTTAGGTTAATTATTAATTCTAGGATTAGGTTAAAATTAAGATATTTTATTTTAATTAATTGTTAATTGAAATTAACTTAACTTAAGTTAATTATTAACCCTAGAGTTGGGTTAAAGTAAAATTGAACCTAAATGAAATTTACAGTATTTGAAATTAAATGCCTTGGTATATAATGGTTAAATGAAATTAAATTTAATAAGTTTTTAGTTTTTACATTTTGTGAGGTGGCTGGCCATTTGGAGAGAAAGAAAATAAAAGAAATTGTTTCTTGTTTTAGTATTTCATGTGTTGAAAATAATAATTCTTCTTTTATTTTTATTAGAGTTGTTCATTATAATAACTAAATGGATTTATTTTTAATTGTTCAAGTATTTACAATGGTAAAAGTAAATTAATTTCATTAGATTAAAAGTTAATCTAAATGGTTTAATTGTTAAACCGATGCTGGATTATAGGTTGTTATTCTAGATAATCAAACTCATCTCAGTTGATTACTAAAATTGTCAACAAGTTCATTTTTGGTGGACTCCGAACAAATTTTAATCCAAAGGCTTTGAGGTGTTATACTTTTAATTTGTATTAATTTGATTAATATGTATATAATTGTGTTTATTGTTTAATTTTAAACTTCTACTGTATATACATGAGATATGTATATTTACATGATGAACACATAACACATGCATGCACCCATGAATTAATTGACACCTAATAGTTTGGTGTTGAATTTCTTGTTGTCTTACAAAAGCACCTGAAAATGCATCTATAAACTTATTAGCATTGTCAGATTTCTAAGCACAAAATTATATATAGTATTGAGTTTTCACTTAATTATAAAATTTCTTAAAAATTGTACACTAACCACTTTTATTTAAAAGAAGAGATATCCAAATTATTCCAATGTATTCATCATAAATATAACAAAATAATGAACTTTAGAAATGGATGAAATTTTTGCAAGACCTCGTATAAATGAATGAATAATCGCAATAAACTCTGAATTTTTATTCAAACTTTATAGATAAGAAATATGATAGCTCTTAGGTAGTTTATATGTCTAATAGTGAAACTTAAAAACGTTTCAAACAAGAAAATTAATACGGTTAGTTTCCTAAGATAGTCCAAGCCTTCGGTGCAACAACTAAATAGTCGTTCTCACTACTTATTTGATTTGCCCAACTAAACTTTGACCTTATTTTTTTTCATTAACTCTAAATAATAGAGTTTGCCCATCTAAACCATAACCATTAATCTTTTATAGTTAAAATTTACAGAAAAACACAAAATGGAGGCCAAAACATTATAGTGCGAATAAGGGTAAAGGTGATTCAGTTAATAAAAAGAATATTATATTCAAAAGATGAAACTACAAGTACAATATCTAAGATAAGGGTATTTGATAAGATGAAACTTTTCTCAATAATAAGAGAGGTATTAAGATTGATTATAGAAATAATTGATTAAGAGGAATGAGAAAAAAAATTTAATTGACGATCGGATGCACTTATATCAATAATTCGCATTCTATTTTTAAAAGATTAATAATCCACATATTATTCTTAAAAATAAGAGAAAATACAAAAACTTTTTATAGAGGGTATTCGAGTAGACACCATTGGTTGTGGATTGTACTTACTCCCCCCCTTCGTGAATGCTATCATATAATTTCTTACCATATGCTTTCAAAGTTTTTTTTTCTTCATAAAATCTCTTCATTTATTTGCTATGAAACCGGCAATAAAAATTTAAAATATGAAAAAAATTTAAATCTACGCTAATATCATGTCAAAAATATGAAAAAAATGTGAATCCTTTTTTTCTACAATTGAATAAATAAGCAAAAGAGATGGTCTTTGTAAGAGATTAGTGCAATTACAAAAAAAAGAAGAAAAATTACTTTATAAAAAAAAATTATTATATAAAATGCCTATATAAATAATATATTTTATAAAAAAATACCACCTAAATAAAACAATTCTTCTTAACATTTTTTTTTTTAATTTGAAGACATATTAACATGGAGACTAGCATCCATGACAGAATTACAAACCGGACAAGAGCCAATAAGATTGGACCCACAAACTGTACACAAACACAAGTGCCTGCATGGCAGCAGCAACACGCTCGACTCCCTTTCCCCACAACGCCTGCACATCCTAATTCTGCCCCCAACAGCCGCTGCCGCCGCACTCTCCGCTACTGCTACCGTGCACCGGCCATAATCACTACTCCCGCAGCTTGACTCCGCATCATCCTCGGCATCGCAGCCATTGCTGGCGTGGCGGTCATCGCCAACGTGCGCCAAGACCTGTTCGAGGTTGCTACGCAGAGTGTTTGCTGTAGCCTCACTGGTTTGTGCTAAGTCACGCCATATTTGATTCTCTACGAATAAGCTTTTTACTCTTTCTTGAAGATCCCAGTTGAGTTTCCCCATTCTTTGAATCTCCTCGTCTTTTTCCTTCAGTTTCTTGATTAACCCTTCTTGGATTGCTGACATTAGCATTCTCGTCTGCCTCTTTCTTCGCTCTTCAAGTTCCAATCTCAATTTCTCCACCTATAAAACATTAATAAAACAAGACAAATCAGCAAAAGTTCATCATAAAACCAAAAAAATAAAATAAATTAATAATAAAATAAATAAAGAAAACAGGGGAAAAGAACTGAAAGTATAGGCTTACATGTTGGGCAATGCAGCGGTTGATTTCATGTTGCTGTTGTTGCAACTGAAAGATGATATCTTGATCAAGAAACGATGAAAAGCCAGAGAGTTTGCTCTTTTGGGAGACCGGAGTGATGGCATCCAAATCATTGATCGAATCTCTGGGCCTCTTTTTCGGAGAAGAATTGATATTGTAAGTGAGGCTGCTCTCAGCCTTGTCCATAGATGTTCTAGCCGAAATCGGATTACAATCAAAGGCTTGATTTTGATAGAATGGTAAAGGAGGTTCAGCCACTGTTCCAGCAAAAGGAACGAAAGATTCCATCTGATTATTGAATATATTTGCGTTTACTTGATTGGATTTGACAAAATCTCTGCATAGAGTAAAAAGGAGAAACCCCACATCAAAATTTGAATCATCTATCAACAAAAACCCATAAAAACAGAGCAATATCAGTTATAATACCTTTGTGAGATTAATTGTGAAGGGGAGATGTCTATACGCGGAGCTTCAACTGCCATGAAGATTGAAAAATGTGGATTTTCTTGCTTTCTTTTTTGGTTTTGGAGAGAACGAGAAGGATGATGAGAGTTAAAAGAAGAGTGTGCAAATAGAGGTGGCGACTTGCGGAGTCTGAATGAATGAGTATTGGTTTATTTAGGCATTGGTTTTAAGAGAGAGAAAGTCAAAGATTTCTAGAGAGAGGATCTCTATTTTTTTAATAAAAAAATCATTACTTTTAGCAAAAACATGGTAACAGATTGGATTTGGTTCTAAATTAATTTATTTCTATTTTCTTCTCGATTTTGGGTTCGGCTTTCTCGAAATAACAAGAAACTGGTAGGGGTAGTAAAGGGATTGTCATTAAATTACTACCTTTAATTTTCCTTTTGTGAGGAAGCGGGTATCAACCGACTCTCGGCATATCTTACACGTATCAGATGAATGGTGGAATTGCCACGTTAGCAAGTGCTACAGCCCAAGTGAGGAAAAAAAGAATGGTCCGTTGTGAATGCGACCGTCACGGTGGGGCCCAGATGTCGCACGCCTGATGTGTGCGCGGAAGATCTTTTTCCTTTTAATTTTAATTTTAATTTTTTTTGGGGACAACAAAGATGGAATCGATGATGAAATGGAACTTGCTGCTGTTGTTGGTGTGTTAAGGCCACGTTTGTTGCGGGACCCGCAAGGAGGACGTGGGTCCCATTTCTGTTTCAAACGTTTTAGTCTAATATTTCGTATTGAATTGAACAAATTTGGATAAATTTAATAATATTTAATAGATTGAACAAATTTGGATAAATTTAATAATATTTAATAGGATAGAATAAAATAAAGATAAGATTAATTAGTTATATTATAGACTTATGTTTGGTATTATATGAGATTGGAATGGATCAATTAAATAATTTTAAAAAAATATTTAATTAAATATATTAATATTAATTAAAATTTAATTAAATATTTAAAATTATTTATTTGTGACCAGAAGGATGGATGCTTTACTTTATATTATTAATTTTATTTTATGTAATTAAATATATTAAATACATTTTCTAAATTTACATGTAATATTATAATAAAATATATTATTTACTATTATTCTTAATTACAAAATTTGTATTAGGAATTAAATTTTGTTAATATTTTGAATTAATTATGTGTATTTAATTTAATAAATATGTTCTATTATTGATTGATATAGTAAATTTATTATTTCAATAATTAAATAAGAAAGTTTGTTATTTATTTAAAAAATTAATTTTTAATTTTAAAAATAATTATTTATATAAATAACTTATTCTATGTCATTGTTATTTTTGTGATTTGTATTGTATTTTTATTAATTAATAATTTTATGAATTATAATATTTAAAATTTATTTATTATTTTAAAGAATAAATAATTTTAAAATTTAAATAATTCTTATTAATTAAAAATTTAATCAATGGCCTTTTCCCATTATTTTCATTAATTTTAATTAAATTAAAAATATTTGCAAGGAAATATACACAAAAATTCACCCAAAACATATATTTGAATATGATTCTAAAACATCTCATAAATTTTCTTTAAAAAAGAGAAAGCTGGGAAGTGGTTTCTAACAATAAACTTATTTTTCCTATTCTAAAACAATAATCTCATCCCAATTGTAAATTTAGATATTAAAAATACAATTTATATATTTTTTTAAAAAGTTTTCTTCATCAACTAAAAACTTTTCAAATACTTTATTATAAAATAAAAAAGGATTAAAAAGAAATATTATTTAAGAATTAAGATTCGTTTAAGTCTTTTCAAATAGCATTTTTGAAAGTAAAATTTTAAAATTAAACCTTTTAAAAATTTTACTTTCAAAAATGCTATTTAAAAAGACTTAGACGAATCTTAATTCTTAAATAATCTTTCTTTTAAATCTTTTAAAAAAGTTATTTGAAATAATAAAATATTTAGTTATACATTATTAAAAGTGTTTATCTATTATTAAATTACTAATAATGACACTTAATAAAAGTTACATTAAAATTTTATACAATTTAATCTTTTTTATATAAAATAAAATTTACAATTTAATGTTTAAAATTTACTTACATATTCGTGCTAAAATTTATTTTTATGCTTATTATGAAATAATGGCCAAATTAATTAGAACTTTAAATATCAATAAATGCAAATGTATAAGAATTCAAGTAAAATAAATACATAATAATTAACAAATTAAATAAATTATTGTGTTTAGTATAAAAATATGCTATGTACTTATGATCCAAATTTGTTTTGATAGAGTCTTGTTTTTAATACAATAGTTGTAAAGATAAGGAGATATAACAGTTTTCAACTAAATATTAAAAATATATTAATTAAATAGAATTTATATTTATTAAGGATATGCTATAAAATTAATAAAATATTAATAGGATATATGTGTACATACATAAATATAATAAAAAAAATTCAAAAAAACTCTATTAAAATTTTAAATTTTGAACTTTTATTTTTTTTTAATTTCTAAAAATTTGTCTTTAATTACAATCAAACGTCATAAAAAATTTAAAAATAAATATTTAATATTAAAAAAACTCTTTTACCCAATAAAAAAACACTCAATTAAACATGTAATTACTACTTTTACTTGTTTGTGGTCCCAATTTTTTTTTTTTTCCTTTTTTCCTCCAAATAAATTGTCTAACACATACATTAAGGTATGATTTAAGAAATAGACACACACAATATTCATTTCATCTTCTGTTTAGGTACGCAAAAGGAATTACAAAAGCCAATTAACCAAAATGCCTAACTTACAATAAATTTGGGAAATTGTCACTTTCATTTCCGCTTTTATCTTAATTTACTTATTAAATCCCAGTATTTTTTTCGAATAATCAATTATCTTTTTTTATTATTATTTTCATTCTGAAAAAAAATGATCATTTACCCTTTTGAAAAGCTATGATCGTGTATTTAAAAAAAAAACAGAAATCTAAAAAATAAATTAAGATAAAAATAAGGATGAAACTAACAATTTTTAAATAAACTTTGATTCATAACCCATATAGAAATCTTTCACATTCTCTAGACTATAATAGATGAAAATCATGTCAAATTAACATATGGACAGCAATAAGAAATAAGGTACAAATTGCGCTGCGAAAGTAAATATATTATCCTTATTTTGGTAGGAGTACAATTGATAAAACTTGGGGAAATTAACTATATGGAATCTTATTGTTTTTCTTATTATTCATTTATTTATTTTAATGTTTTATATTACTTCTAATGAATTTTTTATTGGTCATCACCTAAACGTCTTAAAATAATTTGTAGAGTTTAATTTTGTTAATGTCAAGGATATTTTTAAGTAATATAAAATATGAGAGAGTTTTTGTGGATTATATTACTTATTATATTCGACTTCATTGTTGTATGGATTGGTTGTTGACAAAGAAAAAATAATTATAAGATAAGATTTCAACACATATTACTAATAAACTATACGTTTCCAAAGATCATTTAAAGGTAGGGAAAACTATCAATTTCATCTATATTTTTTATCTTAATATATCTATTAGGTCTTTGATTTTTTTTTTTTAAATATTCAATTGAATAATGTTACATATACTAATTTTTTATCATAAGTAATAATGTATCAAATAGTTATTGAGTGTAATGGATAATTTAAAATTTACATTAATTCACCATCCAATGTTGTTTGATACATCATTACTTAAGATACAATTTAAGATATAATTTAGGATATATAGCATTATTCATATCCAATTATATATTTTAAGCCTAAGGGATGTAAATGGTCATCTTTTAGGATAAAATAGTAACAAAAAAATATGTAATAGAGTATTTTTTTAAAAAAACATTAAGAATCTAATAAGTAAATTAAGATAAAAAGGACATTTCCTTTAAAGGTTAGGTATTGTAACCATACGATGAATTTCTTTAAATTTTGAAATTCATATTTTTTTCCCACTTTGAAATATTCTATTTTTCTCACCGCAACTTTATCTAGGGAAGCCAATTTTATTTTTCTTATTATATAGGATAATTATTTAATTTTGAAATTCATGTTTTTTTCTCACTTTGAAATATTTTATTTTTCTCACTGTAACTTTATCTAGGGAAGCCAATTTTTTTTCTTATTATATGGGACAATTATTTACTTTAAAAAGGTCGAATAATTAAAATTTTATTTGTTTTTTTTCCTTGGAATAGATTTGAAGAAATTTGCAAATTGTAAACACTATTAAGTAATTCTTTATATTTAAAATTTTTTTATTGTTAGATAATTTGATTATTCATTATAAAGTTTATTGGCCTTAATTATTTTAGGTAAAGATTAGGTTTTTCTTTTCACCTCATTTGAAAAGGAGTCACACTTCTCATTCTCTTTTGCTAAAATCTAATGATAGAGAAGAAAAACGTTATCAGAAATATGAAAGAATTAAGAGAAGAAAAAATCCCTAAGGGTCAAATTCAAAGTACTTCAATCAACCTAATTCATGTGAGAGAATGTGTTAGAACACATATGCAATTATATCCCTATTATTTTGAGGTATATTGCAATACTAGGCTTATTGTTTAGCTCAGAAGAAGACATAGGTTTATAGAAATCGAATCACTCTAAATCTCTGGTGTTTTATTTTTTTACTGTTTGTTGTTTAATATTAAATTTTGAGTCTTGCATTGGAGTGTGAATTTTTAATAGAGCTATCAAAGCATGAATTTTCAACAATGGTATAAGAGATTAAGGTTTGAAATATTAAAGGAGGACTCAAAGGTAATTTACCAAGAATCTAAAAAATGATAACCACAAAATTTGAGGTGAAAAATTTTAATAGGTAGAGTAATTTTAGTCTTTGTAAAAGAAGATGAAAACATTGCTGATTCAATAGAAGGTTGTTAAAACTTTACTAGATCTAAAAGAAGAAGAGACTTTAGTAAGTGATGAAAAGATGTCAGAGACGAATAAAACCGTATTCAGCATATCATCTTATAGTTATCTGACAACGTACTACAACAAGTTAATAAAGAAACTATAACAACGGGGCTTTGAGGTAAGCTTGAAAGCCTATTTTTTTTTAAATAAAAAAAATATTTATATAGTAAAACTCTTCTAAAAGAAAAGTTAATTGACTTTTGGATAAATTTTCGTAAAAGATTTAGAAGAGAATCTTGATGAATTCAAAAGGATCTGTATAGACTTGATAAATATTGATAAAGTAATCAATAATGAAAATAAAACTGTTATTCTCTTAAATTCATTACCAAGTTCTTACAAGAAAGTAAAATCAGCCATTGAATATAGTAGAGAAAGTCTTATATTAGAAGATTGCTTAACTGTATTAAAACTAAGGGAGCAAAAAATAAAAACTAAGAAGAAAGATGATGGAGAAAACCTGTTTGTTGAAGAAAGACCAGAGGGAAAGGAGGAAGGGAAGTATATAGAAAAATCCATGTTTAAGTTAAAAATAGGTGGAAGAAAGTGTTATTTCGATGAAAAAGAGAGTCACTTAAAGAAAAATTACCATGAAAAATTTGAAAAATTAAACGAAAAAGGGTTTAGATCATGCAGATGCAGCAGTAGCATATGATGAGTATGGCAGTTTAAAAGTTCTTACATTTTTAGTAGAGGAAAATCTAAAAGATTAGGTCTTAAATTTTGAATGTGTTTACTATATGAGTTCTAATAAGAACTGATTGGATTCATTTGAAAAATATGAATAGGGTAAGGTATTGATGGAGAATAAAAATTCATGCAAAACAGTTGAGATAGTTAAACTTCCTATAAAGTTGCATGATGGAACATTAAGGATTTAAAAAAAAATGTAAAATGTGTTCCTGAATTAAATAAGAACACGATATCTTTAGAGGTTTTGAATGAATCAGGATGCACTTGTAAAATTAAAAATGGACAACTATGGATAAACAGAGATTCTATACTTATGATGAAAGGTACTAAGCAAGTTGTTATTTATATTTTACAAGGAAGTAATGTCACTAGATATACTACTCATATAGGGTACAACGGAACTAAGTTATGGCATAGAAAGTTAAGTCATATAAGGAAGCTAGACTTATTATAGATAGAAAAATAAGGTCTCATTAGAAATGAGAGGCTAGTTGGGCTAGAATTTTGTGAATAATGCATATTAGGAAAACAACACAAGCTTAGTTTTAGTACAAAAATTACAAGGTAGATGGAGTTTTAGAATACATTCATGCTGGCTAATAAGGGCAAAAAATATAATAACACATGGTGGTAATATATATTTTTTATCCTTGGTTGATGAATACTTAAGGAAGGACTATGTAAAAGTAAATAAGTTTTAAAAAAATTCGAGTAAAATAGAGGGATCTCATATTGAGGTAAAGTTATAGCCTCCAAACTCCTCCTAGGAATAATATACAAACTGATCCATAAAAGGCTCTACAATCTCAAAATGATAATAAACTAACACAAAATCAATAGACAAAGGTGTAAGACAGAGACTTGAGATAAAAACCTAAGACAGAAGTCCAAGATATAGGTTCGAGACAAAGGTCTAAAACATAGGTACAAGGCAAAGGTCTAAGACAATGGTTTAAGACATATGCTCGAGATTGAGACCAATAACCAATGTATGATTGTAGGGATTGGTTTAGAAAACTTAATCTAGTCAGATCAGTAATATTAGTTTTTTGGGATAATTAGAAAACTAGTTATTTTTATAAAAACTAAGTATTCAAAGAGTTGGTTTCTAGTGAAAGAGTGAAGCTGTAGGAGATAAGCACTAAGGACAATTCTACTAGTATGAGAACCAAGGTATTGTCTGTAAATAAGTTTAAGGTATATTTAAGTCTATTGTATATAAATAAAGAGTGAGCATCATAAATGAAATATGAGCTGAGGAAGGAATATTGACTAATATAAGGACTAAAATGCATTAGAACCAAAAGTGTATTTGTAAAATTTATTAGTCCTACTGTATTTTAGGCAAAGACCAAATTCTTCTTTTCATTTTTCCTAAAAAAGAGTCTCACTTCTCTTTCTCTTATGCTAAAACCTAATCTATAATAAAGAAGAAAAAGCTATAATAGAAACAAAAGAAAATTTAGGGAAGAAAAACTACTATATATAGAGCTCAAATTTAAACTACTTTAATCAATTTAATTTTCTATTTTCTCTTCAGGTAGAAAGAGAGACATATATATATATATATATATATATATATAGAGAGAGAGAGAGAGAGAGAGAGAGAAAGAGAGAGAGAATGATGTTTAAAAAGAGAAATAGTTCTAGAGAGAGAAAGTGAAGAAATGTGTTGGAACACATGTGTAATTATATTCTATATATTATTTTAAGACATAGTATAGTCTTAGACTTGTTTTCAGCTCAAAAGTGACTGTAGATTCATGAAAATTGAACTATTATAAATCTTTGGTATTTTATTTTTAATTTTATTTATTTTCTGTCAGTTGCTTATTTTTGAATTTTGAATCTTGAATTGGAGTGTGAACTTTCAACAATAGTATCAGAGCATGAATTTTCAACATTGTCTATAGTATTAAGGGTTAGTTTGGGATTGTTGTAACTTTTAAAATAATCATTATTATTTGTGCTGAAGAAATAATCAACTATAAAGAGAAACAATTAGGTGTTTGGTAAACTATGCGTTTTAAAAATGTTTTGAGATTTAAAAACAATTTATATGTATTAGGGAAAATTCTACTGTTGTAATGTTATAGAAATTGATATAATTGAAATGGACATTGAATAATAATAATAATAATAATAATAATAATAATATTGCAAAATTAACAATAATAATAAGAGTAATATTACACTTTCCAAATGTTATTGCAAAATTTAGATCCTAAATTAATGTGTTAGGCAATCGTTAGGTAATGAAATAGTGCAACTTTTAACATAACCATTACACCATTTTATCATTTAATGACTACTTGACATATATTCGAGATAGAAATTTTAGAATAACATTTTAGCATTATTCTAATAATAATAATAATAATAATTTTAATTATGCATCCATAATAACAATTTAGGATTATTATATAAAAAATTTATTATTAGTATTATTATTAATTTTGTATCATCATCATCATTAGGGAAGAAACGAGATGAGACGTAAAATAAATTTTAATTTATATTAAACTTTAATTATTTTATTTTTATTTTTAAAAATAGAATTTAAATGAACTCATCTATAACATGATAATTTTAGATTTTTTTTATTTGAATAATAATAAAATTAGAATTATATTTAGAAACAAAATCACCACTTCTAGAATCATATTTAAAGACGCGATTTTATTAAAGCTCAAAAGTGAATTTGGAATTATTTTATTAAATACCTAAATTGATTTTTGGCTTTTTAAAATTACATTTAGATTCCCCAATAATAATCCCAAACGGGTGATAAGTGTTTAAGTCTTATATTTTGGCAATAATGATACACATCCTAAATTAAAATTTTAAATTTTAGATCTCAAATGAGGTATCAAGTAATTATTGGGTGGTTAATTTTTGTAATTTTTAAAATTACTCATTACACTATTTTTTCACATAATGATTGCTTAACACCTCATTTAAGATCTAAAATTTAGGACATGATTTGAAAAGTGTAGTATTAATGAGTGTTAATTGGGTAAAATGACAAATTAACTCTTAAATTCTTAAATTATTCTCTTCTCAGCTCCTAATTTGGAAAGTAAAACTAGATTAAAAAAAAAACTATAGAAGCAGAGAGAGAAGCATCATTGTTAAGCATTAACATTAAAATAAAATTGAAAAATATCAAAATATATGTATCACATAAAAGAAAAACCCAATAAATTATTCACACACAAATTCTTCCTTGGCCCCCCACACAATATTGAATTCATTGGCCATTGTTAGCACTGTTGATTAATCAAATTTAGTGGAGATTGAACGATCACTCCGCCCATGTCTCAAACTATCTAAAATGGTCTTAAATTCCTCAAAAAAAGTGAAAGCAAAGATAAAGAAAAAGAGTCTGTGCCCAAAGAAAAAAAAGATAGCAAGCATTTAGACAGATGGATTTATTCCCACATCCACCAATTCACCATCTTTTTCAATATTGTTGCTTTTGCTTTCATCATATCCCCATTGTGCATGCACTCTACTCAATACTTTAAACCTATTTATACGTTTAACTTTAATTATTAACACCCTCAAAAGATAACAAGAGTTAGAGACAAAACGAGTAAGCATCAGAGAAACTACATATTAAAAATTGCCAGATTGCATCGATGATCAAAGCTGGTTTGCATGATGGCTGCATTTTCAATATTAAATTGCAGTACCAATTCTGCATATCATTAAAGTAACATGTTAACTCTTAGAAACTTCAGCAAATTCGTCCTCTGTCAAGAGTCAAGACAACTCGAAGCTTGCTTACATTTTTGCTTGCACATGCTTTGTGCGTCCATCTCAATATGCATATATTTAGTTGCACCTAACCTTAAATACTAATGTTAAGTTTTAATCTTATAAGTAGAAATAATAACTTCACATATATAGTATATATAATTAGAAATTAGAACCAATCTACCATATTAGACGTCTATGTCTGTGTATCATCATTTTAATCAATATTTCCTGATCTTTTTAATTCTATTATTATCCTGTCCTTTCAATACTTAGCCGCATTTATAGGCTTCCTTTATTCACTTTGTTAATGGGTCAAGAAATTTAAGATTCCCCAACAACGTCCCACTGAAACCCTAGAAAGTGCAGATATCAGATTTCACTTTCAGAAGTAGAGATTTTAGAATTAGTGGCCACCAGCAAGCTAGCCACTTCACTTTTAATCACTTTAGTTTTTATCTTTTTATATCTTCAAAGGTTGGTTTTATATGCCACCCACTGGGAAGATCCTATGATATAAATTGATTCAAAAGCTCTTTCAAATGTGGGAACCACCAATTTGTGAAAAAAAACCTAATACTTATATCCAACTTTTTCTTTTTTCGGTTGGCTTGTTTGCAAAGTGTTGGATTTTGATAAATATCCCCAATTCTTTTCAAATTTATAATCTAAATCTAATCTTGTAAGCATGAGACGAGGCAGAATCGCTTTTGGGGAGCCTTTTCACTAAGTGGGAAGCCAAATGATGGTTGAATGGAAGTAATTGATAAAGTGCTAATGCTTTTTTTCTCAAATGGGGTCCCTCCAAAATCCTTAAATTTCAGACATGTGCACAAGTTGGGATTATTAACCTACTTTAAAAATGATAACACATCCAATAAGAGTAAAATTAGGCCCCTTGTTGAGATCAAATGATTTGATGCAACTACTACACCTTTTTTTTTTTCTATCAATGGCGCCGCCTAAGAGGTTACTACTCACTGTTTTAATATAAACTAGTCATTAGATGATGGCTTGCCAACAAATCCCGCATCTAATCATAATGCTAAGTTTTTTATTAGGAAGAAAATAATCTCATGTCACTGTTTAATTAATCATATCATTAGAAATAACTTTTATATAAAAATGATTATTCCATAAATTGTGTATTTTTATTGCTCCTGGTTAATATAAAAACAATTTAACTTTATGATATTTGAAAGGATTAAAATTCTCTCTTAAATTAAACTTTTATCTGATAACAAGAGAATTTTGATTCAAAAACGAGAGTTTAGCTGCAAGAAAAACGATAGTGACAAGAATTTAATATTGGATCTTGTTGCAATTTTTGTACATGAATGGTTAATTAAGTCTCTTACTATCAGTTCACTTGAAAGATTAATTTTGACGAGAATAACTCAAGAACTTGATTGTATTTCGCAGTTTGTATATCTCAATATATAAAATAGACAAACGTCGAAAAAAAAGGAAGAAGAGAAAATCAGTTTTATTAAAATTATTTTCTGCCTACTTTGGTAAAAAGTTGCCCTGAAATTAAAAGCATGCAGCAGCACTAATGGCATAGTTTTAACAAAAGAGTAGCATTTGTTAACATGAAAAAGACATTCGAGAACTTTAACTACTTTGTTTTTTTTTTTTCTTTCTTTTCAATAAGACTTATTGAGAATTGGGCAATTTTGTTTTTTTTACTCTTTTTTATGTAAAGAAATTTTTTCGAAGGTTGTAAATCTCTCATTAGAAAAATTATTTGTCCCTCACTAGAAATGTGGCTAATCCCTTATTAGAGGGGTGTGAGCCTCTCATTTAGAAGGCTGTTTTGCTTTTATTAGAGTTTGAATTTTTGTTATTGAAATTATTGGTGTCTAATTTATTTCTCTTCTTATAAATAAGTTTAGATTCGAGCGTTGGTAAGCATATATTGTAATATCTTGATTTGTTAACCAATAGTATTATTATTTATAAAAAAATAACACTGAGAACCAATTTCGTTTACATTCATCAAAAATCAAATCCTTTCGGCCTTGGACGCCTAGCAGATCATATATTGCTTACAAATTTCAGCTCAAAATTCTTTTCATACACGTACTTATGCAATTGACAAACAACGATATTGAGTAAAATCATATAATTTTAGAGACAATGAATGAGTGCCCAGCTGAATACGACTGGCCAATGTGGAATTTTTTAGATCTCTTTTGGAGGCTGCTTTGCCTACACGATATATAAATATAGCCCCAGTGTTTCTCATTTGTCACGTATACATCTTCATCATGATCAACAATAATATTACACTATTGTGGACCAATTTCCAGCTTCCAATCTTATAATTGATTGTGATGTATTTTGGTTTATGTTTCCTAAAACTTGAGTAGTTCTTTGGCTTTTCTCATAAATACATGTGCATCTCTACTGTATCTTTTTCGGCTATTGCCTCAAAATTTGAAGGTCTCTTTCTTTGACTAATTTTTAAACCTATAAATAGGGATTGTGTTTATATACAAGTCATTATTGATCATAAGATGCGCCTAACATGCCTCTCAACTTATTATTTAAGGCCAAAACATTACTTAAGATCAAATAAGATTGGGACCTACCATAAAATGCTTCTTTAAAATTAAAGTACTGCTAATAGTGCTTTCAATTAAATCGATTTAATTTTCTTCGTTTCTGCACCATAGTGGACAGGAAGAAGACTTATGATATATGAAAGAAAGCACTTCTTCTTGTATTCAGATTGTGCTCAATGATGTGCAATCGTTTCTGCGCCAAAACGGACCAAACCCGATTCTCAACTCTAATTAACGCAATAACTTATTGAAGAGTCAATTGAATTTTAGCATGATTGAAGTGCTTTTGCCAATATCCTTAAAGAACAGAATGTGAAAGTGATTAGATGAGCAACATCGATTTAACTATCAATGGCTGCTGGCAGCGTGGGGTAGTTTAACACCAAAAATCTATTTCATCAAAAACAGCAAACCCAGAAAAGGACACAGGAAATAATTGGTGCACCGATAGATCTCTTTCAGATTTATCTTCCTTGGCACCACATGAAGGTGAAGAAATTCAATTATATTTATCTATACAATTGTACATTTAACCCTTAGAAGCACTTATTTTAGCTGCTTCTATCAAGAAAAAGTTGAAATGACATGTATCTATTGAAGTTGAAAGTACATGTACAGTTCTGGTCACTAGAGAAAGAAATCTTTATAAATTGCAATCTTCTAGAGGCTGCTGAATTAAGATGATTTGATAGCTATATTTTTTATATAATGGTGTCATTTGTCATGATAAGCAATTATGGGCATACTCAACTTCAACTGCTAGTGCTTTCTTTAAGTTTTATATAGTTGTATTAGTGATTCTCAATTCTTATCAAATTGAAAAAAAGTTTCACAAAGAAGGAATCAACAAAGAACAAACAAGTCATAATAATGGCATTTTGGATTTTAAAATAAATTAATGTGAGGAGGGTTAAATATTAATATTAAAATTAAAATTATATTGAGATATAATTTAATTATATGAAAGTTTTAATGTGATTTATAAAAAAATTATTAAGTTAAAAAAAAAAATTTGAAACTTGGGGCACGGCCCTGGTAGGTCCAAGGCAGTTCCGCCAAAGATAGCCTACGGGAAGCCTGTCATTTTCACACAGAATTAATATTACATATATATATATATATATATATATATATATATATATAACTGGAAGAGGTCTATCTTTAGACCAACCTTTCAGAATAGAAGATGACTCTTTATTTATTTTTTATAATAACACCGACAAGTCGATTTTTAAGAACACAATTATATTCCAGAAAAGTCGTCCGGAATCATATCAATGAACATAGCATAAATTATTCAAGGAGCTGCATTAAACAAAGAAAGCTTACATGTACCCCTGGAACAATTGAATATATATTAGCAAATGGCTATGCATTCAGATTGTGCTCAATGATGTGCAATCGTTTTAATTTGTCATGCATGATGCATATATATGATTTTATATATACATGCAATGTCAATGCATTTCTTTAATATATTCAATAGAATGCAAGCAGCAAGGCATGCATAAGAACTAAATTTCCCATTCATCATTTGCTTTCTAGTTTGCATTTCATTTTCATCTAGGAAATGATCCCAAATCTGAGCTTAATAACTTTTAATTAATTTGTTTGCTTAAATTACAATAATATTTTATTTACTTAACTTTTTCTTTCTTACATAAAATTAAAAAAGAAAAAAAAATATTTCCCTTGGTATGTTATAGACCTTAGCCCAAACTTGAAATTAGAAAATTATGATTTTTAAATGTGGGTATACCGGAAAACAACATTTCATGATGATATTATAAGCTAGTTCTCTTCTTCTACTGATTTTAGAGTTTCAATTTTTTTTTCTGTCCTTCCATTTTTCTTTTTTCTTTTTTCTTTTCAACATATTATGATTGACACTTAACATTTTACAAAGCTGTCTAACAAATCAGACATAGCATCTTCAATTTTTTTGGTTGGTTTTAGTGAAAAGACAACTTAAAAGATGTGTCAAAAGAAAATATTGATTCCCCAACAATGACTGGATCATGATATCTACAATTCTTGGTCTATTTTATCCTGGGATAAGAAAAGAAGAGGAATTTGCCAAAACTTAACAAATAGCAAATAAATGTATAGAGATGGATTTATTCCCATATATATATCCCCCTTTATTCTTTTCATTCCCTCTATTATTGCTTTTGTTTCCAACTTATCCCGACCTGTAATCCTATTTACACGTTTTACTTTAATCCCCTTAGTCAAAAGAAAACAAAAGTAAAAAGAAGAGGACTAATCAAAGCTGAAATTACCCATTAAAGGAAAGCACAGATGTAGATAAAGCAGAAGCTAGCGATAGTTACATTCTAACATATCAATTGTAGATTAAACTTTGCAGAATCGCATGGTTTGGATACTGAGATACACGTATAAAATATATATATATATATATGTATGATCAAAGTTGGTTCCATTGATGGCTGCATTTTTAATATTAAATTGCAGTACGCCTTTTATATACCAAAAAGTGAGAAGATATGCTTCACAAACTTCAGCAAAATCTTGGCATCTCCCATCGCATTAGGCTCTCAAGGGCTTTGTGTATAATGTGAACGTGAACTATTAAAATACGCATATATCCGCTTGATCCAAGGTAATTAAATACAAGCTTGAAATTAATGTTTAATTAAGGTCTATAACCGCATGGGCTGCTTTCCTCTTTGCTGTACTTGGTAAAAAATATGAGCATTATTATTTTTAACTCTAAACTTATAGGCATGAAAATTTGAGATTTCTCAGAACTTCCCGCTGAAATTAAACCCTAGAAAGTGCAAGTGCAGATATCAGAAGTAGAGTTTCTAGCATTAGTGGCCACTAGCCACTACTTCACCTTTATATCTTCTACGGTTGGTTTTATATATACGCCAAGCACTGGCAAGGTCCTATCATATACATGTTGATTCAAAAACTCTTTCACATGTGGAAACCACCAATAGCAGTACTTAGGGAAAAGAAAAAAGTGAGCTCAAATCTAAGTTTTTGATTTGGATTGGCTTGTTAGCAAACTTTTAAGCACGAGATGAAGCAGAATCGCTTTTACATCTTTGGGAAGCTTTTTTTTTTTTTTTTTTTTTCATGATGGGTGTAAAGAAGTCATTGTAAAGTGCTCTCACTTAATATTCTCTACTAGAGTTCCTCCAAAAGATGAATAGGGCTACTTAGTGTTACAGGTTAAATGTTTGTTATCGATCCAAAAGATTAATATGTTAGATAATGCTATATACATATAGTATTGGGTGTTTTCAATTTCAGTTCGAATTAGGTTGGAATCGAACCGAACCAAAACCGATTGGTTCTACTCCTTAAAAATTGATGGTTCGGTTCAATTTTAATTTTTAGTGTATTATTTTTTTTTGTTTTAACCAAATCGAATTGAAACCAAATTGATCAGTTCTAAAAATTAAACTGAACTCTAAATCGAACAGAAAAATACTGTTCGGTTCGATTTAATTTTCGATTAAATTGAACTGTTGCCCACACCTACTTACCCGTTTATATATACCCAAGATTTTTTCAATTTTTATTTGATGTGTGATGTAACATTCTCTCTTATTCAATCGCGTGATGCCTGTCACGATCTGAGCCAAACTTAGGAGCCAATCTGGCCGGTATTGCCCATCCACCTGGAGTTAGGAGACCCATTACCCACGTGACAATTCCTATTATGGTTCAAGACATATGATTTTTAGGGCCCATTAGCCTGTATTACCATTCCCACGAGAGCATAGGGGACCCATATCCCATGTGACAGTTTTTATTGGGGTGATTTTAGGTGTCTACTTGCGAATGAGAAATCAGGTCTGTTCTGATACATTTTTCACAGGTGGGGACGCTTGTCGTTGACCCAAAAGACTAGCTTATTAGGTAATGCTGCCTACTTGCCGATATATACTCAAGATCGATTCAATTTTTATTCAATATGGGATGTGATATTTTTCACCACCCAATCACATGACGCTCTTGTCACGGTTTGGCCAAAACTCAAGAGCTAACTATATTACTCATCCCCTTAGAGTTAGAGAGACTTATTACTCATGTGACAATTCTTATTAGGATTCAAGACAATTTTTAGAGCTTACTTAACCTATATTGTCCATTTCTCTAGCGGCATGTAGGACCAACTTCTTATGTGGTAATTTTTTATTGAAGTAATTTTGAGAGCTCACATATGAATGTGAATTCGGGTTTATTCTGATACCATTTATTACGAGTCAAGCGTTTATCATTAATTCAAAAGACTAACCTGTTAGATAATATTATCTACCCACCTATATATACTCAAAATCTATTTAATTTTTATTTTATGTGAAAAGGTTAAGATGTTATTTATTTTAATTTTCTTTTCAACATTATAGTCACTAGATGCCCAATTGCTTGCCGGTCCCTTATCTAATGACTAAAAAGGTAAATTATTTAATCTACAAATTTGTATCATTTAATCGAAATGACTTGTCTATTTATGCTTTACAAAATAAATAAATTAATAAAATTATGAATTAACATAGGTATATTTTAATTAGAAAAAATGATAAAAAATCTATCACTTTTAAGAAGCTCCGAAATTAATGGGCTGCATTGATGGTATAATATGAACGGATAATAGTTGGAAATAATTTTTAGATCTGGGGATGCTGCCAGGAAATACATGTGTCCCAACTCGTCAAAAAAATTATTGAATCTTATAACAAGACACACGACAATTTTGACAAAGAAAGAAAAGACGTTCGAGAATCCAATTTTGTTTTCATGCAACAAAAAAGCAAAATCTTTCTAACTTACACGCGTAGGCGAAGCATATCACATGTAATCTACAGCCCGCTAATGAATGTTGCCTTCCTCAATAGATTTCAAGTTTCAACACAATTCATTTCGCAATCCACACTCACATTGTATATGTGCTATTGACAAACAATGATTTTTGGTTAAAATCAGTAGTTTTTGAAACAATGAAGGAGAACCCAACTGAATACGACTGGGCATATCATTTTCTTTGGAATTTAATTCTCATGTTGAGGCTAATTGGCTTCCGAGATACATATAAATATTTTTGTCTACTGTTAGCCCTAGTTTTGTCATTTGTTACGCATGTTTATCATCAACAATAATGTTACACAATTATGGACAAGTTTCTAGCTTTCAATCTGTTGATGATGCAGATATATTCTGGTCTGTGTTTCTTTAAATGCGAGTTGTTCTTTGGCTTTTGTCATAAACGAGTGTCATATTTTATCTCTATCTTTTCCATATGAAAACGTCAAAGTATTTGTTTCATTTTTTTATTTTCTTTTTATTAAAAAAAATACTTTATTAAACTAGCTCAAGGAAGGAGGACTTAAATCCTTAAGAACACAAGAATTAATATGGCTTGGAACTTTACAATACCAAATAAAATTATTGTTGAAATGAAAACATACAAATAAATAAAATCACTCAAGTACATATATGTAGAATAAGTTATTAAAGAATTAAAGAGAGGAAGAGTAAAAGAAAAACACACAAAATTTACGTAGTTCGGTAACTTATCTACGTCAACGGCAAGTCAAGATCACATACTCTTATTATTGAATCACAAGGCACTTATAAGGTATAACTTTTACAAGAAAGATCACAAAGAACAACTTTCTCTTGCACTTTAGGGATTTTCTCTCACTAACAACCACAAAGAAGGTTTAATCACTAAGATTACTTCAATGATCATAAAGATCTCTTGGGTTATCATAAAGATATGTTTACAAGCCAATTGAGAGTCTTTATATAGGTTTTAGGACGTCCTAAGTTTACCATATACATGTGGGAGTCGTATTAGGGAGTCATAAAGCAAGTGGGAGACGAAATAAGGGAGTCTCAAATCGAGAAACTTTTTCCCTAGCCCAGCGCCGCGGCGCTGGTGCTCCTGTCTGGGTGCCGAGGTGCTCACGTTCTAGATTGGGTCTTGTGGCGCCCACTTCTGGTCACCGCGGTGCTCATGCCTGGCACCGTCTTCTTCGTTTTTCAGCCTCCTTTCACGTCCATCTTCGATCTTTGCATACCCTATACACTTGGCTTGATCTTTAAATCAATATTCTCACAAATCCCCTCCTCGATTCAAAATCATCCACAAAGCAACTCGATATCTCATTTCCACATCTTCGGTTACCATCACAAAGTAGTGACTCTAGTTAAGTCCTTACATAAGATGAACTTAACTAAGAGCAGTGGCTTAGTCAACATATTAGCAGAGTTTTTAGATGACGCTATCTTCGTTAGACTAACTTCACCACTTCAGACAATCTCTTGAATGTAATGGATCCTCACATCAATGTGTTTCGACCTCTCGTGGAACACTTGATGCTTGCTTAGGTGTATAGCACTCTGGCTATTACAACATACATCGGTGTTCATATCTTCACTAGCTAATACCTCCGTGTATATGCCTTTTAACCACACGGCCTCATTGATAGTTTCACCAATAGCTATGCACTCCGCCTTTGTGGTAGATAGTGCAACCACATATTGTAGAACTGATCTCCAATATACGCTACACCCAAATATTGTGAATACGCAACCCGTCAATGATTTTCTTTTGTCTAGATCACCTAAAAAATCTGAGTCTATATACCCTCTTACCATTTCACTATTGTCCTCATCCCTTTTATACATCAACCCATGATTTGATATCCCTTTGAGATATCTCAGAATCCACTTCATTGGAAGCTAGTGATCTTTACCCGGATTTGTCATGTATCTACTCACTACACTTACAGCATGTGCTATATCTGGTATTGTATAAACTATTGCATACATGATGCTCTCCATAGCACTTGCATACGGTACTTTACTAATCTGTAATTTTTCCTCTTTAGATGTCGGCGACTATGCTACTGAAAGTTTGAAATGCATGGCCAAAGGAGTAAAGACAGCCTTTGCGTTGGATATACCAAACTTCCTTAGCATTTTGAATATATATCGCTATTGGGATAAGAAGATAACATCTCTTCTTTCCCTCACAATATCCATACCCAAAATTCTCTTCGCTGCTCCCAAATCCTTCATTTTAAACTCGCCACTCAACTGCTTTTTGAGCTTCTGTATTTCTTTCATATTCTTAAATGCGATCAATATATCATCGACGTATAGAAGCAAATACATCATCCCACAACTTATATTTTTGAAGTACACACATCTATCATACTTGCTTCTACTAAAACCACAAGCCATTATAAACTCATTAAATCTCCTATACCACTATCTAAGTGATTGCTTTAACTCATATAATGACTTCTTTAGCAAACAAGCATGATCTTCTTTCTCGGGCACTTCGAACCTTTGCGGCTGTGCCATGTATATTGTCTCTACAAGCTTTCTATGTAAAAAAGCTGTTTTTACATCTATCTGCTCTAGATGTAAATCAAGGTTTGCACACATGGCTAATAAAATCCTAATAAATGTTTGCTTGATGATTGGAGAGAAAATCTCATAAAAATTAACTCTCTCTCTCTGAGTAAAACCTTGTGCAATCTTTCTAAGAGAACTAATCTCTTCTTCCATGGCCTGCTACAATTCTTTCTTGTTTTCACTCTTCATAGCCTCACCATATGTCTTAGGCTCATCATACTTAAGAGTGTAAGTAGAATTAAAAGCACGAGCAACTAAATTTGCTTGTGCATACCTGACTTGTGGGTTAATCGTTCTTTTTAGCCTGTCTCTGGCTAGCTGGTACTCTTTAATTTCCATCTTAGGAGTTATAGTCTTTCTTTGGATGGACTTGGAGGAACTCGCTGATGTTCTTGGTTCAACTTCAAAGATTTTTTTATTGAAGTGCTGATCCGGGGGCATATCAAATCTACTATCAAGTTCTAATTCAACTTCTATTAATTTGGGTACTGAGTCTTCCTTGGGCACAAGTTCTTCTTTCTCATCTTCTTGGGAGGTTTTCAGCATCGTTGTCTCATCGAACGTCACGTCAAGATTTATGATACTTCTTAGTGGTGTTAAGTCTCGACACCATACCTTGTATCATTTCCCTCAACATGTACAAAGGCAGGACAACCAAATATTTTAAGGTGGTCATACTTAGGAGGATTGCCAGACCATTTCTCTTCTGGTGTCTTGAAGTCAATTGTTGATGGGGAACTTCTATTAATCAAGTAAGCTGCAGTCACTAGAGCTTCTCCCTAAAATGTTTTGGATATCTTCACCTTGGTAAGCATGCACCTAACCATTTCAAGTAGGGTTTTATTCATCCTCTCAGCTACGCCATTCTACTGTGATATTGATCTCACTGTTCTATGCCTCGCAATACCATGCTTGGCATAAAACCCATCAAACTCTTTATTGCAAAATTTGAGGCCATTGTCAGTTCTCAACCACTTCACCTTTTTGCTAGTCTAATTCTCAACAAGAGTCTTTTAAGTCTTGAGTACATCAAACACTTGATCCTTGCTCTTCAATACATAGACCCACAGCTTCTTTGAATAGTCATTAATTAAATTGAGAGAATACCTGGCACCACCGCGAGTAGCTGTATGAGCTGGTCCCCAAAAATCCGAGTGTATGTAGTCAGGAGTCCTTTTAGTCTTGTGGTCACCGGTACTAAACCTCACTTTATGTGCTTTCCTAAGCACATAATGCTCACAAAACTCCAAGGGCTAGAACTTATCCTCACCAAATGCCTTTTGATTAAATAACTCATTCAGGTTTCTCTCGCCTAGGTATGCCAGTCTAAGATGCCATAACTTAGTTTGCATATTCTCATCATCTACAGAGAATAATGCAGAACTACTCGCAACTTCACCTTTAAGCACATAAATACCTTTGCGCTTCTCTCCTCTCATCACCACTATGGAACTCTTCAACACTCTCAAAACCCATTCGAGATGGAACACTCATTCTACTCTAAAGTCCATAGTGAGATTAAGTTTCTCTCCAAGACAGGAATATAAATAACCTCTGTCAACTTTTTCACTCGCCCATCATATAGCCTAAGTTTAACACTACCAACTTCTCTCATCTGACATACAACGTCATTACCCATTAATACCTTACCACCACTAATGGGCTGAAAATTGGCAAACCAAGACTTGTGTGGGCATATGTGAAAAGTACAACTAGAATCAAGAACCCATTGTTTAGTATTCTTACCATCAGTAGCGACGAGTGTCTATGGGCTGTCACAATTATCATCATAGGCAAGTGTAACATCCGTTTTCTTCTTGTCTTGTACTCTCTTTTCAGAACAGTCATTTATAAAGTGCCATTCTCTTTTGCAACAAAAGCACTTCTTAGGAGTCCTAGACTTCGATCTTGAGCCCTTTTTCCTTGCATCTCTATATGAGGGTCTTCCTCTTACAGATAAACTTTCTACATCGCCCTCGATTTGCTTCCTTATTAACTTTGAGTTTAATGATGATTTCACATCACTCATCGTTAAACTCTCTCTACCATAGAGTAGTGTATAAAAAAAGCTCTCAAAACTCTTAGAGAGTGAACTCAGCAAGATAATTGCTCTATCTTCATCTTCTATTTTGATGTTGATAGACTTAAGATCAATGATGATTATATTAAAGGCGTCTATATGATTTTTCATTGGCGTCCCCTTTGACATGGATAGCTGATACAACTTCTTCTTTATATGCAATCTATTGGCCAACGATTTTTGCATATAAAGTGAATCAAGTTTCTTTCAAAGACCTATTTCTATCGTCTTACCTGCTATTTCCCTTAGTACTTCATCGTTCAATGATAGAACAATTATGCTATGAGCTCTTTCTTGAATGTCTCTTCTTTTTGCTTCAACTTTAGATGACTTTGACGTATTCTTTTCATCACTAGATGGAGCTGCAGTCTCCTCTAATGCCGAGCCTAGCCTTTGGCTCACCAACAACTCCTTAACCTTCATATTCCACAGATTGAAGTCATTCGTACCGTTGAATTTCTTTACCTCATGCTTGAGTGTGGTTATGTCTGCTTAGAAAACCAAGCTCTGATACCAGTTTGTTGAAGTAGAAATACACAAACAAGCAAAATCACCCTAGCAAATATATGCAGAACAAGTTATTAAAGAATTAGAGAAAGAAAGGGTAGAAGAAGAACACATAAAATTTACGTGGTTTGGCAACTTGCCTACGTCCATGGCAGATCAAGATCACACACTCTTATTATTGAATTACAAGGCACTCACAAAGTATGCCTTTTATAAGAAAGATCACAAAGAATAACTCTCTCTTGCACTCTAGGAATTTTCTCTCACTAAGAACCACAAAGAAGGTTTAATCACTAAGATTACTTCAATGATCACAAAGATCTCTTGGGTTATCACAAAGATATATTTACAAGTCAATTGAGAGCCTTTATATAGGCTTTAGGATGTCCTAGGTTTATCTTATATGTGTGGGAGTCATATTAGGGAGTCTTGAAGACCGTGGAAGACGAAATAAGGGAGTCTCAAATTATGAAACTCTTTCCTGCGCCCAGCGCCGTGGCGCTCAGCTCCCATCACCACGGTGCTGGCGCTCCAGTCTAGGCACTGTGATGCTCATCGCCTGGCATCGTCGCATTCATGTTCTGGATTGGGCACCATGCCTACTCTTGGTCGTCACAACTCTTATGCCTGGCACTATCTTTTTCATTTTTCGTCTCTTTTCACATCGGTCTTCAATCCTCGCGTGCCTTACGTACTTGGCTCCATCTTTAAATTATAGTCCGATGATTTTCAATCAATATTCTCACAATTATGATCTAAGCTAAAACTAAATTTCACCAATTTATGAGTGAACGCGAAGAAAAAAATATAGCATAATCATCAATCTCTTAAAGAATAAGACCGTGCTCTAAAGCTGAAGTTACTTTAGCGTTTATATCCTTGATGAGTCCTTCGTCATTTGACTCAAAGTAAAGGATTGTCACTCCAATTCTCTGTACTAAACAAAGCCCTTTCAGAACCGCCATTGTTACTATTATGACAAAAAAAAAAAAACTGTAGAAACTAGACTGGAAAAAAACAGCAGAGCAACACTAAGATGATGTTGGATCACCACACCGATCCCTAATTTTCTCTTTTTTTCATTGAGGGCTAGATCCGTATTAACTTGAGCTTACCAACATTCAGAGGGCGCCATAAAACCTACTCTATGAATTACTTGGCCTTGCTGTAATTATTTCGATTTGTACTCATACCAAAAGTCTTTGGACTGGCTAAGCACTTCAATAACTTGGACTTTTGTCTTCATAAATGGATTGGTTTCTGGTAAACCATAACCTCCACAAAAATAATCATTAACAATTCAAAATCTTGATCTGAAAGTTAAGCCTTACAGCAAATAAAAGTCAAGTATTAATTTATATGTCATAACAATACTTGCCATGAACGAGTAGGGATTCTAGACATCCTTTAAAGTGTTTTACAACCACAAAGCATGGAATTTTGGTTAAAATCAGTAGTTTTGAAAATAATGAATAATGTTTAGAAGTGATTTTTGGTTAAAATCATTTTTTCAAAATAATCATTGTTCCAAAATAAATGATTTTTGGTTAAAATCAATAGTTTTTGAAACAATGAATGAGAACCCAACTGAATATGACTGGGCATATCATTTTCTTTAGAATTTAATTCTCATGTTGAGGCTAATTGGCTTTTGTGATACATATAAATATCTATGCCCACTGTTAATTGTTCGATGCCTTCGCATAAAGCCCCAACACTTTTTTAATTGCCAAACAATTCTCCATCTTTACCCTTGCAAAAATTAAACTATCGTATGCAAAAAATAAATGAGACATAATGGGCCTTGTCTACCTCATTTGAAACCCATCAAATTAGCCCTTTGCCCAGCATTCCGAACTAAAGTCGATAAGTCTTTAGCACAAAATAAAAATAGATATGGAGAAAGAGGGTCCTCTTGACGAAGCCCTCTAACAGGTTTAATATTTCCTCTTTGTTCCCATTTATAATAATGGAGTGCGAAATTAATGAAATACAACTCATTATTTTTTGACAACTCTCTGAGAAATATAGCTTTCTTACCATTGAAATAAAAAACAAGCATTCAACCTTATCTTAAGCCTTTGACATATTGAGCTTGAGATCTAGAAAACCCTATTTGGTTAATCTCTTTTACTTAATAGCATGAAGGTACTCAAAACCAACAATAACGTTATCTTTAATAAATAACTTGAAATAAAAGCACTTTTAAGACTTAGAGATTACCTTATGCATAACTCTTCAAAGCCTATTAGCCATAACTTTAGCAGTAATTTTGTACCTGACATTGCAGATACTATTGGAGTAAAAGTTAGAGTAGTGCTTTGGATCTTCAACTTTTAAAATTAAAAAAATCAACATTTCATTCACAACATAAAGAATGGTAGTAGCATTAAGAAAACTAGGATAGGCCTTACAAATATCTTTACCAACCATATCCCAAAATTTTTTTATAAAAGAGAGCAGACATACATCTTTGCAAGGGGATTTCATAAGGTACATCTAAAATATGGCTTGGTGAACATCATCTCTTTCATTCGATTCATTCAATCCGACTTTCTAGATCAGTTCTCGTCGAATAAATCACATAGATATATATCACAATTTGTGGGCAAAGAGTAACCCGAAAGCGAAGGATAAGATGGAATGAGATTTATCGTAACTTAACCCCATCCTCTAAAATGACTTTGGGCTTGCTCGGTCAGTCAACCAACTCATTTTCTTTCGGTATATTTGTTAAAACTTGCTGCTTCTGCCATCTTCCTTTTGGTTATGAATTCAAATGGATAAAGCTTCTTTCTCGTAATACTGGTGTGGTATTTTTTAGTGAAGGAGAGGGATGCGTCATCCCCCTTCAGCCCATTAACAGAAGTAATTGAACTTTCAGATTGGAATGGTGGTTCTTAGTTCCCACAGGGCTTCTTATCTTACGGCTTGTTCCTAAAGCTCTAGACCTCGAAGCCCCTATCATGTAAGGTGCTTGATTAGGCGCCTACTCATCAAACATCCATTTCAATCTGCCAAAAAAAAAAGAGTTAAATGATATTTTATTCTGTTTTGAAAGTTTTGGCTTAATGCAGAAAAAAATAGGAAATGGCTTGGCCTCAGATAAATTTATTGAAGAGAAGATATCCAAAACATTAGAAGCAAAAGCCTACTCTATTTGCTCGATGTCCTCATTCAAAATTCCATTTGAATTAAAAACTCCTCTAATGGTATTCTTGTTAGGGTCAGTGCTTAGGTGCCATCATTGAATGTACATATACTTGTTCAATTATACAAGTGTACATTTCAATTAAATCGCCAACACATATTAATATGGTACTACACACCGTAATATTACAAACATTGTACGATCTAAAGGAGTTTAGATAAGGGTTCATAGTTAGCCACGCTGAGAGATATAAATGCTAAATGTTAGTACAGCTAAGTGTTAGTTGGTGATGAACACATAAAAATGCATATTTATTAAGAGATTTAGTCACCATTTGATGTCACTAATTTTAGCATTTTTGTACTTTTAGCTTGAAATAAAGTGTTCTCCTTAAATTGTGATTAATGAATATTATTTGCACAGGTTTAGGTAAAATGAACATAACTCTCAATGTAGAAATTGAAATGGAGAAATTATTGAACCTGAAGTAACATGACTCAATCTTATATAAACTTAAAGAACAGTGAAAAAGCTAAATCCAACATGTTATGGGCCAAAAAATCGAGCTACAACTTCCGCCAAGCTTAACCCAACTCATGTATTTAGATAGTATCTCACAAAATATGTACTCAATTGGTATAATTCTTGAAGCTGTGAAATACTGACTTAATTATCAACAACTCTTATGTTGATGTTAAAGTTCAAATCAATTGTTATCATGGACCAAATTGTATTGCAAGTGGGTAAAATGGTTGTTGGCTGAAATCTGATGTATCTTTGGAATTTTGTTCATATCTCATTAGATACTCATCTAATTTGTATGAACTCCATGCCTATAGAAAGAAGAGACAAAATTCTACAACTTTTATGTTGGCCATAAAGGTTACATCGGTCATTTACATTATAAAAAATATACTGCAAATGGGTGAACGAGTTATTGGCCTAAAATTATTGAAGATTGATGTCACACATGATATATTTCCATTCATTACCTATATAAGGAGACTTTTAGGATGTTTTCAACATTAGATAATTCTCTCTTCTTTTCTGCTCATTAACATGTATTGTAATTTAGACTAGAGTTCTTAGCAAGGCTAAGAGATGAACTTTTATGTGTAATAAATCTACTTCTATGCTTTGATTCGTTGCCAAGAGCTAGAAATATTTGTAAGTTTGGTTTTGATTAAACTCTTATCTATTTTATTTTTTATAATCCAGAGGTTATAATTCTCATGTCTCATATATGTTCAGTCATGCTTTTCTTATGTGATTCTTATTGAATTATAATTGTTATTGGTTACATTATTTTATATGTTAATCTTTTATTGCAATATTGTCAAATTGATATATTGTCAATTTTAGATAACATGTAAGGGCAATAAATGTTTGATATCAAGTAGATCTTTTATTGCAATATTGTCAAAATGATATATTTTTGATCTTAGATAACTTGTATAAATAAACATGATTTGTGTTAATATTTGCAAAAGCGTTTAGTAATATCAAATGCATGTGTTATCAAATGTGCTATATTTTATATATCTTCCGATTGATTGTTTAGATGTAAAACTGTCAATTGAGTTATAAACATTGAATCAAAGTGTAGAGTAGATTTATAAAGCATAATTGTGATTCTCAAAACCTTGTTTAAATCATCATAAGACATATTCTTCAATTCATAGACAATTCTATCTCATCCACTTAAATCAATTAATTAATTTTATCCTTTGCTACCGCTTTAATATTTTACTTCACCAACCTAGTTTGCCAAGAGCTCCCTCGTAGGATCGACACCTTAATCTATATTGCGATAGTCGCGTTATATATTTTGAGCGTAAACAACTAGTTATAATACTCAGTAAATCCAAGAGTTGGAGCCTTGTTTGTAATGAGACATAGATCTGGGAATATATCAGTAAGTGCATAGTTACAAGAGTTGCAATCGGGTGCCAGAAAATGCTAGTTACACAAATATGTTATCGAATTATTGTCCCTGATCTATTTCTACTGATGCGGGTCTCTCGGTGGATACCTTTATATATAGATCAACATATGTCATACCTATAGGGTATAGATGGTTGTTCCTAGCCAGCCATGAGCTTAGAGTTCGTATTGACATATGGGTATCCAATTAGGACCGGATATAGGACAAACTCATGAGGGCCTCCGATAAACACCCTATGTAAGCCATCAACGGAGGGTCCTCTCGAGTTGAGTAGTATACGTAGTCCTTTGACCCGAGTGCCACAGTGGGCTTATAAGTGATCCACCATACTTTAGTTCCACGCATATCACAGGCCTTTTATGGTGTGACAGCTGGGTATGGTCCGATGCTTATGGAGTCTAGTGTGTACATATATGGGATCCATCTGCTCGCATAAGGAGTTAGATATCCAGATGCTTCGAGACTGTATCTCGAAAAATCTTGTGGCCACAAGTTTTAATCCTAGGAAAAATTCTCACAGGGTAGAACAATATAGCAAAGGAGTTTGCACATATTATTTAGTGAGATACGAGTCTGGAGATAAGACATGAATGAGCACCAGGGGATTTGACAGTGATGATCTATATCCCCGCACATTCAGGATATCATGACGGAAGGACGATATGTATGCATTGTAACCTCAGCTTGTATGATTCAATGCGCTGGTTTGTAATATTCGTGACGTGTGCATGGGACATTGCTCACAGACTCATGGAATAGTTTCATTTGATGAATTGGGCGTGGACCTAGGGAGTCTCGTGATATGGAGTGTACTCATTGTGCACTGAGGCAGCGTGCCAGATTAAAGTGTTTAATTCAGCAATATTTAGTAATACCACGGGAATACATGCATGTCTGTATTTAAGTGTTAAATACAATAATTAGTCAATAATTATTATTTAATAATTATATAATGACACATGGCGCATTGTGGACCATTGGTTGAGTTTACCCAAGTGTGAAATTTGGTGGGACCCACTAAGAGGTAGACTTGGTAACTATTTATAAGAGGCAAAATGGTCATTTCACACTTTAATTATTTAATTGTTAAATAATTAAAATATCTCTTTATAATATATTATTATATGGCACCATTAAATAAAATATTAATATATAATATATTATTATATTATATATTAATATTTTATTTTATGATATCATATAGTTGGCATTCATTAATATAATATAATATAATATATTTATTTTATATTATTATTTAATATTATATAATATATTATATTATTATTTTAATATATATATAAGAGATATTTGTGTGAAAGTGAATTAGAGTGTGTGCTGGTGGAGAAGTGAAAGAAATTGAAAAGTGTTTCATTTTCTTCATTTTGGGTTGCCGACGGGAAATGAAAAAATTCGAAAGAAATGAAATTGATTCATTTCTTTTTTGCTGATGCCGAGAGAGGAGAATGAGAGAAACAATTGAAATTGTTTCAATTTTTTTTTTTGTTAACTGAGAGTGCATAGAGAAATGAAAATGTTTTATTTTCCTATTTTGGTGTCTAAATAAGCAAATGTGAATTGCTTATATTTCCATTTCATTTCTTTTTAAAGAAAAATAAATATACACACCACTGGTCATTTTTGGGGTTAAGAGTTAATTCCGTGTTAGATATAGGGCTGCTGTTCTAACTCACTAAGCCCACCAAATTGGTGACTACAAGTTGATCTTCATGCGGATTCCGAGGAAATACGTGTATAACATTACACGTTAAGGTTAGTTCTAAACCTTTATTAATATATTAATATGATTAATATATTTATTTATTATATTTATTGTAATTTACACGCTTCTGCAGCGTAGAATATGTATAAGATACGTATTTTAGGCAATAGACACAATTACACATACGTACACCCATGTATGCTAGATCTCTGACAAAAATTCTTCTATTGATACCTAGATGCCTTAAAATGAAAAAAAACTAGAATTTCTATCTGTTAGTATTGGTGATTCAACAATCATGTATGGGCATGAATTGAGATGGATACTAAGTAGAGAGTCATCATGAATTCGAATACGCATTAGATGTACAAGAGAGGAGCAAGACGGAGATTTGGAAGCAAAGAGGACGACAAACACATAGGAGGCAAACTGCAGACCTTAATGTCGTGGTGCCGACGCTTCAGTGCCATAGTGTCGAAGGCAGTAGCTATAACACATTGGTACTGGGTTGTTTGTATTGGTGCTACGGTGCCAGACCCTTAGCACTGCAGCGCCCAGCTTCGAGAAGTCTGGTTTTGGCTCGGATTTGACTTCTTTGAGGGAGTTTCGGACTCCTAAATGCATGGACTCTTATTCAAACTAGATTTAGGGTTTTACTGACATTTTACTCACTATATAAACCATTGTAAACTATTTAGATAAATTAAGCATTAATAAGAGATTCTAAGAGAGATTAAAGAACTAGGTATACACTAAGTGCTTGTGTGCAATAGGGTGCAATCATTATTGTCGTTTATTATTCTTGGAAGAACAAAGTTACGCCATATAGATACATTTGAGGCCTATTTATTTGATTTTTCTTGTAAAATTCTCTAGAAGAGTTAATAAGAGAGGCTAGAATCCCTTAATCCACTATGGACATAGGTTTTTGTCAAACCACGTAAATTAGTTTTGTTGTGTTCTTGATTGATCTGCTTTTATAGTCTTGATATTATATTTGCTTGTAATTATACCTTTTTGCTGCAAAAGGACATTAGGGCGAAAGGTTGATATCAATAAGAGATTGATGCTAAACTTAATTCCTCATTCAAAGGAGGGGATTCCCTTTAATAAACTAGTCTTAAAGCCAGGTTCAATAATAAACTTAGGTGGTATTTAAACCATGGCAACTATCAAACAAGATATAGATAAATTTAATGGGATGAATGACTTCAATCTATATAAGAAAAAGATCAAAGCTTACTAGTCAAGTAAGAGCTAGACTTAACCTTGGAGGAAACCTGATCATTTACTAGTGAATAGAAGAAACCTTTGAAATCTGAAGAGATAGATTGGGATACTATTCAAAAGAGAGCATACAACACTATAATACTAGCATTGAATGACAAAGTATTAAGGGTGACAAATGGAGAAGAAAAGACATTAGGTCTATAGAAGAAATTCAACACCTTGTACATGAGGAAGTCTTTAACTAATCATCTATATGCAAAGAAGAAGTTGCATCAGCTGTCTATGTCTGAGGGTTCTTCATTAAAAGACCACTTAGCCTTCAACAAGATCATTATAAATCTTGAGACTTTAGGTACCAGGATAAAGAATGGAGATAAGGCCATCATCTTGTTAAGTTCGTCACCATTAATTTATGAGAGATTTGTTGACACATTATTATATAGAAGGGAGATTCTTATAATGAATGATGTTAAGACATCATTGAATTCAAAATAATTAAGGAAGAGATCCGAATCCAAAAGTGCAATAGGTTTAGTTAGAAAAGGAAAAAAGACCAACTAACCAAGGATGAGATCTAAGATGTGTTTCTTTTGTAACAAGGAAGAGCATTATGTGAAAGACTGTCTTAAAGTAAAAGAAAAGGACGAAAGTCATGAGGTTGACATCGAAGTTGTAGATTCATTGGTTGCCTTTGAGGGAAAGTATACTAGTAAATGGATACTAGATTCTGGGTGTAGTGTCTATATTTGTCCTGACAGATCATTGTTTACCAACTATAAAACTATTAAGGGTAAAGCTCTTATAGGAAATGACATGGCTTATGAGGTTGTGGGGGTTGGTGACATAAGGTTGAGGATGTAAAGTGGAAAACCTGGGGATTTATATAGTGTAAGATATGTTCCTAAACTTAGGAGGAACTTGATATCCTCAGGAAAGCTCGATGAAGAAGGGTATTCAGTTAGAGTGAAAAATGAAAAATTGAGGGTAGTAAAAGGATCTATAAATATAAAAGGTAAGAAGTATAATGAAGGGCTCTATGTGCTTAAAGAGGTGGTCAAAGATGGCTGAATAAGGGGTATTGGGGTAATGTAGACTACGAGGAGACATCCAAAACAAGTTTATTGAAGTGATGGGAGTCAAAATGGAGTATGTCACATTTATACCTCTATGCAAGGAGTACTCATATCTTTTGAGACTAAAGTCACAAGCCTAAGATAAGTTAAGTCTTGTTAAAGACTTAACTGAAATCAGCACTATGTGATAAAACATTGATGTGGATGGATGTTGAAGCCTTCTTATGGAGATATTTTGATTCAAGGAAAGGTTTGTTAGTATTGGTAATTCAAAAATCATGTATGAGTTTGAATTAAGATGGATACAAAGCGGAGAGTCATCATGAAGTTGAATACATGTCGGGCGTATAAAGGAAGAGCAAGATTGGGATTTGGAAGCAAGGACGATGACGAATACACAGGAGGCTAACTATAAGTTGTAGCGCCATGGTGCCGGAGGCAGTAGCCCTTACGCTAGCCCGCTGGCTGTACAACGCTGTGGCATTGGGTTAGTCATATTGGAGCTACAGCGCCCAGTTTCGAGAAGTTGAGTTTTGACTTAGATTTTACTTTTGTTTTAGGGTTTCAGACTTCTAAATGCATGGACTCTTATTCCAACTAGGTTTAAAGATTCTAGGGATGTTTGACTCACTATATAGACCCTTGTAAACCCTTTAGATACAATTAAGTATTAAAGAAGAGACTCTAAGAGAGATTAAAGAACTAGGTAGACACTAAGTGTTTGTGTGCATTAGGTGTAACTATTATTGGGCGTTTATTATTTTGAAAAGAATAAAGGTATACCAATAGATTCATTTGAGAGTAATTTATTTGTTTTCCGTTAAAATTCTCTAAAGGAATTAATAAAAGAGGCTAAGATCTCTTGATTCTAATGAGAGGTTAGTGCTAAAGCTAATTCCTTATTCAAAGGAGTGGATTCCCTTTAACACCGTCCTCGACTTTTAGGGCTACAACTCGAGACCTTTCCCTTTAATAGGTCTCGAATTTGTACATTAAGGCATTAAGGATTTTTGATTGTATTAATATCAAGCCAAACCTGAGCATCTATTTATTAATTTAGAGTTGATAGGAGTTGTCTTTTATCTCTTATAGCCAAGGATAGGTACAATTATTTTTAGATGTTTCAAGTCTACAACTTAGTAGCAACACCAATTCTACCCACATTAGCTATAACGAAATTAAAAGATCCATTATTATGTCACCAGCCTTAGAGGATTGTATTTTTGCTATCATTTTTATTAGCCCAGAATTCCTTAAAATGGAAGAGTTATGAGTACGTTTAGAAGACCCACCTTTCTCTATATGAGCTTTCGCTTTAAGAGACACTAGGATCGGCCTATGGTATGAACCCCAATGGTTTAGTGTCAAACAGATGCAATCATCATAGGCATTTTGAAAGTTTTTCATCAAGTGTTGTAGATAAGCCAAACCTCTCACTTTCTTTGATTGATATTAGGACTTCATTAAAATTACCTCCACAAATCCAGGGTAATGAAGAAAGCGAATGACATGTTAAAGTAACATTTATAAGTGGACACGTTAGGGTGCTTCAAGGTGTTAATAAAAGCCAATGATTATTCATATTTTATCAATTGAAGAAGTAACACACATATTAATATGAAAATGAGAAAAAATAACTGACGTCTACCTTGTAAGTCCAGAATTAAGCTAATTTGTTCGCTGTAACATGAACATTGCACCATTAGCATGCTACCACAACTAAACTTCAACCTCAAATCTTTCCTACATTTTTTTGTAGGTTATGGTCTTCATAAGGAAGATTAAATCTAGGTAGTGTTCCTGTAAAAGCTTGCACATAATTAGGAATGAACTAGGTTTGTCCAGCCATCGCATATTCTAACTTAAAATCTTTATTGGGATCAAAAGCCCTACACCTTTATAAGAGCCGTTGTCGGTGCGTTTGTGGTATTGTTTGGATTAACTGTGTTTAGGTTTTGTTTAAATTTTACGGTTGTTGCATCTGCTTCAAAATCAAAATCAAGAATATGTTTCTCATGCACACTTCCCCTTGATATTTTGTAAGCCAAACCAACTATTATTGTTAGCTCATTCTTTCTCTTCTCAGCCTTTAGGGTAGAAATCGCCATGGCTATTTTGCTTAAAAGCTTCCTTGGACTACCATGTAATTTTTTCTTGAGGCTTTTATTTTGTTAAGGACTAAGGCTGTATAATTCCCTTTTTGATATTCTTCCTTACGCTTTTCTTTTCTTTGGTAGATTTTGTGTGAAATTGGAAAGATTCTTGAATGTTGACTTTATGAAGAGGTTATTCATACTATCTAAGAAAGGTAACCATCCCCTTTTCCCCAATTCAAATTTCTCATGTTATTCTTCTACAGTTGTGTTGATACATTGGTGAAAGAGTTTAAGGAGGGGGAAAATTAGGTTTACCAAGGATGTTGGCTATGGTTTGGTTAGAGGCTTCTATCTTTATCATATTTTTCAGGCCATGTTTTAATAAAGATGTGGCTGGATTAGATTGCTTGTCTACCTTTAGAATATATTCTCCACCTATTATCTCCATTTTCTTCAATTCGACAATATTTCTTATCTTAGTTAGGACACCCATTATGGATAAAATTTCTTCTTGACTAGTATAGAGTTTTAATTTTCCAATAATCATCGGCTAGGCCTTATTTGTAGGTTTTAGAACTTCATGCATCTTTTCTTTTCCTTTTTTAGAACTCGACCCCTAATCCTTTTTAGTGGCATCAAACACCCATTTTCTATTTCCACACTAAGAACGTCGATTCAGATGAATTCGAGGTTGGGTATTTGAGTAAGGTTCAACACTACTACCTAAAGAATTCAAAGAAAAACCTGCTTAAATCCAATCACTATATAGTCGCTGCTTATTTCTATTTCCCTCATTTATACCTATAGAGTAATCATGTTCATGTTGAAATTTGTGCTTACGTGCCATCCTTTTTATGTATGAATATTTGTTTTATATTTATACTATTATCTTTTCATTAAATTTCTAATTATATTTTATACGTGGTAAGATGCTTGTAACATTTAAGACATTGTATATTTTGAAAGAATTCAGATCTGGTCTAAAGAGTTTAGATCAGTGCTGAGAATTAGCAACGCTAAGAGTCATAAATGTTATGAGTTGGCATTGATAAAAGTTATCAGGTTATAAGAGTCAGAGATATCTAAAGAGTTAGAGTCTTGTCTGAAAAGGACAATGACCTGAGAATATATTAGTAATGATGAAGTTGTAAATAGTGCTAAAAAAATCTCATTATGCAAATATTTTCGCAAATAATATGTTCTTGATATATCCTTACTAATGTGGTTTTATCAGTGAAGACCTTATGTTATATAGATCAGTGTATATTTATATCTGGATAGTACAAATTGTTAATCTTAGCAAACTATGAGTTTAGTGAAAGCTCGTATAGAGACATAGGTATTTAGTAAGGACTGAGTACTGAATAGACTCATGAAGACCTCTAATAAACATCCTATAAACCCGTCAATAGAGGGTCTTTTAAGTTAAGTACTATTCATGGTCCTTTGATTTGAGTGCCATAGTGGGCTTTTGAGTAATCCACTATACTTTTGTTTCACACATGTCAGAAACTTTTTATAGTCTGACTGCTAGGTGTCACTAGGTATGGTCTGATGCTCATGAAGTCTAGTATGCTTAGATATGAGATCCATCAGCTCATTTAGGTGAGGAATATATCTAGAAGCTCTAAGATTGTGTTTTAGAAAGTCTTATGGCCATAAACAGTTATACCCGAGAAAAGAGTTTTATCCTAGGGATAAATAATATCGTAAAAGTATTTATCGATATTATTTATTGAAATACAAATCTAGAGATAAGTTTATGGTCAAGCACATGGAGACTTGACGGTGTTGATTTATATCTCCACTCTTCTAGGATATCTAAAATAGAGGGATTATACAAATATGTTATAACTTTAACTTATATGGTCTAATATACCATTTTGTAATATTCGTAACATATATGTGGGACATTATTCACGAAAGTATGGACAAGTTCCATATAACAAATCGGGTATGGACCTAGAGAGTCTCACAATGTAAAGTATACTCATTGTGAACCTGGGTAGCATATCGGATCAAATAGTTCGGTCCAAAAAATTTCAACAAATAAAAAATATATTTCAGAGGTTCCTCAGGATGTGTATTTGTTAAGATTTAAATGTTAAATACATCATATAATTGATTTACAACAGTTTTTAACCAATAGGATGTTGACAAATGGAACAATATTGTGCATAATTTACTTTTACCTTCAAAATTACTGATTTACCTTACTAGTAAAAATAAGTGAGGTAAAATAATTATTCAAAAATAGTTTTTAAATAATTACTGTAAAATTCATTTATTATTAGTATTACAAAGGGATAGACATCAATTATGACAATAATATCATTTACTTAATGAGGGGCCTTGATGTTTACCATTAATTACTTAAAATAATTAAAGATATTCCAACATTAGGTAAAGGAATATTTGGTGACCATTAATCAATTGTATTTGATAAGATAATGTAATGAAATGACCAACAATATTTAATGGTAGGCCATGAAAAGTATTAGCAAATTGAAACAAAAATTGAATGAATTGAATTCATTCAAGTGATGCATGATATGACCAAGTGTAAGTGCAGAGCAAATAGAAAACGTTTTGGCTAAGTCCTTGATATTCTTACAAAAGAGTTGTGAGGCAAAAAGACCAAGAACATTCAACCCTTCTCATCACTCACAAGAAACAAACACCATATGGTTCAAAGTGTTTTAAGAGTTAAAACATTTTGTTGCTCAAAATTTGAAGCTGTTATTCTAGCTTTACAATCCTACTGGTTTTAGTTGTGAATTAGAATTGTGTAACAACATACTTTAAGGTGAGCTCAAGAATTGAAAATTGAAGTTCTTGAAGAATTGGAAAGCTACCTTCAATCCGAGTAAGTTTACTTACTTGTAATTTATTTAAATGATACTTATGAACATATATGAGATATATGTATTTGATTGTGCCATATTGAGTATAATGCGTATGTGATACTTTTGCTGCGTGTTTAAAATTTTAAAATTATACGTATACTTCACACACTCCACTTAACAGTACAAAGTGTCCAAAATAGCTACAAATAAAGCACAACTCAAGGAGCCATTTAAAAGTGATGATTATTTTAGGGTATTTGCATGTGAATATGTGTGTTCCTTACTACAAAATCTAGCATCTCATACATTTTAAGCATAACAGAAGTCGAAAACCTAATTTTCTAAATTAATAAACACAATAAAATTTTCATATTATCACATAAATGAAGTTACAAGGGTTGACAGAGTAATTACCTTAACAAGTCTTTTAAATCGGTTTATGTGAAATCTGTATTGAAATGCACTTGTTATCAATTCTAGCACCCAACTTAGTAGGCTTAGGTAGGCTAGAATAATAGTTTAACTCCAACAAGGGTTTAACACTTAAACCCTAGTTTAACTCTTAAACTAATTGGCTTAACTTCTAAATTTTGGACTGCTACAAGTCATAAAGTATATTTGTTCTAGTTTAACATTTAAACAACAAAATCACTTTGTTTCTTAATTGTAGAGTGGCCGACCAACAAGTAGAAATAGATGAACAAGATGAGAGAATGTGTTTTGTACACTTTTCAACGCTTGAAAATAACAAAAGCTCTCTCTATTTCTTCTCAGTTGCCGAGTACTTACTTTTAACCTCTCAAATAAATGCAATTTATTTTCTATTTACTTTAATTTCCCCAATAATTAGAGACAATACCGGCCCACCAAGTGTGGCTACTAATGCCACACCTATTTGTAATTGTTTATATTAAATAATTTACAATATTTGGCATGTGTTTAAAATGGTGAGACTTGGCCAAAATAATAAGCAAATGAGAAACAATTTCCAATCTTCATGCATTAGTTTCATTATTATTGTAATCAAATCAAAATATAAAATATGCATTAAATAAATCATTGCTTGACTTGTAATAATAATAATATCAATTATTATTATTATTTTATTTTCAAAATAATTTTACTTGTCCAATAAATAAGGTCATTTTGATAATTTTCAAGTCAAACAATAAGTGGCCTATAATGTGCCACGTGTTATCATTCTATTGGTCAACAACTATTATTAATTAATTGATGTACTTTATACTTAAGTTTTGATGTGTATAGATATTGAGAGATACTGAAGCAAATATGTGGTTTGTTAGAATTTACCAGATTGAACTATTCAATCTGGCACGCTACCTAGTGCACAATAAGTGTTACTTAGTGCACAACGAGTACACTTTATATTGTAGAACTCCCTAGGTCTACGCCCGAGTCAAATGGAGTTGTTCCGTGAGTTTGTGATCGACATTCTATCCACACTTATGAATATTACAAATCAGTGCATTCGACCATATAAGTTGATGTTATAGCCCATACGTATAATCCTTCTACTATTTATTTCCTGGAAGAGTAAAGATATAAATTAGTACCGTCAAATTTCAATATGCTTATCCGTGAACTTATCTTCAGACATGTATCTCGATAAATAATATATACAAATACTTTTGTAATATTGTTTAACCCTATAAAAAAAATCTTTTTCCAAATTGATCGTTTATGGTCATAAAATTTTCTCAAATAGAGACTTAGAGTTAAAGAATAAAGGGAGTCCATGAGATTAAACCCAAAATGAAACTCTATTAAAAGGGAGAGTAGAAATATGCCCAAGTACTTTCGGTATTTCAAGCTCAATCAGACTGTTATTAAAGGACTAAAGACCGCCTACAAAGACCCTTCTTCAATCCGTATCTGAGCGAAAATAAACAACAAATATGTTGTTACCTAAGCTTAACGCCTTAATTATGAAATCTTCCGCTGTTTGCCAGTGTCTTAAAGTGGGCTATAAAGGTTACTCGGTTAATCGGTTTAGAGCACAAAACCTTACCAACTAATGACAGAGCCACTCTTTTGTCGCCTTCTCGGTTGACAGATGAATCTAAGATTGTTAGGGGGGATAATATTATCTTGCAGATCTAGTATAAAATAACTCTGTAACATATCCTCAATTTCCATGTAATCCATTTTGGTGGGAAATCAAGAGAAAACTAATATGGGAATCTGTTTGTGTATAAACTAAAACACTTTTGAGTAACTAATTTCAGCTTAGTTAATACCCTAGACTAGATTGGAATGGCTGTTTTATTGCCGCTAGCAAGCTGTCACAAAATGCTGCTTCTCAGAGTTTTGGGGAGCAAACCCCAGGAGAACAACTTGGCCTCATTTTAAGAGATTAAGACTTTGTTTCATCTTTTGGGTATTTATCTTTCTTTAGCTTCAATTTTAAATCTATAAGTAGGATTTTGTATAAATTTATTATCGAGCATAAAATTTGCCAAACAGCACATGTGCTGTAGGAGTAGGACTTACCAAAGACGCTATCAGATTCTAACTAATCTAATCTAATAGTCGCCAAAAAGGACCAAACCCTATTCTCAACTCTACCACGCAATATTCTACTCAAGGAGTTATAAAATTTTAGGGATCCAAGTGGTTCTTCTGCCAATACACATAAAACAGAAATGTGAAAGTGATTAGACTGACTAGCAACACCAAATTAAATATCAACGGCTGCTAGTAGCGTGGGGCACTTCAACACCAAATATTGTTATCGTTGCGTCCAATTAAAGAAAAGGTCAGACAAAATAATTGGTGGCATTATTAAAAGAGGGAAAATGTCTTGCAAATTCATTATAAACTTAAAGATCTCTTACGGATTTTTCGTCCTTGAATTGAGATCACATAAATGGGAAAGAGATATACCTCCAGAAGCACTCAATTTTAGCTTTTGGCCAGTAGCAAGAAACATCCAAAGCGAGAAATGACAGATAAATTTCTATCACCCAGCAGATGCATTATTGCCTAATATTAATAGAAATGACAGACTCAACTTCAAAGTGCAATCATAGTTCTGGTCACTAAAGAAATTATTACAAAACAAGTTGCAGGATCGTATTCTTCATTAATTCTATGTTAAAATAGTTTACCATCCAGAGGCTTCTGGATGAAGATGAGTTGGTGATTATAATATTTAGGGCATAATGATGTCATATTTATCGTCTGTTTAATATATGCCTACCGGATCTGATAAGTAATTATGAACACAATCAATTACTTGAGTTTTTCTTTAATTTCTGTATGTATAAATTACGTGGTGCGTGTTCAGTACATCCGGTTATGACAAATAGTTGGATGATATCTTTGTATTGATATGAGTTTATATAAATTATTATTTTTATCTTATTTGATGTATGTGTGTATAATTAGACTCATTAGTCACATATACTCGGATTAATTTATACATATAAAAAAATGAAATAATTTTTATAATTTTTTATTTAATAAATACTCAATAGACTTTTTTTTCCGCATAACTCTCTATTAATGTAAGCACACACATAATCAAGAATTAAATAAAACTTTATTAACTTGTAATGTATAGTTGAATGAGAGTAGGATTAAAAGGATCAATTTATGCTCAATTCACACCATAAACACACATTTATCTAAAGATTAATTAAACTGAACCATTTGTTTTCTACCAAATTTCTCCCAAACTTTATTTCATTAAATCTCTTCTTATTTTGTTGTTCATTTTTTTTTCTAAGTTAGAGATATAGCATACTTAATTTATACAATTTTTTTTTTGAATTTTGGATATTTTTTTTTATACATATATAAATCACTATAACTCCAAACTTAAGCTTTTACAATATTAAAACAACCAAAATCTATAACAAAACCTATAACCCTTCTTTAATTAACTCATTCATTTTCAGAAATTCATATAACTCTCTAAAAAAAAGTGTTATGCCTATAACGTGATGGGTACTATAAAGGATAATTAAATTAAAGGCTAAGGTATTGATGTGGTTAGTAAAGAAAAATGGTTATTAGGCTCAACAGGGGTAAATAAAGGTATAGGTCTCGGTACGCAAGCTACTGATTCTCATACTGCTGATTAGTGGGCCAAATTTGAAGATCATTTTTGTAAATGTAAATGTGCTAAATAGCACTCTTTTTGCTTTCAGCATGGTAATTCTAGGTTTGTGTATTGTATATATGTTTTGGACAACTAAGAAGAGGTTTTGATATTTTAATGATCGTTTCACTTTTTTTTATCAGTATTCTAGTTTTATGATCATAAGACATTTTTTGAGTTGAATTGGATTTGGTTTTAAAAAAAAACGGAGGTCCTATTTGGTAGTATTGAGAAGTGGTTTGAAAAGAAGTGTAATTTCTTTGCAGATTTTGTATTGGACTTTCAGAAAAATAGGAAAAACTCTGCCCTTCTTGTTTTGAAAAATTTAAGAAGTTATTTTCACGTATATTCCAAAAATTTTCTCAATACCAAGAATTAAAAAGAGGTTTTCCTGGTGGAATTTCTCAATTTATACAGTTAAATTCTAAGAAACTTTCGTCAGGGTACCTAACAGGGTCGCTGAGATTTACAGTAAAGGGTCTCGGGGCAGGTCCTGTCAGAGGAGTGAGGAGGGGGGGTAAGGAAATGATTTGGAAGGGATGAGAGTAGGACGGGGGATGAAATGGCACTATGATGCCACAACCTGGGTTTTGATCTTTCAATTTTCTAGATGTTGAGGCTGCAGCCCTGACTTGCTACAACTTGCAATTGTTTTGGTTTTTGAGCTCTCTTTGGCCATACCTTTTTTACTTTTCTTCCGATTATTTTTCCATGATTTATATCGTTTTCACTTGTTTTAACACATTGCAAGAAAAGAAAAAAAATTAAAATTTAAGATTGAAATTCACTTGGGTCCTTCCCAAAAAGTGCTTGATTTAACATCTTTGGTTTAACATCTTCCAAATTCATAGGGGATCAAAATGAATGTCGGAAGTATGTTGAGATGGATAGTTCCTGACACTCCACTTCTTGAGCATCCCCAACTTCATGATCAAGGTTCTCACAGTAAACTCAAACCATTTTAACTTATGTTTTTTTTGACAAGAATTTAAAATGAGAATGAATTAAAGAGTTTCCTTGATTGGTGTTTCCAAGCTTCTCCCTAAAATGTGAGCCGCGCCTTTTTTGTTCACCTTGTAATTCATTACCTTCTCTTTTATTCGAGGATGAACATTATTCATCTTCATGACTTGTAAGGGTCGTTGCTTATTACTTGGGTGCAATTCTTCAATTGTAAAATATTCCTCCATCTCCATTGGCAATTTGATCTCATTAAAGACCTTGGAGGTGATTGCCTCCTCTTGTACTCTCATTTTTATCTTTCTTTTCTTTATGTCAATAAGAACCCTTCCACTAGCCAAGAATGGAACTTTTTGGTCTTCCTCTATATCAAGAATAACAAAATCCACTGGTAAGATAAATTTACCCACTTTTACCAAAACATCTTCAATGATACCTTATGGATAGATAAGAGATCTATATTCCATTTGCAAAGAAATTATTGTGGGCTTTACCTCTTCAAGACCCAACCTTTTGAAGATGGATAGAGGCATAAGATTTATCCTAGCACCTAGATCACACAAGGCCTCTTCAAAGGTTAAATTTCTAATAGTGCAAAGGATAATAAAGTTACCCAAATTCTTCATCTTTTGAGGCAACCTTCTTTGAAGGATTGCACTATATTCCTTTGTTAGCCTTACTATCTCATAATCTTCACACTTTGTTTTCTTTGACATCATTTCTTTCATGAATTTTATATAGTTTGACATTTTCTCCAAGGCATTCATAAAGGGAATGATCCTGTGAATCTTTTTAAAGTTCTAAAGTAAATTAGAGAATTAAGCATTTAAAGTCTTCTTTTGGAAGTGTTGTTCGAGAAAGTGATAGAGTTGGGTTTTGAATTCACCTTTTGTGGTTTTGGTTCAACTTCCTTCTCTTTACCTTTAACCATATTTTTTTTCAAAGCTTATATTTCTTTACCACTTCTAAGAGTGATAGCTTTACATAGCTCCCTTAGAGTAGCCTTTGATGTACGAATTATAGCTAAGTACAAGTGCACGCTATCATACCAAGTAATATAAGAATTAAGTCTAAGTATCATTTTCACAAAGACTTATTTAATCTACTTTTTTCTATAAAGTACCAAAATTAATTATACTTAAACTTTTATCTAGACAAATCTAGAGATGAATATTTATCCAATTATTCAAATTTTACTAAACTAAACCTAATCTTAAGCAAAAGCCAATAAGAGTTTAAATTTACCAATAAAAATGAATTTAGGGTTTCTACTTATCCTCTAATATTTCACTGAACTTATTAATTTCTTAGTTAATCCATCAATGATAATTATTGGCTAGCTCTAATATCTTTATAAGCATCTATCGATGTTCAAATAACTTTATTACACCCTAACAATTACCTATATATCTATGGTAATTCGAATAGAGTGTAACTTATTAAGAACATCTCTAATCATGCCATACATGCTATCAAGGTATATGTCTATTTTTACATAAAACTCATAGCTGTTATTGTATGATCATGTATTAAACTATCCTATGCTAAACACATAAATTCTTCTTTCGAGCTCATTATGGATCCTTGAACAACATTATATTGGCCAGTTATAAAAAAGCATTAAACACAAGATAGAATGAATCAATCTAATTTATTGAGTTCATAGACTAAGAGAGTTAATAAAATCCAACTATATATTAGGTTCAAAAGTCTAATCCTAGATCAAAAGAATTTAGTTTATAGTGAATCTAAGAGTACCAAAGTAATTAATGAAAAACATTATGAACAAGAATATAATAACAAGAGAAGATTAGAAATAACACAAGGAGATGCCCTAGATTGCTTCTTTCTCTCTCTTGACTTGATGCCCAAATCTTGATCTTCAATATTCAATTCTTTACTTTGATCTCTTAATTTTTTGTTGTGCTTTTATTTCTCTATGTTACCTCTAATATTCTATATCTTTGGCTATAAATAAGAGTATTTTTACAGGTCTTCATAACCTTAGAGATCTATGGCTTTGAATCCAAGTTGTAATAAGACTTTTATGATAAGGTTTTATTAGTTATATAGGCATCATAGTGCTGAGACCTGACAATGCGATTATGGTAATTTTGGTTGGGTGCCACGGTGGTAGGTAGTGGTGTCAAGACCATGCTTTCCCCACTTACAGGGAAGGTATTTCCCATATGTATGTTGTATTTTGCTTAATGTACCACGTGTTCCCATTATTTATAATTTTTAAGGGTGATGGCATTGCAATGCTCTCTTGAGTTACCCTCATTGTCACTTGGGAACTTGCCAGAAGATGGATCTTTGATTGCATTGGCTAGTTAGCCAACTTACACTTTTAATAACTTCAATGTTGCATTCATATGAGTTCAATGTGTCTCGATGTTATCAATTTCAGCCACATTCTTCTTGAACCTTTTTCTCATCTCAACAATAAAAGTTCCCAAGAGATCTTCTAATTAGGGTTTCTTCTTAATTATTGGTGATTAAACCCCAATGATAGTTGTAGAGCATTCTTTGTATTACTATAAGAAAGGTTGTCATGATTTTGGAGCCCCAGATGATAATGTGTAGTCGTGTGCTGTCGCAGGCAACAAAAAATAAATCCTATACTCCTAAAAATACATGTAAGGGGTTGAGTATAACCAAAATAATTTTAAGAAAAACAACTAAAGAACATTGGAATAATTCAAAAGAACAAACATTGGTCTAAGTTAACATCCACCATCGGATTATACAATTGATCTTTGATGCAAGTATGTATTAATTCACACTTTGAATATTCATCATTGGAACTTCTTTTCTATTTCTCCTTAGTCACAGTTAATTGAAAAATAGATGATCTAATTAACCCTAACTACTAAACAACCCAAGACAAGTGCTAAAGGTTTAATCTAGTAGTAGCCTTAAGAATTAGAGAGATCGATGAAGCTAAACAACGTAAGCACAAGTTTTATAAATAGGCACAAAAGAATATCCGATACTTAAAATATAAATTAAACAATAAAATAAATTAGATCTCACAACTTTATTAACTTTGAGGCTTCTGTTTCCTTCGACCAATTATAAACGTTTACCCACGCGAGACCATGATAAAATTTGAAAGAGAAATTAGAGAAGAAAGGGAGAGAGAGGCATATATGAAGTTTACTCCCTCCTCTCATCCTTTACATGTTATTTATAGTATTAAACCCTACAAGATATCCTAAGAATATTCTAAATATTATTCTAAAATAAAAGAATCCATATCTAATTAATTAAGGAAAATATTAAAAAAAATAAATTCCTAATATAACTAGTATAGAGGTGTTTCCAGCTGTAAATTTTGTGCACCAAATCTGAAAACTTCATAAAATAAACCACATCAAATCCTTGGGACATTCCAGAACATCAACAGTGCAGGTGTAGCAATTTCAACCCTGATTTTGACCTTGATACAGCCTATATCACTCAAAATACAAAACAAGAAAGTTGTAGATCCTTTTCTTCTCGTTCTATAGTATCTTCAATAATCTCAATTAGAGCTTGTATGAGATAGTTATTTCCAAATTACGATATGATGTCAAAACTATCCAAAATTGCCCAATTAACTTTTTTTTGCACTTAATGCCTCCATTTTCCTCCTAAAGCAAAATATAAGAATAATGAGTATATTTAGGCACCAATTAGGTATAAAATACTAAACATTAAGGGATAACAAATTGATATTTTTCATTCTCATCAAATTCTCCCACACTTAACATTTGGTCATCCTCTGGAAAAACTCAAATTTACTTTCTAAAAAACGCTAAGGTTGCAACGCCATTAACAAAGAACAACTAAGCTTTTCAAAATTCATAATATATCATGAAAAAACATTTTTAAACAACTTACAATTGCTTAGTAAGTAGTTTTTCATGAAGATGAAGTAAACTAAATATGTAGACCCTCACAGAAATAAACACTTGACCCTCATGTGTTTGAAGGATATGTGTTTCTTCTCAAATTCATTTAAATGGAAATGATCTATCATAGGCTTGCGTATCTTCTCATTCTCCGTCATTGAGATCACATACATTACCCGAATTATAAGGACTTTTCAAGGGTTGTAATAGGGTTTAGGATCAAGGTGGGAAATATTTGGGAATGTAACTCAGAAGCCATCAAAACTAGTGGAGTAAAAATGAATCAACTTAAGCTTGAATATATAAGATATATAAGATCAATCACTATATTTAAAAGCTTCTTCAATTTGGCTTTAAAGCATTTAAACCATGTAAAACTCTTGCATTGAAAAAGAGATCATTCAAATGACCACTTTTTGTTTGCAACAAGGAACAATCCTTCGTAAGAGCTTCCACCTTTGTATACATCACATATAAATAGACATCTTTCTCAGAATTTTAGGAGGAATTATGAACATTTACAATTTGTAACATTAAAAGCCATTTCCTCCATAACTTTCTCTTTTTTTTAATACCAAAATTTCATCAGTAATGGAACTCACGAATTGAGAAGGAAAACATATTCTATTTCGCCAGTCATAGCTATAACATAAATCCAGACACCCCCACACTTGTTTCTTGTTCACCCATACATATCATAATGATGAATAATGCTCCACTAGCTCCATGACTTGGGTAAATACATTGTTTTTTTGGGTTTAAAGCCTGTAAAGTGGGTTCACAATTAAAATAAAAATCAATAAAGTTCAAAGGGGTTCAACAAATGGAAAAATAATTATATGGTAGGCTATTTGGCTTATGTTGCTTATAACAAAGAGGGCCTTAATCATGTTTATGCATGCATATGTTAATATGACCTTGAAGGGAATCAAGGCAAGTTTTAGACAAACAAATCCTTGGAAGAATATCTCACATGAAAGAAAATAGTGGGATTGATGTGGATATATGTCAGTCTAAAGGCTTAAAATCTCACCATCTTTTGTCTACTTAATTTAGTCACTATCATTCTCAATGCAAATAACTAGACTAATTAATTCTAAGTTGGAAGATTACTTATTTAATCACGTCATAAATATTTCAAGCTTAATTGAATCTTGTTGATGACATACACAACCAAAAATCATTAAAAACCACAAAAACAAAGAGCAAAACTATTTTTTTTATATTTGTTTTTAAATTTGTTTGAAAACCCACACAAAAATTAAAACATAACCTAAATCTCCTCTCCTACACTTAAAACTTACATTGTCCAAAATGTAAGGTAAAATGCAAAGAAAAGATAAAGATAACCAAAATATATATGAAAAAAACAAAATGAACAACCTAAGAAAACGGATCTCCCTTTAGGTTGCCTCCTAAGCAGCCCCTTTGATTTTTGTTATTGGCTCAACTAAATGTTTCTTTCTTCAATCAGTATAAATTTCATCCTTAAGGCCCAATTTTGCCACATTCTTTACTTGGAAACCTTCATAGAAAGGTTTAAGTCTATGGTGATTGATAAGGCGTAATTGTATAAACTATTTTATCTTCCTAACTTGATATTTGTTCAATTTATCTCAATAATTGGGCTATTTATGGGTATTAATGTTGTTTTATAGGTTGAAGCATTATCGGAGCAAAAATACCAGAAAACGGACGCAAATCGGAGCATTAGAGATAAAAATACGAAAGGAGGCACTGTTTGCTACAGTAACACTGTAGCTACAGTACACAGCTACAGTACCACTGTAGCAACAGTGCAGCGCCGCAGCGCTGGATTTCAGCGCCGCGGCGCCAATTGCAGAAAGTGAGCGCCGCGGCATTGAATCGCAGCGCCGCGGCGCTGAATTCTGGGCACTTCTTTGGGGCATTTTTGTCCTCTTTTTGCAACCCTACCTATATAAACACCCATTGTTTAGCCAAAGAGAGAAGAGGAGCAAAGGGGCAGTTGAGAGCACGAAAATAAACACTTCATTTGGGTCTTGGAAGCAAGAATCAACAACAAGAGGCAAAAATCAAGGGGAAGAAGAAGAATTTCTGCATTTTGGAGGAAGAACATCACCATTGCATCAAGGGAAATTTCTTCTTCTCTTCAAATTCGTATTTGTTGTTGATTCCAACATGTATAATGATGTTGTTAGATGCTCTAAACTTATATTTTCAATTATGAACTAAGTTTTATTACTAGGATTACAATGTGAACTCAATATGTAGCTTGGATTGATTATTTTCCCTTATATATCATATTGGTATGGAATTGTTCAATTTGTTCTATGCTAAATGCTTCTAATTACATGAAAATGTATTAGATTGATTAGGGAACCTTAATGAACTTGACAAAGGAAATTTTGTGTTGGCCATGGATAAATTGATGTATGATCATGGTGTAAAAGGCATGAGTTTCATATGAGATAGACATATACTCATAGGCATATATGACCATTTAGAGAATTTGAACTTAATGAATCTTATTTCAATTTGATTATCATAGACATATAGATAGTTAATTGAATGAGATATACTCACTTGACCTGCAAAAGAGGCTTGTGAGGATATTAGAGTTCTTGGTTGACATTCATATTGATAGTTCTAAGGGGAGTAGTTGGATTCAAGTGAAGTATTGAGGGATTATTGTAATCCTAGGTATCTGAGTATTTGTGCTATCACAATTGTTCTCCTTGCTCAATTCTTGTAATTATTATTATTTCTTGTTTAGTTAGTTTAGATATTAAAACCATTAAATTGCCAATAGCTTTAATAAGAATAGGAGAACATAATTTTAGTACTTAGCAAGTAATAACAATTCCCCGTGGGATCGACACTCTACTTATCATATATTACTTGTTGCGATAACGTGCACTTGCGTTAGTTTGTGTTATAGAAATCACACAACAGTGATTCACCTTGAACACTTTAGATGTTGGTAAACTTTCAATTTCAACTGCACTATGAGGAAAAAGATTTGTAACAATAAAAGGTCCAATCCAATGTGAACACAACTTACCTGGAAACAAACGAAGTTGTGAATTGTATAAAAGGACTTTTTGACCAACTTGAAACTCCTTCATAGATATCTTCTTGTCATAAAAAGCCTTTGCCTTTTTTTTTTTATAAATCCTTACACTCTCATAGGCATCATTGCGATTTTTGGCTAACTCTTGTAGTTGCAACTTCTTGTGTTCTCCATTTTCATCAATTTTTCATGTTAAAACTCTTGTAGCCCAATAAGCCTTGTTTTCTAACTCAACTAAAAGGTGGCATGATTTTCCAAACACCAACCGATAAGGTGACATACCAATAGGTGTCTTATATACAGTCATATATGCTTACAAGGCATCTTTCAAGCGTAAACTCTAATCTATTCTATTTGAAATGACCGTCTTCTTAATGATAGACTTGATCTTTGATTTGACACTTCTGCTTGTCTATTAGTTTACAAATGACAAGCAGTTGATACCTTGTAGGTCACATGAAACTTTCTTAGCAAAGTCTCCATAGTTCGATTACAAAAGTGAGTTTTACGATCACTTATTAGAGGTCTTGGAATTCCAAACTTGGAGAATATGTTAGACTTGATAAAATATGTAACAGCTTTAGAATCATCAGTCCTAGTATCTTTAGCTTCTACCACTTTTGAGACATAATTAACAGCAAGCAAAATATAAACATAACCGAATGACACAAGGAATGGCCCATGAAATTGATGCCTCAAACATAATGTTTTTTCCAAAATAGTATGGGGTTTATGGCATCTCATTCCTTTGGGATACAATACCTGTCTTTTAATAATAATCGCATGACTTACGAAAAGAATATGAATCTCGGAATAATGATAACCAAAAGAAACCACATTCTACCACTTTTCTCACCATCCTCTTAGCTCTAAAGTAACCTCCACAAGCATAAGAACGACAAAAGGTGAGAATAGAAATAATTTTACTTTTAGAAATGCACATTCTTATCACTTGATTTGCACAATGCTTCCATAAGAATGGGGTTATCCTATATGTAGTATTTGTCATTACTCTTGATCTTATCTCTTTGAGCCTTAGATAAACTAGGAGGTAACATAATAGTAACCAAGTAATTTACAATATTTGCATATCAAGATAATGTCACACTTGCAGAGAATAATTACTTATCAGGGAACATTTCCTGTAAATGTAGTGCATCCTCCATATGAACTAAACGACTCAATTGATCTGTGACACAATTTTCTGTTCCTCTTTTGCCTTTAATCAAATTCACTTAAAAGAAGTATCCATTTTGTTAATCTTGGTTTTACCTATTTCTTTGTCATTAAATAATGAAGGGCTACGTGACCAGAGTAAACAATGACTTTAGTACCAAGTAAATAAGATTGAAACTTTTCTAAAGCAAAAATAATAGCTAAAAGTTCTTTTTCAATGGCAGAATAATTTCTTTGGGCATCATTCAAAGTCCTTGACGCATAATAAATTGCATGAGATTCTTTTTCAATTCTTTGACCCAAAACAGTGCCTATTGTATAATCACTTGCGTCACACATCATGTTGAAAGGAACGTTCTAGTTAGAGGGCTGGATAACAAAGGTAAAAGTCAATAGTTCTTTTAGCTTATCAAATGCCTTTTTATATGCCTCATCAAACCTCAACAACCACATATTTTTGTAGTAACCTGCATAGAGGTAATGCTATTTTGGAGAAGTCCTTGATAAATCTTCGGTAAAAACCTGTATGTCCAATAAAAGAACGAACTTCCCATACACTGGTGGGATAAGACAAAGATTGAATAATATCAACTTTAGCTTTATCTACTTCAATTCCCCAAGATGAAACAACATGACCCAAAACTATACATTGTTCAACCATAAAATGACATTTTTTAAATTTAACACAAGGTTAGTTTCTATGCATCTTTAAAGAACAAGTGTAAGGTTATGTAAACAATTATCAAAGGAGTCTCCATAAACTCATCCATAAAGACTTATTTGATATGCTCAATATAATCTGAAAATATGTTAGCCATACACCTTTGGAAAGTGGCTGGGGCGTTACAAAGGCTAAGGGGCATGCGATGATATGTAAAAGTCCTGAATGAGCATGTAAAAGTTATATTTTCTTGATCCTTTGGAGTAATTACAATATAAAAATAACCTGAATAACCATCAAGGAAACAATAGTAAGAATGACTAGCTAACCTTTCAAGAATTTAATCAATAAAAGGTAAAGGAAAGTGGTCTTTGCAGGTTACAGTATTTAATTTCCTAAAATCTGTACAAACCCGCCACCTATTCTGAACACGGGTAGAAACTAACTCATCATTCTAATTTTTTACAACAATTATTCCAGTATTTTTAAGAACCACTTTAATCCGGCTAACCAATTGTTATTCGAGATAGGATAAATTATTCTAACTTCAACAAGTTTGAGGATTGCCTTTTTCACTACATCCATCATGGGCAAGTTCAATCTTCTTTGCAGTTGACGAGAAGGTTTTGCTCCCTCTTCAAATAAGATACAATGCATGCATGTAGACGGGCTATAATTGTCCAAATATCTATAATTGTCCAAATAATAGACATCTTATGCTTCTTAAGTACCTACACAATCTTTTCTTTCTGCAGTGCACTAAATTTACTAGAGATAATCATTGGTAACATTCCTCAATCTCTGAGGAACACGTACTTGAGGTAACTAGGTTGAGGCTTCAAATCTGGAAAAAGGGAATTGCAAAACAGAGGGTAAAGGTCTCTTATTAGAAATTGGTAACTTAATATAAAGATTGTTACCTGACTACTGTAACTTTAAAAAATCATTCAATGCTGCAATAATTTCCTGTAAATCTGTACTCAAGGCTAACTCCTCATTTTATTTCTCAAGATGATTATTAATGGAAATTTCCAATCCATTTTTTCATCAAGTTCAACAACTTTATTTGTTAAAGAATCAATCACATCCATAGAATAATCAGGATTATTATCACTAGGATATTTCATGACATCATAAATATTACACTTAATAAATTCACCATCAAATTCCATGGTAAACGTACCACTATGAACATTTATCTTAATCTTAGATGTCTTTAAGAATGGTCTTCCTAACAAAATAAGGGTATTTTGATTATTATTCTCCATATCAAGCACATAGAAATTAGCACGAAAAATTAAATCATTAACTTGCACAAGAACATACTTTACTATACCCTTAGGATAGAGATTAAATCTATCAGCTAATTGAATCACAATACCAGTTTATTCGAAGGTCCAAGTTTCAAAGAAGCATATATAAAATATGGCATAACATCGATAAAAGCTCCTAAATCTATCATAGCCTTCTCGATTCTGGTGTTACTTATCCTACAAGGGATAGTAAACATATCTGGATCTTTACACTTTACAAAGAATTTTCTTTGAATAACTACAGAAACATTCTTCCTTACTCTGACCTCATTACATCATTTAAGTTTTTATTTTCTCTTAATTGTACACAGTTCTTTCAAGAATTCAGCATAACTAGGTACTTGTTTAATAGCATTTAAAATTGGAATATTTACCTTGCATCTACGAAAAGCATTAGCTAAAAAACACAAGCACAAATGGTTGCACTTAATTCAGTCAAATGTTCTTCTTAAGATTTAATAATTTTTGACGTAACAAATCATCAAATCTTAATTGCTAAACAAATTAGAGAGTTAAAACAATTACATTTGATATCTAACCTAGCAGTAGATTGCAATGAATAATAAACTAGTAGGCCTCCTAGTAATTAAACTAGATAACCATGAAAATAGGCACTGAAGAACATCCGATACTCAAAACATAAATTAAACAATAAAAACAAATTAGATCTCACAACTTATTCATTCCAAGGCTTCAGTTTCCTTTGACCAATTATAAAAGTTTAGCCACGCAAGGTCATGATAAAAATTTGAAAGAGAAATTAGAGAAGAAAGGGAGAGAGAGGCGTGTATGAAGTTTGCCCCATTCTCTCCTCCTTTACATATTATTTATAGTGTTAAAACCCTACAAGATATTCTAAGAATATTCTAAATATTATCCTAAAATAATAGTATAAAGATGTTTCCTAAATATTATCCTAAATATCCTAAAATAATATTATCCTAAAATAATAATATTCTAAATAATTATCCTAAATACTATCTTAAAAGATATCCTAAGAATATTATTCTAAAATAAAAATATTCTAAAACCCTACAAGATATCCCGAATTAATTAAGAAAAATATTAAAAATAAAATAAAGTCCTAATATAACTAGTCTAAAGGTGTTGTCAGCTGTAATGTTTGTGCATTAAATCTGGAAACTTCCTAAAATAAACCGCATCATATCCTTGGGACGTTCTAGAACATCAACTGTGTAGGTGTAGCAACTTCAAGCCTGATTTCAACCTTGATGTAGTCTGTATCGCTCAAAACACAAAACTTAAAAGTTATAGATCATTTTCTTCTCATTCTATATGATTTTTAATAATCTTAATCTAGGCTCGGATGAGAGAGTTATTTCCAAATTATTCAGCAATATCAAAATTATTCAAAATCGCCCAATTAGCTTTATTTTGCACTTAATGCCTTCTTTTGCCTCCTAAATCAAAATATAAGAATAATGAGTATATTTAGGCACCAAATAAGTATAAAATACTAAATATTAAGGGAGAAAAATATGAAATTTTGCATTCTCATCTCGTAGGCAAGTTGTTACCTAGTAGTAGAAGTTTGGTTGTTGACTTATTGAACTTATTTCAGATCACTCCCTTCATCGGTATAGGATCTTTACTTGTTGAAGTCTATCTAGCATTAAGTGTAGAAATTTAGTTAGCCAAATCTAAAACTTGGGATGAAAGTACAACAACTAGATCAACTTTATGCACTCTAGTGACCCTCCTCACAATAGACCTCTCATTAAGCCATTGGTAATTGTTGCATGCCATTTCCTCCAACAAAATTTGGGCTTTTTATGTAGTTTTTAACAACAACGTATCACCTGCTGCCACATCTAAAATAATTCTTTTAAACCAATCATGGTATCCATGTTATGGGCATCTCTGAATAAGGTCCTTGAACTACTCTCAAGCTTTATAGAAAGGCTCAAAATCCAATCATCTAAGTTGTGCTATCTCCCTACGAAGTTGTGAAGTTTTAGATTGTAGAAAGAATTTGGTAAGAAATCGTTGGGCAAGCTCTTCCTATATTGCAAAGATTGAACATTTAGATTGAAGCCATCTCATTTCCTTGTCCCTAAGAGAGAATAGGAACAAGTGTAGGCTAATAGCATCCTCCGTGAATTCATTCATCTTAATAGTATCACAAACCTAAAAAAACATAGCAAGATGAACATTTAGATCTTTATTTGACAATCCCCCATATTGATTTTGTTGCATCATATTGATAAGGGTTGGCTTCAATTCAAAATTGTTAGCTTGAACTATTTGACATTGAATCCCCAAATATTTCTTATTAACCACGGGCCTAAAATAGTCCTGCAATGCCTATGGTTATTGGTTATTGTTACCATCATCGGCCATAGTTTAAGTTTGATCTCCCATTTTTCTCTTAAACCTCCACAAAGTGTGCTTAACTTCCAGATCAAAGGATAAAAGCTCCAAGCAACTAGCTCTTCTCATAAACCTTCAAACAACTACAATACAATCATAACTAAAAAACAATAAAAGAAAAATAAAATACCTAAATTAAAATCAAGTTGCATATCTATAATATCAATAAAAATTCAAAATTCATAATCCTCGACAACAATGTCTAAAACTTATTCGCGAAATTATACACACGCGAATTATAGTTGTAAGTACACGAGTCGTGATCAAGTAATAAAGTGATGAATGAGTACCATTCCCATGAGGATTGGCGTCATAAATTAATACTAAGTACTATAGTGTTGACAGCCTAATTTTTTCTAGGCTAAGATGAATTTTGAATTTAAAGATGCTTAAAACTAAACAATTTAGTAAATTAAAGAGGTGGGAGTTCTATGGTAATGGTTCTAGAGACTTGATTTCACTGTATCGTTCATGTTCTTTATAATTAGTGATTAACAACTAATCTGTATATTCATTAATCAAGGGTTTAGATTAATCTCATTACCTCTCTTGAGTGCCAAATGAGATCCTATACATACATAACCAAGTTGATATCCTTATCTAACTTATTATACATATATGTATTAAGCTACCCTTAAGAGATTATCTTAAGTCTATTAGTCTCCCAACTCAGTGAACTCAAAGTTATGCTTTTTAAAACCAACACATAGGTTAAACTCTCTCAAGCACATAACCATAAGTGTAAATCATCTAATTAATTTCCTAATAAAATTAGAAGCATTAAACCTATAAAAAGCATAAATGATAAATACAAGATAGTTATTAACCACATAATATATCAAAATATTGTACTAGGTAGAGCTACATCAAACCCCAGAATATGTAATCTAGCTATCCATAGTGAAATACTTAATTACATTAATCTAAATGTTCACAAGAGTAATCATGGTAAAAAACAATTACAAATATAAACTTGAAACAAATGTAAATGAGGTAGACAGAAAGAAGGAACTAATTGGAGAAGTCATTGGGGGCCTTCAATCTTCAACGGTCTTCTAAAATCTAAGGTCCAAATATGATTCTCTTACTAAAAATCCTAGTTTTCTCTCTCTCTATTTCGTGTTGTTCCTCTCCTTCAAATGAGGCCTTTAGTATTATATTTTTATGTCTTCCCAAAAACACCTTTAGAAAATTAAGGCAAAAGGGCCAAAATATAAATATAGTTGGCGGCGTTGCGGCACCAATACTTGGTAGTGTTTTCTTCAATTCTTTGGAGCTGCACTTAGACTTCTAGGGATGCGACTTGGATGCTTTATGAAATGATCTTTTTGCCCATCTTTCATCAAATTTGACCTTCTTTATGCTCTGGTTAGTTAGAACCTACAAAACTACAATGCATGCATAATTGGTCACATTTTTAATACTTAAAAATAAGCAATATCATATTAAAAGAGGTACTAATTAATTTATGGAATACACTTATCACAGCCTTACAACTCTCATCCAAAATTTCCCTAAAGGTTACAGAAGCAGAAACGAGAGAAACAAATTTTAAAATTTCTAGAAATTTTCAAGAAGCTGCATATTAACGTCCCATTTGTAGAACCACTAGAGCATATGCCGAGTTTTGTTAAATTTATAAAAGATATCTTGTCAAGAAAGAGAAAATTTGAAGAATATGAAACAATGGTATTAATAGAGAAGTGTAGTGCAATTTTACAGAAAAAGTTACTTTCAAAGCTCAAGGTCCAGGAAATTTTACCATTCTATGCACTATTGGAAACTATTATTTCGGTAAAGCATTATATGACCTAGGAGCCAACATAAACTTGATGACATTTTCCATCTATAACACTCTAGGATTGGGGGAAGCAAACCTTATTAATGTCAATTTACATCTTGTAGATTTTTTGCTCACGTATCCAAGAGGGGTGATTAAAGATGTGCTAGTCAATGTAGACAAATTTATATTTTTAGCTAACTTTATCGTGCTAGATATGTAAGAGGATTATGAAATTCTGATCATTTTAGGTAAAATATTCCTAGCCATCGAAAAAATGTTATTGGTGTCCAAAAGAGGAAGCTGACCATGTGAGTGCAAGATGAAATAGTAACGTTCAGAGTCTTTAAGAAAATAAAATTCCAAATGAATTTGAAGACTCTTTGAAGATTGACACGGTTATCTTAGATGGAAAACAACAACCCTTACAATTGAAGGTGATAGCTGTAATCTGATGAGTATGAAATTGATATATATTGTAGCCTTATTTTAACTTAATTTTTTTTTTTTTGAGTAACTACTTGCTATTTATGTACCAATGTGTTAAAATTTTAAAATAAACAATGGAATGAATGAATTAGAGGGAAAAGCAGCAACAAGAAAGCCAAAGAGTGAAAATGTAGAGAAAGAGAGTATAGAAAAGATATGAATGCCCTATTATTCTACTAAGCTAACGCAGCAGCGATCATTCATTTAAATGAATGGCCTAACATTAATTCACTAACACTTCATCATTTCTAGAAAAATAGACTCTGTGGTATAAGGGTTGTGTTATAAGCTACTTGATTTCCCGAGACAACTAAGGCAGCCAACTTTCAAGTGCTAGTTAAGCGCTATAGCAGCATTTGAACACCCGAGTGTTGGACAACTAGAATGCCTTGATTTTTGTATTCTACAGTTGGGAATGCCCAAGCGTTCCAAGTCTAATGCTGCAGCATTGCCCAGTACTATATAAAGCAACTTTTTTGGAATTTTATGTAGAAGATATTTTAACTTCGGCTTGTTACCAAAACAACTCGTTGCAGATTAAAAATCATTCCTTTTTGTTGTCAATAAATGCCATTCAACACTTGAAATCAACTTTGGAGGGATTCAATATGATCAAGGAAGATTGGCAACTTCAAGAGAAGCATTGGAGCCAAGATAAAAATGGCTTCTTTGGATTTTATCTACTGTACTTTTGGGTTTGATCTTGGTTATTTTTTGTTTTCTGTTGTATTTTGTTATCTAAACTTAGTCATGTTGAACTAATTTCATTTGCCTAGGATTGTAGTACTAAACCTAATCATTTTTTGTAAATATTTACAATTTTGAATGGAATAAACTTGGTCATTATTTGATTTGTTGGTGTTTAATGCTTACATTTAACCAGCCCAGTTAATGTATGATTTTTAGAATCATTGAGATAAACTTGAAAAAGGCATCTCATTGAAGAACCTAGAACAAATTGATGTATGATTATAGAGTATTATTTACAAAATTTGGATTATGATAGGAATATATTTAATCGGCATGCATGGTTAAATCAACTTGGACTTAATGAATTCCATTTTAATCTCAGTATCATAGGAATATAGGTCTTGGATCAAGGGGAATATAATCGCTTGACCATTAGAAGATGGTTGTGAATAACCTAGTTTTGAGACCAATAGTAGACCAAGGGATTAACATTCAAAGTACACCATAAACAAACACAAATTATGGGATAACTATATTCTTAAGTACTCTTTATCATTGATAGTGTAGTGTGTTTTAATTTGCTTGTTAACATGGATAATTTATAATTAATTATCGTTATTATTTGCATTGAATTATTTGGATAAAGACTAGAACATTAATTTTAATAATTGAATTAGGACTAAGCATCTAGTCCTTGTGGGATCAACACCCCTCATCTCTATATCACTGTAGTGATTTACTGTAGTAATCTAATGTAGCATTTTTGATATTTTTGCCTTGTAATCATTATATTTTTTATCTTCATTTGCTTTATAAACTCCAACTTATAAACTAACAATAAAATATATAAAATTCAAGTAACCTTAATTTAAATAAACAAATATTAAGTTTGGTAGATGAAAATATTAAACATAATTAACCCCCATCAACACCCAGAATAAGGAATGATATTACCTTTTTTGTTCAACATGACCAAGAGTCTTTGTGTGAGTCTTGGGAATGTTTAAGGACACACTGAGGAAGTGCCCACATTATGGAGTTCCGAAGTGGTTGTTGGTACAAACATTTTATAATGAGCTTGTGAGTAAATTGAGGACAATTATTGATGCAAGAGCTAGAGGTGATTTAATGGACAAGTTTACTAATAAGGGTTATGATTTATTGGAAGAAATGATAGTTAACTATTATTAGTAGGCAGCTGAGAGGGTGAACCTAAAGAAGGTAGCTAGAGTACATGAGGTGGATACTTTGACACCTTTAACGGCTTAGATTAGTCTTCTTACTAAGAAGGTTGAGTCATTGGGACTTCATTTTGTGAGAAGCCAACTAGTTACATGTGAATTTTGCAGGGACAATAACCCTGATGGTCATTGTATGGAGACAACACAGTTTGTGGGGTACAATATGAATCAGAATAACTGCAACTTCAACATGTAGAACCTAGGTTAGAGGAATCACCTAAATGTTTCTTGGAGCAATCTAGGCCAATCATCCAAAGTGGTTGTTGGTACTAACATTTTATAATGGATTTGTGAGTAAATTGAGGATAATTATTAATGCAAGAGCTAGAGGTGATTTAATGGACAAGTCTACTAATAAGGGTTATGATTTATTAGAAGAAATAATAATTAACTATTATTAGTAGGCAGCTGAAAGGGTGAACCTAAAGAAGGTAGCTTGAGTATATGAGCTAGATACTTTGACACCTTTAACGGCTTAGATTAGCCTTCTTACAAAGAAGGTAGAGTCTTTGGGAGTTCATTTAGTGAGAAGCCAACTAGTTACATGTAATTTTTGTAGGGACAATCACCTTGATGGTCATTGTATGGAGACAACATAGTTTGTGGGATATAATATGAATCAGAATAACTGCATCTTCAACATGTAGAACCTAGGATGGAGGAATCACCTAAATTTTTCTTGGAACAATCTAGGCCAATTATCTAAACCAAATAATCTACTTGGATTTCATGCCTTACCAGTCAACCACCAATAAGAGAAGAACCCAACATTAAAAGACTTACTTGTGCAGTATATAAGTAAGACTGATAAGTTATTACAGAACTAAGTAGCCTTTCTCAAAATCTTGGAGACACAAGTTGGACAATTAGCTTTATCTATAAACAACTATCTACAAATTACTCTACCTAGCAACATTGAATCTAACCGTAGAGGAGGTGTAGAGCATTGCAAAGCAATAACATTGAGTAGTGGGAGAGAGTTACAAGATGATACATCTCAACCATAATTATTAGTCATAGAAAGTAATAAAGAAAAAGAATGAGACCTGTGAAGAATGACGAGGTGAAGCCTTATGTAATACCAGTTCCATTTTGACAAGCATTACTTAGGAGCCATAACTCGGTTGTTAATAAGACACCTCAGTTTAAGGAGGAATGCTTTAATGATCAAGAGAAAGTGAACATTGCATAAATGAGGGAACTAGTAATGTAGAAAGAAAATGCAAGCCTAATTATACATCTACTACCCTTCATTCAAATACTCAAAAAGAAGAAGTTAGATAAGCTATTTTCTAAGTTCTTGAAGGGGTTTAAAAAGTCGCATATCAATATACCATTTGTAGAAGCAAATGAAGCAGATGCCTAGTTATGTAAAGTTCATGACGACTATATTATCCAACAAGAAGCGATTGGTAGATTTTGAAACTGTGGCCTTGACAGAAGAATGTAGTGCATTTTGCAAAAGAAGCTATATCTAGTGAGTTTCACTATCTTTTGCACTATCGGGAACTAATTTGTTAGTAAGGCTTTATGTGATTTAGGGGATAATATTAATTTGATGCCATTTTCCATTTATAAATAGGTAGATTTGAGGGAAGCAAAGCCTAGTAATATGACTTTATAGTTGGCGGATAGATCACTTTTATATTCAAGAGGTATAGTTGAGGATGTGTTGGTAAAAATAGATAAATTCATATTTCTTGCTAACTTCACTATGCTAGATATGGAAGAGGATAAAGAGATCCTTACTATTTTAGGTCGGCCATTTCTAGCCACCAATAGAGTAATTATTGATGTGCAAAAAAATGAGCTAACAATGAGGGTGGAATAAGATACAATTACCTTTAAGGTATTCAAAGTTATCAAAGTGATAATGGAGAAGGAGAATGTTTTAGGATTGAGAGAATGCACCCAATTAATGAGAATTAACCTCTATAAGTGAAGAAGAATGATGATGTTCAAACTTAGATAAAAGGAAAGGTAATGACACAAGTTGAAAAGAAAAAAGAGGCATGTCTTTCACTTTAAAGAGAAGTTAGAGACACCAATCAAGTAAGCTTTTCATCTCATCCTCATTTTGAATACTTGCCGAAAATGTATAAGCTAAAATAGCTAGGGTCTACTATAAGTGTATTAATTATGGAGTTAGGGAAGCTTAAGAAGAGGAATACCAGTAACCATGCACCTTTACATGCTTTCGACATCTATTTTGATCCACCAAAAGGATCAAAAAGCAAACCAACAGGCCAATGACGTTAAATTAAGCGCTTTCTGGGAGGCAACAAAAAGTATATTTTATTACTTTTTAGCTTATTTTATTTTGATTAAATTGTTATTGTGTGTTTTATTTTTGGTGAAAGAACATGAATAAGGCATAAAGTTTTTTATGTCAACGCCTCGGTATAATAGTGGTGAATGCTCTAGTGTGAGTTGCCCCAGATTTTAAATTATTTCAGCGTATCGTCCAAACCTTTAAGTTGCTCTATGAATATCTCTTCCTCGAGATATCCATTCAAGAAAGCTGTCTTTAGATCCACTTGCTAGATCTCAAAATCATAATATGCTACAATAGTTAATAAAATTTGTATACTTTAGCATGGTTACTGGTGAAATAGTTTCCTCATAATCAATCCCAGTTTGCTAAGTATAACATTTAGCAACTAGATAGGCTTTAAAGGTCTCTACCTTCCCATTGAGTCCACACTTCTGCTTGTAAACGCATTTACAACCAATAAGAACAATTCCTTTGGAAGCTCAATTAAGTCCAAAACTTGATTGTAATGCTTAGAGTCAATTTTGAATTTTATGGCTTTTTGCTATTTTCCTAAATCGATGTCTAACATCGCCTCTTTATAAGTCAAAAGATCTTTTTCTTCAACTAAGAAAACCTCAAAGGCATCTTCAGGTATCATACCAAATCTAACAGGTGACCTTGAGATCCTTTCTAACCTACGACGACAGTGTGTCAAAGGTATTTCACTCGATTGAGCTAAGGTTCCATTATCAGTTCATAAACTCTTGGATTAATTTCATCAAGTTCAATCATTTTATAATCTCTATGATTCATGAAAAATTCTTTATCTACCCTACACCCTAAAACTAACTTGGGTTTCTGTTGCTTGCCAAAAAGTGGCATTACGAGAAACGAATATATTTCACTCTTCTGGTTTATAGAACTGATATCCCATAGAATATTTAGGATATCCAATGAATCGATACTTGTATGTCTTAGGTACAATGTTCATTGTCAATTTGACACACGTGGATATTATACTGCAAGTACATGGGCCATAAATAAGTAATAAAGTGTGAGTAGAGTATTGTCCCACGAGGATTGGTTTCACAATTAACACTAAGTACTATGGTCTTCACAACCTATCTTTGTCTAAGCTAATTAAAACACTAGAATAGTTAATGACGAAAAATTACTAAAATTAACTACAAGTCACCCACGTTCAAGGATCTTGAATTCACTCTACCTTGATAAGCTCTTTAGTAATAATGATTAATGACTACTTTTGCAAATATATTAACCAAGGATTTAAAATTAGGCTCACTACCTCTCCTAAGCATCAAGTGAGACTCTATGCATATATAATCAAGTTGATATCCCTATCTAACTTGGTCATCTATACATGCATTGTGCTAACCTTAATAGGTTACCTTGACTTTATTAGTCTCCAACTCAATATAATCAAAAGCTATGCTAATCAAATCCAACACATGAGTTAAACTTTTCTAAGCACATAAATCACAAGTCTAAATCATCTAATCAATTTCTTAATTAGATTAGAAGCATTAAATTTAGAAAAGGGTAAATGAATAATGCAACATATAGTCAATAATCACTTACATTCTCTAAAATATAGTACTTAATAGAGTTGCATCAAACCCCAAAGAACATAAAGTTTAGTTATCTATAGTCAAATACTTAAATACATCAATTTAAATGTTCACATAAGTACTAATGGTTAAAATAACAAGAACTACAAATATAAACTTCAAATAAACATAAATGAGATAAATAGAAGATGGAAACTATTGTAGACACTCTTGAAGCCTTTAATCTTAGTAGTATTCCAAGGTCTAAGCTCCAAGAATGTCTCATTTATGAAGTCTCTAACCACTTGATAGTGTTCTTCTTCTCCCAAGATGGTTTCAAGTGTTTATTACTCTTTGCTTTCACAAAAAGAAAATATTTTTGACTTAGAAGAGCCTACGTTGGCAAAGAACCAAGTTGAAACGTCCAACCTCCACAAAATCCCAGGAGAGTGTCTTTTATAGTGCAGGCAATGCTGCGTCATTCACTTTTGGGAATACTAGAGCATTCACAGTTATATTGTACGAACGTTGTGACATTCTTGTCTTCAATACTGAGGTGTTCTCACGCGGTTGCGCCAATCCAGTGTGAAGGCATTGGTCGTCTTGGGGATTTTTGAGAATCATGCAGCCTTACTCTCATCCTTACACTACAACAGTCATCTTTATAAAAAATGCAAGGGTTTTGGCAAGTTAATGCTGGCATGTTTGATGATTGATGTTGGGGTATTCATCTCATTCTTTTAAAGCCTTTTCTAAATTTTCACTCATTGGCTCCATTTTTTATGCCTTTCCTTCCAATTCATTCATTTTATACCTATCCTGCAAAATCAACACATATATGCATAACAACATATAATTATTTGAAAACGGCAATAATCTAAGTTAAAATGAAGCCAAATATATTTCAATATCATTTTCATCATGCAAGTTTATCCTGTTGCGTAAATTTTACGTAAGCAAGACAAAATCAAAATCTCAACATACTTAAGACTCAGTTCTTGTTAGCCTATATCTCATACGGAGTAGTTGGAATAGCTTTTAATGGAACTCTATTCAATAAGTGAGCTTGTTTCTAGAGCATAACCCCATAGTTATTCTGAAAGGTCGGTAAAGCTTATTGTCGATTAAACCATGTCTAGTAAAATATGATTCCTCATCTCCAAAACACCATTGTGGTAAGGAGTATTTGGAGGACTATATTAAGTGAGAATCTCATTCTTCTTCAAATAATTTGTGAATTCACTGCTCATGTATTTACTGCCTCAATTTGATCAAAACCATTTAATATGCATATTAGTTCATTTCTCTACCTCTAATCGAAACTCTTTGAATATTTTTAAAGTTTTTGACTTGTATCTCATTAGAAAAACATATTTATATCGTAACAAATCATCGATAAAAACAATGAAGTATTGAAACCCTCCTATAATAGTGTGATTTATTGGACCACATACATCACTATATACTAGCTCTAATAAATCAGTGGCATGGTGTTCAGCACTTACAAAAGAGGATTTGGTCATCTTCCCTTAAATACAAGATTCACAAATTAGATAGTGTTAGGTGTCTAACCATCCCTAACCAGACGTGTTAGGTGTTTCACGCCTATATCATCTAATCGTAAGGTGGCAATTCATGAAATGAATTATATTCATATCGTGTTTATATAGGGTATTAACAAATTTTTATTGTATTTGTTTACGATTCATTTACTAAATGAATCAAACACATATTCGATTTGTTTAAAAATGAATTACACAATACAATATGATTAGACACGTTTAAATAAATAGATCAAATTCAATTCATTTATACGATTATATACGATTCAATTTGTTTATGATTATATTTGTTTAAATGAATAATAACACCTAATTCGATTCATTTACACAAAATATTCAATTTGTTTAAAACACATTTAAGTCAGGATTAATAAAATTTAAATTACATCAAAAATCAAGTATTAATGAATCTAATAATAAAATTATTCTAACACAACTAAAAAAATAAAATTCATCCAATATAATTAAAGGAGAATAGTCTTTAGAGTTTAAATACATTAAGTTTTGATTTTCAATTATATATATTTATTATTTTATTTTATTTTATAATTTAATTAAATGTGACTTAAACGAATAGACATTAATAAACACAAATATAATTCATTTATTAAATGTGATTTAAATGAATTAGAGAATTATAGATCTCAAACACGTATTTGACACGATTAATAAATAAGTAATACGAATTAGATCCATTTATTAATCGTTCCAATTTTTTCAATCCATATTCACTTAAAAATATGTCGATTTTGTATCGAATAATCATGTCATAACCCATTTTGTCACCCCTATCTAATCACATATGCCATAATTACTACTTGTGTTCACTTGTTGTATCTAAAATATAATGTTCATTCATCAACAGACACTCGACTAATAAAATATTATCCATATCACATAAGCACAAAGCATAATTTTGAATAAGTACATAATAACCTTTAATGTCTAACACAGCCTCGACCTCTAGAAAATCTCTATTTCCAATATGATGCAGTATTTCTCCACGTTGTAATTGTCTAACTTTTCTCATATCTTACAGCATATTGCAAATGTAAAAAGGACATGCGTTATCTAATACCCACCCTGCACAAGCATCAAATGCTAATAAAATATCAATGTAGGTAAACATACACCTAAGGGGTTTATCTTTTCATAGTGGGGTACTTTGGACTGTAACGTTTACAATGTCCAACCTCACTGTAATGGAAATACTTTTCTTTGTTTTTATTCTTATCATGTAGTTTAGTTATATTAATTAACTCTTTCAAATGGAGCATAATACTACTTGCACTATCTATGTACGCTTGCTCCCTCTGAAGATTAATAGATATTGAGGCCAGACTCTTAAATTATCATCCAATCATTTTTGATATGTCTCAAGATCCTTTGAAGTAGCTTTATTAAAAAACCTTTTATCATCTTTCGATCCATAATATATCCATGATATTTCGACTTTAGAACAATTCTCGAATTCATCAACTAGTCAGACTAATTCTTGGAATGCGTTAGTTAGTGTGCATTAAGTATGTGAATCAATGGATTGTTCGAAGCCATCTTATCTTCACAAGATAAAAGAATAAGCTGTTAGCAGAACATTTCAAAATTGTAAAAATAACTCTTTAGATCATGGATATAATTAGTATATTCTTTTAATCTAAAAGCACTCTCCTACTGCTTTACACATTCTCTTTAATCTCTCAAATAAGAGAATGAAAGTTTAAATATTTTAAAATTTATAGCGAGAAGTAGACCCAATTAGCATTTTACTCTAACCTCACACTAGCAATATTAGTCTTTATTATCCTAAAAAGTAAACAACTCTTATTAATTGCATCTCTTGTAATTCTTACCTCTAATCCTAAACACACCTTATTGTCACACTTTAGTAATATTGGGTAAGTGTTTTCCATATTAACTTGTTAATAATAAAAAATAAGTTATGATACTACCTTCAAAACTTTCTCAAATGCATGTCAATTTGATTTAGTGAGATTTTGAAAAACTTATTCGCATCTCATGATGATTTGATTTATAATCAAACATTTATTTATGGTAGCACAACTAACCTTCATTAGTAGGCTCCCATTGTGGTTAACAACCCAAACAAATAACTATAATATTTAAACAATCATATAACAATTATATTATTGAATAAACTAAACATCACATGCATAAAAATACAAAATGGAGTGAATTGCTTTGAACGTTATGGCAATTTAGTTTATATAATTATTTGTCAATTGAGGATTTGATTTTCTAGATAATTACTTGAGTGACACAATTTTGTGCTTCTAATCCCTTTCTTACTTAGTTTCGATAACGTATACTTGAGCTTACTTTTGTGCTTAGAAAATTCACAACTAGTTTTTGGTGCCATTGTTAGGGATAATATTTTATTTTCACCGATATTAATATCGGTATTTCTTTTTTTTACTTCAAATTTTTTTACTTTATTTTTGTTTTAATTTATTTTCATGTGTATTTATTTTATTTGGTTTTCTGTAGGATACTTTAACGGTTCATGCGACAATCCAAAAGTGAAAAGTTGAATGATTTTGATCCTAAAATTGAAAGAACTTTTAGGAGGTACCGAAAAGAATAAAGCCAAGTCGACACTATAGAGAATCAAGTGTAAAACACACCCGTTCGAGAGCTTAGACCATTAAGGGAGTACGTTGTCCCTTTAGTCAATGGAATTCATTCGAGCATCAAAAGGCCAACCATCTTAGAAAAAACTTTGAGATTAAGCCAAGCACCTTTCAAATGTTCAAATATTTAGTTTAATTTAGTAGTTTACCTAATGATGATCCAAACAAGCACATGGTCAATTTCTTGGAGATTTGTGAAACATTTAAATACAATAAGGTATTTGATGATGTGATCCAACTATAGTTGTTTCCATTTTCCTTATTAAACAAGGTAAAGAGCTGGTTGAAGTCACTTCTATTGGAATCTATAGCTACACGGGACTTGCTCAAAAGTTCATTGCCAAGTTCTTCCCATATGCCAAAACAATAAAGTCATGCTTAGAAAATCATAATTTGAGGCTAGAGAGAGATTTAAGGACATTGTTTAGGAAGTGTCCACATTATGGAATCCCAAAGTAGTTACTAGTTCAAACCTTCAACAATAAGTTGGTGAGGCACTTGAGAACTATAGTAGATACTGTAGCTGAATTTACTTTAATGAAAAAAAATTAACTAACAAGGTATATGATCTACTTGAAAAAATGGCTTATAATAATTTTCAATGGCCTATAAAGAGAGCAAGCGCAAAGAAACTTGCCGATATACATAAGATAGATGCTTTGACCATATTAGACCCCTAAGTTAATCTCTTGTCCAAGCAATTGAATACCTTAGGAGTTAGTGCAGTCAAGAACCAACCAACCATTTACGATTTATGTAGAGATAATTATGCCAATAGACAATGCATGAAGACAACATAATATATGGTAAATTATAACCATAACAACCTTAATTCTAACTTTAGAAATTTGGGATGGAGAAACAATCCTAATTTTTAATGGAACGAAAACCAATGGTAGCACTCTAAACCTATGAATCCTTATAAATTTCAAGCTCAATCTCAACAAGAGAATAAGCCCGCTTTAAAGGAGTTGTTTAAACAATACATGAAGCAAATTGATGCATTGATTCAAAGTTAATCTAATCTCCTCTAAAGTCAAGCAACATCCTTTAGAGCCTTGGAAAATCAAGCTAGACAACATGATTAGACCATGAACAATCATCCACAAGGAGCCCTACCAAACAATACCAATATTAATCCAAAGAGAGAGCATTGCAAAGTTGTTATATTGAGGAGTGGTAAGGAATTGAAAGATCATGATAGACAAACTCCAAGCAATAAGATGATGAGAAAAAGCCACAAAACATATAGAGGGAGAAAAAAGAGAATCAAGAGAAGCAAGTATAATAGCCCGATGAGCAAGCATACCAACCATCACTACCTTTTCTTCAAAGGTCGCAAAAATAAAAGCTAGATAAGAAATTTTCTAAATTTTTGGAAATCTTTAAGAAATTACATATTAATCTTCCTTTTGTAGATGCACTTGAACAAATTCAAAGCTACGTGAAGTTTACGAAAGACATTCTCTACAGAAAGAGATTAGATGATTTCGAGACAGTGATACTGATAGAGGAATGTAGTGTCATCCTTTAAAAGAAACTACCTTCTAAGTTCAAAGATCCTGGTAGCTTTATAATATCATGCATTAATGTCACACTCCATTTACAACAAATTAGGCTTTAGAGAAGCCAAGCCAGCTAATGACATATTCTAACTTGCTGATTGATCCCTCACCTATCCTAAAGAAGTCATTTAGGATGTGCTAGTTAAGATAGATAAGTTCATATATCCCCCTGACTTTTTATTATTCTTAACATGAAGAAAGATTGAGAAATTCTCATCATTTTGGGCTGATTATTCTTAGCCACCTATAGGACATTGATAGATGTCCAAAAAGGAGAACTCACCATAAGAGTAAAAAAAGAGGATGTGACCCAATGTATTCAAAGCTATAAAATTCCTAAGTAAGGTTGATGACAACTTGAACCATGATGAGACTGATAGAGATATGCAAAAAGGTTTGAACATCAACACTATTAGAGACTCTTTAGAGGATGCCGTCATTAATAAGGATGAACAAGAGAACCTTGATAAAATAAAGTATGTACATGAACTTAAAACTTCACTAAGGTATGATCTCTTTAAAACTTACTTTGAACCACTTGAGAGACCAACAATATTAGAGGCACTCAATAAGCCTTTCATAAAGGATCTACTCACTTAAGCTTAAGCCACTTCCAAACCATTTGAGGTATGCATTTCTTGGTAACTCTTCTACTCTTTTTGTTATTATTTATAATAATCTTGAAGAGAAACAAGAAAAAATTTTGAGAGTACTTAGATATACAAGAAAGCCATAGGATGAACCATCATTGACATTCAAGGGATAAGACTTTCGTTTTGAATGCAAAAGATCTTACTTGAAGAATGACATGTTAAAGATGGTGCTACATGTCATTTTATTTTATATGGATATTTGTTTAATATTTATACAATATAATGTTCAACAAATTGTTAGATATTTATATATGGTACTAAGCATGTTACTTTTTAAACATTGTATATCTAAAGAGTTTAAATTTGATCTAAAGAGTTTAGGCCAACACTAAAAGTTAACATTCTAAGAGCTAGAACCATGTTAGAACTGGGACAAAGACCTGAGGATATTTTAGTGATGACATAGTTATAAGGAGTTACAAATGGCTCTAAGAAGTATCATTATGTAGTATGTTCTCTAAAACATTGCTCTTGATCTATGGTTACCTACAGGGATAGATTAGTATATCTGTTAGATTAGTCTATGTCTATATCTGAATTGTCCAAAAGGTTAGTGTTTGCATACTATTAGCTTAGTGGATGTATGTATATACATGCAAGTATTCAGTAAGGACTTGGTACTAAACAAACTCACGAGGACCTCCAATAGACATCCTATAAAGCTGTCAATGACAGGTATTCTCGAGTGAATAGTATTTATGGTCCTTTAACCTGAACACCATGGTAGGCTTGTAAGTGATCCATCGCAGTTTGATTCCATGTATGTCATAGACCTTTCATGGTATCTAACAACGATTTAGGCTTCAAAGAAACAAAATCGACCAATGTAATACTTCAACTTACTGTCCGATCTCTCACTTGTCCTAAAGGAGTCATTGAGGATGTGCTGGTCAAGGTAGATAAATGAAATTATTGGAGTAAAAAGAAAAAGATACCTTGTGGGTTTGCTGTCCCAGAAAAATCATCTTCCCTACTGACTTTTTTATTATTGTGGTTTTAGGTTGACCATTCTTAGCCACCGGTAGGACATGGACATATGTCAAAAAGAGAGAACTTACCATAAGAGTCCAAAATGAAGAGGTAACCTTCAATGTATTCAAAGTTATGAAATTATCGAGTAGGGTCGCTGAAAACTTGAACCATGATGAGATTGATAGAGCTGCATAAAAAGGTTTTAGGTTTAACACAAGAAAATGCTGTCATCAATATGGATGAAGTAGAGAACCTTGAAGCAATAGAGTATGTGAATGTAGTGGTATGATCTCTTTGAACCACTTAAGAGACCAACAACATTGAATGAATGTAAAAAACCCTCCATAGAAGAGCCGCCCACACTTGAGCTCAATCTACTTCCGAGCCATTTGAGGTATACATTTCTTGGTAACTCTTATACTCTTCCTATTATTATTATTTATAATGATCTTGATGAGAAACAAAAAGAAAGAATTTTTAGGGTATTTAGACTATATAAAAAGGCCATAGGATGGACCATCACTGACATTCGACGGATAAGTCTTTCCTTTTGGATGCATAAGATCATACATAAAGAAAAATATATTAGAGATAGTGCTTACGTGCCATTCTACTTTATATGGATAATTGTTTAATATTTATACAATATACATTTTAATAAATCATCAAATATTTAAATATAGTACTAAGCTTGTTACTTTTTAGACATTGTAGCTAAAAATAGCTTAGATTCAATCTAAAGAGTTTATATTAACACTAAGAGTTAGCATTCTAATAGTTGAAACCTTGTTTAAACTAGGGCAAACACCTATGAATATTTTAGTAATGATATAGTTATAAGGAGTTACAAATATTTCTAAGAAATATCATTATATAATATAATCTTGAAAACATTGTTTCTAATCTATAGCTGCTGACACAGGTAATTTGTATACCTTTTAGATCAGTATATGTCATCTCTAGATTATCCAGAAGGTTAGTCTTAGCAGAACGTAAGCTTAATGGATACGCGTATATGCGTGTAGGTATTTAGTAACAACTGGGTACTGAACAGACTTACGAGGATCTCCAATAGACATCCTATAAAGCCGTCAATGAAAGGTCTTCTCGAGTTGAGTAATATTTGTGGTCCTTTTACTTGAGCACAACAGTGGGCTTGTGAGTAATCCATAATATTTTAATTCCACGCATGTCAGAGACCTTTTATGGTCTTACCTCTTGGTGTCATTATGACAGGACCCGGCCTGAGACCCTCTACGGTAGATTCTAGCGGCCCTGCCGGGCACCTCGACAGAAGGTCCTAAGAATATAACTAGGTAAGTTGAGAAATTTCGCGAGGCAAACCCCTTTTTAGTTTTTACTATTACTGAGAAAATCTTGGAATATACATGAAGAGGACATATTAATTCTTAAAAAAAAGAGGGGGCAGAATTTCCCATCTTTTTTTGAAACTCCAGTACAAAACATGCAAATAATTATACTTCTATTTCCAAACCACTTTTCAATACTACAAAGTAGAACCTTCGGTCTTTTCCAAAATCAATCCAACTCAACTCAAAATTTTCATTTAAATAAGAAAATGAGCATACTCATAAAAAGTAAAAATGATCATTATAATATCGAAATCTCATATTGTTGGCTCAAAACATACATACAAATACACATGACTATAACTACTATGCAGAAAGAAAAAAAGGGTGCTACTTAGAACATTTACATTTATAACATGATCTTTAGCTTTGGCCCACTAATTAGCAATAGGAGAATTAACAGCTGGCGTACTAAGACCTGCACTTGGAAAGGGGTTTAGAAAACATAAAAAGCAAAACGTGTGAGCTAAAAGAGCTCAGTGAGTGCATTTAAGATTTCAAATAAAATAACATTCTACATAGATATTGAATTCTAAAAGACATGCGTAAATTATGATTCTAAAGCTGGTATAAATTTGTAAAACGGTTTCTAACATCATATGCTAATAAAATCTTGCTGAACGAGTTTTATTTACATCTTCGGAAAATAATATCCAAAATCATTACAACATAATAACTAGCATGTGCATATAAATGCATAATATGCAATCGGTAGATCAAAAACTATTAAAGCCCTCGCTCGGCCATTTTCTTTCTAAACTGTACCAATAGTAACCCTAAAGCTCTATACTCACATAGTGACTCGACTAGCACTGCATACGTGACTAGGTCACAGGGCACTTCAACTAGCAGCACCCACAATGACATCTCAAGACATTTTACTGGCTATGTAGTAGAATTCTATATCGTATACATATAGTGAGACAATACCCGTACACATAGAGTGACTCACATGATTCGACATTCTGACTTTTCGGAGTTAGTGACCTACCCCTAAAATCTGCCCATGTGTACGGGATATACCAACCGGGTCTAATATAATCACCACCACTATAATTTGAGGCTACCAATGGCCTTTGAAACTGATGTAGTAGTTTTAAAACTGTTTCTTAAACCGAACATGTAAATGCATATCTATGGATATATATCAAAATCATAAATCATGTCTATGCATTAAAAGCTCTTAAAACATACAATTTCATTATACATAAACATAATAAATGAAAGATAGACAAAATGACAAGTTTTCACTCAAAACCGCTCCGAGCTCAATTTCGCTCCGGATTTTTGCTCCCGTTACCGGTCTCGATTTTCTTCACCTACATGCCATAAATGACATTTAGAACCAAATCGAATGCTAGAATCTCATTTAACTACTAAACACCCTAATCGGCATCAAAGCCCAGATGGATACTACTTTTCGATTTTTATTTACGGAGCTATTCAATCTTACCTAATTCACCATTCGACGCACTGAAAATTTCTTAACACCCTATAACTTCGGTTGGACATAATTTCCCTTTACCTTTCCAAAATGGACAATTATGTTCATTTTCTTCATTTTTGATTTTTCCATTAACTATATACATTCAATTTACATAAGTCATCATTTATACATCACAATTCAACCAAAACACAACTCAATCCCTAACTTCCCTAAAGTGGCAGAATGTCACCCTATGCTCCAACACATTTCTTTTCTCAATTCCTTATTCCAATTGCATCAAAATGAATCCAATTTCATTCTAATGCCCTAATTATAACCAATTGAAGTCTCTACATCCAAATCACCCAAAACCCTAATTCTTACCTTGCCAATTTCTTCAATTTGATGACTCCTTCAAGCTCCACACTAGAATTCAACTCAATCTAAACCAAGAATACACACAAGAACATCAATAGAAGCAATCTTGAAAGTTTATATATCAATCTCACAAAACAATGCTTTTCTGACCTCTTTTTTTTCTTGAGTTTTCACTAATTGAGGCATCAATTGATCTTAGAAACTAGTATGTGACATTATTTTAGCTTGATTAAGCATGAAAAATCATGAAAACAAAATTAAAATTTCATTGTAGTAGCCCCCTCTTCTTTTGCACAAATTTTGTTCTCTTTTGCTCTAAGTCTTGTGCTTTTAATCACTTCAAATTTCTACACACTTCTACCATATATATAGTGCTCCCTCAAAAGACCAATTTGCCCCTCAACTTACTCTAAATTTCTAATTTACTATTGCTTGGAAACTAAGTATGTAATGTTTTCCTTTGTAACTATCTAGTTAGAATAGTCCAAGGAACTAACTAGAATTCCCAACTTGGAATCCATGAGATTGTTTCTAATTGGTCCATTCTCTAATATATGGATTGTGTTTCTTAATAAAGGCTTGTTCCATATATAACCCTTAAATAGAAAATCATATAGTAAATTAAAATTTCCTTTTCCAAGCTAATAAAGAAAATTTTCAAAAATATTCTAGAGTTGTCTGACGCTCCGATCGAGTGTAAAATTACCAAATTAAGTCTAATATCTCTTATAAGCACCATAACAAAATATTTCTAATAGGGTTAAAATTGTGTAACAGCACGATGTCTTATTTACTTTGTACCAAAATCTAGGCGTCAATACTACTAATAGGGCTTGGATATTACAATTTCACCCCTCCTTAAAAAACTTTCGTTCTCAAAATTTAAGTTGTACTTGTCCCGAAGAGGTGAAGATGTTGTACTCACATCTGATCTTCGCGTTCCCACGTGGCTTCTTCTACTCCATGGTTCATTCATAACACCTTCATTAAGGGAATGTTTTTATTACGAAGCACTTACTCTTTTCAGTCTATGATTTGCACAGGCTTCTCTTCATAGGTCAAATTCTCGTTCAATTCTATTAACTATTCCCTTAGGATATGTGAAGGATCTACTAAATACTTATGAAGCATGAAAATGTGAAACATGTCAAGAATTCTAGCCAGATCTTCTAGTAATTGTAGAAGATATGCCACATTCCCAACTCTTTCAATTATCTTGTACGGCCTAATGTATCGTGGACTCAGTTTTCCTCGCTTCCTGAATCTTAGTACTCCCTTCCATGGTGATATCTTTAGAAAAACCTTATCACCAATCTGAAACTCTAAGTCTCTTCTCCTGTTATCTGCATAATTCTTATGTCTATCATTAGCTATTTTCAATCTCTGCCTGATAACGTGAATCTTTTCCAAAGTAATCTGGACAATTTCTGGGCCCATAAGCTTCCTTTCACCTACCTTATCCTAACAAAATAGAGTTCTGCACTTTCTTCCATACAATGCTTCATATGGTTCCATCTCGATGCTCGTCTGGCAAATATTGTTGTAAGCGAATTCCATTAAAGGCAAATGAGTAACCCAACTCCCCTTAAACTCTATAACACACGCTCTAAGCATATCTTTGAGTGTCTGAATTGTCTGCTCAGACTGACCATCCGTCTGTGGATGAAAAGCCATACTGAAACTCAATTTTGTGCTTAGAAATTTTTATAAGCTGGGTCAAAATTGGAAAGTGAATCGTGGATCCCTATCTAACACAATAGATACTAGAATGCCATGGAGTCGTACTACCTCATCTATATACAACTGGGCCAATTTATCTAAAGAATAACTACTTCTAATGGGTATGAAATGGACAGATTTTGTCAGTCTATCAATAATTACCCATATTGCGTCATTGCCTCCTGGCTACGCGGAAGTCCTAGCATGAAGTCCATCGTTATTCTCTCTCATTTCCACTCCAGAATCGAAAGAGGTTGCAAGAGCCCTGCAGGTTTCTGATGCTTAGCTTTTACTTGCTGGCAAGTAAGGCATCTTGAGATAAATTCGGCTATATCTTTCTTTATACCCTTCCACCAGTAGTGCTCTTTTAGGGCACGATACATCTTTGTGCTCCCCGGATGCATAGCATATACAGAAGAATGAGCTTTTCTATAATCTCTTTTCTTAACTTATTTACATCCGGAACACATAATCCCCAACCCAAGGTCACCACACCATCCTCGGTCACTGAAAGATCTTTTTACTACCCCAACTGGATTTTACCATTCAATTTAACTACCTATAGATCTTGAGTCTGTAGTTCTCTGATCTGATCAACCAGTATCGGATGGACTAGAAATATGGCTAATAGTGCTCCTGAATCTGACAATTTTAATTTTACACCTAAAGACCCCAATTTTATCAACATTGATAGATATGCGACCTTTAAGTGAGCTATTGAATCGACGGCTGAGAGCATCTGCTACCACATTAGCTTTTCCCGGATGGTACTCTAAGGTACACTCAGAATTTTTAATAAGCTCCAGCCACCTTCTCTGCCTCATTTTTAATTCTTTCTGGGTGAACAAGTATTGCAGGCTCTTATGATCCGTAAAGATCTTACAAAGAACCTTATATAAATAATGCCTCCAAATTGTTAGAGCAAAACCTACAGCAACTAGTTCTAGGTCATGTGTAGGATAATTCTGTTCATGCTTCTTTAATTTTCTGGAAGCATAGGCTATTACTTTCTCCTTCTACATTAGTACATAACCCAGAATCAGCCTGGAAGCATCATAATATATGGTAAATCCATCCTTTCCCGACGGAAGTGTAAGTATTGGGGCCAAAGTCAACCTTCGTTTTAACTCTTCAAAACTTTGCTGGCATACTTTCGACCATACAAACTTATCTTCTTTCTGGGTTAGTTTAGTCAGAGGAGTGGGTATCTTTAAAAATCCATCTACAAACTTCCTATAATATCCAGCCAAACCCCAAAAACTACAGACCTTTGTCAGGTTTATGGGCTGTCTCCAATTCACTATGAATTTAATCTTTTGAGGATCTACTGTTACGCATTTTGCAGAGATTACATGCCTAAAAAATACAACCATATCTAGCCAAAACTGACATTTTCTAAGTTTGGCGTACAACCGATGCTCCCTTAAGGTTTGCAAAACAATCCTCAAATGTTCTGCATGCTCTTCCTCACTACTTGAGTAAACCAGTATATCTTCAATAAATACTATCATAAACCGATCTAAATTGGATTGAAAAACTCTGTTCATGAGATCCATAATAGCGGCTAGGGCATTAGTCAGGCCAAAAGGCATAATAAAAAATTCATAATGCCCATATCGGGTTATAAAGGCCGTTTTGGGAACATCTTCCTCCTAAATTTTCATTTGATGATAGCCTGACCTAAGATCTATCTTGAAAATGCTCTGGCCCCCAATAGCTGATCAAACAAATCATTAATTCTCAGAAATGGATATTGATTACGCACCGTTACCTTATTCAGTTCCCTGTAATCAATACATAATCTCATACTTCCCTCTTTCTTCTTTACAGATAAAATCGGTGCCCCCCCAAGGAGAAGTACTCGGTCTGATGAAACCCTTATTCACCAACCCTTCTAGCTGAACCTTCAGTTTTTTTAGTTCTGAAGCAGCCATTCTGTAGGGTACTTTAGAAATTAGTTGCGTTCCAGGGGCTACTTCTTTTTTGAACTCTATCTCTCTATCTGGAGGTAAGCCCAAAAGATCCTCTGGGAATACATTCTGAAACTCTTTAACCATTGGAATATCCTCCGATTTTGTTCCACCATCTCTTACGTCTATGGTATAGACTAAGTACCCCTGACACGACTTCTAAAGCATTTTTCTTACCCTCATTACCGATACTATACTGACGGGAAGTGATTTTCGTACTCTGTAGAAGATGACTTCCGTTCCCCCTGAGCTACATAATCTCACTTCTTTCTAGAAATAATCTACTGAGGCCCGATATTTAGACAACCAGTCCATCCCCAAGGTCACATCAAACTCACTGATGGCAAGAAAAATCAAATATGCTATAAACTATTGACCCTTAACACTGATTTTACTACCCCTATACACTCTTTCTGCTACAATGGAGTCTCCTGTATGAAGAAACACTACTATTCATAATTTAATAACTGGGGCACTATACTAACTTTTGCAGCAAACCCTATAGAAATAAAAGAATGGGTCACTCCAGGATCTATTAGTACATAAGCATCTCGATCAAAAATTGACATCGTATCTGTCACAACCTCTAAGGCCGCATCCACCTCCTGCTGGATCACTGCAAATACCCTAGCCTAGGTATGAGGTCTGTCTTACGGTACTATAAAAAATCCTTCTCGACCGGCTCCCTTATTAGGCTGGCTCGAGCCACTCAACCTTCTGAATTGGGGACCTCCTCAAATCTGTCATCGGCCACCACTAGTTTGTCCCAGAGCTGGTGGTCTATCTTCTGGCCTACTGCTAGTTCCATCATTCCGGTAAGCTCTCATGTAGTGGCCCTCTTGACCACACTTATAACAACCGGTAGTCCAATTCTGACAATCCCTCGGATGGGCCTTGCTACATTTATTACACACCGAAAAATTCTTCCAACTCTCTTTAGTGCTTCAAAATATAGTCAATGGTTGCTTAACGAAAGTTTGGCTGGATTGAGCTCCTTGGCTTGGTTTCTAACTGCTAGACCATGTAGATCTCTCTTCTGTTCATGTGAATTTACTCGGTCTTCCTCGCGAACCACCTGACCAACCTCATTTTTGGTCCTGCTATTTCGATTTAGAGATGGCCGCCGTGCTTCTTTCAACTCGAGTTACAGCTTCCACTAATGCTCCATACTGAGTGTGGGCTGTCGATACCGTGTATGCCCTGATCCGAGGATTGAGACCCATTGTAAACTGGTTAGCCTTCTGCTCTTCATTATCAGCTATAAAGGGAATGGCATGGAGGAGCTCTGAAAATTTCTTCTCATACTTTGCCACCGAGAGAGAACCTTGTTGCAATTTGAAGAACTCTTCTATCTTCGCATCTTTATAACTTTTAGCGTAAACGTATTCAGAAATTCCTCTTTGAAAAGCGCCCAAGACACCCCATCGACATTCCTCATTTGCAAGGCCTTCCACCAATCTTTCACTTATTCCTTCAATAGAAATGCGGAGTACATCACTATATGTTCTTTAGTACATCCTATAACCTGAAAATTTTCTTTATTGTTCTCTAATCAGGATAAAGCTCTCTTAGGGTCTCCAGTATGATCATAAGGCTTAGCGCCCAATTTCTTGGCATGCTCAATAGACACTCCTGTCTCTCTCGGCTGTTGGATTACTGTTGCTAGTATCTGGGCCATCTGAGCTACATTCATATTTCCACCATCTCACTAGGCAGGCTGAGATGACTTAGGAGCGGTCTGAGGCATAGGAACATTTACTGGCTCATTCTCCTACTCCTCTTCAAATGTAAGAGCCTCTGCAGCTGCTCTCCTAGTATGTAGGCCCCCACGACAATGAATATTTTCTGTGAATTTAATGATGCAAATGATTATCAAATGCATAGAATTTAATTTACTAAACTTAGTAAAATATGCATGTAACTTCAAGAATCTCATTCTAAAAATGAACTTTTTAACTAAAAATTTCAAAAACCATGCTTTGATACCACTCTGACAGGATCCCACTCGAGACCCTCTATGGTAAATCTCAGCGGCTCTACCGGGCACCTCGACAGAAGTTCCTCAGAATATAACTGAGTAAGTTGAGAAATTTCATGAGGCGAACCCCTTTTTAGTTCATGCTAATACTGAGAAAATCTTGAAATATACATGAAGAGTATATATTAATTCTTAAAAGAAAAAGGGGCAGAATTTTCCCTATTTTGCAGAAAATCCAATACAAAACCTACAAATAATTACACTTATATTTTCAAACCACTTCTCAATACTGCCAAATAGAACCTCTGGTCCTTTCCAAAATCAATCTAACTCAACTCAATAATTTTATTTAAATCACAAAATGAGTATACTCATAAAAAGTAAAAACGGTCATCATAATATCGAAATCTCTTCTTGTTGGTTCAAAACATATATACAAATATACATGCCTATAACTACTATGCAGAAAGCAAAAAAGGTACTATTTAGCATATTTACATTTATAAAATGATCTTCAGATTTAGCCCACTAATCAGCAATAGGAGAATCAGCAGCTGGCGTACCGAGACCTGCACTTGGGAATGGGGTTTAGAAAATATAAAATACAAAACGAGTGAGCTAAAAGAGCTCAGTGTGTGCATTTAAGATTTTAAATAAAATAACATTCTACATAGATATTGAATTCTAAAAGACATGTATAAATCATGCTTCTAAAACTGGTATAAGGTTGTAAAATAGTTTCCAACATCATATGTCGATAAAATCTTGCCGAGCGGGTTTTATTTACATCTTTAGAAAATAATATCCAAAATCATTACAACATAATAACTAGCATGTGCATATAAATGTATAATATGCAATCGGTAGATCAAAAACTATTAAAGCCCTCGCTCAGCTATTTTCTTTCTAAACTGTACCAATAGTAACCCTAAAAATCTATACTCACATAGTGACTCGACTAGCACTGCACACGTGACTAGGTCACGGGGCACTTCAACTAGCAGCACTCATAATGACATCTCAAGATATCTTACTGGCTATGCAGCAGAATCCTACATCGCATACATATAACGAGACAATACCCCATACAAATAGAGCGACTCACATGACTCGACATCCCAACTTTTCAGAGTTGGTGACATACCCCCAAAACCTGCCCATGTGTACGGGATATACCGACCGAGTCTAATATAATCACCACCACTATAATTTGAGGCTACCAATGGCCTTTGAAACTGATGTAGTAGTTTTAAAACTGTTTCTTAAACCGAACATGTAAATGCATATCTATGGATATATATCAAATCATAAATCATGTCTATGCATTAAAAGCTTTTAACACATACAATTTCATTATACGAAAACATAATAAATGAAAGATAAATAAAATGACGGGTTTTCACTCATAACCGCTCTGAGCTCAATTTTGCTATAGATTGCTGCTCCCATTACCGGTCTCAGTTTTCTTCACCTACATGCCATAAATGACATTTAGAACCAAATCGAATGCTAGAATCTCATTTAACTACTAAACGCCCTAATCGACATACAAAGCCCGGATGGATACTACTTTCCGATTTTTATTTACAGAGCCATTCAATCTTATCTAATTCACCATCTGATGCCCTGAAAATTTCTTAACACCCTATAACTTCGGTTGGACATAATTGCCCTTTACCTTTCCAAAATGGACAATTATGCCCCATTTTCTTCATTTTGGATTTTTTCATCAACCATATACATTCAATTTGCATAAGACACCATTTATACATCACAATTCAACCAAAACACAACTCAATCCCTAACTTCCCTAAAGTGGGAAAATTTCACCCTATGCTCCAGCACATTTCTTTCTCAATTTCTTGTTCCAATTGCATCAAAATCATTCCAATTTCATTCTAATGCCCTAATTATAACCAATTAAAGTCTCTACATCCAAATCACCCAAACTCCTAATTCTTACCTTGCCAATTTTTCAATTTGATGACTCCTTCAAGCTTCATACTACAATTCAACTCAATTTAAACCAAGAATACACACAAGAACATCAATTGAAGCAATCTTGAATGTTCACATATCAATCTCACAAAGTAATGCTTTTCTTATCTCTTTTTCTTGAATTGTCACTAATTAAGGCTTCAATTGATCTTAGAAACTGGTATGTGACATTATTTTAGCTTGATTAAGCATGAAAAATCATGAAAAACAAATTTGAAATTTCATTGTAGCAGCCCCCTTTTCTTTTACACGAATTTTGTTCTCTTTTGCTCTAAGTGTTCTGCTTTTGATCATTTGAAATTTTTACACACTTGTACCATATATATAGTGCTCTCTCAAAAGACCAATTTGCCCCTCAACTTACTCTAAATTTCTAATTTTCCATTGCTTGGAAACTAAGTATGTAATTGGTTCCTTTGTAACTATCTAGATAGAATAGGCCAAGAAACTAACTAGAATTCTCAACTTGGCAATCCGTGATATTATTTTTAATTGGTCCATTCTGTAATATATGGATTGCGTTTCTCAACAAAGGCTTGTTCCATACATAACCTTTAAATGGAAATTCATATAGTAAATTAAAATTTTCTTTTCCAAGTCAATAGAGAAAAATTCTAAAAATATTCTAAGATTTTTCGACGCTCCGACCGAGTGTAAAATTACCAAATTAAGTCTAATATCTCTCACCCGTACTATAAAAAAATATTTTTAATAGGGTTAAAATTGGGTAAACCCATAGTGTTTGATCTAGGCACCAATATTAGGGATTAGATATTACACATTGGATATGGTCTGATGCTTTTGAAATCTAGTTTTCATAGATACAGATTCTATTAGCTCATAAGGGTGAGTTATATATCTTGATGCTCTAAGATTATATTTTATAAAGTCTTATAGCCATAAGTATAAACCTCGAAAAAACATTTTCTGTAAGGTCAAACAATATCACAAAGGTGTTTGCGAATATTGTTTAAGAAAATAAAAATATGGAGATTTTATGGTCAAGCGTATAGAAATTTAACGGTAATGATCTATATCTCTGCCCTTCGATTATAGATGATGCAGGGACTATAGGAATATGGTTAACATCAAATTTTATGGTTTAATGCGCCATTCTGTAATATCTATAACATATTTATGGGGGCATTGTTCATACACTTATGGAAGTATTTCATAAATTAGATAAGTGTAAACCTAGGAGTCTCATAATATGAAGTGTACATGTTGAGCACTGGGTTAGTGGACTAGGTCAAATAGTTCAATCCAGAAAAAGTTTACAAAGCATGATTTTTTCCAAGATCTATTGGGATGCATATATGTCAAGGTTTTAGTATTTAACTGGTTAACAATTGTTAACAAATTAAATGTTGACAGATAGCATGTGCATGGCAAATGTGAGACAAATGGCATGTGCATGCAAATGTATGTAACAAGTGACAAATGCATGGCTATTAAGGTTCACAAGTGTTATTAACTTTTATCAAGCAAAGGCTTTGTGATTGGGTAAAGGGTTCACAATAGTGATTGTCCATAAGAAAATAAAATTAAAAATGTTGCAATTAAGTCCTTTATGCATAATTCGACCATTAATATAAAAGAGATAAGCAAAAGTTATTTTTTTTTCTAGAAAAGCATTTTGACCATATTTGAGAGAGTTAACTAGAGTTGTTGTAAATTCAAGCTACCATTCTAGATTCTACAATCCCACCGGGATTGAAAACTAGAACTGCTCACAAATCTGCTTCTAGGTGAGACTCGTAAATTGATTCAACACTGAAAGTCTTTAAGGATAAGTTTTTGTGATTGTAATTGATTTACATTCAATGCATAATTGATTTACATTTAGTGTATAATTTTTGAAATAGAAATTAGATTTCAATTCCATTGTAGAATGTATATATGACATACATTTTATGTTTCAATAATTACATAATCATGCATGCATATTTAGCACACTAACAATCGGTATCATATCATATTGTGTGTTGTTTGGGATGCCCATAAATAATGGGTACTGCATTTTTTAGTGTTGAAAGTGCAGTAGCAGGTCGTTGTTTAAGGGCACTCTAAAATGTTGCATGTGTAGTATATAGGTGTTCATAAAATTGAATGAACACCAGGGCATTGGTTATGTGATGCTAATGCGTTCAAGGCATCACAATGAATGTGGAAGTGGTATGTGTTTGACACTGTGGTGTTGGTGACACTAGCTTACCACTAGGATTTTGTATGTTAACACTAGGGCATTTCATATAATGCTAGGGTGATGGGAGATTGTTGTGGGAGCCATACGTTACTAGAATTCACGCTAGGGCTTTTACATTTTTTTTTTATTCTATTGCATGTAATGTTTAATTTATGCAACAATATGATTGTTAGATATGAATTGTGATAACTAGTTTGCACTATTAACTATAATGAGACCCCTACTAGTAGAGGTTAGTTGTGCTTACGTAAAATAAATTCTTGATTGAGAATAATATCTTCATAAGATGCAGATAGTACAAAAATATCTCTTAATTAGAATGAAATGTATTTCATTTTAAGAAAATGTTATACATGGTCCGTCTTGTCAATAGGTGTTAGATGGATCACTTTGATTTTTTCTAATATTACTAAAGCGTGAGGGATTGATCGGAATGGTTTGGACTTTATCGGTTAGACATGAAATGACTCAAATATAAATGAACATATTACTAAATATTACTAAAGCATGAGAGTGGTATCAGTAACTTATTTTTTATTATTAACAAGTTAATCTGGAATATTCTTACCCAATATTTCTAAAGCGTAATGATAAGGTGTGTTTAAGACCAGAGATAAGAGTTGCATAAAATAAAATTGACAAGAGTTGTCTACCCTTTAGGTTTACATAGACCAATATTGCTAGTGTGAGGCTAGAGTAAAATGCTAATTAGATTTACTTCTTACCATAAAGTTTAAAGTGTTTAAATTTTTGTTTTCCTATTTGAGAGATTAAAGAGAATATGTAAAGCAGTAGGAGGGCGCCTTTAGATTGAAAATATGTATTAGTTATATCCATGATCTAAAGTGTTTATATTTAACAATTTGAAATGTTTAGCTAACATATCATATTTTATCATATGAAGATAAAATGACTTTAAGCAATTTATTAGTTCGCATACTTAATGTGCACTAACTAAAAGGTGTTAAAATTTATTCTGACTAGATGATGAATCTGAAAGTTATCCTAAATTCAAAGAAGCTTAGATATATAATTGAACAAAAGATGCCTAGAGGTTTTTATGATAAAACTACATCGAAAGAGCTTGAGACATATCATAAATGGGTGGATGATGATTTGAAGGTCAAGTTATACATCACTACCTCAATGTCGACTAAACTTCGGAGAGAGAATGTGCACATGGATATTACCAATAGTATAATGCTCTGTCTAAAGGAGATATTTGGTAATGGACCAAAGGTTGAGATGTATTGCGTTGCTAAAACATTTTTTTTTAGTTTTGACTAACAAAGGGCAGTCTTGTTAGTCCATATGTACTTAAAATGATCTTTACATTAAGAAGTTGAAGACTATGGACATATTTTTTTAACAATAACTTTGGGAATAACTTGATTCTCCAATCTCTGCTGAGGTAGTTTACACAGTTCATAATAAACTTCAATATGCAAGGGCTGACTCTTACATATATTGAGATTCACAATTTGTTGAAGACAACTCAGGAGGACATGAACAAAGTGTTGGAACTAGTACTTACGTGCCAATCAAATATTGTATAAATATTAATGGTTTAATATTTATATAATAAACATTTTATATTAAATTGTAAATTCTATAATATATGATATCTGCTTGTAATGCTACAGACATTATATGAACTGAATGAGTTTAGATTTGATCTAAAGGAGTTTAGACTATGGTTATAATCTATTTTAATTGACGCGGGTCTATTGATGAATCTATTTTATATATAGATTAGTGTATGCTATATTTGTATTATACAAATGGTTGTTCTTAGCTGACCATGAGCTTACTGGAAGCTTATATATACATACGAGTATTCAATAAGAACCGAGTATCGAACAGACTCTCAAGGACCTTCAATAGACATCTCATGAAATTTTCAATGGTAGGTATTCTTGAGTTGAGTAGTATTTATGGCCTTTTGACCTAAGCGCCACGACAAGCTTATAAGTGATCCACTATACTTTGGTTTTATGTATGTCAAAGACCTTTCATGGTCTAATCGCTATATGCCGCTGAGTATGGTCCAATGCTCATAGAGTCCGGTGTATGTAGATATAGGATTCGTCAGCTCACATGGGTGAGTTACATATCCTAATGCTCCAAGATTATATTTCAGAGAGTCTTGTAGGCATAAGAAAAAACATAGGAAAATAGTTTTTCATAGGGTTAAAAAATATTACAAAAGTTTTTGCGTATATTGTTTATCAAAATACGAATCTGAAAATAAGTTAAGGGATGAGCACATGAAGATTAACGGTGGTAATCTATGTCTCCGTTCATCCATGATATATATGATGGAAGGATAATACAAATATGTTATGACCTCAGCTTATATAGTATAATGCGCTGATTTGTAATATTTATGATGTGTGTGAGGGGCATCAATAATGGACTCATGGGATAGTTCCATTTGACAAATTGAGTGTGGACCTAAGGAGTCTTACAATATGAAGTATACTCATTATGCACGGGGGCAGCTACTAGATTAAATAGTTTAATCCAGTAAGTTTTAGCAAACTATATTTTTGTTTTTGATTCCACAGGATGTGCATGAGTCAAGACTTAAGAGTTAAGTATATTAATTTGTTAAAAATAATTATTGACGAATATGATGATGACACATGACATATTGTAGGCCATTCATGTTTTAACTTAAACATAACTAAAATGCCCTTGCTTATGAGATAAGCAAAGTCATTAATTAATTATAAAATTATTTTGTTAATTAATTAATTATTACTAAGTTAAACTAATATTAAATTAAATGGATATAATGGAAAAACAAAGAGTAATGGACGCGGGACCTTGTCTTTAATCATTAAGAGACAAAAAAACTTAAATAAATGAAATTGTTTCATTTGAACCAACTTTGGTTTGACAAATACAAAATAAATTGAATGGCTTAAGAATATATGTCATGCTTGGTGGGACATTGGTATTGACTTGTGATAAGAGGAAAAATAAATGAATTAATTAAAAGATTTGCACATGTTTAAATTATATAAACAAATGCAAACAAATGAGAATGGTTAGGCTTTCATGGTGGGGCCCGAATCTTGACCATTATAATGAGGCAATATATTGCTTATTAAAATGTGCATTTATTGCAAATTTTTGGAGAGAAAGTCAAATAAAGAATGAGTGAAGAGAGAGCACTGCTTTGTTTTCAAAGGGATGAAAATTATTTTTCATCTTCTTCAATTGATGTTGTTTCGACCATTAGTGAGAGAAGTGAGAGCAAAATGATTTTGTTTAAATAGTTGAAACAAAAATACTATTCATCTGCTTTTTATTAAGTTAGGCGGCCAAATTTAGAGCAATGGAAAAGTTGTTTTGATTATTTCAAGTGTTGAATAAACAAAAACAATTTAATTCCTTAGAAACAAATTAAGGTAGTTAAAGTGTTTAGCTACAATTTAGTTTAAAGAGTTTAAACTTGATTAAAAGTGTTTAATTAAAATTTAGTGTTTAAGAGTTAAATACCATTGCTGAACATTGGAGCTACCATCCTAGCGATCAAAGCCCACCCTAGTTGGGTCCTAGAATTACCGGTGAGTATGCTTTGTGGTGGACTCCGGTTCGGTAATTTCCAAAGGCTTGTTAGGTGATTCTCAATCTTTATTTTATTATAGTAATGAAACGTAAAATTTAAATGTGTTTGTTGCACTAAAAAATTAGATTTCTAGTTTTGCTACGTTAATTTATGTATGAGAGGCATAAATTTTATTGTAATAAATATACACCACATGCATGCATCTTAGAAAATTAGCACACTTTCACAAAATGGTGCAACCTTATACATTCAATGTGGTGCTTCATCTTCCTCCTCGAAGGTTTCTAGGAAGTTTTATGGAAAATGGAAGATGAAGCATACACCATTTGTTATTACTTAGAGACAAGTGATATCCAAGCCTCAAGAAAATAATACATGATACAAACATGTATTCTGATGAAACATAAGTCAAAAACTTTTAAAGGCTTTGTGCATGGAAAATATATGTGACAAGTGGCAAATGCATGGTTATTAACATTGATAAGTGTCGTTAACTTTTATCATGCAAAGGCTTTGTCATTAGGCGAAGGGTTCGACAATGGTGATTGGTTATAGGAGAAGAAAATTACAAATGTTTCAATTAGGTCCCTTATGCATGATTTGGCCATTAGTAGAAAACAGATAGTGATGTAAACCTTACAAAAAAAAAGTGAGACCCGACGCTCAATGAGGTTCCTTTGCCAAGGACCGTTCAAATTTAGATTTTTTGATAAATAAAAAAAGAACCTTGACCCATTATCTATCAAAGAGAAGAACCAGAGGTATAAGAAGATAGTAGATGCCACACTCAAAATAGAAGAGAAGTTGTGAGTGATAAGTCTGAAGGAACGCCATAAGATAAAATCTTGATAAGTTCTAATAATAATTCTTTGAAGAACTTAAGAGAAAACTCTCAACGTTAAAATCATCAAATCTATTTTTGTTCTCCCTCATCTTTTATATATTTATAGAGACCTCTTGGGATGTCTAGTTTTATTACAACAACTAATGACAACTACCAACTACTACTAATAATTTAGGCACTTAGGATTCCGGCACTTAGGATTCCAGCACTTATTACAACAATTAATGAAAACTTACAACTATTAACTACTAAATACTACCAATAAACTAGGCACTTGGAATGTTAGCACTTATTACAATAGTTACTAGTAACTTATAGCTACTAACAACTATCAATATTGAGACTTCATATCACATGGGTTGTTATGCTGTTGTTCCCCATCACATATGGATGTTCAATGGACCTTGTGATTTTTTTTTAGCAACCTAGTTCGCATCTTATAGGAAAAAGTTGCTATTTTTTTCCAGAAAAGGATTTCGATCAAATTTGAGAGAGACAACCAAAATTATTGTAAAATCCAATTACCAAATTCAAGCTACGATTCCAGATTTTGAAATCCTACCGATGTTGAAACTGAAATTGTTCACGAATCCACTTCTGGGTGGGATTGGGAAATTAATTCAACACCAGAAATCTTCAAGGGTAAGTTTCTGTGATTGTAATTGATTTATATTCAGTTTGTAATTGTTGAACTAAAAATTAGATTTCAATTTTGTTGTGCAATATGGGTATGACATACATTTTATGTTTCAATGATTACACAATCACATGTATGTACATTTAGCACACTTACAGGACACAAGCCAGCCATTGACCAATAAAGAAGATTAAAATCGGTCATAAAAGATATGGTGAAGAAAGAGATAATTAAATGGCTAGATGCAAGTATCATTTACCCAATATCTGATAGTTAGTAGGTTAGTCTCATACAATGTGTACCAAAGAAAGCAAGATTCACCATGGTGTCCAATAAAAATAATGAATTGATCCCAACATGCATAATCACTCAATGGATAGTTTGCATTATCTACCACCAGCTAAATAAAGCCATAAAAAAAAATCACTTCCCATTACTTTTCATTGATAAAATATTGGACCAAGTTGCCAAATACGAGTACTACTGCTTCTTAGATGGATATTCAGGCTATAATCAAAGAGCAATAGAACTTGAGGACCAAGATAAGACCACATTCACATGCCTTTATAATACATTTACTTTTCATAGGATGCCATTTCGACTTTGTAATGCATTCGCCACCTTTCAATAATGCATGATGGTGATCTTCTTTGACATTATGGAAAATATCTTAAAGGTATTTATGGATGATTTTTCTATTTTTAAGGACTCATTTGATTTATGTTTAAATAATCTAGCATTTGTATTAAGAATATGTGAGGAGACCAATCTTGTTTTGAACGGAAGAAAATGTTACTTTATGGTTATGGAAGGTATAGTCTTAGGCCATAAAAGTTTATCCAAGGGTATAGAGGTTGATAAGGAAAAAATTGCGACAATAGAGAAACAGCTCCCCTACTGATATTAAAGGAGTTCGAAGTTCTCTTAAACATGCATAATTTTATAGATAATTGACCAAGAAATTCTAAAGATCTCAAAGCCCCTTTGCAACCTTCTTAAGAAAGATGTGCAGTTTAAATTTGATGATGATTACTTATAAGCCTTTGAGTCCTTGAAGAAGAAACTCATAACAGCCTTTATCATCATACCACTCGATTAAGACCTTCAATTTGAGTTCATGTGTTATGCTAATGATACAAATGTAGGAATAGTTCATGGATAAAGAAAGAATAAGGTTTTCCACTTTATTTACTATGCAAGGAAGATCTTGAATGATGCATCGGCCAATTGTATCATCACAGAAAAAGAGCGAGTAGTAATAATGTTCACCTTTGAAAATGTTTGACCATATCTCATCGGAGTCAAGGTGACCGTCTATACCAACCATTTTTCCATCAAATACTTGATAACCAAGAAAGACGCTAAGTCTCGATATATCTGGTGGGTACTGCTATTGCAAGAGTTTGGTTTGGAGATCAAAGATAAAAAAGGCATTGAAAATCAAGTTGTGAACCACATGTCATATTTGAAAGGCATAACCAAGGAAGAGACAATAATCAATAAATTCTTTCTGTACGAGCAATGTTTTGTAGCCTAACACCTCAAGATACAATGTTATACTGGCTTTGTTAATTTTCTTGTTAGTGGTATTTTGCCTTCTAATTTAACTTCATAGCAAAAGAAAAAACATTTATATGACATAATGTTCTATTGATTGAGATGAGCCCTTCTTGTTCAAACATTATAGTGATTAAATGATAAGAACATATGTACTGCATAAGACTATAGAGGATATTTTAGAGGTGATAAAATGATAGCCAAGGTCTTGTAAAGCATTTTTTATTAGTGTACCTTATTCAAATATGCATACTTCAATACCGCTCAGTGTGATAGATGCCAAAGGATAATGAATATATCAAGAAAACAAAAGATGCCTCTTCAAAGAATTGTTGGGGTTGAATTATTTGACATTTGGGGGATTGACTTCATGGGACCATTTCTACTCTCAAATAGACAAAAATATATCCTAGTGGCAGTAGACTATGTGCCAAAGTAGGTAGCAAGCAGTTACACTTCCAATAAACAATGCAAAAGTAGTGGTCAAATTCCTTCGAAAGAGTATTTTCACAAGTATGGCACTCCATGAGCTATCATTAGTAATGAAGGGCCACACTTCTGTAATAAATACTTTTCAGTCATTTTACAAAAGTATAAAGTTAAGCACAAGATTGCTACTACCTACCATCCATGGAATAGTGGGTAATCCTAGGTTTCCAATCAAGAAGTCAAATGGATCCTAGACAAGATAGTCAAGCTAAGCCGAAAAGATTAGGCTATGAGATTAGACGGTACACTTTAGGCCTATCTCATAGCTTACAAGACACTATTTTTGATGTCTCCTTATTGGCTCATATTTGGGAAAGCTTGTCATATTTTGACAAAGTTAGAGTATAAACCTTATTGGGCCATCAAAGCCCTTAACTTCGATCTACAGTAACTAGAGACAAGAGACTATTACAACTCAATGCCACAATGAGTATGACTTTAAGGATATCGAAATGCCAAGCTATATAAGCCGAAGACCAAGAGATGGCATGACAAACGTATAGTCATACGGGTTTTTGAATCGGGAAAAAACGTATTGTATTTATTTCTCGACTTAAATATTTTTCTAGTAAGCTCAACATAAGATAGTTCGGTCATTTCCACATTCTCAAAGTATATCCTCATGAAGCTATAGAGTTTGCTAATAGATAGACAAATCAACCCTTCAAAGTCAATGGGCAGAGATTGAAGCACTATTGCGGAGGTAAATTCGATCATCAATAGTCCTACCTACCATTTATAAAGCCTTTAAGACCAAAGATGCAGTCCTAATGACATTTCTATCTTAATACATGGCACTAGAGATGAAAGGGTGGTATTGCTTCTCAACCTCCAGACTTACGCCATTCCTTTACATGAGTAACATCATCAAACAACAACAATTCTTATGTATGCCGTCATGTCAGCCGCTCTGTCAACATTAGCTAAATTATCTAAGCCAAAATTCTTGCTTGTGCATGCCTTATAAAGGCCATCCTTTTCTTCTTTTCTCTAATTACTATATTATATATATGAGTAGGAGTACACTAGAAGAATAAATATCTGTAAGCTATCGTTAGCTGAAGATCCTCATCAAGCCTTACCTCATGTAGCTCCAAAAATTGATCTAACCACCAATTTATTAAACATGTCCACTAGTGCTAGATTAAACAGACTTGAGGCATAGGTTTACCAAGACTCAGGAGATTGCCAGCCTTTGTCAGTACTTCCAAGCTTTCGCAAATAACCAATTTTAGTGGATGCAATTTTGCACCACTCATATGAGATGGGGCACCAGCCAAATTCTGACGATGCCTTTGATAAACATTGCTCCACCTATCGCTATCACTGCTGAGGATGATGATGATGATCGTATGGACTTCTATATAATAAAGTGCGATTTGGATTGAGCAAACTTACTTATGCAGATAGGGAAGTGTTTCAATTTTCTTTACTTTTTCGCCATAGGAACCATGTCTCATTTAAATTTAGGGGCGAGAAACACTTACCTATCAACTATTATTTTTTGCTTCCATTTATCTGCCTTCTGTTTTATTTATATTTTATTTTCATTTTATGTTGTTTTTATGTCATAAGTGTTAGAATTTATGCTTACATGTCATCTCTTTATGTATGAATATTTTTTTAATATTTATACTAGTATTATCATCTCATTAAATCACTAATTAAATTTTAAATATGGTAAGATGCTTGTAACTTTTTCAGACATTGTATGATCTAAAAGAATTCAGATCTGGTCTAAATAAGTTTAGATTAGTGCTAAGAATTTGCAACACTGAGAGTTATAAATGCTAATGGCTGGGACTGATAAGAGTTATTAGGTTATAAGAGTCAACAGTATTTAAAGAGTTAGAGCCTTGTCTGAAATAGGACAAAGACTTAAGAATATATTAGTAAATGACATAGTTATAAAGATTTACAAATTATGTTAGAAAATGTCATTATGTAAATATGTTATTTTCTGATCTATCTTCACTGATACTGGTCTATCAGTGAATACCTTAATAAATATATAAATCGGTGTATGTCTATTTTTATAGTCCAGATGGTTATTCTTAGTAGACTATGAGTTTAGCGGAATCTCGTATAGAGATACATGTATTTAGTAAGGACTAAATACTGAACAGACTCACAAAGATCTCTAATAAACATCTTATAAATTCGTCAATGGAGGGTCTTTCGAGTTGAGTAGGATTCGCAGTCTTTTGACCTGAGTGCTATGGTGGGCTTATGAGTGATCCACTATACTTGGGTTCTACACATGTTAGAAACCTTTCATGGTCTGATCGTTGGATGTCGCTCAGTGTGGTCCGATGCTCATGGAGGCCGGTGTATATAGACATAAGATCCATTAACTCATTTGAGTGAGTAATATATCCTAATGCTCTAAGATTATATTTCAGAAAGTTTTATGATCATAAGCAGTAATTCTTGAGAAAATAGTTTAAACCTAAGGATAAATAATATCACAAAAGTGTTTGGAATATTATTTATTGAAATACAATTCTAGAGATATTGTTATAACCTCAACTTGATCTATATCTCTGCTCTATCCGAATATAAATGAAGGGGGAATTATATGAAAATGTTATAGCCTCAACTTGTATGGTCTAATGTGCCACTTTGTAATATCCATAACATGTGTGTGGGGCATCGTTCATGGACGTATGGAGGAGTTCCATATAAAAATTTAGGTGTTGACCTAGAGAGTCTCACAATATGAAGTGTACTCGTTGTGCACTGGGCAGCATTATGGATTAAATAGTTTCATCTTAGAAATTTTAGTAAACCGAAAATATATTTCAGGGTTCCTCGGGTTATCCACTTGTCTAGACTTAAATTTTAAGAACATCATTTAATTAGTTGACAAGAGTTGTTAACTAATTAGATGCTAACAAGTGGCATAAATTTGTTCCATAAATTGTTTCACCATGAATTCACCCATTAACCATGTTAGTAAAATCAAATAAAGTAAAAAAGAATAATTATTCAAATAATTTTTGAATAATTGAATAATTATTATTTAAATAAATAATAATATTTATTTAGTTGTTTATTATTTTGATTTAGGTGAGAGACATATACCTAATTAGATATAATAGCCACAAAATCTTACTTTTTAGTTTTTTGGCCACTTAATCAATTTTGGGAGCACTTGGAAAGTGTTTAACACACCTAAAAATTAAATTGCAAATTGATTAATAAAGGGTGAAGCAAAAAATTATGCAAGAAGAGAGCATTGGAGAGAGTTTTTTGTTTGTTTTGGAGATGTTTTCTTTGAACAAATGGTTATGAGAAAAATAAGAGAGAAAGAAAAATAAATTCTTCTTATTTTTCTTTCAAGAAACAAAATCTTATTGCTAAAAATTTAGTTGCTACTATTCTAAGTTCACAATCTCACCATATTATTATGAACTAGAATTGAACAATAGTACACTTCAAGGTAAACTCAAAGTTGGAGCTAGAAAGAAATTAAAATTAAAATTTTCACTGAAGTTCTTCAAAGGTAAGTTTTCTGTCATCTTATATTGTTAATGATATAAGTTACATGTGTATATGTTGATCATATACTTAATTTCGCTGCAAAATCGTGTATATGATACATTTATTTAATTTTTTTAATATATACACAATCACATACATATACTCTAAAATACGTTAACAATAAGTCTGTATAAAAGAAAAGTAAAAGAGTAGTAGTGAAATCATATCTGTTTATTTACGAAATTTAGTGTCTATTCTATTTATTGCTTTTGCTTTCATTTTTTAGGTTGAAATGATGATTGTCAATGATGAAAAATAGAATAATTGGTTGATTTTTTTTCCACAAGTCCTTAGGATCAAGTTCAACTTTCTTTTTTTTTTCTCAAAAATAGAATATTTGAAATAATTTTGATATATATATCTAGGATCAAGTTCAACTTTACTTTTGAGCTAAACATGTATAATTAAATCTTTTTTAAGGGATACTTATGCTTAGGTGGTACACTAAAATTTTGAAAACCGACATTTTAAAATTTATTTGATTACTGTTTGAGGCAAAATCTTAAGAAACACATGAATAAAAAAATAAAATTATGCAAGTTTTGGACCAACTAAGCCTTTATAGTATACCTTAGTTAAATGGCCTGATTTCACCAATATCTATATATTTGAAAAATTGACACTAGTACTTAGTTTTTAAGCAAAATATACACTAATGCTCAATTATTAAGAATCTACTGACAAAGTTAATAAATTTAAGGATAAAGAGTCATTTCACACTTCAAACATTTAAATTCTTTTAAAAAAATAAAAAATATAAATATAATATTAATAAAATAAATTTAAAAAATAAAAAAAGTTGTGAGCAGCAGGCAAAATTAGCCAGATAAAGGTTGATTCTGATTAGGCCTAAAACAATACTCTCAACAAGGTATCTATGATTTCTCATACAAATCGCCTTGAACCATTGTTACTAAAAATCTGAAGAGTCTCTGTTCTTCAAGTAAAACACAATTTTGTAACCGAAAAATGTATTACAAAAGCAGAGTTAAAAAAAAAATGATAAGAATAAAGACTAAAACAACACGGCTGGTAAGTTCACAAATTTTATTTCCTGTTTGTACAATTGGACGTGAAAGTTGAGTTGACAATTGAAGTTTTTGTTTTTATTTACATATTTGATGGGTTTTTTTTTTTGTTTGATTGTAGGGGATTTGAGGAAATGTTGACAGGGCCAATGGGATTACATCACTAAGATCAAAAGCTGATATATAAAGATGAAGATAGGGATTCCAAGGTGTTTCTTTACATGGTTTGAGTGAACGATAAATAAAAAATTGTACTTGTTAAGGACCTAATTAGTCAAGAGAAATATTTGCTGGAGATAAGAAAGAATGGCAAGATAGAGAGGGCTTTAAAATTAATATCAGAAGTTAACTTGGAAGTTGTCAAACTTCAATATCAATATCAAGAGAAATGTTTGTTGGAGATGAGAAAGAATGCCACTAGGCCTACTAGAGCACCAGCTAAAATGGTCGTTGCTCACGGCCAAGCCAGACGAAGGTTGTTAGATCACCGGCGATTTTTTATCATTGTCAGATTTTTTTTTCTCTAACTTTTAAAAGATTTTATTTATTATTATTATTTTATTTTTATTTTTTAAAGTGTTTTAAAATTTTTATTTTATTTTTAAGGTTTTATTTTTTATTTTTTATTTTATTTTACTTTTTTATAATTAAAAGGTCAAATTTTGAATTGAAAATTAAACTTTTTGTGAACTTATGCAAGTGTCATTGTCATATTAGTCTCTTTTAATGTGTAAAGGGTATAACTTAGTCATTTGATATTGATTGACATGGAATTTGTTAACTTTAATGAAAATTTTCTAATGATATGGCATCCTATATATTTTACAAAATAATTGAGGTATTAATATCGATTTTTCAAACTTGTGAATATTGATGAGTAAGCCATACCTTAGAAGTATTGAGAAAAATATTTATAATTTTATCCTTAGTTACCATATTTTTAGCCCAATTACCCATTTATTTGACTCAACCAATTTACAAGCCTAGATTTTAAGTTTATTTTAACCCAAATTACCCATTAACATCGTAAAACCTTGGGTCTACCAATGAAGGGTACCATTTTGTATAGAATTAAGCAAATACCAATAAGTCTGGTTGTATCGATCAATTTAAGTTTGGGGGCATGTCAATTCTTTATTAGTAAAAAAAAAACTTAAATTTCTTATATTTCCAACTTAAGCTACAAAAGAAATTCTTTGAATTTGAGCGGTTGGAAAGAAGAAAGGGAAAGACAATAAGTTTAGGGGAAAATATGCATTAGGAGAAAAATCATGAGGTTCTTAGTAAGACCTAGAGTTCATGGTGTTATTTGAGCCAATTTATTTATCCTTTATCTCATCTTGACCATAATCTTACGTTACAAGCTATATAAGGTCTTAATTGATCCTTAGGCATATGTCTTTCTACATTAGTAGAGAGTAGTATAAAAAAAAGCATATAGATGTGTCATTATAGATTAATTTATAGCAAGACATCATCTTTTTTGCATAATCTTAAATATTGAGTAAGCCTAGGTATTATTTAACTATTACATGCTGACTGCACACACATAGTGATCATTAATAAGAAAGAATAAGATACTGAATGTTGATATTAAGAATTATTAAAGAGCTATCTATCTAATTTCTAAAAAGACTTGTATCATTTCAAACAACCTATGAGACAAATTGTTTGATCATTTAGTCAACCTAGCATGTTATGTTTTATTTTGATTCTTTATCTTTTTTAGTCAAGAAAAATCTCTGCTTTATCTCTCTAATTTTAATTTTATTTTTTCATTACTCGAGGACGAGTAATTCTCTAAATTTGGGTGAAACTGATAAGGGTATAAATATCATATATTTTTATCTATGTTTTACTTAGGAATTGTCTATTTTTATGAGAATAGATGGTTATTTATTTGCTTAAATGTTTATTTGTAAGGATGGAGAAAAAGTGTAGAAATTGGAGTCAAAACTAGAAAATTGGACTAAAAAGTAAAAAATAGAAAATATCAGCTTAATGCCACAGTATTAGACACTTGAATGCTCTAACATTCATACATTTAACAATGCCCCAACGATAATTTCAGAAGGTTAGATCAATAATTCCAACACTTTACTGCCTCAGTGCCAGAAGATCATCACTCCAGTTATACGACTAAACACAACCCTAATTTGTTTATCACATTAATACCCCAACGTTGAATGGGGAATGTTGTAGCAATGAAGACTTTCAAACCAACGCCCTAGCATTGAGAGGAGAATGCTCTAGCATTAACACGATTTTCTAATTTGATTTTAAATTCGATTTCAAGACTCCAAGGTTTTCTTATAAAAGGCTACTCATTCTAACCTCTTAAGAAGACGTAACACAAGTCTTTTAGAGTAATTTGAGCAAAATTAAAACAATTTTAGAGGGAGAAGCAAGGAAAACTCAAGAAAGCAAGAGATTGTTGGTGAATCTTTGGCGTATCATCCAACTGTAAATTGACATCTACATTTGCTTACTTTTGGTTGTATAATTTTTATTTTATTTTTCAACCATAATTCACTTCTAATCATGAACTAAATTTATTTTCTATGATTATTACTCGAACCCAATATGTGTGCTTAATTATTGGATCTTTTTAATATTTAGTTGAACTTAATTCTTTATTATTCAAATTATTTATTTTTAATATTTCATTATATTTAGCCAATAATGTAATGAATTGGGGATACTTTGATAAACTAGAGAGATCTATAAGTTATAACTTAAGATAGAGATATACTTAATTGGCATATATGGTCAATAAAACTTGTCCTGAATGAATCTTGATTTATACAATTACCATAGAGATATAAGTAGTTATTGAATTGTGATATACTTGCTTGACCTTGAGAGAGGCTTGTGAATATATTAGTATCTTGATCAATAATAAGAATTGAGGGATTTAAATATTAAATGATTAATCTTTAAAAATATATTGAGGGATAGTAATTAACCATAGGCTTTTTATATAAAGCTTTGTTCTTGATTTACTTGAGTTGTGTTATTTATTTTCTGCACTTTTATTTAGTTTATTTAACTATTTGTCAATTGTGGCTTTGATTTTATGAATAATTACTTGAAATACACAAATTTAGTACTTGGTTGAAAATAATATTTATTCTTGTGGGTTCAACATCTAATTTTATAATCCCTTTGTTACTTGTTTTCGATAGCTTGCGCTTAAGCTTTGCTTAAAAATTGCATAACACTTAACTTCTAATCTAGTGAACAGACTGAAAAAGTCTATTTATAGACTTAAGCAAATCTCTTGAAGTTTGAATCTTCGTTTTGATGATGTAATCATAGGTTCTAATTTTATAAAAAAAATAAAGAGGAAGTTGTGTGTATAAAAAAGTAAGTGTGAGCATGATTATCTTTCTAGTACTTTATATGGATGACATACTCATTATTGAAAATAATATTGGTATCTTACGATCAGCCAAGAGTTATCTAAGTAAAAACTTCTCCATAAAGGATTTGGAAGAGACTTCCTTTATACTGGATATAAAGCATTATAGAGATCAGCTTAAAGACTGATAAGACTCTCAAAGTCCTCGTATATAAACAGTATTCTGGAAAGGTGTAGTTTTAGTGACTATAAGACAATTAATGTACCTTTCAAATATGGTAGTCATATGTTTATGAGGACGTAACCTTAAAATAAAGATAAAAAAAATTAGAATGACTAGCGTATCTTATGCCTAAACTATAGGTAGCATAATTTATACGATGTTATATATAAGACCTGACATTAGTATGACTATAAGTATTACAAGCTGGTATCAGTTTGATCTAGGAAACAACTATTAGATGGCAATGAAATATATCTTTAAATACCTTAAAGGTATAAAGAATAAGTTTTTGATTTATAGAAAGAGTGCTTTATAGGTGAGAGAATACATTGATTCAAACTTCTAATCTAATCCAGATAATAGAAAGTCTACATCCAATTATATGTTTCTTCTCAATGGTTCCACTATTAGTTTGAGGAGTGCAAAACAAGGATCCACAGCTGATTCTATAATAGAGACAAGATACATTACGGCTTTAGAAGCTGCAAAGGAAGTAGTGTAGATATGCAAATTTGTTGTAGAATTGAGAATAGTTCCAAGTATAGTTAATCCTATCTCACTATATTGTAATAACAATAGGGCAATTACATAAGCAAATGAGCCTGAAGCACACCAGATGTCTAACATGTAGAATGGAAGTACTACATAGTTAGAGATATTTTAGTTAAAGAAGATGTAATAATATCTACAGTAGATTTTATTAATAATGTAGTGGACCTACTTACTAAGGCCTCAACTCCTAATGTAGTTTTAAAATATTTAAAGTCAATGGGTTTTAGATACCATGGTTAATGGCATAGAGCAAGTGGGAGTTATTGAAGATGGTGCTTACATGATAATTTAACTTTTGTATGAATATATTAATATATTATACATTGCACATTTCTGTAAATTATTTATTTATTATATCGTAATAATCTTGTTCCATTTAAGACATTATAGATCTAAAGGAGTTTAAATCTGATATAGAAATATTTAGATCATAACTAAAAATTAGTAATCTAAGAGTTAAAGCCTTATCTAGAATAGAAAAAAGACTTGAGAATATTTATTATAATGACATAATTGTAAAAAGTTGTAAATGGTGCTAAAAAATATCATTATACAGTATATTTCTCAGAAATAGTGTTCCTGATCAATACTTACTGACACGAGTCAATTGATAAACCTTATAGATCAAATTATGTTTATATCTAAATTGTCTAGACGACAAGTCTTAGCAAATTATGAGATCAGTGGAAGCTAGTTTAGGCATAAAGGTATTCAATTAAGACTGAGTACTGAATTAACTCACAAAGACCTTTACTAGACATATCATAAATACGTTAATGGATGGTCTTCTTGAATTGGGTAGTATTTCTGATCCTTTAACCTAAGCGTTACAATGAACTTACAAGTGATCCATTATGCTTTTATTCACACATGCCGAGACCTTTCATAGTCTAACATTTGGATGTTATTGGGCATGGTTCGATGCTCATGGAGTATAATTTGCATAGATATTGAATTCGTCAGCTTATATAGGTAGGTTGTATATCTTGATACTCTAAAATTGTATTTTAGAAAGTCTTATAGCCATAAACATTAACTTCAAAGAAGATTTCTCATAGGATAAGACAATATCGTAAAGAAATTTGCAGATATTATTTATCGAAATACAAATTTAGGAGATAAGTTTATTATCGAGCAAATAAAAATTTAACAGTAAAGATTTATGTCTCTATTCTTTCAAGATATAGGTAATTGAGGGACTATACGAATATGGATAACCTCAACTTTTATGGTCAATGCGTCATTTTATTGTATCTGCGATATGTGAGTGGGGTAGTGTTCACGAACTTATAAAAATAATTCATAAGGAAAATAGGTATGAACATAGAGCGTCTGACAATATAAAATGTACTCGTTGAGCACTAAGGTACCAGTTAGGATGGAAAAGTTCGATCCAGAAAAATTACGAATAAGTAGGATTTAATATTACCGCCTCTCGGGATGAACACGTGTCAAATTTTAATTGTGAGAATTTACCACATTACTAAGCATTGAAGGAAGAAGTTTTGTATAGTACTTGGACAAGTTTTGGACACTTGTCGAGTACTTAATTATTTTAATAAAAATTAGTGGTTAAGTTTTGTATAATACTTAAACAAGTGTTAGACACTTGTCATGCACTTGATTATTTTTATAATGTTTAATGGTTAAGTTTTGTTTAATATATTACAAGTGTTTAATCTTTAAATAATAATAAAAGTATAAGAGATACCTTTTGGATAAGAATTTAATTCGTTCAATTATTCTTGTTTTGAAGAGAAGCAATGTTTAAAGGCATGACCAGTGTCTATTTAAAAATAATATAATGAAAGTATAAGAGTTATACTTAAGGCTTATTCTTGGTTCCTTTTTTTTTTCTATTGGCTTTTGCTTTTGAAGATAAAAGTGACTTTGGCTTTCTAAAGAGGAAAATTGAGAGATTGAGAGAGAGAGAGAGCTTAAAGAGTTTAAGCTAGATCAAAACAAATCTAGCAAGTCACAAGTTATTATTTAAGAGTTTTAAACCTATTGTAGTTAGGTCTTAAATTTATTGAAAAATACATTTTAAGGTGAAACTCTGAGATCTACTTATCTAACAAAATTAATAATCTTTATCAAAAATATATTTTTTTATTATTAATGGAATTATTTATGCTTATGTGATTTGAAATGCATATTATGCGTCCGCTATATTTTGTGTGACACATTCGCGAACACCCATCACAACAGTAACAAGTATTATAGTCAACAAAAATGTAACTACTAATCCTTCCATTTACACAGAGGATAGATATGTGTAACAACAAACATTGTACATAGTAGATGTTATTAGGGAAGTAAATATATATCCTAAAAAATATTTTAGTCAAATATATAAATTAGATGATTATTATGTTACCTAAAAATCAAATCACTTTCATGACTAATATTGATATGATCCTTGGTCAAGATGTAATATTTTCTTAAAACTACCCTTCATGCCTCTCAAGTTCTTTTTTATAGTATCTGAGATCTTCAACTGAATTCATAAATATGCTTAAGGTTGTGCTAGTGATTTTTTTTTTTTGGTAAAGCTCTTCTGATTCTTAAATTAGAAATTCTGAATTTGGAAAATATGAAATTGAAAAAAATACCGGTGGCCAGAAATGGTTATATAAGCTTTTACTTATTGTTTTTTCTCTGACTACGCAAGTTTTAATGCCTAAGTCTAGCATGTATCCTCGCATGCGGGCTTTGACCTTCTTTGGTCTTCTCTTTTATAGATTTGTCGGGTGATTACTCCTCATTTCTGACTATACGGGCCTTCTCCGATTGGGCCCCTCGGTGAGTTACACTTTGGATCTGGGGGTTAAATCCATGGGGCCATAACAAAGAAGTGGTTCAATTCGATCATATGAACTTCTCGTGCCTGGCTTATCTGGCAGATTAGTAAAGGAGTTTAGCGATCTACTGATAAATCATAATATACAATACTTTATTATAGGAATTCTTCTGTGAAAATTGATAGTTGTATTATTTTGTTATATAATTTATTTTATTTATTTTCCTTAACTATCTTGTTGTATGCATTACACAAGTTTGTATTAAAAGAATTTGTTTAATGATAATTGTGTACTACAAAAACTTAATAAGTGGTAGCTACACTTTCAATGGCCTATATAGTTCTCAACCAAATCTAACTTTATTGTGTTCCTAAATGCACCCATTATTTGTAAAGATGACCACAATGGAAAGATTATACTTGAGGTCATTAAATGAATATAAATTGAGTTTATATGGTAATGGAGTTTGCCAGTAATTTACTCTTGCTTGTTTAGCATTTTTATCATATTTCTCCTCAGTGTTTTAATAAGTACTAATGTCGCCCTTTAAATATATTTTTCCGCCTGAAAGTGACCATTTGCCTCCTTAAAAAGGAGGTAATGGTATTTATTGAAAAATTTAAGGCGAAAACTGATAAAAATGCCAAAATGTAGGAAGAAATTGGATTTTTTTATATTTATTTTTACATTTAACTTGAAAATGTGTATGCTATTTGACTCTAGTTATTACATAAACTTTGATATGGATGGTTGTATTTCCATCCCATATTTTGTGTACTAACACTATTTATTAATGCACCTTATCAAAATTTTAATATTTTGCAAATAAATTCGAATAATTCTTAAAAATATCTCTATTTGTTTAACATTTTTTATATTTTTTCTTTTCTTTCTTTTCCACCAAAAAATTAACAAAAACTTTCATTGCATACAATTATTTATGAACTTGTTTTTTTATAAAGAAATACGACAATTTCATTTTAAGTTACTTTTTATGTATATTATAAAGAAACATATTTCAATTCAAGAAATAGTTTAAGGTACATAAAAGAAAAATATTAACATTTATGTGGTGCAAAAGACTCTCAAAATCAATATAAATAATTATCCAATAAACATTTATCTCTTTTGGTTATTTTATAACTTTAAATATAAAACAAATATGGAATAAAAATATCAGACAAATTTGAGAGGGCTAACAAATTATCTTTAAGAAATTCAAATATTAGTTAAACTTTATGAATAATTGTTGATGTACAAAGATTGTCCATAGTCCAAGTCTAAATGCAAAAATATGATCATATATGTCCAATAGTTATTGTATATAGACTCAAGCCTTTTTTTCAAGGCATAATTTGTGAGTTATTATTTGGTATGTTTAAGATTGCACTAAATAAGACCTAAAACATAAAGACTTTTAGACTAAGGCCTATTTGGAATGAAACTTAATACGATAAAATGGTAAGTTCGTATAGCTAGGCTAATGGATAAATACAAGCCTATAAATAATCTTTTGACCTTTAGAAGTCTTTTTAAAATTAAAAAGCTTCATTACTTATCTATTAACATAAGTAATTAGCTTTGTAGAGATTATTTAGAATAAAACAACTAAAATTATTTCTTTGTTATTATAAATATTAGAAATTTGTTTTTTTTAATAAAAAACTCTTATCCAAATGATAACTCCCTAAATAAAAAGAATTTTAGAATGACTAAGGATCAAAAAGTATGTTTCAACCAAATACAAACCTTTACACTATAAATACCTTCTTTTCTCACATTAAAAAGGAAGACATACACTATTTACTCAACCCTCATCATATTAGAATAGCCCGCATATTTTCCAGTGCATACATTGCCTAAATATTAGATGAAAATCTCTTTGAAATTTAAAAGAGGCACGTTCCATCAAACCCTAAAAGTAGGGTTTATTATGATATCAAACCTTACCTTTTATCAACACTCAAAATGCACGTTAGACTATATCAAGTCACCTTAAACAAATTCATTATTCCCCCTTAGATTGTTTCTCTATTTAGTACAGTAAAACCCAACTGCCATATTTCTCACAACTTAAGACTAGATTTATTCAATTAAAAGGCTTCAAAGCAAAGTGTGCTGCAGCAAATTCGCAACATTAGGCCCCTTGGACACTAGAAGATCTTTAAGGGTGTAATAGGCCAAACTCTCAGCTCAATATAATTGAAGATGTTAAAATCCAATGAGCAATTTTAAAGTCAGCTCATTTTTACAGTCTAGTCTTTCATACCAACATCATTGGACCTAATGGTATTCAACCATGTAGTAGCCTCATAATTTCTCCTTAACATTTTTTATGACTCTATAGGGAGTTTGATTAGGATTTTATGATGACAAAGTCAAAGAAGAAAGTTTGAAACTTAGGAAACATGAACAGTAAAGACTAAGGTGAATCCTTACACCAAAAAGGATTTTTCAATTGATTTTCTAGGAGATCAAGAAAAAGAAACCTAAGGAGGCAATCGAACTAAGGATAATAGTGTGATGGCTCTAGCCCAAGTTTTGAGGGATACCATTTAAGAATCCTTAAGATAAAGTAAGAAAAAGCTACTTGAGGCTCTCATTATAGCTAAAATGGAAACTTCACCAATAACTATAATTATTGCTTTGAATCAAATTTAAAACACTTTTGAGAAAATGGACACAAATAAACTATGCCAACTAGATCATGCAAGATAGGAGAACTAAACTTTTTACTTGGTTAGATGTCTTAGCCATAGTGAATCAAATAAGTCATAACAACATTACAACTATTATAGAATATGTTTCATTACCACCATAGCCCAATTGAACTTCTAGACATGTCCTGCCCTAAAGGATATGATATCCCCTCCTTTTCTTTGTTTGATAGTAAAAAAAAAAAACTATAATAAGCATATAAGGAGATTTATTGACTCTTCTGATGTGTATGCAAGCAATAGAAATTTATGGTTTAGGGAATTCTTTAAGTCCACCATAAGCTTGGGGTTCACTTAATATACTTAATTCTAGTTAGATCCATTAATATTTGAGAAGAGGTGGCTTTCAAATTTTATAAGAAATATTTCAAAAGAAAAGAAAAGACAATGGTGATATAGTTGAATTAAACTAAACAAAGTTGTTCAGAATAACTGGTAAAATATATAAGAAGGTTTAGGGATTTGACACTAGATTGTGATGAACAGAAAAGAGAAGAAGAACTAGTGGAAATTTGCATTAGCAACATGTTAGTCGAGCATTGAGGTTACTAAATGATGTAGGGATTATTTTCTTCAACAAACTTATAGAGGATACAAAAATTTTTCTATGTTAGTCAACATATTCTTTGTAAGAAGTTGAAAGTCTAACGAAAGAAAGAGAGCGACACCATAAGTTGTATACATGGATAACCGATCAACATCGTATACTATACAACCTACTAAGGAGTTATATATTGAAAACCTATACCTTGCAGCAAAGAAAAATTCAATTCTAAACCTACAGATGTTAGATTTATTTATCAAGCCTTTTCCATCGATGAGGAATCTATTTGAAAATGGCAAAAGGAACCTTAATTTTAGCTATCTATTTTAAATGTTTAATGAACCTATAATATATCACATGAACATATAAAAGATTATGCATGACAACATCAAAGTTACCACTTGGATTTACTTAACAACTCTTAAGTCGTAGACCTTAACTTATTTCCAATACATGAAAATAGAGAGTAGTTGTACTAAACTTGTGAAATACACCAAAGATGGCAATCCCAATAAAGGAAAGATTAAAAAAAAGATGTGGATGTGGTAATCCAAGAGGAAGAATAAACTAACAAGGTAGAAGAGAAGCTACAGAATTTTGTGGTAAAGACCTTACAACAAAATCTTAAATTTAAGTCTTACTTTGACCAATTATGGTATAAGCCCGAGGCATGAAATGTTGCTACAAAAGCACTCATTAATATGTTAGAAAAATATGGGCTATAGTTTTATGTAGCTGAAACATAAATCAATTGAGCTTATCTATAAGTAATTAATGTAATAGTCTTCACTGATGAAGATATAAAGGCACAATGCCTGAACAGTCAATGCCTTTTGTATTTAGAGGCAAATTTTATGATGTGCTAATTAAAAGAGCCTTGTTGATACAAAAGTGTCAATCAACATTATTTTTGTGCCCGTATAGAAAGCTATCAAAATTCTTTTAAGTTGAATATCTAGAAAAAGTTATGAATTTCTAGTTTATTTTGAAGGGATCATCCAACTAGACCTAAAGGTTGGGCAAATTATGAACATCAAAGTCATATACCACATATTTCTTGCAAGCCATGACTTAATACGTAGAAACTGTTAGTGTTAATATACCATCAATGTGTAAAGGCAGGGTTATAAGAAAAATACTCAAGATCGGTACTAATCTAACCATGTTTCATTAAAAAAAGAGTTATCTTATAGATGTCAAAGCATACGATAAATTTGATAATGCCTTCAAAGATATTATTCTAGGCCAAAAGAAGTTCATTTACCTAAGGCTGTAGAAGGAATAGGCTTTAAAATCCAAATCTATGAAAAGCCTTAAATAAGAAAAAAAAAATGAGGAGTTCTTCAAAACAACACATCTTGATAAACATCAAGGTCTTCTTAAAAAGCCTAAGTTAGAGCACCCTTAGTACCAAAAAAAGATACTAAATGGGTGCAACCATTTATGACAATCTTTAGGGCTTACTCTACCTTAAAGAAAAGGCCTATACATCAATAGAGAAGATGATCTCTTTATAAACATTTTTATGGCCAAATAGTCATCTGTGATCGTGGCAATAAAAGAGAAAACTCTATCTTTATCAAAGTATATATTAGATGGCTCTTTAGCAGTTATAGAGGAGTTAGAGCAATTTGATCTAAGCATTGACTAGAAAGTATAGAAAATCTACTTTAATAATCACCAAGTTTTCAATAGAGGAAAAGAAAATAACTTGTTAGTTTACTAAAAGTTCACAATGTTATATTCGCATGAAGCTATTGGGATATTAAGACTAAATCCTCAAATTATATTCCTTTCACTTAATGTTCAACTTAAAATCAAACAAGTCAAGCATTTGGTTGTAGTTTTCATCTAGACATAAGAAAGAAAACCAAAAAAGAAGTTAAGAAATTAATAGCCACTAGATTTATGAAGTCCATTAGATACTTAGCTAAAAAATATAATACATGTAAAGAAAAATAATAGCATTGACTAGACAGTATAGAAAACCTACTTTAATAATCACCAAGTTTTCAATAGAGGAAAAGAAAACAAAAAGTTCACAATGTTATATTTGCATGAAGCTACTGGGATATTAAGACTAAATCCTCAAATTATCTTCCTTGCACTTAATGTTCAACTCAAAATCAAACAAGTCAAGCATTTGGTTATAGTTTTCATCTAGACATAAAAACAAAAACCAAAGAAGAAGTTAAGAAATTAATAGCCACTAGATTTATGAAGTCCATCAGATACTTAGCTAGAAAATATAATAAATGTAAAGAAAAATAATAACATTGACTAGAAAGTATAGAAAACCTACTTTAATAATCACCAAGTTTTCAATAAAGGAAAAGAAAACAACTTGTTAGTTTACTAAAAGTTCACAATGTTATATTCGCATGAAGCTACTGAGATATTAAGACTAAATCCTCAAATTATCTTCCTTGCACTTAATGTTCAACTCAAAATCAAACAAGTCAAGCATTTGGTTGTAGTTTCCATCTAGACATAAAAAGGAAAACCAAAGAATAAGTTAAGAAATTAATAACCACAAGATTTATAAAGTTCATCAGATACTTAGCTAAAAATATAATGCATGTAAAGAAAAATAATAGCCAAATTCGTGTATGTCTTAATTTCAGGTTCTTAACAAGGTTGTCCTAGAAATGAGTTTCCACTATCTAACATAGATATTCTTATAGACTCCACTTCATGACAAGAGATGCTATCATTTATTGATGGATTTAGTGACTACATTCAAATCAAAATGGCTCTATAATACTCTAAGAAAATTGTCTTCTAGACTCCCTTAAGAAATTTCTACTACATTACTATGCCCTTTGGTGTAAAAGAACATGTGAGTAACTTATTAAAGGAGGATGACAATGTATTTATGATATGATAGGTTTAAAAGTAGAGGTTTATGTGGAAGATTTGGTAGTCAAATTTGGCTCTTTGGCAATCCATCTTTAAAACCTTGAAAAGGTCTTCGAGTAGTGTTGACTATATAAACCTTAAAATAGATCCTAAAAAATTTACTTAACAGATGGCCCTAAGTACCGATATTGTCCCACACTTTATCACTGTAGGCTATTATTGCAATGATTTTTGTTCGAGTTAGTGTGGTTCATCACAGCCCTAAAATCGATCGATGTTAACTTAGCTTATTTTTGTTGTCTTTGTAAGCACTTTGCCTTCACTTGCTCAAGCGATGTGGCATATTACAATCATCCCTATTTAGGGAACCAGCGTCCTCGCTGGAAACAATATCCACACACCTCCAATCGAGCTCTAGCTCTGATACCAAATGTAACAAATAGTCTCAAACACCGATATTGTCCCACACTTAGCCACTGTAGACCATTACAGCAGTGGGTTTTGTTCGAGTTATTATGGTTCACCACAGATCCAAAATGTATCAAAGGGTATTATAGTGCCATAGCGAAAACACTTAGGCCTATCAATATTGTCCGATTTGGGTAGGCCATTACCCTTATGGCTTTGTTCCTTGGGGCTAAGCTTTATACAAGCATCCTACACTTGCTTATAACCTCAGAAATGCATCTAGTTAAGTTGGCTTATTTTTGCTGTCTTTATAAGGCACTTTTCCTTCACTCGCCCAAGCGATGTGGGATATCACAATCACCCTCACTTGGGGAACTAAGGTCCTCGCTCGGAGTAACATCCACACATCTTCAGTCGGGCTCTAGCTCTAATACTAAATATAATAGACAGCCCCAAACACCTATATTATACCATATTTAGTCATTATAGGCCATTACAAGCGGTGGATTTTGTCTAGGTTACTACAGTCAACCATAGCCCCAAAACTGAACGATGCTAACTTAGTTCATTTTTGCTATCCTTATAAGGCACTTTGACTTCACTTGCCCAAGCGTTGTGGGATATTATAATTACCCCCACTTGAGAAACCAGCATCCTCGCTTGGAGCAGCATCCACACAACTCTAGTCGGGATCTAGCTCTGATACCAAATGTAACAGATGGCTCTAAGTACTGATATTATCCTACACTTAGTTGCTGTAAGGCATTACAACAGTAGGTTTCATTTAGTTCACTTTGGTTCATCACAGTCCCAAAACTAGTTGATGTTAACTTGGCTTATTTCTGTTGTTCTTCTAATGTACTTTGTCTTTACTCACCCAGACAATGTGGGATATTATTTTTAGTCCACTAAAAGAGCATCATGTTAATCTAATCATGATCTAGTATAATGCATTACTACTACCTTTATAACTCAAAAGGAATTGAAAAGCTTAATTAAAAAATTTTAAAAGATTCATTCACAAGTTAGTCACCTTAATTCTAGTTTACTCCATTGCTAAAGAAGAAAGTTAAATACAAATAGTGTGAGAAGCAATAAGTAGGTTACCTGAAAATCTATAAAATGATTATAGTGTTACTTGTAATAAAGCACAGAGCAAGGGAAAGCTATTAATGTTCTGTCTTGTATGAACTTCTAAGGTAGATGCCTTTCTGACTCAAAGAGATGATGAAAAAGAAGAGCATTCCATCTACTATGTTAATAAACAACTCTCCGGGGCTGTAACTAGGTATTTTAGACTTAAGCATATAAACCCCACTTTGGTATACACTTTATAGTGACTATGACTTTATTTCTTGGTATATCTACTCTATCTCATGATAAAGGCTAATCTTATTTGATACTTGCCTCTCAGACTTATATTGTCTAGAAAATTAGTAAGATCACTGTTAATCATAACAAAATTTGATATCACTTATATAGTTTCAAGTGCCAAAATGGGTCAAGTTGTAGTTTAAATGATTGCAACATTTTTGTAAATTAGAAAACACCTTCATTAGAGGAGATACCAAGGGCTCTATCTACGAAAACATGTGCTATAATAGAAGAAAAAGATTTGTAGGAGCTGTACTTTAACTGCTTAACCATCTTTATAGCTAGTGGTTCATGTTTTGTGATTATTGATCTAAATCGAAGTCTTCTACTTTTGATTTTCAACTTTATTTTCCTTGTACTAACAATATAACAAAATATGGAGCAATAATTATGGGCATACTCACTTCCTTAAGGATGGGTGCAAGAAAAGTCAAATTGATTAGAAACTCTAACATGGTAGTTTATTTGAATATATTGGAAGTGAGTTTACTTGTTAGAGAATTGGCTTTAGTGTCCTGCAAAACTATAGTTCAAAAACTGCTATTTGAGGAGGTCATTGTTGAGGATGGCAAGGTACTAGGTTTGGTACGGATATCCCTAAACTCATATTTACATTCACTTTAAAGATCTAATACTAATTTTTTTCCAAACTTGTTGTGGGTTTAGGGTTTCATTATCAAATTTGCTCAAGTGGATATGTAATACTTAGCTATTATGAGGGCTAAGATAAACTTATACAAAGTGTTAAAAAATATTACGATAAGAAAATGTAAAAAATTTATCTCTCTAAGGAAAAGAGCTATATATAGGCTTAGCTGTACAAAACATTAGCAAGAACCCATTAAAAAAGCATTGTATATCTTCAAAGACTAAACTTAGCTTTGACAAATTCCCAATCTTAAAATGCTTAGTGTCTATAATCTAGTAATTGAAATATCTATAGAAAATTTCTCAAAGAGGTGTTCATATAATGCATCCTTAAGAAAGAAGGACAACAATTATTGGAAGTAAGACCAAGCAATAATCTTGGAACCAAACCAGCTAGAAATATATGGAGTTAATTTAGTTCCTTTTAGTTCTAAACAGTCCTAGCCTAATCTAGGACCTAACTTAAAATCAATCTATGTAGCCAAACTAAACACTTTTTTATTTCTCTGTAATAGAACGCCCTATAACTATTGCCATGAAATTGTTTCTAGTTCTCTATCAAGTTCACTTTTTTTTCCATCTTCAAAAACCTTACCTTCAATTCCAAAAACAAAATCCTTTTCTAATCTATTCAAAACTTGAAAGCACAAGGCTTTGTCATTCAATTGTTTATAATCTCCATAACCCACTTTGTAGAAGATAACTAAGGAAGTCATTTGAGCTTTTTCCTTCTTTAATTTTGACTAAAGATCGGATTCAAGCTAAAGGCAGCTATGGTTTAGTTTAGTTTTATTTATTTTCTTTTATTGTTTAAAGTTTGATCTTTTATTGGATATTATGGTGTAATTATGGTTATAATATCTTTGCCTAAATCAGTTAGAATTTTTAGTGTTTTTGTTGTTTAGAATTTAACTGATGCAATCAGTTGCTAAGTTTATGGCTCTTTTATCTTAATGCCAAGAATATAGTTTACATTGTAGGGTATCTTTGGAAGATTCTAGTTTTTATGGCTTTCTTTTGGACCAGAGTCTTCCCAGACCCAAACTAAACCTAAACTCCAGTACCTTTAACTCTAAGACATCCATCAATCAAGTTATGGCACAAAATATATAGCCAATTTATATAGAGAAGCACAAAGATTTAGGTAATATTAAGCTAAGATGAAGAACCAAGCACACTACATATAGGATAACTACTTAGACTATCAAGATGTAGCCTCAAAAGATGAGGTTTTGATTACCACACCAATTAAGGATTAGAGAATACCTATGTAGATTATGTGTTTAAAAGGCAAAATGTCCCCTAAACCCAAATATGCTCACAAACTTAAATAGACCATTGAGCAATACTTCATGAAAAGTTGAATCTTTTTTCGTAAAAGCCTCAAAGTACATGCCTTAAGATACTTAGACTTCACAAGGCACAAAAGGTATTGCATGAAACTCACAAACACTAAGGCTAATGAAAGCTATTCTACAACTTGCTATGACTTAACTACTTTTGCCTAACATATAAATTTATTATGAAGAATTTTTCAAGAAATGCCACACGTGTTAAATCAACATCAACTTACAAATCCAACATCCTACAACCTTATAAGGCATGACGACACCTTGTTGTTTCACATCTAAGAGGGTTGAACGGTTAGCCTAATTTATTCACCCACAAAGGATGCTTCTCCAAATAGGTATCCCATTAAAAAGGCAATTGGCACAATCATATCAAATTTGTAGTAGGAAACATAATGTCACTTTGAAATATCATGCAAAATAATTCTTGATAGTGGCACACCTTTTGTAGTAAGTAAGTTGATGCCATTTTAGGATGTCACAACATAAAGCATTGTTGCTTATTGATAAGTGCATTTTATATATAATATTATACCCGATAATTGCTCATTTTGAATGTCAATTTATGGTTTTTTATTTATATTAATTTTATTTTGTAAGTTTCAAGTTAATGAAGCTATTTATGATGAAAATTAAAAAAAAAATAAGCAAAAAAATCTCAAATGCTACATTGCAAAATAAACAGTGTTCATAAATAGTGCCCAGGTACAGTACCCAATGAACAGTACGCTACAGTGTTTACACCCAAGCGCTAAATCTAGTAGAATGCTTGACGCTCGAGTGCCAAAAAGTAACGTGTAGGCTCCACCACCTGTTTTGAACTCCCATTTTTTGCCTTAATTTGAAATCTATAAATACCATACGTTAGCCATTTTCTCAAGGAGAGGAAATGAGGCATGGAAATTACAAAGGAGAAGAAGATTAGAACTCAAATTGGAATAGAAGAAAGGATGTTTTCAAGGTTTCTTGAGCATCATTGAAGACATTTAAAGGATTGAAACCTTGGAGACACCCCCAAATTTGATTTTCTCTTTCTTTTCTTTGTATTTTCTCTTTTGTTTAAATTTTTAACCTTGAATAATGTTTATACATGTTTGTATCTATGGATTTCTAGATAATTTTAGTTATGGTTGATTTTTTATGTGATTAAACTTGAATTCTAAATCTTGATGTAGTTTTATTTAGATTATGTTTGGATGATTTAGTATATTTTCGTTTAATTCATTTATGTTTCTCTATGCTTAATGCTTCCAATTGATTGAAAAAGGAATTGGTTGTTGGGGATTTATGGATTGATGCTTGGGAGAGCTTGACCTATTTATTCGATTTGGGAGAAACTAACCTTAGGTTTTTATTAAGTTAGGAGGCTAATAACACTTAGGTCATCACTATGGTATTCTCAAGGATTACATGTGGTGTACATCAAGTGTTTGATAAAATGTGTGAGAACACTTGGGGTGTGCCACTATGTCTAGGATTGCATTTGCCGCTCAGGAAAGGTAATGAAATTAATCCTTGGGTAATCAATTTAAGGGTTGTGTAATTTATGTATAGGTAAACAAGTTAGATAGAGATATTAACTTGAATATGTATGTATAGTATCTCATTCGGCACTCGGGATAGGAAATGAGATTAGTCTTAAGCCCTTGATTAATGAATTAAACAAAATGCTAAATAGGAAGAATATAATGAAATCAATACTCCAGGATCCCATTTGTATAGAATTCACCATATTGCAAGATTATCATTTTATAGTTAGATTATATGTTCTAGGCCTTGATTGAACTCTATTGAGCAACATGTATTGATGTTGTTATGTGATTAAAGGATATCTTGTATTATTCGTCTATGGTTTTTATGTGCTTAATGCTTTTAATTGCATTGAAAAATAAATTGGATGATCTAAACATTTGGGTTATGTCTTGAGAAAGTTTAATCCATATGTTGGTTGTAAAAAGTGTAGCCTTGAGTTTGTTGAGTTGGGTGACTAATGAACTTAGGGTAGTCACATAAGTGTAGATTAATGTATATATGTATAATGGCTTAGATAGGGATATCAACTAAGTTGTATATGCATAGTATCTCATTCGGCACTCGGGATAGGGAATGAGATTAGTCTTAAGCCCTTGATTAATGAATGTATTAGATTAGTTGTTGATCACTAATGACAATGACCATAGCAACAATAGAGCGAAACCAAATCCCTAGAACCCTAGTGTCATAGATCACTTATGTCTTTAATTTACTAAGTTATTTAGTTTTAAGTTGCTCTTTTAATTCAATAATTCATCTTACCCTTTAGAATAGCCTAGATAAAGTTAGGTTGCTAACATTATAGTACTTAGCATTAATTTAGGATACAATCCTCGTGGGAACGATACTGACTCATCACTTTATTACTTGCTCATGACCCGTACACTGGCGGTTACAAATTCGCGTGTGTATAATTTTGAGAACACTTATTATAGTATATCTCTAAGGTAATGGCCAAACCGATGCAACCAATAAAACTATCCTAAAAATCATCATAAACATGGTACATGAATACTTTGCAGATTGGAGTATCACCTTAAAGACACCCTTTGGGCTAACAAAACTTCACCAAGAGAAGCCATTGGTTGCTCTTCGTACTCTTTAGTGTACAAAGAAAAATCCATAACACTAGTAGAGATCTCTGTACCAATTACAACATTGGACTTTGCACATGAAAATCCAAAAATTCCTACATCAAGCCTCATGGTTAAGCTTGAGGTTATAGATGAGTAAACAAAAAAATCCTAGAGGTAAAAAAACACTATATCAATGTACAACGGAAGCATATGCCCATTTTGTTAAAGAGGGGAACCAACAAAAGTAATCTTTTACTAATGGTGGTTAAGCACATAAAGGAAAAAATGACTCCACCTCGAAATACAACAATTACAAGACTTGTCTTCATTAGAGAAGCCCGTAAAAGCAGATATTTCTACTTGACTATAATAAAAAGGTAGATACTTCATAACTCTATCAACAAAAAGTGGCTGATGCATTACTACAACTAAGTTTTTAGTGTTCAAACAAATAAGGGTAACATGCACACTTTGTTAGGAATGGTACTTATGTGTCATTCAAGTTATTGTATAAATATTTATCAAGTATTTATATAATAAATATTTCTTTTATTCATCAATTATTATTATTTATATGGTAAGAAGCTTGTAACGTTTTGGACATTGTAGATCTAAAAGAGTTTAGATCTGATTTAAAAATGTTTAGGTTAATGCTAAGAGTTAATAATTCCAAAGAGCAGTTATTTCTACTTGACTATAATAAAAAGGTAGATACTTTATAACCCTATCAACAAAAAGTGGCTAATGCATTACTACAACTAAGTTTTTAGTGTTCAAACAAATAAGGGTAACATGCACACTTTGTTAGGAATGGTACTTATGTGTCATTCAAATTATTGTATAAATATTTATCAAGTATTTATATAATAAATATTTCTTTTATTCATCAATTATTATTATTTATATGATAAGAAGCTTGTAACGTTTTGGATATTGTAGATCTAAAAGAGTTTAGATCTGATCTAAAAAAGCTTAGGTTAATGCTAAGAGTTAACAATTCTAAAGAGCAGTTATTTCTACTTGACTATAATAAAAAGGTAGATACTTCATAACCCTATCAACAAAAAGTGGCTGATGCATTACTACAACTAAGTTTTTAGTGTTCAAACAAATAAGGGTAACATGCACACTTTGTTGGGAATGGTACTTATGTGTCATTCAAATTATTGTATAAATATTTATCAAGTATTTATATAATAAACATTTCTTTTATTCATCAATTATTATTATTTATATGGTAAGAAGCTTGTAACGTTTTGGACATTGTAGATCTAAAAGAGTTTAGATCTGATCTAAAAATGTTTAGGTTAATGCTAAGAGTTAACAATTCTAAAGAGTTAGAACCTTGTCTAAAACAAGAAAAAAGACCCGAGAATATTATAGCAATGACATAGTTGCAAAGCATTTGTAAATGGTGCTAAAAATGTCATTGTACAATATGTTCTCAAAAATATTATTCCTGATTCATGGTTACTGACACAGGTCGATCAGCATTCCTTTTAGTTCAATGTATGTCCATATTTGGATTAATCAGATGATTAGTCTTAATAGACCATGGGCTTAGTAGAAGTTAGTATGGGCATGCAGGTAAGAAGTAAGACTGGATACTAAGCAGACTCATTAAGATCTCCAATAGACATCCCATAAAATCATTAATGAAGGATCTTCTCGAGTTGAGTAGTATTCGTGATCCTTTGGCCTAAGCGCCATGGTGGGTTTATGAGTGATCCACCGTACTTTAGTTTCACGCATGTTAGAGACCTTTCATGGTCTAACCGTTGAGTGTCACTGGGTATGGTCCGATGCTCATAAAGTCCGGTGTGCGTAAATATGGGATCCATCAGCTCATATGGGTAAGTTATATATCCAAATGCTCTAAGAAAGTATTTTAAAAAGTCTTATGGCCATAAATATTAATCCTGAAAAAAGAGTTTTTCGTTAGGGTTAAATAATATTGCAAAAGCGTTTGCGAATATTATTGAAAACAATACATATCTGGAGATAAGTTCACAGATAAGCATATGTCATAATCTATATCTCTACTCCCCAAGGATATAAATGATGGAGGAATTATACGAATATAGTTGATCTCAACTTGTTTGGTTCAACGCTCTATTCTGTAATATCTGTAACATGTGTACGGGGCATTGTTCACAGACTTATGAAAGTATTCCGTAAGACAAACGCGGGTGAACCTAGAGAGTCTCACAATATGAAGTACACTCGTTGAGCATGAGGGTAGCGAGATGGATTGTACGAATCAATCTGGGAAGGTTTCGGAAAGAAGGATATGTTTAAAGACCTATTTGTAAAGTTGGAACCATAGTTTACAAATGTTACAAATAGGCCCCTATTGTATGAAAAAGTGCAAATACACACATGGCATCCACGCATGGCTATTGGTGTGACAAATAGCAGCATACATAGACATGCATATGATAAATGTCAACCATGCAAAGTGCATGGATGATTGACATTTGTCACTCATGCATATGCATACATGGCATCACATGGCAACTTAAATGTCTTAGGCTAGTTAAAAACAAATGAAAAGAGTTCATTTTCTATGAGAATTCATTTTGAATGAAAATTTCGTGCAAAGAGATGAGAGAAAATCCAAACGTTGAGAAAGTTGTATTTTGGTCTCTAAACACTATTTTAAGTATTTGATGCTTCAACTAATTCAAGAGTTGAGTTTTTTTTTATTAATTCCTACTTGAAATACTAATCAAAGGCTACCATTCTAGTTACTCTAATCCTACCAAACATTGGAGTCTAGAATTGTTCAAGGGTAGAATTCATTGTGAGCTCAACAATTCAAGCTTAATAATCTTCACCGAATCGTCTATAAGGATATGTATTCATTTCTATTAGTGTTTTTGATTTAGTTATAGTATATATATGTTGATTATATTATTTTATTCTGCTAAGTAATGTATGTTAGACATGCATTTAAAATATTTTAACATGTACACAATCACATGCATGCACCATAAAACACGTTACACTTAACTAAAATAAAAACTTTATATAATGACTTTAATTCTCAAAAAGTAATAAAAGCTAATCGTATCCCCTAAGAGATAACAAGCACTTCATACCTCATGCATACCTTTTTCACATATAGTACTTGAATAAATTTGGATGGCTTTTAAGGATAGAATCTTTATTGAAATTATTGATTCACTCACAATTGTAGTACTTGAAATTTTAAAACTATTCATTCTTGAGTTGTTATACTATTTTCTAATTTTCTGATGTTGTATTAAGAGTATTTGGAGAACATATAGCTTATGGGTGGGTTGTAGCCGTTAACTCATCATTAGTGAACTTGCCTAGAGTTAAGGCATCTATAATGAATGAGATGTGGACATGGGCTATGTGGAGTATCAAACCACGTTGAAATTGTTAATTTTGCTTTCTTTTAATCATCCATTTACTTATATTTGTTTATTTTGTTATAATAATTGTATCTTTCATCCATTTATGTTATAATATTGCATTAGAAAGCAAACTATCCAATTCACCCCCTCTATTGAGTTGCCAAAACTAATATTTATGGCTTAGTTTAGGAAATCTATTTAATCATATAAACCTTTTTGCATATAAGTATGAATTATTAATCGATTAAATGTTTATTTGTAAGAAATGATATTGCTTTGTGCTATATTAGTGTCATTTATTTAATCAAGTTTATATTTCCAACAATTTTTCCACATATATATTATTATTGTTTAAGAAGCTTTATAGGCTATATAAATATTTAAATCAAAATAAGGCTACACAACTTCAGAATTAAAAAATAAAAAATTGGAATTGAAAACCCCAAGCCTAGGCTCACATTTATGAAGATCGAACTAGATTGAGCTGGTTTGATATGGTTATATCTTGATATTTTATTTGGTTTAGTTTAATTTTATACCAAAGAGTCCAATTTGTTTCGGTTGGGTGTGGATTAATTTTCTCACCCCTAATTATTTATTTTATTAATTTTAATTTATATAATTCTGCTAGTATGATCAATATAATATAGAAAATATATATAATGCTATAAGAAAGTTATTGTAAAGATATATATATTTAGATATATATATGTTGTTAGGTTAGACCAACTTTTATTATACAAGTGGTTGCCTCAATTGCTAGATAGGTAAACTAGATGAGACACAAAATTAATAGAGATAAAGTTATTAGATTTATTCTAATGAAGCTTGTATTTATATATAATAAGTGTCACCTTTACTAGGTTGAGATGAGGTTCATACTTACTGAGTATCTAAACTAGTTATGATATACTGTATTGTCATGGAAACTTATTTTAGCCAAATATGAGTTTTGCAAGTAAGGGTTTGTGAATGCAGGCTTATTGAGAATTAAGTTAAGTGCTTGATTAGATAGTGAACTGACATTTGTACAATGAACTTGTTAGACATATGCTCTTTAAAGGTATGGTTCACTATAGCACATGAATCATACTACATGTGCTTTTGTTGCTAACATAAGGAAATGAACAAATGGATCCTTGCTCTTAGCTTCTTTATTAAGGTTAGGTAAAACCTTGAGAAGTGTCCTTAGTTACCATCAAGTTTATTTTGAAATTAGGTTTAATTTTAGCTACATTAGCATGTTATCTACGCTATGATATTTTGTTGTTGATATGAAATATATAAGTTAGATTGGAAATTTTATTTTCTTATATTTAACTCGAATTCACTGGCTGACTAATCGTGTAATTCAAAGGAGGATAGATACAATTGTGAATACATGACGTGAATAGAAGTCAAGCATACGTATTATCAAAGGGTTTAATATGAATATTTATTTGATAAATTGCTTATAGACATTTATAATTGAGATTTATTGTTTTAGAAGCTCCAACCGGCATTAAGTTTTTTTATGGGACATATGATGCATTTATACCCCATTATGGGTTGATTCTGTTTGCGTGAATTTAAGTACATGCATATGATTGTATACATGTTATTAATTCAAAATGTATGTCTAACAAGCATTACCATAACAGAATTATATACATATTAATCAACATACACACTTTTTAGCCAAATTAAAAACAGTCTGAGTAACAAAAACATATCTTTGAAGATGATTCGATGAAGAATTGATCCTGAAGCTCACACGAAATTACAATCATAAGCAATTCTAGTCCGCACCAATCTAGTGGGATTATGATAAGGGTTAATTAGGTCTAATATTTTCATCTTCTAAACTTAATATTTATTAGTTTAAATTAAGATTATTTGATTTTGTGTGTTTTATTGTTATTTTATAGGTTTGAAGTCAATAGAGCAAATAGGGATAAAAATTCAAAGAAAAAAAGAAAAAAAAATTAAATTACTACAGTATCCCACTATAATAGATTATTAGAGTGAAAAGCTATAATACTTTGCTACAATGCCAATACGTGGTACTGAATGAACAGTAATATGTGAACAGTACTGACGTGAACAGTATCATAATCTAATTTATATTTGATGTTTTACCATAATTTAAAGATATAAACTTATAAATAGAAGACAAAAAAGCCCATTTTAAAGAATTAAGAAGAAATCAAGAAGAGATAGAAGAATAGGGAGAAAGAAGAGAAAAAAAGAGTAATTTTTGAAGGATTAAAAAGACTAAAAGATTGAAGACTGCAAAATAATTAGTTTTATCTCTTTAACTCTTTATCTTTCTAGTTTTCTATTATTTTTATGATGTTATTTTTGATAAGCTCTAAAAATCTTTATTTCACCATGACTTAAGTTTCTATTCTAGGGTTACAACTTTGAACTTGATATGTGATTGAATTCAATTTCTTTTCTTATTTTTATGAACTCAATAATATAAATTTTTAGTTATTCTATGCTTATTTCTTTCTAATAAATTTATCACTAATAAGATTGTTGTAGGAACCTTAATGAACTTGAAAATAGATTTTTATGTTGACCTTGAATAATTTGATATATAATTATAGGATAATAACTATGAGTTTTATGTGAGATATGACATATATACCTACAAAATATTTATAGTATTAATAGATTCGTTCTTAATGAATCTTATTCTCATCTAATTACCATAGACATATAGGTAATTGTTAGGGTAAGATATAGTCATTTGACCATCAACAAAGGCTTGTGATGATATTAGGAATCTAGTCAACAACTTATATTGAGGGATTAACTTAAGAAAATATTAATTGGTTCAATTTACATATCAAGGGATAGTTGTAATCTTAGATTTTATCTATTATTGGTGATTATCTCCTATTATCTTTAATTTTATCTTATCTTTAATTTTATCTTGATTATTAGTTTTCTTTTTCTTAGATTAGATTACTATATTTTCATTTTCATTTATCTGAATAAAAGTAAGGAGACACAATTTTAGTACTTAGCATAAACAATAAAAATAATTTCTTATGGAAATAACACATTACTCATCTTATATTACTTGATTACGATAACGTACACTTGTGTTTAGCTAGAAATCTTACATTAGATTACAAAGCTATAATGGTAGCTTGATCTTCAATTTCAAGTATAATGAAATTCAAAATTCTCTCAAATGGATAAATTTGTTCAAAGTGAAAATCAGGACTAGTTTTTAAACTTTTTCAAACTTTCTTTATATACAAGGCAAAAAATTGAGGGGGGGCTAATTACAACATTTGCAAAGTATCAATTCCCTCATGCATAAATGACAAGTGTCATATTCAACACATATAAACCATTTGCATGGTGACACTTGTCACATGCCTTTCCATGCTTGTGCATGGATGCTATGTGTCAAAATTCCTTTTCTAAGCAAAATGGATCTATTTGCACCATTTGCAAACTTTGTTTCTCATTTTTCAAATAGGTCTTAAAATAAATCATACTTTTTAAATTTCTCCCAGATGAAACCGTTTGACATAGTCTGCTATCTCACTCCTTAATGATTACACTTTATATTGTGAGACTCTCTAAGTTCACACTTTTTTATCTTACAGAACTCTTCTGTAGGTCCATAAATGATGCATCATACACACATTATGAATATTACAAAATGATGTATTAAACCATACAAACTGAGATCCACCATATCTGTATAGTCCCTCCGTCACATATATCTTAGAAGAATAGAGATATAGATAATCACCGTCGTGAACTTATATCAAAATTTATATTTTTGTAAACAATATTTGCAAACTCATTTGCAATATTATTTAACCCTATAGAAAACTCTTTTTCGGGGTAGTTTCTGCTTATGGCCATAAGACCTCCTAAAATACAATTTCAGAACATCTGAATATACAACTCACCCACATAAACTACGAATCCCATATTTACACATATCTAGCTCCATGAGCATCGGACCATACCTAACACATCCAGATGTCAGACCATGAAAGGTCTCTGATATGCATGGAATTATAATATAATGGATTATTTACAAGCCCTCTATGACGATCAGGTTAAAGGACCACAGATGCTAGTCAACTCGAGAAAACCCTTAACAAACAGCTCTATAGATGTCTATTACAGGTTTTTATGAGTCTGTTTAGTATCTAGTCCTTACTGAATGCCTGCATGCCTATATGAGCTTCTTCTAAGCTCACAATCTACTCAGACTAGCCATTTGGACAATCTAGATATAGACATATACTAATCTAGAAGGAATACCAATCAACCCTATATCAACAACCATAAATTAGGAATAATGTTTTCAAGAAAATATTGCACAATGATATTTCTTAGTACCATTCGCAACTCCTTGCAACTATGTCATTAATATAATATCTTGGGGATCCCTCTTTCGCCTCCGGAGTATTAATCTCTACTTGTACTTCTCCCAAAGTAAGTCATTTCAAGCCTAACTTTATATAATATAAAAGACTAGCGACTTATCTGTGTGCTTACGTCAAACAAGAGGCAGCTCATTCCCGTTTTCTTTATTGAGGTAAGTCAAGCAAGAGGCAGTGGGAGCTAAGTTTTAGGGTAAGCAAGGTTCCAACTCTTAGAATTGTTAACTCTCTTAGTGCTAACCTAAACGTCTTTAAATCAAATTTAAATTCTTTTAGATCTACAATATCTGCAAAATTACAAACTTATTATCATATAATTAATAATTAACAATTAAATAAAATGTTCATTGTATAAAAATTAAATAAACAAATATTCATACAATAATTAGAATAGCACGTAAGATGTTTGCAATTATATGGTATTTTCTCTCTATATACTTAGATTTTTTATGTGCCCTTGTCTCATTTTTTAGCAATTTTTTCGTTGTTGTTGCAAAACAGTATGATAGGATCCATTAAACTTGGGACTATTTTGAAATCTATGACAAATTTACGTATCCACGTCATTTTCTTTACAGCTTTTAAAGCCGCATTATATTCTACCTCTATGGTAAAATCAACATTGGACAGCTGCTTTATACTCTTCCAACTGATTCGACATTATTTAAAAAAAACACATATCCAGATGTAGACTTTCTATCATTCTAATTAGACTGAAGGTTTGAATTAGTGTATCCCCTCACTTGTATATCACTTTCTCCATAAATCAGAAACTTATCATTTATACCCTTAAGGTATTTTAGGATATATTTCATGAACATTCAACGGTTGTTGCCTAGATCAAACTGATACTGGCTCGTAATACTTATAGCCATACTGATATCAAGTCTCTTATACAATATAGTGTAGATCAAGCTACTTACTACTGATTTATATGGTATGTTAGACATCATAACCCTTTTATCTTTCGTCTGATGAGACATTCTCCTAAAAAGATGAATGTCATTTTTGAAAGGTACATAAACTATCTTATAGTTAGCAAAGTTATACCTTTCAAGAACACTTTTTATGTACGAAGATTGTGAGAGTTCTATCAGCCTCTTAGCCCAATCTCTATAAAACTTTATATTCAGTATACATGAAACCTTTTCTAAATCCTTCATGGAGAAGTTGTTACTCAAATAACTCTTGACTGATTATAACATACCAATATCGTATTCGATAATGAGTATGCCATCCATAAAAAAAACAAGAAAGATAATTATGCTCAATTGACCGCTTTGTACACCCACGCTTTTTCTTTGTTTTTTATAAAACCAGACCCTCCAATTACCTTATCAAAATAAAAATTTCAGCTTTAGAAAGCCTACTAAAGTCCATAAATGGACTTCTTCAATTTGTACACTAGATTAGAAGTTAGGCTAGATATAAAACATTCAGACTTCTTTATGAAAATCTCTTTCTCGAGATTTTTATTCATGAAAGCCATATTTACATCCATCTGTCAAATCTTAAATTATAATATGCTCAATAGCCAATAGAATTTTAATCGACTTTAGCATGGCTACTAATGAAAACATTTTCTTATAATTGATCCTAGTTCATTGAGTATAGTCTTTTACAACCAATTGGGCTTTGAAGGTTTCTACTTTTATATTAGGGCTACGTTTTTCATTGTAAACCATTTACAACCAATAAGAACTATTCCTCATGGAGCTCAACCATGTCACAGACTTGGCTGACATGTATAGAGTCAATTTCGAATTTCATGACTTCTTGTTATTTTCCCAAATCAATGTCCAAAATCAATTCTTTATAAGTAATAGGATCTTTTTCTTCAACTAAGAAAATATCAAAGATAACTCCAAACATCATATTATACCTAATAAGTAGCCTTGAAATCCTTTCCAACCTATGGGGAGGGTGTGTTAAAGGTATCTCACTCGATTGACCCTATGGTTCCATCATCAGTTCATAAATTTCTAGATTAACTTCATAAGTTTAATCATTCTACAATCTCCATGATCTATGAGAAATTATTTCTTTATAAAAGTAGTATTATGATCAATGAACACGTTTAATCCTTTTGAATCATAGAACTAATATCCGATAGAGTGTTTGGGATACCTAATAAGCCCATACTTGTACTCCTGGGTACAAATTTATCTTATTGCATAACCTTTATGTAAGTAGGACAGTTTTAAATCTTAACCTACTTAAGACTTAGTTTCCTCCTAGTCCATATCTCATATGGAGTAGTAGGAATGACTTTTTATGAAACTCCGTTGGACAAATTAGCAGTAGTTTATAGAGCATAACTCGTAGATATTTTGAAAGAACGATAAAATTTATTATCAATCAGACCATATCCAGTAAAGTTTAATTCCTCCTCTTCAAAACACCAATGTGTTAAGGAGTACTTGAAGGACTATATAGAGTGAGAATCTCATTTTTCTTCAAATAATCTATGAGTTTATTGCTCTTGTATTCACCGCATCGATCTGATCAAAGAGATTAATATACATATCAGTTTGTTTCTCTAATTTTCATTCAAATTCTTTGAACATTTCAAAGGTTTTCAACTTGTGTCTCATTAGAAACACATGTCTGTATCATGACAAATCATTGATAAAGATAATGAAGTATCAAAATCCACCTATAGCTATGTGATTCATTAGACCACATACATCGTTATGTACTAGTTCTAATAAATTAGTGGCTTGGTGTCCAACACCTAAAAAAAAAAGATTTGGTCATTTTTCCTTGAATACAAAATTCACAAATTAGATAGAGTTTTTATGGTAAGATCATGTATCTAACCATTCCTAACTAGATAGGTCAGGCATCTTACGTCTATATGATCTAATCTTATATGCCATAATTCTACGTTATTCAAAGTTCTCTAGCAGCTACTTGTATTTACTTGTGCATTTAAGATATTTCATGATGTATCTAAAATGTAATAACCGTTCATTAACTGACATTCAGCTAATAAAACATGATCCGTATCACATAAATAAAAGGAATGGTTCCAAATAAATACATGATAACCTTCAGTATTTAACACATGAAGGGATATAATTTGTCAAATAATGTTTGGCTTAAAATAATAGTTATAGAACATTAAAGATCTACCACAAAGGAGAAACAACTCAAAATGTCCAAAAGCTTTTACCTATAAGAAATCACCATATTTAACACGAAGCAGCATTTCTCTATACTACTACTGTCTAACTTCCTTCAAACCCTGTAACATATTACAAATATAAGAAGGATATATGGTATCTAATTTTTAGCCATTATAAGCATCAAATGCTAATGCAATGTCAATTATAGGTAAACATATACTTGAGGGGTTCTTTTTTATTATGGCAAAATATCTTGAATATATACATTTCCAATGGCCGTCCTCGCCGCAGTGGAAACACTTTTCTTTGCCCTTGTTCTTCTTCTGTGACTTAGATACCACATGTCTCTGAGGATGCATATGTGGTGTCTTCTTCTCTTTCTTCTTACCTTTAGACTTTCTAAAAGCCCTCAAGGAAGAAAATGAAACACCACTAACGTAGAAGGTTGCACCTTCTTTATTCATGTTCTCCTGAACTATCTTCAACATATTGTGCAACTAAATATATATAGGAGTCAACACTTGTATATTAAAGTTCATAATGAACTGTACAAATAACCTCGACAGAGACTGAAAAATCAAACTATTCCCCAAGCTACTATTTATAGATATATCTATAGTCTTTAACTTCTTAACGTAGGAAATCATCTTACGTACATAAGGACTTACTGGACTACACTTAGCCAACTTAAACTGAAAAATTGTGTTAGAGATCTTGTATAAATCAACCTATAGTCTATCTCCAAATAGCTCATTTACATGGAATATGGTACTCCTTGCACTATTTATATACACATACTTCCTTCGAAGTTCAGTTGATATTGAGGCAAGGATGTATAATTTAATCCTTAAATTATCATCGACCCATTTATGATAAGTCTACAACTTTTCTAGAGAGGTAATTAGAAACACCTCTGAGTATCTTCTGATTAACTTCATATCTAAGCTTCTTTAAATTTATAACTATTCTAAGATTCATCAGTCATTCTGAATAATTCTTAGCACCCTTCAGTTAGTGTGCATCAATAATGCGAATCAATGGATTATTCTAAGCCATATTATCTTCACAAGACAAACAGAGATGTGAGCAGATTAATGGAACATTACAAATCGTTAAATACTAACGCTTTAGATCATGAATATAACTAGTATATTTTTATATCTAAAGACATCAACAAGCCTAATGCCTTAGTGATTTATATAGAACATGCCCTAGTATAGCACACTTCACCGCCGAGGCATTGTCTAATAATACCCTTGCAGTGACAACTAATGCCCAACATTTTCACCTGTAAATAACATGATGAACGCCCTAGCGTTACATGTCTAACATCTCAGCATTCATCCAACCTTAATGAATTTTGCAGTGTTAAACATGCAATGCCTTAATGTTACTTTGGTTAATGACCTGATTCTGCATTTTCAACATTTGAAAATGCAAAATGCACCGTTCTTTAGAATCCCGATAGCTTGACAACACTCCATTAACCTAGAAACACACAAAAACATGCTCTGATACAAATTTTTGCATGAATTTAACTACATGCATGTAATTATATATATGTTGATTAATTCAAAATGTTTATCCAACAAGTATTAGCACAGTCAAATTATATACACACTTTTTAATGAACATACACACTTTTTAATCGAAAAAAAAGCAATATGACTAACAAAAACATACCCTAAAGACGATTTAGTGAAAAATTGATAACTCAAAAGTTCAATCGTAAGCAATTCTAGTCTATAACGATCCGGTGAGATTACGAAGCTAGAATGATAGCTTTATCATAGATCAAGCAGGATGAAATTTAGATTTATCTCAAATGACTAAAGTTGTTCAAAGTGAAAATAAGGACTATTTTTAAAACATTTTTAAACTTTCTTTATATTGTTAAGTGCTATTATTCTAGGGTGAATATATATGTGAAATGTGTTCATCATAATATAATAAACATGTCATAAATACAAATTTTGTAGCAGAATTAAGAAATTAAATTTCTCAATATGCTAAATACATCAATTTAAGCCAAATTAAAATGTTATGGTGATTTGAAACATACCTTTCCCGATGATTAAAACTTCTCGAAGCTCACCTTGAAAAAATTTCTTGAACAATTCTTCTCTCCAACACTTTATGGGATTAGAGAAGCTAGAATGGTAGCTTTAATTATGGTGTAGGATTTTTTGTTTTTGTGCTTAAAGTCTTTAAGAAAATAAACTCTCTTATTTTTGTTGGGGTCGGTGCTTACTTGTCATCCCTGAATGTACATATACTTATGTATTTATACAAGTGTATATTCCAATTAAATTGTTAATATCCATTTATATGGTATTATATAATGTAACGTTACAGACATTGTAGATCTGAAGGAGTTTAGATAAGGGCTTATGGTTAGCCATGTTGAGAAATATAAATGCTAAATGTTAGCTGGTTATAATACTCAGCAGATCCAGGAGTTAGAACCTTTTCTGTAATGGGACATAGACCTGGGAATATACTAGTAATTGCATAGTTTCAAGAGTTGCAATCGAGTGCTAGGAAATGCTAGTTGCGCAAGTATGTTCTCGAATAATTGTCCTTGATCTATTTTTATCGATGTGGGTCTGTCGGTGAATACCTATATATCTAGATCAGCATATATCATACCTATAGGGTATAGATGGTCATTCCTAGCCGACCGTGAAATTGAAGCTCGTATTGACATATGGGTGTCCAGTTAGGACTGGATATGGGACAGACTCACGAGGGCCTCCGATAAATACCCTATGTAAGTTGTCAATGGAGGGTCCTCTCAAATTGAAAAGCATATGTGGTCTTTTGACCTAAGTGCCATAGTGGGCTTGTAAGTGATCCACTATACTTTGGTTCCACGCATGTCACGGCCCTTTTATGGTGTGACCGCTGGGTGTCGCTTGGTATGGTCTGATGCTTATGGAGTCCGATGTGTATAGATATGGGATCCGTCAACTCGCATAGGGAGTTTATATGGTTCAACGCACTGATTTGTAATATCTGTGACGTGTGTATAGGGCATTGCTCGTGAACTCATGGAATAGTTTCATTTGACAAATCGAGCGTAGGACCTAGGGAGTCCCGTGATATGGAGTGTACCCGTTGTGCACTAGGGCAGCGTGCTGGATTAAAGTGTTTAATCCAGCAATATTCAGCACTACCACGGGAATACGTGCATGTCTGTATTTAAGTGTTAAATAAAATAATTAGTTAATAATTGTTATTCACTAATTGTATTATGACATATGGCGTATTATGAACCCTCAGTTGAGTTAACCTAAGTGTGGGATTTGGTGAGACCTACTAAGGGTAGACTTGATAACTATTCACGAGGGGTAAAATGATCATTTCACACTCTGATTATTTAATAGTTAAATAATCAAAATATCTCTCTTTTTATATTATATAATATATATATATATATAAAGAGAGAGAGAGAGAAAGTTTGGTGTGTGTACTTGGTGTTTGGCCGAGAGAAAGAAGAAATGGAGAATGTGAGAAAGAAAAAAAGGAGAAGAAGGAGAAGGAGAAAAGAAAAAAAATAGAAAAAAATAAAATTGTTTCATTTTTCTCTATAGTGTCTTAGAAGCAATTGAGAATTGCTTCAGCCTCCATTTTTTATTCTTTTAGAGAAAAGGGATAAAAACACACACCGGCCATTTTAGAGATTAAAAGCTAATCCCGTGCTGGATATCGAGCTGCTGTTCTAACTCACCAAGCCTACCGATTTGGTGACTAGAACTGTCCACGATTTGGTCTCCATGCGGACTCTAGGGATATAAGAGTATAATGTTACACGCTAAGGTGAGATCTCTACCATACTTATATATTAATGTCATTAATATATTTATTTATTGCGTTTATTGTATGTTTTATGCTTCTGCCTCATTAAATATGTATATGATACGTATTTTAGGTAATAGGCACAATAGCACATGCATACACCCAGATGTATTAGATCCCATCAACAATTTTCACTCTTGAAACAAAACTTATTTTTCTTTTGTGTTTCCTACCAAGTCCCACTTGAAAAGAAGAAGAAGGAGAAGTGTTTACCTTTGATTGAATGTCTTTCTAAGAGTGAAAGAAATGCTTTGGCCGAATTTTTCACTTTTTCCTCCATAACACTTGTGCAATTTTTTACTTAAGTAAAAAAAACACACACACATGTCATTATTTTTCCATAAAAGAATTATTCCAAAAGTCCATTTTCTATTTTAATTAGAAAATACGTTTTTCAAATGAATTAATAAATATGAAAACAATACTTATTTCATTAAATAAACATGTATGGCCTAATTTGTCTCTTTAAAAATAATAAAATGAGACAATTTTCTTATTTGACTATTTTAATAAATATTAAAAGCATTTCAATGTAAATATTTTTAAATAAACAAATCAAACTAAGAGAAATGTTCTCTAAATTGTCCAAGCACCATTTAAAATAATATATTAAAATACATGTTTTGTCTTAACAATGCAAGACAAAAAGACAAACATTAATTATTTAATTAATATATTAAGATAAGTGTCCAACATATGTCATATGAAAAATAATATAATAAACATCATATATCTATTTAAGACAAATATCCAACACGTCTTAAAAAATAATATAATAAACATCATATGTTTTTTAAAATAAAATAATGTCCAATTATTACAAGAGCCAATGCTTAAATGACATGTGTCAAGAATACCTTTTCTAGCAAAAGAATGACCTATTTGTAAACTATGTTTCTTACTTTACAAAGAGGTCCTTAAAACGAATCCAACTTCTGAAATTCTTTTGGATTGACCCTTTCGACCCAGTTTGCCACCCCAGCACTCAACGAGTACACTTCATATTGTGAGGCTCCCTAGGTTCACACCTTTTTTATCTCACAAAACTTTTTTACAAGTCTGTGAACGATGCCCCCCACACATGTTACGAATATTACAGAATGATGCATTAAACCATACAAGCTAAAGTTAACAAAATCCGTATAATCCTTCTATCACCTGTATCATAGAAGAGCAGAGATATAGATCATTACCATCAAATCTCTATTTGTTCGCTCATGAACTGATCTCTAGATTTGTATATCCATAAATATATGCAAACACTTTTATAATATTGTTTAATCCTGCGAAAAACTCTTTTCTTGGGCTTACTACTTATGGCCAAAAGACTTTTTGAGATACAATCTCGAAGCATCTAGATATATAACTCACCTATATGAGCTTACGAATCCCATATGTATGCACATCGAACTCCATAAGCATCGAACCATACCTAGTGACATGCAACGGTCAGACCATGAAAGGTCTTTGACATCCGTGGAACCAAAGTATAGTGGATCACTCATAAGCCCATTATGGCGCTCAGGTCAAAGGACCACAAGTACTACTCAACTCGAGAAGACCTTCTATTAACGGCTTCATAGAATGTATATTGAAGGTTCTCATGAGTCTATTCAGTATTCCGTCCTTACTGAATATTCGTATGCCTATACAAGCTTCCATTAAGCTTAAAGTATGCTAAGATTAACTATCTGAGCCATCCAAATATAGACATACATTGATCTATATCTATAGGATTTTACTGATAAACCCGCATCGGTAAAATAGACCAGGAACTTAGTATTTTTAAAGATACTTGCATAATGACATTTCCTAGCACCATTTGCAGTCGTTTACAACTATGTCATTACTAATATATTTTATGGTCTTTGTCCTATTTCAGACAAGGCTCTAACTCTTTAGATATTACTAAATATGAGCACTGATCTAAACTCTTTTAGACCAGATCTAAACTCTTTAAGATTATATAATGTCTGAAACATTCCAAGCATATTACCATTTTAATAAATATAATTAGTGATTAAATGAAATATCAATTGTATAAATATTAAAATTTAATATTCATACAAAATAGGATGACACATAATGTAATATTCGATCCCTATTAGTAGTGTAAATGCCTAGATTTCGATATAAAGTAATAAAGAAACCGTAGGGTTACCAAATTTCAACCCTAGTAGAAACATTTTTTATGGTGTGCGTGAGAGATATTAGACTTAAATTGATAATTTTACAGTCGATCGGAGTGTCGGGCGATCATGGAATATTTTTAGAAGTTTTTTCTATTGGCTTGGAAAAGGAAATTTCAATTTAATACATAATTTTTTATACAAGTGTTATGCATGGAACAAGCCTTTGTTAAGAAACACAATCTATGTATTAGAAAATAAACCAATTAGAGACAAGTTGATGGATTGCCAAGTTGGAAGTCTAGTTAGTTCCTTTGACTATTCTAACTAAATAGTTAGAAAGGAACTAATTAAATACTTCCAATTCTAACTAATAGCAATTTAGAAATTTAGAATTAGTTGAGGGGAAAATTGGACTTTTGAAAGAGCACTATATAAGGAGGAAGTGTGTAAAAATTTGGCTAAGTAAAAAAGCAAAACATTGAGAGCTAAAGAGAGGAGAAATTCAGCCATGAGGGGGAGATGCTACTACAATAAAATGAAAAGCTATTCCATGACTTTCCATCCATTTTCAAGTTAAAATAAAGTCAAATACAAGTTCTTAAGATCAATTGAAGCTTCCACTAGTGAAAACCTAAGGAGAAGAGATAAGAAAAATCTTGTTTAATGACGGTGGTATATGAATTTTTAAGACCACTTCAATTAATATTTTGTGTGAATTCTTGACTTAGATTTAGATTGAATTCAAGTGTGGAATTTAAATGAGACACCAAACTAAAGGAATTATTAAGGTAAGAATTAGGGTTTTGTGTGATCTTATTGTAGAAACTTCAATTGAATATTATTAGGGCAGTAGAATTAAATTGGCATAATTTGAATGTCATTGGAATAATAAATGAAAAAAAAGAAGAAATGTGTTAGATGAAGATGGTAATTTCGGCTAATTATGAATTTTTAGGGTTGAGTTGTATTTTGGTTAAATTGTTGTATATAAATGATTCCTTATGTCAATGGGATGTATATGGATAATGAAATCAAACATGAACTAAAAGGTACATAATTGTCCATTCGTGGTAAGATGACGGCCAATTATGTCCAACCAAAATTATAGAGTGTTAAGCCATTTTATGATTTTGGATGGTGAATTAAACAAGATTGAATGACCCAGTAAATGAATAATGGAAAGTGGAATCCATCCAGGCTTTGTAAGCCAATTAGGGCGCTTATTAGTTTAAGTGTAATTTTAGCTATTATAAAGGTTTTAAATGTCACTTATGGTGTGTAGGTGAAGAAAACCGAGAATGGTAAAAGAAGTGAAATTTTTGAAGAAACAAAATTGAACTCGGAGTGTTTGGTGAGTGAAAATCTGTAATTGATTATCTTTCATTAATATGTTTTAACATATTGGAATATTATGTTTATGTGATGTTAAATGTATAAGCATGATTTACAGTTTTTCGTATGCTATTATAATTATGAATTTTCATGTTCAGTTTGAGAAATAATTTAAAAATATTTAATTAGTTTTCAAAAGTAATCGGTACCCTCAGATTTATTTTACAGTGTGGTGATAGTTTAAGATCCGGCTGGTATCCCGTAGGCATGGGCAAGTATGCCGAGGTGAGTCACTAACTCTGAAAAGTCGGGTTGTTGAGTTATGTGAGTCGCTCTATGTGTACGGGGTATTGTCTCGCTATATGTAGGCGATGGTAGAATTTCGCTGTATAGCCAGTGAGATGTCTTTAGATGTCACAGTAGGTGTTGTTAGATTAGACGCCCTGTGACTTACACACATTGTGAAGTGCTAGTTTAGTTACTGTGTAAGTATAGAGTTTTAGGGTTACGATTGGTGCAGTTTAGAAAGAAAATGGTCGAGCGAGGGTTTTAATAGTTTTTGAGTTACCAACGCATATCATGTATTTATATGTGTACATGTTAGTTACTATGTTTTATAGATTCTGGCAATTGTTTACATAAATTATTAATAAAAATAGATCGGCAAGATTTTATCAGCATATGACATTTAAAAACTATTTTACAGTTCTATAATAGTTTTAGAAGCATGTTTCAAGTAGTTTTTAGAATTTAATATTTATACAGAATCTTATTTTTATGGAAAAAAATTTTTAATGCACTTACTGAGCTCCTTTAGCTCATCCGTTTTGTGTTTTATATTTTCTAAACCTCATTTTCAAGTGCTGGTCTTAGTGCGCTAGTTGCTGATTCTTCTATGGCAAATTAGTGGGCCAAGATAGACGGTCATTTTGTAAACGTAAATGTACTAGTAGCACATTTTGATGTTTTACATAATAGTTATAAACTTTGTGCATATTGTACATATGTTTTGAATAAACAACAAATAGTTTCGATAGTACAAAGATAGTTTTTACTTTTCATTAGTAAATTTTGTGATTGGAATAAAATTGTTGTGTGGAGTTGAATTTGATTTTGGAATGATCGGAGGTCCTATTTGGAAGTTGGAAAAAATATTTTAAATAGAAGTGTGGTTTTCATTGTAGGTTTATTTTTGGATTTTCAAAAAAATAGAGGAAACCTTGTCCCTTTTTTTTAAAAAACATTTGGCAAATTATCTTCATGAATATTTCGAGATTCAGTTATTAATAGTAACAATTAAAAAGGGTTCGCCTCACAAAATTTCTTAGTTTTAATAGTTAAACTCTGAGAAACTTTTGTTTGGGTGTCCGACAGGGCCACTAGGATCTACAATAAAGGGTCTAGGGGCGGGTCCTGGCACGTAAATATAAATCCCAACAAACTCTCAATTGTTCTAATATCATTCGTAATGGTATCTTATACCCATAAACTCTACACGTTTCTCAAACACCTTAAGAGTTAAGGCCTTAATCAGTGGGTCCACTACATTATTTATAGAATCAACTCTACAAATTATTACATCTTCTCTAGCCAAGATCTTTCTAATTATATGGTATTTTCTCTCCACATGTTTAGATCTCTGGTGTGCTCTTGGCTCTTTGGCTTGTGCTATAGCCCCATTGTTGTCGTAAAATAGTGGGATAGGATTCATCGAACTTGGGATTATTTTGAACTCAGTGACACACTTGCGTATCCACACTGCTTCTTTCGCTGCTTCTGAGGCAGTAATATATTTAGCCTTTGTAGTAGAATTAGCAGTGGATCCCTGCTTGGTACTCTTTCAACTCACTGCAGCATTATTGAGAATGAATACATACCCAGATTTAAACTTTCTATCATCTGGATTAAACTAAAAGTCTGAATCTGTATATTCTTTCACTTATAAGTCAATTTCTCCATATATAAGTAACTTGTCATTTGTACCCTTAAGGTATCTAAGAGCATGTTTCACTGCTATCCAATAGCTGTCACCTAGATCAGACTGATATCAGCTCATAATACTTACAGATGTCAGATCTCATACATATTATGGCATACATCAAACTTTTAACAATTAATGCATATAGGATGTTAAACATTATAACTCTTTCATCTTCCATCTGGGGATACACCTTCCTCAAAAGAAGAACTTCATGTCTAAAAGGTACATTAACTATCTTATAGTTACTAAAATTGTACCTTTTTAAGACATTGTCTATGTACGATGATTCAGAGAGTCCTATCAGCTTCCTAGCCCTATCTCTATAAAGCTACCTAGTATATAGGACACGTCTCCCAAATACTTCATAGAGAAGTTCTTACTCAAATAACATTTTATTGATTATAACATACTTATATTATTCCCAATAATCAGTATGTCATCTACATAAAAAAACTAAGAAGACTATCATGCCCTTAGTGACCTTTTTGTACACACAAGCTTTCTTTTTATTCTTAATGAAACCAGACCCTCTGATTACCTCATCACAATGAAAATTTTAATTTTAAGATGCTTGTTTAGGTCTATAAATGGACTTCTTCAGCTTACATACTAGACCCACAGTTAGGCTGGATGTAAAACCTTCAAGCTATTTCATTTATATCTCTTCCTCAAGATATCTGTCCAGGAACGCCATCTTTACATCTATCTGTCATATTTCAAAGTCATAGTATGAAGCAATTATCAATAAAATTCGTATTGGCTTTAACATTGCTACTAGTGCAAAGGTTTTCTCATAATCGCTCCCAAATCATTGAGCATAACCTTTTGCAACCAGTCGAGCTTTGAAGGTCTCTAGCTTTCTATTGGGCCCATACTTCCACTTATAAATCCGTTTACAACCACTAGAAACTATTCCTTTGGGAAGCTCAATCAAGTCTCAAACTTGATTTTGATGTATTGAGTCAATTTTAAATTTCATGGCTTATTGCCATTTTCCCAAGTCGATGTCCAACATCGCCTCTCTATAGGTTAAAGGATCATTTTCTTAAACTAAGAAAACTCCAAGTGCACCTTCAGGCATCTGACCATACCTGGCAGGTGGTCTAGACATCCTCTTCGACCTACGTCGATGGTGTGTTAAAGGTATTCCACTAGATTTTGATTGGCTTCATCAAGCTTATTCTTTCTACAGCCTTCATGATCAATGAGAAACTCTTTGTTAAGACAAGTAGCATGTCTAGAAACGAACAAATTTCATTCCTCTGGATCATAGAATTAGTATCCCATTGAATTCTTGGGATACCTAAAAAATCAGTATTTGTACACCCTAGGTGCAAGCTTATTCTGTTGCATAACATTTACGTAAGTAGGACAACACCAAATCTTAAAATATTTAAGACTTAGTTTTTTTTCCTTTCAGCGTCTCATACGGAGTGGTTGGAATAACTTTAGATAGAACCCTGTGTAGGGGATCTACTGTGTTCAGGTGCATGCATGTAGTAGTGTGTTAATTCAAAATACGTATCTAATACATATTTTAATATAGCGGAATATAAAAACATAAAATTAACACACTAATCATATATTAATCAAATTAATACATAAATGATAAAATTGAGAAATTACTAATACATGTAACGTTTTACACGCATGCTTTCAGAGTCTGCCTGAAGTTGTATTGGTTGTCAGTTCTAGTTATCAACTTGGTGGGCTTGATAATCTATAACAACAGCTCCTTAATCTAACGTAGGATTAACACTTAATCCAAATGGCCGGTTCTTAATCTATTGCTCTTGTTTTTCACATTGGTGAAGTAGAGAATTAGAAGCAACAATTGCTTCTCAAAACAAAGAGCATGAAAACGAAAAAATGGCAAAAGAAAATAACCTTTTTATTTTCTTCCTTTTACCTTTTGTTTTTGTTTCAATTCAATTCCATTCCATTTCCGTTTCAATTCACACACACACACACATATATATATATATATATCTTAGAATTAAAATAATAATATCATAATATAATATAATAAAAATAGCTTACTTGGCAAACAATTATAATATAAAACTATAATAATAATATTATATATATAATGCATGACAACTATCATGCATTATATATATATGATATTATTATAAATAAAATATTATATAATAATATAAAATATTAGAGATATTTAATTATTTAACATTTAAATAATCAAAGTATGAAATGATCATTTTACACCTCATGAATAGTTACCAAGTATACCATTTAGCGGATCCACTAAACCCCATACTTGAGTAAACTCAACCAATGGCCTATAATGCATCACGTGTCATTTTACAATTAGTAAATAATAATTATTGACTAATTGTTGTATTTAACACTTAAATACAGACACGCACGCATTTTTGTGGTTACGTTGGATATTACTGGATTAAATAATTCAATCCAGTATTCTACCCCAATTCACAATGAGTACACTCCATATTACGGGACTCCCTAGGTTCACACCCGATTCGTCAAATGGAACTATTCCATAAGTCCCTGAGTCATGCCCCACGCATAGTCACGAATATACAAATCGACATGTTGAACAATACAAGTTAAGGTTACAATGCATACGTATAGTCCTTCCATCATTTATATCTTGGTTGTGCGAGGACATAGATTTATACTATCAAATTCCCATATGCTCATCCATAAACCTATCTCCATAATGGTATCTCAATTGAACAATATGGCAAAACTCTTTGCCATATTATTTAACCTATGGAAACACTTTTTTTTGAGATACTATCTTGGAGCATCTAGATATATCACTCTCTATGAGAGCTAATGGATCCTATATCTGCATGCACCGGACTTCATAAGCATCGGACCATACCCAGTGACACCCAGGGGTCAGACCATGAAAGGTCTTTGACATGCATGGAACCAAAGCAGGGTGGATCACTCACAAGCCCACTGTGGTGCTCAGGTCAGAGGACCACGTATACTACTCAACTCGAGAGGACCTTCCATTGACGGCAATATAGGATGTCTATTGGGGTCCTTATGAGTTTGTTCAGTGCTCAGTCCTAACTGAATATCTGTATGCCTATACAATCTCTAAGATCCTGGTTAGTTAAGAACAACCAGTTGTACCCGACAGATATAGACATACACTGATCTATATAAATTAATAGGATCTACTAACAGACCTGCGTTAGTAGAAATAGGTCAGGAACTATATATTTGAGAACATTCTTGCATAATAACATATCCTAGCAACCTATTGCAACTCTGGCAACTATATCATTATTAGCATATTTTGAGGTCTTTGTCCCGTTACAGACAATCTTTCAAGTCTTGGAATATTTGCTAACTCTTAGCACCAGTCTAAATTCCTTTAGACGATATCCGAACTCTTTCAGATAAAACAAAGTCTATAACGTAACAAGCATTAAATCATATAATTAATAGATAATTAGCGATATAAAAAAATATACTCTGTATAGATATCAAATATTCATACAAAACTAGGATGGCACGTAGGCACAACCATAACAATCTCCCACTTGCCCTAGTACTAATCACAGTGGTATCTAATACCTATAGACTCCACATGTTTCTCAAACACTTTTTGAGTTAAGGGTTTGGTAAGTGGGTCCGCTATATTATTTACAGAATCTATTCTACAAATAACTACATCTCCCGTGGCCAAGATTTCTCTAATGATGTGGTATTTTTGCTCCACGTGCTTAGACTTCTGGTGTGCTCTTGGCTCCTTTGATTGTGCTATGGCCCCATTGTTGTCGTAAAATAATGGGATAGGATCTGATGAACTTGAAACTATTCCAAGCTCAGTGACAAACTTACGAATCCAAACAGCTTTCTTTGCAGCTTCAGAAGCTGCAATGTACTTTGCCTCTATGGTAGAGTCAGCTGTGAACCCTTGCTTGGTACTCTTCCAGCTTATTGCGCCTCCAGTGAGAGTAAAGACATATCCAAATGTAGACTTTCTGTCATCTAGATCAGACTGAAAGTCTGAATCTGTGTATCCTCTCACTTGAATATCATTATCTCTATAAATGAGAAACTTATCTTTCGTACCCTTAAAGTATTTCAGGACATGTTTGACAGCCATTCAATGACTGTCACCTGGAATAGATTGGTACCGGCTTGTAACACTTACAGCCATACTGATATCAGGTCTCGTGTACATCATAGTATACATCAGGCTACCAACAGCTAGTGCATATGATATGTTAGACATTCTAACTCCGTCTGTAGAGACATTCTCCTAGAAATGAATACCATGTCTAAAAGGTACATTTACAATCTTACAATTAGTAAAATTGTACCTTTTTAAGACGCTATCGATGTACGATGACTGAGAGAGTCCAATTAGCTTTCTAGCTCTATCTCTATAGAGCTTTATACCCAGTATATAGGAAGTTTCTCCCAAGTTTTTCATGGAGAAATTCTTACTCAGATAGCTTTTCATGGATGGTAACATACCAATATCATTCCTAATGATCAGTATATCATCCACATAGAGAACTAGAAAGATAATCATGCTTCCACTTACCCTTTTGTACACACAAGCTTCTTCGTCATTTTTTATGAAACCTGACTTTCTGATTACCTCATCAAAATGATGATTTCAGCTTCGGGAGGCTTGTTTAAGTCCATAAATAGACTTCTTCAGCCCACATACCAGACCAGAAGTTTGGTTGGATGTAAAACCTTCAGGCTGTTCTATGAATATCTCCTCCTCAAGGTATCTATTCAGGAACGTCGTCTTTACATCCATCTGCCAAATCGCAAAGTCATAGTATGCAACAAGTGCCAACAAAATCCTGATTGACTTAAGCATCGCAACTGTGCAAAGGTCTCCTCATAATCGATCCCAGACCGTTGAGAATAACCTTTTGCCAGTAGTCTGGCCTTAAAGGTCTCTACCTTTCTATCAGGCCCTCGCGTTCATCTGTAAATCCATTTACAACCAATAGGAACAATTCCTGCAGGAAGCAGAACTAAGTTCCAGACTTGATTTTGATGCATAGAGTCAATTTTGGATTCCATGGCTTCTTGCCATTTACCTGAGTCTATGTCTAACATCGCCTCCCTGTAAGTCAAAGGATCGTTTCCTTTTATCAAGAAAACTTCAAGTACACCTTCAGGCATCTGACCATACCTAAGAGGTATCCTAGATACCCTTTCAGAACTATGTTGAGGGTGTGTTAAAGGTACACTACTCTCTTGAATTTGAGGATCCATCTGTAGCTCATCAGGTTCCTGATTCACTTCATCAAGTACAATCTTTCTATAATCCCCACAATCCTCTAGAAATTACTTCTCAAGGAAAGTGGCATTCAGAACAATGAACACATTTCGTTCCTCTGGATCATAGAATTGGTATCCCATAGAATTCATGGGATATCCAATGAACCTGTACTTGTACCCTCTGGGTGCAAGTTTATCTTGTTGCGTAACTTTTACGTAAGCAGGACAACCCCAAATCTTAAGATACTTAAGACTCGGCTTCCTACCCTTCATCATCTCATGTGGAGCGGTAGGAACAGCTTTACATGGAATTTTATTCAAGATTTGAGCGGCAATGTTGAAAGTATGACCCTACAGGTATTCTGGAAGATCGGTAAATCTCATCATTGATCGGACTATATCCAATAGAGTCTGATTCATTCTCTCCAAAATGTCATTGTGTTGCGGAATACCTAGAGGACTATATTGAGCGAGAATCTCATTATTCTTTAAATAGTTCAAAAACTCACTGCCCATGTACTCATCGTCTCAATCTGATTGGAGGCACTTAATGTACATGCCGGTTTATTTCTCTACTTCAAGTCAAAATTCTTTGACACACGTAACCATATCGTAACCAATCATCGATAAAGGTTACAAAGTATTAAAACTCACCTATTGCAGTATGATTCATTGGACCGCATACATCGCTGTGTATCAGTTCCAATAAACCAGTGGCAGGGTGTCCAACACCAGTAAATGGAGATTTGGTCATCTTCCATTGAGTACAAGATTCAAAAATTGGATAAGGCTCCATGGTCAAATCAGGTATTTCCTTAACCAGACAGGATAGGTGTCTTATGCCTATATGACCTAATCTTATATGCTACATTTCAGTTTTATTCAAAGTTTCCAATCTTGCACGTTTGTTACTATAACTAACTTGAACATTCATGACATTTCTCACTGTATCCAATACATAATACCCATTCACTAACTGACATTCAACTAACAAAGCATCATATATATCATATAAATACAAAGAATGATTCCGTATATGTACATGATAACCTTCACTATCAAGCACAGGAATGGATACAATCTGTCTGATAATACTGTGTACATAATAACAATTATACAAAATAACTATTCTTTTACAAGGGAGAAGCAAATCAAAATGTCCAACAGCTTGGACCTACAAGAACTCTCCATTTTTCGCTCTGAGCATCACTTATCTCAGCTTCAACATCCTAACTTTCCTCAGTCCCTGTAACACATTACAGATGTGAGAAGAGTATGCGGTATCTAATACCCAGCCAGTACAAGCATCAAATACTAAAGAAATGTCAATAATAGTCAAGCACATACCTGAGGGAGTCTTCTTATGAATGGCAAGGTACATTGGGCAGTTATGTTTCCAATGCCCGTCCTCGCCGTAAAAGAAACACTTTCCTTTGGCTTTCTTCTCTCGAGGCTTGGATATCTGCTGCCTCTGAGGAACCATGCGGGGTGGCTTCTTCATTATCTTCTTCTTCTCTTTGGATTTCCCAGAAGCCCTTTGGGTAGAAGATGAGGCACCCTGGACCAAGAGGGCCGAGCCCCCTTTGCGCATATCTTCCTTTGCTGTCTTCAACAAATTATGAAGCTCAGCATATGTATTAAAATTCATAATAAACTGAGCAAATGACCTCGGCAGCGATTGGAGAATTAAACTATTCCCCAAGTTATTATTCAGAGAAATGTCCATAGTCTCAAATTTCTCAATGTACCCAATCATCTTGAGTTCATGGGGACTAATAGAACTGCCATCACTGAGTCTAGCCTAAAAGAGCACTTTGGCGACCCTATACATCTCTACCTGAGGTTGATCGCTAAAGAACTCCTTCAAGTGCAACATAATACTATTAGCACTGTCCATACGAATATGCTCCCGCTGTAATTCTGTAGACATGGAGGCGAGGATGTACAATTTAACTCTTAAATCATCATCCAACCATTTTTTATATGTCTCTTTTTCTTCAGGGGAGGCATCATCAGAAACACCTTGGGGCATCCTCTGATCTATAACATATTCTAACCTCTCAGATTTCAGAACAATTCTGAGATTCATGAGCCAATCTGAGTAATTTTTGGCGCCTTTAAGCTGGTGTGCATCCAGTATGCGCACTAAAGGATTTGTAAAGGCCATCAGATCAAACTAGCATAAACAAAACAAATAAAAAATGTCAGCGGAATTTGTTAAATCACTAATATAACGTTATAAATTATAGGTATAACAATTATACATTTTTCAATTTAAAACACCCTTTCACTACTTTACATAATTTCGATAATCTCTCAAACGAGAATAAGATAGTTTAAACTCATTTAAACTATACAGCGGGAAATAGGTCCCATTGAAATTTACTCCAGCCTCATGCTATAGCAATATTGGCTTTTGTAAACCCAATAGGTAGACAACATTTGCCAATTGCATCTTATGCAACCCTTACTTCTTGATCCTGAATACACCTTATCCTCACGCTGTAGCAATATTGGATAAGTGTATTCCAGATTAACTTGTCAATTATTAAATATATGTTACTGAAACTACCCTCACGCTGTAGCAATATTGGACAGTACGTTCGCATATATTTGGCTCATCTTATGTTTAACCGGTATAGTCCAAACCCAACCGACCAAGTCCCTCATGCTGTAGCAATATTGGAAAAAGGCCGACGTGGCTCGTCTAACACCGTATTGACAAGACGGATCAAAATATAATATTATATAATTTAATCTAATTAAGAGAGGTTTTTATAGGTTTAATAAATCCTTATCTTATAGGTAGGTAATTCTCAATTAATAGATATTTCTATATCAACACAATTTACCCCCACTAATAGGGTTCTCATTGTGACTCTTAATACAGAAAATTGATCCCGATTTATAATGCAGACCGATAACTCTTATCACTGCATCTCATAAACCTTACACATGCAAAATCAATTTTGAATCATTGTTCAAATATTACTGTAGCGGGTCCCACCTATAATACCCCAAAAATTTTATTTATTTTGATTGAATTTATTAGTCAAAAGAAATGAAAGAATTTGATTGGTTGAATAAGTATAGTATGGTATAAGTGTTTGCATGGAACTAAAACCCATGCTATTACAACTTTTCCAACATTTGGACCAATAGAATTTTGCCAACATTGTTAAATAGAATTTACTAGAATTAGTTAGATTTTAACTAAATTTTTTATTTAGTTTAGTTATGAATAGTATTTAGAATTTTTGGACCAATCAAATGCCACCATTTCTAACTAATGGCATTTTTGTAATTTTGAGTTTAGTTGGGGGTATTTTTGGAAAAAAAAATAAAGGCTATAAAAGGGGGAATAGTATTGAAAAATTTAGAGAAAGCAATACATTTGGCCGTCCCCTCCCTTTTGCATTTTCTCTCCATTTTTCTTTTATCCCCCTTTAAATTCAACAATTCTCAATACTTTCATTAGTAAATTAAGCCTCCAAATCCTTAATTAAAGCCTTCTTCATCAAGTTTCAAGGATCAATTTTAAGGTATAAGGTGTTATTCAAGGTGAGTTGATGCTAAAAATTCTATTGAATATGAATTTGGGGTTTCAAGGGTTAATAGATTAAGTAGTCATGTAGAATTAGTGAATTATACTTTTAATTTGCTAAATTAGAAATTTATTCCTTATTTCTGTATTTTGGAAAATGAAGGTGAAAGCTTGGCCAAGGATAGCCAAGGATAGCAAAGTGAAGGAGAAGGAGAAGATGTGAATCAAGTGGAGGAATTAAGCTTATAAGGTTGGTATACACATTAGTTTGAAACTTAAATTCTTACCTTAGGAAATTTAGTGTATATTGATGTATTTTATTAATATGATGGATGAGTATGTTGAACTATGGCATTAAATTGATAATTATATTGTTTCTAAATGTATTAAATATGTTTTGAGTATTGGATATTAATTTGTGGTCAAAATTGAAAAGAAAAGAAAAATTGGGCATAAATATAAATTTTGAGAAAATAGGACTTATATGAAAATTTCTGAAAATTTCTGGACTAAATTGTAAATATTTAAAAAATTTATTTCTTTATGTGTATTAGTATGTAATTAGAACTTATATATGACTTGTTGAAGAAATTGGGGCCTAATGGCAAATTTTGGAACAAATAGGCCTATAAGTGGAAAATTAGAAAATTTTAGGCTGAATTGTTAAATCTGAAACTTATTTGGGTATTTTTGAATATTCTGGACCCATATGAAAATTTTTGGAACATTTGGGCTTATGTATAAAAATTTTGAAAATTTTAGGCATAAAGATGAATAGTGAAAAATTTGGGCCTATTTGTAATAATGAAAAAATATTGTCTAAATATGAATAATCAGGAAAATTGAATAAATGTGAATTTGTATAATAATTTGGTTTAATAATAATAAATTTGTGTTAAAATATTTTTTTTAAAAGAAGAATAATGTATTATAATAATACTATTGTGACGCCCTAAGTAAACCTGAACATTGGTAGGGGAGGATTGGTAGTTGGCATGCCAATAAGGTATTATAGCAGTATTGCGCCGTTTACTTGTTCGATGATACTACTCTGTGTATCCGATTTGTTATCTATTCTGATCTGTTCTGGATCCGGTAGGTAGTCACCGAGTGGTCGATGCTGGATCATTATCTGATATTTGTTAGCTTATTAGCCAATCCATGGTATCGTGTCAGCGTTTATTTTGGGCGCCTACTTGGATTAAGTATAAATATGATATTTGTGTATATATATATATATTTGATTAATTGAAATGAGAAGTCGAAATAATGTTTTGGTTTAATGAATTGATTAATTGATAAATTTTGATTTATTATGATATATGGAGAAAAATTGGTATTACTTAAAATTTCATTGTTTATATATATAGTTTATTGCAAAAAGGAAATAAAATTTTATTGTACTGTTTCATTTTTTATGTACACCCACTAAGCTGTTGTGCTTAGCGCGTTGGATTTACTATGCGCAGGTAGTAGAGTTGCCATCACTAAAGACTGAAGAGTAAATCTTTCTACAGCTGCTCGGAGTCGCTCACATCCTCTCTCTATATATAATTATTTTTTATAGATATTTTACTTGTTTATAGACTGTTGTGTATTATATTATAGACATTAAGTGTATGTGCATGTATATATGTATTTATTCAAAATTGTCTCTTTTAAAACCATGATATATGATATATATTTTGATAATATACTGGATGTGAAATAGTTTTGTAAAGGTTTGATACATTTATATTGTAATATGAGTTGTGAATATTTGCTGAAGGACAAATATGAAAGTTGGTTAAGAATGGATATGGAAATTTTGGGAGTGTTTCTTTTGTTACAGGTAGTGTAAAAATCAAATTTTTAGGGGAGATTTTGTCAGTTTTTCCCCGTAAATGTTTATAAAACAAAAAATAAATAAATAAAATAAAATATTTTTGAAGTTTGAATAATCATTATCGTTGTTTCTGTTCGATGCTATCGTAGCACCCCCTGAGCTTGTGTCTCGATGAGAGGCGAGTGAGGAGGGTGTTACACCACCAAACTCCATACTTGGGTAAACTCAACCGATGGCCTATAATACGTCACGTATCATTTTATAATTAATAAATAACAATTATTGACTAATTATTGTATTTAATACTTAAATACAGACATGCACGCATTTCTGGGGTTACGTTGGATATTACTGAATTAAACAATTCAATTCAGTATTATTGCGGGACTCTCTAGGTCCACACCCGATTCATTAAATGGAACTATTCCATAAGTTCGTGAGTCATGCCCCACGCACATATCACAAATATACAAATAGACGCGTTGAACCATACAAGTTGAGGTTACAATGCATAGGTATAGTCCTTCCATTATTTATATCTTGGATGTGCAGGGACATAGATTCATACCATCAAATTCCCATATGCTCATCCATAAACCTATCTCCATAATGGTATCTCAATTGAACAATATGGAAAAACTCTTTGCCATATTGTTTAACCCATGGAAACACCTTTCTGGGTTAACTGCTTACGGTCATAAGACTTTCCTGAGATACTATATTGGAGCATCTAGATATACTCTCTATGAGAGCTTATGGATCCCATATCTGCACGCACCGAACTCCATAAGCATCGGACCATACCTAGCGACACCCAGGAGTCAGACCATGAAAGTTCTTTGACATGCGTGGAACCAAAGTATGGTGGATCACTCACAAGCCTACCATGGTGCTCAAGTCAGAGGACCACATATACTACTCAACTCGAGAGGACCTTTCATTGACGGCAACATAGGATATCTATTGGGGTCCTCATGAGTCTGTTCAGTCCTTAGTTCTAACTGAATACCTATATGCCTATACAATCTCTAAGATCCTGGTCAGCTAAGAACAGCCAACTGTACTCGATAGATATACACATACACTGATCTATATAAATTAATAGGATCTATTAACAGACCTGAGTTAGTAGAAATAGGTCAGGAACTATGTATTTAAGAACATTCTTGCATAATGACATATCCTAGCAACCTATTGCAACTCTTGCAACTATATCATTATTAGCATATTCTGAGGTCTTTGTTACGTTATAAATGATGCTCTAACTCTTGGAATATTTGCTAACTCTTAGCACCAGTCTAAACTTCTTTAGACGGTATCCGAACTCTTTCAGATAAAATAAAGTCTATAGCGTAACAAGTATTAAACCATATAATTAAAAGATAATTAGTGATATAACAAAATATATTCTATATAGATATCAAATATTCATACAAAACTAGGATGGCACATAGGCACAACCCTAACACCCTGTTCAATAAATGAGAAGTAGTATCAAGAGTATACCTCCACATGTATTCTGGAAGATCGATGAAGCTCATCATCAACCAAACCATATCCAATAAAGTCTGATTCCTCCTTTCTGAAACACTATTATGTTGCGGAGTACCCCAAGGACTATACTAAGCGAGAATCCTATTCGCTTTTAAATAATCAGAAAAATTATTGCACATGTACTCGCTATCTCGATTTGATCAAAGACATTTGATGTACATACTATTTTGTTTCTTTATATTACGTTTGAACTTTTTGACCTTTCAAAGGTCTCTGACTTATGCTTTATAAGAAACAAGTACTCGTATTGTGACAAATCATCAATAAAGGTTACAAGTATCAAAATTCACCCATTGCAGCGTAATTCATTAGACCACATACATCATTGTGCATTAATTCTAATAAATCAGTGGCATGGTATACAAGATTTATAAATTGGGTAAGATTGTATAGTCAAATCAAGTATCCGCCCATCCTTAACCAAATGGGTTAGACGTCTCATGCATATGTGACCTAATCTCATATGCCAAAGTTCTGTATCATTTAAAGTTCTTGAACTACTACTAGTGCTACCCTGTACATTCATGACATTTTTAGTGGTTTCCAAAACATAATGCCCATTAATTAACTGACATTCAACTAACAAAACATTAAACATATCACATAAATATAAGGAATGGTTTCTGATATACACATGATACTTTTCACTATCAAGTATAGGAAGAGAGATAATCTGTCTGATACAAGAGGGTATAAAAATAACTGTTATGCAATACAATAATTCCATTATAAAGGAAAATCAAGTTAAAATATCCAAAAGCATTGATTCATAAGATATCACCATTTCCTACTTGAAGTTGTACTTCTCCCGACTGTAACCATCTAATTTTCTTCAAACTCTGTAACACATTGCAGATGTGAGAAAGATATGTGGTATCTAATACTCAGCTTGTACTAGCATCAAATGCTAAAGAAATGTCAATAATGGATAAGCATATACCTGTAGAATTGTTCTGCATGGTGGCAAGGTATTTATGATAGTTCCTTTTCCAATGCCCATCCTCGCTGCAGTGGAAACATTTTCCTTTTACTTTTGGCTTCTATTGTGGCTTAGATATCTGTTGCCGCTGAAGACCCATTTTGTATGTGTATTTCACCTTCTTCTTCTTCTTTCTTCTAGACTTCTTAAAGCCCTTTGGGTAAAAGATGAAGTACCTTGTACATAGAGGGTTGTGCTCCCTTTGTTCATGTCATCCTGTGCTATTTTAAGCATATTATGGAGATCAACATAAGTAGGGATCAATCATTGCATGTTAAAGTCCATGATGAACTGGGTGAATAACCCTAGAAGCGATTTAAGAATCAAATTATTCTCTAATGTATTACTCAGTACCATATCCATAGTCTCTAATCTTTTAATGTATCCAATAATCTTGAGGACATGAGGACTAACAAGACTACCTTTTAGGAATCTAGCTTAAAAGAAAACTTTGGCAACTCTGTATATATTGACTCGAGGCCTATCGCCAAAAAGCTCCTTTAAATAAAGCATTATACTACTAGCATCATCCATACAAACATGCTCTCTTTGCATCTTCGTAAACATCAAGGCTAGGATGTAAGATTTGACTTTCAAATCATCATTCATCCATTTCTTATATGTCTTATTTTCTTCTAGAGAAGCATCCTCAAAAATACCTCAAGGTAAGCACTATTCAATTACATACCTAAGCTTCTTAGAATCCACTTTTTAAAATCCGTAACTATTTTGAGATTTATTAGTCAGTCAAAATAATTTTATGCACCTTTAAGTTGGTGTGCATCGAGAAAGCGGACCAAATGGTTACTAGAAGCCATTTAATCTTTACAAGACAAAAAAAAATGTCAACGGATATTTAAGACGTTAAATCGCTAATAAAATATTTTAAATCATGAGTATAATCTATATACAATTTTTAACTTAAAACACTTTTCCACTGTTTTACATAGTCCCTTTAATCTCTCAAAATGGGATAACGATAGTTTAAACTGATTTAAACTATACAATGGGAAATAGACCTCATTGGCATTTTACTCAGATTGTATACTGTAGCGATCTAGGCCTTTGTAAATCAAATGGGTAGACAACTCTTGTCAGTTGCATCTCATGCAACTCTTACTCATAATCCTAAATACATCTTATCCGCACATTGTAGCGATCTAGGGTAAGTGTATTACAGATTAACTTGTCAATAATCAAATATATGTTATCGGTACTACCGGCACACTATAGCGATCTAAGGCAATACATTCACATATATTTGCCTTATCTCATGTTTAACCAGTATAGTCCAAATCATACCGACTAAATCCCTCACACTGTAGAGATCTTGGGAAAGACCAATATGATCCAGCTAACATTGTATTGATAAGATGGATTATCATACAACATTATCTCATAATTTGATACTATTTAATCTGATTAAGAGAGATTTTAAATACATCTGCATCTCATGAGGATGTAAAATTTAGATCATATAATTAATATTACGCAAGCATAACCCCAACCATTAGGGCTCCCATTGTAGTTATCAATGTAAATAAATGATCATTTCATGTTATGACAAATAAAGAGACATAATATGTCATTTAAACAAGTCAAAACATAAAGACAAATAAAAAAAAGTGAAACAACACCGAGTGCGGTGGCATTGAAAGGTAAATGTCACGGCGCCTATGAGAAAAATGGTTGGGCGTCGCAGCATCCTTTCCAAACAATGGCCACTGTGGAATCCAAAGCTAGCACCGCGACGTCCATTAAAAAATACCCTTGGTGCCGTGGCCCCCAGAGGTTGGCGCTGCAACACCGAACACAGTAACAATATATATGCATTTGGTGATTAATATTTCTCATCCCGGTGCATAATTTTATCACATGGACAAAATATTCAAACATAATATTTTCATTTGAAAACATCAACATGTTCATGAACATCATTAAAAATAATATGTTTAAAATTAAAGATCATTAATGTTCTAAATTAAACATTAACAAATTATAAAAATATATATAACATCATCATGTCAAATATATTACCAATGTTCTATAAATATTAACAAGTTGTTAAAATATAAATAATATCATCATATCAAATATATCACCAATGTTCTAAAATAAACATTAACAAGTTGTTAAAATATAAAAAACATCATCATATCAAATATATCACAACTTTCACATCAATCACCCAAAAACACACAAATATGCTCTGATACCAATTGTTGAGTGTTATTATTGTAGGGTGAATAGGTATGTGAAATGTGTTCATCATAATGTAATAAGCATGTCATGCATACAAAATGCGCAGCAGAATTACGAAATCAAATTTCTTAACATGATAAACACATCAATTTAATCCGAATCAAAATATTAGGGTAATTCAAAACATAACTTTGCTGACAATTCGGTGATGATTAAAACTTTTCAGAGCTCACCTTGAAGTGATTCCTTGAACAATTCTAGTCTTCAACACTTTATGAGATTAGAGAAGCTAGAATGGTAGCTTTAATTATGGTGTAGAATTTTTTGTTCTTGTGCTTAAACTCTTTAAGCAAAAACTCTCTTATTTTCACTTTTGAAACAAAACTTTTTTTCCTTTTGGTTTTCCTACCAAGTCTCACCTAAAAAAAAACAAAATGAGAAGTGTTTCTCTTTGTTTAAATGTCTTTCCAACAATAGAAGGAATACCTTGGCCAAAGTTTTCATTTTTCCCTTCATAACACTTATGCAATTGTTTACTTAAGTGAAAAAACACACACATGTCATTACTTTTCTATAAAATAATTATTCAAAAAGCCCTTTCTTTAATTTAATTGGACAATGCTTTTGCAAATGAATTACTCAATACTAAAATAATATTTATTTCATTAAATAAACATATATGGCCGAATGTTTCTCTTCAAAAATAACAAAATGAGACAATTTTCTTGTTTGACTATTTTAATAAATATTAAAAATATTTAAATATAAATATTTTTAAATAAACAAATCAAACTAAGAGAAATGTTCTCTAAATTGCCCAAGCACCATTTAAAATAATATATTAAAATACATGTTTTATCTTGACAATGCAAGATAAAAAGACAAACACTAATTATTTAATTAATACATTAAGACAAGTATCCAACACATATCACATGAAAAATAATGTAATAAACATCATATATCTATTCAAGACAAGTATTCAACACATATCTTAAAAAATAATATAATAAACATCATATATTTCTTTAAATAAAATAATGTTCAATTATTACAAAAGCCAATGATTTAATGACATGTGTCACGAATATCTTTTCTAGCAAAAGAAAAACCTATTTGCAACATTTGCAAACTATATTTTTCTTTACAAAGAGGTCCTTAAAATGAATCCAACTTCCAAAATTCTTCCGGATCGACCTGTTCGATCCGGTTTGCTACCTCAATGCTCAATGAGTACACTTCATATTATGAGATTCACTACGTTCACATCCGTTTGTCTTACGAAACGTTTTTGCAAGTATATAAATGATGCCCCACACACAAGTTACGGATATTACAGAACGATGCATTGAACTATACAAGTTGAGGTTAACCAAATCCGTATAATCCTTCTGTCACCTATATCATAGAAGAGCAGAGATATAGATCATTACCATCAAATCTCTATTTGCTCATCCATGAACTTATCTCTAGATTCATATCTCGATAAACAATATATGCAAACACTTTTACAATATTGTTTAACCCTCTGAAAAACTCTTTTCTTTGTCTTACTACTTATAACCATAAGACTTTCTGAGATACAATCTCAGAGTATCTAGATATACAACTCACCTATGTGAGTTGATGATCCTATATCTACGTACACTAGACTCTATGAGCATCGGATCATACCCAGCGACAAGCAGCTATCAGACCATAAAAAATCTTTGACATCCTTAGAATCAACGTAGTTGATTACTTGTAAGCCCATTGTGGCACTCAGGTCAAAGGACCATGAATACTACTCAACTTGAGAAGACCGTCCATTAACGGCTTCATAGGATTTTTATTGAAGGTCCTCATGAATCTGTTCAGTGTTCAGTCCTCACTGAATACCTGTATACCTATACAAGCTTCCATTAAGCTTATAGTCTACTAAGATTAACTATCTGGACCAACTAGATATAGACATACACTGATCTATATTTATAGGGTTTCACCGATAGACTCATATCGATAAAATAGTATTTTGAACATACTTGCATAATAACATTTTCTAGTACCATTCGCAACCCTTTGTAATTATATCATTACTAATATATTGTAAGGTCTTTATCTCATTTCAGACAAGACTTTAACTCTTTAAATATTGTTAAACATTAATACTGATCTAAACTCTTTTAGATCATACAATGTTTAAAACATTCCAAGTATCTTACCATTTTAATAAATATAATTAGTGATGAAATAAACTATCAATTGTATAAATATTAAAATTAAATATTCATATAAAATAGGATGGCACGTAAGTACAAATCTCAATATATATACATGACCAAAAATTGGGGGCTAATTGTAACATTTGCAAAGTATCCATTCCCTCATACACGAGTGACAGGTGTCACCTTCAACACATACAAATTATTTGTATGATGACACTTGTCACATACCCTTCCATGCATGTGTCATTTATCTAACAAATGGCTATACAAGGATCTCATATGTCAAAATCTCTTTTACATGCAAAAGGGATCTATTTGTAACATTTACAGACTTTGTTTCTAATTTTGTAGAGAAATCTTGAAACAAATCTTACTTTTTAAAATTATCCCAGATTGAATCGTTCGACCTGGTCTGCTACCCCAGTACTCAATGAATATACTTTATATTGTGAAACTCCTTAGATTCACACTTGTTTATCTTACGAAACTCTTCTGCAGGTCCGTGAACGATACCCCATATACAAGTTACAAATATTACAGAATGACGCATTAAACTATACAAGCTGAGGTCAACCATATCCATATAGTCCCTCCGTTACCTATATCCTAGAAGAATCGATATATAGATCATCACTGTCAAATCTCTATATGCCTAATCGTGAACTTATCTCTAAATGTATATTTTCATAAACAATATCTACAAACGCTTTTGTGATATTAGTTAACCCTACACAAAGCTTTTTTCAGGGTTTTTACTTATAATGATAAGACTTTCTGAAAAATAATTTCAGAGTATCCAGATATGTAACTTAACTATATGAGTTTATTGATCTTATATCTACACACACCAGGCTCTATAAGCATCAAACCATACCCAATGACATCTAAAGGTTAGACTATGAACGATCTCTGACATGTGTAAATTAAAGTATGATGAATCACTTACAAGTCCATTATAGTGCTCAGGTCAAAGGACTATGAATACTATTCAACTCGAGAAGACCCTCCATTGACGACTCTATTAGATGTCTATTTGAGGCCCTTATAAATGTGTTTAGTATCCAGTCCTCATTAAATACCTGCATGCCTATACAAGCTTCTATTAAACTCAAAGTCTGTTAAGACTAACTGTATAGATAATCTAAATACAACCATACATTGATCCGGAAGTAATATCGATCAACCCGTGTTGATAACCATAGATCAGAAACAATGTTTTTTAGAATATATTATGAAATGACATTTCTTAACACCTTTTACAACTCTTTACAACTATGTCACTAGAGTAATGTGGAATGACTTTTCCCATTCTTGTGAGCTGTAGAGTTAGTTATCCCTTATCATCTTGGTATTCTCTTATCTATAAGATATAGGATTGAGCTCGTCCTCTTTCTATATCCTTTTGGATGATAAGGTATTACTATAATATTTTCGAGTCTTTATTCCACTTCAGACAAACTTCTAAGTAAGATTGTTAACTCTTAACGTTGATCTAAACTTTTATAGATTAGATCTAAACTTATTTAAATCTATAATATCTGAAAACTTACAAATTTATTATCATATAATTAATAATTAACGATTAAATAAAAATATTCATTTTATAAATATTAAATAAACAAATATCCATACAACAATTGGAATAACACATAAATACCATTTCTAACAGACTTGACACAAAGTCCACATGGTAACTATATGTTTCAAGGTGGTTATATATATCCAAAAATGGATTAAGAAAGTAAATAATTCCCCATTCATGCTACAATAATGAATGAGAGTTATAGGGAGAGAGCTCGTCCTCTCATCTCTTTCAAAGTACGTATCCTTGAAAAGATACAGTGAGATTTTAGTCTAAAACAAGAGAAAATAGAACATGAATAATAAAGAGTTTGAGCATGCAAAATCCAATGGGTTCTTGCTTTATGAATTAAGGAAATTTTTCGCTTACGTGATCATCTTTCGACCATGACAATAATGACACAACCTCGTTGTGATTCAAAGCTTCTGCAATAATTGGAAAAGTACCAATCAAATTCGATTCTTGTATAAATTAATTAACACATAACATTTCTTGCAACTTATTTTTACTATTATTAATTATCAAGTATAAACTTGATTTTGTTTAGAAAGAGACCGACAACGAATCCTAATATAAAACATGGGTAACAAACTTATGATGATGGTTTTTGATGAACAATAATCATTCAGAAGCCTAGGTCCAACCCTATGCACATGATCATATATATTTAACAAATAAAATACGTGGACGCAAGTCATTTTTTGGGCTTTAATCTGTATGTCTTGGTCTCATAGGTTTAAGATTCTTATTTGACTAGGCAAATGGAGAAAAATAAGTCTATAGCTACCTCTTGATTCTTCAAAGTCCTTTTAAAATTAAAAGGTTTAACTACTTACCTATTAAAATAAGTTATTAGCTAATTAGACTTTTATTAATAATAAAGTAGGATCAAAACGCTTTTTCTTATATCAAACTTCATTTTTACTAATTCTCCGAGAGATAAGTTATCAAAAAGTAGAGTTTTACAAGGATTAGGTATCGAAGGAGTGCTTAACCCAGGCACAAAGCCTAACACACTATAATTAGCCCCTCTTACATGTCTTTTGGATTCTCCATTGACCTATAATTAATCTTATATATTATTTATTCAACCCTTATCATCCTTGCATGTTTTCTTGTTTATATTATCCATAGAATAGAAGAAAAAAGCCTTGGAAATAACCAAAGAGGCGAGTCCCTCAAACCTTAAGAGTAGGTTTTCTTACGGTTTGAGACCCTAGCATTCGTTCATACTTAAAAGTCTCTAGATTGAATTAAATCACCTTAAATAGATCCATTGTACCCTTCTTGTTTGTCCATTTAATACTGAGCAAACTCTCGTCACACACTTCTAAAAAATTAAGGCTGGATTTATTTAGTTAAAAGCTTTCAAGAGAAAGACCGCCAAACCAAATTGACGACACTAGGCTCCTTGGACTCTCGGAGATCTTTAGGGGTATAATAGACCTTGAACTTTATACAGGTGAAAACATGAAGACGTAGTGAGTAAGCCCAAGCTAACCTTTTCTTTTACGGTTTGCCATGACAGATCAGAAACATTGTGGCTAGTGATATCGTCCCACGTAGCACGCAGAATTATGCCTCAACAAGATAAATCCTCACACCAAGAGGATTCTCCAATCAACTTTTCGAAAGATGAAGAAGAAATCTAAGGAAGCAATCGAGCCAGAGATATCAGCCTGAGAGCTTTGGCCCAAGTTTTAGTGGATACCATGCAAGCCATCCCTATGACAAATCTAGAAAGAGCTGCCTGAGGCTGTTAATGTGACAACTTAACCAACAACCATAATTATTGTTCCAAGCGCTATTCAAAACAATCTTTAGAAAGGGACACAAGTAGCCTCTCACAACCAAACCGCACAAGATGAAAAGCTTGAGTTCCTTACCTGGTTAGATGTTTTGGCCATAGTAAATCAAATAAGCCTTAACAAAATTACACCAAATTTAGAATACGTTCCATTACCACCTTACCCTGCCGAAATTCTAGACATGTCCTATCCTAAAGGATATGATACCCCATTATTCTCCCTGTTTGATAGCAGAAAAAGAAACCCTAAGGAGCACATAGGAGGATTTATTAACTTCGTTGGCGCACATGCAAGCCATATGAAGTTACAGTTTAGGGAATTCTCCAAGTCTCTCTAGGTCATGTGTATAATTGGTATGTTTCATTACTCGTTGTATCTATCAACACTTGGGAAGAGATTCTCAAATTTGGTAAAAAATATTTGTAGAGCAAAGAAACAGTAACGATGATATAGCTCAAGCAAACAAAACAAGAGTATCCGCAACCACTGATAAAATATGTAAGAAGGTTCAAGGATATAGCACTAGATTTCTATGAGAGAAAGGGGAAAAAAACTTGGAAAAATCTGCATTAGCAATATGGTGAGCGAATACCAAGCCCACCTGCAAAATGCTAGGCTTCAGAAATAGACAATTATGTTAGGTCGTATGATAGATAACCACTAAGAGAGTTACCCAAAGAACAACCTATACCTCGCAGTGAAAAGAAATTGAATGCCTTTTTGGACTAATGGATATTGGATGGATTTATCAGGCCTCTCCCACTTGAGGAGGAATCTATCTAAAAATGACAAAGAGAATCCTAATTTTTGTCATTTAGATAACACAGTCTATCACCTTGTAGGTGTATTCAAAAGCTGGTACATTATAAGATTAGAGACAAGTTCTTTGTTTGAGAATCGACTCTTGCGCCTTACAAAACCATGATCTAGAAATTACTAACCAAATCTGAAGAGGTCATGGTGGAAAACACTAGGAGAGAAAAGATAAGGTATGCAGATGCCTTTGCCACTCGTGGGGCTAAAATGAACCTGGTCAAAGAGTTAGTAAATATTAGTGTTAGAAGATGAGGCAGATCTATCCTTTTGCAACCTAAAAGTTGGATATAGGCTTGGACACAACAAATGACTGGTGTTAACCCATTAAGGAAGCATTACATAATTCGAGAGAGATTTTCTACTTTAATACCCTCAAAGATTACACTGTGATCATGAAGAACCTTTATAGACGATTTTTTAGAGGAATACTCATGCGAAACATCCATAAGAAAGAAGGACGATAATTACTACAAACTATTCATCAATCAAATGTGATACAAGCAACTACTGCAACACATTTCTTCAGCGGTCTTGTGGGCCACCCGAACTCTACAAAGGTGAAGATACTAAGACTTAACAAGCAGCCCCAAGTCAACAAGATTTTACATGCCGCAATTAATCAGAATCACTGTAGTCAATGCTAAACTGCCACATTGCCGCCTAAAAAATCCATCTCAACAATGGTTAAAAGTTTATATTTTAGCAGTAAAGCATTGATGGCGATTATAGACATATTATATCTTCCTAATATAGATAGGGTCGCAGTTCTCCGGTGCAAATGTTTAGATAATAAAAATTTGTAAGCAATGGTCTATAACTTTAAGAAGGGTAGTATTGAATCAACGTTTTAAAATTTTCAATTCTCATAATTTAACATGCAAATGTTTCCATTAGGGACTGACTCATAAATTAACCGATGCTGTCAATAGATGACAATGGAATCAAAGCATATTCGACTTTTTGTAGAGTATGACAATATCTTAAGATCTTATAAAAACACTAGTTGGCAATTTTCAACCATGTTAAATAAATATATATCCGTAACTAATAGTTGTACAATGTACCCCTTCAAGTACAGCACTTGTTAGATGATAATTTAATGAACTCAATTAGTCATAATTATAAGACAAGATTGGACATTCTTATCCACTACTCAAGTAATTATGCTTTAATCATCAAGTTCGTTGGTTGATATAAGAAACGACTTATAAAAGAAAAAAAATAAGAGAAGTCAAACAGACAGGATGAGCATTGCCTCTATTATTTCTTTAATTTTTGTTAGGTTGCTGTCATGATTTGATGTATGGACAAATAAGGCTTTCTTTTATTTGAAAAAATTCCCGATTTCGCATCACTCCCCTAACTCAAATATAACAATTCAAACACTATGTCACATTATTATTATTATTATTATTATTGCAAAAGAATCTTTGATAAAATCTTTAAGGGAAAAAAACAGATTGTTTGACTTCACATTTTGTTTTGTAAATTAAATGTTTGGTGAGTGAAGCTCCCAACATGTAAGGACTTGGGACACGCTAAGTGAAAGTTTTAAAATGAAGCCACCAAAGATTTCTTTTTCTTTTTCTTTTTCACAAAAATGAAGTCCCATATCAATCCGAAGATTGCCTCTATATACTATATGGATTGCAGGAAATTAAAACATAAAGCGACTAAATTGTGCAAATATTGACATTTGGATTCCGAAGCAAGCAAGCATTAAGAATTTAGACTTATATGATCAATGCTTGTTAATTGATTTTCCTAAATATCAACCAAAAACTCATTGCACACCACCTAAAAAATAACTGATACCGAAGATAAATATTAATTAACATCATATCTTTTTTTATATTTAAAATTTTAGATATGATTTAAATAATATGTCACCTAAAATATACAACAGTTTATATAGTTCAAACTCAAGCTAAACACGTGCAGCCTTAAGGATAACACACTTTGCAAACAATTACATAAAATGCACTGCCGCATGCATGTAGCATGAAGTTTATTGGATAAGAACTATTAGTCAAAAACCATAAAATGTAAAATAAGGAAATTAAAAATGGCCACAAATTTGATTGTATAAAAACAATAGAAATAAGCAATATTACATCACTTCGTTTACTTATTGTTTCCGAGACACATTCAATAGAATGCGTTGTCGTAATTTTCTTTTTTCCTTATTTCGACGAAACGGCATGACGTCGGAGAAAGATCAATATGTTAGCTCTTTTTTTAAAGAGTTTTGTTATACTTAAGGGAATACAGTGATTAAAATTTACAACTTAAAAATATATGAATATAAGAACTTTTTTAATTATAATCGCTTTTAATTTCTGTGAATGGGAGAGAAAAGTTTTGCTGTTTATAAAAATCGTAATTATTGTTTTCACCTTTGATGAAATTGTGCGAAATATCATAATCCTAAAATTTGGCAAACGTTGATCATATTGATTTTAATATTTTTGCACTGTCATAATCTTTTCTATACTCTAAAAATACAAGTTATCTGCCGAGTATAACAGATATCCTCCCGAGTAGTAGTAACAAACGTTACACAACAATCCGTCACATAAACGAAAAATGACAAATTTACCCTTAACAGCTACACTTTTCAATGAAATATCCAATACCAATATACCGCCATCATGCAAATTAGGGGTAACAATTAATATAAATAATTTATATTTGTATCATATCAAATATAGTGTATTAAAATTTTTTTATTATATTTATATATAATTTATTTATTAAATAAATCAAACATTTAAATATAGATTCGATTTATTTCATATTTAAATTATACGACACGACATAATTAGATACATTTAAATAAATAAATCAAATTCAATTCGTTTATATAATTATATAAGATTTAATTCATTTATACAAAATGTTTAATTCTTTTATTAAACTGTATAAATAAATAAACACACAAATAGATATGAATATAATTCATATTAAACATAATTTAAATAAATTCTCGAATTGTAAACTTTAAACACATATTTAATACAATTAATAAATAAATAATACAAATTTAACTCATTTATTTATCGTGTTAATTTTTTTTTATACAATTAACTTAAAGTATATTAAATAATCATATCATTACTTATTTTGCTAGCCCCGACGCAAACTATAATTTTCAATTTACCCTTGTAAACCACCATTTGCCTTTCTTTTTTTATTCTTCTCTTTCGTCAAACTTTTTTAACCAATTTTCTCAAACATCCCCAATTTTCTCAACATCTAAAGATCGGATAATCTAATAATTACAAATCATTCCAAACAATATATCATCCAACAACTGCACGTCAATCTTATACCTTTTTCTCCTCCATTATTAGTATTTTTTCTCTCTCTCTTTCTTTCTTTTTTTATCTTTTATTTTTTGTCTTTCATTTAAAAATGACTATAAAGTTTGATGTGGTTTCACATTTTCCGCATATTTGCATAATATAAGGTAGACTTGGGTTAGATTGAAGGCATACTCAGGCATGGACGGAGCTATGTTCCGCTCAGTTGGAACTTAAGCTCCTAGTGACAATTTTTTAAAAAACATCTGTATTGGTAAAATTTTATTTAAGCCTCCTTTTCTATTTCATTGAAGTCTCCAAATTCCCATTATTTTTTACTCAAGCTCTCCCTAGTCAACTTTGTAGCTTCGTCTGTACTCAAGGGATATCAGGTATTTTTCAAAGTATAAGGGGAATATGGCATGATGCAAAAGTATTTACACTAATGTGAAACTTTTCCAACCTTTAGGGGTCATATAAAATTTTCCTTAATTAAGTAAATATATAATCAGAAAATGTATTTTAGAGCCGGATGTTCTGCTCTTGTGTTTGAAGGTTCCAATAATAACAAACATTAAAGCGAATATAGTTCTCCCAGAAAAAAAGGAAAAAAAAAATTAAAAAATAGAAGAAGAACTATTATTCTTATGCTAGGTTGAAAAATTCAAGGTTAAAGAGTATTGTTGTTATGTGTTAAAGATATAAAATATCAATATATTAATCATCTATCATATATATTCTATAATTAATAGGTTATATTTGATTTTCTTTATTTATATTTCCTTATTTATGTTAATTTAAAGTCTATATAAAGGCTGTTTCTGTAACATTGTAATATATATAATATTATAATAATAATGTAGTTTTTCAAATTTTACAATTTTATTTTATTTTTTTTTTTGCATTCTTTTTCTTTTTTTTTGTCTTTTCTAACATGGTATCAGACCTTTAATTTTTTTTTTTCACTATTATTTTGTATAACTCGAGATTTGTAGAAAATATTTTCAAAACCCGACAGAATTTACCGGAGTTTTTCGAAAAGTCGCCAAAAAATTCCAAAATCTTGCCGTTTTAGCCACCACCCATATCCAATTACTCAGAATCCTCCGGCCGTTTCAACGCCGTCGACGACGCGCCGATCCAATGTCGGTAACCGCCGGATGCCCCGCCGGAACACCACTGCCGCCGGCCACTGTCATTTCAGATCCCGGCTATTCTACGGTGACGTGCCCGACACCGCCCACACCAAACGAATCCTCCATCACCGGCCGTTCAGTACCGCCGACGATGTGCCAATCCGAGGTCGAAAACCGCCGGACGCGCCGCCGGAACTTCACTGCAGCCGTTACTGTTCTCCTTAGATTCCGACTGATTTCCGGCGCGATACCCTGCACCGCCCACACAGCTGCACTCAGAATCAATCGACGATTCCAGCGGCACCGAAATCTTGTCGATTCGAAGCCGCACCTTCCCCACGCGCCTCTGAACAGAGCTGTCGTCCGCCACCGTCCACCTTAGATCTCCGCCGTTTTCTGGCGAGTTGCTTCTCACCGCCAGCTCCATTCAACTCTCCTCCGCTGGATCTATCAGTCCTAGGTCTCCTTTTGAAATTTCGGTGATCCAATTTACAATAGGGGTCTTTTTGCAAACTTTTCAAAGTTATATGGACAGTTTGCAGTTTGTCTAAGTTTTGGGCCATTTTATAATTTTTTATTTTTATCGGTTTTTATTTTCTTTTTTGTTTTTGCAATTTTCAAATAAATTGGTGGAATAATCTCTCAACACACTTGCACTTGCAGCAGTTGATTTTTCTCTATCAACGCGATTGCACTCGCAGTGGTTGACAATGCACTTGCACTCGCAACGGCTGCTTTTTTGTTTCTTTATCAACGCGTTTGCACTCGCAGTGGTTGGTAACGCACTTGCACTCGCAACGGTTGGTTTCAAGTTTCATCTGCATCCGCAAGTGATTGATTTTCTCAATGCCCACCATTACAATAAAAAATATATCCTTTTTCAAACTCAAGCTTCTACTTGAGTTTGAGGGGGGATTGATGCGATATTTCTATATCATAAAATTCAGTGCAAGTATACACTATCGTATGCAAATAATAAAGAGACTAAATAAGTCGGATGTCGAACCCACAGGGATAATGTTTTCTTTTTAACCAATTACTAAAATTATATCTTCCTAATAATTATTCAGATAAATAAAAATCTAAGACTGATTGTAAGAAATATAAAACAAAAACACAATGTAAAGAAAATTAGGTGATAGCAATGTAGAGAAAACCTAGGATTAATATTATCCCTCAATATGCTTCTAATGATTAATCCTCTAATATTTAACTCACTTAGTTTTTATTATTGATCAAGACACTAATGTATTCACAAGCCTTTTCCAAGGTCATGCAAGTATACCCTAATTTACCAAATACCTATATTCCTATGGTACTTGTAATAAATTAAGATTCATTAAGATTAGGTCTTATTGATCATACATGCCAATTAGGTATATTCCTATCCTAAGTTGAAACTTGCATATGCAACATTGAATGTTACTCTACAATCATGCATCAAATTACTTAGGTCTAAATATATTAATTCCTCTTCCGAGTTTATCAAAATATTACCAATTCATTCACCATATATTGGCCAGATATATTGAAGCATTAAACACAAGTAATTTAAATAATAAATGACTAAATTTATTAAATACTAAAAAGATATGGCAATTTAAGCGCACATATTGAGTTCAAATATTAACCCTAGAAAATAAATTAGTTCATGGCTACAAGAGAACAGCGGTAAAAATAATTATAAATCATGATACAATTATTAGCAAACCGATATAGACGTCAAATTGCTCTTAATTGCGCTGCCTAAGAACTCTTGATGCCGAAGAACGTCTTCGATTCTCTCTCTAAAGTTGCTTCAATTAAGCTCCTATTTCTCTCCAAGACTTGTGCTCTGTATTCTTGGTGCTCTTGGGTCGTCTTGGATTGATTCTTGAAGGCTGGGAACGAGTGACTTTATATAGGGATTGATATGAGCTTAAAAATCTCAATTCTCGTCGGACTAGGACTCGCACTACCGCTGGCGCGCTATGCATCTGTTGCTGGAGCGACGCGTAAAAAAGCTATTACCGCTGGAGCGGTGGGATCTTGGCGCTGGGGCGCTGCATGAAAACGGCTTCACCGCTGGCGCAGTATGTTGATAGCGCTGGGGCTATAGATCGTCGCTGGCGCGGTGACTCTTCGGCGCTGAGGCGCTAGACGCGACTTAAGCAGATCGTTTTTCTTATTTTGATCACTATTTCAGAGCTGGGGCGACAATTCTTGTGGCACTAGGGCGATAGACACATACTTTGAAAACTTTGCATTTTAGTCCCTGTTTTCGCTCCTTTTGCGTTCTTTCTTTAAATTTTGTTCAAGTCCCTATAAATAACAATAATGCACATAAATAGCCATCTATTCTCATAAAATCATAAAATATCAATAATAAAAATATAAGAAAATATATGACAAATTTGCCCTTATCAAGGATGTTAAAGATATAGAATATCAATATATTAATCACCTACCATATATATTCTATAATTAATAGGTTATATTTGATTTCCTTTTATGTATTTATATTTCCTTATTTATGTTAACCTAAAGCCTATATAAAGGCTGTCTCTGTAACATTGTAATATACACAATATTATAATAACAATGTAGTCTTTCAAGTTTTACAGTTTCTCTTTATTTTTTCTGCATTCTTTTTTTTTTCTTTTGTCCTTTCTAACATTATGGATAAAGAGTATTGTTCGTGAAATAAATTTCGGGTTCGTGTATGTTTTGTGACCGGTTAGATAGAAAGTGCCCTAAATTTGAGAGAAGTCAAGATTAAGAGTTTTTGTCAACAAGCGAGGTTTATCATTAAACCTAGGCTAAAATACAACAAGCAAGATCTATTGCTAGACTTAGGTTATGGCGCAACAAGTGTATTGCAGAGTTTGAGTCTTTTGTGAAAAATGATAAGTAAAGCTCTATCAACAGACCACCTGCGAGACTTTCAACAAGTAAGGATGCAAAGTCCTAAATTGAATGATAAAAATGAGAGAAAAATAATAACAACTGAGAAGCTTGTGTCAATATGTATATTGAATAGGTAATGATCCTTATAATAAAAAAAATCAAGCCTATTTATAGATTGTAAAACACTTTACAAAGCCTAATTTTACAAGGAATATAATCTTAATATAATAAAACTTCTTATTATATACAATTTCTTAAATATGATACAACACACAACTAGATCCAAACCCTAAAGTAGAAAAGCCCATTAATTGTACAAAAATTTATAAAAACTCAATTCCACGTCCATATCTATGTTTAAGTATGTCTAATTTGATAAAATATGTGTGCCTAAGTTATTTGATTAAACTAAATTTGTGGGTTGCAATTTGGTAGATATATAATTGCACTAAGATTTAAGCAATTTGGTAGATATATAATTGCACTAAGATTTAAAGTATATGGACATATAAGCTAAAACCTACATGAGGGTACTTAGCTCAAAATAAGAATAAATTCATGTTATTAAAGTTAACAAAGAAACACAAGCCTAATAACATATTATTTAACTTTTTGAATCCTTTTATAATAAGAATAGTAACTTTTTTATTTTATTTTATTTAATAATTATCACTTAATTGCCTCTAATTCGAAGAAAATAGGTATCTTATCTTTTTATTTATTAATTTTTTTCTTTTTAATGAGATTAAAACTCAATAAATAAGATTTTAGAAGGATAAGGGGCTAAATAAATGTTAGGGTCGGTACTTACGTGTCATCCCTGAATGTACATATACTTGTGTATTTAAACAAGTGTACATTTCTATTAAATCGCTAATACCCATTTATATGGTATTATGCATGTAACGTTACAAACATTGTAGATTTAAAGGAGATTGGATCAGATCTAAAGGAGTTTAGATAATGGCTCATGGTTAGCCAAGCTGAGACATATAATTGCTAAATGTTAGCTGGTTATAATATTCAGTAGATCCAAGAATTTGACCATTGTCTGTAATGGAACATAGACCTATAAATATACTAGCAACTGCATAGTTGCAAGAGTTGCAATCGGGTGCCAGGAAATGCTAATTGCGCAAGTATGTTCTCGAATAATTGTCTCTGATCTATTTCTGCCGATGCGGGTCTGTCAATGGATACCTTTATATATAGATCAACATATGTCGTACCTATAGGGTATGGATAGTCGTTCCTAGCCTACCGTCAGCTTGGAGCTCGTATTGACATGTGGGTATCCAGTTAGGACTGGATATGAGACAGACTCACGAGGGCCTCCGATAAACACCCAATATAAGCCGTCAACAGAGGGTCCTCTTGAGTTGAGTAGTATACGTGGTCATTTGACCTGAGTGCCACCGTAGGCTTGTAATTGATCCATCCACCATACTTTGGTTTCACGCATGTCACAGACCTTTCATGGTGCAACCGCTGGGTATGATCCAATGCTTATAGAGTCTGGTGTGTATAGATATGGGATCCGTCAGCTCCTATATAGAGTTAGATATCCAAACTTTTTGAGACTGTATCTCAGAAAGTCTTGTGACCACAAGCAATCATCTCGGGAAAGAGTTCCGCTAGGGCGAAACAATATGGCAAAGGGGTTTGTGCATATTATTCAGTGAGATACGAGTCTAGAGATAAGACATGGATGAGCACTAAGGGATTTGACGGTGATAATTTATATTCCCGCACATCCAGGATATCATGATGGAAGGACTATACGTATGCGTTGTAACTTAAACTTGCATGGTTCAACGCGCTAGCTTGTATATCCGTGACATATGTGTGGGGCATTGCTCACGGACTCATAGAATAGTTCCATTTGATGAATCAGGCGTAGAACCTAGGGAGTCCCGCGATATGGAGTGTACTCGTTGTGCACTGAGACAGCGTGCATGATTAAATTGTTTAATCTAGCAATATTCAACACTACCACGGGAATGCGTGCGTGTCTGTATTTAAGTCTTAAATACAACAATTAGTCAATAATTATTATTTACTAATTGTATAATGACACGTAGCGTATTGTGAACCCTTGGTTGAGTTTACCCAAGTGTAGAATTTGGTAGGACCCACTAGAGAGTAAAATAGTCATTTCTCACTTTAATTATTTAATAGTTAAATAATCAAAATATCTCTCTTATTATATTATATAATATATTATTATATTATTATTTATATTATATAATATATTACATTACATATTAATATTTTATTATAATATATATATATATATATAAAGAGAAAGAGAAAGAGAGAGGGAAGAAAGGGGTGCAATTTTGTGGCCTTTTAGCCGAGAAAGATAAAGAAGAAATGGAGAAGAAGAAGAGAAAGAGAAGAAGAAAAAGAAGGAAATAAAAGAAAGAAAAAAAAGGGAAAGAAAGGGGAAAACAAAATTGTTTCATTTTTCTCTGTCCTTCCAATTAAAGCAATGGTAAATTGCTTCAAACTCTCTATTTCTTATCCTTTTAGATAAAATAATAAAAATACACACCCGGCCATTTTGGGGATTAAGAGTTAATCCTGTGCTGGATATCAGGCTACTGTTCTAGCTCACCAACCCACCAAGTTGGTGACTAGAACTGCACACAAATTGGTCTCCATGCGGACTCCAAGGAGGTACGTGTATAACGTTACATGTTAAGGTGAGTTCTCTATCCTTCTAATATATTAATGCGATTAATATATGTTATTTATTGTGTTTATTGCATGATTTATGCTTCTGCCGCATTTAAATTCGTATATGATATGTATTTAGCCAATAGACACAATTGCATATGTATACACCAACATGTCTTATATCATCCGCCAACAAAATGGTATCAAAGCCATTTAGGTCTTATTTGGGTGTATTTTGAGTGAATAGATGCAAAAGACCCGGTGAAAATGACGCGTTTCAAGTGTTGAAATGGGTATGCTAAAATACATTTCACCGGGCATTGTCGCCTCAACGCTGGCGAGCTCGCACTAGGGTGCGAGTTTCTAGAATTCGCACCCAGTGGTAAAGCATTAGCGTCGAAGCGCTGGAGTTTTGACTTGCCAGTGCTGCAGTGAGATGTGTTGGCGCTGGGGGTTTGACCTCTCAGTGCTGTAGCGATGATATCTGGTGCCACAGTGGTGCATTGTTCACTTGAACAGTATCACATGAACAGTGACAGTTATTGTTCATAGCTACAGTATTTTTTTGAACAGTGTTTCAAGAATAATTTTGCATGTGTAGGTTTATAAGATGTAGTGATAAAAGTTATCAGTTTATATTATAAACTGGGGTTTATGAGATGCAGTGATAAGAGTTATCGATCTGTATTATAAACTAGAATTAAGTTTTCTGTACTAGTAACCATAATGAGAGCCCTATTGGTGGAGGTTAGTTGTGCTTGCATAGAAAAATTAATTCTTTGAGAATCACCATTTCTAGGAGTATGGAGACCATAGGATATAAAAAATCTCTCTTCATCAGATTGAAAAATATTACATTATGAGATAATATTTTATTCTGATCCGTCTTGTCAATACGGTGTTAGACGAGTCACGTCGGTCTTTTTCCAATATTGCTACAGCGTAAGGGACTTGGTCAGTTGGGCTTGGACTATACCGGTTAAACATGAGATGAGGAAAATATATGCGAATGTATTGCCCAATATTGCTACAGCATGAAGGTAGTATCGGCAGCATATATTTGATCATTGACAAGTTAATCAAGAATACACTTGTCCAATATTATTACAGCGTGAGGATAAAATGTATTTAGGATCAAGGGGTAAGTGTTGCATGAGATACAATTAACAAGTGTTGTCTACCTGTTGGGTTTACGAAGGCCAATATTGCTATAGTGTGAGGCCCGAGTAAATTTCAAGGGGATCTACTTCCCGTTGTATAGTTTAAAAGAGTTTAAACTATCGTTCTCCCGTTTGAGAGATTACCAAGATTATATAAAACAGTGGGAGATCGTTTTAAATTAAAAATGTATAATTAGTATATCCATGATTTAAAACATTTCATTAGCGATTTAATGGCCATTCCGCTTACATCTCATGTTATTTTGGCCTGTCAAATTTAATGGCCACTACGAACTAGTTGGTATGCATAGTTGATGCAGTCTAACTCTAGGGTACTAGGAATTACTCTGACCGGTGGATGAATCACAGAAGTATTCTGGTTTCAAAAAATTTAGATTTATTGTTGATTAGAATTTACCATAAGGTAATTCTAATAACACCCCTCAAGAGGATTTGAATAGAGTGGGTGTGACATTTTTTGTTCATGGTGCTTCACCTTTTATTCTAAGTATATCTGGTGAGACCAGATATGTAAGGAAAAAAAGACGAATGAGATACCCAGGATCAATCCTCAGAGCTAATATTTATCCACAGATCAACAAGAAGGCGTGTAGATGAAAAGTGTTTCAAATACTGTAAGGGTTGGGTATTGGAAATCCCTCTACCTTAGAAGCCTTATGATTATCAAGAAGATTCCCACAGGTTTGTGTTTGACACACATAGACATTTCTCGGGTATAAGATGCCAGTTCAAGCTGGGCATGAGATACTGCATGTTTCTCTCATATTTGCAATATGTTGCAGAGATTGAGAGAGACTAGAATGCAACAGCTTGTAGAAGTAAAGTTAAGAGTAAACAATGGTGATTTCTTGCACGTCCAAGTTGTTGAACATCTTGACTTACTTCTTGTATGCAATACAATATTTAAATTGCATAATTAATATGATATTTTATTAGCTGAATGTCAGTTAATAAATTGACATTATATCCAATTAGAAATGTTTGTAGATCAGAATCCTTTAATTATACGAAGCTGTGATATATATAAGTTTAGGTCATATAGGCATGAGATGCTTATCCGTCTGGTTAAAGATGGTTGGATTCTGTTATCTGACCATAAAGACTTAACCAGTTTATGAATAATGTATTCACGGAGATGACCAAACATACTAGAATGTACATCATATTCCTTCGATTAGATCGAGGTAGTGAGTACATTAACAGCAAGTTTTCTATTTGTTTAAGGAAGAATGAGATTCTCACTCACTATAGTCTTCCGGGGATTCCTTAACATAATGATGTTTAGGAAATGGGGAATTAAACTTTATTAGATATGGTCCGATTGATGGTAAGTGTTACCGATCTATATCTATGAGAATATGCTCTAAATACAGCTGCTTATTTAGCAGAGTTCCATCAAAAGCTATTCCTTCTATTCCGTATGAGATACAAATAAGAAGGAAGCCGCATCTTAAATAAGTTAAGACTTAAAGTTGTCCTGCTTACGTAAGAGTTACGTAGCAGGGTATCTTATTTTGTAAGAGTTACTCAATAAGATAAACAACACCCAAGAGGCACAAGTATAGGTTCATTAAGTATCCTATATATTCAATAGGATACTAGTTCTATGATTTAGTGAAGTAAAGTGTGTTCGTTTCTCGGTATTCTACTATTCAAAAGAAAGAGTTTCTCATGGGTTGTAGGAATCATAGAAAGATTGAACTTGGTGAAGTCAATCTAGAAATTAATGAACCAACGATGGGAACTCAGGCTCAATTAAGTAGTGGTCTTTTAGCACACCTTTCCAAATGGGTCAGAAATGATGTCTATGTCACCTTTTAGGTATGGTTAATGCCTGAAGGTGAACTTGGAGTTTTCGTGGTAGAAGAAAATAATCCTTTGACCTTTAAGGCGTCGATGTTAGATATCGATTCGAAAAATAGTAAGAAGCCATGAAAACAATAATTGACTCTATACATCGGTAATCAAGTCTGGGACATAGTAAAGCTACCTGTGAGAATTGTTCTCATTGGTTGTAAATAGTTTACAAAGAGGTAGTGAAAGCCAAATGGAAGGTAAAGACCTTCTAAGCTCTCTATTGGTTCTAGAAAGGTAATCCTTAATGATCTGAGATCAATTAAGAGGAAACTTTTGGATCAATATTGATGCAAAAGGCGATTAGTATTATATTGGCTCTTGCAGCATGTTATGACTTTGAAGTTTAGCAGATGGATGTAAGGAAGGTGTTCCAAAATGAATACCTCAAATAAAAGATATTCATAGAATAGCCTGAAGGTTTTATGTCCAGCTAGACTTTTAGTCAAGTGTGCATAAAAAGTCAGTAGGAGCATAATAGTCTTCTTGATGCTCTTTGTTGATGACATACTGGTCATTGGAAATGATGTTAGTATGTTATAATCGATCAGAAGTAACTCGTAAGAATTTCTCCATAAAGAATTTATGAGAGGCTTCTTTTATACTAGGTATAAAGCTTTATAGAGATAGAGCCAGGAAGCTGATAAGACTCTTCCAAAACATTTCACATCAATAGCATCTAAATGGGTACAGTTAGTTAACTACGAGATAGTTAACATATCTATTAGACCTGGTGTTCATGTTTTAATGAGAGTGTCTCTTCAGATGAAAGATGAGAGAGTTAGAGTGTCTAACACACCAGATACATCAGCTATTCAGAGATTGATGTATGTTATAATGTGTTTGAGACCTGAGATCAGTCTGGCTGTAAGAGTTATGAGTGGGTTTCAGTTTGATTCATGTGACTGCCAATTGATGGTAGTTAAACATATCCTAAGATACCTTGATGGTACAAATGATAGGTTTCTCAAATATAGAGAAAGTAACTTACAATTGAGAAGACGCATGAAGTCAGACTTCAAGTTTGACCTAGATGATAGAGAGTCTATATTTAGGAATATGCTAATTCTCATTAGTATTGGGGGAGTTGGAATAGCACCAAACTGGGATTCACTGCTAATTTTTCAAATTGGCGGAGTGGAAGCGATAGTGAGGATTCATAGGTTTATCGCTGACCTTGGAAGAATTCCAAGACAGATGGATCTTATCCCATAAGTTTGCGATAAAATAAGGCCATAGTACAAGCCGAGGTGCCAAAAGGACACTAGTACTCTAATTATGTTGAGAGGAGTTGCACATGACTAGAGGAATCTTGGCTGAAGGAGATGTGATTATTTATAGAAGTGTTCCATAAATAATTTAACAGACCCACTATTTAAAGGCCATGACTCTAAAAGTGTTTATGAAACACGTAGAGTCGATGTGTATGAGATACCATTAGGGATGACACTAAAGCAAGTGGGAGATTGTTAGGGTCGGTGCTTACGTGTCATCCCTGAATGTACATATACTTGTGTATTTATACAAGTGTACATTCTCATTAAATCGCTAATACCCATTTATATGGTATTATGCATGTAACGTTACAAACATTGTAGATCTGAAGGAGTTCAGACCAAATCTAAAGGAGTTTAGATAAGGGCTCATGATTAGCCACACCGAAACATATAATTGCTAAATGTTAGCATAGTTAAGTGTTAGTTGGTTATAATACTCAGCAGATCTTAGAATTGAAGCCTTGTCTGTAATAGGACATAGACCTAGGAATATACTAGTAACTGCATAGTTACAAGAGTTACAATCGGGTGCCAAGAAATGCTAGTTGCGAAAGTATGTTCTCGAATAATTATCCCTGATCTATTTCTGCCAATGCAGGTCTATCAATGGATACCTTTATATATAGATCAGCATATGTTGTACCTATAGGGTATAGATGGTCGTTCCTAACCGACTGTGAGCTTAGAGCTTGTATTGACATATGGGTATCCAGTTAGGACTAGATATGGGACAAACTCACGAAGGCCTCCAATAGATACCCAATGTAAGCCGTCAACGGAGGGTCCTCTCAAGTTGAATAGTATACGTGGTCCTTTGACCTGAGTGCCACGATGGGCTTGTAAGTGATCCACCATACTTTAGTTCTACTCATGTTATAGACCTTTTATGGTGTGACCGCTGGGTATGGTCTGATGCTTATGGAGTTCAATGTGTACAGATATGGGATCCGTCAGCTCCCATATAGAGTTAGATATCCATATTTTTTGAAACTGTATCTCAAAACGTCTTGTGGCCACAAGTAATCATCCCGGGAAAGAGTTCCGTCAAGGAGGAACAATATAGAAAATGAGTTTGTGCATATTGTTTAGTGAGATACGAGTCTGAAGATAAGACATGGATGAGCACTAAGGGATTTGACGGTGATAATCTATATCCCTGTACATCCAGGATATCATAACGGAAGGATTATACGTATACGTTGTAACCTAAACTTGCATGGTTCAACGCGCTAGTTTGTATATCCGTAACATGTGCGCAAGGCAATACTCACGTATTCATAGAATAGTTCCATTTGACGAACCAGGTGACCTAGAGAGTCCCGCGATATAGAATGTACTCGTTGTGCACTGGGGCAGCGTGCTAGATTAAATTGTTTAATTCAGCAATATTCAACACTACCATGAGAATGCGTGCGTGTCTATATTTAAGTGTTAAATACAATAATTAGTCAATAATTATTATTTATTAATTGTATAATGACACGTAGCATATTGTGGACCCTCGGTTGAGTTTACCCAAGTGTGAGATTTGGTAGGACCCACTAAAGGTAAAGTTGGTAACTATTTATGAATGGCAAAATGATCATTTTTTACTTTAATTATTTAATAGTTAAATAATCAAAATATCTCTCTTATTATATTATATAATATATTATTATATTATTATATTATTATTTATATTATATAATATATTACATTATATATTAATATTTTATTATATTATGTATATATATATATAAAGTGAAAAAGAAAAAGAGAGGGGAGAAGGGGGTGCAATTTTGTGGCCTTTTGGCCGAGAAAGAGAAAGAAGAAATAGAGAGGAAGAAGAGAAAGAGAAGAAGAAGAATAAGGAAAAGAAAGAAAAAAAAGGAAAGAAAAGGGAAAAAGAAATTGTTTCATTTTTCTCTATTCTTCCAATTGAAGCAATGGTAGATTACTTCAAACTCTCCTTTTCTTATCCTTTTAGAGAAAATGATAAAAACACACACCCAGCAATTTTGAGGATTAATAGTTAATCCTGTGCTAGATATCGGGTTGCTATTCTAGCTCACCAAGCCCACCGAGTTGGTGACTAGAACTGCACACGAATTGGTCTCCATGCGGACTCCGAGAAAATACGTGTATAACGTTACACCTTGAGGTGAGTTCTCTATCATTCTAATATATTAATACGATTAATATATGTTATTTATTGTGCTTATTGCATGATATACGCTTTCGTCGCATTTAAATTCGTATATAATACGTGTTTAGGTAATAGACACAATTGCATATGTATACACCCATATATCTTAGATTCTCCGCCAACAAAAAAAGGTATTAACCAAGTATAAAATCCTAACCTTATAAAATTTCCATGATACACATAAAACAAAGGGGGGATCTTTAATCACTTATTGACATTCATTACAAATTCTCAATCTTGAAATCCTAAAATGCAAATCATCTACTCCCAACAAGTCCACATTGTCAACAAATAGTCCTTTTTCATCCTTAATACGTATTTATCTATTATTTATTATGCAAGTATTGCTTCGATACCTCTTGTTCTTACGGCTTAAGACCAGATTTATTTATAAAAATTTCTTTCGCTCAAGATAATAAAAAAAAATTCACAACATCAAATTTTTTTGGACTCTAATAACTCTTCAAAAAGTCAATGGGTCTTATTTTCAAACTCACCAAGCTCTTCATAAAAACTTGCCACGTCAATATTGAATCACTATTGCCTATAAAATTTTGCCATGTCACCATTTCTCATAATCACCCCAAACTATGATATATTATAGCATGTATTACACGTTAAGAGAAATTAGCATTTTAATATCGATTGAGATTAATATAATTCGAAAGTATTCAATTAATTCCAAATTATTAAGTGGGAACATCAACTCTTTATACAGAAGATTTAACCCTTAGTAAAAGAATTGAATTATTCAGTCTTCTAGTAAATCTATGTATGGGGGCACCGACTCCATATAATTAGCAGAGCAAACTATGAGAACATTTTGCATAAAATAAGATCAATGTTTGAGTGAGTAGATTAAAAAATTTTAAAATCAATTGACAATAATTGCGACTTGGAATTAAAAATATTTATGTGAATTGTATGCACATGCTACAGATTTCTATATAATCTGAGGTAGCCTCATAAACTGCCAAGTCCAACATAGGATATCAAATCTCAAAAACCTCCAAGAACTGAGTCAATAATGGCCACTTCACTTCTCCAGCTTATCTCTATTTTCTTCATCCTCATCTCCCTATTCACACCCAGTGCTCTTTCACAATCAGATGAATGCGTTGCAGAAACCAGTTCTTGCAACGACAAAGCAGCGGCGTTGCCTCTCAAGATCATCGCTATCGTTTCTATCCTAATCACTAGCGTGATTGGCGTTAGTTTACCACTTTTCACGCGTTCAATCCCCGCTCTCCACCCTGATCGAAACCTTTTCATTATTGTCAAAGCTTTTGCTTCTGGAATTATTCTAGCCACTGGATTCATGCACGTTTTGCCCGACTCATTTGATATGTTATCCTCTAGCTGCTTGCAAGATAACCCTTGGCACAAGTTTCCTTTTACGGGGTTTGTTGCTATGCTATCCGCTATTTTTACTCTAATGGTGGATTCATTGGCCACAAGTATGTATACTAAGAAATTCAATTCTGGGGTTATTAATCCAGATGGAAATGATCATGCAGTCGTTGAGAGAGATCAAGAGATGGCTATGACAAGCTTCGGGCATGTCCATGGCCATGGCCATGGCCACTCTCTTGAACCAAAGGCTGCAAATGGAGGTACACAGCTGTTGCGTTACCGTGTTATCGCCATGGTCAGTTTCTTGCACTTCAACCGATCTTGAGATATATGCATACTTTTACTTTTAGAGTTTTGTTAATACGTCTTTCTAAAGTACTCGTTTGCTTAAACATATTATTTTATAATATTAATGTATTAATACGTGATAATTTAATTTAAAGGGGTTATTTGCAATGACCGCGTCTGACAGGTAAAAACTTTGACAGCCTATGTACACAAATATAATTAATTACTTCATTTTAGTTTTATTAATTGATTATCATAATTGTCAAGACTCATTAACATGATGACATCTTATCCATTAAAAAAAAAAAAGACGATGACATTTTACAATATTATATAATTATATGAATGTGGTTGGCAGGTATTGGAACTGGGAATTATTGTTCATTCAATTGTGATAGGGCTTTCAATGGGTGCCTCAAACAATACTTGCTCCATTAAAGGTCTTATTGCTGCGCTTTGCTTCCATCAAATGTTTGAAGGAATGGGTCTTGGTGGTTGCATTCTGCAGGTAATAACACCAAATAGTTTGGCAACTTTTCAAGTCCAAGTAAGAAAGTTTTACACATTCTAAACAATAGTTTTCTCTTTATATCAAACCAAAATGTAGGCCGAGTACAAGTTGGTGAAGAGGATTATCATGGTGTTCTTCTTCTCGGTAACAACTCCTTTTGGTATTGCACTTGGGATTGCTTTGTCAAAAACATACAAAGAGAACAGTCCCAGTTCATTGATCACAGTTGGATTACTCAATGCTTCGTCGGCTGGCCTTTTGATCTACATGGCTTTGGTTGATCTTCTGTCTGCTGATTTCATGGGTCCCAAGTTGCAAGGAAACATCAAGCTCCAAATTAAATCTTACGTTGCTGTTCTTTTGGGAGCTGGTGGCATGTCCGTTATGGCCAAATGGGCTTGACATGAGATCGATCATATGTGAAAATCCCCTTCCAAGCAAAAAAAAAAAGTAAAATAAAATTTGATGTCGTACATTATATAAAGTTTTTTGAGACAAAAAAAATTTCCTAATTGAATATTTTCCGTAAATCAACTTCGTACAATGAATTAAGTGTTGTATTCTGCCTAGATTATCAAGTTTCGATTTCTACTAATCGAGTTTCAACCAAGTCTTAATCTATCGCCAAAATGATTTCTAACTTCACTTGTCGTGACATTATAACCTAATAAAAAAAAAGAAAAAATTAACTGAAATCACAATTCTGTATCTCATCTCACTTAATAATAGTGATCTAATAAACAAATTACTTATAAACTCAACAAATAGAGGCCTTAAACACTCAATTAATAGGCCATGCAACCATCAAGGACGAGGGGGATTGGCAACTTGTACTCCTAAAGTGCGAGTTGGAGTACCTCCGATGGAAGCAGACTCCTACCACTTAAGTGAGTAAAGTTCCCAGAATTTGGACATGGAATCTCTAACTCCCTATATCAAAAATAAGGAATATTACTGCTTCTCCCTTGAGATATGGACCAATACTCCAAGTCTTCTACGGCCACACAACATAGACATCTGTAATGCTGTTTTCAATTTCTTGTGTATTTTGACGCATAAAGAAGAAAGATTAATAAAATATTGGGCAAAATAGGTTTTGAAACTTTAAGATTGAAGTTGGTTTTTATAAGATACTGCACATTATGTGTTTGTGGTAATGTTTGTAAGAGATTGGATATGATGTGTTTGTGGTAAAGTTTGAGAAGTAGAGTTAGTAAGGTTGTTGGTGCCAAAAATTTTAGGATGGGGGAGAGTGTCGAACTGGCGATCTACTAAGAGATGTCAAATAGATAAGTTTCGGACTTAACACTCGAATTTATATGACCAGTGGGCAAACCGATCTGCACTCTCAGGTGTAGCTATAGTCATAGAACAAATGTAAATAAATGGTTGAAGTATAGACTTCAGGCAAGCACTAAATTGGACATATTTAAGTTATAAAACTCAGGTTGACAATTTACATAAACAATGCTGTGCATACAGAATATACTTGAGACTTATTTTGTCAAGTCACCCGTAATTTATTGACATATATTTAAAAGAGAAGGTAACTAGGATACAAGATGAACCACTAAGCTAGAAATGACATTGATAATAGTATAAACGGACATGAACGAAAAACCTAAGTGGTGGGAGGCTCCGTAGTGGTTGGATGATGGATGGTTGATATCTGAGGTGCATTAGAACCATAAAATACAGCAAAGGAGTATTGGATTACCGATGAAAATCTTTCAATGCTCAAGTCAGTAGAAAGATCCTTTAGTGTAAGTAATTGGAGAACTGAGAGTGTTTAGTGTCTGTAGGGAGAAAGGTTCAGAAAACGTCTTGAGTGGACAGAGTTATGACGGTAAACTTTTCCATCAAGACTAGAAAACAATCGAGCCTATGATGCTCCTTTTAGTAATAATAGAATATTTTTAGTCTCCTCAGGTTGGGCTGCACAAGACGTGTCCTCATTCAGGAGTTTTTTTTTTATACATATCTACACGCACAATTACTACCGTATATTGCAGTGAGGGAATCAAACCCCCTACCATTGCGCTCCTTGAACTGCCTAGCCAATTCAACTGTCACCCTAGGAGCGTCCTCATTCATGAGTTAAAGGGTTTCTTATCTTGTAATAGCTATTTATCACATCACAATCTCTTTTGGTTAAAAGGGAGCTTCAAAGCTTATTCCAGCCAATAAGGAGGAGGTTGATCCTTGGCCATTTGAAGTGGCTAACCTTAAACTGCCACCAATAAGAAAAGGGCTAGAAGCAGCGAATAAAGAGAGGGTTTTAAGCAGTCAAATAGGAGAGGGCAATAGGTAGCTAATAAACCCTTGGAACTTGCTGGGACAAGTCTTTGGAGTTATATTTATGGAAAATTCTAAGTAAGAAGGGGATTTAAAATTAAAGGCTCCCTTTGATAAAAATAAAATAAAATAATTTGTTTAATAAAATGAACGCAACAAAAGTTAGATTATCTTGTTCATAATTATATGTATAGGGATAAAAGATCACCTTAATTTTTCGTTTTACCAAATCTTGAATTGAATAGTTATAATCTTCTATACTATCTTCAATCTTCAAACTCACACATATAGGCACGTGAATTTTACCCTTAATCTTTCAAACTCACGGATACTCAAAACTAAGAGAAGAGTAGTAGCCTAAGCCTAATTCTTTTTTTATGTAATAATATGTAAAAGAATTACTTTTATTTTGTGTTTTATTACTTATCTCTTATTTAAATATGCATCTCTCTTTAGTATTTAAAGTTTGGTTAAAATTTGAGTTAGTAGAGGGACCACAAAATTCTTGAGCTTCTTAACTCCAACTTAAAAGGCCAATATAGTCATCTATGACCCACCAGTTCTTAGTTCCTCTAAGTTAACTCTAGGATATTCCATTGAAAGTTGCACTCTAGTAATTGATGTTAAATAAATAAAAGACCATTTTAATTCAAACTATTTTAATTAAATTAGGCTTTGCCTTAGACTAATAATAATCACTTAATTGATCCTCTAGTTGATATCCATAATTAAAACTAGGCAATGAAAAAATGTTTTACCTCTTTAATTACTTATTTATCCCTAAATCACTGAATGTTCTAATGATCAATTTTTTAATGTCTATTTTTGTAAATAAATTTATCAATAAATATTATTATTCAATAAACAATTTATTAAATAAACTGCAATTATAGATTTAAGCGATTAAGCACTACAAACAGCTTAAGTGAATATTATTTATTAGATTTCATCTTGCAAATATATATTTTTATAACCTATGAAATTATATTTTCAAGCTTAAGGTTTTAACTATTTATATGGATGTCACTCAATGATAACTCAAAAGATATAATACATGAATGTAAGTTCATCACTTGCTTAGAATTAAAGTCAATCAATCTTATTAAAGTTTTTGTGAATTAAGATCAACGATATTTAGTTAACCTGATTGAAATTCATAGTAGTCTTAGTCAATGTATCATAACTAGTTTTTTATTTTTTACTCAAAGTCTCTAATTCGATGATCAAGTTAAATCTCCACTATAAGCAGTAGAAAAACTATAACCTTACATAATAAAATACCATTTTCATTAATGGTTTTGAATTAGATTTAACTTATAAGGAATTTGTAATTTACAACTTCTGTATTAGCACTATATGTCTAATACATAGATCACATACTTTATAAATATGGACTCATCTGTGTATGCTTAACCATGTGTATAATAAACTTTATTAATTAAATAAAATATTATTACATATACTTTAAGGGTACAAAACAATATAAAATATCTAACAATCTCCCACTTACTCTAAAGCATATCTGGCATCTGTCAAACTCTCATATCATATATAAGAGTTTCAAAATACTTTGCTCGTAATGACTTGATTAATGGATCCACTAGATTTTTTATTGATCCAATCTTAGATACCATGACTTTACCCTTTTAGATAAACTCCCTTGCTAATTCCTCTCAGTGTGTTCTCTTCTATAGTATCTTAGTTTCTTAAGCTGTGTTACTCCTTTCTATTGTCACAATAAAGAACAGTAAACATCTAAGGATTAGGTACCACCTCAAGATTTATGAGAAACTTTCAAAGCTATATAGCCTCTTTTGCAGCTATAAATGTAGCTACATATTCAACTTTTATAGTAGAATCTGCAATATATGAATGTTTTGCACTCCTCTAACTTATATCCCATCTACCTAAGGTAAACACATATCTCGAGGTTAATCTCTAAGTATACTTATCTACTTAAAAATAAAATAAAAAAACTATATTTCCAATAGGTACAAGATTCCCAGTGGAATACACAAGCATATAATTCATTCTTCGAATGTACTTGAATATATGATTCATCATCTGGTCCTAGATCTAATTGATATCTGTTAACTATTTCAAATGAATAATAAATATCTGGTTTAGTACACTACATGCATACATGAGACTTCTTATAACTAATGCATAAAAAATTTCTCTTATGCAATCTATCTCTTTCAAGTATCTTAAATTATTGACGCTTGGATAGATCAATTCCATATCTAAAAGGAAATAATCCCTTTTCAAAATCTTGTATGGAAAAATTACTTAGCTTGAGATAAGGCTAACATCCTTCTCTTGTAATCCCTTAATACTTTAATCCTAGTGATGTTACTAACTTTTCTTAGATTATTTATATCAAAATAATTAGATAACATCTATATACAGGACTAGAGAAACCACCAGCCAGCCAACTATCTTCTTATATATACAAGGTTTATGACTATTTTGATCACAACCAAACACTTTGATTGCCTGATCGAATCTTATGTTCCAAAAATTTTATGCTTATTTAAACCATCTGGTTGCATTATATAGTTACTTTGTTCAAGATTGCCATTAAAAAATGTAGTATTGACATCTATTTTTTAAATCTCATCATCAAAATTTATTGCAATAGATAAGAGAATTTTGATAGACTTAAACATGGCTATCGGCAAAAGGTCTCCTTATAATCGATACCCTTTTTTTAAGTGTGCCCTTTTACAACAAGTCTAGCTTTGAAGGTTTCCACCTTCCTATCTACAATTCTTTTTCTCTTATAGACCCATTTACACCTTATGATTTTTGTCCCTTTTGGGTTTTCTATAAGTTTTAGACTTTATTAGAGTATATTGAATATATCTATTATTTCACAGCTCTACGCCAATGGTTTGCATCTATATCAACCATTGTTTCATCATAGTTAGTGGGATCTAGTTCATGTTTATTAAAAAATACATGTAAAGACTCTCCAATTAACATGTATCTAGCTGGACGTCTAATAGTCCTTCCATTATGACAAAGTATCGATGGTTATTGCTGTTTATTATGACCTAGATTGAGAATTAACTCATTGACTTCTTCAGCCACAATATTGAAGTTCTTAGATAACTCATCAAGAACTATTTTACTCTTAGGATTGAAGTCTTTCATATAGTCTTCTTCAAAAAAGATGGCATTACTACTATCAAATACTTTCTTACCTTAAGAACTATAAAAATACTCTAGCTTATCTGTCTTCCCTTTCAGCACATAAACTAGACAACTCCATATATGTATGTAATGTAAACTTGGTTTACATCCTATCCACATTTTTAAAGGTATTTTAAGGATTGCCTTAGATGAAAATAAGTTAAAAAGATATATAGTTGTTTCCAAGGCATAAGCCTAGAAAGAGATGAGTAAAGTTGATAACTCATTATTGACCTCACCATTTTAAGAAGAGTTCTTTTCTCCTTCTTACTATATCATTTTGTTGGAGTGAACTTAGTACAGTCAACTAGAATAATATTCCATTATTTGATAAATAGAGTTTTGAAAATTCACTATAGAGGTATTCGCCACCTTAATCTGATCGAAGTGCCCTTATATATTTTCCTAATTGTCTTTCCAACCCTACATAAAACTCATTGAATTTATCAAATCCCTCAAACTTATGACACAGTAGGTACATATAACCGAATCTAGAATAATCATCAATGAAAGTGATAAAATATTCATAACCATCTCTAGTTTGCGTGCTTATGGGCTTACGCACGTAAGAGTGTACTAATTCTAACGTATTAATAACTTAATTGCCTTTAGCATTAAAGGGTTTTTTAGTCATTTTACCTCTTATACGAGATTCGTAGACTAGTAATGGTTCAGTCTCAAAAGTCCATCTTTGACCAATCTTTGGATCTTATATAGACTAATGTGATCAAGACATAGATGTCATAGATATGTTTGATTAGTATGAGACATTTTAATTCTCTTGTGGTAATTAGATTCATTATCTAATTATGTATCATAAAGTGAGTTGATTTAAGATATATGCAATATAGATTATTAACTAGTGTACCAAAATATATAAGCGACTTGTTTCTTTTTATCACCACAGTTGAGTAAAAAATGATAGAATAACCAAATTTATTCAAATTGTTGAAAATCAAGTGTGTGACATACGAGTGTATACGTAATTTGAAAAATTACTACAAATAGCGAAAACATGTTAACATATACACTCAACTTAACATATTTAACCACATATATCACATATATGCTCAAGTATAACTATTATACAACAACTTATATGTGATGAACAATTGTGTACATAAAATTAAAATGTAAAGAACACTTACCTAATGAAGGTAGCTTTACAAAATCTTCAAGTCCTCCAACAATCCAATTGAAGAACTCACCTTAAAGTGAATTGTTGAATAATTCTAGTCCATAATGGTTTGGTGGGATTATGGAGCTAGAATGGTAGCTTAGTTTTTAGAATTTCCAGCAACATGTATTCAAACTCTTTGAATACAATTTTGTTTCTTAAATGGAGATGATAAATATTTTACATACAACTCTTGTATTAATTCTTAGAAATAATTTCCATAGGATAATTATTTTGAATAACTCTTGTCTAAAATAATTATCTTTTTTCCATTTTTTTTTTCATTCATTTTTTGCCATCATTGAGAGAAGAAGAAGAAGAGAGGTTTTTCATATTTTTCAACACTTGAAAGAGCAAAAACTAATTTTTTTTTCTTACCTCTCCATGCCTTAACCTATTCTTGCACTTCCAAATTGAAAAATTCATTCAATCTTTTGTATCAATTTGTTACAATAATATATTCAATAGTTAACCAAATTTTGTTTTTATTATTCAACACTTTTGATAAAACAAAAATAAGTGCTCCACCAATTTAATTGTTGTTCTCCCACTTAAGATTAATTTATTAAGCATTAGAATAATGGCAACCTAAATAAATCATTACCTAACAAATATAATTATTTTAATCATATTAGGTAAATTAATGGTCAACATCTAGACCCCTCATTATATTAAAATACAATGGCCATTATTATAATATTATCATATTATCTAATAATATAATAATAATATCTAATTTAATTATTCAAAACAATTTTGAATAATTATTTTTTATTTTACTAATTTTTACTACCAAGGTTAAATGGTAAAACTAAGGTAAAATCAAATCATGGACCAAATTGTACCACTTGTCAACATCCTATTGATTAACAACTCTTGTTAATTAATTCAATGATATACTTAACAATTAAGTATTGATAAATGCACATCCTAAGGGATCCCGAAATAATTACTCTATTTTGCTGGAATTTATTGGATTGAATTATTCAATCCAATCCGCTACCCCAGTGCTCAACGAGTACACTTCATATTGTGAGACTCTCTAGGTCCACACCTAATTTGTCATATAGAGCTCCTCCATACGTCCGTGAACGATGCCCCACACACATGTTACAAATATTACAAACTAACGTGTTAGATTTCGCAAGTTAAGGTTATTGCATATTTGTATAATCCCTCTATCATATATATCCTGAAAGAGTAGAGATATAGATTATCACTGTCAAATCTTTATTTGCTCAACCATCAACTTATCTCTAGATTTATATTTCCTTATACAATATCCACAAATATATTTTGTGATATTTTTTACCATTTGGAATATATTTTTCAAGGTTTATGCTTATGGCCACAAGACTTTCTGAAATACAATCTCGGAGCATTATGATATACAACCCACCATACCCAGCGACACACAACGGTTAGACCATAAAAGGTCTCTGACATGTGTGGAACCAAAGTATGGTGGATCACTCACAAGCCCACCGTGGCGCTTAAGTCAAAAGACCGCAAATACTACTCAACTCGGAAGACCTTTCATTGACGGCTTTATGAGATGTTTATTAGAGGTCTTTGTGAGTCTGTTCAATATCCAGTCCTCACTGAATACATGTATGTCTATACGAGTTCCCACTAAGCTCATAGTTTGCTAAGACTAACCATTTGCACCATCCAGATATAGACATACACTAATCTATATTAATGGGTTCTACTGATAGACATGCATCGATGAAATTAGATTAGGAACATTATGTTTGAGAACATATTTTTGTAATGACATTTCTTAGCACCATCTGTAACTCTTCGCAGCTATGTTATTATAAATATATTCTCAAGTCATTGTCCTATTTTAGACAAGGCTCTAACTTTTAGATTTTGCTAACTGTATTAATGTGCTAACTATTAGCACTAATCTAAACTCCTTTAGACCATATCTGAACTCCTTCAGATCATACAATGTCTAAAACGTTACAACCATCTTACCATTTATTATAAATAATATTAATGATTTTATTAGAAATAATAATTGTATAAATACTATCATTAAATATTTATACATAATGGGATGGAACGTAAGCACAAATCTCAACACAAATAACTAACTTAAACAAAATTTTATTTGAATTCTTGTACTAACAAAAAATCCTCTAATACTAAATTCCTAAAATCATCAAAATAAAGATGAATCACTCACATTGCCTTGCCGGCAATAGTTGAGCTATTTTCTAGCCTAAGACTAATTTCTCCATCATTGAATATTTAGTCTTCTAGATCCTTGCAAAGAATTGTAAATAAAATTAGTAGCTTTAAAAATCTACTATCCAAGAATCTATATAACCAACCATTAAAATGTCTTAATAAAAAGAATATAACTAGAAGTTGAAGGCATCTTTTTAGCTATTAAAAGCTTGACTAAAGAACAGATGCTCTTCCAATGCCTTGTAATGCCATATTGGAAACATTTTTCTTTAGGCCTTATTTCATTTTTCTGAATTTACACAAATCCTTAATTAGATATTTTCTTTGACTTGCTCTTCTTCTTCTCACTACTCTTTCCCTTAAGACTGAGACCAGAAGATGAAGATAAGTCCTTAGTTGAGTGACTACAGTAAGTATCTATTTTAACTTAGGGTGCGAATCATTAGGTTTAGGAGAGCATTTACCAGTCAAGACATTTTATATTTTCAACTGTTAGTATAATATCTAAGTTCCTTTTCTAATATAGAAAGTTATTCCTTGTTAATTTATTTTGGTTAAGAATTAATGCAAGTGAGTTGAACGAATACAGTATTCTAAAAAATAAATTCATACATGAGTATACATTCTCTTATAGCATATAAAACCTTTTTCATGAATGTATAATCCTTTTAACTACATTATGCATTGATAATCTAATTTAAATTCACCTCTGTAGGGTGGTCGTACTCATCATGAATCAAACTAGTAACCTACGATTAATTATTATTATATAGATATCTCATATCAAATAATAATAAACTACCAATTTTTTAGCCTTTAGATTTAATTGACAAGAACTTTGTATGGAAGATATCAATCAATGTAAGTTGAGTGTACAACCACTACTTTAATCCTTTATATTTTTTAATTAAAAAATCCACTATAGGGTAGTAAGTTTTGCATAAGTCCTATATTGAATCTTATCCTTTAGAGAAGTTCTATTTAATAACCAATTATAGTTAATACCCTCCGTACGGAGCTCACAAGATATGAGACAAGACATTAATCAACCTTACTATAGAACTAATAATGGAGGTTACAGGCCTTATGCCTAAAGCCCTCTCCCACTTAATATTTTAGTTCTTAGAGTTTTTAATTTTAAATATACGATTAATTTATAAAATATTTACAGTTCCCCTCATTAATATCTAATTTTATCTCATAAAATAATTAATAAGGCCATATTAAATTAATAAATTGATATAATATTAAAACTATGATAATAATCTTATACTAATTTTATTAGAATATTAATGTCACACAAGATGATATATTTTTATGCATAGACATGTGAACGTAGCACCTTTAATCTATATAACATGTTATTCATCCAATTAATTATTTAGATTAAAAAAATAACCATAAATCATGGCTTTTTCAAGGAAAAATAATATCAAAACTAAGTTTAAATTCTTCAAACTCCTCCTTAAAGTTAACTTGGGCTCTTCTAAAATGTCCATTTTCACTTGTATATCTCTTTTTATGGGCTAGGAATTTTAGGCTTTTAATTTTATTTGGTCTATTTATTTCAAAAAATAAATTGAGTATATTTTAGACTTAAAATTTCTGTTAGGCCTCTTTAAAAAAAATAATTTTTTAGACCTAATAATTTTGTTAAAATAGCCCAAATAAAATTTTATAAAATTTGAACCAAAATTAAAATGAGTGTAGAACAAATTTGGGTCAAATTTGGGATAAATTTACAAATTCTTTAAAGTTTTTAGGTCAAACCGTAATAATTTGAGGTTGGAGAGAGTTGAGTAAAAAAAAGCCAATGTTTTTAGGCTCTATTTGCAAATGCTACAAACTTTTCTTGACAAAAAATAATTACCCAAAGTTGAAAGGGTGTATGAAAATATCCAATTCTATTAAGGCCTATTTGTAATTTTTTAAACTTTTTTAACCAAAATGTAATCACCCAAATATTGAGGAGGCTGAATGAAAATAGTCAACCAATTAAGGACTTGTTTGCAAAATTTACACACTTTTTAATTAGAATAAAAGTAACTAAAACTAGTAAGAGTCTATATGATATTTGCCAGATTAAACCCTAATTCCGTCCTTTCTTTCGGTTGTTGCCCATCCACTTCTTCTTTTCAGCCTTTTCTTCTCTTTTTTTACAATATTAAATAAAAAAAAACAATAGTTTGATTCTTAGATTTATAAATTAAAACCCTATACCAATTAATTGACTTACAAAATATCTAAAGAATCAATAAAAATTAAGAGGAAAAATTATAATATTATTCAATCACCTCTTCTTGTTGCAATTTTCTATAAACAAAATTACAAGTAAATATTTAATCATAAATTATTATTATTATTATTATTATTATTATTATGGCATAACTATTCATTATATAATTAGTAAAAAATAACAAATATAGATTAAATTATGCAATTGATGCCGCACTAAATAAGTACTACCATACATAACAAATAAATTATAAATGAAATATGAAACAAGGCAGCTCTAATACTAGTTGTTGGCATAAAATACTTTTTTTTTTTAATAAAATCAACGCAGTGAAAGTCAGATCGTTTTGTTTATAATTATATATATAGAGATGATTTTTTTGCTTTGATAAATCTTGAATTGAATTGTTGCAATCTTCACTATTATCCTCAATCTTTAAACTCATGCATATGAGCACATGGTTCAACCCTTTTGTATCTTTAAACTCACGCATACCCAAAATTGAGAGGAGGAGTAGCCTAAGCCTAATTCTTTCTCTACGTAAGAATACGTAAAATAATTATTCTTATTGTTGTGTTTTACTACACCCTATCTCCCATATATATAAGCATCTTTCTTGGATATTATAATTTGATTATGAATAAAACTTTGGAGTTTAATTCAGATTTGAGCTAGTAAAAGGATTGGAAGACCTATGAGCTTCCTAGTTATAACTTAAAATGCCTAGTCTAGTCCTCTCATGACCTACCAGTTCTTCTAAGGTAAATCAAGCTATTCCACTAAAGTCAAATATTGTACTCTAGTAACCCATTTTAAGTAATAAAAAAAAACCCGCATTTTAATTAAAGGGATATTATCATGAATACGCTCGAGATAAGGCTTAATTTTACTAACACTTACTAGTTTACGAAATGTACAGCAATGCATAGCCATTATGGAGTATTTTATCAAAGTTAATGGGAAAAATGGTAGCATTATCATTTCAACGTCGTGTTTAACTTCATTCTTCATTTATTGACCAAACACCCTTTATTTCATATCTAAAAACCCATTATCCCTATATCAAAATACCATTATAAAAACCCTCATTTTTCTTTCTTTTCTTCCTCAAGCCCTAAATGGCTTCTTTTGAATGACTCTACTGCAAGAAAACCTTTTTCATTTAACTTTTAGTCTCAATCATTACACCATGAGATTCCTCCAATCCATTTCTCATACATTACTTCCCTATTGTTTTAAGTTTTTAATTTTCATACCTCAATAGTTGTCATTACCAAGAAGAGCAGTAATGTCACAATTGCAAAAATCTAGTATCATATAGCTGCGGCACAAAGAGAAATCTGGGTGGCTAAGCTAGCTAAGTGGTGGTATGGTAAGTGGTGCAACAAGCATTGATTTGAAATTTTATGTCTAATTTCTTATTTTAGCGTGGTGCACCAAGCTGTTAAGCCATGGTGATTAGCTAAGATTTCTAAAAGCTTAGTATGGTAGATGGTTCACCAAAAGCCTGACATATGGTTCTAAACAGATTATGCTTGCCAAAAAAATTTGGAGTCGAATGGTTATGATGGTTGGCGATAAGAGTGATTGGAGCACTTGAATGAGATGAATGAAATTAGAACGGAATGTGTGTGGGAAGATTTCTTTGCTAAGCTACAAAAGTAAAACATTTGAAAATTTTTGCATGGCATTTATTGAAACTTCCCATACATTTTCGTCAATCTGTATTTAATCTCATACAAGCAGATGTATAACAATTATAAATAAATAATAATAAAAAAAGGCTTACCAAGTAAAGGTAACTTTTCAATTTGTATATATTCTTGTATTGTTGAAATCTTCAATCAATTAGCCTCACAATTAAATGTTCTTGAGAACAATTCGAAGTTAATAAAGGTGGCTCTTACTCTTGAATGGTAGCCTTCTCAAACTTGTATTTTTGGTTCAATCCTTACTTAATTCTTAAGCTTTCTCATAATTGAATTTTTTTATGAAGAATGTCATAACTCTCTTGTCCTCATCTCACATTACTCATTTTTGTCAAGTTATGCCTAATCCTTAAGCATGCATGAGTTGACTAACTTAATAGGACAAGTGTTATACATTCTTTAAGCCACTTCTCAAGTGCTTTATGTGTTGTCATTACAACATGCAATTGCTTAACCATTAAGCATGCAAAAAGTCATCGTTTTGGTCAAGTTAGTGAGATAGGTGTCACCACTTCTTTAAGCCACCAACTTAATGTCTTTTGTGTTGTCTTTGTACCATACATTACTTAATAATTAAGCATATAAAAAGTCAACACACAATATTACTAGATAAAACACTAAACCGAGTGCTTTACATGGCCATTACACGTGTCAAGTTCTAATGTTGAGAATTTAACATATATCATTCCCGTCATGTGGTAAATTTGAATTTCATTATTCCAAAAGAATATCTTAGATCAAACTCTTTAACCCTAAAACTTTTTCATAAAAATTATTATTGTCTCATATTTATTATTCACATAAATCCAACTAGTCATCTCATGATTAATAGCTACCTTAGTACTTTATAAGAATGCTTTATATTATGAGACTCTTTAAGTTCACACCTATTTTTCAAATAGAACGTTTCTATAAGTCCGTGAACTCTGTCCATCTAGACATCACGACCCAGTCTAATCTAGATGATACAAATTCTACATTTGGTTATGTGTTTCTTCTCAATAGTACCAAGTTAGTTGAGAAAGTGTAAAATAGGGATCCATACTGATTCTATCATAGAAGCAAAGCATATTGCTGCTTCAGAAGCTGTAAATGAAGTAGTGTGGATACGCAAGTTTGTTGCAGAATTAGGAGTAGTCCCAAATATAATGAATCTAATCCCATTATTTTACGACAATGACGAGGCAGTTGCTCAAGTCAAAGAGCCTAGGGCATATAAGAAGTTAAAGCATATAGAACAAAAGTACTAATGTATTTTTAAAACATTTAAAGTCAATAGGTATTAAATCCTAAGGTCAATGGCACTAAAGCAAGCAGGAGTTGTTAAAGATGGTGCTTACGTCTATTCTATTTGTTTGTATGAATAATTATTGATATTTATATGCATATTTTTGTAAATTATTAATTTATTATATAGTAATAATCTTGTTCCTTTTTAGACATTTTAGATTTAAAAGAGTTTATATTAGATCTAAAGTTGTTTATATTAAAACTAAAAGTTAATAATTCTAAGAGTTAGAGCTTGTCTTAAATCAGACAAAAACTCAAGGATATTTATTGTAATGACAAGTTGTAAGAAGTTGCAAATAATGCTAAAAAAATGTTATTATACAGTATATTCTCAAGAACATCATTCTTGATCAATGTTTATCAACATGAGTTGATTGGTAAACCATACAGATCAATGTATATATATATATATCTAAATTGTCTAGACGATTAGTCATAGTAGATCATGAGTTAGTTGAAGCTCATATAGGCATACAGGTATTCTTTTAGGACTAGGTACTGAACTAACTCATGAAAACCTCTAATAGACATTCCATAAAGCCATCAATATCTAGTCTTCTCGAGTTGAGTAGTATTTGTGATCCTTTGACCTGAGTGCTCCAATGAACTTGTGAATGACCCACTATGCTTTGATTCTACATATATCAAAGACTTTTCATTGGTCTGATCTTTAGATGTCGTTAGATATTGTTGATAAGGGCATATTTGTCATATATTTTCTCATATTTTTATTTTAATATTTTATTATTTTATGAGAATAAATGACTATTTATATGTATTATTATTATTTATAGCAAAAACAGGAACTAAAATGTAGAACTTTTTAAAATATGGATCTGTCGCTCTAGTGCCATAAGGATTTTTGCCCCAACGCCAGAACAGTGATCAAAATAAGAAAAATGAAAAAATGACTTATTTAAGTCGTAGTTCATCACCCCAGCGCCAGCTCGCCATCACGCCAGCGACAGCCCAGCATTAGACTTTTACCACTCTAGTGATACGACCTTTTACATGCAGCGCCCCAGCGACAATACAATTCCTGACTCGATAAGAATTAGCGATTTCAAGCTTATATCAATCTCTATAAAAGGCCACTCGTCCCCAGCCTTTAGAAATCATCCAAGAACACATAACACAAGTCTTAGAGAGTAATTGGAGCTTAATTGAAGCAGCTATAGAAACAAATTCAAGGCATTCTTTGACATCAAGAGTTTCTTAGGCATCACAATCAATGGTAATTTGACGTTTATATCGGTTTGCTATTGATTATATCATAATTTCTTATTATTTTTGTCATTGTTCTCTTGTAGCCATGAACTAAATTTTCTTTCTAGGGTTAATACTTGAACTCAATATGTGTGTTTAATTGTCATATCTTTTGAATATTTAATAAACTTAATTCTTTGTTATTCAATTACTTGATCTTAATGCTTCAATATATCTGACCAATATATTATGAATAAATTGATAATATTTTTGATAAACTCGAAAGAGGAATCATTATATTTGACATAAGTAATTTAATGCATGATTATAGAGTAATATTCAATATTGCATATGCAAGTTTCAAATTATGATAGGAATATACATAATTGGCATGTATGATCAATAAGACTTAATCTTAATTAATTTTAGTTTATTACAAATACCATAGGAATATAGGTATTTGGTAAATTAAGGTATACTTACATTACCTTGGGAGAAGCTTGTGAATACATTAGTATCTTGATCAATAACAAAGACTAAGGAAATTAAATATTAAAAGATTAATCATTGGACAGCATATTAAGGGATAGTATTAACCCTAGGTTTTCTCTATATTGCTATCTTCCAAATTTCTTTACATTGTGTCATTATTTTTATATTTTCTAAATTTATTCCTAAATTTTTATTTTTCTAAATAATTGCTAGAAAGACATAATTTTAGTACTTGGTTAAAAAGTAGAAATTATCCATATAGGTTCGACATCTGACTCTTTTGTTTCTTTATTACTTGCATACAATAGTGTATACTTGTACTCAATTTTAAGATATAGAATTATCGCATCAATGGTCTAATACTCATAGAGTCTGGTGTGTATAGATATGGAATCTGTCAGCCTATATAGTAGACTGTATATCCCGATGATCCAAGATTATATTCTAAAAATCTTGTGGGCACAAGCTTTAACTCATAAAAGAGTATCCGTAAGGTAAAATAATACCGCAAATGAGTTTGTGGATATTATTTATCAAAATACAAATCAAGGAGATAAGTTCATGGTCAAGTAAATAGAGACTTGATGGTAAAGATTTATATCTCTACTCTTTTATGATATAAGTGACAAATGGACTATAATATTGACGGAACTGCCCTGTAACCCTCTACTGTAAATTTCGGCGGGCCTCACCTGAAAATTACCAAAACTAGAAAATTTCAGCGAGGCGAATTCTTTTTTAATTCTTACTATTACTAATTAAATCCTGGAAATTAGTAAGGATTTTTTTTATCAATTTTTAAAAAAAATCGGACAGAGTTTCCTCTATTTTTCTAAAACCCAAAAATACAAAACTTGCAATGAAAACCACACTTCTGTTTCAAACAATTTTCTCAACTTCTAAATATGACTTACAGTTCTTCCAAAATCAAATCCCAACACAACACAACAATTTCATTCCAATCCACGAACATTAATTTATAATAAAATTAACATACTAAGGAAAAATGAAAGCTGTCACTATATTACAGAAACCATTTCTCATTTTTTCAAAACATATTTATGAGATGCACAAAGTCTATAACCACTATGCAAAAAATCAAAATGTGCTACTTAGCATATTTATATTTACAAAAATGATCGTTTGACTTGGCCCATTAATCTATTGTACGAGAACCAACAACCTAGTACCAAAGCCTGCACTTAAAAAGGGTTTTAGAAAATATGAAACACAAAAATGGTGAGCTAAATGAGCTCGGTGAGTGTTTATAAAATTTTCAGTAAAAATACAATTCTGTATAAATATTAAATTCTAAAAAACTGTCTAAAACATACTTCTCAAACTATTATAGAACTATAAAATGATTTCTAAATGCCATATGCTGATAAAATCCTACCGAGCAATTTTTTTATTAATAATTTCTGTAAACAATTGCCAAAATCTCTAAAACATATTAACTAACATGTATATATATAAGGGGGCATAATTAGTTTAAAATAAGGATAAACTTATAGTGTAGTTAAAATTCTCTCTAGGCTCCTAGAGATCTGACTCTCGTTTGTCTAATGAACTCTATCATTCACAAACTCTACCTTCTGCCAAATCTATGGACGACATTGAAGCCTTATGGAATTCATTTTCAATTGACAACTCTCACAATGAGAAGGTCCTAGGGCTCCCAGAATTGATGATTAGAAGACATCGTTCGGCAGCGAAATTTGGCCTCTTTGTCAAAATCCTTACCAGAAGAAACTATCAACGAGAAGCCTTCTAATCTATAATGCAGACTCTGTGGCGGCCTACCGGAGATCTGAGATTTTGATGGTTAGGTGATGATAACTTCTTATGTGATTTCGGGTTGGAAGATGACCGAAAAAAGGGTTCTAATGTCTGAACCCTAGAACTTCAATAAATTCCTTATAGCCATAGAACCTGCTTCAGATAAAGCATCGGCTGCGAACCCTACATTCTAGCATGCTTCCTTTTGGATCCAAGTTTATAATGTGCCTCTAATCCATATAAATGTTGAGGCAGCTGAATTGATTGGGAACGGAATTGGGAAGTTCTTAGATGCAAACTCTGACAACTCTGGTTCTTATACTAGAAGATTTATCCGAATCATAATTAAACTATGCCTCGATCAACCAATTCGAAAAGGCATCTTTCTTAAACTCGGATCAAGCAAAATGTTGGTTTAGTTAGATTTCAAATATAAAAAGTTACCGGAGTTTTGCACACTCTGCGGCTTCCTAGACCATGGGTACCGAGAGTGCCTTCATTTATTCCCAACAATCTTGAAGAGACCAGGTAATTACTATTACTCAGACCACATCCGAGCAGCAGGGAGCTATAAGGGACAGCGTCCCAAACCCAATGTAACACAAAATTCAAGTTGAGCTGACCATCCCTACATAACTACAAAAGGAGACCCCATCACGACGGGGGGTGACCATTTTACAGAGATAGGGATAGTGGGCACTGGCTCTCTCGAAACTGAAAAGGAGTTCTTAAGAGTGGCAGCCGAGAACGACATTCCTTCGGCGAAGGCAGAAACCATGACGGATGACCCGATGACGAAAGGAGACCTGGAGAAAGCTGAGGTACCAACCAAATTATGCCCCATTTCGAGAAAGAATACCGATGCATGTGCAAGCATTTAGGCCAATGATCGTTGCTCAAATGGTAGCTCCATTGTGAGAAAGAATACTCATGCATGTACAAGCATACAAGCCAATGATTGTTGTTCTAATGATAGCTTCCCTATGTGGCCGAGCAGTAAAAATGATGCACATGCAAGTGTTAGTAACGTGACTGCCAAAGAAGTTGAACACCCCACAGAATCCTCTACGGATGCATGTATGGGGAATGCCTTACATGTGGGTAATGTCTCGCTTGTGCCCTACGCAGTATAGGGATGTGATACGGGTGCAGACCAATACATGCACCAAAGGAATGATCATGCAAATATTAGTAATAAAATCAAACAAGAGAATGAAGAGAATGGGCATGTGATTCTATTACCTTGCCATAACTCTGTACAATGAAGGAATAATCTTGTTTTAATCAATAGTGGAGAGTATGCCACTGACACCTTAATTGGAAAATAAGCACCCGGTGTAGCTTCACATACAGTCATGTTTAAACAGCTGAAGAATGATGGGGATGTGCTTGACAACAAAATAAAGCTGGTGAAAGACACACGCAGTGAGGAAAAAAAGATGAATAAAGCTGTGAGCAGCTCAAAGCCAGCCAATATACAGCTCTTGGACCCAAACAGCTGGCATTAAACAAAAGCGATGAAAATGGTGTAGCTTTACGTGCAACCGAGACCTCAAGCTGCTTCAAGGCCATTCCCTTAAAATCGAATATTACTCCAGGTACTGACTTGCTTCCTGTCCCCTACTCAGATTCGGAAGCCCCAAAGATAGTTGAATACACGTGGAGTTCACCAGCATGGCAGACATTACCGTCGGCCACCATGCAGCAACTTCTGCCCCCCACCATAGATGTTGTCCCCCACTCCTACTCGAGCCCTTCAAACCAATATCCACATATAGCATGGCAAGTATTACCGTCGTCAACTATACAGGAACTTCTGCCCCTAACCATAGATGCTATCCCCCACGCCTACCCGAGCCATTTATACCAACATTCACATGCGATGATGGACCAACTGTATAACGGCTCTCTTGCAGTTTCGGTGGTAGAAAACAAGAATTGTTTTGTGGGGACAGAGGAGCATAAGGAATCTTGCAGGACTTATGCAGGTTCGGGTAGAATTCACGTGGGCTCTCTTCGAAGGTCCTCCAAACAGAAAAAGTTTAGACGTTCACACAACTCCTCCCGTGAATGCAAAGACCCACGGGTCATTCCTAAACCCCGGGGAAAAAGAACCTCAAAGCCCCTCAATCTGCACATCTCTTCCATTAATCTGAAATGAAAGGAACGAAGCAATGACTCAAGAATCCCCATCCATGCCAAGAAGATCTCACTCAGCTCTTAGGGTCTTTATGAATCAACCTATTCTCCTCAAACTCAAACAGCGGCTTCTGCTGTGGTGCAGGGCTACCGATACTAATGAAATCCTTAAGCTAAAATGTGTGGGGGCTGGGCAACCCCCGCATATTCCATATCCTGTCCATCTTAGTACAGGAACACTTCTAGAAGGTGATCTTTCTTATGGAAACACGTTCTTTCAGGCATAGGAAAGAAAAGCTCCGTGTAAAGCTTGGTTGCTTTGGAAAACTTGTTGTTGAAAGAACTGGACGCGGTGGCTACTTGGTGTTACTATAGACAAATAAAGTAGATATTTTCCTCTTATCTTACTTCCGTTTTCACATTGATGTTGTAGTTACAGATCAAGTGAGGAAATGGTGTTTCACCGACTTTTATGGCCATCTTGATACACCCTAGCGTGTCCACTCCTGGATACTTCTATGACATCTATGCTCTCTCTCTTCTCTTCCTTGGGTATGCGGTGGGGAATTTAACGAGATTCTTACAAACCCAGAAAAAGATGGCAGGCTGCCTCGACCTCTATTTCTCATGGCAAATTGTAGAAATGTTGTTGATGACTGCAACTTAATAGGAATCCACTTCAAGGGCCCCCGCTTCACTTGGTGTAATAGGCACAACTCTAACTCCTTTATACAAGAAAGACTGGATCACATATTATGCTCCTTCTTCTGGCATAACCTTTTCCCTAATACCTTTGTACAGCATCTAGATTTTTGGGGCTCTAATCACCGCCCCTTACTGTTAGCTTGCGGGGATTTGGGAACGACATCTAGTAAAACTTCATCTCAACTTCCTCGTAACAGGTTCCATTTCGAGGAGGCTTGGGTTTATGAGGAGGAGTGTAGACAGATAATCTCAGATGGATGGTCAAATAATTCAACTTCGCTCAATGGAGTTTGTAAGACTTTACAATGCATCGGGACTCAGCTCAAAAAGTGGACTATGACCCATTTCGGAGATTGAAATAAAAGAAAAAGAAGAAAAGGCATCTGTTGGGGGTTTTAAATCAACAGGTAGACATGCAAACCTGGAAGGAGATTAATAAGATCCAAAAATCCCTGGATGCTCTGCTATATAAAGAAGAGAGATACTGGAGACAACGATCAAGGGTCTTGTGGCTCAAGGCTGGAGACAGAAATTCACATTTCTTCCATTTTAAAGCCTCTGGTCGCAGAAGGAAAAACCATATCTCTAGAATTATGGGGAGTGATAGAACTTGGCATTCAGACTCAGACCAGATTGCACGAACTTTTGATGAGTATTTTACTGACATCTTTACATCTTCTAGGCCCTCTGTGTCAGCAATTGATGATGTTGTTTCCTGTGTAGAGGGGCGTCTCTTTAAGCGTCAATATCAGTGGTTAGATTCCCCTTTTTGTGCTAAGGATATCTACATTGTTGTTCATCAGATGTACCTTACAAAAGCTCCTAGGAAATATGGTATGTCTGTATTGTTTTATCAGAAATTCTGGGATATGATTAGCTCATCTATCTGTTCTGTGTGTTTGGGGTTCCTTAATCATGGAGATGATATTGGGAAGGCTAATGAAACCCTCATTACTTTAATTCCTAAAATTATTGAGCCCAAGCTATATTCAGACTTTTGTTCTATTAGCCTTTGTATATCCTATATAAAATCATTGCAAAAGCTTTGGCCAACAGATTGCGATGTGTTATGAATGAGGTGATTTCAGATTCTCAAAGCACTTTTATCTCCGGGCGCCTAATAACTGATAATGCAATTGTTGGGGTTCGAATGTCTCCATACTATTAAAAGAAATAAATTCTTCGGCGGGAATTATATAGCCTTAAAACTAGATATGTCCAAGACTTATGATAGTATTGAGTGGCCTTTTCTGATGGCTATGATGTGCAAGTTGGCCTTTCCTGAAAGCTGGTGTGTAAAGATCTATTATTGCATATCTTCAGTATCATACTCTGTAGAAGATCGGGCCTAATTATCTCTCACTTATTTTTTTAGGATGACAACCTAATTATCACTAGGGCATCTCAAAATGATTGTAATTTGATACTGAAGATTCTGCAGTCTTATGAGGTTACTTCTGGACAGCTAATAAATTACCAAAAATTGGTTCTATGCTTTGGTAATTGTATTCCGAGGGTGACCACTACTTATCTATCTTATTACCTTTGTGTTACTCAGGTCCCACACCACAGTAAATATCTGGGTCTCCCTTATGTCACCAGTAAGAATAAACAAAATCTTTTTGCCGCAATTAAAGAAAGAGTATGGAATAAACTAATGGGATGGAAGAGTCATATTTTCTCTGCTGGATGGCGGGAGGTTTTTATTAAAGTGGTGATTCAGGCTATTCCATCCTACGTTATGAATCTGTTCAAGCTACCCAAGATTCTTATTACAGAAATTCATAAACTCTGTGCTAGATTCTTTTAGGGTTTTGATGAAAATAAGAGGAAAGTCTATTGGTGTTCTGGGAAATGTTGTGTCGCCACAAATATGATGATAGCCTTGGTTTTAGGGATTTGCACTCCTTCAACCAAGCCATTTTGGCCAAGCAGGGTTGGCGTGTGATTGCTCATCCAAACTCCCTGGTAGCAAGAACACTCCAAAGTCTCTATTACCTTAACTCCTCATTCCTACAGGCACATCCAAAACATTTTGATTCTGCAGTCCGAAAAAGTATTCTTTGAGGCCGTAATTTACTTGTTAAGGGGCTTCGTTGGCGCACCGGGGATGGATCTTCTATCTCAATCTACTATGATCAATGGCTCTCTCGCCCTTTGTCCTTCAAACCGTTATTCCCTCATATACTGCCTGAACACTCCTTGGTGGCTGATCTACTCCTTCCGTTAGGTTTTTGGAACCAAGAGCTTATATGGAACTATTTCTCAGAAGATGAATGCAAATTAATCTTAAACATCCCACGAGCTCTTTCTGGGGCCTACCTTGGCCACTTAGTTATATGGCACTTCAACAAACATGGTCAATTTTCTTTTAAGATTGGTTATTGGCTCTCTTTTTCCCCTAATCATACATCATTTTTCAATGGCAATGCTTGCTCTTGTAACTGGTGGAAGCATCTGTGGCATTTGTAGCTCCCCCTAAAGATTATACACTTTGTTTGGAGACTGTCTCATGATTGGATCCTTACTTTTTCTAACCTTAGGCGACATCATATACATATTGATGATTCTTGTAGCTGATGCACGAAAGAAGCTGAAAAATTCCATTCATGCACTTTGGCTTTGTGATGCTCTAAAGTATGTACGCCATTCTTTCTCTTTTATGAATGGCTTTGGTATTGCTCATAATACACCCATGTTGGATCTTTTCATCGAATGTCTGGCCAGCCTTCCTACTAAAGAATTTAAGACTCTACTTACACTATTTTGGAGGCTCTGGTTTATTAGAAACCAATTTATTTTGGAGCACAAAGTGTTTTTGATGTTAGATGTGTTGTATTGGGCGAAAGGCTATAGGGATGAGTCAATGACTATCCATGCCTCTACAACTGGCACCCCTATGTCACGAACTAGAGTTTGGCTAGCCCCTAGACTGGGTTTCATTAAACTAAATACTGATGCAGGCCTGTCTCCAAAACACTTCAAAGCTAGGCTAGGGGTGGTGCTACACAACCACTCTGGGGCTGTCTTGGCTTCCTCCTCCATTCTTATTAAAGCACAGCCTTCTGTGGACATTCTTGAAGCTTTAGCCTTGTTACGTAGTCTTTGCCTGGCTCAAATGTTGGGTATCTCAGCACTCGAGATGGTCTCTAATGCTACAAGCATTATTTGTGACATCAACAACTGCTCTCCTTCTGCCTCGAAACTAGGCTTGGTCTTTCAAGACATTATTGTTATTTCTTCCTCATTCTCCTGTTGTTCTTTTAGCTATGGTCATCGATTATCCAATCGAGTTGCACATGAATTGGCACATCTTGCCCTCAACTTAGACTCTGAAACTATTTGGTTTGGCAAAATGCCTCCCTAAATTGAACATCTTGTAATTGAGGATTCTTATTCCTCCAGAATTTTATGAATGAAATATTCCTTTAAAAAAAAACATGTATATATATAAAATACACTGATATATGTTTGGTAACTCAAAAACTACTAAAACTCTCACTCGGTTATTTTCTTTCTAAACTGCACCAAATGGTAACCCTAAAGCTCTATACTCATGCAACGACTAAACTAGCACCGCACACGTGAGTAGGTCACAGGGCGTCTAAACTAGTAATACCCACTGTAACATCTAAAGACATCTCACTAGTTATACAGCGGAATTTTACATTTCTTACATATAGCGAGACAATACCCCATACACATAGAGCAACTCACATGACTCGACAACCTGACTTTTTGAAGTTAGTGACACAACCCCTAATACTTGCCCATGCATATGAGGTATACCAGTCAGGTCTTAAACTATCACCACACTATAAATCAAGGGTACCAATGGCCTTCGAAAATTAATTTAATAACTTTAAAAACTGAACATAAAAATTCATAATTATAACAGTATACAAAAACTATAAATCATACTTATGCATTTAAAATCACATAAAGATATAAAATTCAATTATACTCAAACATATTAAATGAAAGATAAACAATTGTAGATTTTCACTCACTAACCGCTCCAAGCTCAAATCTTTTTTGAAAATTTTTCTTCTTTTACCACTCTCGGTTTTCTTCACCTACAAGCCATATTTGACATTTAAAACCTTTACTAATGCTAAAATTACACCTAAACTAGTAAGCGCCCTAATTAGCTTACAAAGCCCGGATGGACTCCACTTTTTATTTTTCATTTACATAGTCATTCAATCTTGTTTAATTCACTATCTAAAACCATAAAATTGCTTAACACTCTATAAAATCGGTTCGACATAATTACTCTTCATCTTACCAAGAATAGACAATTATGTCCCTTTTACTTCATTCTTGATTTTCCATCATCCATATACATCCAATTGATATAAAATAGCATTCATACAATACAATTCAACCAAAACACAACTCAAGCACACAATACCAAAAGTGGCTAAATTCACCATCTTCCACCCAACACATTCCTTTTCTCAATTTCTTGTTCCAATGACATTCAAATCATGTCAATTTAATTCCAATGCCCTAATAACATTCAATTGAAGTCTCTAAATCAAGATCACACCAAACCCTAATTCATACCTTACCAATTCCTTTAGTTTGGTGTCTCTTTTGAGCTCCACACTTGGATTCAACTAAAATCTAAATCAATAATTCAAACAAATACATTAATTGAAGTAATCTTGAAAAATTATATACCACCATCACTAAATAATTTTTTTTTACCTCTTTTCCTTAGATTTTTCACTAGTGCATGATCTATTTAACCTTAGAAACTTGAGCTTAACTTGATCATGCATGAAAAATCATGAAAAAGCCTTGAATTTTACTATTAAGGCTTCCCCCTCACTTGGCCGAAATTCTCCTCTCTTGCTTTCACATGTTTTGTTTTTCATTTTGCCAAATTTCTAAACACTTCTTCCTTTTGCCAAATTTCTAAACACTTCTTCCTTTTATAATGCTTTTCCAAAAGTTCAATTTGCCCCTCAACTAACTCTAAAGTTTTAAAATGCCATTAGTTAGAAATGAAGGCATATGATTGGTCCATTTCTAACTATTTGACTAAACTAATTAAACTAACCAAATTACCCTTTTAACTTGGCAATCCATGAGCTTATTCCTCGTTGGTTCATTTTTTAACATATGAATTATGTTTCTTAATATAAGTTTGTTCCATGCATAACACTTATATGGAAATCCATTTGCTACATTGAAATTTCCTTTTCCAAGCCAATAAAAAAAAATTTCAAAAATATTCCATGATCATCCGACTCCCCAATCGACTGTGAAAATACCAATTTAGGTCTAATACCCCTCATGCACACCATAAAAAAATATTTTTAATAGGATTAAAATCAGGTAACCTTACGGTTTCTTTATCGCTTTATACCGAAATCTAGACACCTATACTACTAATAGGGATCGGATATTACAAATATGGTTAATCTCAACTTGTATGGTTCAAAGGGTCATTTTGTTGTATCTATAAATATGAGTGAAGCAGTGTTTATGTACTTTATGAAAATGTTTTATAAGACAAATGGGTGTAAACCTAAAGTCTCATAATATGAAGTGTCCCTATTAAGTACTAGAATAGTAGATAAGATCGAAGAGTTTAATCGAAAAATATTCCAAATAACTAGGATTCAGTTTTAATACATCTCAAAGATATCATATATCAAAGTCTAATTATTAGAATTTAACACATGTCATTAAGATAAATTAATTAAATTTCTATTTAAGCATTATGTTAAACAAAATTTTATTTGTTAAGTTTCTTAAGTGCATTGACAAGTGTAAGGACACTTGCCAAATTTGGCTTAATAAATGGACAATTGTCCATTTAATACAAGGTTAACAAAATATGCAAAAAGAGTTTTTTGCATTTTTTGTTTTTGTTGATTTAGGAATTAAGTAGAACAATTCGGTCGTTTTGTGTTTTGTGAGATAAATAAATTGGCTTTGGTTTTTGAAAGGAAAATGGTTTTTGTCTTTGACAAGTGTAAGATATTTGGCATAGTTTTGCTTACTTAATGGACAATTGTCCATTTGCACAAGAAAACAAGCTAAAATATAAAAGTTATACTTTTTGCTAATTCTTGGTTCAGCCATTTTGATGTTTGAATAAGAGAATTGGCTTTGTTCAATTTTGAAAGAGCGGCCGAGGGTTTGATAAAACTTAAAGAGTTTAAGCTAAAAATGCTAAACACTGCAAAGTTAAAGTTATCATTCTGGAGTCTTGAGCCCACCGTAGTTAGGACTTAGAATTGTTCGAGGTTGTATTTCAAGGTGAGTTCTACATCTAAAAATTGGATAGCTACCTTCATTTTAGTAAGTATTTTTTAATTATTATTTATGTATAATTATTATACCTATGCTTGTATGAGATACATATGATTAAATATGGTTTAAAATGTATTTTATGTTTCCACTGCATATTATGTGTGACAAGTATTTGTATCCCACTACTCTTACACATTCTCACTGACCCTTTACAAAAACAAAACTATACAGAGGGACAGGAACAAAAAAGGTTTTGCTCTCTTTGTTTAGGGTGTTTCTTCTGCTGTACCAAAGGCTTCTAGGAAGTCTAAGGGCAAGAAAAAAATGAAAAGGACATCATTTGTTAGTCTTAAAAAAAGTGATGTATCTAAGTCACAAAGTAAGAGTAAGAGTAAAAGAAAGTGTTTTCATTGTAATGAGATCGAACATTTCACTATAATAAATAAGAACCCTTCAAGTATATATTTCTATCATTGACATTTCAAAAACTTTTGATAATAGTATTGGTTGAGTACTAGATACCGTCTGTTCTTTTCATATCTATAATATGTTGCAAGGACTGTGGAGAGCTAGGAAGCTAAAGAAATGATAAGTACAGCTTCGTGTAGAAAATAAAGATTTTCTCGAGGTTAAAGGTGTTGGGACTTCTGAATTACTTCTCCCTTCAAGATATAGTATTATTTTGTATAACTGTTCTTTTGTGCCGATAATAATACTACAAATCATTTACATTCTTGTGCTAAACAGATAGGGTTATCATATATATATATTATGAATAGTTTCTTATATTTATATGATAAAGATAATGTTTTGTTAGTTGATTGTCCAATGATGAATGGCCATTAGATATTAGATACTACATGAAATGTCTTGAATGTATAGGCTAATAAAAGGAAAAGTTTTGAGACTTTAAATAATACAAAATTATGGCACGTGAGATTAGGCTATATAGGTGAGACATCTTACCTATCAGGTTAACAATGGTTAGAAACCAAATCTATCTATAGAACCTTAAATAGTTTATGTATCTTGTATTTAAGAAAAAATGACCAAATATCTATACTGATGTAGAACATTGGGCTACTAATTTGTTGGAACTAGTATATAACGATGTATGTGATCTGATGAATTACACTACTATTGGTAGGTTTCGATAACTCATATAACCTTTATTGATGATTTTTCATATTATAGTTACATATTTCTTTTGATACACAAGTCAGAAACTTTTGAAATATTCAAAGAGTATCGACTTGAAGTAAAGAAACCAACTGAAAAATTCATTAAAGTCTTTCGATTAGATCGAGTTGAGGATACAAGATTTGTTAATTCATTAATTATTTACAGGATAATGTGATTCTTGCTCAATATAGTCTTCTAAGTACTCCTCAACATAATGGTGCTTCAAAAAAAAGGAATCTAACTTTATTAGATTTAGTCCGATCAATGATGAACTTTACCGATCTTCTTGAATATCTTTGGAGATATACTCTAGAATGTGTTGCACATTTGTTGAATATAGTTTCATCAAAGGTCGTTCTTACTACTACGTATGAGATATGGACTAATAAGAAACCAAGTCTTAAGTGTTAGTGGATCTTAATACGTGTGGGTGTATGTATGTGCTATTGTGTCTATTGCCTAAATACATATCAAATACATATTTAAGTCTAATGGAAGCATGAAACTTATAATAAACACAATAAATAAAATATATTAATTGCATTAATATATTTATAATATAGAGAACTCACCTCAACGTGTAACGTTATACACATATTTGTTTCAGAGTCTGCATGGAGACCAACTCGCGGACAGTTCTAGTCACCAACACGGTGGACTTAGTGAGCTCGAACAGTAGCCCTCTATGCAGCATTAGGTTTAACTCTTAAATTCCAAAATGGTCAGTGTGTGATTTTATCATTTTCTCCAAAAGAATAAGAAATAGAGAATTTGAAGCAATCCACCATTGCTTCAATTGGAAGTATAGAGAAAAATGAAACAATTTCGTTTTTCCCTTTTTTTTTTCTTCTTCCTTTTCTTTCTTTCTTTCTTCTTCTTTCTCCATTTTTTCTTCTCTTCTCAGCCAAATTGGCCGAGAAATGCACCACTCATTTTTCATTTCTTTCTCTCTTCACTTTATATATATAATAAAAAAATAATTTAATATATATATAATAATAATATAAAATTAGTAATGGGTGCCAACTATTTGGCACAGAAATATAATATTAATATATATATATAATATAATAATATAATATATAATATAATAAGAGAGATATTTTGATTATTTAACAATTAAATAATCAAAGTGACAAATGACCATTTTACCCCTCATAAATAGTTACCAAGTTTACTCCTAGTGGGTCCCATCAAATCCCACACTTGAATAAACTCAACTAAGGGTCCACAATACGCTACGTGTCATTATACAATTAGTAAATAATAATTATCGACTAATTATTGTATTTAACACTTAAATACAAGTACGCACGCATTTTCGTAGTATTGCTGAATATTGTTATATTAAATACTTTAATCCGATACACTGCCTCAGTGCACTACGAGTACACTCCATATCGCAGGCCTCCCTAGGTCCTACGCCCGATTCGTCAAATGAAACTATTCCATGAGTTCGTGAGCAATGCCCCACGCACACGTTACGGATATTACAAATCAGTGCGTTGAACCATACAAGCTGAGGTTACAACGCATACGTATAGTTCTTCCGTCATGATATCCTAGATGTGCTGGGGATATAGATTATCACCGTCAAATCCCCTAGTGCTCATCCATGTCTTATCTTCATACTCGTATCTCATAAAACAAAATGTGCAAACTTCTTTTTCATATTGTTCTACCCTAACGGAACTCTTTCCTAGGATAATTGCTTGTGGCCACAAGACGTTTTGAGATACAGTCTCATAGCATCTGGATACTGAACTCCTTATGCGAGCGAACGGATCCCATATCTGTACACACTAGACTCCATAAGCATCGGACCATACCTAGCGGTCACACTACAAAAGGTCTATGATATGCGTGGAACCAAAGTATAGTGGATCACTTACAAGCCCACCGTGGTACTCAGGTCAAAGGACCACGTATACTACTCAACTCGAAAGGACCTTCCGTTGACGGCTTACATAAGGTATCTATTGGAGGCCCTCGTGAGTCTGTCCCATATCTAGTCCTAATTGGATAATCATATGTCAATACGAGCTCCAAGCTCACAGTCGGCTAGGAACGACCATCTATACCCTATAGGTACGACATATGCTAATCTATATATAAAGGTATCTACCGACAGACCCGCATCGGCAAAAATAGATCAGGTATAATTATTCGACAACATACTTACGCAACTTGCATTTTCTGGCACCCGATTGCAACTCTTGCAACTATACAGTTACTAGTATATTCCCAGGTCTATGTCCCATTACAGACAAGGCTCAAACTCTTGGATATGCTGAGTATTATAACCAGCTAACACTTAGCTGTGGTAACATTTAGCATTTATATCTCTCAATGTGGCTAACTATGAGCCCTTATCTAAACTCCTTTAGATTTGATCCGAACTCCTTCAGATCGTACAATATCTTTAACGTTACATTCATAATACCATATAAATGGGTATTAGCGATTTAATGAGAATGTACACTTGTATAAATACACAAGTATATGTACATTCAGGGATGGCACGTAAGCACCGACCCTAACATTAAGTATATTAGGATTTGAAGCTATCCCGCTTACATAAAAGTTACACAACAAGAAAAACTTTCACCCAATGGATATAAGTATCAGTTCATTAGATATCCCAAGCATTCTATGGACATCAGTTCTATAATTCTAAATAATGAAACATGTTTGTTACTCGTCATGCAACTTTTCTAGAGACATAATTTCTGTTGAATCATGGAAATTATAGAAAGGTTATACTTGATAAAGTCAATCAATATATCAATGAACCAGTGATGGAACATCAAGCTCAATTGAATGAGATACCTTTGACAGAACCTCCCCGTGGATTGGAAAGGATCTCAAGGCCACCTGTAAAGTATAGAATGATGCTTGAAGCTACTTATAATATTTTTGAAAATTCTAGATAGGCAGCCAAGAGGGGGGGCGAATTGGATACTTAAAAATTAATGTGTTAATATAAATAATTTATGCAATTATTAAAATATAAACAAATTTAATAACGAGTAATTGCAATAAGTAATAGAGTAAGAGATAGAGAGAATGGCACCCAAATGTTTACATGGTTCAGCATTACACACGGCCTACTTCCATGCTCTAAGTAACTCGTCTTGAGGATTCTACTAACTTGCCTTAAACTAAGGCCAAGAATCAATACACTTGACTTTAAAAGTATCAAGAAACTTTTACAATAAATTGATTTTCAATGTACCAATTAAACTCTTACAATAAAAAAGTAACAACTCTCCTCTCAAAGTGTTTCCCATAAACACTTGACTTAAACTAAAAGAGTAACCACTCTCTTCACAAAGTGTTTCCCACAAACACTTGAATAAAATCAATACAAGAATTGATAAATAAAATAATTTAAACTCCAAATAAGTAAATATGAAAGTGTAGAATAATAAAGCTCTCGATTCTGATATATGACATTTTTCTTCCTCTTCTCTCTTCTTCTTGAGCTTCAAATGACTGAGGTATTTATAAAGAGTGAAAAATAGTCGTTACTACAGCAACTCTACCTATTACAGTGCTGCTACAGTGACTTAATTGTTGCTACAGTTATGTATAGTAACTTGCCTGTTATACAGTAATTCGCCCTGTTGCAACAATGCCTGCTAAGTTTTATGTCAAAGTTTTGATCTTTTGCATTTTAGTCTTTTTTTGAAACTTTCGCAACTTTGCACTTTGGTCCAGCTTCAATATACTTGAATGATTGATAGTAACTTTTTATAGACAACTCTAAATTTACTTCTGTAAAATTCTTTAGAAAGCTAACACAGTTACTTTCTATTATTATTAAGTATGTACACATTTTATATCTTATACAGTACCAGTACAATTCTGAATGTGCTCTTTTATTTTATTTTCTCTTAACTTACCTCACTTATTTGTTTAAAACTTTCACTACCTAAATATAAGATTTGTTATTATCAAAACATCAATACGTATAACTGAAAAGTCAATAATCTCCTCTTTTTTTATTATGACAAATACCTCATGTATTTTGATGACCTTAATGGAGATTTTACAAAGAAACTTTTATATCATCAAAATTCTCCCCCTTTTGACATCATCAAAAGGTCAAAAACATTTTGGGATATTTATCAAAAGTCTAATACTCATATAATATTTTTCTCTTTAAAAACAATTTTTCAATATGCATAGTAACTTATAAAATCATCAAAATATTTTAATAGATGTCTCAATCATAATCACCATAGCAATATTAATCAAATCAAAATACATTTCTCCCCCTGTAAAATATAATTTTTCAATATATATACTATCAAAACATCATATCAAAATTTATCCATTGTTTTTAATAGAATGAATCATCAGAAACTTGTATATGAGAAGACATTCAAGCTACAAAGAATTTATTCATAAGTTCTAGGTGCAAGCAATAAAAATATCATTCATAAACTATATGCTTATAATGCTTTGCTACCCTTAAATATAACTTACAAAAATCTCCCACTAAGAAAATTAAAGATGTAATAAGATACTCAAAATGATTAGAAACTCATATAGCTCCTTCTATAACAACCAAATGTATATTAATCAATTTAAAATAAATTTCTCTCAAACATCATAAATATACAAATATGACATGTATAAACTCAACACAGTTTTTGAAAAAAAAATTAATTAAACAATGAATTATGCAAAATGTTCCTAATGTGAATATTCTATTATTGCAACAATTTATAACTCATTAATGAAATTAAAGACACCAATAACTTATAGTATGCCATAAAATATTTTAACACAACATCAATATACCATTAAATGTAAAATCTATTAACAAGGCAATAAAAAAATTTTACAAATTCAAACCACCCTTTTTTTATGAGCCTAAAAATAAATTCAAATTGCACATTTTGGTACCCAATATTCCTTGGGTCCTTGGATGTTAGGAATGGTTCCTTTTGGAACTCAAATTTATTTTATTCCAAATTTTTTAAAAGGACAATTATAAACTTTATGATCATTTTTATTGCAATAATGACAAATTGAATTAGGTTCAATTTTAAAACTTGATTTTATAAAATAATTTTTTAAGTGTTTTTGCTTTAAGAATGGTTTATATCCTATACCTCCCTTGTCAAACTCATTTTAAAACAATTTCTTGTAAATTAATGAGTTTCTTTTTAATAGCTTCATTTTCTAAAATTATCTTATTGATTTTGGGGTTCTTATTTAACTCTTGAATGCATACTTTAGATACTTCAAGTTTATTTTCAAGATTTTCTTTTTCTCTCTTAAAAGAAATTACCTTTTCTTCTAAGTAAAGATTTTCACTTTTAAGCATATCATTTTTTTTTAAGTTCTTCAATTTTATTTGATAGATAAAAAAACTTCTTCCTAAGTGAAGTGTTTTTAGATGCAAGCTTGGTCATGGCATCATGCATTTCTTGACAAGCATCATACAATTCATTATAAGAAAGTTGTTCGCATACATCATTAAGATTTTCAAATTCGTCCTCCCCAATAGGCATGAATGAAAGATTTGAAGTCTCACAATCTTCTTCTTCTTTATCATCATCCCAAGTTAATGCCTTTTTTTTTTCTTTTTCTTAATTGTACTTTTCTCATATAGTGCTTCTAATACATGCCAAATTGCAAATGCAGAATTATAATTGCAAACTTTATTGAACACATTTTTATATAATGCAAAAAAAATAAATGGTTTATGGCTTTCGCATTTAAAGAAGCATTTTTAAAATCCCATTTATTCCACTCTTCTTCAAGTTTGGGGATAAGCTTGCCATTTTTATTCTTTTTCATGGGCACATGAGGACCATTTTGAACAATAATCCAAAGTTCATAGTTAAAAGTTTGCAAATAAGTCATCATCCTAATTTTTCAAGAATTATAATTGAATCCATTAAAAAATAGAGGTCTAGTAGTAGATTTGCCCTCATACATTTTAGGGTATCTAAGGGTTGCCAAGGATCACTCTAGGACGGTTAAGTTCTTTCTAAAGTACAAGCCTCTAATACCAAATGAAAATTCTACATAGGCAACCTAAGAGGGCGTGAATTTGGTATTTAAAAATTAATGCACTAATATAAATAATTTATTCAATTATTAAAACATAAACAGATTTAGTAATGAATAATTGCAATAAGTAATAGACTAAGGGATAGAGAGAATGGTACTCGAATATTTATGTGGTTCGGCACTACACATAGCCTACGTCCACGCCCCAAACAACTCATCTTGAAGATTCTTAGCTTGCCTTATACCAAGGTCAAGAATCAATACACTTGACTTCTAAGGTGTCAAGAAACCTTTATAATAAATTATTTTCCAAGGTAAAAATTAAACCGTTACAATAAAATAGTAACAACTCTTCACTTAAAGTGTTTACCACAAACACTTGACTTAAACCAAAAGAGTAACCACTCTCTTCACAATGTGTTTCTCACAAACACTTGAATAAATCAATACAAGAATTGATAAATAAAATAATTTAAACTCCAAAATGAGTAAATATGAAAGTGTAGAATAATAAAACTCACAATTTCGATATATGAGATTTTTCTTCCTCTTCTCTCTTCTTCTTGAGCTTCAAATATGTGAGGTATTTATAAAAGTGAAAATAGTCATTGCTAAAGTAACTCTAGGTGCTCCTACAATAACTTAACCATTGCTACAGTTATGTATAGTAACTTTCCTGTTATACAGTAATTCGCCCAGTTGCTACAGTGCCAGCTATAGTGCTACTATTAAAGTTTTGATTTTGCATTTTAGTCCATTTTTTGAAACTTCCAAAACTTTACACTTTGGTCAAGCTTGAGTATACTTGAATGATTTGACAATAACTTTTTGTAGAAAACTCCAAATTTGCTTCTGTAAAATTCTTTAAAAAGCTAACATAATTGTCTTTCTATTGTCATTAGGTTTATGCACATTTTCTATCTCATACAGTATCATTATAATTCTAAATGTGATCTTCTATTTTATTTGCTCCTAATTTATTTTACTTATTTGTTTAAAACTTTCACTGCCTAAACATGGGACTTGTTATCATTAAAACATCAATATGTATGACTAGAAAGACAATAGTTTTCTTAGTTGAAGAAAATGATCCTTTGACTTATAAAGAAGTGATGTTGGGCATCGATTCTGGTGAGTGACAAGAAGCCAAAAAATCCTAGATTAATTCTATGCATGACAATTAGGTTTGGTACTTGGTTGAACTTTTCGAAGGAATTATTCTTATTGGTTATAAAGGGATTTATAAGTAGAAGCGCAAGCCTTATATGAAGGTTGGAACCTTCAAAGTCCGACTGGTAGTAAAAGGATATACTCAAAAATCTATGATAGATTATGAGAAAACATTTTCACCAATAGCCATGTTGAAATTAATTCAAATTTTATTAACCATTGTTGCACACAATGATTATAAAATATAGCAGTAGGATGTAAAGATGATTTTTCTAAATGAAAATATCAAGGAGGAATATACATGAAATGCCCTAAAGGTTTTACATCCAGAAAAAACTTTTAATCTAGTGTACAGACTGAATAACTCCATTTATAGGCTTAAACAGACATTCTGAAGCTAGATTTTTTATTTTTTTGGATGTAATCAGAGTATCTAGTTTTATCAAAAATGAAAAGAAAGCATGTATGTATAAAAAGGTTAATGGGAGAGTGATTTTCTTTTTGGTGCTCTACGTGGATGACATACTGATTAGCAGAAATGATATTGGTCTGTTGAAATGATTTAAAAGTCATTTGAGTAAGAATTTCTCTATTAAAGATTTAGGAGAGGTTTCTTTTATACTGAGTACAAAACTTTATAAATATAGAGCTAGTAGGCCGATTGAAGTCTCCCAAGCCTCGTACATAGATAAAATTTTAGAAAGGTATAACTTCAGTAACTGTAAGACAAGTAATGTACCTTTCAGACATAACATTCATCTTTTTAAAAGGGTATTTCTATAAAAGGAAGATGAAATGGTTAGAATATCTAACATATCTTATGTATCAATTGTTGATAGCATAATGTATACCATATCATGTATAAAACCCAACATTAGCATTGTTATAAGTGCTACAAGCTATTATCAGTCTAGTCCAAGTAATAATCATTGGATGGCTATGAAACATATCCTTAAATACCTTAAGGGTGTAAAGAATAAGTTTTTGATATATAAAGAAAGTGACTTACAAGTGAGAGGATTCACGAATTCAAACTTTCAGCCTAATCAGGATAATAGAAAGTCTATATTTGGTTTTATTTTTCTTCTCAATAGTATCCCTGTTAGTAAGAAGAGTGCCATAGAGGGTTTCACAACTAATTCTACCACTAATGCGGAATACATTGTTTTTATCGGCTATAAATAAATTTATAACCTGAAGCACGGGCCCGATGGAAAGGTAAAAATAGAAGCAACAAATAGATCAAGCCGCTTATGGGTGGCATGGCCTAACACACCACGCTACAATGTCGTGCCAGAAAGACATAGCACATTTAGCCATGCCATGTTAGGTCGTGATGTACGGCCTAATGTGCTATGATGGCACGGGCCTATCATGGGCCATATGTCGACACAAACCCATGATAGGTCGCACTTGGCACGAGCCTATCACGAGAAATATGTCAACTCAAGCTGGTGATAGGCCGCGCCTGGCACAAGCCTATCACAGGCTCGTCACAGCACTGCTTGTGGGTTGTACCTATTTCTTAAATTTTTTAAATATTTAATTTGGTATATATATTTTTAAAATGTTATAATATTTATAATTATTTTTTCTTACAAATATTTTAAATTTTTAATTGCAATTATTTTATAATTAAAATTAATATTATATTGAAAATTTGAAATTATGTTTACAAAATTATACTCGTACTTCAAAATTGAAAATTGAAAATTGCTATTCCATTAAAGATAAAAAATTTAAGGATATTATTCTAATTTCCAAATTTGAAATCACATAAATACAAAAATAAATTACAAAACTTCAATATAAATGTATTAAAATTTATTTTGAGGTTTAATAATTAACTTATATTATCTTATTTTATTTTTAAATATTTTTAAAATTTTTGTAATTATAAATATGGTAATAAAATGAGACAAGTGAAAGTCCCCAATAAGTTCTAACTTCCAACCACCAACTAACCACCAGCTCAAACTCTCACCCCACTCTAGTCGTCCAACCTTCTCTAGTTAACCCAGTCCCCTGCTTGAGAACTCTTATCCACCTATAAGAGTTCTCAAGCAAGGGACTGGGTTAACTAGGGAGGTTGGATAAGTGAAGTAGGGTTAAGGTTCAAATTGGTAGGCAGGCGATGGCTAGCTGAAACTTCTTGAGAAATCTCATCGGTCTCTTTTTATTACAATATTTATAATTCAAAAATTAAAAATTATTTAAAATATCTAAAAAAAATTAAATATCTAAAAATAAAATAAGAAAATATAAATTAATTATTAAACCTCAAAATAATATTTTTCCAATGATCTTTCTTACACTTTACCCTATGCAGATAGATGTACGCAAAGCTAGAATGATTAGAATATGTCAAAGTTCAGTTATAGATACTATAACACAATATTGTAATACAATTATTTTTAGTTTGTATAGAACCTCTAACTGTAAAATGATTTGAAATGAACTTTATTGTATTGTTACGTCGTAATTGCGATGCATCTTCATCGCCACTATCTTGGTGAGGTTGAGAATGAATATTATTGTTTTTGTTGTCATTTTAGTGTGTTTGAGAGTTCATTTTATAATGATCTAAAATTTAGAAACTGTAATTAGATAAATAAAAATTAAAAAATAAATAATTTAAGATATATAAATTTTAAAGAAAGTTGAAATAATTTAAAAGAGAATTAGGAGAGATTTTAGTTGAGTTGAGAGAGTGGGTAAGGGGAGAGAGGCGTGTGAGAAATTGAAAAAGTGAAGAACTAAAGAGGGGGAATAGGTGTGGGTTTCTTCTTTTTATAAGGCACCTAGCACCCCATACTGTTGATCAACGATCAAGTAAAAAAAACTAATTAAAAAAATAAATAAAAAATTACTGTTGCTCCTTCAAACCAAGCATAATAGCTACAGACTGCTACACGTAATAGCCATTTTAATTCTTTAATATTTTTTCTTTTCTAGAAAAAAGAAAAGAAAATGTCCTATGGGTTATGCCCATGGGCGTGGCTTCGTACCATGCTAGTGAGCCATGGCCAAGTTTTCGACCAGGCACAAAAGCCTACCTAGCCCATTTTTCATGGGCCATGCCAGCTCGGCATGACCCATTTGTCACCACTATGTGAAAATATTCAAAGCTCAACTGGTGGCAAAAGAATACACTCAAAAATCTATGATAGATTATTATGAGACCTTTTCGCCAATAACCTACTGAAATTAATTTGAATTTAACTGGCTATTGTTGAATATTATGATTATGAAATATGACATATGGAAGTAAAGACGACTTTTCTAAATAGAAATCTCTAGGAGGAGATTTATATGGATCAACCTGAAGGTCTTAAATCTAGGGATACTTCTAATCTAATGTGCAAACTGAAGAAGTCTATTTATGAGCTTAAACAGGCTTCTCGAAGTTGGAATCTTTATTTTGATGATGTAATTAGAGTGTCTAATTTTATCAAAAATAAAGATGGAGCATGTATGTATAAAAGGGTCAGTTGGAGTATGATTATCTTTTTGGTACTTTATGTAGATTACATATTCATTATCGAAAACGATATTGGTTTGATACAATCAATCAAGAGTTATTTGAGCAAGAATTTCTCTATAAAGGATTTGGAAGAAGCTTCTTTATACTGGGCATAAAGTTTTATAGAGATAGGACAATGAGGCTAATAAGACTCTTTCAATTCTCGTACATAAATAGTATTTTTAAAAAGTGCAACTTTAGTAACTATAAGACCGTTAATGTATGTTTCAGACATGGCATTCATCTTTTTAAGAGAATGTGTCCTCAAAAAGAAAATGAAAGGGTTAAAATATCTAATATACCATATGCATCAACTGTTTATAGCATAATGTATACTATGTTATGCACAAGACCTAACATTAGTATGGTTGTAAAAGTTACAAGTTGTTATTAGTCTGATCTAAGTAATGACTATTGGATGGTCATGAAACATATCTTGAAATTTCTTATGGATAAGTTTCTGATATATGAAAAAAGTGACTTACAAGTCAGAGGATTCACTGATTCAACTTCCAATCTGATTCGGATGATAAAAATACATATGGTTTTATGTTTCTTCTTAATGGTGTCATTGTTAGTTGGAAGAGTGTAAAATAAGGATCCACGACTGATTCTACAACAAAGGCAGAATATATTACGACTTTAGAAGCTGTAAAAAAAAGTATAAATACGCAAGTTCATTGTAAAGTTGGGATTTGTTCCAAGTATAGTGGATATCATTCCATCATACTGTGATAACAACAGAGCAATACTCAAGCAAATGAACTATAGCATATTAGAAATCTAAGCATGTGGAGCAAAAGTACCACATAATTAGAAAGATTTTATCCAAAAAAGATGTAGTATTTTGTAAAATACAAACTAGCAAAAATATAATTGATCCACTTATTAAAGCCTTAACTCTAAGGTGTTTGTTAAACACGTAGATTCTTTGGGTATTAACTATCATTCTAAATGACACTATAACAAGTAGGAGTTAGTGCTCGAGCTCCATTCTATTTCTATATGAATTTTGTTAATATTAATACAATACATATTTTCATAAATCATTATTTATTTTCATATGATATTTATCTTGTTTCTTTTTATATATTGTAGATCTAAAGTAGTTTAGATCAAAATAAAGAGTTAGTATTTTAAAGTGTTAGAACTTTGTATAAATTGGGACAAAAAACCTATGAATAGTTATTGTAGTAATATAGTTGTAAGAAGTTGCAAATAGCACTAAGAAATGTTCTTTTACAGTGTATTCCAAAAACTTGTTCTTGATCATTAGTTTATCGACACGGGTTAATTGGTAAACCATAAAGACTTGTGTATATTTGTATCTAAACTGTCCAAATAGTTAATATTAGCGAATCATGAGCTTCGTAGAAGCTTGTATAGGCATGTAGGTGTGAAGTGAGGACTAGACACTGAGAAGACTCACAAAGACATCTAATAGATATTCCATTTAGTCTTCAATGAATTTTTTTTCGAGTTGAGTAGTATTTGTGGTCCTTAAACCTGAGTGCCACATTAGTTTTGTGAGTAATCCATCATACTCAAATTCTACGCATGTCAGAAACCTTTTATGGTCTAACCTCTGGGTGTTGTTAGGTGTGGTCCAATGCTCATGGTGGTCGCTATGCATAGATAAAGACTTGACGGTATATATCTATGTCTCTACTCAAATTACACCTCTGAAAAAGTTCCCGTAAGGTGAAACCATATTGCAAAATATTTACGAATATTATTTATCAAAATACACATCTAGAGATAAGTTTATGGTTGAGCAGATAGAGACTTGACAATATAGATCTATATCTCTACTCTTCTGAGATATAAGTGACAGATGGATTATACAAATATGTATGACCTTAACTTGAATAGTTCAATGCACCGTCTTGTATTAGTCATGATATGTAGGTAGGCAGAGTTCACAGACCTATAAAAATGTTCTATATGACAAATAGGTGTACACCTAGAGAGTCTCACAATATAAAGTATACTCGTTAAGAACTAGGGTAACAATTTGTCAATCAATGACTAGTCAAATTTCTGTAAATAATAATTATAAGATAATTACTATTCAAATTAAAAGGTATTTTTATGGCCAAAAAATTTGATCCGAGATATTTCTAGATAAACAGGATTCATTTTTACCATGTATTAGGAATGCACACATGTTGAATTCTAAGCATTAGATCTCGACATGTGTCATGACCTTTTATGTCGACTTTTTTTCATGCCTAATTGTTAAGGTTTACATAGTGTAGAAGATAACTAAAAGCATGCAATATGTTGGCTTAAGAAAATGGGCACACTTGTCCCACTAACTTAACCAAATGTGGACACGGTAGAATGCTTAATTTTTAAGCATTACATAATGCAAAGACAATAAAAAGTGTTTTGGTTAGTGGCTTAAGGATAAAAGCACACGTGCCCCACTAATTTAGAACTCTCGCATGCTTAAAGCTTAGGCTTTCTCACTCGAGAAAGACTAATAAAAGAGAGATGAAGGCTTTGATGAAATAAAGCCCATGTGTATGAGTGCTTAAAAGTTAAGTAAGCAAAATATAAAAATCAAAATTTTGAATTGCTACCAATTTTTTAGAGCCGAAAATTTTGCCGTTATTTTTGGCCTAAAATTATTCAAAGGACACTAGTTTTGTGAGCTCTATCATTAGTGATCAAAAATATATAATCGAAACACTAAGCTAAGGTATTTCTTCCACACACTTAATCTATATTTGATTGTATATTACATTTGATGTAATGCATGTTAGAAGAATGTATGGAAGCATTTTGCTTGGGTAGTATTATGCAGAAAATTCTGAACATATTTAGCTTTCATTGTGCATTCTAGTTTCAAATTTTTACATTTTACTTCTGAGCTCTCCATCAAAGGTTTCGCCTTTGATTTTGCTATGAACTAGCCTCTGAAGTTGTCTGCAAATGATTGTTAGGTGATTGAATGTTGATGTAGACAATAGAGATTTGAGCCCATCCAATATCAGCTAATCAATGAGGGCATTCAACTCTTTTTGGTCAAACAATATAGTTTGCTCCTCACCAATTTCTCTCAAAGGCCATTTGTCTTGCTACATAGCCTAATTATCTATAAATATGGATTGAATAATAGTTTTCTTTCTTTGGTTGGGTTGCCACTGCCTACCAATAGAGACTAATTGATAAGGTGGTCCTTTTAGTAGCTTCCATGAGCCTAATGAATAAAATAATTCCCACATTCTTGACTTAGGCCTAGTGCTCACTCAGTATGTACTAATATAGATTTCCACAAGCTTTTCTTCTCTTTTTTACTTGTAACAGTCTAGTGTCAAGTATCTGAATCTTCTTACATGCTAAACCAAAGGCTCTTAGTAGCCTTGTTTGGATTGGTTGAGTTAGATTATACTGACTTTTCTTTCAATTTAAAAGTATTTCTTGCAAAACGTATCTCTTTTCTTCTCAAGTAAGAAGAAATTATATTGACAACGAGGCATACCAAGTATATGTATGGCCTATAAGGGATTAAAGAGTTCCCTAAGCTGTAGTCATTTTATTATTGACATGTGCTCTAAAGGAATTAATCTATCTCCCAAGTTCTTTGGGATTTTCTTTCTTGCATTAAATAAGAAAAATAGTGCTTGTCATAGCTCTTAGGATAGGACATATCAAGAATTTTGACTAATTATGATGGTAGAATGATATACTTCATGTATGCTGTAAGGTTGATACGACTTACTTGATTAATCATCACCAGAACATCGAACCAAGTAAGGGCTTCTACCCTCCTTTCCTGCACACTATTATTGGTTGAAGCTACTTGTGTTTTCTTCTCAAGTATGGCCTAGAAGTCATTCACCATGACTTTCATAGCTATAGGTGCACTTGCTGGTTTAGCCATAATAATGGCTTTAAGTAACTCCTTCTAACTTTACCGTAAAGTATTCTACAAGGCATTTTTCAAAATCTTGTTATGGTTCAATTTGATTACTTCTTTGTGTTTTTTCTTGATTCATAGAAGGGTTGTTTTAAGAATTGTCAAGACGAGTGAATTCGTCTTAGTCCCAATAAGGGTGTTCCTTAAATTTCTAGCTTTTTTCTTTAGACTTTGTCATTGCAAAACCCTAGCTAAACTCTTTAGTGGAGTCATCATAATGTTTATGGCGATTCTTGGAGACTTTAACATGGCAAGCTGTATGAAAATATAGTCTAGGCTCTAAAGATGAATCTCACCCTTATAAATTCAAGAGTAAAACCCACCAAATCTCTAAAAAGTTTTTGGATTCCAAGAGGATTGATGCTATAAATTTACTTTGACTGTCTTGAGAAAAAGTGACTTTTTTAGATAAACCTGGTCTTAAACTATGAAATGTGTGGGAGCCAAGCTTGAACAGTAAATAATGGAGAAAACACTTGTGCTAAAGATGAAAAATTACTATTTATAGGCAATGCATGTCGATGGAAAGTATATCTTATGTAAAGAAAGTCTAGGGTTTCAAGTTGTGTGACCTTAGTTTGGAAAGTTATATGGAGCTCGCCTCTTGAATTTTGTATGTGTGAATTAACAATGTATTTATATGTAGAGCTTTGGAACAAATATAGAGCTACTATTCTAGTTGATATTCTTGTGGAAAAATGAAGAAGATGACAATGAGTAAAGTATTGTGTTCGTTAAGAATAAATTAGGAAAAAAAATTAGGGTTTTTGTTTTAGGATTTCAAAGTCGTAGAACACGGTTAATGATGAAAAAGATTTTGTCTTTAGGTGTTAAAAGATGCTTAATAATATGATTGTGAGGATGCTAGAAAACGCAGAATGATGAGAGTAATAAAAGATGAGCTACGGCCGTGAATGATTGATGTTTTACGTGTGTCTCAAGGTCTTTGTTTTATACAGATAGGATTTTATATTGGATTAAAATATTTTATTTGACCCCTTATTTTCTTAAATTTTTTATTATTTAATGAGTTATAATTTCAATAAAAAAAAAACGAATTTGATAAATAAAAATAGAAAGATACTAATTTTATTTTGAATAAAAAACTATTAAATAATTTAATTATCAAATAAAATTAAAAAATCATTAATTTTAATTTTAAAAATATTCTAATGGTCAAATAAAGTCTTATTAGATTTTTATTTCTCTATTTGCTTTATTAACATATTTTAGCCAAATATCTACAAGTGAATTTTAGCCAAAGAATTCATATACTTTTAAGTTTTACTTAATACAATTATGTACCTATCAAATCAAAATTTATAAATTAAATTCTATAAAATAATTTGAGTCCACATATTTTTTTTCTTATTAAACGAAATATGAACTCAGAATTTGAACTTGAACCTTTTTTAGACCGTAACAACTAGTGGGTTTAAACCATTAAAAATCGAGTCGATTGCACTGCAAAATATAATTGAATTCAATGAAGAAGTTTACTCCAAGTCCAACTCTGTTGTCCCCCTTCATGTTGTTAATGATTAAATTTAATTTATAAGTTTATATAATTAGTTTATAAGTTGACATCTCATTTCTTAGTTCTGCTAATGTTATAAAATACAATTATTAATTATTTGGTTGGAGAAGTCACTTCTTTGTCTCCGTGTTCTGATTTTCCTTTTCTGATTTGCATGTTTCAAATAAACAACCAACCATATCTACCCCTACCAAAATAATATAGTGATAATAATAATTTTTAATCTTCTAACACTAACCAATCATTACCAAACAAAATTATTTAATTTTAATAAAATGGAATCTACGAACTTGCACCATTATACAAAATAAAATACAATCTTCTAATAATATACAGCTTCATATAGTTCAGCAATTGTACCTAATCATACCCACTCTCGAATTTGTTAAACCAACAACTAGACTTTATTATGATTTTTGTTTTTTTTAATCATATTATGATTTGTGTTAAACCTTGTTTTTTAATTAAGGAACTGATATGTTTTAAATGAAAATTCACAATAAATTTAATTCTTTACTACAAAATGGGATAGAGAATAAAATTTTATTTATTAAAAAAAAAAACTCAATGAAATATAGAAAAGGAATAAAGTTGTTATGGAAGCCCATATCTTCTATTTAATGTTAAAATAGATTTGTTATCATATTGGCTTTGAATACATAACGATTATATTTTTAATTTATTTATCATAAAAGATAAGAAGTTCATGTTTATTTAAGCTTTGTAATTGATAATTTCTCATCCATTTCTTTTATTCGCAACATTGATAAATTTTAAATAATATTTAATATTGTCAACTCATCAACAATCTACCATCAGATTAAATCAAATTGACGGCTGAAAATTGAAGGCGTTATTTAAAACTCTAAAATTTGAATTAATATATGCTTATTTTATTTAGTAAATATTCCGTTTATTTTTTAAATATAATTTTGATTCTCAAAAAACTATAACATCTATGGTAATTTTCTCGACTGAGTTTTATAAAAAGTGATCTTAACTTTTTTATTTTTATTAAAATAAATAAATTTTCAAAATTTACGATATTTTTATTTTTTGTTTGTTCATAATTCTTTTTTTTTAAAAAAAGATATTTATACCAGAAAAGCACAAGAATGGATTGCGATTAAGATAAGAGTTTTTTTTAGTTTTTCTTATATTTCTTTTTTATTTTCTCATTATCTTAGAGAAACAAAAATGGCTGCTCAAGAATACACTTGAATTTGATGAAGTGTAAATAAATCCGAATTAACATATTTAAATAATATATATTTTTTGGTACCGTTTAAAGTAAGTGTTAAGCTATTTATTCTTATGAGCTAAAACATATATGAAAACTAGTTTTTTGACATTTGTCCCTTAAAGGGTTATGTCAACCTGTATTCATATATTTGGAATATAGTCGAGTTAATTCATTTGAAAAAAATTATACTGAGTAATATAAAAATAGATGTTTTTTGATATGTAATCTATTGTACATAAAAAGTATGCTAAATTTATTTAATGGTATGAAATATAATTTTTTAAGAAATTAATTTTTTTAAATGGTTTAAAAAATCAATTATTAACTTTTATAGTAGATAATAAATACATAGATAACATATATAACACATAAAACTGATTATCTTTCTATATAATAGGAAATAATTTTATTTATGAGTAATACTACACTGTCTAATTTTAATTCTAATATTTTGCATTAGCATATCACACTTTCTAATTTTGATTCTAATATTTTACATTGCAAGTGATATGCTAAGTATCTATTAGATGATTAGCTTTTGTAACCTCCAAAATGAATCATTACTGTTGACCCAAAAATTTTGTCAATCACTAAATCAACGAGTTGAATTAATTTCTCCTATAAAACTCAACTAGGTATTGCTAGTATGTCTACTTTTATGGTACTTTACTCTTGATATTTGTTGGATTTCTACCTTCTTAAATTGTTCTATATACTCTTTTACCTTTCAAAGGTAGGCGGCCATGTGATCTCCTCGCGCCTCAAATCTTTTTATTGACTTAGTTGACAATTAGCCATAAATCACTTTGGACGAGAACTCTTTTAGTGAAGAGTGATCGAGCAAGTCTTTACCTAGCTGAAACGGCTTTCGTATCTAGCTTAATGTTTGTAACAAAGAAGTATAATCTTACTGCATAACAAAGCCCATCTCTTTCTATACTAGTAAGATGATACCATCTTCGCATTATTTAGAGTTGGAAGCTCTATCGATGATGAACGTCCAAGTCAAAGCAATGAGTATTTCCATCTTGAATGTCTGAAAGTTCTCCATAAGAAGTTTTTGTTTCGACCTTGTCTCTATAGGTGCACTCTGCAATAAATTCAACGAGAGTTTGTCCTTTAATAGACATTCTTAGTTTGTACTGAATGTTGAATTCACTAAGTTCAATTGCCTATTTAACCAAATGTTTGGAAAGGTCAGACTTGTGAAGAATTTACCTCAAGGATTGGATGGCAAGGACATTTGTTGTGTTGGCCTAAAAGTACAGTTGTAGTTTTCATCATGACTATAGCCAATGCAAGTTTCTTTAAGGAGAGTAGCGGGTTTCGGGTTTGTAAAGGCTTTCTAGCAAAGTAGACCAGTCTTTTAATACCTTCCTCTTCTTTAACCAGTGCTGAGCTTATTACTCGAGTTGAGATCCCTAAATATACGATCAGTTGGTCTCTAATTTTGGAACTATAAGGTGGAGAGGTTGAGCCAAATATTTTTTAACTTTTGAAAGGCTTCTTCGCATTGAGGGGGTCCATCATGTTTTACCTTTGCTCTTGATGGCTTGAAAAAATTCAAAGTACTTGTCAAGGCTTTGGAAATAAATTTGTTAAGAGCAGTTATTCGCCCTGAGAACCTTTGTATTTCTTTAATGGTGCTTTGGACTTAAATTTTGAGGAGTGCTTGAATTTTTTCTGTATCGGCTTCGACTTCTCTTTAGCTTACCATAAAATTCAAGAACTTTCTTGATTTAACCCCGAAGGCACATTTTTTTGGGGTTTAGCTTTATGTAATGCTTTCTTAAGATCTCAAAGGTCTTTCTCAAGTTGCACATGTGTTCTTTGAACCATACTAACTTTGCAATCATATCATTTATATACATTTTCATCCTTTTTTTTATTAATGGTTTGAACAGCTATTTAAGAGCCTCGAGTAGGTGGCGCATGCATTTTTTAGCCCAAACAGCAACCTTATAGCAATAAGTTCCCTAATGAGTGATAAATAATTTTTTTTCTTAATTGAATGGTAACATCTTGATGCAGTTGTACCTTAAGAAAGCATCCATGAAACTGAAGAGGGTGTGCGTGGTTGTGGAGTCTACTAACTTAGGGCAGGCTCTATTTAAATTTGTGAAGTCCATACATATCCTTTATTTTTCATTGGCTTTTTTTAACCATTATGACATTGCCTAACCATTGCGGATAATGGACTTCGCGATAACTTTATTCCTACTGGCTTTAATATTTTGATTCATTTTCTTCTCTTTGATCCATCATATAGATACAAAAAAGTTCTTTTAGATAAGGTCGCATAGCAAATCTTTGCTACCTTCTAATCTATACTAATGATCCTTACTCTATTTCTAATAGGAAACTTAAGTTTTAAATAGTGACTTGACCTAGCGGCATTGGAGCTTCTCATAAAAGGCTTTCTTAGCATAACCCGATAGGGTATTGCCTGATCAACTACTGTAAAGTTTACTATTATAATCTTTATATAAGGCTCTTCTCCTAGAGATATGGGAAAAGTTATAACTCTCTGTGACATGACACAACTGTCACTGAATTTGTACAAGGTGTCTGTGTTTGTTTAATCTTCAAATCTTTTAATACCGAGCTTACTTAGTGTGCTTTTGAATATTATGTCCACTGAGCTCCCTGTGCTATTTTGGAGATTTTATATCCCTTGGAAAAAAGGAATAAGGAACCAATACTATGAGAGTATAGCTTTCTATATGTTGGGCGAGCCATTGGCTTTAGGTCGACCCCTATGTTCTGTAGGGCTTCAGCCAGCATATTCTTATCAATATAGTGTCCCGAACCATTGGCTAGTCTAACTGGCTCCATTGATCTAAACTGGACTGGCCTAGATTAAGTTTGGCCAACCTGTTCTTGAGTTTGTTGAGCCAGTTGGTATAAGTTTCATAGATTAATTATATTGCCAGAGTAGTTATAGCTAAAAATTTGGCCTAGCTGATTTTGGTGGACCTGTGAGTTTGTAGACTCAACTCTCTCAAGTTGCTAAAGAATATTAATTGAGTCCTATGGTGGGTCAGTTTGGTGATAACTCTATCATCATCGAGTTTTTTGGAGTTCAGGGTTTGATCGACCTTGGAGAAGAGCTATCAATTCTATCTAATTTTGGCCTAAAAACTCTAAGTTTTTCACAATATTTTAACTTATATTCTTATTGTTATCTATTATGGTCAGAAAATTGCACCATCTGGTTTGTGAGCAATGTGTTAAGTTACTAATTTTTTAGGGCGATCTGGGAGACCAATGTATATCGGCAATAGAAAATGACCTAGGTTAAAGAAAAGTATTTCTGTGAATCTCTTCTAGCTCGTGATTAAGTTGGCTAGATCTCTAATATCATCACAAGCCTCCGTCGATGGTCAAGTGACTATGTTTTATCCTAACAAATACCTATATGTTTATGGTAATTAGATAAGAATAAAATTCATTAAGAACTAATCTATTAATACCCTATGATTATATATAAAATTATTCAATGCCAACATAAAAATCTCTTTTTTCAAGTTCATTAGAGTTCCCACAACAATCTAATTAGTGACAAAGTAATTAGAAAGCATTAAGTATAGAATAATTGAACAATTCTATTATTGACTTCATAAAAATAAGAAAAAAAAATTGATTTCAATCACATATTAAGTTCAAAGTTGTAACCCTAAAATAGAAACTTAGCTCACGATGAAATAAAAAAGTTCTAGAGCTTATTAAGAATAACATTATAAAAATCATAAAAAAAATTAGAAAGATAAAGAGTTGAAGAGATAAAACTAATTTTTCTGTAGTCTTCAATCTTCCAGTCTTGTTGATTCTAAAACAATTGCTCTTTTTCTCTCTTTTTTATTCTTGAATTAGGCTTTTTGATCTTTTATTTATAGGTTTTATATCTTTAAATTAGGGTAAAATATCAAATATAAGTCAAATTAAGATTTACTACATATGTGGTTACTGTTCACGCTACTGTTCACACGACTATTCACAAAGTGCTGCAAGCGCTAGATTTTGGGTAATGCAGCAGTGAACACATGTCTTGGGCACTGTGGAGCTCATTTTTAGGCACTGTGGCACTGGCACTGTAGCAAAGTACTTAGTAGGGCACATATCACTCTTCTATAGCAGTAACAGATTTGATATTTTTGCCTTATTTGTTTTTTTAGATTTTCATCCTTATTTACTCCATTAACTCTAAACCTATAAAATAATAATAAAGCACATAAAAAAGCTAAATAATCTTAATTTAAACGAATAAATATTAAGCTTGGAAGAGATATATATTAGACCTAATTAACTTCTTTCAGATGCTCAATTAATGGGATATGTTACAAACCAGCAACAACCACAACCAAAAGCTTTTAGCAAAAAGAAATTTTGCTATGCACTTGGCAACATTATGAAATGTCTTATGACTTTTATTAGTTTTGAACTATGTTAATTTTGAACAACACTTGATAACAGTATGACTTTTGCACTTGATTTGTACTTGATTTCAACATTAATATATTTTTTTTTATTTCATCATCTCTAGTTTACTATGTTAGTACATTTGAGTAGAGGATTTCAATTAGAGATAGTAGAATTACAATTGGTCAGATTCTATTATGCTCCTTACTTCCTCTTTTGCCCATTTGAACAATAGATTTACCACCTTCATTAGTGTATCGATTTATTTCATCTGCATAGTCATCATAACTTGCTTGGTCACTAACTCACTAGGAGTGTACCATGCCAATCAACTCATTATGAGATGGCTTCCAAAATATGTAATATTGCCATCTCCTTCTCGTACACCTAAAATATAGTTTATTAGAATTATCCAATGATTGAGATATGCCAACAAATGCTATAGAATTGCAATGACATTTTTTATTTCTGAAATTTATGTGCTCTCCCTTCAACTCTTTGTTTTTGAGCAAAAATCTCAACAATATAGTCTCTTTGTCTCATAAATTAGGATAATACCTGTGCATTGCAATCACACAAATGTTTATTAAATTTAGTTAATCCTCTATTAATATTTTATTTGGTGTTTTGTGAAGATTTTTGTGGTAAATTTTGTGTAATATTTTGTAGTGAATTTAGAGAACTAAAAAATGAATATGAATATCTCTTTTTCAACATGAGAAAGTGATTCGAATTCTGAAAAGAATTTCAAATCTTGGAGTATAACCAGCAACAAACTTTTGTTGAGAATTTTGGGTTATATTTTGCACAAAAATAGTTTAGAACAACCCCTTTTATAACCACTAACAATAGTAAAAAAATAGGTAATAGTAAACATAAAGGACAAAAAAAATTTATCTCCAATTGTTTAAAATTAAGGGTATTTTGAGTTTTTTATTATTAAATAAAAATAAAATAACTTTTTGTTAACAAATTAAATATCTCATAAAAGATAGAAATAGAGGTACGAAAGTAATTTTATGCTGTCAGATAAAAGTTATATAAAAAAAAAATTATACTAACAAATAGGTCAGATAAAAATTCTATTAAAAAATAAAAAATACTAACAAATAGGTTTTTTTGTTAATTTAAAAATTAAGGAATACTAATAAATGAGATCTTTTAATCATTTTAATAATTAAAAAGTGTGTTTAAAGCAGTTGATGAAAATTTAAAGATCTATCTCATTGACTCTTTGTTTTATCTTTAGATAAGCAGTAAAAATTAATAATTAATTTGAAAAAGGAGTTGGTAATCATTATTGTCTCAAATTTCAACTCCATCACAGTTCACTTTTGCAGAGTTAATTATTTAAATAAAACAAAAAGATAAAAGAAATAGTGGAAGCGTTGAAAAAGTCAATGTTGAGACAAAAGACCCCATGGCCCATGTGCGTAGGTGTCTTAAAACCAACGCCTTTAGCTGAGCCTGAGATTCTTCATTACTGTTTTTCTGCGTTTTGTTTTTTTTTTTTCCCGTAATTTTATGATTAAAATAAATGTTTTTATCTTGTGAACGGATAGAAAGAGAATAAGTTACTAAGGGTATAATAACTTTTATAAATTCCTCAAGTGATTATTTATTATTTATTAATCACATGATGCAAGTGAGTTACTAAGTGCTGAGTTCATGTCTCTTTGAGAATAAATTTCTCCTAAATATTAAGAGAAGATTCCTCCTTAAATATGAATAAATATCTTAGTTAAATTATAATGGCATTTAATTAGACCCCTTCTTATATAATTATCTAAATTATATTGAACTTAATTTAGGTTAAATTCTAATATATATATATATATAAGTGATGTAACATTATGAATTTCGTCAATAACTTTTTCACCTAATAAAGTAATAAATTTATTCTTAAAATAATTAATTGTTTAACGTTGCAACTGATTCTAACTATTTAATTTGTAAAAAAGATCTCTTACAATAATATAAATAAATTATTTTAATTGGTAAAATTTTTAAGATAACATAGAAAACTTTGAAAATAAATCATTTTTACATTGTAATTATTTTTCAACTATATTATTATTTTTCTACTATCTCAATCTTCTTTAAAATTATTAAATTAAACTAAGAGTAAAGATATACTTACAATTATTCAATACCAAATAATAATAAATATATCAGATGTTACATTTTTTATAATACAAAATATATATTCTAATTATGTAAGCATAACATAATTGTTAAATTACAATGAACAAAAAATAATCATAGAGTTTAAATTTCGTTATTTTGGAGATGAATAATACAATATCTTAGCATAAAATCATTTAATAAAATATCAAAAAGTAATTACTTTTAGTAAAAATATCATTCAAATTTATCAATTAAAGTATCTACACACCTTGACAAAATTTAATTCAATGCTTTCTATTATAAATATTACCATAGAATGCAAAATTACTTAAAATTAATGAATGTACACAATAAAGTTTTAAGAATGAGAATGATCAATCCCTTGTGAAAAAGGATGGTTCTCATTTTTGTAATAAAGAAAAGGTTAAAGAAAATATACCTTGTAGAGGAGAGTAGTGAGGTGGGAATAACATTGGACTATAAATTATAAAACAAGTCGAGAAATGCAAGCAAATGCAAGAGTGCCAGCAAAGCACAAGAGGAGAGGTTTCCTTTAATCTCACGCCATTTACAGCAAATAATAACTGATCATTCTGGCCTTTTCTCCCTCCACATCAGAATCTTAATCTAATCTTAGTAAATTAAAAAGCTTTTGCACTCGGACTCAAGATCACTTGTTGTCAGATTAGGGTTTTCTCACAGCCATCTCTACATATTCCCTACAGATAACTATAAGGCCTGGCCTAACAGTCACAGACATGGTATTGGTATGGAACCTTATTCATTTCTGCCCTCCTATTTGATACCTTTTTCATTTTTTTTTCTTTAATGCATTTGTATATTGTTCTTTTCTTTTTGCTTAAAATGGAAGGATTGATTTAGGGGACCATTGGGGTTTGTTTTGATTGATGTATAAGCGACAAAGATCATATTTTTATAGTTGAACATTGATTTGATTTGGCCTTTTGGGCTATCTGGGTTTTGTTTCTTTCAGTGGTTTGAGGGATTTTTAATGGGTGAAATTTGAAGTTTTCAATCGATCTGCTTGTGGGTATTTGTTAGATTTTGGTTTTGAATCAGGAGCTCAAAGATCAGTGTTTGTCTGTGTTCTTCTGCAATCTGTGCAGGACCTGATACTAAAGTCTGCACTTTTTAATCTGTTAGAGAAGGGATTTTGGGTTGATTTGCTGATGGTTTTCGTGTAGATTTTAATCAAACCTTGAAGCATTAGAAGTTGCATCGGTGTTTGTTGGATTTCGTGGACTAACTGGTGTTAAAAATGGAAAATCAAGATACACTTAGTGATGAGTCTTCTGTATATATAGCCAGGGAAGTGAAATTAGAAGAAGATGAGGAAGAATTTAGGAGCTGTTGTGAAGATGAAGAAGTATGGAAGGAGACCGAGGATTTGGTGGTGAAGGAAGAACAAAAAGAGGAACTTGATGAATTTTCAGTGAAGATGTTCTTCAAGGGCATGTCAATAACTGAGGCTGGGGAGTCTGGTTCTGGGTTCTCTGGAATTGGTGTGGTCATGGAGAGATCAATTAATCTACCTGTTATCCGGGTGCAGAAAAAACTTGATTTTTATGTGGAGGAATCCGTGGCTGATTATTTAGCTCTTATGGATGGTCTGGCAGAGGCAATGCAGAATAAAATCCGCCGCGTGTATGCTTTCACGGATTCTGAGTTGTTGTATGATCAGGTTTGTCCCATTTCAGAAGGTTTTTGTCTTATAATTTTCGTGTAGAAACTCGATAAAGAATTCTATGGGCTCCTGCAGCAGTGTCTTTATGGTACTAAGCTCTGCCTAAGCTCTTTAAAATGCAAGAATTTAGTGTACTCTACATTGTTATTATTCCACATCATACAATTGAGCTTATTTGCACTTGTACACAATGCTTTTCCCTTTGAAGTTTTTGTATTATCCTCCCTTGAAGAATTTTTGGCTGCAAGGACAAGATCTCTGTTTACTTTTCTGCGTTTTTAGCCTGTAACTTTGTCCTAATGTGCACATTTTGTGGCAAAGAAAAGATTTGATTTTTGTGAGGAATTATTGAAATATCTCTAATGGAATTAATTAAATACAATATTGAGTGGTAGACATGTGAATCTTTTTCAGATCTCACAAGAAGAGAAGCTTGACATTCCGCTGCTGGTGGCACTGAGAGAAAGAATCTTAGAGCATACCAGTAATTTTGAAGCTTTTGTTTTAAAGCTTCTTCCCACTCTTGATCTTGAGAGGCCACTGAGATTAGCCCAAATAGCAATTGGTGTTGTCTCTTCTCCTGGCAAGGGGGATAAATCACGGGAAAACTGTTCTATCTGCTGCGAGGACAAGCCTTCTCCAATGATGATCACAATGAAATGTTCCCACAAGTTCTGTTCACAATGTATGAGAACCTATGTTGATGGGAAGGTGCAGTCATCTCAGGTCCCAATCAAATGTCCTCAGTTGAGATGCAAATATTACATCTCTACTTTAGAATGCAGATCTTTTCTTCCAATCAGTTTATATGAATCTTTGGAGAGAGCCCTCGCAGAAGCAAACATCTTCCAATCAGATAGAATCTACTGCCCCTTTCCCAATTGTTCTGTCTTGCTTGATCCTCGTGAGTGCTTGTCAGCTAGGGCAAGTTCTTCAAGCCAGTCTACCAATAATAGCTGTGTTGAGTGCCCAGTTTGTCAGAGATTTATCTGTTTGGAATGTGGGGTTCCTTGGCATTCTTCAATGAGCTGTGAAGAGTACCAGAATCTCCCTTTGGACGAGAGAGATGCAGCAGACATTACCTTGCATCGGTTGGCTGAAAACAAAAGGTGGAGGCGCTGCCAGCAGTGCCGCAGGATGATTGAGCTTACTCAAGGTTGCTATCACATGACCTGCTGGTAAGATATGTCACTTGCTCCATCAATCATGGTATTGGTTTTTGAAAAAAAGTTGGTAGATGAGTTTGAAAGCATAGAGAGCATTTTATTACCTGTAAATCTCTGTTATTCACTCACAAATAATTATATTAGCATCTAGGATTTTGAAAAACTGGTTGATTCAATCATCTTATTTTCTGGCTTTGATTATATATGCAATGTAAAAGCATGATGTTCTGGTTGGAAGCAGCATGCATAGAGAATAATGTGCTTACAAGACCTGGTAAATTAATTAAATTGCGTTGAGGAATTTGTGGTTTTAGATCTTTGTTGCCTCTTTGTTTAATTTTGAAGGTTTACTCTTTTTGTACACCCTGGGTATTTGATGCACTAATAGTCATTCTAAAGTGATGGCACAAGTGATAATAAGGTTGTTGCTCATAATATTAGAGAGTGGATGAAGTTAGGAAATCTATTGGGACAATGTCAAAATTGTAGAATACTTATAAATAGAAAATCATGTTTAGAAAGGTCAATTGCATATTATGGTCTAAAATGTTGAGCTTTAGGAAGCACCTCATAGAACTGTAGTTGAACTCAGCTAGATGGATAGGGCAGCAACATTAGAAAAGATAGAGCAAGCAATGAATGCATATGTAGAGGATGGAGGTGGCATCATTTGAGGAAAGATGAGATGTTTGAAGATGGTTCAGTCCTGTGTAAAAGAAAAAATGAATGCAACAGCTTTGAAGAGTGATTTAACTTACATTAGTGGTTTGAAAAAAGAGGGCCAAAATTACATAAAAAAGATATATCTGCTAAAGATTTAATACGCTCTGGCTTTAGCTAGCATTGAATGGCAAAATGAAATTATTTTACCCACTAATTGGTTGAAAATGAGGTTTCTTTGAATTTAGTTGACTGGATAAGGAGGAGCGTTATGGCTCACTGGATAAGGAGGAGCATTATGGTTCAGAATTGAGTGCTTTCCACACTTGATAAAGATGTAAATAGAAACATCCAGGACTCAAGAAAGGGGACAAACCTAATTTCTTGCTTGGAATGATTCAGCCTTGCCAAACACAATCTTCTCTTTTTTAGTCTTGACTAAATAGGTAGATTATTATGTGGTGGCCTCTATTATTCTGATTTTCAACGTGAGTTCCTGGTTGAGATAATTCACCTATACCCAAAACTATCTTTTCCCGAAGTCTTTATGAAGCTTAATAAGTTTTTATTAGGTGGCCTGTTGGTTTACATTAATTATATGTTCCATCTGTGTATATCTGATCTCTCCCTTTATGTGTGGGTTTCTCTCTCTTTCAGGCACACAAAAACTGATTTGAGCTTCATTAGCTGGATATTGTCTCATTCGAGTACTGATAGATTTGAACAAATTAATAGCATTTTGTCCATATACCTAGAACTAGATAAACTGTTCAAAAATCAAACATGTGAGCTGGTGAAAGAATTTAGTTCAGAATTGTCTGAGATATTTTGTGCAATAATATCGGATAATAGTTAACAATCAGTTATGATACACATAATTCATAGCTAAGCAGCTTTGGTTGATGACTGCTGAAGCATATGAGACTGCTATTATGACAAGCTGTAGGAGATTTGTTAGTTGGTGTGATTGTTTCCTGCACAAGTTTTCCGTGTCCGAACTAGTCTCCATGTGTGTTCAGATGAAAGTTGATTAACATGTTTGATTTGCAGGTGTGGACACGAGTTCTGTTATTCTTGTGGTGCCGAATATAGTGACAACCGACAGACTTGTCAGTGTGCCTTTTGGGATGAAGACAATTCTGAAGACTCGGTGACCCAATCTGTCCAAGAATCAGAACAATGGGCATGGGACACTTTCAACTCTCTCCCCATGATCATGGATGCTTACTCAGACCAAGAGAGATCCCAGCTGGCTCTGATCCAACGATTCCTTGCTGGGGGTTTCAGTCTGAGTGATCATCATCCGTATCAATCCCCACCCCACTGTACAGACTCATATGTAGATGCTATGAAGGATCTCCATCAGCTTCCTTGGCTTGAAAGGTTTGTCTCTGTGATAAGTGACAATTATTATGAAGATTATACGCAGTGAAGCTGATATAAGGCCTATTCTATAATCAGAGAATAAGCTAGAGGAGGTGGAGAGTTTCTCGCTCAATTCACTCCATTTTTTCTCTTTCATGCGGGCATGTAAAAATAATGCTCTTTCTTACCATGTCACTGGAAAAATTATGGCCCAGAAGGTCCTTGCATAAGATGGAAGGAGAAATATATAAGCTTGATAGTTGGTTTTTTCTTGAAAGAAAAGAAAAAAAATACAGAAACACTCTTTTGTCATTTAATTTGATAAAGAAAAAAAAAAGTTGAATGAATGAAATCTCTCTTCCTGGAGGAATGCTTTTAGTTACTGCATCCAGCAACTGTGTATTACACTTCATAGAATTACTGTTTAAATAACTGATTGGCAGTCGCAAGTAGGTTAAATTAAAATATGAATTGTAAAAGATGTGCATACACTTCTCAACGGCTTAACAAAGTATGAGAAACCTTGAGACGCAATTGAAGATATAACCTTAAGAATTTCGAGGTTGTTTATAAGAGACCCACAACTTTCGATAACGTAAAAAAAAAAAAAATTACTCGCTTCAATAAGGTCCCTGGACTCCTGTCCAACCTATCCAACTGAGAACCATGAACCATATCCACTAAAAATATCAGTTTGAGCATAAATAAGTATCTTATTTTTCTAGAATATGCTTCAAAAGAGATAAACTCTCTCAACTTAAAAACTTTCTCCCCCAACAGCGCTTCCCCAAGCAAAAAACTTTCCACCGGTAAGGCCCCCTCTCGGTGGCCTTTTAACCTTTTTTTTTAAAGTTTTCTTTAAGCTTATAGAGGTTTTTAGTTTTTTTTTAGCTTTAGATCTCTTACCTCGCACCTTCTCGGTTTTCTCCCTCTCTCCGCCGATCGTCCAGTGCCGTTTCTTGGCTGCCATTGAGCCCTAGTGATGAGCGCTACTCCACGGCCTTGTCGTGTCCCTTGGCCCACGCTAACTGGAGAAACACTACGGCTATTGTTAAGTAGGGCTGATCCGTGTCCCCTATAAATTTTTGGGTCTTGATTGACTTGTGGCCAAATTTCTCCGAATAGCCACCAAATTTCGCTACCCCTGTCCTTCGAAAACAACTCTTGGATGCTTGGGTATAGACGACCATTGTTGGCATAACCCTGATATCCGAGCATTGCTACCAACTTTGCAAGAAATCTTCGATCCATGATACAACGTTAGCCAATCTGCCATATGCTTTGATGTTGTGTTGTATTGTGTTGTGTTTTGTTGTTTTGTAATGTATTATTGTATTGTTAGGTTGTTGTTTGTATATGTTCGCATTAGTTGGAGGATGGTTGTAATAAATTTGGTGGTCTTATTTTATTTTTTCAAAGAGGGAATATTTTTTTTTTATCCCTCCTATGTGAGAATAGTTTATCCCTTTTACGAGAGAGAATATTTTTACCTCCTATGGGAGGATAGATTTTTTCATTCGGAGTAGAAATAATAATCCCTTAATTGGAATAATCCCCATTTTAGGGTGAATATGATTTCTCTCTACGAAAGAGTAATAAGTTTGGACGAGTCATAATATATTTATCTTATTCTTATGTAATGTTTAGTAATTTTTTAATTTTATATTAAAAGTCATATATTATAATATTACTAATCTAATTAATAATATTATACTTTTAAAAAAAAGCACCTTGTTTTCCTTGTTTAGGAGACGAGCATTTTCACGTCATATTCATGTACAACCTACAGTTTTTCAAAATTTTCCTTGACGCCTAACTGCACATGAAATAAAAACTAATCATCACGAGTTGAGTTTTATTATACGCGATCGCTTTCATGAAATAATAAAGATACTTCTATGTCAATGGAGTAATCCTCATGTAACTCTTCTCTAAATGCCATTTCCATTTAACAAATCAATAAAGTAAAATACACTGATACCAAGTATAATGTCACCTCACCTACCTGTGTGTTAAAGGAAAAAATAAACATTACAGAAACAATGACTATTACACAAACACACTATTGAATTATTGTTGCTGAAAAAAAAATACCGTGAAGATGCTCTCTGCTTTTCACATGTAAATTTACTCACCTAAAATATTCAGTCCCATTCAACAATGCATATTAGTAATTAAAAATAATGTTATATTTTTTAAATAATATTTTAAATTAAAATTATTATTGAGTAAAAAAAATTATATAAAATTTAAAATTATTTATTGTATTATTTTATTATTTAACATATTATTTAAAATAAAAAGTTTAAATATTATTTTATTTAATATTGTGTTAAAACAAAGCGAAAGCACCCCCCCCCCCCCCCCCCCCCCCCCCCCCCACACACTTTTTTAATAAATAAAAAAACACTCCACGTGTGAATTCTTGCCGACTTCTCCGGAATGATGTTAGGCATTTTATTAAGAGTCCGTCGATTAGTCTCAACGACTCTTAATTTTTTTTTTCTTATTGGGCTCGTTAATCTTTAGTCAGCTCGTGCCATTGACTAATCTCCACGCGGACCGCAAACCGAGGGGACGGGTGAGTTTTTCAAACTCTACAACTTTATCTGCTGTAACTTTAAAATTAAGAAAAAGGCTTGTTCTACGTTGCTGTGGCTGTAATATTATAGCGCACAGCCAATAGTTGTGGGATTTGATCCAGCAATTGTTGAAGGGAGGGGGCAATTATTGTATTGAATGGTAATGGATAATTCAATAATCCTTTACAGTAATTACTATACAAAAAGTGATATAATAAGTTACGTGTTAACACACTCAATTAAGTAAAATTAATATTTTCTCAAAATAAAAAAATAAAAATTAATATTATCACCCCTTAAAGTTAGATGAAATAACATTTTAACTGCAATTATTGATTTAATAACATTGTTACCCCTCCACCAACTCATTATTAATTAAGCCTATTTGTGACCACCAACAACGCCGTCCACAGTTGGCTGGCGACTAACTTACATTGATCAATGATAAATTAATTCAAAATAAACATCATCAAACTTAAATTTAGTAATCTACTTAATGGTTAAGTTATTTTTGTTAATGGAACACTAAGAGGGAAAAAAGTGAAAAGATAAATTGTCGGAACCATAAATCTGTCATTAAATGGTAGCACGGAGAGGTGTAGAACCACCACCATTAGATTCCCCAGTTGGTGATATACCTAATAGAGTTGACAATGCACCTTTATTCACCCACGTTTAACGGCAGAGTTATGATAGTTATCACTTTTCTCTTCACTTTTAGCACTTTTTCGATGCTCGGAGGTTGAAAACAATCCACCATTAAGTAGATCACAAAAATATAAGTTCAATGATATCCATTTCAAGTCAATTCGTTGTCGGTCACCATTAGCCGACCAACCAATTAATGGCGACAGTGGCAAGCTGCCCCCTTTTTCAATTTTTAATAATTTTTATTTTAGTGAATTTATTTTAAGAAATATTAATAAAAAAATTAAAAAAGTCAATTACGACACGTGAAATTTTAACGAATTATATTATATGTTTTATTTTATTTTATTTATTTTAAATTAATTAAAATTAAAAAATAAACTAATTGTATTATAACACATGTCACTTTTAATTAAATTAAAATTTAAAATAATAAAAAACAAAGCTCACCAAAAATTTGTTAACATGTTTCTTTTATGAGTAAAAGTACAATATTACCCTTCTCACCATCCAAAGTAACAGAAATTATTAGCAATGTTAGTATGATGTTAATAGTGTCATGTTATGAAACTAATGCACAAAAGGTGTTTTTGCAGAGTACTAAGGACTGAGTGTGGTTGAAACTTTGTTTGATTAAAACAATGGCCCTTAAAATATATTTGTCATAGGTAGTTTAATAAACATGAATATAATAAAATTTATCACATCAATTCAAAGTAAAGCCTTATTTTACTTTGATTTAGAGATGTCAAAACGGGTTAAATGATTGGGTTTGTGTTAGATTAACTATTGACCCGCTTAATTTTCACACAGCAAGTTTTATAAATAGGTCACTTGACACAATTCATTTGATAAAATAGATCATAATTAAATTGGTGAGTACCCGTTAATGACCCATTAACTTGCCACTATTTTGTTTTATATATTTTTTTAAGAAATAAATGATATATCAAATTTATTAAATTTATTTACTAAATTATCCTTAATATTTTTTTAAATACCAAACATACCTTTTCTATTAAATAGACATAAGATTGATGGGTTGATCCATCAACCCAATATTTAAATGGGTTGTAAACAGGTTGGCAAGTTACACTTTCTCAACCCAAACACGATAAATGGGTTAAAAATTTCCCCACCTAAACTTGCATTTTTTATATTGTGTTCATTTTAGGTTCATGGATTGGGTACAAAATTAGCAGCTCTTAATTAAACTGCTTGAGATATTTGATAGCTTGTATTGTACTGTATTAAATATAATTTTTTTACAATTTATTTCAGCTCATTTTTGGCACTGATTTTATGTTCAAAATTTAAAAATAATATATCACTTTTTTAACCAAACTTTACCCTTATCATGGGTCAAGTATGGATGGTATATATTACAAAAATTATATTTTAAATATAATACATATAGAAAATTATATTTTTATTGATTAATAATTTTAAAGAATATAAAAAGGTAAGCAGTAAACTTTAGCCACCTAGTTACCATTTACCATCACCGTTTATCGTTGAAAGTCAACCATTGACTTTAAATTTGATGTCATCAGATCCTCATCGACCGATCTATGCAATCAGGTTGATGTTGGATGTATGGTTTGCCATAAATGAAAGAAGAAATTTTGGTCACATGTAAAATCGACAACCAACGACGAAAAATCAACAGACAGGCTACCACTATTCTATTAATAAAAAAAAGTTAAAGATGATAGTGGGAGCGGTGATGCTTCATTCATCGCCGTTTAATAGCAGAATTTTAGGTGGCCAAACTTTCAATTCTATTTTTCCAATAAATGGTCAGTGGTCAATAATAAGGATCCAAAAAAAATTAATGGTGACACCAATCATTAACAGACTACGATGCTTGGGGGAGGGGAATAATTGCGTAAATCAATTTTTTTTAGTCTTTTCTTTCTTTTTTTAATAATTATAAAATAATACAAAATAACTTTAAATAATAATAATAATAACATAATATATTTTTATATTAAATAATTCAATAATCCTATAACAATACCGAACATATTACTACACCAAATGTAACACATTCTAATTCATCACATTCCACTACAATTCAATCTAATTTTTATTTTCCAATCCAATGCGACATACCAAATGCACTCTTAAGGATGAATATGGATAAAAAAAAAGGGACTAGGTTAATTTGCTTTAAAATAAAATAACTTAGTTATATTTAAAATGAACTTTTAAGGGTAAGAGAAAAGGACAATCTTAAGATATTAGAAAGAGACTTATTCACCTTGTAGTTTTTAAAATGGACAAAAATATATTCTATCTGTTCAAATGGTTAAACTTTTGGGATTTGTACTTACGTACTATCCCACTATGTATAATATATTTATTTTTAATATTTATACAAGAGATATTATCATGAATACCTTTGAGCTTTGGCCTAATAGCATTGACATCCTTAACTTTGGAAAATAGGCAGTAATGCCCAACTGTTAAAGAATTTCTATTAAAATTAACTAAAAAAAAGAGTAAAATTATTATTTCATTATTATTTTGTCCAAACAGTCCTTATCTCTTGCCAAAAAAATTTCTATCCTTGTAACCAAACAATAAACAATAAATAATTATCTTTTAAAAAATAAAAAAATTAAATAAAAACAAATGGCCAACAGCCAAAAGTGGCCGCCATTGTAGCAACCACAAATGGTCGCCGTTGCAGGTGGCCACTACTCACAACCACATTTGATCGCAGTTGCAGTGGCAACAAATGACCACTGCATGCTGCCACTTTTGGCCGTAGTTGCAACAGCCATAAATGGTCAAAAGTCAGCCTTTTTTTATTTAATTTTATATTTTAATATAATAATTATATTATTAATTAAAAAATTAAGAAATAAAAAAGATATTGTTAATTTATTATTAAAATTTGAAATTTTTATGGGGAATTATGTTTCTCATTTATTGTGCAATGTCATTTCATTACTTTTGAACATAAAATCGTCATTTGGTCATTTCACACAATTCTATTAATATTAACAGAATATTCTCTAACGATTAGGCATTACTGCCTATTTTTTAAAGTTGAAGGTTTTGATGTTATTAGGCCAAAGGTCAAGGGTTTTCATGATAATATCCCTTTATACAATCATTATTTCATAAAATAATTAATGTTATTAATTATTAAATGGTAAGATGCTTATTACATTTCAGATAATGTATAATCTAAAGGAACTTATATCTAATCTAAAAGAGTTTAGATCAGTGCTAAGAGTTACCAACATTAAGAGTTATAAGTACTAAGAGTTAGCATGTTATAAGAGTTAGCGAATTTTAAAGAGTTAGAGCCTTGTTTGAAATATGATAAAGACCTAAAAATATATTAGTAATAGCATAGTTGCAAATAGTGCTAGAAAATGTCATTATACAAGTATGTTCTCAAACACCATGTTCCTGATTTATCATTACAGATGCGGGACTATCGGTGAAATTTATTTATATAGATCAGTGTATTTCTATGTTTGGATGGTCTAGATAGTTATTCTTAGTAAACCATGAACTTAGTGGAAGCTTGTATAAAGATGCAAGTCTTCAATAAGTTCTGGGTACTAAATAGACTCATGAAAACCTCTAATAAACATCATGTAAAATCGTCAATTGAAGGTCTTTTTGAGTTAAATAGTATTTGTGGTCCTTTGACCTGAGTGTCACGCTGGACTTATGAGTGATCCATCATACTTTGATTTCACACATGTCAGAAACCTTTCATGATCTAACCATGGGTGTCGTTGGATATGTCTGATGCTCATAGAGTTCGGTGTGAGTAGACATGGGATCTATCAGCTCAAACAGGCGAGTTGTATATCATAATGCTCCAAGATTGTATTTTAGAAAGTCTTATAGCCATAAGCAGTAACCCAAAAATGAATTTCCATGAAATAAATAATATCACAAAAATATTTAGGGATATTGTTTATAGAAATACGAATATGAAGATAGGTTTATGATTGAGCAAATAGAGACTTGATGGTATAGATCTATTGTGAGACCTGATTCCTATGAATATCATAGATACCTAGATTTTAAAGTATCGTGATAAAAAAGCTGTAGGGATAATCGATTTTAACCCTATTGCAAATATTTTTTTTGTCTGGCACGTGCAAATAATATTTCAACGTGGCTATGTTAACCCATTAGTGTGGTAGTGTAGGACCCACACAGGTGACCGATCGACCACTTTAAATGGCAATAGGGTAAAATCACATATTTATTATTAATTAATTTATTAAACTAACCATTGTTAAGAATTAATCAAGGTTGAGTTAAAAGTTAACTACGGTTAATATAAATTAATTAAGTAATTAAATTAATTAATATTTATCTAAATTTAATAATATAATAATAATAGATATTATGAATATTTTATATTATTATTATATTATTTTAAATGGGATAAATATTAATTAAAGTTAGTATAGGTGTGTCATTGTGATTGGTTATGGAAAAGTAAAAAAGGGGCAATTGTAATATTTTAATTGGTTTGAAAGAAGAAAAAAAAAAGAAGTGTTTAAAAAAAGGGAGAGATACACGTGAGAAAATGGGAGAATGAGAGAAGTGTTAGCAAAAAACAAAAGGAGAGAAGAAAAGAGAGAGAAAAAAAAGGAGAGGGAAAGAAGTGTTGTTGAAAGAAAGAAAAGAAAGAAGAAAAAAAGAAAGAAGAAAGAAAGAAAGAAATGAAGGAGAAAAAGAAAGAAGTAAAAAGAAATTTATTATTTTGGTATTTAGTTCATGTATTTGGATATATATATATATATGTATATAGATATGTATGTATATACATCTCTGTATGTGTATACATGTATTTTTGTATGTATAGGGTAGATATACATATATATATTAATAAATAGAAATACATATGTATGTTTGTATGTATTTATGCATGTATATATATATATATACGCATATATGTATATGAATATATTTATGTGATATATATGTATATTGTATAAGTATGTATGTGTGTGTGTGAATGTGTAGAATTAATGTCTTTTTGTGATCTTGATGTAAAAAAAAACTTCAATTGAATGTTATTAAGGCATTAGAATTAAATTGGCATGATTTGAATGTCATTGGAACAAGAAATTGAGAAAAGAAATATGTTGGGTGAAAGATGGTGATTTCGGCCACTTTAGAAATTTTAGGGTTTAAGTTGTGTTTTGGTTCAATTATTGTGTATAAATGATTCCTTATGTTAATTAGATGTATATGGTTGACGGAAAATCAAAAATGAAGAAAAATAGACATAATTGTCCATTTTTTGTAAGATGAAAGGCAATTATGTCCAATTAAATTTATAGAGTGTTAAACAATTTTTATGGCTTCGGATGGTAAATTAAATAAGATTGAATGACTTTGTAAATGAAAAATAGAAAGTGGAGTCCATTCGAACTTTGGAAGCCAATTAGGGTGCTTACTAATTTAAGTGTGATTTTAGCATTGGCAAATGTTATAAATGTCATTTGTAGCATGTAGGTGAAGAAAACCAAGAGCGGCAAAAGAAGAAAAAATTTTGGAGAAAAATTGAACTTGGAGCGTTCGGTGAGTGAAAATCTGCAATTATTTATCTTTCGTTTAATATATTTCCGTATATTTGAATATTTATACTTTATGTGATCTTAAATGCTTAAATATGATTTACAGTTTTTATATACCGTTATAATCATGAATTTCTATGTTCAATTGAAAAATAATTTTTTTTAAAGTTAATAAAGTAGTTTTCAAAGGTTATTAGTACCCTCAGATTTATTTTACAGTGTGGTGACAGTTTAAGACCTAGTTGGTATATCCCGTACAGATGGGCAAGTATTGGGGGGGTGAGTCACTAACTTTGGGAAGTCAAGTTATCGAGTCATGTGAGTCGCTTTATGTGTACGGGGTATTGTCTCGCTATATGTAGGTGATGGTAGAATTTCGCTACATAACCAGTGAGATGTCTTTAGATGTCACAGTGGGTGTTGCTAGATTAGACGCCCTGTGACTTACGTTGTGCGGTGCTAGTTTAGTCACTACGTGAGTATAGAGCTTTAGGGTTACTGATGCGATATTTCTATATCATAAAATTAAGTGCAAGTATACACTATCGTATGCAAGTAATAAAGAGACTAAATAAGTCGGATGTCGAACCCACGGGGATAATTTCTTCTTATTAACCAATTACTAAAATTATGTCTTTCTAATAATTATTCAGAAAAATAAAAATCTAAGAATGAATGTAAGAAATATAAAAGTAAAAACACAATGCAATGAGATTTAAAGATATAGCAACGTAGAGAGAACCTAGGATTAATATTATCCCTCAATATGTTTCTAATGATTAATCCTCTAATATTTAACTCACTTAGTCTTTATTATTGATCAAGACACTAATGTATTCACAAGCCTCTTCCAAGGTCATGCAAGTATACCTTAATTTACCAAATACCTATATTCCTATGGTACTTGTAATAAATTAAGATTCATTAAGATTAGGTCTTATTGATCATACATGCCAATTAGGTATATTCCTATCCTAAATTGAAACTTGCATATGCAACATTGAATGTTACTCTACAATCATGCATCAAATTACCTAGGTCTAAATATATTGATTCCTCTTCCGAGTTTATCAAAATATTACCAATTCATTCACCATATATTGGCCAGATATATTGAAGCATTAAACACAAGTAATTTAAATAATAAAAGACTAAGTTTATTAAATACTAAAAGATATGGCAATTAAGCACACATATTGAGTTCAAATATTAACCCTAGAAAATAAGTTAGCTCATGGCTACAAGAGAACAGCAGTAAAAATAATTATAAATCATGATACAATTATTAGCAAACCGATATAGACGTCGAATTGCTCTTAATTGCGCTGCCTAGGAACTCTTGATGCCGAAGAACGTCTTGTATCTCTCTCCAAAGTTGCTTCAATTAATCTCCTATTGCTCTCCAAGACTCGTGCTCTGTATTCTTAGTGCTCTTGGGTCGTCTTGGATTCTTTTTTGAAGGCTGGGAACGAGTGGCTTTATATAGGGATTGATGTGAGCTTGAAAATCTCAATTCTCGTCGGACTAGGACTCGCACTACCGCTGGCGCGCTATGCATCTGTCGCTGGGGCGACGCGTGAAAAAGCGATTACCGCTGGAGCGGTGGAATATTGGCGCTGGGGCGCTGCATGAAAACGGCTTCACCGCTGGCGCGGTGACTGTCTGGCGCTGGGGCGCTATACGCGACTTAAGCAGGTCGTTTTTCTTATTTCGATCACTATTTCAGCGCTGGGGCGAAAATCCTTGTGGAGCTGGGGCGATGGACACATACTTTGAAAACTTTGCATTTTAGTCCCTGTTTTCGCTCCTTTTGCGTTCTTTCTTTAAATTTCGTTCAAGTCCCTATAAATAACAATAATGCACATAAATAGCCATCTATTCTCATAAAATCATAAAATATCAATAATAAAAATATGAGAAAATATATGACAAATTTGCCCTTATCAGTTACTATTAGTGCAGTTTAGAAAGAAAATGATCGAGCGAGGGTTTTAGTAGTTTTTGAGTTACCAAACGCATATCATGTATTTATATGTGTACATGTTAGTTATTATATTTTACAGATTCTGGCAATTGTTTTAATAAAAATCGCTCGACAGGATTTTATTAGCATATGACATTTAAAAACTGTTTTACAATTCTATAATAATTTTAAAAGCATGTTTCAAGTAGTTTTTAGAATTTAATATTTTTACAGAATCTTATTTTTACAAAACAAAATTTTAATGCATTCACTGAGCTTCTTTAGCTCACTCGTTTTGTGTTTTATATTTTCTGAACCCCTTTTCAGGTCCAGGCATCGATGCGCAAGTTGCTAATTCTTCTACGATAGATTAGTGGGCCAAGACAGACGATCATTTCATAAATGTAAATATGCTAGGTAACACATTTTGATTTTCTGCATAATATTTATGACTTTGTGCATATTGTAAATATGTTTTGAACAAATAAGAAATTGTTTCGGTAACATAGTAATAGTTTTTACTTTTCATTAGCATTATAATTTTTTGATTGAAATGAAATTATTAGGTTGAGCTTGGATTTGATTTTGGAAGGACTGAAAGTCCTATTTGGAAGTTGAGAAATCTAGTTGAAGTAGAAGTGTTTTTCCTTGCAGGTTTTGTATTTGAAATTTTAAAAAAACAGAGGACACTCTGTCCATTTTGTTTTTTTAGATTTTGGTAAATTTATCTTCATAAATATTTCAAGATTTTATCAGTGATAGCAAGAATTAAAAAGGAGTTTGCCTCATGAAATTTCTCAGTTTTAATAATTAGATTATGAGGAACAGATGCCCGACAGGGCTACCAGGATCTACAGTAGAGGGTTTTGGGGCAGGTCCTGTCATCTATGTCTCTGCTTTTTTAGGATGTAAGTGACGGAGGGATTATACGAATATGGTTAACTTCAACTTGCATGGTTCAACATACAATTTTATTAGATTCGTAACATATGCGTGAGATAGTGTTATCGGAATTATAAAAATATTCTATAAGACAAAATGGGTGTAAATCTAGAAAGTGTCAAAATATAAAGTGTACTCGTTGAGCACTAGAGAATAGAAATGGTCAAAGAGTTCAATCCGATAAAATTTTTGAATTAACAGGATTTGATTTAATTAATTATTTTTACATAGTGTAAAAATAAATAATTATTTTTTTAATGGATTAAGGTGATTATTATGTATGACCCACTTTCTCAATTAAGAAATGCATAATATTTTACTGATTGAATATTTAGATAGCATTATGATTTAAATGATTTTTCAAGTGGAAGATAAAGTGTAATGGGATTATTCTTGTTTCCCACACATACCTTATTATATTTAGTAAAATGATGCATTTTTAAGTGGGCTAGGTTAGCACTTAATTTGTTGATTATTTTATGAATAATGAGTGTTGGCATTATAAAAAAGAAAGTGAAGTGTTTTCAAAAGAGAAAATGAGTACCCTATGCCTAAGTGAGAGCCAATTTTTAGTTTGATAAGAATAGCTTTCATTTCTCCCCTTTGGTGTCTTTTGAGATTTGAGAGAAAAAAACTCTTAAGGAAAGAAAAATTTTGTAGAGACAAAAACCAAAGAGTTTAAAAACAAATTGGCTTTAAGTGTTAAGCCTTAAATCTTTAAACACCAAGATCAAATTTTATATAATATAAGCTACAATTCTAGAGCTAAAATACCCACTTTGATTTTGGCCTAAAATTATTCAACAATATACTTCAAGATAAGCTCTGCACTTAAGAATTAGAACACTTGAAGTTTAGAAAGCTACCTTCATTTAGGTAAGTGTTCTTCATTTATAATTTTTGTATAATAGTTACACTTATACACATATGAGATATATGTATATAGTTGCATTGGATGAGTGTAATATGTAAATAATGCTTCTATTGTGCATTAAAAATTTTAAATTGTATTTACACTCAAATAATCACACACACATTAACAAATAGTATCAAAGTATGTTAAATTGAGTGTGTGACATTTAAAAATGTTTAAATTTGAGCATAGTGATGTTTCAAATTTAATCATGATGATGTTTAAAATTTGGACATGTTGGTGTTTGTAATTTTAAACATGGTTATGTTTAATTTTTTAATATATTGATGTTTTAAAAAAATTGAACATTATGATATTTAATTTTTTGACATGATGATGTTTATAAGTTAATTATGTTGTTTTTGAGTATTTTGACATGTGATGTTATATATATATATATATATATATATTGAACACGATGATATTTGATTTTTAACATGGTGATGTTTATAAGTTAAATATGTTGTTGAATATTTTAATATATTATGTTATATATACATACATATATATATATATGTATATTTGAACAACATGTGATGTTATATATATATATATATATATAGACATAATGATATTTGACTTTTAACATGGTGATATTTATAAGTTAAATATGTTGCTAAATATTTTGACATTTGATGTTATATATATTTGAACATGTTGATGTTTAAAATTTTAACATGTTGATGTTTGGAATTTGAGCATGGTGATGTTTGGATTTTGAACATAATGATGTATATAATTATTATACATGAAGTGATCATTTGTTTACCTTGTTAACTATAATGGGGGCTCTATTGCTGACAGTTAGTTATGCTTGCATAAAAGGTTATTCTGATAATGAATCGGATCCATATGAGATGCGAAAAAGTTATAAAATAATATCTTATATGTAACAAGCATCTTATCATATAATAAATATAATTGGCAATTTAATGAAATGATGATAGTATATATACAAAAATAAATATTTATACATATAAGGGATGACACATAAGCACAAATCCTAATAGTAGCGATGCTTGAGTAAATTCAAATTTTATTGGCAATTGCTACATATCATGAGAAAATTGGTTGGGCGCCACGGCGCCCAAACTGGCAGCTACCTAGCCAATTTTCTTATGAGACTCACAAAGACCTCCAATAGATGAAACGTTATACTCAATGATCTAGAATAAATTATGAGAAAGCCTTATCACAAATAGCGATGCTTAAATAAATTTGAATTTTATTGGTAATTACTGCATATCATGAGAAAATTGGCTAAGCGCCACAACGTTGAGCAAAGGATTGACTTTGGCGCCACAACGCTCAGGGGGCAGTACCTGGCCAATTTTCCCATGTGGGTACTGAACACATTGTGTCACGGCGCCAAAGTCCCTTTTTCATGAGAAACTTGGCTCGGAGTCGTGGTGCCCACAACTAGCGTCATGGGGTCCAACAAAAAAAAAACCTTGGTGTGCGGCATTCAAAGCAGAATGTCTGGCACCACGGCACCAATGTTTTTTTTATGCTAGACACCGTAACGCCAGGCCAATTTTCTCATGATTTGCAGTAATTGGCAATAAAATTTAAATTGACTTAAGTATCGCTACTTTTGAGAAGGTTTCCTTATAATCGATACCAGATCACTGAGTATAAACTTTCACCTATTGAAAGTCTTTGCGAGTCTCATGAGAAAATTGGTTGGGCGTTGTGGCATCCAGTAAAAAAATGACCCTAGCGCTGCTCCCTAGGTGCCATGGTGCTAGACATTCTGTTGTGAGCCTTGCGACACCAGTGTTCTTTTTTTGCTGGACACCACGACACCAAGCCAATTTTCTCATTACATACAGCAATTGTTAATAAAATTCGAATTGACTTAAGTATCACTATTGGTAAAAAGTGTCCTCATAATCGATCCTGGATCGCTGAGTATAACCTTTCGCCAATAATATACAGCAATTGCAAATAAAAGTTGACCAAGTGAAGGTTTCCTTATAATATATTCAACCAAATGAAAATAGGCAATAGTTGTCTTTTTGTTCTTCTTCATCTAAGCTTCATACAGCCATGGGAGAAAGAGAGTTTCAAATTGGTCCCAAAAGCCATTTTTGGCTAATCTTTTGAGAAAAACAAAAGGCAAGGTTACTAGGATCAATTGTTGCACGATATTAACAAGGCTATCATTCTAGAGCCAAAATACCCACCTTAATTTTGGCCTTGAATTTGCTTTCATTTATTATATTCAAAATGCTTTAACAAGTTTTATACACTTGCTAATTATCAAATGAAGACTTTAATAATAAAACTTAATGTTTCTTGGAGTGATGCAAAACCATTTTTGCATCCCATGACAAGTGTCCATTTAATATGCCATGTATAATTCCATTTTTTTATAATTAAAATGGTCATCATTTGGCCGAATGAATAAGGCTAAAAATGCAAAAGGAGCATTTTTTATGGTGTTATATGCGTGTGTACCGTGCTACGAGTAAATATATACATTTTAAACAATTTAAAATGTAATATTTTACAATTTTTTGATGGTGTTGTGTGCGTGTGCACAGTGTTATGAGTAAATATATGCATTTTAAATAATTTAAAATGTAACATATTACGCAGCGAAATTAATAAAATACACATTAAAATAATCTCATTACAACACTTTGTGTGCTATTATTGAACTATTGATGAACTCCCTCTCTTTGCTCATCTCATGAACTCACTCTTTTTGCACAAATAAATCTAGCTATTGATGAAGAATCAATCTCCCTCACTTAGCCAAATCCAAGATAGTCTATTAGCCAAAATTAATTCTTTCTCATCTCATGAAGATATATCCTGGAAGAGCATAGATATAGATCCTTACTGTCAAATATCTATTCGTTCGATTGTAAACTTATCTTTAAATTTATATTTCTATAAATAATATCCTTAAAACACTTTTGCGATATTGTTCAACCTTACAGAAACTATTTTTTAGGGTTTATGCTTATAGCCACAAGGCTTTCAGAAATACAATCTCGGAGAATCAAGATATACAACTCACTCAAATGAGTTGACGAATTCCATATCTACACACACCAAACTCTATGAGCATCAGACTATACCCAGCGACACACAGCGGTTAGACCATGAAATGTTTTTGACATGTGTAGAACCAAAGTATATTGGATCACCCACAAACCCATTGTGGCGCTTGAGTCAAATTATCACAAATACTACTCAACGTGGGAAGACCTTCCATTGATGGCTTTATGAGATGTCTATTAGAAGTCCTCATGAGTCTGTTCAATACTCAGTCCTTAGTGAATACTTGTATGCCTATAGGAGCTTTCAATAAGTTTATAGTTTGTTAAGACTAACCATTTGGACCATTCAAATATACACATATACTGATCTATATAAATTAGTTTTATTGATAGACCCGCATTGGTAAAGATAGATCAGCGACATGGTATTTGATAACGTACTTACATAATGATATTTTCTAGCACCATTTATAACTTTTTGCATCTATGTCATTAGTAATATATTCTTAGAAGCAGTGGAAGCATGATAGTCTTCTTGGTTCTCTATGTGGATGACATACTTATTATTAGAAATGATATTGATATATTACAGTTGGTTAAAAGATATATTTGTAAGAACTTCTCCAGAAAAGATTTGGGAAGTGCTTTTATATATTTGGTATAAAGCTTTATAGAGATAGAGCTAGGAGGCTTACAGGACTCTCCTAATCGTCGTACATTGAGAGTGACTTAGAAATATATAATTTTAGTAATTGTAAGACAGTTAATATACCTTTTAAACATGGCGTTCATCTTTCTACAAAGGGATTGATTGGTGTGATTTGAACTATACAAGTTAAACATGAGATGAGGCAAATATATGCAAACATATTGCCTAATATTGCTATAGTTTGAGGGCAATATTGATTACTTATATTCGATGATTAACAAGTTAATCTGAAATACACTTATCAACTATTGCTACAGCGTAATGATAATGTGTATTTAGGATCAGAAGTAAGAGTCACATAAGATGAAATTGATAAGTATATCAATTATACTAAATTGTGAAAAAGGAACACTTACCAAATTTGAAGATAGTTTTTAATTCTTCAAGAGTTCTAATCTCCTATTGTAGAGCTCACCTTAAAGTGTGTTGTTGAACAATTCGAGTTCATAATAATTCAGTGAGATTGTGAAGCTAGAATGGCAGTTACAAAATATTTCCAACAGCAAGTGTTTAACACTTAAACACTTTGATTTTACTAATGTTTGTTTCTAAAGGAAGATAAGATGAATACTTTGTTGTTCTTTTGTTCTTAGCAACTCTTTACTTAGAACAATTGCAAAATGCTCATTTTAATTGCCTCTATCTCTTTAATTGTCATACTAAAAATGTGTGATGAATGAGCACTTCTATTTTTTTGTGTTTTGTTTACTTAATAAATAAATACAAGTGCTCTACTCACCATAGTTAATGGCCGACCTCTTTCTCAATTAATTAATAAATCATTTGAGATAATGGCCAATATAATCTCCCATTACCTAAAAATCAAAATATTTTTAATTATTTAAGTAGTTTGAATGGCCAACACAAGGCCCCCTATTAGGTAAATTAGTTCATTGCCATGATTATTGATTTTAGTTTTATAATTATAATAATAAATAATTTTTATATTAATTATTCAAAGTAATTTTGAATAATTAATTTACCTTACTTATTTTTATTAGTAAGGTTAATTAATCAATTCAAGGTAAAACAATTCATAGACCAAATTATACCACTTGTTAAAATCCCATTGGTTAACAATTCTTGTTAACTAATTAAGTGATGGACTTAACACTTAAATCTTTGATAAGTACACATCTTGACCTTGAAACAAAATTTTAATTTTGCTGGAATTTCTTGGATCGAACTATTCAATCGAATTTGTTGCCCTAGTACACAACGAGTACACTTTATAGTGTGAGACTCCCTAGGTCCACGTCTGTTTTGTCATACAGAACTCCTCTATATGTTTGTGAACAATGCCCAATACACGTTACGGATATTACAAAGTGGTGCGTTAGAGCATACAAATTAAAGTTATAACATATTTGTATAATTCTTCTGTCACCTATATTCTAAAAAAGTAAATATATAAATTATCATCGTTAAGTCTCTATATGCTAGACTATGAACTTATCTCCAAATTAGTATTTTAATAAATAATATTCGTAAACACTTTTACGAAATTATCTTTTCATAGGGAAAACTTTTCTCCTAGTTATTTTTACTTATGGCTATATTTCTAAAATATAATCTTAGAACATCAAGATATACAACTCACCTATTTAAGCTGATATGTCCTAGATCTACGCACTCTAGAGTCCATATGCATTGAACCATACCCAGCGACACCTACGGTTAGACCATGAAAGGTTTTTGACATGTGTGGAACCAAAGTTTGGTGGGTCGCTCATAAGCACATTGTAGTGCTCAGGTTAAAAGATCCCGAATACTACTCAACTCGAGAAGACCTTCCATTGACAGCTTTATAGGATGTTTATCGGAGGTCCTCGTAAGTCTGTTCTGTACTTAGTCCTTATTGAATATCTGCATCTCTATACAAGTTTTTACTAAACACATGATTTGGTAAGACTAACCATCTGGACCATCCAGATATAGACATACACTGATCTATATAAATGGATTTCACAGATAGGCCCGTAGCATTAAAGATAAATCAAGAACATGGTGTTTGAGAATATATTTTCATAATGATATTTTCTAGCACCATTTGCAACGCTTTGCAACTATGTCATTACTAATATATTCTTAGATCTTTGTCCCATTACAGACAAGGCTCTAACTTTTTAGAATTTGTTAACTCTTAACACTTATAACTCTTAGCACTAATCTAAACTCTTTTATATCATATCTAAACCTTTTTAGATTATAGAATGTCTGAAATATAACAAGCATCCTAATTCACAAGTTATGAAATTATACTATTAAATAATTAATAACATTAACGATATGGGATCCACCAACCCAAATAGGTGAGTTATGTTGGAGCTGGTGCTCACGTGCCATTCCAATATTGTATGAATATTAATTGTTAATATTTATACAATAAACATTTCGAATAAAGATTGTTAATATCATATTAATATGGTATAATGCTTGTAACATTAGAGACATTGTTTGTTCTGAAAGAGTTCAGATCTGGTCTAAAGGAGTTTAGATCAGAACTAATAGTTAGCAAAGCTGAGAGTTATAAATGCTAAAAGTTAGCACTGTTAAGAGTTAGCAGGTTATAAGAGTCAGCGAGGTCTAAAGAGTTAGAACCTTGTCTATAATGGGACAAAGACCTGAGAGTATACTTGTAATGATATAGTTGCAAAGAGTTGCAATAGGTGTTAAGAAATATCATTATGTAAGTATGTCTCAAAGATAATGTTCCTGATCTATAATCACTAATGCGGGTCTATCGGTGATTCACTTTACACAGATTAGTGTATGTCTATATCTGACTGGTTCAGATGGTTGTTCTTAGCTGACCATGAGCTTAGAGCTTGTATAGGCATGCGGGTATCCAGTCAGGACTGGATACTGAACAGACTTATGAGGACCCCAATAGATATCCTATGACACCGTCAAAGGAAGGTCCTCTCGAGTTGAGTAGTATTTGTGGTCCTTTGACCTGAGCGCCACGGTGGTCTTGTGAGTGATCCATCGTTCTTTGGTTCCACATATGTCAGAGACCTTTCATGGTCTGACCGTTATGTGTCGCGGGTATGGTCCGATGCTCATGGAGTCCGGTGTGCGTAGATAAGGGATCCGTCAGCTTACGTAGGTAAGTTGTATATCCGATGCTCCGAGATTGTATTTCATAAAGTCTTGTGGCCACAAGCATAAACCCGGGAAAAGAGTTTCCCACAGGGTTAAACAATATAGCAAAAGTGTTTGCGTATATTGTTTATCGAGATACGAATCTGGAGATAAGTTTATGGATGAGCAAATGGGGATTTGACGGTACTGATCTATATCCCTGCACATCCAGGATATAAATGATGGAAGGATTATACGTATACGTTATGACCTCAACTTGTATGGTCTGACACGCTGATTTGTAATATTCGTAACGTGTGCGTGGGGCATCGATTACGGATTAATGGAACAGTTCCATTTGACAAATCGGGTGTAGACCTAGAGAGTCCCAATATGAAATGTACTCTTTGAGCACTTGGGCAGTGTACCGTATTGAATTGTTCAATACAGTATAATTCAGCAATTACTAAGGTTACGTTAACTAAAGTATGTGGTTAAATTGGTGGGACCCACTTTAGGTTAACTTGGTAACCGAGTAAGGATATAATAGTAATTTTACTTTATGATTATTTAATTGTTAAATAATAAGAATAAATATTTATTTATTTAATTGTTAAATAAATGATTTAATTAACTATGATTAAAGGTTAATCATATAGTTAATTAAGTTAACCTTACTTAAAGGTTAAGTAAAGGTTAACCTAACCATGGTTAAGTTAGTTAACTATGGTTAGGTTAATTAAATATTTATTAACTTAAAGGTTAAGTTAAAATAATCTAACTAAGGTTAAATGTTAACTAAGGTTAGGTTAAGCCAAATGAAATGCAAATGAAATTCAAATTAGTTTGGAATTAATGCATTAGTATATAAAGTGAAATGAAATTCATAATTCATAATTCATAATTGATTTAGTTTTTTAGGTTTTGCATTTTGGGAGCCAATTCAATTTGAGAAATTGAAATTGTTTGTTTTGTGTTTTAAGTGTTAGAACAACAAAACAAATTGAATTAATGGTTACTAAATGTAATAACTAAAAACAAGATTTGTTTTATTTATTCAAGAGTTGAATAAAAGGAAAAACAAATTTAATTAAGTTAAATAGTTTAACTTTGTAAAATGTTTAAGAGTTAAACACATATGCTGGATTAAGATGCTGCCATTCTAGACAATCAAACCCACCCTTGTTGATTGCTAGGATTGATCAAAGATTCATTTCATGGTGGACTTCAAAGAAAATTAATCCAAAGGCTTCATTGGTGATATTTCTCAATCTCGAATTTCAGTTTAATCAAATGTTATTTTCAGTGTTCATTGTATTTAATCTTCCGCTGTGCACATGTATGTATGAGATATGTATATTGTTTGTATGATGAACACAACCCACATGCAAGAGCACACTATAGTAAATTCGCCCAACCAAACCCAACAAGTTATATATCTTGATGCTCTAAGATTATATTTTTGAAAGTCTTATGGTCGTAAGCAATGATACCGAGGAGAAACATTTTTTCTAGGGACAAAAAATATCGTAAAAGTGTTTGCGGATATTATTTATTAAAATACGAATTTGAAGATAAGTTCATAGTTAAGCATATAGAGATTTGACGATGATGATCTATATCTCTACTTTTTCAGGATATAAGTGATGGAAGGATTATATGAATATGTTATAACCTTAACTTGTATAATCTAACGCATTACTTTGTAATACCCGTAACTTGTGTAGGGCATTGTTCACAGATGTATGGAGGAGTTCTATATGAAAAATCGGGCGTGGACCTTAGAAGTCTCACAATATAAAGTATACTTGTTGTGCACTCAGGTGGTAAACTGGATTGAACATTTCGATCCAAAAAATTTCAGCAAAATTGAAAATTTGCTTCAAGGTCCTTCAAGATGTGTACTTGTCAAAGACTTAAGTGTTAAGTGCATCATTTAATGAGTTAATAAAAGTTGTTAACCAATGGAATGTTGACAAGTGGTACAATTTGGTCTATCAATTATTTTACCTTGAGTTGATTAATTAACCTTGCTAATAAAAATAAGTAAAGTAAATTAATTATTCAAAATAGATTTGAGTAATTAATATAAAAATGATTTATTATTATAATTATAAAAGAAAATTCAATAATCATAGCAATGACCTAATTTACCTAATATAGGGCCTGGCCATTCAAACTACTTAAATAATTAAAAGTATTTTGATTATTAGGCAATGAGAGATAATGTTGGCCATTATATCAAATGATTTGTTAATTGATTGAAAAAGGTCAGCCATTAACTATGGTGGGTGGAGCACTTGTATTTATTTATCAAATGGACAAAACATAAAAGAATAAAAGTGCTCATTCATTCACACATTTCTAATACGGTAATTGAAGAGATAGAGGCAATTGAAGTGAGTATTTTGCAATTGTTCTAAGTAAAGAGTTGCTAAGAATAAATAAACAACAAAATATTCATCCCATCTTCCTTTAGAAACAAAAACTAGTAAAAGCAAAGTGTTTAAGTGTTAAACACTTGTTCTTGGAAATATTTTGTAGCTGAAAATCTAGCTTCATAATCTCACCGGATTGTTGTGAACTAGAATTGTTCAACAACACACTTCAAGTTGAGCTCTACAATAGAAGACTAGAACTCTTGAAGAATTGAAAGCTACCTTCAATTTTGGTAATTGTTCCTTATTCACAATTTAGTATAATTGATATACTTGTGCATATATGTGATATATGTACATGGTTGTAATTTATTTAGTGTAATTTGTATATGATACTTCCACTATATATTGTAATTTTTAAAAATTATATGCACACTCTATCAATCACATTCATCAACCCACTTGAAAATACATCATTTTACTAAATATAATAAGGTATGTGTGGGAGACAAGAATAATCAAATTACACTTTGTCTTCCACTTGAAAAACCATTTATATTATCATGCTATATAAATATTAAATCAATAAAATAATATACATTTCTTAATTAAGAAAGTAGGTCATACATAATAATCACCATAATCCATTAAAAAAACAATTATTTATTTTTACATTATGTAAAAATAAATAACTAAATCAAATCTTGTTAATTCGAAAATTTTATCAAATCGAACTCTTTGACCGTTTCTACTACCCTAATGCATAATGAGTACACTTCATATTATGACTCTCTAGGTTCACACCTATTTTATCTTATAGAACATTTATATATATTTTTTAACACTGCCCTACATACATGTACGGATCCGACAAAATAACATGTTGAACCATACAAGTTGAGGTTAACCATATTCGTATAATCTCTCCGTCACTTTTATCCTAGAAGAGCAGAGATATAGATCTATACTGTCAAGTCTCTATTTGCTTGACCATAAACTTATCTCCAGATTCGTATTTCTATAAACTATATCCTTAAACACTTTTGCGATATTATTTATTCCACGAAAATTCATTTCTAGGTCTACTGCTTATAGCCATAAGACTTTCTAAAAAATAATCTTGGAGCATCAAGATATACAAATCACCAATATGAGCTGACGAATCCTTTATCTACGCACACTAATAAGGGCATATTTGTCATATGTTTTTTTATATTTTGATTTTGATATTTTATTATTTTATGAGAATAAATGGATATTTATGTGGATTATTATTATTTATAGGGATTTGAACTAAATTTAAAATAACGACGCAAAAGGAGCAAAAAGAAAAAGTTCAAAGATCCTGGGAGCTTCACCATACGAAGCTCAATTGGAAATTACGATTTTCGGAGGTTATTTTGTGATTTAGGAGCTAGCATCAATCTTATGTCACTATCCATATATAAAAAATTAGGACTGAGAGAAGCCAAACCAACAAATGTCACACTCTAATTAGTGGATCGTTCTCTCACCTATCCCAAGGGAGTCATTAAAGATGTACTGGTTAAAGTTGATAAATTCATCTTCCTTGCCGATTCCATCATTTTGGATATGGAAGAAGATAAGGAGATTACTATCATCCTTAAAAGACCCTTCCTAGTCATTGCAAAAACAATCATTGATGTACAAAAAGGGAATTGACCATGAGGGTACAAAAAGACATGGTCACTTTCAAGGTCTTCAAGGAGATCAAGTTATCGACTGAAAGTGAGGATTGTTTCTGCATTAATGTGGTGTACCCAAACGTCAAGCAAACCAAAGATATGGAGACTTTGGATCCTCACATCCAAAAAAGGGCATTGAAGCATAGGAAGCCAAGAGAGAAGAAGAAATAGCAGCATCACATCAAAGTAAGCAAAGAGAAAGAAAAGGTAGGGTCACTTCCCCGATCTAAAATTAAAGTCTTTCCGGAGAAACACAGAGAATGCAACAAAAGATACTACCCGAGGTTTAATAGCAAAAATATGAAAGCCAAAAGAGAAGAGAGCCAACAAGATCACATACACAAATGCTTCCATCAGCATCTTTGATCCATCATAAGAAATTTGGCAGCCCCGTCATACCGACGATGCTAAATCAAGCGCTTCTTGGGAGGCAACCTAAGTAATTTTTATTTTTATGTTGTTTAGTTTCTGTTTGGTTACTTTATTTTATTATCCTTTTTAGGAATAAAACAACAAGTTAAACACTCAAGGAAAGTAGCATGAGCATTTGCAAGTATCGAGAACAAACGACCGTATTCATACAACAATGCTACATAGCTTAAATTTTAATTACCAGGGAAATCTCTTACTCTCAATTCTTTATTTTTTGACATTAGGGACAATATCTAATTTAAGTTTGGGGTGGGAGACACTTTCTTATGTTCGTTTTGCTACGTAATTTGAGTGGTTGTTCTTGTGGGTAAAATGTTTTTTAGTTAATTAGTTTTTTGTTAGGTTTTTTTAAGATGATAATTAGTGTATGATAAGAAAAAGAACACATGGCTGAATTTATTTTTCACAAATCCCTAGGGAATGATAGATACTTGAGACAATTTTTGTTATCTAAGTTTAGAAACAAGTTCAACCTTATTTATAATCACCATTTTTTAAGCACTTTATAAGCATGAATGGTTATAACTATTACTTAGAGATACTTATGCTTTAGAAAGTACAACTCAAGTCTCAAAAGACCGACACTCTAGAACTTGCCTTTAATTATTACTTAAAGTAAAATTCTAAGAAATATATGAATAAGGAAATGACATTAGGCCATATTTGGACTGATTGAGTTTTTTTAGCCTACCTTTTATTGTATATTTATCCCTAGTACCTTATTTTTAAGTCTAATGACCTATTTTTCCTGTTTAACCACATTACAAGATCATGACTTAAAGTTTACTTATTTAGAAATTTATCTAAAACACTATAAACCTTGATTTGCTTAGAAATAATCTTGAAAGAAAAAGGTGTTGGGATTTGTGCTTACGTGCCATCTCTTTATGTATGAATATTTGTTTAATATTTATACTAGTATTATTATTTCATTAAATCATTAATATATATTTATATGGTAAGATGCTTGTAACGTTTCAAATATTGTACGATCTAAAAGAGTTTAGATCTGGTCTAAATGAGTTTAGATCAGTGCTAAGAATTAGCAACGCTGAGAGTTATAAATGCTAAGAGTTGGCACTGATAAGAGTTATCAGGTTATAAGAGTCAGCGATATTCAAAAAGTTAGAGCCTTGTCTGAAATGGGACAAAGACCTAAAAATATATTAGCAATGACGTAGTTGCAAAGAGTTACAAATAGTGCTAGGAAATGTCATTATACAAATATGTTCTCAAATATTATGTTCCTGATCTATCTTCACTGATGCTAGTCTGTCAGTTAATACCTTAGTAAATATATAGATTGGTGTATGTCTATATTTGTCTGAAATGGGACAAAGACCTAAAAATATATTAGCAATGACGTAGTTGCAAAGAGTTACAAATAGTGCTAGGAAATGTCATTATACAAATATGTTCTCAAATATTATGTTCCTGATCTATCTTCACTGATGCTAGTCTGTCAGTTAATACCTTAATAAATATATAGATTGGTGTATGTCTATATTTGGATGGTCTAAATGGTTAGTCTTAGCAAACCATAAGTTTAGTGGAAGCTCATATAGAGATACAGGTATTCAGTTGGACTGAATATTGAACAGACTCACAAAGATCTCCAATAGACATCCTATAAAGCCGTCAATTGAGGGTCTTTCAAGTTGAGTAATATTTGTGGTCTTTTGACCTGAGCGCCACGGTGGACTTGTGAATGATCCATCATACTTTGGTTCCACACATGTCAGAAACCTTTCATGGTCTGACCGCTGGGTGTCGCTGAGTATGGTCCGATGCTCATAGAGTTCGGTGTGCATAGATATAGGATCCATCAATTCATTTAGGTGAGTATTATATCTTAATGCTTTAAATATTATATTTCAGAAAGTCTTATGGTCATAAGTAGTAATTCCCAGGAAAAGAGTTTAACCCTAGGAATAAATAATATTACAAAAGTGTTTGGTAATATTATTTATTGAAATACAATTCTAGAGATAAGCTTTCGGTTGGCATATAGAGATTTGACGGTGTTGATCTATATATCTACTCTACCCGGATATAAATGATGGAGGGATTATATGAATATGTTATAACTTTAACTTTTATGGTCTAACACGCCGCTTTGTAATATTAGTAACATGTGTGTAGGGCATCATTCACGCACGTATGAAGGAGTTCCATATGACAATTCGGGCGTGACAGGACCCGACCCGAGACCCTCTACTATAGATCCCAGCGGCCCTGCTGGGCACCTTGACGGAAGTTCCTCAGAACCTAACTGGGTAAGTTGAGAAATTCTGCGAGGCGAACCCCTTTTTACTTCTTGCTACTACTGAGAAAGTCTTGTAATATACATGAAAATGACATCTTAATTTTAAAAAAAAAACGGACAGAGTTTCCCCTATTTTTTGAAAAATCTATATAAAACCTGCAAAGAAATATCACTTCTATTTCAAAACACTTCTCGATACTACCAATTCGAACCTTCGGTCCTTTCCAAATCAAATCTAACACAACTCAATAGTTTCATTTAAATCACAAAATGAACATAATCATAATAAGCAAAAACGATCATCATAAAATCAAAATCTCTTCTTGTTGGTTCAAACATACATACAAATATACATGCCTACAACTATTATGCATAAAGTAAATAGTGCTATTTAGCACATTTACATGTACAAAGATGATCTTCGGATTCAGCCCACTACTTGACAATAGGAGAATCAGCAGCTTACGTACCGAGACCTGCACCTGGGAAGGGGGTTTAGAAAACATAAAACACAAAACTAGTGAGCTAAAGGAGCTCAGTGAGTGTAATTAAGATTTTAAAACTATTTCTTAAACCGAACGTGTAAATGCATATCTATGGATACATATCAAGATCATAATCATGTTTATGCATTGAAAACTCATAAAACATACATTTTCATTATGCTGAAACATAATAAACGAAAGATAACAGAAAAAGGCAGATTTTCACTCACAACCTCTCTGCGCTCAATTTCGCTCCCGATTTCTGCTCCCATTACCGCTCTGGGTTATCTTCACCTACGCGCCACAAATGACATTTAAAACTAAATCGAATGCTAGAATCTCATTTAACTACTAAACGCCCTAATCGGCATACAAAGCCCGGATGCATAGTACTTCCCGATTTTTATTTACAGAGTCATTTAATCTAATCTAACTCACCATCTGGCACCCTGAAAATTATTGAACGCCTTATAACTTAGTTGGATCTAATTGCCCTTCACCTTTCCAAAATAGACAATTATGTCCCATTTTCCTCATTTTTAGTTTTTCCATCAACCATATATATTCAATTTACAATATGCACCATTTACACACAACAACTCAATCAAAACACCACTTAATCCCTAACTTCCATAAAGTGGCAGAATTTTACCCTAGGTTCCAACACATTCCTTTTCTCAATTTCTTGTTCCAATTACAACAAAATCAAGCCAATTTCATTCTAAAGCCCTAATTACAACCAATTGAAATCTCTACATCAAAATCACCAAAAACCCTAATTCTTACCTTGCCAATTTCTTCAAATTTATGACTCCTTCAAGCTCCACACTAGAATTCAACTCAATCTAAGCCAAGAGCACACACAAGAATATCAATTGAAGCATTCTTGAAAACTCACTATCAAACTCATAAAACAATGCTTTTCTTACCTATTTTTCTTGAATTTTCACTAATTAAGGCTTCAATTGAACGTAGGGATACATATGTAACCTTATTTTGGCTTGATTACACATGAAAAATCATGAAAACAAAACTGAAATTTCACTGTAGCAGCACCTTCAAACTTTGCACGAATTTGCTCACTTTTTTTGCTCTAAGTGTTGGCTTTTGATCTCTTGAAAATTCTGCAAACTTCCAACTTATATATAGTGCTCCCTCAATTGACCATTTTGCCCTTCAACTTACTCAAAACTTCTAATTTTCCATTAGTTCAAATGGAAAGATTTAATTGGTTCCTTTGTAACTATCTAGTTAGAATAGTCAAAGGAACTAACTAGAGTTTCTAACTTGGCAATTCATGAGATCGCTTCTAATTGGTCCATTCCTTAATATATGGATTGTATTTCTCAACAAAGGCTTGTTCCATACATAACCCTTAAATGGAAATTCATGTAATAAATTAGAATTTTCTTTTTCAAGCCAATAGAGAAAAATTCCAAAAATATTCTAGGGTCGTCCGGCGCTCCGATCAAGTGTGAAATTACCAAATTAGGTCTAATATCTCTCACGCGTACGATAAAGAAAATATTTCTAATAGGGTTAAAATCGAGTAACCCTACAGTATCTTTATTGCTCTATACCTAAATCTAGGCGCCAATACTACTAATAGGGATTAGATATTATAGGGCGTGGACCTAGAGAGTCTCACAATATGACGTGTACTCATTGTGCACTCGGGCAGTATAATGGATTGAACAGTTTCATCCTAGAAATTTTAGTAAACCGAAAATATGTTTCGGGGTTCCTTGGATTGTGTACTTGTTTAGATTTAAATGTTAAGTATATCATTTTATTAGTTGACAAAAGTTATTAACTAATTAGATGTTAACAAGTGGCACAATTTTATTCTATGAGTTGTTTTACTAAGAATTCACCCATTAACCATGTTAGTAAAATTAAATAAGGTAAATATTAATTATTCAAATATTTTTGAATAATTAAATAAATATTATTTAAATAAATAAAATATAATTTTATTTATTTGTTATTTTATTCCTAAATAGAAGACATACTTAATTTGAAAAACATAAATTAAATTAAGTGGAGCACCATTTTGTGATTAATGGTTAATTTTATTAGACCATTAAAATGGCCACCAAAAATTATTTTGGTAGTTAGCCACTTAATCTAATTTTGGTGGAGCACTTGTGAAGTGTTGAGAGCACTAAAAATGGTTGAGTTTCATTTTGTGTTAACAAGTGTGTGAATGAATTTTCGTGCAAGGATTGAGAGGAAAAAAGAAGAGTTGGTTTTGAGAGAGTTTTTCATTGAACAAAGACTTGTGAGAAAAACTAAAGGAGAAAGAAAAATAAATCCTTCTTATTTTTCTTTCAAGTAATACAAACCTTGTTGCTAAAGAATATACTGCTGTTATTCTAGCTTCACAATCCCACCAGATTGTTATGAACTAGAATTGAACAAAAGTGCACTTCAAGGTGAGCTCAAAGTTGGAGCAAAGAAATTCGGATTTGAAATCTTCATCGGAGGTCTTCAAAGTTATGTTTCTGTATTCTTAAGTTGTATATGTTGATTACATGATAAATTTCACTGCCAAATTCATGTATATGATACATGTGTTTAGGTTTTTTTTTCAATTTGTACACAATCACATGCATACACCCTAAAATACGTCAACAAAAGGTTGTGGTGATATGAGAAAAATAAGTTTGGGTGGTATTTGTTAATCTAAGTTTGAGGGTATTCAAAAAAATGAGAAAAAAAAATTCAAAGAAATGAAAGAGAAAGAAAAATACCCTCAGCTTAAGAAAAAGAAGAAATCCTTTGAAAAATAAAGGTTGAAAAGAAAGATAAGAAAGCCAATAAGTTTGGGGAAGAGATAATACAAGAAAAAGAAAAATCAAGAGGTTTCTAGGTAAAGTCTAAGTGTTCATGGTGCGACTTAACCTAAATTATTTATCCATTTATCCCACCTTAACCCTAGCCTTATGTTAAAAATTAAGTAAAGTCTTAAGTAGATCCCTAAATATCTGATTTTCTACATTAATGGAGAGTGGTAGTAAAGACAAGCCTATGAAAATATCATTATACAAATCAACATCATCTTTCATGTACAAACTAAAGTATAAAGTAAATTAAGGTATGGTTTTAGCAATTGCTTGTTGCTTGCACACATACATGGTGATTATCTTTGAGAAAAAATGAGGGACTAAATAAAGAAAATTAGAATTGTTAGTAGCTATTTATCTACCTTGAGGATTTGTGCCATTTAAATAGCTTTTAAGACAATTATTTTGATCATCTTACTAACCTGGCATGTTTTGTTTTGTTTTCTTTATTTGTTATTTGAGTCAAGTATAAACCTTTGTTTCTCTCTTGATTTTTATTTTATTGCTTAAGGACAAGCAAATGTTTAAGTTTTGGGGAATTTGATAAAGGCGTATTTGTCATATATTTCTCATATTTTTATTTTGATATTTTATTATTTTATGAGAATAAATTGACCTATCGCCCCAACACCACAAGGATATTTGCCCCAGCTCTAGAACAGTGATTAAAATAAGAAAATAAAAAAAATGACTTGTTTAAGTCGCAGTCTACCGCTCCAGCGCCAGCTCGCCACCGCATTGGCAACAACCCAACACTCTAGCGATAGCACCTCATCGCTCCAGCGGTGAGGCCTTTCACACACAGCACCCCAACGGTAGTGCAATTCCTAATCCAACAAGAATTGAGGTTTTCAAGCTCAAATAAATCCCTATAAAAGGCCACTCGTACCCAGCCTTTAAGGAACATCCAAGAACACATAACACAAGTCTTAGAGACCAATTAGAGCTTAATTAAATCAGCCATAGAGAGAGATTCAAGGTGTTCTTCAGCATCAAGAGTTTCTTAGGCAGCGCAATCATAAGTAATTCGACGTCTATATTAGTTTGCTATTGATTGTATCATGATTTATTATTATTATTTTCGTTATTCTCTTATAGCCATGAACTAAATTTTCTTTGTAAGGTTAATACTTGAACTTAATATATGCGCTTAATTGCCATATCTTTTTAATATTTAAAAAACTTAGTTATTTGTTATTCAAATTACTTGTTCTTAATGCTTCAATATATCTGGCCAATATATGATGAATGAATTGGTAATATTTTTGATAAACTCGGAAGAGGAATCATTATATTTAGACTTAGGTAATTTGATGCATGATTGTAGAATAACATTCAATGTTGCATATACAAGCTTCAAATTAGGATAAGAATATACCTAATTGGCATTTATTATCAATAAGACTTAATCCTAATAAATCTTAATTTATTGCAAGTAACATAGGAATATAAGTATTTGATATATTAAAGTATACTTGCATGACCTTGGAAGAGGCTTGTAAATACATTAGTGTCTTGATCAATAACAAAGATTAAGGGAATTAAATATTAGAGGATTAATTATTGGAAAGCATATTAAGGGATAGTATTAACCCTAGGTTTTCTATATATTGTTATCTTCCAAATCTCTTTACATTGTGTCATTGCTTTTAGATTTTCTACATTTATCCTTAGATTTTTATTTTTATTTTTTTGAATAATTATTAGAAAGACATAATTTTAGTACTTGGTTAAAAATAAGAAATTATCCCACTGGGTTCAACATCCAACTCTATTGTCCCTTTATTACTTGCATACGATAGTGTATACTTGCACTAAATTTTAAGATATAGAAATATCGTATCACACACCAGACTATATTAGCATTAAACTGTACCCAATAACACCCAGCGGTTAAATCATGAATGGTTTCTGACATGTGTAGAACCAAAGTATGGTGGAATACTCATAAGCCCACCGTGGCGCTCAGGTCAAAGGACTACGAATACTACTCAACTTAAGAAGACCTTTCATTGACGGCTTTATAGGATGTTTATTGGAGATCCTCGTGAATCTGTTTAGTACTTAGTCCTTACTACATACCTGCATCTCTATATAAACTTTCCCTAAGCTCATGGTGTGCTAAGACTAACTATCAGGACCATCTAGATATAGACATACATTAATCTATATAAATGGGTTTCACTGATAAACCTACATCAAAAAAGGTAAATCAAGAACATGGTGTTTGAGAACATACTTGTATAATGACATTTTCTAGCATCATTAACAACTCTTTGCAACTATATCATTTTTAATATATTCTCAGGTCTTGTCCCATTTCAAACAATGCTCTAACTCCTTAGAATCTGCCAACTCTTATAACTTACTAACTTTTAGTACTTAACTCTTAGCGTTACTAACTCTTAGCACTAACTGAACTCTTCTAGATTAGATCTAAACTCCTTTAGATTATACAATGTCTGAAATGTAATAAATATCTTACTATTTAATAATTAATAACATAAACTATTTTATAAAATGATGATTGTATAAATATTAAAAATAAATATTTATATATAATGGAATGACACGTAAGCACAAATCCTAACATTTATTTTTACAAATGCATAATATTTTATTGATTGAATATTTATATATCATTATGATTTAAATGCTTTTTCAAGTAGGAGACAAAGTGTAATGGGATTATTCTTGTCTCCCACACATACCTTATTATATTTATTAAAATGATGCATTTTCAAATGAGTTAGGTTAGCACTTGATTTGTTGATTATTTTATGAATAATATGTGTTGGCATAATTTTTGGTTTGGTTGGAATAGCTTTCATTTCTCCTCTTTGGTGTCTTTGAGAGTTGAGAGAAAAAAACTCTAACGAAAGAAAAAATTCATAAAGACAAAAGCTAAAGAGTTTGAAAACAAACTGACTTAAGTGTTAAGCCTTAAATCCTTAAACACCAAGATCAAATCCTACACAATATAAGCTATCATTCTATAGTCAAAATACCCATCTTGATTTTGGCCTAGAGTTTTTCAACAATATACTTTAAGATGAGCTCTATACTTAGGAATTAGAACACTTTGAAGTTTGGAAAGTTACCTTTATTTTAGGTAAGTGTTCTTCATTTTAGGTAAAGCATTATATAATAGAATATAATTAGGAATATAAAGCACCATATAATAGAATATAGTAAGGTATATGTGTTAGGGTTGGTGCTTACATGAAATCTCTGTATGTACATATACTTATTAATTATACAAGTGTAATTTCTCATTAAATCGTTGATGTCTATTTAAATGGTACTATGCAATGTAACATTACAGATATTGTATGATCTAAAAGAATTCAGATCTGATCTGAAGAAGTTCAGATAAAGGCCCATAGTTACCTACGCTAAGAGATATAAATGCTAAATGTTAGCAAAGCTAATTGTTAGCTTGTTATAATACTCAGCGAAGATCTAAGAGTTAGAGCCTTGCTTGTAATGGGGCATAGACCTGGGAATATACTAGTAACTATATAGTTGCAAAAGTTGCAATCAGGTGCCAGAAAATGTCAGTTGCGCAAGTATATTCTTAAATATTATTCCTGATCTATTTCTACTGATGCGGGTCTGTCGGTGGATATCTTTATATAGATTAGCATATGTCATACCTATAGGTTATAGATGGTCGTTCCTAGCCAACTGTAAGCTTGGAGCTCGTATTGATATATGGGTATCTAGTTAGGACTAGATATCGGACGGACTCACGAGGGCCTTTGATAGACACCCTATGTAAGCCGTCAACAGAAGGTCTTCTCGAGTTAAGTAGTATACGTGGTCCTTTGACCTGAGTGCTAGGTGGGCTTGTAAGTGATCCACTAAACTTTGGTTCCACGTATATCACAGACCTTTCATGGTGTGACCGCTGGGTGTCGCTGGGTATGGTCCGATGCTTATGGAGTCCAGTGTGTATATATATGAGATCCGTCAACTCGTATAGGGAGTTAGATATCCAGATGCTTCGAGACTGTATCTCAAAAAGTCTTGTGGCCACAAGAATAAATCTCTGAAAAGAGTTTCCGCCAGGATGTAACAATATGGTAAAGAAGTTTGCACATATTATTCAGTGAGATACAAGTCTGGGGATATTAAATGGATGAGCATATGGGGAATTGACAGTGATAATCTATATCCCCGCACATCCAGGATATCATAACAAAAGGACTATACGTATGCGCTGTAACATCAGCTTGGTTGGTCGACGCACTGATTTGTATTTTCGTAACGTGTGTGTAGGGCAAAGTTTACGAACTAATGAAATAGTTTCATTTGATGAATCAAGCGTGGACCTAGGGAGTCAGCGATATGGAGTGTACTCATTGAATACGGAGGCAGCGTACTGGATTAAATTGTTTCATCCAATAATATCCAGCACTATCACGAGAATGCATGTGTATCTGTATTTAAGCGTCAAATACAACAATTAATCAATAGTTATTATTTACTAATTGTATAATGACATATGGCGCAGTATGAACTCTCGGTTGAGTTTACCCAAGTGTAGATATGATAAAATCCACTAGGGGGTAGACTTAGTAACTATTTATAAGAGGCAAAATAATAATTTCATACATTAATTATTTAATTATTAAATAATTAATAAATATCTCATTATTATATATTATTATATTATATAATATTATTATATTTTATAATGGAATTTAGTTATCATCCATTAATTTATATTTTATTATTATTATTTATTATAATATTATTATTTTTCTAAATTAGTGGCTAAGTTTTATTATTTTAATATATTATTATTTAATATATGTGAGATATATATATATATATATGTGTGTGTGTGTAAAAAACCGTAGGAAATTTTAGAGTGATGAGAATTGTTTCAGTTTTTTCATCTTTGGTTGTTTTCCTTGAAACCAAAAAGAAGATATGTTGGTTTTGAAGGATGGCCGGCCAAAGATGTGAAGAAAAGGAGATTAGATCTCGTGTGAAATAAATTTGAAGCGTTGAAATTAGATTATAATTCATCTTTACTTTTGGCTACCAGTTAAAACAATTAGGAATTTATTTTATTGATCAAAGAGTTGATCATGGGAAAAATAAATTCAAAGAGTTTAAGAGTTAAACTTAATGCTAGATTTAGAGCTGCTATTCTAACTTACCAAACTCACTGAGTTGGTAACTAGAACTGCTAATGGGTTGGTCTCTAGGTAAACTCATAGGATATACATGTAAAACGTTACACGTTTAGGTGATTTATTAATTCTTTAAATATATTAATATGATTAATATATTATTTATTGTGTTTATTATATTATTTTAATTATTTCGCAGTACTAAATATATATGAGATATGTATTTTATACAATGAACACTAATGCACATGCATACACCCATGTATACTAGATCCCCGACAATATGTGAAAAACATGGATGTAGTATGTCTCCCACGCACTTAAAAAATAATTGCATATTATCACACACTTTTCCTTTTAAATAGACAAATTAGCCGAATGTAATTCATGAGACAAATGAATTTGCTTTCATTTATTATATTCAAAATGCTTTAACAAGTGTGATACACTTGCTAATTAATAAATGAAGACTTTAATACTAAAATTTAATGTTTCTTTTGCACTTGGCCAAGTGATGGTTTTGCATCACATGCCAAGTATCTTTTTAACTTGTCATGTATAATCTTATTTTGCTATTAAAATGGTCATGTGTCAAATTTTTATTAGTGTACTTCTTTAACTAAAAATATATAGGTTTAACATTTAAATCTTGATACCTTTATTTTTTGAGAAATTCTAAAATAAATCCTTTTTTTCAAAAAAAATTCAGATCTAACAGTTCAACCCAATCCACTACACTAGTGCTTAATGAGTACACTTCATATTGTGAGACTCCCTAGGTTTATGCCCGATTTGTCATATGAAATTATTCTATAAATCTGTGAACAATGCTCCACACACATATTATGGATATTAAAAGTAGCATGTTAAACCATACAAATTAAGGCTAATACATATACATATACATATACATATAATTATTTCGTCACCTATATCCTAGAAGAGCAGAGATCTAGATCATCACCATCAAATCTCTATTTGATCGATTGTAAACTTATCTCCAAATTTTTTATTTCTATAAACAATATTCACAAATAATTTTATGATATTTTTTAACCATACGAAAATTATTTTCTGGTGTTTATGGTTGTGGCGGCAAGGATTCTTGAAATACAATCTCAGAGAATCAGGATATAAAATTCACTCATATGAGCTGATGTATCTCATATCTATGCACACTGAATTTTATGAGCATCGAACCATACCTAGCGCACCCAGCGGTCAGACCATGAAAGGTTTCTGACATATGTGGAACCAAAGTATGATAGATCACTCACAAGCCCACTATGGCGATCAGGTTAAAGGACCGCAAAAAATACTCATCTCGAGAAGACCTTTCATTGATAGCTTTATAAGATGTCTATTGGAGGTCCTTGTAAATCTGTTCAATACCCAGTCTATTTAAAAGGGTTTCATCGATAGACCCGCATCAATAAAAATAGATCAGGAACATGGTATTTGAGAAAATACTTGCATAATGACATTTTCTAGCATCATTTGTAACTCTTTGCAACTATGTCATTACTAATATATTCTTAGGTCTTTGTCCTATTTCAAATAAGGCTCTAACTCCTTAGAATTTGATAACTCTTGTAACCTACGAACTCTTAGCACTACTAACTCTTAATATTTATAACTCTTAGCATTTGATCTAAACTTCTTTATATTAAACGTAACAAGCATCTTACTATTTAATAATTAATAATATTAACGATTTTATTCAAAATGATGATTTTATAAATATTAAAATTAAATATTAATACATTGTGGGATGGCACGTAAGCACAAATCTCAACAACTCTCAGTTACTCTAGTGCCATACATAATGGTATTTTATACCCATTGACTTCACATGTTTCTCAAACATCTCAAAAGCTAAGGCCTTAGTTAATGGGTCCGCTATAATATCAAAAGATGTATCCTAGATACTTTTATATTACAAATAGCCAAGATCTTTCTAATTATGTGGTATTGAGAATCCATGTGATTAGATTTTTAGTGTGCCTTATGGCTTCTTGGCTTGAGCAATTACCCAGATATTATTGCATTATATTGGGATATGATCTATTGACCTTAGAAGTTATTCTGAGCTCTGCAAATGACTTGCATATCTATATTATTTCTTTTGTAGGCTTCTCAAGCCTATACGTTTTCTTCCTCCAAGGTAGAATCAAATATGGACATTTGAATTTCACTCTTTCAACTAATTACGATACCGTTGAGAAGAAATATATAACCAGATTTAGACTTCTATCATCTGGATCACACTGGAAGTCTGAATTTGTGTATTCTCTCACTTGTAAGTAACTCTCTCTATATGTCAAACTTATCTTTTATACCTCTCAGGTATAACTAGATATGTTTTACGGCCATTAAATGGTCGTTACATGAATAACATTGATACCAGCTCGTAACACTTACAGCCATCCAGATACAGGTCTTGTACATAACGTGGTATACATCAAGCTACCTCTAGCTGATGCATGTAGTATATTAGCACTCTAACCTTTTTATCTTCGTCCTAAGGAAATTGAATTTTATTTCTAAAAAGTACATTAACTGTCTCGCGGTTATTAAAATTATATCTTTTCACGACTTAGTCTATGTAAGAAGATTAGGAAACTCCTATTAGCCTTCTAACTCTATCTCTATAAAGCCTTATACCTACTATAAGAAGCCTCTCTCAAATATTTTATGGAGAAATTCTTACTCAGATAACTCTTAACTGACTGACTTGTAACATACCAATATTGTTTTCGACAATGAGTATATCATCTATATAAAGAATTAGAAAGAAAATTATGTTCCCATGGCCCTTTTTGAACACACACACTTTCTCTTCATTTTTTATGAAATCAGACCCTCTAATTACCTCGTCAAAATAAAGACTTTAGCATGCTACAATAACTACAAAATTCAAATTGACTTTAGCATGGGTACTAGTAAAAAAGTTTCCTTATAATCGATCCCAAATCGTTGAGTGTAACCTTTTGCACCAATCAGGATTTCAAGGTTTCTACCTTCTATTTGGCCCATGCTTTCAATCGTAAACTCATTTACAACCAATAAGAATAATTGCACAACCAAGCCCCAAACGTGATTCTCATGCATAGATTCAATTTCAATTTTCATGGCATCTTGTCATTTTTTTAAATTAATGTCTAACATCGTCTTTCTATAAATTAAAGAATTTTTTTCTTCAAATAAGAAAACACCAAGGGCACTTTTCAGGTATCAAACATATTTAATATGTGACCTTAATATCCTTTTCGACCTATTAGGAGAGTGTGTTAAAGGTATTTCACTCAATTAACTTTCAGGTTTCATCATTGGTTCATTTTTATTCTGATTAACTTATGAAGTTCAATCTTTCTACAATCCCCACAATCCACAAGAAATATTTCTCTAGGAAAGTGGCATTACGAGCAACGAACATATTTCATTCCTATGGATTATAGAACTTATATTCATCTTATGCTTAGGATATCTTATGAACCAAAACTTGTACCTTTTGGGTGCAAGTTTTTTCTTACTGCGTAACTCTTATGGAAGTAGGACAACCCCAAATCTTAACATACTTAAGACTTGATTTCCTTCCAGTCTATATCTTACACAAAGTAAAAGGAACAACTTTTAATATAACGTTTTTTAAAAAGTAATTAGTGTTTTTAGAGCATAACCTTCATTGATATTTTTAAAAAATTGGTGAAGTTCAACATCAATCGAACCATATCTAATAAAGTCTAATTTCTCATCTACAAAAACACCTTTGTGTTGATGAGTACTTACAGGACTATATTGAGTAAGAATTCTATTCTCCTTTAAATAATCTGTGAATTTATTGCTCATGTATAAACTACCTCAATCTAATCGAAAGCATTCAATATACATAATGGTTTATTTTTCTAATTCTAGTTGAAACTCTTTGAACACTTCAAAATATTTTGACATGTGTTTCCTAAAAACACATGTTTGTATCATGATGAATCACGATAAAAATAATGAGGTATTGAAATCCATCCTGTGGCAGTATAATTTATTGGACCATATATATTACTATATACCAGTTCTAATAAATTAGTTGCTCAATATCCAACACTTACACAAGGATTTAGTCATTTTCCAATGAATATAAGATTCATAAACTGGATAAGGTTCTATAGTCAATTCAAGTATTTAACCATCCTTAACTAGACAAGATAGTCATCACATGGCTACATGACCTAATGTCTTATGACATAATTTGTTATTATTCAAATTTTTTGAACTATTATTTGTTATGTTCACCTAGACATTTTAGACAGCTGCAATTGTATCTAAAATATAATAGTTATTCACTAACTGATACTCAGTTAACAAAATATTATTATTATTATATAAATATGAGAAACTATTCTTAATGTATTGATGATAACTCTCTCTGTCTACTACAGGGAGTGATATGACTCGCATAATAATGATTGGCACAAAATAGCAATTATACAATATAATGTTTCAATCAGAAGAGAGAAGTAACTTAAACCTTCTAACAGCTACCATGTCTAAGAAATCTCTATTTCCTACATGAAGTTGTATTTCTCATTTCATAACTTTCTAACATTGCTCAAATCATGCAACACCTTGCAAATGTGAAAAGGACAAGCGGTATCTCATACCCTTACACTCCTTAGCATCATATTCTTATGAAATGTAAATTATTGGTAAACATATATCTAAGGGGTCTATCTTTTCTAAGGTATGGTGCCTTGAACAGTAACACTTACAATATCATACCTCATCATAATAGAAACACTTTTCATTCATAAGCAAGTTATAATATTTGTTTGGTACCCTATAGCTGGTGTGTCTAAATTAAGTGTATAAATTGATTGCTCATAGTCATCTTATCTCTATAAGATAATCATCTTATTTCTATAAGATAAAATATGAGATATGTAGTAGAATATTTCTAATGGTTAATTAATAATGCTTTACATTATAGGTATAACGTTTTATACATTTTTTTTTTAATTTTCACTACTTTACATAATCCTCTTAATCTCTCAAACAAAAAAATAAAAGTTTAAACATTTTAAACTATATAATGATAAGTGGATTCCATTGGTATTTTACTTCAACCTTATGCTGCAGTAATATTGGCCTTTGTGAACTCAAAAGTTAGACAAATCTTATCAATTGCATCTCATGCAACTCTGACCTCTGATTCTAAATACACTTTATCATCACACTATAGCAATATTAGATAAGTGTATTCTAGATTGTCTTGTCAATCATCAAATATATGTTATTAATATTACCCTCACGTTGTAGTAATATTGGGTAATATATTCACATATATTTGTCTTATCTCATGTTTTACTGGTATAGTTCAGATCACGTAGATCAATCCATCACGTTCATAGAAATATGTCCTAGCGTTGCAGTACTTGTGGCAAAATGTTTGGCGTCGCAACGCCCAATGCTGTATCAGTATTTTTTTTATAATTAAACATTACCAGTTTTAGTTTTAAATATTATCATATTTAGTTTTGAACATCATTATGTTCAAAAATAAATATCAATATATTCAATACCATATTTGAATATTAAACTTCACCGTGTTCAATTTTTAAACATCAACATGGTGTTCAAATATATAATACCATGTCAAAATATTCAACAACAACATATTTAACTTCTAAACATCACCATTTTAAAATCAAATATCATTATGTTCAATTTTTTAAATATCAACATGTTAAAATATTAAATATAACCATGTTTAAAATTATAAAATTAACATGTCCAAATTTTAAACATCATCGTGATTAAATTTGAAACATCACCATGTTCAAATTTAAATAATATCATATATCACACACTCAATTTAGCATGCTCTGATACCATTTGTGGAGAGTGTGTGATTAAATGAGTGTAAATACAATTTCAAAATTTTAATACACAACAAAAGTGTTATTTACAAATTACACTTAATCAATACAATTAAATACATATATCTCATATATGTATATGTATAACTATTATAATAAATTATAAATGAAGAACACTTACCTAAAATGAAGATAGCTTTCCAAACTTTAAATGTTCCAATTTTCAAGTGCAAAGTTCACCTTGAAGTATATTGTTGAAGAATTATAAGCCAAAATGAAGGCGGGTAGCCTTGTTAATATCGTGCAACAATTGATCCTAAAACAAATTCTATTTTCGAAATTTTTCTAGATCGAACAGTTCGACCCAATCCGCTACCACAGTGCTCAACGAGTACACTTTATATTATGAGACTCCCTAAGTTCATGCCTAGTTTGTTATATGAAATTATTCCATAAGTTCATAAATAATACCCTACACATACGTTATAAATTTTAGGATTTCTTAGAAAACACACATATCTATATTTAAGTGTTAAACTTAAAATTTATTAATTAAAGAAGTTACCTAATAAAAATTTGACACAACCATTTTTTATTAAAATGGGATTATACATGACATGTTAAATGGACACTTGGCATGACATGCAAAATTGGTTTTACATCACTCGGCCAAGTGAAAAGAAACATTAAGTTTTATTTTTATTTTTAAAGTTTTCATTTATTAATTAGCAAGTGTGACACTTGTTAAAGTACTTTTAATATAATAAATGAAAGCAAATTCATTTGTCTCATGAATTGCATTCGACCATTTTATCCATTTAAAAGGAAAAGTGTGTGATAATAAACAATTGTTTTTTATGTGAATGGGAGACATAATACATCCATGTTTCCCACATATACCTTATTATATGGTATTTTACCTAAATGGGTTAGGTGAGCTTATTTGATTGCTTATTTTATCATAATTGTCTAAATTAAATAATAAGAAGTGGAAGACACTTGAAAAATGAAGACATTATTATTTGTCTTCATGAGATAGAAAGAATGAATTTTGGCTAATAGACTATCTTGGATTCAACTAAGTGAGGGAGATTAATTCTTCATCAACAGCTAGACTTCTTTGTGCAAAGAGAGGGAGTTTATGAGATGAACAAAAGTCAAAAATAGCATGCAAAGTGTTTTTGCATGTTTTAGCCCTATTCATTTGGTCAAATGAGAACAAATTGTAAGAGTTACAATTTTATTTTCTTAAACATATATTCGGATAAGGGAAATAGGCAATAGTTGTCTTTTCCTTCTTCTTCTTCTTCTTCTTCTTCGTCTAAGCTTCATACGGTCATGGGAGAGAGATGGTTTCAAATTCTTACAAATTGGTCCCTATAGCCATTTTTAGCTAATCTTTTGAGAAAAACAAAAGGTGAGTGTTGCTAGATACCATTTGTTGATGAGTGTGTGATTAATAGTGTACATATAATTTTAAAGAATTATAATGAACAGTAAATGTACCATATTTACACTCAATCAATTACAATCATGTACATATATCATATATATTCACAAGTATATCAATTTTACTAACTTATGAATAAGGAACACTTACTAAAATTGAAGATAGTTTTCAATTCTTCAAAAGTTCCAGTCTCTTATTGTAGATCTCATCATAAAGTGTATTGTTGAATATTTTTAATTCATACCAATCCGGTAAGATTATAAATCTAGAATGACAGCTACAAAATATTTCTAACAGTAAGTGTTTAACACTTAAACATTTTGATTTTACTAATGTTTGTTTCTAAAGGAAGATGAGATGAATAGTTTGTTGTTCTTTTGTTCTTAGTAACTCTTTATTTAGAACAATTGTAAAATACGCATAAACCTCTCTCTCTCTCTCTTCAATTGTCATATCAAAAATGTGTAAATGAATGAGCACTTCTATTCTTTTGTGTTTCGTCCATTTGATAAACAAATACAAGTGATCCATCACACTTAATGGCTAAACCCTTTCTCAATCAATTAACAAATCAATTGATATAATGGCCAACATTATCTCTCATTACCTAATAACCAAAATACTTTTAATTATTTAAGTAGTTTGAATGGCCAGGCCCTCTATTAGGTAAATTAGGTCATTGCCGTGATTATTGACTTCCTTTTATAAGTATAATAATAAATCATTTTTATATTGATTATTCCAAACAATTTTGAATATTTAATTTACCTTTCTTATTTTTACTAGTAAGGTTAATTAATTAATTTAAGGTAAAATAATTCATGGACCAAATTATGTCACTTGTCAACAATCTATTGGTTAACAACTCTTATTAATTAATTAAGCGATGCACTTAACATTTAAGTCTTTGACAAGTACACATCTTGAGGGACCCTAAAACAAATTTCTCATTTTGTTAAAATTTCTTAGATCGAACTGTCTAATCCAGTTTGTTGCCCTTATGCACAACGAGTACACTTCATATTGTGAGCCCTAGGTCTACGCCCGGTTTGTCATATGGAACTCTTCCAATAATGCCTCACACACACGTTACAGATATTACAAAGCAGCTCGTTAAACTATAAAAGTTGAGGTTATAACATATTAGTAAAATCCTTCCATCACCTATATCCTAGAAAAGCAAATATATAGATCATCATCGGTAAATCTCTATATGCTCGACTATAAACTTATCTCCAAATTCGTATTTAAATAAATAATATTTACAAATACTTTTATGATATCATTCTATATCATAAAAGTATTTGTAAATATTATTTGTCCTTAGGAAAAACCTTTACCTTGGTATTATTGCTCATGTCCATAAAATTTTTTGAAATATAATCTCAAAGTATTAAGATAAATAACTCACCCATTTGAACAAACATATCCCATATCTATATACATTGGACTTTATAAGTATCGGACCATACTCAGCGACACCCAGCGGTCAAACCATAAAAGGTTTCTGACATGTGTAGAACCAAAGTATGATGGATTATGTATAACCACATTGTGGCGCTAAGGTCAAAGAATCATGAATACTACTCAACTCTAAAAGACCTTCTATTTCAGACTTTATAGGATGTCTATTGGAGGTTTTCGTGAGTTTGTTCAGTATCAAGTCTTTATTGAATACCCGTGTCACGTCCCAGACCCAAAAGATTCGATACATGACATAACTTACACTCATTCAATAATATTTAAACATTCATTTTAATTTCTTTTAAAATTATAACAATTGAATTATGACTGGGACAATTAGTAAATCGGAGATACGCAGAGTTTCTCAGAGATTAACACTCTACTACGTCACTAGTAGCAACTTTGTTACCGGAAGCTCAAAATATATTCATTGTAAATTCTTACTCAAAATCAATCCATAACCACACGTGGTGAAACTTAAACTAAATTCAACCACACACAATAAAATAATACATAAGTATTTATTCAATAGGGACAGATAAAATATCTTATCCCACGTGTCCCCAAATAAAACACTCAACAACCTAACAACTTAAGGAACCCAAGGAACAGTAGAAGCCTTGCCAAATCTGCTAAGCACACATGTACCTTATTTACCTGAAATCACCATAAACTACAATGAGTATAAAACTCAGTAAGCATACTAGTTTTTCATATATTAAATACAAATATATATATATATATATGTACACAATACATATGTATGATATGCTGTGATCAATCAAAATCATAATCTTATCAAATCACATGTCATGTAAGCGCTTACACATTCTTTCAAAATATATTACAGGAATACCATCACTCAACTACTACTTAGTAGGACGTACATATCACATAATGAACCAAATGTCACTCGTATGTGACATACCGTATGAGAGGAATAGTATAAGTGAGGTTTTAAATTACACATATATAATGCTCAAGCCCAAAGGTAAGAGCCAAACCCTCACCCTGATCATCGGTGAGTCCTCTCACATGCACAAATACGCCACCACATGAATATGATGACTCAATCTTCCTTTAGGTACCAATAGGATCCTCCCTACATACGGAACACATAACATATACCAATCCCGAAAGGCTACACATAAAGGCTCCACAAATCACATAAGATGCCTACTAAGTCAACAGTGAGTTCAAGCATCCTCAAAACACAAAATGTTTCTCATGGATATATTACACTTCAAAGCTTTCTTTGTTAAACACATTTCATTTTGAAAGCTCACTTTCAAAAACATATGTATGTCCATACTCAATGTCAATGCTCACATTCATAAACATATGTCTTTCACATTTCATATCAAATACACTTTGGCATAACATAAATATATTTCTAAGCACATTTACAAAATCATACATAGACAATTACTATGCTTATTGTGATTTCAGTAAAAGTCTAGTATACTTACCTCTTAGCACTTTCAGCTACAAGGCTTAAATCTCCTTAACCTATCAATGGCGATTAATCCTTTCATAAGCCTCACAATTCACACAAAATACTTTAAATAGCTTAAAAAATTATACACAATGCATTTATCACATCAAATTGGTCTAAATACTTAGTTTCTCAAAACCTGTCATTCTGACCACTTACACTTAACAAAATTTTCTAATACCTCAAATGATGTCCAATTACTCCAAAATCAGAATATATCATTCTTCACTCATATATCCTTCTTATATATAAATATTATATCAAAATTCCTACACAATCTATTTCATACACACCATCAAATCCATACTACTAACCTGATAGGATCAAGATATTTACTGAATAGTATTCAATCTCCTAATTTTATAAAATCATATACTAATTCAAAAATTATAAAACTACCATATAATTACTCTTAACAATATCTCAATCCATGATAAATATTTCACTTCAAAATAACTGTCAAAAGTATTTTAAAACTATTTTATTTTATAGCTTTAAAAATCTGTTAATCAAATACTACAATGAGCTGACACTATTTAGCAAATCATAACAATTTAACCACATTGATCTAAATTCTCAATTTTGAGTATGTCATATTAGACATATAAAATTATCATATTCCATAAATTCGTAATTTTTAAAGATCATTCAGTAGGCCAAAAATTGTTTGCCACTGTATTATACAGTTCACACAAGAAATATTTAGAATTTCAGGATCATATTGGTAAATTCACTACAAATTCAATTTCTGGAATCTTCAATCGATTCAAAATCTTAGATGATCCTAAACATGTCTAATTTCATATAATCAAAATTCAAAACCCGATTTCAAATCACAACAATTTATAAAATATTTGGATCAAGAGACTATCAAGCAGAAATCCTACAACTCATCATGATTTATTAAGCTATCTATATAGATCATCATCAATTCTCACAATATCTTACAAAATACACATCCAATCATCAATTATACATATTTCTAGAAAGCAAAACTTAAAGAAATTAACTTAATTAACACAATAAATTGAGAAATAGTTGTGATATACCTCTTAAAATACAAAATTCTAATTTATTCTTCTTATTCTTCTCTTTCTCTCCCATTTCTTTCTCTCTTTTCTCACTCTAAAAGGGATAGCTCGACCCAAAAGAGTGAATTAGGGTTTTAAAAGTGTATTTTTATACTAAGAGACTAATTTTTTATATTTATGAATTTGCCCCCAAAACTTTCAAAGTATTACAATTTGGTCCCTAAAATAAATTTAAAGTCTTGCAATTAAACCCAATGCTAATAGTATGACCTTAACCTATACAAACACTACTAATAACAATACATAAATTAAGTATCACCCACATATAAATAAAATACGTATATTTATACATATATAAATACCTATTCTTACCGGTTGTGGATACTGCTTACTACAACTCGTATGCTATACGAGCTTCTATTAAGCTCATAGTTTGTAAAGACTAATCATCTGGACATTCCAGATACGAACATACACTGATCTAGACTAAAAGGTTTCACCGATAGACAATCATCGGTAAAGATAAATTAGGAACTTGGTGTTTAAAAACATACTTGCAAATGACATTTTCTAGCATCATTTGCAACTCTTTGCAACTATGTTATTACTAATATATTCTTAGGTCTTTATCCCATTTCAAATAAGTCTTGAACTCCTTAGAATTTGTTGACTCTTATAACCTACTAACTCTTAACACCGCTAACTCTTAGCACTTATAATTCTTAGCATTTGTAACTTTTAGTACTGATCTAAACTTAAAAATAAATAACTAAATCAAATCCCGTTAGTTCAAAAAATTTACCAAATCGAACTCTTCGACTGTTTCCGTTACCCTAGTGCTCAACGAATACACTTTATATTATGAGACTCTCTAGGTTCACATCTATTTTGTCTTATAGACCATTTCTATAATTCCATTAATACTGCCATACATTCATGTCACGGTTCTAACAAAATAGCATGTTAAACCATACAAATTAGGGTTAACTATATTCGTATAATCCCTCCGTCACTTATATCCTAGAAGAACAGAGACATAGATCTATACCTTCAAGTCTCTATTTTCTCGACCATAAACTTATCTCCAGATTTGTATTTCTATAAATAATATCCGCAAACACTTTTTTATATTATTTATTTCACATAAATTAATTTTTAGTTTTACTACTTATGGCTATAAGACTTTTTGAAATACATTTTCGAAGTATCAAGATATACAACTAACCTATATGAGCTAACGGATCCCTTATCTATGCACACCGAACTCCATGTACATTAGACCATACCCAACAATCAGACCATAAAAGATTTTTTACGTATGTGGAATCAAAGTATGATAGATCACTCAAAAACCTACTATGGTGCTCAGGTCAAATGACCAAGAATACTACTCAACTCAAGAAGACCTTACATTTACGGCTTTATAAGATGTCTATTAAAGGACCTCATGAGTTTATTCAATATCCAATCTTTATTGAATACATGCATCTCTATACAAGTTTCCACTAAGCTCGTGGTTTACTATAATTAACCATATAGACCATCCAAATATAGACATATATTGATCTATATAAATAGGTTTCACCGATAAACCCGCATCGGTAAAGATAAATCAACAACATAGTGTTTGAGAATATACTTGCATAATGATATTTCCTAGCACCATTTGTAACTCTTTACAACTATGTCATTATTAATATATTCTTAGGTCTTTGTTCCATTTTAGACAATGTTCTAACACTTTAAAATTTGTTAACTCTTAGCACTGATTTAAACTCTTTTAGGTTAGATCTAAATGCCTTTAAATTATACAATGTCTGAAATATAACGAGCATCTTACCATTTAATAATTAATAACATTAATAATTTTATAAAATAATGATTGTATAAATATTAAATAAATATTTATATATAGTATAATGGCACGTAAGCACAAATCTCAACAACTCCCACTTGCTTTAGTGCCATTCGTGATGGTATCTTATACTTATTGACTCTGTATATTTCTTAAACAACTTAAGAGTTAAGGCCTTAGTTAATGAGTCTGCTATGTTTTCCAAGGATATATCATAGATACTATTACATCTCCAATAGTCAAGATCTTTCTAATTATGTATTATTCAAAGTCCACAGGATTAGCTTTTTGGTGTCTTATGGCTTTTTGGCTTAAGCAATTGCTCCTTTATTATTGTAATATATTGGTATAGGATTCATTGAGCTTAAAATTTATTCTGAGCTCTACAACTGACTTATATGTCTACACTACTTCCTTTATAAGCTTTTCAAGCTACAACATATTCTACCTCCATGGTAGAATTAGCTGTAGACATCTTAATTGCACATTTTCAACCAGCTTGGGTACCGATAAGGAGAAATACATAACTAGATATAGATTTTCTATCATCTAGATCAGACTAGAAGTTTGAATATGTGTGTCCCTTTAATTATAAGCAATTTTTTTTATTTTTAATAAACTTATCCTTTGTACCTCTCATGTATTTCTCGATATGTTTCTCGGCCATTTAATAGTCATTACCTAGATCAGACTCATACAGACTTGTAACATTTACAACCATCTACATATAGGTCTCCTACATCACATAGTATACATCAAGCTACCTTTAACTGATGCATATGGTATGTTAGATATTCTAATTGTTTCATCTTCTTCCTAATGATAATTTCTCTTAAAAAGATTAATGTTATATCTTAAAGGTATATTAATTATCTCACAATTACTAAAGTTATTCTTTTTCAAGACTTTAGTCTATGTACAAAGATTTGGAGAGTCTTATCAGCCTCCTAGTTCTATCTCTATAAAGCCTTATACTTAGTATATAGGAAGCCTCTCTCAAGTAATTCATGGAAAAATAGTTACTCAAATAATTTTTCATTGACTTGCAACATACCAACGTCATTTCTGACATTGAACATGTAACCCATATAGAGAATAGGAAAGACAAATATACTCCCACTGTCTTTTTTGAACACACACACTTTCGAATTAACCTTAGCATAGGTATTGGTGAAAACGTTTTCTCATAATCGATCCTAGATCGTTGAGTGAAACCTTTTGCACTAATCTTACTTTAAAGGTTTCTACCTTCTACTTGGACCCACGTTTTCACTACATAAATTCATTTACAACAAATAGAAACAATTCCTACAGGAAGTACAATCAAGTCCCAGACTTGATTGTCATGTATAGAGTCAATTTTGAATTTCATTGCATCTTGTCATTTTTCTGAATCGATATCCAACATCGCCTCTTTATAAGTCAAAAGATCATTTTCTTCAACTAAAAAAATACTAAGAGCACCTTCAGGTTTCAAAACATACCTAACTAGTGGTATTGATATCCTTTCTGATCTATGGGAAGAGTGTGTTAAAGATATCTCACTCAATTGAGCTTGAGGTTTCATTATTGGTTCATAAGTTCTTGGATTCACTTCATAAAGTTTAATCCTTCCATAATCCCCACGACCCATGAAAAACTATTTCTCTAGGAAAGTAAAATTATAAGCAACGAACATATTTCGTTCCTCTAGATCATAGAACTAATATACCATACATTATTTGGGATACCCAATCTATATCTCATAGAAAGTAAAAGGAACGACTTAAAGGTTTATCCGATTACGTAACTCTTATGCAAGTAGGATAATTCTAAATCTTAACATACTTAAGACTCGATTTCATTCCAGCTCATACTTCATATATAGTAGAAAGAACGACTTATAATGGAACTATGTTCAATGAGTGAACAATAGTTTCTATAGCATAACCTTCATTAATATTCTGAAAGATTGGTAGAGCTTAACATCGATCAAACCATATCTAATAAAGTCCGATTTCTCCACTCTAAAATATCTTTATGTTGAAGAGTACCTAGAGGACTATATTGAGCGAGAATTCCATTCTTCTTTAAATAATCTATAAATTTACTACTCTTGAATAAACCACCTCAATTTGATTAAATGCATTCAATATATATAATGGTTTGTTCTCTGCTTCTAGTCAGAATTTTTTGAACACTTCAAAATTTTCTGATCTGTGTTTCTAAGAAACACATATCTACATCGTGATGAAACACAATAAAGACAACAAAGTATCAAGATCCATTAGTTGTAGTATGATTCATTGGACCATATATATCATTATGTATTAGTTCTAATAAATTAATGGCCCGGTGTCCAACACCTACATAAGAATTTGTTCAACTCTAAATATAATTCATAAACTAGTCAAAGTTCCTCAGTCAGATCAAGTATTTGTCCATTCCTAATCAAACAGGATAATCATCTCACACCTACATTACCTAATCTCTTATGTCACAATTCATTATTTTCAAAGTTCATGAATTATTATTTATTCTGTTCACCTAAAAATTTTAAAACATTTTCTATTATATCTAAGATATAATGACTATTCATTAATTAACACTCAATTTGTAAAATATCATTATTAAAAATATTATAATAAATACCTCTAAAGTAAAATTTAATTACAAAAATACTCTCAAATTTTAGAGTCCATCAACAATACCCAAATATTTTTAAAAAATTTACTAATACATTTTCATTACAAAATATTCTATGAAAGTTAACGACAAAAAAATAATAAAATCATTTTATTTTGATATCTAAATTAATGGGTTAATATATAACACTGCTTGTGTCCAAACAACCCTATATTTATGTCCAAACACTCCTTATTCATCTTACCAAACATCTCTTTTCTTCTACCTTTTCACTTTCACCAGCGTCTACGTTCTCTTTTTTATTCTCTCCTTTCTTCGTTCTCTCTTCTCTCTCTCTTCTCCCTCTACAAAACTAAAATAACAATCTGGAAAATACAAAACAATTTGATTTAGATTACTCAATTCATTTATTAATTTGATATCGTAATTTGATTACTCAAACCTAGAAAGCAATTTAAAAATACACCAAAAAAAATAAAAACTAACTACAAATTACAAATAATTTTTTAAAAAAAGAACAAGAATAATAAAAAAAAACCAACGCCCAGCTCCAAACGTAGTCAATAATGTCTGAGGAAGTCAAAGCCGAGCTTTTTCAATAAATCCAAACCAAAGTCTAGACAGACATTTCAAATACCAAACATTCATTTCAAGATCCAAAACTATTGTTGTTATATGAAAATTTAAGATCTAAACATCCATTTCAACCAATAATAATCACCACTAGTGTCATTATCGTCGCTTGAAAGCTGGACTACAAGCCACCATTACCCATGTTTATCACCGCCATGGGATGTTTCTACCAGTGTCGTTATTGCCGCTTGAAAGCCAGAGTACAAGCCACCATTATTAACGTTTATCACCGCCATGAGATGTCGATGAACCAACCCAACGTGACAAAGCAGCTTTTAATCATCCTGAAATTATCGACGTTTGTTGATAGTGGTGATAAAATGATGATGAGAAAAATAGTATAATCGGGATGATAAACGTTGGTTGATGGTGGTGATAGAACGATGATGAGAAACGGGATGATAATAACCAAAAAAACCATGAATGGTTTTAATCAAAACCATTGATTTCAAAACAATGATGAGAAACGGAATGATGGTAAACAAAAAAAAAAACCATCAAAACCATTGATTTCAAAACGATGATGAGAAACCGGATGATGATGACAAAAGAACCATGAATTGTTTTAATGGTTTTAATCAAAACCATTAATGGTTTTAAAAATTAATATAATAATATTTTTAAAAAATAAATTTTATAAGAATACGTAAAGGAATATAATTGTTGTATCATAATTTATTATTACTTATAAAAATAATTTAAATATTATATCTTATTTACATAAAATCTATTAATTTTTATAAAAAATTTCTTAACAAAAATATATTGGTAAAAATTTGTTTAGACCTTTAAGTATTGTTGATAGAGTTTAAAATTTATTGATACTTTTGTAATTAAGCTTTATTTTAGAGATATTTATGATAATATTTTTTATTATTATTATATAAATATGATGAATTATTTCTTATATATTTATCATATAACTCTTCTTTATTTCGTTTAATTATGTTTGATATAAAATAGTAATTATACAACATAATGCTTCTGTCAAAATAGAGAAATAACTTAAAAGTCCTAACAACTATTATGTCTAGAAAATCTCTATTTTTTATGCAAAGTTGTACTTCTTCTTTCATAACTTCCTAACATTGCTCAAATTGTGCAACACCTTACAAATGTAATAAAGACAAATAATATCTCATATTTCTACAATCTTTACCATATTATGCTTATGAAATATTAATAATTGATAAACAGATATTTAAGGAGTCTATCTTTTTTAGAGTAAAGTGTCTTGAACAATGACATTTATTATGTCAAATCTCACTGTAACGGAAATGTTTTTCGTTGTAACTATTTTCTATTTGTGGTTTGAATATATTAAATAATTTTCAGGATGTAGCATAATATTACTTGTAAATCTCATATGCATATACTCCTATTAAAAATCACTGGATATTAAGGTTATGATATATGATTTGACTCTCAAATCATCGTTAACTCATTTCTAATAAATTTTCGTCTCTTTTAAAGAGATTATTATAAACACCTCCAATATTATTTTCTAATCAATGATATATTTAAGTTTTTCTTAATTTAGAATAATTTTTAAATTCATAAGCAAGTCTAAATATTTATCAGTACCTTATAGCTAGTGTGCCTAGATCAACTATACTAACGGGTTACTTATAGTCATCTTACCTCTATAAGACACTCATTTTATCTCTATAAGATCAAATAAGAGATGTGTAAAAGAACATTTATAATCATTAATAAATAACGTTTTAGATCATGGATATAAATTTTATATATTTTTTAATTTAAAGATGTCCTTCCACTGCTTTACATAATTTCTTTAATCTTTGAAATAGGAAAACGAAAGTTTAAATGTTTTAAATTATATAATGAGAAATGGACCCTATTAACATTTTACTCCAACCTCACACTGTAGTAATATTGACTTTTATAAACCCAAAATATAGATAATTCTTGTCAATTGTATCTTATGCAACTCTTACAACTAATCTTAAATACATCTTATCCTCACGCTATAACAATATTGGGCAATACATTCACATATATTTGTCTTATCTCATGTTTAACCAGTATAGTCCAAATGACACAGAACAATCTCTCACGCTATAGTAATATTGGAAAAGATCGAAGTGACCCGTCTAACAGCGTATTGACATGACGACATCTGACCACTGGTGATTGGTAAAGGATTAACTTATATTTTAAATCATTAGACTCAAAAAATTTAGATCTACACAATGGTATGATTGTTTTCATTAACAAAGCATTAAAGGAGTATCAAAATACGAAGAAAAAAAGTGGCAACTATCATATTTCTATGCGGCAAGTGGACGTGTGTCACGCCCCAGACCCAAAAGACCTGACATACGACATCACTTACATTCATTCAATAATACTTAAACATTTATTTTAATTTCTTTCAGAATTATAGCAATTGAATTATGACTGGGACAATTAGTAAACCGGAGATACGCAGAGTTTTCTCAGAGATTAACACTCTACTACGTCACCAGTAGCAACTTTGTTACCGGAAGCCCAGAATATATTCATTGCAAATTCTTACTTAAAATCAATCCATTACTACACTTGGTGAAACTTAAACTAAATCCAACCACACACAATAAAATAATACATAAGTATTTATTCAATAGGGACAAATCAAATATCTTATCCCACGTGTCCCCAAATGAAACACTTAGCAACCTAACAACTTAGGGGCCAAGAAACAGCAGAAGCCTTGCCAAATCCGCTAAGCACACATGTACCTTATTTACCTGAAATCACCATAAACTATAATGAGTATAAAACTCAGTAAGCATACTAGTTTTTCATATATCAAATACAAATACATATATGTACACAATGCATATGTATGATATGCTGTGATCAATCAAAATCATAATCTTATCAAATCACATATCATATAAGCACTTACACATTCTTTCAAAATACATAATAGGAATATCATCACTCAATTACTACTTAGTAGGACTTACATATCACATATCACATAATGAGCCAAATGTCACTCGTAGGTGACATACCGTATGAGAGGAATAGTACAAGTGAGGCCTTTAAATTACACATATATAATGCTCATGCCCGAAGGTAAAAGCCAAACCCTCGCCCTAATCATCGGTGAGTCCTCTCACATGCACCAATACGCCACCACACGAATGTGATGACTCACTCTTCCTTTAGGTACCAATAGGATCCTCCCTATATACGGAATACATAACATATACCAATCCCGAAGGAAAGGCCACACATAAAGGCTCCACAAATCACATAAAATGCCTACTAAGTTAACAGTGAGTTCAAGTACTCTCAAAACACAAAATATTTCTTATGGACATTTTACACTTCAAAAGCTTTCTTTATTAAACGCATTTTATTTTGAAAGCTCACTTTCAAAAATACATGTATGTCCATGTTCAATGTCAATGCTCACATTCATAAACATATATTCACATTTCATATCAAAATGTACTTTAACATAACATAAACATATTCTTAACCCCATTTGCAAAATCATACAAAACAATTACTATGTTTATTGTGATTTTAGTAAAAAGTCTAGTATACTTACCTCTTAACACTTTCAGCTACAAGACTTAAATCTCCTTAACCTATCAATGGAGATTAATCCTTTCATAAGCCTCACAATTCACACAAAATACTTTAAATAGCTTACAAAATTATACACAATGCATTTATCACATCAAATTGGTCTAAATACTTGGTTTCTCAAAACCTGTCATTCTGACCACTTACACTTAATAAAATTTTCTAATAGATCAAATGATGTCCAATTATTCCAAAATCAGAATATATCATTCTTGACTCATATATCCTTCTTATATATGAATATTATATCAAAATTCATACATAATCCATTCCATACATACCATCGAATCCAAACTACTAACCTGACAAGATCAAGATACTTACTGAACAGTATTCAATCTCCCAATTTTAGAAAATCATATACTAACTCAAAAATTATAAACCTATCACATAATTACTCTTAACACATATCTCAGTCCATGATAAATATTGCACTTCCAAATCATTGCCAAAAATATTTTAAAACTATTTTATTTCATAGCTTTAAAAATCTGTTAATCAAATACTGCAATGAGCTGATACACTTTAGAAAATCATAACATTTCAACCACATTGATTTAAATTCTCAATTCCGAGTATATCATATTAGACATATAAACTTATCATATTTCATAAATTCGTAATTTTTGAAGATCATTCAGTAGGACAAAAATTATTCGTCACTGTATCATACTGTTCACATAGAAAATTTCTAGAATTTCAAGGTCATTTTGGTAAATTCACAAAAAATTTAATTTCTGGAATTTTGAATCGATTCAAAGTCTCAGATGATCCTAAACATGTCTAATTTCATATACTCAAAATGAAAAATCAGAATCGAATTACAACAATTTATAAAATTCTTGGATTAAGAGACTATCAAGCAGAAATTCCACAATTCATCATGATTTATCAAGCTATGTTATAGATCATCATCAATTCTCACAATATCATACGAAATACACATCAAATCCTCAATTATACATATTTTCAGAAATCAAAAATTAAAGAAATTAACTTAATTAACACCAATAAATTGAGAAATAGTTGTGATATACCTCTTAAGATCCAAAATTCCAATTTCTTCTTCTCTTTCTTCTCCTTCTTCTCTTTCTCTCTTCTCTCTCTCTAAAAGAGGTAGCTCGACCAAAATGAGAGAATTAGGGTTTTAAAAGTGTATTTTTATACTAAGTGACTAATTTTTGGTATTTACAAATTTACTCCTAAAATTTTTAAAGTATTACAATTTGGTCCCTAAAATAAATCTAAAGTCTTGCAATTAAACCCAATGCTAATAGTATGACCTTAACCTATAAAAACACTACTAATAACAATATATAAATCAAGTATCACCAACATACAAATAAAATACGTATATTTATACATATATAAATACTTATTCTTACCAGTCGTGGATACTGGTTACTACAACGTGCACCGCCACCTCCATCAGCTAGATCACCCACAGGAAACGTTGATGGTGGTGCTGATGCACCTCCACTCGTCGCCGTTTGGCAGCAGATATATGGTGGCCACCATTTTATTTTTCTATTTTAGCACTTTAGTACTCCGTTAACAAAATCAACTACATCCATTACATAGATCTCAAACTTTTGAGTCTAATGATGTAGAAATTAATTTAATCTACCTTAGTCACCAACGATTGGTCAACGTTCAGTGGTAGTGGCCTCTAGTAACTGCTACTTCTATTTCAGTTTTTAATTTTTTTTATTTAATTTATTTTTATTTTTAAATTTTTAATTCAATTTATTTTGATATTTTTTTATTAAAAATAAAACAAAAATTCTAATAATATGGTGACACGTGTCATTAGTAGCTTATTATAAAATGACACATGTTGTTTTATTTTATAGATTTTGAGTGAAGGGCGGTGAGGCCAATTGGTTTTCGGTGGAGGGGATGAGGGCAAGTAGTTTTGGGATAAGGGAATACTGAAAATTAAAATTTATATATCGGGGAAATGTTTTTACTTTTAATGTAAAATTTACAATCTTAATTTATAATATGATAAAAGATGTCTTTACCCTTACAAAATTAATTTTAAACATAATATTTTAAATAGCAGTGACTAACTAAGTATATATAAATAATAAAAATTAAAGACTAAATTGATATATATATATATATTAATTAAATCAGAGATTAAACTGACACTTTCTCATTAAATTAATATAAAAATAATAAATATATTTAAATTTTTTATTTAATTTGAATTATCCAAATCAATGCATATGATGATGATAGGCGTCCAATTTAGTAATATTTAAAAGTGACTTTTATTATATAAGGAAAAGGTCTCGTAGACCTTTATATTTTTATGAAATAGACTAATACAGTCTTAAGATTTTAAAATAGATAAAAAGATTCTTATCAACTAACATATTCATTTGTTTAAACAATAAAAAAAATTAAAAATGTAAAAAGTATTTTTATGCTTATATTTAAATAAATTGAATGATATGTGTCACCTCCTCTTGCCCCATTCGACATTAGATATATAGAGGTCACCATTTTTATTTTTTTTTGTTAAGCACTCTCCGATATTCTTTTAACAAAAATAATTATAAATTTTAAAATTTTATATCCAATAATATAAAATTTGTATCAGTCCAACATAGGTCACCAGCAGTTGATTGTTAATAGTGATAATCAATGGTTGGCCTTTACTTTTTTTTTTTTAAAATTACAACAAATTAAAGCCCGGTGAAGGAGTCTCATTTAACCAGAAAGTCGAATCATTTAGCCTCAAAGCTAGCTTTGCTAGACTATGAGCTATAGCATTACAGTTTCTAGGAGAAACAAAATTCCAAATTTTTACCCTGGTCAGCAATAGTCAGGATCAGTCTAATTATCAGGCCAACTTCTGTTCTCAAAAGATATCTGTCTTTTATATAGTTGATAACATTCAAACAATCAAACTCGACCTGAATTGATTCAAGACCTAAATCTAAAGCTAGATTGATTCCCATCAAAACCACTCGAGCTTCCATAAATTTAGCCTTCGCTCTCAGGAGGGCTGGAATAGCAGTATTAATTAATACATCCCCAGCATAATTTCTAACAATAATCCCCACACCAGCTTTACTATTAGTCTCCGATATGGCAGCATCTACATTCACTTTGCTCCATCTTAAGCTTCACCTGGCTTAACTGTGAATTTGTCCAAGCTGTTTGCTCTTTAAGCTTCACACTGACAATTGGCAGCACTTCTGAACACCTGGCTTCTTTAAAAGCCTGCAACATTGCTTCAGCTTGGGTTAGGGTCTGTCCCGGATCGGACTTCTCATGACCAACTGTGAATTTGTCTCTGGTCCACCAAATTACCCATAAAGTCATTGCCACCAGCTCCTATTTATCCTTTCCTCGAGTTTGAAAAAAAAACTCTTTTAGAAAGGAAGATAGATCAGTTTTCTATTATAATATATGTCACTTGTGTTAAATCAAAAATTGATACATATTGTATTAAATTTGTGATACATATTAAACAAACAAAATTTATTATCTAACATAGTCCTTTTATTCCTTTTAAAAAATATAAGAGTGTATCAATTCTTTTCGTGAAAATGTAAAGTTTCAAGTGTTCTTTTTCTTTTTTTTTTATTATACATATTTTATTGTGACACTCGTTTAATAATCATAATATAATATAACAAATTAATTTTATTAGTTAAACTAACTGACACTCACAAAGTTCTATGCACTTATTTATATTATATGTTAATAATTTTTAATTTAGTTGTAAATTTGTTCTTAATTATCAAGATATCTGATACATGTAAATATAATAAACTCTATTTTAAGATGGTCTTTTTTTGTAGTGTTCTAAATAAAAATATAAAAAAACTATTTTTTTATATTGCATTACTCTTATTTTATAGCACGAGTATATTCACGTTGTACATTCTTCATTTCATCTGTATGGCAAGTAAAATATTTTATGTTAAAAAGTTAATTTTTTAATAAAGAGATCATTTTTAATAAAAGGTAATTTTTAATTTATTTAATATTTGACAAACTTTGAGAGGTGCATATGATATTCACAATTTATACGCAAAAACTAATAAAATCTACTTGGCAGGTTGCTGGCCATAAGGAAATATTAAATACAAAACTATAGACAGATGCAAATCTCATGACAATCTATTTTTGTAACTTACTAGTACTATTACTTAATCTATAAGTGTAAGTCTATAACCATTTCTCTTACGGTCAACTCCTACAAGCATAATTGGTTTTTACTTAATTAGGATGGGATTACATTTTCTATCTCTATACTTGAATTGGGTAAGATTATATATATTTACTTTATACTCGATTTATTGATTTATGTAATTTAGATTTTGAGCGGCGGATTCTCAAATTGGGAATTACCATATAAGTACTCTATATTTAATTTTTCTGGATACTTTTTTAAAATATTATTTAATTTCTCTCGTAAAATAATATTTCACTCTATATAATGGTAATAAAGTAAAAAAAAATATCCTAAATGAATTATATTGAAATTCTAAATTCTTTTCACAAAATTTAAGTTATGATAATTTTGAAATAGTGTTGGTATTTGGGATAATTATCTCAAATACTAACACTAAAAAATTTCTACAAATAAATTTTTTATCTTTTGATTTAAAATTTTATGTGATAATAAGTTAATTTTTAATAAATAACTAAATTAGTAAAATGTTTAATAAGAGACTAAATGTGGTTAAATTTTTTTTTCAATTTAATTTTTTATATGATACTAATTAAATTGTTTTAATAAAAATATTAAAATATTTATACTTTATCAATGTTAAAGAATAAAAATTTCTTTTCATTTTAATGCAAAGAATAATTTTTAATATTTAAAGAAATAAAAATCAAAAATTATTTTTAAAAAAATTTTAATTATATTTTTGAATCTTTTTTACATTGAGTTTAGAGAAACCAATTCCTCCTTTATCCCTACCTTAAATTTGATTAGGTATAGATTAACTTCCTCGTATACGTCTTGTCCACAAAAAATAAAAAATATATATATAATTCAAAATTTACCTTATTTGAAGCTGACCCCCAATCCGTAGAAAATTCTACCGCCCCTGTTTCTATTGCACCTAATGGCCTTACATCAGCCACACATTTGGCTGCTAACGGTGATAGTTTCTATTACAACGTTATTGTGCAGAATCGTAGTCATGCCCTAGGAAAAATAAAAAAAGAAAAAAAGTCAGGCCTAAGCCTGTAATCTAAGTGACTCCAAAACAGCTAACATTAAAGTTATATCTAATAGTTTTAAGTTTTTTTTATTTTAGTAAATATTTAACGAATAATGTTTTATTTATTAAATATTTTAAATTATTTTTATCTAAAATTAAAATATTAAATTATTATTAAATAATAAAATAATACAAATTTTAAAATTATCTATTACATTATTTTATCACTTAATAATTATTTAACACATTATTTAAAATAAAAAATTAAAATACTATTTAAAATATGTAACATTTTAAAGACACATTTTAAATTAGAGTCATTCTACAAAAACCGCACAACATAGCTCTCTAATTTTTATGATACATTCTAAAGATTTTTATTACGTTCTCCAAAAAAGTTTTATTATATTTCTAAAGGTTTTTTAAAATATAATACATAAATAGAAAAATATATCAAAAAATTCTTAAAATGTGTAACAAAAAATTGTATATAAATATATGAATAGTGGTGCTGCCCGATTAACTAACAATAGTATAAAAGCTAGGTTAACTATTTGAACCAAAACACTGCACGTGAGGAAACTACTTATATTTGGCAAATGGTGATGGTGACACTTACTTCGCAGTTAGAGAACAGGATTGCTGTAAAGAAAAGGCACCGATTACTCAGCCGTGAAACGTGCTCAGAATTGGTAAAACCTTTTGCTATTGATTAATTTACTCTGTTCTGCTCCACAGAACATATATATGAATGAAGCAGAAGCAGTGGTAACGAGGCGGTTTAGTAAAAGCACCTCCATCAAAGTTGGGACCACAAAATGAGAAGTTGATGCCTTGATTGTTTTGGAGGCAACAAAATGGAGGGCCTCCACATATTTTCCTGTGGCTGTCTGTATGATCCTTACATTGCGGCAACAACAAATCGAATTTAACAGACAAGTTCAACCAATTCTTGATGGAAGCTTTTTAGTCTGACGAAAGATTCAAACAATTTGACAGGCGACAGGGAAATTCGCATATGAAAAGCCCAACTAGTCTTGACTGATGGAAATGAAAAACAAATCCCACAGTACTAAAAGTACAGAAACGAGTATTCAGTCGTTATTTAAGGATTGATAATGTACATGCTATGAAGTATACTCGTACTAAATGCAACAAGCAGGAACAAGTGGTGTGCTTTTGCAAAGACTCCAAGGATATGACAATGTAGAATTTGGAGATTTTTGCTTCATTGAAAATATCAATATGTCAATTTACTTCTAATTTCATTCAACATATGTCATCAAAGACCAAATAGAAGCATTGAATACATAAACACAAGATTTAAGATTCCTAAAGATGATAGTAGACATTAGACAAATATTCACAAGAATGCATACAACTTTTAAACTGTTACAGATTCGAAAAGGAATTCAGATATTGAATTTGAAGGGATTGTCTATAACAATTTCCAAAGAAATAAACAAATAAATTAATGCCCCAACATGAGTGTTTTCCATGAACATATGATATTAACAAAGAGAGAACATGTTCGGAAACTGTAAAACATAATAACATTCTTACCTACTTCTGTATTCCTAGGCTATCTTGATGTTCTCTGTTACTGATTATCTTTACAAAAAAAATAAATAAAGAAGTATAATAATTGAACTGATAGAGCTGTTTCCACCAGAAAAATCATCTCGGTTTCAAGTTGGACTGGGGCTCTAATATCTCCGGCTAATAGGGAAAACTGCATTCAGGAACTGCAAGTCATAATCCTGAACATGTAATTGCATTAGAACCATAACTGATGGCTCGAAGGCTTGAATCAGACATATTTGTCATCCATCTCTGAGGGCCATTTGATTCTCCTAATATATTATAAGCATAAGAAGGCCATCTTATGTCCTTACCACATGAGCTATTAACACCCATTCTGATCATCTTTTGCGTTCTCTCAAGAGCTATAAGACTCGAAAATGTGGAAAAACTGTTGCCCACAAAAACATCAGCCCTTAAGCACACTTCATAGTCTATCGCTGACTGAATGAGATAGGGATACTTCTTGTAAATTCCATCAACACCCAATTTCTTCTTCTCAAGAGGAAGTAAGCCTTCTTTCCATCCGCTCAGTACTGAAGAATCTTTAAGGAGAGTATCAGCAACAGCAAGGTAAAGAACAGTTGGAGTTTTCAGACCCACCATGTTCCCTACTCTCTCAGTAATCTCCTCCTTGCTACTACAAATCTGGCTTATGCTTGACCTTTGCTCTAACTTTTTACAATGAATCATCCAGTCTATCTCTATCCTCATGTGGACTGCTACATATGGAACCTGCTGCAATGAAGTTGACTCAACGCCATCTCGTGAAGACTTCGTCTTGCTTCTAATGTCTCTTCCTACCCCTCTAATTTTAGACACAACTCTATCAGCTTCTTTTGCTATTTCATCAACTAAAACTAAGCATTCAAAGACCCTTGCATAGTCCTGAACAGGCCAATGGTCATGCCACACAAAGGGATTCTTGCCAACTATTCGAATCACCTCATACCCATCAGTTGGATTCCCTGAAAACTGTCTTAACTGATCCATATCTCTCTCAGCAGTCCATTTTCTTCCACTTCCCTTTTGAAGTTCAAATACATTGGTTGGATTTGAAACATCTGAATAACGACCCAATTGGACAAACCCACCACAAAGTGAATTGAATCTTTCAAATTGGAACACCTTATCAAAGGAAATAGGCTGCAAAAGATCAATTTCCTTATAAAACAACGAAGCACTTAAGCTAGGCATCAAAAGAGTCCGGTTCAGAAATCTAGAAGTCAGACAAGCTCTTGCAAATGCAATCTTTTGATTGTTTAGTCCCCATACAATTTGAGGAACCTCCAAAAACTTATCTTTACGCATTCCGGAATCAGAATTCATAACCAAAGATCGACTTTGGATCAATTCAATGTTCTTCTGTTCAATCCCTACAAATCCAAAGAATGAAGACAGCCACGCGGTTTTAATAAACAAACCAACTACAACCAAAATAAGACATTTGCATGTGAACCCATTCAAGAATTTCATTTTTGAGTGACAGCCAAATACTCTTGAATTTTTACAACAAGATGGTGAACCCATTCAAGATTTTCAACCCAGAGAGTTCACAGCTTTTTCGTCACCACCCTTGTTCAGGAGATCCAATTCAGTTTCCAGAAAAATGGAAAGAAAGGCACATACCCAGACACATGAAATACCGTCAAACGTGGGAAAATAACAGGTCTTTTAATTGCTCAATTCAGTCTAAAGATGTCAACTAAACTTGAAATCTGCAAGATTAATAAAGGGAAGTGATCATCAATGTTAACACAAACAACAAAAGAAGGACTGAACATAAAGTTTATACAGTTTGCTAGAACATATGTAATGAACTGGATACAACTGAGAGAAGCAAGAACAAATAAAGACCATTAAATTATTTTCATATAATATCAAAAACCATTAAAGCCTGTAACTTTTATTGAATCCATACTCTCACAAAAAAACAGCAGATAATCCGAAGAGAGAAGATGCCAATTTAGAGAGGAAGAGTGAGAAACAGCGATGACAAGAACCTCACCTTTGAATTTTAATCCCCGACAGTGGAAAGTGATTCCAAGAAAACAATCTTATATGGAGCCAAAAAAGAATCTGAATTCTGAGCAAAAGCCAGAAAGCAAAAACAAGAAACTGATGAATGATGGTCTCTTCGGGAAAAAAAGGCAGCCTGAATTCACGTAAGCCAAAAGAACCAATCCTTGACAATCATGACAACTAAGAAAGTTAAAGCTATATAACAAATAAAAACTTCTTTTACATTATTTTATTAAAAATAAAAATTGAGATACAAGAAACGAAAAATTAAACAAAAGGGTAAGATTAAGAACGGATGATTTTATTAGGGAAATTCGCACCGTTAATCCATTTTTGTGGTGTAAATTTTTTTTTTTTTTGACTGTATTTAAAATTATTATATTTTATTGACCAAATATATAATATTTTATCTTCATTTATATAATTTATAAAAAAAAATATATTTTTAATTTATTATAATTAAATAATTAAAATTAAAATTTTATTTTAATAAAAAAATAGTTAGAATTAATCATTTACATAAAAAAAATTAAATTATAAAAATGATTTTAAAATTAAAACATTATTAATTTTACCATACGACGAGCCCTAGTGCCTGCTACTTAAATTTGTATATTTTTTTTAGTTTAAATTATGCTACTGTAGCGCGCACCTGGTGCGTAACACTGTAGCACACATTAGGTGTGCGCTAAGCACTATATGATTTTTTAAATTTGTATATTTTTTTAAGTTTAAATTATATAATAATTTAAAAATTACATTAAAAAATAAAGAAAATAATTAAATATACTTATTTATTTTTTATTAAATAAATAAAATAAATCAATTATTTAAAAATATTTCAATAATTTTAATTAAATTTAAATTTATTTTTAAATTTATTAAAATTTAGAGTGGGACGTGCACAGCGAGACGTGCACTATAGGATGCGTCTCACTGTGTGGCATGCGCCCTAACATGGCACCCCACGACCTCAGTCATGTGACTCCACAATAGGGTGCCATGTGGCAATTTTTTAAATTTTTTTTGTATGTTTTAGTTAAATTTTGTAATTTAAAAATATATTAAATTTGTGAATAAAATTATTTATTTATTAATAATTATTTAAATTAATTGTTTAATTTTGTCATTTTAAATTATTTTATTATTATTATATTTTTTTTAGTTCTAGTTATTTTTTTACAAATAATTAAAATTAATTATTTACATAAAAAAGTTATAATTTTTACTGTGTGGCGCGTTGGTGCGCAAAAAGTGCTCTGGCATGCACCAAGTGCATGTGGCGCACACTACACACACTTGGTGCACGCTACAATTTGTAACGCGCACTGTAACGCACTATAGTGCAAGCTACGGTACTTATTGTTTAAATTTTTAATTTAATTTTTTATGTAAATGATTAATTTAATTATTTTTTATTAAAATAAATTTATAATTAAATTAATTTATTAAATTACTTAATTATAATAAATTTAAAATATAAATTTTTATAAATTATATAAATAAAGTTAAAATTGATAAAGTATTATATACTTAATTAATAAAATATAATAATTTTTAATATGGTCAAAAAAACATTTTGCTCCCAAAAACGGATCAACAGTGCGAAATTCCTATTTTATTATTATGAAATATGATTTGAATTTTAAAAAATAAAATTAGACTAAAGAAGTCGGAGATAGGTGATGTAAGGACTTCAAACTTTGGACGCTGGCAGCTAAGGCAAAACAACACAAAAGGACACCTGCAGTCTCTAGATTTCATTTATCACATCAAAGTTACATCTCCGTCACACCGGTTCTCAACAGATTGTTAAATAAAAGTTGAAATTTTTTTAATTATAATTATAACAAGGATAATTATCACTTTTAAAGTAAATATACATAAAATTTATTAGTTCGGCCTTGAATGATGTGAAATGCCCTTTCCATCACGGTTTTTTTTTTTTTTTTCAAAACTGTTTATTCTTTTTTATTTAAATTAATTTAAAATGATATATGTACATTAAATAATTAAAAAATACCATTATATGAATGAAATAATATTATTTATATATTTTTTGTTTTTATTTATTATATTAACTATTTTACTTAATTTATAATATGTCATATTAATTTGTATAAATAATATGTATATAGTACTACTCATTTATATTATAAAACTTGCTACAAAATAATAATAATAATAATAATAATAAATGCAATGCTTTACTTTATAGAAACATTAATTATGTACATGATTAATGCGGCAAGCACATATCAACAAATACAAAAATAAGTAAGAAATATAATTCTGTTTTATAAAGTAGATAACTTAATAAATACTTTTGAATTCTTTAATAATGAGGTAGAGTTTTTTTTATTTAATTTAAATAAATTTGAATACATAAAATATGTCATATATTTGTTTACAGATATAATATCTAAATATAAGTTTATAATATGTCGTTAAAAATTAGTGTTAAACAAATTTTTTTTTTCCTAGCATTTAACAAGTTTTTTTTAACTCGAAGGAGGAGAATCGAACTTAAATCTCTATTTTAATAAAATATATATATAGTGCAAGCCCTTAATTATTGAATTATTTAAACAAGTTTATTGTTAAATAAAAAAATTCATTTCGGATACAGTTTTTTTAGCTCAATATTGAAAGTACACCAAACTATCTATTTCAAAATTTTAATATTAAATAAAATCATTATCAATAAATTATTAAAGATACTTTTAAAGTTTTAACTCTAAATAGTAAAAAATGGTGGGTTGTAACTATCGTAGCCAACCCTCCCTATTTATCACTATTTTAGTTAAAGAAGGGGTTGTGAAGACAGAAATGCCCCCCAACCCCAACAACTTCATTTATGTACCAAGTCTCAACTTACTCTCCCAACATTCACTATCAACTTTCTGTACAAACTCTCTCTAAAACTTTCTCTAATCAATTAAAACTTGCAAATTGATTAAATTCAAATAACAAAATACAACAGTAATATTTAATTATATGAATTTGAAAGTTTGACAGATTTGGGTGTATATTTTCATTTTGATAAAATAAATAGAATTTGATGCTAGGCCAAAATTCATTAGTTATAATTCTTTTTTTACTTAATAAAAACTTATAATGTACAATTTTTGTTCTTGGAATTGTTTATGATGAGTTTGAGATATGTGCATGACAATGTGAAAGTGTATAGAGAAAATGAAAAGAAAAGGTTGAGAATCTGTCAAGCAACCCACTTGTGTGCTAAGGGTGTCAACAAAAATTGTCAAGCACCGTAATTTTTAAAATTTTATAATGTTTTTTGAAATTTTTTTATGCTTAAATATTTTATGCATTTTTTTGTTGTTAAGAATTATAATTTATTTTATTCCATTTTTATTTAATTATTTATAAATTTTACTCATAATGTAACTAAATTCTTTTAGTAGATGTATATGTCATCGCCTCTCCTGAAAAGAATAAAGTGCTCAAAAAAAAGTTAAAATAAGGTAGAGGATCATTTTCAAAGTTACTGCAAATTATGGGCACTCGATTAAATAAGATAGAAATTTTAAAAAAAAAATCAACAATAATATTTAAAAAAACTAGTAAATTATTAAATACGCAACCCATAACATTTATTGTGCATAACATTTTTATGTGAGAGGTGTATATTAAAGGGCTTCCGCATGAGATATGGTTTCTAGTATCCAATAAGCAAATTTGATTTTTTTTCTCGTACAAGTGTTTAAGGTATTGACAAGTTTGAATATTGAAGACTATCTGTTTGAGATAATGTTAACAGAAGAAAATATTGCATAACTGCCAAAGAAATAAATATTTTAGCAGGAAAAAGTGGATAAAGACATGCTTTGATAGGATAATTATTTTTCAGGCCATTTCTATTTTACTATACAGTTGCTCATTTTCTTATTAAGTCGGATGTTGAATTTACAGGGATAATTTTTATTTTTTATTAAATATTAAAATTATATCTTTTTTATAATTATTTAGAAAAATTCAATCTTAATTTTGTAATAAATTTAAATAAAATAAAAGTGTAGAAAATAAATGACACAACTTAAATAAAATAAGAAAATAGTAATCTAGAGAAAGTCTATGGTTAATTACTATCCTTCAATATGATTTCTAAAGATTAATCATTTTAATATTTATATCCCTCAATTCTTATTATTAGTCAAGATACTAATGTATTCACAAGCCTTTTCTAAAGTCATGCAAGTATATCTTAATTTACCAAATACCTATATTCCTATGGTACGTGTAATAAATAAAGATTTATTAAGAATAAGTCTTATTGATCATACATGCCAATTAGGTATATTTCTATCCTAATTCGAAACTTGCATATACAACATTGAATGTTACTCTATAATCATGTATCAAATTATTTAGGTCTAAATATAATGATGCCTCTTCCGAGTTTATCAAAGTATTACTAACTCAATAATAATATTAATCAGATATAATGAAGCATTAAGAACAAATAATTTAAATAATGAAGATTTGAGTTCAAATAAATATTAAAAAGATCTAACAATTAAGCTCACATATTGAGTTCAAGTAATAACCATAGAAAATAAATTTAGCTCATGATAACAAGAGAATTATGGCTGAAAAATAAAATAAATATGATACAACTAAAAGCAAACCAATATAGACGTCAATTCGTAGTTTGTTGATACGCTAAAAATTTGCCAATAATCTCTTACTTCCTTGAATTCCTCTTGCTTCTCTCTCTAAAAATTACTCTTCTTCAATGTGTTGTGGCTTTAAGAGCCTTAAGTTGTGTCCCCTAAGGTTTAAAACGAGTGACCTTTATATAGGAATTGATTGGAGTCTTAGAGTTGTATTTCTTTTAGGATTAGAAAAATTGCACTATTCACCACTGCTGCAAATACTGTTTATCGCTGGGGCGACAGTAATGTAGTATGGATATTGTTCACGAAATACTATTTACGAATTACTGTTCATCGATACTGTAGCTGTACTGTAGCATTTTATGTTTTATCTTGTTTTTCTTAGATTTTCATCCCCAATTGTTCCATTGAATGCAAACCTTCAAAATAATAATTAAACATATAAAAAACTTAATATTCTTATTAAAATAAATAATTAATCAAGTTAAGGGAGTGAAAATAATAGATATAATTTATACTTATCTGCAGTTTGTAATAATGTTGATATGGTAAGATTATATTCCATGCCACTTTTTTTGTAAGTCATTGTATCTTTACAGACTTCTTGAATTAATAAAATTCATTCTTATTTCAATATTTTTTTTCCATTTTACTATAATATACAAAATAGTTATAACTTGGGTCTTTATTATAATATAACAAGGAATCATATTGTTCAAATGAGGCATGATCAACAAACTAATTTCGTGCGCCACTACTAGATGATGTGTAAGAACTCTACCATTTACTATAAGGGTATTAAAACCCTCTCCTTAGTCACATGACCTCCGTTAATGCATAATAAAGACTTCACATCTTTATCATTTCTTATGCACATTGGGTTTGTGTGTGCTATCATCAACAATAAATATATTTTCATCTCCAAAGAATACTCAGTTGAGTTAACACTAAGAACATCGGATACCGTATCACAAAATTGTTCCCATATATATCTTATTGAATTATAATATCCAAGCTCTTCTATGTGTTTGTAATTCTCAATGCTTTTAGATGAACTCTCATCTTTTCTACTAAAAATAAAGAATAAATGACACTTATTTCATTTTACCTAAATTAAAAATAAATTTTTAAGTTGGATAATTAAAAAAATCAAAATTTATTTTATTTTATGATGTTTATAATTTTTTGAATCAACTTTACGCAAACTTTTAACAAGCGCAACTTTACGTACACTGTACCCAAACTTTTGCATGCCAATTTCTGACACATGTCTTACATCAACCCTAAAAGCCCAGATCCATATTACATGAGCAGTCCCAAAAATAGAAACTTTCATGGCTACCCTTCACTACCAAATGGTATATCGTGTCCAAAATCATGCCTTAGAGTTTGGAACCCCCCATTACTTGACACACTTAACATGAAGATAAAACTTACTTGACACACTTGTCATAAGTTTATTTGACACACTTGGCGCAAAGATAAAGCACACTTAATATAAAGTAAAAGCACTCCTATCATGATTAACTATTGAAGGATGAGTAGCTTGAATTATCACTATCATAACCCTAGGTAAAGTTATTAAATTGGGCCTAGAAGCTTCTCGTGTCTGGTGATGTAGGGTTTATTGAGCTGGTTCTTATTAATGCGGTCACTTCTCGTTAGACTTCACTGTCGATTGGATAAGGTTGGGAATATTAAAATAGTGATAAAGTCAAGTTGAGTTGTTTTGATATGTCATCAACCTGCATGTGGTCACATGGCACATTTGATTATGGTAAGTAAGCATTTGGTAGAGTGGCTTTGTCAGCTGGGCTAAGTTTTGGATAAAGTTGGACATGTAGTTTATTATGCCTAAGAATTCTTGAAGTTGAGTGTTGGAGAAGTTTTCATCAGGGAATCTTATGAACTGGCTAGTAATGTGGGGTTGAAGTGTGAACTGTCTACTGTCAATTTTTATTCCAAGAAAGTCAATTTGCTGATGGCCCACTTGGCATTTGGTTGGAGAGATCATGATGCCATATTTGTGTAAAAGAGAACCAAATTATAAAAGCAGTTGATGATAAGTATCTGTGTTATCAAAAAACAACAAAATGTCATTAATGTATATTAGAGCTGTTTTTGATATTGGCTCGAATATCTTCATCATTGCTTTTTGAAAATAGTGAATGGGCTGTCTTGAGTCCAAAAGGGAAGACTGTCCACTGAAAGTGATGTTGGGGGTGTGCAAAATGTTGTTTTATGGCAATCTTCTAAATCAATTCTAAGTTGCCAAAAACCTTATTTAAGGTCAAATTTTGAGAACAACTTTGCTGAGGCTATTCTGGAAAAGAGCTCCTGTTTGTTGGGCAAAGAAAACTTGTCATCCTGCAAAAAATCATTAAGTGTTGGTAATTAATTACAAGACGTTGTTTGCATCTGACTTGTTGACTTCTTTTGTTGACATAAAAAGTTTGACAGACTCATTGAGAGCTTGTGGGCTCGACTAATTATTCATTCACCAATTATCGTTGCTCTTAGTGAGCCAACCACCACAATATCATCCTCAAGCTCTCTTTCTGACTCAGAGTCAATTACGCAACCTTAATTCATGAACACTCCTGCAAACCTACAACTGTCATATCCCGCAACAAAAGAATATGGTTCATCTTCTATGGATGAAACAAACTCTATTTCCCAAACCCGAGAAGAATGGTATAGCAAATCCAATAAGGGAGAGGGTCTCTAATCTTTGTAAAAGGTTAGTATCACCCTTATTTCTAAGAAAATATTAGATTAGGCCAGAGCTGCTGTAAGTTCCGCCGAGGCAAAGAAGCCGTTAGAGCAATAGATTTATGCCTAATCTTTGATTTTTTTAAGAACTTTCCTTAGAAGAGGTCTGCTCAGACTGTAGTCAAGCACCTAAAGTTGTGCTCAACAAAATTTGTCAAATACAGCATGTGTGTTTGACAAAAACATTTACAAATTAAATGGATTGTCGAACTAATTTCTTATATTCGACAACATTCGATAAATTTAGTCTAGTACCATCAAGCACGATTTGCATTTTTGTGAACTGATATTTTTTTATCCTAATCATTAACAAAACTCACAAAGTAAGAACTTAATCAAGCTTAATAAATACTATTAAAAGACTCGTGAGCAACTCAAAGTTATGAACTATAAAATAAACTAAAAAAATTATGAGAAACTTATTTTTTTTTAATATTTAATTTATAAACATTTTGTATAAAAATTATTTTTTACTAAATAATAATAAATAAAGAGAGGTGATTAAAATAATTGAAACCTTCCATTTTAAACTTTTTGAGATGGAAACCATAATTTTAATGCTAATATAGGAAACACTTTTTAAGAGCTAGGAGCCTTGGGACCCTCCGCCTGGACCACTATCATTTTAATAGTGGAGCAGGAGGCGTGATGACTTTTGGGGTTATACGTGAATCGGAGAGCCACTATCATTTCTTTTTTTTTTTTTTATTTATTTTAAAAAATTTCATTATTATAATTTTATTATTTTCATTACACGCTGCGAATTGTGATGATAGCCGATCAATCTTTCATACACCGGTCATATAAAGAATTGATTTAATAAGTTACGAAATTCATTGACCGGTCATATAAAGAATTGATTTAATAAATTATAAAATTTATTATATAATAAATAATATTATAATATGTTATTATTTTATAAATTTATATTTTTTTATAATTTTTATATAATTTATAATGTGATATAAAATACTGTTACATATTATAAAATTTATCATATAATGAACTATGTAATTTATTAAATAAATTTATATATATATATATATGTGCATCATTTTTTTAGTAAAATCATGTTCAATGTTCTATACAAAAAAAAAATAATGTTATTAAAGTGAGGCCGAGGCTATGTTATGGATCTTTTTAAAATCATAGACAATTTAAAAAATAATTCAAATGTATTAATTATTTAAAAAAATATTTTTAATATAATTAAAAAATATATATAAATTACGATGATTTGACATATTAAAAGGATTTTTTTATTTATAACATCAATTTTAAGGGTGGATATAGTTCGGTTCGATTTGTTTTTAGTCAGAACCGAATCGAAAGGCAATTTTTCAATTCTCCTATAAAGGAGAATCAAATTTAACTGAAATGATATTGAAAACCAAATCAATTTTATTCAAATCAGCTTGATTCAATTTTTCAATTTTGTTCCAACCTCTAAATTCTGATGTCTATTTTTCTAATAATTTTTCATTTGATCTCATTCAACTCAAACAACTTCTAAAATTTCTAAAAACTATTAAATAAAAAATGAACAAAGGAATCAAATTGGTTCAAAATTATTAACTAAAAAAGTATAGCCAACTCACATTGGAGAGAATGGAGATGAACGATAGTTTAGCGAGGCGGTGGTGATAACGAGGATGCGAGACGGCAAGGTGGTGGTGATATGGCGAGACGGTGAGCAACGAGATGGGAGCGGCAAGGGCGAGACGACGAACGGTGGTGAGACGACGAGACAAAGAGGGTGAGACGGTAAGATGACACAATGACGAGCAACTGTTAGTCTATTTTGGGTTAGATAAAAATGGTGAGAAAGATGCGAGCATTAAGAGTGAGAGAGATGTTTTCAACTTTTGATTAAATTTAAAATTTAGGTTTAAGTTTTTATAATTTAAAATTTAGGTTTAAATTTTAAATTTTAAATTTATATAAAAAGTAATAATTGACGATTGGAATTCTTGGGACTTAATCACTAAGGAGATGTAAAGATAGATTTTTTTTTTAATTTTAATTTAATAAGAATAAATTGTTTGTAGATAAGCTTACTTTAACAATTATGATTGGCCAATATATTATTGACACGTGGCCAAAAATGATTAATTTATAAGGATCTGATTTATCGATTCGGCGTTTATTTTTAATGCAACTAAATTGAACCTGAATTGAACGTTCAGTTCAATTCGAACCGATTTAATTGATTCTCGATTTATTTTGCTCACCCTTAACCAACTTTATATAATTGACATCAACTTTATACAACCTAAATTATAAAATTATACAATAATTTAATAGTTTACAATAAAGATAAAATAAATATGTTAGAAAATATTATGAGTAACGTTGAGTATTTTAACTTTTTATTTTAAATTAAATATCAAAAGTGATGTATGAAGTAAATAGTAAATGATAAAATAGTATAAATTTTAACATTATTAATTATATTTTATATTTACTAGAAAGGTCACTTTTAAAATCTAATTTGAAAAAAAAAATTTAACGTTACTCAGAGTTATTATTAATTTTATGTTCACGAGACAAGAACTCAAACTCCATCTTTTAGAGATTGAGATTTAATATTATAATATAAATCTTAATCTTTTGTTTGAACGAGGCCAATGGCAACAATGGCGAAATTACCAAGTACAGTGGAGGCTTAATTTTAAGCCTACAACTAGCGCAAAAAAAACAAAATACAACTGAGATGTAATTTCTCGCCTGTTTGAAAGTATTTTTTTTAAATAATTTTAAAATTTATATTATTTTATATCTAATATTTATTTAACATATTATTTTTTTAATATAATTTAAGATAAAATTTAAAAATATATAATATTACTCTTTCTCATTTATTTAAAAGTATTTTTTTAAGTGCTATAACTATTCTTCAAATTCGAAAATAGAAAAGTGTTTCTATTATCTAAAAGCACTTTAAGTATTTTTTTTATAAAAAAAATACATACTAAAATACATTTTTTAAATAAATTAAATATAAGTCTTTCTCAAACAACACATGAAAATTACTTTTAAACTCATAAAATTATTTTAATTATTTTTAGAAATAATAATTATTTTAAAATAATAATAAAATAGTTATTGTGATCCCTTAAACTTTCATCATCTCTTAAAATTGAAATTCAACGCTATGATTAGAAATCTCAACACCAGAGTTTGGGGGTCATTACCCCCCTAAATCTTAACATATTATGAGAGTCGACACTAAAATTCAAGACTTTAATATTGAGACCAAACAAACTTTATCCCTTCTCAACCTAGCCTCTCTCATATCTAAGATGACCACTTAGACTAAAGACTCAATTTTCTAACATTGTAACAAAGGGCCTAGTCTCTCAAATATAATATTCGAATACTCTATTTATATAAAAGGCAGAGTTAATTTTAGGACCAAAAAAAGTTGAGATATTGTATTTGAGTTCCTCTTTGTATGAAGAGTAAATATGTACAGCAAAGAGGAAAATTTTAAAAATAATCCTATAATTTTATAAATATTATTTATTAGTCACTTTTAATTACATATTCTTTATTAGTCAAATAAATTGTAAATGAACATATTTACCTTTTTTTATATAATATAGTGTTAACAAATATATGAGCGTCAAATCTAACAAATTTAAAATTAATTTAAATTAATTCATCTTTAAGAACACGGTTCAAAATTTAGAATTTGAATAATGGTGAAGTTTGAAAAAGAAATAATTTGAATGAGAGAGATATGAAGTGACAAAAAAGAAAAATAGAGCAAGTTGCATCGCAGACAATTGTCACGAGTTCACGATTGTTGGTTGAGATGGCCAACAATCTTGGCCAATAATTTGTTGGCTATTTCGGCCAACAACTTGTTCAATATTTCAACCAATAATTATAGATCTGCGACAATTGTTCGTGATGCAACCAGTTCTATTTTTTTTTGTCACCTTATTTATCTCCCATTTAACATTATTTCTCTTTCGAACTTCACAATTATTCAAATTCTGAATATTAAATTATATTTTTAAAAATGGATTGACTCAAGTTTAAATTTATTAAAATTAAAGTTTATATATTTTGTTTAATATTATATTATGCATACGAGGACAAATATATTAATTTATAGTTTATAAAAAATATATAATTAAAAGATGATTAATAAAAAATATTTATAAAATTAAAAAATTATTTCTAAATATTTTGCTAGCAAATATGTGTAACTAGTAAAGATGTAGTTGATAAATATATACTATTTTTAATTAAAAGAAAAAGGGAACAGGGCGCAAAATGCAAAACAACCCACAAAGAAAAGGGAGGTTGTGTTGAGGTTGACAAGAGTAATGACTAGAAAATTGGCCCAGCGGAAGGCAAAAGGGGGAATTGTCCTTAAAAAGAGACAGCAAAACAGAAAATGCAAAAAGAAGTGAAAAGGATGTGTGTCCTCTGAAGCATGTGACTTACAAATGTAAGGTATTTTACGGATGAAAACTGACACATCGAATCTTCCTCTCTGTTCCATGTGCCCGTGGTTGTGCTTAGCTCACAAGCACCCATCTGCACGGTCCCAACTCTCAAGTCCCAATCCCATTAATTAACAATAATAAGTTATCCACACTTGATTCATTTGGGTCCCACTCTATGAGTATCTCCGCCTATCCCGCTCTCAAAAATTTTCCAGTTGTCTTACCTAAGCGCTTTTTTTTATTTAAAAAAAAAATATAAATATAATATATATTATTTTTCCTGAATTCCAACCAAAGACACGATTGCTATAAGGTTCAATTCATTTAATATAACCCATAAAAAGCCATTATAGTTTGTCCCATGAGTGCGGGCCAGATGCTTGGAGAATACATAAATACTTTCAAATTGGCTTGTAGAAGAGTCTCGCCATCGGACTACCTTAATTGTACACGAACATTTTAAAAAAGACTTGTCAAAATATTATGAATATAAATATAATTTTAATAATTTTAATATGAATTTTATTCTGACAATAAAAATTTGATCTTATTTAAATAAAATTTTAATAGATGAATTTAAAAAAAAAAATTTTAATACTTTTTAATTCTAACAAAATTTTATAATTACATATTGAATTTTCATTACAACTTTATTAATAAAGTCCAAATAGCTAAGTTAGCAAAAGATATTAGAAATACAATATAAACTTTAGATTCTACACCTTTTTGGTCAAGTTCTAAGCTTATTTTGCGCTCTCTCAAAATACTCAAACAACCTTATCTTTATTCGTTGTTGTTCATTTTATTATATTCTATTCTTTTCTCTTTATTCTGGTCGTCGTTGACTTAAACATCAAAGTGTTATTACTAAATAACTTTTTGCATGGCCTAACTCTTTTTTAGTTGCAGGATTCTCAACCCCAATACCTTTGGAGCATATTAGTCTAGCCCAATTTCTTTCGAAGTCGAATTGCTATTCTCAGGAGAAACAAATTTGACTTGTTGATCCGAAATTGACAAAAATTTTGAGTCAATAATTTAGTGTCGTCTATTAAGTACAAGGAAAAAATATATGAGAAACATGCATTCAAAGATTATGGTTACCCGCTCTGTAGCCACTCAGAATAACAACAAAATTATTGGTTAATGGAAACCATAAATAACAAAATTAAAAATGATCTATAGAAGTATGAAAGAACAACGTACCATATCAATATGGGGAATCACCAACTTGGCAAGAAGTACTAAAAAAAGAATTTAAAAAACCACAACAATAGATGGATAAATTAAAGGGCTTGCTAGTTAAAGTACTAGAAATGTGTAAGAACTTAGAAGAGTCGCAAGAACCTCGATATATCATCGAACTACAACATAACCTTCTGAATTTGAGGAGCACCCTTCTAATAACGGGGGAAAGAAGAAACCTTCCTCAATTTACTTGAGAATAAAAAAGAAAATGAGTTCTAGCAAAGTCCTCCAAAGGAGAGAGTCACCCATCGACCAGGAAGTCCTACTAAAGGAATCACGATCATGCTCCTGTTTAATAAGTGTTAGGGTTGGTGGTTACGTGCCATCCCTGAATGTACATATTCTTATTATTTATACATGTGTACATTTCTATTAAATCGCTAATGCCTATTTAAATGGTATTATGCAATGTAACGTTATAGACATTGTATGATCTGAAGGAGTTCAGATTTAATCTAAAAGAGTTTAGATAAGGGCTCACAGTTGACCACACTGAGATATATAAATGCTAAGTGTTAGCACAACTAATTGTTAGCTGGTTATAATACTCAGCGAAGATCCAAGAGTTGGAACCTTGTCTGTAATGGGACATAGACCCGAGAATATACTAGTAATTGCATAGTTACAAGAGTTGCAATCAGGTGCTAGAAAATGTTAATTGCGCAAGTATGTTCTTGAATATTATCCCTGATTTATTTTTGTCGATGCGGGTTTGTCGGTGGATATCTTTATATAGATCAGCATATGTTGTACCTATAGGGTATAGATGGTCGTTCCTACCCGACTATGAACTTAAAGCTTGTATTGACATATGAGTATCTAGCTAGAACTGGATATGAGACGGACTCACGAGGGCCTCCGATAGACACCTTATGTAAGCCGTTAACGGAGGGTCCTCTCGAGTTGAGTAGTATACGTGGTCCTTTGACCTGAGTGTCATGGTGGACTTGTAAGTTATCCACCATACTTTAGTTCTACGCATGTCACAGGCCTTTCATGGTGTGACCGCTGGGTATAGTCCGATGCTTATGGAGTTCGGTGTGAATAGATATGGGATCCGTCAACTCGCATAGGGAGTTAAATATCTAGATGCTTCGAGACTGTATCTCAGAAGTCTTGTGGCCACAAGCATTAATCCCGAAAAAGAGTTTCTACCAAGGTGTAACAATATGGCAAATGAGTTTGCATATATTGTTCAGTGAGATACAAGTTTGTGATAGATATAGATGAACACATGGAGATTTGACGGTAATAATCTATATCTCCACACATCTAGGATATCACAACGGAAGAACTATACGTATGCGTTGTGACCTCAGTTTAGATGGTTGACGCGCTGATTTGTATTTTCGTGACATGTGCGTGGGGGCAATGTTCACGGACTCATGAAATAGTTGCATTTGACAAATCGAGCGTGGACTTAGGGAGTCCTACGATATAGAGTGTACTCATTGTGCACTGGAACAGTGTACCGGATTAAATTATTCAGTTTAGTAATATTCAGCACTACCACAGAAATACGTGCGTATTTGTATTTAAGCGTTAAATATAACAATTAGTTAATAATTATTATTCACTAATTGTATAATGACACGTGGTGCATTGTGGATCATCGATTAAGCTTACCCAAGTGTAAGATTTGGTCAGACCCGTTAAAGAGTATACTTAGTAACTATTCAAGAGGGGCAAAATGGTCATTTCACACATTGATTATTTAATTATTAAATAATCATAAATATCTCATTATTATATATTATAATATTTTATTTTATTATATAATATTATTATATTATTATAATGATGTTTAGTTTTCTTCCATTTTATTATTATAAAATAATTTTTGTATTATTGTGAGATATATATGTGTGAATTTGTTGGAAGCAATTTAAAATTGCTTCATTTTTCCATTTTTCGGTGTTGTTTTGAAAGAAAAGGAAATTGTTTCAAAGGGTGGCTGGCCAAAGATTAAGCAAAGTAATGATGGATTTAATCCAAATTTTGAGATTAATTCTTATGCTAGATTTTATTGGCTACCAATTACAACAATACAGAAATTTATTTTATTGATCAAAGAGTTGATCAAAGAAAAAATAAATTTAAAAGAGTTTAAGAATTAAACCCAGTGTTGAATTTGGAGCTGCTATTTTAACTTACCAAGCCTACCGAGTTGGTGACTAAAACTGCCGATGGGTTAGTCTTCAGGCGAACTCCCAAGATACACGTGTAAAATGTTACACGTTTCAGTGATTTCTTAACCCTTCAAATATATTAATATGATTAATATATTATTTATTGTTTTAATTGCGTTACTGCTTTTAAATATGTATGAGATACGTATTTTATACAATGAACACTATTGCACATGCATACACCCACGTTTATTAGATCCCCAACAATAAGAGGTTGGTGATTCATAATCTTTAAGATATAGACGAGGTGTCGACAGGGATAAGATGATTTGGATAAAAATAATGCCTAAAAGATATTAATCAAATATATTAATATATTATTTATTGTTTTAATTGTTCCGCTGCTTTTAAATATGTATGAGATACATATTTTATACAATGAATACTATTGCACATACATACACCTACGTTTACTAGATCCCTAACAATAAGAGGTTGGTGATTCATAATCTTTAAGATATAGACCAGGTGTTGACATGAATAGGATGATTTGGATAAAAATAATGCCCAAAAGATATTGGACAAGCTCAGAAGGAGAAACAGAGATGTATAAGACACTATAGAAATATTAAACAGATGTAGATAAGGTAGCATAATAAAAAAGGATGCAAAGGGAATATTGAATAGATGTAAAAGATAGCAGAGTTGAGAATGATGTAAGGAAATAATGAATAGAATTAGGGAGGAGAATAGAATCGAGGAGGATGCAAGGAGAACACTAAATAGGATTAGGAAACATAATGAGCAGCAAGGCTTAGCACCTAAGGCTAGAGATCCTCTAGAAGAGAAATTTTAAGGTATAGAGGAACAATTGCATCAATTTCTTGAGAGTGGTGTAAGGCAGAAACCTCCCCCTTAAGAGCAACTGAGTGGGAAAAATGTCTCCTCTTATTGATGAGCTTAAATATATAAAACTACTAGTATGCTTCAAATTGCCAAGCTTACCAACTTATAGGTGTACATCAGATCCATATGACTATATGGACTAGATAACTGAACTATTGTTGATAATTGGGCTTAGATAAAACCAAATATGCTTCTTGTTGTATATGAAATTAGATTGACGGGCCCTCATCTGGTACCAAAGTTTGAGATAAAAGTGTTGGGTTGGGCGAATCATCTAGGGTTCTTGCATGTGGGTTGTGTTCATCATACAAACAATATACATATCTCATACATACATGTGCACAGTGGAAGATTAAATACAATGAACACAGAAAATAACATTTGATTAAACTGAAATTCGAGATTGATAAATATCACCAATGAAGCCTTTGGATTAATTTTCTTTGAAGTCCACCATGAAATGAATCTTTGATCAATTCTAGCAATCAACAAGGGTGGGTTTGATTGTCTAGAATGGCAGCATCTTAATCCAGCATATATGTTTAACTCTTAAACATTTTTCAAAGTTAAACAATTTAACTTAATCATTTTTGTTTTTCCCTTTATTCAACTCTTGAATAAATAAAACAAATATTCTTTTTAGTTATTACATTTAGTAACCATTAATTCAATTTGTTTTGTTGTTCTAACACTTAAAACACAAAACAAAGAATTTCAATTTCTCAAATTGAATTGGCTTCCAAAATGCAAAACCTAAAATCTAAAACATTAATGATTTTCAATTTCATTTCACTTTATATACAAATGCATTAATTCCAAACTAATTTGAATTTCATTTGCATTTCATTTGGTTTAACCTAACCTTAGTTAACATTTAACCTTAGTTAGATTATTTTAACTTAACCTTTAAGTTAATAAATATTTAATTAATTTAACCATAGTTAACTAACTTAACCATGGTTAGGTTAACATTTACTTAACCTTTAAGTAAGGTTAACTTAATTAACTATATGATTAACCTTTAATCATAGTTAATTAAATCATTTATTTAACAATTAAATAAATAAATATTTATTCTTATTATTTAACAATTAAATAATCATAAAGTGAAATTACTATTATATCCTTACTCGGTTACCAAGTTAACCTAAAGTGGGTCCCACCAATTTAACCACATACTTTAGTTAACGTAACCTTAGTAATTGCTGAATTATACTGTATTGAACAATTCAATACGGTACACTGCCCAAGTGCTCAAAGAGTACATTTCATATTGGGACTCTCTAGGACTACACCCGATTTGCCAAATGGAACTGTTCTATTAATCCGTAATCGATATCTCACGCACACGTTACGAATATTACAAATCAGCGTGTCAGACCATACAAGTTGAGGTCATAACGTATACGTATAATTCTTCCATCATTTATACCCTGGATGTGCGGGGATATAGATCAGCACCGTCAAATCCCCATTTGCTCATCCATAATCTTATCTCCAGATTCGTATCTCGATAAACAATATACGCAAACACTTTTGCTATATTGTTTAACCCTATGGGAAACTCTTTTCCCGGGTTTATGCTTGTGGCCACAAGACTTTATGAAATACAATCTCGGAGCATCGGATATACAACTTACCTACGTAAGCTGACGGATCCCGTATCTACGCACACCGGACTCCATGAGCATCGGACCATCCCCAGCGACACATAGCGGTCAGACCATGAAAGGTCTCTGACATATGTGGAACCAAAGCATGATGGATCACTCACAAGACCACCGTGGCGCTCAGGTCAAAGGACCACGAATACTACTCAACTCGAGAGGACCTTCCTTTGACGGTGTCATAGGATATCTATTGGGGTCCTCATAAGTCTGTTCAGTATCCAGTCCTGACTGGATACCCGCATGCCTATACAAGCTCTAAGCTCATGGTCAGCTAAGAACAACCATCTGAACCAGTCAGATATAGACATACACTAATCTATATAAAGTAAATCACCGATAAACCCGCATTGGTGATTATAGATCAGGAACATTATCTTTGAGACATACTTACATAATGATATTTCTTAACACCTATTGCAACTCTTTGCAACTATATCATTACAAGTATACTCTCAGGTCTTTGTCCCATTATAAACAAGGTTCTAACTCTTTAGACCTCGCTGACTCTTATAACCTGCTAACTCTTAACAGTGCTAACTCGTAGCATTTATAACTCTCAGCTTTGATAACTATTAGTTCTGATCTAAACTCATTTAGACCAGATCTGAACTCTTTCAGATCAAACAATGTCTGTAATGTTACAAGCATTATACCATGTTAATATAATATTAACAATCTTTATTCGAAATGTTTATTGTATAAATATTAACAATTAATATTCATACAATATTGGAATGGCACGTGAGCACCAGCTCCAACAAACTCCCACTTGCTTCAGTGCCATACGTACTGGTATCTCATACCAATACACTCCACGCGTTTCTCAAACGCTATAGGAGTTTAGGCTTAAGGGGTTCGCTACTTCCAAGGATTGATTCCTAGATTTTTATTACAACTCTTGTTGCCAAGAACTTTCTAATTATGTAATTTTCAGAGTTCACATGATCAGAATACTGGTATGCCTTATGGCTTCTTGACTTAAGCAATTACCGTTATTTTGCAATATAGTGGGATAGGATCCACTGAGCTTGGAACTATTCAAAGTTATGCAATTAATTTTGAATATCCATAGTACTTTCTTTGCTGACTTCTCAAGTCGCAACTTATTCTACCTCCAAGGCAGAATTACCTGTGGACATTTACTAACACTCATTTAACCAGCTCCAGTACTGATAAAGAGAAATACATAACTAGATGTAGACTTTCTACCATTCTGATCAGACGTAAGTCTGAATATGTGTGTCCCTTCTTTTGTAAGAAACTTTCTCCATATTTTATAAACTTATCCTATATACTTCTCAAGTATATATAGATATGTTTCACAACCATTTAATGGTTATGATCTAGATTTAACAGATACCGGCTTGTAACACTTACAACCATCTAAATCCAGATTTCGTACATTAGACGGTATGTATTAATCTATTTCTAGCTAATGCATCTGAGACGTTAGACACTCTAACTCTCTCATCTTTTTCCCGAGGACAATTCCTCTAAGAAAGATGAATGCCACTTCTAAAAGAGACTTTAACTGTCTCACAGTCAATGAATTTGTACCTTTTCATGGACTTATTCTATATACGAAGTTTGAAAGAGTCTTATTAGCTTCCTAGCTATATCTTCATAAAGCTTTATACCTAGTATACAAGAAGTCTCTCTCAAATCTTTTATGAAGAAGTTCTTTACTCAGATAACACTTATCTGATTTACTTGCTATATAGCAACATTGTTTCTAATATTGAGTATATATTTTCCACTTTAGAGAACTAAAAAGATAATTATACTTCCACTGCCCTTTTTGAACACACACGCTTTCTCTTTATTCATGATAAAACTAGACTTTCTGATTTCATCATATAAACAAAGATTCCAACTTAGAGAAAACTACTTAAGTCCATTGATGGACTTCCTCAGTTTGCACATTATATTAGAAGTTAGGCTTGGATGCAAAAACATCAAGTTATTCTCTGCATATCTCTTACTCGAGATATACTTCCCAGAACAGCTTATTTACATCCATTAGCCAGTCCCATAATCATAATATACAACAATAGCCAACAAAATCCAAATTGACTTTAGTATGGTTACTGATGAAAAAGGTTTCCTCATTATTAATCCTAGATCTCTGAGTGTAACCTTTCAACATTAGTCAGGCCATGAAGGACTATTCCTTCAAATAGGGCCCACATTACTTCCTCTGCATAAACGGATTTACTGCTGATAGAAACAGTTTCTACAGGAAGCACAACTAAGTCCTAGACTTAATTGTCATACTTAGAGTCAGATTCGAATTTTATGGTATCTTGTCATCAATAAAATCTAAATTGACTTTAGCATGGTTACTGATGAAAACGGTTTCCTTATTACTGATCCTAGATCTCTGAGTGTAACCTTTTAACATCTATCAGGCCTTGAAGGACTATTTCTTCAGATAGGGCCCATACTGCTTCCACTACGTAAACTGATTTACTGCTGATAGAAACAATTTCTACAGGAAGCTCAACTAAGTCCTAGACTTAATTGTCATACGTTGAGTCAATTTCAGATTTTATGATATCTTGTCATTTTCCTGAACAATGTCAAACATCGTCTCTCCATAAGTTAAAGGATCTTTTTCTTCTACTAAGAAAACACCAAGTACATCTTCAGGTATCATACATACCTAAATGATGGGTTTGATATCCTTTTCAACTTATGACCATTGTATATTAAAGGTATTTCACTTAATTGAAATTAAAACTCCATCGTTGGTTCATCTATTTTTTGGATTGACTTCATCAAGTTCAATCTTTCTATAATCTCCACAATCCATAAGAAACTCTTTCTCTAGGAATGTGACATTATGAGAAACGAACATATTTCGTTCATCTGTATTATAGAATTGGTATCCCATTATACACTTGGGATACTAAATGAACCGATACTTGTACCGTTGGATACAAGTTTATTCTGTTGCATAACTCTTATGAAAACAGAATAACACCAAGTCTTAACATACTTAAGACTCGTTTCCTATTTAGTCTATATCTCATATAAAGTAGTAGGAACGATTATGGAATTATTTAATAAGTGAGTAGCAGATGTTAAAATATAACCTCATAGATATTTTTAGAAGATCAGCGATTCTCAATATCAATCAGACTGTATCTAATATAGTCCGATTCCTCATTTCCTAAACATCTTTATGTTGAGGAGTATCTGAAGGACTATGCTGAGAGAGAATCATATTCTCTTTAAATAATTTATGAATTTACTGATTATGTATAAACTACTTCGATCTAATCGCAAGCACTCAATATACATAAGGGTTTGTTTCTTTACTTTCATTGTCAGAACATTTTGAACACTTCGAAATTATTCTGACCTACGTTTCCTAGAAACATATGTCCATATAGTGACAATCACTATAAAGACAATGAAGTATCGAAATCATTTATAACAGTAAGATTTATTGGACTAAATACATCTATATGTACCAGATCCAATAAACCAGTGGCTTGGCGTCTCACACCTACATAAAGATTCGGCCATATTCTTTTGAATTCATAATTCAAACTAGTCAATGTACTATAGTCAGATCAAATATCTGACCATCCTTAACCAGCTAGGATAGTCGTCTCACGACTACATGACCTAATCTTATATATACTACTATTCATCATTATTTAAGTTGCTGAAATACTATATATTCTGTTCACCTATACACTTATAACATTTCTTGTTGTATATCAGATATAACAGCTATTCATTAACTAACATTCAGTTAGTAAATCATTATCATTATCACAAGGAACTATTTCCATTATTTTTATGATAACCCTCTCTGTCAACTACAGGGAGTGATATGATTTACCTAATAATGTTTGACACGTAATAGTAATTATAAAATATTAATGCTGTTACTAGAAATAAGAAGTAACTGTGAAGTTTTAATGGCTTCCACGTTCAGGAAATCTCTATTACCTACGTGAAGCTGAACTTCTCATTTCATAGTAATCTAGCATTTCTCAAATCATGCAACATCTTACAGATATGAGAATAACAAGCGGTATCTCATACCCTTGCATAGTTAACATCAAATGCTAATGAAATGTTAATGTTTGGTCAAACAGATATCTAATGAGTCAATCTTTCTTAAGTGAAAGTGCGATAAATAGTAACATTTACTATTTCAAACCTTATAACGGTGGAAACACTTTCCATTATGACTTTTCTCTATCTGTGGTTTAGTAATATCAAATATTATTGAATATAGAACTATTCTTAGATTCATAAGCAAGTCTTACATATATTATTCAGTACCCTATAGTTTTTGGTATTTGTTCAAGATTAGTAACGGATTGCTCGTACTCATCTTATCTCTATAAGACAATCTTATCTCTATAAGACAATTATCTTATCTCTATAAGATAATCATCTTATCTCTATAAGACAAAATAGGAGATGCGTAGCAGAACATTTCTTTATCGTTAATAAATTACGTTTTAGATCATGGGTATAACTGTTATACATTTTTTAATCTAAAAACGCCTTCCCACTGCTTTACTTAATCCCTTTAATCTCTCAAACGGGATAACGACAGTTTAAATATTTTAAACTATACAGCGGGAAGTGGACCCCATTGGAATTTTACTCCAGCCTCACGCTAAAGCAATATTGGCCTTTATAAATCCAACAAGTAGACAACTCTTGTCAATTGTATCTCATACAACTCTTACTACTGATCCTAAATACACATTACCCTCACGCTAAAGCAATATTGGGTAACTGTATTTCAGATTAACTCATCAATGCTCAAATATATGTTACTGACACTATCCTCACGCTAAAGCAATATTGGATAATATGTTCGCATATATTTGATTCATCTCATGTTTTACCGGCATTAGACCAAGTCACACCGACCAAATCCCTCACGCTAAAGCAATATTGGGAAAGACCATAGTGACCCATCTTACACCGTATTGACAAGACGGACCATTTAAAATATTATCACATAATATAATAAATTTTAATCTAATTAAGAGAGATTTTAATTACAGGCTTTCATATTATATGCTCTCATCACATGAGAGGTTATTCTCAATCAATTATTCATTTTTGCACAAGCACAACTAACCCCCACCAGTGGGGCCCCCATTGTGGTTACAAAAATAAATAAAATAATAAAAATATTATTTTCTTAGTTTATCATGTAAACTAATAACCCTTATTATTACATCTCATAAACCCCCACATGCGAAAAAATAAAAAGATTTTACTTTTTTTTTTTAGTGTAAGAACGCCGCGGAGCTGGTCTTATAGCGCTGCCGCGCTAGGGCTTCACAAGCCTCAGCGCTGCGGCGATGCCTTACCAGCGCTGGGGCGCCAGAAAACCAGCGCCCTCGCCCTCGTCCAACGCTGGGGCGCCAGACAATCTGCGCCCCCGCGGTACTCCAACGCTGGGGCGTCATACGCTCAGCGCTCCCGCGTTCATATGAACGCTGCCGCGCTGGACCTTAGCGCTGCAGCGTTCCAGGTGCTGTTTTTCACTGGTTTGCATTTTTAACACTTAAAATGCACCCCAACAGCCCCGGAACTTGTCCTACAACTTAGCCATCACTTAGCTAACACTAACAAATCACCCATAACAACACAAACAGCTCTGATACCAATTGTTGGGTTGGGCGAATCATCTAGGGTTCTTGCATGTGGGTTATGTTCATCATACAAAAAATATACATATCTCATACATACATGTGCACAGCGGAAGATTAAATACAATGAACACAGAAAATAACATTTGATTAAACTGAATTTCGAGATTGAGAAATATCACCAATGAAGCCTTTGGATTAATTTTCTTTGAAGTCCACCATGAAATGAATCTTTGATCAATTGTAGCAATCAACAAGGGTGGGTTTGATTGTCTAGAATGGCAGCATCTTAATCCAGCATATATGTTTAACTCTTAAACATTTTTCAAAGTTAAACAATTTAACTTAATCATTTTTGTTATTCCCTTTATTCAACTCTTGAATAAATAAAACAAATATTCTTTTTAGTTATTACATTTAGTAACCATTAATTCAATTTGTTTTGTTGTTCTAACACTTAAAACACAAAACAAAGAATTTCAATTTCTCAAATTGAATTGGCTCCCAAAATGCAAAACCTAAAATCTAAAACATTAATGATTTTCAATTTCATTTCACTTTATATACAAATGCATTAATTCCAAACTAATTTGAATTTCATTTGCATTTCATTTGGTTTAACCTAACCTTAGTTAACATTTAACCTTAGTTAGATTATTTTAACTTAACCTTTAAGTTAATAAATATTTAATTAATTTAACCATAGTTAACTAACTTAACCATGGTTAGGTTAACCTTTACTTAACCTTTAAGTAAGGTTAACTTAATTAACTATATGATTAACCTTTAATCATAGTTAATTAAATCATTTATTTAACAATTAAATAAATAAATATTTATTCTTATTATTTAACAATTAAATAATCATAAAGTGAAATTACTATTATATCCTTACTCGGTTACCAAGTTAACCTAAAGTGGGTCCCACCAATTTAACCACATACTTTAGTTAACGTAACCTTAGTAATTGCTGAATTATACTGTATTGAATAATTCAATACGGTACACTGCCCAAGTGCTCAAAGAGTACATTTCATATTGGGACTCTCTAGGACTACACCCGATTTGTCAAATGGAACTGTTCCATTAATCCGTAATCGATATCTCACGCACACGTTACGAATATTACAAATCAGCGTGTCAGACCATACAAGTTGAGGTCATAACGTATACGTATAATTCTTCCATCATTTATACCCTGGATGTGCGGGGATATAGATCAGCACCGTCAAATCCCCATTTGCTCATCCATAATCTTATCTCCAGATTCGTATCTCGATAAACAATATACGCAAACACTTTTGCTATATTGTTTAACCCTATAGGAAACTCTTTTCCCGGGTTTATGCTTGTGGCCACAAGACTTTATGAAATACAATCTCGGAGCATCGGATATACAACTTACCTACGTAAGCTGACGGATCCCGTATCTACGCACACCGGACTCCATGAGCATCGGACCATCCCCAGCGACACATAGCGGTCAGACCATGAAAGGTCTCTGACATATGTGGAACCAAAGCATGATGGATCACTCACAAGACCACCGTGGCGCTCAGGTCAAAGGACCACGAATACTACTCAACTCGAGAGGACCTTCATTTGACGGTGTCATAGGATATCTATTGGGGTCCTCATAAGTCTGTTCAGTATCCAGTCCTGACTGGATACCCGCATGCCTATACAAGCTCTAAGCTCATGGTCTGCTAAGAACAACCATCTGAACCAGCAGATATAGACATACACTAATCTATATAAAGTAAATCACCAATAGACCCGCATTGGTGATTATAGATCAGGAACATTATCTTTGAGACATACTTACATAATGATATTTCTTAACACCTATTGCAACTCTTTGGCAACTATATCATTACAAGTATACTCTCAGGTCTTTGTCCCATTATAAACAAGGTTCTAACTCTTTAGATCTCGCTGACTCTTATAACCTGCTAACTCTTAACAGTGCTAACTCGTAGCATTTATAACTCTCAGCTTTGATAACTATTAGTTCTGATCTAAACTCCTTTAGACCAGATCTGAACTCTTTTAGATCAAACAATGTCTGTAATGTTACAAGCATTATACCATGTTAATATAATATTAACAATCTTTATTCGAAATGTTTATTGTATAAATATTAACAATTAATATTCATACAATATTGGAATGGCACGTGAGCACTAGCTCCAACAAAAAGAGCATATCATTTTACAGCAAACTGATCTAAAGGTTCGTCTAACACTTTCGAAGAGCCTGTAAGAAGGTTAAGAATCCACAATAACTGCGACAGATCAAGCAAGGTCAGACTAAAAGTTTGCGAGCTTCATAAGGTAATTCCATTATAAGGTAATTTGTCTTGGGGCATTTGATTTGCTGGTGGCCCTGAAAACCCCTAAGGAAGAATTGAATATGAGCCGGTTTTGGTATTATCTGTTTGAAAATCCAACTACAACTTATGTGACTTCTTACGAGTAAACTCCTCGATATATAAAGATTGAAAAAAAAAGATGGCAAAGAGGTTAGTTGCAATAAATACCCAGAGACGGGTGTGGGGCCACGAGTTTAGGAAGTCTCCAAAGAAAAGGATGGTTTGAGAACGAAGAGATAGAATGCCATTAAAAGTGACAAAATACCTTAAGAAGGATTAACCCCGAGGGGAGAGTAGGGGGACTAGACGAGGAGGTGTCCCCTTAGAATAGTGAGAGTCACTGATAGTCTTATTGGAAATGGTGTTCGAAGCCATTAAGGAAAAAGGATTGCTTGAGGAGCCAAAAGCCTTCATGACCCCACTTGAACAACGGAGTAAGGATCTGATATGCGAATACCATCAAGATCACGACTATACTACCAATAGGTGCCCAGCTTTAAAGTACCATATGGATCAATTGATGAGAAAGTGATTCTTGAAAGAATTCAGAGCTGACTTAAAGAAGGAAAAATCTCGGCCGAACAAAAACTTAGAAGTCAAGAACTTTCATCGATAAGCAATGACCATAATAATCTCAAGAGGCTCTATGCTTACTAGAGATTTAAACAGACAAAGAAAGAACTACTTTCAATACTCATTATAGGACACTAAGTGATGTATAATACTCAAGCCACTAGGAAGCCATAGGTTCAAACAGTCCCTATTATATTTTTACTGAGGTGGATTTAAGAGGGGTTAGTTACCCCTATAATAATGTGCTGGTAATAATTGTATAAATAGCTAAAATAGAGGTAAATCAAGTGCTCGTTAACATAGGAAGCTTAGTGGATATAATATTCAAGAAGACATTGAACAAACTCGGTATTAAAAACCTAAAGATAGAGAAAACACAAACCCTAATATATGGATTTAAGGATAGCTACATAATGTCATAGAGTTATTAGTTTGCCCATGTCTCTAAGAGAGAAGTCATTTATAAAGGCTATGATGGTGAACTTTATGGTGGTCGACTAGGCGATACTCTATAGAGTTATATTGAGAAGATCATTTTGCTGCGAGACCATTCTGTTACGGTGTTGATCTCACAGTTATGTGCCTTGTGATCCTATGCTTGGCATAAAATCCAACGCCTTGTTACAATATTCGAAACCATTATCCATTTATAGTCTTTTTATCTTCTTGTCGGTTTGATTTTCAATAAGATCCTTCTATGTTTTGAATGTCTCAAACACTTCTTCCTTGTTCTTCAAAATATAGATTCATAACTTTCTAGAATAATCATCAATGAACGTGAGAAAATACCTTGCCCCACCAAGTGTAACTATTTGTGTTGGCCTCAAAGATCTGATTGTATATAATTAAGAGTCCCATTTCAGTATTAAACTTTATCCTATGTGCTTTTTCAAGTATATAATACTTATAAAACTCTAATGGCTGGAACTTATTCTCATAAACGCCTTTTGATTATATAATTCATTTAGATTCCTCTCTCATAGTTGGGCTAACCTTAGATGTCATAGCTTGATTTGCATATTTTCATCATTTATAAAGAATAATGCAGAACCATTTACTGCATCTCCTCTAAGCACATACACACTATTGTGCCTCTTATCTCTTATCAAAACTATGAAACTTTTTACCACCTTTGAAATTTTAATTTTAGCTCTGATGGAACGTTCATTCTAGTCTAACATACATAGGGAAATCAAGTTCCTTTTATGGTCGGAAACATACCTAAATTCTAGCAACTGTCTCACTTTTCCATAATATAGTATAAGTCTAGCACTACCAATTCCCAAAACTTGACAAGCCATGTCATTCCCAATCAACACCTTACTCTTGGGTCTTGTGCTTACGTGCCATTCTCTATATTGTATATATATATATTTATTTTTGTATTTATATTATCATCATTTCATTAAAATCGCTAATTGTATTTAATATATGATAAGATACTTGTAACGTTTCAGACATTGAATGATCTAAAGGAGTTCAAATTTAGTTTAAAGAAGTTTAGATTAGTGCTAAAAATTAGCAACGTTGAGAGTTATAAATGCTAAGAGTTAGTACTGATAACAGTTAACATGTAATAAAAGTCAGCGAAATCTAAAGAGTTAGAGTTTTGTCTGAAATGGGACAAAGACCTAAGAATATATTAGTAATGACATAGTTGTAAAGAGTTGCAAATAGTGCTAGGAATTGTCATTATACAAATATGTTCTTAAATACTATGTTCCTGATCTATCTTTATTGATGCGGGTCTGTCGGTGAATACCTTATTATATATAAATTAATGTATGTCTATATTTGAATAGTCTAGATGGTTAGTCTTAATAGACCATAAGTTTTGTGAAAACTCGTATAGAGATACAGGTATTCAATAAGGACTGGTACTGAACAGATTCACGAGGACCTCTAATAGATATCCCATAAAGTCGTCAATGAAGGGTCTTCTTGAGTTGAGTAATATTCGTGATCCTTTGACCTGAGCACCACGGTGGGATTGTGAGTGATCCACTATACTTTGGTTTCACACATATTAGAAACCTTTCATGGTCTAACCGCTGGGTGTCACTGGATATGGTTCGATACTCATAGAGTTCGGTATGTGTAGATATGGGATCCATCAGCTCATTTGTGTGAGAAATATATCATAATGCTCCAAGATTATGTTTCGAAAAGTCTTATGGCCATAAGTAATAATATCGAGAAAAGAGTTTTATTCTATAGATAAATAATATCAAAAAAGTGATTGTGGATATTATTTATTGAAACACGAATCAAGAGACAAGTTTATGGTCGAGTATATAGAGACTTGACGGTGTTAATCTATGTCTCTGCTCTACTAGGACATACATGATGGAGGAATTATACGGATATGTTATAACCTCAACTTGTATGGTCTAACGCGCCATTTTATGATATCTGTAACATATGTGTGGGACATTGTTCACGGAAGTATAGAGAAGTTTCATATAATAAACTGGACATGGACCTAGAGAGTCTTACAATATGAAGTGTACTTATTATGCACTAGGGCAGCATATGGAATTGAACATTTCGATCTAATGAATTCTAGCAAACTGAAAATTTATTTCAGGTTCCTTCACGGTATGTACTTGTCAAGACTTAAATGTTAAGTGCATCACATAATTAGTTAACAATAGTTATTAACCAATAAGATGTTGACAAGTAGCACAATTTGGTTCATGAATTTTTTTTACTATGAATATACCATTTAATCTTACTAGTAAAAATAAGTGGGGTAAAAGTAATTATTCAAATTATTTTGAATAATTAATTAACTATTAGATGAGGTATGTGTATTCATGACATGGCCTTAGTGTACACGATGTGTAATTAATTGTGTTTTCCTTTAACAAAATATATTGGTGATTATATGTAATGGTAGGGCATTTGTTTTGCATTGTAATGCAAAATTGCACAAATAATATCACATGCCATGACAAAAGGTACTAGATCAATATGGTGAGTGTCATTAATATTTTCACTTAAGCATGTCTCTTGGTAGGTTATGTATAGCATTATGTGTTGGAAAGAGAATAGAATTCATTCATTCAATTTGGTGAAAGAAAAATACGTAAGTGAGTGTTGAGAGAGAATTGGTATTAAGTTTTTAGCAAGTGTTCTAAAAAATGTGTTGTAAAGAACAAAACTAAAAATATAAAGTATTCATACCATTTTTTACTTTAAACATAAATACTTGTTGCTGGAACAATTTTGTAGCTACTATTCTAGATTTACAATCTCACCAATTTGTTGTGAACTAAAATTGTACAACATCACACTTCAAAGTGAGCTCAAGACTTGAAGATTAGAATTCTTGAAGAATTAAAAACTACATTCAATCCGGGTAAGTTTTACTTATTTGTTATCTAATTTAATTTACATATGAACATATATGAGATATATGTATATGATTATATTAGATTGAGTATATTTTATATCTGATACTTTTGCTGCATGTAATAAAATTTTAAAATTATATATACACTCAATTAATCACACACTCACTTAACACTTACCACCGTTAATAGACTAAAAATTAACAAATAGAGACTTGTTCAAGCACACATAAAATGTATAACTAAAATTCAAAATCCACTGACCAAAAACCTCCCTATAATAAGCGACAAGGGTCTATGCACTATCATAGCTATCCTCATAAGCTATAACATCATCTACCTTCTTCTTCTTGTCATTGGCTTCTTCTTAGGATAATTCTTTATAAAGTGCCCATTTATCTTACAGTAATAATACTTCTTTAGTTTGCCTATGGACTTTGATATTGAACCATTCTTTGACTTTCTTTCTCTTTGTTCAGGCCTTCCTCTTGTAGTTGGTCCTTTAGCATTAGCCTCTATTTTTTTTCTTAATTGCTTAGAGTTTAATGATGATTTTAGATCCTTTATGGTTAAACTCTCTCTGCCGTAAAGTAATGTATCAATAAAGTGCTTATAACTCTGGGGAAAAGAACTCAAAAAAATGATGGCATTGTCTTCATCCTCAATCTTCACATCGATGTTTCCAGATCAATTATAATCTTATTAAAAGCATCTATATAATCTTTAATCAATTTCCCTTCTAACTTAGACAACTGATAAAATTTCTTCTTTATATGCAGACGATTTGCCAACGACTTCATTATATAAAGATTATCCAACTTCTTTCAAAGACCAATAGTTGTCTTCTCTCCAGCAACTTCCCACAAAACCTCATAGCTGAAAAATAGAATGATTGCACTATGAGCCCTATCTTGAACATCTTTTCTCTCTGTTTCAAATTTAGATGATTCTGACTTCTTCTCTTTGCTAAATAGAGCTATTGTTTCCTCTAGTGCTGAGCCTAATCCTAGACTCATCAATAATGTTATCATTTTAACATTTCAAAAATTAGAGTCATTCTCACTGTTGAATTTCTTTACCTTATACTTGGATATAACCATGATTATTAAATCAAGCTTTGATACCAATTTATTGACAAAAATGCTCTACACACAAGTATGATCTTTCAATAATCAAGAAAATAAAAAAGAACAAAGAAATTAGGGTAGAAAAAGCACACAGTGATTTACGTGATTCAACAATTGCCTATGTCCACGACGGATCAAGTTATTACTTCTTTTATTAAATAAAAGAGAATCAATGATAACTCACAAATAACTCTCTTACAAAGAACTCTCTCTCTTTAAAAGGGCCTATAACAATTACTCTCTCAATTATTCTCTTTTGGTAGTTCTGTTGTGATTGCCTATTCAAGTCAAAATAAGGCCCTTTATACAACTACATATGCCATAAGTTAACCTTAATACGAGCTGGAATTAAATATGATATTTTAGCCAACTTATGAGTCTTCTTATTTTTTAAAATAGGTCGCATTAACATGGGGGTATTCATTTTTGAACGTTGGGGCATTGAAAACGTAGGGGCTTTGACTTCGGAATGTAAGGGCGTTGGCCAGAACGTAGGGGCTTTCTCTAAGATAACTCACCTATGCCACTTACTAAAATTTACGCTATGGCATTCCCCTTTGAATGTTGCGACGTTCACTAGATTCAAATGTCTTTACACTTTTACTTTGCGTCTCCTTTGCATTGGCTTTATTCCAAATAATTTTCAATATGATTTTCAATCATCTTCTCACATTTACATATTAATTTTTTTTATTTGTGTCACAAAATAAGTAAAACAATTTTAATTAACAATACAACACTTCATTACTATTCTAATTCCATTAATGTTAAATTATCTACTCTTTATTTACATATTCTAATTCCGTTATTTTGAATTTGAATTAGTTTGAAATTTTAAAATTTTCATTGACAATTACAACCTATTTGATTTAATTTGCTTTCTGCAAGCTAAGATTTTATTTATTATTTGTAATATCTAAACTTTAATAATGCTAGAATTAGTTCTGTATATGAAATAGGCTTCTTAAGTTTAGGCATTTACATTAAAGTGTTATTTATAAAATTATTTAAATGTCAAAAGAATGTGCATGAAATTAAATTTACTGCCAATTAAACTAGATAATAAATAATTTTTTTTTACTTTTAAAAAAAATTGAAGGCACAACGTCAATAGTGTTTGCTTTTTTTTTTTTTTATACCAAAACATTATTATTATTATTTTTACAAAAAATATACATTCTGAGAAGAAAAATTGAATGTCAATAGTTTATTTGTGTCCCCGGTTGTAGGCTTCGCGAGAGAGTTTCACGGTATTAGTTTTTGGTTTTCTATTTTTTTTTTAAATAAAAAACTTAATATCTCAATGAGAATGAATTACATTCTTTTATATAAAAAATAGTGAATGAATTACAGTTGAAAACAAACTTTTCCTTTTAGAGTTTCACGTCCCATAATATAATTAAAAGACTCCTACAAAAACAGTAATTTTCGCTTTAGAATCAAAGGCTAAATAATCTTGATAATATTCAAGGACCCAATAATTTTCTCTCTTTTTAGCCATCTTAGGATGTGGATATGAGAAGCCATATTGTAATAGACAGAGAGAGAAAAAAAAAAAGACAAGGAAGAAAATAATTGAATATCAAGTGTGTGTGTAGGTAACAAAATAAATTTCTGGTTTGAAGAAAATTAAAGTTGCACATACTACGGGATGGATGTGGAAAATTATTATGATACAATACCCCTACGGCCTAGGCTCAGTTCATGTTATCTCACCCCAATAATTTAGGTTTACCCAAGATTGCTTTTTGATTTTTCTGCTGCCTCTCTACTTAGAAATCATGGTTATATAATTGATATATATATATATATATATATTTGATATTTTAATTCATGAGATATTTGATATATTTATCATATATTTTTGTTGTATAACTACTTCATTAATAAAAATTAAAAAATTAATAATTATTCGATAAGTGATACTTATTAATTAGTAATACATTAATTAAAATATAAAGTTTAATAAATTAGAGCTATTCAAATCCTTTATTTTTAAGTTAATGTCCTAAAATAAATTATATTTATTAATTTATTTAGTACAATTCCAAAATTATTTTTATTCCTATAATCTTTTTCAATACACCAAAAACTCAATTAGTGGTGTTTTTAGATGTGCAGAAATTCAAGATTCCCTTGTTATCACTAACATTTTGAGTTGGTAGAATTTTTTTTTTGTTTAATAAAAATAAAAATAGTAAGATGTCAAATCGTTTAGTTCATAATTATATATATAGAAATAAAATATTATTTTAGTTTCATATTTGTTAAATTTTGAATTGACTAATTGTAATCTTTTTTATTATCCTTTATTTTCAAACTTATGTGTGTAAACACGTGGATCTTCTTTTAATTTTAGTACTCACATTTGAGAGAAGAGTATTAATCAAATTCTTTTTTCACATAAGAATACGTAAAAGGAATTATTCTTATAATTATTAGTGTAGTTTTTTTTCTACTTCATACATTTCTTATATATAAGAATTTTTTTTTGATATTTAGAATTTAATTAAGATTAGGTATTTAGAATTTGATTAGAATTAAGAATTTAGATTTTAATTAGGATTTGAGCTAATAAAGAGACAGTAAGACCCATGAACTTCCTAACTCCAATTTAAAAAGCACAATTCCAGTCCCAGTCATCTAACGACTCACAAGTTCTTCTAAGTTAATCTCAGACTATTCTATTAAAAGCCAAGAGCTGCACTCTAGCGACTCATGTTATTAAATAAAAACTTATTTAATTAAAATTATTTTTAATTAAATTAGCCTTGGCCTTTAGATCAATAATAACTACTTAATTAACCCTAATTGATGTCAATAATTAAAGTTAGGCCATAGAAAAATCTTGTCTCTTTAATTATTTATTTACCCTTAAGTCATTGAATGCTCTAATGATTATTTTTAATATGTCTATATTTGTAAATAAATTTACAAATAAATATTGTTATTCAATAAATAATTTATTGAATAAACTGTGGCCATAGATTCAAATGATCAAGTACTACAAATATTTTATGTGGATATTATTTATTAGATTCTACTTTACAAATATATGTTTCTATAACCCATGCAATTATATCTTCAAGATATCGAAGTTTTGACCATTTATCTAGATCTCACTTCGTGATAACTCAAAAGATATAACACATGAATGTAAATTTATTATTTGCTCAAGATTAAGGTCAATCAAACTTATTAAAATTTTTGTGAATTAAGATCAATGACATTTAGTTAACTTGATTGAAATTCATAGTAGTCCTATTCAATGTATCATATACACTAGTTTCTTAACTCAAAGTCTTTACTTCAATTATAAAAGTAAATCGTCTATTATAAGAAGTAAAAAAATTACAACCTTATATAATGAAATACCATTTTCATTAATGGTTGTGAACAAAATTTAATTTATAAAAAATTTTAGTCTATACTTATTGTATTAACATTATATATCTAAGATATAGATCACATACTTTATAAATATGGGCTCATCAGTGTGTGTTCAACTATGTATAAATAAACTTTATTAATCAAATATAATGTTATTACTTATATTTTAAAGGCACAAAATAACATAAAATATCTAACATTTTGATTAAAAAAACATTTTCTCATTTTTAAGCGACCCATTTATAGAAAGTAGAAATTGTTCAGAATGTGCAAAATTAAAATTGTGGTTATCACAATAACAACCATAACTTAATGAAGAGGGTTACAGATTTTCAACCAATCGTCTCTCTTTGTTGTAAAAGTAAAAATTAATATAAATGTTTGTCATGCTGGAGTATCCTACTCTTTAATATATCAAGCTCAAAGATTTTAAAACTATTAATAACTTTTAAATGCCACCTACAAACGTGTTCAGATATATGACATTCACTTGTAATTATGATTTATGATCTATAATGTAGTTAACATTTGATATATTGCCTTAATATTATCCCAAAAAAAAATTCTTTGAGTGTCCTAATGTTACATTTAACAATTAAAGTTTAAATGAAAGAAAATCATTTTTTTTTATAGATAAAATTTTCACAAACATGCACTTTGTTGAGTAAAATGTGTGTTGTATGGAGAATGTGTTTACAAAGATACAAAAAGTACAATTTGAAAGTTAATGCGTGCTTAGAATTGTCTTCAAATTATTTCTACCCTCACAATTAATTATAATCAAGGTGCACTTGGGTTGAATAATAGGATAATTTTAGAATTCAATGACTTATTAAAAATTGTAAAGGTGCACACCAAATAAAATCTCCTTGGACAATAAATATAAAATTTGAAAGTGATTGATAGAAGAGAGAAATGTGATCAAAGATTGAGAAGAGACGTTCATTCTATTAAATGAAGTATGCCTGCAGTATTTATAGAGTTCAAGTGTCTCTTTGGGGAGACACAGCATCTCTTCGAAAGGTCACATCCATTGAAAGAGATAGATGACTCTCTAAAGAGTCACAATTATAGGCCTGAGTATTGCGGCGCCCAACGGATATATTGGGTATAAGTCTGATTGGGTGGCACGATGCCCAAGCCTTCTACGGCTTGGGTGCTTCCCTTTCTTCCTTATTTCTCTTTTTGTCTCTTTCTCTCTACTCTAACACTTGATTTTACATTTGTTTATTTGAAATACACTCTTAAATACCACAATCCCGCATATATTTCAATAAACTAATGTGAATCAAATCAACCACACTATTAAAGTAGAATTTAACTTATATGAATTGGTATTCTTTTAAGCTATTAACCAATCCACTAATTAAGTAGCAGTATTTTATAGGAACTAGGTGAAACCCAATTTCTATCAACCTCTATTCCTTTGAATGTAAAATAGAGGATTAAATCATCAAGTTAAACTTTCTAGAAACTTGTTTTTGTTTGTGGTTTGGTTCTATTAATGGTTATGTGCCTTCCCAGTTTCATAAGTGCTCTAGAGATACATGTTTAGCTCTCATAGGAACCGACCCAATTCTATACTCATATAGATGACACTCAATCAAGTGTGTTTTACAGGTTTAACATACCACCCTATAAAAGGCTATGGAGTTCATTAAGAGTATTACTCACCCTTTTCCATTATAGATGCACTATTTTGCCATAGAAAGGAACTCATATAATATAATCAGTAGTATAATAAGACAAAAAGTCATTTGTTCTTACTTTTATGAACCTACTTTAATGAGATTGTCAATCACATAGGTAGGGTTACTATAACTGTTGTTTCATGCTCTAGGCAGAAGTCTCATCCCCCTTGACGTATGTTTCACTAATTTCCTATTTAGTGACTTTGTTAGAGGATCGGTGATGTGATATTCTATATCTTATAATTGAGTGCAAGTATACATTATCGTATGCAAGTAATAAATTGACAAAAGAGTCGGATGTCGAACCTACAAGGATTTTTTTTTTTTAACCAAGTACTAAAATTATATTTTTTTAATAATTATTTAGAAAAATAAAAATCTAAGAATGAATTTAGAAAGTATAAAAGCAATGACACAATGTAAAATTTAGATGATAGCAATATAGAGAAAACCTAGGGTTAATATTATCCCTCAATATACTTTCTAATGATTAATTCTCTAATATTTAATTCCTTTAGTCTTTGTTATAGATCAAGACACTATTGTATTCACAAGCCTCTCCCAAGGTCATGCAAGTATACCTTAATTTATCAAATACCTATATTCTTATGGTACTTGTAATAAAGTAAGATTCATTAAGATTAAGTCTTATTGATCATACATGCTAATTAGGTATATTTCTATCATAGTTTAAAACTTGCTTATACAACATTGAATATTACTCTATAATCATACATCAAATTACCTAGGTCTAAATATAATGATTCTTCTTCCGAGATTATCAAAATATTACCAATTCCTTCACCATATATTGGTTAGATCTATTGAAGCATTAAGAACAAGTAAATTGAATAATAAAGAACTAAGTTTATTAAATATTAAAAAGATAAGGCAATTAAGCTCACATATTGAGTTCAAGTATTAACTCTAGAAAAAAAAAATTGGTTCATGGCTACAAGAGAACAATGGAAAAAATAATAAGAAATCATGATACAATGAATAGTAAATTGATATAAATGTCGAATTGCTCTTGATTGCGCTGCTTAAAAAACCTTTGGTGTCGAAGAACACCTTGAATCTCTCTCTATGACTGCTTCAATTAAGCTCCAATTGCTCTCTAAGACTTGTATTGTGTGTTCTTGATGTTCTTAGATAATCTCTAAAGGCTGAGGACAAGTGACCTTTTATAGGGATTGATTTGAGCTTAAAATCTCTAATTCTTGTTGGGTCAGGAATTGCACTACCACTTGGGCGCTGCATGTAAAAGGCCGTATCACAAGAGTGGTGAAGGTCTGACGCTGGAGTGCTAATATGTCGCTAGCGGGATGGCAAGCTAGCGCTGGAGCGATGGAGCGATGAATTGCTACTTAAACGGGTCATTTTTTTCTATTTTCTTATTTTAATCACTGTTTTAGCACTGGCGCGAAAATTCTTGTGGCACTGGGCGACAAGTCCATATTTTAAAAAGTTTGCACATAAATAACAATAATGAACATAAATAACCGTTTATTCTCATAAAATAATAAAATATCAAAATAAAAATATGAGAAAATATATGATAAATATGCCCTTATCAATCGGCCAAGTTCATCTCTGACCTTACATAATCTAGGTTCACTACCCTAAATTCTAGTAGCTGCTTAATGATGTCATGTCTTAGACGAATATATTTACGTTTTTCATTATAAATCTTACTCGTTGCTCTAGCAATGGCTTCTAGGTAGTTACAATTTGTAGAAATTATTTTAGGAGGGTGAGTACTAATGCGAAGATCACTCATGAGTGTCTTAACCACTTAGCCTCAGAACAAGCTTTTTCCAAGGCTATCAATTTCAATTTCATGATATATTGTGCTATAAAAGTCTGTTTAATGTATTTCTAATATATAGCTCCTCCACCCAAGGTGAATACATATCTACTAGTAGACTTGACCTCATTGGATTCAAATACCCAATTAGCATAACAAATACCCAATTAGCATAACAATAACCTTCAATCACAGATTGTGATATACCATATAAAAGTACATAAGTTTTAGTGCCTATAAAATATTTTACAACTCTATCTAAGACACTCCAATGCTATTTTCCTGGATTGTGAGTATACCTACTCAGTCTCCCTATAGCATATGTTATATCAGACCTAGTATTATTCATCAAGTGCATGAAACTACCAATAATTTGGGCATAACGGATCTGATTGTCTCTATACCCAACATTCTTTCGAAGTTTAACACTAGCATCATAAAGTGTTACCACTGGTTTGCATGTTGTGTACCCAAACTTCTCAAGAAACTTCTTTACATTGTACTATTGTGATAAAGTAAGACTATTAGATATTTTCATAATCTTTACCCCAAGTATTACATCAGCTTCTCCTATATCTTTCATATCAAACATAGTTGATAGAAATCTTAGTCTCAAATATTACTTCCATACTTTGACTTAATATGATCATGTCATCCACATAAAGATAAATGATGACATATCTATTAGCATCAAAGGTTTTATAATACACACATTTATCAAAATCATTTATCATAAAACTATTTGATACTAGAGTATTGTCAAACTTCTCATGCCATTGTTTTAGTACTTGTTTTAAGCCATACAAAGACTATACCAACTTACATACTTTATGCTCTATACCAATACTAACACAACCTTCTAGTTGTTCCATGTAAATTTTATCTTCTAAATATTTATTTAGAAAGACGGTCTTTTGTTGTGTGATTTCTATAACACAAACTAACACAAGTATATGTTATCGCAACAAGTAATAAATGATGAGTAAAGTGTCGATCTCACGAGAAATTGTTATTATTACTTGCTAAGTACTAAAATTGTGTCCTTCTACTCTTATTCAAGCTATTGACAATTTAATGGTTTTGATATCTAAACTAACTAAACAAGAAATAATAATAATTACAAGAATTAAGCAAAGAGAGCAAACGTGATAGCACAAATACTCAAATGCCTAGGATTACAATAATCCCTCAATACTTCACTTGAATCTAATTATTTCCCTTAGAATTATCAATATGAATGTTAACCAAGAACCCTAATATCCTCACAAGCCTCTTCCGATGGTCAAGTGAGTATATCTCATTCAATTAATCATAAATATTTCTATGATAATCAAATTAAAATAAGATTCATTAAGTTCAAGTTCTCTAAATGGTCATATATGCCATATGAGTATATTCTTATCTCATATGGAACTCATACTTTTACACAATGATCATATATCAATTTATTCATGGCCAACACAAAATTCCCTTTTCCAAGTTCATTAAGGTTCCCTAATCAATTTAATACATTGTCATGTAATTAGAAGCATTAAGCATGGAACAAATTGAACAATTCAATACCAATATGACAAATAAGAAAAAATAATCAATCCAAGCTACATATGAGTTCACATTGTAATCCTAGCAATAAAACTTAGTTCATAATTAAAAACATAAGTTTAGAGCATCTAATAACATCATTATATATGCTGAATCAACAACAAATATGAAATTGAAGAGAAGAAGAAATTTCCCTTGATGCAATGGTGATGTTCTTCCTCCAAAATGCAGAAATTCTTCTCCTTCCTCTTGATTCTTGCCTTTTATTGTTGATTCTTACTTCCAAGACCCAAATGAAGTATTAATTTTCATACTTTCTACTGCCCAACTTCTCTTGGCTCAACAATGGGCATTTATATAAGTTTAGGGTTACAAAAATAGGACAAAAATGCCTAGAATCTAGCGCCGCGACATTCAGATTTAATACCGTGACGTGAAACTTCTGGAGTGCATGCCCCGATCCCCAATACTCCGACGCTTAAATCGAATGCCCCAGCGCTTCACTGTAGTAGGTGAATAGTAACTTAGGTACTGTTTATTGACACTGTTTGCATTTTGAGCATTTTAGTCCTTTCTCGGATTCTCATCTCAAATTGCTCCATTTGTATTCGGTTTTTGGTATTTTTGCTCTGATAGTGCTTAAATCTATAAAAAAAACATTAATATACATAAATAGCCAAATTATTGGGATAAATTGAACAAATATCAAGTTTAGGAGGATAAAATATTTTTTGCAATTACGCCTTATCATCTTTACATGAATTTGATGTTTGAACAAATTATATATTGCAGCCAATGTAATCAAAATCCTAATGGATGTAATTATAGTTACAGGTGCACAAGTATCAAAGTAATCTAGGTCTTTCTTTTGAGTGAACCCTTTGGAAACCAACCTTACCTTATACTTCTTAATAATACTATCAACCCTTATTTTCTTTTTGTAGATCTATTTACAACCAATGGGCTTGATACCCGGAGGTAAATCAATCAATTGTCAGACATAATTACTTATGATTGAGTTGATTTTATCATATATTACTTTTCTCCATAAAGGAGCATCATGAGAAGTCATAGCCTCACTATAAGTCTTAGGGTTCTGTTCTATAAGAAAAATATAGAAATCATTACGAAAACTAGTAGCTTTTCTCATTCTCTTGCTTCTCCTAACTTTATTGTTAGAGCTTTTCGGAGGGTCAACATTAACCTTTATATGAGTCATATTTTTATCTATATTGGCTTTCTCAGGAAAGTTAGACTCATAGAATTTTGTATTTTTAAACTCTATTATGTTGTTTGTATTAAACAACCCTATGGTATCCTCTAATACCAAGAAACTATATGCAACACTATTCTGAACATAACTTATGAACATACAATCAATAGTCTTAGGTCATATCCTTTTCCTTTTAGGAAATAAGAATATTTACAAGACAACCTTATACTTTAAGGTATGAAAGATTCAGAACATAACATTTTCATAGCTCATAATGTGTAATTTTTATTTTCTTATAGAGAATTATGTTTTGTATATGGCAAACAGTTAAAATTGCTTCCTCCCACAAGTTCATGGGTACCCTAGAATTAATCAACATACAATTCATTATTTCTTTCAAAGTTCTATTTTTCTTTTCAGCCACTCTATTAGATTTAAGTGAGTATAGTGGTGTAACTTTATGTATAATTATTTTGTGCCTATAATAAGAACTAAACAAGTTAGACACATACTCTCATCTTCTATCAGTTCTTATTCTTTTTATTTTCCTACCAAGTTGATTTTCAACTTCTTGTTTATAAATTAAGAACTTTTCTTATGAGTTATCTTTATTTCTTAACAAATATACCTTAATACATTTTGAGAAATCATCTATAAAGGTTATGTAAAATATTTCCCCTCCTCTAGTCATGATATCTTTAAAATCACCTAAGTCATTATAAATTAAACCAAGCAATTCGATTTCTTTAAGACTTATTGGTTTACAACTTTTCTTAGTGAATTTTTCTTCCACACATACATCACATTGATGCATTTCATCTAAATTTATGTTAGAAAGTAAACCAACTCTTTTCATCTTTCTCAAATAAAAATAATTCAAGTGACCTAGTCAATCATGCCATAAAATTAAAGGCTCAACAATATAAACTGAGGAAATGTCTTTTTTTATTGGAACATCACGTACATTAAGTTTGAATAATTTATTGAAAGAATACCCATTTCCAACGAATGTCCTACCATTGGTCATTACAACTTTGTCTCTTTCAAATGAGACTTTTACATTTGCTTTTTCTAACATAAATATAGAAACAATATTATATTTAATATTAGAAACATGGAGGACATTACTTAATACAAGAGACTTTTCTAAAGTTAATTTAAGGAGAACTTTTCATTTTTCTCACCATCGGTGCAGAATGAAAATCATCAAGATACACTTATTCTTCTTCATCTCTCATAGGGACATACTTTTGAAAAGCACTTTTGTCTCCACATATGTGTCTAGTGGCTTCAGAATCAATTACCCACTATTTGTTGCCACTTGCAACCATGTTCACTTGTAAAAATCCATTGTAGCAATAACATCATCTCTCACAACCAAATTGGCCTTAGGAGTTTTGTTGTTCCCATTCTTGTTTCTATGCTTACATTGATATGCAAAACGACCACCCTTTGTATAAGCATAATACTTACCTTTCTTTTTTAATAAGTTTTATTTTTCTTAAAGTGAGTGTTACTTATGAAATCTTGATATTTCCTATCATGATTATCACCCTCAACTAAGTTGGCCTTAGAAACTAATTCTTTGGCCTTTTTTAAATCCATTGGCAATTCTTTTCTTTTATTCTAATATGCACAATTGAATCTTCTAATGTCAAATTTTTCCTTTTATATTTGTTGCTTTTCTTATAATCCTTTTATGATTCAGGTAATTTTTCAATTAAGCAACCAATAATAAAAGATTCAGGGAGAATTATGTTTTTATTTTTTAGATCATTTAGTAGAAGGTGAAATCATGAATTTGTGTAATGACTTCTTTTTCCTAAAACATTTTAAAGTTTAGAAAATTTGTTATAATATACTTTTAGGCACCAGCATCTTCTATTACATATTTTTTTCTTAAACTGTGCTCATATTTCATGTGTATCTTTGTATGTGGAATATACATTGTATAACTCATTTGACAATGTATTTAAAATTGTATTATGACATACCTTATTAGCTTTACTCCACTTTGGGTACTTCTCTTTGTAGTTTTTTGTAGTAGCAAATAGAGGAGGAATTGTAAGGTATTTGGCCAGACCTGATCTTGCCATCTTTTGAAGTGTTTCCCATTAAAATATGGGATTTTCGTAGCCTTTGACAATGACTTAGCTATAGCAATCAAGGATGAGTCACTTGTAGTCTCCATACATTTATAGAAATAGTTTAAGATTGTTGAGTAAAATGTATGTTGTATAGGGAATATGTTTACAAGGAGACAACAAGTACAATTTGAAAGTCAAGATGTGTTTAACATTGTCCTTAAACTATTTTTACCCCAAAAATTGATTATAATTAAAGTGCACTTAGATTGAAAAGTAGGATAATTTCAATATTCAATGATTTATTAAAAGTTGTAAAAGTGCATACCCAATACAACCTCCTTAGACAACAAGTATGAACTTTGAAAGTGGTTGATAAAAGAGAGAAATGTGATCAAAGATTGAGAAAAAAAAATTTATTCTATTAAATGAAGTGTGCCTGCAGTATTTATAGAGGTCGTGTGTCTCTTTAGAGAGACACCATATCTCTTTAAAAATCTACACCCTTTGGAGGGGATAGATAAATCTCTAAAAATCCATAACTTTAGGCTTAGGTACTGTGATGCTCAATGGATACATTGGGTACAAGCCTAACTGGCCGCTGCGGCGCCTAGGGGCTGGTACCACGACGCTCAATCCAGTGCAAGAAGTGCCACCTAGACCCACCTGGCGTCGCGGTACTCTTTTCTTGGCACTGCGGTGCACAATCACGGCATCTAAGGCCAGTGCTGCGGCGCCCAAGCCTCTTACTTCTTGGGCACTTCCAATTCATCCTTCTTTCTCTTATCGGCTTTTTCTCTCTACCTTAATGCTTGATTTTACATTTGTTTATTTGAAATACACTCTTAAATATCAACATACTTATTTTAATAATCTTAATGGTAAATGATTTGTATTGCATTTATTTAATGGAGATCATAAGTTTAAATCCATTTTTCCCCACCTTCAAAGGAATATTGAATACATTAAATTTGTTTTTCAAATCCCCTTCCCCATATTTAAAAGGATACTAAATAATGAGAGAATTTTTTTTATATTTAATTCTCTTTTAATTATATTATTGCATTCATAATATTAATTTGACTTATTAACATTTTAATAATTACAAAAAAAATTAAAAAATTAATTTATCAAGTAGTATGATAAGTTAAAATAACCACACTCAAATATTAATCTCACTTATTACTTATAATTATATGCCAACAAATATGAATTGGTTGTAAATAGTGCAAATTGTAATATATATGCCAACATAATCTCAAAATTACACAATATATGCCTCATATTAAAAAATTACATAAATATCTTAAGAGAATAAGTGAAAAGATAAAATTTTCATTAATGAAATTGACACTATTAAACACTATTAGACTTAAACTATCAAAAAACCCTTAGTTAATAAGTTCAATGTATTATAGTAAATTAATAACTTGTGAACAGTACCCCCGTCGTGAATAGTTAATAGTACTGTTAGTGAATAGTTTTATTACCGCCATTTATTGACCGAAAACCATCATTAGTGGCAGATTGATCTAAAATACATATCATTTAATATAAAATTTTGTGATCTATAAGATGGTGGAGCTGTTTTCATTAATAGAGTACTAGAAGAGAGCCAAAAAGTAGAGATAGGGTAGCGGCCTCTATAGTGCCACCGCCTTCTCTCCACTTTTTAGCTATCTCTGGTGGTCCATTAACAAAACAAATTACACCATTGTGTAGATCATGAAATTATGATTAAAATGATGTGTACTTTGGATCAATCCACCATTAGATGGTTTTCGATCGACAAATGGCGGTTAAACTATTCATTTACGATACTATTCATTGTTCATGATTAAGTTGCACACCATTTGTTTATAATTTTATTTCATTTTGTTCAAGACTTCATTTAATATGTCTTGTAACGTCTTGTACTGTTAATTTATTAGTGCATTGATTCTATTTATTTTTTACAATACATCATTTTATAAAATCTTGTTGTAAGAATGTGTGATGATATGAGCATAGATACATATTCAAAATTATAATACGTTGCGGAAGTATATTTTATACATATTACACTCAACCAATACATTAAACTCATGTATCATATACATGTATATGTATAACTATTATACAAAAATTATAAATGAAGAATACTTACAAAAAATGATGGTAGCTTTTCAAATTTGTATGTGTTCCAATTCTTAGCATCCATGTATTTTATTTAACTCTTAGAGTCTAGTACAAGACTCTATTTAATAAATTATTGAAAGTATGTTGTGTGTGAGGTGAGTGTGTACATTTTAATTTTTAATTACACATCACGCATGCATAATTAAGTGCAGCAAAATATTTAACAAATATCTCATTATGCTAATGAAATATTAGAGAACTCATCATTAAAGCGTGCTTTGTGTAATTCTAGTCTAGGACTCAGTGGAATTATTTGAGCTAGAATAATAGCTTTCTATTCTCGATTGGAATTTTGATTGAAGCAACATTTGCTTCATTTTTGTCTCTCGACACTATAACTATTTTACTAGTTATTGACTTGCTTCACATTGCTTTATTTTATCTCTCGATACTAACATGGAGGATAGCCACACTCAACATATTCATCTTTGGGATGTCAAACAAATGTAGGCTATTCTTTTAGGTGGTCAAAGCCAAGAATGATAGACTATTAGGACCAGAGCAGAGGAAAGCAGTGTTGAATTTGAAAGAGTATCTCAAGAAACCTTTAATTTTATCTTCTTCGCTTCCTAATGAGACTTTGTCTGTGTATCTTGTAATTTTTAAAGTAGTAGTCGATGTATTATTGTTCAAAGAAGATGAGGGTCAACAAAAACTAGTGTTCTACATTAGTAAAGTGTTGTTAGACGCTGAAACTAGATACTTAGCGACAAAAAGCTAGTTTTGGCTTTGACCTAAGCCAAGGAGAAGCATCGATACTACTTTCAAACCTATTTTATCATGGTGTATATCTCTTATCCCCTAAAGTGCATCATTTCTATGTTAGATGCTATAGGAAAGGCCACTTAAATGGCAATGAGACTAACCAATTTAGAGATAGAGTATCGGCCACGAACAATGATAAAAGGACAAGTGATGGTCAAATTCATGCTGGAATATGAATAAGTCGTGAAGGACGACATCCTACTTCCCCAGCCTAATAAGGAAGAAAAAGCCTGTTAGATGTAGTAGATGGATCATTCAATAGTAATGGTTTCGACTTAGAAATAATGATAGAAATTCTTAAAGGATTATTCTTAGAACACGCAGTACAACTATTATCCCCACATTTAACAACGAGGCTAAGTACAAAACACTAAATGAAGGAATTATATTAAAAAATAGTTAATAATCATAAAGTTGTAGATCTATTCACACTTAGCCTTAGGTACTTCACAGTGGAATAAAGATTACAATGTAATAGAAGGATGGATGAAAAGCTACCTCACTAAAGCAAATGAGATTGTTAAGGGGGGTTATAAGAGGTAATTGTCAGACAAATCCTCAAAAGAAGTAACTTGAAAGCAAATAGATTAGTAAATAAGGCATCTGCCTCAAAATATAACTCTGCTAGAGTTATAATCTCACCACCAAAGAAAATTTAATGATAAAAAAGAAAGGCGACCAAATAGAGGAGGTTGCAGAAAGACTGTAATAGAAATAATAGATTATCCCACTTGGATGAAACTATACATTGACTTCTTACAGCACAGATAACTTCCTGTGAAGAGGAAAAAAGCTCGCAAACTCAAAAGCAAAGTGGGCATATTACACTGATAGAGGGGGAATCGTATAAAATAATATCCATAGGTATGTACTTAAAATGTTTCACTAAAAAAGAAAGGAAGAAAGTATTAGAAGAAGTTTATTGGGGAATGTCAACAACCATACCAGTGTAAGGATTCTAGCCTACAAAATTCTTCGATAAGGTTTTATTTGGCAAAGCTACAACATAAAGCTATGAAGTATATATAAAGATGTAAAAAGTGTTAAAAGCACGTAACAATCATTCACCTGCCAGCTGGAGAACTCAATGACATTATAAGTCTATGGCTTTTCATTCAATAAGGGTTAGAAATATTGGGAAATTTACCTATGGTTCGTGTTAGTGGTGACCGAAAATTTTACAATATGAGTGGAAGAAGTAGCACACAACAACATAACTAGCCATGAGTAAAGAAATTCATCTGGGTCAATATTATCACCAGATATTGAATGCCACAAGTACTCGTGACAGATAATGGGAAAACAATTTGTTAATAAGATAATCACCAAATTTTGCCAAACTTACAAGATCCAACAAAAATTTTCTTCCTGTAGACACCCATACGGGAACAAGTAAGTAAACATCACAAATAAAATGATCTTTACTATCTTGAAAAAGAGACTGGAATGCAAAAAAGAGAAATGGTTGGAGAAACTGCCCAGAGTTTTATAGGTATTTAAGATAACTAAGGCCAGATCAACGTGAAGTTCTCCATACGCCTTTATGTATGAAACAAAAGCAATGCTACCATTGGAAGTAGTCATTCTTACCTTACAAATAAAATTGGTGCAATTAGACCTAATTAATAAGGCACCAACCATGGTAAAGATCTAGCCGACAAAGTCAGATAAATCGTAGAATATACATTGTCATATACAAGGAAAGAATGAAAAGACAATACGTTAAGAAGATAAGGAAACAAGAACTCAATGAAGAAAATCTAGTGCAAAGGCAGACTTTGGATATCAATAAAGAAAAAATGATGAACAAATAGGTAAAGAATGAGAAGGACTATACAAGGTAATCAAGAAGTTAGGCAAATGAGCCTTCATATTATGGACCCCAAATGGAAGGACCATACCTATATTATGGAATATATCTATATTTAAGAAGTTTTATGTGTAAAATTTTTCCCTCAACTCATCTTATTTCTTTCATGATAAATGTCCCATTACTTTATGATAAATATAATGAAGTATTGCTTTTTTAAAATTCATCATTATAATATAAATAACCTTCAAAGAACCACCTAAAATGGGTTTTTTAGATCTTAAAAAAGATAAAAATCAACACTACGAGAGGGAACCAAAGTGCTAAAGGCAAGATTTCCCTTTAGAAGAGTCAGTTCATAATATTAAATGTTGCATTTTTAGAAAGGTTGTGTGCCTTACATTGCCCAACTATAGAAAGATAGTGCTCTAAGAATATCAAATGTTACCTTCTTACAAGGGTTGTGTACCTTAGGTCATTTAACCATGGAAAGTGTTGAGATTTGAGCTTATATACCATCCCATTTTGTATAAATATTTTATTTTAATATTTATACAATAGATATTTCATTAAATTACTAATCATATTTATTAAATGGTAAGATGCTTGTAACGTTTCAAATATTATATGATCTAAAAGAGTTTAAATCTAGTATAAAGAAGTTTAGATCAGGTGCTAAGAGTTAGCAACGCTAAGAGTTATAAGTACTAAGAGTTAACATATTATAAGAGTTGAAAAAATTTAAAGAGTTAGAGCCTTATTTGAAATAGGACAAAGACTTGATAATATTTTAGTAATGACATATTGTAAAAAGTTGCAAATGGTGTTGGAAAATGTCATTATGTAAGTATGTTCTCAAACACTATATTCTTGATCTATCTTTACCGATATGGGTTTATTGGTGAAAGTATTTTATATAAATCAGTGTATGTCTATATCTGGATGGTCTAAATGGTTGGTCTTAGCAGACCATGAGTATAATGAAAGCTCTATAGGCATGCGGGTATTCAGTAAGGACTGGATACTGAACAAACTCATGAGGACCTCCAATAGATGTCTCATAAAGCCATCAATGACAAGTCTTCTCGAGTTGAGTAGTATCGTAGTCCTTTGTCCTAAGCATCGCAGTAGGCTTGTGAGTGATTCATTATACTTTGGTTCCACGAATGTCAGAGACATTTCATAGTTTGACTGCTGCAAACGCTGGATATGATTCGATGCTCATAAAGTTTGGTGTACATAGATATTGGATCCATCAGCTCACATGGGTGAGCTGTATATTTAGATGCTCCAAGATTATATCTTAGAAAATCTTATGGCTATAAGCAGTAAACCCAGGAAAAGAGTTTTCCAAAGGGTTGAATAATATCTCAAAAGTGATTGTGTATATTGTTAATCGAGAATCTGGAGATAAGTTCATGGATGACCAAATAGAGATTTGACGGTGATGATCTATCTCTGCTTTTTTTAGGATTTAGTTGATAAAAGGATTATATATATACATTATGACCCCAGCTTGTATGGTCTAATGCGCTGCTTTATAATATCTGTGACATATGCGTGGGGTATCGTTCACGGATTCATAAAAAATTAAATTTACTAAATTATTATATATTACACGTTATATATTATATAATAAAAATATTTATTACACGTTACATAAACTACTAAATTTATTCTTATTTATTATATATCTTAAACATTAAGTTGACTAAATTAATATATATTACACATTGCATTACACATTATATATTATATAATCAAAATTACACATTACATAAACTACTAAATTTGTTCTCATATATTATATAAGTTTTTTAAAAATTTGGGTTATTTTTTGAGTTTTTTTATTTTTTATTTTAAATTGTAGATTTTATTTTAAATTTATTTGTCTAAATAATTTAGTAAATCATTTTTTGACCTAATTATTTTGTCTATTTCATATTAACATAATTACAATTGATTTAATTTTAGATAAATTTAAATTTTTTATTAAATAATTATAAAAAAAACTGATTTTTTCATTCAGTTATTTTTTTGAGGAAAATTGAACCGGACCGGTCAATTTTAAAAAAAAAAATCAAACCAATTTTTCGTTAAAAAAAAGAATCGAATCAAACCGAACCTATTGATTCGGTTTGATTTTTCGATTATCAATTTTTTTTGCCCACCCTTACTCCGAATAGGTGTTCTCAATTTTAAATTTTCGAGAACCTCAATTAGCCTCTCTAAACTGTGAGTTCGGGAATTCTTCTGGGATTAGTCCTAATCAAACAATCATTAGTCTTCTAAGTCAATTAATTTTCATGGGCCGACCCAAGGATTCTCTAGTTTTAGACTTTGACCGATTGGGCTTGGGAAATGAGGACAACAAGAACGAACATCAAATATTTGAATTAAGGTTTATCGTTATTTGATGGAATAGAATTGATGTTGCAATGGAGTCGAGGCATGAAAACAATTAGAAATAAAAAAAGAATTCATTTGAGTGTTTGGTTTAAAATATTAAAAGATAAAATATATGGAATAAAAAAGTATTATTTCCAGACAAATAGGCAAATAGGCCTAACTTAAAACTTTTTCGGAATTATTTTAATATGCTTAATATATCATCAAGTTAATAAATTGATACGAATTCTATCGTCTTTTATTTTCAATACATAACTTTTCTTTTATGTTATTATATAATGATAACAATGTTAATTTTACGTTAATTTAATTGTTTACATGGTTTCTTTCTCTCGACGACTAAATTTAAAGAGTATATATAATCAGAACACTTATTAAAAATTTTCAACTAAAAATATACGGACCCCAAGTTTTAACTTAATTTCCTTGTAAACTAGTAAGTTTAAGAAAAGACTATTCAAACCTTCTATCGATAACAAATCTTGTCTTTTTTAACAGTAAAATAGTAAAATTATTTTTTAATAATCAAATAAATTAAATTATTAAAAGTACAATTATGTCTATAATTTTAAAATACAAAGTATTATTATTGTTAAATTTTGCACTTATGTGTTATCTTATATTGTATGAATATTTATTTTATAATATTTTATTAAATTACTAATTATGTTTATTAAAGGGATAATGATATTTTTATTCCACGAGTTTAACCTAATTTTTAATTTTATCTCACGAGTTTCAAAAATTTTAATTTTATCTTAATTCGTTAGTAAGATTCTGTTAACTTACTCTGAAAATCTCTTTTCATTGTACATTAACAAATTTGCTCTCAATTATTATGTTAATTAAAAATAATGATGTGAGTACATTAAACAATGTACACATATCGGTTATTAATAGGCTATTAAAAATAAAAAGACACGTGGCACGTTTTAATAGGTTCAAAATTTTAATGAATATTAAAATTTATTTTATATTAAAAAATAATTAAAATAAATAAAACTGAACAACTAAATCCGGCGACTACCATCGCCGGCCACCACTAGTTGCCGAATTTCGATAACAAAAATAGACAAAATTTATGTCATTAGATTCTATTTGTTTATATCTACACAATAGTTGAATTATTTTTGTAAAAAAAAAACAAGAAGGTGGCCAAAAAATAGATAAAAAATAGGAGGCACCGCCTCCATCGTTGGATATATCGGCATTTGATTTGGCCAATGGTATGGGTGGTGCATACCACCGCCCCTCCTTTCGATGTGCGACCACCGACCCGTAGTGGTTGTTGGCGGCCACCACCGTTCACCATCGAACGGTGGTACGATGGCGTGCACCGCCCCCATCATTCTACAGAACAGCCGCCGATCTGTCCAATGGTGGGAGCGGTGCACGCCACTGCTTTACCGTTCAACGGTGAACGGCGGTGGCCGCCGCCTCCTACAGTGTTTTGTTTCCACTTTTAGCACATCTACGGTACTTCGTTGATAAAAAAAAAATCTTACAATTGCGTAGATCACAAAATTGTGAGTCCAATGATATAAATTTTGAGTTAAATCGTAATTGGTCACCGGCGGCCGGTCTCTACTGATGACGGTGGCGGCGGTTGCTCTCTTTTTATTTATTTATTTATTTTTTTAAGTGACAAATCAATGATTGACATGTGAATATTTCGTGTTAGGCCATCTTACTATTGACATGCCATGACTGTTTGCCATCTAGTGTTAAAGTTAACGGAATCTTATTAACGAACTAGGACAAAATTAGAATTTCTGAAACTCGTGGGATAAAATTGAAAATTAAGTCAAATTCGTGGGACAAAAATGTTCTTATCCCTTTATTAAATATTAAAATAATTGTAACATTTCAAACATTGTATGAGTTAAATGAGTTTAGATTTGATTTAAAGAGGTTTAGATCAGATGCTAAGAGTTAGCAACACTAAAAGTTATAAGTGCTAATTGTTAGCACGTTATAATAGTTAACGAAATCTAAGTAGTTAGAGTCTTGTCTGAAATGGAAAAAAGACTTGAGAATATATTAGTAATGATATGGTTACAAATAATGCTAGGAAATATTATTATGCAAGTATGTTCTCAAACACACTATTCCTAATCTATTTTACCGATACGGGTCTATCAGTGAAATCTTTTTATATAGATAATTATATGTCTATATCTGGATGGTCCAGATGATTAGTTTTAGCAAATCATAAACTTCGTGGAAGCTTGTATAGGCATGCGGGTATTTAGTAAGGACTGGGTACTAAATAGACTCATGAAGACCTCCAATAAATATCCCATGAAGCCGCCAATGATAGGTCTTCTCGAGTTGAGTAATATTCGTGGTTTCTTGACCTGAGCGCTACAATGGGCTTGTGAGTGATTCACTATACTTTGGTTCCACGGATGTTAAAAACCTTTCATGGTCTAACAGTTGCGTGTCACTGAGTATGGTCCGATGCTTATGGAGTCTAGTGTATGTAAATATAGAATCCATCAGCTTACATGGGTGAGTTGCGTATCTTAATGCTCCAAACTTATATTTCAGAAAGTCTTATGACCATTAGCAATAAACTTAGGAAATAGTTTTTCTTGTAATAAATGATATACAAAAAATATTTGCGGATATCGTTTACAGAAATAAGAATTTGGAGATAGGTTCATGGATGAGCATATAGAGATTTGACGGTATATATCTATATCTCTACTTTTTTAGATATAAGTGGTGAATGGATTATACATATATGTTATAATCTCAACTTGTATGGTCTAATGGGTTGATTTATAATATTTGTGATGTGTGCGTGGAACATCGTTCGAGACATGTAGAGTTTCATACATACTGGGCATGGACCTAGGGAGTCTTGCAATATGAAGTGTACTCGTTGTGCAATTGGGTAGTATATGAGATTGAATACTTCGATTTAATAAATTCTAGCAAACTAAATATTTATTTCAAGATTCCTCGGGGATGTATACTTGTCAAAACTTAAATAGTTAAGTACAACAATTAGTTAATAAAAATTATTAACTTATAGAATAATAATAAGTGGCACATTATGAACCATTCATTATTTATTTATGTAAATTATCAAAATACCCTTAAATAAGTCATTAAATATTAACATAATTAAAAATATTTTAATTATTAAAGTCGAATAATAAACTTACTCAAATGTTAATAATACTTGTAAGCTAAGTTAAATACATGGCTTACATATAGAAGTTAAATACATGGCTTATATATACAAAAGAGAGACATGTAGAGTTTCATACATATTGGGCGTGGATCTAAGGAGTCTTGTAATATGAAGTGTACTCGTTGTGCACTTGAGTAGTATATAAGATTGAATATTTCGATTTAATAAATTCTAGCAAACTAAATATTTATTTCAAAATTCCTCGGGGATGTATACTTGTCAAAACTTAAAGAGTTAAGTACAATAATTAGTTAATAAAAATTATTAATTAATAAAATAATAATAAATGACACATTATGAACCATTCATTATTTAATTATGTAAATTATCAAAATACCCTTAAATAAGTCATTAAATATTAATATAATTAAAAATATTTTAATTATTAAAGTCGAATAATAAGCTTACTTAAATGTTAATAATACTTGTAAGCTAAGTTAAATATATGGCTTACATATAAAAGTTTTATTTGATTTACTTAATGGTTAAGCAATTGAATTAAAAAAGTCAAATGCTTATAAACTGAATTGAAAAATTCATTTTGGCTTGGCTTAAAGAGTGGCACGGCAAAAGATAAAACAAAAAGTGTTTTTGTTTACTTTATATTATTAAGTCCAATTGCTTAAAGGGTTAAAGAAATGATTTGGCTTATAAATGAATTGATATTTTTATTTTCAAGGGGTTTTTGGTTCAACACAAAAAGAGAGAGAAAAGGAGAGCATTTGTTTCATTTTTTTAAGAGATGAGAAGTAAAGAAACCAATGTTCATCTTCTTCGTTAGTAAGTTGGCTAGCCATTGAAGCAAAAAAGAATTTATTGTAGTGTTCAAAAGTTGAACAAAAAAATAATTTTTTTTTTATTTTAAAATAAATTAATTTCAGTTCAAGTGTTTAGTTTAGGGTTATGTTTAAGTATTAAATACAAGTGTTAAAATTACAATCTGTCATTTTAAAGGTTTAAACCCACTCCGTTGAGTTCTAAAATTATTCATGAGTATGTTTTAAGGCGGACTCAAGTATTGAACCATAATTTCAAAGGTTTAATAAGGTGAATTCTTAATGTCTACTTTATTATTGTAATGAAAGATTTAAATTCAATGTGTTTATCATTTTAAGAAATTAAATTTTTAGTTCTGCTGCACTAATATGTATATATGACATGCATATTACCCAATAATGAACATGTATGCACTCTAGAAAAATAACGCACTTTCAGTTATGTCTTTATATCTAAACTAGAAAGTATTGTTATATCTCTATATCTAAAGTAGAAAGTACTGTTACGCCTCTATATTTAAAATAAAGTGATTAAAATATTCATATGATGAGATTCGAAGTCAAGATCTTAATTAAAAACTAAACACTTTAACTTTTAAGCTACAAGTGCTTTATTGATACTAAATTATTTATTAATTATATATTAAATATAGTAGCATGAATAAAAATGAATGAAGTAAAAAATTAGAAAATGAAAAACAAAAATAATTAGCCTACCAAATTGAGAAAAAGAATTAAGTGATCACCAGTCATCAATGATTATCATGATCGCCGACGACCTGTGGTGGATGGACTCAAAATTTATATCATCAAATTTTAAATTTCGAGATCTGTGCGATAGTGTAATTGTTTTCATTAATGAAGTATTAAAGGAGGGATAAAATTGAAAATAAAGTGACAGACACTATATTTTTTCTATCCAAACGATGACAAGTGGGGGTGTATCACCACCACTGTAGCGGTTGCTAACCCACGATCTAGTAGATGAAGATGGTGGTACACCTTCACTTACCACCATTTGGGGGTGGAGATATAATGGTCACTAGGGGTGGGAAAAATAGTCAAATTGATCAAACTAAATTGAACCAATCAGTTTTTGTTTAATTCAGTTTGAAGATTAATTCTTAGTCAGTTCTATTTATTTGGAATCGATCAGTTTGGTTCCAATTTGATTTGGATCATCTTGGCTCAAAATTGAAAAAATATATTTACAATAAACTAAAACGTTTAAAAAAAAATTATAAACTAAAGCTGGTTCGATTTAGTTTCTAGTGCTATAATTGATCGGTTTGATTTTAGTTCAATTCTAAGATAAATTGAACTGAACCAAAATCAAATTTACTTAATCCTAACAGCTGTTACTTTGTTTAGGTTACTGTTAATCAACAAACTCAATATTAATAAAAAATTTATAGTCAAATGGTTAAAGTTTTTAAATTTTAATTAAAGACTTCGACTTTGAGTCCTATTGAGTAGGTATATTTTTTAATTTTAAAAATAAAATAAACATAATAATTTTAATATAAGAGTGCAATAATACTTTTTACAAATTTTTAAATATAAAGACGTAATAATATTTTTTATAAATTTAACTATTTAACTGTTAATAGAGATAAAATCTGTCATTTAATAGGGATCTATATACTCTTTTCAAAATTTGACGGTTTGAAAGAATTAGACTAAAACTAAGGTATTTGCATATTGTTTTCTCTAATAATAAAAGAAAAAATTTAGTTAAACATCACAACGATTTATAAGAAATTAAACCAAAATCTAGGGGCTTGTATGTTCTTTTCTTTGATAATAAGAAAAGGTTTACTTAAACGTCAAAAGCAGTCAACTTTCCGTACCTTTAATATTCCGTACTAGAGAAAGTAGGGACGGATTTTATTCACTAATTTCAACATGCTTTTTAATTAATATCAAGAATCTTTTATTTACTTTTACAAAATCCGAACATGATTATTTACAGAAGGGGACTACGAAGTTATGAACGTATCTTTCAAATAAAAATACGAGAATCCCATGAATTTCTCCGCCGTTTCCTGGAAAATTTCCCTGGAAAATCTTGGATTTCATCGAAGCTTCTTGAATTTCAAAGATTCCAAACCCAATACAAATTCCTTATTCTTTCCTTCGACTTCAATTTTTATCCTTTACATTGTTTTTTGTTTTTTTAAATTTAACTTTTCCGCAACCGATTACGCTTTCATGACTCCTTAATCACCAAGCAATTTCTTGGAGGACATTTCGGCCATTTCATCTAGAAACCGTATTATATAACCTCCTCTCTCACACGTAGTGCGCTTTATAATTGTTTCATTTTGTTGGTTGCAAATTGTGATTCCTGAGTTTGTAGAATTTAAAGAGAGAGAGAGTGTTAATAATAGTCAGGTCAAGGTGAGTGAGTTGGATTGGTGTGAGATCTGAGTTGAGACGTTCCCAAGTCAAGTCCAATGGAGAGAGGAGGATACAGAGGAAGAGGCGGAGGCCGCGGAGGCGGAAGAGGAGGCCGTGGAGGCGGAAGAGGCGGTGCCAATCCGTACACCGGAAGCCATAATCAGCATCATCAGTATCATCAACCTCAACAGTATCAGCATCAGCGAGAAGAGCATCATCGGACTCAATGGCGAAGGCCGGCTCCAGTCCTAGACCATAGTGGGCCTCAGCAGGAGCAAGTGAGACCGTGGTCTGGACCTACGTTGACTGCTGTCAGAGCTCCGCCGCCACAGCAGTCTGGCCCTGGTCCTTCTGCCACGTCCACTGTTGAGCCCCTTATTACTGGTATGATTTGTTATTTATTTATTTGTTTGTTTGTTTTGCTGATTCATTTCTTTATAATTTGCTGTACAAAACGTTGGATGAAAATATCTTTACTTCAGTGGATGTTCGAGTTTATTATTTATCAAAAATCGACTTTGTAATTTGTATTTTCTGTTGGCTAATATTAGGGATATAATAAGGGTTCTGGAAATTTTTATTATTTTTTTAAACCATTCTTTTGGAACTTCGATCTGTTATTTTGAATACAATGTATTTATATATTCATTCTTGGTTTGATTATATAGCTTTGAAGTGGGCAATCCTAATGCATTTGTTGTAAAATTTTATCAAGTTATTTACGTTCATTATTGAACATTTTCCTTATGATCTTTCCTACACTCCTACTTTCTTTAAATTTTGTTGAGGGAGGAAACGCCATTCTCCCTCTTAAATTTATATTGAAGTAAAAAATTTTAAGTTCAACCTAAAACTCTAACTTTTTTGCGCAATGGAATAATATGTTAATAAAGCAAAAGATAACAAAAATTCAAAACAGAATACAAAAGAGCATAACACAATCTTACGTGGTTCGGCCAATTGCCTACGTCCACGATGGATCCAAAGATTCTATCCTCTCTTATTAATTCCCTAAAAATTTTACAAGGAAAACCCTATGAAGAACTCTCAAAATAATCTAATGTTTAGTGAACTCTCAAAATGACCTAATGTTTAGTGAACTCTTGCTCTACCACGAGTAATGATCACCCAAACAACTGTTCCACCCTAGCGCACACAAACACTTAGTGTCTACCCAATTCTTCCATTCTCTTAGAGTCTCTCTTAATGCTTAATCTCAAATAAAGGGTTTACAAGTGTTTATATAGGGTGTATTTCGCGCCTACTAACCCTATTCCTTGTTGGAGTAAGAGTCCACTTGTTTTGGAAGTCCAAAACTTTCCAAAACTCAAAATCCAGATCAAAAACGAACTTCTAACGTGTCTGGCGCTGCGGCGCTCATCTCTGGGCACCGTTGCGCTGGGCATAATCGCACCTATTGCCGCTACGCTGGGGACCCAGCACTGCGGCGCTGGGTTGCTATCCTGGGCGCCGCGGCGCTCAGCCCTGGCAGCGCTTATCCTGCATTTTCTTCGCTTCCTTCGCGTTTTCGAGTCCTGTTTCGCTTCCCCTTTCATGTCCCACACGTCCTAGATTTCTCCATACGTGTCCCACATGTTCTAGACTTCTTGTGACTCTCCACTTTGGTATTCATTTCAATTGTTGTCCAACCAAGATTGTTGAATCATCAATTTTCCAACAAACTCTTCCTTGATTCAAAATCTTCCAAATAAGAAGGTTTAAGGATCCGATCCATACCAATACTCTATCACCTAGAGTTGAGTCCAGTTAAGTCTCCACCAAGACTTAACTTTTCCCGGGCTAGTGACTTAGGTCTCCAAAGGCATTCGTGCACCTTGCATAGGGTATGGATGCGTTGCACTCCTTTCCAACCCTCATCACCTCGGTAAGCACGGTTTGGATGTCGCATAGTGGTTTGCATTACCTCAACACCCCGCGTTGGGCCACTCATGACCATCACAGTAAGCACATAGAGCCCCCCATTGTGCTTCTCACTCTCAAACCTTATAGGTCATTTCTCTACCCTTAGTTTTCTTTTTTTCGCTCTAATTGAATACCCTTCCTCATCGAGTTTGCCTAGGGATATCAAGTTCCTCTTCAATTTAGGAATATGCCTTACACCATGTAAGTCTCTAGTTTCTCCACCTTGTATCCTCAGTCTTATGTCACCAACTCCCATGATTTCACAAGTTATGTCATTCCCTATTAGAGCTTTACCTCTCTTGGCTTTTAGTTGGTAAACATCGATTTGTCGAGACACATATGGACGCTGCACCTCGAATCTAGTATCCATTTGCCAGTGTTCTTTCCCCTTGAGGCTACCAATGTATTTACAATTTTGGTATCTTCCTCAGTACCGATTGCAGCCCACCCTCTTTGGCCTTTTGATTTCGGACAATCTTTCACAAAGTGCCATTCCTTATTACAAAGGAAACACTTCTTGGATCTCCTCCTTGATTGGTTGCTCTTCCTTCCTTATGCAAGCAATGCTGCTCCACTCTCGGACCCAGATCTCTTTGTCGATTCTTTTGAGTTTAATGATGCTTTGACGTCATTCATTGTTAAAGACTCCTTACCATACAGCAGCGTATCCACAAAACTATCATAGCTCTTTGGCAACGAACTTAACAAGATAATGGCCTTGTCTTCATCCTCAGTCTTGATGCCCAGTTGCTCAAGACTTATGATGATCTTGTTAAACTCGTCAATGTGAGCTCTCAATGAAGTTCCCTCGTGCATTGTTAGCTGATGTAGTTTCTTTTTCACAAGAAGTCTATTTGCAAGAGACTTCTTCATGTACAATTTGTCGAGTCTCTTCCGTAGCTCCAAAGCGGTTTCTTCATCACCAACTTCCCTTAATACTTCGTCGCTCAACGCAAAAAATAAGGTGCTATGAGCCTTTTTCTGAATCGTGTCTCAATCTTTCTGCCCAGACTTTGAGGTTGTCGTCTCATCGCTAGTTGAGGAGTTGGCTTCCTCCAAGGCTAAGTTTAGCCCTTCCTTCACTAGTAGAGTCCTAACCTTTTTCCTCTAAAGATTGAAGTCATTCATTCTATTGAACTTCTCTATTTCTTGCTTGATTACAGTCATGGTTTAAATATCTCATGTGTGTATTATCGAATCTTTAGCTCTGATACCAATTTGTTGAGGGAGGGAACGCTCTTCTCCCTCTCGAGGTTATGTTAAAGCGAAAACCCTCAAGTTCAACCTATAATCCTAACCTTTTTGCGCAATAGAATAATCTGTTAATCAAGCAAAAGATAACAAGAATCCAAATCAGAATATAAAAAAGCACAACACATTTTTACGTGGTTCGGCCAATTGCCTACGTTCACGTTGGATCCAAGGATTCTAGTCTCTCTTCTTAACTCCCTAGAGATTTTATAAGGAAAACCCTATGAAGAACTCTTAAAAGAACTTAATGTTTAGTGAACCCTTGCTCTACCACGAGCAATGATCATCCAAACGACGGTTTTACCCTAGCGCACACAAGCACTTAGTGTCTACCCAGTTCTTCCCTTCTCTTAGAGTCTCTCTTAATACTTAATCTCAAATAAAGGGTTTACAAGTGTTTATATAGGGTGTATTTCGTGCCTACTAACCCTATTCCTTGTTAGAGTAAGAGTCCACTTGTTTTGGAAGTCCAAAACTTTTCAAAACTCGAAATTTGGATCAAAAACGAACTTCTGGCGCTGCGGCGCTAGGCATAATCGCGCCCATCGCCGCTGCGGCGCTGGGTTGCTGTCCTGGGCGCCGCGGCGGTCAGCCTTGGCAGTGCCTATCCCACATTTTCTTCCCTTCCTTTGCGTTTTCGAGTCCCGTTTCGCTTCCCCTTTCGTGTCCCACCCGTCCTAGATTTCTCCATACGTGTCCCACACGTTCTAGACTTCTTGTGACTCTCCACTTTAGTATTCATCTCAATTCTTGTCCAACTAAGATTGTTGAATCACCAATTTTTCAACAAATCTCAACAAAGTAACATTTTGCAGGAATTGTTCCTTTTCTAAGAGTAAATGATTGCTTCAAATGGAGTGCTAATGAAATTATATTATTTGTGAGTGGGCCATTTGAGAAATTTTTAATGATTTCATTGTACTAGATATGCAAAAATTGTGGAATTTGGAGCAAGGGCCTTCATCGTCTTCCCCAGAAAATGCAACAAGACATAATCCAATGGAACGCCCTGATAGAGGAGGCACACTTGCCATCCAAACTATTAAGCTTCATGTCAACCATTTTCCAGTCAAGTTTAATCCTGAGAGTATCATAAAGCACTATGACATTGATGTAAATCCAGAGGCGGCTCCCAGAAACAATCAGCCTGTGAAAATATCGAAGACTGATCTGGCTATTATCAGGAACAAGTTGTGTGAAGATTACCCTGATCAATTTCCTTTGGCAATGACTGCTTATGATGGTGAGAAAAATATTTTCAGTGCGGTGGAATTGCCAACTGGGAAATTCAATGTAAGGTTCTCTGAAGGAGAGGACATGAAGTTTTGTTCCTATGTATTCACCATAAAGCTTGTAAATGAGTTGAAGCTTTGCAAGTTGAAGGAGTATTTGAAGGGGGCTCTCTTTCCCATTCCCCGTGATATATTGCAAGGAATGGATGTAGTAATGAAGGAGAACCCAACTCGACATATGATTTCTGTTGGCCGGAGTTTCCACCCTTTCGAAACTTCCATAGGTGATGATCTTAGAGGTGGAATTGCTGCTTCGAGAGGGTTCCAACACAGCCTGAAGGCCACTTCCCAGGGTGTGGTATTGTGTTTGGACTATTCGGTTTTGGCATTTCGTAAGCGCTTGCCAATTATTGATTTTTTGAGGGAGCATGTTCATGGTTTTAATGTGAACGGTTTTAGAGATTGGAGGAAAGTTGAGAGTGCATTGAGAACTTTGAAAGTTACAGTGACTCACCGTTATACCAAACAAAAGTACAGTATTGCTGGGTTGACAAGGGATAACACCCGGATTCTTTCATTTATTGTTGAAGATCCAGAGAGGAGGGTTCAGCCAAGGCAAGTCAGACTTGTTGACTATTTTTGGGAAAAGTATGGTAGGGATATTATGTACCAAGATATTCCTTGCTTAGATTTGGGAAAAAATAACCGGAAAAACTTTGTACCAATGGAGTTCTGCGTCTTAGTGGAAGGGCAAATATATCCAAAAGAGAATCTGGATAGAGATACTGCTTTATTGTTGAAGAAGATTTCATTGGCTCAACCAAGGGTTAGACAAAGCACAATATCTAACATGGTACGGTCAAGAGATGGACCCTGCGGGTAAGTAGAATGCAATATTTTATTTCTTTGTTTCAGTAACTGCTTAGAACTTTAATTTTTCATAAACTATTTGGGTTATTTATCATGGTTTGACTAGTTGAAGTGGACTAATGCTCAATATATTTATGTTATTGTTAGATCAAAGTTACATCGTTCACTTTCCTTTCCTTGATATACTAGCAACACCACGGTGAAGAGAAACACTTGTTCCCTTTTTAGTGATGGTGCCCTTAGTTTACTTTTATTATTTATGTCTTTTGAGTTTACAATGATTTTAGTTTAATAATGATTGATACATAAATATTTTAGTTTGGAAAATTTCTATTCTTAAAGGCCTATTTGAAACACAAATGCGATGAATATCTTTTTCAGTTTGCTTCTGTAGAGTAGTCAACATCATTTACCATCACACACATTGTTTTGCTTCTGTAGAGTAGTCAATGTCACTCACAATCACACACATTGTTGTCAGTGCTATGTGTTGATGTATGTAGTTAATATATGCAATATTATGCTAAAGTCAAATGTAATATTTGTGATGAAATCTTATATGCTGGTTAATTGGCTGAGTTACTGATGGTAATCTACATTTAAATGTGGCTCTAACTTCTTAAAATTTCATTGGCAGTGGGGAGATAACTCGGAATTTTGGAATTGAAGTCAACACAAACATGACAAGTGTGGCAGGACGTGTCCTTGGGCCGCCTGAGTTGAAGCTAGCTGCTCTTGGTGGAAAGATGATCAAAATTACAGTTGACGAGGAGAAGTGTCAGTGGAACCTTGTAGGAAAAGCTGTTGTAGAAGGTAAAAGAATAGACCGGTGGGCTGTACTTGACTTTAGTGCTTATGATCGATATAATAAACTGGACCCTGAGCGTTTTATTGGAAATATTACTGCTCGGTGCACAAATCTGGGGATGCACATGGAGAAGCCTCTGTTAAATCAGGCCACTTCAATGAATCAATTCTCTAATGTTGGTGGCCTTCATGGACTCCTTGAAGATATTACGTCAAGGGCTTTTAAGATTGGCAGAGGCCATTTACAGATTCTTGTTTGCGTGATGGCGTGGAGGGATCCTGGTTACAAATATCTCAAGTGGATTTCTGAGACTAAAGTTGGTGTGGTGACCCAATGTTGTTTGTCCAGTCTTGCCAACAAAGGAAATGATCAGTATCTTGCCAATCTTGCTCTCAAGATCAATGCGAAGCTTGGAGGCAGCAATGCAGAACTCATTGATCGGCTTCCCTGCCTTGAGGGTGAAGACCATGTTATGTTTGTTGGGGCTGATGTTAATCATCCGGGTGCGAGGAACAAAACTAGTCCTTCTATAGCAGCAGTTGTTGCCTCAGTAAATTGGCCTGCTGCAACCCGATATGTGGCAAGGGTCCGCCCTCAATACCATAGGACAGAGAAGATTCAGAATTTTGCAGACATGTGCTTGGAGCTTGTTAAATCTTATTCTCAGTTTAACAAAGTTAAGCCACAAAAGATTGTAGTGTTTCGTGATGGAGTAAGTGAGGGCCAGTTCGATATGGTTCTCAATGAAGAGTTGGTACCTCTCAAGATTGCATTCAAATCAATGGATTACTTCCCAACTATCACACTGATTGTAGCCCAGAAACGACACCAAACTCGTTTATTTCCAGAGAGTAGGAGGGATGGAGGTTCCACTGGCAATGTGCCACCAGGAACAGTTGTTGACACAAACATTGTGCACCCTTTTGAGTTTGATTTCTACCTTTGTAGCCACTATGGAAGCCTTGGAACAAGCAAGCCTACTCACTATCATGTCTTATGGGATGAGCACAGGTTTACTTCTGATCAATTGCAGAAGCTCATATATAACATGTGCTTCACCTTTGCTCGGTGCACTAAACCTGTGTCATTGGTCCCACCAGTGTACTATGCAGACCTTGTTGCTTATAGAGGGCGCTTGTACCATGAGGCAGTATTGGAGGGTCAGTCTCCAGCTACAGTATCGTCATCATCTTCATCTATGACTTCAACATCGCTATCATCAGAAGCTTCATTTGATGAGAAGTTTTACAAGTTGCACACTGACCTGGAAAACAATATGTTTTTCATTTGAAGGTTAAGGCGTGCTCCATCCCTTTCTCTTCTCACAATAGGAATAGAGATGGTCACTATTCTACTAAACTACCCACCGACTCTTTCTCTTCTTGTGGTGAAGATAGCAGTAGTCACCTTTTCACAAGCAGGCATCGTCTCTTTTCTCTTCTGTCAAGAGTGATGGAGATTAGCCAACCCTTAAGAAAGTAAATTCTCTTTCTCTTCTTACAGCAGGGATAAGAGATAGCCATTCTTCTTTTGATGAAATGCTGCAACGCAGGTCTACTCCTTTTCCTAGGAGGCGGTAGTCACCATTTTACTGGTAGGCATCGTCTCTTTTCTCTTCTCTCAAGAGGAATGGAGATTGGCCTTGGCCACCCTTAAATAGGTAGTCTCTTTCTCTTCTCGCATCAGGGATTGAGATGCCACTCTTCTTTTTGACAAAATGCGGCAATGCAGGTTACTCCTTTTCTAAGCACCTAAGGAGTTTGTGCGTGAATCTAATGCGTTTCAAGTCTTTTGTCTACTCAAACATGTTTCCTATATTAAGTTTGTATTACTCATATCAGTAGTAATTCTGTATGTTTATTTCTTGACAACAGCATGGACTGTGATGTGGGAATGGTTAACATTACCAGACCCTCTGGATTTGTTTCTGAGCCCGTGTTTGAAATTAAACTCTGGTTTCAAACAATACTATTTGTTAGCTGGTTTTCTAGATTGATCTGTGTCGTGTTTTTGTGAAAATGTAAGCTATATGGTATTTTCCCGCGTTTTGCAGCTAGCTGTAAAAGGGGGTTTTTGGATGTCATAAAATTGAAATGACACCAATGGTTTCCGTTTTGATAATTCTAAATATATCGACTTTGCTAGTCAAAATTTTCTAAACGAACTTTATTTAATGGCGTGGTGCGCGTAATCATTTTTTGAGTTTTTCTTTCAAACTTTAATTGGTTTTCTCTTCATTTCAAATTCCCTCACAATGCATGTAAATGGTTATATCTTAGTATGTGCCTAGGATGGAGTATGATATTTATTTTCGATTTTGTACTAATGTTTAGAATTATATCTAAAAATTGTTCCTTTAAAAAAAAAAAATCTAAAAATTGTTTAAAAATTTTCAACTACATATATTCCCCTAAAATATCCTACTATTGTTTCAGAATCAACGCATTAAATCTGAATTTTAAATCAAACCAACTACTATTGATGATATCCCTAAAATGTCCTAGTTGTACTTTAAAAACTCTTTTACTGTCCGTACTAGTATAATAATTTTTTTTTAAGGGCTTAAGACACTTTCAAATATCAAAACAACCAGATAAACCTCCGAAAACAACTCTTTATATAATAAAGACTCCTCACTTTTAAAACTCTTTCTTCTTCCTCCTGTTATTTTCTTCTTTTTCACATCTTATTGCATTTTTTTCATTTTGTTGCTGTACAGAAATGTATAAAGGTCTAAGTTCAAGCTTACACATATGTTTAATAAGATAAGATATATGAGTCTTAATCTATGTGTTATGATTTGGTAAGTATAAAGATTGTATTAAGTAAAACTCAAAGTATGTAGACTCATATCTAAAGCTAACTTATGGGATACTTAGCTCAAAATAAAAGTAAATTATGTTATTATGATTTGGTAAGTATAAAGATTGTATTAAGTAAAACTCAAAGTATGTAGACTCGTATCTAAAGCTAACTTATGGGATACTTAGCTCAAAATAAAAGTAAATTATGTTATTAAAACTAATGGAGAAACATATGCTCACTAAGACATTATTTGGTCCTTAGAATCCTTTTAAAATAAGGATTGGTAACTTTCTCATTTTATTTGGTGACAATAATCTCCTATTCAAAATAAAATAACTATCTTACCCTTTTATTTATTAAATAAGAGAGATTCTACAAGGATAAAGAGTCAAATAAAGAGTCGTAACATACTACAAATTCAGTCTTATAAAAATTGGTTGACACATGTAAAAAAAATAAAAAAGACATCTTTAATCACTTATCAGCATTCATTGTAATTCACGACCTTGGAATTTTAAAATGTGAACCATATTTGTCTTAGTTCTCCCTTAACAAGTACAATATCTTATTCATTGATTTCTTTCATGTTCTTCATCAAGGACACCAATAAGAATAGTATCTCTGCATCTGTTCCAGAGTTTGTTATTATGAACGTTCTTAAACCAATCTTCTTGTAAATCAGAAAGAAACATAAATAGGCAATAAAGTCGTAGCTATAGTACAGTTCCTGAATAATGCCATAAGGGAGACTTTATAATAAGGTCAAAAGGAGTTGCTTGAAGACATCAATGTGGCCAAACCAACAAGCACACCTATGACCAAAATAGTTATACCAAACAATTTCATAGTCACACTTGAGAAAGAAATACAAGTAGCTTTTGCTAATAATGGTCTATAAGAGAAGAGTATAGAGACCTTCACCCTCTTTGATGTTTTGATCATGATTAATTAAGAAGACATAATCCTATGACAGATATGAAATTGTCCCTATACTATTATATCTTGTCGAGACTCTCGATATACCTTATGTCAAGGGTTGTGACATTCTATCCTTTTTACTTATTTGATTGAAAGTAGGATTTTTATGTCAAAGGTTATGACATAAAATCCATTTCCCTTATTTAATTGATAGAAGGAAAATCCTAAGAAGCATATTAGGAGGTTCATTGACTCTCTCAGTACATATACCAACAACAAGAGCTTATAACTTGATGAATTCTCTAAGTCCCTTATAGGTCGAGCATATACTTAGTACGCTTCACTGCTAGTAGGATCCATTCTTAATTGGAAGAGGATGACCTTAAAATTCTGTAAAAAATACTTTCAAGGTGAAGAAAAAGTTACCATAATCTAGCTCAATTAAACTAAGCAATGTTATTCAAAATCGTTGGTTATGTATGTCAAAAGATTTAGAGATTTGAGGTTAGATTGCTACGAATACAAAGAAGAGGAAGAGCTCGTAGAGATTTATGTCAATAATATACTGAGCGAGTATTGAGTTCATATTAAGAGCGTCAAAGTTGTTTTATTCATTTAGCTCATAGAGCCGCTACAAGAATTGTCTTTATTAGTCAAAGCCTTTACTAAATAGCTTATGAAGGGAAGAAAATATATCCACAAGCCATACCTTTAGCGAAGAAGAGTTGAATACCCTTTCAGAACAATGAATACTATTTGGTTTCATACGATCTTAACCGTTGAAGAGGAGTTTGACTAAGAAGGATAAGAAGAGCTTTAATCTTTACTATTTACATCAAACATTCAAGTACCCTACCATGCATTGCAGGCAACTTCAGAGGTTGAATATACAACAAAATCAATGATTGAACCTTGGAAATACCTAATAAACTGCAGGTTATAATCCTAAATCCACTCTTACGACACAATGTAGAAAGGGCATTTATGGTTAATTTATTGGAATACCTTGAAGCCATCGACTATATAGAAGGGAAGATTATAAAAGAAGTGGTTATAATCATTTAGGAAAAAGAACCTGAAAATCCTGAAGAGAAGTTGTAGGTTCCTATAGTGAAAGCCTTATAACAAAACCTTAATTTTAAATCCTTATTCGATTAGCTGAGGTACGGGTCAATGGCATGTAAAATTTCCATAGAAGCACTTCTCAACATCTCTGCAAAGAATAAGACTCCATAATCTTCACCTACGAGGATATGAAAACAAAATATTCAAACACTTTATGCCTTTTATATCTAGAGGCTAGAATTAATGATATGCCAATCAGAAGGGCTCTATTTCACATAGGCACAACATTCAACATCATTCTTGTATCTGTTCTACAAGCTACTAAAATCCTTATATGTCGTATTATGAGAAGAAATATTCAAGTGTTTGGCTTTGATATTTTGATTAAATATTATAAAAGATTAAACAACTAGATCTAAAAGATGGGCCACTATAAACCCTTACTCAATTTCATGTGATGAACATTGAGGCAATACCATATTCTGCTTGGTAGGTCATGGTTGAATATGCAAAAGCTAGTTATTCAACGTACCATGTTAAGGATAAAATTAGAAGAAAGCCAATTAACATCATTGTTGAAGTTCTCAAGTACAAATTTTATAAGAAATTACCATGCTACCGTTACGTATACCCTATAAGTATGAAAAGACCCTCCGTCCTCCTGCAAAAAAAGCATTCTGACACTCAAGTCAATAATTTATAGGATAAAAGGGTGCATGTGTATGTGAAAGTAGATTATAGATCAAGAAAAAGTAAGGTTGTTTATTTTTTGTGTTTAGAATGGTTATATTGTTTATTCCAAGAGTTCAATGTGAGTTCTTGTAATAAGTCCTCAGATTTTCTCTTTTTGGTAAGCTTCTTGAACTTTTATAAAAGCCAAGATCAAACGAGTTATTACATTAATAATGATGGTAATAACTTGAATGATCTCAGTTATGATTTGATAATTATTCTTGAATTAAATGTGTTCATAATAGTATTCTGGAGAATTTATGTTGCCATAATTAAATTCCTTATGAAATATGTGTTTTGACTATTTTAAACATGTAAAAACAGTAATCAATGTGCAATAATTCGAAATAAGTACCGAGTTCCAGCCCGTTCTTGTTGTCTATGGTATCTACGACCTACATGCTTCCTATATTACAGTGGATTATAAATACTTGGTGCAGGCTAGATAGGTCTACTAAGATATGGGCCCAACGAATGCCCCTTATAAGTGAAGGAATGTGTCCCTTTAATGAGAAACTTTTAAGACACTTTTTTACTTACTAATCACCAAGCGCCATAAGTTCCATAAGTCTTTTAACTTTCCTACCTATTGCTGTCTCTTGCTAATCCAATAGTCATGTTGTTTTTCATCCAACATTAGCAATTATGGTTTTGCCTATAAAACCTCATGGTTTAACCCTAACATTTTGTTACTTTTTACTTTCACCCTAAAAACAGCCTTGTAACTATAGTTTTCCCTCATTTTCTTGCTAATTAAGAAATTCTAATTTTCAAACTTTTCTCTGCCTATTCTGCAATAATGGTAAAGGAATTGAACAATTTTTTTAATTAATGAACTAAGGTTAATGCTGCCACTCCTTGAAAACATCCAAATTAGAAATCTTTCATTGTGGAATCTCTTCAAAACCTACCATCTATCCAACTAGGTGAGCTCACTCTTTTCAGAGAACACTTAATGTGTTTTAGGTTTTCGGTTCATCCTATTATCTATGAGTTCCCCATGTCATCGACTTGTCTTGTATCCAAATTCACCAAAATATCTTCCACCTACTTTAGGACATTGCCCATCTTAACCACATAATTTCTCCACTCTTACTGTTTGACCCTGCTTAATATATTCATTACCTATACCTTTAAATGAAGGATACTCAACTATGATTTCTTCCCTAAAAAATAGAATTTGTTCTCTGATTTTGAAGATAAAGAGATGGGTTTTGAGAAGTATGTTGTTATTATCAGTGGTGGTTGGAAGAGGCCAGGTTATCCATACGAGGTGACCACTTCCTTTGGTTACTATAATAGCAAGACCAATCTTTCATTTTCTTCTATTCTTAGAAGGGAGAGATTCCTTAAACATTTATACTTCAATGAGATGGTTTCTAATGTCAGCTTATATAGCCATTAGTTCTTTTTGGCCTACGCCCGCTTAGAGCAAGTGCACCACTTTCCTTGCATTTTGACTGTGGAAGACCAAATACTGAATCTGATGCCTTTAGACCTCAAAATTCCCACGGGTTCCATGTCCTTTAACACAAAGGCATTTCAAAATCTCATTTTGTTTCACGATTATCTTCTAGATGAGGTTTTATTCCTTCTTTATTCCAGTGAGGGGCTTACTCATGTGGATTTCTTTGGAAGCTACACTTACAAAAGGGTCTTCCCTGACATAAGCCAGTTTCCTCTTTCTTTTGCTTCCCTTATTTGGTTATATTCTTTTGAGTTCTTAACATTTTCTTTTATATACAACCTTTATTGTTTACAGTGCGAGTCTTCCAAGAAGGTGAGATTTAGTCTCCACTCTTTTTAACCTTTCTTTGGACGCTGACCAGCCTATTTTAATAGGAGGAGACTTGAAAGACAGTTCCATGATTCTTGTCATGGTTCTCTGTAGAATCTTGAGGTTCCTACTTCTCTCGATTCTATTCCTTGCATTAGTCTACATATTCCTGAGACAACTGCGGTTGGTCACTCTATTATTAAGCCTACTCTCATTCCTCTTTTTGATCCTTTAGTAAAGGAGTGGCTTCCTCACGTCCTCCATGTGATGAAGATGGTAAGTATGCTTATCTTTGGGTTTCTATCATACTAACTGTCATTGTTACTTAATTTTACTTTCTTTCTTCTAGATTTCTAAGCTTATATGGAGGACCTCCATGACGTGATCCATAACCTACCACGTTATAGAGTAAAGAAGTTAAGGACTTCAAAGTCACAGAAGAGAGAGTCTTCGACAGTTCTACAAAATACATAGGCTATTTCGATTTCCAAAACTCAAAGGTATGATTAGCCTAATGTTTCAGTTCTTGAAGGCACTGGAGCCTACTCAAAAGAGGCTTTAAAAGTTATATAAGAGCCTCTTCGAACAAAAGATGTTCCTAAAGCGACTCTAGAAGCGGCTCAAAAGAAGGTTCCAAATGCTCCTCAAGAGCCTTTTCTTATTAACAATTGTTCCTCTGCCGAATGATAAAAAGGGAGCTCCTGCATAAGGAGAGGCTCAAAATCCCATTGATGAGCTTCCTTTTTTCCTTGGACTTTGATGCTGGGATGAAGAACTTCTTTCCTTTAATAAGCGCAAAGATTTTATCTTTCTTTATTTTGGATTTTTCAGTTTTTAATAACTTTTTGTTCCCGTTTTTGCAGAGGACCCAATTAATGTAAGCAATGACTCTAATCCTAATCTCAATTCTAGGGACTTCACTTCACCTCATTCTGAGAACGAGAATAAGAAATAGGAGAGTTACTGAAAGTCGAAGGGGATTCTCTCATTAATACCCGTCAGCGCGATCTCTCTCTCATTACGCCCAGAGGGATAAAGATGATTTTTCCCCTGCTTTGTTAAGTGGGGTTCTAAAGAAGCGGTGAGAAATTTCATTGTCTTGTGGATAGATGGACAAATTTTGGTAGCAGTCTTATAGAGGCTTTTTACAAGAGTCGATTAGGCGATACTAAGAAGGCTTCCTATATAAGTGCTGAAGTTCGGAAGCCTTGGTTAGCTCTTAACAATTTCTTAAACTCTTTTAAGTTAGGAATTATTAGTTAAAATCTTTAACTATTTTTTTTTATTTGTTCCATGGTTAAACACGTTAACCATTTTGTTTCACAAGAGAATGGAAGATGATATTTTTGATTCATGTAACACTTGCACAAAAGTTTGAAACAATTTATAATGAAAAGTGTTTTTAAACAACACTTGCCCAAAACAAATTTTCTTTCACCATTTTTCTTGTTACTTGGCCAACCATGCTTGAGAAAATAAAGAATATAAAGCTGGAAAACCAACTCTTGCTTACCCATTTCATCTCTTTACTCTTTCTCTTCATTTGGCCGAATTTCTCATCTAAGTCAAAAATAAAAAATCAAATCATTTTAAAGCCAATTTCACTCTTTAAGTCTTGCAAACATACAATCCCACCATCACAAACATGCCATACTTTTATGTTTGTAAATTAGTTTATTATTATTAAAAAGACAAACAACATGTGACAATTTTTTAATGATTTGTTAACCAATAATGCAAAATAAAATAATTTTGTTTATTATAATATGCAAAATACTTTTGCACACTATTGCATTTGTTACTCATGGCCAGCCAATCATTCTTAAATGAAAGAAGTTTCATTTTTTAATTCATTTGTTTATTTTTTCTCTTGTTTCAAGTCAATGCCATATGCCCTACCATGCATGACATATACTATTAAGCCATCCAACATGTTTTATTTTTATTGTTAATCACATTAACAAAATAAATACAAGTAATTGATTTATTACTATAATAATTATTTGACTAAATAAAATATATATTAATAACAATGATTAATATATGTATTTATTCAAAAATAAAATTTGAATAAATTAATAACTTTGATTGTCACACAACCAAGGTTATTTTAGTAATTTTAAAGTCAAACAATGAATGGTCTACAATGTACCATGTGTCATCATCTTATTGGTCAATAATTATTATTAACCGATTAATATACTTAACTCTTAAGTCTAGCACGTGCACATTCTGAGAGACCCTGAAATAAATCAGTGCATTAGGCCATACAAGCTGAGGTTATAACATATTCGTATAAGCCTTCCGTCACCTACATCCTAGATTAACGGAGACATAGATCACCACCGTAAAATCTCTACATGTTCATCCATGAAACTATCTCCAGATTTGTATATCGATAAATAATATACACAATTACTTTTGTGATATTGTTCAACCCTATGAAAAAAATATTTTCCTAGGTTTATGCTTGTGGCCACAAGACTTTCTTAAATATAATCTTGGAGCATCAAGATATACAAATCACCTATATGAGCTGACAGATCCTATATTTACGAACACCAGACTCCATGAGCATCAGATTATACCTAGCGACACGTAGCGGTCAGACCATGAAAGGTTTCTGACAAACGTGGAACCAAAGTATGGTGGATCACTCATAAGCCCACCGTAGCGCTTAAGTCAAAGGATCACAAATATTACTCAACTCAAGAGGACTCACAATTGACGGCTTCATAAGATGTCTATTGGGGCCCTTGTGAGTCTATTCAGTACTCAATCCTTACTGAATACCTATATGCTTATATGTAATGGTCAGACCATGAAAGGTTTCTGACATATGTGGAACCAAAGCATGGTGGATCACTCATAAGCCCACCGTGGCGCTTAAGTTAAAGGATCACGAATATTACTCAACTCGAGAGGACTCACAATTGACGGCTTCATAGAATGTCTATTGGGGCCCTTGTGAGTTTATTCAGTAATCAATCCTTACTGAATACCTGTATGCTTATATGAGCTTCCGGTAAGCTCATGGTTAGCTAAGAATAACCATCTATACCACACATATATAGCATAAACTGATCTATATAAAAGGGATTCACCGATAGACTCGCACTAATCAAAATATATCAGGAACATAGTATTTGAGAACATACTTGCATAATGACATTTCCTAACACCTATTGCAACTCTTTGCAACTATGTCATTACTAGTATGCCCTTAGGTCTTTGTCTCATTACAGATAAGGCTCTAACTCCTTAGATTTCACTGATTATTATAATCTGCTAACTTTTAGCAGTGTTGATTCTTAGCATTTATAACTCTTAGCATTGCTAACTTTTAGCCCTGGTCTAAACTCTATTAGGTCAGATCTGAACTCTTTTTGATTATACAATATCTGTAGCGTAACAACATAATACCATTTATTATAATATTAACAATTATAATTGAAATGTATATTGTATAAATATTAACAATTAATATTCATAAAATATTAGAATGGCATGTAAGTACCAGCTCTAACATCCTCAACTCGATCATTTAAGCTTGGCTTTAGGTCTAGACAGGATCTTATTGAATATCAGAACCACCAAAGGAATTTGATGCCATGCTGGATTAGTACCGTGGGTGGTTAGCTAAACACTTTAACAATTACATTCCCAATATCAACTATGATTCAGTTGGGCAATGCGCATTTGAAGAAGATCCTGATGTCATGGATGTCCCCAAAGATTCCTCATCTGATGAAGAGTAGTTGTTCTTATTTTTCTTTATTATGCAACTAACTTTGTAATTTTGCAATGAATAATAATTTTATTATATCATATTGTTCTGTTGTTTATCAAATATTGATGATATATCAATGAATGCTACAAACTCAATTTATTTGAAGCAATTAAATAACCATCAATAAAAAGTCATCAATGTAGTATCTAATGGCCTTGTAAGTGTGCAGAATTTTTCTAAGTGCTGATTCCTTGCATGAATATAACAACTTAAAAGCTTAAGAATACTTCTTTGAACTTGGAATATCCTTATTTTTAAGGACTTGATTTCTTTCCCTCCATATGAAGTGACTGAACACCATTAGCAATATATTGTAACTACTGAATTATTTTAATGAGAGTATGTTAAGAGTAATCTTCTCGATTCTTTTTCAAGATCAGTTTCTTGGGAACCACTGATCTTTTTATGGATCTAGTTGCCTTGATCAATATGTAGGAAGTTATGCTTGACACTTTTATTAATCATTAATGCAAGATTAATATCTTTGTTTGTGCTTCCAAGGAAGTATGACTCGTGGGTCAATGATCTTCCTAGGAATACTTTGTATGTCTACGAAAAAAGAGATCCTTTGGAAGAAATTTGTCATATTGTCTTAACGCCTTTCATTTATGAGAAAGTGTGACTTGAGGGTCTACGATTTTTCATGGAAGACTTTTTTCCTTTGCAGAAGAAAAGTCCTTCTGAAGGAGTTTAACTTTGCATCTTAATGTCATTGATTCTTAGCAAGTGTGACTCAAGAGTCAAAAACCTTATAAGGAAGACTTTTAACTTTTGTGGAAGAGAGATCATTTCAAAAAAGTTCAGTTTAGCATCTTAACATTCTTACTTTTAAGGAAGTGTGCCTCGATGGTCAATGATCTTTAAAAGAAGACTTTTATCTTTTGAGGAAGAGAGTTCCTTCCAAAGAAGTTCGGCTTAGCAACTTAACATCTTGTTTTTGAGGAAGTATAACCCTAAGGTTAAGGATCTTCCAAGGAATATTTTTGAAATATTTATGACAAATATAATAATAATTTGAATAATGCATTTATCTGATTGAAGTAGTTCTATAAATCATTTTACACAAAGAATTTCTTTAACTTTAAAATGTTCCATGGTGTGGGGATTTGTTCTCTATCTATGGTCTATAACAAATAGGCTCCTCGGTCTAGTTTTATGACTATCTTATAAGGTCCATTTTATTTCTCTATTATTTTTCGCATTTTGTTCCTTGTTAATATCAAGATCTTCTTTAATACCTACTCTCTCTTCTTAGTTTATTATCTTTAAATTTTCTTATTGTAATTCTTCTGCATATTGTTTCTATAAATCGTTGCATGAATAGAAGTGACATCTTATTCTCCATTGGCTAAGTCTTTCGCCATGGAAAGTGATTCATCATTGAACTCTAGATTGACCATTTTGGTCTTTAACGTTGGGATGAATATATCCATGGAAAACATTGCCTCTATTCTATAAACCAAAGCACAAAGAGAACTCCTTATCGATATATTCTTAGTTATCCTCCACGCCCAAAGCACTCTAGGAAGCTTTTTAAGACACTTTTATTTCATTCTTTCCAATCATTTCCTTAACAACATTAAGATGGTTCTATTTGTAATTTTGGCTTGTCCATTTCCTTATGGGTAACTTCTAGAAGAGATTTTTTGTTTAATTTTGAACTTATTGCAAAATGAGGTCACCATCTTACTGATAACTGAGTTTTATTTTCAAAAACTAATGCCTGTGGCATTCTATATCTGGTAATTTTATTGTTCCAAAAGAACTTCTTCACTTCTGTTTTGATTATATTGCTATAGGCTTCAGCCTCTACCTACTTAGGAAAGTAATCTATCAAAAATAAAAAAATTTGCTTCTTTCTAGCTACTAGTGGCAAAGGTCTAACAATGTCCATCCTCCATTAAACAAAAGGCCATGGGCTGGATACTGCACTTAAGTTCTCAGTTGGAAGATGGATTAAAGCAGCATTCTTATGACATTTTTCATATTTCTTTGCATAATCCAGGGTGTCCTGTTATATTGTAGGCTAATAATAGCCTTGTCTTATTACTTTGTGAGAATGATTCCTTTCACTAAAATGGTTCCCATAAATAGCTTCATGTACGTCCTTTATAATATTTTCCCTCATCCTATTGTACATATTTTATGTATACTCCCGAGAAAGATTTTTTGTAGAGATTTTCTTCAATTATTATGAATCTTTTTGACTTATTTCAAAGTTTTTTTGGCTTCCTTATGATCTATAGGTAAAAATATATTTCAAAGTTATCTATCTTGTAAAAATTGAATGTATTGGGTCATCCAGTTGTTGGTGGTGGCAATTTCTATAATGCTTACTATTGTTGGTTCTTGGGGGTATAAGAACATCTTCATTCACCATTTTTTTCTCTAGCATGCAATGAAACTATTCTAAATATTGTAAATTCTCTAGTTGATGCTGCCTTAACCAACTTATTTGCTTCCGCATTTTGTTCTCTTAGTATTTGAGTGACTATTCTTGCAATTACTAAGCAATCTACTTTGCCTTGGCTAAGTAGCACTTCATCCTCTCCTCCTTTATTATGTAGTAACCATTCTTCTAGGAAGTGACTAATGTTGAATCTGTATATACTTGGAGTTACTTTATCTTAAGTTACTGTGCAATAGTTAATCATTCAATCAATGCCTCAAACTCAGCTTCATTATTTGACGTTGGAGATAACAATCTCACTGCATGCTCTAAGATTAATTCCTCCGAACTCTATATTCTAATTCTCAACCCAATCCCTTAATGATTGTTGGATCTATCAATGTGCATCTTATACAGCTTCTTTGGTTCCCTCGATTCAGAAAGTAGAGTATCATCTCCTAATGCTAGTTTACATTCTAGAAAGAAATCTGCCATTGCTTGCCCTTTGATTACTGTTCTTGGCTAATATTTGATGTTGAACTATATCAATCTTATCGCTATTTTGGTGAATCTTCCCATGGCATCTAGTTTGGACATAATATGTTTGAGTGGATAAGATGAGTTTCTTTTGCCTATTGTCCTTTTTAAATAAGACCGAACTGACAACAACATTGAAAACTGCGAGATATAAATATAAAATCTTGTTAGGGTATAGAGTTGATAGAATAAGAGGTTTAGTCAGGTATTCCTTTAATCTTTGTAGGGCTTCCATCTGTTCAGAACCTTACAACTTTTTTTTTATTATACTTTGATGGCCTAGAATAAAGGTGTCCTGCATTTGTTTAACATCCTAAAAATAAATCTACTTAAGGATGCTACCTTTCTTGTCAAGATTTAGACTTCCTTAGATGTTCTAAGTATTATGACATTTTGCAAAGCTTAGACTTGTGCTTAATGAACCTTGATTCCTCATGCTGACTACATGTCCCAGGAATGTTGCCAATAAAATCCTAAAAGTACACTTGGTGGGATTTAGTCGCATCTTAAACTTGTTAAGGATATTGAACACTTCTTGCAAACATGAGAGATGATACCATGTCCTTTTACTTTTAATTATTGTGTATCTATATAAGCTTCCATGGTATTTCTTATTAACTTCTCAAACACCTTATGGATTAACCTCTAGAAGGTGGCTACTGTATTTTTCAGCCCAAATAGCATCACAGTGTAGCAATAAGTCATTTGTTCTGTTACAAATCTTATCTTCTCTTCATTTTCAAGATCCATCTTGAGCTAGTTGTAGCCACTGTAAGAATCCAAGAAAGATAGTTTTTCGTACCCTATTATAAATCCACCATTTGATCAATCTTGGGTAATGCGAAAGAAATTTTTGAGGTCACCTTATTGAGATTTATATCATAGACTTGCCACTTTTCATTCTTCTTGGCTATCGCTAGCTTGAATAATGTACTTCTTGAATAAATCCTACTTCTAGTAGTTGATCTACTTCATTACTAATGATATTGTTACATTCAGATGCAAACTTGCATTACCACTGTCTTATTGAACATAATCTTTTCGTATATTGAGAATATAACTTATCACCATCGTATGAATCCTAACTATATTCTTATGTGTCTATACAAAGATATCATGGTTCCTCTTAAGAAGCCTATCATTTCTTTATTCTCATTTTCAAACAAGTTGGTACCTAGTATTCCTTTCCTGTTAGTGGCATGTGTGTCCAGCATTACTTCTTTAGTTCCTTTGATATTGGGCGATGTATAATCCTATTCCTAAGGAAGTTCTTTTGGCCATCGATCTAATAATTGAGATTCTAGAGTTTTTTCCACCTCTGTCAAAGGCAAATTATAATGTTCGCTGGTGTATTTGTATTAGGAGGTTTATTTGATGTCCCTACTGTTTAAGCCTCTTTATTGTTTTCTTCCATTCTTTGGTCCTTAGTGGTCTGAGAGAATTAACATAACATTGTCTTGGCTATACTTTCTTTCCCTTAATGTCCATTCTTCGTCTTCTATTTTTGAAACATATATAACAATATGATGCAAGGTGGAAGTCACTGCTTCTATATAATGGGTCTAATAATGTCTTGCAATAACATTTTAGTACATCTACTACTAGGTAATCTACCTCAAAACGCTTCTAACTATAACAGGAAGCATGATCATCCCTTTGACTTGAACCTTTCAACTCCAAAAGCTATTAATAAATTATTACATCCTCTAATGTCTTTCATTTAATCTTGTCCTTTGGAAAGCTTTCCAAATAAGGATGTCTACACTACTTCCTCTATCCATCAATACTCTTCAGGCTATAGTTTTATCTATATTTAGGCTAATTACCAATAGACTGAGGTACGAGAGAATCAATCTGGTTAAATCCTAAATAGAGAAGATGGTCTCTCATAGTTCTTGCTCAATTGACATCACTATAGCTAATTATTGGGGATCTAATTACCACTTTTAGTCAGACATAGAGTCGAGAGTACTTTTTTTTGACTTCAAAAACGGAAGTGCTGGATCATGCATCTATCATCTATCTATTTTCTATAGATACAGATAGATAGAATATATGTGGGTGTATGCATGTGCAATTGTATTTATTGTATAAAATATGTATCACATACATATTTAACGTTGCAGAAAAATTAAATTATACAATAAATATAATAAATAATATATTAATCACATTAATATATTTGAAGGGTTGAGAAATCACCTTAACGTGTAACGTTATACACGTATTTTCTGAGAGTTCGTATGGAGACCAACTTGTTGGCAGTTCTAGTCACCAACTCAGTGAGCTTGGTGAGCTTGGTAAGCTATAACAACAGCTCCATATCTAGCACGAGATTAACTCTTAACTCAAAAATGGCCAGTTGTGTGTATTTTTCCATTTCTCTAAAAGAAAAAGAAATAAAAAGTGAAGCAATTCATAATTACTTATCTCGGCACCATTTTCGGCACAAGAAGAAATTGAAACAATTTCATTTCTTCTTGTTTTCCCGTATAACACACACACGCACTCTAATTTTCACACTATCTTACAATACATATATATATCTAATATAAATATAATAATAATATTATATATTATAATATTAAATAAAGTCCTTTTAGGAAAAAATTATTATTATAATAAATAATAATATAAAATATAAAATATAAAATGGGTAACAACTATTAACCATTATAATAAACAAATATTATATAATAAAATAATATATTATAATGCTATATTTTGATTATTTAATAAATAAATAATTAATGTGTAAAATTACCATTTTGCCTATCATGAATAGTTACCAAGTCTACCCGCTAGTAGGTCCCACCAAATTTCACACTTGGATAAACTCAACCAAGGGTCCACGATGCGTTACGCATCATTATACAAATAGTGAATAATAATTATTATATTTAACACTTAAATATAGACATACATGTATTTATATGGTAGTGCTGGATATTGTTGGATTAAACAATTTAATCCGGCACGCTACCCTAGTACACAATGAGTACACTCCATGTTGTAGGACTCCCTAGGTCCATACCCGATTCGTCAAATGGAACTATTCCATGAGTCAGTGAACAATGCCCTACGCATACGTCACGGATATACAAATCAGTGTGTTGAACCATACAAGTTAAGGTTACAACGATACGTATAGTCCTTTCATTATGATATCCTAGATGTACGGGAATATAGATTATCACCGTCAAATCCTCATGTACTTATCCATGTCTTATCCCCAGACTTGTATTTCACTGAACAATATGTGCAAACTCTTTTGTCATATTGTTCCACCCTTGCCATATTGTTCCACTCTGGCGGAAACTCTTTCTCGAGTTTCATGCTTGTGGCCATAAGACTTTCTGAGATACAATCTCGAAGCATTTGGATATCTAACTCCCTATGCGAGGTGACGGATCCCATATCTGTATACACCAGACTCTATAAGCATCGGACCATACTCAGTGACACCCAGCTGTTACACCATGAACGGTCTGTGACATGCGTAGAACCAAAGTATAGTGGATCACTTACAAGCCCACCATAACACTCAGGTCAAAAGACTATGTATACTACTCAATCGAGAGGACCCTCCGTTGACGGCTTATATAGGGTGTCTATCAGATGTCCTCGTGAGTCTATCCTATATCTAGTCTTAACTAGATACCCATATGTCAATACGAGCTCCAAGCTCACAGTCGGCTAGGAAAAACCATCCATACTCTATAGATACGACATATGCTGATTTATATATAAAGGTATCCATAGATAGGCCCACATTGATAGAAATAGATCACGGATAATATTTGAGAACATACTTGCGCAACTGATATTTCTTAGCACTTGATTGCAATTCTTGCAACTATGTAGTTACTAGTATATTCTCAGGTCTATGTCCCATTACAGATAAGGCTCCAACTCTTGGATGTTTGCTGAGTATTATAACCAGCTAACAATTAGTTGTGCTAACATTTAGCATTTATATCTCTCAGCGTGGCTAATTATAAACCCTTATCTAAGTTTTTTTAAATTAGATTTGAACTCCTTCAGATCATACAATGTCTATAATATTACATTACGTAGTACCATATTAATAGGTATTAGTAATTTAACAGGAATGTATACTTGTATAAATATACAACTATATATACATTCAGGGATGGTACGTAAGCACCAACCTTAACACTAATGATGTTTTTGCTATTCTATACCTTTGACCTTGGTTTCCTTTCAAAACAATGGTTTCCACTTTTCGTCATTCCCTTATTTGTTTAGATTTCTTCCATAGAGCACTACTACATAGAATTGTTTCAATGTTTTTCTACTAATAATGCTTCCACAGAATCTTGCATTGGTTCCTTTTCCATTTATGGTCTTTTTTTACAATTTGTCAATAATGCTTCCATAAAATCTAGTATTGGTTTAGTTTCTATTATTGGTCTTTCTAGGACCATCTGATTTTCCTTTATTTCAGTCTCTATTATTACTTGTTCATCTATAGTTCTATGAAATGATCCGTTCTATTTTGCTTTCTTTTTCTTTATATGTCCATATTTTTTTTCTCGTAAGATACCGAAAGTAAAATAATGATCCATGGTTATATTCAACATGGAAGTTACTATCTTCTCCTTATTTGTAACATCTGCTGCAATTGATTTGAGAACTTCTTCCTGTTTTGTCTATTTCTTCAAAGTTACTTCTAGCCTGATCTTTGCTAAATGTCCGTTTCTCGTAAGAGCATGTATTTGACCCCTTAAGGAACAACAAATACTAACATTGTGCTAATGTTAATTCTAGAACGCACAGTGTTTAGTATGATTCTTCTATGCTTATTGACTTGGTTTTAGCTTTTTGAAAAGCTCTAAGCATTGTACTTTGCCAAAATCTTCTTAACTAGGGTGTTGATGGGAATCAGTAGTTCAAAAACTCTTTGCCGCTTATCATTCTTTTCTTACTCTCAGTTGTAGGTTGCTTCCCATACGAATCTTATTGTGAGGAACTTTGTTGGCAATTTTCTAACGTAAGTGCACATATCGTAACAAGTAATATAATTATGAATATGTGTATAGTTTCCACGAGGTTTTTTTATATATATATTTTGCTAAGTACTAAGTTGTATAAGTTTGCAATTTATGCTAAACTATGTTGCTTTAACTCTTCAATCTTAATAAGTTCATGATGGATTTAAGAAATTCAAAGCATATTAGGTTCAACATTATGAAGAAAATACAAAACTACGTAGAGAGATAGAGAAAAGAAGTAAATTATTTTGATTCAACTCTTTAATCTTTGATCTCTTCTTCTTATTGATTCTCTTTGATGTTTCCACTTCTTTCTACACTCTTCGAAAATTGATTTCTCTTGAAATAGCCTTTTTTTCCTTTTATTTATAAATTTCCCTCTTGGCTTAGGGTTAATTCCCAATCTTAAAAAGGACAAAATTATGGCTCAAATCTTAATGGCCAGCACTGCGGCCCTACTTCCCAGTATTGCAGCACTGGCCTGATAAAGTGTCACCATCATGACTCTGGTCACTCAGTGCTGAGGCACTGAGCATCTGATTTGAATTGAGTTTTTAAGCTATTCTAGTGTTGCAGCTTTACTTTTTTATCGCTGCGATGCTTTGCTTTGATTCCATCTTGATACTTCTACCTTGTTTTCTTGAAATTTCAACTTAATAGCATCGTTAAACTTTAAACCTATAAAATTATATTAAAACAAATAAAAATACTAATAACAATGCTAAGAATTCACAAATGTTATACCATAAGGAGATTAAAATACTAAGTATAAAATACATTTATTAAATCCCTCTAAACTTAACAAATTGCCAGTCCTCGAGCAAAGAAAAGAAAACTAAAGCTTAGAAGAGCACCAATGGTTTAGTTGAGGTTAACCAATTCATTCAAAGATTGCATAAAATTTATAACTTAAGGAAAATTTTAGGCACCACAAAAGTTTAGAATGTTAAGCCATGCATTAGCCTTACCCCACATTTTATATATGCATAGTCATTCTCACTAGCTACTTGTACTTAGGAGTGGGCAAACAAAATACCTGAACCAAAAATACCAAACTGAATCGTTGGCTTGTTTCAGCATTAGAATATAAAATTTACCAAACAACTTTTTATTTTGGTCCTTGAATAAATTTTTAATTTTACTTAAAAAATGATCGAACCAAACCAAAGGCACAAATAAATTTTCACACAAAATTTTCATTTAATGTTTTTGGTGGATTTAATTTTAATAGTTCTCTAATATATATAGTTCATAGACTTTAATTGATTTGGTACTTGAAAGTCGATGGTCACTTTATTTGTTTTGACAGACTTTAATTTTAATATTTTTCTAACTTGTTTAGTTAATAGATTCTTAATTAACTCGGCGCTTAAAATTTACTAATACTTTAGTTTTTTAGATGAACTTTAATTTTTAATAGTTTTTTAAACTTATTTAGTTCATAGATTTTTATTAATTTTGTGTTTAAAGTTAACATAAACATTTTTTTCTTTTCTTTTGCATGAAATTTATCTCTTATATATATATATATATATATGGTTTTTTTTCTTTTATAAAATATTTAGGAGATAGAACCAAACTAAACCTAATTGAATCAATTTAGTATGATTCAGATCTTATACGTGATTTGGTGCGATTCAATTCTAAAAAAAAAAGTTTCAAAGTTTTTTGGTTCAGTTCTATAGAATACCGAATCGAACCGTACCGTACCGCACCCACCCATACTTATACTGGGATTAGTTTATGCACACAAGTATTCAAGGAGTTTGTCTCTAAAATCATTTAATTTGCATTTGATATGCATGTTTTTTATACCACTGTCTACTAATATAGATATACATCAAGGATCAATAGGTCTTTATTCAGCTTGTACTGTATAGTTAGACTAAAGGTAAGATGAAAAGGTAATTTTTGGCTCAATTTCACATCATAAACACATTTTTTTCTAGTATCAGCAAAACCCTTTATTTTACTTTCCCAATGATTCCCTCAATACTCTTTCCCAAATTTTCTTTGTCAAACTTTGTCTTCTTTTCTTTTTCTTTCATTGACTAATTAAGCCACTACACCTTTAAACTTGAGTCTTTTTAACTATTTTTTTCTTTCATATTTATGGGTATAGTAAAATTCATCATCCACCATTGTCCAGATAAACAATATGGGCTTAAAATAATTGGTAAATAAATAATGATTAAAGAAATAAAAAAGTAGATAAACAAAATAGAACAAAGAAGTGTTCCCTTCCCTAAACTTAAAATAAACATTGTCCTTAATGAAAAAAGGAAAAAAAAAAGAACATTTCCTTGATAGTAAAGCCTCTAGCTCAATCATCCTCTATATGGGCTTGGTCACCATCCTCTCATTTATCTTCAATGGGTTGTTTTAAAGAGTCTTTACAACTTAACTCTGCGGTGTTAAAGCTTGGGTTTCTACAAGAACTTTACTATCTTAGTGTCGTGACCTTATATGGTGAGGCTGTTGTACTGAAGTTCTACCTAATTTGGTGCTGCAGACCTAATCCCTGGTGCTATAATGTTGACTTTCTATCCAATTTAATTATGCAGTGTAACTTTTAAAAAAAAATAATTTTATAAATAAAAGATTCAGAATGAAAAATTAAAAAGAGATACGATAACAAAAATAAAATAAGTACCTTGATAGGGCGTCATTATATCTAATATGTTATTTTTTTAAACTTAATATTTGCTCAATTTATCTCAATAATTTAACTATTTATGCATTTAATTATGAATTATAGGTTTGAAAGCTAACAAAGTGAAAGCGTTGGATGTTGGATAAAACAGGAGCAAAATGGAGAAAGTGACTAGAAAAATGATTCGAGGGCCTCCAAAAGCCAATGTCGCAGCCTCTATACGTGAAAGTCTAATGCTGTGACATCCAAACCCTGAGGCCATGACATCCATATTCGAAAGCACAAGGTCACAGCTAAACCTTGAGGCTACAACATCTATCTTAGAGAGCGTAAGGTTGCAACATCAAAATCCTGATGCCACAGCCCTATGTCGTGCAATCGCAATTATAAATCTTTAAAGGAAAAGTTGCCCTATTAGTTCTTACAACCTTAAGCCTACAAAATATTAACTATTGAGCCAAAAATGAAGAGGGCAGCAGAGAACACAAAATAAAACACATCATTTGGACTTTGAAGTAAGAATCAACAAGGAGAAGAAGAAGAAATTCTTCATATTGAAGGAAGAACACCATTGTTACACTTGGGGAATTTTTCTCTTCTCTTCACTTTTATACTTTTTTTTAATTGATTCTAATATCTATAATGATGTTGTTAGATGCTCTGAACGTATGTTTACACTTATGAACTAAGTTTTATTGCTAGGATTACAATGTGAACTTAAATGTAGCCATGATTAAGTACTTTCCCTTATTCATCATGGTAGTATTGAATTGTTCAATTTGTTCAATGTTTAATGCTTTTAATTACATGATAATGAATTAGAATTATTTGTGAACCTTAATGAACTTACAAAAAGAGAATTTCGTGTTAGCCATGGATGAATTGATGTATGATCATTGCAAATAGTTTTAAGTTTCATATGAGATAGGAATATACTCATATGACATATATAATCACTTAAAGAACCTACACTTAATGAATCGAATTTCAATTTGATCATCATAGGGATATAGATAATTGATTGAAAGAGATATATTCACTTGATCATCGAAAGAGGGTTGTGAAGATATTAGAGTTCTTGGTTAACAATTCTATTGATAACTTTAAGGGGTGTAATTGGATTCAAGTGAAGTATTAAGGGATAATTATAGTCACAGGCATTTGAGTATTGGTGCTGTAATGTTTATTCTCTTTGCTCAATTTTTGTAATTATACATTTTGTTTAATTAGTTTAGATATTCATATCTTGAATTATTAATCATTTGAATAAGAATAAGAGGATACAATTTTAGTACTTAGTGAGTAGTAATAATAATTCCTCATGAGATCGACATTCTACTCATCATATATTATTTGTTACGATAATGTACACTTGCATTTAAAGTATATATATATATATATATATATATATATATATATATATATATATATATATACAAAATACACAACAAATTTTTGGCGCCATTGCTAGGGAATTATTTATTATTCTTGTTAATAATAATATCAATCTATCTTGTTCTTAATTCAAACATTGTTTTATTTTTGTACATATTGTTTTCATTTGTTTCATTCTTGCTTTTTTAGTTATTTTTGATTGATTCATGATGTCTGGAATACCAAGTTTATTGAGGGATGTTGCTGTATCAAGAGTAAGTGACATCCATTCAAGCATTCAAAATATTGATATTGATATCGAATATTTTTCAATCCAACTCGAGGTGATTCAGCTATTGAGAGCATCAGTACAATTTAGCGGATTACCAAATAACGATTCAGCTGAGCATGTTGTAAACATTTTGGAAATATGTGATCTTTGCAAATACAATGGAGTCTTGGATAATGCAATATGACATAGATTATTCTTATTTTCACTTTAAGACAGAGCAAAGAGCTGGCTGAGATCACTACCACTAGGGTCTATAACAACGTGGGATGTTTTAGTGCAGAAATTCTTAGCTAAATTTTTCCACCAGCAAAAACCGCAATGATGAGTAGAGCCATAGATTCATTTGTGTAGAATGATGCTGAATCAATATATGAAGCATGGAAAGGTTTCAAGAATTGTTGAGAGAATGTCCACACCATGGCATCTCAAAATGGCTACTTGTGCAAATATTTTATAATGAGATAGATAGGCATTTAAGGATGATAATTAATGCTGCTATAAGAGGTGCATCTATGAATAAGCCTATAAATGATGTATATGACTTACTAGAAGAGATGGCCTTCTATGATTATCAATAGAAAACTAAAGTTATTGCCCTAAGAAAATTCACAAAGAAAATTACAGAGATCACTTATGTTTTTTTGTGGTAACAACCATCTAAATGGACAATGCACAGAACTTGTACATTATCCCAAAATTTATTACCAATAGTTACACAACCCCCGTTTTGATGCATATTATTTGAAATGAAGGAATCAAGTATCTTGGAATAACAACCAAGAGGAAACTTCAATGCAATTGAATCATCTTGTAATCCCACCGAAAATTTAGCATCAACGTCTTGAGAAGAAATCCTCCTTAAAAGATATGTTCCAACATATAAAGAGGATAACTGAGTTGTTATATAGCCAATCTACTTCTTTGTAGATGTTAAAGAAGCAGGTGGAACAAATTATAATTGTTGGTTATAATTATCCTTAAGATGCATTATTGAGCAACACTAAAATTTGTCCAATGAAAAATATTGAACACTACAAGGCAATCATTGTGAAGTATGGGATAGAATAACATGCAACTAGTAAAGTGACTAAATCAGTGGAGGTTTATCAGATAGATAAGGCGTAGTTGGAAGTAAATGAAAGAGCACAAGAAGAAGAAGTAGAAATATAGCAACAAAACTTTCTTAGCCATTGCACTCCACCATTTTCATTATCCAAGAAGTTTAAAATAATGAATCATAATCAGCATATTTCTAAAGGTTTTTCCCATTGTTTCAAGATTGATATAGTGATCTCAGATGAAGTACAACCACCTTCTAAAGTGCAAGTAATGGAAGCCATCTATGATCAAGCGCATAAAGAGGTGCCGCATAAATTAAATGCCAAAATGTGATGAAATTGGGTTGTTAAGGAGAAGCTAATAGATACCGGCTAACGAGGTTCACTTGTTCGGTCTAAGATTGAAATCTTTTTGGTAAAGCTCAAAGTAAGGTGGTTAGGGTTGTTCCTTAAAATTTTTCTCATAGAACTATGGAAGTTGAAGAAAAGGAATATCATTACTTATAGGTGTTGAATGAAATTTCAAAGGCAAGATGCCTTGGATATGTAATTTGATCCAGCATAAGCCAAAATAGAAGACATCACGCTTACAGCATTAAATTAGGCACTACTTAGAAGGCAACCCAAGACGTTATAGAGGATACAAGTGAGGCTTTAGCACATCATTCAAGGAAGTGTTTCATTTTTCTAATTTTATTGATGCCACGAGAACATGTCATGAATTAAGTTTGGGGGAGGGAAACAGTTCCACATTTTCAATGACTTTACTTATTTGCATTTTTTTTCTTCAGATTTACTTATTTATCTATATCTATAATTATTTTTAGTTTGCATGTTATTTTTTTTAATGTGTTTTTTGTTTTGTTTTGGGTTTAAGATGATTATTAATCCATCATAAAACTAAGTGCAAAAGATATAATCTTAGGAATCAATAGATGCTATATTTGTTCATATATTTGATCTAAATTGTAAGTTTTATCTTGTGATTACTTGAAATATATTGAGCACATAGTTGGATTGTTAAGTTAGTTGCTGAACTAGAGGAAATTTATGCACAACAAAAAAACAAAATCTCAAACACATTTTAGAACTTGTTTAATTATCACTTAAGGTAAAATCCTAGGAAATACATGATTATTGAAATGATTTTAAGCCATGTTTGGATCGTTTGAGCCTTTTGAGCTTACTGATATATATTTTTATCCTTAGTCACTCATTTTGAGCATAATGACCATCTTTCTTTGTTAACCACAATAATACCTAATAACCTTTACATATTGTTCCATTATTATCACCCCTCACACTATAAGCATAATGGTTATGGTTGTTGTTTGTTCAAAAAGGTTAAAAATTTCTAAGTTTGGGGTATAGTGATTTAAAATATCATTGTGTATCAAATAAAAGCAAATATATATATATATATATCTTATGCTGCAAAAAAATAAAAATAAAATTGAAAAAGAGGTGTAACAAACAATGTTTCAAATCAAGTTTGGGAGAATTCATTGGGAAAACGGTTGATGATCTAAAAAAAAATAGTAATCTATGTTTACGGTTTGATTTGAGCAAAAACAATTATCCATTTTATCTCACCATCACCCTAGTTATACATTATAAGCTTACTAAAGTCCTATTTGATACTTAATCACGTTTGTTCCTACATTAGTGGACAGTGATATGAACAGTAAGCCTATGGAGTGTAAGTTCAATAAAAAATATTTCATAGAGACATATCTCTTTTTGTAGGAATAAATCATTCCAAGTGTATTTAACTGATAATAACAATTATGCACACACACCGAGTAAACACTTATAGAGTAAAATGAGGATGAAAGTTAGGCGTAGGGGATGTTTATAGTGTTTAAAGAATCTTGGAAGTTATATACATAATGCAATTTTTGAGACTATCTAGTAATCATCAATTAACCCATCAATTAGTTTTTGAATTTCATTTTATAGAAGCTATTAGGCATCTATTGCATTACTACTATTAAAAATATAGGCGCCTTATTGGCTTAAGAAGACAATTGAAAATAAAAGAATCTAATCTACTATGTCATCTAACAATTATTTAAGGTAAAAACCAGATATTCCAAGCTAAATCATATATGTATCGCCTTTATATATTCCTCACAAAGGCTAAGGGATTACTTATTGGCATATATATTCTATCTTATAAGAAAGATTGATCACATTCGATATCTATTACTCAGATTGGTATTGTCTGGCAAGTTGGCATGATGGCTTCTAATCCTCATAGAATTTGACATCATTTACATTGTTTCAATTGCAATTAAGGGTTAGGTCATAATTAACATGATCGTAACATTTTCTACAAACTAAAAAGAACCCTTGTTAGAAGAAATACCGTGAGCTCTACCTAATTAAGCATGTGTTATAAATGAAGAAAACGATTGGTGGGAACTCTACTTTAATGGCTTAACTACCATTACAACTAATGATGCTGGCTTTATGATCATTGATTTGGAAATGAAGTCCTTTACCTTTTCATTTCAACTTATTTTTTCTTATATTAATAACATGGTAAAATATGAGGCTCCCACAACGAGCATGCTTACCTCTTTAAGGATGGGTATGAAAAGGATCAAATTGATTAGAGTTTTAAATTTGATAATCCAACTGATCAAGGGTGAGTTTTCCATACACAAACCTACTTTGTTGTTGTACCAATATGTGTCCCAACAACTACTGGATACATTTGAAGAGATTAAAATAGAGCACGTCATATGAGCAAAGAATAAGCACATAGATATCTTAGCCACTTTAGGGGCTAAGACAGACCTAACTGATGAATCAACAAGTATCACCTAGAAATTATGATTGATATATCCTTTCATAAGCTAAACAGGTCGATTTAGGCTAGGCCATAGTAAATGACTGGTGAAATCCCATTAAGCAAGCCTTGCAGAACCCATGCGAACATTCATGCTTCAAGATCCTCAAGGACTATAAACTAGTTATGGGTAACCTCTATAAATGATTACCTAGAGGAATACTCATGTGTTGCATCTATGAGTAAGAAGGGCAACAACTGCTGCATGATATACATCAATCTATATGCAATATGAACCATACAATTAACTTGTACAAAAAGGCTTAAAGGGCCAGATACTATTGGTTATAGATGAAAGATTAAGCACATGCCTTAGTTCACAAAGAAGAAGCATTTATAACCATGGCAAAAGAAGATTGATAAGTACCCTATAGAAAATATATATATTAAAGGTTATAGTGCATCCTAATTTCACAGATGTGCACAACCTCAAATAGACTTAAGCGATATTTATGAAAATGGGGATCTTCTTCCGAAAAAGCCTTAAAAGAAATGCCTTAAGATGCCTAAACTTCATAGAAGAATAGAAAGTCTTGCATAAACCCAAGCCAAAAAATGTAGGGAACACCAAGGTAAATGAAAGTTGTAAGACTGTTTGCTAAAGATTAGTGTTACTATAGTTAGGTGTTATTGCTACTTCAACTAGATATTAGTATTTGGCCACGTGGCTTAAGTGTTACTTCAACTGATTATTAGTGTTCACTCAAATACGTGTGACACGCATATAGGATGCTCACTTACATAATGAATGGCTAAAAAACAATCTTTATCTTAGTGACTTTCGTAAGTATAGTGCCCACTCAAATAGTAAGATTAAAATTTCTTGTCTTAACACACCCAAGCCAAATGCTCACTTACATAATGGGTGGCTAAAAATCTTTGCCTTGGTGCTATTTTTCTAAGCAAGATGTATTTTCACATATTAAATGACTAAAATCCCTTGCCTTGACACTATACCCAAATAAGATTTCCATTTATACAATGGATGGTTAAATTCCTTACCTTGGCTCTATACCTAAATAAAAATCCCACTCATAGAGTGGATGGCTAAGACTTGGTTCTTATGTGAAAAATGTTCCATATAAACAGCTCAATCACATCATAGAGATCATCATTGTATCAGAAAAAATTATGTTATACGTGTTACCTATAATGTTTGGGATATCCCATATAGAAAATGTCCCACAAGAGATTCTCACATTAGAAATAATTCTTTGGAAGCCTATAATGACCTAGATGCCTCATAAAAAAGTATTTACAAAAACTTTAATGACATTGTTCTTAGGCAAAATACTTTACAATGCTGTTTCCGATGTAAAAGCCTTCAAGGCATGGTTCTCATATAAGATGCCTCCATAAAATAGCATGCAAAAAATGCAATACAATCATCTAAAGCCCAATTATGCAATGCAACAGAACTATAATGCATACGGGGTTTTAGTTAGAGAGCCGTTTTAAATTGCCAACACCATATTTTTTAATAAATTCTAGAATAATTAATTTCTATTAAACAATTGTCTAACCATCAAAAGAAAATACTTTGAGATTGATGCTTACAAGAGATAAGAAAATAAAAGAAATCGAACTTCTTTATCTTTGAATCTTGCCAAACATTTTTAATGATGGCTTAGGTTTGACGTGGGAGAAAAGAATATTGTTAGGATTTTAAGAAAATATGATTGTGCTAGATAACTGTTAAAATTAATAATATTTTATATAATTCATTTAGATCATTTAAAGAGTAAATTATATTTTGAGTATTTTAGTAATTTAAAATTTTATTAAAAAATATGTGTTTTAAAGTACATTTTCACACGTAAATAATCCTCTCTCACTTCTTAATAGAGTTTTATGCTTTTAGGGTTAGGTTCAAAATTAAAATTATAAAATTTAATTTTTTTTTAAAAAAGTGGATACCTGAAAAATGTTCTGGATTATAACATAAGTATGGTAGCGATTTTCATGTTGTTTTTATTTTATTTTATGTTTGATGATCATTCTCTCTCTGTTGGTTTTTTTTTTTCTGTAACTAGATAATGGAGTTAGCCACGTGAAAACTGAAGCAATATGGTAATATATTAATAGTGGAAGGCAGGCAAAGCAAAGGGGAATGTTAAACCATGAGAAGACCATGGCTATTAGCTATGATTTGCAAGTTTAGTTGTTCACATTGTACGTATTTTGTCATTGGCTTTATATGATATGACCACTTTTTCTTTCTTGCTGAGGACACAGTTTTTTGTGGAGGTTTTTGTCACCTTGTCTAAGAAAGAGAGAAAAATATTCTTCGTATAAAATGCTGGCATGTGAATGTGACCTCAAGCTCAACCAAATACCCAATAAAAAAAATAAAGATATTATAAACTAAACTCTTCTTCCCAACTTCCCCGATCTATTCCTATCAAGGAAGGAGTAAATCCTCCATGTACAATAACATAATTGATCTTTTTCTATTAGCGATTGGACTTTACAGGAATTAATACACATAACCAAAAACAAAACCTTGGAAACTATATGATATTATATCATTTACAAATTACATGCACCAAATAATTACTAGAGGACTTTGAAATTACTGAAGCCTCAAATTTCTTGTGAATACTGAAGCAAGTTCATGGAGATTCCCAAGAAGCAGAGGCCCTACTAACTCATTATCCAATGTTGAGACTGTAGAGAAATGTTCTGCAAAAAATAAAAAAATAATTGATAACAAAGAAAAATGGCAAGGATCGAGGAGCCCAGTCACAAAGAATATAATGTTCAACTTCATTCATAGAGAACAGATCTCTGAAAACAATTTGGAAACAAGAATGTCATTTAGTTTGTTAGTGATAATTGATATCCACAAAATACAATTTTATATTTTTTATGTTAAATTATTAGGATACATATTAAAAAAATTTACTTGAAGAATCTATAACGATTAAAACATAAAAATTAATAATTTTTAATAAAAATATGAGAGTTTAACGATTTTCTACAATAAAATTTATGTAACAATTAATGGAGTTCTCTCTCTATAATGAAAATAGGAAAAGAACATTACGTATAAAATAATTTGATTTGGGGAGCACAATCCTAAAGTCTTTATATACTAGGTTAATTATCATCCCTATTAATAATAGTTAACTAGTATTAAATCTTTACATAGAATAAGTCCATACCCAATAAATGTCTCTAAAATTCAATAAAAGGTAGTCAAAATATATCACTTAAACTGACCCTTTATTTATGGTGGCTTGTAATATATAATTTTTGTTAATATGTGAGTCCACATAAAAAATAATAAAACTTAGGAATCTCCCACTTGAGCCATATATGTTATCTAAAAATAGTTATAAATCTTAAGTGTGCATAATAAATACTATCTTATTTTAAAACGTCTCCTAAAATACAACTTGGTCCATTAACTATGTTAATATGGGATTAAAGTGACATTCGTTGCACATATTTGTAACTATACCCATCTACAGTCACCATACCAATATAATCAATGACATAAATCAAACATTAAAATTACATGAAATGTGATCTTAAACATGTCTATTTTCAACCGTTTCTACTTTATAACCTTAACGATGTAACAATTCGCTTCCACACAGTATGATATTGTTCACTTTGAGCATGGGCCTGTATGGTTTGGTTTTATTCTTGGGCCTCTTTAAAAGGCTTAATACAGTTTAAGAAGAGGCGAGGCTCTACTTCTAACCAAGCGATATGGGATTTTGGCACCTGATCCTCACCTCATCCATCTTGGCCTTGCTATCTAGCCTCAAGAATCTCGAATCTCGGGCGTTACAATCTATCTCCCTTAGGGGACACACGACCTTGTGTGCGTTAGGCATCTAGGGACACATGACTGACCTATGTGGCTGACCCTAAGGATTGTATAGCACGTGTGTGCTATCTGTAGCCTAGACTATGGGCCCATTAATCTGCACTAAGAGGTAGGTTTGACAAACCTGCTCTCACACAGTATGATATTATCTGTTTTAGGCTTCAGCCTGCTCGATTTTTTTTTCTTGGGTCTCCTTAAAAGGCTTTATATTGTTTGAAAAGGGTTCTACAAATATAGTCCAAAAAATTTATCTACCCAGGCGATGTAAGATTCTGGCACCTGAACTCTACTTCATTCATCTTAGCCTTACTATCTTGGCTTGAGGAATCTTAGATCTCAAGTATTATGAACAGTTAAAGAAAATACTTTTTAAATTTGATACAAAACCATAATAGAAAGAATAACTTTATTTTAGAGTTTTAACAAATAATCCATCAAACTTTATTCTATTAAAATAAACATAAATGTGTCTTAAACAAATAAACATCAAATAATAGACTCTATCTATTCATGCACATCATCAAATAACACAATACCTATAAGAGCAATATGCTACTAAAATACCTTGGGCGGTAGCCAGTTGGTTAGTGAGTGGATCTACAACCATAGAGTTTGTACTAATATATTCTATCGACACTTTCCTTACTTAAAACTCTCTCTTTAACAACTAAAAACTTGATGTTTGTATATATAGACTTTGAAGGGCCTTTATTGTTATGGAAATTCATTGTGACTTTATTATCACAATAAATTTTCAATCATCTTTCAATATTATTAACAACTCGCAACACTTGATTAAGGTTTGCAAACCATATTTCATGATTTAATACCTCAAAACAAGTTATAATCTTGGCCTTTATAGTAGAAGAAGTTATAAATGTTTACTTAATACTCAACCAAAAAATAATTCCCGGGGTTGAAGTGTATATATAGCTTGATGTAGATCTCTTACTACCTAGGCATCTAGCAAAATTGAAGTTAGAATACCCCATGATTTCTAATCTAACATATTTTCTACATGTGAGCATATAGTATTTTGTTAGCTATAAATATCACATAACTCTTTTAGCTACTTCCTAGTGATCCATCCCAGGGTTACATAAAAATCTGTTGAGCATTCCAATAATGTAAGCAATATTTGAGTACATACACACTTGAGCATATATAAGACTCACTACTGCTGATGCATAAGGAATTTTTTGCATCTCTTTCTGTTCAATCTCATTCTTGGCGTGCTGACATAGACTAAACTTATTACTTTTAGTAATGCGAGTATCTCTTGGACCACAATCTCTTATGTCAAACCTGTTAAGCACTTTATCGATATAGTTCTTTTGTGATAACCCAAGGATATTTCGAGTGTGATCTCAATGTATCTACATTCCCAATATAAAAGATTTGTCCTCAAGATCTTTCAATTTAAAATTCCTTGATAAAAATTTCTTGGTTTTGTGTAATAAGCCTATATCATTGCTTACAAGAATTATGTCATTGACATCTCGAAAAAAGATCTACTTGAGGGATCATAAAACTTGAAACCCTTTGATCTTTGAAAGTATCCAACAAAATAGCAACTAACTGTTCTTTAGTCTAGTTTCTTTTCACTGGCCTATATGGCCTAGCCTTAGCTAGACAATTCCAAACATACAAGTTTCCAATACTAAGCTTCTTGTTAGTCCATAACTCATTCAAGGTTTTAAATATTACTTTACTTGAAACTTTATTTAAGATATAAAATGTAATCTTTAATGCTTCTCTCGAGAGTTATTCAAGGAAAGAATGACTAACATACTTCTTACTATGTCTTTACGTGCTCATTTTCATCTCTTAGTATAACCATTCATGCTTTGTTTCTTAGGCATTATGTATTACGGGATGATTCCACATTCTTCTAGGAATTTTACAAAAGGTCGTAGATGTTATTTACCTAATACGTCATATCTGCCATAATATTCACCATCATGGTTAGATTTGACAACTTTAATTTTCTTGCCAAGTTGATTTTCAACTTCAACTTTGAAAACCTTATATATCTAGAGATTGAGACTTTTTATAAAATAAGTAAAGGTACCTATAATGAGAATAGTTGTCTATGAACGTAATAAAATACTATTGGTCGTTTCAAGAAGTTCTAAAGAATGGACCATAAATATCAATATATATTAATTCTAAGACACTAGAGCTCCTATTGGCACCTAAGTTTTTTGTTGTTTATCTGTTTTCCTTAATGCATTCAACACAGACTTTAAAATTCAATAAGTTAAGAGAATCAAGAATTCCATTAGCACAAGTCTTTTAATTCTCTATTTAGAGATGTGTCATAAATGCTTGTGCTATAACATAACGAAATTCTCTTTAGTTAATTTTCGTTTTGTATCATATTTATTAACATGTAATAATTCAGAGGCTTGAGTATCCAATTTATAAAGATTATCAATTAAATAATTAATATTGAGAAGATTTATATTTTGATAAAGACTAAATTTATTTTTTTGAATGAATAAGAATATCCAAATTTGTCCGAACTAGAAATAGAAATTAAATTTTGTTTAAATGACAGTACATAATAAATCTCATCTAAATCTAATTAACAATCAATCTTTAATTATAATCTAAAGAATCTTATGGCCTTTATAAGAGATGCGTTGTCATTTCCCATGTAGAAGAATCTTTCAATATCAATTGACAACCGATTCCTCAGAAAGCTCTTTATAGATGCACTTATTTGAGTAGTTGCACTTATATCTATTCATCAAATATGTTTGGCTATAGAAGCTAAATTAACTTTAGAATAAACAAAGTGAGAAGTGTACCTTTCTTGCCACACTATTTGGCATATTTGGGACAATCATTCTTCACATGACCAGCCTTTTTGCAAAATAAATAAGTAATGACTGTATCTTGTTCATTTTTCACCTTATTATGTGAAGTCCTTATTGCACCTTCTTTTTTCTTTTCTTATTGACAACCTTATCCTAAGAAATACTTGCTAGATGAGCACTTCCAATTTTTTTCCCACTTTAATCTTTCTTTTTCTTTCACAAAATGTGAATGAGCACATGAAGAATCCATTTATCTTTTTGGGTGTTGCTACTAACCTTAAATTGACTATATTGTGAAGGAAGAGAAATCAGAACAAGATGCACGAGCATAAGCCTTTTACTTCAATGCCTTTAGTTTGGAAGCGAGACTAGACATTTATGTGGTTTAGTCCCTTATATTTTCTTTTCCTTTATACCTCATTGAAACAAGGTTATCTAGTAACGTACTTGTTTCAGCATTTTCATTTTTAGCAAAATGCTTTTTAATTTCCTAAAAAAATATCTTAGCATTTTTCTCTTCAGACATAGTGCTTCTACAAGTTTCCAGAATGGCATGTTTCATATTCATAAGATTCATGCAATTAGAACGATTCCACTTCTGTAAGTCCTTTTTATTCTAAATGGAACTTAGATTAGTGAGAGCAAGAGGTTGTTTTGTTCAAAGTGTAAGGTTAAGATCTATGCGACCGATAGAAGAAGTAGAAGGATAAACTAAACAGAGAACATACAATAAGACAATAAGTTCACAATTAATAATTATGTCATGACATAAAGTATATAGAGCCCAAAATAATCTAACATATGTATATGCATGACATAAGCAAACATACAAAGGTAGGTCATAACACAAGATGCCCAGTACAATATTGATATTTAGTTTTTAGATAAAAAGATCAACTGTAAGTGGTATTATTTATGTAGTAATCAAATATTTATAATAAATTCTACCAATAATAAAGTCTTTCTTTAGATCGACTTATTGCATGCATGAAAATTTGATAATTATGACAAATTTATTATCGTAAATATTTCTTTGAGTTAGTTATTTTTTCTCATAGACAATAAACATATTTATCTTAATATCTCAAAATAAATAGATCTACATAATAGAGGTTACTTTAGTAATATATTATTTTAGTTAATTTATTTTAAAATACAAGATAATTAGTGTAAAGAAAAACAACCAAACCTAACAATAAAAATTTTTAGTTTCCTTTGCACTTGAGTGACACCATGGTGCTACCAAGGCGGCATCGCAGCGCTAAAATTGCTGAGGTCATAGCACTGTGATGCTGCTAATGGTCTAAAAATAAGGTAAATTTTGAGTCAATGATGGTTGGGTTAAATCTAAATGGGTCAGATCTCTATAAACTAGGTTGGGTCGACCTAATTCTTAAAAAAAAAGAATAAAAACTTAAAAATTAGGTCAAAATTGACCTACCATCTTAGTGCTGTGACATTGCCCATGTAGCGTCGCGATGTTGAAAATGATATTTTTTTAACCCTTTAGGACTCGATGCTACCAATGCAGTGCTACAGCACCTAGTTATTGCCTGGCCTAGCACAATGACACCATGAACTAGTATCACAACGCTTGGTCACTGTCTGAGTAGTGTCGTAGTGCTTTGTAAAGAATTTGGAATTACAGATTCATATAAGAACATAAAAAATATTAAATTAAAGTCGAATTTTAATACATTCATTCTTAATTGTTTAAATCAACGACTCTTGATCAAATCATAATAAATCATAAGCCTAATATTTTTTTTAAAAAAAAAATCATATAAAATTCATACATATAATATCTCTACCCTAACAAGTCATATGGGAAAAGACATTCAAATATAAATAAATGCATTGAAAATTCTAATAATTTAATATAATTTCTACTTTGATATACCTTATTAGACATAATTATAAATATGATTGATACCTAAAGAATACAATTCTACACCTATCAAGTCAAATTATCGAGATACATATTAAGAAAGGCTTAATTGAGAAATCCATAGTGATTAGAACGTGAGGGTTTGTAGCTTTCAATGAGAACACGGAAGTTTGGTGGCCTTCTACAATAAAATCTATGTAACACTTATTAGAGTTCTCTCTATGATGGGAAGAGGAGAAGAACACTACGTATAAAATAATTTGACTTAGGGACTACAATCTTATAGGAGGTCTTTATATATTAAGTTAACAATAAACCTCATCAATAACAATTAATTAGTATTGAGTTTTTGCACATAATAAGCACGTACCCAATAAATATTTATAGAGTAAAATAAGAGATAGTTCAAATAGATCATGTATAATAACTTATAATAATAATAATTATTAATAAGTAAGCGCACAAAAAATAATAAAACCCAACATAATTTACTGATATTTATTGATGAATTGCTTTGGTTTGAAGGTTTGAAGGGTGAGTTTGGACTGATTATCTTTTATCAGTTGTTTCCTACAGTGACAGGAGGCAAAAGTTAAAACACTTGTGAAAATGGAAGACGAATATGATAAGTATTGTCATACCTGAAGTTTTTGTGAGACGCTCTAATGAAAGAGTAGCGAGTGCCCGTTCCTCGAGAGCCCTGTCATAGCTTGAGGATTCCAGCAATTGAGGCGCAAGAATAGAGATCGCCGCGGATAGAAAGTTTTCATCACCAGTTGAATGGAGAAATTTGCTCATCCAAGCAACTGTGAAGAGGCTTGCTCTTGCTAAACTTGGGATGCCATTAGCTATACAATTTGAAAGTGCAGCCAAGAAGCTCTTGCTGCCACTCTTGAGCAGGGCAATTGCCGCCTTCTTTTGCCAAATTTCTGTTGCCTCTTCGTCTTCATTCTGAACATTTTTAATATGAATAAATATATAAACGAGAAAGATTATGAATTTTTTGTAAGTTAAAAAATGTTACAAAAATGGAAAAGAAACACGTACCAAGCTTTCGTATACAACTGTTCTGCTGCTGTAGAACGAATCATCCGAATTCTCAGGAAAAACCGCTAGTTTTGAGAGCCAGTTTTCTGTTGTTGCCTCTTCTGTATATGGAAAATGACCTCCCAACATCATGAGAGCTCTTGCTGATTGTTCTTGAACCTTTTCATTACATTTTTGGCAATCCAAATCCAATGCTGTTATAATTGCATCAACTGCTTCTGCTCTATATATGCTACAGTTTGAAGGATCTCCCTGCAAAATAACCATTTCGAATTCCAGACAAGAATTATCAGAAACTTGAACACCATTCGACTATCGTTCATTTTCAAGCCAAACGGGTATTAAATCTTATTAGAAAGGCGAAAAAACTATGAATCAATTTACCAGAAGATCAAGCTGTAATAAAATTGCCGCAACCAGGGGACATTCTTCTGGTGAAGCTCTTTGGAGATAGGAGAACAAGATGTGCATGGTGTTCAATCCACTCCATCCATCATTCAATCCATCTAAGAATTTCAGGATTTGTGTTCTTCTGAGAAGATGTACATATATTTTTTTCGCTTAGGATATCAGTAAACAATTTGAGCTTCATATTGAACCCAAAATATATTATTCTATAAGAATGGAAAGTAAAGTTATTCATACCTTGTCAGACAGAGTAACTCGGTTAATAAGGCGATGGCACTGCCATTGGAGTTCTGGTTTGCAAGAATGATTAGCTCGAGAATTGATGCCTTATTCAAATTTTCAGCCAAGTAATTCCGGCAGCTTTCATCCGCACGAATGCAACAGAGAAGGATAGAAGCAGTGTTTTGCCTCTCAATGATATTTCCTTTTTCAAATCTTCCTACAAGCAAGGGCAAGCCCCCAAGAGAAACAACTTCTCTTGCATTCTCAAAATTTTTGCCCTCGTCAAAACCATTGACAAGTTGTTCAAGGAAGTAAAATGCTGCCACTTGAGCACTGCAGCTTACCGTGAACAAGGTCTGCAACTGATCTCCAAATTCAAGCACTCGAAGAACTAGTGGCACCCATTCAGTTGAGATCATCTGCTTTGACTTTGGCTTCAATAAATAAAGAAGAACAGCAGCTTTCAAAAATAGACTAGTACTTCTCAAAAGTCTGATGAAAATCTCAAGCTGTGGATCAAAGTTCAATACTATCTGCCTATTCAACTCGTTCCTCACTATAAGTTCAGCTAATATTGATATAGCTAGCTCTAGAACTTCATCATCATTTGAAGCGAACAAGAGCTCAAGCATTCCCTCGATAATGGGTGCTTTTGATAATTCGGCTTTCATGGCAGGATCACCATGTGAGTTCAACCAAGTTTTGACTATCACCCGAATTGCAATTTCACATTCACTTAGAATATCTGAAGTGCAAATAGTAGCAGTGGCTCTACATAATTCACTTGAATGAAGCCTATTTTTGTCTTCATTTCTAGTCGAAATTTTCCTTACATGATTGCCATTCACCAAGAATTCTTCTGCTGGCACACTCTGGCAGGTAAAGAACCGAAAATAGTCTACTTTTTGTCTCTCAGGCCATAATTCAGGTTTCAGATTTCTATTATTCTGGCAGATGAAGAAAAACAGAAAAAACAATTAGACAATACAACTTAAGATTTAACTATAAACAAAAGACGCTGTTTTGAAATAAAGACCGAGTTAGGCACGTGAACATAATTGAAGTTCTTGTAATTATCTGAATTTGTTCCAACTTTATATTCTTCCTTCACACTCCATGCATCGATTGAAGCTTTGTTTCGATGATCGAGATCCATTGATCTCCGCTCTGTGGGACCGAATACAGCTCTGAATCTATCAAGATTTATGCAACGGTGAATTAGATTACAAATGAAATTCGAACCTTTACTTTAATCAAATAAAATGAATGTTACTATGATTAAAACAAGCTTATCTAACTTACAAATTCTTGTTTAGTGAGGAATGGGAGGAATAAGAATCCGAAGATCTCCTTCTTGATGATCCATAATTTGTTCTTGATGGCAAAGGGACATTAGGAACAGCAGGGGCTTTAGCTCCAATTTTTAGCCAATCTTTGTAGTAAAGAGCAAACTGAACGGTTCCCTTATCCATTTGCTCATTGTAGACTTTGCTGAAAGCTCTCAATCTCTTATTTTTTTCTCCATAATCTAAGTGTGAGACAGAATCAAGTTCCTTATGATACCAAATCTTAAGATGAAGAAGATGAGGAAGGAAAAAATGCTCCCAAAGATCAGGAAGTAAGTGCGTTCGTGTTAAAAATGGCGAATCAATGAAAACTTGAAGCAAATGCCTGGCAGAAATCCGATCATTTTTCTCAAGCTTGTAGACGATTGATAAGTACAGTTGAGCAAATGCTGATAGATGAGAATTTGGTATTCCACAAGTTGAATCATGCCTGGTTTTCTTAGTATTCAAAGAGGCAACAATGCTTAGAAGCTGAATTGAATTCCTTAACAACTTCATTGTAAGCTCCTTTTTAGTCTCATTTTCTTCAACCAACTTATCAATGCTTTCAACTCCAATCTCCAAGTTTGCCAAAATTCCATTATCAGATTCCTTTTTCCTTCTCTCCAAGAAAAAGTTGATCTTCTCTCTAATATTTTCCCGGAAATTCTCATCCTTCACATACCTGCCAACGTATCCACCAAGTATGGATATCACAGCCCTTATTGCAACTTCATCGATTGCAGGCTCTTCTCTCCCCAAACCATTTGTTCTCAAAGACTTTGGATTTGTTCTGTCTGAATCCGAACATTCTCTTTTGGATGAATTCACCGAACACCCTTTTCCCGTTTGAGCTTTTTCCTCCTTCTGCTTCGAGAAATCGAAGCTTTTAAGATCATGGCAGATGTATATAGGCAAAGTTATAGACACATCTGGTGCAGGCGCAGGTTCAGGTGCAGGTGCAGTTCTGTCTTTGAACTTCACTTGCTTCGGCTTTTTCATCAACTGTCCGCGATCGAACTCGAATCCTTCTTCTGCGAGCAGTTCTTGCAAAGAAGCCATTTTAACAGATGTCTGAGCTTGTTTTTGGGGCAATGGAGAAGATGGAAAAAAGCTTTATTAACATTTCTTTCAATGACAGAAGATAACAAACTATGGACAGCTATAAGAAGAGAGAAGAGGTAAAGAAAGACGCATATAAGGACAAGGACTTGGGTGATTTCATTTTTCATTGGCTTTACTTTTTTGATAATGTTTACAAACTTTGGAATAATTTATATACAAAAAGCTGGACCTGGACCGAACCGTGAGGTTCAATATAGTAACTACAACCGTTAAAAAAATTCCTTATCCTCGAGGCTTCACTGCAGCAGTACCAGTACCAAACCGGTCTATACTTTTGGCAAATTCATAATTGTTTATTTTTAGATCAATTCAAATAGATAGACTTAAATTTCTAATAGATCAATTCTAATAGATAGACTTATATTTCTTATTGTTGAAGCAGAAGTATATAAATAAGCAAATAAAATATATCTCAAACAAATAATAATGCACACATTGATGTGAAATTTTATTACATTTAAGAGATTGTCTAAAATGGTGAAGTTAGTCTAACAAAGATAACATCGTCTAAAAACTCTGTTGATATGTTGACTAAGTCACTACTCTTGGTTAAGTTCATCCTATACAAGGCCGGAGTTACTACTTTGTGAAGCTGACCGAAGATGCGGAAATGAGAAATTGAGTTATTTTGTGGATGATTTTGAATCAAAGATGAGATTTTGAATCAAGGGCTCTCATCGCCGCGGCGCTAGCGCGCTTTTACTGAGCGCTGCGGCGCTGGTCTTCTGGCGCTGCAGCGCTCACGCCTGGTCGCCGCGGCGCTAGCGCCTGGTCGTCGTTGCGCTAGCGCTTGGTGCGCCCTTCTTCGTTTTTCGCTTCCTTTCACGTTCGTCTTCAATCCGTGCACACTCTACGCACTTGGCTTGCTCTCCAAATCATATTCCGATGATTTTCAATCAATATTCTCACAAATTCTCTCATTGATTCAAAATTACCACAAAGTAACTCGATCTCTCATTTCTGCATCTTTGGTCACATTCACAAAGTAGTGACTCCGGTTAAGTCCTTGCATAGGATGAACTTAACCGAGGGTAATGGCTTAGTCAACATATCAGCAGGGTTTTCAGACGACGCTATCTTTGTTAGACTAACTTCACCACTTTGGGCAATCTCTCGAATGTAATGGAGTCTCACAGCAATGTGTTTCGACCTCTCATGGAACACTTGATGCTTGCTTAGGTGTATGGCACTCTGGCTGTCACAATATACACCAGTGTTCACATATTTACTAGCCAATACCTCCACACATATGCCTTTTAACCACACGGCCTCTTTGATAGCTTCATCAATAGCTATATACTCTGCTTCTGTGGTAGATAGTGCAACCACGTGTTGTAGAACTGATCTCCAACACACACTACACCCAAATACTGTGAATACGTAGCTTGTCAACGATTTTCTCTTATCAAGATCACCTACATAATCTGAGTTTATGTACCATTTTATCATTTCATTGCTGTCCTCATCCCTCTTATATATTAACCCGTGATTCGGCGTCCGCTTGAGATATCTCAAAATCCACTTTACTGCAAGTCAGTGATCTTTTCTCGGATTCACCATGTATCTACTCACCATACTTACAGCTTGTGCTATGTCTGATCTTGTGCAAACTATTGTATACATGATGCTCCCCACAACGCTTGTATAGGGTACTTTGCTCATCTGCAGTTTCTCTTCATCGGATGTCGGCAACTGTGCTGCTGAAAGTCTGAAATGCATGGCCAAAAGAGTAGAGACAGCCTTCGCGTTTGACATACCAAACTTCTCTAGAATTTTGACTATATATCGTTGTTGGGACAAGAAGATAACATATTTTCTTTCCCTCACCCTTAAGCACATAAACACCTTTGCGCTTCTCTCCTCTCATCACCACTATAGAACCTTTCAAAACTCTTAAAATCCATCTATCGATCCTGATGGAACACCCATTCTGGTCTAGAGTCCCTAGTGAGATCAAGTTTCTCTTCAAGTCAGGAACATACCTAACATCTGTCAACTCTCTCACTTGCCCATCATGTAGCCTAAGTTTAATACTATAAATTCCCATCATCTGACATTCAATGTCATTACCCATTAACACTTTACCATCACTAATAGGCTGGAAATTTGTAAACCAAGACTTGTGCGGACATATATGAAAAGTACAACCAGAATCTAAAACCTATTGTTCAGAGTTCATACCATCAATAGCAACGAGTATCTCTGCGCTGTCATAGCTATCATCATAGGCAAGCGCAGCAACCGCTTTCTTCTTGTCTTGTGCTCTCTTATCAGGACAGTCCTTTATGAAGTGCCGCTCTTTCTTGCAGCAATAGCACTTCCTAGGAGTCCTAGACTTCGACCTTGAGCATTTTTTCTTCTCATCTCTATATGAGGGCCTTCCTCTTACAGATAAGCTTTCTGCATTGCCCTCGGTCTGCTTTCCTAATAACTTTAAGTTTAATGATGATTTCACATCACTCATCGTTAAACTTTCTCTACCGTAAAGTAGCGTATCAACAAAACTCTCATAGCTCTTAGAGAGTGAACTCAGTAGGATAATTGCTCTATCTTCATCTTCTATTTTAATGTTGATAGACTCAAGATCAAGGATGATCTTATTGAAGGCGTCTATATGATATTTCATCAGCGTCCCCTCTGACATGGACAACTGATATAGCTTCTTCTTTATATGTAATCGGTTGGCCAACGATTTCCTCATATAAAGAGAGTCAAGCTTCTTTCAAAGACTTATTGCCGTCGTCTCACCTGTTACTTCCTTTAGTACTTCATTGCTCAATGACAGAACGATTGTGCTATGAGCTCTTTCTTAAATGTCCCTTCTTTCTGCTTCAGCTCTAGATGACTCTGGCGTCTTCTCTTCATCACTAGATGGAGTTGTAGCATCCTCTAATGCCGAACTAAGCCTTTGGCTAACCAACAACGCCTTAACCTTCATCTTCTATAAATTGAAGTCATTCGTACTGTTGAATTCCTCTACCCCGTACTTTGGTATGACCATGTCTGCTTAGAACCAAAGCTCTGATACCAGTTTATTGAAGTGGAAGCACACAAACAAGCAAACAAAATATATCCCAAGCAAATAATAATGTAGAACAAGTTACTAAGAAATAAAGAGAGGAAGGGGTAAAAGAAGAACACACAAAGAATTACGTAGTTCGGCAACTTGCCTAAGTCCACGGCGGATCAAAATTACACTATTCTCTTATTATGAATCACAAGGCACTCATAAAGTATGCATTTTACAAGAAAGATCACAAAGAAAACTATTTCTCTCACTCTAGAGATTTTCTCTCATAAAGAACCACAAAAATTATCACTAAGATCACAAAGATTTCTTGTTGATCACAAAGATCTCTTACTTGATCACAAAGATGTGTTTACAAGCTAATTGATAGCATTTATATAGGCTTTGAGACGACCTAGGTTTACCCTATACGTGTGGGAGTTGTATTAGGGAGTTCTGGAGCAAGTGGGAGACGAAATAAGAAAGTTTCCTTATTTTGGGATACTGTTCCCGTCTACAGCACCGCGGCGCTAGCGCGCTTCTGTTGAGCGCTGCGGCGTTGGTCTTCTGGCACTGTAGCACTGGTGCCTGGTGCACCTTTTTCATTTTTCGCTTCTTTTCATTTCCATCTTTAATCTATACGCACCTTAAGCATTTAACTTAGTCTCTAAATTATATTCTAATGATTTTCAATTAATATTCTCACACTTATGTTACTACCATTCTTTGCCTTGTTTATAAAGACTTCAAAAACTTTTGAATAAATGTTTGTGGCTCTACAAACATACATATCCATAGCAATTAGAACCGAGTTAGGCTCGGTTGTTGTTTCTGATTTCATCAAATCGGCGAGTAGCATTTTATAAAACGTTTCATGAATCCAATACCAAAATGATACACAGTTACTGCTTTTCAGCTAACTTAAAATAATATGATTTGATTATTATTCATGACATGTTTGTGTCACGCTGATGATTAATTGTATTGTTTTTTAATTTGAACTTCTTTAGGACATTTTTATAAACTAATAAAATTCATTCGTAGTTTAATGTGTTTTGTTTTCTTAATTTCATTTGATTAGAACTATCTTCATGTATGTTGAGGATCATCATAAATGGGTGAAATGTACAATTAGGTTAAGTGGGTAAATTCGTATTAATTACATTAAGGAAATTTGATAGCTTAGCCATTGAGCTTTTATTGAATTACTTGTTACCTTCTTAAGTTTTTTTAATACTCAATTTAGTCTTTATAGTTAAAAAAAATAATATTTAAGATGCAATTTTTAAGGGTAGTAAAATAAATTCGATTAAATATGATACAATTTATTATGATTAGACATATCAATTAACTTTTTTTTTTTATGACAACATATCAATTAACTTTTTTTTTTTATGACAACATATCAATTAACTTTTTTTTTTTATGACAACATATCAATTAACTTTACTGTTTTTAAAAAAATGTACTTAATATATTATTTTTGAATAACGGAAATTAAATTAAGTATTTCAAAAAATATAAAAACTTAGAGAATAATTAAAAAAAAGTTAAGAACTAAATTAGCAATTTCTTTTATATTAATCTAGTTAGGCAGGTTATGCCGTATTAGAAACATAACCATAATGTAAATCAGATCTTTTTACTAACAATTATCCATGCATTTTCTTAGAATCAAAATCTTTTATATTTCATTTTAAAACCGAAATTGTCATACAATCATATTTTCAAATCAAGAAAGCATCTTGTAATAATCCTATAATAAGCTTAACTAAAGCATCTTCTAATCAACGTATGGTATGCTCAATTTGCAACGGAACCTTTTACATATTCAGCCAATTAAGATCTCAAATCTCAAATTTTCAGAGTAGAAAGTCTCTAAACCCCAATATAATGAATATCAACGGTAAAGATTCCATCAAGTTAATCACATGGAAAATCATGTTAGGGTTGAAAATGAGGTGATAATTAAGCATTATAGGAGATTATTTCCAAGATGGTAAAGGACTAGGGTTTTGGAACAAGGAATGCTGAATCATATATAGGACCAAAAGGAAAAAAAAAATTGACGGTTGGATGGTGACCCATCGACTTTTCATTGAGGAATTTCATTGTTCATTCACGGGACCATTGATATTTTCAAAATTATGGGGCACTAAGTTTGAACATTGGGCCAACATGGAATTAATAATTCTACACATTTTAGTGGGAATGATATTGGTAAAGGTACATATATTATAAATAATTAAATTTAACATATCAAATTTAAGTGAAAATGTACTTATAGTAATAGCTTACAATCTTGTATATTTGTGTTAGACTTGTAATCTTAATTGTTAGATTCATAGTTATATGGATAGCCATGCATGTTATATGGTAAGAAAATATGAATATATGAAAATTTTGAGAACTATGACCAAAATGTATCAAAATAAAAGAAAAAGAATTGATTCAAGAAAATGTTTAAGCGGATAAAGCAAAGAAAGAACAAAGGACAAAAGAGATTGTGCTACGTATAGAGATAGATAGATAATATTCATGGATGTGTTTTGACGTTTTGCGGACCTAGCATCTTCAATCTTTGTCTCTCTTTTTTCTCCTCCTCTCATTTCTCGATGTCGCGCACTATCTCTCTCTCTCTTTCGCTCGTCTTATTCTTTGTATCTAATGTACTTTCACTATTTTTGCATTTACGATATTCTCGTGGCCTAAGCCCTTTAGCTTTGTGGTTCAATAGAACACATCGGAAAGAATGTCTCTGGAATTTCTTTTTTAAGGCTATATACAGATTTGCTTTGCACCACTTCTTTTTCCGTAAATGATAAAAGTATTGGTGTCTTCAGTCTTTTCTTCGGCACTAGTTTCTTCTACCTTCTCAACTATTACTGAAAGAAAAAATAATAACACACTAACAATGTTGGTTTTAAAAAATCTTCATAGAAAACATTAAACAACAACAATTTTGACAGAATCATTATTGTTTTGGTACATATCAATAATGATTAAAAAAAGAGTCGTAAATAAAATTAATAACAGTAGCCCATCGGTACATCTGGTTGTACTATACAGCCGATGATATCACTCAAGTGGCAGCCAAGGAGGCATTATATTATATTCATTATAGTAGGTAAATGTAATCTACTTTGAAAATTATCACGTTAGCTCCTGTTTAATGTGTTTATTGTAAAATTAAATAAGTTTTATAAAATTTTTCAAGTTTATAAAAAAACTCAATTTTAATTTGTAATTATATTAAATATTATAATTTCAAATTTAATATCAATTTCAATCATATTAAATATTATAATTCCAAATTCAATTTTAATATAAAACATGTTAAATTTTATAATTTTAAATTTAAATTCAATTTCAATTACATTAAATATTTTAATTCTAATTCAAATTTTAATTTAAATTATATTAAATATTATAATTTTAATTCCAAAATCAATTTCAAATATAAAAAATGCTATAATTTTAATTTTAATTATATTAAATGTTATAATTTCAAATCTATTTTCAATTTAAATTACGTTAAATTTCATAAATCCGAATTCAATTTCAATTTAAATTACATTAAATGTTCAAATGCCAATTCAAAATTATAATTATAATTATATTAAATGTTAAATTTTAATTACGTTAAATGTTATAATTTCAATTCCAATTTTAATTACATTAAATATCATAATTTCAATTCCAATTTTTATTTCAAATATGTAAAATGTTATGATTCCAATAACAATTCTAATTTCAATTTTAATTACGTTAAATGTTCTAATTCTAACTCAAATTTTAAATTTAATTACGTTAAATGTTATAAGTTTAATTCTAATTTTAATTACATTAAATATTATAATTCTAATTTCAACTTCAAATTCAATTATGTTAATTATTATAATTTCAATTACAATAATTCCAAATCTAATTTCAATTTTAGTTATGTTAAATGTTATAATTATGATTTCAATTTTAATTTCAGTTACATTAACTATTATAATTTTGATTTCTTTTTTAATTTCAATTACGTTAAATTTTATAATTTCAATTTCAATTTCAGCAAATCAAAAATTAGAATTTAGAAATATATTTTTGACTTGTGTTTTTTTTCAACAAATCCGATGTTAATTAGAAATATAATTTGAAATAGTTTTTGGACTTGTGTATTTTTTTTCAATAAATTCAACATTCGGAATTAGAAATATATTTTGAAAATTAGAAATTTGAATGTGAATTATTTATTTTAGAAATTGAAATGTATATTTGTTATGAATTTTGGAAATTAAAAGTTGAAATGTTAAGATAGTCCAATAAATGTCTTAAAAAATTAAAAATTATCTAAAATATAAAAACACCCAAAAAAAGTAAAGGCCAAAATCAACCCAAAAACTTAAATTTAGCCTAATACAAAATGATGTTTTTTTTTTTCAAAAAAGAAAAAAAGAAAGGCCAAAACATTAGAAATTTGGACCAATTCAAGACATAGGCCAACAAATCCAACTGGCCGAAAAAGGTCTTGTCCCAAAATTTCACTCGTGGTGCACCAATTTATATATGTCAACACTTGTAGGAAAGATATTCCTAGTATTTGCATTTGTCATCAACTTTAGTGTGAATATATCCTATATGTTGTTGCTGAAATAGATTAAGGTAAAGATATTATATATTATTGTTGAGATTTTCTAAGTTCGTTGTTGTAATCCCTATATCAAGATTTTATCTCTCCACTTTCACTCATTATGGATCAAGTTATGGGTGCGCAATTACAGCTTTATATGTGTCCCCACTTGTAGGAAATGTGTTTCTAGTATTTGCACTTGTCACAAACTTTAGGGTGAGTAGATCCCCATATGTTGTTGCTAGAATAGGTAAAGATAAAAATATTATACATTATTATTGGTATTCTCCAAGCTTAGTGTTTATGCTCAAAATGTAATGCAGTTATCATAGTATAGATTAAGGTATTGATCGCACGAAGAAGCTTTTGGCAAAATAGGTTAGTGAAATAAAAATATTAAAATAGTAACAAATGAGAAAATTAACTAATTAGTTTATGTGAATGAGATAGAATTGTATATGAATTAAGAAAAAGTCTTATAATGGTGTAAGTAAAGATTCTATAATCACAATTATGCTTTATAAATTTATTCTATACTTTGATTCAATATTTATATCTCAATTGAAAGTTACACATCTAAAACAATCAATCAGAAGATATGTAAAATATGGCATATTTGATAATACATATATTTGATATGACTAAACTCTTTACAAATATTATCACAAATTATGTTCATCTACACAAGTTATCTAAGATTGACAATATATCATTTTGACAATATTATAGTAAAAGATCAACTTGAATATAAAAAATTATTGTCTTTACATGTTATCTAAAATCGATAATATATCGACTGACAATATTGCAGTAAAAGATTAACATGTAAAATAATGTAACCAGTAAAAATTATAATTCAATAAGAATCATATAAAGAAAGCATGATAAGAATCATATAAAGAAATCATGACTGAAAATATATGAAACACGAGAATTATAACCTATGGATTATAAAAAAATAATAGAGAAGAGTTTAGGCATAAGCAAACTTACGAACATTTGTAGCTCTTAACAAAGAATCAAAGTATAGAAGTAGATTTATTACATATAAAAGTTCATCTCTATCCTTGCCAAGAACTCTAGCCTAGCTTACAATGCATGGTAAAGAGAAATTATATGGGATAATTGTAAAGCATTCACAAAAAGTACATTAGCCTTATAAGGGTGTTCTTATATAGATAATGAATGAAAACATGTTTAGTGTGACTTTAATCTTCAATAATTTAGGCCTCTCATTCCTTCACCTAATTGCTGCACATTTTTAACAATAGAAATGATCGATGTAGCCATTTTGGTTGACATGAAAGTTGTAGTATTTTGTCTCTTCTTTCTATAGGTTCATTCAATTTGGATAAGTATCTAATGAGATATAGACAAAATACCAAATATATGTCAAATTTCAGGCAACAACTATTGTTTTCAATTTGTAATACAATTTGGTCCATGATAACAGCTTTCTTTAGATTTTGCTATCAACATAAGAGTTGTTGATAATTGAGTCAGCATTTTTCAGCTTCATAAATCATACTAATTGGGTACATATTTTGTGAAATACAATCCAAATATGTGACCAACTGAGAAAAGTTGTAATCTAATTCTGTTGTATCCCGATTTTGGCCCATAAAATATTGGATTTGTCTTTTCAAATGTTCTTCAAGTTTGTGTAAGATTGAGTCATGTTCCTTCGGATTCAAGAATTTCTTTATTTCAATTTCTACATTGAGAGTTACATCCATTTTACTAAACCTGTGCAAATAACATTTATTAATTACCATTTAAGGACAACACTTTATTTCAAGTTTAAAAATCCAAAAATGTTATAATTAGTGACATTAAATGGTAAGTGAATCTCTTAACAAATATGCATTTTATTGTGCTCATCACAGTGATGTCTATTTTAATGACCTAGCGCAAGTGCACGCTTTTTGTATCAAGCAATATAGGATTAAGTCCAGATTATCGATCCCACAGAGACTATTGCTTCTATTTTCTTCAATCGAATACTAAAATTACTCGACTTTACCTTTATCCAGACTAGCTTCAAGTATGGAGTTTAACTAACTAAATTATTGCTATCCAATTGAACCTAATTAAAATATTGCAAATACTTAAAGATAGAATTCACTAAATTGATAAGTAATCCAGGGTATCGACGCATCCCCTAGTAGTTCACTGAACCTTTTAACCCTTTAGTTATTTCTCTTTTTATCAATTGATTGGCTAGACACTGATTTCATCATAAGCTTCTGTCGACAGTCAAATGATAATATCACACTCTAACAATTACCTATATGTCTATGGTAATCCGAATAAGATGCAACTTATTAATATTAAGTCTAATCAAACCATACATGCCACCTAGGTAAATGTCTATCCTAGATGGAACTCACAGATGTTACCCTATGATCATGTATTAATCTACCATAGGCTAAACACATGATTTCTTTCGTCAAAGTTATCATGATTCCTAAACAATCAAAATAGTGATCAAGTATAATGAAAGCATTAAGCATAGATAGATTGAATCAATTAAGGGATAAATATTCATTACTAAGAGATTAAAAGAATCGATTACATACTAGGTTTAATAACGTCTAACCCTAGATCAAAAGAAATTAGCTCATGTTCAAAACAAGAATATCAAAGCAAAAGTATGAAAATATAATGAACGAAATCATCTCTTAAAAGTAAGCAATAAAACAAAACAAGTGATGCCCTGAGTTGTTCTTCTTCCTCTTGTCTTGATTGCTCAAGAGTTGATTCCCTAATCTTCAATCTTCAATAACTTTACCTTGATCTCTTAGCTTGAATGTGTGTTTGTTGCTTGTGTTATTCTCCTTGCTAAGTCTCTCTATTTTTGCCTCAAAAGAGTATTTTTGTTGCTATGAGAAACCTTAGGCACGAGGAGCTTCGAATCCCCCCTTAATATGCGAGTTTATAAGGGTATTTAAACATCCACTCGGGCACCGTGGCACTGAGCACGAGCACAGGTCTGTCAAGACATCGACAAGTGCCGCGGTACTGGGTGCTGAGTGCCGCTGCGCTCACTTACTGATCTGGGCGCCGCGGCACCCAACCACCTGCTGCTGCGTTACTTTCATATTTTGAGTGAAACTTCTTTATTTGACGTTCGATTTGCCTCTTGTTTGTTCCTATGCGTCACATTTTCTGTCTTGTATCTGTTTATGATCGAAAAACACAATTAAATAGTAAAATATTTATGATTTGGAGCAAAATACGAAAGTTAGGTATAAATCTTACTAGTTCTTTTATGCCCCTATCAAATACCCTCAAACTTAAGACTTTGCTCGTCCTTAAGAAAAATGAAGAAAAACATTCACAATTTATTCATGACTCAAAAAATAAAAAATAAAAACTAAAAACAAGTTCAAGTTAATTAGATGATCAATATCGTTGTCTCAAAAGCTGCGAAAAATAGCACAAGACTCTTTAGAAATCAATAAACAACTTTCAACAATCCTTATACCATTGATCAAGTACTTCATTCTCCCTTGTCAATGTTCACTTGTGTGTGTGTGTAATAAGCAAGTAATTAGTTAAATAGAACATAAATTTACTCAATACTTAAGAAAGTACATAAAGATGATATCTCGGCATAGTTTTAGTTATAACATTATCATAAGCTTGCTTTTCATACTACTCTCCACTAATGTTGAAATACACATGTCTAGGGATTTATTTAGGACTTTATTAGCTTGTAATGTAAGGCTAAGGTAAAGGTGGGTTAAAAAGATATATATAAAGTGCAAATCACACCATTAACACTTAGACTTTACTCAAAAACCTCTTGATTCCTTCTCCTTCTTGATTATTCATCTCTTTCCCAAAACTTATGCTATTCCCATTTTTCAAAGAATTTCTTCTTTATCTTAAACTAGGGGTATTATGCATTTAAACATTTCTTTTTTCTTTTTTTTTGTTATATACCCCCAAAATTAAAATGATATGTACATTCAAGACTTATTACTTTTTATTGCAGTACCCTTCTTTCATACATCCATAACCTTCTTCATTTTAAGAATATTTCTAAGTAAACTCAAGGTTTATGGTGCTACCGGTAGATTTTCGGTAAGTAAACTCAAAGTCTTTAAGCTTGTAATGTGGTTAAATAGAAAAAATGGTTAATTAAGTTCAAACGGGGCAACTAGGGATAAATATACATATAAGGTAGGCTCAAAAAGGCTCAAACGGTCCAAAGATGGCCTAATGTCATTTCCCTAAGCATGTGAATTCTAGGATTTCACCTCAAGTAGTAATTAAGTAAGTTTTAGAGTGTTGGTCTTCGAGACTGTGGTGTACTATTTAAGCATGAATAACTCTATGTAAAAAATTCAACTAATATATGCTTCTTTCAATGTGCTCAAGAATAAGTGATCGAAAATAAGTTTGAACTCAATCCAAAAATCATGATATAAGAGTTATCTCAAGCATCTATTATTTCCTAAAAACTTGTGAAAATAAATTCAACAAATATTTTATTTCATGTCTTGGACTAATGATAATCATCTCAACCAAAACTTAACAATTCTAAAAAAAACAAATATACTTTACAAGACAACCAACCAATATAAGCAGCAAAATAAACACAAGAAAGGGTGTTTCCCACCCCTAAACTTAAATTAGACATTGTCCTCAATGTCTAAAAATAAATTTAAAAGTAAGAAAAACTCCCCTGGTAACTGAAGTTGAAGCAGTGAAGCATTGTGTTTTGATGAATGTGAATGCGGTTCTCTTTGCTTTCAACGCTTCCACTTGCTCATGCTGTTTCATTGAATGCTTGAATTGCTGGTTTATTCCTACAAAAAAAAAAAAGAAACTAACATAACTAAAACTGAAAATAAGCTAATAAAAATAAAATTTTACTTGGGTTATCTCCCAATAAGCGCTTGATTTAACGTTGTCAGCTTGACAGGGCTCTTCTACTCTTTATGGAGGATAATCGTTAAGAGTAAAAGTATCTTTATATGTAAGCTTGTTGGGCTTCCGCTCATTTGGCTTCCACATTTTTACACTTAGACCTAGGGCAGCAACTTGTTCTTCTTTCTTGTGCTTATCCGAAAAGACTTGAATCTTAAACCGGTGAAGTGTTTCTCTTGTAGCATTTTCTTCTATCCTCTTATCGAACTGCTTCTTGTTTTTCTTCTTTCTTTTTCTTCTATGCTTTAACATATTCTTTTTAATGTGAGGGTTTAATATCTCCATGTCTTTGAGTTCTTTAGTGTTTAGGTGTACCACATCAATGTTACATCAGTCTTCACCTTCAGCTGGCAACTTAATTTCCTTGAAGACTTTAAATATTGCAGTGTCATCTTGTCCCCTCATGGTCATCTCCCCTTTTTGAACATCAATGATCGAATGTCCTGTAGCTAAGAAGGGTCTTCTAAGGATGATAGAGATCTCTTTATCTTCTTCCATGTCTAGAACAATGACATCAGCGGGGAAGATGAATTTATCCACCTTTACTAGCACGTCCTCAATAATTTCCTTCGGGTAGGTGAGAGAGCGATTAGCAAGTTGAAGTGTGATATTAACTGGCTTTGTTTCTCTCAAACCTAGCTTGTTATAAACGAAAATGAGCATGAGATTAATACTCGTTCCTAGATCATATAGAGCTCTACCAAGATCATAATTGCCAATGGAACATGGTATGGTAAATCTCCCGGGATCTTTGAGCTTAGGAGGTAGCTTTTTCTGAAGAATAGCGCTACACTCTTCTGTCAATGCCACTGTCTCATAATCCTACAGTTTCATCTTCTTAGCAAGGATGTTCTTCATGAACTTGACGTATGTTCTTCATGAACTTGACGTAACTAGGCATTTGTTCAAGCGCATCTGTAAAAGAGAGATTAATATGTAATTTCTTAAAAATATCAAGAAATTTATAGAATTGTTTATCTAATCTCTTATTTTGCAACCTCTGTAAAAATGGTGGATGAGGTGTGAATGACTGCGAGGGCTGTTTCTGCACATTTTTTGCACTTGTATGCTGTCCATCTTTCTTTTCTACACTTTCAGGATTTACTTGTTGCAAATTTTCAATTTCAGCACTTATATTGCACCTCTGTAACCTTTGAGGAAAAGGAATAGGTGGTCTATATAGTTGCACATTTTCTTGTTGATCAACCCTCTCATTTTCCTTCATATTTGGAAGTGGTGTTGGTAGTGTGTCATTATGTAAGATCTTACCACTTCGTAAGTTGACGGCTTGGCATTGCTCTACACTTCCTCTTGGATTAGCTTCAGTGTTGCTTGGTAAAGTCCCTTGAGGTTGATTATTTAGTGCTGCAGCAAGTTGCCCTATTTGAGTCTCTAGAGTTTTCAAAGTTGCAGATTGGTTTTGTAAAATAGCATTATTCGACTTCATGTACTGCATAAACATATCTTTCAAGGATGCTTTCTTTTCCTGTAGGGGATGAAATCCGGGTAGATTAGGTTTCAGTTGCTACCCTTGGTTTCCACCCCAAGAAAAATTAGGATGATTTCTTCACCCCGGATTATAATAATTTGAATATGGATTATTCTGCTATCTATTATGGTTCCCTACATAGTTTGCTGACTCCATGCATTGCCCATTCAAATGGTTATCACCACAGAAGTCACAAGTCACATTTTGGGTCTTGATAGCATTCATAGAATCAAACTTCTTGGTTAAAGTGTTAATCTGTGCAGCCAATGCATTAAATGCATCAATCTCATGAACTCCAGCAACCTTCCTTGGTGTGACTCTTTCAGCAGGCCATTGATAGCTATTAGATGCCATCTCTTCTAATAAATCATATGCTTCATCCGTGGACTTATTCATTAGAGCTCCTCCAGCAGCGGCATCGATAATTGTCCTTAAATGACCTACTAGCCCATTGTAGAATGTTTGGACTAATAACCATTTCGGAACTCCATGATGGGGACACTTCCTCAACATATCCTTGAATCATTCCCATGCTTTGTATAATGACTCACCTTCAATCTGTATAAATGAGGTGATGTCATTCTTCATCTTAGCTGTCTTCGCTGGTGGTAAAAATTTCACTAAGAACTTCTATGCTAGGTCATCCCATGTTGATATAGATCCTGATGGTAATGACATCAACTAGCTCTTGGCCTTATCCCTCAATGAGAAAGGGAATAGTCGCAACCTAATGGCATTATCTGAAACCCCAATGAACTTGAATGTATCGCAAATCTCTAAGAAGTTCACGATATGCATGTTGGGATCATCATTGGGAGCTCCACTGAATTGCACCGACTCCTTAAGCATCTGAATAGTACTTTGCTTAATTTCAAAATTGTTAGCATTAACAGTGGGCACCGAATACTAGACTGAATGCCTTCTGTTGTAGGAACAGCATAATCCCTCAACGATCTCTGTGGATTCATAGGCTCAAACACTGGATTGTTGATATTGTCGTGATTCTCTGCCATGTTTATGTTTAGATGTTGTTCTCTACGAAGTCTCTGGAATGTTCTTTCAATCTCAGGATCAAAAGATGTTGAATCTTCACTTTTAGTTCTTCGCATGAACTGTAAAAATAAATGCAATTATTAACTAGAACAGAAAAAGACCAATAATAATAATGAAATAAAAATAAAATCTGAAGTAAAAGTAAAATAGTATGGTATTAATATCGATCTAAGATTAGATAAAATAGTCCCTGGCAACACCAAAAACTTGATGTCTATTTTAATGACCTAGCGCAAGTGCACGCTTTTTGTATCAAGCAATATAGGACTAAGTCCAGATTATCGATCCCACAGAGACTATTGCTTCTATTTTCTTCAATCAAATACTAAAATTACTCTACTTTACCTTTATCCAGACTAGCTTCAAAGATGGAGTTTAACTAACTAAATTATTGCTATCCAATTGAACCTAATTAAAATATTACAAATACTTAAAGATAGAATTCACTAAATTGATAAGTAATCTAGGGTATCGACGCATCCCCTAGTAGTTCACTTAACCTTCTAACCCTTTAGTTATTTCCCTTTTTATCAATTGATTGGCTAGACACTGATTTCATCATAATCTTCTGTCGACAGTCAAATGATAATATCACACCCTAACAATTACTTATATGTCTATGGTAATCTGAATAAGATGCAACTCATTAAGATTAAGTCAAATCAAACCATACATGCCATCTAGTTATATGTCTATCTTAGATGGAACTCACGATGTTATCCTATGATCATGTATCAATCTACCATAGGCTAAACACATGATTCCTTTCGTCAAAGTTATCATGATTCCTAAACAATCAAAATAGTGATCAAGTATAATGAAAGCATTAAGCATAGATAGATTGAATCAATTAAGGGATAAATATTCATAACTAAGAGATTAAAATAATCGATTACATACTAGGTTTAATAACGTCTAACCCTAGATCAAACGAAATTAGCTCATGTTCAAAACAAGAATATCAAAGCAAAAGTATGAAAATATAATGAACGAAATCATCTCTTAAAAGTAAGCAATAAAACAAAACAAGTGATGCCCTGAGTTGTTCTTCTTCCTCTTGTCTTGATTGCTTAAGAGTTGATTCTCTAATCTTCAATCTTCAATAACTTCACCTTGATCTGTTAGCTTGAATGTGTGTTTGTTGCTTGTGTTATTCTCCTTGCTAAGTCTCTCTATTTTTGCCTCAAAAGAGTGTTTTTGTTACTATGAGAAACCTTAGGCACGAGGAGCTTCGAATCCCTCTTAATAGGTGAGTTTATAAGGGTATTTAAACATCCACACGGGCGTCGCAACACTGAGCACGAGCACAGGTCTGTCAAGATGTCGACGAGTACCGCGGTACTGGGTGCTGAGCGCCGCGGCGCTCACTTACTGATCTGGGCACCGCGGCACCCAACCACCTGCTGCTGCGCTACTTTCGTATTTTGAGTGAAACATCTTTGTTTGACGTTCGATTTGCCTCCCGTTTATTCCTATGCGTCACATTTTCTGTCTTGTATCTGTTTATGATCAAAAAACACAATTAAATAATAAAATACTTATGATTTGGAGTAAAATACAAAAGTTAGGTACAAATACTACTAGTGCTTTTATGCCCCTATCACACAGCCTACAACTAGCTTATTGCTAGTCTCTAATAATTCAAGCGTAAATAGAATATGCAGAACTACCTAAGCATTTCAAATAAATAGCTAGTTCAAGATTATTATTGCTATTATGATTTTTTTTCAATTATAACTTCAAAAATTGTGTATGTGTGAACTAAGCCGTAACCTTCTTACCACAAACCACAACATATATAGCCTTAAGAATTTCTCTAAGTAAAAAATTTAATTCCATATCCTCACAAGTGTATGACTGTTTAAAAAGTTAGGATTTCTCTCATATAGTTAGAAAATAGTTAAGCACTCAAGAAAAAAAAAGTCAATTTTAAGGACAGACATACAAACTAACATTGATCCAAATATAAAAAAATCAATCGTTTAAAAATTCACTTTAAATCGTCCATCAGCTATGCAACCAACTTATTCTTTAATTCGAATAATATCAATCTAAACAAAAATTAACCAATTCAAAATATCAATAAAAATTCTGAAACTGTTTTCTCAACCTTTCCGCTTACTCATAAAAGATATGTGAGATTAGAAAAATATATACTTAAACATGAAAATTCTTACCACAAGATTTAGTATTGTACTAAAAAATATTTTAGAAGTCATTCTTTAGTAACCTAAATAGAAATAGTGACTCAAACAAAATAAATTTGAAATTATACCTAGGTAGAAAGCAAATTCCTTTATACAAGAATTACCAAGACTACATACAATAAATAACAATGTATGTAATATAAAATAAAATAATAACAAGTTAGTTAAAATGCGTTTCAAAAGTTAAAGAAAAAAAACTCTTTACTCGTGCCATTCTTAATCTAATTTGACCTAGAATGCATTTCAAGAGTTCAAAAATGGACTCTTTAGTCCGCCATTTTAATCAAATAGGTATGTCGGACCCTATCATCTTTTTTGTTTATGAATTTTTTTTAGAATGTAAAATATAATTTATGCATACTACCCCCCCCTCCAAACCAGATGAAACATTGTCTTCAATGTTTAATTAGAAAGAGATAAAGTATGGGAGACATTATCTGAAATGCTAGTTATTTAAAAGAAACAAACCTGAGAGACACTTAAGCAAATATAAACTAAAATGATGATGTGAAGAAAACAAAATTTACAAACGAAGTGTCAGATCTAATTTTTGCTTGTTATAGCCCACTGACTAATCGATTTGAGTTATTATCGGGTCAGGTTTATAATTGCCTGTAATTTATCAATCAATTCATCCGCATTGATAAAAGAAACAAGGATCTATCGTGCTGAATGTGAAATAAAATAATATTTCACAACTTGATCAAGAAAACAGAGTGAGCAATTAAAAGAATTATTAACATTCAACAAACCTATGGGTTTTTGGTGAATATTCAGCTGGGTCTAATAGGCTATTTAAAAAGACTTCTTCCAAGGTACCAAAAGCACATGGTAAAGCAATAAAAATGTCTGCATAGTAAAGCATCCTACCTATACGTTCATGCATGGATGAGACTCGTAATTCTTCTCTTATTATTTTCTCAGTCAGGTTTTCCACGTCTAAAGCTGTAGGCATAATACCTAAAACTTGAATTTCTCCTAAATCTACAGCCGTTGACACACACTCCATTAACCCAAGGCTATCCCATCTATATATCAAATGAAATTTTCTTATAGCTAATACTTTTTCTAGATTGTTTGTTGCCTTTACAATTACTTTTTTTTTTCAATACTAGATCCATAAAATACACATATATTTCAGAGTTGTCGAATTGAGGTTTCCTCCATATCTACACTTACCTTTATCTCGATATATGAAAATAAAGAAAATGAGGTGCTATATTTATAGAGTACCAAATGATAACATTAATTTTGGTCACCCGACAGTTTTTCAGAAGAGATTTGAAATAAAATACAAAATTTCAAAGTTAATGACCCACATGCATTATTTAATCAAAAGATTTGAATTTAAGACATCTATATTAGTACTATACTATTTATAAAATAAAATAAAAAAAGTTTGAAATTAAGATGCATGCGTATGTACAGGTAGTTATGATTGTGGCTCACATCTTCCTCTAGTTTTATGTCCAGTAATGGTTTAAACACCCTTTATGGGTCGAGGATAAGCTTCCCATCCAATTTTTTTATAAATTGGCAAACAGAGTCTTTTAGAGTCAGATTCCCAAGACTATATCGTTGATGTTTATTTTTGAATTTATTCCATAAATCGAGAAGTTCACGTTGCACGAACTCACAAGGATGCATCTTAAGAGTCAATAAGATATCATCCAAAGACTCCTTACTCAGTCCATCCTTAATGAATTGAATTTTATCTATTTAATTTCTAGATACAAATCCTAAAGAATGATAACTTCGGTGATAATTCCAACGAGCTCATTTATGACATACTTGTAACTTTTTTGCTCATCACTTTTTGGCATAAGAGCTTTTTCCAAGACCAGGCATAAAAGAAATAAAATTATTTATAGACTCACCAGATAACTGAACCTTGGCTTTGAGTAACCAATAAATATCTGCAGGAATATTTCACAATATTAATAACATTAATCTTTCACACCGTGTTTTGTAAATCTTAAGTAGAGCATTTTGAGGTAATGAAGGAAATCATTTTTGAAAGTTGACAAGAATGCGATCCATTTTGAAAGAAAGAAAAAAAGAGATGAGATTAATGCACGGTTCGGGAGATAATTTTTACAAAACGGAGAAACTATCTTTAATAGTTACGGAATACTGTATTCGCCACTTGACTGGGAAATAAAATCATACAGAAGAGAAAAGAAAAAGAAGAAAATAAAATAAATATGAAAGAAAATAAAATCAAAAATAAAAAAGTCAAAATATAAAATATGGTACAGAGAGATTGAATCTGATCAAGCATAATAGATAGGATTCACAAGAGGGATATTGTCTAGGTATATAGAGTGATCTACCTTTTCCACATTGCTTTTCAATCGTTGTCCATTCACTTTGAAAATTCACCCATCTGTAGGGTCCTCAATTTCGACAGCACTATTAGGAAAACGTGCCTTGCCACAAATGGACCAGTCTATCAAGATCTCAACTTTTCAGGGTATAAATACAATCGAAAATTATAAAGATAAACCTGTTGATTTGGCTCAAAGTGTTTCTTTGAGATCTATTTATCTTTTGCTACTTTCATCTTGGCTTTGTAAATCTTAGAGTTATCATATGCATCATTTTGTAACTCTTTTATTTCTAACAATTGTAACTTTCTCTGAAACTTGCAGCGCTGAAATCAAAGTTAAGGGCTTTAAGCTTTATGCTTTAAGCTCAACAGGTACATGGCAAGCTTTTCTATTGAAAATTTGGTATGGAGACGTTCATAAGATGGTTTTGTATGCAATGCAATATGCCTATAATGCATAAGAAAGACGTAGAGACCAATCTTTGTGATTCGGGTTAACCATCTTTTCTAAAATCTGTTTAACCTCTCTCTTTGCTAGCTCAGCTTGTCCATTTTTCTGCGAATGGTATGCAGTGAAAACTTTGTGAAGAACACCATACCTGCACATCAAGGCCTTAAAAGAATGGTTATATAAATATGTTCCTTGATCACTAATGATGACACATGGTGTACTATACCTAGATAACTCATTTTCTTTTAGAATTTTATCATAGTTGTGTTATCATTAGTACGACAAGTTACAGGCTACACTTATTTTGATATATAGTCAATAGTTAAAAGAATATAAATGTAGTCAAAAGATGAGGAAAAAGAACCATAAAATCAATACCCCAACAATCATATATCTTGATAATAAGAATAGAGTTAAAAGACATTATATGTCTTCGAGACACAGTACCTAACTTTTGACATCTTTCACAGGAACGACCAAAATTATTAATGTCTTTGAACAAAGTGAGCCAACAAAGACTGTAAAATTTTTATAGCTTCTTTTTCATAGAAAAATGACCGCCACAAGCAACACTATGGCAAAAATTTAAGACACTAAAAACTTCACTTTCAGAAATGTAATGTCTTATAATTTGGTCAAGGCAGTATTTGAAAAGATATGGATCATCCCAATAAAAATTACCTACCTCAAACAAGAACTTACTCTTATCTTGTGCACTCTAGCTAGATGGAATTTCTCCACAAACTAAACAATTTACGATATGTGCATACCAAGATACTTAGCTTACAGTGAAAAGATGTTCATAAGGGAAATCATCTCGAAAGGGTGAAACATCAGTAGAGTTAGTGAACTAAAGGCAGGATAAATGATTAGCAATGATATTTTCAACGCCTTTCTTGTCTTTAATAGTTAGATCAAATTCTTGCAAAAGAAGAATCTACCTAATTAAACGGAATTTAGCATCCTTCTTAGAAAAAAGGTACTTAAAGGCTTCATGGTCGTAAAAACAATAATAAGTGAACCAATCAAATAAGAACAAAATTTTTCTAAGGCAAAAACAACAACTAATAGTTCTTTTTCAGTAGTAGAGTAATTCATTTGAGCATCATTCAAAGTCCTACTACCATAATAGACAAAAATAAGGGTTTCTCCTCCATTCGTTGGCCAAGAATCGCTCTTATAGCATAATTACTTGCATCACACATAATCTTAAATGAAAGGTTCGAATCTGGTAATTGCATGATAAGAGCGGTTGTGAATTTGTCAATAAGTGTTTGGAATGCCTCTTCACACTCTTGTATCCATGTGAATTCAACATCTTTTTATAAACCTCCTGTAAAAGCCAGCATGTCAAAGAAAAGATTAGACATCTTTTACCGTTTTGGGTAGAGGTAATTTAGAGATTAGTTTAATTTTGGCCTTATCAACCTCTATCCCTATTTTAGATACAATATGCCCTAAAACGATTCCTGAAGATACCATAAAATGACATTTCTCCCAGTTTAGCATAAGTTTTTTTTCTTCACACTTACCCAAAATAGCTTTTAAGTTAAGTACACAAGAATCAAAAGAATCACCAAAAATAGCCAAATCATCCTAAAAGCTTTTATACATTTTTCAACCATATCAGAGAAAATACTCAGCATACAACGTTGAAAATTAGCTGGTGCATTACATAATCTAAATGACATTCTACGAAAAGCATAAGTATAAAAAAAGGCATGTGAAAATACTTTTTTCTTGATTATCTATAGCTATCTCAATCTAGTAATATCCCGAATACCCATTAAAATAGCAATAAAAGTGATGTCCAACTATATGTTCTAAAATTTGGTCGATAAAAGGCAATGAAAATAGTATTTTCTGGTGGCTGTGTTTTATTTTTTATAATCAATGTATATTTGCCAACCACTTACTACCCTAGTTGGAATAGGTATCCCATTTTTATTTTCTACAACAGTAATCCCAAATTTCTTAGGAATTACTTGAGTTGGACTTATCCATTGATTATTAGAAATTTGGTAGATTATACCTACGTCTAATAGTTTCAAAACCTCTTTCTTCACTACTTCTTTCATTGTTGGGTTAAGTCTTCTTTGAGGGTTCCTATAGGGTTGGGCACCTTCCTTTAAGTGTATCATATGAGAGCATATCAATGGAGAAATACCTTTAATATAAGCTATGGTCTAACCTAGTGTAGACTTATGTTCTTTTAATAATTTTATCATTTTTCTCTTGTTCAACACTAACTTCAGAAGAAATAATGATAGAAAATGTATTACCTAGTCCAAAACAATACGTGTTTTAAACCTTTGGGCAGTGAAAAAATCTCAACATGTGGTGTCTTGAGGTTTGATGGTTTCGGTTTCTCCCTCTCCCATGGCAACTCTTCAAAGTATGGCTGCCAAAATCGAGTCCCTTTATCCTGTACTCAAAAATACTAAATACATCAGTTGTTATATCAGGATATTGCAATTCTTCAACATCAAAATTAAGAAGGTTTTCTAAAGAATTAGAGTCATAGTTTTTATAAGCTTCCTTCGCTACAAGTGTGTCTATCATATATGAATGATATCATTCGTCTTTCTCTCGTGGTTGTTTGTAAATATGGAAAATGTTCACCTCAAGAGTCGTATTCCTAAAAGATAATTTCATTAGACAATTTTTGCAATTAATAAGAGCATTAGCAGTAGAAAAAAATGTCTCCTTAAAATAAGAGAGATTTTGGACTCTATGTTAACTACAAAATGAGTATCTAAAACAAAAAAATCAACGGGGTAGTAAAATTTTTCAATTTGTAACAAAATATCTTCTACTATTCCTCGTGATTTCTTGATTGATCAGTCAGCTAATTGTAGGACTAAAGATGTAGGTTTAATCTCATTAAGTCCCAATTATAAATAAATAGAATAAGGCATCAAATTTACACTTGCTCCTAAGTCCAATAAAGCTTGACTAAACCCATGTGTCCCAATTTGGCAGGAGATTGTGGGACATCTTGGGTCTTTATACTTGGGTGGTGTCTTTTGTTCAATCACTGCACTTACCAATTCAGCCAAAAATATAGTTTTCTTTTGATAGTGCACAGATTCTTAATGACTTTGGCATAAGTTAAGAACCTATTTAATCAAATGCAATAAGGAAAGATTAATCTTAACTTGTTTCAAATGTTCTAAAATCTCACCTTGAAGTTTTGAATTTTTTTCAATAGGTCAAAGAGCTTGGAGGAAAGGCACTGAGATTGAAAACTTATTTCAAAACTCTTTTTTAATTGTGACCTCTTTTTCAAGAGAGGCGTCTTTACTACTCGTAGATGTGTTGGTTGGAGAAGTAGGCTCACTCTTGTACATTTTGTGTATCAGAAGTAGAGGCTTGTACCACGAATTGTCTTTTTGGATTGGATTGAGGTTGAGATGGAAACTTACCTCACTCTTGTACAGTTAAGACATTGGTCAGCTTAGTAATTTGACTCTTAATTTCTTTATTTTTGTCTACCACATGTGCAAGAACTGTTTCAAATTTTTTATTAGTCTTACTTTGTGACTCCATAAATGCTTGTAATGTATCCTCTAAAAGACTCCTAGTTGGTCGTGCATTATATTGAGGTACACTATAAGACTTAGGTGCTTGTTGTTTTTGTTTTCAATGGTTATTGGCTTGTTGGTCAGATTTTTAACTAATGTTTGAGTAGTTTATTCAGCCAGGATTATAGCTTTCAAAGTAGGGTGGATAAGGTTTCTTGTACATCCCTAAGCCATTACATTGTTCCTCATATATCCCTCTCATCTTACTATAAGTGGGGAAATCCTAAGCTAAATGTTTTACCCCTCCACAGATAAAATAGATATCGTGTGGCTCAACCCTAGCAACCATGTGGGTGACCTTTCTATTTTTAGTTTTCAAGGCCTCTAATTCCCTACTTAAGACCTCTAACTAGGCTTTAAGGTTATCCTCTTCCCTAAGATAGAAAACTCCACTAGGTCGTGACTTATTTGTGCTTTCAATGGCACTAGGTCCAATCTATTTATGGGCTTTTTCGGCTAAGTTATTAAACAATTCTATGGCTTCCTCTGGATCTTTGTAAGAGAACTCTCCATTACACATCATCTCAACAAATTGGAGCTCTTTAATTGTGAGTCCCTCATAAAAATAGCTAACTAAGTGTCAATTTTCATACCCATGGTGAGGGCACATATTTAACAACTCTTTAAACCTTTCCCAAACTTGATACAAGGTTTCACTGACTTTTTGGGAGAATGAAGAAATTTGTCTTTTCAGGTTATTAGTTTTGTGTTGTGAAAAGTATTTATTGAAAATGCTTGAGTCATTTCTGCCCAAGTTCATATAGACCTTAGCCTTAAAGAGTATAACCAACTATTTGCTTTGTCTTTTAGAGAAAAAAGAAAATATTTAAGTCTAACAGTATTTATGCCTTCGGGTTGGCTATGGAAGGTGGTCACTACCTCTTCAAATTTTCTAACATGAATATAAGAATTTTCACTATCTAGACCATGAAAGGTTGATAAAAGTTGTATCATTTTGGGTTTAAAATCCAAAGGTGATATATTTTGTGGAATTATAATGTATGATGGTGTAGCTGTGCAAGTAGGATGCAAATAAATTTTTAGAGTCCTAACGGGGTTATCCTTGTCTTAGCTCATTGTGTTGAAATTACAATATGAACTAGATGATGAAATCTCTTCCTTTACAAATTGTGGTGGTGGTTATATTTCTTCTTCTCTCACAAATCTTCCTCGTTTGTCTCTAAGTCGATGCATACATCCTAACAATTTTCTTCTTCGTTTTTTTAAACTTTTTTTTACTATTTTTTAATGAAGAAAATTCTCAAGGAAAAATTAAAAAGTGAACAAAAGAAAAACAATGAGCTAGGTTGTAAAACCAACTATAAAATATAAAATAAAGTATAATAAATAAATAAAAGAAAATGAAATGTAAAGTATAATAAATAAATAAATAAATAATAAAAAATACAATAAATGAACAAAAGAAAATAAACAATAAAGTGCGATAAATAAATTAAAAAATTAAACTAAGTTAGGAGGTAGAACCAACCATGATAAATAAAGGAGGGAAATAAAATTCAACAAATTAATAAAAAGAGATAAACTGTAAAGTACAACAAATATATAAAAGAAAATAAATTGTAAAATAAATATAAGAAAATAAACTGTAAAATACAACAAATAAATAAAATAAAATAAACTGTAAAATATAACAAATAAAAAAAGAAAATAAACTCAGTTAGGTGGTAGAACCAACCATGTAAAATTAAATAAAAATACAATAAGATAACAAAATAAGTTAGGTGGTAGAACCAACCATGAGTAATAAAATAAATTATAACAAAGGAAATAAATTTAAGAACTAAAATTTTACAAAGAAAAGTAAATGTACAAAGTTACCACTTTAGTGTTGATAAATGAAACCTACTTTTACTTAGTGTGCCTCCTCGGCAACGGGGCTAAATTTTGTTTAAGCTCGAGATGTAATGTGATTATTGTAGTATAGATTGAGATATTGATCTCACGAGGAAGCTTTTGACAAAATAGGTTAGTAAAATAAAAATATTAAAAGAGTAATAAATGAGAAAATTAACTAATTGCTTTATGTGGATGAGATAGAATTATATATGAATTAAGGGAAAGTCTTATGATGGTATAAGTAAAGGCTTCGAGAATCACAATTATGCTTCATAAATCTATTCTATACTTTGATTCAATGTTTATAACTCTATTAAAAGTTTCACATCCCAAACAAACAATTGAAAGATATATAAAATATGGCACATTTAATAATACATGTATTTGATATGACTAAACACTTTACAAATATTATCACAAACTATGTTCATCTACACAAGTTATTTAAGATTGACAATATATCATTTTGACAATATTATAGTAAAAGATCAACTTGAATATCAAACATTATTGTCTTTACATATTATCTAAGATCGATAATATATCGATTGATAATATTGCAGTAAAATATTAACATGTAACATTCATTAATCACCATTTAAGGACCACTTTATTTTAAGCTTAAAAATACAAAAATGCTAAAGTTTGTAACATTAAATGGTGACTGAATCTCTTAAAAAATATGTATTTTATTGTACTTATCACTTGGTATTGCAATTCCCATGTTAAGATTTTATTTCTCCACTATGCATCAAGTTGTAGGTGCGCACTTACCACTATATATGCCCCTACTTGATGGAAAGGTGTTCTTATTATTTTCACTTGTCACCAACTCTATTGAAAGTATATTTCCACTAATGAAAATTGAATAGATGAAAATGATTATATTATCCAAAAGCTTTATTGTTATCTTTAGTGTAGAATTATAGTCCTCATTACAAACAATATAGTCTAATGAATGAAATGTCACTCACTATGCACAAGTTATGGATGTGCAATAACTATTTTATGTATTTCCCCACTTACAGAAAATGTGTTCTTAGTATTTACACCTGTCGCTAACTATAGTGTAAGTATATCCTTTCTAATGAAAATTGAATAGATGAAGATTATCATATTATCTAAGCGCTTTGGTTGTCCATATTTCAAGATTTTAGTCCCCATTACAAATAAAATGGTTTGATGAACAAAATTTCACACATCATGCACCAAGTTATAGGTGCATAATAGCTGCTTTGTGTATGTCCTTACTTATAGAAAATTTGTTCTTAGTATTTACACCTATCACTAATTATAGTATGAGAATGCCCCCCATTAGTAAAAATTAAATAGATAAAGATTATCATATTATCCAAGAGCTTTCTTATTGTTCATCATGCAGGATTTTAGTCCCCCTTACAAACTACATGGTTTAATAAACGAAATTTTACCTATTATGCATCAAGTTGTGGGTGTGAAACAATCACTTTATATATGTCCTCACTTTCAAAAAATGTATTCCTAGTATTTGCATATGTCACCAACTATAGTGTGAGTATATCCCCACTAATAAAAATTGAATAGATGATAATTATCATATTATCTTAAAGTTTTTTTTTCTTCCTTAGTGTAGGATTTTAGTCCCCATTACAAACAATATGGTTTGATGAATGAAATTTTACCCATTATACATCAAGTTATGGATGCGCAATAACCGCTTTATGTATATCCCCACTTGCAGAAAATGTGATCCTAGTATTTGCACCTACCATCAACTATAGTGTGAGTATATCACCACTAATGAAAATTGAATAGATGAAGATTATTATATTATCCAATAGCTTTCTTATTATCCCTAGTGTAGGATTTAGTCCCCATTACAAATAATATGGTCAGATATAATTGAAATTAGAATTGGAATTAGTATTAGAATATTTTACATAATTGAAATTAATTTTGGAATTATAATATTTAACATAGCTGAAATTTCGTTTGAAATTATAATATTTAATATAATTTAAATGAAAATTCAAATTAAATTTAGAATTATAAAATTTAAGTAATTGAAATTTGATTTGAAATTTTAACATTTAATTTAATTGAAATTAAAATTAGATTTTAAATTATAACGCTTAACGTAATTAAAATTAGAATTAGAATTGAAATGATAACAGTTAATATAATTGAAATTGATTTTAAATTTAATATTTAATATAATTAAAATTGAAATTAGATTTAGAATTAAAACATTTAATATAATTGAAATTAGAATTTGAATAAGAAATAGAACATTTAACATAATATAAAATTGATACTTATTTGAAGTTTAGAATTATAATATTTAATGTAATTAAAAATAAAATTGGATTTGGCATTATAACATTTGACGTAATTAAAATTGGAATTAGAATTATACTATTTAACATAAGTAAACTTAAAATTGTAATTATAATTATAACATTTAACGTAATTAAAATTATAACACGCAATTGAAACTAATTTTAAAATTAGAATTGAAATTATAAGATTTAAGATAATTGAAATTAAATTTAAAATTAAAATTAGAATTATAACATTTAACGTAATTGACATTGAAATTAGATTTGAAATTATAATATTAAATATAATTGAAATTAGAATTGGAATAAGAATTAGAACATTTAGCATAATTTAAATTTTATAGTTTATTTGAAATTTTGAATTATAATATTTAATTCAAAATGAAATTGAATTTGAAATTATAACATTTAACGTAATTAAAATTAGAATTGGAATTATACCATTTAACATAAGTAAAATTAAAATTAGAATTGTAATTATAACATTTAACGTAATTAAAATTATAATGTTTAATATAATTGAAATTGAATTTAAAATTAAAATTTGAATTGAAATTATAATATTTAACATAATTAAAATTAATTTTAAAATTAGAATTAGAATTATAACATTTAACATAATTAAAATTGAAATTGGATTTGGAATTATAACATTTAATATAAATAAAATATCAATTTTCAATTACATTAAATGTTCTAATTTCAATTCCAATTCTAATTTCAATTTTGAATTATAATAGTTAATGTAATTCAAAATGAAATTAGATTTGGAATTATAATATTTAATATAATTAAAATTAGAATTGAAATTATACCATTTAACATAAGTAAAATTAAAATTAGAATTGTAATTATAACATTTAATGTAATTAAAAATTTTAATGTACTTGAAATTGAATTTAAAATTAGAATTGGAATTATAACATTTAACACAAGTGAAATTAAAATTAAAATTAGAATTGTAAAATATAAAATAAAATTAATTAAAATTGAATTTATAACATTTAACCTAATTGAAATGTAACATTTAACGTAACTGAAATTGAAATTAGATTTTAAATTATAACATTTAATATAACTGAAATCTAAATATAAAATTATAACATTTAACATAACTGAGATTAAAATTGGATTTGCAATTAGAATTATTTAACGTAATTAAATTTGAAACTGGAATTCAAATTGTAATATTTAATGTAATTAAAATTAGAATTAGACTTAGAATTATAACATTTAATGTATTTAAATATTTTTATAAGGAATTAGAATTATAAGATTTAATGTAATTGAATTGAAATTAGAATTATAATATTTAACTAATTGAAATTGAAATAGGAATTGAAATTATAATATTTAACATAATTAAAATTGGTTTTGGAATTATAACATTTAACAACATTTAACATAATTAAAATTAGTTTTGGAATGATAACATTTAATGTAATTAAAATTAAAATTAAAATTGAAATTGAAATTGAAATTGAAATTAAAATTGAAATTATTTAACGTAATTAACATTGAAATTTGAATTTAAATTATTACATTTAATGTAACTGAAAATAAAATTTAATTTAGAATGATAATATTTGATGTAATTAAATATTTGTATAAAGTATTAGAATCATAGCATTTAATGTAATTGAAATTGAATTTAAAATTAGAATTGAAATTATAATGTTTAACGTAATTGACATTGGAATTAGACTCGGAATTATAATATTTAACGTAATTAAAATTGAAATTAGATTTAAAATTAAAATATTTAACGTAATTAAAATTGAATTTGAATTTGCAATTCTAACATTCAACATAATTGAAATTAAAATTATATTTGAAATTATAATACTTAATGTATTTAAAAATTGAAATTAGATTTGAAATTATAATACTTCACTTGATTGAAATTGAAATTGGGTTTCAAATTATATCATTTAATGTAATTAAATTTGAAATATAATTGAAATTATATTAACATAATTGAAGTTGAAATTAGTTTTTAAATTATAATATTTAACATAATTACAATTGTAATTAAAATTATAAAATTTAATGAAATTAAAATTGGAATTATAATATTTAACGTAATTAAAATTAAAATTAAAATTGGATTTGGAATTAGAATTATTTAATGTAATTAAAATTAAAATTTGAATTGAAATTATAGCATTTAACATAATTGAAATAGAAATCTAAATTGAAAATTTAACATTTAACATTTAACATAATTAAAATTGAAATTAGATTTCCAATTATAACATTTAACGTAATTACATTTGAAATTGAAATTGAAATTGTATCATTTAACATAATTAAAACTAATTAGATTTAGAATTATAATATTTAACGTAATTAAATTAAAATTAAAATTGAATTTATAACATTTAATGTAATTGAAATTGAAGCTTGATTTGAAATTATAATATTTATTGTAATTAAATTTAAAATTTAATTTGAAATTATAACATTAACGTAATTGAAATTGATTCTAAATTTTATAATTTTAACATTTATCATTATTAAAATTAAAATTAGATTTAAAATTATAACATATAATGTAATTAAAATTAATTTTAAATTTAGAATTACGCCTTTAAAAGAAATTATTAGTGAATTGAAGTTATATTATAAAATATAAATCATGTCATGTTTATATTGAATATAAAACATTATAAAAATGTGTTATAAAATTAACATTTATTTTACATAATAATAATTTTTATTAATATAACAATAATGACATATTACTAATAATTTTATTTTAATATATATTTATCTTAAATTTATTAATTGCATAAAAAAAAGGTCTTTGGTAAATGTTTAATTAGTAGACTATTGTATATTTAACTATATAAAACATTTGATATATTTACTGTCAATAATATATAACAGACATGTTGTACTTAGTATTCAAGGACAACATGCAGTGGTGTCTCTTTCTCAATTTCAAACGGCGGACCTTGCCGAGGTGTAGGGCTGCCGATTCCAATAAATATCCTATGTTGGAATGTGTGGGGGCTGGGCAACCTTCGCATATTCCATATCCTGTCCAACCTGGTACGGGAACACCGCCCAGAGGTGATTTTTCTCATGGAAATACGAGCTCTTAAAAATAGGTTGGAATATATCCGAGTGAAACTTAGATGAGTTGGAAAACTTGTGGTGGAGAGAGTTAGACATGGGGGAGGTTTGACGTTACTATGGACGGACATGGTAGATATCTCCCTACTTTTTTTCTCTCGCTTTCATAATGATATTATTGTTACAGAACTAGGGAGGAAATGGAGATTTACAAGTTTTTACGCCCATCCAGATACATCTCAACGTACCCACTCTTGGACATTTTTACTGCGTTTGTGTCATCTTTCTTCCCTCCCTTGGGGGGGGGGGGGGTGGGACTTCAATGAAATTCTCACAAACTCTGAAAAAGATGGTGGGTTGCCTCAACCTTTATACCTTGTGCAAAATTTTAGGAATGCTATTGATGACTGCAACTTATTAGGGATCCACTTCAAAGGTTCCCTCTTCATTTGGTGCAATGAACACAAATCCAACACCTTCATACAGAAAAGGCTTGACCGCATGTTCTGCTTCTTCTCTTGGCATAACCTTTTTCCTAAGGCCTTTGTACAACACTTGGATTGTTTAGGTCCTATCATCGCCCCTACTGTTAGTTGGTGGTGACTATAGAATGGCGGTTAGGATTCCTTCTCCTCAAAAACCCTACCGCAGATTTAATTTTAAGGAAGCCTGGATTGATGAAGATGAATGCAGACAGATTATCTCAGAGGGTTATTCTCTTAATTCGGCTTCCCTTGCCAGTATTTGTGGAACCTTACAATGTATTGGGCATAGACTTAAAAAATAGAACCTGGTACATTTTCGGAGAATGACTTCTGAGATAAAAAAGAAAAAAAATAGTATTTGAGGGTCTTAAACCAACAGATCGATGCACAAGTTTGGAGGGAGATTATAAAAGTCTAGAAATCCCTTGATGCTTTGTTATATAAGGAAGAAACTTACTGGAGACAACGTTCAAGGGTTATGTGGCTCCAGGCTGGTGATACAAATTCACAGTTTTTTCACCTTAAAGCCCCGGGACGCAGAAAGAAGAATCATATCTCGGGGATTATGGGCAGTGATAGAACTTAGCATACATAATCTGACCAGATTGCCCAGAAATTTGTTGAGTATTTCTCTGATATTTTTACGACATCCCTCCATTTTGAATCAGATATCGACTCTGTTGTCTCTAGTGTGGAGAGGCGACTCTTTGAGCAACACCACCAGTGGCTACAGACCCCTTTTCAAGCCGAGGAAATCTACAATGTTGTACACCAGATGTACCCCACAAAAGCTCTAAGAAAAGATGGTATGTCTGCTTTATTTTATCAAAACTTTTGGAATGTTGTTGGCTCTTCTATCTATAACATATGTTTAGGTTTTTTTAATAATGACAATGATATTAGAGGGGCTAACGAAACCCTCATCTCCTTAATTCCTAAAATCTTGGAGCCTAAGTTATGCTTAGATTTTCGTCCCATCAGCCTTCGTAATGTTCTGTACAAGATTATCTCAAAGACACTTGCCAACAGACTAAGATGTGTTATGAATAAGGTGGTGTCAGAATCCTAGAGTGCTTTTATTCTAGGACGTTTAATCACTGATAATGCAATAATTGGGTTCGAATGTCTCCATGCTATTAAAAGGAACAAATTCTCGGTGAAAAATACTTAGCCTTGAAACTGGACATGTCTAAGGCCTATGACCGTGTGGAGTAGCCCTTTGTGATGGCTATGATGCGTAGGCTGGGCTTTCCTGACAGCTGGTGTCAATTGACTAATTGATGTATCTCTTTGATTTCCTACTCTGTTGTTATTAATGGTGTGGTGCATAGTAATATCTCTCATATTCGTGGCCTCCGCCAGGGTGACCTTCTTTCCCCTTATTTATTTCTCTTTTGCGTCGAAGGCCTCTCTTCTCTCCTCAATTCAGCTGAGCAATGAGAGGCCCTACATGGACTGAAATGTGGAGGATCGAACCCATCTATATCCCACCTCCTCTTTGCAGATGACAACCTAATTATTACTAGAGTTTCCTTAGATGATTGCAACTCAGTATTAGGGATTTTGAGCTCTTATGAGGTTGCTTCTGGGCAGTTGATTAACTACCAAATATTGGCTGTATGCTTTGGGAGATCCATCTCAAGAGGATCTGTGACTCACCTATCTCAGTATCTTAGTGTCTCTTTGGTTCCACACCACAGTAGATACTTGGGTCTCCCATGTATCTCCAGTAAGAATAAGTAGAATTTGTTTGCAGCCATCAAAGAAATAATTTGGAATAAATTGAGAGGATGAAAGAAGCACCTGTTTTCAGGTGGTGGTCGGGAAGTGCTTCTTAAATCAGTGATTCAGGCAATCCCAACTTTTGTAATGAATCTGTTCAGGCTTCCTAAGAGTCTCATTAGGGAGATCCATAGACTTTTTGCCAGATTCTTTTGGGGTGGAGATGACAAGTCCACTGGTGTTCCTAGGATTTCTTGTGTCACTATAAGATGGATTGAGGGCTGGGTTTTAGAGATTTAAACTCTTTCAACCAAGCTATTTGGCTAAACAGGGATGACGTGTAATTGCAAATCCAAACTCGTTAATTGTAGGAACTCTCCGTAGTATTTAATTCTCGAACTCTTCTCTCTTATAAGCACTCCCTAAATATTTAGATTCTGCTGTCTGGAAAAGCATTTTATGGGGTCGAAATTTTCTTTTGAAAGGACTTCGTTGGTGGATCGGTGACGGCTCTTCAGTCTCTATCTACTATGACCAATGGATTTCGCATCCCTTGTCTTTTAAACCTTTGTTCCCTCACATTTTTCCTGAACATACATTAGTGTCTGATCTGCTTCTCCCGTCAGGTCACTGGAACTATAAGCTTATTTGTAACTCATTTTCAGAAGAAGAACGCAGCCTCATCTTAAGCATCCCGCGCTCGCACTCTTGGAACCACCTTAGTGATGCAATTATGTGGCACTTTGATAAACATGGACAATATTCGGTGACAAATGGATATTGGCTTTCCTTTGCTCCTAACCATACCTCATCTAACTCTGGCAGCGATGTTACCTGCAACTGGTGGAAGGCTCTGTGGAGTCTAAAGCTTCCCCAAACAATTAAACATTTTGTTTGGAGATTGTCGCATAACTGGATCTCTACCTTCTTTAACCTCAGAAGACATCATGTCTCTGTTGATGACTCGTATGGTCGTTGGGCGAAAGGAGCTGAAAACACCATTCATGCGCTATAGCTTTGTGATGTACTAAAGAAAATACACCAATCATGTTCTTTCTTACATGGATTTTGTATCTCCTATAGTACATCCATGTTGGACTTTTTGATTGAATGTCGGGCGTGCCTACAGATTGAGACTTTTGAGTTTCTGCTTTTTATTTTCTGGAGAGTTTGGTTTATCAGAAACAAATTCATTTTGGAGCAAAAAATAGGTTCTTTGCCTGAGATGCTGAGTTGGGTGCATTGCTACAAGAATGAATTAATGACTACTCAGGCCCCCTCTTCTAATATCCTATTGTCACTGCACAACTTATGGTTGGCCCCAGGTTTGGGCGCTATAAAGCTAAACACTGATGCTGGCCTATCCTCAAAACACTTTAAGTCCGGACTGAGGGTGGTGCTACTCGACTACTCTGGGGCAATCTTGGCCTCCTTATCCATTCCTATTGATGCACTACCACATGTGGATATCCTTGAAGCCTTGGCTCTGCTACGAAGACTTCGCTTGGCTAGGTTTCTAGGTATCTCTGCACTCGAGGTTGTTTCAAATGCTGCAGGTGTCATTCAGGACATAAACAATCGCTCTACTTCGGCCTCAGAGTTAGGCTTGGTATTTCATGACATTTTGACAATTGCTTCATCATTCTCTTAGTGCTCTTTTAACCATACATACCGCTCATCCAATCGGGTGGCCCATAAACTAGCACATTTTGCCCTTAACTTAGACTCTGAAACTATTTGGTATGACAATGTACCAACCCAAATTGAACATTTTGTAATTGAGGGCATTTCCTCTTGTGTTTCATGAAAACTGATCCTTACATTCAAAAAAGTAAATATGTAATGGACAAGATATCTGGTTGTATAGCAAACCGAATGTATTGTAGCATGACCGGTAGATATTTTTATTTTTTTAATCTTTCTTTATTCAAATTAAAACCAAAACTTTTGACGGTTCGAATTAGACTGTCATGATTCATGAACGAAACATAATTGATATCTCTTTTATTTATATAATTATTTTGAACCAACAATAATGCTAATTAATCTTGAAACATAATTTTTATTATTTTTTATATTAAATTTTTTAGAAAAAAGTATTTTTTTAACCAAAGCAAAGTTAAAAATACAGAAGTTTGTTTTGGTAAATTTGAACAAAAATTAAATGAATTCAAATTATATTTCAATTGCCTACTTTTACATGGTAATGTTACATATATATATATATATATATACACACACATATAAAATCAAAAAGGCTTTCCTCGAATAATGTAGCTTAGATAATACTTTCCTGCATACATAATACCTCAAACCGCAACAAAATTAGTTTCTTAATTTTGTTGCTTTAGTATCAATTACAACAAATCCAAGCCATTTGATCATTTTCAATTGTGTCTCTATCCCTCAAATCATACTATCTGTCCATGTTGCAGCAGCTACTTTTGCTCTATTACTGTCATTCCTTCTGAGTATGTTGTAGAATTGTAATTCTTTATCCTCTTTAATATTTTGCAATACTAGGCCTCCATCAATCTAGCTTAAACAATTCACCATTGCATTTATATTTCCTTTGTCATTATCAGACCTAGCACCAATTCACCTCATCACTTTCAATTTCTTTGATCACCCCCTTAAGTTTCTAGGCAGAACATTCAACTTGGTTTTTAAGTAATTGAATTTGTCAAAGCTAAGAGGCTTTGTGAGTATATCTACCAACTGTTTTGTGTTGGGAATAAATGTGATTTCTAATTCACCATTACTAACTTTTTCTTTAATGAAGTGAATGTCTATCTTTATGTGTTTAGTTCTTAAGTAATAGATTAGATTTGGGGCCAATAAGGTAATACTAATATTGTCTGTCCATATGATTGAGGTTTTTTCCATAATCAAACTAATTTCATTTAACAGTGATGAGATCCAATTGATTTCTGCACTGGTATTAGCAAGTGATTTGTATTTAGATTCTGCATTTGACCAAGCAACTATTTGTTACTTCTTTGAGCTCTATGACACTAAGCTTTCACCCAATAATACAAGATATCCACCAACAAACCTTTTATCAACTATATCATAGCCTTAATTTGTATATGAAAATGCAATTATATCCAATTTAAAAGGTTTATTGAGTTTCAAGCTATAATGTGAAGTTTCCTTTAAGTATCTTAGAGCTTTCTTGCATGTTGCCAAGTAAGTATCTAGAGGGTTACTCATGAATTGACTTAAGTTATTTATTATAAAGGCTAGTTTTAGTTTTATAAGAGTAGCATATTGCACACTTCCAATGATGCTTCTGTAAAGTGTTCCATTTGAGAATGGTTTGCCTTCTATCTTGGATACCTTGACTCTGGTGTTGTTAGGAGTAATGCTTCCTTTAGAATTCATCAGGTTAGTATTCTCTAACAAGTCACTAATGTATTTTGTTTGTGATAGCCTAATTTGTTTTATATGTTGATTTGCTCACATCCATTATAAGAAGAAGTGTAAATCACCCAAGTCCTTGAGTGTAAAGTTTAAGCTCAAATCTTCTATGAGTTTCTAGATTGCTTGCTTAAGACTACCTAAAATTAGATCATTAACATAAATCAACAATAGTGTTAGTTCAGCTCCATTTCTTCTTATAAACAATAATATGCCAGATTTTGTTTCTTTGAAATCTCAACTAATTAAAGAACCTTTTAGCTTCTCAAAATAAGCTATAAGTGCCTGTTTCAATCCATAGATTACCTTCTTCAGTTTGCATACATAATTGGGTTTTTCTGAATCATTAAATCCTTTTAGTTGACACACATACACCTCATTTGACAATTCTTCAATCAAAAAGGCATTATTAATGTCAATTTGTGTCAACTTCCAATCATTCATTAGAGATAGTGACAAGATAATCCTAATTGTGCAGGGTTTGACAACTAGACTAAAATTTCCAGGAAAATCTACTTCTGGAGCTTGATGAAAGCTCTTAGTTACCAATCTGGCCTTGTATCTATCAATTGACCCATCTAGAGTTTGTTTCAATTTGTAAACCTATTTATTCCTAACAATAATTTTTTCTAGTGTATAATGTATAAAATGCAAGTTTTGTTTTTTTGATAAGGGCAGTGAATTCTTATTGCATTACAAATTTCCATTTAGAATTCTGCAATGCAGCTTCAGTTGAATTAGGTGTTTCAATAACTTGATTTTTTTATGCTGACATACACCTTGGGTTTGGAGATCCTATATTTGGATCTTCTAATCATAAAATGAGATGATATTGGGTTCTAATTTTCAATTTCAGAGCTGTGTGATGTTTCAGGATTTTTTGATTGGAGTGTGAAGATTTTGGATTTCTGGTTGATGTGAGGTTGAGGTGTCTAGGTTTGATTGATGTCTTGGTTCTAAAATATTGTTGTCATATAGAGTAGTGACTATACTTGGAGATGAATCAATTGCAATTTCTGTGATGCTTGATTTTGTTGGTGGTTCAATAAATATAAATTGTTAACTCAATGAGATGGACTTGTTTAAAAACTTAATAGTGTTGCACCTAAATTCTGGATTTATGTGGAAAGGAAATACATCTTCATTGAAGGCTATATGCCTTTGTAATATAAACCCTACCTAAAAATTGTTGACACATGTAACCTTTGTGTTTTGGACTGTATCCTATGAATGCACATTTTGATGTATGATAATTGGACTTATTTTTGTGCAAGGTCTAAGTAAGGATAGCATTCACAGCCGCATGTTTTTATTAGTGTGTAGTCTAGTTTAAGACCAAAGAGTTTTTCATATCGTGACTTATTTTCCAATCTGTGTGTGGTAGTCTATTTGATGCAAATCCGACTACCAAAGCTTTACAATATTCATTACAAGATTCATTAAGCATCTATGGAGATCCGATGACAAGGGCAAGAACTAAGAAATTGAAAGAAGCATTAAATGGGCTAATTAAGCACATTTTAGACTCATGCTTTGTTCAAGACACTTATCTACCTAAATTAAGTATTCAAATTGGTCACTACTTTATTAATGTTATTCAAATTCCTTTAAGAACAAACAAGGCAAAATCATAAGGGTTTAATCACGTTTTGGCCATTGAAAAGAGACACTAAGTATAGCCTAACTTACCAGCACTAGCTTATGTGATTTGAGGCCCAAAATAAGAAATTCATGGAGAAGTCAGCACCTCCATTCTAAATCTTTGATTTCCTACAAATTCATGGAGCCAGCAGTAGAATTTGACAAACTGGCAAACATTAAAGATTTCTTTCAATTCAAGAATATGCTTATTGAATTAGTAGAAGTTATGTTTGAATTTTACAAATGTATTTATTGTATTAGGCATATTTGTTTACTTTTAGGATTGAGGGTAGCTATAAGTTTGTTGTATTTATTTTGTAAGCTATATTTTTAGACTTTGGGTGTGAGGGTAGTTGTAAGTTTTAAATTTATGTTTCAAAGTTGTAACTTGACATCTTATATGGTCTCTATAAATACCATAGGGATTAAATTGTTCTCATAACACATAATTTATGAAATAACATCTATGGAGTTTTTCTTTTAAATTCTTCAGAGAACTTTTATTAGAACTTATCAAGATTTCATCTTGTGGTATTCTTCTAGACTTATCACTCACAACTTCTAATCCACCTTGAGTGTGGCATCTACAATTTCTTATAAATTTGGTTCTTATTTTTTTTTATAGATAACAGGTCAATGTCTTTGTTTTGATCAATCTAAAAATCTGAATTAGAACGATCCTTGTGCAAAGAACCTCATTGAGCGTTGTGTCTTACTTTTCTTTGTGAGGTTCATATCATTTAGTATCAGAGCTTAGTGTCATGCCCCAAATGTTCGCAAGCATTTCAATAAACATTTGATACGCACCAAGACCCTTGAAGGCTATTTGGGCCATAAGAGCATTTCATGGACCACATTATCTAGAAGGCCAATTTGAGATTGATGTATGTATAGGCCAAGCTCACTTATATGTAGTAATTGGTAGAGAATTTTAGAATAGAAATATTTCTTTGGAATATTACTTATGGTCGGTGGCTTTAATTGTAGATCAATGGATGTTTTTAATTCTAGCCATCCATTGTACATAGATTTTGTTATAAAAAAGGTGAGCTCTCATTTGGAGTAACACACCTCTTAACTTGTAATTCTATTTGTTAGTAATACAAGAGCATTTTCTCAACTACTTTGTGCTAATCTTCTTCATCTTTTTATTGGTTTGTTGGTTTTTAGGTTGCTTAACACTTGAAAATGTCTAAGGCCACACGAATTCGAGAATTAAGTCCGTGACAAGTGGTATCAGAGTGGGTTCGAGGAAGATGGTGAAGGAAGTTCCTGGATCATTCGATCTTATAGATAAAAGGGGTAGAGATCCCAAAGCTAGGAGGCACGGTAGCATTCTACGAGAGAAATCCATTGAAACAACCCGCAATTTAGAGGACGTAGTTATGACTCTTGGTGTTGCCATGACCAAGGCGACGAACCACCTTAGAGAGTTGGAGGAGCAAGTCGAGAAACTTGAAGTGGTTCTTAATTATTAGGGGGATGAGATACGCTCCTTCATCGACAGTACCATTGACACGTATGCGAAGAACCAACAAGATTGGGCTAAAGAGTTCCAAGAAAAGGTGTATTCCACCATGAAAAAGGTATAAGCTCAATTGGAAGAGTTACACAAAAGGTTCGAGACTATTAAATAAGACGTGGCACTATACAAGCGGGCGCTCGCAAGTGAGACTACCGCCACCTAAGTTACGATGGCTTCACCAAGGGTGGAAGCTCCTAAGTGGCAAGCGGGAAGCCAAGGAGCTTGACAATTACTTTTGGAAAATAGAGAGGTACTTTGAGGCCATGGGGATGCGAGAGGAACAAAAGGTAATTACTGCAACCTTGTACCTTTCGATCATGTAATTTTATGGTGGTGTAGAAAAAGCGAGGAGATTCGCAAGGGTACCTGTATAATTAACACATGCAAGGAATTGCAGCGAGAGTTAAAACACCAATTCTACCCAGAAAATATGACATATGATGCTCATAAACGGTTGAAGTAAACCAAATCCATTAGTGAGTACAAGGAGGAGTACTTAATGTTGATGCTATAAATCCCCAACATAAGCGAGGATGACTTGTTATTCAACTTCCGAGATAGGTTGCAAACATGGGCCTTCAATGAGTTAAAATGGCACGGAGTGCAGAATATATCTGACACCCTTATAATGGTAGAGACGTTTATGGATTACTGAAAGGGAAAAATTGATAAGTCTAAACACCCTAAACCTAATTATAGTAAAGGTGGAAGAGCCAAAGAGTCTCACCCTTTGCGGAACAAGGATGGAAAAGAAAAACCACCCACGGGAAAATAGCAGAAACGTAATGGCAAAAGCAAGCTAAAGTCGAACTACTTTCTTTGCGACGGGGACCATTGGGTAACGGACTGCCCAAAGAAGAAAGCTTTCAATGTTATATTTGAGACACAAGAGGCGGGTAAACAGAACCAAATGAGATATTTGTAGCTGCTTAACACCCTTAAGACAAAGACCTCTCCCAGCGTACCAACGGGAATGACGCTCATGTATGTGGAAGCCTATATAAACGGTAAGAAAACTCATGTGTTAATTGATACCGAAGCTACGCACAACTTTATCAAGCGTGCGAAAGTGGAGTGCTGGGGTCTTAAGGTGAAGAAAGGGGTTGGCTATCTCAAGACTGTGAACGCCAAAGCCAAACCACTGAATGGGGTCATTTGAGGAGTCAAAATGCACCTTGAGAATTTACGCGGTAAGGTAAACATTTTAGTAGCTTCTTTTGGATGATTTTGATGCCGTTCTTAGCATGGATTTCTTGCGACTGTTTAATATGGTGCCACGTCCTCGACACAATTATGTGTGCATCTTAGAAGAAAAACTATGTATGGTGCCAACGGTAGAAACCAATAGTGGGTAATCCACACCGAATGCCAACAACACCCTTCTTTTCGCAATGCAAGTGAAGAAAGGAGTCAAACGGGAAGTAAAGACATATCTTGCCATAATTTGGAAGGTAGATGATGGGGTAAAAGCGGATGAAGATAACCTACTAAAGGAGATCGTAAGAGTGCTTGAGAAGCACATAGATGTAATGCCAACGGAACTTCTGAGGAGATTACCACCAAGGTGGGCAATTGATCATGAGATCAAATTGGAGCCGGGAACTAAACCTCCAACCAAAATGCCCTATCGAATATCTCTACCAAAGCTAGCAGAGTTACGGAGGCAGCTTAAGGAGTTGTTGGATACGGCATTCATCCGACCATTTAAGGCATCTTATGGTGCGCTAGTGCTTTTTCAACACAAATATAACGGTTCACTGTAGTTGTACATAAACTATCGGGCATTGAACAAGGTCACCATTAAAAACAGGTATCCCATTCCCTTAATTACTAATTTGTTTGATCAATTAGGGCAGGCCAAATACTTCTCAAAGCTGGACTTGAGGTTAGGATATCATCAAGTGTGGATAGCAGAAGACTACATGTGTGATGCGTTACGATGCGTTCAAATTTTTTGTCATGACATTTGGTTTCACCAATGCACCACCAATATTTTGCACTTTGATGAACAATATACTTTAGCCCTTCCTTGAAAAATTTGTCGTCGTGTACTTAGATGACATTGTAATCTATAACAACACTCTTAAGGAGCATATGGAACATTTACGAATTATTTTAAAGGTGCTCTGAGAGAACGAGCTGTAAGTGAAGAGGGAGAGGTGTTCTTTTTCCAAGTAAGAGATGGACTTTCTAGGCCACAAAATCCAACAGGGCAAGTTATTGATGGATAGAGCAAAGATTTGGGCAATAGTAGATTGAAAGGCGCCCACGAAAGTAACCGAGCTGCAGTCTTTTCTTGGGTTAGTTAATTACTACTAGAGATTCGTCAAAAGCTCATCCACCATTGCTACACCCTCACTAACTTGTTGAAGAAAACCAAAGCATGGAAGTGGACTGAGGAGTGCCAACAAACTTTTGATCGATTGAAGGAAGTGGTGATCGAAGAGCCAGTTCTTGCATTACTGAACTTCTTACTACCGTATGAGGTACACACTGATGCATCCAATTTTGTTATGGGGGATGTCTTAACGTAACAGGGTCATCTGATTACATTTGAGAGTCAAAAGTTTAATAAGACGGAGATGTGGTATACAGTGCAAGAAAAGAAGATGACGACAATCATCCATTATCTACGCACTTGGCGACATTATTTTCTTAGGCCAAAGTTCATGGTGATAACTGACAATGTGGCAACAATCTATTTTCAGAGTCAAAAGAAGCTCAGCCTAAAACAAGCCAGGTGGCAAGATTTCTTGGCGAAGTTTGACTATGAGATCAAGTACAAACTAGGTAAGGCGAACGTGGTGGAAGATGCCTTAAGTTGAAAGACCAATTTATCAGCTATATGTAAGCTGCAAGGGGAGTTACTCTACCTATTTGAAGAATGTATGAAATATGATCCATTTGCTAAACAACTTTCTGCACAAGTGCACGAGGGGAAAACACAATGGATTTGTATAAAAGATGGGCTTCTTTACACCAAAGGCCATCGAGTGTACGTGCCAAAGTGGGAGAACTTGCGACGAAACCTTATTAAAGAGTGTCATGACACCAAATGGGTAGGATATCTAGGATAAAAATACACACGTTCTCTATTAGAGACGGTGTACTATTGGTCACATATACTGGAAGAGATAGAATAGTTTATGAAGACTTGTCTCGTATGCTAACAAGACAAGATTGAGCAACGGAGTTCCACAGGCTTACCTGATCCTTTGCCTATACTGGAGAGGTTTTAGGAGAGCATCTCTATAGAGTTTACCAAAATCTGAGGGATGTGGGACTATCATTGTGGTGGTAGACCGATTCTCTAAGTATGCTACTTTCATACCAGCACTTAAAGAGTGTAGTGTGGAAGAGACCGCAAGACTTTTCTTTAAGCATATGGTTAAATATTGGGGATTGCCGAGGGTAATAGTAAGTGATCGTGACACAAGATTTATGGGTAGGTTCTGGAAAAGATTATTCAACCTCATGGGATTCACTTTTTCACTAGTTTTCACCCACAAATGGATAGACAAATCGAATGGGTGAATGCACTTTTAGAGTTGTACTTGCGGGCATTTACGAGTGCAAATCAATAAGATTGGGATAAGCTATTCGACATTGCTTAATTCTCATACAATTTACAGCAAAGCGAGTCGACAAACTAAAGCCAATTCAAGTTAGCTATTGGCCAACCTCCTCTTATATTGTATGCGCTTGTATCTAGTGATACGGGAAGGAGTTCTGCAACGTATAAAGTTCTAAAGTTCTGGCACGAGCAGACAGACTTGACGTGGGTGTATCTCGACAAGGCAATAAAATGGATGAAAAAATGGGCGAATGATAAGTGGAGGCATATTGAGTTTAATGAGGGAGACTTGGTGATGGTAAAGATACTTCCGACATAGCACAAGTCTACCCGCCCACTTCACAAGGGCCTTGTTAAAAAATATGAATGGCCATTTCTAATTGCCAAGAAAGGTGGAAAAGTCTCATACAAGGTGGACTTACCTTCGAGACTAAGGTTACATTCGGTGTTTCATGCAAGTTGTTTAAAGTCATATCATGGAGATATGGAAGACACAGAGTGTGGGCCATAATCCCGAGCACCCTTGGGAGTTTCCAAGTTTTATGACAAGGAGGCAGAACTTTTCCTTGATGTAAGGACAACACAGAAGAAAAAATATTCTCAGGGTCACGAATATTTCATCAAGTGGAAGGGGTTACTCGATAATGAAGCAAATTGGGAACCCAAAAATGTATTATGGCAGTTTGAAGACAAGGTGTGTGAGTTTCAGCGAAAATGCGATGAGAGCGTTGCGTGAATTTAGTGGGGGAGAATGTCATGCTCTAAATATTCGTAAGCATTTCAACAAATATTTGGTGCTCGCCAAGACCCTTGAAGGTTACTTAAGCCATTGGAGCATTTCATGGACCACTTTATCTAGAAGGCCTATTTGAGATTGATGTATGTATGGGCTAAGCCCACTTGAATGTAGTAGTTGGTAGAGAATTCTAGAATAGGAATATTCTTTTAGAATATTACTTATGGTAGGTGGCTTTAATTGTAGACCATTGGATGTTTTCAATCCTAGTCGTCAATTGTATATAGTTTTTGCTATAAATAGGTGAGCTTTTATTTGGAGCAACATACCTCTTAGCTTGTAATTCTCTTTGTTGGTAATATAAGAGTATTCTCTCAGTTACTTTGTGCTCATCTTCTTCATCTCTTTCTTGGTTTGTTAGTTTTTAGGCTGCTTAGCACTTAGAATTGTCTAAGGTTGTATGGATTCGAGAATTAAGTCCGCAACATTAAGCTATAATCAAGTTTGTACTATCATTTTGATTTCTATTATTTGTTCTTTCTTTTAAATCTGCAACTTTGTTTTAGTCCATTGAATCTGCAACCTATATTAATTTTCTTGTTTCTTTGTATCATTTGTTTGATCTATTTCTTCAAGTTCTATTATTATATATCAATAAAAAAGAAAGTGAGAGACCAAAAAAAAAAATAGATTCCGTTAATACTAGGTTTACTATTCTGAATTCCAAAAAGAAAAAAAGTTCTGAATCAGTTGAATTCAACTTTTATTTCATCAAGTGTATTCTATCTATTTAAATAGCCTAAGAGAAAACACAACCCTAATTGTCTTTGTTTTCTTATGTTCGGTTTGAACTATTCTTTTGATTTCTATTATTTGTTCTTTCTTTTAAATCTGCAACTTTGTTTTAGTCCATAGAATCCGTAGCCTATATCAATTTTGTTGTTTCTTCTTATCATTTGTTTAATCTATTTCGTCAAGTTCTTTTATTATATATCACTAACAAAAAGTGAGACAAAAAATAAAAAATAAAAAAAATCAGATTTTATTGATTTCAGGTTTACTATTATGAATTAAAAAAAAAAGTTCTGAATTAGTTGAATTCAACTTTTGTTTCATAAAGTGTATTCTATCAATTTAGATCCAACCAAAGACAAAACATAACCCTAATTGTCTTTGTTTTCTTATGTCATTGTTCTATTATAACCTTGTTGTATTTGCTGTTTAAATTCTACTCTACTAATTCTTTACCCTTTTACAATTAAATCATTCTCAGTGAAATTGATTTGTTGAGTTCTAGATTGTCACAAGTTAATTTTTTTATAAAGTTTATTTTAGTTCAATAAAGAACTATAGAGAGGAAAAAGGTAAGAGAGTGTGAGCTCATAAGAGTGTAAAAGCCAAATTTGAGTAAACATGAGTGTGAGTGCTATCAATTTAAAAAGAAACACATAAGGGAGTGTTTTGGAGGTTGTCTAATATTTTATTTACAGGTTTTAAAATATGTCTTAAGAAAAAGATAAAAGCTCATCAAATGAGGCTCAGGAAAAGATAGATTTTAAAATTTTCTTTTAGTCCTTAAAACAAAATTTAATATACTAGAATTGAGGTTTGATGAGGTAAATGAGAGAATAAATAAGGTTAAATCTAGTTGACAAAAGAGGTAGCCACCTAGAGCTTCTAATATGCAGCGAAGAGAAAGGAATCAACTTAGGTATGATTATAAAGATGACTACGGGGATGACTTAGATAATGATGATCGTACCTCTAATGTTAAATTTGGTAGATTTGAGCATAAGAATAGAGATAGAGGAGTTAGATATGGAGATAGGATTGATAAAGACTTAGGAAGCATTAACTAAGGCAAAAACGATCATGAATCTTATTTGAATTGAAAGAAGAAGATGCAATTGGTGTTTAATTACCATAACTACTCTGAATTAAAAAAGGTAAAATTGAGCGCTATTGAATTAACTGATTATGCAATTGTTTGGTGGGATCAGTTGGTTTTAAATAAGCAAAGAAACTATGACAGGCCTGTTGATATATGAGAAGAGATGAAAGCTATTATGAGAAAGCAATTTATCCCTAATAGTCATTATAGGGAATTGTTCCAAAAGTTGCAAAGCTTTGCTTGAGTTCCAAAAGTGTTGAAGACTACCACAAAGAAATAGATATAGCCATGATTCGAGCCAACGTTGAGAAATATTGAGAGGCAACGATGGCTAAATTCTTGCAAGGTTTAAATTATGATATTGCTAATGTAGTTGAATTGTAGCATTATGTAGAGTTAGAAGACATGGTTCATATGGCAATGAAGGTGGAAAGACAACTCAAGAGGAAGAGTTCTATAATATATAGCCAGAACTCAGAATCCTTATCCTCCTAGACATTGAATTGGAATAAAAAGGATGAGCAGACTAATTTAAAGTTTAAGACAGAAGCACTTAAGGGCCAAAGTGTAGGAGGCACAATAAACAAGGGTAAATTTGATTCCCAACCTTCTCAAAATAGAGATATAAAATGCTTTAAGTGTCTGGGAATACGTTATATTGCATTACAATGCCCAAAGAAAAGAGTGATGATTTTGAAAGATAATCGTGATATTGAAACCAAAGGTGAATTTGATGATAAGTCCATATTACCTTTGGAGGATGCAAATGGCATTGAATATCCAGTTAGTGGAGAGCTTTTGGTTGCAATAAGAGCTTTAAATATACAAATCAAAGAAGATGAGAAGTTATAACGTGACAATATCTTTCATACTAGATGCCATGTCAATGATAAGGTATATAGCATGATTATTGATGGGGGGAGTTGGACTAATGTGGCTAGCATTAGTTGTGGAAAAATTAAATTTGACAACTTTGAAACATCCTAGGCCATACAAGCTACAAAGCTGACTGATTGTGAAGAAGTTAAAGTAAATAAATAATTTCTTGTTTTATTCTCAATTGAAAGGTATAAAGATGATGTTTTGTGTAATGTGGTTCCAATGCATGTGGGATATATTCTTTTAGGGCCCATGGTAGTATAATAGACGTGTAATCCATGATAGATATACTAACAGATACTCTTTTATAATTAATGGAAAATAAATTACTCCTACACCTTTAACTCCAAGACAAGTGTATGAAGATCAAGTAAGGTTAAAAATAGAGAGTGAAATAAAAAAAGAGTGAGAGTTCAAAAGAAATAGAGGTCGAAACTAAAATGAGTGAAAAGAGAGTGTAAAAGAAAAGAAAGTTTTGGTTAGCAAAGAAAGAAAAGAGAGAAAACAAGTGAATTTCTATGCAAAAGAGAGCAAGATAAAAAAGTCTTTGTTTTTAAACCAGCCTATGATTGTACTTTTGTACAAAGAGGGTTATTTTAGAACTAATGAAATTAATCTCTATTTGCCTAGTGCTGTTGTTTCTCTTTTATATAAATTTGATGATGTGTTTTCCAAAGAGATACCTAATAGTTTATCACCAATAAGAAGAATTGAACATCAAATTAACTTTATACTTGGAGCATCAATTCCAAATATACTAGCTTATAGAAGTAATCTCGATAAGATAAAGGAACTTTAATAGTAGGTTAGTAAGCTCATGGAGAAAGGGTATGTGTGTGAGAGCATGAGTCCTTGTATGATTCCAGTATTACTTGTGCCTAAGGATAGGTCATGGAGGATGTGTATTGATTGTCGCGCCATTAATAATATCATTGTAAAGTATAGACATCCCCTACCTATATTAGATGATATACTTGATGAATTGCATAATTCTTGTATTTCTGCTGAAATTGATCTGAAGAACGGATATCATTAGATTAAGATGAGAGAAGGTGATGAATGGAAAACTACTTTTAAAACAAAATATGGTTTATATAAGTGGTTAGTTATGCCGTTTGGATTAACTAATGTCCCAAGTACTTTTATGAGACTAATGAATAATATTTTACGTGCTTTTATTGGAAAATTTGTGATTGTATACTTCGATGACATTCTGATCTATAGTAAAACCTTGGATGAGCATGTTGAATATTTAAAACTTATTTTAGATGTTTTAAGAAAGAAAAGTTGTTTCCTAACCTCAAAATGTGTAACTTTTGCACTGATAAGCTTGTATTTCTTGGTTTTATTGTTAATGTGAAAAGGAATTAAGGTAGATGAAGAAAAGGTTAAGGCAATCTAAGATTGGTCAAAACCTAAAAGTGTGGGTCATGTTCGAAGTTTTCATGGATTGGCTAGCTTTTTATAGAAGGTCTGTGAAAGATTTTAGTAGCCTTATCGCACCTTTGATTGAAGTGATAAAAAAAATGTAGGTTTTAAGTGGGATGATGAACAAGAAAAGGCATTTAATTTGATTAAGAAAAAATTAATTAATGCACATTTGCTTGCTTAACCTTGCTTCATTAAAACTTTTGAAATTGAGTGTGATACTTCAGGAATAAGTATTAGAGTTTTTCTAATTTAAGAAGGACGTCTCATTTCATATTTTAGCAAAAGCTAAGTAGGATAGCCTTGAATTACCCTACACATGATAAAGAGATGTATGCATTATTTAGGGCATTAGAAACTTGGTAGCATTATCTTTGGCCAAAGGAATTTGTGATTTATACAGATCACGAATCGTTGAAACATTTAAAGAGTCAACACAAGATAAACAAGCGGTATGCCAAGTGGGTGAAGTTCACTAAAACATTTATTTATGTGATCAAGTACAAGCAAGGTAAGGAACATAGTGTGGCCGATGCACTATCTCGAAGCTACGCCTTCCTATATACTCTAAATGCAAAATTATTAAGTTTTGAATACATTAAACACTTTTATATTAATGGTTCTGATTTTGGTAATAAATTCAATGCATATGAGAAAGTGGCGTTTGGCAAGTTCTTTAGGTATAATGAGTTTTTGTTTAGAGAAAATAATTTAGGTATGCCTAATTATTCATTACATGAATTGCTTGTTAGAGAAGCTCATGGAGGTGGTTTAAAGGGGCATTTTGGTATATCTAAGATTTTTGCATGAACATTCCTTTTGGCCTAATGAAACATGACGTAGAAAGAGTTTGTGAGAAGTGTGTTACTTGTAGACAAGCTAAGTCTAAGATTAAGCCTTATAATTTGTATACTCATTTGTCAATACCTAGTGAACCTTGGGTTGACATGTCGATGGAATTTATGTTAAGTTTACCAAGGTCAAAGTGGGTAAGGATTTTATATATGTGTTTATTGATAGGTTTTCTAAAATGGCACATTTTATTCCATATCATAAAATCGATGATGCATCACATATTGCTGATTTGTTTTTCAAAGAGATTGTAAGATTGCAAGATTGCATGGCATGCTTAAGAGTATTTTTTAGACAGGGATGCAAACTTCTTAAGCTACTTTTGGAAGACTTTATGGGGTAATTTAGGAACTAAACTTTTATTTTCTATAACTTGTCATTCACAAATTGATGGACAAACCAAAGTAGTTAATAGGACTTTATCTATTTTGTTGCATGTTATAATACAAAAGAACTTGAAAACGTATGAGGAATGTTTGCCGCATGTAGATTTGTATATAATAGAAGTGTGCATTCAGCAACTAAGATTTCACCTTTTGAAATTGTGTATCGTTTTAATCCATTAACTCCTTTGGATTTAACTTTTTTACCTGTGGATGAACATATAAAATTTACATGGAAAGAAAAAAATTGATTTTGTTCGGCACATCTATAAAAAGGAATGATAAAACATTGAAATGAGAACTGAACAATATGCTAACCAAGCTGATAAAGGGCACAAGGAAGTTTTATTTGAACTAGGTGATTGGGTTTTGTTGCATATGAGGAAGGAACGGTTTCCAGTTCAAAGGCGTTCTAAACTACTTCTAAGGGGAGACATACCATTTTAAGTGATTGAAAGAATTAATGACAATGCCTAAAAGTTAGATCTTCTAAGTGAATACAATGTACGTGGAAACTTTAATGTAGCTGATTTAAGCCCTTATGATATAGGTGAAGATTGAGGAAAAATCCTTTTCAAGAGAGGGGGAATGATGTGAATTAGATTGCCAAAGTTTTACAAGATTCGTTACAAGATCCGTTGAGCATCCATGGGGGTCTGATGACAATGGCAAGAACCAAGAAATTGAAGGAAACATTAAATAGGATTAAGCACATTTCAAACTCATGCTTTATTCAAGACACTTATTTGCCCAAATTAAATATTCAGAATGATCAATGCTTTGTTAATGTTATTTAAGTTCCTTTAAGAACAAACAAGGCATAATTATAAGGGCCCAAACACATTTTGGCCATTGAAAAGAGACACTAAGTGCAGCCTAACTTACCAGTAGTAGCCCATGTGATTTGAAGCCCAAAATAAGAAATTCATGGAGAAGTTAGCACCTCTATTCTAAATCTTTGATTTCTTGCAAATTCATGTAGCCAGCAGTAGAATTTGACATACTGGCAAAAATTAAAGATTTCTTTCAATTCAAGAATATGCTTGTTGAATTAGTAGAAGTTATGTTTGAATTTTACAAATGTATTTATTGTATTAGGCATATTTGTTGACTTTTGGGATTGAGGGTAGCTATAAGTTTATTGTATTTATTTTGTAAGCTGTATTTGTAAACTTTGGGTGTGAGGGTAGCTATAAGTTTTAAATTTATGTTTCAAAGTTGTAACTTAACATCCTATATGGTCTCTATAAATACCATAGGGATTAAATTGTTTCACAATACAAAATTTATGAAATAACATCTATGAGAGTTTTTCTTTTAAGTTTTTCAGAGAAATTTTATTAGAACTTATCAAGATTTCATCTTATGGTGTTCTTCTATACTTATCACTCACAACTTGTAATCCATCTTGAGTGTGGTATTTACAATTTCTTATACCTATGGTTCTTATCTTTTATAGATAACAGGTCAAGGTCTTTATTTTGATTAATCTAAAAATCTGAATTAAAACGATCCTTGTGCAAAGAACCTCATTGAATGTTAGGTCTCATTTTTCTTTATGAGGTTCACATCACTATTTATTAGGTAAGTTGTTGTGTAAACAGCTTTCCATATTATCTAATGGGCATATTTGCTTTAGTTAATAATGTTGAAGACAATCTTAGTGAGGTGTCTATGTTTCCTTTCCACCTTGCCATTTTGATGGTGAGTATAAGGATATGAATATCTTTATTTTATCTTTTTTGATTTAGAAAATTTTCAAGTACGGTGAACTCAACCTCTATGTCACTCTGCAGTTTTTTGATGTTTAGTCCAAGTATTTTTTCAATGTTTCTTTTTTAAGTTTATGAATGTTTTGGGTGTCTTGGACTTATTGCTCAAGGGATACAACCATGTGAAGTTAGTGTAGTCATCTATTAAACCAATATAATATTTATACCCTTTATTTGATAGAACTAGTGCTGACCCCCAAAGATCAGCATGTATTTTTTTCTAGTAGCATGTTGGTTCTTACTACAATTTCATAAAATGTCATTCTATAATGTTTGCCATATTGCATGGTAAATAGAAAGAGAATCTTTGAACTACAACACCTTTAGGATTGACATAACTCATTATTAACTAAACTATTTGATTGAGACTCTCACTTTATATGTACAAGTTATTTACAAAATCATCATCAATTCTGCAATTTATCATAATTTATCAAGTTATCTACATAATCATTATCAATTCTTAATATATCTTACAAAATTCACATCAAATACAGAATTTTTCATATTTTCAGAAATCAAAACTTAAAGGAATTAACTTAATTAACATCAAGAGACTAAGAAAGAGTTATAATATATATTTGAAAGTTTAAAATTCTAAATTTCTTATTACTTTTCTTCTTCCTATTCTCTTTCTCTCCCCTCTTTTTCTCTATTTTCTCACTCTAAAAAAGGTAGTTTGACCAAAATAAGTGAATTATGGTTATAAATGTGTATTTTTATACTAAGAGGCTAATTTTTAGTATTTATGAATTAGCCCTCAAAACTTTCAAAGTATTATAATTTGGACCCTAAAATAAATTTAAAGTCTTGCAAATAAACCCAATATTATTAGTAAGTCCTTAATATATACAAATATTACTAATAACAATACATAAATCAAGCATCACCCATATACAAATAAAATATGTATATTTATATATATATATATAAATATTTATTCTTACCGGTTGTGGATAAGTGATTACTACATTGTTGCTTTTTCTTTTTATTTTTTTAATCTCAACACATTGTTCCTAACAATAAACAAATTTAATCATTAATCTTAAATTAACTAAATTTGGGTCAACAGTTTAGCATCGTCCATGGGAAGCAAACAAAATTCAAAGACACTAACCATTAAGATTAACAATTAAAAAGTCAGCAAGCATATATGCAAAATAAAAAATATATATAAAGAAAGAAAAAAGAAAAAGAAACCAAAAATCAACCAAAGAAGATCATGGCTAGGATTCATATTGGGGTGGTCAACTAGTAATGTGAGTGCTCAACCATAAAAGCTAATACAGCTTTTGGCTAAAAAACGCAAACAATAATAATTAAAAAATGGAGGCCACAACTCAAGCCACTGTAGAGCCACTATAAGCCTCTACTCATTGTTGCCACTACAACCACTATTTGAAGTCGTGGACCTCATCGACCTACTCAGGGACCTCTGGTGAACAAAACCCAAGCAGTAGCACCACTTTTCACCACTAAGAAAACCTATAGTTGAGAACTTTAAGGATTCAAGAACCACCACTTTCACACTATCTTAGTCGCCATTATCACTGGCAGATATTCACCACAATGACTAACATCTTCTGCAGTGGTGAATAGCCCACTCGTAGTGGCCGGAGGGGCTGAGGACTAAAGAATCGATGACCTTTTCATCAAATTTGAAGACCTCTTCACCTAAATTCGAGTACCTTCTTATTGGAGGTTGTGTAAGCCCTTCTCAGATGTAGCTTAAAACCTCCCAGAAGTAGCTTAAGTCCTCACTAAAAGAAGCCTAAGCCCTCACCAAAGGCCACCTCAGCCCTCACTGAAGCTACCTAAGACATGACCTGAGGAAACTTAAGACCTTACTGAGGAGATGTAAGCCTTTATTAGAGGCCGTGTAAGCCCTCACTAAGACTATATAAGCCTTTCCCGAGGTTGTCCATCCCTTAAGTCCCAAGGATTGAAAAGGCAAGGGATATGATTGTGAAACCAAGAAACCCCTACAAATTCCACAAATTTCACAAATTCCCAACCTAGGGTAGGAAAGGCAAACGGGTATGATCATGAAACTAAGAAACCCTTACAAATGCCACGAATTCCTAGCCCAAGGTAGGAAAGGCAAATGGGTATGGTTGCGAAACCAAGAAATATTTACAAATGCAACGAATTCTCAGCCCTAGGTAAGAAAGACGTATTCTCAACTCGGGGCATGAAAGGGAAGCAGATATAGTCGCAAAACTAAGAAACCCCTACAAACACCAATCATCCCAAGATTATTTGAGATCAAGACCATATAAGTCCTCACTAAGGCCACATAACCTTCATCAAGGCCACTTAAGTCCTCCAAAACAATTATAATACAAGCCCTACTAAGGTAAGAATGATCTCTCTACAGAGGGTAAAAATTATGAAAATTCTTTTATAAAGGCAACATTTATCTAATCAAAGAGACTTGTAAGACTCACACACGGTTCAACTTTGATCTACTAGAGGCTTATATGATGCATTTAGGGTACGAGCCTATAAGACTTGAGCGGGTACTTAAGATAAGACCGTAATATTAAAGTAAGGCTCTACCCTAAAATAAAGACAGTTGACTTTAAAGCAATATAAGTCTTCATCTAAGACAACATAAGTCCTCATCTAAGGTAACATAAGTCCTTATTTAAAGTAACAGAAGTCCTTATTAAAGGAAACATAAGTCCTTATTAAAGGAAATATAAGTCCTCATGTGAGGCCACGTAAGCCCTCATGTGAGGCCACGTAAGCCCTCATGTAAGGCTACGTAAGCCCTCATTCGGAGTCACATAAGTCCTCACTTGAAGATATAAACTATTTTATGTCATAGTGCAAAGATTTCATCCTATGGCGCTCAACTTATTATTTTCTTCCAACCCATGGTACTCGAATTTTAGCCTATAATGCTTAGATTATTATGCTACTTTAGCTCATAACGCTTGTTTTGTAGCTCATGGCGCTCGAAATATTATTATAATGCATTTTATACTTATGTTAACACTCATGGTACTTGAGTTTCTTATTATTTTTAGCATCAAGTGATCAACCTTTAGCACTTAGTTTATGCTTATGGAGCAACTTGAATCTAACTACTCCATAACATGATTTGCTCGAGCTTACTACTGAAGACACCATTTGAAGACACAACTTGTTCTTATCTTCATAAGATGAAATTCTTGAAGACCTTCACAAAAGATAACTCCTACCTTTCTCAGAGCACCTCATCAAGTCATTAAACTAAGGATCTGATTAACCTATTAAAGGCACCTCGAAGAGCAAGCTCAATTCAAGGACTACTATAAAGTTTTTAGTGTCAACAAGTTAACACTAAAACTGATGGACTTATGTTTTCTCTTGGATTTCAGCGGGCCTAATTTATTAAAAAGCACAGAAAAAACTCTTAAACAGGTTAAACGAGATTTTCCTTTATTGTACTAGGACTCTAAATGAAAAATCCCAAGCAAATAAGGGAATTATTACCCTTATTCGAGCAAGACTCTAATAAGAAAATATTAATTAAGAAAGTACCATAGTATCCTAATTTTATTCAAATTTTATAACCGTACACACCTATTATCCTATAAAAAAAAAGACTAAAATCAAAGGAGTGGGGCATCCAATTAAGAGGGATCAATTCTCACTCTAGAGATGAGGATTATAAGGTTTAATTATGTTTAATATTTCCATCATTTGAATTTAGTGTTTGCTCATTTAATTAACTTTATTTGGATATTTATGTATTTTATTGTTTGATTTAAAGGTTTCAAAACATTCAGCACAAAGATACGGGAAATCAGATAATAACAAAGAAGAAATAAAAAAAAGGGTTTAGCACCGCAACTCTCACAAAATCAAACACCACAGTGCCCAAAACTCTAATGTCGCTGCACTCCTTCAAACCCAAAAGAGTAGATTTCTAGGTCTAAGTATTGGGTGCTAAAAAATGCAATAGGATTGTACTCGTATGATAAACAGAAAAATTAAAAGAAATCCAATCAGACTTAGACTCAAAGAAACCCTATTTTGAAGCCATGAAGCAGATAAATATTAGCCTTGAAAATCCTAATGAAGACACACAGGCAAGAGTAAAGAGCAAAACTAAGTTTCAATGGAGATTAGTGCAAAGTTTAGAGATTGAAGAGAAGATTGCACTCTAAGTTGGAGAGAAAAGTTGAAGATCCAAAGTGTCTAGCCTTGTTTACTCTCTCTTTCCTTTCTTAGACTCATTGCTTGTCTCGATGTTGTCTTTTAATTTATGCCTTAGTACTTTTTTTATTCATCATAAACTAACTTTTTATATCTAGGGTAGCAACTTTTGAACTCAATATGTAATTGAATTTTCTTTTCCCTTTTATTTTATGAACACAATAAATTGAATTGTTCAATCTATTTGTGCTTAATACTTTCTTTATATCTAGCCAATATATAGATTGTCTTAGGAACCATATGAACTTGACGAAGGGATTATGGGTTTAGCTTAGAGTGGATTGATATTGATCATAGCATAATGGTTATTAGTTTTATGTGGGATAGACATATACCTACATTGTATATATGGTGTTAATAAATAGTTCTTAATAAGTCTTATCTTATTTATATTACAATAGATATATACGTAATTGTTAGGGTAAGATATATTAATTAAACCATTGATAGAGGCTTATAATGAGATAAGAAATCCAACCAATAATTCATAATTGAGGGAATAGAATAAGAGAGTAATTAGTTCAAGTAAAGTATTAAGGGATAAATTGTAACTCTAGGTTATTTCTTTCTTAGTGATTAAACTTTGTTTGCTTAGGGTTTTGTCTTGGTTAATTAGATTAGAATAGATTAATTTAAATCAATTTTATTTTGTTTGAATAAAAGTAAGGAGTTTTAATTTTAAGAATTAGTAAAAAATAGATTAACAATAGTCTCTGTGGGAATGATACTTTATCTAAAATCTATATTACTTGTTATAAGAATCTGTACTTGTACTTAGTTACCAAATACGAAACAAGTTTTTGGCACCATTGCTGGGAACTTTATAATTTATTCTTTAGGCAGTACTAATACTAAGCTATCTTAATTTACATTTAGACTTTTTATTTTTAATTTTACAGGAATTTTGTAGGAGTTTATGAGTAAAGCAAAAAGTGCTAATTTGATTTCTTCCGATCCTGAAATAGAGAGAATGCTTAGAAGCTACGTCAGGAACAAAATCAAGTAGCAACCATGGATGATGAAATCCAAGATACAAATATTTAGAACCCAATAGTAGCCGAAGCATAACAATCTTGAAGGTATTATGAAGTATCTATAGCAGATTGTATTCGTTCAAGCATAAGCAGACCAACTGTCAATGCAAACAACTTCAAAATCAAACCAAGCACATATCAAATGTTGAAAGATTGGTGCAGTTCAATAGATATGACCCTACTAAGAATATCATGAATTTCTTAGAATTTGTGACATCTTTAAATACAATAGGGTCTCGAACAATGCAATCATATTGAGGTTATTTCCATTCTCATTGAGAGATAAAGTTAATAGTTGGTTGATGTCTTTGCCATATGAATTTATAGCTATATAAAAGACTAGATCCAAATTTTTTTGGCAAAGTTCTTTTCATTAGCGAATACAACCAAGATGAGGATTGGCATATCTTTATTTTTTTAGTTTGATGGAGAGTTTATATAAAGCATGAGAAAGATTCAAGGATATGTTAAAGAAGTTCCATTTTCATGGGGTACTAAAATAGCTACTACTTCGAACGTTCTATATTGGAATAGTAGGGTACTTGAGGACTATAATTGATGTAGCAACAAGAAAATCTTGAAGTCTACAGATGAGGCATGTGACTTGCTTGAGGAAATGGCATCAATAGCTATCAATGGTCACCTGAGAGAATTACACCAAGAAAGATCGCAATAATCGATGACATAGAAACCACATTGGCTGCTCAAGTTAATTTACTTTCAAATAAGTTTGATGCAATGGAAGTGAATGTCGTAAAAGCTCAAATGATCAACTGTGACTTTTATGGTGGTAACTACTCAAATGGATAGTGCATGGAAACAACTCAATATGTTGGAAACTACAATAGACAGCAGAATAATCTCTATTCAAATTTCTATAACCTGGAATGGAGGAATCATCTTAACATCTATTGGAGTAACTACCAAGGTCAGTCGTCAAAACTTGCCATATAGCTTCGAGTTTCACCTATGAGGCCTTTTCATGATGTGCTGGGCAACTCGCGCTTGTGTTTTGACAGAGAGCTTATGTAAATACTGCTTGCAAAGACTATTCTAAGTGAGCTTTCTGCTCCAGCTCATAGCATTATCTGCTTTAATTATCATCGAATTCAGGTGTTTTGAGTTGTGAAAACTACAAATTAGGGCATTGAAACAGTGAAATTCTATTGAAAATTATCACCGCTTACTCGTAGCTTCTAGCTTCACCTTCAAACTTTGTTTGCTTAAGGCATTGCTTTTGTGTATATCTATTGTAAATATTCTATAATGCATTCAAAAGAGCTGACGAGGCTCAGTGAAAGTAGATGTATGCTCATATTGAGCTGAACCACTATAAATTCAATTTTCTTATTGCCTTGACCTTTTATTTTATTTATCTCAAACTCATGGTTCCCAATAATCAACAAATTTAACTATTGATCTTGAATTGACCAAATTTTAGGGTCAACGTAGATAATTGATTAGGTGAAATATTTATATTTAACCATTGGAAGAGACTTGTGAAGATATTAGGTTTTTTAATTAACAATACTTATTGATAAATTAGATTAAGAGCAGTAATTAGATTCAAGTGAAGTATTGAGGGATAATTGTAATCTAAATTTTGTAATATTGGTGATTAGTTGTTTGCTTTACTCTATTTTGATTTTATTTTCTTTATTTTTTTAGTTTAGATCTTGATTTCTTTGAGTTATTAATCGTTTGAATAAGGATAGGCAAACACATATTTAATACTTAATAAATTTAATAATAATTTCTCATGAGAACGATACTCTATTTATTATTATATTACTTATTTACAATAACGTAAACTTGCACTCTAAATCATACAACGGTGTTACTTTTTATATTCAATTTATAAAATTGTTAGTAAGAAGTACTTTGAGAGGCGAGTAGTTTACACATTTTTTGTAAAACTTTAATTGGTAAATTAGAAATCAAATTTTTTGTAAAAATTTCTTAACACCTTAAAAATTAAGTGTATTAATTCTTAGTCTAGAGTGTTGAATTAGTAAGTATTTGGCATTTATTTCTCTCTTTTCTTTACTCTTTTATTTATTAAAAATTACAATGTGTGTTGTTTATTATTTATATTTTGTATGTTGCATAACTTTATCATATTAGCTCATTAATTTTTAATTATCTAATCCCCGTCCATGGATTACCTAAACTTAAATATCAACGATGAGTTAGTCATATGCCTAAACCTAATTCTTAAATTTCGTTGTACGTATCATTACATTTGAGTAGGAGATATTGTACATAGGAGCCGAACTGACCAGACCTAAGAGCAATTTGATTGAAAACGTAACCACCCACTTTTCTACGATGATTTGAGAAAAGCGCGAATGAGAGGGTGTTTTAACAACACAGTTGGTTCGCATTGTTATTTGAAAGGATGTTCTACGATGATTACCCTCTGATTAAAGGCAGTGGCATATAATTTGTATACTTTCTAGTTTCTGCAAAACAAAAAAGATATGAATGCAAGTTTCTATGGCCACGACATATATTTGTGAATTATATTGATATGTTAATGTTAGCTTTAATATAATAATAAAATTAATTTATTTAATTTATTAAGTGATGATTTTAAAAAAATAAATAAAATTACTTTGATTAAATGTGAATCATAATAGAATTAAGAAGTTATTCTATCTTTGTCTATAAAAGCAACACATACCATTAATTATGGTAATTAAAAAATTTACATAAAAAAGATATAAAAAAATAGTTTAAAAGAGAGAAACACAATTTTAATTTATTTCTAATTTTCTTTAAAAGTTTCACGCTATAGATTAATATATGCTTCTAAATACTGTTACATCTTATAAAAATCATGATATTTAATATTTTTGAGACAATCATTATTAAAAAAAGAAATTTCGTGATAGAAACTTAACACTATCACAATTTGTGATAGATTCTATCGCTAATTTTTTATTATAACTAATTTGTGATAGAATATATCAAAAGATAAATTAATACTAATTAGTGATAGTATGTTAACATTTTATTACGACAGAATTCATTACCAAAATTTTTGTGATAGATTACGTAAAGTATGCTGACATAGATATATGTTGTAGGTTAAAAGGATGATGTAGACAATTATTTAAGGTCAAAACGAAAATGTTCTATTTTTTTTTTAATGATGGGGTGTTTAATAAAACGACGTCATATTTAGAGTATGTTTAGTACAAAAATGACAGTGTATAGGCATGAGTTTTTTTTTAATCATTTTTTTTTATTTTTCTAGAAAAACTTGGTTTTTCAGACTTTAAAATGATCGTCATATGGGTAATAGCCAGTATCAACACGACGTTTTAGTGGAATAAATTTTTATGATGGAAAAGCCAAAACGCTGTCATTTTGTCGGTGTTTTTTGAAGCCAAAATGACGTTGTTTCATATGGCCAGAACAAGTAAAATGTTGTCTACACTTAAGCCAAATTTCAACACCGCTTTCACCATCACTTCCTATTGTTTTCCTCTATTTCCTCTTGGTCCAAAACATAGTGAAACAAAGAACACACTAACTTTGCAAAGTGTTTTTATGTTTTCTAAAAAACATATCTTGGTTGTGCGAATTTGGAAGTGGTTTTGTACATAAGTAGACAAAAGTGGTAGTCCTCGTCATTTCAGGTAAACTATTTGAAATTCTAATTTTTTATTGTTACGTTCTCAATATGAACCATTGTAGATTAACTATAATAGTTTTAAAGATAACTGGAATGTTAATCAATTAAATAGTATGCTTGTTCAAAAAGAGATAAGAAAGTCATACAATTCATCTTATTAGTTAATGGGCTAAAACGAAATACAAGAAGAAGCTTAGAAAGTGCATAAAGCAAGGATCACATCTGGTTAATGAATTCTCTAAGGTTGCTCATAAAAAGGAATAAACGAAGGACATATGCCAATTCTGTTGGAAACCTAGGCATTATTAGAAAGACTGCCTAAAACATAAGGCATGATTCTAAAAGAAAAATAAGCATTATGCTTTTGTATGTCTTGAATTAAATTTAACTGTAGTTCTTTATAATAACTAGTTGATTGATTACGGTGCTACCACTCATGTTTCAAATATGATGCAAGAATTTCTTACAATCTAAACCAGAAAATCATATGATCATTTTCTATGAGGAATTGGTCAAAGTTCTAGTTGTGGGCATTGAAAACTTATCATTTAATTTTAGAGATTGGTTATCATTTAGATTTACTTCATATACTTTATATTCCCTCAGTTTTTTTTGTAAATTAGTTTTTTAATCTAAACTTGATAACAAGGGTTACTCTATAAAATTTGGAAATGAATGTTTTAGTGTATTAAAAATTCTCAATATATTGGTTCTAGTCTTTTATGTAATGGTTTATATAAATTTAACCTTGATAACAACTTTGTTGAGACCCTTTTAACCTTGCAGCATAATATTAAAAATAAATGCAGTTTAACTAATATATGCACAACTTTCATGTAGCATAAATGTTTGGGTCGTATATTCAAAGAAAGATTAGTAAAAAATGAGATTCTACTAATCTAGGTGTATGTGTTAATTGCATTAAGAGAAGGCAAAAGAGACACTAAGAAATAAGCCATATGAAGCCCATAGCTCCTTAAAAATTTTCACACTATTTGCGGGTATTTTGATGTTCTTTCTTTGAATAGGAAAAAGTAATTTATTATGTTTATTGATGAATTTTCACATGCTAATCTGAATGGAAGCTCTTGAAGTGTACATTATTGAGGTTGAAAGATAATTGGATAAAAAGGTAAAAATGATAAGATCAAATAGAGGTGGTGCATACTATGAGAAGTATAATGAATCGGACAATGTCTAGGCATATTTGATAAATTCTTTAAAAACAAAATGATGTATGTGCTCAATATTCTATACTAGGTACACCACAACAAATAATGTATTAGAAGGCATAATCATACTCTAATAGATATGGTTAAGAGTATGTTTAGTAATCCCTCCTTACCTATATTATTATGGAGGTATGCACTTAAACTATTGCATATTTATTAAATTGGGGTTCTAGTAAGGCAGTTTGAAATACATCTTTTGAATTGTGGACAAAAAAGAAAACCTAGTTTAAGACACTTGCATATTTGGGCTTGCTAACAAAAGCAAGAATTTATAGTCCACATGAAAAGAAATTAGCTTTTGAATAATTAGTGGTTACTTTATTAGTTATGCAAAGATATTTAAAGGGTATAAGTTTTATTATCTTAATCATTACCCTAAAATTGTTGAAACCCAATAATGTTAGGTTTATTAAGAATGATGAAATTAATGGGTGTGCAAATCACGTAATGTAATTATCTAAGAAGCTAGGGTGAAAGTTTCATTATCTATAACTTCTCAAAATATTGTTCCTACAGTTGTTGTACAACATGACAATATTGAACAAGTTAATAAAAAAATTACACCCCTATAATAAAGTTAACATAAATGAGATGATTGTAGAAAAATCCCAAAAAATAGCATTAAGAAAATCCCAAAGACAGAAGATTTATTATATCTCATGACTATGTGGTTTATCTGAAAGAATTAGATCAATATTAGAATTAATAAAGATCCATATTGACTCTACTAAATGGACTAATGCCATGAATGATGAATTGCTAAATTACCTCAAGGATATATATGAATTGGTTGTAAGTTTGTTTTTAAGACTATGTAGGACTCTAATGACAATATTAAAAAATATAAAGCCAAAAACTTGTTGCTAAATGTTTTACTTATCAAGACCGCATTAATTCTAAGGAGACTGCCTTACTAGTCTCCAAAAAGGACTCATTTAGAATCATTATGACACTGATAGCTCATTATAACTTAAAGTTACATTAATTGAATGTGAAGACAAACTTTTTGAATGGAAATATGGAGGAAGTAGTATATATGGACCAACTTAAGTGATTTTCAATTAAGGAAAAAGAATATATATTGTGCAACTCAAAAGTTCAATTTATAGGCTTGAACAGACTTTTTCCAACAATGATACCTTAAGTTTCATGATACTATAACCTCATTTGGATTTAATGAAAACATTGTTGGTTAATATATATATGAAGGTTAGTGGGAGCAAGTTTATATTTTTAATATTATATGTTGACAACCTTTTGCTTGCTACTAATGATCTCGATATGTTGATGAAACTAAGAAATTTCTTCTGAAAACTTTAAAATGAAAGATATATAAGAGGCAACATACATGATAAGAATTGAAATATTCTAGGATAGATAATGATGATTGTTAGGGTTGTTTCAAAATGTATATATAGATAAAGTTCTTGAAAGATTTGATTCCATACATATTAGAGACCTTTCATGGCCTAACTTTTGGGTGTCGTTAGGTAGGATCACATAGAGTCTAATGTATGTAGATACGGGATCCGTCAATTTATATAAGTATATTGTATATCCTAATGCTCTGAGATTATATTTTAGAAAATATTTGGACATAAGCATTAACCCTAATAAAGAGTTTTTATAAGGTAAAATAATATCACAAAGAAGTTTGTGGATATTATTTATCGAAATATATATCTAGAGATAAGTTCGTGGTTGAGTAAATAGAGATTTGATTGTTAAGATTTATATCTCTGCCCTTTCGAGATATAGGTGACGGAAGGACTATACTAACATGGTTAATCTTAACTTGTATAGTTTAATGCGCCTCTTTGTTGTTCTGTAACATGTAAGGGGTAGTATTCACAAACTTATGGAAGTGTTCTATAAGATAAACGGGTGTGAATACAGAGTCTCATAATATAAAGTGTATTTGTTGAGCACTAAGATAACAATAAAGGTTAAAGAATTTGATCTAAAAAAATTTTGAATAAGCAAAATTTAGTTTCAACTCCTCTTAGAATGGATATGTGTTGAATTCTAAGTATTAGAATATAACACATGTCAAATCATCACTAAGCTTTAAAGGATAAACTTTGTTTAAAAATTTGACAAGTGTTGAACACTTGTCATAGTGGAAATTAAGAAATAGACACTTGTCATGAATAATATATAAGTTTACTTAAGCCGTTGACAAATGTTAGACACTTATAATGGTTTTGTTTAGTTCATGAACATGGTTTCTATTTCAAAAAGGAAAAAGGCATGTATTTGGTTAAAGAAATGATTTGGCCATAGTGTGTTTTTGAACAAGAAAATAGTTTTGTCTTGGTACAAAGAAAATTCGACAGTGTAAAAGAAGAAAATAGCTTAAGTGTTAAGTAATGAACACTTAAAATTACATATTTAATAAGCGTTTTATATCATTCTTTTGGATTATTAGTGTCTTTAACCCTCACAATATAAGTATGTTTACAATATTGTACCTAATTAGCTTTTAACTATTTTGTGATAAGTACGGTAAAATAGACATAACTTTCTACCTAGAAATTTAATTAAAGTGATTCTTGATCCTGTGAAGAGCTGACTCAATAGGATAACATATTTTATTATAAGACATTCAAAATTCGAGCGTTTAGAAGGTGAAAATGGCCTAAATAGAACTGATCTGCAATACAAGCCCAGTCTGAACAGTCATCAGTATTTGGCCCATAACTATAGAAATACATATCTAATACGTATGAGATAACTCAATTTGGAAAGATAAGAGACTTATCTACAACTTTGATGTTTTGAATGACAGTTAATTCTGACCACATCAATTCTAAATTGGATAAGCAAGTGGGTACATTAATAATAATCAATATAAATTATTTGCCACCATTCTTGACTTTATCATCCATGTGGTTCCCTCTTCATTTGTCTTGATTTATCTATATTTTTATAAACATAGGTAGCATGTTTATGCTCAAAACATGTACGTAGAGAGCTAGATTTTAGTTTAAAATATTTGTCTTTTGTATTATCTCTTTGTAATATTATTTCTCTTGTTTACTATTGTAAAGTCATGTTATCTCTTCTTTCATTTCTTTTCCTTTTTTTTTGTTTTATTATTTTTAAGTAATTTTCTTTATACTAAGATGAAAGGGTGAAATTCTTGGTAAGGTAATACTTAACTCTTATTCATGAATTTAATATTAATATCATTTCTTCTAAGTAGTGTATCTTGATTTATTATTGACAAACTTTATACTTGGCACAATAAATTCTTGAAATCATTTATAAGATTTGGTGTATATACCCTTTCTTGTAAAGTGGGAGTCTTGATTTATTGTAGACAAATATAAAAATTGGTATAATAAATACTTGAACTCATTTATAAGATTTGATGTATAATAATTGAAAGAAATAAACACTAACTAATATATAAATGATGATGAACTTTATTTGTTATATTTTTCGGTTGGAACCTCCTTTGTGTGAGAATTCTAATTGAGTTATAAAAAAAATTAAATATATTTCTACTTCTTATGCCAAGAGTAGATCCCCTTAACCTTAACTTTTATTTGAATTGGTTAATTGAATTAATATTTGTAAACATCTTATACTGCATTAATTGTCTTTAAAGTATTTATAGTTTGTAATTTTAATTCTACTTTTCTATGGATCGATCCCGTTCTCACCGGATTATTTATTACTTCTACAATCCTGCACTTGAGAATAAACTCTTATATTCTGAACGTGTCATTAAGCTTAATATACCAAAACAAATCTGGTAAATCAAAGCTATCATTCTAGAGTCCTGAGCCTACTGTAGTCAAGACCTAAAATTATTTGTGGGAACACTTCAACGTGAGACCCTGAGATTCATTTGTCCAATAACATTATCACACAATTTATTAAAGATATATTTTCTATTATTAATGAAATTGCTTGTAGAATGTGGTTTTTGAAATGCTTGTTATTCTTTCGTTGTATACAGTGTGATACGCATTCGTATTTTACTATGCACACACCCTATTTTTCACAACAAAAGCAACAAGTATTCTATATGTGCTAAATATAGAGAGTTAAAGTACTTTGTTGTTAAAGATTAAGTTAAAAAATAAAGAGTGTCAATAGAATATGTAAGTACAAAATGATGATTGTAGATCAACTAATAAAAAAAATTGTTACAAAAAGCATTTAAGGACCACGTGAAAAGAATAGCCTTAGTTGTAGTTGTGAATGATAATTTCTGAATTTTAACTTTTGAACTCAATAAAATGTTTCTTATATTTTCTTTTCTGTTATTAACTATTTATGTATACATAAGATTGAATACATGAAAAACAGGAATAATCCATAGCAAATACAATATCATTAGACCTTTCATTTACCCTCCTCAATATAGATCATGTTAATTATATGCTAGTATTACTCAATATAGATCATGTTAATTATATGCTAGTATTATGGTATATAGAAGGAAGTGTGTTAAACATAATGACCATATAATCACTATGACATGCATTAGTATTATACTTATTCATGGTGTAGTTTTAGATATGCCCACTAAATATTGTATTAAACCATTTGAGAAAAAAACGTCATATAGATCAAGTAGGAGAATGTACTTATGACTCACATGACATATTTATGGCCTATATTGATATATTGTTAGATTTAATAAGATAAAAAAATTATTGTTTAATTTAATAAGTTAGGGGTTATTTTCCTTAAAAAAATTTACTTTAATGAAATGTGAATCATAATCGAATTAGGAAATCCACTTCCCACTCTACCTATAAAAGTAATACATACTATCAATTATGATTGTTTAAAAACTTCCCCCCCCCCCCCCCCCCCCCAAAAAAAAAAAAAAAGTTGTAAGGAAGAGAAACACAACTTTCATTCATGATTTTCTTTAAAGATTTCTAGCTATGAATCATGATTTTCTTTAAAGATTTCTAGCTATGAATCAAGGTACAGTTTCTAATGCTATTATATCTTGTAAAAATCATGATATTCAATTTCTTTAGACAATATTTATAAATATTTAAATAACATATATTTTTCGGATTTATTTTATAATAAATTCTAATTAAAAACCTAGTTTTTATATAATACAAGATTTCGAACAACTATGATATAATTAACAAAGAATCAATGAACTAAGGACTAATTCGGAGCTATACCAAAGTGTTAACAGTTATTTTCAAAGAAAATATAACTCTTAAAACACATCAATTGTTTATTAAATGTATAGCTTAATAGTAATTATACTTCTCCAATAATTTTAAGGTCTTATGTTCCAAAACTCTTCCAATTAATTTTTTTTTTTAAAAAAAAAGCAACTATAAAACTTTTAATAGAAAACTTGAAATAATTGTATGGTTAAAGACTATATATAAAACAATATGAACTGGGAGAAACAAATAAAAACAAAAATAGAATTTCTTCTTTTTGAAAGTTATAGAAATTGAACTAAATTTTATGATTTTTTTTTTTCTGACAAAAGATAAAAAGAAAAGAGAAGTTGAAAATTTAGATGATAGTCTTTCATAGAGAAGTACTGATGAAAAAAGTGTAAATTTTATTTATCACCTTGGTAACAAATTTAGTAATTTTATTAAAATTGAATTTTGAATCAACCTGAACTAAACTAAGTAAAATGTTTTATTTTGACGCTTATAAATCCATAAGTAGTAAATAAACTTTTAGAAAAATTTAATTATAAGATGTTTTTGTTAATAATAAATTAAACATATAGATTTTGTAAGATGGATACAGTAAGCTTTTTTCCCCCCATTTTCTCACTTTTTTCTATATATAAATGAAATAAAAACGATTTTGATAAAGAAAGAAAAAAGTAAAGAATAGTAAACACTATGACGTTGTGCCTTTAATCTTAAAAAATTACAACTATTTATAATTGATAGTAAATTTAATGGCATTCCTTTTATTTTTAAAGTATTGTCAATACTTGCTTTTAATAAAATGACCAAATTTAAGAAATGAATTTTGTATACCAAATTAACTTCTAACATTTTAGTATTTCACGTAATATTAAAGAAAATCTTAGCCCGCACAAATTAAATTGAATCAAATTAATTGTAATTGTCAAAGAAAATTTAAAAGTAGGAAAATTGCCACTTTCTTCTTAGTTGTTTTTTTTTTATATTTATTACTTACCCTATAATTTTTTAATATTATCCTATTACCCCTTCTTGTTAACAAGTTTTCATGAAATGACTACATTTTAAGTTCGTTTACTATTTTTTCATTGATGTAACATATAAATAACGTTTGGTATCAAAATTGATGTGTTAGAAGATCATAATATAAAATGACTTAGGTGTCTCTAATTTGTACTTGAAATTACAAATAAATTTCATAAAATTGCCTTAGTACTCACAAAAATAAAAATAAAAACAAAAATATTTGTTATTATAAACATATATTTATTAAAATATATATTAAAAGCTACAATGTACTAAAAACTAAAAATACTAATACGCTGACAACTAAAACAAATATGTACTGTAAAGTATTTTATCAAATAAAATTTAACAATATTAAACAATTCTGTAAAAATTAACTATACTCTTAAAAAGTGTATTTTTCCATTAGCATATTATGGCCAAAATAATTAAATAATATAAAGCACAATATAAAAATAATACCTTTTAAAATAACTAAATAACTATCGCAAAAATGTATTTATGACAATTTTGCGATGACAAAAGAGTCACAAATGCAATCGTTGTAATTTTTTGTGACTAACTATGCAACTGAAAAAAATGAGAATTAGGTAAAGATTTATATAAAAAACTACTAGAAGAAAGGTGAGCATTTCATTTGATAAGAATCAAGATATTTCAAAACTAATATGAATATATATAAAAAATATTTAGCAATTTTTTTTTTTATCAATCAACTAAAATGCAGGAACATATAAGAAATTATGAAGGGGTAGCCGGGGTTTAGCCCCTATGCTCCGCCTAAAATCAATGTTGACAAATCTGTTATGGGAAGCTCATAGGGTAAACAAATAATTAAGAAATTTTTTTCAAAAAAAAAAATTTGACGAGAAATAATTAAGGACTTTGACTAAAGAAAGTATAAAGTGGAATAGTACTGAAGAGCTTGTGGTGATGTCAATTAGTAGGGTAGTTGTACATTTCTTAAAACTTAAAACGTGATACATGCATGGGAGGGCTAAACAAGCAGTGGGCAAAAACATTTCTTCTCTAGGCTTTTTTTGGAAGCTTATTATGTGGGACTCGGAAGTAAAATAACAAAGCACTTCCCTGTGACCTGTCAAAGAAGAATGAAATGTGGCTGAGATAATACAAGTGGTAGGGTCTCCAGATTCCTGCCCTACGAATAGACTAAACAGCAAGAGGTGCACTACCTCTACCCAACGGATTTTGTGTTTCCAAGTAAAGTCCTTGTCTATATAATTTTGCTTTACCCTCATTCTACAATATTTAATCGTACAATTATTACCATTATTATTGTTTTCCTGGTTTCGGCTCAAGTCCAATACTCTAGATGATTCATTGTAGCCCACTAAAATGATTTATTGTAGCCCACTAAAAGACCAAGGTGTAAGATGGCTCACAAAAGAATATCATTGGTTCTAAAAGTTCTTCAGGTTGATCACGTAAGCCCCTTAAATAGTTAACCACGTAAACTACCTAAGAGGCTCCTATTGTGTATAAATTGTAATTGTTGTTGTAATAATAGTACCTTTATTAGATTATTTGGTATATCTTAATGGTAATAATAGTGGTAATAATAGTAGCCCCTCAAAGGTCAACCACGTAACCTCCCCAAGAAGCTCTTTATTGTAATATAAATTATAGTAGTAGTAGTAGTAGTGTTGGAGATAGTACTTACTTGTCATTCTATTTTATATGAATATTTATTTATTTAATATTTATCCGATGAAAATTTCAATTAATTATTAATTATATGATACTAAACTTGTTACATTTCAGACACTATAGATGTAAAGGAGTTTAGATCTAATCTACAAGAGTTTAGGTTAGCGCTAAGTGATACAGTCTAAGAGTTAGAACCTTGTCTGTAATGGAATAAAAACTTAATAATATATTAATAATGATATAGTTGTAAGGAGTTGCACATGATGCTAAGAAATATCATTTAGTAGTATGTTTTCAAAGACATCGTTATTGATCTATGGTTGCCAACACAGGTTGATTAGTATACCTTTTAAATTAGTGTGTGTCTATATCTGAAATTTCTAGATGGTTAGTCTTAGTAGACTGTAAGCTTAGTGGAAACTTATATAGGCATGCAAGTATTCAGTGTCCTAAAGAGCTATCAATGGTGGGTCTTTTCGAGTTGAGTAGTATTCGTGGTCTTTTTACCTGAGTGCTATGGTGGGCTTGTGAGTAATCTATAATATTTTGATTTCACGCATATTAGAGACCTTTCATGGTTTGACCTGTAGGTGTCATTGGGTATGGTTTGATGCTCATAAAGTTCAGTGTGTGTATATATAGGATCCGTCAGCTTATATAGGTGAGTTTATATCCTAATCCTCTAATATTATATTTTAGGAAGTCTTGTAGCCACAAGCATAAACCTCAAAAAAGAATTTTTTATAGGGTTAAATAATATTGCAAAAGAGTTTGTTGATATTGTTTATGAAAATAAAAATCTGGAGATAAGTTCACGGTTGAGTATATAGAGATTTTACGATGATGATCTATGTCTCTACTCTTCTGGGATATAGGTGATGGAGAGACTATATATATATGGTTAAGCTCAACTTGTATGGTTCAACGCGTTTTTCTACAATAACCGTAACATATATGTGATGCATCGTTCACAGACTTATGAAAGAGTTTCATAAGACAAACGAGTGTGAACTTAGAGAGTCTCACAATATGAAGTGTACTTGTTGAGCACCAAAGTAGCGGACTAGGTTGAACAATTCAATCCGAAAAAAATTAGAAAGCAAGACTTGTTTTAAGATCTCTCGGGAAGCATACTTATCAAAGGCTTAAGAGTAAGGCTTTTAATAAAATAAATAATTATATTTTATTTGAAATCTTTGACAAGTGGCATTAAGACTAATTGAATTTTCACTCGTGGCATGATGCATGCCTATTTGTATGACAAATAATAAATTACATGGCTTGTAACTAGTTTAATGTGTGGCATTTGGCTTAATGCGTGGCTTTTACTTTGCTTTTTAATACACAAGTGTCAAGTGTCAAGTGTCAATGGGCTAATGGAAATAAACTTTGCAAAAGTTAAATTAAGTTCTTTTTGTGTGTAATTTGGTCAAGTTAATGAAATAGGCAAAATTTTCATTTTTTGGCTGCAAGCTCATTTTTGACCATTTGAGAGAGAAAACAAAGTGTTGCTTCAACAAATTTGTGCTAAAAATTTAAGATAAGCTACTATTCTAGCTCCTATTATCCCATTATTCGTGAGATCGCTTTCAAGTGAGCTCCAAAAATTTAAACTTCATTGAATCGTCTTCAATGGTGAGTTTATGAAACTGTTTAATATAACAAGACTTAAATTTAGCATGTCTTTGTTGAATAGGAAACTAGATTTCATTCAGCTGCATAATATATGTATGACATGCATTATTTGATTCAATGAATATACATTCACAAGCATGCACCCATTAGGCACTCCAACAAGTAGTAGTAGTAGTGGATTATTTTGTTGTTGTAGTAGTAGATTATTTGGTGGTGGTAGTAGTGGTAGTAGTAGTAAATTATTTAGCGGTAGTAGTCTTAATGGTGTTTGAATGAGATAAATTTTTATTATAATGGTAGTAATAGTACCTTGTTAGATTATTTGGTATATATTGATGGTATGAGATAAATTTTTATTATAATGGTAGTAATAGTACCTTGTTAGATTATTTGGTATATATTGATGGTGTTTGAATGATATACATAGATCTATGCAAATTGCAATACAAAATTGCATTTGATTATTTTATAATTATGGAAAACTCAATTATGTATTATTATTTACTAATTTCTTTTTTCTTTAATGGAATCCCTTTAGAGTATATATTTAATGTAAGGTTTAGGGTGTATACAATTTTGTTGTTTATTAAATAGCATTTTTGGAAATAAAGATGATGTTTATTATTGTATTTAAAAATGATGACCTACATTGTCATACTAATCTTAATTTTAATGATAAATTAAATGGTTACTTAATATTATCACAAGTTATTTTGAAGGACTTATTCATTTAAAAAGAGATCAAGTAACACCAGATTTTATAAAGCCAAATCAAAATTAAGACAAGTCATGACACATATATATAAATATATATATATATATATATTTAGTGCTTGTATTGCTGTAATTTTTAGAGCTTAATTTGTTTCTTGAAAACACAATTGTTTTCCAAATAGTTTAAATCATTAAGCAGTATGTGTTTATGCTTAAAATATAATGCGGATAGCGCAGTATAGATTGAGGTGTCGATCCCACGAGGAAGCTTTTGGCAAAATAGGTTGATGAAGTAAAATATTAAAGCAGTAACAAATGAAAAAATTAATTAATTGGTTTAAGTAGATGAGATAGAATTGTCTATGAATTGAGAAAAATGTCTTATGATGATTTAAACAAGACTTCGAAAATCACAATTATGCTTTTATAAATCTATTCTACACTTTGATTCAATGTTTATAACTCAATTGACAGTTTTACATCTAAACAATCAATCGGAAGATATGTAAAATATAACACATTTGATAACACATGCATTTGATGTGACTAAACTCTTTTGTAAATATTAACACAAATCATGTTCATTTATACAAGTTATCTAAGATTGACAATATATCATTTTGACAATATTGCAGTAAAAGATCAACTTGAATATCAAACATTTATTGTCTTTACATGTTATCCAAGATCGACAATATATCAATCGATAATATTGCAGTAAAAGATTAACATATAAAACAATGTAACCAATAACAATTATAATTCAACAGAATCACATAAGAAAAGCATGACTGAACATATATGAGACATGAGAATTATAACCTCTGGATTATAGAAAATAAAATAGATAAGAGTTTAATCAAAATCAAATTACAAACATTTATAGCTCTTGACAACGAATCAAAGCATAGAAGTAGATTTATTACACATAAAAGTTCATCTCTTAGCCTTGTCAAGAACTCTAGCCTAGATTACAATGCATGCTAATGAGAAGAAAATAAGAGAGAATTATCTAATATTGAAAACGTCCTAAAAGTGTCCTTATATAGGCAATGAATGGAAATATGTCATGTGTGACATCAATCTTCAATAATTTTAGGCTAACAACTCATTCACCTACTTGTAGCACTTTTTTGATAATGTAAACGACCGATGTAGCCTCTGTATATAAAAGTTGTATAATTTTGTCTCTTTTTTCCATAGGCACTAGATTCATGCAAATTGGATTAGTATCCAATGAGATATAAGCAAAATTCTAAAGATACATTAGATTTCGGCCAACAACCCTTTTACCTACTTACAAGACAATTTGGTCCATGATAACGGCTGATTTGAACTTTACCATCAACATAGGAGTTGTTGAGAATTAAGTATGTATTTCATAGCTTTAAGAATTATACCAATTGGGTATGTATTTAGTGAGATACAGTCCAAATACGTGAGTTGGGTTATGCTGAGCGAAAGTTATAGGCCAATTCTATTATATCTCAATTTTTGGCCTATAACATATTTGATTTGGCTTTTTCACTATCCTTTAAGTTTATATAAGATTAAGTCATGTTGCTCCAAGTTCAAGAATTTCTTCATTTCGATTTCTACATTGATTGCTATTTCTATTTTACCTAAATCTGTGCAAATAACATTCATTAATCACAATTTAAGGAGAGCACTTTATTTCAAGCTAGAAGTACAAAAATGCTAAAATTAGTGACATTAAATGGTGATTGAATCTTTTAATAAATATGCATTTTCATGTGTTCATCACAGCCCTCAACCAACTTATTGCTAGTTTCTAGCAATTCAAGCGTAAATAGAATATGCAAAACTACCTAAGCATTTCAAACAAAAAGTCAGTTCAAGATTGCTGTTGCTATTATGGTTTTTTCAATTATAACTTCAAAAACTTATGTGTGTGAACTAAGCCATAACCATTTTACCACAAACCACAACAAATATAGCCTTGAGAATTTCTCCAAGTAAAAGCCTCAACGTTATATTTTCACAGGTGTATGACTGTTTAAAAGGTTAAGATTTCTCTCATGGAGTTGGAAAACAGTTAAGCACTCAAGAAAAAGTCAGTTTTAAAGACAGACATATAAACTAACATTGATTCAAAGATAGGAAAATTAATTGTTTAGAAATCAATTATTCTTAATATGCACCAATTTTAGAACTTCAATTGTCTTGTAAGAATAATACCAATATAGTTTAGTGAGAAAACTGTCTTACAAAAAATTTGTCTTCTAAAATTGAATGAAGACTTTATTAAACTAAATTGATTCTTTTTTTTTTCCGTATATATATATATATATGGTATTTTGCTTTTTTTTTTAAGAATACAAGGAAGCATTACAAAGGTTTCTTACCAAATTATACTATACACAAATGCAACTAACTTATTCTGTAATTCAAATAATATCAATCTAAATAAAAATTAACCAATTCAAAGGATCAATGAAGGTTCATAAGTTGTTTTCTCAACCTTTCCACTTACTCACAAAAGATATATGAGATTAGAAAAATATATACTTAAACATGAGAATTTTCTTGGCTATAAAAATTGAATCATTCGTCTTACCACGAGGCTTAACATTGTGCTAAAAATTATTTTGGAAGTCATTCTTTAGTAATCTAAATAGAAACAATGACTCAACCTAAACAATTTTAAAATCATACTTAGGCAGAAAAGCAAATTCCTTTATACAGGAATTACCAAGATTACAAGCAATAAACAACAATACATGAAAAACAAAACAATAAAAAAGTTAGTTAAAATGCGTTTCAAAAGTTAGAACTAAAACTTCTTACTCTGCCATTCTAATTTAACCTAGAATGTGTCCTAAGATTTCAATAATGAATTCTTTACTCTGCCATTTTAATCAAATATCGAACTACAAATTTTTTTTCTTTTGGAATGCAAAATATAACTTATGTCTACTATCCTCCCCCAAACTAGATGAAACATTATCCTTAATGTTTAAATCAAAATAGATAAAATATAAGAGACATTATATAAAACACCAGTGATTCGAAAGAAACAAACCTAAAAGACACTTAAGTAAATATAAACTAAAATGATGATGTTGATAAATAAATAAAACAAAGAAAAATTTATAAACGAAGTGTCAGATCTAATTTTTGCTTATTAAGGCCCACTGTCCAATTGATTCGAGTTATTGCTATGTCAGGTTCGTAGGTAACTGCCTGTAATTTGTTAATCAATTCATCTGCATTGGTAGCAAAAATGAGGATTTGTCGCGCCGAATGTGAAATAAAATTATGTTCCACAGCTTGATCAAGAAAACAAAGTAAGCAATTAAAATAGTTATTAACATTCAACAAACCTATGAGTTTTCGATGGATATTCAGTTGGGCCCAAGAGGCAATTTGAAAAATTTCTTCCAAGGTACCAAAACTACCTAATAAAGTAATAAAGGTGTCTGCATTGCAAAGCATTCTAGCTATACGTTCATGCATGGATGAGACTCGTAATTATTTTTCTATTGTTTTCCCAGTCAGGTTTCCCATGACTAAAGCTATAGGAATAATACCTAAAACTTAACTTCCTCCTCAATGTGCAGCTGTTGACACACACCCCTATTAACTCAAGGCTATCCCCTCCATAAATCAAATGAATTATTCTGGCAGCTAATGCTTTTCCTAGATTGTTTATTGCTTCTACAAATATACTTTGTTTCCTCCAAGACTAGATCCACAAAATACACATATATTTTGGAATTATTGAACTAAAGTTTCCTCCATATCTACACTCACCTTTATCTCAATATATGAAAATGAAGAAAATGAGGTGCTGTATTTATAGAGTACCAAATGATAACAATGATTGTGGTAGCCCGACAGTTTGTTAGAAGAGATTTAAAAATAAAACACAAAAATTTAAAGATAATGACCTGCATGCATTTTTTAACCAAAAGATTTGAATTTAAGACATCTATAAGAGTAGCCCTACTATTCATAAAATAAAATAAAAAAATTAGAATTTAAAACACATGTATTTACAAGTAGTTGTGATTATGGCTCACATCTTCCTCCGAGTTTACATCCAGTAACGACTTAAACGCCCTCTATGGGTCGAGGATAGGCTTCCCATCCAATTTTCTTATAAATTGGCAAACAGGGTCTTTTAGAGTCAGATTCCTAAGAATATTCCGTTGATGTTCATTTTTGAATTTATTCCATAAATCGAGAAGTTCATATTGCACGAGCCCATAGGGATGCGTCTCAAAAGTGAATAGGATATCATCCAAAGACTCTTTACTCAGTCCATCCTTAATGAACTGAATTTTATCTTCTCAATTTCTAGATGTAAATCCTAAAGAATGACAACTCCGATTACAATTCCATCGAGTACATTTATGACAGACTTGTAACCTCTTTGCTCGTCGCCTTTTGAAATAAGAGCTTCTTCCAAGACCAGACATAAAAGAAACAAAATCATTTGTAGACTCACCAAATAATCGAACCTTGACTTCAATTAACCAACAAGATCCACAGGGATATTACTCAACATCAATAGCCTTAGTCTTTCATACCGTTCTTTGTAAATCTTAAGTAGAGCATTTTGAAGCAATGAAGGAAAATATTTTTTAAGGTTGGCAAGAATGCGATCCATTTTGAAAAAAAGTAAAAAAGAAAAGAGATGAATGCACAGTTTGAGGGACAGTTTTTAGAAAACTGAGAAATCGACTTTAATAGTCACAGAGTACCGTATCCGCCACTTAACCGAGAAATAAAATCACATTGAAGAAAAAAAAAAAGAAAATAAAGTAAAATAAAATGTGAAAGAAAATAAAAGCAAAAATAAAATATAGACAAAATATAAAATATGATACAGATAGATTGAACCGGATCAAACATGATAGATAGGATCCACAAAAAGGATCTCATCTAGGTACATAGAGTGGTCTACTTTTTTCACATAGCTTTTTAGCCGCTGTCCATTCATTTTGAAAGTTCGCCCATCTGTGGGGTTCTCAATTTTGATAGCACCATTAGAAAAAACGTGTCTTACCATAAATGGACCAGTCCATCGAGATATGAACTTTCCAATGTGTAAATGCAATCGAGAATCATAAAGATAGACCCATTGATTTGGCTCAAAGTGTTTTCTTGAGATCTGTTTATCATGAGCTGCTTTTATTTTAACTTTGTAAATTCTAGAGTTGTTATACGCGTCATTTCGTAGCTCTTCTATTTTTGACAATTGTAACTTTCTCTAGAGACCTGTAGCAGTCAAATCAAAGTTAAGGGCTTTGACAGCCCAATAAGCTTTATGCTCTAGTTCAACAGGTAAATGGCAAGCTTTCACATAAATAACCCGGTATAGAGACATTCCTAAGATGGTTTTGTATGCAGTGCGATATGCCCATAATGCATCAGAAAGACGTAGAGACCAATCTTTGCAATTTAGGTTAACCGTCTTTTTCAAAATCTATTTAACTTCTATATTTGCTAGCTCGTCTTGTCCATTTATTTGTGGATGGTATAAGTGGAAACTTTGTGAAGAATACTATACCTGCGCATCAAAGCTTCAAAAGAACGGTTACAGAAATGTGTTCCTTGGTCACTAATGATGACACATGGCGTACGTACCTAGATAACACATTTTCTTTTAAGAATTTTACCACAGTTGTATTATCATTAGTACGACAAGCTACAGCCTCTACCCATTTTGATACATAGTTAACAGCTAGAAGGGTGTAAAGGTAGCCAAAAGATAAGGAAAAAAGACCCATAAAATCGATACCCCAACAATTAAATATCTCAATAACAATAATAAGGTTAAGAGGCATCATATGTCTTCGAGATAAAGCACCCAACCTTTGACATCTTTCATAGGAACGACAAAAATTATTAGTGTCTTTGAACAAAGTGGGCCAGTAAAGACCACACTGTAAAATGTTTACAGCTGTCTTCTTCATAGAAAAATGACCACCATAAGCAGCACTATGGCAAAAATTTAAGACACTAGAAAATTCACTTTCAGGAATGCAACGTCTCATAATTTGGTCAGGATAGTATTTGAAAAGATATAGATCGTCCCAATAAAAATTACATACTTCAACTAGGAACTTATACTTATCTTGTACACTCTAGTTAGATGGAAGTTCACCACAAACCAAATAATTTACGATATATGCATACCAAGAAATTTGGCTTATAGCAAAAAGATGTTCATAAGGAAAATCATCTCAAATGGGTGGCAAATCAGTGGAGTTAGTGAACTCAAGGCGGGATAGATGATCAACAACAACATTTTCAACGTTTTTCTTATCTTTGATGGTAGATCAAATTTTTGCAAAAGAAGAAGAATCCACCTTATTAAACGGGCTTTAACATCCTTCTTAGAAAGAAGGTACTTAAGGGCTGCGTGGTCAGTAAAAACAACAATAGGTGAACCAATCAAATAAGAACGAAATTTGTCTAGGGAAAAAACAACAGCTAGTAGTTCTTTTTCAATAGTAGTGTAATTCATCTGAGCATCATTCAAAGTCCTACTAGCATAATAATCAACAAAGGATTTTTCCTCCCTTCGTTGCCTAAAAAAGAAAGAGAGACAAAAAAAATTAGATTCCATTGATTCTAGATTTTTTTTTTTTAAATTTAAAAGAAAACACGAGTGAAAACACAAGTGAAAGTTGAGTGAATCATTCTTTGAGTGAAACACGTGAGAGAGTGTGCGAGGTTCTTTTTATTTTTTTTAACTTTATTTTGCAGCAAACATGTTAAACAACAAGGACAAAAATACTTTTGAAGTTGCATCAAAAAAGGTTTATTCAAAGTTTCTCATGGAAGCTTTAATGGGTGAGATGAAGAAAATGTTGAAAGTAGAGTTTGAGCAAGTTCATAAACAGATAGATAAATTTCGGACATCTTTTACCATTTTGGGTGTAGGTAATTTAGAGATTAATTCAATTTTAGCCTTGTCAACCTCTATCCATCTTTCAAATACAATGTGCCCCAAAACAATTCCTGAAGATATCATGAAATGACATTTCTCCCAATTTAGCATAAGTCTTTTTTCTTCACACCTACTCAAAATAGCTTTCAAGTTAAGTAGGCATAAATCAAAAGAATTACCAAAAACAGTCAAATCGTCCATAAAAAATTTCATGCATTTTCAACCATATCAGAGAAAATACTTAACATACAACGCTGAAAAGTAGCTGGTGCATTACATAATCCAAATGGCATTCTGCGAAAAGCATAAGTACCAAAATGGCATGTAAAAGTGATTTTTTCTTAATCTTCTATAGCCATCTTAATCTGGTAATATCTTGAATACCCATCAAGAAAGCAATAAAAAGGATGTCCAGCTACACGTTCTAAAATTTGGTCGATAAAAGGCAATGAAAAATAGTCTTTCCTAGTGGCTGTGTTTAATTTTTTATAATTAATGCACATTCGCAAATCACTTACCACCCTAGTTAGAACAGATATCCCATGCTCATTTTTCACAATAGTAACCCTAGATTTCTTAGGAACTACTTGAGTTGGACTTACCCATTGACTATCAGAAATTGGGTAGATTATACCTGCATCTAATAGTTTCAAGACTTCTTTCTTCACTACTTCTTTCATTATTGGGTTAAGTCTTCTTTATGGGTCTCTACGAGGTTGGGCACATTCCTCTAAATGAATTCTATGAGACCATATCAATGGAGAAATACCTTTAATATCAGCTATGGTCCAACCTAGTGCAGACTTATGTTATTTTAATAATTTTATCAATTTTTCCTCTTGTTTAGCACTAAGTTCAGAAGAAATGATGATAGTAAAGGTATCACCTGGTCCCAAGAATGCGTGTTTCAAACCTTTAGGCAGTGGAGAAAGCTTAACTTGTGGTGTCTCGAGATTTGATGGTTTTGGTCTTTCCTTTTCTCGTGGCAACTCTTCAAAGTGTGGCTGCCAAAATCGAGTCCATTTTTCCTGTGAGTCAAAAATACTAAACACATTAGTGGTTACATCAGGATAATACAATTCTTCAAAATCAAAATTGAGAAGGTTTTTCAAAGAATCAAAGCCATGATTTTTATAAGCTTCCTCCGCTACAAGTGTGTCTATCATATATGAATGATAGCATTCGTCTTCTTCTCGTGGTTATTTGTAAATATTGAAAATGTTCACCTCAAGAGTCATATTCCCAAAAGATAATTTAATTAGACCATTTCTGCAATTAATAAGAGCATTAGCAGTGGCAAGAAAATGTCTCCCCATAATAAGAGGGATTTTTGACTCCATGTTAACAACAGAATGAGTTTTTAAAACAAGAAAATCAACAGGGTAGTAAAATTTATTAATTTGCAACAAAACATCTTTTACTATTCCCTGTGATTTCTTGATTGATTGGTCAACTAACTGTAGGACTACAGATGTTGTTTTAATCTCACCAAGTCCCAATTGCAAGTAAATAGAATAAGGAATTAAATTTACACTTGCTCATAAGTTCAATAAAGCTTGACCAAACTCATGTATCCTAATTTGGCAGGAGATTGTAGGACATCCAGGGTCTTTATACTTGGGTGGTGTCTTTTGTTCAATCACTGCACTTACCTATTCTACCAAAAATGCAATTTTCTTTACATGGTGTTTTCTTTTGATAGTGCATAGATCCTTGATGACTTTGGCATGAGTTGGAACCTGCTTAATCAAATACAACAAGGGAAGATTAATCTTAACTTGTTTCAAATGTTCCAAAATCTCACTCGAATTTTTGAATTTTTCTCAACCGGTCGAAGAGCTTAAGGAAAAGGCACTAGGATTGAAAACTTATTTTCAGGCTATTTTTTCACTGTGGCCTCTTTTTCAAGGGAGACATCTTTACTACTCGTAGATGTGTTAATTTCATAAGTAGGCTCACTTACAATCTTACCACTTCGAGTAGTAATAGCATTGACTTCTTTGAGATTTTGAGCATCAGAAGTAGAAGCTTGTGCCATAAATTGTTCTTTCGGATTAGATTGAGGTTGAGATGGAAACTTACCTCACTCTTGTACAATTAAGGCACTGGTTAGCTTTGTGATTTGACTCTTGATTTCTTTGTTTTCGTCTACCACCTGTGCAAGAACTATTTCAAATTTTTTATTACTCTTACTTTGTGCCTCTATAAATGCTTGTAATGTATCATCTAAAGGACTCTTAGTTGGTCGTGCATTATATTGAGGTATAACATAAGACTTGGGTGCTTGTTGTTTTTATTTCCAATGGCTATTGGCTTGTTGGTCAAATTTCCAACTAAAGTTTAGGTGGTTTCTCTAGCTAGAATTATAGGTTTTAGAGTAAGGTGAATAAGGCTTCTTGTACATCCATAGGGCATTACATTATTTCTCATATATCCCTCTTATCTCACTATAAGTGGGGTATTCTTGAGATAAGTGTTTCGCTTCTCTATAGACAAAACAGACATCGTGTGACTCAACCTTAGCAACCATATGGGTGACCTTACTATCTTTGGTTTTCAAGGCCTTAAATTCCCTAGTTAAGACCTCTAATTGGGTTTTGAGGTTATTCTCTTCCCTAAGATGAAAAACTCCACTGGGTCGTGACCTATTTGTTCTTTCAGTAATACTAGGTCCAGTCCATGTATGGGCTTTTTCGGCTAAGTCATTAAGGAATTCTATGGCTTCCTCAGAATCTTTGTGTAGGAACTCCTCATTACACATCATCTCAATAAATTGGCGCTCTCTAATTGTGAGTCCCTTATAAAAATAGCTAACCAAGCGCCAATTTTCATACCCATGGTGAAGGCACAGATTTAGCAACTCTTTAAACTTTTTTCATGCTTGATATAAGGTTTCATTGTCTTTTTGGGAGAAGAACGAAAATTTTCTTTTCAGGCCATTAGTTTTGTGTTGTGGGAAGTATTTATTGAAAAATTCTTAGGTCATTTATGCCCAAGTTCCTATAGACCTCGGCCTCAAAGAGTATAGCCAACTCTTTACTTTGTCTTTCAAAGCAAAAGGGAAAACTTTAAGCCTAACACTGTCTATGGCTTCGGGTTGGTTATGGAAGGTGGCAATTATCTCTTCGAATTCCCTAACATGTACATAAGGATTTTCACTGTCTAGACCATGAAAAGTGGGCAGAAGTTATATCATTCCATGTTTAAAATCTGAATGTGGTGTATTAGGTGAAAATATAATGCATGATGGTATGGCTGTGCAAGTAGGATGCAAGTAATCTTTTAGAGTCATAACGGGGTTATCTTTGTGTTGGCTCATTATATTGGAATTACAAGATGAACTAGATGGTGAACTCTCTTTCCTTACAAATTGTAGTAATGGTTCTAGTTCTACTTCTCTCACGAATCTTTCTCGTTTCTCTCTAAGTCGATGCATACATCCTAACAAATTTTTTTTTTGTTTTTTACTCTTTTTTTTTATGAAAGAAATGCTTAAGAAATATTAAGAAGTGAAATAAAACACAACAAAAAATAAAAATGAGTTAGGTGGTAAGACTAACCATGAAATATAAATACAATAAATGAACAAAAGATGATAAACTGTAAAATACGATAAAAAAGAAAAATAATACAATAAGTAAATAAAATAAAAGAAAGTGCAATAAAATGCAAAGTACAATAAATAAATAAAAGGAAAAAAATAAAATAAAGTACAATGAATAAAAAAATGTACAATAAGTAAATAAATAAAAAGTTAGGCGGTAGAATCGATCATTAAAATAAAATAAAAATACAACATATTAACTAAAAAAAATAAAGTACAATAAATAAATAAAAGAAAATAAAAGTAAAGTACAAAAAAAGTGCAATAAATAAATAAGGTACAATAAATAAAGTGCAATAAACAAAATAAACTAAGTTAAGCGGTAGAACCAGCCATTAAAATAAAAATATAACAAATTAACTAAAGAAATAAAGTGCGATAAATAAATAAAAGAAAATAGAGTGCGAAGCACAATAAATAAATAAAAGAAAATGAACTAAGTTAGGCGGTAAAACTAGCCATTAAAATAATATACAATATAACAAATTTACTAAAAAAAATAAAATAAATTAGGTGGTAGAACCAACCATGAACAATAAAATGAATTACAACAAAGGAAATAAAACTAAGATTTTACAAAGAAAAGAAAATGTACAAAGTTACCGCTTTAATATTAATAAATGCAACCGACATTCGCTCAGTGTGCCTCCCCGGCAACGATGCCAAACTTTGTTTATGCTCAAAATATAATGCGACTATCGTAGTATAAATTGAGGTGTCGATCCCACGAGGAAGATTTTGGCAAAATAGGTTGGTGAAGTAAAATATTAAAGCAGTAATAAATGAGAAAATTAATTAATTAGTTTAAGTGGATGAGATAGAATTGTCTATGAATCGAGAAAAATATCTTATAATGATTTAAACAAGGCTTCGAGAATCACAATTATGCTTTATAAATCTACTCTATACTTTGATTCAATGTTTATAACTCAACTGACAGTTTTACATCTAAATAATCAATCGGAAGATATGTAAAATATAACACATTTGATAACACATGCATTTGATGTGACTAAACTTTTTTGTAAATATTAACACAAATCATGTTCATTTATATAAGTTATCTAAGATCGACAATATATCATTTTGACAATATTGCAGTAAAAGATCAACTTGAATATCAAACATTTATTGTCTTTACATGTTATCCAAGATTGACAATATATCAATCGATAATATTGTAGTAAAAGATTAACATATAAAACAATGTAACCAATAACAATTATAATTCAACAAGAATCACATAAGAAAAGCATAACTGAACATATATAAGACATGAGAATTATAACCTCTGGATTATAGAAAATAAAATAGATAAGAGTTTAATCAAAATCAAACTTACAAATATTTGTAGCTCTTGACAACGAATCAAAGTATAGAAGTAGATTTACTACACATAAAAGTTCATCTCTTAGCCTTGCCAAGAATTATAGCCTAGATTACAATGCATGTTAATGAGAAAAAAATTAAGAGAGAATTATCTAATGTTGAAAGCGTCCTAAGAGTGTCCTTATATAGGCAATGAATGGAAATATGTCATGTGTGACATCACTCTTCAATAATTTTAGGCCAACAACTCGTTTACTCACTTGCAACATCTTTTTGATAATATAAATAATTGATGTAGCCTCTATGGCCTATATAAAGGTTGTATCATTTTGTCTCTTCTTTCCATAGGCATCCGATTCATGCAAATTGGATTAGTATCCAATGAGATATGAGCAAAATTCCAAAGATACATCAGATTTCAGCCAACAACCCTTCTTCCCACTTGCAAGATAATTTGGTCCATGATAACGGCTGATTTGGACTTTACCATCAGCATAAGAGTTGTGAGAATTAAGTCTATATTTCACAGCTTCAAGAATTATACCAATTAGGTATGTATTGTTTGAGATACGGTCCAAATACGTGAGTTAGGTTAAGCTGAGCGGAAGTTATAGCCCAATTCTATTGTATCTCAATTTTTTGCCCATAACATGTTGCATTTGGCTTTTCCACTATTCTTTAAGTTTGTGTAAGATTGAGTTATGTTACTCCAGGTTCAATAATTTCTTCATTTCGATTTCGATATTGAGAACTATGTCTATTTTACCTAAACCTATGCAAATAACATTCATTAATCACAATTTAAGGAGAACACTTTATTTCAAGCTATAAGTACAAAAATGCTAAAATTAGTTACATTAAATGGTGACTGAATCTCTTAATAAATATGCATTTTCATGTGTTCATCAACATGTTTTTATAAAATTGAAACTTATAAAGAAACTTTGAAAAATTTTGTTCCAAGAAAAACTATAGAACCGGCTCTGAAATTTGCTAAGAGATTGAGATCAAGTTTCTCAGCTGGCTCAAATAAAAAGTAGCCGACTATGTTTAGAGCCAAATGGACCAACCCAATTTTAAAACTAATTGTGCTACTTAGAGGACCGATATAGAGCTGGCTGAGTGGTTTAAACCTAATAGTCAAATTATTTTTCAATATAGGCAAACTAACTGTATGGTTTCTAATTAAACTAGTTCTGTATTTTTTTTTGTTTTTCAAAACCACTATAAATGACTATATTTTCATGTTCTCTATATAATGAGACTATTTTTTTACTTAAAACGTTTTGACCAAGTTTTCAAAAGATACAAATCTGATTACCTTAAATTAGAAACTAAAATTGAGCTTATGGCATTATTAGTGGAATCCTCAACGTAATTTGGCATGGGTGTGGACATAAGTTAGTAGAAGGGTAAACTACGTAAATTTTGTTTTTCCTCTCTTAAACCCCTCTTTAATTATTGTAATTGTTGTATGTTATTGATAGTTTCATTATTTACATTTAATTTGTATTAATTATGCAGTAAACTTGTATTCACCCAATTCACCCCCTTCCTCTTGGGCTGCCTACCTTTTATTCTCATTTGGTATCAGAGTTTAGTTCCCATATTAAGGAATTAACCATCTTCTGGTGATCCATGGCAACTTAACGAACCTAGAATGTATGAAGGACAATCTATCACTAGACTATTATTCTTTGATGGAACTGACTATAACTATTGGAAAGCTAAGATGAGAATATATTTTCAATCTATATTTATGACCTTTGGCTAGTTATTGAAGAAGATCTATATTCCTATAAAAATAAATGCTGAAAAAATGAAAATCCTCAAACTTTAAAGTAAGTAGGATGACACCAATAAGGAAAAATTTATTCTAAATGCCAAAGCCATGAAGCATCTTATTTGTATCATACATAGAAAAGAATTTTATAGAATTTTTGAGTATAAATAAACTTATGCTATTTGGAAACATTTAAAGGTGGTGTATAAGGGAATCAACTAAATTAAGGAGTCTAAAATTAGTAGACTTACTAGGGAACATGAATTAATGGAGTCTCACAAAAGTATCAATGAAATGTACACTTGATTTCCTAGTTTAGAATTGGTCAATCGATGATTGATTCTCTACCTCAGTCCTTCCATATATTGCAGGCAATGGAAGCTGCTAGATATAGCTTACTAGACACGTTCAGAGATCAGATTAGGCACTTTAATGCTAAGGGAGACTTCTTTTATTCAAAACTTATTTGACTATCTAAAAGGATGGACTATGTTAAGTGTGGTAGTGGTATAATTCCTTTCTTCACACATGAGGATAGGGTTAAACTACACAATCAGAGGAGGTTAGGTCGCTTAATGGATTACTAAGCTTGAGGCGAGAGTTCAAAAGGTATCCCTCTAGGCTGAGAGATCTTGACAAATGGTATTGTTAAGGTTGGTGCTTACGTGCCATCCCTGAGTGTATATTCTTATTAAATCACTAATGTCTATTTATATGGTACCATACAATGTAACATTACAGATATTGTATAATCCGAAGGAGTTAAGTTCTGATCTAAAGAGTTTAGATTAGGTCCCAAAGTTGGCCACGTTGAGAGATATAAATGTTAAGAGTTAGTACAGCTAAGTGTTAGCTAGTTATAATACTCAGCAAAGATTAAAGAGTTGGAACCTTGTCTGTAATAGGACATAGACATAGAAATATACTAGTAACTGCATAGTTAAAAGAGTTACAATCAAGCACTAAGAAATGTTAGTTGTACAAGTATGTTCTTAAATAATGTCCCTGATCTATTATTGCATGCGGGTCTATTGGTGGATACCTTTATATAGATCAGCATATGTCCTACCCATAGGGTATAGACAATTGTTCCTAGCTGCCCGTGAGCTTGAAGCTCGTATTGACATATAGGTATCCAGTAAGTACTGGATATGAGACAGAATCACGAGGACCTCCAACAGACATCGTATGTAAGCCGTCAACGGAGTCGAGTTGAGTATAGTACACATGGTCTTTTTAACCTGAGTGCCATGGTGGGCTTGTAAGTGATCAACCATACTTTGGTTCCATACATGTAATAGACCTTTCATGTTATAACCGATGAGTGTTGCTGGGTATAGTCTAGTACTTATAAAGTTCGTGCGTACAATATGGGATCCATTAGCTCGCATAGGAAATTTGATATCTAGATGCTTCGAGACTGTATTTCAGAAAGTTTTGTGACCACAACATTTATCTCGAGAAAGATTTTCCATCAAGTTTGAATAATATGGCAAATGAGTTTGTGCATATTATTCAGCAAGATACAAGTCTAGAGATAGGATATGGATGAGTACATGGAGATTTGACGATGATAATCTATATCCCATTACATCCAAGATATCATGACGGGAAGGACTATATGTATGTGTTGTGACCTCAGCTTGGATGGTCGACGTGTTGATTTGTATTTCTGTGACGTGTACGTGGGGTAGTGTTCATGGACTCATAGAATAGTTCCATTTGATGAATAGGGTGTGGACTTAGGGAGTTCCGCGATATGAAGTGTACTCGTTGTGCACTGGGGCAGCATACCAGATTGAATTGTTCAGTCCAGTAATATCTAACACTACCATAGAAATGCACACGTATTCGTATTTAAATGTTAAATACAATAATTAGTTAATAACTGTTGTTTACTAATTATATCATGACAAGTGGTGTATTATGGGTCCTCGGTTGAGTTTACCTAAGTGTGTGATTTGGTAGGACCCATTAGAGGTATACTTGTAATTATTAAAGAGGGTCAAATGATAATTCTACACTTTGATTATTAATTGTTAAATAATAAAAAATATCTCATTAAAATATATTATTTTATAATATTATATATATTAATGCATGCTAGTTGTCATGCATTAATATATATAATATTATTTTATCATTATATTATTAAAGTTAGACTTGGTGGCCAAGTCTTGTATTTTTATTATTATAATATAATTATTTAATATAAAAATAAAATATGCATGAAATTAGAAGGGTGTGGAATGCGTGAGACGCATTTTTTTTTGCTTTGGTTAAAAATGTGTGGTATATATACATGTGCACGTTGGAAGTGGTTTTTGGCTTCAATTGTTTTTTTTTTGTTTTGATACTTTGGTGGCTAGCCATTTCAATAGTAAATTAGAGAGGATTTTGATCCATTTTTTAGTTAATTTAAGTGCTAAAATTAATTCATTTGCTTATTTTTATTGGCTACCAATTAAAAAGCAAGACAAGAATTTATTTTATTGATCAAAGAGTCGATCAAGGAAAAAATAAATTCAAAGGGTTTAAGTGTAAAACCTAGTGCTGGATTGAAGCTGCTGTTCTAACTTACCAAGTCCACCGAGTTGGTGACTAGAACTGACGACAAGTAGGACTCCAGGCGAACTCCAAAAATACACATGTAAAAAGTGACACGTCTTAGTGAATTCTCAAACTCTATCTAATATATTAATTTGATTAATATATTATTTATTGTGTTTAATGCATGTTTTAATTTCTCTATTGTGCTTAAATATGTATATAATACATATTTTGTATAATAAATACCACTACACATGCATACACCTTAGTATAATGCTATTGTGCTTAAATATGTATATAATACGTATTTTGTATAATAAATACCATTGCACATGCATACACCTTAGTATAATGCATCCCCAATAGGTATAACTTTGAACTGAACCTTCTTTGCATCTGATACATTCTTCTTGCTTGATTTAGATGTAATAATAATGCTTGGTTACAGGCCAAGCAACTAGAGGACATGACAAGCTCCATAAGTAAGCAAGTGAAGAAAATTCTTAGGTCTTAGGTCACTATTTAAAGAATGGATAGAAAAGACAACATCTATCTAGGAAGCCAATGGTCTCAATATACTATCACTTGATGATCTCATTGGAAAGCTTGTGAATTATTGAATTGAGTAAAAGGACAATCCAAGAGATGAATTTTTTAGAAATGAGAACATTGCATTCAAGACCATAATAAGCAAAGAAGATAGTGATGATGATATTGACGATGAGAGCATGAAAAAAAAATAGTGATGATTGCAAGAAAATTCAAAATATTTCTCAAATTTAAAAAGAGAAATGGAAAGAAATTTGGGAAGGAAGTGAAGATAGAAAGTACCAAATTCGAGAAGACCAAAAAGGATAACATAATATGCTTTGAGTACAAAAGGCCTAGATATAAGATACATGAATACCCAAATCTCAATAAAAAGAAAGGAAAGAATAAAACAATGAACATTACTTGGATGATTGTGATAGTGACTTATCAGAGAAAAAGGAAGAAGAATGTGAATTTCAAACTTCGCATTCATTGCCGTTGGAGATGACCAATTTGATGAGCTTGAAGAGGTATATGACAAACTTTATTATTATGATTTATTTAATGCATTTAATGAAATGCTTGATGACACTAAGGCAATTGGTTATATAAGTGCCCATTTAAAGAAAAATAACACTGCTTTGAAAAATGAAGTTGATGAACTTCAAAAGGAAAATGACGTTTTAAAAAAATGAAAACCTTGCCTTAGATGAAAAATGTGAGTATTTTGAAGAAAGAAAAGGAAACTCTCAAATTGGAACTTGACGTTTTTAAAACTTGCATTCAAGACTTTAATGAGAGCTACTAAATAGATGAGTGATTTAAAAAAATGAGAATATTAAAAAAAACTTATTGAGTTACAAGAAATTGTTTTGCAGTTTACAAATAGGAGAAATAACTTAGATAAACTACTTGGATCTTAAAATTTTGTTTTTAATAAAGGAGGCATTGGGTATAATCCTTATATCAAGCAAAGATATTATAAATTTACTTTATGAAAGCTACATCTAAAAAGAGCCAAATGTTACTTGCAATTTTTGTCAAAGGAATGGACATAAAATATATGATTGCCTAATTTAAAAAAAATAAACACGCTTTCATTGGTATAAAGAAAGTTTGGGTTCCAAAAGAAAACTTATCAAAGTTTAAATGCTTTACCAAAATTAAAAATGAAGGATTTATAACTTCTGGAGATGATGCCAATAGGAAAAATCCTTGGTATAGGTAATATTGGTAAAGACTCCACTATACTAAGTGAAAATGTCTTTATTGTTGACAATTTAGAGCATAGTTTGCTTACTGTAAACCAATTATATGACAAGGGTTATAAAATCATCTTTAAACCAACATGTTGCTTTATAGTAAACGTTAGTGATAATAAAACCTTTTTTGTGGGAAAAAGGCATGATAACATTTACATTTATTGACATTAAATGTGCTTTCTCACATGATAAATGATTTTCTACCTTACATGATAATTCTTGGTTATGGCACTTGATTTCTAAGATTTCTAAAAATAATATTGTTAAAGAGGTTTCAAAAATATCCTTTCAAAAAGACAAAATTTGTGATGCATGCCAATTTAGAACAGAAGTAAAAACTACTTTCAAGACCAAAAATGAGATTTTAACTACAAGACCCTTTCAATTTTATCACTTAAACTTATTTGGACCTTCTAGGTTAGCTAGCCTTGGTGCAACCACTATGCTTTTGTGATAGTTGATGATTTTTCAAGATTTACTTAGAGTATTGTTTTTAGCTCAAAACGATGAAACTCTAAATGCTTTTAGAAACTTTCATAAAAGAGTACAAATTGAGAAGAAAAAAAAGTTTAATTTCATGCATTAGAAGTGATCATAATAGAGAATTTGAAAACCATTCATTTATTAACTTTTCCAATGAGTATGACATTTAATATCAATTTTCATCTTCTAAACCCCTCAACAAAATGGCGTTGTTGAGAGAAAAAATAGGTCGATTTAAGGAATGGCTAGGATCATATTGCATGAAAATACTTTATCTAAATATTTTTAGGCTGAAGTCGTTAACACCACTTGTTATATTCACAATTGGGTGTTAATTAAACCATCTCTTAATAAAACTCCCTATGAGCTTTGGAAAAATAGAAAGCCAAACATTGAATACTTTAAAATTTTTTGTTACAAATATCTTAAACACTAAAGATAACTTGGGGAAATTTGATTCAAAGTCTAATGTTTCTATTTTTCTTGATTATTCTATTACTAGAAAAGCTTATAGAGTATTTAATAAAAGTACTCTAGTCATTAGGGAATTTATGCATGTAACTTTAGATGAATCTAATGAATCTTTCTTTAAGAATTTGCTTGAAGATGATGTGATAAATATGGAGAAAGGAAATAATAAAATTCAACTTGATGGAAGTGCAAAATAAGGACCAAATGATAATCCTATAAAAATTAAGAAGATCACTTAAGAGAATAAAGGTGATCAAATTTAAGAGGATCAAGTTTATTAGTATGCCTAACCACTTTCTAAGGTATAAAGGTTTGCATCTTCTTACCCTTTAGATAATGTTATTGGTAATCCATCCCATTGCATTCAAACTAGGTCATCAACTAGGAACACATGTAATAACATGAAATTTATATCTTAAAATGAACCAATAAACCTTCTTGAAGTATGAGAATTGAAAAATGATAATGCAAGAAGTGTTGAATGATAGGGGAAAAATAGTTATTTAATTTATTCTCATTTTACTTAAAGATTTGATTTTTATTAAGAATAAATGCCTATTTATGTGTATTATTATTTATTTATAGGTATCGAGGCTAGAAAGAGCAAATATGAAAAAATTGGGGCAAAATCGTAAGTTTTTAGAAAAGCAGTAGAAAATAAGGACTAAATTGTAAAAATTCCAAAATAAGACGTCGCTTCAGCAGTATAAATGTTAACGCTGCAGCAGCATTCCAAAATTGGCTTAGGTTGAGTATTTTAATTAGTCGCATTTTGCCTTAGCGCTAGATGAAGATCACTGCAGCGATAGTCTATTGCCCAAGTGCTAAACAGTCATCGGTGCAGTGGTAAAGACCCGAAAAGGTAGCAATTCAGCAATGCGAAATATTCACCCCGATCATACTTTCTTACATTAACAAAAATACTACCTAAACCTCCAATTGACACCTATAAAAAGGTCACTCATCCTAGCATTCTAACCATTAGAAAAATACATACAATACAAGGCTATTAGAGCTAATCAAGGCAATTCAATAGGGAGAATCATCAAAGTGTGACGGAGTAAGGGAATTTAGCAATTCAGTAACAGCGCTTTAACGGTCATATCAATTTGCTAGAATTATGTTTTCATTACTGTTTTGCCTAGTTTTCCTTGTAACCATGAGTTAAAGTTTCTTTCTATGGTTATTACTGGAGCTCAATATATAGAACTTAATTGCAATATTTTCTTTTATATTTAATAAACCCAGTTTATTATTATTCAATTTATTAATGATTAAAGCTTTATAACATTTGGCCATGTTATGATTGATTAGGCAATATTTTGATAAACTTGAGAGAGAAATCATTGTATTTAGACCATAATAAATTGATGCATGATTGTAGATTGATTTACAAGTTCCAATTTAGAAAACATATATACCTAATTGGCATGCATGATCGATAAGACTTGTCCTTAACGAGTTCAATTTATTACAAATACCATAGAGATATGGGTACTTGGTAAATTGAGATATATTGTTTAACCTCGAGAGAGGCTTGCAATTACATTCATGTCTTAATCAATAATAATAACTAAAGAAATTAAATATTAAAATAAATATAACCTTCGAAACATATTGAGGGATAATTGTTAATCCTAGGCTTCTCAAGAATTGTTTCTTATCCTAACCATTACGTTGTGTTATTTCTACTACTTTTGTTAGTTTAATTATTTAATTTCATTTTAGTCTTAAAAAATTTAGGTTGGATTTTTTAAATAATTATAAGAGGGATACAATTATAGTACTTGGTATAAGTGACTATTATCCCTGTGGGTTTGACATTCGACTTTTAGAGTCCCTATATTACTTGTTCACAATAACGTATACTTGCGCTTAAAATTGTGCTATAAGAAAGTTGTGGCATTGAAATAATTTAAGAGAAATTAAGTATGGAAACTAGTGCTTAGACTAGAGCATCAATCCATAATAGGCACTAAATTAGTGTTTAAAAATAAGATGGATGAATTAGTTGTTGGGAATAAGGTGTTAGGGAATGGCTTGGATTGGGTGTGTAAGAGTGTTTGTGGGTAGTGAAATGCAAATGCGTGTCACACAGTATACAGCAGAAGCATAATATGCATTTAAAAACTATATAATCACAAGCAATTCCATCAATAATAGAAAATATACCTTTGATGAACCGTTGATGATGTTGTTGGAAAAATGGATCTCGGAGTCTCACTTTGAAGTGTTCTCTTGAACAAATCTAGGTCCTGACTACAGTGAGCTAAGAACGCTAGAATAATAACTTGATACATTTGCAGGATTTATTTTTGGTTTTTCCTTAAACTCTTTAAGCTCTTTCGGTTTTTCTCTTTTGAAAGACAAAAATCATTTTTTTCCCAAACCCATAAGAATGCCCAAATATTTTCATGGAATGATGACAAAACTAATTTCTTGTCTTATTCTTTCATTTCACGAAACCCTTCATAAGCAAAAAATATTTCTTAAGCTACTAATTATTTAAGTATAAATAGACACTTGTAAAGCCTTTAACCAAAACTTAACTCTTAAGCCTTGCTTATGATAATGTCACCATTTTACAAGTGTCATTTCTATAAATAAAGCTTATCTAATAAGGTTTATTAAAATAATCAAGACTATTGTAAATAAGACAAGTATCCAAGTACTTGTCCAAGTATTAAACAAAGCTTAACTATTAATCTTTAATAAAACAATCAAGTCCATGACAAGTCCAACACTTGTCAAAATCTTATATGGAAAAATTTTAACCATTAAGCTTTATTAAAATAAGGGTAAAGGACATTTGGACCCCTATATTATAGTGAAAGTGATAGTTTATTCACATTATTTTTAAAATTATCAATTTTTATGTTAAATTTGATAGAATTACCATTTTTTTACTTTTTCTTATTGTCAATTGGTATTATTGACAACTTTTGCTTTTGTCTAATTTAGCCAAAAAAATTGTAAAAATGAAGTGAAAATGGGTGATTTTAAAACTAGTGTCAGTAAACTGTCACTTTCATTATAACATAGAGGTCCAAATGTCATTTTTCCTTAAATAATTAAGTATATGATAAGTGTCCAACACTTGTCCAAGTACTATACAAAGCTTATCCTTTATGACTTAGTAATGTATTGAATTCTAACAATTAGAATCTGACATATGTGTACCCTAAGAAGTCTTGTTATTAAATCCTATTTATCCGTAATATTTCTGGATCGAACTCTTCGACCTTCACCGCTATCTTAATGCTTAAAGAGTACACTTAATATTGTAAGACTCTCTATGTTCATTCATACCTATTTATCTTATGGAACACTTCTATAAGTCCGTGAACACTGCTCCACACACATGTTATGAATACCATAAAATGACGTGTTGAACTATATAAGTTAAGGTTAACCATATTTGTATATTCTCTTCGTCACCAATATCTTAGAAGAGCAGAGACATAGATCTTTACCGTCAAATCTCTATTAGCTCAACCATGAACTTATCTCCTAAATTTGTATTTCAATAAACAGTATTCGCAAACTACTTTATGATATTGTTTTACCTTATAGAAACTCTTTTTTAGGGTTAATACTTATGGCCATAAGACTTTTTAAAATACAATCTCGAAGCATAAGGATATACAGCTTATCCATATAAGTTGATTAATCCCATATATACGCACATTTGACTCTATGAGTATCGAACCATATCTAACGATACCTAAAGGTCATACCATAAAAACATTTTGACATGTGTGCAATCAAAGTATAATGGATCACTCACAAGCCCATCATAGTGCTTAGGTCAAAGGATCACAAATACTACTCAACTCGAGAAGACCAACCATTTATAGCCTTGTGGGATGTCTATTAAAGGTCCTCATGAGTCTGTTTAGTATCCAGACCTTCCTAAATACTGCATGCTTATACGAGTATCCACTAAACTAATGATCTACTATGACTAATCATTTGGTCAATCCAGATATAGACATACACTGATCTATAAGGTTTATTAATGACCCATTTGAATAAACATTAACCAGGAATGATATTTTTGAGAATATATTGTATAATGACATTTCTTAGCACTATTTGCAACTCTTTGAAACTATTTCATTACAATAAATATTCTCAGGTCTTTGTTCCATTTCAGACAATGCTCTAACCTTAGAATTACTAACTCTTATTGTTGACCTAAACTCCTTTAGATCAGATCCAAACTCTTTTAGACATATAATTATTTGAAAAGGAATATAATTATTATCATATAAGAAATTAATGATTTATAAAAATGTGAATTGTATAAATATTAATATATTTATATAAAAATTGGAATGGCACCTAAGCACCATCTCTAACACAAGGCTATACTTATAGCCCAATGATGTGTACAACCAAGAAGAATGGATAGATTTTGATGAAACATATGCACCCTTAACTAAATCAGAGTCCATTAGAATACTTCTTGAATATACATATTTTAGAGATTTCATTTTGTATCAAATGGATGTGAAATGTGCATTTTTAAATGGATATATTATAGAGGAAGTTTATGTAGAACAACGTCTCAATTCTAAAAATGAAAACAAAAATCCAAATCATGCATATAGGTTGACCAGGGCATTATATTGGCTAAAGTAATCACCTAGTGCTTGGTATGAAAGATTGAGCAAATTCCTTATTGAAAATGAGTTTTGAAAGGAAAGTATATACAACATTTTTCATTAAGCATTAGGATCATGACATTTTGATTGTATAAATCTATGTTAATGATATTATTTTAGATCCACTAATGAATCATTACACAAGCATATTCCATCTTGCATGAATAAGGAGTTTGAAATGAGAATGATGGGACAACTCAAATTCTTTCTTAGTATTCAAATCAAGCAAATGAAAAATTGAATCTTCATAAATCAATCTAATTATTTTAAAGAACTTCTCAAGAGATTTGAGTTGCAAGATTCAAAACAATGCCAACTTTGACGAGCTCAACAATTAAGCTCACTAAAGATGAAAATGGGGAAAATATGGTTACAAAGAAATATCAAAGTATGATTGGATTTTGTTTTTTGTATTTAACCACTAGTAGATTGGATGTTATGTTTATGTTTGTCTTTGTACAAGATTAATATCATATCCTTAAACATCTCACTTAGTTCATGTAAAATGAATTTTTAGATATGTATATGGCACAGTGAACCTGGGACTATGGTACCCAAAGGCACATATTTTAACTTGTCGGTTATTCAGATGCTGACTTTACAGAATACAAAGTAGATAGAAAATGTAAAAGTGGTACGAATCATTTTCTAGGCCATTCTTTTATCTCATGGTCATGTAAGAAACAAAATTTCTTTGCTACATCAACTGTTGAGGCTGAATATATTTCCCACGATAATTGTTGTGTACAAACACTGTGGATGAGACAAACACTTTGAGATTTGTTATTTATCTTATTGATACCCATATTTTGTATGACAACATTAGTGCCATCAATTTGTCAAAAAAATCCTATTTAATACTCTTGAACCAAGCTAATTGAGATTAGACATCATTGTTTGAAAGATCATGTTCAAAAACAAGATATCACATTGAAATTTATGCCAATAGAAGACCAACTTGCTTATAGTTTTACCAGACCACTCAGTAAGGAATCTCTCTATTAGAACCATTTTACATAAGTCATGGTATCTTAAGTGATTTGGTGCATTGTGATGATAATTTTTGTGAGTTTTATTACTTTAAGTTATTTATACATAATTATATTGGTTGGATGAGAAATTGAATGTATTGGGTGCTTATCTTGTATTTTTAGTTTATATGGATGATTTCTTGATTAAATTGTTGCTTTTGAATTTCTTTGACATCAAATGTTTTATTCTAGCATTCATTTCATGCATATTTTGGCTTTAATATATTATTCTTTTATATAAAAATGAAATATACATAAAATTAGAAGGGTGTAGAATGTGTGAGAAGCATTTTTTTTTTTGCTTTACTTTAAAAACCTCTATTCTCCTTAAAAATGACACTTCTCTTTTCTCATTCTCTCTCTCGGCCGCCCCCTTCAAATCCCTACTCTAGCTTTCATTTTTCATTTTTTGTAATACCATTTCACTCTAAAACCCCTCATAAACCAATATCCATCACCAAAATAACCTAAAATCGCATAAATTTGTCAAAACCACCTCCAACCCGAATTTGAAACCCACCTTCCCATATCCTAAATCGGCCATTTCCATTTTTCTCACCTTAACACCATCATCAAATCACCATTTTTTACCATTTTCTCTTCTACTAAAAGCATTAAAATAACCTAAATCCTTTCCAAACACAAAACTTGAATTTACAAACCCTAACACACATATTTTTAGTTTTGAAAAATCCACCTTTTATGTTGTATTATATCAAATTCAAGTTGCTAAACTTCAATTAGATCATTTTTGAGGCAATTGGTGGTTTCAATTTGGAAAACCTCTGAATTTAACCCAAGAGCATTTTGGTAATTTCCCTATGGCCAATGTTGAGAGTTCCCATAAATAATGACATTCTGCCATCCATCAAATAACCTTTGATGCTCATAACTATCTTAGTTTAATTAAAAAAATTAAATTTATGCACTTTGCTTCTATGAAATTAGTTGTGAATTATAAAATTTGATGATTTAGAGCCACATATGTTCATAAATAGCTATTTCTTGTATAGGGTGAGATACTTTTGTATATTTAAGTGAGATAAAATCTTTAAAGTTCACTAAATGTTTCTATAATAATGTGAACGAGTTGGATGTTAATAGGGGAACCTTCAACACTTTTTTCTGAGGACAAAATATTAGGGTTACACTGGGTTTATTAACATTATCCTAGGTTAGCTTTCATACCCTTTTTTACTCCTTTTAGAGGAGGTTTTACGATTATTATATTGCAAAGGTGTGGATCTTGCTGATAGTGTATCAAGAGGTTTCTTTTTCTAACCTTATTCCTTCAGCCCATATCTTAGAGAGAGTGATTCAGCATATTATTTTACCTAGAGGTGATCATTTCACATCTATTAAGAGGATGGACCTTATCATCATGGCATGTTTGGTTAGGCACAATCCTCTAAACCTTGGATATATCCTAGTTCACCAGATATGTTACACTAGGAATAGCAAGATATATCAGTTGCTTTATAGGATGGTCATTACTAGAATTTTGGCATTTTTTTATGTTTCTATGAAGGATGAGAAGGATAGCCTTATTAGTTCTTCCTTAATCTATTTTCAGTCTTGTACTTCCACTATTAAGGATAAAGAGATGGGAGAGGATGAGCCTGACAGTTAGTGTCATGACATTCTTACTATTGATATTCCGAATATTGAACTGGCCAATATACCCTTGACTAGATTGACTTGCTTTAGTAGTCTAGATTTGAGGATTCTAGTGATCTATATTAGGATTTTGATCATGTGCCCTAAGATATCTATTGGTTTCACTTATCAATGGATGATATTGCTAGAGATGATGTTTATATGACATTTTATTTTGTATGAATATATTAATATTTATACAATGTAAATTTTAATAAATCGTTAACAATTTATTATATGGTACTAAGCTTATTACTTTTTAGATAATATAGATATAAAAGGAGTTTAAATTTGATCTAAAAAAGTTTAGGTAATCACTAAGAGTTAGTATTTTAAGAGTTAGAATCTTGTCTGAATTATGATAAAGACCCAAGAGTATTATAGTAATGATATAGTCACAAAGAGTTACAAATGGTGCTAAGAAATGTCATTGCACAATAATTGATGAACACATGAAAATGCATATTTATTAAGAGATTCAGTCACCATTTAATGTCACTAATTTTAGTATCTTTGTACTTTTAGCTTGAAATAAAGTGTTCTCCTTAAATTGTGATTAATGAATGTTATTTGCATAGGTTTAGGTAAAATGGATATAGTTCTCAATGTAGAAATTGAAATGAAGAAATTTTTGAATCTAGAGCAACATGACTCAATCTTACACAAACTTGAAGAATAGTGGAAAAGCCAAATCCAACATGTTATGGGCCAAAAATTGAGATACAATAGAATTGGGCTACAACTTCTGTTCAGCTTGCCCAACTCATGTATTTGGACCGTATCTCACCAAATACGTACCCAATTTATATAATTATTGAAGCTATAAAATACGAACTTAATTATCAACAACTCTTATGTTGATGGTAAAGTCCAAATCTATCGTTATCATGGACCAAATTGTCTTGCAAGTGGGTAAAAGGGTTGTTGGCCAAAATCTGATGTATCTTTAGAATTTCACTTATATCTCATTAGATACTCATCCAATTTGCATGAATCTAGTGCCTATGGAAATAAGAGACAAAATTCTACAATTTTCATGCTGTTTATAGAGGCTATATCGATCATTTACATTATCAAAAATGTATTGCAAGTGGATGAATGAGTTATTGGCCTAAAATTATTGAAAATTGATGTCACACATGACATATTTTCAATCATTGCCTATATAAGGAATCTCTTAGGACGTTTTCAATATTAGATAATTCTCTCTTATTTTCTTCTCATTAACATGCATTGTAATCTAGGCTAGAGTTCTTGGCAAGGCTAAGAGATGAACTTTTATGTGTAATAAATCAACTTCTATACTTTGATTCGTTGTCAAGAGCTACAAATGTTTGTAAGTTTGGTTTTGATTAAACTCTTATCTATTTTATTTTCTATAATCCAGAGGTTATAATTCTCATGTCTCATATATATTTAGTCATGCTTTTCTTATGTGATTCTTGTTGAATTATAACTGTTATTGGTTACATTGTTTTATATGTTAATCTTTTACTGCAATATTGTCGATTGATATATTGTCGATCTTAGATAACATGTAAAGGTAATAAATGTTTGATATTCAAGTTGATCTTTTACTGCAATATTGTCAAAATGATATATTGTCGATCTTAGATAACTTGTATAAATTAACATGATTTGTGTTAATATTTACAAAAGAGTTTAGTCACATCAAATGCATGTGTTATCAAATGTGTTATATTTTACATATCTTCCGATTGAATGTTTAGATGTAAAACTGTCAATTGAGTTATAAACATTGAATCAAAGTGTATAGTAGATTTATAAAGCATAATTGTGATTGTCGAAGCCTTGTTTAAATCATTATAAGACATTTTCCTCAATTCATAGACAATTATATCTTATCCACTTAAACTAATTAATTAATTTTATCATTTGCTACTGCTTTAATATTTTACTTCACCAACCTATTTTTCCAAAAGCTTCATCGTGAGATCGATACCTTAATCTATACTACGATTATATTTCGAGCGTAAACAGTAATATTCTCAAATATTTTATTCCCGATCTGTGGTTGCCGACACAGGTCAATTGATATTCCCTTTGGATCAATGTATGTTATATTTAGATTGTCTGGATGGTTAGTCTTAGCCGACTGTGAGATTAATGAAAGCTCATATAGACATAGGTATTAAGTTAGGATTGAATACTGAATAGACTCATGAGAACCTTTAATAGATATCCCATAAAGCTATTGATATAGAGGGTTTTCTAGTGTTGAGTAGTATTCATCATCTTTTGACATGAGTGCCATAGTGAGCTTATGAGTAATCTACTATACTTTGGTTCTAGATATGTCAGAGACTTTTCATGTTCTGATCTCTAGGTGTCGTTGGATATGGTCTGATGCATATAGAGTCTGGTGTATGTAGATATGGGATTAGTCAACTTATAGAGGTAAGTTGTATATCTTAATGCTCCAAGATTGTATTTTAAGAAGTTTTTTTGCCACAAGCATAAACCTCGAAATGGTGTTTTTCGTAAGGTTAAACAATATTGCAAAGGTGTTTGTGCATATTATTTATAGAAATACAAATCTAAAGAAGTTCATGTTCAACTATGTAGAGATTTAACAGTGATGGTCTATGTCTTTGCTCTTTTAGGATATAGATGGTGGATGGACTATATGTATATGTCTTAACCTCAACTTATATGGTACAAGGCACTACTTTATAATATCTGTAATACTTGTGTGGGGCATTGTTAACTGACTTGTAGAAGAGTTTCATAAGACAAACTGAGTGTGAATCTAGAGAGTCTCATAATATAAAGTGTATTAATTGAGCACTGAGGTAGCAGACTAAGTTAAAGAGTTCGATTTGGGAAATTTACGAATAAGTAGGATTTGGTATTATGATCTCTCAGGATGAACACATGTTAAATTTTAATTGTTAGAATTTGCACATCACTGAGTCTTAAAAGAATAAGCTTTGGTATAATACTTAAACAAGTGTCGAACACTTGTCATATACTTAATTATTTTAAGAATGCTTAATGGTTAAGCATTGGATAATATAGTGACAAGTGTCCATTTAATATTTAAATAGTCAAAAGCTTGTAAGATAAGTTTGTTTGAATACTTTATGGTTAACTATTAATAAACAATTAACAAGTGTCCTTAAATGAATTAATTAATTCTTCTAAACCAAATTGGATAAATATCATTCAGCCATTGCAATTTTGAATAAGACAAAAAAAAAATTATCCTTATTAAATAATTAAAAAGTATATGTGATATGCTTGGTGGATAAGAACTATAATATTGGTCTTGTGAGAAGTTTTGTTTGGCTATTTAAGAAGCAAAAAAAAAAAAAATTGTTTTTTCAACAAGATAAGATTTGCTTCGGCCATTGTTTATATATTAACTTTGTTTGTGGCCTTATGAAAGAGTGACTGAGAGAGCAAAAGAATAATAGCCTAAAGAGTTTAAGCTAAACAAAACAAATCCTAAAAGAAAAGGCTTCCATTCTAGCTTTTTGATCCCACCTATATCAAGGACTAGATTTGTTCAAAAGAATACTTCAAGGTGAGACTTTGAGATCCATTTATCCAATAACATCACCAATGGTTCACCAAAAGTATATTTGATGTTATTGATGGCATTTATCGTGTTTATGTGGTTTTGAAATATTGAAAGAGTTTCGACTAAAAATACAGAAATAGATAGGTAAGTTTATGAAGTGCCTTTGATGAGATAAAAGCATTGAATACATGGTCAATAAATTCAATGATTATTTAAAAAAGAATGGGATTCTCACTTAATATAGTCCTCTAGGTACTCCTCAACACAATGGTATTTTGGAGATGAGGAATTAGACTTTATTAGATATGGTCCGATCGATGATGAGCTTTACAGACCTTTCAGAATATTTTTAAAGTTATTCTCTAAAAACTGTTACTCACTTTCTGAACAAAGTTCCACCGAAAGCCATTGCTACTATTTCGTATGAGATATAGACTGGCTAAAAACCAAGTTTAAGTATGTTGAGATTTTGGGTTGTCCTGCTTACGTAAAGGTTACGTAACAGGATAAACTTATACCTAATGGGTACAAGTATCAGTTCATTTTGATATCCCAAACACTCTATGGGATATCAGTTCTATGATCTAGAGGAACGAAATGTGTTCATTGCTCGTAATGCCATTTTTCTAGAGAAATAGTTTCTTATGGATCGTGGGGATTGTAGAAAGATTGAACTTGATGAAGTTAATCAAGAATTTTATGAACTAATAATAGAACCTTAGACTCAATCAATCTACCTTTGACACACCCTCCACGTAGGTCATAAAAGATCTCAAGGCCGCTTGTTAGGTTTGGTATAAAGCATGAAGATGTCTTTGATGTTTTCTTAGTTGAAAAAATAAATGATCCTTTGATTTATAGAGAGGCGATGTTGGACATCAAATCGAGAAAGTAGCAAGAAGCCATGAAATTTAAAATTGACTCTATGCACGATAATCAAGTCTGAAACTTGGTTGAGCTTCCCAAAGGAATTGTTACGATTGCTTATAAATGGATTTACAAGCAGAAGCATGGGCCCGATGAAAAAGTAAAGACCTTTTAGGCCCGACTGGTGGTAAAAGGTTATACTAAAAAATTAAGGATAGAATATGATGAAACCTTTTCACTAATAGCAATGCTGAAGTTGATTTGAAATATGGCAGATGGATGCAAAGACGGCTTTCTTGAGTGGATATCTCAAGGAAGAGATATTCATAGAGCACTATGAAGGTTTTACATTCAGCTTGACTTCTAATCTATTGTGCAGACTGAAGATGTCACGCCCCAGACCCAAAAGATCTGACACACGACATCACTTACATTCATTCAATAATACTTAAACATTAATTTTAATTTCTTTCAGAATTATAGCAATTGAATTATGACTGGGACAATTAGTAAACCGGAGATACGCAGAGCTTTCTCAGAGATTAACACTCTACTACGTCACCAGTAGCAACTTTGTTACCGGAAGCCCAGAATATATTCATTGTAAATTCTTACTTAAAATCAATCCATTACTACACTTGGTGAAACTTAAACTAAATCCAACCACACAATAAAATAATACATAGGTATTTATTCACTAGGGACAAATCAAATATCTTATCCCACGTGTCCCCAAATAAAACACTTAGCAACCTAACAACTTAGGGAACCCAAGGAACAGCAGAAGCCTTGCCAAATCCGCTATGTACACATGTACCTTATTTACCTGAAATCACCATAAACTATAATGAGTATAAAACTCAGTAAGCATACTAGTTTTTCATATATCAAATACAAATACATATATGTACACAATGCATGTGTATGATATGCTGTGATCAATCAAAATCATAATCTTATCAAATCACATATCATGTAAGCGCTTACACATTCTTTCAAAACACATAATAGGAATACCATCACTCAACTACTACTTAGTAGGACTTACATATCACATAATGAGCCAAATGTCACTCGTAGGTGACATACCGTATGAGAGGAATAGTACAAGTGAGGTCTTCAAATTACACATATATAATGCTCATGCCCGAAGGTAAAAGCCAAACCCTCACCCTGATCATCGGTGAGTCCTCTCACATGCACCAATACGCCACCACACGAATGTGATGACTCACACTTCCTTTAGGTACCAATAGGATCCTCCCTACATACGGAACACATAACATATACCAATCCCGAAGGAAAGGCCACACATAAAGGCTCCACAAATCACATAAAATGCCTACTAAGTTAACAGTGAGTTCAAGTACCCTCAAAATACAAAATATTTCTCATGGACATATTACACTTCAAAGGCTTTCTTTATTAAACACATCTTATTTTGAAAGCTCACTTACAAAAACACATGTATGTCCATGCTCAATGTCAATGCTTACATTCAGAAACATATATTCACATTTCATATCAAAATATACTTTGACATAACATAAACATATTCTTAACCCCATTTGCAAAATCATACAAAACAATTACTATGTTTATTGTGATTTCAGTAAAAAGTCTAGTATACTTACCTCTTAACACTTTCAGCTACAAGGCTTAAATCTCCTTAACCTATCAATGGAGATTAATCCTTTCATAAGCCTCACAATTCACACAAAATACTTTAAATAGTTTACAAAATTATACACAATGCATTTATCACATCAAATTGGTCTAAATATTTGGTTTCTCAAAACCTGTCATTCTGACCACTTACACTTAACAAAAATTTCTAATACATCAAATGATGTCCAATTACTCCAAAATCAGGATATACCATTCTTGACTCATATATCCTTCTTATATATGAACATTATATCAAATTTCCTACACAATCCATTCCATACACACCATTGAATCCAAACTACAAACCTGACAGGATCAAGATACTTACTGAACAGTATTCAATCTCCCAATTTTATAAAATCATATACTAACTCAAAAATTATAAAACTATCACATAATTACTCTTAACACATATCTCAGTCCATGATAAATATTTCACTTCCAAATCACTGTCAAAAGTATTTTAAAACTATTTTATTCTATAACTTTAAAAATCTGTTAATCAAATATTACAATGAGCTGATACACTTTAGAAATTCATAACACTTCAACCACATTGATCTAAATTCTCAATTCCGACTATATCATATTAGACATATAAAATTATCATATTCCACAAATTCATAATTTTTGAAGATCATTCAGTAGGACAAAAATTATTTTTCACTGTACTATACTGTTTACACAGGAAATTTCCAGAATTTCAGGGTCATTTTGGTAAATTCACTATAAATTCAATTTCCAGAATTTTCAATCGATTCAAAGTCTCAGATGATCCTTAACATGTCTAATTTCATATACTCAAAATTCAAAACCAGAATCGAATCACAACAATTTATAAAATTCCTAGATCAAGAGGTTATCCAGCAGAAATTCCACAATTCATCATGATTTATCAAACTATCTTATAGATCATCATCAATTCTCATATTATCTTACGAAATACACAACAAATCCTCAATTATACATATTTTCAGAAATCAAAACTTAAAGGAATTAACTTAATTAATACCAATAAATTGAGAAATACGTATGATATACCTCTTGAGATCCAAAATTCCAATTTCTTCTTCTTTTTCTTCTCCTTCTTCTCTTTCTCTCCCCTCTTTTTCTCTCTTCTCTCTCTCTAAAAGAGGTAGCTCGACCAAAATGAGAGAAATAGAGTTTTAAAAGTGTATTTTTATACTAAGTGGCTAATTTTTGGTATTTACGAATTTGCCCCCAAAACTTTCAAAGTATAACAATTTGGTCCCTAAAATAAATCTAAAGTCTTGCAATTAAACCCAATGCTAATAGTATATCCTTAACCTATAAAAACACTACTAATAACAATATATAAATCAAGGATCACCCACATACAAATAAAATACGTATATTTATATATATAAATATACATATTCTTACCGGTTATGGATACTGGTTACTACAGAAGAAGTCTATTTATAGACTTAAACAGGTTTTTCAAAAGTGCAATCTTCATTTTGATGAAATAATCAGAGGGTCTAATTTTATTTAAAAAATAAAAGAAAGCATGTGTGTACAGAAAGTCAATAAGAGCATGGTTGCCTTTCTAGTTCTCTACGTGGATGACATACTTATTATTAGGAATAATATTGGCATGTTATAGTCAATCAAAAGTTATCTGTGTAAGAACTTCTCCATAAAAATTTGGGAAAGACTTCATGTATACTAGGTATAAAGCTTTATAGAGATTAAGCTAGGAGGCTGATAGAACTCTTCCAGTCCTCCTATGTAGACAGTGTTTTGAAAAGTATAACTTTGCTAACTGCAAGACAATTAATATACCTTTCAAATATGGCATTCATCTTACTAGGAGAATGTGTCCTCAGAAGAAAGATGAAAGGGTTAGACTGTCTAACATACTATGTGCATCAGCTATTGGTAACTTGATGTATGTCATGTTATGTACGAGACCTGACATCAGTATGTCTGTAAATGTTATGAGTCGATATCAATCTGATCTAAGTAACGTCCACTAGATGGCCATGAAATACATCTTGAAATACCTTAAGGGTACAAATGATAAGTTTCTTATTTATAGAGAGAGTGACTTATAAGTGAAGGGATACATTAATTCAAAATTTTAGTTTAATTTGGATGATAGAAAGTCTACATCCGATTATGTGTTTCTTCTCAATTATGCTTCTATTAGTTGGACAACTGCAAAATAGCAATCCACAGCTCATTTTTTCATAGATCATATATATTACGGCTTCAAAAGTTGTAAAGGAAGCAGTGTGTAGGCTGAATAAGTCCATTTACCACACTGATCACATAGTTACAAGGAGTTGCAAATGGTGTTGAAAAATATTATTGAGCAGTAATGTTCTCAAATATTTCATTCCTGATCTATGGTTACCAACACAAGTCGATTGGTATTCCTTTCAAATCAATGTATGTCTATATTTGGATTGTCCAGATAGTTAGTCTTATAATGTATGCGATAATAACTAAGTTGCATGCTATTGTATCAAGTAATATAGGATTTAAAGTCAAAGTTATCGTTCCTACATGGACTATTAATCTATTTCTTACAATCAATTACTAAAATTAATCTTACTTTAACTTTTATCTAGAAAAATCAAAATAAGAATTGAATCTAATTAACTTAACTCTATCAAATTAACTAAACCTAATTTTAATGAAAAACAAGTAAAGGTTGAATTCACTAATCAAATGGAATTTAAGGTTTCGACTAATCCCTTAATATTTTATTGAACTTATTAACCTCTTAATTAATCCTTTATTACAAATTGATTAGCTAGACTCTAATCTCATCATAAGCCTCCATCGATGGTCGAATGACTATATCACACCATAATAATTACCTATATGTCTATGGTAATCTGAATAGTATGCAATTAATTAAGAATAGGTTTAAATTAAATTATACATGTCGTTTAGGTATATTTCTATCCTACATGGAACTCATAGTTGTTACCCTATGATTATGTATTAAACTATCCTAAGATAAACACATAAATCTCTTTGTCAAGTTTATTATGGTTCTTTAATCATTCAAAATATTGGCTAGGTATAATGAAAGTATTAAACACAAGATAGAATGAATTAATTGTCAATATTAAGTTCATAAACTAAGAGTTAATAAAATTCAACTATATATTAGATTTATAAGTCTAACCCTAAAAATAAAAACTTAAGTCGTGGTGAAATTAAGAGTTGTAGAGCTTATCAAGAATAACATTATAAAAATGATAGAAAACTAGAAAGATAAAGAGTTGACGAGATAAAATTAATTTTTCTACAGTCTTCAATCTTCTAGTCTTCTTGATCCTTTAAAAATTGCTCTTTCTCTATTTTTTTCTCTCTTTTTTTTCTCTCTCCTTTTTCTCTCTCTTCTTTTCTCCTCTTCTTCTATCTCTTTTTTCTATACTTTAATGCCTTCTTTCAAATGTAAGTATTCAATGTATCTATGTTTTTGAGTTGCTTGGCATTTGGGTGCACCATATTAATGCTAAAACAATGTTCATTCTCAAGTAGTATCGTGATTTCCATGAACATATTGAAAGTAATAGTGTCCTCTTGCACTCTTATGGCCAACTTTCTTTTTTGTACATCTATGATCATTCGTTCAGTGGCTAAGAAGGTTCTTCCAAGAATGATTAGAATCTTCTTATCTTATTCCTTATCCAAAATAATGAAATTTACAAAAAAGATGAACTTATTCACCTTTACTAGCACATCCTCTATGATTCCCTTCGAATAGGTGAGAGATCAATTAGTAAGTAATAGCATGATATTGATAGGCATTACTGTTTTCAAACCTAACTTGTTATAGAGAGAGAAGGGCATGAGATTATTATTTGCTCCAAGATCACATAGTGATTTTCCAAGATCATGGTTTCTAATTGAGCATGGTATGGTAATGCTCTTGGGATCTTCAAGCTTATGAGGTAACTTCTTCTAAAGAATGACGCTATACTCCTCTATTAATGCTACAATCTCATAATCCTCTAGTCTTTTCTTTTTTAAAATGATGCTATTCACGAATTTGATGTAACTAAGTATCTGTTTAAGTGCATCTACAAAAAAAAAAAAGATTAATATGTAATTTTAAAAAAATTAGAAATTTGCTTATCTAGTTTTCTCTTTTGCAGCCTCTATGGAGATGGTGGAGGTAGAGTACAATGGTGATTCTGTATATTACTATTGTATTTCCTATTGAATTTTCACTTTTCTGCCCTTCAAAATTTTTCTACTTAAAATTTTACACTTTTCTACATTTCTACACTGTTTTCTGGACTGATATACTGCTAATTTTCTATTTTTGCACTAAATTTTTACCTCTATAGCCTTTGAGAAAAAGGTAAAGACGGTTTATAAGATTGCACTTCATCTTGCTGAACTACCTTTTCCTTCTCCTTCGTCTTTGAAAATGATGGTTGAGGTGTGTTGTCATATAAGTCCTTAACATTTCTCACGGAGACAACTTGGCATTACTCTATATTTCCTATTGGATTAATTTTAGTGTTGCTTGGTAAGGTATTTTGAGGTCAATTAATTATTACTGTAGCAAGTTGCCCCATTTAAGTTTCTAAAGTCTTTAAAAATGCAGAATGGTTTTGCAGGATGGCATCATTAGACTTAATATACTACATGAACATATCTTTTAAGGCCGACTTCTTCTCTTGTAAGGGATGAAATCCATGAGGGCTTGTTGATTTAGAAGGCTGCCCTTGATTATTACCCTAAGAGAAATTAGAAAGATTTCTTTAACCTGAATTGTAATAGTTCAAATATGGATTCTTCTGCTACCTATTATAGTTCCTTATAGTTCCCCGCATATCTTGTTAAATCCATGTATTGCCCATTTATGTGATTGTCACCACAAAAGTCACAAGTCACATTCTATGTCTCGAGAGACACACATTAGCTCTATAAATACCCCAAACACACTTTATTTAACACAATTAACTTCTCTTTTTTATTTTGATCTTATTTCTCTCTTCTTTTCAACTTCTATGAAAGTCTATATTTGTTTTCTAAGGAGGTTATATTTTGTGTACACATTTATAACTTCTTATTGTCATTGAATCCTAAAACTATTCTACCATTCAACCCTATTACACCTTGATTATATATCATTGTTCGAGTAGTTTAAGGATAGTGTATAGCATACCTTGACATTTTCATTTCACTTGTTATATCTTTGTTTTACATTATCCCACATACAGTGAATTTCCAACAATCTTAAACTAATTCTATATGCATGGATACTGCAAATAATCCATCCTTATTAGCAGTAGTCAAATCACTTTCAGAGGCTACAAAAATTCCACCTTTTGATGAAAAATACTTCAAGAGATAGCAAGATCGAGTATTTAACACGTTGGATATAGTGAATTTCCAACAATCTTAAACTAATTCTATATACATGGATACTGCAAGTAATCCATCCTTATTAGCAGTAGTCAAATCACTTTCAGAGGTTACAAAAATTCCACCTTTTGATGAAAAATACTTCAAGAGGTGGCAAGATCGAGTATTTAACACATTGGATGTTATAGGTCTGGTTGATTATCTCACTCTCACTCCACTAGAGGCTACTACAGAAAACTATAAGAAAGAATTCCCAAAATGGAGCAAGGCAAATAAGGTATGTAGGAACACAATTTTTGTACATTATCTAATAAATTATATTATGTATAGTTTAAATATAAAGATGCACATGAGATTTGGGCACAGTTTAAGAAAAAGTATGTTATAGAAGATGTTGGTGCCCAAAAAGTATGTAATAAAAAATTTTCTAGACTTTAAAATATCTGAGGAAAAAGAGGCCATAACTTAGATATATGATTTTCACCTTTTAATCAATGATTTGAAAAATATAAATATAGTTCTCTCTTAACCTTTTGTGGTTAGTTGCTTAATTGAAAAATTGCTAGAATCTTGGAAACATTATAAGAAAAGTGATAAGGGCATATATTTTCTCATATTTTTATTTTGATGTTTTAGTGTTTTATGAGAATAAATAGCTATTTATGTGCATTATTGTTATTTATAGGGACTAAAATATAAACTTTTTAAAATATGAACCTGTCACCCTAGCGCTACAAGGATTTTCACCCCAGTGCTGGAACAGTGATCAAAATAAGAAAATAAAAAAAAAAAAAACCTGTTTAAGTTATAGTTCATCGCCCTAGCACCAGCTTACCAGCGACAGCCAAGCACTCCAATGCTAGACCTTCATCGCTTTAGCAATATGGCTTTTTACACACAATGCCCCAGCAACTGTAATATAGCTCCCCAACGATAATGCAATTCCTGACCTGACAAGAATTGAAGATTTCAAGCTCATATTAATCCCTATAAAAGATCACTCATCCCTAGCCTTTAGAGATCATCTAAGAACATCATGAACACACAACACAAGTCTTATAGAGTAATTAAAGCTTAATTAAAGTAGACATAGAGAGAGATTCAAGGCGTTCTTTAGCATCAAGAGTTTTTTAGGCAGCAAAATCAAAAGCAATTCGATGTCTGTATCGATTTTTCATTGATTGTATCATGAATTCTTATAATTTTTGCCACTATTCTCTTATAGCCATAAACTAAATTTTTTTTCTAAGGTTAATACTTGAACTCAATATATGCACTTAATTGCTATATCTTTTAAATATTTAATAAACTTAGTTCTTTGTTATTCAATTTACTTGTTCTTAATGCTTCAATATATCTGGTCAATATATGATGATTGGTAATATTTTTTAGGAAGAGAAATCGTTATATGTAGACCTAGGTAATTTGATGCATGATTGTAGAGTAACATTCAATGTTGCATATGCAAGTTTCAATTTAGGATAGGAATATACCTAATTGGCATGTATGATCAATAAGACCTAATCTTAATGAATCTTAATTTATTACAAGTACCATAGGAATATAGGTATTTGGTAAATTAAGGTATACTTGTATGACCCAAGGAAAGACTTGTGAATACATTAGTATCTTGATCAATAACAAGAACTAAAAGAGTTAAATATTAGAGGATTAATCATTAGAAAGCATATTGAGAGATAGTATTAACCCTAGGTTTTCTCTACATTACTATCTTCTAAATCTCCTTACGTTGTGTCATTGCTTTTATATTTTCTATATTCATTCTTAGATTTTATTTTTTTGAATAATTATTAGAAAGACATAATTTTAGTACTTGGTTAAAAGAAGATATTATCCTTATGGGTTCAACATCTGACTCTTTTATCCCTTTATTACTTGCATACAATAATGTATACTTGCACTCAATTATAAGATATAAAATTATCACATCAAAAAGTGACAAGCATAAAAGGAAAAACTTAAAGTTGGAAGATTCTATTGTGCATATTAGAATAGAAGAAAAGAATCGCCAATAGGAGAACTTGGAAAAGGCCAAAGAACTAGTTTCTAAGGCCAATTTGGTTTAGGGTGAAAATCATGATAAGAAACATTAAGATTCCATAAACAACTCTTACCTTAAGAAAAATAAAATCTCATTCAAAAAGAAATTTAAGTGTTATGCTTGTTGAAAGGATGGTCATTGTGCATATCAGTGTAAGTATATAAATAAAAAGGAAAATGATAAAACTTTTAAGGCCAACTTGGTTAAAAGAGACGGTTACAAGTGGTAACAAAGTGTGTGTGATTGACTCTGGAGCCACTAGACACATATATAGTGACAATAGTACTTTTCAAAAGTATGTCCAAGTAAGAGATGGAGAAGAACAAGTGTATCTTAGGGATTTCTATTCTGCACCTGTAGTGGGGAAAGGGAAAGTTCTTCTCAAATTAACATCTGGTAAGTCTCTTGCATTGAGTAATATACTCCATATTCCAAACATTAGATACAATCTTGTTTCTGTATTTATCCTGGTAAAGGCAAATGTAAAAGTCTCATTTGAAAAGGACAAAGTTATAATGACCGAGGGTGGAACATTTGTTTGAAAGGGTTATTCTTCCAATGAATTGTTCAAACTTAATATACTTGATGTTTCAATCAATAAGAATGATTCTTCAGTTTACATTGTTGAGCCTTTAAATTTATGGCATGATAGACTAGGTCACTTGAATTATCTTTATTTGAGAAAGATGAAAAAAGTTTGTTTACTTTCTAACAAGAGTTTAGATGAATGCATCAATGTGATCTATGTGTAGTAGGAAAGTCCACTAAGAAAAGTTGTAAATCAATAACTCTTGGAGAAACCAAATTGATTGGTTTGATTTATAGTGACATAAGTGATCTTAAGGATATCATGACTAAGGGAGGGAAAAGATTTTATATAACCTTTATAGATGATTTCTCAAAATATACTGAAATATATTTATTAAGAAATAAGGATGAATCATATGAAAAGTTCTTAATTTATAAACAAGAAGTTGAAAATCAACTTAGTAGGAAAATTAAAAGATTAAGAATTGATAGAGGAGGAAATTATGTGTCTAACTTGTTTAGTTTCTATTGTGACGACAATGGAATTATACATGAAGTTACATCACTATACTCACCTGAATATAATGGGGTAGTTTAAAGGAAAAATAGAACTTTAAAAAATGGAATTGTATATTAATTAATTTCGAGGCACCTAAAAACTTGCAGCGTTAAAAAAATTTGGCTTCTTTCCATATACGAAACAAAATTCCTTATAAGAAAATGAGAATTACACCCTATTAGTTATGGAAAGGTTATGCACCTAATCTTTCTGTTGGGAGTTGTCCATTCATGGGTGTATGCATGTGGGTTTTGTGTTTAACAGCAATATATACATATCTCATACATATAATGAAGCAGCGGAAGCTTAAAACATTGCAGTAAACACAATCAAAACATATTAATTGAATTAACAGAAACGAAATTGAGGAATAACCTTTGAAGCCTTTGGATGGAGATTGTTGAAGTCCACCAAAATGTTGTCTTTGATCAATTCTAGTAATCAACAATGGTGGGTTTGATTATCTAGAATGACAGCCTTTGATCCAGCAGAAGTTTAACCACTTAAACTTATGATATTAATTTTTCCTTTTTGATTAACAATTAATCAAAACCTATTTTGCTAAATTGGTTTTATGCCTTAAAAGAAAATAATGAATTCAACTCTTGAATCCATATTTTAGAAAACAATTTCTCTTTTTTCTCTTTGAATTGGCTGACCAAAATTTGCAAAATCAAATTAACAAAAAGACTTATGAATTTAATTTACATTTGTCTTATTTATACAAATGAAATTAATTTCATTTCATTACAATTAATTTCACTTAATTTCAATTTGTATTTAACCTAACCTAATCTTAGTTAACTCTTAACTTTAGTTAGGTTAAATTAACATTTAAATATTCTAACTATAGTTAACACTTAACTTTAGTTAAGTTAAAGAACATTTAAATATTTTAACTATAATTAACTAACTTAATCATGGTTATGTTGACTTTTACTTAACCATTAAGTATTGTTAATCTAATTTAACTAAATGGTTAACTCTTAACCTTAGTTAAACATAAATTATTTATTCAACAATTAAATAAATAAATATTTATTAGAATTATTTAACAATTAAATAATTATCAAGTGAAATTACAATTATGTCCTTACTAGGTTACTAAGTTAACCTAAAGTGGGTCCCACCATTTGACTATATACTTTAGTTAACGTAACCTTAGTAAATTGCTGAATTTTACTATATTGAACTATTCAATACGGTACGCTGCCCAAGTGCTCAAAGAGTACATTTCATATTGGGACTCCCTAGGTCCACGCCCGATTCGTCAAATGGAACTATTCCACAAGTCCGTGAACGATGCCCCACGCACACGTTACGGATATTACAAATTAGCGCGTTAGACCATACATGTTGAGGTTACTCCATATTCGTATAATCCTTCCGTCATTATATCCAGGATGAACGGGATACAGATCATTATCGTCAAATCCCGATAATTTCATCCATTACTATATTATCTCCAGATTCGTATCTTTATGAATAATATACGCAAACACTTTTGCTATAATGTTCGAACCTGTAGGAAACTCCTTTCCCAGGTAGATTGCTTACGGCCATAAGACTTTACAAGATACAATCTCAAAGTTCAGATATACAACCCATCTATGTGAGCTGGCGGATTCCATATCTACCCACACCGAACTCCATGAGCATCGGACCATACCCAGCGACACGTAGCGGTCAGACCATGAAAGGTCTCTGACATATATGGAACCAAAGTATGATGGATCTCCCACAAGTTCACCGTGGCGCTCAGGTCATAGGACCACAAATACTACTCAACTCGAGAGGACCTTCCTTTGACGGTTTCATAGGATATCTATTGGGGTCCTCTTGAGTCTGTTCAGTATCCAGTCCTAACTGAATACCTGTATGTCTATATGAACTTCAACCAAGCTCATGGTTAACTAAGAATAACCATCTGTACAATACAGCTATAGACATACACTAATCTATGTGTATCACCGATAGATCCACATTGGTGAACGTAGATCAGGAACTCTTTATTTGAGAAGATACTTCCATAATGACATTTCTTAGTGTGTATTACAACTTATTGCAACTTTGTCATTACTAGTAGATTTTCAGGTCTTTGTTACATTATAGATTAGGTTCTAACTTTTTAGATCTCGCTGGCTATTATAACCTGCTAACACTTATCATTTATAACTATCAGCTTTGCTAACTCTTAGCCATGGTCTAAACTTCTTTAAACCAGATATGAATTCATTTAGATCATATCATGTTTATAATGTTACAAGCTTAACTACCATTTAATAAAAGTTATCAGCGATTTAATAAAATATGCATTGTATAAATATTACAAACTAAATATTCATACAAACTGGGATGGCGCATAAGCACATACCCTAACACTTTCATACCTCAAAGTGTAAGGGTATTTTGCAAAGGTTCTTATTCCTAATCCTAAAAGGAAGAATATGAGACCTAAAATAATTAATTGTATATTTTTAGGTTATACCCAGAATAGTATTGTATATAAATTCTTGGTATTAAAGGATACCTTGGGGTTATTTAGTGCAAACAATATTATAGAGTCTAAAAATGCAAAATTCTTTGAATCTATTTTTTTTTTTAAAAAGTCAATGTAAAGAAAAATATGACTCATATAAAGGTTTATAGTGACCCTCTGAAAACTCTAATAATGAACTTAGAAGAAGTAAGAGAATGAGGAAAACCACTAGTTTTGGTAATGATTTCTATATTTTTCTTATAAAAGATGACTCTAAAATATATAGTGGGGCGATGACTTCATATGATGCTCCATTATGGAAGGAGGCAATTAATTATGAAATCAACTCAAGCATGAGTAATTATGTGTGGCAATTGGTTGATTTGCCTCCAAGTACCAAGCCCATTGGTTGTAAATAGATCTTAAGAAAGAAAATAAGGACTGGCGATACTATTGAGAGGTGTAAGGCAAGGTTGGTTGCCAAAAGGTTCACTTAAAATAAAGACTTCAATTATTTTGATACTTATGCTCCTATAACTAAAATTACATCCATTAGGATTTTGATTGCAGTAGCTGCGATATATGATTTGTTTATACATCAAATGGATGTAAAGAATACTTTTTTAAATGGAGAATTAGAAGAGAAAATTTACATAGAACAACTGAAAGGTTATGTTAGTGTTGGTACAGAGCATAAAGTTTATAAATTGGTGAAGTCTTTATATGATTTGAAACAACCACCAAAACAGTAGCATAAGAAGTTTTATACTACTCTAGTATCAAATGATTTTATGATAAATGATTCTAATAAATATGTATACTATAAAAACTTTTATACTAATAATTATGTCATCATATGTCTTTATATGGATGACACATTAATATTTACTCCTAGTATTGAAGTAATAGGTAAGATTAAGAGATTTCTATCAATCACGTTTGATTTGAAAGATATGGGGGAAGCTGATGTTATACTTAGAATAAAGATTACAAAAACATCTAATGGTCTTACTTTATCATAAGCGCACTCTGTAGATAAGTTTCTTGAGAGGTATGGGTATATAGCATGCAAATCGATAGCAACATCATATGATCCTAGTGTTAAACTTTGAAAGAATGTTGAACATAGTGATAATTAGAACTGTTATACCCAGATTATTAGTAGTTTCATGTACTTGATGAATAATACTAGGCCTGATAAAGCATATACCATAGAGAGATTGAGTAGGTATACTTAGAATCCAGAAAAGAGCATTGGAGTGCCTTAGATAGAGTTACAAAATATTTGATAGGCACTATAACTTATGTACTTTCATATGATAAATCACAACTTATGATAGAAGGTCACTATAACGCTAATTGGATATCTAAATCTAATAAGGTGAAGTCTACTAGCGGATATGTGTTCACATTGGATAGAGGAGCCATTTTTTGGAAATCCACTAAACAGAGTTGTATAGAATAATTTACCATGGAATTAGAATTGATGGCCTTAGAAAAAGCTTATTTTTAGGCTAAGTGGTTAAGGACACTCATGAGTGAGCTTCCCATTAGTACTCACCTTCTTACGATAATTTCTAAAAATTGTGATTGTCTATCAACCATTGCTAGAGCAAAGAGTAAGATTTATAATGGAAAACATTGACATATTTGTCTAAGACATGGCATTATTAAGTAGCTGTCATAATTTGGGGTAGTGAGCCTAGATTAAGTGAGGTCAAAGATGAATTTGGCCGATCCTTTGATAAAGCCACTAAATAAGAGATTAGTGGAATATACATCAAGAGGGATAGGACTTCTGCCTAGAGCATAAGTCAAGAGTGATGGTAACCCTACCTATGTGATTGACAATCCCATTGAAGTAGGTTTATAAAAGTAAGAACAAGTCACTTGTTGTCTTGTTGTACTACCGATTATATTTTGTGAATCCATCCTTGTAGCGAAGTAGTATATCGTAAATGAAAATGGCTAAGTAATACTCTTAATAAACTCCATAGCCCTTTATATCTTTTATGGTATGCTAAACATATAGGACACACTTGATAAAGTGTCACCTATATGAGTGAGGAATTTGTTTGGTTCCTATGAGAGCTAAGTAGTTATCTCTAGAGCATTCATGAAACTCGGAAAGCACATGACAATTAATAGTGTCAAACCACAGACAAAAACAAGTTCTTAGAGAATTTAACTTGATCATCTAATCCTCTATTTTACATCCAAAAGAATAAAGGTTAATAGAAACTTGGTTTCACCTAGTTCTTGTAAAATACAATTACTTAAGCAATGGATTGGTTCATAGCTTGGAAAAACACTAATTCATACAAGTTAAATTATACTTTGATATGTGGTAAATTTGATCCATTTGAAATATATGTGAATTATTGGTATTAAAGAGTGTATTTCAAATAAACAAATATAAAATCGATTATTAGAGTAGAGATAATAAGCCGAGAAGAGGAAAGGAAAAGAATGTGAAGTGCTCAATCCTTATAAGGCTTGGGCACCGTGGCACTAAGTAATAGGTGCCGCCGCGCCCAGTCTGGCTTCAAGGGAAAGTAGTCATTGAGCGCCACTGTGCTTAGACTTGGAGAAGTGACTCTTTGAAGAGTCATCTACATCTTCCAATGGGTGTGGCCTTTTGAGAAAGTGTTGTATCTCTCCAGAGAAACACATTAGCTCTATGAAAATTGCAGGCATAATTCATTTTACACAATTAACTTCTCTTTTAATTTTGATCTTTTTTCTCTCTTCTTATCAAATTCTATCAAAGTTTATACTTTTTTTCCAATAAGGTTATATATGGTGCGCACCGTTACAACTTCTTATTCTCATTGAATCTTAGAACTCTTCTACCATTCAACCCTATTGCACCTTGATTATATATCATTGTAGGGATAGAAATAGTTTAAGAACAGTGCATAGTATGCCTTGACATTTACATTTCATTTGTTGTATCTTTGTTTTACATTATCCCATATACAGCGAATTCTCAACAAGATTTACTTTAATAAATTCGCTAAAATCTAAACCAATTTATAGAAATTATTATCATAATATTTTGTAAATAAAAAATGTCATTATCTCATTTATTTCACTATATAAAAAGTTAAAAATGAAAAACATTAAGTCATATAATTCATATAAAATAACCCAAGCGTGACCCATAGAGACCTATTGACTTCAACTCATTGAAAATTGGAAGTTGAAGACACTACTTATCTAAATTTTAATCTTCGAAAAGAAGTCGGTCAATAAGCTCAATGATCATCATTAGCCAAGAATGAATTTGAAGAAAAACCTATAACATGCAGAAAATGTAGAGTATCTATGCCTAGGATACTAGAATATCATGTTAGGGTCGGTGCTTACGTGTCATCCCTGAATGTACATATACTTGTGTACTTATACAAGTGTACATTCCCATTAAATCGCTAATACCCATTAATATGGTATTATACAATGTAACATTACAGACATTGTATAATTTGAAGGAGTTCAGATCAAATCTAAAGGAGTTTAGATAAAGGCTCATAGTTAGCCACGTTGAGAGATATAAATGTTAAATGTTAGCACAGCTAAGTGTTAGCTGGTTATAATACTCAATAAAGATCCAAGAGTTGGAACCTTGTCTGTAATGGGACATAGATCTGGGAATATACTAGTAACTGCATAGTTACAAGAGTTGCAATCAGGTGCAAGGAAATGCTAGTTGCACAAGTATGTTCTCAAATGATTGTCCCTGATCTATTTTTACTGATGCGGGTCTGTCGGTGGATACCTTTATATAGATCAGCATATGTCGTACCTATAGGGTATAGATGGTTATTCTTAGCCAACCATGAGCTTGGAGCTTGTATTGACATATAGGTATCCAGTTAGAACTAGATATATGACAGACTCACGAGGGGCTTTGATAGACACCCTATATAAGCCATCAACGGAGGGTCCTCTAGAGTTGAGTAGTATACGTGGTCCTTTGACCTGAGTGCCATAGTGGCCTTGTAAGTGATCCACCATACTTTGGTTTCACACATGTCACAGACCTTTCATGGTGTGACCGTTGGGTATCGCTGGGTATGGTCCGATGCTTATGGAGTCTGGTGTGTACAGATATGATATATATTTTATGCAATAGACACAATTATACATACATACACCCACGTGTATATACGATCCCCGGTATATCAAACCATGAACAAAGAAAGGAATACAAAAAATGCATATTGGCTAGTGATTGTGAGGCCCTGATTCTTGATTGAAGGGGACACCAAAGGCCTCCGCCTTTCCATCCCTTTAATAGATAGAGAGGGAGGGGCAGAGCTTTTGGTTTTTTTACGTTGTCAAAGAGTTGAACAATGGTTTTTGAATCCAACACTTTCTTTAGTCACTATTTGTGGTGACATAAGTCCCTCCCTACAACTTATGAATTAAGAATTTTCCCAAGAACAAGGTATACTCAACATAAATTAGGAGTTACTGAAAACCCTTCACATAAAACTTTCACAAGATTTTTAATTAATTAATATTATCAACTAATCAAAATGGTTCCTTACTGTTTTAAACCATGGTATTTAATTTATACCATTAAGCTCATGATCTTAAGAAATCTAGATAAGTTAGAACATGTCACCCATGCTTTCTATAAATGCAAAGGCACAAAACAACTAACCCACAATATCAAAAATCTTAAGCCACCTACATGATCAAACACATGGAATGATGTGAAATAACTACCAGAGAAGCCTATAAAAGAGAAAGTCCATGCTTATATGAAAGGACAAAGAATTATATTCAGTCAAAAAAACATAATCAAAAGAAAAAGAAAAAACAAAGCAAGTAATTTATCTAACTAAAACACTATTCCTGGCCATTAAAATACTTTTTTGTTAACTTGAATTCTAACTTAGACATTAAAGGATCTTTTCTGAAGATAACCAATGACGTGGTCTGAATCAAAGTTTTTGACTTCTAGTACTAGATCTCGTATATTGCAGAGAGCTTAGGAGATCTAATCAGATTTCAAACTGAAAAAACATTTTCAGAGAAGAAACTTATCTTTTAACCCTATAACTACTAAGAATTATTATCAACTTACAAGGGGACTTTGGATTCGAATTATTATATGGATCTAATAACTAACATCTTATCAATTATAGGGTTTAAGTGAAGCAAAATATGTTAATTGTTCAATGTAAATTTTGATAGGAAGCTTTGCTATAATACCGAGGACTTAAGTAGATGAGCATTTCCTCGTACAACAAGTTGACTAATTAGATTGTTCAGCATTTTTAAGGAGCTTACAAGTCAAAAAAGGATCCCCCAACAACTACCAAAGATTAAATAATGCCACATAGAGTACCCAACGGGTTCATAAATAGGTTTCATAAGGAGATGATTCATCTTGGATCCTTCAACTTACCCATTTCATTAGAGGCACTAAAAGAGGTGTTACAATTAAATAAGTTTTCATAGCATCTAACCAAGAACCATATTTCTAGCCATATTGTTGCCTTTGACCAAGCTCTTAGTTACATAAGAATTAAGGATGGGGATGAGGAAAATAGGTCAGTAGTAGTAAAACTCCAAGGAGGAATACAAGAGAGAGAGAAAGAAATCATCCAAGAGATTCCCAGATAAAAAGGTTGTACATAGGAAGAAGGAATAAGACTCTACCCAAACTAGCCAAGATTCAAGATCAAGGGTCCTATATTCCACTCAGGTCCTTTAGACCTCATCTTTGAGGCTATCAAAGGTAAAAGGTTGCTAAAAAACTAGATGCACTTCGAACACCAACATCTTAATGAAATAAGAACAAGAAAGGTAAGATCCACCTAAACCGCACGTATACAACTAAGGAATGAACCACTTGAGAAAGTAGATGGATCAGCTAGTAAAGAACACGTATTTAAATGAGTTCAAGTCAAATTAAGAGTGAAACAAATACTTAACGACTTGAGAATTAAGAGCCTAAGCCTCACCTCCGCAAGAGATGACCATGATAATTGTTAAAGGCCCACTATTAGCTGAGGACTCAAACTGCTAAAGAAATAACTACTCATTGTACTCATAAGTGGGTTATTATGTTATATGCAATATTCTAGTCATAAAAGAATCCTCAAATTCAAGCACTGCCTATTATATTCACTAAGGATGATCAACACGGGGTTAGCTAGCTACATGATGATGCATTGGCAGTCACCATCCAAGTGGTAGGGACTAATGTCAACAAAGTCTTCAATGGCCCAGGCACTCAGTAGACTTCATATTTCCAAGAGGCCTTTAATGACCTCTACATCAAAGACCTGAATATGGAAAGAAATACTTTATTTTTGTCTTCGAGGATGGCTACGTGATGCCTCTGTGAATTATCACTCTCTTTATTTCCTAGGGGAGAGGCTTTATATTAAACCCATGATAATGCGTTTCATGGTAATTAAACAGTCACTCCTATACAAGATCTTCACGAGATGACCTTTCATAAGCAATTTAAGCAATTGTGTCCATTGACTACCTAAAGTTGAAGTTCATAGTAGGAGAATGAGTATGGGTGATCTAAAAGGATCAAAAGGTGGTAAGAAACTATTATGTGACCTCGACCAAAAGGACATACTACATCATCTATGTGGACTTGAGTAAGAAGGAGAAGTTGAAGTCCTAAGAATGACCAATGTCCAACTGACATAAGACTACCTTAAGAAGGTATTTATAATTGGTTCAAATTTAGGACCCATGATTGAAGAGGACCTAAGCTCTCTATTAAGGGAGTTTTTGAATATTTTTGCCTAGTTTCACAAAGACATGCCAATCATCAAACTTTTATTAATCTATTATAGATTAGTAATCATCTTAGAATTCAAACCTATCAAGCAAAAAAGAAATTTCTTCAACTGAGAGAGAAATAAGGAGGTGGAAGTCAAGGTTAAAAAACTCTTAGAGTCTAGTTTCATTGAAGAAGTTAACAATCCTGATTGGCTCGTCAATGTGGTAATGGTGAAAAGGGACAATAAAAAGTGAAGCAAGTGTTTAGATTACACTAGCCTGAATATAGTGTTCCTTAAAAAATATATTTCCCTTATCTAAAATAAATCAGTTGGTCAATTCTACGACTAAACGCATGCTCCTTAGCTTTATGTACATGTAAATATGGAGAATACATCATTCATAACTCACCAAATATTTTACTGTTACAATGTCATATATGGCCCTAATTTCTCCTAAACAGAGGCTACATATTGGAAGCTCGTCCATATATTTTTCAACCTATTAATTAGAAAGACCATTGAGGTCTATGTAAGTAATGTGATTATCAAGTCTATGATTCCTAAAGACCACATGAATGACATTAGGAAAATGTTTGTGATCATGAAAGAGAAAAATATGAAGTTGAACCCTTAAAATATATGTTTGGAGAGCAGTCGAAAAAGTAACAGTGGTTTAATTTAAGTTAGAGGGATATACAGGCAAACTTAAGAAAATTTAGAGATATCCTAGAGATGAAATCACTAAGCACTATCAATGAGATATAAAGGCTAATGGCCAGGGTTATCGCTCTAAGTAAATTTATTTCCAAAGCTACTAACATGCGCTTTAATTTTTTTAGGCAATCAAATGATAAGAAAAGATAAGTTAGACCCCTTAATATGACGAGGTAATCCAACATTCAAGTCCTAGTTAGCCCAACCCATCAACTTGTTATCCCAAGGACTATAGATGTATTTTTTATTTGCTTAGGCATTTCGGCACATGTCATGTTTTTTGTCATGGTAAAGGAAGAAATTAATCTCAAAGGCTTGTTTATTTTGCTAATAAGGCCTTCACTGACCTTGAGAGCCAATACTCTCAAATAGAGAAGTTAAATCTTATGTTGGTTATGTAAAAGAGGAAACTGAGTCCCTATTGACCAATCCACTCCTCAGATAGATCTTACATAAAATAAACTTGTTGAGGCAACTAGTCGTACATTAACTTAGCGAGTTTAACATGTAATATAAGCTGTGAATAACGATCAAACTTTAAGCTCTGTCAGACTTTATTTTCAAGTGCACACAAGAGGAACCTTACTCTAGGAAGAAGCTCTCTGAGGACCATCAAGGTGCTTAAACATTTAAGAATCTATAGCCTCTGATATGGCCCTTCTATATAGATAAAGAATCTAATCCTCAAGGATGTGGAGCAAGTGTCGTCTTTATCAATCCAAAAGAATAATAGATAAGTTATGCTATTACGTTTGATTTTTAGGTGTCCAATAACATAATCATATATAAACTCTTCTAGCAATGTTAAGATTAGCCCGAGCATTATTTATAAAAAGAGTCCTCGTGATTTCGAGGCTCGATAAGAGAATATAGTGGCTTACCTATAAAAAGCGAAGGAATTAATGGCTCTATTTGAATTGGTAGAGATTCAGTAGATTCCTTAAAGTTAAGATCATAGGGTATATATATAGCCCGAGTGGCTTTAGCCAAAGATGTTAGGATACCTCAGCCTGTGCCGTTAGAACCCATCTCATAGTCAAGTATTAGGGAGATAATGGAATAAGTACTTCAGATAAATTCAAACCCAAGTTGGATTGATCCTATTAAGAAAGACAAAGATAGCAAAGAGATGCCCCTCGTATAAGTATGAAGCTTATCAATTTAAGTACACAATGATATAGTATACACTGATCAATGAAGTTCTCTACCAATAATGCTACTCCTACCTATATTTGAGGTGCTTAGGACTAAAGGAAGCTAACTATGTACTAAAGGAAATTTATAAGAGAATTTTTTTTATAACCAATCGAGCACTAAGTTCTTAGTGTACAAGGCCCTCAAATAAAGTGTAATGCCCACAAGAGGCATGCCATCCATATACATACATTACCTTAGAACTTGAAGATGATGTTAAGCCCTTGACCTTTTGCTTGAGGGCTCGACCTGATTGGCCTTTTGCCTTAAAGAAAGAGGTTGACAAAATTTACAGTAATTGTAGTAAACTATTTCACTAAGTGGGTGGGTGTAGAGCCCTTAACCAAGATCTTTGGGAAGAAAATCACAAATATTGTTTAGAGAAATCTCATCTACTAATTAGGTGTCCTACATACCATTATCATTGGCGACAAACACTTTGATAAAGAAAAACTCAAAGTTTTTATTGTACCCAAAGTCTAATGGGAAAATGGAGTCCTCAAACAAAATCATTAAGAAATTATTGAAGAAAATTGGAGGTTAGAATGAGGATTTTCCTAAGGTGTTATGGACCCTCAAGACCACAAGTAAGACAACAACCTACAAAACTCCTTTCTCATTATCCTTTGGGTACGAAGCAATCATCTCTACTAAGATTGAGATGCAAATTTATTAGGTGGTATATTTTGAGAAGCCTAAGAACTATAGGCTACTACAGGGATACTTAGACATTATTACATGTAAAGAGAACATATGGGATTAGAAGGATAGCTTATCAATAGAAGGTTACTCAATACTATAATCAGTGAGATTGAGAACGAGAATTCACAAATGAGGATCTAATCTTGAAGAAAGTATTACTGAAAACCAAAAATCCCAATTGAAGGCATCCCGAATCCAAACTAGGAAGGCCCCTATAATGTCCTTATGAGGATTAAGCCAGGTACATACGAGCTCGAGTACAAAAATAGAAGAGTTGTAAGGAAACCTTGGAATGATAAGCTCCTAAAGTGCTATTACCCTTAGGAAATTCTTCTAAGTGTTGCCTCTTTAAAATTGTATTGTCTTTTAATAATTTCAGGAAATGTAACAATGAGTCCCAGAGCACTTTTTTAGGAGCTCTTTCCAATTTAATACATTTATTCAAAGTTTAGCTCCTATACTCTATTTTATTGTGTAGATTAACCTTATAATGATGTCCACGGTTATAATTAAGACTATCATATAGATCAGAGCTCGTTCAAATAAGACAATCTATAATTACTAATATTAGATCTCTAAGAATAACCAGTGTTCATACTCTCAAAATTTGGGAAATATTAGGCGTGGTCAGCAATAAAGAAGCTTTGATAATTGAAACTCGTAATTGACATCAGATGACTTGTCTCAGGAAGATGGAGGTTTGAAAATCATTAGGTCTCCCTAAATTTAGCTTTCAAAAGGAACTTACCCTGTAATTAACATTGAGAATTTAAGGAGTTTTATTTCAAATATAACATTCTCCAAGAACTTATACTCCTTAAACTCAATTTATCCCTACGGTAACCTAAGATTTGTAAGGCTCCATTTGAGTACCTTTAAACCTTAAGCTTAAAGGGAAAAATAATTCCAATACTTAAAAAGAAATATGTCTTAAACTATTTATACTATTAGATAGTTAAACCTTTAAGCTCTTCTCAGACCTCGAGCTCACAAGAGGAAACAATTTGTATACTTGGGCAAATTATGACCAAGATAACCTAAGTACTATTTGGGGATCCAAGTTTTAAAACTGAGAACTTTCATGATTATTATACGATCAGTTATCAAAATTCATTCTCTCTGAGGGTTAATGAACTATATGTTACTTTAGTACTTAGTAAATTGTTCATTTGATTATCCTTGCTTGTTCTTTTAGATCGGACGAGCATAGTTCAATTACTCATTTTTGTTATCTTTATTCCTTCATGGGTTCTTAAACATTAAAGAGCTCAGATTGAATACTTAGTATAGAAAGGCTCTTCACCTGAAATTATATTAATTAACAATGTACTTACAAAAAAAAAAATGAAAAAGAAGACAACAAGGAGATCATCTTCAATCAACGGGTGGAGGTTCTTTGTCCCCAAACCTTATCTTAGTTGGTAAAGAAAATCTCAAAGTGTCTGGGTAAAGGATGAGTAGACACGATTGAAGAGCTCATTTCAATGTTGGAGATCATCGATAATGAGCAATCAATAGACATCTTTACATGTAACTTAAGAGCAAGCCCAAAGGCATCAACAACCCAGGAACCTTCATTCCTTTATCTAAGTCAATGATCTGAAGAGTGGGCTTAGAATCGCCTTCCTTAACTGATTGTTACTAAGGAAAGCTTGTTTTCCAACCATTAAAGGTTAATTTCAAGGTAGTGCCTCTGAAGACTTCAATGTGCTTGGTGAACCCCTAACTGGCCCCCTCATACCACTAGTTGAATATCACTCCACCAGCCGAGGCTTGAGCTTCCTCAGTTTTTTATTAAAACTCTTTCAGTATGTCTTTTAGCTTAGTTCGATCCTCCCACCAGGTTTATGTGGTGGCCTCAACTTTAGCCATTTTCCCTTAAAAGACACTACTAATCCTTTGGGCCTTGGTGAGTTTACTCTCCACAGTCATTGCCCTCAGCTCTGGTACCGAATTCCATTGCCTCTTAAGCAAATTGCTTAACCTTCTTTATTGCCTCATCCACGACTCATAGATATGGAGGACGAAGGCTGCCTAAAAAAAGAAGTATTGATTGATAAGAACATAAGCATGAAAGCAAAAGAAAATTTTGTAAGTTAAACTAACATACCTCAAGTAAGTCGTGGAGGTTAGTTTGGAATGCCTTGGCTTTATCGTACTTCGAGGTCACCTCTGAGCGCCCAGTATTTACGGTACACTCTCTCTACCTAAGCAATATAAGCATATGCCTGTACTTTACTCTCTTTGAGAATGGGAAGTTGGACATTGAGAAATAGGACGTTGAGGACCTAATCAAATAACTAGGATAACTCCTTACGAGCCTTCACTCGACATCTATGGTTGACACCCGAAGAGACAAAAGAGAAGTGAGAGTAAAAGCCTCAATTATCTTTGATGTGAACCACACCTAAAAAGGTGAAACCCAACACCAATACGTTGTTAACAAACCCAGAAACGCTAACTCAGATTCAAGAAAGAAAACCAAGACCCGTTGTCTAATTAAGAGACAAGAACCAAGGTTATATAATGAGTGATAAGTAAGATTTATGCACCACAAGATGAATTGGATAAAAAGAATCACAAGTTCTCAAAAGAACAAAGTTGGATAGTTTTTTAATCTCTCTCAAATTTTTAAATAACAAAGTCTATTGTTTCTAAGGCTTTAACAAGGTATTTATAGCCCTTAGAAACCTTAAAATCAGAAGGAAATATACTTATTCTCTGCCAAATAAGGATTAGACTTAATAAGGAAGGTTCAGCCCTAATCTTTATTTGTGCAGTTTTGCCAATTTCAAAGGAAATAAATTAAACAACTTTAATAAGGTTTTTCCCTAACCTTAAATAGCATAGGCACGCCAAATATATCTTAAATAACATAATTAGGCTGTATTACTAATATTAGCCCACTAATATTTAGTACAAATATATTCTTCAATCCTAGGCTTGAATTAAATTTACTAGGCCTTGTTCTTCTTGTGCAAATATAACCCCTTGTGAAGCCCCTGCAAAGCTTGAAGCACCCTCTTAGCTTTAGCCCTCGTGATTAGACCATCCCTAATGTGCAACGGATCATGATTGTTTCTATTGTTGCCACCTTGCTTTTCATCAATATTTTTCTCCGTTCAGATCTCCCGACGGACCCCCTTGACTAGTTAAGGCTTTCTTTAATATATCGGGCAGCTATCCTATAAAAAACATTGGTGATCATAAATTCTCTAGGATTTGAAGAAAGACAAGGCTTCTTTCTGCTACCACTATCCGGTCTAACCTCTCTATAAAGGTGTTTAAGTTAGTCTAGCAAGGTCAAAGGAATAAAAAGAGACAAAAAAGAATGGCTAATTATTACTTTTGTTTTTTGGCCATTTTTGGACGACTTCTCACAAACCACCTTAGACAAAAAAGTCTAAAAACTTTCAGGTTGTCCTAAGAAAAAAAGTCTTTGACTGTGTTGGTGTTCACCAAAGCTTAGTCAATCCTCTCTTGGTTGTTGGGGTCAATGTCGGGTTTGGACACAAATTTATAAAAGAATAGACAAATGTTAAGAACTCTCTCGATCTTATAAAATAAAAAGGAAAGGAAAAAGGCTACACCTATCTTACTAAAATTTTGAGGGTATACATAGACCCCTATCATTCGAGGGGCAGTCTCCCCTCTTTCTCCCCTGAAACAAATAGAGGTGCTTCCATATTTATTAGTAGAGGCAGGTCCCTGATAAGAGTCGGGTGACCCCTTATAGTTTGTGAGGTAATAAAACCCTTTTTTTTCTTATCCGAGTTCACCTAAATCTAGTAGAATTGCTTAAGCTACTATAAATGGGATCGGTTTATCTAGATCTTGCCTCAATAATTTAGAGTCTATATAAAATTATCCGAACATTCATGTTTATTTGACGGGGAGGTTCAGGTAAGCCAACATCCGAACAAAGTATGATTGAATAGGCAACCTAAAGCTTACTTAAAAGAATACAAAGTGCAGGGTGACCTCACCAATTAAGGGTTCTCCATGCTCTCTTAGGCATGGGACCTTTAGAACATTGACTTGGATATGTTATACATTGCCCTAAGGTCCTTCATATCTTTCTCAGTCATATATGAAGGATTATAAATGGGGCAATCTAATTTATAGGGGACCTTGGTGTCCCACCACATTTTTTTTCTTCATTTTAATGGCCTCGACAACCCTTATTCAGTGAGGAGCATTAGTAGAAAACTTCTCGGCTTTCAAGCCCCCCACTTGAAGTCATCCTTGAGTTTCCCTTAAACTTAATTAATTTGACCTTGGGATCCTTGTCTCAATGAGATCCCTAGCAAAGCAAATTTGACCTTGGGATCCTCGTCTCAATCGAGCTCCCTAGCAAAGCAAATGAGGTATAAATCTTCTTAGGTTACTCGTCTATAAATTTCCTGAGCCATGTTATTCCTAGTATTAAAGTCTACAATGCAACTACCCATCTCTTGACCTAAGATGTTTTAGGAATCGTTTATATGCTCTTGTTAGAAGATATTTCTAGAGTGTAAAGCCCAAAAGGATGAGATTAGATAACTCGTTATAAACTTGAACACTCAAAAATATCAGTCAAGCATTCATAGCATATCACAAAAAAAAAAAGAAAAATATATATTCAAAAACCCATAACCCTAAAAGTCCAAATATAGGAAGAAAAATGGGACATAGAACTTACTTGAAGCCAAAAAGTGAAGATTGAAGATGACTCAAGTGTACAAAATGTTGTAACAATCTTCAATAAATGCAAAGCTTCCCTCATTATAATCATAAATATTCTTTCTTAAAAAATTAAGGAAATACAGAAAATGATAAAGAAAAAAGAGCAACCCAATTTATAAGAATTTTTAAGGTTGATTATGGCTATTGAAAAGCATCTAATAGTCTGGATTAACCCATATGCAAGATGTCACTTCATCTGATACAGGCATCGGTTAGAGATCTCAGTCGTCATATGAGATTTAAGGATTCTAGATGAGTTTATGCCTTGATTAACTATAGAGACTCGATCATTAAGTAGTTAAAATGTAAAAGCAGAAACGACACACGATTTTTAAAAAGTCACCCACATTTAATTGTTAGCATCAATTTCAAAGTTTTTAATGTAGCAACATTGATGACCACTCCTTGGGTAGACTGGTGATTGAGCAAATTGGAGCTTGTCGTCCCTAAAAACTACATTAAGTTTCTAATATTGACTAACCAATACTAAAAATTGAGAGACTCTTGTTGCCCTTGGATTCTAAAGTTCAACCTACCAAAGCCCGATAAGTTAGGCTTGGTTCATAACTACCCAACCAGAGCCAAGCCCAGAAGAACACCAAAGCTCGACCTAGGGAGACTTATTGACTTCAACTCCTTGGAATTTAGAAGCTAAAGACACTACTTATCTATATTAAAGACCTTGAATGAAGGGTAGAGTCGGCTCACAAGCCTAAGGATCATCATTAGCCAAGATTCATTCATAATTCAAGGACGACCCATGACATACAAAATTGGAGATAGCACTATTAGGCTCATGATCCTAAAAAGTTCGAGTAAGGCAAAACACATTACCTATGCTCCCCACAAACCCGAATGCACAGAGTAACTAACCCACAATCCCAAAAATCGCGAGCAATTCACACAATCAAATATGTGGAGTGATGTAAAATGATTGCTCGATAAGCCTATAAAAGGAAAATTCTAGGCTCGCGCATAAGGACAAGGGATTAAACCAGGAAAAAAAAAAAACACACTTAGATAAAAAAGAAAAGTAAATCAAATAAGTTATCCAACTAAAACACTACTTTCACCCATTAGAATACTTTTCGTTAATATGAATTTTAACTTAAGCATTTGAGAGTCTTTGTAAAAAATAACTATCAACATGCACTACTAATAGTATATCTTACATTATGTAGAAAGTTCGAAAATTACAATCAGGTTTTAGATTAAAAGAACACATTTTCAAAAGAAGGAATTTATAGGATTTTGCTAATAACTGAGGATCACTATGAAGGTTAGTAAAATAATATTATCTTAAAATAAATGTGGACGAAAAAAAATTCTTTTAATAAAAAATTTTCATAGATAGTAATTAACTTTTCATTTTAAAAATTATGAAAAGTGGGATGATAGCAAAATCTCAAGGCTCATTGTACCAGTAAGTTTATATTTTGGCCTACAGAGTTTGGCCCATAAAGCCCCATGTACTCTTATGAGACCAGCTTCTTTTCTCCACAGGTGAAGTACCACGTACCTAATTAATATACTAATTATAAATAATCGTTTTCCAAGATTAAAGAGAATTCTGAAGATAAAAAATCTCAAATTGAGGGATTCAATTATTTTGATGAATTTTTATCCAATTTTTTTGTTTGATGTAAATAAAATATATTAGAATTAAATTTCATAAGCCCGTATTTTAATAAAATAAAATAAAATAAAAACTTTTATTCCACGAGGACCCTTAAATTATTATTCATTTATTTTTATATTAATTTTATGTTCTAATCAAATAATAGATTTATTTTCATTTTCAATTGTTTTTCCTTGTTCTACTCAATTACTTTCCTCATTTCTTTCACTAAGAGTAATTTTCTTATATTCAAATGTAGCAAAAAGTTCAATTTACATCTATTTTCAAAATAAAAATTCACTATAAATATGAATACCTCATATGAATTAATACAGAAAAAGATATTCCAATCATGATAAGTGGATATAGAAGTATACCATTAAAACGAATAAAAAAGGGGGAAAAAAAAGAAAAGCAGAAAGAATTTTTTTTTTAAAAATTTGTTTAGTTCATGATTTGAATAAAGAAAACTAACGTTAAGTTCTTACATATATTTTGAACACAATTTTCTGAAAATAATAATATAATTTATACAAAAATTAACAATTTAGTCCTTATATTATTATTAAAATACTCACTAAATTTTTATTTTTATAAAAATAACTCAACGAGTTCCTACCATTAAAAAATTTCTATTAAAATTAATTTTTTAAAGATAAAGGTCTTTTAAAATATTGTTAATTAATATTAAATAACATAAGTACAATTTTACAATTGAAAAGATAAAACAAAAAAACATATATATATATATATATTAAATCATAATCCTCTTGGTAGGTGATCGGTGGACACTAGTGCTTTCGCTACGCCAAAATCACGATTTTATATATTGCAAAATCGAAGCCATGAAACTCAGATAAATTAAGCCAAGCCATTCGTTTTCCCTAATTCATAAGATTCTCTGTTGTTGAATGGCGAAGCTAATTGTTGGGGAACAAACAATTGTTGGTGACAAAGAAGAAACTGATCTTATCATTGAAAAGATTCTTTAAAATTAACGCTTTAAAGATAAACATATCTTTTATAATATTATTAATTAATTTAAATAAAATAAATAAAATTTTTACATTGAAAAAGATGAAAAAGTAATTAAATTATAATCCTTCGTCTTCTGCCCCTACCCTACTCCTATGCTGCTTTCCTTCCATTAGGTGATCAATGGAGACTAGTGCTTTTACTACGGCAAGTGCGCACACACTCCCATTTACCCTAAAATTCCTCTAGATTTTTTTAAAATATTTTACATTTTTTTAAATATTAATATTATATTATTGATAAATTATTATTAATATTATACTGCAGGATGTTTGATACCACAATTAAAAATTTAATTAAAAAAATTATATTCTTATATTAATATATATTCGAACACATATTTTTATAAAAAAAATATATATCATATTTTATATTAGTGAAGTAAATGTTAAGAAAGGAACACATATCTTATTAAAAAAAGGAGAACACAAACTTTTTAAAAAAAAAAAGAACACAAATCTTTTAAAAAATAAAAATACAAATCTTATAAAAGAGAGATAAAGACTCTTTAGAATGGATAAAAGAATTTAACCTAAATCAAAAATATTTTATTTTAAAAACTAAAAAATACATAAAATATTGTTAATAACAAAAAACACTGCACATAGACCCTCCTCTAACAATTTTAAAAGATCAGCCAAATACGAAATCTCAACCAAGCACTAGGATTTGTTGGGATTTGTTTGCTTTGGGCGGCAGCAAAGTTGCTTGCTCAAGACGGCAACGGAGAAGTTTGAACTAGATCTTTGACCTTTAGATTCACGTAAAATGTCACACTGAGTTGTTGATTTGCTGGATCAGAACATGGAATCAACTATTGGGAATTGCTTTCCATGGGGCGGTAGAGGTACTTACTTGGACAATGAATGGTAGAGACAGCAAATTGCAAGATCTCTAAGAAAGCATGGGCAATGGAGGTTTACTACTATCGAGTTGGCACGATTGGCACGCTAGCTACTGGTAATTGGCCGTTGGCCAATGGCCATTGCAAATAAAAATTAGCCATGTGGAGCAAAATTTGAGTTGCTTGTAGTTTTGGTCTAGTGAACTCAATTTGGAATGATTGATGGGTGATCTTTTAAAGCAAATTGTAGTTGGAGTTCAGTATTTTTACGGTGATTAGTGATATTGAAATTTTTTTTGTTTTTACTGGCACAATGTTGTGGCTTTGTTGGGATGATGGTTTGGTGATTAATGATATTGTGGGGATGGTAGTTTGGTAATGAGGGTATTGCATGGATAATGATTTTATAATTTTAATTTTTAATTTTGTTTTTTATTCTTAATTATTTCTATTTGTAATTTTGGACTAATTAAGATATAATATTTTCAATTTCAATCACTATTTTATAACCAATTAATAAAAAGTACTACTAATTTTTTATTTTTTAATCATCATTAAAAGTTATTATATAATATATATATATATATATCACATCATGCTATCTAAGGGTTAAATAGTAAAAAATTAAAAATCAAGTATTTAATAAAATCATTTCAATGATAAAGATAAATTGAAGTATTTTAAAAAATATAGGAACCTAATGAATAATTTAATAAGAACACGGGGATTAAATTGATAATTTTTTAATATTGTTTAGAATTTTAATTATTAAAATAGAATGAATTTTAATTTCTTAGACTTTTCTTTCTAGTTTATACTAAAGATTTGACTTTCTTCTCAATTCTTTCATATTTTCGGCCTTTTTTTTTTCATTCTTAAAGTCTGTTCAGTATCTAATCCTAATTAAATAACTGCATGTCTATACAAGCTCTAAACTTATGGTCAGATAAGAACAATCATTGTACCCTACAATTATAGATATTACACTAATCTATATAAAAGAGATTCACCGACAGACCTACATCGATGAAAATATATCAGAAACATAGTATTTGAGAACATACTTGCATAACGACATTTTCTAACACCTATTGCATCTCTTTACAACTATGTCATTTCTAGTATACCCATAGGTCTTTGTCCCATTAGAGACAAGGTTCTAACTCCTTAGATATGGCTAACTCTTATAACTTGCTAATTCCTAGCAGTACTAACTCTTAGCATTTATGAGTCTCAATGCTGCTAATTCTTAGCACTAGTCTAAACTCTTTTGGATAAGATCTGAACGCCTTTAGATCATACAATATCTGTAACGTTACAAGTATTGTACCATATATTTATTTAATATTGATGATTTTATTTGAAATATTTATTGTATAAATATTAAACAATTAATATTCATGCAATATTAGAATGACACATAAGCACTAACTTTAACAAACTCCTACTTGCTCTAGTTTCATTCGTACTAGTATCTTATACCAATACTCTCCACGTGTTTCTTAAACATGCTAGGAGTTTAGGCCTGAATGGGTCTTCTACATTATCCATGGAAAGTATCCTAGATGCTATTACATCTCCAATGGCTAAGAACTTTTTAATTATGTGGTATTTAAAGTCCACATTATCAGAATACTAGTGTGACTTATGTATCTTGACTTGAGCAATTACTTCGTTATTGTTGCATTATAATGGGATAGGTTATATTAAGCTAAGCTCTGCAACTAACTTGAATATCCATAGCGCTTCTTTTGTGGGCTTCTCAAGCTACAACATATTCTACCTCCAAGGTAAAATTAGTTGTTGACATCTAAATTACATATTTTCAACTATCTCCAGTACCGATTAAGGAGAAACACATAACCAAATGTAGACTTTCTACTATTCGGATCAAACAGAAAGTCTGAATATATGAGTCATTTCTCTTATAAGAAACTTTTTTCATGATTCATAAACTTATCCTCTATACCTCTAGCGTATTTTAGATATGTTTCACAGCTATCTAATGGTCGTGACTAGATTAGACCTATTCCAGTTCATAACAATTACAGCCATCTAAATTTAGGTCTCTTACAAAGTATGGCATGCATCAAGTTATCTCTAGCTGATGCATATTATAAGTTAGACATTCTAACCCTTTTTATCTTTTTCCCGAAAACACTTCCTCTTAGAAAGATAAATGTCATGTCTAAAAGGTATATTAACTGTCTCACAGTCAATAAAGTTGTAACTTTCCAAGATTTAATCTATCTACGAAGATTGGGAGAGTCTTATCAATCTCCTAACTCTATCTCTATAAAGCTTTATACCTAGTATAAAGAAAGCCTCTCTCAAATCTTTTAAGGAGAAGTTCTTACTCAGATAACACTTAACTGATTGGCTTGCAACATACCAACGTCATTTTTGACATTAAATATGTCTTCACTTAGAGAACTAGAAAGATAATCATGCTCCCACTACCTTTTCTGACCATATATGCCTTCTCTTTATTCTAGATAATACTAGACTTTTGATGGAAATGAAGATACTAGCTTCGAGAAGACTGCTTAAATCCATAAATGGACTTGCTCAGTTTGCACACTAGATTAGAAGTTAGGCTGGATGCAAAACTTTTAGGCTATTCTCTTACTCGAAATATACATTCCGGAACACCGTCTTTACATCCATCAGCCAAACCTCAAAATCTTAATGTGCTGCAATAGCCAAAAAAATTCAAATTGACTTTAACATGGTTATTGATGAAAAATGTTTCCTCATTGCCGATTCCAAATCTATGAGTATAACCCTTTTTCATCAGTTGGGCCTTAAAGGTCTCTACCTTAATATCAAGCCTACACTTCCTCTGTGTAAACTCATTTACAACAAATAAGAACAATTTCTATGGGAAGCATAACTAATTTCTAAACTTGATTGTCATGTTTAGAGTCAATTTTTAATTTTATGGCATGTGGCCATTTTCTCGAATCAATGTCAAACATCACCTCTTTATAAGTGAAAAATTATTTTCTTTATCTAAAAAAATACCAAAGGCATCTTTAGGTAGCAAGCATACCGAATTGGTGGCCTTGATATCATTTTCCACTTATAAGTAAAGTGTGTACAGATATTTCACTCATTTAAACATGAAATTCCATCGTCGTTTTATATAAATTATGATTGACTTCATCAAGTTCAATCCTTCTATAATCTATACACTCTATGAGAAACTATTTCTCATGGGAGGTGGAATTACAAACAACGAACATGTTTTGTTCCTTTAGATCATAGAATAGGTATCCCGTCGAATGTATAGGATACCCAATAAACCAATATTTGTACCTCTGGGGTGCAAGTTTATCATGTTGTATAACTTTTATGCAAGCAGAATAACCCTAAGCCTTAACATACTTAAGACTTGGTTCCCTTCCAGTTTATATCTTATACATAGTAGAAGGAACGACTTTTGATGGAATTAAGTTCAATAAGTGACCAGTAGATTTTCAGAGCACAATCTCATAGATATTCTAGATCAGTAATGATCAACATCAATCAAACCATATCTAATAAAATTTGATTTCTCATATCTAAAATACCTTTTTGTTGAAGAATATCTAGAGGACTATGTTGAGTAAGAATCTCATTCTCTTATAAATAATTTGTGAATATATAGCTTATGTACAAAACTATCGTAATCTAATTGAAGGCATTCAATATAAATAAAGGTTTATTTCTTTACTTTCTAGTCAGAACCTTTTGAACACTTCAAAAGTTTTCGACTTATGTTTTCGACTTATGTTTTCCAGAAACACATGTTCGTATGGTGATAAATCACTATACAGACAATGAAGTATCAAAATCTACTTGTAGCAGTATGATTCATTAAACTAAATACATCACTATATATAAATTCTAATAAATCAATGGCCCGGTGTATAACACCTACACAAGGATTTGGTCATCTTCCCTTGAATTTAGAATTCATAAACTAGTCAAGGTTCTCTAGTCAGATCAAGTATCTGACCATCTTTAACAAGACAGGATAGTCGTCTTACGACTACATGACCTAATCTTATGTGCCACTATAGCTTATTATTCAAAGCTCACTGAACTACTATTGATTCTTTTCACTTAGATGTTCAAGATATTTTTTGTTGTATTTAAGATATAATGTCATTCATTACCTAATACTCAATTAGGAAAACATTATCTTTATCACATAAATATGAGGAACTATTCATAATATTTTTATGATAGCTCTCTCTGTCTACTATAGGGAGTGATATGATTCGTCTAATAATGTTTGGTATAAAATAGCTTGTTTACAACATAATGCTACTGCTAGAATGGAGAAGTAACCTAAAAGGTCCTATCAGCAACCACATCTAGGAAATCTCTACTTCCTATGCGAAGCTGTACTTCTCCTTGTAGCTTCGTAGCATTCCTCAAATCATGTAACAACTTGTAGATGTAAGAAGAACAAGCAGTACTTCATACCTCTGTACATTTAACATCATATGTTAATGAAATGTCAATGTTTGGTAAACAGAAATTTAAAAGGACTATCTTTTCTTAGTCAAGTGGCCTTAAACAATAACGCTTACTGTTTCAAACCTTATCACAATGAAAACACTTTTCTATTGTGACTATTCTCTATTTGTGGTTTGGATATATCAAATAATTTTTCAGACAGAGCATTATACTACTTGCACATCTCATATGCACATGCTCGTGCTGAAGATCATTGGACACTGAGTTCAAGATATATGATTTTGATTCTCAAATCATTCTTAATCATTTTCTGATAAATTTTCACCTCTTCAGAAGAGGTAATATCAGAAAGACCTGAGAAGTGGACCATATTAGTATTTTACTCCAGCCTAACGCTGTAACAATATTGGCTTTTGTAAACCTAATAGGTAGACAACTCTTGTCAATTACATATCATGTAACTTTTATTAGTGATCTTAAATACACCTTATCTTCATGCTATAGCAATATTGGGTAAGTGTATTCTATATTAACTTGTTAATTATCAAATATATATTACTAATATTACCCTCACATTGTAGCAATATTAAAAAATACATTTGCATATATTTGTCTCATCTCATATTTGATCGGTATAGTCCGAGTCATACCGACCAAATCTCTCATGCTGAAGCAATATTGAAAAAGATTGTAGTGACTCGTCTAACACCATATTGACAAGATGAACCATGTAAAATATTATCTGATAATGTAATACTATTCAATTTGATTAAGAGAGATTTTTAAATACTATGTCTCATCTCATGAGGAAGTGATTCTCAATCAATCATTTATTTCTGTGCAACCACAATTAACCCCTACTAGTAGGGCTTCTATTATGGTTACCAGCATAGAAAAAATGATATTGGTTTATAATTCAGACTAATAACTCTTATTACTGCATCTCATAAACTCCCACATGCCTAAATTAAAATTTAAATAATTTAAAATTAATTCAGGAGTTAATAGACCAGCGTCGTAGTACCAGCCCTAGCGCTGCAACACTAGCTTACCAGTGCTGTAGCACTAAAAGATAGAACCCCCAGTGCTGCGGTGCTAAGCCTTGAGTGTTGCGTCGCTGAGGCTTGGAGTGCTCATTATCTAGTTCTGCGGCTCTGGAGCCTGGAAGGCCTCAACGTTGCGATGCTAGACTACACTGTCGTGGCATCTCGGATGCTGCCTTTCCCGGTTTAGCATTTTCAACACTTAAAATGCAACACTATAGCCCTGAGACTCTACCAACAACTCAATTAACACTCTAAAACACTTAATCAACACCATAAAATGCTATAATACCATTTGTTGGGTATGGTGTTTCGGTTCTAAACCGTATTAGGTGGGGGTATGCATGTGTACATGTCCATTGTTCATTAATACATATACATGCATCTCATTTCTTATAAACACAACGGAAGCTAAAAATCTAATTTTCTAAAACAATGAACATATTAAATTTTTTCTTCAATACAATAATGAACAAATTAAAACATATTAATCATATTAATATCAAAATTAAGAAATAATCACCTCACAAGCCTTTAGAACGGTTTAAGTTTGAGTACCCCTTAAAATGAACCAGCTGGCAATTCTAGGACTTAATGGGGTAGGCTTGAGTAGATAGAATAACAGCTTTAATTTTAGCACTGATTTAACTCTTAAACTATAAATCTAAGACAAACTCTTTATCTTAGATTTTGTTTGTTTAACCTTGTTCAAATCTTGAACAATTAAACAAAACTTTTGTTATTACAATGAGTGGCCTTGATAGAGAAGAAGATGGAAATCAACACTTGAAAACCAAAATTAAAGAAAAACTATTTTTTTCTCTTTCTCCCTAGCTTGGTTGGCCACCAATTAGCAAAATGACAACCCATTTTGTTTCATTTGTTTCCATTTATATAGGCTTAAATTTCTTAACCATTAAGCAAAGACTTTAACTTACCCTAAGGATTAAATTTTAACCTAGGTTTAGTTAAGCTTACTTAGCCTTTAAGTTTTCTCCTTAACTCAACCTTAGTTATCTCGTAACTTAAGTTAGGTTAACTATTACTTAACCATTAAGTTTTCATTTAATACTTATTTAATTAAATTAACTTTACCTTAAGGTTAACATTTAACCAAGGTTAAGTTAATTTCTACTTAACAATTAAGTAAAATAAATACCTAGATTAGTTAACAATTAAAATAATCAATTAAATAAAATTACTCTTAAGCCTTTTTTTGGTTACCAAGTTAACCCAAAGTGGGTTCCACCTAACCACACACTTGAGTAAACTTAACCAAAAGCTCACTATGTGCCACATGTCAATATTTAATTTGTCAACAATAATTATTAACTAATCAATATACTTAAATCTTAAGTCTTGACACGCGCACATCTTAATGGTTATTGAAATAAATATTTGATTTTGCTAGAAATTACTAGATTAAACAATTCAATCTGGTACGCTGCCCAGTGCACAACGAGTACACTTTATATTGCAGGACTCTCTAGGTCCACACTCGACTCATCTAATAGAACTATTCCAAGAGTTCGTGATCAATGCCCGAGTTAGACCATACAAGCTGAGGTCAAAGTGCATACGTATAATACTTCCGCTACCTATATCCTTGAAGAGTGGGGATATATCAGCATCGTCAAATCTCTATATGCTAATTCATGAACTTATCTCCAGATTTTTATTTCACAAAAAATATCCGTAAAATCTTTTGCGATATTGTTTAACCCTAAGAAAAACTCTTTTTTAAAGTTTTTGCTTTTGGCCAAAAGACTTCCTAAAATACAATTCTTAGAGCATCAAGATATACAACTCCCCTTTGAGAGCTGACGGATCCCATACCTGTGCACACCAAACTCCATGAGCATCAGACCATAATCAGTGATATGTAACGGTCAGACCATGGAAGGTCTTTGACATCAGTGGAACAAAAGCCCCCCATGGCACTCAAGTCAAAGGACTAGAAATACTACTCAACTTATTATGACTTACCATTAACGGCTTCATAGGATGTCTATTGGCATCCTCATGAGTCTATATAGTATCTAGTCCTAACTAAATACCTGCATGTCTATACAAGCTCTAAGCTTATGATCAGGTAAGAACAACCATCTATACCCTATAGATATAGATATACACTGATCTATATAAAAGGGATTCACCAACAACCCACATCAATGAAAATTAATCAGGAACATAGTGTTTAAGAACATCCTTGTATAATGACATTTTCTAGCACCTATTGCAACTATTTACAACTATGTCAATACTAGTATACCCTTAGGTCTTTATCCCATTACAGACAAGATTCTAACTCCTTAGATATAGCTGACTCTTATAGCCTGCTAACTCTTAGTATTTATAACTCTCAGCGCTGCTAACTCTTAGCATTTATAACTCTCAGTGCTGCTAACTTTTAGCACTAGTCTAAACACCTTTAAACCATAATTGAACTCTTTCAAATTATAAAATATATGTAATGTTATTAGCATTGTACCATATATTTATTTAATATTAAAGATTTTATTCGAAATATTTATTGTATAAATATTAAACAATTAATATTTATAAAATATTAGAATGACACGTAAGTGTTGAGATTTGTGCTTACGTGCCATCCCATTTTGTACAAATATTTAATTATAATATTTATATAATTATCATTTTTAATAAAATTATTAAATGGTAAGATACATGTAATGTTTCAGACATTGTATGATTTGAAGGAGTTCAGATCTGGTCTAAAGGAGTTTAGATCAGTGCTAAGAGTTAGCAACGCTAAAAGTTATAAGTGTTAAGAGTTAGCAGGTTATAAGAGTTAGATAAATCTAAGGAGTTACAGCCTTATCTAAAATTGGACAAAGACCTTAAAATATATTAGTAATGACATAGCTTCAAAGAGTTACAGATGGTGCTAGAAAATGTCATTATGCAAGTATATTCTAAAACATTATGTTTTTGATCTAATTTCATCGATGCGCGTCTATTGGTGAAACCTAATAATATATATTAGTGTATGTCTATATCTGTATAGTCCAGATAGTTAAGCTTAGCAAATTATGAACTTAGCAGAAGCTCGTATAGAGATATAGGTATTCAGTAAGGACTAGTACTAAACAGACTCACGAAGACCTCCAATAGACATCTCATAAAGCCATCAATAAAAAGTATTCTGAGTTGAGTAGTATTCGTGATCCTTTGACCTGAGTGTTATAGTGAACTTGTAAGTGATCCACCATACTTTGGTTCCACCCACACATGTCAGAAACCTTTCATGGTCTGATCGTTAGGTGTCACTGGGTATAGTTTGATGCTCATGGAGTTCGGTGTGCGTAGATATGGGATCCATCAACTCATATGAATGAGTTGTATATCCCGATGCCTCGAGATTATATTTCAGAAAATCTTGTAGTCACAAGTATAAACCCTGATAATAGTTTCTATAAGGCTAAACAATATTGCAAAAGTGTTTGCGGATATTGTTTATAGAAATACAAATCTTGAGATAAATTCAAGGTTAGGCAAATAGAGATTTAATGGTGATGATTAATATCTCTACTCTTCCAGGATATCAATGATGGGGGGTTATAAGTATATGTTATAATCTTAACTTGTATGATCTAATATGCTACTTTGTAATATTCGTAATGTGTGTGGGGGGCATCGTTCATGGACGTATGGAGGAGATTCATATGACAAATTAGGCGTGGACCTAAAAAGTCTAACAATATGAAGTGTACTCGGTGCGCACTAGGGTAGTGAACTGGATTCAATAATTTGATATAGGAAATTTCATCAAACCAAATATTTGCTTAAAGATCCCTTGGGATGTACATTTATCAAGACTTAATTGTTAAGTGCATCATATAATTAGTTGACATAATTGTTAACTAATGAGATGTTAACAAGTGGCATAATTTGGTCCATAAATTATTTTATCTTAAATTAACCTATTAAACCTTACCAGTAAAACTAAGTAAGGTAATAATGGCATGATATTATAAATGAGTGAACACCATTAAAGTAAAGTTTACAAAACTTGTAAAAATTAAAAATATTTTAATTTTTATTAAGTGGGTAATTACATTATACTAGCACAATAACAAAAGAAAATGAAGATGTCATTTTCAATTTTATTTGTGTTAATTAATAGTGGTGTAAATTTATTCAATGGATAAGCACTAGTAAGAAGAAGAAAAAATATTGACCAACAAAATTAATGAGTAGGTCATATTTTATTTTTCGGTGGAGAAAAAAAAAAGTGGTTCAACCACTAAAGAGAGGAATTGATTTGATCAATTCTCTCTCAATTTTCATCATTGGTAGATGCTCATCAAGTGATAAGAAAATAGAAAAACGAGAGTGAGAAGTGTGCAAAAGTTAAGCAAAAATAATTCTTTGAAAATTAGTTTCAAATGGGATATGCAAGAGTTGTATAATCACTTTATGTTTTAGAACAAATATTTGAATTCAAAATATTGAACACATATTGCTGGAAATTTCTAATTAAAGCTACCATTCTAGCTCCATAATCCCACTAGATTGTTGTAGACTAGAATTGTTCAAGAGTAGACTTCAAAGTGAGCTCCAAAATTTAAATTCTTCACCGAAGTTCATCAAAGGTATATTTCTGCAATCTTGACATGTTTATAATTCAGTTTACATGTGTACATGTTGATTATATATTTAATTCTGCTGCAAATCATATATGTGAGACATATATTTAAGTTTTTTACCATATACACAATCACATGCTTACACCCAAAAATATATTAACAGTAAGCACCAGCTCCAACAGTTACCTTGATAATTGATTCTGGTTTTGAACATTATAAGTACTTAGTTGTTTTTAAGGATTAAAGAAAATAATAAAATTTTGAATTTCATAAATTAAAAGTTCAAAAGGGATCAATGTGAATCAAAGATAAAGAAGTAACGATACTCGACCTAGCTCTAATTATGAACACTTGTAGATGATTAATTTATATGAAATAATTATTAAATGGACAGAGACAGCTATTTTATAATTTATCTCCAAAATTAGGAGTTTAGTTTTATACTTTTAGTGGAGTAATATAACGTTAATAAATAAAATCATATTGAATAAGAATTTAATTAAATTATTTAATTTATTGGAGCTTAATTTTGTAGGTCTATCAGGTCTCTATGCTAGCTCCATAAAATATTAACAGACCATTAATTAATTGTTGAATCTAAAATATTAATTGGCCCAAGTTTAATTTGATTAAACTATTAAATCAATTAATTAATTTTGTTGGTCTATGTTTAATTTGATTAAATTCATTGAGCTCAATCAATTGTTGGCCCAATTCAAAATAGTTATGGAATTAAATAAATAATTAAATTATTTATTTTGAAAAATTAGATTATTTATTTAATTTAGATAAATATGAATTATTTAACTTATTTAATTAGACATAATATTAGATATTATCCTAATTCTTATCAGATAAAGATTTATTCTTTTAATTATCTAAAGTAAAAATAATATAAAGATATTATTTTATCTTTATCCTACTAGAATTCGAAGTTTAGATAGAACAAGGATATGTACACTAAAAAGGAATTTTTAGAATCACTTTTTTCATATTCTTCTTTTTGTGCTTCTTTTTGGGCTAAATGTTTTTTAGAGAAAAAAAATTAAGAACACAAAATTAGATCTTTCACATAATTAATCAACTTGTCCATACATGTAGTCAATTAGTGAGAGATACAACATGAAAGATTTGTTGGTGTTGATAGAAAATATTTGTTGAAAATTTGTAATTGAGATATTTTTCTTATGCCTTTTGTTGCTAATTAAAATAAACATAACAAATTTCTTAAAATAGTTCTTGCAAATATTCATTTTAAATGGTTAGGGAATGACATTTTCTTATATGAGTTTCTCAATGCTAAAGATCAAAAACATGTTTCGTTGACGAAGCCTTGGAATTTCAACTGATTTTTTCTCGTATTTCAAGTTGTTTCACAATCTCACTATAAGAAAAAAAGGGATTTAGTGATAAAAATTTTGTGATAGATTTTTTTTGCTATTATAAAAATTCATGAAAAAAATTAGCATGTATTTTATAGTATCAATAATTTGTGATAGAATATAACAAAACTATTAATATTTTTCTATCACAAACGTATTATAAAATTTAACATAAATTTGTGATAAAAAGTATCAGAAAATATGTACTAGTAATTTAGTGAGAGAAAATTTATGATGAAAAGTGACGTGGTAGTGCATAAATGGAAAAACAACGTAATTTTGTCATTTTTTTTTTCATAATCTCTAAAAAAGCCGTTTTCTTTTTTTTATTTTTTTTTCAAATTAGATAAAACTGTGGTGTTTAGTGGCAATATTTTTTTCAAATTATCTATATGGCGTTGTTTAATACCCAAATAACAATACATAAAATGACATCATTTATATTTGTATTTTTCTTAAGAGTACATGGAATGATGTTGTTTAGTATCCAATTTTTTTTCCAATCAGAATATATATATGACATGGTTTTATGCCCAATGCATGTGGACGAAAACATCATCGTGTGGATATTATTTTTTTAAGAATTTTTAAAACATTATCATTATTTTTGATAATTTGGTTTTATATAATTTAATTTAGAAATAAAACGATGTCAGTTTTAGCAATATTTGAGTAGTATACCAACGCCGTTTCAAGAGTTGTTTAAGTTGCCTCTTTAACACTTAGATGATTTGAGTAGGGGCTTCCATTTTTTCTCTAAACTGAAGAACCCCATAAAATTTATCTAGTTCATCTACTCTTTGTTTTAAAGACTTCAATTTTGCAGTTCATTGATGGGCGTATTTTATACTTATATTTTCACTTCCTTAAGTTTAACATTTGTTCATTTTAAGTGTGAATTGTAGACTTTTTTATGTGCTTTATTATCATTTTTAGGTTTGAAGTCACTAGAGCTATTTGGGATAAAAATCTAAGAAAAACAAGCAAAACTGCTAAATTTGTGCAAGAACTCAATGCCCCACCACTAGAATAATAACTACTACAATAATTGCGAACAATAATTTGCTACAATAAATTGCTATTGTGGCTTCGCTATAATAAAATGCTACAATAACTTTGATATAGTGCTCATGCCGAGGCATTGGAGTGACAAAAGAAAAACCAAAATATACAAAACTTAAGCATTGGGGCATTAAGAAACCAGGCCAAGGGTGTTAAACACTGAGTTCTAAATATGAAATTTTAAATTTGACTTGTATTCGATGTTTTTTCATAATTTAAAGATATAAGCCTATAAATAGAAGACCAAAAGGCCTATTTCAAAGGAAAAAAAGAGATAGCACGGGAGAAAAAACCTTTTAAAGAGCTAGAGTGACTTTTGGAGAATCAAGAGAAGTCTAGAAGATTGAATATTACAACAAATTAGTTTTATCTCCTTAATTCTTTATCTTTCTAATTTCTATGATTTTCATGACATTTTTTTTCAATAAGCTCTAGAACTCTTTATTTCATCACGAACTAATTTCTTTATCCAGAATTACATTTTGAACTCAATAGGTAACTTGAATCAATTTATTTTCTCATAGTTATGAATTCAATATTGAATTATTTAATTTATGGGAATTCTAATAAACTAAGGAAAGGAATTTAGGTGTTGCCCTTGAATAGATTGAAGCATAACAACTTTGAGTTTCATGTGAGATAAAAATATACTCATATGGTATACATAATAGATAAAGAACCTATTCTTACTGAGTTTTGATTTAATTTGATTACTATAGGAATATAGGTAATTAATTAGGCAAAATATTCTATATTGAGAATCACAAACAAATCAAGGAGATGAATTCCCTATTTTTAGGGATATTTGATTGTATATTTTTGTATATTTTCTTATTATAATTATAGCTAGCTTTATTTCCATTTTCATAGGTTATATTGTATCTGTAAAAGGGAGAGTATTTCTGCCTTCTTCAATAACAAGAAATAATATTTTCTTCTTCCGCCTAACCTTTATAGTATCAAAGCTAACATAATTGGCTTTATTCATCCTCTGTTTTTTTTAACATTCTTCCTCCTATTTGCTTTTTCTCCCCTTTTCCCCATTTTTACTGATCCAATCCCTATCTATCACCATGTCATAATTGCTGAATCAGTCCCTACCACCACTGTCAACACCAACTATTCTAAACCACCAACTAAATTTTACCCACTTTCATATTCCAATTCTATCAAAATCACTACAATTCGCCTCAATGAGAACAACTTTCTCAGGTGGTCCCAGTATGTTCGAATGTTTATTACTAGGAAAGGATAAATCGGGTATCTAACTAGTGACATTACAAAACAATAAAAAAAAACTAATGCTAGCTATGCTGTTTGGGATGCCGAAAACTCTATGATAATGGCTTTGTTAGTAAACTCCATGGAGGAGAACATAAGTTTAAACTACATGTGGTATGCTACTACTAAAGATCTTTGGGATAATCTCACATTGATGTATTCTGACCTTGAAAATCAATCCCAAGTATATAAGTTAGAACTCAAACTAAGGGAAGTCCGTCAAGGTGAGAATTTTGTCTCTAAGTATTTCAATATTCTCAAAGGTTTGTGGCAAGATCTTAACTTATTTAATGATGATTATAGGGGGAAGAATATTGATGACTGTAAGTACTTTAAAAGGAGGAAAACTCATGGATTTTCAAATTTTTGGTCGGGCTCAATGTTGTTTTTTTTATGAAGTACGATGTAGGATTATAGGTTATAAACCTCTCCCCTCCCTCTGAAGTTTTTATGAAGTTCAACATGAAGAAAACAAGAGGAATGTCATGCTTGGAAAAAAAAAACACACCATTGGATAAGTGGAAAACTCAACATTAATAGGGACTATTGCTATTTCTTATCATCCCCTTAATACCCAATGCCGCCAAGATGACAAACCAATTATTTGGTGTGATTATTGCAATAAACCACGACATACTCGTGATTCTTGCTGAAGATTACATGGAATCCTACTGATTAGAAACTTGTTGAGTGGAAGAATTATAAGAGTTAATAAAATCTAGGGCGTATTCATGTGGGTATTGTATCTATCATTTAAACATGCATTACTAACGCATCTCATACATTATAAAACGCAGTGAAAGTACCAAAAATCTAATTTCCTAATAATAAACACAATAAGTTTTACATGTATCTCATAAATGTAAATTTTAAAGGAATTGAGAATTTATTACCTTAGTAAGCCTTTGGATTTTTGTCGAATCGCGATGAAGTGACATGTTCACAATTCTAGTTCCCCAAGATGGTGGGCTTGGGAAGCCTAGAATGGCAGCCTCCTTTTCAGTAAAAGATTCAACACTTGAATCCTTTTTTCTACTTTATAGTATGTTTGGATAATCCTTTTTCTACTTGAGAGTTTTTCTAACGTTTAGCAAAAATAAAAAGCACCTCACTTCTCTCTCTCTTACCCTTTTTCACTTGGCTGAGTGATCCTACTTCAATTTTTTTGTATGCACCACTTTGCTCTTATTTGCTTCATTTCATTTCCCTCACATTTTGGATAAACATGGCCCATATAATATGGCAACAATTGCCACACATATTTTTAATTATCTTTACTTCATTTGTTTACAATAAATAAAATGAAAAACCAAAGCCAAAGGAATGCACTTTAGATGATTTGTGCAACCAAATGAGACAATTTCCTTGTATTACACATAATGGTCCCACCATTCACTTATGGTTTTGTCTTTGAAATAATTATTTACATTAAACAATTGAAATCAAAAGACATGTGATGGTTAATGTGTGTGTTTGAACTGTGTGAGACAAAGCAATTTTTGAAGAAACAATTTCTTCACTTACTTGTATTGCACATCTTGGTCCCACCTTACTTACATACCTATACATGTATGTTCTATTATTTTATTTAATCATATTAAATACAATAAAATAGGTGTATTATTGTAATAAATAATACTTGTTTGAATTTAATATAATAATAATATCATATATTATTATTTTATTTAATAAATAATTTAATAAATAAAATAACGATCTTGCTTGTCCAACAAGTAAGGTCATTTCAGTAATTTTTAAGTCAAACAATAATAAGCCTACAATGCACCACGTATCAACGTCCCATTGGTCAATAACTATTGTTAACTAATTGATGCACTTAACTCTTAAGTCTTAACACGTATATGACCCGAGGGAAACTGAAGCAAATGTCCGATCTGTTGAAATTTACTGAATTGAATTATTCAATCCACTATGTTGCCACAGTGCACAACGAGTATACTTCATGTTGCAGGACTCCCTAGGTCCAAGCTCGATTCGTCAAACGGAACTGTTCCGTGAGTCTGAGATCGATGCCCCATGCACACGTCACGGAATTACAAATCAACACAGTGGACCATATAAGTTGAGGTCATCGCGCATACGTATAATCCTTCCGCCATTATATCCTAGAGGAGCAGGGATATAGACCATTACAATTAAATCCTCACGTGATCATTCGTGAACTTATCTCCAGACACGTATCTTAATAAACAACACACGTAAACACCTTTGCGATATTATTTGACCCTGTTGAAAAACTCTTTTCCCAAGTTTGTTGCTTATGACCATAAGTCTTTCTGAGATACAGTCTCAGAGCATCCAGATATACAACTCACCCATGTGAGCTGACAGATTTCATATCTGTGCACACTGAACTACATAAGTATCAGACTATGCCCAACGACATATAGCAGTCAGACTATAAAAGGTCTTTGACATATATGGAACCAAAGCATGGTGGATCACTTACAAGTCCACTGTGGCGCTCAGGTGAAAGGAGCATGTACACTTTTCAACTCAAGAGGACTAACCATTGACGACTTCATGGGATGTCTATTGGGGGTCCTCGATGAGCCTGTTCAGTATTCCGTCCTTATTGAATACCTATATGCTATACTAACTTTCAGTAAGCCCATGGTCATTTAAGAACAACCATCTAAACCATCTAGGTATAGTATACACTGGTCTATTAAAAATATTTCTACCAATAGACTCGCATCGATGAATAGGACCAGAAACATATAATTTGATAATAGACTTGCAAAATACCATTTCTTAGCACCTATTGTAACTATGTTATTACTAATATACTCTCGAGTCTTTGTCCCAATATAGATAAGGTCCTAACTCTTAGATTTTGCTGACTCTTATAACCTACTAACTCTTAGTAGTGTTAATTGTTAGTAATTATAATTCTCAGCATTGCTAACCTTTAGCGCTGGTCTAAACTCCTTTAGGCCAGATTTAAACTACTTCAGATCATACAATATCTGTAGTGTAATAAGCATTGTACCATTTAATTAATGAAATTAGTGATTTAATAAAAATGTACTGTATAAATATTTTAAAATAAAATATTCATACAACAATGGGATGACACATAAGCATAAATCCCAGCAAGAATGATAAACAAAATAATCTAAATCCTGCCTAGCCAGAGCACATGCTATAGTTGCTACTGAGACCAGCAAAGAAAAAATAGAATAACTATTGTAGCTGCTGAAATTTGCTCAACCGACTTCTAATATCCCTGTAGCATCCTTGTTTCAAACAATTAGTAATGTGTATGTAGTAATGTGTATGATCATTCCTCTTCGTGAATTGCATCTTCGATCATAAATTTAGGTGTCTCTCATCACATAAAAATCTATCCCATTTGTTTATGTCTTATGAACCTTTCTGGAATTAAAAAGTGTTGGGATTTGTACTCATGTGCCATCCCATTTTATATGAATATTTATTTTTAATATTTATACTATTGATATTTCATTAAATCACTAATAATATTTATTAAATGATAAGATACTTGTAATGTTTCAAACATTGTATGATCTGAAGGAGTTTGATATAGTCTAAAGGAGTTTAGATCAGTGGTAAAAGAATGCTAAGATTTATAAATGCTAAGAGTTAGCATTACTAAAAGTTAACAAGTTATGAAAACTAGCGAAATCTAAGGAGTTATAGTCTTATCTGAAATTGGACAAATACCTAAAAATATATTAATAATGTCATAGTTGTAATTACTGTTAGGAAATGTCCTTGTGCAAGTATGTTCTCAAATATTATGTTTCTGATCTATTTTATCGATGCAGGTCTATCAGTGAAACCCATTTATATAGATCATTATATGTCTATATTTAGATGGTCAAGATGGTTAGTCTTAGTAGGTTATGAGCTTAGTGAAAACGCATATAGGCATATAGGTATTCAGTAAGGACTGGGTATTGAACAGACTCATAAGGAACTCCAATAAAGTATTATTCAAGTTGAGTATTATTTGTAGTCCTTTGACCAGAGTACCATGGTGGACTTATGAATGATCCATTATACTTTAGCTCCACACATATTAGAGACCTTTCATGGTCTGACAGTTGAGTATGGTCCGATGTTCATAGAGTTTTGTATATCTAGATATGGGATCCATCAGCTCATACGACTGAGTTGTATATCTTGATGCTCCGAGATTGTATTTCAAAAAGTCTTATAACCATAAGCAGTAAACCCGAGAAATAATTTCCCATGGGATAAACAACATTGCAAAAATGTTTGCAGATATTGTTTATAGGAATATGAATCTAGAGATAAGTTCATCTTCTAGTATATGGACATTTGATGGTGATGATCTATGTCTCTATTCTTCCAAGATACAAGTGATGGAGGGATTATACAATTATGTATTCACCTCAGTTTGTATGGTTCAACACGACATTGAATAGTTTTCGTAATATGTGTGGGGGGTACTATTAACGAACTTACAAAAACTTTTTACAAGATAAACGAGTATGAATCTAGAGAGTCTTACAATATAAACCGTATTCATCAAGGAATGACATAATAATGCCTTATTTTCTTAACAAATGGCAAGGAAAATTGCCACTCATTTGTTAATTAAATGACACATGTCCTTGATGTCAAAAACGTGTAACAAATTACAAAGTGTTTGCAATTTGTGAGTGGAAAACAAAAACTAAATGTTAGACTAACAGTTGGTCGAGTAAATGACTAAGTGTTAGTTTAATAAATTAAAAGATAATTTAGACTAAGTGTTAGACTAATGTGAATAAGACCAAGTGTTAGACAAAAACAAAAAGTGAATTTTATTATCTTAGTTAACATTCGGCTAGTGTGAAAAAAATGTTTTATTCTTCGTGTTTCAATAGGCCGAGATTGAAGTTGGCATTCTAACTCCAGTATCCCACCACATTTTGGTTTAGAAATATTCACAGTATCACTTCAATGTGAGTCTCTATTTCTCATTAGTGTAATGAGATGTATATTTTATATATAACACATGCAAACAAATTAAAAATTAAATTGTAATGTACACATATACACCCCACGATAAGCACACTTATGAAAAGTACGTATTGTAGATGGAAGCTTATCTTTCGTTGCCGATCAAGGATCAATTCAATTTTTAGAAAAAATTATTCTAAAAAATGTTTTACATGTCCCAAAACTCTCTTGTAATCTTTATCAATAAGTCATTTATCTAAGGTTTCTAATTGTCATGTTTTTTTTAGTAACTGTTATTGTGAATTCTAAGATTTAAACATATGGATGATGATTGGCAGTGCTACATGTTAGGGTCGGTGCTTACGTGCCATCCTTGAATGTACATTTACTTGTGTATTATTATAAGTGTACATTCCCATTGAATCGCTAATACCTATTAATATGGTACCATACAATGTAACATTACAGACATTGAACGATCTGAAGAAGTTTAGATCAAATCTAAAGGATAAGGGCTTATAGTTAGCCACGCTGAGAGATATAAATGCTTAATGTTAGCACAGCTAAGTGTTAGTTGGTTATAATACTCAGTGAAGATCCAAGAGTTAGAACATTGTCTATAATGGGACATAGACCTAGGAATATATTAGTAACTGCATAGTTGCAATCAGGTGCCAGGAAATGCTAGTTATGCAAGTATGTTCTCGAATAATTGTCCCTGATTTATTTCTGCCGATGTGGGTCTGTCAGTGGATAGCTTTATATATAGATCAGTATATGTCGTACCTATAGGGTATAGATGGTCGTTCCTAGTCAACCGTGAGCTTGGAGCTCGTATTGACATATGGGTATCCAATTAGGATTAGATATGAGACAGACTTACGGGGCCTCCAATAGACACCCTATGTAAGCCGTCAATAGAGGGTCCTCTCAAGTTGAGTAGTATACGTGGTCCTTTAACCTGAGTGCCACGGTGGGCTTGTAAATGATCCACCATACTTTGGTTTCACGCATGTCACAGACCTTTTATGGTGTGACCGTTGGGTATCGCTGGGTATGGTCCGATGCTTATGGAGTTCGGTGTGTACATATATGGGGTCCGTCAGCTCGTATAGGGATTTTTGTTATCTAGATGCTTCGAGATTGTATCTCAGAAAGTCTTGTGGCCACAAACAATAATCCCGGGAAAGAGTTTCGTCAGGGTAGAACAATATGGCAAAGGAGTTTACACATATTATGCATTGAGATACTAGTCTGGAGATAAGACATGGATGAGCACTAGGGGATTTGACAGTGATAATCTATATTCTTGCTCATCTATGATATCATGACGGAAGGACTATATGTATGCATTGTAACCTCAACTTGTATGGTTTAACGCGTAGATTTGTATATTCGTGACGTTTGCGTGGGATATTGTTCACGGACTTATAGAATAATTCCATTTGACGAATCGAGCATAGGACTTAGAGAGTCCCGTGATATGAAATGTACTCGTTGTGCACTGGGGCAGCATGCCAGATTAAATTGTTTAATCCAGCAATATTCAGCACTACCATAGAAATACGTGCGTGTTTGTATTTAAGTGTTAAATACAACAATTAGTTAATAATTATTATTTACTAGTTTTATAATGACATATAGCGCATTGTGGACCTTCGGTTGGGTTTACCCAAGTGTGAGATTAGGTAGGACCCACTAGGGGTAGACTTGGTAACTATTTATGATGGGCAAAATGGTCATTTTACACTTTGATTATTTAATAGTTAAATAATCAAAATATCTCTCATTATAATATATTATTATATTATATTATATTATATTTTATTATATGATATTATATATATAATAATATTTTATTTTGGGTGCCAAATAATTGGCACTCATTAGTATTATTTTATTATTATTATTATATAATATATTATTTTAATATATATAGTAGATATGTATATATATATATAAAGAGAGATGAATAATGGTGTATATGTGCAAAAAATGGGTGTGTTTTTTTATTGATACGGGAAATTGGAAAGGAAAGGAAACAAAAAAGAAAAGAAGAGAAATGATGAGCTGAGAAAGAAGAAGAAGAAGAAAAAGGGGAGGAGGAAAATGAAATGGTTTTATTTTTCTTTATGGTTCCAATTGAAGCAATGGTGGATTGCTTCAATTCTCCATTTCTTATCCTTTTGGAGAAAATGATGAAAACACACACCTGGCCATTTTGGGGATTAAGAGTTAATCTCATGCTGGATATAGGGTTATTGTTCTAGCTCACTAAGCCCACCGTGTTGGTAACTAGAACTGCCTACGAGTTGGTCTCCATTCAGACTTCGAGAAAATACGTGTATAACACTACACGTGGAGATGAGTTCTCTACCCTACTAATATATTAATATGATTAATTTATTTATTTATTGTGTATTTTATGCTTCCGCCGTGTTAAATGTGTATGTGATACATATTTTAGGTAATAGACACAATAGCACATGCATACACCCACATGTACTAGATCTCCGGCAACAATGGTATCATAGTCATTTATGACATATATAGGTGTTGTTTGAGTGAATGGATGCAAAAGGCCCAGTGTAAATGGCACGTTTCAAGTGTTGAAACGGGTATGCTAAAAGGGAAGCACAGGGCGCTGTAGCGCCAGTAGGCTGGAGCCGCAACGTTAGGGGTTTGACCTTCCAGCGCTGTAGCGATGACATTTGGTGCCACGACGGTGTACTATTCACTTAAATAGTAGCACATGAACAACAATTTTTACCGGTCATAGCTACAATAATTGTGAACAGTATTTTAAAATTAATTTTGCATGTGTAGATTTATAAGATGTAGTGATAAACGTTATCAGTCTACATTATAAATCGGGGTTTATGAGATACAGTGATAAAGAGTTATCAATCTGTATTATAAACTAGGATTAATTTTTTTTTGTTGGTAACCATAATGAGAGCCCTACTGGTGAGGGTTAGTTGTGCTTAATAAAAAAATTAATTAGTTGAGAATCACCATTCCTATGAGAATGGATACCTAGATACAATAATCTCTCTTAATTAGATTGAAGAATATTACATTATGAGATAATGTTTTATTCTTATCCGTCTTGTCAATACGGTGTTAGACGAGTCAGGTCGGCCTTTTCCTAATATTGTTACAGCGTGAGGGACTTAGTCGGTTGGGCTTAGACTATACCAGTTAAACATGAGATGAGGCAAATATATTAGAAAGTATTGCCCAATATTGCTACAGCTTGAGGGTAGTATCGGTAGCATATATTTGATCATTGACAAGTTAATCTAGAATACACTTACCCAATATTGCTACAGCGTGAGGATAAGGTGTATTCAGGATCAAGTGGTAAGAGTTGCATGAGATGAAATTGATAAATGTTGACTACCTGTTGGGTTTACAAAGGCCAATATTGCCACAGCGTGAGGCCCGAGTAAATTTCAATGGGATCTACTTCCCACTGTATAGTATAAAAGAGTTTAAACTATCGTCTTCCCGTTCAAGAGATTATTGGGATTATGTAAAGCAGTGGGAGGGCATTTTAAATCAAAAATGTATAATTAGTATACCCATGATTTAAAACGTTCATTAGCGATTTAATGACCATTCCGCTTACATCTCCCGTTATTTTGGCCTGTCAAGAATAATGGCCACTAAGAACTAGTTGGTGTGCATAGTTGATGCAATCCAACTCTAAGGTACTAGAAATTACTCTAACTGGAGGATGAATCTTAGAAGTGTTCTAGATTCAGAAAAATTTGGATTTATTATTGATCAGAGTTTGCCGTAAGGTAATTCTAATAATACCTCTCTAGATGATTGAATAGAGAGTGTGTGACCCTTTTTCTTAAAAGTGCTTCATCTTCCACTCCAAGTATATCTGGTAAGACTAGATGTGTGAGGAAAAGAAGATGAGGTGGATACCCAAGATAAATCCTTAGAGGCTACATTTATCCAAAGATCAACAAGAGGGCGTGTAGATGGAAAGTGTTTCCAATACAGTCAGGTTAGGTATTGGAAATCCTTCTACCCTGTAAGCCTTATAATTGTCAAGCAGACTCACACAAGTTTGTATTTGATAGACATATATATTTCTAAGGCATTCGATGCTAGCTCAAGTTGAGTATGAGATACTGCACATCCCTCTTATATTTGCAATATGTTACAAGGATTGAGAGAGACTAGAATGCAACAGCTTATAGAAGTAATGTTAAGAGTAAAAAATAGTGATTTCTTGCAGGTCTAATTTGTTGGGCAACTTGACTTACTTCTTATATGCAATACAATAGTTGTATTACATAATAAGTATAATATTTTATTAGCTGAATGTCAGTTAATAAATGCATATTATATATAATTAGAAATGTCTGTAGATTAAAATCCTTAAATGATACGGAGCTATGGCATGTAAGTTTAGGTCATATCAGCATGAGACGCTTATCGATCTGGTTAAGGATGGTTGGATTTCTTATCTGACCATAAAGACTTAACCAGTTTATGAATAATGTATTCATGGAGATGACCAAACATACTAAAATGTACGTCATATCTATTCGATTAGATCGAGGTAGTGAGTACATTAACATCAAGTTCACTGTTTATTTAAGGGAGAATGAGATTCTCACTCACTATAGTCCTCCGGGTACTCTTCAACATAATGATATTTAGGAAATTAGAAATTAGACTTTATTAGATATGGTCTGATTGATAATGAGTGTTACCAATCTATATATGTGAGTATTGCTCTAACGACAGCTGCTTATTAAATAGAGTTCCATCAAAAGCTGTTCCTTCTATTCCATATGAGATATAGAAAGGAAGGAAGCCGTATCTTAAGCAAGTTAAGACTTGGGGTTGTCCTGCTTATGTAAGAGTTATTAGGGTTGTGCCTACGTGCCATCCCAATTTTGTATGAATATTTAATATCTATACATAGTGTATTTTGTTATATCGCTAATTATTTTTTAATTATATAGTTTAATGCTTGTTACTCTACAGACTTTATTTTATCTAAAGGAGTTCGAATATGGTCTAAAAAGTTTAGACCGGAGCTAAGAGCTAGCAAATATTCCAAGAGTTAGAACATCATCTGTAATGGGACAAAGACCTCAGAATATTTCAATAATGATATAGTTGCAAGAGTTGTAATAAGTTGCTAGGATGTGTCATTATACAAGCATATTCTCAAATACATAGTTTCTAATCTATTTCTACTAACGCAGGTCTGTTAGTAGATCCTATCAATTTATATAGATCAGTGTATTTTCATATCTGTAGGGTACAGTTGGTTATTCCTAGCTGACCAGGATCTTAGAGATTGTATAGGCATACAGGTATTCAGTTAGGACTGAGTGCTGAACAGACTTATGAGGACCCCAATAGACATCCTATGTTGTCGTCAATGAAAGGTCCTCTTGAGTTGAGTAGTATACATGATTCTTTGACCTGAGCACCACGGTGGGCTTGTGAGTGATCCACCATGCTTTGGTTCAACGTATGTCAGAGACCTTTCATAGTCTGACCGCTGGGTATGGTCTGATGCTCATGGAGTCCGATGCGTGCAGATATGGGATCAATTAGCTCTCATAGGGAGTGACATATCTAAATGCTCCAAGATAATATCTCAAGAAATTCTTATGGTCCTAAGCACTTAACCCGGAAAGGTATTTTCATAGGGTTAAACAATATGGCAAGGAGATTGTTCATATTGTATTATTGAGATACCATTATGGATATAGGTTTATGGATGAGCATATGATGATTTAATGGTGTAGATCTATGTCCCTACACATCTAAGATATATATATGATGGAAGGACTAAACATATGCGTTGTAACCTCAACTTGTAAGGTTCAACGCGCTGATTTGTAATATTCGTGACGTGTTCGTGGAGCATGGCTCACGGACTTATGGAATAGTTCCACTTGACGAATCGGGCGTGGACCTAGGAGTCCTGCGATATGGAGTGTACTCGTTGTGCACTGAGGCAGTATACTGGATTAAATTATTTAATCTAGTAATATCCAACGTTATCACAGAAATGCGTGCATATGCGTATTTAAGAGTTAAATACAACAACTAGTCAATAATTATTATTCACTAATTATAAAATGACACGTGACACATTATGAACCCTTCGGTTGAGTTTACCCAAGTGCGAGATTTGGTAGGACCCGTTGAGGGGTATACTTGGTAATTATGCATGAGGGGTAAAATGGTCATTTCACACTTTGATTATTTAAATGTTAAATAATCTAATAACTCTAATAATTGTCATGCATTATATATAATATTATTATTTTCTTTTTATATTATTATTTTTTACCACCTATGGTATTTATATTATTATTATATTGTGATAATATTTTTTAATGAAAAGAGAGATATATATGTGAAGAATTGAAACGGAAATTGTGAGTGAAATTGAAAAACAAAAGGAATTAGAATAGGTAAAGAAAGAAAAATGTTATTTTCCTTAGCATTTTTCGTTTCTTGCTCTTGGGAAAGAAGAAGCAATTGTTGCTTTCATTTTTCCTTCATCATCAACGTAAAAAAAAAGAAGCAATTGTTGCTTTCATTTTTCCTTCTTCATCAATGTAAGAAAGAAGAGTAAATAGAACTGGCCATTAAGGATTAAGTGTTAATCCTACGTTGGATTCGGGAGCTTTTGTTCTAGATTATCAAGTCCACCATGTCGATAACTAAAGCTGACAACAAGTATAACTTCAGGTGGACTCCGGAGGAATACGTGTAAAACGTTACACGTACTCGTAATTTCTCAAATTTATCATTTATATATTAATTTGATTAATATATGTTTAGTGTGTTTATTGTTTGTTTTAAAATTTCGCTACGCTAAATATGTATTAGATATGTATTTTGTAATAAACACACAAGCACATGCATACATCCGTACACAGTTAATCCCCTACAAGAGTTACGCAATAGGGTATCTTGTTTTGTAAGAGTTACTTAGCAAGATAGACAACACCCAAAAGGTACAAGTATAGGTTCATTGTGTATCCTATGAATTCAATAGGATACTAGTTCTATGATTTAGAGAAGTGAAGTGTGTTCATTTCTCGATATACCGCAATCCTTGAGGAAGAGTTTCTCATGGATCGTAGGAATCATAGAAAGATTGAACTTGGTGAAGTCAATCTAGTAATCAATGAACCAAGAATGAAAACTGAGGCTCAATTAAGTAATGACCTTTTAGCATACTTCCCAATGGGTTAGAAAGGATATCTAGGTCACATTTTAGGTATATATGATGCCTGAAAGTGAACTTTGAGTTTTCTTGCTAGAAGAAAATAATCCTTTGACCTATAGGGAGACGATGTTAGACATCGATTCGAGAAATGGTAAGAAGCCAAGAAAACAAAATATTGACTCTATGCATTAGAATTAAGTCTGGGACTTAGTAAAGCTACCCGTGGGAATTGTTCTCATTGGTTGTAAAGGGTTTACAAAGAGATAGTGGGAGCCAAATGGAAGGTAGAGACCTTCTAGGCCCTATATTGGTTCTAGAAAGGTAATCCTCTGTGATCTGGAATTAAGTTAGAGAAAATCTTTGGACCAGTATTGATGCCAAAGTCGATTAGTATTTTATTGGCTCTTGTAGTATATTATAACCTTGAGATTTGGTAGATAGATGTAAACATGATATTTCAAAATGAATACCTCGAGTAAGAGATATTCATGGAACAGCCTAAAGATTTTATAGACTTTTGGTCTAGCGTGCATGAAAAGTTAGTGGGAGCATGATAGTCTTCTTGATGCTCTTTGTTAATAACACACCAGTCATTAGAAATGATGTCGGTATGTTATAATCGATCAGAAGTAACTCGTAAAAATATCTCCATGAAGGATTTAGGAGAGGCTTCCTTTATACTAAGTATAAAGCTTTATAGAGATAGAGGAAGGAAGCTGATAGGATTCTCCCAAATCATTTCACATCAATAGCGTCCGAAAAAGGTATAATTTTATTAACTATGAGATAGTTAACGTATCTTTTGGACCTGGTGTTCATTTTTCGAGGAGAGTGTCTCTTTAGATGAAAGATGAGAGAATTAGAGTATCTAACACACCAAATATATCAGCTCTTGAAAGATTTATATATGATATGATGTGTTTGAGACTTGAGCTGTTTGGTTGTAAGAGTTACAAGTTAATTTCAGTTTGATTCAGGTGACTTCCATTTAATGGTAGTCAAACATATCCTCAGGTACCTTGAGGGTATGAAGGATAGGTTTCTCAAACATGAAGAAAGCGACTTGCAAAGGAGAAGATGCACAAATTCAGACCTCTGGTTTGACCTAGATGATAAAGCGTTTACATCTGGGTAAGTGTTCATTCTCATTTGTACTAGAAGAGTTGGAATTACACTAAACTGGGATTCATTGCCAATTTATTAGTGATACAGCGGAAGCGGTAGTAAAGATTCGTAAGTTTGTTGCTGGCCTTGGAGGAGTTCCAAAATAAATGGATCATATCCCATAGTTTGTGACAAAACTAGGCCATTATACAAGCCGATATTCCAAAAGGACACCAGTACTCTAATCATGTTAAAAGAAGTCTCACATGACTAGAGGGATCTTGGCTTAAGGAGATGTGATTATTTGTAGAAGTGTTCTATAAATAAATTAGTGGACCCACTATCTAAGAGTCATGGCTATTAAAGTGTTTACGAAATACGTAGAGTCGATGTGTATGTGATGCCATCAGGAATGCCTATAAGGTCTCCATGGAGATGGGGGCGGGGGTTTGAATCCTTGGGGGCCCAAATAACCTGAGCTGGTTGTGTGGGTACGCCAGTGGCTTTGAGGTGTCATTCAGCTAGTGGACTAGAGAGTTGGTGGGCTCCACACAATCTGACACTAAAATGATAGAAGATCTCTACTATTTTGATGACAACCATGTTGAGAATAAACAAGTTCAGGGTTTTATTGGTAATGTTTATTCAAACCCTCTTCATGATAAAATAATGCTTTGGCATAATAAAGTAGGACATCCTAATTTCTTTTATTTAAAGTATTTATTTCCAGATTTATTTAAAGGAGTGGACTATAACTCTTTTGTTTGTGAAACTTGTGTTTTGGCTAAAAGCCATCTACATTCTTATAAAATAAAACCATATTTTGCTTCCAAATCCTTTTATCTAATCTATAGTGATGTTTGGGGTCCTTTTAAGATTATTGTTTGTGACATTCATTGACGATTATACACGTTTATGCTGACTTTACTTAATGAACTCAAAAAATGTGGTTGCAAAGCTCTTTAAAGATTTTAACTCTTAGTCAAAAACCATTTTTAAAACCAAAATAAGTATTTTTTGAAGTGACAATGGAACAGAATATTTTTAATGAATGTTTAGGAATTTTTTTGCTAAAAAAGGGCATTTTACATCACTTGACTTGTAAGGATACTCCTTAACAAAATGGAATTGCATAATAAAAAAATAGGCATTTACTTGAAGTAGTTAGAGCTCTTATGTTTCATATGAGTGTTCCAAACTATCTTTGGGGAGTTGCAATCTTAACAAGTTGCTATTTGATTAATAAAATGCCTATTAGGGTTTTGAATTATAAAACTCCATTACAAAGTTTTAAGAAATCTTTTCTACACATAAGTCTCACCAATAATCTTCCTTTAAAACTTTTTGGGTGTACAGAGTTTGTCCATGTTCCATCTCATCTTAGATCTAAATTTGATCCACGAGTTGAAAATTGTATTTTTTTTAAAGATATTCTTTAATAAAAAAGACTATATATGTTTTCATCCTATCATTAAAAAATTCTATGTTAGTATGGATGTTCAATTTCTTAAATCTATTCTGATTACACCAAAACTCCTCTTTTGGGGAAGAATTTGAATAAAGATCAGTTTTGGCAACAAGAAGAACCAAAATGAATTGTCTTGTTTCTTGAAATAAATCAAGATATGGATACTTTAATCCATGCTAAGTAAAATTGTATCACAAACAGGGGGAAAAACTCTACTACCTATGACTACTGAGTTTCGTGTTTATAGCATATGCAGGTTTTATCCTAATACTGAGAATCTTCTAATCAATCCTGAGCATGGTTAATAATTATCTCCTAGTTCTCTAAATCCTAAGTAATCTTTCTATAAATTCTGCTCATTTATCCTTTTCTGATCTTGATGTTCCAATTGCTATTCAAAAAGGAGTTAGGAACTGTAACAAACATCCCATTTCCAAATACTTGTCCTACCATAGAATTTTTGAAAAAATACAAAGCTTTCACTATAAAAGTTTCTCATCTCTTTATACCTTAACTATACAAGAAGCACCAGGACACTAAGAGTAGAAGTCAACAGTATATAAGAAAATGAAAGCTCTTAAAAAAAAAAACTTGAGAGATTATTAATCTACCTAAGGAGAAGAAAATAGTAGGATGCAAGTGGGTCTTCACAATTAAATGTAAGTATGATGAGAGCAATGAGAGATACAAGGTGAGACTTATTGATAAAGGTTTCACACAAACCTATTGCAAAGATCAACTCTATTTGAGTATTAATTTCTCTTATGGTACATTTTAACTAGCCTCTATACCAACTAGATGTAAAGAATGTCTTTTTGAATAGGGATTTAGAGGAAAAGGTATTTATGGACCCACCGCCAGGCTTCAAAGGAAAATTTGAAAACAAAGTATGCCGACTGAAGAAGTCATTATATAGCCTTAAACAATTTCCTAGGGCCTAGTTTAATAGATTCTAGAAAGTTGCCAAGCTTCGAGGATATGTCCAAAGCCAAGCTGATTATACAATGTTCTACAAACACTCAAAAGAAAGAAAAGTAGCAATACTGATAGTTTATATGGATGACATCATTTTGACCTAAGATGATGACCTTGAGCTTAATAGACTAAAGAAATACTTAACTAGTGAATTTGAATTTAAAGACTTGGATCCTCTAAAACACTTTCTTAGAATGGAAGTTTTTAGATCCAAGAAAGGTATTTTTATCTCCCAAAGGAAGTATATACTTGACCTACTTGGAGAAACCGACCTCCTGGGTTGCAAAGCAGTACGAACACTTATAGAACTAAATCAAAAAATTTAGTCGACAATACTGGAAGATGTGATTGATAAATGCTTAGTTAAGAGACTGATTTATCTCTCACATACACGTCATGATATTGCATTTGCTTTGAGCATGGTAAGTCAATTCATGCACTCACCTAATCAAGGACACTTTAATGTTGTAAATAGAATCTTAAGGTACTTAAAGGAGACAACAGGAAAGGGTATTCTATATAAAAATAGGCGACATCTCCAAGTTAAAGTATTCACTGATGCAGAGTAGGTAAGGAGTGTAACAGACAAGATTATCTTTGGGATATTGTACCTTTGTTGAAGGAAACCTTGTTATTGTACCTTTGTTGAAGGAAACCTTGTAACTTGGCGTAGTAAAAAAACAAAATGTGATGGCTAGAAGTAATGCTAAAGTCGAGTTCAGAGTAGCGGCACATAGTATCTGTGAAGTTTTATGGATCAAATAGTTACTTGAAGAACTTAAAGCTACTAATCCCTTACTTATAAAGGGTTTTTTTTATAACAAAGCTTCTCTTGCAATTGAACAATATCTAGTACTTCATAATAGAATCAAACATGTTGAAGTTAACAAACATTTTATCAAAGAAAAACTAGAAAATGAACTAATTGTCATGCCTTACATGGTAGTAGTAAATAAAAAATTTCTGTTTAATAGAATAAATGTAGTGGATGCTAGATTGTCTTGTTCATAATTACATATATAGGGATAGAAGATTACCTTAATTTCTCGTTATGGTAAATCTTGATTGACTGGCTACAATCTTCTCTACTATCCTCAACCTTCAAACTCAACACGTGTAGGCACGTGGATCTTTCCTTAATCTTTAAAATCACTAATACCTAACTGATACCAAAATCTGAGAGAATAGTAATAAACAAATTCTTTTTCCACGTAAGAATACATAAAAATAATTTTTCTAGTTATGGTTAAATTGTTGTCATTCTTTACTACTCTATACCTCCCATACATAAAGGAATCTCCCTTGGGTATTTAGAATTAGATTAAAATTAGGAAATTAGAGTTTGATTAAGATTTGAGCTAATAGAGGGACTGTAAAACCCATGGGCTTCCTAGCTCCAACTTAAAAGGTTTAGTCCTAGTCATCTCAATGCACATTAGTTCTTCTAAGTTAACCCCAGACTATTCCGCTAAAAACCAAAGGTTGCACTCTAATAACCCATATTATTAAAGAAAAGCCCATTTAATTAAATTAAGATTTATTTTTAGACTAATAATAACCACTTAATTTACCATCTAATTAATGTCCATAATTAAATCTAGGCTATAGGAAAAAAAAATATCTTATCTCTTTAATTACTTATTTGCCCATAAGTCACTGAATGCTCTAATGATTTTTTTAATGTCTATATTTGTAAATAAATTTACAAATAAATATTATTATTCAATAAATAATTTATTAAATAAACTACGACCATAAATTAAAATGATCAAGTACTGCAAACAATTTAGGTGCATATTATTTACTAGATTCCATCTTGCAAATATATGTTCCTATGACCCATGAAATTTTATCTCAAAGATATCAAGGTTTTGACCGTTTATATGGATCCCATTCCGTGATAACTCAAAAGATATAACGCATGAATGTAAATTTATTATTTGCTCAGGATTAAGATAAATCAAGCTTATTAAAACTTTTATGAATTAAGATCTACGACATTTAGTTAACCAGATCGAAATTCACAGTAGACTCATTCAATGTAACACATACACTAATTTGTTTACTCGAAGTCTCTACTTCAATGATCAAGATAAATCATACACTATAAAAAGCAGAAAAACTATAACCTTATATAATGAAATGCCTTTTTCATTAATGGTTATGAACTAGATTTAATTTATGAAGAACTTATGATCTATACCCTCTGTATTAGCATCATATGCATCATACATAAATCACATACTTTATAAATATGGGCTCATCAATGCATGCTTAATTATAAGTATGAATAAACTTTATTAATCAAATAAAATGTTATTACACATGCTTTAAGGGCATAAAATAACACAAAATGTATAACAATACATTCTATGTCAGAACAAGTAGCAGGCATACTCACTAAAGGTCTACCAAAGAAGCAGATCGATAGTTTAGTTAGTAAGCCGGCCATGAATGAAATCTTCCGACTAGTTTGAGAGGGAGCATTAAAAATCATAAACAAATCATAGAGATTAATTCCTTGATTTTTAGGATATTTGATTATATATTTTTATAAATATAGGATCTTATTAGAGGTGTATAGTTGTATATTATCTTTTCATAATTATAGCTAGCTTTATTTCTATTTTCATTTTCGTATGTTGTATTGTATCTATAAAAGGGAGAGTATTTATGCCTTCTTCAAGAACAAGAAATAATATTTATTCTTCTACCTAACATTTATTTTCACTTGACCATTGAAAGAGGCTTATAAATATATTAGGTTTCTCGGTTAACAATTCATGTTGATGAATTAACTTAAGAGAAATAATTGAGATTAAAGTGAAGTATTAAGGGATAATAGTAGTACTAGGCTCTTTACAATTGATGAATTAGTATCTATTTTCTCTGCTTTATTTTACTTTTTTTTTTCATTTAGGTTTTATTGGTTTGAATACTTAGATTGTTTGAATAAGAATAGGAAGACACAAATTTAGTACTTAACAAAGTTAATATTAATTTCTCATAGGAATGATACTCTACTCTTAAGTATATTACTTATTTACGATAGCATGCACTTGCGCTCTAATTCAACACAACATTCACCTTACAAACATCAATCAAATCACAACCATAATTTTTGTGAAATATATTTCCTTATAAACCCTTGATGAGTGTATTTTATATCTATTATTTTAATCTCTTAAACTTGATAATTGCTTAAATTAAATAAGAATATATATTTTTAATATATGTTAATGTTATTTTGTAGGTTCCAAGTGATTGAACTTATTTAGGGCGAAAAGCCTAGAAGAATGTGCAAAAATATCAAAAATGCTACAATGAATGCTACAGTAGGCACAAATAGTACCCGTGTCACAGCGCCAGTTTGGCAAAATCTTGGTGCTATAATGCCAAAAAAACGGCGCCGCAGTGCCGATTGATGGAAAAATCTCAAATTTTCTATAATTTTGAACCTATAAAAGGAGAGCTAAATGTCTCATTTAAAGGAGAGGAGGAGACTACAAAATAGAGAAAGAAAACAAAGATTGAAGGCCTCTAAGGACTTTTTTAACTAATTCCCTCTTTCTTTCTACCTTATTTACATTTGTTTTAAGTTTAATTTGTAATTTGTTTTTATTGAACATGATTACTCTTGTGAACATTTGGATTAATATAATTGAGTATTTTACTATAGATAGCTAGATTATATGTTCTACAGTTTGATGTAGTTCTATTTAATACTATGTGTTTGATTTATTATGTGATTAATGACTATCGTGTGTTTATTCATTTATGCTTTTTATGAGTTTAATGCTTATAATATGATTGAAAAAGTGATTAGATGTTTTAAACTTATAGGTTATATGCTTGGGAGAGTTTAATTCATATGTTGGTTTTAAAAAGCATAACTTTGAGTTTGTTGAGTTGGGAGACTAATAGACTTAAGGTAATCATTTAAGGGGGGCTTAATACATGTATGTATAACAAGTTAGATAGGGATATCAACTTAGTTGTGTATGCATAGGAAAACTCAAGAAAGGTAATGAGATTAAATCTAAGCCCTCGATTAATGAATATATAAGATTAGTTATTAATCACTAATGATAAAGAATATAGAAACAGTAGAATGAATTCAAGTCCCTAAAACCGATTACCATAAAACTCACATCTTTAATTTGCCAAATTATTTAGTTTAAGCTTGTTTAATTCTATAATTCAACTTAGTCTTTAATTTAGGCTAGATAAAATTAGGTTGTCAACACTGTAGTACTTAGCATTGGTTTAGGATACCAATCCCCATAGGAATAATACTCACTCATCATTTTATTACTTGATCATGACCCGTGCACTTACGGTTATAATTCATGTGCATATAATTTCGCGAAAAAGTTTTTGGCATTGTTGCTGGGGATTGTGAATTTTAAATTGGTGCTAATATTGTGGATAAGCAACTTAATTTTACTTTAGGCATTTTATTTCTTTGTTTTTTTTTTAAGTTATGGTTTTATTGTGGTTGTTGAAGGTTTATGAGAAGAGCTCGTAGCTTGGAGTTTTAGCCCTTTGATCCAAAATTTGAGCGTGCCTTGCAGAGGCTTAGAAGATAAAAGGATGATCAAACTCAAGCTATGGTCAATGAAGGTAACATCGACCAACAACCATAGGCATTGTAGGACTATTTTAGGCCCGTGGTTAATGAAAACTATTCAGAGATTTGGCATCAAGTGGTTCAAGCCAATAATTTTGAATTGAAGTCGGCCTTTATCAATATGGCGTAACAAAATCAATATGGAGGATTGTAAAGCGAGGATCCAAATATTTATCTTGCTATGTTTTTTAAGTTTTGTGATACTATAAAGATGAATGGAGTCACAAAGGATGTTATTTGCCTACACTTGTTCCCTTTCTCTTTTAGGGACAAGGCAATGAGATGGCTTCAATCTTTGCAACTAGGAAGTATTACAACATGAGAAGTGCTTGCCCAAAGATTCCTCACCAAATTCTTTTCATCATATATCACTTTATAACTTTATGGAGAGATAACACAATTTAGGTAATTAGATTTTGAGCTTTTCTATGAAGCTTGAGAGCGGTTCAAGGACCTTATTCGGAGATGCCCGCAACATAGATATCAAGATTGGTTCCAAATATAAGTATTTTATATGGGAAAACAAGAACCATTATAGATGTGGCGGCGTATGGTACATTATTGTCAAAAATCGTAGAAGAAGAGTAAGCTTTGTTGGAGGAAACGGTGTGCAATAATTACTAATGGCTTAATGAGAGGTCTATTGAAAGAAGGTCCGCTAGAATGTATGAAGTTGATCCAATTGTTGTATTTTCAACCCATATTTTAGCTTTGGCTAACTAAATTTTTGCACTTAATGTTAGAAAGACTTTAACAAGTAAAGATTCAATAATAGTTGCAAACGTTTATTACACCGGTGAAGGGAATAATCCAGAATTAGTCCAATATGTCAACAACCAAAACTTCCACTACCCGAGTAACAACTTGCCTATGCATTATTATCTGAGGTTCCAAAATCATGAGAACCTTTCTTATGGTAATACAAGAAATGCTCTACAACCGTCATCAGGGTTTAATCAAATAATAGTTGAGAAACCCTCATTAGAAAATCTCTTAGGAATTTTTATTGTTAAGACAAGGAAGAGGTTCAATAAAGATGAGGCTCGATTTGATAACATCGAGACATATTGCACCCACATAAATGTAACATTGAAGTCATTAGAGGTGCAAGTTGGCCAACTAGCTAATGCAATCAAAGATCAATCTTTCGATAAGTTTCCAAGTGACAAAGAAGCAAACCCAAGAGAGCATTGTAATGCTATCATCCTCAAGATTGGCAAAGAAGTAGAAGCTTTAGAGAAAATATGGTTAAAGGTGAAGAGAAAGAAGTTGTTGTGGAACTATCTAAGGTGAATCACAAACGCAACTCTATTTTCTTCCCAGACAACCCTCTTATCATTACCTCACCATTACCATATCCTCGATACTTTTACAAAAAGAAGTTAGATGCTCAATTCTCCAATTTCTTTGAGAACGTTAAAAATATTTACACCAATATTCCATATGCCTTGGAGAAAATGCTAAACTGTATAAAGTTCATAATGGAAGTGATGTCGAAGAAAAAAAAGTTGGAAGACTATGAAACAGTGAAGCTAAAAAAGGAATATAGTATAATCCTTCAATGAAGTTGCCTCAAAAGTTTAAGGATTCGAATAATTTCACCATCCCGTGCACTATTGAGGAGTCTACTTCTAAAAAGGTCTTATGTGACCTTGGAGCAAGTATAAACCTAATGCCTATAATCGTCTTTCGAAAGTTGGGTATTAATAAGGTGAAGCCCACTACAACTTCTTTGTAAATGGCGACTAGATTTATATCTTATCCATAGGGTATTATCGAAGATGTATTAGTTAAGGTGGATAAGTTCATTCTCCTGGTGGACTTTGTTATTCTAGACATGAAAGAAGATAAAGATGTCCTTATTATTCTTGAGCGGCCATTTCTAGCTATCGCGAGTGTTCCCATTAACATGGAAATAGGAGAGATGAATATAAGGGTGTAAGATGAGGATGTCACATTCAAGGTTTTTAAGGAGATGTAGTTGCCAAATGACTCTAAACAAATATTTGAAAATTGATAATATGCATCCAGATGGTGGAACATGGCCCTCAAATGTGAAGGGGATAACTCATAAGAAAGTAAAGATGCACCAAACAAGAAAAAATAACTATTTTATTATTTTATGAGAATAAATAGCTATTTATGTGTATTATTGTTATATATAGGGACTTGAACAAAATTTAAAGAAATGATGGTCTATATAAAGATATCCACCGATAGACCCGAATCGGTAAAAATAGATCATGGACATTATTCGAGAATATGCTTGTGCAACTGACATTTCCTAGCACTTGATTGCAACTCTTGCAACTATACAATTACTAGTATATTTCTAGGTCTATATCCCATTACAGGCAAGGTTTCAACTCTTGGATCTTCGCTGAGTATTATAATCAGCTAACAATTAGTTGTGCTAACATTTAGCATATCTCTCAGCGTGGCTAATTGTAGGCCCTAATCTAACTTTTTTACATCAAATTTGAACTCTTTCAAATCATACAATGTCTGTAATGTTACATTGCATAGTACCATATAAATAGGCATTATCGATTTAATGGGAATGTACACTTATATAAATAATAAGTATATGTACATTCAGGGATGACACATAAGTACCAACCCTAACAATTTATCCTTAGGGTTAAACTTTTTTCACGAAAATTACTGCTTATATCCATAAGACTTTTTGAAATATAACTTTAGAGCATTAAGATATATTACTCACCCAAATGAACTAATGGATCTCATATCTATGCATACTAGACTCCATGAGCATTGAACCATACCTAACAGTAAGATCATGAAAGGTTTCTGACATGTGTGGAACCAAAGTATAGTAGATCACTCATAAGTCTACTGTGACACTAAGGTCAAAGGACCATGAATACTACTCAACTCAAAAAATCCTCCATTGACGGCTTTATGGGATGCCTATTGGAGATCTTTGTGAGTTTGTTCAATATTCAGTCCTTACTAAATACTTGTATCTCTATACGAGCTTCCACTAAACTCATGGTCTACTAAGACTAACCATTTGGACTATCTGGATATAGACATACATCAATCTATATATTTATTAAAGTATTCATTGAAAGACTAGCATCAGTGAAGATAGATCAGGAACATAATATTTGATAACATATTTGCATAATGACATTTTCTAGCACTATTTGCAACTACGTCATTACTAATATATTCTCAGGTCTTTTTCTCATTTCAGTCAAGGTTCTAACTCTTTAGATATCGCTGACTTTTATAACCTGATAACTCTTATCAGTGCTAACTCTTAGCATTTATAACTCTCAGCATTGTTAATTCTTAGCACTGATCTTAACTCATTTAGACTAAATCTAAACTCTTTCAGATTATACAATGTCTGAAACGTTACAAATATCTTACTATATATAAAATATAATTAATGATTTAATGAAATAATAATACTAGTATAAATATTAAACAAATATTCATACATAATGGGATAACACGTAAGCATAAATCCTAACACAAACATCAAGGCTCATCAAACTTCAAGTTTTGGAAAATATCAATCAAGGGCTTTGGGCACCAACTCAAACACTCATTCGAACACTGCTATACTAAGTCATTGTTTACGAGGGAAGTTTCTTTTACTCACTCTTATTTTTACCATTGTGGACAATGTCATCTTTAAGTTTGGAGGAGGAAAATACTATTCAATGTTCAATTTTCATGTTGATCAGGCTTACTCCCTATGACTATTATTTTTAATTGTTTTATTTTGCATGCATTTTTTTTTAATTTTGTCATTAATTGCAGGTTAGTTGAAAGATTAATAGTCAATGATATGAAATAGAAACATGATTTCAAATGCTACTTTCTTTTAAAAATAATGAATGTTGTGAATGTTTGTTTAGTAATCTAATGTAATATCCGATCCCTACTAGTAGTATAGGTGTCTAGATTTTGATATAAAGCAATAAAGACACTGTAAGGTTACCCAATTCCAACCCTATTAGTAATATTTGTTATGTTGCGCATGAGAGGTATTAGACCTCAATTGGTAATTTCACACACAGTCGGAACGTCGGACAGTCATAGAATATTTTTAAAATATTGAATTGAAAAAAGTTTTTCTCTATTGACTTAGAAAAGGAAATTTTAATTTAATACATGAATTTTCATTTAAGGGTTACGCATGGAACAAGCCTTTATTAGAAAACACAATCCATATGTTAGAAAATGGACCAATTAGAGACAAGTTAATAGATTGCCAAGTTGGAGGTCTAGTTAGTTTCTTTGACCATTCTAACTAACTAGTTAGAAAGGAATCAATTAAATCCTTCCGTTTTGAACCAATGGCAATTTAGAAATTTTGAATTAGTTGAGGGGCAAATTAGACTTTTAGAAGAACACTATATATTGAGGAAGTGTGCAGAAATTTGGCTAAGTTAAAAGTATAACATTGAGAGCTAAAGAGATGAAATTCAGCCAAAGTGAAGGGGGATGCTGCTACAGTAAAACCCAAGGCTTCTTTATGAGTCTTCATGCTTGATCAAGCCAAAATAAAGCAAAACACAAGTTTCTAAGATCAATTGAAGCTTCCATTAGTGAAAATCCAAGGAAAAGAGGTAAGAAATGCATTATTTTATAATGTTGATGTGTGAATTTTCAAGATTGCTTCAATTTATATTTTTGTGGGAATTCTTAATTTAGATTGAGTTGAATTCAAGTGTGGAGCTTAAAGGAGTCATCTAAGTAAAGGAATTAAACAAGATGGAATGACTTTGTAAATGAAAATCAAAAAGTGGTATCCATCAGGGCTTTATAAGCCGATTAAGGCGCTTATTAGTTAAGTGAAATTTTAGCATTTATAAAGATTTTAACCGTCATTTATGGCGTGCAGGTGAAGAAAGTCGAGAGCAGTAAAGAGAGTAAAAGTTCAAAGAAGAATTGAGCTTGGAGCGGTTGGTGAGTAAACATTTGTCATGGTTTATCTTTCGTTTAATATGTTTTCGCATATTGAAATTGTATGTTTTATGTGCTTTTAATGCATAAACATGATTTATAATTTTGGTATAGAATTATAAATAAACATTTATATGTTCTGTGAGATCCAATTCCTATGAACATCGTAGATGTATAGATTTTGAAGTATCGCGATAAAGAAATTGTAGGAAAAATTGATTTTGACCTTATTACAAATATTTTTGTGTGTGATAGGTGTGAATAATATTTCAACGTGGTTATGTTAACCCATTAGGTTGGTAATGTGGGACCCGTATGGGTGACAAGTAGAATAAATTAAATGGCAGTAGAGTAAAATCACGCATTTATTATTTTATTAATTTATTAACCTAACCATGGTTAAGAAATAATCAAGGTAGAGTAAAAAGTTAACTATAGTTAGTATAAATTAATTAACATTTATCCAATTTTAATAATATAATAATAATAATAGATATTATGAATATTTTATATTATTATTATTATATTATTTTAAATGGGATAAGTGTTAATTAAAGTTGGATAAGTGAGTTATGGTGATTAGTTATGAAAATGTAAAAAAGGGGTAATTGTATTATTTTGATTGGTTAAAAGAGAAGGGAAAAAAAATAGAGAAGTGTTTAGAATAAAGGAGGAAGTGCACGTGAGAAATGGGAGAGGGAGAGAAGTGTTAGCAAAGAAGGGAGAAAAGAAAAGAGAAAAAAAAAAAAGGAAGAGAAGTGGCCAAAAGAAGAAAAGAAAGAAAGAAAAAGAAAAGAAAGAAGAAAGAAGAAAGGAAGGAAAAAAAGGGAGAGGTAAGAAGAAATATTTGTTTTGGTATTTATTTTATGTTTTTGGATATGTATATAGATATATGTATATACATCTCTATGTGTATACATATATTTATGTATGTATAGGTGTAGATAAACATATATATATGTATTAATGAATAGAAATACATGTGTATTTTTATATGTATTTATGCATGTATATATGTATATATATGTATGTGCATGTATGTATAGATTTATGTAAGTATGCAAGTATGGTGGTATGTATATATATACATATATACATATACGTATATAAATATATTTATGTTGTATATATGTATATTGTATAAGTATGTATGTGAATGTGTAAAATTAGGGTTTTGGGTGACTTTGATGTAGAAATTTAAATTAGTTGTAATTAGGGCATTAGAATTAAATTGGCTTGATTTTGATGCTATTGGAACAAGAAATTGAGAAAAAAAAATGTATTGGGTGAGTAGAGCAAAATTTGACCACTTAGAGGATGATAGGGCTTGAGTTGTGTTTTGGTTGAATTGTTGTGTATAAATGGTGCATTTTGTAAATTGAATGTATATGGTTGATGAAAAATCAAAAATAAAGAAAATGAGACATAATTGGTAAGGTGAAGGGTAATTATGTCCAACCGAAGTTATAGGGTGTTAAGCAATTTTCTGGGCGTCGGATTGTGAATTAGATAAGAATGAATGGCTTCGTAAATAAAATTACAAAATAGTATCCATCCGGGTTTTGTATGCCAATTAGGGCATTTAGTAGTTATATGAGATTCTAGTGTTTGTATTGGTTCTAAATGTCATTTATAGCGTGTAGGTGAAGAAAATTGAGACTGGTAACGGGAGCAGAAATTCAAAGCGAAATTGAGTTCGGAGCGGTTGTGAGTGAAAATCTGTCATTATTTATCTTTCGTTTATTATATTTCGCATAATGAAATTGTATGTTTTATGTGCTTTTAATGCATAAACATGATTTATGATTTTGACATATATCCATAGATATGCATTTACATGTTCTGTTTAAGAAACAGTTTTAAAACTACTGCATTAGTTTTCAAAGGCCATTGATACTCTAAGATTATAGTGATGGTGATGGTTTAAGACCCGACCGGTATATCCCGTACACATAGGCATGTATTGGGGGGTGTGTCACTAACTCCAGAAAGTCGGATTGTCGAGTTATATGAGTCGCTCTATGTGTGCGGGGTATTATCTCGCTATATGTATGCAATGTAGAATTTCATTGTATAGCCAGTGAGATGTCTTGAGATGTTACAGTGGGTGTTACTAGTTGAGACGCCCCGTGACCTACTCATATGTGCGGTGCTAATTAAGTCGCTGCATGAGTATAGAGCTTTAGTGTTACCATTGGTACAGTTTAGAAAGAAAATGGCCGAGCGAAGCTTTAATAGTTTTCAATCTACCGATCGCATATTATTCATTTATATGTACATGCTAGTTATTATGTCTTACTGATTTTGGATATTATTTTTCGAAGATGTAAATAAAACCCGCTCAACAAGATTTCATCAGGTTTTATATGTAAATAAAACCCGCTCAGCAAGATTTCATCGGCATATGATGTTAGAAACCATTTTACAGCTTTAAACAAGTTTTAGAAGCATGGTTTATGCGTGTCTTTTAGAATTTAATATCTATGCAAAATTTTATTTTATTTAAAACTTAAATGCACTCACTAAGCTCTTTTAGCTCACTAGTTTTATATTTTATATTTTTTAAACCCTTTTTTTAGGTGCAGGTCTCGGTACGTAAGCTATTGATTCTCCTATTGCTGATTCTCCTACTGTTGATTAGTGGGCCAAATCTGAAGATTATTTTTGTAAATGTAAATGTGCTGAATAGCACCTTTTGGGTTTTCTACATAGTAGATACAATATTTGTGCATAGTGTAAATATGTTTTGAACAAACAAGAAATGGTTTTCAGTATTGTGATGATAGTTTCCACTTTTCATTAATATGTTAATTTTATGTGATTGGGATGAAACTGTTTGGATATGAGTTTAGAAATTGATTTTGGGAAGGACTGAATGTCCTATTTAGAAGTTGAGAAAGATATTTGAAATAGAAGTGCAATTTCTTTGCAGGTTTTGTCTTAGATTTTTAGAAAAACAGGAGAAACTCTGCCCCTTTTTAAAAAAAAATTTAAGAAGTCATTTCTATGTATATTCCAAGATTTTCTCAATAATAGCAAGAACTAAAAAGGGTTTGGCTCACGAAATTTCTCAACTTACGCAGTTAAATTCTGAGGAACTTTTGTCGGGATGCTCGGCAGGGCCGCTGAGATCTACAGTAGAGGGTCTCAGGACAGGTCCTGTCATGTTCAGTTTAAGAAACGATTTTAAAACTACTAAATTAGTTTCAAAGGCCATTGGTACCCTCAGATTTATACTTGTGGTGATGGTTTAAGACCCGGCTGGTATAACCCATACGCATAGGCAAGTATTAGGGGGTGAGTCACTAACTTTGAGAAGTCGGGTTGTTGAGTCATGTGAGTCGCTCTATATGTACGGGATATTATCTCGCTATATATAGGCGATGTAAGATTATGTTGCATAGCCAGTGAGATGTCTTGAGATATCATAGTGGGTGTTGCTAGTTTAGACGTCCTGTGACCTACTCATGTTATGCGATGCTAATTGAATCGCTGTATAAGTATAGAGCTTTAGGGTTACCATGGTACAGTTTAGAAAGAAAATGGCCGAGCGAGGGCTTAAATAGTTTTTTAGCTATCGAACGTACATTACGTATTTATATATGTACATGTTAGTTATTATGTCTTACAGATTTTGGATATTGTTTTCCAAAGATATAAAGAAATCCCGCTCGGCAAGATTTCATTAGCATATGACATTGGAAACTATTTGACAGTTTTATAAAAAATTTAGAAGCACGTTTTATGCATATATTTTAGAATTGAATATCTATGTAGAATTTTATTTTTACTGGAAATCTTAAATGCACTCACTGAGTTCCTATAGCTCACCCGTTTTGTGTTTTATGTTTTCTAAACCCCCTACAGATGCAGGCCTCGGTGCGCAAGTTGCTGATTCTCCTACAACTGATTAGGGGCCTAGTCTGACAATCATTTTATAAATGCAAATGTGCTAAATGATACATTTTGCTTTCTGCATAATAGTTATAAACTTGTGTATTTTGTAAATATATTTTGAACAAACAAGAAGAGGTTTCGATATTATGATGATCTTTTCACTTTTTATTAGTATGACAGTTTTGTGATTGAAATGAAATTGTTGAGTTGAGCGTGGATTTGGTTTTGAAAAGAACCAGAGGTCTTATTTGGAAGTTGAGAAGTTGTTTGAAATAGAAGTGTAATTTTCTTTGCACGCTTTGTATTGAATTTTCAAAAAAATAGAGGAAACTCTATCCGTTTTTTTAAAAAAATTTAATAAGTTATTTTCATGTATATTCTAGAATTTTCTCAGTAATAGCAAGAATTAAGAAGGGTTTCGCCTTGCGAAATTTTTTAACTTAAATAATTAGATTATGAGAAACTTCTATTGGGGTGCCCGGCGGGGCCGCTGGGATCTATAGTAGAGGGTCTCGAGGCGGGTCCTGTCATCTAAGAAAAATTTGGCTTCACTTTGTGACTACTTAATCTTTTGAGCACATAGTTAGAATTATTTAGTTTTTATGCTTACTTAGAAGACATTTATTCATAATAAGAATAATTAAGGTATTAAAAACACATTAGAACTTGTTGAAGCATCACTCAAGGCAAAATCCTAGGGCACACATAATTTAGGATATAATTTTAAGCCATCTTTGAACCGATTGAATTTTTCAAGCCAACCTCTATATAGTTTTATCCCTAGTCACCCTAGTTGAGCCTAATAACCGTTTTGCTTTGCTAACCACATCAATATCTCAGCCTTTAATTTAATTAACTTTCATAGTACTTATTATGCCATAGGCATAATACTCCTCTTAGAGAGTTATGTGGACTTTTAAAAATGAATAAGTGAATTAAAGAAGGGTTATGGGTTTGGTTATGAATTTTGGTTGTTCTAATATTGTAATGCTTAATTTTAGGGGTATAATGGCTTATATATGTTTAAAAAATCAACAACAAAAAAATCCCACAAAAATCCAAAACAAAAAATGTATAAATTGAGTTTACTATGCCCTTAGATTTCTTTTTTTAAAAAAAAGATAAAGATAAACAACAAAATAGCAAAGGAATCAAAGAAATAAGTTTGAAAAAAATTAGGTTAAAAACAAATGGTTCGATTTAAGTAATCTCTAGAGAAATGCTTGTTTATGATACGAGTTAAGCCAAAATTATTCTATCTTATCCTACCCCACCTTAGTCATACATTATAAGTTAGATAAAGTCTTATTTGATCTTTGATTATATGTGTGCCTACATTAGTGGAGAATAATGTGAAAAATAAGCCTATGAAGTGTTAATTAAGTAAAATATTTTCGAGATCATTTCATTATCTTGTGTGCATAAACTAATCCGAGTGCATGTGACTAATGAATCTAGCTATACATATACGCACCAAGTAGGTCACTTGTGAGGTAGAACAAGTATTGGATTAACATATTGAAATATTATGATATTTAAACTTTCTTTGAGATTAGTAGTCAAGAGAAATTGTTAAGATAATTTGTTAATTATTTGCCGACCCGATGTTTAGTATCTTCTTATAGTTTGTTATTATTTTATTTTTTAGTTTTAGTATCAAGTCACAACCATAATTCGTGTGAAAGATATTTCTTTATAAACACTAATTATTTATTATTCATGTTTAGTGAAAAGCTTAGCTTGGTAGAAAAGACCAATTTCTTTATTGTTTTTGTATATTTGATATTGGGTGGGTTGGGTATTCTATAATTTTTTTGTTTGCATGTAGGATTTGATTAAACAAAGGTTTTGTTTTTCATATGGTTCCCTTTATGTGTCGGTGGATGTTGATGAGGTTGTTAATTTGGTTGTAAGCATGTAGGTTTTAATTAGATAAAAAGAGTTTTTTTTTTATACATGTGGTCCTTTAATCATATGCCTTGATCTAATTAAAAGTATTTAATAAATTACTGGTTTATTTTTCTATCTCTAGTCAAAATTCTTTGAACATTTCAAAGGTTTCTGATTTGTGTTTCATAACAAACTCAAATTAAAGATTACAGAGTATCGAAACCAACCCATGGTAGTATGATTTAGTGGACCATATACATCATGGTATATTAGTTCCAACAAATTAATGGCCCGATGTTCAACACCAACAAAAATATATTTGGTCATCTTCTATTGAATGCAAGATTCACAAACTGGATAAGACTCTATCGTAAGATTAGGTATTTAACTTTCCCTAACCAGATGGGTTATACATCTTACCCCTATATGACCTAATCGTATATGCCACAATTCAGTATTATTCAAAGTCTCTGAATTTTTCCTCTTCTTATTTACTTATGCATTCAAGACATTTCCTATTATATTTAAAATATAATGGTCATTCATCAACTGACAATCACCTAGTAGAACATTATCTTTGTCATATAAATACAAAGAACTATTCCTAATATTTACATAATAACCCTCCCCGTCTAGTACAGAAATAGATATGATTTGCCTAATAATGTTTGGCACAAAATAACAATTATACAACAAAATACTTCTGCTCGAAGAAAGAAGTAGCTAAAAAATCCTAATAGCTTTAAGTTGTGTATTCTTTTAGGCTAAAATGACTAGGCTTTATATAGGGATTGATTGGACACTTAGAGTTATATTTCTTCTTATTTTAGGAAAAGTCGCACCGTTGGGGTGGATACTATTCACCACTGCAGTAGCACTATTCACACACTGGGGGCGATGGACTGTAGTATGATCACTGTTCCAACACTATAGCGATCTACTATAGCAATTTTGATATTTTTGTCTTGTTTACATTAGATTTTCATCTCTATCTACTCCATTGACTCCAAACTTATAAATTAACAATAAAGCATATAAAAGAAGCTAAATAATCTTAATTTTAACGAATAAATATTAAATTTAGAAGATGAAAATATTATACTTAATTAACTCCTATCAGTAAAACAATCAAATATAGATGCTAATGTTGCAACCCTGAAGTCAAGGTCGTAGAGTTAGGAGAAGAAAAAGAAGATTAGGTAGAGAGTCAGTGCCAGCTCACTGAGGCCACAGTGTTGGAATGATAAACAGTCTCCCCAAAGTTAGAAGTTGAGCACCATAACACTTAAAGCCATCGCTGTGATGGTAGCGTGAATATCAAGCTAGCATCGTAGTGCTGAGTAATTAAGGATGTAGCGCTAGTATTAAACTCGAAAAACCTAAACTACTTTGGACGCAAAGTTTGCCCTAATTTAAAGACTAAACCCTATAAATAACAACCTTTCAACCATTATAAGGAAGTGATTAAGAGAAACATAAGAGAATTAAGTTATTAAGAGTTTTGAGCAATTTTAAAGATTTAAGAGAAGACTTTCAATGCAAGAAAGAGAGTGAAGACAAAAGATTTCAGAGCATTATCTCTTTTTTTCTTTCTTATTTTCTGCTTTAGACTATTTGATCTCTATGATGTTGATTATTTTACGTTCTAAAACTCTATTTGTCATCATGAATTAAGTTTTATTTTAGAATTATAATTTTAACTCGATATGTAATTTGAATTCATTATCTTTTCTAGTTTGTATTGATTTTCCAGTTTATCTTATGTTTAATACTTTATTTGATAAATAATTAAATTATTTTAGGAACAATCTAAGTAATTTTATATACTTTTATTCTTCTCTAAAAAAATAAGAAGCCAATGTTATAGTGCCTAAGCTCAGCATTGTGGTGCTCACTCGTGACCCCAGAAGACTCTCTAAGTAGTAGCTCAAAGTCGCGGCGCTTACAAGTCAAAGCCACGATGCACAAGCCTGAAAAATTGATTCTTCCAAGACTCAATGCTACAATGCCTAAAAATCAAAACTATGATACCAAATTCAACAAAAGTTTCGATCTAAAATAGAGGCTTAGTGTCGTGTACTCACAAGCTAGGATTGCGACACCAACTAAAGCTAAAGAAATTTCCATGAAGAAGTATCTTAATGTTGTGGCGCCAACAACAACCCAAAAATAGGCCTCAAGGCAGAATGCCAATGCCACGATGCTGCTAACCTAGCTCCACAATATTGGAAGCTAGAAACCAAGTCCTAAATCCCCAGGTCTCAGTGTTGCAACGGCTAAGCCTCACTGCCATAGTGTTGAGATTAAATTTAATTTAAATTAAGCCCTAAACACTTTCCTCCCACTTTTTAAAAACCTTAATTCTCTTAAACTCACACTCTCACAAAATCCCAAATCTCATCCATCCAATACCTAATCTTACCTAAATCAAGGTCAATCACACACCACAACACATCAAATCCGTCACTTTTGGCATAATTTAATTGGAGAATCTATATTCAAATTTCAAAATTGCACTTAAAAACAAACTTTTAAATTCAAGCATAGAGGTATCATATTTTTGTTCCTAAACTCTATTTTGTTGTCCCTTATTGAAGATTTTGATATTGAAGTATGAAACTTTTGCATAGAAGTGTTGGCGAGTGAAATACCAATTTTTTTTATTTTTAATTGTTTTTTATAATATTTTAAAATTTAATAATTAATTAAAATATTAAAAATATCATTAAATAAATTATTAAATATATTTGTTAAAATAATTTATTAAATTAAAAAATAGATAGCCAATCATGTCAAATGAAAAATCTCAACATTATTTCAGTTGCCTTTTGTGTGTGTGAGAAAGGACGTGCAAAATGATTAACGTATGTCAATCGTGCATGTGCTCGATTCAAAAATATTTTTCGATTCAAAAATTTTTAAATTTTTTAAATTTTCAGATTTTCAGATTTTTTTTCTTCATATTTTCACTTTTATTCATCTTATTTTCTTAACTCAGCCACAACATATTTTATTTATTTTTTATTAATTTTTACTCACAATTTAATTATTTTTACTAAGTTTAGAGAAAAAAATATAAATTAAGAATATAATTGTCCAATTACATTTTTATGCTATAAAAAATTACTCCATTCATTTATAATTAAAAAAAAGTTTAAAAATACATGTCATCTCTAAAAAATTCCGTTAAACATTTTGTTTTCGGTTTCCTGGGATAATAGTAAAGAGTGAAGTCGTAAAGATGAACTAGGTATGAGTACAATGATGCTTTCTTTTCATTTTCTATTTTTTTTATTTTAAAATAGGTTTAATTCAACTTGCACAATATCATGGACCAACTATTCTCTCAACAAAATTGACGCCATTGCTGACATAAGAAGAACCCAGCTACCATTGCTGACACCATTTCTTTCGTCACCCACCCCACTTCATCTCCTAACGAACCCAACCCCATTTCCATAATACTAAATGCCCTTTTCCACCCCCTCTCCTCACTCCTTACCTTATTTTACTATGCTCATTGAAAGCGATATATGAAATTTCGTGTTACAGTGACTCGTACACGTTTTTATTTTAACTTGTGGGTCGTCGCGGTCATTTCATATTTCTTTCTCTATTTTAATTCATCCTTTCACTGATTTTGTTGTTACTCTTTTGCTCTCACCGTTTGCCGCTGTCGTCCTTTTCTTCTCGTTCCAACAAATCTCAACTGTTTCTTGGTATTCTTTTATTAGCTCTGTTTCCTGTTTGTAAATTAGACTGTCCGAGCTTGTTTTGTTTTTAGTCTTTCGTTATTTGGTAGATCTGATAGCAACTGGGAAATTTCTGTCTTTTGTTTCTGGATTTAGTTTAGCAAGTTAAGTTTTTTTTTTTCTACTTTGTCAGATTTCATGATATACCTTTTTCGGAATTTGGTGATATATGATTATTTTGCTAATTAGATTTCGTTGGTAATTCAAGCAGATTCTTGCACTACCTGTAATATAATAAAACTCATGTTTGCTAGAAACTATCTTTATGATTTTCAATTTAGAGTATTTAATATTTCTTGTATTTCAACTTAGGCGATGAATTTGGCATTTGATAGCAACTTTAACCATATAATTTTTGTGAATATTTATCTTGTGTAGGTATCTCTAATAATTCCCCTTACAAAAATTCTAATTTTTCGGAATTACAAAAGTTTGACTTTTCATTTTCTGATCAATTGGAGCAACCCCAGTTCATGTATTTTTATTATTTTGTTTATCTATCTTCATATTAGCTTATAATCTTTGAAATAGCCATAAGTTGTCTTCTTTTGAGGCTTCTGGGAAATTATTAATCACTGTTGCTTCAAGATTCATGTCTAAAACATAAAAACTCTTAGTAGTTTGTAAATGGCCTATTCAACTGAACCATCATCATCTTTGAGCTTTACTTCATCTTCACATTTATCAAATGGGTCAATTTGTCGAAATCTATCCTCCTCTTCGGCATCTGAATCAGGGACTAGTCTTGAGGTAATAAGTCTGACCAAGCTTAGTTCCAGTTTGGAGCAACTCTTGGTTAATTCCACTTGTGATTATAGTGATGCTGATATAGTTGTTGAGCATATCTCCGTTGGTGTCCATCGATGTATTTTGGCTGCTAGGAGCAAGTTTTTTCATGAGCTATTTAAGTCTGACAAGGGGTCAATTGACAAGGAAGGAAAACCAAAGTATAGCATGAGTGAGTTGTTGCCTTATGGCAAGGTTGGATATGAAGCCTTCTTGATTTTCTTGAGCTATTTGTATACTGGAAAGTTGAAGCCTCCTCCCACAGATGTGTCAACTTGCGTTGATAACATATGTGCCCATGATGCATGTAGACCTGCTATTAATTTTGCGGTAGAAATGATGTATGCCTCATCTATATTTCAAGTCCCAGAGCTTATTTCACTTTTCCAGGTCAGTATGCTGTCTGTATGGTTATACTTTACTTTTTTTCTAAGTGAATTTAGAAACACATCAAGTGTATGCCTTAGGTAGAGTTTAGTAGTTGTACTGGTGTGATTTCACTATAATTGCTTGCTCATAGTTTATTACATGGTGGAAGAGGTAAGGTTTTATCTATATGTTTTACCATATCAATTCTGAGCCATAAATAATGAAACTAGGTATTAAGATTGAATCACACTCTCCACTCTCCATCACTTGGGAACTGTCTTCTGGATCACTCTTCACAAAATACATATACTGATTGTTTTTGCATTAATCAGTAATACAATGAGAGCCATTTTGTTTTTTTTTTTGGTTTCATTATCCATATCTGTCAAATTTAGAGTTTGTGCACCAAAAAAATATTCTGATGATTTAATAATTGGTATATTTGCAGCGACGTCTTCTTAATTTTGTGGGGAAGGCTTTTGTCGAAGATGTTATTCCAATCCTTTTGGTTGCCTTTCATTGTCAGTCCACTCATCTTCTTGCTCAATGTGTTGATAGAGTAGCACGTTCTGATCTTGATAGTATCTGTATTGAGAAAGAACTTCCCAGTGAAGTTGCTGATGACATTAAAATGCTTCACCTCAAGTCAGTTCCTGATGATGAAAATAATGCGGTTGCTGTAGACCCTTTGCGTGAAAAGAGAATCAGGAGAATACATAAGGCACTAGACTCAGATGATGTTGAACTTGTGAGCCTTTTGTTGTCCGAGTCTGACATAACCTTAGATGAAGCCAATGCACTCCATTATGCTGCTGCATACTGTGATCCTAAGGTTTTGTCTGAGATTCTCAGCCTTGGATTGGCTGATATTAACCTTCGAAATTCTCGGGGTTACACAGTTCTTCATATTGGTGCAATGCGCAAGGAGCCATCAGTGATAGTGTCCCTTCTTACTAAAGGGGCTTGTGCATCAGATTTGACTTTAGATGGGCGAAGTGCTGTTAGCATTTGTTGCAGGTTGACAAGGCCAAAAGATTATCATGCAAAAGTAGAGCAGGGACAAGAAGCAAATAAGGATCGAATATGTGTTGATGTTCTAGAGAGAGAAATGAGGAGGAATCCAATGGCTGGTGATGCTTCTATCACTTCCCAAACATTAGCTGATGATCTGCACATGAAACTGCTGTACCTAGAAAACAGAGGTAATATTCGGCATATAATAATTTTAATTTGTCTCCTTATGAATTTTTTTAAGGCATTTCAGTGGTAAACAGGCATACAAAATAGGAAGTGCCAAATTCAATTGATTTTATATAGAAATCTAAAATAATCTCATGGTAATTTAATATCCATTTGGATACTTGTGCCAAAATTTTAAGGGCGCTTATCCTTTTTCCCCTTCTTTTTTCTCCTCACACTGTTTTATGCCATCCCTATTTCATCTGTTTTATGCCTTTTTTTTTATGCATGTTTGGGATGTCGAATGTTTTAAGCAAAATAGATAATAAAAAGTACTTACTATTAGATGCTTTGGTTTTAAATAGAGGGCTGTTGAATGAGCTAAAGGCAGAGAATATTCTAGATACATAAGGTGGCATTTGGTTTGTGGGCCAAAAATAATTTTCAAAATTAGGAGAGAATCCAAAATTTTGAGTTGTATTATTAGTATTTTGGGAACTTGAAAATGTGTTTGATGTAATACATAGCTGTCTCTAAATTTTAAAAACTAGGAAAATATGTTGGATATAATAATCTATCAAGCAGTCAAGCTAGTTGGGCTCATGCAGGATAACCTTCAATATATGAGGTCATGTGATAGAAATAAAGTTCAGTCATTTCAGGTTTTTGCTTACATTTATTTAGTCAAGACTTGGTGAAAGTTGGGCACTTCTATTGGAATATAAAGGGGCTTGCATTTGCTAAGATGTCCTGTTATTGAGTTGATCAATGGTAGGGTTTTGGCTAACTCCAACTCTTCTGATTGATTCTAATTTGCCTTTATTGTGACGTTTTATTGCTATTAGATGACTTTAAGTTGTTTTGTACTTTGTAGTGGCATTTGCACGATTATTCTTCCCTACTGAAGCCAAGCTAGCCATGGACATTGCACATGCTGAGACAACATCTGAGTTTTCTGGCCTCTCTGCATCAAAGGGTTCAAATGGAAACTTGAGGGAGGTTGACCTAAACGAGACGCCTATAATGCAAAACAAGAGACTTCGTTCTAGGATGGAAGCCCTTATGAGAACAGGTAACTGCAACTTCTGGATATCTTTGACATTGAGATATTTTTGTTATTCGTTACCTTAATTTTGATTGAATTAAGACTGTTGTACTGCTGTCCTCTTCTTTTAATGGAGCACGTCCAACAGTGTGCTCCAGAATAAAGTTCAGTCATTTCAGGTTTTTGCTTACATTTATTTAGTCAAGACTTGGTGAAAGTTGGGTACTTCTATTGGAATACCTATTTTATCAAGATGTTTGATCAGAACAAGTTATTAGCAACCTGAACTTTCTAGGATAGGTGGGTTTTCAATGTCAGTCAAAATTTAAGCATAATCTTAAAAATCAGCTGGCCCAAACTAGTTAATTTACCAATTAGAGTATATTATATGTAAGATGTGATCAGTGACTCTGATAACTGATTATATTTTGAATTAAGTTCAATTACCCATAGATTCAACCAATCCTAAATGAAAAATGTCTTATCTATGTGGATTTGACATTGTTTAAGATGCTTATTATCATAATTGTAAAGATCAGTTGAATTTCAGACCTAATTTAGTTATTAGTATTCATATTTGTAGACTGGATCAACATGGAAACCAACCTGTTGAAACCCTAGGAAGAACAAACTTTTGTCAATTTATGTGCCTTTTTCACTTTTCTAAATGATCACCTTACATTTTCATGATGGGGAGGAAAACAACCTGAAAAGAATTATGCATACTATAAGATCATCTGAGAAACAAGTTGAATTACTGGAAATACTTGTAAACTAATGTTTACCTTTCTATTCCTGAAAAGATAGTGGACAAAAGAAATAAAGATGTGACTATTTAGGGGAGAAAGAAAGTTAATTTTGCTGAAAGATGTGGATTTCTCTCTGTGTGTATGGGTATGTGCATGTATTATTTGCCTCTAGTGCATGAAGATTTTGATGGACATATTTCCCTTTTGTAGTGTTGTTTTTCATATAAAACTTGTCTGATTGGGATTATCTCAGATTTCATTTACTGAATTATAAGCTGCTGTCCTGCTCTTTGGAGTTGTATTTCTGTTGATTTTTTTAGCAGCAAATACTCTAGCACATAATGCATCAGAAAGTGACCTTTATCGGATATTGATTTTGAAAGTGCCTTGGTCTAAGCCTGTTGCATATGTTCAATTATTCGGCAAAATGGTTTCCCATGTTCTCTGCATCTTACTTATTATGTGACCTGTAAAGGTGGGTAACCTACATGAGACAACTCCACAGTTGATGTGAAAAATTGCCATGGGTTATGCTGGGTTTTCCTCTCGAGGCAAGATCAGAACATCAGACTCTAAGAACTTCAGAAGTTTGAAATAAGTGTAACTTCATATAAAATTCTCATTTGTCAAAGATGAATAAGAAACTACAATCATTAGTAGTTTGCCTGCTGGAAAACTTCATATTCATGGTTATTCCTCATGTTTAAACTGTGGTTGTTGTGGTGACAGTGGATATGGGTCGGCGATATTTTCCCCATTGCTCGGATGTGTTGGATAAGTTCATGGAGGATGACCTTCCAGACTTGTTTTACCTGGAGAAGGGCACCCAAGATGAGCAGAGAATCAAGAGGATGCGCTTCACGGAGCTCAAAGAAGATGTTCAGAAGGCTTTTAATAAGGACAAAGCTGAGTTTAGCCGTTGTGGGTTGTCTTCCTCGTCATCTTCATCTTCGTTAAAAGATGGTTTAAATTACAAACACCGAAAATTATGATGGCCTGTAAAAGAAGTCACTTAATAAGCCGAATACCATTTCTGGTGAGGGCGTGCAAGTCTTGGCTCACTATTTATGCAATTTTTCTCCAGGTGAATACCCTGTATATACTGCCTGTGTTGCCATTAAGTCAATGAAAGCATCATACTTATGATAGCTTATAGGATAATGTTCTTTGGTCACGTGTGAGAAACTTTGTTACGGGAAAATTGCAGCTGACAAGTATTGTAGATATGGCTGAAAACTAAAATACCTTTTAGGAAATCAATTATTTATTTGTTTCTTTTTCTTGCCGATTGAAATTAATCTTTCTTCCTAAGAATATATCAGACAGTGAAATTATTTATTAATTGTATACAATTTTAATAATAGAAGTAACCTAATATATTATAGATTTTCTCTGTGCTCTCAATTAAGTGAAAGCTTAATGCTGTCCTGAATGAGAGGATCGGTAATTTTTCTGTTTGATCTTTTGGAGAATAAAATGTAAACAGCGAACTAGGCCGTGGAATTTGTTCTCCTTTTCTCCTTTAGAATTCAAAAAAAGTAAAAAGGATTTTCTGGATTCTCAACCTTGTAAGAGACGTATTCACAAGGAGATGAGATAGAAGGAATAGGAGATTATTTAAAATTTTTAAAGTGGTATATTTAATGTCGGAGGACCACCATTACTAGCAGTAAAAGATTCCGAGATCATGTTTTCCCTTTGATGGATATGGGCATCTGGAAAAACCATATCTGAGATCTTTTCTGGAAACTGAACCCAATCAAACACTGGCAGAACTAAAATGGCCTGCTTTATTCCGTCTTTTTGTAACGGAGAAGAATCCGCAATTATAATAAACAATAGGAATGAGTTTATTGAAAATTATGATTCAGCTCAATGGTAGCAGCTCCCTGAAAAAAATGACCGCCTTTATTCTCCCATCTTTTGACATTAGTCTTCCATAATTGTCACTTCTCTCTTAGTGATTCGATTTGTGCTATCCAGACCCTTCATCTACATGATATGCTTCACTAACTACATTTGGGAATTTTTTATTTAGGCCCAAGTGCATTAAAAAATGCAAAGGAATGTCAACACACCCCTGCGTTATTTATGGACCATCCGTTAAGAGGACAGAAATTTTTTAAACTAAGCAGCATATTTCAATTGGGGTAGTCCCTGACATATTTTCTAAAATTTTAAAATAAGCAGCATATTTTAATGGGATAATGACTGCCGAAGCCTTTGGTTTTTCGCATGATTAAAAAACCTTTTATGTTTTTAAAAATACCTGAAACATGATCCATCAATTCCTTCTATTTGTTTTAACAGAAATGTTTTTCAGAAATATGCAATTAAAATTTTGCTCCCCATTGAAAACATGCTGGGTGTCATTTCAAGTACACGTGGAAATTTTTTATTCGCTCGTTCGGTGCACCAAATGCTCCTCTTTCACCCACTCTCAATGCATCACATTCTCATTATAATCATCATTTTCATCAATTTCTCGGATGAACAGTAACCCACTCATCTAGCTGCCTACATGAAATCTTAAGTATAACTGCAATCTACACTGGTAACTACAAACCAAATTATGAAATCCTCCAAATTTACAAGTAAAATAGATTACTTGAACTTGTAATTCCAACTAATAGGGCCAAACACCCGCCACCCCCACTTGCCATTGTTTCTTCAGCTACATCATAATCCAGAAAAAACCACCCATAATCTCGAAACAAGTGTGACAGTTAACAAGGTCATCTCAACCAAAGTATCCAACAAAGGAAGCAGATAACTAAATATTTGAAACACATTAACCAGATAAAATTAGATTTATAATTACACCTTCACATGTGATCAAGGCCAAAACTAATGGCTCGCTACTATGAGAAATTAAAACAACAAAAAAATTTAAAAAGAAAAGGATGAGTAGATATGGTAGCTAATGATAATGAAAGAACACAAAATTGAGTATCCTGACCACTCATAAGAAGTGAGAACATTCAAGATATGCAGATGAAGATCTATTGCAACTCTGAATCCAATCATGAAATTCTAAAAATATACAGCACATTGATCGCATATTAACAAGGAGCAATGGCACAGAAATGCTACTTCCATTTTTCCGAAGAACTTGAGGGATTATCAATCCTGCATGGTTGAAGATCAATACACTTTAAAAAGTGAGAAAAACATAAAGATAGAGAAAATGGAAAGCTTTACACTTTCTGGATAACTTCCTCCAGCTGAGAAATTGATGAAGATGAAGATGATGATGACATGGCGAATTGAGAGTGGTGAAAGAGGAGCATTAGGAGCACGAAATGGGCGTGCCACGTGTCCTCGAAATGACACCTAGCGTGTTTTCTACGTTCTTGTTTGTCAAAGTACCTAAAGGCCCTTCCTAATGTTAAAACAAATGGAAGCAACTGACGAACAGGGGTGTTTCAAGCATTTTTTAAAACATGGGAGTTTTTCAGTCACACGCGACAAACCACGAGGGTTCGGCAGTTATTATCCCTATTTTAATTGCATATTTTAGTTGTAGTTTTTTAGCAATTAGCATGCCAAGTTAAAGAGGCCATTCTGAGCTTCTAAGTGCTATTTTTCATCTAACTTCCAAGCAATTAACAAAAACAGCATAAAACCATGAAAATGAACCAAATTAGAGGGGCCACATCACCAGAAAACTTAAAATAAGAGATGATGAAGCAAAGCTGAAGATCTAATTAGCATAGCTTACCTAAATCTTATTTTGGCAGAAATCCAATTCATCCAAAGCCAACAAATATCTCAAATTGGTCACAAACTCTCATCCTAGGCTCTAAGCTACCTTCCAGGCTAAAACTCATGTCATCACCTAAAGCATCAATCTTCATTCAAAAGATGAATAATACTATTATTTACAATTATCATTGTTACTAAAGAAAGTTTCTTAACCTATATTAGAGAAAAAATAGTCAACGGGTAAAGATCTTATACTTTGTAAGCATGCCTACCTGTATAGCAACCTGTTGAAGGTAAAACTTAAAACAAATTGTCAATACTAGGTAGAAATCACAAAACAACTTAAGGGCTGCTTTTACATATTATTAGTAGTATAGACTACAAAATAATTGTTGAATATACAGTCAGTATAATCATGAATACGTGAACCTCGTACCTCCAAGATTCCATTAGAAAGTGAATACAGTGAGTTCAGTTTCTGCAACAAAGTCTTTAATTTTCCATGCCTAATTTAATGCCATTGTTCCTAGACTAGGTTCTGGAACAATGTCAACATGAACCTTACACCTTCACAACTCAAATATTCATCCCCATCCATCCCAAACCCCAAAATCCAAAGAGAGTCAATTCAGTTATTATGTTGTTAAAAAACAACATTGAAATATTTAAATTTGTCAAAGCTACATGTTGAGCTATCAAACTAAGTAAAATTTCCTAGTAGGTGCTTGAGAAGATAAGGTGAAAGAATCATATGAGAATTTACAAGTATAGGAAACAAAAATATTGTTAATATGTCAGACATGGAGTTTAAATGACATCAACTGAAAGAAAATTTAACCCAAAAAAAAAAAAAGAATTCAAATAAAGAATTAGAGTTAAACTCAACTTGAATTTGATGATTTCTTCAAACTTTCCCACATAGTCAGACCTTCAGGATGGACCTCAACAAAATATTTTACAAATTTTGCATCTGAACATGCAAGGATAGTGCTCAAGGACAATTTGGGCTTTGCTGCCCCTCTCTCTCTCAGCCACACATACATTTTACATCTATGAGTAATCCTCTTTATATCATAACATAAATATGCTGGAAAAACCACTACAATCTCAAGTGGGTAACGTAAATAATTCTTTAACAAATTGATCTTCTTTTCAAGCACATCTTTACTCTGGTTAAGCACCATTGGAGCGCGTTTAATTATATTTCTGACAATGTTGAAGTCCAAAGCAGCTTGTGCCAGGCAGTCAAACCTCTCCTGTAACACATTCCCTCTGCCTCGGAACTGTCTCAAAGTTTTTGTCATCTCTTCCGAGTTTTCCACATACCCCAATCTTAACAAGAATGCTGTTGATGACCTACTTGTTCATTGATTTTAACTTTTGTTTTAGAAGCCAATTGGAACAATTTCAACGGTTTGTCCCTTATAATTTGAATAAGCCATCTTTCCCAACTTTTAATTCTCTGCAAACAGTTTTAGGTCCTTTGAGACAACATGTACCCATAAGCTCCACATGCATAGGTACTATGTGTGCAATGTCTCCCATCCCCATTCCAATCTCAACCAGGAATCACACTGCCTGCTAGAGATTTTCGCACACTTAACAGACAAGATTTGTGGGTTTTGTGAAAATAAAGAATAAGCTTCCTTCATCTTGAAACCCAATTTGAATAACTGGCCAAACAATCCATAAACCCTCCACCCCAAACCATCAAACACTAGTTTGGGATCTTTTTTAAACAACGCAACTGCTCCGCAGTATAACCTACTTTGTCAAGAAAATCTATCGTTTCAATCGATATGTGTCTTTGCCAAATACGTAGCCTCCGATCCAATCATTCTTGAATCCTAGTTCCTTTAGTTTCTCAAGAACCTTAACAAATGTACCATCAACACGGTCAATCAACAATAATGGGTAACAATTAACAAGCTTAACAACCTTTACTCAAACCCAAATTTTCATAAGCCCGAAGTTTCGAAGCCAATACTCCATAATCATGTCCAAATATCTCCTTAGCTTCCTTATACATCTTTCCCATCTTACTACGAGGAATCCCATAATTGTTACAAAACATGGAAGTTATGAAGCATGGTTTGATCATCACTCAAAAAACTCAAATGCCTTGGAATAAATGAGGAGAGCTCAGATGGGCTTAAACCCAAACTCTCAAAAAAATGGCTCAAACTCATTAATTGGATTGTACCTAAGGAATCTAGTTAAAGACCAAGTCACATCCTTGTCGCTATCAATCTTGGATAACAAACTTTCAACAAAATGAGGTGAGTTCTTGCTGATATGTTCAGCATCCATGTAACTTAAAGCTCCTAGTAGACTGCAAGTAATCAAAAAGTACATCTTGAGTCTCAGTTCTAGCTAGCCAAGAGACTAGGCTGGCAAATAAGGAAGTGGGTGACTGAACTGACTCACCGAGTGAGACTTTTGGATGGTGGTAAGTCTAGAACAGCAAAAGGATTGAACTTTATTGGACATAAAAGATGGGTTTTGCATAATACTAGGTTTTTCATTAAAAACAGGAGAGAGAAAAACAAAATGATTGAGTTGAGTGATCGTTCTAGAGAACCTAAATATCCTTTTATCGATATTCGATAATAGCATGGCAAGCAATGAAATTTATTGAGATAGTTCTAAATAAACATCAATTAGGAATAAGATAAAAATTAATCAATAGCCAAGTGATATAGCTGAATTGCAGTCAAATAAATTATTAAAGAAAATGAAAATACGCAATTTTGTTACCTTGGATTGGAATTAAGGGTTTGGCTCGAGAAGGAGCAGCAGCTTCGACTGCCATTCTGTAATAAGGGTTTAAGCCTAAATTGATAAAAACCCTATAGGTTAGTTTTAGCCGCGAAAGCCAAGTTTCATTTGGATTAGAGCAAAGCATCTATGCTCACTCCTTGATTTTAAAAGTATTATTGGACAATAGAACCTAAACAGTAAATAGTATCCATCATGAACAGTATCACCGTCGTTGTTAATTGTCGAACGAAATCAATCAATAATAAATATTGTTTGAGGACGGAGTTACTGTTTACAATAAACAGTATCCATCATAAACAGGGTCAAGCAACACTATTACTGTTTATGATAAATAGTAATCGTAACTTATTAATTTATTATAATATTTTTTTATTAGAAGCGTACATAAATATTTAAAAATTTAGTTAGATATTAAATTATACTTTGAGAATGTAACTATACTTTATCCTTTAAATTATAAACACTTTTATTTTATGTTATTAATCTATTTTTTTAAAATATTTTATTTTAAATTAAGTTTCTAAAAAATAGCGCCTACCATATTAATTTATGCCATTTTGAAAATGGTTTTATCTTTGACTAAAAAATGAATCTCGCTAGCCATATTAATTTATGCCTTTTTAAAAATGTTTTTATCTTTGACCAAAAAATAAACCTCGGTAGCCAGCATCCATTTTCTTCTCCACAATTTTCCTATCTTACCATTCCTTAGTCTTTCATTTATTTTTTTCCACTTTCTTATAGGTATGGGAAAGAAATTTTTTGATCTCTTATAATTGTAAGTAGTGTTGTTTCCCATTCGTATGCACCACATCACTCTTGAAATAGTTTTTAAGTTCATTTGGGAGTTTTATTTTTTTTAAACAGTTTGTAGTTCTTAAAAATTAACATAAATAAAAAATAAAGTTTGTAAATTGACCTAACAGGATAAATCATACACTAATTTGCATGACAAGGCTCAAGAGAAGCATGATAAATCATGCTCTAATTTCTAAAAAATTGCCCAAATAGAAACATTAGAAGTGGCCAAACCATATGTAAAAAATCGCCACTTCATGTTTAGTAAATTAGCATGACAAATCATGCATGAATAAATTTTGCCACCATTAGGTTTGAACTTGGCCGATGAATTTTGGTGGTCGAACGAGTGTCTAACACTTGGCTTTCATTTTACTAACATAACAAATAGATTTCAAGTTATGACAAAAACATTTTGAATGGCCAAATTTGAATAATCAATTCATTTAGCTAAAATTAATTATTGAAATTTAATAATTAAATAGACCAATAAAAATATGTCACGTGTCATATTCTAATAAATTAATGATATTAATAAATTAATGCTATAATATGTGATATACAATAAAAATGTTAAAGTGGCAAGTTTTACTTATTGAGATTTCAGACTTAACATTTAAACTCTATGATCTCTTAGAACGATCTTAAAATAATTTTAATTTTTTGAAATTTTTTAAAATTGAACTATTTAATTTGATGCGCTACCCCAATACACAACGAGTACACTTCATATAATGAGACTCCATAAATTTATACCTTTTTCATCTTACGAAACTCATTTGCAAGTCCATAAATATTGTCCCACACACACATTATAAAAATATTGAGTTATACAAGTTAAGGTTAATGCATATGTGTGGACTTAGTGCTTACGTGCCATTTTAATATTGTATGAATATTAATTGTTTAAATTTTATACAATAAATATTTTGAATAAAATCGTTAATATTAAATATATGATAATTGTTAGGGTTGGTGCTTACGTGCCATCCGTGAATGTACATATACTTATTTATTTGTACATGTGTACATTCTCATTAAATCGCTAATACATATTTAAATGGTATTATCTAATTTAACATTACAGACATTGTATGATCTGAAGGAGTTCAGATCTGGTCTAAAGGAGTTTAGATAAAGGCTCATAGTTGACCACGCTAAGAAATATAAATGCTAAGTATTAGCATAACTAATTGTCAGTTGGTTATAATACTCAACGAAGATCTAAAAGTTGCAATAAGGTGCCAGGAAATGTCAGTAGCGCAAGTATGTTCTCGAATATTGTCCCTGATCTATTTTTACTGATGTGAGTTTATCGATGGACACCTTTATATAAATCAGCATATATCGTATCTATAGGGTATAGATGGTTGTTCCTAGCCGATCGTGAGCTTGTTGCTCCTATTGACATATGGGTATCGAGTTAGGACTAGATATAGGAAAGACTCACGAGGGCCTCCGATAGACACCCTATGTAAGCCGTCAACAAAAGATCCTCTCGAGTTAAGAAGTATACGTGGTTCTTTGACTTGAGTGCCACAATGAGCTTGTAAGTGATCCACCATACTTTGGTTATATGCATATCACAGCATTCATGGTATGGCCGCTGAATGTTACTAGGTATGATCCGATACTTATAGAGTTCGGTGTGTATAGATATAGGATCTGTCAGTTTGCATAGGAAGTTAGATATTCATATGCTTCGAGACTGTATCTCAGAAAGTCTTGTGGCCACAAGTATTAATCCCATAAAAAGAGTTTCCGCTAGGGTGGAACAATATGGCAAAAGAGTTTGCACATAATTTTCAGTGAGATATAAGTTTGAGGATATGACATGGATTAGAATATGGAAATTTAACAGTGATAATTTGTATCCCCGCACATTTAGGATATCATGACGGAAGGACTATACGTATGCGTTGTGACCTCAGCTTGGATGGTCGACGTGCTGATTTGTATTTCCGTTACATTTGTATGGGGTTCACGGACTCATAAAATAGTTTCATTTGACGAATCAGATATAGACCCAAGGAGTCCCGCAATATGGAGTGTACTCATTGTACACTGTAGCAGCATATCGAATTAAATTGTTTACCCATGTGTGAAATTTGGTGGGACCTGCTAAGGGGTAGACTTAATAACTATTCATGAGGGGCAAAATAGTCATTTCACACAATAATTATTTAATTGTTAAATAATTATAATATCTCATTATTATATATTATAATATAATATATACTTTATTATTGTTGGAATATAGTTGTAATCCATATATTTATATTATATTATTATTTTATTATAATAATATTTTTTTTATTTAGTGGCCAAGTGTTTGATATTTTATATTATAATATATTATATTATTATTTTAATACAATTGTGATATATATGTGTGTGAAGTGGTCTGCGTTGTGTGATGAGGTGAAGGAAAAATGAAAATTGTTTTATTTTCTTCATCTTATGCCGAGAGAAAGAATGGAAAAATTGTTTTTCATTTCCATTTTTGGTTGTTGTAAAAAGCAAATGGAAATGTTGATTTCAATTGGTGGCCAACAAGTTGGCTACCAGTTACAATAATTGGAAATTTATTTTATTGATAAAAAAAAATGAATTTAAAGGGTTTAAGTGTTAAACCCAGTGCTAGATTTAGAGCTGTCGTTTTGGCTTATCAAGCCCATCGAGTTTGTAACTAAAACTGCCAACAAGTTGGTCTTCATGCGGACTCCCAAGATACACATGTATAACATTACAAGTTTCAGTGATTTATCAACATTTTAAATATATTAATATGATTAATATATTATTTATTGTGTTTATTACATGATTTAATTATTCTACAATGTTAAATATGTATGTGATACTTATTTTATGCAATAAACATAATTGCACATGCATACACCCATGTATATTAAATCCCCGACAGTAAGATGCTTATAACATTTCAGATATTGTATAACCTGAAAGAGTTTAAATCTGGTCTAAAGGAGTTTGCACCAGTGTTAAAAGTTAGCAGTGTTGAGAGTTATAAATGCTAAAAGTTAGCAGGTTATAAGAGTCAACTAGATTTAAGAAGTTAGATCTTTGTCTAAAATGGGATAAAGACCTAAAGGTATGCTAGTAACGACATAATTGCAAAGGGTTCTAATAAGTGCTAGGAAATATTATTATGCAAGTATATTCTAAAACCCTTTGTTCCTAATATATTTTTATTGATGCAGGTCTATTGATAAATCCCTTTTATATAGATCAGTGTATGTCTATATCTGTATGGTACATATGGTTGTTCTTAACTGACCACAAACTTAGTGGAAGCTTGAATAAGCATACGGGTATTTAGCGAGGATTGGGCATTGAACAGGCTTAATTAGAACCTCTAATAGCATCCTATAAAGTCGTCAATGGAAGGTCATTTCCAATGAGTAGTATTTGTGGTCTTTTAACCTAAGCACCATGGTGAAATTATGAGTGATCTACCATACTTACGTTCCACACATGTTAGAAACCTTTCATAATCTGACAATTAGGTGTCGCTGGGTATAGTCCAATGCTCATGGAGTCTGGTGTGTGTAGATATAGAATCCGTTAACTCATATAAGTGAGTTGTATATCCTAGTGCTCCAAGATTATATTTCAGAAAGTCTTATGGCTATAAGCAATTATCCTAGAAATTGTTTCGTAGGATAAACGATATCGTAAAAGTCTTTTCAGATATTATTTATGGACATACAAATCTGGAGATAAGTTCAGGTTGCGTATATAGAGATTTGATTATGATGATCTATATCTCCACTCTTCCAAGATACAAATGATGAAGGGATTATACAAATATATATTAACTTCAGCTTGTATGGTTCAACACGCTATTTTTGTTATTTCTACAATATGTGTCTGGGGCACTATTTATAGACTTATAGAATAGTTCCGTAAGATAAAACATGTGTGAACCTAGGTAGTCTTACTATATGAAGTGTACTTATTGTGCACTAAGTAGCACACTAGATTTAATAGTTCAATCTGAGAAGTTTTTGAAAAATTAAAATTATTTTAGTGTCTCTCGGGAAGATCATAGGGTTTAAGTATTAAGCTTGAGATCTCGGCAAGTGAAACTTGCCATTTTAACCTTTCTATTAGATACCATATATCATGTCATTAATTTGCAAAGGTATGATACGTAACATGATTTATTTGACCCGATTAATTATTAAGTGTTGATAATTAATTTTTGGCCAAATGAAACTAATTCAATTTAAGATTTTGGAAGCCAAATAGAATTCGGCCAAAATTAAAAGCAAATTTTGGTTAAATGAATTGATTTCTAAATGCACCAAAAATTCAGCCAATAAGTAAACTATAATAGGTGGCATTATTTCATAATGCATTTGGCCACCAGTTACCTTTTTATTTGACCATTTCTTTAGCAAATGAAATTATTGTTTGTCATGCTTTGTCTAAGCATGTGGTGGCATGAAATGGAAATAGAATTGCCACTAATTTGTCTCTAATTCTGCCTCCTTTTTAATTTTCCACCAAGCCATTTTGTAAGCATGAAGTGTGCATATTCAATTAATTAAATACCGCCACTTCATGCTTCAAATTTAAAGGCTTTTAAAAGGTTTTTGATAGGTAAAAATGGGAGACAATAAAACTAAATAAAAAAGATTGTAGTACTGTCATAAGTCTTAGGTGATTACAATTATAAATTAGTTACAATTGTAAATCAGTAAAATATTAGTCAAATAGGCCGAGAGACATTTGGAAGCAAAAGTTGCTTCAAACAAAATTTCAGTTGAGAATAGGAAGCTACCGTTCTAGCTCGAAGGATTCCACCGAGTCCTAGACTAGAACTGCACAAAGCACGTTTCGAGGGTGAGTTCTTTAATATCTCATTATCATAATAGGATGTTTATTTATTTTCTGCTGTAATTAATTATGTATGTGATGTCTAATTAAAAATTAAAAATGTACACATTCACCTCATGCATAGTGCACATTCAAATTGGTATTAGAGCGCATGATTATGTGTTATTTGTGTCTAATTGGAATGTCCATAGCGTAATTAGGATGTCCCAAGGCAGCCGATTATGCGATTCAAATGTTTAAAAATGCGTAATTGGGATGTAGTTGAAAAAGACATCGTTGCAGCGTTGATAGGCCAATGCCCCAGAACTGGGGTTTTCAGATCCAAACGCTGTAGCATTCGCGGCTTGGCACTGTGGCACTGAAAACAGAAAGTCTAGTGCCACAGAGCCACTAGTTCAGCGCTGCTACACTGGGTAGTGACCTAGCACTTGAAGCTTAGCACCACAGCACTATAAAAGTTAGAATTGCAATACCAGAGGCTGAGCCTTCAACATTGTAGCAATGGAAACCTAAGAAAGCTATAATTACGCTAATTACTATGATTGTTTATTTTTTTAAATTGTTTAAAAATATTTATTGTTTATTTTATGCAATTTATAATTGTTATAATTATTGCAATATAAACTATGGCTCATTTGTTTGTGCTAAAAATCATAATGGGAACCCTATTAGGGGGGTTAGTTGTACTTGCACAAAACAATATATGATTTAGAATCATGTCCTTATAAGATGCAGACAAGAATGCAAAAATCTCTTTTAATCATATTGAAAGTGTTTCATTATGAGATACTATTATATAATAATTTATCTTGTCAATACGGTGTTAGACGGGTCACGTCAGTCTTTTTTCAATATTGCTATAGCGTGAGAGATTTGGTAGGTGTGATTCAAACTATTCCAATTAAACATGAGATGAGAGAAATATATACAAATGTATTGCTCAATATTACTATAGCATGAGGATAGTATCAGTAACATATATTTGATTATTGATAAGTTAATATGGAATCACTTTCCCAATATTATTACAGCGTGAGGATAAGGTGTATTTGGGATCAATAATAAGAGTTGCATGAGATGCAATTGACAAGAGTTGTCTACCTGTTGGGTTTATAAAGGCCAATATTACTACAGCGTAAGGCTAGAGTAAAATACCAATAGGGTCTACTTTTCACTGTATAGTTTAAAGAGTTTAAACTATCGTTATCTCGTTTAAGAGATTAAAGGGATTATGAAAAGCAGTGGGAGGACTCTTTTAGATTAAAAAATTTATAAAAATTATACCCATGATCTAAAATGTTATTAATTAATGATTTGAAATGTTTAGCTAAATATCTCCTAGGAATCTTATAGAGATAAGATCAGTATGAGCAATCCCTTAGTATACTTGATCTAAACACACCAACTGTAAGGTATCGAGAAATATTTTGACTTGCTAATGAATCTGAGAATAGTTCTAAATTCAGAAAAACTTGAATATATTAATGATCAATAGATGATTAGAGGTGTTTCTAATAATCTCTTCAAAAGAAGATAAAATTGATTAGAAATAGATTAAAAATAATTGAAGAGTCAAATTATATATCCTGACCTTAATGTCTAATGATTTTCAGTAAGAGCATGTGCACATGAGATATGCAAGCAGTACAATGTTCCATATTAAAAAGTTATTATTTGATATATTAAAACTACATATTGAGAATAGTCACAATAGAAAATGTTTCCACTATGGTGAGGTTTGTAATAGTAAATATTACTATTCAAATATACCATACCTTAAGAAAGATAGATCCCTTAGATATCTGTTTACCGATTATATTTCTTTAGCACATGATGCTAAGAAGTGCAAGCATATCAGATATTACATATCTTTCTCATATCTACAAAGTGTTGCATGATTTGAGGTATGTTAAGAATCTAAGAAAGGAAATGAACAACTTTGCATAGAAAAATGGAGATTTATTAGATGTGGTAGTTGTTAGGACTTTTAAATCACTTTTCTTTTTTTGGTAGAAGCATTACATTGTATAATTTATATTTTGTGCCAAACACTATATCACTTTTTATAATAGATAAGGAGGGTTATTATGGATACATCAGGAATAGTTTCTCATATATATATATAATAACGATAATACTTTTGCTAACTAAGTGTCAGTTAATGAATGACCATTATATCTTAAGTACAACTTGAAATGTCTAGGTGAACAGAACAAATAGTAGTTTAAAAACTTTAAATAATAATAAATTATTATGTAGTCGTGAGACGACTATCCTATCTAGTTAAGGATAGCCAGATAAATAATCTGACTATGAAACTTTGGCCAGTTTATGAATCTTAGATTTGAAAGAAAATGACCAAATACTAGATACTAACCTATTGACTTACTGTAATTTGTATATAGTGATGTATATGGTCTAATGAGTCATACTACTATCGGGTGAATTTCGATACTTCATCATCTTTACCTTATCACGATACAGATATATATTTTTAGGAAACAAAGGACAGAAACCTTTGAAATGTTCAAAGAGTTTTGTTCTGACGTAGAGAAATAAATGTTGGGTGTTGATTATTCTAGGGTGCTTGCATATGGGATATGTTCATCATACAAAAAATATACATATCTCATACATATATGTGCACAGCGGAAGATTAAAATTAATACAATGAACACATAATACCTATTTATCAAATGAAAAACGAGATTGAGAAATTTAACCTATGAAGCCTTTGGATTAATTTGCTTGAAGTCCACCATGAAATGAAACTTTGATCAATCCTAGCAATCAACAAGGGTGGGTTTGATTGTCTAAAATGGCAGTATGTTAATTTAGTATTTAGTTTAACTCTTAAACTTGATTCAAAGTTAAACTCTTTAACTTAGTTAAATTTATTTTTCCTTTTATTCAACTCTTGAATAAAAACAAATTTAATTCATGTTTTAATGGCTAAATTAATTGAAGAAGATGATGAATAGATATAATTTCAACTCTTGAAACATTTCAATTTTCGTTCTCCATTTCTCTCTTAATTCTAGCCAATCAAAAACAACTTAACCTTATTAAATTAACTCTTAATCTAATTAAATTAATTAATTTTTATCTTTTGTTCAACTCTTGAACAATTAAAACAAATCTATTTTAGTTATTACAATTAGTAACAATTTATTTATTTGTTTTGTTGTTCTAACACTTAAAACACAAAACAAAGAATTTTAATTTCTCAAATTGAAATGGCTACCAAAATTATAAAATCTAAAAACCTAAAACTTATGAATTTTGAATTTCATTTCCCTTTATATACTAATGCATAAATTTCAAACTAATTTGAATTTCATTTGCATTTCATTTAACTTAACCTAACCTTAGTTAATATTTAACCTTAGTTAAGTTAGTTTAACTTATCCCTTAAGTTAATAAATATTTAAATATTCTAACCATAGTTAACTAACTTAACCATAGTTAGGTTAACCTTTACTTAACCATTAAGTAAGGTTAACTTAACTTAACCATATGGTTAACCTTTAACCATAGTTAAGTTAAATCATTTATTTAACAATTAAATAAATAAATATTTATTTAATTATTTAACAATTAAATAATCATAAAGTAAAATTACATTTATATCCTTACTAGGTTACCAAGTTAACCTAAAGTGAGTCCCACTATTTAACCATATACTTTAGTTAACTTAACTTTAATAATTTGTTGAATTATACTGTATTGAACCATTCAATACGGTAAACTAGCCAAGTGCTCAAAGAGTACATTTCATATTGGGACTCTCTAGGTCTAAACCTGATTTATCAATTAAAACTATTCCATGAATCCATAATCGATGCCCCACGCACACGTTACGAATATTAGAAATCAATGTGATAGACTATACAAGTTGAGGTCATAACATATACGTATAATCCTTCCATCATTTATACCCTGGATGTGCGGGGATATAGATCAGCATCGTCAAATCCTTATAAGCACATCCTTAAACTTCTCTCCATATTCGTATCTCGATAAACAATATACGCAAACACTTTTGCTATATTGTTTAACCCTGTGGAAAACTCTTTTTTCGGGTTTATGCTTGTGACTACAAGACTTTATGAAATACAATCTTGGAGCATCGAATATACAACTTACCTACGTAAGCTGACGGATCTCGTATCTACGTACACCAGACTCCATGAGCATCAGATTATACCCAATGACACATAGCGATTAAACCATGAAAGGTCTCTGACGTATGTGGAACCAAAGCATGATGGAGCACTCACAAGACCACCGTGGTGCTCAGGTCAAAGAACCATGAATACTACTCAACTCGAGAGGACCTTCATTTGACGGCTTCACAGGATATCTATTGGGGTCCTCGTGAGTTTGTTCAGTATCCAATCCTGAATGGATACCCGCATACCTATACAAGCTTTAATCTCATGATTAGTTAAGAACAACCATCTGAACCCATCAGATATAGACATACATTAATCTATATTATGTGAATTCACTGATAGACCCGCATTTGTGATCATAGATCAGAAACATTATATTTGAGACATACTTACATAATGATATTTCGTAGCACCTATTGCAACTCTTTGCAACTATGTCATTACATGTATACTCTCAGGTCTTTGTCCCATTATAGACAAGGTTCTAACTCTTTAGGGCTCACTGACTCTTATGACCTGCTAACTCTTAGCATTTATAACTATCAGCTTTGCTAACTATTAGTTCTGGTCTAAACTCCTTTAGACCAGATCTGAACTTTTTCAAATCAAACAGTGTCTGTAATATTACAAGCATTATACCATATTAATATGATATTAACAATTTTATTCGAAATGTTTATTGTATGAATATTATAAATATTAACAATTAATATTCATACAATATTAGAATGACACATAAGCATCAGCTCTAACAAACTTCCACTTGCTTTAGTGCCATGCGTACTGGTATCTCGTACCAATACACTCCACAATTATATCTTGAACAAGCTCTCATATAGTATGACTTAGCTACTTAATGAACTGCAAACTTTTGAGGCTATATCAGATAAGCCTAAAGAGTCTAAGGCAAATGTTGCTGAAGCTAAAAAGTCTTCCTCTAAGCAAAATAAAAAGAGGAAGAACATTGGTGGTGGTTCAGGTTATGAAGGAAAGGCCAAGAAAGCCTTTAAATGCAGTAAGTGTAATATCTAATCCCTATTAGTAGTATTGGCGCCTAGATTTTGGTACAGAGCAAACAAGACACCGTAGGGTTACTCAATTTTAACCCTATGAGAAATATTCCCTTGATAGTGCACGTGAAAGATATTAGACCTAATTTGGTAATTGTACACTCAATCGGTGCGCCGGACGACCCTAGAATATTTTTGGAATTTTTCTCTATTGGCTTAGAAAAGGAAATCCTAATTTACTACATGAATTTCCATTTAAGGGCTATGAATGGAACAAGCCTTTGTTGAGAAACATAATCCATATATTAGAGAATGGACCAATTAGAAGAAATCTCATGGATTGCCAAGTTGGAAGTTCTAGTTAGTTCTTTGAACTATTCTAACTAGATAGTTACAAATGAACTAATTACATAATTAGTTTTTAACTAATGGCAAATTAGAAGTTTTAAGTAAGTTGAAGGGTAAAATGGTCAATTGAGGGAGCACTATATATATGTTAGAAGTGTGTAAAAATTTGAAGAGAGATCAAAACCAACACTTAGCCAAAAAAAAGAGAGAAATTCGAGCTTCAAAGGGGGGTGCTGCTACAGTGACTATTCAAGTTTTTTTTCATGATTTTTCATGTGTAATCAAGCTAAAATAAGGTTACATATGAATCCTTAAGCTCAAGTGAAGCCTCAATTAGTGGAAATTCAAGAAAAAGAGGTAAGAAAAGCATTATTTTATGAGTTTGATAAGTGAACTTTCAAGAATGCTCCAATTGACATTCTTATGTGTATTCTTGGCTTAGATTGAGTTGAATTCTAGTTTGGAGCTTGGAGTCATCAATTTGAAGAAATTGGCAAGGTGAGAATTAGGGTTTTTGGTGATTTTGTTGTAGAGATTTCAATTTGTTGTAATTAGGGCTTTAGAATGAAATTGGCATGATTTTGTTGGAAATTGGAACAAGAAATTGAGAAAAGGAATGTGTTGGAACCTAGGGTGAAATTCTGCCACTTTAGGGAAGTTAGGAATTGAGTGGTGTTTTGATTGAATTGTTGTGTGTAAATGGTGCATATTGTAAATTGAATGTATATGGTTGATGAAAAAACCAAAAATGAAGAAAATGGGCATAATTGTCCATGTTGGAAAGGTGAAGGGCAATTATGTCCAACCAAGTTATAAGGTGTTTAATAATTTTCAGGGCGCCGGATGGTGAGTTAGTTTCGATTATGGCTCCGTAACTAAAATTGGGAAGTAGTATGCATCCGGGCTTTGTATGCCGATTAGGGCGTTTAGTAGTTAAATGAGATTCTAGCATTCGATTTAGTTCTAAATATCATTTGTGGCGCGTAGGTGAAGATAACCGAGAGCGTTAACGGGAGCAAAAATCGGGAGCGAAATTGAGCGCGGAGCGGTTGTGAGTGAAAATTTGCCATTTCTTTTACTTTACGTTTATTATATTTTCGCATAATGAATATGCATGTTACTAGACCTTCTTAGTAGTAACAAGAATTAAAAAGAGGTTCGCCTCACGGAATTTCTCAACATACCCAGTTAGGTTCGGAGTAACTTTCGTCGGGGTGCCCGGCAAGGCCGCTGGGATCTATAGTAGAGGGTCTCGGGTCGGGTCCTGTCAAGTGGGTTCGCTACGTTATCTAAGAAATGATTCCTAGATCTTATTACAACTCTTATTGCCAAAAAATTTCTAATTATGTGATATTCAGAGTTCACATGATAAGAATAGTAGTGTGCCTTATGGCTTCTTGGCTTGAATAATTACCTTTGTTTTACAATATAGTGGGATAGGATCCACTGAGCTTGGGATTATTCAAAGCTCTGTAATTAACTTGATTATTCATAGTACTTTCTTTGCAGGCTTCTCATGCTGCAACATATTCTACCTCCAAGGTAGAATTAGTTATGGACATTTAATAACACACTTTTAACTAGCTCTAGTACCGATAAAGAGAAACACATAACTAGATGTAGACTTTTTACCATCCAGATCAGACGAAAGTCTAAATATGTTCATCCCTTCATTTGTAAGAAACACTTCTCCATATTATATAAACTTATCATCTATACCTCTTAGGTATTTCAGATATGTTTCACAACCATTTAATGGTCGTGATCTGGATTAAACAAATACCAGCTTGTAACACTTACAACCATCTAAATCTAGATTTCGTATATAAGATGGTATGCATTAAGCTATTTCTAGCTTATGTATCTAAGACGTTAGACACTCTAACTCTCTCATCTTCTTCCCGAGGACACTTCCTCTGAGAAAAATAAATGCCATGTCTAAAAGGGACTTTAACTGTCTCACAGTCAATCAAGTTGTACCTTTTCATGGACTTAGTCTATGTACAAAGATTGAGAGAGTCATATTAGCTTCCTAGCTATATCTCCATAAAGCTTTATACCTAGTATACAGAAAGTCTCTCTCAAATCTTTTTATAAAGAAGTTCATTACACAGATAACACTTATCTAATTTACTTGCTATATACCAACATCGTTTTCAATGTTGAGTATATATTTTCCACTTTAGAGAACTAAAAAGATAATCATACTCCCACTGCCCTTTCTGAACACACACGCTTCCTCTTCATTCATGATAAAACTAGACTTTCTGAGTTTAACATATAAACAAAGATTCCAGCTTGGGGAAAACTACTTAAGTCCATAGATGGACTTTTTTAGTTTGCACATTATATTAGAAAATAGGCTTGGATGCAAAAACATAAAGTTGTTCTATGCATATCTCTTACTCGAGATATACATCCCAGAACACCTTATTTACATCTATTAGCCAGTCCTTAAATCATAATATACGGTAATCACCAACAAAATCCAAATTGACTTTGGCATGGTTACTGATGAAAAAGGTTTCCTCATTACCGATCCTAGATCTCTGAGTGTAACCTTTCAACATCAGTCAAGTCATGAAGGACTATTCCTTCAGATAGGGCCCACCATTCCACTGCGTAAACTGATTTACTGCTAATAGAAATAGTTTCTACTGGAAGCACAACTAAGTCCTAGACTTAATTGTCATGCGTAGAGTCAATTTCGAATTTTATGGTATCTTGTCATTTTTCCTAAATGATGTTAAACATCGTCTCTCTATAAGTCAAAGGATCATTTTCTTCGACTAAAAAAATACCAAGTACACCTTCAGGTATCAAACATACCTAAATGATGACTTTGATATCCTTTTCGATCTATGAACATAATGTGTTAAAGGTATTTCACTTAATTGAAATTAAAACTCCTTCGATGGTTCATCTATATTTTGATTGACTTCATCAACTTTAATCTTTCTACAATCTTCATGATTCATGAGAAGCTCTTTTTCTAGGAATATGACATTATGAGAAACGAACATATTTCGTTCATCTGAATTATAGAATTGGTATCCTATTATACACTTGTGATACAAATGAACTGTTACTTGTACTCTTAGACACATGTTTATTCTGTTGCATAACTCTTATGAAAGCAGAATAACACAAAGTCTTAACATACTTAAGACTCATTTCTCATTTAGTCTATATCTCATATAGAGTAGTAAAAAGGATTTTTGATGGAATTATTTTTAATAAGTGAGTAGCAAATTCTAAAGCATAACCCCATAGATATTGTAGAAGATCAACGATTCTCAATATCAATCAAACTATATCTAATAAAGTATGATTCCTCATTTTCTAAACATATTTATGTTGAGGAGTATCTTGAGGACTATGCTAAGTGAAAATCATATTCTTGTTTAAATAATTTATGAATTTACTGATTATGATAAACTGCTTCGATCTAATCGAAAACACTCAATATACATAAGTGTTTGTTTCTTTACATTCATTGTCAGAAGATTTTGAACACATCGAAATTTTTTTGACCTGCATTTCCTAGAAATACATGTCCATATGGTGACAATCACTATAAAGATGATGAAGTATCGAAATCACCTATAGCAGTAAGATTTATTGGACTAATTCATCTATATGTACTAGATCCAATAAACCAGTAGCTAGGCGTCTTACACCTACATAAAGATTCAGTCATATTATCTTGAATTCATAATTCATAAACTAGTCAATGTACTATAGTCAGATCAAATATCTGACCATCCTTAACCAGATGGAATAGTCGTCTTACGACTACATGACCTAATCTTATATTCCATTATTCATTATTATTTAAAGTTGCTGAACTACTATTTATTCTGTTCACATATACACTTATTACATTTCCTGTTGTATATAAGATACAATGACCATTCATTAACTAACATTCAGTTAGTAAAATATCATCTTTATCATAAAGAACTATTTTTAATGTTTTTATGATAACCCTCTCTATCAACTACAGGGAGTAATATGATTTACCAAATAATATTTGGCACGAAATAACAATTATACAACATTAATGTTGTTACCAGAAATAAGAAGTAACTTTGAAGTCTTAATAGCTACCACGTATAGGAAATCTCCATTACCTACGTGAAGCTGAACTTCTCATTTTTTAGCAATTAAGTATTTCTCAAATCATGCAACATCTTACAGATATGAGAATAACAAGTGGTATCTCATACCCTTGCAAAATTAACATCAAATGCTAATGAAATGTTAATGTTTGGTCAAACAGATATCTAATGAGTCAATCTTTCTTAAGTCAGGTATGACTTTTCTCTATCTGTGGTTTAGAAATATAAAATATTTCTGAATCTAGAACTATTTTTAGATTCATAAACAAGTCTTTAATATTTTATTCAGTACCCTATAGTTATTAGTATTTATCAAGATTACTAACGGATTGCTCATACTCATCTTATCTCTATAAGACAAGTATCTTATCTCTATAAGACAATTTAGGAGATGTGTAGCAAAACATTTCTAATCGTTAATTAATAATACTTTAGATCATGGTATAACTGTTATACATTTTTTAATCTAAAAATGCCATCCCCCTGCTTTACTTAATCCCTTTAATCTCTCAAACGAGATAGCGATAGTTTAAAATTTTAAACTATATAGTAGGAAGTGGACCCCATTGAAATTTACTCCAGCCTCACGCTAAAGCAATATTGGCCTCTATAAATCCAACAGGTAGACGATTCTTGTCAATTGTATCTCATACAACTCTTACTACTGATCTAAATACACCTTATCCTCACGCTAAAGCAATATTAGGTAAGTATATTTCAGATTAACTCGTCAATAATCAAATATATGTTACTGACACTATCCTCACGCTAAAGCAATATTGGATAATATGTTCGCATATATTTAATTCATCTCATGTTTTACCGGCATTAGACCAAGTCACACCGATCAAATCCCTCACGCTAAAGCAATATTGGGAAAGACCATAGTGACCCGTCTTACACCGTATTGACAACACGGACCATTTAAAATATTATTACAGAATATAATAAATTTCAATCTAATTAAAAGAGATTTTAGATACAGGCTTTCATATTATACTCTCATTACATGAGAAGGTTATTCTCAATCAATTATTCATTTTTGTGCAAGTACAACTAACCCCCACCAGTAGGGCTCCTATTGTGATTACAAAAAATAAAATAAAATAAAAATATTATTTTCTTGGTTTATCATGTAAATTAATAACTATTATTAATACATATCATAAACCCCCTATATGCAGAAATAAAAAACATTTACTCTTTTTTTTTTAGTGTGTCAACGCCGTGGCGTTGGTCTTATAGAGCTGCGGCGCTAAGGCTTCACAAGTCTTAGGGCTACGGCGCTGGAAGCACTGCTTCCAGCGCCCCTGCGCTCATCCAGCACTAGGGTGTCATACACCTAGCGCCCCAGCGTTCATATGAACGCTGCAATGCTAGACATGAGCGCTGTGGCGTTCCAGGTGTAGTTTTTATTGGTTTGTATTTTTAACACTTAAAATGCACCCCAACAGCCCCGGAACTTGTCCTACAACTTAGCCAACACTAAAAAACACCCATAACAACACAAAATTACTCTGATACCAATTGTTGGGTGTTGATTATTCTAGGGTGTTTGCATGTGGGATGTGTTCATCATACAAAAAATATACATATCTTATACATATATGTGCACAGCGGAAGATTAAAATTAATACAATGAACATATGTAATACCTATTTATCAAATGAAAACCGAGATTGAGAAATTTAACCTATGAAGCCTTTGGATTAATTTGCTTGAAGTCCACCATGAAATGAAACTTTGATCAATCCTAGCAATCAACAAGGGTGAGTTTGATTGTCTAGAATGGCAGTATGTTAATTCAGCATTTAGTTTAACTCTTAAACTTGATTCAAAGTTAAACTCTTTAACTTAGTTAAATTTGTTTTTCCTTTTATTCAACTCTTGAATAAAAACAAATTTAATTCATGTTTTAATGGCTAAATTAATTGAAGAAGATAATGAATAGAAATAATTTCAACTCTTGAAACATTTTAATTTTCGTTCTCCATTTCTCTCTTAATTCTAGCCAACCAAAAACAACTTAACCTTATTAAATTAACTCTTAATCTAATTAAATTAATTTGTTTTATCTTTTGTTCAACTCTTGAACAATTAAAACAAATCTATTTTAGTTATTACAATTAGTAACAATTTATTTATTTGTTTTGTTGTTCTAACACTTAAAACACAAAACAAAGAATTTCAATTTTTCAAATTGAAATGGCTACCAAAATTGTAAAATCTAAAAACCTAAAACTTATGAATTTTGAATTTCATTTCCCTTTATATACTAATGCATAAATTTCAAACTAATTTGAATTTCATTTGCATTTCATTTAACTTAACTGAACCTTAGTTAATATTTAACCTTACTTAGGTTAGTTTAACTTATCCCTTAAGTTAATAAATATTTAAATATTCTAACCATAGTTAACTAACTTAATCATGGTTAGGTTAACCTTTACTTAACCATTAAGTAAGGTTAACTTAACCATATGGTTAACCTTTAACCATAGTTAAGTTAAATTATTTATTTAACAATTAAATAAATAAATATTTATTTTAATTATTTAACAATTAAATAATCATAAAGTGAAATGACATTTATATCCTTACTAGGTTACTAAGTTAACCTAAAGTGAATCCCACCATTTAACCATATACTTTAGTTAACTTAACCTTAGTAATTTGCTGAATTATACTGTATTGAACCATTCAATACGGTAAACTAGCCAAGTGCTCAAAGAGTACATTTCATATTGGGACTCTCTAGGTCTACACCCGATTTATCAATTAAAACTATTCTATGAATCCGTAATCGATGCCCCACGCACACGTTACGAATATTAGAAATCAGCGTGATAGACTATACAAGTTGAGGTCATAACGTATACGTATAATCCTTCCATCATTTATACTCTGGATGTGCGGGGATATATATCAGCATCGTCAAATCCTTATAAGCACATCCTTAAACTTCTCTCTATATTCGTATCTCGATAAACAATATACGCAAACACTTTTTCTATATTGTTTAACCCTATGGAAAACTCTTTTTTCGGGTTTATGCTTATGGCCACAAGACTTTATAAAATATAATCTTGGAGCATCAGATATACAACTTACCTACATAAGTTGACAGATCTCGTATTTACGCACACCGGACTCCATGAGCATCGAACCATACCCAGCAACACATGGAGGTCAGACTATGAAAGGTCTCTGACATATGTAGAACCAAAGTATGATGGATCACTCACAAGACCACCGTGGCGCTCAGGTTAAAGGACCATGAATACTACTAAACTCGAGAGGACCTTCCTTTGACGGCTTCATAAGATATCTATTGGGGTCCTCGTGAGTCTGGTTAGTATCTAGTCCTGAATGGATACCTGTATACCTATACAAGCTCTAAGCTCATGGTCAGCTAAGAACAACCATCTGAACCCGTCAGATATAGACATACACTAATCTATATTATGTAAATTCATCGATAGACCCGTATTGGTGATCATAGATCAGGAACATTATGTTTGAGACATACTTACATAATGATATTTCTTAGCACCTATTGCAACTTTTTGCAACTATGTTATTACAAGTATACTCTCAGGTCTTTGTCCCATTATAGACAAGGTTCTAACTCTTTAGAGCTCGTTGACTCTTATAACCTGTTAACTCTTAACAGTGCTAACTCTTAGCATTTATAACTCTCAACTTTGCTAACTATTTTAGTTCTGGTCTAAACTATTTTAGACCAGATCTGAACTCTTTCAGATCAAACAGTGTGTGTAATATTACAAGCATATACCATATTAATATAACATTAACAATTTTTATTCGAAATATTTATTGTATAAATATTAACAATTAATATTCATATAATATTAGAATGGCACGTAAGCCCCATCTCTAATAATAAACCTTTATGTATATTCAATGCCTCCGATTAGATCAAGGCAATTTTAAATATGCAATATATTCATAAATTATTTAAAGGCGAATGTGAATCTCACTCAATATTGTCCTCCAGGTACTCCTCAATGAAAAGTGTTTTAGAGAGGGGGAATTAAACTTCATTAGATATAATCCATTTAATATTGAGTTTCACTAATCTTCAAAAAACATCTTTAGGGATATGCTCTAGTTACTGCTAATCACTTATTAAATAAAGTTCTATCAAAAGCCATTCCTTTAGTTCCACACAAGATATCAACTGGAAGGATATCAAGTCTTAAATATGTTAAGATTTGAGGTTGTTCTGTTTGCATAAAAGTTACGCAATAGGTAAACTAGCACCCAAGAGGTACAAGTATCAGTACATATTATATTTCAAGCATTCTATGGGATATTAGTTCTATGATCCAAATGAGTGAAATATGTTTGCCATTTTCCAAGAGAGAGTTTCTCATAGATCGTGAAGATTATAGAAATATTGAACTTGGTGAAGTTAATCTAAAATATATGTACCGATTATGGAACTCTAAGTTCAATTGAGTGAGATATCTATAACACATTTTCTTTATAAGCCTGAAAGAATATCAAGGGTCACTTATTAGGTATATTTGATATCTGAAGGTGCCTTCGAGATTTTCTTGATGTTTTCTTAGTTGAAGAAAATCATCTTTTGACTTATAAAGAGACGATATTAGACATCGATTCAAGAAAAATGGCAAGATGTCATAAAATCCAAAATTAACTTTTTGCATGACAATCAAGTCTAGGACTTGGTTGTACTTTTGGTAGGAATTGTTCTTATTTACTATAAATGAGTTTATGTAGTAGAAGCGTGGGTTCAATTTAAAGGTAGAGACCTTCAAAGCCCAACTTGTGATAAAATGTTACACTCACAGATCTAGGATCAAAAGTGAAGAGACATTTTCACTAGCAATCATGCTTAAGTTAATTCAAATTTTGTTGGCTATTGCATTATGCTGAATTCTTTATTTTAACAAAAAAATTAGAGAGTCTGGTTTCATCAAAAATAAAGAGAAAGCATACGGTTTAAAAAGGGTAGTGAGAGTATAATTATCTTTCTAGTTCTCTGTATAGTTGACATATGTAATATCGAAAACAACATTGATATGTTGTAAGTCATTCGGATAAGAGTTATCTTAATAATAACTTCTCCATAAAAGATTTGAGACAACTTCCTATATACTAGCTATAAAGTGTTATAGAGATAAAGCTAGGATGTTGATAGGACTATCCCAATCTTCATATATAGAAAATATTCTTGAAAAGAATAACTTTAGTAACTGTGAGACAGTTAATATACTTTTTAAATATGATATTCATCTTTCTTAGAGGAAGTGTCATTGACAAAAAGATGAAAAGGTTAGAATGTCTAATATATTATGTGCATAAGCTAGAAATAGCTTGATGTATGCTACGTAATGTATAAAACCCAGATCTGGATAGCTGTAACTGTTACGAGCTGGTATTGGTCTAATCCAGGTAATAACTACCATTAATTGATCGTGAAACATATCTAAAATACCTAAGAGATATAAAGGATAAGTTTCTAACGCATGAAGAAAGTTACTTATAAATGAAAGGATACAAAGACTTGGACTTTTGGTTTGGTCAGGATGATTGATAGTCCACATCTAGTTTTGTATTTCTTCTTATCGATATCGTAGTTAGTTAAGAGTGTTATAGACATATCTATAACTGATTTTACCTTGGAGGCAAAATATGTTGCAGCTTAAGAAGCCTACAAAAGAAGTACTGTGAATATATAAGTTAGTTGCAGAGCTTAGAATAGTTCCACGCTTAATAGATCCTATACCATTAAATGCAAAAATAATAAGATAATTACTCAAGCTAAGAAGCTATAAGGCACACTAGAATTCTAATCATATGAACTTTGAATAGCATATAAGTAGAAAGTTTTTGGTTCTTGGAGATGTAATAGTACCTAAGATATATTCTATAAATAATATAGCGATCCACTCAGGGCTTAACTTCTAATGTGTTTGAGAAATACATAGAGACGATAGGTAGTAAATATCATCGTGAATAACACTAAGGCAAGTGGGAGTTGTTGGAAGTAGTGCTTACATATCATTCCAATATTGTTTGAATATTTATTCAATAAACGTTTCAAATAAAATCGTTAATGTTAAATATATGATAAAATGCTTATAACAGTTCAAACATTGTATGATCTAAAAGAGTTAAAATTTAGTTTAAAAGAGTTTAGACTAAGGCTAAGAGCTAGCAGCGCTAAGAGTTATAAATGCTAAAAGTTAGCACTACTAAGAGTTAGTAGGTTATAAAAGTCAGCCAGATCTAAGGCGTTAGATCATTGTGTGAAATAGGATAAAGTCTTAAGGGTATACTAGTAATGACTTAGTTACAAAGGGTTACAATAGGTGCTAGAAAATGTTATTATAGAAGTATATTCTAAAATTCTATGTTCCCGATCTATTTTCATTGATGCGGGTCTATCGATGAATCCCTTTTATATAGATCAGTATATGTCTATATCTGTACAATACAGATGCTCCAAGATTATATTTCAGAAAGTCTTATGGCTATAAGCAATTAACCTGGGAAAGGATTTTCCTGTGAGATAAACAATATCGTAAATGTCTTTGTAGATATTGTTTATAGAATTACAAATATGGAGAAAAGTTCAGGGTTGAGTATATAGAGATTTGACGGTGATGATTTATGTCTCTGCTCTTCTAAGATATAAATGAAAGAGGGATTATACAAATATGTATTAACCTCAGCTTGTATGGTTCAACACGTAGTTTTTGTTATTTTCACAATTTGTGTGTGAGGCCTCGTTTATGGACTTACGAAAGAATTCTATAAGATAAAGTAGGTGTGAACTTAAGGAGTCTCACTATATGAGGCGTACTCATTGTGCACTGTTGTAGTGCACAAGATTAAATTATGAGAAGTTCTTGAAAAATTAAAATTATTTCAGTGTCTTTCGGAGAGATAATAGGGTTTCAGTATTAAGCCCGAGATCTCAACAAGTGGGACTTGCCACTTTAACCTTTTCATTAAATGCCATATGTCAGTCGCTTAATTTATAAGGGCATGAAATGTAGCATGATTTATTTGGCCCAATTAATAATTATTAAGTGTTAATAATTAAGTTTTGGCCAAATAAAATTAATTCAATTTAAGATTTTGGAAGCCAAATAGAATTCAGTCAAAATTGAAAGCAAATGTTGGTTAAATGAATTGATTTCCATATGGACCAAAACTTCGGCTAATAAGTGATGCGATATTTCTATATCATAAATTAAGTGCAAGTATACACTATCGTATGCAAGTAATAAAGAGACTAAATAAGTCGGATGTCGAACCCACAGGGATAAGTTTTTCTTTTTAACCAATTACTAAAATTATGTCTTCCTAATAATTATTCAGAAAAATAAAAATCCAAGAATGAATGTAAAAAATATAAAAACAAAACACAATGCAATGAGATTTAAAGATAGCAACGTAGAGAAAACCTAGGATTAATATTATCCCTCAATATGCTTTTTAATGATTAATCCTCTAATATTTAACTCACTTAGTCTTTGTTATTGATCAAGACGCTAATGTATTCACAAGCCTCTTCCAAGGTCATGCAAGTATACCCTAATTTATCAAATACCTATATTCCTATGGTACTTGTAATAAACTAAGATTCATTAAGATTAGGTCTTATTGATCATACATGCCAATTAGGTATATTCATATCCTAAATTGAAACTTGCATATGCAACATTGAATGTTACTCTACAATCATGCATCAAATTACCTAGGTTTAAATATTATGATTCCTCTTCCAAGTTTATCAAAGTATTACCAATTCATTCACCATATATTGGCCAGATATATTGAAGCATTAAACACAAGTAATTTAAATAATAAATGACTAAGTTTATTAAATACTAAAAAGATATGGCAATTTAAGCGCACATATTGAGTTCAAATATTAACCCTAGAAAACAAGTTTAGCTCATGGCTACAAGAGAACAACAGTAAAAATAATTATAAATCATGATACAATTATTAACAAACCGATATAGACGTCGAATTACTCTTAATTGCGCTGCCTAGGAACTTTTGATGCCGAAGAACGTCTTGTATCTCTCTCTAAAGTTGCTTTAATTAAGCTCCTATTGCTCTCTAAGACTCGTGCTCTGTATTCTTGGTGCTCTTGGGTCGTCTTAGATTCATTCTTGAAGGTTGGGAATGAGTGGCTTTTTATAAGGATTGATATGAGCTTGAAAATCTCAATTCTCGTCGGACTAGGACTCGTACTACCGCTGGCGCGCTATGCATCTGTCGCTGGGGCGACGCGTGAAAAAGCTATTACTGCTGGAGCGGTGAGATCTTGGCGCTGGGGCGCTGCATGAAAACGGCTTCACCGCTGGCGCGGTATGTTTATAGAGCTGGGGCGATGGAGCGTCGCTGGCGCGGTGACTGTTTGGCGCTGGGGCGCTATACGCGACTTAAGCAGGTCGTTTTTCTTATTTCGATCACTATTTCGGAGCTGGGGCTAAAATACTTGTGGCGCTGGGGCGATGGACACATACTTTGAAAACTTTGCATTTTAGTCCCTGTAAATAACAATAATGCATATAAATAGCCATCTATTCTCATAAAAGCATAAAATATCAATAATAAAAATATGAGAAAATATATGACAAATTTACCCTTATCAATAAGTAAATTACAAGAGGTGGCATTGTTTCATAATGCATTTGGCCACTAATTACCTTTTCATTTGGCCATTTCTTTGGCAAATGAAATCATTGTTTGTCATGATTTTTTAAGCATGTGGTGGCATTAAATGGAAGTAGAATACCATTAATTTTGCTTCAATTCTGCCACCTTTTAATTTTCCACCAAGCCATTTTGTAAGCATGAAGTGGACAAATTAAATTACTTAAATACCACCACTTCATGCATCAAGTTTAAAGGCTTTAAAAAGGTTTTTGGTAGGTAAAAATTGGCGACAATAAAACTATATAAAAAGGACTGTAGTATTGTCATAAGTAAGTCTTAAGCGATTACAATTATAAATTAGTTACAATTATAAATCACTAAAGTGTTAGTTAAATAGGCCAAGAGGCATTCAGAAGCAAATGTTACTTCAAATATAATTTTAGTTGAACATAGGAAGCTACCATTCTAGCTTGAAGGATCCCACCGAGTCTTAGATTAGATTATGCAAAGTACGCTTCGAGGGTGAGTTTTCTAATATCTCATTAGTGTAATAAGATATTTGTTTATTTTCCACTGCACTTAATTATGCATGTATGGTATGTAATTAAAAATAAAAAATGTACACACTCACTCTATGCACAGTGCATTTTCAATATATTTATATAATCTCTCAGTTATTTATATCATCAAAGAGCGGAGACATAGATCATCATCGTCAAGTCTCCATATGCTTAACCGTGAACTTATCTCCAGATTTGTATTTCCCTAACAATATCTACAAACACTTTGTAATATTGTTTATCCCATGAAAAAATATTTTCACGGGTTATTTGATTATGGCCTTAAGACCTTTTGAAATACAATCTTGGAGCATTAAGATATACAACTCACCTATATGAGTTAACGAATCCTATATTTATACACAACAGACTCCATGAGCATCAGACCATACCCAATGACACTCAATAGTTAGACCATGAAAGGTCTTTAACATGTGTGAAACCTAAGTATGGTGGATCATTCACAAGTCTGCCATGGTGCTCAGGTCAAGGGACCATGAATACTACTCAAGTCAAAAGGATCATCCATTAACAGCTTTATGAGATATTTATTGGAGATCCTAATTGAGTCTATTTAGTACCCAGTCCTCACTGAATATCTACATATCTATACAAGCTTCCACTAAACTCATGGTTTGCTAAGACTAACCGCCTGTACCATCCAGATATAGACATACACGGATGTATATTAAAATGAGATTTCCACCGATAGACCTGTATAAGTGAAAATAGATCAAGAACATAACGTTCAAAAACATACTCGCACAATGACATTTCTTAGCACTATTTGCAACCCTTTGAATTATGTCATTAGTATACCCTTGGGTCTTTGTCCTATTTCAGACAAGGCTTTAACTCTTTAGATTTTGTCGACTCTTATAACCTGCTAACTCTTAACAATTATAACTCTCAGCACAGCTAACTCTTAACGCGGGCCAAACTCCTTTGAACCAGATCTGCACTCTTCAGATCATACAATATCTTAAGTGTTATAAGCATCTTATCATATATATTTAATACTAACGATTTTAGTCGAAATGTTTATTGTATAAATATTAAAAATTTAATATTCATACAATATTGGAATGGCATCTAAGCGCCAATTTCAACAGGAAGGCAATGTTGTTGGGTTACTTTGTCAACGCCCTAATGCTAGTTATGCAATGCAACAGTACCAGAACGCCCCAACGTGAGTAAACCTTAACGTCACAATATTCATGCATGAAAACTTGAAATGCCCCTGTGTTATAAAGGAGAACGCCGCAGTGTTATAGTTATTTTATACACTATATAGAGCAACTCTTTTGGTTTTTTTAAGAGAGGACGTCTTATCTTCATCTCAACATTTAAAGAGCACGTCCTAGGTAAAACAAAAATAAACCTCCATTTAGACAGTAAGGAAACATATTTCAACACTTGAAAATCATTTGAGGAAAGATTAACATCATCAAGGGAGGTTATTACTTGTAAGAGAAGAATTGGAGCCAAGGCTTGAGAGGATCATCTAAACTTCATTTCTATATTTATTGATCAAAAATTGGTTTCATTATGTTTTATCTTGTAATATATTTCCTGAACTTTATTATGTTGAACTAGATTCACTTTTCTAGGATTGTAGTATTGAACTTAACTATGTGTTTATAAATATTCCAACTTTAAATGCATGAATTTGGTTTTTATTCATTTTGTTTGTATTAATGCTTATGTTTAATCTAGCCAATTTTATGTATGAACTTTAGATTCATTGAGATAAACTTGAAAAAGGCATCTCACTAAATAGCCTATGACAAAGTGATGTATGATTGCAGAGTAGCATCTACAAGTTTCAATTAGGATAAGAATATATCTAGTTGGCATGCATGGTTAAGACAATCTAAACCTCATGAATTTTATTTAATCTTGATATCATAAGAATATAGATATTAGGTTGATTTGGGTATAATCGCTTGACCATTGGAAGAGACTTGCGATGCGCCTAATGTTATGACCAATAATTAACTAAAGGATTATCATTCAAAGTATGTTCATAACAAGCATGGGTTAAGGGAGAGCTACATATCCTAGACTTTATTTATCATTAAAAATGTTGGAATTTGTATCTTACTTAGTTGTTAATTTAGCACTTAATTTGATTATTAATTGAATTAATTTGTTCAAATAACAAATATGAGAATCAAGTTTAGCACTTGAAGAGAGCAAAGTACTAGTCCTTGTGGGTCAACACCCTCACCCTTTATTACTTGTTAGTGATAGTGAGTACTTGCACTTAGGATAAACATTCAAATCACACTTGCACACAAAACATTTTTAGCGCCGTTGCTGGGGGCTAGTGTTACTTTGTTTTATTTCAATACTAATACTAGTTCATATTGTTTTTAGTTCGAAGTTTTATCTTTGCATGTTTACTTGTTTGTTTTACATTGTATCATTTTTAGGTTGACACTCTAGTGTATACGAAGAACTTGTAGTCTTGATTTGACTACTCTAGATCCTGAAATTAAAAGAACACTCCAAAGGATATATTGAGAGCAATCACAAAGAGCTAACATGGAAGATCAAGGCGATACACCTTCACCATTGGAGAACAATCCAAGGAATTTGAGAGAGTATGTAGTGTTGGGATTTGTGCTTACGTGCCATCCCATAATGTATAAATATATAGTGATTGTATTTATACAATTATTATTTCTAATAAAATCGTTAATATTATTTTTATTAAATGGTAAGATGCTTGTAACGTTTTAGACATTGTATGATCTGAAGGAGTTCAGATTTGGTTTAAAAGAGTTTAGACTAGGGCTAAGAGTTAGCAACGCTAATAGTTATAAACACTAAAAGTTAGTGGTACTAAGAGTTAGCAAAATCTAATGAGTTAGAGCCTTGTCTGAAATGGGACAATGACCTGAGAATATATTAGTAATGATATAGCTGCAATGAGTTACAGATGGTGCTAAGAAATGTCATTATGCAAGTATGTTCTCAAACATAATGTTCCTGATCTAATTTCATCGATGCGGGTCTATCGGTGAAACCTATTATTATAGATTAGTGTATGTCTATATCTGGATGGTCCAGATGGTTAGTCTTAGCAAACCACGAGCTTAGTAGGAAGCTCGTATAGAGATGCAGGTATTCAGTAAGGACTGGATATTGAACAGACTCACAAAGACATCCAATAGACATCTCATAAAGCCGTCAATGGAAGGTCTTTCGAGTTGAGTAGTATTTGTGGTCCTTTGACCTGAGCGCCACGGTGGGCTTGTGAGTGATCCACCATGCTTTGGTTCCACACATGTCAGAAACCTTTCATGGTCTGACCGCTGGGTGTCGCTGGGTATGGTCCGATGCTCATGGAGTTCGGTGTGCGTAGATATGGGATCCATCAGCTCATATGAGTGGGTTGTATATCCTAATGCTCTGAGATTGTATTTCAAAAAGTCTTGTGGCCACAAGCATAAACCTCGGAAAAGATATTCCGGAGGAATAAACAATATCACAAAAGTGTTTGTGGATATTGTTTTATGAAATATAAATCTTGAGATAAGTTCGTGGTTGAGCAAATAGAGATTTGACGGTGATGATCTATATCTCTGCTCTTCAAGGATATAAATGATGGAAGGATTATACGAATATGTAATAACCTCAACTTGTATGGTCTAACATGCTAATTTGTAATATCCGTAACGTGTGTGTGGGACATTGTTCACGGACGTATGGAGGAGCTCTATATGACAAATTAGGTGTGGACCTAGAGAGTCTCACAATATGAAGTATACTCGTTGTGCACTGGGGTAGTGGATTGGATTGAATAGTTCGATCCAATAAATTTCAGCAAAAGAGAACGATTGTTTAGGGATCCCTTGGATTGTACATTTGTCAAGACTTAATTGTTAAGTACATCACTTAATTAATTAACAAGGGTTGTTAATTAATAGAATATTGACAAATGATAAAATTTGTTCCATGATTTAATTTTATCATTTAACCTTGGTAGTAATAATTAGTTAACAAAAGTTGTTAACTAATAGGATGATGACAAATGGTAAGATCTAAGCCCTTCATTTTGTTTCATGATATATTAATAAAATAATACAAAATAGTTTTTGATTTATTTTATTATATTAATTAAATAATCAAAAATAGTTTTTGATTTATTTATTATATACTTTTAATGCACTAAACATTATTATATAGTTTATTGCATTAATGTTATTTAAATGAATTTAATATTTGGCCATTATGAATGGTGGAGGATTTCTTTATATTACATGTATTATAATAAGCCATTAAATGAATTTGATTCATTTTCATTCATTGAAGTGGCCGGCCATGTTTTGGCTAATGGAGGGAACACTTCTTCATTTATTGTTATTCTTTTAAACATTAAGGAAGTGGAGGGACCTAGGCATATTGTTAATAATATTGAGTGGGAGACCAACTAAAATGATGGTGGGGAAAGCACTTCATTTTGCTTGGCCATCAAATTGAGAAAACAAGAATTGAATGAATTGAATTCATTCTTACAAGGTGAAGGTCTCGGCCAAGAGATGAGGAGGGAGAGAGAAATACTTTGTCTTATTTTTCTTTCAAGGAGTTGAATGATAAGTGTGTGAAAATTTTTCTGGTTTGATTAATTTTACACACTTGGATAACTTAGCAATGACAAAGAGAATTCATTGTTGTTGTGTTTGTAAAATGTTACCAACAAGAACAAAATAAAGATCATCTTCTTCTCCTTCCATGAATGGCCAAACCACATTAATGTTTATGAAACAAGAATATGTATTCAAAGAAGTTGAATACAAGTTGCTGAAAAATTCTAAAGCTACCATTCTAGCTCCATAATCCCACCAAATGTTATGGACTAGAATTATTCAACATATACTTCAAGGTGAGCTCTTCACATGGATTGGTGAAATACTGGAAGAATTTGTAAAGCTACCTTCATTAGGTAAGTATTTTACATTATGTTATAATACAATATTGTTCATCATTTATTATTGTATAATTATTATACTTATACATATATGTGATATATGTTAAAATTGTTAAAATTGGTATATTTTGTAACATGCTTCCGCTGTGCATATGGTAATTTTTGAAATTATGTATACACTCGTATAATCACACACTCTATGATAAACACCCAACATGTAGTACATTGGTGGATGGAATTAATTCAAGCATTTGGAGATCTACCATCAGTGCTAACAATTTTGACATCAAGCCTAGTACCATTCAAATGCTTATAGATTCAGTTCGGTTTAGAGGCATCTAAATGTTGATTCGAACGAACACATAATAAACTTCTTGAAAATTTGTGATACCTTTAGATTCAATAGATTTTTAGATGATGCTATCAAATTAAGGTTGTTTCCATTTTTCTTTAAGGATAAAGCTAAAAGTTGGTTAACGTCATTGCCTTCTGGATCAATTATTACGTGGGATGATTTTATATGCAAGTTTCTAGCTAAATTTTTTCCATCTGTGATGACTGTTAAGATGAGGACCTCTTTTGTTCAACATGACCAAGAATCATTATATGAGACTTGGGAAAAGTTTAAGGATATATTAAAGAAGTGCCCACATCATGAAGTTCTTAAGTAGTTGTTGGTGCAAACTTTTTATAATGGGCTTATAGGTCAATTGAGAACAATTATGGATGCAGTAGTTGGAGATGCTTTGATGAACAAATCTATGGATAAAGGTTATGATTTGTTGGAGGAAATGGAAACTAATAGTTATCAATGACTAGCTAAGAGGGTGAACCCAAGAAAGGTAGCTAGGGTACATAAGATAGATGCTCTGATATTTTTAACAGTTTAGATTAGCTTTTTTACCAAGAAGGTATCTTTATGAGTGAATTCAGTAAAAGTCAGCCAGTTACTTATGACTTCTGCAAAGACAGCCACCCCATTGATCATTGCATGGAGACAACTTAATATATAGGGTTTAATAGAAATCAAAATAACACCAACTCTAACTACTATAACCCGGGATGAAAGAACCACTTAAATTTCTCTTGGATCAATTAAGGCTAATCTTTCAGATCAAACAATCCACCTGGGTTCCATGCTTCAATAATGTAACAATTACAAGAGAATAAGCTAGCATTGAGGACTTTCTTATGCAGTACATGAGCAAGATTGATTAGTTATTATAGAACCTTGGAGACACAAGTTAGATAGTTATCTTTATCAATTAACAACCATCCACAAAGTGCTCTCCCAAGCAATATTAAGACTAACTATAGAGGTGAAAATAAGCAATGTAAAACAATTACTTTGAGAAATGGAAAAGAGGTGCAGTCAAGTGACATGCTACCTTTCAAACAGTAGACTACATAAGAAACAGATATGGGTAAATCTGAAGAAGAAAAAGAGGAAACTAAACTTTATAAGCAAGAGAAAGAAAATAAAGGAAGACCAATCAACCACAAGGACAGATTTACATCCCATTGCCTTTCCCTTAAAAGTTATAAAAAAAAAGAAGCTTGACAAGTAATTTTCTAAGTTTCTTGAAGTATTTAAGAAGTTACACATTAATATCCCATTTACTGAAGCACTTGAGCAAATGTCTAGCAATGCAAAGTTTATGAAAAACATACTGTTTAAGAAGAGGAAGATAGATGATTATGAGATAGTAGCTTTGACAAAAGAATGTAGTGCCATCTTGTAAAAGAAGCTTCATATGATTTAAGTTCAAGCATAAATTCATGCCTTTGTCAGTCTATAACAAGTTAGGATTGGGTACAGCTAAGCCTACTAGAGCCACTCGTTAACTTGTAGACCATTCACTTACTTATCCAAAGGGAATTATTGAGGATGTACTAGTCAAGGTGAACAAGTTCATCTTTCCATCGAATCTTATAGTTCTTGATGTTGAGACGGATAAAGAGATACTTATCATTTTGGGTCGGCCATTTTTAGCTATAAAAATGACATTAATTGATGTGAAAAAAAAGGAGTTGACTATGAGAGTCCAAAATAAGGAGGTGACTTTTAATGTGTTCAAGGCTATGAAATTTTCAAGTGAGTTGAATGATTATTTTGAGGTAAATGATATTGAGAAAGAGGTAGAGATGGTTTTTAGAGTAAATGTTATTAACAACCTTCTTGAGAATGTAATTATTCATAGAGATGATATGGAGACCAAGGATATAAAAGAGTATATGAAGGCTTTGGGAGCTATATATAATCTTGGGAACATAAGATCAAAAACTAAACCATTGGAGAAATTAGAGACGAAGGAGTCAAAATTTAAGCCATCAATAGAGGAGCCCCCAACTTTAGAGCTCAAGCTGCTACCGACTCATTTGTGGTATACTTATTTTGGTGACTCTTCTACACTTTTGATCATTATTTCAACTGAGCTTGATGAGAGTCAAGAAGAAAAGTTACTTAGAGTACTCCGAGAGTATAAGAAAGCATTGGGTTGGACTATAGCTGACATTTAAGGGATTAGTCCATCATTTTGTATGCACAAAAGCTTACTTGAGGAAAACCATAAACCCACAATTGAGCAACAAAGAAGTTAAGTAGTTAGATGCAGGAATCATTACCCCATCTTGGATAGTTCTTAGGTTAGTCTAGTATAATGTGCACTAAAGAAATAGGGAGTCCCTATAGTAGAGAATAAGAATAATGAGTTAATTCCTACACGGACAGTAAACGGATGGAGAATTTACGTGGACTACCAGAAGCTTAACAAGGCCACTAAAAATGATCATTTCCCTATTCTATTCCTTGATCAAATGTTAGATACACTACTTAACATGAGTACTACTATTTTCTTGATGGGTATTCAGGCTATAATCAAATTGTAATTGCCTTAGAAGACTACATTCACATGTCTCTATGGCACCTTTACATTCAGAAGGATGCCATTTGGTTTATGCAATGCGCTAACCACATTTCAACGATGCATGATAGTGATCTTTTTAGATATTGTGGAGTATTTCTTGGAAGTATTTATAGATATATATTTTTTTTTGGTGATTCATTTGATTTATGTTTGAATAACTTAGCATTTATATTGAAAAGATGTAAAGAAACTAATGTGGTGATGAATTACGAAAAATATCATTTTATAGTCAAGGAATGCATTGTCCTAAGCTATAAAATCTCATCTAGAGGTACAGAAGTTGATAGGAAAAAACGTAAAACTATTGAAAAATTTCCCCCTTATTAATGTGAAAGGTATTAGGGTCAGTGTTTACGTGCCATCCTTGAATGTATATATACTTGTGTATTTATACAAGTGTACATTTCCATTAAATTGCTAATACCCATTTATATGGTACTATGCAATGTAATGTTACAGATATTGTAGATCTGAAAGATTTCAGATCAGATCTAAAGAATTTTAAATAAGGGCCCATAGTTAGCCACGCTGAGAAACATAGATGCTAAATGTTAGCATAACTAAATATTAGCTGGTTATAATACTCAGCTAATCCAAGAGTTGGAGCCTTGTCTGTAATGGGACATAGACCTGGGAATATACTAGTAATTGCATAGTTGCAAGAGTTGCAATCGGGTGCCAGAAAATGCTAGTTGCACAAGTATGTTCTCGAATAATTGTCCCTGATCTATTTCTGTTGATGCGGGTCTATTGGTGGATACCTTAAATATAGATCAGTATATGTCGTACCTATAGGGTATAGATGGTCGTTACTAGCCGACCATAAGTTTGGAGCTCGTATTGACCTATGCGTATCTAATTAGGACTAGATATGGGACAGACTCATAAGGGCCTCCAATAGACATTCTATATAAGCCATCAATGAAAAGTCCTCTCGAGTTGAGTAGTATACGTGGTCCTTTGACCTGAGTGCCACTGTGGGCTTGTAAGTGATCCATCGTGCTTTGGTTCCATGTATGTTATAGACCTTTCATGGTGTTACCGCTGGGTATGGTCCAATGCTTATAGAGTCCGGTGTGTACAGATATAGGATCCGTCAACTCGTATAGGGAGTTCCATATCCAGATGCTTCAAGACTGTATCTCAAAAAGTCTTATGGCCACAAGCATTAATCCCGGGAAAGAGTTTCGCTAGGGTAGAAAAATATGGCAAAAGAGTTTGCACATATTGTTCAGTGAGATACAAGTTTGGAGATAAGACATGGATGAGCACTAGGGGATTTGACAGTGATAATATATATCTCCGCTCATCCAGGATATCATGACGGAAGGACTATACGTATGCGTTGTAACCTCAACTTGCATAGTTCAACGCGCTGATTTGTATATCCGTGACTTGTGCCTAGGGCATTGCTCACGAACTCATGGAATAGTTTTATTTGATGAATTGGGCGTAGGACCTAGGGAGTCCCGCGATATGGAGTGTACTCGTTGTGCACTGGGCAGCATGCCGAATTAAAGTATTTAATCGAGCAATATTCAGCACTACCACAGGAATATATGCATATCTGTATTTAAGTGTTAAATACAATAATTGTTATTTACTAATTGTATAATGACACGTATCACATTGTGAACCCTCATTGAGTTTACCCAAGTGTGAAATTTGATGGGACCCACTAGGGGGTATGCTTGGTAATTATTTATGAGGGGCAAAATGGTTATTTCACATTATGATTATTTAATTGTTAAATAATCACTCTCTCATTATTATATTATATTATATAATATTTTATTATATAATATTATATATTATTATTATATTTGGGTGCCAAATAGTTGGCACCCATTATATTATTATATTATTATTTATATTATATTATTTTATTATATATATATATATAAAGAAAGAAAGAGAGAAGGGGTGAGTGTTTTTTGGGGTGGTGGCTGAGAGAAAGAGAAATGGAGAAGAAGAAGAAAGTAAAGAAAAGAATAAGAAGAAAAACAAATAGGAAAAAATAAAATTGTATCATTTTTCTCTATGGTTCCATTTGAAGCAATGATAGATTGCTTCAAATTCTCCATTTCTTATTCTTTTGGAAAAAAGGATATAAACACACACCCGACCATTTTGGGATTAAGAATTAATCCTGTGCTAGATATCAGACTGCTGTTCAACCTCACCAAGCCCACTGAGTTGGTGACTAGAACTGCACACGAGTTGGTCTCCATGCGGACTCCAGAAAAATACGTGTGTAACGTTACACGTTAAGGTGAGTTCTCAACCTTTCTAATATATTAATATGATTAATATATTTATTTATTGTGTTTATTGTATATTTCACGCTTCAGCAACATTTAAATTTGTATATGATATGCATAATAGGCAATAAACACAATAGCATATGCATACACCCACGTATATTAGATCCCCCGACAACAAAAGGAATTCAGAGTTTTCTTAGCCATACATGTTTTTACAGGGGTTTATTAAGGATTTTTTCAATATCTCCAAACCCTTTTGCAATCTATTAGAGAAGAAAGAGCTATTCAATTTTGACATTGCTTATTTGGAAGAATTTGAAGCATTAAATAGAAAGCTTATTTCAGCCTTTATCATCACAGCAATGGATTCTGATGTACCATTTGAGTTGATGTGTGATGCTAGTGATACAGTCGTAGGTGCAATGTATGGTTAAAGAATAGAAAAATTATTCTACACTATTTACTATGCTAACAGGACTTTGAATGAAGCACAAGTGAACTACACTATTAAACCAAGAATAAGCTCTTACCTGTAGTATTACCTTTGATAAATTCAGGTCTTATTTAATTAGAGTCAAGGTGGTGGTGTACATTGATTATGCAGTCATCAAGTCTTTGATTGCCAAGAAGAAAAAGAAGCCTCACTTGATTAGATGGGTATTGCTTTTATAAGAGTTTGATTTAGAAATTTGAGATAAAAAGGGGGACTAAAAACCAAGCACTTGACCACTTATATAGGTTAGAGGGTGGAGAGAAAGATAAAACTTTGATTAAGGAAACCTTCCCTGATGAACAACTTTTAGCAGCTCAAAACCTTGAATTAACATAGTATGTGAACTATATAAACTTCCTTGTATGTTACATAGTGCTTCCGAACTTAACGTTTTAGCAAATAAAGATGTTTTTACATGATATGAAGGGGTACTATTAGGATGAATTGCTTTTGTTTAGGCAGTGTGCAAATCAATTATTGAGGAGATGTGTATCTTATGATGAAGTAGAGAGTATCTTGTACCCTTGTCATAGTTTAGATTACAGGGGACGTTTTAGTGGTAATAAGATAGCAATAAGAGTTCCACATGGGTTCTATTGGCCAACATTATCCAAGGATATTAACATGTATGTCCTAAGGTATCATAGGTGCATGATAAGTGAGTTTTGTACATTGTTTAGTACCCTTTTTAATTTGATATTTGCTCATTTTAAGTATTAAAATGCAGCCACTTATGCATGTACTGATTAGTTTGTAGTTTCTACCCAATATAAGCATAAAGAGATCAAATTTTGATGGAAAGAAGAGTAAAGAAGTCATTTCACAAGTCCTTAAGCCACAACCTTAGAAACCCAAGCCCCAGCCTCAAGTAAATGAAGAAACTTAAACCTAAGTGTTGCGGCTGTAGCCTCAACTTTTTAAGGCCGTAGCCTAAACTTGACAGAACCTTAGGGCTGCAGCCCCAAGTCAGAGTAACATGTGGCACGACAACGTCAACTTTTTGACACTGCAGTGCCAACACTTACATATGGGAATTTTTTATTTTACCCATTTTTTGCCCAAATTGTTCAAAGGTGTTTTTAGGAGGACCTATAAATAAAAAATCAAGGGCCTCATTTAGAGGAGGAGAGCACAAAATAGAGAGAGAAACAAACAATATTAGTGATAGAAACAAATTGGAACTTGGATTTGGACAAGATTATTGAAGATTGAAGGCTTTCCAAGATTTCTCCAACTAGTTCATTCTTTCTCTCTACTTCATTTACATTTATTTCAAGTTTTTAATTGTGTTTTGTGTTGATTTGAACATGAGTACTTTTATGAACATTTGGATGGATATAATTGAATATTTTCGTATGGATTTCTAGATTATATGTCTTAGGGCTATGGAACTTTATTGAACACTATGTGTTGATGTTGTTATGTGGTTAATGACTATTTTATGTTTATTTATTTATATGTTTTACGTACTTTATGCTTCTAATTTCATTGGAAAATGGATTGGATGATTTAAATAATTTAACTTATGTACTTTAGAGAGTCTAATCCATATGTTAGTTGTAAAAAGTATAGTTTTGAGTTTGTTATATTGAGAGACTAATAAACTTAGGGTAGTCATATAAGGGTAGCTTAATGCATATATGTATAACGGGTTACACAGGAATATCAACATAGTTATATATGCATAAGGCCTTATTCGAAACTTTGAATTGGTGGTAATATTGTGGATAAATAACTTGATTTTACTTTAGGCATTTTATTTTCCTTTTCTTATGTTCTTTTTGAGTTGTGGTTTTATTTTAGTTATTTGAAGGTTTATGAGAAGAGCCTATAGCTTGGAGCTTTTACCCTTTGATCTGGAAGTAGAGCGTACTTTTTAGAGGCATAGAAGAGAAAGAGGAGATCAGGCTCAAGATATGGCCGATGAAGTCAACAATAATCAACAACCACGAGCATTGTGGTATTATTTTAGGCCTGCAGTTAATAAAAACTATTTAGAATTCAGCGCCAAGTGGTTCAAGCCAATATTTGTGAATTAAAGTTGGCCCTTATTAACATGGTTCAACAAAATCAATATAAGGGATTACCAAGTGAAGACCTAAATGTTCACTTTACTATGTTCTTGGAGATGTTTGATACTATTAAGATAAATAAATTCATGAAGGATGTCATTCACCTACGCTTGTTCCTATTCTCTTATTAAGGACAAGGCAAGAGGATGACTTTAATCTTACAACTAGGTAGTATTGCAATATGGGAAAAGCTTGCCCAAAGATTTCTCACTAAGGTCTTTCCACCGTCTAAAACTTCACAACTTCAAGGAAAGATAGTATAATTTAGGCAATTGGATTTTGAGCTTTTCTATGAAGCTTGGGAGTAGTTCAAAGACCTTATTCATAGGTGCTCCAATATGGATACAAAGATTGGTTCCAAATATAAATCTTCTACAATGAATTAAATGGGCAAATAAGAACTATTGTAGATGCAACGGTAGGTGGTATGTTATTGTTAAAAACCATAGAAGAAGCCTAACCTTTGTTGGAGGAAATGGTGCACAACAATTACCAATGGCCTAATGAGAGGTCTATTGTGAGGAGAGCTGTCAGAGTGCATGAAGTTGATCCAATTGTTGCACTTTCAGCTCAAATTTTGATATTGGCAAATCAAATTTTTGCACTAAATGCTAGAGAGGCTGTAATAAGCAAAGATCCAATAATGTTAGCAAATGTGTCCTACACCAGTGAAGGAAGTAATTCAAAACAAGTCCAATATGTCAACAACTAAAACTTCAACCAACAGAGTAACAACGTGCCTATATATTATCAACCTGGCCTTAGAAATTATGAGAACTCCTTTTATGGAAATCCAAGAAACACCTTACAACATCTATCGGGACTTAATCATCAAGTGATCAAGAAGAAGCCTTATTTGGAAGACCTTTTGGGCAATTTTATCGTGGAGACAAGGGAGAGGTTTAACAAAGATAAGGCTTGGCTTGATAACATTGAGACACATTATACTCACATGAATGTTACATTGAAGTCACTAGAGGTGCAAGTTGGCCAACTTACCTATGAAATCAAAGATCAATCTTTTTGCAAGTTCTCAAGTGATAATGAGGCTAACCCGAGAGAGCATTACAATGTAATCACCCTTAAGAGTGGTATGGAAGTAGTAACTTTATAGAAAAATGTGGTTGAAGGTAAAGAGAAAGAAGTTGTTGTTGAACCATCTAGGATGAATCATAAACCTAACTCTATTTCCTTCCCGGACAATCTTCCTATCATTACATCACCATTGCCTTACCCTCAACTCTTCTGCAAAATAAATTTAGATGCTCAACCTTCCAATATCCTTGACACCTTTAAAAAGATTCACACTAACATTCATTTTATGAATGTCTTAGAGAAAAAGTCAAACTATATGAAGTTTATGAAGGAAGTGATGTTGAAGAAGGGAAAGTTGAAGACTATAAAACAGTGAGGCTAATAGAGGAATGTAGTATAATCCTTCAAAGAAAGTTTCCTCAAAATATGAACGATCCAGGTAGCTTTAACATCCCTTACATTATTAGGGATACCACTTTTCAAAAAAACTTGTGTGGCCTGAGAGTAAGCATCAATCTCATGCCTCTATCCATCTTTAACAAGTTGAGTCTAGGTGAGGTGAAGCCCACTATAATTTCTTTGAAACTGGCAGATAGATCTATAACTTATCCATCGGGGGTCATTGAGGATGTGTTGATGAAAACGGGTAAATTCATCTTGTTGGCAGATTTTGTGGTCCTTGATTTAGAGGAAGGTAGGAATGTTCCTATTTTTCTTGGGCGCCCATTCTTACCACCGGGGGGTTCTCATCAATATAAAGAAGGGAGAGATGAAAATGAGATTGCAAGAGGAGACAATCACCTTCAAGGTCTTTAAGGAGATTTAATTGCCAATAGAGAAATACGAATATTTTAGAATTGAGGGAATGCACCCAAGTAATTAGCAACAACCCCTATAAGTCAAGAAGATAGGCGATGTTAATCCTCAGATGAATGAGAAGTAATAAGGCATAAGATGAAAAGAAAGAAGTGGTGTGGCTCACATTTCAAAGAGAAGCTTGGAGACATTGGCCAATGACGCTTTCTAATTCATTCTCATTTTGAATCCTTGCCCAAAAAGCAGAAGTTAAAGTGGTTAGAGTCCATTGTGAGAACTTTGATCGTGGAGTTGGGGAAGCTCAAAAAGAGAAGTGTTGACATCCATACACTTCAACATGTTTTTGACATTTATTTTGATTCCTCATGAACTCGGAAAACATCAAGCCAAAGACGTTAAATCAAGCCTTCTTAGAAGGCAACCCAAGTGAATTTCAATTTTCAATTTCAATATTAGTTTCCAATATTAGTTTTTCTTTGTGTAGTATGTGAAAATAACAAGTCGGAACCTTATAAAAGCATGAAAAAAAATTGACAACAAAGCCAACAAGTTGTGGCCAAAAAGAGCTCACAATCGAGGAAAAATAAATATGGCAGTAACTTAGGGCTGCAGCCCCAGAAAGTTAAGGCTCTAGCCCTAACACTTGGAAAATTAGAATTTTGAACCCAGGTTTTGGTGTTGCAGCACCACATATTTAGGCTGTGGCGATGCTTGCTTCCCCTTCCAAATTGCTTACAAACCACCCCTTAAGGCACCTTAAACACACCATTACTTCCCTCAATCATCTTAACTCATTTTGAACATAAAATTATCACCAAATACCACCTTAAACATCATCAAGCTTCATGGGTTATCAAACTTCAAGTTTTGGGAAGCATTACTTAAAGGGCTTTGGACACCAACTCAAGCACTTATTTTGACCTCACAATTCAAGCACTGCCATACTATGCCATTGTCTATAAGGTAAGTTTCTTTTACTTACTCTTATTTCTTGTCATTTTGGATGATGTTAACTTTACGTTTGAGGGAGAAAAATACTATTTAGTGTTCATTTTACATGTTGATCATATTTACTTATTACCATTGTTTTAGTTGTTGTGTTTTGCATGTAATTGTTTTCATTTTCATTTTTAATTGCGAGTTGGTTGAATAATTAGTAGTCAATGATATGAAATAAAAACAATTTAAATGTTGTTTTCTTTGGGAAATAATGATTATTGTGATTGTTCGCTTAGTAATCTAAGACAAGTTTGGCTTCATTTGTGACCACTTGATATTTTGAGCACGTAGTTAGAATCATTTAGTTTTTGATGAAAAGAAGAGCAAAGAAGTCATTTCACAAGTCTTTAAGTCGTAGCCTTGGAAACCCAAGCCCCAACATCAAGAAAATGAAGAAAACAAAACCCAGGTGTTGAGACAGCAACCTCAACTTGACAGAACCTTAGGGCCGCAGCCCCAAGTCAAAGTAACATGTGGCGCTACAATGCCAACTTTTTGGCACCGCAGCGCCAACACTTGTATATGGGAATTTTTTATTTTACCTCTTTTTGTCTTAATTTTTCAAGGGTATTTTTGAGAGGACCTATAAATAGAAAATCAAAGGCCTTATTTAGAGGAGGAGAGCATGAAATAGAGAGAGAAACAAAGGATTTTAGTGAGAGAAACACATTGGACTTTGGATTTGAACAAGATAATTGAAGATTGAAGGCTTCCCAAGATTTCTCCAACTAGTTCATTCTTTCTCTCTACTTCATTTACATTTATTTCAAGTTTGTAATTATGTTTCGTATTGATTTGAACTTGAGTACTTTTATGAATATTTGGATAAGATGTACTGAATATTTTCCTATGGATTGCTAGGTTATATGTTCTAGGGCTTGATAGAACTCTAAAAGTTGATGTTGTTATGTGATAATGACTATTTGATGTTTATTCATTTATGCTTTTTAGGTGCTTAATGCTTCTAATTTCATTGGAAAATGGATTGGATGATTTAAATAATTTGGGTTATGTACTTAGGAGAGTCTAATCCATATGCTGATTGTAAAAAGCATAGTTTTGAGTTTGTTGAGTTGGGAGACTAATAAACTTAAGGTATCCATATAAAGGTAGTTTAATGCATGTATGTATAACAGGTTAGATAAAGATATCAACTTAGTTGTATATGCATAAGGTCTCATTCAATATTCAAGAGAGGTAATGAGAGTAGTGATAATGGCATATTTGTTATTTATTTTCTCATATTTTTATCTTGATATTTTAGTATTTTATGAAAATAAATGGCTATTTATGTGCATTATTAAGGGAAGAGGTAATACAAGGAAAAGAAAGATCAAGGGACTTCTAGGTAAATTTTAAGTGTTTTTGGTGTAACTCAACCTTATATATTTATCATTTTATCCCACTATGACCTTAGCCTTACGTTACAAGCTAAGTAAAGTCCTAAATAGATCTCTAAACATGATTGTTTTTATATTAGAGGAGAGTGGTAGTAAAGACAAGCCTATGAAAGTGTCATTATACAAATCAAATGCTGAGACATCATCTTTTCTGTATAAACTAAAGTATAAAGTAAATCAAAGTATGATTTTAGCTATTGCTTGCAGTTTGCTCACACACATATGGTGATTATATTTGAGGAAGAATAATGGACAAAATGAAGATGATTAAGATTGTTAATAGTTATTTATCTACCTTAAAGATTTATGCCATTTAAACAACTTTTGAGACAAAACTTTTGATCATCTTACTAGCTTAAGCATATTTTGTTTAGTTTTCTTTGTTTATTATTTGAGTCAAGTACAACCATTTGTTTCTCTCTTGATTTTTATTTTATTACTTGAGGCAAACAAGTGTTTAAGTTTGGGAGAATTTGATAATAGCTTATTTGTCATATATTTTTTAATATTTTTATTTTGATATTTTATTATTTTATGAAACTAAATGGCTATTTATGTTTAAAATATATAGCTATCAACCTAGCGCCATATAGATTTTTGCCCTAACACTGGAATAGTGATCAAAATAACATAATAAAAAAATAACTAGTTGAAGTCGCACATTTTCACCCCAGAGTTGGCTAATTACCACATCAGCGATGACCCAGCACCCCAACATTATATCCTCCCCACTCCAGCGATACAAGCTTTTGAATGCAGCATCCTAGGGATAGCATAGTAGCAACCCAACAATAGCGCAAACTCAACAAGAATTGAGATTTTAAGATCAAATCAATCCCTATAAAAGGCTACTCGTCCCTAGCCTTTAGAGATCGTCTAAAAAGACACAAGACAAATAACACAAGACTTAGAGAGCAATAAGAGCATAATTGAAGTATCCATAGATAGAAATTCAAGACGTTCTTTGGCATCATGAGTTTCTTAGGCAGTACAATCAAGAGCAATTCGACGTCTATATTGGTTTGCTATTGATTATATCATGATTTCTTATTATTTACCATTGTTCTTTTGTTGCCATGAACTAAATTTTCTTTCTAGGGTTAATACTTGAACTCAATATGTGGGATTAATTGTCATATCTTTCTAATATTTAATAAAATTAGTTCTTTATTATTCAAATCACTTGTTCTTAATGCTTCAATACATTTAGCCAATATATGGTTCATGAAGTGGTAATATTTTTTATAAACTCAGAAGAGGAATCATTATATTTAGACTTAGGTAATTTGATGCATGATTGTAGAGTAACATTTAATGTTGTATATTCAAGTTTCAAATTAGGATAGGAATATACTTAATTGGCATGTATGATCAATAAGACTTAATCTTAATGAATCTTAATTTATTATAAGTACCAGAGGAATATGGGTATTTGGTAAATTAAGGTATACTTACATGACCTTACAAGAGGTTTACACATATATTAGTGTCTTGATTAATAACAAGAACCAAGGGAATTAAATGTTAGAAAATTAATAATTAGAAAGCATATTAAGAGATAGTATTAACCCTAGGTTTTCTCTATATTGTTATCTTTCAATCTCTTTATATTGTGTCATTGCTTCTATAATTTTAAAATTCATTCTTAGATTTTTAATTTTCTAAATAATTAACAGAAAGACATAATTTTAGTACTTGGTTACAAAGAAGATATTATCCCTGTGGGTTCGATCTCCTACTCATTTGTCCATTTATTACTTGCATATAATAATGTATACTTGCACTCAATTTTAAGATATAGAAATATTGCATCAAGTTTTTAGTACCGTTTTCAGGGATAATTATCTACTTTTTCGTCAATATTAATACCAATCTTTGTAGTTTTTACTTCAGATTTTCTTTTTTTAATTTTTTAATTTAGTTTTTACTTTCTTTCTTTCGAGGTACATGCGAAAATCAAAAGTAAAGACTTAATTGCCTTTGATCCAAAAATTGAAAGAACTTTAAGCAGAACAATGAAGCAAGACCACTAAGGGAATGTGTTGTTCCCCTAGTCAATGGAATCTATTTAAGCATTCAAAGGCCAACTATTTAAGCTAACAACTTCGAGATCAAGCCAAGCATGGTTCAAATGCTTAAGGATTTGGTACGATTTAGCGAACTACCCAATGATGATCCAACATGCACATTATCAACTTCTAGAAAATCTACGATATATTCAAATACAATGAGGTGTTCGACGATGCAATCTGGCTAAGAATATTTCCCTTGTCCTTAAGAGACAAAGCAAAGAGTTGGCTACTATCACTTCCATCGAGATCCATAGCTACATAGGATGGTGTTGCACAAAAGTTACTCGTCGGATTCTTTTCACTTGCTAAAACTACCAAGATAAGGAATGACATCATATCATTCCTACAACTAGATGAAGAATCTCTTTATGAGGCATGAGAGAGATACAAAGATATGCAAAGAAAATATCCTCATCATGGAGTCCTAAAGTGGTTGCTTATACAAATATTCTATAATGAATTAGTTGATTAATTTGGAATAATAATAAATGCAGCAACTGAAGGTGCACTCATGAACAAATCCATCAATGAAACTTATGATCTACTATATGAAATGGCATCCAATGCCTATCAATGGCCTACAGAAAGATCAACCACAAGAAAGATTACTGGACTATATGAAGTAGACACATTGACCACATTATCTGCCTAAGTCAACCTCATAACCAAACAATTAAGCAACTTAAGGGTTAATGTCGCTAAGAGTCAATCAATCACTTGCAATTTCTATAAAGACAACCACGCTAAAGAACATTGCATGAAAATAGCTCAATATGTAGGGGACTTCAACCGTAACAATCCCAACTTAAATGTTTACAACCCTGGATGGAGGAATCACCTTTACTTCTCATTGAGCAATAATAATTAAAGGCAGCATTCCAAAGCTCCTTTTCGCTTCCAACTGCAAACCCAGCAAGTGAAAAAGCCAAACATAGAAGACATGTTCTTACAATAAATAAAGAAAATGGATGCACTTCTTTAAAGTCAAGCATCTTTATTTCGAGACTTAAACAATCAAATATAGCAACTCGCTGCAGCAATAAATAATTGCCCACAAGGAACCCTACCAAGCAACACTAAAGTTAATCAAAGAGAAAATGTAGAGCAGTGCCAAGCTGTATCCTTAAAAAGTGGAAAGGTCTTATATGATAACATAACTTAACCACTACCTTCAGAGTCAAAGAAAAAGGAAACAGTAATCCAATAAGATGACGTGAAACCATATAGACAACCTATACCATTTTCTCAAAGGTTACAATAACTAAGAAGTCAAGAAAAAAGTGTCGAAACACAAAAAAGCACAAAAACTGGTATTCAAATACAAAAGCAAAAAAGAAAAACACAACAGTAGAAAATATTAGCAGTAACTCACTGAAACAAGCTACCTAGTCATTATCTCCTCATCCACTATTTCCTCAAAGACTATAAAAGAAGAAACTAGATAAGCAATTCTCTAAATTTCTTGTTATTTTTAAGAAATTACATATTAATCTTCCTATTGCAAATGCACTAGAGCAAATGTCGAGCTATGTGAGATTCATGAAAGATATCCTATCAAAGAAGAAAATAATAGATGATTTCGAGATTGTAGCCTTAACGGAGGAGTATAGCACTATCCTTCTAAAGAAGTTACCTCTAAAGCTCAAAGATCCTGGGAGCTTTACTATACCATGCTCAATTGGAAACTACAATTTTTAGAAAGCACTTTATGATCTAGAAGCTAGCATCAATCTTATGCCACTATCCGTGTAAAATAAATTGGGACTAAGAGAAGCCAAACTAATAAACATCACACTCTAACTAGCAAATCCTCCTCTCACCTATCCTAAAGTAGTCATTGAAGATGTGCTAGTTAAAGTTTATAAATTCATCTTCCTTGCCGATTTCATCATTCTAAACATGAAAAAAAAAATATTCCTATCATCCTTGGAAGACCCGTCCTAGCTACTAGACGAACACTTATTGATGTGTAAAAATAGGAGTTGACCATGAGGGTATAAGAGGAAACAATCCCTTTTAAGGTCTTCAAAGAGATCAAGTTACCGACTGAAAGTGAGAATTATTTCTACATTAATATGGGACACCTAAAGGCCAAGCAAACCAAAGATATGGAGACATTGGATCCTCACATCTGAAAAAAGGGCATTGAAGTATAAGAAATCAAGAAAGATGAAGAAATAGCAGCACCTCAATAAAGCAAGCAAAGAGAAAGGAAAGGAAGAACCACTTCCTTGGTCTAAGATTAAAGTCTTTTAGGAGAGACACAAGGACAATGCAATAAAAGATACTGCCCAAGGTTTAATAGCAAAAATATAGAAGTCGAAAGAGAAGAGAACCAGCAAGATCACGTGCAAAGATGCTTCCATCAATATCTTTGATTCACCATAAGAGAATATGAGGGCCTGTCAAGCTGATGACACTAAATCAAACGCTTCTCGGAAGGCAACCCAAGTAAATTTTATTTTTTATTTTTGCTTATTTCTAGTTTAATTACTTAGTTTATTTTCATTGTAGGAATAAATCAGCAAGTCAAACATTCAAGAAAAGTAGCACAAGCATTTGCAAGCATCTAGATAAAAAGACTACATTAGAAGAATAATGTTGTGTTACTTCAACTTCAATTCCCAAGGAAGTCTCATACTCTCAATTCTTTATTTTTCGAAATTAGAGACAATGTCTAATTTAAGTGTGGTGGTGGGAAACACTTTCTTTTTTGCATTTTGCTGCTTTTATTGATTAATTAAATTGTGAGTTAATTTTCTTTTACAATTTTTGTTAGTTTTTTAAGATGATCATTGGTCTATGATAAGAAATAAAATATATAGCTGAATTTATTTTTTCACAAGTCCCTAAAAATGATAGATACTTGAGACATTTATTGTTGTTTAAGTTTAGGAACAAGTTTGACCTTATTTATAACCACCATTCTTTTTTAGCACTTTATAAGCATGCATTGTTATAACTATTACTTAGAGATACTTATGCTTTGGGGAGTACACCACAGTCTTGAAGACCAATACTCTAGAACTTGTCTTTAGTTACTGCTTGAGGCAAAATCCTAGGAAACACATGAATAAAGAAATGATATTAGGCTATCTTTAGATCGATTTAGCCTTTCTAACCTATCTTAATTGTATATTTATTCCTAGTACCCTATTTTGAGCCTAATGTCCCATTTTTCTATTTAACCATATTACAAGCCGATGACTTAAAGTTTATTTATCTAGAAATTACCCGTAACACCATAAACATTGCATTTACTTAGAAATTCTCTTGAAAAAAAAAAGTTGTGGTGATTTGAGAAAAATACGTTTTTATGGTATTTGTCAATCTAAGTTTGGGGGTCTTAAAAAAAAAAAAACTTTAAGGAAAAAAAAGAAAGAAAAATACCCCCAACTTAAGAAAAAGAAGAAATTCTTTGAAAAATAAAGGTTGGAAAGAAAGATGGGAAATACAATAAGTTTGGGGGAAGAGATAATACAAGAAGAAAAAAAAACGATCAAGAGGTTTATAGGTAAAGTCTAAGTGTTCTTGGTATGACTTTACCTTATATATTTATCATTTAATCCCACATTAACCCGAGCCTTATGTTACAAGCTAAGTAAAATCCTAAATAGATCTCTAGACATGTGATTTTCTACATTAGTGGAGAGTGATAGTAAAGACAAGCCTGTGGAAGTGTCATTATACAAATCAAATGCCGAGACATTATCTTTTATGTACAAACTAAAGTATAAAGTAAATCAAAGTATGATTTTAGCTATTTCTTATAGCTTGCACACACACACACACACACACATGTACATGGTGATTATCTTTGAGGAAGAATATGGGACTAAATGAAGATAATAAAGATTTTTAATAGTTATTTATCTACCTTAAGGATTTGTGCCATGTAAACAGCTTTTGAGACAAACATTTTGATCATCTTACTAACTTAAGCATATTTTATTTTATTTTTTAAGTTTTTTATTTGAGTCGTGTATAATTATTTGTTTCTCTCTTGATTTTTATTTTAATGCTTGAGGACAAACAAGTGTTTAAGTTTGAGAGAATTTGATAAGGCCTTATTTGTAATATATTTTCTAATATTTTTATCTTTATATTTTATTATTTTATAAATGACTATTTATGTCCAAAATATATAGCTATCACCCCAGTGCCACATAGATTTTCACTCCAGCGCTGTAACAATGATTAAAATAAGACAATCAGAAAAAATGACTTGTTGAAGTTGTATATTTTAACCCTAGTGTTGGCTAGTCATTGCGCTAGTGACGGCCTAGCGCTATGTCCTCACTCCTCCAGTGATACAAACTTTGAACGTAGTGCCACAATGACAGTATGGTAGCGCCTCAGCGACAGTACAATTCTTGACCTGACAAGAATTAGAGATTTTAAGCTCAAATCAATCCTTATAAAAGGCCACTTATCCCCAGCCTTTGGAGATCATCCAAAAAGACACAAGACATACAACACAGGTTTTAGAAAGTAATAGGAGCATAATTGAAGCATCCATAAAGAGAAATTCAAGGCATTTTTTAGCATCAAGAGTTTCTTAGGCAACATAATCAAGAGCAATTCGATGTCTATATCGATTTGCTATTGATTGTATCATGATTTATTTTTATTTTTTTCCACTTTTCTCTTTTAGCCATGACTAAATTTTCTTTCTAAGGTTAATACTTGATCTCAATATCTGTGCTTAATTTCCATATCTTTCTAATATTTGATAAACTTAGTTCTTTGTTATTCAAATTACTTGTTCTTAATGCTTCAATATATCTGGCCAATATATAGTGAACGAATTGGTAATATTTTTTATAAACTCGAAAGAGGAATCATTATATTTAGACCTAGATAATTTATTGCATGATTGTAAAGTAATATTCAATGTTTCATAGGCAAATTTCAAATTAGGATATGAATATACCTAATTGGCATGTATGAACAATAAGACTTAATCTTAATGAAACTTAATTTATTACAAGTACTACAGGAATATAGGTATTTGGTAAATTAAGGTATACTTGCATGCCTTTGGGAGAGGCTTGTGAATATATTAGTGTCTTGATTAATAACAAGAATTAAAGAAATTAAATATTAGAAGATTAATCATTAGAAAGCATATTAAGGGATATATTAACCCTAGGTGTTCTCTATATTGCTATCTTTCAATCTCTTTACATTATGTCATTGCTTTTTATATTTTTAAAATTCATTCTTAGATATTTATTTTTCTGAATAATTATTAGAAATACATAATTTTAGTACTTGGCTAAAAAGAAGATATTATCCCTGTAGGCTCGACATCTGACTATTTTCTTCCTTATTACTTATATACGATAGTGCTCACTTGCAGCCAATTTTAAGATATAGAAATATCGCATCAATTAATCGTACACCCTTGATTAATGAATGCATAAATTTTTTTTGTTAATCACTAATAATAAATAGCACAAGAACAATAGAGGAAAATCAAGTCCTTATAACCCATTCCCATATAACTCTCATATCCTTAATTTACCAAAGTATTTAGTTTTAAGCATTTTTAATTTTACAATTCAACTTATCCTTTAGATTAGCCTAGATAAAGTTAAGTTGCCAACACCGTAGTATTTAGCATTAATTTAGGATCTAATCCTCATAGGATGGTACTCACTCATCATTGTAATAACTTATCACGACCTGTGAACTTGCGGTTTAAATTTGTGTGTATAATTCTACGAAAACAGTGCCAAAGGACTGGAAACATTGCAAGGAAGTATGAAATGCCTCTACAAAGCATTTTGAAAGTGGAAATATTTGATGTATGGGGTATTGAGTATATGGGTCCTTTGATTTCACCCATTAGGAACAAATACATCTTAGTAGTTGTTGACTATGTGTCTAAGTAGGTAGAATTAGTTGTGCTCCTCACCAATGATGTCAAGGTGGTGTTGAAGTTTTTGAAGAAAAATATTTTCACAAGGCATGGCATCCCAAAGGCAATCATAAATGATAAGGGGTCACACTTTTACAATTTCAGCCCATCTTAAAAAATATGGGGTATGACATAAGGTAGTGATAGCTTATCATCCTCAAACAAGCGGCCAAATGAAGATCTCAAATCAGAAAATCAAGCACATTTTAGAAAAAAAAACTATGAAGCTTATTCAAAAGAATTGAGCTATGAGACTTGATGATACACTTTGGGCATACCGCACTGTGTATAAAACACCTATTAGGATGTCTCCATACCAATTAGTTTATGGGAAAGCTTGCCATTTTTCAATTGAGTTAGAGCTCAAAGCATATTGGGATATCAAAGCTATGAATTTTGATGTTTAAGCAACTAGAAAGAAGCGTTTGTTATAAATACATTAGCTAAATGAGCTCTAATTCCAAGCTTATGAAAATGCCAAGCTGTACAAGAAAAAGACAAAGAAATGGCATGACAGAAAAATAGCAAAGAAGGAATTTCATCCTAGATAGCGAGTGCTATTATTCAATTCTCGGTTGAAACTATTTTTGGGAAAGCTTAAGTTGAGATGGTCTAGGGCATTTCAGGTTACCAAAGGTGTTTCCTTATGGAGCTGTAGAGATTGCCGATAAAGAGAGCAATAGACTATTCAAAGTGAATGGCTAAAGGCTAAAGCATTATTGGGGGGATGACATTGATTGCAAAAAGTCATATCTTGAACTTACTAAGCCTTAAAAAGCAAAACAAGATGTCAAGCCGATGACATTAAATCAAGTGCTGCTTAAGAGGCAACCAAGGTATAATTTGTGTTTCGTAAGTTTAATTTGTGTTAGTTAAGTGTTTGTGTTGTTTTTGGTTTGTTTATGAATTGAAAGGACAACATTTCCATAACCACCCTAGCGTCAACACTTAAAATGCCTTTGTGTCCATTGATAAAGGTTTAAATAGACTATTATATCCATTATCCCGAACTTAGGTTTTGCTCCAAATCAAAAGTGTTTTAGCTATTTATTTATGGATTTTGATTATATATATGTTTATTAACTAAGGCATGAACATTCGGGATAAAACAAACTCGAAAATGACTTAAAATGGTGAAGAAACAAAGGTTTGGCTAAATTGAGCTAGCACCATGGCACCTATGGGTAGATGCCGCATCGTCCAAGGCAGAATGTGAGGCACCGCAGCACCCAACCCTAGTGCCACAGCGCCCAAGAGATTTTGACAATCGGTTATTTTCCAGGCCCGGACACCGGGCCTCCAACCCTTGGTGCTGCGATGTCTGTACAACAAATAAAACCCCTTCTCAAATCTCCTAATTTGACTTGGATTCAAAACCCCATGACCCTAGAATTACAAAGGCCTATAAAAGCACTCTTTTTATAGCCAAAACATCGACAATATTATAGGCAAACCTAGGGCAACAATACACATCACAATTACAAGAAATCAAATCAAGAATTCAAGATGAAGATTAAGAATTGTGCAATCAAGTCAAGAGCAAGAAAGAAACAATCCATGGCATTTCGTTGTGTTATTTTTTATCCACTTTGTTATTATGATCTTGTTCACGATGTCTTTGATTCATTACTTTGATACTCTTGAATTCATGATTACTAAACTTTGTATCTATGGTTAGACTATTGAACCTAATATATAGTTGGATTTTGTTGACTCTTAATGTTTGAACATAATATACTACAATTGATTTATTATATCTTGTGCTTATTGCTTTCATTATATCTAGCCAATATTTTGAATGATTAAGGAACCATAATGAACTTGACAAAGGAATTTATGTGTTTAACCTAAGATAGTTTGATGCATGATCATAGGGTGACAGCTATGAGTTCCATATAGGATAGAAATATACTTAGATGGCATGTATGATATTATTTAGACCTATTCTTAATGAGCTGCATCCTATTTGAATTACCATAGACATATAGGTAACTGTTAATGTGTAATATAATCACTCGACCATCAACAGAGGCTTGTGATGAGATTATAGTCTAGCCAACAATTGTTATTAACGGATTAATTAAGAGATTAATAAATCCAATGAAATATTAGGGGATAAGTCAAAACCTTAGATTCTTTTTTATTAAATTCAACCTTTACTTACTTTTTATTAATATTAGGTTTAATTTAATAGAAGTAGATTGCTTAGTTAAAATTAATATTTTTAATTTATCTAGATAAAAATAAGTAAAATTAATTTTAGTACTTGATTGAAAGAAATAGGTTAAAGAAGTCCCTGTGGGAATGATATATGTACTTCAATCCTATATTACCTTTTTACAATAGCGTGCACTTATGTTTAGTTGTTATTGGATACACCAAGTTTTTGGCACCGCTGTCAGTGACCAATTTTTTCTATTCTTTAAATTAATAGTAATATCAAACTACTTTGCTTTTTAATTGAGATTATTTTTTTTTTCTTTTTTCTTCTTACTTTGATTTGTTTTTAATTTTTGTTTTGACAGATTATGCAAAGGACAAAAAGTACTAAATTGTCTTCTTTTGATCCTAAGATCAAAAGAATATTACATAGGCTTCGATGTGAATGACATTAATCTTTAAACATGGAGGAGAACCATGACAATATTAGCAATTCTATGTTTGAGCCAATGATACCATAAAGATCTTTAAAGGATTATGTAGTCCCTACTATGGATGGTATTCAGTCTTATATTTGGTGACCAACCGTCAATGCAAATAACTTTGAGATTAAGTCGAATACTATTCAAATATTGAAAGAGTTTGTATAGTAAGTGAAGTTCCTAATGACAACACTAACATGCATATCATGAATTTCTTAGAGATTTATGATACATTAAAGTAGAACGGAGTCTCAGACGATGCCATCAAACTTAGACTATTCTCTTTCTCCTTAAGGGATAAAGCCAAGAGTTGTTTGATTTCATTGCCATTTAGATCTAGATTAATGTGGGATAATCTAGCGTAAAACATTTATAGCAATTTTCTCTCCACCAGAAAAGACAACAAAGATGAGGAATGACATCATCTCATTTGTTCAAATCAATGGTAAGTTGTTATATAAAGCATAAGGGTGCTTCAAGGACATGTTGAGAAAGTAACATTACCATAGAGTCTTTAAATGTCTATTAGTCAAAACATTCTATAATGGACTAGTAGGCAATTTGAAGACTATTATAGATGTCATTATTGGATAAGTATTATTGAATAAGTCGACAGATGGGGCTCATAATCCATTAGAGAAGATGGCATCAAACAGTTACTAATAGCCAGCTGAGAGGGTTATACCCAAGAAAGTCGACGGTGTGCATGAGATTGATTCATTCAATGAATTGGCAGAATAAATCAATATGTTATCTAAGAAGTTTGATGCATTGAATACTGTCAAAATTCAAAAGGTGACTTGTGACTTTTGTAGTGATAACCACATGAACTGGTGGTGCATGAAATCAGAGAATTATATGGAAAATTTTAACTAACAGCAACATAACCTATAATCTAACTTCTACAATCTAAAATACAAAGATCATCCAAACTTCTCTTGGCATAATAACCAAGGAGAGTCATCTAGACCAATAAACCTCTCAAGATTTTAGCTACTACAAAAGAAGAAGCCATCATTGGTAGATATGCTCATGCACTACATAAAGTTAAAGGTTGCCATTATGCAGAACCATTCAGTGACTTTGAAAATTTTAAAGGTTCGAATGGGACAACTTGCTGCAGCTATTAATAAGTGACCTTAAAAAGCTCTACCAAGTGCCACTAAAGCAAATTCAAGAGCAAATATAAAGCAATGTCAAGTTGTCTCCCTAAGAAGTGGTAGGGGTCATACATGAAAATGCACCCCAACCATTATTTTCAATCATGAAAGAAAAGGAAAAAGAAGTACAGCAAGAGGAAGTGCAACCCAATAGACCAATAACACCTTTTCTTCAAAGGCTACAAAGGTGCAAAGCATGTGAAGAAATAGAAAATTAGAAGCAAGACAATGTAGAAAAATAATTTGGGCAATAGAAAAGTGCAAACATTTCTGTAAAGAAAATGCAGAAACTAGTATACAAGTGCAGAACAATTCTAAAGAGCAAAAAAATGAAAATTCAGTAGAAAATTCCAAATTAGTCATTCACTCCACCTTCACCATTCCTTTAAAGGCTGCAAAAGAAGAAGCTAGATAAGCAATTCTCCAAATTTCTTGAAACTTTTAAAAAATTACAAATTAATCTTCCTTTTGTAGACGCACTTGAACAGATGCTTAGTTATGAGAAATTCATGAAGAGCATCCTTTCAAAGAAGAAAAGACTATAGAACTACAAAACCATAGCATTAACAGAGGAGTATAGCACTATACTTCAAAAAAAGCTATCTCCTAAGCTTAAAGATCATAGAAGCTTTACTATACCATACTCAATTAGAAACCATGACTTTGTAAAAAGCAATCTGCAATTTAGGAGCAAGTATTAATCTTATGCCTTTCTTAATCTACAAAAAGTTAGGTTTTAGAGAGATAAAGCCTATCAATGTCATACTCTTACTTGTTGACCGATCTCTCACCTATTCGAAGGAAATCATAGATGACGTGTTAGTAAATGTGGATAATTTTATCTTTTCGACTGATTTCATCGTTCTGGATATGGATGAAATCAAGGAGATTCCCATCATCCTTGAAAAACCTTTCCTACCCACCAGATGAACAATCATAGATGTACAAAAAAAGGAGTTAACCATGAGGGTACAAGAGGACACTATCACATTCAAAGTCTTTAAGAAAATCAAGTTGCCAAATGAGAATGAAGACTGTTTCAACATAGATGTGGTGCATTCCAAGCAATAAATTTTGCAACTTAAAGACATGGATACATTGAATCCTCACATAAAAAAATAGCTTTCAAGCTGTTGTGTGTATTTTTAAAGCATAAAGTTAAGCGCAATTATACTCTATCATAACAAGTAATAATAGAACTTTTAAGTTGGATGTCAAACCCACATGAATAATTTTTATTTTCTACCAAGTACTAAAATTGTATCTATTAAGTAATTATCAAAAAATCAAAATTTTAATTGTAATTAATTAAATAAACTAAAAAAAGTGTAGAAAATTAAATAACACAACTCTAATAAATTAAGAAGATAGCAAGATAGAGAAAGCCTAAGGTTAATTACTATCCTTTAATATGTTTTCTAAAGATTGATCTTTTTAATATTTATATCCCTCAATTCTTCTTGTTGGTCAAGATACTAATGTATTCACAAGCCTCTGTCAAGTAAATATATCTTAATTTACCAAATACTTATATCTCTATGGTAATTGCAATAAATCGAGATTCATTAAGAACAAGTGTTATTGACTATACATGCCAATTAAGTATATCTATATTCTAAGTTGGAACTTGTAAATGCTACTCTACAAGCATGCATCAAATTATCTAAGTCTAAATACAATGATGCTTCTTTAGAGTTTATCAAAGTATTACCAAATCAGTTACAATATTGATAAGATATAATGAAGCATTAAGAACAAATAATTTAAATAATAAAGAATTGAGTTCAAATAAATATTAAAAAGATCCAACTATTAAGCATACATTTTGAGTTCAAGTAATAACCCTAAAAAATAAATTTAGCTCATGGTGAAATAAAGAGTTCTAGAGCTTGTTGAGAATAACATTACAAAAATAATAAAAAACTAGAAAGAGTAAGAACTAAAGAGATAAAATTGATTTTGCTGCAGTCTTCAATCTTTTAATCTTCTTCACCCTCCAAAATTTTTTTTCTCTCTCTTCTTCTTCTCTTTCTCTTCTTGATTCTTGAATTAGACTTTTTAGTCTTTTATTTATAAGTGTTTACGCTCAAAATATAACGCGGCTATCGCAGTATAGATTGAGGTGTCGATCCCACGAGGAAGATCTTGGCAAAATAGGTCAGTGAAGTAAAATATTAAAGCAGTAGCAAAAGGTTAATTGATTTAAACGGATGAGATAGAATTGTCTATGAATTGAGGAAAATGTCTTATGATGATTTAAACAAGGCTTTGAGAATCACAATTATGCTTTATAAATCTACTCTATACTTTGATTCGATATTTATAACTCAACTGAAAGTTTCACATCCCAAACAATCAATCGGAAGGTATGTAATATATAGCACATTTGATAACACACGTATTTGATTTAGTTAAACTCTTTGCAAGCATTAACACACATCATGTTATTTATACAAGTTATCTAAGATCGACAATATATCATTTTGACAATATTGCAGTAAAAGATTAACTTGAATATCAAACATTTATTGCCCTTACATGTTATCCAAGATCGACAATATATCAAATTGACAATACTGCAGTAAAAGATTAACATATAAAACAATATAACCAGTAACAATTATAAATCAACATGAATCACATAAGAAAAGCATGACTGAACATATATGAGACATGAGAATTATAACTTCTGGATTATAGAAAATAAAATAGATAAGAGTTTAATCAAAACCAAACTTACAACATTTATAGCTCTTGACACCGAATCAAAGCATGAAAGTAGATTTACTACACATAAAAGTTCATCTCTTAGCCTTGCTAGGAACTCTAGCCTAAATTACAATACATGTTAATGAGAATAAAAGAAGAGAGAAAAGTATCTATTAAAAACGTCCTAAGGGTCTCCTTATATAGGCAATGAATGGACATATGTCATGGATGACATCAATCTTCAATAATTTTAAGCCAATAACTCGTGTATCCACTTGCAGCACATTTTTGATAATGTAAATGATCAATTCAGCTTCTGTAGCCGACATGAAAGTTGTATAATTTTGACTCTTCTTTCCATAGGCACTGATTTCATGCAAATTGGATGAGTATCCAATGAGATATGAGCAAAATTCCAAAGATACATCAGAATTCGGCCAACAACCATTTTATCCACTTGCAATGCGATTTGGTCCATGATAACGGCTGATTTGGACTTTACCATAAACATACAAGTTGTGGATAGTAAAGTCAGAAATTCACAGCTTCAAGAATTATACCAATTGAGTATGTATTTTGTGAGATACGGTCCAAATACGTGAATTGGGTCAAGCTGGGTAAGAGTTGTAGTCCGATTCTGTTGTATCTCAAATTTTGGCCCATAACATCTTGAATTTGGCTTTTCCACTATTCTTCAAATTTGTGTAAGATTGAGTCATGTTGCACCAGGTTCAAGAATTTCTTCATTTCGATTTCTACATTGAGAGTTATGTCCAGTTTACCTAAACCTGTCCAAATAACATTCATTAATCACAATTTAAGGAGAACACTTTATTTCAAGCTAAAAATACAGAAAACACTAAAATTAGTGACATTAAATGGTGATTGAATCTCTTAACAACATGCATTTTCATGTGTTCATCACAGCCCCCAACCAGCTTATTGCTAGTCTCTAGCAATTCAAGCGTAAATAGAATATGCAAAACTACCTAAGCATTTCAATCAAAACGTCAGTTCGAGATCACTGTTGCTATCATGGTTTTTTCAATTACAACTTCCATAATTTGTGTGTGTGTGAACTAAGCCATAACCATCTAACCACAAACCACAATAGATATAGCCTTGAGAATTTCTCCAAGTAAAAGCCTCAACTCCATATCCTCACAGGTGTATGACTGTTTAAAAGGTTAGGACTTCTCTTATGGAGTTGGAAAACAGTTAAGCACTCAAGAAAAAGTCAATTTTAAGGACAGACATATAAACTAACATTGATCCGAAGATAGGAAAATTATTTGTTTAAAAATCAATTATTCATATCATACGCCAACTTTAGAACTTTAATTGGCTTGTGAGAATAATACAATTATAACTTGGTGAGAAAACTGTTTTACAAGGTATTTGTCTTCTAAAATTGAATGAAGACTTTATTAAACTGAATTGCTTCTTTTTTTTTTTTTTTTTTTTTTTGAAGAATACAAGGAAGCATTATAAAGGTTTCTCACCAAATTATATTATGCACAAATGTAACCAACTTATCCTTTAATTCAAATAATATCATTCTAAACAAAAATTAACCAATTCAAAGGATCAATGAAGGTTCATAAGCTGTTTTCTCAACCTTTCCACTTACTCACAAAAGATATGTGAGATTAGAAAAATATATACTTAAACATGGGAATTCTCTTGGCTATATAAATTGAATCATCCATCTTACCACAAGGCTTAGCATTGTGCTCAAAAATATTTTGGAAGTCATTCTTTAGTAACCTAGATAGAAACAGTGACTCAACCTAAACAATTCTGAAATCATACTTAGGCAGAAAAGCAAATTCCTTTATACAAGAATTACCAAGACTACAAGCAGTAAACGACAATGCATGAAATATAAAACAAAATAACAAAAAGTTAGTTAAAATGCATTTCAAAAGTTAGTACTAAAACTCTTTACTCTGCCATTTTAATCAAATGTCGGACCACAAATTTTTTTTTTTTTTTTTTTTGCAAAATGCAACGTATGTCTACTATCCTCCCCCCAAACCAGATGAAACATTGTCCTCAATGTTTAAATAGAAAGAGATAAAGTATAGGAGACATTACCTGAAACGCCAGTTATTTGAAAGAAACAAACCTGAGAGACACTTAAGCAAATATAAACTAAAATGATGGTACTGATAAATAAATAAATAAAAAGAAAAATTTACAAACGGAGTGTCAGATCCAATTTTCGCTTGTTAAGGCCCACTGACCAATCGATCCGAGTTATTGCTGGGTCAGGTTCATAGGTAACTGCCTGTAATTTGTTAATCAATTCATCCGCCTCAGTAGCAGAAACCAGGATCTGTCGCGCCGAATGTGAAATAAAATTCTGTTCCACAGCTTGATCAAGAAAACAAAGTAAGCAATCAAAATAGTTATTAACATTCAACAAACCTATGGGTTTTCGGTGGATATTCAGTTGGGCCCAAGAGACAATTTGAAAAATTTCTTCCAAAGTACCAAAACCACCTGGTAAAGCAATAAAAGCGTCTGCATTGCAAAGCATTCTGGCTATACGTTCATGCATGGATGAGACTTGTAATTCTTCCCCTATTGTTTTCCCGGTCAGGTTTCCCACGGCCAAAGCTGTAGGAATAATACCTAAAACTTGACTTCCTCCTAAATGTGCAGCTGTTGACACACACCCCATTAGCCCAAGGCTACCTCCTCCATAAATCAAATGAATTTTTCTTGCAGCTAATGTTTTTCCTAGATTGTTTGCTGCTTCTACGAACACTTTACTCTCCCCAGGACTAGATCCACAAAATACACATATATTTCGAAATTGTCGAACTTGGGTTTCCTCCATATCTACTCTCACCTTTATCTCAATATATGAAAATGAAGAAACTGAGGTGCTGTATTTATAGAGTGCCAAATGATAACAATGATTATGGTAACCCAACAGTTTGTCAAAAGAGAGTTAAAAATAAAACACAAAAATTTAAACATAATGACCCGCATGCATTATTGAACAAAAAGATTTGAATTTAAGACATCTACATGAGTAGCCCTACTATTCATAAAATAAAGTTTGAAATTAAAACACATGTATTTACAAGTAGTTGTGATTGTGGCTCACATCTTCCTCTGGTTTTACGTCCAGTAACGGCTTAAACGCCCTCTATGGGTCGGGGATAGGCTTCCCATCCAATTTTCTTATAAATTGGCAAACAGGGTCTTTTAGAGTCAGATTCCCGAGACTATACCGTTGATGTTCATTTTTGAATTTGTTCCATAAATCGAGAAGTTCACGTTGGACGAGCCCACAGGGATGCGTCTCAAGAGTCAATAGGATATCATCCAAAGACTCCTTACTCAGTCCATCCTTAATGAACTGAATTTTGTCTTCTCGATTTCTAGATACGAATCCTAAAGAACGACAACTCCGATTACAATTCCATCGAGCACATTTATGACAGACTTGTAACCTTTTTGCTCGTCGCCTTTTGGCATAAAAGCTTCTTCCAAGACCAGGCATATGAGAAACAAAATCATTTTCAAACTCACCAGACAACCGAACCTTGGCTTCAATTAACCAACGAAGGTCCACAGGAATATTACCCAACATCAATAGCCTTAGTCTTTCACACCGTGCTTTGTAAATCTTAAGTAGAGCATTTTGAGGAAATGAAGGAAAACGTTTTTTAAGGTTGGCAAGAATGCGATCCATTTTGAAAGAAAGAAAAGAGATGAATGCACAGTTTGAGGGACAGTTTTTAGGGAACTGAGAAACCGACTTTAATAGTCACGGAGTACCGTATCCGCCACTTGACCGGGAAATAAAATCACACTGAAGAAAAAATAAAAAGAAGAAAATAAAGTAAAATAAAATGTGCAAGAAAATAAAAGCAAAAGTAGAGAGTCAAAAGATAAAATATAGACAAAATATAAAATATGGTACAGATAGATTGAACCTGATCAATCACGATAGACAGGATCCACAAGAGGGATCTCGCCTAGGTACATAGAGTCGTTTACCTTTTCCACGTAGCTTTTTAGCCGCTGTCCATTCACTTTGAAAGTCCGTCCATCAGTGGGGTCTTCTATTTCAACAGCACCATTAGGAAAAACATGTCTTACCATAAATGGACCAGTCCATCGAGATCTCAACTTTCCAGGGTGTAAATGCAATCGAGAATCATAAAGATAGACCCGTTGATTTGGCTCAAAGTGTTTCCTTGAGATCTGTTTATCATGAGCTACTTTCATTTTAGCTTTGTAAATTTTGGAGTTGTCATATGCGTCATTTCGTAGCTCTTCTATTTCTGACAATTGTAACTTTCTCTGGAGACCTGCAGCATTCAAATCAAAGTTAAGGGCTTTGACAGCCCAATAAGCTTTATGTTCTAGCTCAACAGGTAAATGACAAGCTTTCCCATAAACAAGCCGGTATGGGGACATTCCTAAGATGGTTTTGTATGCAGTACGATATGCCCATAATGCATCAGAAAGGCGTAGGGACCAATCTTTGCGATTCGGGTTAACCGTCTTTTCCAAAATTTGTTTAACCTCTCTATTTGCTAGCTCGGCTTGTCCATTTGTCTGTGGATGGTATGCAGTGGAAACTTTGTGAAGAACACCATACCTGCGCATCAAAGCTTCAAAAGAACGATTACAAAAATGTGTTCCTTGGTCACTAATGATGACTCGTGGCGTACCGTACCTAGATAACACATTTTCTTTTAAGAATTTTACCACAGTTGTATTATCATTAGTACGACAAGCTACAGCCTCCACCCATTTTGATACATAGTCAACAGCTAAAAGGATGTAAAGATAGCCAAAAGATGAAGGAAATGGACCCATAAAATCAATACCCCAACAGTCAAATATCTCGATAACAAGAATAGGGTTAAGAGGCATCATATTTCTTCGAGATAAAGCACCTAACTTTTGACATCTTTCACAGGAACGACAAAAATTATTAGTGTCTTTGAACAAAGTGGGCCAATAAAGACCACACTGTAAAATTTTCACAGCTGTCTTCTTCATAGAAAAATGGCCACCGCAAGCAGCACTATGGCAAAAATTTAAGACACTAGAAACTTCACTTTCAGGAATGCAACGTCTCATGATTTGGTCAGGACAGTATTTGAAAAGATATGGATCATCCCAATAAAAGTTACGTACCTCAACCAAGAACTTACGCTTATCTTGTGCACTCCAGTCAGATGGAAGTTCACCACAAACCAAATAATTTACGATATGTGCATACCAAGGTATTTGGCTTATAGCAAAAAGATGTTCATCTGGAAAATCGTCTCGAATGGGTGGCAAATCAGTAGAGTCAGTGAACTCAAGGCGGGATAGATGATCAGCAACAACATTTTCAACGCCTTTCTTATCTTTGATGGTTATATCAAATTCCTGCAAAAGAAGAATCCACCTAATTAAACGGGCTTTAGCATCCTTCTTAGAAAAAAGGTACTTAAGGGCTGCGTGGTCACTAAAAATAACAATAGGTGAACCAATCAAATAAGAACGAAATTTATCTAAGGCAAAAACAACAGCTAATAGTTCTTTTTCAGTAGTAGTGTAATTCATTTGAGCATCGTTCAAAGTCCTACTAGCATAATAAACAACAAAGGGTTTTCCCTCCCTCCGTTACCCAAGAACTGCTCCTACAGCATAATTACTTGCATCACACATAATTTCAAATGGGAGGTTCCAATCCGGTGATTGCATGATAGGAGCGGTGGTGAGTTTGGCAATGAGTGTTCGGAATGCCTCCTCACACTCTTGTGTCCATGTAAATTCTGCATCTTTTAGCAAAAGGTTACACAATGGTCTAGATATGGCAGAAAAATTTTGTATAAACCTTCTGTAAAAGCCAGCGTGTCCAAGAAAGGATCGGACATCTTTTACCGTTTTAGGTGTAGGTAATTTAGAGATTAATTCAATTTTTGCCTTGTCAACCTCTATCCCTCTTTCAGATACAATGTGCCCTAAAACGATTCCTGAAGATACCATGAAATGACATTTCTCCCAATTTAGCACAAGTCCTTTTTCTTCACATCTACTCAAAACAGATTTCAAGTTAAGTAGGCATAAATCAAAAGAATTACCAAAAACAGTCAAATCATCCATAAAAACTTCCATGCATTTTTCAACCATATCAGAGAAAATACTCAACATGCAACGCTGGAAAGTAGCTGGTGCATTACATAATCCAAATGTCATTCTACGAAAAGCATAAGTACCAAAAGGGCATGTAAAAGTAGTTTTTTCTTGATCTTCTATAGCTATCTCAATCTGGTAATACCCTGAATACCCATCAAGAAAGCAATAAAAAGGATGTCCAGCTACACGTTCTAAAATTTGGTCGATAAAAGGCAATGGAAAATAGTCTTTCCTAGTGGCTGTGTTTAACTTTCTATAATCAATACACATTCTCCAACCACTTACTACCCTAGTTGGAACAGGTATCCCATTCTCATTTTCAACAACAGTAACCCCAGATTTCTTCGGAACTACTTGAGTTGGACTTACCCATTGACTATCAGAAATTGGGTAGATTATACCCGCATCTAATAGTTTCAAGACCTCTTTCTTCACTACTTCTTTCATTGTTGGGTTAAGTCTTCTTTGTGGGTCTCTACGAGGTTGGGAACCTTTCTCTAAATGAATTCTATGGGAGCATATCAATGGAGAAATACCTTTAATATCAGCTATGGTCCAACCTAATGCAGACTTATGTTCTTTTAACAATTTTATCAATTTTTTCTCTTGTTCAGCACTAAGTTCAGAAGAAATGATGATAGGAAAGGTATCACCTGGTCCCAAGAATGCGTGTTTCAAACCTTTGGGCAGTGGAGAAAGCTCAACTTGTGGTGTCTCGAGGTTTGATGGTTTCGGTTTCTCCCTCTCTCGTGGCAACTCTTCAAAGTGTGGCTGCCAAAATTGAGTCCGTTTATCCTGTGAGTCAAAAATACTAAACACATCAGTTATTACATCAGGATAATACAATTCTTCAAAATCAAAATTGAGAAGGTTTTTCGAAGAATCATAGCCATGATTTTTATAAGCTTCCTCCGCTACAAGTGTGTCTATCATATATGAATGATAGCACTCGTCTTCTTCTCGTGGTTGTTTGCCAATGTTGAAAATGTTCACCTCAAGAGTCATATTCCCAAAAGATAATTTCATTAGACCATTTCTGCAATTAATAAGAGCGTTAGCAGTGGCTAGAAAAGGTCTCCCCAAAATAAGAGGGATTTTTGACTCCATGTTAACAACAGAATGAGTATCTAAAACAAGAAAATCAACAGGATAGTAAAATTTGTCAATTTGCAACAAAACATCTTCTACTATTCCCCGTGGTTTCTTGATTGATCGGTCAGCTAATTTTAGGACTACAGATGTTGGTTTAATCTCACCAAGTCCCAACTGCAAGTAAATAGAATAAGGCATTAAATTTACACTTGCTCCTAAGTCCAATAAAGCTTGGCAGGAGATTGTGGGACATCCTGGGTCTTTATACTTGGGTGGTGTCTTTTGTTCAATCACTGCACTTACCTGTTCTGCCAAAAATGCAGTTTTTTTCACATGGTGTTTTCTTTTGATAGTGCATAAATCCTTGATGACTTTGGCATAAGTTGGAACCTGCTTAATCAAATGTAACAAGGGAAGATTAATTTTAACTTGTTTCAAATGTTCCAAAATCTCACCTTGAATTTCTGAATTTTTCCCAACCGGTCGAAGAGCTTGAGGAAAAGGCACTGGGATTGAAAACTTACTTTCGGGCTCTTTTTCCACTGTGGCCTCTTTTTCAAGGGGGGCATCTTTACTACTCGTAGATGTGTTAATTTCAGGAGTAGGTTCACTTACAATCTTACCACTTCGAGTAGTAATGGCATTGACTTCTTTGAGATTTTGAACATCAGAAGTAGAAGCTTGTGCCATGAATTGTCCTTTTGGATTGGATTGAGGTTGAGATGGAAACTTACCTCGCTCTTGTACAGTTAAGGCACTGGTCAATTTTGTGATTTGACTCTTGATTTCTTTGTTTTCGTCCACCACCTGTGCAAGAATTGTTTCAAATTTTTGATTAGTCTTACTTTGTGCCTCCATAAATGCTTGTAATGTATCCTCTAAAGAATTCCTAGTTGGTCGTGCATTATATTGAGGTGCAAGATAAGACTTGGGTGCTTGTTGTTCTTGTTTCCATTGGTTGTTGGCTTGTTGGTCAGATTTCCAACTGAAATTTGGGTGGTTTCTCCAGCTAGGATTATATGTTTCAGAGTAGGGTGAATAAGGCTTCTTGTACATCCCTATGGCATTACATTGTTCCTCATATATCCCTCTCATCTCACTATACATGGGGCAATCCTGAGCTAAGTGTTCCGCTCCTCCACAGACAAAACAGACATCGTGTGACTCAACTCTAGCAACCGTGTGGGTGACCCTTCTATCTTTGGATTTCAAGGCCTCTAACTCCTTAGTTAAGACCTCTAATTGGGCTTTGAGGTTATCCTCTTCCCTAAGATGGAAAACTCCATTGGGTCGTGACCTATTTGTGCTTTCAGTAATGCTAGGTCCAGTCCATGTATGGGCTTTTTCGGCTAAGTCATTAAGAAATTCTATAGCTTCCTCAGGATCTTTGTGAAGGAACTCCCCATTACACATCATCTCAACAAATTGGCGCTCTCTAATTGTGAGTCCCTCATAGAAATAACTAACCAAGCGCCAATTTTCATACCCATGGTGAGGGCACAGATTTAGCAACTCTTTAAACCTTTCCCATGCTTGATATAAGGTTTCACTGTCTTTTTGGGAGAATGAAGAAATTTGTCTTTTCAGGCCATTAGTTTTGTGTTGTGGGAAGTATTTATTGAAAAATGCTTGGGTCATTTCTGCCCAAGTTCCTATAGACCTCGGCCTCAAAGAGTATAGCCAACTCTTTGCTTTGTCTTTCAAAGAAAAAGGGAAAAATTTAAGCCTAACAGTGTCTATGGCTTCAGGTTGGCTATGGAAGGTGGCAATTACTTCTTCAAATTCCCTAACATGTACATAAGGATTTTCACTATCTAGACCATGAAAAGTGGGAAGAAGTTGTATCATTCCAGGTTTAAAATCCGAATGTGGTATGTTAGGTGGAAATATAATGCATGATGGTGTGGCTGTGCGAGTAGGATGCAAGTAATCTTTTAGAGTTCTAACGGGGTTTTCTTCGTGTTGGCTCATTGTGTTAGAATTACAAGATGAACTAGAAGGTGAATTCTCTTCACTTACAAATTGTGGGAGTGGTTCTAGTTCTAGTTCTCTCACAAATCTTCCTCGTTTGTCTCTAGGTCGATGCATACATCCTAATTTTTTTTTTTTTTTTTTTAAGGAAAGAAATGCTTAAGGAAAATTAAGAAGTGGAATAAACACAACAAGAAATAGAAATAAGTTAGGTGGTAAGACCAACCATAAAATATAAATACAATAACTAAACAAAAGACTATAAAGTACGAAAAAAAAAAGTACAATAAATAAATAATAAAAAGAAAATACAATAAGTAAGTAAATAAAAGGTTAGGCGGTAGAACCGGCCATAAAAAGAAAATACAACATGTTAACTAAAGTAAATAAAGTGCAATAAATACGTAAAAGAAAATGAAAATAAAGTACAATAAAAAAAAAGTGCAATAAATAAATAAAGTACAATAAGAAATAAAGAAACTAAGTTAGGCGGTAGAACCAGCCACAAAATAAAAAGAAAATACAATAAATTAACTAAAGAAATAAAGTACAATAAATAAATAAAAGAAAGTGAACAAAGTTAGGCGGTAAAACCAGCCATTAAAAAAAAAAGTGCAATAAATAAATTAAAGAAAATAAAGTGCAATAAATAAATAAAAGAAAGTGAACGAAGTTAGGCGGTAAAACCAGCCATTAAGATAATATAAAATATAACAAATTAACTAAAGAAAACAAAATAAATTAGGTGGTAGAACCAACCATGAATAATAAATAAATTACAACAACGGAAATAAAACTAAGAGTTTACAAAGAAAAGAAAATATACAAAGTTACCACTTTAGTATTTATAATCGCAACCGACTTTCGCTTAGTGTGCTTCCCCGGCAACGGCGCCAAATTTTTGTTTACGCTCAAAATATAACGCGGCTATCGCAGTATAGATTGAGGTGTCGATCCCACGAGGAAGCTCTTGGCAAAATAGGTCAGTGAAGTAAAATATTAAAGCAGTAGCAAAAGGTTAATTGATTTAAACGGATGAGATAGAATTGTCTATGAATTGAGGAAAATGTCTTATGATGATTTAAACAAGGCTTTGAGAATCACAATTATGCTTTATAAATCTACTCTATACTTTGATTCGATATTTATAACTCAACTGAAAGTTTCACATCCCAAACAATCAATCGGAAGGTATGTAATATATAGCACATTTGATAACACACGTATTTGATTTAGTTAAACTCTTTGCAAGCATTAACACACATCATGTTATTTATACAAGTTATCTAAGATCGACAATATATCATTTTGACAATATTGCAGCAAAAGATTAACTTGAATATCAAACATTTATTGCCCTTACATGTTATCCAAGATCGACAATATATCAAATTGACAATACTGCAGTAAAAGATTAACATATAAAACAATATAACCAGTAACAATTATAAATCAACATGAATCACATAAGAAAAGCATGACTGAACATATATGAGACATGAGAATTATAACTTCTGGATTATAAAAAATAAAATAGATAAGAGTTTAATCAAAACCAAACTTACAACATTTATAGCTCTTGACACCGAATCAAAGCATGAAAGTAGATTTACTACACATAAAAGTTCATCTCTTAGCCTTGCTAGGAACTCTAGCCTAAATTATAATACATGTTAATGAGAATAAAAGAAGAGAGAAAATTATCTATTAAAAACGTCCTAAGGGTCTCCTTATATAGGCAATGAATGGACATATGTCATGGATGACATCAATCTTCAATAATTTTAAGCCAATAACTCGTGTATCCACTTGCAGCACATTTTTGATAATGTAAATGATCAATTCAGCTTCTGTAGCCGACATGAAAGTTGTATAATTTTGACTCTTCTTTCCATAGGCACTGATTTCATGCAAATTGGATGAGTATCCAATGAGATATGAGCAAAATTCCAAAGATACATCAGAATTCGGCCAACAACCATTTTACCCACTTGCAATGCGATTTGGTCCATGATAACGGCTGATTTGGACTTTACCATAAACATACAAGTTGTGGATAGTAAAGTCAGAAATTCACAGCTTCAAGAATTATACCAATTGAGTACGTATTTTGTGAGATACGGTCCAAATACGTGAATTGGGTCAAGCTGGGTAAGAGTTGTAGTCCGATTCTGTTGTATCTCAAATTTTGGCCCATAACATCTTGGATTTGGCTTTTCCACTATTCTTCAAATTTGTGTAAGATTGAGTCATGTTGCACCAGGTTCAAGAATTTCTTCATTTCGATTTCTACATTGAGAGTTATGTCCAGTTTACCTAAACCTGTCCAAATAACATTCATTAATCACAATTTAAGGAGAACACTTTATTTCAAGCTAAAAATACAGAAAACACTAAAATTAGTGACATTAAATGGTGATTGAATCTCTTAACAACATGCATTTTCATGTGTTCATCAATAAGCTTATTTATTAAAATTAGGATAAAACATCAAATATAAGTTAGATTATGATTTCCTTTTTTTTTTTGTGATATTGCTCACAAGACACTGTTTATGAGTTACTATTTACACACTGTTCACGAGGCACTGTAGCAAAAAAGTTTTGGGTGCTATAATAATAAAACATATGAAAAGCCTAATATTCTTATAAAGATGAGCAATTAATTAAGTTAAAGAATTAAAAATAATAGATACAATTTATATTTATCAGAATTATAGGAGAAAAAGAAAAAAGAAGAAGAAGGAGCAGCATTGTAATGAAATGATCAAAGAGAAGGGTAAATGAGAATCACTTCCCAAGTCTAAGATTAAAGTATTTTCGGAGAAGTGAAAACAAAATGAAGCAAAAGCTACTGCTTAAAACTTTTTATATGGAAGCCTAAAGAGAGAAATGCCAACAAGATCACATACAAAGATGCTTTTACAATCATCCTTGATCTTCCATAAGAATAGAAGAAGCTCTATCAAGCTGACAACATTAAATCAAATGCTTTTTGGGTGGTAACCTAAGCAATGTTCATTTTTATGTTTTCTTTAGTTTTAGTTTGATTTATTTTAGTTTCTTTCCTTTTTAGGAATAAAACAACTAGATGAGCATTCAAAGATGCAACACAAATAATTGCAAGCTTTAGGAGCCAAGGAAAACCATAATCACATCAAAAGACAAAAATAATGCAATGCTTAAACTTCAATTATCAGGGAAGTCTCTTACTCTCAATTCTTTATTTTTCGACATTCGAGACAATGTCTAAATTAAGTTTAGAGGTGAAAAACACATAACTTGTGTTTATTTTTGTGCATGAATTGATTGGTTGTCTTGTGTGTTAAATTTTTTTTTTTTTAGTTGTTAGTTTATAGTTGAGAATATGACTATTAGTCCATGATAAGATATAAAGTATTGATTGAATTTATTTTTTCATGTCTCTAGAAAAGGATAGACATTTGAGATCATTCTTATATCATGAATCTTGAACTGATTTTGACTTTATTGTTGATCACTTATTCTTAAGCACATTGAGATAAGCATGTATTAGTTGAGTGTTTTGCTTAGAGATAGTTATGCTTAAGTAGTACACTACAGTCTCGAAGACTAACACTTTAGAACTTGCTTGATTACTACTTGAGGCAAAATTCTAGGAAACACATGAATAGAAAAATGATATTATGCTATCTTTAGATCGATTGAGCTTTTTCTAGCCTACTTTAGATGTATATTTATTCATAGTTACCCCATTTTAAGCCTAAATACTCATTTTTTCTGTTTAGCTACATTACAAGCCTTAAGAATTTAAGCTAATTTATCTTAAATATACCCATAACACTATAAACCTTGAGTTTACTTAGAAATATTCTTAAAAAAAAAAATGTTGTAGATGTATAAGAAAAGGGTTCTAAAATGAAAAGAAATTATGTTTTCAAGGTACTTATCAATATAAGTTTAGGGGTATTTATTTAAAAAAAGAAGAAGAAAAAAGAAGTCTTTAAATTCTTTATACCCTCACCCTAAGAAAAAGAAGAAATTATTTGCAAAAGAAAGATGAAAATGTCATAAGTTTGGGGAGGAGATAAATCAAGGAAAAGAATCAAGAGGTTCTAAGTAAATTCTAAGTATTTATGGTGCGAATTGTGATTTATATATCTTTATATCCCACCTAAACCCTAACCTTATCTTACAAGAAAATTAAAGTCCTAAATAGATCCATAGATATGTGTCTTTCTACATTAGTGGAAAGTAGTATAAAAAGTAAGGTTTTGGAAGTGTTATTATAAATTGAAATATGCCAAGACATCATATTTTTGTACTTAGGAAATTAAGTAAATCTAAGTGTCATTTGACTATTTACTTGCTTATCACACACAAATACAAGTGATTAATTATAAGGGAGAATGAAGAACTTGATGAATGACATGATGAATTGTTGAGAGGTGTTTATTGATTTCTAAAAGGACTTGTGCCATTCCAACAACCTTTGAGACAATAATTTTGATCATCTAATCAATCTAGGATTATTTTTTATTTTGAGTTTTTATTTAAAGTCAATAATAAATTGTAAGTGTTATTTTTGTTTTACTTGAGGACTAGCAAAGTCTTAAGTTTAGGGGTATTTAATAGGAGTTAAATAGACTATTATATCTATCATCCCATACTTAGGCTTTGCTCTAAATCAAGATTATTTTGGCTATTTATGTATAGCTCAATGGGTACAACCATTGAACCTTAAAGGCCTATAAGGGATGAGATCCCAAGTTCAACATTGGTTGGGGGCGTAGGTAACCTGATTATTGTATGGTGGGACGCTAGTGGCTCTAAGGTGTCACCCAGCTAGTGGACCAAAGAGTTGGTGGGTCTCACACACTCTTACAATGAGGCAGATTATGTGGGTGCACCAATAGGTGTTGAGGTGTCAACCACTGGTTAGACCAAAGTAGTTGGTGGGCCCCATATAGTCCTACATGCAAAAATTTCAAATTGGAGTGTATTATTCAAAATAATCAGCATTAAAAGTTGAATGTTATAGCATTATACAATATAGCATTTTTTTTTTTAGTTTTCAACCTAAAGCCTCCTGGGTTTCTGACCTATGAACGCCACAGCGTTCATCATACCACTTGCTAATATATTTTAGGGTGTATGCATGTGATTATGTACATATTGAAAAAACTAAACACATGTATCATATACACGAATTTGGCAGCAGAATTTATCATGTAATCAACATATACACATGTACTTCAATTCTTAACAACTTAAGAATACATAAAACATACATTTGAAGACCTCCGATGAAGATTTCAATTTTCGGATTTCTTTGCTCCAATTTTAAGCTCACCTTGAAGTGCACTTTTGTTCAATTCTAGTTCACAACAATCCGGTGGCATTGTGAACCTAGAATAGCAGCAGTATAATCTCCAGCAACAAGGTTTGTATTGCTTGAAAGAAAAATAAGAAGGATTTATTTTTCTTTCTCCTTTGGTTTTTCTTACAAGTCTTTTTTCAAAGAAAAACTCTCTCAAAACCAACTCTTCTTTTTCCTCTCAATCCCTTGCACGAAAATGCATTCACACACTTGTTAACACAATTGAAACTCAACCATTTTTAGTGCTCTCAACACTTCACAAGTGCTCCACCAAAATTAGATTAAGTGGCCAACTACCAAAATAATTTTTTGTGGTCATTTTAATGGTCAGTAAAATTAACCATTAATAACAAAATGGTGCTCCACTTAATTTAGTTTATGTTTCTCAAATTAGGTATGTCTTCTATTTAGGAATAAAATAACAAACAAATAAAATCATATTTTATTTATTTAAATAATATTTATTTAATTATTCAAAAACTATTTGAATAATTAATATTTACCTTATTTGATTTTACTAACATGGTAAATAGTTGAATTCATGGTAAAACAATTCATGAAATAAAATTGTATCACTTGTTAATATTTAATTAGTTAATAACTCTTATTAACTAATTAAATAATATACATAACATTTAAGTCTAAACAAGTGCACAACCCAAGGAACCTCGAAACATATTTTCGATTTGTTAGAATTTCTAGGATGAAACGGTTCAATCCATTATACTGCCCCAGTGCACAATGAGTACTTCATATTGTGAGACTCTCTAGGCCCACACCCGAATTGTCATATGGAACTCCTCTATACGTCCGTGAATGATGCCCCACACACACATTACTAATATTACAAAGCGGCGCGTTAGACTATACAAGTTAAGGTTATAGCATATTCATATAATCCCTCTATCATTTATATCCGGGTAAAACAGAGATATAGATCAACACCGTCAAATGTTCATATGCCCAACCGAAAGCTTATCTCTAGAATTGTATTTCAATAAATAATATTCTCAAATACTTTTGTAATATTATTTATCCTTAGGGTTAAACTCTTTTCTCAGGAATTATTTTTTATGGCCATAAGACTTTATGAAATATAATCTATAGAACATTAGGATATAATACTCACCCAAATGAGCTGATGGATCCCATATCTATGCACACCAGACTCTATGAGCCTCGAACCATACCCAGTGACACCTAGCGGTCAGACCATGAAAGGTTTCTGACATGTGTAGAACCAAAGTATGGTGGATCACTCACAAGCCCACTGTGGCACTCAGGTCAAAGGATCATGAATACTACTCAACTCGAAAGACCCTCTATTGATGACATTATGGGATGTCTATTGGAGATCTTTGTGAGTCAATTCAGTATTCAGCCCTTACTGAATACCTGTACCTCTATATGAACTTCCACTAAACTCATGGTTTACTAAGACTAACCATCTGGACTATCCAGATATAGACATACACCAATCGATATATTTATTAAGGTATTCACTGATAGAATAGTATCAATGAAGATAGATCAGGAACATAATATTTGAGAACATATTTGCATAATGACATTTCTTAGTACTATTTGCAACTCTTTGCAACTATGTCATTACTAATATATTCTTAGGTCTTTGTCTCATTTCAGAAGAGGCTCTAACTCTTTAGATATCGCTAACTCTTATAACCTGATAACTCTTATCAGTGCCAACTCTTAGCATTTATAACTCTCAGCGTTGTTAATTCTTAGCATTGATCTAAACTCATTTAGACAAAATCTGAACTCTTTCAGATCATACAATGTCTGAAACGTTACAAGCATCTTACAATATATAAAATATAATTAGCAATTTAATGAAATGATAATACTAGTATAAATATTAAACAAATATTCATACATAAAATAATGGCACGTAAGCACAAATCCCAACAATTAGAGGCAAACCTAAGGCAACAATACACATCACAATTACAAGAGATCAAAGTACAAATGCAAGATTGAAGATCAAGAATTGTGCAATCAAGTCAAGAGCAAGAAAGAAGCTATGGGCCCCCACCCCTCTACTAGCAGGGTGGGGTCCACCCCTACTCAGTGGGCCCACTCAAAGGAATATCGGAGTCCCCCCTCCTTTCTTTCGCCTTTCCGAGGCTCGAACCCAGGACCATATGGGGTTCTAAACCACTGGGGAGCACCTCTGGTACCACTTGAGCTACCCGCATACCCAGGCTAGGGTATTTGCGGTGACCTAACAGGAGGCGGATGCGGCCCCAGAAGTCGTGACAGGTGCAATGTCAGTTTTTGATCGAAATGCTTATGTACTGATAGATCCTGGAGCGACTCATTCTTTTATTTCTATGGAGTTTGCTGCAAACGCTAGTATAGTGCCCCAGTTATTAGATGGTGCGGTAGTAGTGTCTCTTCCTACCGGAGACTCCATTGTAGCAGAAACGGTGTATAAGAGTAGTAAAATCAGTATTGAAAGCCAAGAGTTTATGGAGGATTTGATTGTGTTGGCCATCAGTGAGTTTGATGTGATTTTAGGGATAGATTGGTTGTCTAAATATCGAGCCTCAGTGGATTGCTTTCGGAAAGAAGTTAGATTATGTAGCCCTAGTGGAACGGAAGTTATTTTCCGCGGGGTGCGGAAATCACTTTCTGCAGGGTGCGAAAATCACTTTCCGCCAGCATGGTGTCGGTAATGAAGGCAAGAAAGATGCTTCGAAAGTCATGTCAGGGTTACTTAGTCTATGCCATAGACGTAAGAGATGGTGGAACGAAATTGGAGGATATTCCGGTGGTGAGAGAGTTTCCGGATGTATTCCCCGAGGATCTTCCAGGATTGCCTCCGGATAGAGAGATAGAGTTTAAAATAGAAGTAGCCCCTGGAACACAACCAATTTCTAAAGCACCCTATAGAATGGCTCCTTCAGAATTGAAAGAACTGAAGGTTCAGTTGGAAGAGTTGGTGAATAAAGGTTTCGTTAGACCGAGTACTTCTCCTTGGGGTGCACTGGTTTTGTTTGTGAAGAAGAAAGACGGAAGCATGAGATTGTTCATTGATTACCGAGAGCTGAATAAAGTAACGGTGCGTAATCAATATCCACTTTCGAGAATTGATGATTTGTTTGATCAGCTGCAAGGAGCCAGAGTATTTTCCAAGATAGATCTGAGGTCCGGCTATCATCAACTGAAGATCCGGGAGGAAGATGTTCCTAAGACGGCCTTTAGGACCCGATATGGGCATTATAAATTTTTGATTATGCCTTTTAGGCTGACTAATGCCCCAGCTACTTTTATGGATCTTATGAACAGAGTTTTTAGATCCTATTTAGATCGGTTTGTGATAGTATTTATTGGTGATATATTAGTTTATTCAAGCAGTGAGAAAGAGCATACGGAACATTTGAGGATAGTTTTGCAGACCTTAAGGGAGCATCGGCTGTATGCCAAACTTAGTAAATGTCAATTTTGGCTAGATTGAGTTGCATTTTTGGGGCATGTAATCTCTGCAGAAGGGGTAGCAGTAGATCCCCAGAAGATCGAAGCAATAGTGAATTGGAGATAGCCTACGAACGTGACGGAGATCCGTAGTTTCTTGGGTTTGGCCGGATATTATAGGAAGTTTGTAGAGGGATTCTCAAGGATAGCCGCTCCTCTAACTAAGTTAACCCGGAAAGAAGAGAAGTTTGTATGGTCGGAAGCGTGCCAGCAGAGCTTCGAAGAGCTAAAGAGAAGGTTGACGTCGGCCCCTGTGCTTACACTTCCGTCAGGGAATGACGGTTTTACCATATATTGTGATGCTTCCAGGCACGGTCTAGGTTGTGTGCTAATGCAGAAGGAGAAAGTAATAGCCTATGCTTCCAGACAATTAAAGAAGCATGAACAGAATTATCCTACACATGACCTAGAACTAGCTGCGGTAGTTTTTGCTTTAAGAATTTGGAGGCATTATTTGTATGGGGTTCCTTGTAAGATCTTTACGGATCATAAGAGCCTGCAGTACTTGTTCACTCAGAAAGAATTGAATATGAGGCAGAGAAGGTGGCTGGAGCTTATTAAAGATTATGAGTGCACCTTGGAGTACCATCCAGGAAAAGCTAACGTGGTAGCAGATGCTCTCAGCAGGAAGCCTGTCAGTTCAATAGCTCACTTGAAGGTCGCATATCTATCGATGTTGATAGAATTGAGATCTTTAGGTGTAAAATTAGAATTATCAAATTCGGGAGCATTATTAGCCACATTTCAGGTCCGTCCAATACTGGTTGATCGGATTAAAGAACTACAGACTCAAGACCCACAAGTAGTTAAATTAAAGGGTGAAATCGAGTTCGGACAGCGGAAGGATCTTTCAGTGACTGAGGATGGTGTAGTAACCTTGGGTCGGAGGTTATGTGTTCCGGATGTAAATGAGTTTAGAAGAGAGATTATTGAAGAAGCTCATTCTTCTGCGTATGCTATGCATCCCGGGAGCACAAAGATGTACAGTACCCTAAAAGAGCACTACTGGTGGAAGGGTATGAAGAAAGATATAGCTGAATTTGTCTCGAGATGCCTAACTTGCCAACAAGTAAAAGTGGAGCATCAGAAACCTGCAGGGCTCTTGCAACCCCTTCCGATTCCAGAGTGGAAATGGGAAAGAATAATGATGGACTTCGTGGTAGGACTTCCACGTAGCCAGAGAGGCAATGACGCAATATGGGTGATTGTTGATAGACTGACAAAATCTGCTCACTTCCTACCCATCAGAAGCAGTTGTTCTTTAGATAAATTAGCCCAGTTGTACGTAGATGAGGTGGTACGACTCCATAGAGTTCCCGTGTCCATTGTGTAAGACAGGGATCCACGGTTCACTTCTCGATTTTGGCCCAGTTTACAGAAAGCTCTAGGTACAAAATTGAGTTTCAGTACGGCCTTTCATCCTCAGACGGATGGTCAGTCGGAACGGACAATTCAGACACTTGAAGATATGCTTAGAGCATGTGTTATGGAGTTTAAGGGGAGTTGGGATACTCATCTGCCGTTAATGGAGTTCGCCTACAATAATAGCTACCAGACTAGCATCGGAATGGCACCATATAAGGCATTGTACGGAAGAAAGTGCAGAACTCCAGTTTGTTGGGATGAGGTAGGTGAAAGGAAGCTGATTGGCCCAGAAATTGTTCAGATTACTTCGGAAAAGATTTAACTTATCAGGCAGAGATTGAAAACAGCTAATGATAGACAGAAAAGTTATGCAGATAACAGAAGAAGAGACTTGGAGTTTGAGATCGGTGATAAGGTCTTTCTGAAGATATCACCATGGAAAGAAGTACTATGATTCGGAAAGCGAGGAAAGCTGAGTCCCCGATATATTAAACCGTACGAGATAGTTGAAAGAGTTGGAAAGGTGGCATATCGTCTATGGTTACCCGAAGATCTGGCTAGAATCCATGATGTGTTTCATGTTTCTATGCTTCGCAAGTATATAGCAGATCCTTCACACATCCTAAGGGAACAACTGGTAGAATTGAACGAAAACTTGACCTATAAAGAGAAGCCTGTGCAAATCCTAGACCGGAAAGAGCAAGTCCTTCGTAACAAAAGCATTCCCTTAGTTAAGGTATTATGGGTGAACCATAGGGCAGAAGAAGCCACGTGGGAACGTGAAGATCAGATGCGAATCCAACATCCTCACCTCTTTGAGACAGGTATGATTTAAATTTCGAGGACGAAATTTTTTAAGGAGGGGTGAAATTGTAATATCCAATCCCTATTAGTAGTATTGGCGCCTAGATTTCGGTATAGAACAAATAAGACACCGTAGGGTTACTCGATTTTAACCCTATTAGAAATATTTTCTTTATAGTGCACGTGAGAGATATTAGACCTAATTTGGTAATTTCACACTTGATCGGTGCGTCGGACGACCCTAAAATATTTTTAGAATTTTTCTCTATTGGCTTGGAAAAGAAAATTCTAATTTACTACATGAATTTTTATTTAAGGGTTATGAATGGAACAAGCCTTTGTTGAGAAACATAATCCATATATTAGAGAATGGACCAATTAGAAGAAATCTCATGGATTGCCAAGTTGGAAGTTCTAGTTAGTTCTTTGGACTATTCCAACTAGATAGTTACAAATGAACTAATTACATAATTAGTTTTCAACTAATGGCAAATTAGTAATTTTGAGAAAGTTGAAGGGCAAAATGGTAAATAAAGGGAGGACTATAAATAGGTTAGAAGTGTGTAGAAATTGGAAGAGAGATCAAAACCAACACTTAGCCAAAAAAAGAGAGAAATTCGAGCTTTAAAGGGGGTGCTGCTACAGTGACTATTCAAGTTTTTTTTCATGATTTTTCATGTGTAATCAAGCCAAATTAAGGTTACAAACCAATCCCTAAGCTCAATTGAAGTCTCTATTAGTAAAAATTCAAGAAAAAGAGGTAAGAAAAGCATCTTTTATGAGTTTGATAAGTGAGAATTCAAGAATGTGTTAATTGATATTCTTATGTGTATTCTTGGCTTAGATTGAGTTGAATTCTAGTTTGGAGCTTGAAGGAGTCATCAATTTGAAGAAATTGGCAAGGTGAGAATTAGGGTTTTTGGTGATTTTATTGTAGAGATTTCAATTGATTGTAATTAGGGCTTTAGAATGAAATTGGCATGATTTTGTTGTAATTGGAACAAGAAATTGAGAAAAGGAATGTGTTGGAACCTAGGGTGAAATTCTGCCACTTTAGGGAAGTTAGAAATTGAGTGGTGTTTTGATTGAATTGTTGTGTGTAAATGGTGTATATTGTGAATGGAATGTATATGGTTGATGAAAAACCCAAAAATGAAGAAAATGGGACATAATTGTCCATGTTGGAAAGGTGAAGGGCAAGTATGTCCAATCAAATGATAAGGTGTTCAATAATTTTCAGGGCGCTGGATGGTGAGTTAGTTTCGATTATGGCTCCGTAACTAAAATCGGGAAGTAGTTTACCTCCGGGCTTTGTATGCCGATTAGGGCATTTAGTAGTTAAATGAGATTCTAGTGTTCGATTTGGTTCTAAATGTCATTTATGGCGCGTAGGTGAGGATAACTGAGAGCGTTAACAGGAGCAGGAATCGGGAGCGAAATTGAGCGCGGAGCGGTTGTGAGTGGAAATCTGCCATTTCTTTTACTTTTCGGTTATTATGTTTTCGCACAATGATTATGTGTATTTTATGAGCTTTCGATGCATAAACATGATTTATGATCTTGATATATTCATAGACATGCTTTTACATGATCGATTTGTGAAACAGTTTTAAAATTTCTGCATTTGTTTTAAGGCCATTGGTACCCTCAGATTATAGTGGTGATGATTGTATTAGACCCGGCCGGTATATCCCGTGCACATGGGCAAGTCTTGGGGGTGTGTCACTAACTCTAGGAAGTCGGGATGTCGAGTCATGTGAGTCGCTCTATGTGTACGGGATATTGTCTCGCTATATGCATGCGATGTAGGATTCCGCTGCGTAGCCAGTGAGATGTCTTGAGATGTCACTGTGGGTGCTGCTAGTTGAGGTGCCCCGTGACCTACTCACGTATGCGGTGCTAGTTGAGTCGCTGCGTGGGTATAGAGCTTTAGGGTTACCATTGGTACAGTTTAGAAAGAAAATGGCCGAGCGAGGATTTTACTAGTTTTCAATTTACCGATAGCATTTATGCATTTATATGCACACAGCAGTTATTATGTTATACAGATTCTGAATATAGTTTTCCAAAGATGTAGATAAAATCCGCTCGGCAAGATTTCATTAGCATATGATATTAGAAACCGTTTTACAATTTTACATCTGTTTTAGAAGCATAATCTCTGCATGTACTTTAGAAATTGCTATCTTTGTATAATATTCTTGTAATTGAATTCTCATTTACACTCACTAAGCTCCTTTAGCTCACTCGTTTTATGTTTTATGTTTTAAACCCCTTTCCCAGGTGCAGGTCTCGGAACGCAAGCTGCTGATTCTCCTATCGCCGAGTAGTGGGCCGAATTCAAAAATAATTTTTGTACATGTAAATGTGCTAATAGCACTCTTTACTTTATGCATAATAGTTGTAGGCATGTATATTTGTAAGTATGTGTTGAATCAAGAAGAAGAGATTTCCAGTTTATGATGATCATTTTTACTTTTATGATTATGCTTATTTTGTGATTTACGCGAAATAATTGAGTTGTGTTGGATTTGATTTGAAAAGGACCGGAGGTCCGAATTGGTAGAATTGAGATGTGTTGGAATTAGAAGTGAAATTTCTTTGCAGGTTTATATGGATTTTCCGAAAAACAGAGGAAACTCTGTCCGTTTGTTTTTACAACTAAGATGTCATTTTCATGTATATTACTAGATCTTCTTAGTAGTAACAAGAAAGAAAAAGGGGTTCGCCTCGCGGAATTTCTTAACTTACCCAGTTAGGTTCGGAGGAACTTCCGTCGGGGTGCCCGGCAAGGCCGCTGGGATCTATAGTAGAGGGTCTCGGGTCGGGTCCTGTCAGAAGCAATCCATGACATCTCCTTGTATTATTTCTTATCTACACTTATTATTATGATCTTGTTCATAATGTCTTTGATTCGTTACTTTGATACTCTTAAACTCATGATGAGCTTAAACTCTTTTGATCTAGGGTTAAACTATTGAACCTAATATGTAGTTAAATTTTGTTGACTCTTAGTTTATGAATAAAGTACAATTGATTTATTCTATCTTGTGTTTATTGCTTTCATTATATCTGGCCAATACTTTAAATGATTAAGGAACCATAATGAACTTGACAAAAGAATTGATGTGTTTAGCTTAGGATAGTTTGATGCAGGATCATAGGGTGACATTTATAAGTTTCATGTAGGATAGAATATACCTAGATGGCATATATGGTATTATTTAGACCTATTCTTAATGAGTTGAATCCTATTCAGATTACTAGAGCTATATAGGTAATTGTTAAGGTGTAATATAATCACTCGGCCATTGATAGAGACTTGTTATGAGATTAGAGTCTAGCTAATAATTATTATTAATGGATTAACTAAGAGATTAATAAGTCCAATGAAATATTAGGGGATAAGTAAAAACCCTAAATTTCTTTTGATTAGTGAATTCAACCCTTGCTTGCTTTTGATTAATATTAGGTTTAAGTTAATAGAAATAGATTACTTAGTTAAAATTAATCTTTTTTATTTGTCTGGATAAATATAATTAGAATTAGTTTTAGTAATGAATGATAGAAATAGGTTAAATAAGTCCTTATGGTAATGATATCTAGACTTCAATCCTATATGACTTATTTATGATAGCGTGCACTTACACTTAGGTATTATTGCATACATCATTCATACAAGGTGTCTAGTGCTATGACGCTCCTATTCTTCAACACTGCTGCATCCTAGCTCAACACTGGGTACCAATTTTGTAATGCCCTAACTTAATTTTTAGTGTGTTCCAGGGGAACCTAAAGGCCACCAATGCCCTTACGTTAAGCCAGAACGCCCCAGCTTCCAATTTGCACTTGAAGATTAATATTCCCTGCTTCAACGCAGCTACGTTCCTGAATCTCAATGCCCTTGCGTCCTAGCTTAATATTGGGGCACTAATTTTGCAATACCCTGGCATGATTTCTAGTGTGTTGTAAGGGAACCCAATGGCCACTAACGCCCCTGTGTCAAGAGAGAACGCCTTAGCATCCAATCTTCATTGAAGGCTAACCGTTATTGCTTTAACATAGCTATATAGCTGAACCTTAATGCCCTAATGTTTGGCAAATTCAAAAAGTGGTTAACTGCCTAATTTAAGACACCCCATCGCTCTCGACTTACAATGCATTAGTGTTTTAAGAGTTTTAAATTTTAAAGTGACAAATTAAAGATGCCCCAACAGTTTTGCCTACCACACTTCTACATTATCAAATTAAGGTTGAATACTCCAACACCCATAAAAAATTAGTTCTATAACAACCATTTCGCCATTTCTTCTCTATATAACTTCAAATACTTCCATTCTCTCTTAATTACAAATCATCCAATGCCCAAGCTCGCCTAAATTAAGTCTAGAAACACTTTACCCATCACTCATACATCACTATCACTAGATCAAAACTACAAATCATCCATCAAACACAAAAATTGATACTAAATTTAACCCAAATCCTATTTCACCACATTTCATCTGATTTTTAGCCATGGCACCAACAAAGAGAAGCAGAGCAAGCACCTCGAGAACCCTATCATTTAATATAACACCTTTATTTCATAAGACATCACAAATTATTTCCATAACATGATCATTTGTAAATTCATCATTCACGAGCGGGGGTCAACCCCGAGGTAGATGATTTCCTTAACATTCACTAAATGTTCGTAACCCACCACTGGGAGACATTCTGTGAGACAACGATGTTAGGTGTAGTACTTATTGTCAGAGAGATCTACGCGAACACGTAGGAGCACACTGACCTGAGAGTGGGAGTTTGGGTATAATGGTGCCATTTGATCGCAGTACCTTTAACCAATTCTATGGGTTACCGGGTCGATGGGCCAGATAACTGTCCATCGGTACAACATAAGGTAGACTATAATTAGATCATCTACACCCTATGTGAGCCTAGCACAAAGTGGACGATCTCTCATAACCTTTCAATCCATTTTTGGTCTAGTGCCCTGACCAAGGACACCAAAGCTTGGCACGTCTTTATTTGCTCGCGTCTTTTACCAGTCAAGCACATCAACAATGTCACGAAACAGTGGGCAATGCTTCTATTTGCTATCATGACTCAGAGGCTCATCAACATTGGGTATATACTTAAGGATGAGATCTTGGCTTGCTCCAAACTGGCCAAGAATAGCCTATGCCTCCCCTCTTTAATCATAATACTCTATGGCAACTCAGGAATTCGCTGAGAGGCATTTGAGAACATTATTCATCCGACCAAGCCCATCAACTATAGTGTAATCTAGCAGTTGTGGACCACTGAGAGTTAAAGATAGCCGCAACAGTTGAGTGTTCAGCAACCACCATCAGTCCCTATAGATAAAGTTGAGACCTCTGTAGTAGTTCATCAGGGATTTGGCTCATCTAGGAGCATGTTGACCACGGCTAGACTAACTCACCTAAAGGCCTAATCTGAGGCCTAGATGAAGGATCTGACAACTATACAATAGGAGTTGAGAGATTTTAGAGCCTGCCAAACTTAATGACTGCAGTTATGCATAACATAGTGGGGATTCCATATCTCCCACATCCTTCAGCCTACTCCACCAGCTCCTCCAGCACTAACACAACAACCACCACCATAGAGGAAAAGGTGACCCCTATAAAGGATGTATTAGGCATCATAACTTTGAACTTGGAAGGCATGGCCTGTAACCCTTAGTCACCAAGGAAGTCTTCGCTACTCTTATTTTTGTTATGGGTACCATGCCTAAGTTTAGGTTGGGGGGGGAGCAAAAATGTTATTGCCTTGTTTTTGTTCTTTTAATTTAGTTATTTTTTGCATTATGAGTTATGTCTTTTATTTTTGTCTTTTATTTATTGCTTTTACTTTTGTATGTTAGTTTTTATATTTTGTAGTAAAAAGAAGTATACGTAATATAGTTCTTTTCATGTAAAATCTTGTGTATTGTCATGCTTTAATTATGTTGAGTAAAGTATTGAAACACTTAATTTTAGCTTTTTTTTAAAAAACAAATTCATATGAAATCATTTAAACTTGAAACAATCCATACATCAATTACAAGATAACATTCAACCCATTTAGTGATCACCAAGTTTTGAGCACTTATTAGGCTTAGATTAGTTGTGTATGCTTAGAAATACTCATACTTAAGCAGTACGCCCTAATCTCAACGATGAGACACACTATAACTAATTTGATTGTAATTTAAGGCAAAATCCTAGGAAGTGTGAGAAAAATGAACGTAAATTAGTCCATGTTTACAGTTTGAACCTTTTTAGTCTACCCTAATTACATTGAACCCTTATTACCCTTTTAAGCCAAAAATACTATTTTTGTTGAATAACTTCATTACAAGCCTAAGCCATGAGTTAGTTACCTTAAACACCCTTAACGTGATGGATATGGAGATTATTAGGAAATATAGAATTTCTATGGAGTTAAGTGGTGTAAAGATAAGAGAATTACAAAAGAATGGCAATCAAAAGCCATATTGAGTATTGCTCTAAGTTTATGAGAGTAATGTGATTTATGGTTTTTATTCAAAAAATTAAAAAAAATATATAATAAATTATGTATATATATATATCTTGAAGTAGCAAATAAGAGTAATTTTGCGAAAATGGCCTAAGTTTAGGGGACTTATTGGGTTTTGTATTCGTGGTGTGTAATTAGCCAAAAAGTTTATCTAAATATCCTACCTTGACCCTAACCTTGCATTACAAGCCAATGAAAGTCCTAATTGATCCTTATTCATACACATTCCTATATTAGTAGAGAGTTGTATAAAAGACTAGCTATGGTAGTGTCTTAGACTCCAAATGTGCCGAGACAATATTTACTGTACAACTCTAAGTTATTGAGCCAATATAGGTTAGACTTGAGTAATTCTTTCCTAACACACATACACACATGGTTGATCACTTGTATAGAAGAAAACAAAAGTGCTTAATTATGGTGTTTATGGATTGTTAAATAGTTTTCATTGTTTCCAAATGAGTAACAGTTGAGTAGGACAATCCCTGAGGTAAATAAGTAATCATTGTGACAACTTGACCATATTTTAGTTATTTTTAATTTAACTTCTCTATGTATGTCTTTAGTATTTGTACTTTGATTTTTAATGTTTGTTTTAGTTTTGTGTCGAGTTAGTTAGCTCTTTTAGTGTGTTTTTTCTTCTCATTGTTCAAGGACTAGCAATTGTCTAAGTTTGAGTGAGTTTGATAAGTGTAAAATTAATAAACAAATTTTCCCTATTTTAGCTTTGATTATTGCTGTTTTTGAGTAATTAAGATTTATTTATGCATACTTATGTTGACATTGGAGGACAAGCACTTGAAAAGACTATTGAGAAAGAAAAGCATCAAAAAGGAGGCCAAATAATAAAAATTTAGAGATAAAAATGTAGAAAAGGACTAGACGAGGTTGCGTTCTAGAATACAACGCATCAAAGTTAATTTAGCAGGATGAATGCCCCAGCGTTAAGGTATATAATGCCCCAGCATTTCTCCAAATTATAACGCGGTAGCATTGAGGTGAAGGATGAGCAATGTGGAATCCTGAAAGCTCTTAAGATCTCCAACGCCCCGCGTTGAAAGGAAACGCAGCCACGCCATTTTTTCAATGCCTTAGCATTGAAAGGTAATGTCGTAGCACTAGAACGCCCCAGCGTTGCTAGAATGAGAATGCTCCAACATTCATATATGATAGCTAGTAATGCCCATGCGTTCTAAGGAGAAACACCATGGTGTTATGGTTATTTTTTACACTATATAAAGCAACTCTTTTAATTTTTTATGGGATTTGGAACATTTCACCTTCATCTCAACATGTAAAGAGCACGTTTTATGTCAAAATCACACCTTTTTACTGTAAAGAAACACATTTTTACACCTGGAACCCATTTGGAGAAGAATCAACATCATCAAAGGAGGCTAATACTTGTAATAGAAGCATTGGAACCAAGGCTTGAGAGGATCATCTGAACTTAATTTCTATATTTATTGATCTAAACTTAGTTTTATTATGTTATATCTTGTATATTATTGTCTGAACTTCATTATATTGAACTAAAACCACTTGTCTAGGATTGTAGTCTTGAATTTTACTATGTGTTTGCAAGTATTTCAACTTTAAATGCATAAAATTGGTTTTTATTCATTTTGTTGGTACTTAATGCTTACATATGACCTGGTCAATCTTATGCATGAACCTTGAATTTATTGAGATAAACTTGGAAAAGGCATCTCATTGAATATCCTAGAGTAAAATGATGTATGATTATGGAGTAGCATCTATAAGTTTCACTCATGATAGGAATATACCTAAGTGGCATGCCTGGTTAATACAACTTGAATTTAATGAATTCCACTTAATTTTAGTATCATAGGAATATAGATATTGGATTGAGTATAGTATAATCGTTCAACCATCAGAAGAGACTTGCGATGAGCCTAGTGTTGTGACTAATACTTACCAAAGAATTGACATTCAAAGTATATCTATAGCAAACACGGGGTAAAGGATAGCTACACATCCAATACATTAATTATCATTGATAGTGTTGGCATTTGTGATTTGCATAACTAGTTGTTCAATTAGTATTATTTTTATATTCAATTAAATTAATTTTTTCAGATAAAAAAAGGAGAATCAATTTTAGTACTTCAATAAAGCGAATCACTTAGTCCTCATAGGTTCGACACCCCTCGCTCTTTCTTACTTGTTAGCAATAGCATACACTTGCACTTAATATTGACAAATAGTACAACATTAGGTGTGCTACCATGAATGATAATGGCATTAATGGGATGATTGAGATGATAACAACTAGACCACTAATGTGAATATAGATAGATTCTTGCAAGGTAAGGGAGGCAAACGAGATAGAGCAAAATGTGAAGATGGAGTTGAACATGACTATGGTAATATTAAGCTAAAGATTCCTTCTATCCAAGTTAAAAATGATCCTAATGCATATTTAGAGCCGAAAAAGAAGGTGGAGCTAGTTTTTTATTGTCATAACTACTTTGAGGAAAATAAGGTAAAGTTAGTTGTTGTTGAATTCACTAATTATGCAATTGTTTGGTAGGACCAGTTTATTTTAAATAAGCAAAGGAATCGTGAGAGACCTGTTAATATATAAGAAGAGATAAAAGCTATTATAAGGAATTTGTCCCTAATCATTATTATAAATATTTGTACCAAAGGTTACAAATCCTTATTCAGTGATCCAAAAGTGTTAAAGACTACCATAAAGAAATAAAGATACCCATGATTTGAGCCAATATTAAGGAAGATTTAGAGCCAATTATGGCCAGAGTTTTACAAGGTTTGAATCGTGATATTAGTAATATGGTTGAATTGCATCATTATGTAGAGTTGGAAAACATGATACATATGGCAATAAAGGTAGAAAGATAACTCAAGAGAAAGTGTTCCATAAGATATGGTTGGAACTCAAGTTCCTCATCCTCTTGGAAACTAAATTCGAATGAAAGGATGATTAGACTAATTCCAAGTCCAAAGTCAAAGCGCCTAAGGGCCAAAATGTGGAAGGCAACCAAGGCAAGGGTAAACTTGATTCCCAACCAAATAAAAATAAAGATATTAAATATTTTTAATGTGTAGGAATATGTCATATTCCATCTAAATGTCCAAATCAACATATAATGATTCTAAGAGATTATGGTGTCATTGAAACTAAAAGCAAGTCGGATGATGAGCCTATGCCACTTTAAAATATGCTAGTGATGGCATAAAGTACCCAGTACATGGCGAGTTGATGGTTACAAGGTGTGCATTAAGTTTGCAAATAAAAATGGATGATAAGATACAACATGATAATATTTTCTAAACAAGGTGCCACATTAATAATAAGGTATATAGTATGATTGTTGATGGAGGTATTTATACTAATCTCATAATATATTGTCTGCTAAAAGATAAAATTTTCCTATTATGAAGCATCCTAAGGCTATATAAGCTTCTATGGTTGAATGAATGTGGAGAAATCAAGGTAAATAAATAAGTGCTATTTCATTCTCTATTGGTAGGTATAAGGATGAAGTTTTATGTGATGTAGTAGTACTTATACATGCTGAGTATATTCTGTTGGGATGACCACTGCAATACAAAATACGTATAATGTAAGATGGCTTTAGAAATAGATACACATTTATAATGGATAAAAAATCAATTACTCTTGTACCTTTAACCTCTAGGAAGGTTTATGAGAATTAAATGAGAATTAAAAAAGAGAGAGACAAAAATAAAAGTGAGTTAGAAAAGGAAAAAGTGTTTAAAAATGGAAAATAGAGTAAAAAGAGATAGGAAAAGAGCAAGTAGAAAGAAAGCATGAGTGAAAAGATGAAAAATAATAAGGGTGCAGTTAAGAGAAATAAAAGAAAACAAGTAAGCATATATGCAAAATAGAGTGAAGTTAAGAGTGCATTCTTTTCAAAATAGCCTATAATTATACTCTTGTACAAATATGTTTTTTTTAATAATAACGAGCTTGACCTTTCTTTGCCTGGTATTGTTGTTTCTCTTTTACGAGAGTTTGAAGATGTATTCCGTGAAGATGTTCCAAATGGTTTGCCACCTATAAGGGGAATTGAACATCAAATTGATTTTATCTATGGTGCTACAATTCTAAATAGACATGTATATAGAAGTAATCCCAAGGAGATAAAGAAGCTTCAAAGGCAGGTTAAAGAGCTTATGGCAAAAGGACATGTGAGAGAAAGCATGAGCCCATGTGTGGTTCCTATTTTACTTTTGCCTAAAAAGGATGGGCCATTGAGAATGAGTATTGATCGTCTAGCAATTAACAAAATCACTATAAAATATAAACATCTCATTCCTAGATTAATGATATGCTTGATAAATTGCATGGTTCTTGTGTGTTTTCTAAAATTGATTTAAAAGTGGATATCATCAAATTAGCATGAGAGAAGGTGATGAGTGAAAAATAACCTTTAAAATAAAATATTATTTGCATAAATAGTTAGTTATGCCTTTTGAGTTAACTAATGCACCTAGTACTTTTATGAGACTTGTGAATCATGTTTTGCAAGCTTTTATTGGTAAATTTGTGGTTGTTTATTTTAATGATATTCTTATTTATATCAAAAGCTTAGATGAATACATTGAGCATTTACGAAGTGTGTTAGATGTTTTACGAAAAGCAAAGTTGTTTGCTAACCTTAAGAAGTGTTCATTTTGCACAAATCAAATTGTATTTCTTGGTTATATTATTAGTGATAGAGGCGTAAAAGCACTAGTATAATTTGTACTCAATTTTTATATTTTGCTCTAAATCATTAATATTTGGCTATTTAATTGTTATTTTTGATCATAAATATATGCACGACGAAAAATATGACGTATAGGAATAAACGGGAGGCGAATTGGACATCAAACGAATAAGTTACGCTCAAATACGAAAGAGGTACCAGGACTAGGTGCCGTAGCGCCCACGACTAAGAGTCGCGGTGCCCATGACAGTAGCTGAGCGCCGCGGCACCTATAGCGGTGAACAGTACCTGTGTGAATAGTATTTTACTACAGTACTTGTGAACAATAATTTGAAGAATAAAAACCTATAAATAGAAAGCCAAAAACCCTAAGAGAAAAGAGGAGAGAAAAGAGGCAAAAACTTAGAGAGAGAATTCACAACACAAGATCAAAGATCAAAGCCAAAGATTGAAGAATTAAGATCAAAATTCAAACTTCAAGTCAAGATGAGGGAGAAGCACATCAAAGAGTCACTTTGATTAGTTTTTCTTCTCTTTCTTTATCATTATATTCTTGTTCTTGTTGATCTTTATAAATTGGTTTGATACTTTTGGTTTTGTGATGGGTTAAATTATTTATCTAGGTTTTGACTGTGTGACCCTAGTATGGATTTAGATTGTATTAACTTTTTAGTTTATAAACTTTATTATTATAATTGATTCATTCTATCTTGTGTTTTAATGCTTTCATTGTACCTGATCAATATTTTGAATGATTGAGGATCCATGATGAACTCGACGGAGAGATTCATGTGTTTAGCCTATGGTAGTTTGATGCATGATCATAGGGTAACAACTATAAGTTCCATCTTGGATAGACATATACCTAGGTGGCATGTATGGTATAATTTAGACTTAATCTTAATGAATTACATTCTGATTTCATTACCATAGACATATAGGTGATTGTTAGAATGCATAATATAGTCACTTGACCATCGACAGAGGCTTGTGATGAGATTAGTATCTAAGCTAATCAATTGGTATTAAGGGATTAACTAAGTGGTTAATGAGTCCAATGAAATATTAAGGGACGAGTCAAAACCCTAGATTATCTTTATTTGTGAATTCTACTCATTACTTTTGTTTTGTTAATTGAGAGAATTAGATTAGTTAAATAAATTTCAGATGTTAGTTTTTTGAATAAAAGTTAAGTAGGTATAATTTTAGTACTTGATTTATAGAATTAGATTGTATAGTCCCTGTAGGATCGATATCTAGATTTAAAATCATATATTACTTGATACGATAGCGTGCACTTGCGCTTAGCTACTATAGCATCACAATCAATTAGCTCTAGAAGAATTAAGGTTGATGAAGAGAAGGTTAAGGCTATAAAGGATTGACCTATGCCTAAGAATGTTAGTGAGGTGCGAAGTTTTAATGGATCGGCTAGTTTTATAGAAGATTTGTTAAAGATTTTAGTACTATAGCGGCATCATTAACTAAAGTTGTTAAAAACAATGTAGGTTTTAAATGGGTAGTGAGTAAGAAAGAGCTTGTAATTTGATTAAGGAAAATTTAAGTTCTACATCATTACTTGCTTTACTTGATGTTTCTAAAACTTTTGAGATTGAGTATGATGTTTAGGTATATGTATTGGAGCTATTTTAATGTAAGAGATGTGTCATATTGCTTATTTTAGTGAAAAATTGAATAGGATAGCCTTAAACAATCCAACTTATGATAAGGAGTTGTATGCATTACTAAGATCTTTAGAAACTTGGCAACATTATTTTTAGCCTAAGGAGTCCTTAAAGCATTTGAAGGGACAAGGTAAATTGAATAAGCGACATACCAAGTGGGTAGAGTTTACTAAAATATTTCTTTATATGATCAATTATAATTAAGGTAAGGAAAATGTGGTGGCTAATGCATTATCTCGTAGGTATACACTTATCTTTACTTTGAATGTAAAATTATTAAGATTTAAGTACATTAAAGAATTATATGCTAATGATACTGATTTTGCTAATGTATTTAATACATGTAAGAAAGTTGCATTTAGGAAGTGTTTTAGGCATGATGGATTCTTATTGAGAGAAAATAAATTGTGTATGCCTAACAGCTCGTTAAGAGAATAATTTATGCATAAGGCCTATAGAGGGTGGTTTGATGGGCCATTTTGGTGTCAAGAAAAGTCTAGATATTTTAAATGTTCACTTCTTTTAACCACATATGAAATGAAATGTTGAGAGATTGTGTGAGAAATGTATCAGGTATAGGCAAGCCAAATCTAGAGTTTTACCTCATGGCTAAGATAGCCCTTTACCCATACCTAGTAAACCTTGGGTTGGTATTTCTATAGACTTTGTTTTGGGTTTACCTAGGTAAAAACAAATGAAAGGATTCTATTTTTGTTGTTGACAGATTTTTGAAGATGGCATATTTTATTCCTTGTTATAAAATCAATTATACAACCAACAAGAAGATTTATTCTTCAAAGAGATTGTGAGATTGTATGCATGCTAAGAAGTATTGTTTTGGATTGAGATGCCAAGTTCTTAAGCTACTTTTGAAAGACTGTGGGAAAAGTTGAGAATTAAGCTTTTGTTTTTTTACTACATATAAATCGATGGTCAAACTAAGGTAGTGAATAGAACTTTATCTACTTATTTGCATGCTATTATTCAAATAAACTTGAAGAATTAAGAAAAGTGTGTACCGCATGTAGAATTTGCTTATAACAAATATGTACATTTAGCTACTCATTATTCACCATTTGAGATTGTTTATGATTTTAATCTATTTACTCTATTAGATTTATCACCTTTACCTATTGATGAGCATGCTTGTTTGAAAGACAAGAAGAATGATGAAATAGTGAAGTAATTACATGAGAAAGTACGATAACACATTGAGAATAGGACTAAGATATACAACTGAAGCCAATAAGGGGTGTAAGAAGTTTATTTTTGAACCTGGTGATTAGGTTTAGGTGTATATGCAAAAAAGAAAGACTTCCATCCCAAATGCATTCTAAGCTGCATCTAAGAAGAGATGGTCTTTTCAAGTAATTGAAATGATCAATAACAACGTCTATAAATTGGATCTTTCATGTGAGTATAATGTTAGTGTTACTTTTAATGTTTCTGATCTTTCTCATTTTGATGTAAGTAATGATTCAAGGACAAATCCATTTAAGGAGAAGGGGATTGATAGGAATCATCAAAAAGGCATGTGCAAAGCTTCAAAAGATCCACTAAATATCCATGGAGGCCCAATGATAAAAGCTAGAGCCCAAAGAATGTGAAAATCACTAAATATGCTAATTGAAGAAATATGGACTTCAAGTGCAACCAGTGATGAACCAATGGTGTGACTCATGGAAATATGGACTCGAAAGAAACCAAAAGCTTATCAACATCATTCAAATATGTGAACAACCTTTTTAATAAAGTTGGTATATGTACATGAAGATTATACAATATGACGGTGTGCATGGAACTACAGAGATTTATGGGCCATATGTGTTTGAATTATTTTTAATTATGTATGGGTTGGACTATGTTATGTAAGCCCAACCGTTATTTAAAATAATAGACTATTTTAACATATTTAATATTAAGTTTTTTATTCTGATTTAGATTGATATCTATCAAATCTCTTAGATTTTATTATTTTCTATTTAGATTAGAACTCTATCTATTTCCTAGTATAGTTATGACTTTATTAGCCCTATATAAACATGTATTTAAATGAGCAAAAGAGACCCACAAATTTTTCATCAATTAAGAAAAAAAATTTCTTTTGTTCTTTTTATGAACTTGTGAACTTATAAAGAATATTTTCTTATGACATTACAAAATTGAATTATCACTCACATTCTCATCTTTTTTTTAATGTAGCATCAATATTTTTCCTTATTCATTTAGTTTGTGTCTTCCATAAGCATTGGATTAATTTTTATTTTTTTTTGGTCAAAATCTAATTTAGTTTTTTTGAGGTTGAAATCCATAATTTGCATGTTAGATCTCATAATTTTTGTAGGGTTGGCAACAACATAAATCATCATTCTAGTCCAAATAAATAAATAAAATTCTTAAATACTCACATCTTTTTTTTATCATTACAAAAATTGTTTACTTCTGAACAATTTTACTAAAGTGAGGCGACGTAATACGAGCGAGCAGCCTCGCAATGTTGCAGACTTGCGTGGTAGTGTGAAGGCCTCACTGACTGTCATATATCAATTTTGCAAGGCCTTGCGAATAGCTTCGGAAGCAGCCTTTAAGGCTTCTTATGTAGTGGCACAAGATTGTGAGGTGATGTAATACGGGCGAGTAGCCTCGCATGGCAAAACTAAATTAGCTAAGCATATTGATTTAAATGGTAATAAAATGAAAATAAGAAGAAAAAAAAAGAGAATAAATGAAGAAAATTATATTATATTTGTAATAAAATATTATAATTGTATAAATATTTTATGTTTATGTTTTAATTTTGGCATTATGAATTTATCTTTATATCAGTTAATTTTTAATTAAATATAATCACAAAATCAATTCAATCACCAATATAAAAATGAAATAAACTCAAATCATTCTTTATAGTTTAAAGCTCCACTCTTACAATCAAGAAGACCCTCCTAGAAATTTGATAAGATATTAACAAATAGGATAATAACAGTTGGTTGGCATGCCATTATAGACCACAAAACATATTTAAGTAATTATATTTAGTACTAGAGCTCTTCTTGCTAGGGTGTACACATAAATGCATCTTCAATCATAAGCCTAAGATTTGCATAAAGTTGACTTTAAAATTATGATGATCGGAACGTTTTCACCAAATCAACATCAATATCTTTTCTGATCTTCATACATGTATATTATTAACTAAAAAAGAGGATATATAAAATTAACATGTGAATATTGAATCAAAATATAAATATTAAGAAAACCTGAAAAAGAAGATTTGCCGAAAATAAATTAGTCTTTAAGAAACCACGATTGATACATGTCTCATATAACACAATGAAAAGTATTTTCAATAAAGAAAATTTTTATTTCACATATCATCATAAAACTGAATGAGAAATTACAATATAACATAACTTAAAAATTGTGATGCGCAAATGATTAAATAATAACACGCCAAATACTATATCACTATCACTTTCGGACACAAAACTTCAAAACTTAGAATTCTCTCTCTCTCTCTCTCGCCTTTATCCTGTTCAATGATTTTACTTGTTTATTTATTTTCCTAAATATTTTGGTGGATCAATAATATTGTCCTACATAAAAACTTTAATTTTGATCATAACAAATAAATATTTTATTTTATACTATTTATAATTACTTGATATTCTCATAAATTGTTTTAAATGACATTCATTTTAGGAGAGATCAAGTAACACCAATTGATCTTAATGAAGACAAATTAAAAAATAAGACAAGCCACTAGATAATATTTCATTATTTTTAGTTTTCTTATAGAACTTGAAAAAAAAAACTATGAAAAATTATGTTCAAGGCTAAAACTGTAGAACCAACTTTGAAACTGGCCAAGCAGTTTGGCAGCCCGTTTAAATCGAATGCACGGTTTGAGAATTGGTTAGCCCACTAATTCAAATAGAAGGTAACCATGTGTATTAAGAGCCTAAAATAGTTAGAATCGATTTGAAATCGGTTCTGTGGTTCAAATGACTAGTTTAGAACTGATTATACGATTTGGACCCAATGGTCAATTTGTTTTTTAAAGAAAATAGACAAATCGGCTATGTGGTTTCTAAATCGACAAAACTAGCTACCTAACCAGTTAACTGATTCTGCATTTTTCTAGATTTTTTTATAAATAGCTAAAATGAATATATTTTTAATTTCTCTGTATAAGGAGGTTTCTTTTGACATAAAAAAGGTTTCACTAAGTTTTCAAAACAAAAAAAAAAGGAAATCATTTTTAATTATAAACAAAATTCAAAACAAAAAAAATTTCATATTTAATTATAAACAAAATTAAGCTCTCTAATTATTAAATTTTATACACTCATCTTATGCCCTTACATGTTCATTTACTCAATTAGGAGTTTGATCATTATTATTTATACTCACTTTTTTTATTGAGAGAAAATATTGTGATAACTCAACTTGTGAGTAATTTTGAGAGTTGTATAAATTGATTGACACCCTCTAAGTTAAGCTTATAAAGTCACTCGAGTTTGGGACATTATTAGTAAAATTCTCATCGTAAATTAGTATCGAGCATGGATATAAGCTGTGTGGAGAGCTAAACTACGTAAAAGATTTTGATTTTTTTCTCTCTTAACCCTTTCTTTAATTATAGCAACTATTGTATGCTACTAAAAGTTTCATTAATTGCATTGATTTGTATCATTTATGCATTGAGCCTTCATTTACCCGATACAAATCCCCATCCCCCTACCCTTAGGTTGCCTACCTTATATTTTATTTAGTATTAGAGCTTAGTTCATATATTAAAGACTTAATCATCTTAAGATGATCTATGGAAACTCTTAGTGGGCCTACTATGTATAAGGGATAACCACCATTAGACTATCATTCTTTAACAGAATCATCTATAACTATTAAAAAACTAGGATGGAAATATATCTTCAATTTATTAGTTATGATCTTTGGCTAATTGTTGAAGAAGGTTCTTAAATGCCCACTTAAATGGATAGTAAGGAAAGGAAAATCCTCAAATTCTAAATTGAGTGGTATGATACCAATAAGGAAAAACTTACTCTAAATGCCAAAGCTACGAACCATCTTCTTTGTTTGATAGATAAAAAGGAATTCAATAACATTTCTTAGTCTACACCAACTTATACTTTTTGGTAACATTTAAAGGTGGTGTATGAGGGGACCAACCAAATCAAGGAATTGAAGTTAGTAGACTTATTAGGGAATATAAATTATTTAAAATAGAGTCTTATAAAAGCATCAATAACATATAGACTCGTTTTACTCTCATGATTAACCATTTGAGTTATCTTGGCAAATGACACTCTGTGAATAAGCAAGTGAAGAAAACTTTTACACCATGACTTAAGGAATGAAGAACAAAGATAACATCCATCAAGGAAGCTAATGATCTTAACATACTATCACTTGATGATCTCTTTGGAAAGCTTGTGGATTATAAATTTGAGTTGAAGGATGATACAAGATAGGAAGCTTTAAAAAAGAAGAACATTGCTTCAAAACCATCATAAGCAAAGAAGATAACTATCATAATAGTGATGATGAGAGCAATTGAGAGGATGTAGTGATGCTTCTAAGAAAATGCAAGAAATTTCTCAAATTCAAAAAAAGAAATGGAAAGAAAATTGAGAAGAAAGTGAAGAAATATGAGAAGATCAAGAAGAATCACATAATATACTTCGAGTATAAGAGGTTTAGATATAAGATACATAAATGTTCAAATCCCAAGAACAAGAAGGGAAAAAAGAAAGCAATGAATGTTACTTAGGACAATTGTGATAATGGCTTGTTAAAGGAAGAGAAAAATGAATCTGATATCTCACACCACAAACTTATGGCCACTAGAGATGACCCTATTTGATGAGATTGAAGAGGTATATAACAAACCTTCTTATGATGATTTATTTAATGCCTTTAATGAATTACTTAATGATACAAAGGCAATTAGTTATAAAAAAAATGCCCTTCTTAAAAAAAACAACATTGCTTTGAAAAATAAAATTTAAAAACTTTATAAGGAAAATGATGTTTTAAAAAGTGAAAATCTTGTCTTCAATGAAAAAGTGAGTATTTTAAAGAATGAAAAGGAAACTCTCAAAATGTGACTTGAAGTCTCCAAGACTTGCATTGAAGACCCAATGAGAGCTCCAAAATGACTGAGTTAAATTTAAAAAATGAAAATATCAAAAAGAAGCTTGTTAAGTTGCAAGAAATTATTTTTGAATTTCATAAATGGGCAAAAGAACTTAAAAAACTACTTGGCTCTCAAAATTTTGTTTTTAATAAAAAAATGCATTAGGTATAAGCCTTACATAAAGCAAAGTTACTGTAAAATTACTTTGTGAAGGCTACATCTAGAAATGAGTCAAATGTTACTTGTAAATTTTTTCAAGGGAAGGGACATAAAACATATGATTATCTAATTAGAAAGAACAATTATATTGGTATAAAAAAAGTTTGGGTTCCAAAAAGAACCTCATTTACTAGCACAAGTACCCAAAAGAAATTTGAGTACCTAAGATCTCAATTTGAGCTTTTTTTATAGGGTTCCAAAAGAAGAAGAAACAAGTGGTTTTTGGATAGTGGATGCTCAAGACACATGACCAGTGACTTATCAAAGTTTAAGAGCTTCACCAAAATAAAAAATGGAGAATTTACAATTTAGGAGATAATACTAAAGGAAAAATCCTTAGTGTAGGTAATATTGGTAAATACTCCCCTATACCATTGACAATGTCTTTCTTGTTGAGAATTTGAAGTATAATTTGCTTAGTATAAGCCAATTATATGACGATGGCTAAAAAATCATCTTTGAACCCATATGTTGTTTTGTAGTAAACATTAGTAATAGTAAAACCTTGTTTCTTGAAAGAAAAAAGACATGTAATGTTTATACTATTTACATTGAATGTGCATCATTAATTGATAAATACTTTTTCGCCTTACATGATAATTTTTAGTTATGGCATAAGGGATTTGGTCATCCAAGCATGCATTTGATTTCTAAAAATTTTAAAAGTGATCTTGTCAAAAGGCTTCTATTGATATCTTTTCAAAAAGACAAAATTTGTGATGCATTTTAATTTGGAAGAAAAGTGAAAACCTCTTTCAAGACCAAAAATGAGATTTCAAATACAAGACCCCTTTAACTATTTCATTTACACTTATTTGGACATTTTAGGGTAGCTAGCCTTTATGGCAAGCACTTTGCATTTGTGATAGTTGATGATTACTAGCAAAACTTATAGAGTGTTTAATAAAATAACTTTTGTCATTGAGGAATCCATGTATGTAACTTTTGATGAATCTAATGAATTTATCTCCTTGAATGTGCATGAAAATGATGTGATAGATGTGAGAATGCATTCATAATATTCAACTTAATGGAAGAAAAGAGGGACCAAGCGAAATTCCCACACAAATTAAAGAGATCACTTAAGAGAGTGAGGGTGATTAATTCAAGTGGATTAAGTTGATGCTCATGACCAACCACTTCCTAAGGCATAAAGATGCATAAAGGTTTACATCTTCTCACCCTTTATATAATGTTACTAGTGATCCATCTCATATCATTCAAACTATATCATTAATTAAGAACATATGCAATAACATGGCATTCAATTTCAAATTAAACCTAAAAAGTATAGAGACTAGTACCTAGACTGAAACGTCAATCTATTTGACTTGTAGTGTAAAGATACAACCAAGAAGAATAGATATATTTTGATGAGACATGCACTTGTAGCTAGATTAGAGTCCAATAGAATACTTCTTGCATATGCATATTTTAAGTATTTCATTTTGTATGGAATGGATGTAAAAAGTTCATTTTAAATGTAAACTTTGTAAAAGAAGTTTATGTAGAGCAACCTCCCGGTTTTCAAAATAAACAATTTCTAAATTATGTATCATAGGTTGACCAAGGAGTTATATAGGTTGAAGCAAGCACTTAGGGCTTGGTATGAAAGATTAAGCAAATTCCTTATTGAAAATGATTCTTCAATAGGAAAAATAGATAGCAATATTGTTCATCAAGTATAATGATCGTGGCATTTTTTGTTTTTTAGAATAAGGATTGTGGCATTTTTTATTGTACAAATCTATATTGATAATATTATTTTGAATCCACTAATGAATTTTTGTTCAATAAATTTTTAACTTGTATGAGTAATGAGTTTGAAATGAGCATGATGGAAAAGCTCAAAATTTTCCTTGGTCTTCAAATCAAAGAAATAAAGAATAGAATCTTCATAAATAAATTCAATGATGTGGAGGACCTTCTCAAGAGATTTGAGTTGCACGTCAACTCCTGAAAGCTCAATAATTAAAAGTGACAAAGATAAAAAAAAAAGTTGAAAATGTAGATACAAAGAAATATTGTGGTATAATTGGATCTCTTTTGTATTTAACCGCTAGTAGATTAGATATTATGTTTTGTGTTTGATTCTTATATATTAATTTGTATGAAGAACTAAAAATAAATTAATGACTTAAAACTCTAACACATTACACAAATTTGATGTAATTATATTGTTGTTACTAAAAATGTAGTTAATTGGAGTTAGTATTGTTTCACCTTATTGTTCCTTTTTTTTTTTGGGGGGGGGGGGGGGGGGGGGGGGGGGGGGGGGGGGTTACTACCATCTTATTGTAATTAAAATTAGTATTAGGTATAGAAATAAGAATAGAATTAAAATTAGAGTTATAAGTCAAATTACAACTGTAATTATAATAGCTGTAATTTAAACAATTGCGGTTGTAAGTAATTATAATTATAATTAAATTGCAATAATGTAACTATAATTGTGATTTTAAAAAAATTGCAAATTGTAAGGGTGCATTTGATGTATCACATTAAATTATATAATAAAAGTTAAATTGAATATGGTGCTCTAGATTAAAATAGATAACTTTTTTATTTTTTAATATTGCGTTATTGTTATTCTATTGCATTTTTCATTATGTGTGTATTAGGCAAAATATTTTATATGTAAAAAGGGTCATTTTTAATAAGTTTTAAATATTAGTAGGTATGATTAATATTTGACAATATGAGAGGGGTACATGATATTGGCTTTAACCTATATGTTCTAAGGCTATGCATTAAATCAAAAAAGTAACTATTGCCAGCAATAGGAAACATAAAATCTGATTATCACAATCTCATTATTTACTGTATTGTATTAGGTTACTTATGTTATTTGACATCTTATTTGATACTTTATACTGATAACTTGTTCTAATAAGAATTAGAATTCTCTTCTAATCTAATTTTTTTTTTAAATTTAATATATATATTCTTAAAGAATGTTTCATTTTATTCTAATAAAAGACATAAAGTCTTTATGAATATAATTGATCAAGCATAAAGGAATACAATCCACCCACATTTTAGACAAGTCATGAATGCCCATTTGGCAAGGAAATGGGCAACATATTAGATTCCCTCCAACAAGAAATTGTGTTATTTTTCTATGGTGTATACATGTGCAATGTGTTTATTACAATATAATTTATGCATCTCATACATATATATTGCACAACGGAATTAGAAATCTAATTTTTTAAAGAGACAAACACATTTAATTAAGTCCATTACACTTAATGAGTTTAAGATTGAAAAATCACCTTATTAAGCCTTTGAAATTTGGGTTCAAAACTTTAATCTGTCTTGAAATATAGTCGTTGGCAATTCAAAAACTCAACTCGGTGAATTTGAGCCTCTAGAATGACAGCTTCAAATTCCAACAGCTTATGTTTAACAATTAAACACAAACCTAGGCTAAACACTTTAACCTAGATTATTTTATTTCAAATGATATGAGATTGACATTTATTTATGAACTTAGCAACTCTTACTAAATAAAACAATACCACTCTCTTTAAGCTTACAAATGATCGGCCTTCCAAAAATAAGATGAAGAAAAAGTTTTAATTTCAACACTTGAAAAAACTCTTTCTTTCTCTCTTGCTGAGCCAATTCTTAAAAATAAAATTAAACAATTTCATTTCATTTTGTAAATTATTTGGTTTTTAAGGTTAGCCAACATTCGGCCTCACCTTGCATAACTAGCCACATCTTCGTTATTCTCAATTATTGACTTATTTGTTTAATAACAATTAAAACATGTGCCATTTATTTATTTTATTAATCAATTTCTCTCTTTAATTGTCCAACAAGTAAAGGCCCCACCACCATACTTGCTATGCCATACCCATTCTTCTTTGTTTATTTGTCTTTTAACCAAATTAATAATTAATTAAACAAAATAATTTTGCTTTGATTTAATAAGGTTGCTTGTCATACAAGCAAGGGCAATTTGGTTAATTCAAGATCAAATAATCTATGATACAAATTGTATCACTTGTCATCATCTAATTGATTAATAACTCTTATTAACTAATTACAATGTACTTAACATTTAAATTTTGACAAGTGTACAATATGAGGAATCTTGAAATAAATATTCAATTTGCTTGAATTTACTGGATGGAACTATTTAATCCAGTATGATGCTTCAGTGCACAATGAGAACACTTTATATTGCGGGACTACTTAGGTCCATGCCCAATTTATCACATGGAACTCTTTCATACATCCGTGGATAATGTCTCACGCATATACTACGGATATTACAAACCAGCGTGTTAAACCATACAAGCTGAGATCATAATATATGCTTATAATTCTTCCATCACTTATATCTTGGAAGAGCAGAGATATAGATCATCATTGTAAATCTCTATATGCTCATCCGTGAACTTATCTCTAGATTTATATTTTGATAAACAATATCCATAAGCAATTTTACGTTATTGTTTATTCCGTGGAAAACTATTTGTCAGGTTTATTGCTTATGGCAATAAGACTTTCTAAAATACAATCTCATAGTATAAGGATATACAACTTACTCATATAAGGTGATGGATCCCATATCTATAAACATTGGACTCCACGAGCATCGGACCATATCTAGTGACACGCAGCGATTAGACCATAAAAGGTCTCTAACATTCATGGAACTAAAATATAGTAGATCACTCATAAGCCCATCATGGCACTTAGGTCAAAGGTGTAAGTGCAAATAAAATCTAGGGTGCATACATGTGGGTCTTTGTTCATAATTAATAAAACAAATATGCATCATATACATATTTGTGTATAACGAAAATCCAAAACTCAAATTTCCTAAAAGATAAATATAATAAATCTTTTAATTTATCTTATAATTGAAATTAACTAAGTATTGATGAGAAATACCTTGGCAAGCTTTTTGAACTTTGTTGAACTAAAGTACCCGCCTTGAAATATGCTTATTGTCAATTCTAGCTCCCAACTTGATGGGCTTGGAAAGTCTAGAATAGTAACTTTTCCAGTCAAAGGGTTTAACACTTATAATTTAAGTTTAAGGCTTAAACTAATGCTTAAATCCTTAAGTTATGGACTAGTATTGTTTTGTCATTTGTATAGATGAAGAGAAGAAGTTCACTTGAACATATTTCACAACACTTGAAAATTTAGCTCTTCTTATTTTCTCTCTCTTAATGGTCGTGTGTCTCTTTTCAAATAAGCAAAATTTTTGCTCTTTTATTTATTGCATTGCTTTCCTTCTTAATAGATAAGAATGGCCCATAAGTATGGAAACTCTTGCCAAGTTTGCCTTGTTTCTTTTATTTATTCAAAACAAATAAAATGAAACCTAAACCATGGATGCATTTAGCCGGCCAAATATAGCAAATTAGAACAAATTCACATTTGCAAATTTTGGCCCCACCATGCATGGTCTCTTATGATTTTATTTTATTTTTTAGTGTTTTGCAATTGTTTACAATAAACAATTCCTTCATTTGCTTGTAACACACATCTTGATCCCACCTTTTACCAGTCATGCCAAGATTTTATATGTATTAATTTAAATAATATTAAAATAATTACAAACACATGTTTAATGTAATAAACAATAGTTGTTTGACTTCATTAAAATAACAATATCAAATATTATTATTATTTTATTCAATAAATAATTTAATGAATAAAATAATGATCTTACTTGTCCAATAAGAAAGGTCATTTTGGTAATATCCAAGTCAAACAATAATTGGCTTACAATGCGCTATGTGTTATTATCCTATTGGTCAACAACCATTGTTAACTAATTGATGTACTTAACACTTAAGTCTTGACACGTGCACATTCCGAGGGATACTGAAGCAAATGTCTGGTCTGCTGAAATTTATTGGATTGAACTATTCAATCCGGTACGCTACCCTAATTTATCCATCGAATTAGGGACAATTCCTAATTTAGCGATAAACTTGCGTATCCACACTACTTTCTTTACTGTCTCAAAGGCTGCAATATATTTCACTTTCGTTGTCGAATCAGTTGTGGATCCCTATTTGGTGCTGTTCCAACTCACTGCGGCACCATTGAGGATAAACACATATCCAGATATAGACTTTCTATCATTTAACGCAAACTAGAAGTCTGAATATATAAATCCTCTGACTTGCAAGTCACTATCTCGATAAATTAAAAACTTGTCCTTGGTACCCGTAAGGTATTTAAGGACATATTTGACTGTCATCTAATGGCTATCACCTGGATCAAATTGATACCGGCAAGTAACACTTACAACTTGTTGTGATATGGTGTGTGATGTGTATAGATACGTATAATTTCAAAAAATAAACACGCAGTGGAAGTATTCATACATGTTATACACTATATAACATACTCAAGCATATAGTCTCATGTATGATCATTCAAACACATATATATCTCATATATATTTTTTTACATGCATGATATAAAATGAATTATAAATAAATAACCTACCCAGTTTTGAAGGTAACTTTACAATTCTTTAAGATCTTCAATCTTCAATTTGTTGAGCTCACCTTGAAGTGTTCCCTTTTATAATTCTAGTTCATAACTAAATTCGATGGGATTGTAAAGCTAGAATGGCAGCCTTGAATTTCTAGCAAAGGGTTGTTTTAACACTTAAAATAATTTGTCCATATCAATTATTGTTAGCAAGAGATGAGAAGAATTAAGTGTTTTCTTTTAGTTCTTTACAACTCTTTGTTATGAACCTTAGTTAGCCTTTTCGAACTCTCTCAACACTTTGAGAAAACACTTAGGAAAATGCTCTCAATTCTCACCACTCTCTCATCGTCGAATGTTTCATTCTCCTTTACATAAATTGAACTCTTTCAATTTTGGTTTAGTGCAAAGAATGATTACTTCTCTTAGTGCTCCACTACCACTTAGCCATGTTTGCCATAACAAACATTAATCAAACATATATTTCACTCAACAAATTGATTCATCCGTATAAATCAATTGCTAGAGAGTATATGGCAATTAAACAATGATAAGTGGTTTCATCACTTCCTTAGTGCATCATTTAAGTATTTCTAAGCGGCCAACATTCCTTATTATTAATAACAAATGCATTCTCCATTACTAAACGGTGTTTTCCACTTATTCCAATTAATAATAATAATTTCATTAATATATAAAATATTAATAATTCAAAACTATTTTGAATATTTACATTTACCTTATATGTATTTACCAAGTAAGGTAAATAGGTAAATACATGGTAAATCATTTATGGAGCAAGATTGTGCCACTTGCCAATTTCTTATAACTCTTGTAAACCAATAATATATTGTACATACAATTATTGACAAGTGAATAATATAAGGAACCTTGAAACATATTTTACTTTGCTGGAAATTGTTGGATTAAATGTTCAATCCAATTTGCTACCCCAGTGCACAACGAGTACATTTCATATTATGAGACTCTTTAGGTCCATACCCGATTTGTCATATGAAACTATTTCACACGTCCGTGAACAATGTCCCACACACATGTTACGGATATTACAAAACAGCGCATTAAACCATACAAGTTGAGGTTATAACATATTCGTATAATCCTTCCATTATAGATATTCTAGAAGAGCGAAGATATAGATTAACACCGTCAAGTCTCCATGTGCTTAACCATAAACTTATCTCTAGATTTGTATTTCAATAAATAATATCCGTAAACACTTTTACGATATTATTTTCCCGAGGATAAAACTAATTCTCGGATATGTCTGCTTATGGCCATAAGACTTTCTGAAATACAATCTTGGAGTTTCAAGATATTTTACCAACCCAATTAAGTTGATGGATCCCACATCTATATACACCGAACTCCATGAGCATCGAACCATACCCAGTGACACCCAGCGGTCAGACCATGAAAGGTATCTGACATGTGTGGAACCAAAGTATGATGGATCACTCACAAGTCCACCGTGGCACTCAGGTCTAAGGATCACGAATACTACTCAACTCGAAAGATCCTTCATTGACGGCTTTATTGGATGTCTATTAGAGATCTTTGTGAGTCTGTTCAATATCCAGTCCTTACTGAATACTTGTATCTCTATACGAGTTTTCACTAAACTTATGATCTACTAAGACTAACCATCTGAACTATCCAGATATAGACATACACTGATCTATATATATATTAAGGTCTTCACTAACAGACCCGCATTAGTGAAGATAGATCAGGAACATTACGTTTAAGAACATATTTGCATAACAATATTTTCTAGCACTATTTGTAACTCATTGCAACTACGTTATTACTAATATATATTCTTAGGTCTTTGTCCCATTTCAAACAAGGCTCTAACTCTTAAGATTTTGCTAACTCTTATAACCTGATCACTCTTATCAGTGCTAACTTCTAGCATTTATATCTTTTAGCGTTACTAACTCTTAGTTCTGATCTAAACTCCTTTAGATCAGATCTGAACTCTTTCAAATCATACAATGTCTAAAACGTTAGAAGCATCTTACTATATGTATATTAAATAATTAGTGATATATTGAAATCATAATTGTATAACACATAAAGCAAATATTTATACACAAAAGGGATGACACGTAAGCATAAATCCCAACAATACCCACTTACTTTAGTGCCATTCACGATGGTATCAAATACCCATTGACTCCACACTTCGTTCAAATGTTTTTGGAGTTAAGGCCTTAGTATATGGGTCCACTACATTATTCATAGAGTTTACTCTACGAACTATTACATCTCCTCTAGCCAAGATTTCTCTTATGACATGGTATTTCTTTCCACATGCTTAGACTTTTGGTGTGCTCTTGGCTCTTTTGCCTATGCAATGGCTCTGTTGTTATCGCAGAATAAAGGTATAAGATCCATTGAACTTGGAACTATTCCAAGTTCAGCGACATATTTGCATATCCAAACCACTTCTTTTGCTGCTTCTGATGCTGCAATATATTTTGCCTCTATTGTGGAATCAACTATTGATGACTGTTTGTTGCTCTTCCAACTGATTGCAGCACCATTGAGAATGAATACATATCCAGATGTAGACTTTCTATCATCTAGATCGGATTGGAAATCTGAATCTGTGTATCCTCTCAACATTAAGTCATTTTCTCCATATATCAAAAATTTGTCCTTAGTACCCTTAAAATATTTTAGGACACGTTTCACTGCCATCCAATGGCCTTCGCCTGGATCAGACTGATAGCGGCTTGTAACACTTACAGCCATACTGATATCAGGTCTCGTACCCATCATGGCATATATCAGGCTTCCCACAGCTGATGCATAAGGTATGCTAGACATTCTAACCTTTTCATCTTCACTCTGAGGACACATCGTCCTCGAAAGATGAACACCATGTCTAAAAGATATGTTAACTGTCTTACAGTTATTGAAACTATACCTTTTCAAGACATTATCTATATACGATAATCGGGAGAATCCTATAAGCCTCCTAGCTCTATCTCTATAAAGCTTTATACCTAGTATATAGGAAGCTCTCCCAAATCCTTCATGGAGAAATTCTTACTTAGGTAACTTTTGACTGATTGCAACATACCAATATCGTTTCCGATAATGAGTATGTCATCCACATATAGAACCAAGAAGACTACCATACTCTTACTGATCTTTTTATACACACATGATTCTTCTTCGTTCTTGATGAAACCAGATCCTCTGATTACTTCATCAAAATGAAGATTCCGGCTTTGGGAAGCTTGCTTAAGTCCATATATAGACTTCTTCAATTTACATACTAGACCAGAAGTTTGGCTGGATGTAAAACCTTCAGGTTGTTCCATATAGATTTCTTCCTCAAGATATCCATTTAAGAACGCTGTTTCCACATCCATTTTCCAAATTTCATAGTCATAATATGCAGCAATTGCTAGTAAAATCCAAATTGACTTAAGCATCGTTACTGGTGAGAAAGTTTCCTCAAAGTCAATCCCAGATCGTTGAGTATAACCTTTCGCCACCAATCGGGCTTTGAAAGTCTCCACTTTTCTATCAAACCCTCGCTTCCGCTTGTAAATTCATTTACAACTGATAGGAACAATTCCTTCAAGAAGCTCAACCAAGTCCCATACTTGATTTTGATGCATTGAGTTAATTTGAGATTTCATGGCCTTTTGCCATTTTCCCGAATCGATGTCCAACATCACCTCTTTGTAAGTTAAAGGATCATTTTCTTAAATCAAGAAAACATCAAAAGCACATTTACATATGGAACCATACCTTTCAGGTGGCCTTGATATCCTTTCTGACTTACGTGGAGGGTGTGTCAAATGTATTTTTCTTGATTGAGCCTGAAGTTCCATTGTTGGTTCATTTACATTCTGATTGAGTTCATTTAACTCAATATTTCTACAATCTCCACGATTCATAAGAAACTCTTTCTCTAAAATAGTGGCATAACGAGAAACAAACACGTTTCGTTCCTCTGGATCATAGAATTGGTATCCCATTGAATTCTTGGGATATCAAATGAACCTATACTTGTAACCTTTAGGTGCAAGTTTATCCTATTGCATAACTTTTACGTAAGCAGGATAACCCGAAATCTTAACATATTTAAGACTTGGTTTCCTTCCAGTCCATATCTCATATGGAGTAGATAGAGTGGCTTTGATGGAACTCTATTCAATATATGAGCAGCAGTTTGTAGTGCATATCCCCATAGATATTCAGGGAGATCAGTGAAGCTCATCTTCGATCGGACCATATCCAATAAAGTCCGATTCCTCTTCTCCAAAGCACAATTGTGTTGTGGAGTACTTAGAGGACTATACTGAGCGAGAATCCCATTCTCCTTTAAATAATCCAAAAATTCACTGCTTATGTATTCACCCCCTCGATCTAATCTAAGGCATTTGATAGACATTCCAGTTTGTTTCTCTACTTCATTTTGAAACTCTTTGAACTTTTTAAAAGTTTTTGACTTGTGTTTGATGAGAAACACATATCCATATCGTGACAGATCATCGATAAAGATAACAAAATATCAAAAACCACTCATCGTAGTGTGATTCATTAGACCACATACATCACTATGTATTAGTTCCAATAAAGCAGTGGCACGGTGTCCAACACCAATAAATTGAGCCTTGGTCATTTTTTCTTGAATACAAGATTCATAAAATGGATATAATTCTATGGTCAGATCAGGTATCTGACCATCCTTGACCAGACGGGATAGGCGTCTAACCCCTATATGACCTAATCTCATATGCCACAATTCTGTATCATTTAAAGTTTCCGCATTATTATTAGCATTCACTTGTACATTCATGACATTTCCTATTGTATCTAATATGTAATGCCCTTTTATCAACTGACATTCAGCTAACAAAACATTATCTAAATCATACAAACATAAGGAACGATTCCTAACATGCATATGATATCTTTCATTGTCCAATACAAGAATTGAAATCATTTTCCAGATAATGTTTGGCACATAATAACAATTATTCAATACAACAATTTTATTACATGGAAGTAGTAAATTAAAACATCCAATAGCCTCGACCTGTAGGAAATCTTCATTTCCAACACGAAGCTGTACTTTTCCTGGTTGTAACTTTTTAACTTCCTTCAAACCCTGCAACACATTGCAGATGTGAAAAGGACAAGCGGTATCTAATACCCAACCAATACTAGCATCAAATGCTAAGAAAATATCAATAAAACGTAAGTGTATACCTGATGGTGTCTTCTTAATCATGACAAGGTATTTTGGGCAGTTTCGCTTCCAATGTCCATCCTCACTGCAATGGAAACATTTTCCATTCACTTTGTTCTTATGTGGGTGCTTGGATATGTATTGCTTTCGAGGACCCATTTTAGGTGGATTCATTACTTTCCATTTATTCTTCCCATTAGACTTCCTAGAAGTCCTTCGGGTAAATGATGAAGCACCCTGAACATAGAGGACCGTGCCCCCTTTATTTATGTCCTCCTGAGCTGTTTTTAGCATGTTATAATGTTCAGCATAAGTAAGAGTCAATCCCTGCATATTGTAGTTCATAATGAATGGTGCAAATGACCCTGGAAGTGATTAGAGAATCAAGCTATTTCCCAATCCATTGCTCAGTAAAAGATCCATGGTTTCTAACCTCTCAATATATGATATCATTTTGAAGACATAAGGACTTACTAGACTGCCCTTGGGTAGTCTAGCTTGAAAGAGAGATTTGGCAACCTTATATATTTCAAATTGAGGTCGGTTACCAAATAACTCTTTTAGGAGAAGCATGATACTCCCAACACTGTCCATGTGGACATGCTCCCTTTAGAGCTCCGTAGACATTGACCCGAGAATGTACGATTTGACTTTCAAATCGTCATCCAACCATTTCTGATATGTCTCCTTTTTTTCTAGAGAAGCATCATCAGAAACAGCTTATGGCATATGCTGATCAATTACATATCCAGGCTTATCACAATTCAGAACTATTCTGAGATTCATAAGTCAATCAGCATAATTTTCTGCACCTTTTAGTTGGTGCGCATCAAGGATGCGAGCAAGAGGGTTGCTTGAAGCCATTTGATCTTCACAAAACGAAAGAAAAGATGTTAGCGGAGTATTTCAATCACTAATAAATAACATTTTAGATCATGGGTATAATAGTTATACATTTTTTAATCTAAAAACACCCTCCCATTATTTTACATAAACCTTTTAATCTCTCAAATGGGAAAACAATTGTTCAAAATTCTTTAAACTATATAGTGAGAAGTAAACCCCATTGGCATTTACTTCAGTCGCACACTTTAGTGATCTAGGCCTTAGTAAACCCAAAAGGTAGACAACTCTTATCAATTGCATCTCATGCAACTCTTAACACTTGATCCTAAATACATCTTATCCGCACACTTTAGCGATCTAGGATAAGTGTATTCCAGATTTATTTATCAATCATCAAATATATGTTATTGTTATTAACCGTACACTTTAGCGATCTATGGTAATACTTTAACATATATTTGTCTCATCTAATGTATAAACGGCATAGCCCAAGTCACACCGATCAATTCCTCACACTTTAGCGATCTTGAAAAAAATTGAAGTGACTTGTCTAATATCGTATTGACAAGATGGATCATATTTAACATTATCTGATAATGAAAATATTTCAATCTGATTAAGAGAGATTTATTAATTACATACTCATTTCATCCAAATGAATAATATAGATCATTTATAAATAAAAAAAACGCAATCACAACTAACCCCCACCAATAGGGCTCCCATTGTGATTATCAGCGTATTTGAATGATCACATCATGTTATGACAATTATAGAAGTATATTACAACAACAAAACAAGTCAAAACATGATAAATTAAATAGATAAAAAAAAATTATCTAATATCGTATCGTATTGACAAGATGGATCATATTTAACATTATCTGATAATGAAAATATTTCAATCTGATTAAGAGAGATTTATTAATTACATACTCATTTCATCCAAATGAATAATATAGATCATTTATAAATAAAAAAAACGCAATCACAACTAACCCCCACCAATAGGGCTCCCATTGTGATTATCAGCGTATTTGAATGATCACATCATGTTATGACAATTATAGAAGTATATTACAACAACAAAACAAGTCAAAACATGATAAATTAAATAGATAAAAAAAAATTCTGTAACAGTGACGGACGCCGCGGCGCTGGAAAACGAACGCTGCGGCGTTCATAGAAAATAGGCTGGGTGCTAGCCAAAATATGGCCTGATGCCAGGGCGCTCATAAGCCAGTGCCACGGTACAGGTTCTAGTGTGTGGGTGCCGCATCGCCCACATGCTGGTGCCGCGGCGCTAAACACTGTCACTGCGCCTGGTGCCCGAAAATTAATTTTCTTCTGTTCCGGCACCCAATTTATCTTATATAAAACATGATCAAACATCATATGATCAATTATAAACATCAACATGTTTAAGAATTCACAAAATAACAATATGTTCTATTTTAAACATCAACATGCTTGAAATCAAACATCATCACATTGTTCATTAATATAACATCAACATGTTAAAAAAAACATCTCAACATCAAACATCAAACACCACATCAGCATGCTCTGATACCACTTGTTGTGATATGGTGTGTGATGTGTATAGATACGTATAATTTCAAAAAATAAATACACAGCGGAAGTATTTATACATGTTATATACTATATAACATATTCAAGCATATAATCTCATGTATGATCATTCAAGCACATATATATCTCATATATGTATTTTTACATGCATGATATAAAATGAATTGTAAATAAATAACCTACCTAGTTTTGAAGGTAGCTTTACAATTCTTTAAGATCTTCAATCATCAATTTGTTGAGCTCACCTTGAAGTGTTCCCTTGCACAATTCTAGTTCACAACTAAATCCGGTAGGATTGTGAAGCTAGAATGGCAGCCTTGAATTTCCAGCAAAGGGTTGTTTTAACATTTAAAACAATTTGTCCTTATCAATTATTATTAGCAAGAGATGAGAAGAATTAAGTGTTTTCTTTTAGTTCCTTACAACTCTTTGTTATAAACCTTAGTTAGCCTTTTCAAACTCTCTCAACACTTTGAGAAAACACTTATGAAAATGCTCTCAATTCTCGCCACTCTCTCTTCGGCGAATGTTTCATTCTCCTTTACCAAAATTGAACTCTTTCAATTTTGGTTTAGTGCAATGAATGATTACTTCTCTTGGTGCTCCACTACCACTTAGCCATGTTTGCCATTACAAATATTAATCAATCATATATTTCACTCAACAAATTGATTCATCCGTATAAATCAATTGCTAGAGAGTATATGGCAATTAAACAATGATAAGTGATTTCATCACTTCCTTAGTGCATCATTTAAGTATTTCTAAGCAGCCAACATTCCTTATTATTAATAACAAATGCATTCTCCATTACTAAATGGTGTTTTCCACTTATTCCAATTAATAATAATAATTTCATTAATATATAAAATATTAATAATTCAAAACTATTTTGAATATTTACATTTACCTTATATATATTTACCAAGTAAGGTAAATAGGTAAATATATGGTAAATCATTTATGGAGCAAGATTGTGCCACTTGCCAATTTCTTATTGGTTAACAACTCTTGTAAACCAATAATGTATTGTACATACAATTATTGACAAGTGAATAATATAAGGAACCTTGAAACATATTTCACTTTGCTGGAAATTGTTGGATTAAATGTTCAATCCAATTCGCTAACCCAGTGCATAACGAGTACACTTCATATTATGAGACTCTCTAGGTTCATACCCGATTTGTCATATGAAACTATTTCACACGTCCGTGAACAATGTCCCACACACATGTTACGGATATTACAAAACAGCGCATTAGACCATACAAGTTGAGGTTAACATATTCGTATAATTCTTCCATCATAGATATCCTAAAAGAGTGGAGATATAGATCAACACCGTCAAGTCTCCATGTGCTCAACCATAAACTTATCTCTAGATTTGTATTTCAATAAATAATATCCGTAAACACTTTTACGATATTATTTTTCCGAGGATAAAACTAATTCTCAGATTTGTCTACTTATGGCCATAAGACTTTCTGAAATATAATCTTGGAGTTTCAGGATATTTTACTCACCCAATTGAGTTGATGGATCCCTTATCTGTACACACCGAACTCCATGATCATCAGACCATACCCAGCGACACCCGACGGTCAGACTATAAAAGGTATCTGACTTGTATCTCTATACGAGTTTTCACTAAACTCATGGTCTGCTAAGACTAACCATCTGGACTATCTAGATATAGACATACACTGATCTATATATATATTAAAGTCTTCACTAACAGACCCGCATTAGTGAAGATAGATCGGGAACATTTAGTTTAAGAACATATTTGCATAACAATATTTCCTAGCACTATTTATAACTTATTGCAACTACGTTATTACTAATATATATTCTTAGGTCTTTGTCCCATTTCAGACAAGGCTCTAACTCTTTAGATTTTGCTAACTCTTATAACCTGATAACTTTTATCAGTGTAACCTCTGGCCTTTATATCTTTTAACATTACTAACTCTTAGTTCTGATCTAAACTCCTTTAGATCAGATCTGAACTCTTTCAGATTATACAATGTCTAAAATGTTACAAGCGTCTTACCATATATATATTAAATAATTAGTGATTTATTGAAATCATAATTGTATAAACATAAAGCAAATATTTATACACAAAAGGGATGGCACGTAAGCACAAATGCCAACACAACTATACTAATATTAGGTCTAGTGTACATCATAGCATACATCAGGCTACCTACAGCTAATGCTTATGGCATTTTAGACATTATAACTCTTTCATCTTTCGTCTGAGGAGACATTCTCCTTGAAAGATGAATGTCATGTCTATACGGTACATTAACTATCTTACAATTAGTAAAATTGTACCTTTCTAAGACACTATCGATGTACAATCATTGGGAGAGTCCTATCAGCTTCCTAACTCTATCTTTATAAAGCTTTATACCCAGTATATAAGAAGTCTCTCCCAAATTCTTCATAGAGAAGTTCTTATTTAGATGACTCTTAACTGATTATAACATACTTATCATTCCAATGATTAGTACGTCATCCACATAGAGAACTCATAAGACCCTTTGATTACCTCATCAAAACAAAGATTTCAACTTCGGGATGCCTGAACTTCTTTAGTTTGCATATTAGACCCGCAGTTAGGCTGGATGTAAAACCTTCAGGTTATTCCATGAATATCGCTTCCTCGAGATATCCATTCAAGAACACTGTCTTTACATCATCTGTCATATCTCAAAGGCATAATATACAGCAATTGTCAATAAAAGTTGTATTAACTTTAACGTTGCTACTGGTGTAAAGGTTTCTTCATAATCGATCCCAGATCGTTGAGTATAACCTTTTGTAACCAATCAGACTTTGAAGGTCTCTACCTTCTCATCAAGCCCACGCTTCTGCTTATAAATTCATTTATAACCAATAGAAACTATTTCTTCGAAAAGCTCAACCAAGTCCTAGACTTGATTTTGATGTATTGAGTCAATTTCAAATTTCATGGCTTTTTGGCATTTTTCTGAGTCGATGTCCAACATCGTCTCTTTATAAGTTAAAGGATCATTTTTTTTTCAACTAAGAGAACTCCAAGTACACCTTTAAGCATCTGACCATACTTGGCAAGTGGTCTAAACATCCTCTCTAATCTATATGAAGGGTATGTTAAAGTTATTCCACTGAATTGAGTTTGAGGTTCCATCTTTGGTTTATTCTAGCTTTGATTGGCTTTATCAAGCTTAATCTTTCTATAGCCCCATAATTCTTGAGAAACTTTTCTCTAAGAAAGTGGCATATTAAGAAACGAACATGTTTTATTCCTCTAGATTATAAAATTGGTATCCCATTGAATTCTTGGGATACCTAATGTACCTGTACTTGTACTCCCTCGATGCAAGTTTTTCCTGTTGCATAACTTTTATGTAAGCAGGATGGCGTTAAACCTTAAAATCTTTAAGACTTAGATTCTTTCCTCTCAGCATCTCATACGGAGTGGTCAGAATAGCTTTGGATGGAACCCTGTTCAATATATGAGCAGCAGTATCAAGAGTATAACCCATAGATATTTCAAGAGGTCGGTGAAGCTCATCATTGATCGAACCATATCCAACAAAGTTTGATTCATCCTTTTTTAACACCATTATGTTGCAGAGTACCTGAAAGACTATACTGAGCAAGAATTCCATTCTCTTTTAAATAATTATAAAATTCACTGTTCATGTATTCACCGCCTTGATCTGATCGAAGGCATTTGATGTACATGTTAGTTTGTTTCTCAACTTCAAGTCTTAACTCTTTGAATTTTTCAAAAGTTTTTAATTTGTGTTTCATAAGAAACATACTTGTATCGTGATAAATCATCGATAAAGTTCACAAAGTATCGAAATTCACCCATTGCAGCGTGATTCATTAGACCGTATACATCACTATGCACCAACTGTAATAAATCAGTGGCACGATGTCCAATACCTGTAAATGAAGATTTAGTCATTTCCCCTTGAATGCAAGATTTATAAACTGGGTAAAGTTGTATAATCAAATCAGGTATCCGATCATTCTTAACCAGACGGGTTAGAAATTTCACGTCTATATAACCTAATCTTATATGCCAAAGTTCTGTATCATTTAAAGTTTCCAAACTACTACTAGTGCTACCCTGTACATTCATAACATTTTCAGTTGTATCCAAAATATAATGCCCACTAATTAACTGACATTCGATTAACAAAATATCAAACATATCACATAAATATAAGGAACGGTTCCTGATATATATATGATATCCTTCACTGTCAAGTACAGGAAGGGAGATAATTTGTCTGATACATGAGGGTACAAAATAACAGTTATGTAATACAACGGTTTTAATACAAGAAAAAATCAATTCAAAATGTCCAACAGCCTCGATCCGCAAGATATCACCATTTCTTACTCAAAGTTGTACCTCTCTCGGCTGTAACTATCTAATTTTCTTCAAACCCTATAACACATTGCAGATGTAAGAAAGAGATGCGGTATCTAATACCCAGCCTGTACTAGCATCAAATACTAAAGAAATATCAATAATTGATAAGTGTATACCTGTGAGAGTCTTCTTCTAGATGGCAAAGTATTTGGGAAAGTTCTTTTTCTAGTGCCCATCCTTGCGGCAGTGGAAACATTTTTCTTTTGCTTTTAGCTTCTCTTGTGGCTTGGATATTTGTCACAGCTAAGGACTCATTTTGGGTGTCTGCTTCACTTTCTTTTTCTTCTTCTCTTTGGACTTCCCAGAAGCCCTCGGTGTAGAAGATGAAGCATCTTGGACATAGAGAGTCACACCCCATTTACTCATGTTTTCCTGAGCTGTCTTGAGCATATTATGCAGATCAACATAAGTAGGGGTCAAACCTTGCATGTTGAAGTTCATGATGAACTATGCAAATGACCCAGGCAGCGACTGGAGAATTAAGTTATTCCCCAAATTACTAGTAAGATAAATATCCATATTCTCAAGCCTCTCGATTAATCCTAAGGATATGAGGGCAAATGAAGCTCCCATCAGAAAGTCTGGCCTGAAATAGATCTTTGGCAACCTTATAAATCCCGACCTGAGGTCAGTCACCAAAGAGCTCCTTCAGATAGAGCATGATGCTGCTAGCACTATCCATACGAACATGCTCTCGTTGCAGCTCAGTGGATATAGAGGCGAGGATGTAGGATGTACCCTTTAAATCGTCATCCTTCCATTTCTGATATGTCACATTCTCCTCCTCTGTGGCATTCTCAGAAACACCTCTGGGCATTTTTTGGTCAATAATATATCCTAACTTTTCTGAATCCAAAATGATTCTGATATTTATGTACCAATCAAAAACGTTATTAGCATCTTTAAGTTGGTGTGCATCTAGTATGCGTGCCAAGGGATTACTAGATGCCATTATTGCTTCACAAGACAAAAATAAATAGAAGATGTCAACAGCGATTAAAATATTAAATTGAAAATAAAAAGTTTTAAATTATGGGTATAATACATATATATAATTTTTAATTTAAAACCTACTCCCACTGCTTTATATAGTCCCTTTAATCTCTCAAATGGGATAACAACAGTTTGAACTTATTTAAACTATACAGTAGGAAGTAGACCTATTAGCATTTTACTTGAGCCGCACACTATAGCGATCTAGGCCTTTGTAAACCCAACGGGTAGACAACTCTTGTCAATTATATCTCATGCAACTATTATTCATGATCCTAAATACATCTTATCCACACACTGTAGCGATCTAGGGTAAGTGTATTCCAGATTAACTTGTTATCAAATATATGCTACCGGTCCTACCCGCACACTATAGCGATCTTGGGCAATACTTTCACATATATTTGCCTGATCTCATGTTTAACCGGTATAGTCCAAATCACACAGATCAAATCCCTCACATTGTAGCAATCTTAGAAAAAGACCAATATGATCTAGCTAACATCATATTGGCAAGACGGATCATCATACAACATTATCTCATAATGTGATACTATTTAATATGATTAAGAAAGATTTTTATTTAAAGACTTAATCCTCATCTTATAAAGAGGTAATTCTCAATCAAACATTAATATCTGTATTAGCACAATTAACCCCTACCAGTAGGGCTCCTATTGTGGTTACCTACACAAAAAAATGGTCTCGATTTATAATACAAACTAATAACTCTTGTCATTGTATCTCATAAACCCCCACATGTTAAAAAAATATTTTAAATAATTTAAAATTAATATGAATGTGGTCGACGCTGTGGTGCTGGGTGCACGGTACTATAATACTAGGGGCATCGCTCTTAGAGTTGTGACACCCAACAGCTGGCGCTGTGGCAAGTAAGGCAGAGCCTCGGCGCTGCAGTGCCCAGCACCTGGCTCTGTGGCACCAAGGCCTGGAGCCCTAACGCTATGGTGCCAGCTTTCTAATGTCGCGGTGCCAAGCACTTTGTACTGCGGCGCTATGATGCTCTCCACCTTGGTATATCGATTCCAACACTTTAAAATGCACTATTTAAGCACCAAAACTTCACCAACAATAATTTCAACACTCATTTACACCCAAATTCACTCAAAAATGGCTCTGATACCAATTTGTGATTGTTAATAAAACCTAGGGTGCATACATATGGGTACATGTTTATCATTACAAAAAATATGCATCATATATATATATTTATACACAACGAAAATTTAAAAATCTAATTTCCTAAATGATAAACACAATAAATCTTTCAATTTATCTCATAATTAAGATTAACTAAGTATTGTAGAGAAATACATTGGCAAGCTTTTTGAGTTTTGTTGAACCGGAGTACCTGTCTTGAAATGTGTTTGTTGTAAATTCTAGCTCCCAACTTGGTGGGCTTAGAAAGTCCAGAATGACAACTTTTCTAGCCAAAGGGTTTAATACTTATACCCTAAGTTTAACTCTTAAACTAATGCTTAACCCCTTAAGGTATAAACTAGCATTATTTTGCCACTTCTATAGATGAAGAGAAGATGTTCAACATTTGAACATATTTAACAACACTTGTAAATTTAGGTCTTCTTCTTTTCTCTCTCTCAATGGCCTAGTGTCTCTTTTCAAATGAGCAAAACTTTTGCTCTTTTATTTGTTGCATTGTTTTCCCAATTAATAGACAAGAATAACCCACAGGTATGGCAACTCTTGCCAAGTTTGCCTTGTTTCTTTTATTTATTCAAAACAAATAAAATGAAACCTAAACCATGGATGCATTTGACCGGCCAAATAGAGTAAATTAGAACAAATTCATATTTGCAAGTTTTGGCCCCATCATGCATGGTCTCTTATGGTTTTGTTTATTTATTTATTTTGCAATTGTTTCAATAAAAAATTGATAAAAACCCAATAATGCAAGTGTGTATGCCGATTATGGGAGAAACAAAATAAAGAAACAATTCTTTCATTTGCTTGTAACACACATCTTGACCCCACCTCTTACAAGTCATGCCTTAAGATTTTATATGTATTAATTTAATCAATATTAAATTAATTACAAACACATGTTTAATGTAATAACAATAGTTGTTTGACTTTATTAAAATAATAATATCAATTATTATTATTACTATTTTATTCAATAAATACTTTAATGAATAAAATAATGATCTTGCTTGTCCAACAAATAAAATCATTTTGATAATATCCAAGTTAAATAATAATTGGGCTACAATGCACCACGTGTCATAATCCTATTGGTCAATAACTATTGTTAACTAATTGATGTACTTAACACTTAAGTCTTGACATGTGCACTTCCCGAGAGATTCTAAAGTAAATGTTTGGTCTATTAAAATTTACTAGTTAAACTATTCAATTGGGTACGCTACTCTATTACACAACAAGTACACTTTATATTATGAGACTCCCTAGGTCCACGCCCAATTTTTTAAACGAAACTATTCTGTAAGTCCGTGATCGATGCCCTACGCACACGTCACTAATATTACAAATTAGCGCAGTAGACCATACAAGTTGAGGTCATAACGCATATATATCACCATCAAATTCTCACGCGCTTACCCATGAAAAGAATATCTCCAGACATGTATCTCGATAAATAATATACACAAACATATTTGCAATATTGTTAAACCTAGTGGGAAACTCTTTTTCTGGGTTTATTGCTTATGGCCATAAGTCTTTCTGAGATATAGTCTCAAAGCATCCAAATATACAACTCACCCATGTGAGCTAACGGATCCTATATCTGCATACACTAAACTTTATAAGCATTGGACCATACCCAGCGACATATAGCGATCAGACCATGAAACGTCTATAATATATGTGGAATGAAAGCATGGTGGATCACTCACAAGCCTATTTTGGCGCTTAGGTTAAAAGACCACGTACACTACTCAACTCGAGAGGACCAACCATTGACGACTTCACGGGATGTCTATTAGGTCCTCGTTGAGCCTATTCAGTATTCAGTTCTCACTAAATACCCGTATGCCATACGGCCTTTCGATAAACTCACGATCAGCTAAGAACAACCATCAAGACCATCTAGATATGGTCATACACTGAGCTATAATAAAGAGTTTCACAGATAGACCCCCTCGGTGAATGAGATCAGGAACAACGTGTTTAAGAATACATGTGTATAATAATATTTCTCAGCACCTATTGCAACTTCTTGCAACTATGCTATTACTAATGTACCCTCGAGTCTATGTCTCATTACAGACAATGTCCTAACTCTTATATTTTGTTGACATTTATTCTCAGTGTTGCTAACCTTTAGCGCTAGTCTAAACTCCTTTAGGCTAGATCTGAACTCCTTCAAATCATACAATATTTGTAGCGTAACAAGCACAGTACTATTTAATTAATGAAATTAGCGATTTAATAAAATGTATTGTATAAATATTATAAAATAAAATATTTATACAAAATATGATGGCATGTAAACACAAATCCCAATAAACTACCACTTGCTCTAGTGTTATTCATAACGATATCTAATACCCATGGACTCTATGTGTTTCTCAAACACCTTTAGAGTTCAAGCCTTAGTCAGTGGGGTAATTGCTCAAGCCAAGTTAGCATATGATTTAAAGTATCTTGGCTTATGGAGATCTAAGAGAATCTAGGAAACATCCTTACAGATTATAGTAAACTCGCTTTCTAAAGCCTTAACTCTTAAAGTGTTTCAGAAACACATAGAGTCAATGGATATTAAATACCGTTTTGAATGGCACTAGAGCAAGTGGGAGTTTGTTGGGATTTGTGCTTATGTGCCATCCCATTATGTATAAATATTTAATGATAATATTTATACAATTATCATTTCTAATAAAATCGTTAATACTATTTATAATAAATGGTAAGATGCTTGTAATATTTCAGACATTGTATAATCTGAAGGAGTTCAGTTATGGTCTAAAAAAGCTTAGATCAGTGCTAACAGTTAGCATATTAATAGAGTTAGCGAAATCTAAACAATTAGAATCTTGTCTGAAATGGGACAATGACCAGAGAATATATTTATAATGACATAGCTGCAAAAAGTTGCAGATGGTGTTAAGAAATGTCATTATGCAAGTATGTTCTCAAACATGATGTTCCTGATCTAATTTCATCGATGCGGGTCTATTGATAGAACCTATTAATATAGCTTAATATATGTCTACATCTGGATGGCCTAGATGGTTAGTCTTAGCAAAATATGAGCTTAATGAAAACTCGTATAGACATACAGGTATTCAGTGAGGACTGGATATTGAACAAATTCACAAAGACCTCCAATAGACATCTCATAAAGCCGTCAATGGAAGGTATTTTGAGTTGAGTAGTATTTGTGGTCCTTTGACCTGAGCGCCACGGTGGACTTGTGAGTGATCTATCATACTTTAGTTTCACACATGTCAGAGACCTTTCATAGTCTGACCGCTATGTGTCGTTGGGTATGGTCCGATGCTCATAGAGTCCGGTGTGCGTAGATATGGAATCCATCAGCTCATATGAGTGAGTTGTATATCCCGATGCTCCAAAATTGTATTTCAGAAAGTCTTGTGGCTATAAGCATAAACCTCCGAAAATATATTCTGAAGAGATAAACAATATCACAAAAGTGTTTGTGAATATTGTTTAAGGAAATATAAATCTGGAGATAAGTTTATGGTTGAGCAAATAGAGATTTGACGGTGATGATCTATATCACCGCTCTTCTAGGATATATATGATGGAGGGATTATACAAATATGCAATAACCTCAACTTGCATCGTCTAACACGCTGATTTGTAATATTCGTAACGTGTGTATGGGGCATCATTCACGGACGTATAAAGAAGCTCGGTATGATAAATTAGGTGTGGACCTAGAGAGTCTAACAATATGAAGTGTACTCATTGCGCACTGGGGTAGCGAACTGGATTGAATAATCTGATCCAATAAATTTCAGCAAAATAGAATAATTGTTTTGGAATCCCTCGGGATGTACATTTGCCAAGACTTAATTGTTAAATAAATTATTGAATTAATTAACAAGAGTTGTTAATTAATAGGATTTAACAAGTGGCAAAAATTGTTCTATGATTTGATTTTACCTTAGTTTTATCATTTAACCTTGGTAGTAAAAAGTAGTAAGATAAAAAATAATTATTCAAAGTTATTTTGAATAATTAAATTAGATATTATTATTATATTATTAGATAATATGATAATATATATTAATCATGACCATTGTATTTTAATATAATGAAGGACCTAGATGTTGGCCATTTATTTACCTAATATAATTAAAATAATTATATTTGTTAGGTAATGATTTATTTAGGTGGCCATTATTTTAGTGCTTAATAAATTAATCCTAAGTGGGAGACCAACAATTAAATTGGTGGAGTACTTATTTTTGTTTTATCAAAAATTGTTGAATAACAAAAAAAAAAGTTTGGCTAACAATTGAATTCATTGATTCATTGTTTAGAGGAGAATTTGTTAAGCTCATTCAAGGTAAGTGAGAGAGTTTTGGTTTTGTATTTTTCAGGTGTTGAAAGCAAAAAGAAATTCTCTTCATTTTCTTCTCTCATAAATGGAACAAAATGAATAAAAGAAAATGCAAAAAGAAATATATAATTTAATACAAGAGTTGTGCTAAAATTAATTATCCTATGGAAATTGTTTCCAATAAAATTAAAAGAGTTGTATACATAATTTATCATCTCTATTTAAGAAATAAAATTGTATTCAAAGAGTTTGAATACATGTTGCTGGAAATTCTATAAACTAAGCTATCATTCTAGCTCCATAATCCCAGCAAACCGTTCTGGACTATAATTGTTCAACAATTCACTTCAATGTGAGCTCTTCAATTAGATTATTAGAGGACTTGAAGATTTTGTAAAGCTACCTTCATAGGTAAGTGTTTTTTACATTTTAATTTTATGTACACAATTATTCATTATGTATAAGTTGTTGTATAATAGTTATACTTAAGCATATATATAATAAATGTGGTAGAATTAGATGTATATGTTAACATGCTTCTGCTGCGTGTAGTAATTTTTGAAATTACATGTACATTCGTATGTCACACACTTGATTTTCAACAAAAATAACCAAGCCAAATTCATCTCTGATAATCCATCTTAAGCCTATTAAATTAGCTTCCGAATTAAGACTAGTATCAGTATTAAGTTTCTAGTATCCTTTCATCGGCGTTGCCAAGAAAATTATTCCCTAACTCCCTTTGGATTTTGTAAGGGTGTGATCCTTCCACTCATTTGTCGAAGACCTTAAACTTGGTAGAATTCTATTATCAAATTTTTTGCTTGACTAATGTTGGACTTTGCTTGATCCCGACCTATCCCCTCAATCATTTCTCTCCTATTCAAGATACAATTTTTGAAGTACCAGCACTCCTAGAGAATAAGGCAAAAGCATTCAATATCTTGATTGAGGAAGGAGTGAAACATATGTTGGAGCTGGTGCTCACGTGTTCCAATATTGTATAAAATATTAATTGTTAATATTTATACAATAAACATTTCGAATAAAGATTGTTAATATCATATTAATATGGTAAAATGCTTGTAACATTACAGACATTGTTTGATCTGAAATTGTTCAGATCTGGTTTAAAGGAGTTTAGACCAGAACTAATAGTTATCAAAGCTGAGAGTTATAAATGCTAATAGTTAGCACTGTTAATAGTTATCAGTTTATAAGAGTCAGCGAGGTCTAAAGAGTTAGAACTTTGTCTATAATGGGACAAAGACCTGAGAGTATACTTATAATGATATAGTTGCAAAGAGTTGCAATAGGTGCTAAGAAATATCATTATGTAAGTATGTCTCAAATATAATGTTCCTGATCTATGATCATCAATGCGGGTCTATCGGTGAATTCACAATATATAGATTAGTGTATGTCTATATCTGACTAGTTCAGATGGTTGTTCTTAGCTGACCATGAGCTTAGAGCTTGTATAGACATGGAGGTATCCAGTCAGGACTGGATACTGAACAGACTTATGAGGACCCCAATAGATATCCTATGAAACCGTCAAAGGAAGGTCCTCTCGAGTTGAGTAGTAATCGTGGTCCTTTGACCTGAGCGCCACGGTGGTCTTGTGAGTGATCCATCATGCTTTGGTTCCACATATGTCAGAGACCTTTCATGGTCTGACCGCTATGTGTCGCTGGGTATGGTCCGATGCTCATGGAGTCTGGTGTGCGTAGATACGGGATCCATCAGCTTACGTAGGTAAGTTGTATATCCGATGCTCCGAGATTGTATTTCATAAAGTCTTGTGGCCACAAGCATAAATGATAAGGCGTAATTGTATAAACTATTTTATCTTCCTAACTTGATATTTGTTCAATTTATCTCAATAATTGGGCTATTTATGCGTATTAATGTTATTTTATAGGTTGAAGCATTATCGGAGCAAGAATACCGGAAAACGGACGCAAATCGGAGCATTAGAGATAAAAATACGAATGGAGGCACTGTTGCTACAGTGACACTGTAGCTACAGTACTGCTACAGTGGCACTGTAGCAACAGTGCAGCGCCGCAGCGCTGGATTTCAGCGCCGCGGCGCCGATTGCAGAAACTGAGCGCCGCAGCGCCAAATCGCAGCGCCGCGGCGCCGGGACCTGGGCAACAAGTTTTGACAGGTTCCTGAAAATCAGGAAGCCCAAAATGCGCCCTAATTCCGTGCTCTTACCTATTTATTTGCTCAAAACTTACATTTTGGGGAGGACTCCAGCTGGGACAGCAGCTGGAAACACAAAGAAACACCTAACTTCTAAGTTTGAAGAAATCAAAGAGGAGGGAAGCAAGCTTCAACAACAAAGGCATTTGACAGGGATGTCTTCTTTGCTTTGATTCTTTACTTGTTGTAAGATGTTTAGTTTACATGTATTGATGGAATTAGCTTCAAGATTGTGTAGTTTAATGATGAGCTAATTTCGTTCATCTAGGATTACATCCTTGAACTCATTATGTGATTGATTTTAGTTCTCTCTTTTATGGTATTAATTCAGCTTTTGATATATTCATTGTGCTTGTGCTTAATGCTATTTGATTACTTGGCCAGTGGTTAAATTGATCTAGAAATGCTTAAATAAACTTGACAAAGGCATTTACGTATTTAGTCTTAAGCATATTGATGCATGATCATAGTGTAGTACACTTGAGTTTCATATGAGATAGACATATACTCATAAGGCATGTATGGCTCATAAAACTTGTGCTTAATGAATTTTGTTCAATTTATTTATCATAGACATATAGATATTTGATTGGATGGAATAGATTCACTTGACCTGCAAAAGAGGCTTGTGATGTGTTGAGTGTTTTGGTCAATATATCAAGTTGAGAACCAATAAACATCAAAGAGATTCTGCTGAATTTATTTGCATAATGGGGGATAGCTTGTAATCCTAGGATTTCTCATATTGAATATAATTTGTTGGTAATTTAGTTTATCACTTAGCATAATTAAGTTGTTCTTTTACTTGAGTAGTTTAATCATCATACATTAAATCATTTTCTGGATAATAGTAGAAAGACACCATTTCGGTACTTAAACTAGAAAAGATAAATCATTCTCTGTGGGATCGACACTCTACTTATCATATATTACTTGTTGCGACAACATGCACTTGCGCTAATTTGTGTTATAGAAAACACACAACAATAAACCCGGGAAAAGAGTTTCCCACAGGGTTAAACAATATAGCAAAAATGTTTGCGTATATTGTTTATCGAGATACGAATCTGGAGATAAGATTATTGGATGAGCAAATGGGGATTTGATGGTGCTGATCTATATCCCCGCACATCCAGGGTATAAATGATGGAAGGATTATACGTATACGTTATGACCTCAACTTGTATGGTCTGACACGCTGATTTGTAATATTCGTAACGTGTGCGTGGGGCATCGATTACGGATTAATGGAATAGTTCCATTTGACAAATCGGGTGTAGACCTAGAGAGTCCCAATATGAAATGTACTCTTTGAGCACTTGGGCAGTGTACCGTATTGAATTGTTCAATACAGTATAATTCAGCAATTACTAAGGTTACGTTAACTAAAGTATATGGTTAAATGGTGGGACCCACTTTAGGTTAACTTGGTAACCGAGTAAGGATATAATAGTAATTTCACTTTATGATTATTTAATTGTTAAATAATTAAAATAAATATTTATTTGTTTAATTGTTAAATAAATGATTTAACTTAACTAAGGTTAAAGGTTAACCAAATGGTTAAGTTAAGTTAACCTTACTTAAAGGTTAAGTAAAGGTTAACCTAACTATGGTTAAGTTAGTTAACTATGGTTAAATTAATTAAATATTTATTAACTTAAAGGTTAAGTTAAAGTAATCTAACTATGGTTAAATGTTAACTAAGGTTAGGTTAAGCCAAATGAAATGCAAATGAAATTCAAATTAGTTTGGAATTTATGCATTAGGATATAAAGTGAAATGAAATTGAAAATCATTAGATTTATGAAATTGGTTTTAGATTTTAGGTTTTGCATTTTGGGAGCCAATTCAATTTGAGAAATTGAAATTTTTTGTTTTGTGTTTTAAGTGTTAGAACAACAAAACAAACTAGATAAATGGTTACTAAATGTAATAACTAAAAACAAGATTTGTTTTATTTATTCAAGAGTTGAATAAAAGGAAAAACAAATTTAATTAAGTTAAATTGTTTAACTTTGAAAAATGTTTATGAGTTAAACATATATGCTGGATTAAGATGCTGTCATTCTAGACAATCAAACCCACCCTTGTTGATTGCTAGAATTGATCAAAGATTCATTTCATGGTGGACTTCAAAGAAAATTAATCTAAAGGCTTCATTGGTGATATTTCTCAATTTCGAATTTCAATTTAATCAAATGTTATTTTCTGTGTTCATTATATTTAATCTTCTGCTGTGCACATGTATGTATGAGATATGTATATTGTTTGTATGATGAACACAACCCACATGCAAGCACCCAAAGTTTTATTTGATAAAACCCACATAACCCAACAACATATACATTAAGAAACCTTCAATATCCCTATCACAGAATTGATCAACCTTCTTTTAGTAGTCACACATTTTCCACACTATGTTAACTGAAAGGCATTCAACAAAGGCGTGGAATGAAGATTCTAGGAAGTTATCATATTGGAAACAATCTAAATCAACTTGGATGTGCCTTCTCTTTAAAGCCAACCTAGTTAGAATTATGTTGTAAAAGACTACACAAAAGTCTTTACTTTGAAGGGGATGTTTGGGGACCACACCTTTGTACTAGCCTCTATGGATATTGATCTGGCCAGCTAGTATCCAAACTTAACTTAATAAACACTTAAAGGTAATGGATGCCAAATTAGTGTGTCAGCAATTTGCGAAACACCACTAATGCTGCATTGACCAGCCATAAGAGCTCATTAATTGTGCTAAAATTCCAAAGACCCTATTCTGTCATTAGGTCTAAAATGCAGTACAGATCTCTTCCTATACTTGTTATGATTGTCCTAAAGTTTAGCATCCTTGGTAACCATGGATTGGAAAAAAACTACAATACCTGAACCATTCCCCACTCTCCATCTAACTCCACGAGCCATCAATTCTTTTCCCCAATCCAAACTTCACTATAAAAAAGAAAACCTTCTTTGTCATTGACCTCTCCATAAATTTATATGAGGGAAGTATTTTGCTTTCAAAATTCAGGCTGGTAATGAAAAGGGATTCGTTAGCACTCGCTAGCATTGTTTTACCATAAATGCTTTATTAAAGTCTTGAAGATCTCATAACCCTAATCCCCTATCCTTTATGGTAGGAAAAATATCCTCTTATTTTAACCAGTGAATTTTGTTTCCTTTCTCAAAATATCCCCGCCAATAATTCCTTATCAGTTGGACAATCCTGTTAATGATTGAATTCGACAATTGGGATATGGAATATGATGGTATTGTTTGAATGACTACCTTTAGCAAGGTAAGTTTGCCTCCCAAAGAGAATGATATAGACTTCTAAAGCTATAACCTTCTCCAAGCTCATTCCACTATATGTTGAAACACTACCTTTTTGTTCAGCCCAATAAATGAAGGCAGACCTAAGTACTTCTTATATGCACTTTCAACTGTCAAACCCAAGGTACTCAAGAAGTTATTCTTAATCCTATCCTCAATGAAAGGATTAAAAATGATTAAAGACTTATTGAAATTTATTTATTGTCCAGATAATGACTCGTACCTAGATAGAATTTGTTTTATTATAGTAACATTTAATATGGTAGCTTTGTTGAAGACCAAGCTATCATCTACAAAAAAAAAAGATGTGATGCCCTTAGAGCATTACATGCACAAGCAAAGCCACATAAAGAACCCCTTAATTCTACCTATTGAAATATATACAATAATCCCTCAGCATATATCAAAAATAAATATGGCAATAGTGGGCAACTCTATCTAAGGCCCCTTGTAGGGGTTACATTTCTCGTTACTATTCCCTTAACCAGAAAACAGAGTCAAAAAATTAATACATAATTAAAGGTCAACTCTACCCATCTCCTACTAAATCCTAATTTAGTCATTAACCCTAGTAAAAATCGCCACTCAACACGGTCATAGGCTTTACTCATATCTAGCTTACATGCTAAGAACCCTTTACCACCCTTTTTATTCTTTAAAGAGTGCATCAATTCAAAGGAGCCAATAATTGTTGGAGCTAGTGTGCATATTGTTGGGATTTGTGCTTACGTGTCATCCCATTATGTATAAATATATAATGATAGTATTTATATAATTATTATTTCTAATAAAATTGTTAATATTATTTATTATTAAAATAGTAAGATGCTTGTAACATTTCAGACATTGTATGATCTGAAGGAGTTTGGATCTGGTCTAAAAGAGTTTAAATCAGTGCTAAGAGTTAGCAACACTAATAGTTATAAATACTAAGAGTTAGTGACGCTAAGAGTTAGCATGTTCATATAGTTAGCGAAATCTAAAGAGTTAGAGCCTTGTCTGAAATTGGACAATGACCTGAGAATATATTAGTAATGACATAGCTGCAAGGAGTTACAGATGGTGCTAGGAAATTTCATTATGCAAGTATGTTCTCAAAGACAATATTCCTAATCTAATTTCATCGATGTGGGTCTATCGATGAAACTCATTAATATAGATTAGTCCATGTCTATATCTAGATGGTCTTAATTATTAGTCTTAACAAATTAAGAGTTTAGTAAGAAGCTCGTATAGAGATACAGATATTCAGTAAGGACTGGATATTGAACAGACGCATGAGGACCTCCAATAGACATCTCATAAAGCCGTCAATGGTAGGTCTTTCGAGTTGAGTAGTCTTTGTGGTCCTTTGACCTGAGCGCTACGGTGGACTTGTGAGTGATCCACCATGCTTTGGTTTCACACATGTTAGAAACCTTTCATGGTCTGACTGTTGGGTGTCGCTGGGTATGGTCCGATGCTCATGGAGTCCGGTGTGCGTAGATATGGGATCCATTAGCTCATATGAGTGGGTTGATATCCTGATGCTCTGAGATTGTATTTCAGAAAGTCTTGTGGTCGCAAGCATAAACCTCATAAAATATATTCCGGAGGAATAAACAATATCACAAAAGTGTTTATGGATATTTTTTAATGAAATATAAATCTTGAGATAAGTTCATGGTTGAGCAAATAGAGATTTGACGGTGATGATCTATATCTCTGCTCTTTAAGGATATAAATTGATGGAAGGATTATACGAATATGCAATAACCTCAACTTGCATGGTCTAACACGCTAATTTGTAATATCTATAACGTGTGTATGGGGCATCATTCACGGACGTATGGAGGAGCTCCATATGACAAATTAGGTGTGGACCTAAAGAGTCTCACAATATGAAGTGTACTCGTTGCGCACTGGGGTAGCGGAATGATTGAATTAATTCGATCCAATAAATTTTAGCAAAATAGAATAATTGTTTTGAGATCCCTCGAGATGTACATTTGTCAAGGCGTAATTGTTAAGTACATCATTTAATTAATTAACAAAAATTATTAACCAATAGGATGATGACAAATGAAAAGATCTAAGCCCTTCATTTTGTTTCATGATATATTTATTAAATAATACAAAAATAGTTTTTGTTTTATTTGATAATATTATTAACAAAAGTTGTTAACCAATAGAATTGTGACAAATGGAAAAATCTAAATGCTTCTTTTTGTATCATGATATATTAATAAAATAATACAAAAATAGTTTTTAATTTATTTTATTATATTAATTAAATAATCAAAAATTATTTTTTGATTTATTTATTATATACATTTAATGTACTAAAGATTATTATATAATTTATTGCATTAATTTTGTTTAAATGAATTTAATATTTGACCATTATGAATGGTGGAGGATTTTTTTATATTTCATGTATTAAAGTAAGCCATTAAATGAATTTTATTCATTTTGTTTCTAATAGTTGGCCGGCCATTTCTTAGCTAATGAGTGAAACACTTCTTAATATAATGATAATGTTTCATTCATTATGAAAGTGGTGAAAGCAATTGAATTGTTTATGATAAAAAAATTGAAACAAAACAAATGAAGAGAAAACAAGAATTCATTCAATTCTTGGAGAAGAATTCGGCCAAGTGCAAAAAAGAGAGTGAGAGATATTTTTGGTCTCATTTTTTCTTTCAATGAGTTGAAAGAATATAAGGTGAAGTTATTATTTTGTAATTTTTCAGATTTCTACATGTTTAGAAATATTGTAAATGACAATAGAGAAAAATAATTCTTGTTGTGTTAGTAAAGAGTTATTAACAAGAACAAAATAAAACTTCATCTTCCTCTCCTCTTCCATGGATGGCTAAATCATATTCTTGTTTATGAAACAAGTATATGTATTCAAAGAGGTTGAATACAAGTTGCTGAAAATTCTAAAGCTACCATTCTATCTCCTTAATCCTATCAAAAGTTATGGACTAGAATTGTTCAACATATACTTTAAGGTGAGCTCTTCACATGGATTATTGAAGGACTTGAAGAATTTGTAAAGTTACCTTCATTAGGTGAGTATTTACATTATGTTATAATATAATATTGTTAATCATGTTTATAATTATATAATTGTTATACTTACGTATATATGTGATATATATGTTGAATTTGTTAAAATGGGGGTATATGTAACATGCTTCCACTGCGTATAATTAATTTTTTAAATTACGTATACACTCGTATATCACACACTCAATATCCAACACATATGCCATTATAATATTGTATGAATATTAATTATTTAATATTTATACAATAAATATTTTGAATAAAATCGTTAATATTAAACATATATGGTACTATGCTTGTAATAGTATAGACATTATATGATCTGAATGAGTTCAGATCTGGTCTAAAAGAGTTTAGATAAGCGTTAAGAGTTAGCATCACTGAGAATTATAAATGCTAAGAAGTTAGCAGGTTATAATAATCAATGAAATCTAAGAAGTTAGAGCCTTATTTGTAATAAGACAAAGACCTGATGGTATACTAGTAATGACATAGTTGTAAAGAGTTGCAATTAGTGCTAGGAGATGTCATTACACAAGTATATTCTCAAACACTATGTTCATGATCTATTTGCATCGATGCGGGTCTGTCGGTGAATCTCTTTCATATAGATTAATGTATGTCTATATCTGTAAGTTATAAATGGTTATTCTTAACTGACCATGAGTTTAGAGCTTATATAGGCATACAGGTATTTAGTCAGGACTAGGTACTAACAAGACTCACAAAGACCTCTAATAGACATCTCATAAGCCGTCAATAGAGGGTCTTCTCGAGTTGAGTAGCATTCGTAGTCCTTTGCCTTGAGCACCACGGTGGGCTTGTGAATGATTCATCGTGTTTTAGTTTCACGGATGTTAAAGACCTTCCATGGTTTAAATGTTGGGTGTCACTGAGTATGGTTCGATACTCATGTTGTCTGGTCTGCATAGATATGGGATCCGTCAGCTCATATAGGTGAGTAGTATATCCTGATACTCCAAGAATTGTGTTTCAGAAAGTCTTTTGGTCAAAAGCAGATACCTCAGAAAAGAGTTTTTTGTAGGGTTAAACAATATCACAAAAGAGTTTACAAATATTATTTTACAAAAATATAAATCTGGAGATAAGTTTATGGATGTGCTTATAGAGATTTGATAGTGCTTATCTATATTCCTACACATCCAGGATATAATTTATTGAAGGACTATACGTATGCATTATAACCTTAACTTGTATGGTCTAACACGCTAATTTGTAATATTTATGATATGTGCATGGGGCATTGATCACGGACTTATGAAATAGTTTCATTTGATAAATCCGGCATGGACCTAATGAGTCCTGCAATATAAAGTTTACTTGTTGTGCATTAGAGCATCACACTGAATTAAATTATTCAATCTAGTAACTTCCAGAAAAATCAAATATTTATTTTAAGAACTCTCAGAATGCACACGTGTTAATACTTAAGTGTTAAGTACATTAATTAATTAATAATTATTGTTGACTATTTGAATAATGACACGTGGTGTATAGTAAACTTTTGGTTAAATTAATTCAAGTGTGTGATTTAGTAAAACTTATTTTAGATTAATTAAATGCTTAAGGGGAATTTTACCAAATTAATTATTTATTTGTTAAATAATTAAAATATATTTATTTAACTGTTAATAAATGTTAAAATTGACCATGATTAAATGTTAATCAATGGGTTAAATTAAAGCAATGGTTGCTTTAAGGAAATGAATTGAAAAAGCACTTGTTTCTTATGGCTACAAGTTGTCGGCCATTAACCATTCAATTGAACAAAATTATTTTATTTATTTTAACATATAAATTATAAGCCTTTATGGCTAAGCTTAAATGAAATATTTGTAATATAAAAACAATTCGTTTTGCTTGGCTTTAAGTGCTTGGACGGAAATGATTTAAACAAAAGTTGTTTTGATTATTTTACATTAAATGACTACAAGTTTTAATCGCTAAGATTTAAGTGGGCCAATTGCTTAAATGTTAAGCAAAGATATTGGCTCATAAAAGTGAATTGATATTTTCATTTAGTCTTCTTCTTCTTTTTGGTTCGGTTATTAGGAGAAGAGTTAAGAGATCAAAATTTTTGTTTTGTTTTCTTTCTTCAAATGTTGGAGAAAAGATCCATCTCTTTTCTTTTTATGTTGGCCGGTGGAAGAAATTGATATTTATTTATATAAGAGTTATATTAATAAAAATAATTTTTATTATTTTAAAATAAATATATATTGGTATTTAGCTAATATCAATAATTTAAGAGTTAAACTAGAGATTAAAAGTTAATCTCTGGGGTTTATATGTTAAATCAGTATTAGATTTAAAGTTATTATTCTAGCGACTTGAGTCCACTCTTTTGAGTCATAGAATTACCAACGGATTCATTTTAGGTGGTACTCCAACTTAAACCATTGAGCTCCTTAAGGTTGCATTCCTCCCCTTCCTGATCACTTGAATACATAAACTTCATTGAAATATTCCAAGAACATAAGAGGAAAATTATATAGCCTTTTAAAACGTCAAATAAGTTCCTAACTCTGCCACATTTCATTCTTATTAGGGAAACCATAGAATCCTCTCGCCCTCCAAACATCATTCGATGAGTCTTTTATTTTTATGTCAATATAAGCAGAAGAAAACTCTAGAATTAAAACATCCCAAATATCACTCCATATCACAGAGAGTCCTCCACTTTTGAACTATCCACATGAAAAGAATTATGAAAACCCAAGCTATTCCTAACTCTTTCCGCCCTTTCACCATATAACTTGCTTTCCAACACGAAAACCAAACTTGGTGAACCTTTAAAAAAGAGTTTTTGTAACCTCTTTAATGTACGGGAGTTCCTTAAGCCCCATGCATTCTAGTATATAATACTCATGTTGGTTATTAAATAAATTTTTTCTGTTTATAAAAATAAATGCAGTGGAAGTCAGACCGTCTTGTTCATAATTACATGTATAGGGATAGAAGATTACCTCAATTCCTTGCTGTGGCAGATCTTAAATTGACTGGATGCAATCTTCTCTACTATCCTCAATCTTTAAACTCAATGCGTGTAGGCGTATAGTCTTTTTTAATCTCTAAAACTACTAATACCCAAATCTAAGAGAATTGTATTAATTAAATTCTTTTCTCACGTAAGAATATGTAAAATAATTTTTCTCTGTATTGTTATGGTACATTTTTCTTATTACATACCTCCGAAATATATATAGGGATCTCCCTTGGGTATTTAAAATTTGATTAGGATTAGAAAATTAGAGTTTGAGTAGGATTTGAGCCAGTAGAAGGACTACAAGACCTATAGTCTTTCTAACTTCAACTTAAAAGGCTTAGTCCTTATTACCTCATAATACACCAATTCTTCTAAGTTAACCCTAGGCTATTCCACTAAAAGCTAAGGACTGTACTCTAGTAACCCATGTTATAAAGGCCTAGTCCTTATTGCCTCTTTAATTACTTATTCACCCCTAAGTCACTGAATGTTCTAATGATTATTTTTAATATATCTATATTTGTAAATAAACTTATAAATAAATATTATTATTCAATAAATAATTTATTGAATAAACTGTGGCCACAGATTCAAATGATCAAGTACTGCAAACAACTTAGGTAAACATTAATTATTAGATTCCATCTTGCAAATATATATTCCTACGACCCATGAAATTATATCTCCAAGCTATTAATAGGGCGTAATTGTATAAAATATTTTATCCTCCTAAACTTGATGTTTGCTCAATTATCCCAATAATTTGGCTATTGATGTATATTATTGTTATTTTATAAGTTTAAGCACTATCGGAACAAAAATATTAGAAATCGGATGCAAATGGAACTTTTTAAGATGAGAATCTAAAAATGGACTAAAATGCTCAAAATGTAAATAGTGCTACAGTGCAATGCCGGGGCATTGGCCGGGGTGCCAATTCCAGAAACTCCACGTTGCAGCATTAAATTATGGGCATTGTTTCAGGGCATTTTTGTCCTCTTTTTGCAACCCTAAACCTATATAAACACCCATTGTTGAGCCAAGTAATTTTAGGCAGCAAGGGGCACGAAATTGCAAAGGGAAAGAAGGCTTGAGCCAATTTGAAGAGAAGAAATGATGTCTCCAAGGTTTCATGAGCATCATTGAAGACATTTGGAGGGTTGAAACCTTGGAGACATCCCAAATTCGGTTTTCTCTTCCCTTTTATTTGTTTTTCTCTTTTGTTTTAATTTTCTATTATGAAATTTGCTTACATTAGTTGTATCTATGGATGGTTGGATAATTTTAGTTATGGTCGAATTTGTATATGATTAAACTTAATTTTAAGGCTTGATGTAGTTTTATTCATATTATGTTTGGATGATTTAATATAAATTCGTGTAATTCATTTATGTTTCTTTATGCTTAATGCTTCCAATTGATTGGAGAATGAATTGGTTGTTGTGAATTTATGGATTGATGCTTGGAAGAGATTGACCCATTTTTAAGATTTGGGAGAAACATAGCCTTAGGTTGTTATTGAGTTGAAAATCTAATAACACTTAGGTAATCATCATGGTTTTTCTTAGGATTTGCATGAGGTGCACTCCAAGTGTCTGATAAAATGAGTGACAGGCGCAAACTCTTTGGGATGTGCCATTATGCCTAGGGTTATATGTGGTGCTCTCCTTTTTAAAGTGTTTGATAAAATGCGTGACAGGCGCAAACAATTTTGGTGTGCCATTATGTCTACAATTTTATTTGACGCTCGGGAGAGGTAATGAAATTAATCCTTGGGTAATCAATTTAAAGGTTGCGTAACCCCTGTTTATGTAAACAAGTTAGATAGACATATCAACTTGAATATGTATGCATAGTATCTCATTTGGCACTCGAAAGAGGAAATGAGATTAGTCTTAAGCCCTTAATTAATGAATTGAACGAATTTGCTAAATAGGAAGAACATAGAAAGAATAGAATGAAATCAATACTTTAGGATCCCATTTGTATAGACTTCACTATATCGCAAGATTATCATTTTGTTGTAGATTGTATGTTCTAGGCCTTAATGGAACTTTATTGAACAATATGTGTTGAAGTTGCTATATGATTAATAACTTTCTTATGTTATTCGTTTATACTTTTTATGCGCTTAATGCATCTAATTGCATTGGAAAATGTATTGGATGATTTGAACATTTGAGTTATGTACTTGAAAAAGTTTAATACATATATTGGTTGTAAAAAGCATAGGTTTGAGTTTGTTGAGTTAGGAGACTAATGAACTTAAGATAGTCGTTTAAGGGTAGCTTAATGCGTGTATATATAACGGGTTAGATAGAAATATCAACTTAGTTAGTTAAGGATGGATGCTAATGGACTGAATGAAGATAAGATTCTGAAAAATAAATTCATACTCAACATACATTATCTGAAAGCATGTGTTACTTTTGCATGAATACATGAAATGCATTTATGTAGAACTCTTTAACTACATTATACATCGATAATTTAATTTTCATTCAGAATACGCCTCCGTAGGGTGGTCGTATCCATCATAAATCAGATTAGTACCGTACTAATTTATTATTATTATTATCTAAATATCTCATATCAAATAATAATAAACTACCGATTCTTTGGCCCTTAGATTTAATTGACAAAAACTCCGTATGGAGGATATCAATCAACCTAAGTTGAGTGTACAACCATTATTTCAATCATTTATATTTTCCAATCAAAAAAGCCACCGTAGAGTAGTCAGTTTCGCATGAGTCCTATATTGGATCTTATCCTTTAGGAAAGTCTTATCTAGTAACCAGTTCTGATTAATACCCTCCGTAGGGAGCTCACAAGATTTGAGGCAAGGCATTAATCTACCTTGCTATAGGACTAATAATGGAGGCCATGGGCTTTATACCTAAAGCCCCCTCTTATTTAATATTTTAATTCTTAGAGTTTTTCATTAATTTATAAAATGATGTTCTATTCATTAATATCTAATTTTATTTTCATAAAATAATTAATAAGGTCATGTCAAATAATAAATTAATATAATATTAAAATTATGATAATAATCTTATCCTAATCTCATTAGAATATTAATGTCATACAATATGATATATATTATACATGGACATGTGAATGTGGCATCCTTAATCTATATGACATGTTATTCATCCAATTAATTAACTAGATAAATAAATAACTCATAATTCATGACTTTTCCTAAGAAGAAATATATTAAAAATTAAGCCTAAATTCTTCAAAGTTTTCCTTGAAGTTAACTTGGGCTCTTCCATAATATTACCTCCTCTTGCTTGTCTTCTTTTATGGGCTTGAATTTTGGGCCTCTTAATTTTCTTTGGTCCACTTATTTTAAAAATAAATTGGACTTATTTTAGGCTTTAAAATTTCTTTAGGCCTTCAAAAAAAATTTAAATAAAAAATATTTTTAGATCCAATAATTTTAATAAAATAGCCCAATTAAAATTTTATAAAATTGAACCAACTTTAAATTTTGAAATACCCAAAATAAATTCAAATATAAATTTGGGTTAAATTTAGGACCTATTTGTAAATTTTTAAAGCTATTTGGTCAAACTTTAATTACCCAAAATTAGAGGGGACCGAGAAGAATAATCAATTTTGTTAGGTCCTATTTGCATATTTGATAAACTTTTAAGAGTCTATTTGTATAATATACAAATAAACTTGACCAAATCAGAATCAATTAAAATAGAGAGAGGCCTAAGTGATAAATACTGTGAAAACCCTATTTCCACAATTCCCCCCTCCCGCGGCTCCTCTCTTTCCCAGCCCTTTCTCTTTTTCTACCCAATCTCCGACAACCACAAAAATCCCACTGACGAAGAGCATGGTGAAGATAACCTAGCTGCCGCCGACGAAGCTTGCCTCCAGTAGCACGAAGGAGACCGTTCAGCACCGCTATTCTCCTTTCAATGTCAGGAATCGCCAGCCTTGTCTGGCAAAGCTGCTGGGTGGGTAGCACCAAGTCCGAGCGAGATCAACTTTCAATAGGCGAAAATTTCATATGCCGAATTTTTTATTATTTTATTTATTACAACAAAAATAATAATAATAATAATAATATTTAATCTAACCAAGAAGGGAAATTGTGATATTATTTCATCACCCCCTCTTGTTACAATTTTAAAAAAAATATAAACAAATATCTAACCATGAATTATTGAGCGTAACCATTCATCACATAATTAATAAAAATAACAATGTAGATTAATATGTAAGTAGTGCCACAATAAATAATTATTGCTAAACACAAAATAAACTATACATGTAATATGAAACAAAGTGGCTCTGATACCAGTTGTTGGTATGGTAAATAAAAATAAATTTTCTCTTTATAAAAATAAACGCAGCGGAAGTCAGATCGTCTTGTTCATAATTACATGTATAGGGATAAAAGATTATCTCAATTCCTTGCTATTGCAGATCTTGAATTGACTGGCTGCAATCTTTTCTACTATCCTCAATCTTCAAACTCAATGTGTATGGGTGCGTGGATCTTTTTTAATCTCTAAAACTACTAATACCCAAATCTAAGAGAATTGTATTAATTAAATTCTTTTTCCACGTAAGAATACGTAAAAGATTTTTTCTCTGTATGGTTGTGGTGCATTTTTCTTATTATATATCTCTCATATATATAAGGATTTCCCTTGGGTATTTAGAATTTGATTAGGATTAAGAAATTAGAATTTGAGTAGCATTTGAGCTAGTAGAAGGACTGCAAGACCCATGGGCTTTCTAGCTCCAACTTAAAAGGCCTAGTCCTTATTATCTCATAATACACAAATTCTTCTAAGTTAATCACATGTTGTTCCACTAAAAGTCAATGGCTGTACTCTAGTAACTCATATTATAAAGTAAAAGTCTATTTAATTAAAACTCTTTTTAATTAAATTGGGCCTGGTCTTTAGACCAATAATAACCACTTAATTATAGCTAAGTCATGAAAAAAAAATGTCTTACCTCTTTAATTACTTATTCGCCTCTAAGTCACTGAATGCTCTAATGATAATTTTTAATATATCTATATTTGTAAATAAATTTACAAATAAATATTATTATTCAATAAATAATTTATTGAATAAACCGTGGCCACGAACTCTAATGATCAAGTACTGCAAACATCTTAGGTGGACATTAATTATTAGATTCCATCTTGCAAATATATGTTTCTACAACCCATGAAATTATATCTCCAAACTATCGAGATTTTAACCGTTTATATGAATCTCACTCTGTGATAGCTCAAAAGATACAACGCATGAATGTAAGTTCATTACCTGCTTAGAATTAAGATCAATCAAGTTTATTAAAATTTTTGTGAATTAAGATCTACGACATTTAGTTAACTAGATCGAAATTGGCAATAATCCCGTTTAATGTAACATATACACTAGTTTTTCTACTCGAAGTCTCTACTTCGATGATCAAGATAAATCATCCACTATAAAAAGTATAAAAATTACAACCTTACATAATGAAATGCCATTTTCATTAATGGTTATAAACATGATTTAATTTATAAAGAACTTGTGATCTATAACATCTGTATTAGCATTATATGCCTAATACATAGATCACATACTTTATAAATATGGGTATATAAATGTATGCTTAATTATATATATAAATAAACTTTATTAATCTAATTAAAATATTATTATACATGCTTTAAGGACATAAAATAATATAAAATATCTAACAACTCATTCTTCCTAGTGAAGTTGCTCCACAAGCCCCACCTTACAGGAGATTTGATTTTCAACTTGGATTTTTTTGGAGGGAGATTCATCATTCTCAGAAAAATCCCTACCATTTTTTCATTTCAAAACACCGCTCGAAACATTCGTCACCTTTTCATTCTCGTAGAAGAAAATCCTTTGCTATTTTACGATTTTCCCTGGCTCTAGCACTCATTTGTAGGATATCAAGATTTTTGCCATTTTCTCGAAGGCTCAAACCCTTTACCCTTTGAAATTTATTCACGTCTGCTATTGAACTATACCCTGCTTCACCACAGCCTTTCTGAAGAAAAGAACCTCCCATCCTGCCACTAGAATCCTCCTTCCAGGTAGCTCCCTGAAAATCAGTCGAAGACTCCTTCCTGGCAACACCCCGAGAATTAGGTTGGGTAACTAGTAAGTTGGATAGGATTTGAAAAACATTGGACACTTTGACTGGTTTCGCAAAGTTTTCTAGACTCTTTAGTGGATTCAAATTTAAATTAGAACTGACTTTTCCAGCTGAGATCACCGCCATATTATTCGGAGAGGACTTCTGACTATCTTGATCCGAATTCCTCAACATACTTGAACTGAAACCTAATTCGCTCTTGAGTCCAAAAGTTGAATGTTATCCGTTTCTGAATATTTCTCACCCCTAATAACACCACTATTTGCCTCCGAATTACCTGGAGTTTTCACAGTTTGGATTTCATGATAATCAAGACCGTCACCATCCTCCGAAGGAATTGAAACCTTCTCAGCCAACGATGAATCATGCTCAAAATTCCGCTCCTCAGTTGGAATATTATAAGCATTCTTCTTTGCACCCTGAACATCCTTCAGGTTATGTTGAGGCACAACCGCCCACACTCTTGGAATACCATAGATTACCAGTTTTTTTTTTAAATGACAGGATAATCTTCCAAACACTCTCTATAATAGTGTGTGAAGCATCCAAAGAGAGTGCAAAAATCTGGTAACTTCTCATACCCGAAGTCCACCCACACCAACTTATCCGTAGCTCCTAACCAAAGAAACATACCCTTATCGGATTTTCAGTTTCTAGCCGAACTCTACTTCTCATAAATTTTCTTAAGTAGAAGCCATCATGATCCGCCTCAACATCTAAGAATTCGCCTAGTTTGTTCCAATAATCTCGGCTATTTCTGGATTCATATGGACTATAAGAATATTGAATACCTATACCTATAAGGGTATGGATCGAAACTCTGGGTCAACTACATAGGACACATCCGAGGCCACCTTAAGGGCCAGTTAGTATTTAGAGAAATTCCACGGTTCCAGAAGAAGTACCCTTTTCCTATTATCTTCCTTCTGAAATTCAACTAGGAGTATCTCTTTCCCCAACCATCTGAATTTCACCTTTCCCTTTGGTCTCAAAACCATTTTCATAATATTAATAAAAGAAACCCTCTAGAAGCTTTTTCTAGTGAGAACTTTGACAAAGAGACCAAACGAAGCTTGTTCCTCTGCCTGCAAATAACGCTTTCATCAATACCTAACACTTCCTCATTGTGAGAATTATCAATGCAAAATTTTACTATAGATTTTCAATTTCATTTATGGCAAGAGAAGAAATCAAAATATTGAATCATTAGGGATGATAAGAAGGATCTCTAGAGCTATAAAGAGAGTTTTTTTTTTAAACAAAACAATTTATTATTTTTTAATATGTATTTTTAATTAGTTATGTGTGGTTAAAATTTATTTTTTAATTATTTTATTTCTTATCAATATAGATGATAGTGAATCAAATTTGGGATAGATATCCCTAAATTCATATCTATATCTATTTTATAAAATAAAAACCAAATTCTTTCTAAATTTAATACAAATTTAAAGTTTTATTATCAAACTCTCTCTAACAGATATATAATCCATACTAATTTCAAAGAAATTCTTAAAAATATATCAATCAAAATTATATTATAAATTTAAATTCATACTTTCAACAAGACATAACATAATAATACTAGTTTAATTAACATTTAAAATAGTCACAAATAAATAAATAAAAATTATATAAAATAACTAATATAATAAAAGTCAAGTCTACAATCAAAGTCCTACAAGCAAGTCCATTACTAATATTATTTTAATATAAAATTAAAAATTTAATACTAAGTTCACACGTCCTATCTTAGTCAGTAATAGTTGCACTACTTGTCCAACATGAGGGGATGTCAATGAAAAAATTAAACATATTAATATTCGGGAATACGCATAATGAATATTGAGAATATTTTACTAAATTTGTATCTATCCCAAACCAGTTGCAGATTTTTATTTTGTGTACCAAATTCATTTTAAATTTACTTCAAATCTTACTAAATCTTTTCTAATATGATCGAATTTTGATAGGTTGTGAATTTTCAAATCATTTTGCTATCGCTACTTATCAACTACCAACTTCGTATTAATAAAATGATTAAGAAAGGATTTAAGAACATTCTAGCAAACCTCAACCGAGATTTACTAGTTTCTCTATTCCACTTGTCCAAAAACAAAAACTCTACACTGGACATTTTTCCATATATGATGTAGACATTTTTTGGCAGTAAAATTTTTCTACCATAAGATGCTAGAGAATTAAATGAGTTTTTAAATAGACACTCATTTAAAATGATTTTGTTTTATAAGACATAGAGGTGTCTTGGAAAGACATCATTGAAGAAACATAGTAGTGCCTTTTAGAAATGACAAAATCATGCATATTTTATAAATGAATATAATTGTTCATATTGTTTATGAATGGACATAATCATGTATGGAATTTTTATGAATGACACAACTGACACAACTATTTGTGGGATTGTTACATTTGAAATGATAATAGGTCTTTTGACCATTGATCAAGTTTAAAATTTGATCCAATAGCCATAAATGAATAGCTTTGCATGGATAATCATGTCTCAAATGAAAGGTTATCAGAACATCTATAAATATGATCTTGTTTAGGCCATCTTAAAATTACCTAAGAATTTCTATATTCACTTTTCTCCCACTAAATAGTAAAAACGAATTTTGCATATTTTTATGCATTAAAGTCTTCAATGTTTTTTTTTTCTACACAAATGAAATATTAAATTTTGGCAGATTTGCAATGCTCAAGAGTATTCTAATTTACTTTCGTCAGTACATAGTGCAGGCAAACATAAATAGGGCTGTATTGTATCTTGAAGGCCTTTTTGCTTGGCCTATGTGCACCACTTAATTGGTAAGAGCAAAAACATCTTAAAGAAAATGATATTTATAGCGTACTTTAAAACACGCATTTTTCTTTTGCAAATTTATTATAACTTCTGTTTCTTTGTACTTGCAACTTTATACACATATTTCATTAAACAAAGTTTACTCTTTATTTTTTAACATAAGGTAGTTTGTGTCCATATATATGAGGTTATTGCTATGATTGACAGAACACCAAGTGGGTGATTGCACTTGATCTACCACTAGGGTAATATGAATGAATGCTAATTTATCTAAATATTTAAATTAATTCATTTTAACATCAGAACATTCAGATATTGTGATTGAACTTTTAATTATACTTCATCAATATGTCTACATAGTTATCACATTCTTCATCAACATAGGTCTCAACTAGCGGTGATAATTTGAATTTACTTGTCGTGTCAAATATAATTATAACAAATTTTAAGAAATTTGATTAGATTTAATTGTATCAAGATTCTCAAACTCGATTTTAGCTTGCTTAATGTAGTATCGTAATTGTATCTTCTATTTAACATATTTTAAAATAATTTAAAATACTTACGATACCATTTAATCGCTCTCTAAATAATTGTAGTTTAGATATAATAAAATACGTTTTAAAATATGATAAATATAATTTAAATAAGAACTAAAATTTTTTTGAAGTATAATAAATATAAAAATAACTATAGTAAATTATAATTAATTAATTAATATAATATAAACACATTAATTATTAATCATATTGTCAATCAGCTAGCGGTTTAAAAACCTTAAACTCGAAACTGACATAATTATTAATTATCTCATATTTATGCCACACGTTTAATAATCGTATGAATTATATCAACCAAAACTCATTAAATTTATGTTATATTTATGTTTGGTTGGTAGATCATATCACAATTGCCGGAAACATCCGGAGACATCACTAAATTCAAAGATGTCTCTTACAAAGAAGAATTTGTTGGGATTTTCTCTGAACCCCAGTCCAACTTATTTGATTGATATAATCTCTTTCATTTACACGGCGAACAGCTTAACTTACAGCAAGCATGCCAATTTCTTAAAAATAAAAAAGAGGAGAATTACAATAGCTTACAACCCAGCCTAGCCTATAAAATAGGCTGGGCTGGGCTGGGAAGAAAGGATCTCATTTTTTTTTGCTTCACGCCTGATGAGATGATAATTAGTAGATATATTAGAGTAATTATGTTAGAATTGAGTCATATAACTTTTTATTTGTTATGATTTAATTTTTTTATAATAAATATTGGTGTGCAAACTCTTTTTTTTTTATATTTTTTGAAAAAGAGAATTAATATATGATGTACTTGAAATTTGTTACCTCTAATTTTTGATAAATCTCTAATTATATGTTTGACAGGAATTCGAGTTCGACCATCCATTTTCTGCATTATTTCTTTCAGAATATTTACCAAATTTTCAACCTTATATGATTATCATACACAGAATGCACCATAGAAATCCTCTTTCATACCGATCATGATTCATATCCAGAGCATGGACCATCATAGGATAATCTTCACTCGCGGCATATTAAATTTACAAACATTATCACGCCATTAGATCCCTCAGTTAAAGTTTGAAGGTGACCAATATTGACTGTTGAAAATACTAATTTACTCTTGATATAATGTATATTGACGTAAAAAGATGAATAGGTATGTGTTTGATTATTTATCGAAATTAGTAAAAATTATGTAATTACGTGTGAAATTATGTTATTTTTTTGCATATGTTTAATGCTAACTAACAAAAGTGAGTTTATTTGATTGATCTTTTTAAATAAAATTTTTAGAAGTAGAAATTTTTTTTAAAATTTTATTTTGATAGTTTAGTTATTAATTAAAAAGTTTCTTTTAAATTACCAAATTATTTAGTTATATGTTGTTATTAAATTATCAAAAAAGATATTTAATAAATATTAAATAATTTTATTTATTTAAGTTTTAAATAAATCAAAATTTAATTAAATTGATCTTGTATTTTATCAAATTCAATCTCTTTAAATATAAAAATTTAAATAAAATTAATATATAATAATCAACAAATCAAATAAATTATTGTATTTGGTGTAAAAATAAAAAATAATATAAAATAGTATTTACCAATAACAAAAAAAAATATTAGTAGAGTCTTGTAAAAACACGATGACTATAGAGATATGGAGATATAATAATGTTGACCCCAAAATCTAATGATTTGAGAGTCAACGAATTAAATTTATTGATCGTCAGAAAGTTGAGTTGTGACTTCAAGGATAGGACGGGTTAAACTAATTTGATCGTATCTTTCCTTCATGGATACATTGTCTGATGAGAACCCTATAACGAAAGACAATAATATCGTAATAGATTTTTATCTAGTATATGCATTCCAATACTTAAGTCAGCAATTGTCCGAAAAGATAAATGATTGACAAGAATATAAAAGGTAACTTGTAGTGAATGACTCAATAAAGGTGTTCTCTCATGGCCTTGAGTATGGTGATCCTAAGAATTTAGGCCTAGAGTATTATAAAAGTCTTGTGAGAATGCAAAATATGTAATTTTAAGTGTTTTTCTCTCTTACTAAATGTGTCTTTATATGTATATGTATATATATGTGTATGTCTTCTTAATCATCTCTCCCCTATTTATAAAGTGGGGATGTAGGTTTAACTTGTAACACTTAGAATTCTATTAGAATTCGAAAGCTTTGATTCTTTCTTACCTTAGTAAGACTTATGTCATAATTTTTCGGATGTTATTTGAATTTAGGGGTCTTTCCTTAATAAGTTAGGTTTTATCTGCAACACTCTATGATTCTCGTAAGTTAAGTTCTTTCAAGAATTTTTTTTGGCCTTTTTAGGGTGGTCAAGTTTGAACATGTCTTTTATTCGATATAAGCAAAGACTGTTCCCCTTGTTTGGAGACCAATCGAATCGATTATGTTCAGTGTTTTGACTAGCTCTTGAGTGGTAAGTATGACTAAGCAAAGTAGCTAAGTTGTGACCAATGCTTTGACTAGCTCAATGAAAGTGTACGTCTCTTTTTTGAAATCTAATTGAATATGGTAGTTAAATTACAACTAATATTCTGCTTAGTTTTGAGATTATAGATCATCTCTTCTACTTTGGAGTCGATTGAATAGGGTAGTCAAGTTACAACAAGTGTTTTAACTAACTCGGAGAGGGTGTTCATAGTTTGAGGACATTTCTGAACCGATGTTATCTTTGGGCCTTTTGTGGACCTTAACTTGTAAGCCATGTGAGTTGCGATTTTTTTAGGTATGATGGGGCAAAACCTTTAGCCCTTATAAGTTGAAATCCAAGGAAAAATAGATGGCTTTTAAAAAATATTAAAATTATGTTAGATGAATAGTGTTAATTTTTATTAAGGGTATAACATATATTTAAGATAATATTATTAGAGTATATGTGATATTATAAAAATATTAAAAAAAATTTAAAAAAATAAATTTTCTACTTTAAAAAATTTTAAATTCAAATTTTTGTAACCAGAGGAAAAATAATTTTTTTTATTTTTAATTTTTAAAAATTATAATTAAGAAAAAAAGACATCTGAACCCCTGTAATTTAGGAAAAAGGGATATACAGACCTTTTTAATTTTAAAAATTTTGTTTACGCCCTTGTTAGACGATGAAAACTATTAATTTTAACAAAAAATCTGTTAAAATCAGTGAAATTACCATTATGCCCCCTGATGGCTAAAAAAAAATCAAAATTCAAATGCTCAAAGTGAGATTCGAATTTTTAACCTCTAATATAATAGTAAACACTTTAACCAACTAAACTATTTTAAGTTTTTGTTTATATATGTGATTAAAAATTTATTAGAGATATTATTCTTAATTGACTATTCAAGAAATGAGATATTGATAAGCATTGATCATTATTGATCACTTTGTTGACTGTAATCATTGATCATTATTGACCACTGTTGATCAATAATTATTAAGCAGCTGTTGATCGACATTAACCAACTGTTGATTGGCATTGATCAACAATTAATCAATATTGTTGATCGTTAACAAATGTTAATTGACCTTCGATTAAAATGAATTATTTTTTATTTTTATTCTTTTGGGTGTTAATTTTATAATTTTTATCACCTAATAGAGGTATAAATGAATTTTTAAAATTATAAAATTTGCATGTCTCTTCTCTAAATTACAATGATTCAAATATTATTTTGTAAATAATCAAATATTATCACAAAATTTAAAAAAGATTTTAACATTAAAGTTTTTAAAACAGTATAAAAGTAACTAAACAGGCACGTAATCACGTGGAGGGGTGTAAAAAACTTTAAAATTTTAGAAATGGATAACTTGTCAACTTTACAAGGAAAACTAATGAAAAATTCTCGACTATCACGTTATCCGCATTTGCTCGCCACCCGTCTCACGTTACAAAATGCAATCCAATCGCTCAAATAACAAAACATATAAATGAAAAACGAAACATCGTAGAAGGATAGGTAAAAGATAACGCAACCCCACATGGCATCGGATAGCATAGCATTGCTTTTCCATTTTTGTCCCTTTCTTTAAGTTCATTCTTTAATATACTCTTACATTAGTACTAAATCTATATGTCTATATGACACCCGATCGCCCCCTTGTAGCAGGTTCTTAAAAAAAAACTCTCATTGATTGAACAAGACAACCTCTCGGTTGTTGGGTGCCGTGCATTTCTGGTCTTTTTTCCCCTACATCTGACGATAGCTCATAGCCGTTGGTTCTCCGTGGCTTTCTTTTTGTTGGGCTTTTATTCTTCTTCTTGTTAATGTGTTGTTGCCTTTTGCATTGATTAGCTCTGCATTTGGTAAAGATTCTTGAGATTTGTAGACATTTTTGCTATAAGGTAAAGCTATTCAATCTGATTTCTCAGCTTTTGTTTAGTTTTATTGGTTTATGGTCATATGCAAGAATGCATCTCTTGTCGGGCGATTTATGTGGAAACTGATTCTGTGTTCATAATGTTTGATTTCGTTTCTTTGCTGGGGCTCTAATTTTTTTGGGTACTTGTTAGTGTTTAGCTGCCACAAGATCTTGAAACTACCAAGTACCCATTATTACTATAAATACTTTGACAATTTTTTTTTCTCTGACTGTATCTGTTTCTGTTGTCATTTATGAGGAAGAAATGTTCTAAACTGTAGGATTTAGAAAGAAAAATGATAGTTATTCTGTTTGCTTGTAAAATTTAGCACAATGCTACAAGTTTTAAATTAGTAGAACCTTTTGTCATTGCATTGTCAACTTTAAATTAGATGCGGAAAGTACAATTGGGGCGGGATGATACACTACATGCGAACAGAAAATATTTCATTTCTTGTCATTTCTGCCTAATTCACAATTGGATATATCTGATTTCTTTCATTCTTGTGCTGATTACTTCTGAAACCTGGTCCTGACAGGTCCACCTCTTCAAATGATAGGCAATCACATAGTGGTTATACCATCTTTCAGTGTTAGCTTTACAATTCCTCCATTGTTGACAATTTTTGCTCATTCACATCCACACCGCTATACTCATACCTGCAACTATACACCTATATGCATACCAATCACATCCACCCTCCTAACCCCTTGCCAAACCATGTATGTCCACACTTTCCCTTAGTAATAATTTGTTGATTTATTGTTAACTTTTTAATTTCTTAACTAAAAGGTAATGAATAAAAGCCAATGATATTCAGTAGTACTAAATTTATGTGTAGGCTGTTGTAGGGTTGTAGCTGTGTTCTGGACTGTAAGGAAGGTAATAGTATAAAATGCAAATCTTTCTGCAAATATTATTAAAACAAATGCTGCAAGGCTAAACTTTCTTGTTGAATATTGCTTATAGATGCTGGCTGGAAAATAAATATGAAATATTATAGTGTTTTCCAACTAATGTGCTTAAAAATGACGATTTTGTTTCTCCTTCAATGCTTACTAATTTCATGTATGTTATGAAACAGTTGGAAAGGCAACATGAAGTGGAGAAGAAAATAGGAGAAATTACAGCAGAAGGAATATAAGATCTGCAAATTAAAATTAGAAGGATGGCTGTGTCTGAACAGACAGTGATGGCTATCAAGTCCTACCAAAATCGGGCCCAAGTTCTACTTAAGAACTATTTAATAGCAGAGCCTTTCATTCCATATACGTCTGTCCTTGGTGGCTTATTGGCCTGCAAAGTGGTATACTCTATTTTTCTCTTAGTTTCTTTATATACAATCTGCTTGCACCATTTCCTTATTTTTCCCATTCTTCTTCTTTTGTCTTTCTGATTATATCATATTAACTATTTTTCTATCTAATAGGTCTATGATCTTACTCAGTTGATTAGTACCTTTTACTTCAAGCCATATAATGGTCTAACAAAAATTCAACGAATTGAGTGGAACAATCGGTGAGCTCATATCCAGATTTTCTCTTTTTTTTGGTGGTAATTTTTGCTTACATCTTATTAATTGAATATTCTAATTTTGACAGTGCTATCTCTACAGTCCATGCAATTTTTATTACAGCTATGTCATTATACTTCGTATTCTGGTCAGATTTCTTTTCTGACCAGCAGCTTACTGGTCTTATTACTTTCCGGAGCTCCTTGCTTTCCACTTGTGGTTTAGGGGTGAGTAATTTTCTAACTGTTCTATGCTTATGAAGATCTGTCTTCATACCTTCTGAGAAGTAACCAAAATATATTCTCATATCTTTTGAGATGTCTCTTTTCTTCTAAGAGAATAGTTATGCCCGTGACATTTAAGCATTTAGATTTTATATTCTCATTACAGTCCTTTGTGGTATTATACGAACTAAGATTTGATTTTTCATACTACCCAGAAGATCAAATGCTGCATGCAAATTTCCTTGACAACAGTTTCTCTATTATGTTTTCTTATACTTTATCAATCAATTGTACTTAGGACTGGCTATGAGTTAGAACCATGCTTTTCCGTGCATTAGCTGCATGATGTCCATGGTTTATGCTGCCTTTGGTTGTGATTCCCTTCTCTCTCACTGGCATATCTTGTTGCTTTCACTTCTTCAGAATATAAAGAAAGTTTCTATTCTGATTTTGCTTTCTGTTATAGAATTCCTCCGTAGATAGAGGCAACTCCTCAATGATGTCGCCATTGCTGTAAATTGCCTCTAATGGCTTTTATTGAACATGTTCTTCAATTAATGAGATCAACTTCTATGATAAATGCTTTACTATCATGACTTTAATATGATTTTGACAGGTTTCTGTTGGTTACTTCCTTGCGGATCTTGGAATGATTTTTTGGCTGTATCCTTTTTTAGGAGGAATAGAGTATGTAAGTGTGTTCTCTAGGACGGAAGAAATCAATCATTGGTTTGTTCATTTATTATAATTTCATTTTGTAAAAGGATACAAACATTTAAGCATCCCTTCATTTTTCTCCCTCTTTTATATTTGCATCATTTATCTTATAATGCATTTTTTCAACCACGTTATGCTGGTTTTTATACATAAATATATCATATTTTGGACGTAAAAGAAGTGATGCTTTTGGCTTCAAATCCATATTTGATCTTAAGGGCTTTGATGTGTTTTTCCTGATCTTGTTGGCATGAATGTCATAGCCCCTCGGATATAAATTTGAGAACAACTAAGTTTGTATGCTGTTCTTTTAGTAATTTGGGGTTAAATATGGTTTAAACTAGTGATGAGGATAAAATTGAAAGCCAGCCAATGATCTATAGTAAGTCAATTTGAAGGTGGCATTCACATTAGGTCAACAATGAATCCGTAAATGCAATGTCAATGGCATGAAAACACAACTGACAAGAAATTAGCATCCTATTTCAGGTTGTCCATCACTCTCTTTCTGCAATTGCGGTAGCATACTCTATGTTTTCTGGGGAAGCTCAGCTTTACACATATATGGTGCTCATCTCTGAGGTGACAACTCCAGAGATTAATTTGAGATGGTAGGTATTGTACAAGTTAAATTTTGATAAGAATCTGAATTAGATTTTAATTATTTGTTTGGGCTCAAAGGTATCTTGATACGGCTGGTATGAAGAGGTCGAATGCATATCTCATAAATGGGGTCGTTATCTTTTTCGCTTGGCTGGTGAGTTGTATCCTCTTAAATTATTATCATAAAGGGATATACTTCATTATTTGGTAACCATTGGAATGCTGTTTTCAAGATGATAAAAATTTCTTTTTCTTGAACTTGGTTACATTTTCCTTTTTGTTGGCTTCTCCTTAAATGAATTATAAAAAATGCAGGTTGCAAGAATTGTTCTGTTCATTTACATGTTCTACCATGTTTACTTGCACTTTAATCAGGTACTTAATGAACTTTTGTATTTTTCAAATATGATATTTGTTAATTTTTCTACTGTTGTAGTGGAAATTTAGTTTTATTCAACTACTAGTCTACTATGTAGTTTCCTTCTGTTGCTGTGATTTGGGACAGTGAGTCTTCATTTCTTTTCCTTTTTTTTCCCCAGATTCTACTATAGTTTGCACTAATGATACCCTTGGTACCAAAATAAGGGAGGATAATAAATGGAAAGAAATTATTTCAAATTTTATTTTGAGTAGTAGGCGGAAATTATTTCAAAATTCAATTTTGAGTAGTTAGCAGAATCCATAGTTTATTTCTCTTCTTAGGCTGCCCTACTGAAGTCAAAACAAGTTGATGCTGACTTTTGTGCTCTTTTTCTTGTTCTTTTCTTTTTCTATTTTTTTGTTACTGAATTCTAAATTTTGCCTAGACAATGAGATTGATTGTCATTCTAATAATTTATTCTCTTCTTCACTTTTGTTGTTTAGTACTAACTTATTTTGGACCTTCAATTTTGCTTTGAGAGTCAAGTTGGTCCTTTTAGTGAATCCATCTTTCAAGTTCTGGATGGGTTCAAATTGGTCTACCTGCTTGGCGTCTAAATTAGCTAATTTGTTAGTTGCTGCAGTTAATTGTGAAAACTTGATCAAATAGAGAAGATAAAACAAAAGAAAGAGAGACAATAAACTGATGTGATAGTGTCTATTTCAGTGTATAACAATTTACTAGAGGGGTTTATATAGTTAGTAAACTCCTCAATAGAGGACTGTTTTAAATTACAAATAATTGCCTAAATTCAAAGAGAAATTATTACAACATAATGATGCTACAATTAAGGTTCAAAATATATCACAATCCCTCGAAACAAGGAATCACTAGAATTATGGATGAGTCTCCAAAACCAAGGCTTGACATATTCTAACAGATTGGAAGAGTCAGTATTTAGCTAACATGGCTAATATCTTAAAGTTGTAATATTATGACACTGACTAAATATTGGTTGATGTGGGAAACATTTAGTTGACACTGGAATCATCAGCTCTTTATTTTCTTCTTACTATCTCTCCTATCTGTCACCCTTTTGCCCCTTGTCACCTCTTTCTCTCTTCTTTCTTCTTATCATTTGGTCAAATGGAGCCCTGGAGGAGGAGAGACAGAGGTATGGTGGAGAACTAGAGGGTGGCAAAGAGGAAAGAGAGGGATGGTGGGAGAATAAGAAGAGAGCTTATGATTGCATCACATTAGCTAAGAATTAGGCAGTTAATCCTAAAGTGTAGCACATCATAACTGGTTAAAAGATTGCAATCAACCAAATGTGCATCATGTTGGCTGAAAATTGAGTGCATCAGCTGATGAATATTGACTATATCAGTTAATTTGGGTGTCAAGTGACACAAAAGAGCCTCATAACTTGGAAGGACCTTATTGACTGCTTGAAACTTGTCGAACTAAATTGAACCTTGAAACAAACTTGAAGGATGATGGTGTCTTTTACTGTGTTTTTAATTCTGATTTGGGAATGTGTTACTTTTTCCTGTTTAAGAATATCCTGAATGACTTTTGACTTATCCGTGAAATTTTTATTTCTTGATTTTTCCTACTCACAACTTAATTATTTATGGAAAATTTCAATTGTTACTCAAAATATAAAATATTCTCAAGTAATTTGGGGAAAAAAATGTCATAAGTTAAATTTTAGAGAGTCTCAATTATGATGTCAAGTCACTTGATTGGCTTGGTAGGTCATCCAGATGCATGCTATTGGTTATCTCTTGGTTTTCATGGTGCCGTCCGTTCTAGCTATCATGAACTTGATGTGGTTCGGGAAGATTCTTAAAGGATTGAAGAAAACTTTAGCAAAGAGGCAGTGAATGGTTTACAAGCTGGTTTAAAATCTCATCATTTATCTGGTCTAACATTCCTGTGCATTCTTAATTTTCTTTACTGTATAAATTATAGAGAAGAGAGAAAAGGAAAAACAATTTGAAGTTGGTGTAATTTCTCAAGTTGTTGGAAATCAAACTGTTGTAAATGAATCCATGTTGCTTACAATGATTCAATGATCTTTCTAATCTTACAACCAAGTTGTATATACTTTCAATCAATTTATGCACCTGTGTCTTCTTTCTAAGTTTATATATTGCAGGAAATTATAGTGGAAAAGATTGTATTTTATTTGTTATGGTTGGTGTATTCAGTCTTAGTGTTATCAATAATTTTTCTTATCCTTTTTTTTCCCGTCATTACTTTAATTACAAATGGTCTATTGATCATGTATGATTGTATCCTAAGATTAAGTTGGGGAAAATCATGACAGACTGCTGATTAATTGGCTGTTAGTTGATGTTGTTAGAAAGGTGAAGTTAGAGGTTCTACTCCATAAAAACACTCTTTCAGAAAGCTTTAGCTGGTCAAGACCAAGAAACCATTGGTTCCACTTGGCGGGTTGGGAATGTAGGACTTAACAAAATTTTCAGTGAACTATAGAGAGCTCATTTAGCATGGCATTTACATATTCTTGGCGGAAGTAATGAATCTATTTGAAGTGACCCATTTCGCATCTGTTGTATTTTGTGAAATGCTGAGTGCATATATAAACAAATAAAATATATATTTATGCAGATTATGCTGGTACGAGTGGTATAGATTTTGGGATTGAGTCTCTCCTAGAAAAAATGTATCAGATATTACAGGATCTTTAAGGAGATGCATAACTTGATTACTTTTCTGGAGAATAAAACTCGATGGTTTCATCTTAATCCATACTAATATTTTTTAGGCATCATTTTAAGGTTAGCTTTTGGAGAGGTGTTGAGCTTGTGAAGAGATCAAAGACTTGTGATCTAACTATAATTTAAAAAGTTCAATGTTAATTATGTCACGACTTGTTAGGGTTTTTAAATTAATCCTAGGCTACTCTATTAAAAGCAAAGCTTAAGGTAATATTTTAGATAGCCGATATAATAGTTAAATTTAATTTTTTAAATTTTTTTTAATAATCACCCAGTTAATTTTTTATATTATGTTTATAATTAAAATTAAGTCATATAAAAATATTTTACTTTTTTAATTACTTATTTGTTTTTAAGTCACAAAATACTTAAGAACCATTTTCTTATGTCTTTATTATGACTTTACAAATAAATATCATTATTCAACAAACAATTGATAGAATAAATTGTCGTTACAAATTTAAATGATCAAGTATTATAAACAATTTAGGTAAACATTATCAAGCATATGTTTTTACAACTCATGAAATTGCATCTCCAGTTCATTTAAGTTTTGATTGTTTATTTAGATTTCATTTCGTGATAATTTAAAAAATACAATATATGAATACAAGTTTATTACCTGTTCAAGTTTAAGGTTAATTAAGTTTATTAAAACTTTACGAATTAAGAAATGATATTTAGTTAGTTAGATCAAAATTCACTAATTTAATATATTATATACACTAATTTTTTTACTTTAAGTCTTTATTTCAATAATTAAGATAAATTATACATTATAAGAAAAAAAGCCACAATCTTATATAATGAAATTATTTTTTTATTAATGATTGTGAACATTATTTAATTTATAAAAAACTAATAATTTATATATTTTGCATTAACATTATATTCGTAATATATAAATCATATATTTTATAAATAAGAGCTCATTAATATATGCTTAAAATATATATAAATAAATTTTATTAATAAGAAAATGATATTAAACATACTTTAAAAGCAATAATAACATAAAATATCTAACTATCAAAATTTGAATATTACCTATTTTAGGAGGTATTTCACCCGTCACAACAAAAAACACTTAAACTTTGGACATGCTTTTAATGGGTTCTATTTTAAAGAAAAGTCATATAGTGCTTTTTTTTAGTAACATAAATAGTAATACTAAATACCTCAAAATTTATATCTTTCTAAATAAAATGTTATTTAGTTTGAAAGTGAAAAAAAAAACAAAAATATTAAAAGAAAATTGGGGTGAAAAGTAATTTACAACTGTCAAGTTGTTCAACGACCCAAGAAATCAATCTCCTTAAATTAGGCGAGGTTCTGAATTCTTAAAGGGATAGATTATAGGTCCAACTATGTTGGCCCCGACCTTAGGTATCCTTAATATCTTTGAACTTAAAACTTTATTTCTCATATTTTAGAATTTTATTTGTGTTTGGAGTATTTTTAGGAGCTCATGATGTGAGAGAATCTTATTGGCTACAATAATTCTGCATTAACGTGACAGCTTTTATAAAGATATGGGTTGGGTTTAAATAATAGATCTTAGCCTCCTCGTCCAAGTAAGTTTGGGAGTAGGCCTACTAAATCTCTGAAGAATTTCTAGAATGCAAGGACTTGATATTGAAAATTTACTTTAACAATCTTAAGAGAGAAGTTTTTTTGGATAAACTCAGTCTTGAATTGTGAAAAGTGTGAAATTAAGCTTTCACAATAAATAATGGAGAAACACTTATGCTAAGGATGTAAAAGGACTATTCATTAATAAGGTAGATTGGTTGGGATCCTTTTGTATGCGAAGCAAGTTTAGGATTTCTCACCGTATGAACCCTAGTTTTGTAGCTTAGAGAGAACTCACCGCTTAAGCATTGTGTGTTTATGAATATGCAATCTGTTTGTATTATGGGAGTTTTTATAAGGCTAGAGTTTTATACTTGGTCAAGATTCTTTATTTGACCTCATATTCTCTTAGAATCTTGCTTATTTAATGAGTTTTAGTTGCATGAAAAAGAAAAATAAATTTAGTAAATGAAAAGGGCAAGATACGATTTTATTCTAAATTAAAGACTATTAAGTGATTTAGTTATCAAATTGAATAAGGAAGTTAACAATTCCATTTTTAGAAGGATTCTAAAAGCCAAATCATCTTACTGGGCTTGAGTTTCTCTATGAGCCTTAATGATATTGGCTTACGTTTATTTTAAACTAACTTTCAAGTGGGCTTTTAGGCTAGAGGCCTGTATGCTTTGTGCTTTTGTTCAACTCTATACTTACCAAACCATAATTTACAAGTTAAGTCTTAAAAGTGATTTGAGCCCAAATGTCTTACAATGTTAAATGTACCTGGGCATATGCATAAGCTTGAACTTGGGCCTTTGTGCATTTTTGTATAACAATATTTAACTCCCTTGATCATACAGATTGTAATGCAAGCAAGGAAGGCTATAAGATCAATACAACTTCAATTTTCTTGCTCGTTTACTTATTGTTCTTGCTTTTCATACAGCTTGAATTTTCTCAAAATTCAAATAGCTTTTACATTTAATTGCTATGTCACAATTAGATGTATTCCTATTTAAAATTTTCACTTTTTGAAATTTAAATTTACTAATCGTTTTTAATAGTCTTGAGGCAGTAATTTCCAACAATTATTAATTTTAAATACGTGCTAGTTATTACTTCTAACTTGTGTACATAAAGAGGCAAAACTCACTTTTTACTTTTACTTTTCATTCTCTCTCTTATTATATCTTCTCCTCTCACATTTCATGCTCTCTTTGTCTTTCTTGATATTGACTTTCTTGCTCTTGCACTTTTGTCTCAATCCAATTTCAAGATCCACCTTCAGAGATTATATTAATATCCTTCACATGGTCACTCTTTTGATACTTGATAAGTATTTTTTTCCTTCTCTTAGGATGGCATATATGTTTGTACTACTGTTAATGCCTCTTTTTTCTAGGATTTCTTGGGAGTTTGTGTGGGGTTGGGTATCTTTTGAATGTTTCTTTATTTTTCTTTTAGAACCTTTCTATCTTTATTTTCTTTTACTTCTTCAATAATAAAGAAAAGTTTAGAAATAAAAGAAATATTGATTTCAGTGTTCACTTGGTGTACTTGACTAAAGTTTTCAGCTTATTTGTTTTTGAATCTTTTTATTTTTATTTTTAAATATTATTATGTATAACTATGTTTTCTGAATGTTTTGTCAATAGATAATGGCTCTATCTTCTAAAACTGTGAAGTCATCTTCTAATAAACAAGTTTTTGATGATGTTTATGACTATTTCTTTAATGTGGTCAATGATTTTGTGACCAAGTTAGAGAATCAAATAGAGTCCTTAAACACTAAAGGTCTTCCCAACAAAGATATGGATGAGTCTAATTGTCATTTTATTCTAGCCAAATGGGATTATAGACCTATACCTATTCACTTTTGTGTACCCTCAAATCCACCTACTTGCCAAGTTGATTAAGTAGCCTGTGAAAGAGAGGATGCTGGCTTTTAAAAGCGGGTGATTCAAAATGGGCTATATGCTGCTCTCTTTGCTTCCAAAAGGTCATAATTCATGAGAGATTAATCTTCTTTGAGGTATCTAGCTTAGAGATGGAGTTTTGATTCTCACATCTTTAGTACAATTTAAGAAGAGTTTACAATAACTTTTGAAGATGTGACAGCCTCACATCCTTGTCAATTTTGGGTAAAGAGGATACATATTTTCCATTGTGTTATCTTCTTCCAAGATGCATATATTAAATGATCTGAAGGCTTATTTAAAGAAAAGTAATGTTGAATCTATGCTAACATTTTTAATTTGGATGAAACAGTTTTACAGCTCTGTGTGAGGAAACTATTTTGTTCAAAGAGAATCTTATGCTTTAGGATATAGAGTTGAGAACATATAGCCCTATGGATGAGTAAGTTCATATTCTATGACCAAATTACATATAATATGCAAAATAAATTTTTTCTACCAGCCATATGTATTGAATAGGGTTCTTATGTCTCTTTGACTCCTCTTCTTCTTACGCTTCTATATAAAATGTTCAATGACATTTACTATACCAAGGTTCATGGTATAGGAAAATTCATTATGGATACCCTTACAGTTATAAACTTTTTGCAAGTCTTTTTATTTAAAATATTCACAAGTTATATAAGCTCTTCTGACATATATAAGGATTGATTAGATCATCATTTTCCCTAGAAGAACCATTGATTCCAAATTTGTTGGCAACTGGTGTTCATTGGCTGCAATCTTTTTTATATTGAGAACATCCTTCTTTTTTTGCATGATATTATTAGCTTTGTTTTTAGGTCGTATGCTCATCTTTTTGTGCTGTTCTAGATTACTCTATTTTATTTATTTATTTTATTGATAATGATGCCCATTTTCTCTATCCTTTATTTTTTTATGATGGTTCTTTTGTTTTACTAAGTATATCTTGACTATTAATTCTAGTTATTTGCCATAGTAGAATAAAACTTTTGAGTTTTTCTCATGTTGTATCAACCAAGCAATGTTTTGAGGTAGTTTGGCCTCAACCAAGACTTCCCTACTGCAGTGAAGTCTATTCATAATTTTAATAAGCTAACTAGTATACTCTATTGGCCTAACTTAGAGAATTCAAGCATTTGTAAGGTTATGGGCTTATAAGTAGTTGGCCTTACTTATGTGGGGGATACTTCGATCAATTTTGATTCATGTTGGAATGTTTGTTTGACTTTGCTTTTTGCAAGGAAAATGCTAGATGTTTAATGTTCGCCTTATTAATTGACGTTGATAACATGTTGAATCTAAGTTTGAGTTTGGCCATCAGTATAGCCACTAACACAAACATGCCATACACTAACAAATAGAGTAAGCAGAATTATTGGTTATAAGAAGGTAGTTGCTATTAGTGGTAAAAAGGAATCAATTAAAAGAGTGTGACAAAATGTGCCAAGTATAGTAGGTTCTCTCTTCATATGCTTCAATTTCTTTAATTGTATCGAAGTGTCATACCCCTCCCTCTTTTGCTCATAAGAGAAGCCATAAGTTGTCAAAAGAACCTCAAGTAGGCACTTTTTTTGTCGTTGAGGATATTTCCTCTTTCGAGGAGGAAGGTTTCAAACAAGGATGAGTTTACAGCTTTTGTAGTATGTGTTGTCTTTCTAAGCTATATGTATTCCTTTCTTGTGAGGTAAAATCCTCTTTTGCTTCTTTATTCTTAAATATACGTTCTTAAGTAATTTCATTCCTCATATAACAAGAGAAGAATGCTTCTTTGGTGGATGTGATTATGAGTGTGGTGGAAGATTATTGTGAGCAGGGTGGTTCAACCTATAAGGTAGAGGAAAATGTTGTTACAACCATAAAAGTCCTTAGCAACAGGCTCGTACTGCTATTGTCACTTCTTCTAAAAAAACTATAAATACTGCCACCAAAGATGGTATGAGAGCTCTTTAAAAAAAAACTATAACCTCTATTGGTAGTGTGAAGGCTAGAAGATTGTATTTTGATTGGAAGAAGGCCCAATGAGCTAAAAGATCTTGAAAGATTGTTATGCTTAAATTATGACTTTTTTCTCTTCTCATTTTAGTTTCGTTTAGTTTTTGAGGTCGTATTTTATTAGCTTTGTGATGAGTGCATTATACACATATATATATATATATCATATTTTCACTCATGTGACTTAATAATTGTTCAACACAAGTAGGAATATGTAGCTTTTTCATGTATGTTATTGTTATTTTGTAGGTTTCAACAAAACAACACAATAAAAAGAGTAAAAAGTGAAGAAAAAGAGCAAAACAGTCATTTTTAAACTCAAACCATAGCCCAAGATCTCAAGCCGTGGTCCCAAAGTAAAAATTGAAAGACAAGTTAGAATATATAAGCCATAACACCCAAACATCCAAACCGCGACACCAAAAATACAAGCATGGCACCAATTGAAGCCGATGCTCCAGGCCGCAACCTCAACTTCCAAGAGCTACGACCCTAACCTAAATCAAGTCTAAGATGCAATCCCAATCTTCCCAAGCTCCGATGCCATTAGACAAAATAAGAATTTCCCCTATTTTAGAGATTTGCCCTAATTGGAGCCTGTAAATGGAGAGTTAAAAGCCACTATTAAAGGGAGGAGGTTAAGCACGAAAATAGGGTTTGGGAATACACTTTTCCAAGAAGATAAAGCCATTCTCTAGAGAGACAAACTTGAAGGCTAAAGATTCTTGAAGGATTCTTAAAGGATTAAAGCTTTGTAGACCATCTTCATGAGAGTGTTTCTTTTTTCTTTTTCTCTTTTCCTATCTTGAATTGAAGTTTTATTTGTGGATATTATTTTGAACATCTTTGCACTTATGAATTTTTAGAGATTTCAGTTATGGGTATATCTATACTTGGCTAGATTGTTATTCTAGGGCAAGATATAGCCTTATTGATACCATATTTAAAATATTTAGTTAATTGTTAACAAATTTTCAGTTTAATTTGTTTATGTTTCTTTGTGCTTAATGCACCTAATTTATTAGGAAATGAGTTAGTAAATTTCGATTTATAGATTTAATGCTCTAGAGAGATTGATTCGTTTATCGGATTTGAAAAACACAACCTTAGTAATTATTGAGTTCAGGAGGCCAATAGCACTACGGTAATCAGTGCAAGAATTGCTTAATAAATGTATAGGTAGACAATTTAGGTAGGAATATCAACATGAATATTTATGTATAGGTTTTCATTTGACATTGGAAAAGGTAATAATATTAAACTCTTGATTAATATAATTAAAATAGAATTAGTTAACAATTACTAGATAGGAAGAACACATGAGGAATAAAGTGAAAATCTATTGTACTTAGTATAAATTTGAAAGAACAAACCTTGTGGGATAATAATTTACTCATCACTTTATTACTTAATCATGACTCGTGCACTTGCAGTTCTTATATATGTGTGTGTCAGTGACCACTTTGTAGATAACTTCTTTTCTAATAAGCCCTATAAAAAGAAACATGTATCTTCCTCTGTTATAGGTGTCTATCTTTTCCTTTCTTTGTTGTTTTGTAGTTGCTGTTAGTGACAACCAATGAATTCTTATGGAAACTTTTTATTTTGCATGGTTCTCTAAGCATTGGGGTAGCCTCAATGAAAGATATTCTCGAAAAACTCAATCTGTAATTTCAATTCATGAACTAAAAGTCTCTTGCTTTTGAGCCTATTAATGTTGGTATAATGTTATTCTCTTTTTATTTTGACTTATAAACTGCTATGTAAGCATGGATTGAATTTTCTCATTATTTTTTTAAAGGGGCTATCTTTCTAGCTTTCAAGTTCTTGCTTAGTGATGTGTTGCAAATATAGCACAAATATACATAAGTATACGTATCGTACCAAGTAGTAAATGATCGAAATCAGATATCGTTCCCATAGAGACTACTAAACCTAATTATTAATCAATCACTAAAATTAATCTTACTCAACTTTTATTCAAACAAAAATAAAGGATGAATGTTCTAATTTATGTAATTGTGATAAAATTAACCTAAACTTAAGAGAAACACAAGCAAGGATTCGAATTTACCAGATAAAAAGAACCCAAGGTTTCAATTTATCCACTAATAATTTATTGATCATATTATTCTCTTATCTAATCCCTAAATAATGAATTGTTAGGTAGAACTCTAATATCATTATAAGCTTCTATTGATGGTCAGATAACTATATTGCATCCTAACAATGACCTATATGTCTATGGTAATCGGAATAGAATGAAATTCATTAAGAACAATACCATTGTTCCATATAGGTATATTTCTATCCTACATGGAACTCATAGTTGTTACCCTATGATTATGTATTAAACTATCCTATGTTAAACATATAAATTCATCTATCGAGTTAATTATGGTTCCTCGAACAATCAATATATTGGCCAGATATAAAGAAAGCATTAAACACAAGATAAAATGAACAATATCCTTTATTGATTTCATAAAATAAAAGAAATAACAGAATTCAACTACATATTGGGTTGAAGAGTTGAACCCTAGATTAAGAAAGTTTAGTTCATGATGAATTTAAGAGTACCAAAGTAATTATTGAAACAAATAATAAACAAGTCCATGAAAATAAGATAAATGATAAGAAATTAAATACGGTGGATACCCTGAATCGCTTCTTTCTCTCTCTTGCTTGATGCATAAGTCTTGATCTTTAATCCTCAATCTTGGTTTGATCTATATTATTTTGTGTTCTACTCTTGTTCTCTCTATTTCTCTCTGATGTTAGCTTATTTGGCCATAAAAAGTGGTCTTTTTATAGGCCTTCGTAATCTTAGAGTCATATGGCTTAGAGTTCAGAAAAATTTTCCTTTAGTCAATAGGTGTTGTGGTGCTTAAATTTTTGCCTGGGCACCGCGGTGTTGGTGATTGGGCATCGCGGTGCTCAGACTTAGGAAATAACCCATCATTCTTTTGCTTGAGCGCCGTAGCGTTGTGGTCATTGTCTTGGACATCGCAGTGCTGGGCCACTTTCTTTGGCTTCTTTATTTCTTTGTTTTAATTTTTAGAATCTTCATGCCGTGGGTTAAAAACCTATATTTTATCAATAAACTCAATAAATAGCAAAATATTCCATGATTTAACGTAAAATCTAAGTTTGAGAAGATAAAAATACTAGTCTTTATAAGACCTATCACTTAGGTAATTGCTGCTTTTTAGAAGGTGCTTTAGGATGATTTTTGGACCTTTTATAACGACCCAAACCCAGTGTAGATTCCTTAGCTTCTCTACACCAAATTATCAGTGATAGAGGGAATTTCAAAAATGTGTTTTATCCATTTTAATGTCGTCTTATTGCAGAAAAGACTAGTGAAGTGTATGCCAAATTTTAGCACTGGTTATTCTATAATGCCACCATTCAAGTGCATGTTTGTGAAACAAATGGGAATGATGTTGTATGATATAAGCTAAACCAAAGTGGAATAACTATCTCTGAGGATGAAAATAGCTTAGAAGGGTGTGTGTACGAATGCTAGCAAAATGTGTTTTTCTGTCGGGGCATTTGTCAAACATGTGGACAAGTTAGCTCACATAGCTTATAGCCTTTCTCAGAGAATAAAATACCCTTTCTATGATTTAGATGTTGAGCTCACTATATATTAAGTTGAATTAGTTATACTTTAGACTAAGATTGAGGATTTAGAGAATGAGAAGGCAAATTTACTTTAAGTTGGTTATCATATAGACAAAGAAAGTATTAAAGCTGAAGGCCATACTACTGATTATAACATGTTTCCAAATGTTTGGCTTTCTTTTTCTGACTATATGACTGATGTGTGCTATAATAGCCAAGCACAAACGCACGCTATCGTATCAAGTAATATAGGATTTAAAGTCCAGATATCGTTCCCGCAAGGACTATTTGATTTATTTCTATCAATCAATTACTAAAATTATACCAACTTTAATTTTTATCTAGAAAATTATAATATGAAATTGAACTAATTAACTTAAAACTTAACCTAGATAACAAATAATAGAAGGTTAAACTCACAAGTTAATAATATTTTAGGGTATAGACTCATCCTCTAATATTTCATTGGATTTATTAATATTTTAGTCAATCCTTTAATACCAATTGATTGGCTTAAATATTAATCTCATCATAAGCCTCTGTTTATGGTCAAGTAATTATATTACGCATTCTAACAATCACCTATATATTTATGATAATCAAATTAAAATGTAATTCATTAAGATTAAGTTTAAATCATACCATACATTCCATCTAGGTATATGTCTATCTTAGATGGAACTCATAGTTGTTACCCTATGGTCATCCATCAAACTATCATAAGCTAAACACATGAATCTCTTTGTCAAGTTCCTCATTGTATTACATTGGCGCCACTGCACTAAAGGCTCAGGGCCGCAACACCGAGACCTGAAAATACGTTAGTCAGTTAGGCGACACAGCACTGGGCATAGCGGCGCCGAGCATTTTGCCTTGGGCGCCATAGCGCCCAGGCCTAGGTTTGCTCGGTGGTATATTTTGAGCGTATCTCTTTTATATCTCATTCGATTTGCTTCCCGTTTATTCCTATTTATCACATTTTCCACTGCGCACCTATTTATGAAATAAAAATACAATTAAATAGCTAAATATTTATAAATTGGATCAAAATACAAAAGTTGGGAGCTAAATATACTAATGCATGTATTCCCTTTATCATTGACATATAATGTGATATGTCGTTTTAGATTTCTTTTGCAAAGTTGTTGCAGGGTTTTAAATCTTCTTTGATCTTTCCGCACTTTGTTAGTATTCTTGCAACATAATGAATATCATATATATATATATATATTATATAATATATATTGCATATGTTATGTATTTAAACACTTATAAAAGATTGCAAAGTAAGAAGGCTTTTACCAGGATTATTTGACCTCTTACAGCTTTTGTGGCTCTACTGAACCCCTAGGTTTAAATATCATATCTTTGTTTTCACTTCGCTACCTTATGCTACCTTTAGGCTAGAGGTTGGTTATGTCGAGATTGGTGCGATTTTAAATATTTATAGCCTTCTATTTACTAAAAGTCAATAAAATCTAACTACATATTAGGTTCAAAAGTCTAACCTTAGATCAAAAGAGTTTAGCTCATCATAAATTTAGGAGTATCAAAGTAAACAATGGAAAACAACAAGAATAAGAAAATAATGAATAAAAAGAGATGAGAAACTAATCAAGAAGATGCCTTGGTTTGCTTTTCTCTCATTCTTGACTTGATGCTTAAATATTAATCTTGAATCTCCAAATCCTTGCTTTGATCTCTTGTAATTTATGTGTTTATATTTGCCCTAAGTTTGCCTTTGTAAATTGTGTCTTTTGGCTAAAAAAAGTGTTTTTATATGTACTTTTTGATAGAGTGTGTGGGGTCTACCAAACACCTTGGGTCCACCAGGGTATGCCCAGGGGGAGGCCTGGTGAACCTAAGGTGTTGGGTACGCTCCACACACTATAAAAAAGGCTGGCCTTTTTGTCTTGTTGTGTGGGTGCGCCAGTGCCTAACTAGTGGTGATTAGTGGGGGATGGTAATCCTGGTGTTGATTGGACTAAAGGGTTAGTGGGCCCTACACAGCCTGACACTTGTAACCCTAGGATCAAAAGGCTTCGAATTCAAGTTGAAATAGGAGATTTGAGAGGGTATTTCTTTTGTCGCACGGCTGCTGTAACACTGAGGGCTGGGTGCCGCTGCCTCTCAGACCTAAAAATGGCTACCATGTAGAAAAATTCAGGGTGCTGCAACGCCCTACTTACTGCCTTGGACGTCGTGGCGCCTCGGCCTATTGTTGGTCCCGTCGTTCTTTTGTTGTTTCTTTGCCGATTCTTATCCGTTTCACGTCTTGTTCATCTTGAATCTTCATACCTTGGTTTGTAAACCTATATATGATAAAAATAAACAAATAAATAGCCAAATAATTTTAATATAGAGCAAAATGTAAATCCAGAATAATGGATATAATAGTTTATTTAAATTCTATCAAATACCTACAAACTTAAGACCTTAATCATCTTCAAGCGAAACAAAATCAAACACTGACAATTTATTATTAACTCAAAATAAAATGAAAACTAAAAATAATCTTGGCTGATTAGATAATCATAATCATTGTCTCAAAGGCTGTTGAAATGGCACAAGTCTTTTCAGAAATTAATAAACAACTTTCAATAAATCTTCATACTATACATCAAGTCCTTCATTCTCCCTTATGATTAATCACTTTTGTGTGTGTAAAAAGCAAGTAAATTGTCAAATAAAATATAGATTTACGTTATAGCTTAAGATAGTACACAAAAATGATGTCTCTACATATTTCAATTTATAATAACACTACTATAAGCTTGCTTTTCTAATACTCTCCACTAATATAGAAAGACAAATGTTTAGGGGTCTATTTAGCACTTTAATTAGCTTGTAATGTAAGGATAGGATCAATGTGGGATATAAAGTTATATAAATGAAGTTCAAGTCACACTATAAACACTTAGACTTTACCTATAAACCTATTGATTCCTTCCTCCATGATTTATCTCTTCCCCCAAACTTATGATATTTCCATGTTTCTTTTAATCACTCTTTTGAAAAGAATTTTTTCTTTTTCTTAAGCTAAGGATATCAAAATTTAATGACCTTTCTTCTCTCTCTCTTAAATGGACACCCTCAATCTTAAATTGATAAGTACCTTCAAGACTTATTGCGTTCTACTTCAGTACCCTTTTTTCACTCAACCACAACTTTTCTCTTTTAATAATATTCTAAGTAAACTCAAGTTTATGATGTTACAGATTTATTTTAGGATAAAAAAGCTTAAAGTCTTAAAGCTTGTAATGTGGTTAAACAGAAAAATGGGTATTCAGGCTCAAAAGGGGTAATTAGAAATAAATATATCTATGGTAGGCTAGAAAGGCTCAATCAGCTCAAAGATGGCTAACGTCATTTTCCTATTTGTGCTTCTTATGAATTCGCCTCAAGTATTATTCAAGAAAATTCTAAAGTGTTGGTCATTAAAATTGTGCTAAGCATGAGTATCTCTAAGCAAAAACTGTAACTACTACATGGTTTTCTTAATGTGCTAAAAACATAAGTGAAAAAATAATGTCAAAATTAATTCAAGATTCATGATATAAGAATTTTATCAAGTGTCTTATTGTTTCATAAAGACTTGTAAAAAATAAATTCAGCCAATATCCTTATTTCTTATCATAGACTAATGATCATCATCTCAATAAAAAACTAGTCAACTAAAATAAAAATTTACCCACAAGACAACCAATCAATTCATACGGCAAAATAAACACATGTTATATGTTTTCCACTCTAAACTTAAATTTGATATTGTTTTCAATGTCAAAAAATAAAGAATTGAGAGTAAAAGACTACCCTGGTAATTGAAGTGTAAGCAATACAACGTTGTTGTCTATTGATGTGATTGTGATTTTTCTTGACTCCAAATGCTTGCAAGTGCTCATACTACTCTCTTGAATGCTTGACTTGCTATTTTATTCCTACAAGAAAAGAAAAATAAATTAACTAAAACTAAAACTAAGCAAATGGGGATGAAAATCTAAAAAAAACAAAGCAAAACATCAAATTTACTACAGTAATATGCAATAGTATATATGTTACAATTCTATGAACAGTGATTTACTGTAGTAACTTCGCCCTAGCAAAATTCTAGCACCCCAATGCGAAAAAACTTTCGATGTAGTGGGGAACTATGCATATGAACAGTACGCCTAAACAGTATCATGAACAGTGACCATGCCACAGTGAAAAAGGAAATACAACTCTAATAGTTTAATCAATCCCTATATAAAGGCCATTTGGTTTAGACTTAAAGAACACCACAACTTAGGGCTCTTAGAGCCATAACACATAAAAGAAGAACAATTTTAGAAAGAGAAGTAAGAGGAATTCAAGGAAGCAAAAGATTATAAATGAATTTTTAGTGTATCAACCAATTGTAAATTGACGTTTATATTGGTTTGCTTTTGGTTATATCATGTTTATTGTATTTTTTAACCATAATTCTCTTGTTATCATGAGCTAATTTCTTTTTAGGGTTATTACTTGAACTCAACATGTGTGCTTAATTATTGGATCTTTTTAATATTCATTTGAATTCAATTCTCTGTTATTCAAATTATTTATTCTTAATACTTTATTATATCTAATCAACATTATGACTGAATTGGTAATACTTTGAGAAACTCGGAAGAGGCATCACTATATTTAAACATAGATAATTTGATGTATAATTATAGAGTAACATACAAGTTACATTTAAAAGTTTCAAATTAGGATATAATATACTTAATTAGCATGTATGGTCAATAAGACTTGTTCTTAATGAATATTAATTTATTACAAGTACTATAGGAATATAGGTATTTAGTAACTTAAGATATACTTACATGACATTGGGAGAGGCTTGTGAATATATTAATGTCTTGACCAATAATAAGAATTGAGAGATATAAATATTAAAAGATTTAATCTTTAGAAAATATATTTAAGGATAGTAATTAACCCCGAGCTTTTTTTTTTTATATTTCTATCTTCTTATTTTATTTGAGTTGTGTCATTTATTTTTTGTACTTTTTTTAGTTTATTTTATTAGTTGCAATTGAAGATTTGGTTTTCTGAATAATTACTTGAAAGATACAATTTTAGTACTTAGTAGAAAATAAAAAATTATCCATGTGGTTCAACATTCGACTTAAAAGTTCCTTTATTACTTGTTACAACAGCATATACTTGCGCTTAATTTTGTGCTTAAAATACATCCATCAGTGACTTGCTATCAATTTGACTGAGTGAGGTGATGTCATTCCTTATTTTTTCTATCTTTGTTGGTGGGAAGAACTTGGCTAGAAACTTCTGTACTAGATCATCCCACGATATTAACCAACTTTTGGCTTTGTCTGATGGCATTGTTTGAGACTCTATTAAATTTGAATGTATCGCAAATCTACAAAAAAATTCACGATATGCATGTTGGGATTATTCTTAGGAGCTTCGCAGAACTATACAGACTCTTTCAGTGTTTGAATAGTACTCAGCTTGATTTCAAAGTTATTCGCATTGGATGTTGGTTGTTGAATACTAGAATGAACACCATTTATAGTAGGGACTGTATATTCTTTTAATGCTATTTATGGTATCATGGGCTAAAATATAGGATTGTTGATGTGATTATTGTTCTCCTCTATATTTAAAGATCGCTAGCATTCATGTCAAAGTTTATGCAATGTTTTTTTTATCTCAAGATAAAAAAGTCAATTCAGCACTTTTTGTCTTTTGCATGAATTGTCAAAGAACAAAATAAAAACAAATCAAAGTAAAAAAGAAAAGGAAAATGTGAATTAAAAGTAAAGTGGGTTGGTATTAGTATTGATCTAAAGAATAGAAAAATTAGTCCCAAACAACAGCGCCAAAAATTTAATGTATACAAATAATAGCTAAATACAAGTGCATGCTATCATATAAAGTAATATAAGATTTAAGTCCAGATATCATTCCTATAGGGACTATTTAACCTAATTCTTTTAATCAAGTACTAAAATTAATCATACTTTAAATTTTATTCAGATGAATTAAAAGATGGAATTTTAACTAATTAATCTAATTCTATCAAATTAAACTAAACCTAATATTATCAAAAGTAAGCAAGGGGTTGAATTCATGAATTAAGTATAATTTAGGGTTTCGACTTATCTCCTAATATTCTATTGAACTCATTAATCTTTTAGTTAATCATTTAATACAACTTAATTGGCTAGACTCTAATCTCATCACAAGCCTGATAAGGGCATATTTATCATATGATTTCTTATGTATTTATTTTGATATTTTATTATTTTACGAGAATAAAGGAGCAAAAATAGGGACTAAAGTGTAAAACTTCCAAAATATATAGCTGTCTCCCAGCACCACAAGGATTATCGCCCCAACGCTAGAACAATGATCAAAATAAAAAAATCAAAAAAATAACTTGTTGAAGTCGCCCATTTTTGCCTTAGCGCTGGCGAGCCACCACTCCAGTGACAACCTAGCGCCCTAGAGACAACAAGATAGCGCCCCAACGACAATGCAATTCTTGACTTGATAAAAATTAGAGATTTCAAGCTTATATCAATCCATATAAAATGCTACTTGCCCTCAGCCTTTAGAGATCATCCAAAAGCATCCACAAGACATACAACACAAGTCTTAGAGAGCAATTAGAGCACAATTAAAGCATCCATAAAGTGAAATTCAAGGCATTCTTCGGCATCAAGAGTTTCTTAGGTAGTACAATCAAGAGCAATTCGACGTCTATATCGGTTTGCTATTGATTGTATCATGTTTTCTTATTATTTTTACCGCTGTTCTCTTGTAGCCATGAACTAAATTTTCTTTTAAGTTTAGTACTTGAATTCAATATATGTGCTTAATTGCCATATCTTTCTAATATTTAATACACTTAGTCATTTGTTATTCAAATCACTTGTTCTTAATGCTTCAATATATTTGGGCAATATATGTTCAATGAATTGGTAATATTTTGATAAAATTATTATATTTAGACTTAGGTAGTTTGATGCATGATTGTAGAGTAACATTCAATATTGCATATGTAAGTTTCAAATTAAGATAGAAATATACCTAATTGGCATGTATGATCAATAAGACTTATTCTTATTGAATCTTCATTTATTACAAGTACTATAGGAATATAAGTGTTTAGTAAATTAAGGTACACTTGCATGACATTGGGAGAGGCTTGTGAATACAATAGTATCTTGATCAATAACAAAGATTAAGGGAATTAAATATTAGAGGATTAATCATTAGAAAGCATATTGAGTGATGGTATTAACCCTAAGTTTTCTAGATCACTATTTTCCATAACTCTTTACATTATGTTCCTGCCTTTATATTTTTCAAATTCATTCTTAGATTTTATTTTTATGAATAATTACTAGAAAGACATAATTTTAATACTTGGTTAAAAAGAAGATATTATCCATGTGGGTTCAACATTCGACTCTTTTGTCCCTTTATTACTTGCATACGATAGTGTATAATTGCACTCAATTTTAAGATATAGAAATATCACATCAAAGCCTCTGTCGATGGTTGAGTGATTATATTACACCATAACAATTACCTATATATCTATGGTAATCCAAAAAAAATGCAATTCATTAAGAACATGTCTAAATTATACCATACATGCCATCTAGGTATATTTTTATCCTATATAGAACTCATAGTTGTCACCCTATGATTATGCATCAAACTATCCTAGGCTAAACACATAAATCCCTTTGTCAAGTTCATTATGGTTCATTGATCATTCAAAATATTGGCTAGATATAATGGAAGCATTAAACATAAGATTGAGTGAATCAATTTACTATATTAAATTCATAAACTAAGAGTCAATAAAATTCAACTACATACTAAGTTCAAAAGTCTAACTCTAGATCAAAAGAGTTTAACTCATCATAAATTCAAGAGTATCAAAGTAAACAATGGAAAACAGTAAGAACAAGAATATAATGACTAAAAGAAGATGAGAAACTAATCAAAAAGACATATTCGTTTGCTTCTCTCTCTTTTTCGACTTGATGCACAAAGCTTGACCTTGAATCTCCACATCCTTACTTTGAACTCTTACAATTGATGTGTTTATGTTTGCCTTAAGTTTGCCTTAGTAAATTATGTATCTTTTTGCTCAGAAAATATTAATTTTATAGGTTCTTGTAACCCTAGGGTCGAAGGGCTTCGAATACAAGTTTAAATAAAAGATTTAAGAGGGTATTATTTTATTGCACAAGTGCCGCGATGCCCAGACTGGAACTGGCTACCATATAGGAACCTCATGGGCACCACTGCGCTGGTTGTGGGTGCTGCGGCGCCTTGCTTTCTGCCTTGGATGCCACAAAGTTTAATCCTAGGTGTTGCGACACCTAAGTTGGTTGCTGGTTCAATCATTTTTTCGTTGTTTCTTATCCGTTTCGCGTCCAATTTGTCCTAAATCTTCACGCATTGGTTTGTAAACCGATATATGATAAACATTAACAAATAAATAGCCAAATACTCTTAATGTAGAGTAAAAATTAAGTTTGTAATTATAGATATAATAATTCATTTAAACCCATATCATCGTGACATTTACTTTTTATCTAGATTTCTAAAATCTGCTCTCAACGTCGCAACTTGAAGTGCTAGCACCACGACGTTCTCTTGATTTTTCTTTTTTTTTTTCACTTCTTTTGATTTTGTTTTATCCTTTCTTGCTCTTTTTACCTTTAACCTATAAAGAAAAAAAATATGCATAAATAGTCGTATCGTAAAATTAAACAGGCAATTATTAAGCTTTAAAGAGATAAAAATAATAATAAAATCTAGACCTATCAACTCTTTTATGGAAGAAGAGTGATAGTACGTAATTTTGTTGTCCTTTTGGAAGGGCTGTATTACCTATTATCTAAATTTGCTTTGTTCCAAGGCTTTAATGCACTCTTAGAGCGTGTATGACGAGGTTCACCTGGTTGTGTGATATGTATGGTTAGTTTTGACATTTTAGGCTTTCTTTTGTGTGTATGCCTTTTAAGTTCAGGGAATTTTTCTTCTGGTAGCTTGTGTTGTTGTCTAGTTTTGAGCAGGTTATAGTTAGGAAGTGTGCAAATTTTGTTGGCTTTTTGGTCCTCCCTTTGTACGATACGTTTTGATGCCTTTGCTGAATGTACTTTTTTTGGCACTGTATGGGGGCAAGTTTATAGTTTATTGAAAGAAATTTAGTGACAGGACCCGACTCGATACCCTCTACTGTAGGTCTCAGCAGCCTTGCCGGGCACTTCGACAGAAACTCCTCAGAATTTAACTGGGTGAGTTGAGAAATTCTGAGAGGCGAACCTCTTTTTAGTTCTTACTATTACTGAGAAAATCTGGTAATACACATGAAAACGACATCTAAATTTAAAAAAAAAAACGGGCAGAGTTTCCCTTGTTTTTTTGAAAATCCAAATAAAACCTGCAAGGAAATTTCACTTCTATTTCAAATACTTCTCAATACTACCAATTCGGACCTCTGGTCATTTCCAACCCAAATCCAACACAACTCAATAGTTTCATTTAAATCACAAAATGAGCATACTTATAAAAAGTAAAAACGATCATCGTAATATCGAAATCTCTTCTTGTTAGTTCAAAACATACATACAAATATACGTGCCAACAACTACTATACAAAAAGTAAAGAGTGTTATTTAACACATCTAAATATACAAAATGATCTTCAGATTTGGCCCACTACTCAACAATAGGAGAATCAGCAGCTTGGGTACCGAGACCTGCACTTGGGAATGGGGTTTAGAAAATATGAAACACAAAACGAGTGAGCTAAAGGAGTTCAGTGAGTGTAATTAAGATTTTAAATAAAATAACATTATGCATAGATAATAAATTCTAAGTACATGCATAAATCATGCTTCTAAAACTGATGTAAAGCTGTAAAACGGTTTCTAACATCATATGCTGATGAAATCTTGCCGAGCGGATTTTATCTACATTTTTGGAGAACAATATCCAAAATCTATACAACAACTGCCATGAGCATATAAATGTTATCGGTAAATCAAAAACTAGTAAAGTTCTCGCTCGGCCATTTTCTTTTCAAACCATACCAATGGTAACCCTAAAGCTCTATACTCACGTAGCGACTCAACTACCACAGCACACGTGAGTAAGTCACGGGCACCTCAACTAGCAGCACCCATAGTGACATCTCAAGACATCTCACTGGCTATGCAGTGGAATCCTACATCGCATACATATAGCGAGATAATATCCCATACACATAGAGCGACTCACATGACTCGACATCCCGACTTCCCGGAGTTAGTGACATACCCCTCATGACCTGCCTATGTGCACGGGATATACCGACTAGGTCTAATACAATCACCACCACTATAATTTAAGGGTACCAATGGCCTTTAAAACGGATGCAGTAATTTAAAACCGTTTCTTAAATCGAATATGTAAAAGCATAACTATAGATATATATTAAGATCATAAATCATGTTTATGCATTAAAAGTACGTAAAACATATATTTTTCATTATGCGTAAACATAATAAACGAAAGATAAAAGAAAGGATAAATTTTCACTCACAACCGCTCCACGCTTAATTTCACTTCGGATTTCTGCTCTCGTTACCGCTCTCGGTTTTCTTCATCTACGCGCCATAAATGACATTTAGAACCAAATCAAATGCTAAAATCTCATTTAACTACTAAATGCCCTAATTGGCATACAAAGCCCGGATGCATACTACTTTCTGATTTTTATTTACGGAGTCATTTAATCTAATCTAACTCACCATCCGGCGCACTGAAAATTATTAAACGCCTTATAACTTGGTTGGACATAATTGCCCTTCACTTTTTCGAAATGGACAATTATGTCCCATTTTCTTCATTTTTGGTTTTTCCATTAACTATATACATTCAACATACATAAGGCACCATTTATATACAACAATTCAACCAAAACACAACTCAAGCCCTATAATCCCCTAAGTGGCTGAATGCACCATTCTCTAATCAACACATTTCTTTTCTCAATTTCTTGTTCCAAATGCATCCAAAGCATGCCAATTTAATTATAATTCCCTAATAACATTCAATTGAAGTTTTTAAATCAAAATCACACCCAAACCTTAATTCTACACATTCACACACATACATACTTATACAATATACAAATATACAACATAAATATATTCATATACATATATGTGTATATATCTACATAAATATATACATACAACTATACTTACATGTTTACATAAATCTGTACATACATTCATATATATATATGTATATACATGCATAAATACATACAAACATACATATGTATTTCTATTCATTAATACATATATATGTATATCTACACCTATACATACCAAAAATACATGTATACACATATAGAGATGTATATACATATGTATCTATATACATATATATAAATCTAAATACATAAAATAAATACCAAAACAATAAATTTTCTTCTTACTTCTTCCTTTTTATCCTTCATTTCTTTCTTTCTTTTCTTCCTTTTCGGTAACTTCTCTTCCTCTCTCTTTTCTCTTTTCTTCTCTCCCTTTTTACTAACACTTCTCTTCCTCATCCCCTTTTCTCAAGTGTAACTCTTCCTTTTCTAAACACTTTTTTTGTTTTTAACTAATTAAAATTCTATAATTGTTCCCTTTTACTTTTCCATAACCAATCAAAAAAAATCCACTTATACTAACTTTAACAACACTTATCCCATTTAAAATAATAATAATAATAATAAAATATTCATAATATCTATTATTATTATATTATTAAAATTAGATAAATGTTAATTAATTTATACTAACCATAGTTAACTTTTAACTCCACCTTACTTATTTCTTAACCATGGTTAGGTTAATAAATTTATAAAATAATAAATGCGTGATTTTACTCTACTGCCATTCAACTTGTTCTACAAACCACCTATGTGGGTCCTACATTGCCACACTAATGGGCTAACATAACCACATTGAAATATTATTCACACGTATCACACACAAAAATATTTACAGTAGCGTCAAAATCAATTATCCTTATCGTTCTTTTATCGCGATACTTTAAAATCTAGGTATCTACGATGTTCATAGGAATTGGATCTCACATTTAGAGCATAGGGGATAATACTTTTGATATTCCAATAGAGTGATTGTCTTTCTTATTACTTAGAGTTGCTTCCTTCTCGAAGTGTATATGACTAGATCCTTATGGCTAGAAAGTTATTATAGCTAATTGTTTTTGCTCTTTAGCTATTTCAAGCCCTTAATACTTAATGTTCTAATGCCTTTTCTCATACATCCCTTTCAATGATGCTTGTATGATGTCTCTATAATCTATTAATAGATGTACTAAGATGCAAGGTACAATAACCTTTTGTATCTTAGGGTCAACCTCACGCCTTTATGGCTTGAATTTTGCTATTTAAGGATTTTGTTTGAGCTATTTGCAACAAGTATAGCTAGTTTCTTGTGGTTCTAGGCTGATTATGGCTTGTATTGGCACCTTGGACTGTTTCTTAGCTTTTATGGCTAGTCCCCGCTATAGTTGTATTGTGTTTCTATATAGACTATATTTTATAAAGGCATCATCTATGAGAGACAAACTACAAGCATATTTTTCTATAGAGACTTGACGTGTGCGAAAATAGCAAAGCGTAAGTGCACGCTATTGTATTAAGTAATATAGGATTAAGTCCAAATTATTATTCCCAAATGAACTATTAATCTATTCTTACAATCAATTACTAAAAGCTTATTTGGTTGAGCTTTTCAAATAGAGCATTTTGAAGTAGAGTTTTTCAAAGTAGAGTTTTTAAGAAAAAGTCAATGATCGTTTGGTTATCAATTAAAAAGGCTCTTTTAAAGTATTAGATCGTTTGGTTAAAAATTGTTAAAAGTGTTTATTTATTATTAAATTACCAAAAAAGACACTTAATAAAACTTATATTCAAATTCAAAATAATTCAATTTTTTTATATATATAAGTTTAAATTTATCATATATTTTCTCAAATTCAATTTATTAAAATACAATAAATAATTAACATTAATACATAGTAATCAACGAATTAATATAAATTATTATATTTGGTACAAACATTGAAAATAAAATAATATATTGTTTTATTTAAAAAATGAAATAATCAACAATAAATTTTGGTAGATTCTTATAAAAATATGATAGTCGTAGAGATATGAAAAATTAGAGATATGATGACTTTTAAGAAAATATTAAAAATATGTTAGTTGAATAGAGTTTAGTTTTATTAAGAGTACATTATAAAAATAAGAAAATATTATTAGGTTATATATGACATTATACACATATTAAAAAAACTCAAAAAGCTCTAATTTCAAAAGCTCAAAATATGAGCTTTTGTAACTAGAGGTAAAATAATTTTTTTAATCTCTAAAAGTTCTTCTCTAATTATAATCAAATACTATAAAAGAAAAATTGAAAAAAGCTTTTGACATTAAAAATTCTCTTTTGTTCAATAGAGAAGCCAAATCAAACAAGCACTAAAATTAATATACTTAATGTTTATCCATAAAAATCTAAAGAGGAATTGAATCTAATTAACCTAATACTATCAAATTAAACCTAAGATTAATCCAACCCAAGCAAAGGGTTGAATTCACGAATTAAGAACAATATAAGATTTTGACTTATCCCCTAATATTTTATTGGGCTCATTAACCTCTTAGTTAATCTCTTAATACGAATTGATTAGCTAGACTCTAATTTCACCACAAGCCTTTGTCGATGATCAAGTGACTATATTACACATTATAAAAATTACCTATATGTCTATGGTAATTCGAATAGAATGTAATTCATTAAGAATAGGTTTAAATCATACCATACATGCCATCTAGGTATATGTCTTGTTAACGTGTTTTAGGATGTATGCATTTGATTGTGTACATATTGAAAAAATTAAATACATGTATCATATACACAAATTTCACAACGGAATTAAGCATATAATCAATATATACACATGTAAATTAAATCATTTAACAATTTAAGATTATAGAAACATATATTTGAAGACCTTTGGAGAAGATTTCAATTCCAGATTCTTCTTAGGTCCAACTTTGAGCTCACCTTGAAGTGCACTTTTGTTCAATTTTAGTTCACAACAATCCAATAGGATTGTGAAGGTAGAATAGCAGCAATTGAATTTTCAACAAATAGGTTTTATATTTCTTGAAAGAAAAATAAAAGGAATTTATTTTTCTTTCTTTAGTTTTTCTCTCTAAAAAAACAAACTCTCTCACAATCCCTCTTACCATGCACGATTTTTGCTTCACATTTTGTTAATTATTTATTCAAAATAATGATTAAGTTTATTAAGCAGTTCACAAGTGCTCCTAATATTAATTAAATGGCTAAAAAATTAAAAAAACATATTTGGTGGCAATTATACGTAATTAGGTATATGTCTCATACCTAAACTAAAATAATAAATAATAAAATAAATATTATTATTTATTTAAATAATATTTATTCAATTATTCAAAAGCTATTTGAATAATTAATTTTTACTTATTTGATTTTACTAACATGATTAATGGGTGACTTCATGGTAAAACAATTCATGGAACAAAATTGTGCCACTTGTGAATATTTAATTAGTTAATAACTCTTACCAACAAATTAAATTATGTACTTAACATTTAAGACTAGACAAGTGTATAATTCGAGGAACCATGAAATATATTTTTAGTTTGCCAGAATTTCTAGGATGAAACTGTTCAATCCATAATGCTGCCTTAGTGCACAATGAGTACTCATTGTACACTTCACAATGAGTACACTTCATATTGAGGTTATAACATATTTGTATAATTCCTCAATCATTTACATCCGAATAGAGCAGAGATATAGATCAACACCGTCAAATCTTCATATGCCCGACCATAAGCTTATTTTTAGAATTGTTTTTCAATAAATAATATTCGCAAACACTTTTGTGATATTATTTATTCCTAAGGTTAAACTCTTTTTTTAGGAATTACTGAATATGGCCATAAGACTTCCTAAAATACAATCTTAGAGCATTAATATATATTGCTTACTCAAATGAACTGATGGATCTTATATCTATGCACTCCAGACTCTATGAGTATTGGACCATACCCAGCGACACCCATCGGTCAGACTATGAAAGATTTCTGACATGTGTGGAGTATGGTGGATCACTTATAAGCCCATCGTGAAACTCAGGTCAAAGGATCACGAATACTAATCAACTCGAAAGACCTTCTATTGACGGTTTTATGGGATGTCTATTGGAGGTCTTTGTGAGTCTGTTCAGTATTCAATTCTTACTGAATATCTGTATCTCTATATGAGCTTCCACTAAACTCATATTCTGTTAAGACTAACCATTTAGACCATCCAGATATATACATACACCGATCTATATATTTATTAAAGTATTCACTGACAGACCAGCATTAGTGAAGATAGATCAAGAATATAATATTTGAGAACATATTTGCATCATGACATTTTCTAGCACTATTTGCAACTATTTGCAACTACGTCATTACTAATATATTCTCAGGTCTTTGTCCCATTTCAGACAAGTCTCTAACGCTTTAAATATCACTGACTTTTATACTTAATAACTCTTATCAGTGCTAACTCTTAACACTTATAACTTTCAACTTTGCTAATTCTTAGCACTGATCTAATCTAATTTAGAGCAGATCTGAACTCTTTCAGATCATACAATATAGAATTATTCATTCTATTCTCTGCTTAATGCATTATAATTATTTGATCACTAATTAAATTGATTCGGGAACCTTAATAAACTTTGAAAAATGACTATTGACATTGACCCTGAATAAATTAATATATGATCATTGCTTTTTAACTTTGAGTTTCATGTAAGATAGGAATATACTTGCATGGCATATTTAACTGATTAGAGAACCTATTATGAATGAATCTTACTTTGATTTAATTATTATAGGAATAATTGATTAAGATTTTTTCACTCGACCATTGAAAGAAGCTTGTAAAGATATTAGAGTTCTTGGTCAACAATTCTTATTGATGCATTAAATTGAGAGGCATATTAGATTCAAGTGAAGTATTGAGGGATAATTATAATCCACAACCTTTTTGACATTGGTGAATTGATAATTGTTTTCTTTTGTTTATCTATGCATTAACTCTTGTTAATTAGTTCAGGTTTCTTAACTTAAAGTTTTATTGTTTGGATAAAAGTAGGAAGACATAATTTTAGTACTTAATAAATTTAATAGTAATTCTTTGTGGGAACAATACTTTACTCTTTATTATATTACTTGTTTGTGTTACATGCACTTGAGCTTCCAAATCATACAACTTAAGGCATTGAACATATATGCTTTATGTCATATTACAATAGTTGGCATTAAATTGTTTGTTCACGAAGGGTGTGCAATTATCACTGATGGCCTTTTATAAGATGCCAAAGCGACATATGATGTGCTTCTATAAGAAATTTGATATGGCAATGCTATTTTCCTTGCTTAATAGAATTGCCTCGACCAATTAGAGAAATAACCATGGCTATCTAAGTGTACCCTCTAATGGGTAATTGATTGCTCCTACCAAATTCAATTCGCATGTGTGAAATGATTAGTTTGTCATGTCTTGTAAGGGTATCAAGTGTTGATCTATAATTTGGGGTGGATCTGAATTGTATACACTTTTTGATGAAGTCTTTTGCATCATTCTACATATTGGGTAGTACAGCTTCTATTGGCTTGGTGTTCTCCATATTCTTCGGGGTGGATCTTATGAAACACCTTTATGACTTTATAAAGTCTAGGCATCTCAAGGCATCTCCCTTAAGGCTTTTCTAGAACAGGATCATACTTTCCTTGAAATACTATTTAGCAATCATATGAGTTTGTTTGCATTTATGGAATTAAGAGGCATTCTATGCTGTGTATTTACTAATCTTCTTCATCCATGGCTGTGAATGCCTATTCTTTGTGGACTACATCACGACAAATTGGGCAGGTAGCCTGTAAGGTATATGCTTGGTTCTTCATTTCTAACAAGTAGCACTTGACCTTTTATGTATTTCTGTACAACTTAGTTGTATGCTCCATACTGCAATTAAATTTATATGTATTAAATAGTAATGGCTGCCTTCTTGCTCATAGATACAACGCATGAGTATTCATTCAACGAATCATTTATAGAGGTTAACGATGTTTAAGGTATAGTCTTTAAGGGTCTTAAAACATGGATTTTTTCAAGGCTTGCATAATGCAACCAATCATTTATTATGGCATGCTTAAAGCACGAATTCATTGCGTTTTTTAACTGTGGTGCTTGTGAATTCACCAATTAGGTCCATCTTAGCCTCACGTGCTTATTATTCACTCATACAATGTTTTCTATTTTATCCTCTTCGAATGTGGCTAGTAACTATTAGATCATAGTTTTGTATGGTAAAAGAGTCATTTCTTGTACGACAAACTCACCATTGATTTATTAAATTATAAGATTTAAATCCCCAATCAATTGGATATTTTTTGCCCTCATTCTCAAGGAGGTAAGTGTGCCTATAATGGCTACCTCTTACTCTGCCTTACCAGTACAAGAAAAATTGAACTGAAATGTAAAGGTATAAGACTTTTCTTTTGGATCAACGATCATAAAGCTAGCACCACTAGTTGTAATGCTAGTTGAACCATTAAAGTGGAGCTCCTACCAATATTTTTCTTTGTCTATGGTGCATAATTTTCTAGGTAGAGCCCTTGATTTTTTTTCTTTAAAGAGGCATTTCTTTGTTTTTAAAAAAATATTGTGATCATGTTAATTATGGCTTAACCCTTAATTGCATTGGAACAATACAAGTGATGTTGAAATTTTATAAGGATTAGAAGCCATTTTACTAGCTTGCCAAATAACATTGATTTGAGTAACAAATATAAAATAGGTTAGTCTTTCTAATAAGATGGAGCAGGTGTGGAAGGAAATAATGCCTTGGCCTTTATGACGCATATACGAAGGCAAGCCAGAAATGCTCTAGCCTAGAATATTTAGTTTCTGTCTTAAATTTGATGGGAACTTTATAAAGAAAAGTCAAATCCAACACTCAATGAGGCTCTTTTGCCAAGAATCGTTCTAATTCATATTCGTAAACAAACAAAAACAAAAGACCTTGACCTGTTATCTATAAAGAGATAAGAACCAAAGGAATAAGAAATTAAAGTAGAAGCCACAATCAAGAAAGATGAGAAAGATTGTAAATGATAAGTCAATGATGAATACAACAAAATGTAATCTTGACAAGTTCTATAAAGTTCTTTGAAGAATCAAGAGAAAATTCTCACTATTATTAATGTTAAAATTCTAAATTCGCATTAGGGTTATAGGACCTTATATAGTCAAATTTACCAAGAGTATAAAATGAAAAAATAAATCAAATCTTAGGTCATAGTAGGAATTGATTACAAAAATGAGAAATAAATATTCATATATCCTTGTTTATAATTTTAACCTAAGAATAAAAAAAGAAACAAACAAAATAAGGATCTAATAAAGTCGCACAAATAGTAATGCATAAATAGTAATACTAAATCTTCATTCCTAAATTGATATATAACATATCTTCCTTATTAAATTGATACACATCTTATTTTGTTCTTCATATAAATTACTCCATATCACTTAAAGAACCTTGAATAACATTAGTAAGGCATTGATCATCTTGAACACTCAATTCGATCAGATTAGTGTCTTGAACAAAGCATGAATTTAGATGTGCTCAATTATCCAATTTAATATTTCCTTCATTTTCCTGGTTCTTGCCATTGTCATTAGACCCCTATGGATGCTTAATGGATCTTATGAAACTTTGACAGCTTGATTCATATAATCACCCTCTTTTAAAAGAATTTGTCTTTAAATCTTCACCTACATCAAAAGAAAACAAAACAGCAACATTAAAGCTTGCACTTACATTATGCTCACCTAGAAGGTCTAATTTGTTGGCGTTGTTGTTAATCCTTTGAATCACTTGAAATGGTCCATCTCACATTGGAAGTAGTTTAGAATGTCTTTGAACGAGAAAACTGTTCCTTTCTCATATGCAACCAAACCTATGTTAGCGTATTTTAGGGTGTATGCATGTGATTGTGTACATATTGAAAAACTAAAAAAACATGTATCATATACACGAATTTGGCAGCGGAATTTATCATGTAATCAACATATACACATGTAGTTCAATTCTTAACAATTAAAGAATACAAAAAACATATATTTGAACACCTTCGAAGAAGATTTCAAATTTCGGATTTCTTTGCTCCAACTTTGAGCTCACCTTGAAGTGCACTTTTGTTCAATTCTAGTTCACAACAATCCGATGGGATTGTGAAGCTAGAATAGCAGCAATATAATCTCCAGCAACAAGGTTTTGATTACTTGAAAGAAAAATAGGAAGGATTTATTTTTCTTTCTCCTTTGGTTTTTCTCACAAGTCTTCTCTAAAAGAAAAAACTTTCTCAAAACCAACTCTTCTTTTCCTCTCAATACTTGCACGAATTTTCATTCACTCTCTTGTTAACACAAATTGAAACTTAACCATTTTTAGTGTTATCAACACTTCACAAGTGCTCCACCAAAATTAGATTAAGTGGCCAACTACCAAAATAAGTTTTTGTGGCTATTTTAATGGTCTAATAAAATTAACCATTGATCACAAAATGGTGCCTTACTAAATTTAGTTTATGTTTCTCAAATTAAGTATGTTTTCTATTTAGGAATAAAATAACAAATAAATAAAATCATATTTTATTTATCTAAATAATATTTATTTATTTAATTATTCAAAAACTATTTGAATAATTAATTTTTACCTTATTTGATTTTACCAACATGGTAAATGGTTGAATTCATGATAAAAATAATTCATGGAATAAAATTGTGCCACTTGTTAATATCTATTTAGTTAATAACTCTTGTCAACTAATTAAATAATATACTTAACATTTAAGTTTAAACAAGTGCACAACCCGAGGAACTCTGAAACATATTTTCGGTTTGCTGAAATTTTTAGGATGGAACTGTTCAATCCATTATGCTGCCCCAGTGCACAATGAGTACACTTCATATTGTGAGACTCTCTAGGTCTACGCCCAAATTGTCATATAGAACTCCTCCATACGTCCGTGAACGATGCCCCACACACACTTTACGAATATTACAAAGCGGTGCGTTAGACCATACAAGTTGAGGTTATAACATATTCATATAATCCCTCCATCATTTATATCCAAGTAGAGCAGAGATATAGATCAACACCGTCAAATCTCCATATGCCCAACCGAAAGCTTATCTCTAAAATTGTATTTCAATAAATAATATTCTCAAACACTTTTGTAATATTATTTATCCCTAGGGTATATATTTATTAAGGTATATGGATTTCTTTGCTCCATCAGCTTATTTGGGTAAGTACTATATCCTAATGCTCTATGGATTGCTCCAACCACAGGGCTTACAACTTTCTTAGACCTTAATAAGTTAATAACCTCATTAGCAAACAACTTTTCTTTTCTAAAAAATATCTAAAACAAGTTTTAAATTTTGAACATGCTCATCTAAGTTTTTACTATAAATCAGAATATCATCACAATATACAACCATAAATTTTTCAATAAAGACACGTAAAATATGATTAGTTAATCTCATGAAAAAACTGGGTGCAATAGTTAATCCAAATGCATAATTAACCACTTATATAAGCTATTGTTTTTTATATTTTAAATATAGTTTTCTTTCATCACCTATCTCATCCTAATTTGAAGATATCCACTCTTAAGATCAATTTTAATAAAAATACAAAAACAATAAAATTCATTAAGCATGTCATCTAAATTGGGAATGGGATGTCTATACTTTACAGTGATATTATTAATGGTATGGCAATCAACATACATCCTCCATGATCATCCTTTAGGCACAAGCAATACTGGAACCACATAAGGACTCATACTTTTATGCACATAACCCATGAGTTCACTAACCTACCTTTGAACTTCTTTTCTCTTATCAAGATTACTTTTATAGGCTGGCTTATTGGGAATTGATACTCTAGATATAGAGTCAATTTGATGCTTAATTTCTCTTAATAGTGGTAAACCATTAGGTATCTCTTCCAGAATAACAAATAATTAAATTCTTGTAAGAAAGAAGCAATAACACTAGGCAAAGAGGGGTTAAGTACCTTAGTACTAAAACAAACCTCTTTGTACAAAAGTACAATCATAGGCTAATTTAAAAACAAAGCCTGTTTGATCTCACTATCTGTTTCATATAAATTCACTTATTTTCTCTCTTTTATTTCTTTACTAACTATAACATTCTTTCCTTTTTCACTCTCTTTTTCTTTCATTTTAGTTTCAACCTCTTTTATTTTTGAACTCTCCCTTTTTTTTTTTCATATCACTATTCATTTTCAACTTCACTTAATCTTCATGCTATTGGGGTTAAAGGTATAAGAGTAATTAATTTTCTACTAAGTACAAAAGAGTACCTATTGGTGTAACCATCATAAGTTACATACATATCATACTACCATGGTCATCTTAAAAGAATATGCCCTGCATGTATTGGTACTACATCACACAAAATCTTATCCTTATACTTCGCAATTGAGAATGAAACCATTAGTTTATTTATTTTAACTTCTCTACAATCATTCAACCATTGTAGCTTTTATGGCCTAGGATGTTTCAAAGTTGTTAAATTCAATTTGTTTTAACTAAACTAGTGCTAGCTACATTAGTAACTTCTTTAATCAATAATCATGCTACATACCTTATCATTCACATCGCATCTAGTATGAAATTTTTTTATCATGTTGTACCTTCTCATCTTTTTTTATTTGCACAATAAGATCTCTTCTTATAACCAAAAGCTCTCCATCAACTAGATACTCAATGTCACTTGCATCCTCCAAAGGTGGCATAGGCACATCATCAGATTCACCTTTAGCCTTAATATCACCATCATCTTTCAATATCATTACTCTTTTGTTTGGGTATTGAGATGAAATATAACCTATTACCAAACATGTAAAGCATTTGATATCTTTATTTCTAAAAGTTTGGGAATTAGATTTGCCTTTGTTTGGTGCGCCTCCATCTTTGTTGTTTTTGGAGGTTTTAACCTTAGGCATCAAATTAGGCTTTTCATCCTTTTTGCTCCAATTCAGTTTCCATGTTGAACAAGAACTCGAATTCTGCCTAATCGTGTAGAACTCTTCCTCTTCAATTGTTGCTCTAATTTTTTGGCCATGTGCACTATGTCATTCAACGCAACATAATGTTGTAACTTCACCACGTTTGTAATATCACGGTTTAAAAACCTACCCATAGTGGATTCTCGGTTTCCTCCATATTGGCTCAAATCATAGCTATTTTCATCTCCTTGTGGTAGTTTTCAACACTTTTAGGTCTTTAAGTAAGGCTTTGTAACTTCTAAAATAAGTATTTATAGTAGTGACTCAGAATGAATCACCTCCTTATAATAGCCTTCATCTCTTCCTATTTCTCAATAGGTCTTTCACAATTTCGTCTCTTGCTCAAAATAAGTTATTCTCACCAAACAATAGCATAGTCAGTAAATTATATGGCAACCAACTTTACCTTTTTCAAATAGGAGTAGTTGTGACAATTAAAGACCAACTTCATCTTTTTCTCATACTCATAATATGCTTCAGGATTATTTTTGCCTGGGAAATATAAAATCTTCATCTTAATGCTTCCCAAGTTGTTAGCAATTCTATCTCCATATCTAACTCCTCTATCTCCATTTCTACACCCAAATTTGCCTAAATTAATATTAGAGGCATGATCACCATCATCTAGGTCATCCTTATATTCAACGTTATAATCATACCTAAGTGAATTCTTCTCTTTTCATTGCACATTAGGAGCTCTAGGTGGCTACCTACTTTGTGAACTAGATTCAACTTTATCTCTTCTCTCATTCAACTTGTCAAACCTCAATTTTAGTCGATAAAGTTTTGCTCTAAGGACATAAAGAAGAGTTTGAAATCTATCTTTTTCTGAGCATCATTGTATGAGCCTTTATTTTTTTTTTCTCGAGACATATTAATAACCTATAAAAAAAAGTTAGAGAACCTCACAAACATTCCCTTACGTGTTTTCTCTCTAGATTGATAGCACTCACACTCGTGTTTATTCAAATTTGGCTTTTACTCTCTTTTGAGCTCACACTTTCTTGCCTTTTTCCACTCTTTAGTTCTTTATTGAACTTACAAACTTAATCAAAATTACTTTGTAACAATCCAAACTCAATAAATCAGATCACTAAAAATGAGAATAGGTTAAACGCAAAGGATAAAGACTAGGCAAAATTTAAGAAGCAAAGAAACAACAAAAAGAAATATGAATTTTGATGTAATTTAGGGGTGTTGTTTTATTTTAGGCTGAATTACACAAAGTATGCAGAATGCACACCATACGCAAGCAAAATTTGAATAGGAAAAATAGTTCAACTAATTCATATTTCAATACTTTTTATTTTTGAATTCAAAATTCAAAATTGCAACTTGAGACCAATTGAATCTGAATTTTTTCCTAATTGTTTTTTTAATTTTCTTTTCTTTTCTTTTTTACTTATATGTAATGATAAATGACCGAACTTGAATGAATTAGGATAAAGGCAGAGATTAAAGTTGTGGTCAAGAAGAAATCAAGATGATAGGTTTTAGATTTAAGGAAATTGAACAAAGGGTATGAAATTTAAAAGAAGAATAAATAATAAAAATAAAGGATAGATTAAACCTGATTTAGAGCCTAAGCTCTGATACCAATTGATATAAACCTCACAAAGAAAAGTATGACCCGATGTTCAATGAGGTTTCTTTGCTAAGGAGCGTTCTAATTCAGGTTCGTAAATAGACAAAAACAAAGGATCTTAACTCGTTATCTTTAAAGAAATAAAAACCAAAGATATAAAAAATTAAGGTAGACGCCACACTCATGAAAGATGAGAAAGATTGTGAGTGATAAGTCAAGGATGAACACCACAAGATATAATCTTGATAAGTTTTAAAAAGTTCTTTGGAGAACCAAGAGAAAATTCTCACTATCATTAATGTTAAAATTTTGAATTCCCCTAGTAGGAATTGATTACAAAAATAAGAAGTAAATAACAAGCATATTAAAGAAATAAATAGTCCTAGATTCTTGTATCTAAAGTCAACCTAAGAATAAAAAAATGAAACAAAGAAAATAAAAATCTAAGAAAGTCGCGTGAATAGTAAGGCATAAATAGTGACGCTAAATCTTCCTTACTAAATTGATATGCATCAGATTTTCCTTCTTAAATTGATATGCATCTTATTTTGTTCTTCGTGTAAATTACTCTAAATCACTTTAAGAAATTTGAATAACATTGACAAGGCATTGATCATCTTGAATACTTAATTCGGTCAGATTAGTGTCTTGAATAAAATATAAAGTTGAGATGTGTTTAATTATCTCATATAATGCTTCCTTCATATTTTTGGTTCTTAACCTTGTCATTGAACCCCTATTGATGCTCAATGGATCTTGTGAAACTCTGAATACCCGATTCGTATCAAGATTATTTTTGTCTAACCTAGTAGATGGGATGTTCATGTTTTTGTTTGTCTTTTTATTCCAGTAAAGTGTTTATAGCCTAAGCAATAGTAGCTGTTGGTGAATTGTGTTTCCATATTCAAGTGATCATTAAAATTTTAATGTGTGTCACACATACAAGAAGTAGAAACGTTTCTATTTCAACAATCACATACACTAAAATTAATTCTATTACATTAATAGAAATATACATTTGAAGACTGTTGGTGCACTTTCAATTCTTTGCAGAGTCTTACCCTAAAGTTTCTTCGCAAAATATTCTAAGAGTTGACATTGGTGAGATCAATTCACTAGAATGGTAGCTTGATTTTTGCAGGAATTATAGCTTAATGGTTAAGGCCCATTTGGTCTCTCTCCCTTGGACGAATGAAATAATGAACCTAATGCAACTTTTACTTTTTGTTCTTTCAAATGGCCGAATGCAACTCTTACACAAGTTGCAACCATCTGCAATTTATATAGTTTTAATTTTATTGTTTGCCAAGTGTCCATAAATAAACCAAGCACATGCCATTTGTCATATATTAATTAGTTAACATAAATTAATATAAACTTAACTCTTAAGCCTTTTCACATGTGCATCACAAGAGATCTTGAAATAAATCATGCTTTCCAAAATTTTTTCGGATCTAACTATTCGACCCAGTCCACTACCCAAGTGCTAAATGAGTACACTCTATCTACACACACTAAAATTTATAAGCATCGGACTATACCAATGACACCTAGATGTCAAACAATAAAAGTCTCTAACATGTGTGGAATCAAAGCATATGGATTACTCACAAACCCACTGTGGCGTGTAGATTAAAGGACCACAAATACTACCAACTTGAGAAGGTCTTTATTTAATGGCTTTATGGGATGTCTATCAAAGGTTCTCATAAGTTTGTTCAATACCTACATGCCTATACGATCTTCCATTAAGCTCACGATTTACTAAGACTAACCATATAGACAATCTAGATATAGACATACATTGATCTAAAAGGTTCACCAATCGATCCTTGTTGGAAAACATTGATCAAGAATGATATATTTGAGAACATATAGCATAATGACAGTTCTTAGCACTATTTGTAACTATATCATTACTTTAATATTCCTAGGTCTTTGTCCTATTTCAGATAAGGTTCTAACTATTAGAATACTAACTTTTAATGCTGACCTAAACACTTTTAGATCTACTATGTCTAAAATGTAACAAGTTTAGTACCATATAATAAATGTTAACGATTTGTTGAAATAGACATTACATAAATATCAGATAAATATTCATACAAAATAGAATGACACATAAGCACCATCTTCAACATCTCTTACTTGCTCTAGTGCTATTCATGATGATATCTATTACCCATCGAGTCCACGTGTTTCTTAAACACCTTAGGAGTTAAGGCCTTAGTAAGTGGCTATACTACATTATCACTAGAATCTACTCTAAATACTATTACATCTCTTCTAGCCAAGATCTATCTAATTATTTGATATTTTCTCTCCACATGCTTAGACTTTTAGTATGCTATTGGCTTAAGCAATTTTCATATTGTTGTCACAATATAGTAGGATATGATCCACTATACTTGGAACTACTCCCAGCTTTGCAATAACTTTACGTATCTATATTGCTTCCTTTGTAGCTTTCGAAGCCTCAATATATTCAGTCTCTATGATAGAATCAGCCGTGGACCCCTATTTATCACTCTTCCAACTGACAGAGGCACTATTAAGAAGAAACACATAACTATATGTAGACTTTCTATCATCCGAATTAGACTAGAAGTTTGAATCAATGTATCCTTTCACTTATAAGTCACTCTCTCCATAAATAATAAACTTATCCTTTTTACCTTCAAGATATTTCAGGATATGTTCTATGGCCATCCAATGATCGTTACCTGGATTAGACTGATATTGGCTTATAACACCTACAACCATACTGATGTCAAGTCTCATACATAACATGGTATACATCAAGTTGCCCATAGCTAATATATATGGTATGTTAGACATTCTAACTCTTTCATCTTCCTTTTGAGGACACATCCTCTTAGAAGTTAAATGCCATATCTTAAAGTTAAATTAACTGTCTTACAGTTAGTAAAGTTGTACCTTTTCAAAACCCTGTCTATGTACGATGATTGAGAGAGTTCTATCATCCTCCTAACTTTATTTCTATAAAGCTTTATACTAGTATATATGAAGCCTCTCACAAATCCTTTATGGAAAATTTATTACTTAAATAACTCTTGACTTACTGTAACATACCAATATCATTTTCGATAATGAGTATGTCACCCACATAGAGAACTAAAAGGATAATCATGTGCCCACTGAATTTGTTATACATTTACGTTTTCTCTTCATTTCTTTTATGAAATTAGACCCTCTGATAACTTAATCAAAATGAAGATTCTAACTTCAAGAGGCTTGCTTAAGTCTATAAATGGACTTTTTCAATCTACACACTAGATTAGAAGTTAGATTAGACATAAAATCTCAGGCTGTTCTATGTAAATCTCTTCTTTGCGATACCCATTTAAAAAGCCACCTTTACATCTATCTGCAACAATAGTTAATAAATTCGAATCAACTTTAACATGGCTATTATAAGAAGGTCTCCTCATAATCTATCCCTGATTGTTTAGTATAACCTTTTGCTACTAGTCGAGCTTTAAAGGTCTTTACCCTACCACTAGGCCCACGCATTTGCTTGTAAATTGATCTATAACTAATAGGAATAGTTCATTTGGGAAGCTCAACCAAGTCTCTGATTTGATTATCATACATAGAGTCAATTTTAGACTTCATAACATCTAGCTATTTTTCTGAATTGATGTTCAGCATCGCCTCTTTATAAGTCAAATGATCAATTTTTTCAACTGAGAAAATGTCAAAGACACATTCAGGCGTTATACTATACCTAATGGGTGGCTTTGAGATCCTCTCCGACTTACAAGGAGGGTGTGTCAAAGGTATCTCACTCAGTTGAACCTGAGGTTCCATTTTTGATTCTTAAACTTCTTGATTAATTTCATCAACTTCAATCCTACTACAATCCCTAAGATCCATCAGAAACTGTTTCTCTGGGAAAGTGTCATTATATTCTGTGTTGATTAAACACACGCAAATATTAAACCACAAGTACAGGGGCCGTGAATAAGTAATAAAATATGAGTAAAGTATCATTACATGAGAATTGGTTTTTAAATTAACACTAAGTACTGTGGCCTTAATAACTTAACTTTATCTAGACTATTTAAAATACTAAAATGGTTAATGCCTTAAAATTAACTACAAGTCAAACATGTTTAAGGAGATGGAAATTCTTATGGCTTTAGTCCAAGGTTCTTTAGTAATAATGATTAACGACTACTTTTACAAATCCATTAACCAAGGGTTTAGAAATAAGCTCATTATCTCTCCAGAGCATTAAGTGAGACTTTATGCATACACAATCAAGTTGATATTTATATCTAACTTGATCATCTATTTATGCATTATGCTACCATTAAGAGATTACCTTAACTATATTAGTCTCCCAACTCAATACAATAAGAGAATATGCTAATCAAAATCCATCACATGAGCTAAACTTTTTCAAGCACATAACTTACAAGTCTAAATCATCTAATCAATTTCTTAATTAGATTAGAAATATTAAATTCAGAAAGCCATAAATCAATAATGCAAAATATAGTCATTAATCAAGTATATACATAAAAATGTAGTATTTAGTAGAGTTGCATCAAGCCCTGGAATATAAAATTTAGTTATCCATAGTTAAATACTCAAATACATTAATCCAAAGGTTTATATAAGCACTTATATTTTAAACAACAAACTGTGAATATAAACTTCAAATAAAAGTAAATGAGACAAAAATTAGATGAAAACTATTGTAGACACTCTTGAAGCCTTTAATCTTAGTGGGGTTCCAAGGTCCAAGCTCCAAGGATGTCTTCTTTGTAAAGTCTTCAACTACTTGATCGTGTTGTTCTTCTTCTAAGATGCTTCCAAGTGTTGATGGCTCTTTGCTTTCACCAAAAAAAAAAGAATTTTTGACTTAAAAGAGTCCAATTTGGCAAAGAACCGAAGTTGAAACGTCTAACCTCTACAAAATTCCAAAAGAATATCTTTTTATAGTGCAAGAAATACTATAGTGTGTTCTCTTGGAATGATGGGGTGTTCCCAGTTGTACTGTATGAATGATGAGGTATTATCTTCTCTACCATTAAGGCGTTTAAACGTTGTTGCATCCCCGATTGAGCATGGGATCGTTGGCTGCCCTGTGTGTGTTCTAGAATATATGCAGCCTCAATCCCATCTTTACGCCACAACATTCATCTTTCCTAGAAACAGAGGGGCATTTTAAAGTTAATGCTAGGGTGTTCATCTAAATGGATAAACATTGGTGTATTGAGAGATAGAACGTTGGGGCGATCATCTCTTTCTTTTAAAGCCTTCTCTGAATTTCCACTCTTTGGTTTCACTTTTAATGCTCTTCCTTCCAATTCATCCATTTTATCATTTAACCTATAAAATCAACACATGTATGCATAAATAACATGTGATTACTTGAAAATGGAAAGAATCTAAATTAAAATAGGGCCAAAATATGTGTCAAATTCATACTCATCAAACTCCCTCAAACTTAGATAATTGCATATCCTATAGCAAGGTTGGATTAGATTGATGATCACTTATTTATCTCAAGGATTGTCTCACTCAACTTCAAGTCATTCAAATTTGGTGAATAATTTTTAATAATTCACAAGCACTTTCCTTTTTTGTTTGTTTGTAAAAGTAATCAATTGTGTGTGTATGAAGTAAGCAAATGTAAATTAAAATTTTCTAGATAGGCTCAATAACTCAAATTTGCACATAAAAATATTGTCTCAATATAACTTTTCATAATATAGCAGTACCATAGGGTAATCTTTCATACAATACTCCACTAATGTAGGAATATGAATAAATAAGGATCGATTAGGACTTTAATTGGCTTGTAATATAGGGCTAGGGTCAAGGTGGGATATTTAGCTAGGATTTTAGCATATTTCACACCATGAACACATAACCCTTTTTGCTACTAATTTGAACTTGCTACATTATATTTTTTTTTTCCAAAATTGAATCTTTACTATCTAAATTTGATTTTATTTATTGATACAAGAAACCTTTTTTTATATGAACATAAAGCCTAGCATCACTCTTCTAAACTTAGAGTCTATACTAATTGATTTTGGCATTTACTTTGCCAATTTTTGAAAACGTTTTTTACTTTTTCCACCACTTAACTCAACATAAGCCCAAGATTTGTCAATGAGCTCTATATTCATGGTGTTAAAGGTGTTTAGGGTATTTTAACTCATGGCTTAGGCTTGTAATGTTGTTATTCAATAGAAAGGGTGATTCATGCTCAAATGGGGTATCTAAAGTTAAATGTATACTCGAATAGGCTAGAAAAGGTTAAACGGTTCAAAAATAGCTTAATTTTCTTTCCCTATATACTTCATTCCTAAAATTTCACCTTTAGTTGTAATCAAACAAGTTCTAGTGTGCTCGATCATTGAGATTGAAGTGTACTACTTAAGTATGGGCTTTTCTAGGTATTATTAAACTAACACAAGCTTACATATGTGCTCAAAATTGGTGATCACAACTAAGGTTGAATTTTATCTAGTTATTGGTGCATGGATCATTTCAAGTATAAGGAATTGAAAAGCTAAGTAATTTAATCAGTTTTTCATCATGGACAAGTAATCTTCATCATAACCCAACACAAGAAGGAAAAACAAGGTAATACACAATATTTTAAAGTAAGCAACACTCATATTACTCATGCTTTTCTTTTCAAAATAAAAGACATAAACTATAACATAACTAACATAAGATAAAAGCAACAACATACAATAAAAAAAATGAACTAAGAAAAGAAACAAAGAGCAAAGCAATCCTATCATAGGCAACAAGAAGTGTTTCCCCGTCCCCAACGAAAATATAGGCATAGTCCCCATGGTAGCAATAAAAGGAGAATTGAAACACTTCCTTGAACTGCTAAGGATCTTTGGCAAAGTCCTCGAGCTCTAAAGCAGTGATGCCTAAGTCATGCCATGATAGTGTCTCTTCATCCTTAGGTGCTGAGAAGGTAGCTGCTGTGGGAGATGGCTGCCGTGGCAAGATGTGGCTAATGTTAATGTCCTAGTGAGCTATACACATTTACATCCACTGAAGCTAGTAGTATTTAAACGATGAGTACTCCTGGTGCAGTGCTGCCAAGCTCCTTCTATGCTGCTCAGAATGAGACTCTAAACTATTCATTCTGGTTGCCGTCAATATGTTCATGAATAAGCCTACTTCTATTGATGAAGAGGGTGTTGTTGGTGTGTGATATATATGTATCAAGTACAAGTGCATGCTATCGTTGATAAGTAATAAAAAGTAAAGGGTGTCGAACCCACGGAGACTAAGTGCTTCACTTTATTCGTGTGCTAAAATTGAATCTCTTATTTTCATCCAAACAAATTGATTCAATTGGAAATAAAACTAACACTGATTAAACAACTAATTATGCAAATTATAAATTCCAACACTATCAATGATAATTAATGTATAGGATATGTAGCTATCCCTTAACCTATATTTGTTATGGATATGCCTTGAATGTTAATTCCTTGGTAAGTATTGTTCACAACACTAGGCTCATTGCAAGCCTCTTCCGATGGTCGAGCGATTATACCTCACTTAATCTAATACTTATATTCTTATGATACTGAAATTAAGTGGAATTCATTAAGTTTATATTAACCATGCATGCCACTTGGGTATAATCTTATCCTAAGTGAAACTTGTAAATGCTACTTTACAATCAACATCGTTTTTTTCTAGGCTATTCAATAAGATGCCTTTTCTAAGTTTATCTCAATAAATCCAAGATTCATGCATAAGATTGACAGGTCATATAAGTATTAAATACCAACAAAATGAATAAAAACCAAGTTTATGCATTTAAAGTTGAAATATTTAAAAATACATAGTTAAGTTCAAGACTACAATCCTAAAAGCTAACTGACTCGACACAAAGCTAACTGACTCAACACAAAGCTAAAACAAATATTAAAAACATCAGAGTGAATACTAAAAAACACATAAAAAAGTTAAATACAAAATAACTAAAATGTAGTCAAGTTGTCACAATGATTACTTAATCACTTCAAGAATTATCCTACTCAACTTTTATTCCTTTTAGAGACAATGAAAACTATTCAATAATCCAGAAACACCATAATTAAGCACTTTCCTTCTTCCATACAAATGATCAATTGTGTGTGTGTGTATGTGTTAGGCAAGAATTACTCAAGTCTAACCTAAATTGGTTCAATAAATTAGAGTTATATAGTAAAATATTGTCACGACACATTTTAAGTCTAAGACACTACTATATGCTAGTCTTTCATACAACTCTCTACTAATGTAGGAATGTGCATGAATAAGGATCAATTAGGACTTTCATTGGCTTGCAATGCAAGGCTAGGGTTAAGGTGGGATATTTAGATAGACATTTTGGCTCATTACACACCATGAACACAAAACCCAATTGGCTTCCCATTGTGAACTTTCCAACCTCACCGTTATAATTCCCCAAACTTAGGATATTTTTGCCCAAAATTGCTCTTATTTACTACTTCAAGATACATATACATAATTTATTCTATACTGTTTTTATAAAAACCATAAACCACATTACTCCCCTAAATGTAGAGTAGTACTCACTCAATATGGCTTTAGATGGCCTTTCATTTACAATTTTTCCATCTTCACGCCACTTAGCTCCACACAAACTCTATATTTCCTAATAAGCTCCATATCTATAGTGTTAAGGGTGTTTAAGGTAATTAACTCATGGCTTAGTATTTAGATGTAGTTATTTAACAAAATGATATTTTTGGCTCCTAATAGGGTAACTAAGGTTTAATTTAATTAGGGTAGGCTAAAAAGGTTCAACCGGTCCAAACATAGCCTAATTTCTTTTCCTTTTTCACATACTTCCTAAGATTTCACCTCGAATTGCAATTAAACTAGTTCAAATGTGTTTAATCATCGAGACTGGGGTATACCAAATAAGTATGAGCTTTTTTAGGTACACTTAACTAATACAAGCGTAATAGGTGCTCAAAACTTGGTGATCACTAATAGGGTTCAATTTCGTTTTGTAATTGGTGTATAGATTTTCTCAAGTCTAAATTATTTCCTATGAAGTTAAAAATCAAGTGTTTCAATACTTTACTCATCATAAACAAGTGTTCATCATAACAACTCAACATAATAAAGCATGGTACCACAAGTTTTACATGAAAAGAAATATATTACTCATGCTTCTTTTCACTACAAAATATAAAAACTAACACACAAAAGTAAAAGAAATAAATAAAAGACAAGGATAAAAAAAAACATACTAACTATGAAAATATAACTAAAACAAGGTAATAAAGTTTTTGTTTCTCACCCTTCCCCCCTAAACCTAAACTAAGGCATAGTTCCCATGACAAAATATATATATAAGAGTAAATGAGACTCCTATGATGACTACGGGTCATAAGCTATGTCCTCTAAGTCTAAAGCTGTGAGGCCCAATCATCCTTCAGTAGGGTTGCCTCATCCTCTAAGGGTAGTGGTAGGTGAACTGGTGTTGGAGTTGGAGCTGGTAGAGTAGACTGAAGGATGTGGGAGATGTCAAATCCCTACTGTGATACGTACAACGACATCTATTAAGTCTAGTAAGTTCTGAAATATTTTAGCTCCTGATATACCACTGCCAGATCTCTCATCTAGGCCTCTAGGCAAGCTATTTTAGTTATGGTTGTCATGCTATTGGATGAGCCAGCTTCCTGTTGAGCTGCTATGGAGGGCTCAACCGTATCTGTATAACAGGTGGTGATGGTTGAACCCTTAGCTATTGAAACTGTCTTTGACCCTCAGTGGTCCACAGCTACTAGATTGTGCTGTAGTCGATAGGCTTGGCTAGATGAATAATGTCCTTATGTGCTTCCCAACAAACTTAAGTACGGTTACAGAGTGCTTTGATCAAATAGGGGAGGCACAGGTTGTTCTTGGCCAATCTTGAGCAGGCCAAGATCTCTCGAAGTATATACCTAATGTCAATAAGCTCTTATGTATGTAATAATAGCTAAACACAAGTAAACACTACTTTTCAAGTAATATAGGATTAAAATCCAGATATCATTTCTATAGGGACTTATTTAATTCACTTCTTCCAATCAAGTACTAAACTTAATCCTACTTAAATTTTATCCAAACTAATCAAACGAAGAATTTATCTAATTAATCTAATTCTACCAAGGAAACTAAACCTAATGTTAATCAAAAGCAAATAAAGGGTTGAATTCACCAATTAAGAGCAATCTAGTGTTTGAACTTATCCCTTAATGTTTCACTGGACTTATTAATCTCTTAATTAATCCCTTAATAACAATTATTGGCTAGACTCTAATCTCATCACAAGCCTCTGGCGATGGTTGAGTGACTATATTACACCTTAAAAATTACCTATATGTCTATGGTATTCTGAATAGAATGCAATTCATTAGAACAAGTCTAGATAATACCATACATCCCATCTAGGTATATTTCTATCCTACATGGAACTCATAATTGTCACTCTATGATCATGCATCAAAAAATCCTAAACTAAACACATAAATTCCTCTTTCAAGTTTATTAGGGTTCCTTGATCATTCAATAGATTGGCTAGATATAATACAAGCAAAAAGCACAAGATAGAATGAATCAATTTAATCTATTAAGTTTATAAACTAAGAGTCAATAAAATCTAACCACATATTAAGTTTAATAGTCTAACCTTAGATGAAAAGAGTTTAGGTCATCATTAATCCAAAAGTATCAAAGTAAATAATCAAAGACATCATGAAGATCTTAATATTAAGAAAAGAGAAGAAATAACAAAAAGCTAATGCTCTGGATCGCCTCTACTCTTCCTTGCTTGAATGCACAAATCTTGATCTCCAATCTTTAAATACTTGTTTTGATCTCTTTTCTTATGATAAGTTTTGTTTACCCTCGGCTTACTTCTGTTATTACCCTTGTTTTTTCACTGAAAAGAGCACTTTTATAGGTCTTTATAACCCTAGGGATGTGGGGGCTTCAAATCAAATTCAAAATAGGAATACAATAGGGGATTGTATTTGTCATACAAGTACTGTGGCGCCCAACCTAGAACGACCACCATTTGAAGCATGACTGGGCACCGTGGCACTCAACTTTCTAGACTGGATGCCGTGGTGCCCAACTAGATTTATCAGTTTGTTCATTCTTTGGTGTTTTGCATCCATTGTGTGCCTAATCTCTCCTGTATCTTCACGCCTTAGTTAGTAAACCTATATCTAATCAAAAACCACAAATAAATAGCCAAAATACTCTTGATTTAGAGAAAAACTTCAGAATGATATAAATAATAGTACATATAAACCCCTATCAAATACCCCTAAACTTAAAAACAAGCTATTTCTTTTAATAATTACAAAATTTATTAACTATAAATAAAAACTCAAAACTAAAACAAGCTAGATTGAGTAGATGATCATACTCTTTGTCTCAAAGGCTATTAAAATGGCAGAAGTCTTTTCAAAAATCAATAAACAACTCTTAATAATTCTCGATACCATTCATCAAGTTCTTCATTCTCCCTTATAATTGATCATTTTTGTGTGTGTACAATCAGCAAGTAAATAGACAAATTGAACTTAAATTTACTCAATAACTTAAAATAGTATATAGAGATGATGTCTCGGCATACTTTGATTTATAATAACACTACTATAAGCTTGCTTTTCATACTACTCTCCACTAATATAGAAATGCATATATCAAGGGATCTATTTAAGACTTTAATTAGCTTGTAACATAAAGCTATGGTTATGGTGGGATATAAAGTATATATGAAGTGCAAATCACACCATGAACATTTATACTTTACCTAGAAATCTCTTGATTTCTTTTCTCTGTGATTTATCTCTTTCTCCAAACTTATAATTTTACCATATTTCTTTTAATGACTATTGTTCAAAGAATTTCCTCTTTTTCTTAAGCTGGGCATATTGTGAATTCAAAGACTTTGTTTTAATGGATACCTCCAAACTTAGATTGATAAATACCTTCAAGACTTATTTTCTTTCCACTTTAGTACCATTTTCTCACATCCATAACCTTTTTTCTTTTAAGAATATTTCTAAGTAAACTCAAGGTCTATGGTCTTACAGGTAGTTTTAGGATAAATAAGCTTAAAGTCGTAAGGCTTTTAATGTGGTTAAATAAAAAAATGTATTTAGGCTAAAAAAGAGTAACTAGGGATAACTATACATCTAAGGTAGGTTAGAAAAGGCGTAATCAGTTTAAAGATGGTCTAATATCATTTTCCTATTCATGTGTTTCCTAGAATTTGCCTCAAGTAGTAATCAAGCAAGTTATAAAGTGTTGGTCCTCGAAACTATGGTGTACTACTTAAGCAAAGGTATCTCTAAGTAAAAATTCAACTAATATAAGCTTAATTCAATGTGCTTAAGAATAAGTGATCAAACATAAAATTGAAATCAATTCAAGATTGTTTATATAAGAATTAACTCAAGTGTCTAATATTTTCTAAGGACTTGTAAAACTAAACTCAGCAATATTCTATTTCTTATCATGGACTAATGATCATCATTTCAAACAAAAACTAACTAAAAATAATTTAACACACAAGACAACCAATCAATTCATGCAGTAAAAATAATCTCAAGTATTTCCACCCTCAAACTTAAATTTGATATTGTTCCTAATGTTGAAAAATAAAAATAAAAGAGTAAGAAACTTCACTAGTAAGTGATGTTTAAGTATTACAGCATTGTTGTCTTTTAATGTGACGGAGTTTTTCTTCTCTCTTAACGCTTGCAATTGCTTATGCTACTTCTTTAAATGCTTGAATTGTTATTTTATTCCTATAAGAAAAGGAAATAAAGTAACTAAAACTAAAGCTAAGCAAACACAAAAATAAAATTTTCTTGGGTTACCTCCCAAGAAGCGCTTGATTTAATGCCATTAGCTTGATGAGGAATTCTCTATTCTTATGGCGGATCAAATGTAGTTGTGAAAGCCTCTTTATATATGATCTCACTGGCATTCCTTTCTTTTTGCTTCCACATCTTTTCAAGTAGGGTATGGGCAGTAGCTTTCGCTTCATTTTCTTTGCGCTTCTCTAAAAAGATTTTAATCTTAGATCGAGGAAATGAGTCTCTTGTGCCCTTCTCTTTAATCCTTTCATCACAGTACTGCTCCTTTTTATTTCTTTTCCTTCTATGCTTCAATGCCTTATTTTGGATATAAGGATTCATGGTATCTATGTTTTTGAGCTGCAGAATTTGTTGCTTGGGATGTACCGCATCTATGCTGAAATAGTCTTTATTCTCATTTGGCAACTTGATATTCTTAAAGACTTTGAATGTGACAGTGTCATCTTGCACTTTCATAGTCAACTCCCATCTTTGTAATCTATGATCGTTCATCTAGTAACGAGGTAAGGTCTTCCAAGGATGATAGGAATGTCTTTGTCTTCTTCTATGTCAAGAATGATGAAGTCAAGATAGAAGATAAACTTGTCTATCTTGACTAGCATGTCCTTTATGATTCCCTTTGGATAGGCGAGAGATTGATTAGCAAGTAGGAGTGTGACATTAATAGACTTTGTTTCTCTCAAACCTAACTTCTTATAGACAAAGAGGGGTTTTTGATTGAGTATAGTATGGTAAAGCTCTCCGGATCTTTAAGTTTAGGAGGTAACTTCTTTTGAAGGATAGCGATACACTCCTCTATCAATGATATGGTATCATAATCCTCTAATCTCTTATTCTTTGAAAGTATACTCTTCATGAATTTGACGTAGTTGTTTATATTTTGTTTCTGCACTTCTTTGCTGATGTTTTTTTTGTATTTGCACATATTTTGCGCTTCTGTAGCCTTTGAGGAAAAGATATAAATGGTTAATAAGGTTACATTTCATCTTACTATACTAGATTTCCTTCTCCATCATACTTAAAGATAGTGGTTGAGATGTGTTATCGTGTAAGACCTTACCACTTCATAAAGAGACGGTTTGGTATTATTCTATATTTCCTCTTGAATTGGCTTCGGTGTCACTTGATAGAGCTCCTTAAGGTCACTTGTTAATTGCTTCAACGGTTGTCCCATTTGAACCTTCTAATTCTTTAAGGTTGTTTAATGGTTATGCATAATGGCATCATTTGACTTCATTTAGTGTAAAAGCATGTCTTCCAATTTTATGTTCGTTAATAATCAATGAGTGCATGCATGTGAAATTGGTGTTTATTGATTTTTAAATGCATTGCATATCTCACATATAATTTATGCAGTGGAAATGAAAATCTAATTTCTTAAACTAAGTCTTGTTACACTAACAAGTTTTAGAGTCTTACCCTTAAAGCCATTCGGTGTAGTTTCAATTTTTGGAGCTCATCTAAAGTGATCCTGCGAACAATTCTAGTCCGTAATATCTGGTGGGATTGCTGGAGCCAGAATATTAGCCTTTAATTTCTTGCTAGACTATTTTTAGTCAACATTTAATCTATCTCTCTCTAATGGTCGAAACTACTTAAGCTACAAGATGCCAACGTGCATTTATATTCTTCTCAAATAGCCAAAGTGTGTAAGTCCTAAAAGCTAAATAAAATACAACTCTTATAGTTTTACTCTTTGGCTGAATACAACTAACACTCACACACCATTTTTCCAAATTAAATTCTTCTCATTTCTATGAAATGAATTACCTAATTCTAGTTTTAAAAGATGAAGAAGTCTTCTTCTTCTTTTCTTTACACAATACACAGCCAAATGAAAACAAGTGCATTTATCTTGGTTTGGTGATTTACAAAAAAAAAGAACTTTTCATCACGTTTCTTGCATTTGGTTGAATGCTCTTAACTGACAAAAATAACTCTTGCCTTTGTTTAATTTTTATCTCTTGAAGAAGAACAGACCCTTTGGCCGAATGCACCATTTACATAGTAAAAGAGAAAGAACATTTTCTCACTTAACTATTGAAATGGTCGAGTACAATTAAACCCAGCACATGAAAAAAAACCCTTGTTTTTGCATTCTTTAATTGTTTTATTATAAATAGACACATGTCTTAAGCCTTGCCATCTAGCATAAACTTAAGCCATGCGATATCACTTGTTAAAATATAATTTAAAACCATGCTATTTGTAACATGCATGTTGCCATGTACTTGCACTTGTCAAATTTCAATTGGTTAACAACAATTGTTAATCAATTAATTTAATAGGTTTAACATTTTAATCTTGTCGCGTGTGCTTCCTAAGAGATCCTAAAATAAATCTTGTTTTTGAAATCTTTTCGAATCAAACTATTCGACCTAGTCCGTTACCCTAGTACTCAATAAGTAAACTTTATATTGTAAGACTCCCTAAGTTAACACCCATTTGTCTTACGAAACTTTTTTGTATATTCGTGGACGATGCCCCGCACACATATTATGGATATTACAGAACAACCTGTTGAACCATACAACCTGAAGTTAATACATAGTCGTATAGTCCTTTGTTACCTATATCCCAAAAAAGCAGAGACATAGATCTCTACCGTCAAAATCTATATGCTTGACCATGAACTTATGTTTACATTGTATTTTCATAAAAAATATCCGTAAATAATTTTGTGATATTGTTTAACCCTACGAAAAATGTTTTTTAGGGGGTTTATGCGTGTGGCCACAATACTTCCTGAAATACAATCTCGGAGCATTTGGATGTACAACTCACCTATATGGGTTGACGGATCCCATATCTATGCACACCAAACTCTATGAGCATCGGACCATCCTAGTGACTCCCAACGGTCAGACTATAAAAGGTCTTTGACATGTATGAAACAAAAGTATAGTGGATCACTCATAAGCCCACTGTAGCGCTTAGGTCAAAGGATCATGAATACTACTTAACTTGAGAAGACCTTCTATTAATAGATTTATGGGATGTCTAGTGGAGGTCATTGTGAGTCTGTTCAATACCCAGTCCTTACTGAATACTTGCATGCCTATACGAGCTTCCACTAAGCTCATGGTCTGCTAAGATTTACCATATGAACCATTCAAATATAGACATACTTTGATCTATATATAAAAAGTTCTTTACCAAAAAACCTGCATCAGTGAGATCAGAAATATAATATTTGAGAAAATACTTGCACAATGATATTTCCTAGCACCATTTGTAACTCCTTGCAACTATATCATTACTAATATATTCTCAAGTCTTTATCCTGTTTCAGACAAGGCTTTAACTCCTTAAAATTCATTAACTCTTATAACTTGCTAAATCTTAGCAGTGATAACTCTTAACATTTATATCTCTCAGCACTGATTTAAACTCCTTTAGACCAGATTTGAACTTCTTCAGATCATACAATGCATGAAATGTTACAAACATCTTCTAATTTATTATTTAATATTAACAAATTTATTTGAAATATTTATTGTATAAATATTAAACAATTAATATTCATACAATATTGGAATGGCACTAAGCACCATCTCTAACACTAATGACGGCTTTTTCTCTTGCGGTGGCTAGAATCTTGAGGGATTAATTGGTCTAGATGACTCCGTTAGTTGTTACATCAAGAGAAGTTTGGATGATCTATCCACCTCAGATTATAGAATTTGGATTGTGGGTTATATTGTTATCGGTTGAAGTTTTGCACACAATTTACTAATTCTATACATTGTCCATTCAAGTGGTTATCACCATAAAAGTCACAAGTCATTTACTAAGTTTTGATTGTATTTAATGCATCAAATGTCTTAAATAACATGTTAATTTGTGCTGCCAATGCATTAAATGTGTCAATCTCATGTACACTAGAGACCTTAGGTGTAACCCTCTTACCTGGCCATTGGTAGCTGTTTGATGCCATTTCTTTCAACAGATCATAAGTCTCGTCCGCAAACACATTCATTAAATCTCTTTCAGCAGCGGCATCTATAATAGTCCTCAATGGCCTACTAATCCATTATAGAATGTTTGGAATAATATCCATTTAGAGACTCTATGGTGAGGACACTTCCTTAACATGTCTTTGAAGCACTCTCATGCTATATATAGCAACTCACCATCGATCTAAACAAATAACGTGATGTCATTCCTCATCTTTGCTGGTGGGAAGAACTTTACTAGAAATTTCTGTGTTAGATTATCCCATGTCGATATAGATCCAAATGAAAATAACATTAACCAACTCTTGATGTTGTCCCTTAAAGACGAAGAAAATAGTCTTAATCTGATGGAGTCGTCTAAGACTCCATTGTACTTGAATGTATTACAAATTTCCAGAAAATTCATAATGTGATTGTTAGGATCATCATTAGAAGCACTACTAAATTATACAAACTCTTTCAGCATCCGAATAGTACTCGGCTTAATCTCAAAGTTGTTCAAATTGATGGTTGGTCACCAAATACTAGACTGAACACCATCCGTAGTAAAGACAACATAATCCTTTAAAGATCTCTATGGTATCATAGGCTCAAACATAGGATTTTTTATGTTCTGTTTGTTTTCCTCTATGTTTAAATTCAGTGTTGATGTTGTTCACGTCAAAGCCTATGTAATCTTCTTCCAAGCTCAGTATCAAAAGAGGTCAATTTTGCACTTTTCGCTCTTCGTATGAGCTATCAAAACATAAAATAAAAACAAATTAAAGTAAAAAGAAAAAAAGTATGAATTAAAAGCAAGTAGTTCGGTATTAATATTGATCTAAAGAATAGAAAAAAATTAGACCTCGATAACGGCGCCAAAAACTTAATGTATACAATAATAGCTAAGCGTAAATGCATGCTATCGTATCAACTAATATAGGATTGAAGTCCAGATATCGTTCCCACAAGGACTTATTTAATCTACTTCTTTCAATCAAGTATTAAAATTAATCTTACTCAACTTTTATCCAAACTAATTAAAAGATGCATTTATCTAATTCTACCACTTAAAGTAAACCTAATATTAATCAAAAGAAAATAAGGGGTTGAATTCACCAATTAAAAGAAATCTAGGGTTTCATCTTATCCCTTAATATTTTATTGGACTTATTAATCTCTTAGTTAATCCCTTAATAACAATTATTGGCTAAACTCTAATCTCATCACAAGCCTCTATTGATGGTTCAGTGATTATATTACACCCTAAAAATTACCTATATGTCTATAATAATCCGAATAGAATGCAATTCATTAAGTACAAGTCTAAATAATGCCATACATGTCATCTAGGTATATTTCTATCCTACATGAAACTTATAGCTGTCACTCTAAAATTATGCATCAAACAATCATAGGCTAAACACATAAATTCCTCTTTCAAGTTCAATAGGGTTCTTTGATCATTCAATATATTAGCCAGATATAATGAAAGCAATAAACATAAGATAGAAATAATAATTTAATCTATTAAGTTCATAAACTATGAGCCAATAAATTCTAAGTATATATTAGGTTCAATAGTCTAGCCCTAGATAAAAAGATTTTAATTCAAGAGTATCAAAGTAAATAATTAAAGACACTATAAACAAGATCTTAATACTAAGAAAAGAGAAGAAATAACATAAATCTAATGCCCTAGATCGCCCCTATCTCTTCCTTACTTGAATGCAAAAATCTCAATCTTCAATCTTTAAAACCTTGCTTTGATCTCTTGTTTGTTATGTGTTTGTTTACCTTAAGTTTTCCACTGCAATCTTTAATTCTCTCTATTTTTGCTCTGAAAAGAGTGATTTTATAGGTCCTCATTATTGGAATTTGTGCTTACTTGCAATCCCTTTTATGTATGATTATTATTTTATATTTATACTATTATCAATTCAATAAATCGCTTATTATATTTTATATATGGTAAGATGCTTGTAACATTTCAAATATTTAATGATCAGAAAGAGTTTAAATCTGGTCTAAAAGCGTTTAGATCAGTGCTAAGTATTAGCAATGCTGAGAGTTATAAATACTAAGAGTTAGCACTAATAAAAGTTAGTGGGTTATAAAAGTCAGTGAAATATAAAGAGTTAGAGCTTTGTCTAAAGTAGGACAAAGACCTGAGAATATATTAGTAATAACTTAATTGCAAAGAGTTATAAATGGTGCTAGGAAATGTCATTATGTAAATATGTTCTCAAATACTATGTTTCTAATCTATCTTCGTTGATACGGGTCTGTTAGTGAAGACCTTATTAAATATAGATCAATGTATGTCTATTTTTAGATAGTTAGTCTTAGCAAACCATAAATGTAGTGAAAGTTTGTATAGAGATACAAGTATTTAGTAAGGACTGGATACTGAACAAACCTACAAGGACCTCTAATAAACATCTCATAAAGTCATCAGTAGAGGGTCTTCTCAAGTTGAGTAGTATCCATAATCTTTTGACCTGAGCACTAAGGTGAGCTTGTGAGTGATCCACCATACTTTGGTTCTGAAAATGTCAAAAATCTTTCATGGTCTGATTGCTGGGTGTTGCTGGATATGGTTTGATGCTTATGGAGTTTGATGTTTGTAGATATGGAATCCATTAGCTTGTTTGGATGAGTAAAATATCCTTATATTCCAAGATAGTGTTTCAGAAAGTCTTATGACCATAAGCAATACAACTCAAGAAAAGAGTTTTACTCTAGGGATAAATAATATCGCAAATGTGTTTATAGTTATTATTTATTGAAATACAATCTAGAAATAAGTTTATGGTCGAGCATATAGAGATTTAACGGTGTTGATCTATATATCAGCTCTTCTAGGATATCAACTACAGAAGGATTATATGGATATATTATAACTTTAACTTGTATGGCCTAACGCATTACATTGTGATATCTGTAACATGTATATGGGATATTATTCACAGACGTATGGACAAGAACTATATGAAAAACTAGGTGTGACCTAAAGAGTTTCACAGTAAGAAGTGTACTCGTTGTGCATCGAGATAACGTATTGGATTGAATAGTTCGATCCAAGAATTTCAGCAAATCGAAAATATATTTCAGGGGTTCCTCAGAATGTGTATTTGACAAGACTTAAATGATAAGTACATCATATAATTGGTTGACAAGAGTTGTTAACCAATAAGATGTTGACAAGTGGCACAATATTGTCCATAAATTATTTTTACCTTGAAATTATCGATTTGCCTTGCTAGTAAAAACAAGTGAGATAAAAGTAATTATTCAAAACAAAAATTAATAATTAATTCAAATTCTTTTATTATCATTATTACAAAAGAAAAATATCAATTATGGCAATTGTATAATTTAACTAATGAAGGGCTTTGATGTTGGCCATTGATTATTAAAATAATTAAAGATATTCCAACATTAGGTAAAGAAATATCTTGCTGGCAATTTTCAAGTATTTTGGCAAACATAATTAAGTGGTATGGCCAACAATTATGAATGTAAGGAGAGCACTTTGATGAACCATCATTTAGACAAAAATCAAAAGAGGCTTTTATTCATTCAATATGTATGAAAGCTATCTACGTATGAGAGAGTTGTGAGAGAATAAAGTAAGTGTTTTTTTAAAATGTTCTATTCAAAGGGTTGTGTGATAACAAAGACAAAAAATATTGTATTCATCTCATCTCTCATAAGAAACAAATACAAATAGAATCAAAGTGTTTAAGAAGTTAAAAATTATTACTGGAACATTTTTGTGGCTGGTACTCTAAATGCACAATCCGACCATTTTTGTTGTGAACTAGAATTGTGCACTTCAAGGTGAACTCAAGAGTTGCAAATTACAACTCTTAAAGAATTGAAAGATACCTTCAGTTCGAGTAGGTTTTCTCACTTCACTCACTTAAAAATGGTATCAAAGCATACTAATTAGGAGTGTGATGCTTGATGTTGTTGAATATTTCACAAATTAATGTTGTAATTTTTTAACAACATGATGATGTTTGATTTGGAATATGATGATGTTTAAAATTAAACATTGTATATTTTTGTGATGTTCTTGAACATGTTAATGTTTGGAATTGAACATATGATGTATGGACATAATGTACTTGAGAAAATCAGACGCCAGAACAAGAAGAAGTTATTTTTCGGACACTAGGAGTGGTGACAGTGTCTGACGCCACAACGTCCCCAGCGCCCACTTACTGACTTGAGTGCTGCAACGCTAGGACAATTTAGGCCGATCATCGCAGAGCTAGCTGCCAGGCGTTGTAGTGCTCGGTCAATTACTTATTGATGTCGCAATATCCGTCTTCCAACTTGTGACGTTCGATACTGTTGTTAAATCTTTTTTATTTTTGTTTTTCTTTATGTTTTAACAATTTTTATTATTGTATTATGCTTGTATAATTGTCATAACATGATATGATCATTTATTTACATTGATAACCACAATGGGAGCCTTATTAATGGGGGTTGGTTGTACTTGCGTAAAATTGAATGAACGATCTAAATTTATCATCTACTTGAGATGAGGATGAGTTTAGAAAATCTCTCTTAATTAGATTGAATAAAACAAATTTATGAGATAATGTTATAATATGAAGCTTCTTCAAAAGAAAATGAGACATATAAAAAATGGTTGGATGATGATTTGAAAGTCAAATCGTACATCTTCGACTCAATATCTACGGACTTGCAAAGAGAGCATGTCTACATGGACAGTGTTGGTAACATAATGCTCTACCTGAAGGGGTTGTTTAACGATTGACTTTAAGTTCAAATATACAGGATTACCAAATCTCTCTTGCAAGCTAAACTACCTGAGGGCAGTCTAGTAAGTCTCTATGTCCTCAAGACTATATCTCATATAGAGAGGTTGGAAACCATAGATATCTCATTGAGGAACATCTTTATTCTCTAATCACTTCCAGGGGTCAATTGTGTTGGAACTAGTGCTTACTTGCTATTCCAATATTGTATGAATATTAATTGTTTAATATTTATAGAATAAGCATTTTGAACAAAATCATTAATATTAAATACATATGATAAGATGCTTGTAACATGTCAGATATTATATGATCTAAAGGAGTTTAGATCTAGTTTAAAAATAGTTTGAACCAGCACTAAAATTTAGCTACACTGAGAGTTATAATTGCTACAAGTTAGCACTGATAAGAGTTAACAAGTTATAAGAGTCGGTAAGATCTAAAGAGTTAAGCTTTGTCTAAAATGGGACAAAGATTAGAGGCTTACTAGCAAATACATAGTTGCAAAGGGTTGTAAATAATGCTAAGAAATGTCATTATGCTAGTATATTTTCAAACGTTATGTTTCTGATCTATTTTCACTAATGCGGGTCTATCAATTGAAACCTTATTTAATATATATTGATATATATCTGTATCTAGATGGTCTAGATGGTTAGTCTTAGCAAACTATGAGTTTAGTGGAAGCTCGTATAGACGTGCAACTATTCAGTGAGAACTGGATACTGAACAGGCTCAATTAGGATCTCCAATAGACATCCTATAAAGCCGCTAATAGATAATCCTTTCGAGTTGAGTAGTATTTGTGGTCTCTTGGCCTAAGTATTACGGCAGACTTATGAGTGATCCACTATACTTAGGTTTCACACATGTCATAGACCTTTCATGGTCTAACCGTTAGGTATTGCTAGGTATGGTTTGATACTCATAAAGTTTGGTGTGTTTAGATATGAGATCCGTTAGCTCAGATAGGTGAGTTATATCTCCAGATGCTCCAATATTGTATTCTAGAAATTCTTATGGCCATAACTAATTCACTCAGAAAAAATGTTTCCCATGTAAGAAACAATATCACAAAAGTGTTTGCAGATATTATTTATGGGAATACGAATCTGTAGATAAGTTCTAGGGTTGAGCATATAGAGACTTGATGATAATTATCTATGTCTCTGTTCTTCTAGGATATAAATGACACATGGAATATACGAATATGTATTAACCTCAACTTTTATGATTTAACACATTGTTTTATTATTTTTATAATGTGTGTATGGGGCATCGTTTATGGACTTACGAAAGAGGTCTGTAAGATAAAATGAGTCTGAACCTAAGAAGTCTCATTATATGAAGTGTACTCTTTGTGCACTGGGGTGGCGCACTAGATTGAATAATTCGATCTGGGAAGTTCTCGAAAAAGTCAGAAATATTTCAAGGTTTCTCGGGGAGATCATAGGGTTTAAGTGTTAAGTCCAAGATCTCGACAAGTAGAACTTGCCACTTTAACCTTTTATTGGATGCCACATATAATGTCATTAATTTGTTAAGGCATAACTACTGGCATGGTTTTATTGGCCCATTTAATTTACTAAGTGTTAAACAATTCATTTTTGCAAAAAGCGAATGAGATTTTCTATTGTTAATTAAATGAATTATTTAATACAATTCATGAAAAAATGAATGAAAATGATTTAACCAAATTGCTTCAAGATTGTTAAACTTTACATAAATAATACATTTGCTAGTTTTTTTAAAGGATTTTTAAAGGTTAAATGATGAGTCGTGTTTAAGAAAAGCATGAGGTGACATATTTACAAATAAATTGATAAAGTGCATTGCTCCCAATTATGCTCTCATTCTGGCAGCCCCTTTAATTTTGCCACAAAGCATATGCAAAGCGTGAAGTGTCAAGAAAATAAGCCTTGTCATGCTTGCTTAATCTAGACACTGGCTCGATTTTAATTAGAAAATGGGTGATAAGCAAAGGATATAAATTGTAAGCCTTTCTTCATTTCATTTCAACTAGTGAAAAGAAGCAAAAATACATAACAAAGTTGAGAGATAAAAATTAGAAGCAAGTATTGCTTCAAGTAGTTAATTTTTGTCGAGAAAAGGAAGTTACTATTCTAGCTCAAGGAATCCCACCCCATTGTAGACTAGAACTGTGCAAAGCATGCTTCAAAAGTGCGTTCTCTTATATCTTATTAGCCTAATGAGATATTTATTTATTTTCTGCTACGTATTTATGCATGCGATGTATAAATTAAAAATAAAAAAATGTACATGCTCACACAATGCACAACCTACTTTCAAATTTGTATCAGAATGCATGATTGTGTATTGTTTATGTGCTTAATCGGAGTATCTGAAATACAATTAAGATGTCTCGGGGCTATCGATTATACGATTTAAACGTTGAATAATGTGTAATCAAGACGCAGCTAAAGGAATGTTGTGGCGGTGTTAATCTAGTGGCCTATTTGTTTATGCTGAAAATCACAATGAAAGCCTTACTGGTGAAGGTTAGTTGTGCTTGCACAAACCAAATGTGTGGTTTAGAATTACGTCCTCATGAGTTGCAGACAAAATGATAAAAAATATCTCTTAAACAGATTGAAAGTATTTCATTATGAGATAATGTTACGTAATGATCTGACTTGTCAATACAATATTAGACTGGTCACGTCGGTCTTTTTCCAATATTGCTATAGCATATGGCATTTGGTCGGTGTGATTTAGACTATATCGGTTAAGCATGAGATGGAGTAAATATATGCGAACATATTGCACAATATTGCTATAATTGAGGATAGTATTAGTAATATATATTTGATTTTTGACAAGTTAATTTGGAATACACTTACTTAATATGGCTACAGCATGAGAATAAGTTGTATTTAGGATCACTGGTAAGAGTTGCATGAGATGCAATTGACAATAGTCGTCTATCTGTTGGGTTTACAAAAGCTAATATTGCTACAGTGTAAGACTAGAGTAAAATGCCAATAGGGTCTACTTCCCACTATATAGTTTAAAAGGGTTTAAAATATCGTTATCTCCTTTGAGAGATTTACGGGATTATGTAAAGTAGTGGAAGGTTATCTTTAGATTAAAAAATGTATAAAATACCTATGATCTAAAGTGTTATTTATTAATAATTAGAAATAATCTACTCAAAATCCCCAAGGTATCTTACAGAGATAATATCAATTTGAGTAATTCGTTAGTATACTTGTTTTTTGCACAACTTTTTGGTACCGAAAAATATTTTGACTTGTTAACGAATCTGAGAATAATTCTAGATTAAAAAAAACTTAGACATATTAATGATCAATAGATGATTAGAGGTGTTTTTGATAATATCTCTTCGAAAGAAGATAAAAATTATCTAAAAGGGATTAAGAATGATTTGAAAGTCAAATCATATATCCTGACTTTAATGTCTAATAATCTTCAATGAGAGCATGAGATATGCAAGTAGTACAATTCTCCATTTGAAAAAATTATTTGATATATCTACACCATAAATAGAAAATAAATATAATGAAAAGTGTTTCCACTTTGATGAGGTTTAAAATAGTAATCGTTACCATTAAATATACCTTACATTAGAAAAGATAGATCCAACAAATATTTATTTACCGATTATAGATATTTCATTGACATGTGATGTTAAGCAATATAGGGGTATGAGATGCCACCTTTCATTCTCATTTCAGCAAGATGTTGCATGATTTAGGTAATGCTAAAAAGCAATGAAATGAGAAATACAACTTTACATAAAAAAATAGAGATTTTTTAGAAGTGGTAGCTGTTATGACTTTTAAGTCACCTCTCTATTATGGTAGAAGCATTATATTGTATAATTGATATTTTGTGCCATACATTATTAGGCAAATCATGTCACTCCCTATAATAGATAGAGAAGGTTATCATAAATAAATTTGGAATAGTTCCTCTTGTATATATGACAATGATAATGTTTTTGCTAACTGAATGCCAATTAATGAATGGCTATTATATCTTAAATACAACTTGAAATGTCTAGGTAACATTTTTGCTAACTGAATGCCAATTAATGAATGGCTATTATATCTTAAATACAACTTGAAATGTCTAGGTAACATTGCAAACCATATATGCTTGGCAGTATCTTTGCAAAGAATTGTCTCCAAATTTATTTGTCAATGGTTTGAAAAAGATATTTTTTTTGGCCTTGAGATCCTTTAGCTTTAGTGCTTTTAATTCGGCTCTCTGTGATTCAATCAACTCGACTCTGATGGTTGGTTTTGTTACCCTAGAAACATCGACTACCCAATATTCTTTGGACCTGAAATTTTTATTTAATCAACGTGCTCCAATGGTCACGGTGACCATCAAAACAAGGAATGACGGTTTGCACAAAAGTTTTGGACGCCATGAATACTTATTGCCATAATTCAACACTTGCGAGAAGATAGAAAGAAGACTACAGTAGTGCTCTTCTCAAATTTACCTGTATACTCTCACAAACTCACTTTTCACTCTTCTCACTAACCACCATGCTCTGATTCCAATGATATAAGATAAATAAAGAAAGGTAGATAGAGAAATTTAGTGAAAGAAACTTTTATTACTCACTGTTCGATACTCCACTTACAATCAGAATCTCTCTCTCTCTCTCTCTCTCTCTATATATATATATATATATATATATATATATATATATAAAGCTAATACTCAACAAACTTACACATAAAGTTAGGAACGCAGACCATTTGGTAACAAATCAACTTGACACTCGGACTTCAATTCACCACTACCAATAATTAATAATGACTAGGACCATAGTTAAGAAACTCTCTAGACTAGGGCAGATATATACAAATTATTTCTAACAAAAATCCTTCTTATTCCTTTCTAATTAGCGTCCTTATCTCCTATTCGCAATCAATAGATTCAAAGAGAAGCATTTCGCGAAACAAGACTCCATCATCAAATTGAGATTTCACAAATAATAATACTATATTTACATGGGTATTTAAAATGATGTAGTATCTGATGTATCTAATATTATATAATTATTACATTAATAAAAATTAAAAAGTAATAATTATCTAACAAATTAATAGTGATTAATTTGTAACACATTATTTGAAGAACAAATTTTGTATCTCAACTATATAAATTTAGTTACCACTACTCATTTAAAAATATTAAATATTCAAAAATTTAATTTTTTCCATAAAATATTTGGGCCATTATGGAGAGCGCAAGTATCAGTAAAAAAAAAATGTTTCGTAGTTCACAATGTTTCTTAATTATGAACTAACTTTAAATGACGTATAACAATCAATTTACTTTGGAGAATATATTTTCTCCAGTACATGTGGTAAAATACAAAAATTTGATCAAAACAAATGTTTTTTTTTTTTTAAGGGTAGATGAATTTACCATCGCAATACATAGAACTAAAATTATAGAATCATTGTCAACATCTGATTTTGTTCCCCGATTTGTGTCAAACATTCTATTTATTTCATTAAATTTTCAGTGGTAGAAATTGGAGTAGAGCGTTTAATGAGAATAACAGGGTAGATATGTATTATGAAAAATTTAGCAAATCATATTAGTTAATAAGATTTTTTTCCTTCTCAAAAAAATAAGAATTATTATGTTAGAAAATATTTTTTCTTAAAAAAATATATAATAAAAAGATCTTAACAGCACAATGTTATATGCACTTACTTGAATGATTAAGTGGTAAAGGGCATGCAATGTATTAATCTTCCACAAAAGTGGAGGTCTTTGAGTTTGAGTCTATTTTTTCTCATATTACAAAAAAAGTACAATGTTATATTTCCACATACAAAAAAATCTATAAAAGTAGAAAATTAAAGAAAAAATTAACCATCCAAGGTATATAGATGTCTCATGTAATGAGGAACTTAAACGGTCAAAGAAAATTAAATTACGAGAGGATTAAAATTCAAGAGAAAGACATAGATTATTAAACAATATAAATGAAATAATATTTTAACAAAAAAAGAAAAGATTTATTCTAAAAAATTAGTATAAAGTAAAACAAAGATAAAGAAGTTAAAACAAATGCAAATTAGAAATTTTCATGCTCAAAAATGTTAAAACAAACATTATTAAAGGCCCTATACAAGTTTCTTGACCTATAGAATAGGTAAATCTGATCCATCAGTTTGCAGATATTTCCTCAACAAGCAAGGAATTATCCGGGAATGGGGATACAGATTTGAAGTATGATTCCTTTTCCTCTTTTAACTTTTAATTATTGAATTCTAGAATGATCATAAGTCCATAATAAAAAATACTTCATCATAATCTATTGTATTATCCATATAGTTGACGCACAAATCCTATTTCAGATTTGGTTCTATCACTATGTAAGTATTTGTTTTTCGCGGCTAATTCATTTAATTCAATTACAAGCATTTTATTTATTCTTAAGCTTAAGGTAAAATTCTTTTAGAGCATTATCAATATCCTTTTAGTTCTAAAAACACTGTTACACATATAATACATCTTTTATTTTAATTAAAAATTGACTTGAATATCGGAATAATTTTTTTTTATAAAGAGATAGTCTTGTTCTTCAAAAAAGATGCTAAAAAATAAAGATAAAAATAAGAAAGTTGTTCTAAGAAAATTTTTAAGAAAGTTCAAGGGTAACCAGATAATTTCATATGGTTCTGCACCCAAGAAACTTCATCAACAATTAAGATTAAATAGGCATGATAACATGATTTTTTTAATTAATGACTTTTTTTTTTCTTTCCACTTAATTTATTCTTCTTTTCAACGTAATTTTTTTTTCTCTTCTTTTTCCTATCTTCTCTCATCTCTTGCCTACTGAAATCATTCACTTTTTTTTTTATCTACTTTAAATTGACGGAGGAAATGTTTTAAAACGAATTGAAAATATATGCCCATAAAATTAAAAGCATAATTCATCTAAATTCTTTTTTGTCTTGAGTGTTTGGCTGTTTCTTTTTCATTTTTAATTGCAAAGGAATATATCTTTGAAGTGCATACAAGGAAAAAGTGAATGACTTACAATAGGTGAGAGGTGAGAGAAATGGAGAAGAAATAAAATTAATTTGAAATACGAGAGAAATTAAAGAGAGTGAAGTCATTAAATAAACATTAAAAATACATATCAAGAGGCTTTTTGAGATCCGTTCTTAACAATATTCAATTACCTAACATTAACACCAATTAAGTCTTTATTCAAATTTAATTTTTTTTTAGGCCCATGACTTTGGCCACCAAAGATACGAATGTATCTTTACTTGGATACCTTTTGCATCATGATCACTTGTGTCTCACTTGACATCATCATAATATCTTGTTGGTTTTATCTTACTAGCAGCACCCTTCATATACTTTCTCTTTAGACCCTAGCTACTCCGGTGAGCTAATCTTCAATGTCACCCTTTAGTCTGCATCCCTTCAACAATCCATGTTGAGCCACTCACAACATTCCTATCAAGCACATATAGACCCATGTCCTTATCACCCTTCATGACATCTATAGATCCTTCCATCACTTCTAGTATTCACTTTTCTGCTTTGTATGGATACTCCTGTTGATCTATCACTTATAGGGATATCAAGTTCCTCTTAACTTTGGAAACGTGGCTTATACTAAATAACTCCCCTAACTTTCTCATCAAACATCCTTATCCTTATATTACCAATTCCAATAACTTCACTAGCCATATTATTACTAATTAGTACTTTACTATCTTTAATGGCTCTATAATTTGTAAACAAGGACCTATCTGAATACATATAGTAACTACAGTCATAATCAAGTATCCATTCACTAACATACTTCTGATCATAAGCTATCAATAATTTTGCAACTATCAAGTTTCTTTTACATACTATTGCAGCTTTTCTACTATTCTTTGCGTTTCTTTTTAGATAATCCCTCTTGAAGTATTTTTACTTATTGTAATAATAACACTTCTTGGATCTGCCCAATGATTATTATTTTAATCTCTTCCTCTTATAACTAATCTTGCTACACTATTGTACTCTTATCTTTTTTCTAATTTTTTAGAGTTCAACGAGGTTTTAACATCAATCACTGTTAAAGTCTCTCTGCCAAACATGAGTGTATCCATAAAGTGCTCATAACTTAGAGGTAAAGAACACAAAAAGATAAACGCTTTATCTTCATCTTTAATCTCGATGTTAATCATCTCTAAATTTTTGATAATCTTATTGAAGGCATCAATGTGGTCTTTCATTGATATTCTTTTAGCCATAAACAACTGATATAACTTCTTGTTAACATACAAACAATTTGACAAGGACTTTGTTATATACAATGAGTCAAGTTTTTTTCAAAGACCTAATGTAGTTTTCTCTCCAGCCACTTCTCTCAAAACTTTATCACTCGGTGACAAAACTATAGTACTATGGGCCTTCTTCTAAATGGTCTCTTTATCTAACATGGATCTAGGTTTCATCGATCTTTTCTCTTTACTAGTTGTTGCTTAAGTTTCCTCAATGGTTGAATCTAACCATTAACTCACCAATAGAGTCATAACCTTTGCCTTCCATAGATTGAAATCATTCTGCCTATTGAATATCTCAACTTTATACTTGTCATCATTTGTCATGGTTAAATAACCTATGCTCGGGAATTAACACAAAACTTAACTCTAATGCCACTTGTTGGTGTTTATAGCATATACTATAAAAACCTTTTAAGTTACCTTGTGGAAGACTTTCAATCACATGTAAATAAGAATAAGGAAAACATATCACAACCAAGAGATAAACAATCACAGACACCATAGAAAGCACAAAATATATGTGGTTGGCAATAACTACCTATGTCTACAGTGGATCTCAAGATCCTAACTTTTTTTATTAATTAGTTCATAAAGAAATTTTTATAAGATATTACAAGGAATATCCATAGTTCGGAGCTAATAAGGATCTATACTATATTATTTTGTGCACTCAAAGCATTCAAGTTCAATCTAAGCTCTTTATCATCTCTCTTATTGATGCTTTCGATGCTTGCTTAATTCTAAGAGATTACAAATATTTATATAGTATTTACAACGTCCTTAGAAGCCCTAAATCTAGTTGGAATAAGAGTCTAAATATTTAGGACGTTTAAAACTAACTTAAACTTACAATTGAATTTAAGATGGTTATTTCCCAAATAGACAACAATGCAATGCTCCAAATCTAGTGTTGCGGCTCCAAACGCAATTTTACCTAAAGTCGCGACGCTCCAAAACCAACGCTGCAGTAATGGGCTTACTGATTTCAGCACCATGGAACCTAAATTTGGGCATGTTCCCACTTGTGCTTTCATACTTCTTCTCACATTTGACTTTCCGTTTCGTTTCCTTTTTATCTGCCCATAGCATTCTCGCTCACTTGTTAACTTTTCAATAGTTCCAACTTAAAATCAAGTTCAACCTTGATTTAAAACCACCAATTTCAATAAGTTTAGTTGGGAGAAATTTATAAAAAAAAAAGAGAAATTATTAATAGTATTTTCAAAGGAAATTACAGTTTAGGTAGAAAGTTACAAGGAAAGAGAAAGGATCAAAATGATGTGTTTTTCCTCGTGAGTAGCAAATGAAGTAGTGATAAGAGGGCAGGGAATGCTCTTTTTAGTTACATTTTGGTGGGAAGAAACCTAATTCCCCTTTACTGCCGATCTGAGTTATTTTATCTAACGGTTCTTGGTGTCTTCCTCTTTCTAAGCATAAGTCTTCTAAACTGTCTACTAATGTGTTACAGACATTCTAATATTCCTTAGCTCGTTTGCTCCTTTTTCCTTCTTTTCGCTTTATCATGTTGTTTATAAAGTCTTTAAACTTCTATCTTTCATTTAAATTAAAAAAATTCTAAGGTATATATAATTTTACAAGACCGTTCAATAAAATTATATATGTTGTTTAAATATTTTCTATTATTTTTTCCGTTAACGGTCATAGTTGATTAATTACTTCTATATGGCTTACTTAGTATAGGCAATTTTATGTGAATTACATTTAAGATGACGCAGATTCATGCCATTTGGTATAACTTCCCTCTTGGGTACAGACTCCAAATAAAATTGTCCAATTTTTAGCCTTTTAACTTTTGAAGTAAGAGTGAATCATCTCGACTTTGGGTTTTACACCAAGGGAAAGTAGAGACTTAAGTACTTCAGTGCCAAATCCTAGCGCCATGGCGCCCAGCTGGCCTCCACTCCCCTCGCAATTCCAGGACTCAGTGTCGTAGCTTTGAGCCCCCAGTGTTGCAGGGCTCGTGTGACATATAAAACGCCTTCTTTTTAGTCCTATTTTGACTTGGATTCAAAAGCCCTCAACTTTAAGGTTTCTCATACATATAAAGCACTCTTTTAATAGCCAAAACATAAATTTTTTTAGAAGAAAAACTTAGGAAAATAATTCACAACACAGATTTAAAAGATCAAAGCCAAATATTGAAGATTCAAGTTCAAGAAGCTTTAAGTCAAAAAAAAAATAAAGAAGAAACCTAAGACATCTTCTTGATTAGTTTTTCTTCTCTTTTCTTATTATTATGTTCTTGTTCTTATTGTTATCATGTATTGGATTGATACTCTTGATTTTGTGATGAGCTAAACATTGTTTATCTAGGGTTAGATTTTTGAACCTAGTATATAGTTGGATTTTATTGATTATTAGTTTATGAACTTAATACATATAGTTGATTCATTCTATCTTGATTTTAATGATTTCATTATATCTAGTCAATATTTTGAATGATTGAGAAACTATGATGAACTTGACAAAGGAATTCATGAGTTTAGCCTTGATAGTTTGATTTATGATCATAGGGTAACAAGTATGAGTTCTATATAGAATATACATATACCTTAATGATGTGTATGGTTTAATTTGGACTTGGTCTTAATGAATTGTTTACATTTGGAAAGGTTTCCTTTATCAATTTTGGAAGTAGAGGAGCCTATGTAGAAGAAGTTGTAAAAGAGCACCATTACGGTTCATACATTATTTTTTCATTACCATAAACATATAGGTAGTTGTTAGAATGCGTAATATAGTAACTTGACCATCAGTAGAGTCTTCTTATGAGATTAGAGTCTAGCCAATTAATTTGTATTAAGAGATTAACTAATAGGTTATTGAATCTAATAAAATACTAGGGGATGAGTCTAAATCCTAGATTGTTGTTAATTAGTGAGTTCAACTTTTTGTTTATTCGTTATTTAGCTTTAGTTTAATTTGATAGAATTCGGTTAATTAATTGAACTTTAGATTTTAGTTTTTTTGAATAAAAGTTAAGTAGATATAATTTTAGTAATTAATTGAAGAATTAGATAATATAGTCCCTGTGGGAAAGATACTTAAGCTTAAAATTCTATATTACTTGATACGATAGCGTGCACTTGCGCTTAACTAATATAGCACACATCATTAGGCCAAGGTTTAGTCATCCCCTTCGTGAGTGAGCTTCTCACTTAGGTTCGACATTATAGTGAAGAATCCAAATATGAGAGTGAAAGTGAATCATCTTACCTTTGGATTCTAGACCAAGAAAGGTTTGAAATGTAATGTTAGTATTTCACGTTTTATGTTTAGCAGTAAGAATTCAAATATGTATTATGTATTGACTTGAGCATTATGCAAAGTGGGGATATGGAAAAGAAAATATCAGAAGAATGCAAAAGCCCAACGGGTAATGCTACAAGCACTTCGTGAGGAGTTTGATGCCTTACGTAGGAAGTTGGGAGAATCAATTGATAATTTCTTCTCGAGGGCGATGGCTATCATTAATAGAATGAGGATCCTTGAGGATAAGAAGGAGGACATTATGATTGTTGAAATGATCCTTCCATCATTGACGATAAACTTTAATTATATTTATAAGAATATTGATTAAAAATAATTGAAATATGATTTGGGGATTAAATCAAGTGTGTATGGTGCGTACGGATCGAAGACGGATGCGAAAGGAGACAAAAAACGAAGAAGGGCGCACCAGGTGCCAGCGCCGTGGCGACTAGGCGTGGGCGGCGCGGCACTCAGAACAGAACCTGAGCACCGCAGCACTAGGAGGCCAGCGCCGCAGCGCTGGAGACGAGAACAGTATCCTAAAATAAGGAAACTTTCTTATTTTGTCTCCCATTTACTCTAGGACTCCCTAATACGACTCCACACGTATAAGGTAAACCTAAGTCGTCCCAAAGCCTATATTAAGGCTATCAATTGGCTTGTAAACACATCTTAACAAGTTTTATGATAAACAAGAGATCTTAATAGTTCTTTGTGAGGGAAAATCCCTAAAGTGAGAGAGAGAGTTTTCTTTGTGATTTTTATTGTAAAAGGCATACTTTGTGAGTGCCTTGTGATTTATAATAAGAGAAGAGTGTGATCTTGATCCGCCGTTGACATAGGTAAGTTACCGAACCACGTAATTCTTTGTATGTTCTTCTTCTACCACTTTCTCTAAGATCAAGAAGAGCAGGCTCTACAAGTATTCAACAATAATCACTCTCTATCACCAAGCAATGAAGATAGAAGAAGATGAAGAGGCATAGGTAGTAAGGGTCGTGTCATACATATAATTACGTAGCGGAATGAAAATTTAATTTTCTATTCAACACATATATTGAATTTATGTCAATTACATTAATAGATTTCAAAAAAATATATTCTTAAAGCGATTCGGTGTATAATTGAATCCATAGTCTCATGTCTAAGTCGATTTGCGAATAATTCTAATTTTCAATATTGGTGAAATTACAAAATCTAAAATGATAGCCTTCAATTTCAGCAACTGGTTTGTCGCTTAACACTTGAGCTTTTTGTTTCTCTCTTTGGCCGAATATATGGTTAACAAATTACAACTCTTGCAATTTATTTGCCAATGGCCGAATGAATAACTCTTTCACTTTAGCAAAATTACAACTCTTGCAATTTTGCTTTGACTTGGCCGAATGAATATCTAACAAAGATAACGCTTCTATTTTCATTTCAATTCGCCCGAGTGAAAGAACTTGATGCAGAACCATTCTTGTTCTCCTTTTCTTTTTTTTGAACCAAAAGAAAAAACAATCCTTAACCAAAAAGTCAATGTACAAAAACTCTTTTGCATGTAATACAGTAGCTATTTGTATCCCTTTTTTTTATTTAATTAGGGACATGCGTCCTTTATAAAGGCAAGTGTTCATCAAATGTTCATCATCAAAGGCTATTTGTCACCTTATCAAGCCACGCAAAATGCCACTTGTCTTCAAGACATGCACTTCATCATTTGTCACACAAATGGACATGCAAATGCCCTGTGTCATCTTCTAATTAGTTAACAAAAATTATTAACCAATTAATTAATTAATTTAATACTTAAACCTTGATAACTATACTTCTCGAGAATTCTTTAAATAAATTCTACTTTTCAAAAAATTTTAGGATCGAACCATGAAACTAGATCTGCTACCCTAGTGGTTTGTGAATAATACCAGACACACACATTTGGATATTATAGAATGACACATTGAACAATCAAGTTGAGGTTAACCATATCCGTATAATTATTTTGTCACCTATATCCCGGAAGAACAAAGATATAGGTCATCACCTAATGAAAAACTATTTTCTAATATACAATCTCAAAGCATCAGGATATAAAACTCACCCATATCAGCTGACAAATTTCATATCTATGCACACCAGACTTTATGAGCATCAGACCATACTTAATGACTCTAGAGGCCAGACCATGAAAAGTATCTGACATGTATGGAATTAAAGCATGATAAATCACTCACAAGTCCATCGTGGAGTTCATGTAAAAGGATCGTAGATACTATTAAGCTCTAGACGAACCTCCATCGACGGCTTTATAAGATGTTTATTAATGGTTCTTATAAGTCTTTTTAGTATTCAGTCCTCACTAAATGTTTGCATGATTATATGAGCTTCCGCTAATCCTATGGTTTACTAAGACTAACTGTTTGGACAATTCAGATATAGACTCACACCAATCCAAAGATATATCAATCGATCTGTGTTAGTAACCATAGATCATGAACAAGGTTTTTAAAAGCATACTGCATAATGACATTTCTTAACACTATTTGCAACTCCTTGTAACTATATCATTACTAATATATTCTCAAGTTTTTATCGTATTTCAGACAAGATTTTAACTTCTTAGAATTGCTAACTCTTAGCACAGATCTAAATTCCTTTTAATCTATAATGTTTAAAAAATAACAAGTTTGGTACTATAGAATTAATTATTAACAATTTATTACGAAATATTTATTGTATTAATATTAAATAATTAATATTGATATAAAATTAGAATAGAATGTAAGTACAAACTCCAATAAAAATAAGTAACGAGAGCTTGGTATAGTCGTATAGAGGCTTGGTTTTTTTAAAGGAAGGTTTTTAAAAGTAACCATATAAGCATACTTTTTATACAAAAATTAAAGATGGAGGAAAGTTGCTTATAGTATGCTTATATGAAGATGATTTGATTTATATGGGGAACGATAAGTCTATGTTTGAAAATTTTTAGTAATCCATAATGCTTGAGTTTTATATGTTTGATCTTCGGATGATGAACTATTTTTTTAGGATAGAAGTAGTACAATCAGCTGTTGGAATTTTTCTTTGTTAAAAGAAATATTTGCAAGAAATCTTAGACAGATTTGAAATAAAGAATTGTAACTCTGCCACTACTCCAACTTGAGAAGAATCCTGCAAGAAAAGCAGTTGATAGTACTTTTTACAAACTAATTGTTGGAAGTTTAATGTACTTGACTGCAACTCAGCCTGATATAATATAAGTAGTGAGTCTCATTAGTAGGTATAATGAAAGTCTAAAAGAGATTCATCTTCTAGCCATGAAGAGAATTCTCTTTCACTTGCGGGGAACTAGTGATCTTGGCCTTTTCTACATAATGGGTGACATATCAAATTTATTTGTGTTTATTGATAGCGACTATGTTGGTGATTCGGATGACAGAAGAAGCATTTCTGAATATGTATTTGTCTGGGGTTTCTACAACTATTTCATGGTCTTCAAAGAAGAAGCCACTAGTTACTTTATCAACTATTAAAGCAGAATTTGTAGTTACAGCATCTTGTGCATATCAAGCTCTTTGGTTAATGTATATTCTTAAAGAGCTTTAATTCAAGCAACAAGTATCCACCAAATTTTTTGTGACAACAGTTTGATAATTACGATGTCAAAAACGCTTGTTCTTCGTAGAAGATGGAAGCACATAAATGTAAAATATCACTTCTTATATGATCTCTCAAAAGATATAATTATGAATCTAGTTTTCTGCAGAAGTGAAAATCAAATTGCTGATATTTTTACAAAACTCCTCAAATTGACTAGTTTTCTAAAGTTGTGGAGGTTACTTGGTGTTTGGATTATGGAAGATCTAATTTGAGGAAGGGTTCTGCATCATATCTAAACTGAAAGTCTGGAAACGTTCAGTTTAAGGAAGGGAATGTTAGAGATCATTTGTTTATGTCTATCCTAGTCTACAAGGTTTGTTAACTATGGTCATAGTCATTAGGTATTATTGGTAGTGGTCAGTTGAAGCCCGACTTTCTATTTCATTTATTACTAGGTGGTATGTGTTCCTAACTTTATGCATAAATTTGTTGAGTATTAGCTCTATACATAGGGAGCTTCTAATTGTAAGTGGAGTATTGAACAGTGAGTAATAAAAATTTCTTTCGCTAAATTTCTTAGTCTACCTTCTTTATCAATTGTGGATCAATTTTGAGATTTAAAATTAAAATGATATGAAAAAGTAAAAAAGAAAGTGAATAAATCTTAATTATTTTGGTTGCCACATGTTGTGAGATGCTTCAAAAAGAATTTTTTTTTTAAAAAAAAAAGATAATTTAAGTTTCTTTTTCTCATACTAAAATTGAAATTCGACAAGTGTGCCAAAGTGGACAAAGATGTGCAATAGGTCGTTACTTGTAATTATGAATAATCTTTCCGCTAACAATTTATTAATAATAATACTAGATTTATCAATTAGTTACTAATTTATCCTAATTATGAATATCCTTTTGCTAACAATTCATTAAGAATAATACTAGATTTATAAAAGTAATATTTTAATATTTTTTATTCAAAATTAATTATTTATTAAAAAATTAATTGGTCCTGATGGTTTTATATCAATAAATTATACGAAGTAATATTTATAAAAAAAATATCATGCACATTAATAATCTACTGATTCTCGCTTTTCCCACAAATTAATGGGGTAATCGAGAATGAAATTTTTACGAGGTTTCAACTTTAAGGAACCTAATGCCGAAGTGGATAAGGGTGGTTGTGACTTATAATTCTGAATATCTTTTCACTAATAATTTATTACGAATAATACTAGATTTACCACGTAGTATTTTAATATTTTTTATGCCAAATTAATTATTCATCAAGAATAATGCCAAATAGATACTAACAATTCATTAAGAATAATACTAGAACTACAAAGTAATATTTCAATATATTTTTATTCCAAATAAATTATTCGTTAAGGATAATTCCTAATTATAAATATCTTTTCTCTAACAATTCATTAAGAATAATACCAGATTTACCAAGTGGTAACTAATTGGTCCTAATGTTTGTATACGATCAAAAAATTATATGAAGTAATATTTATAAATATATATATTTATATATCATGGACATTATAAACTACTAATTCTTCTCAATTCTTGTCTGTTTGAGTTGTTTTTTCAGATTGCTGATTTTGAACTGTGTCCTTGCAATAATAGGCATGGTTATTTGTATCCTTTGTGCAAGTTTATTGAATAATAATGCTCGTTATGTTTTGAAGACTAGTTGTTGTTATATAGGAAAGGTTTCTCTCTTACGTATTTTGGAGATTTGAGAACCGTTATGAGTCGTGAATTAAGCCCTGTATACAATTTGAATATCACAACATGACATCAATTTTGGACTGAAAAATTCTTGGGATCGCGTAAAATTATTAATCCCGTTATGATTATTAGAACATATAGAGCAAGAAAATGATAATCAGCACATACAATGGGAGTGATGAGCAGACCCAACTTGCTTGCAGATGGCTCCCTTACATTATTGGATGCAATAATTCCAGCATTTGCCAGTATTAGGAGCATCATCTTCACCCCGGCACACAGTTTCCAAGTTGAGGATGGTTTCTACAGCATATTGAAGCTGTCACTTCATTGCCATCTGAATACACCAAAAATTAAAATAATAAGTCCGTGCATTTAGTATTTAATTATAAATTAAGAGCCATTAGAAATATAAACTAAACAATCTTTTAGCATGCTAATAAGACTAGTTTTATATATCTGCCCATAATTGTCTACATACTTGTATAAATCCAAGTTAATGATTAACGAAATTGTATATGTATCAATCCGTTGAAAATTTTCAAGTAACAAAGTCAAAATATATGCATGAATGTCATCTCCTTGTCTCTTCCATTTACTTTTTTCTTCCAAAATCTTATTTAATGGATTATATTAACATTTGTTCAAGTCAAACGAAATAATTAATTAGTTATTGACATAAGCTCATATTAGTTTAACTGCATTGTAAAGGTATTTTTAAATTATAAGGGCCTGATTCACACCTTCATTTATGATGACCCAGTTTATAAAGTTAGTAAAAAAATTTATAAATTAAATTATGAAATTACAAGTGCTACCACAATAAGCAATCACCACCATTTACAAAATAAGGAATATTATTATTAATACCCTTATAACATTGGCTAATATCACAAGTACTTAAAATTTTAAAAAATTAATATTAATACTCAAATATTTAAGAAAATTTACACTAATGTCTAACCATCAGGATCATCAAATTAAACAAATTCTAACAAATAACTAAATTGCCTACACATTAGGTGATTATATGACAATTATCACCTGCACAAGTTACGAGAAAAGCTTATTATCCAATTCAAAAATTGATTTTTTAGTATTAAAAATAAGACATTAAAATATTGAAGAAAAATAATTATAATTATTTGATAAATATGCTCCTGTACACTTTATGTAATTTCCTATATCAGCTTATGTTTTTATGATTGAATTGAACATCTATAAATCTCCACAACTATTCATTATCCTTTCTAATTTAATCAAGTTGCTTTTTTTTTTCCATTAAATTTTCTATAGTATCTTTCAATAGAATAAATAGTAGTTCGGGAACTTTGAATAATAATGAATTATGGGACATTAGATTAGATCATGTAATCATGAGACAACTATCCCATCTGGTTAAGGATAGACAGATACTTGATTTGATTATGAAACCTTAGCTAGTTTATAAATTTTAGATTCGAGGAAAAATGACCAAATACTTATGTAAGTATTAGATACTTACCCACTGATTTATTGGAACTTATACAAAATGATGTATATGGTCCAATGAATCATGTTCCTATTTGGGTGAATTTCAATACTTCATCATCTTTATCGTGATTTGTCACAATACAGATATGTGTTTCTAGGAAACACAAGATGGAAATTTTGAAGTGTTCAAAAAAGTTTCGACTAGAATTAGAGAAGTGAACCTTTTCATATATTTAATACCTTTGATCAAATCGAGACAATTTATACATGAATTATTTAAAAGAGAATGAGATTCTCACTTAATATAGTCCTCCAAGTACTCTTCAATGCAAAATGTGTTTTAAAGAAGAGAAATTGGACTTTATTAGATATGCTTCAATTAATACTGAGTTTCGCCAATCTTCTAGAATATTTTTAGGGATATGCTTTAGTAACTATTAATCATTCATTGAATAAAGTTCTATCAAAAGTTGTTCATTATGTTCTGTATAAGATATGGACTGAAAGGAAACTAAGTCTTAAGTAAGTTAAGATTTAGGATTGTCCAGTTTCCAAAAGGAGTTACATAACAGGATGAACTTTCACCCAAGAGGTATAAGAATAAATTCATTTTGTATCTTAAGTAATCTGTGGGATACTAGTTCTATAATTCAAAGGACTAAAACATGTTCATGTTGGGAATTATGCTTATGTGCCATCCCATTTTATATGAATATTTAATTTAATATTTATATAATTGATATTTCATTTAATCACTAATTATATGTATGATCACTAATTGATATTTCATTTAATCATTAATTATATGGTAAGATGCTTGTAAAGTTTTAGACATTGTATGATCTGAAAGAGTTCAAATCTACTCTAAAGGAGTTTAGATTAGTGCTAAGAGTTAGCAACGTTAATAGTTATAAGACCTAAGAGTTAGTGGTGCTAAGAGTTAGCAAGTTATAAGAGTTAGAGAAATCTAAGGAGTTAGATGTCTGAAATAGAACAAAGACCTTAGAATATATTGTTACAAAGGGTTGCAAATAGTGCTAGAAAATATCATAATGCAAAGTATGTTCTAAAATACTATATTCTTGGTCTATTTTACCGATGCGGGTCTATCGGTGAAACCTTAATATATAGATTAGTGTATGTCTATATCTAGATTGTCTAGATGGTTAATCTTAGTATACTATAACCTTAATGGAGCCATTATAGGCATACAGGTATTTATTGAGAGCTGAATACTGAACAGACTCATAAGGACCTCCAATAGACATCCTATGAAACCGTCAATGGAAGGTCTTCTCGAGTTGAGTAGTATTTGTGCCCTTTTATTAACGTGTTTTAAGGTGTATGCACGTAATTATGTACATGTTAAAAAATTTAAATACATGTATCATATGCATGAATTATGCATGTAATCAACATATACACATGTAACTTATATCATTAACAATATAAGATGACAGAAAACATACCCTTAAAGAACTTTGGTGAAGATTTCAATTTCGAATTCTTCCTAGCTCTAACTTTGAGATCACCTTGAAGTGCACTATTGCTCAATTCTAATTCACAACAATCCAATGAGACTATAAAGCTAGAATAACAGCAATTAAATTTTCAGCAACAAGGTTTTGTTTCTTAAAAGAAAAATAAGAAAAATTTAATTTTCTTTCTATCTAGTTTTTCTCTCAACACTTTGTTCAAAGAAAAAACTCTTCAAAACCAAACTCTCTCTCAATCCCTCTCACCATACACGATTTGTGCTTTACGCTTTGTTAATCAATTATTCAAAATAAGGTTTAGGTGTGTTAAGCACTTCACAAGTGCTCCTAAATTTATTAAGTGGCTGAAAATTTAAAAAATAATATTTTGTAGCAATTATACCTAATTAGGTATATGTCTCTCACCTAAACCAAAATAATAAATAACTAAATAAATATTATTATTTATTTAAATAATATTTATTTAATTATTCAAAAACCTATTTGAATAATTAATTTTACCTTATATGACTTTACTAACATGGTTAATGGGTGAATTCATGGTGAAACAATTCATGAAATAAATTTGTGCCACTTGTCAACATTTAATTAGTTGGTAAGAGTTATTAACTAATTAAATGTGAATTTGTACTTAACATTTAAATCTAGACAAGTGTATAAATTAAGTAACCCTGAAATATATTTTTAATTTGCAGGAATTTCTAGGATGGAACTGTTTAATCTATAGTGTTGCCCCAGTGCACAACGAGTACACTTCATATTGTGATATGGAACTTTTTCATACGCTCATGAATGATGCCTCACACACATATTACGGATATTATAAAGTGGCGCATTAAATCATACAAGTTGAGGTTATAACATATTCATATAATCCCTCAATCAATTATATCCGGGTAGAATGGAGATATAGATCAACACCGTTAAATCTTTATATGCCCAACCGTAAGCTTATCTCTAAAATTGTATTTCGATAAATAATATTTCCAAATAATTGTGATATTATTTATTCATAGGATTAAACTCTTTTCTTGAGAATTACTGCTTATGGCCATAAGACGTTCTAAAATACAATGTTAGAGCATTAAGATATATTACTCACCCAAATGAGCTGATGGATCCTATATTTATGCACACCAAACTCTATGAGCATCGAACCATACCCAGTGACACCCAACGGTTAGACTATAAATACTACTCAACTCGAAAGATCCTCCATTAACGGCTTTATAGGATGTCTATTGGAGGTCTTTGTAAGTTTGTTTAATAGTCAGTCCTTACTGAATACCTATATCTCTATACGAGCTTCCACTAAACTCATGGTTTATTTATTAACCATCTGGACCATTCAGATATAGACATATATTTATTAAGGTATTCATTAATAGACCAACATTAGTAAAGATAGATCAGGAACATATTTGCATAATGACATTTGCTAGTACTATTTATAACTCTTTGCAATTACGTCATTACTAATATATTCGTAGGTCTCTGTCCCATTTTAGTCAAGCCTCTAACTCTTTAGATATTGTTGACTCTTATAACTTGATAACTTTTATCAGTGCCAACTCTTAGCATTTATAACTCTCAGCGTTGCTAATTCTTAGCATTGATTTAAACTCATTTAGACCAAATCTGAACTCTTTCAAATCATACAATGTTTGAAATGTTACAAGCATCTTACCATATATAAAATATAATTAGCGATTTAATAAAATGATAATACTAGTATAAATATTAAATAAATATTTATACATAAAGAGATAGTATGTAAACACAAATCCCAACACCTTTGACCTGAGCACCACGGTAGGCTTGTGAGTGATCTACCATACTTTAGTTCCACATATATCATAGACTTTTTATGGTCTGACCGCTATGTGTCACTGAGTATTGTTCGATGCTCATGGAATTCGGTGTGTGTTGATATAGGATCCGTCAACTTACATAGGTAAGTTGTATATCTAATGCTTCAAGATTGTATCTCATAAAATCTTATGGCCAAAAGTAATAAACCCGGGAAAGGAGTTTCTCGTAGGGTAAAAACATATTGCAAAAATGTTTGGTATATGGTTTATCGAGATATGAATCTAGAGATAAGTTCATAGATAAGCAAATGGGGATTTAACGGTGCTGCTCTATAACCCTATACATTTAGGGTATAATGATGGAAGGATTATAGAGATATGGTTAACCTCAGCTTGTATGGTTCAACGGATCATTCTGTAATATCTGTAACATGTGTGTGGGACTTCGTTGACGAACTTACAAAAATGTTTCGTAAGAAAAACGGGCGTGAACCTAGGGAGTCTCACAATATAAAGTGTACTTGTTGAGCACTAGGATAGCAAACTGGGTCGAACAATTTGATCAAAGAGATTTTCAGAAGTAGACTTCGTTTTTGAGGACCTCTTTGTAAAGTGAAAAATATAGTTTACAAATATTGCAAATAGGTCATTCTTTTACTAAAAAAGATATTAATGACACATGTCATTAAATCATTGGCTCTTATAATAATTAGACATTATTTTATTTAAATAAACATATGTGTTTATTATATTATTTTATAAAATTTGTGTTGGACACTTGTCTTAATAGACATATGTTATTTATTATATTATTGTTTATGTGACATGTGTTGGACACTTGTCTTAATAGATTAATTAAATAATTAAAGTTTATTTTCTTGTCTTACATTGTTAAGACAAAACATGTATTTATTTTAAATGGTGCTTGGGCCATTATGAGAATATTTGTATTGGTTTGATTTTTTTTATTTAAAAATATTTACATTGAAATGCTTTTAATATTTATTAAAGTAGTTAAACAAGAAAATTATCTCATTTTGTTAATTTAGAGAAGACAAAATTTGGCCAATCATGTTTATTTAATTAAATAAATATTATTTTGGTATCTATTAATTTATTTACAAAACTATTGTCCAATTAAATGAAAGAAATGCCTTTTGGTATAATTCTTTAATGGAAAGGATAATGACATGTGTGTTTTTCACTTAAGTAAAAATTGCATAAGGGTTATGTAATGGGTAGAGGAAAATATGGCCAAGGCATTCTTTACACTCTTGAAAGAAATTCTAATAAAACAAAAACACTTATCTTCCTTCTTCTTTTGAGTGAGGCTTTGTAGGAAAAACAAAAGAGAAATAGCTTTTGTTTCAAGAGTGAAAACAAATAGAGTTTATTTTCTTAAAGAGTTTAAGCAAAATAACATAAAATTCTACACTATAATTAAAGCTACCATTCTAGTTACTCTAATCCCACAAAGTGTTGGAGACTATTATTGTTCAAGTAATCACCGAATCATTGGTAAAGAACAAAATACTTGCCAAGGTAATTCTCTACAAACCCTAGTAATTTTATTTATGAGATAACATGAAAATGTTATTGTGCTTATCGCTTAGGAAATTAGATTTTTGGACTTCCGCATGCCCACAAATATGTATATGATGCATGTTTTGTAATAATAAACACAATTCTATATGAATGCACCCTAGGATAATCAACACTCATTATTCGTTCCTCGTTACACCACTTTCCAAGAGAAAGAGTTTCTCATAGATCATGAAAATTATAGAAAGATTGAACTTGGTGAAGTCAATCTAAAAATATATGAATCGATGGTGGAACTTTAAGTTTAATTAAGTGAAGTGCCTATAACACAGTCTCTTTATAGGTTTAAAAGGATATCAAGGGTCACCTACTAGGTATGTTTGATACCTGAAGGTGTCTTCGGTATTTTCTTAGTTGAAAAAATAATTATCCTTTGACTTATAAAGAAATAATATTGGACATCAATTCGAAAAAATGGCAAGATTCCATAAAAATCTAAAATTGACTTTATATATGTCAATCAAGTCTGGTACTTAGTTGTGTTTCCTATAGGAATTATTCCTATTTGCTGTAAATAAGTTTATACAGCGGAAATATAGGTTTAATATTAAGGTATAGACCTTCTAAGCCCGACTGGTGATAAAATGTTATACTCAGCGATCTGGGATCAATAATGAGAAAACCTTTCACCAGTAATCATGCTTAAGTCAATTCAAATTTTGTTGGCTATTGCGGTGTACTGGAATCTTCATTTTAACAAGGAAATCAAAGAGTTTGATTTCATCTATAACAAAGAGTAAGCATGTATGTTTAGAAAGGATAGTGGGAGCATAATTATCTTTCTAGTTCTCTCTGTGATTGACATACTTATTGTCGGAAACAATGTTAATATGCTGTAAGTTAGTCAAATAAGAGTTATTTGAATAAGAACTTCTTTATGAAAGATTTAGAAAAGGCTTCCTATATATTAGCTATAAAGTGTTATAGAGATAAAGTTAGAAGGCTGATAGGACTATCCCAATCTTCGTACATCAATAATGTTCTTAAAAAGTATAGTTGCAAGCTCAGTGGATTCTATCCCGCCAAATGCAACAATAATGAGACAATTACTTAAGCCAAGAAACCATAAGGCGCACTAGTATTCTGATTATTTGGACTTTGAATACTATATAATTGCAAAGTTCTTGGCTATTAGAGATGCAATAGTATTTAGGATATATTCCTTGAATAACATAGCAGACCTACTAATTAAAGCCTTAACTCCTTATGTGTTTGAGAAACACATAGAGACGATAGGTATTAGATATCATCATGAATAGTACTAGAGCAAGTGGGAGTTGTTGGAACTGGTGCTCACGTGCCTTTTCAATATTATGTGAATATTAATTATTTAATATTTATACAATAGGCATTTTGAACAAAACTATTAAAATTAAATACATATGGTAAGATGCTTGTAATACTTCAGATATTGTATGATCTGAGGGAGTTCAGATCTGGTTTAAAGAAGGTTGGACTAGTGCTAAAAGTTAGTTACGCTGAGAGTTATAATTATTAAGAGTTAGAATTACAAAGAGTTAGTAGGTTATAAGAGTCAGCGAGATCTAATGAGTTAAAGCCTTGTTTGAAATAGGACAAAGACTCGAGGGTATACTAACAATGAAATAGTTGCAGTTGCAAATAGTGCTAAGAAATGTCACTGTGTTAGTACGTTTTAAAATGTTATGTTCCTGATCTATTTTCACTAATGTAGGTTTGTCAGTGAAAACCTTATTTAATATAGATTAGTGTATGTCCTACATCTAGATGGTCCAAATGGTTAATTTTAGCAAACCACGAGTTTAGTGGAAGCGCGTAAGGATATATAGGTATTCAATGAGGACTGAATACTGAATAGGCTCAATTAGGATCTCCAATAGACATACCATAAAGCTGTCAATGGATGATCCTTTCGAGTTGAAAGAGTATTCATAGTCCATTGACCTGAGCACTATGGTGGACTTGTAAGTGATCCATCATACTTAGGTTCTACACATGTCAAAGACCTTTCGTAGTCTAACCGCTGAATGTCACTGGGTATGGTTTAATGCTCATGAAGTCTGGTGTGTGTAGATATGAGATCTATTGGCTCATATGTGTGAGTTATATCTCCAGATAGTCTAATATTGTGTTCGAGAAAATCTTATGGCCATAAGTAATTCACCTAAAAAAATATATTTCCTAAGTAAGAAACAATATCGCATAAGTATTTGTGAATATTGTTCATGGGAATACGAATCTAGAGATGAGTTCTAGGGTTGAGCATATAGAGACTTGATGATGATGATCTATGCCTCTGCTTTTCTAGGATATAAATAACGGAGGGATTATACGAATATGTATCAACCTCAACTTGTATGGTTCAACACACTGTTTTGTTATTTTCATAATGTGTGTGTGGGGCATCGTTTGACGACTTATAGAAGAGTTTTATAAGACGAAATGCTTCTAAACCTAGTGTGTCTCACTATATAAAGTGTACTCGTTGTGCACTAGGGTAGCACACCAGATTGAATATTCAATATGGGAAGTTCTCGACAAAGTCAAAACAAATTTAAAGTCTCTCGAAAAGATCATAGGGTTTAAATGTTAAGCCTGAGATCTCAACAAGTAGGACTTGCCACTTTAACCTTTTTATTGGATGCCACATATCATGCCATTAATTTGTTAAGGTATGACTCATAGTATGGGTTTATTGGCCTATTGAATTTATTATGTGTTAAACAATCCATATTTGTCAAGTGAATGAGATTTATTATTGTTAATTAAATGAATTGTTTAATACAATTGATAGTAAAATGAATGAAAATGATTCAGCCAAATTGTTTCAAGATCTTTAAAATTTATATAAATATTGCATTTGCTATTTTTTAAAGGATTTTTAAAAGTTAAATGATGAATCATGTTTAATAAAAGCAAGAGGTAGCATAATCACAAATAAATTGATAAAGTGTATTGCCACTAATTATGCTCTCATTCTGCCAGCCCCTTTAATTGTTCCACCAAGCATATGCAAAGCTTGAAGTGTAAAGAAAATAAGCCTTGTGATGCTTGTTTAATATAGACATTGGCTTAATTTTAATTGGGCAAAAAGTTGCAAGCAAATTATATAAATTATAAGCCTTTCTTCATTTCATTTCAACAAGTGAAAAAAAGAAAAAATATATAGCAAATCTGAGAGATAAAAATTAGAAGCAAGTATTGCTTTAAGTAGTTAATTTCTGCTGAGCAAAGGAAGTTATCGTTATAGCTCAAGTTATCCCACTTTGTCCTAAACTAGAACTACGCAAAGCACGCTTCAAGGGTGAGTTCTCTAATATCTCATTAGCATAATAGGATGGTTGTTTATTTTCTGCTACAAATTTGCACATGTGATGTGTAAATTAAAAATAAAAACTGTACATGTTCACCCAATGCACAGTGCACTTTTAATTTGCACATTTCATCATGAACTTCAACATATAGGGATTGACTCTACTTATGCGTATCTGCATAACATGCTTTAAATAGCTTAAGAGGATATTAACAAGGAGGCACAACCCTTTATATTTTGGGCGCTACATCTTTGACCCTAAAGGCTTCTAAGAAGTTCATAGAAAAGAATACAAAGAAGGTAAAACATACACCCAACATGAGTCCTAAAAAATAACATATATCCAAGCCTAATATAAGAACAAAGCAAAAAGAAATGTTTCCGTTGCAGAAGGATGGACACTAAAAGCGTAACTGCCCAAAATACCTTGTTGTGATTAAAAAGACCTCCTCAGGTATGCACTTACCTATCACTTTTACTTCTTTAGAATTTGATGCTAGTACTAGCTAGGTATTAGATACTGCTTATCATTCTCATATCTGTAATGTGTTGCATAGTCTGAAGGATGTTAGACTGTTATAGCCTGGAGAAGTACAACTTCGTGTTTGGAATGCTAATTTCCTGCAAGTCAAAGCTATTAGACATTTTCATTTACTTCTTCAATGTAATAAAATTATTGTATTGAATAATTTTTATTATGTGCCAGATATTAATCAGCAAATTATTTCCATTCCTGTATTGGATAGCAAAGGATATCATATATATGTTCGAAACTGTCCCTTATGTTTGTATGATTTAGATAATATTTTATTAGATGAATGTCATTTGATTAATGGCCATTATATATTAAACATAACAGAAAATGTCATGAATGTACAGGTAAATGCTAGTAGTAGCTCAAAAATTTTAAATGTGATCGAATTCTGGCATTTGAGATTAGGTTATATAGGTGTGAAATGCCTATTCCATTTGGTTAAGGATAGTCAAATACCTGATATGACCATAGAGCCTTATTTAATTTATAAATCTTGTATTTAAGAGAAAATAACCAAAGCTCCATTTACTGGTGTCAGACGCTGCACCACTAATTTATTGGAACTTGTACATAGTAATGTATGTGGTGCAATGAATCACACTACAATAGGTTTGTTTTGATATTTCATTGTCTTTATTGATGATCTATCACGATTTGGATACGTGTTTCTTATGAAACATAAGTCGAAAACTTTTAAAAAGTTCAAAGAGTTTTGATTCGAAGTAAAGAAATAAACCAAAAACTATATGAAGTGCCTTCGATCAAATCGAGGCGGTGAATACATGAGCAGTGAATTTTTGGATTATTTAAAGGAGAATGGGATTCTTACTCAGTATAGTCCTTTAGGTACTCTATAACACAATGGTGTTTCAGAGATGAAAAATCAAACTTTATTAGATATGGTTCAATCAATGATAAGCTTCACCGATCTCCTTGAATATCTATAGAGTTATGCTCTAGAAACTACTGCTCATATATTGAACAGAGTTTCATCGAAAGTTGTTCCATCCACTCCATATAAGTTATAGATTAGAAGGAAACTGAGTCTTAAGTACATTAAGATTTGGGGCTGCCCTGCTTACATAAAAGTTGCGCAATAGAATAAACTTGCACCAAGAACATACAAGTACCAGTTCATTAGATATCTCAAGAATTCAATAGCATACCAATTCTATGATCCAAAGGAACAAAACGTGTTCATTTCTTATTATGCCACTTTCCTAGATAAAGTTTCTTATTGATCATTGAAATTGTAGAAAGATTGAACTAGATGAAATCAATCAGGATGTAAATGAACCGACGATAAAACCTCAAACTCAATCAAACAGAATACCTCTAACACACTTTCTATATAAGTCAAAAAAGATATCAAGGCCACCTGAAAGGTATGATTCAATACCTGAAGGTGTCTTTGGTATTTTTTAGTTGAAGAAAATGATCTTTTGACTTATAAAAGGGCGATGTTGGAAATCAATACAGATAAATAGCAAGAAGCCATAAAATTTAAAAATTGACTCAATATATCAAAATCAAGTGGAAACATGGGCTCGATGGAAAAGTAAAAACCTTTAAAGTTTGTTTGGTGCCGAAAGGTTATACTCAGCAATCTGGGATAGATTATAAGAAAACCTTGTTACCAGTAGCGATGCTTGAGTCAATTCAAATTTTATTGGCAATTGCTGCATATTATGATTATGAAAATTTTCAAATGGATGTAAAAATAACATTCTAAAATAGATATATGGAAGAAGAGATCTATATGGAATACCTGAAGGTTATACATCCAACCAAACATTTGATCTAGTGTGCAAATTGAAGAAGACTATTCATAGACATAAGCAGGCTTTTTGAAGTTAGAATCTTCATTTTGATGAGGTAATTAAAGGGTGTGGTTTCAGATCTTGTGTTAACGTATTTTAGAGTGCATGCATGTGATTGTGTGTACATATTGAAAAACTAAATACATGTATCATATATACGAATTTTACAACGGAATCAACCATATGATCAATATATACACATGTAACTTATATCATTAACAACATAATATGACCGAAAATATACCCTTAAAGAACTTTGGTGAAGATTTCAATTTCGGATTCTTTCCAGCTCCAACTTTGAGCTCACCTTGAAGTACACTATTGTTCAATTCTAATTTACAACAATCTGATGGGATTGTGAAGCTAGAATAGCAGCAATTAAAGTTTCAGTAACAAGGTTTTATTTCCTGAAACAAAAATAAGAAGAATTTATTTTTCTTTCTCTCAACACTTTGTTCAAAGAAAAAAACTCTCCAAAACGAAACTCTCTCTCAATCCCTCTCACCATGCACGATGTGCTTTACACTTTATTAATCAATTATTCAAAATAATATTTTGGTGTGTTAAGCACTTCACAAGTTCTCTCAAAATTAATTAAGTGGCCAAAAAATTAAAAAAAAATAATATTTTATAACAATTATACCTAATTAGGTATATGTCTCCCACCTAAACTAAAATAATAAATAAGTAAATAAATATTATTATTTATTTAAATAATATTTATTCAACTATTCAAAAACTATTTAAATAATTAATTTTTACTTTATTTGATTTTACTAACATAGTTTAATGGGTGAATTTATGATGAAATAATTCATGGAACAAAATTGTGCTACTTGTCAATGTTTATTAGTTAATAACGCTTACCAACTAATTAAATGATGTACTTAACATTTAAGTCTAGACAAATGTATAATCTAAGAAACCCTGAAATATATTTTTGATTTGCAAAAATTTCTAGGATGGAATCAAAGTATGGTGGATCACTCACAAGCCCACTATAGCACTCAGGGCAAAGGATCACGAATACTACTCAACTCGAAAAACCCTCTATTGGCGGCTTTATGGGATGTCTATTAGAGGTCTTTGTGATTCTGTTCAATATTCAGTCTTTATTGAATACCTATATCTCTATACGAGCTTCCACTAAACTCATGTTCTGCTAAGATTAACCATCTAAACCATCCAATTATAGACATACACCGATCTATATATTTATTAAAGTATTCATTGATAGACCAACATTAGTGAAGATAGATCAGGAATATAATATTTGAGAACATATTTGCATAATGACATTTGCTAACACTATTTACAACTACGTCATTATTAATATATTCTCAAGTTTTTGTCCAATTTCAGATAAGCCTCTAACTCTTTAGATATCACTGACTCGTATAACTTGATAACTCTTATCAATGCCAACTCTTAGCATTTATAACTCTCAACTTTGCTAATTCTTAGCACTGATCTAAATTCATTTAGACCAGATCTAAACTCTTTTAGATCATACAATGTCTGAAACGTTACTAGCATCTTACCATATATAAAATATAATTAGCAATTTAATGAAATGATAATACTAGTATAAATATTAAATAAATATTCATAAATAAGGGATGGCACATAAGCACAAATCATAACATCTTGTGTGTATAAAAAGATTAGTGGGAGCATAATAGTCTTCTTAGTTCTTTATGTGGATGACTTACTCATTATCGTAAATGATATTGGTATGTTACAGTCAGTCAAAAGCTACCTTAGTAAGAAGTTTTCCATAAAGAATTTAGGATAGACTTCTTATATACTGGGTATAAAGCTTTATAGAGATAAAACTAGGAGGCGTATAGGAGACTCTCAATCATCGTACATAGATAATGTCTTAGAAAGGTACAATTTCACTAACTGTAAGATAGTTGATATACCTTTTAGATATAACATTCATCTTTTAAGGAAAATATGCCCTCAAAGTGAAGATGAAAGAGTTAGAATGTCTCACATATCCATATGCATTAGCTATAGGAAGCTTTATACATGCCTTGATATGTACGAGACTTGACATCAGTATAGTTGTAATGTTATAAGCTAATTATAGTCTGATCTAGGCAAAAGGCATTGGATGGCTGTGGAACATGTCTTTAAATATCTTAAAGGTACTAAGAACAAGTTTCTAATATATAGGAAAAGTGACTTACAAGTGAGAGGATACATAACTTCAGACTTCTAGTCTGATATAGATGATAGAAAGTTTACATCTGGTATGTATTCATTCTTAACGGTGTTGCAGTGAGTTAGAAAAGTAACAAACAATTATCCATGGCTGGTTTAATAACAAAGGCAAAATATATTACAGCCTCAGAAGTAGCAAAATAAGCAGTATGGATACGTAAATTTATCACTGAACTTGGAATAGCTCCAAGTTCAATGGATCATATACCATTATTCTGCGATAATAACCGAGCCATTGCACAAGCTAAAGAGCCGAGAGCACATCAAAAGTCTAAACATGTGGAAAGGAATACTATTGCATTATAAAAATCTTAGCTAGAGGAGATGTAATAGTTTGTAAAGTAGACTCTATAAATAATGTAGTGGACACACTTACTAAAGACTTAACTCTAAAAATATTTGAAAGACATGTGGAGTCAATGGGCATTAGATACCACTGTGAATAAGACTAAAGCAAGTAGGAGTTGTTGGGATCTGTGCTTTTATGCCATCCCTTTATGTATAAATCTTTGTTTTATATTTATACTATTATCATTTCATTAAATTGCTAATTATATTTTATACACGGTAAGATACTTGTAACATTTTAGACATCGTATAATCTGAAAGAGTTCAAATCTGGTCTAAAGGAGTTTAGATCAGTGTTAAAAATTAGCAATGTAGAGAGTTATAAATGTTAAGAGTTAGCACTGATAAGAGTTAGTAGGTTATAAGAGTCAGCGAAATCTAAGGAGTTAGAGCCTTGTCTGAAATGAGACAAAGATCTGAGAATATATAAGTAATGACGCAGTTGCAAAGAGTTACAAATAGTGCTAGGAAATGTCAAAATACGCAAGCACCTGATCAGGCCTGAAGTCGCGGCGCCCAGAACCTAGGGTCGTGGTCGTGGAGACAGGATCTCAAGGCTATGGCATCTAGAAGCTGAGGCCATGGCCCTCATGTGGGAAAGTTCATTTTTCTTTATTTTTGGTCTCCTAACCCTATTTGGACTCCTCAATGATGACCTTAGGGTTTCTAATACCTATAAAAACACTCTTTTAAGAGCCAAAGCACAAACTTTAGAGAGGAAAAAACTTAGAGAAAGAATTCACAACACAAAATCAAGTATCAAAGCCAAGAAATCAAGATTCAAGATCAAGGTTCAAGCTTCAAGTCAAGATTAAGAGAGAAGCAACCCAAGAAGTCTTCTTAATTATTTTACTTCTCTTTTCTTGTTATTATGTTCTGGTTCTTGTTGTTATTTATGGATTGGTCTGAAATGTTTGGTTTTGTGATGAGCTAAACTTGTTATTCTATGGTTAAAATATATGAACCTAATATGTAGTTGGATTTTATTTACTTTCATAGTTTATGAATTTAATATATACAATTGATTCATTCTATCTAAGTTTAATGCTTTCATTATATCTGACCAATGTTATAAAGATTGAGGTTATAATGAACTTAACAAAGGGATTCATGTGTTTAGCCTATGATAGTTTTGATGCATAATCATAGGGTAACAACTATGAGTTCTATGTAGAATAGACATATAACTAGATGGCATGTATGGCATAATTTAGACTTGATCTTAATGAATTATATTTTAATTTGATTACCATAGACATATAGGTGATTGTTAGAATGCATAATATAGTCATTCGACCATCGACGGAGGCTTGTGATGAGATTAGTGTCAAAGTCAATCAAATCATATTAAGTGATTAACTAAGATATTAATGAGTCTAATGAATATTAGGTGATTAGTCTATACCCTAGATTATTATCCTTTGGTAATTTTATTTCTTTGTTTGTTTGCTATTTAGGTTTAGTTTAATTTGTTAGAATTAGGTTAGTTAATTAAATTTTATATTTTAATTTTTTTTAATAAAAGTTAAGTAGATATAATTTTAGTAATTGATTGAAGAATTAGATCACATAATCCTTGTGGGAACGATATCTAGACTTAAATCTTATATTACTTGATACAATAGCGTGTGCTTGTTCTTATCTACTATAGCACTAATCAATGTAGACTCAATAAATTACACACTCACTTAACATCATAACCTTAAGGACATAAGGCTTTGAATTTAAGTTGAAATAGACTCAAAAAGGAGTTTTATTTGTCGCACGGGCGCCGCAGCTCTAGAGGTTGGGTGTCGCAGCCTTGAGACCTAGAAAAGGCCACTGTTGGGAGCATATAGGGTGTCGCAGCACTAGAGGTGAGTGCTAGCAGTGCTAAATTTTTTGGACTGGATGCTGTGGCGCCTAGTTAGTTTTGTTGGTTTGTCCGTTCTTTGTTATTTCGCATTTGTTTTGAGCCCAATCTCTCTCATATCTTCATGTCTTGATTAATAAACTTATATATGATCATAAAACACAAATAAATAGCCAAAATACTATTGATTTATATTAAAACTTCAGTATGGATTGATAGAAATAATAGTTCATATAAACTCTTATTAGTCGCCCGGCCATGATAGTAAACAGAAGCACTGCTCGTGGCTTTGTGACGTTGTTAGTGTGATTAATTGGCATGAGGTATGAGCAAATGAAGATGTACTATGCCTTAGCATCTTTAGTTAGGGTATTAGATCTGAAATGCATAGACAGGTCGTGCGATATAGTCTACTCTGTACTCACATAAGGTCTGTATGATTTGATCATAGTTTACGTCATACAAAACCGTTGGATACTCATAAAGCCCATCAACCAATAGCCATAATACAGGTTAATGGTGCTATGATCAAATGGCACCATCTTACCCCACACTCTTATTCTAAAGTCAGTATGCACTTGGAAATTCTTGTAAAACTCCCTGATTATAGGTACTACCCCCAGTGTTAATGTCTCACAAAAGGTCTCCCAATGGCTGTCTACAATCATCTGATGTATAATGAGGAAATCATCTATCTCGAGGTTGAACCTGCACTCCTAAATAATGGATTTACAAAGGATCGTGTTGTGAAAATGATCCACCTTATTCTATGAAACAAAGCAGGTGTTATCAAATGATGAGGGTCCTTGAGGTGTTTGCTCTACTTCTATTTTTTTGTGTCATAGCTGAAAATAAGAGGGAATGTGGTGAAATAGAATTTGGGTTAGATTTTGTATGGATTTTTATGTTTGGTGGATAATTTGTAGTTTTGATTCAGTAAAGTGATGTATAAGTGGTGGGTGAAGTGGGTTTAGGCTTTATTTGGGCGAGGCTAGGTATTGAATGATTTGTAATTAAGAGAGAATGGAAGTGTTTGAAGTTATATGGAATGGAAATGGAAAAATGGTAGTTTTAAAATTGATTTTTGAGGGAATGCTACTGCGAGAACATTGTGGTGTCTTTACTTTGTCTCCTTGAATTCTAAAACTCTCAAAACACTGTTGTGTTGCAAGTGGAGAACACTGGGGCATCTTTAATTAGGTGGTTAACCATTTTTTTGAATGTATCGAATGCTACGTAGTTGACATTCAACAATGTAGTTGTGTTGGAACAATAACAGTTGGCCTTGAATGAAGATTGGATGTTAAGGTGTTCTTTCTTGATGCGGAGGTATTGGTGGCCCTTAGGTTCCCCTGGAACACACTGAAAATTATGTTGGGGTTGTTGGTGGGAATCTAAGATATGTAAGTGTATGCATGTGTAATTGTATTTATTGCCTAAATATATATCAAATACATATTTAAGTCTGAAAGCATGAAATTTGTAATAAACACAATAAATAAAATATATTAATCGCATTAATATATTTATAGGGTAGAGAGCTCACCTCAACGTGTAACGTTATACATGTATATCCCTAGAGTCCGCATGGAGACCAACTCGCGGCAATTCTAGTCACCAACACGGTGGGCTTGGTGAGTTAGAACAGCAATCCTCTACGCAGCACTAAATTTAACTCTTAAACCTCAAAATAATCGGTGTGTTTTTTTATCCTTTTTTCCAAAAGGATAAGAAATTGAGAATTTGAAACAATCTACCGTTGCTTCAATTGAAAGCATTTCATTTTTCCCTTTTTTTTCTCTTTTTCTTCTTTCTTTCTTTTCTCTTTTTCTTCTTCCATTTCTCTATACCAACACCAAAAAATACTTGCTTTTCTCTCTTCTCTTTATACATATATATATATATAATAAAATAATAATATAATATAAAATAATATAATAATATATAATATAAAATATATTATATAATATAATAAGAGAGATGTTTTAATTATTTAATAATTAAATAATCAAAGTGTGAAATGACTATTTTATCCCTCATGAATGGTTACCAAGTTTATCTCATAGTGGGTTCCACTAAATTCCACACTTAGATAAACTCAACTGAGGGTCCACAATACGCTATGTGCCATTATATAATTAGAAAATAAGAATTATTAAATAATTGTTGTATTTAACACTTAAATACAGACACACACATATTCCCGTGGTAGTACTGAATATTGTTGGATTAAACACTTTTATCTGGCACGCTGCCCAGTATACAACGAGTACACTCCATATCGCGGGAATCCTTAGATCCTATGCCCGATTTGTCAAATAGAACTACTACAGGAGTCCGTGAGTAATGTCCCACGCACATGTCACGTATATTACAAATCAGCGCGTTGAACCATGCAAGTTGAGGTTACAACGCATACGTATAGTCCTTCTGTCATGATATCCTGGATGTGCAGGGATAAAGATTATTACCGTCAAATCCCCAATGCTCATCCATGTCCTATCACTAGACTTGTATCTCACTAAACAATATGCGTAAACTCATTTGCCATATTGTTCCACCCTGGCGAAACTCTTTCCCGGGATGATTACTTATGGCCACAAGATTTTTTGAGATACAGTCTTGAAGCATATGGATTTCTAACTCCATATGCGAGCTGACAGATTCCATATCTGTACACACCGAACTCCATAAGCAACGGACCATACTCAGTGACACCCAACGGTCACACCATGAAAGGTTTGTGACATGGTGGAACCAAAGTATGATGGATCACTTACAAGTCCACCGTGGCACTTAGGTCAAAAGACCATGTATACTACTCAACTCGAGAGAACCCTCCGTTGATGGCTTAAATAGAATGTCTATTAGAGGCCTTCGTGAGTCTGTCCTATATCCAGTCTTAACTGGATACCCATATGTCAATACGAGCTCCAAGCTCATGATCTGCTAAGAACGACCATCTATACCCTATAAGTACGACATATGTTGATCTATATATAAAGGCATCCACCAACAGACCCGCATCGACAGAAATAGATCAGGGACAATTATTCTAGAACATACTTGCACAACTAGCATTTCCTGGCACCTGATTGTAACTCTTGTAACTACGCAGTTACTAGTATATTCTTGGGTCTATGTCCCATTACAGACAAGGCTCTAACTGTTGGATCTGCTGTGTATTATAACCAGCTAACACATAGCTATGCTAACATTTATCATTTATATCTCTCAGTGTAGCTAACTATGAGTCCTTATCTAAATATTTTTAGATCTGATCTGAACTCCTTTAGATCTACAATGTCTGTAATGTTACATTGCATAATACCATCTAAATGGGTATTAGCGATTTAATGGGAATGTACACTTGTATAAATACACAAGTATATGTACAATCAGGGATGACACGTAAGCATCGACCCTAACAATCTCCCACTTGCTCTAGTGCCATTCCTGATGGCATTTCATGCATATCGACTCTACGTGTTTCATAAACACTTTAAGAGTCATGGCCTTTAGATAGTGGGTCCGCTAAATTATTTATAGAACACTTCTACAAATAATCACATCTCTCTTGGCCAAGATTTCTCTAGTCATGTGAGACTCCTCTCAACCTGATTAGAGTACTGGTGTCTTCTTGGCACCTTGGTCTGTACAATGGCTTTGTTTTGTTATAAACTTATAGGATATGATCCATCTGTGTCGGAACTCTTCCAAAGCCAGTGATAAACCTACAAATCCTCACTGTCGCTTCTACTGCGTCAATATAAATTAGCAGTGAATCCCAATTTGGTGCAATTCGAACGCATCTAATACTAATGAGAATGAGCACATTCCCAGATGTAGACTCTCTATCATCTAAGTCAAACAAAAGTCTGACTCCGTGCATCTTCTCATTAGTAAGTCACTTTCTTCATATTTGAGAAACTTATCCTTTATACCCTCAAGGTACCTCATGATTTGTTTGACTACCATTAAATGGTGGTCACCTGAATCAGACTAAACGCGGCTTGTAACTCTTACAGCCAAACTGATCTCAGGTCTCAAACACATCACAACATACATCAAGCTCTGAAGAGATGATGTATCTAATGTGTCAGACACTCTAACTTTCTCATCTTTCATCTAAAGAGACACTTTCCTCGAAAGATGAACACCAGGTCCTAAAGATACGTTAACTATCTCATAGTTAACAAAACGTACCCTTTTAGACGTTATTGATGTGAAATGATTTGGAAGAGTCTTATCAACTTCCTAACTCTATCTCTATAAAGGTTTATACCTAGTATAAAGGAAGCTTCTCCTAAATCCTTTATGGTGAAATTCTTACGAGTCTCTTCTGACCTATTATAATATACTGTCATCTTTCCAATGACTCGTATGTCATCAACAAAGAGCATCAAGAAGACTATCATGCTCCCACTGACCTTTTATGTACACTAGACCAGAAATCTGACTGGACGTAAAACCTTCAGGTTATTCCCTGAATATCTTTTACTCGAGGTATTCATTCTAGAACACCTTCCTTACATCCATCTGCCAAACTTCAAAGTCATAATATGTTGCAAGAACCAATAAAATACTAATAGACTTTAGCATCAATATTGGTCCAAAGGTTTCCTATTATTTGATCCCAGACTACTGAGGATTACTTTTCTAGAAGAAATACAGGGCCTAGAAGGTCTCTACCTTCCATCTGGCTCTCATTACCCCTTGTAAACCCTTTACAACCAATGAGAACAATTCCCACGGGTAGCTTAACCAAGTTCCAAACTTGATTTTGATGTATATAGTCAATGTTTATTTTTATGGCTTCTTGCTGCTTCCCTAATCGATGTTTAACATCAACTCTCTATAGGTCAATGATGATTTTCTTCTACCAAGAAAACTCTAAATTCACCTTCAGGCATCAAACATACCTAATAGGTGACCTAGACATCCTTTCTGACCCATTTGGAGAGTGTGCTAAAAGGCCACTGCTTAATTGAGCATGAGTTCCCATCCTTGGTTCATTGATTTCTAGATTGACTTCACCAAGCTCAATCTTTCTATGATTCCCACGATTCATAAGAAACTTTTTCTCTAGATTAGTGGTATATCCTATTAATTTACAGGATACTCAATGAACCTATACTTGTGCCTTCTTGGGTGTTGTTTATCCTGTGATTTTGGCCTATCAAGAAAAACAGCCACTATGAACCAGTTGGTGTGTATAGTTGATGTAGTCCAACTCTAGTGTACTAGGAATTACTCTAACCGGTGGATGAATCTCAGAACTGTTCTGCATTCAGAAAATTTTGGATTTATTGTTGATCAGATTTTGTCGTAAGGTAATTCTGATAACACTTCTCTAGAGGATTGAGTAGAAAGAATGTAACCCTCTTTGTTCAGGGTGCTTTATCTTCTACTCCAAGTATATCTGGTGAGACCAGATGTGTGAGAAGAAGAAGATAAGGTAGATACCCAGCATCAATCCTTAGAGGCAACAGTTATCCCAAGATTAACAAAAGAACGTGTAGATAGAAAATGTTTCTACTACAGTAAGGTTAGGTATTAAGAATCCCTCTACCCTTCAAGCCTTATCATTATTAGAAAGACTCCCACAGGTTTGTGTTTGACAAACATAGACAGTTTTAGGGCATAAGATGCCAGTTCAAGTTGGGTATGAAATACCGCATGTCCTTCTCATATCTGTAAAATGTTACAGGGATTGAGAGAGACTAGAATGCAACAGATTGTAGAAGTAAAGTTGAAAGTAAAAAATGGTGATTTTTTGTAGGTCCAAGTTATTGGGCAGCTTGACTTACTTCTAATATACAATACAATAGTTGTATTACATAAATTAGTATGATGTGTTTATTAGCTATATGTCAATTAATAAATGGACATCATATACAATTAGAAATGTTTGTAGATCCAAATTCTTAAATGTTACGAAGTTGTGGTAAATGAGTTTAGGTCATTATTTTTACTATTCATGGCTACAGTAATTTTGAATAGTATTTCAAAATTAATTTTGCATGTGTAGGTTTATGAGATGTAATGATAAAATTTATCAGTCTATATTATAAACTAGGGTTTATGAGATACAGTGATAAGAGTTATTAGTCTGTATTATAAGCTAGGATTAATTTTTCTGTGTTGATAACCACAATGGGAGCCCTACTGGCGAGGGTTAGTTATGCTTTTACAGAAAAATTAATTAGTTGAGAATCACCCTCCTTAGGAGAATAGAGACTATAGATAGAAAAATATCTCTTAATCAGATTGAAGTATATTACATTATGAGATAATATTTTATTCTGATCCATCTTGTCAATACGGTGTTAGACGAGTCATGTCAGCTTTTTCCCAATATTGCTACAGCTTGAGGGACTTGGTCAGTTGGGCTTGGACTATGTCGGTTAAACATGAGATGAGACAAATATATGCAAAAGTATTGTCCAATATTGTTACAGCGTGAGGGTAGTATCGGTAGCATATATTTGATCATTGACAAGTTAATCTGGAATACACTTATCCAATATTGCTATAGTGTAAGGATAAGGTGTATTCAGAATCAAGTGGTAAAAGTTGCATGAGATGCAATTGACAAGTGTTGTCTACCTGTTGGGTTTACAAAGGCCAATATTGCTGCAGCGTGAGAGTCCATTTCAATGAGATTTACTTCCTGCTGTATAGTTTAAAAGAGTTTAAACTATCATCTTCCCTTTCGAGAGATTATCGGGATTATATAAAGTAGTGGAATGACGTTTTAAATTGAAAATGTATAATTAGTATACCCATGATTTAAAACGTTCCATTAGTAATTTAATGACCATTCCGTTAACATGGGTGTTGCAAAATTGGCACCCCAGTATTAGGCTGGGACGCATAGGCATTAAGATTCAGCAACGTAGTGGCATCAAAGCAGAGACTATTGACCTTTAAGTATAAATTGGATGTTGGGGTGTTCTAGTTGGATTTATGGAAGCTAGTGGCCTTTGAGTTTCCATGGAACATAATGGAAATCACGTTGGGGCATTGCAAAATTGGTGCCCCAATGCTGAGCTGGGAAGCAGTGGTGTTGACGAATAGAAACGTCATAACGTTGGACACCTTGTATGAATGCAGAGGTGTTTTAATTATTTATGCTAATTTTTCCCTATTCAAGTCCTAAACACATAAAAAATGACATAAACACTTAATTAACCTAAATTAAACTTAGAAAACATAAATTATGCCTTGGGTTGCCTCCCAAGCAGTGCTTGATTTAACGTTATTTGCTTGACATCTTGTTTTACTTTCTAAGGCTCAATGAGTTCAAGTGATTACTTTTGCTAATCAATGTCATCCCGCCAATAATACTTCAACCTATGGCAATTCACTTTAAATAGTCTCTTACTCTCATCATCATCAATCTCAATAACTCTATGAAGAAACACCTTGATAACCTAAAATAGCCCAGACCATCTCAATTTAAGTTTTCCTAGAAATATTTTCAACCGAGAATTGAATAATAGCACTCATTGTCCATGATAAAATTCCCTTATTGCTATTTTTTGTCATTTTATTTCTTTGTCTTCTCCTTTTACAACTTAGCATTTTCATAAGCTTGGAGCAGAACTTATCTAGCTCATACAGTTGTAACAAATTCTTCTACCTAGTTGCTTGAACATCAAAATTCAAGGCCTTGATAGCCTAATATGCTTTATGCTCTAACTCAACTAGAGATGGAAACTGGTATCCCCAAAGTGCATCATCAAGTCTCATAGCCCAATCCTTCCAACTAGGCTTCAAGTTTTCTCCAAAATGTGCTTGATTTCTTGATTTGAGATCTTCATTTGGCCACTTGTTTGAGCATGACAAGCTGTCGCTAACTTGTGTCTTACCCCATATTTTTTAAGAAATGGTGAAAAATACTTATTGCTAAAATTTAACCCGTCATCGCTTATGATTGCCATTGGAGTGCTATGCCTTGTGAAGATATTTTTCTTTTAAAACTTTAACACCACCTTGGCATAATTGGTGAGGAGCACAACCGCTTTTACCCACTTAGACATATAGTTGATGGCTACTAAGATGTATTCATTCCCAATGAATGAAATGAAAGGACATATAAAGTCAACACCCGATAAATCAAATATTTCTAGTTCCAAAATGATTTATAAGGGAATTTCTTACTTCCTTATAAATGTTTCCGGTCCTTTGGCACCTATCACCACCACCTTGACTCCAATCAAATAAGAACTAAATTTATTAAAGGCGAATACGACAGTTAAGAGCTCATTCTTTGTAGTAGTGTAGTTCCCTTGTGCTTCATTCAAAGTGGTATAGAATACTCTTCACTTTCTCTAATCAAACACTGCACCCACAGCTATATCACTAGCATCACATATTAACACAAATGGTAGATCCTAATCCGGTGCTATGATGATAGGGGCTCAAATAAGCTTTCTCTTTAATGCTTCAAATACTTCCAAACAAGCATCATCAAAATTAAACTATTCACCATCTCTAACTTGCAAAGGGGCTTGGATATCTTGGAAAAATATTTGATAAACCTCCTATAAAAACTTACATTATCGAGAAAACTCTGAACTCCTTTCACATTAGTAGGGTGATAAGCGCACTCCATACATTGATTAGTAGCCCTCTTAATTCGATATTTGCTCATTTTAAGTATTAAAAATGTGGCCACCTATGTATACATTATTGTTTTGTAAGTTCTAACCAATCAGAGCATAAAGAAGATCAAATTTGATGAAACACATAGCAAAGAAGTCATTTTCTAAAGTGTCCAAGTCACAGCCATAGAGAATTAAAGAAAAACACCATTAGGTGTTAAGGCCGCACCTCAACTTTTGTGAGGTTGCGACCTCACTATGATAGAAACTTAGGGTCATGACCTCAACTTCTTGAGGTCACGACCCCAAGTCGAGAAAAAACATTTTGTCATTTTTTGCCCTTTCACCATAATTTTCTAAGGGTATTTTTGGGAAGCCCTATACATAAAAAGATCAAAGGCCTCATTTTAAGAGGAAGAGCGTATGAAATAGAGAGAAACAGAGAGAGAGAGAGAACAAAGGGTTTTAGTAAAAGAAACAAATTTAAAGATTGAATTGCAGAAGACCATTAAAGATTAAAGGCTTCTAAGGACTTCTCTAACTAGTTCCCTTTTTCTCTCTACTTCATTTATATTTATTTCATGTTTATATTCTTAATTTGTGTTGTTTGAATATGATTACTCTTATGAATATTTTGATCAATGTAATTATGTGTTTAACTATAGATAACTAGATTACATATTCTAGAGCTTGATGTAGCTCTACTTAGTACTATGTTTTGATTTATTAAATGATTAATGACTATCTTATATTTATTAATTTATGCTTTTTATAAGCTTAATGCTTCTAATTTGATTAGAAAATTGATTAGATTTTTTCAACTTATTGGTTATGTGCTTCGGAGAGTTTAACCTATATATTGGTTTTAAAAAGCATAATTTTGAGTTTATTGAGTTGGGAGACTAACAGACTTAGGGTAATCACTTAAAGGTGGCTTAATGCATGTATATATAACAAGTTAGATAGGGAAGTTAACTTAGTTGTGTATACATATGAAAACTCGGGAAAGGTAATGAGATTAAATCTAAGCCCTTGATTAATGAATACATAAGATTAGTTGTTCATCACTAATGATAAAGAATATAGGAACAGTAAAATGAAATCAAGTCCCTAGAACCCATTGCCATAGGACTCTCACATCTTTAATTTACTAAATTACTTAGTTTAAGCATCTTTAATTATATAATTCAACTTAGTGTTTAATTTAACTGAGATAAAGTTATGTTGTCAACACCATAGTACTTAGCATTAATTTAGGATACCATCCTCGTGGAAATGATACTCACCTATCATTTTATTACTTGATCATGAACCATGCACTTGTGGTTACAGGTCATGTGTGTATAATTTCGTGAATAAGTATTTTGCGCCGTTGCCAGGGATTGTGAATTTTGAATTTTTTTCTAATATTATGGATAAACAACTTGATTTTAATTTAGGCATTTTATTTTTCTTTTATGTTGTGGTTGTTTAAAGGTTTATGAGAAGAGCGCGTAGCTTGGAACTTTTTCCCTTTGATCTAAAAGTTAAGTGCACTTTATGGAGGCTTAGAAGAGAAAGGGAAGATTAAACGCATGCTATGGCCGATGATGGTAACTTCAACCAACAACTATAGGCATTACGGGACTATTTAGGCAATGGTTAATGAGAACTATTCGCGGATTCGGCATCTAGTCCAAGCCAATAATTTTAAATTGAAATCAGCCCTTATTAATATAGTGTAACAAAATCAGCCCTAATGTTCATCTTGCTATGTTCTTGAATGTTTGTGATACTATTAAGATGAATAAAGTCAGGGAGAATGCTAATCATTTACATTTGTTCCATTCTCTCTTAGGGACAAGGCAAGGGGATGGCGTCAATCTTTGCAATTGGGAAGTATTGCAACATTGGAAGAGCTTGCCTAAAGATTCCTTACTAAGTTCTTTCCACCATCTAAAACTTCATAACTTCATAAAGAGATAGCACAATTTAGGCAATTGGATTTCAAGCCTTTCTATGAAGCTTGAGAGCTATTCAAAGACCTTATCTAGAGGTTCCATCAACATAGATATACCAACATTGGTTCCAAATACAAATCATCTACAATGGATTAAATGGGTAAACATGAACTATTATAGATGCAGTGGCGAGAGGTACTTTACTGTCAGAAACTGTGGTAGAAGCCTAAGTTTTGTTGGAGGATATAGTGTGCAACAATTACTAATGGCCTAATAAGAGGTCCATTGTGAAGAGGGTCTCCAGAGTGCATAAAGTTGATTTAATTGTTGCACTTTTAGCTCAAGTTTCAACTTTAGTGAATCAAATTTCTGCACTAAATAATAGAGAGGCTTCAACAAGCAAAGATTTGATGATGGTAGCAATTATGTCTTACACAAGTGAAGGGAGTGATTTGGAACAAATTTAATATTTTAATAATCAAAGCTTCAACTACCGGAGTAACAACTTGCCCACACATTATAACCCTGAGCTCCAAAATCATAAAAAATCTCTCCTATAACAATCCAAGAAATGCTTTACAACCTCCACCGGGATTTAATCAACAAGTGGTTGAGAAGAATGCTTCTTTGGAGAACCTTTTGAGCACTTTTATCATTGAGAGAAGAAAGAGATTCAATAAAAATAAGGCCCGACTTGATAATATCGAGACATATTGCATTCACATGAATGCTACATTGAAGTTATTAAAACTACAAGTTGGCTAACTTACCAATACAATCAAAGATCAATCTTCTAAAAAGTTTCCAATTGACAAAAAGGCTAATCCAAGAGAGCATTGCAATGCCAATACCCTTGAGAGTAGTAAGGAGGTTGAAGCTCTAGAGAAAAAGTGATTGAAGGCAATGAAGAAGAAGTTGCTGAAGAACTATCTAAGGTGAATCATATACCCAACTCCATTTCCTTCCCAAACAACCATCCTATCATTACCCCACCATTGTTATAACCTCAACGCTTTTACAAAAGGAAGTTAGATGCTCAATTCTCCAATGTCCTTAAGAACTTTAAAAAGGTTCACATCAATATTCCCTTTATGGATGCCTCGGAGAAAATGCCAAACTATATAAAATTCATTAAGGAAATGATGTCAAAGAAGAAAAAGTTTGAGAACTATGAGACGGTAAGGCTAACAGAGGAATGTATTGCAATTATTCAAAGGAATTTACCTCAAAAGATGAAAGATCTGGGTAGCTTTACCATCCCTTGTACTATTGAGGAGTCCACTTTTGAGAAAGCCTTATGCGACCTTAGAGCAAGCATAAATCTTAAACCTTTATTCGTCTTCAAAAATTTAGGTCTTAGTGACGTGAAACCCACTATAATTTCTTTGCAAATGGCTGATAGATCTATAACTTATCCATATGGTGTTATTGAAGATGTGTTGGTTAAAGTAGGCAAATTTATACTACCGACGGACTTTATGGTTCTATATATAGAGAAACATAAGAACGTTCCTATTATTCTTGGCTGACTATTCTTAGCCACAGGGAGAGTTATCATTGATATGGAAAATAAAGAGATGAGAACAAGGGTACAAGATGAGGAGGTCACATTTAAGGTTTTCAAGGAGATGAAGTTGCTAAATGACTCCAAAAAATATTTGAATATTAATAATGTGCATCCAAATGTGGAACCTGGCCCTCAATTATGAAAATGATAGCTCACGAGAAATCGAAGATGTACCAAGCAAGGAAAAAGATGAGGCATGGAAACATCATGATGGAAAAGAAATCAAATACCGGTAACCGTAGTTCATTCTTTAAGCTAAGGCTAAGCCTTTTTTTGGGGGGAAGCTCAAAATAAGAGAGTTGAGGTCATTCCTTGATGAACACCTTATAAACTTTGGAAATCAAAAAAAGATATTGACAAAGCCATTGAATACACACCGAAGCACCCAAAGGAATGAGTATTCTATGGGAGAAACGCTTCTAAAGTTCGATTTAATCCCCCAAGAATCTGGAAGACGTCAAGCCGAATACATTAAATTAAGGGCTTCTTGAGAGGTAACCCAAGTAAATTTCAATTTTTAATTTTAATGTTTGTTTTTCTTTGTGTAGTGTGTTAAAACAATAAGCCAAAATCTCGTAAAAGCATGGAAAAGAATTGAAAACAAAGCCAACAAGGTGCAGCCAAATAGAGTTTACATGCCAATACAATACCAAATGTGGCAGCAACTTAGGGCTGCAGCCCCATTTAGAAATCTGTAATTTTCAAACCCAAGTTGTAGGGCTGCGATGTTACTTGCTTCTCCTCCAAATCTCTTTCATAATACCCCTTTAGCCACCTTAAACACACCCTCACTTCCCCCAATCATCTTTACATCTTTCGAACATCAAAGTATCACCAAATTCCACCTCAAACATCATTAAACAGCAAGGCTCATCAAACTTCATATTTTGGAAAGCATCACTCAAAGGGCTTTGGGCCCCAACTCATGCATCCATTCTGACCTCACGATTCAAGCACTGCCGCACTAAACCATCGTCTACAAAGGAAGTTTCTTTTACTTTTATGTTTGCCATTGTAGACAATGTCTACTTTAAGTTTGGGGGAGGGAAATACTATTTGGTGTTTATTTTCCATGTTGATTATGCATACTCCTTACAATTGTTGGTTTTAATTACTTTATTTTGCATGCTTTTTTTTTTTCTTTTTCGTTGTTAGTTGAGGGTTAGTTGAATGATTAGTAGTCAATGATATGAAATTTAAACATAATTTCAAAAGCTACTTTCTTTTGAAAATAATGAATGTTGTGATTGTTTGCTTGGTAATCTAAGTCAAGTTCGGATTCACTTTGTGACCACTTAATTTTTTAAGCACAAAGTTAGAATCATTTAGTTTTTTATGCTTACTTAAAAGACATTTATTCACAACAAGAATAAGTGGGGTCTCAAAAGCACACTAGAACTTGTTTGAGCATCACTTAAGGCGAAATCCTAGGGTATACATAAATTATGATATTATTTTAGGCCATCTTTAGACCGATTAAGCCTTTAAAGCCAATCTTGATATATTTTTACCCCTAGTTACCCCCATTGAGCTTAATAATTATTTTTCTTTGCTAACCACACCAATACTTTAGCCTTTATTTTTATTATCCTTCATAATACCCATCACACCATAGGCATAACACACATTTTAAAGAGTTATATGAACTCTTTAAAATGTAGGGGTGAATTAAAGATGGGTTATAATTTGGTTATGGATTTTAGTTGTTCTAATATCAAAAAGCTTAAGTTTGGGGGTATAGTGACTCTTATTTATCTATAAAAAATAAAAAATCATAAATCATAAATCATAAAAAAAAAATTATTGAGTTTGCTATACCCCTAGCTTACAAAAAAAAGAAGAAAAAGATGAAGAAAAAAATAGCAAGGGAATCAAAGAAGTAAGTTTAAGGAAAATTAGGTGAAAAATAATTGGTTCGGTTTGAGTAATCTCTAGAGGAATGTGTGTTTATAATGTGAGTTGAGCTAAAATTGATCCATTTTATCCTACCTTTACCCTAGCCATGTATTACAAGCTAACTAAAGTCCTATTTGATCCTTGATTATGTGTGTGTCTATAATAGTGGAGAGTGATGTGAAAAACAAACATATGAAGTGTTAATTAAATAAAAACTCATGAGAGACCATTTCATTATCTTATGTGCATAAAATAATTCTAGTGCATGTGACTAGTGATTTTAGTTATTCACACATGCACCAAGTAGGTCACTAGTGAGTTAGAATAAGAGTTGGATTAATATATAGAACGGGTATGATGTTTAAGCTTTCCTTGAGATTGGTAGCCATGAGAAATTTTTTAAACAAATTGTTAATCATTTGCCGACCCTGTGTCTAGTGTTTTCTTATAGTTTATTGTCATTTGAGCCTTTAATTATCTCTTCTTACTCTAGGATGAGCAAGTACTTAAGTTTGAGAGAATTCAATAAGCATATTCCATAAAATGATTAGTACTCTTAATACAATATTTGCTCATTTTAAGTATTAAAAATATGGCCATTTATGAATATATTATTATTTTATAGGTTCTAACTAACTGGAGTATAAAGAAGGTCAAATTTGATGAGAAAAATGGCAAAGAAGTCATTTTATAAAGCGTCCAAGTTGCAACCTTGAAAGTCTAAGTCGTAGCCTTAGAGAATTGAAGAAAGATACCATCAGGTGATGGAGCTATAACCTTAACTTTTATGAGGTCGTGACCTCACTATGACAGAAACTTAGAGTCGCGACCTTAACTTCTTGAAGTCCTGACCTTAAGTCGAGAAAAAAATCTTGTCATTCCTATCCCTTTTGCTGTAATTTTCTAAGGGTATTTTTAGGAAGATTCATAAGCGCATTTTATATATGATACTCTATTAATTTGATAATTACTCATTTTGAATGTAAATACATGGCTTTTTATGTATATAATTTACATTGCAATGAACAGTAACATGTGAACAGTGTCATGTGTACAGTACCGCAATAGTGTTTGGTGCCCTAGCGCCAAAATGAGCTTCATTGGCAGAATGCTCGGCGCCCAGGCACCAAAATGTGGCGCCCAAGTGCCACCACCTGTTTTTACCCCCCTTTTTTTACCCTAATTTGAAACCTATAAATACTACCCTTTAGCCATTGTCTCATGAATCAAAAAGGGAGGCACGAAATTTACAAAGGAGAACAAGGCTTGAGCTCAAATTGGAAGAGAAGAAATGATGTCTCCAAGGTTTCTTGAGTATCATTTGAAGGATTGAAACCTTGGAGACATCCCCAAATTCGATTTTCTCTTTCTTTTCTTTGTATTTTCTCTTTTGTTTAAATTTTCAATTTTGAATAATGAGTTGTATCTATGAATTTTTAGATAATTTTAGTTATGGTTGGATTTGTATGTGATCAAACTTAAATTCTAAAGCTTGATGTAGTTTTATTTATATTATGTTTGGATGATTTAGTATATTTTCGTTGAATTCATTTATGTTTCTCTATGCTTAATGCTTCTAATTGATTGAAAAATGAATTGGTTGTTGTAGATTTATGGATTGATGCTTAGGAGAGCTTGACCCATTTATTGTATTTGGGAGAAATATAGCCTTAGGTTGTTATTGAGTCGGGAGGCTAATAATACTTAGGTAATCACCATGGTTTTCTTAGGATTTTCATGTCGTGCACGCCAAGTGTTTGATATAATGCGTGACAGGCACAAACACTTTGGGCGTGCCATTATGCCTGGAATTTCATTTAACGCTCGGGAAAGGTAATGAAATTAATCCTTGGGTAATCAATTTAAGGGTTGCGTAATGCATGTATATGTAAACAAGTTAGATAGGGATGTCAACTTGAATATGTATGCATAGTATCTCATTCGGCACTTGGGAGAGGGAATGAGATTAGTCTTAAGCCCTTGATTAATGAATTGAACGAAATGCTAGATAAGAAGAACATAGGAGGAATAGAATGAAATAAATGCTCTAGGATCCCGTTTTATAGGATTCACCATATCGTAAGATTATCATTTTGTTGTTAGATTATATGTTCTAGGCCTTGATGAAACTCTATTGAACAATATGTGTTGATGTTATTTTGTAGTTAATGACTATCTTATGTTATTCATTTATACTTTTTATATGCTTTATGCTTCTAATTGCATTGGAAAATGGATTGGATGATTTTGAACATTTGGCTTATGTGCTTGGAAAAGTTTAATCCATATGTTGATTGTAAAAGGCATAGCTTTGAGTTTGTTGAGTTGGGAAATAAACTTAGGGTAGTCACTTAAGGGTACTTTAATGCATGTATGTATAACAGGTTAGATAGGGATATCAACTTAGTTGTATATGCATAGTATCTCATTCGGCATTCGGGAAAGGGAATGAGATTAATCATATAGCCTGGACTAATGAATGCATAAAATTGATTATTAATCACTAATGACAAAGGCCATAGGAACAATAGAGGAAAACCAAGTCCCTAAAACCCCATTATCATAGATCTCTCTTTTCTTTAATTTACCAAGTTATTTAATTTTAAGTTACTTTTAATTCAATAATGCAACCTATCCTTAAGTTTAGCCTAAATAAAGTTAGGTTGCCAACATCATAGTAGTTAGCATCAATTTATGACACAATCCTCGTGGGAACGATAATCACTCATCACTTTATTACTTGTTCACGACCTGTGCACTTGCAGTTACAAATTTACATGTGTATAATTTCGCGAACAAATACATATAAATAAAATATCAAAGGCCTCATTTGAGGAGGAGAAGAGTACGAAATAGAGAGAGAGAGAGAGAGAGAGAGAGAGAGAGAGAGAAACAAAGAATTTTAGTAAGAGAAACATATTTTGAGCTTGAATTACGAAAGACCATTGAAGATTAAAGGCTTCCAAGGACTTCTCTAACTAGTTCCCTCTTTTCCTCTACCTTGTTTACATTTGTTTCAAGTTTATATTCTTAATTTGTGTTGTTTAAACATAGTTACTTTTGTGAACATTTGGATTGATGTAATTGTGTATTTCATTATAGATAGCTAGATTAAATGTTCTAGAGCTTGATGTAACTCTACTTAGTACTATATTTTAATTTATTATGTGATTAATGACTATCTTGTGTCTATTAATTTGTACTTTTATTAAGCTTAATGCTTCTAATTTGATTAAAAAATTGATTAGATGTTTTAAACTTATGGGTTATATGCTTGGGAGAGTTTAACCCATGTATTGGTTTTAAAAAGCATAACTTTGAGTTTATTGAGTTGGGAGACTAACAAACTTAGGGTAATCACTTAAAGGTGGCTTAATGCATGTATATATAACAAGTTAAATAAGGATATCAACTTAGTTGTGTATGCATATAAAAACTCAGGAAAGGTAATGAGATTAAATCTAAGCCCTTAATTAATGAATACATAAGATTAGTTGTTACACTAATGATAAAGAATATAGGAATGGTAGAGTGAAATCAAGTCCCTAGAACCCATTACCATAGAACTCTCACATCTTTAATTTATCAAATTATTTAGTTTAAGAATCTTTAATTTCATAATTCAACTTAGTCTTTAATTTAGCGTAGATAAAGTTGAGTTGTCAACACCGTAGTACTTAACATTAATTTAAGATACCAATTCTCGTGAGAACGGTACTCACTCATCATTTTATTACTTGATCATGATCCATGTACCTACAGTTACAATTCGTGCACATATAATTTTACAAACATAGAGGGAGACAATTTCTCAATAGTCTTAGTCTTTTCCCTATCAACCTCTATGCTTCTAGATGAGATTTTTTGGACTAGGACAATGCCTTCCTTGACCATAAAATAGCATTTTTCCTAATTCAACACCAATTTACTTTCTTCACATCTTTTCAATACAAATGTTAAATTATTTAAGCATAAATCAAATGAATCACTAAAAATAGAAAAATTGTCCATAATACCTCTAAGAAGTGCTCCACAATGTCCGAAAAGATTACCATCATACACCATTGAAAAGTGACTGGCATAAGCCAAATGGTATCCTTCTGAATGCGAAGGTGTCATAGGGTCATATAATGTGGTCTTCTGGGGCAATTACAATTTATTTATAGCCAGAGTGCCCATCAAGAAAATAATAGTACTCATGCCCAACTAGTTTATCCAACATTTGATTAAGAAATGGAATAGGGAAATGGTCCTTCGTAGTAGCCTTGTTAAGCTTTTGCTAGTTCATACAAATTCTTCATCCGATCACTATACGTGTCGGGATCAACTCATTATTCTCATTCTCCACTACAACGACTCCTCCTTTCTTTGGTACACATTGTACCAGGCTAACCCATGAACTATCCACGATGGGGTAAATGATTCCTGCATCTAAGCACTTGATAATTTCCTTTTTAACCACCTCTTTCATCATTGAATTTAACCTTTTTTACAGCTTAATGATGGTTTTGTGGTTTTCTTTAAGCAACTTTTGTGCATACAAAATGATGTACTTATACCCCGAATGTCAACAATAGTCCAATCCAATGCTCTCTTATTCACACAGAGTACTCTAAGCAATAGTTTTGTTAGGATTTGTGCTCATGTGCCATCTTTTTTATGCATGAATATTTATTTCATATTTATATTATTATTATTATTTCATTAAATCACTAATTATATTTTATACATAGTAAGATGCTTGCAATGTTTCAAATATTGTATGATCTAAAAGATTTTAGTTATAATCTAAAGGAAATAGATATGATCTAAAGGAGTTTAGATATGATCTAAGAAGTTTAGATTAGTGCTATGAATTAGTAATGTTGAGAGTAATAAATGCTAAGAGTTAGCACTAATAAGAGTCAGCGAAATCTAAGGAGTTAGAGCATTGTCTGAAATTGGACAAAGCTCTGATAATATATTAGTAATGACGTAGTTGCAAAGAGATGCAAATTGTGCTACGAAATGTCATTATGCAAATATGTTTTCAAATACTATGTTCTTGATCTATCTTCACTGATGCATGTCTATTAGTGAAGATCTTATTATATATAGATCAGTGTATGTCTATATCCAGATAGTCTAAATGGTTAGTTTTAACAGATCATGAGTTTAGTATAAGCTCGTATAGAGATACAAGTATGCAGTAAAGATTGGGTACTAAACAAACTCACGAGGACCTCCAATAAACATCCCTAAAGCCATCAATGGATAGTCTTCTCGAGTTAAGTAGTACTCGTGATCCTTTGACCTGAGCGTCACAGTGGGCTTGTGAGTGATCTACTATACTTTGATTCTACACATATCAGAAATCTTTCACGTGTCAGAGTGTGTATGACCCACCAACCTCTTGGTCCACAGGCTGGATGACACCTCAGAGCCACCGGCGTCCCAGTATACAATTACTCAAGTTACCTGCGCCCCCAACCGTGTTGGCCAACCTGATGGGTATAACCATTGAACCTTAAAAGCCTATAAGGGATGAGATCCTAGGTTCGACACAGTTGGGGGCGCAGGTAACTTGAGTAATTGTGTGATGGGACGCCTGTGGAATTAGAGATATATAGATAATTATAAAGATAAGGAATAATTACTTGACAACTGACAAAAGCTTGTGATGGGATTAGAGATCTAGCAAAAATTTCATAATTGGGGACTATGATAAAAGAGTAATTAGTCCGAGTAAAGTATTAAGGGATAAATTATAATCCTAAGTTCTTCCTTTATTGGTAAATTAACCCTTGTTTTATTTTAGTTCTGTCTTAATTAATATATTTTAAGAATATATTAATTTGAATTCAGTTTTATTTTGTTTGGATAAAAGTAAGAAGTTTTAATTTTAGTACTTAATAAAGAGTAGGTTAAATAGTCTTTATAAGAACAATACTCTACTCATATTCTATATTACTTATTGCGATAACGTGCAATTGCATTTTAATTTAATAAACCCACAACAATCCTCTCAAGATTAGAATATCTCTCCTAGGTCTTGCTTGATAGCCATGATGGTGGGAATTAAGGTTTCTCCCATACTTGTCCTTTGTATCTTAGTGGCTCTCTTAAACAGTAGTCTCCAACATTCATCTCTTCCTTTCCTCTTAGGTGGTCTCCTATGTAGTACGTCTACAAAGTGTTAATTGGCGGCCATTCTTGAGGCTAATGCTTCTATTGAATCTTGTGTTGGTTCTCTGTTAATCTGAGTTCCCTCTATGATTGACAAATTTTCTTATTCATCTATTTCTTTCTTGCTACCCTCTTCTTCTCCCATGTACTAGCATTTTTAAAAGAATCAATGAATTGAATTCAATACCATCGTGATTATGTTCTCTGTTACTACGACTTTCATCCCAACTAGCTTGGGATCCTTCGCAAGCTCCTCTATTGTGATTTTTTTAAGTTCTAACACAACTGATCCTCTGATAGATATCTATTCTTCATTAATGCATTAATCTATATCCTCAATTGCCTACTCATAGATAGATTATATCCCTTATCATTTAAGGAAAGGTAGTGCTTATTTATATCATTCAGGTGTCAGCCTTAGTGTCTTAAACATTTCTAAATCCTTGTACTTCTACCAATTTTTATTTAGTGGTGTGTTAATTAGAATCAAAGGCTCGACGGCCTCTATTGCTTGTCTTCCACTATTTTCTCATTATTGGAAGGTCTTTTCCTAAATCCTCTATTTCGTAAAGGCAAATCTTCCTTCCACATGGTAATTACAGAAGCTTCCTTTATCATAAAAGCCTTTTTTAAAATTCTTTATTTCTCTCTCCAATTTTCATGCTCTTTCATCCTTAGCAAATGAGGCCTTTAGTCTTCTTTTTATAAGCTCTAAGTTGGGCTCTTGAAATTAAGTTACACAAATTAATGATGAATTACTACTGATGGTGCCTAAACGCCAACTTCCTATTTTTGTGGCTTGACTTAGCACTGCAGTGCAAGCACTGTAGTAAAAATACTATTTATAGTTAATGAAGCATTTCAATGTAGTGATCCTCTATAGCATATTTGATATTTTTGCCTTGTTTTCTTTGGACTTTCATCCCAAATAACTCTGTAAACTTTGAACCTATAAAAATAATATTAACAAACATATAAAAGTCATATATTCATGCTTAAAACAAGTAAACATCAAGTTGTGAGAGATATAATATGATGTATAAAATACGCTTATTAGGTTGCTTAATAAATGTATAGGTAGACAATTTAAATAGGAATATTAACTTGAATAGGTTCATAAAAGCTCATTTGACACTCGGAGAGGTAATGAGATTAATCTTAATACCTTAATTAATGAATTGAATGAAATTAGTTAACAATTGCTAAACAAAAAGAATATAAAAAAATTTGAGTGAAATCAAGACCCTAGAATCCCATTTATCTAGATTCATAATCTCATAAGATTATCAATTTGTTTAGTTTAGTTTCCTTTATTTTTTGCAATTGATTTAGAATTAAGGTAGCGTAGATAAAATTGAGTTTTACACATCCATAATATTTAGCATTAATTTAAAAGATCAATTTTCATAGGACAACACTTAATCATGACTTTATTACTTGTTTACGATCCATGTACTTAAAAATTTGTATATGCATATGCCATCACAAATAATCCTCCTTACCCTTAAATACTCTATAAATTTACTTTAAGAGCATCATCCTCCTATAAATAAATAAAAAAAGACATCCAAACACTTAAATTAGTATCCACTCTAAAAAAATGAGTTCTTTGTGTATGTAGTGCTTTAACGATAAGTATGATATTCTAAATGCTTGACTGAAAAATAAAAATGCTAAAATCTTAATAAACTATTGAATCTCTAAAAATCTAATGGAACAAAAACTTACTAGTTTATAACAGAATTAGTTGTACTTATGGTTCATATTCCCAAGTTGTACTTAAATTATGTACCAAACATATAACAGAATTAGTTTCAAATTTAATTAAGATTTTAATTCGTTTATAACTCGTGATGCAATATCCAAGGAAATGACTTCAAGTGAAATTCATTCACTTTCATGAAAAAATTTTTTCTATGCAAACTTATACTTAATTCAATTACAATTTAAATAAAATAATAATTTTAATACTTTTCCCCTTCGTGATGCCTTATAAATCTCAATTTTTGGACTTCGTATGGTAGCAAGTCAAGTTTAGGTACTTCAAATAATCAAATTAGCTTGTATTTGGATTTAAATTCACACAAACACTTTATTTAGGTTTGTTTACTAATGTAGGCTTCTCTTAATAAAGATACTATAGCATGAGCTGTTAGGCTCATTTAATAGTGGCCCCAATATTATTAATTTTAATATTTATTTATTTAATTTTTGAATTTTATTATTATTAATAAATATTTACATATTATTAATAATATTAAATAATAATATCATTATTATTTATTTTTTAATTTAATATACAAATTTATTAGAAAGAAATTTGTTCCCATTTTAAATCTAAAATAAATATATTAGTAATATTAATAACAATTCCGATTTCTCTTTGGATTCAGTAGAAATAAACGATTTCTTAATTGAATTTCTATCTAATCTATTTTATCTATTTCGATTTCAGTTGAGTAAACGAGTAATAAGACAAACACCAGCACAACTTAAAGATATTGAGTCATGTTAGGAGTCAAAATGAAGGGAATGAATGACAGGCAAGAGCAAGACCTCTGTTTATTAATAAATTAAAAGAAAAAAGAAAAAGAGATGAGTATCTGGACTTAGAGAAAATGAGAGCCGAAGAGTCTAAGACTAGGAAGAAAAGAAAACAGAGGAAGCGAGAGAAAGAAAGAAAGCGGAAATAGAGTAAGAAGGAAAGAAAAGAAGAAAGTGACCCTGGAAGAAAAAGTAATGATGGAGAAGAAAGAAAAGAAACTTGTTAAAACTTGTGAGTGGTTTACGTCTTAAATTTGTCTTATAAAATTTGTTCTTCTTTTCTATTCTTTATAAAGAAATGATCCATTTTTATATGTGAATAGATTTAGAATTGATTTAACTCTATATGCATTGTTGTGAAGTGTTTACTGATGATTAGGGATAATTATAATACCAATTACGGGTTTGAATTCGATTAATTAGAAATCATTTAGAAATTAGGGTTTAATCTTATATATGAATATGGGACATTCCATGTTGTATAAAGAATTTCGTTGTGCTGTTGATGCAAAAACCCCTGAACCTTGCTATTTTTATGTTTTAACTTTAAATTCAATTCATGATAATATAATGAGTTATTGTGATTATTATAGTTACTGTTTGATGACTGAATTGCGTCTTGAAGACTAATTGTATCCAGTTACATAGTATTTACAAATTTTTAAGTTTACAAAAGAAGAGAATAGGAAATTGATGCATTAGGCTTGGGTAACAGATCATGTAAATAATTCCAAGATGAAAGAGAGTTAAGTGTGTATATATATATACATATATATATATATATATATATTAAGGTTTGGATAGAGATAAAAAAACCTCACCCATGAAACACCAACCCTTGCCCCCTACTTATATAATGAGAACAAAATGTAGACAGTCTAGAATTATTATACTGATTCTAAAAGTTAAAATACTTGTCATATGATGATTTAAAATTTTATATGTTTATGTTATTTATTTGCATGAATGTTCAGAGATTAGATGAGTGTTGTTTCTATTGTTTTTTTTTTAGTACAATTTTTTAAAGATTAATATAAAATATTTTATGTTTACATATTCAGTGTGCAAGGATAATTATTGAGCTAAAAGAGTGAGTTTTTATGAAAGAATAAGTTTTCAGTTCAAGTGTTGCATTTCATTAAGTATATATATGTATGTTTCAAAGATGAAAGTAAGTGGTTTTCAAACCACCAAAATGTGTACCTTCCTCACTATTTTGGTTCTGTGCATGCATAAGACAAATATGATTTATGCTCTGCTTATGTGATAATGATGTTCCACTGAGTGTGGTGTAAGGCATATATCGAGATCATGGTCACATTATAGGTTCGCTCTACACGCATATGTAAGACTGATATGATTATAGATAATTTTGTATTCTGTGCAATGGAAAATTCCGCTGGGTGATGACAGGTGTCAAGGTTATGATTAGATTATTCATTAATTTGTCTATGCGTTGAATTACTCCGTGAGGTCAAACAATAATTTTCTTGAGTACTAGTGCAGTGTTGTTTTGCATATTTATATATAATAGATAACTTTAGTATGTAATACACGATTTCAATTTTAAATATGTTATGTTATGTTATGATCAGCCAAGTTAGACATTTGATATCAAGAGAAGTTTAGTATTTCGTGATTGATTTTATAAGTTTACATTCTTATTATTATTATTATTATTATTATTATTATTATTAGCAGATATTTTATAAGAACTGGTTTTACTTTAAAAGCATATGGCTATTGAGTTGTTAGACTCATTTTTTTCTTAAAATTTTTCCTCTCAAGGAGTTGCAGGGTTTGTGCAAGACAGATGAGTCACGCAATGCATGTGATGAACATTTCTTGTTCACGAGCCCCATATTATGAGTCATGTTGTGGGGACATGTAAATACATTTTTTAAAGAAGATTTCAATTGCCATATCTACCTCAAATTCTGAGGAGTTAAGGTAGGTCCCATCAAGAATCACCGGTGATGATGTTTCCAACAAGATTATATAAGCCATTGCAATTCACGCCCTTCATAAATGTCATTTTACCTTTTGAGACATTCAAGGTTCCTTCTAACCCTTAAAATAAACCTGTTTCATTAAGAGTGTTCAATGGGATTAAATTCTTCTCAAGAGCAAGAATGTCTCACATTAATCAATGTTCTGATGAGACCATTAAACATAATTCTTTTAGCCCCTGTTCCAGCCACTTTGGACACTATATTGTTTCTCATGAGAACTCTTCCACCTTCAATAGTTTGGTAAGAGGTAAACAGCTCTCTTTCGGAACACTTGTGAAACGTACAGCTTGAATCAAGAATCCATTCTTCATCAGATTCTTTTGTTGAAACAGTTGGGCATCAGAACTCTTATATCCATCTAAAGCAATGGCAACATCTCCATCTTCTTGACCTTTTTCTTTTTCTTTATTCTTTTAATTATGGGAGTTCGTTCAGAAATGGCCTTCTTTCTGACAATGGTAAACTTTTTTTTTCCTTGCTCTTGATTTTCATCTTGATCTACCTCTTCATTTTTTGTTGTTATCCTTTTTAGTTGTTTACTTCTTACATTCAGTCCCTCACCATTGTTGCTTACTTTTTTTTACCTCAATTTCATCTCTCTTGAATTTAAACCCCAAGTACACCTTCAAGATGGCAAAGTGTCCCTTCCATACTTTATTGTAGCTTTTAAGTCTTCATTATGACTCGGGCAAAGAGTTAAGAATGATAATAACCTTATTCTCATCACGCAAGGCCTCATCAGCATCAGAATTAGCAAGCTCAATGTTTAACCTTGTAAATTCATCAACATTATACCCAAGGATTTAGACTGGTCCATTTTGAATCAAAACAATTATTTAAGATATATCATGCTTAAAAGAACTTTGCATATATATAATGACTTTAGACCAAATTTTAGCAGCAGTGTCTTCATCATTTCATTTCTCTAGCACAGAACACTATTTCTAAGGTTGAGTATAATCATGCTATAAGCAGTCTCCATCAGTTCTTGCTTCTCTTCAGTGGATAACGATGCCTGTAGGTCCTTTTCATCTCCAATAGCCTTTTTACATCTTTGTTGAACCAAGAGAGCTCTCGTCTTTTTCCTCCACAGGCCAAAATCCCATTTTCCATCAACCTACTAAATTTTGGATCTTAATACTTTTGATTGTCTTATTAATTAATGAATTTATCACACCAGTTATTGCTCTACTATTCGTTTTAGTGTCTTTGCTAGATTTGGTGTCAAAGGAATAACTGATGTGATAAATTCAACAATCAAACAATTAAAATAGGCAAACAAAAAAGGATAAGAATTTGAGCCAAAGGATTTATAGTGGTTTGATAAAAGCGATTGTTGGAAAATTGGTGATTCAACAATCTTGGTTAGATAAGAATTGAGATGAATACCAAAGTGGAGAGTCACAAAAAGTCTAGAACATGTGGAACACGTATGGAGAAGTCTAGGACGTGTGGGACACGAAGGGGGAAGTGAAACGGGACTTGAAAACGCAAAGGAAATGAAGAAATCGCGAGAGCTGCCAGCGCCATGACGCCCAGGGCTGAGAGCCGTGGCGCTCAACATAGAAGACCAACGTCGCAGCATTGGGTCCCTAGCACCGCAGTGATGGGTACGAGAAGGGCCAATGCCGCAGCGTTGCGTCCCCAGCGTTGCGGCGATGGGTGCGAGAAGGGCTAGTGCCGCAGCGCCCAAAGATGAGCGCCGCGGCGTCCAGACACGTCAGGATGTCCATTTTGTTTCAGGATTTCAAGTTTTGGGAAGTTTTAGACTTCCAAAACAAGTGGACTCTTACTCCAACAAGGAATAGGGTTAGTAGGCACGAAATACACCCTATATAAATACTTATGAACCCTTGTTTAAGATTAAGCATCTAAGGTTTCAAGATGTAACCATAAGAGAGAATAGAGGAGCTAGGAAAGCACTAAGTGCGTGGTGCACTAGGGTGTAACCTTTGGGGGTGTTTTCTTCTTTAGGTTCTTTGAGTGAATAAAAGAAAAACACCATAGATCCTTTTGGCTTAGATGCTCGGGCTATTCTTGTGTTCTTTATAAAAATCTCTTATGAGGAGATACTAAAAGGTCTTAAGGAATTATAATGATCAATGGTAGATGCTTAGAGGTCTCTATGGGAGATACTAAGAGGTCGTGTGGGATCATTGATGATGTAAGAAGATACTTAGTGATCTATTTTAATAATAAGAAGCTGGATCATGGATCCTTCGTGGACGTAGGCAATTTTTGGGCCGAACTACGTATATCTTGTGTCTTGTTAATTTGTTTGGTGTGTTAATCTTATGTATTCTTACTTATGGTGAGAGTTATGATTTTTCGCTGCGCATAGAATAAAAGGGGTATCAAGGTTGTGGCTTAGTTGATGCCATAGGGGTGTCAAATTGAAGTGCATGGCTTGATATCCACAACAAACTGGTATCAGAGCTTGAGTTGAAGTCCAAACTGGTATTAGAGCCATAGGTTGAAGTCCAAATTGCAAAGTATAGGCGGCAGAGTCATATTGCAGAGCAAAGGTTGTCAACCATAGGGACTCACAAATATAAGAGAATGACAATAGGGAAGATGATTATCTAAAAGAGAAAAAGATGATGGCCTTATTGGGGAATTTTATTTTTTGAGTAAGGTTTACTCTTAAAAAGAAGACTATCAAGAAGATGGCGTCATCTAGGTCCTAGTTAGAAGAATCATTCAGATTGGACACAAAAAAAAGATGGCAAAAGAAGAACAATTAAGATTGATGGGCAGATCCAAAAGGTGTCTAGGGCACTCAAAGGGATAATTCTAAGAAGAAGACAAAGATAGAAGGAATGTGGATTTACAAGTCTGTTGGATGATTAAGCAAAGAACTTGATCGCATGAAAGCTTCAGGAGGAATCAGTGTCTGATGAACGAACTATTTTTGGGATCTAGGGTAGTGTTTTCATATGAGTTATAGAGAATCGTTATTTACCAATTGGAGAAATATGACTTATAGTAAGTCATAGGGGATTGGTAGAATAAGACTGAGACTACATAGTGAAAAAGACAAGGGAGGGACTAGGTATGAGATTTCATTCCTCATCTCATGAAGGTCTAGAGAACTCAGGACTGCTAAATCAAAATAGGGAGATTCATGGAAGGCATAAGGAAGGAATACTAAATAGGGAAGCAAAATGATCGAGGGAGTGATAAAGCACAGAGGGAGGCTATGTGCTTATAGAAAAGTGCTTAGAATGGGATCAACATAGGGTTGATTTGAAACGGACCATAAAGCAACTTTTGATATATCACTTTGTGGCAGGGGTCGAAAGAGAATGTATGGGAAGAATAGCAATGGCGAGAATGGGTTTTCACCATTAAGGGTTATGGTCATGATGTCTTCGGGACATGAAAGATCATAACATTGAACTACTCTAGACATCAGTATTCAGGAATCTTTGGAGACCGTAGTCACAAGAGACTTAGTTAAGTCTAGGACTTAATTTATAGACCATGCTAGTGAGCATTGGTCAAGGAGGAGTGACGGTGATTAGCTTCATGGGGAGAGATTTTGAATCAATGAGGGAATATTTTGAAAAATTGGTGATTCAACAATCTTGGTTGGACAAGAATTGAGATGAATACCAAAGTGGAGAGTCACAAGAAGTCTAAAACATGTGGGACATGTATGGAGAAGTCTCGGACGTGTGGGACACGAAGGTGGAAGTAAAACGGGACTTGAAGACGCGAAGGAAACAAAGAAATCGCGAGAGCTGCCAGCGCCGCGGCGCTCAACACAGAAGACCAGCGCCGCGGTGATAGACGTGATAAGGGCTAGTGCCGCGGCGTCCAGATGCGTCAGGATCTTTATTTTGGTTCAGGATTTCAAGTTTTGGGAAGTTTTGGACTTTCAAAACAAGTGGACTCTTACTCTAGCAAGGAATAGGGTTAGTAAGCACGAAATACACCCTATATAAACACTTGTAAACCCTTATTTAAGATTAAGCATCTAAGGTTTCAAGATGTAACCATAAGAGAGAATAGAGGAGCTAGGTAAGCACTAAGTGCGTGGTGCACTAGGGTGTAACCTTTGGGGGTGTTTTCTTCTTTAGGTTCTTTGAGTGAATAAAAAAGAAACACTATAGATCCTTTTGGCTTAGGTGCTCAGGCTATTCTTGTGTTCCTTGTAAAAATCTCTTATAAGGAGATACTAAGAGGTCTTAAGGAATCATAATGATCAAGGGTAGATGCTTAGAGGTCTCTATGGGAGATACTAAGAGGTCTTGTGGGATCATTGATAATGTAAGAAGATACTTAGTGAACTATTTCAATAATAAGAAGCTGGATCATGAATCCTTCGTGGACGTAGATAATTTTTTGGGCCGAACCACGTATATCTTATGTCTTATTGATTTGTTTGTTTTCTTTATCTTTATTGGTGTGTTAATCTTATGTGTTCTTACTTATGGTGAGAGTTATAGTTTTTCGCTGCGTATAGAATAAAAGAGGTATCAAGGTTGTGGCTTAGTTAATGCCATAGGGATGTCAAATTGAAGTGCATGACTTGATATCCGCAACAATGATCTACATACATTATTGAAACTGTTGCTCGATTTCTTCACTATATTCAAACGAGAAATACAATCCCAACCTATAGCTCTCGCAGTTATGATAGTGAAATAGTGTTTTCCAATTTAACAAAAACTTCACTTCTTGCACTTAGCACACTACTTTTCACTTAATTCTTCTATAACTGTATGTTATAAGTGAACAACTCAATGTGCTACCAAACTAACAGCTTGAATGAACTTTTGGCGGTGAAAGTAGTTAGTGAGGAAATATTTCAGCTTCTGTTGGTAACATATGTTTTCCTTCCTTATAGACTGCTTTGTGAGCCATAGAGCATTAGAAACAAACGAATGAATCAAAAGAATAGAAATTGATGAAAATGAGTTAAAAAATTATTTGACTACTTATTCATAATTATGGCATTTATTTTCCTACTTTCCAAATATTGGAGTGGGTTTCGTGATATCTTTCACCAGATATTATTTATTTTTGCAAAAATGAGAGCAAGGAAAAAACATTTGGTAGAGTTAAATTAGAGATAAGATTTATTTTATATGAAAATAGGATGAACCTGTTTCTTACTTTCTTAAAAGGGAACGAAAGAAAGGAAAAATATACACACCGAAGAAAAAACACAGAAGCAAAGTTTTATTAGTTCCAAATATATCTTTTCATTGTTTAAATAGGTGTCGAGACATTTTTTTTTCTACTTTTAATATTTTAACCTAAAATTTGTATGACAATTTGCGCTGGAAACATGTTTGCTCTAGTAAACATTTATTAGTTAATGTAATCAATTAATGTACTTTTATTTTATTTTGTTTTTTTTAAATCTCTTTGTTGTGAAGATATTGTGAATCTTTAAATCATACTTTTGTATAAATAGTATTTATAATTCTTTTCTTATTGTTATTAATGTAAAGTTTATTTAAAGATCATCTTTTATATTATATTTCAACGGATGATATAAATTCTTCAATTTATCTAAAATGGTAACAAATTTAATGTGATGGGTCATTATTGTTTTATTCTCTAATTTCCATCTCCGGTGTCAATCAACTGGTGACCACACATGCCACTGCTGGTGGCTGCGAGGGCATCTAACATGTTACTTCATACGGTGGTTATTTTCCACACTGCCATTTGCATTACAACATCAATAACACAAATTCAGTCACTAGTTTGGCTGCATACCTTGCTTTAGTATTAGGTTTCCTTTTTATCCCACCGTTACCTTCGAAGATTGAATATTTGCTCCCTCTGCCACTCATTTCTCATGCGTTGATCTACCTCATTAATCTTTATTTTAGCATCAATTCGATCTATTGACCTATGTGAAAAGTTGATTTAAATCACATTGGAGTAGCTTTGGAATCAAGCCAAGTGAGTAGAAGATACACAGAGAATGAGTAAAGGTGAAAAGACCTTAGAAATGAGGAATAGAGCTAAGTGCCATAGTATTCAAGAGTTAATGCCGCAACATCAGTTCCCCGTTACGCAATGCTATGACACCAATTCGTTTCCTACACTCGAATCCTAAGTTATCTACATAGCTATCTTATTTTCACTTGGATTAGGGTTTACCCATGACATATATATGCTATATAAAGGATTTATTTTGGTATGAGAAAAAAAAACATCACAACATAACTACACACAAGAGAGAAATCTTAGATTATACAAGAGAGATAATTGTGAGTGCAATTGAGAGAAGTTCTTTGTGAGCTAGTTAAATCTTGTAAAAGGCATACTTTGTCATTGCTTTCATGATTCAATAAAGAGAAATGAGATCTTGATCTATCGTAGACATAGGCAAGGTTTTGGACCACGTAAATTCTTATGTATTTTCTTCACCCTTTCTCTCTTTATATTATTTTCAATTGTTTATTGGGTTATTATGTATGAACTGCTTTTGTTTCAACAAACTAGTATCAGAACAAATATTTTAGTAGTCATGTCCACGCCCAAATATGAAGTAGAGAAATTCAACAGTACGAATGATTTCAATTTATGGAAGATCAAGGTGACAGTGTTACTGGTGAGTCAAAAATTAGGCTCAGTCTTAGAGAAGACTATAGTTCCATCTAGTGAAGAAGAGAAGCTAGGGTCATCAAAATCTGAAGCAGAGAAGAAAGACATTCAAGAAAATGTTCATAGTATAATCATTCTATCATTAAGCGATGAGGTTTTGAGGAAAGTTGCAGGTGAGAAGACAACTATTGGTTTGTGAAAAAAGTTGATGCTCTTTATATGAAAAATTCATTGGCCAACCGTTTGCATATAAAGAATAAGCTTTATCAACTGTCCATGTCTAATGGGATTAGGGATGGTAAAAAGGCTTAAATCCAAATCTAGAAAAATCTGGAGCCTGGCCCAACTTGGATTCGTAACCTAACCTGAAAAATCTTGGTTTTTGTCCGGATCTGAATTTTTTTTATTTGTAGCCTCCTTATTGTGGTATCTATATACAAGCTAATTTTAAAGCACAAACTATTTTTATTTTATAAATCTTATGACACCTACTTACCTTGTCAAGAAACTATAAACAAAAAATAAGAAAAATTAATTACTTAGCTGTCGAAAACTTTACTAAAAGCCATCATCATGTTCTACATTATCAAAAGATAATATTTTCAAGGGTAATTGATTTTCAAGACAGAGTTTAAGCTTTATTACACCTTTTAGAGAAGTCTGAGTTGATTTATCGTTGCCTTTTGCAAAGGTTGGGAAGAGGCAGATAATGAGATTTTTGCAAAATTTTCAGCTGAAGGAACAAATTTTAGTAGCCTATGATGTTGAGAAAATAACTTTGACTTTTGGTCTAGGTTTGGCTTTAGGAGGTTACTCAGCTTCTTATTTCCTTCTGTTGCTTACAAGTTGCATCTTCGGGCTTACTTTTGATTCAATTGGTTAAGCTTTCCATCTACTTGATTTGTAAATATAAATATCACTTGTAAAATTACTAAATTGTCAGTGCCATGCCTTTCAAATTAATGGCAGATGATGGAAACATAAAAAGATAAACAAGATTTATAGAATATTTGAGTTTTGTTACAAGTCATGGTAAGGAAAATTAGTTTATAAAAACAAAAAAGTTGATTCATCACAAACAAATGAATGTCAGTACTATAAGAATTGTTTTGGGGGTTTGGATTGTAAACTAGAATAGTTATTTCTTATTTATATAAAAAATTTAGATTGAAAAAAAATCGAGTTTAACCCGGATTTGGTTCAGGCCAAAAAGGCTCAGGCTAAACCAAGGTTTTGGATCCCAAAACAAATTTAGGTTTGAATCTGAGTTGAACAAAATCCAAATTCGAATCCTGATTTTTCTATCCCTAGATGGGATGTCAATAAAAAAACTATATAGATGACTTCAACAAGATTATAATTGATCTAGAAACTATCAATGTAAAGATAGAGGATGAAGATAAGGTGATCATCTTACTGAGTTCTCTTCCCCAAAGTTATAAACACTTTATTAATACACTGCTCCACGGCAGAGAGAGTTTAACCATGAATGATAGAAAATCATCGTTAAACTTATAGCAATTGGGAAAGAAAATAGAGGCAATATAGAATGACAATTTACAAGAGGACGGCGTTCACATAGAGATGGAAAGAAGAAGGGCTCTAGATCAAAGTCCAGGGGTAATCCTAGGAAGTGCTATTACTAAAAGATGGACATTTTATAAAGGATTATCCTGAGACGAGAGCAAAGGATAAAAAAAAAGAGGTGGATGCTGCCCTAACTTATGATGATGGCTATGATAGCACAGAGACTCTAGTCACTTCTAATGGTAAGAACTCTAATCAATGGGCTCTAGATTTTGGTTGTATATTCCATATATGCCCAACTAAGTCATTGTTTGCTAGTTTTTAGCCCATTATTAGTGGTAAAGTGTTAATAGGTAATGACATAACTTATCAAGCAATGGGAATTAGTAGTGTTAAACTTAAGTTACATGATGCAAGAGTAAGAGAGTTATTAGAAGCTAAGTATATTCCTGACCTCAAGAGGAACTTGATCTCACTAGGGATGTTAGACCATTATGAATGTTCCATTAGGATTGATAAAGGGGTTATAAGAGTGTTGAAAGGTTTATAGTTGTAATGAGAGGTGAAAAAGTACAAAAGTGTATATATACAGAAATGAGAGGCAGTGATTGGTTTTGCATCATTCTCTATTAATGATGAGAATATGCAAACTAAGTTATGGTAGTTAAAGTTAGTTCACCTAGGTGAAATGAACTTAAATGAGTTGTATAATCAAAAGGCGTTTAGTGAGGATAAGTTCCAGCCATTGGGTTTTTGTGAGTATTATATGTAAATGAAAGTACATAGAGTAAGGTTTAATACTGAAGAGTACAAAACAAAGGGAACACTTGATTATATACACTCAAATCTTTATGGACCAGCACAGACAATCACTTTTTGTGGATCTAGATACTTCTTCACATTAATTAATGACTATTCAAGGAAGCTGTGGGTATATATTGAAGAACAAGAAGTAAGTGTTTGAGACATTCAAAATATGAAAAGCCTTTATGAGAATCAAACCAACAAGAAGATTAAAAGGTTAAGGACTGACAATGGCCTCAAATTTTACAATAAGGAGTTTGATGGCTTTTATGCTAAGTATGAGATTGCAAGGCACAGAATTGTGAGATCAACACCGTGGTAGAATGGTTTAACAGAGATGATGAATAGGACTTTGCTAGAAAGGGTTAAATACATATTGAACAATGCAATGGTGTTTAAGGCATTTTAGGATGAGGCTATAATGACAATAGCATACCGAATCAATAGAAGTCTTTCTTTAGTGATAGACTTCAAAACACTGGAAGAGAAGTGCTTTGGCAGCCATCTTAAGTATGATCACCTCAAGATATTTTATTGCCCGGCTTTTGTGCATGTGAAGCGAGACAAATTAGAGCCTATTGCAATGAAGAGGATATTCATAAAGTATCTGGAAGATATGAAAGGATATAAGATGTGGTGCAAAGATCTGAAGCCCCCGAGAAATATCATATGTAAAGATGTGACGTCCATGAGATGACAATATTGAAAGAGCCCTAAGAAGATGAGAAAGAAGAACCTGTGCCTAAGAAAGTTTCAGCACTCAAAATAGTTGAAGTTAAAGAAGAGCCTAGAGGTAGATCTGAGATGCCCCCAAATCAACACTTAAGCAAGGAAACCCTTAAAGTAGAACAAAAGCACCGGTCAGTTCCTCTAAGTCCATCTAAAGTCAGACTTAACTTCTGAGATGGAACTTGAAGAGTACTAACTAGCCAAAGATAGGCTAATGAGAACGATAAATCCATCTATAAGGTATGCTCAAGCAGATTTAGCTTATACTTTTAATTACATATACATTCTTGAGTATGATAAGCCCAAGATATATGTGGAGGCTATGAAGATTGAAAATAATGAAAAATGGTAGCAAGCCATGAAAAATAAGATTAGTTATCTTCTTAAAAATAATACCTAGATATTGGTAGATAGATCTCAAAACAAGAAACTAGTTTGGTGTAAATTGGTATACAAGGTTAAGGAAGGGATACTGGAAGTAGAGCTTATGAGATTTAAGTATAGGCTTGTAGCACATAGTTTTACTCAGCAAGAGGGGGATAGACTTTCATAAGATTTTCTTTTTAGTTATCAAGCATACATCTATTAGGAGATTTAATAATTTTATAATGACTTGTGGGTTTAATAGAAACATGTATAATGGTTGTGTGTACTTTAAGAGTTTAAGTAGTGGGATGAGTATGTATTTGCTTCTATGCATGAATGATATACTGATTACATGTAAAGATATGGAAGAAATACATAAATTAAAGAAGCAGTTGAGTGACAAATTTGAGATGAAGGATTTGGGAGCAATAAAGAGAATTTTGGATATGGTTATTGAAAGGGAAAGAAGGGATTTTATCTTCTTATCACAACAGAGGTATATACTCAAGATACTAGAAAAGTTTGGTATGTCCAATATAAAGGCTGTCTCCACACCTTTGTTGGGATTTGTGCCCGCGTGCCATCCTATTGTTGTACGAATATTTTATTTTATAATATTTATACAGTACATGATTCAATGCTAATTACAATTATTAAATGATTCAATGCTTGTGACGCTACAGTTATTATATAATCTAAAGGAGTTCAAATTTGGTCTTAAGAAGTTTAGATCAATTCTAAGAGTTAGCATCACTGAAAAACTATAAATGTTAAAGAGTTAGCAAGTTATAATAATCAATGAAGTCTAAAAGTTAGAATCTTGTCTGTGATGGTATAAAGACCTGAGAATACATTAGTAATAACATAGTTGCAAGAGTTGCAATAGGTGCTAAGAGATGTTATTATGTAAGTCTATTCTAAAATTATATGTTCCTGATCTTAATTCACCAATGCAGGTCTATCGGTGAAGTCCTTTCAAATAGACTAGTGTATACTATACCAAGTGTCACGCCCCAGACCCAAAAGATTTGACACACAACATAACTTACATTCATTCAATAATAAGCACTCATAAATAATATTGCATAAAATTATAAACTTTAATTCAACATAAGAATCCTTAACAAGTTGCTAGTAAATTCAAAACTAAAATCAACCCATAACCACACTTGGTGAAACTTAAACTAAATACAACCACACTTAATAAATAATACATAAGTATTTATTCAATAGGAACAAATCAAATATCTTAACCCACATGTCCCCAAATGAAATACTCAGCAACCTAGCAACTTAGAGAACCCAAGAAACAGCAAAAGCCTTGCCAAATCCACTAAGCACACATGTACCTTATTTACGTGAAATCACAATAAACTATAATGAGTATAAAACTCAGTAAGCATACTAGTTTCTTATATATCCAAATACAAATACGTATATGTACACAATGCATGTGTATGATATGCTGTGATAAATCAAAATCCTAATCTTATCAAATCACATGTCACGTAAGCACTTACACATTCTTTTAAAATATATAATAGGAATACCATCACTCAACTACTACTTAGTAGGACTTTCATATCACATATCACATAATGAGCCAAATGTCACTCGTAGGTGACATACTGTATGAGATGAATAGTATAAGTAAAGTTTAAATTACACATATATAATGCTCATGCCCGAAAGTAGGAACCAAACCCTCACCGTGATCATCGGTGAGTCATCTCACATGCACCAATACGCCACCATATGAATGTGATGACTCACTCTTCCTTTAGGTACTAATAGGATCCTCCCTACATACGGAACACATAACATATACCAATCCCGAAGGAAAGGCCACACATAAAGGCTCCACAAATTACATAAGATGCCTACTAAGTCAACAGTGAGTTCAAGCATCCTCAAAACACAAAATGTTTCTCATTGACATATTATACTTCAAAAGCTTTCTTTGTTAAACACATTTCATCTTGAAAGCTCATTTTCAAAAACACATATATATCATGTATGTTCATGCTCACATTCATAAACACATGTCTTTCACATTTCATATCAAAATATATTTTGACATAACATAAACATATTCCTAAGCATATTTACAAAATCATACATAATAATTACTATGTTTATTATGATTTTAGTAAAACGTCTAGTATGTAACTCTTAGCACTTTCGTCTACAAGGCTTAAATCTCTTTAACCTATCAATAGAGATTGATCCTTTTATGAGCCTCAACATTCATATAAAATACTTTAAATAGCTTACAAAATTATATATATTGCACTTATCACATCGAATTGGTCTAATTACTTAGTTTCTCAAAACCTGTCATTCTGACTACTTACACTTAACAAACTTTTCTTATACATCAAATGATATCCAATTACTCCAAAATCAGAATATATCATTCTTGACTCATATATCATTTTTATATATGAATATTATATCATAATTCCTATACAATCCATTCTATAAATACCATCAAATCCAAACTATTATCCTCACAGGATCAAGATATTTACTGAACATTATTCATTCTCCCAATTTTATAAAATCATATACTAACTCAAAAATTATAAAACTACCACAAAATTACTTGTGACATATATCGCAATCCATGATAAATATTTCACTTCAAAATTACTGTTAAACATATTTTAAAACTATTTTATTCCATAGCTTTACAAATCTATTAATCAAATACTACAATGAGCTGATACATTTAGAAAATTATAACAATTTAACCACATTGATCTAAATTCTCACTTCTGAGTATATCATATTAGACATATAAACTTATCATATTCCAGAAATTTGTAATTGTTCAAGATCATTCAACAGATCAAAAATTATTTGTCACTGTATTATACTGTTAACACAGGAAATTTCTAAAATTTCAGGGTCATTTTGGTAAATTCACTACAAATTCAATTTATGGAATTTTCAATCGATTCAAAGTCTCAAATGATTCTAGACATGTCTAATTTGATATACACAAAATCCAAAACCAGAATCAAAGTATAACAACTTTTAAAAGTTCTGGATCAAGAGACTATCAAGTAGAAATTCTGCAATTCATCATGATTTATCAAGCTATCTACATAAATCATCATCTATTCTCACAATATCTTACGAAATCCACATCAAAATCCTTAATTGTACATATTTCAGAAATCAAAAATTAAAAAAATTAACATCAAGGAACTAAGAAAGGGTTATATTATATCTCTTAAAGCTTAAATTCTAACTTTCTTCTTCTTTTTCTTCTTCTTCTTTTTCTTCTTCTTCTTCTTCTTCTCTTTCTCTCCCCTTTCTTTCTCTATTTTCTCACTCTAAAAGAGGTGACTCGACCAAAATGAGTGAACTAGGGTTACAAATATGTATTTTTATACTAAGAGGCTAATTTTTAGTGTTTATGAATTAGCTCCCAAAACCTTCAAAGTATTATAATTTCGTCCCTAAAATAAATCTAAAGTCTTGCAAATAAACCCAATACTAATAATAGGTCCTTAATCTATACAAACACTATTAATAATAATACATAAATCAGGTATCACCCACATACAAATAAAATATGTATGTTTATATATATATAAATATTTATTCTTACCGGTTGTGGATATATGGTTACTACAATTCTCCCCTCCTTATAAGAATTTCGTCCTCGAAATTCATAACTTAAGCAAATAGATGAGGATACTTAGATCTCATTTCCTCTTCTCATTCCCAAGTTACATCTTTAACTACATGGTTTCTCCATAAAACCTTCACTAAAGCAATCTTTTTAGTATGAAGAATTTGCTCCTTATGGTCCAAAATCATAATGGGCACTTCTTCATAGGTGAGATAATCTCTAAGTTGAAGTGACTCATAGCTTAACACATGTGAGGAGTTTGCAACATATTTTTGCAACATGGACACATTGAACACATTATGAACTCCTGATAATGATGAAGAATGGCAAGTCTATAAGCCACATCACTTATCTTTTCAAGGATTTCAAATAGACCAATAAATCTTGGACTCAACTTTCCTTTCTTGCCAAATCTCATGACTCCTTTCATTGGAGCAACCTTAAGAAATACTTTTTCACCCACCTTAAATTCTAGATCTTTTATTTTATTGTCTGCATAACTTTTCTTTCTACTCTGAGCCACTTTCATTCTTTTTCTCCAACTTCATCCCAATGCACAGGAGATCTGCATTTTCTTCCATATAAAGCTTCATATGGCCCTACCAATAGTTAATTGATAACTATTGTTGTATGCAAATTCTACTAATGAAAGGTGTTTGTTCTAGCTACCTTTAAAGTCTAACACACATACTCTCAACATATCTTCTAGAATTTGAATGGTTCTTTCAGATTGACCATCAGTCTGTGGGTGGAATGTAGTATTGAAGTTCAACTTTGTGCCCATGGCATTATGTAGGCTCATCCAAAATATTGAAGTAAATTAGGGATCTCTATCAGATACAATTGACACAGTCACTCCATGAAGCCTCACAATTTCATCAACATATAATTGGGCATACCTATCTATGGAATAAGTGGTACATGTTAGAATAAAATGTGATGATTTTGTTAGCCTATCAATCATTACCCATATGGCATTGTAACCCTTTTGTGTACTTGGCAACCCAACTATAAAATCCATGGCTATATACTCTCATTTTCATTCTGGTACTAATAAAGGTTTCAATAACCCATATGGTCTCTGATGTTTTGCCTTAATTTGTTGACATGTCAAACATTACTCTATAAATTTTGCAATCTCTCTTTTCATATTAACCCACCAATAAACAGCTCGTAGGTCTCAATACATCTTGGTACCTCCCGGATGGATAGTATATGGTGAACTAGGAGCTTCAATCAAGATCTCATTTTTCAACTCATCATTATTAGGCACACAAAGTCTACCTTTAAAATATAGAGCTCCATCATCAAAAATAGCAAAGCTGGCCTTTTACCCAATGAAATTTCTTTCATAATTTTCTTCAAATGCATATCACTACCTTGTGCTTCCTTAATTCTCTTAATTAGGGTAGGCTGAATAGGCTGAATGGACATACTTGCAACATAAGCCCTATTATTGGATCTTACCACTTCAATGCCAAGCTTTTCTAAATCCAACAAAATTTGCTTTTGAGTAATCAAAAGTAATGCCATATGTCCTGAAGATTTTCTACTCAAAGCATCTGCTACAACATTAACTTTCCCCGGATGGTAGTTAATCACACAGTCATAATCCTTGACTAGTTCCAACCATCGATGTTGCCTCATATTTAACTCCTTTTGAGTAAAGAAGTATTTAAGGCTTTTGTGGTCTCTGTAAATTTCACACCTTTCTCTATAAAGATAACGGCTCCAATTTTAAGAGACAAAACTACTGCAGCCAACTCCAAATCATGAGTAAGGTAATTCTGCTTATAACTCTTTAGTTATCGTGAGACATATGCCACTACCTTTCCATCCCGCATTAATACACACCCAAGCCCTTTCTTGGAAGCATCACTATAAATCACAAATCCAGCAAAAGTAGAAGGAATGATAGTATGGGAGCAGATACTAACCGATGCTTAAGTTTTTGAAAAATTTTCTCACATTCATCTAACCACTAAAACTTGACATTCTTTCTTGTCAATTGAGTTAAAGGTGAAGCTATCTTAGAGAATCCTTCAACAAATCGTCTATAATATCCTGCCAGCCCAAGAAAACTCTGTACTTCCCCTACATTAGTTGGTTTGGACCAATTCACCACTACTTTAATTTTGCATGGATCCATTGAAATTCCCTTTGAGGAAACAACATGTCCGAAAAATACCATTCGATCTAACCAGAATTCACATTTCTTGAATTTTGCATAAAGCTGCTTCTCCCTTAACACTTGTAGGACTTTTCTTAAGTGTTCTTCATGTTCTCCCTTACTCTTAGAATACACTAAGATGTCATCAATGAACACAATAACAAACCTATCTAAATAATACTTGAATACTCTATTCATTAGATTCATAAAGGCAGCAGGTGCATTTGTCAACCCAAATGGCATCACAATAAACTCATAATGCCCATATCTGGTACGAAATGCAGTCTTCAGAATATCTTCTTTCTTAATCTTCAATTGATGATAGCCAGAACGAAGATTAATTTTTGAGAATACACAAGCTCCTTGCAACTGATCGAATAAATCATCGATTCTTGGAAGTGGATATTTATTCTTCACAGTCACACGGTTCAGATCTTGATAGTTAATGCACAATCTCATTTAACCATCATTCTTATTAGCAAATAGAACTGGAGCACCCCCAATGTGGAACTCTCAGACGAATAAACCCCTTCTCAAGTAATTTATATAGTTGTTCCTTCAACTCTTTAAGCTCTATTGGTGCCATACGATAAGGTATTTTAGATACAGAACTGGTTCCTAGCAGAAGTTCTATAGTGAATTCAATCTCTCAGTCTAGTGGAACTCCAAGTAAATCTTCAGGGAAGACATCTATAAACTCATTCACCACTGGAACATCTTGTATTATCACTTCTTCTTTCTTTGTATCCACTACAGTTGCTAAGAAACACTAACAACCTTTCTTAAGACTTTTCCAAGCTTGTAAAGCAGATATTACTTTTGGCAAAAAGCATAACTTAGAACCAATAAAACTAAACTCAGACTCCCCAAGTAGTTGGAAAATAACTTCTTTCTCAAAGCACTTAACATTAGCATAGTACATAGACAACCAATCCATGCTAAATATAACATCAAAATTATACATATTTAAGATTATCAAATTTGCTTGTAGCACCTTATCTCTTATTTCAATCTTACACGATTTCACTACATTTGTAGCACACATCAAATCTCCTGAAGGAGTTGCAACATATAAATCTACACCTAAAGGTTCTGGCACAACGCCATATTACTAACAAATGCATGTGACACAAATGAAAGGGTAGAACCCGAATTAAAGAAAGCTAAACCATGCTGGCCGGATATGGAAATTGTACCTATCACTACAAAAGGTGAATCATCTGCTTCTTTTCTAGTAAGAGCATAGACTCTTGCTTGAGCTTTTTTATCCTTCCTAAATTCTCCTCCCTAATCAGTCTTCATCTCTGGACAATTTTGAATAAAATAACCAGTCTTTCCACACTTAAAACAAGCTCCACTCTTCCTAAAACACATCTTTCCATGTCGTTTCCCACATGTATCGCATAATGAGAAATCTTTTTTTTCAATGTCATCATTCCTCTGCCTCTTCTTTCATTTCCACTTATCAAACTTTTTCTGATTATTCTTAACCCAGGGTCTATTTTCTGATTGATGCCGGCCCATATGCTTGGACTCAGATGGAGCTGCTAATCTTCATCCCTTGCTAATATTTCAGCCCTCTGTAGTACTGCACTATATATCTGTAGATCAAGTACAGAGAGTAATCTTCTCACTTCTGGTTTAAGACACATCTGAAACCGCTTAGCCTTACGTGCTTCTGTATCTACTAAGTGGGGAGCAAACCTGGACAACTCCTCAAACTTCCTCTCAAATTGTCACTGACATTGTACCCTAAGTAAGGTGGATAAATTCTACTTCTTTCTCATCTTTTAAGGACTGAGGAAAATATTTTTCATTAAATACTTCCTTAAATCTTTCCCATGTCATCTGGTTCTTATCAACATTCAGCATTCTCATGGTCATCTCCCACCAATGACTGGCTATCTCTTTGAGCATGTAAGTGGTACAAGTCACTTTATGTGAATCTGAATAATCAAGGAGACAAAATATCTTTTCCAACTCACGGATCCACTCCTCAGCAATCAGCGGGTCTTTTGAGCCTTTAAATGATGGTGGTTGCAGTTTTCTGAATTGCTCAATAACATGAAAATTATCATTATGGTCTGCTTTGGGTCGTTGTTGTTGGAGCACATTAGTCACTATTTGAACAATATTATGGATAGTAGCAGGGTTTTCTCCTGAAGTACTCTCATTCACAGTATTAGCACTTCTAATAATTCTTAGATTACGCTCCATCTTTTCAAAATCATAAAAATAAGTAAGTAAGATATCAAATAAATCTATCTATCTATATATATATATATATATATATATATATATATATAAATCAGCACATACAATCTTAAGGATTTGGCATCGGCTGAGTTCCCTTGACTAGACATATAAAGTCTACAGAATCCTATTCTTAGCTCTGATACTACTAAAAGCTGTTACGCCCCAGACCCAAAAGATCTGACACACGACATAACTTATATTCATTCAATAATGAGCACTCACTTTAATTCAACATAGGAATCCTTAGCAAGTTGCTAGTAAGTTCAATACTAAAATCAACCCATAACCACACTTTATGAAACTTAAACCAAATACAACCACACTTAATAAATAATACATAAATATTTATTCAATAGGGACAAATCAAATATCTTAACTCACATGTCCCCAAATGAAACACTCAGTAACCTAGCAACTTAAGGAACCCAAGAAATAGCAGAAGCCTTGCTAAATCCACTAAGCACACATGTACCTTATTTATCAGAAATCACCATAAACTATAATGAGTATAAAACTCAGTAAGCATACTAGTTTTTAATATATCAAAATACAAATATGTATATGTACATAATGCATGTGTATGATATATTGTGATAAATCAAAATTATAATCTTATCAAATCACATGTCAGGTAAGCGCTTACATATTTTTTCAAAATATATAATAGGAATACCATCACTCAACTACTACTTATTAGGACTTCCATAACACATATCACATAACGAGCCAAATGTCACTCGTAGATGCCATACCGTATGAGAGAAATAGTACAAGTGAGGTTTAAATTACACATATATAATGTTTATGCCTAAAGGTAAGAGCCAAACCCTCACTTTGATCATCGGTGAGTCCTCTCACATGCACCAATATGCCACCATATGAATGTGATGACTCACTCCTCCTTTAGGTACCAATAGGATCCTCCCTACATACGAAACACATAACATATACCAATCTCGAAGGAAATACCACACATAAAGGCTCCATAAATCACATAAGATGCCTACTAAGTCAATAGTGAGTTCAAGCATCCTCAAAACACAAAATGTTTCTCATGGACATATTACACTTCAAAAGCTTTCTTTGTTAAATACATTTCATCTTGAAAGCTCAATTTCAAAAACACATATATGTTATGTATGTCCATGTTCATATTCATAAACACATGTCTTTCATATTTCATATCAAAATATACTTTAACATAACATAAATATATTTCTAAGCACATTTACAAAATCATACATAACAATTACTATATTTATTGTGATTTTAGTAAAAAGTCTAGTATGTAACTCTTAGCACTTTCGGCTACAAGGCTTAAATCTCCTTAACCTATCAATGGAGATTAATCCTTTTTTAAGCCTCAACATTCATACAAAATACTTTAAATAGCTTACAAAATTACACATATTGCACTTATCACATCAAATTGGTTTAATTACTTGGTTTCTCAAAACCTGTCATTCTGACCATTTACACTTAACAAAATTTTCTTATACATCAAATGATGTCTAATTACTCAAAAATTAGAATATATCATTCTTGACTTATATATCATTCTTATTTATGAATATCATATCATAATTCCTACACAATCCATTCTATAAACACTATCAAATCCAAACTATTATCCTCACAGGATTAAGATATTTATTGAATAGTACTCAATCTCCCAATTTTATAAAATCATATACTAATTCAAAAATTATAAAACTACCACTAAATTACTTTTGACATATATCTCAATCTAGGATAAATATGTCACTTTAAAATCACTGCTAAACATATTTTAAAACTATTTTATTCCATAGCTTTAAAAATCTGTTAATCAAATATTGCAATAAGCTGATACATTTAGAAAATCATAACAATTTAACCACATTGATCTAAATTCTCACTTGAGTATATCATATTAGACATATAAACTTATCATATTATAGAAATTCGTAAGCTTTTAAAATCATTCAGCATATCAAAAATTATTTGTCACTGTATTATACTGTTAACACAGAAACTTTCTAGAATTTCAGGGTCATATTAGTAAATTCACTACAAATTCAATTTATGGAATTTTCAATCGATTCAAAGTCTCAAATGATTCTAGACATGTCTAATTTCATATACTCAAAATCCAAAACCATAATCAAAGCACAACAACTTATAAAATTTCTGGATCAAGAGACTATCAAGTAGAACTTCTGCAATTCATCATGATTTATCAAGCTATCTACATAAATCATCAGCAATTCTCACAATATCTTACGAAATCCACATCAAATCCTCAATTGTTCATATTTCATAAATCAAAAATTAACACCAAGAAACTAAGAAAGGGTTATTGATAAGGCGTAATTGTATAAACTATTTTATCTTCCTAACTTGATATTTGTTCAATTTATCTCAATAATTGGGCTATTTATGCGTATTAATGTTGTTTTATAGGTTGAAGCATTATCGGAGCAAAAATACCGGAAAACGGACACAAATCGGAGCATTAGAGATAAAAATACGAAGGAGGCACTGTTGCTACAGTAACACTGTAGCTACAGTACATTGCTACAGTGGTACTGTAGCAACAGTGCAGCGCCGCGGCGCTGAATTCTGGGCACTCCTAAGGGCAGTTTTGTCCTCTTTTTGCAACCCTACCTATATAAACACCCATTGTTTAGCCAAAGGGAAGAGAGGAGAGTAGAGGCACGAAATTGAAAGGAGGAGAAGGCTTGAGCTCGAATTGAAGGAGAAGAAATGATGTCTCCAAGGTTTCATGTGCATCATTGAAGACAATTGAAGAATTGAAACCTTGGAGACATCCCAAATTCGGTTTTTCCTTTCCTTTTCCTTGTTTTTATCCTTTGTTGTCATTTCAATTATGAATATTAGTTTTAATGAGATGTATCTATGGATGGTTGGATAATTATAGTTATGGTTGGATTTCATGTGATTAAACTTGATTTCAAGGATTGATGTAGTTTTATTAATATTATGTTTTGATGATTTAGCATAAATTCGTGTAATTCATTTATGTTTCTTTATGTTTAATGCTTCCAATTGATTGACAAATGAATTGGTTGTTGTGAATGTATGGATTTATGCTTGAAAGAGATTGATCCATTTATAGGATTTGGGAGAAACATAGCTTTAGGTTGCTATTGAGTTGAAAGGCCAATAACACCTAGGTAATCTTCATGATCTTCCTTAGGATTTGCATGAGGTGCACTCCAAGTGTTTGATTAAATGCGTGACAGGCGCAAACTCTTTGGGGTGTGCTATTATGCCTAGGGTTACATGTGGTGCTCTCCGTTTTAAAGTGTTTGATAAGCGTGACAGGCCAAACTCTTTAGGGTGTATCATTATGTCTAGAATTTCATTTGATGAAGTGACAGTGATAATGAAATTAATCCTTGGGGTAGTCATTTAAGGGTAGCTTAATGCGTGTATATATAACGGGTTAGATAGACATATCAACTTGGCTATGTATGCATAGTATCTCATTCGAACTCGAAAGATGGAATGAGATTAGTCTTAAGCCCTTGATTAATGAATTGAACAAATTTGCTAAAGAAGAAGAACATAGGAAGAATAGAATGAAATCAATGTTTAGGATCCCATTTGTATAGAATTCGCCATATCGCAAGATTATCATTTTGTTGTAGATTGTAGGTTCTAGGCCTTAATGGAACTTTATTGAACTTTATGTGTTGAAGTTGTTATGTGATTAATAGTTATCTTGTGTTATTCGTTTATGCTTTTTATGCGCTTCATGCTTCTAATTGCATTGAAAAATGGATTGGATGAATTAAACATTTGGGTTATGTGCTTGACAAAGTTTAATCCATATGTCGATCTTAAAAAGCATAGCTTTGAGTTTGTTAAGTTGAGAGACTAATGAACTTAGGTAATCATCATGATCTTCCTTAGGATTTGTATGAGGTGCATTCCAAGTGTTTGATTAAATGCGTGACAGGCGCAAACTCTTTGGGGTGTGCTATTATGCCTAGGGTTACATGTGGTGCTCTCCGTTTTAAAGTGTTTGATAAGCGTGACAGGCCAAACTCTTTAGGGTGTGTCATTATGTCTAGAATTTCATTTGATGAAGTGACAGTGATAATGAAATTAATCCTTGGGGTAGTCATTTATGGGTTGCGTAATGCATGTCTATGTAAACAAGTTAGATAGACATATCAACTTGAATATATATGCATAGTATCTCATTCGCACTCGAAAGATGGAATGAGATTAATCATACACCCTGGATTAATGAATGCATAAATTGGTTGTTGATTACTAATGACAAAGACCATAGGAACAATATAGAGAAATCAAGTCTCTAGAGCCCCATTGCCATAGATATCTCTTTTCCTTTATTTATCTAGCTAATTAGATTTTAGTTGCTTTTAATTCAATAACTCACCCTGCCATTTAGATTAGCCTAAATAAAGTTAGGTTGCCAACATCGTAGTACTTAGCATTAATTTAGGACACAATCCTCGTGGGAACGATACTCTACACATCACTTTATTACTTGTTGCGATACGTGCACTTGCGTTAGTTTGTGTTATAGAAATCACACAACAGTTATAAAATACCTCTTAAGCTTAAATTCTAACTTTCTTCTTCTTTTTCTTCTTCTTCTCTTTCTCTCCCCTTTCTTTCTCTATTTTCTCACTCTAAAAGATGTGCCTCAACCAAAATGAGTGAACTAGGGTTACAAATGTGTATTTTTATACTAAGAGGCTAATATTTAGTATTTATGAATTAGCCCCTAAAATTTTCAAAGTATTACAATTTGGTACCTAAAATAAATGTAAAGTCTTGCAAATAAACCCAATACTAATAATAGGTCTTTAATCTATATAAATACTACTAATAACAATACATACAAATAAAATATGTATATTTATATATATATAAATATTATTCTTACCGGTTGTGGATAAGTGGTTACTACACCTAGATGGTCTCGATGGTTGTTCTTAGCTGACCATAGACTTATTGAAAGTTTGTATAACATACAGGTGTTCAGTAAGGACTGAATACTGAACAGACTCAATGAGGACCCCAACAGACATCCCATGAAGCCGTCAATAGAATGTCCTCTCGAGTTGAGTAGTATACGTGGTCTTTTGACCTAAGTATCACGGTGGGTTTGTAAGTGATCCATCGTACTTTGGTTCCACGCATGTCACAGACCTTTCATGGCGTGACCGCTGAGTGTCGCTGGGTATAGTCTGATGCTTATGAAGTCCAGTGTGTATAGATATGGAATCCATCAGGTCACTTGGATGAGTTGTATATCTGAATGCTCAAAGACTATATCTTAGAAAGTTTTATGGCCATAAGCAACAAATGCAAGAAAAGAGTTTCCTATAGGGTTAAAAATATTGTAAAAGTGTTTGCATATATTGTTTATTATGTTATGTGTCTAGAGATACGTTCACAGATAAGCACATAGGGATTTGACAGTAGTGATCTATATCTCTGCTATTTTAGGATATAATTGGCAGGAGAATTATACATATGCGTTATGACTTCAACTTGTATGGTCTACTGCATTGATTTGTAATATCCGTAACGTGCGCGTGGGGCATCAATCTCGAACTTGCAGAATAGTTCTTTTTACAAGTTATAAGTGGACCTAAAAAGTCCCGCAATATAAAGTGTACTTGTTGTGCACTCGGACAACATATTGAATTGAATAGTTCGATCTATAAAATTTCAGCAAACCAAAAATTTACTTTAGTTTCCCTCCGGTCGTGTAGGGTGGGTTTAGCGAGCTAGAACAGCAGACGTATGAAGACTGATGCGATATTTCTATATCATAAAATTAAGTGCAAGTATACACTATCGTATGCAAGTAATAAAGGGACTAATTAGTCAGATGTCGAACCCACAGGGATAATTTCTTCTTTTAAACCAATTACTAAAATTATATCTTCCTAATAATTATTCAGAAAAATAAAAATCTAAGAATGAATGTAGAAAATATAAAAGTAAAAACACAATGCAAAGAGATTTAAGTGATAGCAATATAGAGAAAATCTAGGATTAATATTATCCCTCAATATGCTTTCTAATGATTAATCCTCTAATATTTAACTCACTTAGTCTTTATTATTGATCAAGACATTAATGTATTCACAAGCCTCTTCCAAGGTCATGCAAGTATACCCTAATTTACCAAATACCTATATTCCTATGGTACTTATAATAAACTAAGGTTCATTAAGATTAAGTCTTATTGATCATACATGCCAACTAGGTATATTCCTATCCTAAGTTAAAACTTGCATATGCAACATTGAATGTTACTCTACATTCATGCATCAAATTACCTAGGTCTAAATATATTGATTCCTCTTCCGAGTTTATCAACATATTACCAACTCATTCACCATATATTGGCCAGATATATTGAAGCATTAAACACAAGTAATTTAAATAATAAATGACTAAGTTTATTAAATATTAAAAAGATATGGCAATTAAGTGCACATATTGAGTTCAAATATTAACTCTAGAAAATAAATTAGTTCATAGGTCCAAGAGAATCATAGCAATAAAAATAAAAATAAAACATGATATAATCAATCGCAAACTGATGTAGACGTCGAATTGCTCTTGATTGATGTTGCTCTGGATTCTTGGTGCTCTTGAACTACTCTAAATTCTCTTTTTCTTACTCTAAGTTCTTCTCTAGATGATTCTTGAGGGTTGGGATTGAGTGAATTTTTATAGGGGTTGATATGAGCTTGAAAATCTCAATTCTCGTCGAACTAGGACTCGCACTACCGCTAGCGCGCTATGCAGTTGTTCCTGGGGCGACGCGTGAAAAAGGCTTCACTGCTGGCGCGGTGACTGTTTGGCGCTGGGGCGCCAGATGCGACTTCAACAGGTCATTTTTCTTATTTCGATCACTATTCCAGAGCTGGGGCTATAATCCTTGTGGCGCTGGGGCTATGGACACATACTTTGAAAAGTTTGCATTTTAGTCATCTATTCTCATAAAACAATAAAATATCAAAATAAAAGCATGAGAAAATATATGACAATTTTGCCTTTATCAAAGACCAACTCATCAACAGTTCTGTCACCAACTCGGTGGGCTTGGCGAGCTAGAACAACAGACGTATGTCCAGCATTAAGCTTAACTCTTAAACCCTTAAAATGGCCAGGTGTGTGTATTCTTCCTTTTCTCTAAAAGAAAATAAAATAAAAATAGAAGTAATTCACAATTGCTTCTCTTGTCACCACGATTCATTTTTCTTATTATTATTTTTTTCTTCTTCTTCTCAGCATCAAGGAAATTGAAACCATTTCAATTTCCTTTCCATTTTCGTTTCTCTTTCGGCACCAAAAGAAATTGAAACCATTTCAATTTCCTTTCATTTGGTTTTTCGGCACAAAACACATACCCTCACAATCACACACATCTTATATTATATATGTATATTAAAATAATAATATAATATTATATAAATAAAATAATGGGTGACAACTATATGTCACCATATAATATAATAATATTATATATTAAAATAATATATAATATAATAATATGTAATAATATTAAATAATGTAATATTATTAATTATTTAATAATTAAATAATTAATGTGTAAAATGACCATTTTACCCTCATAAATAGTTACCAAGTCTATTCTCTAGTAGGTCTTACCAAATCTCACACTTGGGTAAACTCAACCGAGAGTCCACAATGCACCACGTGTCATTATATAATTAGTAAATAATAATTATTGACTAATTATTATATTTAACACTTAAATACAAATACGCACGTATTTCTATGATAGTGCTGGATATTGCTAGATTAAATAATTTAATCTAGCATACTGCCCCTGTGGTCAACGAATATACTCTATATCGCGAGACTCTCTAGATCCATGCCCGATTTGTCAAATGAAACTATTCCACGAGTTCGTGAACATTACCCCACGCCACACGTCACGAATATACAAATCAGCACGTTGAACCATGCAAGTTGAGGTTATAATGCATATGTATAGTCCTTCCATCATGATATCCTAGATGTGCGGGGATATAGATTATTATCGTTAAATTCCTATATGCTCATCCATGTCATATCCCCAGGCTTGTATCTCACTGAATAATATGTGCAAACTCCTTTGCCATATTGTTTTACCTTGGCGAAAACTCTTTCCCGTGATTAATGCTTGTGGCCACAAGATTTCCTGAGATACAGTTTCGAATCATCTGGATATCTAACTCTCTATGCGAACTAACGGATCTCATATCTGTATACACCAAACTTCATAAGCATCAGACCATAACTAGCGATCACACCATGAAAAGTTTGTGACATGCGTAGAACCAAAATATGGTGGATCACTTACAAATCCACCGTGGCACTTAGGTCAAAGGACCATGTATACTACTCAACTCGAGAGGACTCTACGTTGACGGTTTACATAGGGTATCTATCGAAGGCCCTCGTGAGTCTGTCTCATATCCAGTCCTAACTGGATACCCATATATCAATACGAGCCCCAAGCCCACGATCGGCTAGGAACAACCATCTATACCCTATAGATACGACATATGTTGATCTATATGTAAAGGTATCCACCGACTAACTCGCATTGGCAGAAATAGATCAATGACAATATTTGAGAATATACTTGGGCAACTAACATTTCTTGGCACCCGATTTCAACTCTTGCAACTATACAGTTACTAGTATATTCTCATGCCTATATCCCATTACAGACAAGACTCCAACTCTTAGATCTTCACTGAGTATTATAACCAACTAACACTTAGATGTGCTAACATTTAGCATTTATATCTCTCAGCATGGCCAACTGTGGGTCCTTATCTAAACTCCTTTAGGTCTGATCGGAACTCCTTTAGATCATACAATGTCTGTAATGTTACATTGTATAATACTATATTAATAGGTATTAGCGATTTAATAGAAATGTACACTTGTATAAATACACAAGTATATATACATTCAGGAATGGCACATAAGCATAAACCCTAACAAAAACATCACAATACAACTACACATAAGAAAGAATCCTTAGATTATACAAGCGAGACAATTATAAGTGCAATTGAAAGAAGTTCTTTATGAGCTAATTAACTCTTGTAAATGACATATTTTGTGATTGCTTTTATAATTCAATAAAAAAAAGTGCGATCTTGATCTACTATGGACATAAGCAAGTTATCGAATCACGTAAATTCTTGTGTGTTTCTTTTACCTTTTCTCTCTTTAGATTATTTTTAATTGTTTACTGCATTATTATTACTTATGTAAACCGCTTCCGCTTCAACAACCTTAATCGAGAATCATCAAATTGTTTTTTTTGTAATTAAGGAGCTTTTTGTCAAACTTACAAATTATTTGATGCTAACTGCAATTAATATAGGCTCCATTTGTTAGAATTTTGATATTTATAGGTGCTTACAAATTTTTAATGCAATATGAGGACTTCTTTGTTATTTAATGTGTTGACTTAGATGTTACTCAATTTGACCTTATGTGCTCTTGCAAACTTTTGCATTGACAAATTTGCAATTTCAATTCAAAAGAGATTATGGGTTTTTTTTTTATTTTTTATTTTTAGTTTATTGATGGAATTCATCTGATGAGGACTTTTTCTCTAAAGTTGCCTAGAACAAAATTAATTCTTTGATTTATTTATTTGGGTTTTCAAATTTTTTCTTGTTTTTATTTCAATTTTTTGAGTTCTTATAAATTTAAAATTGAAATTCGTTGAAGGTACTTGGTTTGGTTTCCTATTGTGCTCTTCGGTTTGTTATTGCCCTGTTGTTTTTTTGGAAAATGTTCACTAATAGTTTTTATTTTAAATTTATATTTTTTTATTGTTATAAAATTAAAATATAATTTTTAATTATTATAAAGTGAAATTTTTCTTCAAAATTCATTTAAAATACATTTAAAACTTTTTTAATTTAAAAATAAATAGATCAAATTAAAAATAGATATATTTAACTAAAAACGACTGAAAAATGAAAAAATAATGAGCTAAATTAGTCTTCAATTAGTTTCTCCAACTACGATTTTCTCTACTTGATATCACAATTTATCTTCTACACGCAAGTTAGCTTTAATTCTTGAGGGAAGATGTTTAAGATATTTCTAATTTACGTGTCTAGGTCGTACTTTTAATATAAGTTGTATTTATTGTGTTAAGTTATATGTTGTACATTTTCTTTATTAGTAGTATTGTAAAGCCCGTAAACAAGTCATATTTTGTGATTATACTTCAATTTATTTAATATATTTTCTTCAATTTATTTAATATTTTTTATAATATATTGATAATAAACTTTAATAGTAAAATGTTTTCTTTTGAGTATAACTTTTTTCAAATTTGAAATGGATCCCACAGAAAGGAACATTATATTCATATATTTTCTTTTATGTTCTTTCTATATTTTTCTAACAATTTAATTAATTCCCAAGAGATATATTTTTCAACTAGTTTTGGGGTTTAATTATACTTTGAATGACTATTGCAAAGTTTGTTTTTCTCCCTTTTCCAGATTAAATATTCATCAATTATAGTTTTAATATCTAAGAGATATATTTATTATGAAAAATAAATTATATCCATCATAACTAATACAAATTTATTTTAAGTTCCAAAAACTATATATTATATATAAATTAATCAACTAAAAATTGGACACAATGTATGCACACTAATATAATTCGATTATGAGAAAAAAAAAATCTAACAGTTTTGTTAGATAAGTGTTTATTGTTTTTATATTTCTAAATAAGCTATCAATTCTAAAACATATTTCTCAAAATAATTTTGTATCTAAAAATATCAAATAAAAAAAATTTATTTTTCTTTTTCAAATAATAAATATTATTTTTTCTTCCAATTAGATGTTTACTAAACACCTATCTTATTTTTCTTTTAAAATTAGTACTTTTATTATTTTTTTAAAAACAATTAGTATTTTGCTTTTTAATAAGTGTAACTTTAGAATTATTAAACCTTTAATCTACTTTGAGTCTATTTAGTTGGGTTTTTTTAAATTGAATTTTTAAAAATAATATTTTTAAAGGTAGAGTTTTTTAAAGTAGAGCTTTTTTATAAAAAAAATCATTAATCATTTAGTTGTCAATTAAAAAGTCTCTCTTGAAGTACTAGATTATTTAGCAATACATTGTTAAAAGTATTTATTTGTTATTAAATTATTAAAAAGGATACTTAATAAAAATTATAATCAAATTATAAACAATTCAATATTTTTATATATAAGTTTAAATTTATCATATATTTTTTCAAATTCAATCTCTTAAAATACAATAATCAAGTATACTTAATATATAATAATTAATAAATCAAATAAATTATAGTGTTTGGTATAGAAATTAAAAATAAAATAAAATAAAACAATATTTATCAATAACAAAAAAAATTTGATAGTCTTGTAAAAATATAATGGCCGTAGAGATATAGATATATGATAATTTTTAAGAAAATATTGAAAATATATTAATTGAATATAATTTATTTTAATTAAGAGAATATTAAGAAATTCAAAAAATATAATTATGGTATATATGATATTATACAAATATTTTATAAAACAAATAAAAAAATTTATTTCTAAAAACTCAAAATTTAAGTTTTTATAAGTAGAAATAAAATAATATTTTTTAAAAATTTCAAAACAATTCTATTTCAATTGCAGCCAACATCACTAAAATATTTGAAAAACATTTTTAACATTAAAAAAAAAAAAAAAAAAACTCTTTAAACTAACAAAGAAATCCAACCAAACATACACTTCAGCAAAAATATATTATAGGATGGAGCTTGTATATCATCAGTTAGCTAATATGCAACTTGTGCATCGACTTCACTAATCCAATCTAAGATTATAAAGATATTGGTAAAGCTATATGTAACAGCATCTGCTAAATATTATATTAAATTGGAAAGAGAAAAGAACAGGTTACTGAAGGATCTTAACTGCATCCCCTATATATGTATACCTAAATCTGAATGTAGCTGGAAAGTATTGTATTATCTAAAAGTGCTTTTTCATCAAATCACAACTTATATACCAATCGTCCTATCAAGATATGGCCTAATTAAACACATTAACTTAAATGGGGTTCGTATTCGACATTCACCAGTGGCATTCCATAAACATGAAGCTAACTAGTCATAACAAAATTAACACAAAGTACAGAAACAAAAGTAAAATATTTAAATTTCAGGAGCCACGTAAATTAAAATGAAAATTATCATCTTCTGGCTTTTGATGTTACTCCTCTGGGTAAACCACCTAAACCCATATTTACAAAATCTAATTCGACTGTGTTACTTTGTTATTGTGACATTAATAAGAAAATAAAAATTATTGTGAAATTATTTTGAGATATAACCATTAGACTTAACCCAAACTAAGTTACTTTATTAAAAGAAAATTTGTTAGATTTTCTTTCGTTTGATTTACGAATTTTCTATTCTAATAATATTTATCTAATTTAAGATAGATATCAAATTATACAAGAATTAAAATATAAATTTAACAAAAAATATGATATTACTCGCTACATAAAGACGTTAGATGATCCATCCAAAGATACGAGAGAAAGAATTATATGAAGGGTCATAAATAGAAATAAAATGTGATCTAAGGATTTAAAAAAAAAACAATTATGAAGAATTGTACCCATGTATGTTATAATTTTAGGGAATTACTCTTTCGTTTGTGAACATATTCTAAATTAATCAAAATTATGTTAAATTTCTTATATTTTCAAATTTTTAATATAATTTATTAATATGTTTTCTTATAATTTTTAATAAATGGTATGAGAGTTAAAATACTAACAATGTCAAATGAACAAACACCTTCAAGAAATTAGGGGGAATAATTTCTTACTTCCTATCAACCATTTTAATGACAAATTGATTAAGAATTAATGTATCTATAATAGAGACCAAGCGCAAGGAGTTAAGATCCTTCCCTAACCAACTCTATATCTCTCTAACTCTAATCATAAATAAAATTAATTTTATTATTCACGATGCCCTGGTCATTTTCCAATATCTTATAACTTTCTCTAACTTCTTTTCTTAATTATTTAAAAAGTATGGTCAAGTACATACAATATTATTTCGAGTGGTAGTATAAATCTAATGCAAATCAATGGTTAGTGGCGTATCATATATTACCATAAACCATATATAAAAATTATTTTGTTGTAGATTAAGCCATGTGAAATTAATATTGTCATGTCATGCATGCCGCGGTCGATGAAATTAAAAAAGAAAAGCTCTGGTTTAATTTGTGGATGTTGTGTCAAATACACATCAGCAAGGTTCAAAAATGACGTGTAGCTAATGAAGCGGAGCCAAAATCGAATTAAATTAGGGCTTAACCTTAAGAAAAGCCAAGGCGGCGCCATGATTAATTAAGTTTTGGCCTTACTCAGAGTTCGAAGAGAGCTTCAATCTAGTCGCAGGCAGCATGAACCACTTTTGAAAGCAAAGCCACGATCGATCTCTTTTTTATGAAGTTCGTACTCCTATGCGTTGTTGTAGATTAAATATATTTATTGTTAGAAATTAGACCATAATAGTATAACACTATATTTCCAAGCTATACTTCATGCCCTCCCATCATTTTCATTGTATCTATTTTTCTTCACTTTTTTTTTTTTTTTAAAGGCAGGTTTTCTAAGTTAAATCTGAACAGGATTAACTTTATGCAGCTTTTCACGATAAAAATGGTTATAATATGCAAAACTAATTCATATATATGGGATTAATTTCTTATCTCTTCTTATTAATAGACTATTTCTTCCTCAAGTAGTTTAAACAAATAATATCACTCATTATTCGACCTTTCGAACTAACACGCACCCCACCGGCCACTGCAATTTCAACGCGAATGATATTCGTTCGTTCTCAAAAGCTTTACTATATAACACACATCTTGGCACATGCCCACAACATGAAGCTCTTTTCAAAATTGTGCTACTTAATTTTAAAGTCACAACTTCTATAAAATACAAATATTAGTGGTTAAATGAAAATTAAATAAATGAGTGGCTGATGGCTGATAAATATAACTATTAATTTTTATAAATTTTTTAATTCATAAAATAAATGATGGTAAGAACAATATTTATATTATACATTAAGATTTCTAATATGCATAATATATATTTTTTATAAGAAAAAATGTGTATTAAGATTTATCAAGTAATTAACATTGTTTCCATAAGTATTATATATAAAGACGAACCTCACCAGTCACCAGTCACCGGCCACCACCCTTATTTACCCTCGGTTGTCTTATCATTTATGTTTATTGAGATTATTGTTGGTGTTGTTGGAATTGTTATTGAGTTGACGATTGAAATCCCTTTAACCAAAAAATTTGAATTAAAGCTTCGGCCACCATATATAATGTTTACATTAAATTGCTACAAGCAAAGGGAGCATCGTCACCAATGTTCTTTTAAGTATTCTTACACATTTTAAGTTATATTTTAAATAATAATATGTCAAATAATTATTAAATAATAAAATAGTATAAATTTTAAAATTATTTATTACATCATTTTATTATTTAATAATTATTTAACATATTATAACTTGAAATATATAGCATTATTTATTTTTTTAACACTTGCAATCTACATTAAGGTAGTGCCACTACTTGTACATTCACCAATGGTTGACAATGAATCATATAGTGTCTGAAATATTAATTCTAACTTTTTGGCAAAAAAAGGAACTTAATTATTAGGTGTATTTATACAGTTGCATAAATCAAGGAATGAAAATCCCATTGTTATTAATGACAATTTCAACAAATGTCAATGATAGATGGGCGACAAGGGATGATTACATTAGCAGTGGATAAAAGTGGTGGCTGCTGAAATTTGTCTTTTTGATAAATTAATAAGAATAATAATAATTTTTTATTAAGTAATTGTAAACTGAAATTAGATTAAGTTAATATATATATATATATATATTGATTGTAAGAGTTTAAAAAATATTGTATCTTTTGTAGTTACAAAGTTGAGCAAAAATAAGTTTCAAATGGAGCCTAAAGAAATTTAATAAATGTAGGAATTGATCTTGGAATTTGAGAGGTTTTAGGTTAATGAATTAAATTTATTAATTTGAAAATAATAATTGAGGATCAAAGTAATAATAAATAGATGAGAAATAAATTATAATGATTTGGTTCAATATAAATTTACATTTACTTTATCGAGTATAATTAGCTCACTTGAATGCATTATTGAATAATATTTTATAAAAAAAATGAATTAAAACAATTACAAATATGGTTTTTTGCGATGAAGCCTTAGCTTTTTCTTTTTTCTTTTTTTAATAAGAGAGTGGGTTGAGGAATAAGAAGCCGCTTTCTTCATTATTTAGCCTCAATACTTAATTGTAAAATCCTTTTAAAATTAGAGCATGCTTTTACTTTTTTATTTAAAACTTATCCTTAGATTGTTGAAATAAGATTTGTACAAAAAATCTTAAAATTCTAAAATTCTCATAAATAATGAGACCTAAATCTTCGATCCTCGATCTTTAATTTTTGGTCAGTATATGTTACATAGTGCATCTCTTAAAGGGTTTATGTGACCGACCCTTTAAAAGATTTATATGGTCAGTCTCTTAAAAGGCTTAAATAGTTGACTTATTGAAAGCCTTACGTGATTCTAAGTCTTCGACCATCGGTTTGTATCTTTTCTTGTTAGCCTTCTAGAGGCTTTTGAGATAGAATATTTTCTTGTGGATTAAAATCTTGAATGCTTGTATAAGAAGTCTTTTGGTGGGGTACAATAAACTTTTTAAAAATTTGATTTGGAACCAAAATTCAGAGAAGAACAATAGAAATTTACTTTCTTATTCATTGTCGCCTTGCAAAATTTCAGTTCATATAAAAAAACACAAACACAATTAAAAGATTTAAAATGTAATTTGAAAATACATTTAAGAGAAATTTGAATAATAATATTTAATTGACAAATTTTGATCATTTTGATCATATTTGTATTTCAGTCTTATTATATATGTTTGCTTTCTAACTAATGAATTTGTTAATGATGTTTATCAGTGCCTTAGAGTGAAGATACTTTCTCAAAACCTCTCATATTATTCAATAAGTGTTACTGACGACTGAATCCAACTGGTACCCGGTTGCTCGTTTTACTAGATTCCGAACAAATCACAGGATAAGTCAAAAAGCAACAGCTATAACACCCCCACCTTGTCCCAGTAACCACATTAATGGTTAAGTTTTAGATATTGAACTCTAGCTTAAGACAAAGTAATCCTAAATGGCTAGCTCTTGTGTCTGATCCTTCCTCTTTTAAGTCTCCACAGGTTCGATAAAAAGCATTGTTAGAAATGTTAGACATGCTAGAGCCTTTGAGGGTATTTGGTATCTTCGAAGCACACAAGTCACTCAAGATGTTGTAATATGATTATCCAGCGATATTTTACAGACAATGATGATCATTTATTGTAACCACTAACATGACTAATACTAGTCAAAACTTAAATATAAGCAAGACAAGATTTTATGCCATTATTAGTAGTACATAAAATAATGTGCCACAGCAAAACTACCCTAGCTAGATTGTGTCCATCTCATCCCAAGTATATGTAAATGATTTATCACTGCAACTGCAAGCAGTATAAAGAGCTTGATTCAGTTGCTACAGGGAGAGTGGCAGTCTATCATATCGGTTGGGGTATAATTTTCAGGATTAACTTCTTCGCAAAATGAGTTTAAAAAGGATATTCTTGCAATTAATATATATATATATGTGTGTATATAAAATATATTTACAAATCATCATTATTCAACATGCATGAATACCTTGCACATGCATGCAAAGTTACTGGAGAGCTAGCTTATTTGCTTAATTCGTATGACACCGGCCATTCAGGTGATCCCCACTTATATGTGTTCTCTGCAGGTGTACAATTTGTGCTTTCAAAGTAAAAATAATATTCCACAGATTCGAGGCCCGCCGACGTTTGCTTTTGATACAAGTATATAACTGAAGCATGGGACTTCAAATCCCAAAATTCTTCAATTAATCATAAAAAAATAAGCACTGGCACATCATTTTCCACTATTGATGATTGTGGACTGCTTATCCATTCAATGAACGCCGATTCACATCTTTTCTACAATCAGTAACATTCATGCAAACAATCTTTGTCTTATTATTTTTCCTATTATTCCTTCTGAATGCAAGCGGGCGCGGCGCGCACATTGATTCAAGAACATAAAATCCATAACATTCAAAACCCTAGTGATTTTTATTCTTCATGCAACAGCTGTAGGTTTCAAAGATCATGCAAAATAAACCCTAGCTTTTTGCTTTAACCTCGATCGCCTCTATAAATACATACCAATATTTCACCCATTTCATCTCAGTACACACAGAAGCAAGCTACAATGGCAAAACCGTGCTCCATGATCATCACCATTCTTTCCTTTCTCCTCGTTGGGTCATTATGTTTCCACCAAACCCTAGCAAGACAGAAAAGCCATGTAAAACACTCTCTAGTCCTTGGTCTAACCAATTCTAGGGTTTCCCTTCCAATCCCCAGAACCTCCAAAATATCAACAAAGAAACCATCAGAGGCGTTGGACATGATGGAGCCACTGAGGGAAGTTAGAGATGGCTACTTGATATCTTTGAATATCGGGACACCGCCACAGGTCATCCAAGTTTATATGGATACTGGGAGTGACCTAACTTGGGTTCCTTGTGGGAATCTATCTTTTGATTGTATGGATTGTGATGATTATAGGAACAACAAGTTAATGTCAACTTTCTCTCCTTCTCGTTCTTCTTCTTCATCTAGAGATATTTGTGCTAGTTCCTTCTGCCTTGACATTCATAGCTCTGATAACTCCTTTGATCCATGCATTATAGCTGGATGCTCACTGAATACTCTTCTAAAATCTACTTGTTCCAGGCCATGCCCTTCGTTTGCTTACACATATGGTGAAGGAGGGCTTGTAACTGGAACCCTAACCAGGGATACACTTAGGGTTCATGGAACTAGCCCTGGAATCAGTAGGGAAGTTCCTAAGTTTTGTTTTGGGTGTGTCGGATCAACATACAGAGAGCCTATTGGGATTGCAGGGTTTGGTAGGGGGGAACTTTCTCTTCCTTCACAGTTGGGGTTTCTTCAAAAGGGTTTCTCCCATTGTTTCTTGGCCTTCAAGTATGCAAATAACCCTAATATTTCAAGCCCTTTGATAATAGGAGATGATGCCATATCTTTTAAAGAAAATTTACAGTTCACCCCAATGTTGAAGAGTCCTATGTATCCCAACTATTATTACATTGGTCTAGAGGCCATTTCTGTAGGCAATAGTTCCTTAACTGAAGTGCCTTTAAGTTTAAAGGAGTTTGATTCTCAAGGAAATGGAGGAATGCTGATAGATTCAGGCACTACGTACACCCACCTGCCTGAGCCATTCTATTCACAACTTCTTTCAGTTCTTCAGTCAGAGATAACTTACCCTAGAGCCACAGAAGTAGAGGAAAGAACTGGATTTGATCTCTGTTATAAAGTCCCATGTCCAAACAACACATTTACAGATGATATATTTCCTTCAATAACTTTCCATTTATTGAACAATGTGAGCCTTCTTTTGCCCCAAGGAAACCATTTCTATGCCATGAGTGCTCCAAGCAACTCAAGTGCTGTGAAATGCTGGTTATTCCAAAGCATGGATGATGGTGACTATGGGCCAGCTGGGGTTTTTGGGAGCTTCCAACAGCAAAATGTTGAAGTGGTCTATGACTTGGAAAAAGAGAGAATTGGATTTCGACCAATGGACTGTGCTTCAGCTGCTTCTGCTCAAGGACTTCATAAAAAGTGATTCTAGTGGTAGTTAATGGCAGTTCCTGCTTTATACCCAATTCTGCTTTTTGGCCCACATAATAATGAGCAAGAATCAGTTGGTAGTTCTGCAAAATGAATGTATTTCTTTTTTCTACTTTTTGCTGTTTGGTTTGTACTTGGGTTAAGTCTTTGTACAAACTAGATTTTCATACTGTAAGGCTTTGGATTCATCGAGAAAAATCAGAAAATGTGCTGGATATATTCTCATTGTTTGGCATTAAAGGAACAAATTGTGGTGGAACAGCTTTTTAAAGGTTTATTTTCTATGATTAATGGCAATAGTGTGGCCAGTATGCGACTGTTCACATGCAAAAAATACATGTAATATAGATGATTAATAAGCTGAAAGTTAAGAGGAATCTTGGCCGCAACTGTGGGATAGCGTTGTGGATCGTCTTTTAGTTGCTGGCTATAAATTATGTCATCACAATGTCAGTATCCTTATGCAAGTTCTGTCTACTTACTATTACATGCTCATCAGTTAGGGGGATTGGATCCTCTAGTTACTAGTTATATAAAATTCACCCACTCTTTTATCAAAAGGTTAATATTATTTTACGCCTCCAATCATATTATGTAATATAAGTTTATATAAAATAATCTATATATATAATTCGTATATAGGAGCGAAAAGTTTCAAACCTCTGTTTTATTTTCCCATAGATTGTAGAGTGCTGCTAGCTTTAGCAAAGTATCTAGAGTTTCTTAGGGCTTCATTTATCTATCATTCTCAAGAAAATTAGTTGAAAGATGTTAGAGAGATATTAAGATTTTTTAGAGAGAGAGTGATTTTGTAAAAAATGAATGGGAAAATTTTCAGATTTGACAATTTTTTTTTAATTTTAATTTTTATTTGATCCCAATCAAAGTTTTTAATCTTTTGTGACAAAAAATATAATAGTTTTCTATTTTTGCTCCTCTTACAAAAAGTTTAAAATTTTATCTCTTTAAATAAATGTTTTTAGTAAAAATGTTTAGATTTAAAGTTAAAATGGTGAAACAATGACCAGAAAATAGTTATAAATTATTAAAAATGGTGAAAAATGATTGAAAAAACTGAAATTTGCATTTTTTCTTCGACTATGCATGCATCAGCACATGAACAATACATGAGCATCACATGATAATTTTTAATTTTCATTTTTTTTATTTTCTAGAATCAACTTATATCATTCTGGGATTATGATTATTTATTTATTTTTTAAAGTTTAAAATAAGGATAAACAATTTGCAAAAGACTAATCTCTTAAAGAAAAAAAAAATTACAATTGCTTAAATAATATTTTATAATTTGTAATGCATTCTTCCACAAATAAAGAAATTGAGTTTGAATACCCTTGTTAAGGATGTAAAAAATTAAAATTTAAAAATAAAATTTTTATTTAAATTAAAATAAATTAATTATTTAAAATTTAAAAAGTGTCACTTTTTTTTTTGTTAGAAACAATATTATAAAATTTAATAATAAAAAGTCTCTTAAATTATGTATACTGTAGCACGCAATGCGCAATGACGCTGTTCATGCGCCGGCGCATGCATAGCCAAAAAAATACAAATTTCAGCATTTTTAGAGTATTTTTTACCATTTTTGATAATTTATAACTATTTTCGACCATTGTTTCACTATTTTAACTCTAAATCTAAGTATTTTCACTAATTTTAAGATAGAGAAAATTTTAAACTTTTCTAAGAGGGGTAAAAATAAAAAACTATTATGTTTCTGTTATAAAAAATTAAAAACTTTTGACTGTGGTCAAATAAAAATCAATACTTAAAAAAGTGGTCAAATCCGAAAATTTTTCAAAATAAATTGTATAGCTCCTTGGTCCCTATTTATAGTAAAGAGAATATCCATGGGCTTGATGTGCTCTTAATGGGCTTTTTGTGTCCTTAATATGTCTTTTTACAATTAATTAAATAAATTATCATTTTGTTAATTTATGTATCTTACATTTTTCTCATTTTAAATAGTCTATCTCACAAAAATTGTGAAATAAGCTTAGTACAATAAGTTTGAATTCTTAATTTTACATAAAATATGCGAGGAAAATAAAATAAAATAAAACTTTACATTAAATCCTATGAATATTGCATTTGAATATTTAGCCCACTTCTTTTGAGAAGTTGATCTTTAATTTATTAGCATAAATCTTCAAAGTCGGCCTAGCTTTTCTTCAAGACAGACCTATCTACGCTTCTGTTTTTTTCATTCTCGGCCCGTGATTAGTATATTCTTCAGCTCTTCTCAGCCCAATTCTTCAAATAAAAGTCATCTTTGCTTCTTTTTTTTTTCATTCTCAGCTCATAACCAGCATTCTGCTCTTGGCCCAGTAGCTTTTTTACTTCCTTTCGATTCCCTTGAAATTTATTTACCAAAACAATTGCAAAAGGGGTAATTTGGAGATTTCAAAGAGAAACCCAAGCGTTTCCCAATAGGAGACCAATAAACCTTTTTGAAAAACAATCCTGCTCTTCTTTTCTTTTTTTTTCCTTATTTGCCTTTCTTGCTTTTCATGTCAAAGAGTTTATTTTTGCTCAGATCCATTTTCTTACAAACCGACAAATTTGAATTGACCCATCTACTTATTAGATATTTTATATTACTTTATGTTCTTAAAATATGTGTAATAATATTTTATTAAATTAATAAAATTTATTTATACATATAATTGAACATACATTTATTAGCTCATATTTATAAAGTATGTAATCTATGTATTACATATATAATGCTAATACAGAGAGTATAGATCACAAGTTCTTTATAAATTAAATTTAATTCACAATCATTAATAAAAAAGGACATTCCATTATGTAAGGTTGTAGTTTTTCTATTTTTTATAGTGGATAATTTACCTTGATCATCAAAGTATAGACTTTGAGTAGAAAAACTAGTTTATATGTTTTATTAAACAGGACTACTATGAATTTCGATCTGATTAACTAAATGTCATAGATCTTAATTCACAAAAGCTTTAATAAGCTTGATTGATCTTAATCCTGAGCAGGTAATGAACTTACATTCATGAGTTATATCTTTTAAGTTATTATAGAGTGAGATCCATATAAACGGTTAAAATCTCAATAGCTTGGAGATATAATTTTATGGGTCATAGGAATATATATTTATAAGATAAAATCTAATAATTAATATCCACCTAAGCTGTTTGCAGTACTTAATCATTAGAATGTGTGGCTACAGTTTATTTAATAAATTATTTATTAAATAATAATATTTATTTATAAATTTATTTACAAATATAGACATATTAAAATTGATCATTAGAATATTCAGTGACTTAAGGGCAAATAAATAATTAAAGAGGTAAGACATTTTTTTAAAGCCTAACTTTAATTATGGACATCAATTAGAGAGTCAATTAAGTGGTTATTATTAGTCTAAAGACCAAGCCTAATTTAATTAAATGGACTTTTACTTTATAACATAGGTTAGTAGAGTACAGCCCTTGACTTTTAGTAGAATAGCCTAGGGTTAACTTAGAAGAATTGGTGTATTATGAGATAATAAGGACTATGCCTTTTAAGTTGAAGCTAAGAAGCCCATGGGTCTTACAGTCCCTCTACTAGCTCAAATCCTAATCAAACTCTAATTTTCTAATCCTAATTAAATTCTAAATACCCAATGGAGATTCCTATATATATGGAAGATATAGAGTAGTAAAGTACAGAACAACCACAGAGAGAAAAATTTCTTTTTACGTATTCTTAAATGGGAAAAGAATTTAATTAATACCATTCTCTCATATTTTGGTATTAGTATTTTTAGAGATTAAGAAAGATCGACATGCCCATACGCGTTAAGTTCGAAGATTGAGGATAGTAGAGAAGATTGCAGCCAGTTAATTCAAGATCTATCATAGCGAGAAATTGAGGTAATCTTTTATCTCTATACATGTAATTATGAATAAGACGATCTAACTTCTGCTGCTTTTTCTTATTAAACAAAAAAAAATTATTTTACCGACCAACACTGCTTTCATAACCATTTTTGTTTCTCTCTGCCTTCTATCTTTACACTGAGACTTCTCTGTTTCTTCGTGTTCTATTCTCTAACTGTTAAAAAATTGGTGATTCAACAATCTTGATTAGACAAGAATTGAGATGAATACCAAAGTTGAGAGTCACAAGAAATCTAGAACGTGTGGGACACGTATGGAGAAGTCTAGGACTTGTAGGACACGAAGGGGAAAGTGAAACAGGATTCGAAGATGTGAAGGAAATGAAGGAATCGTAGGAGAAGCTACCAGCGCCGCAGCGCCCAGGGCTGAGTGCTGCGGCGCTTAACACAAAAGACCAGTGCCGCGGCGATGGGCGCGAGAAGGGCCAGCGCCGCAGCGCTCAGACTCATCAGGATGTCTATTTTGGTTCGAAATTTTGAGTTTTGGAAAGTTTTGAACTTTCAAAATAAGTATACTCTTACTCCAATAAGGAATAGGGTTAGTAGGCACGAAATACACCCTATATAAACACTTGTAAACCCTTTCTTTAAGATCAAGCATCTAAGGTTTCAAGATGTAACCATAAGAGAGAATAGAGGAGCTAGGTAGACACTAAGTGCGTGATGCACTAGGGTGTAACCTTTGGGGAGTGTTTTTTTTTAGATTCTTTGAGTGAATAAAAGAGAAACACCATAGATCCTTTTGGCTTAGATGCTCGGGTTATTCTTGTGTTCCTTGTAAAAATCTCTTATAAGGAGATACTAAGAGGTCTTAGAGAATCATAGTGATCAAGGGTAGATACTTAGAGGTCTCTATGGGAGATACTAAGGGGTCTTGTAAGATCATTGATGATATAAGAAGATACTTAGTGATCTATTTCAATAATAAGAAGCTGGATCATGGATCCTCTGTGGACGTAGGCAATTTTGGGCGGAACCACGTATATCTTGTGTCTTATTGATTGGTTTGTTTTCTTTATCTTTATTAGTATGTTAATCTTATGTATTCTTTCTTATGGTATCAAGTTATGATTTTTCGCTGCACATAGAGTAAAAGGGGTATCAAGGTTGTGGCTTAGTTGATGCCATAGGGGTGTCAAATTGAAGTGCATGGCTTGATATCCGCAACACTAACGAATGGCGACCAGGTGAGACGGTGATGGCGAGAGGGTGGATGGTTTTTCTAGTTGCTTCGCGATTTTTCTCTAGCGTATGGATGACAGCACTTCTTGGGTAAGCTTGAGCTTCTCTGGTGTATGACAGCACTATTTGGGTGCGCTTCTTCGACGTACAGCCCATCCCTTCTTCTTCCTTTTTTTAAATTTTGTATTATTACTATTATTATATATATTCTAGCTTTCATTTTTTATATTCATTGTTTGATTTGTAATTTTGTTATAGTGTTGTACCTTTGTTACTCGATTTGGTTTATTTAGGTCTTTTTGTTTTAATATATTATAGGAAGATACGCTTCGAGTTCATAACAGCGTATTGCTAGACCAAGCACTTTGTGTTCTTTTAAAATTGTATGTTCCTTGCTTTGATTGTTCCTTAAACACTAGATACATAATTCTCGATATTTTAGGTATTTTGTAAGTTGTTCAGTAGATCGTTGGCTTTTGCCATTTTTTACTCATATTTGATGTAATAAGGAATAATGCATTTGGGGTTTTGGGTAGTTGTATCTCTAAAAAAAATTAATTTTGCATATTTTTGTTCTTGGTGCTACATGTGTTTTATAGTAGATGTATGGTCTTTTGGGTATGATCTTTGCTTTATGTATTGTGCAATAGGACTTGTGATAAGGGTGGATGAACAATTTTGCGATGTATTTGTTGTTGGGTTACGAAGAAGTTTAACTCTCTTGGTTGTTTATGTTGCATTTTGTGAGAGATTCAAGAAAATGCTTTGTCATTAGAGTGTTGATCGGAAAAATATTTTGTTGAAGTGTCTATTTTATATATTTTTTTGTGTGTATATTTTAGTGTTGTAATGGCTCGGCCACACTATCATTTTTGTTGTTTTTAACTCATACTCTGAGTTTTTATTTTATTTGAATGTTTATACCTAAAGATTGTTTGGTTGTGTAGAGGTTTGGTGAAATAGTTTGGTTTGAGCTTCAAATGAAGCAACTTTTTGTTTTGGGGATGTATTATTTTCTATATATTTTTTTTTTGTGGAAACTTATTTGCTTACCAACAATGTTTATGAAATATGTATACGAGGAATTTTTCTAGTCAATTGTATCTTTGTGCTTGTTCTCAATTTGTGTTGTTTATAAAGGCATGTAATGTTACAAAACCTCAGGTATTTTTTACATTTATATGGAGATGTTGCTTTGTTTGAAATTTTTTTTTGAGATTTTTTTTTGGTGATTTGTTTGCCTTGGTGTCGATTTCACTTACTCAAATGAAGTATTCTATCTCTTTATTTGATTTTCATATCTCGATATTTTGCTTATCAAAAGCATTATCTAATATTTGTGTTTATTTTTTTATATATTGATGGCAGTTTATATAATTGTACAATTATTTTATTTGGTTAATATTTTTTTATTATTGGTGATTCATGGTTCTTAGGGCTCTATTGATTCATGGTTATCAAGAAATTAGTAGAGAGATTTAAGAGATTAGGGAAATCTAGAGAGATTAGGATTTTTAGAGAGAGTATGGTTTTTATAAAATGAATTGAATTATGCATTAAGCTCCTTGGATCCTCTATTTATAGTAAGAAAAGGCCTATAGGCTTGGTGTAATTACAAATGTGCCCTTAATGGGTTTTTATACAATTAATTAAATAAGTTATCATTTTGGTAATTTATGATTCTTACACTTATTCCCCTTTTAAATAGTCTATTTCATAAGATTATTTTATGGAGTAGATTTAGTACAATAATTTGGGGTTCTAGTGTTATAAGAATTTTTTGAAGAATACAATAAGAATTTATTTGGCCTGATATTCTTTTTCTTCTTCATCATCTATCTTCTGCTTTTTGGAGCATGCGTGGTTTGCCTAGACTGTACGTCTTTCTTAACTCGCATTTCTATGTTCTTACAGCGTCATGTTCTTTGGCAACTAGTTGGTGGTGTTCTGTCTGGCACTACTCCTCTGGTTAGAGACAAGCGAGCTATTCGATTTCGGAGAGTAGGTGGTTTGCTTTTTTTCTTCAACAGTTTATTCATTGTCACCATTTGTCATTTTTATTTTTTTTTCGTTCTTGAAATGTTTTGCCTCTCTAGAAGCTTTTCCTAAGACAGGAACTTGTTGAGACTTTTTTCAATGAGTCTATTAGTTCATTGAATCAAAAAGTTGCAAACTTTGAGTCACAACTCACGTATATCCAATTTACTGTAGATAAAAAGGATGCCTTACTAAATGAGAGAGATTAAGAAATTGTAGAGCTCGAGTTTAAACTCATATCTATTTAGCTTGACGCTGATTAACAGGATGTTTTATTGATGAAAAATAATGCTATTATTGGGCGTTTGACTGCTGATTTGGCATCTAACCAATGAGAAAAGGCCTGTTAATGATTTAGTTTTCAAGCAACTCATTGATGTCCTTGTCAAGGATTCTGAACTCGTTGCAAGTTAAGAAGAGATAGCATGTTTTAGATTAAAGCTTTTGGAGTGGCTGTAGTGCTATGATTGACTTTCTCATTGGAAGAGAGTTCAGGCTTATTAGCTAAAGGGTTTCCTTATAGAAAGGTTGACCAGTACTAGCACTTTGCATTTGTTTCTTTTACGAATTTTAGCTATCTTTTACTAATGATGATCTGAATCGTGATAGGGCAGATGAATCATATTTAGAGTTTAAGTTTAATAGGAGTGATGATTCTCTTAGACAACTAGAAGTTAGTCTCAATGTTCTTCTTTTTGGATTATCTTCTCATGAGATATTGGTGAGTTTTTTTTGTTTATTTTGTACTTTTATTTTTGTTTGTCCGTTATTGTTATTTTAATATAATATCTTTTTTTCTTTATCAGTATGAATGTGTGACATAATCAATCATCTTTTTATTATGATAGTACGACTTAATTAGTCGTCTTTGATTATGAGGTTGTGACATGCTCAATCATCTTTTCATTTTAATCGTGCTACTTGTTTAGTCATCTTTTAATCATGCGACTTATTTGGTCGTCTTTTAATTCTGATCTTGTGACATGATTGGTCGTCTTTTCATCATGAGTATGTGACATAATTTTTTAACTTTTAATTTTGAATGTGTAACATAATTAGTTATCTTTTGTTATAATGATGCGATATACTCAATCGTCCTTTTCATCTTATGATTATAAGGGTGCAACATACTCAGTCGTCTTTTGATTATAAAGGTACAACATACTCATTCATCTTATGATTATAAAGGTGCAATAAATTCGACAGTCTTTTTCATTATGAGGGTGAGACATATTTAGTAGTCTTACAATTATGCGATTTGTTTTGTCGTCTTTAAAGTCATACAGTGAGTTAAACTGGAATGTGATTTGTAGTTTACAAGACTTTTTATTGTTATGATATATTTATAAAGGAAATGGTTTATATCTTATATAAAATAATTTGTTAATAACTTTTTATTTGAAAGCTTGTGTAAACAAGTGCCATGCAAAGCTTTAATAATTCTCAACTCGCAAGATTTGAAAATTTGTGAGATTTAACTTCATGATATGTTGTCATTTTATGTGAGACTTTCATCATCTAGTCGATTGCTTAATGATAAGAACTTGTAGTTGATTAAAGATTTCATCGGATAAAAAAATAACACAGTTAAAGAAGAAGAAAAAAACGAGCTGTTCATTTTCTTCTTCCTCCATCTACGACTTACTTCTTGAACAACGAAAAGCCACTCATTCATAACACTCTAACTACATATAAACTGTTCATTTTCTTCTTCCTCTGTCTGTGACTGCGGTCGCCAAGCTGCCATCCACGAGAACTTCAACAATCGTTGAACGAGATCACCCCAGAAGATCTCATTGTCATTGATGGAGCAAAACCGATAATCTCATGGATGCATCTCTCTTGTAACTTTGGCACTCGGTTTTGCGTGAATCTTCTAACTTCGGACCTAGTACTCTTCCAATGATCTCATGGATGCAACTGTCTTGTAACTCCGGCTCAGTATTCCATTTTTTTTATTTGGTTTCTGAAATTGATTTGGGTTATTGAAAATTGCTTCCTTGTTCACCGAGTGATGATATGAATTGGAGCCTGAACCATTATGAATATGAATTGGATGACATGGTTGAATTAATGCTAAGGTTCAGACTGAACAAATAGATTAATGCTAAGGTTCCGTGTAATGTTATGTTTTCCAAAGATGTAGGGATTTAAGTCTCAAAGTTAAAGCTAAACTTTTAGATATGTTGTTATATAAATAAAAAGCATATATAGGTGGGTATCTCTTTGATTTTTGGTTTTGTGTTTTGTTGTGTGTTTTAGGCATCTGGGTTATGTCTATAGATTTATAATTTGTCAACAAGAAAGGAAAAAAGATTGGATTTTTGGATTTGGTTTTGGTTTTAGTTTTGGTTTGAGTTTACAGTGAAGAAGAAGAATCAACAAGAATGGCAAATGAAGAAGAGAAAAAGCAAAGACTTTTATGCAGTGTTGAGGGTTGAATATGAATATTAAGTTGTTTCTGATTATTATGATCAGATTTATATTGTCGGCGCCGGCATTAAGTTTGTTTTGTAGATGACAATGTGGCCTTGGCAATGATTTAGTTTTTTTCTTCTGGTAGGAGAAAGGAAAAAACAAAAAAAAGGAAAATTCACCGAATTGATTAAATTAAAAATTGAAAAACAAAGACGCACGCGCCGGTGCGTCTTAGGCAAAAAAATGTCGGATTCTGTCATTTTCGGTCACGTGTCCAATTTTTTTTATTTAATTTATATTTTTTATGTTTATTTATAATTATGTAAATAAAATTTTATTTTATCAATATTAGGTTAGGTTGTTAGTTATAATTAAATTTTAATTTAATAGTTAGTTATATGTTGATTATTATTTTGTCAATATTAATAATTTTTTAATTTTTTCAAGAAGGAGAATGTCTCAAAAGAATACGTAATTGTCAAAAAATATTTCTACCGAACGAACATACATACTTACTCGAAGTTATGGGTTATACGAAATATAAAAAGCAAATTGACTTTGAGGCAGGTAGAAATATTTAGAACCACATATTTTTGTAGTTTTTTGGATGTATCAGATATTTCATTCTCAGATATTTTAGCACATGAGATTTGATTAAGACGTGTACATACCAAAACTTTATATGAAAAATTATGGTTCTATATAGGCAAAAGACGTATTAGATTCTCTCGTCAAGAATTTTATTTGATTACTGGTTTAAGAATGAGGGATTATCTTGTAGTAAGTGGGTTAGGTGATAGACTATGCCATAAATATTTTTCGGGTAGAAATGAGTTGACTTACAAGGATTTGGATTCGTGGTTCGTTAGCGTTACATTTGACGATGATGTAGATGCACTAAAAATGTGTCTATTTTATGTATTTTATAAATTATTAATGCCACGTGATCGGAATAGAATCATACAATATTTTAAACTTCATCTCGTAGATAATTTAGATTAGTTTAATGTCTATCCTTGGGGCATGATTACATGGACTGTACTCTACAATAGTTTATGTACGGCTCCAATTAAAAAGTTAGCGAAGGTAAAAAAAACAGGCGCTGGGGATAAGGAATCATACAACTTATACTCATTTAGTCATGCATTCTTGGTAAGTAATTCTATTTTTTTAATTCATTATCATATTGGGATAGCTAAAATTTATTTTATTGACATTGTAATTTTTAAATTTATTATCATCTTAAGTGTGGATCTACGAGGCGATCCCAAGGTGTAGGGAGCTATTTACCGACATGAATGAAGACTATTTTTCTCGTATTCTAAATTGGTCTGGCACAAGCACCCTATTATACGAAAACATCGTAGATGTCCTCTTCGATGGTGTTGGGGTATGCTTTTATGTTCAACAAAAAGTATATATAACTTCCTTATAATTTGTGTTATATTTTTTAATAATGATTAATAAATCTAAAATATTATAAAGGCTTTATAGGTTCATAAGAAATTGGTACCCCATAAACATGAGAAGACTGCCGACTATCGCGCGGTGGTAAACTTTTGTATTCCATCGAAAAAATGGGGAGTAAGTCTTAAGTTGGAGACAGTTGATATCCCAGACACCCAATTCACCGATAATCTGCAGACTCTCTATGAATTTGAAGCCCCGCCGGCGATTGAATCAATGGTATAATAATTTTATTTTATTTTCTTAAATTATAATTACTTATGTTACTGATTAGTATTAGCTTGTGAAAATTGATTATAATAACTTATTTATAATTTCAGTCCGGCACGTCAACATCACAGTATCAAATCCTAGAGAAGAGGATGAATGATCTTGAAAAAAGAATATTTACCAGAATTGACAAAGGTAACACAGAGCTTTCGGCCAAAATTGATAAGGCTGAAGAAAATATCTTGCATCAGATATCTGTCTTGGTGCAACAGCTTAAACCAACTAAGATCTCTGAGGATGTAAGGCATAGTATGGTACATTTTAAACCTAAATTATATTGGGTACAAAATTTAACAAGTCAATACATTATTGGTATTGTTTGGTTTTGTAGAGTACCGAATTCATGGCTGTTGACTTTCAAACATTTGCTCCTGCTAGCGAGTCTCACCATCAGCCATTGGCTCTTGTAGCTGATAGCCCTGCAAGTGTGAAAATTATACCTACTCCGTTGAGTGAAAACATAAGCAGGTATGGGCACCTTCGCAAGAAGATAGCAGCCCAAGTCAGTCCATATAACAATCCGTTAAAATAGCCCGCGAAGAAGAAACTTATGAAATTGCAAGTATAACCTACTATTGACATAAACGGGCAGTTAATTTCTATTAATCAGATTAAATATACTGAGCTTTTTGATTGGATAAAAAACAATGACCCAACACAACAGGTTCGTTTAGGCGGACTCAATCCGAACAACACATGGTTTAATGAGCTACTACAAAAATAGCTTGACAATTCGGTGAGGACTTATTTTTACTTTTTTTGTTTTGTGAGTTGTCTAATAACATCAAAACTTATACATTTTCTTTGTGTTTTGTAGCACATAAATGAATATTTGAAGATTTTGTGTTTGCATCAAAGAACGTTTCTGACATGTACTTATAAGATTGTACAACTGTATATGCATATTTCTACGTGAGCTATTATATTACCAATTTATTGTGCATATAATATTATCATACCAATGTGTATTTTAACTATTATTGAGTTTAACGAGTATATTTTATTTGTGTTTAGGAATACATTCGACAAATATGGCAAATGTCCTTCACTGCCAATCCTCCAACCAACAATGAATGGCTCGAAATGTTATCGGCTTATGCACTCAAAGACCAAGTTACTTGGTGCTAAACCATGGGCATCGGTCAATAAGGTACTTTTTAAGAATAATAATGATTGTTTACTATGCATATAACAACATTAAGTTAAAAATAATATCATAATTATTTTTGTAGGTATATATCCCTCTAAATATCAATCAAGAACATTGGATTGTAGCGCAACTCGACCATGTTCGGTTTGTAATCGTTCTTTATGATTCTAGCATGAACGGCAATTCAGATGAGTCCATCATGAAATTTATAGAGCCTTTGTGTGTTGCAATGCTTTTGTACCTTTAAATGTGTAAATTTTATAGTTTAAAAGGCATACAAAACCCAAATTTATTCCCTTGGCCAGTGACTCGTATCCGGGAGAATGTGCCGCAACAAGAGGTCAGGAGCGGGGACTGTTATATCTTCGCTTGTATGCATATTGAATATCTTATGTTAGGTCGGCCATTTGTCTCATTCCCTGACATTGGTACCTTTTATAGACAAAAGATAGCCGTTGATTTATGGACCTGTCACGCCCCATACCCAAAAGATTTAACACACGACATCACTTACATTCATTCAATAATATTTAAACATTCATTTCAATTTCTTTTAGAATTATAACAATTGAATTATAACTGAGACAATTAGTAAACCGGAGATACGCAGAGTTTTCTCAGAGATTAACACTCTACTACGTCATCAGTAGCAATTTTGTTACCGAAAGCCCAGAATATATTCATTGCAAATTCTTACTTAAAATCAACCAATAACCACACTTGGTGAAACTTAAACCAAATCCAACCACACACAATAAAATAATACATAAGTATTTATTCAATAGGGACAAATCAGATATCTTATCTCACGTATCTCCAAATGAAACACTCAACAACCTAGCAACTTAGGAAACCCAAGGAACAGCAAAAGCCTTGCCAAATCCACTAAGCACACATGTACTTTATTTACCTGAAATCATCATAAACTATAATGAGTATAAAACTCAGTAAGTATACTAGTTTTTTATATATCAAATACAAATACATATATGTACACAATGCATATGTATGATATGCTGTGATCAATCAAAATCATAATCTTATCAAATCGCATGTCATGTAAGCGTTTACACATTCTTTCAAAACATATAATAGGAATACCATCACTCAACTACTACTTAGTAGGACTTACATATCATATAATGAGCCAAATGTCACTCGTAGGTGACATACCGTATGAGAGGAATAGTACAAGTGAGGTTTTTAAATCACACATATATAATGCTCATGCCCGAAGGTAAAAGCCAAACCCTCACCCTGATCATCGGTGAGTCCTCTCACATGCACCAATACGCCACCACACGAATGTGATGACTCACTCTTCCTTTAGGTACCAATAGGATCCTCCCTACATACGGAACACATAACATATACCAATCTCGAAGAAAATGTCACACATAAAGGCTCCACAAATCACATAAAATGACTACTAAGTTAACAGTGAGTTCAAGTACCCTCAAAACACAAAATATTTCTCATGGATATATTACACTTCAAAAGATTTCTTTGTTAAACACATCTTATTTTGAAAGTTCACTTTCAAAAACACATGTATGTCCATGCTCAATGTCAATGCTCACATTCATAAACATATTTCTTTCACATTTCATATCAAATATACTTTGACATAATATAAACATATTTCTAAGCACATTTAAAATATCATACATCAATAATTACTATATTTATTGTGATTTCAGTAAAATTCTAGTATACTTACCTCTTAGCACTTTCGGGTACAAGGCTTAATTCTCCTTAACCTATCAATGGAGATTAATCCTTTCATAAGCCTCACAATTCACACAAAATAATTTAAATAGCTTACAAAATTATACTTATTGCACTTATCATATCAAATTGGTCTAATTACTTGGTTTCTCAAAACTTATCATTCTGACCACTTACACTTAACAAAATTTTCTTATATATCAAATGATGTCCAATCATTCCTGACAGGATCAAGATATTTATTGAATAGTATTAAATCTCCTAATTTTATAAAATCATATACTAACTCAAAAATTATAAAACTACCACCAAAATACTCTTGACACATATCTCAATTCATGATAAATATTTTACTTCAAAATCACTCCCAAAAGTATTTTAAAACTATTTTATTCTATAGCTTTGAAAATTTGTTAATCAAATACTGCAATGAGCTGATACTCTTTAGAAAATTTTAACAATTTAACCACATTGATCTAAATCCTCGATTTTGAGTATATCATATTAGACATATAAAATTATCATATTCCATAAATTCATAATTTTTAAAGATCATTAAGCAGATCAGAAATTATTTGTCACTGTATCATACTGTTTACACAGGAAATTTCCAGAAATTCATGGTCATTTTGGTAAATTCACTAAAAATTCAATTTCTAGAATTTTCAATCGATTCAAAGTCTCAGATAATCATAAACATGTCTAACTTCATATACGCAAAATTCAAAACCAGAATCAAATCACAAAAGTTTATAAAAATTTTGGATCAGGAGACTATCAAGTAGAAATTCTGCAATTCATCAAGATTTATCAAGCTATCTACATAGATCATCATCAATTCTCACAATATCTTATGAAATACACATCAAATCCTCAATTATACATATTTACAAAAATTAAAAATTAAAGAAACTAACTTAATTAACACCAATAAATTGAGAAATAGTTGTGATATACCTCTTAAAATCTAAAATTCCAATTTCTTCTTCTTCTCTTTCTCTCCCCTCTATTTCTCTCTTTTCTCTCTCTAAAGGGGTAGCTCGACCCAAAAATGAGTAAATTAGGATTTCAAAAGTGTATTTATATACTAAGGGGCTAATTTTTATGATTTACGAATTTGCCCCTAAAACTTTCAAAGTATTACAATTGGGTCCCTAAAATAAATCTAAAGTCTTACAAATAAACCCAATACTAATAGTATATCCTTAACCTATACAAACACTACTAATAATAATACATAAATCAAGTATCACCCACATACAAATAAAATATGTATATAAATACTTATTCTTACCGATTATGGATACTGGTTACTACAGGACCGCTGCTTCATAGATATTTAGTACTATAATTTTTTTTATATGCATTGATTTGGGTGTATAATTGATATACTATAATTGATTGTGACCGTTGATTTGGGTGTATATGTGCGGAAGTGATTTTGTAGTTTGATAGAAGTGTGTTTATTCAATATAGTAGGGTTGGGATTGTTCATAATTGATTGTGGCCGTTGATTTTGGTGTATGTGTGTGGAAGTAATTTTGTAGTTTGATAGAAGTGTGTTTATTCAATATGGCAGGTTTGGGATTGTTCATATTATAGAGGAGATTCTATCAAAATTTCGTGAAAATTATCAACATAATACTAAAGAAAAGTGCATTAAAATAAAATAAGTATGTAATACAAAGTATAAGTGCATTACAAAATAAGTGAATTACAAAATAAGTAAGTATGTAATACAAAGTATAAGTACATTTGTATTATGAAACGAGTGCATTACAAAATAAGTGCACAAAAGTGACAAAACTTGACTCTCATACATAATTAAGCCTTATGATATAGCTCTTTCCCATATTAGCCTTATATTATATATAATTAAATATCAATAAGGTAAATTTTATAAACAAATATACATCACCTGCTCTGTAAAGGTACAGGGTTTTGACACGTTTGTCGATTACATTCATGTTATCTACAACGACTACATATATTCTTTGATGGTTCCTCTCCTTGAGATTGAATCTGATTCATTCGACGTCTGCCTGACTAACGACATGCTATCGAAGGCTGAATGTCTATATTTTTCAAATACTCTGGGACTATCTAATCTGACACTTGACCAACCGGAAGTATTGGCTCGCTATAGGCACGGAATAAAGTGTCAGATGTGTAATAAGTCGAACAAAGACTCTCGTGCGATAATCTAATGTATCTACATGTGGCGAGTGCATGGGAACAAGGTAGTTGTCGATAATCAAACTTCCGACAGCTGCATGTTCTTTTACCAATGTCTGCTATCCAGTTTACTCCACCATCCATAACTACAAATTATAAATCATCAACGGGATAAATTGTCATTCGACGTATGTCATCGTTATGTTTTATGACTTTATGATGTGCCCAGTTCGTTAAGATATTCGTCATATTTTGTGCTGTCAATCATCTATGATAAAACCAAAATTGCGTTAGCTCCCGCATCCACTCCAGCAAATTAGTCACCAGAAGCTTTCTTGTTTCTTTTGCAACTGCATTAATGCTCTCAGCGATATTAGTAGTCATAATGTCGTACCTTCTGAAAGCACCAGATGATTGTGTCCATCTCACCGTACCAACATCTTCCTCCAAATACTTCATTACGTTAGGTCTCATTTATCGCATCTTGTTTAATTGGTATTGATAATCAGGGACACAATAAGCCTTAGCAGCAGTGAAGTAGGCAGATAGGTATACCCATTTTTTAAACTTATCTGATGGTAACTTGTATTTTGTCATCAAATTTCCTTTCAAATGATAGATGCAGAACCCATGATATGCATGAGGAAACACACTCTGTATAGCTCTCTCAATATTGGCATGTCGATCAGATATGAAGATAATATTCTGATGATCTGCAATAACTCCTCACAGTTTAACCATAAACCACTCACAAGAAGTATCATTTTCTAAGTCAGCAATTCCCCAAGCCAATGAAAATATATGATTGTTTTCATATTTACAAACGGCCACAAACATTGTACCAAGATAGGAACCTTTCAAAAATATTCCATCCACTGTAATCACCGACCAGATTGATGAATTAAAACCTCTGATACAGGGTCCTAACGCCATAAAGAAATACTTGAAGTGATTATCCGCGTTAGTTTTCAAATGAGTAGTCGTACCCGGGTTATTTTGTTGCAACACATAGCTGTATGCAGGAAGCAATCTGAACGAATCCTCTGGAGCACCTCTTATCAATCTTAATGCACGCTCCCTAGCACACCAAGATGTAGCATACGTTATCTGAACACTGAATTGTTCACGTATATCTGCTTGAATGTCTTTTAGCCTATAGTTTTTATTGACCAATGTGAACTTATATTTTATTACTTTAGCAATAATTCAGCTCTTGGCTTGCCAATGACCATCCCGTAGTTGACTCAAAATACAAGTGTGCTTTGTATCTACTCACCTAACAATAAAAAAATGTCGCCCTTCTGTCGACACTACCCGTAATCTCCACTTGCAATTGTCATCATTGCATTTTAACTTGAAATGATCTTTGGTGGATTTGTAAACTCTAAAACTCTATGTTCCCTTCAGTGCAACCATACTTATAGATTCATGAATTTTATCTTTGTTGTTATATAATTTTTCTACAAATATATCACCAATCCCAATACAAGACATTTTTTCCTATACATTCAAGTCAAATAGTGGTATTTCAGGCTGAAACTAAAATGGGTTTTCTACCTTAACCCTTTCTTCTCTACCATAATCATCATCATCATCATCATCATCATCATCTTTATCATCACTAGTATCATCATTTACATCTCAATTCTCTTCATAATCATCATCATCATCATCATCATCATTTTTACCATCATCATTAACCTCATAACCATGATTATTATTCTCATAACATTCCTCATTTTTTTTCCTTATTACTTACATTATATCCAACATCTTCACCAATATTATAGCCAAGATCAACGCCAACATCTCTATATGTGTAGCCTCGTTGTTCGTTGAACATCGAAGGAGAATAATGATAATCTTCCGAGAAATTTGGAATATACACAGAATTTTCCGATGGGAATTGCTTAGCATAACCTTCTTTTTGTTTCATTGGTGCTTCTGCATTTCTTTCAGGTCTTCGAGGATCTATTGTTACACAAAGTAGTGTAGCCAAATTATTCTATAAGCTCAACCATAATATTGCATCATTGTCATTTTTAAGTGGAATGGGTCTCAACTTTATGGTACTTGAAGGAACCTCAAACTTCAAAGTTACTTTATAATGCACCTCATTAACTCCTAAAAGATGACAAATTCTTCTCAACAACACTTTGTATCTAATATTTTTTGCAACAAATATATGCATATTTTGATATCCAATATATCTTTCAAAACCATCGCTACAACTCTCCCATCTTCTCCCAAAACATATAATGGTCGAAATTTGTGACATAATTTTAATTTAATTATATATAATTAAATTAAAAATAAAATTATATATAACTAATTATATATATAAATATATTTTTATTTTAAATATATAAAATAAATAAATAAATTTGGTGGTGGTCCTACGGTGTTGCGGTGGTGCGCATGAGTACCTTGTTGCCATCGATGCTCATGCCTGTGCATGAGCGCTTTGTTGCGACTGGTGCACATACAAGGCGACGGCCAACAACAGCTACATGTGCAGTCACGACCCAACAATAACAGCTACATAAGCAATCACGCACTGTCTGAAATAATCGAGTTTAATCATATTTTTATTATTTTTCATTCATTACATTTATTTCAATAAATATAAATAATACTATTAATTAAAACAAACAAAAACTTACTACTTTTCAACTTCAGCTATTCTTCTCAGTCTTCGGATCGTCGCATCAAGAAATATCTTCAAAATTGATAGCAGATCTTAGATTTTGGGTTTTACAAGTGGGTTTAAGAATAAAACGAGAAGAGATGATATTATGAGGGGTAAAATAAAAGAAAATAATATTTAGAGTTTGGATGGTTTATATATTTAAATAAAATAAAATAAAATAAAAAATTTACTTTGAGCGCATGCATTAGGCACACACCCAACGTATGCGCCCAAAGCAAAGCATTGTTGGGAGCATGCCTTACGCGCGCGCCCAATGCATACAGCCAAAGTAAAGTATTGTTAGGCGCATGCCTTACATGCACGCCGAATGCATGCGCTCAAGGCTTTGTATTTTCTTAAATAATTTTTTTTTTAATTTTTTAATTTATATTTAATTTATTTATAAATAATATTTAATTAATATATAATTATTTATTTTATTTTTAAATTTATTTATTAAAAAAATCAATTGAGTGCTTGTTGGGCGTACTCGCCTAGCAAGCATTTTGCTCGCTAGGCGAGCGCCCAGCAAGTTTTTTTTTTTTCTTTATAATTTATATTATTATTTTTTTAAACTATTATTGTTATTATTATAAATAATATCTTTTTATAATTAATTAAAATATAATTATTTAAAAATTTATGTTCTTAATTAATTTATATAAAATAAAATAAAAGATTAAATAACAACAAAATTTTATTAAAATTGTAATAATGGTAAAATAGTAAACATCACGTATATTTGGTTAATATAATTTAAAATATTTAATTTTGATTAAAATAAAATTTATATTAAATTAATAGTAATTTAAAATATTTAATTTTGATTAAAATAAAATTTATATTAAATTAATAGTTAACCCGAGGAATTTCCCAAAAACAATGACCCCTCCATGTTTTGATGCATTAACTGTAGTAAGAAAATTTCCCAAAGTTTATAGATCTAGCATGGGTGTGAGAAAGATGAAGGTTTGAAGTAGAAAGACGGATTAGGAAAAGAAAAGGAAAGAGATTCTTTTTAAATTTTGTTGTAATTATTATTATTAAAAATTAAAAAAAATATTATTAATTTATTATTAAAAAATTAAATTTTTATGAGAAATTGTATATTTTCGTTTGTTGTGTAAAAATAAAATAATTATATTATTTTATTTCAAATTTTAAAAAATAATTTAAATTTTTTATGTAATTCTATTAATTTTAACAGAATATTTTTTAATGACTTTTTTAATAATTAAATATTACTGTATATTTTTTTAAATTTAATAAATATTAAAAAAATTAAATAATACTTTAAGGGTATTCATGGTAATATAGTGATATTATCATGATATTAATTTATTTCATTAATATCCTGAACATAGATTATTATTCGCCAATAAATGCGAAAAATAGTATCAAGCATGATAAATAATGCAAAAATAATTTAAATCATAGAAATGATCAAACTTATCATGATAATACTTGTGATGATCACATGTTGACCAGATAACAACTATAGATTGGGCTTATGATCGGATAGGAAAATAATAATCTATGTTTAGGATATTAATGAAATAAATTAATATTTATTTTTAAAAATAAAATAAATCTTGACTGTGTAATTTAATATATGCAATAATTTATTGTGATCAAATTTAGCCATAATATCAATGTTTAATCAAAAGGATAATTATAAGTAATTAATAAATTATAAAAATAATAATAAGCAATTAAATGACATGTAAATTTTTTATTACCATTTAATGATTGTAATGCACGATCCCTTAATGATAGCCAAAAAAGAATGATGATGATGATAAAATAAAACAACGAGCAATAGAATAAATTATTTATAATGAAATAAAATAATTAAAACATTAATATTGTTTTCAAATTTGGAATGGCATAATGATGATAATGGAATGACGATGAATAAAATAATCATGGTAAATAAAGTAATTGCTCATGATGAATAAAATAATAAATATAAATAAAGTAATGCCCATGAAAATTGGTCTATTAATTGTCTTGTAAGCATTTTTATTTATTTATTTATTTGATTATAAAGTAAAGACTTTTTATAGAATATTTTTAAAGAATAGAAGTGTTTAATAAGACAGGGTCTTGATAAGTCATTTTAAATATTAATAATTTATTTATTAAAAATAATAAAATAATTAAAATATTCAAAATAATGATAAATTTTATGTGGGCCAAAGTAGTTTCATTTATTTTATCATATGTGTCTCATTTGACTATTATTATTATTATTATGAGAATTTCTTCAGTACAGTTATACAGTCGGTTGTCTCAATTATTAGGTTAATCTAATGGTTGAGATTTGATGATATAAATCTGTACAACAGGTTAATTGAGATATATCAAAATCCTCCCATAATGTTTAGTTAAATATAAAATAATTTTTTTAAAATTAAATCATTAACAAAATATCCCTTTATGATATTAAAAAATTAAAAATAATATATTACATTGTATGTTATAACTTTAATTTTAATAATATTAAATTTTATAATTCTGATTCTAATTTTAATTTTAATTACATTAAATCTTATAATTTTAATTTTAAATCTAATTTCAATTTTAATTTTAATTACGTTAAATATTATCATTTCAATTTTAAATTTAATTTCAAATGTTAAATGATACAATTCTAATTTCAATTACGTTAAATATTATAATTTTAATTTCAATTTCAATTTTAATTATGTTAAATGTTACAGTTCTAATTTTAATTTCAATTGTGTTAAAATTTTATAATTTCAATTTCAATTTTAATTACATTAAATATTATAATTTAAATTCCAATTTCGATTTCAATTTAAGTTAAGAGTTATAATTTCAATTCTAATTTTGATTTCAATTTCAATTACATTAAATGTTATAATTACAATTTCAATGTAAATTTCAATTACATTAAATGTTACAATTTCAATTTCAATTATGTTAAATGTTATAATTCTAAATCCATTTTGATTTTATTTATATTAAATGTTATAATTTTAAATATAATTTCAATTTCATTTACGTTAAAAGTTACAACTCTAATTTTGATTATGTTAAATGTTATAATTCTAATTCTAATTTTAATTACATAAAATATTATAATTCCAATTTTAATTTAACTTACTTTAAATATTATAATTCAAATTTCAATTTTAATTTTAATTACGTTAAAATTATAATTTTATTTTTAATTTCAATTTCAATTTAAATTAAATATTAAATATCACAATTTCAATTCCAATTCTAATTTTAATGACATAAAATAATATAGTTTCAGTTTCAATTTTAAGTACGTTAAATGTTATAATCCTAATTCAATTTTACTTTTAATTATATTAAACATTATAATTTCAATTTCAATTTCAGCTTCAATGACGTTAAACGTTATAATTACAATTCTAATTTTAAACTCAATTTCAATTACGTTATATGTTATAATTAATCATTTTAAATTTTATTTCAATAACATTAAATATTAATTTCAATAACGTTAAATATTATAATTTTAATTCTAATTTTAATAACATTAAATGCTATAATTTTAATTTTAATTTTAATTTTTTAATTACGGTAAATCTTATAATTCTAATTTCAGTTTCGTTAAATGTTATAATTTCAAATCTAATTTTAATTTGATATTGTATAATTGGTTTATAGTTAAATAAATTAAATTAAATGATAAAAATTTGAAAACATAATCTGTAATTGTCGCCAGAAACGGCGGCCGACCGGTGGCTAGATGCCAAAAACTTTAATTTAGCTTAATTAAAATATTTTGTTATATATTCTTAAATTTAATGTAACTTAAATTTTATTTATAATTTTAATAAAAAGTAGTTAATTGAATATTAATTATTCATTAACTTAGAATAATAATTACTATTTTAAGTATGAAGTTAAATAAAATTTAATAAGAAATTAAAGATTAAATATAAAAACTTTAATTTTAATATCACATGACGTCCTGTGGCGACGCCACGTGGCGTGGCTTTTTTATGTTAACCATAGTTATTTATGATACATATAAAATATCATCCATTTGTATTATATTATATTTTTTGTGAAGTTAAATACAAATTTACAATTTATAAATAAGTGGGGACACCCTCTTATATTTGTGGGTGAAATGTGCAAAAGTGAGAACACGTCCTACATTAAGTGAGATACAATATACAATAAGTTGTGAATGTAAAAAATGGAAATATATTACATGATATAAGGGGAAGTTATTTTATGGGTATCCTAAACAAGGGATTAACTACAGTACAATCGGTTGTGTCATACAGCTAGCTGACATCAGCTAAGGTGACCGACAATTTTAGATATTGCCTGTTATTTTAGCTTTTATCATAAAAGCCCCTCTATTAATAAAATTATAAAAATATATTTTGACTCAATTAAGTCCAAAAAAAAACTAAAAAAGAAAATAATGTCATTATAATTGTTTTTGATAAATCAAACATATTTTATATAAAAATTTGTAAACATAAATTAAATATTATTCTAATGATAATGACCAATAAAAAATAAAGAAAAAATACATACCCAAAAATTTTAATTTCAATTAAATTAAATGTTATAATTTCAAATTCAATTTATATGTCAAATATGTTAAATGTTATAATTTCAATTCCAATTTCATTTTTAATTACGTAAAATATTATAATTTCAAATTCAATTTCAATTACGTTAAATGTTATAATTCAAATTTCAATTTTAATTTTAATTATATTAAATATTATAATTTCAATTTTAACATAACATAGTTACATAGTAAAGTGAAAAGCATGACGAGAATGTTTAACTCGAGATGTTAAAATGTGCAAAATCAATGGGTGTCGGAGCAACTACAATTGCTTCAACGAATTGAAGAAAATGCTAGATCAAAAGAAGGTGATACTACGAGCCCTCTGCCCTATGCATCTAACCAGTTCACGTGGTTCACTAGTTCCACCGACTAAACCTTTAGAGTGATTCAGTCGATATAGGGGTGCACTTGAAGCAGGGAGTGTGCTATTCATATTAGGCTGGGCCTCCCCATAAGGCCTCACCGTCAAGGTTTAATGTAACTAAAATTAGAGTTAGAATTAAATTATAAAGTGTAATGTAATTGGAATTAAAATTATGAAATGTAATGTAATTGAAACTAAAATTACAATTAGATTTAAAATTATAACATTTAACTTAAATGAAATTGAATTTTAAAATAGAATTAAAATTATAACATTTAATGTAAGTGAAATTGAATTTAAAATTGAAATAGAAATTATTACATTTAACGTAATTGAAATTAAAATTAAAATTGAAATTGAAATAATAATATTTAACATAACTAAAATTGAAATTAGCTTTGAAATGATAAAACTTAACGTAGTTAAAATTGAATTTAAAATTAGAATTAGAATTATAATGTTTAACATAAATGAAATTGAATTTAAAAATAGAATTGAAATTATAACATTTAATGTAAGTGAAATTGAATTTAAAATTAGAATTAAAATTATAATATGTAATGTAAATAAAATTAAAATTGAAATTGAAATTAGAATTATAACATTTAACGTAATTCAAATTGAAATTAGATTTAAAATTATAAAATTTATTGTAAGTGAAATTGAATTTAAAATTGTAGTTAGAATTATAACATTTAACATAAGTGAAATTGAATTTAAAATTAGAATTGAAATTAAAAGATTTAACATAATTGAAATAAAATTTAAAAATTAGAATTGAAATTATAATATTTAGCGTAATTGAAACTGAATTTAAAATTAGAATTAAAATTATAATATTTCACATAATTAATTTCAAAATTATAACATTTAGCTTATATCCTACTAACCGTTATATGTTGCATTTCACTTAACATACAACAGGTAAATAGTAGGAACATATAGTATACTAAGTGGGAACATGATGTTTTTGTAATTAATTTTTTTTGCATATATAAAAATCATACGTATGTAAAATACTCATAAATTTGGAACCCAACATATTAAATTACATATTTTCAGTGGTAATCGATAACGTGCTAAGAAGGTAAAATATGGATAATAGCAAATGATAGGAAAATATGGTATATTGACTGAGAACACATAGTATATTAAGTGAGAATACAAAGTATATTAAGTGGAAACACATAGTATATTAAGTAGAAACACATAATATATTAAATGAGAACACGTAGTATATTAAGTGGGAACATTTAGTATATTTAGTGAGAATACGTAGTATATTGAGTGGGAATACGTAATAAATTAAGTAGGAACACGTAGTATATTGAGTGGGAACACATAGTAAATTGAGTAGGAACACGTAATAAATTAAGTGAGAACACGTAATATATTACATAGGCAAACGTAGTAAATTGAGTGAGAACACGTATTATATTGAGTGCGAACACGTAGTATATTGAGGGAGAATACGTAGTATGTTGAGTGGGAACACGTAGTATATTGAGTAAGAACACGTAATATATTAAATGAGAACACGTAGTATATTAAGTGGGAACATTTAGTATATTTAGTGAGAATACGTAGTATATTGAGTGGGAATACGTAATAAATTAAGTAGGAACACGTAGTATATTGAGTGGGAACACGTAGTAAACTAATATATTGAGTCGGAACATGTAGTATATTAAGTTGGAACATATAGTATATTAAGTGGGAACATATAATAAATTAAGTGAGAACACATAATATTTTAAGTGGGAACATGCAGTATATTAAGTAGGAACATTTAGTATATTAAATGGGAACACTCAATATAGTACGTGTTCCCACTTAATATACTGTGTTCCCACTTAATTTACTATGTGTTCTCACTCAATATACCATGTGTTTCCACTTAATATACTATGTATTCCCACTCAATTTACTATGGGTTCCTACTTAATTTACTACGTATTCTCACTCAATATACTACGTGTTCTCACTCCATTTACTATGTATTCCCACTTAATTTACTACGTATTCTCACTCAATATACTATGTGTTCCCACTAAATATACTAAATGTTCCAATTAATATATTAGGTGTTCCCACTCAATATACTAGGTGTTGTCACTAAATATACTACGTGTTCCCACTTAATATATTAATATATTACGTGTTCCCACTTAATATAATACGTATTTTCACTTAACTTATTACGTGTCCCCACTTAATATACTACGCGTTCCCACTCAATATACTACATATTCACACTTCTTATACTACGTATTCCCACTCAAAATACTAAATATTCTCACTTAATATACTACGTCTTCCTACTTAATATACTATATGTTCCCACTCAATATACCACATATTCCCACTCAATATAATATGTGTTCCTACTCAATATATTAATATACTAAGTGTTCCCTCTTAAAATACTACGTGTTTCCACTCAATATACTACGTGTTCCCACTTAACATACTACGTGTTCCCACTCAATATACAATGTGTTCCACTCAATATACTACATGTCCCCACTTAATATACTACGTATTCCATCTCAACATACTACGTGTTCTCACTCAATATACAATGTGTTCCACTCAATTTATTACGTGTTACCACTTAATATATTACATGTTCCCACTCAATATACTACGTATTCCATCTCAACATACTACGTGTTCTCACTCAATATACAATGTGTTCCACTCAATTTATTACGTGTTACCACTTAATATACTACATGTTCCCACTCAATATACTACGTATTCCAACTCAATATACTACATGTTCTCACTCAATATACTATGTGTTCCTACTCAATATATTAATATCTAAGTGTTCCCACTCAATATACTACGTGTTCCCACTAAATATTCTACATGTTCCCACTAAATATTCTACGTGTTCCCACTTAATATGCTATGTGTTCCCATTTAATTTACTAAATGTTCCCACTCAATATATTACGTTTTTCCACTTAATATACTAAATGTTCCCACTTAATATATTAGGTGTTCCCACTCAATATACTAGGTGTTGTCACTCAATATTCTACGTGTTCCCGCTCAATATACTACGTGTTCCCACTTAATATATTACGTATTCTCACTCAATATATTAATATACTACATGTTCCCACTTAATATACTTTATGTTCCCACTTAATTTACTACGTGTTCCAAAATCAATATATTAATATAGTACGTATTCCCACTTAATATACTATGTGTTCCAACTTAATTTACTACGTGTTTCGACTCAATATATTACGTGTTTTCACTGAACTTACTACGTGTTCCCACTCAATATACTAAATGTTCCCACTTAATATACTATATGTTCCCACTCAATATACTACGTATTCCAACTCAATATACTACGTGTTCCTACGTAATATATTATGTGTTCCCACTCAATATATTAATATACTGCGTATTCTCACTTAATATACTACATGTTCACCACTCAATATACTAAATATTCTTACTTAATATACTATGTGTTCCTACTTAATTTATTACATGTTCCCACTCAATATACTCCGTGTTCCCACTTAACATATTACGTGTTCACACTCAATATAGTAAATGTTCTAACTTAATATACTAGGTGTTCCGACTCAATATAATACTTATTCTCACTCAATATATTTAGTGTTCCCACTTAACATACTATATATTCCCACTCAATATACTATGTTCTCTCACTCAATATACTACGTGTTCTTACTTAATATACTATGTGTTCCCACTCAATATACAACGTGTTCCCACTTAACATACAACGTATTCCCACTTAATATACTATGTGTTCCCAGTTAATATACTACGTGTTCTCACTGAGTATACTACTTGTTCCTACTCAATATATTAAATGTTTCCACTTAATATACGACGTGTTCCCACTTAATATACTACGTGTTCCCACGTAATTTACTTTATATTCCCACTAAATATAGTACGTGTTCCCACTTAATATAGTATGTGTTCCCACTCAATATACTAAATGTTCCCACTTTATATACCACGTCTTTCAACTTAATGTACTATGTGTTCCCACTTAATTTACTACGTGTTCCCACTCAATATACTACGTGTTCCCAATGAACATACTATGTGTTCCCACTTAATATACTATGTGTTCCCACTCAATATACTATGTGTTCCCACTCAATATACTACGTGTTCTCAATCAATATACTATGTGTTCCCACTTAATATACTATGTGTTCCCACTTAATATACTACGTATTCCCACTCAGTATACTACGTGTTCCCACTTAATATACTACGTATTCCCACTCAGTATACTACGTGTTCCCACTTAATATATTACGTGTTTCCACTTAATATATTAATATACTACGTGTTCCCACTCAATATACTACGTGTTCCCACTCAATATACTACATGTTTCCACTCAATATATTACGTGTTCTCATTTAATCTACTACGTGTTCCCACTAACATATTACGTGTTCCCACTTAATATATTATGTGTTCCCACTTAATTTACTACGTGTTCCTACTCAATATACTACGTGTTCCCACTTAACATACTATGTATTCCCACTCAACATACTACGTGTTCCCACTCAATATACTAAACGTTCTCACTTAATATACTATGTGTTCTCACTCGATATACTACATGTTTCCACTCAATAGACTACGTGTTCTCACCTAATCTACTACGTGTTCCCACTTAATATACTACTTGTTCCCACTTAACATACTAAATGTTCCCACTTAATATACTAAGTGCTCCCACTTAATATACTATGTGTTCCCACTCATTATACTAAATGTTCTTCCCACTTAATATATTAAATAGTCTCACTTAATGTACTGCGTGTTCCCACCTAATATACTAAGTGTCCTTATTTAATATATTTGTTGGGTGTTTATCATAGAGTGTGATTATACGAGTGTGTGCGTAATTTCAAAAATTACCATATGCACAGCGGAAGCATGTTACAAAATACACCCATTTTAACAAATTCAACATATATCACATATATGCATAAGTATAACAATTATACAATTATGAACATGATGAACAACATATATCACATATATAAACAAGTATAACAATTATACAAATATAAACATGATGAACAATATTGTATTATAACACATAATGTAAAATACTCACTTAATGAAGGTAGCTTTACAAATTCTTCAAGTTCTTCAATAATCCATGTGAAAAGCTCACCTTGAAGTATATGTTGAACAATTCTAGTCCATAACTTTTGGTGGGATTAAGGAGCTAGAATGGTAGCTTAGTGTTTAAAATTTTTCAGCACTTGTATTCAAACTCTTTTGAATACAATTTTTGTTTCTTAAATGGAGATGGTAAATATTTTCTATACAACTCTTGTATTAATTAAAAATCTTTAACATACAACTCTTGTATATTAATTTTAGAAACAATTTCTACATGATAATTATTTTGAACAACTCTTTGCAAAATAATTATATTTTTCTCAATTTACATATCATTCATTTTGGCCATCCATTAAAGAAGGAGATGAAGAGAAGTTTGTTTATTTTTCAACACTTGAAAGAATAAAACTCAAAGAACTCTCTCTTACCTCTCTTCCTTGCCATTGCCAAGTTCTTCTCCAAAAATTGAATGAATGAATTCAATTGTTTTGCCAAAATTCATTTTGTTTATTCAACACTTTGATTAAACAAAAAAAATAAACAAAATGAAGTGCTCCACCAATTTTATTGTTGGTCTCCCATTTAGAATTAATTAAACCAAGCACTAGAATAATGGCCACCAAAATTAATCTTTACCTAACAATTATAATTACTTTAATTATAATGGGTAATTAAATGGCCAACATCTAGGCTCCTTATTGTATTAAAATACAATGCCATGATTTATATATATTATAATATTATCTAATAATATAATAATAATATATGATTTAATTATTCAAAACAATTTTGAATAATTACTTTTTACCTTACTAATTTTTACTACCATGGTTAAATGGTAAAAAGGTAAAATCAAATCATAGAACAAATTTTGTCATTTGTCAATATTCTATTAATTAACAACCCTTGTTAATTAATTAAGTGATGTACTTAACAATTAAGTCTTGACAAATGTACAATCCGAGGGATCCCTAAACAATCGTTCTCTTTTGCTGAAATTTATTGGATCGAACTATTCAATCCTATCCGCTACCCCAGTGCACAACGAGTATACTTCATATTGTGAGACTCTCTAGGTCCACACCTAATTTGTCATATAGAGCTCCTCTATACGTCCGTGAACAATGTCCCACACACACGTTACGGATATTACAAATTAGTATGTTAGACCATACAAGTTGAGGTTATTACATATTCGTATAATCCTTCCATCATTTATATCCTTGAAGAGCAGAGATATAGATCATCACCGTCAAATCTCTATTTGATCAACCACGAACTTATCTCCAGATTTATATTTCATAAAACAATATCCACAAACACTTTTGTGATATTGTTTATTCCTCGGGAATATCTTTTTTGAGATTTATGCTTGCGGCCACAAGACTTTCTGAAATACAATCTCAGAGCATTAGGATATACAACTCACTCATATGAGCTGATGGATCCCATATCTACGCACACCGAACTCCATGAGTATCAGACCATACCCAGCGACACCTAGCGGTCAGACTATGAAAGATTTCTGACATGTGTGGAACCAAAGCATGGTGGATCACTCACAAGCCCACCGTGGCGCTCAGGTCAAAGGACTACAAATACTACTCAACTCGGAAGACCTTCCATTGACGGCTTTATGAGATGTCTATTGGATGTCTTCGTGAGTCTGTTCAATATCCAGTCCTTACTGAATACCTGCATCTCTATATGAGCTTCCTACTAAGCTCATGGTTTGCTAAGACTAACCATCTGGACCATCCAGATATAGACATACACTAATCTATATTAATGGGTTTCATCGATAGATCCGCATCGATGAAATTAGATCAGGAACATTATGTTTGAGAACATACTTGCATAATGACATTTCTTAGCACCATCTGCAACTCATTGCAGCTATATCATTACTAATATATTCTCAGGTCATTGTCCCATTTCAGACAAGGCTCCAACTCATTAGATTTTGCTAACTCTTAGTACCACTAACTCTTAGTGTTTATAACTATTAGCGTTGCTAACTCTTAGCCCTGGTCTAAACTCTTTTAGACCAAATCTGAACTCCTTCAGATCATACAATGTCTAAAACGTTACAAGCATCTTACCATTTAATAAAAATAATATTAACAATTTTATTAGAAATAATAATTATATAAATACAATCACTATATATTTATACATTATGGGATGGCACGTAAGCACAAATCCCAACAACTCTCACTTGCTCTAGTGCCATTCAGGATGGTATTTCATATCCATTGACTCTATGTGTTTCTCAAACACTTTTAAGAGTTAAGGCTTTAGAAAGCGGGTCCGCTATAATCTGTAAGGATGTTTTCCTAGATTATCTTATACATCTCCATTAGCTAAGATATATTTAATTATATGGTATTTTGGCTTGAGCAATTACCCCGTTGACGTTGCATTATAATGCGATAGGATTCATTAAGCTTAGAACATATTCTGAGCTCTGCAACTAACTTGAATATCCATAGAAATTCCTTTGCAGGCTTCTCAAGCTGCAACAAATTCTATCTTTACAGTAGAATCATAATGTGGACATCTAGAAAACTGCACTTATACTACAAGGTTTTTGTATCGTTGAGAAGAAGTACGTAATTAGGTGTAGACTCTTTATCATCTAGATCAGATTAGAAGTCTGATTATACGTATCCTCTCATTTGTAAGCAACTTTCTTCATAGATAAGAAACTTATCCTTTATACCTCTCAGGTATAACTTGGATATATTTCACGACTATCCAATAGTCGTTACCTAGATTAAACTGATGCCGGCTCATAACACTTACAACCATCATAATATAGGTCTCGTACATAACATGGTATATATCAAGCTATCTCTGGTTGATGTATATTAAATGTTAGACACTCTAACCTTTTTATTTTCTACTTGAGGACATTTCCTTTTAGAAAAATCAACTCCATGTCTGAAAGATACATGAACTATTTTATAGTTATTAAAATTGTACCTTTTCAGGACTTAGTCTATGTACGGAGATTTGGAGAGTCCTATCTACTTCCTAACTTTATCTGTATAACGCCTTATACCCAGTATACACAGGAAGCATCTACCAAATCTTTTATGAAGATGTTCTTACTCAGTTAACTCTTAACTGACTGACTTGCAACATACCATTGTCTTTATCTGTGACAATGAGAATGTTTTACTTAATATACTAAATATTCCTACTTAATATATTATGTGTTCCTACTCATAAATTTGTCATTTGTGTTGTCGAAGTGTCGGCAAAAAAAGTTCGCCAACTGATTGCCATTTTTTCAACGACGGTGGCAGGTTTTTTAATTATTAATCAATTTTTTAAAATATATTTATTATAATTATAAACTAATTACAGGATGACACAAGTAATTTGTAACTAATCAGTGTTTGACACATGTTACTTTGTTAAAAAATATTTATTTATTACTTTTTTTAAATTATATTAAATTAAATAAACGAATGAGATTGCACCATGTATTTAATGACAATGATTGAGTGAGATTGTGGCACTTGTTTAAGCTTAAATGACAAATAATATGAAGGTAAAGTGGTAATTGCCATTAAAGCTAATATTTTCATTCAATTTGACGGCAAAGATTAACAGATATGGTAAACTTAGGTATTTTATCTTTAATTAGGGCAAAATTATAAATTAGCCTAAAACATTAGGGTAAATTTGACCTTATCCCTGATAACATTTAAATGAAAATGAAAATTGAATTGGAATTATAATAATTAACGTAATTGAAATTAAAAGCATATTAAAACTGAAATTAGAATTATATTATTTTATGTAATTAAAATTAAAATTAGAATTGGAATTATAACATTTAACATTTATTAAAATTGAAATTGAAATTAGAATTATAACTTTAACATAATTGAAATTTAAATTAGAATTAGAATTATAACATTTAATGTAATGAAAATTGAAATTGAATTATAATATTTTATGTAATTAAAATTAGAATTAAAATTGAAATTATAACATTTAACATAATTAAAATTAAAATTTTATTTTTTAACTTAATTGAAATTGAGATTAATTTCAAATTATAACATGTAAATAAATTTGAAATTGGAATTAGAATTATAACATTTAACGTAATTAAAATTAGAATTATAACATTTAATGTAATTAAAATTTGAATTGTAATTATAACATTTAACGTAATTAAAATCAAAATCAAAATTGGAATTATAACACTTAAGTAATTGAAATTAAAATTATAATTAAAATTATAACATTTAACATAATTATAATCGATATTGTAATTAAAATTATAATATTTGACGTAATTAAAATTAAAATTATAACATTTTAATATAATTGAAATTGTAACATTTAACATAATTAAAATTAAAATTAAAATTAAAATTGGAATTATAATATTTAACGTAATTGAAGTTGAAATTGGAATTGTATCATTTAACATAATTGAAATTAAATTTTGAATTAAAATTATAACATTTAACATATTTAAAATCGAAATAAAAATTATTTAACCTAATTAAAATTGGAATTTGAATTTAAATTATAATATTTAACATACTTAGAATCGAAATTGAATTTGAAATTATAACATTTAACATAATAGGAATTGAATTTAAAATTAGAATTAAAATTATAACTTTTAAAAAAATTGAAATTAAAATTGGGATTGAAATTATAACATTTAAACTAACTGAAACTAAAATTGGATTGTAATTGTAACATTTAATAAAATTAAAATTGACTTTGAATTTCAAATGTAACATTTAATGTACTTAATATAATTGAAATTAAATTTAAAATTAAAATTAGAATTATAACATTTAACGTACTTAAAATTGTAATTAGAATTGCATTTAGAATTATAACATTTAACATATTTGGAATTGAAATTAAAATTAGATTTGAAATTATAACATTTAATGTAATTGGAATTGAAAATTGATTTGAAATATAACATTTAACGTAAATGAGATTAAAATTATAATTGGAGTTATAATATTTAACATAATTAAAATTAAAATTAGATTTGGAATTATAACATTTACATAATTGAAATTGAAATTGGATTTGAAATTATAACATTTAATGTAATTACAATTGAATTTGAATTTCAATAACATTTAACGTAGTTGAAATGAAATTTAAAATTAGATTTGTAATTATAACATTTAATGTAGTTGAAATTAAATTTAATATAGATTTTAGAACTATAATATTTAACCTAATTGAAATTAATATTGAATTTAAAATTATAACATATAACGTAATTAAAATTAGAATTACAATATTTTACATAATTGAAATCGAAATTAGAATTGGATTTATAATATTTAACATAATTAAAATTACAAATTGAATGGAAAATATAACATTTATCATAATTAAAATTAAAAATAGAATTATAACAATTAACATAATTAAAATCGAAATAAGAATTGGAATTGTAACATCTTACGTAATTAAAATCGATATTGTAATTAAATATAACATTTAAAGTAATTAAAATTGAAATTATATTTGAAATTGTATTTGAAATTGTAATATTTAACATAATTAAAATTTATATTGAAATTATAATATTTAACATAATTGAAATTAGAATTCAAATTGTAATATTTAATGTAATTAAAATTAAAATTAAAATTATAACATTTAACATAAATGAAACTGAAATTAAATTTAGAACTATAATATTTTATGTAATCAAAATTGAAATTAGAATTGGAATTACAATATTTAACGTAATTAAATTTGAATTTTAAATTGGAATTGAAATTATAAAATTTAATGTAATTGAAATTGAAATTAAAATTAAAATTGGAATTATTAACATTTAATGTAATTAAATTTGAAATTAAAGTTAATTTTATAATTATAAAATTTAACGTAATTTAAATTAGATTTAGATTTATAATATTTAACACAATTAAAATTGAAATTGATTTTAGAATTATAATATTTAACCTAATTGAAATTAAAATTAAAATTAAAATTTGAATTATAGTATTTAACGTAATTGAAATTAGATTTGAAATTATAAAATTTATTGTAATTGAAAGTAAATTTTTTTTGTATATATTTTTTCTTTATTTGTTTATTGATTGTTATCATTGAAATAATATTTAATTTGTGTTTATAACTTTTTATATAAAATATATTTTATTTTTTCAAAATAAATATTATAATAAAATTATTTTCTTTTTATTAATTTATTTTTGGACTTAAATGATTTTAAATTATAATATAATTATATGTGTTAGTTATATTAATATAAGAAATTTTTATAAAAAAAATTAAAATGACCGACAATATCTTAAATTGTCGATTATTTTGACTACGTCAACTAGTTATATAACATAATCGACTGCACTATAACTTATCTCTATTATTATATATATATTTTCTGTTTAAGTAATAAAATAATAATAAATTAGGGAGTCATATCACATCATCTTTTGTTGATTTTTTTTTTCAAAATAAGAAAATAATTAAATAAATTTTGAGAAATGATGAATCACGTAGCCCAAGTGGCTTTACTTGAAGCACCTCTCCATTTTTTATTTTTCATAATTAAATAATAATAAAATTAAAAAATATATCAAATCATGTTTTATAATTTTTTTTAAAAAATTTATGACCATTTATTTGTGTTGATCACAGTAATAGATCAAGAAAATAATAGAATGTGATTTGATAATTATAGTTTCTTTTTATCATGGTTGTTTAGCGAAAATCAATTGAAAACATATCGAAAATTATGATTGTTGAAACCAAAAGATGACCCTTTTGCAAAAAAGCTCATTAAAGATATAAAGGGCTCATCAGTGAACATTATTGTAAATTTTTTAATTTAAGGACTCTTCTTTCACCATAGAAAGGAGCCTCAATGTATTAATGGGGTACACAATTTATTTTTTTTAAATTCTTTTTCTCTCTAAAAATTCAAAATTTTTAGTTTCTCTTTAAAAATATTAATTAAAGCTTGAGGCCTATGAATTAATGGAGACCCAGAATCTTTCATTTAGTGTTGTCTGTGAGAAATCTACGTCAATAAATTGGGTGATCTTCTAATTTCGAATATTAAATTGGTATGAATTTCTCTCTAAAACCTAAGTTTCTAAGGTTCATGAAGAGTGAAATTGTTTTTGCCGTATTAACTATGTCCCTCTCATTTAAAGTTAATGATCCTAAAGTTGTTGAGTCAATTTTAAAACTAAAATTACATCTCGATTTTTTATTGTGTGATTTCATGACTATTACTCTTGTTAAAAATGGTGCTTAAGTATCATTCCAATATTGTATGAATATTAATAGTTTAATATTTATACAATAAATATTTTAAATAAAATTATTAATATTTAATTATATGTATGATAAGATACTTGTAACGTTTTAAATATTATATGATCTGAAAGAGTTCAGCTCTGATCTAAAGGAGTTTAAACTATGGCTAAGAGTTAGCAATACTGAAAGTTATAATTACTAAGATTTAGCACTACTAAACAGTTAGCAGGATATAAGAGTCAGTAAAATATAAAGAGTTAGAGCTTTGTCTGAAATGGGACAAAGACTGAGATATATATTAGTAATGACATAATTGCAAATTGTATTAAAAAATATCATTGTACAAAAATATTCTTAAATTTTATGTTCCTGATCTATCTTTACTGATACGAATTTGTTGGTGAAGACCTTATTATATATAGATCAGTGTATGTCTATATCTGAATGGTCCAAATGGTTAGTCTTAGTAGACTATGAGCTTAGTGGAAGCTCATATAGGCATACAGGTATTCAGTGAGAATTGAGTACTAAACAGAATCAATAATAACCTCTAATAGACATACTTTAAAACTGTTAATGGAAGGTCTTCTCAACTTAGAGTAATATTTGTGATTCTTTGACCTGAGCACTGATAGGGGCATAAAAGTACTATTATTATTTGTACCAAACTTTCATATTTTACTCCAAATCATAACTATTTGACTATTTAATTGTGGTTTTTGATCATAAATAGATGCACGATGAAAAATGTGACGCATAGGAACAAACGAGAGGCGAATCGGACATCAAACAAAAACGTTAAGCTCAAAATACGAAAGGGGCACCAGGCTAGCGACTGAGCACCGTGGTGCCCAGGTCAGTATCTGAGCACCACGGTACCCACAACCCAGCGCCGCGACGCTCGCGATGGTGAACAGTATCAAAAAATAGTATTTTGCTACAGTGCTCGTAAATAGTATTTTGAAGACAAAAACCTATAAATAGAAAGTCAAAAACTCTAAGAGGAGAGAAGAAAAAAAGAGAGAAAAGAGGCAAAAACTTAGAGAGAGAATTCACAACACAAGATCAAATATCAAAGCCAAAGATTGAAGAACTAAGATTAAGATTCAAGTTTCAAGTCAAGATTGAGGGAGAAGCACATCAAGGAGTCACTTTGATTAGTTTTTCTTCTCTTTCTTTATCATTGTGTTCTTTTTCTTGTTGATCTTTATGAATTGGTTTGATACTTTTGGTTTTGTGATGAGTTAATTTGTTCATCTAGGGTTAGATTATGTAAACCTAGTATGGATTTAGATTGTGTTAAATTTTAGTTTATGAACTTGATAAATTCAATTGATTCATTCTATTTTGTGTTTAATGCTTTCATTATACCTGATCAATATTTTGAATGATTAAGGAGCTATGATGAACTCGACGGAGGGATTTATGTGTTTAGCCTAGGATAGTTTAATGCATGATCATAGGATAACAACTATGAGTTCCATCTAGGATAGATATATACCTAGGTGGCATGTATGGTATAATTTAGACTTGATCTTAATGAATTACATTCTGATTTGATTACCATAGATATATAGATGATTGTTAGAATGCATAATATAGTCACTTGACCATCGACAGAGGCTTGTGATGAGATTAGTGTCTAAGCCAATCAATTGGTATTAAGGGATTAACTAAGTGGTTAATGAGTCCAATAAAATACTAGGGGATAAGTTAAAACCCTAGATTATCTTTATTGAATTCTACTCTTTGTTTTTGTTTAGTTAATTGAGAGAATTAGTTTAGTTAAATAAATTTCAAATTTTAGTTTTCTGAATAAAAGTTAAATATGTACAATTTTAGTACTTGATTTATAGAATAAATCGCATAGTCCCTGTGGGATCGATATCTGTACTTAAAATTTTATATTACTTGATACGATAGCATGCACTTGCGCTTAACAACTATAGCACAACAATCAAGCACCATGGTGGGCTTGTGAGTGATCTATCATACTTAGGTTCTACACATGTCAGAGACATTTCACGATCTGACCGCTAAGTGTCATCAGGTATGGTCTGATGCTTATGGAGTCCAATGTGTGTAGATATAGGATCAATCAGCTCATATGGGTAAGTTTGTATATCTTGATACTCTAAGATTATATTTCAGAAAGTCTTATGGCCATAAGCAATAAACTCGAGAAAACGTTTTCTATGGGATAAACTGCTGGGATTTGTGCTTACGTGCCATCCCATTAAGTATAAATATTTAATGATAGTATTTATACAATTATAATTTCTAATAAAATCGTTAATATTATTTATAATAAATGGTAAGATGCTTGTAACGTTTCAGACATTGTATGATATGAAGGAGTTCAGATATGGTCTAAAGGAGTTTAAATTAGTGCTAAGAGTTAGCAACGCTAATAGTTAAAAGTACTAAGAGTTAGTGGTGTTAAGAGTTAGTAGATTAATAGAGTTAGCAAAATCTAAACAGTTAGAGCCTTGTCTGAAATGGGACAATGAACTGAGAATATATTTATAATGACATAACTGTAAAGAGTTGCAGATGGAGCTAAGAAATGTCATTATGCAAGTATGTTCTCAAACATAATGTTCCTGATCTAATTTCATCAATGCGAGTCTATCGGTGGAATCCATTAATATAGATTAATGTATGTCTATATCTGAATGGTCCAGATAGTTAATCTTAGCAAACTATGAGCTTAGGGGAAGCTCATATAGATATACAAGTATTCAGTGAGGACTGGATATTAAACAGACTCACAAAGACCTCCAATATATATCTTATAAAGTTGTCAGTGGAAGGTCTTCCAAGTTGAGTAGTATTTGTGGTCGTTTGACCCGAGCACCATGGTGGGCTTGTGAGTGATCCACCATACTTTGATTTCACACATGTCAGAGACATTTCATGGTCTGACCGCTGTGTGTTATTGGGTATGGTCCGATGATCATGAAGTCTAGTGTGCGTAGATATAGGATCGATCAGCTCATATGAGTGAGTTGTATATCCTGATGCTCCAAGATCGTATTTCAAAAAGTCTTGTGACCATAAGTATAAACCTCAGAAAATATATTTCGAAGGGATAAACAATATTACAAAAGTGTATGTGGATATTGTTTAAGGAAATATAAATTTGGAGACAAGTTGATGGTTGAGCAAATAGAGATTTGACGGTAATGATCTATATCTCTGCTCTTCTAGGATATAAATGATGGAGAGATTATACAAATATGCAATAACCTTAAGTTGTATGGTTTAACGCGCTTATTTGTAATATCTATAACGTGTGTGTGGGGCATCGTTCACGAACGTATGGAGGAGATCCATATGACAAATCAGGTGTGGACCTAGAGAGTCTCACAATATGAAGTGTATTCGTTGCGCACTAGGGTAGTGGATCAGATTGAATTATTTTATCCAGTAAATTTCAGTAAAATAGAATAATTATTTCGGGATCTCTTGGGATGTGCATTTGTCAAGACTTAGTTGTTAAGCACATCATTGAATTAATTAACAAGAGTTGTTAATTAATAGGATGTTGACAAGTGGCAAAATTTGTTACATGATTTGATTTTACCTTAATTTTACCATTTAACCTTGATAGTAAAAACTAGTAAGGTAAAAAGTAATTATTCAAAATTATTTTGAATAATTAAATTAGATATTATTATTATATTATTAGATAATATAATAATATATATTAATCATGGCCATTGTATTTTAATAAAATAAGGGGCCTAAATGTTGGCCATTTATTTACCTAATATGATTAAACTAATTATATTTGTTAAGTAATGATTTATTTAGTTGGCCATTATTCTAGTGCTTAATAAATTATTCCTAAGTAGTAGACTAACAATTAAATTTGTGGAGCACTTATTTTTGTTTTATCAAAAGTGTTGAATAACAAAAATAAAACTTTAGCAAACAATTGATTCATTCATTCATTTTGGAGGAAAATATTCGGTTAAGCAATTCAAGGTAAGTGAGAGAGTTTTGGTTTTGTGTTTTTCAAGTGTTGAAAGCAAAAGGAACTTCTCTTTATCTTCTTCTCTCATGAATGGATCGAAATGAATAAATAAAAATGGAGAAAGAGATTAGTAATTGCAGACAAGAGTTGTGTGCTAAAATTAATTAATCTATGAAAATTATTTTCATTATTTAAACAAGAGTTGTATGCAAATGTTTACCCTCTCCATTTAAGAATCAAATAATTTGTATTCAAAGAGTTTGAATACATGTGTCAGAAATTGTAAAACTAAGCTACTATTCTAACTCCATAATCCCACCAAACTGTTATGGACTAGAATTGTTCAACAATTCCATTCAAGGTTAGCTCTTCAATTGAATTATTGGATGACTTGAAGAATTTGTAAAGCTACCTTCATTAGATAAGTGTTCTTTACATTTTGGTTTTTAAGTAATATAATTGTTCATCATGTAAAAGTTGTTGTATAATAGTTATACTTGAACATATATGTGGTTAAATTTGTTAAAATGGGTGTATATGTTAACATGTTTTCGCTGCGTGTAGTAATTTGTGAAATTACATTTACACTCGTATGTCACACATTCGATTTCCAACAAATGGTATTAGAGCATGTTAAATTGAGTATGTGATAATTCTTGTTGTTCAATATATTTACATGGTGATGTTGTATATTTGAACAACTTGATAATGTTTAAATTTGAACATGGCGATGTTTGATGTTTAAACATGATGATGAACATATTGTGGTATTCGTGAACATGTTAATGTTTAGAATTAAAGCATAATGATTTTTAGATATGATACCCAAGACAAAACTTTTGTTGGTGAAGTTCTGGTGCTCAAAAGGTGCATTCAAGTTGTTGAAATGGGTATACCGAAGATGGGGAGCACCGAAGCATCGCGGCCATAAGTGCTCAGTGCGGGAAATTTTTAATCCAACGCCTAGCACCGTGTAGCTGGCGCTGCAGCGCCAGGTGTTGGGTGCTTAAGCACCGATTCTAAAATTCGTGCCCTAGTGCCAGACACTGAGTGCTGCAGCGCTGAGGGACCTCTAGGCCTTGACGCTGCAGCGGCAGGCACAGAGTGCTGCAGTGCTGGATGATGAGTGCGCGGCGTCCGCCACTGGAGGCAAAAAAAGAGTACAAATTATTTTTTAAGGAGCATTATATGGTATAATGCTAGAACCTTCAGTTTTTAACACTAATTATTCGAAACATGATACTTTTATTTGTAATTTTTGCAAGTAAAGTATATTTAATACAACTATAATTATTATATTATTGTATTAAATTACAAATAATTTGTTTACGTTGTTAACTGCAATGGGAACCCTATTAGTGAGGGTTAATTGTATTTACGTAAATAAATATTCTAATTGTGAATTAGATTCGTATGAGATGCAAAAATTTATTATTATTATTATTATTATTTATATAATAATATATTTATTAAATAGTAATTAAAATTTTAAATCACTCTTAATCAGATTGAATAGTATAATATTATAAGATAATATTTTACAATGATCCGCCTTGTCAATACGGTATTAGACGGGTCATTTTGGTCACTCCTAAGATCGTTACAGTGTGAGGGATTAGTCGGGGTGATTCTGACTATTCCGGTTAAACATGAGATAAGACAAATATAAGCGAAAGTACTATCCTAGATCGCTATAGTGTGCGGGTAAAATCGGTAGCATATATTTTATGATTGATAAGTTGATCTGAAATACAGTCATCCTAGATCGCTACAGTGTACGGATAATGTATATTTAGGATTAGTAGTAAGAGTTGTATGAGATACAATTGACAAGAGTTGTCTACTTTTTGGGTTTACAAAGACCTAGATCGCTACAATGTGCAGTTAGAGTAAAATGCCAATGGGGTCTACTTTTCGCTATACAGTTTAAAAGATTAAACTGTCATTTTTCCTTTTGAGAGATTTAGGGAATTGTGTAAAGCAGTGGGAGAGCATCTTTAGATTAAAAAATATATAAAAGTTATATCCACGATCTAAAGCGTTATTTATTAATGATTAAAAATGTTCCGCTATACATCTCCAATTTATCTTATAGTGATGAAATGACTATGAGCAACCCATTTGTATACTTGATTAAGCACATAATCTATAGGGTATTGATAAACATTAAGACTTGCTTATAAATTTAAGAATTGTTCTAATTTAATAAAAATACTCAGATATATAATAGATCAATACATAATATAAGAGGTGTTTCTGATAATGTCTTTTGAGAATAGACGATAGATTATCAGAAAAGGATTAAGAATAATTTAAAAGTCAAATTATATATCATAACTTATCTAATGATCTTCAGTAGGAGCATATGTACATGAGATGTATAAGTAGTGTAATACTTCATTTGAAATTTATTTTATATATCTGAAACATATATAGAGAATAACTCATAATGGAAAGTGTTTTCATTATTAAATAAGGTTTAAAATAGTAAGAGTTACTATTCAAATAAACTTTGCTTAGAAAAGATAAACCTTTTAGATATTTGTTTACCGATAATTGACATTTCATATGTAAGTGATGTGAACAAGTGTAGGGATATGAGATATCCCCTGCCCTTCTCACATCTGCAAGATGTTGCATAATTTAAGCAATACTAGAAAATAATGAAATGAGAAGTACAGCTGCACGTAGGAAATGAAGATTACCCAGACATGGTAGCTGTTAGGACTTTTAAGTCACTTCTCCATTCTAGTAAAAAGCTTTATGTTGTATTGTTGTTATTTTGAGCCAAGAATAATTAGGCAAAATATATCACTCTCTATGTTAGACAGAGGGGTTTATTATACATACATTAAGAATAGTTCTTCATGTTATATGATAACGATAATACTTTTCTAACTGAATGTCAGTCAATTAAATAGCCATTATATATGACATACAACAACAAATGCATAAAATTTCTAGGTGAACAGAACATATAGTAGTTCAGAAACTTTGAATAATGACGAATTGTGGCATAAGTTATTAAGTCAAGTAGCTATGAGATGACTATCATGTCTGGTTAAAGATGGTTAAATACTTGATCTAATCATAGAACCTTGTACAGCTTATGAATCCTATATTCAAGGGAAGTTTGATGCGAACTAGGTTGTCAAAACATCATAAGGTTCATTGAACATCCATGTGTAATGGGGAACAACAACACAGTAGCTCATGTGAATAGCCTATGTGATTTGAAGTCTCAATATTGGTAGTGAATAGTTATAAGTTATTATTAATTATTGTAATAAGTACTAGCATTCCAAGTACCTAGTTTATTGGTAATAGTTGGTAGTTAGTAATTGTAAGTTTTAATTAATTGTTGTAATAAGTGCTGGAATCCCAAATGTTTAAGTTATTGGTAGTAGTTGATAGTTAGTAGTTGTAAGTTATTATTAGTTGCTGTAATAAATTCTAGACATCCCAAGAGGTCTTTATAAATATATGAGAGATGAGAGAGAACAAAAATAGAATTGATGATATTAATGTTGAGAGTTTTCTCTTAAGTTCTTCAAATAACTTTTGTTAGAACTTATCAAGATTTCATCTTGTGGAGTCTTTTCAGACTTATCACTCACACTCATCTATCTTGAGTGTGACGTCTACTATCTTCTTATACATTTGGTTCTTATCTCTTATAGATAACGGGTCAAGGTTCTTATTTTTGTTTATTTAAAAATTTGAATTAGAACGATCTTTGGCCAAGGAACCTCATTGAGCGTCGGGTCTCATTTTTCTTTGTGAGGTTCACATCAAAGTTGACTAAATTTTTATTATTGGTGTTGGACACCGGGCCATTGATTCATTAGAACTAATACATATTAATATATATAATCTAATGAATCATACTAGCACTGGTAAATTTTAATACTTCGATGTCTTTGTTGTAATTTGTCATGATACGGACATGTGTTTTTAGAAAAATATAGGTCAACAACTTTTTGTAAGTGTTTAAAGAATTTCGACTAGAAGTAAATGAAATATAACTATATGTATGTTGAACACCTTTGATTAGATCGAAACTGTTTATATATGTAAGTAGTAAATTCATAAATTATTTAAAAGAGAATGAGATTCTAGCTCAATATAGTTCTCCAGATACTCTTTAACATAAATATATTTTGAAGTGGAGAAATCAGACTTTATTAGATATAGTCTGATCAATATTAAGCATTACCGATCTTCTAAAATATCTAAGGGGTTATGCTATAGAAACTACTACTCACTTATTGAAAAAAGTTCCATCGTAAGTTATTCCTGTTGTCTGGGATCTAATATATGTGGATGTATGCATGTGCAATTGTGTCTATTGCTTAAAATACGTATCACATACAAATTTTACACGGCGAAAACGTTTAAATTAAACAATAAACACAATAAATAAAATATTTTAATCACATTAATATATTAATAGGGTAGAGAACTCACCTTAACGTGTAACGTTATACATGTATTTTCTCGAAGTCCGCATGGAGATCAACTCTTGGGAAGTTCCAGTCACCAACACGGTAGGCTTGGTGAGCTAGAATAGTAGCTCTATATGCAGCACTGGGTTTAACTCTTTAACCCCAAAATGGTCGAGTGTGTGTTTTTATCATTTTCTCTAAAAGGATAAGAAATAGAGAAGTGCCATATAGTGCCTAGTTTTGTACCCAAATGGCCAAGTGTGTATTTTTATCATTTTAGAGAAAAGGATAAGAAATAGAGAATTTGAAGCAATATACAATTGCTTCAAATGGAACCATAAAAAAAATGAAATAATTCCATTTTCTCTTTTTTATTTTCTTCTCCTCTTCCTGGTTCCATTTTCTTCTTTCTCTCTTTTTCTCCATTTCCATTTCTCTTCTCATTCTTTCGGCAAAAACACAACACACACTTCACTTTTTCAATCTCTCTCTCTCTCTTTATATATATAATAAAATATTAATATAATATATTATATAATATAAATAATAATATAATATTACATAATGGGTGCCAACTATTTGGCACCAAAATAAAATATTATTATATATAAAATAAAATAAAATAAAATATTATATAATATAATAAAAGATATTTTGATTATTTAACTATTAAATAATTAAAGTGTGAAATGACCATTTAGCTCTTCAAGAATAGTACCAAGTCTACCCCCAAGTGGGTCCTACCAAATCTCACACTCGGATAAACTCAATCGAGGGTTCACAATACGCCACGTGTCATTATACAATTAGTAAACAACAATTATTGACTAATTGTTGTATTTAACACTTAAATATAGACACGCACGCATTCTTGTGATAGTGCTAAATATTGTTGGATTAAACAATTTAATTTAGCACGCTACCTCAGCGCACAACGAGTACACTCTATATCTTGGGACTCCCTAGGTCCTACGTCCGATTCCTCAAAAGGAACTATTTCATAAGTCCGTGAACAATGCCCCACGCACACGTTACGGATATACAAATCAACATGTTGAATCATGCAAGTTAAGGCTACAACGCATACATATAGTACTTTCGTCATGATATCTTGGATGTTCTGGGGATATAGATTATCACCGTCAAATCCCCTAGTGCTCATCCATGTCTTATCCCTAGACTTACATCTCATTGAATAATATATGCAAACTTTTTTGCCATATTGTTCTACCCTAATGGAAACTCTTTCTCGGGATTTATGCTTGTGGCCATAAGACTTTTTAAGATACAGTCTTGAAGCATCTGGATATCTAACTCCCTATACGAGCTGACGAATCCCATATCTGTACACACCGGACTCTATAAGCATTAAACCACACCCAACAGTCACACCATGAAAGGTCTGTGACATGCATAAAACCAAAGTATGGTGGATTACTTACAAGCCCACTGTGGCACTCAGGTCAAATGACCACGTATACTACTCAACTCGAGAGGATCCTCCGTTGACGGCTTACATAGGGTGTCTATCGAATGCCAACGTGAGTCTGTCACATATTCAATCCTAACCGGATGCCCATATGTCAATACAAGCTCCAAGCTCATAGTCGGCTAGGAACGACCATCTATACCCTATAGGTACAACATATATTGATCATATATAAAAGTATCCACCGATAGACCAACATCGGCAGAAATAGATCAGGGACAATAATTCAAGAACATACTTGCGTAACTAGTATTTCCTAGCACCTGATTACAACTATGCAATTACTGGTATAGTTCCAAGTCTATGTCTCATTACAAACAAGACTCTAACTCTTGGATCTGCTGAGTATTATAACCAGCTAACACTTAGCTGTGCTAACATTTAGCATTTATATCTCTTAGCGTGGCTAACTGTGAGCCCTTATCTAAATTCCTTTAGATCTGATCTGAACTCCTTCAGATCGTACAATGTAGTAACGTTACATTGCAAGGTACCATATTAATGGGTATTAGTGATTTAATGAGAATTTACACTTATATAAATACACAAGTATAGGTACATTCAGGGATGGTATGTAAGCACCGACTCTAACAATTTCTTCTACTACATATAAGATATAGACTAGAAGGAAACTGAATCTTAAATATGTTAAGATTTAGGATTATTCTACTTGCATAGGAGTTGTGCAATAGGATATACTTGGACTCAAGCGGTACAAGAATTGGTTCAAAGGATATCCCAAATATTCAATAGGATATCGGTTCAATAATCTAAAGGAATGAAACTTGTTCATTGATAGTATTTCTTTTTTCCCAGAGAAATAGTTTCTCATAGGTTTTGGAGATTGTAAAAAGATTGAATTTTGGAAATTCAAATAGGATGAAAAATGAACCGAAAATGGAACCTAAAAATCAATTGAGTGAAAACTCTTTAACACACTTTCCCGTAAGTCAAATATGGATATGAAGGCTACTTGTTAGGTATATTGCATATCTAAAAGGTGTTTTTTTAATGTTTTTTCTTAGTTGAAGAAAAAGAATTCTATGACTTATAATAAACCGATGTTAGACATCGTTTAGAAAAATTGACAAATACAAAAAAATTCAAGATTAACTTTAAGCATGACAATCAAGTCTAGAACTTGGTTATGCTTTCTATAGAAATTGTTCTTATTGGTTGTAAAAGAGTTTACGCATAGAAGCGTGGGCCTAAAAGAAGGTAAAAATATTTAACAGCCCAATTGGTGTTAAAGGTTACCCTCAACGGTCTGGGATTGATTATGAGGAAACCTTTCACCAATAAATATGCTAAAGTTAATTTGAATTTTGTTAGATATTGTAGTAAGCTCAACTCTTTGTTTTGATGAAGTAATCAGACAGTCTAATTTCATTAAGAACTAAGAGAAAGTATGTGTGTTCAGAAAGGTTAGTGGGAGCATAAATTATCTTTTTATTTCTCTATATATATATAACATACTTATCGTCAGAAACGACAATGATATATTGCAAGTCAGTCAGTTAAAAGTTAACTGAGCAAGAACTTCTTCATGAAAGATTTGGCAGAGGCTTTCTACATACTAGTTATAAAGCTTTATAAAGATAAAGTTAGGAAGTAGATAGGACTCTCTAAATCTTCGTACATAGATTGAGTCATGTAAAGGTGCAATTTTAATAACTATGAGAAAGATAATGTATCTTTCAGACATGTTATTCATCTTTCTAAGAAAAAGTGTCCTCAAGTAGAAAATGAATTAGTTAGAGTGTCTAACTATAATATACATCAACTAGAGGTAGCTTGATGTATACCATGTTATGTACAAGTCCTAAATTTTGATGGTTGTAAGTGTTATGAGCCGGTATCAGTTTGATCTAGGTAACGACCATCGAATGGTCGTGAAATATATCCACGTAATACCTGAAAGGTATGAAGAATAAGTTTCTAATTTATGAAGAATGTTGCTTACAAATGATAAGATAAGTAGAAACAGACTTCTAGTCTGATTCGGATGATATATAATCTACATCTGATTATGTATTCCTCTCAATGGTACCACATTTTGTAGAATAAGTGAAATTCAAATGTCCACATTTGGTTCTACTATAAAGATAGAATTTGTTGCAGCTTGAGAAACTTGCAAAGAAATTTTTGTAGAGATTCAAGTTAGTTGCAGAGCTCAGAATAATTTATAAGGTCAATGAATCCTATCACACTAAAAATGCAACGTTAACGGGGTAACTGCTCAAGTCGAGATACCATATAATTAAAAGTATCTTGGCTTATGGAGATGTAAGAGAATCTAGGAAACATCCGTAAAGATTATAGTGGACCCGCTTTCTAAATCCCTAACTCTTAAAGTGTTTTAGAAACACTAAGAGTCAATGGATATTAAATATCATATTGAATGGCACTAGAGCAAGTAAGAGTTTGTTGAGATTTATGCTTACATGTCATCCCATTAAATATAAATATTTAATGATAGTATTTATATAATTATCATTTCTGATAAAATCGTTTATATTATTTATAATAAATAGTAAGATGCTTCTAATGTTTCAAACATTATATAATCTGAAGGAGTTCAGATATGATCTAAAAGAGTTTAGATCAGTGCTAAGAGTTAGCAACGCTAATAGTTAAAAGTACTAAGAGTTAGTGGTGCTAAGAGTTAGCAGATTAATAAAGTTAGTGAAATTTAAATAGTTAGAGCCTTATCTAAAATGAGACAATGACCTGAGAGTATATTTATAATGACATAGTTGCAAAGAGTTGCAGATGGTGTTAAGAAATATCATTATGCAAGTATGTTCTCAAACAATATGTTTCTGATCTAATTTCATCGATGCGGGTCTATTGGTGGCACTCATTAATATATATTAATGTATGTCTATATATGAATGGTCCATATGATTAGTCTTAGCAAATTATGAGTTTAGTGGAAGCTCGTATAGACATATAGGTATTCAGTGAGGACTGGATATTGAACAGGCTCACAAAGATCTCCAATAGACATCTTATAAATCCGTCAATGGAAGGTCTTTCAAGTTGAGTAGTATTTGTGGTCCTTTGACCTGAGCGCCATGGTGGGATTGCGAGTGATCCACCATACTTTGGTTCCACACATGTAAAAAAAAATTTATGTTTGACCGCTGTGTGTCGTTGGGTATGGTTCGATGCTTATGGAGTTCAGTGTGCATAGATATTAGATCGATCAGCTCATATGAGTGGGTTGTATATCCTGATGCTCCAAGATCGTATTTCAAAAAGTCTTGTGGCCACAAGTATAAACCTCAGAAAATATATTTCGATGGGATAAACAATATTACAAAAGTGTTTGTGGATATTGTTTAAGGAAATATAAATCTGGAGACAAGTTGATGGTTGAGCAAATAGAGATTTGACGGTGATGATCTATATCTCTGCTCTTCTAGGATATAAATGATGGAGGGATTATACAAATATGCAATAACCTCAAGTTGTATGGTCTAACGCGCTTATTTGTAATATCTATAACGTGTGTGTGGGGCATCGTTCACGAACGTATGGAGGAGATCTATATGACAAATCAGGTGTGGACCTAGAGAGTCTCACAATATGAAGTGTATTTGTTGCGCACTAGGGTAATGGATTAAATTGAATTATTCTATTCAGTAAATTCCAGCAAAATAGAATAATTATTTTAGGATCTCTCGGGATATGCATTTGTCAAGACTTAATTATTAAATACATCATTAAATTAATTAACAAGAGTTGTTAATTAATAAGATGTTGACAAGTGGCAAAATTTGTTACATGATTTGATTTTACCGTAATTTTATCATTTAACCTTTGTAGTAAAAACTAGTAAGGTAAAAAGTAATTATTCAAAATTATTTTGAATAATTAAATTAGATATTATTATTATATTATTAAATAATATGATAATATATATTAATCATGGCCATTGTATTTTAATATAATGAAGGTCCTAGATGTTGGTCATTTATTTATATAATATGATTAAAATAATTATATTTGTTAGGTAATAATTTATTTAGGTGACCATTATTCTAGTACTTAATAAATTAATCTTAAGTGGGAGACCAACAATTAAATTGGTGGAGCACTTGTTTTTGTTTTATCAAAAAGTATTGAATAACAAAAACATAGCTTTAACTAACAACTGATTCATTCATTCATTTTGGAGGAGAAGATTTAGTTAAGCAATTCAAGGTACGTGAGAGAGTTTTGGTTTTTTATTTTTCAATTGTTGAAAGCAAAAGGAACTTCTCTTCATCTTCTTCTCTCATGAATGGATCAAAATGAATAAATAAAAATAGAGAAAAAGATTAATAATTGTAGACAAGAGTTATACTAAAATTAATTAATCTATGAAAATTTTTTCCATCATTTAAACAAGAGTTGTATGTAAATATTTACCATCTCTATTTAAGAATCAAATAATTTATGTTAAAAGAGTTTGAATACATGTGCTGAAAATAGTAAAACTAAGCTACCATTTCTACATCCATAATCCCATCAAACCGTTATGAATTAGAATTGTTCAACAATTCACTTCAAGGTGAGCTTTTCAATTGGATTGTTGGATGACTTGAAGAATTTGTAAAATTACCTTCATTAGGTAAGTGTTCTTTACATTTTGGTTTTTAAGTAATATAATTGTTCATCATGTAAAAGTTATTGTATAATAGTTATACTTGAACATATATGTGATATATATGATTAAATTTGTTAAATTGGGTATATATGTTAACATACTTCCACTGCGTGAAGTAATTTTTGAAATTACGTATACACTCGTATGTCACACACTCGATTTTCAACATAAACAATATCGCAAAAGTGTTTGACATATTATTTATGGGAATACGAATCTGGAGATAAATTTATGGTTGAGCAAATGGAGACTTAATGGTGATGACCTATGTCTCCGCTCTACTAGGATATAGATAACGGAAGGATTATACGAATATGTATTAACCTTAACTTGCATGGTTCAACATGTCATTTTATTATTTTTATAATACGTGTGTAAGGCATCTTTTATGAACTTATGAAAGATTTTCGTAAGATAAAATGGATATGAATTTAGAGAGTCTCACTATATAAAGTGTACTCGTTGTACACTGGAGTAACGAACCGAATTGAATGTGTCAATCTAAAAAATGATAAGAAAGTCAAAATTATTTCAGGGTCTCTTAAAGAGATACTAAAATTTAATTTTTAAACTCAAAATTTTTACAAGTAAGAGTTGCCACTTTCTCATTTCTATTGGATGCTACATGTCATGTTATTAAAAATAATATGACATATGGCATGATTTGAATGATTCATTTAATTATTAATTATTAATATTTTTTTTTGACCAAATAAACAAATAAATGAAATTGAAAGTGTTGTCATTAAAAGCCAACATTCAGCCAATGTTTAATTTGTATACATTAAGCCTTGTCATGCTTATTTGATAAGCATGAGCTGGCTAATAGACATTTCTCCATTTATGTTAAGATTTCTCAAATGAAGCATGAATCTTGATTGTGCATCAATTTATTCCACCAAAACATGAATTGATTTTGTCATGCTTAATTGAAGTATGAGATGTGTTAATCTTTTGGATATTAAGCCTTATCATGCTAAACTTACAAAGTCACCAACTTCATTCCAATTAGTTGAATTGTTAGTAATTATCTTTATAAATAATTAAATTTTTTTTATTTGAAAGAGCAAATAAGTAAAATTTATATAAAAAGATTCGAGAGAAATTTATGAAGTAAGTGTTGTTTAAAAAAAAAATCAATCAAAAATAATAAAATTACCCTTTTAACTCAAAAGATCTCATCAAATCATTAACTAAAACTGTACAAAATATATTTTAATTATAAATTTTTATTATCTTATTAATATAATAATATATTTGTTAATATTTTATTATATATAATACGTATATATAATGTATAAATTAAAAATTAAATATATACTTTCATCTTATATACAGTATACTTTCAACTCTATCGCTTGAAATGCCATGAGATTGATGCGGGAAGCAAAAACTAATATGCTATGGTTTCCATTTTCCTAAGACCTGTTACTGTCATTGAAAAAGAAAGAAAAGATTTGATCAATTAATAATTTGTTTTTTTGTTCAATTTCGGATATCAAAGCTATTTGTCTAGGTCGCATCCATTTACTGCAAATTGATCATTACTTTTTTTCACCTTTACTTTATGTATTGATCCAAGAAAAGAATTAAAGATTTGATCAACCAGAGGCCAACTATTTTCATGGCGGCATTTACTATTTTCATGTCTTGATCGCATCATTTCCTCGTTTGATCACGAGGCTATGATCTGTGTCAAGTGGCTAGAATCAATCTTGAAACATAATCTAATCCTATGTCAAAGTGGGCCAGATTGACTTTGAATCACGGTCATGATCTGACTTCTTTGATCGGGATCTAGCCAAATCCATCAAACATATGATTTTTACATTCTTCGATGTTATTTCTTTATAGCCACACGATCATGATCGTATAGTTATAATTTATATTGTTGATCTGGCGATTGTGAATGCTCATGAGATAATCGCATAATCACATAATTGTATGATCATTTTTTTTATCTCCACAAGCTCGCTCGATCACAAATGATTTAATAATAATCTTGATTTTGCTACAAATTTTTTGATACTATTTTGATCACACAATTTTTTTAAATCATTTAATTGAATGATCTATTTGTTTAATGAAAATATTTTAATAGTTAGGATTTGTTTAAAAAATATCAAGTAGTGACATATATATCTTGTTTTTTATTTTAAAGACAAAAAGAAATAAAGATTTTAAAAGAGATGCCTTACATAATTAAGAAGTATCACTCTTTTGATTTGTAGTTTTATAATTATTTTATTCAAAGAGTAGAAGAAGAAAAAAAGTGAAGTATGGAGGCTATTTTAAAAATGTGCTTAGAAAAAAAAGAAAATTACTCTAAAAAAGTGTCTAAAAAATAAAATAAAAACATCCTAAAAAGATGTCTAAAAAAGGAAAACCACCCCTAAGAAAAGGAAGCCATTTTCAAGTTCCTCTATAATAATAATTATTTTAATATTATAAAAAGAGAGTGAGATGCAAGACCTATGTCCTTAAAAAAGTGAGTAACCTTGGGTCATACACACTTCACCACCGTCTTATTATTATTTTAAATATAACCACAAAAAATATATATATATATATATAAGGCTCATAAGTTTAAAAGGATGTAACTACCTTGTGATTATATCATTATTTGGATTTTAATTAATTATTTTATTATCTTTTTAATTCTTTAAATATTTAAATCTTTGTTAATATTTAATTATTTTATTATTTTCTCACTCACACTTTTAATACATTATTAGGCCATTATTCTATCATTTTCTCATTTATCATTTCTAATACGAGCAGTTTTCATAACAATAAATAATAATTATTTACGAATAACATTAGTATTTAGTCATGTTTACATTATGCTTATATAAAATTACCAAATTTTCATATATCAAATTATTTATGGTTTTATTATTTCATAATAAATTAATCATATGCTATGTTGAGATTGAACTTTTATAGCAAGTAAGCTTCATTAGAAGTAAAGACATCGACTTGCAGTGTATGGTAACTCATGGTACATAATAATTTGCGACAAAAGCTTTGCAATGATTAGGACAACTCACGAGTTTGCTTATAAAATTGATCTTTTATTCAAATTCTTTTTTATCTTACACGTTTTAAATATTTATTTTCATCGCATGTGAATAATACAAAAATCATTCATAACATAAATATTTAATTTTAAATTTGTAGTTAATATATTGTTTATAAATGTAAAGTTCTAAAAATCTGACACGAGTATTGTTACCGCTGCCAAAAGAAATTAGTGTTTCAAATTATTTTTTTGTTCCTTCCCAGACCAAATACTCAAAAGGTAGTTGTAAATATACAAAGATGGATAAGCGTCAGACTTGCACATCCTTTAAAGCAAAAGAGGTGTCATTCCAGTAGCATCAACAAAACTTTGAAGAACAAGATGAAATCTATAACCAGCAAGTCGGAGCCCAATAAGCTGCGGCTCCCCAAATATACTACCATCAGCAATTTCACAACAAATTACTGATTGGATATCGACTATGTAACAAAAACTTGATGCACAAGCTACTAAAATGGAACAATGCTCAAAGACCTTTGCGCAACAATAGAACTACTTGCAAGAAGTATTGAAGCAGAATAAAGAACTGCGAGTTCAATTGGCACAACAGCACGAGTCCCCCGAGAGTGTCAATATTTTACACAATAATGATCCAGCCTTGCAACAGAATATACCACCTCCAGTAATACCACCATAAGTAGTAACAAGGCATACAAGTCCAAATATGCAAGCAGCCTAGCAACCTCAAGTACGTTTCGCAGCAAAGTCACTGGTGCGTGACACATCACATCACCACGAGTCCTTCCACTCGCGACTACACTATTTATTCATACTGTAGCAGCTACTAAACTATCACCTGTAACTTACTTGCCCAAGGAAGAGTTAAAAACTCGCATGCATGAGTTATTTGACGAACACTTGCAAAGCCACCAAATTCTTGCCCCAAGCACCTTTCATTCTCCTGCAACTTGGAAGCTGCAAGAATCTCTATTTATGAAAGAAATTGAGAATCAAAAGAAGCCTCCCAATTTCCACATGCCTCATTTAAAACATATAAAAGCAATACTGATTCAGTCAATCACGTGTATTCATTCAAGCATATCATGTCTCTGAAAGATTACAGTGAAGCATTGAAGTGCAAGTTGTTCCCCTTAACACTTACTGGCAATGCCATGACTTGGTTTCAAAATCTGCCCTTAAGATTAATCAAGTCCTATAGCAACTTTTGTGAGCTATTTGTCAACTGTTTCCAAACAACTCACTAGTAAGAAGTCATTATATTCGACTTAACAATTGTGCAGTAAGGACCTAAAGAGATGTCAAAAAGATTATGTCTGGTGCTTCAAAAGTATGTATATGCAGATAAAAAATCCTGATGATGCTTCTCCACCTATAGTTTTCTTCAAAGGATTAATACTGGACACTTATATCTATGAAGATCTTCTATGACAATCTACGAGAAGCATAGGGGAATTATTCTGGCATGTAGAATATTTTATTTGTATAGAAGAAGATTGTATGAGCAAAAGTCGCAGAATGACAGAAAATGCTATAACTCAATCTATCCAATCTGGAGTTCAAGAACAATCTAATGCTAAACCAGATTATGGTTGGAGGTCAATATCTCTCCTGTCATTAAGAAGTCTCAAAAATAGGCCAAACTTTTATTTTCCACAATTACTCGATTTGCCTCTCAACACTTTGATAGAGAAGATCTAGTATGATAATAAGCACAAAGGGTTATTCCCTAATCCACAACCAATAAAAACTCTAGCTGATCAAAGAGATAAAAACAAGAAGTGTTACCATAATGATCATGGTCATGCAACAAATGAATGCAGAACGTTGAAAAAAAAATCGATAATTTGGCGTAAAAAGGCATTCTAGCTAAGTATATTTTCAAGAATAAACTATATTCTCAGTCTAGAAGCCACGACGGCAAGCAATAAAACATATCTACTCCTAACATTGCACTAGAAGAAGTAGAAATTACAACTCCTCCTTCAATAAACTCAGTATGCATACACGGCAGACCTGACAATGACAACAATCCTCATTCAAGTGATGATGATGATGAATACTATGATAACCCTAACGAGAAAAAGATGTTTGAAGCTTTTAAAGAAACAATGATAACCAATATGCAACAACATCTCCTAGTTAATTTTGAAGTAGTCACAAGCAAGATTTTTCAACAATTAAAGATCCTCACTATCAGTGACAGGCCAGACAATGAAAGCTCTACCAAGAATGAAAGAAGGCATAAAGATTGAAATCTTGCTCAAGTTAAACAAGTGAGTGAAATACTCTCACCAACAGCTACAGTCATGTCTGTTAATCAAGTAGTAGTAGGTAGCTCTAACTACATTAGGTTCTCAGATGAAGACTTGATAAGCATCGTCTACCCACACAATGATCTATTGGTGATTACCCACCAAATATCTAATTATTCTGTCTCAAAGGTTCTAATTGTTGGCGGAAGTAGCACAAATATAATCCTTTGGAGCACTTTTTAGAAAGAAGTGTCTAGAAGAAATTGAGATTGTTGCAAGCAAGTCACCAGTAGTTGCTTTCAACAGCACTGAGACAATACCTATAGGGTAGATATGCCTGCAAGTCATAGCAACTCAAAGGACCCAAACAATAAATTTCTTGATAATAGATACTCCTTCTGGATACCATGTCATCGTGGGTAAAGATAGGGTCCATTGGATGTATGGAGTAATATTTACTTTACACTAAAAGATGAGGTGCAAAGCCAAGTATAGTTTGGGGATAGATACCATCAAATGAGATCAATAAGTAGCGAAAAGATGCTACCAAGTGAATCTGAAAAAAGAAAAGATTGCAAATGCATCTGCATCAATAAAGATGTAAAGTTATACAAAATAACAATTAAAGCAGATTTTAGAGGCACTTAGAGACTAGTGAAAATTAAAGGAAAAGAAGACCTAAGCCGTGGAATGCTATTCACCTCAAAAAATATTATATGTAAAAAGAGGAGTCAAGTACTTGTATGCAAAAGGATGTCACAAGGTATCACTACTTAAAAAAGTTTATGTTTTTATGCATAAAAATATATATGCATGAAAATAGCGTTAAAGAATACTTGTGCAACATTTGAATGGGAGCTAAAAAGTTCATAACTCGCTCTTCATATGAGTAAGACGATAAGAAGTTCATACTCATGAAAAATATATAAGAAGTTTATGTTTTTATTGATAAAAATATTTGTGCATGGATAAGACGCTAAAGAGTTTATACTCGCACCAAAAAGTTAAAAAAAAAACCCTCTTAAGTACATACTCGCACCAAAAATAAATTAGCGCAAAAAAAATACTTGTAGAAAATTAAATAAGCCGACAGTCAACACGTCGCAATTATGACGACTAACCTAATTAAAAAATTTAAAGTCGACAGTTAGTGCGTTGCACATAAAGTCGACTTATCTAGTCATATAAATTAAAAAGGCGACAATCAGTACGTCACACTAAAGTCGACAAATCATATCGTAACTAAAGCTCACAAATCATGTCACAACTAAAGACAACAAATATATGATGCAACAACATTCATATACATCAAATAAAATCATACAATCAAGAACGACTAAAACATTATCAAGAAACTACTAACTACGTCACAACCATATGAAAAAAAGACAATAAAGTATGACGCACCATCACATCAAAAAGACGATTAGTCTTGCAATATACACCTAGTTCAAAAAGATGACCAACTATGTTACATAATCAAAATCAAATGATCAACTGTCCTACACAGTCAAAATGGAAAGACAGTTTAAACAAATCGCATAACTAAATAGGCAATTAAACAAGTCCCATAATTAAAAAATAACTAAACAAGTTGCACAATTGAAAGATAATTGATCATGTCATACATTCTTAAACAAAAGACGACTAGTCTTATTGCATACCCATAACCGAAAGGATGAAGAATCATGTCTCGTATTCAAAGTTAAAAGACAAATGATTAAAACTTACAATCAAATAAGTGGTCAAAATTAAATACATACATAATTGAGAATGTGATACATCATATCATACCTTACGTTCAAGAAAATGAATAGTCATATAACTAAATTCAATCAAATAGCTACTATATAAGTTACGTAGACGAAAAATGAGTACTTATATAACACAATAAAAAAAATAAAGTGAAAAATATTAACTATTCACTTACACTTATAATATATTTTGAATCGCAAATATAACAATTGATGAAAAAAGTTAAATTGTATTTACCCAATACCAAAAAAATACACAATATGCTTAATATGCATATTTTAAAGAAAAACATATATCTTTCTATAAAAGGAAAGAAGAAGAGAAGACAAAAATAAACTAAAAAGTTAGGAAAACCCTTCGTGTACTTCCTAAAAAGAAAAAAGAAGGTTATACATATTATACATCTAAAAAAATAAAATTATAAATTCAAAAGGTGATATTCAACATATATCAAGTATATCTTTATCAGGATAAATATAAAGTCACCCAATACATCTCAATATATATCCAAAATATACCTTCATCGGGGTTAAGAATAAAACCATCCAAATACATTCTAAAGGCATACCTCATAATATGCCTCAAAACATACTAATAGTTATAACATCCAAAAAAAAGATCTTAGAATATGTTCATCATTCAAAATAGACATTTACTCGCCGGAAGGAATAAAAGCAAATCTAGAAGTAATAAAGTTTGAAATTAAGAAATACAGAAAAAAGGAAAACAAATAAAAGATCTATGCAAATTAAAAAACCAATAAAATTTGCAAAGAAGGCAAGTGCAAAATGTTCGTACTAGTCAACCTTTCAACAAGGAAATCATTCAATCGATGAGATTGAACCATCTTTTTACCAGAAAGTTTATCATAACACTGTCGTGACTTTAAAATATTTGGTTTAAAAATATGCTATCTTTTCTTAACTCGCAGCAAGCTTGTAATCTTTAATAGCAAGATCTGTAAATTGACAAAATTACTAAATTATCAACAAGCACTTTGTCTTGTCAAAACAAGCAAACAGATGTAATAAGTAACCCACTTTAGTAATAAATTAGCAATCAAACTCTTCATTAGAGTATTATTTTTCTTTAACAAAATATCATTTTAATCAATGTCGAGTTAAACAGATGCGAATTTAGGTTCAAGTTCCTCGACTTTCTGATCTCTCTCCTTCATTAGAGCATCTTTTTTATTAGCAACGAATTGGATAAGCAACGAGTTGGATAAAACACGAGTTATGATTCAGATGAAGCGCCATCAATTAATCACCGAGAACTCAACGTTGCAAGAACAAAGAATGACTAATTAGAGAGGACGAACAAACCATTCAAATTAAGACCCACTCCAAAAAGTAAGATTATAACATTATAGCTCCAAATTGTTGTACTAAGCTTATTTCACAAATTTTATAAAATATACTATTTATAAGGGGAATAAGTGTAAGAACAATAAAATAAATGACTTTTTTGTAAAAAGCTTATTAAAGACATAAAAATTTTATCAAAGAATATTATTGTAAATTCTTTAACGTAAGACTCTTATCTCATTATAAAAAGGAGCTAAATGCATTAGTGAGATAGACAATTCATTTTTTTTTTTTTTGTAAATTTAATTTTTGTAAATTTTTTTAAAAAATATTAATTAAAAGATAGATCTAACCCTCCGATAATGATTACGTTTATTATGTACGAGGGAATTTGACACAAGATAATAAGAAAATATATAACTTCAGATTAGATCAAGAATAGCCAGATCAAGTCGTTATGGTTATTACGTATGATCATGTTATTTTGTCCACGATATCAAAATAATTAGATGGCTCAAAATGAAGTCAACAAAAATTAATATTAAATAATCAATTGATAAAAGAAAGATTAAATAATCAGAAGTAGCCTTGATAAAATAATTGCCATGATTAGATCTATTTGCTTTGATGCCACGTGTGATCTTTGGGAAATGATCAAATAAAATATCACATGATCTAATTCGCTCATGATTAGAATCGTTCATATGATCAAAACTCAGATGGTCGATCTTTGATGATTATGGCTATCGTATCGTCCATGATTGATCATAGATCGGACGGTCGACAGCCAATGATCGCTGCTATGGAATCAAGAGTGGATCTGACCGTGCGATCTGATCATGACTATTAAGTTTAAAATATGATCTGACCGCATGTTCTGATCATGTCTATAAGATCTAAATCAGATTCAACCGTATGATCTTGATCAAGTTTGAAACAATGATCATGATCACGATCGGCTACCATTTAATCATTTTTAGATATATTTGCCCGTTTGATCATGATCTTGATCAAACGAGTCATCATCATCGGGCTATGGGATAATCAATCAACTAAGCTATACAAATTCCTTGCATCGCATTTTCCAAGTAAAGAATAAAATGATAGTAAGCTAGGGAATTGAAATGATAGTAATTCTTTCAATAGAGAATCAATTATTTCACGCCTTCCAAGCAAGAGAATCAGAAACAATGAATGCAAATGTATTAATAAACTACATGTTTATGCGTAAAAGGCCAAGAATCAGTAATCAACAATAAATTTATAATAGATTCAAGACTGTGTTTGTGATATCCATAATCGGAACGGTGATGATTCACTGTAATTAAAGATGATGAGCAAGATTAAATTAACCAATCACCATTAAATTCATAGAATAATACTAATTTTTCTTTGAGATCATGAATCATCCACTGATTAGTTATGATTTCCCACCAAATGTGTAATAATAAATGTGCCCTTAATGGGTTTTTGTATTCTTAACAGGCCTTTTTACAATTAATTAAATAAATTATGATTTTAGATAATTTATATATCCTACAGTACCAAAAGTTTTCAGAGGCTTTTGATAGCAGCATCAGAGCTTAAGCCTTCTGAAGTGCCAGTAGCCGTAAGCATAGCTCTCATGCGATGCTCAAATCAGTACAGCAGTGGAACCCAAGTCTTACCGAACTTGCTTATGAGCGAGCATCCATCGAGCCTAATCGTTAAAAGTTTTACTCCCATCATCTCTTCAATTCGTACTCCAGAATGTTCCTACCACTAGAAAGGATTTTGGTGTGCAGGAAGTTCGAGGTTTCGAATTACAATATTGTTTATTGTGCGTGAATTTCAAATTTATATGGTATATACATCTTGTTACCAACCTAAGGAAAAAAATTCTTCCCATCCCGTTCTTCATAGACACCCATTAATCCCTGGGATCTTACACATGGTCTGGACCAACATGTTCCTACGAAATGCCCGTCATACCTACACGATTGACTCTTCAAATACAAATATGGTGGGCTTAGTCAATGCAGGTTATAAAACTTTTATTTACTTTCAAGCCAATGTGTTTTGAAACTGAAATTGAAGCATGCCACACAATTTGATTACAAACGTAACCACTCTCCAACTCAATTCACCAGTTATAAAAAAGCAACTTGATAAGCATGCATATACAGTTCTAATTTCTGAACAAATAATACACTGAGGAAACTTGATGCGATAAGACCTTAATTCTCTAGAAACATTACAGAAGCTATTTAGAAGATACAAACAGCCAGTGCTCACCACCATCCAAGTATCTAAGAGCAACAAGAGGCAGCTGCTGTCCTTTCTGCAGGCCTATCCATAAGAACCATACCTGATGGATTTGGCGCCGGCTGGACACGAGGTAGTCTCTTTGCTATATTCGGTATTCAAATAAAACAATTGATAAATCAATATGTGAACATTGTAAACAGATCATTTGTATGGAAATTGTCTTAGCTGTCATTTCTTCATTCAAAAGAAAGAGCATCCAGTGTAATTGCTGCCACTATATATTTATTCTTTCCCATAGCTTATGGTCATTTTTCAATTGAAAAAGGGAAAGAAATATATGAACTAATAGTCACATACTATTGTTAACAAGTCAACAATTTGAGTAGCTGTAGCACATATGAAACAGATATTGTTCAATACATTTACACAAACTATCAATATAACTGCCGAAGCCAAAATCATTTTTGAAATGGGGTTCAAATATTTAGTGGAGAGCCATTTGACCCAAATATGATTAACGAAAAGCCATTTGACCAAATCAAATGACCACCTTATCAAAAATGATTTCAAAGTTCAATTTCAATGTTTTCTTTTTCATAGAAATAAATTTTGAAAACTTGTACAAACTAATGACATACCTATTTCATAGAAAATGTCATTAACATTGGCTGCTGTCTTTGCAGAAGTTTCCATGAAGAACAGTCCATTCTCCTGAGCATAAGCTTGTGCTTCCTGTGACCATAAAATAAAACAAAATAAAAAGAGTTAATAAAACATCTATTTGAAGCAAAGAAATAAATATGAAAACCAAAAAGAGAGAATAAAATCAGTAGTACCACCTTAATTAACAAAAACTTACATCCAAAATGAAAATCCTGGTTCTTTTTCACCAAATAAGGAAGAGAGGATGGGGGAGAAAGAGTCTATATACTTAGAGCTACATACACTGTTCATAATTACCTGGTTCCACCCCGACATTAAAAAATGTAGCAAAACCAATTTTTCTAGAGACTCTTCCCTTCCCATAGGGATTCAAAACCAATTTAAGGGTCCAATAAACTGAATATTGAGACTGACATTATTATTTAAGAAATATCTTAATTCAATTCATATTGTTTTGGTCAGTTATCATTTTTAAAAGTCTGTTTTCTGAAGATCACATCATTTTTTTAGGTATATGCATACAAGGATGATAACCAAGATATCCCCGAAGGGTGTGAGGCAGGTGCAAATCCAAGCTGTATAATCTAAATGCAAGATTATTCTTGACCTTTTCAAAGATAAAAGAAGACCAAAAGAAAAACCCTGTAGAATAAATGTTATCATAAATTCAAAATAAGTTACTACCACAATTAGGGAGGACATGCAGGGTTTACGAGCTTCAACATTCTATGGAAAAAGAAAAATCATGGTTCCCCTAAAAAATACATGATAAAGACAGGCTGCTCAGTGTTATTAGAAGTGCAAGTTGCAAGCTTTTGAGAAAACATAGCAGGTCCATGGGAAGAACTAATTTGAGAAAAGGTCCAATATTTTTATAATAAAGAGACAAATAAACCAGGCAGAGATATTGTGTAATGCACCAGGATGAAGAATCAAACCAATTAATTCCAATTCTTAACCATATCCCAGACCTCATGAACGATGGAAAAAGTAGAATTATAAAAGAAGAAATAAATTAAAGAAAGCAAGGGGCTAAATAATAGAATAAATAAATAAAAATTATGTCAAATAATTCCAAATAAAGATTATCATCTGTGATTCTAATGATTCCTTGTTTTAAGGGTTATGACATATTTTGACCCTTAATTGTAGCCTAGTTATACTGTATTAAGATCTCCTTGATTATAGGTTATTATTTGTAATTAACACTTTACTTTGTTGTAGGAGTTCACTAACTATATAAACCCTTCTCTGTACATTGTTATATAGTTGGAAATATACACTCTTGCATAAAGTTGATTATCTCTCTCTTTCTTTTGTTTTCTCTTCTTTATTTGATAAAGTTTTCAACTTGGTTCCTTCTCTCTCTAGGAACATGGTACTAGAGAATTTCTACTAACAAAAATATCAAAGCGGGTGAAAAATCCTTTTTTATTTTTTTAATTTGGGTCTCTTCTATTTAATATATAAATATAACTCAAATCTTAGCCATCAAAACTTTTCTGCCAACTTTCCAATGGTTTTCCACCACAATCTCTAACAATAACAAACCCACAATTAAACTTATTTTAAAAAAAAAAGAAAAGAAGAGCCAATATACTACTTTTCATTTTTCCTAAAGGACTGCACCATCCAATACCATTTCAGGCCCCAAAATACCTTCTAAAGGTTTCAACCACCACCACCCTTTACCACCGACAAGTGAAAAACCACCAAAACCAGCAAAAAACTCCCTAGCCACCTATTTGTTGAAATTGTCCTTGTTAGACTTGAAAAAGAAGTTCTCATCATGAGTGTAGAGTTGAGTTTCTCATCATGAGTATAGAGTTGAGTTTCTATATTCAAGGGTTTTTCTGTCATGGTTCAAAAACTACAAAGGTAAAACTATAATTAGTAGGCTGTTGTCTATGAAGAGTAGGGGGTTTTGTAAAAGATACTTGAAAATTTTGGACCCAAAAGATATTTGCCAGTGTCAAGTTTCATGTCTCGTCCAAAAAAAAGGAGAAAAGAAAAGAAACCGTCACCGAAAATTAGTCTTGCTGTTCTTTGCTTTATTTTCAATTCATTATTTTAATAAAATTTCTCAGCTTTCTCTGCCCTCATTTTGGTTGGTAGCTACTATCTCATGATCTAGATGTTTCAGTGCCCTCTCTTAACTCCTCTCAGGTACACTATTTGTCCTTCACAAGTATCTTTTCTCAGCCTAGAATGTTTACTTGCTTACAAATCTCAAGCATCTATTCATTACCATTTCTTATTGGGACTATAAAATGATATGAGCTGCTAAGATTTACCTCACATGCTATTCTCTTTGATATGGTATGTATTTATTGACTAAAAAAGCCAACTGTGAGGTCTCTCTCACTTCTTCACTAAAACTAGATATCTATCTCTCAGCTCCTCTCTTATTTTATGAGAAATTTACCACTCGAATCGATGCTAAGATGATGTTTTGTGCTATGAAAAGCATGCATTGAAACGCGGACATGAAAAATATTGTTGGTGATATATATATATATATATATATATATATATAGAGAGAGAGAGAGAGAGAGAGAGAGAGAGAGAGAGATTAGTAGCAGACAAGCAGCTATGAAGTTGATCATTTAGCTAAAGCTATGCGCAAGAGAAAAGAAAAGGGTTTTCTTAAATGTTCAGTCCAAGTTAGGCACTACAAATACACACACGCCAACTTGAGGAGTATTGAAAGATAGGATGGTTTAAAATAAGATAAAAAGTTTGAATTAAAATTATTTGTTATCATATTATTGTAAAATAAAATATGAAGCAGTTATCATATAATCATAAAATAAAAGAAGAACCAGTTTCAATTTCAAAGAAGATGAGTTAGAGGTCATCACCCTTAACAGAAGCATTTTACCCCACCATAATAATTCAACTTGTCATGATTTCACATTTTTCCTCGTTAATTAGACAATAAAAGAATAATCACTATTATATTTTCCCACAAAAAAATGAATTAATTGAGTTATGTTTGTTATGACAAACTATATAAATTGTTATTTAAACACTCTTAAAACTAAAGAGAGTAACTTTTCTACAGTCCTTTCCACTTTTCGCCAGCTTGACAAACCGTTCTTGCCAAATAGAAGGATTTTAGTGTAGAGAAAGTACAACTGATAAGTTTCAACAAAGTTATAAGACAAAAAAGAAAGAAAGAAGAAGAAACAAATATTCTTGCCTCTGCTGTGACCTTCCTTGCATCCAGCAAATCAGCTTTGTTTCCAGCAAGTGCCATAACCATACTTGGATTGCCTTATCATAAAGAAACAAAAATGCAATAAATAAAGCATTAGTCACATGATAGGGCAGAATAAATTCAAATAAAGATAAAGAATATATTGAGAACCTAAAGGGGAGTCTAGACGGTAAATGCATTATGGATTCTCTATATCCAGCATTCATTACAAAGAAAGAGTAATGATATCATGACTAAAACCACAAACTCGACAAATCATAACCCATGAAATACATATTTGTGTAAGAAATGAAATTTCTATGAGAGACATAACATATGTATGACTACCTTGTGCTTGAAGTTCTTGGACCCATTTCTTAGCCCGCTCAAATGAGGCCTACATGGGAAGAAAAACAAAGGTCAGTTCAGCAAAAAGAACCTTAAATAAATATCTCCACTTAGCACAACCAGCCCAAAGATTTCAAGGCAATACGAGTGTGCTCAGGTTTATTTAAATAATTCTCCACTCTTTTCTTATATTATAAATTGGAGAGATTCTGATGGAAGTCGAAGACGGATTGATAAAGAAAATGGAAACAGGTCAACCTATTTACTATATATTAAATTGCATTCCCACCCTTACCCTCCCCTATACATTATTGACAAATGAAGGCAGTCATACTCAATTCTTCATATCTCAACTTCACTTCTTCTTAACTAATTGAATGTGGAAGTAAAGAGGCCTATACTCTATGCTTCTAAAGATCTTACACCTTCAAATACTAACTAGGGGTTTAAACAATTCTAAAGGAAAAAAATGTATTGTTTTGTTCACCAGTACTTACTTGATTTGTTATATCATATACAATAATTGCAGCTGCAGCTCCTCTGTAGTACATTGGAGCTAAACTATGGTACCTCTCTTGACCTGCTGTATCCCAAATCTCAAATTTTACAGTAGCGTCATTCACAGCCAATGTTTGTGAGAAAAAGGCAGCGCCTATGGTTGATTCCTACAATAATATACGGGAAAATCAAGGCCTTCATTCTGAAAAGGAAAGGCTCTCTAGCAATCATTCAATAGCTAAAATACCTGAAATTCAACAAATTGTCCTCTAACAAATCGCAGAACAAGACTAGATTTTCCAGCTCCAACATCTCCAAGCAACACCTAAAGCATAAAGCCAAATAAACATCAAGTGGAAAAAGTGAGCTCGACCAGGACAAACTAAATATCACAAAAACAAATTAAACACGGCCCTAAAAGAAGAGGCATAAAGAAGAAGTTTTAGCTGAGGTAAATAATGGAAAACTTCAACTAATAATCTATAAAGCAAATTCACAATTCAGTAATTGTTAAAAACTAATACAAAATTACTGCAGTATGAATTACATTCGGAAAGAAAGATATAAATCTCGATTGCAATTTTAAGCAATTAAGATTTATGAGATACCTATTCCATATTGACATCAACAATATACACAAAAAAGAGATAGTATCTATCAGCAAACCTCAACCCAGAAAACTGTGAATTAAAACATAACCCATTGGTCAACGAAGCAAAACTGATTGAAGAAACAAAATTTTAAGAAAATAAAACCGGAAAAAATGTACAATCTGATCAAAATTCCTAGAATTTAATCAAACCCAGATCAGAATTCGCATGAAAGAAACACATCAAGAATAATATACACAAGAATCTAAAGAATTAAAGCAGATCAATATGCAAAAGATAATAAATTTACAGGTTCAGGATGGAAAACTAACCAATTTAGCATTGATGTTTTTGTTTCCAGTGGTGGCCATGAGTAGCAGCGATAGATGAGTTGATCAAAATCGGATCAGCAAAACAAAAAATTGAAAAAGAAAAAACCAAAATCAGAAAATTGTAGCTGTGTTTTGCTTAGATGGAAAACTAAGGGAAAAAGATACAGGGAGGTTGACGCAGAGAAAAAGGCAAAGGGAAGGTTCCTTAACCAACCCCCTCTCTCTTTCTTTCTAATGAGAATTCTCAAGCTACACGAAAGCGATAGATCATTTTCCCTCGGAATTATTGTTTTACTATTTACTATTCACTATTCTTTTTATTATTTCTTAATTATATTGTCATATTTTCCACGTGGCATTAGCACAGCCAATTGCATTTTCCCTCCATTTGCCCTTTCTCACGAGTAGGGTGGCAATTGGGAGCAGGCAGCTAAGGAGGCATTTTGTGAATTTCATTTTACTTTTTATTTTAAATTTTATTTTTGACTTTATTTTTTAAAATTTTTAATAGAATAGGAATAAGAAGTGATCACACAGGAATGTCTTTCTCATCTATGCTCGTAAGGGTGGGCAGAATAATCAATCTCGGCCCATTTTAAGTGTCCTCATCTAAAAATTTCTGAGTCAATATAAAAATAAATAGTTAATTCGAGATCGAGACTCATTATGGGTGAGTCGGGTTTCTTCGGATTTGATCCAAAAAAATTTTAAACTAAGAGTTTTTTTAAATATAACAAAATATTTTATTTTTTACTTGTTTTAAAAATAGTTAGAATAGCAAAATGGCACCATTTCACAAACTTCCAAACGGCGCCGTTTTGCTTCATAATTTTAATATTTAAAATGTAAGTGAAATCGCACTGTTTTAGATCCTCAAAACGATGTTGTTTTACTTAATTATATCTTCTTTCTTATTTCTCTTCTCGACTTCTCATTCGTTTTCTTTTCTCTTTAATTCTTATCTTCTTTCAACATCAAAGTCGAATAATTATTTGACTACATCACACATAAGCCGTCTCTGTAATATCCAATCTCTATTAATAGTATTGATGTTTAAATTTTGGTATAAAATAATAAAGACACCGTAGAGTTACCCGATTCAAACCCTATAAGAAATATTTTTTTATGGTGTGCGTGAGAGATATTAAACCTAATTTGATAATTTCACACTTGATCGGAGTGTCGGACGACCATAAAATATTTTTTAGAATTTTTCTCCATGGGCTTGGAAAATGAAATTTTAATTTACTACATGAATTTTCATTTAAGGGTTATATATGGAACAAGCTTTTGTTGAAAAACACAATCCATATGTTAGAGAATTGACCAATTAGAGACAATTTCATGAATTGTCAAGTTGGAAGTCTAGTTGGTTCATTTGACTATTCTAACTAAATAGTTACAAATGAACCAATTACCTACTTACTTTCCAACCAATGGCAAATTAGAAATTTAGAGTAAGTTGAGGGACAAATTGAACAATTGAGAGAGCACTATATATAAAGTAAAAGTGTGTAGAAATTTTATGAGATTAAAAGCATAACCTGTTAGAGAATTAAAGGGGAAATTCGACCAAGAGAAAGGAGGTGCTACTACAGTAAAATTTCAACGCTTTTTCATCATTTTTCATGCTTGATCAAGCTAAAATAAGGTCAAATACAAGTTCCTAAGATCAATTGAAGCTTCCATTAGTGAAAATCCAAGAAAAAGAGGTAATAAAAGCCTTGTGTTTGTAATGATGATGTGTGAATTTTCAAGATTGCTTCAATTGATATTTTTATGGGAATTATTGATGTAGGTTGAGTTGAATTCTAGTGTGGAGCTTGAAGGAGTCATCAAATTGAAGAAACTAGTAAGGTAAGAATTAGGGTTTTGGGTGACTTTGATGTAGAACCTTCAATTGAATATTATTAGGGCATTAGAATGAAATTAACTTGATTTTGATGCTATTGGAACAAGAAATTGAGAAAAGAAGTATGTTGGGTGGTGGATGTACATTCGGCCACTTTAGGGAAGTTAGGGTTGAGTTGTGTTTTGGTTGAATTGTGGTGTATAAATGGTGCCTTATGTAAATTGAATCTATATGGTTGATGAAAAATCAAAAATAAAGAAAACGGGACATAATTGTCCATTTTGAAAAGGTGAAGGGCAATTATGTCCAACCAAAGTTATAGAGTGTTAAGCAATTTTTTGGGCGTCAGATGGTGAATTAGATAAAATTGAATGACTTCATAGATGAAAATCGAAAAGTAGTAACCATCCGGGCTTTGTAAGCCGATTAAGGCGCTTATTAGTTAAATGAGATTTTAGCGTTTGTAAAGGTTCTAAATGTCATTTATGGCGTGTAGGAGAAGAAAATCGAGATCGGTAACGGGAGCAGAAATTCGGAGCAAAATTGAGCTCGGAGCGGTTGTGAGTGAAAATCTGTTATTGTTTATCTTTCGTTTAATACGTTTTCGCATATTGAAATTGTATGTTTTATGTATTTTTAGTGCATAAACAGGACTTACGATTTTGATATTATATTCATTGATATGCATTTACATGTTCGGTTTAAGAAACAGTTTTAAAACTACTGCATTAGTTTCAAAGGCCATTGGTACCCTCAAATTATAGTGGTGGTGATGGTTTTAGACTCGGCCAGTATATCCTATACACATAGGCAGGTATCGGGGGGCGTGTCGCTAACTCTAAAAAGTCAGGTTGTTGAGTCATGTGAGTCGCTTTATATGTACGGGGTATTGTCTTGCTATATGTAGGCGATGTAGGATTCCGCTTTATAGCCAGTGAGATGTCACAGTGGGTGTTGCTAGTTGAGACGCCCCATGACCTACTCACGTGTGCGGTGCTAGTTGAGTCGCTACGTGAGTATAGAGCTTTGGGGTTACCATTGGTGTAATTTAGAAAGAAAATGGTCGAGCGAGGGCTTTAATAGTTTTTGAGCTATCAATCGCATATTAGGCATTTATATGTACATACTGGTTATTATGTCTTACAGATTTTGGATATGATTTTTTGAAGATGTAAATAAAATTCGCTCGGCAAGATTTCATCAGCATATGATGTTAAAAACTATTTTATAGCTTTATACAAGTTTTAGAAGTATAAATTTATGCATGTCTTTTAGAATTTATATCTATGCATAATTTTATTTTATTTGAAGTCTTAAATGCACTCACTGAACTCTTTTAGCTCACTCATTTTATGTTTTATGTTTTCTATCCCCCTCCAGGTGCAGGCTTCGATGTGCAAGTCGCTAATTCTCCTAGATTGATTAGTGGCCCATTCGAACGATCATTTTGTAAATGTAAATGTGCTAAGTAGCACTCTTTTTGCTTTTTGCATAGTAGTTATAGACTTGTGTGTTTGTACATATGTTTTGGACAAATCAGAAAAGGTTTCGATATTATGATGATCATTTTACTTTTTATTAGTATGCCAGTTTTGTGATCAAAATAAAAATATTGAGTTGTGTTGGATTTGGTTTTGAAAAGGACCGGAGGTCCTATTTGGTAGTATTGAAAAGCAGTTTGAAATAGAAATGCAATTTCTTTGAAGTTTTGTATTGGATTTTCAGTAAAATAGGGGAAGCTCTGCCTGTGTTTTTTTAAAATTTAAGAAGTCAATTTCACGTATATTCCAGGTTTTTCTCAATAATAGCAAAAATTAAAAAGAGGTTCGCCTCGTGGAATTTCTCAACTACAGTTAAACTCAGAGGAACTTTCGTCGGGGTGCCCGTTAGGGCCACTGAGATTTACAGTAGAGGGTCTTGGGGCAGGTCTTGTCAGTCTCTCTCGTCAACCTAATCGCGTCGACCATCATTTTCCACCACCGTTGATCTCTACACCATAATCCATCTGACGCAATCGCACAACCCCATACTGCTGCATTACTGAAGGTACTTTAAGTTCTTATTTGGACAAAAAAATCTTCAATATTGGCTTTTTTTTATTTTGCTTATTTGAATAAGTTTACATTAGTTAGCTCAAATTTGTTTGACTTTGTGAATGGTGTTATATTAATTTTGGTCAAGATCCTAATGATAATTTATCTAGGATTCTAATCATATATTGTTTATAGAACATGGATTTACACCAACACTTATGAAAGGACAGTCATATAAGGCCTACAAAATTGAAGTTTTAATGTTGGAACTAATGCGATATTTCTATATCTTAAAATTGAGTGCAAGTATACACTATCTTAGCAAGTAATAAAGGGACAAAAGAGTCAGATGTCGAACCCACGATGATAATATCTTTTTTTACCAAGTACTAAAATTATGTCTTTCTAGTAATTATTCAAAAAAATCAAAATCTAAGAATGAATTTTAAAAAATATAAAGGTAATAACAAATGTAAAGAGTTATGGAAAATAACAATATAAAGATACCTAGGATTAATACTATCTCTCAATATATTTTCTAATGATTAATCTTCTAATTTTTAAATCCTTTAGTTCTTGTTATTGATCAAGACATAATTATATTCACAAGTCTCTTCCAAGGTCATGCAAGTATATATCTTAATTAACTAAATACCTATATTCCTATGGTACCGAATAAATTAAGATTCATTAAGAATAAGTCTTATTAATCATATATGTCAATTAGGTATATTCTTATCTTATTTTGAAACTTGTATATGTAACTTACGTTACTTTACAAGCATGCATAAAATTATTTAGGTCTAAATAAAATGATATATCTTCCGAGTTTATCAAAGTATTACTAAAACAATTATAATATATTGGCCAGATATATTGAAGCATTAAGAACAAATAATTTAAATAACAAAGAACTAAGTTCATTAAATATTAAAAAGAGATGACAATTAAGCACACATATTGAGTTCAAATATTAACACTAGAAAAATAAAATAGTTAATGGCTATAAGAGAATGGTGAAAAAAATAAGAAGAAAATATGATACAATCTATAACAAATCGATATAGATGTTGAATTTTTTTTTTTTTTGATTGAATAGCCTAAAAACTCTTGCTACTGAAGATTGCCTTGAATTTCTCTCTATAACTGTTTCAATTGTTCTCTAATTACTCTGTAAGACTTATGTGCGTGTGTCTCTTGAGTGTCGTATCTATTCTTTAAAGGCTGGGGAAGAGTGACCTTTTATAAGGATTGATTTGAGCTTAAAAACTTTAATTTTTATCAAGTCAGGATTTGTGTGATCGCTAGGGCAAAAATGCTCTATCACTGGGGCTGGGTGCTGGGGCATTGGACTTTCGCTGGAGCGGTGGCCTAATTTCGCTAGGGAAAAATTTGGTGACTTGAATGGGTCTAATTTAAAATTTTCTTATTTTGAACATGGTCTCAACGCTAGAACGAAATCCTTTGTATTGTTGGAGCGAAAATTTTAGATTTTCAGCTTCTTTGCATTTTAGTCCCTAATTTTTGCTTGTTTCACGTCCTTGTTCTAAGTTTGTATCTTTTTCAGTCCATACCCTATAAATAAACAATAATGTACATAAATAGTCATTTATTATCATAAAATAATAAAATATCAAAATAAAATCATGAAAAAATAATGACAAATATGTCCTTTTCAAAATCCTCCAAACTTAAGCACTTGTTTGTCATCAAGCAATAAAATATACTTAGAAAGAAAAATCAAAGGTATACTTGACTCAATAACAAACATAAACTTAAAAGAAAGCAAAACATAACATGTTAGGTTAATAAGATGACCAAAATGATTATCTCAAATGCTGTTTAAATGGTATAAATCCTAAGGTAGATAAATAACTATTAACAATTCTAATCATCTTTATTTAGTTCCTCATTCTTCCTCACAAATAATCACCATATATGTGTAACCAGCAAGTAATAGCTAAAATCATACTTTAATTTTCTTTATACTTACGTTTGTATATGAAATATGATGTCTCATCATTTGATTTGTATAATGACATTTTTATAGGCTTGTCTTTTTTACCACTCTCCATTAATGTAAAAAATCACGTCTAAAGATCTATTTAGGACTTTACTTATCTTGTAACGTAGGGCTAGGGTCAAGGTAAGATAAAAGAATAAACAATTTGAAGTTCACATCACACCATGACCACTTAGATTTTACCTAAAAATCTATTAATCTTCTTTTTTCTTATATTATCTCTTTTCCCAAACTTATTTTATTTCCCATATTTTCTTTTCAACCACTCTTTTTAAAGAATTTCTTCTTTTTCTTAAGATGGGGGTATTATTTAAGTTTTTTTTAATACCCCAAAACTTAGATTTAACAAATACCACCCAAATTTATTTTCTTCATACCATTACAATTTTTTCCTTTCAAAAGTATTTCTAAATAAACACAAGGTTAATGGTGCTATAGGTAATTTTCTAGATAAATAAACTTTAAGTCTTGAGCTTGTAACGGGGTTAAATAGAAAAAATAGGTAATTACGCTCAAAAAGGGGTAATATGGATAAAATACAATTAAGGTAGGTTAGAAAGACTCAATCGATTCAAATATGGCCTAATATTATTTTTCTATTCATGAATTTTCTAAGATTTCATCTCAAGTAGTAACTAAAGACAAGTTTTAGAGTGTTAGTCTTCGAGACTTGAGTGTACTTCCTAAAACATAAGTATTTTTAAGTAAAAGTTATAGTATTCATGCTTATAAAGTGCTAAAAAATGGTAATTATAAATAAAGTCAACTTGTTCCTAAACTTAGATAACAAAAATTGTCTCAAGTATTTATCATTCTTAGGGATTTGCAAAAATAAATTTAGCCATGTATTTTCTTTCTTGTCATAGACTAATGATAATATTAACAACCTAAAAAAAATAGACAAAAAGAAAACACATAAGAAATAAGAATTACAATAGAGTAAGCATAAGATTTAAACAAGCATGATTTCATTACTCTTTTTTCTTTTTCTTCTTTAAACTCTTACTAACAAATAAACACAGATAACATAACACCAAGATAACATAAAAATAAGATAAAAATGAAGTGTCCCCCCCAATGTGATGAGAAAATAGAGACATTTTCCTTTGAAGTTAAAGCGGTAGTTATCCAACTCATTGGGATTAAAGAGAAGATCTTAAAAATCAATATCGGGAGATGGTGGTGGAGTGGGAATTACGAGCGGCTGTGGCAGAGTCGTAGGATCAATCCCAAAAAATGTTGTTGTTACTTAGTTCCACTGAATCATATACCTTTGAAAGGCATTGGCAGCACGCTTTTGTTTAGCCATTCGAGCCTTAATCTGAGCTAATCAAACATGAAGGGCAAAGGTCGAGTTGGGGCAGTAACAATATTAGGCTGAGGGACTTTGGTAGGCGGTGGGTTAGTAGCGATCATCCGATGAACAATAGATATAGAGATGGTTGGTTATGATTGGAGCATGTCTTTCCTCCTTTTGGTCCTAGGTAATGCTGGCTTATGAATACAAAGCCATAATCAAAGAAGGGAAGAATAGACGGCCAATAAGGCAAGCACATGCTATAATCTATGTGTGGATCACTTTTTCAATACCAATGGGACGGTGGGTAATGATGGCAAAGAGGTATATAGAGCGAAGTTTGGTGATGTCTCTAATGTGGGAGATTGGCATAAGTTAAGAAGCGAGGAAGCTATACTAAGCATTGACCTCTAAATTGAGTATTTTGGTCATCTTTTGACGTTTTGATCCCATTTTAACATTTTGGTGCATTTTTCTTGGCTTTTCGCTCCAAATAGCTTTATTAACCTAGAACCGACAAAATAACATTAATGCACATAAAAAATATATTCTTGTTTAAATTGAGCAATTATCAAGTTTAGAAAATTAAAACAATAGATATAAAATAACTTACCAAACTTAAATACCTGATTATCCTTGAGTAAATAGGCACGACCTTTGTGTGTGTATAGCTAGAATCATTAGTTGCATGCACTGGATTAGTATATACACGTAAGACAATGAAATAGTTTTTATGAATGTTTACTTAATTAACCCTCTATAGGCTTGTTTTTTGCATTACTCTTCACTAATGTAGGCACATATATTATCAATGATCAAATATGACTTTATATAGCTTGTAATGTATGGCTAGGGTGAGGGTAAGATAAAAAGGATTAATTTTAGCTCAAATCACACTATAAACACACATTCCTCTAAAGATTACTCAAATCAAACCATTTGTTTTTCACCAAATTTCCCCCAAACTTATTTCATTGATCCTCTTGCTATTTTATTGTTAATCTTTTTCTTATTCTAATTTAGGGGTATATCAAACTCAATCTTCATTCATTTTTCATCTATTCTTTTGTTTGATTATTTTATTTTAAAGCTTTAGAATAACCCAAATCCGTAATCAAAAAGCCGTAACCCTTATACGATTTACTCCTTCATTTTTAAAAATCCAATAACTTACACAACTCTCTAAAATGAGTGTTATGATCATGGTGTGACAGATATTAAGAATGAAAGTTAAATTAAAGACTAAGATATTGATGTGTTTAAAAAATAAAAATAGTTATTAGGCTCAATGGGTGTAACTAAGGGTAAAAAAATATAATGGTTGGCTTGAAAGGCTCAATTAGTCCAAAGATGACCTAAAATCACTTCCTAAATTATGTATGTCCTAGGATTTCACCTCGAGTAATGCTTAAACAAGTTCTAGTATATTTTTGAGACCATAAGTATTCGTGTTATGCATAACTGTCTTCTAAATAAGCATACTAACTACATGATCCTTACTACGTGCTTAATAAATCAAGTGGTCACAAAATAAAACTGAACTTATCTTAGATTACAAACAAAACAATCACAACATTTATTATTTCCAAAAGAAAGTAGCATTTGAAATCATGTTTCTATATTATATCATTGACTATTATTCATTTAACCAACACACGGCTAACAACAAAAATAAAAAAATTACATGTAAAACAAAACAACTAAAAATAATAGTCATAGAGAGTAAGCATGATTAAACATGGAAAATGAACATCAACAAGTGTTTTCCTCTCCCAAACTTAAAGTTGACATTATCTATAATAACAAAGGTAAGAGTGAGTAAAAGAAACTTTCCCTCATAAAGATGGTTTAGTGTGATGGTGCTAGAATCGTGAGGCTGAAGTTATTGCTTGAGTGGGTGCACAAAGCCCTTGAGTAATACTTCCCAAAACATGAAGTTTAATGAGCCATATTGTTTGATGATGTATAATGTAGAAGTAAGTGATAATTTGGTGTTCATAGGGTATAAGGATGATTGGGTAAAGTGAGGGGGGTGTTCAAAGTGGCTCAGAGGGGAATGAGGGAGTCATTTAGAAGGGGAGAATCAATTGGTGCTGCTGCTTAGAATGAGTGGGGCTGCGGCACTACAACTTGGATATTTTCAGTCTATTCTTGCTGCTACACTTAGGATTATTTTAATTTTTAAGCTCCTTTCGGCTACACCTTGTTGGCTTTACTTTCAATCCCTTTTTATGCTTTATGAGGTTTCGACTTACTATTTTAATATACTACAAAAAAGAAAAATATTAAAAACAAAGATTGAAATTAAAAATTAAGATTTACTTAGGTTACCTCTTAAAAAGTGCTTGATTTAATATCTTCGGCTTGACGTCTTTCAGATTCATAGAGGGTCAAATTGTATGTCAAAAACATGTTAAGTTGCATGGTTACCGATACTCCTCTTCTCGATCTTTCCTAACTCTATGATCAAAGTTTTCACAGTAAACTCCAACCATTTTACCTTATATTTTTCTTGCAAAGAATCAAACTGAGAATGAGATAAACAACCCTTTTGACTAGTGTCTCCAAGCTTTTCCTGAAATGTTAGTCACACCTCTTCTTTCTTTTCACTTTGTGCCTCATTACCTTCCCTTTTATCCAAGGATGAACATCATCCATCTTCATTACTTATAGAGGTCACTGCTCATTACTTGAGTGCATTCTCTTAATTCTAAAACATTCCTCATTCTTCATTGGTAATTTGATCTCTTTGAAGACTTTGAAGGTAACTGTTGTTGTGTGATATGGTGTGTGATGTGTATAATTTCAAAAATTAAATACGCAACGGAAGTATTCATACATATTAAACAATATGTAACCTTTTCAATCATGTATGACCATTCAAGTACATATATATATCTCATATATATATTTCATGCATGATATAAAATGAATAACAAATAAATAACCTACCCGGATATGAAGGTAGCTTTACAAATCTTCAAGAACTCCAAGCTTCAATTTTGTTGAGCTCACCTTGAAGTGTTCCCTTGCACAATTCTAGTTCACAACTAAATCCGGTGGGATTGTGAAGCTAGAATGGCAGCCTTGAATTTTCAGCAAAGATTGTTTTAACACTTAAAACAATTTGTCCTTATGATTACTATCAAGAGATGAGAAGAATTGGGTGTTTTCTATAGTTCTTTACAACTCTATATGTTGTAGCTTGGTAAGCCTTTGCATTTTCTCTCAACACTTTGAGAAAAACACTTAGGAAAAGCTCTCAATTCTCTCTCTTTTCTCCTAGAACGAATTTCCACTCTATCTTACACACATTGAACTCTTTCAATTCTTTCTTAAGTGCAATGAATGATTTATCTTAGTGCTCCACCACCACTTAACCATGTTTGCCATTACAAACATTAATCTATCATATTTTTCACTCACCAATTTGATTCAACCAATTGAATCAATTTCTAGAGAGTAAATGGCATTTAATCAATGTTAAGTGGTTTTACCACTTCCTTAGTGCATTATTTAAGAATTACAAAGTGGTAAACTTTCCTTATTATTAATAACAAGTGCATTCTCCATTAGTAAATGGTGTTTGCCACTTATTCCAATTAATAATAATAATTTGATTAATATATAAAATATTAATAATTCAAAACTATTTTGATTATTTACATTTACCATATATGTATTTACCAAGTAAGGTAAATGGGTAAATACATGGTAAATAATTTATGGAGCAAGATTATGTCACTTGTCAATTTCTTATTGGTTAACAACTCTTGTAAACCAATAATGTGTTTTATCTTCAATTATTGACAAGTGAATAATAAAAGGAACTTAGAAACATTTTTCATTTTGCTGAAAATTGTTGGATTAATTATTCAATCCAATTCGCCGCCCCAGTGCACAACGAGTACACTTCATATTGTGAGACTCTCTAGGTCCATGCCCGATTTGTCATATGAAACTATTTCACATGTCCGTGAACAATGTCCCATACACATGTTACAGATATTACAAAACGGCGCATTAGACCATACAAGTTGAGGTTATAACATATTCGTATAATCCTTCCATCATTAATATCCTAGAAGAGCGGAGATATAGATCAACACCGTCAAATCTCCATGTGCTCAACCATAAACTTATCTCTAGATTTGTATTTCAATAAATAATATCCGTAAACACTTTCACGATATTATTTTCCCAAGAAATTCTTGGATGTCTGCTTATGGCCATAAGACTTTCTGAAATACAATCTTAGAGTTACATGATATTTTACTCACCCAATTGAGTTGATGGATCCCATATCTGTACACACCGGACTCCATGAGCATCGGACCATACCCAGCGACACCCAGCGGTCAGACCATGAAAGGTATCTGACATGTGTGGAACCAAAGTATGATGGATCACTCACAAGTCCACCGTGGCACTCAGGTCTAAGGACCACGAATACTACTCAACTCGAAAGATCCTCCATTGACGGCTTTATGGGATGTCTATTGGAGATCTTTGTGAGTCTGTTCAATATTCAGTCCTTACTGAATACTTGTATCTCTATACGAGTTTCCACTAAACTCATGGTCTGCTAAGACTAACCATCTGGACTATCTAGATATAGACATACACTGATCTATATATATATATTAAGATCTTCACTAGCAAACCCGCATTAGTGAAGGTAGATCAGGAACATTAAATTTAAGAACATATTTGCATAACAACATTTCTTAGCACCATTTGCAACCCATTGCAACTATGTCATTATTAATATATATTCTTAGGTCTTTGTCCCATTTCAGACAAGGCTCTAACTCTTTAGATTTTACTAACTCTTAGTTCTGATCTAAACTCCTTTAGATCAGATCTGAACTCGTTCAGATCATACAATGTCTAAAACGTTACAAGCATCTTACCATATTTATAAATAAAATAATTAGTGATATATTGAAATCATAAATGTATAAACATAAAACAAATATTTATACATAAAAGGGATGGCACGTAAGCACAAATCCCAACAACTGTTTCCTCTTACATTCTCATTTTCATCTCTCTCATCTCTATGTCAATAAGAACTCTCTTGACAGATAAAAATGGTCGACCAAGAATAATTAAAACTTTTCGATCTTCTTCATATCAAGAATAACAAAATCTACCAGTATGATGAATTCACCCACTTTCACTAACACATCCTCAATGATACCCCCACAGATAAGTGAGGGATTTATTCACTTTTTACAAGGAAATTGTTATGGGTTTTACCTCACCAAGACCCAACTTTTTGAAAATGGATAGAGGCATAAGATTTATGCTAGCACCGAGATCACACAAAGCCTTTTAAAAAAGTTAAATTCTTAATATTGCAAGGGATAATGAAAGTACTTGGATTCTTCATCTTTTGAGGAAACTTTCTTTAAAGAATTGTACTACATTCCTCAATTAGCCTCATGATCTTATAGGCCTCCAAAAATTTTCTTCTTTGATATTACTTCCTTCATGAATTTCATATAGTTTGACATTTTCTCCAAGGCATCCAAAAAGGAAATGTTGATGTGAATCTTTTTAAATTTCGCAAGGAAATTAGAGAATTAAGCATTTAATGTCTTTTTTTAGAAGCGTTGAGGGTATGGCAATGGTGGGGTTGTAATAGAAAGGTTGTCTGGGAAGGACATAGAGTTAGGTTTGTGATTCACCTTAAATGGTTCCGTAAGAACTTCTTCTTCATTGCCCTCAATCACATTTTTCTCTGGAGCTTCAACTTCCTTACCACTTCTAAGAGTAATGGCTTTACAATGGTCTCTTAAGTAGGCTCCATGTTACTTGGAAACTTGCTAGAAGATTGGTTTTTGATTGCATTGGCAAGTTGGCCTACTTGCTCCTCTAATGACTTCAATGTAGCATTCATATAGGTACAATGAGTTTTAATATTATTGAGTCGAGCCTCATCTTTGTTGAATCTATCACTTGTTTCAACAATTAAAGTGCCCAAAAGATCATCCAAAGAAGGCTTCTTTCTGACCACTTATTGATTACATCCCGGTAGGGGTTATAATGTGATGAACACTTGAAACTACACATTTAATAAGAGTTTTACATATTTAATTTTCTTAACTTAAGTATGTTTACAATATTGTACCTAATTATCTTTTAAATATTTTGTGGTAAGTTTGATAAAATGGGCATAACGTTTTACCTAAAGATCCAATTAGAGTGATGCTTAATCCTGTAAAGAGCTGACGTAATAGGCTAACATATTGTATTTTACAAAGTATTTGAAATTTGAGTGTTTAGAGGGTGAAAATGGCCTAGAATAGAACTGATCTGTAGTACAGGCCTAGTTTGAATAGTCATCAGTATTTGGCCCATAACTATAGCAATACACATCTAATACGTATAAGACAACTCAATTTAGAAATATAGGAGACTTATCTACAACTTTGATGTTTTAAGTAACAGCTAATTCGAATCACATTAATTCCAAATTAGATAATCAAGTAGGTGCCTTAGTGATAATCAATACAAATTATTTTGCCACCATTCTTGAATTTCATCATCCAAGTGGTTCCCTCCAAATTTGTCTCGATTTATCCATGTTTTTCTATAAATAGGTGGCTTGTTTATGCCTAAATTATGTAATTAGAAAGTTAGAATTTAGTTCAAAATACTTGTCCTTTGTATCCATTTCTTTGTAATATTATTTCTCTTGTTTACTATTAAGTCATATTATTTCTTCTTCCATTTCTTTTCTTTTTCTTTAGTTTTATTATGTACAAATAATTTTATTTATGTTAAGATAAAAGGGTAAAGCTCTTGGCAAGGTAATAAGATATGTTTAACACTTATTTATGAATTTAATGCTTCATTATTAAATTATGCAAATTTATATATGATGTATTTATTTTATTTGTAGAATTAATACCCTTTCTTCTAAAGTGGTGATTCTTGATTTATTATTGACAAACTTTATACTTGGCACAATAAATTCTTGAAACTATTTACAAGATTTAGTGTATATAACATTTCTTGTAAAGTAGGAGTCTTGATTTATTGTAGACAAATATAAAGATTGGCATAATAAATACTTGAACCCATTTATAAGATTTGGTGTATAATAATTGAAAGAAATAAATACTAATCAATATATAAATGATTATAAACTTTAATTGCTATATTTTTCGGTTGGAACCTCCTTTGTGTGCGGATTCTAATTGAGTTATAAAAAGAGTTAAATATATTCTTATTTCTTATGCTAAGAGTGGACCCCCCCTAACCTTGGCTTTTATTTGAATTGGTTAATTGAAATAGTATTTGCAAACATCTTATACTGCTTTAATTATCTTAAAAGTGTTTATAATTTATAATTTTAATTCTACTTCCCTGTAGATCAACCCCATTCTCATCGGGTTATTTATTACTTCGACAATCCTGCACTTAGAAATAAACTCTTATATTCTGGACGTGTTATAATACATTCTATTAGATTTCCATAAGCAAAAGTTTCATGATTTCGGAGCCCAAAATGGTAATAAGTAGGCAAGTTGTTACTTCAGTAGTTGAAATTCTAGTTTTTGCTTGTTCCAAGCCATTCCCTTCACCGATATATGAAACGTTTGCTACCATAGCCAAATTCTTCCTTGTTAAAGCTTTTTTAGAATTTAATGCAGAAATTTAGGTTGTTAATGTTGAAATTTGGGCTGAAAGTGCAAATAAGGGGTCAAATTCTTGCATTTTGGCGGCTTTCCTTACTATAGACCTCTTATTAGGCCATTGGTAGTTTTTGTATACCATTTTCTCCAACAATACTTGGGCTTCTTCCATGGTTTTTGATAATAAAGTACCACTCGCTGATGTATTTACAATGGTTTTAGTTTGCCCATTTAGTCCATTGTAGAAGGTTATATTTAGATCCAATCTTGGTATCCATATTGAGGGCATCTCCTAATAAGAACCTCAAACCACTCCCAATCTTAATAAAGTGGCTCAAACTCCAATTGTCAAAATTAGGCTATCTTTCTCCGAAGTTAAGAAGTTCTGGATGGTGGGAAGAATTTGGTGAGTAATCTTTAGGCCAGCTCTTCCCATGTTGCAATACTCTCCAGTTGTAAAAATTGAAGCCAACCTCTTGCCTTATCCCTAAGAGAGAAGGGGAATAAGCATAGCTTAATAGTATCATCTGAAATCTCATTCATCTTGATAGCGTTACAAATTTCTAAGAACATGGCAAGATAAACATTTGGGTCATCACTTGGCAACCCCCTAAATTGATTTTGTAGCACCATATTAATAAGAGACGGCTTTAACTTAAAATTGTTTGCTTGAGTTCCTTGACGCTGAATCCTTAAATAGTTTTCATTATTCATATGCCTAAAATAGTCTCATAATGCCCATAGTTATTGGTGGTTATTGCTATCATCGGCCACAGCTTGAGCTTGATCTCTCATTTCTCCTCTATACTTCAGCAAAGTGCACTCTACTTATGGATCATAAGGTAAAAGTTCCAAGATATGAGTGTTGGGGTGTTGTTCAATTACTATGGTGCTTGCATATGGGATGTGTTCACTATACAAAATAATATACATATCTTATACATATATGTGTACAGCGGAAGATTAAATATAATAAACACATAAAATACATATTTAACAAATAAAAATCGAGATTGAGAAATATCACCCATGAAGTTTTTGGATTAATTTTGCTTGAAGTCCACCATGAAATGAATCTTTGATCAATCCTAGCAATCAACAAAGGTAGGTTTGATTGTCTAAAATAATAATATGTTAATCTAGCATTTTGTTTAACTCTTAAACTTGATTCAAAGTTAAACTCTTTAACTTAATTAAATTTGTTTTTCCTTTTATTCAACTATTGAATAAATAAAACAAATCTCCTTTTTAGTTATTACATTCAGTAACCATTTATTTATTTATTTTGTTGTTCTAACACTTAAAACACAAAACAAAGAATTCTAATTTCTCAAATTAAAAATGGCTCCCAAAAATGTAAAATCTAGAACCTAAAAATTGAAATTTATGAATTTTGAATTTCATTTCACTTTATATACTAATGCATTAATTTCAAACTAATTTAAATTTTATTTGCATTTAATTTAACTTAACCTAATTATAGTTAACATTTAACCATAGTTATCCTTTAAGTTAAACATTTAACCTAACTATTTTAACTTAACCTTTAAGTTAATAAATATTTAAAAAATTTAACCATAGTTAACTAACTTAACCATAGTTAAGTTAACCTTTACTTAACCTTTAAGTAAGTTTAACTTAACTTAACCATATGGTTAACCTTTAACCATAGTTAAGTTAAATTATTTATTTAACAATTAAATAAATAAATTTTTATTTTTATTATTTAACAATTAAATAATCATAAAATAAAATTACATTTATATCCTTACTAAGATACTAAGTTAACTTAAAGTGGGTCCCACTATTTTAACCATATACTTTAGTTAACTTAACCTTAGTAATCTGCTGAATTATACTGTATTGAACCATTCAATACGGTAAACTACCAAAGTGCTCAAAGAGTACATTTCATATTAGGACTCTCTAGGTCTACACTCGATTTATCAAATGAAACTATTCCATTAATCTGTAATCGATGCCCCATGCACACATTATGAATATTACAAATCAGTGTGTCAGACCATACAAGTTGAGGTCATAACGTATACGTATAATCCTTTCATCATTTATACCCTGGATGTGCGGGGATATAGATCTGCACCGTTAAATCCCTATTTGCTCATCATTAATTTTATCTCCAGATTCGTATCTCGATAAACAATATACGCAAACACTTTTACTATATTGTTTAACCCTGTGGAAAACTCTTTTCTCAGGTTTATGCTTGTGGCCACAAGACTTTATGAAATACAATCTTGGAGCATCGAATATACAACTTACCTACGTAAGCTGACGGATCCCGTATCTACGCACACCGGACTCTATGAGCATCGGACCATATCCAGTGATACATAGCGGTCAGACCATGAAAGGTCTCTGACATATGTGGAATCAAAGCATGATGGATCACTCACAAGACCACCATGGCGCTCAGGTCAAAGGACCACGAATACTACTTAACTCGAGAGGACCTTCCTTTGACGACTTCATAGGATATCTATTGGGGTTCTCATAAGTCTGTTCAGTATCCAGTCCTGACTGGATACCCGCATGCCTATACAAGCTCTAAGCTTATGGTCAGCTAAGACCAGCCATCTGAACCAGTCAGATATAGACATACACTAATCTATATAAAGTGAAGTCACTGATAGACCCGCATTGGTGATCATAGATCAAGAACATTGTATTTGAGACATACTTACATAATGACATTTCTTAGCACCTATTGCAACTCTTTGCAACTATATCATTACAAGTATACTCTCAGGTCTTTGTCTCATTATGGACAAGGTTCTAACTCTTTAGACCTCGCTGACTCTTATAACCTGCTAACTCTTAGCATTTATAACTCTCAGCTTTGCTAACTATTAGCTCTGGTCTAAACTCCTTTAGATCGGATCTGAACTCTTTCAAATCAAATAGTGTCTGTAATGTTACAAGCATTATACCATATAAATATGATATTAACAATTTTTATTCGAAATATTTATTGTATAAATATTAATAATTAATATTCATACAATATTGAAATGGCACGTGAGCACCAGCTCTAACAATGAGCTCTTCTCTTAAACCTTCAAAATACCATAACAACCATAACTAAACAAGAACAAAAGAAAAATAAATGCCTACAACTAAAATCAAGTTGCTTGTTCATAATTTTAGTAAAAATTCAAAATTCATAATCCTCAGCAACAATGCCAAAAACTTGTTCGCGAAACTAAACACACGTGAATAAAATTGAAAGTAGACGAGCTGTGAGCAAGTAATAAAGTAGTTAGAAGTATCATTTCCTCAAGGATTGATTTTCTAAATTGATGCTAAGTAATATGGTGCTAGCAACCTGACTTTATCTAGACTAAATAAAACACTAAACTAATTAAGGAATTTAAAGATTCGAAAAACTAAAATTAAGCAAGGTTACAGAGAGTTGAACTCTATAGCGGGGCATAGGGTTTTGATTTCATTCTAACTTTCCTATGTTCCTTATAACTAGTGATTAACAACTAATCTTATGAATTCATTAACTAATAGTTTAGAAGTAATCACATTACTGCTCCCAAGCATTGAATGAGATCTTATGCATACACAATCAAGTTTATATCCCTATCTAACTTGTTATCTATACTTGTATTAAGCTACCCTTAGTGATTACCTTAATTCTATTAGTCTCTTAACTCTAAAATCAAAGACTATGCTTTTTAATTCCAATACATGGGTTAAACTTTTCTAAGCATATAACCCATAAGTCTAAATCATCTAATAAATTTTTCAATCCAATTAAAAGAATAAAACTTATAAAAAGCATAAATAAAAAATACAAGATGTAGTCATTAACCAACTAACAACATCAAAACATAGTATTCAATAAAGTTTCATCAAACCCTAAAATAAAAAATTTAGCTATCCATTGTCAAATGCACAAATATAATAATCTAAGAGTTTATAAGAGTAAACATGTTCAAGATAACACAAATGACAAAAATAAACTTTAAACTAAAAGTAAATTAGATGAGATAAAAATGGAAAACTAGTTAGAGAAGTTTTTGGGGTCTTCAATCTTCAAGAGTCTTCAAGATTTCAAGCTCTAATATACTTTCTCTCACTAGAAACCCTTAGTTTTTGCTATCAAATTCGTTCTTTCTCTTTCTCTCTCTTCAAATGCGACATTTCCTCTCCTTTGATAATTTCCAAATTAGGCTATTAAATTTGGGCACGAATCCCTAAAAAAACCACTAGCATGCAATGCGGCTTACGAAATTAGGGTTACGGCCCCAAGTTTCTACTCGAAATGGTGCCGCAGCGCAAAACATGGCTACGGCGTACTGTTCACATTATTGTTCACTCTGTTTAAATTGAGCATTTTGTTCCCTTTTTGACGTTTTTGCGTGTTTTCCTCAGCTTTTAGCTCTAAATAGCTCTGTTAACTTGAAACTTAAAAAATAACATTAACGTACATAACAAAAATATATTCTTATTTAAATTGAACAATTATCAAGTGTAGGAGATTAAAATAATAGATATAAAATACACTCATCAATTATAATTTAAGGGAACGTCTAAAATTTAAAGGAGTTATAAAATTCAATGGAATTAGAATGGAGATTGAAATTCTAAAATTTACTATAAATTGACATTTGAATTATCAAATTTAATGTAATTAAAATTGGGATTAGAATTATAATATTTAATAGAATTAGAATTGGAATTGAAAATATATCATTTAATATAATCACTAATTAGAATTGTAAAATTCATTGGAATTGGAATTATAACATTTAATGAACTTAGAATTAGGATTGGAACTATAAAATTTAATGGAATTGGAATTGAGATTGAGATTATAACATTTAATATAATTGGAATTAAAATTAGAATCATAACATTTAATGAAATTGGAATTAGGATTAGAATTATCAAATTTAATGGAATTGGAATTGAAATTAAAACTGAAATTAGAATTATAACATTTAATAGAAATAGAAATTAGAATTTTAAAATTTAATATAATTAGTAATTAGAATTGGAATTGGAATTGGAATTATCAAATTGAATGAAATTGAAAATAGAAATGGAATTATCAAATTTAATAGAATTAAAATTAGGATTGAAATTATAAAATTATAAATTTATTGGAATTAAAACTGAAATTAGAATTATAACATTTAATAGAAATAGAAATTAGAATTTTAAAATTTAATATAATTAGTAATTAGAATTGGAATTGGAATTATCAAATTGAATGAAATTGAAAATAGAAATGGAATTATCAAATTTAATAGAATTAAAATTAGGATTGAAATTATAAAATTTAATGTAATTAAAATTGGAATTGAAGTAATAACATTTAATAGAATTGGAATTAGGACTATAAATTTTAATGGATGTGATTGAAATAATAACATTTGATTAAACATGTAAGCGTGTTGTGGCAGTGTAAGTGTGTACATTTAATTTAATTTTTACACATCACACATATAAAATATATGCAGCAGAATATTAAAACATATCTCATTACACCAATGAGATAAAAATGGCTCATTTTTGAAGTGTGCTTTATGCAGTTTTAGTCGTGGACGATATGAGATTCCTTGAGTTAGAACGGTAGCTTCCTTTTCTTAGCAAGAATTAACTACTTGAAGCAACACTTACTTTTGGTTTATATCTCTCAGCCAAATAACTATAAATTTATATGTTTACTTTATCTTCACTTGTTGTGTATGTCAATTTTTCTTTATAACAAACTCTAATGGCCACCTCTTGCAAATTATTTTGCCCAAATTACATACGTACACCACTTATAAATTATTTTATTTAGTCAAATTTAACTACTAACACTTAATAATTAAATAGGCCATTAACTTTATGCCATGTGTCATGCTATTACAAATTAATGGAATGATATGTGACATTCAATGAAGAGATGAAATGACAAATCCCACTTGCCAATATCCTAGGCTTAACACTTAAACCCTAACAACTTCCCTCGAGACCCTAAAATAATTTTGACTTACCAAGAACATTTCGGATCGAACTATTAGATTTGATACGTTACCCCAATACACAATAAGTACACTTCATATGGTGAGACTCCCTAGGTTCACACCCATTTGTCTTATGAAACTTTTTCGTAAGTTTATAAATGATGCCTCATATACATGTTATGAAAATAACAATACAGTGCGTTGAACTATACAAGTTGAGATTAATACATATTTGTATAATTCCTCCGTCATTTATATTTCTTGGAAGAGCGGAAACATAAATCATCATCATCAAATCTCCATATGCTTAACTGTGAACTTATCTCCAGATTTGTATTTCCAGAAATAATATCTGCAAACACTTTTGCGATATTGTTTATTCCACGGGAAACTATTTCTTGGATTTTTTGCTTATGGTCATAAGATTTTCTAAAATACAATCTCGGAGTATCAAGATATATAACTAACTCATATGAGCTGATGGATCCCATATCTATACACACCAGACTCTATGAGTATCAGACCATACCAACGACACTCAACGATCAAACTATGAAAGGTCTCTGACATGTGTGGAACTTAAGTATGGTGAATCACTCACAAGCCCACCATGGTGCTCAGGTCAAGGGACTATAAATACTGCTCAACTTGAGAATACCCTGCATTGACGACTTTATGGAATGTTTATTAGAGGCCCTCAATGAGTCTGTTCAGTACCCAATCCTCACTGAATATCCACATGCCTATACGACCTTTCACTAAGCTCATGGTCTGCTAAGACTAACTATCTAGACCATCCAAATATAGACATATATTAATCTATATATGATCAGGTCTTTACCGACAAAACCGCATCAGTGAAGATAGATCAAGAATATAAAGTTTGAGAATATACTTGCACAATAATATTTCCTAACACTATTTGTAACTCTTTACAACTATGTCTTACTAATATACTCCCGGGTTTTTGTCCCATTTCAGACAAAGCTCTAACTCTTTAGATTTTGTTAAATTTTATAACTTGCTAACTCTTAGTGATTATAATTATTAGCGTAGCTAACTCTTAACACTGGTCTACATTCTTTTGAACTAGATCTGAACCCTTTCAAATCATATAATGTCTAAAATATTGCAAGAATCTTACCATATATATAATTAAACATTAATAATTTTATTCAAAATATTTATTACATAATTATTAAACAATTAATATTTATATAATATTAAAATCTCACGTAAACACTATTCTAACAATTTTCACTTGCTCTAGTGCCATACACGATGATATATAATATCTACTGTCTCTATGTGTTTCTTAAACATATTAGGAGTTAAGGCTTAAGTAGGTCGGCTATATTATTTAAGAAATGTATCTTAAATATTATTATATCTATAATAGCCAAGAACTTTCTATTTATATAATATTCAAAGTCCACATGATCAGAATTCTAATGCACCTTATGGCCTCTTAGCTTTAGCAACTGCCCAATTATTGTTGCATTTAGTGGGATAGGATCCACTAAGTTTGAAACTATTCTAAATCTCTGTAACTAACTTGTATATCGACAAAAAGTCTTTTGCAAGCTTTGCAAGCTGCAACATATTCTATCTCTAAGGTAGAATCAGCCCTGAATATTTATATTGTATTCACAACTAACTACGGTACCATTGAGAAGAAATATATAACTAGATGTAGACTTTCAATCACTCGGACCAGACTGAAAATCCAAGTTTGTGTATCATCTTATATGTAAGTAACTTTCTCTATGATTCAGAAACTTATCCTTTATAACTCTCAGGTATATCTGATATTTTTCTCGGCCATTTAATGGCTGTGGCCTGGATCAGTCTAATACCAGCTCAAAACATTTATAGCCATATAGATGCAGGTCTTGCACATAACATGGCGTACAATAGGTTACCTCTAACTGACGACAGGGTATATAATGAGCATATTTTATATCTATAGTTTTAATCTCCTAAACTTAATGATTGGGCAAACAAGAACCATTTTAGATGTTGTGGCGGGTGGTACATTATTGTCAAAAATTATGGAAGAAGCCCAAGCTCTATTAGAGAAAATAATGTGTAATAACTACCAATGGCTTAATGAGAGGTCTATTATGAGAAGGACCGCTGGAGTGAATGAATTTAATTTAATTGTTACACTTTCAGCTCAAGTTTTGACATTGGCAAATCAAATTTCTACACAAAATGCTAAAGATGCCTCAACAAGCAAAGATTCAATGATGGTTGCAAACTTATCCTACACCGGTGAAGAGAGTGATCCAAAACATGTCTAATATGTCAACAACCAAAACTTCAACCATAACAGTAACAACTTGCCTACATATTATCATTCGGCCTTAGAAATCATGAGAACTTATCCTATGGCAATCCAAGAAATGCCTTGCAATCTCTACCGAGATTTAATCATCAAGTAGGCGAGAAAAAGCCTTCTTTAAAGACCTTTTGGGTACTTTTATCGTGGAGGCAAAGGAGAGGTTTAACAAAGATGAGGCTCGGTTTTATAACATCGAAACACATTACACCTACATAAATGCTACATTAAAGTAATTAGAGGTGCAAGTTGGCCAACTTACCCATGCAATCAAAGATCAATCTTCTAGTAAGTTCTTAAGTGACAAAGAGGCCAATTTGAGAGAGCATTGTAATACCATCACTCTTAAGAGTGGTATGGAAGTAGAATTTTCAGAGAAAAAAGGTGAAGAGAAAGAAGTTATTGAACCATCTAGGATAAATCACAAACTCAACTCCATTTTTTTCCCGGACAATCCTCCTATCATTACCTCACCATTGCCTTACCCTCAATGCTTCTATAAAAAGAAGTTAGATGATCAATGATAAGCGTAAATTATATCTATTATTTTCACTCCCTTAACTTGATTAATTGCTCATTTTAATAAGAATATTAGGCTTTTTATATATTTTATTATTATTTATAGGTTTGGAGTCAATTGAGCAATTCATTTACCCACATATCAACTTTAAGTTTAGGGGTGGGAAAAATATTCATTTTTCATGTTGATCATGCTTACTCATTACGGTTATTTTTTTTAGTTGTTTATTTTGCATGCAATCTTTTTTCATTTTCATCTTTAGTTGTGGGTTGGTTAAATGATTAGTAGTCAATGATATGAAATAGAAACATGATTTCAAATGCTAAGTTCTTTTGGAAGCAATGAATGTTATGATTATTTGCTTGGTAATTTAGGACACGTTCGGCTTTACTTTATGATCACTTGATATTTTGAACACGTAGTTTGAATCATTTAGTTTTTATGCACAACAAGAATAATTATAGTCTTAAAAGCACGCTAGAACTTGTTTGAGCACCACTCAAGAAAAAATCCTAGCGCATACGTAATTGAAAATATGATTTTAGGCCATCTTTGGATCAATTGAGCCTTTCAAACTAACATTTGTATAGTTTTACCCCTAGTCATCCCCACTGATTCTATTTACTACTTTTCGTTACTAATCATATCATTACCTTAACCTTTTTTTTATTATCCTTTATAATACCCATCACACTATAGGCATAACACTCATTTTAGAGAGTTATGTGAAAACACAACTTTTAAAAATGAAGGAGTAGATTAAAGAAAGATTATGGGTTTGGTTATAAATTTTGATTGTTCGAATATGAGAAGCTTAAGTTTAGTGGTATAGTAACTTTATATGTGTAAAAAAATTTAAAAACAATTCCCAAAAAATCAACAAAAAAGTATAAATTGAGTTTACTATACCCCTAGCTTAAAAGAAAAGAAAAAGAGGAACAACAAAATAGCAAGGGATTCAAAGAAATAAGTTTGAGAGAAATCGAGTGAAGACAAGGTTCATCAGAGAAATAAGTTTGACTAGAAAAACCACCAACTGCCTATCTATCTTATTGTAAACACAAGGTTCATCAGAGTTTTGATCAAAACTAAATGCTTTGATTGCTTGATCAAATCTGACGTTTTATGATCTAGATACATGTTTAAGCCCATAGATAGATTTGTGCAGTTTATAAACTATGTGCTCTTAGCCTATAGCTATAAAACTATCTGGTTTTATCATATAGATACTTTCTTCAAGATTGTCATTAAGAAAAGCAGTCTTGACATCCATTTTTCAAATCTCATAATCAATATTTGCTGCAATAGATAAGAGAATTCTAATATACTTAAGCATGGCTACCGGCGAAAAGGTCTCCTCAAAATCAATACCTTTTTTCTGAATGTGTACCCTTTAGCAATAAACCTAGCTTTGAAGGTTTTCACCTTTTAATCTACCCCTCTCTTTCTCTTGTAGACCCATTTACACCTTATGGGTTTTATCCCTTCAGGTTTCTCTACAGGTTCCCAGACTTTATTAGAATACATGGAATCCATTTTTGATTTCATAGCTTTATGTCAATGGTTTGCACCTTTATCAACCACTGCTTCATTATAACTAGTGGGATCTAGTTCATGCTCATTAGAGACTACTTGAAATGACTCTCCAATTAACATGTACCTAGTTGGAAATTTAATAATCCTCCCACTATGACGAAGTATCGGTGGTTGTTGTTCTGCAATTGGCTCTGGTTGGTTATTATAATCTGGATTGGGAATTAACTCATTGACTCTATTAAGCACAATATTAGAGTTCGTAGATAACTCATCAAGAATTATCTTACTCCTAGACTTGAAGTATTTCATATAGTCTTGTTTAAGAAAGATTGCATTAGTGCTAACTAATACTTTCTTATCTTGAGAACTATAGAAAAGACTTTCTCTTATTCTTTTAGGATAGCCAACAAATAGACAAACTTCTGACTTAGATTCTAACTTATCTGTCTTCCCTTTTAGCATATGTCCTGGACAACCCCATATATGTATATGACGTAAACTTGGTTTACGTTCTATCCATATTTCCAGAGGTATTTTAGAGACTGACTTAGATGGAATTAAGTTAAGAAGATGCATGGATGTTTCTAAGGCATAACCCCAGAACGAGATGGGTAAAGTTGAATAACTCATCATTGACCTCACCATTTCAAGAAGAGTTCTATTTTTCCTTTCTGCTACACCATTATTCAATTATGTGTCTGCAGTGAGTTGATTTTAGGATATATACAGTATAGATTGTTAACTAGTGTACCAGAACATATAAACGACTTATTTCTTTTGTTCACCATAGTTATGTCAAATATAACAGAATTACAAAATTTATTCAAATAATTAACTGAAATCAAATTACGTTTGAGTTTCGGTACTAACAAACAATCATCTAATACTAAAGTCCTAAAATCATCAAAATAAAGTTGAACAACTTCCACTGCCTTGGCTACAACAGTTGCGCTATTTCCTAGCCTTAGACTGATCTCCCCTTCACTAAGTTGTCTGGTTTTCTAGAACCCTTGCAATGAATTGCAAATATGATTAGTGGCTCCAAAATCTACTATCCAGGAATCAGTAGAATCAACCACTAAATATGTCTCAATGAAAAGAATTTTACCTGAAGTAGAAGCTGTCCCTTTAGCTATTAAAAGCCTTGCTAAGTGAACTGGACAATTTCTCTTCCAATGCCCTTTAACGCCACATTGGAAACATTTTTCTTTAGGTTTCTTATTCTTTTGAATTTGCACAAAAGTTGAGTTAGATGCTTTCTTGGGTTTATTCTTTTTCTTCTTACTACTATTTCCCTTTGGATTGGCACCAGACAAAAAAGATGGGCCCTTAGTCAAATGAACACTCAGTCTAGGTTTTATTATGGTCTTAGCAGCTCTAAGTTGATTCATTAGCTCAGTTAATGAAAAATTCAACTTATTCATTGACATATTTAACAAGAAAGTCTGAAATGAGGGTGCTAGGGTTTCTAGGACCATCTCTACCTTAGATTGGCCAATGTATTCCCACCCAAATCCTCAACTTACTAGAACAGTGTTATCATTTTTAACATGTGATCTTGCACAAGAGTTCCTTCGACTTGCCTGGTATTCATGATCTCTTTTAAAGTAACCTGCCTCAGAGTCCTGTTTTTATCAACAAACATCTCTGAAAGGCTGAAGATCATATCAGCAGTTGTTTCTATAGTCTCATGCTGCTTTGCTAGAGTACTAGACAAAGAAGCTAATATATAACATCTGGCCATTTCATCAGACTATTGCCACTTGTTATAAGCATCTATTTCAGCTTGAGATGCCTTTTCATTAGGTTCAGGAGGGCATTTTTCAGTTAAGACATATTTGTGCTTTTTAGCTGTGAGAACAATGTCTAAGTTCCTCTTCCAATCCACATAATTATTTTTGGTTAACTTGTTTTGGTTAAAGATAGATGCTAGTGGGCTAAATGAAGACATGATTCTGAAAAACAAATTCATATATGAGCATACATTATCTGAAAGTATGTGTTACTTTTGCATGAATACATGAAATGCTTTTATGTAGAACTCTTTAACTACATTATACATCGGTAATCTAATTTTTATTCGGAATACGCCTCCGTAGGGTGGTCGTATCCGTCATAAATCAGACTAGTACCATACTAATTTATTATTATTATCTAAATATCTTATATCAAATAATAATAAACTACCGATTCTTTAACCCTTAGATTTAATTGACAAGAATTTCTTAGGGAGGATATCAATCAACCTAAGTTGAGTGTATAACCATTATTTCAATCCTTTATATTTCTCAATTAAAAAAGTCACCGTAGGGTAGTCAGTTTAGCATGAGTCTTATATTGGATCTTATCCTTTAGGAAATTCCTATCTAGTAACCAGTTCTGATTAATACCCTCCGTAGTGAGCTCATAATATTTGAGGTAATGCATTAATCTACCTTACTATGGGACTAATAATGGAGGCCATGGGCTTTATGCCTAAAGCCCTCTCTCACTCAATATTTTAATTTTTAGAGTTTTTAATTAATTTATAAAATAACGTTCTACTCATTAATATCTAATTTTATTTTCATAAAATAATTAATAAGGCCACGTCAAATAATAAATTAATATAATATTAAAACTATGACAATAATCTTATCATAATCTTATTAGAATATTAATGTCATACAATATAATATATTTTATGCATGAATATGTGAATGTGGCACCCTTAATCTATATGACATGTTATTCATCCAATTAATTAACTAGATAAATAAATAACTTATAATTCATGGCTTTTCATAGGAAGAAAAACATTAAAAACTAAGCCTAAATTCTTCGAAGTCTTTCTTGAAGTCAACTTGGGCTCTTCTATAATGTTATCTCCTATTGTTTGTCTTCTTTTATGGGCTTAGATTTTGGGCCTCTTAATTTTTTTTGGTCCACTTATTTTAAAAATAAATTGGACTTATTTTAGGCTTTAAAATTTCTTTGAGCCTTCAAAAAACATTTTATGAAAATATTTTTAGACCCAAAAATTTTAATAAAATAGCCCAAATAAAATTTTATAACAAGATTAAAAGGAGTTTGGACCGACATTAAATTTACAAATACCTAAAATTAATCCAAAAATAAATTTGAGTTAAATTTAGGACCTATCTGTAAAAATTTAAAAGATCAAACTTTAATTACCCAAAATAAGAGGGGGTCAAGTAAAATAAAACAATTCTGTTATGGCCTATTTGCATAATTGGCAAACTTATTGACCAAAAACAGAATTAGTTATAACAAAGAGGGGCCTATACGATATTTGCCAGTGGAAACCCTAATTCCACCATTTCACACAACGCTGCTCCCGTTTTCTCCCTGCCCACCGCCGGCCGTGATTTTGGCTTCACTTCCAGCTGCCAATCGAAGTCGAGAAGAAACCAGCTGCTTTAGGCGACGCCAACCAGCCCATCCTGCCGCGAACAGCCGCCGATCCACCACAGCTTGTGGTAGTATCGACACGCCAAGCTAGCCCTTTTGTGTGCCACCCGTCTCCATCAGCAAAAAAAGACGACATCCTATCCTCTTACCGCCGACGAGCTTTGATGCTGCAGCCGCCATAAGTGGCAATGCACGTTACTGCTGCCGCAACGAGCGGCTATGCACACGTGCATGGCTCTTCTTATTTCTTCTTCTTCTGTTCATTTTCTTCCTCAATTTTTTTGTTCTTTTTTTTTTAATTACTGTAGGAATAATTAAAAAAAATTAATCTAACCAAGAGGAAAAATTGTGATATTATTTCATCACCCCCTCTTGTTATAATTCCCAAGAAAAAATACAAACAAATATCTAACCATGAATTATTGGACGTAACCATTCATCACATAATTAATAAAAATAACAATATAGATTAATATGCAATTGGTGCCACAATAAACAATTACTACCATACATAAACTAAACTATACATGTAATATAAAATAAGGCTGCTTTGATACTAATTGTTGGTTTGGTAAATAAAAAAATTTCTATTTATAAAAATAAACGCAGCGGAAGTTAGATCATTTTGTTCATAATTACGTGTATAGGGATAGAAGATTACCTTAATTCCTCGCTATCGCAGATCTTAAATTGAATGGCTGCAATCTTCTCTACTATCATTAATCTTCAAACTCAACGCGTGTGGACCCGTGGATCTTTTTTAATCTCTAAAACCACTAATACCCAAATATGAGAGAATAGTATTAACTAAATTCTTTTTTCACGTAAGAATACGTAAAAGAATTTTTCTCTTTATGGTTGTGGTCACATTTTCTTATTACATACCTCCCATATATACAGGAATCTCCTTTGAGTATTTAAAATTTGATTAGGATTAGAAAATTAGAGTTTGATTAGATTTGATTTAGTAGAGAGACTGCAAGACTCATGCACTTCCTAGCTCTAACTTAAAAGACCTAGTCATTATTATCTCATAATACACCAATTCTTCTACGTTAACCCTAGAATATTCCACTAAAAGCTAAGGACTGTACTCTAGTAACCCATGTTATAAAATAAAAGCTTAGTTAATTAAAACTCCATTTAATTAAATTGGGCTTGGTTTTTAGATCAACAATAACCACTTAATTGACCCTCTAATTGATGTCCATAATTAAAGTTAGGCCTTACAAAAATGTCTTACATCTTTAATTACTTATTTGCCCCTAAGTCATTGAATGCTCTAATGATCATTTTTAATATATCTATATTTGTAAATAAATTTACAAATAAATATTATTATTCAATAAATAATTTATTGAATAAACTGTGGCCACAAATTCTAATGATCAAGTACTATAAACATCTTAGGTGGACATTAATTATTAGATTCTATCTTGCAAATATATGTTCTTACGACCCATAAAATTATATCTCCAAGCTATCGAGGTTTTGACCGTTTATGTAGATCTCACTCTGTGATAACTTAAAAGATACAATGCATGAATATAAGTTCATTACCTACTCAGTATTAAGATCAATTAAGCTTATTAAAACTTTTGTGAATTAAGATCTACGACATTTAGTTAGTCAGATTGAAACTCACAGTAGTCCTGTTCAATGTATCATGTACATTAGTTTCTCTACTCGAAGTCTCTACTTCGATGATCAAGGTAAATCATCCACTATAAGAAGCAGAAAAACTACAACTTTACATAATGAAATGCCCTTTTCATTAATGATTGTGAACATGATTTAATTTATAAAGAACTTGTGATCTATACCCTCTATATTAGTATTATATGTCTAATACATAGATCACATACTTTATAAATATGGGCTCATCAATTTATACTCAATTATATGTATGAATAAATTTTATTAATCTAATAAAATGTAATTGCACGTGCTTTAATGGCATAAAATAATATAAAATATCTAACAGAATCCCTTATTCTCTTTCATGCGCTCTCATCTTGTCTCTGTTTTAGCTTCAGCTGTCCTTTATTTATAAGTTTTATGGCCTCAAAGTAAGGAAACTTCGAGTCTAAGTCTGATTTGGATTTTTCTTTTATTGTATGAGTGTTGTGGTATTGATTTTTGGTTGTCGTGGCATTGGACTCTCTGACTTGAGTACCATGGCATTAGATTTTCAGTATTGTAACACTAAGACCTAAAATTATGTTTTTCTGGTCTTCGATTGAGCGCCCAGCGTTGCATTTTGGAGCACCGTGACACTAGAGTTTGACTTGGGTGCTGCGACATTGGATTTTGAGTGTCGCAGTGCTAGCTTCCATTCTAGCTTTCTTGTTTTGTTTTAATTTGATTTTTAGTATCTTCATGCCAAAAGACTTAAATCTTATAAATTAATAATAATACACATAAAAAGCCATATATTTTTATTAAAATGAGCAATTGATCAAGTTAAGAGAGTTAAAGCAGTAGATATAATTTATACTTATCAAACTCCCCTAAACTTAACCATTTACTTGTCCTTAAGCAAGGAGAACTAAAAATAAAAATAAAAACCAAAACACAAAAGGTGGGTTGGTTAATACTTAATAATATATCTCAAAGATTGCATATAGTTTATAACTCATAAAAAACTCTAGATATTGTAAAAGTTAGAATGTCAATCTATGCACTAGCTTTTCCTCATACGTGATTCACTTGGTGTGTGTATGTATAGTTAATTTCATTAGTTATTTGTAGTCGGATAGGTTTATATAGACAAGGATGCAATAAATTTGACTTGACAAGAATTTTTATTCACATTTCATTTGTTTGCTTTTTATACTACTCTCCATTAATGTAGATGCGCATAAAATCAAAGATTAAATAGGTCTTTATTAAGTTTGTAATATATAACTAGGGTGAAGGTAGGATAAATAGATAAAATTTAAGCTCAATTCATACTATAAACACATATTTTTGTTCTCAGATCATCAAACCTCTCTTCAAATTTCTCAAAAATTCTCACAAACTTGTTTCACAACTTTCTTTTGCTTACTTTGTTGCTCATTCTTTTCTTTTCTAAGTTAAGAATATTGTAAACTTTGTCCATTTTTGTAAGGATATAAAAATACCTCTTAAGAGCATAAAACTATCAAAATACTCTAATATCTTCTTCTTCTCCTTTTTCTATTTTTCTCTATCTTTTTCTATTCTCCTTCTCTTGCAAATCTTCTCTTATAAAGACACAAATAGAGGCACAAACCTTGAATGATCTATTTATAGTAAGATTTAAGCAAAAACTAATCCATCATTGAACAAATTTTTTTGGTCTAGTCTTATTAAGTGAGCTTAATTCAAATTCTCTCATTAAAAGGTAGTGATGGTTTATTTCAGATAATCTGTCTCTCTTTCTTCATTCATTATTTTTGTTTTGGATAAATTAAATTAGATAACTTTTTCAGACATAAGCTAGTAGGTCATTAAACATTTTAATTTTTTAAGTTTTATATTTTAGCACTTATAAATTCAATTCTAATTGCAATAACCATAATTTCCCCTATCATTATGAAGAGGGTACACATGATAAAACCTACCATTTGATCCAGAAAAAGACAAACAATGATAAAAATATCCGAAAGTATGTGTAAAAAAAACAAATGATGCTTATAAAAAGATAGAGTTGAGAACAATAATGTGTGACTGTAACACACTTAAAAAAGATTTTTTTTTAAGAAAAAGAACACTTGATAAATGGTATATACTAAAAAAAAAAAGAGAAATATATTTATTGAAGTTTGAGAGTGTAAATCACTTGCTTAGAAGAAAAAAAGAGAGAGAGAGAGAGAGAGAAGAGCGTGGAAGAAAAGAAAATTAAACAACAAATTTAGTATAATTTCATTCTCCTGATCAATACAAAAATACTTTCAATTTCACTTTTCTTTATGTGTTACACATTTAATTTTATCTTGGTATGCCTGATGTAAAGTTTTGAATTTGTCCAAAAAATTTATAACCTTACATTAACAATTCCATTCTAAAACTATTTTGAATTTATTTTTTATTTTCAAATCTAAGTTCTAACTTATGTTGTTCTGGTTTCTGCATTAATTATTCGAACTCAATTAATTTCCTACTTTAAGTGATACCTGAGAAAATCACCCCCAAAAAAAAAGGTATCATTATTAAATAGGTTCCTAATTTTAGCAAAATTTTACATGATTTTTTAATTTGTGCATTTTTTTAAAGAGTAATTTGTGCATTTAAATTAAAGTACTAATATTATACTAAATAATAGACGTACTATCGTTGAAATTGACAGTTTTGTTCTTAATTTTTTTTCTCATTTATAAGTTAATTTTTTTTCAAATATTAATTATATTTTTAGGAGTGTAATTGGGCATTTAAAAAAACAATAGAAAAGATATAATTAATTATTTAAAAACTATATATGTATAATAAATAAATTAAAATAATTCTAAAAAATAATTTAAAATAAGATTTAGATTAAATTATCAATTTCCTATTATCATATTATTGTTTAGTCGCTAATTATTACTCAACACCGATAATAAGGTATGACCATTAAAGCCAAGGACCTATTTAATGCAAATAAATACTGCTAATGTTGTATATTAAACAAAAATTTAAAATTTAACAACACTTAAAAGTCTCCTTTAAGAGAAAGAAAAACAGAACAACACATAGAGTTATTAATTAGTGTCGCACATTAAATTTTTTTTTAAAAAAATGTATATTAAATTATAAAAACACATATAGCATCACATTAAATTATAAATTTATTGTATTTTAATTTTATAAATATAATATTATTGACTTATTAAGAACCAAGAAAAAGAAAAGGCTTCATTTTGACAAGAAGGAGATGCAAAATTGTGATTTGTGAACAAAGAATAAAATTGACAGCCTTTGCCTCAAAAACTCTTATTAAAAAGCAAAACCATACATTGTGGGAAGGGATCTATGGGAATCCAGGCACTCTATAAAGGGCAACAAAAAAAAAAAAGGCAAAACTTTAGTTTATTCACTCCTTTTGTCAGAAAAATTACAGCACAGGCTACCAAATTAGCCAATTATGACCTCTGATTTTTGAGTGGGGAAAATGAAGAGACTCAGATTTAAATTAATTAATTAAAATAATCTTTTGGGGGCGGTGTCACAGGTTTTCACAAGACTGACACCAATAATAGCACTAGAATGGCAGTTTGGTAATTTTGAAGAAGGGTGTGTTCAGAGATCATTGACTGGTCGCCTTTGACCAGTCTCGGAGAAGTACTGATCACTGCCCAGTACCTGCAAAAACATTTCTCACATTTTCTACCTCTTAATGATAAGGTGAACAGCTGTAGGTACCTCATTCCCCACTCTCCTCGTTGGCGCGTGTAATTCACTTTGTTGTTGTAGTCGGTCGGTAGTACTAGTAGTAGTTTTTCTCAAATTACATCACGAGTACTTTTCTTTCTAAATTATTTTCGAGGGTTTTGACCAAATAGCTACTTTTATAGAAATCACTGTTACTAAAAAAAATATTTCCTTTAATTAATAATATTATCCTCCCTCCACATGTTGCAAGAGTATTTTATAAGTAGTTTCATTTATGGGAATTACGTTAGGATATTTATTTTTATGATTGTCAAAATGTTTGGAATATTTTGTTATTTTAAATATTAGTATTAGGTTTTTGCTAATTATTTAAAATTTGAAGTTAACTGATTTCATTAATATGATATTAGAATAAAAATTTTACCACTCATTTTGTTCCATCAATTTTTTTAATAACTCTTTAGGAATTTTCTTTTTCTTTAAAAAACTACTTCAAAATACTTTTCTTCGTTCTAATTAATTAAATATTATAAAATAGATATAGAAATGCTTTTAATTATATTTATTTTTTTAAAAAAAACTAAAATAATACACCCTTTGTATTTACTGACTAATGATTCTAAAATGTGGTGGGTATTATTTATGATGTGAATACTTGACTTGCTGCAGAATCTCCCACTTTTTGTTTCCAAATATATTTTTCAGAAAGAAAATTTGATATTCACTCACGTATAACGAGTCAAGTTGCACTTGCTGAAAGAATGAGCCAGCAAAAATTCAACCACCACAAGCTCTGTAAAATAACATTGCAAATAATAATTTACTGATATATATTAAAAGCAAATTAAAGGCTTGGATGAAGAAGTCTTGATCATAAATCTAACGATCCATGCAACTCCATTATTGACCCAATACAGAGCTTTATTACTGAAACGGTACTTGCACTTTACGAACAACCTATAGCATTGCAATTAAGACATAATGTAAGAAAGATAAATCATGATTAAGATATATAATTTGAAATAATCACTTAAGTTCAACATGAAATGGGAACACGTGACTATGGGAATGGGATTATGATGAATAAATTATGTACAATAACAAAGATGATGACGATGATCAGGATTTTGGAGCAGAGTGCTGGTTCTTGTTGGTGGCTAAAGCAAAGATAGAATTAGCAAGCTTGTTAATGGCGTCAACTAGATCATTAATGCCTTGTCTGTTAATCTCAGTCTTAGATTCTTCAATCTTGAGTCTCCTCTCATGCAGACTTAGGAGATCTTTGTGTCTTCTCTCTTCTCTTTCTTCGCAGGCCTGAATTGCTTCTGCTATAATGGAAGCACTTTTGGAAATAGCAGTACCCAGTTCATGTGAAGCACTTGCACTTGCAGTGGCGCCAGTACTGGTTCCCTGATCTCCATTTCCTCCTCTTCTCCTTCTCTTGGCAGGTGTGTCTGAATACTCACTTGTATCAGAATCTGAGCTATCACAGATCTCCACAACATAAAAATATGGAACCAAAACCCAATCAATACTAACTGAAAATTATGACACAACATAAATCACTTGATCATCAGTCAACACCTTAACTTTTTCCCCAAAAAAAAATCAGAGAAACATGAATGCTGGTATAAAAAAATATATATGATCAATATCCGGATATCAACATTACCATAAACTAAACATGAGCAAAATTTATGCTTCAATGTATTGAGAGAGAGAGAGAGAGAGAGAGATAAAGAGAGAGTACCTACAGAGGGCACATCAGGCTGAGAATAAGGAGGAGGAGGAGGAAAAGGAGGCTGCGTTTGTGACTGCGATGGTGGTGGTTGCGACGATGAAGGTGGCAGCGGCAGTGGCAACGGTGGAATTGGAAATGAAAGTTGATGATGACGTTGCTGCAGCAACACATTCGAAGGCAATGAAGCTGCTACAGGCTGAAGCATACTGATTGGTTTCTCCATCATTAAGCCTATGTTGCTATTGGAAACAGCTGAGCCACCCACACCACCCCCGCCCCCGGCCGCTGATACTCTTTGACCTGCTCCTTTCTTCTCCACCACCTCCACCAAAGCTTCATATATATCAAGCAACATGTTGCTAGGTAAGTTCTTCTCTTTCCTCTCATTCTTCTCCATGTTCCAATAAGTAACTTCTCCTTTTTCCGCTATTTTTTTCTCATAGTCTCTCACTTTCTTGTAATCTCTCATGAGATTATCCCACTTGTCATTGCATTGGTTTTGGCTCCTCAAACAGCCTTTTCTCCAACAATAATCCTCAACCCATTTCCATCTTAGCTCTGTCGGTTTGCTTCTTGCTTCAGTACTTTCACCACTACTTCTCTTCATTCTTCTCTCATCATCCATCTGCTTTGCCTCTATCAACACCATTGTCTCACTCACTGTCCAGTTTCCTTTCTTGTATTCCCTCATCACAGTACTGTTGCCACCTTGATCAGCCATCACCAACTGCATGCAATGCCCTAATAAACATAAACACAGAGAGGGAGAGAGCGTAAGAGAGGAGGCAAGATGGGGAACAATTGGTCCAATAATGAGTCTTTTTATCTCTGTCTTGCGCTCTCCTTTAGGAGACTTTGATTTGATATTGGGTGTTTCTACTTAGTCAAATCTCACTAAAGATTGCTAATTTAGGCAAAGGGTATTAATGATTATGCTAAAACAAGGATCTGATGGCTCAATAAGCTTCAGTAGACTTAACACAAAATGGGGTCTGGTTGTTTTCATAATAAGTTCATTGGTTCGGAATTGGAGCTAGCTAGAAGAAGAGATTCCAATATTAAAGATGATAAAGCAAAAACGGGTAGCATTAAGTAATAAAGCTAATAAGCTAGCTAGAACTTGATAATTTCATCAAAACGTTCAATCTTTTCTGAGCTTGTAGTTTTGATTTGCACTCCCCTTCAAATCTTAATGTTGAGAGTGATCAAATCCAAAACCACTCATTCAAGCCACTAAGTTGTTCACAGAGTGAGGAAAAATATAAGAGAGAGAAACAGTAATGAAGGGTATCATCATAAGAAAAGGCCAAACAAATCCATTCAAACTGACATATCTACAAAGCCCAAAAAATTTCATACAGAGAGAGAGAGAGATAGGAGTAGGTTCTTTTTCAAGGAAAAGTAGATTGGGGAGAAAAAGTTATGGTGTTTCTTGGAATAGAGAGGGCTTGTGAACATGAATACTACTGCCAACACACGTGGTTTAGTCTTCAATTATCACACCCTTTTGTATTGTATTGTATTGTATTGAATGCATTTTAACACTTCGATCTGCTTTGGTGAAATTTTGTGTGCCTTAAGCATGTACAAACTGGACATGACATATACTAGACATTTGAAACTATTTCCATCTAGTTTAAAGAGCATTCCACTTGTCCCATTAAAATCTCTTTTCTATTATCAATTTATCATGATCTATTTTAGATAATTTATCAATATTTAGATAATTTTCAACTATTTCTCAGATCTTAACACTTCGTATCGTAGTTTTCAAATTTTAGTAAAAGATTTTAACTTTTCTCCTGTAGATATAACCTCTATAGCTTTAATAATATGCAAATTAGTAAATCTCTTATATCAACTTCTTTGGACTTCAAATATATTAATTTCACATGCAATCTAATCTAAAAAAAATAAACTGCCTTCTTAAAAACGAGTACATAACATACACTAAAAAGTATTAAACAAATGGCACTGTAAAGATTAATGATTATTTAAAGTTTGTGCGAGATTTTATCATATTCACGACCTAGATTAATTGGGTTGACTATGATAATTAATATGGGCTACAATCTTTATCTTTATTGTTTTTTTCATAATTAATAATAGTGCACAAAACACAATGTAATTTCTCAAGGAAGATCAAGCAGAGAAAATCTTCGTTAAAAGACTGCGCAACATGGCTGAAACAAACACCCTAATCGTTTGATTAGCCACCTAAAACTCATTACCGTGCAAAATATACTAAAATAATTAATCAACCCCAAAACTTTTCATAATAGCAAAAGAACCCCTAAATTTGGATGGTTATGAAGACGAGGACAGCTTTGTCCTTTTAGGGGAAATAAGGATGTCAATTTCGTCTTTTGAGGTGGGACATTTAAAAGACTGGTACCACGTCAGCAAACTTTTGGCCCCCCTTTTTTTGCTTTTTCGTCATTTGCTTCTTCTTAATCTGGCCAGCTAGGACGTACGAAAGAGCGCAGAGTTCAGTTTGACTAGGGTTTTGACCAGCCGAATGGGTCATCAACCCCTGACTCGTCCCTTTCGTTTTTAAGTTTTGGACTTTAGCCTGCCCCTGCACCTTTTTGTGGTATTGTTCTCTTTTGAATTCGGCCCAAAAGGCCCAATTACTACGCATCTTTAACCTGTTTATTGTAGCTCATAAGGATAGACTTATAGGTACGGGCCAAATGTGTACAAAGGCATATAGGTGTCATTAGGTTGGATTGTAGTCCTCTTAAAAAAATTCTCAATCATTGGATACTCTCTTTAATCTGATCTTAATTTTGCTCAAAAATTATTAGAAGAACTCAAGTTCTGAAAATTATAAATAAGATATTATTTTATAAAAAAAAACTCATATAATTTTAGTACAAGTCTTATACGAATAAAAAAAGATATACTTTTATTTAGGTAGAACTTTAATATTAGAAAGGGAAAGTCTTGAGGACTATTATATAATTTGAAAATGCAAGTGTCCGTTATCACAAACAAGTAATATAATAATAAATAAAAGATTATTTTTATGAAAAATTATTATTAAATTCATTAAGTACTAAAATTATGTCTCAAATAATTAATAGCTCAAATAAATAAAATCTAAAGTAAATAATAAAATAACAAACTAAAGTAAAGAAAATAATAAGCTAAAAATCTCTCAATACTTTAGTTGAATTTAATTATTTCCCTTAAATTAATTCATCAATACAAATTTTTAAGCAAGAATTCTAATATCTTCACAAACCTCTTATGATGGTTAAGTGAAAATATCTTAACTAATCAATTAGCTATATTCTTATGATAATTAGTTTTAAATAAAATTTTATTAAGAACATATTCTCTAAACGATTATATATGCCATATAAGTATATTCTTACCTTATATGAAACTAAAAACTTTTTATACAAAGATTATATATTAATCTTTTTAAGCCCAAACATAAAAATACATTAATTAACGATCAAGTAATCTAAAGTATTAAGCACAAATAAAATGAACAATTCAATATTGACTTCATAAACTGAGGGAAAATAAATCAATTCAAGCTATATATTGGCTTAAAATTTTAATCAAAGAAAAGTAAATTAGTTTATAATGAAATAAAGAGTTTTAGAATACATTAGATTTAACATCATAGAGATGATAATAAACTAATAAAAAGAAAGAGAGAAGAAATAAAGCATATGAAATATTTTAATTCTCTTGATTTTTAATCTTTTTAATTCTTCAAAAAAACTGCTCTAAACTCTCAAAAGTTGTTCTTTCTATTGCTCTTTCTTTTGTTTCCCTCAAAATAGACTTTTTATCTTCTATTTATAGACTTACGTCTTCAAATTAAGAAAAAAAGTTTGAGCCCAAGTCAGAGTAGGCTTTTCAAATCCAGCGATTGGTGCAGCAACTACTTTTCAGTGCTGTAGTCTTAGCGTGGAGCACCACAACAAGCACTTTCTGTCGCTATTGGCATTACATCACTAACTCTTAGCGTTATTGTAGCCTTGAATTTTTTCTTTTACTTTAAGCTTATTTTTTGGTTATTCCAATGCTGCAGTCTTGATTTGTAGAGCTCATTTTTTGAGGGTTCTAGCAAAGTCCTCTAAAGAAGAGAGTCATCCACCGAGCAGGAGGTCACGTCAAGAAGATCGAGGCCATACTTCTGTCCAAAAAAAATTGGCAATTCAAACCTTCAAAAACAAGCCAACACAAACAGGAATAACTTGGGTGAGAATGATGCGAAAGAATACTGAACGGGCTTAATAGAGAGCATGAAAGTACTCAAGATACCAGAAAAATATTTAAAAAATGTAGAGAAGACAACAACGTCGATATGCTAGAGAAATTTTGAATAAGAGAAGGGAAAACAACAAAATCAAGAAGAATGTGAGGAGAATTTTGAATAAGACCGTAGACCGCAACCATAGTGAGAAGCATAGCTTGACACTGAAACATAAAGACTCGTTGGCAAAGAAAGTTTATAATCTAAAGGAATAATTACATTAGCTTCTTAAGAATGGAAGAAGAGGAACTTCTTAAAAAAAACTTGAGTGAGTGATAAGGGACCCTCTCATTGACTAGCTTAGAGACATGAAACTACCAGTAGAATTTAAGCTCCCAAGTCTACCAATTTATAAAAGCACATCAGATGCACATTACTAGGCCAATCAGGTAACTGATCTGTCATAGATCGTTGGGCTTACACAGAATCAAATGTACCATTTATTCCATATGAATCTAAATAGACTAGCCTTCCTCTAGTGTTGAAGCCTGAGACAGAAGAGTATTTTCTCCTTTAGCGAGTTAACTGAAAGTTCGTTCAACACTTTTGAAGAGCCTGTGAGAAGGATAAAGATCCTCAATAGCTACGATGACTCAAACAAGGTCAGACTAAAGGCTTAAAGATCTTCGTGGGATGATTTAACCATAAGGTAATTCAACTTGGAGCATTTGATCTGCCAATTGCACTAAAAGCCCTAAAAGTATGATTAAAGTCGAGTTGATTCTAGTATTTCATGTTCGAAAACCTATTTGCCACTTATGCAGTCACACAAAGAAAATCTCCTCGATACATAAAAAATGAAGAAGAAGAGTCATCAAAGAAAATACTTGAAGCAAGTACGTAAGGAAAGATGCAAAAATGTAAGTTCAAGAGATCCCTCTAAATGAAGATGGCACGAGAGTGAAGAGATAGAACACCACTAAGAATAACGAAGTTTTTAGCGTCGTTGCTAAAGATTATAATTTTTAAATTTTGTCAATATTATAGTTAAGTAACCTGATATTAATTTAGGCATTTATTTTCTTTACATTTTGCTAAGTTTTGGTTAATTTTGTTATTTTGAAGGTGTTTGCGAAAAGCTTGTAGCTTGAATTTTTTACCAATTAATTCATAAGTAGAATGTACTTTATAAAGGCTAAGAAGAGAAAGAAGGAACGAAGCTCAAGCTATAGAGAAAGAGGCAACAATCTACAACAATGAGCCTTGTGAAATGATTTCAAGCCCATTGTTAATTTAACTATTTGAGAATTCTGTTAGAGTGTTTAATGGGTGCATGCATGTGATAATGTATTCATTGAATCAAATAATGCATGTGATAATGTATTCATTGAATCAAATAATGCATGTTATACATATATTGTATAGTAAAGTCAAAATCTAGTTTTCTATTCAATAAACACACATTGAATATAAATTAATTACATTAAAAGTTTTAGAAATTCACCCTTAAAGACTTTAGGTAAAGATTGAATTTTTAGGTCTTACACAGAAGCAATGTTAGAGCAATTATAGTCCGCAACAATCGATGGGATTGCAGGAGATAGAATAGTATCTTTTAAATTTCCAACAGGACTGTTGCTTAAATACTTTAAGCTTTTGGTCTCTTATACTTGGCTGAATGGAGCTTAAGAAACAAAAATGAAACTCTTGCAATTTTCCTCTCAAATGGCTAAATATTTTTATTTTAAGGTAGAAGAACTTTTCTTTGTTTTGTTCCTTACAATAATTTAATTGGTTAACGTTTGTTAACTAATTAAATAATAAGCTTAACTCTTTAACATTCTAAGAGATTCTGAAATAAATTTTACTTTTTGAAATTTTTCTGGATCGAACTGTTCGACGCAGTCCACTACTCTAGTGCTCAACTAATACACTTCGTATTATGAGACTCTCTAGATTTACACTCATTTATCTTATGAAAATCTTCTATAAGTTTGTGAATGATGCTCCACACACATGTTATGGATATTACAAAATGATGCGTTGAACCATACAAGTTGAGGTCAACTATATACATATAATTCTTCCGTTACCTATATCTTGGAAAAATAAATATATAAATTATCACCGTTAAATCTCTAAATACTTGATCGTGAACTTATTTTCAGATTTTTATTTTTGTAAATAATATCTGCAAATACCTTTGCGATATTGTTTAACTCTATAGAAAACTCTTTTTTAGACTTTATACTTATAGCCACAAGACTTTCTAAAATATAATCTTGAAATATCAAGATATATAACTCACTTATATGAGCCAACGAATCCTATATTCTATGCACATCGGACTTTATGAGCATCGAACTATACTCAATAACACTTATAAGTCATACTATAAAAGGTCTCTGACATGCGTGGAATCAAAGCATGGTGAATCACTCACAAATCCACTGTGGCGTTCAAGTCAAAGTATTATGAATACTATTAAACTTGAGAAGACCTTCCACTGAAAACTCTATAAGATATTTATCGGAGGTTCTCATAAGTTTGTTTAACACTCGGTTCTCACTAAATACATGTATCCATATATGAGTTTCTATTAAGCCTACGGTCTGTTAAGACTAACTGTCTAAACAATCCAGATAAAGACATACACTAATCTGGCAGATTAACCAATCAACCTATATCAGCAAACATAGATAAAAAAAATTATTTTCAGAACATATTACATAATGATATTTTTTAGCACTATTTGTAATTCTTTACAACTATGTCATTACTAAAATATTTTCAAGTCTTTTTCTCATTTCAAATAAGGTTCTAACTCTTAGAATGCTAACTTTTAGCACTAACTTAAACACCTTTAGATCAAATCTATACTCCTTTAGATCTATAATGTTTGAAAAGTAATAAGCTTAGTACCATGTATTTAAATATTAATGATTTATTCAAATGTTCATTGTATAAATATTAAATAATAGATATTATACAAGATAGAATAACACGTAAACAACATCTCCAACAAATTCAGCGTTAATACTAATAACTTTGAGTTGAAGCTGACTCTCATTAACATGGTCTAACAAAATCAATTTGTAAGATTTCTAAATGAAGACCCCAATTCTTGAAGATTTGTGATACCATCAAGGAGAATGGTACATCGAAAGACATTATTAGAATACGCTTGTTTTCTTTCTTTCTTAGGGACAAGGCAATGAGTTAGCTTCAATCTTTGCAACCTAATAGTATTGTGACTTAGGAGGAGTTGGCACAAAAGTTTCTCACAAAGTTCATCCTTTCATCAAAGACTTCTTAACTTCGGGGTAAAATTGTGCAATTCCACTAAATGGATTTTGAGCCTCTTTATGAGGTATAAGAGTAATTTAACTATCTTATTTAGAAGTGCCTCCAACGTGGATACCAAGATTGGTTCAAAATCTAATTGTTTTACAATGGATTGAATGGGCAAACAAAAAAATTTATTTATTAGTGGCTAAAGGTACTCTATTATCTAAAACCATCATGAAGCTCAACTTCTATTATGAGAAATGGCTCCCAACAACTATCAATGACCTAATGAGTGATTTATTTTGAAGAAAACCAAGGGAATTCATAAGGTTGATCCTATAGTTTCTCTTTCGGCTCAAGTCTCAACTTTAGCCAATCAAATTTCAATGCTAAATATTAGAGAAGCTTCTTTAAGAAATGATCCAACAGTTATTGCTAGTGTTTTCTTATACCAGTGAAGGTGGTGATCTGAAGTAAGTTTAATATGTAAACAACTAGAATTTTAATTATTAAGGTAATAACATGCCTAACAACTTGCCTACGCATTTTCACCTAAGACTTCACAAACTTGAGATTTTCGTTTACGGTAACATAAGAAATGTGCTACAACTTCCATCAAAATTTAATCAATCAATAACTGAGAAGAAGCTCTCATTAAAAGATCTTTTGAGTACTTTCATCATTGAGATAAGAGGAAGATTTAACAAAGATAAAACATGACTTGAAAATATTGAGACGCATTGCACTAACATGAATGCTAAAATGAAGTTCCTAGAGGTGCAAAATAGCCAAATTTCCAATTCAATCAATTGCCTATTAGCGAACAAGTTTTCAAGTGACACGAATACTAACCCAAAAGATCATTGCAAGGCTATCACTCTTAGAAGTGGTAAGGAAGTAGAAGCTCTTAAGCTAAATAAGAGTGAAGACAAGGAGAAAATAATTGTAGCAGAAACACTAAAGGTGATTTCATAGCCTAATTCTATTTTTTTTCGAACAACCCTCCTATCATTGTTCCCTTATTTCCATTTCCCCAACGTCTCCAAAAGAAGAAATTAGATAAGCAGTCTCTAAACTTTTGGTAGTTTTTAAGAGATTGTATATCAATATATATATATATATATATATATATTTTGTAGAAGCTTTAGAGCAAATACTTAGGTAAATCAAGTTTATGAAAACCATCTTATCAAAGAAAAGATAACTTGAAGATTTTGAGACAGTAGCATTGATAGATGAATGCAGTGCCATTTTACAAAAAAAGTTGCCACCAAAATGCAAGGACCCAGGGAACTTCACTATTCCATGCACAATCAAAAAGCAATACTTTGGTAAAGTTTTGTGTGACTTAAGAGCTAATGTAAATCTAATGTCGTTGTCGATCTATAAAAAGTTAAGTTTAAGGGAAACCAAACCAACCAATTTTACTTTACAGCTGATGGATCGATCTATAAAATATCCAAGAGGTATCATTGAAGACGTGCTGGTAAAGATCGATAAATTTATTTTTCTTACATATTTTATTGTGTTGGACATGAAAGAAGACAAAAAAAATTTAAATCATCCTTGGGATGCCATTCTTAGCAACAAGTCAAACACTAATTGATATGCAAAAAAGAAAGTTGACAACATTGGTTCAAGATGAAGGAGTAACATTCAAGATCTTCAAGGCAATAAAACTACCAAATGAGTCTGAAGATTGTTTAAGGATTGACATGGTGCAACCAAATAAAAAACAATGGCCACTATAGTTAATAGAGATGGATGAAATTCAATCCTAAACTCAGCTGTCTTAATTTTTGAATTAAAATATCTTGTGTATCAACTTGAGCTGTATGTTATTCTTTAATAGTTGGAGCAAATCGACGACCTTTAAACATTGAAAGACAAAGCAAAAAATCCAAAGTTCTGATACCAAACTAACACAGACTCAAGGATTGAAAGAAAGTACAACAAGATTGCAAAACAATAAAAATAAAATAAGCACACCACTTTTATTGCTATCCAAAAGGATACAAAATGTTACTATCCAAAGGAATATAATAAAAGATATAGGCTATTTGTTTGAACTCATCACTCAATGAAATTCACCAAAGAGATACAGGGTTCTAAAAAAATATAAAATAAAGCTCATTACTCAAGAGGTATACATTGGGATACAGAATAATTCAAATACAAAATAAAGCTCATTACTTAAGAGGTATACATTGGGATAGAGAATAATTCACCACCCAATGAATCCTACAATAGAGACAAAACTCTTAAACTTACCACTTTAAGGAATCCACTCAAGAGATACAGAGTTTAATGAAGAAATTCTCACAAGAGAACTTTTCTAATATTATATTTCTTAAAACTCGCTTCTTAATCTCTCCATTTTATCCTTCAAGGTATTTATAGAGACCACTTGAGATGCTTAAAACTCGTTTCAATTTTTCAAAATACAATAATTAATAAAAAAAACTAAATAGTTTCAAATTTTCAACTACTACCAAGATGAAATAAATCCAATGTTAAATATAGTCAATTACTTTTTAACTTTTTCCTTAACCTTTTTAATTTCCTAATGTGATTATGTTGAGTTCATTAAGTTTTATTTTTAGTTTCGTATAATGAGACACTTCTATGTCATGAATGATCAAGAGTCGGTTTATTTGACTATTCAAAAAGTTCCTGATGGCTTTTTATGAAAATGAGCACCGATTGGTCGAAACGAGAGTTAACGAGACTTGTAAGACTGATTTAAGACTAAAAACAAAATTTTGGCCAACTTTTGATTAAATTTTGACAAGACTTCCAAAAATTTCTAACGAGTCTCTAGCAAACATCGATAAAAGTCTCAAGTTAAACAGAGAGACAATGAAAATATAAGGGGGTTGATACCATATTAGTTTACCACTCTACCCAAAGATTAAATTATTAAGTAAAAAATTAATATTAATATTAAATATAAGTCTTAACATATTAATAATATAGTTGTCAATTAACTATATAGTTGTTAGATAACCTATCCATTATAATTAATTCTTATTTTCTTATTTTACGTTAACCTAAAAGTTATATAAAGCTCGTTCTATATTATATTCAATATAGTAAAATATACAATTTTTTTTATTAATTTTTCTCACATTATCTCTAATTGCCATGAGCACAAAGTTAAATATGTCACAAGTGTAAATATATCAACTTATTATGAGTGTGTGGTAATATTATTGATTTTAAGTGATCAATCTTTTATTCTATTCTACGTATTTCATAAGACATATTCTTTATGGTGAGATATTCAATTTTTTATAGAGAGATATTCAATTTCAATGTTTGATGAAGATAATAGTTATGAAAAGTAATTGCTTGTGAATATTAATGTTTGATGAAGATAGTAGTTATGGAAAATAATTGCTTTAGCACAATCCTATAAAAGATGATTTTATTATTTTCTTTTTCACTTGATTGTGCTGCCAAAGCTTATAGCATTTAAATGAATTTCAGATCTATAATAAATAATTTCGATATGAAATATTTTCACGAAGTCGATAAGACAGATTGATATAATAATCATCAAATTTCAATCTTTCAGCTTCTTTGAGTTTAGAACTTCTAGTGGTGGCTGGCAGCACCTCCCCAACCACAAGATTGGGATTCCAGTCCAAGCATCTACTAGGATAGAAAAATAATTTCCCCCTTGCATTATGTCTATGTCTTCCTTTGCAAATTAATAACACATTCATTTATAGTAACTAATCCACAAAATATTTTTGAATGACATTTTTGTTTTGGTTTAATTTTCTGATAATTGAATTTAAAAACAACTGGAGCTAATATTTCTATATTATACTTTCATAAATTTGATTCAGTGCATGATTAATTTTGAGTGATCTTAATCTTTCTGGTGGAACTACCAGTACTTAAAAAATAAAAAGAATTAAAAGATTTTTTTTTTATAAAAGCACTCAAGTAGTGAAACAACTGCAATACCCAAACGCACCACAAAAGCAGTACATAAGCAGAAAGGAAAGGATTGCCAGAAGTGGGAAGAGGGTGTGTGAAGAATAATTCTTCTTGCCATGGAAACCGCTTCATGTTCCCTACTACGCTCTGTCCAATTTTCAGGTGCCATATTCACCAACAACACATACTCCCCACTTAGAATTAGAAGCAACAACATCAACCAAAACCTCTACCCCTTCCCTTCACTTTCTTCCTCTTTCCCCATAAGCTACAATTTTCCCGGAAAATGTCTGCATGTCAATGGCTTAACTGCCTTCAGCTCGTCCTTCCCTCATGAAAATCAAACTCCATCTCAGGAGCTCGCTGTTCTTCTTGAAGTTGACGGGTACCGCTTTCTTTTCTCATAATATTTGATGCCATTTTTATGTTAGCTTTGTACAGATAGTTCAAGGATTTTTCTTGTTTTATACTTGGAATTTCTTTATTGCATCCCTGCTGTCCAGTTTTAATTATCTTGGTATAATTGGATGCTGTTTTTTTGTTTCACTTGATATATATATATTTATTTATTTATTTTGTGTTTTTATATTGTGGGTTACTTTGATCCTACTCTTATTTCTACGCGATATTGCTGTGCAGTTTCCGGTCTTGTACACGCATTTTACTGGGAGAACATCTTTTGTTTAGCTTTATTTTATTTATGGAATTTTTATCGTATCTGGCATTCTCTGTTACAGTTAGGTTCAATTTCGCCAACCAAAAAAGGATTCAGAAGGAAGGGAGATAAGGTGGAAGAAGATAATTTGCCCATTGGGATGAACTTGATTTATATTAATGGATGACAGTTCTCTATGTTAGAGGCTTACAATGTTCATGTCTTACTAATACATATATTGAAGTTGTTGGTTTTAGTTAGACGAAACTATATACTGTGATAGTGTACAAATATGCTCTATATCAGGTGTTATGGAAGTTGGTGAAGTGGAAAAACACATATGACAGTATTCTTCTTCCTCCCTGTTAAAACTTTTAGCCTCTAATATGTTGATTATTCTGACACATCTGCATATTGAATTTACTTGATGCATATACTATACTTTTCCTCCTCACTCTTTTCTCTTCAATCCTTGTATTTCTTTCTCAGTGTCCTTGTTGATGCATATCGCTTGGGCAATCGACAAGCCTTCAATCTAGGTGTGGGAATATGCAATAATTATACAACTAATGCAACTAGTTGAGGATTATTTGATTGTGAGTTTGACTTGCTATTTTCTTTTTTCTTTTATTCTGTCAGCATTTCAAAAGCTTGGGCTTGACTGTGCAAATTGGACCGCACCCATCTATTCAGACCTTGTAAGGTGAGCGATCAGTTAAGATTGTATAAAATTTTCATTTGAAAATGAAATTCTAATGAAAGAAATTATCACTGTAAAAAATTTGAGAAACTGCTAGCCCATTATGCCTATTGAGTTGTTTCTTTATAAATATGTTGCTTATTCTAGATGAGAACTAATTGAGTTGGCTCTTTGAAGAAGTAAGTGATTTTGAAACCCAAGTCAAGGTTTTTCAACTTTCCTCTCTTTGATGTGTTTTTCCTTTTATGAATTTCTTTGGCCTTATAAGTCGTAAAAGGTATTTTCTTTTCTACATAGATCATATTCATGACTCAAATTGCCCATCTTTGTCTTATATTTGTGCTTGAAACCTTGTCAGTTTTGACATTAAAAGTTTCCATTTCTTGTTTTGTTCTCATGAAATACTATATTGATTAGCATCCTCTGATATGATAATTAAGTTTTTCTTTTCTTTTTTTAAAATAATAATTATAATTTCCTTTCAGAAAGAGTGCTGGTGATGAGGAAAGAATGTTGATTCTATATTTTAATCGGGTAAGTTCTTTCTATCTTGTTTACAAAATATGTCATGCCAACACCCAGCTCTCTGCATTTTGTGTTTGCTGTGCGATTGGTTTAATCCTTCTTACTTTGTAGTCTTTCTTGTAGATTGGTTGGCCTACTTCGGTACCGACTAGTGAGAAGAAAACATTTGTGAAAAATGTTTTGCGAGAAAAGGTATTTTAGGTGCAATAAGTAAATGGTGTCATGTTGCCTAACTTTAGCTACTTCTCCCATATGTGTTTCCTATAGTTGAAAGGAAAAAAATAAAAAAAATAAATAAAAGCTACTTCTCATGGATGACTTGTAACTTCTTGTTATGTTGTGTTGGATTGTGATCATTTCCTAGTTTCACAATTTAGGAACACTAGAAAGTGATTTTTCATTAATGGTGAATTTTAAAATCTGAGTCACAAATTTGATCTTTTATAAATGGACATGGGAGAAATATGGGAAAGCTCATATTCTTAGTGCATGAATTTTTTGTATTGGTTTGATTGAGAATCAATTTGCATATTCACTTTGCTATCTAAACAATTCTGATTTAATATTATTTCCTATCTCATCTTGATCTTAGTTTTTGCCAGGCAGGGAATTCAGGGGTGATTTGGATGATTTTGTTAAGTTTTAGGATCTTTTTTAATTGCTTAACTGATGCAACTAAAGTTTTTATTAGATGTTTATAGTTGCTATTAAAATTTATTATATAATAATGCATCAAGCTCTTGTAAAGTATGTTTTAGAAGATATCAGAAGAAATGTTATGTTATGAAAATTCAAAAGGCCTCAAAATTACATTAGAGTTGAAATTTAAAAAATTTTCCAATGCTGATAGCTTTTTGTAAATAAGTTTTACAGTGGGGGAAGAGGAGTAGCAAGTTCAAACTACTCTGAATTTAGCTTATGACTTGGGTTTCCATGTACAAGTATTTCCACTTAAGTCTTAAGTCAAATTATAAGTTATTTATAGGTATGAGAAAGAGGCGTATTTCATACAAGGGGAGTGGTGGAAAATATAAGAAAAATGCAGACATTGGCCCTACCTTCTTTTTCCCCCTTATACTCTACATCTACATCTTGAGCTGATTGAGTATGATGTACTCTACATTTGTTAATTTCTTTTATTGCTGGCAGCCTTTTCTCAATCATAGGCTTCTCTTTTCTGTACTTTGCTTATTTCTTTCTTTTTATTAAAATCCTTGTCTGGATTGTTAAAAATATTTTCAAATTTAATCTTACTCAAACAATCAGATAATCTCTTAGCTCACCCTTTTAGAGAATTAAGCTGCTGAGAATATGGTTTTAATCAGCTGCTTGGATTGTTATTCGCAGAAAAATGCTTTGGATGAATTTCTGGCATCCAAAGATGCACCTTTACGACCTGGTGTTGAAGAGTGAGTTTTCTCATCCTAGTTTCTATAAAAGTTTTGCACCTGCAATGGCTTGTATATTCTCCTTGGATGAGTGTTAATTGATATTTTTGAGGGACTCTATTATTATCCGTAGTGGAAGAAAATGTCCCCGTCTCTGGCTCCATAATCACTATATGGTTATAAAGCTTTGTTTTGATGATATTCTTGGTTTTGAATTTTTTTTTTTGTTCATATCTTCCTGGTTTATGTAAATGTACTCATGGGTTGGTTTTAAGCTCAAATTTTACAGTACAATGAATTTTGTTATGATGTTGGACTCAGCACTGAAATTCTAGTCCTTTCACTTTAATAAATGCAATATCAGTCTTTTTTCTATCTCTTTTCCTCACAAATATTCTATTTCCAAGTTCAGTTATTGATCTAGTAAAAAGGTCATTAGATGTGCTGTCCTAATCCTAATTGCCAATCTGGTTTCCAGTTTTGTTGATCACGCATGTAATGAAGGAATACCTGTCATTATCCTGACAGCCTACAGTAAAAGTGGAGATAAAATAGCCAGGTATATTATACAAATCACTGGATTTGGGCTATGACATTCTTTTGAATTTTAAGAAGATGCTTGTTATGTATTCTTTTGGTTCTATATTATATACACTGCATACGTTTTTCGTATTATGGTATCTTCGTCTGACTGAAGACCAATCAACAATCCAGCTTCTTCATTACTTGAGTGATAGACTATGGATATTACTGGTTGAAATAAGCCAATCATTTCTAAGCTTAGATGAATCATATTGTTGAGTGTTTTAACTTAGGATTTGGATGCTGCAGGCAATGTTGTGGCTTATTATCTGATTAATCTTCTTGATGAATGATGCCTTCCCTCCTAACAAGTGTAGTGAAAGTTTCTCTCTATCTTTACTAACACTTGCATGACCTCCTTACCTTTTAAAGGACTTCCATGTCTACAATTTAATATTCTTTAGCCCTGTGGCCTACTAGCATTACTTCGGCATGCTTCTCGTAGTTAATTTTATTTTTTGAAAAGGAAAGCAAAAATTGCCTCAAGTGAATGATTTCTCATGTCTGTACTACAGTTTATGAATTCCTTCGCTTGTTAAAGGACTTTTGCATTCACAATTTAATGTTTCAAGTCCTAGCCTATATAGCTTTACCTCAGCATGTTTTGTAACAGATCGATTGGAGCTTCTAATTTTTAATTGTATCTATTTTAAAAATGTTAGATCTGTTGTTAAAAAGCTTGGCTCTGAAAGAATTTCAAAAATCAAAATTGTTGGGAATGAGGAAGCAGAACAGAGTTTATATGGCAGACTTATACTTCGTAAAGAATTTGCTTCTGGTCTGGATGAGGAACTAGCTAAGGAAGCAAGAAAAGCAGGTATGGTCTTAATCCAAAGTTGGTTGCCATGTATTTGTTAAAACTACTATAGCTTTTCTACAGCAGAAGTTTGGGTTCTAAAGGCTGTGTGCCTGCTTTTCTGGGCCAGTTTCCGCTCAGAAACAAAAGATAGCCGAGGAGGTTGCATCCTTGCTCAAGCTGAGTGTTGATATTGATACTAGCTCGCCTGAAAGGTTGGTGAAATTCTCTGTTCTATTTATAGTGGGGAATGCACTTTCGTAATCATATTGTTCATTCAGTATGTAACTTCATGAAACTTCTGCAGTCTCATGGTTGGAGAAATATCTCTGGCTTGCTTGATTGTATCATTGCTAAAATCAATTTCAATTTTTTCATCCTAGAAATTTTACAAGCTGTTGTACCCAGCAAGAAAGTGTAAGTAGTATATTTGTCTGTGCTGTGAAGTTATCATGAAAAACCTCCATTTAGAAACCTAGTTGAGGTCTCCATAAGATTTTTGTGCCTTTCAGGAGAAATTAGGTTTTTACTCAAATTATTTGTCTCTTCTAATGTCTAAAAGGAAACAGAAGAGCACCAACTGTCAAAAATAAAATAAATGATTATTTGTTGCATATCATAGCAGCCAGTCTATATAATCTGGAATTGTTTTGTAATCTTAGTCAAAATCAATATATTTCCATAACTAACATCACAAAAAAGTAATCCTATATTTATATGACCTTGAAGAAAAAATATAGAAGCAACTTTAGCTTATTAAATCAAAAGTTTCCATATGCTTATCTTATAGCGGGGAAATATCTCCAAATGTCAGATTAAGAGATAGGAGAAGGTTATAATAAATATTGTCTAGATATAATGTTCTGCTGATATTAAAAGACAAAAGATATTTTAGGAGACTACGCTATCAGTCGTTTCAAGTTATGATAACGTGATGTAGAGTGACTACTACAACCGAAGTTTTTTTCACCAAAGACTCAGAAATAAATATGCATATGACCTTAACTGGAATACCAAAATCCTTCAAATGTTATATTATGATAAATTTTTACCTCATTGCCTCTATGGTGATTGACATCTTCAATGTTCATATGAATCTTATATAGTTTTATATGTAAGTTAAGGACTTGAGTATTGTTTTGTGCATGCTTCACCTATTTCTGCTGGCTTATTAATAATTTCTGCATTGCTTACATATGCCTTTGATTTAGCCGGTTCTATGGATTCTACCTAAGATAGGTATACATATGTCAGTATATGTACATTTCCAGCTCAAAATGGTTCCTAACATGATTGTATCAATTGTGTCAAAAAACCACTAGGTCTGTTTAGTATAGCTATACTTTTGCTTAACTTTGCAACCACAATGGCTACAGTTTTTCTAAATGTCCATAGTGTTTATCAAACACCTACTTCCACTTGGCAGATAGTGCTTCCACTCCATATCAGCTGTGGCTTCAAAGCACATAAGGCACGTCAATGAAATTTAAAAAACTTAAAGACAACTTATTATAAATTAAATTAATGTGGCATTTGAAGACAAGGCTAGGTACCTTGTCAAGAGATTACTAAATCCAAAATTAACGAGCTTTACGGGTAAGGATCCAACAAAAGGAATTAAGCTCTTAACAAATAGGTAAACTTAGATGATTAAATAGTTTACTAATATTTTACCTACTCAAATTAATTCCTAATTTGGCTGTGGCAACTCAATTTCCATCTGATATGTTGAGGATTATCCAGCTTAGATAAGATTGTAGCTGCACTGCGTGCTGGAGCAGAATTTGCAGGAAAACTTGTCTCCAATTGTGTCCTTATTGCTGGAAGTCAATCTGGAGTGGCTGGAGCTCAACGAATAGGCATGCCTTGTGTTGTATTACGAAGCAGGTGAAGTTTGTTTCCAGTTTTTATGGTGCCAATGTATGACACAAATTATGATTCTTATACCTACCATTTGCCATTTTTGAAGTGCTTGAGTTTTCAAAATAAAGCTTGTTATTTGGTTTTAAGAGTTAAATGTTACATGCCCCTTGCAGGAATTTATTCTATTTGGTATTCTGGTACATTAAGTCTATCTTCTTATATTTTTTTATTCCGCTCCTTGTATGTAGCTTGACATCTAGAGCTGAGTTTCCTTCAGCAAATGCAATAATGGACGGGTTTGGAGGAGCAGACTTGACAATCTCTAAACTACGCCAGAAGCAGTGGTCATGAGATGGATTGAAGTATTTTGCTCTGAGGATCTATCACATGCCCCCTTCTTTGATTCCTTCCCTTGTATTGTGGTTGACTAAATCTCAAGTATAATTTTTTTTTTTTGCCCTTTTTGTATTCGACTCCTTGTTTCTGCACAGCGGGCAATTAACCATCATCATCATTTAGATTTTTGCAAATATTTAACGGATCGACATCATGAACCTGCTCTCCAGCTGAATTTAAAAGAATTACCGAATTAAACTGAAACTGAACTGGTCTTTTCTAATTTCATTCGGTTTGATTTTTTTAGATTTAAGCCAATTGAGTCACTTTAATACCGGCCAAAATACCTCTGAAAAGTCAAAAAAAAAAAAAACAAAATAGAAATACAATGACAAAATACCCAAATAACATGTATCTTAATCCAATGAACAAGAAAAAAAAATGAAAGATCACGTTTTGTCCAAATCAATAGCAAAATAATTAAATGCAAGCCTATTCATTCTCAGATCCCGTCAAAGGAATCAAGAATGCAGAAAGGCTAGGACTGGACCATCACATATAATTTTACAATTATCCTCTACTTGTCCTATAAAACGAAATTGGGTACTATCCCAAGAAATAATAACACGGCAAGTGAAGGACGGTGCCCGCCAATTTCCCCTCCACATAGGAATTTATAATACAGTCACATCTCAACTTTTCTCTCCAAGTAAAACAATCTCAAACACATTTTTTTACCACAATCATAATGCACAAACAGGTAGCCTCAAAACCATAAACTAAAAAATAAAAGCTAAACCAAAGATTTTGTCAATCCAATTTGTTGACCGGCTAGATCAGAAACAAATATTTTTTTCTTTTAGAATTAGATCTGCAAATAGAAGAACAAGAGTTGGCACCCAAAAACTAGAAAAAAAAAAAAATGAAAAGCCAAAAGCTGTGGGCAGTGGGGCTTAGGGCCGTCGGCTGTAGCTATGTCATGTGTGGGGTTTAGCTCATTTTTGTGTTTTTACTCCATAACAATTTTGCCACATCCATTTTGGTGGAATAGTTTTTAGTTTGTTTAAATTATAACTTGCTCTTATGTACACCCTTTCCATAAATCATTGTCTTATATATACATGCATATTTATATCAACCAATAACATGCATAAAAAATTAATGTACTTACAAATCTTTTACACCTACGTTTTATCGAATAAGAATATCCTTGGAACAGAAAAGACACTTTCTATCTCTCTCTTGTTTCAATGTAAATTACAAAGTTTTACAAATTTCTCATCCCAGAATCATGCATACATAACTTAAACCCATGCATTTTGACAAAACCATTCTTTCCTCAACTTCAGTCCCACCTCCTATCCCATCCCCTTTTTCCTTGTATATGATATATATACAAGCACTATCAAGACCGTAGCCGTCCTAATTTTTGATATATATAGTACACATGAGACGATTTCTAACAAGAAACTTCAGCCTCTTGGATCTCTGTACTTCGCCTGTGCGTCAAGTTGGGGCTTACGTATTCAAATCCACTATCAGATGAAATGTTGGATGATACAGATGACTCCGGAATTGAGTTTGATACTGGAGTTGGCTGAGTTTGATATCTGAAACTCTGAGAAGCCAGGGACTGTTGTGGTCTTTGGGCTTCAGGAGCTTGGTGTCCTTGTGCCTCTTCAGCAAGTTTCCGAAGAAGGTTCATAACAGTGGGGAGAAACTTTGATGAAATTGAGAGTATGCCAGCCAGCTGGTAACAGAGCAAATTAAGAAATGAGACTCAATATGTAGCATCTAGTTGTGCAAGCAAAAAGTAAATTACACCTCTAAATAAAAGTACTTATCTTAAAAGCATCAAGGATATTGTCCTATAATGTTCAATGAGCTATTTCTCTTATACCATGTTTATTGAAGACTGAAAAAAAATAAGTCTAACTGACGCATAATTCAATTATAAGACCAGGAACTAGGCAAATGCATGTGCAAGCTATTTTCCACCAAGCAAAATCTTGTGACGTATTTTAGACAAGAAACCTTGAGCAAAAATTGAGGAACAATGGCGAAAGTTGATGTATAAATTATACATGCATGTAGGTGTATTAACCATTATATTGGAACAATTATGCAAACTTGAAAGACTAAATAACTTAAATGCATGAGTCCTACTTATACAGTTTTCACAAACGATCACCTTGGGAACGAGTTAAATGGAAAAAACAACAAGAGACCAGGTCATGAAAGTCATGAAAATTGATGTTAACACACAATCCAGCGACCAGCAAGAATTTAACAAGAGTTCATGCTTTAATAGCCTTTAGCCCGTGTGGAGTGCATGCTATTTAAGGGCTCCCTTTTAATACTCACAGTTCCATGTTGAAACTCCCCTGGGATGTCCATCTGAATCCATAAGGCTTTTGAAAGTAGATATCCAACAAACAAAATCACAAGGTAAAGAGGATTCCTATTACACATGCAGCATATCACGAATAAGCAAAATGTTTTAACTATAACAGAAGAAAAGAACAGGAGATACATGAATCCAATTACTATGAACTAAAAAGAATTGGGAGCTAGGTTAGGCACTATTACTTTAAGAGGAGCACGAACTCATTAAAACCAAGGATGATCATTGCCACAATTGCCCATGGAGGAGGTAGCCAGTTGTTATTCTTCTTGTGAGCCTCCTGCAGTAAGCAGTATCATACATTAGTGCTAAATACATGCAAAAGTGTAAGAGTTAGATCAGGATCATGAGTAACTCTTCCTGTGCACCAACTCGATTGCAAGGAAACAAAAAGAGAGAGAATAGACAATGTTAAAAATTAACAGGGGGCATGTCAACATTATATGAACAATAAGTATTAATGCTACACTTCCAATACAAGATAACTCATGGAAAATAGATTGTGATGAATTTAGCAGAATCATGCATCATTAGCTACAGAAAAAGACAACAAATTAAGTAACAATAAATCACCACAAAGAGTCCACAAATCGAGAAACACTAGATGTTATGGGAAAAAATTCAGCTAAGTACAAGCATAAAGGCAAACTCACAAACACAAGGGTACCAGTGGTTTAACAGGATATGTGCAGCCTGACACATGACCATGCACTATAAAAAAAGTAGAACTAAATAGAGAAAAAGCTATAAGCACAGTTTTCTTAGATACTGCAATGTCATATGCACAGGATGGAAAATACGGTTCTTTGGACTCAAGCATTATTGTTCTTTATATTATTATTATTATTATTATTATTATTTGTTATGGCTGGAAGAGAGTAAGCCATTCAGCAGTGGCATCAAACATACAATCTCAACAAAACAGCATAAGGTCTTAACAGTAATATTCTGATTTCCCTTGAACTGCTCTTATCTTCCAAAAGGCTTATGTTTATAATCTTTTTTGCTATTCTTGTTTATCAAAACGCCAATTCTCTTTTGATTTCAGTCATGACCATTGTTTTCATCCATCAATTGCCAAATCCTTGGATTCATCTGTATATTCAACCTCGATACTAGACCTAATTTTCTAAGCTCTAAAGGTGATTAAAAATATCATACTATGACACCAGATCCATAAATGGGATTGACATTACATCAGGATAAAGATTTCATGAAGTGGACGTGTATAAATATATAAATCAACATTTCAACAAACTTCAATAAATGTCACAGTACAATGCATAGCATCCATCACACCCTAAACACGATTAAGGTTTTTCCTTTTCTTCACTTTTGCTTTTATATTAAAACAAAAAAAACATCTATTGTTGTCTCCAAACATGACTGACTTAACATTTTCATTTAAAGACTCATTTGATTTTACAAAAATCAAACCCATCCCATCCCGTGCATCAAAGTTGAACAGTCAAAACTTCTAACTGTTTAAATTTTGCAACCACATGCCTCCACATGCAAAATCGTTCAGATTTTTACAAAGGTAATGCAATGGCACAGAACTCAAGACATTAGCTCTAATATAATACAATATAGATGAAATTTGCAAGTAGTAAATACAGTATGCACGATATTTGAAAATTAAGAGAAAAAGCTTAGCAAGGTAAAAATTTATGAATCGTAGATATTCACAACTTCCAAATTCCCACTGACCCAGAATTAAAGATCACAAACTGATCAACTGAAAAGTTCTCTGAAGACTGCAATATCAGAAAATGGACAATATAATTTACAAGTACGATAATTTGCTTTCCTGTTGGCACATAGATTATGTTATTTTTTAGAAGAAAATGAACTCAAATTATATTAAAAACAGAAGGTGAGTCAGCACATAAGTTGAGAGGAATGCCACTGATGAACTGAAAACTTTTCAATTGAAAATCATTTCATTCCAAAATCTAAATTGGCAGACAATATATCATCAAAAGGACAACAGATATGAAAACAAACATGCGTAATTCATACCTGAGCTGAAATAGCTTGAGTGACAGAGTATTCAGTCTCTGCTTTAAATTGTCTCCACAAAGACTTGCACTGCACGGGTGTTATCAGTGTATCTTGTGGAGAAACCTAGCTCATAATGCATTATTGATAAGAAATTTGATAAAACGATGATATCATAATATGAGAATAAACTAACACCATCAACTGAACTATACCTCCTCCCATGTGCTTGAGGCAAGAGGGTCTGTGGAATCTGCTATACTCCTATCTCGAGAAGATGATGTGGCAAAAGTTCCCTCCATGAGAGAGGCAAACAGTATATTCTCAATCTTATCAGGTTTCTCATCCAAGCGTATGGCAGCCATGACAGATAAAAGCCTCATTGACTACAAGGTGATAGTAAACGTAAAATCAGATATTATCATAGTGCAGCTATTTGAACTCTCATTAATAAAATAATCCACGCGAATTACCGCAGAACGGGCATCCTTCGTTATTGTCCTAATATCTTCTTTTCCAGTCCAAACCCTCGGCATTGAATCATTGTCATGATTAAAGAATGTTGAGAATCTGAAATACATATCCAGGGCATTAGGCTTGAAAGATGATGATAATAATAATAAAAAAAAGAATCTTACCAAGAGAAATAAATGAGAAAATACTTTAATACCTGTCCTTCATGCAAATCAGAACTTTTCCAGCCTCTTCTCTTGCTTTTTTCTCCACCACATTTCTCGCATAGCTCCTTAAATTTTGCACCATAGTGTCAATTGTAGTTTGGTCCAACTCAAAACAAGCAATTGCAGTTGAAAACTCCATTACTGCAGCTTCAGTCTCATGTTTAAGAAGCCTTCTTATTGAAGGCCAGGTGTCTTCACTACCAACTTCAAGTAGGGATTCTACAGGTGCACTAAGTGCTTCAGTAAGTTTTTTCTGTGCATGAATAAAGTATCAACATGAGTCATTCAAGTAAATGCGTATAAATGTACAGTTTAAAGAATACCATTAACTAAAAAAGCAGTTACAAATTATTCTAGCCAAGAAAATAACCTCATATTTGGAGATTATTTCAGAGAGCTTGGCACTGCAAAGAGATGATGCATGTGCATCAATATCACGTCGAAGTTTTTCTCGGACTTTTGAAGCATCCCAGTTAGCCTGTCTTATAGCAGCATCTGAAAGAAAATATACTCATTGAATTGAAAGCAAACAAATAAATGCATATCAATTTGCTATGCATATGCAATATGTCCATCAAAATCAAAAGGTTTCTTATGCTTGTGTGTGTGAGAGCAAGGGAGAGATACAAAGATGTGGAAAGATAGGATTTTTGTCCTATATAGAATTGGTTTTCTAGTTTAGCATATTAAACAAATAAGAGTTACTTGTTTGAAAAAACTTAGGATTCCCTATTTGTGTGAAGTATATTTTCTTACCTTTAAAGGTTATATTTGTAGCCTATAAATACTAGTAAATTCTAAAGAGAGCAATGTAGAGATTGAGAATTATTCTCTCTCGTTTGTATTCATGGTATTAGAGCCTAAGCTTAGAATTAGAGTTCCAACTAAGCCATTCTTTCTCTATTCTCCAATGTTTAAACAACGCATGTACAACACGCCAACAACATGCGTGCGCCTATAATGGTGGCCATTTTCCATACTGCTAGCTTCGGACAAAGGAGGACTTGCCGATCTGTTACGCACATTGAAGTCTTAGTAGTCGTCTTTCTTAGTTGCCACATATCACTGGCGAGTGAATGCGAACCCTCTCATGTTGATCTATTACTCTAGGTAGTTATTGTACTTCCAACAAGCAATCCACCAATTCTGATTTCATATCAAGGGTTAACCTATCAAAGTTTTAAACTTTTAAGCTCTAAGCGAAATTTATCTAGGGGGCTATCTATCATTATCTCAAAGTTTTAGGAGTAATTTAGTAGTTTACTAAAATTTTTTAGGTCTCTTTGATATTTTCTAAAGTTTAGGGGTATTTAGTAATTTATAAAACTTTTGGAGTCTCTTTGATACTTTTCAACGTCAACCCTTTTCTTTTACTGTTGAGCTGCTGACTTACTGGGGAATGACAAAAGTAAAAACAAACAGTCAGCGATTCGTCGGTATTAACACTACCACATCAGGCATTAATTTATAGTCGAGCATTGATTTGCAGTGTTATTGACAATTCATCTTTATAGATTACAACACTTGGGTTAAATGGGCAAAACTTTCTCCAAAGGTCTCAATCTGTGAAATTTTGCTTATCAGAGGAAAAGGAAAACTTGACTATTTGATAGGCTCAACAAAAGCACTAAAATAAGATGAACTAGCATATGCACTTGGGATTCAGAGAATTTCCTAATTATATTATGGGTGGTGAACCAAACTCATCTATTCCTAACAACAGTAATAGATTTATGGGATGCTGTCACAGAGACATATTCCAACTTAGGGCATTATGCACATTTTTTAGATTAAAACTAAGATCTGCGAAGCTAAACAAGACAAGACAATATAGGCGCAATAAAATATTATAACACCTTAAAAGGCCTTTGGCAGGAACTGAATCTATTTTTTATGAGCTTAAATGAGGATGTCTTACAAACAATACCTTATACAAGAAGATGTTGGAAGAAGATGCTTGTTTAAACTTTTACCCAAGTCTAAAGAAAGAATTCAACAAGGTTCATGGTTGTGTATACTTGAAAAAAAGCCACTCTCATCTACTCATGAAGCCTTTTCAAAAGTTAAGAGAGAGAAAAGTTGAATAAGTTATATGATGGGAAGTCCATAAGTTTTTTACTGAAAATTCTACACTCACTGGTACTACAACAAAAACTTCAGCATCAGTAAATGATCAAAAGAATAAAAAAAAAATTGAGGTAATGAAATAGGGATGATATGGTGTGACTACTGCAATAAACTGCGACACGCTAGAGAGGCTTGTTGGAAGTTACATGAGAAGCCTTAAAACTGGATAACAATAAATTTCCTAACAAGAACAATCAATGAAGGACTGCAAAATTCATAAAAAACAAACGAGAGTTGAAAACGCCTTTATTCACTAAGGAACAATTGGAGCAATCTCACAAATTCTTAAACCAAACTCAAACCTCTCAAAATCCTACATTCTCTTTATCCTAAACAGGTAATTTTTTTCTAAGTGCTTTAAGTACCTCTTCTACCACTAAAGCACCTTAGATCATTTATTCAAGTGCAACAAATCACATATCAAAAGTTTCTCATTTATTTTTATCTTGTACTCCCTGTCCTGGTAATTTAAAAATTAAGATTGTTAATAGTTTTGTCACTTGTAGCAGGAAAAGGATCAATTATTATTTAAGAAAATTTAAAATTATATTCAATTCTTCATGTTTCAAAAATTTCTTTCAATTTTTCGTTTGACAGCAAACTCAAAAGATTTAGATTATGTTGCAAAATGCTATCCTTGTTGTTGTGAATTTCAACACTTATGTTCTGAGACAATTGGTGGTGTTAGAGAAGTTGATGGACAATACTATTTTGACAGTAATAACATCACACGTGGACAAGCTCAAGCAGCAAATAGTAATACCTCTATTTTTGTCGAAGATGAAATAATTTTAGGTCACTGTAGATCTATTTTCTTTATTATTCAAGAATAGAGGTCTATCATTACTTCAATGTAAAACTTGTCAGATGTCTAAATATCATTGTGTTTATTTTCCTCCCAATTATATAAAGAATCTAAGCATTTCTCCCTTATCCATATTGATAATTGGAAGCCTACCCATATGAAAAATATTACAAGAATCAAGTGGTTTCTCATTAATGATCATACAAGAGTTTGTTGGGTGCATCTAAAGGAAAATTTTGAAACTGAAAAGTTCTAAAATTTTCATAACACAGTCAAAACTTTATTTTATTCTCAAATACAGTCCTTAAAACAAACAATAGGAAAAAATATTTCAATTCTATTCTCACAAATTTTTTGTTAAAAAAAAATATTCATTAGTCCTTTTGTGTTGACATTCCCCAAAAGAATGTTGTAGAAAGAAATTAAAAAAAAAAAGCCCCTTGTTAGAAGTTGCCCGAGCAATTATGTTTACATCTAGAGTTCCTTAAGTTTTCTGTGTGAAGTTGTCCTTATAGCATCTTATTTGATTAATTGTATGCCAAGTAAAATTTCACAGTTTCAAACACCTCTAAACGTTCTTTCCAACATTTATTCTAACACCAAAATTTTCACATTCCTTCCTCCTAAAGTTTTTAGGTATCTAGCTTTCGTCCATATCCATAAGCACAATAGATCTAAACTTGATCTTAGAGTATTAAAATGTGTATTTCTAGGTTCTCGACTTAAAAAGAATACAAGTGTTATGACCCTGTCACTAGAAAATTCTTTGTCAATATGGATGTTACTCTCTTTGAAAATCAACCATACATTACTTTCTTAAAACCCATCTCTCTCTTTCAAACTGCTCTCGCACTTAGAAAAAGGACTGACTATGCATCCCATTTCTAAATATGTCATGTGAATCTTCATCATCTAGAGCCTTTATCACTAGTTTGTCAAATATTGAAATTCCAATAACTGTACAAGATGCTCTATTTGTTTTTGAATGGAGAGAGGTATTGAAATAGTGAAAGCCCTTGAAATAATAACACATAGGAGCTAGTGAACTTGCCAAAAGAAAAGAAACCCGTGGTTTGTAAATAGGTATTTATTGTTAAATATAAGATAGGTGGGTCAATTGAGAGATACAAAGCAAGGCTTGTTGCCAAAGGGTTCACGCAAACATACAATATCAATTACCAAAAGACATTTCCCCCCAGTAGCAAAGATAAATACAATTCGAGTTTTATTATCTCTTGCAGCTAACATAGATTGGCTATTGCAACAAATGGATGTTAAAAATGCTTTTTTAAATGGAGAATTAGAAAAGAGGTTTACATAGATCTACCACCCAAGATCAAAAATATATATGGGACAAAGGAAGTCTGCAAACTGAAAATAAAAAATCCCTATAAGGTCTACAACAGTCTCACAGTGCTTGGTTTGATCAATTAACCAAGTTTATATGAAGACATAGATCAAAGTTAGGTAGATTACATTATGTTTTGTAAACATTCTATTTATGGGAATATTATAATTCTTATACTATATGTTGATGATATTATCTTGACAAGAGTAATATTGTTGAATTAGAAAAATTAAAAGCTTTGTTAGCAAGCAATTTGAGTGAAAGGCCTCAGTTCTTTTAGTATTTTTTAGCTATGGAGATTGCTAGGTCTAGAAAGGGAATCTTTGCGTCACAGAGAAAGTAAACCTTAAATTTGTTAAAGCTTAAATTTGCTAAAGGAAACATGTATGTTAAGAGTGTAAACCTATTGATATTCCTATTGATCCAAATCACAAAATACTCGGAGCAAAGACCAACACCATGGTGGACAAAGGATGTTTTCAAAGGTTGCAATAAGTGTAGTTAGTCAATTTATGCATTCTTCATAAGAAGGAAATTTAAAAACTATTAACAAAATCATTAAATACCTTACAAGAACTTTAGAAAAGGATTTAATATTTAAAAAGAGAGGTCATAAGCAAGTTGGATCTGGTAATGGTCTGTTTTGATAGGTGCACCTGACATGGCATCTCCACCCTCCTTTATTTCTTCCCTAAGAGTTGTCTCCCTATAATTTCCTTTTGGTCTTTAGAGATAAATAGACTTGGAGATAATGTTGTTGAAGCATATACTAATGCTGATCGGGCAAGTTGTGAAAGAGACAAAAGATCAACTTTTGGTTACTGTACATTTGGAAGAGGAAATTTAGTAACTTGAAGAAGTAAAAAGTAGTATGCAATTGCTAGAAGTAGTGCAGAGGCTGAGTTTCGAGCTGCAGAACAAGATGTTTGCAAACTTTTATGGTTGAAGATACTACTTGAAGAATTAAAGATTTCAAGTGAATCCTATGAAGTTATATTTTGATAATAAGGTGGCTATCACTATAGCTCATAATCAAATACAACATGATAGAAATCAACATGTTGAGATAGATCGCACTTCATCAAAGAAAAATTGAAAGCCGGATTAGTATGCATGCCTTTTGTACTAATTGATGAGCAACTAGTAAATATTCTCACTAAAGGTCTTCAAAAGCAAGTTTTTGAGTTCTTAACTAGCAAGCTGGGAATGTCAGATATTTTTTAAACAAGCTTGAGTGGAGAGTGGAAAATTAGGTTTTTTTTTGTCCTATATAGAATTAGTTTTCTAATTGCAGACGTTAAACTTATAAGAGTTACTCATCTTGTAAATATTACGATTCCCTATTTGTGTAAGGTGTATTTTCTTTCCTTATATGTTATATTTGTAGCCTATAAATACTTGTAAATTCTACATTAAGAAATATTAAGATTAAGAATTACTCTCTCTAATTTGTGTTCAAAAGAAAAACCCACAATGATTGAGTTGTTAGAAGAGGAAAAACTATGACCTTGGTTGTAGCCAAAACCATTTGAGAAACTTGGAGAACAGAAAGTGAGGGGAAAAAAATGAATCAATTTCATCAATCTAGAGAAGCCAAATATTATGACGAATGGCAGCATTTCAATGTCATAATGCAAAGTCCATCTAGAAAACATAATCCAACCTAAGATTATCCCTTGTGTTATGCCTAAGAAATTTTAGGACTGCCGTTAAAATATTTTCTATCTACAATCTTTGTTGAATCCCAACAACAATTACTTCGATATACAACCATATGACTTGTAAATGTTTTGCAGCGCCATTCAAGTCTCAATTAGCCATCAATAATCATCCAATAAACTATAATGATTACTTGCAGTTGTTGACCCACTTCAGTCTGTTTTAAATTGGAGCAATAACCCCTAAGGATTTAAAGACTCTAACCAAGCTAAAATTCAGAGTCATGGTAATAATTCGAAAAAACAACTAATAGTAGAACAGGTTCTATGTTGAAAATATTACATGTCAGGCAAAAGATGGGGCGATTGTCTAGTGTGGGAAAACCTCAATATTTTTGGAGAAAAGTAGAAAGAGAGAAAATGAAATAGAGAACTAGCTGAAGCAGACTCCAGCTCAGATCACATAACCAGACAACTCTCCAGATGACTTCAGTGACATATTGGGAGCTTAAATTATGGGAACATGCACAAAATTGACTCCCTTTATCCCAAAACTAGCAATTAATTGAGGAATCAACAATCAAATTTCACCAACAAAAAAGAATTTACATGCCTCATAAATACACAAATTGAGTGCAAGCTATATTAAATTTTCTTACCTGCACATCCTTTGTCGAACTCATTAATACAAGATTTAGTACAAGTGCGAACAGAAGCAGCAAATCCTTCCCCTTTGTTCAGTAATTGTTCTAAACCGGTCATGAAACTTTCAAACGCTTTAGAATGTAGATGACCCAACAAAGTACTGTATGAAGGGTACACAAACTGAAGAATTGAAGTGACAGGAATGAATTAATGAGATAAACATAGAAATAGCAAAACTGACCAGAAACCTAAAAAATAATTTTAAAAAGAAAAAAGGAAAAAAAAGACTCAATACAAAGATTGAGTTAACCACTTTAAAAAAAAATAGACTCCCAAAACCAAATCTGAAAAGTGTTAAATGCAAATCCATTACTAAGTTACAGTGCTCAACCAGCAATTGAAGTTTACTATGAAAGCTTGAATTAAGCTTGGGTCAAAATGATTGCTCTGTTATGTATGGTTAAGTGAGAAACATTAACAGGATAGGCTTAGAGTCAAACTTGAACCAGTTAATTCAGGCTTAGTTTTAGCATGTTTAACGAGCAACTATGCCTGCAACCAAGACTATGCCTTCAGCCAAGCCGAGCTTGCGGACTGGCAAATTGGATTACTAGCAACTTCAATTGTTCCTAATGCATGCACCAGACAATATGTCAGTGTGAGAGCTTGCTTAGAACCAGCAGCTCCGATGAAGCTACAAACAGTGCTGGATAAAAAATTACTTAGGAGAAGGGGTTAGAAGGGAGATCAAATCACACTTTTGAAATTTAAATTCAACACTGGTTTTCCTATAAAGGATTCCGAGGGGGGGGGGTGGGGGGAGGGGAAAGGTAAAATAAGCTATCCTCATAAATGCCGTTTGAAAATCATAACTAATAGCATGTTTAAAACTGCAGTTAGTTGTATGCTAGGGAAGTTTCCAGGTAGCTCTAACAAATCATGAAAAAAAATCTTTGGGAAACCATAAAATTTGTCCACGTTCCATAGCAAGTCCCACTTAGTTGCATGAAAGGTAGATAAAAGTTCATTCCTTGATAACTAAAACGAATAATACAATAAAAAAGAGGTAAGAGTCTTACATCCAAAGCTTTTGACTCCAACTGTTGTCGTTTTGCATGTCTTACACCTTCATCAAAGAAAGCTGTCTCCATGTCATACCTATTAAATAAAATTTTAATATTCAAATAAAGATCAGAGCTTCTAAATGGAGTTGGACCAATGAACATGTTTCAAGACTGTCAGTAGGAAATATACATAATTAATCCAGATAACAGTATCGGCATATCAAGGCTTCATTTGGAAGCCTTGAAAACAGTTGGGAATGATCAGAGAAAACAGTCTAGATATAATAACTCAGAACCACAGAAGCAATGCACCAAAGTTTGAGGAAGGATGAAATGGAGACAATGCTTTTCTAACATATGATATATCTTTTGCTTCTTAAGCGATTAATAATCACAAATTAGTACACCCTAGAGGAACATCTTAAATGAAAATACAAATGATGTACAATGATCAAAGAATATCACATCATCTAAATCTATAATCTAATATATCAGAACAGATATTGAACTAACTCTGAAAGATATTTATCCAGGACAGAGCTCAGCCTTTTTCCAAATCCTGAGATGGGACCCACTTGGACAGCTTCCTCCAATGCCAACCAACCCTGCAACAGATCAACTAAGTACTACCAAAAAAGACCATATTAATCAACAGTATCTCCAGAAGGAAGACTTGTGCAAAATGTACCTCATCAGCTGACAAACAGTGGAGCTTCTCATTGGCTATCTCCTCACACCGAACAGTTGCAACCATTACCTGATTAATACTAACAACATATTGATAAAAAAAGCAGATAAATATGAATTAGAAAACAAACAGTACATTCGCATTGCAAGAGGACAAAACCTAGACCTTATGAGCAGGAAGATCCAGGTCCTTGTTCTCTTTTATCACTCTCCATATCTGCTGTGCACTAAATGAAAATCCTGAGGCAGGAACAACTCCTCGTCTATCACCAGCAAGTCCTCCTGGAGAGATAGAGTGGAAAAATCGCTGTCTCAGTTGAGAAACCTGTGTAATGTCCAAGTAAGACCATCAGCCAGTAAATAAAAGGCACAAACTACTTATTTCACTGAAAATGAAAAGAACCAAACAGGCTAAGATGCCAAAATGTCAAAGATTCTGCACTCTGATTATTTGGGTGAACCCGTTAAGAACTACAGACTGCACACCCAAATAATTCAAAAGTTCAACAGGTCACAATTCATACAAATCAAGGCTTGATTAACTACCTGCTCTTTAAACTCCTCTTCTTTCGCTTCATAGCTAGATAAAGCAGTAACCTCTACCTTTATGTGAAAAGTAAGAAATGTCAAGAATCTTTTATTAAGTAAAAAGTAGAGTGCTATTAGAAAAAGAATCAGCAAGGAGTGAGACTAAGAAAGCATTTTCTTACATTAAAGAATTCACTGAGAGTAGTACTTTTATGGGTTTGAGGTTTAGGAACTGCATCCCATATCTGTAGAAATAAACCTCTATCAATTCCTGAAGGAACAAAATTAAGAATAAAAGAATGACTGTACCCAAATGTAAGCAAAATCAAACAAATTTACCTTCTGAATATCTTCTCTTAGAATAGGCTCTAAATATTCAAGTGGAGTCTGCAAAGACAGTACCAACAGGATGAAAATTCAAAAAGAGAACAGAGATTACCTTCCGCAAAGTAAAAGAGCATAAAGGAAAGTAAAGAGATAAGACAAGACCTTTGTTTTATCGCGTATAACAAACAGAAGGGTCGTTTTGCGTGGGCTAAACAAACGCATCATGACCTACATAAAGTGCAAAATATTGCATTATTATCTATAATAAATGCTAAATAACACATTGACCATAAAGAACTAGCTAGTACCTGAAAAACCGTTTTCAGAAGAGGTTTGTTGGCAGCATGCTCCCTACCAATATCATGGCACCACCTGCATATGACATAAAACATCAGAATAATATCTGAACTGACCCCCAAAGTGTATGTTTTCCTGCAAATTTCTCATGCATCTAAGTCATTTCTTCGCTTACAATTAAGGAAAGGGGATTATCAGTTTCCTCCCATAAGGTTCGCTAATATTTCAATTAGACTGCCAGGATTGGAAAATAGGCACTTACTCCCCTCTACTTAGCTCTCAATTACAAACACTTAACAAAACCTAGGAAAACCCATCTACCTTTTGCTTATGCTTAATCACAAAAGCTTCCCACTTTAATATCTTATCAACAACTGATCTCAATTTAACAACTGTTTCTTTTAGACATTTTTACAAACACTTTATCAACATCAATGACCAAATCAAGTTGTTACTGCACAAAGATAGAAGAGAACAAAAAAAACAAAAAACTTTACTCCCATTCATCAACTTTTCAAATGGATCAGCCATGAACATAATTCTTCAATCATCCTTTCCTTCTTCAACACCAATCTCTAATCAATTCCTATTAAACCGTGCATAGTCTTTCCACCGTGTTTATTCATCACCTCATCCTCGCACAAGCAGCACCTCACATCACAAGCACCAATTTCACATGCAAGCCATAGTTAGTCAAACAAACACAATACATCTCTCTTACCATTGCTACATGTGACACATCATCAAACACCAATAATGACCAAATACTCTTAACACTTCTTTGTCAAAGAAAAAGTGAAGAAGCTTGGATTAAAGCACCCACTCTGCTTGAAATAAATACACCTATCCCCTTGGCTTAACTCTATTGAAACAACTGTTTAGTATTTCCTAAATTGGCATAGGCGTTAAAAGCAAGATTATAAGTTGCAGTGTCAGGCTTGGCAAAGTACCAGTAGTTGTGTCTGAGAATTTATTTTGGACTAAGAAATTTTCAACACTATGTTTTAGCATTTTTATCAGATACCTTCTGTGCTTCAAAATTGCTACCATCATCTTTCAATAGCCAAGCTTACCTCACATACACTAACCAACCAATTCAAGCCACTTTGATTTTTTTTTTTCTCCAATGCTTGACAGAATTTTCTCTTACAAGATCAGGTATGTGATTCTATTCACAATTTTCCATGTCACAATAATACATGCAACCAACATTACTTTGAAGCTATTATTTAGAATTAGATACAATCCACTGACACAATATAATTTTAAGAACTCAACACTCAAAACCAACGAAACACCAAGAGAAGATTGTTTTTACTCCATTAATCATGTAAAACTTATAAGACAATTATGACATTCCTTTACCATATCACTCTGTATATGTCAAACTCAAGTTGGAGAAGATGAGTGGTAGGTGATTTTTTATTTTTTGTTATAAGAGTTGCAAGTTAGAAGAATGAAGGAGGTAACGATATCTTTTCACGATGAAAGATCTCGATGGATTACTATATGTACTAATTCATAAGTTAAACTACTATATGTACCAATTGTTAAGTCCTAACAGAAAGGTGTTAAAGAGGGCAAGTGCATTTTCAGCATTTTAAACATCTAAGTGAAAATTGCCAAACCTGAGGGGAGGTATCTGATAATACTCATTTAAGAAAATCCACATACAAATGCATATGGTGAAAAGTGAGGAATTTCAGTAGAGACAACAACAGATTAAATGAAAAAAAAAAATAACTGACTATTTTTTTTCGCTTTTTTTTTTCTTTTGGGGAAAATAAATTAAGATATAAGAATATCAAAATATTAGCTTGAAATAGCACTTTGAAGACTCCAATCATTATTGGCATAATCTTGCTTCTTGGAAGAAAATCTTTATATTATTAGTGTCTTCTCAAATATTTTATCTGCAATCTTAGGGATAAATGCAGCCAAGGGCTAAGCATCACCCCTTAGCATAAGAAAGTAAACATGCTTCCCATGGGCCAAAAAGCCAGAAAAGTCTAACTTTTCAAAGCCTTAGGAAAATTTTTAGATAATGACCAGGCTTGGACTAGCCTATACTACTCACACACAAAACTTAACCTAAATATACAGAAATGGAAATGAGCAGAATAAGCCAAGAATATAAAATGTTCTGCACATAACATGTATATGGTGTCAGTTCAAAACATTCTATCATCGGTAATTTATTTCATTCCAATCACTAATTAGGTCGAGGCCCAAGCTCTTTCAAAAAAGAAAACCTGTATTTCCTCCAACCAGTCATTTAAAGCCAAGTTTCCCTGGCGTGCTAACATATTTAGTGTCTCTAAATAGCCAAGTTTCCCTGTGTGGTGCTGACCATATTTAAACAGACTCACATGTTTATCAGCACTATATCAGCAATCGCTAAAGCAAACAAGGCACTTTGTTTCTCAAATGTTGTGTCATCCTGCAAATAACAAATTTACAAACAAACTACATAAGTAATGAAAATGTTTCCCCCAAAGTAAACTATCATCCAACAATTAAAGAAATGGAGACTTCATAATCTATGCACATATTATATATTCTTTACCTATTTGTGACACCATAAGAACTTTCTAGGTCACAATGTGTTCTAGATGTTAAAAAACATACCAAATTATGAAACATGGGAAGCATACACATATTTACATGTTTGAAAAATGTTACAAAAAGCATTGAAATAAATTGATTCCTCTATCTTTGGTTTCTAGAGATTGGTCTGCTGCAACAGGCTAATTTGTTTCTGTTCTTAGTTTCTTTTGTTTAGCTTTTGTGGTTCTCTGTTTTCTATTTTTTCTTTTTCTTTTCCAATGGATTGCTTGACCACTTTACTTTGTTCCTCTCTTTTTCTATTAATTTGTTTCTTGTTTTTGCTGAAAAATTTAAAGAAAAAATCTTTCCAGCAGCATTTGTATAACTGCAAAAGGCTATATGGATAACTTTAAGCCTCAAAATATCGCAATTGATAACTTGGTCTTAAGAGGGTCCACAAAAGTCAAACCTGATAAACAATGAATAACATATCAGTACTTGAAGACACTTAGGATTAGAGTTTTGGTATTTATCATTATAGATAAAAGTAATATCAAGTTAAGTATCCTCTTTTAAATTGTTAATCAGCTTTGACTTAGAACTTGGCATTATCAAAGGACTAATTAACTACCTTTCTAACAGTTTCATCAAAAACTAAAACAAGCAAAACATCACCCCCTAGCTAGACATCAGCTACCCTGTTTATTTGCATTCATAGATCCATATGAAATCCATCCATATACCTAAATATAAAAAGTAGGATTGCTAAAACCATATTTAACTGCAGAAAGAGTAAGAGCTATACGCTACTGAAACATCCTACATAGAAAACATAACTCCTTTTTCTACAACAATTTTAACTTCAAGATATATATTTAAAACAAAAAAAAAAGGATAGTAATGGAGCTTCTACCTCCCCTCTTTCCCTCCCATCGGTACCCTCCAAATCCATGGCAATTGTGAAGGGCTCAATGCCAACACACTTTGCCATCCAAATACCCTTTGTTGTTTGACTCCTGCAACAATATTAGATGATTTTTATTGCCTTATATGATAGTGCAAGCAACATAAGGAAGGCATAAATAATGAAACTTAGGAAACCAACCTTCCCCGAAATGCATCCATCTCTCTGAAATTGGTATGGAAAAGATGATTCAACAAAGTACTTTTCCCTGCTCATATTGGAGGGTAAGATGTCATTCACTAAGTGTATGAGGTAACATATAAAATACAAAAGAATGCAAATTATCAGTAACCACTGTAATGCATTTCCATAGCATCAAACTAAATGGTAGAAGCAGTCTAAGGGAATCACAGTTTAAATAAATTTAGCATGAACACTTCATGAAAAGAATTTGAAATACCTTAAAATATACAAGAGTCAATGAGTTCTTCAACAAAACAAGAAAAATAGACATAATTGAAAAGAAAATTGGTAAATAACAGCTAGACACCGTCCAATTTTCCATAATGTTAGTTAGGTCCCTCCATTTACAAATATGTAACTTAATCCTTTAGACTTTAGCCATTGCCATTAACTTTGGCATGTTGGCTACCAGTACATAGACAATATTACCCTTAAAAGCTGCTTAGGCTGTGGAAAAGCCGCACAGAAATCTCTTAGAGGAATGCCTAACTTAAAGCAACAGCTAATGACAGATAGTAAACTAGCATATCTGAAAATGGAGTAACTTAACTGTTACCATGGAAAAATTCTGAGAGGATACACACATCATAAACCCTTAAAACATTATTGAGTAAATTAGCTGAGACATGAAATATGCAGTTGTTCGAGTAACAACATATACAAAAATAAATGGTTGTTTAAACACAAATACTATGCTAGAAGAGTTATAAAACAACATAAAGTGTCAGGAAATACTCTTAATAGAAATCAAAAGCGCCTTCGGTCTGAGTTCTTACGCTTGGTTGAACTACATAAACGTTTTGGGATAGGCAAAGGAAAAAAGAAAAACATCAGGGAGTTTTAGAATAAAAGCACTTATACTTTCTGTTTCAAAATCTTCTTTGTAGAAAACACTTGGTAATCACTTTTTTTCCACTAAACATTTTTGAAGTACTCTCACATAAACCACTTTTACTTGAAAGCATTATTCTACAAACCACTCCCAGAAGTACCCTTCTTGACACGAAACGGAACTGCTTGGCGCAGGCAATTTTCAGTAATTGGATGACACCACCTTGAGTTATCTTGATACATAAAACATTACCTCATATATAGCTCATAAACCGCAATCCCAAATTACAAGCAACTAATTCAAGTACAAAATCTATTCTTTAATTCGAATGCAGCATCTAATAATCTATCAGAATTTATAACATAACAACTTCAATGACGCTAAAAGTTTAAAATTCAGGTCTTGAACTCTCAAATCTACTGGACTCTCAAAGAAACCAATCACATAAAATAACATACCACTACTCTGCGGGCCCATGATGGCGACGACAGCGTAGGAGAGGCCACAGTCGGTGAGCTTACTGGTTCGAATGAAGTTCTCCAGACCGTCGACATTGAAACGGCCATCCCCGTCGATCAGTTGCGTGGAGCAGCACTCACCCGCCATATTTCACTGCTTGGGTTTTTGTTGAACTGATTTACTTAGAAAAAAAAAAAAGAATAATCAAGTAGTGTTTATTTATATTTGCTTTGAGATCAAGCTTTAAGAGAATGGAGTAAAGAAGAAGCAAATGCACAAAAAAGAAGACAGTAGTCCGATTGTATCGTTGTGACCTTGATTCTTATCAGATTTTGAGTGTTTTTTATTATAAAAAAAAAAATTGCACTTTCCAATGATGGATGCGGACATCAGATGATCTGTTGATGATGGTATCGCAGAAGTGATTCTCTGTGGGTGCCATGCATTGAAATATCATGAGACCGACCGACATCCACCGTTAGTTCGTATTAGTTTGTTATTTTATCAGCTAGATCTTGAGCTCCAATCGATCATTTCCATAATATATTTTACGAAAAATAACATGGAAATTTTTTCAATTGACCGAAATTTTAAATATATATATTTTTTATTACAGTCAAATATTTTATATTTTAATAATCAAACACATATTATCTTCCCATTTTTATTTTATTTGTACAATTTATATAAAAAATATTTTATCTTTTAATATTTTATTTTTAAAATTTTATTTTTTAAGTACTTGATGATTTTTATTTAATTTATTTTTATATTAATAAATTTAATAAAAATAAAAAATAGCGGCACTATATCTCTACTATATATATTATAATAATTTTTTGTTTATATTTATTAAATTTTAATAAATTCATAATATTTTTTTAATATAATTATTAAAATTTATTATTAATTTATTATTTAATTTGTAATATTATTTCTAAGAAATAAAAAATATTTATTTTTTAAAAATTTTAAATTATTTAAATTTTCATTTTTTTAATTTTATTTTAAAAAATTAAAAAAGCGACACACTCCTTAAAAAAGATACATGTATATACACCACAATTTCTATCCTTTAAAAAAATTTATAAAAGTTAAATTGATTAAAAAATTTTAAAAAAATAATTTTTTTTATGAAAATTAAAATAAATTAATTATATAAAAAATTAAATTTAAATAAAAAAATAAAAAAAAAATATTATTGTGCACATGTACAATGCACGTGCACTGTGCTTTGCAGAAAGCGCTGCATGTACTACCCCAAAGCTCGCAGGCTACGCAGCATAGTGTGCACGCACTGTGAAATAATGTTTTTTTAATTTTTAATTTTTTTAAATAATTATGTATAATTAATAAATTTTAAATAATTTAAATAAAAATATTTATTTTTTATATAAAAATTTAGATTATTGAATTTTTTATTTTTTATTTTTTTTAAATAAGTATAATTTAAGAAAATGTGCTACTCTTTGAGCAAAGAAATACAAAAATAATTACATAAAATTATAAAAATACAAAATATTAAATAAAACATACAATAAACAAAATAAATAAAAACTAATAAAGAAATAAACTTTATTAATGATAAAAAATAAATAACTAAATAAATAAATAAAATAAAAAATTAATTAATGACAGCACGTGACATTTTTTAATTATTTAATAAAAATATATTTTATATTTTAAAAAATAAAAAATTAAATAATTTAAATTTTTTATTTTTGCTTGTGACAATGCAAAGTGCAATGCACAGCTCAATAATATTTTTTTATTTTTTATTTAAATTTAATTTTTACATAATTTATTTATTTTAATTCTCAAAAAAAAATTATTTTATAAAATTTTTAATTAATTTAATTTTATAATTTTTTTATTAAAAAATAATGTATCTCAATAAAAGGTTAAAAATAGTGATTATAGTATATTTACTTATATGTTCATGCAATAAAATACTTTACCCTAGATATTATTAACCACTAATTTTTATAATCTACACCATAACAAAGAATCGGAAGACTAATTCAAGTGTGAGAACAAATGCACAAGTACCATAACTTCCTTGTCCATCATAATAGTTGATTGATAATCTTCTTGATAAAGGTGGCAATGGGACATTATTTGATGATACTATTTGTGGTGGCTGTGGCTTTTTATCTTTGTTTTATGCTCTCATATTCTTTTGTTAAAAATAATACCATCATCACATACACGACAAAATTTAAGGCCAATGGTATTTTTAATGAAACTTTCCAACATTATCTTGGGCGGCAGTAGCAATTTATTAAATTTTATTAATTAATTTATTAATATAATATAGTTAACAGATGCTAATTTACTTGGTGATCAATTATAAGATAGAGGTAAAGACGGTCATTACATAGATTAAAAAGCAATCAAATAGCTCTTTTTGTATGAGAAAAAAAAACTGTTCATAGGAATCTAACAATCTAAGGAGCGGTGAATTGGGTACAATTTTCTAACAACAATTATCAATTCTTCTAGATTTAAACTTTACCAATTCCAACTCAATATTCATTTAAGGATTATCACTATGAATTTTATCAAAATAGAGACTTGGTGATGAAAAATCCAAATTAATATTAATCTTATTCTAAAATAATTATCTTGTGATTAACAACTTAAACAAAATTAATTAAATTGACAAGTAAATAATCAAAGTATTAGTTCCAAATTAATAATCAAATAAATGAATAAATAAAATAAAATAAAATAAATAAGAGTCAAGGACATTTAAATCTTCGAGATTTTTATATCTACCCAGATGGGTTTATCCTTTAATCAAAGAGATTGACAAGCCCTTGAAGTTGCAAAAGGGTAAAAAAAACTCCTATTAAAAAAATAAAATTCATCTCCTTTAACAAGTAAAAGGTTAAATTCATATTTTCACCTATAAATGTAATGTGGATTAATTAGTTAGAATTGTTTTTTATATTTTGTGGTGTCATGTCAATAACACATGTCGGTTGACTTATTTTTATGATCAAAATAAGAAGGCACCAATTCATCTTTTTTTTATTAGAACCCTTTCTCTCTCTCTCTCTCTTTTTCTCTATTTGATTTTTCAAAACCCTAACCCTAGCCCTAAATAATGATCTGTAGCCTTTATTGTTCTCGTCGATTCTTGATTTGATGGCCTTTCATTTGAAGGATATTCAATTACTAATTATCATCCTTTGTTATACCAACGATTGACGAGTACGCTTCAAAGATCATCTCGTTTGATCGTGAACATCGCTTTGGCGTTTTGCTAGTTTTAATCGACTTTCAAAGATTTTGATCGGTGGCAATTCTTTAATTGAAATAAAATATTTTGGGGGGTTTCATTGCCTTTTAGTTCAATCTCTGATTTTCTCATCGAATTGGAAGTACTCAACTACAAATTTCTTATTCACATTTTTTAAGAAGAAGATTTCTTTTCGATGGATCTTAAAGGATTCATCAATATCTTAAAAAAATTTATTTTATTACAATGAGCAGCCAATGCAAAAGATTCAACAAGATAACATTTTGGTTTTAGAGCTGGGCTTTAGGAAATTATTAATATGGTTTTTTAGGCATTTTGCTTATAATTACTTATTCTCTGAATTTGATTGGCACATCCAACTTTTTCTTAATCAATCAAGTATAGATATTAAAATAATATATATTTAAAAATGGGCTATATTTATTTGACTATCAAAAGAAGGAATTTGACACGAGCACTTGAAATTATTTATTAATATAGTTAAAAACTCGCTTTAATATAACGAAAAGAATTACTATTTTATAAGGTTATTTTTGTGCGAAAGATGGGTTTCGAAGAATCGGTCACAAAATAAGGGCATTTTCATAATTTTTTATTTATTAAAGGTTAAAAAATAGGTGTGAAAATAAAATAAAACTAGGAACAAATTAAAGACAAAAAACACATTATTGTCTTATTTCATCTTCAGAAATGGGTGTATAAAAAGGCTTTCATGGAATACATGGGCATAATAGTACTTCTATGATTTTGACCTGTTGCCTGTTAAAAGAGATGAAATCTATTTTCTAACAAGGGTCTTCTTTTGGCCTTTTTAAAATCTCGAGAATCTGTCAATCTTTTTCAAAATATCTTAAAGGTCTAGATGTCATTTTATCCAATTGTACTAGAAATAAAACAATTAAAGAAAGAGAGAGAGAGAGAGAGCAAACACAATAATGTTTACATGGTAGGACACATGCCTACATCCAAGTTTTAAGTCCTTTACTGGAAGATTTCAATACCAACAATTTAAAAAAAAAAAAACCACCACGATTAAGTTAGGGATACTAACAAAATCTTAAAACAATCAATTGGTTTTTAGGTGTCAATTAAACTTTATGTTGATTACTTTTCAAGTGTTAATCAAATTTTATCATGCTAATTAATTACAAACCCACAATTAAGAAAATATACAATTTAAATTGCTCAATATGTATAGAGATATATCAAAGAAATCACAAGAATGGGTTAAATATCCTATAAGCTCTCATAAGCACAAAAAAGAGGCTAATAAAAATACAATAGGATAGGTAAAATGATATGAAAAACCTAAGATTCAACACTTTTGAGTTCACAAATAATAGAGCCAAGATAGACAAAGTAAGGGTGAGGTGCCAAAAATTCACATTACCTGATTAAAGAAAGTTATTATGTTATACATGTAAAGTCCTTTTTTATATAGTATGACCTTCAGGTGAGATCCAAGAAAATAATTTATGGACCCAAGTTTGAAGTGAACAATATGATACTATGTAGATGGAGTTGTTATATGATAGCTTAAGGTATTTTTATAATCATTGATTATGAAGTTGTGTGTTCAGATGTGAGGTGAAGAGGGGTTTATAGAGGATCTATGGAATCATTGACTTCTTATAATATAAAATATACTTAAGTCATTATTAAAATAGTTTGTTCAAAATTTACATTTCAAACTTCCCCTAACCAGTTTGGTTTATCAATCGAGATAAGGCAGTCGATCTCGTAGGGCAATTTTGAGTGTGATTTGTGTTAAGTGAGCGTGTGATTAATTGAGTGCATATGTAATTCAAAATTTAATTACACGCAGTAGAAGTATCATATACAAAATACACTTAATCAATATAATCATATACATACAAGTGAGAAAACCTATCTGAATTGAAGGTAGCTTTCAATTCTTCAAGAGTTGTAATCTCCAAGTCTTGAGTCACTTTGAAGTATGCTGTTGTACAATTCTAGTTCACAATAAAAATAATAGGATTTTAAATCTAAATAGCAGCTACAAAAATGTTCCAACAACAAGTATTAACCTTTCAAACACTTTGATTCTATTTGTCTTTATTTCTTTTGAGAGATGAGATGAATAAATTGTTTTGGTCTTTGTTCTCACACAACCCTTTGTATAGAACACTTAGAAAAAACACTTAGGTTATTCTCTCTCAACTCTCTCATATGTAGATGGCTTGAATGGGATGAATCAAAGAGAGCTCCAAATAATTTTGTCAAAATAATGACTAATGGAAGTGCTCTCCCTACCATTCAATATTGTTGGCCATTCCATTCTATTATTTTATTAAAAACACTTGATTAATGGCCACCAAATATTCATATACCTAACATATAAAATATCTTTAATTATTTTAAGTAATCAACTAACCAACATCAAGGCCCCTCATTAGGTAAATTATACTATTGTCATAATTGATGTTTATCCTTTTATAATAATAGTAATAATGGAATTTTGCATTAATTATTTAAAAACTATTTTTGAATAATTATTTTTTTCCTCACTTGTTTTTACCAACAAGGTAAATCAGTAATTTCAATGTAAAAATAATTTATGGATAATATTATGTCACTTGTCAACATCCTATTGGTTAATAACTCTTGTCAACCAATTATTTTATGTACTTAACATTTAAGTTTTGACAAATACACATCTCAAGGAACCCTTGAAATATATTTTTGGTTTGCTAAAATTTCTTGAACCGAACTGTTCAATCCAATACGTTGTCCCAGTGCACAACGAGTACACTTTATATTGTGAGACTCTTTAGATCCACATTTGGTTTGTCATATGAAACTTGTCCATATGTCCGTAAACAATGTTCCATACACATGTTACAGATATCACAAAGCAGCGCGTTATACTATACAAGTTGAGGTTATAACATATCCACATAATCCTTCCATCATTGATATCCTGAAAGAGCGAAGATATAAATCAACACCGTTAAATCTCCATATGCTTGATCGTAAACTTATCTTTAAATTTGTATTTTAATAAATAATATCCGCAAACACTTTTGTGATATTATTTATTCTTAGCAAAAACTCTTTTTCTAGCTTTTTTTTTATTGCTTATGACCATAAAACTTTCTGAAACACAATCTTGGAGCATCAAGATATATTACTCACCCAAATGAGTTGATGGATCCTATATTTACGCACATCAGACACCATAAGTATCAGACCATACCCAGCGACACCCAGCAGTCAGACCATAAAAGGTTTCTGACATGTGTGGAACTAAAGTATAGTGGATCACTCATAAGCCCACCATAGTGCCCAAGTTAAAGGACCACGAATACTACTAAACTCGAGATAACCCTCCATTGACAGTTTTATGAGATGTCTATTGGCGTCTTTGTGAGTCTGTTCAGTACTCAGTTCTTATTGAATACCTGTATATCTATACGAGCTTCTACTAAACTCATGACCTACTAAGACTAACCATCTGAACCATCCAGATATAAACATACACTAATATATATTTATATTAAGGTCTTCACCGACAGACATGCATTAGTGAAGATAGATCAAGAACATAGTATTTGAGAATATATTTGCATAATGATATTTTCTAGTACAATTTGCAACTCTTTGAAACTATGTCATTACTAATATATTCTCAGGTTTTTGTCTAACTTCAGATAAGACTCTAACTCCTTAGATTTCGCTGACTCTTATAACCTGCTAACTCTTATCAGGACTAACTTTTAGTATTTATAACTCTCAATGTTGTTAATTCATAGCATTGATCTAAATTCTTTTAGACTATATCCGAACTCCTTCAAATCATACAATATCTGAAATGTTACAAGCATCTTACCATAAATTAAATATAATCAGCGATTTAATGAAATAATAATAGTATAAATATATAACATATATTCATACATAAAAAGGATGGTACGTAAGCACAAATCCCAATAACTCGTTCATGTTTCATATAATAGTTTTCCAATTCAATCCAAAAGGTTCCCTATTGTCCAAATGGCTAAGATTAGTCTAATAGGTGTTTAATATAAGTTTAAGACTCCATCTCGGTCCCTCATACTCAATTGGTAATCAAAGGTCTATATGTAGGTCATTATTGAGTCATTACTTGATATTTAAATATCTTTACCATATCCAAGTTTACAATTACTCACATTAAAACTAGTGTAGGTAAGTTTGTTTCTATCTTGATCATGATCCTTATTTAATTACTTTCCATGCTTGGCATTGTCTCTTTATTAATTTCATAATTTCTTTAAAAGCTTGCATAATTTTCATTCGTTCAACATGTGTAAGTGATGTGATATTTCTATATCTTAAAATTAAGTGCAAGTATACACTATCGTAACAAGTAATAAAGGGACCTATAAAGTCGGATGTCGAACCCACAAGGATAATTTTTATTTTTTACCAAGTACTAAAATTAAGTGTAAGTGATGTGATATTTCTATATCTTAAAATTATGTGCAAGTATACACTATCGTAACAAGTAATAAAGGGACTTATAAAGTCGAATGTTGAACCCACAAGGATAATTTTTATTTTCTACCAAGTACTAAAATTATATTTTTCTTGTAATTATTCAGAAAAATCATATCTTAATTTTGCAATAAATTTAAGTAAAATAAAAGTGCAGAAAATAAATGACACAACTCAAATAAAATAAGAAAATAGCAATATAGAGAAAGCCTAGGGTTAATTACTATCATTCAATATATTTTTTAAAGATTAATCATTTTAATATTTATATCCCTCAATTCTTATTATTGGTTAAGACACTAATGTATTCACAAGCCTCTTCCGAGGTCATGTAAGTATATCCTAATTTACCAAATACCTATATTTCTATGGTACTTGTAATAGGTTAAGATTCATTAAGAACAAGTCTTATTGACCATACATACCAATTAAATATATTCTTATCCTAATTCGAAACTTGCATATGTAACATTAAATGTTACTCTACAATCATACATCAAATTATCTAAGTCTAAATACAATGATGCCTCTTCCGAGTTTATAAAAGTATTACTAAATCAATCATAATATTGATCGGATATAATGAAGCATTAAGAAAAAATAATTTGAATAATGAAGAATTGAGTTCAAATAAATATTAAAAACATTCAACAATTAAACTCACATATTGAGTTTAAGTAATAACCCTAGAAAATAAATTTAGTTCATGGTAATAAGAAAATTATAGCTAAAAAATAAAATAAACATAATACAACCAAAAGCAAACCAATATAGACGTTAATTCGCAGTTGGTTGATATGCTAAAGATTCACCAATAATCTCTTGCTTTCTTAAATTTCCCTTCACTCTTTAAAATTTGCTCTTCTTCTATGTGTTGTGACTCTAAGAGCCTTAAGTTATGTGTTCATTGAGGTTTAAAATGAATGGTATTTATATAGGAATTGATTGGAGTCTTGGTGTTGTATTTCTTTTAGGTTTAAGAAAAATTTCCCTATTCACTGTTGCAGCAAACACTGTTCACTTGGCACTGCAGCGAGATATCTTGGGCGCCGGGGCAAAATACTGTAGCAAATCACTGTTTACATAAACTGTATTGATTATTGTAGCATTGTTACTATATCATTTTATGTTTTGACTTGTTTCTTAGATTTTTATTTTCAATTGCTCCATTAACTCCAAACTTACAAAATAATAATAAAACATATAAAAAGTATAATATTTTTATAAAAATGAGCAATTAATCAAGTTAAGGAGTGAACATAATAGATATAATTTATGCTTATTGGTAAGATTATTCTTTTAGCTTTTCATTTGCATTTAGAACTGCCAATATGTATTAATGCTTGGTTAAAGAGAGTATGTTTTGCTACATCCTAAACTAGAATAAATACACTAATCTCACTAATAATTATTATAATTAAGAAACCTTAAGGTTAACAAAATTAACATTTTGGGTACGAATATCACTTTCTAAAATATTGTGGGTAATATTGTCACTTTCGTTAAATTTAGGAGTGCAATATTATTTTTTCCCCTATATTTTATGTTGACGAGTTTGGAAAGTTTCTTGAAACAAGTATTTTAACATAGTATTACTAAATATTTTCATTTAAAAAAAATTAATTATGAATAATATTGCATATATAAATTATTAATTCATACAAAATGAAAAAACTCAAATAGTAAGATGAAAATCAATATTAATTGTTATGTTATCAATTTTATTTATTTCATTTACTTTTTCTTTATTTTTTTATTAAATGATGTCATATCAATTTGCATGAACTACCTAACCAATTTATATATATTATTAAAAGTTATTAAATATGTTAACTCCAAAATTTGGTAATTTAGGAATCAAAGAGTTAAATATATTAGTTGTTAGAAAGTTGGGCTTATAACGTCAAGGATAAGATAGGATTAAACTGATTTAATTACTATATTCCTCACAGATACCTCATCTAATGAGAACTTTACAATTAGAAAAGAAAGTGAGGCTGGGCCGAATAGTTTTTTGGTGTAGACACTCCTCGATGCTTAAGTTAGCGACTGTACGAAAAAATAAAGGATAAGGCGAGAATTTAAAGAGAGCTACAGTCAATGGCTCAATATGTATACTCTCATGGCCTTGAGAATGGTAATCTTAAGAATTTAGATATTTGAATAGTATAAGAGAGCTATTTGAGAATGCAGAATACATAGTTTTATGTATCTCTTTCTCTTTAAATATGAGCCTTAATGTAATGAGTTTTTTTTTTAATCTATCCCTTTGATCTCTAATGCAGAAATTCTTCCCTATTTATAGAGTGGGGATATAGGTTTAACACATAACAGTTGAAATCCATTTAGAATTTGGAAGTCTCATTCCTTTTAAGGACTTTACTACTGAGTCTTACCAAAATTGAACTACTCTTTTCTTGCTTTAATAGAACTTATGCCATGATTTTAGAGATCTTTCCTTGATAATCTTAACCTTATCTACAACTCTCATAAGTTAAGTCTTTTCAAGAATTTTCCTTTGACTTTTGAGGTTTTGACCAGTCTTTTACTCTATATAGGAAAAGATTGCTCCCATTGTTTAGAGATTGATCGAACAAGGTAGTCAAGTTAAGACTAGTGTTTTGGCTAGCTCTAGAAGTAGTGAGTTTGACTGAATAAGGTATCCATGTTGTAACTAATGCTCTAACTAGCTCGATAAGAGCGTAGATCTTTATTTAGAGTCTAACCAAACAAGGTAGTTGGATTATGACTAGTGTTCGAACTAACTTGAAGGTTGTAGATCGTCTCTTCTTATTTGGAGTCTAATTAAATAGCGTAGTTGAATCACGACCAATGTTCTGACCAACTCGAAGAGGGCGTTTATGGTTCAAGGACATATCTGGGCTGATGTTATCTTTTGGGCTTAGGTCAAGACCTTTTGGGTTTTATGGGCTATGTTCTTTTGGGTCTAATATGCTAGAGTCTTTGGGCCTTATAAGCTAAAATTTAAAGGGGAACAAGGGTTTCTTAGTTTTAAGTGTTAATCTTATCAATACTGAAAATTTTTATAAGTAGTGTTCCTAGATTAAGGTGTTTATTAAAGTGCCTTTTGAGTGTGTTTGACCAATGTCCTTGATCTATCTTTGGGTATTTATAATTACTCATTTGCTTAGGATTCCTTTCTAAGTAAATGTTTTTTGGGCCCATTTTCTATAGACGTGCAATTTATAGCAGTGTTTAGACTTTTGTATTCAGTTGACGCCTTTTATTACACAATCTCTCGAGAAATTTACCACTGTCTGACAGTTTTAATCAGTTGTTACTCCTAGTTTTTGGACATGCAGGCGATGTGTCATTATTTGGAGAGTTGACTATTGATCACATGGTTGAGGAGATATGTCTTTAACAGTGCTCCTATTCTCAAATTTTGAATCAATGGATGAGATCTCTCTTTCTTTGACTGTATACATAATCTCATGGCCTCTTTAATTCTTATCTTCTTGATTCTCTTTTGCCATTTCTGAAGAGAGATAATTCTTGTGACTTAAAGCTTTCTTTTTCTCGCAACTTGTTAACTCTGCTTTTTAGTCTTCTTCTTTAGTAAGTGCCTTTTTTTTTATCTTTCTATTTTTTTTTACTTTCTTTTTTATATTAGTGCTTGTTATAAGCCTTTGTCCCTTGAGCGTCTATTAGAAAGTTTTCTGAGATGTGATAAGGGCTTATTTGTCATATATTTTATCATGTTTTTATTTTGATATTTTATTATTTTATGAGAATAAATAGCTATTTATGTGCATTATTGTTATTTATAAGGACTTGAACGAAATTTAAAGTATGGACCTGTTGCCCCAGTGCCACAAGGATTTTCACTCCATCGCTAGAACAGTGATCAAAATAAGAAAATAGAAAACATAACTAGTTTAAGTCGCCATTTGTCACCCCAGTGCCAGCTCGCCACAGCGTTAGCGATAACCCAATGCTCCAGCGCCAGCACCTCATTGCTCCAGCGATGAGGCCTTTTACACTTAGCGCCCTAGTAACAGAAATATAGTGCCTCAGCCGTAGTGGGATTCCTAATCTGAAAAAGAATTGAGGTTTTCAAGCTCAAATCAATCCCTATAAAAAGGCCACTCATCCCTAGCCTTTAAAGAGCAACCAAGAACATCCAAAAGCAGCCAAGAACTTCCAAGAACAACTAAGAGCATCCAAGAACACATAACATAAGTCTAAGAGAGTAATTGGAGCTTAATTAAAGAAACCATAGAGAGAGATTCAAGGCGTTCTTCGACATCAAGAGTTTCTTAGGCAACACAATCAATAGCAATTCGATGTCTATATCGGTTTACATTGATTGTATCATGATTTCTTATTATTTTTGTCGTTGTTCTCTTGTAGCCATGAAATAAGTTTTCTTTCTAGAGTTAATACTTGAACTCAATATGTGTGTTTAATTGCCATGTCTTTTTAATATTTAATAAATTTAGTTCTTTATTATTCAAATTACTTGTTCTTAATGCTTCAATATATCTGGCCAATATATAGTGAATTAATTGGTAATATTTTTGATAAACTCGGAAGAAAAATCATTATATTTAGACCTAGGCAGTTTGATGCGTGATTGTAGAGTAACATTCAATGTTGCAAATGCAAGTTTCAAATTAGGATAAGAATATACCTAATTGACATGTATGGTTAATAAGACTTAATCTTAATGAATCTTAATTTCTTACAAGTACCATAGGAATATAAGTATTTGGTAAATTAAGGTATACTTGCATGATCCTGGAAGAGGCTTGTGAATACATTAGTGTCTTGATAAATAACAAAAACTAAGGGAATTAACTATTAGAGAATTAATTATTAAAAAGCACATTGAGGGATAGTATTAACCCTAGATTTTCTCTATATTGCTATCATTCAAATCTCTTTATATTGTGTCATTACTTTTATATTTTTTACATTCATTGTTAGATTTTTATTTTTATGAATAATTACTAGAAAGATATAATTTTAGTACTTGTTTAAAAAGTAAAAATTATCCCTGTGAGTTCGACATCCGACTCTTTTGTCTTTTTATTACTTATATACAATAGTGTATCTTGTACTCAATTTTAAGATATAGAAATATCACATCAAGAAATTCTTGATAGGTTTAAAATCTGAACCTTGTCTAGGCATAAAGTCATGTCTTTAATGGGCGATTCATAAAACGTGTCTTGTCAAGATCTAGATCACCTTACCAAAAATTCTAGTGCTAGTAGCTCAACCCAAGGTGCAGTTGATATGAGTGCTTGAATGGGTCAAGGACTCATTTAGCAAGTCGGGAGCCATTCTTGAGGAAGGGATGTTATAACGGCAGATGATTTAATGATCCAGAGCTAGCTTTCAGTAATAGGATGTCACCAATAGTCTTTCAGAAGCATTAGGGGTGTTTGGCCAATCTATTAGGCTGAAGAAGAAAAAATAATTCTGTCGCTCAGTGCAATGAAGATGCTCTATTTAAGCTGGATGATCCTCATAACCATCTATTTGGTGTGATTTAGAAGGTCTTTTCAGTTGAGGAAGAGGTTTGAGATCTTTGTTTCTATTACTTTAAGGGTTCTTTAGGAGGATGAATATGCGAATGCACCATTAGTCATTTATTTGTAGATATGTTGTCTAATTTGAATCTAGCCACGACCAATTAAATTTAAATGGTTGAAGAGTTTTGGTAGAACTTTACATCATGTAGAGCAAGGCTAATTTTGAGAGCCTTTATTTCCCTGAGCTCTAAAACTTTTATCAGATTAAGGCGAATGTCGATCAGTAGAAAGATTTCTACTATTTAACTGTTTATGATAAGGAGAAGGTGTCATACTTATATTTGCACATTGGAGTTATATTTAATCATTCAACAAACATACTCTGAATCAAACATTACAGTAAGAGTTTTAGAAACTCACCCTTAAAGACTTTCGGTGAAGAAATCCGTTCTGGAGCTCACACCGAAGTGATCTAGTAAACAATTTTAGTCCATAATGATATGGTAGGATTATGAAGTTAGAATGGTAGCATGAATTTCCAACAGGATAATTTTCGTTCAACACTTGAACGTGGGATCTCTCAATTTGGTTAAATGAAAATTAAGACTTGTTTACAATATTTGTAAACCTTTTCTTTATATATGGCAAAATGGGACCTCTTTGCAACATTTGTAAAGTTTTTTACACTTAACCAATGAATGCATAACACTTATCCTTCATGCATTCTATACATGAAGACAAGTATCCTATTTCATTTGTTACTTGTTCACTTATTAAAGCCATTTTTCATTCATGCATTTACCAAATGTCATACATTAAAGCCATGCATGCCACTTGTCAAAATTCTAAATAAACAACAATTATTTATTCTATTAAAAGCTTAAATCTTAAGTTTTTGACAAGTATGCTTCTCGAGAGATTCTGAAATAATTTTTGCTTTCTAACTTTTTTTGGATCAAACCGGTCGACTCAGTTTACTACCCCAATACTCAACGAGTACATTTAATATTGTGAGACTTCTTAGATTTACAGCCATTTGTCTTATGAAACTTTTCCTCAAGTTTGTGAACTATGTCCCACACACACTTTGCAAAATAGCGCATTAAACTATACAAGTTGAGGTCAACCATATACATATAATCTTTCTGTCACCTAAATACTAAAGGAGTAGAGATATAGATCATCACTATCAAATCTCTATGCGCTTAACCGTGAACTTATCTACAGATTTGTATTTTCATGAATAATATCCGTAAACTTCTTTGTGATATTATTTAACCTTATGGAAAAAATAATTTCTGGCATTTTTGCTTATGGCCGTAAGACTTTTTGAAATACAATCTTAGAGGATTTGGATATGTAACTCACTTATATGAGTTGACGAATCTCATATCCATACATACTAGACTTCATGAGCATTATACTATACCTAACAACACCTAAAGGTCAGACCATAAAAGGTTTCTAATATGCATGGAACTAAAGGATGGTGGATCACTCACAGGCTTACTGCACTTAGGTTAAAGGACCATAAATACTACTCAACTCGAGAAGACCCTCTATTGACGACTCTATAGGATATCTATTAGAGGTCCTCGTGAGTCTGTTTAGTACTCATTCCTCATTGAATACCTACATGCCTATATGAGCTTCTACTAAGCCCTCGGTTTATTAAGATTAACCATCTAAATAATCCAGATATAAACACATATTGATTCGAAAGGTATACCAATTGACCCGTGTTAGTAACCATAGATCAGGAATGATGTTTTTGAGAACATACTATATAATGACATTTCTTAGCACTATTTACAACTCTTTGTAACTATATCATTACTAATATATTCTTAGGTCTTTGTCCCATTTTAGACAAGGTTCTAACTTTTAGAATGCTAACTCTTAACACTAACCTAAACTCCTTTAAATCTACAATGTCTGAAAAGTAACAAGCTTGTACCATATAATTACTTATTAATGATTTATTCAAAATGTTCATTGTATAAATATTAAATAAATAAATATTCATACAATAATTGGAATGACATATAAGCACCATCTCTAACAATCAACTCATGTATAACATCTTAATCAGCAGGCTCCTCTCTCAAAAGAGTATGACAAGTGCTCAATGGGTTAAGGTCAACTGCTCAATTCTTCCCCTTTTCACTCGTAGTAGAGGGTCTTCGAGTGAAAGTCCTTTGAGTGCCCACATCTTTACCACAAATGCTGGTATAATCCTTTCAACCATAACCTGTGAACATTCCTAATAGGCTCTCAAGTAGGAGGACGCAGAGTAGTTTTCTCCTAACAAACTTACTTTCTGCTACCATTAACATCTTTTATATCTATAAGACAAACAAAATATCAATCCACAAGGCTATAAAAATAAGAAACAACCTACAGGTGACTTATCGGGAGAAAAAAGACCCTACTGTTCTTTCTCATCAAAAGGACCTCATCACCAACACTCAACTCAGTCTTAGAGATCACCTTTCCTTGACCATCCAAGCCACGTGGATTAGACTAATTCTTGGTATACATAATTTCTAACAAAGAAAGAAAATCAGTCACACAAATTCTACTAATCGAAGATCAAGAATGGCTATAAGAATGCCAAAATGTGTCAATATCCAACTAAAAGTTCAAAAGGAAAGTCATTAGAACCCCCCAAAAAACCCAGGAGGACTCCCCTAAAAACAAAAGAAAGAACAGAAAAAATTTCAGCGAAAAGCATTGGTTGAACTAGAAGTCACATCGAAATAATGAGAATTTTAAAGAAAATATGAAAGATGTGACACTTTTTCTTTCAAGAATAAGGAAAGGGAAAGGTTAACTATGAAGAGTTGTACTGTTATCTTTAATAAAAGAAGATATCCAGGCTTTTAAAGCCCATCCGTAGATTAGATCTAATAGTTCCTAGAAAATCCCGCTAAAAAATGTTTTCCTATATTAAAATGGAAAACTATCTAATAATAGTTTGATGCCTCAAAAGATTCTAAAAGGGTCACATCAATATAGCTGCCTCTTAAAGATATAATTGATAGATATAAGTCTAAAACACAAGCAAGGACACATTAAATACAAAATAAATTGATGGTAGAATCTAAAGGACCCACCACGAAAGCTAAACTTCTCAACCTAACAAGGCCCTTAAAGATAAAGCCCTTAAGAAAAGAGAAGTACAAAGGACTAGGAAAGCCATCGACCACATTATAACGAACACCCTATTCAAAAATATCTCATGGTCACACTTAAGGCTAATTCTATATAATCCCTAAAGCTAAGGAACAATTCCAAGACTTAAACACATTCATCACACTCAAGAAAGATAGCAAACAACAAAAATTACTCAGAATGCTTAACGAACAACAAAAGGTCAAAAAATAAAACTGAAGGAACATGATAGAAGAGAATAAGTCTTTTTATTAATTCTAAAAGTTTGTTAGAAGGCACAAAATAAAAGAAGAAGAAAAAATTCCCAAGTTAAGTAGGGGGGTTATTATCAACATCAGCAGTAACATAAGAGTTATTAGCTCGAGGAGCTGAAGCAAGTACTTCAGGAGTTTAGGAGGGAATGTCTTCAACCGTCTGAGGAATAATGGTCTCATTATTGGGAACCTCGACCTCTTTATTTACACTTCCTAAATCAGGAAAAGTTCATCCACCTAGGAGAGATCAAGGTTTACATAGCGCCACTTGAAGAGCTCCACCAATTAGGTCACATCACTAGATACCTCCTTAATAATGCATTCCTTTAAAGCCTTAAGTTTATCCTTCAGCTCTATCTTGGCCTATTAAAGGGAAATGTTCTCCTCGGAAGAATCTTTATTCGCCCTTCAAATTTTAAATACCAGTCACTACTTTATAGAGAATGTTGCAATGACTGGCAAAGAAAATAATCCCTTGTAAAAATGAAAGATAAAGAAATAAAAAAAGGCACCAATACATTGAAATAGAAGGCATACAATAGAGAAAAAAAACTCAAGATTACCTCAAAAAAGCATCTAATACCATGTTAAAAGACTCAGATACACTGCATATTAGTAATGGAGTAGCATGCTCTCTAGGCATCATTCATTCGACCTCTTTTAAGAATGATACTAGGTGCTCGTACCTCTCATTCCATGTAAATGGGAGGTTAGAAGGATGAAGCGACCCTAGGCCTCTACTAGGGCCTCAAAATTAAAGACCCGCTTAGACATCTACAACAGCACCTCCCTACTAGTCTAAAGAGGAGGAGTGTTCATTTCAGGAGGGGGAGGAAGAATGTTCATGCCTGGAGGTGGAGGACTATTATAAGTAGGGGTTAAAGCTTCAGACAACTCATTTCCTTTAGAAGTCTTTGAGGCCTAGTTTGGCCTCCTTAATATGAGGGGATCCTGTTGAAGATCTCCCATTGGACCTTTGCTCAAGCCCTTTATCTAGGGTAAATAAAAAGAAAGTCATTGCTTTTTTAGCTCCACAGGTCTTTGGTCAGCATTAAGAAGATGTAGCTTCTTCTTTTCTTTATAGTTGTAACAAGAAAATGATAACAATTATCCATCACTATAATCATTAAAAATTTTCATAGGTAATTTAAGAAAGAACTACCTTTGGTTAAAGAATTTGAAGAACTTGATGGGCTAGAAATGTCCTTGATCAACCTAGAAGACACAAGATTATCCTAAGAAAGTAGCTCTTTAAAGGAACCATTAAAAGCATGAGCAGCTTTAACACAGTTCTTCTTTTAATTAGAAAGATAAGGTTTTGAAAACCAAAAAGAAACTACCAAAATGAAAAAAAAAGCATTAATAGGCAAAACACAAACAATACATCCATGTACATAAAAGAGAAAATAAAAGGATAATCTCTATTAGTAAAAAATACAAGGACATGAACGAGAGTCATATGGACCTTCATAAACTTGCTTTCATTCTCCTCAAACAAAATACTAGAGGTACTTCCACCTAGCATTCCTTGAAGGCTAGTCCTTCACAAGATCATTTACTAATTCTTTTAATAAATACACTATCACATGTATGCACCCTCACTAACTTACAAAATGGTATTAGAGCATGTTTATATGCAAAAACATTTAGGGTAATAGAGTGTTTTTGAGTTGTTTAAGATGTCTAAAAATAATATGTACTGCATTTTCAAGTGTAAAAAATGTAGAACCAGGTCATTGTTCAAGGGAACATATGTGTAAGACTATATGGGGCCCACCAACTCCTTGGTCCACCGGCTGGATGACACCTCAGAGCCATCGGCGCACCTACATCATCCTCTCAGGTTACGTGCGCCCTCAATAATGTCGAACCTAGGATCTCATCCTTTATAGGCCTTTAAGGTTCGATGGTTATACCCATCAACTCCTTGGTCCATCGGTTGGATGACACCTCAGAGCCACCGATACACCCACACAACCAGTTCAGGTTACCTGCGCCCCTAAGGATTCGAACCCTCGCCCCTATCTCCATGGAGGCCTTATAGGCCTTTAGAGGTTCGTCCTTATACCTAGTCCCACACACTCTGACAATATGGGCATTGCATGCTAGGCGCAGAGGCGTTAAAAAATTTGGTTAAACGCTGGGGTGTTGAACATGTAATGCCGGGGCACTTATGTTGCCAGTTGTATGCTGCAGCATTGGCTTGTCACTGTGGGGTCGTTATATGATAATGTTGCGGAGGTAAAGTGTGCCATGCTGGGGTATTTTTCCATGCAAATTGCTAGGGTGTTGGCTTGTCACCGTGGGACCTTTTGTGATAATGCCGCAGTGGTGAAGCTTGTCTCCTTGGGGTAGTTAAGCGGTTTAATGCTGGGGCGTTCTAATTTGTAACGTTGTAACGTTCAGAGCAGTAAATTTCATTTTGTATTTTTTTTGCATACATTGTTTATTTATGCAAATTATAATTGTTATAACACTGCAATATAAATTGTGATAATTTTTTTGCCTGTTAACCACAAAGGGAGCCCTACTAGTAGGGTTAGTTGTGCTTACATAAAAATAATGTGTGATTATGAATCAAATCCTCATGATATGCAAATAAGTTTTAAAATTTCTCTTAACTAGATTGAAATTCATTTTATTTTGAGAAAGTATTATGCATGGTCTATTTTGTTATTATGGTGTTAGACAGGTCATTTCAGTCTTTTTTAATATTGATAAAGCGTGAGGGATTGGTCAGTGTGATTTGGACTATGCTGGTTAAATATGAGACAAAATAAATATAAGCAAACATATTGCCTAATATTGCTAAAGTGTGAGAGTAGTATCAGTAACTTATATGTGATTATTAACAAGTTAATTTGAAAAATACTTACTCAATATTGTTAAAGCGTAAGGAAATTGTGTGTTTAAAATTAGAGGCAAGAGTTGCATGAGATGCAATTAACAAAAGTTGTCTAACTTTTGAGTTTTGCAGAGGCCAGTATTGCTAAAGTATGAGGGCGGAGTAAAAACACTGATTGAGTTTACTTCTCACTGTAAAGTTTAAAGTGTTTAAACTTTTTTTTGTTTTTCTATTTGAGAGATTAAAGTGGAATATGTAAAACAGTGGAAAGATGTCTTTAGATTGAAAAAAAATATACTAGTTATATCCATGATGTTAAGCATTGTTATTTTCACGATTCTGAAATGTTCCACTAATATTTCTTTTTGTCTTGTAAAGATAAGACAGCTTTAAACAATATGTTAGTACATATACTTGATGCACACTAATTGAAGGGCACTAAAATTACTCTGATTGGATAATGAATCTCAGAATAGTTCTGGATTAAAAAAGCTTAGAAATATGATTGATCAGAATATACCCCGAGATATTTCTGTTAAAGCTACTTCAAAAGAGCTTGAGGCTTATCAGAAATGGGTTGATGATGATTTGAGAGTCAAATCATACATCCTCACCTTAATGTCGAATGAACTTCAGAAGAAGCATGTGTATATGGATAATACAAGAATATCATGCACTATCTGAAGGAGCTGTTTGAAGACAGACCACAGGTTGATTTATACAAGATCTCTAAGATACTATTTCAATGTAAGTTAGTTGAGGAAAGTCTAGTTAGTCCTTATATACTTAAAATGATTTCCTATATCGAGAAGTTAGAGACTATGGATATATCTCTAAACAATAACTTAGAAAATAATTTGATTCTCTAGTCTCTGCCAAGGTTATTTACATAGCTCATAATGAACTTCAATATGTAAGGGTTGACTCTTACATATGCTAAGCTACATAATATGTTGAAGATAACTCAGGAGGACATGAACAAATGGGGTGCAACCTACTATATTCAGAATGGTGCTTCATTTTCTACCCTAAAGGCTTCAAGGAAGTCCAAAGGTAAGAAGAAAAAAGAACAGACACCACTTGCTAGTCCTTAAAGACAAGTTATATCCAAGCATCAAAAAAAGAATAAAGGCAAAGGAAAATGTCTCCATTGTGGTGCTGACGATCTTCTAGAATATCTATGGTGTTCTGCTCTAGAAACTGCTACTCACTTGTTAAACAGAGTTTCATTGAAAGCCGTTTCTACTACTTCGTATAAGATATAGACTGAGAGGAAATCAAGTCTTAAGTAAGTTAAGATTTAGGGTTGTCTTGCTTACATAAAAGTTACATAACATGATAAACTTGCACTTAAGGGGTACAAGTATCAGTTCATTGGATATCCTAAACATACTATAGGATATCAGTTTTATAATCCAAAGGAATGAAACTTGTTTATTGCTTGTAATGTTACTCTCATAGAGAAACAGTTTCTTATAGGGCGTGGCATTATAAAAGGATAGAATATGTTGAAGTCAATCAAGAATTTTCGGAACTGATGATGGAACCTCAAGTTCAATCAAGTGAGACATCTTTGACACACCCTCCGTATAGGTTAGAAAGGATCTCAAAGCCATTTGCGAGCTGTAGTATGATACTTAAAGATACATTTGAGATTTTCTTAGTTAAATAAAATTATCCTTTGACTTATAGAAATGCGATGTTGGACATCAATTCAAGAAAATGGCAAGAAGCCATGAAATCATAGATTAACTCTATGCATGGCAATCAAGTTTGGGACTTTGTTGAGCTTTCCAAAGAAATTGTTTCAATTGGTTATAAATGAGTTAACAAGTGAAAGTGTGGGCCTAATGAAAAGGTAGAGACCTTTAAAACCCGATTGGTTATAAAAGATCACACTTAGTGATCTGGGATCGATTATAAGGAAAACATTTTACCAGTAGCTATGCTAAAGTCAATTTGAGTTTTATTGGCGATTGTAGCATACTATGATTTTGAGATATGACAGAAAGATGTAAAGATAACTTTCCTGAATGGATATCTTGAGGAAGAGATAGTTATAAAGTAGTCTGAAGGTTTTACATTCAGCCTGACTTCTAATCCAGGGTGTAAACTAAAGAACTCTATTTATAGACTTAAACAGGTTTTCTGAAGCTAAAAACTTTATTTTGATGAAGTAACAAGGGGTCTGATTTTATCAAAAATAAAGAGTAAGCATTCGTGTATAGAAAGATCAGTATGAGCATGATTATCTTTCTCATTCTTTACATGGATGACATACTCATTATCGGAAATGACATTGGTATGTTACAGTCAATCAAGAATTATTTAAGTAAGAACTTCTCCATGTTGAATTTGAGAGAGGCTTCCTGTATACTAAGTATAAAGTTATATAGAGATAGAGCTAGAAGGCTGATAAGACTCTCTAAATCCTCGTATATAGAAAGTGTTCTTAAAATGTATAACTTTAGTAACTGTAAGATAGTTAATGTACATTTCAAACATGACATTCATATTTCTATAAGTATATGTCCTCAGAAAGAAGATGATAGAGTTAGAATGTCTAACATATCATATGCATTAGCTATAGATAACTTGATGTATGCTATGTTATATACATGACTGACATCAGTATGGCTATAAGTGTTATGAGCTAGTATCAGTCTGATCCAAGTAATAATCGTTGGATAGATGTGAACTATATCTTGAAATACCTTAAGGGTACAAAGAATAAGTTTTTGATTTATAGAGAGAGTGACTTACAAGTAAGGGGATACACTAATTCAGCCTTCCAATTTGATTTGAATGATAGAAAGTCTACATCTGGATATGTGTTTATTTTTAATGGTGCTGCAGTTAGTTAGAAGAGTACCAAGTAGGTGTCTACGGCTGAATCTACCACCGAAGAAAAATACATTGTGGCTTTATAAGCTACAATGAAATCTATATAGATATGCAAGTTTATCACAGCTCAAAATAGTCCCAAGTTTGGTGGATCCTATCCCACTATTTTGTGACAAAAATGGGGCAATTGCTCAAGCTAGGGAGCCAAGGCCACACAAGAAGTTTAAGTATGTGGAGAGGAAGTACAATATAAATAGAGAAATATTGGCTAAAAAAGATGTAATAGTTTCTAAAGTAGATTCTATGGATAATGTAGCGGACCTACTCAATAAGGCCTTAACTTCTTAGGTGTTTGAGAAATACGTGGAGTCAACAAGTATTAAATATCATCGTAAATGACATTAGAGCAAGTGAGAGTTGTTAGAAATGGTGTTTATGTGCCATTCAAATTATTGTATTAATATTTATATAATGAACATTTTAAATAAATCGTTAATAATTAATTATATGGTACTAAGCTTGTTACTTTTCATATAGTATAGATGTAAAGGGGTTTAGATATAATATAAAGAAGTTTAGGTCAGCACTAAGAGTTAGAATTCTAAGAGTTAAAATTTTATCTGAAATGGGACAAAAACTCAGGATTATATTAGTATGATATAGTTGTAAATGGTGCTAAGAAATGTCATTATGTAGTATGATATTGAAAACATCCTTCCTGATCTATAGTTTCTGACACGGGTCAATTGGTATACCTTTTATATCAGTGTGTGTCTATATTTGAATTATGCAGATGATTATTCTTAGCAGACCAAGGGCTTAGTAAAAGCTCGTATAGGCATGCAGGCATTCAGTAAGGACAGGGCATGGAACAAACTTACGAGGACCTCTAATAGTCATCCCTTGGAGTTGTTAATAGAAGGTCTTTTCAAGTTGAGTAGTATTTATGGTCTTTTGACTTGAGCGTCATGGTGGGCTTGTGAGTAATCCACCATGCTTTGATTCCACACTTGTCAGAGAAGTTTTATGATCTGACCTCTGGGTGTCGTTGGGTATGGTTTGATGCTCATGAAGGCCAATGTGCGTAAATATGAGATCTATCAGCTTATATAGATGAGTTATATATTTAGATTCTCTGAGATTGTATTTTAGAATGTCTTATGGCCGTAAGCGAAAACATCAAAAAAGAGTTTTCTTTTTCGTTAAACAATATCGTAAAAGAGTTTTTAGATATTGTTTATAAAAATAAAAATCTAGAGAGGTTCACGGTTGAGTGCATAGAAATTTGATAGTGATGATATCTTTGCTCTTCCTGGATATAGGTGACATAAAGATTATATGTATATTGTTGACCTCAACTTGTATGGTTCAACGAGCCATTTTGTAATATCCGTAACGTATGTGTAGGGAATGGTTTGATCACGAACTTACAAAAGAGTTTCATAAGACAAATATGTGTGAACCTAATGAGTCTCACAATATAATGTGTATTCGTTGAGCATTGGGGTAGCAAACTGAGTTGAATGGTTTGATATGAAAAAATATCAAAAGTAGAATTTATTTTAGGATCTCTCGAAAAGTACACTTATCAAAGTCTTAAGACTTAAGCTTTTAATAGAACAAACAATTGTTGTTTATTTGGAAATTTGACAAGTGTTATACATGGCTTTAATGTATGACATTTGGCAAATACATATAATGAAAAATAGCTTTAATGGGTAGATAAGTGGCAAATGAAATATGACACATATCTTCATGTATGGGATGCATGAAGAACAAGTGTCAACCATTCATTAGCTAAGTGTAAGAAACTTTTCCAAAGGTTGCAATGAAGTCCCCATTTGGTCATATATAAAGAAAAGGTTTACAAATGTTACAAACAAGTTCTAATTTTCATTTAACCAACTTGAATGAATCCATGTTCAAGTATTGAATGAAAATCATCATGTTGTAAATTCATGCTACCATTCTAGTTTTATAATCCTACCAAGTCATTGTAGACTAGAATTGTTCAACAGATCACTTCGGTGTGAGCTCTAGAATTAATTTCTTTATCGAAACTCTTTAAGAGTAAATTTTTAAAACTCTTACTATAAATAATTTGATTTAGAATGTGTTTGTTGAATGATTAAATATAATTTTGCTATGCAAATGTATGTATAACATGCATTTATTAATTCGTTCAATAAATACACTATTATGCATGCACCATCTCCAACCACACTCTTACACTAATAACGAGGAATCCTCTCACCTTGACCACATGTTGCTTTTCTACTACATTTTAGAGTAAGTATGAGCATTTGGCTCCTCATTTTAGAGAGTAGAGCATAATATTTGCCCTTCGCATACTCATCAAATGTGGGACTGGAACTTTTTTATTGCTTTCTATATGTCGCTCATAAGCGCAATAATGGTGTTTCATTTATACCTTTATCCTATCTATTTAGGATTACTTTTTCTGCATTTTGAAACTTTTCTCATTTTTATGTAGTGTATGGCTTATCACTTTGCCACAAAGTTGTCCCCATGTAAATTTATGATAGATAAAGTTCTTTTTACCTTGATAAAGAGCTGGATGAATCTAAGAAACAATGTCAGCAAAATAGCAAAGTAGTAAAGTCCATGGAAGAGAGGCTGAGCAAGGTTCATCAAGATAAGGTCGTTGGAGGCTGCATTTATTAAAAGAAGGTCTTTGAGTTAGAAAGGAAAAATAAATGCCTTAAAGGCTGAGTGTAATCTTTACAGGAGCTCATTGAGGCTCTTAAAGAAGAATCTGGTTAGATGCATGCTCAGGCTGATGAGGCGTAAAGGTATTCAAGAAGAGTGTTGATCTATTTAAGAATCACTTTCTTGACATTGATCTCTAGTGGTTGAATGATGCCTTACATATCTCAGATGATTATAAGGATGATTGTGAGAACAATGATGCTTTAAATGCTCCGGTGACCAAGTTCCTCCTTTTTGATAATTTGTATTTCTTATTTATAGTTGTAATTTTTCTAATACTAAATGAGAAAAAAAATCTTTTTTTTATACATTTTTTTTATCTTGTCCTTTTTTTATTTTCTAAAAGTACTAGTTATCTCATGACTATGAGCCTTTTTTAACATAAATGTTTAAAAATAAAAAGGGAACTTTATTAATAAGAGAGAAGAAACAAGACACTGCCTTGGAACTTTAAGCATTTAAAGGTCGACAGAGTAGACATGCCATGATAGGGGGCAATTTACCTGAACAAGCACAACAAATCTTACCCCTAAACAAACGACAAGCAAAACAGACACTGCCCTTAAGCCAACTACCCCAAGCAACCTAGAAGTCTGAAAAACCTGAGAGAGCATCTTGCTGAGGAACAACATAAGGTTGCTTAGATTCGTAACTTTCTTCCCTTGGCTGCTCTACTGGAGGATATCTATGAAGTTATCAAAAATAGAGGTTTACGTTTTAAGACCTCTCATAATGGCAAGAGGGTAGAACATCGAACAAATCCGAGGAGCTAGTGTGAATTGCCATCAGAATTTAGGACATGCTAGAGGTAAATGCTTTAATCTAAAAAAGTAAATATATGCCCTGATAAGGAATGGGTATTTGAGGGAGTTTTGAGTAGATAGGCAGTACAGAAGCCAGTCCACTGATCGCCCCAGTGGGTCCACCTAGAACGTTGCCATGGTTATCTCTAAAAGACCAACGATGGTAGGAGATTCAAATAGCCAGAGGAAAAATTACTTACGGTACTCGATGGTGGGATATCAATTCATATGTAACATCCCAATGGCTAAAAAACCTTGATTGCTAGAGGTTCCCATAATGTTTACTAAGGAAGATGCACAAGGGGTGAGTTATCCGCATGGTGATGCACTTTTAATTGCTATGCAGGTAGTAGGCATGGAAGTTAATAAGTTGTCTATTGACCTAGGGAACTCAGTTGATATAATATTCAAGGAATCCTTGAATGAGTTAAAAATCAAGAATCTACATATGGAAAGAACCCAAACACTATTACAAGGGTTTGGATAGAGTTGTGTAATACAGCTCGACATTATAATCCTTATCATGACTTTAGGCCAAAAGCTATATGAAAAGACCGCGATGAAAAGCTTTGTAGTGGTTGACCAGTCGTTCCTATATAAGATCCTACTTGGGGGATCGTTTACAAGGAACACTGATGCAGCCTTGTCTATACATTATTTAAAACTCAAATTCCTTGTGGAGAAGGGATATATGTTATGTTTGGAGACCAGAAGATAACCAGGAGCTGCTATATAGTGTTAGCTAAAAGGACTCATTGCATCTCTTTTGTTGATCCATGAGACAATGATAAGGAATCACTTAGGCCCATAGAGGAGTTGAGCCCAGTCCAAGTCAAGCCCAATGCACCTGAGAAGGTAATTAAATCTAGTCCCAGCTCAAACCAGAGATTAAAAAAGGGTTAACAACATTTGTATAAGAGTTCTAAAATTTTTTTGCGTGGTCGCATAAAGATATGCCAAGAATTAATCCATCATTGGCCTCTTATGCGCTAGCAGTCAATTTGGTTTTCAAGCCGATCAAATAGAAAATAAGAATTTTTAACCAAGAAAGGAATGAAGTAGTGGCTGCAGAAGTAGAGAAATTATTAACCACAAAATTTATCAAGAAAGTACACTACCCTGAATGGCTAGTAAATGTTGTTATGGTTAAAAAGGCAAATGAAAAATGGAGGATGCGTGTTGACTTCACCGACCTAAACAAGGTGTGTCCTAAAGATGACTTTCCTCTTTCTAAATTAAATTAACCGGTCAAATTTACTGCAAAGCATGAACTACTCAGCTTTATGGATGCCTTTTTGGCATAGAACCAGACCTAAATGTTTCCCCTAAATTAAGAGAAGACTTCTTTTGTTACAAAGAAAAGAGGGATAGAAGGAAACCTAGATAAAATCAAGTTTATATTGGAAATGAAGCTACCAAACATGGTCAAAGAGATCTAATAGCTCATAGGAAGGATAGCAGCCTTGAGTCAATTTTTATCCTGAGTTACAAATAAGTACTTTAAATTCTGTCAAGCTATTGGAAGAAGAAAAAGAAATCGGTGGACTCTAGAGTGTGAAAAAGCTTTTCAACAGCTAAAGGCTTATCTCTCATAACCTGTTCACCTTTCTGTCATAGTTCAGGGGGATGAGTTAATATTGTACCTCATTTTCTCAAGTAAAGCAGTAAGCTCAGTACTAGTTAAAAAAGAGATGGGAGTTCAGAGACTAATATACTTCACCAACAAATCCTTTACTTACCTAGAGGTGATAAGGGTAAAATTGTCATATATTTTCTCATGTTTTTATTATTGATATTTTATTGTTTTATGAGAATAGATGGCTATTTATGTGCTTTATTGTTATTTATAGGGACTTGAACGAAATTTAAAGAAAGAATGCAAAAGGAGTGAAAACAGGGACTAAAATATAAAGTTTTTAAAGTAGGTGTTCGTCGCTCCAGCGACAAGAGGATTATCGTCCCAGCGTTGTAATAGTGATCGAAATAAGAAATATGACCTGTTGAAGTCACATTTGGTGCCCCATCGCTAAACCTGTACCGCTCTAGCGATGAGACAGCACCCCAGCGCCATCAACCCACCGCTCCAGCGGTGAAGCCTTTTTCACGTGTCGCCCCAGCGACAACTGTATAGCGCCCCAGCGGTAGCGCAAGTCCTAATCCGACGAGAACTGAGATTTTCAAGCTTAAATCAATCCCTATAAAAAGCTATTCGTTCCCAGCCTTTAAGAATCAATCCAAGACGACCCAAGAGCACCAAGAATACAAAGGACGAGTCTTGGAGAGTAATAGGAGTTTAATTGAAGCAACCTTAGAGAGAGATTCAAGGCGTTCTTCGGCATCAAGAGATCTTAGGCAGCGCAATTAAGAGTAATTCGACATCTATATCGGTTTGCTGTTGATTGTATCATGATTTATTATTATTTTTACTGCTGTTCCTTGTAGCCATGAGCTAATTTTATTTTCTAGGGTTAATACTTGAACTCAATATGTGTGCTTAATTTTCATATCTTTAGAATATTTAATAAACTTGTTCTTTGATATTCAAATTACTTGATCTTAATGCTTCAATATATCTGGCCAATATATGGTGAATGAGTTGGTAATATTATTGATAAACTCGGAAGAGGAATCATAATATTTAGACCTAGGTAATTTGATGCATGATTGTAGAGTAACATTCAATGTTGCATATGCAAATTTCAATTTAGGATAGGAATATACCTAATTGGCATGTATGATCAATAAGACCTAATCTTAATGAATCTTAATTTATTACAAGTACTATAGGAATATAGGTATTTGGTAAATTAAGGTATACTTGCATGACCTTGGAAGAGGCTTGTGAATACATTAGTGTCTTGATCAATAACAAAGACTAAAGGAGTTAAATATTAGAAGATTAATCATTAGAAAGCATATTGAGGGATAGTATTAATCCTAGGTTTTCTCTATATTGCTAGCACTTAAATCTCTTTGCATTGTGTTTTTGCCTTTATATTTTATACATTCATTCTTAGATTTTTATTTATCTGAATAATTATTAGGAAGATATCATTTTAGTAATTAGTTAAAAAGAAGAAATTATCCCTGTGGGTTCGACATCCGACTTATTTAGTCCCTTTATTACTTGCATACGATAGTGTATACTTGCACTTAATTTTATGATATAGAAATATCGCATCAATATAACACACATACGTGAAAAAAAATGCAGGATACGTATTTTTCTTAAGAGAAAAAAAAATTGGAAGCCCACTCTTCTTTTCACTATAGAACAAGAGACTTGGTTTGGAATTCTTTTGTGGAAGAAAACTCAGATGTGGATTCAAGATATGTTCTTGTTAATTTTTATTTATTTTAACATCAAATTCATATATTTATAAGATACTTAGATAAAAAAGTGTTTTATCTAACGAAAATAAAGATTGAAGAATTTTTATTTTCTATTCCGCTGCGTTATGAATATCATAACAATAACTTTTCAACATGTGGCACAGAAGGTGACTTAGAAAATCCTATTAACATATTAAATCTGATTCAGTTCCATTGTTCAAATGTTTGAAGTTGCCGATCTAATCTCTCAAAATATTTGGAGAGTAGATTTTGTTTCATCATCTATTTTCTCGCACCTGCCAACTCATGCATATGTTGGTTGTATTTTGTCTTTGTATTCAGTTATAATGACTTAAGGGATGACTTTATGCAATATTTCTTTCTGCATGAATCAGATTCCACAAAGTGGATGGGATAAGCTCTTTAAATCCTTCATTCCTGTTGATTCTGGAAAAACAACTGCAAAAGCCACCAAAGCCGATGTGAGAAATAGGATGTGCAAATGGACAGATATATGTGAGAAATAGGATGTGCAAATGGACAGATATATGTGAGAAATAGGATGTGCAAATGGGCAGATATATGAGAGTACAAGACTACTTTAAGATGTTAAAACTAAACAATATGATGAAAAGCTCTATAAGCTTGTTGTGGCAATGGTAATATCTTGATTCTTAATTTTTCTAATATTTCTCTTACCGCTGTGTAAATGCTGAACTTTCTGGGGTGGTGGAGAATTTGTTCCATCATTTCGTTCTCCATCATAAGAGATTAATTCTTCCTACTGTCATCTTGTTATAATGAAATTAACAATGTCTCGAATATATTTTTAACTGCTTTCGTTCTGTGGTGTCATGCTCTTTTATATGCTGAAAAGGCATTGTGTCTCTTCATAGAAAAAGTGAAAAAAGGAAATGCATTGTGTTGTCCTTGCTAGTTAAGTATGAGGCCTTTGCTGTGATGACAACATCATTCATCTTCTTAGGGGTTGCACTTTTTGTGTATCATGTCTTTCATATATTTTTGTGCATTTTTTAGTTGTACTTACTAGTTAAGTATGTTTTACCATGTATTTCAGTTGAAAATATCTGCTAAAGCTTGCACTTTTTGTGTTATTCATGATGTTTATTAAGGTTCTATAATTCTTTTGCAAATAAAATGGAAATGTGAAACTGAAAATTTTATTTTTAAAATCAGAAGATGCTTGTGGTAATGTACTTTGAAAAACGGTTTTTTAGAGTGGAAGTAATGAAGAAATGTTTGATAGTGATATTTTGGAAAGTTATCAAAAGATACAAAATTTTGGAAAAGTGGTTTGTGTTTGTGAGGTCTAAACATTTACAGTAATATCTTGCCATGTGCAGCGGCCGAGCTGCGAATTATGGAAAAGTGGATGGGATGGTGCAAGTTAGAAATGAAAATATCAGTTTCAGGGCTTGGATCTAATTAATTACAAACAAACCTTAGTTGAGATGAATTTACTTAATATCTTTACTAGACTGAAATAACTTTTAATGTTTCCATAAATTTTGATGAGTCGGGATTTTTTAGTTATAAGTGATGGCCATATTTGAATGTCTGCATGAATTTACTTAGTAGCTATTAGAAATTATTACATGTTTTATTTATTTTATCTTCGTTTGTTGCAAATAATCAAATTAAAATTTTCAAGCTGGTTCAAATCAGTTATTCCTATTCCTTTTGCTCACTTTCTTGAAAGTAATTATTTGCAAATATATAAATGGTTAAAATTTCTTCTCGTGTTTTCTCTGAGGAGCTTAGGAAGATTCGAGTGGAAGGAGATTTAGGCCTTTATAGTCTTCACATTCACTTCTACTGAGTGAAGAATTTATTCTTTACATCTATTGACTAAACCTATAAGTCATTAATATACTGAACATCCTCGTTCATTAATTGATTCATAACAGGCCAATTATGGTGGTTGGTGGAAAAGTTAGAATGGAGTTAGTGAAACTCATGGATGCTAATAACCTAATAAAATTATGCAGCTCTTTAACTATAACAGGAGAAGAAGAAGTTATTGAAATATCTGGGGACTTAAAGGAGAAGGCAGAGAGGATGAATGCTGGATGCTTGGTTGGAAAGGTATTATCCAAAGGAGTAGTAAACAGGGATGTGTTCAAACAAACAGTGCAACAAGTGTAGAGACCGGTGGAATAAAGGTTATTGAAAGCTTAGGGAGTAATAAGGTATTGAACCATGCTTTTGAACTGTGGCACTTTGATAAGGCATTGATCGTGCTAACAGAGGTCTCGAGTCTGGGAGAGATTAGTAGTTTGAACTTTCAATAGACATCCTTTTAGGTTCATATATAGTATCCCAATAAGTTGCATGCACAAAGCTACGGTCCGAATCATAGAAAACAAGATCAACCAAGTCGAAGAAATAGAGATGGATGACCAAGGGGGTTGAATGGGGAAATTTGTAAGAGTTAAGAGTAGATATAACAAAACCATTAAAAAGATGTCAGAAAGTTGGAATAAAAGGATTACAGAAGAAAGCAATACTGCCACTTTTATACCTGAAGCTTCCAGACTTTTGCTATTTGTGTAGATGAATTGGACACATACTTAGAGAATGTTTGGATCTTCGGAAGAGTAAGCAAGGGAACGGCGTGTGCAAACAGGTAAGCAATGTAAGTGGAGAAGGAAGCTATAACCATCGTCTTGAGATAAAGGAGGAAGAGCTTACAAATGAAGCATGGATGAGAGCATGACCTTTAGGGGAAAAGTTGAAACAAGCCAAAGGGAAAAAACCACCCCAAAAAAAAAAAAAATTTGATGATAGCAAATGGGGAAAACCAAAAAGCCAATCGCAAAAATGAGAAGAAACAAGCTTGGGAAGCGATGGCATAAGTGAGAATGGGCTTCAGAACTTGGAGTAGAACACAGGTTTCGGGGGCCTAGAATCGGATCCAAAAGTAAGAAAAGAGGAAAGTATAACAGCTACAACTGTATGTGATGTAGGGTCATATAAAACATTAAAGAGATGGGATAAGAAAGCATGGATCTATCTGGATATTCGAGAAATTCAAGGAGAGGAGCCAAAAAGTAGAAATTCTATTAATGAAGAAACAGAAAGAAATATGAAAAAAAGGCAAGAAAAGAGATGTCTCGATCACAGGGAAAGAGCAAAAATTTTTTAGTGAAGCAAAAAGGAATTTTGGCCTTGGAACGAAAGGTGGAAAAAGGAACCTAGGGAGAAGTGACAATAGGCTCGAAATTGAGAAGTGTGTGAGCGCCAGAAGAGCATTGAAAAACTTGGGTAGGGAAATAAAGGCAAGGCCCCCAAATTTGATGGGTTTAAACTAGGAAAGAGGGCTGAAAGAGAAGCTGAAGTGGAAAGCTTAAAAAATAAAAAGAGAAACAACAGTCCGATAACAAGGACAACTCGGACATCATGGCTTCTCAGATGACAAATTCCCAAAAACATGAAGGGATGGAGAATCATGGAAGAATGATGGACAAAATGGTGGCGGTTGGCCCTTGCCCCACCAAGAATCATGAAGATTATAAGCTGGAATATCTGAAGTTTGGAGAACCGTTAGACATTCAAATCATTATACGTAATTTTTCAACAAATAAGCCAAACATTTTGTTTCTTTGAGAAACAAAGTTGCAGGAGAACAAGATGAGGTAGTTAGGCGAAAGGCTCAAATTTGATGCATACTTCTCTATAAGTAGATAAGAGCAAGGTAGGGGATGAGTAGCTTTTGTTATGGAAGAATGATATAAATATAGACCTTATATCTTATAATGGAAACCACATTGATATTATGGTGATAGAAGGAGGACATCGAAAGTTGAGACACACAGGTGTCTATGGTTTGTTTGAAACCAACTAGAAAGAAACATACGTGGACTCTGCTCATGAGACTAGCAATAGTAACCAAGCTCCTATACGTATGCAATGGATATTTCAATGAGGAGATAGAAACATGGGAAAAGAATAGAGGCCATCTAATGAGTGCCAAAGCAATAGAGAGTTCAGTGATGCAATCATATTCTGTGGATTGTCATATTTGGAGTGGAATAACTATCTGTATATATGGTCGAATAGAAGATTTCGATTGGGGTTAATAGAAAGAAGGATAAACAAATTCTTGGAAAATAATGAGATGACAATTAGAGTCAGATCATTGTTATATCTTACTAGAAGAATGGGACTAAAATGAATGGAGGAAGAGAGGAAGGAAGGAAAGTTCAAGGTTTCATTATAAAGACTTTTGGAGCAAGTATAAAAAATGCCATAAAATTATCTAGGAATGCTTGACAGACAAAGACCCCACGGAACCAAGTATAATCAGAAACTTTATAGAGAAGATAGAGAATGTTAAATAAGGTTTACAAGGATGGAGTAAGAAAGAATTTAAAGGGAGATAGAGGAAAGTACAGTAACTAACGAATGAACTAAAACAGTGCATACTATCCAACTAACAATGTGAGCTTAATTGTAGAATCAAAGAAATAAAAAACAAATTGACAAGTTGTTGTTAAAGGAAGAGATATATTAGAGGCAGAGGTGGAAGCTATTTGGCTCAAGAAGAGAAACAAATTAAATTCTTTCATGCTTTTGCCTCCAACAGAAGAAGAAAATGAGATAAAAGGGTTAGTGGGAGAAAATGGGACTTGTACAGAGGATAAGCACGAACTAGAACATATTATCTAGGGGTACTTCTCTAATCTTTATTCATTATCTAAATTTACAGTGAACTATAAGAATGAAGCCTTGTCAGACTTAGATTGAATGGTTACAAAGCAGATGAATCAGGAACTAGATAGACCTTTTATAAGGGAGGAAATAATTAATGCAGTGCAGCAATCTAATTCAACAAAGGCTTTCGGATCTAATGGAACGTTGACAAGATTTTACCAAAGACATTGACAAGTACTTGGGGAAGACACCATAAATGCATGTCTCCACATCCTCAACTAGGAAGATAATTTATCAACCTCGACCACACACTAATAGCCTTAATTGCCAAGAAAAACAACCTATAACACATAATAGATTTTAGGCCAATTAGCCTATTAATGTAATATATTGTTTTATTGCCAAAATAATTGCAATAGGCTGAAGAAACTATTGAGTAGCATTATATCCCCAAATGAGAGTGCATTTCTGCCAAACAAATTAATCAATGATAATATCATATTAGTTATGAGTTTTTACATAAGATAAGGAATAAGAAGAGAGGCAAAGAAGGATATGTGGCCTTAAAGTTGGATATCAGCTAGGCCTATGATAAATTAGAATGGCCTTTCCTAAAGAATGTGATGAGGAAATTTGGATTTAATAAAAATTGGATAAGCTTGATCATGAGGTGCATCTCATCAACAACATTCTCTATCCTAATTAAGAGAGAAGTCAAATACTTTTTTCTAGCTCAAAGAGGCCTCAGGCAGGGATGCTCTTTATCACCATATTTATTTGTAATGTGTGAAAAAGCTCTATATTTAATGCTCCATAAGGTTAAAAACTAGAAAATGATTTAAAGAGTGAAATTCAGTAGGCAGTTATCAGTTTCCAACCTATTGTTTATATATGATAGTTTGATTTTCATTAAAGCAATAGATCAAGGATGTAGTAAGCTTAAACAGAATTTTGATAACTATTCTATAGCCTCAGGGCAGGTGTTCAACTATGAGAAAGTCATCCATATTTTTCAGCCCAAACATAACTAGAACACATGCTTAAAACTACAAAACTATATTTAAACTAAGGAAAGTAATCACGCATAAGAAAAATTTAGGGCTGCCATCCATGGTTAGGGGAAAAAAACATACTTTTTCAATGAAATCAAACTCAAGATATCTAGCAAGGTTGGTAAATCGCATGAAAAACTTTTTTCTAGTGAAGGAAAAGAAGTACTGATCAAAGCAATTGACCAAGCAGCACCAATATATACTATAAGTTTATTCAAGTTGCTCTGAAGCTTATGTAAGGACATGCAAAAGATACTTCCTGACTTTTGGGGGGGATCTAAGAACTCACAAGAAAGGAGAATACGCTAGACAGGGTGGGAAAGACTCTGCTAGGGGAAAAAGCAAGGAGGGCATAGATTTAAAGAGTTTACATGTTTTAAGCAAGCCTTGCTTACAAAACAAGGATAGAGGTTGATCCAACATCTAGAATCACTAATATCCAAAGTTTTTAAAGTTAGGTACTTTAAAAGGGGTTATCTTTTGGATGATAAAGTTGGGAGCAACCTCTTATATATCTAGATAAGCTTATTATAGGGGAGAGAACTCCTAAGAAAGGGCATTAGGTGAATGGTTAAAGATAGAACTAAAATTAGAATATACAAAAGCAATTAGATCTCGAGAATATCTACCTTCAAACTTGTATCCCCCCCACTACTCCTCAATGAAAGAAATGTAATGTTAATAATTGACAAAGATAACATATGGGAGGAGGAAGTAATTTGGCAACATTTTTATGAGCTAAGTGCAAAATGCATATTAAAAATACCACTACCTCTAACAAGGGAAAATGGTGGAATATGTTGACACTATAAATAAAGGGGGAATCAGTTAAAAGTGGGTATTATGTAGCATTAGAAGGGAAAAATTTTGAGAAGCTAAAGTCATTAAGTAAGATTGGAGAATGGTGGAAGTTTCTATAGACCTGCCCTATACCATAGAAATTCAAGATCTTTATGTGGAGAGCTCTATCAAATTTACTACCTATAGTAGCCAATTTGGTAGAAATGAAGATCCTACATAACCTAATATACTCCAGATGCTTCATGGAAAAGAAGAGTGTCATTTGTGCATTGGTAACTTGTAAACAAGCCAAGAAACTATAAAAAATATCAGACTTTGCAGGTATGGTGAGTGGAATGTAAAGGAAAGATTTATGGTTTTTTTTTTACAACAGGTGAAGTCTATAGCAAATGATGTGGAATTTACTAAGGCACTTGTGCTCTTATAGGCCTACTAGCAAAGTAGAAACAAATTCATTAAGAAAGAAGAGATTGATGAGCCTAACAAAATCTTAGCAAGAGTTGAGACTCTACTAGACTCATTTATATCATAAGAATAAAAAACTATAAGAACCCAGGAAAATACAAAGATCAGTAGTACAATGATGTGGCAAGATCCCTTAAGAGGCTAGTTTAAGATTAATATAGATGTAGTAATGGATACTAAAGCAAGTAGAGCTAGACTTGGTGTAGTAATAAGAGAAGCAGACGAGAATGTTCTCCTGATGGCAACTGCAACAAAAAATAATTATGAGGATATGGAAATAGCTGAAGTAGAAGCCATAGTATTTGGCCTATAGACTATAATAAATAAAGGATTCTACTCTTTGGTAGTTTAAATAAATGCTAAAAAAGTGACTAAATTAGTCCAATAGAAAGTGCACTTATTGAAAGAGATCAAGTGGACAATTAAGGCAATTCAAGAGCTGTTGATAGAAAGTAACCAAGTAGAACTTAGGCATGTCCCTAATTCCTTTAATGAAATAGCACATAAGCTGGCTAACGTTGATTTTCCAACATTCTGATACAAGTCTGTGGCTGCACCACTTTCTAGTTTAATGGTTAAATGAAGTAACATAAATATTAAAACAAAATTATTTGCAAATATATATCTTTGCCCTTCTTATCTACCTGCAGGCTACTAAGGAAACTAAAGCTCTTCAAGCTCTTGAAAGTAAATTGGAAAAGGAGGTTGAACTTGACATCTGCAGTTAGAGAAACATTAAAACAATCTTCAATACAACCTAGGAAATTAAAAATAACTTCTCGAGTTGTATTAAAGGTTAAGTTTGGTTTCTATTATTACAATGTATTAGTGAACCATAATTCATATATTGGGATACTTGTTATATTAGCACAATGTCGTTTAGATGTTATGTTAATGATTTTGTTAAATATAGCAATTTTTGGAATATTTATAAAATTAGGCATGCTTTCAATAATGCATGATGAGCTATAATCCATAATTAAATTAGAATGTATATTATATAATAAATATTATCAATATATATATATGCACATACACATTTATATGCATATATAAAAAAAAACCATTTTTTTAATAAATGTCTATAACAAAATAGTGATATAATATTCAAGTTGATGATGTCACATATGGTTAGATAATGTCATTATCTTATGTCAATAACATTATATCATCATTACGTCATCTGGCATATTTTGTGTTACATCAGCTATTATATAATCCTCCACATGTACAACAATGTGATAGAATTTTCTTATCACAAAATTGGTCTATCACAAATTGGTGATAGAAAACTTATATCATAAATTCCTGAGGTAACTTTCGGTAACAGAAAACGTTTATCATAAAACTTGGTTTGTGACAGTGAAACTTTATCACCGTATTCTCTTTTTCAATGGTGATCTCTCAGCCTTATGTTCCATTTAAGCATGACAACAATACTCAACACAACTCTTTTTACAGATGTATTAAAAACATGACAAAATATCTCAAGATAATCAATACTAGTGTTTAATGGAACCCGTTTACCACCAACTTTGCATTGTACTTAGAAATACTGTCATATAGGTTTTATTTGATTCTAAAAATCCACTTGTTGCCATTACATTTCTATGGTACTAATGGTTCAACTTGAACATAAGTTTTGATATGACATAGGCTTTATAGTCTTCTTTCAGAGAATTATTTTATTTGACATCAATCAAGGCTTGCTAAACATTGGTTGAAACTTGTTTTGGTGTTGTTGCAAGAAAGGCTTTTGGTTTAGAGATTCCTTTTTTTTTTTGGATTTGGTTACCATTGGATGGATAAAAATAATTGATAATGGTTTAGGATGATTAAGAACTGTAGATGATGATTGTGAGTTCAATTGTACTAATGAGACTGAAGGACTTTTATGGTAATACAAGCTGTTTAGAATTTTGTGACGATATTATTGTGTTTGTTGGTGCTGGTGCTAATAGTAGTATTGATGTATTTGTGTTTGAATCAACAATAGGTGCTAAAGACTGTTGTTAGGTATTGTGATAAGCACTACTTCAAGCATCCTTAGTAACTGGTGATTTGTAAATGTAGTAAAGGAAAAACACTTTATGCTGGTATTATACTAGGTTGATCTTGAAACTATTGATCAATAGAGAATGCAAAGGAGAGTTTATTGAAGACCATATTTGTTACAATATATATTTTCCCATTGTCACTAAGACATTTATAGTTGAAAGCTCCAAAGTTGGAACCTTACAAAAAATTACTTTAATCTCCTTAAAGTTGGCTTGAATTTGTAGAAAAAATACCGTCCTCTTGCAAGAAAAAATACTCTAATGCTTAAGTCCGTAATTATTTAAAAAAACTCGTGATGTGTGTAGGAGTGCTTCAAACAAGAGGATTATGCTTTACGTGATTTCTCTCTATAATGCAATAATTCTTTTAGTGTTCTAAGATTGGATGTTAAAGGCTTGAATACTTATGACTTCTATGAATGAATAACCGATTGATTATGCCTATTTATAGTAGTGGAATTTATCAAAGTCTAAATTATATTTGGATGGTGAATAACCTTATTATGATGCGATAAATTTATATCTTAAAGAGATTATCCAGAGTTGTAATATGAATCATAATCCAATTCTTCAAGGAATCAATGGTATTTTATTCCTCGTGCAAAGACTCATTGACTATGCAAAATAACAATACCAAGAATCTTAATTTAAATAAAATACTAATAATAGAAAAACATAAATCAAATAGAACAATAATTTCAATCCTTCCCGTTTCATCAATCTAAAATTTACCTATTTTTGAGATCTAAGATGAATCGGGTTAAGCATACCTTTGTTTGAATTTAGTTCCTTTTATTTCTTTGGCATATTAAACTTAATTTTGGGCCCCTAAGACAATATTTAGGCCTGTTGTACTCATTTGGATTGCTCCCTTATTAAATTGGAGTGGACTATTTGGGTTTATTTTATAATAAGTTCAATAGATTTTCCTCTATAAATAAAGAATTACTGCCATATTTTGTAAACGAATTCTAATTGGGTGCGTTTCTTCACACATAATAATCAGCACATGATGCATGTTCTCATTGCCTTCCATACATTATAGTTACCCAGCTAAACATTCTGCCTCCACGTTCTGCCTCCTCAAGTAAATACAAACAGTTAATAATTACTGCCTTTAAATACTTTGAATCATTGCCTCTTTTTCTTTCACTTTTGATTTTCGAAAATATCCTTGCTCAAAATTCCCTCTACTCAAAAAAACTTTTACCTTTCTTTCCCTTCCGAAGAAAACCTAGATTCTAACAATGGCGAATTCTGTTCAATCATTCTCCTTAGAGGAATTAAAATCCATCTTTGAGTAACCTTTAAGGGTTGATATTAGAAACCTACCATATAATAAAGTCTTTTCTGATTTGCCTTCTATAAGTCGGTGAACAACCTTCTTTTATGGAACATCTAAACTGCTTTCATTTCCCCCTTACTTATTTAATTCATAAGATCCTTCACATAACGTGACTTTCCCATCTTCAAGTCCATCTTAATATTTTTTAATTATTACAAGATGTGGCTATACTCAACCATATGTTCCTTCCCTCATATGCGCTTACCTTATATGATGTTTTCATTTTCCACAATCTCCAACGATCTAGAAAAATTTATTATTAGTTTCCCAAAGGTGAGCAGAAGATCATATACGATTTTGAGGATAAAACGGCTGGTTTTGAGAAACATGTAATGGTTATCAATAGTAGCTGGAAGCATCCAGGTTATTATTACGAAGTTGCTACTATGCTTCCCTAATATTCCTAAGAACGAAAGGTTTTTAAAGAAATATTTCTAGAATAAACCCATTACTCTCAAAGAATTGGCTTCACCTATCTCCTAAGAGATTACACCCGTTGAGAGAGAGTGCGTCACTAATTTTGTGCTCTTATTTATTATGAAGATCTCTTAACCTTAACCCCTCTAGACCTTAAATGTTTTGGTCTTGTACCTTCTTTTAGTGGTCAAGCTTATAGAAATATTTTGGCTCATCGCCAGACTCTTTCTAATTCCATCATCATTCCTTCAAAGATGGATGTCGAAGCCAGAGGCTCAAATGGTTAACAAATCTCCCTCATATGCACTTACCTTATATGATGTTTTCATTTCCCACAATCTAGAAAAATTTATTATTAGTCTCCCAAAGGTGAGCGGAAGATCATATACGATTTTGAGGATAAGAAGGCTGGTTTCAAGAAACATGTAGTGGTTATCAATGGTAGCTGGAAGCATCCAGGTTATTATTACGAAGTTGCTATTATGTTTCCCTAATATTCCTAAGAGCGAAAGGTTTTTAAAGAAATATTTCTAGAATAAACCCATTACTCTCAAAGAATTGGCTTCACCTATCTCCTAAGAGATTACACCCGTTAAGAGAGAGTGCGTCACTAATTTTGTGCTCTTATTTATTATGAATATCTCTTAACCCTGACCCCTCCAGACCTTAAATGTTTTGGTCTTGTACCTTCTTTTAGTGGTTAAGCTTTTAGAAATCTTTTGGCTCATCGTCAGACTCTTTCTAATTCCATCATCATTCCTCTAAAGATGGATGTCGAAGCCAGAGGCTTAAATGGTGAACAAATCTACCATCATTTCAAGTACACTGACTTTTCCTAATATATATAAGTTCTAATTAGTTTATTTAAATTCAAATATTGATATTTCACCTCTCTTTTGTTTGTTGTTTACTAAACATTGGTTCCACTGTAAGTACTAATATGGAAGCTATTCGCATGTCTACAAAAGGTAGAATTATTGATCACTACTTTTCATCTTCTCATTCCAATTTTTATACCTTTTAGTTGTGGGTGTAGGTGTAGATCTAGAGGAAACACTTGCTTATTAAAGAGACTTCTCTTCCAGACCCTGTTCCTAATGTGGCTTCCAACATTTTAAAGCTCGTTGTCACTGCTAAACCTCTGCCATTTGCTCTACTTCTTAAGGACAAGCGATCGAGTGTCCCTTTAGTTGTTGAATTCCTGTTTTTACTGGGGAAATTCCTCCTGATCTGAAAGAAGACCTTTTTAACATCCTCCCTGACATTTTTAGGAATGCTCCCAAAAAGATGCGCATTTCGCATAAGTAAAAACCTTTGGAGAAGCCTTCTTTCTCAAAACGTTCAAAGTTTGTCATACCTTTTGAATCATCGATCCCTAAAATAGTTCCTGCGTTACTCAAGGCATTAATGTTTCAGCAGGGTCTTCTACTGACTTAAGAACCTCTAGTGCTCCTCCACTAGTTGCCCATTTTGTTTCAAAGATTCATAACGCTCCAATTTTGAATCCATCTATTTGTACTTGTCAAGGTTCTTCTAGTGTGAAAGATCTTTTCCAGCATTTTGTTGATCATCCGATAGAAAGCTTTATATCTTCAAGTATGAATTTTTTTTCTTTAGTATTATTCTTTTTTTTTCTTCTTTCTTTACTTAACTCTTTCTGATCTCATCTGTCTTATTTCAAAGGAACCAATTAATGTGAATGTTGATTTTAAGGATCCTACTACCCTATAGAGATGAGAACAAAAAAGAAATGTGATGTTCTTAATGTATCTTAAGAAGTGGTGCCACCTTCCTCACTTGGTGGATTTATAAGTGCAGGACCTTTCTCTTTATCGCAAGCTAAGAAGGAGAAAGGTAAGAACACACATCAATGACCTCCTAAAGAATGGCAGGAGATTTTTAGGGAGGCTTCAAGGATCAGTCCTAAAATTCATCCCCGTTTTTAGAAGTCAGATGGGGAGATTATATATGATCTTCAGAATGATGGAGAAGCTTCTGTGGGGATCCTAGGTTGCCTGTTTACAAAAAAGGACTTGGAACTGATCCTTAATATGCTCGCTGCTAATTGGAAGTGGAAGAGTTCTTCTACTAGTCTCATGGTAGATTTTATTTGATTTGTTGCATTTCTTTGTTCTTCTAGATATGATGTTAAAAGTTTCTTTCTTTTTCAGGCTCTCTAGGATATAGTATGTCAATATAAAGGCTTCTAAAAATGAACTATAGACAACCCAAAACGAGTCAATAAAGTTCCAATATGAAGACAATCTACTTCTTCAAAGTTAAAATTTTCTGTATCAGATTAAGATAACGAGGCTGGATGAAGAGTTAAAAAAGCTTCATTCATGCCAAGAAGATAAAGCCATGATTAAAGAGCTCTAGAAGATTGTTTCTAACCTTACACAGAGGTTTTTTTTGTCTAAAAGTTGCTAATGAGTGCTTATTCAAGATAGGATCAATCTATGATTGTCACTGGCCTCAAAGAAAGCTAGGGTAAGCTTTCTAAAAGAAGAAAATGCTAAACATCTTGCTTTCAATGATGCATTGAGTTTCAAGATTAGTGAACTCCAAGGATACCTGGCTACTAAGAATTACGATATCACAAAAAAGCATGATGAGCTACAAGAAATTACCAACCGTATAGCCATCGGTGCTGGCTTGCTTAAGGCTTTGGAAGTTAAGGCTCAAGATCTAGAGTGCACAAGTGAAGATCTCAGGGTCACTCAGAAGAATAATAAAAATATGATAGTGACAATGAATGATCAATGAAAGCATCATAATAATACTCTACAGGCTTATTTTAAGTGCTAAATAGTCTCTTCAGCTCGAAGCTTCTATATGAGGTTCATATTAGGGAATGAACCCCTCTATATTTCATGAACTTCCCAAAAACTATGATAAAAACATTGACTAATATAGAAGGTGGTCTGCTAAATATTACAATGACGAGCCTCATCTACTAAATTGTAACGTTGCTGAAGAATAAGCCTCTGAAGTAGATCTTGATACTGCTTTTTTTTTTCCATGGGAAGAGTAGAAACTAATGAATAATTTTTGTACTTTCATCTCTATTTGCTAGATGGTTTTAATGACTAGGCTTATAACTACACCTTTTGGTTAAAGAAGAAATATCTCTATTTTTTATTTTGTTTCTTATCCATTGACTCTTAATATCGTTGAATGGTTAATATATTAGGAACCTCTTTTTTTTGATCTCTTGTTTTTTATTTTTGGCATTGCTAGAACTTGAATTTCTTTCTCCTTTAACAGAGGAGAGGAAAGTTTATGGGAGTCCCTAATCTTTCTTTTCTTTTCTTCTATTTTTGGAACTCTCTAATCTTGATCTTGTTATTTTTTTTAAAGAACGAAAAAGGAATATGGTGAAAACTCTGATGAACATATGAATATGCATATTTATTAAGAGATTTATTCACCATTTAATGTCACTAAGTTTAACATTTTTGTACTTTTAGCGTGAAATAAAGTGTTCTCCTTAAATTGTGATTAATGAATGTTATTTACATAAGTTTAGGTAAAATGGACATAACTCTTAATGTAGAAATAGAAATGAAGAAATTTTTGAACATGGAGTAACATGACTCAATCTTACATAATCTTGAAGAACAGTTGAAAAGCCAAATCCAATATGTTATGGGCCAAAAAGTGAGATACAATAGAATCGGGCTACAACTTCCGCTCAGTTTGACCCAACTCAAGTATTTGGACCGTATCTCACTAAATACATACCCAATTGGTATAATTCTTAAAGATGTAAAATACTAACTTAATTATCAACAACTCTTATGTTCATAGTAAAGTCCAAATCAGCCGTTATAATGGTCTAAATCGGCCATTATAATAGACCAAATTGTCTTGTAAGTGGGTAAAAGGGTTGTTGGCCTAATTATGACGTATCTTTGGCATTTTGCCCATATCACATTGGATACTCATCCAATTTGCCTAAAACTAGTGCCTATGGAAAGAAAAGACAAAATTATACAACTTTCATGTTGGTCAAAAAGTAAATCGGTCATTTACATTATCAACAGGTGCTGTAAGTGAGTGAACAAGTTGTTGGCCTAAATTATCGAAGATTGATGTCACACTTTACATATTTCCATTCATTGCTTATATAAGGAAACTCTTAGGATGTTTTCAACATTAGATAATTCTCTTTTATTTTCTTCTCATTAACATGTATTGTAATTCAGGCTAGAGTTCTTAGCAAGGCTAAGAGATGAACTTTTGTGTTTAATAAATTTACTTCAATGCTTTGATTCGTTGTAAAGAGCTACAAATGTTTATAAGTTTGATTATGTTTAAACTCTTATCTATTTTATTTTTTATAATCCAAAGGTTATAATTCTCATGTTTCATATATTTTCAGTCATGCTTTCTTTATGTAATTCTTGTTGAATTATAATTGTTATTGGTTACATTGTTTTATATGTTAATCTTTTACTGCAATATTATCAATTGATATATTGTCGATCTTGGATAACATGTAAAGGCAATAAATGTTTGATATTCAAGTTGATTTTTTACTGCAATATTGTCAAAATAATATATTTTTGATCCTAGATAACTTGTATAAATGAACATGATTTGTGTTAATATTTACAAAAGAGTTTAGTCATATCAAATGCATGTGTAATCAAATGTGCTATTTTTACATATCTTTCGATTGATTGTTTAGATATAAAACTGTCAATTGAGTTATAAACATTGAATCAAAGTGTAGAGTAGATTTATAAATCATGATTATAATTCTCGAAGCCTTATTTAAATCATCATAAGATATTTTTCTCAATTCACAGACAATTCTATCTCATCCACTTAAATCAAATAATTAATTTTATCCTTTGCTAGCTTTAATATTTTACTTCACCAACCTATTTTGCCAAAAGCTTCCTCGTGGGATCAACACTTCAATCTATACTGCGATAGCCGCATTATATGTTTAGTATAAACAAAATTTGGCGCCGTTGCCAGGGAGGCACACTAAGCGAAAGTCGGTTGCGTTTATCAATACTAAAGCGGTAACTCTATACATTTTCTTTTCTTTGTAAAATCTTAGTTTTATTTCCTTTGTCGTAATTCATTTTATTATTCATGGTTGGTTCTACCACCTAATTTATTTTATTTTCTATAAGTAATTTGTTATATTTTATTAGTTTACCGCCTAACTTAGTTCATTTTGTTTTATTTATTTATTGTGCTTCGCAATTTATTTTCTTTTATTTATTACTGCACTTTACTTTTTTTAATTTGTCGTATTTTATTTTATTTTAATTGCTGGTTCTACCCCCTAACTAAATTTATTTTTTTATTTATTGCACTTTAGTTTATTTATTGTACTTTATTTATTTATTGTACTTTATTTTTATTTTCTTTTATTCATTTATTATATTTATATTTCATGGTTGATCTTACCACTTAACTCATTTCTATTTCTTGTTGTGCTTTATTTCACTTAATTATTTCCTAAGAATTTCCTTCATAAAAACAAAAGAGTAAAAACAAAAAAAAATTATTAGGATGTATGCATCAACTTTGAGACAAACGAAGGAGATTTGTGAGAGAAATAGAACTAGAACCACCACTACAATTTGTAAGGGAAGAGAATTCACCATCTAGTTTATCTTGTAATTCCAACATAATGAGCAAACACGAAGATAACCCCGTTAAGACTCTAAAAGATTACTTGCATCCTATTTGCACAGTCACACCATCATGCATTTTATTTCCACCTAACACACCACATTCGGATTTTAAACCTAGAATGATACAACTTCTGTCCACTTTTCATGGTCTAGATAGTGAAAATCCTTATGTACATGTTAGGGAATTCGAAGAGGTAATTGCCACCTTCTATAGCCAACCTGAAGCCATAGACATTGTTAGGCTTAAATTTTTCCCTTTTTTCTTTAAAAGACAAAGCAAAGAGTTGGCTATACTCTTTGAGGCCGAGGTCTATAGGAACTTGGGCAGAAATGACCCAAACATTTTTTAATAAATATGTTTCACAATACAAAACTAATGGCCTGAAAAGATAAATTTCTTCATTCTCTCCAAAAGACAGTGAAACATTATATCAAGCATGGGAAAGGTTTAAAGAGTTGCTAAATCTATGCCCTCACTATGGGTATGAAAATTGGCGATTGGTTAGCTATTTTTATGAGTGACTCACAATTAGAGAGCACCAATTTGTTGAGATGATGTGTAATGGGGAGTTCCTTCACAAAGATCCAAAGGAAGCCATAGAGTTCCTTAATGACTTAGCCAAAAAAGTCCATATATGGACTAGACCTAGTATGACTGAAAGCACAAATAGGTCACGATCCAGTGGAGTTTTCCATCTTAGGGGAGAGGATAACCTCAAAGCCTAATTAGAGGTCTTAACTAGGGAGTTAGAGGCCTTGAAAACTAAAGATAAAAGGGTCACCCACACAGTTGCTAAGGTTGAGTCACATAATGTCTGTTTTATCTGTGAATGAGTGGAACACTTAGCTCAGGATTGCCCTACTTATAGTGAGATGAGAGGGATATATGAGGAATAATGTAATGCCATAGGGATGTACAATAAGCCTTATTCACCCTACTCTGAAACCTATAATCCTAGCTGGAGAAACCACTCAAAGTTTAGTTAAAAATCTGACCAACAAGCCAACAGCCATTAGAAACAAGAACTTAAGTCTTATGTTACACCTCAATATAATGTACGACCTACTAGAAGTCTTTTAGAGGATACATTACAAGCATTTATGAAGGCACAAAGTAAGACTAATAAAAAATTTGAAATAATTCTTGTGCAGGTGATAGACGAAAACAAAGAAATCAAGAGTCAAATCACAAAGTTGACCAGTGCCTTAACTATACCAGACCGAGGTAAGTTCCCATCTTAACCTCAATTCAATCCAAAAGGAAAATTTATGGCACAAGCTTATAGTTCTAATGCTCAAAATCTTAAAGAAGTCAATGCCATTACTACTCAAAGTGGTAAGATGTGAGTGAGCCTACTTCTAAAACTAATACATCTACGAGTAGTAAAGACGCCCCTCTTTGGAAAAGAGACCACAGTGAAAAAAGAGCCCAAAAATAAGTTTTTAATCCCAGTGCCTTTTCCTCAAGCTCTTCGATCGGTTGGGAAAAATTTAAAAATTCAAGGTAAGATTTTAGAACACTTGAAATAAGTTAACATTAATCCTCCCTTGTTGCATTTGATTAAGCATGTTCCAACTTATGCCAAAGTCATCAAGGATCTATGCACTATCAAAAGAAAATACCATGTAAAGAAAACTGTATTTTTGGCAGAACAGGTAAGTGCAGTGATTGAATAAAAGACACCACCTAAGTATAAAGACCCAGAATGTCCCATAAGCTTCTACCAAATTGAGACATATGAGTTTGGTCAAGCTTTGTTGGACCTAGGAGCAAGTGTAAATTTAATGTCTAATTTTATTTACTTGCAATTGGGACTTGGTGAGATTAAACCTACATCTGTAGTCCTACAATTAGCTAACTGATCAATCAAGAAACCACAGGGAATAGTAGAAGATGTTTTGTTGCAAATTGATAAACTTTACTACCCTGTTGATTTTCTTATTTTAGATACTCATTCTATTGTTAACATGGAGTCAAAAATCCCTCTTATTTTGGGGAGACCTTTTCTTGTCACTGCTAACGCTCTTATTAATTGCAGAAATGGTCTAATGAAATTATCTTTTGGGAATATGAATCTTGAGGTAAACATTTTTCATATTGACAAGCAATCATGAGAAGAAGACAAATGCTATCATTCATATATGATAGATACACTTGTAGTGGAGAAAGCTTATAAAAATCATGACTCTAATTCTTTAGAAAACCTCATTGATTTTAATTTTGAAGAATTGCATTATCCTGATGAAACAACTGATGTGTTTAATATTTTTGACTCACCGGATAAAATGACTCAGTTTTGAAAGCCAGGCATTGAAGAGTTTCCACGAGAGGATGAAACAAAAACCATCAAACCTCGAGACACCACGTGTCATCATTAGTGACCAAGGAACACATTTTTATAACCGTTCTTTTAAAGCTTTGATGGGTAGGTATGGTGTTCTTCACAACGTTTCTACCGCATACCATCCAAAGACAAATGGACAAGTCGAGCTAACAAATAAAGAGGTTAAATAAATTTTGGAAAAGATGATTAACTCGGATTGCAAAGATTGGTCTCTACATCTTTCTGATGCATTTTAGGCATATTGCACTACATACAAAAACATTTTAGGAATGTATCCATACCGGCTTGTTTATGAAAAAACTTGCCATTTACCTATTGAGCTAGAGCATAAAGCTTATTGGACTGTAAAAGCCCTTAACTTTGATTTGAGTGTTGTAGGTCTCCAGAGAAAGTTACAATTGTCAGAAATATAAGAGCTACAAAATTATGCATATGATAATTTCATAATTTACAAAGCTAAAATGAAAGCAGCTCATGACAAATAGATCTCAAGAAAACACTTCGAGCCAAATCAACAAGTCTATCTTTATGATTCTCAATTGCATTTACCTCTTGGAAAGTTGAGATTTCGATGGACTAGTCCATTTATGGTAAGGCACATTTTTCCTAATGGTGCTGTCAAAATTGAGGACCCCACTGATGGGCGAACTTTTAAAGTGAATGGACAGCAGCTGAAAAGCTATATGGAAAATGTAGACCACTCTATATACCTAGATGAGATCTTTCTTGTGGATCCTGTTTATTATGCTTAATCAGGTTCAATCTATCTGTACCATATTTCATTTTTTGTCTATATTTATCTTTTGACTTTTTATTTTTGCTTTTATTTTCTTTCACATTTTATTTTACTTTATTTTCTTTATTTTCTTTTTTTTGCTTCAGTGTGATTTTATTTCCCGGTCAAGTGGCAGATACGGTACTCCGTGACTATTAAAGTCAGTTTCTTAGTTCCCTAAAAACTGTCCCTTAAACTGTGCATTCATCTATTTTCTTTTTCACTTTCTTTCAAAATGGATCGCATTCTTTCCAACCGTAAAAAATGTTTCCTTCATTACCTCAAAATGCTCTACTTAAGATTTACAAAGCATGATGTGAAAGGCTAAGGTTATTGATGTTGAGTAATATCCCTGTGGATATCCATTGGTTAATTAAAGCCAAGGTTCGATTATTTGGTGAGTCTGCAAATGATTTTGTTTCTTTTATGCCTGGTCTTGGAAGAAGCTCTTATGCCAAAAGGTGATGAGCAAATAGGTTACAAGTCTGTCATAAATATGCTCGATGGAATTGTAACTAGAGTTGTCGTTCTTTAGGATTTGCATCTAGAAATCGAGAAGACAAAATTCAGTTCATTAAGGATGGACTGAGTAAGGAGTCTTTGGATGATATCCTATTGACTCTTGAGACGCATCCCTGTGGGCTCGTGCAACGTGAACTTCTCGATTTATGAAATAAATTCAAAAAAGAACATCAACGGTATAGTCTCAGAAATCTGACTCTAAAATACCCTGTTTGCCAATTTATAAGAAAATTGGATGGAATTCTATCCCCGACCCATAGAAGGCGTTTAAGCCGTTACTGGACGTAAAACAAGAAGAAGATGTAAACCACAATCACAACTACCTGTAAATACATGTGTTTTAATTTCAAACTTTATTTTATGAATAGTAGGGCTACTCATATAGATGTCTTAAATTCAAATCATTTAGTTAAATAATGCATGTAGGTCATTATCTTTAAATTTTTGTGTTTTATTTTTAAATCTCTTCTGACAAACTATCGGGTTACCACAATCATTGTTATCATTTGGTACTCTATAAATACAATACCTCATTTTTTTTATTTTCATATATTGAGATAAAGGTGAGTGTAGATATGGAGGAAACCCCAGTCCAACAATTCCAAAATATATGTGTATTTTGTAGATCTAGTCATAGGGGAAATAAAGTGTTTGTAGAAGCAGCAAACACTTAGGAGGAAGTCCATTTTTAGGTATTATTCCTACAGCTTTAGCCGTGGGAAACCTGACTGGAAAAACAATAGAGGAAGAATTATGAGTCTCATCCATGCATGAACGTATAGCTAGAATGCTTTACAATACAGACACTTTTATTACTTTACCAGGTGGTTTTGGAACCTTGGAAGAAAATTTTTAAATTGCCTCTTGGGTCCAGCTGAATATCCACCGAAAACTCATATGTTTGTTGAATGTTAATAACTATTTTGATTGCTTACTTTGTTTTCTTGATCAAGCTGTGGAACAGAATTTTATTTCACATTTGGCGCGACAAATCCTTATTTCTATTACCAATACGGATGAATTGATTGATAAATTACAGGCAGTTACCTATGAACCTGACCCAACAATAACTCGTATTGATTGGTCAGTGGGCTTTAACAAGCAAAAACTGGATCTGACACTTCGTTTGTAAATTTTTCTTTTTTTTATTTATTTATCAGCACCATCATTTTAGTTTATATTTATTTAAGTGTCTCTAGTTTTTTTCTTTCTAATAATTTGCGTTTCAGGTAATGTCTCATATACTTTATCTCTTTTTATTTAAATATTGAGGACAATGTTTCATCTGGTTTGTGGGAGGATAGTAGACACAAGTTGCATTTTGCATTAAAAAAAAAATTATGGTCCGATATTTGATTAAAATGGCAGAGTAAAGAGTTTCTTCTTGAACTCTTGAGATGCATTCTAGGTCAAATTAGAATAACAGAGTAAGAAGTTTTATTTCTAACTTTTGAAACGCATTTTAACTAACTTTTTGTTGTTTTGTTTTATATTTCATGTATTATTGTTTATTGCTGGTAGTCTTGGTAATTCTTGTATAAGAGAATTTACTTTTCTGTCTAGGTATGATTTTCAAAATTGCTTAGGTTGAGTCACTATTTCTATTTAGGTTACTAAAGAATGACTTCCAAAATATTGTTGAGCACAATGCTAAGCCATGTAGTAAGATGGATGATTCAATTTATATAGCCAAGAGAATTCCTATATTTAAGTATATATTTTTCTAATCTCACATATCGTTTGAGAGTAAGTGGAAATGTTGAGAAAACAGTTTATGAACCTTCATTGATCCTTTGAATTGGTTAATTTTTGTTTAGATTGATATTATTTGAATTATGGGATAAGTTGGTTGTATTTGTGTATAATATATTTTGGTGAGAAACATTTTCTTTTATTTTGTAATGCTTCTTTGCATTCTTAAAAAAAAAAGAAAAAAAAATATATTTTTTTTAAAAAAAGGAACCAATTCAGTTTAATAAAGTCTTCATTCAATTTGAGAAGGAAAATATCTTGTAAATCAGTTTTCTCACCAAACTATATTTGTATTATTCTGACAAGACAATTGAAGTCTTAAAACTGGTACATGTTAACAATAATTAATTTCTAAACAATTGATTTTCCTATCTTTGGATAAATGTTAGTTTATATGTCTATATTCAAAATTGACTTTTTCTTGAGTGCTTAACTGTTTTCCAACTCCATGAGAGAAATCATAAACTTTTAAACAGTCATACACCTGTGAGGATATAGAGTTGAGGCTTTTACTTGGAGATATTCTCAAGGCTATATCTATTGTGGTTTGTGGTAAGATGGTTATGGCTTAATTCACACACACACAATTTTTGAAAGTTATAATTGAAAAAACCATAACAGCAATAGTGATCTTGAACTGACTTTTTGTTTGAAATACTTAGATAGTTTTGCATATTCTATTTACGCTTGAATTGCTAGAGACTAGCAATAAGCTGGTTGGGGGCTGTGATGAACACATGAAAATGCATATTTATTAAGAGATTCAATCACCATTTAATGTCACTAATTTTAACATTTTTTTACTTCTAGCTTGAAATAAAGTATTCTCCTTAAATTGTAATTAATGAATGTTATTTACACAGGTTTAGGTTAAATAGACATAACTCTCAATGTAAAAATAGAAATGAAGAAATTCTTGAACCTGGAGTAACATGACTCAATCTTACACAATCTTGAAGAACAGTTGAAAAGCCAAATACAATATGTTATGGGCCAAAAAGTGCGATACAATAGAATCGGGCTACACCTTCCGCTCAGCTTGACCCAACTCAAGTATTTGGACTGTATCTCATCAAATAAGTACCCAATTGGTATAATTCTTGAAGCTGTGAAATATTAACTTAATTATCAACAACTCTTATATTTATGGTAAAGTCCAAATCAGTCGTTATAGTGGACCAAATTATCTTGCAAGTGGGTAAAAGGGTTGTTAGCCTAATTATGATGTATCTTTGGCATTTTGCCCATATCACATTGGATACTCATCCAATTTGCATGAAATGGGTGCCTATGGAAAGAAGAGACAACATTATACAACTTTTATGTTGGTTAAAAAGTAAATCGGTCATTTATATTTTCAACAGGTGCTGGAAGTGGGTGAACAAGTTGTTGGCCTAAATTATTGAAGATTGATGTCACACTTTACATATTTTCATTCATTGCCTATATAAGGAAACTCTTAGGATGTTTTTAACATTAGATAATTCTCTTTTATTTTCTTCTCATTAACATGTATTGTAATTTAGGCTAGAGTTCTTAGCAAGGCTAAGAGATGAACTTTTGTGTTTAATAAATTTACTTCAATGCTTTGATTCATTGTAAAGAGCTACAAATGTTTATAAGTTTGATTATGCTTAAACTCTTATCTATTTTATTTTCTATAATCCAAAGGTTATAATTCTCATGTTTCATATATTTTTAGTCATGATTTCTTTATGTGATTCTTATTGAATTATAATTGTTATTGGTTACATTGTTTTATATGTTAATCTTTTACTGCAATATTGTCAATTGATATATTGTCGATCTTGGATAACATGTAAAGGCAATAAATGTTTGATATTCAAGTTGATTTTTTACTGCAATATTGTCAAAATAATATATTTTCGATCTTAGATAACTTGTATAAATAAACATGATTTGTGTTAATATTTGCAAAAGAGTTTAGTCATATCAAATGCATGTGTTATCAAATGTGCTATATTTTACATATCTTTCGATTGATTGTTTAGATGTAAAACTGTCAATTGAGTTATAAACATTGAATCAAAGTGTAGAGTAGATTTATAAAGCATGATTTTAATTCTTGAAGCCTAGTTTAAATCATCATAAGATATTTTCCTCAATTCATAGACAATTCTGTCTCATCCACTTAAACCAATTAATTAATTTTCTCCTTTGCTACTGCTTTAATATTTTTCTTCACCAACCTATTTTGCCAAAAGCTTCCTCGTGGGATTGACACCTTAATCTATACTACGATAGCCGTATTACATTTTGAGCGTAAACAAACCGATATCCTCTTTTTCTTCTATTTTTGGAAGTTGATACTATAATGTTGTTCGTTTTTCTAAGGGACGAGAAAGGTAATGGAGAACCTTACCTCTCGGACCTTTTCTTTTGTTTTTAAAAATTTGTAATCTTAATCTTTTCTTTTCCTTAGGGATAAGAGGACGGTAGTGGGAGCCCCTATCCGCTTAAACATTTTCTTCTATTTTTGGAGCTCTGTAATCTTGAACTTTTTCTTTTCCTAAGGAACATAAGAAAGTGGTGGGAATCTTTAACCCTTCAATCTTTTTCTTTTGTTTCTGGGAGGAAGATAGGAATTGATCCTTTTATTCTTCTCAAGATGCAAAGGGAAGGTACTACGTACTCTAGTCCCCTCAATGCTTGCTTTTTGATGATGAAGATAAGAACTATGCCTTTGGTTCTTCTAAAGTGCAAAGGAAAAGTACTATATACTTTGTCCTCTCAACACTTGCTTTTTAATGAAGAGGATAGAAACTATGCCTCCGGTTCTTCTATAGTGTAAGGGAAGGTACTATTACTCTAGTCCTCTCAATGGTTACTTTTTCATAAAAAAGATAAGAACTATGCATCTGGTTCTTTTAAAATGCAAGAAGAAGGTACTATGTACTCAGATCCCCTTAAAACTTTCTTTTTTCATGAGGAAGATAGGAACTATGCCTCTAGTTCTTTCGAAACATGAGGGCAAGGTACTAAATACTCCACTCCCCTTAACAATTTCGTTTTCATAAGGAAGATAACAATGATCTGGTTCTTCCAAAGCATAAGGGGAATATACTATATACTCAAGTCCCCTTAACTCTTACATTTTGTATGAGAAAGATAAGAGCTATGCCTCTGGTTCTTACATAGCATGAGGAAAAGGTACTATGTACTCTAGTCCTTTAAATTCTTGCTTTGTAATGAGAAAGATAGGAACTATATCTCTGGTTCTTCCAAAGTATAATGGAAATGTACTATGTACTGTAGTTCCCTTAAAGCTTGCGTTTTTATGAGGAAGATAAGAACTCTACCTCTGATTCTTCTAAAGTGAGAGGAAGGTACTATATACTCTAGTCCTCTGAACACTTTTTTTATCATTAGTATCATGATACAAATAATATATCTCTTTATTAAAAAATGAATTAAGTCACTAGAAAAGCAAATAACAGTTGGTTGGTCTTTTTACACATAGAATGTTAATAGTTTTATTATATTCTATGGGGTGTGTATGTCTCTTCCTTTTATCGCAATAAGAATGCTCCTCAATCTAGTTTCATGATAACCTTATATAGCCCTTCCCAAGTTTCACTCATCTTGCCTATGTTTTTCTCTTTATTGATATCTAGTGCTTCTCTTAACATTAAGTCTTCTTTATTGATGGTTCTTTTCCTTATCTTGCATTCCACATGCTTTCTTATTTTCTTCTTATATATTGCAGTATGAATCACTACTATATTTTGTGCCTTATCAACTAAGTCTTTAGCAAGAGTCAAGGCTTCATCATTCAAGTGGAGGTTTATTATGTTTGTTCATAAGGTTAGGAGAGATGCTTCCATTAATATGACTGCTTTTATTCAGTATACTAGTGTGTAGGGTGAATTTCCTGTGATATTTTCTTTATGGTTTTATAGGCCCAAAGTAGGCTTGGTAGTTCCTCTAACCATCTTCCATTCTTATACTCAAGTCTCTTTTTTATGGACATGTGGATTATCTTATTTATGATTTCTTCTTCTGAAAGGGAATCTCTATTTAATCTTTTACATTTTGCAAAAGGATGTCACTATGTGGCTGGTGAATTGCCTCCCATTATCTAACACTATTATCTACAGTATTCCAAATCTAGTTATAATGTTAAACCAAAGAAACATTTTACCCCGAATTTAGTGATTTTGCTATAAGCTTCTGCTTTTACCTATTTGGTAAAGTAGTTAGTAGCTAACAACACGAATCTTTTTCCTTTTATAGCTGTAGGTAGCAGTCCAACGATGTCCATCCCTACTAGACGAAAGGACATGGACTAGAGACTGTATGTAAGCTGTCAGTAGGAAAGTGTATAAGCAGAGCATGTTTCTGACATTTCTCGCATCTTTTCACATAGTCTAAAGCTTCGTTCTTTAGTATAGGCTAGTAGTACCCTTGTTTCAAGACTATGTGAATTTTTTCGTCTGGTGGAGTGGTTTCCACAGGTTCCTATATGTACTTCCTCTAGAATCTTCTATCCTTCCTCTTTGAGTACACATATGAGGCATGTTCCTAAAAATGCTTGCCTTTAAAGTGCTTGCTTATAGAAGGCGAACCTTCCTACCTTGCTCTTTAACTTCCGAGCTTCTTTCTTGTTACTTGGAAGCTTTTCATCGTTTAGATACTTTATGTAGGGTATCATCCAGTTTTAGGAGATGATTATCTCTATGTATTCTATTTCCAAGAAGTTTGTTCTCTTTTTTGCTATGGCTTTTTCCCAAATTATGAGGGGAACTAATCTATATATAGTTATGTCATCTACTCTTTTGGCCAATTGATCTGCTTCTACAATCCTGGCTTCAGGGTACTTGTTCAATGATGACCTTTATTAGTTTATGGACTATTTCTTTTGCTTATTGCAGATAACTTTTCATCATTTCTTCTTTCGCTATGTAGTTATCATTTCACTGGGAAGTGATGAGTGCAAAATCACTGTATATATACAGCTTCCTGAACATCAGTTGAGAGGCAATGGTTAATCATTCTATTAGCATATATTCTATCTCATTGTTGGATGTTCCTGGTGGTAATCTAGTCGTATCTTTTAAGATAAGTCTTTCTCGACTTTTGATTCTCATTATGATGTTTGCTCATTTCTAGTTGGGGAATCAATCTATGTGCATTTGTGATGGCTCTATGATTTCTGTTAGTTATGTGGTAAGTTTTTCATCATCTATCTCTTGCTCACATTCAAAGAGGAAGTTTGCTAATACTTGGTCTTTGATGGCAGTTCTCGGTATGTACTCTATATCTAGGTGGATGAGTTTCAATACCATTTTTATCACTCTTCCAGCCGTGGCTGGTTTGATAATATCAGTTTCAATTGATAGAAAGTAAAGACTGTGATTATATTGGATTTAAAGTAGTGCTTCAACTTATTTTTTGCTTAAACCAAGCTAGGACTAGTTTATAAGCTATTGTATACCTAGTTTCTGGATCAGACAATATTTTACTGATGTAAAACACTGGATGTTGTTATCTTTCATCCTCTCAAAAAACTTCTGTGGTCATTACTACTTTGGATACTATTAGATACGGGGGGGAGATAAGATGAGAGGTTTGGCAAAATACTCTTTCAGGTTCTTTAAGGCTTCAGTCTATTGCGACCCCTACAAATGTCGTCCTTTTTCTTGATTGTCTAGAAGAATAGTCTGTATTGGTCAAACATCTTGGAGATGAATCGACTAAAGCAGCAATATTTTTTATTGGTATTTGAACTTCTTTAGGTGTTTGGATGAACGTTATATTTCGGAGTGCCTGAACTTACACTGGATCAGCCTCTATCTCTTTTACTCCTATTACATGTCTTAGAAAGGTTCAAACTGATATCCTGAATGAACATTTAGCTAGATTTAGGCACATTTAGTAATTGTGTAGCACTTCAAACAATTCTTATAGGTTTGGAATATGGTCCAAAGCTTTTTTGCTTTTGACTATGGTATCATCTATATAGGCTTTAATAGTTTTACTTATACATTTCCCAAAGACTTTAGTCACTAGACACTGGAAGGTAGCTCCAGTATTTTTTAGTCCAAACGACCTCACTTTGTAGTAGAAAATGTCTTTCTTAGTGACAAAGTTGGTTTGCTCTTCATCCTTCAGATCTATCTTTATCTGATTGTAGCCGTTATATGCAACTAGGAATGACAACCTTTTACATCATGTGGTTGTGTCTACCATTTAACTAATTTTTTATATAGGGAATGAATCATTTGATGTGGCCTTGTTTAGGTCTGTGTAATCTATAAAAACTCTTTATTTTTTATTTTCTTTTTTTGGTACTACCACAACATTTTTTAACGATCACAATAGTGACAACGTTGGTTTGCAAACCTTCTTTATTTCTACTTTATAGGTTGGAAATCCTTCTCAATGCTAAGCTTATAGGTTATGACTTAAAGACTAATCCTAAGTATATCCTTGTGTGACCAAGTAAAGACATCTTGGTTCGATTGTAAAAGTCTTATGAGAGCTTCTTTTTCTGCATTGCTTAGTATTGTTCTTAACTATACTCTTCTGTCTAGTACCGAAGAGCCAAGTGTCACCTCATCTATTTCTTATATATAAGGAGGGGAGTATTCTTTTGCTTTCTTTTCCTCTTGAGCCAATGCCTTTGGCCAGACATCTTGTAGTTTCTATTGGATCTGTTGATCCCTAGATTGTTAGAGCAGGGTATCAATTTCATTCACAGTTCTTTCCCTTGAACCTCTAGAAAGCATCTCATCAGTTGTATAGGTATGAGTCTTGCTGGTTTCCTTCTTTTCTCCCGAGAGCTTCAATGAATTAGCATAACACTGCATTGCTTTAATATGCTCTCATTGATGTTCATCATTCCTCTTTCATCAGTCGATACACACTTTACCACTTAATGCAAAATGAAGGATGCGACTTTTATATAATAGATCCAGAATCTTCTAGTGACTATGTTATATGCGAAAGGTGCATCTACTATCAAATAATCCATATTTAAGAACTTCCTTACTGCTACGATAAGTAAGGTTATGAATCCATTAACCTGTACTCTAGACCCTCCAAAAACTATTAGCTTAGTCTAACATTTGCAGATGTCTTTCTCTAATAATCTTAGCCTTTTGGATGCGTCACAGAAAAGGATGTCTGCACTACTTCCTCCATCCACTAACACCCTTCAAATAATGTTCCTAACTATATTGAGAGTAATAACTAGAGGATCCAAATGTGGTAACATGATATCTATACGATCCTATATAGAGAGGTAAATTTCTCTAAGTTCCTGCAGCATTATAAAAGGGAATATCTCCTACGCCTATCATTTGTTCTTTTGCTGCTATTTCTCTAAGTTCCATTGTTCGTCATTTTCTTCCTTTTCTAGGGGTTTTTCATGTAGCACTTCTATAAGGTGCTAGTTTACTGTTGCTCGGGCAACTATTACTTCTACCGATTCTCTAGTGGGCTCTCTATCATCTTATGGTCCCCCTATGATAGATATCGCTTCAGCATCGTCGTATGAATACATAGAGTTATATAGAGATCCATGGATGGCATTTAACACCTTAGCAGCTATGTCCTCTACTTTTTTTACTTCTCCTATGAGAGCTTTGAGTTCCTGTAGTGGTTCAGAAGCAATATTCCTTGGGTCCGTTATCAATCAGTACTCCTCCAAGTATCCATTCCTCATTAAGGCACAAATTTAGGGATATAATTTGTTCATATCCTTTAAGTTTTCTAGAACCAAGGCTGGCCTCGACTTTCTAAATATTCTCGAATCTTTGTACTTTAACCAAAACTTCTCCTTGGCATGTTGATCAAGATTAAGGATTCGAAGACCCTTAGTTGCTTGTTTTAAGACTGCTATTTAGCATTGGAGGGTCTTTTCCTGAAACCTTGATTGAGGGAAGATGGATCCTCATTTTGAGTGGTTTTTATTGATGATTCTCTCATAACTAAAGCTGAGTCTTCCTCTTCATAGATCCATTGCTCAAATTTCTAGTTTATTAATATGAAAAGGTGAAACTTTTTCAAACTATATAGTGATAATAGGTAGTAGTAGGTCTTATTGCTTTCTTGTATGCTTGGGCCACTACTTCTAAATCATAGTGGACAATCTCACTTAATTCTTTATTGAATTAATCTAGGGAGCTCCTAATTGATTTATTCTATATCTGACTCATCAAAAATAGGTTTAATGTAGTCTTTCTCTTCTTCCGATTGCAGATGTGATAAATGCTGTTGTGAGTTCCTTAAAGGAAGAGATATAGTTCTCTTTTAATTAATGAAACCAATTCTGAGTAGGTCCTCTGAGATTAAAAGATAAGGTTATACACTTTAGGATGTTGTCATTACAGAGCATAATCATCTTCGCGTTAAAGTGGAAGATGTGTTTCTCAAGGTTCACTGACCCATCATACGAAGTGAAGTTAGGCAATATGAACTTCTTTAGTCTCTTTGCTTTTCTTGTTTCCTCCTTAAATGGGTTTTAATTTGCCTTCCTTGCTAAGGATACAGTGTCTTCCAAATTTCTAATCTTAGTGCTCCTTCCACACTTGTTTGTTGATTGATAGGATATGTGGTACTATTACTTCCATCTTCTCAGGCTGCTCTGAGGTTCCCCTTTTGAATTATCGGGTAACTGTTAATGGTTCCCTATCTGAATATGAGCCATTGATTGAAAAATTAACTATGGCTCAATAGTTAAAGATAAGACAACTTAAAAATATATACATATTCAATATTAGTCACTTTTCAATGGAACGGTGATTACACAAAACAAATGAAAGGAAGAAGGGCTACCTAACCAAGGCAAAGGAAACGCTGATAAAGGTTAATTAGGTTTAATATTTTCATCTTCCAAACTTAATATTTATTTGTTTAAATAAACATTATTTGACTTTTTATGTGCTTTATTATTATTATTATTTTATAAGTTTGAAGTCAATGAAGTAAATAGGTATGAAAATCCAAAGAAAATAAGCCAAAAGCATCAAAATTGCTACAGTACCCTACTGTAATGGAATGCTACAGTACTTTACTATAGTTATAGTACAACAGCCCCGAAAAATGAGCGATGCAGCAGCTAATATAGTGTGTTCAGCGCTGCAGCGTCCAAGATCCAGAGTTGGGTGATAAAAGTAAATTATATCTATTATTTTCACTCCCTTAACTTGATTAATTTCTCATTTTAATAAGAATATTAGGCTTTTTATATGTTTTATTATTATTTTGTAAGTTTGGAGTCAATAGAGCAATTGAGGATAAAAATCGAAGGAGAATAAGGCAAAACATCAAATTGCTATAATAAATCACTACAATATCATATAAATAGTGATTGTACTACAGTAAATCGCTAAAAGTGGTGAACAGTGTTTTGCCTCAGCAAAAATTCTAACACCTAAGGGTCTAAGACATCTCGCTACAGCGCCAAGCAAATAATGTATGCAAAAAATATCCCGTCAATCATTTGAGGTACAGTACTTTCACCTCAGCGATGAACAGTATTTCGCTGTAGCATTGAACAGTGTGATTTTTATAAACTTAAGAGGAATACAACTCCAAGACTGTAATCAATCCCCATATAAAGTCTACACATTTTGACCTCAAGGAACACACAACTTAGAGCTCTTAGAGCCACAACATATAGAAAAAGAGCAATTTTAAAGAGAAAAGCAAGAGGAATCAAAAGATTATTAGTGAATCTTTAGCCTATCAACCAACTGCAAATTGACGTTTATATTGGTTTGCTTTTGGTTATATCACATTTATTTTGAGATTTAGCCATAATTCTCTTGTTATCATGAGCTAAATTTATTTTCTAGAGTTATTACTTAAACTCAATATGTGTGCTTAATTGTTGAATCTTTTTAATATTTATTTGAATTCAATTCTCTATTATTCAAATTATTTGTTCTTAATGCTTTATTATATCTCATCAATATTATTATTGATTTGGTAATACTTTGATAAACTTGGAAGAGGCATCACTGTATTTAGACCTAGATAATTTGATGCATGATTGTAGAGTAATATTCAATGTTGTATATGCAAGTTTCAAATTAGGATATGAATATACCTAATTAGCATGTATGGTCAATATGACTTGTTCTTAATGAATCTTATTTTATTACAAGTACCATAGGAATATAAATATTTGGTAAATTAAGATATACTCACCTGACCTTTGGAGAGGCTTATGAATACATTAGTGTCTAGACCAATAATAAGAATTAAGGGATATAAATATTAAAGGATTAATCTTTAGAAAATATATTGAAGGATAGTAATTAACCCTAAGCTTTCTCTATCTTGCTATATTTTTTATTTATTTGAGTTGTGTCATTTATTTTCTGCACTTCTATTTTATTTAATTCCAATTTGAAGATTTAGTTTTCTAAATAATTACTTGAAAGATACAATTTTAGTACTCGGTAGAAAATAAAAATTATCCCTATGGATTTGACATCCAACTTAAAAGTCCCTTATTACTTGTTACGATAGCATACACTTGTGCTTAATTTTGTGGTTAAAATACACATAACATCGAGGAGCTGCATGAACAGTAACATATAGAAAGTATGTGTGAACAATAATTTGTAAACATTAAATCTTAATCTGATTTATATTTGATGTTTTACCCTAATTTAAAGACATAAACTTATAAATAAAATACCAAAAACACCTATTTCTAAGAATCAAAAAGAGAGAGAAAGAGCAATTGTTGGAGAATCAAGAAGACTAGAAGATTGAAGACTACAACAAACTTAGTTTTATCTCTTAAACTCTTTATTTTTTTTTTAATTTTCTATGATTTTCATGATTTTATTCTTGATAAGCTCTAGAACTCTTTATTTCACTATGAGCTAAGTTTTTATTCTAGGGTTATAATTTTGAACTTGATATGTGATTGAATTCAAAATTTTCTCTTATTTTTATGAACTCGATAATATAATTGTTCAATTATTCTATGCTTAATGATTTCTAATTACTTAATCACTAATTAAATTATTGTGGGAACCCTAATGAACTTGACGAAGGAATTTTTATGTTGGCCTTGAATACTTTGATATATGATCATAGAGTAACAACTATGAGTTTTATGTGAAATAGACATATACCTACATAGCATATAAGGTAATAATATATTAGATTTGAATGAATCTTATTGTTATCTGATTACCATAGACATATGAGTAATTGTTAGGGTAAGATATAGTCACTTGACCATCCACAAAGACTTGTGATGATATAAGAAATCTAGTCAACAATTCATATTGAAGGATTAACTTAAGGAAAGATTAATTGGTTCAAATAACATATTGAGGGATAGTTGTAAACCTAGGTTTTATCTATCGTTGGTGATTAAAACTTGCTATTCTTAGTCTTTTCTATCTTGTTAGTTTTCTGTTATTTAGTTTAAATTACTATTTATTTTATTTTCATTCGTCTAAATAAAAGTAAGAAGACACAATTTTAGTACTTGATATAACAATAACAACAATTACTTATGGGAACGATCCTTTACTCACATCTTATATTACCTGTTTACGATAACATGCACTTGCCCTTAGCTAGAAATTATACATCACGTTTTTGGTATCGTTGCGGAGGATTTAGTTTATTACTTTTGTTAATACTAATACTAATCTATCTTACTTTTACTTCAGATTTTTATTATTATTCTTATTTTTATAGTTACTTTTCTTTTATTTTTGCTTTTTGTATAGTTACTTTTCATTTGTTTTTATTTTTATTTTTTCAAATTATGTTTAATTCATTCATGATGGCTGATCAAAACCAAGTTGGAACAAAAAGATTACTACGAGATTTTATTGTCCCATAAGTAGGTGACATAAAGTCTAACATTCAAAAACCTTCCATAGATGTCGACCACTTTGAAATCTAGCTGGAGATGATTCAATTGTTGAAATCCTCAATACAATTTATTGGAATGCCAAGTGAGGATCCAAATGAGCATTTTGGAAATTTAAATATTTAGCTGAGGTCGTTACCATTAGGGTTTATTATAACATGGGTTGATTTAGCTCATAAGTGTTTAGCAATCTTTTGTTTATTGTCCAGGATAGCAATGATGATGAACGCCATCATTTCCTTTGTAGAATATCATTCAGAACCTCTAAATGAAGCAGATTTAAAGAATCGATGAAAAAATGGCCACATTATAGGATTCTCAAGTGGCTACTTATGCAAATATTTTACAATGGGTTATTAGGGCAATTGAAGATAATAATTGATGCTACTGCAAAGGGTGTATTAATGAATAAGCTCTTGATGATGCTTATGAATTATTGGAAGAGATGACTTTTAACAGCTATCAATGGACAGCTGAAAGTGTTGCTTCTAGAAAAATAACTAAAATGAGATAGCATATCATATGTAATTTCTGTGGTGACAATCATCCAAATGAATAATGCATAGAACCTCTACATTATATAGGAGGTTGTAACCAATAGCAGCACAACCCCACTTCCAATTAATTTTATCAAGAATAGAGAGATCACACAAGTACTTCTTAGAGTAAAAACCAAGAACAAACTTCAAGGCAAGTAAGTCCTCCAGAGCTTCCAACAGAAAATCTGCTGCAGCATGAAAAGAATTTCACCCTAGAGAATGTGTTCATACAAAGCATAGAGAATGCAAATGCTCTTTTACAAAACCAATCTGCTTCTCCGCAAATTGTAGAGACTCAAGTAAAACAAGTTATAGACAAAGGCTATAATTGTTGGGATTTGTGCTTACGTGTCATCCCTTTATGTATGGATATTTATTTAATATTTATACTAGTATTATCATTTCATTAAATCCCTAATTATATTTTATATATGATAAGATGCTTGTAACGTTTCAAATATTGTATAATCTGAAAGAGTTCAGATCTAGTCTAAATGAGTTTAGATCAGTGTTGAGAATTAGTAACGTTGAGTGTTATAAATGCTAAGAGTTGGCACTGATAAGAGTTATCAGGTTATAAGAGTCAGCGATATTTAAAGAGTTAAAGCCTTGTCTGAAATGGGACAAGGATCTGAAAATATAGTTAAGCCCTATCAGTTTCCCGAAAGACACTAAAACAATTTCAACTTCTTGATATCTTCCCAGATCAAACTGTTAGACCCGATGTGATACCCAGTGTTCAAGGGTATACTTTATATGTGAGACTCCATAAGTTTACACCCGTTTATCTTACAAAACTCTTCTATAAGTTGGTAAATAATGTTGCATATACAGGTTACAAAAATTACAGAATGACGTGTTAAACTAGTCAAGTTGAGGTTAATTTATATTCATATAATCCCTTCATCATTTATATCATGGAAGAACGGAGACATAAATCATCACCATCAATCTCTATATTCTCAACCATGAACTTATCTCCAGATTCGTATTTCTATAAACAATATCCGCATACACTTTTATGATATATTTATCCCATGGGAAACTTTTTCTCAGGTTTTATGCTTGTGGCTAGAAGACTTCTTAAAATACAATCTCAGAGCATCAAGATATACAACTCACTCATATGAGATAACGGATCTCATATCTACACACACCGGACTTTATAAGTATCGGATCATACCCAGCGACACCCAGCGATTAGACCATGAAAGGCCTCTAATATGTGTGGAACCTAAGTATGGTGGATCACTCACAAGCCCACCATGGTGCTCAAGTCAAAGGACTACAAATACTACTCAACTCGAGAAGACCCTCCATTGATGGCTTTATGAGATATCTATTGGAGGTCCTCATTGAGTCTGTTTAGTACGTAGTCCTTATTAAATCTCTGTATACCTATATGAGTTTCCACTAAACTCATAGTCTGCTAAGACTAACCATTTGGACCATTTAAATATAGACATACATTGATCAATATATAATAAAGTATTCACCAATAAACTAGCATCAGTGAAGATAAATCAAGAACATAAAGTTTAAGAATATACTTACACAATGATATTTCCTAGCACTATTTGTAACTTCTTACAACTATGTCGTTGCTAATATATTTCGAGGTTTTTGTCCCATTTCAAACAAGGCTCTAACTCTTTAGATTTCGTGAGCTCTTATAACCTGCTAACTCTTAACATTTATAACTCTTAGCATTTCTAACTCTTAGCACTGATCTAAACTCTTTTAAACCAGATCTAAACTCCTTCAGATCATACAATGCCTGAAATGTTACAAGCATCTTACTATATATATTTAATATTAACAATTTTATTTGAAATGTTTATAGTATAAATATTAAACAATTAATATTCATACAATATTTGAATGGCACGTAAGCAACATATCTAACATTATGGCTGCCATAAATAACCAAATTATTTTTCAGAATATACAGGAATCCAACCAATCTTTTTTTTTCTTAACACCAATAATTCTTTCAAACTCACATCTACCAAAAATCTCTCTTAAACTACGAATTGAAGCTCTTTTAATTGAACATGATTTACTCAAATTTATTAATGGATTTCACCTTTCTCCTCCTCCTACAACCATCATTAATGATATTGTTACACCTAACCTACATATCATATTTGGCTTCGACAAGACAAAATATTTGATGTTATAGTTGGCACCTTACCCCAACTCTCATCCCTCTTATCATCCAATCCTAAACATCACGTGATGCTTGGAAAACTCTTGACAACACCTACACTCAACCCTCTCATGGTCACATTAAACAAATTAAAAACTATACCAAAGATGCAACGTAAGGATCTTAATTAGTCTCTGCCTTTATACAGTCTATTAAATCTCGTGCTATAAATTAGGAGCACTTGATAAACCCATAGAGCAAGAAGATCTCATAGAGAAAATTCTTAACGGCCTTAATGATGCCTACAAACTGATTGTTGATGTTATTAATCTTGATACTTCGATCTCGTTTGATGAGTTTCAAGAAAAACTCATCAATAACAAACTTTCACTTCGCGCTACAATAGTCTCCCTCTTTCATGCTTCCTGCTATAGCTAACCTAGCTATTTCTCAAACAAATTTCAAATGTTTAGGTAACAAATTCCCTCACCTTCGCTACTAACCTCTCCTTTAATTCCATCCTTATCCCACCACATCACGCAGTGTCCTTAGTCTTGGTACCACCTCTATTGCACCCTGTAGTGATCACCCTCCACCATGCCCTTTCCTTAGCTATTGTCAATAGTGTCACACTCAAGGTCATACTATTCCATAATGCCTAGTGCTTCATTAAATACAACGTACTTCGCAATTATCTCTATTGCCATAGAGGCAACCTTTCTCTCCGATCCCTTGGCAACCCCAAGCTAATCGTGCTATAACTACCACCTCGAACTCTCCAAATTGGCTTCTTGATAATGGGGCCTTACATAATGTCATCTCCAACCTTGACAATCTCTTACTTCATACGCATGACAGTTCTGACAATATTGTGATTAGTGATGGTACAGGTTTACCTATCTCTCATAGTAGTTCCACATCTCTTACTATACCCTAATGTACTTTTACTTTAAATAATGTTCTCTATGTACCAACTATGAAAAAGAATCTTTTTTAATTTTCTCAATTTCATTAAACAAGTAATTCATCCATTAAAGTTTTACCCCCTTCTTTTCTTGTGAAGGATCTTCGCCAGGGGTAACCTTTTTTATAGGGACACACTAAGAATGGTGTGTATGAATGGCTGACAACTTTGGTCTAGTCTTCTTCCTCTCTTATTGCCCTTTTAGTATCAAGACCACTTCATCTGAGTGGCATCATCATTTCAGTTATCCCTCATCATCAATTTTTAGGCATATAGTCCATAAGTTCAATTTAGAGCTATCAAGTCCTTTAGATTTTTTTTTGTAATTCTTGTCGATGTAATAAAAGTCATAAGCTACCATTTTTTATTTCATCCCTTGTTTTTTCATTGCCTCTTGAAATTATTTTCTCTAATATCTAGACTTCACATATGACTTCTTTCAATGACTATAAATATTGTATCTTTTTTATATATCATTTTACAAAATACATTTGGTTACACCGACTCAAATACAAATATTATATCTCGATGTCTTTATTCACTTTAAGTCGTTTGTTGAAAATATCTTCAAGCACAAAATTGTCAGTCTCTATTTAGATAATGGGGTGGAGTATCAAGCTTTTACTACATTTTTTACTACGAATAGGATTTCTCACCTTACATCTCTTTCATATACACCGGAATACAATGGGTACTCTAAAAGTTGTCATTGTCACATTGTCAAAACTTGTTTATCTCTTCTATCTCATGCATCTATGCCTTTGTCATATTACTCCTTCGCCTTTTTAACTGTTGTCTACCTCACAAATTGCCTACCCATACCCATTCTTGAATTTCTATCATTGTATCCTAAACTCTTTGGTCAACCTCCCAACTACTTTATACTCTGTAGCTTTGGTTGCCTATATTATCCTTAGCTTTAACCTTACTGTCCACATAAGCTTGCCCTTCAATCCACTCTTTATGTCTTTGTTGGATATTCCTTCACTCAAAGTACCTATCTGTGTTTTGACCTCTACTCCTCTCGCTTTTAAATATCACGTTATGTTAAATTTATTAAGTCTATTTTTCAATTTAAATCTATGTAGTTTACTCTAACTTGTCTGTCTTTAAATACTATTCACATTGGTGTCCCATGGTGTCGTTCCTGTCGGTCATTCCTAGGCATCCAAAGAACTACCCATTACACATTCTCCAACCCTAAGCCATGATGCCCACTTCCCTATGCCACCATACTCAGACACTATACACCATCTCTGTGGTGCCAGCTTCTCCATGTCGTAACTCTAACACAATGACATCTACCATCGTAGGGCCTATTTCTCTATGTAATGGCACAACAACAACCTTTTCACCCCACCACCACCCTCTACAACTAACGCATTATCTCCAACCCTACTCCTCAATAAATTATCACCCGTTCCAAAAATAATATATTTAAACCTATGCAAAAATTAAACCTTACTACCTAACTAACCCATGCCACTAGCCTTGAACCCACTATTGTAACCCAAGCTATCAAAGATCACAAGTGGCGTCAGGTGGTGTCTAAAGATTATGATGCCTTTATTCGTAATGGGACTTAAGAGATTGTCCCATATGACTCCGCTCATAATATCATAAGCTGCAAGTAAATATTTTGCACAAAACATTTACCTAATGGTTTTATTAACAAGTACAAAACTTACCTAGTTGTTAAAGGCTTTCATCAGCGTCTAAGTGTTGATTACCATAACACATTTTGTCTGGTTGTTAAGTGACCCACTATTTGCATTGTTCTTAGTCTAACAGTCAGTCGTGGCTGGCTAACCTGATATCAACAACACCTTTTTGTGAGTGATTTTAAACCTATGGTGCATGCATATTGATTTGTGTCTATCATTCAAATATGTATACGTATCACATACATATATGTGCAACGGATGAACGGAATACTAATTTCCTAATGATAAACAGAAATAATTTTTACATGTTATCTCATAAATGTAAACTATATAAAGATTGAGAATTTATTACCTAGAAAAGCCATTGATTTTTGGTCGAACTAGAGTACCGGCCTTGAAGCAACTAATTCACAATTCTAGTTCCTCAACACGGTGGGCTTAAAGAAGCTAGAATAGCAATTTTTCCAGCAAATAATTCAACCCTTGAATCTTTATTTCTACCTTATAGTATAGGTGGCCAAAAGAAGGAGAATAGAAGAAGTGTGTTTTAAGCTCTCAACACTTAAGAGTTTTTTTTTTTTTGCTTAACACTTAGCCAAATTTATCACACTTCTCTCTCTAAATGCCTTAGCCGTATCTCTCCTCCTATTGGGCAACCTATTGCTCATTTATTTATTTTTCACTTAATGGCCTTTATTATCTTGGTCAATGTTTGTCATTAGTCTTTTGTTTATTATTATTGTTTACAATAAACCAAATGAAAACAAAACAAAATGGAAAATCATTTTGATGAACTCGGCCTAAATCTAGGCCAAATAAGAAACACTTTCTCATTAGTAAGAAATATGTTAAGGCCTACCATTTACAAGTGCCACCCCATTTATTTTTATTATATCATTTAATCAATATTAAATAAATGATTCAATCATATTAAATAATGGTAGAAACACATGCTAATTTAAATAAAAAATAAATTGTTTGACTTCAATAATAATATCATATATTATTGTTATTATTTTATTCAATAAATATTTTAATAAATAAAATAATGATATTATTTGTCCAACAAATAAGGTCATTTTGGTAATTTCTAAGTTAAACAATAATTAGCCCATAATGTGCCATGTGTCAATATTCCATTGGTCAATAACTAATTGTTAACTAATTAATGTACTTAACTCTTAAGTCTTGACACATACACGACTTGAGGGAGATCGAAGTAAATGTCCAATTTGCTGAAATTTTCTGGATCTAACTATTCAATCTAGTACGTTGCCCTAGTGTACAAGTACACTCTATATTGTTTGACTCTCTAGGTCCACTCCCGATTTATCAAACAGAACTATTCTGTGAGTCCGAGATCAATGCCCCACACACACGTCATGGATATTACAAATCAGTGCAGTAGACCATACAAGTTGAGGTCATAGTGCATACGTATAATCCTTTCACTAATCATATCCTGGAAGAGAGGGGATATAGATCACTAGCGTCAAATTCCTATGTGTTCATCCGCGAACTTATCTCGAGACACGTATCTTGATAAAAAAAATATATGCAAACACCTTTGCAATATTGTTTAACCCTGTGGGAAACCCTTTTCCTAGGTTTGTTGCTTATGGCCATAAGCTTTCCAAGATACAGTCTTTGAGCATCCGGATAAATAACTTATCCATGTGAGCTGACGAATTCTATGTCTGCACACACCGGACTCCATAAACATCGAACCATACCCCACAACACCCAGTGGTCATACCATGAAAGGTCTATGATATATGTGGAATCAAAGTATGACGGATCATTTACAAGTCCACCGTGGTACCCAGGTCAATGGACCACGTATACTACTCAACTCTCGACCTTTCATTGACGGCTTCATGGGATGTCTATTGGGGTCCTCGTTGAGTCTGTTCAGTATTCAATCCTTACTAAACACCTGTATACAATACGAACTTCCAATAAGCCCATGGTCAGCTAAGAACAACCATCTAGACCATCTAGGTGTAGTATACATTGGTCTATGAAAAAGGATTCCACCGATAAACCTGCATCGGTGAATTAAGACCAGAAACATATAATTTAAGAATAGACATACATAGTAACATTTCTTAGCACCTATTGCAACTCTTACAATTATGTTATTATTAGTGTACTCTCAAGTCTTTGTACCATTACAAACAAAATTCTAACTTTTAGACTTCACTAATTATTATAATATGCTAACTCTTTACCATTTATAGTTTTTTAGTAATGCTAACTCTTTAGCATTAAACCATTTAGACCAAATTTGAACTCCTTCAGATTATATAATGTCTATAGCGTCACAAGTATTAAACCATTTAATAATTGTAATTAGCAATTTAACAAGTAATATACTGTATAAATATTATAAAATAAAATATTCATACAACAATGGGATGACATGTGAACACAAATCCCGACACTTTCTTCATGACACCTTCTTTAAGGATGTCTTCATGTCCTAACCACCAAGCTTTATTGATCAAGATCATCTTTAACAAGTATGTAAGCTTCGCAAGGCCATCTATGGCCTCAAACAAGCTTATCGCGCCTAGTACCACAAGATGCACCAAGACACGTCCCTCTTCATATTTAACATGAACGATAACATCTAATACCTTTTTGTTTATGTTGATGACATTATCATTAAAAGCAACAGAGATGGTGGGTAGTGTCTGAGTCCATTGCACTACTTTTCTGAGGTTGAAGTACTCCTACATCCTCAAGGTGTCTTTCTCTCTCAACGTCACTATATATCTAATCTTTTTGCTTGCACAAACATATCTATTTTTAAGCCAGTTGCTACACTAATTGCTACTAAACCTTTCTTATCACTAATATCCGAGAGTGCATTATCTAAACCATCTAAGTACAGGGCTACTATTGGAAGTCTTCAATACTTATTCATCATTTATCCAAACATTGCTTATATGGTAAATAATCATTTTCAGCTTATGCTCCACCCATAACTAATCATTAAGCTGCTGTCAAATGCTTACTTCGTTATCTGTATGGATCTACTGATCATGGTGTCTTGCTTCATTGGAACTTGCCCACTTCTCTTCACACTTGTTTTATGCTGATTGGGCAAGTAACAAGGATGATTTTACTTCTATAAGGGCCTATCTTGTTTATCTTAGCAGTAATCCTATTTTATAGAGCACTAAGAAACACGAACTATTGGTTGATCCTCTACAGAAGTGGAATATCGCTCAATAGCAACTGCAACTGCAAAATATTGCTAGATTTATTCTCTTCTGACAAAACTTGGTATGTCCTTATCTCAGTAACCGATTATCAATTACGACAATTTTGGTGCTATAAATTTGTGATCCAATCCTATCTTTCACTCTAGCATGAAATATGTAGCTTTGGATTATCACTTCATTCATGAACAAGTTCAAAGTGGTGCTCTTAGGATGCTCATGTTTCTTCTACAGATCAACTAACGAATACTCTTACCAAACCTTTTTTGCACACTTAATTTCTACTCTTAAAGAACAAGATTGGACTCTCCTCCTTGAGCTCCATCTTGCGAGAGTATGATAATGGAAGTGCAAGACACTTCCATTTTTAGATAAGTTTGATTTGTTTTAGTACTTCCCTTTTAAGTTAGTTTTCTAATTATATTTGACTTTCCATTCTTATTAGGTTTATTCCTCTTTTAGGTTTACCTTTCCCTTTTTAGGTTTAGTGTAAACAATATAAATATTTGCTTTGAGCAATGAGAATGTATGCCATATTTTCTTTTCTCTCCAAATCTCTACATAAAATACGTTTACTTATAATTTAAAATTTTTGACATTTAAATTATCACTATGCATTATAGCCTTTAAATTTTCATTACTAAGGCTCTTAAAAATGAATGTCTATTGTATTATCTAAAATTACAAGCAAAAGTCACACTTAATATTGTTAATTTTGTATGCTCGCAATGATTTATTATGTCCTATCTCTTCACTTGCAATGTTTCACTACTAAAAACTGAATTTTAATAATAGAACATTTGTGATAAAAATATCTCGCCATAAAAAATTTGTAATAAAATCTATCACGAATTTTAATTTATTATTGATTCATGATAGATTTTATCACAATCAAATTTGACAATTTTCTATCATAAATGTTTGATACTTTCTATCACATATTTATGATAAAAGTATCAAAAAAATAATTAGTGATAGATATTTGATAACATTATTTAATAAAAAATTAAAAAATTGATGTGAAAATTGGTTTAGAAAAATGATGCCATTTTTGGATTTTTTTTTTTTTGCAGAATACATTAAATGGCGTTATTTTGGATTATTATTCGGTAACCCAAACAACATCATTTTAAATATTGAACAATATATATATATATATTTTTTAGAGTATTAAACGGAGTTATTTTAGTGATAACTGAAATGATGTCATTTTAATGATAAATGTGGCGATCCAAATGGTGTCGTTTGGTTAGATAAAATCAACATTGTTTCAGGTGCATTGCTTGCTGAATCAATGTCGTTTCACGACATATTTTGCAATGAAAACAAACACTTTAACACTTAACATTTTTTGGCTTCCAAAAAAAACACTTAGCTTATTGACTTCGTTGTCTCTCGCTATTTTTTATCCAAACAAACACTCAATAATCAGTGTCAAAATCATAACAAATCTTGCTTTTGACTGTCACATGCATCTCCATCTTTGTTTTTTTGGCATACTTTTTCTCCAACAAGGTATTTGAGTGATAAACCCTAATTTTTCTAATCTTATTTTTGTGAAGAAATTGGATGTAGGTTGCTTAATTTATTGTAAGTTATTTTATTTTATTCTATTGGATTTGTTATTTTATTATGTTAGATGATATTTTTATTTGTTTTTTCTTTGTTGGGTTTCGGGTGTCTATTTTTTTTTTTTTCATAAAAGAACATGTTATTAGCTTTGTTTGTGGGGGTTTTTTGTTTGGTTAACTATGTAGCTGACACCAAAATCGTCAACAATTTGTTGTCTTGTTGTCAGATATGTTCGGTGGTTGTTGTTGTTCTTTTTTGTTTTTTCTGTGCATGTACGGTCTGTCGAGTCCATGTGGTTAGGGAAGAGTTGGACCAATTTCCATCATTAACAAAACAATGTAACTTTCTTTTCTATTTTCTTTTTTTTAGTACAAATTAACATATTAAACACTTTAATTGACTAATACTACTTGAATTGAATGGTTGTGCTTTAATAAAAAAAAGTGAGACCTAATATTAAATGAATTTTATTTGTCAACGATTGTTTTAATTTAAATTCACAATAAAAAAAATAAGAACTTTGACTTGTTATTTATTTAAAAATAAAAATTAAAGATATAAGAAAATAGCTTGATGTCACACTAAAGATAGATGAAAAAAATTGTGAGTGATAAATTAATAATAAATGTTACAAGATAAAATCTTGATAAATTTTGAAACATTCTTTGAAGAATTAAGAGAAAACTTTCAATAATATTAATGTCATAAATTTTTTTACTTTTCATCCCTTATGATATTTATAAATATCACTTAGGATACGTAGTATTTTTTACAACTTTCAAATTTCAACAATAAATGAAGTTAAGATTGATTGTCAAACTTTTAACCACTACCAAGATAAGTAAATTCTATACTAAATACAATTAATATGATAAATAGAATTACAAGCTCTTAAAATTTATTTTCTTCTAATTGGGCTTCCATCACATGAGTTGTTGGAATAATCTAATTTTAATGTCCATCATAAAGAAACTTGGATAAAATTAACAAAGTATTGATCTGCTTAAATAATTAATTCGGACTGATTAATGTCTTTAACTACACATGAATTTGAGATATGTTCAATTAGTCAATTTAACACTTTTTTTATTTTTATTTTTTATCTTGTCCTTGTTATTAGATATTTATGAATGCTCAATAAATCTTGTGAAGCTTTAAAAAACTTATTCACATTATATTACCTTCAAGGACGATAAATTTAATCCTTAACCTTATTGCTTATATTGAAAATTTGTCAAATTTTACTTTATATTATTTTACCGTATAATATTTAATAAAAAATTGAAGTTTAAATTACACCTCTTAAATAGTATTGTAGGGCATTTGCGTAACTTTAACAAATTTGGAATATAAAATAAAACTCACCTTTATAATTAAACAACCACTTGAGAGCTCTTATCACTCTTCGTTCTCACTTGTTGCTTTGCACAAAAAGGTTACCCTCCATTTCAAAATCTCTGGAGAGAGCAATGCTGAGAGGGAGCTCTGTCATCCATACTTTTTTAATTATTTTTAATGAGAGCTCTTGTCATCACTAAGAGTCAATGAGGTGTTTTGTGCCAAAGGATAAAAGGGGAAGCTATTGTCTACTGCTCTGAGCTAAGGTATGAATATTACTAATTTTATTTCTTGTATTTTTCATTTCTTAAGAGTTAATTTTCTGGTCATATAAGATGATGCATTGGATTAGTATAATCAATAGCTCTAAAATTTAAGAACATCTATGCTAGTTGTTACCTTTTTATTTTAATTAATAAAAAATGTGTGGCTAGATTATGGGTTGATTTGATATGAGGTTCTTTAGATTTCTAAATTTACTTTGTATTACTTTGTTTTGGTTGTGATTTTCTTTTTCTTATTTATTTTTTAATATTGTTAACACATCAAAGATTAATCATAGTATTAATTGATTTGATGCTTTGTGAGACTTATTTTGTTACATTGATTTTTGTGATTTTAATTAGATTTTTTTTGTAAAAATTGTGAAACATTCCAAGCCTTATAGGCATGCACTGCTGATTATGTTATACTAATACTATTCCTCTGACTTTGCTTATTTTGTTACATTTCTTTAAAAAATTTATGAAGAAGTACAAGTTCTATATTGATAATAAATAATAAAACCCATTAGTTTGGGGATCATAAGAAGCACTTCTATGTAAGTTGAATTTCTTTAAAAAGAAATAAATTCTAATAAGATTTACTTCTAAACACTATATTAAAATCACTAACTATAGATTTAAACGTCTCATTCAAATATATTATTTAATATATTTAGTGGTACGTGGGTCATAACTGTTTGTTATTGTTGGAGATTAATTATATTAGGGTTTATGTGATGCGATATTTCTATATCTTATAATTAAGTGCAAGTATACATTATCGTATGCAAATAATAAAGGGACTTATAAAGTCGAATGTCGAACCCACAGAAATAATTTCTTCTTTTTAAACCAATTACTAAACTTATATCTTCCTAATAATTATTCAAAAAAATAAGAATCTAAGAATGAATGTAAGAAATATAAAAGCAAAACACAATGCAAAGAAACTTAGGTGATAGCAATGTAGAGAAAACCTAGGATTAATATTATCCCTCAATATATTTTTTAATGATTAATCTTCTAATATTTAACTCACTTAATCTTTATTATTGATCAAGACGCTAATGTATTCACAAGCCTCTTCCAAGGTCATGCAAGTATACCCTAATTTACCAAATACCTATATTCCTATGGTACTTGTAATAAACTAAGATTCATTAAAATTAAGTCTTATTGATCATACATGCCAACTAGGTATATTTCTATCCTAAGTTGAAACTTGCATATGTAGCATTGAATGTTAAACCTCTACAATCATGTATCAAATTACCTAGGTCTAAATATATTGATTCCTCTTCCGAGTTTATCAACATATTACCAACTCATTCACCATATATTGGCCAGATTTATTGAAGCATTAAACACAAGTAATTTAAATAATAAAGGACTAAGTTTATTAAATACTAAAAGATATGGCAATTTAAGCGCACATATTGAGTTCAAATATTAACCCTAGAAAATAAATTAGTTCATAGCTACAAGAGAATCACAGCAATAAAAATAAAAATAAAACATGATACAATCAATCGCAAACCGATGTAGACGTCGAATTACTTTTGATTGATGTTGCTCTGGATTCTTAGTGTTCTTGAACTGCTCTAAGTTCTATTTTTCTTGGCCTAGGTTCTTCTTTGGTCTCCCTTTACGTCTGGGGTCGAGTAGCCTTTTATAGGATTTGATTTGAACTTGAAAAACTCAATTATGGTCGCACTAGGATTCGCGCTACCGCTGGCGTGCGCTGCATGAACACGACTTCATCGCTGAAGTGGTGGGATGATAGCGCTGGGGCTCTGGAGCATCGCTGGCGCGGTGAATCTTCGGCGCTGGAGCGCCAGACGCAACTTAAACAGGTCATTTTTTCTAATTTCGATCACTATTCCAGTGCTGGGGCTATATTATTCTTAGCGCAGGAGCGATGGACACATTCTTTAAATTTCGTTCAAGTCCCTACAATTAACAATAAAGCACATAAATAGCCATCTATTCTCATAAAATCATAAAATATCAATAATAAAAATATGAGAAAATATATGACAATTTTGCCCTTATCACTATGCATGTATTATTGTGTTCATCGTATAAAATACGTATCACATACATATTTAAGCATATCAAAATAATAAAATCATATAATAAATATATGTAATAATATATCAATCAAATTAATATATAAGAATTAGTTTGAGAATTTATCAAAATATATAACTTTTTACACGTATAATTTAAGAGTCTATTTGGAGTATTATTCGTTGACAGTTTTAGTCACTAATTAGGTGGGCTTAATAAACTAGAACAACAATTCTTCTTTCTAGCATTAAGTTTAACACTTGAACCCTATAAATTTATTTTTCATTAATCAACTCTTTAATTAATAAAATAAATTCTTAAATTGTTATTAATAGCTTAGCTGGGATAATAATCAACAATTTCAACATTTGAATTTAAAAGAAAAAGAAACAATTTCTTCTCCTTTTCCCTTCTAAAATGGTTGACATTTTTGTTAACAAAAGCAATCAAAAAATGCCTTTCAAATCAAATTGCTTTTCTCTTTCCCACCTCTCGTTTCACACACTTGCACATCCATATATATATATATGTATTAAAATATTAACATATAATATAATATTAAAAAATATTTATATACTTGACCACCAAGTATATTAAACAATAATATTATATACATAATACTTACCAACCAAGTATGAATATAATATTATTATATAAAAAATATAATATTATATTATAATATATAATATTGAGATATTTTGATTATTTAATAATTAAATAATTAATATGTGAAATTATTATTTTACCCCTCATTAATAGTTATCAAGTATAACTCTTAGTGGGTCTCATCATACCCTATATTTAGATAAACTCAACCGATGACCTACAATGTGTTATATGTCATGATACAATTAATAAATAATAATTATTAACTAATTATTATATTTAATACTTAAATATAAAAATGCGTACATCCCGTAATGATACTAGATTTTTACTGGACTAGACTATTTAATTCGATACGCTGCCCCAATGCATAACGAGTACACTCTATATCGTGGGACTCCCTAGGACCACGCTCAATTCATCAAATGAAACTATTTCATGACTTCGTAAACACTGCCCTATGCACAGGTCACAAAAATACAAATCAGCACGTCGACCATCCAAGCTAAGGTTATAACGCATACGTATAGTCCTTCTGTCATGATATCTCAGACATGCGAGGATATAGATCATCTCGTCAAATTCTCATATACTCATCCATATCCTATCTCCAGACTTGTATCTCATTGAATACTATGCACAAACTCTTTTGTTATATTGTTTAACCCTAACAGAACTCTTTCTCATGATAAATGCTTATGGTCACAAGACTCTCTGAGATATAGTTTTGAAGCATCTAGATATCAAACTCCCTATGTGAGCTGATGAATCCCATATTTGTATGCACCTAACTTTATAAGCATCAGATCATACCTAGTGACACCAAATGGTCACACCATGAAAGGTCTGTAACATACGTGAAACCAAAGTATAGTGGATCACTTACAAGCCCACTATGGCACTCAGATCAAAGGACCATGTATACTACTCAACTCGAGAGGACCCTTCATTGATAGTTTACATAGGGTGTCTATCAGAGGTCTTTGTGAATCCGTCCTATATCCAGTCCTAATTGGATAATCATATGTCAATACGAGTTTCAAGCTCACGGTCGGCTAGGAACAACTATATATACCCTGTAGGTACAATATATGTTGATCTATATAAAGATATCCACCGACTGACCCGCATCGACAAAAATAGATCATGAACAATCTTCGAGAACATACTTGCGCAACTAACATTTCCTAACATCTGATTGCAACTCTTACAACTATACAATTACTAGTATATTCCTAGGTTTATGTCCCATTACAGAAAAGGCTACTCTTGGATCTTCGCTGAGTATTATAACCAGCTAACAATTAGTTGTACTAACATTTAGTATTTATAAATCTCAACATTGCTAACTCTGGGCCCTGATCTAAACTCTTTTAGATTAGATCTATACTCTTTGTCTGTAATATTACATTGTATGGTACCATATAAATAAGCATTAGCAATTTAATAGGAATGTACACTTGTATAATAACAAGTATATGTACATTTAGGGATGACACTTCAACACTAATCCTAACAGTTATCACCCACATAAATTACTTGGACCTAAACTTTATATGACTAACTCTTTTAGGTGAATCCCTTATTATTTAGGGTAGTTTTCCATATATAAAGATACATAAATTATATATGATAAAATATTCAATAGTAAAAGCACCAATGTAAAAATAAGTTCTATACAATAATAATTGCCTTACATTAAGTAAAATGTTATTTGAGGTGCATATTTCTTATCATTGACATGGATAAATCTTGGATCTCATGTGATAGATTGAGTAAGGCATATGATGACGGGGTTGAAAATTTTGAGTTTGTAACCTTGCATTATGTAAATACTAAATCAATGAGATGCCATGTGTTAAATATCGTAATGCAATCTTTAACATAATTTGGGCAATAAAAAATTACTTGTTTGTGAGTGATTTTGATAACAATTATCAAACATGGTATTGGCATAGAAAAGATAACCTCATTAAGTTACAAATATATGCCTAATTAATCAATTGTGGGAATGGTACATGAAGTGTATAAACATTGTAAAAATGACGGAAATATTTTTACTGAAGTACTAAAGGATTTTCAAACACCTTATACCCCGACTGTTATAGATACACAAAATTGTCTGAGTTGGTGAAGTTGTACAACATCAAGAAAAAACATGGGTGGTCTGACAAAGATTTTCCTGAGTTGTTAAGTACTAGACAAAATTGTTTAGGTTGGTGAAGTTGTACAATATCAATGGCAACCATAGATGGTCTGACAAGAGTTTTTCTGAGTTGTTAAGTACCCTTTAAGATATTCTTCTTAAAAATAATCTACTTCTTGCTTCTAGTTATGAAGTCAAAATGATAATGAATACTTTAGACATTGAGTATAAGAAGATTAATGCATGCCCTAATAATTGTAATTTATATAGAAATGATTATGAAAATCTATCTCAATATCCATCATTTGGTAAATCAATGTGGAAGAAACAAGGGAAGGTTAATATAGAGAAAACAAACAGGCTTTCTACTAAAGTGGTATAGTGTTTTTCCATAATTCCATGGTTAAGATGTCACGCCCCAGACCCAAAAGATCCGACACACGACATCACTTACATTCATTCACTGCATGTGCACTCATAAATAATATTACACAAAATTTTCAACTTTCATTTCAATTTCTTTCAGAATTATAGCAATTGAATTATGACTGGGACAATTATTAAACCGGAGATACGCAGAGTTTTCTCAGAGATTAACACTCTACTACGTCACCAGTAGCAACTTTGTTACCGGGAGCCCAGAATATATCCATTGCAAATTCTTACTTAAAATCATCCAATAACCACACTTTATAAAACTTAAACCAAATCCAATCCACACACAATGAAATAATACATAAGTATTTATTCAATAGGGACAAACCAAATATCCTATCCCACGTGTCCCCAAATGAAACACACAACAACCTAGCAACTTAGGGAACCCAAGGAACAGTAGAAGCCTTGCCAAATCCGCTAAGCACACATGTACCTTATTTACCTGAAATCACCATAAACTATAATGAGTATAAAACTCAGTAAGCATACTAATTTTTCATATATCAAATACAAATACATATATGTACACAATGCATATGTATGATATGCTGTGATCAATCAAAATCATAATCTTATCAAATCACATATCATGTAAGCGCTTACACATTCTTTCAAAACACATAATAGGAATACCATCACTCAACTACTACTTAGTAGGACTTACATATCACATATCACATAATGAGCCAAATGTCACTCGTAGGTGACATACCGTATGAGAGGAATAGTACAAGTGAGGTCTTTAAATCACACATATATAACGCTTATGCCCGAAGGTAAAAGCCAAACCCTCACCCTGATCATCGGTGAGTCCTCTCACATGTACCAATACGCCACCACACGAATGTGATGACTCACACTTCCTTTAGGTACCAATAGGATCCTCCCTACATACGGAACACATAACATATACCAATCCCGAAGGAAAGGCCACACATAAAGGCTCCACAAATCACATAAAATGCCTACTAAGTTAACAGTGAGTTCAAGTACCCTCAAATCACAAAATATTTCTCATGGACATATTACACTTCAAAAGCTTTCTTTGTTAAACGCATCTTATTTTGGAAAGCTCACTTTCAAAAACACATGTATGTCCATGCTCAATGTCAATGCTCACATTCATAAACATATATTCACATTTCATATCAAAATATACTTTGACATATCATAAACATATTCTTAACCCCATTTACAAAATCATACAAAACAATTATTATGTTTATTGTGATTCCAGTAGTAAGTCTAGTATACTTACCTCTTAACACTTTCAGCTACAAGGCTTAAATCTCCTTAACCTATCAATGGAGATTAATCCTTTCATAAGCCTCACAATTCACACAAAATACTTTAAATAGCTTACAAAATTATACACAATGCATTTATCACATCAAATTGGTCTAAATATTTGGTTTCTCAAAACCTGTCATTCTGACCACTTACACTTAACAAAAATTTCTAATACATCAAATGATGTCCAATTACTCCAAAATCAGAATATACCATTCTTGACTCATATATCCTTCTTATATATGAACATTATATCAAAATTCCTACACAATCCATTCCATACACACCATTGAATCCAAACTACAAACCTGACAGGATCAAGATACTTACTGAACAGTATTCAATCTCCCAATTTTATAAAATCATATACTAACTCAAAAATTATAAAACTATCACATAATTACTCTTGACACATATCTTAGTCCATGATAAATATTTGGCTTCCAAATAACTGCCAAAAGTATTTTAAAACTATTTTATTTCATAACTTTAAAAATCTGTTAATCAAATACTACAATGAGCTGATACACTTTAGAAATTCATAACACTTCAACCACATTGATCCAAATTCTCAATTCCGAGTATATCATATTAGACATATAAAATTATCATATTCCACAAATTCGTAATTTTTAAAGATCATTCAGCAGGTCAAAAATTATTTTCCACTGTATCATACTGTTTACACAGGAAATTTTCAGAATTCCAGGGTCATTTTGGTAAATTCACTAAAAATTCAATTTCCGAGATTTTCAGTCGATTCAAAGTCTCAGATGATCCTAAACATGTCTAATTTCATATACTCAAAATTCAAAACCAAAATCGAATCACAACAATTTATAAAATTCCTAGATCAAGAGACTATCAAGCAGAAATTCCACAATTCATCATAATTTATCAAGCTATCTTATAGATCATCATCAATTCTCTCAACATCAAACGAAATACACATCAAATCCTTAATTATACATATTTCCAGAAATCAAAACTTAAAGAAATTAACTTAATTAACACCAATAAATTGATAATTAGTTGTGATATACCTCTAAAGATCCAAAATGTCAATTTCTTCTTCTTTTTCTTCTTCTTCTTCTCTTTCTCTCTCCTTTATTTCTCTCTTCTCTCTCTAAAAATGGGTAGCTCGACCAAAATGAGAGAATTAGGGTTTTTAAAAGTGTATTTTTATACTAAGTGGTTAATTTTTGGTATTTACGAATTTGCCCTCAAAACTTTCAAAGTATAACAATTTGGTCCCTAAAATAATTCCAAAGTCTTGCAAATAAACCCAATACTAATAGTATATCCTTAACCTATAAAAACACTACTAATAACAATATAACATACAAATAAAATACGTATATTTATATATATAAATATACATATTCTTACCGGTTATGGATACTGGTTACTACATAAGAGGTATGTTTCAATCTCTTGAAACGTCCAAAGAATTAACTTGGCATGCAACTAGGAGAGAAAATAATGGTAAGCTTCGAGATTCAGCTAATTCCCTTATATGGCAATTAATTAATAATGAGTGGCTTGATTTTGCATCTAATAAAAAAAAACTCATAATGGCTCTTTGTCCAATGGTATCAACCCACATAGCTCACTTGTAGTAGTTATAGTTTTTGGCAAGTTATTTTTGTTAACTATAACCTTCCACCTTGGTTATGCATGAAGAGAAAATTCATGCTGTTGTTTTTGTTAATTCATGGTCTACGATAATCTGGTAATTACACCGATGTGTATTTGGAACCATTAATTGATGACTTAAAAAAATTTAGAATGAAAGAGTCGAAGCCTTTGATGCATGTAAGTAAAAAGTTTCTAATTTAAAGGTTGTGTTTTTCTGGACTATAAGCAACTTCCCTATATATAAAAACTTGTCCAATGCTATTGTAAAGAGATATTTTGCTTATCCATATTATAGATAGGGTACTTTTATATGTAGGCTAAAGCTTAGTATGAAAACGTCATATATATGGCATCGACGATTTCTTTTGACCAATTATCCATATTATTCACAAATGAAACAGTTTACTGGTGAACTAGAATAAGATCCCTTCTTATACCATTTAGTGAAGAGGAAATATTTAAGTCATTAGATGGTTTTCAGAATAAATAGAAGAAGAAGAAGCAACAAAAGCAACAAAAAAAAAAAGCAAAAGATAATAATGATGAAATTGTATATTATAAGAAGTTGTTTTTTTCAACCTACCTTATTGGAGATATTTGTTAATTTTTCATTAATTAGATGTTATGCATATTGAGAAGAATGTGTATGAGAGCATCTATGGAAACTTACTAAATATTCTCAAAAAGTTGAAAGATGACATGAAATTAAGATTGAATTTGAGGAGTTGAATATCAAAGAAGAGCTACACCTTAAAAAAACATAACAACAACATTAGTTTGCCTACAGCATATACCACATTGAGTAAGAAAGAAAAGAAAATATTTTGCAAGGTATTGGTAGAAATAAAGATGCCTACAGGATATTGTTCAAACTTTTAAAACCTTGTATCTTAGGATGATGCCAAGATTATTGGTTTAAAGTTGCATGGTTGTAACATTTTGAAGCAATAATTCTTGCCGCTAGCTATAAGGAATAGTTTACTATAGCATGTTAGAGTTTCTATCACTAGATTATCATTCTTTTTCAATGTCTTATATAGTACAATAGTATACCCTAAAAAATTGAGAAAGATACAAACTAATCTTGTAATCACATTATGTTTGTTTGAGCATTATTTTTCACCTATCTTCTTCAGCATCATAGTCCACTTAACTGTCCTTCTTATTTGAAAGGTAACACTATGTGGATCAGTTTACCTAAGGTTGATGTATCTTTTAAGAGGTATATGAAAGTTTTAAAAGATTATATGTGTAATTGTAATCGACCAAAAAGGTGCATTGTCGAGTGTTATGTTATTGAGGAAGCAATGGAGTTTTACGCACAACACATGTCAAGCCTAAATGCAATTAGAAATCCTTCTAGGCATATGGAGAAAATGGTAATTGAACGACCTTCTATTAGTGGTTAGATCATTCATGTTGATAATGTTCCACTAGAGCAAGCACATTGCTATGTTTTATAGAATACAAAATATGTGCAACCTTGTATTGAGTAAGTATTGATATGTTGTAAATTCCTTAAGTAATATACAATCATCATTAGCCTATTATGTTTTGATAATATAACAATTTTTTCACTCATTTAGTGAACACTTTAGGTTGCTTCAAAAGTATTATCCGTATTGAGCAATACAAAATAGTTGTCAGACCAAAATAACCGTACATTTGCCTATTAGTTGGAAAATGAAGTATGTTAATAAAAAAACTTCTTAAATTTTCATTTGTTTCAAGTAATTAGTATTATTCATGGGGTTCTTACTAAAGGGTTATATTTTTTAGGTTCTAAATTCATTACAAAATTGTGATTCGATACCTGAAGTTCTACAATGGTTAGCACAAGGACCAAGCCCAATTGTCTTAAGATATCTAGGGTGTTAAATAAATGGTTACACCTTCCATACATCACACCGTGATAAAAATTGAGTAATGCAAAATAGTGGCATTAGTATGGTGGCAACGACAATGCAATTTGCTAATTCTAAAGATAAAAATCTAGTAGTTTGGGAGATTTCTTGTTATGGCGCATAAATGACATATGAAACTTGGACTACCACATATTCAAGGCCCTAGTATTTAAGTGTGATTAAGTTGATAGTAGATATAGTGTTAAAGTTGATAAATATGAGTTTACAATTATTGATCTTAATAGGATAGGTCATAGATCTGATATATTTTTATTGGTTTCATAAGCAAAACAAGTTTTTTATGTGGTGGATCAAAAAAGTGCCCAAGATTCAATTATTTTTATGATGCTTGAAAGAGATAATGAAATAAAATCAAGTCCAAATAAAAAGGATAGTATAAAAATACAAACACATCTTATATGAATTATCGACAAAGGCCGAAGACTATAATGTGAAAGATGAAACCACTTTAATTTATATGAAGATAAATTTTGAATACATATTAGTCAACCAATTAGAAATAAGATTACAAGTGTCTAGCTAACATATTTTCATTTGACATATTATTATAGTTTGGTTGTATTTTATGAAGTTTTAGCTTAGTATTTAGTAGTGGAAATTGATTGAAACATATTCTGATTCACATGTAAAATGTTTAATAATTGAGAAAGGAGTATCTCACATGTAAATTTTTTTTTTTCTAGGTGCTTATGCAACGGTTTTGTAGCAAGCTTGACATAGCTTTTGAAACTGCAATTTTTGTTTCAAAAAGAGACTCTTTTTTTTTAATGTCATTTGTCTTCCTTATCTATTGAAAATGTACAAGTTCCTGGAATATTATATATGACATGATTTCAAGAATATGCTTTTATTATTATGTATACTTATTGTATTTCATAATTATTCTAAGTCAAAATGAGGTAAATTATTTCTCTTATGTTGACAGAATGACAAACAATAATTTCATAGGAAGTGTGAGCTATAATGAGTTTAATGGTTCAATGGATATAAGTGATAGATACATAAGGTAGGTTTATAACTTTTGCTATCAATATTTTGTATCTAATTCTATATTTATTTATCAACTTCATACTGCAAACATAAGCAATGCCTTGAATTTTGTTTGATTATAAGTTAGTTTTGAAAGAATATATCATTTACACACTTGTTGATGAATTTTGTAATTGTTAGATGATAGGTTGATATGTTGCTATAGATGCATATAACTTGTAGTATCCATGCTTTGATGAATTTTATGAATTGATGTTGGATTTACCTTATTTTGATGGTTGACTTACCTTGGATGTTGGATTTTGTGGCTTGAGGGATGAGATATTAAAATTAATGATAGGTTAATGATAATATCAAATTGTGGAATATTTTAAATTACATAGTAATATAATATAATTTAAAATATATATATATATATATGAATTTAATTGTATACATCAAATAAATAAAATATTTCTTTTAAAAACATATTAAATAAATTTAATCTATCACAAAACAGTGATACACATTTATCACAAAATAATAATACATATTTATTGCAAAATAGTTATAGATGCGTATCTACGATGACATCATACATATTTATGGTAACCTCGTAATGACATCATCAATGCTTATATCATTATTATATTGTTTATCAAATCATATGTCATATGCACAATTCTATAAGTGTCAACAATTTGTCACATGACATATGTACACGTTACCTACCAAAATTATAAATCACAAATTTGTAATAAAACAAATTTATCAGAAAATTGGTTTATCATAATCTTGGAATAAAAATGATTTATCATAGATTTCTTAAATTACTTTAAGTAATAAAATGAATTTATCACAAAATTGTATTTATTATAAATATTATCTATCACAGTAGTCCTTTTTTAGTAGTGTTTCTTTTTATCTTTTGATGATAAATTGTTTTTAAACAATTGATAACTACTAAAAGTCTTGATATTCTTTCAGAATTTTCTTGCACGAGAACAAAGCTAAAATCTATGATACAATTACATCTGGCTTAAAAGGATTGCGGAATTATAGTAATGATACAGTAAACCTAAAAATGCACTCAAGCCTTAGTTTAGGTAACTTTCTTTTTATGCTCACTCTAATGCATTACGTGATTTTGCATATACCTTAAAAAATTTTGAAGTTCCTATTTTATTTGAACTTGTCTTTAATGATTTGATCATCTTATAAACATTTGGTGATTTGTATAGTTTCTTGGATAATCTATCATAATGGATAGTCTAGAAATGAGAATAATAATATTTATGTTGTTTGTGAATAAAATAGGAAGTATATACACCTTATTGATAATAAAGACATTCTTTAAATTGTAGATAACAAGAGATAATAACTTATTGCAAATTTTCTCCTGAATTTTCAATTTGATTTTTTTGGTCTAATATGTCAAATACTACACAACATAAAATGGATGATGATATTCGAATTAGCAATGAAACTCTAACTCAAGAATCCATTGTTTTTAGTGGTGATGGTAGTGGTGATGATGATGGAAAAGGGACTATGATATTATGATCATTTGTGTAGCAATAGTTTTACAAGAAAGAAGGCGATGAGGAACCAAAAGCCATGTGTAAATATTATGGCAAAGAATATGTAGGTAACGATATCAATAAAACAAATATTTGCATATCTAAAGGAACAAATGTCATATGAACAGACAAGTGCAGTGAAAACTATATACAAGACGATGAGAGGAATACAAGAGTAAGACTTGGAGCTTTGATTTATAAGAAAAACAATTGTACGAGCAATGTTTAAATACGAGGATCCCTCAAGTATCATGCATAAAGGGTTTAGAGAGATATTAATATCTTTTATTCACATAACTTATAATACAACATAAAATATATATTATTGAATTGTATTAATTTAAAAAGATGAAGAAAATTAGTTTGTTAAAAAGTTTTTAAAGTAATTTTGCCATTATAAAAGATACATGGACAACATGTGTACAAAACAAAAGGTATACGGTGGTTATTGTACATTTATTTTTGTGACACTTGAACTTTACAGAGTAAAGTTTTTAGATGACTTCTTAAGTTTTATTTACATTGTAAAAAAATTATTATTGTTAATATTAATTATCCATTAATTTAGAAATATCTTATTCCTTTCTTTTAGTTATTATTAAAGGTTTGCAAGCATGCAACATCCATAGGAATAATTGTTTATTATGACGACTGAAAAAGTTGATTTGTTATGAAAATTGAAAAAGTTGATTTAGTTACGAGTGAGAATTTATTTCATATTAATTGTTGTGCCCATACCTTGAATTTATCATAAAGGAGGGGTTAGACATTATTGATGATATTATTGACAAAGTTTATGAAAGTGTTGTTTTGCATCATCAGAAAGAAGGAAAAAAATTTATGGATAATGCTATTCATCAAGCATATCAAGTGGTAAGAAGTTAGTGTTTAATTGTTCTATTGGGTCGAATATTTGTTATTGCATACTTTTTTTTTTGTGCATTTCAATAATATTTTTAGTTGATTGCATTAAATTGATGCACAATACACTATTACGCCTAATTATAAAGACTAAAAAATTGATTAGTGAAGTGAGAGACAAATTGAACTTCTCTTATAATTTCACTTCTTTTTTTTAGGTACAACATTTGCCATATCAAATATATTTATTTTTCACATTTTTGAGATTATATTGTCTCTAAATGATTGGTCTTCTTCAAATTATGAAGAGATTAAAAATATAGCTTTAAGCACTAGTAAACAAATTTTAAAAATATTGAAAAGATTTTTAGGTATTGTTAGGTACAATTTTTATATTAAAATTAAGGTATAAAATAAAGTTGGAAGAATACTAATTTTCTCCATGATTTATAAAAATAAATCTCCTTATTATATTAATAAAGTATGTACTCTCTGTAAAGACTTATTAAATGAATACCAATTAAAATTTACTTCAATAGATACATTTAAAATAACTTATTTTCAACTATTTTTTCTATGAAAATGGAGCCTCATTGTAAAAACCAACTTGAATATTTTTTAAGCTATCAATTTTTTGTAAGAATGATAATATTTTGAATGGTAAGACAAAGTTCAAGGAATACATGAATGAAAAAGTGTTAAAGTTTAAGGAGGGTTTTGATTTTGTGGGTTGGTGGAAAGTAAATTCATGAAAGTGTTTTATATTGACTTGTATGGTTAGAGATATCTTACTAATTTTAATTATCATAATCATTTTTAAATCAACGTTTAATGTTGGTAATACTATTTTTTATTCATATTATAATAATTTTTATCTAACCACTTTGATGGCTTTAATGTGCAGTCAAAATTAGTTATATGTTAAATACAGAATCATAAAATTATTGCACATACTATTTTAGTTTATGTTGTTTAGTTGATTATTAGTACTTTATTATTTACCTTATCTTCTTGTCATTTTGAATTACCAACTTGTTTTAAGATGAGAATAAACATATTAACTAATGAAAAAAAGAAAGATTGGAAGGAAGATGAAGGATAAAAATATACTATTTTAGTTTATGTTGTTTAGTTGATTATTAAAATTTTATTATTTATCTTATCTTTTTTTTAAGATGAGAGTCAACACATTAACTAATGAAAAAAAGAAAAGATTGGAGGGAAGATAAAGGATAGCAAAAGTTTAACGTTTTTATTTTTTATGAATATTATTAATTTTTTTATGGTGAAACATATTTGATATTATCATACATTAGTAATGTAATACCTACATACTTTATATACCTATTATAATATGACATTCATTGATAGGTCCAATGCAATTAACACATTAATGATGTAATTAAAGGAAATAAATATTAATACATGATGCTTATTAATTGATGTGACATCACTAAAGATATAAAATTAGGATATAAAATATTTAAGTGTAACATTACTTATTGTACATATGAAAAATAATGTTTAAACTTTATGAGATTGCCGTTAGATTTTTGTTTTAAGAAAAAAGATATATATATATATATATATATATATAGTTTAGATGTATATCTCATATGTGATATTTCGATTTTAAATAATATGTTTTTTTTTTATATTTTGGATTTAATTAACAAATTTTTATATATGTTATGATTTTTATAAATTTTCAGTGAACTTTGGTTAAAGACTTTATAACTATTTATATTTGATGTAATTTTGGACATAGAGTAATAATAGACATTTTAGTGTTTTTAGATTACGGTTGATAATCTTTATATATGTTTGATGTTTTTAATTTCTTTTTTGGATAAGAATTAAATATTGATAAGTAAAAAACTCTTTCTCTCTCTCTCTCTCTCTCTCATAAAACGTAGCAAGCAGTAAGTCTTAAATTTTTTCTCATCTTCTCTTTCTCTCTCCAATTCTGCAAAAGAAAAAAAAATAGTATAAGCTAAGCCTTGTCCACCCGTGCACACGTGTTGGCAAGGCTTTGACAATGAATCTTCACTAGTAATACGATGGAAGCATCCAAAATATGGTGTAAGATCACAATTTCGCAGATTTACTAAGTTACAATACCTTTAAATTTGTAGATTTTGTTCCTTTTTTTTTTGCCTTCACACTTGCCCTCTTGTGATGGTGTGAGACAATTGAAGAGTAGACTCTTTTATCAGATGTAGTAATATTGGCATCTGGTTCTTATAGTAATTTTGTTATTTACTTATCCATATCTTATTTAATAAATATGTTTCAATATTTACCAGTTGTTTTAATTTGGTGTTTATTTTAACTCATATATTTTTTATGTTGTGTTATTCAGATCTAAATCTGAAGTGAGTGTTTTATTAGTTTTAATTCTTCTTAGAGTTATTAATTTTTTTTTAAAGATACGTCTTTGGTCTATGGCAAGGTAGAATAAGTACTCTATTATAGTAGTCAATCGTTTGTATTATAGTTCCTTATAATTTACCTAGTGTAATCTTATTAAAAAAGCTGACTATTAAGGCAGAGGATCATAAAAAATCAAAGGTGGTGTACTTAAAGTATGTGCATGTGTATAGATGATATTTTTTGTATGAATTCCTATGCACAAAAAGTTTCATTGTGCATCAATAAAATTAAATTGGTAGTTCAATTATGATAAAAATGGGTAGTTGTAATTAAAAATATATTAGTTTGTTCTATTAATGAAAGTTTTCTTTTGTCAAAAAAATAAATAAATATTGACAAGTTATTTCGCTTAAGTGAATCTTATATTTTCAAATGGGAAAAAAATATCTAGACTTCTAAAGTTTCAAAAAATGGATATGCAAACCTTATTATTTAAAAAAATATATATTTACACCTCTGTCAATCAACAATTTTCATCAATTTTAATGACAAAAATGAAAGTTAAAATTCAGTTAAATACTAGAAAGATGGCTTAAACCTTTGACCTCATGGTTACGGACCATACAATTTAACTAATTAAGCTATTATAACTTTATATTTATATATAGGTCTACAAATTTATTAAAATATTATCCTTATGACTACATGTTAATAAGTTTTAAGAACACTATTGATAGGGTTTGAACTCTGATAACCTACGTGACAAGTAAGAGTATTCACCGCTGAACTATAAAAAAATTTATTGATACAATATCGAAACAAAAAATATCAAAATTTAAAATGACGGGACTCTAGCCACCGCTTTTTAGTCACTGCCACTGATCACCGTCTGGAAGAGGCGAGTGACGATTAGCGACAATGGTAATGAGTAATGATGGTGGCGATAGTGGTCGACAACGTGACTGGCGGTGGTAGGTGGTGGCTAGGTTCTTATTATTTTACAATTTTATATTTTTTTGTTTTGACATTGTATTAAAAAATATTTTATAACTCAGTAGTGAGCACTATTACTTGTCATGTATTGGCTAGGGTTCAGACTCTATTAATGTTATTTTTAAAATGGGAAAATGATATTTTCATTCCTCGAATTTAACCTAATTCTCAATTTTTTCATAGTCCGTTAGTGAGATTCCATTAGTTTTAACACTGAAGGGGCAAAATAGTCACTTTATATAGAACTTTGAAATGGGTTGATACAAAATATCTATGTGTCAACCATTGATTAGTCACTAAAATAAAAAAAAAGGGGCAGCCGTCAGTAGCTGTCGTGGTTGGCGGCCGACCGGCCACCGGTGACCAATAATTTGACTCAAACTTTTAAGATCTATGCGATGGTAGGATTTGTTTTATCAACGGAGCACTGTAGATATACCAAAAGTGAGGAAGAACATGATGATTGACGGCGTGATAAAACAAATCTCACCATCACGTAGATTACAAAATTTTGAGTTCAATTATGTTAATTTTGAGTCAAATCGCAATTGGTCACTGGCAGTCGGTCGGCCACTGACAATAGCGGCCATTAACCGATTAGTCCCTTTTAATTAATTAATTTATTTTATTAAAATATTTTATTAAACCTATTGCAGTATGCCACATGTTTTTTTTAATTTTTTAAAGCCCTATTAATATTTGACACATGTACATTGTATAATGTACTTGTATCACTATTTTCAACTAATATATAACAGAGAACAAAATTATCAATGTACTATTAAAAGAGATTCTCAGTCAAATCTAATAGAATCTCACTAACGGACTAGGATAATTGAATTTTTTAAAACTTGTAAGATAAAATTAAAAATTATGTCAAATTTAAGGGACAAAAATTTTCTTTGCCCTTTAAAAATTATTAATATTTGGTCTTGATGACAATATATTAATAAATTTACAGACCTATATATATACATAAAATTAAAATAATTTAATTAGTTAAAGTGTGTTATCATTAACCATAATGTCAAAATTTCAAGCTTTCTTTTTAAAATTTAATTAAAATTTGACTTTATAATCAAACTTGATGGATTATTATACTTTCACTATTTTTGTCCTTTTTCCTGTTAAAATTAATAGAAATCATTACCTAACAAAAGTATAAATGATATTTTTTTAAACATTTAGATTTATATGTCCCTTTTTTTTAAATATTAGGTCCCAAATGTCTTTTTCTTTTAAAAACAAAATTGTCTTATAATATTTAGGATTAATTATAATGTTTGATGGTTTAGACAATCATTTTTCAAAATAATTATAAAAAAAATTAAATTCAACAAAAATAGTTTAACCTAATAAAATTATAAATTTAATTTAATTTAAAAAATTAAATAATAGGACACGCAAGTAATGGAGGGGGGATCCAAGGGGGATTGACACGTGAAGAAATTAGGAAAACATGAGAAACAAAATCAAAGATAAATTTGCAGAGACAAAGTAATGAGGGAATTGAACCAAAAATTAGGAAATTAAATTGTGGAAGTGGAAAACGTAAATAAAAAAATATCAAGGATAAATTTATGGAGACAAAGTAATATTTATATTTTCTCTTTGAATGAACAGCCGATCCTAGGTCTCGGACTATTTTTTGAAAATTCACACTATTACCTCTAAGTTTTCTATTGTTATTTTTTAAAATGTAGGTCTGTTCGTTATTTACTTTCAACTCAATAGATTTCTATTTTTTGCTTTTTGAATAATAATAAAATAATAAAAAATTTAATTTATTAGTTCTTTTCTTATTAAGCAAATTAATTATTCTAAGTTCTATCTATTTATTAATGACCACATTAATATCACATAACATGTTGTATATTAATTTACATCTTACCCTTAGCGCATTTTAAAGTTTTGTGTTGAATTACGATTTTATTTTTACTTCATAAAAACAAACTGAAATAGCTTGATGAATAAGAAAAAATTTAGGATTTTAAAACTCGTGGTATAAATTTGAAATTAAGACCAAACTTGTAGAACAAAGATATCCTTATCTCAAATATATAATAATCAAATTTATAATTAAATTTAAAATTATAATTAATATTGCAATGATAATAACTGTAATTACACATCTTACCATTATAATAATTATAATTATAATTTCAATAAAATATAGAATTAAACTTGTTATAATAATTACAATTACAACTATAAATCTAATTGTAATTATAATAGTAATTCCAGTTACTGTAATTGTAAGTTTAATTTAAATTGTAATTGTAATCATACTTACAATATCACATTGTAATCGAGATTTCATTTGTAATTTTAATTTTCATTCTAATTGTAACTAGAATTGTTATGATCTAATTAAAATTGAAATCATAATTATAATTCTCATCTCATTCTTATTGTAATTATTTTTATAATTGTAATTATTATTATCATTGTAATTGTAATTATTCAATTGCAATTATTGTAATTGTATTTGGAGAATCAAATGAAAAAAAGTAATTGTACTTGCAATGGTTATTATAATTTTTAATTTTAATTTAACTGTAAATCAAATTATCAAATTAGGATCGACCCGCTTTATGTGTGCTTATAAAATATAAAGTTAACATCGAGTTTCACACTTTTTTTTTCAAGACTCAAATATTATCGATGTGTGAATGTGATCATTCTAATAAGATGTATCAATTTTTTATGACTGTAGGCATTTCTTTAATAAAACAATACCTCTGTGATTAGAAGACAATTGTATTACAAATTTTTGTAGAGATTTAAATCTCTCTATATTAAAATAGGAATAGATTTGTGTTTTTTTTTTTATAGGAGTAGACCCCCTCCGTTTATTGAGGTATATAAGTTAGATTATAGGTAGAGATGGCAAACTCACTGGCAAAATGTAGGTACATATTGGTAACCGTTAGTATATAGGGAAATTTTATAAATAATCTTTAAATTTTGTTATTATTATTTTTTAACTAATTTTTAATTTGTTATTATTTATTAGCTAAACATCTCATAACAGGACATTTATACTCCAAATAAAAATTTTAAATTTTTTCTTTTGTCTCTCTACCGAATCAAGAATCATATTGTTGGACCGTCACTTTTAAAATTATCATTATCTAGATCGAGTGTTGCTGAATATATCTATCACTTCAAATCAAGAAAATAGTTGATTTTTATAAGTTTTTTTAAATTTTTTAAGAAGTTTTTATGTTCGTTAGAAATTAGTAAACAAAATTGCAATTTAAGGTAGAAATAAATATTATTGATAAATTAAACGTGAAAAATGAATTAGAATGATGTAAGAAAAATATTGAAATCCAACTAAAAATATAATTTTTTTTTTGTGTTTGGCTAAAACCAGATAACGGCTAGTGCAGCGCCTCACCGCCTTCTGATTTTGAAAATCTCAGGCTCAAGATTCGCTCAATGAGAGCATCTTGTTGTGGCATCGCGGACTCAATGTTCGCGATGCTGCACTGTTTTGCGCCACATGGCGCAATCATATACTGTCATGTGGTGCCACATAATTTTTTGTTATTTTAAAAAATATTTTAATTGTTTCTTTTTTTATTTAATATTTTTTATGTTTATTTTATTTTATTTTTGGATATTACAATATCACAGAGTTTTTTCGATTTATTCTGATTTATTTTGGGGTTTATTTTTAATAATTTTTTTTCTTTTCTGGTCCTATGAAGTATGATATAATTGTTATTTATTTTAGAGACAAGTGGAAGAGTTCTAGTGATGGGGAAGAGAGTTATATTGATTATAGTAACTTTGGGATTTCAGTTCCAAAAGATATTAAATTTGCAGATCTTTTGAATATATTATGCTATACTTTAGGAGTTGACAATGTGAACTATAAGATGACTTTAAAAATTAAAATTAATGCAACGTAGTATAAATTAAAACCTATTGAGATTAGAAATGACAGTGATGCTCAATTCTTTTTTAGCACCAATAGAATCTTTTGTGTGTAATAGTGGATCATAAAGCTCTCATTTATAAAAATGATGTACAGCCCCTAATTAAAACCCACCATCGATTTATACTCATTTTATATCAGCTAGCGGTAGCCACCAAGTAAACCATACATCTCCATCAATTCCAATAGTGGTTCCCTCAAACACAATGAATGAGTATCACAATGTTTTTCCTATACTATTCAATGAAGACCCAGCCTATGCACACTATGATTGTGATGATATTGAAAATATTAAGGATATGAAAGGGGAATATGGTGATGTTAGAAATATTAAGGATGTAGAAGAGAATTGTGATGATATTGAAAATATTGATAATGTAGAAGGGGTTAATGTACCAGAAGGCGGATGTTGTTATATTTCAAAGGGCTCCTTAAGTGTTGAAGTCAGAAGAACAGATTTTTGTGAAGCTGAAACTTATTTGCGTTTATACATCCAATACTACCATCAGACTTGGGCATATCAAATAAGATATTGAGTAGTGGAATTAAAGATGTGTTTGTAGGAAAGTTATTTGATAGCAAACACGGACTTCACCAGGTTATTAATATGCTAGCACTTAAGGGTAATTTGAGCTTTAAAGTCTCAAGGTAGATCAAAGATCGTTTTGAGGTAAAATGTGACGATGATAGATGTCGATGGTGATTACGTGCAGTGTTGACAGATGCAAGGAAGTATTTCATTGTACGCAGAATTGATTCAAATTATGTATACCAATTAGATTGATTGCGCGATGGCATCGACAAGTAAAGTCTCAGATTATTGACAAATTCATTAAAAAAAATTGCATCTGTGAGTCGACTTTATAGACCGAAGAAAATCCAAGTAGACATACGTGAGGAGTTTGGTGTGAAGATAACTTACCCCCCCCACTGCTTGGCAATCTAAGAAGCATGCATTGAGGTTGATACATAGTACTCTAGAGGCTTCATATAAATTACTTCCTGCATACTGCCATATGTTGAAACAACAAAACTTAAGTACAGTCATGCATTTGGAGATTGATAGTTGCAAGCACTTTAGATATTTCTTCATGGCCTTTAGACCATATATTAAAGGGTTTCAGTCATTCATTCGACCGATTATTACAATTGATGGTACATTTTAAAAAAATATGTACCTGGGAATAATGTTTGTGGAAGGGTATTGTTGACTCAGAAAAAGATGCTTCATGGAAATAGTTTATGGTAAAACTTCGAGGAGTTATTGATGATCTTGAGAAGCTTGTATTTATATTTAATTGACATATTAGTATTGAGAAGGTCATTAGAGAAGTATTTCCTAATGTATATAATGAGGTATGCATCTATCACTTAAAGGGTAATTTGGTTGCACAATATATGATACCATCGGAGACAAAGAAAATGGAGGGGATATTTGGCTTTCTATTTTATTGTTGTCAAGGCATATCGCCTAGCTGACTTTCAAAGAAAAATTAAGAAGATGCAAGAAATGAAACCAAAGGCAACGAGATACTCAGAAGAGAAGGTTGGTTTCTCAAAATGGGCTCGATCAATGAAAGCATTTAGAAGATATGATATCATGACCAACAACATTGTAGAGCAGCATTAATGTTGTTACAAAGAAAGTACGTGGCATAACAGTGACTGCCTTAGTTGAGTGGATTCGAGAGTTAATGCAAAGATGGTTTATTGAGAGACGTTTGGCTGCAGAAAATATGTCAAATGTTTTGACAAATTAGGACCATGAAAAGGTTTAGAAGTACAATGATGACTCCACTCACATGACAGTGCATGCAGTAGATCAATCTCGCATTCTCGTTAATGACAAAAATAGGAATAGAATAATGTACATCCCGACGAAGTCATATAGTTGCCAAAAGTTTGATCTACGGTAACTATTGTATGCCCATGCACTTGCAGTATGTAGGCAGATCAGATTACAGTACCAGACTCTTTGTTTGTAATATTACACGACTGAGTCTTTATTGTGTGCATACAGTGATCCAGTAAATCGAGTTGGTCATCTGTCAGATTGGATTGTTCCAAAGGAGTTGAGAGCTGCTGACATCTAGCCTTTTACAATACGTCAGCAATTAGGAAGACTTCGGAAGAATCAAATTTCATCGCAATGTGAGGCACCTACGAAGAATGTATGCAGTCGCTGTAATAGCATGGACATAATCAGAAAACTTGTCGAAACCCAATTGCATTACATAGCAGTTGATATGTCCTTTATGATTTATATTTGTATTTGTACTTTGTTGTTATTGTCTTTATTTGACTAGTTAATTGTACTTTGTTACAATTATATTTAATTGAGTAGTTTGTTTTGTTTCTTTGTTCCCAATTATCGTTAAAAATCCATGCGTTGACTAATTATATATTTACCATTTTTGTTAAAGTTCATTAAATGTATAAAATTTATTTGTCTACAACAACTCTATAAACATTCAAACATTTAATTTTTATTTACTTTCTTTTGGCACCTTTTTATAAATCAATCACCATTTTGGTCCTAAAAAATGACTCGTGATTAAGACCAAATTATAGGGAACGATAAAACATCAAAAACTCTATAAACATACAAACATAAACCCCACAATCTCCATTATTCACTGTCTATTGCGACACTCCTTTTTTTAACCTAACTACATGAAAAAGAATTAAGTCTGGTGTAATTTTTCTTAGCTCATAAAATCTAACAACATCTAGGTAGTGGGATAACAATGTAGATAATAGCGCAACATGATTCTCAATCATACCATTAGCGTATCCCTTGATGCTAGAATCGTAGATCACTATTTATCGATGCAAGATGTCCATGTCGACCGTAACTTAATGTTGTTGGTTGTAGTTAATAGAAATATAAACCTACATAAAAAAAATTAATTAGTCTCGTAAATAGTATTATAATTATAAAAAAAATAACATTTTTAGCAAATATTATATTTTACCTTGTCAACCTCAATCCACATCCGTGGACCGAATAAATCTTCTTTCGCGCTGTGGGCATACAACAGCACGTCATTGCTCTATACAATGACAGAAATGTCATTTTTGTGTTGCTTAAAGAATAGTATAAAAGTCTCCTAAATTGGAAACAAACGAATAATTAATAAAGTGCATATAAGAAAATAAATGTAATTTAATTCAACACTTATAAAATAGTATGAGTCCACAGTAGTGGATAATTGTGGAAATGCATTAATGTAATAGTTTTTTCTAAATCAAACCACCTTCAGATGCTCATTAATATGTTGCATTAGCAAACAATTAAAATTATAAATTATTTAATATATATCAACACATATGATTACCGTCAAGTAAATGTGTAAATTCAAATAAATAAATTTTACTTACAAAGTCATCTAGCCAGGTGTGTAGCAATTCTTGAAACCATGTCAAGTTAGCTTCAAGGGCAAGTAAGATGACTACACACTCATCCTTGTCCAACCAGACCTGAAACTCAACTAAGATGGCCGAGTCTATCTGTTGTAATAGATTTATGTCTGCTTGAGGTTCTATTTGAATTTCAATTTTCTTCTTCTCATGTATCTTTTTTGGAAAGGGATTTTTATATGGGGTGTGCAAATACCATGTAGGTCTATACAGTCTCCTATACTAACTTACACCGTCATGCAGGGTAGGTAAGATCTCAACACTTACAGGACTGTCAATCAGTGTCTGAGGCTGTATGTCATGACCAGTAACTGGGGTCTGAAAACCATATTGACAGCTTGCCTATGTATTCTCTCCAAACTAAAATATAGGTATATATTAAAATAAGTCAAACTGCAATTAAGATACTGCGATTTTAAATTTATTTTGCTCATCATATTTTGGCTTTTGTTGGGTTGGAATGAGTATGACTGTCTAAAGTATATCACCATCTGTTGTGTAAGATTGGTCCGGAGCTGATCAACCATTGTAAAAATTTCACCATTGTCCTTTTTCATTCTCTGCAGCAGTGCAGCTTTAGTACGATCAAATCTCTTAATCATTTTCTTCCGCAGTTGCTCAATCTAATGTGTAACGTTATGGTCTACAGATGCATTGTGTTTAGACTACAAGAAACATAACCATAAACAATGACTTATTTATAAATATATATATATATATATATATATATATGAAAATTTCTCGTTAGTTAATCACGTAAATAAGTAATATATCGTTGCTCCAGGTAATGGTACTAACATTTATGGGTTTGCCTATTCATATCCATCCCCCTCCACATCCATATCATTATCTTTAGGGTCACTAAAATGGACATAGGCTCTTTGACACTTGCTCTTGCTCTTTTTATAATCATACATATTTGGTAAGCTCCCAGCATAACTTTCGCTTGGAATGCCTAGATGTCTAACCCTTTGCATGACTGCCTGCTTATTCTCATAGTCGTTTGGTACTAGTTTACGATGTACTGAAAGAACCTACAAATTTAAAAATTAAGTTATGCATAATACAAAAACATTTATATACTTATATTTTTCATTAATCTCAAAACATACCACATCACTCTCTAATATTGTATTCTTAACATCATTGAACTGTGGAGTCCCTCGAGTTGTCCAATTCAAGATACGAGGGAAGTGATCACTGAAGTAAATACAGAAAACCTCACTGCACACTGAAATTGCCTTGAAAATCCATACTTAATATAATCATTATTAAGATATAAGTTTAGCTTATACAAAAATAAATAAATAATTAAGATCAAAATGTTAAGTATGATATACCAGAAATGTGTGCGAAAATTCATACACGTTGTAACTCTCAAACTTACTCTATGCAAATTCTTTTGTATTTATTTTTCAAGTTTTTAGAATGCGACATTCTTAAGTGAGTTATAAAGTACGATCCATGCAATATTGCCCCATGGATACTTATTAAACTCATCAACATCATCCACTGAACATAGTATAAATATTTTGAATCCCACTACGTTCGTCGCGTGAGATTAAAACATGATGCACAAAATAGAATAAACTCAACTTTACTGCATCTTTATCATCTATCTCCGTTAATTTTAGACATCTGTACCATTTATCAAGAAATATGTACGACAATTTTTTTATCCCGAAAAATATGTATCCCATAATTGAGTGCCCAATTTACTATTCAGCTATTGGACGGGAGGGTAATCTCACATTTCTAGTTCGATGATAAGTACAAGCTCCTGCAGGCTAAATCGAATGTGTTTCTTCCCTATATAAAATCACTTCTTATCGTGTAAATCGGAGGTATGTACCTCACGCAATAATAACTCATGCATCAAAATACCTAACAAAGTCAAATCTGATATATCTAAAAAATACCCCATACACGTATGCCTAAATAATTTCTTTTGATTCTTTATTAGTTTTCCCTTTATAGAGTTTAGACCCCATATCTTCGAAGAAGCCGTCATTGATGCATAAAAAATATATATACTCTAAAAGTCTATATTTTTTCGATACATTATTTTTCCTATAATAATTAAGAAAATAAATTAAATTAATAAATTAATATTATTAACAAATAACAGACATACATATTAACTAACATACCATATTATTTAAAACAAATTACAAATAATATATTAATTCATATTGTAACAGTGCAACATTAAGAAAATTAAGCCTATGAAGGCGTCACATGGTGCAACAATGCAGCATTGCTGACTCAAAGTCCGCGATGCTACTACGAGATGCGCCCTTGGACACGATGGCCTCGAGATTAAAGAAAACTAGGCAACAGTTGGCCACCGTATAGTTTAGGCAAAATACACCTAAAATTTCTATTTTTTCTCATTTTTAACGTTTCTTAGACCATTCTAACTTATTTGTTTTTATATATAATTCATTAATTTCACCTATTTCTAATTTTAAATGTAAATTTTAATAAATTTCTAACAACATTAAAAAATTTTAAAAACTTATTAAGAATTGACAATTTTCTTCATTTGAAGTGACAAATATGTTGTGTAAGATCCGATTTATGCAATGAAAACTTTAAAATATTTTATCTAACTAAATTTGTAAAACTTTAAATTATTCAGTGGAAAGAGTAGGAGAATAATTTTATTTTGATTTTAGGACAAAATTGCCTTATTTTAAAAATTTTGGTTAATAAAAAGTAATAATTTAAAAATTGATTAAAATAATAATAATAAAATATGAGGGTTATTTATAAAATTTTCTCTAATATATAAAGTTTAAATTTAAAACAAATTTGACACAAATACAAATTTAGATAAATTCTGCCAATACTCACAATAAGTATCTACAGATCTTTACTTAATAAATTATTTTAAAGAAATAATAGAACCCAATGTCATTCTAGTTGATAATAAAGTTGTCAAATCATTGTCGTATAGTTTATTTGAAAATGTATTGGTTTTTAAAGTGTCGGATGGACTTGTGTAGTATAATAGTGTTGGAAGGGACCGAATAGTTATATTGTAGATTTATATTTCATATTTTTCTTTTTATAAACTATGTTATATGTTAATTGAATTAGTATTATTATATTTTTTTAGTAATTCAAACTTAAACTTGAGATATAATATTTTTGAGATATTTATAGTTTATTTGAAAGTAAAGTAATGATTTTTTAAAATATTTTTTATTATATTATTTTAAAAACTTACTTAACATTTATGGGTATCCATTATAGATTTTGTAAGTATTATACATTTGTTTGAGAAAAATTAATAATGAAATTTTAAACCACAATAAATATGGAAGAATTTGATATTATATTTTTACAGTAAATAAATTATAAATTTAAAAGTATTTATCCTAAACTTAATCTTTTATCATTCCTATTTGTAGGTGGGCTTAATGTCCGCATATGTCACCGAACACCCATTTTATCAATTTTCATCATTGATATTAACTAAATTAAGGGCAAAGTAGTAATTAGATAAAAACATTCAAAAATATATGAAATAAATAAAAGTACCCTTTCAAAATATTTCTCTTTCTCTTTCTATCCTCTTTCTCTTCTTCCCTCTTTTCAGGTATCTACGGAGGCCCATGCATGCGTCACCAACTAGGTGTAGAATTATTGCACCATCGTCCACGTGCCTAATTATTTTGAGCTATTTAATTTTGAATTTTCTTTTAATATTTTATTTTGAATATCAAATGGTTAAGTTTTTTTTGTCTAACGGTGGTTCGTAGGAGAATTCTAATTATAATGATGAATTTTTATTTTTTTGAAGATAATAAAAGTTTTCATTTAGAAAAGAGTACAAGGTTTAAAGAAAAAAGTTACTAATTTATTAATATGAAGTTGTTTTCGTAAATTTTATTTAAAGAGAAAAGTAAAGGGAAAGAAAGAAAGAAAGTGAAGAGAGAAAATAAATGAAAGAATCAAGAATATTATTTAATTTAAAAAAATATAAAACTAATTTTTATTTGAGATTTTGTTTTATTGACTTCTAAAGTATATTTTTTTGAACATGAATGGCACAAAGTATATTTAGCTTCATATCAAGGATAATAAAAGTACTTTTCTCCTTCAAATTAAGGGTAATATTGTCCTTTCATTGGTCAAATCAGGTTAACGTTAATTTTATTAACAAAAATGTGATAGAACGGTGTTCAACGACAGCGGTCATAAAACTTAAATACGATAATGTGTAAATAATTGATGGGAGTGATAGAAGTTTACCTAAAAAACTAATATTGAATGAAAATATAATTAATGACAAAATTATTAAGAAATAATAAATTAATAATAGTGTTCTCCTAAAATTTTTTAAAAGTTGAATACTCAAAAGTTTAAATATCGGTCTATAAAATACACTTAATTAGAGGTCGTTTTAAAAGTAAAAAATAAATTGAGGGTCTCAGATAATGAGAGTAAGCCGCTCATAGATTACTATAAAGAACTCAGAATCGTCTACAATAGATCTCAATGAGCCCTACCTGACACACCAACAAAAGTTATTCAAAGTCTAACTATTATAATTAAGAAATTTTGCGGGGTGAATCTTTTTTAATTCTTATTATTATTAACTAAATCCCGGAATATAAATGAAGATAAATTTACTAATTATTTTTTTTAAAAATAGACAGTTTTCTCTATTTTTTTTAAAAACTCAAAAAAACACAATTTGTAATAAATTACACTTCTATTTCAAATAGTTTTCTCAACTATCAAATGGGACCTCTAGTCCTTTCCGAATCAAATCCAAACTCAACACATCAATTTTATTTTAATTTACAAAAATTAAATTATAAAAAAAACTAACATAAAAGGTGAAAACTGTCATTATATTACAGAAACCATCTCTCATTTGTTCAAAACATATTTACAAGATGCATAAAGTTTATATTACTATGCAAAAAATCAAAAAGTGTTACTTAGTATATTTATATTTACAAAATGATCATCTAACTTGATGTATGAGAATCAACAACCTGCATATCGAGGCCTGCACTTGGAAAGAATTTTAGAAAATATAAAACATCAAACGGGTGAGTTAAAAGAGATCAGTGAGTGTTTTTATAATTTCCAGTAAAAATAATATTTTATATAAATATTAAATTTTGAATACTGCCTAAAACATACTTTTCAAGCTATTATAAAACTGTAAAACTGTTTTTAATAATCATATGCTGATAAACTCCTTCAGAGCGATTTTTATTAATAATTTATGTAAACAATGGCCAGAATCTGTAAAACATAATGATTAACATGTACACATATAAAATACATGATATGCGTTTGGTAACTCAAAAATTGTTAAAACTCTCGCTTGGCCATTTTCTTTCTAAACTGCACCAAATAGTAACATAATATCTCTATACTCATGCAGCGACTAAACTAGCACCGCACAACGTGAGTAGGTCACAGGGCGTCTAAACTAGCAACTCTCACTGGCTACGCAACAAAATTCTACATCGCCTACATATAGCGAAACAATACCCCGTACACATAGAGTGACTTACATGACTAGACAACTCGACTTCCCAAAATTAGTGACACCCCCCCAATACTTGCCCATGCATACGGGATATATCGACCGAGTCTTAAACTATCACCACACTGTAAATCTGAGGGTACCAATGACTTTTGAAAACTAATTTAATAATTTAAAAAACTGTTTCTCAAACTAAACATAAAAATTCATAATTATAATAGTATACTAAAAATTATAAATCATGCTTATACATTTAAAATTATATAAACATAAAATTTCAATATGCTAAACATATTATACGAAAGATAAATAATTACAGATTTTCCCTTACCAAACGCTCCAAGCTAAATTATTCTCCTTAAATTTTTCTTCTTTTACCACTCTCAGTTTCCTTCAGCTACATGCCACAATTGACATTTAAAACCTTTACTAATACTAAAATTACATCTAAACTAGTAAGCACTCTAATTGGAGTACAATGCCTAGATGGACTCCACTTTCCATTTTCATTTTCATATACATTCAATTTTCTTTAATTCACTATCCGACGCTATAAATACTTGCCCATGCATACGGGATATATCGACCGAGTCTTAAACTATCACCACACTGTAAATCTGAGGGTACCAATGACTTTTGAAAACTAATTTAATAATTTAAAAAACTGTTTCTCAAACTAAACATAAAAATTCATAATTATAATAGTATACTAAAAATTATAAATCATGCTTATACATTTAAAATTATATAAACATAAAATTTCAATATGCTAAACATATTATACGAAAGATAAATAATTACAGATTTTCCCTTACCAAACGCTCCAAGCTAAATTATTCTCCCTAAAGTTTTCTTCTTTTACCACTCTCAGTTTCCTTCAGCTACATGCCATAATTGACATTTAAAACCTTTACTAATGCTAAAATTACATCTAAACTAGTAAGCACCCTAATTGGAGTACAATGCCTAGATGGACTCCACTTTCCATTTTCATTTTCATATACATTCAATTTTCTTTAATTCACTATCCGACGCTATAAAATTGCTTAATACTCCAATAATTCGGTTGGACATAATTGCCCTTCACCTTACCAAGAATGGACAATTATGTCCCATTTACTTCATTCTTGATTTCCATAATCCATATTACAACCAATTGACACAAGAAATCACTTATACACAATAATTGAACCAAAACACAACTCAAACCCTAAAATTCCTAAAGTAGTTGAATTCATTATCTTCCACCCAACACATTCCTTTCCTTAATTTCTTGTTCCAATGACATTCAAATTATGTCAATTTAATTATAATGCTCTAATAACATTCAATTGAAGTTTCTACACCAAATCACATCAAACCCTAATTCATACCTTACTAATTCCTTTTGTTTGGTGCTCCTTTGAGCTTCGCACTTGAATTCAACACAAATCTAAGTCAATAATTCAAACAAAGACATTAATTGAAGTAATCTTGATAAATCATATACTGCCATCCCTAAATAATGCTTTTTCTTACCTCTTTCCTTGGATTTTTCACTAATGCATGATCTATTTAACCTTAGGAACTTGAGCTTAGCTTGATTTTAGCTTGATCATGCATGAAAAAGCTTTGAATTTACTGCTGATTTTACAAGTGGCGAAATTCTCCCCTTTTTGTCTCCAAATTTGGTCGATAGTCTCTTCTTTCAATATCAAATTTTGCTTTTCATTTAGACCAATTTTCCAGCACTTATTTACTGTATATAGTATCCTCTAAAATGTCTAATTTGCCCTTCAACTAAACTCTAAATATTAAAAATACTATTGGTTAGAAATGAAGGCATATGATTAGTCAATTTCTAACTATTTAATTAAATTAGTCAAACTAACCAAATTACACTTTAACTTAGTAATCCATGAGCTTATTCCTCATTGGTTCATTTGAAAAGGCATAGATTGTGTTTCTTAACAAGGGTTCATTCCATGTATAAGACTCGCATGGAATTTATGTGTGCTTAAGTTGAATTTTTCATTTCTAAGCCAATAGAAAAATTTTGAAAATATTCAATGATCGTCTGATTCCACAATTGACTATGAAATTACCATTTTAGGTCTAATACTTTTGACGCGCTCTATAAAAAAAAATTCTAATAGAGTTAAAACCGTGTAACCCTACGGTTTCTCTATTACTTAATACCGAAATCTAGGTATCTACACTATTAATAAGGATCAGATATTACAGTTTCACCCTCCCTAAAAAACTTTTGTCCTCAAAATTTAAACCATACCTGTCCAAAGAGGTAGGGATGTATGTACTCGCATTTAATCTTCACGTTCCCACGTGACTTCTTTTACTCCATGGTTCATCTATAACACATTCACCAAGGAAATGCTTTTATTACGAAGCACTTGCTTTTTTCGGTCTAGAATTTGCACAGTCTTCTCTTCATAGGTCAAATTCTCATTCAGTTCTACTGACTGTTCCCTTAGGATGTGCAAAAGGTCTGCTATGTACTTGCAAAGCATGGAAACGTGAAATATATCATGGATTCTGGCCAACTCTTCTAGTAACCATAGATGATATGCCATCTTTCCAACTCTTTCAATTATCTCATATGGCCCAATGTATTGGGGACTCAACTTCCCTCGCTTCTCAAATCTTAATACTCTTTTCCATTGTGATATCTTCTAGGAGACTTTATCACCAACTTGGAACTCCAAGTCCCTTCTCCGATTATCTGCATAGCTCTTCTGTCTATCGTTAGCTATTTTTAATCTCTGTCTGATAATTTGAATATTTTCTAAAGTAATCTAGACAATTTCTAAACCAATAAGCTTCTTTTCACCAACCTTATCCTAGTAAACTGGAGTTCTGCACTTTCTTCCATATAATGCTTTATATGGTGTCATCCTAATGCTGGCTTGGTACTTATTATTGTAAGCAAACTCCATCAATGGTAGGTGAGTATCCCAGCTCTCCTTAAACTCTATAACACACATCCTAAGCATATCCTCAAGTATTTGAATCGTTGGCTCAGACTAGCCATCCGTCTATGGATGATCGTTCTTTTAGATTGGCCATCCGTCTGTGGATGAAAGGTCGCACTGAAATTCAATTTAGTGCTTAGGGCTTTCTGTAAGCTGGGCCAAAATCAAGAAGTAAACCTCGGATCTCTATCTGACACTATGGATACTAGAGTGCAATGAAGTGCTACCACCTTATCTACGTACAATTAGGCCAATTTATCCAAGGAATAATTACTTCTGATGGATAAAAAATAGGCAGATTTCATTAGTCTATCAACAATTACCCATATCACATCATTGCCTCTTTGGCTACGCGGAAGTCTTAAGATGAAATCTATTGTTATCCTCTCCCATTTTCACTCAGGGATCGGAAGGAGTTGTAAGAGCCCTACAGATTTCTGTTGTTTGGCATTTACTTGTTGGCAAGTTAGGCATCTGGAGACAAATTCAGTTATATCTTTTGTTGTGTGATTTCTATAACACAAACTAACGCAAGTGCACGTATCGCAACAAGTAATAAAGTGATGTGTAGAGTATCGTTCCCACAGAGAATGATTTATCTTTTCTAGTTTAAGTACTGAAATGGTGTCTTTCTACTATTATCCAGAAAATGATTTAATGTATGAGATTAAACTACTCAAGTAAAAGAACAACTTAATGATGCTAAGTGATAAACTAAATTACCAACAAATTATATTCAATATGAGAAATCCTAGGATTACAAACTATCCCCCATTATGCAAATAAATTCAGCAGAATCTCTTTGATGTTTATTAGTTCTCAACTTGATATATTGACCAAAACACTTAACACATCACAAGCCTCTTTTGCAGGTCAAGTGAATCTATTCCATCCAATCAAATATCTATATGTCTATGATAAATAAATTGAACAAAATTCATTAAGCAAAAGTTTTATGAGCCATACATGCCTTATGAGTATATGTCTATCTCATATGAAACTCAAGTGTACTACACTATGATCATGCATCAATATGCTTAAGACTAAATACCTAAATGCCTTTGTCAAGTTTATTTAAGCATTTTTAGATCAATTTAACCACTGGCCAAGTAATCAAATAGCATTAAGCACAAGCACAATGAATATATCAAAAGCTGAATTAATACCATAAAAGAGAGAACTAAAATCAATCACATAATGAGTTCAAGGATGTAATCCTAGATGAACGAAATTAGCTCATCATTAAACTACACAATCTTGAAGCTAATTCCATCAATACATGTAAACTAAACATCTTACAACAAGTAAAGAATCAAAGCAAAGAAGACATCCCTGTCAAATGCCTTTGTTGTTGAAGCTTGCTTCCCTCCTCTTTGATTTCTTCAAACTTAGAAGTTAGGTGTTTCTTTGTGTTTCCAGCTACTGTCCCAGCTGGAGTCCTCCTCAAAATGTAAGTTTTGAGCAAATAAATAGGTAAGAGCACGGAATTAGGGCGCATTTTGGGTTGCTTTTGGGTTTCCTAATTTTCAGGAACCTGTCACACTTTGTTGCCCAGGTCTCGGCGCCGCGGCGCTGCGATTTGGCGCTGCGGCGCTCACTTTCTGCAATCGGCGCCGCGGCGCTGAAATCCAGTGCTGCGGGGGCTGCACTGTAGCAAACAGTAGTACTGTAGCAACAGTACCACTGTAGCAACAGTGCCTCCATTCGTATTTTTATCTCTAATGCTCCAATTTGCGTCCGTTTTCCGGTATTTTTGCTCCGATAATGCTTCAACCTATAAAACAACATTAATATACATAAATAGCCCAATTATTGAGATAATTTGAACAAATATCAAGTTAGGAAGATAAAATAGTTTATACAATTACGCCTTATCATCTTTCTTCATGCTTTTCCACCAATAGTGCTTTTTTAGGGTACAATACATTTTTGTGCTCCTCGGATGCATAGCATATACAGAAGAATGAGTTTATTTCGTAATCTCATTTCTTAACTCATTCACATTCGGTACACATAATCTCTGACCTAAGGTTACTATACCATCTCCGATCACTGAAAAGTCTTTTCATTGCCAAACTCGATTTCATCCTTCAATTTAACTATTTGTGGATCTTGAGTTTGTAATTTTCTAATCCGATCAACTAATATCAGACGGACCTAAAATGTGGCTAATAGTGCTCCCGAATTTGACAACTCCAGTCTCACACCCAAAGACCTCAATTCTATTAGCATTGATAGATCTGTGGCCTTTAAGTGAGCTACTAAGTTGATAGGCTTCCTACTGAGAGTATCTGCTACCACATTAGCTTATCCAGGATGGTACTGAATTATTCACTCATAATCCTTAATAAGCTACAGCCATATTCTCTAGCTTATATTTAGCTCTTTCTGGTTGAACAAGTACTACAGGCTCTTGTGGTTTGTAAAACTTTTGCAGGGAACCTTATACATGTAATGCCTCCAAATTCTTAAGGCAAAAACTACCACTGCTAGTTTTAGGTCATGTGTGGGATAATTCTGCTCATACTTCTTCAATTTTCTGGAAGCATAGGCTATTACTTTCTCCTTCTACATCAGTACACAATCTAGACCTTGCCTAGAAGCATTAAATATATTGTAAATCCATCATTCACTGACAGAAGTGTAAGCATTGGGGTTGAGGTCAACCTTCTCTTCAACTCATCAGAACTCTGTTGGCATGCCTCAGACCATACAAACTTTTCTTCTTTTCGAGTCAGCTTAGTCAGAGGAGCGGTTATCTTTTGCAAATCCCTTTACAAACTTCCTATAGTACCCAGCCAGAAACAAGAAATTGCAGACCTCCGTCACATTCTTGAGTTGTCTCCAATTCACTATAGCTTCAATCTTCTGGGGATCTACAGATACCCCTTCTGCAAAGACTGCATGTTCCAAAAATGTAACTCTATCTAGTCAGAACTGGCATTTACTAAGTTTGGTGTATAGTCAATGCTCCATTGGAGTCTACAAAATAACCCTCAGATGTTTTGCATGTTTCTTTTTACTACCTGAATAGATCAGTTATCATTAATAAATACTATTACAAACTAATCCAAATAAGGTCAAAAATTTCGGTTCATAAGATCCATAAAGACAGTTAGGGCATTAGTTTGCCCGAAAGGCATGATCACAAATTCATAATGCCTATATCGAGTTCTAAAGGCAGTTTTAGGAACATCTTCCTCCCGGATTTTCAATTAATGATAGCCTAAACTCAGATCTATCTTGAAAAATAATCTGGCCCCCTGTAACTGATCAAACAGATCATCAATTCTTGAAAGTGGATATTGATTATGTACTGTTACTTTATTCAATTCCTATAATCAATTCACAATCTCATACTTCCATATTTATTTTTTACAAACAAGACTGGTGCCCCCCCAAGGAGATGTACTCAGCCCGATGAAACCCTTATTAACCAACTCTTTCATCTGAACCTTCAATTCTTTCAAATTTGAAGTAGCAATTCTGTAGGGTGTTTTAAAAATTGGTTTCATTCCAAAGGCTAATTTTATTCGAAACTCTACTTTCCTATCTAGAGGTAACCCCGGAAGATCATCTGGGAATATATCCAGAAATCTCTAACCACTGAAATATCCTCCAATTTCATTCTACTATCTCTTACTTCTATTGCATAGACTAAATACCCCTAACATGACTTTTGGAGCATCTTTCTTACCGTCATTACAGATACCATAATGGCGGAAAGTATTTTTCGTACCCCACAGAAAATAACTTCAGTTTCCTCAGGCCTACATAATCTGACTTATTTTCAAAAGCAATCCACCATGGCCCAATATTTGGATAACCAATCTATCCCCAAAATCACATCAAATTCATTGATGGCTGGCAAGATCAAGTCAACCAAAAATTCTTGGCCCCTATACTTACTTTTCTACCTCTATACACCTTTTATGCTACAATGGAGTCTCTTATAAGAAGAGACACTGCCATGCTACAATCTAATAACTGTGGCACTATACTAACATTTGCAGTAAACCCTATAGAAATAAAAGAGTGGGTAGCTCTAGGATCTATCAGTACATAAGCATCTCGATCACAGACTGACATCGTACCTGTCATTACTTCTAGCGTCGCATCTACCTCCTACTAGGTCACTGTAAACACCCTAGCCTGGGTACGAGGTCTGCCTTACTGCCCTTTAGATAATCCACCTCGACCGACTCCCCCACTAGGCTGGCTTGAATTATTGGGCCCTTTGAATTGGGAATCACATCTACTCTGTTCTCGGCCACCACTGGTTTGTCCCGGAGTTGGTGGTTTATTTTCTAACTTACTACTATCTTTAACATTTAGACAATCTCTTATAAAGTGGCCCTTTTAACCACACTTATAACAATCGATAATTCCCTTCTTACAAATCCCAGGATAAGCCTTTCCACATTTGTTACACATTGAAAAATCCTTCAAACTCTCTTTAGTACTCCGAGATCCAGGTGATGGTTTCCTGACAGAAGCATAACCTGATTGAGCTCTTTGGCTTAGTTTCTGACTACTGGACCATGTAGTTCTCTCCTCCGTTCTCCCGAATTTACTAGGTTTTGCTCGAGAACTACCTGTCAAGCCTATTTTCTGGCCCTGTTATTTCAGCTTAAGAATGGCTGCCATGCTTCTTTCAACTCGAGTTGCAGCTTCCATCAATGCTCCGTACTGAGTGTGAGTTGTTGATACTACATAGACCCTGATTTGAGGATTGAGGCCTACTGTAAATCGATTAACCTTTTGCTCCTCATTATTAGCTATGAAGGGAATGACACAGATGAACTCTGAAAATTTCTTTTCGTACTCTACCACGGAGAGGGAACCTTGTTCTAGCTTTAAAAATGCTTCTATCTTCACATCTTTATAACTCTTGAGGTGGACTTTATCTAGAAATTCTCTTCTAAAAAGCACCTAAGACACTCTCTCGGGATTCCTCCTCTGCAAAGCCTTTCACCAATCCTTCGCCATTTCCTTTAATAGAAATGCTGAGTATGAAACCATTTGTTCTTCAGAACACCCTATAACCTGAAAAATTTCTTCATTGATATCTAACCAAGATAGGGCTTTCTCAGGGTCTTTAGTGCCATCATAAGGTTTAACGCCCAATTTCTTAGCGTGTTCAATAGACACTCCCGCTTCTCTCAGCTGTTAAATTGTTGCAGCTAGTATCTGGGCTATTTGAGCTACATTTATGTTTCCACCCTCTCGCTCGGCAGGATGAGATGACTCAAGAGGGGTTTGATGCATGTGAACATTTATTGACTCATTCATATGCTCATCTTTAGACGTAACAGACTCTGCAGCTGTTCTACTAGTACGTGGCCCCTTTCAACAATGCATATTTTCTATAAATTTTAGTAATAAAAATGGTTATCTAATGCATGAAATTGAATTTAATAAAATTAGAAAATGCATGAAATTTCAAAAAATCTAAATCTGAAACTAAATGTTTTAATTGAAAACTTCAAAAACCAGGCTCTGAAACCACTCTGACAGGACCTGTACCGGAACCTTCTACAGTAGATCCCAGTGGCCCCGCTTGGCACCCCAATGGAAGTTCTTCAAAGTCTAACTACCATAACTAAGGCGAACTCTTTTTAATTCTTGCTACTACTAACTAAATCTTGGAATACCAGTGAAGATAATTTTATAAATATTTTTACAAAAAGGGACAAAGGTTCCTCTATTTTTTTGAAAAACCCAAAAAAACACAACCTGTAATAAATCACACTTCTATTTCAAATAGTTTTCTCAACTATCAAATAAGACCTTCAGTTCTTCCTGAATCAAATTCAAACTCAACACATCAATTTCTTTCTAATTCACAAAAATTAAATTATAAGAAAACTATCCTATTAATGAAATGTGAAAACTGTCACTATACTTCAGAAACCATTTCTCGTTTGTTCAAAACATATTTACAAGATGCACAAAGTCTATACTACTATGAAGAAAATAAAAAAGTGCTACTAAGTACATTTATATTTACAAAATGATCGTCTAACTTGGTCCACTAATTTGATGTAGGAGAATCAGCAACCTGTATACCGAGGCCTGCACTTGAAAAGGATTTTAGAAAACATAAAATATCAAACGAGTGAGCTAAAGGAGCTCAGTGAGAGCTTTTATAATTTCCAGTAAAAATAACATTCTATATAAATATTAAATTCTAAAATACTGCCTAAAACATACTTCTCAAGCTATTATAAAACTATAAAACTGTTTCTAATCATCATATACTGATAAGATCCTGCCGATCGATTTTTATTAATAATTTATGTAAACAATGGCCAGAATCTATAAAACATAATGATTAACATGTACACATATAAAACATGTACTCTCGCTTGACCATTTTCTTTCTAAACAACACCAAATAGTAACATAAAATCTCTATACTCATGCAGCGACTAAATGAGCACCACACAACGTGAGTAGGTTATAGGGCGTCTAAACTAGCAACTCTCACTGTGACATCTAAAGACATCTCATTGGCTACGTAATGAAATTCTACATCGCCTACATATAGCGAGACAATACCCCGTACACATAGAGTGACTTACATGACTCGATAACTTGACTTCTCAGAGTTAATGACACACCCCTAATACTTGCCCATGTGTACGGGATATACCGGTCGGGTCTTAAACTTTCACCACACTATAAATTTGAGGGTACCAATGGCCTTTGAAAACTAATTTAATAATTTTAAAAACTGTTTCTCAAACTAAACATAGAAATTCATAATTACAATAGTATACTAAAAATTGTAATTCATACTTATACATTTAAAATCACATAAACATAAAATTTCAATATGTTAAAACATATTAAACGAAAGGTAAATAATTACACATTTTCCCTTACCAAATGCTCTAAGCTCAATTCTACTTCCTAAATTTTTCTTCTTCTTTTACTGCTCTCAATTTTCTTCACCTACATGGCACAATTGACATTTAAAATATTTACTAATGCTAAAATTATACCTAAACTAGTAAGCGCCCTAATTAGTGTACAATGCCTGGATGGACTCCACTTTCCATTTTTATTTTCATATACATTCAATTTTCTTTAATTCACTATCCAACACCATAAAATTGCTTAACACTTCAATAATTTAGTTGGAAATAATTGCCCTTCACCTTACTAAGAATGGAAAATTATGTCTCTTTTACTTCATTCTTGATTTTCCATCATCCATATTACAACCAATTGACACAAGGAATCATTCATACACAACAATTGAACCAAAACACAACTCAAACCCTAAAATCCCTGAAGTGGCTAAATTCACCATCTTCCACCCAACACATTCATTTCCTCAATTTCTAATACCAATGGCATTCGAATCTTGTCAATTTAATTCTAATGCTCTAATAACATTCAATTGAAATTTCTATACCAAATCACACCAAACCCTAATTCATACCTTGCTAATTCATTTAGTTTGGTGCTCCTTTGAGCTCCACACTTGAATTCAACTGAAATATAATTCAATAATTCAAACAAAGACATTAATTGAAGTAATCTTGATAAATCATATACTACCATCACTAAATAATGCTTTTCTTGCCTCTTTCCTTGGAATTTTCACTAGTGCATGATCTATTTAACCTTAGGAACTTGAGGTTAGCTTGATCATGAATAGAAAAGCATGAAAAAGCTTTGAATTTACTGCTAGATATGGTTCTGCAAGTGGTTGAAATTGGGCGTGGACCAAGAGAATCTCACAATATGTAGTGTATTCATTGTGAAGTGGGGCAACATTTTGGATTTAATAGTTCTATCCTAGAAATTTCAGCAAACCGAATATATATTTTAGGATTCCTCGGGTTGTGCACTTGTCTAGACTTAAATGTTAAGTACATCACTTAATTAGTTGACAATAGTTGTTAACAAATTAGATGATTACAACTGGCACAATTTTGGTCCATGAATTATTTTACCATAAATTCACTTATTAACCTTGTTAGTAAAATCAAATAAGGTAAAATTAATTATTCAAATAGTTTTTAAATAATTGAATAAATATTATTCAATTAAATAATATATATTTTTTATTTGTTTGTTATTTTATTGTTAAACGGAAGACATGCCTAATTTAAAAAACATAAATTAATATAGTGGATCACCATTTGTAAAATTAATGGTCCATTTATTTTTAGACCTTTGAAAATTGGTTGGCCACTTAGTGAAAGTAATAGAGCACTTGTGAAGTGCAACAACCACTAAACATTGATGAAAACTCATTTTGATTTTTTGGATCAAAGAAAGAAATGGATGAAAAAGAGAGAGGGTGATTAAAAGAGAGTTTTTGAAAGCCATTCTTTAAACAAGGAGTTGTGGAAAGAACTAGAGAGAAACAAAAGCCAATTCATCTTATTTTTCTTTCAAGAAACAAAAAACTTGTTGCTAAAAATTCGGTTACTGCCATTCTGGATTCACAATCTCACCGGATTATGGTGAACTAAAATTGTACAAGAATTCACTTCAAGGTAATCTCAACATTTGGAGCTTGAAACAATCTGAAAATTTGAAATCTTCACCAAAGTTCTTCAAAAGTATGTTTCTGTAATTTTAAGTTGTTAATGATTTAATTTACATGTGTATATGTTGATTGTATACATAATTTTGTTGTAAAATCATTTATATGATCCATGTATTTAGTTTCTTCAACATATACACAATCACATGCATACACGCTAAAACACGTTAATACGGAAGTAGAATGGGTTCTTAGGAAAGTCAATGAAGGGATCTACGGTAATCACTTAGGAATAGAGGTATTAACCCATAAGATATTCAGGATCGGCTACTATTGGCTGACTACTCTTCAAGACACCAAAGAGTTGGTCTGACATTGTGATATATGCCAGAGGTTCGCAGATAAGATATAGGTATTAGTTGCAAAATTAACTATAATGGCAAGACCTTGGCCGTTTGCCTAATGAGGGCTTGATCTGATAGGTCCCTTACCTTAGAGAAGGGGATCTTACAAGTATAAAGCTATGGCAGTAGATTATTTCACTAAATAGATCAAGGCCGAACCACTATCCAAGATAACCGAGAAAAGTGTATGGGATTTTGTTTAGAGGAATGTAATATGTTGATACAGAATCCCATACATGATTATTATTGACCATGGAAAGTAGTTGGACAATAATAACTTCAATGATTTATGCAATTAGTTGAGAGTTTACTTATTGTTCGGTCACCAGTCCACCCAAAGAACAATGGTCAGGTAGAATCCTCCAACAAAAGTATCAAAAAGTTGCTAAAGAAGAAAGCGACTGACAGAAAATGAGGATGGGTAAAAGAGTTACCTGAGGTTCTATAGGCTTTTAGAACCACAAGCAAAACGGCAATCGGTGAAACCCCATTCTCATTAGCTTTTGGTTGTAAGGCAGTAATCTCAGCTGAACTTGATGCCCAACTCATAGAGTATTACATTTCTCTAAGGCAGCCAACAATGAATTGATCATAGGGCACCTCGATTCAGTTGAATAGGTAAGAGAAAATAACCAAATTTGAGTAGCTGCTTACTAGTAAAAAATTGCCACGTACTATAACAGGAGGGTTCGAGCAAGGGAATTCAATGAAGGTGACCTAGTGCTGATGAGAGTCATACTAAATACAAGAAGTCCTATAGATGGAGTTCTCAAACGAACCTAGGAGGGCCCCTATAAGGTTGTCAGATGCTTAAAAAAGGCTTATGAGCTTGAAGAAGTGGATGGGCAAACAGTACGAAAGCCACATAATACGTAACTGATAAGGAAGTATTATCCATAAGATTCGTGTTTTATTTCTTTACAAGATTGAAAATTTTTATATGTCTGCCACATTTGAATAGAATACTACTAATAAAGGTTATTATTTTCTTACATGTCCTTCTGAATAAATGGCTATATGCAATCTAACTTAAATGGTTGTCTAAACTCACATATGAATAAAAATCATAAAGAATAGAAACACCCTTAAAGGTATACTATGTAGGGGTATGACACTTAAGGGGTTAACCATAACCAGTCGAGCAGGGTAACATTGGTAGAGGTAAAACCTACAAAGGTGCGATACCCAAGGGGTTGACCAGACATTTGAAAAAAGAGCCATGCCTTTAGAGGTATACTCTGTAGAGGTGCGACACTAAAGGGGTTACCCAAAATTAGTCGAGCAGGGTACGCTCTTAGAGGTAAACCATATAGAGGTGCGACACTCAAGGGGTTGACTAGTAATTTAACAAGAAGAATGACGCTCTTAGTGGTATACTCTGTATGAGTGTGACAATCAAGGGGTTGCCTAGAACTAGTGGAGCAGGGTAACACTCTTAGAGGTAAACCCTACAAAAGTGTGACACTCAAAGGGTTAACTAAACATTTGACAAGAAGAGCAACGCCTTTAGAAGTATACTCTGTATGGGTGCGACACTCAAAGGGTTACACAGAACCAACCGAGTAGGGTAACGATCTTAAAGGTAAACCCTGGGTAACGATCTTAAAGGTAAACCCTATAGAGGTGCGACACTCAATGGGTTGACTAGACATTTGACAAGAAGAGCAATGCCCTTAGAGGTATACTCTGTAGGGGTACGACACTTAAGGGGTTACCCAAAACCAACCGAACAGGGTAACACTCTTAGAGGTAAACCCTATAGAGGTACAACACTCAATAGGTTAACTAGACATTTGACAAGAAAAGAAACACCCTTAGAGGTATACTCTAGTAGGGTGTGATACTCAAGGGATTACCCAGAAATGTGCCGAGTATGGTAACTCTTTTAGAGGTAAACCCTACAAACGTGTGGCACTTAAGAGGTTCACTAGACATTTGACAAGAAAAGCAATGCCCTTAGAGGTATAATCTGTAGGGGTGTGACACTCAAAGGGTTACTCATAACTAGCAGAGTAGGGTAATGACATATGATTGGTCAATTTCTAACTATTTGAGTAAATTAGTCAAATTAACCAAATTACACTTCAATTTAGCAATCCATCAGCTTATTCCTCATTAGTTCATTTGAAAAAGCATGGATTGTGTTTCTTAATAAGCGTTCACTCCATGTATAAGACTCACATGGAATTTATGTGTGCTTAAGTTGAATTTTTCATTTCTAAGCCGATAGAAAAATTCTAAAAATATTCCATAACCGTCTGATTCCACAATTAACTATGAAGTTATCAATTTAGGTCTAATACCTCTCATGCGTACCATAAAAAATATATTTCTAATAGGGTTAAAACTGGGTAAACCTATGGTTTATATATTCCTTAATGTTGAAATCTAGGTATTTACACTATTAATAGGGATTAGATATTATAGAACCTGTTTGGCTGATCGGACTAAGTGACTCAAGTAAGATCGACCAGCTCAACTTCTATCCGGGCTATTTATAACCACATGGATCTATACACAATGACTCGCCTAGCATACCAAGCAAGTTCTAAGTCCACCAGTAAGTCAGCATACCATAAAGGAGACCGGCATGGTAAATACGCCGACCTACCTCTATAGGCGAAGCCTCTAAAATTTATACAGGCCCACCATATGGAAGAGCCAAGCAACACTTAGTATCTTAAAAGAGAAATGCAAAATGAACTAGATAAGGCAAGTTGTTTAAAGAGGCAATTAACATTATTTTGGAGATAAAATTATACTATTTTAAAGGATATCCCCTAAATCACACCAATGGATAAGAAGATTATTCAAACACAACTACAAATTCAGCAATTCCTTAGAAAGACCAATGCTATGTAAAAAGTGAAGAAAAAGGCTAAGAAAGGTCTATCATATTGAATTCAAAACTTTTGATATGAGAATTTTCACCTTTCCCCTCAATCTCTCTCTTTCAAAACAGATACCTAACTTAAGTATTGGAGAGTCTTTGTTAGATTCACGCCTGCGCGAGGTATTAACGATAGTTTTTCCTATGTTTATAGGTATTATAGTGACCAGATACTCAGTAAACCTACGGTTACATGCTTAATAGGCAAGGCCCAATATTTTGATTCCCATGATAAAAAAATTTCAAAGTTTGTTAGCCCGAAACACCATTTTTTTGGTTAACAATTTTTAGCTCCGCTTGTGGGAATCGAGACAATAAGCTTTGCCATAGGCTTATAATCAAACATCATAAATGATAGAACACTCATACACCAGCTAGAATCCTCCTACAAGACAACCTCAAAAACGTGGATAGGAATGAAGGCTGTAAAACCCATCCAATGAACCCAGCAAACCACTTGGAAAATGCTTTACCGGTGAAAATTTAGGAGGAGTTACGAATGTTAAGGGTGGAAAGAGAATAATTGAGATAAATTATGGTTGACCTGTATGAAGAAGATAGAGGGTCACCTGAATCGGTGAAAGAGTTGTGTCCGGTTTAAATCAGACCTGAAAAGCCAGTAAGGTAGTCAAAATTGGGTCCTAACTGTAGCCCAGGATTAAAGAGGAGCTAACAACATTGCTATAGAAGTTTTCAGATATATTTTCCTTATCCCACAAAGACTGCCAAGAATAGATCCTACTCTTATTTTTCATAGGTTTGCTATAAATTTGATCTTTGGATTAATCAAACAGAAAATAGTGATATTTAATCAGGAAAGGAATGAGGCAATAGTAGCAGAGGTTGAGAAGTTATTGGTCGTAGATTTTATTAGGGAAGTCAACTATCCAGAGTCGCTCGTCATTATTGTGATGGTAAAGAAAGCCAATGAGAAGTGGAAAACATGCGTTGATTTCACCGACTTGAACAAGGCATGCCCAAAGTAAGTTTGATGTATAATATAAACCATTAACGGTTATTCAAGGGCAGACCTTAATTGATTTCATGCCTAAATACACTTATAGGGGCATAGAAGTGGAGGGGTCAGGATAAGAGACCCTCAAGAAAAGTATAGTATGAGTGCTATATATAGATGAAGCATCCAATGTCCAAGGATTTGGAACAAGTATCGTCCTTATTAGCCTGAAATAAGACAAAGTAAGTTATGCCATACAGTCCAGATTTAAACCCTCTAATAACGAAACAAAGTACGAGGCCCTTTTGGCTAGACTAAGAGTGGCTCAGGCTTTAGCAGTCAAGGATGTGCTGGTAAAGAGTGATTCTCAGTTAGTAGTGAACTAGATGAATAGCAACTTTGAGACACGAGAAGAGAAGATGATGGTTTACTTGGCTAAAGTTAAGAACTGGATGGGTTAATTCAATGAAGTAAAATTAAAGTTAATCAAGAGGTGTGAAAATCATTGAGCGAATGTTATAGCTCGGTTGCCATAAACAGTCCCTATCAAATTTATTCCGAACCTGAGCATACAACAGGAAGAGAAGGTAATGTAGATTGGTCCGTAACCCAGTTGGATGGATTCAATTAGAGACTACATCCAAAATGGAATGCTTCCGGCATACAAGAAAGAAGCCTACAAGCTTAAATATCGAGTAGCCTGATACTTGGTTATAGATGGAATATTGTGTAGGCATGGATTTTTTTACCCTTATATAAATGCTTAAGACCACATGAATGTTGGAATTTGTGCTTATGTGCCATCCCTTTTATGTATGAATATTTATTTCATATTTATACTATTATTATTTCATTAAATCACTAATTATAATATTTATATATGGTAAGATGCTTGTAATATTTCAGACATTGTATGATCTGAAAGAGTTTAGATCTGGTCTACAAGAGTTTAAATCAGTGATAAGAATTAGTAACATTGAGAGTTATAAATGCTAAGAGTTAGTAGGCTATAAGAGTTAATGCAAATCGAATGAGTTAAAGCCTTGTCTAAAATGGGATAAAGACCTAAGAATATATTAGTAATAATATAGTTGTAAAGAGTTGCAAATGGTGCTAAGAAATGTCATTATGCAAATATATTCTCAAAAACTATGTTTCTAATCTATCTTCACTGATGTGGGTTTATCGGCAAAGACCTTATAATACATATAGATTAGTGTATGTTTATATCTGGATGGTATAGATGGTTAGTCTTAGCAGACCACGAGTTTAGTAGAAGCTCATATAGAGATACAAGTATTCAGTAAGGACTGGTTCTGAACAGACTCAAAACAATCTCTAATTTATATCCCATAAAGTCGTCAATAGAGGGTTTTTCAAGTTGTGTAGTATTCGTGATCCTTTAACTTGAGTGTCGTGGTGGGCTTGTGAGTGATCCACCATACTTTGGTTTTACACATGTCAGAAACCTTTCATGGCATGACAGCTGGGTATCGCTGGGTATACTCAAAGAGTCTGATGTGCATAGATATGAAATTCATAAGCTCATTTGGGTGAGTAATATATCACAAAGCTCCAAGATTGTGTTTCAGAAAGTCTTATGACCATAAGCAGTAATTCTCGGGAAAAGAGTTTTACCCTAGGGATAAATAATATCACAAAAGTGTTTGCGAATATTATTTATTAAAATAAAAATCTGGAGATAATCTTACGCTTGAGCATATAGAGATTTGACGGTGTTGATTTATATCTCTGCTTTACCCAAATATAAATAATGAAGGAATTATACAAATATGTTATAACCTTAACTTGTATGGTCTAACACACCGCTTTGTATTATCCGTAACATGTGTGGAGGGCATCGTTCACAGACGTATGGAGAAGTTTCATATGACAAATCAAGTTTGGACCTAGAGAGTCTCACAATATGAAGTGTACTTGTTGTGCACTAGGGTAGCATTTTAGATTGAACAGTTTCATCCTAGAAATTCTAGCAAACTGAAAATATATTTCTTGGTTCCTCACGTTGTGTACTTGTCTAGACTTAAATGTTAAGTACATCACTTAAATAGTTGACAAGAGTTGTTAACTAATTAGATATTAACAAGTGGCACAATTTTGTTCTATAAATTGTTTACCATGAATTGTTTCACCATGAATTCACCCATTAACCTTGTTAGTAAACTTAAATAAGGTAAATTTAATTATTCAAATAATTTTTTAATAATTAAATAAATATTATTTAAATAAAAATTATATTTTTTATTTGTTTATTATTTTATTGTTAAATGGAAGATATACCTAATTTAAAAAACATAAATTAATATGGTGGAGCACCATTTGTAAAATTAATGGTCCATTTAGTTTTAGACCATTGAAAATTGGTTGGCCACTTAGTGAAAGTTGTAGAGCACTCGTGAAGTGCAATAACCACTAAACATTGATGAAAACTCATTTTGATTTTCTGGATCAAAGGAAAGAAAGAGATGAAAGAGAGAGAGAAAGGAATTGAAAGAGAGTTTTTGAAAGTCATTCTTTAAACAAAAAGTTATGAGAAGAACTAGCGAGACAAAAATCAATTTATCTTATTTTTCTTTCAAGAAATAAAAAACTTATTGCTGGAAATTCAATTGCTGCCATTCTAACTTTACAATCCCACTAAAGTATTGTGAACTAGAATTGTACAAAAATTCACTTCAAGTTGAGCTTAAGGTTCAAAGCTTGGAACAATAAAAAAATTTGAAATCTTCACCAAAGATCTTCAAAGGTATGTTTCTATAATCTTAAGTTGTTAATGATTTAATTTACATATGTATATATTGATTATATACTTAACTCCACTGTAAAATGGCAATCATAGCATACACCCTAAAACACGTTAATAAGTGGTATCAGAGCATGTTTATTGTATTTCTGAGTTATTGGAGTGTTGTATGAAGTACTTGGAATGCCTAGTTATAGTAGGAATTGGATTTTGAAGTGTTTAAAATGTAGAAAAAATAGCTATTATTGAGTGAACGTCATGGTGTTATGTTTATAATGTTGCGTTCATGTTTAGACATTAAGGCTGGGGCATTCGACATGGAATGTTGGGGCATTCATCTTAGGTGTTCGCTTGATAGAACACTGGGCATTCAAGAAATTAGGGCATTCTTAATGCAGAACACTAGGGCGTTTAAGTGTTGAACGCTGGGGCATTCATAAGTCAAAACCCTAGGTCGCTTTAGGTTGAAGACAAAAACAAAATGAGTAAAATTTTTCTCTAGAGCATTATATTGTATAATGCTATAACGTTCAATTTTTAATGCTGATCATTTTAAAAAATACACTCTAATTTGAAATTTTTGCATGTGCGGTTCATTTAATACAATTATAATTGTTATATTATTGTATTATATATTGTAAACATTTGTTTATACTGTTAACTACAATAGAAACCCTATTGGTGGGGATTGGTTGTGCTTGTATAAATAAACATTTGGATTATAAATTAGATTATTATTAAATATTAAAATTTATTAAAATTGTTAATAATTAAAAAAAATCTCTCTAATTAGATTAAATAATATTGTATTATGAGATAATATTATACAACATTCGTTTTGTCAATACGGTATTAGATGGTTCACTTTGGTCTTTCTTAATATTACTATAGCATGAGGGATTGGTCGAGGTGATTCGGGCTATGCTGATTAAACATGAGATGAGACAAATATATACGAATGTATTACTCAATATTGCTATAGTGAAGGGTTATACTAGTAACATATATTTGATAATTGACAAGATAATCTGAAATACACTTATCTAATATTGCTACAGCTTGAGGATAAGGTGTATTTGATAAATGGTAAGAGTTGCATAAGATACAATTGACAAGAGTTGTCTACCTCTTGGGTTTACAAATGCCAATATTGTTACAACGTGAGGCTAGAGTAAAATGCCAATAGAATCCACTTCTCATTGTATAGTTTAAAGAATTTAAAACTATCATTTTCTCGTTTGAGAGATTAAAGGGATTATGTAAAAAAAGTGGAAGGGCATCTTTAAATTAAAAAATGTATAACTGTTATACCCGTGATCTAAAAATTTATTTATTAACGATTGAAATATTTTGCTAATATCTTTTCTTTTGTCTTATCAAGATTAAATGGCCTCAGGCAACCCACTAGTTTGTATCCTTGATGCAGACCAACTCAAAGGTACAAAAAATTATGTTGATTGATTTTTGAATCTCAGAATAGTTCTGGATTCTGAAAAGCTTGGGTATGTAATTGATTAGCGTTTGCCTCGAGCCATTTTTGATAATGCTTCTCTAGAAGAAAATAAGACGTATTAGAAATAGTTGGATAGGGATTTGAAAGTCAAATCGTACATCCTCGACTCAATGTTTATGGAGCTCCAAAAGAAGCATGTCCACATGAACACTACTGGGAGCATAATGCACCACCTGAAAAAGTTTTTTGGCGACCAACCTCAAGTTGAAATATATAGGGTTGCCAAATCTCTTTTTCAAGCTAGACTACCTGAGAGCAGTCTAGTGAGTCCCTATGTCCTTAAGATTATATCTCATATTGAGAGGCTGGAAATCATATATATCTCACTGAGTAATACATTGAGGAACAATTTGATTCTTCAATCACTTTCAAGGTCATTTGCATAGTTCATCATGAACTTCAACATGCAAGGATTGACCCATACTTATGTTGATCAGCATAACATGCTGAAATTAGCTCAAGAGGACATGAAAAAATGGGGCACGACTCTATGTTCAAGGTGCTTCATCTTTTACCCTAAAGAATTTTAATAAGTTCAAAGGAAAGAATTAAAAAAAAGCAAAGCATGCACCCAAAATGGGTCCTCGAAAGCAACACATGTCCAAGCCCCAACATAAGAACAAAACAAAAGAAAAATATTTTCATTACAGCGAGAATGGGCATTGGAAGCGTAACTAACCAAAATACCTTACCATGATTAAGAATACCCCCTCAGGTATGCACTTGCCTATCATTGACATTTATTTAGCATTTGATGTTAGGACTGGCTGGGTATTAGATACTGCTTGTACTTCTCATATCTGCAATGTATTACAGGGTCTGAAGGAAGTTAGACTGTTACAGTCTAGAGAATTATAGCTTTGTGTTAGAAATGGAGATTTCCTGCAGGTCGAGGCTATTAGACATTTTAATTTACTTTTTCCATATAATAAAATTATTGTATTAAATAATTATTATTATGTGCTAAACATTATCTAGCAAATTATTTCCATCCCTGTATTGGACAGTGAGGGATATCATTTGTATGTTCAGAACCATTACTTATGTTTATATAATTTGGATAATATTTTATTAGCTGAATGTCAGTTGATTAATGGCCATTACATATTAGATAAAATAAAAAATTTCATGAATGTACAAGTGAATGCTAATAATAACTCAGAAACTTTAAATGATACGAAATTATGACATATGAGATTAGGTCTTATAGGTGTGAGACACCTAACCCGTCTGGTTAAGGATGATTGGATACCTAATCTAACTATAGAGCCTTATCCAGTTTGTGAATCCTGTATTCAAGGAAAAATGACAAAAGCTCCATTTATTGGTGTTAAATACTATGCCACTGATTTATTAGAACTTATATATAGTAATGTATGTGGTTCAATGAATCACACTGTAATAAGAGGGTTTGGATACTTCGTTATCTTTATCGATGTTAAATACTGTGCCACTGATATATATATTTCTAATAAAACACAAGTCAGAAACTAAAGAGTTTTGACTCAAATAGAGAAACATACCGGAATGTATATCAAGTGTCGTTGATCAGATTGAGGCGGTGAATACATGAGCAATGATTTTTCAGATTATTTTAAGGAGAATAAGATTCTTGCTTAGTATAGTCCTCCAGAAACTTCAAAACACAATGGTATTTTGGAAATAAGGAATTAGACTTTATTAGATATGGTCCAATCAATGATGAGCTTCACCGATCTCCCTAAATATCTATGAGGCTATGCTCTAGAAACTGCTACTCATATATTGAACAGAGTTCCTTCGAAAGCTGTTCCTTCTACTCCTTATGTGATATGGAATGGAAGGAAACCAAGTCTTAAATATGTTAAGATTTGGGGCTGTCCTGCTTGCGTAAAATTTATGGAACATGATAAACTTGCACTAAATAGTACAAGTATCGGTTAATTAGATATCCTAAGAATTTAATGGGGTACTAATTCTATGATCCTGAGGAACGAAATGTGTTTGTTGCTTGAAATGCCACTTTTTTAGAGAAACTATTTTCATGGATTGTGGAGATTGTAGAAAGATTAAATTGGATTAATTCAATCAGGATGTAAATGAACCAACGATAGAACCTTAGGCTCAATCGAGTGAAATATCTTTGACACACCCTCCACATATGACAGAAATGATATCAATGCCACCTGAAATGTATGGTTCAACACCTCAAGGTGCTCTTAGTGTTTTCTTAATTAAAGAAAATGATCCTTTGACTTATAGAGAGGTGATGTTGGACATCAATTCGGGAAAATGGTAAGAAGCTGTGAAATTCAATATTGACTCAATGCATCAAAATCAAGTCTATGACTTAGTTGAGCTTTCTGAAAGAATTGTTCTTATCAGTTGTAAATGGATTTACAAGCAAAAGCATGGGCCAGTTGGAAAAGAAAAGACTTTTAAAGACCGTCTGGTGGTGAAGGGTTATACTCAATGATTTATGATCGATTATGAGGAAACCTTCTCACCAGTTACGATGCTTAAGTTAATAATTTTATTGACAATTACTGCATATTATGACTATGAAATTTGGCAAATGGATGTAAAAATGGAGTTCTTAAATGGATAACTTAAAGAAGACATTTATATGGAACAACTTGAAGGTTTTACATCTAGCCAAACTTCTGGTTTAGTATGCAAACTGAAGAAGTCTATTTATGGATTTAAGCTGACTTCCCGAAGTTGGAATCTTTATTTTGATGAGGTAATCAGAGGGTCTGGTTTCATCAAAAGCGAAGAGGAATCATATGTGGATAAAAAGAGCAGTAGGAGCATGGTAATCTTCTTAGTTCTTTATATGGATGACATACTCATTATCAAAAATGATAATATCTTGGAAATGTATAATTTTTACAATTGTAAGATAGTTAATATACCTTTTAGACATGACGTTCATCTTTCGAGAAAAATGTATCCTTAGAGTGAAGATGAAAGAGTTAGAATGTCTAACATACCATATGCATTAGCTGTATGAAGCTTGATGTATGTCATAATGTGTACAAGACCTGACATCAGTATAGTTGTTATAAGCCGGTATCAATCTGATCTAGGTGAAGGCCATTGGATGGTTGTGAAACATGTCCTCAAATATCTTAAGGGTACTAAGGACAAGTTTTTGATATATGAAGAAAGTGACTCACAAGTGAGAGGATACATAAATTCAGACTTTCAGTCTGATTTAAATGATAAAAAGTCTATATCTGGGTATGTATTCATTCTCAATGGTGCTGTAATAAGTTGAAAAAACAAGTAGTTGTCCACAGCTAATTTTATAACGAAGGCAGAATATATTGTAGCCTCAGAAGCAGCAACAGAAGCGGTATGGATACACAAATTTGTCATTGCACTTGGAATAGTTCCAAATGCAATGAATCCTATAACATTGTTTTGTGACAACAACGGAGCCATTGCACAAGCCAAAGAGCAGAACGCACTCCAAAAATCTAAAAATGTGGAAATAAAATACCATATCATTAGAGAAATCTTGGCTAGAGGAGATGTAATAGTTTGTAGAGTAGACTCTATAAATAATGCAGCGGCCCACTCACTAAAGCTTTCACTCCAAAAGTATTGGAAAGACATATGGAGACAATTAGCATTAGATACCATTGTGAATGGCACTAAAACAAGTAGGAGTTATTGGGATTTATGCTTACGTGCCATCTCTTTTATAAATGAATATTTATTTCATATTTATACTATTAATATTTCATTAAATTATTAATTATATTTTATATATATGGTAAGATGCTTGTAATATTTCAGACATTGTATGATCTGAAAAGAATTCAGATCTGGTCTAAATGAGTTTAGATCAGTGCTAAGAATTAGCAATACTGAGAGTTATAAATGCTAAGAGTTAGCACTGATAAGAGTTAACAAGTTATCAGAGTCAGTAAAAATATAAGAAGTTAGAGCCTTGTCTAAAATAAGACAAAGATCTAAGAATAAATTAGTAATGATATAGTTACAAAGTGTTGCAAATAGTGCTAGGAAATGTCATTATACAAATATATTTTCAAATACTATGTTCCTAATTTATCTTCATTGATGCGGGTCTATAGATGAAGACTTTATAATATATATATATCCGCATATATTTATATCTGGATGGTTCAGATGGTTAGTCTTAGCAGATCATGAGTTTAGTAGAAGCAAGTATATAAAGATACAAGTATTCAGTAAGAACTGGATACTGAACAGACTCAAGACGATCTCCAATACACATCCCACAAAGTTGCTAATTGAGGGTTTTTCGAGTTGAGTAGTATTCGTGGTGAACTTATGAGTGATTCATTATACTTTGGCTTCACACATGTCAGAAACCTTTCTTGGTCTGACTGTTGGGTGTCGCTAGGTATGGTTCAATACTCATGGAGTCTGGTATGCATAGATATGGGATTCATCAGCTCATTTAAGTGAGTAATATATCATAATCCTCCAAGATTGTGTTTCAAAAAGTCTTGTGGCCATAAGTAACAATTTTAGATAAAAGAGTTTTACCCTAGGGATAAATAAAATTACAAAGTGTTTGCGGATATTATTTATTGAAATACAAATCTAGAGATAAACTTACGATCGAGCATATAGAGATTTGACGGTGTTGATCTATAACTCTGCTTTACCCGGATATAAATAATGGAGAGATGTATATGTTACAACCTCACTTGTATGGTTTAACACGTAGCCTTGTAATATCTGTAATGTATGGCGGGCATTGTTCACGTATGAAGGAGTTCCGTATGAAAAATTGGGCGTGGACCTAAAGAATCGCACAATATGAAGTATACTCATTGTTTAGTGGGACAGAATTTTGGATTGAACATTTTTATCCTAGAAATTCCAGCAAACCGAATATATATTCCAGGGTTCCTCATGTTGTGCACTTGTCTAGAATTAAATGTTAAGTACATCACTTAATTAATTGACAAAAGTTGTTAACTAATTAGATGCTCACAAGTGGCACAATTTTGGTTCATGAATTGTTTTACTAGGAATTCACCCATTAACATTGTTAATAAAATCAAATAAGGTAAAATTAATGATTCAAATAGTTTTTAAATAATTGAATAAATATTATTCAATTAAATAATAAAATTTATATTTGTTTGTTATTTTATTGTTAAATAGAAGACATACCTAATTTAAAAAATATAAATTAATATAGTGGATCACAATTTGTAAAATTAATGGTCCATTTGTTTTTAGACCTTTGAAAATTAGTTGGCCACTTAGTGAAAGTGGTGGAGCACTTGTGAAGTGCAACAACCATTAAACATTGTTGAAAATTCATTTTGATTTTTTGGATCAAAGAAAAGAAATGGATGAAAGAGAGAGATGGGGACTTAAATAAAGTTTTTGAAAGCCATTCTTTAAATAAAGAGTTGTGAGAAGAATTAGAGAAAAACTCATCTTATTTTTCTTTCAACAAATAAAAAACTTGTTACTGAAAATTCGGTTGTTGTCATTCTAACTTCACAATCCCACCGGATTATGGTGAACTGGAATTGTACAAGAATTCACTTCAAGGTAATCTCAACGTTTGGAACTTAAAACAATATGAAAATATGAAATCTTTACCAAAGTTTTGTTTCTGTAATCTTAAGTTGTTAATGATTTAATTTACATGTGTATATATTGATTATATACATAATTTCGTAGCAAAATCATGTATATGATCTATGTATTTAGTTTCTTTAACATATACACAATCACATGCATACACGCTAAAACATATTAATACGGAAGTAGAATGGGTTCTTAGGGAAGTCAATGAATGGATCTACAATAATCACTTAGGAATAAAGGTGTTAGTTCGTAAGATATTCAGGATCGGCTACTATTGGTTGACTACTCTTCAAGATGCCAAAGAGCTGGTCTGGCATTGTGATGTATGCCAGAGTTTTGCAGATAAGATATAGGCATCATTTACAGAATTAACTACAATGGCAAGACCTTGGCCGTTCGCCTAATGGGGGCTTGATCTGATAGGTCCCTTACCTTAGGGAAGGGGATCTTGCAAGTATAAAGTCGTGGCAGTAGATTATTTCCCTAAATGGATCAAGGCCGAACCACCATCCAAGATAACCGAGAAAAGTTTGCGTGATTTTGTTTGGAGGAATGTAATATATTGATATGAAATCCCTTACACGATTATTATTGACTATGGAAAGCAGTTGGACAATAATAGCTTTAATGATTACTGCAAGCAGTTGGGAGTTCAATTATTGTTCGTGCCACTAGTCTACCCTAAGGCTAATGGTCAGGTAGAATCCTTTAATAAAAGTATTAAGAAGCTGCTAAAGAAGAAATTGACTGACAGAAAAGGAGGATGGGTAAAAGAGTTGCCTGAGGTTCCCTAGGCTTTTAGAACCACAAGCAAAACGGTAACTGATGAAACCTTATTCTCATTAGCCTTTCGTTGTAAGGCAGTAATCCTAACTGAACTTGGAGCCCCAACTCATCGAGTATTACATTTCCCTAAGGCAGTCAACAACGAACTGATTAAAGGGAACCTTAATTTAGTTGAATAGGTTAGCGAAAATGACCAAATTCGAGTAGCTGCTTACCAGTAGAAGATTGACAAGTACTATAATAGTATATGTGAGTCATACTAAATACAAGAAATCCTATAAATTATGTTATCGAACCAACCTATGAGGGCCTCTAAAAGGTTGTCAGATGCTTAAAGGAGGCTTATGAGCTTATAGGAGCCAATGGGCAGACAATAAGAAAGTCACAGAATATAGAACTGCTAAAATAGTATTATCCATAAGATTTGTGTTTTAATTTCTTTATAATATTGAAAATTTTCATATGTCTGCCACATGTGAATAAAATACTACTAATAAAGATTATTATTTTCTTGCATGTCCTCCTAAATAAATGGTTTCTCACGATCTAACTTAAATGGTTGTCTATACTCGCATATGAATAAAAATCCTAAAGAATAACAACACCCTTAGAGGTATACTATGTAGGGGTATGACACTTAAGGGGTTACCTATAACTAGTCGAGCAGGGTAACGTTCTTTGAGGTAAAACCTATAAGGGTGCGACACTCAAGGGGTTGACTAGACATTTGACAGAAAGAGCTATGCTTTTAGAGGTGTGCTTTGTAGGGGTGCGACACTCAAGGGATTACCCAAAACTAGCCGATCAGGGTAACGCTTTTAATGGTAAACCCTATAGAGGTATAACACTCAAGGGGTTGACTAGATATTTGACAAGAAGAACAACGCTCTTAGAGGTATACTTTGTATGGATTCGAGACTCAAAGGGTTAACTAGACATTTGACAAAAAGAGCAACGCCTTTAGAAGTATACTCTGTATGGGTGCGACACTCAAAGGGTTACCTAGAACCAACCTAGTAGGGTAACGCTTTTAAAGGTAAATCCTATAGAGGTGCGACACTCAATGGGTTGACTAGACATTTGACAAGAAGAGCAACGCCCTTAGAGGTATAATCTGTGGGGTATGACACTTAAGCGGTTACCCAAAACTAGCCGAATTGGGTAACACTCTTAGAGGTAAACCTTACAGAGGTATGACACTCAATAGGCTAACTAGACATTTGACAAGAAGAGAAACACCCTTAGAGGTATACTCTAGTAGGGTGCAATACTCAAGGGATTACCCAGAAACTAGCCGAGTAGGGTAACGCTTTTAGAGGTAAACCCTACAAAGGTATGGCACTTAAAGGGTTCATAAGACATTTGACAAGAAAAACAACGCCCTTAGAGGTATACTCTGTAGGGGTGTGACACTCAAAGAGTTACCCAGAACTAGCAGAGTAGAGGTTGTCTTCCAGTCACTAGGTCTCACATCCACTACATGTCAATCTTATGATAAGTTTCTTCAAAGACTCTGATAGAACTCTGGAAGCCCTTTGCAGTACCCTGGCGAAAACCCTCATCATACTAATAAGGCGTAATTGTATAAACTATTTTATCTTCCTAAACTTGATATTTGTTCAATTTATCTCAATAATTTGGCTATTTATGCATATTAATGTTGTTTTATAGGTTTAAGCATTATCGGAGCAAAAATACCAGAAAACGGACGCAAATATGAGCATTAGAGATAAAAATACAAATGGAGGTACTGTTTGCTACGGTGACACTGTTTGCTATAGTGCAGCGCTGCAGCATTGGATTTCAATACCGCGGCACCAATTGCAGAAAGTGAGCGCCGTGGCATTGAATCTCAATGCCGCGGCACTGGGACTTGGACAGCAAAAGTTGACAGGATGCTGAAAATCAGGAAATCCAAAAGCAACCCTAAGTGCGCCCTAATTCTGTGCTCTTACCTATATATTTGCACAAAACTTACATTTTGAGGGGACTCCAGCTGGAAACACAAAAGAAACACCTAACTTCTAAGTTTGGAGAAATCAAAGAGGAGGAAAGCAAGCTTCAACATCAAAGACATTTGACAGGGATGTCTTCTTTGCTTTGATTCTTTACTTGTTGTAAGATGTTTAGTTTACATGTATTGATGGAATTAGCTTCAAGATTGTGTAGTTTAATGATGAGCTAATTTCATTAATCTAGGATTACATCCTTGAACTCATTATGTGATTGATTTTAGCTCTCTCTTTTCTGGTATTAATTCAGCTTTTGATATATTCATTGTGCTTGTGCTTAATGCTATTTGATTACTTGGCCCGTAGTTAAATTGATTTAGAAATGCTTAAATAAACTTGACAAAGGCATTTAGGTATTCAGTCTTAAGCATATTGATGCATGATTATAGTGTAGTACACTTGAGTTTCATATGAGATAGACATATACTCATAAGGCATGTATGGCTCATAAAACTTGTGCTTAATGAATTTTGTTCAATTTATTTATCATAGACATATAGATATTTGATTGGATAGAATATATTCGCTTGACCTGCAAAAGAGGCTTGTGATGTGTTGAGTATTTTGGTCAATATATCAAGTTGAGAACCAATAGACATCAAAGAGATTCTGTTGAATTTATTTGCATAATGGGGGATAGTTTGTAATCCTAGGATTTCTCATATTGAATTTAACTTGTTGGTAATTTAGTTTATCACTTAGCATAATTAAGTTGTTCTTTTACTTGAGTAGTTTAATCTCATACATTAAATCATTTTCTGGATAATAGTAGAAAAACACAATTTCAGTACTTAAACTAGAAAAGACCAATCATTCTCTGTGGGATCGACACTTTTCTCATCATATATTACTTGTTGCGACAACGTGCACTTGCGCTAATTTGTGTTATAGAAAACACACAACACATACCCAACATACCATGAGCTTCGTTGATCTTTAATTTAAGCTGCCAAGTTGTTCCTTATCGGCTCGACCAGTTCCCTCTCCCTCTGAGCCACTGTGCGATGCCTCTCCAACATATTATTTTGGTTCACAAGCTCAAAGCACGGCGTTCAGCCATTGCCAAAGCATTGGCCATCTCTTGTTCAGCCAACCTTTTTTGGCAATCTAATTCGAAAACCTTACTCTCTGCCTCAGCAAAGCCGGTCTCTAGTTCCTCAATATGAGCAGTTAGCTTGTGTGCCTACCCCTTTTCCCGATTTGCTTCTCTTTTGGCCTGTACAACCTCTTTCCTCGCTTGTGTAAGGATTTTCTCAACTTGGTGAGATCGAGCCATCATTCCCAAAATCTTAAGAGAAAAGTTATACAAACTGAAAAAACAAATCAACGGTTGAGATCAAGTCCCATATCCTATACGTTTTTTTTTAATAAACAACTAAGATGACTTTTTAGGATCCCTATCATCATGACTAATAAATTCTCAAGATATGAGGAAAATCACAAAGTACAAGAAGTACTTTGCTAAACAGTGGCCTGATCTTCTAAAAAACACTGAGCAACTACAATATGATGAAATAACATCATCAATGCTGAGCAGCAACAACTGCCTGAATAACCCGTTTGGAAATTTCTATATAGTGCATACTGAGCAGGAAAACTCAAGGAAAAAAATAAGTTTCTAGTTTTAATTAATTAAAATTAAAAACTAGCAGACCCTTATTTCCTCTGGAAATCTCCAAAAGCCCAATACCCAAAAGTCCAAATATCGGCCCATAAAAAGGCTTAATCAAATGTTGGCCCAAAGGTCCAAACAATTGAAGGTCTTAGATAACGAGAGCACACCGCTCAAATATCATCAGAAAGAATGAAGGCATAGACCTGCTCTACAGATCGGACCAATTGACTCAAGTAAGACCGACCAGCTCAGATTCTATCCAGGCTGCTACCCATAACTACGTGGATCTATACACAATGACTCGTCTGGCATACCAAGCAAGTTTTAGGTCCACAAGTAAGTCAATATGCCAAAGAAGACCGGCACAACAAATACGCTAAGTAGCACTAAGCATTTAAAAGAGAAACACAAAATTAACTAGATAAGACAAATTGTTTTAAGAGACGATTAACATTATTTTGGATATAAAATAATGTTATTTTAGAGGATATCTCTCAAATCATGCCAAGGGATCAGAAGATTATCTAAAACAACTATAAATTCAGCAAATATAAGCACAAAAACTTAAGAAAGACCAATGTTATATAAAAAGTGAAGAAAAAGGCTAAGAGAGGTCTGTCATCTTGAATTGAGAACTTTTGATCTAAGAATTTTCATATTTCCCCTCATTCTCTGACAGAGAGTCTTTATCAGAACCATCTCCGATGAGGTCTGAATGATAGTTTTCTTTGTATTTGCAGGCATCACAGTGACCAAAAACTCAGCAGGTCCATGGTTACAAGCCCAACAATTAAGGCTCAAGGTTTTGATTCTTACGATCAAATAAATTTAAAGTTGTTGGCTCGAAAGACCATTTTTTCTTGTCAATAAATATAAAATAATATAATACAATAACATGCCAAACTATGAATAATATCAAAATTAGAATAATAAGAAAATTTTCATAAATCACTCATATTTTTAGACAATTTCTTTTAGTCAAAAATATAAAAGTTATTCTTTTATAGCAAAAAAATGATAGTTGGATAATATGTCCACAGTTATATTTTTTCTTTACACCAAACATTCGAACTAGTTTTCTCTATTAAGAAAAGTCTTAAAATTTTTATATTTATTTTATAAATAAATGAGCATCAAAGCGTAGAAAGTTGAGAAGATATAAGGTGAATAAGAAATAATTAGTATGAATTAAGGAGAAAAAGAATGAATATAAAAAATATGCAAATATTTTGCTTATACAAGTACCTCAGTCATGCATCACAACGAGACGTGTTAAATTATAACTTAATAAATATATGTTTAATTATTTATTTAATAATTAAATTAATAATTAATCTAATAATTATTCAATTAATAGTAATTTAATAAATAATTATGAACGAAATTAAAAATGATTTAAAATAAATAAGTAATTACTTATATGTTTAATAATTTCATTAAATTATTTATTTATCATTTAATAATATCTTATTATAAATATTTCAAATTTTAATAATTATTTATTTAATAATAAAATTTTTAAAGAAAATATATTCGTACACCACATGTCACACGTGCGACATGCATGCTCGGGCTACTCAATAGGCATGTCCTATGCGTGCTGCCTACCATGTGGCCCGCATTTCCACACCACACATGCACGCTGAAGCTATGCACAAAACGCTTATGTTTTACTTTTTAAAATTTGTTTATCTTTTTTATTTTATTTATTTATTTATTTAAAAATTCTTAAATATAAATACCCATATATTAAAAAATATTAATGATAAATATTTAATTTTTTATTTTGTATTTTAAAAAAGTATTTCATAATTGTATTTTTTTTGTTTCAATTAAATAGTAATATTTCAATTAATTATATTATAAATTATTTATTTAATAATTCAAAACTTAGTATAATTAATTATAATTTATTAATTAATAAAATTATATTAAAAGTAAAAAATTAAATGAAATTAACTTACAACACCTTGTCACATGTGCGCGATTGAGGTGCACGAATCAATTCACAAAATTTGTACATATTTTAGATTTTTCTTTTTATTCACCTTATTTTTTTTACTTCATTACATACATTTCGAAGTTTATTTATTTACCAAATAAATATAAAAAATTAAAACTTTCAATTTCTTGAGAGAGTGAGAGCTGATTCAAATACTTTGGTTAGAGGAAAAATATAAGTTGGAAGCATAAATTGTCTAGCTTTTAATTTCTTGTATACAAATATTAACTTCTACATTTTTGGCTAAAAATATATTGCCTAAAAATGTGGGTCATTTATGAAAATTCTTCGAATAAAATACGACATCTCAAAATTTATCTCAACTTCTTTTATTTTAAGTGATGTGACAAGCATTAATTAGATGGTAAATTTTTATAATTTTTAATATAATCATTATATTTTTTTACTATATAATCGGTGTATGTAAAAAAATTAAAATATAAGTTGAGAAGTATAATAATCTTTTAAAATTAATATAATAATATACAAGCTATTTTAATATAATACTATACTATTTAATACGTGTACAAAATAATAATGTTTTAATATTTTATTTATGAATAATGTATTATTCAATATAATAATTGATAAATTTAAAATAATATCATACCATAAAATATGAAAGAAAGAATTGCATTGAAAAGAATAATCCAATACTTTACTCTTTAACTGCTCACAATCTTATATTATTTTATACTATTACATCTAATATGGTGTGCTTAATATACCTGAAGTTCTTGAATTTTGAAAACTTCTAGAAATTACTGCCACACTTTTGGATTTTTAAAATATTTTCGAGAATGGTCTTGTGTTTGTGTTTAATTGGTTCCAGGAACCTCTCTCTCAGGCAAGGCCATCTTCTTGCAAGAAAAATCACTCAAACACCTAAGTTAGTAATAATAGAAAGCATTAGGTGTTGTGTGTGGGAGTGTTTATCAAGTAAGTAAGAGGTTTGTAAATTTTCTAGGTGTGTGTACTCTTGAAGACTACTCAAATATCTCAAGAGTGCTTGGATTCTTTAGCTCTGCTTTTGCGATGTGTTTCTCAATGTGTTTTAAAATGAATGTAATTGTATTATACATTCCATTTTATTGTGCAAAGTGCCAAATTTTAATTATCATTCAAATAATCTCGTGATAAGATAAAGTTCAATTCGTTTTAGGATTGAAGTGATTTAATCCGCTTCTTTTATGAATTATCTTCTTTAAGTAAAAAGTTGACTAATTCTGAGACAGAACGTGGTGACAATCTTAATCGAATTTGTGATAAATCTTATCAAATTTGTGATATAATTTAATTTGACATACCACAACCACGATCGGATAGAATAAACTTGATAAGAGAAATCAATAAGTGAAGAAGTGTTCAAACCTGACTCAAGTTCCCTGTTCGTTTCTAGATGGGAAACACAAGGCTTGAGTTCGAATAGGACTCTTTTATATGCTCAAACTCAAGCTCTTCTTGTTTGAAGGGCATTTCAATGATTTTATGGTCTTAGTGGGTCTTGAGCTTTTTAGACGAGTCCAGTCTTCCTCTGAGTGATTCTTTAATTGGGCTTAATGCCATGTTGGGCCGTGTTAGCTATAAGCCCAAAAGACGTCCACCCCCCTCTCAATAAGTGAAGGAGTGCATAATCTTTTCCAAATAAGAAACTCTTTAATGTATTATTTTAATTGAATGGTTTCCAGACCCATTAAAAAGTCAAGTTTCTTAATTTAAAGATCTCGCTTGTCACTTTGTTTTGTACTGTTTCACGGAGACCTTTCAGCTTTAGTAAACGTTTCCTTTCTCCTAGAAAGCATGTCACTCTTTTAATCAAGTATAAATAAGGGTGTTGTTGCTTATTTTTTCCATTTCGATTTCCCTATCTCAAAGCAGAAAAAATCTCTAATTTATACTTCTCTATTCTTTGACCATTCTTGCTAAAATAATAGTAAAAGATATCAGTGTTTTTTCTCTTGTTGAGGTTAAGAAGAATATGCCATTTCAGATGGTGTTGAGGTTTGAGTTTTATGCAAGAGGGACCCCCACAGGGAACCTCAGTTTATGCTGCATGGGGAATTTTCCTATTCTGCGAGCACCTAAAGTGTTTTGGGTTCCGGTGCCTCCTCTTATTTTGGAGTTCCTTTATGTAACTGTTCTTTCTTCCCTCTAAATCCATCCCAATGTATTCTATTTGCTACAGGATGTTTAGATCCTGAACCACATGATGAATTTTCTATACGGTTTGACCCTTTAAGATGTCTTCTTGACCTACACTTTTATTTGCCCTAAACAGAATTATTTTTGGCAACTAAGGAGTTCAAGAAAGCTATTTGAGGAATTTGAAAGAAAATGTGTTAGTTTTAAAGAGAGCACAATTATTGTCAGTGGAAGGCGGAAGAATCTATCACTCTTATTTGAAGTAAACACTTTCTTCAGAGTGTATGACTGGAGGATTACCTTCTCCATTTCTTCAATCGTAAGGAGGGAACTGTAGTAACGACATTTTCACTATTATTAAGAAAAATATTTACCTGTATGTTATTTATATTTTATTTAAATATTATGGATAATGTTTGATTTGTGTATTGTTATTAATATTGTTTCTATGGAATAAGGTCTAGATATTAGCATTGGATCTATTTGCTAGATTTAAATTTATTTTAGAGACTAAATTATAAGACTTTGAAAGGTTTAAAGGTTGTTTACGTTCAAAATGTAATACGGATATCGCAATATAGATTGAGGTATCGATTTCACGAGAAAGATTTTGGAAAAATAGGTTGGTGAAGTAAAATATTAAAGCAATAGTAAAGAAAAAAAAGTAATTAATTGATTTAAGTGGATGAGATAGAATTGTCTATGAATTGAGGAAAATGTCTTATGATGATTTAGGCAAGGCTTCAAGAATCACAATTATGCTTTATAAATCTACTCTACACTTTGATTTAATATTTAAAACTCAATTGATAGTTTTACATCTAAAAAATCAATCGGAAGATATGTAAAATATAGCACATTTGATAACACATGCATTTGATATGACTAAACTCTTTTGTAAACATTAACACAAATCATATGCATTTATACAAGTTATCTAAGATCGACAACATATCATTTTGACAATATTGCAGTAAAAGATCAACTTGAATATCAAACATTTATTGCCTTTATATGTTATCCAAGATCGACAATATATCAATTGACAATATTGCAGTAAAAGATTAACATATAAAATAATCTAACCAATAACAATTATAATTCAATAAGAATTACATAAAGAAAGCATGATTGAAAATATATGAAACATGAGAATTATAACCTTTGGATTATAGAAAATAAAATAGATAAGAGTTTAAACATAATTAAACTTACAAATATTTATAGCTCTTGACAATGAATCAAAGTATAAAAGTAAAGTTATTAAACACAAAAGTTCATCTCTTAGCCTTGCCAAGAACTCTAGCCTAAATTACAATACATGTTAATGAGAAAAAAATAAGAGAGAATTATCTAATGTTGAAAACGTCCTAAGAGTGTCCTTATATAGGCAATGAATGAAAATATGTTAAGTGTGACATCAATCTTCAATAAGTTTAGCCAATAACTCGTTCACCCACTTGCAACACATTTTTGATAATGTAAATGACCGATGTAGCTTTTTTTGTACAACATAAAAGTTGTATAATTTTGTCTTTTATTTTCGCAGGTACTAGGTTCATGCAAATTGGATGAGTATCCAATAAGATATAGGCAAATTACCAAAGATACATCAGATTTAGGCCAACAACCCTTTTACCCAATTGCAAGATAATTTGGTCCATGATAACGACTGCTTTGGACTTTATCATCAACATAAGAGTTGTTTATAATTAAGTAAATATTTCAAATATTCAAGAATTATACCAATGAGGTATGTATTTTTTGAGATTCGGTCTAAATACTTGAGTTGAGTCAAGCTGAGCGAAATTTGTAGCCCTATTCTATTATATCTCAAATTTTGGCCCATAACATGTTGGATTTGGCTTTTCAACTGTTCTTCAAGTTTATGTAAAATTGAGTCATGTTACTCCAGGTTTAAGAATTTCTTCATTTCAATTTTTACATTGAGAGTTATATCTATTTTACCTAAACCTGTGCAAATAACATTTATTAATCACAATTTAAGAAGAACACTTTATTTCAAACAAAAATGCTAAAATTAGTGACATTAAATGGTGACTGAATCTCTTAATAAATATGCATTTTCATGTGTTCATCACAGCCCCCAACCAACTTATTACTAGTCTCTAGCAATTCAAGTATAAACAGAATATGCAAAACTATCTAAGCACTTCAAACAAAAAATCAGTTCAAGATCACTGTTGCTATTATGGTTTTTTCAATTATAACTTCAAAAATTGTGTATGTGTGTGTGAACTAAGCCGTAACCATCTTACCTAAACCTGTGCAAATAACATTTATTAATCATAATTTAAGGAGAACACTTTATTTCAAGCTAAAAGTACAAAAATGCTAAAATTAGTGACATTAAATGGTGACTGAATCTCTTAATAAATATGTAGTTTCATGTGTTCATCACAGCCCCCAATCACCTTGTTGCTAGTCTCTAGTAATTCAAGCATAAATAGAATATGCAAAACTACCTAAGCATTTCAAACAAAAAATTAGTTCAAGATCACTGTTGCTATTATGGATATTTCAATTATAACTTCCAAAAATTGTGTATGTGTGAACTAAGCCATAACCATCTTACCACAAACCACAACAGATATTGCCTTGAGAATTTCTCCAAGTAAAAGCCTCAACTCCATATCCTCATAGGTGTATGACTTTTTAAAAGGTTAGAATTTCTCTCATGGAATTGGAAAACAGTTAAGCACTCAAGAAAAAGTCAATTTTAAGGATAGACATATAAACTAACATTGATCCAAAGATAGAAAAATCAATTATTCTTAACATGCACCAGTTTTAGGACTTCAATTGTCTTGTAAGAGTAACACCAATATAGTTTGGTAAGAAAACTGCCTTACAAAAAATTTGTCTTCTAAAATTGAATAAAGACTTTATTAAACTGAATTGATTCTTCTTCTTTTTTGTTTTGTATATATATTGGTATTTTGCTTCTTTTTTTTTTTGAATTTTTTTTAAGAATACAAGGAAGCATTACAAAGCTTTCTCACCAAATTATATTATACACAAATGCAATCAACTTATTCCGTAATTTAAATAATATCAATCTAAACAAAAATTAACCAATTCAAAGGATCAATGAAGGTTCATAAGCTGTTTTCTCAACATTTCCACTTACTCACAAAAGATATGTGAGATTAGAAAAATATATACTTAAATATGAGAATTCTCTTGGCTATATAAATTTAATTATCCATCTTACCACAAGACTTAACATTGTGCTCAAAAATATTTTGGAAGTCATTCTTTAGTAACCTAAATAGAAACAATGACTTAACCTAAACAATTTTAAAATTATACCTATGCAGAAAAATAAATTCTTTTATATAGAAATTACCAAGACTACAAGCAATAAACAATAATACATGAAATATAAAACAAAACAACAAAAAGTTAGTTAAAATGCGTTTCAAAAGTTAGAAATAAAACCCTTTACTCTACCATTCTAATTTGACCTAGAATGTTTCTTAAAAGTTCAAGAATGAACTCTTTACTCTGCTATTTTAATTAAATGTCGGACCACAATTTTTTTTGGAATGCAAAATGAAACTTATGTCTATTATCCTCCCCCAAACCAAATGAAACATTGTCCTCAATGTTTAAATAGAAAGAGATAAAGTATAGGAGACATTACCTGAAATGCCTATTATTCGAAAGAAACAAACCTGAGAGACACTTAAGCAAATATAAACTAAAATAATGATGCTAATAAATAAATAAAACAAAAAAAAATTTACAAACGAAGTGTCAGATCCAATTTTCGCTTGTTAAGGCCCACTGACCAATCAATGCGAGTTATTGTTGGGTTAGGTTCGTAGGTAACTGCCTATAATTTTTTAATCAATTCATCCGCATTGGTGGTAGAAACGAGGATCTATCATGCCGAATGTGAAATAAAATTTTGTTCCACGACTTGATCAAAAAAACAAAGTAAGCAATCAAAATAGTTATTAACATTCAATAAACCTATGAGTTTTTGGTAGATATTCAGCTGGGCCCAAGAGGCAATTTGAACAATTTCTTCCAAGGTGCCAAAACCACCTGGTAAAGCAATAAAAGCGTCTGCATTATAAAGCATTCTACCTATACGTTCATGTATGGATGAGACTCGTAATTCTTCCCCTATTATTTTCCTAGTCAGGTTTCCCACGGCTAAAGCTGTAGAAATAATACTTAAAACTTGACTACCTCCTAAATGTGTAGCTGTTGACACACACCCCATTAACCCAAGGCTACCCTCTCCATAAATCAAATGAATTGTTCTTGCAGCTAATGCTTTCCTAGATTGTTTATTGCTTCTACAAATATACTTTGTTTCCCCCAAGACTAGATCCACAAAATACACATATATTTTGGAATTATTGAACTAAAGTTTCCTCCATATCTACACTCACCTTTATCTCAATATATGAAAATGAAAAAAAATAAGGTGTTGTATTTATAAAGTACCAAATTATAACAATGATTGTGGTAACCTGACAGTTTGTCAGAAGAGATTTAAAAATAAAACACAAAAATTTAAAGATAATGACCTATATGCATTATTTAACCAAAAGATTTGAATTTAAGACATCTATATGAGTAGCCCTACTATTCATAAAATAAAGTTTGAAATTAAAACACATGTATTTACACGTTGTGATTGTGGCTCACATCTTCCTCTGGTTTTACGTTCAGTAATGGCTTAAACGCCCTCTATGGGTCAGGGATAGGTTTTCCATCCAATTTTCTAATAAATTGACAAACAGGGTCTTTTAGAGTCAGATTCCTGAGACTATACCATTGATATTTATTTTTGAATTTATTCTATAAATCAAGACGTTCACATTGCACGAGCCCACAGGGATGGGTCTCAATAGTCAATAGGATATCATCCAAAGACTCCTTACTCAGTCCATCTTTAATGAACTGAATTTTTTATTCTTGATTTCTAAATGCAAATCCTAAAGAATGACAACTCTAGTTACAATTCCATCGAGCATATTTATAACAGACTTGTAACCTCTTTGCTCATCGCCTTTTGGCATGAGAGCTTCTTCTAAGACCAGGCATAAAAGAAATAAAATCATTTGCAGACTCACAAAATAATCGAACCTTGGCTTCAATTAACCAATGAATATCCATTGGATATTACTCAACATCAATAGTCTTAGTCTTTCACACTGTGCTTTATAAATCTTAAGTAGAGCATTTTGAGGCAATAAAGGAAAACAATTTTTAAGTTGGCAAGAATGTGATCCATTTTGAAAGAAAGTGAAAAAGAAAAGAGATGAATGCACAATTTGAGGGACAGTTTTTAGGGAACTGAGAAATCGATTTTAATAGTCACGGAGTACCGTATCCGCCACTTGACCGAGAAATAAAATCACACTGAAGGAAAAAAGAAAAAGAAGAAAATAAAGTAAAATAAAATGTGAAAGAAAATAAAAGATAAAATAAAAAGTCAAAAGATAAAATATAGACAAAATATAAAATATGTTACAGATAGACTTGATCAAGCATGATAGACAGGATCCACAAGAGAGATCTCGTTTAGGTATATAGAGTGGTCTACCTTTTTCATATAGCTTTTCAGCCGCTGTCCATTCACTTTAAAAGTTCACCCATCAGTAAGGTCCTCGATTTTGATAGTACTATTAGGAAAAACGTGTCTTACCATAAATGGACTAGTCCATCGAGATCTCAACTTTACAGGGTGTAAATGCAATTGAGAATCATAAAGATAGACCCGTTGATTTAGCTCGAAGTATTTTCTTGAGATCTATTTGTCATGTGCTGCTTTCATTTTAGCTTTGTAAATTCTGGAGTTGTCATATGCGTTATTTCATAGTTTTTCTATTTCTGACAATTGTAACTTTCTCTGAAGACTTACAGCACTCAAATTAAAGTTAAGGGCTTTGATATCCCAATAAGCTTTATACTCTAGCTCAACAGGTAAATGGAAAGATTTCCCATAAACAAGCCGGTATGAAGACATTCCTAGGATGGTTTTGTATGCAGTGTGATATGCCTATAACACATTAGAAAGGTGTAGAGACCAATCTTTACGATTCGGGTTAACCGTCTTTTCCAAAATCTGTTTTACCTCTCTATTTGTTAGCTTAGCTTGTCCATTTATTTGTGGATAGTATGCAGTGGAAAATTTGTGATGAAAACTATGCATGTGCATTAAAGCTTTAAAAGAACGGTTACAAAAATGTGTTCCTTGGTTACTAATGATGACACGTGGTGTCTCAAGGTTTGATGGCTTTGGTTTCTTCCTCTCAGCGTGGCAACTCTTCAATGCCTGGTTTCCAAAATTGAGTCTCTTTATCCTGTGAGTCATAAATACTAAACACATCAGTTGTTTCATTAGGATAATGCAATTCTTCAAAGTCAAAATCAATGAGATTTTCTAAAGAATCAAAGCCATGATTTTTATAAGTTTCCTCCGGTACAAGTGTGTCTATCATACATATATGATAGCATTCATCTTCTTCTCGTTGTTTCTTGCCACTATGGAAAATGTTCACCTCAAGAGTCATATTCCCAAAAGATAATTTTATTAGACCATTTCTACAATTAATAAAAGCATTAGCAATGGCAAGAAAAGGTCTCTCTAAAATAAGAGGGATTTTTGACTCCATGTTAACAATATAATGAGTATCTAAAACAAAAACATCAACAAGGTAGTAAAATTTATCAATTTGCAACAAAACATCTTTTACTATTCCCTATGGTTTCTTGATTGATCGGTCAGCTAATTATAGGACTATAGATGTAAGTTTAATCTCACAAAGTCCCAATTACAAGTAAATAGAATAAGGCATTAAATTTACACTTGCTTCTAAGTCCAACGAAGCTTGACCAAACTCATGTGTCCTAATTTGACAGGATATTATAGGACATGCTGGGTCTTTATACTTGGGTGGTATCTTTTGTTCAATCACTGTATTTACCTGTTCTGCCAAAAATACAGCTTTCTTTACATAGTGTTTTCTTTTGATAGTGCATAGAACCTTCACGACTTTGGTATAAGTTGGAACCTACTTAATCAAATCCAACAAGGGAAGATTAATCTTAACTTGTTTTAAATGTTTCAAAATCTCACCTTGAATTTCTGAATTGTTCCCAATAGATCGAAGAGCTTGATTGAAAACTTATTTTTGGGCTCTTTTTTCATTGTGGCATCTTTTTCAAGGGGAGCGTCTTTACTACTTATTGATGTGTTAGTTAGAGAAGTAGGCTTACTCACAATCTTACCACTTTGAGTAGTAATGGCATTGACTTCTTTGAGATTTCATGCATCAGAAGTAAAAGCTTGTGCTATGAATTGTCTTTTTGGATTAGATTTAAGTTGAGATGAAAACTTACCTCGCTCTTGTACAGTTAAAGCACTGGAAACTTACCTGTGCAAGAACTGTTTCAAATTTTTTATTAGTCTTACTTTGTACCTCTATAAATGCTTGTAATGTATCCTCTAAAGGACTCATAGTTGGTCGTGCATTATATTGAGGTGCGACATAAAACTTGGGTGCTTGTTGTTCTTGTTTCCAATGGTTGTTAGCTCGTTGGTCAGATTTTCAACTAAAGTTTAGGTAGTTTCTCTAACTAAGATTATAGGTTTCAGAGTAGAGAGAATAAGACTTCTTGTATATCCCTAGGGCATTACATTATTCTTCATATATCCCTCTCATCTCACTATAAGTGAGGCAATCCTGAGCTAAGTGTTCCACTTTTCTACATACAAAACAGACATCGTGTGACTCAACCTTAGCAACCGTGTGGGTGACCCTTCTATCTTTAGTTTTCAAGGCCTTTAACTCCCTAGTTAAGACCTCTAATTAGGCTTTGAGGTTATCTTCTTCCCTAAGATAAAAAACTCCACTAGGTTATGACCTATTTGTGCTTTCAGTCATGCTAGGTCCAGTCTATGTATGAATTTTTTCGGCTAAGTCATTAGAGAATTCTATGGCTTCCTCTGAATCTTTGTAAAGGAACTCCCTATTACACATCATCTCAATAATTTAGCACTCTCTAATTGTGAGTCCCTCATAAAAATAGTTAACCAAGCGCCAATTTTCATACTTATGGTGAGGGCATAGATTTAGCAACTCTTTAAACCTTTCCCATGCTTGATATAAGGTTTCACTGTCTTTTAGGGAGAAGGAAGAAATTTGTCTTTTTAGGCCATTAGTTTTGTGTTGTGGGTAGGTTCAATGGCGTAAAATATTGTTATTGTCATTTGAGATCGATTTCATTCCAAATCTAATTACTTATAATTTTGTCATTATAAATTCAATTCAAGTTGAAATACGTTAAATATTTTAATTTCAAATGTTATTTCGATTTCAATTACGTTAAATATCATGGATTTAAATTGCGTTAAATGTTATTATTTGAAATTAAATTACGTGAAATAGAAATCTTATAATTTAATTAGTTTTGAAATCGATTCGTTTCAATTCAAATTCAACGGCGTAAAATATTGTTATTGTCATTTTGAGATCGATTCATTCCAAATCTAATTACTTAAAATTTTTTCATTATATAATTACGTGAAATAAAAATATTATAATTTGATTAGTTTTGAAATCGATTCGTTTCAATTAAAATTCAACGACGTAAAATATTGTTATTGTCATATTTTTAAGAAAGTTTTGACAAAATCTCCCCTTATTTTGGACATTCTATTGATTGAATATAATAACCTGCTAAATTAACATTCACATATCATAACCAACTACAATAACACATAATAATTAACAACATTACATAAACCAATACAAATCAAATAAAAAGATTAAGTCCAAAATTTAATAATTTATAAAGCATTAGTTAAACTCCAAAACTCATCGGGGAGCCTTCACATACAAAAGATATCTCCAACCATACCACGAGTAAATATAAATAACATGATTTATTGCTGATGTAGTGCCGGTGCCCGTGGATGCTCTTGAATTGACAAATGAGCAAACGCTACACGAAAAAAAAATACAAGTAAAAATGTAGGCACATAAGTAGAAATATTTGAATTTTATTATAGTAATTCACATTATTTTACCTGTTTCTAGTTGGTCATAATATTGAGCATCTGCAAGCAATCCTTCTTCTTGCTTCGCTTTATCTACTAAAAGCGAAGATCGTATCTAATTTTGTCCACATATCAAGCCCTCAACTACTTTCGGAGTTAGCGAACTCTGAAATGAATCAAGAATATGACCTCCAGTACTGAAAGCTGACTCAGAGGCCACAGTAGATACAGGTATAGCAAGTACATCTCTAGCTATACGTGACAAAATCAGATATCTCTCGGCATTCAACCTTCACCACTGTAAAACATCAAAATGCAGGTTGCGAGGATTCTCAAGTTTATCCATGAAGTATTTTTCCACCTTATGCATTTCTTCCAAATCATTATCGTCCTCTCAAGTGTATTCACTCCAAGGGTCATCGCGCCGCATAACATCTGCAACTAGTGAGGTCGATGTGCTACCGGGTAATACTGACTGTGAAATAAGCATGCTACTAGTACTACTACTCCCACTACCAACAATAGTACCACTAGCAGTAGATGCACCACACTATGATTTGGCATGCAATGCACTATAGGCTTTATAAAGCCTAAACAATAACTCTTTACTGAGATATTTCATTTCTTCAATTCCTGTCATTACCAAAGAGTTTCGTAAAACAAAATCCAATAAACTGCATCTTACGCCGTGGATCAAGTAAAGTACCTATTATCAAAATCTTATTAATCTTCTCACTGGATTCCCAATATTTATCAAATTTTAACCTCATCTTGTTTGCCGTGTCTCCCAAAGAATAGTCATTACTTTGACTTATTTTTGTTAAGCAGGAATGTATCATGCAAATCTCATTGAAACAGTCTGTAGAGGTAACACTTAATAAAGCATTGAATTTTAATGTTGCTTCATAGAAAGATTGCAAAAATAACACAAAATGCTCAGCATTCTCCCAATCTGAAGTAATTGGTGGCTCTTGTCTTTTCTTTCTATTTTTCTCTTCTAAAAAATAACTTCCATATAAATGATCATCATCTGCCATCAAATCAAAAGCCTTCTGAAATTTTAATGCAGTCATCAACATTAAGTAGGTAGAATTCCACCTAGTTGGCATATCTAACACTACGTTTCCCTTATACTCAATCTTCTCCCTTTTCACATAATACTTAAAGGCTTGCAAGCGCGATCCAGAAGATCTAACATATTTTATTGCATTTCGTATAGAAATCACGCTATCATTTAAATCCTTCAACCCATCTGTTACAATGAAGTTTAAAATGTGCGCACAACAGCGCACATGCATATATTCCCCATTCAAAACCAAAGAATCTTCTCTCCGACTTTTCAATCTCTTCTTCAAGTGAGATAAGGCAACATCATTAGCACTTGCATTATCAACTGTTACACAAAATACTTTATCAATATTCCAATCTAACAAATAATCCTCCAACTGCTTTCTGATTGTATCTTCTTTGTGTTTTAAAATGGGGGGCAAAGCTCAAAATCCTCCTATGCAAATGCCAATGACTATTTATAAAATGAGCTGTGACAACTATATAACTATTATTATGAATGGAAGTTCAAATGTCAGTGGTCAAGCTCACTCATTGCCCACTAATTAAACTCTTCAATAAGCCTTTCTCTAAACCAAAAAACTCAACTGCATCTCTTGTTATAGTTCTACGAGATGGAACATCAAATCTAGGAACTGCCACGCTATTATAATATCGAAACCCGACATTCTCCACAAAACTAAAAGGTAGCTCATCCATTACTACCATTTTAACAAGAGCTTCTCGACATCCAGCTTGACTCCATCCTCTGGATATAGCATTACTACCCTCTCCTTCTTCTCCAGTAGGTTCTTTACCAAAAACTAGTTTTTGATCATCAATCGCCTTCTTGTTAAACTCGACACATCTCTTTAAGTGTTTTGACATACCACTGGTTCCATGAAGCACTGAATGACAACTAATCAACTTACCACAATGATTACACTTTGCTTTGTCTGTTAACGTTTTACTTTTTTTTAAGTGCAACCATGTTTTCGATCTTTATGCCAATGCTTGTGGCACAAGCTTTCTCTTTTTTTCTTTAGAGCGTGGCAGAAAGGAAGCTTTTTCTTCCTTACCCATATCCCTCTCATGATCGTTCTCAGAATTTGATTGAGAATGTAAGTCCTCAAAATTATTACCAGTTGAACTTGAATCTGAATCCATTATCTACAAATAAACCTTTGATAAATAAATCATCATTAAAAAGAGTATCATAAGGTAATAGAAATTAAGTAGCTATACAGCCCAAAACAGTAGCAAAGCATCAATGAAAAAGAACTCTTATAATCTTCCTTTTTTAGCTACTTTAGTTATAAAAAAGAACTCTCATTTGGTTATAATAAAGAACTCTTATAATTTAGCCACTTTCTGTCCAATCATTTCATCTCGTGACAAACAATTGTGATCAAGGATATACATCAAACATGATCAAACAAATTTATTTTATTGCGTTTGATTAAGTAAATCAAACGAATTAAACGAAATAGTCAAAAAGCAAATCATGATCAAATGGAACAAACAGATCAAATTATCATCATAGGAAAAATAAAATAGTTCTATGAGTGACAGGAAACCAAATGATCATCATGATCAATCTGATGCAGTGAAGATCCCCGTAGAAAATATTTTTTGAACTTTCTGTCAAAAAGTTTGATACAAAATGATACAAACAATTAATACGCAACAATAGCCCATCAAAAGTTCAAAACCATATACCATTACTATATGTGAATAAAAAGAATAACAAAGCACATTCCTTCCCAAAATTACTTGAATGAAACCAAGACAGCAACATAGAAACAGACACATGAAGCCCCCATGTGCACCCGCTGCCTAAAAGGCTAAAACCACAATTGCACTTAAAAACTCCCCCACTGAGTTCTGAGTCATTCTCACAAAGAAAAATGAGCCAATAAACCAACTATTTCAAGTCTTCAACGTCTTAACCACAATATACTCTTTTACATAAAATAGTAACGGCATGAAAATTAGCATATTTGTCATCCACAATTTTCCCGAATGTTTGATTTTATAGCATTCTCACAAATTTTCTGAACGTGTTTGTCATCCAGCATAAGAATTAAGAGCACAAGCACAAAAATTAGTAATTTAGTGACTACTACTTCTCAAATCGATGAAGATGACAATTACTTATGTTAAAATAAAGATGACAAATATGAAATCAATAAACATTTAGGCATTTAGTGAGTACTGCTTCTCAAATCGATCCCCTTACCGTGGTCAGATGTCGGCGATTACCCTCGGCTTCGGAGGACTCACGGTGGTTGGTGGCCGTGGCAATCGTCCAAATACTGCCCACCCCGAGACTGAGAAGTGAGACCAAAGTTGTATGGGGACTGCGACTGGCTCGGTGGCCTCCGTCACCAGTGGCATCCGTCTTTCGTGGCTGTGGGTGGGGGCTTTGTCGGCGGCGATATTTTGAGAGAGAGAAGAGCCGAAGAGGAACGAGAAATCAGAACAGAAACTGAGAGAAGAAGCATTATCATTCATTTTCGATCACTAAAACGGCGTCGTTTTAAGCCTCATGAAACGGCGCCGTTTTAAAATTGATATTTGCAAAACAAATGTCGAGAATTCCTGAACGGGTCGGGCATTCCCGAATGGTTCAGGAATTCCTGATAAACGGGTCGGGAATTCAGGAATGAGATCGGGATCAGGAATTTCCCGAACCCGACCTGGCCCGTTCGGGACAAAATTTTCTGTCCCGAACGGGTCTCGAATCCATTCCCGTTTCCGTCCCGACCCAAAATTTTGGGACGGGTCGGGTAGGGGAAATTTGCCCACCCCTAGTTGTGGGAAGTATTTATTAAAAAAATGCTTGGGTCATTTCTGCCCAAGTTTCTATAGACCTTGGCCTCAAAGAATATAGTCAACTCTTTGCTTTGTCTTTCAAAGAAAAAAGAAACAATTTAAGCCTAGCAGTGTCTATGACTTCAGGTTGGCTATAGAAGGTGGCAATTATCTTTTCAAATTTCCTAACATGTACATAAGGATTTTCACTATCTAGACCATGAAAAGTGAGCAGAAGTTGTATCATTCCAGGTTTAAAATCTGAATGTGGTGTGTTAGGTGGAAATATAATGCATGATGGTATGGCTGTGTGAGTAGGATGTAAGTAATCTTTTAGAGTCCTAACGGAGTTATCTTCGTGTTAGCTCATTGTGTTAGAATTACAAGATGAACTAGATGGTGAGTTCTCTTCCCTCACAAATTGTGGTGATGGTTCTAGTTCTACTTCTCTCACAAATCTCCCTCATTTGTCTCTAAGTCGATGCATATATCCTAACAAATTTTTTTTTTTAAATGAAAGAAATGCTCAAGGAAAATTAAGAAGTAAAATAAAACACAACAAGAAATAAAAATGAGTTAGGTGGTAAGACCAATCATGAAATATAAATACAATAAATGAACAAAAGATAATAAATTGTAAAGTACAATAAACAAATACATTAAATAAATAAATAAAAGAAAAGAAAGTGTAATAAATAAAAAATAATAAAATGCAAAGTATAATAAATAAATAAAATAAAGTACAATAAATAAAAAAGGTACAATAAGTAAATAAATAAAAAGTTAGGCGGTAGAACCAACCATTAAAATAAAATAAAAATACAACATATTAACTATAGAAAATAAAGTATAATAATTAAATAAAAGAAAATAAAAATAAAGTACAATACAAAAGTGTAATAAATAAATAAAGTACAATAAATAAACTAAAGTGCAATAAATAAAAATAAACTAAATTAGGTAATAGAACCAGCAATTAAAATAAAATACGAAAAATTAAAAAAAGTAAAGTGCGATAATAAATAAAATAAAATAAAGTGCGAAGTACAATAAATAAATAAATAAAAATAAAGTGCGAAACATAATAAATAAATAAAATACAATTAACTAAATTAGACGGTAAAATCAGCCATTAAAATAATATAAAATAATAACAAATTAACTAAAAACATAAAATAAATTAGTTGGTAGAACCAACCATGAACAATAAAATGAATTACAAGGAATTAAAACTAAGATTTTACAAAGAAAAGAAAAGTTACAAAATTATCACTTTAGTATTGATAAACGCAACCGACTTTTACTTAGTGTGCCTCCCCGGCAACGGCGTCAAATTTTGTTTACACTCAAAATGTAATGCGGCTATCACAATATAGATTGAGGTGTCGATCCCACGAGAAAGCTTTTGACAAAATAGGTTGATGAAGTAAAATATTAAAGCAATAGCAAAGAAGAAAATTAATTAATTGGTTTAAATGGATGAGATAGAATTGTCTATGAATTGAGAAAAATGTCTTATGATAATTTAAGCAAGGCTTCGAGAATCAAAATTATGCTTTATAAATTTACTCTACACTTTGATTCATTATTTATAACTCAATTGACAGTTTTACACCTAAACAATCAATCGAAAGATATGTAAAATATAGCACATTTGATAACACATGCATTTGATATGACTAAACTCTTTTGCAAACATTAACACAAATCATGTTCATTTATATAAGTTATCTAAGATCGACAACATATCATTTTGACAATATTGCAGTAAAAGATTAACATATATAACAATGTAACCAATAACAATTATAATTCAACAAGAATCACATAAAGAAAGCATGACTGAAAATATATAAAACATGAGAATTATAACCTTTGGATTATAAAAAATAAAATAGATAAGAGTTTAAGCATAATCAAACTTACAAACATTTGTAGCTCTTGACAACAAATCAAAGCATAGACGTAAATGTATTAAATACAAAAGTTCATCTCTTAGTCTTGCTAAGAACTCTAGCCTAAATTATAATACATGTTAATAAAAAGAAAATGAGAGAGAATTATCTAATGTTGAAAATGTTCTAAGAGTGTCTTTATATAGGCAATGAATGGAAATATGTTAAGTGTGACACAAATCTTCAATAATTTAGGCCAATAACTCGTTCACCCAATTACAACACCTTTTTTATAATGTAAATAACTGATGTAGCTTTTTTGGCCAACATGTAAATTGTATAATTTTGTCTCTTATTTTCACAAGTACCAGGTTCATGCAAATTGGATGCGTATCCAATGAGATATAGGAAAAATGCCAAAGATGCATTAGATTTAGGCCAACAACCATTTTACCCACTTGCAAGACAATTTGGTCCATGATAACGGTTGATTTGGACTTTACCATCAACATAAGAGTTGTTGATAATTAAGTCAATATTTCAAATCTTCAATAATTATACCAATTGGATACGTATTTTGTGAGATACAGTCTAAATACTTGATTTGATCTAGCTAAGCGAAAGTTGTAGCCCGATTCTATTGTATCTCAATGTTTGGCATATAACATGTTGGATTTGGCTTTTAAACTGTTCTTCAAGTTTATGCAAGATTGAGTCATGTTACTCCAGGTTCAATAATTTCTTCATTTCAATTTTTACATTGAGAGTTATGTCCATTTTATCTAAACCTATGCAAATAATATTTATTAATCATAATTTAAGGAGAACGCTTTATTTCAACCTAAAAGTACAAAAATGCTAAAATTAGTGACAAAAAATGGTGATTGAATCTCTTAATAAATATGCATTTTTATGTATTCATCAAGAGCTAATTTATAAATAATGGAGATTAGCCTGAAAAAGGTTATAAATATTATATTAACCTAAAACCAAAGCCAAATTTCTCATATTCTTTTAATAATGTCAAATTGAGGACATGGTGTTGCCAATGTCAAGAATAGGTTGTAATAATGGACAAATTGTGGGAGAAATATTATTATTAATATAATGATGTTGGATACTAATGAATTGAAGTGGTATTCTTTTAGTGGCTTCGTATGATGAATTGGTAAAAGCATATGCTTAGACTTATGAAGCAACAAGTCCCACATGACCTTTGAATTTTCATTATTTGAGTACACTTGACTTAATAAATTGATAAAAGAGTGTCAAAGTGCTTGGTGGCCCTTTTATTTTTATTAGCAACCTAAACTTCACTTATTGACTTAAAATAAAATAATATATATATATATATATATATATAGAGAGAGAGAGAGAGAGAGAGAGAGAATGGTGGAAAAGAAAAGAAAAATAAGAATGAGAACTAGAGAAACGGAGAGGAAGAAGAAGAAAGGAAAATAATGAAAATAGAAGAACAAAAAAGATAGGAAGAAGAAGAAGAAAAATAGGATATTTTAAAAGGTATATCAAAACCTCTTCTTTTAGATTTTTAGTGTTAATTATGTTGATTTTGTGAGATATAATTGGGATGGATGATGATTACATATATAAAATGATGAATTAGTATAGATTTGCAGAATTTCTATATGACAGTATAATGATCCAACAAGTTTGTGAATGTTTGTACTCAGATTCTAATTTTGATATTGGTAATATAAAACTATACATGTGTATGATCATAGAAAACCTTGAATTGGGCATAAATTTCATAAACTGAATTTTTAGTGAATTTTCAAAAATGACTCTGAAATTTTGAAAATTCTCTGTTTTTGCAGTATGCTCAAGTATTGAATTGATTTTAATCTATAAATGATCTTAAAAAATTATGATTTTTAAGAATATTTTTTTTATATGTCTAGTATAATATATCTGAATTTGAGTATTTAGATCATTATATTACAATTGTTATAATTTTCTAAAGTGTATCACCTACTACAGTAGTTTGATCAACGGAGATTTAAAGATATGTAGTAAAATAGTTTTAAAATACTTTTGGCACCGATTTTAGAGTAAACAAATTATCATCATATGAAATATGCATCAATAGTGGTTCTTTTGTAATTTCATGATTTTTATTAGGTATGTGATTTTATAAAATTGGGAGACCGAATATTGTTTAATAAATATCTTAATTTTATTAGAATAATGGTTTAGATTTCATAACATTTATGAAATGAATTTTGTGAGAATTATGATATAATATTGATAAGTGCATTTTATACATTATAATGTTTCTCTTCTAAACTTGAAAATTGCATAATTTAAATAAGAATATATAACTTTTTATGTATATTAATTTAATTTTATAGGTTTCAAATTAATAGAGCTATTTGAAATAAAAATTTAAAGAAAACAAATAAAAAAAATAAAATATACACCAATACTGGTGAACAATAACATGCTACAGTGTCTATAAACAATAGTATGCTACAGTCTTCTGCGCTTAAGCTCCAAAAAATGGCGCTCATATGCCAAATTACCCGGGATATGGTGCCCAGGCACCAAAATGTGGTGCCTAGGCACTAAATCGAGCAGAATGCTTGGCTCATGAGCGCCAAAAAGTGGTGCCCACCTATTTTGTCAGCCATATTCTTGCCCTAATTTGAAGTCTATAAATACTACTCTTTAACCACTTCTCACACTATCAAATGAGGCACGAAATATACAAAGGAGAACAAGACTTGAGCTCAAATTTGAAGTGAAGAAAGAATGTCTCTAAGGTTTCTTGAGCATAATTAAAGATATTTGAAGGATTGAAACCGTGGAAGCATCCTCAATTTCGGTTTTATCTTTCTTTTCTTTATTTTTTTTCCTCTTTTGTTGAAATTATAGTTATGAATATTATTTATATTATGTTTGTATCTATGAATTTAGTGTTAATTCTATTTATGGTTGGATTTATATGTGATTAAACTTGAATTCTAAGGCTTTATGTAGTTTTATTTGTATTATATTTGGATGATTTAGTATATTTTCATTTAATTCATTTATGTTTCTCTATGCTTAATACTTCTAATTGATTGAGAAATAAATTGGTTGTTGTGGATTTAGATTGATGCGTGGGAGAGATTAGCTCATTTATTAGATGTGGGAAACATAGCCTTAGGTTGTTATTGAGTCGGGAGGCTAATAGCACTTAGGTAATCCTCATGATTTGCTCAATGATTGCATGTGGTGCACACCAAGTGTTCGATAAATGCGTAAGAACACTTGGGGTGTGACATTATGCTTAGGATTTCATTTGACGCTGGGGATAGGTAATGAGATTAATCATTGGGTAATCAATTTAAGGGTTGCGTAATGCATGTATAAGTAGACAAGTTAAATAAGGATATCAACTTGAATATGGATGTATAGTATCTCATTTGATTCTCGGGAGAGGTAATAAAATTAGTCTTAATCCCATGATTAATGAATTGAACGAAGTTTCTAAATGGGAAGAACATAGGAAGAATAGAATAAAATCAATACTTTAGGATCCCATTTTGATAAAATTCACCATTTCTAAAGATTATCATTTTGTTGCCTTGTTAATCCCTTAATTTAGGTTAGTTTAATTTTCTTTAATCATTGCTTTTAAATCAACTTGCATAGATAAAATTAAGGTTATCAACACTATAGTACTTAGCATCAATTTAGGATATAATCCTCGTAGGAACGATACTCACGCATCACTTTATTACTTGTTTACGGCCCGTGCACTTGTGGTTACAATTCGCTTGTGTGTAATTTCACAAATAAATATCCATCTATGAGAATGATATATGAGTCAAGAATGACGCATTCTAATTTTGTAGTAGCTGGACATCAATTGATATTTAAGAAAATTTTGATTAAGTACATGCAATCAGAATTGATAGGTTTTGACAAATCAAGTCATTGGACCAATTTGATATGATAAGTATAATTGGTGTAGCTTTATGAGCTATTTTAGGTATTTTGTATGAATAATGATGTTTATAAAAGGGGTTAATCTCTATTGATAGGTTAAAGAGATTAAACTTTGTTATGTGATCGACGAGAGGTAAGTATACTAGATTTTCATTGAAATCACAAAAACATAGTAATTATTTATGCATGAATTTATGAATGTGCTTTGTAATATGTTTATATTATGCCAAAGTATATTTTGATATGAAATGTGAAAGACATATATTTATGAATATGAGTATTGACATTGAGCATAGATATACACGACATACATGTATTTATGAAAATAAGATTTCAAAATGAAATGTGTTTAACAAGAAAAGCTTTTGAAGTAGAATATGTCCATGAGATATGTTTTATATTTTAAGGATGCTTGAACTCACTATTTACTTAGTAGGCACCTTATGTGATTTGTGGAGCCTTTATGTATGGCCTTTTCATATGGATTGGTATATGTGATATTTGTTCCATGTGTAGGGAGGATCCTATGGGTACTGTTCGCGAAATTATACAAACGCAAATTTGTAACCGCAAGTGCACGGGTCGTAAGCAAGTAATAAAGTGATGAGTGAGTATCGTTCCCACGAGGATTGTGTCCTAATTAATGCTAAGTATTATGATGTTGGTAACCTAAGTTTATCTAAGCTAATCTAAATGATAAGTTGAGTTATTGAATTAAAAAAGCTTAAAACTAAATAACTTGGTAAATTAAAGACATGAAAGATCTATAGCAAAGAGGTTCTATGGACTTAGTTTCCCTCTATTGCTCTTATGGTCTTTGTCATTAGTGATCAACAACCAATTTTATGCATTCATTAGTCCATGGTGTATGATTAATCTCATTCCTTCTACCGACTGCTGAATTAGATACTATGCATATACAACTAAGTTGATATCCTTATCTAACCTATTATACATACAGACATTAAGCTACCTTTACGCGACTGCCCTAAGTTCATTAGTCTACCAACTCAACAAATTTAAAGCTATGCTTCTTACAACCAACATATGGATTAAACTTTCCCAAGCACATAACCCAAATGTTTAAATCAACCAATCCATTTTCCAATGCAATTGAAAGCATTAAGCACATAAAAAGCATAAATGAATAAACATCAAATAAACTCAATGCTATGCTTTTTACAACCAACATATGGATTACACTTTTCCAAGCACATAACCTAAATGTTTAAATCATCCAATCCATTTCCCAATGCAATTAGAAGCATTAAGCACATAAAAAGCATAAAGGAATAAACATCAAATAGCCATTAATCACAAAATAGCATCAACACATATTGTTCAGTAGATTTCCATCACGTCATAGAACATATAATCTAACAACAAAATGATAATTTTGCGATATGGTGAATTTTATAAAAATAGGATCCTAGAGCATTGATTTCATTCTATTCTTCATATGTTCTTCCTATCTAGCATTTCGTTCAATTCATTAATTAAGGGCTTAAGACTAATCTTATTCCCTCTCCCGAGTGCTGAATGAGATACTATGCATACATATTCAAGATGACATCCCTATCTAACTTGTTTACATATACATGCATTACACAACCCTTAAATTGATTACCCAATGATTAATTTCATTACCTCTCCTCAACGTCAAATAAAATTCTAGGTATAATGGCACACCCCAAAGTGTTCGCGCCTGTCATGCATTTTATCAAACACTTGGAGTGTACCACATACAAATCTTAAGGAAAACCATGATGATTACCTAAGTGTTATTGGCCTTCCCACTCAATAACAACGTAAGGCTATATTTCTCCCAAATCCAATAAATGGGTCAATCTCTTCCAAGCATTAATCCATAAATTCACAACAACCAATTTATTTTCCAATCAATTGGAAGCATTAAGCATAAAGAAACATAAATGAATCACACGAAAATATACTAAATCATCCAAACATAATATAAATAAAAATACATCAAGCCTTAAAAGCAAGTTTAATCACATAAAAATCCAACCATAACTAAAATTATCTAGTAGTCCATAGATACAACTCATTTAAACAATGTTCATAAATGACAATTTAAAGAAAAGAGAAAAGCAAATTTGGGGATGTCTCTAAGGTTTCAATCCTTCAAATGTCTTCAATAATGCTCAAGAAACCTTGGAGACATCATTTCTTCTCTTCAAAATTGAGCTCAAGTGTTGTTCTCTTTCGCCAATTTTGTGCTTCCCTTTGATTCTATGAAAAATGGCTAAAGGGTAGTATTTATAGGTTTCAAATTAGGGCAAGAAAAGGGGGGTTAAAACAAGTGGTGGCACCTGGGCATCGAGCATTTTTCCAATGGAGCCCATTTCGACGCTTGAGTGCCACTTTTCGGCGCCTAGGCGCCAAATTCTGGGTGATTTGGCACCTGGGCGCCACTTTTTGGTGCTAAGGCGCCAAACATTTTTGTTGGTACTATACATCGCACACTGTTCACCTGTTACTGTTCATTGCACTGTAGCGTGTTTGGTCTTTAGTTTGTTTTCTTTGAATTTTCATTCAAAATAGCTATATTAACTTGAAACCTACAAAATGAAATTAGTATACATAAAAAGTCATGTATTCACATTCAAAATGAGCAATTACCAAATTAATAAAGGTGTAATATCATATATAAAATGCGCTTATCAAATACCCCTAATCTTAAATAATTGTTCATCCTCGAGTAAGGACATACACAGACAACAATAAAAAAAAATGACAGAAACTATATAAAGATACAAAACATTGGGTCAGCAATGATTAGTAATTTGTCTCAAAAATTTCTTATGACCACTATCCTCAAGGCAATTCTAAACATCATAACCATTCAATGTGTTAATTGAACATTTATTCAAACCCACAAGTGATCAACTTGGTGTTTGTGAATAGCTAAAATCATTAGTCATATGCACTCGGATTAGTTTATGTACACAAGACAGTGAAATGGTCTCTATGAGTTTTTTTTTATATTAACATTCCATATGCTTGTTTTTCTCATCACTCTCCACTAATGTAGGCACACACATAATCAATGATCAAATAGGACTTTAATCAGCTTGTAATGCATGACTAGGGTGAAAGTAGGATAAAATAGATTAATTTCAACTTAACTTACACCATAAACATACATTCCTCTAGAGATTACACAAACCAAACCATTGTTTTCCACCCGATTTCCCCTAAACATATTTCTTTGATTCCCTTGCTAATTTGTTGCTCTTCTTTTCTTTTAAGTTAGAGGTATAGCAAACTCAAAATTTTTTTTCTTTATTTTTTTTGTTTTTGTTTTTTTTTTTATTTTTGTTTTTATTTTTTTTTATTTTACATATAAGTTACTATACAACCAAACTTAAGCTTTTCATATTTGAACAACCAACATTTATAACTAAACTCATAATCATTCTTTAATTCACCACTTCATTTTTAAAATTTCACATGACCCTCCAAAAGGAGTGTTATACTTACGGCATGATAGGTATTATAAAGGCTAATAAAAGTAAGGTTAAGGTAGTGATATGGTTAGCAAAGAAAAGCAGAAATTAGGCTCAACGGGGGTGACTAGGGGTAAAACTATACAAAGGCTCAATCGATCCAAAATGGCCTAAAATTATATACTTAACTATGTACGCCCTAGGATTTCGCCTTGAGTGATGCTTAAACAAGTTCTAGCGTGTTTTTGAGACACTAATTATTCTTGTGGAGCATAAACGTCTTCTAAGTAAGCATAAAAACTAAATGATTATAACTATGTGCTCAAAATATAAAGTGGTCACAAAGTGAAGCCGAACTTGTCCTAGATTACCAAGCAAACAATCATAATATTCATTGTTTCCAAAAGAACGTAGCATTTGAAATCATGTTTCTATTTCATATCATTGACTACTAATCATTCAACCAACCCACAACTAAACACTAAAATGAAAGAAAACAAAAAATTTCATGCAAAACAAAAAACTAAAAACAACAATCGTAATAAAGTAAGCATGATCAACATGGAAAAAGAATGTTTTCTTCCCCAAAACTTAAAGTTGACATTGTCTACAACAAAAAAACTAAAAGTGAGTAAAAGAAACTCCCCTTGTAGACAATGGCGTGATGCCCGAATCGCAAAGAGGAAGTTGTTGCTAGAGTTGGTGCCCAAAACCCTCAATTTGTTTTATTTTTATTTTGAGCTCCATTGGGTTGCACCATCTTAGCTCTTGTTTTTTATTCTTTTCCATGCATTATGAGATTCTGAATTGTTATTTCAACACACTGTAAGAAAGAAAAACAAGCATTAAACAAAAAGATTAAAATCAAAAATTGAAATGCACTTAGGTTGCCTCCTAAGAAGTGCTTGATTTATTGTCTCTAGCTAGACTTCTTTCGAGGTTGTAGTGGAAAAATTGCATTTTAGAGGTTTTTTTTTTCAAGGAACATTCCTCCTATATCGTTCTTCAATGCTCAATGATCTTGTCAATTCCTTTCTTTGATTTTCTCTCGTTGAACTTGCTTGGCAAGAACCAAAATCCTATTCGGAAGTGTGAACCTTGTTGATCTTCAACATAATAACCTCTTTGTATACACCTTCAAAACAACCACAACAACCGAAACATAACAAAATTTAAAAGAAATAAAATGCCTAAATTAAAATCAAGTTACTTTACCATAATATTAGCTCAAATTCAAAATCTACAATCCCTGGCAACAGCGCCAAAAATTTGTTCGCGAAATTATACACACGCGAATTTGTAACCGCAAGTGCACAGGTCGTGAGTAAGTAATAAAGTGATGAGTGAATATCATTCCCACGAGGATTGTGTCCTAATTAATGCTAAGTATTATGATGTTGGTAACCTAAGTTTATCTAAGCTAATCTAAATGATAAGTTGAGTTATTGAATTAAAAAAGCTTAAAACTAAATAACTTGGTAAATTAAAGACATGAAAAATCTATAGCAAAGAGGTTCTATGGACTTAGTTTCCCTCTATTGCTCTTATGGTCTTTGTCATTAGTGATCAACAACCAATTTTATGCATTCATTAGTCCATGGTGTATGATTAATCTCATTCCTTCTACCGACTGCTGAATTAGATACTATGCATATACAACTAAGTTGATATCCCTATCTAACCCGTTATACATACATACATTAAACTACCCTTATGCGATTGCCCTAAGTTCATTAGTCTCCCAACTCAATAAACTCAAAGCTATGCTTTTTACAATCAACATATAGAGTACACTTTCCCAAGCACACATAACCCAAATGTTTAAATCATCCCATCCATTTTCCAATGCAATTAGAAGCATTAAGCACATAAAAAGTATAAATGAATAAACATCAAATAGTCATTAATCACAAAATAGCATCAACACATATTGTTCAATAGATTTCCATTAAGTCATAGAACATATAATCTAACAACAAAATGATAATCTTACAATATGGTGAATTCTATAAAAATGGGATTCTAGAGCATTGATTTTATTCTATTCTTCATAAGTTCTTCCTATCTAGCATTTCGTTCAATTCATTAATCAAGGTCTTAAGACTAATCTTATTCCCTCTCCTGAGTGCCGAATGAGATACCGAGTGCCGAATGGGATCCTAGAGCATTGATTTTATTCTATTCTTCATAAGTTCTTCCTATCTAGCATTTCGTTCAATTCATTAATCAATGGCTTAAAACTAATCTTATTCCCTCTCCCGAGTGCCGAATCAAGGGCATACATATTCAAGTTGATATCCTTGTCTAACTTGTTTACATTACATACATTACGCAACCCTTAAATTGATTACCCAATGATTAATTTCATTACCTCTCCCCAACGTCAAATAAAATTCTAGGCATAATGGCACATCCCAAAGTGTTCGCGCCTGTCATGCATTTTATCAAATGCTTGGACTGCACCACATACAAATCTTAAGGAAAACCATGATGATTACCTAAGTGTTATTGGCCTTCCCACTCAATAACAACATAAGACTATATTTCTCCCAAATCCAATAAATGGGTCAATCTCTTCCAAGCATCAATTCATAAATTCACAACAACCAATTTATTTTTCATCAATTGGAAGCATTAAGCATAAAGAAACATAAATGAATCACACGAAAATATACTAAATCATCCAAACATAATATAAATAAAAATATATAAAAATCCAACCATAACTAAAATTATCTAGTAATCCATAGATACAACTCATTTAAACAATGTTCATAAATAAAAATTTAAACAAAAGAGAAAAACAAATAAAAGAAAAGAGAAAAGAAAATTTGGGGATGTCTCCAAGGTTTCAATCCTTCAAATGTCTTCAATAATGCTTAAGAAACCTTGGAGACATTATTTCTTCTCTTTATAATTGAGCTTAAATGTTGTTCTCTTTTGCAAATTTCGTGCCTCCCTTTGATTCTGTACAAAATGGCTAAAGGGTAGTATTTATAGGTTTCAAATTAGGGCAAGAAAATAAGGGTTAAAACAGGTGGTGGCACCTGGGCGCCTAGTATTCTACCAATGGAGCCAGTTTCGGCACCTCGGCACCCCTTTTCAGCGCTTAGGTGCCAAATTCTAGGTGATTTGGCACCTGGGCACCACTGTCTGGCGCTAGGGTGCCAAACACTGTTGCCGGCACTGTAGCAGTATTGTACATTCGATATTGTTCAGCCGCTACTGTTCATTGCACTGTAGCATTTTTTGTCTTTAGTTTATTTTCTTTGAATTGTCATTCCAAATAGCTCTATTAATTTGAAACCTACAAAATGAAATTAATATACATAAAAAGCCATGTATTCACATTCAAAATGAGCAATTATCAAATTAATAGGGGTGTAATATCATATATAAAATGCGCTTATTAGGTACCCTAAAGAAAGAGTGAGTCATCACATTCATATGGTGGCGTATTGGTATATATAAAAGGACTCACCGATGGTCAGTGTAAGGGTTTGGCTTTTACCTTCGGGTATAAGCGTTATATATGTGTAATCTAAATCTCACTTGCACTATTTCTCTTATATAGTATGTCGCCGACGAGAGGCATTTGACTCATTATATAATATGTGATATGTGAAGTCCTACTAAATAGTATTTAGGTGATGGTATTCCTATTATATATTTTGAAAGAATATGTAAGTGTTTATTTGACATGTGATTTTGATAAGATTTTTAATTTGGATCCATAATGGCATATCATGCTAATGCATTATGTATATGTATATGTATATATATATATATATGTATTTTGGTATATGAAAAACTAGCATGTTTACTGAATTTTATACTCATTATTGTTTATGGTGATTTCAGATAAATAAGGTACATATATGCTTAACAAATTTGGCAATGCTTTTGCTGTTCCTTGAGTTTCTTAGGTTGTTAAATGTTTAATTGGTAGATTGTATTTGGTTTATATTTTACCAAGTATATTCATGGTTTAATTTTTGTAATGAATTTACTAGCAACTTACTAAGGATTCTTGTAAAAATTAAGTTTGAAATTTTTATGCAATATTAATTATGAGTCCACATCATTGTGTAAGTGTAAATTATGTTGTGTGCAAGATCCTTCCGAATCTAGGGCGTGATAGGAATGGTTTCTGAAAAAAAAATTCTAGAACTATCTTATCAACCACAAGAATATCAGCACTTTTGAGGTGTTATAAAGGTTCCAGAACCTATCTAGGGTTTATTTCCTACCTTGCGCCCTTACTTCAGATGAAGGGGTATGAATGCTTACTTTGACAAATTTGAGCATCAATGCGGGAACACCATTGTATGAGTTTTTACACCGGATAACATGGCTAGAGTTCCTACCTAAAGAGGGATCTCTTTGTTAAGGGAGCACCGAGGAATGAGGGCATTTATGTCTCGCAATCCTATCGGAACTTTTTCACTGATATCAGTAAGTGTTACTTTTCTTATTGTTGGAACCTTGTTTTATTTGGATTATTGTTTTTACATCCCATTTTTCTTTAACAGTGGCTCGTGTGGAGTATGTTTAGGTGTCTCATTATGGCAAAGTCCTAGACTTTATAGTGTTAGACTATCCTATGGAGAATGGTCAGAGCTCGGGTGCTAATATTGCTGTGGTATCGGTTCCTTGTGTGAAACTATCTATCTTAGCTCATACGAATCCTTCCATCCCATGATATGTGGAGCTGGAAGCTTTTGTCCCTCCCTAGGGTATTTCAGAGGTTCCAAAGTCATCAATTCTTGAATAGAAAGGTAAATGTTTTGGTATTCGCCCTTCAGTTTTTCTTTGATGGTGATTTTCTTATCTTGTCATTTCTGTTTCAGCTTTTCAATCTTTTATGGAAGACTTGCTTAACGTGTTGTCAAGCTTATTTCCTTAGTGGAAGCCTCAGACTAAGAGGAAAGCTGCTTCCAGTGGTGTTGAGGCTTTTGCAAAACATTCTAGAGCTAAATCTGCTTTTTTCTAGTGCCTAAATAATGGTTCGGAGGTTCAAAGAGTGTTTGAGCCTATTATTTCAGAGGTTCTCAAGGTTTCTAAGCCTACTTCTCCTATATAAGTACCCCTAACTATGGATCCTATCAACATTTCTGTAGAGATACCTAAGGATAGTTGCACTGCGAAGGTTCTTGTACGTGAGGAGGTTCCAACTTGGGGTGGCGTATAACCTTATAGTGGGAATGGTGCTGGAGTTCCATCAAGGGAGTATACAAAGCCTACTCATGGTAATCCTTCTTCCCTTTATGTTTAGGTTATCAATTCCTTTGTCTTTGTGCTTACTCGTAGTTTCCACTTGTAGGGAGTACACAAATTTTTTATGTTTTAGATTTGGATATAGATATTTCTCCTTTTGCTGGTGCAAAAACGAAGAGAAATGGGTCTTGGAAGTAAGGTGATGTTGAGTCTTCGCCGAATCTAGAGGCAGTGTCCAACCGAAAAACAATGCTATCCAGAACATGGCCACCACTACGTTTACGGAACCGAGTGGTGCAAGGGTTATTCTTTTGAGCAAATTGGGAGATTGTTCCATTCGGGGATAAGCACAAAATATTATTCCCGTGTTAGTACGGCATCAACTCTGAAGGTAAGCACTTTTAGTTTTACTCATGTACCACTTTATTTGGTGTTTTTGCTAACCAATTTTTATAGTTCCTTGCGATTGAAGCATTTAGGATTGATTCAGCCTCAAAGAGCAAAGAAATCAAGCTCTTTGCAAAACTGGTGGATGAGAAATATGATGAGCAAATGTTTCTCCAATGAAGGAACTCGATCCGTAGGTTTGACCTCGATCAACTTGAGGGTGAGAATAAAGAGCTCCGAGATGAGTTGGAGGAGTTACAAAAAGGTTCTCAGGCATAGCAAGAGTTAGAGTGCCTGTCCAAATAGTTAGACATATGAAATATCATCATATGAAATATGCATCAATAGTGGTGAATGAGATACTATGCATACATATTCAAGATGACATCCCTATCTAACTTGTTTACATATACATGCATTACACAACCCTTAAATTGATTACCCAATGATTAATTTCATTACCTCTCCTCAACGTCAAATAAAATTCTAGGTATAATGGCACACCCCAAAGTGTTCGCGCCTGTCATGCATTTTATCAAACACTTGGAGTGTACCACATACAAATCTTAAGGAAAACCATGATGATTACCTAAGTGTTATTGGCCTTCCCACTCAATAACAACGTAAGGCTATATTTCTCCCAAATCCAATAAATGGGTCAATCTCTTCCAAGCATTAATCCATAAATTCACAACAACCAATTTATTTTCCAATCAATTGGAAGCATTAAGCATAAAGAAACATAAATGAATCACACGAAAATATACTAAATCATCCAAACATAATATAAATAAAAATACATCAAGCCTTAAAAGCAAGTTTAATCACATAAAAATCCAACCATAACTAAAATTATCTAGTAGTCCATAGATACAACTCATTTAAACAATGTTCATAAATGACAATTTAAAGAAAAGAGAAAAGCAAATTTGGGGATGTCTCTAAGGTTTCAATCCTTCAAATGTCTTCAATAATGCTCAAGAAACCTTGGAGACATCATTTCTTCTCTTCAAAATTGAGCTCAAGTGTTGTTCTCTTTCGCCAATTTTGTGCTTCCCTTTGATTCTATGAAAAATGGCTAAAGGGTAGTATTTATAGGTTTCAAATTAGGGCAAGAAAAGGGGGGTTAAAACAAGTGGTGGCACCTGGGCATCGAGCATTTTTCCAATGGAGCCCATTTCGACGCTTGAGTGCCACTTTTCGGCGCCTAGGCGCCAAATTCTGGGTGATTTGGCACCTGGGCGCCACTTTTTGGTGCTAAGGCGCCAAACATTTTTGTTGGTACTATACATCGCACACTGTTCACCTGTTACTGTTCATTGCACTGTAGCGTGTTTGGTCTTTAGTTTGTTTTCTTTGAATTTTCATTCAAAATAGCTATATTAACTTGAAACCTACAAAATGAAATTAGTATACATAAAAAGTCATGTATTCACATTCAAAATGAGCAATTACCAAATTAATAAAGGTGTAATATCATATATAAAATGCGCTTATCAAATACCCCTAATCTTAAATAATTGTTCATCCTCGAGTAAGGACATACACAGACAACAATAAAAAAAAATGACAGAAACTATATAAAGATACAAAACATTGGGTCAGCAATGATTAGTAATTTGTCTCAAAAATTTCTTATGACCACTATCCTCAAGGCAATTCTAAACATCATAACCATTCAATGTGTTAATTGAACATTTATTCAAACCCACAAGTGATCAACTTGGTGTTTGTGAATAGCTAAAATCATTAGTCATATGCACTCGGATTAGTTTATGTACACAAGACAGTGAAATGGTCTCTATGAGTTTTTTTTTATATTAACATTCCATATGCTTGTTTTTCTCATCACTCTCCACTAATGTAGGCACACACATAATCAATGATCAAATAGGACTTTAATCAGCTTGTAATGCATGACTAGGGTGAAAGTAGGATAAAATAGATTAATTTCAACTTAACTTACACCATAAACATACATTCCTCTAGAGATTACACAAACCAAACCATTGTTTTCCACCCGATTTCCCCTAAACATATTTCTTTGATTCCCTTGCTAATTTGTTGCTCTTCTTTTCTTTTAAGTTAGAGGTATAGCAAACTCAAAATTTTTTTTCTTTATTTTTTTTGTTTTTGTTTTTTTTTTTATTTTTGTTTTTATTTTTTTTTATTTTACATATAAGTTACTATACAACCAAACTTAAGCTTTTCATATTTGAACAACCAACATTTATAACTAAACTCATAATCATTCTTTAATTCACCACTTCATTTTTAAAATTTCACATGACCCTCCAAAAGGAGTGTTATACTTACGGCATGATAGGTATTATAAAGGCTAATAAAAGTAAGGTTAAGGTAGTGATATGGTTAGCAAAGAAAAGCAGAAATTAGGCTCAACGGGGGTGACTAGGGGTAAAACTATACAAAGGCTCAATCGATCCAAAATGGCCTAAAATTATATACTTAACTATGTACGCCCTAGGATTTCGCCTTGAGTGATGCTTAAACAAGTTCTAGCGTGTTTTTGAGACACTAATTATTCTTGTGGAGCATAAACGTCTTCTAAGTAAGCATAAAAACTAAATGATTATAACTATGTGCTCAAAATATAAAGTGGTCACAAAGTGAAGCCGAACTTGTCCTAGATTACCAAGCAAACAATCATAATATTCATTGTTTCCAAAAGAACGTAGCATTTGAAATCATGTTTCTATTTCATATCATTGACTACTAATCATTCAACCAACCCACAACTAAACACTAAAATGAAAGAAAACAAAAAATTTCATGCAAAACAAAAAACTAAAAACAACAATCGTAATAAAGTAAGCATGATCAACATGGAAAAAGAATGTTTTCTTCCCCAAAACTTAAAGTTGACATTGTCTACAACAAAAAAACTAAAAGTGAGTAAAAGAAACTCCCCTTGTAGACAATGGCGTGATGCCCGAATCGCAAAGAGGAAGTTGTTGCTAGAGTTGGTGCCCAAAACCCTCAATTTGTTTTATTTTTATTTTGAGCTCCATTGGGTTGCACCATCTTAGCTCTTGTTTTTTATTCTTTTCCATGCATTATGAGATTCTGAATTGTTATTTCAACACACTGTAAGAAAGAAAAACAAGCATTAAACAAAAAGATTAAAATCAAAAATTGAAATGCACTTAGGTTGCCTCCTAAGAAGTGCTTGATTTATTGTCTCTAGCTAGACTTCTTTCGAGGTTGTAGTGGAAAAATTGCATTTTAGAGGTTTTTTTTTTCAAGGAACATTCCTCCTATATCGTTCTTCAATGCTCAATGATCTTGTCAATTCCTTTCTTTGATTTTCTCTCGTTGAACTTGCTTGGCAAGAACCAAAATCCTATTCGGAAGTGTGAACCTTGTTGATCTTCAACATAATAACCTCTTTGTATACACCTTCAAAACAACCACAACAACCGAAACATAACAAAATTTAAAAGAAATAAAATGCCTAAATTAAAATCAAGTTACTTTACCATAATATTAGCTCAAATTCAAAATCTACAATCCCTGGCAACAGCGCCAAAAATTTGTTCGCGAAATTATACACACGCGAATTTGTAACCGCAAGTGCACAGGTCGTGAGTAAGTAATAAAGTGATGAGTGAATATCATTCCCACGAGGATTGTGTCCTAATTAATGCTAAGTATTATGATGTTGGTAACCTAAGTTTATCTAAGCTAATCTAAATGATAAGTTGAGTTATTGAATTAAAAAAGCTTAAAACTAAATAACTTGGTAAATTAAAGACATGAAAAATCTATAGCAAAGAGGTTCTATGGACTTAGTTTCCCTCTATTGCTCTTATGTTCTTTGTCATTAGTGATCAACAACCAATTTTATGCATTCATTAGTCCATGGTGTATGATTAATCTCATTCCTTCTACCGACTGCTGAATTAGATACTATGCATATACAACTAAGTTGATATCCCTATCTAACCCGTTATACATACATACATTAAACTACCCTTATGCGATTGCCCTAAGTTCATTAGTCTCCCAACTCAATAAACTCAAAGCTATGCTTTTTACAATCAACATATAGAGTACACTTTCCCAAGCACACATAACCCAAATGTTTAAATCATCCCATCCATTTTCCAATGCAATTAGAAGCATTAAGCACATAAAAAGTATAAATGAATAAACATCAAATAGTCATTAATCACAAAATAGCATCAACACATATTGTTCAATAGATTTCCATTAAGTCATAGAACATATAATCTAACAACAAAATGATAATCTTACAATATGGTGAATTCTATAAAAATGGGATTCTAGAGCATTGATTTTATTCTATTCTTCATAAGTTCTTCCTATCTAGCATTTCGTTCAATTCATTAATCAAGGTCTTAAGACTAATCTTATTCCCTCTCCTGAGTGCCGAATGAGATACCGAGTGCCGAATGGGATCCTAGAGCATTGATTTTATTCTATTCTTCATAAGTTCTTCCTATCTAGCATTTCGTTCAATTCATTAATCAATGGCTTAAAACTAATCTTATTCCCTCTCCCGAGTGCCGAATCAAGGGCATACATATTCAAGTTGATATCCTTGTCTAACTTGTTTACATTACATACATTACGCAACCCTTAAATTGATTACCCAATGATTAATTTCATTACCTCTCCCCAACGTCAAATAAAATTCTAGGCATAATGGCACATCCCAAAGTGTTCGCGCCTGTCATGCATTTTATCAAATGCTTGGACTGCACCACATACAAATCTTAAGGAAAACCATGATGATTACCTAAGTGTTATTGGCCTTCCCACTCAATAACAACATAAGACTATATTTCTCCCAAATCCAATAAATGGGTCAATCTCTTCCAAGCATCAATTCATAAATTCACAACAACCAATTTATTTTTCATCAATTGGAAGCATTAAGCATAAAGAAACATAAATGAATCACACGAAAATATACTAAATCATCCAAACATAATATAAATAAAAATATATAAAAATCCAACCATAACTAAAATTATCTAGTAATCCATAGATACAACTCATTTAAACAATGTTCATAAATAAAAATTTAAACAAAAGAGAAAAACAAATAAAAGAAAAGAGAAAAGAAAATTTGGGGATGTCTCCAAGGTTTCAATCCTTCAAATGTCTTCAATAATGCTTAAGAAACCTTGGAGACATTATTTCTTCTCTTTATAATTGAGCTTAAATGTTGTTCTCTTTTGCAAATTTCGTGCCTCCCTTTGATTCTGTACAAAATGGCTAAAGGGTAGTATTTATAGGTTTCAAATTAGGGCAAGAAAATAAGGGTTAAAACAGGTGGTGGCACCTGGGCGCCTAGTATTCTACCAATGGAGCCAGTTTCGGCACCTCGGCACCCCTTTTCAGCGCTTAGGTGCCAAATTCTAGGTGATTTGGCACCTGGGCACCACTGTCTGGCGCTAGGGTGCCAAACACTGTTGCCGGCACTGTAGCAGTATTGTACATTCGATATTGTTCAGCCGCTACTGTTCATTGCACTGTAGCATTTTTTGTCTTTAGTTTATTTTCTTTGAATTGTCATTCCAAATAGCTCTATTAATTTGAAACCTACAAAATGAAATTAATATACATAAAAAGCCATGTATTCACATTCAAAATGAGCAATTATCAAATTAATAGGGGTGTAATATCATATATAAAATGCGCTTATTAGGTACCCTAAAGAAAGAGTGAGTCATCACATTCATATGGTGGCGTATTGGTATATATAAAAGGACTCACCGATGGTCAGTGTAAGGGTTTGGCTTTTACCTTCGGGTATAAGCGTTATATATGTGTAATCTAAATCTCACTTGCACTATTTCTCTTATATAGTATGTCGCCGACGAGAGGCATTTGACTCATTATATAATATGTGATATGTGAAGTCCTACTAAATAGTATTTAGGTGATGGTATTCCTATTATATATTTTGAAAGAATATGTAAGTGTTTATTTGACATGTGATTTTGATAAGATTTTTAATTTGGATCCATAATGGCATATCATGCTAATGCATTATGTATATGTATATGTATATATATATATATATGTATTTTGGTATATGAAAAACTAGCATGTTTACTGAATTTTATACTCATTATTGTTTATGGTGATTTCAGATAAATAAGGTACATATATGCTTAACAAATTTGGCAATGCTTTTGCTGTTCCTTGAGTTTCTTAGGTTGTTAAATGTTTAATTGGTAGATTGTATTTGGTTTATATTTTACCAAGTATATTCATGGTTTAATTTTTGTAATGAATTTACTAGCAACTTACTAAGGATTCTTGTAAAAATTAAGTTTGAAATTTTTATGCAATATTAATTATGAGTCCACATCATTGTGTAAGTGTAAATTATGTTGTGTGCAAGATCCTTCCGAATCTAGGGCGTGATAGGAATGGTTTCTGAAAAAAAAATTCTAGAACTATCTTATCAACCACAAGAATATCAGCACTTTTGAGGTGTTATAAAGGTTCCAGAACCTATCTAGGGTTTATTTCCTACCTTGCGCCCTTACTTCAGATGAAGGGGTATGAATGCTTACTTTGACAAATTTGAGCATCAATGCGGGAACACCATTGTATGAGTTTTTACACCGGATAACATGGCTAGAGTTCCTACCTAAAGAGGGATCTCTTTGTTAAGGGAGCACCGAGGAATGAGGGCATTTATGTCTCGCAATCCTATCGGAACTTTTTCACTGATATCAGTAAGTGTTACTTTTCTTATTGTTGGAACCTTGTTTTATTTGGATTATTGTTTTTACATCCCATTTTTCTTTAACAGTGGCTCGTGTGGAGTATGTTTAGGTGTCTCATTATGGCAAAGTCCTAGACTTTATAGTGTTAGACTATCCTATGGAGAATGGTCAGAGCTCGGGTGCTAATATTGCTGTGGTATCGGTTCCTTGTGTGAAACTATCTATCTTAGCTCATACGAATCCTTCCATCCCATGATATGTGGAGCTGGAAGCTTTTGTCCCTCCCTAGGGTATTTCAGAGGTTCCAAAGTCATCAATTCTTGAATAGAAAGGTAAATGTTTTGGTATTCGCCCTTCAGTTTTTCTTTGATGGTGATTTTCTTATCTTGTCATTTCTGTTTCAGCTTTTCAATCTTTTATGGAAGACTTGCTTAACGTGTTGTCAAGCTTATTTCCTTAGTGGAAGCCTCAGACTAAGAGGAAAGCTGCTTCCAGTGGTGTTGAGGCTTTTGCAAAACATTCTAGAGCTAAATCTGCTTTTTTCTAGTGCCTAAATAATGGTTCGGAGGTTCAAAGAGTGTTTGAGCCTATTATTTCAGAGGTTCTCAAGGTTTCTAAGCCTACTTCTCCTATATAAGTACCCCTAACTATGGATCCTATCAACATTTCTGTAGAGATACCTAAGGATAGTTGCACTGCGAAGGTTCTTGTACGTGAGGAGGTTCCAACTTGGGGTGGCGTATAACCTTATAGTGGGAATGGTGCTGGAGTTCCATCAAGGGAGTATACAAAGCCTACTCATGGTAATCCTTCTTCCCTTTATGTTTAGGTTATCAATTCCTTTGTCTTTGTGCTTACTCGTAGTTTCCACTTGTAGGGAGTACACAAATTTTTTATGTTTTAGATTTGGATATAGATATTTCTCCTTTTGCTGGTGCAGAAACGAAGAGAAATGGGTCTTGGAAGTAAGGTGATGTTGAGTCTTCGCCGAATCTAGAGGCAGTGTCCAACCGAAAAACAATGCTATCCAGAACATGGCCACCACTACGTTTACGGAACCGAGTGGTGCAAGGGTTATTCTTTTGAGCAAATTGGGAGATTGTTCCATTCGGGGATAAGCACAAAATATTATTCCCGTGTTAGTACGGCATCAACTCTGAAGGTAAGCACTTTTAGTTTTACTCATGTACCACTTTATTTGGTGTTTTTGCTAACCAATTTTTATAGTTCCTTGCGATTGAAGCATTTAGGATTGATTCAGCCTCAAAGAGCAAAGAAATCAAGCTCTTTGCAAAACTGGTGGATGAGAAATATGATGAGCAAATGTTTCTCCAATGAAGGAACTCGATCCGTAGGTTTGACCTCGATCAACTTGAGGGTGAGAATAAAGAGCTCCGAGATGAGTTGGAGGAGTTACAAAAAGGTTCTCAGGCATAGCAAGAGTTAGAGTGCCTGTCCAAATAGTTAGAAGAGTGCAAAGGAGAATTACAGAAGCATTATCTAAGCATGCGTGGATCTAGGTTGCCCTCGAAGAGAAGGAAAAGAGAATGTCTTTTCTAAAGGGAGAAGTGAAAAACTTTCTCCAAAAGAAGACTATTTTGAAGTCAGAACTGGAGTCGCTTCATCATGAGGAGGTTCCTGGTCAGAAATAAAGGCTCGGTAATGGGATCAATTGGTGTCTTTGAACTCAGAGCTAATGCAAAAACTTTGCGAGCTGCAAAAAGTTGGTAACTGCATTACTTTCGGTGGGGTTCTTTAAAACTCACTGAGGATCGAGTTACCTAACTGGAAAAGGCGACCGAGAACCTTCGTGTAACAGTTGAAGGTATGCAAAAGGATTATGCTTCCCTTCAATCAGAAAAGGCTACTATAGCCTCTATATGGCAGCGTAAACTAGCAATGGATAAAGAGTTTTTGATTGGAAAGTAAAGGTCGCAACTGCGTATTGGTTTTATTGTAGGCTATGCTCAATAAGGGATCCTACTTCTTATAGGATACTGCCCAAGGATATGGATACCTCATATGGGTTTTATAAAGGTCAGTCTGCCAGGCACTTAGACAATGACCATAGGTAGATCAACTATGAATCAAGTGGGGAGGGGGTAGAGAACCAGGATCCAGACGTGGTGGAGCTTCTTCCTGATTCTGTTTGGTATAGTTTTTCTTTTTTATTATTGTAATCTTTTCATTTTCTAATTAATGTAACCAAAACATTTATTTTAATATAAGTACTTATTTCCTCTTTGAATAAGCTATACTTGCATTTATTCTCTTAATGTAAATGCTTTTTTGATAAGAAGTATTTCCTTCTGTGCATTACTTTTACGAAATTTGGAACTCCTGAGTGGAGGTTTTGAATGTTGTTTGTGAAGAGAAGTTTCTTCACTTCGTAAACCTTGTTCATAAGTGTACTTTTTTTTAATCTTACATCTTTTGTTTAGAAGTGGTCTTGCTTCTCTTTTTTGTTCCAGAAAAGTTCTATATGGTTCCTAGATAGAGTTGGGAATTTTCCCATAATTGAATAGGCTTATGTGCTCCATTAGGAACGTGTTTTTCCTGGTGATGATTTCTATGCATTAGAAGGATACTATGTTCCTTAAGAGGTCTTTTCTAAATGAGAAGAGCATGCATTGTGTCGTTCTATTTTTGTTGAAAATATAACTTCTGTGGTGAAGGCGTTTTGGAGCTCGTGCAAGGAAGTTCAATTTCTTTTCTATGTCGGGTGTTGAAACCTTTGTAAAGAAAGTTTTGGAATCCTACCAAGGTGAGGGTGTTTTGAAGCCTATGTAAGATAGTTCTAATTGCTTCTTAATTGGGCTTTTTTAGGGGCCCGTACAAGGAAGTTTAGTTGCTTCCGTATGTCAGGTATTGGAACCTTTTCAAGGATGCTTCCATTCTAAGTGTGTTTTTCAGCCTGTACAAGGAAGTTTAGTTGCTTCCATATGTCAGACATTGAAACCTATTTAAAGAAGTATTTGATGCTTCTAGATTGGGGCATTAAGTGCTCGAGCAAGGAAGATTTTGTAGGGACTTATTTTGTCCATTCGTCTTTAACATTAGAGGGTTGTGTTTGGTCATCTCCCTTCCTAATATCACGCCCTAAGTCTTTTCAAGCATTTTGTTGAACACTTGGTGTGTGACAAAGCCTTCTAGAGGCGATGTGGGCTGCTGGAATGGGTCATGGGCCAAATCTTCTAGAAGAGCACCTGATATAGGTGAAGATCCGAGCCAAGCCCACGACTTATTAGGGTTGTTAACCCATATTTGGAAAAGGAATATTCTATAGCATATGTGATGGCTGTTGTGTGTTTTCTATAACACAAATTAGCGCAAGTGCACGTTGTCGCAACAAGTAATATATGATGAGAAAAGTGTCGATCCCACAGAGAATGATTTATCTTTTCTAGTTTAAGTACCGAAATGGTGTCTTTCTACTATTATCCAGAAAATGATTTAATGTATGATGATTAAACTACTCAAGTAAAAGAACAACTTAATTATGCTAAGTGATAAACTAAATTACCAACAAATTATATTCAATATGAGAAATCCTAGGATTACAAACTATCCCCCATTATGCAAATAAATTCAGCAGAATCTCTTTGATGTTTATTAGTTCTCAACTTGATATATTGACCAAAACACTTAACACATCACAAGCCTCTTTTGCAGGTCAAGTGAATCTATTCCATCCAATCAAATATCTATATGTCTATGATAAATAAATTGAACAAAATTCATTAAGCACAAGTTTTATGAGCCATACATGCCTTATGAGTATATGTCTATCTCATATGAAACTCAAGTGTACTACACTATGATCATGCATCAATATGCTTAAGACTAAATACCTAAATGCCTTTGTCAAGTTTATTTAAGCATTTCTAGATCAATTTAACCACTGGCCAAGTAATCAAATAGCATTAAGCACAAGCACAATGAATATATCAAAAGCTGAATTAATACCATAAAAGAGAGAACTAAAATCAATCACATAATGAGTTCAAGGATGTAATCCTAGATGAACGAAATTAGCTCATCATTAAACTACACAATCTTGAAGCTAATTCCATCAATACATGTAAACTAAACATCTTACAACAAGTAAAGAATCAAAGCAAAGAAGACATCCCTGTCAAATGCCTTTGTTGTTGAAGCTTGCTTCCCTCCTCTTTGATTTCTTCAAACTTAGAAGTTAGATGTTTCTTTGTGTTTCCAGCTGCTGTCCCAGCTGGAGTCCTCTCTCAAAATGTAAGTTTTGAGCAAATAAATAGGTAAGAGCACGGAATTAGGGCGCATTTTGGGCTGTTTTTGGGTTTCCTGATTTTCAGGAACCTGTCAAAACTTGTTGCCCAGGTCCCGGCGCCGCGGCGCTGCGTTTTGGCGCTGCGGCGCCCAGTTTCTGCAATCGGCGCCGCGGCGCTGAAATCCAGCGCTGCGGCGCTGCACTGTTGCTACAGTAATACTGTAGCATCAGTATTGTAGCTACAGTGTTACTGTAGCAAACAGTGCCTCCATTCGTATTTTTATCTCTAATGCTCCGATTTGCGTCCGTTTTCCGGTATTCTTGCTCCGATAATGCTTCAACCTATAAAACAACATTAATACGCATAAATAGCCCAATTATTGAGATAAATTGAACAAATATCAAGTTAGGAAGATAAAATAGTTTATACAATTACGCCTTATCAATGGCATCTAAGAATATTCTATGACATATTATTTCACCTTATATGTACATTGTTAAATTGTTTAGATCTCAGCTGTCTATTGTATAGGGCTGTTAATATATAAGGGGGAGACCCTCAGTTGGATAAAACACAAAACATTCATCTTTAACGTTTGAGGGTTGTGTTTGGTCATCTCCCTTCTTAATATCACGCCCCAAGTCTTCTCAAGCATTTCTTTGAACATTTAGTGAGTGACAAAGCCTCCTAGAGGCTATGTAGGCTGCTGGAACGGTTCATGGGCCAAATCTTCTAGAAGACCACCTGATATAGGTGAAGATTCAGGCCAAGCCCACGACTTATTAAGGTTGTTAACCCATATTTGGAAGGGGAATATTCTATAGCATATGTGATGGCATCTAAGAATATTCTGTGACATATTATTTCACCTTGTATGTACACCGTTAGATTATTTAGATCTCAACTGTCTATTGTATAGGGCTGTTAGTATATAAGGGGGAGACCCTTAGTTGGACAAAGCACAACACAATCTCATAGCTTGTATTTTCTTTAGCAATATAGAGAGCTTTTTCTCAAACACCTTGTGAGCATGTTTATTCTCTTCTTTGTGTGGTTTTCTAGGCTATTTAGCGCAACGCGTATAAAGCCACATGGTTCTCAAAAGGTCCGTGCCATTTGGTATCAAAGCAAGTTCAAAGAAGATAGGGAAATACGCCACAACGTCATCGGAATTGATTGAAGAAAGAGGTAAGGATCCTAAAGCTAAGAGGCACGTCAGTGTACCTTGCGACAAGTCTGTTGATCCAGTCCATGAGTTGGGAAACATGGTGAAAATACTCGGTGGCACTATGGCAAAGGTGACGAATCATCTTGGGGAGTTAGAGTAGCAAGTAGAGAAGCTCGAGGTAGGACTCGACACTCAAGGGGATAAGCTACGCTCCCTCATCAACACATCCATTGAGAGTTACGCTGATTGGCAGCGTGACTGGATCAAGGCTTTTCAAGAGAAGGTATATACCACCATGGATAAGGTTTAAGCCCAAATGGAGGAGCTGTGTAAAGGGTTTGACACTGTCAATGAGGATGTGGTGTTGCGTAAGAGAGCGGTAGCGAATAGAGCTATTGTTGCTCAAGGAACGCCAAGAGTTGAGGCTTCTAAACTGAAGGAGTTCAGTGGCAAGTAGAATGACAAAGAGCTTGACAAATACTTTTGTCAAATGAAAAGATATTTCGACGCCATGAGCGTACGTTATGAAGACAAGGTAAATACCGCAACCTTATATCTATTTGACCATGCAATTCTATAGTGGCGCAGGAAAAGTGAGGAGATGTGCAAGGGTACCTGTACAATCAACACCTGGGTAGAATTGCAATGGGAGCTGAAGTGCCAGTTCTATCCGGAGAACGTAGCGCACGACGCTCAAAAGCGGTTAAAGGAATTGAAGCAAACCAATTCCATTAGCGACTATGTGGAGGAGTACTCCTTGTTAATGTTTCAAATCTCCAACATGAGCTAGAAGGATTTTCTGTTCCATTTCTTAGATGGGTTACAAACATGGGCATCCAATGAATTGAAGTAGCGCGAAGTGACGAGAATACTCAATGCTCTAATATTGGTAGAAACACTCATCGATCACCACAAAGGTGACTCGAGAAATTCTAAGAATTCAAGACCCAATCATAGCAAAGGTGAGGGTGCCAAGGAGTTTCATCCTTTGAAAGATGAGGATGAGAAAAGTAAGCTGCCCAAGTGAAAAAATTAGAAGCGCAACGGCCATAAAAGGAATGGACCAAAGAAAAGCTGCTTTCATTGCGATGGAGATCACTGGGTCAAGTACTGTCTAAAGAAGAAGGCTCTCTACGCAATGGTTATAGTATATTAAGCTTGTGAGCAGAGCCAAATGGGGTGTTTGCAATTGCTCAATACGATGAAAGCCAAGCGAAGTGCCAGCACGCCAATGAGAAAGGCGCTCATGTATATTGAAACCTACATCAACTACATAAAAATCCAAGTGCTGATAGATACAGGTGCGACGCACAACTTTATTAAGCGTGCGGAGGCGAAACGCTTGGGACTTTACGTGGAGAAAGAGGAGGGATTCCTCAAATCGGTTAAAGTTGCAGCCAAACCACTAGATGGGGTGGTTTGAGGGATCGATATCCATGTAGAGAAATGGTGCAGTGAGGTAAATTTCTCTGTATCACCTCTTGATGGTTTTAATGTTGTGTTAGGTATGGAGTTTTTGAGGTAATATGACGTGGTGCCACTTCCTCGACACAATTATATGTGCATCATGGAAGGAGGACCTTACATGATACCTATGGTGGACAAGCCCAAGGGTGGGCAATCTCAGCTAAAAGCCAACACTAAGATCCTTTCCGCCATTCAATTAATTGGAGTTACTAAGCGCAAAGGCGAAGCACATCTAACCACAGTTAGGGATATAGATGATAAGGCAACAAGGGGCAAGGATGAGCTACCAACGAGGGTTGCGGAAGTACTCAGGCAGCACAAAAGGGTCATACCAACTATCATACCACAAAAGAACCACGATGGGGTGATTACTGAGCATAGGGAAAAGTTGGAGCTAGGGTTTACGCTTCCAACTACAGCGTAGACGCCTTAACTGAAATTAAATGAATTGCGGGGGCTGCTCAAGGAGTTGTCGGGTACGGGTAGCATTCAACAACTCGAGGCTTCACATGGTATGTGCTTTCAGCATAAGGAGTGGGGTAGAGACAAGAAGTGGCATGTTAACCATCGTGCGAGGGACTTAGTGATGGAGACGATACTTTCACCACAGCGCAAAATGAGTACGCCCACTTCACAAAGGCTTTGATCGTACGGGCGAGGGGCTAATTTCTATTGCCAATAGGGTTGGCAACATCTCACATAAGGTGAAGATACCTTCGAGATAGCAGCTGTATTTGGTGTTTTTCGTGAGCTATTTGAAGTTATATCGAGGGGGTGCAAAAGACATAGAGCAAAAATTGGGACCTTTAGAGATTTTCACATGGGACGACAAATAAGTAAAACTCATCTGTGATGGATGGACGGTGTAGAAGAAAAATTCACCTCCAAGTCATGAGTACTTTTTCAAGTGCAATGAGTTACTTGATATTGGTGTACGCTAGGAGTACAAGAACACACAGTGACAGATTGAAAAACGAGATGTGTAGGTTCTAGCGAAGACACGACGAAGGCATCGCGTGAATTTGATGGGGGAGAATGTCACATCCTAAGTCTTCTCAAGTATTTTCTCAAACACGTGGTGTGCAACAAAGCCTCCTAAAGGCTATGTGGGTTGCTGGAATGATTCATGAACTAGATCTTCTAAAAGACCCACTGACATGGGTGAAGATTCGAGCCAAGCCCGTGACTTATTAGGGTTGTTAACCCCTAATTGGAATGGGAATATTCTATAGTATATATGATGGTATCTAAGAATATTCCGTGGCATATTATTTCACCTTATATGTACATCGTTGGATCGTTTAGATCTCAATCATCGATTGTATAGGGCTGTTAGTATATAAGGGGGAGACTTTCAGTTGTACAAAATACAACAAAATCTCGTAGCTTGTATTTTCTTTAGCAATATAGAGAGCTTTTTCTCAAACACCTTGTGAGTGTGTTTCTTTTTTTTTGTGTTGTTTTCTAGACTGCTTAGCGTGCAACGTGTCTAAGGCCTACGGTTCTCAAAAGATCTGTGACACTAGTAACTGCTCCAAACCATATAAAGGATCAATAGGACCTTACATGTGGACCTGAAGGGATTGTTGTTTGGCCATCTCCTTAGAATGGTAGTGGAGTATTGCTTTTGATTGTCTCTTCTCCTGATAATGACGCTAAACCATTTTATGGTATAAGGGATCAATATGACCTTACATGTGGGTCTGAAGGGATTGTTATTTAACCATCTCCCCAAAACGATGGTGGAGGATTGCTTTTGATCGTTTCCTTTCCTAATAACTGGGCCAGACCATTTTATCGTGTAAGGGATTAATAGGATCTTACACGTAGGTCTAGGGGGATCATTTTTTTGCCATCTCCTTAGAATGACATTGCTTGTCGTGTTTGTCATTTTATTCATACTTGGGAAGATTGATTTCAGGATTGTAATTAGTGATTAAGCAATTTTGAATGTAATATCATATAAAATCATCTATGAAAAATTCATTTTAAGATATAGGAACAATAAAAAACAAAGGGAGAAGTTATACATAGAATTTCTTTAGTTTCCATGGGGATGGAATAGGGTTTCTATCCATATCTTGTAGTAGGAAAGCTCATTTGTCTAGCTTTCACACGACTCTATAGGGTCATTCACAAGTTTCTACCATCTTTCCATCATTACGTTCCTTGTTAATGTTGAGTGCCTCTCTTAAGATGAGGTCACCTTCATTAATCTCATGCTTTTTAATTTTTCTATCGTAGTGTCTTATCATTTTTACCTGTAAACCGTCGTATAGTTCGCTGTGATTTATCAGTCTTCATCTGTTAGATTATTTACAGTGGCTATGGCCTTGTTATTGAGTTCCAGTTGCATGATCCTCATCCTTAGGGTTGGGATGAACGCTTATATGGTAAGGTTCTTGTTGATCTATTCTTCATTGTTTTGTAGGCCTAGAGTACTCCTAAAAGCTTTTTAAGCCATCTACTCTTCTTCCACTCTAATCTCTTTTGTAGCATCGTAAAGATCGTTTGATTGGAAATCTTGGCCTGATTGTTTCCCTATGGACTACTACGGAAAGAGAAACACTATTGTATTTTATATTTATTACAAAAAGGAAGTAACAACAATGCTTATAAATTACTTTCTATTATTAGATATGATGACTTATGGTATGTCGAATCTAGTGATAAGGTTCTTTTAAATACAGTTCATTTTTTCGTTTCTAATAAGACTGCTATAAGCTTTCGCTTCAACCTACTTACTAAAACCATTGATAGCTAATAGTACAAATTGTTTCCCTTCTGTAATAGTTTAAAATGGCCCTATGATATCCATCCCTCACTGAATGAAAAGATAGAGACTGAAGGCTGCGTTGAGGTCATTAGCAGACTAATGGATGATTATGGCGTGCTTCTGATACCTTTTACATTTCTTGACATATTCTGTTGCATCCCTTTTGATTAAAGGCCAAAAATATACTTGTCGCATCACTTTATCGGCTAGAATTCTTGTACTTAAATGGTTGCTGTATGATCCTTCATGTATCTCTACTATAATTGGGTGCCCCTCTTCAATTAATACACATCTCATATAGATACCCGAGTAAGATCTTATGTATAGATGCTTATTAATGATGGTGAATCTCTCTGCTCTGGCTTAAAGACTTCTAACTTTTTTCTTATCCTCAAGAAGCTTCTATTCCTTAAGATATTCTATATATTAGGTCATCCAGCTTGTTCTGGTTGTGATCTAAAGTGTGATTTCTGCTGATAGATCCTTTATATCACGTTCAGTTTTGATTCTTTGTCTTTCTGTTAGAGGAACGGTTTTGGTGTGAGTTTGGCGATTTGATGATTTAGGGAAAAATTCTAAGGTTTGTGTATTGTGAGATGAAAGGGAAATTATGAAAGAGAATTGGGGGAAAAAGCGTGTTTTAACCCTTTTCCTGTGTTGGCGCTGTGGTGTTGGGAAGCAGCGCCGTGGCACTAATGCCTGGGCTTCCCAGCACTGTAATGCGAATACCTGCATAACCTAGGTCACAGCGCTGCGGCACTGGTAAAAAGAAGCCTCATAAACGTGTCTTTACCTCTATTCAGTTGTTAGTCCACTTGGTTTACGAATCAATCAAATAAAACTAACAAACTACAACAAAGCAAATACATTCTACCAGTCAAATTGACCAAACCAATGCAAGAATCAAAAAGGCGATCAATAAGGCATGAGTTCCCAAATTGTAGATAAATGTTTAACGCAGATGTGAGCTTCCCCCTTATCTTACTTCCCGCCACCATGAGGGATTGATACTAACTACAAAGCAAGACTCGACTTGCGCTTCTGTCTAGGATGCTGTAGCACTGACAAGCCAACACCGCAGCGCCCAGACCTGGGTATGTAGCTCTATGTTTTAAGGGGCAGCACCGTGGCACTGGCTATAGCGCTGTTTGTTCTATCTGCGACGCTGAAGCGCCAAGTTTTTTCCCTTTTGTTTTAAACCTAAGCTACTTAAACCTAATAATGTATGATAAAAATTAACATTAATAAAAGAAAAATAAGAACTTAAAGATTAAAATTAAAGGATACTAAGCTTGGGTTGCCTCCCAAATTCGCTTGGTTTAACTTCTTTATCTCGACGTCTTGATCCCTCGGTTACTTGGGTTCAATCAGATTGATGCTGACTTTCTGTTGATCAATGTATCATCCATGATAATGTTTGAGGTGTTAGCCATTCACCGTAAATAAAGCTTGAGTGTTTGGATCCTTAATTTCAACAGCTCTATGTGGATATATCATGATAATTTGGAACGGCCTAGACCATCGGGACTTGAGTTTCCTAGGTAATAAGTTCAGGCAAAAATTGTATAACAACATTTATTATACTTTTTCAAATGATTACTGAAGTATCTTCTTATCATGCCATTAATTCGTTTTTTCCTTATAAACTTAGCATTCTCATATGCTTGTAAATGAAACCCGTCCTGGGCATTGAGTTGAAGTAACAATTTCTCACCTATGGCTTGGAGATCAAAATTAAGGGCTTTAATAGCCCAATATGCTTTGTGTTCCAACTGCAAAGGTAGTGACAACCTTTTCCAACGATTAAACGAAATAGAGACATACCAATTGGTGTTTTGTAAGCAATGCAATATACTCATAAAACATCATCTAAGTGTAGTGCCCAATCTTTACGGTTTGGCTTCACTGTCTTCTCCAAGATACGCTTGGTTTCTCGATTGGATACTTATACTTGTACACTTGTTTAGGGATGATATGTAATGGCTATTTTGTGTTTAAACCCGTATTTTTGCAAGATGGCTGAAAGTATTTATTGCAAAAATACGAACCCTCATCACTTATGATTGCTCTTGGGGTTCCATGTCTTGTGAAGATGCAATGGCTATTTTGTGTTTACCCCCTAATTTTTCCAAGAGAGATGAAAAGTATTTATTAGAAAATTGTAAGCCCTCATCACGTATGATCGCTTTCGAGGTTCTATATCTTATGAAAATATTCTTTTGAAAGAACTTAATCACTACTCTAGCCTCGTTTGTTGGTAACGCTACTGCCTCTACCCACTTTGAAACATAATTCACCGTTATAAGGATATACTTGTTGTGAGATAGTAGAAATGGTCCCATGAAATCTATGCCCCACACGTCAAAGATTTCTACTTCTAAGATATTCTGTTGTGGCATTTCATGTCTTTTGGACATGTTCTCTGTCCTTTGACATTGATCACAACCTGCAACAAAGGAATATACATCTTTAAATAATGTGGGCCAATAAAAATTCGATTGAAATACCTTACTGTTGTTTTATCGTCAGCAAAATGTCCACTATAGCTAGATGCATGACAATGGTGTAGAATGTCGTTTATCTCCTTTTTTTAGACACATCTTCGAAGGATTTAGTCTGCACATGATATAAAAAAGAAAGGCGCATCCCAAAAGTAAAATTTTGTGTCGTAAAGGAACTTCTACTTTTGCTGAAAAGTTAAATTATGAGGTGTTAGTCCAAAAACTAAATAATTGACAATATCAGTATACCAGGGAATCTTATGATGCTTTGTTGCAAGGAGTTGTTCATCTGAAAATGTCTCATTAATTTGGATCTTCTCTTGGTATTGATTTGACGCTTCCAAACGAGATATATGATTAGTAACTTTATTTTCAATTCATTCTCTATCTTTGCTCTCAAGATCAAACTCTTGCAGCAATAGAATCCAACAAATGAATCTAGGCTTTGCATCTTTCTTATTGATGAGGTATTTGATTGCTGAATGATATGTGAAGACTATGACATTGACTCCAATGAGGTAAGCATGAAACTTGTTAAAGGCAAAAACTACCACAAGAAGCTATTTTTCTATGGTAGTGTAATTAGATTATGCGTCATTGGGATTCTTGCTCGCATAGTATATAGTGTGAAAACTTTCTCTCGGCGTTGTCCTAGTACATCACCTATAGTTATATTACTTACATCACACCTTACCTTAAAGGGTAAGTTCCAATCTAGTGCTATGATGATAGGCTCAGTGATGAGCTTCTTCTTCAAAGTTTCAAAAATGTCAAGACATACATCATCAAAATGAAATTGCACCTCATTCTCTAGTAAGTTGCATAAAGGTTTAGAGATCTTGAAAAAATCTTTTATAAATCGTCTGTAAAACCCGACATGTCTAAGAAAACTCTGCACTTCTTTTATATTAGTCGGCGGTGAAAACTTCTCAATGGTTTCTATCTTTACTCTATCAACTTTAATACCATGAGTAAAAAATTTATAGCCTACGACTATGCATTCTTTGACCATAAAATGACACTTCTCTCAGTTAAGCACTAAATTGGTATCTTCACATTTCTTAAGCACAAATGCTAGATTATCGAAGCATAGATCAAATAAATTACCAAAAATAGAAAAGTCATCCATGAATGCTCTATAATATCTAAAAATATGGCCATCATACAACATTAAAAAGTGGCTGGAGTGTGGCATAAGCCAAATGGCATCCTCCGAAAGAAAAAATGTACCAATAGGCATGTGAACGTGGTCTTTTTTTTATCCTTCAGAGCAATTACTTTCTGACTATAGCTGGAGTATCCATCCAAGAAACAATACTACTTATGTCCAGCTAATCTATCCAACATTTGATTGTTGAAAAGTAAGGGAAAATGGTCATTATGGGTGGCTTTATTCAGTTTCTAGTAGTTCGTACATATCCTCCAACCAGTGACAGTCCTAATAGGGATTAAATCATTGTTCTCATTTGTCACCACAATAATTCCTCCCTTATTTGGTACACATTGCACTGAACTTACCCATGAGTTGTCAGAAATTAGGTAATTAATCCCTACATCTAGTTACTTAATGATTTCCTTCTTCACTACATTTTCATTATTAGATTCAACTGCCTTTGATACTCAATTATAGCCTTATGTCCTTCCTCTAACATAATTTTATATATGAAAAATGATGGAATGATTCCCTTGATGTCAATAATTATCCATCATATTGCTCTCTTGCGATCTCTCCAAACTCAACGATTTTTTCTCTCGAGATTTATCAAGTTATGTAAAAACTATTACTAGGAAATTAGAAGATTCTCTAAGGAATGCATACCTTAAATGACTAGGTAAGGGTTTATATAGTATGAAAAAATTTCTCTCAACTTAATGTAAGCTTGCAAGCCCTCAGGTCTTTCTAGATGATCAACTCTCGTCTTGAATCTGTCATAACTTGGAGAAAGGCATAATACTTATAAATACTCTTGAGCTTCTTTTCTCTCTACCTTGTCTCCATTTACCATAGCATTTTTTAGAGAATCTTGAATGTTATTCTAGTTGAAGACCGCTTGTACTTCTCTATCAATAACATTAATGCTCGTACATTCCTCATCTTCACTTAACTCTTTCATCGCTTTGAAAGCATTGAATGTTACTTCCTCGTTTTGTACCCTCATAGCTAATTCCCATTTTTAAACAATAAAAGTTCTTCTTATGGATAAGAATAGTCTTCCTAGTATGATGGGTACTTCACGATCCTTTTCTATGTTCAACATTATCAACTTTTACCAAAACATCTTTAATAATGCCTATTGGATAAATGAGTGAATGATCGGCGAGTTGCAATGTGACATTAATAAGTTTAGCCTCCCTCAAACCTAACTTATTACAGATGGATAATGTCATTAAGTTGATGTTGGCATCTAAATCACATAACGCTCTCCCAAAAAATTCCCCTCTATAGTGCATGGAATAGTGAAATTACCTTTCAACTTTGGTGGCAATTTCTTTTGCAAGATTGTGCTACATTTTTTGGTGAGTGCTATTATTTCATATTCTGCTAGTCTCCTCTTCTTTGATAGTATATCATTCATAAACTTCACATAACTTAGCATTTGTTAAAGGGCATCCGCAAAAAGTATGTTAAGGTAAAGTTTCTTAAAGATATCTAAGAATTTTAAAAATTGCTTGTCTAACTTCTGTTTCTATAGCCTTTGGGGGAATGGTGGAGGTGGATGAAGATACTGAACTACATGTTTCTATTGAGTTTTACTGGTTTGCGCTGCTACATTTATTTCTTTTTTACATTTCTACACTACTTCCTATATTACTTGCGAACTCCAAGCATTACCCATTCATGTGATTGTCACCACAAAAGTCACATGTCACATTTTAGGTCTTAATGGCATCGAATCTCTTAGTCAAATGTTGATTTGTACGGCCAATGCATTGATTGCATCAATATTATGAACTCCGACAATATTTCTCGGTGTGACTTTTAGTAGGCCATTAATAACTATTTGTTGCCATCTCCTCTAATAGATCATATGCATCGTCTGTGGAGTTATTCATCAAAGCCCTTCCAACAGTGGCATCTACAATGGTTCTTAAATACCCTACTAGCCTGTTATAGAACATCTGGACTAATAGTCTTTTATGAACTCTATAGTAAAGGCACTACCTCAGCATGTCCTTGAAACGCTCATATACCCTGTATAATGATTCACCATCAAACTAGACAAATAAGGTGATGTCATTCCTCATCTTGGCTGTCTTTGCTAGTGGGAAAAACTTTGTTAAGAACTTCTGTGCTAGGTCATCCCACGTCGATATAGATCTTGCTGACAATGACATCAACCAACTCTTCGTTTGTCCCTCAATGAGAAAGGGAATAGTCTTAGTCGAATAGCATCGTCTGATACTCCATTAAACTTGAATGTATCAGAAATTGCCAAAAAATTCACGATATACACATTGGGATCATTATTGGGAGCTCTATTGAACTATACAGAATCCTTTAGCATCTAAATAATACTTAGCTTGATCTCAAAGTTGTTTGCTGATAGGGGCGTAAAAACACTAGTATAATTTGTACTCAACTTTTGTATTTTGCTCAAAATCATAAATATTTGAATATTTAATTGTGTTTTTTGATCATAAATAGATGCACGATGAAAATTTGACGCATAGAAACAAACGGGAGGCAAATCGGACGTCAAACAAAGAAGTTACGCTCAAAATACGAAAGGGGTACCAAGGCTGGGCGCTGCAGCGACCATGACTGAACGCTGCGCACGGTAAACAGTGTCTATAAACAGTAACTCGTGAATAATATTTTGCTACAGTAACTCGTTAACGGTAATTTGAAGACATAAACATATACATAAGAGGCCAAAAACCCTAATTAAAAGAAGAGAAAAAAGAGGAGAAAAAAAGAGACAAAAGCTTAGAGAAAGAATTTATAACATAAAAATAAATATCAATGCCAAAGATTGAAGAACCAAGATTAAGATTCAAGCTTCAAATCAAGATTAAGTGAGAAGCACCTCAAAGAGTCACTTTAATTAGTTTTTCTTCTCTTTCTTTATCATTATATTCTTGTTCTTATTGATCTTTATGAATTGATTTGATACTTTTAATTTTGTGATGGGCTAAATTGTTTATCTAAGGTTAGACTATGTGAACCTAGTATGAATTTGGATTGTGTTAATTCTTAATTTATGAACTTGATACATTCAATTGATTCATTCTATTTTGTGTTTAATGCTTTCATTAAATATTTTGAATGATTGAAGAACCATGATGAACTTGACAAAGGGATTCATGTGTTTAGCCTGTAATAATTTGATGCATGATCATAGGGTAACAACTATAAGTTCCATCTAGGATAGACATATACCTCGGTGGCATGTATGGTATAATTTAGACTTGATCTTAATGAATTACATTCTGATTTGATTACCATAAATATATAGGTGATTGTTAGAATGTGTATTATAGTCACTTGACCATCGATAGAGGCTTATGATGAGATTAGCGTCTAAGCCAATCAATTGGTATAAAGGAATTAACTAAGTGGTTAATGAATTCAATGAAATACTAGGGGACAAGTCAAAATTCTAAATTATCTTTATTTGTGAATTCTACTCTTTGCGTTTGTTTAGTTAATTGAGAGAACTAGATTAGTTAAATAAATTTCAGATTTTGGTTTTCTAAATAAAAGTTAAGTAGGTACAATTTTATTATTTGATTTATAGAATTAGATTGCATAGTCCCTGTGGAATCGATATCTGGACTTAAAATCCTATATTATTTGATACGATAGCATGCACTTGCGTTTAGCTACTATAGCAACACAATCATTTGCATTAATAGTTAGGTGTCAAATACTAGATTGAATACCTTCTGTCGTAGGAACAGTATAATCCCTCAAAGTTCTTTGCTCAACCATAGGCTCATACACGAGATTGTTGATGTTGTCATAATCCTCTGCCATATTTCTGCATTAATGTTATTCACGCCAAAGTCTTCGGAATGTTCTTTCAATCTCAGGATCAATAAAAGTAAAATCTTTACTTTTGGTTCTTCGCATGAACTGTCAAATTTCAAAAAAATAAAAATAAACAATATTGAAAAAAAATCTGAATTAAAAACAAGATAGTATAGTATTAGTTTTAATTTAAGAATAGATAACATTAGTCCCCAACAACGATTGCAAAAACTTGATTGATGCTATAATAGCTCAGCGCAAGCGCACGCTATCGTATCAAGTATTATAGGGTTTAAGTCCAGATTATCATTCCTACATAGACTATTAAACCTATTTCTATGAATCAATTACTAAAATTACTCTTACTTTTATCTAGAAAATTCTAATTATGAATTTTAATTAATTTAACCTACTGTTATCAAATTTAACCTAACTTAATATCAAAAGCAATCAAATATTGAATTCACTAATTGAGAAGCAATCTATGATTTTGACTAATGTCCTAGTATTTCATTGAATTCATTAATCCTTTAGTTACTCATTTAATATCAATTGATTGGCTAGACACTAATTTTTGTTGGGTTCTATGGTTGGGCGAATTTACTTAGGGTTCTTGCATGTGGGTTTGTGTTCATCATACAAACAATATACATATCTCATACATACATGTGCACAGCGGAAGATTGAATACAATGAACACAGAAAATAACATTTTATTTAATCTGAAATTCGAGATTGAGAAAATCACCAATGAAGCCTTTGGATTAATTTTCTTTGAAGTCCACCATGAAATGAATCTTTGATCAATTCTAGCAATCAACAAGGGTGGGTTTGATTGTCTAGAATGGCAGCATCTTAATCCAGCATATGTGTTTAACTCTTAAACATTTTACAAAGTTAAACCATTTAACTTAATTAAATTTGTTTTTCCTTTTATTCAACTCTTGAATAAATAAAACAAATCTTGTTTTTAGTTATTACATTTAGTAACCATTAATTCAATTTGTTTTGTTGTTCTAACATTTAAAACACAAAACAAACAATTTCAATTTCTCAAATTGAATTGGCTCCCAAAATGCAAAACCTAAAAAACTAAATCAATTTTGAATTTCAATTTCATTTCACTTTATATACAAATGAATTAATTCCAAACTAATTTGAATTTCATTTGCATTTCATTTGGCTTAACCTAACCTTAGTTAACATTTAACCTTAGTTAGATTATTTTAACTTAACCTTTAAGTTAATAAATATTTAATTAATTTAACCATAGTTAACTAACTTAACCATGGTTAGGTTAACCTTTACTTAACCTTTAAGTAAGGTTAACTTAACTTAACCACTTGGTTAACTTTTAACCTTAGTTATGTTAAATTAATTTATTTAACAATTAAATAAATAAATATTTATTTTAATTATTTAACAATTAAATAATCATAAAGTGAAATTACTATTATATCCTTACTCGGTTACCTAGTTAACCTAAAGTGGGTCCCACCAATTTAACCACATGCTTTAGTTAACGTAACCTTAGTAATTGCTGAATTATACTGTATTGAACAATTCAATACGGTATACTGCCCAAGTGCTCAAAGAGTACATTTCATATTGGGACTCACTAGGTCCACACCCGATTTGTCAAATGGAACTATTCCATTAATCCGTAATCGATGCCCCACGCACACGTTACGAATATTACAAATCAGCGTGTCAGACCATACAAGTTGAGGTCATAACGTATACGTATAATCCTTCCATCATTTATATCCTGGATGTGCGGGGATATAGATCAGCACCGTCAAATCCCCATTTGCTCATCCATAAACTTATCTCCAGATTCGTATCTCGATAAACAATATACGCAAACACTTTTGCTATATTGTTTAACCCTATGGGAAACTCTTTTTCCGGGTTTATGCTTGTGGCCACAAGACTTTATGAAATACAATCTCGGAGCATTGGATATACAACTTACCTACGTAAGCTGACGGATCCCGTATCTACGCACACCGGACTCCATGAGCATCGGACTATACCCAGCGACACATAGCGGTCAGACCATGAAAGGTCTCTGACATATGTGGAACCAAAGCATGATGGATCACTCACAAGACCACCGTGGCGCTCAGGTCAAAGGACCACGAATACTACTCAACTCGAGAGGACCTTCCTTTGACGGTGTCATAGGATATCTATTGGGGTCCTCATAAGTCTATTCAGTATCCAGTCCTGACTGGATACCCGCATGCCTATACAAGCTCTAAGCTCATGGTCAGCTAAGAACAACCATCTGAACCAGTCAGATATAGACATACACTAATCTATATAAAGTGAATCACTGATAGACCCGCATTAGTGATTATAGATCAGGAACATTATGTTTGAGACATACTTACATAATGATATTTCTTAACTCCTATTGTAACTCTTTCAACTATATCATTACAAGTATACTCTCAGGTCTTTGTCCCATTATAGACAAGGTTCTAACTCTTTAGACCTCGCTGATTCTTATAACCTGCTAACTCTTAACAGTGCTAACTTTTAGCATTTATAACTCTCAGCTTTGCTAACTATTAGTTCTGATCTAAACTCCTTTAGACCAGATCTGAACTCTTTCAGATCAAACAATGTCTCTAATGTTACAAGCATTATACCATATTAATATGATATTAACAATCTTTATTCGAAATGTTTATTGTATAAATATTAACAATTAATATTCATACAATATTGGAATGGCACGTGAGCACCAGCTCCAACAAACTCCCACTTGCTTCAGTGCCATACGTACTGGTATCTCATACCAATACACTCCACGTGTTTCTCAAACACTATAGGAGTTTAGGCTTAGGGGGGTTCGCTACATCCAAGGATTATTCCCTAGATTTTATTACAACTCTTGTTGTCAAGAACTTTCTAATTATGTGATTTTCAGAGTTCACATGATTAGAATACTGGTGTGCCTTATGGCTTCTCGGCTTAAGCAATTACCGTTATTTTGCAATATAGTGGGATAGGATCCACTGAGCTTGGAACTATTCAAAGCTCTGCAATTAATTTTGAATATCCATAGTACTTTCTTTGCTGACTTCTCAAGCCGCAACATATTCTACCTCCAAGGCAGAATTACCTATGGACATTTACTAACACTCATTTAACTAGCTCCGGTACTGATAAAGAGAAATACATAACTAGATGTAGACTTTCTACCATAAAGATCAGACGTAAGTCTGAATATATGTGTCCCTTCTTTTGTAAGAAACGTTTCTCCATATTATATAAACTTATCCTCTATACTTCTCAAGTATTTTCAGATATGTTTCACAACCATTTAATGATCGTGATCTGGATTAATTAGATACCAGCTTGTAACACTTACAACCATCTAAATCCAGATTTCGTACATTAGACGGTATGCATTAATCTATTTCTAGCTAATGCATCTGAGATGTTAGACACTCTAACTCTCTCATCTTCTTCCTGAGGACACTTCCTCTAAGAAAGATGAATGCCACTTCTAAAAGGGACTTTAACTGTCTCACAGTCAATGAAGTTGTACCTTTTCATGGACTTATTCTATATACGAAGTTTGAGAGAGTCTTATTAGCTTCCTAGCTATACCTCCATAAAGCTTTATACCTAGTATACAGGAAGTCTCTCTCAAATCTTTTATGAAGAAGTTCTTTACTCAGATAACACTTATCTGATTTACTTGCTATACTCTAATCATCGTTTCCAATATTGAGTATATATTTTCCACTTTAGAGAACTAAAAAGATAATTATACTCCCACTGCCCTTTCTGAACACACACGCTTCCTCTTTATTCCTGATAAGACCAGACTTTCTGATTTCATCATATAAACAAAGATTCCAACTTTGGAAAAATCTACTTAAGTCCATAAATGGACTTCCTCAATTTGCACATTATATTAGAAGTTAGGCTTGGATGCAAAAACATCAAGTTGTTCTCTGCATATCTGTTGTTGGAGATATACTTCCCAGAACACCTTATTTACATTTATAAGCCAGTCCTCATAATCATAATATGCAACAATAGCCAACAAAATCCAAATTGACTTTAGTATGGTTACTGATGAAAAAGGTTTCCTCATTATTGATCCTAGATCTCTGAGTGTAACCTTTCAACATTAGTCAGGCCATGAAGGACCATTCCTTCAGATAGGGCCCACATTGCTTCCTCTGCATAAACTGATTTACTGCTGATAGAAACAGTTTCTACATGAAGCACAACTAAGTCCTAGACTTAATTGTCATACTTAGAGTCAAATTCGAATTTTATGGTATCTTGTCATCAACAAAATCTAAATTGACTTTAGCATGGTTACTGATGAAAAAGGTTTCCTCATTATAGATCCTAGATCTCTGAGTGTAACCTTTCAACATTAGTCAGGCCATGAAGGACCATTCCTTCAGATAGGGCCCACACTGCTTCCGCTGCGTAAACTGATTTACTGCTGATAGAAACAATTTCTACAGGAAGCTCAACTAAGTCCTAGACTTAATTGTCATGCGTTGAGTCAATTTCAAATTTTATGATATCCTTTTTATTTTTCCGAATCGATGTCAAACATCGTCTCTCCATAAGTTAAAGGATCCATTTCTTCAACTAAGAAAATATCAAGGGTACATTCAAGTATCAAACATACCTAAATGATGGCCTTGATATCCTTTTGGACTTATGAACTTAGTGTGTTAAAGGTATTTCACTCATTGAAATTAAAACTCCATCGTTGGTTCATCTAATTTTTGGATTGACTTCATCAAGTTCAATCTTTCTATAATCTCCACAATCCATGAGAAACTCTTTCTCTAGGAATGTGACATTATGAGAAACGAACATATTTCGTTCATCTGTATTATAGAAGTGGTATCCCATTATACACTTGAGATACTAAATGAACCGATACTTGTACCGTTGGATACAAGTTTATTCTGTTGCATAACTCTTATGAAAACAGAATAACACTAATTCTTAACATACTTAAGACTCATTTCCTATTTAGTCTATATCTCATATAAAGTAGTAGGAACGATTATGGAATTATTTAATAAGTGAGTAGCAGATGCTAAAGTATAACCTCATAGATATTTGATAAGGGCAAATTTGTCATATATTTTATCATGTTTTTATTATTGATATTTTATGATTTTATGAGAATAGATGGCTATTTATGTGCATTATTGTTATTTATAGGGACTTGAACGAAATTTAAAGAAGCTACCTCCAAAGCTCAAAGATCCTGGGAGCTTCACCATACCATGCTCAATTGGAAATTATGATTTTGGGAAAGCACTTTGTGATCTGGGAGCTAGCATCAATCTTATGCCACTGTCCGTGTATAAAAAGTTGGGACTGAAAGAAGCCAAACCAACAAATATCACACTTCAGTTAGCAGATCGTTCTCTCACCTATCCCAAGGGATTAATTGAAGATGTGTTGGTTAAGGTCGATAAATTCATCTTCCCTGTAGATTTCATTGTTTTGGATATGGAAGAAGACAAGGAGATCCCTATCATCCTTGGAAGACCCTTCCTAGCCACTGGAAGAACAATCATTGATGTGCAAAAAGGGGAGTTGACCATGAGAGTACAAGAGGATACAGTCACTTTTAAAGTCTTCAAGGAGATCAAATTACCAGCTGAAAATGAAGACTGTTTTTGCATTAATGTGGTGCATCCAAGTGTTAAGCAAATTAAAGATATGGAGACATTGGATCCTCACATCCGAAAAAGAGTATTGAAGCATAGAAAGGCAAGAGAGAAGAAGAAAAAGCAGCATCACGACGAAGCAAGCAAAGAGAAAATAAAGGAAGAACCATCTCCCCGGTCTAAGATTAAAGTCTTTCCGGAGAGACATAAGGAGAATGCAGCAAAAGATACTGCCCGAGGTTTAATTGCAAAAATATGGAAGCCTAAAAAGAAGAAAGCCAGCAAGATCACTCACACAAATGCTTCCACCAGCATCTTTGATCCACCATAAGAGAATATGAAGCCTCGTCAAGCCGATGACGTTAAATCAAGCGCTACTTGGGAGGCAACCCAAGGAAAATATTATTATTATTATTATCATTTTTTTTTTCAGCATTAAAAAAAAAAAAAAAAAAAAAAACAAAAATTTAAGCGCTCCAGCGGCATAACATGGCGCGGCAGCGACAGAAAAATCGAGACACCACCGCCCCCGCGGTACAAGCATCATCGCGCCAACGCAAATTCCAGTAACTGTGCAGAAATCAGCCTTCAGCGCTGCAGCGATAGACGATTACCGCGACAGCGCCAGAACGTCGCCCCAGCGATGGAGAGTCAGCGCGGCAGCGAAAATTGACCAGGGAAGTCTCTTAATTTCACTTCTTTATTTTTTGACATTGGGGACAATGTCTAAATTAAGTTTGGGGGTGAGAAACACTTTCTTGTGTTCATTTTTCTGCATGATTTGAGTGGTCATTCTTGTGGGTTAAAACTTAAAAATTTTTTTTTAGTTACTTAGTTTTTTTTTTTAGTTAATTAATTTTTATTAAGCTTTTTTTTTTTGATAAGATGATCATTAGTCTATGATAAGAAAAAGAATACATGGTTGAATTTATTTTTACACATCCATAGGGAATGATAGATACTTGAGACAATTTTAATTATTTAAGTTTAGGAACAAATTTGACCTTATTTATAATCACCAATTTTTTGAGCACTTTATAAGCATGAATAGTTATAATTATTACTTAGAAATACTTATGCTTTAGGGAGTACACCACAGTCTCGAAGACCGATACTCTAGAACTTGTCTTTAATTACTACTTGAGGCGAAATTCTAGGAAACACATGAATAGGGAAATGACATTAGGCCATCTTTGGACCGATTGAGCCTTTCTAGCCTACCTTTTAGAGTATATTTATCCCTAGTACCCTATTTTGAGCTTAATTACCCATTCTTTGGTTTAACCACATTACAAGCCCAAGACTTAAAGTTTACTTATCTAAATATTTACCCGTAACACCATAAACCTTGCATTTACTTAGAAATACTCTTAAAAAGAAAAAAAAGTTGTGGTGATATGAGAAAAATAAGTTTGGGTGGTATTTGTCAATCTAAGTTTGGGGGTATTTCATAAAAAAAAAAGTAAAAAAAAAAAAAAAAGGTTGAAAAGAAGGATGGGAAACACAATAAGTTTGGGGGAAGAGATAATACAAGGAAAAGAGGATCAAGAGGTTTCTAGGTAAAATCTAAGTGTTCATGGTGTAAATTGAACTTCATATATTTATCCTTTTATCCCACCTTGACCTTAGCCTTACATTACAAGCTAAGTAAAGTCCTAAATAGATCCCTAGACATGTGATTTTCTACATTAGTGGAGAGTGGTAATAAAGACAAGCTTATGGAAGTGTCATTATACAAATTAAATGTCGAGACATCATCTTTTCTGTACAAACTAAAGTATAAAGTAAATCAAAGTATGGTTTTCGCTATTTGCTTGCTGCTTGCACACACACACATGGTGATTATTTATGAGGAAGAATGAGGGACTAAATAAAGATAGTTGAGAATTGTTAATAGCTATTTATCGACCTTAAGGATTTGTACCATTTCGTCAGCCTTTGAGACAATGATTTTGATCATCTTACTAGTATTAGTATATTTTGTTTTGTTTTGTTAAATGAGTCAAGTATAACCCTTTGTTTCTCTCTTAGTTTTATTTTATTGCTTGAGGACAAGCAAGTATTTAAGTTTGGGGGAATTTGATAAGGGCAAATTTGTCATATATTTTATCATGTTTTTATTATTGATATTTTATGATTTTATGAGAATAGATGGCTATTTATGTGCATTATTGTTATTTATAGGGACTTGAACGAAATTTAAAGAAAGAACGCAAAAGGAGCGAAAACAGGGACTAAAATATAAAGTTTTCAAAGTATGTGTCCATCGCCCCAGCGCCACAAGTATTTTCGCCCCAGCGCTGAAATAGTGATCGAAATAAGAAAAACGACCTGCTTAAGTCGCGTCTAGCGCCCCAGCGCCGAAGAGTCACCGCGCCAGCGGTGAAGCCGTTTTCATGCAGCGCCCCAGCGCCAAGATCCCACCGCTCCAGCGGTGGTAGCTTTTTCACGCGTCGCCCCAGCGACAGATGCATAGCGCGCCAGCGGTAGTGCGAGTCCTAGTCCGACGAGAATTGAGATTTTCAAGCTCAAATCAATCCCTATATAAAGCCACTCGTCCCCAGCCTTCAAGAATGAATCCAAGACGACCCAAGAGCACCAAGAATACAGAGCACAAGTCTTGGAGAGCAATAGGAGCTTAATTGAAGCATCTTTAGAGAGAGATACAAGACGTTCTTCGGCATCAAGAGTTTCTAGGCAGCGCAATTAAGAGCAATTCGACGTCTATATCGGTTTGCTAATAATTGTATCATGTTTTATAATTATTTTTACTGCTGTTCTCTTGTAGCCATGAGCTAACTTATTTTCTAGGGTTAATATTTGAACTCAATATGTGTGCTTAATTGCCATATCTTTTAGTATTTAATAAACTTAGTCCTTTATTATTTAAATTACTTGTGTTTAATGCTTCAATATATCTGGCCAATATATGGTGAATGAATTGGTAATATTATTGATAAACTCGGAAGAGGAATCATAATATTTAGACCTAGGTAATTTGATGCATGATTGTAGAGTAACATTCAATGTTGCATATGCAAGTTTCAACTTAGGATAGGAATATACCTAATTGGCATGTATGATCAATAAGACCTAATCTTAATGAATCTTAATTTATTACAAGTACCATAGGAATATAGGTATTTGGTAAATTAGGGTATACTTGCATGACCTTGGAAGAGGCTTGTGAATACATTAGCGTCTTGATCAATAATAAAGACTAAGTGAGTTAAATATTAGAAGATTAATCATTAGAAACATATTGAGGGATAATATTAATCCTAGGTTCTCTCTACGTTGCTATATCTTTAAATCTCATTGCATTGTATTTTTGCTTTTATATTTCTTACATTCATTCTTAGATTTTTATTTTTCTGAATAATTATTAGGAAGATATAATTTTAGTAATTGGTTAAAAAGAAAGAATTATCCCTGTGGGTTCGACATCCGACTTATTTAGTCTCTTTATTACTTGCATACGATAGTGTATACTTGCACTTAATTTATGATATAGAAATATCGCATCAAGTTTTTGGCGCCGTTGCCGGGGATAATTATCTACTTTTTCACCAATATTAATACCAATCTTTCTAGTTTTTACTTCAGAATTTTTTTTATTTTTATTTTTTAATTTTGTTTTACTTTCTTTGTTACGAGGTACATGCGAAGATCGAAGAGTGAGGACTTGATTGCTTTTGATTCAGAAATTGAAAGAACTTTAAGAAGAATTAGAAGAGAGCAAAATCAAGTCAACACCATGGAAGACCAAGTACCAATTACACCCAACAATGAAGGAAGACCACTAAGGGAATATGCTGTTCCCCTAGTTAATGGAATCCATTCAAGCATTCAAAGACCCACTATTCAAGCTAACAACTTCGAGATCAAGCCAAGCACAATTCAAATGCTTAAGGATTCAGTACAATTTGGAGGATTGCCCAATGACGATCCAAACATGCACATCATCAACTTCTTGGAGATATGTGATACATTTAAGTACAATGGGGTGTCCGATGATGCAATTCGACTAAGATTGTTTCCCTTTTCCTTGAGAGACAAAGCAAAAAGCTGGCTGCTATCACTTCCATCTGGATCCATAGCGACATGGGATGATCTTGCACAAAAGTTCCTCGCCAAATTCTTTCCACCTGCTAAAACTGCCAATATGAGGAACGACATCACATCATTCCTACAACTAGATGGAGAATCTCTTTATGAGGCATGGGAGAGATACAAAGATATGCAAAGAAAATGCCCTCATCATGGAATTCCGAAGTGGTTACTTGTACAAACATTCTACAATGGATTAGCCGGTCAATTCAGAATGATAGTAGATGCTGCAGCTGGAGGAGCACTCATGAACAAATCCACCGATGAAGCTTATGATCTACTAGATGAGATGGCGTCCAATGCCTATCAATGGCCCACCGAAAGATCAACCACAAGAAAGATCGCTGGATTACACGAAGTGGACACATTGACTACATTATCTGCCCAAGTCAATCTCTTGACCAAACAATTAAGCAACTTGGGAGTTAATGCCATCAAGAGTCAACCTATCACTTGCGATTTCTGTGGAGGAAATCATGCTAATGGACAATGCATGGAGACTGCTCAATATGTAGGGGACTTCAACCGCAACAATCCTAACTCTAATTTTTACAATCCTGGATGGAGAAATCACCCAAACTTCTCATGGAGCAACAATAATCACGGACAGCATTCTAAAGCTCCTCCTGGCTTCCAACCACAAATCCAGCAAGAGAAAAAATCAAACATTGAAGACATGCTCTTACAATTCATGAAGAAAACAGATGCACTCTTCCAAAGTCAAGCAGCTTCACTTAGAGCCTTGGAAAATCAAGTAGGGCAGCTTACAACAGCAATAAACAATCGCCCTCAAGGAACTCTACCAAGCAACACTGAAGTCAATCCAAAAGGAAGTATAGAACGGTGCCAAGCCATCTCCCTAAGAAGTGGTAAAGTCTTACATGACAACACTCCTCAACCACAGCTTTCGGAAATGATAGAGAAGGAAAAAGAACCAGTGGTCCAGCAAGATGACGTGCAACCATATAGACCACCTATACCATTTCCTCAGAGATTACAGCAGCTAAGAAACCAAGAGAAGAGTGCTGAGACGCAGAAAAGCATAGAAAATGGTATTCAAGTGCAAGAACAGAAAAGAGAAAATACAGCAGAAGACACCAATAGCAACCCGCAGAAGCAACCTACACAGTCATTCACTCCACCACCTCCATTTCCCCAGAGACTGCAAAAGAAGAAACTAGATAAGCAATTTTCTAAATTTCTTGATATTTTTAAGAAATTACATATTAATCTTCCTTTTGCAGATGCACTGGAGCAAATGCCGAGCTATGTTAGATTCATGAAGGACATCCTATCAAAGAAGAGAAGAATAGATGACTTCGAGACTGTGGCCCTGACAGAAGAGTGTAGCGCCATCCTCCTAAAGAAGCTACCTCCAAAGCTCAAAGATCCTGGGAGCTTCACCATACCATGCTCAATTGGAAATTATGATTTTGGGAAAGCACTTTGTGATCTGGGAGCTAGCATCAATCTTATGCCACTGTCCGTGTATAAAAAGTTGGGACTGAAAGAAGCCAAACCAACAAATATCACACTTCAGTTAGCAGATCGTTCTCTCACCTATCCCAAGGGATTAATTGAAGATGTGTTGGTTAAGGTCGATAAATTCATCTTCCCTGTAGATTTCATTGTTTTGGATATGGAAGAAGACAAGGAGATCCCTATCATCCTTGGAAGACCCTTCCTAGCCACTGGAAGAACAATCATTGATGTGCAAAAAGGGGAGTTGACCATGAGAGTACAAGAGGATACAGTCACTTTTAAAGTCTTCAAGGAGATCAAATTACCAGCTGAAAATGAAGACTGTTTTTGCATTAATGTGGTGCATCCAAGTGTTAAGCAAATTAAAGATATGGAGACATTGGATCCTCACATCCGAAAAAGAGTATTGAAGCATAGAAAGGCAAGAGAGAAGAAGAAAAAGCAGCATCACGACGAAGCAAGCAAAGAGAAAATAAAGGAAGAACCATCTCCCCGGTCTAAGATTAAAGTCTTTCCGGAGAGACATAAGGAGAATGCAGCAAAAGATACTGCCCGAGGTTTAATTGCAAAAATATGGAAGCCTAAAAAGAAGAAAGCCAGCAAGATCACTCACACAAATGCTTCCACCAGCATCTTTGATCCACCATAAGAGAATATGAAGCCTCGTCAAGCCGATGACGTTAAATCAAGCGCTACTTGGGAGGCAACCCAAGGAAAATATTATTATTATTATTATCATTTTTTTTTTCAGCATTAAAAAAAAAAAAAAAAAAAAAAAACAGAATTTAAGCGCTCCAGCGGCATAACATGGCGCGGCAGCGACAGAAAAATCGAGACACCACCGCCCCCGCGGTACAAGCATCATCGCGCCAACGCAAATTCCAGTAACTGTGCAGAAATCAGCCTTCAGCGCTGCAGCGATAGACGATTACCGCGACAGCGCCAGAACGTCGCCCCAGCGATGGAGAGTCAGCGCGGCAGCGAAAATTGACCAGGGAAGTCTCTTAATTTCACTTCTTTATTTTTTGACATTGGGGACAATGTCTAAATTAAGTTTGGGGGTGAGAAACACTTTCTTGTGTTCATTTTTCTGCATGATTTGAGTGGTCATTCTTGTGGGTTAAAACTTAAAAATTTTTTTTTAGTTACTTAGTTTTTTTTTTAGTTAATTAATTTTTATTAAGCTTTTTTTTTTTGATAAGATGATCATTAGTCTATGATAAGAAAAAGAATACATGGTTGAATTTATTTTTACACATCCATAGGGAATGATAGATACTTGAGACAATTTTAATTATTTAAGTTTAGGAACAAATTTGACCTTATTTATAATCACCAATTTTTTGAGCACTTTATAAGCATGAATAGTTATAATTATTACTTAGAAATACTTATGCTTTAGGGAGTACACCACAGTCTCGAAGACCGATACTCTAGAACTTGTCTTTAATTACTACTTGAGGCGAAATTCTAGGAAACACATGAATAGGGAAATGACATTAGGCCATCTTTGGACCGATTGAGCCTTTCTAGCCTACCTTTTAGAGTATATTTATCCCTAGTACCCTATTTTGAGCTTAATTACCCATTCTTTGGTTTAACCACATTACAAGCCCAAGACTTAAAGTTTACTTATCTAAATATTTACCCGTAACACCATAAACCTTGCATTTACTTAGAAATACTCTTAAAAAGAAAAAAAAGTTGTGGTGATATGAGAAAAATAAGTTTGGGTGGTATTTGTCAATCTAAGTTTGGGGGTATTTCATAAAAAAAAAAGTAAAAAAAAAAAAAAAGGTTGAAAAGAAGGATGGGAAACACAATAAGTTTGGGGGAAGAGATAATACAAGGAAAAGAGGATCAAGAGGTTTCTAGGTAAAATCTAAGTGTTCATGGTGTAAATTGAACTTCATATATTTATCCTTTTATCCCACCTTGACCTTAGCCTTACATTACAAGCTAAGTAAAGTCCTAAATAGATCCCTAGACATGTGATTTTCTACATTAGTGGAGAGTGGTAATAAAGACAAGCTTATGGAAGTGTCATTATACAAATTAAATGTCGAGACATCATCTTTTCTGTACAAACTAAAGTATAAAGTAAATCAAAGTATGGTTTTCGCTATTTGCTTGCTGCTTGCACACACACACATGGTGATTATTTATGAGGAAGAATGAGGGACTAAATAAAGATAGTTGAGAATTGTTAATAGCTATTTATCGACCTTAAGGATTTGTACCATTTCGTCAGCCTTTGAGACAATGATTTTGATCATCTTACTAGTATTAGTATATTTTGTTTTGTTTTGTTAAATGAGTCAAGTATAACCCTTTGTTTCTCTCTTAGTTTTATTTTATTGCTTGAGGACAAGCAAGTATTTAAGTTTGGGGGAATTTGATAAGGGCAAATTTGTCATATATTTTATCATGTTTTTATTATTGATATTTTATGATTTTATGAGAATAGATGGCTATTTATGTGCATTATTGTTATTTATAGGGACTTGAACGAAATTTAAAGAAAGAACGCAAAAGGAGCGAAAACAGGGACTAAAATATAAAGTTTTCAAAGTATGTGTCCATCGCCCCAGCGCCACAAGTATTTTCGCCCCAGCGCTGAAATAGTGATCGAAATAAGAAAAACGACCTGCTTAAGTCGCGTCTAGCGCCCCAGCGCCGAAGAGTCACCGCGCCAGCGGTGAAGCCGTTTTCATGCAGCGCCCCAGCGCCAAGATCCCACCGCTGGAGCGGTGGTAGCTTTTTCACGCGTCGCCCCAGCGACAGATGCATAGCGCGCCAGCGGTAGTGCGAGTCCTAGTCCGACGAGAATTGAGATTTTCAAGCTCAAATCAATCCCTATATAAAGCCACTCGTCCCCAGCCTTCAAGAATGAATCCAAGACGACCCAAGAGCACCAAGAATACAGAGCACAAGTCTTGGAGAGCAATAGGAGCTTAATTGAAGCATCTTTAGAGAGAGATACAAGACGTTCTTCGGCATCAAGAGTTTCTAGGCAGCGCAATTAAGAGCAATTCGACGTCTATATCGGTTTGCTAATAATTGTATCATGTTTTATAATTATTTTTACTGCTGTTCTCTTGTAGCCATGAGCTAACTTATTTTCTAGGGTTAATATTTGAACTCAATATGTGTGCTTAATTGCCATATCTTTTAGTATTTAATAAACTTAGTCCTTTATTATTTAAATTACTTGTGTTTAATGCTTCAATATATCTGGCCAATATATGGTGAATGAATTGGTAATATTATTGATAAACTCGGAAGAGGAATCATAATATTTAGACCTAGGTAATTTGATGCATGATTGTAGAGTAACATTCAATGTTGCATATGCAAGTTTCAACTTAGGATAGGAATATACCTAATTGGCATGTATGATCAATAAGACCTAATCTTAATGAATCTTAATTTATTACAAGTACCATAGGAATATAGGTATTTGGTAAATTAGGGTATACTTGCATGACCTTGGAAGAGGCTTGTGAATACATTAGCGTCTTGATCAATAATAAAGACTAAGTGAGTTAAATATTAGAAGATTAATCATTAGAAACATATTGAGGGATAATATTAATCCTAGGTTCTCTCTACGTTGCTATATCTTTAAATCTCATTGCATTGTATTTTTGCTTTTATATTTCTTACATTCATTCTTAGATTTTTATTTTTCTGAATAATTATTAGGAAGATATAATTTTAGTAATTGGTTAAAAAGAAAGAATTATCCCTGTGGGTTCGACATCCGACTTATTTAGTCTCTTTATTACTTGCATACGATAGTGTATACTTGCACTTAATTTATGATATAGAAATATCGCATCAAGTATATAGAGATATACTTCCCAGAACACCTTATTTACATTTATAAGCCAGTCCTCATAATCATAATATGCAACAATAGCCAACAAAATCCAAATTGACTTTAGTATGGTTACTGATGAAAAAGGTTTCCTCATTATTGATCCTAGATCTCTGAGTGTAACCTTTCAACATTAGTCAGGCCATGAAGGACCATTCCTTCAGATAGGGCCCACATTGCTTCCTCTGCATAAACTGATTTACTGCTGATAGAAACAGTTTCTACAGGAAGCACAACTAAGTCCTAGACTTAATTGTCATACTTAGAGTCAAATTCGAATTTTATGGTATCTTGTCATCAACAAAATCTAAATTGACTTTAGCATGGTTACTGATGAAAAAGGTTTCCTCATTATAGATCCTAGATCTCTGAGTGTAACCTTTCAACATTAGTCAGGCCATGAAGGACCATTCCTTCAGATAGGGCCCACACTGCTTCCGCTGCGTAAACTGATTTACTGCTGATAGAAACAATTTCTACAGGAAGCTCAACTAAGTCCTAGACTTAATTGTCATGCGTTGAGTCAATTTCAAATTTTATGATATCCTTTTTATTTTTCCGAATCGATGTCAAACATCGTCTCTCCATAAGTTAAAGGATCCATTTCTTCAACTAAGAAAATATCAAGGGTACATTCAAGTATCAAACATACCTAAATGATGGCCTTGATATCCTTTTGGACTTATGAACTTAGTGTGTTAAAGGTATTTCACTCATTGAAATTAAAACTCCATCGTTGGTTCATCTAATTTTTGGATTGACTTCATCAAGTTCAATCTTTCTATAATCTCCACAATCCATGAGAAACTCTTTCTCTAGGAATGTGACATTATGAGAAACGAACATATTTCGTTCATCTGTATTATAGAAGTGGTATCCCATTATACACTTGAGATACTAAATGAACCGATACTTGTACCGTTGGATACAAGTTTATTCTGTTGCATAACTCTTATGAAAACAGAATAACACTAATTCTTAACATACTTAAGACTCATTTCCTATTTAGTCTATATCTCATATAAAGTAGTAGGAACGATTATGGAATTATTTAATAAGTGAGTAGCAGATGCTAAAGTATAACCTCATAGATATTTTAGAAGATCAGCGATTCTCAATATCAATCAGACTGTATCTAATATAGTCCGATTCCTCATTTCCTAAGCATCTTTATGTTGAGGAGTATTTGGAGGACTATGCTGAGAGAGAATCATATTCTCTTTAAATAATTTATGAATTTACTGATTATGTATAAACTACTTCGATCTAATCGCAAGTACTCAATATACATAAGGGTTTGTTTCTTTACTTTCATTGTCAGAACATTTTGAACACTTCGAAATTATTTTGACCTGCGTTTCCTAGAAACACATGTCTATATAGCGACAATCACTATAAAGACAATGAAGTATCGAAATCATTTATAACAGTAAGATTTATTGGACTAAATATATCTATATGTACCAGATCCAATAAACCAGTGGCTTGGCGTCTTACACCTACATAAAGATTCGGCCATATTCTTTTGAATTCATAAACTAGTCAATGTACTATAGTCAGATCAAATATCTGACCATCCTTAACCAGTTAGGATAGTCGTCTCACGACTACATGACCTAATCTTATATATACCACTGTTCATTATTATTTAAGTTGCTGAAATACTATATATTCTGTTCACCTCTACTACACTTATAACATTTCCTATTGTATATCAGATATAACAGCCATTCATTAACTGACATTCAGTTAGTAAATCATTATCATTATCACAAGGAACTATTTCCGTATTTTTATGATAACCCTCTCTGTCAACTACAGGGAGTGATATGATTTACCTAATAATGTTTGGCACGTAATAGTAATTATACAACATTAATGCTGTTACTAGAAATAAGAAGTAACTGTGAAGTCTTAACGGCTACCACGTTCAGGAAATCTCTATTACCTACGTGAAGCTGAACTTCTCATTTTTTAGTAATCAAGCATTTCTCAAATCATGCAACATCTTGCAGATATGATAATAACAAGCAGTATCTCATACCCTTGCAGAGTTAACATCAAATGCTAATGAAATGTTAATGTTTGGTCAAACAGATATCTAATGAGTCAATCTTTCTTAAGTCAAGGTGCGATGAATAGTAACATTTACTATTTCAAACCTTATCACGGTGGAAACACTTTCCATTCTGACTTTTCTCTATATGTGGTTTAGTAATATCAAATATTATTGAATCTAGAACTATTCTTAGATTCATAAGCAAGCCTTATATATTTTATTCAGTACCCTATAGTTATTGGTATTTGTTCAAGATTAGTAACGGATTGCTCGTACTCATCTTATCTCTATAAGACAATCTTATCTCTATAAGACAAGTATCTTATCTCTATAAGATAATCATCTTATCTCTATAAGACAAAATAGGAGATGCGTAGCAGAACATTTCTTTATCGTTAATAAATTACGTTTTAGATCATGGGTATAACTGTTATACATTTTTTAATCTAAAAAACGCCCTCCCACTGCTTTACTTAATCCCTTTAATCTCTCAAACGGGATAAGATAGTATAATATTTTAAACTATACAGCGGGAAGTGGATCCCATTGGGGTTTTACTCCAGCCTCACGCTAAAGCAATATTGGCCTTTATAAATCCAACAGGTAGACAACTCTTGTCAATTGTATCTCATACAACTCTTACTACTGATCCTAAATACACATTACCCTCACGCTAAAGCAATATTGGGTAACTGTATTTCAGATTAACTCGTCAATGCTCAAATATATGTTACTGACACTATCCTCACGCTAAAGCAATATTGGATAATATGTTCGCATATATTTGATTCATCTCATGTTTTACCGGCATTAGACCAAGTCACACCGACCAAATCCCTCACGCTAAAGCAATATTGGGAAAGACCATAGTGACCCATCTCACACCGTATTGACAAGACGGACCATTTAAAATATTATCAAATAATATAATAAATTTCAATCTAATTAAGAGAGATTTTAATAACAGGCTTTCATATTATATGCTCTCATCACATGAGAGGTTATTCTCAATCAATTATTCATTTCTGTACAAGCACAACTAACCCCCACCAGTGGGGCCCCCATTGTGGTTACAAAAATAAATAAAATAATAAAAATATTATTTTCTTGGTTTATCATGTAAACTAATAACCCTTATCATTACATCTCATAAACCCCCACATGCGGAAAAATAAAAAGATTTTTTTTTTTTTTTTTTTTTTTTTAGTGTAAGAACGCTGCGGCGCTGGTCTTGTAGCGCTGCCGCGCTAGGGCTTCACAAGCCTCAGCGCTGCGGCGCTGTCTCATAGCGCTGCCGCGCTAGGGCTTCACAAGCCTCAACGCTGCGGCGCTGTCTTACCAGCGCTGGCGCGCTGGAAGCAGTGCTTCCCGCGCTGGGGCGCCAGAAAACCAGCGCCCTCGCCCTTGTCCAGCGCTGGGGCGCCAAACGCTTAGCGCTCCCGCGTTCATATGAACGCTGCCGCGCTGGACCTTAGCGCTGCAGCGTTCCAGGTGCTGTTTTTCACTAGTTTGCATTTTTAACACTTAAAATGCACCCCAACAGCCCCGGAACTTGTCCTACAATTTAGCCAACACTTAGCTAACACTAAAAAATCACCCATAACAACACAAATTGCTCTGATACCATTTGTTGGGTTCTATGGTTGGGCGAATTTACTTAGGGTTCTTGCATGTGGGTTTGTGTTCATCATACAAACAATATACATATCTCATACATACATGTGCACAGCGGAAGATTGAATACAATGAACACAGAAAATAACATTTTATTTAATCTGAAATTCGAGATTGAGAAAATCACCAATGAAGCCTTTGGATTAATTTTCTTTGAAGTCCACCATGAAATGAATCTTTGATCAATTCTAGCAATCAACAAGGGTGGGTTTGATTGTCTAGAATGGCAGCATCTTAATCCAGCATATGTGTTTAACTCTTAAACATTTTACAAAGTTAAACCATTTAACTTAATTAAATTTGTTTTTCCTTTTATTCAACTCTTGAATAAATAAAACAAATCTTGTTTTTAGTTATTACATTTAGTAACCATTAATTCAATTTGTTTTGTTGTTCTAACATTTAAAACACAAAACAAACAATTTCAATTTCTCAAATTGAATTGGCTCCCAAAATGCAAAACCTAAAAAACTAAATCAATTTTGAATTTCAATTTCATTTCACTTTATATACAAATGAATTAATTCCAAACTAATTTGAATTTCATTTGCATTTCATTTGGCTTAACCTAACCTTAGTTAACATTTAACCTTAGTTAGATTATTTTAACTTAACCTTTAAGTTAATAAATATTTAATTAATTTAACCATAGTTAACTAACTTAACCATGGTTAGGTTAACCTTTACTTAACCTTTAAGTAAGGTTAACTTAACTTAACCACTTGGTTAACTTTTAACCTTAGTTATGTTAAATTAATTTATTTAACAATTAAATAAATAAATATTTATTTTAATTATTTAACAATTAAATAATCATAAAGTGAAATTACTATTATATCCTTACTCGGTTACCTAGTTAACCTAAAGTGGGTCCCACCAATTTAACCACATGCTTTAGTTAACGTAACCTTAGTAATTGCTGAATTATACTGTATTGAACAATTCAATACGGTATACTGCCCAAGTGCTCAAAGAGTACATTTCATATTGGGACTCACTAGGTCCACACCCGATTTGTCAAATGGAACTATTCCATTAATCCGTAATCGATGCCCCACGCACACGTTACGAATATTACAAATCAGCGTGTCAGACCATACAAGTTGAGGTCATAACGTATACGTATAATCCTTCCATCATTTATATCCTGGATGTGCGGGGATATAGATCAGCACCGTCAAATCCCCATTTGCTCATCCATAAACTTATCTCCAGATTCGTATCTCGATAAACAATATACGCAAACACTTTTGCTATATTGTTTAACCCTATGGGAAACTCTTTTTCCGGGTTTATGCTTGTGGCCACAAGACTTTATGAAATACAATCTCGGAGCATTGGATATACAACTTACCTACGTAAGCTGACGGATCCCGTATCTACGCACACCGGACTCCATGAGCATCGGACTATACCCAGCGACACATAGCGGTCAGACCATGAAAGGTCTCTGACATATGTGGAACCAAAGCATGATGGATCACTCACAAGACCACCGTGGCGCTCAGGTCAAAGGACCACGAATACTACTCAACTCGAGAGGACCTTCCTTTGACGGTGTCATAGGATATCTATTGGGGTCCTCATAAGTCTATTCAGTATCCAGTCCTGACTGGATACCCGCATGCCTATACAAGCTCTAAGCTCATGGTCAGCTAAGAACAACCATCTGAACCAGTCAGATATAGACATACACTAATCTATATAAAGTGAATCACTGATAGACCCGCATTAGTGATTATAGATCAGGAACATTATGTTTGAGACATACTTACATAATGATATTTCTTAACTCCTATTGCAACTCTTTGCAACTATATCATTACAAGTATACTCTCAGGTCTTTGTCCCATTATAGACAAGGTTCTAACTCTTTAGACCTCGCTGATTCTTATAACCTGCTAACTCTTAACAGTGCTAACTTTTAGCATTTATAACTCTCAGCTTTGCTAACTATTAGTTCTGATCTAAACTCCTTTAGACCAGATCTGAACTCTTTCAGATCAAACAATGTCTCTAATGTTACAAGCATTATACCATATTAATATGATATTAACAATCTTTATTCGAAATGTTTATTGTATAAATATTAACAATTAATATTCATACAATATTGGAATGGCACGTGAGCACCAGCTCCAACAATTTTATCATAAGCCTCTGTCGATGGTCGAATGATTATATCACACCCTAACAATTACCTATATGTCTATGATAATCCGAGTAAGATACAATTCAATAAAAATAAGTCTAAATCAAGCCATACATAACAACTAGGTATATGTTTATCCTAGATAGAACTCATAGTTGTTACCCTATAATCATGCATCAAACTATCCTAGGCTAAACACATGAATTCTTTCGTCGAGTTTATCATAGTTCCTCAAACATTCAAAATACTAATCATGTATAATGAAAGCATTAAGATCAAGATAAAATGAATCAATTGTGTTGAATTAAGTTTATAACTAAGAGTATATGAAATTCAACTATATATTAGGTTCAAAACGTCTAACCCTAGATTAACACAAGAGTATCAAAAAAAGAATTAAAAAAATCATAAACAAGATCATTTAATTAAAAGAAGAAAAATAATAACACAAATGATGCCTTGAGTTGCTTTTCTTTTTCTTGACTTTAATGCACAAGAACTTGTTCTTCAATCTTCAATAATTTGCCTTTATCTCTTAAATTGAATGTGAATCCGTTTGCTCTAGGTTTACTTATTTGCCTTGATCTCTTGAATTGAATGTGAATCTGTTTGCTTTAAGTTTACCTCTAAATTCTATGTTTTTTTTCTTTTAAAAGTATGTGTTTTATACGTGTTTTGAAACCCTAAGGATGAGGGCCTTTGATTCTTACTCGAATTAAGACCGAAAGTAGGGTTCTCTCACTTATCGCATAGACGCCGCAGTGCTGGGAGACCTGGGAAGGCTACTCCTGCGTTCTTCAATTGGGCGCCGCAATGTTGACCTTTATACCTTGGGTGTTGCAGAGCCCAGCGGGCACTACGACGCCTAGGCTTGGTTCATTTAGGTTGCGTAATTTAAGCGCATCTCACTCGTTTCTCATCTGATTTACCTTCCGTTTGTTCCTATTCATCACGTTTTTTCTCATGCACTTATTTAAGATCAAAAACATAAATAAATAGTTAAATATTCATAATTAGAGTAAAATACCCAAGTCAGAGTACCAAATATACTATTTACTAATACATTCATAATTACTATACTGATTACCAATGGGTTAAGACGTGGAACCCTATAGACAACTTGAGAACGTTATGTCCCTAAGTTCTTGATAGATTGTCTAAATTGAGGCTACTGATGTCTCTACAATTTTGCATATTTACACTTTGATGGCTCTTTTATACAAAGGTCTTCACCACCATTCTATTCCTCCTTCCTTCTCTAGTGATGCAACCACGCAACATTGATACGAAGAGCTGTTATATTACCATTCTCATCATTACACCCTTAGGGGTGCCTTCCCTAAAGGCTCCATCATCTTCTAAAGCTTCTAGAACCATTCTAAATTTTTTCCTCATCCTTTTTCTCTTTAGAGAAATAGCTATCAAAGATAGATCCGTGGTTAAATCTATAAACGTCAATTTTTTTCTTTGGAATGCCTTTCACTTTTTCTTCTTCTTCATTTTTCTTTTCTCTAAGTTCAGCTTCTATTGTCTTTATGCTCATTTCAGTTTCCAATCGGAACTCACCTAAATGGCCATTCCTCATCAAGGCATGAATTTGCCCCTTGAGAGACCTGCAATTACTAATATTGTGTCTGTACTCATTATAGAAGACACAAAGTTTCGTCTGATCCTTTATATCTTTTGAAGTCAAAATGGTTCCCAGTTTTCGAAAGAGGCCTTTATCCTTGTACTTGGTCCAAATTTTCTCTACAAGGATGTTAATTGTTATAAAAGGTTAAGTTAACTTTCCCCTTTTCTCTTCCCTATCATTCTTCCCTCTGAAAGGTCTCTTCCCTTCTACAACATCCTTCTTTAAGGCTTCACCTCCCTTCTAAGTAATTATTATTATTATTCCTTGTAAATGACTGCCTCATCCTCTTAGTCCTAAATCCATTGCTTTGATTTTAAGTTCTCCTCAAATAAGATAAAGTTCTTTCTTATATATATACAAGTAGTATGATGTCATTGGCTTCACCGCTTTTCATTAAGTACTGTCCATATCACAATTCTCAATCTCACTTAATACTTTGCTGAACCTGTTTAAGAAGCTGTGGATGGTGTCATTGTCCCTTGTTTCATCTAAAACAAATTAGATATAGTCTTTCTTCTTTTTTTGATTTGCATATATTAAGCTAAAAATTATATTGAAAGCTTGGTATTTAATGTTATGGAGTTTTCCTTCATGTTTCAAAACCATATTTAACTTGGTCCTTTCAAGTTAGAAGAAAATGTTATGCACTTTAACGATTCATTATCAGTGTACATGATCACCTTGGTGTTGAAATATAAAAGATGCTAATCTAAATCTCTCATTAAATTTAGAAGTTGGGAACTATAAACTTATGTAGCTTTTGACCATTTTGAATTGTATCGGTAAATAGATTCCATTTTATTTTTTGGGCTTGAGTCATAGCGTTATCTTCCGCTGGCCTCGACTTCCTTATAATTCCTCCATACTTCTCATCCATCTCCTTTATAATCATCGATCTCATGCTAGCTTCATCACATTGTGCCTCAATCTTTTTCTGATTCACCTCCCTTGATAAGTCATCTTTCATATCATACTGATAAGGTTGCTCATGTGGAGTACCTCTTATATGCTAATCGTCTATCTTAGCACATAATTCTTCGAATCCTTCTATAACTATCAACCATTCTCTCAGCTTTTCATTATCTTTCCTTGTCTCTTCTAGTTGCTTCAGTATTCTTGTCAAAACTCTTACCTAAATGTAGGAATCTCACTCATCTTCTTGTTCTCCTTTTTGTTCTACTAGTCTTTAACTTTTTCCTCCTAGTTCAACCTGTTAGCTTAATTACGCCTTACCATCCTCACTCTTTTTCCTGCCTTACCATCCTCACTCTTTCCTCCAAACAATTGTTATAGTCATTGTAAATGGTTTCATTCCTACGAAATAGCTTGATTATGCTTTACCATCCTCACTTTTTTTCCTCCAAACTCAATGCTATGTGGTTGTTGTAAATGGTTTGATTTCTACGAACAACGCCACTAAAGTTATCTAGCATAACTTTCATGGTCTAAAGTCTAAAAAAAAGGTCCTTTGGATCCTGCTTCAAGTGCCAAAAAGTCCTCCTTGCACACCTACAAAGATACTTCGACACTCAAATCAAATATTAAAAAAAATTAATTTTGGTGAAAGGCTAGAAAAAGCAAATTTCAGTATCAAGTTGAGAGAACATGTGGTTGTCTTTGGCAATTTTTTATTGAATCTAAAATGAAAAAAAAAAACTCCCTTTTTATAAGTAGGATTTAAAGGAAAATTATGAATGTTTCCTCCAAATGCACTCGCTTGTACACAAGACTGCCTTTTTAACTTTAATGATGGATACATGACATAAATTGATTGGGTCAATTAGTTTTGGGCCCAACACTTAAAATGAGTATCATGAAGAGCTTAATCCATTTTATCATTTCTGGGATTGGGATTGTGTTATCTCAACAAAAATATAGCATACTCCAAGCAGCAGTTCAAATTTTTTCAAGAATAAGAATACAGACAAATGCAACAAGTAGATAGATCTCAACAGATAATATAAAATACAGAAGAAAAGGAAAATATATAGCACCCAACTATTGCTCGAAACATCATTTATCAAAGGTCTATGAAATGAAAACTTTTGTAAGTTATCCTACAAATAGCACTATACTAGAAGTTTTGCAGTCATAATATATCGCAGTTTCCAGTTTTCATATCACAATACTTCATAAAAAACCAAAAAAAAATGTAAAAAGAATAAAAAGTAGCACCAGGACACTAGTAGGTGAGGCACATGAAATTTTTGTACCAAATAACAAACACCAATACATATACAGGAAGACCCTCTATGATGTATTCCGTTCAAAACAATTAATTTGAGATCTAAGAAGCACTCAAGCAATGACTTGAAGGATTTTCCAGCTTTATACAAACGAAAAAGATAATAAAGAAGTCCAAAAGGCGTGACATGAAAAGGTGCATCACCATGCTGAAGAATAAAATCACATTTTCTTCTATTGCTTTTCAATGCAACCTTAAAATTAATATGGGAAATTACAATGAGAGCAGATGCATTGACAAATCAGATAAAAAATAGAACTAAGCGTTATAGCAGGAATTTTAAATTTTGGTGGCACTCATTACTACAAGTAAAGCATCGGAATGGATTGGTAGCTGCAAGAGCAACAGCAGTGGGTTAGGCAGCAATGTAGTGGAGACTTAGGTTCTTTAGATTATGCTGCTGCCCTGGCAATTATCCAACTGTAATGAAAAAATGAAATATGTATATATATACCAACCACTGAAATAGAGAAAAAAAAAATGAGATTGTTCAAGGGGAATAAATGAACGAAATTAAAGAAATTATAACAAAGAGAGAAAATTAAAAAATTTGGTTTTTTGTGCTTTCTAAAAGCAATCTGGCTGTAGATTTCTAGAAAGTAGAGTGGACTGAGCTAAGAAATTTACTTTATCATAGAAAACTACAAAGCCAAAACTAAATATGAATTTACTGGTATTTGGAATTAATTTCTAATTTGATTAAAGTTGAGATTCTTCAACTCCAAAACCAAAGGAATCAAACATTATTTGACAAAGTGTGAAGAAGAGGTCATGTTTCTCTAATGTGGATATTGAAAGAAATAAAAAGAGATGATGCAGGAGAAATGTTGCAAGTTTGCATTATTTGTTGTTTATACTAAGAGGGTATATTTGGAAAAATAAAAGAAGCTATTTTTTAAGTTGACATATACTCACTTGATGATAACAAGGAAAGAGTTCTTGCAGAATCATCAGCTGCAGCTAAAATCAACTCTTGTGGGGGCAACTCCTTGTTGAAACAAGCTGACTGACCAACAGACATCTGTGATATTACTACTTCTATGTGAGGAATAACAGCTCCAGTCCCTATCTCAAACACAAACTCCTCTCTACTTTCAAGAAGTTCTTTCATATGTTCACCTTCTATCACCAAGGATACAGAATAACTTATAAATGCCAAGCAACCATTAGATGGACAGACACCAGAATCTGGACCTCCTATGCTTAAACAACAAATTCCATATTCTGGGATGGTATTTAGCATATTTATAGAGTTTGGTTTTACTAAGTTGTCACCTTTGGTTTTGCCATACCAAAAATTATGTATAGTTCGACACAAAGCAAACTTTTTGAAAAAAATTTGGGGATAAAATTGAATGTAAAGGGAACCAGCAAAATCATTTAGCTTCTCCAAAGACATGTCAGGGTCCTTAAAATAAACATTTAGCCAAGACAGAACTTTCAAATAAGCATTCTGTACGGAATCACTCTGCTTCTTATAAAACCTTTTTGGTGCACACTCCAAAATGAGATCTTGAGACTTGGAAAATACTTTTACTTCACATCTAACTGGCTCTTGATCACTAGTGGCAGTGCCACCAGCAGTTGTACATTCTTTCTCTCTTTCAGCTGACTCTGAAACCTCCAACTTCTCATAGACCCCTGACAACTGAGATGATTCTCTTAACGGACTACTGAAGGTAGAAAGGACAGGTTCAGACAGCCAGTGTTGATGACAGAAGATACAGAGGATCTCTCTTGGAAAGGAACCCCTCCAGTTTGTTCTTGTAGTGAAAGCCAGAGGCAACTCTGCTGTAAGTATTGCCTCTCTGGACAACTTGTAAACTCCACTTGGCATCAAATTAATAAGCATCCTGAATGAGCAGATCTGAAATGATTATAAAATTCAAGATAATTTAAGATTACCTGGACTCTTGCACCATACAAGACACAAATTAAGCAAGAAACTGAGAAAATGATAAAAGTGAATGATGTCTCTCAAGAGAACCTAAGATCATGCGTAATAGTTGCAGCTGTTACACTGACATGCCATTATTCTTCCTTCAAACTGGAACAAGAAAAGGGAGAAATTAAATTGGAGGATTAAGATATCCTCCAGAGGTTTTCCAAGACCAATGCCTACTTCCAAGAGGTTTAATATCCCCTAGCCTTCCCCACAATCTTGTACAAATTAACAGCCACAATACTAAATATCAAGGTAAAATGTGGTAGTGCCAACATACAGAAACAATTAGTCATATGAGGAATGAGATTAAACACTTCACAGGTGAGAGTACGAGGGAGGAAAAGATATAACATAAGGAGAAAAAATACTAATTGTATGCAGTACTTCAAATCAAATATGAAATGACTGAGATATAAAATGAAGAGGAATTGGAAAAATGTACGTCTTACAAGGAACCTTAATGAAAATTGAATCAATCCTGTGCTATAACAGGTAAACAACCAAGAATGTAATCAAATATAAACTTCAAGTAACATTCGGGGAAAAGAATGTTAAGGGTGAAAACTCTAAAACAAAAAATTCATTGAATAAATTAAATCAGAAGTAACCTGTAATATGATTGCAGTGTAATGTCTTCATGGAAAAGGTCTTTGGACCTCCATGTGTATCCAACGGATGCCAATACTGCATCACCATATGTATCTTGACCATAAAAGTAGCTAGCTCTAGGATTCAGCAAACCTTCAAAGTGAGCTTCTTTGACATTTAGAAGATCAGATGACAAATCCAAAACATATGACTTAGGAGCAGCAAAGTACAATCTCATCTCAGAAGAAGCTTTACCAATAGTCCTGCAAGGAACCAATAAAAATAAAACTGAGTTTACTAATAGTGTACAAAAATTTGAAAGGAGCCTACTTCATAAACCAATAAAAAAAATAAATAAATAAAAGTCTCCAGACTTTCCCAAATAATAAGTCCACCTACCTTAAAACCAAAACCTTATTGCCATCTGTTAGGCCAAGTTCTCGTGCAATAACATCCAGGTAATACCCACTGGAGGAAATGTTAAGAGTCAGTGGCTGAACAGCCTTTTCCAGAGAACTAGGGATGTATATGGCTTCAACACATATGCTATCTGGGTATTCGGACTGTTGGATTACTGAGGATTTTATAATCTCAGGTGGATATGGATTTTTCCTCCATAAGCAAAGCTGTCTCTCAGAAGTAAGAACAAACTCTGGTAATCTAGTAGCAGCCTTCATGATATAGTATAGAAGCAGTAAATGAATTGACTCCACCTTAGGATTAATTAATTTACATAGACTATTAAGCTTTGAATCGCACGTGGCAATGACAGAAGCAGGAACTGAACCATAAAGATCACCATCTCTCTGCAAAGCTGCTCTGAGGTGACCACCCAGTGGTTGGTGAGATGAAAGGAACTATACCAATGACATAAAAGTTGTAGGCCAAAAAAAAAAAAGAATACAAGCAAATAAGCTTACTCATAAATAACACATTTACAGTATGACAGAATCCATAAGTTTTAATTGTTCTAACAAATTCACAGCAATATTTGCTATAACAGCCAAGCTTTATCAAATAAAAAAGGATCATGAATGTCACTGTCTGTCTTTGCATACATTAAATGAACTTCATGAATGGCAGAAGGATAAAGCACAAAAGGGCAGTAAGCCAAAAAGAGTTAACAAGTTAAATTTTATACTGCCCTACAACAGCACCCCAAAAGAACACACACCATTCAGATTCTCTCATGAAAAGCATTCTTTCATCAGACTTAAAAACCACATTCTTGACCAAACATGCATGCTCTTATTTCCATTGGACAGTTCTGCAATTTATTAGACAACATATTCCTATCTGTCTACTTTGTTTCAGCTTTTTAACGAACAAAGCTAATGGTCAAGCTATCAACATGCCAATAATGTTGATTTTATGTTGTCAATGAAATAGAGTCATAGCCAAAAGAGAAGAAAAGAATAAACAAATCAGCAACAATATGAGCAAACCTATTAGGCTGATGTATAATAATGTCAGGTTTGAAATTGATTAAAAAAACCAACCTCATTTGAAAATAAGTATTTGACAGAAGCAATCAATTTATCCCATGCTTCCTCTGGAGAAGGATTATTTGGTGTAGGATCAATTCCAAGCTGCAACAGGAAAAAATACACAGATAATAAGTGACATATTGAGGGGAAATAGAAAAGAGGTACACCTTAGAATGATTTACAAAAGAAAAGTACACCAACTTAAATACAAAGATCCAAAGTTTTAATGCAAACAAAAAAAAAAAAGCAGCTAATCTCAACAAATCATCAAATTAGAAGATGATCACAATGAGCAAACCTTTTCTATGGCCTTCTCAGCAGCAGATTGCTCTGCATCCTTCTTCTTCTTACATGTTTCAGACACAACAGAAAACTCTGGAAGATGCAAGCTGCAGCAATAAAGGCAAGGACCCTTTTGAGGGATTGCCAATCCTGGGCATCCATTTTGAGCAACATCCTGTACTTCATCTACTGTATAACGAGCCTCTTTACCAAACCTCTGAAATATAATAGCCTTAGGTGTAAGGCTTGACTTTCTCACAGCAACAGCTGACAACCCTCCAGTTTCCATCTGCACTCACCAGGTTTGTGAGGATTTATACGAAACAAATATACAAGTAAAACAGTAACTTATTTCCCGCATAAGGGCAAATACAACTGTCAAAAACTTAATAAAACGGGATGGTCTAACACCAAAGACACACCATCATGGATTGCTCTGTATTACAAACCAATGGATTGTATCTAATCGGATGCAAGATAAATATGGTGCATGCACACTTTTCTCAAGGCAATAATCATAAAAGATTAACTTACAATACATTTCTTTAAAAACGTTGATATTACTTATTTGAAAAAGTATAAAGAACAATGCACTTTTATGTTTCTCTCTTTTGCCTCAAGTAATTTTTCATACAGTGCACACAGTATTTTAGCATTTATATCTAGCCACATTATCAGAACTCTAATAAAGTGTATAATCTTCTAATATTTACTAGCACACGAGAAGTAGAGGGCAAAGACTTAAAACAGAGTAAACATTACAAGAGAACAATAAAACAAATTTGTAAAAGATTGGAAATTAGAATCTTATGTATCAGTGAACTCCACAAGAGAACCTGAAAATACAAATCCAAGTTCACAGAAAACTATGAAAACGGGTGGCTTAAAATGCATGATTAGCTCAAACTGACTGCTCTTAGGCAGTATCATTTTTCAGGTTCTCATTATGCACAATGAGATTCTCCGGTTTTTGTCATTACAAACAGCAAGAGAATTAACAAAGTCTGCATATACACACATCAGCATCCAGATTTCAACATAATATATGAATCAATGAATGGTATAGAACAGATTTTTTTTTAAATTTTCTCTCTCTCTTTTTAGTTAAGAGCGAGCCATTACTTATTCAATTTCCCAGTTAAAATTTTAAGTGTCACAAGTAGCACAATATGTTAAGCCAAAATCTTAAGGAAAAAAACAACTGAAGAAAAAAAAAATCAACCTCATTATATAATGTAGAATGTGTTTGGCAAACTTGAAAGAGTTTCTTTAAAAAAAAAAAATCTTCATTGGTCTTTCTGTCTTTCTTTTTTTTAAAAAGAAAAACACTTATTGAGTGCTTTCTTTCAAGAATTTTAACAGAAAACACTTCTACTCGAAGTTTTTTTATAAACAAAAAACAAAAGCATTATCTACAAATGCAGAAGATAAATTTAAATGAAACAAACAAACATCCCATTAATATCTGTTTCACAAACCAAAGGTCCGAAAAAGAGAATAATAAATAGAATTCAAACGGAGCTTCAACGAACAAAAGAAAGGAATTTGTGTGATCTCGTAACTTTAGCATCAACAATGGCGCTGCAAGTAAATAAATGAATGCTGGACTTCTGGTTTTTAAGTTAAAAAGAATTTTGATTTTTGAGTTGGCTTTCGGAGTTTGGGGTTTTATTATTTTTATTTATTAAAATTTAAAGGAGTGAAAGGCAGGGGTAATATTGGGAATCTGGGAAGTCTGATACCATGTCATTTGCCTATTTGGGATAACAGAGGGACGGGTTTTACTTTTGCCCATGTTTTTTGAGAAATTTAAAAAAAAAGACCACAATTTTTTAGGATATTTTTCTTTAGCCACCCATAAAAATTTTAAGTTTTTATAGTTAAAAAGATTAAATTTAGATATTTTTATTTCCAACCTCAAATATCTTTAATTTTTTTCTCTTTTATATAAATGAATAAATATTATGAAAAATTAATAGATTTAGTGATAAATAAATAAATTTTAAAAAACAATAGCTTGAAAAACTAAAAAACAAAAACCAAAAATATCATTTTTAGTGGCCACAGGCGTGCACTGAGCACAGGTGCACCACATGGCATTGCAACATAAATTATTTTTAAAATAATTTTAATTAAATTTATTTAATTTAAAAATAAATTAATTTAGTTATTAATTAAATTGATATATTTAATTTAATTTTACTGGTCTTTGTTTTAAAATAGTTTATTTTATTAAATCAAATATAGTTATTTAATTAGTAATTAATATTTACATTAATAACTATAATTAATTGTTTAATTTATTTGTCTAAATATTAATTAAAAATTAGAAAAATAAATTAAACTATTAAATAATTAGTAATTAAATAATGTAGTGAACTATTTTTACTCTTAAGAGTAAAAATAGTTCACTACACTATTTAATTACTAATTATTTAATTTATTTAATTGTTAATTAATAATTTAAGAAAATTAAATAATTAAATTTACTAATTAATAATTAAATATATTAATAACTATATTTTATTTAATAAAATAAACTAATATACAATAACAACAACTAAAATTAAAATATTAACTCATTAATTTAATTAATAACTAAAATTAATTTAATTTCAAATCAAAATAAATTTAATTCAAAATTCAATAGATATGGATAAATATGGTAGGCAACTCAAGAAGAGGATGTGAATTGAGTATCTAAAAATTAATAAAAACATTTATGCAATTAAAAATAATATAAACAAATTAAAACACAAGTAATTGCAATAAAAAAGAGAGTATGGAAAGAGAAAGTTAACATTGGATGTTTACGTGGTTCAGCCCTTATTTTCGCTTACGTTCACGTCTCGAAGTGAATCGTGTTTAAAAATTCTACTACTTCGGTCTATCTTCTAAGACCTTTTAATTAATTTTTCAAGTGTTAATCAAACCTTTACAAATTAGCTTTTCCAACTATCAATCAAACCCTGATTAGTTTCTCAGGTACTAATCACACCTTAATCAGTTTCTCAGGTACTAATCACACCTTGATCAGTTTCTCATGTACTAATCAAACCTTCGCAGTATGTTATTTTACCGAGTACCAACTAAACCCTTATAAAGATTGACTTTAGGTTCAATTAAACACTTACAATTTAAACTCTCTTAAAGATTAAATACAATAATTCTAACACAAATATGAGTATTTCTTTTCTTTTCAAATGATATGAAGATTATGATTTTTTTTTTTTTTGTTGAGCTTGAATGAGATTTGTATTTATAAAGATAGAGAAATTAGTTGTTTTTAGTCATTGTTATAGTATTTTGCCCGTTACTACAGTGATTTAATTGTTACAACCGTTGACACAATAACTAGTCGTTGCTACAAAACCGTACGCCAATACTCACTACAGTGATTAAAGTTTTAAACTTTTGTATTTTGATTAATTTCCTATAATTTTTAAAACTTGACGTTTTAGTTTATAAACACTATTTTTCTTTATTTTTAAGAATCATCAAAATCTTAAAAAATGTTTATACTAACAAAAATATTTTTAAAAAATTTAATTAAAAATTAGGTCGCACCAAGTGATGGCACGAAAGTGCAATACCTGGCATGATTATACGTTAAGCACTGGCAGCACTTGTGGTTAAAAATAGTGTTTTAGCTAATGTTTCAGCTAATGTTTTAGCCTTTTAAGTTTTTTTAATTAATATTTTATAAAATCTACTCATTTATTATCAAATATATTCCTTTTTCATAATATCTATATAGTTGGATGAGAGAGAAAACAAATTGAAAATATTTAAAATTGAAGGTAAAAATAAATTTAACTTTTTAACTATAAAAAATAAAAAATAAAAAATTTCATATGTAATTAAAAAAAATACTCTACATATTAGGGGCTATGTTTAAAAAAGATCGCTTGTTCATTTTCAAGAAGTCGGTCAAACTAGGATAGGGTTAATTTTCATTTACCCTTATTTAAGAATTGAAAAACATTAACTCATATAAACTTAGCTAGTTAAATTCAGTAAACGAGCCTCCGAAACCCTAGCCTTTAAAACTCTCCCAAGGAGTCTTAAAAGTTGTAGCCGCCATACCCCTTCGGAGAAAGGCCGTGAGGCCGACGGCCTCTCTGCGAAGGCTCTTTCTTCTCTTTTTTTGTTTCTATCATGCTCTTTCTTCTCCTTTTTTCCTTTTTAGTTTTGTGCGGTGTTTTTGTTTTTTGTTCTGTTGCAGGTGAAGGCGAGGTTTTCAGCCAGAGAGCTCCTATATGGGTCCGTGATCCCTCGGCTATCGCTGAACCTCCTTAACACCGTCGAGCTTCTCAAGCAATCACCAGTCGTTTCACCGGCCATTTCTCCAGCAGTACTCTTATGGGTTCCATTTTGGACGGGGTTTGTGCGACATAGACACGCTGCCCTCCTTGGCTCCCGACGACAACGCCCTCGCTCTGCCCAAGCCAGACTCAGTCGTGTGCCATTTTCTTTTCATTCCCGGCCATCTCTTTGATCCTCCGCCATGCCGTCCGTCGTCAGACACCCTACCACTATACCATGCAACAGTGCTCTTGCAGCCTATGCCTCGCCTGAATGAGTCATTGTGCCTCTGCCGCCGCTGGTTACCCGAACCCGCAACTAGCCTCCTCAAGTCACGGTGGAACTAGTTCGAAAATTGCCATATGCTTTCTGGACTTTTTCGGCCATTTTCGATCGTGCCCTACCTGTTCTGCGACGGTTGTGCTCCCGTCTGACGGTACTCCATTCGGTAAATGTCTTTGTGGTACCGAAATATATGCCGGTTGCTTGCTTGTCACTATTGATTGTGGTACCGAAATATGTGCCGGTTACTTGCTTGATTGGCTTTATATATATTTGCTTTTAGTTTTATGTAATAATAATCTCTCCCTTTTAAGGGATATATATTTCTATTTTTACAGAAATGTCAGTATTTTTCTTTCTATTAAAAGGTTAGTTATCCATTTCTACGAAAAGATCAGTTTCTCTTTCTTTTGAAAGAATCTTATCCTTATTCATTATGAATATGATGACATTTTTCTTTGCAAAAGGTTTAAATAAAATATTCTCAAAATATATTTATTTTATTCTGTTATTTTTTTAATATGTATATTAAAACATTTTAATATAATATTTTAACGATATTAATAATATGCCATTTAAAAAAAAAAGAAGTTAGTCAAACTCACACACAACACACTTTCGTCGTGACATAACTTGCTCACTAAGGAGGCAATTTTGGAGGCGATTTTGTTCCATTTCTCTCTTTTTTTCTTCTTAAAAGTGTTCCATTTCTCTTTTCCATTTTCTTTAAAATAATAATAATAACAATTTATTACCTAAAACATAAGTTTTACCTTTACATATTTTTGTACGAGCACGTTTGAACTTGACTTGCCAATTGATTTCTATGTCTTACAATTCTATTTTTTTTTTTACATTTTTTAATATTAATGTTATATTATTATTTGTAATTATTTTAAACTTTTTATAAAAGGAATTACATTAAATACAAATTAAATTCCTCCCTATTTTGAGGCCAATGAGAATTAAAATTTAAATTTTTTATACTAATAAATTTTTTTTACCAATTGAACATTAATGCTTGTAAATCAACAATAAAATACTTTAAATTTTTATACTAATAAAAAAAGAAGTTTTTATCAATTGAATATTTTTTTTTAAAAAATTTATTGGTTGAAAATTAATACCCACGAATGAGTAATAAAGCTTTCATAAAAGATTTGATTCTTAAAGTTGTTAAAAGAATTATGATCCTTTTTTAAGTTAAGTTTACGGAAACTTTTATTGGTTTTCGACATATATTTTTGTATTAATACGAGTAATTAAGATTTATTTGTTTACAATTTTTTTAATAATTATCAATCACATGTTAATAAAAATTTAGGTGAAATTTTAACTTTAAAAAAAGATTGAATTTTTTTGTTGAAAAGTGTTATTACAAGTCCTTGTTAGAATGTCATCTCAATCCTTAAAGTGGAGCTATTTAGACCCCAAAGCAAATTAGCCCCTATTGAAAGAAAAAATTAATTTTTTTAAAAAAAAAAACTTGGCTCTACCGGTACCACTAGCCATCCAAATAGCAAAGTTTTGTTAATTAATTTAAATCTTTTTAAAATTGTATTATTATTTGATCTGCTATAGGGCCAAATCAAAACGGATATAACAAGTGCCCATTATAATGTTTTACTGGTTTGGCGTTTCATGTTAATACTAGTTGGTTTTATTTTTAATGTCAGTATAAGAATTCCTCAAATAACATTATAGGAAGATTTATTTATTTTGTCTTTCATATTTAATTTAAATGTTTTTCATTTTAAACATAAGGTACCACGTTAGAAAAAAAAATCAATAAATAAAGTTAAATATTCTTCCACGGCAATGGACAGAGTCACAGAGAGAGCACTTTTGCCTTCCCGCAAGCAACTTGCATGATTCTCTTCATGAGTTAATATTGCCCATTTTAAAACAAACTGCGTTCAAATGTACATCAATTTTATGTTAACAATAATAGAAAAATGAATCATTTGTCTTCATCTTTCTCAAGAAAGAATGGTCTAAGGTTTTATCATTTTTAAAACAGAAAAGATTTTTCCAGTAACTTTTTTTCTGAACTTATTTTTGACAGAGGCCAACGAGCGGAATGGCAGTTTACAGAAGCTTCGGATTTTGTCTGCATGGAGAATAAATGTACTGAACATGAAGCTCAAGATCCTCTTCTGTATTTGGGTATCTTGTTGCTTGTAAAAGTAACATACTTGAATGTCCAAGCTAAGCTTCATTCTTGCCCAAGTCATAATGGCGAAAAACACAGGAGAAGCCTCAGTTGCATGGCCATCCTCGCAAAGCTTTTTGTATCTGCACAATAGCAACATGTGCATTAGTTTATAAACATGCAACATATAAGACTTAAATTTCTTGTGCTTGGGATGTTAACGGGCAATCAAGGCCAATCTCTTTCGCTGATGAACAAGCAAGGTTTAAGTCTTTAGCTTGCATCAAAAGCAACAACATACTTTAAATTATCCTCGTGTTAAACTTTCTAGGAATTAGTAAGAGAAAATAAAGATCATTCTCAGGTGGATCTTAATTATATCATGTGATCAGACTAGAAAGTGATGGTTAAACAACTGGTAAAGTATGGGCTGAAGATCCAGTTAAACAGAGAGTAAATGTAGAGTGCAGAAAGATCCAGTTAGCAGAGATGAATATTCCTACTTCTAAAGAGTTCCTTGTGTAATTATAAAGAATGAATATTATGCAAGATAAAATTGAGCAAAGCTAAGTACCATGAGCTTAGATGCAAACCCACCAACATAATTCCTTGAAGACGGCACTCCTTCCATCACTCCTGGAACTGGATTATAACTATCACTGTTCATTTTGAAGATATTGATCAAATTAGTAAACCATTTCAAAAGAAAACATAAGCCGAATATGAGCTCACTGATGTTAGTTACCCCAACAGAAGACAATAATTTCTTTATCTTCTGTCACATCAGAAAACAGGTGACAAGCTAGTTTCAAGCACTACTTTAAAAAATTTTATATTTAACCTCCCAACCTCAGCACAAAAAGAGTTTGCCAACATGGATAAAATGAATTTATTAAAGAATGTAAAAGTCGACGATCGTTTAATATTTTTGAAAATTGTTAGAAATTAGCTAATTTTTTTTAAAGAATACACTTTTATAGCCCCTTTCTTCGGAATTCATTCGAGTAGTAGCCATGGAAGGAGTGCTTTCCCTCGCAGGTGGGGTCAAAGTTAACAAATAAAAAGAAAAATTTTATTAACTATAAAAAAACTTTGATACCATATTACCCTCCAACATTTTTAAATTATTTATTTTTTTCTTTCCAAAATTATCATTACTCTCAAATCTTATTTTTAAAAATAATAAATCGGATGCTTATGTTGTGATATTTTAAGATTTGAAGCTAAAAATCAAATTTTGAAAAGTGAAAAATGATAAAAAAATCTTACTTATGTTGTAGATCGGATGCTTGTGTGGATTTATCGATATTTTGTTTGAATGTTGTTATTGTCCAAATAAATCTAAAAAATTATTCTATAGATTGAGAATAAACAATTTTATAAATTAATCTACAAAAAAAAAATGAAAAATGAAGAAATAGATGACAAAAATGGTATAAGAATCTCAAAATTCTAACACCTCACACCGTACATTGCGCATGGGGCATAACGCGAGACCCCTACGTGCGCGAAGCGTTATGCAAGACCCAAACTCGCTCCAAACCCCGTGGGTGAGGCGTGGTGCAAGACTTGTTCTTCAACTTTTTTTCTACGTTTTTTGCTCGATTTTGTTCATTTTTCACAATTTTTTAATTATTTTTAATCAAATTTATCAATTTTCAACCTATTTTACTCCAAATTTACTAGTTTTAACTATTTTCAAAATGTGTTTTGGATAATGATCAAATGATTTGGAGAGAGAGATGCAAAGCTTAAGGGATAAAATGGTTTGATAATAAAGTGTGTGGCTAATAAAGTTCATGAATTTATTTTGCGGTTAAAATAATTTTTTTTTAAAAGTGGCTATTTCTGAACATTTTCCTAAAATCTTTAATATCCCTCTTAATTAGGCAATCAACAATTGCATTATTTACTTCTTATTTTATTTTCAATTCTATGAAAACAAATTATAGGCATTTATAGTATATAGGCTAAAGTTTAGGAACAATTCTAGCTACTGCATTGTATATATATCTTCCTATATTGTCAATGGAATACACATAGAAATTTATTCGTTTCATAGTATCAGAGCAACAACACTCTTGGAGCTTCTTCTTCTTCCTTTCATCAAATGTAGTAATCATCCTTCTTCTAGCCTACACACATGACAGAAAAAGATAGCCAAATAACCCAAAACTTAGCTAAGCCTGAGACCCACAAATATGACAATCCAAATGACTCTTTTTATCTTCATCATTTTGACCAACTTGAACTCGTGCTTGTCACACAACTACTGAATGAACAAAATTATAGCACTTGGAGTCGTGTCATGCTCATGGCTCTCAGTACCAAAAACAAAGAAAGCTTCATCATTGGCACCATCAAATAACCATCAGAAACTTCCACTACAAAACTCTACCAATGGAGGCGCTGCAATAATCTTATAAAAGTATGGCCTTTTAATTCAATCTCGTAAAATATTGAAGAAAACATAATATACAATGAAAATGTTTATGAAATATGGTTGGATTTAAATGATCGCTTTTAACGCACTAACAGTGTTCATCTTTTTCATGTTGAAGAGGCTATTCATGATTGTAAACAAGACAACATGACAATTAGAGCTTATTACACAAAGCTTAAAAGCCTTTGAGATGAACGTGATGCACTATGTTGCATTCCAACATGCACGTGTGGCACTATGAAGGAAATTTTGCATTTCCAATAAAATCAAAAGACCATGAAATTCCTTATGAGACTTAATGAAGTGTATATTGTTATTCGAGGATAGATTTTGCTCATGGATCTATTTTCCTATCGTCAACAAAGCTCATTCCTTCATCGTCCAAAAAGAGAAGTAGCGAGAAATATCGAAAGGAGTCACACCATTGACTGAAACCTCAGCCTTTACTGTAAAGAAAAACTCACGAAACTTTGAGAAGCATTTCACACCTAAAATTCTTTATCTAAAATGTGAAACTTGTGACACAATTGGGCACATTTTCGAAACATATTGAGCACACTTCAAATGTGACTACTACGGATGGCAAGGTCACACAATTGATGTCTGTTGGAAGCCACAAAAAGCGAATTCTACAAGCAATAAAATTGATCAATGAGAGCACAAGAACTTTTCTTATAAGGCCAACCATGCAGATGCCAATTCACAAGCAACATCTCCACCATTCACTCTCACAGTAGAACAATACCAAAGTCTTATGACAACTTTTTAAAAATACGTCCAATTCTATGGCCAATCATGTTGGTAGTACATTTTTTATGAGTGATCTCTCAGGTACAACCTTTTGTGCTTCTACCATTGATAAAGAAATGTGTTAGAATACTTGATATAGGAACAATAGATCACATTGTTTACTATCCTAATTTGTTGACCATAAACTCTCATGTGAGTAAACGAACAATGTATCTACCTAATAGAGCCATTGTTGTTGTCACACACATAAGTAGTATTCATTTTGATAATTTTATTCTACATGATGTGCTATATGTCATTTCCTTTAAATTAAACTTAAGTTTTATTAGCAAACTTGTTTACAATTCCCACAACTTGGCCACATTTACCAATAATACTTATATATTAAAGGACCAACGACCAGGGAAGATGATTGGGACAAGAACTGAACAATGAGGACTTTACTACCTTGATACTCTGTTGAGAGCTAAAGGTAAGGTAGTCAACACACCAACCTCTTGTTCCCCAAGACTTTGGCACCAATACCTCGATTATCTATCTAATAAGACTTTTCATTCACTTTCTCATTCAACTAGAAACATTAAATTTTGTAATATTTCTGATTGTTTAATTTGCTTATTGGCTAAACAAACCTGTTTTCCATTTCTATTAAGTCATTCCCACAAAAACACCTTTTGAATTGATTCATGTTGATATATGGGGAAGGTACCATGTTCCTTCTTTTATTGGGGCATGATAATTTGTTACCATTGATGATGATTATACTCGTTGTATATGGACTTATTTGATGCATCACAAATCAGAAACTCCAGGACATATAACTATATTCATTAGTTTTGTTGAAACACATTTTTTCTTGAAAGTCAAAGTTCTTAGAAGTGACAATAGACTTGAATTTACAATAAAAAATTTTTATTTAGACAAAGGTATCATCCATCAAACTAGTTGTGTTTTCACTCCATAACAAAATGTAGTAACTAAGAAAAAACATCATCACATTCTCAATGTAGCTCGAGCCTTATTATTCCAAACCAACCTGCCTAAGAGATTTTAGGGGATGTCATCTTGATTGCCACCTATCTCATCAATCGCACTCCCAATCCTATCCTTCAGGGGAAGACGCATTTTGAAATGCTTTTTCATAAACAACCCACATATAATCATTTCCAAGTGTTTGGGTGCTTATGTTTTCCATCCACATATCATCTTCATCCTAGAAATTTTGATATTAAAGCCATTCGATGTCTCTTCTTGGGTTATCTATATACTAAAAAAGGATACATGGTTTATGATCTCTCAAATGGTAAAGTTTTTGTTTCACGTGTTGTTATCTTTTATGAAGATAGTTTTTCTTTATCATCTTCCAATACCAACTCACCTTCGTTGCCCCATTTTTCACCAACATATGATGATGACAACTTTACTCCACACTTTTCTTCTAACAGCAAAGTGCGTCCACCTGATCATATACCTCAAGAAGAGATTCCTCCATTTTTCAACAACAAAACTACTTTATAAGCCATTCCTCAGCCTACAACTGATGATCAATCCACTCCAAACTTGTCTTTAAACTCTCCATCACAGTCGACACGCATTATGAAAACACTTGGTTATCTTCGAAAGTATCATGTTGGTATATCTCTTCCTTTACAGAATGTCCCAGCCTCTAACTTGGCCTTGGTCATAGCTACAAGTATCACTTACCTCTTATCTAATGTTCTTTCATATAATAAGTTATCTCCCAAACACCGTGTTTTCACTATTTCTCTTTCAATTGAAAAATAACCATCTTCTTTTACACAAGCAGTTTGTGATCCTAAATGGCGTCTTGCCATACAATAAGAAATTGATGCTCTCAAACCTAATAAGACATGGACCCTATAGCCATTGCCTTCTAGAAAGAAGTTGGTTGGGTGCAAATGGGTCTATAAGATTAAACTTCATCCCGTTAGCACTATAGAACGCTACAAGGATAGATTAGTGATAGGGGCGTAAAAGCACTAGTATGATTTGTACCCAAATTTTGTATTTTACTCTAAATTATAAGTATTTGACTATTTAATTGTATTTTCTGATCATAAATAGATGCACAATGGGAAATGTGATACATAAGAACAAATGAAAGGTGAATCGGACGTCAAACGAAGAAGTTACGCTCAAAATACAAAAGTAGCACAGCAGGTGGGTGGGTGCCGCGGCCCCAAGGGTTGAGTGCCGCAGCGTCCAGATCAGCGAATGAGTGCAGCGGAGCTCGTCGATGCCTTGACAGACTTGGTACTTGTGCCCAGCACCGCAACGCTGAGCTCCTAGCGCCGCGGTGCCCGTGCGGGTGTTTAAATACTCCTCTCAACTCGCCTATTCGGGTGGATTTTGAAGCTCCTCACGCCTAGGGCTTCTCTTAGCAACAAAAATACTATTTTAAGGCAAAAATAGAGAGATTTAGCAAGGAGAAAAATGCAAGCAATGAATACATATTTAAACTAAGAGATCAAGGTGAATTTTATTGAAGATTGAAGATTGAAGAATTAACTCTTGGGCAATCAAGACAAGAGGAAGAAGAACAACTCAGGGCATCACTTGTGTTATTTTCTTCCTTAGTTTTAAGAGATGATTTTGATCATGATATTTTTATACTTTTGATTTGATAATCTTGTTTTGAATATGAGCTAAATACTTTTGATCTAGGGTTAGACGTTCTTGAACCTAGAATGTAATTGATTCTTTTAAACTCTTAATTATGAACTTTTATCCCTTAATTGATTCAATCTATCTATGTTTAATGCTTTCATTATACTTGATCACTATTTTGATTAGTTAGGAACCATGATAACTTTGACAAAAGGAATCATGTGTTTAGCCTAGGATAAATTGATACATGATCATAGGGTAATATCTATGAGTTTTATATAGGATAGACATATACCTAGGTGGCATGTATAGTTTGATTAGACTTAATCTTAATAAGTTGCATCTTATTCGGATTACCATAGATATATAGGTAATTGTTAAGGTGTGATATTATCATTCGACTGTCAACAGAAGCTTATGATGAAATCAGTGTCTAGCCAATCAATTGATAAAAAGGGAATAACTAAGAGGTTAAAGGGTTCAGTGAACTACTAGGGGATACGTTGATACCATAGATTACTTATCAAATTAGTGAATTCTATCTCTAAGTACTTGCGATATCTTAATTAGGTTCAATTCGATAGTAGTAATTTAATTAGTTAAACTCCATATTTGAAGCTAGTCTGGATAAAGGTAAAGTAAGAGTAATTTTAGTATTCGATTGAAGAAAATAGAAACAATAGTGTCTGTAGGATCGATAATCTGAACTTAGTCCTATATTACTTGATACGATAACGTGTACTTGCGCTAGGTCATTAAATTAGACATCAATTAGTAGTAAAAGGCTACAACCAAGTTGAAGACTTAGATTACCGATAAACTTTTGCTCCTATTGCAAAGCTCGTCACAGTTCGTATTCTTCTTGTTGTAGCTTTATCTCAAAATTGGCATCTTTATCAACTCGATATCAATAATGCCTTCCTACATGGGGATCTTGATGAAGATGTTTACATGTCTTTACCTCCTAGTTTCGGACGAAAGTGGGAGACACGAGTCTGTAAGCTTCATAAATCATTATATGGCATGAAACAAGCTTTTTGTTAATGGTTCATTAAGCTTTCCATTGCTCTCAAGAAAGCCAACTGCAAGTAATCTAAGTCTGACTATTCTCTATTCGTCTAATCCTAGAATGGTAAATTCACTGCTCTTCTCATTTATGTAGATAATATTATTCTAGCAGGGAATAATCCACAAGACTTTAAAGACACCAAATTATTCTTGAAGAATCAATTCAAATTGAAGGATTTAGGATGACTGAAGTATTTTCTGAGTATAGAGGTTGCACGATCTAAGAAAGGTATCACTCTTTCACAACGAAAATATGCTCTCGAGATTCTTGAATATGTTAGATATCTTAGTGCAAAACCAATCTTTTTTCCCATGGAACAAAACTTATCTCTCAATAAGTTTGAAAGCGACTATATCAGTGCTCCATCCGGCTTGTCGGTCGATTAATTTACTTGACCATCATATGACCTGACTTGGCCAAAAACTTGATGTGATATTTCTATATCATAAAATTAAGTGCAAGTATACACTATCGTATGCAAGTAATAAAGGGACTAATTAGTCGGATGTCGAACCCATAGGGATAATTTCTTCTTTTTAACTAATTACTAAAATTATGTCTTCCTAATAATTATTCAGAAAAATAAAAATCTAAGAACGAATGTAAGAAATATAAAAGTAAAACCCAATGCAGAGAAACTTAGGTGATAGCAATGTAGAGAAAACCTAGGATTAATATTATCCCTCAATATGCTTTCTAATGATTAATCCTCTAATATTCAACTCACTTAGTCTTTATTATTGATCAAGACGCTAATGTATTCACAAGCCTCTTCCAAGGTCATGCAAGTATACCCTAATTTACCAAATACCTATATTCCTATGGTACTTGTAATAAACTAAGGTTCATTAAGATTAGGTCTTATTGATCATACATGCCAACTAGGTATATTTCTATCCTAAATTGAAACTTGCATATGTAACATTGAATGTTACTCTACAATCATGCATCAAATTACCTAGGTCTAAATATTATGATTCCTCTTCCGAGTTTATCAACAATATTACCAATTCATTCACCATATATTGGCCAGATATATTGAAGCATTAAACACAAGTAATTTAAATAATAAAGGACTAGGTTTATTAAATATTAAAAAGATATGACAATTAAATGCACATATTGAGTTCAAATATTAACCTTAGAAAATAAATTAGTTCATAGCTACAAGAGAATCACAGCAATAAAAATAAAAATAAAACATGATACAATCAATCGCAAATCGATGTAGACGTCGAATTGCTCTTGATTGATGTTGCTCTGGATTCTTAGTGCTCTTGAACTGCTCTAAGTTCTCTTTTTCTTGCTTTAGGTTCTTCTCTGGTCTCCCTTTACGTCTGGGGTCGAGTGGCCTTTTATAGGGTTTGATTTGAACTTGAAAAACTCAATTCTAGTCGCACTAGGGTTCACGCTACCACTGGCGCGCTATGCTGTTGTCGCTGGAGCGCTCCATGAAAACGGCTTCATCGCTGGAGCGGTGGGTTGATAGCATTGGGGCTTTGGAGCATCGCTGGCACGGTGAATCTTTGGTGCTAGAGCGTCAGACGCGACTTAAACAGGTCTTTTTCCTATTTTGATCACTATTCCAGCGCTGGGGCGACAATACTTGTGGCGCGGGGGCGCTGGACTCATATTTTGAAAACTTTGCATTTTAGTCCCTGTTTTTGCTCCTTTTGCATTCTTTCTTTAAATTTCGTTCAAGTCTCTATAAATAACAATAAAGCACATAAATAGCCATCTATTCTCATAAAATAATAAAATATCAAAATAAAATCATGAGAAAATATATGACAATTTTACCCTTATCACATATGCAGTCAATGTCTTAAGTCAATTTATGGACAAACTGTAAGTACCACACTTAAAAGCAACTCACCGTGTCTTGCGATATGTGAAATAAACACCAGGACAAAGAATATTCTTTCCTACAGATAATGTAATACAACTGAATGCCTTTTGAGAAGCAAATTGGGCTAGGTGTCATGACACTTGACAATCAGTTATTGGGTATTGCATATTTCTTGGTAGTTCCTTAATTTCGTGGAAAACTAAAAAGCAAATGACAGTATTACGGTCAAGCGCTGAAGCTGAATATCGATCCATGGCAACAACCTGATGTGAAATCACCTGGTTAAGAACAATTCTACAAGATTTAGGCATTAAACATTTACATCCTGTTAACCTATATTGTGACAACCAGACAGAACTCTATATTACTTCAAACTCAATCTACCATGATCAGACAAAGCATATAGAGATTGATTGTTGTCTTATACGAGAGAAAGTTCAAGAGGGAATGATCAATATGACTCATGTACCCACATCAGACCAACTAGCAGACATTTTTATAGAACCATTGAGTTCTAAGCAATTCTCGACTCTACTCAGAAAGTTAGGAATTACCAATATACATTTCAAACTTGAGTGAGAGTGTTAAGGAATGTAGAAGTTAATAATTTCCTAAAATCTTGGATATACCTCTAAATTAGGCGATCAACAATTGTATTATTTAGTTCTTATTTTATTTTCATTTGTATGAAAACAAATTATAGACATTTATAGTATATAGGCTAAAGTTTAGGAACAATTCTAGCTATTGCATTGTATATATATCTTCCTATATTGTCAATAGAATGCATACAAAAATTCATTCTTTTCAAACTTCTCAAGTTTTCTTCCCAAGTCAACCAAAAAGGTTGCCCTCAAATTATCGCTAGAAGATGATAGAAAAGAACCATGGACATAAAATACTAATCAAGACATGGAATGTCACACCCCAGACCCAAAAGATCCGACATACGACATCACTTACATTCATTCAATAATGTGCACTCATAAATAATATTACACAAAAATTCAAACTTTAATTCAATATAGGAATCCTTAGCAAGTTGCTAATAAGTTCAACACTAAAATCAACTTATAACTTAACATATAAACATAAACTTCTATTGACAATATTTAAACATTCATTTTAATTTCTTTCAGAATTATAACAATTGAATTATGACTAGGATAATTAGTAAACCAGAGATACGCAGAGTTTCCTCAGAGATTAACACTCTACTACGTCACCAATAGAAACTTTGTTATCGGAAGCCCAGAATATATTCATTGTAAATTCTTACTTAAAATCAACTAATAACCACACTTGGTGAAACATAAATCAAATCCAACCACACACAATAAAATATAAGTATTTATTCAATAGGGACAAATCAAATATCTTATCCTACGTGTCCCCAAATGAAACACTCAGCAACCTAGCAACTTAAGGAACCTAATGAACAACAGAAGCCTTGCCAAATTCGCTAAGCTCACATGTACCTTATTTATTTGAAATCACCATAAACTATAATGAGTATAAAACTCAGTAAGCATACTAGTTTATCATATATCAAATACAAATACATATATGTACACAATGCATATGTATGATATGCTGTGATCAATCAAAATCACAATCTTATCAAATCACATGTTATGTAAGCGCTTACACATTCTTTCAAAACATATAATAGGAATACCATCCCTCAACTACTACTTAGTAGGACTTACATATCACATATCACATAATGAGCCAAATACCACTCGTAGGTGACATACCGTATGAATAGTACAAGTGAGGTTGTAAATTACACATATATAATGCTCATGCCCGAAGGTAAAAGCCAAACCCTCACCCTGATCATCGGTGAGTCCTCTTACATGCACCAATACGCCACCACACGAATGTGATGACCCACTCTTTCTTTAGGTACCAATAGGATCCTCCCTACATACAGAACACATAACATATACCAATCTCAAAGGAAAAGCCACACATAAAGGCTTCACAAATCACATAAAATGCCTACTAAGTTAACAGTGAGTTCAAGCATCCTCAAAGCACAAAATGTTTCTCATGGACATATTACACTTCAAAAGTTCTCTTTGTTAAACACATTTCACTTTGAAAGCTCACTTTCAAAAACACATATATGTCGTGTATGTCCATGCTCACATTCATAAACATATGTCTTCATATTTCATATCAAAATATACTTTGACATAACATAAACATATTCCTAACCACATTTACAAAATCATACATAACAATTACTATATTTATTGTGATTTCAGTAAAAAGTCTAGTATACTTATCTCTTAGCACTTTCAGCTACAAGGCTTAAATCTCCTTAACCTATCAATGGAGATTAATCCTTTCATAAGCCTCAACATTCATACAAAATACTTTAAATAACTTATAAAATTACACATATTGCACTTATCACATCGAATTGGTCTAATTACTTAGTTTCTCAAAATCTGTCATTCTAACCACTTACACTTAACAAAATTTTCTTATACATCAATTAACGTCCAATTACTCCAAAATCAGAATATATCATTCTTGACTTATATATATCCTTATTATATATGAATATTATATCACAATTCCTACTCAATCCATTCCATAAACACCATCGAATCTAAACTACTAACCTTACAGGATTAAGATATTTACTAAATAGTATTCAATCTTCCAATTTTATAAAATTATATACTAACTCAAAAATTATAAAAATATCACAGAATTACTCTTGACATATATCTCAATCCATGATAAATATTTAACTTTAACATCACTGTCGAAAGTATTTTAAAACTATTTTATTCTATAAATTTAAAAATCTGTAAATCAAATACTGCAAAGCGCTGACACTCTTTAGAAAATCATAACAATTTAACCACATTGATCTAAATTTTCAATTCTGAGTATATCATATTAGACATATAAATTATCATATTCTATAAAATTTTAATTTTTGAAGATCATTCAGCAGATCAAAAAGTCTTTGTCACTGTATCATACTGTTAACACAGGAAATTTTCAGAATTTCAAGGTCATTTTAGTAAATTCACTACAAATTCTATTTTCTGGAATTTTCAATCGATTCAAAATCTCAAATAATTCTAAACATGTTTAATTTCATATACTCAAAATTAAAAGCCAGAATCGAATTACAATAATTTATAAAATTCCTGGATCAAGAGACTATCAAATAGAAATTTTGCAATTCATTATGATTTATCAAGCTATCTACATAGATCATCATCAATTCTCACAATATCTTACGAAATACATATCAAATCCTCAATTATACATATTTCCAAAAATCAAAACTTAAAGAAATTAATTAATTTAACACCAAAAAACTAAGAAAGGGTTATAATATACCTCTTAAGCTCAAATTCCAACTTTCTTCTTTTTTTTCTTTTCTTTCTCTCCCATTTCTTTCTCTCTTTTCTCACTCTAAAAGAGGTAACTCGACCAAAATGATTGAATTAAGATTTCAAAATTGTATTTTTATACTAAGAGGCTAATTTTTAGTATTTATAAATTTGCCCCCAAAACTATCAAAGTATTATAATTTGGTCCCTAAAATAAATTTAACATCTTGCAATTAAACCCAATACTAATAGTATGTCTTTAACCTATACAAACACTACTAATAACAATACATAAATCGAGTATCACCCACATATAAATAAAAAATATATATATTTATATATATATAAATACATATTCTTACCAGTTGAGGATACTGATTACTACATGGAACACCAATAATTTAAGTATCCTTGAAGAGACGTATCTAAGAGAGGGCAAGTTTACACCACTATTATGTAGTTCAACAAGTCAAAGGGTTCAATAGACTTTGGACAATAAACGCACTCTTCTACATAGATTGAGTTTTATAGAGTTGGAAGAGATTTGTTCTTCACTTTATTTCCTTCATCATCCTCGATTTTGGTCGGCTCAAAAGACAACACTTTTGTATCAATGCTTGACCCAAAAGAAAGATATCAGATCTCATTAATACAGGAGAGACTTATGAAATAATGAGTACCTACTCCAACAGCGAGCGCTTGAAGATTAAATATCTTTGTTAATGTACTGGTAGCAAATCCTAGTGATTGACCAAGAACAAGAGCTTCTGACACCCCAAGCATACTCACGGCCAATACCAGGTTGCAAATTTTTGCTGCCCAAATAACAAAACCATGTCAAAATTTCAGATCCTCAAAAAATATTTTGAAAGGTGAAGTACAAACCTACATAATATGCTATGTACTCTTACTTTATTAGGCATTAGACTTGTATATACAACACAGGCATCTGTGATGCTTGCTTGAAGGAATGTGAGAAATATGTGTATGGCATATAATAGTTTTCATTGCTTGAAGGAAGGTGAAGGAATGTGAAAATAATCAAAATTTTCATTGTCTCAAGCAAGATAACTAACAAAAAAGCAAGGTGAGGATCTACGCCTATATTATATGTCGTGTTCTTTTACGTGAAAAATGAGGTTCCAAACATTTAGTAACATGAACTCATCATCATTAGTCAAAGTCACTCAGAAGCTTAGCAAAACATCAACTGTCAAAGCTGCTGCCTCTTTCATTAGTTTGCTTCCCATATAAATTTTATCACAAGACAAAATCCAACATACCAACAGAAAATGAAAAATGAAAAATATGTATATATATACAACCCCCTGATACTATCACCTTCAAGTACTTGAGGAAACTTACTGAATCATTTCCTGCTCCACCACAATAAATTGTGTTTTTCCCACTGAGAGGAATAAGGGTTTGGCAGCTAGATATGCATCCTAGGAGCCACCAATCTGAACAACATGCCATCTTTTATTCATAAGCCAAATATTACCAAAATGGAACAACTTTAATGCTGCCAACCAAACACAACTTTAGTAGATTAGATAACACACATAATAAAAAGACTGCAGAACAATTGAAACAAAATCAGCATAAAGAAAAGACCATAGATGATTTCCATTAAACAGAGGCTTAATTTTTCCTACCAAAAGGTTAATGAATTTAATAATTAGATGGTGAGAGATGAAATCATACCATGAAACCCAATGTACCAGCTTCCGCGGCAAGAACACTGCGGGAGCATCCAACATGAAAGGCTTCTCCCATGAATCTATATTGAAGATAATTCATAATAAGAACATAATGATAACATTATTTGAAGACTGGCTCTCTTGATCCTAGTACAGATCATTCAACTTTTTGAAAGCTTAAAGGCAAGATCAGGAGATTGTATTCAATTATTCATAATAATTGTGATAGCAATAATTAGACGCCGAGTCTCTCATGCAAGAAATGTTATTGCTTTAGTACGTTCAATATTCAGCAAGGTTTCTGATTATTTAACAACCAAGAAAATATCTGCGCATTTTCTTGATTCAATAATTTTAATATACAGCACAAGCCAATAGTGACATTTTCTTTTCAAGCACTCTTAAATCATTTCTCATTAAGCATCCCTTTTCCCCTTGACTTTATTAGTCTGCATCATCAATTGAAGAACATTTTTTTCAAAACAAGAATCCTCAAAGTAATGCATTTTCCTTTCCATTTATCATGCATTTAGCACATTTTATTAATAAAGTTATATTATCAAAATGTGCATGGTAGTTTCTCACATTTATATGAAATGAGCTCAAAATTAGCTAAGTTGTGATAACAAAAATACTTTAATTTCTTTAATACAATGGAAAAATAAATGTTAACGATTAGTGAGTAATAATTTTGGTAAAAGAACATTTTGATTGTTACTTTGGTTCACTGACTAGTACCTTTCTTTTCTTTTAGAATGTAATTAGATACAGCTGCAGCAACCTTTCTAGAAGTTTGGGGATCAATAATAGATGAGTCTATCAATAATCGTGATTCTTAAGAAGTTCCCTCCCTGGAGCAAACCATTTGGTCCGTTGTAAACATCCAATACCTACAGTAATAAGACTGAGTTCATTCTTCACACATATTCAGCTAAAACAACAACCTTGGAAGTAGGAAAATTTCAGCAGTTAAGAACAGAGGAAAGAGTTCTCGTCAAATCTATATGCCAGGAGAACATGAGTTATAACACAAAAAATGTTTTCATAATTGTTTGTAACTAAGAACCAGGAACTAATTACAAGGTGAACTCAACTAACTTGCCTTGTATTTCCATCTCAAGGTAGAAATACATTCCCTACATTAGAGCAACTTCTTTTTACACTATGAAGGAGCCATAAATGATAGTGAACTTTCTCACATTAAACATGCGTAATGACACAGTATGATCCAAAAAAATTGTTGTAAGCATAATAATTAGGATAAAGCAATACCTTTAACATATAAGTACATTGTACAACAAAGATAGTAGAAAACCTAGCAATAGGCAGCATAGATTTTTTATGTCAACAGGAAAAGCCAAATGGGGCCACAATACTCACATGTGATGAGGAAGGCAACAATGTAATTACAACATCACTTGCTTCAGCAACTTCAAAAGGTGTTCTTTCGTAGGAACTCCCATGTCAGAGAACATCTTCATGACATTACAGTTTCTGAATTAGTCAAACTTGCCCATTTGGTTCAAAGTATAGATGTATGTGTTATACTTTCTCATTGTACAAACCAACTAAATTTCATATAAAAAATATGGACCAGATATATATATATATATATATTTATATGCGCATATCTCTTTATAGATCATATTTAACATTTAGGTTCATACATCCTATATATTACAATAGGTTGGATAGTAGCAATTCAATGAAAAGAAAAAATCATAGTATTATTAAGTGCAAGAAAGAGGTTTAAATGCATTACACATCGTGAACAACCATTTTGTATCCAACCTTCAAAAGATTACTCGCCATTCTAAATCCTATATTTCCCAGCCCTATAAATCCAACACTATGTGACACATTAATAAACTGATAAATATAACCTTTCACTAATTGTTTGTGAAAGAAGACGAGCTACATTCTTAATTGGAAACCCAACAGACAAATATATAAACATATATAAATAAATACATAAACAGTCCATCTTCCTTTCTCAACTAGCTGATTGAGAAAAACCATCTTAGTAATTGATTGTGTATGTCTTGAGCACATGCCTTAATTTGACAAAATGAGAAGAAAGAGGTCATAGATTTCAATGTTTAAACACACTTACTGATTGGAGAATGGCTGCACAGAATTTGTAGCATTGATATAAAAAGTTGACATTATTTTGAAGCAAAAATCTTAATTCCACAGTATTTTGAAACTCTAGATCGGATACAATTCCACACTACAAACACCAGCTTACAGAGAAGCTATCAGTCTACCAATAACCTGAATGCCCAATTTTGATTAGGATGGTAGAAACCCCTTATGAATCTTTCAAGTTATATATTTTTAATTACTCTTATTTATTTAGAAAATCTACTCACTTTGATCTTAATATAAGGTAAAACCCTTCTACACAACAAAACCTACTTAATCATCTTTCCAATCTATAGTCCCTATTCAGAATGGTTCAAAAAAGCTTGAAAATGTATGTTTTAGAATCCAAATAATAAAACACAAGAAACATTTATGATTATTTCTCAAATTTAATACAGAGAGCCAAAAATATACTTCAATCAAAAACCAAAATATATATTCTCATGCCATGCATTAGAACATGAGCATATGTATTTAAGATTTCACTAGCAGCAATTAAAATTATATCCATGATATAAAGCGTTATTAATTAATGATTAAAAATATTCTAGTAAACATCTCTTAAGTATCTTATATAGATAAGATAAGTATGAGCAATTTATTAGTATATGAGATTTAGGCACACCAAATTTACTGTACCGAGAAATATTTTGACTTATTAATAAATCTCATAATAGTTCTAGATTTATAAAAACTTGGATATATTACTAATCAGAAGATAATAAATAAGTGTTTTTTTATAATATATCTTTGGAAGATGTGAAAATTTATCAAAAAAAGATTAAGAATGATTTGAGAATCAAATTATATATCCTATCCTTGATATCTAATGATTTTTAGTGGGAGCATGTGCACACATGAGATGTGCAAGTAGTATTGTGCTCCATTTGAAAAATTGTCTGATATATCGAAATCACACATAGAAAATAGTCATAATGAAAAATATTTCCATTGTGGTAAGGTTTGACATAGTAAAATTTACTATTCAAGACACCTTATCTTAGTAAAGATACACCCTTTAGATATCTGTTTATTGATCATAAATATTTCATTGGCATTTGATGCTAAAAAATACAGGGTATGAGATATCGCCTCTCATTCTCATATCAGCAAGTTGTTGCATGATTTGAGGAACGCTAGGAAGCAATGAAAGAAGAAGTATAGCTCCGCGTAGGAAATAGAGATTTCATAAATGTGATAGCTGTTAGCACTTTTAAGTCACTTTTTCATTCAGGCAAAAATCTTATGTTGTATAATTGCTATTTTGTGCCATATATTATTAGGCGAATCATTTCACTCCCTGTGTAAGTCAGACAGGGTTCTCATATATACATTAGGAATAGTTTCTTATGTATATAAGATAAGGATAATATTTTGCTAACTGCATGTCAGTTAATAAATGACCATTATATCTTAAATATAACAAGGTATCTCTAAATGAATAGAAGAATTAGTAGCTCAGAAACTTTGAATAAAAATGAATTGTAGGACATAAGATTAGGTCATGTAGACATGAGATGACTATTCATCAGCCTTAAAAACTCTAGCGCTGTGGTGCCAGAAACCAAAGTCGCGGCGCCCAGTGTCATTCCAACCTTAATATACCTATTTCAATACTTGAAACGCACCATTTGCCACTAGGACTTTATCAACAACACTTCCACACTTAAATTTTTACCCAAATAAATATACCATGCTCTAATACCATTTTTGTAGGGGTGTGTGATTCGGGTATATAGTTCTACAATGTATATATATGCCATGTATTCATTATACCAAATACGTATCTCATGCATATTAAATTATATATATATATATATGCATCACATACATATATTAGCAATAGAGTAGAGCAGTGGAAGTTATAAAACATAATAAACACATTAAAAATATATTAATCAAATTAATATAAAGATTAAGAGATTCACTAAGTTGTTCTTTTGAACACTTCAAAATCAGAATCCGTCTGAAGTAAAACTTGCAAGTAGATCTAGCAACCAACTGGGTGGGCTTGGTTTGCTAAAACAATAGCTATATCCAGTCATTTCTAATTTAACACCTTAAACCTAGACTATGTGCTTACCACTGATCAACTCTTGATTAGTAAAACTGTAGCTTATATTGCTGTAGAGAATAATTGCTTTCTAGAGAAGAATTATGAAAGAAAATAATTTTCTCATATATCTTTATATTTATTATAAAATATTATAAAATATTAACATACTTGGCCACGAAGTATATATAAAATAATATTAATATTATATAATAATAAAATATCTTGATTATTTAATAATTAAATAATTAATATTTAAAATTACTATTTTGCCCTTTATACATAGTTACGCATACCCTTTAGTGGGTCCCATTATACCACACACTTAGGTAAACTCAACCAAGGGTTCATCATGCGCCATGCGTCAATATACTATTAGACAACAAAAATTATCAACTAATTAATATATTTAACCCTTAGCAAGCATCATGTGGTCATCCTGAATATTATTGGACTGAACAATTCAATTTAGTACGCTGCCCCAGTGCACAATGAGTACACTTCATATTGCAGGACTCCTTGGTCCACACTCAATTGGTCAAATGAAACTATTCCATGAGTCCGTGATCGATGCCTTACACATACATCACGAATATTACCAATCGGTGCATTGGACCATACAAGTTGAGGTCACTACACATACGTATAGTCCTTCCATCATCTATATCCTGGATGTTCGAGGATATAGATCATCACTGTCAAATCCCTATATGCTCATCCATAACCTATCTCTAGATTCGTATCTAAATGAACAATATATACAAACATCTTTGCAATATTGTTCAACCCTGTGGGAAACTCCTTTCCCGAGTTAGTACCTATAGCCATAAGATTTTTTGAGATACAATCTCGGAGCATCTAAATATACAACAACCTATATAAGTTGATGGATCCCATATCTACGTACATCAGACTCTATAAGCATTAAACCATACCCCAATGACACTCAGCGGTAGGACCATGAAAGGTATCTGACATGCATGGAACCAAAGTATGGTGGATCATTTACAAGCTTACCATAGCACTAAAGTTAAAGGACTACATATACTGCTTAACTCGAGAGGACTTTTCATTGATGGCTTACATAGGATGTCTATTGTGGTCTTGTGAGTCTGTTCGATATCCAGTTCTAATTGGATACCTGTATATCAGTACGACCTTTAAGCTCATAGTCAGCTTGGACCAACCATTTATACCTTATAGGTATGACATACGCTGATTTATATAATAGTAATCCACTAACAAACCTGTATCGGTAAAAATAGATCAGGAACATAATGTTTGAGAACTCTTTGCAACTATGTCATTACTAGTATACCCTCAGGTCTTTGTCCCATTACAGATAAGGCTCTATTCGTTTACTTGATCAAGACTCATTTAGACTAGATTTAAACTCCTTCAAATCATACAATGTCTATAGCTTAACAACCATAGCACCATAGAATTAATTAATTAGCAATTTAATAAAAATGTACATTTGTATAAATTATAAATATTTGCATATACAGGGATGGCACGTAAGAACCAATTATAACAATCTCCCACTTGCACTAGTGTCATTCATGATGGTATCTAATACCTATAGACTCGACGTATTTCTCAAACATCTTTAGAGTCAAGGCCTTAGTAAGTGATTCTACTACATTATTTATAGAATCAATTCTATAAATAATCACATCTCCCATAGCCAAGATTTTTCTAATAATGTGGTCTTTCCTCTCCACATGTTTAGTCTTCCAGGGTTCTCTTGGCTCTTTGGCTGAGCAATGGCCCCATTATTGTCACAAAAGAGGGGCATACGATCCGTTAAACTTGGAATTATTCCAAGCTCGATGATAAACTTGTGAATCCACACAGTTTCTTTCATTACTTCTAAGGCTGCTATGTACTATGCCTCTATAGTCTAATTAGTTATGGATCCCTATTTGGTGCTATTCCAGCTAACTGCATCACCATTGAGAGTAACACATACCCAAATGTAAAATTTCTTTCATCTAGGTTTGGTAGAGAGTCTGAAATTGTGTATCCTCTTACCTGTAAGTCACCATCTCCATAAACGAAAAACTTATCATTCGTACCCTTAAGGTATTTAAGGATATATTTGACTACTATTTATTGGCTTTTACCTAGATCAGACTAATACTGTCTTGTAACACTTACAGCCATACTAATGTTAGGTCTCATGCACATCATAGCATATATCAAGCTCCTCATAGCTGATGCATATGGTATGTTAGACATTCTAACTCTTTCATCTTCTGTCTGATGAGACATATTCCTCGAAAGATGAGCACCATGTCTGAATGGTACGTTAATAGTCTTACAGTTAATGAAATTGTACATTCCTAAGACACTATCAATGTATGATAATTGGGAGAGTTCTATTAGCTTCCTAACTCTATATCTATAAAGCTTTATACCTAGTATATAAGAAGCCTATCTTAAATCGTTCATTGAGAAGTTTTTACATGAATAACTATTGACCGACTATAACATACCAATATCATTCTAATAATCAGTATGTCATCAACATAGAGCACCTAAAAGACCATCATGCTCTCACTAGCCTTTTTATACACATATGCTTCATCTTTAAATTTTGATGAAATTAGATAATCTGATTACCTTATCAAAATGATGATTCTAACTTTGGAATGCCTACTTAAGTCCATTAATGTACTTTTTCAGTCTGCATACAAGACTAGAAGTAAGGCTGGATATAAAACCCTCTAACTATTCCATATATATCTCTTCCTTAAGATATCCATTCAGAAATGATGTTTTGACATTCATCTGCCAAATCTCAAAGTTATAGTATGCTCTAAAAGCTAATAAAATTCTAATTAACCTTAGCATCACTACTAGTGTATAAGTTTTCTCATAATCGATCCCAGATCATTGAGCATAACCTTTTGCTACCAGTCAGGCCTTGAAGGTCTCTATCTGTTAGAGCTGGTGCTCACGTGTCTTTCCAATATTTTATGAATATTTATTGTTAATAGTTATACAATAAACATTTCGTATAAAATTTGTTAATATCATATTTATATGGTATAATACTTGTAACATTACAAATATTATTTAATCTCAAGAAGTTCAAATTTGGTCTAAAGGAGTTTAGATCAGAACTAATAGTTAGCAAAGTTGAGAGTTATAAATGCTAAGAGTTAGCACTGTTAAGAGTTAGTAGGTTATAAGAGTTAGCGAGCTCTAAAGAGTTAGAACATTATCTATAATGGGACAAAGACCTAAGATTATACTTGTAATATATAGTTGCAATAGGTGTTAAGAAATGTCATTATGTAAGTATGTCTCAAACATAATGTTCCTGATCTATGATCACCAATGCGGGTCTATCGGTGAATTCACATTATATAGATTAGTGTATGTCTATATCTGACTGGTTCAGATGGTTGTTCTTAGCTGACTATGAGCTTAGAGCTTATATAGGCATGCAGGTATCCAGTCAGGACTGGATACTGAACATACTTACGAGGACACCAATAGATATCCTATGAAGCCGTCAAAGGAAGGTTCTCTCGAGTTGAGTAGTATTTGTGGTCCTTTGACCTAAGTGCCACAGTGGTCTTGTAAGTGATCCATCATACTTTGGTTCCACATATGTCAGAGACCTTTCATAGTCTGACCGCTATATGTCGCTGGGTATGGTCCGATGCTCATGGAGTCCGGTGTACGTAGATACGGGATCCGTCAGCTTACGTAGGTAAGTTGTATATCCGATGCTCCGAGATTGTATTTCATAAAGTCTTGTGGCCACAAGCATAAACCCGGAAAAAGAGTTTCCCATAGGGTTAAACAATATAGCAAAAGTGTTTGCGTATATTGTTTATCGAGATACGAATCTGGAGATAAGTTTATGGATGAGCAAATGGGGATTTGACGGTGCTGATCTATATCCCCGCACATCCAGGATATAAATGATGGAAGGATTATACGTATACGTTATGACCTCAACTTGTATGGTCTGACACGCTGATTTGTAATATTCGTAACGTGTGCGTGGGGCATCGATTGCGGATTCATGGAATAGTTTCATTTGACAAATCGGGTGTAGACATAAAAAGTCCCAATATGAAATGTACTCTTTAATCACTTTGGCAGTTTACCGTATTGAATAGTTCAATACAGTATAATTCAGCAAATTTACTAAGGTTAAGTTAACTAAAGTATATGGTTAAATGGTGGGACCCACTTTAGGTTAACTTGGTAAGCTAGTAAGGATATAAATGTAATTTCACTTTATGATAATTTAATTGTTAATAATTAAAATAAATATTTATTTATTTAATTGTTAAATAAATGATTTAACTTAACTATGGTTAAAGGTTAACCATATGGTTACGTTAAGTTAACTTTACTTAATGGTTAAGTAAAGGTTAACCTAACCATGGTTAAGTTAGTTAACCATAGTTAGGTTAACCTTTACTTTAGTTAACTATGGTTAGAATATTTAAATATTTATTTAATTTAATGGTTAAGTTAAACTAACCTAACTAAGGTTAAATGTTAAGTTAACTTTACTTAATGGTTAAGTAAAGGTTAACCTAACCATGGTTAAGTTAGTTAACTATAGTTAGGTTAACCTTTACTTAGTTAACTATGGTTAGAATATTTAAATATTTATTTAACTTAAGGGTTAAGTTAAACTAACCTAACTAAGGTTAAATGTTAACTAAGTTAGGTTAAGTTAAATTAAATGCAAATGAAATTCAAATTAATTTGAAATTTATGCATTAGTTTTAGGTTTTGCAATTTTGGTAGCCATTTCAATTTGAGAAATTGAAATTCTTTATTTTGTGTTTTAAGTGTTAGAACAACAAAACAAATAAATAAATGGTTACTAATTGTAATAAATAAAATAGATTTGTTTTAATTATTCAAGAGTTGAATAAAAGGAAAACTAAATTTAACTAAGTTAAAGAGTTTAACTTTGAATCAAGTTTAAGAGTTAAACAAAAATGCTGGATTAACACATTGCTATTCTAGACAATCAAACCCACCCTTGTTGATTGCTAGGATTGATCAAAGTTTCATTTCATGGTGGACTTCAAGCAAATTAATCCAAAGGCTTCATGGATTATATTTCTCAATCTCGATTTTCATTTGATAAATATGTATTACATGTGTTCATTGTATTGTATTAATCTTCCGCTGTGCACATATATGTATGAGATATGTATATATATTTTTTATGATGGACACATCCCACATACAAGCACCCTAGAATAATCAACACCCAACATTATCTTTCCATCCGGCCCTCGCTTTCTATTGTAAACCCATTTACAACCGATAGGAACTATTCCCTTGGGAAGCTCAACCAAGTCCTAGACTTGATTCTGATGCATAGAGTCAATTTCTAATTTCATGACTTCTTGCGACTTTCCCATATCAATGTCTAACATCGCCTCCATATAGGTCAAATGATCATTTTCTTCAACTAAGAAAACTCCAAGTGCACCTTTAGGCATCTAACCATACCTAATGGGTGGCTTAGACATCCTTTTTGACCTATGTGGAGGGTGTGTCAAAAGTTCACTGTTTGATTAACCTAGGGTTTCCATCTTTGGTTTATTCATTTCTTGATTGACTTCATTAAGTGCAATCTCTCTATAATTCCCACGATCTATGAGAAAACTTTCTTTAAGAAAACAACATAACGAGAAACAAGTACATTTCGCTACTCGGGATCATAGAACTGGTATCCCTTTGAATTTGGAGGATACCTAATAAACCTATACTTGTACCCCTTGGGTGCAAGTTTGTCCTGCTGAGCAACTTTTACGCAAGTGGGACAGCCTCAAATCTTAAAAGATTTAAGACTTAGCTTCCTTCCTTTTAATATCTCATACAAAGTGGAAGGAACAACTTTTAATGAAACTCTGTTCAATATATAAGCAGCTGTGTCTAAAGCCTAACCCTATAGGTATTCTGGAAGATCGGTAAAGCTCATCATTGATCGGACTATATCCAATAAAGTTCGATTTCTCTTCTCTAAACACTAATATATTTTAGAGTACTTGGAGGACTATTTTGAGTGATAATCTTATTCTCCTTTAAATAATTCGTGACTGCACTAACCATGTACTCATCGCCTTGATTAGATTGAAGGCACTTGACGTACATACAAATTTGTTTCCCTACCATAATTTAGAAAATTTTAAACTTTTCAAAGGTTTTTGACTTGTGTTTCATAAGAAACACTTACCCGTATCATGACAAGTTATTGATAAAGGTTATGAAGTATTGAAAATCTCCTATAGCAATGTGATTCATTAGACCGCATACATCACTATGTACCAGTTCCAATAAATCAATGGCCCGGTGTCCAACATCTATAAATAGAGAGTTGGTCATCTTTTCTTGAATACAAGATTCACAAACTGGATAAAGCTCTTTGGTTAGTGTCAATTAAAGTTGGATAAGTGGGTTATGGTGATTGGTTATGGAAAAGTAAAATGCGGGTAATTGTATTATGTTGATCGGTTAAAAAAAAAAGAGAGAAGTGTTTAGAATAAAGGATGATGTGCACGTGTGAATGTCTAGGATTAGGGTTTTGGGTGACTTTGATGTAAAAATTTAAATTGGTTGTAATTAGGGCATTAAAATGAAATTAGCTTGATTTTGATGCTATTGAACAAGAAATTGAGAAAAGAAATGTGTTGGGTGAGTAGAGCAAAATTCGGCCACTTAGGGGATAATAGGGCTTGAGTTGTGTTTTTATTGAATTGTTGTGTATAAATGGTGCCTTTTTTAAATTGAATGTCCATGGTTGATGGAAAATCAAAAATGAAGAAAATGGGACATAATTGTCTATTTTGGTAAGGTGAAGGGCAATTATGTCCAACCGAAGTTATAGGGTGTTAAGCAATTTGGTGAATTAGATAAGATTGAATGGCTTCATAAATGAAAATCGGAAAGTAGTATCCATCCGGGCTTTGTATGCCGATTAAGGCATTTAGTAGTTATATGAGATTCTAGCATTTGTATTGGTTCTAAATGTCATTTATGGCGTGTAGGTGAAGAAACCCAAGACTAGTATCGAGAGTAGAAATTTGAAGTGAAATTGAGTTTGGAGTGGTTGTGAATGAAAATCTATCATTGTTTATCTTTCGGTTATATATTTTCGCATAATGAAATTGTATGTTTTATGTGCTTTTAATGCATAAACATGATTTATGATTTTGACATATATCCATAGATATGCATTTATATGTTCGGTTTAAGAAACAGCTTTAAAACTACTGCATTAGTTTCAAAGGCCATTGGTAGCCTCAGATTACAGTGGTGGTGATAGTTTAAGACCCAGTCGGTATATCCTGTACATATGGGCAGGTATTGGGGGGGTGTGTCACTAACTCCAAAAAGTCGGATTGTTGAGTCGTGTGAGTCGCTCTATGTGTACGGGGTATTGTCTTGCTATTATGTATGCGATGTAGGATTCCGCTGCATAGCCAATGAGATGTTTTGAGATATCACAGTGGGCGTTGCTAGTTGAGACACCCCGTGACTTATTCACGTCTGCGGTGTTAGTTGAGTCGCTGTGTGAGTATAGAACTTTAGAGTTACCATTGGTACAATTTAGAAAGAAAATGGTCGAGCGAGGGCTTTAATAGTTTTCAATCTACCAATTGCATATTATTCATTTATATGTACATGCTAGTTATTATGTCATACAGATTTTGGATATTATTTTTCGAAGATGTAAATGAAACCCGCTTGGCAAGATTTCATCTGCATATGATGTTAGAAACTATTTTATAGCTTTATACAAGTTTTAGAAGCATGATTATTCATGTCTTTTAGAATTTAATATCTATGCAAAATTTTATTTTATTTGAAATCTTAAATGCACTCACTGAGCTCCTTTAGCTCACTCGTTTTGTGTTTTATATTTTCTAAACCCCTTTTCCAGGTACAAGTCTCGGTACGCAAGCTGCTGATTCTCCTACTATTGATTAGTGGGCCAAATCTAAAGATCATTTTTGTAAATGTAAATGTGCTGAGTAGCACCTTTTGGGTTTTCTACATAGTAGATACAATATTTGTGGATAGTGTAAATGTGTTTTGAACAAACAAGAAATAGTTTCAGTATTATGATGATAGTTTCCACTTTTCATTAATATGTTAATTTTATGTGATTGGGATGAAACTGTTTGGATATGAGTTTGGAAATTGATTTTGGGAAGGAATAGAGGTCTCATTTAGAAGTTAAGAAGGATATTTGAAATAGAAGTGCAATTTCTTTATAGGTTTTGTATTGGATTTTTAGAAAAACAGGGAAAACTTTGCCTTTTTAAAAAAAACAAATTGAATAAGTTATTTTCATGTATATTCCAAGATTTTCTCAGTAATAGTAAGAACTAAAAAAGGCTTCGCCTTGCGGAAATTTTCAACTTAAATAGTTAATTTCTGAGGAACTTCTGTCGGGGTGTCCGGCAGAGCCGCTGTGATCTACAGTAGAGGGTCTCGGGCGGGTCCTGTCACTAATGATGTTTGGTACAAAATAAAAATTATGTAATACAACAATTCTATTGCAAGAGAGAAGTAAATCAAATTGTCCAACGGCTTGGACCTGTAAGAAATCTCTATTTCTTACTATAAATTACTTCTCCAGAATGTAACATTCTATTCTTTTTCAGTCCCTGCAATGTATTATAGATGTGAGAAGGATAGACGATATCAAATACTCAGCCCAAACTGGCATCAAATGCCATAGAAATGTTTATGATCATCAAGCAAGTACCTAAGAGAGCCTTCTTTGTAGTAGCAAAGGTATCTAGGGCAACTGCACTTTTAATGCCCAACCTTGTGACAGTAGAAGCACCTTTCATCTATTTTGCTCTTTACTTGAGGCTTAGATATTTATCTACCTCACCTTCTTGTTCCCTTTGGACTTTTTATAAGCCCTCAGAGTAAAAGATGAAACACCTTGAACGAATAAGGTCGCACCCCATTAATTCATGCCCTCTGAGGTGGTGCTAGTAGAAACGTCTTCCAGAAATCTCTTATCAACAACATATCCAGACTTTTCTGAATCCATAATATTTTTGGGATTCATCTGCCAGTCAGAGTGATTCTTAGTACCCTTGAGTTCGTCTGTATTAACTATGCACACCAAAGGGTTCGTAGTAGCCATCAAACCTTCACAGGCTAAAATAAAATAGGAGATGTTAGCAGAATTGTAATTAAATCACTAATTAAACATTTTAGATTATGGGTACAATAGTTATATATATTTTAATTTAAAATACCCTCCCACTCATTTACAAATTCTTGGTAATCTCTCGAATGGCAAAACGATAGTTTAAACTCTTTATAGTATACAGTGAGAAGTAGATCATATTGGAATTTTACTCAAGCTTCACATTGTAGCAATCTTGGCCCTTGTAAATCCAATAGGTAGACAACTCTTGTCAATTGCATTTTATGCAACTCTTATCACTGATCCTGAATACACTTTATCTGCACACTGTAGCGAACTAGAGTAATTGTATTCTAGATTAACTTATCCATAATCAAATATATGCTACCGATAGGTGGGTGTATGCATGTGCAATTGTGTCTATTGCCTAATATACGTATCACATACATATTATATGCGGCGGAAGCATTAAGTTAAACAATAAACACAATAAATAAATATATTAATCACATTAATATATTAGTAGGGTAGAGAACTCTCCTCAACGTGTAACGTTATACACGTATTTCCTCGGAGCCCATATGGAAACCAACTTGTAGGCAGTTTTAGTCACCAATACGGTGGGCTTGGTGAACTAAAACAGCAGCCCTATATCCAATACGAGATTAACTCTTAATCTCCAAAATAGTCGGTGGCGTGTATTTTTCCTTTTCTTTAAAAGGAAATGAAATGGATATTGAAGCAATTCATAATTGCTTCACTTAGCCTCAAAGAAGGAAAAATGAAACAAAACCATTTTGCTTCCATTTTCTCCCTCACGCTTTCACAAGCAGAAAAATGAAACTATTTAATTTTTCTTCTCATTTTTTCATTCTGCACACCAAGGAAAATGAAACAATTTTCATTTTCCTTTTTCCATTCTATCTCACGATAATAAAGAAAAAAATGAAACAAATTTTCATTCTTTCCTCTTTCTCCATTTCTCTTTCTCGGCAACCAAAGGAAATTTCAATTTCCTTCCATTTCAATACTGACACAAAAACACACACCACTCTCTCACCTTTTCACACATATCTTTTAATATATATATCTAATATAATATAATATAATATAATATAATATAATAATCAAATATTTATGATTATTAATAATTAAATAATTATAGTGTAAAATGACTATTTTGCCCCTCATAAATAGTTACCAAGTCTACCCCTAGTGGGTCCCACCAAACCCGCACTTAAGTAAACTCAATCGAGAGTCCACAATGCGCCACGTGTCATTATACAATCAGTAAATAAAATTTATTGAATAATTATTGTATTTAACACTTAAATACAGACACGCACACATTTTCGTGATAGTGCTGAATATTACTGGATTAAGCAATTTAATCCGGCACGCTGTCCCAGTGCTCAACGAGTACACTTTATATCACGGGACTCCCTAGGTTCAAGCCCGATTTGTCAAATGGAACTATTCTATGAGTCCGTGAGCAATGCCCCATGCACACGTCATAGATATACAAATTAACGTGTTGACCCATGCAAGCTGAGGTTACAACGCATACGTAGTCCTTCCGTCAAATTCCAATGTGCTCATCCATGTCCTATCTCCAGACTTGTGTCTCACTAAATAATATGTACAAACTCCTTTGCCATATTGTTCCACCCTGGCGGAACACTTTCTCAGGATAAATGCTTGTAACCACAAGACTTTCTAAGATACAGTCTCGAAGCATCTGGATATCAAACTCCCTATGCGAGCTGACGAATCCTATATCTGTACACACCGGACTCCATAAACATTAGTCGTACCATGAAAGGTCTATAACATGCGTGAAACCAAAGTATGATGGATCACTTACAAGCCCACCGTGGCACTCAGGTCAAAGGACCACTGATACTACTCAACTCGAGAGGACCTTCCGTTGATGGCTTACATAGGGTGTCTATCGGAGGCCCTCGTGAGTCTATCCCATATCTAGTCTTAACTGGATACCCATATGTCAATACGAGCTCCAAGCTCACGGTCGGCTAGGAATAACCATCTATACCCTATAGGTATGACATATGTCGATCTATATATGAAGGTATCCACCGCAGACCTACATCGGCAGAAATAGATCAGGGACAATATTCGAGAACATACTTGTGCAACTAGCATTTTCTGGCACTCGATTATAACTCTTGTAACTATGCAGTTACTAGTATATTCTCAGGTCTATATCCCATTACAGATAAGGCTCCAACTCTAGAATCTACTGAGTATTATAACTAGCTAACACTTAACTATGCTAACATTTAACATTTATATCTCTCAGCATGGCTAACTATGAGCCATTAACTAAACTCCTTTAGATCTGATCTGAACTTTTTCAGATCATACAATATCTGTAACGTTACATTACATAGTACCATATAAATAGGTATTAGCGATTTAATGGGAATGTACACTTGTATAAATACACAAGTATATGTACATTCAGGGATGACACGTAAGCACCGACCCTAATAGATATAACCCTTACATGAGCAATCACTGACCAAATCTCTCATACTGTAACGATCTTAGGACAAGGCCGGTATAACCTATTTATACCGTATTGACAAGATGGATCATATAAAATATTATGTCACAATGAAATACTATTCAATCTGATTAAGAGAGATTTTGAAAACATTGGGTTCTATCTTTAGGTCGATGATCTCTCAATTATCTATTTATTTCTGTACAAACACAACGAACCCTATACCAATAGGGTTCCTATTGTGGTTACCAGTGCAAAAATAAAATAATATTGGTTTATAATCTAAACTGATAACTCTTATCAATGCATCTCATAAACCTTGGTTTATAACGCAAACTGATAACCTTTCTCGTTGTATCTCATAAATGCTAGTTTATAACATAGACTAATAACTTTTATTACTACATCTCATAAACTCACATATGCATTTTTAATTTTGAAACACTGTTCAAAACACAGTTCAAAATTAATATAAAAATGTATTGTTTAAGTGAACAGTGTCAGTGCCGCAGCACCTACCCTTTAGTGCTAAAGGGAAAAACCCCCACCGCGCGCCCAATGTCATTCCAGGCTTCATATACCCGTTTTAACACTTGAACGTACCATTGACATTAGGACTTTATCAGCAACACTTTTCACTCAATTTTTACCCAAATCAATACTCCATTCTTGGATACCATTTTTGTAGGGGTTTGTGATTTGGGTCTTTAATTCTATAGTGTATACATGTGCCATGTGTTCATTATACCAAATACATATCTCATACATATTAAATCATACATATATTAGCACCAGAGTGGTGCAGTGGAAGTCATAAAACATAATGAACACATTAAAAACATATTAATCAAATTAATATAAAGATTAAAAGATTCACCAACTGGTTCTTTTGAACAATTAAAAATCAAAACCCGCCTAAAATGGAACTCGTAGGCAGATATAGCAGTTAATTGGTGGGCTTGGTTGGCTAGAACATCAACTATATCTAGCAATTTTTGATTTAACACCTTAAACCTAGACTATGTGTTTACCACTAATTAACTCTTCGGCACCAAGTATATATATAACAATATTATATTAAATAATATTATATAATAATAAAATATCTTGATTATTTAACTATTAAATAATCAATGTGTTAAATTATCATTTTGCCTTTTATACATTGTTACCAAGTATACTTCTTAGTGGGTTCCATCATATCACACACTTGAGAAAACTCAACCAATGGTCCACCATACACCACATGTCAATCTACTATTAGTCAATAATAATTGTCAACAAATTAATGTATTTAACATTTAAATACAGACACGCGCTCATACCGTGGTCATGCTAGATATTACTAGACTGAACAATTCAATCTGATATACTGCCCCAGTGCACAACGAGTACACTTTATATTACAAGACTCTTTAAGTCCTTGCCCAATTTATCAAATAGAACTAGTCCATGATTTTATGATCAATGCCCTATGCACACGTCACAGATATTACAAATCGGTGCATTGGACCATTGTTTATGCTCAAAATATAACGCGGCTATCGCAGTATAGATTGAGGTGTCGATCCCACGAGGAAGCTCTTGGCAAAATAGGTTGGTGAAGTAAAATATTAAAGAGGTAGCAAAGGATAAAATTAATTGATGAGATAGAATTGTCTATGAATTGAGGAAAATATCTTATGATGATTTAAGCAAGGCTTTGAGAATCACAATTATGCTTTATAAATCTACTCTATACTTTGATTCGATGTTTATAACTCAATTGACAGTTTTACATCTAAACAATCAATCGGAAGATATGTAACATATAACACATTTGATAGCATACGCATTTGATATGACTAAACTCTTTTGCAAATATTAGCACAAATCATGTTTATTTATACAAGTTATCTAAGATCGACAATATATCATTTTGACAATATTTCAGTAAAAGATTAACTTGAATATCAAATATTTATTGCCCTTACATGTTATCTAAGATCGACTATATATCAAATTGACAATACTACAGTAAAAGATTAACATATAAAACAATATAACCAGTAACAATTATAAATCAACATGAATCACATAAGAAAAGCATGACTGAACATATATGAGACATGAGAATTATAACCTCTGGATTATAGAAAATAAAATAGATAAGAGTTTAATCAAAACCAAACTTACAACATTTGTAGCTCTTGACACCGAATCAAAGCATGGAAGTAGATTTATTACACATAAAAGTTCATCTCTTAGCCTTGCCAAGAACTCTAGCCTAAATTACAATACATGTTAATGAGAAGAAAATAAGAGAGAATTATCTAATATTAAAAATGTCCTAAGAGTCTCCTTATATAGGCAATGAATGGACATATGTCATGGATGACATCAATCTTCAATAATTTTAAGCCAAAAACTCGTTTATCCACTTACAGCACATTTTTGATACTGTAAATGACCGATTTAGCTTCTATAGCTGCATGAAAGTTGTATAATTTTGACTCTTCTTTCCATAGGCACCAATTTCATGCAAATTGGATGAGTATCCAATGAGATATGAGCAAACTTCCAAAGATACATCAGAATTCGGCCAACAACCATTTTACCCACTTGCAATGCAATTTGGTCCATGATAACGGCTGATTTGGACTTTACCATCAACATACGAGTTGTTGATAATTAAGTTCGAATTTCGTAGCTTCAAGAATTATACCAATTGAGTACGTATTTTGTGAGATACGGTCTAAATACGTGAGTTGGGTCAAGCTGGCAGAAGTTGTAGCCCGATTGTATTGTATCTCAATTTTTGGCCCATAACATGTTGGATTTTACTTTTCCACTATTCTTCAAATTTGTGTAAGATTGAGTCATGTTGCACTAGATTCAATAATTTCTTCATTTTGATTTCTACATTGAGAGTTATGTCCATTTTACCTAAACCTGTCCAAATAATATTCATTAATCACAATTTAAGGAGAATACTTTATTTCAAGCTAAAAATATAGAAAATACTAAAATTAGTGACATTAAATGGTGACTGATTCTCTTAAAAATTATGTATTTTCATGTGTTCATCACAGCCCCCAACCAGCTTATTGCTAGTATCTAGCAATTCAAGCGTAAATAGAATATGCAAAACTACCTAAGCATTTCAAACAAAACGTTAGTTCAAGATCACTATTGCTATTATGGTTTTTTCAATTATAACTTCCAAAATTTGTGTGTGTGTGAATTAAGCCATAATCATCTTACCACAAACCACAATAGATATAGCCTTGAGAATTTCTCTAAGTAAAAGCCTCAACTCCATATCCTCACAGGTGTATGACTATTTAAAAGGTTAGGACTTCTCTTATGGAGTTGGAAAACAGTTAAGCACTCAAGAAAAAGTCATTTTTAAGGACAGACATACAAACTAACATTGATCCAAAGATAGGAAAATCATTTGTTTAAAAATCAATTATTCCTATCATACGTTAGCTTTAGAACTTTAATTGGCTTGTGAGAATAATACAAATATAACTTGGTGAGAAAACTGCTTTACAAAATATTTGTCTTCTAAAATTGAATGAAGACTTTATTAAACTGAATTGCTTCCTCTTCTTTTTTTGTTTTTGTTTTTTTTTTGCTTTTTATTTTTATTTTTATTTTTTAAATATTTTTGAATAATACAAAGAAGCATTACAAAGGTTTCTCACCAAATTATATTATACGCAAATGCAACCAACTTATTCTGTAATTTAAATAATATCAATCTAAACAAAAATTAACCAATTCAAAGGATCAATGAAGTTTCATAAGCTGTTTTCTCAACCTTTTTACTTACTCACAAATATATGTGAGATTAGAAAAATATATACTTAAACATGAAAATTCTCTTGGCTATATAAATTGAATCATCTATCTTACCACAAGGCTTAACATTGTGCTCAAAAATATTTTGAAAGTCATTCTTTAGTAACGTAAATAGAAACAGTGACTCAACTTAAACAATTTTGAAATCATACCTAGGCAGAAAAGCAAATTCCTTTATACAAGAATTACCAAGACTACAAGAAGTAAACGACAATGCATGAAATATAAAACAAAACAACAAAAAGTTAGTTAAAATGCATTTCAAAAGTTAGTACTAAAACTACTTACTCTGCCATTCTAATTTGACCTAGAATGCGTCTCAAGAGTTCAAGAATGAACTCTTTACTCTGCCATTTTAATCAAATGTTAGACCACAATTATTTTTTTTTTTTTTGCAAAATGCAATGTATGTCTACTATCCTATCCCAAAACCAGATGAAACATTGTCCTTAATGTTAAAATAGAAAGAGATAAAGTATAGGAGACATTACCTACAACGCCAGTTATTTGAAAGAAACAAACCTGAGAGACACTTAAGCAAATATAAACTAAAATGATGATGCTGATAAATAAATAAAACAAAGAAAAATTTACAAACGAAGTGTCAGATCCAATTTTCGCTTGTTAAGGCCCACTGACCAATCGATCCGAGTTATTGCTGGGTCAGGTTCGTAGGTAACTGCCTGTAATTTGTTAATCAATTCATCTGCCTCAGTAGCAAAAACCAGAATCTGTCGCGCCGAATGTGAAATAAAATTTTGTTCCACAGCTTGATCAAGAAAACAAAGTAAGCAATCAAAATAGTTATTAACATTCAACAAACCTATGGATTTTCGGTGGATATTCAGTTGGGCCCAAGAGACAATTTGAAAAATTTCTTCCAAGGTACCAAAGCCACATGGTAAAGCAATAAAAGCGTCTGCATTGCAAAGCATTCTAGCTATACGTTCATGCATAGATGAGACTCGTAATTCTTCCCCTATTATTTTCCCGGTCAGGTTTCCCACGACCAAAGCTATAAGAATAATACCTAAAACTTGACTTCCTCCTAAATGTGCAGCTATTGACACACACCCCATTAGCCCAAGGCTACCTCCTCCATAAATCAAATGCATTTTTCTTGCAGCTAATGCTTTTCCTAGATTGTTTGCTGCTTCTATGAACACTTAACTCTCCCAGGACTAGATCCACAAAATACACATATATTTTGAAATTATCGAACTTGGGTTTCCTCCATATTTACACTCACCTTTATCTCAATATATGAAGATGAAGAAAACGAGGTGCTGTATTTATAGAGTACCAAATGATAACAATGATTATGGTAACCCGACAGTTTGTCAAAAGAGAGTTAAAAATAAAACACAAAAATTTAAACATAATGACCCACATGCATTATTGAATAAAAAGATTTGAATTTAAGACATCTACATGAGTAGCCCTACTATTTATAAAATAAAGTTTGAAATTAAAACACATGTAGTTACAAGTAGTTGTGATTGTGGCTCACATCTTCCTCTGGTTTTATGTCCAGTAACGGCTTAAACGCCCTCTATGGGTCAGGGATAGGCTTCCCATCCAATTTTCTTATAAATTGGCAAACAGGGTCTTTTAGAGTCAGATTCCCGAGACTATACCATTGATGTTCATTTTTGAATTTGTTTCATAAATTGAGAAGTTCACGTTGCACGAGCCCACAGGGATGCATCTCAAGAGTCAATAGGATATCATCCAAAGACTCCTTACTCAGTCCATCCTTAATGAACTGAATTTTGTCTTCTCAATTTCTAGATGCAAATCCTAAAGAACGACAACTCCGGTTATAATTCCATCGAACACATTTATAACAGACTTGTAACCTCTTTGCTCGTTGCCTTTTGGTATAAAAGCTTCTTCCAAGACCAGGCATATGAGAAACAAAATCATTTACAAACTCACCAGACAACCAAACTTTGGCTTCAATTAACCAACGATGGTCCACAGGGATATTACCCAACATCAATAACCTTAGGCTTTCACACTGTGCTTTGTAAATCTTAAGTAGAGCATTTTGAGGCAATGAAGGAAAATGTTTTTTAAGGTTGGCAAGAATGCGATCCATTTTGAAAGAAAGAAAAGAGATGAATGCACAGTTTGAGGGACAATTTTTAGAGAATTGAGAAACTGACTTTAATAGTCACGGAGTACCGTATCCGCCACTTGACCGGAAAATAAAATCACACTGAAGAAAATATAAAAAGAAGAAAAAAAAAGTAAAATAAAATGTGCAAGAAAATAAAAGCAAAAATAAAAAGTCAAAAGATAAAATATAGACAAAATATAAAATATAGTATAGATAGATTGAACCTGATCAATCACGATAGACAGGATCCACAAGAGGGATCTCGCCTAGGTACATAGAGTCGTCTACCTTTTCCACGTAGCTTTTTAGCCACTGTCCATTCACTTTGAAAGTTTGTCCATCAGTGGGGTCTTCTATTTCAACAGCACCATTAGGAAAAACATGTCTTACCATAAATGGACCAATCCATCGAGATCTCAACTTTCCAGGGTGTAAATGCAATCAAGAATCATAAAGATAGACCCGTTGATTGGGCTCAAAGTGTTTCCTTGAGATCTGTTTATCATGAGCTACTTTCATTTTAGCTTTGTAAATTCTGGAGTTATCATATGCGTCATTTCGTAGCTCTTCTATTTCTGACAATTGTAACTTTCTCTGGAGACCTGCAGCATTCAAATCAAAGTTAAGGGCTTTGATAGTTCAATAAGCTTTATGTTCTAGCTCAACAGGTAAATGGCAAGCTTTTCCATAAATAAGCCGGTATGGGGACATTCCTAAGATGGTTTTGTATGCAGTACGATATGCTCATAATGCATCAGAAAGGCGTAGAGACCAATCTTTGCGATTCGGGTTAACCGTCTTTTCCAAAATCTGTTTAACTTCTCTATTTGCTAGCTCGGTTTGTTTATTTGTCTGTGGATGGTATGCAGTGAAAACTTTATGAAGAACACCATACCTGCGCATCAAAGCTTCAAAAGAACGATTACAAAAATGTGTTCCTTGGTCACTAATGATGACACGTGGCGTACCGTACCTAAATAACACATTTTCTTTTAAGAATTTTACCACAGTTGTATTATCATTAGTACGACAAGCTACAGCCTCCACCCATTTTGATACGTAGTCAACAGCTAAAAGAATATAAAGATAGCCAAAAGATGAAGGAAAATGACCCATAAAATCGATACCCCAACAGTCAAATATCTCGATAACAAGAATAGGGTTAAGAGGCATCATATTTCTTCGAGATAAAGCATCTAACTTTTGACATCTTTCACAGGAATGACAAAAATTGTTTTAGTCTTTGAACAAAGTGGGCTAATAAAGACCACACTGTAAAATTTTCATAGCTGTCTTCTTCATAGAAAAATGGCCACCGCAAGTAGCACTATGGAAAAAATTTAAGACACTAGAAACTTCACTTTCAGGAATGCAACGTCTCATGATTTGGTCAGGACAATATTTGAAAGGATATGGATCATCCCAATAAAAATTACGTACCTCAACCAAGAACTTACGCTTATCTTGTGCACTCTAGTCAGATGGAAGTTCACCACAAACCAAATAATTTACGATATGTGCATACCAAGGTATTTGGCTTATAGCAAAAAGATGTTCATCCAGAAAATCATCTTGAATGGGTGGCAAATTAGTGGAGTCAGTGAACTCAAGGCGGGATAGATGATCAGCAATAACATTTTCAACGCCTTTTTTATCTTTGATGGTTATATCAAATTCCTGCAAAAGAAGAATCCACCTAATTAAATGGGCTTTAGCATCCTTCTTAGAAAGAAGGTACTTAAAGGCTGCGTGGTCAGTAAAAATAACAATAGGTGAACCCATCGAATAAGAACGAAATTTATCTAAGGCAAAAACAACATCTAATAGTTCTTTTTCAGTAGTAGTGTAATTCATTTGAGCATCATTCAAAGTCCTACTAGCATAATAAACAACAAAGGGTTTTCCCTCCCTCCGTTGCCCAAGAACTGCTCCTACAGTATAATTACTTGCATCACACATAATTTCAAATGGGAGATTCCAATCCGGTGATTGCATGATAGGAGCGGTGGTGAGTTTGGCAATGAGTGTTCAGAATGCCTCCTCACACTCTTGTGTCCATATAAATTCTGCATCTTTTAGTAAAAGGTTACACAATGGTCTAGATATGGTAGAAAAATTTTGTATAAACCTTCTATACAAGCCAGCATGTCCAAGAAAGGATCAGACATCTTTTACCGTTTTGGGTGTAGATAATTTATAGATTAATTTAATTTTTGCCTTGTCAACCTTTATCCCTCTTTCAGATACAACATGCCCTAAAACGATTCCTGAAGATACCATGAAATGACATTTCTCCCAATTTAGCACAAATCCTTTTTCTTCACACCTACTCAAAACAGATTTCAAGTTAAGTAGGCATAAATCAAAAGAATTACCAAAAACAGTCAAATCATCCATAAAGACTTCCATGCATTTTTCAACAATATCAGAGAAAATACTCAACATGCAACGCTGGAAATTAGCTGGTGCATTATATAATCCAAATGGCATTCTACGAAAAGCATAAGTACCAAAAGGGCATGTAAAAGTAGTTTTTTCTTGATCTTCTATAGCTATCTCAATCTGGTAATACCCTGAATACCCATCAAGAAAGCAATAAAAAGGATGTCCAGCTACACGTTCTAAAATTTGGTCGATAAAAGGCAATGGAAAATAGTCTTTCCTAGTGGTTGTGTTTAACTTTCTATAATCAATACACATTCTCCAACCACTTACTACCCTAGTTAGAACAGGTATCCCATTCTCATTTTCAACAACAGTAACCCCAGATTTCTTAGGAACTACTTGAGTTGGACTTACCCATTGACTATCAGAAATTGGGTAGATTATACCCGCATCTAATAGTTTCAAGACCTCTTTCTTCACTACTTCTTTCATTGTTGGGTTAAGTCTTCTTTGTGGGTCTCTATGAGGTTGGGCACCTTCCTCTAAATGAATTCTATGGGAGCATATTAATGGAGAAATACCTTTAATATCAGCTATGGTCCAACCTAGTGTAGACTTATGTTCTTTTAACAATTTTATCAATTTTTCCTCTTGTTCAGCACTAAGTTCAGAAGAAATGATGATAGGAAAGGTATCACTTGGTCCCAAGAATGCGTGTTTCAAACCTTTGGGCAATGGAGAAAGCTCAACTTATGGTGTCTCGAGGTTTGATAGTTTTGGTCTCTCCCTCTCTCGTGGCAACTCTTCAAAGCGTTGCTGCCAATATCGAGTCCCTTTATGCTGTGAGTCAAAAATACTAAACACATCAGTTACTACATCAGGATAATACAATTCTTCAAAATTAAAATTGAGAAGGTTTTTCGAAGAATCATAGCCATGATTTTTATAAGCTTCCTCTGCTACAAGTGTGTCTATCATATATGAATGATAGCACTCGTCTTCTTCTCGTGGTTGTTTGCCAATATTGAAAATGTTCACCTCAAGAGTCATATTCCCAAAAGATAATTTCATTAGACCATTTCTACAATTAATAAGAGCGTTAGCAGTGGCTAGAAAAGGTCTCCCCAAAATAAGAGTGATTTTGGACTCCATGTTAACAACAGAAAGAGTATCTAAAATAAGAAAATCAACAGGGTAGTAAAATTTATCAATTTGCAACAAAACATCTTCTACTATTCCCCGTGGTTTCTTGATTGATCGATCAGCTAATTGTAGGACTACAGATGTTGGTTTAATCTCACTAAGTCCCAATTGCAAGTAAATGGAATAAGGCATTAAATTTACACTTGCTCCTAAGTCCAATAAAGCTTGACCAAACTCATGTGTCCCAATTTGGCAAGAGATTGTGGGACATCCTGGGTCTTTATACTTGGGTGGTGTCTTTTGTTCAATCACTGCACTTACCTGTTATGCCAAAAATGTAGTTTTCTTGACATGGTGTTTTCTTTTGATAGTACATAGATCCTTGATAACTTTGGCATAAGTTGGAACCTGCTTAATCAAATGCAACAAGGGAAGATTAATCTTAACTTGTTTCAAATGTTCTAAAATCGCACCTTGAATTTCTGAATTTTTCCCAACCGGTCGAAGAGCTTGAGGAAAAGGCACTGGGATTGAAAACTTATTTTCAGACTCTTTTTTCACTGTGGTCTCTTTTTCAAGGGGGACGTCTTTACTATTCGTAGATGTGTTAATTTCAGAAGTAGGCTCATTTACAATCTTACCACTTCGAGTAGTGATGGCATTGACTTCTTTGAGATTTTCAACATCAGAAGTAGAAGCTTGTGCCATGAATTGTCCTTTCGGATTAGATTGAGGTTGAGATGGAAACTTACCTCGCTCTTGTACAGTTAAGGCACTGGTCAACTTTGTGATTTGACTCTTGATTTCTTTGTTTTCGTCTACCACCTGTGCAAGAATTGTTTCAAATTTTTGATTAGTTTTACTTTGTGCCTCCATAAATGCTTGTAATGTATCCTCTAAAGAACTCCTAGTTGGTCGTGCATTATATTGAGGTGTAACATAAGACTTGGGTGCTTGTTGTTCTTGTTTCCACTGGTTGTTAGATTGTTGGTTAGATTTCCAACTGAAATTTGGGTGGTTTCTCTGGCTAGGATTATATGTTTCAGAGTATGGTGAATAAGGCTTCTTGTACATCCCTAGGGAATTGCATTGTTCCTCATATATCTCTCTCATCTTACTATAAGTGGGGCAATCCTGAGCTAAGTGTTCTGCTCCTCCACAAACAAAACAGACATCGTGTGACTCAACTCTAACAACCGTGTGGGTGACCCTTCTATTTTTGGTTTTCAAGGCCTCTAACTCCCTAGTTAAGACCTCTAATTGGGCTTTGAGGTTATCCTCTTCCCTAAGATGGAAAACGCCACTAGGTCGTGACCTATTTGTGCTTTCAGTAATGCTAGGTCCAGTTTATGTATAGGCTTTTTCGGCTAAGTCATTAAGGAATTCTATGATTTCCTCAGGATCTTTGTGAAGGAACTCCCCATTACACATCATCTCAACAAATTGGCGCTCTTTAATTGTGAGTCCCTCATAGAAATAACTAACCAAGCGCCAATTTGCATACCTATGATGAGGGCACAGATTTAGCAACTCTTTAAACCTTTCCCATGCTTGATATAAGGTTTCATTGTCTTTTTGGGAGAAGGAAGAAATTTGTCTTTTCAGGCTATTAGTTTTGTGTTATGGGAAGTATTTATTAAAAAATGCTTGGGTCATTTCTGCCCAAGTTCCTATAGACCTCGGCCTCAAAGAGTATAGCCAACTCTTTGCTTTGTCTTTCAAAGAAAAAGGGAAAAATTTAAGCCTAACAGTGTCTATGGCTTCAGGTTGGCTATGGAAGGTGGCAATTACCTCTTCAAATTCCCTAACATGTACATAAGGATTTTCACTATCTAGACCATAAAAAGTAAGAAGAAGTTGTATCATTCCAGGTTTAAAATCCGAATGTGGTGTGTTAGGTGGAAATATAATGCATGATGGTGTGGCTGTGCGAGTAGGATGCAAGTAATCGTTTAGAGTTCTAATGGGGTTTTCTTCGTGTTGGCTCATTGTGTTAAAATTACAAGATGAACTAGAAGGTGAATTCTCTTTACTTAAAAATTGTGGGGGTGGTTCTAGTTCTCTCACAAATCTTCCTTGTTTGTCTCTAAGTCGATGCATACATCCTAACAACAATTTTTTTTTTTTTAAGGAAGGAAATGCTTAAGGAAAATTAAGAAGTGGAATAAAACACAACAAGAAATAGAAATAAGTTAGGTGGTAAGACCAACCATGAAATATAAATACAATAACTAAACAAAAGATAATAAACTGTAAAGTAAGATAAAAAAAAGTACAATAAATAAATAATAAATAAAAAATACAATAAGTTAATAAATAAAAGGTTATGCGGTAGAACCGGCCATTAAAATAAAAATAAAATACATATTAACTAAAGAAAATAAAGTGCAATAAAAAAATACAATAAATAAATAAAGTACAATAAAAAATAAAGAAACTAAGTTAGGCGGTAGAACCAGCCACAAAATAAAAAGAAAATACAACAAATTAACTAAAGAAATAAAGTACAATAAATAAATAAAAGAAAGTGAACGAAGTTAGGCGGTAAAACCAGCCATTAAAAAAAAGTGCAATAAATAAACTAAAGAAAATAAAGTGAGATAAATAGATAAAAGAAAATAAACTAATTAGGCGGTAAAATCAGCCATTAAGATAATATAAAATATAACAAATTAACTAAAGAAAATAAAATAAATTAGGTGGTAGAACCAACCATGAATAATAAATAAATTACAACAAAGGAAATAAAACTAAGATTTTACAAAGAAAAGAAAATGTACAAAGTTACCACTTTAGTATTTATAATCGCAACCGACTTTCGCTTAGTGTGCTTCCCCGCAACGGCGCCAAATTTTTGTTTACGCTCAAAATATAACGGGGCTATTGTAGTATAGATTGAGGTGTCGATCCTACGAGGAAGCTCTTGGCAAAATAGGTTGGTGAAGTAAAATATTAAAGAGGTAGCAAAGGATAAAATTAATTGATGAGATAGAATTGTCTATGAATTGAGGAAAATATCTTATAATGATTTAAGTAAGGCTTTGAGAATCACAATTATGCTTTATAAATCTACTCTATACTTTGATTCGATGTTTATAACTCAATTGACAGTTTTACATCTAAACAATCAATCGAAAGATATGTAACATATAACACATTTGATAGCATATGCATTTGATATGACTAAACTCTTTTGCAAATATTAACCCAAATCATGTTTATTTATACAAGTTATCTAAGATCGACAATATATCATTTTGACAATATTGCAGTAAAAGATTAACTTGAATATCAAACATTTATTGCCCTTACATGTTATTCAAGATCGACAATATATCAAATTGATAATACTGCAGTAAAAGATTAACATATAAAACAATGTAACCAGTAACAATTATAAATCAACATGAATCACATAAGAAAAGCATGACTGAACATATATGAGACATGAGAATTATAACCTCTGGATTATAGAAAATAAAATAGATAAGAGTTTAATCAAAACCAAACTTACAACATTTGTAGCTCTTGACACCGAATCAAAGCATGGAAGTAGATTTATTACACATAAAAGTTCATCTCTTAGCCTTGCCAAGAACTCTACCCTAAATTATAATACATGTTAATGAGAAGAAAATATGAGAGAATTATCTAATATTAAAAATGTCCTAAGAGTCTCCTTATATCGGCAATGAATGGACATATGTCATGGATGACATCAATCTTCAATAATTTTAAGCCAAAAACTCGTTTATCCACTTGCAGTACATTTTTGATACTGTAAATGACCGATTTAGCTTCTGTAGCCGCCATGAAAGTTGTATAATTTTGACTCTTCTTTCCATAGGCACCAATTTCATGCAAATTGGATGAGTATCCAATGAGATATGAGCAAACTTCCAAAGATACATCAGAATTCGGCCAACAACCATTTTACCCACTTGCAATGCAATTTGGTCCATGATAATGGTTGATTTGGACTTTGCCATCAACATACGAGTTATTGATAATTAAGTCTACATTTTGTATCTTCAATAATTATACCAATTAAGTACGTATTTTGTGAGATACGGTCTAAATACGCGAGTTGGGTCAAGCTGGCAGAAGTTGTAGCCCGATTGTATTGTATCTCAATTTTTGGCCCATAACATGTTGGATTTGGCTTTTCCACTATTCTTCAAATTTGTGTAAGATTAAGTCATGTTGCACTAGGTTCAAGAATTTCTTCATTTTGATTTCTACATTGAGAGTTATGTCCATTTTACCTAAACCTGTCCAAATAATATTCATTAATCACAATTTAAGGAGAACACTTTATTTCAAGCTAAAAATATAGAAAATACTAAAATTAGTGACATTAAATGGTGGCTGAATCTCTTAACAAATATGCATTTTCATGTGTTCATCAACCATACAAGCTAAGTTTACAATGTATACGTATAGTCCTTCCATCATTTATATCCTGGATGTGTGGGAACATAGATCATCACCGTCAAATCTCCATATGCTCATCCATAACCTATCTCCAAATCTGTATCTCAATGAACAATATATGTAAACACATTTTGCTATATTGTTCAACCCTGTGGGAATATCATTTCTCAGGTTAATACTTATAACTATAAATATTTTTTAGACAATCTCAAAGCATCTAGATATACAACTCTTTGTGTGAGCTGATGGATCCTATATCTACACACACCGAATTTCGTAAGCATCGAAATATACCTAATGACACCCAACGGCCAGACTATGAAAGATCTTTGACATGCGTAGAACCAAAGTATGGTGGATTACTTATAAGCACACCCTAGCTCTCAGGTCAAATGATCATATATAATACTCAACTCGAGAGGACCTTCTATGCCGGCTTACATATGATGTCTATTGAGGTCCTTGTAAGTATGTTTGATATCTAGTCCTAACTGGATACCTGTATATTTATACAAGCTCCAAGCTTATAGTCCTTATTGCTGATCTAAATTTTTTTTAGATCAGATCTGAACTCTTTTAGATTATACAATGTCTATAGCATAACAAGCATTGTACTATATAATTAAGTAATTAGTGATGTAATGAAAATGTACATTTGTATAAATTACAAATATTTTTACATATAGGGATAGTATGTAAGCATTAATTCTAAGAGTATTGTATACTAGCCTACTGATTTTTTGAAACTAATACATAGTGATGTAAATGGTCCAATGAATCATACTGCTATTGGGTGGATTTTGATACTTCAATATTTTTATTGTGATTTGTCATGATACAGATATGTGTTTATGAGAAACACAGGTTGGAAATTTTTGAAGTGTTCAAAGAGTTCATAGATTATTTGAAGAAGAATGAGACTCTTGCTCAATATAATCCTCCAAGTACTCCTAAATGCAAAGGTATTTTGAAGAGGATGAATTTGCCTTTATTAGATATGATTCGATTAATGTTGAGATTTATTGATGTTTTAGAATATCTTTGGAGATGTACTTTACTAACAGCTGATCACTTATTGAATAAAAATTCCTTCGAAAGTTGTTCCTTCTATTCTGTATGAGATATGAATCGCTAGGAAATTGAATGTTAAGTATGCTAAGGCTTTAAGGTTTCCTAGTTCCATAAGAGTTGCGCGACAAGATAAACTTGCACCTAAATGGTACAAGTATCGGTTCATAGTGTATCCCAAGCCCAAGCTTTCTATAGAATACTAGATCTATGATCCAAAAAAGTGAAATACGTTCGTTTCTTATATTGACACATTTTTTTAGAAATAATTTCTCATAAGGTTGTGGGGATTATAGAAACATTAAACTTAATGAAGTCAATCGAGATGTATATGAATTAATGATAAAGCTTAAAAGTTAATTAAGTGAAATATCTTTAACATATTCTTCACGTAGGTTACAAAGGATATCAAGGCCACCTAAAAGGTATGGTTTGATACCTAAAGTTACCCTTGTTCTTTTCTTAGTTAAAGAAAAGAATCTTTTGACTTACACAAAGATGTTGTTGGACACCGATTTGGGAATATAGCAAAATTCCATAAAATTCAAATTTCACTCTATGCATGACAACCAAGTCTGGGACTTGGTTATGCTTTCTGTAGGAATTGTTCCCATTTTTTGTAAATAAGTTTACATAGTGAAAGCGTGGGCTCGATATAAGGTAGAAACCTTCAAAGCTCTATTGGTTTCAAAAGGTTACTAATAGAACCTGCTCCGAGACCATTTACTGTAGATCCTAGCAGCCCTGCCGGGCACCACAACGAAAGTTCCTCAGAGTCTAACTATTAATGCTAGGAAATTCTACGAGACTAAATCCTAGTTAGTTCTTACTATTACTAATAAAATCTTGAAATATTTATGAAGATAATTTAACAAATTTTTAAAAATAAAACGGACAGAGTTTTTTTTGTTTTTCTGAAATTTCGAATACAAAATCTGCGAGAAAAATCACACTTTTATTTCAAATATTTTTCTCAACTTCTATATAGGACCTCCAGTCTTTCCCAAAATCAATTCCAAACAGTTTCATTCCAATCATATAAAATTAACATAAAGTGAAAACTATCATTATAATACTGAAACCATTTCTTGCTTATTCAAAATATATTTACAACATGCATAAATTTATATTTACTATGTAGAAAATCAAAAGATGCTATTCAGCACATTTACATTTACAAAATATTTGTTTGACTTGGCCCATTAATTAACAGTAGGAGAATCAGTAACCTGCATACCAATAACTGCACCTAAAAATGGGGTTTAAAAAATAAAAAACACAAAACGAGTGAGCTAAAGGAGCTCAGTGAGTGTATACAGAATTTTTAAAAAAAAAACACACAATTTTGCATAAATAGTATATACTATAAATCTGGCTAAAACATGCTTCTCAAGCCATTATAAAAATTCAAAATTGCTTTTAACCATCATATGCTAATAAAATCTTGCCAAGCAATTTTTTTTATATTAATAAATTTTGTAAACAATTGCAAGAATCTGTAAAACATAGTAGCTAACTTGCATATATAATATATAAAACATTGTTATTGTAAGAATGTATGGAACCCACCAACACATTGGTCCACCAGATGGATGACACCTCAGAGCCATTAGCATCCCAACACACAATTCTCAAGTTACCTACTCCTCCAAGAAATCGAACCCCTGCCCCCATCTCTGTGGAGGCCTTATAGGCATTTAAAGGTTCATCCTTGTACCCATCGGAGAGGAGAAGAAGAAGAAGAAAGAAAGAAAGAAAATGGAACCAGAGAGAAGAAGAAGAAGAAAAAAAAAGGAAAATTTTTGTAATAGTGTGTGGGACCCACCAACCCCTTGGTCCACCAGCTGGTGGACCAAGAGGTTGATAGGTCCCATACACTCTTACAAAAGGCTGGCCTTTTTGTCAGAGTGTGTGAGACCCATCAACTCCTTATACCCATCAGGCTGGCCATTTTCTTTCTAAACTGCGCCACATAGTAACCCTAAAGCTCTATGCTTACACGGTGACTTAACTAGCACTGTACACGTGAGTAGGTCACAGGGTATTTCAACTAGCAACACCCACTGTGACATCTAAAGACATCTCACTGGCTATACGGTCGAATCCTATGTCACCTACATATAGTGAGACAATACCTCGTACATATAAAGCGACTCACTTGACTCGACAACCTGACTTCTTGGAGTTAGTCACACACCCCCAATACTTGTCCATGCGTACAGGATAAACTGGTCGGGTCTTAAACTATCACTATAACTATAAATTTAAGGGAACCAATGGCCTTTGAAAATTAATTTATTAACTTTATAACAGTTTTTCAAATTGAACATAGAAATTTATGATTATAACATTAGATGAAAACTGTAATTAATATTTAAGCATTTAAGATCATATAAAACATAAAATTAAAAAATACTAAAATATATTAAACAAACGATACACAAAACTGATTTTCACTTATAAACGCTTCAAGTTCGATTTATTTCTTTATCTGGAGGTAACCCTGGAAGATCATTCGTACCCCACAAAAAATAACTTCAGATTCCCTTAGCTTACACAATCTGACTTCTTTCTGGAAACAATCCACTCAAGCCCGATATTTAAACAACCAATCCATCCCTAAAATTACATCAAAATCACTGATGGCTAGCAAGATTAAATCCGCCATAAATTCTTGGCCCTCTAAATTGATTTTACTACCTCTATACACCTTTTTCTGCTACAATGGAGTCTCTTGTAGGAAGATAGACTACCACAGTACAATCTAATAACTAAGGCATTATACTAGCATTTACAGCAGACTCTGTAGAAATGAAAGGATAGGTAGCTCTAAGATCTATCAATACATAAGTATCTTGATAAAAAACTGACATTGTACCTGTCATAAATTCTAGGGCCTCATCTACCTCCTGCTGGGTTACTGCAAATACCTTAGCCTAGGTACGAGGTCTACCTTGCTGCCCTTTAGATGCTCTACCTCGATCGGTTCCCCTACTAGGTTAGCCTGAACCGTTGGGCCCTTTGAATTGGGAACCACCTATAGTTATCAGCGGCCACCACTAGTCTATCCCGGAGCTAGTGGTCTATTTTTTGACTTACTACTGGCTCCAACGTTTGGACAATCTCTTATATAGTGACCCTCATGTCCATACTTATAACAACTTGTAACCCTTTCCTACAATCTCTCAGATGAGCTTTGCTATATTTGTTACACACTGAAAAATCCTTCCAACTCTCTTTAGTGTTTCGAGATCTAGCTGATGGTTGTCTGATGAAAGCTTGATTTGATTGAGCTCTCTAGCTTGGTTTTTAACTACTGGACCATTTGTTCGTGCGAATTTCCTAGGTCCTCTTTGAAAACCACCTGACCAGCCTCTTTTCTGGCCCTGCTGTTTCGGCTTAGGAATGGCTGCCTATTTATGCTCAAAATATAATGCGGCTATCGCAATATAGATTGTGGTGTCGATCCCACGAGGAAGCTTTTGGCAAAATAGGTTGGTGAAGTAAAATATTAAAATAGTAGCGAAAGAGAATTAATTAATTGATTTAAGTGGAAGAGATAGAATTGTCTATGAATTGAGAGAAATGTCTTATGATGATGCAAGCAAGGCTTCGAGAATCACAATTATGCTTTATAACTCCACTCTATACTTTGATTCAATATTTATAACTCAATTGAAAATTTCACATCCCAAAAAATCAATCGAAAGATATGTAAAATATAGCACATTTGATAACACATGTATTTGATATGACTAAACTCTTTGCAAACATTAACAGAAACCATGTTCATTTATACAAGTTATCTAAGATCAACAATATATCATTTTTACAATATTGCAGTAAAAGGTCAACTTGAATATCAAACAATTATTGTCTTTACATGTTATCTAAGATCGACAATATATTGATTGACAATATTGCAGTAAAAGATTAACATGTAAAACAATGTAACCAATAACAATTATAATTCAACAAGAATCACATAAAGAAAGCATGATTGAAAATATATGAAATATGAGAATTATAACCTTTGGATTATAGAAGATAAAATAGATAAGAGTTTAGGCATAAACAAACTTACAAACATTTGTAGCTCTTGACAAAGAATCAAAGTATAGAAGTAGATTTACTGTACATAAAAGTACATCTCTTAGCCTTGTCAAGAACTTTAGCCTAGATTATAATGCATGTTAATGAGAAAACAATGAGAGAGAATTATCTAATGTTGAAAACGTCCCAAGAGTGTTCTTATATAAGGAATGAATGAAAATATGTTAAGTGTGACTTCAATCTTCAATAATTTAGGCCAACCACTCATTCACCCACTTGTAGCACTTTTTTTATAATGTAAATGGCCAATGTAGTCTTTTTGGCTGATATAAAGTTGTATAATTATGTCTCTTCTTTCTATAGGCACCAAGTTCATGCAAATCGGATGAGTATCCAATGAGATATGGAAAAAATGCCAAAGATATGTTAGATTTTGGCCAACAACTTTTTTACCCACTTATAATACAATTTGATCCATGATAACGGTTGATTTGGACTTTATCATCAACATAAGAGTTGTTGATAATTGAGTTCATATTTCACAACTTCAATAATTATACCAATTGGGTACTTATTTTGTGAAATACGGTCCAAATACATGAGTTGGTTCAAGCTGAGCAAAAGTTGTAACCTAATTCTATTGTATCTCAATTTTTGGCTTATAACATGTTAGATTTGGCTTTTCAACTGTTCTTCAAGTTTGTGTAAGATTGAGTCATGTTACTTTAAGTTCAAGAATTTCTTTATTTCAATTTCTACATTGAGAGTTACATCCATTTCACCTAAACGTGTGCAAATAACATTCATTAATCACAATTTAAGAAGAACTTATTTCAAGCTAAAAATACAAAAATGCTAAAATTAGTAACATTAAATGGTGACTGAATCTCTTAATAAATATTTATTTTCATATGTTCATCACAACCCAACCAGCTTATTGCTAGTCTTTAGTAATTCAAGCGTTAATAGAATATGCAAAACTACCTAAGCATTTCAAACAAAAAGTCAGTTTAAGATCACTATTGCTATTATGGTTTTTTCAATTATAACTTCCAAAAATTATGTATGTGTGTGAACTAAGCCGTAACCATCTTATCACAAACCACAATGGATATAGCCTTGAGAATTTCTCCAAGTAAAAGCCTCAACTTTATATCCTCACAAGTGTATGATTGTTTAAAAGGTTATGATTTCTCTCATGGAGTTGGAAAATAGTTAATCACTCCAGAAAAAGTCAATTTTAAGGACAAACATACAAACTAACATTGATCCAAAGATAGAAAAATCAATCGTTTAGAAATCAATCGTTTAGAAATCAATCATTCTTGACATGCACCAGCTTTAGGACTTTAATTACCTTGTGAGAATAATACAAATATATCTTGGTGAGAAAATTGCCTTACAAAATATTTGTCTTCTAAAATTGAATGAAGACTTTATTAAATTGAATTGATTTTTTTCTTTTTGGTATTTTGTTTCTTTTTCTTTTTTTTATTTTTACTTTTTCTTTTTTGAAGAATACAAGGAAGCATTACAAATGTTACTCACCAAAATATATTATACACAAATACAACCAACTTATTCCTTAATTCAAATAATATCAATTTAAACAAAAATTAACCAATTCAAAGGATCAATGAAGGTTCATAAGCTGTTTTCTCAACCTTTTCACTTACTCACAAAAGATATGTGAGATTAGAAAAATATATATTTAAACATGGGAATTCTCTTGACTATATAAATTGAATCATCCATCTTATCACAAGGCTTAACATTGTGCTCAAAAATATTTTGGAAGTCATTCTTTAGTAACCTAAATAGAAACAATGGCTCAACCTAAATAATTTTAAAATCATACTAAGGCAGAAAAGCAAATTATTTTATACAAGAATTACCAAGACTACAAGCAATAAACAACAATGCATGAAATATAAAACAAAACAACAAGTTAGTTAAAATGCGTTTCAAAAGTTAAAAATAAAACTCATACTCTACCATTCTAATTTGACCTAGAATGCGTCTCAAGAGTTCAAGAATGAACTCTTTACTATGCCATTTTAATCAAATATTGGACCCTATTATCTAATTTTTTATTTTGATTTTTTATAATTATTATTTGAAAATATTTTTTTGGAATGCAAAATACAACTTATGTCTATTATCCTCCCCCCAAACTAAATGAAACATTATCCTCAATGTTTAAATAGAAATAGATAAAATATAAAAAATATTACCTGAAACACCAGTTATTTGAAAGAAACAAACCTGAGAGACACTTATGCAAACATAAACTAAAATGATGACGCTGATAAATAAATAAAACAAAAAAAAAATTTACAAATAAAGTGTCAAATCCAATTTTCACTTGTTAAGGCCAACCGACCAATCGATCCAAGTTATTGCTAGGTCAGGTTCGTAGGTAACTGCCTATATTTTGTCAATCAGTTCATCCGCATTGGTAGCATAAACAAGGATCTGTCATGCCGAATTTGAAATAAAATTCTATTCCACAGCTTGATCAAGAAAATAGAGTAAGTAATCAAAATAGTTATTAACATTCAACAAACCTATAGGTTTTCGATAAATATTCAACTGGGTCTAAGAGGCAATTTAAAAAATTTCTTCTAAGGTACCAAAACCACCTGGTAAAGTAATAAAAGCGTCTGCATTGTAAAGCATTCTAGCTATACGTTCATGCATGGATGAGACTCGTAATTCTTCCGCTATTATTTTCCCAGTCAGGTTTTCCACGGCTTAAGTTGTAGGAATAATACCTAAAACTTGAGTTCCTCCTAAATGTTCAGCTATTGATGATGTGAAACTTATAAAGAAAAGAGAGACCCAACGCACAATGAGGTTCCTTTGCCAAGGATCGTTCTAATTCAAATTTTTATATAAACAAAAAAAAAAAACCTTGACCCGTTATCAATAAGAGATAAGAACAAGAGGTTTAAGAAGATTGTAGATGCCACACTCAAGATAGATAAGAAGTGTGAGTGATAAGTCTAAATGAACGCCACAAGATGAGATCTTGATAAGTTTTAATAATAGTTTTTTGAAGAACTTAAGAGAAAACTCTCAATATTAATATCATCAATTCTATTTTTGTTCTCCCTCATCTCTCATATATTTATAGAGACCTCTTGGGATATCTAGGATTTATTATAGCAACTAATGACAACTCACAACTACTAACTATCAACTACTACCAATAACTTAAGAACTTGGGATTCTAGCACTTATTACAATAATTAATGAAAACTTACAACTACTAACTACCAACTACTACCAATAAACTAGGCACTTGGAATGCCAACACTTATTACAAGAATTAATAGTTACTTATAACTACTAACAACTACCAATATTGAGACTTCATATCACATGGACTGTTGTGCTGTTGTTTTTCATCACCCATGGATGTTCAATAGACCCTTATGATATTTTTGGCAACCTAGTTCGAATCATTCCCCCTCTCTTAAAAAGGATTTATCCTCAAATCTTTACCGGACTCAAATACAACTTTCTTGAACTTTGAAGTTGTATTTTTGATAGCGCAACAATCAACACATATCTTCTATAATCTATCATTCTTAGGCACAAGCAATATTGGAATGGTAGGATGATTCATGCACAAATCTGTCTTTGATGTTCCTTTGTCTCATTGGGATTACTTCTATAGGTTGTAATATTTAGAATTAATGCTCCAGGTAAAAAGTTGATTTAATGCTCGATTCCCCTTATTAGTGGTAAAGCATTAGGTATCTCTTTGGATAGCACATCAACAAATTCTTTTTCATCTTCTTCGATTTTTCAACTTAATGTACGCTTAGTAACCATCAGTTTACTATATACTACGTACTCCATTCCATCACTTGCATCTTTCAACGGTGGCATAAGTTTGTCATTTGACTTGCTTTCAGTTTCAATGACATGGTTATCTATTAGAATTAATGCATTTTGATTCAAACATTGAGATACAATGTGACCTTGGTTACCTCCCATGTTTTGGCCCTTAGTTGGTTTTGCTTTGAAATTGGAATCAGTTTGCTCATCTTTTTTTTACTCTAATCTAGTTTCAAAGATGATCCGAAACTAGAGTTTTGGCCATATCCTGTGAAACTCTTCCTACTTATTTATTTGTCTGCCTCCTTTTCCATATTCAACAATCTATCCCTAAGCATCTTCATCAATGCCATCACCATTCATGGTAGCACGCTTATCTTGAATTAGCAATTTAGGAGCTTTAGGTGTTTGTGCCCTTTGTGTACTAGATTCAAGTTTACCTATCCGTTTATGAACTTGCTCCAACTCTACTTTCAATATTTTTCTCATCTCACCCATTAAAGTTTTCATGAGAAACTTTGAATCAACCTTTTTCAATGCAACTTCAGAAGTATTTTTGTCCTTGTTGTTTAACATGTTTGCTGCAAAATAAAGTTAGAAAAATAAAAAGAACCGCGTACACTCCCTCTTGTATTTCACTCAAAGAGTGATTCACTCAACTTTCACTCGTGTTTTTTTTTTAATTTAGAAAAGTAAATCTGGAATCATGGAATCTGAATTTTTTTTTCTTTTTTATAATTTATATGTAATAACAGAATTTGAAGAATTAGATAAAGTAACAAACATGAAGAAACAAGAAAATTGATATAGGCTACTGATTTTTAGAGACTAAAATATAGTTGCTGATTTAAAAGTAAGAACAATCAATGAAAATTAAAATGATAGTTCAAACCTGATTAGAGCCTAAGGTCTGATATCAAATGATGTGAACCTCACAAAGAAAAGTGGGACCTGACGCTCAATGAGGTTGCTTTGCCAAGGATCGTTCTAATTCAGATTTTTATATAAACAAAAAAAAGAACCTTGACCCGTTATCAATAAGAGATAAGAACCAGAGGTATAAGAAGATTATAGATGCCACACTCAAGATAGATGAGAAGTGTGAGTGATAAGTCTAAATAAACGCCACAAGATGAAATCTTGATAAGTTCTAATAATAGTTCTTTGAAGAACTTAAGAGAAAACTCTCAATATTAATATCATCAATTCTATTTTTGTTCTCCCTCATCTCTTATATATTTATAGAGACCTCTTGGGATGTCTTTATTACAGCAACTAATGATAAATCACAACTACTAACTATCAACTACTACCAATAACTTAAGCACTTGGGATTCTAGCACTTATTACAACAATTAATGAAAACTTACAACTACTAACTACCAACAACTACCAATAAACTAGGCACTTGGAATGCCAGCACTTATTACAATAATTAATAGTAACTTATAACTACTAACAACTACTAATATTGAGACTTCATATCACATGGGCTATTGTGTTATTATTCCCCATCACCCATGGTTGTTCAATGGACCCTTATGATATTTTTGGCAACCTAGTTCGCATCAATTGACACACACCCCATTAACCCAAGGCTATCCCCTCCATAAATCAAATGAATTTTTCTTGTAGCTAATACTTTTCCTAGATTGTTTGTTGCCTCTACAAACACTTTATTTCCCCATGACCAGATCTATAAAATACACATATATTTCAGAATTGTTGAGGTAAAGGGTTATATCCAAAAAGAGGGAGTCGACTATGATGAGACGTTTTTGCCAGTAACCATGCTCAAATCCATTCGCATTCTCTTGTCCATTGCTGCATGCCTCAATTATGAGATATGACAAATAGACGTCAAGAAAGCCTTTTTGAATGGCTATCTTGAAGAGAGCACCTATATAGTGAAACCAGAGGAGTTCATGGTAGAAGACTAAGAGCAGAAAGTCTGGAAATTGTTCAAGTCCATTTATGGACTTAAGCAAGCTTCAAGGTCTTGGAACTTAAGATTTGATGAGACAATTAAATCTTATGATTTTGAACAAAATGTTGATGAACCTTATGTATACAAGTACATCAAGAACAAAATGGTGGTTTTCCTAGTACTTTATGTGGATGACATTTTACTCATTGGGAATGATGTGAAAACATTATCCAACATAAAGAAGTGGCTGGCCAAGAACTTCCAAATGAAGGATTTGGGAGAGGCAAGTTATGTCCTTGGGATCCAAATTATTCAGGATCGCAAGAACAGACTATTGGCACTGTCTAAGGCATCGTATATTGATAAAGTGCTTATACGATTTTTGATGCAAAATTCCAAAAAGGGTCAATTACCTACTCGTCATGGAATTATTCTTTCTAAAGAGCAGTGTCCTAAGACAACTCAGGAGGAAGAAGATATGAGACGGGTTCCTTATGCCTCAGCAGTTGGTAGCCTCATGTACGCTATGTTGTGCACGAGGCCTGACATTTGCTATGCAATGGGAATAGTCAGTCATTATCAATCCAACCCTGGATTGGCTTACTGGATTGCGGTAAAGCACATTCTCAAGTATCTTCGGAGAACTATATGCTTGTGTATTCGGGTGGAGACCTAAACCCCACTGGTTATACTGATTCTGATTTTCAATAAGATAAAGATAGTCGAAAGTCAACGTCTGGGTTAGTGTTTACTCTTGGTGGCGGAGCCATAGTCTGGAGAAGTGTAAAACAATCCAGTACTGCTAATTCAACCATGGAGGCTGAATACATAGCAACTTGCGAAGCAGCTAAAGAAGTAGTGGCAAATTCTTAGGAAGTTCTTCACTGATTTGGAAGTTGGTCCAGACATGGATAAACCATTTACCCTTTACTGTGATAATAGTGGGGCAGTGGCAAATTCAATGAAACCCAGGAGCCACAAAAAAGCAAAGTACATAGAGAGAAAGTATCACTTGATCAGGAAAATAGTGCATAGAGGTGATGTGGCAGTCATGAAGATAACGTCTGAAAATAATCTTGCAGACCCGTTCATCAAGACATTACCAACTAGGTCATTTGAGAGTCATATGGAGGGCATGGGTTTAAGAGACATGTCTCACCTACTTTAGGGTAAGTGGGAGATTGTTAGGGATAATTCCCTAAAAGCATGTACTTGTACTGTTTTTATGAAATTAATAAAGTTGCAATTTTATACTTGATGAATGTTTATAATTTTATGACATAAATATTAGAAAATCTCTTGTTTATTTATGTAATCATAACTTTAGTATAAAATTGTTATACACAAGAGGATTAACGTTATGGATAATAAACAAAAAAAGTCCGTAATAAATTAATTAAAGTTTGAGATCTTTAATTGAATATTACTTGTGCGGTCTACAAACATTTAGAATGTAGTGATCTTATTCGAATCACTACTGTAGTGATATTATGGTGGAGACACTATATATAATATGATTATATAGGATTGAACCAGACGTAGTTTGAATTCTTATGTAAAATACCATTGTTAATTAAGAATTCAAATAACATCAACCAATGATCATATGCTGATTAACCTTAATCCTAAGTAATCATAAACTTCTGTTTGTGTCATTATGTCATTTGAATTACTCGTTAAGGTTTGTTTAAAGAAGACTAAAAACTTGTATTTTGGTGGCATTGTGAGATAAACAGTTAGGAATATGATTTACAAATATGGAATCCATTCATTCCTAATGGAAGTTAGAAAGAAGGTTCTCTTAAGGGTTAATTATAGAACTGAACATCTTCACTAGGTTCGATACTCCTTGATCCATAATTAGTGATGAAAGAACTCATTTTTTGCAATAAGATGTTTAAGGCTCTCTTGACCAAATATAGAGTAAAACTCAAGCTGGAATCGCTTACCTTCCTTAAACCAATGGTTAAGTAAAAATCTCCAATCAAAAAGTCAAGCAAAATTTAGAGAAAATAATACAAACTAACCTCAAGGATTGGGCCACAAAGCTTAATGATGCCTTATAGGTGTATAGAATAGCTTCTAAGACATTGATTGGAATGTCTCCTTATTGATGATATTTGGGAAGGCCTGTCATTTTGATTGATGTTATAGTAGCTAAGCTCAAGCGCATGCTATCATATCAAGTAATATAAAATTTAAAGTTAAAGTATCAATCCTACAGGGACTATGCAATCTAATTTTATAAATCAAGTACTAAAACTGTACCTACTTAACTTTTATTCAAAAAACTATAATTTCAATTTCATTAACTAATTTAACTCCATCAATTAAACTAGACAAAAGTAAATGGTAGAATTCACAAATAAAGATAATCTAGGGTCTTGACTTGTCCCCTAGTATTTCATTAGACTCATTAACCACTTAATTAATCTCTTAATACCAATTATCGGCTTACACACTAATCTCATTACAAGCCTCTGTTGATGGTCGAGTGACTATATTACACATTTTGACAATCACTTATAAGTCTATGGTAATCAAATCAGAATGTAATTCATTAAGATCAAGTCTAAATTATACCTTACATGCCACCTAGGTATATGTCTATCTTAGATGGAACTCATAGTTGTTACCCTATTATCATGCATCAAACTATCCTAGGTTAAACACGTGAATCCCTCAGTCGAGTTCATCATGGTTCCTCAATCATTCAAAATATTAATAAAGTATAATGAAAGCAGTAAACACAAGATAGAATGAATTAATTGAATGTATCAAGTTCATAAACTAAAAATTAACACAATCCAAATCTATACTAGGTTCATATAGTCTAACCTTAGATTAATAGTTTAGCCCATCACAAAACCAAAAGTATCTAACCAATTCATAAATATCAACAAGAATAAGAACACAATGATAAAGAAAGATAAGAAAAACTAATCAAAGTGACTCCTTGATGTGCTTCTCATTTTTTTTTTTACTTGAAGTTTGAATCTTGATCTTGGTTCTTCAATCTTTGGCTTTGATATTTGATTTTGTGTTGTGAATTCTTTATCTAAGTTTTTGCCTCTTTTTTTTGTCTCCTCTTCATTTAGTTAGGATTTTTTGCCTTCTATTTATAGGTTTTTGTTTTTAAATTATGATTAAACATCAAATATAAGTCAGGTTATGATTACTGTTCATGAGTTATTGACCAAAATACTGTTGACGAGGTACTGTTCACTGCCATTATTCTCTCCCCGTAGCGTTGAATCTTAGATGCTGTGGTGCTGAGATACTGTTTCAAGCATCATGGTGCTCATTTGTGGCTAGGTATTGTAGCAATTTAATTTTTTGACTTATTTTCATTAGAGTTTTGACCCTATTTACTCTATTGACTCGAAACCTACAAACATAATAATAAAATATATAAAAAGTTAAATAATCTTAATTTCTACAAACAAATATTAAATTTGGAAGATGAAAATGTTTGACTTAATGAACTCTTATCAACAAGCGCACGCTATCGTATCAAGTAATATAAGATTTAAAGTCTAGATATTATTCCCATATATTCAATCTATTTATATCAATCAAGTACTAAAATTATATAAGCTTTATATTTTTTTCAAAAGGCTATAATCAGAAATTTAACTAATTAACCTAGATAACAAATAACAGAGGATTCAACTCACAAATTAATAATAATCTGGGGTATAGGCTTATCCCCTAATATTTTATTGAATTTATTAATATCTTAGTTAATTCCTTAATATCAATTGATTGGCTTAAACACTAATCTCATCATAAGCCTCTATTGATGGTCAAGTGACTATATTATGCATTATAACAATTACCTATATGTCTATAGTAATCACATCAGAATGTAATTCATTAAGATCAAGTCTAAATCATACCATACATGTCATCTAGGTATATGTCTATCCTACATAGAACTCATAGTTGTTACCCTATAATCATGCATAAAACTATTATAGGCTAAACACATGAATCCATTTGTCAAGTTCATTATAGTCCCTCAATTACTCATAATATTGGCTAAATATAATAAAAGCATTAAGATCAAGATAGAAAATATCAATTGTATGTATTAAGTTCATAAACTAAGAATCTATAAAATCTAACTACATATTAGGTTCACTAGTCTAACCTTAGATAAATAAGTTTAGCTCATCTCAAAACCAAGAGTATCAAACCAATTCATAAAGAACAGTAAGAAAAAAAAGATAAGAAAAACTAAACAAGAAGACACATTGATGTGCTTCTCTCTCTTCCTTGACTTAAATTTTTAATATTGAACTTGAATATTAAATTCTTAGCTTTCATCACTCAATTTGGTGTGTGAATTGTTTCTCTGCATTTTTTCTTTTCTAAAGTTTATGTTTTAACTTTTAAAAGAGTAGTTTTATAGCTATGATAAACCTTAGAAGCAAGGGACTTCGAATCCAAGTCGAAATAAGACTCAAAAAGGGGTATTTTTCACTTGTCGCATTAGTGCCATGACGCTAGGGGCTCAGCGTCATAGCATCGAGACCTGGAAATACAAATTGGTGCTTGGCTAACTAGGAGCTACAGCACTAGGCTTTCTGCCTTGGGCACTATAGCGGTCAGGCCTGGGTTTGCTCAGTGGCATATTTTGAGTTGATCTCCTTTGTTTCTTATCTGATTTGCCTCATGTTTGTTCTTATTCATCACATTTCCCTTTTGTACTTATTTATGATAAAAAAAAACACAATTAAATAGTCAAATAACAATAAATTGAAGCAAAATACAAAAGTTGGGCACTAAATATACTAGTGTATGCATGCCCCTATCACATTTATCGGTTGAGTTAGAGCACTGAGCATTTTGGGCTGTTAAGAAGTTAAACTTTTATTTGAAGGCATTTGGCTTAATGAGTTGGAATAATTCTAAAATAATGCTTATAAGAATGCCCAAATTTATAAGGAATGCACCAAGAAATGCATGACAAACAAATCTTTAGGGCCATTCACGGTTGAGGTTTTTCTAAAAAATGTTAAAGTCAAGATGGTTAGGGCCATTCAAAATCAAGCAAGTATTTTCCTATAGTGCTGTTGAAGTGCAAAGTGATGATGAGAGATTATTTCACGTCAATTGACAAAGACTTAAACACTATTTCAATGGAAAAGAGTAAAAAGTGGCAAATATTCTACTTGAGGAACCTAATTGAGCAAAGCCACAGTTAAGTCCAACTAAGAATATTAAATCAAGAGCTTTTTGGGAGGCAACTCAAGTAATTAGAGTATTTTTATTTTGTGTTTAATGTAAAAAAAGTGACAAAATAGTGTGTGGGTACTACAGCCTAGAATAGCTAGGCCGTAACACCATTTCAAGAGTAAAAGTCAAGGCACCCAAGAAGAACCTATGCATTGTGGCCACGTTGTGGTAGCACTGCCTGGGCAAAAATATCCCACAATTCTAAGCATTGGCGCCTTAGCATGCCATAGCTTGCGTCGCGATGCCAACAAAAAAATACCTTAATTTTAAAAGCCCTATTATGCATTCCCACCCCAAAATCCTCTCCTTAAACTTTCCCTCAACAACCACTAAACTCTATTAGCATCAACTTACCTAAATCTCCTAATTCCTTTATACCCATCACCCAAAAACTCAAATTAAACATTTCTCAAAGCCAAATAACCTTTCCTAACTTCAATTCACCCAAAATCCTCATCCAGTCCTACCAAATTAGAAAGAAAAAAAAAAGCTTTAAGGAGGAAATTTTGATTTTAAAATGGACCCACTAATGGAGTCTCACACATATAAGGTATTAAAGATTCATCTCCATATGCAAGTTTAGTTCATCTTAATACCCAATTTTATTTGTCAACTTATGAGAATTAAAGTAGTAGGCATGTGAAATTATGGTAGATTAAATTTGGTTGTATGATTGATTTATAGAAGTGTTGTCAGTGATTTATGAGCATGAATTGTAATATGTGAAGATGTTATTGGTTTGTGAAGTAATAAATTGAATTGGTAAATGTATTAGTTTGTAGTGTAATTTAGTGTGTTTGTTGTTGACTTGTATTGAATTGGTGAATTAATGTGTGGTTGATAAATTGGATTAAAATTGTAGAGAGTGGATTAACTTTTAAAAGTGTAAATTTGCAAGTGGGGGTTTGTAGCAAATTGAGTCAAAGTTTTAGAGTCGGAGCCTAAGTATTTGGTGGAGACAGGGTGTGTGTCATTAAGTTGTCAGAGTTAATTGTGTTGTGTTGGGCAATTTAAATTATGTAAAAGTGTTGTGTTGGGATATTTAAGTTAGGAGAAAACCATAACAGTGAGATTGAAGCATAGCTCCTAAGAAGGCTAAAACTACACAAGCCACGACCTCAAACTACACCACCACCAAATTTCTGTCACTCGATGCAATCGAGTGTTATACCAACTCAGTAATCAAGAAAGTTGCCATTCTAGAGAGAGGGTTTAACTTATTATAAGACAAAATTACATCATTCTTTTAGATTATCAATTCATAAGTGTGGCACTAACTATGTAAGCATCTGAAAGTAATTGTCATTGTAATGATTTATGAATTTTATTTCAATGTAATAGAGCACCACTAATTGAGAGCTAAGGTTCGAGGCAAGCAAGTCACATTTGACAGTAAGGTCATCAACCAGTTTTTTAACCTCTCTGCCATTATAAATGAGAATATTACTAGATGTTAAGAGAGTCAGACTATGTTGCGATTATGCTCACCTAGCATTGAATGAACAATTTCGATGTGCACCACCTTTTGTTACCTATTAAAACCATGGATTGAAAAAATAAGACTTAGCATTACTTCATCAGTGCCCAACTCATGCCTTTCCGGCACATTAGTGATGTAACTAAAGACCATGCTATTCGTCCATATGCAATGATAACAAGGAAAAGTATTGACATTGACCATCATTAAGAGCAGCATTGTCTATAGCTATAGTAATGAGAGGGACATTATGTTCTGTCCATCCCTCAACAAAGCACTTTTAGACAAGCCGGAGTCCAATAGAACCCATTTGAGGAGCTGCTTTATTTGATGTGTAATTTCTAACTAAGTGCAAGTACACGCTATTATAAACAAGTAATGTAAGATAAGTATAGTATTGTTCTCATGAGAAATTATTGTTATTGTTTATGCTAAGTACTAAAATTGTGTCTCCTTACTTTCTTGAGATGAAAAAAAATTAAAAGATAGTAATCTAAACTAAATAATAGAAAATTAACAAAATAAATAAAAAAAACTAAAGATAACAAGATAAAAGCACTAATAATAGATAAAACTTAGGATTACAAATATCTCTTGATATGTTACTTGAACCAATTAATCTTTTCTTAAGTTAATCCCTCAATATAAAGTGTTGACTAGATTTCTAATATTAACATAAGCCTCTGTAGATGGTTGAGTGACTATATCTTACCAAAATAATTACCTCTATGTCTATGCTAATCAAAATAGAATAAAATTAATTAAGAACTAATATATTACTACTATATATGCCATATAGGTATATTTCTATCCTATATAGAAATCATAGTTGTCACCCTATGATCATATATTAAATTATTCAAGGCCAACACAAAAATCCTTTCGTTAAGTTCATTAGGGTTCCTACAATAATCTAATTAGTGATAAAGTAATTAAAAAGAATTAGGCATAGAATAATTAAATAATTATATTATTGAGTTCATAAAATAAGAGAAGAAAGTGAATTCAATCACATATCAAGTTCAAAGTGTAACCCTATAATAGAAACTTAGCTCATCATGAAATAAAGAGTTTTAGAGCTTATCAAGAATAACATCATGAAATTCATAGAAAATAAGAAAGATAAAGAGTTGAAGAGATAAAACTAATTTTGTTGCAGCCTTTAATTTTCTAGTCTTCTTGATTCTAAAAATATTGCTCTTTCTTTCTCTTTTTCTCTCTCTTTGAGATTTTTGCTTCTTAATTTTCTTTTTGATTCTTGAAAATAGACTTTTTAGTCTTCTACTATATAGGTTTATGCCATTAAATTAAATAAAAACATTAAATATAAGTCAACTTAGGACATTTGTTTTATCTACGGTGGCATTGTTCACATGGCACTGTTTACTTGTTATTGTTCACGTGGTGATGAACACACTGTCTTGAGTTCCGCGGCGATAGCACCATAACAAAGTTATTGTAGCTCATCAATGTAGTAATCTACTATAGTAGATTTAATATTTTTGCCTTGTTTTCTTTGAATTTTCATTCCTATTTGCTTTGTCAACTGCAAACCTACAAAATAACAATAAAGCACGTAAAAAACTCAATAATATTAATTCAAACGAACAAATATTAAGCTTGGAAGATAGAAATATTAGACCTAATTAACCCTTATAACATCTTGCTAAAGCACTAGAATTGGATGATTATAGGCTTCGATCTCCCAGATAAACTGCATCTGTTCCTCTCAATTAGCACCTATTCCAGACACAAAACACCATTAGTGGGCAAATTACTAGACATAATTGGTAGCCTATTAAACATAATGAATGCAATTGACTGCCTCTGACTTGAGCATCGACACCAGCCAACTCCCATCACTTCTTGTTCCTCCTCTAGCACAACCCTCATCTCATGAGAACCATAATGATGATGAGGATATTGCCATGGATGATAGGGATGATGAGTGATGCAGTGTATCATTTAGAGAAGTGTTTCATTTTGCAATGTTATTGCTTGCCATGGGGACTATGTTACACTTTAATTTTAGGGGTGGGGAAACACTTCCTTATCTTAGATCGACTTTATATTTATGTATTATTTGTTTATTTAATTTATGTTTCTTTAGTTTGAAATTTTCTTATCGAGTCTTAGGTTGGTTGACTATTAACTTATCAATGATAAGAAATAGAAAAATAATTGCCTTGATTACAATTTTTAAGAAATAATATATGTTGTAAATTTTTGCATGATATTTGAGAAAGGTTCTGTCTCATTTTGTGACCACTTAAATCCTTAAGCACATAGTTTGGATCATGTAGTTAATTACTTACTTATGGGACATTTATGCATAACAAAAGCACTAGAGTCTCAAAAATATTCTAGAACTTGTTTGAGTATTACTCAAGGTGAAACCTAAGGCACATATAATCAAAGAAATTATTTTAAGACATCTTTAGATCGATTGAGCCTTTTAAACCAACCAACATATTTTTTAAACCCTATTTACCCCCTTGAACCTTAGAATCATTTTTCTTTGTTAACTTCATCATTACCTTAACCTTTACTTTAATTATCCTTCATAATATCTGTCATACCATAACCATGATAGTCATTTTAGAGAGTTATGTGAACTAACGGACTTTTAAAGATGAATGAGTGAATTGAAGAAGAGTTTTGGGTTTTGGTTATGGATTTCAATTGTTCTAAAGTTATAAAAACTTACATTTAGAGGTATATTGACTTAAATTTCTAACAAAAAAACCTATAAAAGAAAAAAGAATGAAGATTTAAGTTTACTATACCCATAGCTTTGAAAAAACAGAAAAAGATGAACAACAAATAGAAAAGAAAACAAGAAAATAAGTTTAAGGGAAATCATTTGGAAATAAAAGATTTGGTTTGAACAAACTCTATAAGAAAGTATATTTTCAGTGTGAATTGAGCCAAAATATTTTTATTTTATCCTACCTTCACCTTAGCCATACATTACAAGCTAGATAAATTTTTTTTTTTATCCCCGATTATATGTGTACCTACATTAGTGTAGAGTAATACAAAAAATAAGCCTATGGAGTGTTAAATAAATAAAAATTCATAGAGACCATTTTGTTGACTTATGTACATAAACTAATTTGGTTGCATTTAACTCACAAGCTTAACTATACACATACATACACCAAGTGGGTCACTTATGGGGTAGAATGAGTATTGGATTGAAATGTTAAAGGTCTACAACATATAGAGTTTCCTAAAAGACTAGTAGTTAAGGACAATTTTTAAGACAAGCAGTTAGCAATTCACCAACCTATTTTGTTTATTGTTATAATAGTTTTTAGCTTTTAGCTTTTAGTCGTGTCTCCTTGCTCAAGGATGAGTAAGTTATTAAGTCTAGAGAAGTTTGACGAATGTATTTTATATATAATTTTTTTACCCTTATGATTTGATATTTGCTCATTATGAGTTTGAATATGTGGCATTTCCATATATGTATTATTATTTGGTAAGTTTCAACAAAATGGTACATCAAGAAGAACAAACGAAAAAGGGTAAAATGAACATTTCATAGACTCAAGCCAAGAGGAAAATCTCAAGAGTTGGCACCACAATGCTCAAAAGTCCAAGTTGTGGCTCCCAAAATGCAGGCCACTACGCCCAGTCATATTTCAACAACCTGAGAGTTGGCACCACGACAACGCCATCAACCTCAATTTTTGTGCCCTTGATTTCTTGGCTCAACTTGGAACCTATACAAACAAGACCAAAGCCTTCTATTCAAGGGAGTGAGATGTTGGAAATCGAGTGTGTGACATACGAGTGTATACGTAATTTTAAAAATTACTACACGCAGCGTAAGCATGTTAACAAATACACAATTTAATGAATTTAACTACATATATCACATATATGCTCAAGTATAACTATTATACAATAACTTATACATGATGAACAATTGAGTACATAAAATTAAAATGTAAATAACACTTATACATGATGAACAATCCAATTGAAGAGCTCACCTTGAAGTGAATTGTTGAACAATTATAGTCTATAACGGTTTGGTGGGATTATGGAGCTAGAAGGGTGGCTTAGTTTTTAGAATTTTCAGTAATATGTATTCAAACTCTTTGAATACAATTTTGTTTCTTAAATGGAGATGATAAATATTTTACATACAACGCTTGTATTAATTAGAAATATTTTATATATAACTCTTGTATAATTCTTAGAAACAATTTTCATAGGATAATTATTTTGAACAACTCTTGTCTAAAATATTTATCTTTTCTCCGTTTTCTTTTCATTTATTTTGAGCCATCCATGAGAGAAGAAGAAGAAGAGAGGTTTTTCATATTGTCCAACACTTGAAAGAGCAAAAACAAATTTGTTTCTTACCTCTCCATGCCTTGGCCGAATTTTTGCTCTTCAAAATTGAATGAATTCATTCAATTGTTTTGTTTCAATTTGTTACAATAAAATATTCAATTGTTAGCCAAATTTTATTTTTGTTATTCAACACTTTTCCATAAAACAAAAACAAGTGCTCCACCAATTTTATTGTTGGTCTCCCACTTAGAATTAATTTATTAAGCACTAGAATAATGGTCACCTAAATAAATCATTACTTAACAAATATAATTATTTTAATTATATTAAGTATATAAATGGCCAACATCTAGGCTCCTCATTGTATTAAAATACAATGGCCATGATTAATATATTATCATATTATCTAATAATATAATAATAATAATAATAATATTTAATTTAATTATTCAAGATACTTTTGAATAATTACTTTTTACCTTACTAGTTTTTACTACCAAGGTTAAATGGTAAACCTAAGGTAAAATCAAATCATGGAACAAATTTTGCCACTTGTCAACATCCTATTAATTAACAACTCATGTTAATTAATTCAATGATATACTTAACAATTAAGTCTTGACAATTGCACATCTCTAGGGATCCCAAAACAATTATTCTATTTTGCTGAAATTTATTAGATCGAATTATTCAATCCAATCTGCTACCCCAGTGCACAACGAATATACTTCATATTGTGAGACTCTCTAGGTTCACACCTAATTTTTCATATGGAGCTCCTCCATACGTCTGTGAATGATGCCCTACACACACGTTATGGATATTAGAAATCAGCGCGTTAGACCATGAAAGTTGAGGTTATTGCATATTTGTATAATCCCTCCATCATATATATCCTGGAAGAGCAGAGATATAGATCATCATTGTCAAATTTTTATTTGCTCAACCATAAACTTATCTCCATATTTATATTTCCTTAAATAATGTCCACAAACACTTTTGTGATATTGTTTATCCCTTCAAAATATATTTTTTGAAGTTTATGCTTGTGGCCACAAGACTTTCTGAAATACAATCTCGGAGAATAAGAATATACAACCTACTCATATGAGCTGATGGATCCTATATCTACGCACATCAGACTCCATGAGCATCGAACCATACCCAACGACACACAGCGGTCAGACTATGAAATGTCTCTGACATGTGTGGAACTAAAGTATAGTGGATCACTCACAAGCCTACCGTGGCGCTCAGGTCAATAGACTACAAATACTACTCAACTTAGAAGATCTTTCATTGACGGCTTTATGAGATGTCTATTGGAGGTCTTTGTGAGTTTGATAAATATCAAATCCTTACTAAATACTTGTATGTCTATACGAGCTTCCATTAAGCTCATAGTTTGCTAAGACTAACTATCTGCTAATCCAGATATAGACATACACTAATCTATATTAATGGGTTCCACTGATAGACCCACATCGATGAAATTAGATCGAGAACATCATATTTGAGAACATACTTGCATAATGACATTTCTTAACACCATATAAAACTCTTTGCAGCTATGTTATTATCAATATATTCTCAGGTCATTGTCTCATTTCAGACAAGGCTCTAACTGTTTAGATTTTGCTAATTTTATTAATCTGCTAACTCTTAGTAGTTTTAACTATTAGCGTTGCTAACTCTTAGCACTGATCTAAACTCCTGTAGATCATATCTGAGCTCCTTCAGATCATACAATGTTTGAAACGTTACAAGCATCTTACCATTTAATAATAAATAATATTAACAATTTTATTAGAAATGATAATTGTATAAATATTATCATTAAATATTTATACATAATGGGATGGCACATAAGCACTAATCCCAACAGAAGAGAGCATAAAATTAGAAGAGAGAAATAGACATTTCTACAGAGAGAACGACCTTAGAATGCTAGAAATCTTAAAAAATCTTGAATATTTGTAAAGATTAAAGCCCCAAAAGATATCTCCAATCTAGTTTCCTCTTTTCCCTATTCTTATTATTTTTTATTAGAAGGTTATATTTGTGGATGTTATTCGAATTAAACATGTTTTCTCTTATAAATTTCTGAATAATCTTAATTTTGTATCTATCTATGATTGGCTAAACGTTCTTCTAAGGTCTTGACTTAGCTTTATAATACTATGTTTGGATGACTTAGTTGATTATTAACAGAGTTTTGTTTAATTCATTTATGCTTTCCTATACCTAATGCTTATACTTTTATTGGGAAATAAATTAGTTGTTCTAAATTTTTAGGTTTCAATTCTTAAAAGAGATTAACCCACTGTTTGGATTTCGGAAGCATAGCCTTGGTTGTTATGGAGTTTGGAGACTAATAGCACTTGGTTGCTTAATGATTGTATAGATAAATAAGTTAGATAAGATATCAACTTGAAAATGTATGCTTAAACTCTCATTTGATGTCATGAGAGATAATGAGATTAATCTTGACTCCTATGATTAATGAATTAACAAGATTTGTTAATAATCACTAAATGTGAAGAATATATGAAAAATATAGTGAAATCAAGACCATAGGACTACTTTATTATAGATTCTTCATCTCTTAAGATAGTTTAATAGTTAGTTTATTTTTGTTAATTGGCACAATTGATTTAGAATTATAGTAGCCTAGATAAAATTAAGTTGTGAACACCTATAGTGTTTTAATTAAGTTAAAAGAACAATCTTCCAGAGACGATACTCACTTATCACTTTATTACTTACTCATGACATGTGCACTTATAGTTTTATATATGTGCGTGTCATCATCATGAACACCCAGCCACTCTACCTCATCGTACCAAAACTAGATTAGGGGTAGCTATCAGGGTATAGGCTCTTATGGACTTCATTGCAAAATGCATTTATATAGATCAAGTCATGCTAGAAGCTTCTTATGAAGAGGCCTTAGATGTATAACTAATGACAAAACCCTTAGCTCAATTTGGACACTCTTTATTGATAGACAATCAACTCTAAAAGATGTGGGGCTAAAATTATCCTTGTTAGTCCAAAGAGAGACAAGCTCAGTTATGCAATCAGATTTAGTTGTCCCGCTTTAAACAATGAAGCCAAGTATGATGCCCCTTTAGTTGGATTAAGAGTTATTCAATTTGCATCTCATTGTCAACTAAGTCAATAAAGGATTTGAGGCGTGGGGAAATCATATGGCTGCTTATCTTTAGGCAGTCAACGAGCAGATAAAATTATTCAAAAAGGTTGAAATCCAGAAGATACCAAGGGCAAACAATTACTAGGCATATATATTAGCAACAACTTTAAGGATTTTTATAAACAGCTCAGAATACAACTATTGTTTGCTTTCCCAGCTCACCTAAAGACAAATAAGCAGGAAACATCCTCTCATAAGCTAATAAAAAAGCTACTGAAGAAGAAACTAACCGAGAAGCAAATGACTTTGGTTAATGAGTTGCTCGAAGTACTATAGGTTCTAAGGACTACTGGTGAGACATTTTTTTGTTTAGCCTTCAGATGCAAAGCTATAATCCTAGCAAATATGAATTCCTCTAATTGAGTGCAATGCTTTAATGTGAACAAGAATAAGGAGCTCATGTAGGAGAAATTGGACTTGATCGAGCAGAAAAAGGAACTAGCCAAAATTTGAATTGTTACTTATCAACAAAAAATTGCTCAATATTACAAGAAGAGAAACTGAGCCTGAAAATTCCAAGAAGGAAACCAGGCCCTAAGAAATGTATTGCCAAATACTAAAGACCCAACCTAAAGAGTTATTGGACAAAATTGAGAAGGCCCTTACAAAGTAACTAAAAGGACTCGACCAGGTGCTCATAAGCTCGAATATACAAATGTCAGGGTTGTAAAAAAACCTTGGAATGTCGAACTTCTAAGAAAACTTTATTTATAGTTATCTTTATTGTACTCTTTAAAATTGTAAAAGTTAAGAAGTGATCAATAAACTTTCTTTTAAAAAAAAAACTATAATGAACAAATATTTTGCATAGATCGATGCATAGGGGATGTCCTTAATGACTGAGCAAGATAAAAAGCTAAAGACCTCCTTAAGATACTTTTTAGGTGGTGAATCTTCCCAAGCCTAAAAGACAAACTCAAATGGGCACACATCAGATCTCAATTTACAAAAACTTGACCAATTCAACATTTCTAAATTCTAGAATAAGACTATTATAGAATATGAAGTCTTTGGAAAAAATAAAGTTTTCCATTGGTATGCTAAGAATTTACAAGAGTATTTACAAAAGAAAAAACAACAAAAGCAAAAACAAAAAACAAGATCTCAAGCATCAGCATCAGTAGGGGCATGATGATCATCAGCTAGAGGTTTTGTGGTCATATCAATAGGTGTAGTCGATGATATCTTAATAAAAGAGTTGTCATCATCATCCTCATTGCTTGAGGCATTAAGAGCATCATTCAACCATTGATTGTTGATGTATAGGTTAGTTCTCTTTGAAAAGATTGACACTTCTCTTAAATCTATCCATGACCTCTGAAGTAAAAGCCTTCTGCTCGACCATCATAGCTTTATTAGCTTGCTCTTCAACCTTATATGTTATGTCTTACAATTAATCAAAGTCTTCCTTTAAAGCATCGACCATTGCCTTTATGTTCTTCATTTGCTCCTCTAAGTGCACATTTTACCTTGTCAGCTCTAAGATTCTACTTTCGACAGAGACCAGACCTCCAACAATCTTATCTTGGTTAACTTTACTTTGCTACTTGAGCTTTGAAACTCGACTCTCAGTTATAGCTATCTTAGTGGCTATCTCCTCTAGCTTTCCCTCCAAAACTTCCAGCTCCTTATCCTTAAGTTTAATTTGATTTCTTACCTTGAATACATCCTTCTTGAGACCCAGAGCCTTCAAACCCTTATAGATACCTTTAAGGATAGTTCTTCGATAAAGAAATAGGCAATACACTACCTAAAAAAGAAAAACAAATTCAAGATTAAGGTAATTAGATGAGGGGAATTCAAGTTAAAAAAGAATAAAAATAAAAGAAGACTTATATCCATCACACTCATAAATGATAAGTGAAAGGCAATAAATATTAGTCTCACATCTAATGAGCACAAGCTGGGCCAATAAACCTATCTATTTCCATAATAAGCGAGACCAAGTGCTCAAACTTACTTCAAGATGTAACAAGCAAATCACTCGAGGAGAAAATATATGAATTTCCATCTATTAGCTTATGAACAGCCTTTCAAGCAATTAGTTTCTCTCTAATGAGAGTAGGCTAACATGATTCCTAAAAAAGTGAGAAAATCAGTATATAAAAAAACAAAGTCAATTACTACAACTTAAAGGCGAAGAATAATCAATAAACCATCTCATTAGGTAAGAAATCATGATTTAGAAGGCATATGAAACACATGTAAAATTTTATAGAACCCCAAAAGTCCATAAATAATCCCGAGAATAAGCCAAGAAAGAGGGAGTGACCATTAAAACAAGTTATCAAAAGTAATGACTTACCAGTATCAAAGAACTAGCCAAGAAAAAGTAAATCAATAGTGAAAAATGGATCGTAGTTGGAAAACAATAGTTATAAAAAAAATACAAGTGTTTTCTTCCTCTTTAAGAAAATTGAAAAAAAAAGGCAGACACCAAGGGTTAAACTTTAGTTTTACAAATCAAAATTGGCTTCCAAATTCTTGTATAAATCTAAGTCATAGATCAAATCCAATGGCCTCCATGAAGTCATGCCTAAAGTTGTATTTTCATTTACCAAGTTCAATTGAGACCATTCATTTTGCAAGAGATCTAAAGGTTAAAAAGGCCTTCTTGTCATCTAAGCCATATTTGAAGTATAATTGATAAGAAAAGCACAGAATTAAGAGAGACTCACATTTAATGTTAAATGATTGATTAAAAATGTCCAAAGGCCTCATTATACAACCTTCTTAAGCTAATGAGGTCTTCAAGCATTCTTAAGTAACTAATAAAGACCTAAGGAAGGTAATGATTGAGGATACCATAATCCCTCAGGTTGAGATGTCTAGAATAGTCATCGAGATAACTTTCATATTTTATAAAATTCTAAGGATTTAAGCATCGTATAGCCTTTCATGAAACCTCTTTGAGCAACGTAAACAGTCCTTGATAAAATATTAAAGAAATGTAAAGTAGCTCAACATTTAAGCTATTTGGTCAGGCTTTATCAGACAGAAGTCATTCAGAAACATCTATAAGTAGATCAAATATATGTAAAATCAAACAAGATACAACCTATCAAGATTTAAGATACACAAAGTTTGTAGAGAGAAAGGTTTTTCATTAATAGTAAATATTACACCAAAATATGTGTACAAATGATAGTAGAAAAAGAAAAAAGGAAGAAAACTTAAGTCTGAGGAGTAGGAAGCTAGCCTCTAATAATAACAACAAAAGCAAAAACATCTTTAATTTGAGAATCCTTCTCAATCTCTAGAATAAATGCATTAAGGGGTAAGGGAAGGACCTCGATCATCTAAAGAGCTAGGACCTAAGTCTCTTCGTTAACTTTCTTTTGGCCAGCAAGTAGCTCATCCAATTTAAAGAGGTCCAAAACAGTATTGTGATCCCTAAACAGGTTCACAACCTTGCCAAAGTCGTCAGAGACCATCTCAATAAGTTGGTTATTTAAAGCTTCGAGCTTTCCCACCAGTTCCTTATTCTTCTTCAAGAGGTCAATATTCTCCTCTTGAAGAGCCTGACTTGAACCTTGATCTCCATCATCTCTAACTCAAGGATAGAAACCCTGCTCTATGTCATCATTATCTTAGTCTTAGCCTTCCTAACCTTGGCAGTCGCCTTCGCCTTAACATTGTTTACCCTGGTTAAGCAACCATTAAGCTCTCACTTAAAGCTTTTCATCTTCTTCTTAGCCTCCTTAAAAGCTTTCTTCAGTTTGGCCACCTCAACCTCAACGGTAGTCGACCTTTTCTCATTTATCACCATCTAGTAAAGAGCATCACGATGAATAACAAAGGTGAACACTCTTTCAAAAATGAACTAAGAAGTTAAAAATGAGAAGACACCATATAAAAAGTAAGCAAAATCTACACAGTTACCTCCAAAATAAACATCAAGTCATAAGTAAGCGATTGGGATGTGTTGTACGACAGCATCGGAGTAGCACGCTATTTAGTCACTATATGCTTTGCCTCCTTGATTAGAGACATTAAGTCTTCATGCCTCCCTATTTTTATAAATTAGAGGTTAGATGAATGAAGAGTGTTAGCTCATGCCTCGCTTAGTTGAAGACTCACTTTGGGCCCTTGTTGCAGGACCACTCTTACTCAGTTAAAGTGGTAGAGGAGAATGAAGTATTGTAGCCATGTGCACCAAAAGGCATTGGGCTAGTGAGAGCAAGGGTTAAAGCTTTGATAGGCTCTTATTAGTAAAAGATCAATTCAAATTGAATCCTGCGTCAGGACTTTTGCTCGACCCCTTATCACTATAGCCAAGTAGGTTCATAAGGTTCTTTTGTCTTTTCAAGTCTCTGAGAGAATAGGCCTTATCAAGAATAGCACGCTTCTTTTCTCCTCCTACTTTTGCTATAAAAAAGGATTAGCCGATGAAAGCGAACAAGATCTTCACACACTGCAAAACCCAAGAAATTACCTTTGGACAACATGTTAGGTAATTCACTAACAAGACCAGTAACCTCTAAGTTGGCCTGAGAGATAAGTTATTTGTACAAAGAACCGTACGTCTAAGCCTTGCGAATTCATTTTTTCTCTTTCTTAGTAAGCCTGGGTTTGGTCAACCAATACGTAATTGAAAAGGACAAAAATTATTAACAACATAATAAAAAATGACGACATCACAGCTTGAGAATATGGACAGATAAAAGACTTGTTGACAAACATATAATATTTACAAACCTACAAGCATATGGCTTGTGATCAAATAATAAAGTGATGAACAGAGTATCATCCTAGGAGGATTAATCTCTCAAATTAATGCTAAATACTATGAGTTTTCATAACTTAGTTTTATTTAGGCTACATTAATTCTAAATTAATTGAGAAAATTAGAGTAAATTAAACTAAAAAAATTGACAATCATACGAAATAAGGAATTTATAATAAAAGGGATCTTAGGGCTTTAATTTCACTCTATTATTCTTATATTCTTCCTATTTAGTAATTATTAACTAATTCCATTTTTATTTATTAATTAAGGAGTTAAGATTAATCTCATTATATATCCTAGTGTCAAATGAGATCCTATGCATGCATACTCAAGTTGATATCCTTATCTAATTTGTCTACTTATATATTTATTAAGCAACTCTTATACTAATTACCCAAGTACTATTAGCCTCACGAACTCAATAAGAACTAAGGTTATCTTTTCTAAATCCAATAAATGAGTCAATCTCTCCCAAGCATTAAAACCTAAAAATCTAGAATAACTAATTCATTTTCCAACAAATTAAAAGCATTAAATAAAGAGAAACACAAATGAATTTAACCGAAATTTATTAACAATTAACTATTTATTCTAAATATAGTGTAAATAGAGCTACATCAAGCTTTAGAATAACAATCTAGCTAAGCATAGGTATACCCATTAAAAAATCATCAAGAAATCCATATATGCAAACATGTTCAAGACAAATTCTACAAGTACAAATTTTTAAATAAGAAAGAGAAAGAAACTATGATAGAGATGGTCTCAAGGCTTCAATCCTTTAAGAATCTTTAAGCTTTTTCAGCCTTCAAGTCACTCTCAATCTAGGAAATTGTGCATTTCTCTCTTTAATTTTGTAAAATTCTCTTCTCCCCCTTTGAATAGTGGCCTTTAGGCTTCTATTTATAGGCTCTAATTAGGGAAAAAATTTAAAGCACAGAAAACTAGGTTTCTTAATTTGCTGACAGCACCGGTACTTAGAAGAATTGGGGCCACAACTTGGGCTGAAAATGGGCTGGGGTCATAACCTAGGAAGAGTGGTGTTGTGGCTTGGGAGAATTGAGGTTGCAACTTGCAGGTGCTGGCTTTTATTCCTATTCTTGCTCCGAGGTTGTGGCTTAAATATGTGAAATGATTATTTTGCCTTTTTCTTCATCTTTACTCTTTTTATTACGCTATTTTGTTGAAACCTAGAAAATAATAATAACATGCATGAAAAACCATATATTTATACTTATCTCAAGTAATTATAAAGTTAAAAGAATCAAAATTGCATATATAAAATAACTCATTAAGACCTCTCCTAAAAAAGACTCGAGGACATGACTAGAGACCAAATAGTCTTTATGCTCTTACCCCCACTCTCTACCAACAAAGAACCACATGCGTTTCTACCTAGAATTATTCAAAGGAAAATCTTCACACTTGCCATCGCAAGTTGTTAGGTAGTAAAAATCCTTCTGTAGATTGACATTCACCTAGGTCTAGCACAATTATTAGGGTTTAAAGAATACAGGGTTACCAAAGCCAATCTTATGCCACATAATATAAAGGCTAACCAGTATCCTTTAGGAATTTAAGTTTAGCCGCATGGTGTGAAGTTCAAATGAGCCAACTTATCCACAAAATAGGGCTGTAGAGGCAACCTCAACTCCATGTTGAAAAATCATAGATTCAGGGCCACCTTACCAACCGATGATGCACTTATATACTTATCCTCCTAAGGACCCTAAAATATCCCCTTCGCGCATACACGATGGATGATAGGGCTAACAACTAATTCAAAAAAGACCTCATCATTGATCCAAAGAGCAAACTTCTTTTTCTTTTTCTTAGATTTACTTGCCTGACCAGATGTTCTTACCTACTATTGAGAAACTTGAGATGCCATTACGCCTCTGGGCATCCGTTCAGAATCATTAGGACCCTTAAGAAGCTCTGCCACAGCCTCTACTTGAATAAGTCCCCTTACTTTCAATTTGAGTTTTTAAACCCCCCTGAGTACTTCTATAATCTATTTCTCGAGTTGAGCTACATCCAGCAGTCGTTCTCTCATTAAATTGACTAGACTTGCCACTAGATATGTTATGAGAGTCATCTATTGAAGAAATAATTTTCACACCTAAATAAATAAAAAGTAGACTGTTCGTGAAATTATATACATGGAATTTAAACTGCAAGTACACAAGTCATGATTAAGTAATACAATGATGAGTGAGTATTGTACCACAAGGATTGGATCCTAAATTAATACTAATTACTATAGTGTTGGCAACCTAAAATTATCTACGCTAATCTAAAGGCTAAGTTGAATTGTAAACTTAACAATGCTTAAGACTAAATACTTTGGTAAATTATAAATATGAGAGTTCTATGGCAATAGGTTCTAAGGACTTGATTTCTCTCTATTGTTCTTATGCTTTTTATCATTAGTAATTAACAACCAATTTTATGTATTCATTAATCAAGGGTATACGACTAATCTCATTACCTCTCCCGAGTGTTGAATAAGACCTTATGCATATACAACTAGGTTGATATCCTTATCTAACCCGTTATACATACATGCATTAAGCTATAACTACCTAATTTTATTAGTCTCCCAACTCAACAAACTCAAAGTTATACTTTTATAACCAATATATGGATTAGACTCTCCCAAGTACATAACCCAAATTATTTAAATCACCGAATCCATTTCCCAACAAAATCAGAAGCATTAAGCATATAAAAAACATAAATGAATAAACATAAAATACTCGTTAACCATATAACAACATTAACACATAGTGTTTAATAGAGTTCCATCAAGCCCTAGAACATATAATCTAGCAATCTATAGGAAAATATTCAATTACATCCATCCAAATGTTTATAAAAGTACTCATGTTCAAATCAACATAAAACACAATTACAAACTTGAAATTAATGTAAATGAAATAGAGAGAAAGAAGGAACTACTTGGAGAAATATTGGGAAGCCTTCAATCTTCAATAATCTTGTCCAAATCTAAGCTCTAATATGTTACTCTCACTAAAATCCTTTGTTTCTCTCTCTATTTTGTGCTCTCCTCCCCGTTTTTAAAATAGACATTTACCTTTCTTTTTATAGTTTCCAAAATTAGGCAAAATTGGAAATTTCTACATCAAATGGCACAACGGCATAAAGATTCTGCCTAAATTAGTGCCATTGCGTCGGATTTTGGGGCTGCGGGGGTACTATGCATGTGAACAGTACCCAAGAACACTAAAGGTTCAAACAATTGGGCAAATGTTCTATAAGTTATCTAATAATGCATATTCTTTAAAGGTTTCCAAACATTAAATGCACATTTGGCACTAGCTTCAAACAACCAGTCCCATCACCGCCATGTATACACAATTGCATTATGTGGGCCTAGAGACCATAAACAAAGGGAAATCTCACTGACTAGTGCATCAATTTCCCTGCGAAGACATTTACAAAAGAGAATCTTAGTAATTAGTGCATCCATTCCTCTACAAAAACATTTAAAAAGGGGAATATCACTAATCAATGCATCCATTCCCTTATAAAGACATTTACAAAGGAAAATATCACTAATTAATGCATCTATTACCCTATGATGACATTAAGAAAGGGGAATCTCATTAATCAATGTATCCGTTCTCTTATGAAGACATTTACAAGGAGGAATCTCACTAATTAGTGCATCCATTTCCATACGAAGACATTTACAATGGAAAATATCATTAACCAGTGCATCCATTCCTCTACAAAGATATTTACAAAGGTGAATCTCACTGACGATTATACCTATTCCCCTACAAAGACAACTATAAATGCGAATTTCACTGACCAGTGCATCCACTCTTCTACAAAGACATAATACCATATCTTAAGCATTGCTTTAAATTGACAAGTCGTTGACTCTAACCAATCACAACAAAAAGGCACTTTAAGGACTACTTAATCTAGGGTTCTATACTTATAAAGTTTTCAGTATTAACAAGTTAATATTGAAAATTGAGGTATCTTTATTCCCTTCTGAATTTCGGCATACAAGCCCAATCACTACAAAGCCTAGCCCATCTATTGTGGCCCATAAAGCACAAGCCCATGAGTCTAAGCCCAAATGTTACAAGGGTACATGAATATCCTTAAGCTAGCTTTTACTCCTCATCTTACCAGTACCATCCTCAATCATCGAGTACCCTTCTCGAGCTAATTAACCACATTGGTCATGCAAAAGTATTCTATATTGGACTTATTATCGAGAATCACAGACTCGGTATACCTTTCATAAATATGACTCTAATAATCTCAGTTTGAGTCCTACTTGAGTAAGAAATGTTCAACCTTATTTGAGTGAAACTTTAATATATGAATCTAAGAAGGAAAAATCTTAATGACATTTAACCCTAATAATATTCTACAACTACGTATTTAACTCATATTATAACCCTATAAATAGGGTCCAAATTGTTAGGTTAAATGAGGGATCAATATTGACATTCATATAGAACTAGGCATGAGTATCTAAAACTACATATGCAGATTACTCTTCAAGATTTAGAGCTTCTTAGCCTTTAAACAGTCATAAAAACTTCCACTTTATCACTCATCATCTTTTTTTCTCGCCCTCATATTAGTTTTTCCTTTTTTTAGTCGTTGTTAACTTAAGTATTAGAGTGCTTTCATGGAACAAACTTTCAGTGTGGCCTTACCTTCTTCTTTAATTGCAATATTCTCAATAGAGCCAATATTTTTAGGGTGGACCAATTTAACGCACCTCCCCAATTCTGGTTGTTGTTCCTTAGAAAAAAAATTCAACTTGTTGACTTCAAGATGACAAATTGTTTGGATCAATAGTTATAGAATACTATTTTGTATATAAGTTATTCAGCTCCTTTCTCACTTGCACTTATATTATATGAAAAAGACAAAAAGATAAAGAATATGTTATATATTGAATGTTATACATATATCGTACATGCAAAAATACAAATGTCATTATTATACTTTCCAACTCTTCCATATATGGTGAAAACGATTTCTATGTTATATACATCATCTTGTATAGTAACCATATGTAAGGTTATGGCACTAATAGAAAAAAGAATTTTAGTGATAGAAATTTTGTGATAGAATCTGTCACGAACTTTATGCTATCAAATTGGTTTATATCCCAAATTATCTTTGTCAGAAACACATGATTTAGCATAAATCATCTCATCGAGATTCTTTTGCCTATTCGTAAATTTGAAAATAATTTCATTTAAATCATGAGCCTTTTTCATAAGATTTTTTGCTGTGTATATTTTCTAAGCACAAAACTAAATGCAAGTATAAACTTTTGTAACAAGTAATAAAGAGACTTTTTAAGTCGGATGTTGAATGCACATAGATAAATATTTTCAACAAAGTACTAATATTGTATATTTCAAGTAATTGTTTAAAAAAACTAAATCTTCAAATTGTAAATATCAAAATAAGCTAAATAAAGTGCAGAAAAAGAAATGACACAACTCAAATAAAATAAAAAGATAGCAATATAGAGAAAACCTAGGGCTAATTACTCTCCTTCAATATATTTTCTATATATTAATTCTTTAATATTAATATTTCTCAATTCTTATTACTAGTTAAGATACTAATGTATTCATAAGCCTCTCTTAAGAATAAGTAAGTATATATCAATTTATTAAATACCTATATCTCTATGGTAATTGCAATAAATCAAGATTATTAAGAGCAAGTCTTATTGACCATACATGTCAATTAATTATATCTCTATCCAAAATTAGAACTTGTAAATTTTTTAACAATCATATATCAAATTACCAAGGTCTTAATAAAATGATTCCTCTCTTACGTTTATCAAAGTATTACCAATTCAATCATAGTATTGATTAAATATAATGAAGCATTAAGAATATATAATTTGAATAATAAAAAATTGAATTAAAATAAATATTAAAAAGATCCAACAATTAAGCATACATATTAAGTTTAAGTAATAACCCTAAAAAAAGAAATTAGTTCATGCTAACAAGAGAATTATGACCGATAAATAAAATAAACATGATACAATTAAAAGCAAACTAATATAGACGTCAATTCGTAGATGGTTGACCAGCCAAAGATTTGCTAATAATCTCTTACTTCTCTTGATCTCTCTCTAAATTGTTATAATTATGTTCTAATTGCTCTCTTGTCTGTAAAAAGCCTAAGTTGTGTGTTCTTTAGATATGAAATGAGTAGATTTTATATAGGGATTGATTAGAATTTTGGAATTGTATTTTTTTTAGTTCAAAAAAAGTCACGCCAATATAGTGAAATACTGTTCATCATTGCAGCGATTCTACTGTAGCAAATCAATATTCATAGGTACTGTAATGATTTACTATAGCAGGTTACTGTAGCAAAAATTGATGTTTTGCCTTGGTTTCTTTAGATTTTCTTCTCCATTTGCTCCATTGACTCTAAACCTACAAACTAACAATAAAATATATAAAAGCCTAATAGTCTTATTAAAATGAGCAATTAATCAGGTTAAGAGAGCGAATATAATAGATATAATTTACTCTTATCAATTTTCTTTTTCATATTTCAAAATTTAATTTTCTTTTTATAATTCATCAATTTCTAGTTCTAGATATTTAATTTCTTCTTGCAACAAAATCTTTTATTTATTCAATTTCTCTTTCACAACTTTATTGTCTTTTTATAAATAATCAATTTCTAGTCTTAGACCTTTAATATTTTCTTGCAACAACTTCTTCTCTTTATTCAAATTCTTTTTCATGATTTTAGTTTCTTCAATGTATTGTAAATAAGGCTCTTCAATAAATGGTTCATCATCACTTACTTCACTATCGGATTTGTCATCGTTGATAGCCACAAGTGCAAGGTTGGTTATTTCTCCTTTATCGCCTTTTGACGAACAATCATCCTATGTTGAAGTTGATGCCATCATTACTTTCTTCTTGAACTTCTTGTAGTTGTAGTATCTTAAATAAATAAAACTTATATCATAGACAAATTTTCTTTTTAAAACATATAATTTTCTTATTTAAATAAGGCTTTTATGCAAGACAATGGTTGATGCTAATTTTCACATCATAAACATAAAAATAAATTAATATTTCTATATCCAAATAAATTTGGTATAAGATATAAAACACGTATAAAATATCATATACAGAAACAATAATGTATTAATTATGATTCTAGTAAAAGTCTAGTATACTTATCTCCTAAGATCAAGACAAAAAAACTCAAACTCCTTAACCTAACATATATAAATTCCCTCATAAATATTATCACAACACTAAAAGCTTAAACTAACTTGTTACACCCTATGCTTGATACTTATCTCATTAAATTAACTTATCAAGTTAGATTCTCTAACTTGCCAAATCTACCCTTTTAACCTTGTATTAATTTTCTTAGAACTATCCAAAATATCATAATCTTGGAACATTACTCGTACTTATATAAAAATATAAGACACTTATCATAAATATAATTTCTTTAAATCTTAAAGCTAGAACATAAATCTATCAAAAACTGAACTTTCACTAAATAACTCATAAACTCTAATTTTTTAATAATTAAAGCACTTATCAAAATCACTTGAAATTTTACTAAGCAATTATAGACATATAGAGGGTTATGAATATTGTTCTAGGATCATGCGATTTTGGGAATTATAACTCTGCACTAATATTTTGTTTTTGTTCTTGTAGGGGCAATCTTTCATGACATGTCCTTGCTTCTTGCATTGATATCAAGTCACTTGTCCTTTCTTGATCATCTTCATTTTGCTTGCTCTTTTTAATTTTCTAGTCAATAAGGCATCTTTTTTTTCATCGTCACTTTCTTCCTCCTCTTCCATGTTAGAATTAAAGACAATAATTTCTTATTGTCATTTAGATTTTCTCTTTTTAAGTCTAACCTAATTTCTTCGAGCTTGCTAAGGTAGGACTCTATATTGATATTCACAAAATTGGTTGCAGCTTTGATAGAGACTTAAACACTGGCCCATTTTGATGGTAGAGCTCTTAGCACCTTCTTAATTAGCTTGTTCACTTTGAGAGATGATCTTTCTAAGAGCTTGTAGCTTGTTTGATAAGCAATGTAAATCTTGAAATCTTAGACTTGATAAATTTATTAGTATTCATGGAAAATTATTCATATTCATTCATGAGTCTATTTATCTTAGACTCCTCACTAGTTCCTTCATATTTTGTGGCTAAGGCATCCTATAATTCTTGTGCATTTGTACATTTAGAAATATTACCAACTACTCTTTTATCTATTGCATAATATAATTGATTTAAAGCCTTTGCATTTGCACAAATTTTTTTAATACCTTCCTTATCCTATTCATCTTCTAATGTAGGTATGTCTCTATTTACACTATTTTTCTTAATAAGGACATAAGGACCTTTTTTAATAATTTTTTAAGATTCATAATTATTGGCTTGTAAATATATGATCATTCTATCCTTCCAATAATCAAAATCTGTTCCATCAAAGTATGGTGGTCTAATGATAGATTGTCCTCTACATATGCCATTCTAGGATCTCTCTAAAGATGGTTAAGCACTAAAATAGAGAACCTGCTCTAATACCAAATGAAATTTTCAAAAGGGTTTAAGAATGGCACTTCAAGAGGGGGGTTGAATTGGATATTTAAAAATTATAACACTTACTAATATAAATTTATGCAATATATAAAATATACATAAATTAAAACTCAAATAAATGCAATAAATAAAAGAGTAAGGGAAAGAGAAATCTAACACAAGATGTTTACATTGTTCGGCCTTTATACTGCTTTACATCCACACCTCGAAGTAAACCGTGCTTGAGGATTTCACCAATTTAGTCTATCTTCCAAGACCCTCTGATTAACTTCTCAAGTGTTAAACTAACCCTTGCAAATTAGCTTTCTTGGTACCAATCAGACTCTAATTAGTTTCTTAGGTAGTAATTAAACCTTCATAATAAATTGGCTTTACTGGGTACAAACTAGACCCTTACAATAACAAAACTCTCTCATATAGTAGATACAACAATTCTAATACAAATATGGATATTTCTTTTATTCTCAAATGATATAAAGTGTTTCTTTTGTGTTGTTGAACATGAATAAGGCATGTATTTATAAAAATATAGAAACTAGTCTTTTTTTAGCCGTTGTTACAGTGTTCTAGCCATTGTTATAGTGATATTGCCATTACTAGCTATTGCAATAGTGTTGCTGCAGTATAACTATACTTTGATCGTTGCTACAGTGTGTGCTACAGTTATTACTACATTGATCAAAGTTTTTAACTTTGCATTTTGGTCTATTTTTTAAAATTTTCAAAACTTACTTTAGTCTAGAAACATTAATTTTTTCTATTGTTTGAAATAATCAAAATCTTCATTGTTGTCTAGGCCAACACCTTGTGTTTGAGTTATCATGTTTGAAGGGATTAGATATTCACTCTGTATAACTTCTTTTCCATTACAACTCAAACAACCTTATGAGTTTTGATCAATAAATTAACACCTTGTGATTTTTTAGGGTTTTCACTTTTGGGTCTTAGCTTGGTGCTGTTTTTCACTGTATGGATTCTGGTTGGTGCTCGGGCATTTCCCTTGTCTCTTCGTGGTTGCGATGCTTCAAAGAAAGATTACTTTAAAGTGTTAGAATAGTTCCCTTCTACTCGAAGAAATCATTTTTGGCCAGCATCATTAGATTTCGAAGAAATGCTTGCATGAATCCATTCAATATATAAAAGTTTTTCTTTCAGAGTTCCCATTTGCTTTTAGCGAGCAATCATGATGTTGATGGTAAAAAAATAAAAAATAAAAACTACACAAAGTTGAGATTAAGGAGTCTTTCATATCATAGTAATACAATGATTACTTCATTGATATCATTCAGAGCCCTTCGAAGAGTTAGTTTGAGGGGCTCCAAAATATTAATATTTTCTCAAACCCTAATGTATTTACTAAGACACTCACCAAAGGCTCCTTTGTTTATATCATCGACTTTGTCAATTAACAAACCCATTTTCTGCTTGGCCTTTCCATGCATTAGGATTAAAGAAAGACCATGCAATTGTATCCATAAAGATAATCACGTGAAGGACAACACGATTAATTTATTATCAATATTACCATGGTCCTTTGGCCAGTACTTTGCGTTTATCATTATTTCATCGAAAATAGAAAAAAAAAATATTCCAGCCAGAGCTTACTCCTTTAATAGAAAAATATTCTAGGGTACGCCATATTGAAAATATACTAGAGATAAAGGCCGTTCGGTTTACTAGTTTTGGGCATAAGACTTTCCCTATCAGTAAGAGAGATACCCGCCTATCACTAACTTGTTGCACAAAGAGTTCGATTGTTGCTATTGGGATTTGGTTATTTGCTAATTCTAGGGTAGAATAGCGTCGCAATACTTCCTCGATCTCCATGGTTTCGGATAACTATATAGAACAAAAATATGCCTCTGCGTCAACGATTGCCACTTGGAGGCCGTATAAGCAAGAAAGACTACCTCTCTGATATTTTTGGAGAAACCCTAAGGCAAGGACTTATCAATGTCTTTAAATCATTAATATTAATATATCATCTCAAAATCCATTGTTTAACTCTATCACTCTGCCAATTCAGCACCACAAATAAAAAATTATTAAAGATTTTTAATAACATCATCACAAAATCAATCATTCAATAGTATTGAATTAATCCAACAACATCAACCCCTCTCCAAAATTAATCTAACAACATCAACCACTCTCCAAAATTAATCCAACAACTTCAACCACTCTCTATAATTAATCCAACATAAGAAAATACAATTAATCCAACAGCAAAATAAACAAATTAAACTCAATTTTAGAAAAAATAAAACAAAAACAATGATAGAAATGACTAGCAAGGCTGTGCAAAGCCAAGCCGCTATACGCAACTAAGAGGTCGCTGCAACAGCGGTCCTTGGTTGTCGTAGAGGCGGTGGGCACAATTATGGCAGAGGCGATAGTTATGGTGGCAACGGCTGGTAGTGATTGAGAGAGGCTAAGATGAGTTGCTTGAAGGTGTTAGAATTTATAAAATTTAAAAGAGTAAAGAAGAAAGAAAAATTAAAATTAAAATTTTTAAATTTAATATTTTTAAAATATTTATTTGACATTTAAATGTAAAATGCTTTATTCTTTTTTAGTTAATAAAATAACTAAAAGTTGCTATTAATTTTTTAAATTTATGAATATTATTAAAATTAAGCTTTAGCCTATTCAAGATAATATGCCAGTAAAAATAAGCCAGGCACATCAATCCACACAATATTTCCACCATTCATAAGAACAAATTTAGTTTGAGTATGATTAACAATTCATTTTTCACCTATTGTAATTGCAAGTTGTAACATTCTCAAATTTTTTATGTTTGAAAGAACGAAAATTGTTAGACAAAACCAATAATTTTGCATTTTGAAATTAGATTTAATGGTTAGATTGTTATATAAAATTTTGGATAAGATTTATCATTCAATTTTTAACGAAATTGAATAATTTTGGTTTTTTTAGGAAACAGAATAATTTTGGATTTTGAAATTTTAAATTGAATCAAATAACATCTCTCAACATATCCAAATCAAACCGAAATTGGAAAAAAAAAAAACATAGGTTAGGCTTTTTTTAAAAAACCGCCAAATTATAATTAAAAAATATTTTTAATAATTAAAGAAAATGTAAACTAAATATAAAATCCAACATTTGAACTCCTAACCTTAGGTTAGGAACTTACAAGTATTGCCACTTGAACAATGCAAATAGGTTCACCACTGGCTAGGTTTAATTTTCCTATTTTTTAGGAAATCGTTAGTAAAAATTTATGTTCCTATAAGGATCACCTACTTTCATTCAACATTTCTAATTTTATAGAATTTTAACATTAAACAAATGAAATAAATAATTGAATGTCGATTATTAGACATCAAAGCAACAAAAAATGTGTAAACTTAAAAACAATATACATTTAGTATTTTTTTTACAGCACAATATGCAAATAAATAAGTTGAGCAAATGGAAGATGATAGCAATAAGTTGACAGAAAAGGTGTCAGGACTATATGGAGTCTATTAACTCCTTGGTCCACCGGCACACCCACATATTCAACTCAGGTTATTTGCACTCGCAAGGAATCGAACCCCCGCTTCCATCTTTATGGAGGCCTTATAGGCCTTTAGAGGTTCGTCCTTGTACCCATCGGGATAGCCAGCCTGATGGGTACAAGGACGAACTTCTAAAGGCCTATAAGGCCTCCATGGAGATGGGGGCGAGGGTTCGATTCCTTAGAGGCGCAAGTAACCTGAGTTGGATATGTGGGTGTGCTAGTGGCTCTGAGGTGTCATTCAGCCGGTGGATCAAGGAGTTGGTGGACCTCACATAGTCCTGACAAAAATTAGAGATCCTAATAAAGTCCAATTTTATTGGGTCTAGGTTCATTAGTCTAACTATTCCTATTAAATAGGCCTAACAATTTAGGTGAACCTAATTTTTTTTATTTTATCAATAATTTTCTAAGTAATCCTAAATTAAACTATTTAATTTAGGTTACATAGAATAATGTGAAATTACCAATTTATCTATTAAATCTAATTTCATATTATTTGATTAATTATACAAGTTCTAAACATGCTAATCAATCCAAAAATTTAATCTTATTAATTATAATATGCCATAAAAATTTAAATTTTAATTATGGCATGTATGCATGTTATATTATAATAATATGAGTTGGTACAAATGCATGACATGTAATTATGCATGATCATGTCATAATTCATCACATAAATAAATAACATAAATTAATATTTAATATAACTTTGGCCGGGTCTTCTAAGATTTTAAATTACAACCCATAAAATAAAAGTAAATAAATTACATAAACAATACAGGCACGCAGGCCCAGTTGCACGTGATCTTCTCAAGTCCATAACGAGCCAAATTTACTTTCTTTGTAATTTTATACATTTGAGCTTAAGAACTTTTCTTAGGCCCGTAATATATTTTACAAGATAGTCCAACTCTTGAACATATATTTTTTTTTTTACTACCTTAATGCACTTAGATCAACAATGCTAAACCGGTGCCCCTTTATATCAGCCGCTGCTTAGAGAACCCTAAGGCCTTACATTACATTAAATACCATATAATGCATTTAGCCTTTAAATTTGTAAAAAGAAAAAAAAAACGGCTCCCACTTTCTGTTTCTTCCTCTTAAGAAAATCATAAATGGTGCTGTTCTCTTTTTGTTTCTTCACTTTTTTTTTTATTAATACTGTTCTTCATCTTTCAATGGCAAAACATAAATGAATAAATAAATATATTAGCAAATTTTCTTCTTTGCAGCAAAAGTAATGCTATGCCATTTCGTCTTCCGCTTCTTTCGTTTCCATTAATAAATAAATATAAAATATTACAAAAAACAATTCTATACCCATTTATGGGTTTACACAATTTTAATCTAATAAAAAAATATTACAATCAATTTTAGAGGATCATATAATTAACGACCAAATGATCCATACATAAAACAATCATTCATTATATGAATAATATAAAAATGCAAGTACCTACTAAAATATACATATCCATAAAAATAAATCATGATTTAAATAAAATAAATCATAACATAAAATCATATATTCAAGAAACCATTGCTCTGATACCAGTTGTTGGAATATACATGCCTACGACTATATGCATAAAGTAAAGGGTGCTATTTAGCACATTCTAAAGTTCACCCAGAAATCATGCTTCTAAAACTGACGTAAAACTGTAAAACGGTTTCTAACATCATATGCTATTGAAATCTTGTCGAGCGGGTTTTATCTACATCTTTGGAAAACTATATTCAGAATCTGTATAACACAATAACTGTTGTGTGCATATAAATGCATAAATGCTATCGGTAAATCGAAAACTAGTAAAATCCTCGCTCGGCCATTTTCTTTCTAAACTGTACCAATGGTAACCCTAAAGCTCTATACCCACGCAGCGACTCAACTAGCACCGCATACGTGAGTAGGTCACGGTGCACCTCAACTAGCAGCACCCACAGTGACATCTCAAGACATCTCACTGGCTATGCAGCGGAATCATACATCGCATGCATATAGCGAGACAATACCCCGTACACATAGAGTGACTCACATGACTAAACTTCCCGACTTTCTAGAGTTAGTGACACACCCCTAAGACCTGCCCATGTGCACGGGATATACCGGCCGGGTTTAATACAATCATCACCACTATAATATGAGGGTACCAATGGCCCTAAAAACGAATGCAGAAATTTTAAAATTATTTCTCAATTTGAACATGTAAAGGCATGTCTATGAATATGTATCAAGATCATAAATCATGGTTATGCATCGAAAGCTCATAAAACATGCATATTCATTATGCGAAAATATAATAAATGCAAAGTAAAAGAAATGGCAGATTTCCACTCACAACCGCTCCGCGCTCAATTTCGCTCCCGATTACTGCTCCCGTTAACGCTCTCGATTATCTTCACCTACGCACCACAAATGACATTTAGAACTAAATCGAATGCTAGAATCTCATTTAACTACTAAATGCCCTAATCGGCATACAATGCCCGAATGCATACTACTTCCCGATTTTAGTTACGGAACCATAATTGAAACTAACTCACCATCCGGCGCCCTGAAAATTATTGAACACCTTATAACTTGGTTGGACATAATTGCCCTTCACCTTTCCAACATGGACAATTATGTCCTATTTTCTTCATTTTTGGTTTTTCCATCAACCATATACATTCAGTTTACAATATGCACCATTTACACACAACAATTCAATCAAAACACCACTCAATTCCTAACTTCCCTAAAGTAGCAAAATCTCACCCTAGGTTCCAACACATTCCTTTTCTCAATTTCTTGTTCCAATTACAACAAAATCATGCCAATTTCATTCTAAAGCCCTAATTACAACCAATTGAAATCTCTACACCAAAATCACCAAAAACCCTAATTCTCACCTTGCCAATTTCTTCAAATTGATGACTCCTTCAAGCTCCAAACTAGAATTCAACTCAATCTAAGCCAAGAATACACATAAGAATGTCAATTGGAGCATTCTTGAAAGTTTACTTATCAAACTCATGAAATAATGCTTTTCTTACCTCTTTTTCTTGAATTTCCACTAATTGAGGCTTCACTTGAGCTTAAGGATTCATATGTAACCTTATTTTAGCTTGATTACTGATAAGGCGTAATTGTATAAACTATTTTATCTTCCTAACTTGATATTTGTTCAATTTATCTCAATAATTGGGCTATTTATGCGTATTAATGTTGTTTTATAGGTTGAAGCATTATCGGAGCAAAAATACCGGAAAACGGACGCAAATCGGAGCATTAGAGATAAAAATACGAATGGGGGGCACTGTTGCTACAGCGCCAAATCGCAGCGCCGCGGCGCCGGGACCTGGGCAACAAGTTTTGACAGGTTCCTGAAAATCAGGAAACCCAAAAGTAACTCAAAATGCGCCCTAATTCCGTGCTCTTACCTATTTAATTGCTCAAAACTTACATTTTGGGAGAGGACTCCAGCTGGGACAGCAGCTGGAAACACAAAGAAACACCTAACTTCTAAGTTTGAAGAAATCAAAGAGGAGGGAAGCAAGCTTCAACAACAAAGGCATTTGACAGGGATGTCTTCTTTTCTTTGATTCTTTACTTGTTGTAAGATGTTTAGTTTACATGTATTGATGGAATTAGCTTCAAGATTGTGTAGTTTAATGATGAGCTAATTTCGTTCATCTAGGATTACATCCTTGAACTCATTATGTGATTGATTTTAGTTCTCTCTTTTATGGTATTAATTCAGCTTTTGATATATTCATTGTGCTTGTGCTTAATGCTATTTGATTACTTGGCCAGTGGTTAAATTGATCTAGAAATGCTTAAATAAACTTGACAAAGGCATTTAGGTATTTAGTCTTAAGCATATTGATGCATGATCATAGTGTAGTACACTTGAGTTTCATATGAGATAGACATATACTCATAAGGCATGTATGGCTCATAAAACTTGTGCTTAATGAATTTTGTTCAATTTATTTATCATAGACATATAGATATTTGATTGGATGGAATAGATTCACTTGACCTGCAAAAGAGGCTTGTGATGTGTTGAGTGTTTTGGTCAATATATCAAGTTGAGAACCAATAAACATCAAAGAGATTCTGCTGAATTTATTTGCATAATGAGGGATAGTTTGTAATCCTAGGATTTCTCATATTGAATATATTTTGTTGGTAATTTAGTTTATCACTTAGCATAATTAAGTTGTTCTTTTACTTGAGTAGTTTAATCATCATACATTAAATCATTTTCTGGATAATAGTAGAAAGACACCATTTCGGTACTTAAACTAGAAAAGATAAATCATTCTCTGTGGGATCGACACTCTACTTATCATATATTACTTGTTGCGACAACGTGCACTTGCGCTAATTTGTGTTATAGAAATCACACAACAATTACACATGAAATATCATGAAAAAAAACTTGAATAGTCACTGTAGCAGCACCCCCCATTTGAAGCTCGAATTTCTCTCTTTTTTTTGGCTAAGTGTTAGTTTTGATCTCTCTTCAAATTTTTACACACTTCTAACATATATATAGTGCTCCCTCAATTGACCATTTTGCCCTTCAACTTACTTAAAACTTCTAATTTGTCATTAGTTAAAAACTAATTATGTAATTAGTTCATTTGTAACTATCTAGTTAGAATAGTTCAAAGAACTAACTAGAACTTCCAACTTGGCAATCCATGAGATTTCTTCTAATTGGTCCATTCTCTAATATATGGATTATGTTTCTCAACAAAGGCTTGTTCCATTCATAACCCTTAAATGGAAATTCATGTAGTAAATTAGGATTTCCTTTTCTAAGCCAATAGAGAAAAATTTCAAAAATATTCTAGGGTCGTCCGGCGCACCGATCGAGTGTGAAATTATCAAATTAGGTCTAATATCTCTCACGTGCACTATCAAGGGAATATTTCTAAAAGGGTTAAAATCGAGTAACCCTACGGTGTCTTATTTACTCTATATCGAAATCTAGGCGCCAATACTACTAATAGGGATTGGATATTACACTTACTGCGTTTAAAGGCTTTCTTGGCCTTTCCTTCATAACCTGAACCACCACCAATGTTCTTCCTCTTTTTATTTTGCTTAAAGGAAGACTTTTTAGCTTCAGCAACATTTGCCTCAGACTCTCTAGGCTTATCTGATATAGCCTCAAAAGTTTGCAGTTCATTAAGTAGCTAAGTCATACTATATGAGAGCTTGTTCAAGATATAATTTGTTTTGAACTGCGAAAATACTAGAGTAAGAGACTCCAGAATAATGCTGACTTGAGTCTTATCATCTATGGTGGCTCCATGGATCTCTGCCTGATGCATTAAATTAATCATGTTCAAAACATGCTCATGCACCAGAACTTCTTTTTTCATTTTAGCATTCATGTAGCTACGAGTAGCTTCATGGCGGCTTTGTTCCGACTGCTGGCCAAACATCGCTTGGAGAGAGTCCCATATCTCATGTACAGTCTCCAAGTGCTCGTGCTTCATTCTAAGCACATCGCTCATGCTAGCAAGCATATAGCAGCGGGCCTTATTATTGGCCTGTATCCACTTCTCATATTGCTTCCGTACATTACGATGAGCATTGGCTGCAGGTTCTGGAGGACACTCCTCCATAAGGACAAACTTTTGGTCCTCACAGATCAGCACAATATTCATATTGTTTTTCCATTTTATAAAGTTATCACCGGTCAATTTTTCATTTGCTAAGAGGGCTATGATTGGGTTTGTTCCAAACATGATGCTGAAATAAATAAATAAAGCAATTTTAAGAATACTTGAATAAATATCATAACGATTTTTAGAATAGTAAACATGATGTATGACTGCATGTATTTAAACACATAAATATATATACTAATCCACGATAGTTCAATTTAACAATTAATATGCCGCCGTAGGGTAGGTCACATTAATTTAAATTAAAATTAAGACTATCTCGAATTAATAGAAAAATTTTAAAATATCTCATATTTTCATTTACCTATTAACTACCGTTTATTTCGGTCAAGACATGATTAACCTCTTAATTAAACATTATTAGTACGGTCCACAAACATTTAAAATGTAGTAATTTTATCCGGATCACTAATGTAGTGACATTATGGTAGAGGTACTATATATAATATGATTATATAGGACTGGACCAAACGTAGTTTGAATTCTTATGTAAAATACCGTTGTTAATTAAGAATTCAAATAATGTCAACCGATGATCATATGCTGATTAACCTTAATCCTGAGTGATCATAAACTCTTGTTTGTGTCATTATGTCATTTGAAATACTCATTACGGTTTGTTTAAAGAACAGACTAAAAACTTGTATTTTGGGGGCATTGTGAGATAAATGGCTGAGAATATGATTTACAGATATAGAATCCATTCATTCCTAATAGAAGTTAGAAAAAAGGTTCTCTTAAGGGTTAATTCTAGAACTGAACGGTTAGAGCGCTCAATTTGTAATAATGTTACAAATTAACTATTCACCGGTGAATTAATAGTGCTTAAGGATAAAGAAATAATTAGAGGGGTAAAACGATAATTAACCTAGCTCTAATTATGAACCATCTATGAAGGGTTAAATTGCATGTAGTGATTAAATCAATGGACTGTTCTAAGTTTTCTGAGTAAATTATATCTACAATTTCAAGAGTGCAATTCCAGGTTTTTAGTGGAATAACACTGGAATTAATAAATTAAATTAATTAATTAAAGAGTTTAATTAATTATTTAAAATTTATTGAAGCTTGAAATTGTAGGTCCATAGGTCCCCAATACCACCTCTTTCGTTATTACAGTGAACAAATGAAAAGAATTTTGTTATTACACAAATTGTTTGTGTCCAAAAAATAGTTTTCAAATACGTATATTTTATAGTTTTGGATAAAAATAATTAATTAAGAATTAATTAATATAGATAAGATCTTATCCAAATATAATTAAATATTTAATTTAAGAAATTAAATAAATAAAATCTTAAGGATAATTTTTTGAAATTATCAAAAAGATTTTAGTTTTAATTTTAGTGTTTTTCTTTTATTAAAAGATTAATAATGCTCAAATGTTGGGTATTATACGTTAACCACAAAGAGTAGGACTCTATGTGGTTTACATGAATTAGGTCTCCTTTTAAGAGATAATAATTTAATTAGTAAATGTTATTAATTAATTTTTGTTTTAAAATAAGAATACTAGTCTAAATAAAACACAACAGACATATGTGAAAAACGAAATATACGTATTTTTTTCTTCAGAAAAGAAAAACAAAAGAAAGAAGCTCACTCTTCCCTTCACTGTAAAAAAACAAGAGGCTTGGTTTGGAATCCTTTGGTGGAAGAAAACTCTGCGTGGATTTAAGGTATGTTTTATTAAATTTTATTTACAGTAACATCAAAATCATATATTCATAAGATCCTTAGATAAAAAGTGTTTTTATCTAATGAAAACAAAGATTAAAGAATTTTTGTTTTTTTTATTCCGCTGCGTTATGAATGTTATAACAATAAAATCATCCAACAAAAGGTTATTAGTTAAAGAAAAATAAAGATTAAAAAATAGCAATGGGTTAACAAGGAAGATGATGTCGCTCAAGGTAGAAGCCACTGTTCTAAAGGAAGGGTGATTGTCGTGATGTGTTGAAGTTCTGACAGTGGCGGCCAAAATGGGAGAGGTCGGCTTCAGAGACAAAGTGAGAGGATTGAGCTAGGGTTAGATTTGGTGCTTTAATTCTATGGATTCAATGTGGATTGATATAATTATTTTATTTTAATTTATATTTTGAATCTATAAAACTTAAATCCCACAAAATCGGACTGACTGGATTGATATGATTTTTTTATTTTAATTTATTTTGTCCAATCTTAATTTTAAAGCTTAAGTCTAATTTTCAAAAGTTAATTGTTTAAGTTTTAAACTAAAAATTTACTAATTTTTTTAATATTAAAGAGAAAAATTCAAATTCAAAATCTCTACTTTAATGAAAGATTAATATATTACAAATTCTTTATTATTAAATTATTTAAGTAAGTACTTCTTTATATTGATTCTTACAAATAAAAGAGTCCATTTTAAACTCTCTATTTTTTATTCAGTTAATCAATTTAATTCCTTAGATTTATTTTACGACAAACTAATGTGTTTGAGGGGAGCTTATATGAATTAATAGAATTATTGTGAGTAATGTGTAATTTCGTGCATGTGATTACATTTAAATAATTTGTTTTTACCTATATTATAGTTTTGTTAGAATTTTGCTTCATTTAAGATTTTATGATTTTTCAAAAATAGAATTTAGTTAAAATATATCTATTTCATAGCATGTCTATATTTGAGCATTTATTATATATATAGTTTCTCTATTCTAACTTTACAAAAAATTACTTTGTTACCCTTACAAATTTTTCATAGTTATGAAAAGACCGTCAAAAAATTACTTCGTTATTCTCATGCATTTTCTATAATTATAAAAAGATTCTCCATCCTTTTACAAAAAAGAAATTTTGTCATAAAAAAATCCTCATTCCTTAATTATTTTTCTTTCTTTTTATAAGATTTGAGATCAATTAAGTTGTTACACAAGTAATTATGGTAATAACTCAAATAATCTCAGTTATAATTCAGTAATTAAATTTGTATTAAATGTGTTCCCAACTAATTTTTAAGTGCATTTGTATTGTCGAAATTAATTCTTTTATAAAATATGTGTTTTGGTTGTTAAAAATAATATTTAATATGTAATAATTAGAAATAAATGTTGAATTCCAACTTGTTCCCGTCCCCCATGGTGTTCATGACCAGTTTATGGAATCCTTAGTGGGTTTAGGTTACCTAATGTAAGTCATCTACACTTTAAGGGAATTGGCCTACTGTTATCTGCATCCTTTGAAAAGGATTTTAAATAATTTGTGCAAGTTGATTGGGCCTATTTGGATAAGTCCCAAACTCTTTCAACTATTTCATATGCCCCAATATATTGGGGACTCGCTTTCCTCGCTTCCTAAATCTTAGTAATTCCTTCCATAGCGATATCTTTAAAAAGTCCTTCTCACTAATCTGAAACTTCAAGTCTCTTCTCTTATTATTTGAATAACTCTTATGTCTATCATCAACTATTTTCAACCTCTACCTAATAACTTGAATCTTCTTTGAAGTGATCTGGACAATTTTTGACCTAACCAGCTTCCTTTCACCTACCTCATCCCAACAGATTAGAGTTCTGCACTTTCTTCCATACAATGCTTCATATGGTACAATCCCGATGGTAGTCCGGTAGGTGTTATTATAGGCAAACTCCATCAGTGGTAGATGAGTATCTTAACTCCCTTTAAACTCCATAACACACGCTCTAAGCATATCCTTGAGTGTCTGAATTATCCGCTCAGACTGGCCATCCGTTTGTGGATGAAAGGCCGTACTGAAATTCAATTTAATGCCTAGAGCTTTCTGTAAGCTGGGCTAAAATCGAAAAGTGAACCGTGGATCCCTATCTAACACAATGGATACTAGAACACCATGGAGTCGTACCACCTAATCTATGTACAACTGGGCCAATTTCTCTAAAGAATAATTACTTATAACGGGTAGAAAATGAACAGATTTTGTCAGTCTATCAACAATTACCCATATTACGTCGTTGCCTCTTTAGCTACGCAGAAGTTCTACCACAAAATCCATCATTATTCTCTCCCATTTCTACTCAAGAATCGGAAGAGGTTGTAAGAGCCTTGCAGGTTTCTGATGTTCAGCCTTTACTTGCTGGCAAATTAGGCATCTTGAGACAAATTCGACTATATCTTTCTTCATGCCCTTCCACCAGTAGTGCCTTTCTAGGGTACAGTACATCTTTGTGCCCCCTGGATGCATAGCATATGGAGAAGAATGAGCTTCTTCCATAATCTCTCTTCTTAACTCATTTACATCTGATATACATAATCTCCAACACAAGGTTACTACACCATCCTCGGTCACTGAAAGATCTTTCTGCTGCCCAGACTCGATTTCACCCTTTAATTTAACTACCTGTGGATTTTGAGTTTGTAGTTCTTTTATCCGATCAACCAGTATCGGACGGACCTGAAATATGGCTAATAGTGCTCCCGAATCTGATAATTCTAATTTTACACCCAAAGACCTCAATGCTATCAACATTGATAGATATATGACCTTCAAGTGAGCTATTGAACCAACAGGCTTTTTGCTGAGAGCATCTCCTACCATATTAGCTTTTCCCAGATAGTACTCCAGGGTGCACTCATAATCCTTAATAAGCTACATTCACCTTATCTGCCTCATATTCAGTATTTTTAGGTGAACAAGTACTACGAACTCTTATAGTCCATAAAGACTTACAAGGAACCCCATACAAATAGTGCCTCCAAATTCTTAGAGCAAAACCTATTGCAGCTAGTTCTAGGTCATGTGTAGGATATTTCTGTTCATTGTTCTTTAATTGTCTAGAAGAATAAGCTATTACTTTCTCTTTCTGCATCAGCACACAACCTAGACCTTGCCTGGAAGCATCACAATATATGGGTAAATCTGTCTTTCCCTGACAAAAGTGTAAGCATTAGAGCCGAAGTCAACCTTCACTTTAGCTCTTCGAAACTCAGCTGGCACACTTTCGACCATACAAACTTCTCTTATATCTGGGTTAGTTTAGTCAGAGGAACAACTATCTTTGAAAATCCCTCTACAAATTTTTTATAATATCCAGCCAAACCCAAGAAACTACAGACCTTCATCACATTCATGGGCTATCTCCAATTCCCTATAGCTTTAATCTTCTAAGTATCTATTGTTACCCTTTTTGCAGAGATTACATGTCCAAAAAATGCCACTCTATCTAGCCAAAATTAACATTTACTGAGTTTGGCGTACAATCGATGCCTCCTTAAGGTTTACAAAATAATCCTCAGATGTTCTGCGTGCTCTTCCTCATTGCTTGAATACACCAGTATATCATCAATAAATACTATCATAAATTAATCTAAATAGAATTTAAAAACTATGTTCATAAGATTCATAAAAAGCAGCTAAGGCATTAGTCAACCCAAAAGGCATAATCAAGAATTCATAATGTTTGTATTAGGTTCTAAAGGCCGTGTTGGGAATATATTCCTCCTGGATTTTCAGTTGATGATAGCCTGACCTCAGATCTATCTTGAAAAATACTCTAGCCCCTAGTAGCTGATCAAACAAATCATTAATTCTTGGAAGTGGATATTGATTACGCACTGTTACTTTATTCAATTCCCTGTAATCAAAACATAATCTCATACTTCTGTCTTTCTTCTTTACAAACAAAACCGGTGCCCCCCCAAGGAGAAGTACTCGGTCTCTTTTATTCACCAACTCTTCTATCTGCACCTTCAATTCTTTTAATTCTGAAGGAGTTATTCTATAGGGTGCTTTGGAAATTGGTTCCGTTCCAGGGGTTATTTCTATTCAAAACTCTATTTCCTTATCTGAAGGTAAGCCCAGAACATCATCTGAGAATACATCCAGAAACTATCTAACCACTGGAATATCCTCCAATTTTATTCCACCGTCTCTTACTTCTATGGCATAGACTAAGTACCCCTAACACGACTTCTGAAGCATCTTTCTTGCCCTCATTATCGACATTATACTGGTGGGAAGTGATTTTTGGACTCCATAAAAAATGACTTCCGTTCCCCCTAGGCTACATAATCTGACTTCTTTTCAGAAATAATCCACCGAGGCCCGATATTTAGACAACTAATCCATTCCCAAAATCACTAATGGCTAGCAAAATTAAATCCGCCACGAATTCTTGGCCCTCAATACTAATATTACTACCCTTATTCACCATTTCTGCCACAATGGAGTCTCCTGTAGGAAGAGAAACTACTACCGCACAATCTAATATTTGTGGCACTATACTAGCATTTGCAGTAAACTCCATAGAAATAAAATAATGGGTCGCTCCATAATCTATCATTATATAAACATCTCGATAAAAAATTGACATCGTATCTATCACAACTTGTAGGTGGCATCTGCCTCCTGCTGGGTCACTGTAAATACCTTAGCCTGGGTATGAGGTCTGCCTTGCAGTCCTCTGGATGATCCTCCTCAACCAGCTCCCCTATTAGGCTGGCCTGAGCCACTCGGCCTTGTGAATTGGGAACCACCTCGAATCTGTCCTCAGCCACCACTAGTTTATCCCAACGTTGGTGGTCTACCTTCTAGCTTACTACTAGCTCCATCATTTGGGCAATCTCTTATGTAGTGGCCCTCTTGACCACACTTATAACAATCGATAGTCCCCTTTCTACAATCCCCCGGATGGGCCTTGCCACATTTATTACACACTGAAAAATTCTTCCAACTCTCCTTAGTGCTTCAGAATTTGGCCAATGGTTGCCTAACTGAAGCTTGACTAGATTGAGCTCCTTGGTTTGGTTTCTAACTGCTGGACCATATAGATCTTTCCTTTGTTTATGTAAATTTACTAGGTCCTCCTCGAGAACCACTTGACCAACCTCTTTTCTGGGCCTGCTATTTCAGTTTAGGAATAGTCGCCATACTTCTTTCAACTCGAGTTACAGCTTCTACCAATGCTCTATAATGAGTGTGGGCTGTCAATACCACGTACGCCCAAATATGAGGATTGAGACCCACTGCAAACTGATTGACCTTCTGCTCTTCATTATCAACTATAAAGGCAACGACATGGAGGAGCTTTGAAAACTTCTTCTCATATTCTATCACCGAGAGAGAACCTTGTTCCAACTTGAAGAACTCTTCTATCTTCGTATCTTTATAACTTTTGGGGTAGAACTTATTGAGAAATTCCTCTTTGAAAAGCACCCAAGACACCCTATTGGCATTTCTCATTTGCAAGGCCTTCCATAAATCTTTTGCTCATTCCTTTAACAGAAATACGGAGTATACCACCATCTGTTCTTCAGTACATCTATAACCTAGAAAATTTCTTTATTTTCTCTAACTAGGATAAGGCTCTCTCAGAGTCTCCTGTACAATCATACGGCTTAGCACTTAATTTCTTGGCCCACTCGATGGTCACTCCTGTCTCTCTCAACTGCTAGATTGCTACCGCTAGTATCTAGGTCATCTGAGGTACATTTATATTTCTACCCTCTGACTCAGCAGGCTGAGATGACTCAGGAGGGGTCTGAGGCGTATGAACATTTACCTACTCATTCCCCTGCTCCTCTTCAGATACACGAGCCTTCACAGCTGCTCTCCTAGTATGTGAGCCCCCACAACGATGCATATTTTATGTGAATTTAGTGATGCAAATAATTATCAAATGCATAGAATTTAATTTAATAAACTTAGAAGAATATACATGGAATTTTAAGAATCGCATTCTAAAAATAAACGTTTTAACCAAAAACTTCAAAAATTGAGTTTTGATACCACTCTGACAGGACCCGCCCCAAGACCCTCAATTGTAAATCTCAGTGGCACTGCCGGGCGCCTCGACGGAAGTTCCCCTGAGTTTAACTGTGTAAGTTGAGAAATTTTGCGAGGTGAACCCCTTTTTAGTTCTTGCTATTACTGAAAAAATCCTTGAATATACGTGAAATTAACTTCTTAAAGTTTCAAAAACAAAATGGGAAGAGTTTCCCCTATTGTTTTGAAATCCAATACCAAACCTATAAACAAAATTACACTTCTATTTCAAACCATTTATCAATACTACCAAATAGTACCTCCAGTCATTTCCAAAACCAAATCCAACTCAACTCAATAATTTCATTATGATCATAGAACTAGAATACTGATAAAAAAAAATGAAGCGATCATCAAAATATCAAAACCTTTTATTGGTTGTCCAAAACTATGTACAATACATAAGCCTAGAACTACCATGCTGAAAGCAAAAAGAGTGCTATTTAGCATATTTACATTTACAAAAATGATCTTCAAATTTGGCCCACTAATCAGTAGTAGGAGAATCAACAGCTTGCATACCGAGACCTGCACCTAAAAGGAGGGTTTAAAAAATATAAAACACAAAATGAGTGAGCTAAAGGAGCTTAGTGAGTGCATTTAAGATTTTAAATAAAATAAGATTCTGCATAGATATTAAATTCTAAAGAACATGCATAAATCATGCTTCTAAAACTTGTATAAAGCTGTAAAATGGTTTCTAACATCATATGCCGATGAAATCTCGCCGATCGGGTTTTATTTACATCTTCAGAAAACAATATCCAAAATCTGTACAACATAATAACTAGCATGTATATATAAATGCATAATATATGATCGATAGATCAAAAAAATATTAAAGCCCACGCTCGGCCATTTTCATTCTAAACTGTACCAATGGTAACATTAAAGCTCTATACTCACGCAGCGACTCAACTAGCACCGCACACGTGAGTAGGTCACAAAGGCATCTCAACTAGCAACACCCACTATGACATCTTAAGACATCTCATTGGCTATGCAGCGGAACCCTACATCGTATACATATAGCGAGACAATACCCTATACACATAGAGCGACTTATATGACTCGACAACCTAACTTCTCAGAATTAGTGACACGCCCCCCAATACCTGCCCATATGTACGGGATATACCGGCCGGGTCTATATCACCACCACTATAATCTGATGTAATAGTTTTAAAACTGTTTCTTAAACCGAACATTTAAATGCATGTCAATGGCTATATTATCAAAATTGTAAATTATGTTTATGCATTAAAACATATAAAACATACAATTTCAATATACGAAAATATGTTAAACGAAAGATAAACAAGGACATATTTTCACTCACAACCGCTCCGAACTTAATTTCGCTTCAGATTTCTGCTCCCATTACCGGTCTCAATTTTCTTCACCTACACGCCAAAAATGACATTTAGAACCAAATCAAATGCTAGAATCTCATTTAACTACTAAACGCCCTAATTTGCATACAAAGCTCGGATGGATACTACTTTTCAATTTTCATTTATAAAGCTATTCAATCATATCTGATTCACCATCCGATGCCCTTAAAATTAATTAACACCCTATAACTTTGGTTGGACATAATTGCCCTTCACCTTACCAAAATGGACAATTATGTCCCATTTTCTTCATTTTTATTATTTTCCATCAACCCTATACATTCAATTTGCACAAGGCACCATTTATACACCACAATTCAACCAAAACACAACTCAACCTTAACTTCCCTAAAGTGGCAGAATTTACATCCACCACCTAACACATTTCTTTTCTCAATTTCTTAATCCAATAGCATCAAAATCAAGCCAATTTTCATTCTTATGCCCTAATTACAACCAATTGAAGTCTCTACATCAAAGTCACCCAAAACCTTAATTCTTACTTTGTCAATTTTTTCAATTTGATGACTCCTTCAAGTTCCACACTAAAATGTAACTCAATCTAAACCATTAATACACACAAGAACATCAATTGAAGCAATCTTGAAAGTTCACATATCATCCTCACAAAACAATACTTTTCTTACCTCTTTTTCTTAGATTTTCACTAATGGAAGTTTCAATTGATCTTAGAAACTTGTGGTTGGGTTTATTTTGGCTTGATCAAGCATGAAAAATCATGAAATCACTTTGGATTTCATTGTAGCAATGTCACCCATCACTTGGCCAAAATGTTCACTCTTTTAAGCTCTAAGATGTTATGCTTTCCTGTCTAAAAAGTTCTACACAATTCCACCTTTATATAGTGCTATTTCAATTGTCTAATTTGCCCCTCAACTTACTCTAAATTTATACTTTGCATTGGTTGGAAAGTAAGTATGTAATTGGTTCATTTGTAACTATTTAGTTAGAATAGTCAAAGGAACTAAGTAGAATTCCCAACTTGGCAATCCATGAAATTGTCTCTAATTGGTCTATTTTCTAACATATGGATTTGTTTCTCAATAAGAGCTTGTTCCATGCACAACTCTTAAATGGAAATTCATGTAGTAATTTAAAATTTTCTTTTCCAAGCCTATGAGAAATATTCTATGGTCATCTGACACTCTGACTAAGTGTGAAATTACTAAATTAGGTCTAATATCTCTAACACACACCATAAAAAAATATTTCTAATAGGGTTAGAATCGGGTAACCCTATGGTGTCTTATCGCTCTATACCATAATCTAGGCACCAATACTACTAATAAGGATTAGATATTACATTACCCTAAAAATGTACTTCTAATTTTTACTCTAAAGAATCCTCTCAATTCTTTGTTTTCCCTCCTTTTGTTACTAGTTACTTAAACTTTCAAACTTTTCTCCATCAATATAGCGACAATATTGAAGGATTTGAAAATATCTTTATTAATGAATTGAATTCTATGCTTTAACTCATTGACAATGTCAGAATAAAAAACCTTCCCATAGGAAAATCCATTAAGAACCTACCATCCATTCTATGGGAAAACTTCTCTTTTTAGGGACCACTTAACGAGTTTTAGGTTCCTAATTCCTCTCATAATCCATAAATTCCTTCATGTCACTGATTTGTCCTATCTCCAAATTCATCCTAATGTCTTTCATCTGCTCTAAGACATGGCCCATCCAAACCATATAATCACTATTACTTATTGCCTGACTTTCTATAGTGTCTTTATCACCTATACCCTAAAACGGGGAAAACTCAATTATTATTTCTCCTTTATAAAGTAAATGATGTTCACTGATTTGAAGGACAGGAAGGTGAACTTTAAGAAGTATGTTATCATCATCAATGGCGATTAGACGAAGCCTGGTTACTTGTACGAGGTGGCCACTTTTATTGATTATTATGATAGTTGAATTAGTCTTTCCCTTTCTTTCATTCTTGGGAGAGAGAGGTTTCTGAAAAAAAATTATTTTTAGAAAGATGATTTCCCATGCTCAATTGAACAGCCACCTGTTCTAATTGGCTTACGCTGTTAGGAATAAATGCGTCAATTCCCCTACTTCTAAACCGTGGAGGACTGAGTACTGACTCTAACGCCTTTAGACCTCAAAATCTTTATAGGCTATACGGATTTTTATTTTAGGGGGTTCCACAACCTCATTATGTTCTTTTAATTCCTTTATGATGAAATTTTATTCCCTTTTCGTTCTAGTTAAACGACCAACCTCTCTTATAGTGAGGCATGTTCTTAACTCTTATCATAGTTAACCTGAGTAAATTTCAGTGTACCAAAATTTTATTCAATCATAAAATTCCCTCCAAAGAAAGAAAAAAGAAACAAAAATATAACCAAAAAGTATTCTACGAGTGATAAGAAAATTGAGAACATGAAATAATCATCCATAAATACAAATACCAAAATATCTCTACTAAGTTCTAATAAGAGAAAAGAATTAAGAACTCTTTTGCAGCACTCTGTGGCCTACCTTAGGAAAACTAACACGCCCTATCTGAAACGCAACAAACTGAAGGGAATTTTTTTTTAAACAAATAAGGGTGAACATAAAACTTTGTGAGTGGACACATATATATTTTTTACATTATACTATGTTAACTATAATAATATACCGCAAAAGAAAATTTTGTTAAGGACATACTAAAATCCATATGTAATATTTAACAAAATATTTTGCACCTGAGAAAAACTTGTGAATTTTTCATCTTTTTGTAAAATAACTTGGCTGGATTTCTAATTTAAATATTACACTGGTAGCTGAAAAAGACACCTAACAAGTACCCAAGAAAAATAACTGGTCATATATTTGGTGCAACTATTAACACATAAGCAAAGCAAAAGAGATAAGTTGGTCATACACCTGGTGGTATTACATCGCACAGGCAGAGCAAAAATACTAATTGGTTGTACACGTATGTGCAGAGCTATGCCTCCGAAGGGCTAGGCATTCAAACACACGGCCCAAAGTTTTTGTGTGTATCCGAACGTGTCCCAAAAACCTATATCTGAAACTGAAACTGAATAGGAAAAAAATACATGCTAGGTGATTTAAAAATTAACAAATGAAATAAGATTTTTATAATCAATCCGTAAAATCATAATTCATTTAAAATAATTTGCTAATATCAAAATAGAAATTACAAAAAATTTAACTCTCAAAACAATGTTTATTTCATAATAAATATAATGCAGTTAAGATTACAAAGATAAATGCTCTTTTTAAAAATAAAGAAAATGATATCAGATATTCTTTTATTTATTCTAGTATAAATGCTCTTTTTAAAAATAAAAAAAAACAATATAAAATATTCTTTTATTTATTCCAGTAAACTGAAATTTAAAATAACTCTTCTAAAAAAATAATGGTAACTATTGTTAACTTAAAATGATAATTATAAAATTGATCAATAATTATAATCTTGATATCATACCAAAAAATAGTAAGACAAAACATTAAAATTTACTATATAACTATAAATCTGATTTTGTTTTTCGAAAAATATATATTTTGAACAAAAACATTTATATAGGCATGCAAATTTAGTAATCCAACAGCTATATTAAAAAAAAATGTTAGTTTGTTAACAATACAACTCTATGACAGTAAAGATATTTACTTTTATAACTGCGCATGAAAGATGATTATCATTAATTTGTTTTAGTATTTGTCTTAGTGTTACAACTACAGAAGGCAACAATACGTTAACAGTAAAAGAAATATATATATACACACGTTTTACTAAAATCTCATTAATTTAGTGGTATCCATAAGTCATGACTCTAAGCAAAATATTTAACTTGTTATTAAAATTTAATGTAGAATTTAAATTGCTCAAAACAATTTTAAATCGGAAATTATTAACAGAGTCCATCAGGCAAGTAGAATCCAATACGAAAACTACCTTAGCCATCATTACAGAACGTGAAGGATTGAAACTTATTTATTCATACAATATAATTTTTATTTTTTTATTCTGTTACTAAAACTATAGATAATTCTAGTTTCTAGCATCCACCAATTAAAATTCCTTACCATCAACACTTTTAATAGGATTCAACAATTCAGCTTAATAAATAATAATAACGAATCCTTTAAACTACAAATTTGATTTCTGTGATACTTTATGTAACATGCTTAATTACGTATACTGTTTATACAAGAAATAAGGTAATAAAATTTCAATAAATCAAAAACATAAAACTTCTTTTATATTTTTTTTTGGAAACATAATTAATTATACGTAAAGAAATATATTATTTCACTCACAATTTCGATGAATTAGTCTTGGATTTCTTCAAATTCTTCTTCTTGCTCAGCATTTTCTTTCCCTCCTATAATGTGAAAAATAATGAAAAGAAGAGAAGTAAATGAGAACTCACAAACTAAAAACTAACATTTAATAAAACTAGCGTTATATAAATTTATTCCTATCAGAGCACTTCCCACTACATCTAAAACTCATGTCTCAAATTTCATTAACCCTTAATTGCCTTCCTTCAATAACCACTTTAAATACTCGTTTTCCTAGTTTCCTCCCACGGACATCTTCCTTTTATTTCTTCATACACACACGTCTCTTTTAATTATTAGTTATCTTTTTGTTTGTTTTTTTGCAAACATATCCTCAAATATTACGCGCTTTAGAATTTCAAGATTTATCTCATCTCTTTATCTTTGAGTTTAAATAAAACTTAGATAATTTTCTCCTAAAAAAAATAATTTATTAAATTTATTATTTTTTTACCATCCCGTAAAAACAGGTACTACATTTCTCCCCCGTTAATGAAATTTCATCCTCAAAATTTTCTTTTGTATCTGATTGAAACAATTTAGAGTATTGAACTCGCATAAGATCTTCTTGCTCCCATGTAGCTTTTTGCTTTGCATGATTACACCATCAAACCTTTACCAAAGGGATAGTTTTTTTACGTAGTACCTACTTTTTTCGGTCAATTATTTCCATCGCATCCTCTTCATAAGTCAAATCTTCCTTCACTTGGATTGGTTGCTGTTCTAAAATATGACTTGGATCGAACACATACTTGCGTAGCATAGAGATATGAAATACGTGATGAATCCCTGATAGCTCTGGTGGCAATAAAAGACGATAAGCAATTGTCCCTACACGCTCAATGATCTCATAGAGGCCTATGTATCGTGGGCTTAACTTTTCTTACTTCCTAAATCGAAGTATTCTTTTCCATGGTGAAAGTTTTAAGAACACCTTATCTCCCACATTGAATTCAAGATCTCTTCTTTGTATATTTGCATAGCTCTTTTGTCTATCTTGCGCTGCTTTTTGTCTACCTCTGATCAATTGAATCTTCTCATTAGAGTCTTGAACAATTTCAGGTCCCAATAATCTCATTTCTCCTACTTCACCCTAAATACCGGTGTCCTATATCTCCTCCTATATAAAGCCTTATATGGTGCCATTTGAATACTAGCTTGATAGCTATTATTGTAAGTAAACTCCATAAGTGGTAAGTATCTATCCCAACTACCATTAAACTTCATCACACATGCTCGAAGCATATCTTCTAATGTCTGGATGGTACATTCTAACTGCCTATCACTCTGAGGGTGGAAAGCAGTGCTAAAACTCAATTGTGTACCCATAGCCTCTTGTAAGTGATACTAAAATTTAGAGGTGAATCTCGAATCTCTATCAGACACTATTGATACAAGTATACCATGGAGACGCACTATCTGTTGGGATTTATACTTACGTGTCATTCCATTTTGTATAAATATATAATGATAGTATTTATACAATTATCATTTCTAATAAAATCGTTAATATTATTTATTATTAAATGGTAAGATGTTTGTAATGTTTCAGACAATGTATGATCTGAAGGAGTTCAGATCTGGTCTAAAAGAGTTTAGACCAGTGCTAAGAGTTAGCAACGCTTATAGTTATAAGCACTAAGAGTTAGTAAGTTTATAAAAGTTAGTGAAATCTAAAGAGTTAAAGCTTTATCTGAAATAGGATAATGACCTAAGAATATATTAGCAATCACATAGCTGTAAAAGAGTTACAGATAGTGCTAGAAAATGTCATTATGCAAGTATGTTCTCAAACACAATGTTCCTGATTTAATTTCATCGATGCGGGTCTATTAGTGGAACCCATTAATATAGATTAGTGTATGTCTACATCTGAATGGTCCAGATGGTTAGTCTTAGCAAATAATGAGCATAGTGGAAAGCTCATATAGAGATGCAAGTATTCAATAAGGATATTGAACAGACTCACGAGGACCTCCAATAGACATCTCATGAAGCCGTCAATGGAAGGTCTTCTGAGTTGAGTAGTATTTGTGGTCCTTTGACCTGAGCACCACGGTAGGCTTGTGAGTGATCCACCATACTTTGGTTCCACACATGTAAGAAACCTTTCATGGTCTGACCGCTGGGTGTCACTGGATATGGTCCGATGCTTATGGAGTTCAATGTGCATAGATATGGGATCCATCAACTCATATGAGTCGATTGTATATCTTGATGCTCAGATATTGTATTTCAAAAAGTCTTATGGACAAAAGTATAAACCTCAAAAAATATATTCTGAAGGAATAAACAATATCACAAAAGTGTTTGTGGATATTGTTTAATGAAATATAAATCTGGAGATAAGTTCATGGTTGAGAAAAATAGAGATTTGACGATAATGATCTATATCTCTACTCTTCAAGGATATAATTGATGGAAGGATTATACGAATATGCAATAACCTCAACTTGTATGGTCTAACACATTGATTTGTAATATCTATAATGTGTGTGTGGAACATCGTTCACAGACGTATGGAGGAGCTCCATATGACAAATCAGGTGTGGATCTAAAGAGTCTCATAATATGAAATGTACTCGTTGCGCACTGGGGTAGCAGATTAGATTGAATAATTCAATCCAATAAATTTCAACAAAATAAGATAATTATTTCGGGATCCCTTGGGATGTACATTTGTCAAGACTTAATTATTAAGTATATCATTGAATTAATTAACAAGGGTTGTTAATTAATAAGATGTTGACAAGTTGCACAATTTAGTCCATGATTTGATTTTACCTTAGTTTTACCATTTAATCATAGTAGTAAAAACTAGTAAGGTAAGAAGTAATTATTCAAAATTGTTTTGAATAATTAAATTTTATATTATTAAATAATAAAAAAATAATTTTATCATGGCATTGTATTTTAATACAATGAGGGGCCTAGATGTTGGCCATTTATTTACCCATTATAATTATAGTAATTATATTTGTTAGGTAAAGATTAATTTAGGTAGCCATTATTCTAGTGTTTGGTTTAATTAATCCTAAGTGGGAGACCAATAATAAAATTGGTGGAGCACTTATTTTTTGTTTAATCAAAGTGTTGAATAAACAAAAATGATTTTGGCTAACATTTGAATTGATTCATTCAATTCTTGGGAGAGAATTCGACAAAAGTGAAGGGAAAAGAGGTAAGAGAGAATTTTGAGTTTTATTCTTTCAAGTGTTGGAAAATAAATAAACTTCTCTTCATCGCTTTTTGTAATGGATGGCTAAAATGAACAAAATAAAAATGAAGAAGAAGATAATTATTTTAAAAAAGAGTTATTCAAAATAATTATCATGTGAAAATTGTTTCTAAGAATTATACAAGAGTTGTATGTAAAATATTACTAATTAATACAAGAGTTTTATGTAACATATTTACCATCTCCATTTAAGAAACAAAATTGTACTCAAAAGAGTTTGAATACATATTGTTGAAAATTTTAAAACTAAGCCACCATTCTAGCTCCTTAATCCCACCAAAAGTTATAGACTAGAATTGTTCAACATATACTTCAAGATGAGCTCTTCACATGGATTATTGGTGGACTTGAAGAATTTGTAAAACTACCTTCATTAGGTAAGTGTTTTACATAATATTTTAATACAATTGTTTATCATGTTTATAAATGTATAATTGTTATACTTATTCATATATATGATATATGTGTTTAATTATTAAATTAGGTGTATTTGTTAAATTGTTATACACACTCGATTCCCAACACTATCTCATCCACGTAGATCCTTACTATCTTATCCAATGGGTAAGTCATTTTAATAGGTATAAAATATACAGATTTTGTAAGCTGATCCACAATTACCCAAATTTCATTATGACTCCCTTGAGAACGAGGAAGGCCTACCATAAAATCCATGGTAATATGCTTCCATTTCTATTATGGAATTGCCAATGGCTGAGAAAATCCTGCTGGTCTTTGATGCTCAACCTTAACTTGTTGACAGACTAAACACCTAGTCACGTACTCTGCTATCTCCTTTTTATGCCTTGCCACCAATAATGCTTCCTTAATATTCATACATTTTTATACTCTGAAAAATGGGCTTCTTTTAGAATCTCCTTCTTTATGTCTTCAACATTAGGCACACAAAGTCTATTGCCTATGGTTAAAACTCCATTATCTCTCACCGAAATATCAGCTCGTAAACCTGCCATCACTTCCTTCTTCAACTTGGCTAAGTGTGGATCCTGACCTTGCATTGCATATATTCGATCAGTTAGAGTCGGTCTAACTCAAAAGCTAGCTAATAATACTCATAAATCATTAACAGATAGCTCAACTCCCATGGACCTAAACTCAATCAGTAAAGGAAGGTAGGTTACCCTTAAATAAGCCAAAGAACTCGAAGACTTCCTGCTAAAAGCATCTGTTACTACATTTGCTTTTCCTGGATGGTAATTAATTATGCAGTCATAATCCTTGATCAACTTCATCCATCTCCTCTACCTGAGATTCAACTCTATCTGAGTGAACAAGTACTTTAGACTCTTATGATCATGAGTTGGATAGTTTAGCTTATGCTTCTTGAGTTGTCGAGAAACATAAATGCACAACCCAAACCATGTTCGGATGCATCATTATACACCACAAACCCTTCACCACCATATGGACGTGTAAGTATTGGAGCTGATGTCAATCAAGCTTTAAGCTCTTTAAAACTCTTCTCACAATCATCTGGCACTCAAACTTAACATTCTTACGAGTAAGTTGTGTTAATTGAGCTGCTATCTTAGAAAATTCCTTCACAAACCTCCGATAATAACCAGCCCATCCTAAAAAGCTCCTAACCTCTCTAGTAATGTTAGGTTGTTCCCAATGTACTACTTCTACTATCTTTTAAGGGTCCACAAGAATCCCTTTGGTTGATATAACGTGCCTAAAAAATGCAATCTTATCTAGCCAAAACTAGCACTTGCTTAGCTTAGCTTAGCATAAAGTTATTTATCCCTTAAAGTTTGTAAAATAATATTCAAATGCTCCTCATGTTCTTCTTTACTCCGAGAATATACAAGTATGTCATCAATAAATACAATGACAAACTTGTCTAAATAAGGTTGGAATACTTTGTTTATTAAATCCATAAAGGCTTTCAGAGCATTTGTTAAGCCAAAAGGCATCACCAAAAACTCATAATGCCCATATCGAGTTCAAAAAATAGTTTTTAGAACATTTGTCTCCTTGATTTTTAACTGATGGTAACCTGAGCGTAAGACTATCTTAGAAAACACTTTAGCACCTTGTAACTGATCAAATAAGTCATCAATATGAGGGAGTGGATACTTATTTTGTACTATAACTTTATTTAGCTCCCGATAATCAATACATAACTTGAAGGTTCCATCTTTATTTTTCACAAATAGAACTGGTGCACCCCAATGAGATACACTCGGTCTAATGAAGCCCTTACCTACCAGCTCTCGTAACTGAACCTTTTACTCATTCAACTCTATTGGAGATATCTTGTAAGGTGTAATGGAAATAGAAGTTGTCCCTGGTACAAGATCTATACTAAACTCGATCTCCCTATCCACCGATAACCTAGAAAGGTCTTCTGGAAACATATCTTGAAAATTCTGCACCACTGGAATATCCTTTAACTTTACTTCACTAATTCTGGTATCAATCACATGTGCCAAGTATGTCGTACATCTCTTCCTGAGTAGACGCTTAGCAGACATGGCTGAGATAATACAGGAAGGAAAAATACGACGCTCTCCAAGGAACAAAACCTCAAGTGTCCCAAGTTTCTTAAACACTACCTATTTTCTAAAACAATCTAAAGAGACATGATGACTAGCTAATTAATCCATCCCCAAAATGGCATCAAAATCTTGAATATCAAAAGGAATTAAGTTTGTATTAAATTCATAACTTCCTGTTGTGATTTGTGCTCACATGTCATCCCATTGTTGTATGAATATTTTATTTTATAATATTTATATAGTTCATTATTTATTAAATTGATAATTACTATTATTAAATGGTTTAATGCTTGTGACGCTATAGACATTACATGATCTGAAGGAGTTCAGATTTGGTCTAAAGAAGTCTAGATCAATGCCAAGAGTTAGCATCATTGAAAACTATAAATGAGAGTTAGCATGTTATATTAATCAGTGAAGTCTAAAAGTTAGAATCTTGTCTGTAACAGTACAAAGACCTGAGAATACATTAGTAATAACATATTTGTAAGAGTTGCAACAGGTGCTAAGAAATGTTATTATATAAGTGTATTCTAAAATTATAAGTTTCTGGTCTTAATTCACCGATGCAGGTCTATCGGTAGAATCCTTACTGAAAGTTTGTATAGCATATAGGTATTCAGTTAGGACTGAATATTAAACAGACTCAACGAGTACCCCAATAGATATCCCATCAAGTCGTCAATGGAAGGTCTTCTCGAGTTGAGTAGTATATGTGGTCCTTTGACCTGAGTACTACGGTGGCCTTGTAAGTGATCCATCATACTTTGGTTCCATGCATGTCATAAACTTTTCATGGTGTGACCGTTGGGTGTTGCTGGATATGGTCCGATGTTTATTGAGTCTGGTGTGTACAGATATGGAATTCGTTAGCTCACATAGATGACTTATATATCCGAATGCTCAGAGACTGTATCTTAGAAAGTCTTATGGCCATAAGCAACAAACCCAAGAAAAGAGTTTCCTACAGGGTTAAACAATATTGTAAAAGTGTTTGCATATATTGTTTATTAAGATACGTGTCCGGAGATAAGTTCATGGATGAGCACATAGGGACTTGATGGTAGTGATCTATATCCCTGCTCTTCCAGGATATGATTGGCGGAAGGATTATACATATGCGCTATGACCTCAACTTGTATGATCTACTGCACTAATTTGTAATATCTGTGATGTGTGCGTAGGCATCGATCTCGGACTCATAGAATAATTTTGTTTGACAAATCGGGAAGGGACCTAAAGAGTCCTACAATATAAAGTGTACTCATTGTGCACTAGAGCAACGTACTAGATTGAATAGTTCGATCCAAAAACTTTCAGCAGACCAGACATTTACTTCGATTTCCCTCAGGTCATGCATGTGTCAAGACTTAAGAGTTAAGTACATCAATTAGTTAACAATTAGTTGTTGACCAATGAGATATTGACACATGGCACATTGTGGGCCAATTATTGTTTGATTTAGAAATTACCAAAATAACATTATTTGTTGGACAAATAATATCATTATTTTATTCATTAAAATGTTTATTGAATAAAAAAAAATAATAATATATGATATTATTATTTAAATTGAAATCAAACAATTAATGTTTTTATTTAGATTGGTATGTGGTTCTATTATGATTTAATATGATTAAATTATTTGTTTAATATTAATTAAATGATATAATAAGAATAATGGGTGGCATTTATTAATGGTACACCTTAAGATATTTCTTAATAATGAGAAAGTGTTTTCTCATTTGGCCTAAATTAAGGCCAAGTTCATTTAAATGATTTTTCATTTTGTTTTGCTTTCATTTGGTTTATTGTAAACAATAATAAACAAAATACTAATGGCAAATATTGACCTAGATAATGGATGTCATTAGGTGAGAAAATGAAAGAAAATAATAAACAAATAAAAGAGCAATTAGTTGCTCAATTAATCATCAAAAAATTCGTGCAATAGGTTAAAGGAGAGAGAGAAGTTAATTTTTCTAAGTGTTAGAAAATTTTCTCAAGTGTTGAGAGCACAAAAACACAACTCTTCCATTTTTTTTTTGTCACCCATACTACAAGGTAGAAACAAGGATTTAAGAGTTGAATCATTTGTTGAAAAAACTGCTATTCTAGCTTCTTTAAGTCCATAGTGTTGAGGAATTAGAATTGTGAACAGGTTGCTTCAAGGCGAGTACTCCGATTCGACCAAATACCAAAGGCTTGACAATGTACTATTTCTTAATCTTGATGTATTTTACATTTATGAGATAATATGTAAAAGTTTATTTGTGTTTATCATTGAGTAATTTATATTCCACTCATCCGCTGCGCATGTACGTATGTGATACATATGCTTATTTGAATGATAGACACAAATCCATATACATGCACCCTAGATTTAAAATCACTCACAAAACTTCCAACTTTAACCTTACTACCCCAAATACATTATCTGCCAATAATGACTCCCCAATAGGTGTGGCTACTATTAGATTACAATCTAGTGGTTTCAACTCCACATCCGCAAATATGGAAAAAAAAATAGAAATAAAAGAATAAGTAGAACCATGATCTATTAGTATATGAGCATTATGGCAAAAATTAGTCAACATACCCGAGATAACATCTGGTGTGGCCTACGCCTCCTGAAGGGTCAAGGAAAAAACTCAAGCTTGAGTACGTGTCGTTCAGGCTGGCTCTTCTGTGGGTTATTATTAGTTTCTAATATGTAAGTTTGTGCATCACTAACAGAGATAGATCCTCTACCTTGAGTTCCCCCTGCTCAAAATTTTTTACGTTGTTGTGAAACTTAACCCTGAATGGAGTTACCACCTTGACCTCATATAGGGAAAAATTTCTTAATATGCCAAATTTCACCATAATGATAACATTCAGCTGAACCACTCCGACATTGCCCTCATGATATTTACTATAAGTCTGACACAATGGATACTTAGTTTTACCCGAGTGATCAGCCCCTTACCCGATTCCACCATCTTCCTTTGATTCTGCAACTGATCTTCTCTAACTTGTTGAGAACTTAATGGCATCAATTTCACTTTCTTCCTAATCAGCACAAATGAATAAGTGTTCTTCGTCCATTATAAGTCACATCATTGTCAAACTGCCATGGACGTCTCAATAACACATGACTAGCTATCATAGGAACTACATCATATAAAACCTCATCATGACAGGTTTTAATGGAAAATGATACGCGAACCTGTCTTGTAACCCAGATCTCTCCATTATCATTAAGCCAATGCAATTTGTATGGTTTAGGGTGTGGAACAATAGTTAATCCCAATTTCTCAACCAAAGTAATAGATGCAACATTGGTACAACTACCATTATCAATAATTATAGCACAAACCTTATCTCGAATTTGACATCTTGTATGAAAGATGTTTTCACGTTGCTCTGCACCGATATCAACTTCAGCACTCAAAACTCTTTGAATTACTAATAAATTTCCCTCAATTAGCTCAAGATTCTCTTCTAGTTCAGTCATTTCTACTTCAAATTCCTCTTCTGTTTCTGCCTCGTCTTCACTTACAAACTCTCCATGCTTCCCTTGTAAAACCATCACCTTCTTATTTGAACATTCAGAAGCAATATGCCCATTTTCCAAGCACTTGAAACACTTGATGTCTCGCGACCTCCTAGAAAATTGAGGTTCAAATACCTTCTCCTTTCCTTTCAACGAACCTGAACTAGCACTTCTCTTATTGAACTCCACTTTCTCATCATGTTTAGGTGTGTTCCATGTTCGCGAAGGTAAAGAAACAGCCTTTGTATTACTTGTTGTAGTTGACCTCATATGGATACCCACTCTTTTCTACTGTCTTTCTACTTTAGTTGCAAGTTTTATGACATCCTCAAGAAATATGAAGGGCTATAACTCAACAACATTAGCTATGTCCCTCTTCAATCCATCAAGGAATCTAGCTATTGTTTGCTCTTGAGGTTCATTCAAATCACAGCGAATCAGCAACAGCTTAAATTCTTTCACATACTCCTCCACACTCAAGAAACCTTGCCGCAAAGTCTGGAGTTTGATGTATAATTCTTGTTTATAGTAATCCGGAATAAATCTCTTCTTCATTAATATTTTCATAAGTAGCCAGCTCGTAACTTCTTCTTCGTCATCCCTTCTCACTGAGCTTTTAAGTTTTCCCACCATAAAAGTGCATAATTGGTAAACTCAAGTGCTGCTACCTTACACTTCTTTGCCTCACGGTACTCATGCCAATCAAACACCCTTTCTACCTTCTGAACCCATTCAAGATACTCCTCAGGAGAACTAGTACCTCTAAATGGTGGTATATTAAGTTTGATACCACTAGTAGGGTCATTTTGCTGCCTCTTTATCCTACTCCTATCATCAATCTCATCATCCCGATTTAGCTCATCTCCAGCATCCCCTAGGTCATTCCGAGGTACCGTACACCCTACCTGCCCTTAGCAGCTTCTTTAAGCCCAACGTCACCAAACTTCTCTAAATCACATCTCAATCTCTAATTAAAGACAAATAAACACATTTAGCTCGTTTTCATTCAGATCGCAAGCTTCTAATCCCATAGAAGCTTCAATTTGACTACTTATGGCCCTTTGAAGCTGTTTAGCCTTAGCCCTTGTTATTGGACCATCTGAAATCTCCTTTACGCTTAGCTCGCCTTCTTGAGTTGATTTAGAATCTTTATGATGCACATCATGACTTTGAATGAGTCTCCATTTACTAATAATGCTCATCTGGACGTTGAATGAGGGCTCAAGTATAAGATAAGGCTTAAGGTTGCACAAATAAGCCTTTTTTATGTTGATATTAGAATAGAGGACTTTGTTCCTTGTTTACACTCAAAATGTAATGCGGCTATCGCAATATAGATTGAGCTGTCAATCCTACAAGGAAGCTTTTGGAAAAATAGGTTGGTAAAGTAAAATATTAAAGTAGCAGTAAATGAGAAAATTAATTAATTGGTTTAAGTGGATAAGATAGAATTGTTTATGAATTGAGGAAAATATCTTATGATGATGTAAACAAGGCTTCGAGAATCACAATTATGCTTTGTAAATCTACTCTATACTTTGATTCAATATTTATAACTCTATTGAAAGTTTCACATCCCAAACAATCAATCGAAAGATATGTAAAATATAGCACATTTGATAACACATGTATTTGATATGACTAAACTCTTTGTAAACATTAACACAAACCATGTTCATTTATACAAGTTATCTAAGATCGACAATATATCATTTTAACAATATTGCAGTAAAAGATCAACTTGAATATCAAACAATTATTGTCTTTACATGTTATCCAAGATCGACAATATATCAATTGACAATATTGAAGTAAAAGATTAACATGTAAAACAATGTAACCAATAACAATTATAATTCAACAAGAATCACATAAATAAAGCATGACTAAAAATATATGAAACATGAAAATTATAACCTTTGGATTATAGAAGATAAATAGATAAGAGTTTAGGCACAAACAAACTTACAAATATTTGTAGCTCTTGACAAAGAATCAAGTATAGAAGTAGATTTACTACACATAAAAGTTCATCTCTTAGCCTTGTCAAGAACTTTAGCCTAGCTTACAATGCATATTAAAGAGAAGAAAATATGAAAGAATTGTCTAATGTTGAAAACGTCCTAAGAGTGTCCTTATATAGGCAATGAATGGAAATATGTTAAGTGTGACTTCAATTTGCAATAATTTAGGCCAACCACTCATTCACCCACTTCAAGAACCTTATTGATAATGTAAATGACCGTTGTAGCCTTTTTAGCCGACATGAAAGTTTTAGAATCTTGTCTCTTCTTTCCATATGCATTAGGTTCATGCAAATTGGATGAGTATCCAATGAGATATGGGCAAAATGCCAATGATATGTCAGATTTCGGCCAACAACCCTTTTACCCACTTGCAATACAATTTGGTCCATGATAACGGTTGCTTTGGACTTTACCATCAACATAAGAGTTGTTGCTAATTTCTGTTAGTATTACACAACTTTAATAATTATACAAATTTTGGTACGTATTTTGTGAAATATGGTCCAAATACGTGAGGTGGGTCAAGCTGAGCAGAAGTTGTAATCCAATTTTGTTGTATCCTAATTTTGGCCCATAAATTATTAGATTTCGTTTTTTAACTATTCTTCAAGTTTGTGTAAGATTGAGTCATGTTACTCTAGGTTCAAGAATTTCTTCATTTCAATTTCTACATTGATAGTTATGTCCATTTTACCTAAACCTGTACAAATAACATTCATTACTCAGAATTTAAGGAGAACACTTTATTTCAAGCTAAAAATACAAAAATGCTAAAATTAGTGACATTAAATGGTAACTGAATATCTTAATAAATATGCATTTTTATATGTTCATCACAGCCCCTAACCAGCTTATTGCTAGTCTCTAGCAATTCAAGTGTAAATAGAATATGTAAAATTATCTAAGCATTTCAAACAAAAAGTCAGTTCAAGATCACTATTGCTATTATGGTTTTTATCAATTATAACTTCAAAAAATTATGTGTGTGTGAACTAAGCAGTAACCATCTTACCACAAACCACAATAGATATAGCCTTGAGAATTTTTCCAAGTAAAAGCATGAACTCCATATCCTTACAAGTGTATGACTGTTTAAAAGGTTAGGATTTCTCTCGTGGAGTTAGAAAACAGTTAAACACTCAAGAAAAAGTCAATTTTAAAGACAGACATGCAAACTAACATTGATCCAAAGATCGAAAAATCAGTCATTTAAAAATCAATCATTCTTGACATGCACTAGCTTTAGAACTTCAATTGTCTTGTGCGAATAATATAAATATAGCTTGGTGAGAAAACTGCCTTACAGAATATTTGTCTTCTAAAATTTAAATGAAGACTTTATTAAATTGAATTGATTCTTCTCGTTTTTCTTTCTTTCTATTTTTGTTTTTTTTTGGTATTTTGCTTTCTTTCTTTTTTTAAAGAATACAAGGAAGCATTACAAAAGTTTCTCACCAAAATATATTATATACAAATGCAACCAACTTATTCCTTAATTCAAATAATATCAATCTAAAAAAAAAAATTAACCAATTCAAAATATCAATGAAGGTTCATAAGTTTTTTCTCTTTCTTTCCACTTACTCACAAAAGATATGTGAGATTAAAAACAAATATACTTAAATATGGGAATTCTCTTAGCTATATAAATTGAATCATCCATCTTACCATAAGGCTTAGCATTGTGCTCAAAAATATTTTGGAAGTCATTCTTTAGTAACATAAATAGAAACAGTGACTCAACCTAAACAATTTTAAAATCATACCTAAGTAGAAAAGTAAATTTCTTTATACAAGAATTACCAAGATTACAAGCAATAAACAACAATGCTGAAACATAACAAGTTAGTTAAAATGCATTTCAAAAGTTAGAAATAAAACTCCTTACTCTGCTATTCTAATTTGACCTAAAATGCGTCTCAAGAGTTCAAGAATGAACTCTTTACTTTGCCATTTTAATCAAATGTCAGACCCCATTATCTAATTTTTTTTTTGAAATGTAAAATACAACTTATGTCTACTATCATCCCCCCAAATCAAATGAAACATTGTCCTCAATGTTTAAATAGAAAGAGATAAAGTATATGAGACATTACTTGAAACGCCAGTTATTCAAAAGAAGCAAACCTGAGAGACACTTAAGCAATATAAACTAAAATGATGATGCTGATAAATAAATAAAACTAAAACAAATTTACAAACGAAGTGTCAGATCCAATTTTTGCTTGTTTTGCCTACTGACTAATCGATCCGAGTTATTACTGGGTCGAGTTTGTAGGTAATTGACTGTAATTTGTCAATCAATTCATCCCCATTAGTAGCAGAAACAATGATCTGTCACGCTGAATGTGAAATAAAATTCTGTTCCACAGCTTGATCAAGAAAACAGGGTAAGCAATCAAAATAGTTGTAGTAACCAGTATTCACGACTGGTAAGAATAAGTATTTATATATGTATAAATATATGTATTTTATTTTTATGTTGGTGATACTTGATTCATATATTGTTATTAGTAGTGTTTGTATAGGTTAAGGTGATACTATTAGCATTGGGTTTAATTGCAAGACTTTAGATTTATTTTAGGGACCAAATTGTAATACTTTGAAAGTTTTGGGGGTAAATTCGTAAATACCAAAAATTAGCCACTTAGTATAAAAATACACTTTTAAAACCCTAATTCTCTCATTTTGGTCGAGCTACCTCTTTTAGAGAGAGAGAAGAGAGAAAAATAGGGGAGAGAAAGAGAAGAAGGAGAAGAAAAAGAAGAAGAAATTGGAATTTTGAATTTTAAAAGGTATATCACAACTATTTCTCAATTTATTGGTGTTAATTATGTTAATTTCTTTAAGTTTTGATTTCTAGAAATATGTATAATTGAGTATTTGATGTGTATTTCGTATGATATTTTGAGAATTGATGATGATCTATAAGATAGCTTGATAAATCATGATGGATTGTAGAATTTCTGATTGATAGTCTCTTGATCCAAGAATTTTATAAATTGTTGTGATTCGATTCTAGTTTTGAATTTTGAGTATATGAAATTAGACATGTAATTAATTTACCAAATACCTATATTCCTATGGTACTTGTAATAAATTAAGATTCATTAAGATTAAGTCTTATTGATCATATATTCCAATTAGGTATATTCTTATCCTAAATTGAAACTTGCATATGCAACATTGAATGTTACTCTACAATCATGCATCCAATTACCTAGGTCTAAATATTATGATTCCTCTTCCGAGTTTATCAACAATATTACCAACTCATTCACCATATATTGGCCAGATATATTAAAGCATTAAGATCAAGTAATTTGAATATTAAAGAACTAAGTTTATTAAATATTAAAAAGATATGGCGATTAAGCACACATATTGAGTTTAAGTATTAACCCTAGAAAATAAGTTTAGCTCATGGCTACAAGAGAACAGCAGTAAAAATAATAATAAATCCCGATACAATTAATAGCAAATTGATATAGACGTTGAATTGCTTCTAATTGCGCTGCTTAAGATACTCTTGATGCCGAAGAAAGCCTTGAATCTCTTTCTAAAGTTGGTTCAATTAAACTCCTATTACTCTCCAAGACTCGTGCTATGTATTCTTGGTGTTCTTGCATTGCTCTGGGTTGCTCTTGGATGATTCTTAAAGGCTGAGAATGAGTGGCTTTTTATAGGGATCGATATGAGCTTGAAAATCTCAATTCTCATCGGACTAGGAATCGCGCTACCGCTGGGGCACTATGCAGTTGTCGCTGGGGCGACATGTGAAAAAGGCTTCACCGTTGGAGCTGTGGGTTGATGGCGCTGGGGCGCTGTCCGTCGCTAGCGCAATGAAGGTCTGGCGCTGGGATGCCAGATGCGACTTAACCAGGTTGTTTTCTTAATTTCAATCACTGTTCCAGCGTTGGGGCGATGGACACATACTTTGAAAACTTTGTATTTTAGTCCCTATTTTCGCTCCTTCTGCATTCTTTCTTTAAATTTTGTTCAAGTCCCTATAAATGACAATAAAGCACATAAATAGCCATCTATTCTCATAAAACCATAAAATATCAAAATAAAAATATAAAAAAATAAATGACAATTTTGCCCTTATCAATCATCCAAACGATTCTTAGAGTTCCATGTAAGATATACATATACCTAGATAGTATGTATAGCATGATTAGACTTATTCTTAATTAGTTGTATTCTATTCGAATTATTATAGACATATAGGTAATTGTTAGGGTGTAATATAGTTATTTGACCATCAAGAGAGGCTTAAAATGAGATTAGAGTCTATCTAACAATTTATTATTATTAATGAACTAAGAGATTAAAAGGCTCAAGGAAATATTATAGGAGAAGTTGAAGCCCTAGATTTTTTTTTTTTTTTTGTGAACTTAACTCTTGTTTGCTTTTTGATTACGATTATGTTTAGTTAGGTAAGATTACATTAATTAGATAAACATTCATCTTTAGAATTATCTGGATAAAACTTAAGTAGGATTAATTTTAGTACTTGATTGAAAGAAGTATATTAAATAAATCTCTATGAGAATGATACTTGGACTTAATTCCTATATTACTTGGTATGATAGCATGAAATTACGCTTAGTTAGAAATTGCACTTTACTGCTTAGATACCATGGACAGAGAAATCACTTTTAATGAAAATAGACAATGACTTTGTTAGGTTGTAAGACGAATTTGTCAAAAAGGGGTGGTATCAGGTGATTATTGATTTTAAGGTGCTGTCTTTGGATATGGAGACACCCCCTCCTAAAGACCCAATAAACCTTGTATTTCCTTAGTCAAAAGACCTTATCAAATCAAAGAGAAAGTTGCTTGATTACCCTAATATTGACCAATGCTCAAGAAAATGACCCAATAAACTAACATTTCAACTTTTGCCCCTTTTAATGACCTTGATGGTGATGAACCTTACCTACAGTTATAAGTGGATCAATCATCACAAATCCTCCAGAAGATCCCACCATTTAACATAGGTACCAATTATCGAACATACCTTAGCTCACAAGTAGATTATGCTTCACATGTTAAACAAAACACACTAAGCTTAATATAGGATCCAAGCCCACCACATGATACCCAATTAGAACCCATCCCGATAGAAAATGACCCCAAATCCCATGAAGCCCAAAAGATACCCATTAAGAAAGTGAGTGTAGTGATGGGCCAAATGAATCTAAATAAGCTCATTGCCCTAAATTCAACAGTGGTGATGAATTGGATGAAGATAAGGACAGACAAGGTTAGAGTGAGATCAGAGGAGCTGAGGGCTAAGATAGAGGAACTGAAGGTGAGGTTAGAGGAGTTGAGGGCCAGAATAAATGAGCTGAGGGCGTGGTAGAGGATGTGAGGCTGAGAATAGTTTAAGATATTCATATTTTGAAGATGAATTAAATGATTCGTTATCAAATTATTCATTTAATGATAGAGAAGATAGGCCTTGCCCATCATCTGAAGATGGTGATGACCTTTTTTATAGGCATGCCTAAAGTGTAAGGATTGATAGATGTAAAGATGGGTATACCAACATATATTTGGGTTTGGATTTTGATGATGTGGCTCATTTAAGAATGGTTATAACTAGTTACTGTGTCACTGAGGGTTTTAAGTTACAACGAATGAAAAATGAGAAGATGGGGTTTAGAGCTAGGTTTGCAGTTCTAAGATGCATAGAGTTTATATATGCATTCCTTATAAACTCTAGAACAACCTTTAAAATCCATTAACTTATAGATAGACACACATATGATGGGAAATCAATAAGTAAAGACGTACATTACAGGTGAATTGCTGATGAATTTGAAGCTCACCTGTGAAGTAACCCCAAAATTCAAGTTCGAGCTATCAATGATGAGTTAATTCATAAATATAGGCTTTACAAAAGTAGGAAGAAAATAATTAGGGCAAAGATGACAGCTATAAAGAAAGTTCATCGAAGTCATTATAATTCCTATTAGAAATTAAGGGATTACACAAAAATTATATAGTTGAGGAATCTTAGGGTTTTGGTGAAGTTCAAAATTCAATTTATTGAGAAAGATGGTTCATTGAGATTTTCTAATTTTATGGTTAGTTATCTTGCACAAAAAGTTAGGTTTCAAAGAGGTTGTAAGTGGTTTATAGGCCTATATAATTGTCATTTAAATGGGCTATATGAGGGAGTTTTATTGTCTGCAGTGACTTTGAATGCCAACAACGGCATATTCCTACTTGCTTTTGTCATTTAGGGATTAGCATGTTTAGATACTTAGGTTGGTTTCTAGCAATACTTAGTAAGTGGCTAGAAATTGAGAACCAAAGTAATGTGTCATCCATGACTGATAGGCAAAAGGGTATAATGATTGCCCTTCAGACATATTGGCCAGGATCCATAGTAAAGCATTGTTGTCAACACATCTATGCCAACCCAAGAAAGAGACAACCTCATGCAACATATAAGAAGCTTTTTTGGGCAATAGCTAGAGCCACAAGACAAAAAAGGATTGGGCAGATAGCATGGAGTAAACTAAAAATACAATAATTGGTAATTAGTCTACGTATAATTATTTACAAACAATTGACAATAGGGAATTGGCTCTGCATACTTTTGATCATGTTACCAACAACATGACTGAGTTATGGAATGGTTAGTTGAATGTTTGTAGAGAAAGAATGTTTAACTGTTTTGGATTTCATACGTAGAAAAATGAAGAGAAGATTGAATTAAAGACTTGAACAAGGAAATCAGTGGAGAATAGTTCAAAGTAAATTGCCACTAATTATAAATAGGAAATTTGAGGCTAGAAAACAAGGAAGGTATGTGAAATTGCTTAGAGCTAGTGAATGGGAGTTTGAGGTTATCAATGAGAACTGGGCAACATTTGTAGTTGACTTGGAGAGAAGAGTATGTGATTATGAGGTATATCAGTTAGCTAGGATTCCATGCAAGCATATCATACCTTGAATTACAATGAAGAGGGAAGATCCTATGGATTATATAGATCCAAAGTTGATTATTAATGCTTATTTAGCCATATATTCGTAGATTATTCATCAATTTCCAGATCTATCTACTTAGCCTATTGTAGAAGGTCCTAAAATTAATCCACTAATTATAAAAGTAAAGATTAGAAGACAAAGCTTAGTAGAAGGAGAGAGGTAGGTGAGAATGAACTGTGGGCCAGAAAAGCTATTAAGAAAATAGTTAAATGTCAACAGCGTGGAGCTTTTGGACGTAATAAAAGCGGATGAAAACACCAAAATGCATCACAGGTGACAACCATTAAGCCTAAATATATACTATTTTCAATGAAATTTGTTAATGCATAAACTAACTACATCTTATTTTGGTCAAGCAAGCATGAAAGGACATTCAGGATCCATACCCTAAAAATGTTTCTAAACTATAATCCTTAGGTATAATGTTAATTTTCAAGTAACATATAATTGTTTCTAATTCATTTCTTTGAGGCCTTCATGGTTGTTTAATTGCTTTAGAGAATCCATAGCCTAAGAATGTTTCTCAGTGTTTGGTATAACAATGAATTTATCCAAAAAACAAAGACAACTCCCGCAATTAACGTTCCCTCGAGCTAGAGATCCACACCAGTCATCCTCAAGCTAGCATCAACCATAAGTTTTGCAACAATTAATAGGTACATCATTATTTATTTTGAATTTATAAAGAAATTATTATGTTAACAACTAATACTAGCTATTATATTTTTGCTAAGGATTTTTTGCTTAAGGAATCAGATGCACTTTGTCTTAATTTATAGAAATGGTACTATCTCAATTTTGAGCATAATATAATGCTCATTTTGGCATATTGTAGTTCTTAATACCTGATGTATTGGCATTTTTGTTTTAGAGTGGATTATTGATTAGAAAGAGAACCTTTGATAGTTATTGATTTTTGTGATGGTGGAAAACCAAATTTACTTTTAAACTATGAAGAAATTTTACTAAATTTGCATATAATTTCATATATTTCTTATTTTTCACTACAACAAATGCATTGACCCTTAGTAGCCAACCCTAGGTAGTAACCAATAATTAAAGCTATTAGTACTACAATTGGTTAGATTGAATGATGTTAATTTTAGGGATCTTCTAGAGTGGATTTACATTATTATTGTTTGTGATCACCTCTTCACTTTCGTGACCTTGTCCATGATTACCTTAAATTAACACAACACTCTTTGAAGAAAGGATGAATGTGCTAAGGTCACTTGCATTGCACTTTAATTGTGTTGGCTTCTAAAATTCATCAAATGAGCACTTTCTCCTTGAAAGACATGTAGTAAAGCATGTTTAGGTTATTTGACATGTGATATATCCACGAATGATGTAATATTGTAATCACATTGTTTTTTTGAATTTTGTCAACAATCCATTAATTTGATTAAGAGGGATTGATTACTTTATACTTGGAAGCACTTTATCTTCATCTGGTTCCCATAATTGATAATATGCACTTTTACCTATCATACAATTAAATAGTAAGTTATCTAGGTCATAATTGGACTCAGATATCTCCATAGTAGCCTTGTGATTACATTGACACCAAAAATTCTTGAACTTTATTAAATTCCCATTGACTCTTAATGTTGCACTTTGCCTTTGCATTTTTTGTTATGGCAAATTGATGTGTTGTATTCTGGGTTTGATATAGGAACATTCAGGTGAAGGTTTGAATAGTTGTTGTTGTTGTACTTTGTGTGTTATAACAAATGAAAGATTTATGTGCTCTATTATTTTGCTGGAAAACGGACTTTTATTTTTGCTAGAAAATAAACTATTTTTGTGCTGTGTTTTTTGCTGGAAAATGAAAGTTTTATGAGTAATGTTTTTTCTTTTGTGAAATTAAAGAATTGTGTGTTGTGTTTTGGCTAAATTGTAGAAGAATTTTGTGCTGAGTTTATGTTAGGTCTGGTTGATTCATACAAAGAATTCAAAATAAATCTCTCATTTATAATGAAACCAGCCAACGATTAAAATCTCAACGGTAATTGTAACAGTCAAAATATAAGGGCATTTACATAATTTCACTATAAATCAAATGCCAAAAAAGGGCGTTTCACATAAAATGGTTTCATTTAATGCATGGGCATTTACTTACTTTCCACAAGTAACCACTTTTTGTGTTAACTTTGATGAAATCCATCCCCTGACAAAGGTTTTTGAAACATTAGGGGTCTGCATGGGAGTTTTGTCATAAGGTAGGGGTCTATATGTCCTTTTTCCAATAAATAAAATTGTAATTTTACACATGAAAAGTGTACATAATGTTATGTTCTAAATATTAGAAAATTCCTGGTTTATTTACTTATGTGACTATAACTTTAGTATATAATTGTTATATACAAGAGGATTAAGATTGTAGATAATAAACAAAAGAAAGTAATAAATTATTGAAGTCTAGAATTTTTAATTAAATATTACTAGTACAATCCACAAACATTGAGAATATAATGAATTTATTTTGATCACTAATGTAGTGACATTATAGTTGAGACACTTTATATAATATGATATTGTAAGACTGAACTAGAAGTAATTTAAATTCTTTTATATATATCGTTGTTAATTAAGAATTCAAATAACGTCAACTGATGATCATATGCAAATCAGCCGCAATCCTGAGTGATCATAATCTTCTATTTGTGTCATTGGATTATTTGAGATACTCGTTACGGTTTGTCTTAGAGCAGATTAAAAACTTGTATTTTAGTAGTATAGTGAGATAAGCAACTGAGAATGTGATTTACAGATATGAAATTATTGCTTTCTAATAAAAGTTAAAAAGAAGGTTCCCTTAAGTATTAATTTTGGAACTGTATAGTTAGAGCGCTCAATTTTTAACGGGTTTACAAATTAATTATTCACTAGTGAATTAATGATACTTACGGATAAAAAAGTAATTAAAGGTGGTAAAATGATATTGTGACCTAGTTCTAATTATGAACCATCTATGAAGGGTTGTGTTGCATAAAGTGATTAAATCAATAAACTGCTTTAAGTTTGTTTTAGTAAAATACATTTGCAAATTCAAAAGTGCAATTCTATGTTTTTAGTGGAAAGCACTAGAATTATTAAATTTGATAAATAAATTTTGCAAATTCAAGAGTGCAATTCTAGGTTTTTAGTGGAAAGCACTAGAATTATTAAATTTGATAAATAAATTATTCAAAATTTATTGGAACTTAAAATTGCAGGTCCATAGGTCCCCACCACCATTTTAAATTTATTATAGTCAACAATGTAAAGGGATTAAATTATTACACAATTGTTATGTCTAGAAAATAGTTTTCGATAATACGCAAAATTTATTGGATAAAACTTGTTAACTACAGATTAATTAATTCCAGAGATAATATTTTATCCAAATCAAATATAAAATTTAATTAAAAAAACTAAATGGATAAAAATCTCAAGGCTTTTTTTTAAATTATCAAAATGAGTTTTTTTGGGGAAGGATAGAGGTGACACGTTTAGCATAAAGAAATTTTCTCTGCACTGAACATATATCTCTCCTCATAAAAAGGAGAGATTTTATCTTCTAGGATTTTCTTTTATAAAAATTGATTTTTTAAAATCTATTCTAAAAGATTTTGAAATTTAAAATATTTGGAAGTTTTGTAACACCTAACTACTAGGTGTTACACATGAACCACAGAGAGAGTGTTTCTCTCTGGCTCACATTTTTTATCTCTCTGATTTTGGGGAGACAATATTTTTAATTAGTTAATTATTCAATTAAAATTAAAATATTTTATTTTAAATCATGGAATATAAAAGGAAAATAGAAGGCTGAGAATGAAATAGCATAGAGTATTATTTTACATAAACCTGTGATTGAAAAAAAGAAAGATGTCCACTCTTCTTTTTTATAGTAATACCAGAGGATTGATTTTGAAGCTTTTGGTAGAACAAAACAAATCAAAGATCCACTTGTAGCACCATTAAGGTATATTCTTTGTTTTTGTTCTTTTTTATTTGTCATTTAGCCTTTATATTCAAGAAGATTTGATAAGAAGAGTTTTTATCTTGAAACTTTTTTTATTGTTAATCTTCGTTGCCAAAACGTATTTTATTCTAACAATTGGTATTAGAGCATAGGTTTCATGAATCTATGGATTTAGTGTTATGATTTATTTCAATTAAGTCATATTTGAATATGTATATATTAAGAGTGAGTACTTGTATATTTTAAATTTAGGTAATAAATATATAATTGTATATGGATCTTTTCGTTTTTAATTATATGGTCCTCTAAGATTAAGTTTAATTTTTTTTCATTTTGATTATATCAAAATCATGTAAACCCATAAAATTGTATATGTTTTATTGTAATACTTTATTTTTTTATTTTAGTGGTGACAAATTCGGGAAGAAGCAGAAATTGAAAAAGAAAAAAGAAAAAGAAGAGCAATGAGTACAGTACCCACTACTAGTCGAGTACCCATGGCACTCAGCCTTGCAAAGCATGACCAAGGCACCAATTATTAACTACCCTAACCATGTGCACATGATAAGCGCCAAAAGGCCCTGGTGGCTGGCACGCCACTAGGGTGCCAAGAGTTAGCAGCCTTAGTGGTATAGATTAAATAGGCCTTTCTGTCCTTCTAAGTGCAGCCCCATCCGAAGCTGCGAGTGGGCGTAGTCCAAGGCTACCATCCTTAGTGGCCAGCACCAACGCAGTAGCCTTCATGTTACTACCTTAGGTGCATCTAAGGCAACATAAGGCCCTTGTTAGGCTTAGGAGACAATAATGCTAAATTGGACTTTGGTTCTTTTGGCATTTCAGCCTTTTTCTTTTAAAGATAAATTTTATCAAAAGTCCAAAAGTTGGACTATCTTGTAAAATACACAATAGGCTTAAAAACTGTTTTTAAGCACATGTGAACAAAGTTACAAAGAAAAGAATGTAAGCCTATTGCAGACTTTAAAAGACTCATTCAACTAGACATGCGTGCCTATACCTTTTATATATTTTTTATGGATTATAATTACAAATCTTAGGGAACTCGATCAAAGTTAATTAAATGTTAAGTTATGTTATAAATTTATTTGATGAATTATAACATGATCATACATAAGTACCTGCTCATATTTTTGTAATATAACATGCATACATGCCATAATTAAAATTTATATAGTTTATTTTGTTATGGCAACCTCTTTTCTTAATAAGATTAAATTAATGGGATAATTGGCATCTTTAGAACTTGCCTAATTAATTAAATAATGTGAAATAGTTTTAAATAGTTAAATTTGGTAATTTCACATAATTCTAAGTTACCTTTATTAAATAGTTTGATTTAAGATGACTTATAAGATAACAATAAAATAATTAAATTTATTAATGGGATAAGGACAATTATACCCCAAGAAATTTGCCTGACTAACAAATATAATTATAGAAATAAATTATACTTTGGACACATAAAACAATCTTACCCAATCATTGTGTTTTGAACATGCGGTGTAATCTCATCCATTAACTTAATTTAATATAATTTTAAAAAAATATACTTTAATAAAGGACATATGTCATAATATGATTAGTTACTTTTGGACACGTGCCATCATGTAATTGCTTTATATTTTTACTAAATATATTTTAAAATAAATTAAATTATATAAAAAATAAAAGAAATTCAAAATAGAATAGCCACTGTCGCCAGAAAATGGCGACACTCCGACAACAAAAAGGATCAAATTTTATATCATTAAACTCTATTTTTTATGATCCACATAATGGTGGGAGGCACGGTAATTTATACTGCCCTCACCTATGAACAGATCGGCGATGGCGTGTAGTAGTGGCACCGAACCTCTCTACCATTTTTGGCTATCTTCTGGTCTTTTTTGCAAAAATGATCCCGCCATTGTGTAGATTGGGAAAAATGAAGTTCAATGATGTAAATTTAATTATTTCACTACCTCCGTCGCTGAAAAATGGTGATCGGCCGACCACCGTTACATTATGATGTTGGGATTTGTACTTACGTGTCATTCCTTTTATGTATGAATATTTATACAATTATTGTTTCATTAAATTGATAATTATATTTTATATATATGGTAAGATGCTTGTAACATTTCATATATTGTATGATCTGAAAGAATTCAGATCTGATCTAAGGAATTTACATCAATGCTAAAAATTAGCAACGCTGAGAGTTATAAATGCTAAGAGTTAGCACTGATAAGAGTTAACAGGTTATAAGAGTCAGCAAAATTTAAGGAGTTAAAGCCTTGTTTGAAATGGGACAAAGACCTGAAAATATATTAGTAATTATATAGTTGCAAAAATTTGCAAATATTGCTAGTAAAATATCATTATGCAAATATGTTCTCAAATATTATGTTCCTGATCTATCATCACTGATGCGGGTCAGTGAAGACCTTATAATTCTAGATAGTTAGTCTTAGCAAACCATGAGTTTAATGGAAGTTCGTATAGAGATACAGGTATTCAGTAAAGATTGAGTACTGAACAGACTCACGTAGACCTCTAATAGACATCCCATAAAGCTATCAATGGAGGGTCTTTCAAGTTCAGTAGTATTTATGGTCCTTTGACCTGAGTGCTACGATAGGCTTGTGAGTGATTCACTAAACTTTGGTTCCACACATGTTAGAAACCTTTCATGGTCTGACTGTTGGGTGTTGCTGGGTATGGTACAATATTTTTGGAGTTCGGTGTGCATAGATATGGGATCCATCAGCTCAATTGGGTGAGTAATATATCTTAATGCTCCAAGATTATGTTTCAAAACGTTTTATGGCCATAAGTAGTAATTCATGGGAAAAGAGTTTTGCCCTATGGATAAATAATGTCGCAAAAGTATCTGCATATATTATTTATTGAAATACAAATATAGAGATAAGTTTACGGTCGAGTATATGGAGATTTGACGGTGTTGATCTATATCTCCGTACTACCCAGATATAAATAATTGAGGGATTATACAAATATGTAATAACCTCAACTTGTATGGTCCAACATGCTACTTTATAATATCCACAACGTGTGTGTGAGGCATCATTCACGGATGTATGAAAAAGTTTCATATGACAAATCGAACATGAATCTAGAGAGTCTTATAATATGAAGTGTACTTATTGTGCGTTGAGGCAGCATTTTGGATTGAACATTCCATCCTAAAAGTTCCAACAAACTGAAAATATATTTCAAGATCCCTCAGTGTATACATTTGTCAAAATTTAAGTGTTATGTATATCACTTAATTTGGTAACAAAAGTGATTGACCAATAATATCATGACAAGTGGCATTTTATAACCCATTTCTTATTTTATTATTTATTTGATAAATAAATGAAATATTAATTTATTAATGGGAGACATACCTAATAAAGAAGCCCATGTTATGTTTTCATCATTCCGTGGAAACACATACCTAATTTGGTGGAGCACCATTTATTAAATAATGGTGCATTATTTTGATCATTTTATGGAGCCATCATAACATGTGTTTTAGATGTTGGCCACTTAGTGATGTTTTGGATGGAGCACATGTGAAGTGTTGTAACAACCACTAATAATTGATAATAAATAAAAAAACTCATTTTTGATTTTTTGGATCAATGGGAAGAAATGGATTAAAAAAGAGAAAGAGGAATTGAAAGAGAGTTTTTATTTTTTGAAAGCCATTCTTTGAACAAAGAGTTATGTGAAGAACTAGAGAGAAACAAAAACTTGTTACTGAAAATTCGGTTGTTGCCATTCTACTTTCACAATCCCACCGAATTATTGTGAACTAGAATAATACAAGAATTCACTTAAAGGTGAGCTCAAGATTTGGAGGTTGGAATAATCCATAAATTTGAAATCTTTACTAGAGTTTTTCAAATATATGTTTCTATAATCTTAAGTTTTTAATGATTCAATTTATATGCGTATATATTGATTACATGCTTAATTTCGCTGCAAAATCGTGTATGATACATGTATTTAGTTTTTTTAACATGTACACAATCACATTTATATACCCTAAAACACGTTAACATATGACACATGTCATTTGTTTTTTTAATTATTATTTATTCAATTTATTTTATTTTAAAAATATAACCAATTACATGATCACACATGTCATTTGTAACTAATCATATTAAGACATATGTCTATTCACACAAATTCTCATGTATGTGCAAGTCTGTTAATAATGGGGGACAAAATAGTAAATGAATATTAAAAGTAGATTTTTCATCCAAATAGACGACAAAATGTACTAGATTAGGAAAAATTAAGTATTTTAGATCTAATTTGGACAAAGTTGTATTTAGGCCCAAAATATTAGGGTAAAATTGTATTTATCCATTTATTAATTTCAAGATAATTAATTAGGCCTATAATTATATATCTAGGCTCACCTAATAGTTAGGCCCGTATAATAAATAAATTAGTAAAAACTAATGAACCTATTTATATAAGATATAATAATCTGCTAGGGTTATAAAATATAGAATGTTTTATAAATGAGAAAATGCATAGTTAAAAATAGTGAGTAGAAGAGAGTACATGACAGTGCACCCACAGGTTTTTATTATTAAGGGGAGCTCTGTGAAGGATTGATATCATCAAACAAGGCTTAAGAGGTATTAAGGGGAGCTCTGTGAAGGATTGATATCATCAAACAAGGCTTAAGAGGCTTGGGAATTGAGAGACTTAAGGGCTTATGATTCACAATATTGACCTGTCAACGACCTGATCGAAAGAGTGCGGGAGCACTTTCATCAATAAACAGCTTGCCAGAACTGAAAAACCTCTAGCTATAGAGCAACAACTCCTTAGACCAACTTGCTTAACAATTCGAGCTAGTTCCAAGACAACACCATGAGTTATAGATTGCGCCTCACGACACCTTGATTTCATCCTTCCTATAGAGGGTGTCCACTTATGTTAATATCGAGGTTGATTTCTTAGAGATAGGATTGAATGATTGAAGAGATATATTTCAAAATTGACCTACCATATAACCACAATTTTGAGTTTAAATCATTATGATCCAAAATGTTAGGTTACACTTTTAAAGATATGATTAAGTTGTTAATTGAATCTTGACCGACATAAATAGTAGATAGTAGGTAAACAAAATATAAGATATTTTGAATTTTACCTATTAATTTGAGATTAACTTTAATTTAAAATTAGTGTGACCTATCGTACGGTGGCACAATAATTATTAAATTGAATTATCGTGGATTAGTATCAATTTTTGTGTTTAAATATTGTACATTCATGTATCATGTTTATTATTACGAAGTAATTTGATATTGAGTCAAGTATTTGTAAAATTGCTTAATTTATTTTCACATCATGTCTGGTACAAGCCCTATCATATCTTTATTAGCAAATGAGAAATTAACCAATGATAACTTTGTTACGTGGAAAAGTAATGTAAACATTATATTGATCTATGAAGACTAAAAATTTATCCTCATAAAAGAGTGTCCTCTAGTCCCTACAACTAATGCTCCTCATAATGTACGAGAGTAGTATGAAAAATGGATTCAAGCCAATAATAAAGGTCACTGCTACATGCTCGCTAGCATGAGTGATGTGCTTAAGTTAAGCACGAGCCCTTAGAGATCGCATATGAGATATATGAGTCTCTTCAAGTAATGTTTGGCCAGCAATCAAAATAATACCGATATAAAGCTACTCGTAGCTACATAAATGCCAAGATGAAGAAAGGAATTTCGGTACATGAGTATGTTTTGAACATGATCACCATCATTCATGAGATAAAGATCTATAGAACTGCCGTAAATGAAAAGACCTAAGTTAACATCATTATTGAGTCTCTTATCCTGCCATTTTTATAGTTCAAGATGAACTATGTTATGACCAATGGTGGTGGTTCAAATTTTGGAGGGCAACCCAAAAAAAACCTACAATAGTGACAAGAGGAAGAACTCCAAAGCAAAGAAAGTGTTTCCATTGCAGAGTCAAAGGGCATTGGAAGAGGAATTGTAAATGGTACCTCTCCAAGCTAAAGGAAAAGAAGAAAAAAAGGTACAAATGATTTACTAATATCAGAAGCCTATTTAGTAGAGGATGAATTAACTTCTTGGATAATTAATTCAAGAGCCACTAACCATATTTATTATTCCTTGCAGATGCTTACTTCCCAAAGAGCTCGCTGATGAGGACTTTACCATGCAGGTTGGCAAAAGGGTAGTCGTTTTAGCTTTGGCAATGAGAAAGGCTCGGTTGAATTTTGGAAATAATTTTAAATTTTAAATTTTAAATTTTTTTTATTGCATTCCTAAATTCAGAAGAAATTTGATTTCTATTTCAAAGTTGTATGAATAGTTATTTAGTATTTCTTTTTATAATAATGAGATTATTGTTGAAAGAAATAGTTTATATATTTTTCATACAAAATTAGAAAATGGGCTTTATATTTTAAGGCCCGATGAGCCCTCTTTGCTTAATTTTGAAGTATTTATAGTAGAATATCCTAAATCTAATAATAAAAAAGTAAAAGGTTTCCTCAAGTGATGACACGTATCTTTGGCATCTTAAGTTAGGTCATATTAATCTAGATAGGATAAATAGGTTAGTAAAGAACAATTCTTTAAGAGAGTTGAATGTTGGCACTCTTTCTGTATGTGAGTCTTGCTTATAGGATAAAATGACTAAAAGACCCTTCTCAGTTAAGGACGAAAGAGCCAAAGAACCATTTCAGCTTGTACATACTGACATCTGTGGTCCATTGATTGTAAAAGTAAGAGGAGGTTACGAATACTTCGTCACATTTATTAACGATTATTCAAGATACAGTTATGTTTATCTAATGCAAATAAAATCTAAGACTTTTGAAAAGTTCAAGAAATTTTAAACAAAAGCTAAAAAGCAACTAGGTAAATCTTGAGGATAGATGCAATTATTTTCACTAGTCGATCAGTTGTATAATCCATAAAAGTATAGATGCAATTGTGAATACATGAAGTGCATAGAGGTTGAACATAGCTACTATCGAGGGATTAAGTATGCTTGCACTAATTTAACAAAATGAAATATAGGATATAAGATGAATAAAATACTTTATATATCTCTTTATACATGGTTATAATTGAGATTTCATATTTTATAGCTCTTACTTATATTAAATTTGTTCACGGTTCACACGTTGTATTTTCTCATATGTATATTGTGTTTATACCTTTCTGCTGAAGACCCTCTTGTTACTTTATCATAGAATTTCATTCCATCATATGCTAGTGAAAGATGTTAGATTTTAAGTGGGTCGATCCATGATGGGTTGCCCAACCCAAATCTATAAAGTAACTATCAAGTGGTAATTACTTTATGTGAATAGTTAGGGAGTTATTCCTGTTGAGTGTTGATTTATTTAGGGTGCATGTATGTAATATATGTGTTTATCATCAAAATATATATATCTCATAAATATATGTGCACAGCAGAAGCATAAAAATTTATAATAAACATAATTATTACATATTAATCAAATTAATAACGAAATTGAGAATTAAACCCTTGAAACCTTTAGATTAAATTGCTTGAAGTTCACTTAAAATGCAAACTTTGTCAATCCTAGTAATCAACAAGGGTGTGATTAATTATCTAGAATAGCAGTATGTTGATCCAACAATTGTTTAATAAATTAAACTTAAGTATTTGGTTTTTTTATTAACACTTAATCAATAAATTAAATACTTATTTTGCTTAATTGGTTTAAACCTAATGAAAAAGAAAATTTAATTATAAATTCAACAATTAAATTCAAAATAAGAAAAAAAAAATTTCTTTCTCTTTGATGGTTGGCCAAATTACTTGGCAAAAATTAACTTAACCTAATTTTATTTCATTTTGCATACATATATACAAATGCACTTAATTTCATTTAATTTGAATTTACATTTAACTTAATCTAATTATAGTTAACATTTAACCCTAGGTAGGTTAGTTTAACTTAACTCTTAAGTTAAATAAATATTTAAACAATCTAACCCTAGTTAACTAACATAACTTTAGTTGGTTTAACCATTACTTAACCATTAAGTAAGGTTAATATTAACTTAACTATATGGTTAACTTTTAATTATAATTAAGTTAAATTATTTATTTAACTATTAAATAAATAAATATTTATTTTAATTATTTAATAATTAAATAATCATTAAGTAAAATTACTTTTATGTCCTTATTAGGTTACTAAGTTAACCTAAAGTGGATCCCACCATTTAACCATATACTTTAGTTAACTTAACCATAATAAATTACTAGATATTACTATCTTGAACTATTCAATACGGTACGCTGTCAAAGTGCACAACAAGTACATTTCATATTGGGACTCCTTAGGTTCATGTCCGATTCGTCAAATAAAATTATTCCATAAGTCCATGATTAATGCCCCACGCATACGTCACGGATATTACAAATCAGCGCGTTAGACCATACATGTTAAGGTTACTACATATTTGTATAATCATTTCATCATTTCATAAACTCATCCATGAACATATCTCCAGATTTGTATCTTAATGAACAATATACGCAAACTGCTTTACTATATTGTTCAATCCTATGGGAAACTCTTTTCCTGGGTTCATTGCTTATGGGCATAAGACTTTATAAGATACAATCTCGGAGCATCAGATATACAACCCACCTATGTGAGTTGGCGGATCCCGTATCTACGATCACAAGACTCTATAAGCATTAAACCATACCCAGCGACACGTAGTGGTTAGACCATAAAAGGTCTTTGACATACGTAGAACCAAAGTATGCTGGATCACCCACAAGCCCACCTGGCGCTCAGGTCGAAGGACCACGAATACTACTCAACTCGAGAGGATATTCCTTTGACGGATTCATAGGATATCTATTAGGGTCCTCGTGAGTATGTTCAGTATCCAATCCTGACAAAATACTTGCATGTCTAAATGAGCTTCCACTAAGCTTATGGTCAGATAAGAAAAATCATCTGTACAATACAGATATAGACATATATTGATCTATATAATAGTGATTCACTGATAGACTCGCATTGGTGAACATAAATCAAGAACACTATGTTTGAGAACATACTTATATAATGAAAATTTCTAACATCTATTGCAACTATGTTATTACAAGTAGACTTTAAGGTCTTTGTCCTATTATAGATAATGTTCTAACTCTTTAGATTTTATTGATTCTTATAACCTGATAACTCTTAGTATTTATAACTCTCAGCGTTACTAACTATTAGCCCTAGTTTAAAGTCTTTTTAAACCAGATCTAAACTCATTTAGATCATATAATGTCTATAGTGTTACAAGCTTTAATAACATTTAATAAATGTTATTAGCAATTTAATAAAATATTCATTAGATAAATATTAAAGAATAAATATTTATACAAACAAGAATAGTACGTAAGAACAAATTTTAATAATTTTTATCTACTTCTACGATAAGTAGTTACATATTTGTAACCACTACATTGTTACATAAGCAATTGAAAAAAAAAAAAGGTTGGAAGATGGTCGCTCCCTGTATTTTACAAAAATATTGAGATAGAGAAAATAAAAGGAGATGCAGAGAGACAGAAATTTTTTTATTTTTTTATTTTTCTTAAACATATTAGGCTTTTACAATATAAACTGAAAGAAGTTTATATTAGGCTTCGACTAAAGGCAATAGCACAAATTCATTGTTCCTAAAAGCTAAAACATTAACATGTGAGTATGCTATTTATATTCAATTTTATGCACAATTGCAACAATTAACGTCCTCAAAATTTTCATCATGTAAAACAATTTTTTTTTTTTTTGAGTTGACAACTCCCATTTACTTACTTTTTGTAGTGAATTTTTTTTTTTTAAAGAATCTTTGGAGAAACTTTTGAAGCGTGTTGCATTTATGATTTACGATGAATGAGCTTTTTTTTTTTGTTCCTTGCTGATTGAGAAGTATTTTTTGTTCTTTTCTGGTTTAGTCATATATTTTAAGTCTAAATTTTGGAGACAATTATTATATTTATAAGGAGGTTTTACGGATTTATGATATTTTATTCATAAGTTTTGTGATTATCATTTTGACTTGATGTGTATTGATCGGATGTTGGATCTGGGTAAGGTTGGTAAAATTTAGGTTTGAGTCTAGGTTTTACTTTAAATCCAAACTCAAATTCTTTTAAATTTCTTGGAATTCGAGTCTTTTTTTGGGTGATTTAGTCTGAATTTTAATGTAGGCCATTAGAACCCAAATTTTAACCTGACTTTTTAATTTTTATTTTATTTTTTTAGAATTTGGAGTGTTTTTTTTTTAAGCCATAATCAAAATTAGTGTTATATGAAAAGAATTAAGTCCTCTTCATATAATTATCATCAAAACCATGAGTAATTAATTAACCATCATACTTCAAAACAAAAATTAATTAATTAATCATGAAATGGTAACAAAAAGATTAATGAAAATCAATTTACTTGCATTAATTAATCCTATTCAAATCAAGCAGCAAATCCCTACTTGCAAATTCCTCTATCATCACTTCTCTCTCTCTCCTATCATAGATCCATAATATCGATAATCATTCAAAGACATAAAAAAATGTAAATTAATTAATGCCCAGTTTTATTAGATTTAAAGAACAAAGTAACCATTTTACTTTTATTACTCTGCCAAAAAGCCGATCCATTACATCGACACAAAGCACCAACAAGGTCCAAAACGAAAGTTCACCATTGAGAACGAGTCTTGAGAGAGAGATCAAATTAATTTACGAGTCTTGGTAACAAAAACCTCGGTAAGAGAGAGCAGAAAGTCTTGAGAGACGGTGCAATTGTAGAGTAGATCAAAGAATGAGTCTAAGACCAAACGAGAGAGAACGACAGACAAGTGAGATTATAGACTGAGATTGCTGAGAGACGGTGCGTGACTTGAGAATTGAGAAAAGTGAAAGTAAACACTAAACAAAAGAGTAAAGACATAACAGATTCAGAAACATAAATGATTCATTAAAAAAAAAACTGGGTTTCGGCCTAGTTAATCGGACCCAAAAAAAATATCAGATGAAAGTCACACAAAAGAATAAAGAAACCCTAAATTGTTTAGATTTTGTTCGAGTCTTATATTTTTTGAATTTTCAAAATTTTCTGAATTTGGATTTGGGAGAGAATTTTTTTGCCATCCTAATTCTATGGCATTATACTATCCCGATCCATTTGTTGCAATCCCAAATGTATTAAAGTTTTCGGGATATTGGCAAAAGTAGATTATATTTCTCTTGGCCTATGTTTGGCACAATTGGCGCTCTTTTTTGCTATGATTTTGGATTTAGTATTTTTTTTAAAATTAGAGATGATAAAATTTGAATTTGAATTTTATTTAACTTAAACTTAAACCTAAGCTTTTTATAATATCCTGAAACTTAGATTGCACATGAATTTTTCAGGTATAGGTCGATTCTAGATGACTTAGAATCCAGGTTCTAACCTAATTTTTTTTTTTAAATAATTTTTTTGATTGTTGGTGTTTCTGCGAGGATTGGGATGACTAGCTGACCTCTTCCACCATCTTGATCTCTGACGACATTCTTTTCAATAGCAAAAATCAACCTATACTCCAAATGATATTTATTTATTTCCTTGGTTCTATTATAATGATTGCATTAACTAATTAAAATTACAAATTTGTTTAGTTATTGTATTTGGGAAGTTTGACTTTGTGGATTGAGAAACTATTTTATAGACTTAAAAATTTGGGGCTAGAGTTTTTCACAAAAAGATGAAACAAGATAATTATTTTTAGGATTTGGGTTGAGTCATTTGCCGGTCCATGTTGCCTAGGTGGAGAGAGAGAGGTCACGAACACAAGAGGAGAGAATGAGAGATTAGAGAAATTAATTTAGGAATTAGAGAAAAACTTAGGTGTTGAGTCAAGTTTTTCCCAATCTAAAAAATTTAAATTCGACCCAAATTTGAAGATAAAAAGAAATAAATTAAAATCTAAATTAAAAAAAAAAATTAAAATTTTCAAATTTTGAGTCAAGTTTTTTCGAATCTAAAAAATTCAAATTCTAATCACACCTAAAAAAAGAAATAAATTAAAACTCAAATTCTGAAAATAAATATATTTAAAATTTCAGATTTTTTTTAATTCAGTATTTTTTCTAATTTTCCATTTTTTTCAAATCCGAATTTTTTGGTCATCCTATTAGAAACTATCCTAGTCTATTATCATCAGGATCCAATATTGTCGATATTTGCAAAAATAGAATCTTTATTTTTTTCTACAATTTCGGACAGGCTACTTCACTTAAATGTTGGCCATTGTCCTAGTTCGTTATCATTATGATCCAACAATATTGAATCTTTCGCAAATATTCGCTCTTAGAAATCGGTTTGTAAGGTAGTAGTGCCTATGAATTGTAAACCAATTAAAAATATTATTTTTAACACATACCATGTCGGAGCGAACTGGTAAGCCACATATACTAAGTTGTATCATACTATTTCTCAACATATGTATTATATCTTAAAAAACTTGAGAGATATATAAAGGGAAAATTGTCGGTCTACTCCTCTAAGATTAATAGAATTATCTAATTAATCTCTGTATTTTTTTAAATATCTCAATTAATCTTTATTTAAAAAATAATATTTAAATTTATCATTAAAAAATAGTAATATATATTTAATAAAATATGAAATTCTTTATTGTGATTAAATTTACTGTCCTAAGAAAGTGCATTCTAAATATTATTCTTTCAATAATAGTGGCTAAATAAAATATTTATAAAGAACTAATCAAATAATTCAAAGTAACATGACAATTTTTCTATATAAAATAAAAAATAGGACTAAATCAAACAGCTCTTATAACGTAGAACAGTGACGGAACTGCTCCCCCAAATTTTTAAATTTTTTTTATACTTAGTAGATTAATTTCACTTTTAAAAAAATGGTTCATACTAATATTTTAATATATTATTTAATATTTAAACAATATTCCATCTTTTTTTACTTTAATGTTTTTGTCTAATAAAATTAATTTTTAATTTATAACCTATTTTTACATTTTTCAACTTTATTCTCTTATCTTAATAAAAATAAATTTTACATTTATAATTAGTCCTTAATTCTTTTCCATTATATACTTATAATTCTTTTCCTACATGGAAGATTGAATATATCTTTTCTTTAATACAAAAAAAATTTATACTTGAAATTATACATGAAAAATAATTTTTTAATTTAACTTATAAAAATAGACTCACAATTATGAAATGCCATACATTAGTAATTTTATCTTCTCTTCAAATTTACATCAAATTCTTCTTCCTATCTCAAAAGCTAAAAAATAAATCTTCAAAAAATAAGTAAGTTAGAATATTTTAAATTTTAATAATTTTATTTACATATTAATTACTTTTTTAATATCCTACTATTATAACTTTATACGTCTTTTTTTTATGGATCTTGATTTTTATTCTTTTGCTTAAAATTTATTAATTTTAAGATATAAAATTTATTTTTACGAATAATATAACACATATTTATTGTTTAATATTTTATTTTTTCTATGGGAAAGCCATCTACAATTAATTAATTTTAAAAATAAATTTAAAATTCAGAAATCTATACATCATCACTAATTCTTAAGATTATGGTAAAGTTTCCAATAACATTTTTTTTCAGTTCATCTATTATTAACATAGAATAAAAATATTATTTTATTTTATTTTATTTTATTAGATTTAAAATTTTATATTATGATTTGCTCTCCCAAGCTCAAATTCTGGTACCACCCGCCCCCCCCCCCCCCCCCCCCCCCCCCCCCCGCGACATAGAATGAATAAAAAATAAATGAAATTATCAACAAATATTTTTCTTGCCAAATATTTTAAATAAATAATAAGTTATAAAAATATTAATATAATTTTAATATTTTAAAAAATCATTATTATATAGTGATTGTAATATTTAAATTAGCCATTAAGTCTATATTAAATATTTAAGAGTTACAAATATTTATTTATAATAATATTATTATTTGAGAGTTATTTATGTTAAATTATTATAGGAGTTACAATATATTAAATTATTCTGATTAAATATTAGAATTAATTATAAGAGTAGTAAAATATTTACAATTATAATAATGCTAAATTAATATTAATATTAATACATAAACCATTATCTACTATTATATAAAGGGGTGCTAATCCTTTTTTAGAGTTTGTGTGTGAAAATAAAGAAGATAAGAAAAAAAGTAGCTTTTGTAGTGTGTGTAAGAGTGAAGAAGAAAAAACAATTGAGAAATGTATTATGTTATAGACTATTTGAAATTATATATTTTTTATATTGAGTTTTAAGCAAACATGACAAGGAAGACTTTGTATGATCTTTCGGTGATTGCGGTTATCGAGAAAAGTGGTTGTGAGCATATGGTTATATTTTAGAATCATATAGATCTGTCACTATCCATATAAGGAGATAATTATTTGCCTTTAGGATATATTATTAACATGTCTTTTCATACTCAAAATTAGGTTTTTCTTACTTTTTTTATATTTTATTTTATATTATAGTTATTAATAATTTTATCTTACAAATATTTGACAATATATATTTATATATATGGTTTAATAATTTTTAAAATAAATATACCCAATAATATTAACCACTTGTCACAAGTATATGCTTTGTCCAACTTTCAGATTTTCTTAACGTTATTCTTTCTCTCTGCTTTTTTTTAGAATGTTATTCTTTCTCTTTTCTAAAGAGTGCCCAAGTATATCAATTATAAAAGACTCACTAACCACCTATTCTTTCATATTAATTCTTACAAACCCTAGAAGAAATATCTTCACAATGTCTTCAAATAGACCACACCTTGAAGCAGAACCAGAGGCTGCGGAATGGAACAGTGTAAGAATTCTTACCATATATATTGAGAAAAAGTAGTCATCCTTATACCTTATATTGCATTAATTAGTATTATCGCCGCATGTATACACGTGTGAATAAATTAGTTTTGCACTTTGATTCATGCTACATAATTTCTGTTGATTATCAGATACATTATATACATAAATAATTATATATCTAATTTAATCAGGGTATGTTATTATTTATTTATTCAGCAATCCTATAGTTTTCATTACTTTTTTTTTGGATGAACCTTGACGGAATAATTTTTTCTCACTTCAACCATTGCATTATTTTTTATATTGTTGAGAAGATAAATGGTGTGTGGTTGGAATTTCTTTATAATATGAAAGGTTTATTTTGTGAACGGCATATTTTGCAAAGAATTGCTGAGATCGTAATGATTATATGACAGATCAAAAGTTCCATGCACCTAAGATTTGATTTAATTTGTTCAGGACAAAACGGAGCTTATCATTAGACCGAGGGGTTTTAACATTGTTTGGGGCAAAGACTCGCGCTATTGGCGTCTACCTGAAAATGGGTAAGTTTAAATATTGTGCTTTAGTTGTTCAATTTTGAAAGATAATGCTATATTTATATAGTTGAGATATAAGACTTATTAAGTAATTATTAATTTTTTTAATAAAAATATTAATTAATAATTAACATATCAAAGCATATTAATTAGGACACAAATTTTATAACTCAATTATGTAAATATAGTATTACTCGGATTAATTGGGTAGTTGGCTAATTATTTTGTCTATTTTTGTAAGCATCAAAACGAATTTTATTCATCTCCGAATACAAAAAAATTATATTTTTATTCATCTCAACTTAAATTTAAAAGGCATATTTTGACACCGTGAAATTATTATTAATGTGCAACTAATGTATATTTCTTTCTTTATGTGATCCAGAAAAAGTTACAATTCTAATATCTAAGAAAAAAAAATTTTGAGCAAGACTTTTCACACCTTTTTGAGGGCTATCAATTTTTTTTTAAAAAAGATATATCAAAACCTCTGTTATTATGCAGGGGCGAAAATCGGGTTCCTTCCACTATAAAGATGAATCATCTTGCTACTGTAGGGGAGTGCATTTACTTTTGTCATTTGATCTTTCAAATGACGATTTAAACTCATGTTATTAGATAATTTCTATTACCCAGTGAAGTTCTCGAAATATCAACTTGGAAAAAGAAAAATATTTATAAGTATTTAAACTATCAATTTGGGGACGATAACAGAGTAGTTGAAGTGTTAAGAGTGAATTTTTTTTTAAAAAAAAAAATTAGTGTGAAAAGATCAATTTTAAAAACGGCATGAAAGTTTTTGTTAAACGCTTCGTATATACGTTGAGAATTAAGTTAAAACACAAGAATTATAAAACGGCTCTATAATCCTAGTCAAAAGTGTGGAATATCATCGTCACAGCTAAAAAAGAAAGAACGTGCAATCTTTCTTGCAACTTCGAGGCATTTTGTTGCTTCACCATGCTTTCTGATTCTGGCAATAAATGGTTTTGGTCGTCGCGGGACAGGAGCAAGGATGATCCTGCAGAGCTAGCACAGGTTTGTTGGCTTGAAGTAACTGGTTCGGCAAACCTACAGCAAGGAAAGAAGTATGAAATAGGATTTATTATTTCTCTGAAGCCAGATGCCTTTGGCTGGAGCGGCTGTCCGGTTTTTATGATGGTTAAGTTAGGGAAGAAGGGGAGGTACAATTGGAAAAAAATGAAGCCACTTGATCAGCTTGATAACTTCCCTGCAGAAATTCCAGAGGAGAAGTTTCTGATTGAGGTCCCGTCATCAGCAAGTGAAACCCAGATCTATTTTGGTCTATATGAAGTCTGGAGTGGGAAATGGAAGGGAGGATTGCTTATTCATCGTGCTTTTATCAGAGAACAGGTATTTTATTAATGGCTCTCCGGAAGTAGCAGCTGCTCCAATCAGTAATGATGTCTTAAAAGTTAATTTGCTATTAGTTGGCGCTGCTTGCATGCAAGCATTATTGTATCTCTTATTTATTAATGTCTGAAATAAAATGGGAGAATACTGATTAATTTTTTTTTGGGGCCTAATTTATTGAATATCATGAAAGCAAACTTTCCATTAACAGAACAAAGTTTAAACTTTCAGCTGGAGCATCCACATTCCGCAGAAATAACGGTCAAGACAAAAGAAGACTAGTGAAGAGCCGCTACTTATGCTTTCGTCTCATCTCATGTGCCGTTAAAGTTCGATATTTCATTATCACATTAGACTCGTTAATCTCAGTTTCTCTAATGTTGCGGATGCATGCTTTTGACTCTCAACATATCATAGACAGAAGAAATTCCGCAATCTTTCATATTTTACTAATGAAAAGATAGAAACGTTTCCTGATATCATTTCTCTACCCAAATGAATCCCAGACTTTCTTAGTCCGCTAGCGCGATGCAAAAGTCTATCATTTAATTTTCAAGATGCATATGTATACTAGGACGACATGGAGCACTTTATAAAGCGAGAAGAGCATGGTTACAATTCAGCAGCTGTAAACCCACAGTTAATGACGTCACATCAATTTAAAGAACCTTTAGGCTTTAGCCACAATGACAATATGCTCAAGTGGAGAATCTGATTTATCTCAAGAGGAAGGCATGTCCAAGTGAAAGGAATAATTTTTGGAACAATGAAGGAATAATAATGGCTCCTTTATCAGAGAACAAATCCTTCGGACGATAAAGTATAGAGAATCATTTTTGGGTCACCAATAAGAACAATAGGTTGTGATACAGGAAACAACTTTAACAAAGTGCTCAAACTCAGCAGCATACGAATAAAAAAATTATTATAAAAAGAAATGGAAGAATATTATTTCTCATTCAATTTTGGTTTTCATCTCCAGAGTAGACTAATTGTATTCCACTTTTATTTTCTCAAACAAATCATACCAAGTTTACCCAAAGTAATCACCATTGAAACCTAAAATAACTGGATGATAATAAAAATTAGTTGGCTAGTTTGACCATTCCGATGCTATAAAACTACAACTGCTTTGAAGAAGACGAAGAAGATTAATTTTTAAGAAATGGGAACAGGTTCATCAAAAGATGATGCTTTACATTCACAATCAAGTGACAAACCCTTCCAGAATAAGTCAGAAAACTCTGAAAACACAGCAAAGGCGACAGACAAATCGAAAGAAGCTCCAGTTTGTGCAGAGAATAGAGTACTAGTTAAGTTCCCACATAACTATGATGCCATTGTTAAAGATGCAGACTCACCAGTTGACAATTCTTCAACCAACAAGCTGTATGATCAGCTCTTCTGTGGAGTTTTCTTAAACCAAAAGAGAAAGGTAAGTTCATTATTTTATCCTCTAAAAAGTATTCACATCATCTTCATGATTATAAACATTACTATTATTATCAATATGATCTCACTAACAATCAGTATTATCAAATATTAAAATAATGGCAGAAATATTGGGTTGAAAAGATTTCTGGCAGCAACAGCTTCATGTTGTTTGCACGGGGTCTGCTAATCACTTGGGCAGAAGACACTCATTACTGGAAATGGATTTCACTGAATGAGACAAGGTAACAATAACAAATAACTTATTATTTGTAACAGGTGAAGCAAATTTACAGGTTAACAAGAACGAAACTCGCACTTGCAGTGCACTTCCCTCGAACTTTACAGGGGGTTTGATTCCTTTCTAAAAAACAACTTAACCTAAAAAAATTGGTCCATATAGTGAATGTGTAAAGTAGGACTAAAAACAAAACAAGTATGAACTTTGAATATTAGAGGAAAGCATCTACATCACCTTCCTTTTTTGCATGAATATGGTACTAAAAATCAAAGGATGAGTGTCTCTTGCAGCAATAGTAATAACCCTGATGGTTAGATCGTCATTGTTTGTTTGCAGTGATGTGATTGTGGATGCCGCTGAACTAGTTCAAGTTTGTTGGCTGGAGGCACATGCGAGATTTGATACTACAAAGCTCTCTCCAGGAATTTCATATCAAGTTGTGTTTGTTATCATGTTGAAGGACCCAGCATATGGATGGGATGTTCCAGTGAACCTGAGACTCCTATTCCCAAATGTAACCAAGCAAGAACACAAAGAAAATTTGATGAAAAAGCCAAGAAACCAATGGATTGAAATCCCAGTTGGGGAGTTTAAAACTTCAACTGAAAATGAAAATGCTGGGGAGATGGAAATCTCTATGTACGAATATGAGGGTGGGAAATGGAAGAAAGGACTCGTTATCAGAGGTGTAATCATTCGGCCAAAGAATTAAGCATGAGAATAAGCTGTTACTTGCAAATTATAAAACTAAGTTTCGGGACAATAAATAATTTTCTTCAAATGTGTTGGAAATGGTAGCTTCAGCTTCTCAATGTTATGATCTGAGTGCGTGAGAAATTAAACTTTTTATAATCAGTGTCATTGCAAGAATGCTCCATAATCAAGTATCACAATCACAGTTTAAAGTTCTATTTTCTGATATTCTCTTTGAAGCCTGAGCTTGTTGGCAAGATAACAAATGTTTTGAACTACAGCAAACTTGTTTCCACTTTAAATTGTCAATCAGAACTCTCAAGTTTAAGAGTTATGGCTTCACATTGGAATAATTCCTAAAGGAATTTTAGAAGTACTAAAAGCATTAACATTAACTCTTGCTAGAAGCAAAAGTACCAAAAACTTGCTGAAAAACTGTTATAGATGTTTCTCAGTTCTCAATTTTCACTAAATAAAGCGACTGACATGACGGATACATGCAAGAACTAATACGCAGATAATACCCTTCTGGGGAGGACAGTGAAAAAAAGATGGAGGTTGGAGGGCATAGAATAACAGATACAAAGTAAATCACCCATACAGATTACAGAAGATGTCACTGTGACAACCTCTTATAGGATGAATTTGAAATCACCAAAAGAATAAATAATAAAATAAAATTTTAAAACACAATTGACAGCACCTGCTTGCTGGAGCCTTCTAATGGAGCTGGCTGAAGAGAGAAGAAATTGTGAGCCTTTCATATGTCCATATGATAATTTTCTGGCTGATACCACAGTGAGAAATCAATTCCTTTGGTCTTAAGTTTCTCTGTTGCAGGTGCACTTCTCTCCAAGAGCTGCATATTCATGAGAATTAAGATATCATGCATCAGATAAACATGAACAACAAAATATGTGAAATAATATTTAATTGTTCAACATGAACAACAAAATATGTGAAATAGCTGTTAGTATCAGTGGAAACAGTAAACTGATATCGAAAGACTTAAGAGGTTGTTGAACTGACTTGTTGCAAACTCATCTCCAATTTTAGGTGCTTGTACTGTTTAATCAGGTTTAAAGGCCTTAATGTCTTCCAAAAGTTATTGTAACACCTGGATCATAGATTTTGGTGCTACAAACTATACAACTGATAATTAGGCTGAACGAATTCTTTCATATATCTCAAGGGTATATATATAAGATACAAGCCTATTGAAAACGAAAGTCAACAATATAATTAATCTAAAACCTAATATCCTAATTATAATGCACTAATTAATACCTTAATTTTAATGCACTAATTCTTATTAAATAAATAATAAAGTTGTACATACTAATTACATGCCAATTCTCCCCCTCAAGTTGGTGCAATGATATCGTACATGCCCAACTTAGATAGTGTTGTATAGAATGGACCACTACTAATAGCATGAGCCATCATATCAACAAGTTGATCTACACTCTTGATGTAAAGAACGTTTATCCTACCAATGTCTAGGCTATCTTTGATGTAATTCCTATTAAGTTCAACATACTTAATTCGATCGTGTTGTACCGAATTATTTGTTATCTCAATAGCTACCATGTTATCACAAAAGAGCACCATAGTTTTTTTAGATCAAACCTGAGTTCAACATACTTACTTTATTGATGCACACACAATCACCAAATTTTGCATGGGCTCATGCTATTTTGCATGTTGTAAAATTAATTTATTTTAGACCCACGACATATCATTGATATTCTCCATTACAAATGGTACTTAGTCATCAAGATATATTCTATTTATGTATCTTTAGTTGTGTTGTGCATGTACCTATAGCACCCCTACAATGTATTAAGATAGGACCTTAACGTCATTTAGGAATTTATATTAATTTTAACTCAACATTAATTATAAGGCATCTTGAATCCCTAACAGGTGATCTGTTTACCACATGATTTACGGATTGTCATTTTAATGAAATAATATTCACACCATTAGAGGAAAGAAAAATGCCTTCTAAAGTAAAGAATGAAATTTTTTCATATAACGACCATCATGTCTGATTTGGATCCTTGTACAAATTAATATGAAAATAAGGTGCAAAGGATTATTCATCTTCAAAGAAATTGTAGAAAATTACCAGTTGTATTTACAAATATATCAAAAGTAACCAAGTCATATATACAAACTACTAATGCACCAGCTTGGATGATTGTTCCTAAAGAACAATCTAATCAAGAAGTAGCAAATGAATCGTCTATTGCATGCCAAAAATATGGCAGACCACTTGATTCAAAATATATTGTTTTGTGAAAGAAGAAAACGAAAAATTAGGATCCTGTTAAAAATTAGGGTCAAGTTAAAAATTCACATTCTCTAAATCACTATCATTGGAAGATTTAATCATCCTTGAAAAGACACAAGTCTCTGAAGAGACATAAGTTCCTAAAAGGATACAAGTCTCTAAAGAGACATAAGTCTTGGAAGAGACAAAAGTTTATAAAGAAATGTTAGCCTCAAAAAAGGCACAAGAAATTCAAAATGGGGAAAAGGGTACAAATTATGCTTACTAGGAGAAATGCAAAAATGTGATTAAATAATTGTCAACAATTTGTTCTTATTTGCATTAGTTATTGAAATTATGAATGATGATTTTGAGCAACAAACTATTGATGAATGCTGAGAAATACATGATTGGCTTTAAGGAAAGAAGCAATTCAAGCAGAATTGACTTCTTTAACCAAGTGTGAAGTATTTGGACATATAACCCAGATATCTGAAGATGTTAAACTCATAGATATAAATGGATTTTTGTATGGAAAGTAATGAAAACAACAAGGTCACTGGATAAAAAGTAAGACTCGTGTTAAGGTTTTCCATAGAAACCTGGTATTGATTATGATGAAACTTATTCTCCTGTGATAAACACAATTATATTTTGGTTTTTAATAAGCTTGACAATCTTAGAAAAGCTTAATATGCATCTTATGGATGTACAGACAACTTACTTATATAGGTCACTTAACAAAAATATTTATATAAAAATCCTTAAAGGATTCAACATGTCTAAAGTACAGAGATCTTTGTATAGATCAAAACAATTTGGACTCATGTAGTACAACCACCTAAATAGATAATCGATAAATGAAATCTATATTAATAACACAATATATCCATGTAATTTATAAAGAAATCATAAACTAAGTTTGCCATTATGGTTGTATATATGGATGACATAAATTTGATCAGGACTCTTGAAAAGTCTCAAAGATTGCAGAACTCTTAAAAAGAAAATTTAAAATGAAATACTTGGAAAAAATTAAATATTGTCTCAACCTGCAAATCAGCACAAATTAAACAGAATCTTTATCATTTAATCTACTTATACTAAAAAGATTCTGAGATAATTCAATATAGATAACGCTCATTCTTTAAATACCCATATAGTTGTTCAGTCTCTTGATCCTAAAAGTGATCCATTTTATCGCAAGGAAGATCATAACAAAATAGATGGTTCAGAAGTATCATATCTCATTGCAATTGGTACTTTATTATATTTAACCCAATGCTTCAAACTAGACATAGCTTTTATTATAGGTTTGTTGGAAAATTTTTATTTGCACCAACTCGACATCATTAACAAACATATATATTTTTATTTTCGTAGAACGATATATTTGAGACTATTTGATTTTAGAAGATTCAAGTCTTGTTGGTTATGTCGATGTTTGATACTTATCTGATCTTCGTTTTGCTCTAGCACTTCTAGGCCTCACAATTTTGTTCCTAGGCTTTAGGCCCATAAAGTATCTACTAAGTGAAGACCTAATACCCCATTTAAGTTATATCGCAATGAGGTGGAGAGCAATGTGGGACTTTAGGTCACAACAAACCCTATCATTATCATGTTCATAACATATTATAAATAAATAAAAATAATAACCCAAGTACTAGAATACCTTTGAGAAATATTAGTGCACCTCTAGAAAATATTGGAAGGTATATTTACATTATAAGAGGAGGTTATATATTTATAAACGGGTGGGGGTAGAATCCACTAACTTACCCCCCCCCCCCCCCCCCCCCCCCCCCCCCCCCGCCTCACAATATATCAATTTTGATGGTATAAAATAATTTATTCATAAATATAAAGTATATATTTTATATGTGTGACTATATAATGAACATTACTAAAAAAAGTTAGTAGAGAATTAAAGTAAAATTAAAAAAATTAAATTGAATTAAATTACAAATAAAAAATTTAAGGTTTAAGACATAGAATAAAGTTGTGTTCAATGATATCTCAATATGAATAAACATGGAACTTGCAAGAAACATGCAACCTACGAGATGGTTGTTTTAATTAGTTGTGTCAAAATTATACATTCTATCATTGGAGTGAAATCCAGAAGAATTAAAACATAAGTCAAATTAATCTATAATACAAGAATAATTCCTGAACTTCTTTTTTGTTTTAAATAAATTTTGACATAATTATTCGAGTAAATTAAATAGCCATTAAAGTTAAATTTACATTAAAATATATATGAATATGAAAAAATAAGTGTGCATAACAAAATTTGAGATGAGTAAAAACTTGAGTGCTTGACTAAGTGTATATAACAAATAATGTAAAACTTGAGTGCTTGACTAAGTGCTTGACTAAGTGTTTTAATTAGTTGTGTCAAAATTATACATTCTATCATTGGAGTGAAATCCAGAAGAATTAAAACATAAGTCAAATTAATCTATAATACAAGAATAATTCCTGAACTTCTTTTTTGTTTTAAATAAATTTTGACATAATTATTCGAGTAAATTAAATAGCCATTAAAGTTAAATTTACATTAAAATATATATGAATATGAAAAAATAAGTGTGCATAACAAAATTTGAGATGAGTAAAAACTTGAGTGCTTGACTAAGTGTATATAACAAATAATTTTTTTTTAAATAAGTAAATTAAAATTATTCTTAAGAATTTGGTAAAATAATTATGACAAGCAAACATATTTATTTGCTCTTAAGTCCTAAAATCAAAAAATTAAATTAAATATAAATTAGTTTTCAATTATGTAATAAATATAAGTATTAGACCCATTATCTAAATGCATAACCAACCCGCTCACGATCTATCTTTTTTAAGAATTAGCCAACATCAAAGAAAAGTCCAATTCCATGGAGCTAAGAAATTCATCTAAAATTTCAAATTCAAGATTGATAGCTAACTGAACCTGCAAATTTGTGGATCCATAAATAAGTCACGTGCATCATGAGAAGCAGGGATGGATTAAACTTTAAATTTTATCTCAATTTTTATTGATTAATTGTTACTTTGCATGAAGAAGAATTTTCTCACAAGTGGATGAATCTCACTTAAAACTTTCTTCTTTGATTTATAACTCATTAACGGACTTAAATTCTTATTAACTTGAATTTAATTAAATACAAGCACTCATGCATATTCTGAAATAATTAAAACTCATACACTATAAATAGAGACTATCTTTTTGTTCATGAATTCATTCATCAATTGATTGATTGATTTATTGATTAAACTATTCATCCATACACATAACGAATATAACAATCTTGTTGTCTCTGCGATACCTCATTCTCTCTTACAAACACTAACTTGAGTATCAAAGTATTTGTTTTGCAAGAAGATGACACGTTTTCATTAATTGAAGGAGTATACAAAAGCAAGTTGATAATTGATGTAGAGGTTTCGAATTAGGGAACTTTAATAAGAAATACAAAAGAAAAATTATAACTATACTAATTTAAATTTTTTGAATAATCTTGAATAAATATAAGTTGGAGTGGCTAAAAAATAGATAATTAATATTAATTTAAAATAAAAAATTACCTAGATTAATTTCTTTTTGTCATAAGCTCAGCTGGGTTCTCCTTCCATCTTTGATAAATATCACATTTCTTTAGTGCATTATTTAATATATAAATTTTAAGAAAATTTTAAAAACTAAAAAAATTCCTACAAAAAAATATTTCAAACAATTTTTATAAAACTTCATAAGAGAACTTTCGGAAAAAATTCATAATAATTTTCAATTTGTAAGAATTATTTTTAACAAATTTTAGAATTAATTGAATTTACCTAAATGTTAACCAAATTTTATTCTCGCACAATGCGAACTTTTCAATTATACCAAATATAAACATAAACAAACTCGTAAATATATTTATATAACAAGATACATAAAAGATCATTTGACCTGCAAAGTATTCTTTAACTTGTTGATAGCTTGAATTTTAACTTATGAATTATTAGCTTCAAGCTTGGTATTTTTTAGTTTCTTAGATATTTATTTGAGTATTTTAACTTGTTTTAGTCTTATTTTACAATTTGGAAGCTTTGATGACTTTTGTTGAGAAATTGTGGAACAAATTGAAAGTGTGCCAATTTTGGAGCAAAGGAAGTCGAAATAGAAAGCTGGTATTGCAGCGCTAGCTTCTTGGCGCCACAATGCCCAAATAGAATAATTTAGTATTGAGGTAGAAAGTTAGTGTCACAATGCCAAAGAACTGGCACTATAGCGCCAGTCACAACTTAGATTTTGAAAACTAATTTTATTATCTCAGTTTTGATCCTCAAGCCCAAAAACTATAAATGAAGATGTCTACAATTTATTAAGAGAACATTGCCTAAGATAGAAAATACCCAAATAGAGTGCAAAAACGAAAAACAGGAGATTAAAGATTTATTCAAATTGAAGGAATTGTCTCTATAATATATATATATTTTTTCACTATTCTCTTTTATTTTCTTAATTGTTTATATTTTTTATGAGGATGTTGGAACTCTTATTTAGTTTCCTTTATTTTATCATGGACTAATTTATTTTTATAGAATTGCAAATTGAATTCAATATGTAGCTGAAATGATTTATTTTCTCCTAATTTATGAAATCAATATTGAATTGTTCATTCTATTCTATATTTAATACTTCTAATTACATGATCACTAATTAGATTAATTATAGAAATCTTAATGAACTTGAAAAAGGGATTTTTATGTTTGGCCTTGAATAGAGTGATGTATGATCATTACGTATAACTTTGAGTTTTATGTGAAATAGGAATAAAGTTGCATGGCATACATAATCATTTGGAGAATTTGTTCTTAATAAATCTTACTTTAATATAATTAACATAGAAATATAGATAATTGATTAGGTGAAATATTTTTACTCGATCACCGAAAGAGGTTTGTGAATAAATTAGATTTCTTGGGGTAGCAATTTGTGTTGATTAATTGAATTAAGAGGAGTTAATTACATTCAACTAAAATATTGAGGGATAATTATAGTCCTAGGCTTTTTGATATTGGTCAACTGGTTTTTTTTTCTTTGTTTTATTTTGCTTTTGTTTTCTTTGTTTATTTAGTTTAGATTTTATTTTTTTGAATTATCAATTGTTTAAATAAGAATAAAAAGACACAATTGTAGAATTGACGAATTTAATAATAATTTTCTATGGGACGATATTTGATTTCATCATTATAATAATGTTTGCTATTATATGGACTTGCTTTCTAAATTTCACAACAAGTTTTTGACATCATTACTAGAGAATTATTTATTATTTTTGTTAATATTAATACCAATCTATCTTATTCTTAATTCAAACCTTTTATTTTTATTTTACAATTACTACAATTGTGAAGTTATTTATGCAATGTTTGAGAAGTTTCAAATTGGTTTCTTTTGATCTAGAAATCGAACAAATTTTAAGGAGAATTCATCAAGAATGAAATCAAGCTTTATATTAACAAGATATAATGGCAGATCAAAATCAAGCTGAAAAGCAAATATCACTACGAGAATATATAGTTCCACTTATTGATGGCATTCATTCTAGTATTTGAAGACCTATCATCAATGTCACGCCCCAGACCCAAAAGATCTGACACACAACATCACTTACATTCATTCAATAATACTTAAACATTCATTTTAATTTCTTTCAGAATTATAGCAATTGAATTATGACTGGGACAATTAGTAAACCGGAAATACGCAGAGTTTTCTCAGAGATTAACACTCTACTACGTCACCAGTAGCAACTTTGTTACCGGAAGCCCAGAATATATTCATTGCAAATTCTTACTTAAAATCAATCCATTACTACACTTGGTGAAACTTAAACTAAATCTAACCACACACAATAAAATAATACATAAGTATTTATTCAATAGGGACAAATCAAATATCTTATCCCACGTGTCCCCAAATGAAACACTTAGCAACCTAACAACTTAGGGAACCCAAGGAACAGCAGAAGTCTTGCCAAATCCGCTAAGCACACATGTACCTTATTTACCTGAAATCACCATAAACTATAATGAGTATAAAACTCAGTAAGCATACTAGTTTTTCATATATCAAATACAAATACATATATGTACACAATGCATATGTATGATATGCTGTGATCAATCAAAATCATAATCTTATCAAATCACATATCATGTAAGCGCTTACACATTCTTTCAAAACACATAATAGGAATACCATCACTCAACTACTACTTAGTAGGACTTACATATCACATATCACATAATGAGCCAAATGTCACTCGTAGGTGACATACCGTATGAGAGGAATAGTACAAGTGAGGTCTTGAAATTACACACATATAATGCTTATGCCCGAAGGTAAAAGCCAAACCCTCACCCTGATCATCGGTGAGTCCTCTCACATGCACCAATACGCCATCACACGAATGTGATGACTCACTCTTCCTTTAGGTACCAATAGGATCCTCCCTACATACGGAACACATAACATATACCAATCCCGAAGGAAAGGCCACACATAAAGGCTCCACAAATCACATAAAATGCCTACTAAGTTAACAGTGAGTTCAAGTACCCTCAAAACACAAAATATTTCTCATGGACAACACTTCAAAAGCTTTCTTTGTTAAACATATCTTATTTTGAAAGCTCACTTTCAAAAAACACATGTATGTCCATGCTCAATGTCAATGCTCACATTCATAAACATATATTTACATTTCATATCAAAACATACTTTGACATAACATAAACATATTCTTAACCATATTTACAAAATCATTCATAACACTTACTATGTTTATTGTGATTCTAGTAAAAAGTCTAGTATACTTACCTCTTAACACTTTCAGCTACAAGGCTTAAATCTCCTTAACCTATCAATGGAGATTAATCCTTTCATAAGCCTCACAATTCACACAAAATACTTTAAATAGCTTACAAAATTATACACAATGCATTTATCACATCAAATTGGTCTAAATACTAGGTTTCTCAAAACCTGTTATTCTGATCACTTACACTTAACAAAATTTTCTAATAGATCAAATGATGTCCAATTACTCCAAAATCAGAATATATCATTCTTGACTCATATATCCTTCTTATATATGAATATTATATCAAATTTCCTACACAATCCATTCCATACATACCATCAAATCCAAACTACTAACCTGACAAGATCAAGATACTTACTGAACAGTATTCAATCTCCCAATTTTATAAAATCATATACTAACTCAAAAATTATAAAACTATCACATCATTACTCTTAACACATATCTCAGTCCATGATAAATATTTCACTTCCAAATCACTGCCAAAAATATTTTAAAACTATTTTATTCCACAGCTTTAAAAATCTGTTAATCAAATACTGTAATGAGCGGATATACTTTAGAAAATCATAACATTTCAACCACATTGATCTAAATTCTTAATTCTGAGTATATCATATTAGACATATAAAGTTATCATATTCCACAAATTCATAATTTTTGAAGATCATTCAGTAGGACAAACATTGTTCAGCACTGTATTATACTGTCCACATAGGAAATTTCTAGAATTTCAGGGTCATTTTGGTAAATTCACAACAAATTCAATTTCTGGAATTTTGATTCGATTCAAAGTCTTAGATGATATCAAACATGTCTAATTTCATATACTCAAAATTCAAAACCAGAATCGAATCACAACAATTTATAAAATTCTTGGATCAAGAGACTATCAAGCAGAAATTCTACAATCCATCATGATTTATCAAACTATCTTATAGATCATCATCAATTCTCAAAATATCATACGAAATACACATCAAATCCTCAATTATACATATTTCCAGAAATCAAAAACTTAAAGAAATTAACATAATTAACACCAATAAATTGAGAAATAGTTGTGATATACCTCTTAAAATCCAAAATTCTAATTTCTTCTTCTTTTTCTTCTCCTTCTTCTCTCTCTCTCCCCTCTTTTCTCTCTTCTCTCTCTCTAAAAGAGGTAGCTCGACCAAAATGAGAGAATTAGGGTTTTAAAAGTGTATTTTTATACTAAGTGGCTAATTTTTGATATTTATGAATTTACCCCCAAAACTTTCAAAGTATTACAATTTGGTCCCTAAAATAAATCTAAAGTCTTGCAATTAAACCCAATGCTAATAGTATCACCTTAACCTATACAAACACTACTAATAACAATATATAAATCAAGTATCACCAACATACAAATAAAATACGTATATTTATACATATATAAATACTTATTCTTACCAGTCGTGGATACTGGTTACAAGGACGGATTCGTTAGGCATCTTGAGGTGGTATAACCCACCCGGGTTCGATTCCTTGGGGGTGATCATTTGTGTGGATGGAGGCCACTGTGAGGTCTGGACCAGTGATGGCCCACTGGGACCGGTATGTCCCGGCTTGTCAGACTAAACGGTGCGTATCCTCACAATCAATGTCAACAACTTTGAAATTAAGCCGAGTATTATCCAGATGTTGAAAGACTCAATAAAATTAGCGGGTTATCAAATGATGATCCGAATAAGCATATTGTGAATTTTTTGAAGATTTGTGATACATTCAAATATAATGAAGTCTCAGACGTTGCAATTATACTTTAGCTATTTCCTTTTTCATTCCAGGATAAAGCACAAAGTTTGCTAATATCTTTATTGTATAGTTCTATTTCAACATGGGATGACTTGACCCAAAAAGTTTTAGCAAAATTCTTCTCAATGACAAAGATAGTGAAACTAAGGAATGACATCACCTCCTTTGTGCAATATAACTTAGAGTCTCTTTATGAAGTATAAGAGAGGTTTAAGGACTTGATAAAAAGATATCCACTCCATAGAGTCCCAAAGTGACTGTTTGTGTATATATTGTGTAGTTGTTAAGCGTAAGTGCAAGCTATTATAAACTAGTAATATAGAGTTAAGGATAAATGTCATACCTACGGGGACTTAGTATATATTTTATACCAAATACTAAAACCAATTCTTCTTATTTTTTTATCTAAAAATCAATATTCAAGTGAAATTTAAATTTAAATTTATGATTGTAATTAAACTAAAATTTCATAATTAAAGCAATTTATGAGATTAACAATATAAAGAAAACTTAGTATTATAACTATCTCTCAATATACTTTTTCTAAAGATTCTACCCTTTAATATTTAATCCGTCATTTTTATTAATGGTCAAGACACTAACCTATTCACTAGCCTTTTCCAAGGGTAAAGTGAAGGTATCTTAAATTATCAATTTTCTATACTCCTATGCTAACCCAATAAATTTAAGACTCATTAAGTTCAAGTCATTTTAATCATACATGCAATATAAGTATATTCCTATTCTATATCGAAACTTGCAGATACTCCACAACCATGTATCAAATTACTCTAGGCTAAACACAAAGATACTTTTTCAAAGTTTATCTTAAGTGTTCCCTAAATCTTTCAATAACTGGCCAAGAATAATGAAAGCATTAAGAGCAAATAATTTGAATAATAAAAATTGAGTTCATATAATATTAAGAAGTATGACAGTTAAGCACACATATTGAGTTTAAACTATAATCATAGAAAAAAAATTAGGTCATGATTACAAGAGAACTAAAGCTAAGAAGAAATAAAAATATAATACAACCAAAAAGAAAACCAAATTGAAGATCCAAAACTTGAATTACAGTTAGTTGATCTTGAGAAAATTCCCTTGCTCTCTTGAATTTGCACCACTATCTCTCTCTAATTTGGCCTAAAGTATATTAATATTGCTATAAAAGACGAGTTGTGAATGTTGAACAGGCTGAGATGAGTGATCTTTTTATAAGGGAGCTATAGAGTCTTGAAATCGTATTTAGAATAGGATCAAGAAATCATGTTAATGATGATGTGGTGTTAGCTTGAAAATCTTCATCACTGCAGTGTTTGTGACTCAAAACTGGGGCATTGAGCCTTGAAAATTTAGAGTTTGGGTTTAGTCGCATCGTTGGGGCGATGGATTTCTGGCACTAGAGCGGTAAGGTTCTAAAATATTTACCCCAGCGTTCTCCATCATTAGGGCATTCATAAGTACATGAATGTTAGAGCGTTCAAGTCTCTATCATCGCAACAATTATCTGATATTATCTTTTCTTTGCAGTTTAGTCTTCTTTGTTGAATTTACCTCTATTTTTTTCATTTTATTCTAATTTTCTTCATTTTTCATCCTTGAATGCATCATCCCTATAATATGAATATTAAACACATAAATAGCCTTTCATTCACTTAAAAATAATAAATTCCTAAGTAACTGTGTATAAAAATATATATTTATTTCACACATATCAATAAACGTTTTATAATGGGTTGTTCAGTCACTTAAAAACAATTGTTGATGCTGCAACAAGAGGTGTATTGATGAGGAAGTCTATTCACGAGACTTATGAACTGCTAGAAGAGATGGCTTTTAATAGCTATCAATGGCTATTTGAGAGAATGGTTCCACGTAAGGTCACTGATATTCATGATATAGAGGCACTTACTTTGTTAGCTGCTCAAGTTAATATGTTATCAAAGAAATTTGATGCTTTTGCAGTAAATGTCATGTAGAGCCAAACCGTTACTTACAACTTTTAGGGAGATAATTGTGCTAATAGCTAATGCCTAGAAACAACTCAATCTGTGGGAAAATTTTAATAGGCAGTACAATAACTTGAATTTAAACTTCTACAATTCGGGATGGAGGAATCATCTTAAATTTTTATGGAGCAATAGTCATGATTAGTCATCAAAGCCTATAAATCCTCTTGAGTTTTTATTTTAGTCACAACATTATCAAGAGAATAAGCCTACTTTAGAAGATATGTTCGTTCAGTACATAAAGCAAACAAATGCTCTCTTATAAAGTTAAGCAACTCTTTTACAAAGTCAAGCTTCTTTATTATGGACTCTTAAGTCTTAAGTGGGTTAACTAGCCACATTAATGAATAGTCATCCTCGGGGATCTTTACCAAGTAACATTGAGGTTAATCTAAAAGAGGATAAAGAACACTATAAAAGCATTCACTTTAAAGAGTGGAAAAGAGTTATTTAACGCTTATAAGAAGCCTCGATTAAAAGAGCCCTCTTGAAGATTAATTGAAAGTTGAAGAGAAAGAATAAATGATGAAAAAGAGCAACTTGAGTCTTTACAACCAATCGTTATGGTTGCAATGTGTGAGTTGATTATGTATGCATTCAAGTGCAAGTGTACGCTATCGGTTAGATGCTTAGTTCTAAATTAATTACTAAAATTATTTTTCTTGTCTTTATTCATATAATTTAATACAAATAGGAACTATAATTAATTTTAAATTATCTATACAAACAAGCAAATTAAAACACACAACATTATCAATGATAAGAAGTACCTAAGAATGTAGTTATTGTTGGAGATACTGATTATGTACCATTTTAATAAACAGTATTCATTTTGATAAAAATCTTTAATACATAATTATATGGTAAGAAGCTTATAAATTTTCAAACATTATAGATGTAAAAGAGTTTATATCTGATCCAAAGGAGTATGGGTCAGCGCTAAGAGATTAACATATCTAAAAGTTAAAGGCTTTTCTGGAGTAGGAACAAAGACTCGGGAATATATTAATAATAACAATTGCAAGGAGTTGTAAATGGTACTAAGAAATGTCATTATGCAGTACGTTCTCGAAAACATTGTTCTTGATCCATGGTTGTTGACACGGGTCAATCGGTATTACTTTCACATCAGTGTATGCCTATATCTAGATTTTTTGAATAGTTAGTCTTAGTAGACCATAGGCTTAGAGGAAGCTCATATAGGCATGCAAGTATTCAGTAAGGACTGAGTAGTGAACAGATTCACGAGGACCTCTAATAAACATCCCATAAAGCTATTAATAAAGGGTCTTCATGAGTTGAGTAGTATTCATGGTCCTTTAACCCGAGCACCACGGTGGGCTTGTCAGTGATCCATTATGCTTTGGTTTCACACAAGTCAAAGACATTTTATGGTCTGATCACTAAGTGTCGTTGGGTGTGGTCTAATGCTTATAGAGTTTGGTTTACATAGATATAGAATCCGTCATCTTGTATAAATGAGTTGTATATCCCGATACTCTGAGAATTATGTTTTAAAATATCTTTTGGCCAAAGGTAGATACCCTAGAAAAGATTGTTTCATAGGATTAAACAATTTTGCAAAGGAATTTTTGGATATTGTTTTACAAAAATATAAATCTGGAGATAAGTTCATGGTTCAGCACACAGATATTTGATAGTGATGATTTATATCTCTACTCTTTCAGGATATAGGTGACGAAAGGATTATATGAATATGGTTGACCTCAATTTGCATGGTTCAACGCTCTATTCTATAATATCCATAACGTGTGTAAGGGTCACCATTCATAAACTTGGGAAAATATTCCATAAGACAAATATATGTGAACCTACAAAGTATCACAATATGAAGTGTACTCGTTGAGCACTAAGGTAGCGGACTTGGTCAAACGGTTTGATCTAAGAGAATTTCAAAAAATAGAATTTGTTTCAAGATCTCTCAAAAAATATATGTGTCATTGTTTAAGTGTTAAACTAACTATTTATTAGTTAAATAAGATAAGTAATGGAAAATAACACGTGGCGTAATGGCTCCATGCATGAGTGATACTTGTCACATGTAATACATGAATAGGTGACAAGTGGCAAATGTGGAAGGACTCCTATCTTTCATGCATGGGATGCATGAAAGACAAGTGTTAAGCTTCCATAAGCCAAGTTAAAGAAACTTTACAAGTTGTGCATTTAGGTCCCCATTCCATATATAAGTGAACTTTGAAATTGTTTCAATAGAGCCCCAATTTTCATATTTTCCAAATGATAGCAAAGTTCAAAGAGTTTGAACTACCATGGACAAATTTGATATTGGAAATTCATACAAATGTTGCCATTCTAGCTCCGTAATCCCACCACTTAGTTCTCGACGAAAAGTTTTCAACAAGATTGCTTTGAGTGAGCTCTAGATTGATTTCTTCACTGAATCGTCTTCAAAGGTATGTTTCTATTTATTTATACTATTCTTGAATTGATTCTAAGCGTGCTTGTTAATTAAAATGTTAATTTCGCTGAGTAATTGCTTGTTAGATATGCATTTAAGTTTTTAATCAACTTGTACATAATTCACATGCATGCACCATGAATACACGTTAACAGTTATCCCCCAACCAGTATTTTTTTAAGGTATACTTTGAATGGAAATCCTTTGGTTTATTATTAGTCTCAATACTAAATTCATCACAAACCTCTTCTAATGATCACGCGATTATATTCTCCTCTATCCAATACCTATATTCTTATGATACTGAGATTAAAACAGAATTCATTAACTCCAAGTTGATTTAACCATGCATGCCAATTAAGTATATTAACGCAAAACTTATAGATAATACTATACAATTATACATCAATTTGTTATAGGCTTTTCAATGAGATGCCTTTTCCAAGTTTATCTCAATGAATCCAATAATCATACATTAACTAGCAAGTTAAATGTAAGCATTAAACACCAATAAACCAAATAATAACCAAGTTCATTTCATTTAGAGTTATAAATATCAACAAACATATGATTGGGTTGAAAACTACAACCCTAGGAAAATGAAATTAGTTTAACGTAACTAAGTTTAAATAATAAAATACAAGAGAAAATAAGAAACAACCAAGATCAAACCTAAAAGCGTAGTAGATGAAATCCAAAGAAGCCACTTTTGTCTTGGTTCCAATGATTATCTTGAAGTTATCAATCTTCCTTGATTGTATTAAATACCTCTAAAGTTGATTCTAAGTGTTGAATGGTGTTTGTTGATAGTAAAAACTGAAGGATTTTTAGTTTGGAACTAGTTCCTTTGGTGTTATGTCGAAGTTAAAACGTCCTCCCAAAAATTTTAAAAGAGTTGTTTTATATAGTACTGGGCAACGCTACAGCGTTAGACTTAGAACGTTAGGGCATTTTGGTTGTCCAACGCTAGGGCGGTTAAACGTGGCTACGATGCTCAACTAGTACTGAAGCGTTGGCTGCCTTGTTATCTTAGGAAATCATGCGGCCTAGAATGTAGCCCTTACGCTACAACATCAATTTTTTTTAAAAACGCTAGGGTGTTCATAAATTACCACAGGGCATTCATCCAAATGGATGAATGCTATTGTGTTGGCTTATAGAACGCTGGGGTGTTTATCTCTTTTCTACACTCTCTTCTCTAAACTTTTACTCTTTGGTTTCCTTGTTGCTGTTTTTCCATCTAATTCATCCATTCCATTGTTTATCCTACAAATTCAACACATTGGTGCATAAATTGCATGTAATTACTCGCAAACGAAAAAAATCTAAGTTAAAATGGTACTACAATATATGTCAATTTCTCAAATTCTTCAAAACTTAAACAATTGCTTGTCCTTAAGTAACGAGAGAGAAAATAACACAATCAAGAAACTGATTGTCTAAGAACAAAATAAAAAAAATTAAAGCAAATAAAAACAAAACCTAAAGATTTTAAAAGACTTTCAATTATCCATAAATACCAAGTTTTAACCCTTTCCTTGTTCCTTATAAGTAGTCATCCATGAGTGTGTAAAAAAAAAAGCAAATGCTAATATTTTGTAACCTAGATTGGCTTAAGAACTTAAGTTTGCACATAAAAATGTTATCTTGGTATACTTTTAGTTACAAAGCACCACTATAGGCTAATTTTTCACATAACTCCCACTAATATAGGAAACCTTATAAATAGGGATCAATTAGGACTTGCATTGGCTTGTAAAATAGAGTTCAGGCTAAGGTAGGTATTTGGATGAGAATTGGGTATAAATCACAACTTGAATACTAAGCCTTAATGTTTGAACTCATGAACCTCACTTTTGAATTTTTCTCTATATTTAAACCTAAAACTTCTTTTATTTATTTAAATAAAGTGATTTATACTACCTTTTTTTTAAACAAATCAAATATTAAGGCAACTAGAATTACTCCCTCAAACTTAGAGTTTATACTTAATGAAAATTTTCTTTCACGTTTTCACCATCTTACTCATCATAATCTCAATCCTAACATTTTTTAATAAAGCTCTATGTTCATGATATCAAGGGCGATATGGGGTATTTAACTTATAGTTTAGGCTTGTAATGTAGTTATTCAATAAAAAAAAAGTAATTTATGCTCAAATGGGGAGACTAAGTGTCATTGTATACTCGAGTAGGCTAGAAAGGTTCTAACAGTAAAAAAAATGGCCTAATTTCCTTTCCCTACTCACTCATTTCCTAGATTTTGCCTTAAGTTGTAATCAAACTAGTTTTAGTGTGCTCTATCATCTAGACTGTAGTAGACTACTTAAGTATGACTTATCTAGGTTAAGAATTTAACTAACATAAGCTTATATAAGGTTGAATTGTATCTAATAGTTAATGCATAGATCATTTCAAGTATAAAACCATTTCCTAGGAGGCTAAAAATTAAGTGCTTCAATATATTTCTCATTATAGACAAGTGTTCATCACCACAACCTAACACAATAAAGCATGGAAATATTATACAATATTTATAAATATTACATATGCTTTTTAAACTACAAGAGATAAAAGTAAGACATAAGAAACACATAAAAAGTAAAAGACATGATATAAAGGACATAATCTAAAAATGAAAGACAGGAAATAAACGACATAACATAAAACCGAACATAAAACATAGCAGTCGCAAAAGATTTATTCCCCCATCTTAAACTAAGTATGGTCCTCATGGCAGAAACAAAGGAAAATTGATACTCCCTTGAACGCCTATAAGTCTCTGGTAAGGGTCTTCAGCTCTGAAGCAATGATGTCCAAGCTATCCTGTGATGGTGTCTCCTTATCATCAAGTACCGATGGGGCTACTATTATTAGTGGTGGCTGCTGTAGAAGGATATGACTGATGTCTATATCCTAGCGGGCTATACATCTATATCCAATAAAACTAGCAATCTCTAAAAGATGAGAAATCTTGGTAAATCAAGATCCTTCTGTACTACTCAGTCTAGGCTTCTATACGAGTCAATCTAGCTATCATTGACATGTTCCTAATGAGCCTTTTACTGCTACAAAAGATGGCCACCTCTGGCTCTCTATAGTCTTACAGCTTTTGGATGGTACTGAAGTCAATGGGCTTAAGTGAAAGGATTAGGTGTTTCTGCATGTTCCAACAGACTCCAAATCTAGTGTATAATGCAAGGATCGAGGATAGCATGCATAAACTATTCTTGCAAGCCTCGAGCAAGTCAAGATCTCTGCCTATAAGATCTGCCCAATATTGATCGCCCTCTCAGTCATTATAGCATAGATTATATACCAAGCTTTAACTTCCTTGGTTAAAGCATTGAATATGAAATGAAGTAATAGATCATAAGAGGTTTTTCACTCAGTGCCTGGCTCATATAAAGTCTGAATGATTAACCCATAATTTGGGTTTCTCTTGATGTTAAGGTATCCATTTGGTGCAATAATTGGTATATCAAACAACTCATTGATGGTGCCATAGCTAAAAGGTATTATCCTCGCGCGAACCCACATGCTGTAATTTGCACTGCGTTTGCATAAAATTCTTAGACTATCGATACAACCACTGGGTTTGGATTCTTACAAAACTTCCCTTATTGTCTCTCTATGATTATTTGAATAATTTAAGGAAATCCCCCCATCTAAACTGATTATCTCTCTGGGATGATGAACTTGAGGAGAATCATATTGTGAAAATGATCTGCCGCTTCTTGGGACAAAAATTGAGTGGAACATAAGATGGACTTCTCAAAGTACTAGCTTTGCTGCTCTTAGGCCTCATTGAGAAAATTAATACAAATTTTTTGGTTTTGCAAGTGGGTGGATATGGTTCAAATTTGGAAGATTTTAGTGATGTTTTGTTGTTTTAATCTAGTAAAAGTGATATTATGATGGTGGCAATTGTGTTTTTAAAATTGGTTTGGTGGATATTAGTGTAGATTGATATATGGTTGAGAGAGGAGAAAGAGAAGAAAATGGCAAAAATAGTGTACCATATTAATAGTGATACACCGAAGTGTTATACCCTTGAGGCATCTTAATTTTTAGTGGTTCAACAGTATTTTTGAAATTGACCAATGCTAAGGCGTTTACAGATGAAAATGCAAGAGCTTCGGACTATTGATTGTTGGCATTGTAAGTGAATAGTATACCGTGGGGCATTGAGAGTGGACACTTGGATGCTAGGGTGTTAGATGGATACGTAAGAGCATTGGAAACTTTTGAAAACCCAAAAATCTGCACTGAAATCAACGTTGGGTTTACTTTGAATTTAGATGCAAGAGCGTTGAGTGGACAATGTTGGGGCACTGAAATATGTAAATACTAGAGCATCTGTGCACATTGTGAATGTTAGAACATTATGAGTGGACATTGTAGGGTTAATTTTGGATGCCCCTATATGGAAATGATTCAAAATTCTAGGTCTATTTTAGAATTAACGTTGGGGCATTCGCCACTATAACACTAGGGCGTTGACTGAAATAGTTTTATGCCTTGTACATATTCCTTCACCCAAAAATATAACTCAACATAGCAATACATAACTACAAGTTAATCAAAATAAAATATAAAAAAATGCAATGAAATATACCTTTGGTTGCCTTCCAAGCTTGATTTAACGTCATTGGCTTGGTGGTTTGTTTCTTGATCCTTATAGTGGATTAAAATAGATGTCGAAAGTATGTGAAGATGCATGGTTTCTGGTACTTCTCTTCTTGCCTAACTCTATGATCAATACTCTCACAGTAAATCCCAACTATTTTAGCTTATGTTTTTTTGGCAAGTATTTAGAATGAGGATGAGATGAAGAGCTTCCTTGATCGATGTTTCTAATATTCTCTTTTAAGTAAGACTCATGCTTCTTCTTTCTTTTCAATTGGTATCTCATTACCTTCTCTTTTATCCAAGTTTGAACATCATCATTCTTCTTGACTTATAGAGGTCGATGCTCATTAATTGGGTGCATTCCCTCAATCCTAAAACATTCCTCCTTCTCTATTGACACTTTGTTAAAGACCTTGAAGGTGATTGTCTCTTATTGCACCTTTATTGCTAACTCTCATTTTTGCACATCAATAATTGTTCTACCGATGGCTACAAATGGCTGACCTAAGATAATAGGGATCTCTTTATCCTCTTTCATATCTAACACAATGAAGTCAGCAGGAAATATGAATTTATCTACTTTTACCAATACATTCTCAACTATACCTTTTGGATATGTAAGTGATCTATGTGCCAACTGTAAAGTCACATTACTAGGCTTTGCTTTCCCCAAACCTAGCTTTTATAAATGCACAATGACATTAAATTAATACTAGCTCCTAAATCACACAAATCCTTACTAATAAATTAGTTTCCAATAGTGCAAGGGATAGTGAAACTCTGTAGTTCCTTGAGCTTTGGGGGTAGCGTCTTTTGCAAAATTACAATGTATTCTTTTGTCAATGCCATAATTTCAAAATCTACCAATCATTTTTTGTTAGATAATATAGCCTTCATAAACTTCACATAACTAGGCATTTGCTTCGTTGCTTCTATAAATGGGATGTTGATATACAACTTTTTAAACACCTCTAAGAACTTGAAAAAAATACCCGTCCAACTTCTTCTTTTAGAGTTTTTAAGGGAAGGGTAGTAAGGGTATGATTGGGCTTGCATTTTCTTTTTTGCATTACTAGTTTTCTCCTTTTTGCAATGTCCATTTTCTCTTAATCATTAGAGCACTCCTTCTTTGACTAAGATGTCTTATCAGCAACCAACTTTTACCTCCTAAGCAGTGCTTATAGAAATGACACTGGTATTGCATAAGGCTTCACCTCGTTATTCTACACTGTCTTATCCCTTTCTTTATTGTTTTATATGATTTATGATTATAGTTTAGATGTACCATCTTGTAACTCTCTCCCACTCAGCATTATTGCTTTGTAATACTTTACACCTATTTTAAGGTTGGATTCGGTGTGCTAGGTAGAGAACCTTATGGATGGTTATTTACAAATAAAGCCAATTGTCCCACTTGTGTCTCCAAGGTTCTGAAATAGGCTACTTGGTTTTGCAATAATTGATCAGTCTTACTCATGTACTATATAAGTAAGTCTTCCAGTACTAGCTTCTTTTCTTATTGGTGTTGGACTGGTGGGGCATGGAATCCAGGTAAGTCATTCATAAGAAGCAGAAAAATTATAACCTTACATAATAAAATACCTTTTTTTATTATAAATTATTGTGAACATAATTTAATTTATAAAGAACTTATGATCTATACCTTCAGTATTAGTATCATATGTCGAATACAAATATCATATACTTTATAAATATAGGCTCAATTATATATATGAATAAACTTTATTAATCAAATAAAATATTACATATGCTTTAAAGGCATAAAATAAAAAAAAAGTCTAACAAATTTTATACTCATCACCCATCACCTCTATTTTTCCAACGTCTTCACAATCATAAACTTTACCAACAGTTCTTAAAATTCTTATAGATACTTAAAAAGCTCCATATCAATATTTCTTTTGCTGATGCGTTGGTGCAAATTTCAATTATGTCAAGTTCATGTAAGATATTCTATCAGAGAAAAAAACTGGGAGATTTTAAGACAGTTGCTTTAATAGAAAAGTGTAATGCCATTCTCTAGAAAAACAAACTTCCACTATCTCCAGATCTATTAAACTTTACTATTCTATGTACCATTGGGAATTAATTTTTGGTAAAGTTTTATGTGACTTGGGAGCTAGTATTAACTTGATGTTGCTTTCTATTTACCAGAAGTTGGGTTTGGGGGAAGCAAAGCCAACCATATTACACCACAATTTGTTAATCAATCTCTTACTTATCTAAGAGGTGTAGTTGAAGATGTGCTTGTAAAGGTTAAAAAAAATATTTTTCTTGTAGATTTCATAATATTGATATAAAAAAGGTTCATAAGATTTTGATTATCGTTAGGAGACCATTTTAGCTACTAGGAGAACATTCATAAAATGTGTAAAAAAATGAGTTTACATTAATAGTCCAAGACCAAGAGGTGATGTTTAATGTTTTCAAGGCAATGAAGTTTCAAGTGACTCAAAAGATTGTTTAAGCATTGATATGGTAGATAGTGAGGTCAATGAAAATTTTGGGAAGAATTCCATTTGTGACTTACACAAAGATGCTATTGTAAATAGGTCCAATGTAAAAGTGCATAAAGTCAAAGAATATTTGTACTTACTAAATGCTTCTCCCCGATTTGATAGAACCAAGACATAGTTTAAAACTTTAGAGTGACTAGCAAACACAGAGCCTTATATTAAGCCATCAATTAAAAAACTACCATCATTAGAACTCATACCTCTCCTAAGCCATTTCCAGTATGCTTTCTGAGGTAACTGTTGGGATTTGTGCTTACGTGCCATCCCATAATGTATAAATATATAGTGATTGTATTTATATAATTATTATTTCTAATAAAATTGTTAATATTATTTTATTAAATGGTAAGATGCTTGTAACATTTTAGACATTGTATGATCTGAAGGAGTTCAGATTTGGTTTAAAAGAGTTTAGATCAGGGCTAAGAGTTAGCAACGCTAATAGTTATAAACACTAAGAGTTAGTGGTACTAAGAGTTAGCAAAATCTAATGAGTTAGAGCCGTGTCTGAAATGGGACAATGACCTGAGAATATATTAGTAATGATATAGCTGCAATAAGTTGCAGATGGTGCTAAGAAATGTCATTATGTAAGTATGTTCTCAAACATAATGTTCCTGATCTAATTTTATCGATGCGGGTCTATCGGTGAAACCCATTAATATAGATTAGTGTATGTCTATATCTGGATGGTCCAGATGGTTAGTCTTAGCAAACCATGAGCTTAGTAAGAAGCTCATATAGAGATGCAGGTATTCAGTAAGGACTGGATATTGAACAGACTCACGAAGACATCTAATAGACATCTCATAAAGCCGTCAATGGAAGGTCTTCCGAGTTGAGTAGTATTTGTGGTCCTTTGACCTGAGCGCCACGGTGGGCTTGTGAGTGATCCACCATGCTCTGGTTCCACACATGTCAGAAACCTTTCATGGTCTAACCGCTAGGTGTCGCTGGGTATGATCCGATGCTTATGGAGTTCGGTGTGCATAGATATGGGATCCATCAGCTCATATGAGTGGGTTGTATATCCTAATGCTCTGAGATTGTATTTCAGAAAGTCTTGTAGCCGTAAGCATAAACCTTGGAAAAGATATTCCAGAGGAATAAACAATATCACAAAAGTGTTTGTGGATATTGTTTTATGAAATATAAATCTGGAGATAAGTTCGTGGTTGAGTAAATAGAGATTTGACGGTGATGATCTATATCTCTGCTCTTCAAGGATATAATAATGGAAGGATTATACGAATATGTAATAACCTCAACTTGTATGGTCTAACATGCTAATTTGTAATATCTGTAACATGTGTGTGGGACATTGTTCACGGACGTATGAAGGAGCTCTATATGACAAATTAGGTGTGGACCTAGAGAGTCTCACAATATGAAGTATACTCGTTGTGCACTGGGATAGCGGATTGGATTGAATAGTTCGATCCAATAAATTTCAGCAAAAGAGAACGATTGTTTAGGGATCCCTCGGATTGTATATTTGTCAAGACTTAATTGTTAAGTGCATCACTTAATTAATTAACAAGGGTTGTTAATTAATAGAATATTGACAAATGACAAAATTTGTTCCATGATTTAATTTTACCTTTTTACCATTTAACCATGGTAGTAAAAATTAGTAAGGTAAAAAGTAATTATTCAAAATTGTTTTGAATAATTAAATCATATATTATTATTATATTATTAGATAATATTATAATATATATAGATCATGGCATTGTATTTTAATACAATGAGGAGCCTAGATGTTGGCCATTTAATTACCCATTATAATTAAAGTAATTATAATTGTTAGGTAAAGATTAATTTTGGTGGCCATTATTCTAGTACTTGGTTTAATTAATTCTAAATGGGAGACCAACAATAAAATTGGTGGAGCACTTCATTTTGTTTATTTTTGTTTAATCAAAGTGTTGAATAAACAAAATGAATTTTGGCAAAACAATTGAATTCATTCATTCAATTTTGGGAGAAGAATTTGGCAATGGCAAGGAAGAGAGGTAAGAGAGAGTTCTTTGAGTTTTATTCTTTCAAGCGTTGGAAAAATAAACAAACTTCTCTTCATCTCCTTCTTTAATGGATGGCCAAAATGAATGATATGTAAATGGAGAAAAAGATAATTATTTTGCAAAGAGTTGTTCAAAATAATTATCATGTAGAAATTGTTTCTAAGATTAATATACAAGAGTTGTATGTTAAAGATTTTTAATTAATACAAGAGTTGTATAGAAAATATTTACCATCTCCATTTAGGAAACAAAAATTGTATTCAAAGAAGTTTAATACAAGTTGTTGAAAAATTCTAAACACTAAGCTACCATTCTAGCTCCTTAATCCCACCAAAAGTTATAGACTAGAATTGTTCAACATATACTTCAAGGTGAGCTCTTCACATGGATTATTGAAGAACTTGAAGAATTTGTAAAGCTACCTTCATTAGGTGAGTATTTTACATTATGTTATAATACAATATTGTTCATCATTTATTATTGTATAATTGTTATACTTATGCATATATGTGATATATGTTAAAATTGTTAAAATTAGTGTATTTTGTAACATGCTTCCGCTGCGCATATTGTAATTTTTGAAATTACGTATACACTCGGATTATCACACACTCTATAATACAACACCCAACAGTAACTTCTCCACTATTCTTGCTATTATATCTGCTACTCTTGATGACACATAAGAAGACAAATTACTTAAGTGTTGAGATAGTACAAAAAAGCATTGGGGCGGTCTATTGTGGACATTAGAAGTATTAGTCCATCTTTTTGCATGTATAAGATTTTGTTAAAGGATAATCATAAAGTCACAGTAGAGTAGCAACATTATCTTAATCCCTTCATGAAGGATGTGGTCCTTATAGAGTTAGAACATAATGTTTATTAGACAATCCAAAAATTAAACTTTGGTATGCATGTAGTTAAAGACGATGCTTCTTATAGTTAAATCAAATAGATTAATTTCATCTTCAAGCGTATAAGAACACGAACTTGTATAAATAAGACTAAGAGGTGACATGATAAAAAGATTGTGAAGTGCTTATTTGAACTAGGTCAATGTGTTCTTCTATTCAATTCTAGACTCAAGCTATTTTAAAAAAAGTTAAAGTCCAAGTGGTTAGGTCTATTTTTAGTCACCAAAGTATATCCTTATGATATTATCTAAGTGGAAGATGAGTCCTAAAAAAGAACATTCAAAATGAATGGGCAACGATTGAAGCGTTATTAGAGAGAAGTGGTTTATAGTAAAAAATCTTTTGATGTTTTATCTTATTTGTAATGAATAAGGAAGATGTTAAGCTGATGACGTTGAATCAATGCTTCTTAAAAGGCAACCCAAGTAATTACTTCTTTTTTTGTTATTGTTATTATTTTTTATGTTATTTAGTTATGTATTCTTAAAAAAAGTAGAAAATAAGTGTTACGGTGCCCAAGATTTGGGCTATAACACCAAGCTAGATAGAAAGTTTGACAGGACCCGACCCGAGACCCTTTACTATAGATCCCAACGGCCCTGTCGGGCACCCCGACGGAAGTTCCTCCGAACCTAACTGGGTAAGTTAAGAAATTCCGCGAGGCGAACCCCTTTTTAATTCTTGTTACTACTAAGAAGATCTAGTAATATACATGAAAATGACATCTTAGTTTTAAAAACAAACGGACAGAGTTTCCCCTGTTTTTCAAAAAATTCATATAAACCTGCAAGGAAATTTCACTTCTAATTCCAACACATCTCAATTCTACCAATTCGGACCTCTGGTCCTTTTCAAATCAAATCCAACACAACTCAATTATTTCGTGTAAATCACAAAATAAGCATAATCGTAAAAAGTAAAAACGATCATCATAAACTGGAAATCTCTTCTTCTTGATTCAACACATACTTACAAATATACATGCCTACAACTATTATGCATAAAGTAAAGAGTGCTATTAGCACATTTACATGTACAAAAATTATCTTTGGATTCGGCCCACTACTCGGCGATAAGAGAATCAGCAGCTTGCGTTCTGAGACCTGCACCTGGGAAAGGGGTTTAAAACATAAAACATAAAACGAGTGAGCTAAAGGAGCTCAGTGAGTGTAAATGAGAATTCAATTACAAGAATATTATACAAAGATAGCAATTTCTAAAGTACATGCATAAATTATGCTTCTAAAACGGATGTAAAATTGTAAAACGGTTTCTAATATCATATGCTAATGAAATCTTGCCGAGCGGGTTTTATCTACATCTTTGGAAAACTATATTCAGAATTTGTATAACATAATAACTGCTGTGTGCATATAAATGTATAAATGCTATCGGTAAATCGAAAACTAGTAAAATTCTCGCTCGGTCATTTTCTTTCTAAACTGTACCAATGGTAACCCTAAAGCTCTATACCCACGCAGCGACTCAACTAGCACCGCATACGTGAGTAGGTCACGGGGCACCTCAACTAGCAGCACCCACAGTGACATCTCAAGACATCTCACTGGCTACGTAGCGGAATCCTACATCGCATGCATATAGCGAGACAATATCCCGTACACATAGAGCAACTCACATGACTCGACATCCCGACTTTCCGGAGTTAGTGACACACCCCCAAGACCTGCCCACGTGCACGGGATATACCGGTCGGGTCTAATACAATCATCACCACTATAATCTGAGGGTACCAATGGCCTTAAAACAAATGCAGAAATTTCAAAACTGTTTCACAAATCGATCATGTAAAAGCATGTCTATGAATATATCAAGATCATAAATCATGTTTATGCATCGAAAGCTCATAAAACATACATAGTCATTGTACGAAAACATAATAACCGAAAAGTAAAAGAAATGGCAGATTTTCACTCACAACCACTCCGCGCTCAATTTCGCTCCCGATTCTTGCTCCCGTTAATGCTCACCTTATAATTTGATTGGACATACTTGCCCTTCACCTTTCCAACATGGACAATTATGTCCCATTTTCTTCATTTTTGGGTTTTTTCATCAACCATATACATTCAATTCACAATATGCATCATTTACACACAACAATTCAATCAAAACACCACTCAATTCCTAACTTCCCTAAAGTGGCAGAATTTCACCCTAGGTTCCAACACATTCCTTATCTCAATTTCTTGTTCCAATTACAACAAAATCATGCCAATTTCATTCTAAAGCCCTAATTACAATCAATTGAAATCTCTACAACAAAATCACCAAAAACCCTAATTCTCACCTTGCCAATTTCTTCAAATTGATGACTCCCTCAAGCTTCAAACTAGAATTCAACCCAATCTAAGCCAAGAATACACATAAGAACATCAATTAACACATTCTTGAATTCTCACTTATCAAACTCATAAAAGATGCTTTTCTTACCTCTTTTTCTTGAATTTCCACTAATAGAGACTTCAATTGAGCTTATGGATTAGTTTGTAACCTTAATTTGGCTTGATTACACATGAAAATTCATGAAAACAAAACTTGAAAGGTCACTGTAGCAGCCCCCCTTTCCAAGCTCGAATTTTCTCTCTTTTGTTCTAAGTGTTTGCTTTTGATCATCTTCAAAATTCTACACACTTCCAACCTATTTATAGTCCTCCCTCTATTTACCATTTTGCCCTTCAACTTTCTCAAAATTACTAATTTGCCATTAGTTGAAAACTAATTATGTAATTAGTTCATTTGTAACTATCTAGTTGGAATAGTCCAAAGAACTAACTAGAACTTCCAACTTGGCAATCCATGAGATTTCTTCTAATTGATCCATTCTCTAATATATGGATTATGTTTCTCAACAAAGGCTTGTTCCATTCATAACCCTTAAATGAAAATTCATGTAGTAAATTAGAATTTTCTTTTCCAAACCAATAGAGAAAAATTCTAAAAATATTCTAGGGTCGTCCGGTGCACCGATCAAGTATGAAATTACCAAATTAGGTCTGATATCTCTCACGTGCACTATAAAGAAAATATTTCTAATAGGATTAAAATCGAGTAACCCTACGGTGTCTTATTTGTTCTATATCGAAATCTAGGCGCCAATACTACTAATAGGGATTGGATATTACAATTTAGCTAGCTCAAGTGGTACCAGAGGTGCTCCCCAGTGGTCTTAGAACCCCATATGATCCTGGGTTCGAGCCTCGAAAAGGCGAAAGAAAGGAGGGGGGACTCCGATATTCCTTTGAGTGGGCCCACCGAGTAGGGGTAGACTCCACCCTGCTAGTAGAGGGGTGGAGGCCCACAAAGTCAGTGTTACAGCGCCCAAGAATAGGGCTGCAGTACAAATTCGGCTAAATTAGACAAAATGTTGGTGCTACAGTGCCAAGAGAAAGAGCTGTAGTACTGAATCATAAAGGGTTACCCACTTTTGTAACCCATTGAAGATGGTCACCAAGTCAACATGAAGGATGATTAAGATAAAGTCTTTGATGTCAGGGAAGTGTTCTTTTTTTTATTTACTTCTTTACATTAAGAAATATGTTTATTTTAATTTTGGGGGACTTTTCTGTTCTGTTATGTTTATTTATTTATCTTATTTATTTATTTTTTAGTTTTAGTCTATTTTTTTTATGTTAATGGTCAAAAGTCAATGATAAAAATTTGATTATGATTGAAATGAATTTTGAGAAGTGATAGAAATTATAGTTGATTATATGTTTGATTTTTGTGTTAGTTTTGCTTTATGTCTAATACCTTGAATACATAATTATGCTCATTTAGTTTTTTACTACTTAGAAGAAGTTTATGCATGTCAACTTCAATTAAAGTCTCAACACATTTTATAAAATTTTTTTATTATCACTTAAGGTGAAAATCTTAAACTGCACATGATTCAAGAGATAATTTATGCCATTTTAGATCGTTTGAGACTTTTAAGTCTACCATTGTATGTTTTTATCCCTAGTTACCCTCTTTAAGTCAAATGATTGCCCTTTCTTTATTAACCACATTTACCTTAATCGTTAAAAGAGTTTTCCTTCATACACCCATCACGCCATAAGCATATTGGTCATGCTAGTAAATTATATAGATTATTAAACTTATGAGAGAAAGATGTGGGATGAAGAATCAATTGTGGGCTTTGTTTGTTCCTTTAAAAAACGAGTAAGGGTTAAAAAGACTAAAGTTTACGGGTTTAGTAACTTGAATTGTTTATTCAAGAAGAAGCAGAAGAATGTTTGATGAAGTTATTATGTCTTTAGAAAAGAAGAAGAAGAAGAAGAATATGAAACAAAGTTGACGAATAAAGTTTGGGGGGAATCTTTGGGAGAGTTATAAAATGAAGGGTTTTTAAAGATCCTAGAAAAGAATGTGTGTTTATGATATGAAATTGATTCAAAAATGTCCCATTTCACCTTATCTTCACTCTAGCCATATATTACAAGCGGAATAAAAACCTATTTGATCCTCGATTGTATATAGATCTTCATTAATGGAGAGTAGTATGAAAAGTAAGTATATGAAATGCGAATAAAATTCTTTTAGAGACAAAATTTTCTAATACCTGTATGCATAAACTAAAGCGAGTGCAAATAACTAATGAGAATGACTATGCACACATAGACATACACCAAGTGAATCAAATGTGCGGTAACGCTAGTACTTGGACTGACATTCTAACTTTTATAGTATCTAAAGTTTTCTTTGAGTTATAAAATATATGAAATCTTTGAAACTATTTATTGACATCAACCAAAATGTTATTACTTTCTTAGGTGTTAGTTTGCTTCTATTTAGTCTAGGAATAGTAAGTTGTTAAGTTTGGCGGTATTTGATAACTTGAATTTAACTTATTAATTATTATCTTCAATCTTGGTATTTGTTAGTTTTTTAGGTATTTATTTGAGTATTTTACTTGTTTTAGTCTTATTTTGCATTTTGAAAGCTTAGAAGAATTTTTTGAGAAGTTGCAGAACAAATTGAAAACGTGCTAATTTTGGAGCAAAGGAAGTTAAACTAGAAAGTTTTCATTGTAATGCTAGCTTTTTGGCGTCATAATGCCGAAACAAAAGAATTTAGCATTGAGGCAGGAAGTTGACATCACAGCGCCAAAGAATTGGTACTACTGACATCATAGCACCAAAGAATCGACGCTGTAGCACTAGTCATGACTTGGATTTCGAGAAACTAATTTTATTTTTCTAATTTTGACCATCAAAACCCAAAAACTATAAATAAAGACATCTATGATTTATTAAAGGAGAGTTGTCTGAGAGAGATAATACCTAAAAAGAATGCAAAGAAGAAAAATAGAAGGGATTGGAGATTTGTGCAGATTAAAGGAGCTCTCTTTATAGTTTTTTTTTTCTCTCTTCTCTCTTTACTTTTCTTAATTGTTTGTATTTTTTATGAGAATGTTGGAACTCGTTTTTTTATTTCCTTTATTTCATCATGGACTAACTTATTTTTCTAGAATTACAATTTGAATTCAATGTGTAGCTAAAATAATTTATTTTCTCTTCATTTATGATATTAAAGAATAATTCTGGAATTATTCTGGAATAATTCCTTTATACCCTCCTACCATATATACATGTTATTAATGTAAAATATTATTTCCTTATGTAAATTACTTTCCTGTTATGTAATAAGGCTACAGCCTATATAAAAGCTCCATTGTACAGCTTTATTTTTCACAGTAAAATATATTCTCTTTACATTTATAATATGGTATCAGAGCTTTGGTTTTTTCACTATCATTTTGCTTAGTTAGAGATTTGCCATAATTTTTTCAAAATCAGACGGAATCTATTGAACTTTTTTGAAAAGTCGCCAGAAAATTTTGAAATCTTGCCATTTTAGCCACCGCCCATCTCCAATTACTTAGAATCCTCTGGCCGTTTCAATGCCATCGACGACGCGCCAATCCAAGGTCAGAAATTGCCGAACACACCGCCAGAAAGCCACTGCTGCCGGCCACTGTCACTTTAGATCCCGGCCGTTCTACGGCACCGTGACTGACACCGTCCACACCGAACGAATCCCTCATCACCGGCCATTCAATGCCTCCGACGACGGACCAATCCGAGATTGGAAACCGCTAAACGCGCCGCCGGAACTTCACTGCCGTCGATTACTTTCACTTCAGATTCCGGCCACTATACGGCGGCGTGACCGACACTGCCCAGACCAAAATACTGCTCAGTCACCGGCCGTTCAAACGCCATCGAGTTTATCACAATTGGAGGTCGGAGCAAGCCGGACGCGCCCTCTGAAGTTTACTGGTTTCTATTAAGGGTCTGTTTACAAACTTTTTAGTATTTCTAGGTCAGATCATAATTTTCTATTCTTTTGGGTCTTTTTTGTAATTTTCAAAAGTTTTGAGACAATTTTGTAATTATAGTATTTTTAGGGGTTATTTTGTAATTTTTAGAAAACTTAAGGGTTATTTTGTAATTATTAAAAGTTAGGGGTTTACTTGTAATTAATACAAGTTTAGTAAAAAAAAAAAAAAGAGTTTTTTATTTATTTTTGGAATTTATAGATAAGTGTAGTACTTCTGCCGGTTCTACTCTACTTCAGCCATGCCACATATCTGGAACATTTCAAGGTGCGACTTTTATAGGAGCTGTTGTTACTACTGCATAGGATAGTGTGGATCGTTCCCTTAATCTTGAATCTTTACTCCGTCTACTCTTCTTTTCTAGTAAACCCTTAATTTCTGCTTCTTCCAATATTTCAGGTAATTCTTCTTGGTATTTTGACTCTGCATGTTGTAATCACATGACTTCTGATCCTACAATTTTATCGTCTAAAACTCTTAATTCCTATTTACCATTTATTCAAACTACTAATGGTTCTCTCATGAAAGTTAATCATGTTGGTCACGTGTCTTGCCCTAATCTTTCTGTATCTGACACCTTTTTTATTCCTAACCTTATCTTAAATCTTTTGTCTATTGGTGAATTATGTGAACTTGGTCTTAATGTCTTGTTTACTACTTCTGGTTGTTGTGTGCAGGATCCAAAGACCGGTCGGACGCTTGGGACAGGCCGTAAGGTTGGACGTCTGTATGAACTCATCTCTTTAGATTTATCCTCTCTATATCCTTCGTCTGCAGCATTTACCTATTCGGTACCTTCGTTACATCTTTGACATTCTCGTTTGGGTCATGTGTCAATCAATCGCATCCGATCTCTAGTATCCAGTGGTCACTTAGGTATTGTTTCTGATAATAAAGATGATTGCCTTACATGTCCTTTAACTAAACAACCAGCCTTGCCTTTTGATAATAGTACTACTGTCTCTCATGCTCCATTTGATCTTATACATTCTAATATATGGGGTCCTTCTCCAAATCCTAAAATGGGAGGATCCAAATATTTTGTGATCTTCGTTGATGACTATTCTCGGTATACTTGGTTGTTCCTTATGAAACAACGATCTGAATTTACTAAAATTTACCGAGACTTCGCTCAGATGGTTACAACTCAGTTCTCGTGTCTTATTAAGGTTTTCCGCACTAATAATGCTATGGAGTATAGAGATTCTGATTTTTTAAATCTTTTATAAGAACACGGTACTAGATGTCAAAGGTCTTGTCCTGGTACATCTCAGCAAAATGGGAAAGCTGAACGTAAACACAGACACATTTTAGATACTACTCGTGCTCTTCTTATCTCTTCCTCATGTTCTGAATGTTTTTGGGGAAAAGCTGCTTTAACTGCTGTCTTTACCATTAATCGTATTCCTTCTCCTGTTATAGAGAACAAGTCACCTTATGAGCATCTTTATGGAACTCCACCTAATTACAAACTCCTCAAAGTATTTGGTTGTGTTTGTTTTGTTCTACTTCAAAAACATGAGCATACTAAACTCGAGCCACGTACTCGATTATGTTGCTTCTTGGGATACGGGATAGAACATAAAGGTTATAGGTGTTGGGATCCTATATCTAACCATCTTCGTGTTTTTCGTCATGTAGTCTTTCTCGAGCATACGATGTTTTCCTCTGTATCTAACTTTAAATCTGTATCTCCTCCTATGTCACAATTGTTTACAGATAATTCTGTTGATCTTTTTCCCAATACTTTACCTACAGATATTTCTTCTGAGTTTCATACAGGTGAATCTACTGAAGCGACGCCTGCTTTTGAGCCTCCTACCTCGTCTGAAGGATCTGCTCTCAACATCCATGAGGCCTCCCCTATACCCTCTCTTCGTCGTTTATCTTGGGTAAGAGAACTTCCTGTTAAACTTTGTGATTATCACTGTTTCTCTACTACTCTTTCTTTATATGAGCCTCAATCATATTCCGAGGCTAGTTCTAATCTTGTTTGGCAGCAAGCAATGACAGAAGAATTGCAGGTCCTTGAGAAGTCGCATACTTGGGATTTCGTTCCTCTTCCTTGTAATAAAATTGCCATTGGATGCAAATGGGTGTACAAGATCAAGACTAAATCTAATGGATCTATTAAGCGTTATAAAGCCCGCCTGGTTGCCAAAGGCTTTACCCAAGAATATGGAATAGATTATGAAGAAACTTTTGCCCCAGTTGCTAGACTTACTTCTATTCGAAGTTTATTAACTGTTGCTGCAGTTCGTGGTTGGACATTATTTCAGATAGATGTCAAAAATGCTTTCGTCAATGGTGATCTCACTGAAGAAGTATATATGAAGCCTCCTCCCGGTTATCCACATCCTCTAAGCAAAGTCTGTAAACTTCGTCGTGCTTTGTATGGTCTTAAACAAGCTTCTCGTGAATGGTTTGCAAAGTTTAGTAGGACTATTATTTAGCATGGTTTTCAGTCTAGTCCCTATGACTCAACTCTATTTGTCCGCAAGACAGCATAAGGTTGTGTTCTTCTACTTATCTATGTTGATGAGATGATTATCACGGGTGATGATCTTCTTAGTATTTCCACTCTCAAGAACTTTCTTTAGCAACACTTTGAGATAAAAGATCTTGGCAACCTTAGTTATTTTCTTAGCCTTGAAGTACTATCCGACTCTACAGGGTATTATCTTTCTCAGGCTAAATATGCATCCGATCTACTTGCTAAAGTTGGGTTGACAGATAGTAAGACTACCTCCACTCCTCTAGAGCCTAATGCCAAACTTCGATCCTCTGATGGTACTCTTCTAAGTGATGCTACCATTTATCGTCAATTGGTTGGTAGTTTGGTCTACCTTACAGTTACTCTCCTAGACATTGCTCATGCTGTTCATGTTGTGAGTCAGTTTATGGCCACTCCTCGTACCTCTCATTATATCTTACGTTATCTCAAAGGTACACTTTTTTACGGTCTCCATTTTTCGGCTCACTCTCCTCTTATGTTACGAGCTTATGCTGATACGGATTGGGCGGGTAATCCTACGGATAATAGATCAACTACTATGTTTTGTCTTTTCTTGGGTGATTCTCTTCTTTCGTGGAAAAGTAAGAAACAGACAGTTGTTGCTCACTCGAGTACTGATGCTGAATACCGTGCTCTTGCAGATACTACCCAAGAAATTGTTTGGCTCCGCTGGCTTCTTGAAGATATGGGTATTTCTCATACTAGAGCTACACCTCTTTACTGTGATAATCAAAGTGCTATCCAAATTGCCCACAATGATGTGTTTCATGAGCAGACTAAACATATTAAAACAGATTGTCACTTTGTTCGGCAACACGTTTCTCAAGGCACTATCATGCTCCACTCCATCTCATCTGAGGAGCAACCTGCTGATATTTTTACCAAATCTCTTCTTCCGCACCATTTTCATGCTTTAGTCTCCAAACTCAAATTTGCTTCTACTGCGCCATCTTGAGTTTGAGGGGGGGTATTAAGGAATAATTCTGGAATAATTTCTTTATACCCTCCTACCATATATACATGTTATTAATGTAAAATATTATTTCCTTATGTATATTACTCTCCTATTATATAATAAGGTTACAGCCTATATAAAGGCTCCATTGTACAGCTTTATTTTTCACAATGAAATATATTCTCTTTACATTTCTAACATATGAAATCAATATTGAATTGTTTATTCTATTCATGTTTAATGTTTCTAATTACTTGATTACTAAATAGATTGATTATAGAAACCTTAATGAATTTGGAAATAGATTTTGTATTTGGCATTGAATAGAGTGATGTATGTGTTGGGTTATGGGTTGTACCAATTAAAACTAGGGTGCTTGCATGTGGGTTGTGTTCATCATACAAACAATATACATATCTCATACATACATGTGCACAGTGGAAGATTAAATACAATGAACACTGAAAATACATATTTGATTAACTGAAAATTCGAAATTGAGAAGTATCACCAATGAAGCCTTTGGATTAATTTTCTTTGAAGTCCACCATGAAATGAATCTTTGATCAATCCTAACAATCAACAAGGGTGGGTTTGATTGTCTAGAATGATAGCATCTTAATCCAGCATATATGTTTAACTCTTAAATATGATTCAAAGTTAAACTATTTAACTTAATTAAATTTGTTTTTCCTTTTATTCAACTCTTGAATAAATAAAACAAATCTTGTTTTTAGTTATTACATTTAGTAACCATTTATCTAATTTGTTTTGTTGTTCTAATACTTAAAACACAAAACAAACAATTTCAATTTCTCAAATTGAATTGGCTCCCAAAATGCAAAACCTAAAAACTAAAACAATTTCAAAACTTAATGATTTTCAATTTCATTTCACTTTATATACTAATGCATAAATTCCAAACTAATTTGAATTTCATTTGCATTTCATTTGGCTTAACCTAACCATAGTTAACATTTAATCATAGTTAGATTATTTTAACTTAACCTTTAAGTTAATAAATATTTAATTAATTTAACTATAGTTAACTAACTTAACCATGGTTAGGTTAACCTTTAAGTAAAGTTAACTTAACTTAACCATTTGGTTAACTTTTAACCTTAGTTAAGTTAAATCATTTATTTAACAATTAAATAAATAAATATTTACTTTAATTATTTAACAATTAAATAATCATAAAGTGAAATTACTTTTATATCCTTACTAGGTTACCAAGTTAACCTAAAGTGGGTTCCACCATTTAACCATATACTTTAGTTAACGTAACCTTAGTAATTGCTGAATTATACTGTATTGAACAATTCAATACGGTAGCTAATACTAAAAAACCACCCATAACAACACCAAATTGCTCTGATATCAATTGTTGGGTTATGGGTTGTACCAATTAAAACTAGGGTGCTTGCATGTGGGTTGTGTTCATCATACAAACAATATACATATCTCATACATACATGTGCACAGCGGAAGATTAAATACAATGAACACTGAAAATACATATTTGATTAACTGAAAATTCGAAATTGAGAAATATCACCAATGAAGCCTTTGGATTAATTTTCTTTGAAGTCCACCATGAAATGAATCTTTGATCAATCCTAGCAATCAACAAGGGTGGGTTTGATTGTCTAGAATGGCAGCATCTTAATCCAGTATATATGTTTAACTCTTAAACATGATTCAAAGTTAAACTATTTAACTTAATTAAATTTATTTTATTTATTCAAGAGTTGAATAAAAGGATCCCGTATCTACATACCTACGTAAGCTGACGGATCCCGTATCTAGGCACACCGGACTCCATGAGCATCGGACCATACCCAGCGACACATAGCAGTCAGACCATGAAAGGTCTCTGACATATGTGGAACCAAAGCATGATGGATCACTCACAAGACCACCGTGGCGCTCAGGTCAAAGGACCACGATTACTACTCAACTCGAGAGGACCTTCATTTGACGGTTTCATAGGATATCTATTGGGGTCCTCATGAGTCTGTTCAATATCCAGTCCTGACTGGATACCCGCATGCCTATACAAGCTCTAAGCTCATGGTCAGTTAAGAACAACCATCTGAACTAGTCAGATATAGACATACACTAATCTATATATTGTGAATTCACCGATAGACTCGCATTGGTGATCATAGATCAGGAACATTATATTTGAGACATACTTACATAATGATATTTCTTAGCTCCTATTACAACTATATCATTACAAGTATACTCTCAGGTCTTTGTCCCATTATAGACAAGGTTTTAACTATTTAGACCTCGCTGACTCTTATAAACTGATAACTATTAACAGTGCTAAGTCTTAACATTTATAACTCTCAGCTTTGATAACTATTAGTTCTGATCTAAACTCCTTTAGATCAGATCTGAACTCTTTCAGATCAAACAATGTCTGTAATGTTACAAGCATTCTACCATATTAATATGATATTAACAATCTTTATTCGAAATGTTTATTGTATAAATATTAACAATTAATATTCATACAATATTAGAATGGCACGTGAGCACCAGCTCTAATAGTATGATCACTACATATAGTTTTGAGTTCTATGTGAGATAGAAATATACTTATATGACATACATAACCGTTTAGAGAACCTGTTCTTAATGAATCTTATTTTAATTATGTGAGATATATTTACTTGATCATCGGAAGAGACTTTTGAATACATTAGATTTCTTGGTTAGTAATTTGTGTTGATTAATTGAATTAAAAGGAGTTAATTATATTCAAGTATTGATAGGTAATTATAGTCTTAGGCTTTTTATGTTGGCGAACTTGTATTGTTTTCTTTATTTTATTTTGCTTGTTATTTTTTTTATTTATTTAGTTTAAATTTTAATTTTTTAAATTATTGATTGTTTAAATAAAAATAAAAAAACATAATTTTAATAATTAACAAATTTAATTATAGGATGACATCTAATTTCATTATTATATTACTTATTTTTAATAATGTGCACTTGTACTCTAAAATTCACAACATTTATGATCAAACTTTTATAATTTTCAAATACCCTACAATATTCCTCTTTAATAAATTCTGACAGTTTGAATAAAAAACTTATGTTGTTACAAATCAAAATACACTACAGAAAAATGGGTCTTTTACTACGGCTGCTTTAGCAACTGTTTGGTTTTAAAAAAAGAGAGATAAAAATGCTATGCTTGTCTTCTCTCCTCACTCTTGTTCTCAATATTTTATTTTCCCAAATCCCAAATCACAGCCACAACTTTTAACAACGGCAATCGAATCTCATCTCAGTCAATAAATTGATTTTTAGTCATATGATTTTTTGAATCTTGTTATTTGCATTTCGTTGTTGTCAATGATAATTTCTTTTTTTTTTTTAAACAAATGGTAATTTCATATTCGAAGTTCTATTTTATTGGGAATCAATTTACGAAATGCTTTTGTGAGTGCGACCTTCTTATGTCATTAACTATAAAGATTCGAATTCCGCTCCATCTTTTCTTCGATTTTATCTTCAAATGGCATTTCAATCCTCGCAAATTCTATCATGTGCATTAGTAAAAAACCTAATTTTCTATCCTTTTTCTTTATCAATATTTTTAGTAGGATTATTTTATGGGTGTCATTAAAATTTTACTTAAAATCATGGGTGTCTTTGAAATTTTGAAAAATAGTCTCCAATATCTTTATTATTGATAGATGTTATAAAATATTTTAAATTTTTTATAAATTAACTATTATATCTTTATTTATTATCTTCTTAATTTATTTTGATACTCCTTTTGTTTTACTTGAAAACTAAAATATTGTTTTTATAAAATATTTATTATTTTTATTTTTATCATTTATTTAAAATATTTTTTTCAATTTTGGTGCTCTATTGTTTCTTTTTTACTTGAGTACTAAAATAAAAAATTTAATTAATGTATAATTATAAGTTAAATTTTGAAATAAGTACAATTAACTATATTGTGAGACGTGATTTTTATGAATAAATATATAAAATTATCCTTTTAACTATTCAAATTAATAGATTTCATTATGTATTAAGCAAATGTATAATATTCTCTTTTATTTATTTATTTTACTTGACTACCCAAATTAATTACACATTTACATGAGATAGATGATAAAATAATTGGATGATTCTTACATAGCTTATACCCTAAAATTGGAGAGGATGGATTATTTTTACTTCTTTTTTTACTTGACTACTAAAACAAAACATATATTATTTTTACAAAAATATTTATTATTTAAAATTTTTAAAACTTATTTAAAATTTTATTTTTATTGTAACAAATGTTAAAAAATAAAATATATATATTTTTTGATTAATTTTTTTATTTTATTGCTCAAGTAAGAAAGAAAAAATAGAATACCAGAATTGAAAAAAATATTAATAAATGATAAAAATAAAAAAAATAAATATTTTTTATTTTAGTACTCAAGTGAAAAAAAGAATACAAAAATAATCTAAAATAAATTAAGAAGATAATGAATAAGGATATAACAGTTATTTTAGAAAAAATTTGAAATATTCTAAGGAAAATTTTATAAATAACCCTCATAATTTTTCATTATTCTTTTTTAACCAACCTTAAATTGACTATTTTTTATTAGCCAAAATTTTCATTTATGGACACTTTTGCCTTAATATCAAAAACATAAACTTCTTCTCCTTTCTTTCTACCAAACCAAAAATTATATTGATGTACGAATATTTTTTAAGTTGTTATTACGAAAATCGAGTGTTGCTAAATATATTTGTCACTTCAAATGAAGAAAATAGTCAAATCTTGTAATTTTTTCTAAACTTTTTAAAAAAATTTAATTTTAGTTAGAAATTAGATAAAGCTTGCATTTAAAGTTAAAAATATGTGTTATTGATGAATTAAATGTGAAAAATGAGTTAGAGAAATTAATTACTAACATATTATAATAATTAATTATATATTAAAATAAAAATAATCATATATAAATTATAATTACAAAAGGTACTTATTAAATAATAAATAATGTTACAAACCAAAATTAATATTAATTAATTTAACCAACTTATTAATTAATATTAATTAATTACTTAATAGATCCATTTATTCTAAATTAGATTTTATTTTATTTAAATAAAATTACATTTAATTTTAAATTTTAAAATTAAAATTAATGTTAATTAATTACTTAATAGATCCATTCCTTCTAAATTAGATCCATCTTTGATCAGTCTTTGAATCCTATCTAGACTAATATGACTAAGACGTAGATGTCATAGATATGTTTGATTAGTGGTAGTCACTTTAATCATTTTATGGTGATTATATTCATTATTCAATTTTGTGTCATGCAGTGAATTGATTTTAGGATATATGCAGTATATATTGTTAACTAGTGTACTATAATATATAAACGACTTATTTTTTTTGATCACCACAGTTGAGTCGAAAATAACAGAATAACCAAATTTATTCAAATAGCTAACTGAAATTAAATTGCGTTTTGAGTTCCGGCACTAATAAATAATCATCTAATACTAAAGTCCTAAAATCATCAAAATAAAGTTGAACAACTCCCACTGCTTTGGTTGCAACAGTTGCATCATTTTTAACCTTAGACTGATCTCCCCTTCATTGGGTCTAAAAATATTTTTAGACCTAATAGTTTTAATAAAATAGCCCAAATAAAATTTTATAAAATTGAACAAAGATTAAAAGAATTTTGGACCAACTTTAAATTTGAAAATACCCAAAATTTAGTCCAAAAATAAATTTGGGTTAAATTTAAGATTTTATTGCAAATTTCTTAAAGCTTTCTGGTCAAACTTTAATTACTCAAAATTAGAGGGGGTTGAGTGAGAATAATCAATTCTGTAAGGGGCTATTTGCATAATTGATAAACTTTTAAGGGTCTATTTGTGCGATATGCAAACACACTTAACCAAATCAGAATTACGTAAAATAAAGAGGGGCCTAAGTAATAAATTCTAGTGGAAACCCTAATTCCACAATTTTCACCCCTGTCGCTCCCTCTCTTTCACAGCCCACCGCTAGCTGCAATTTCAGCTATGCTTCCAGCCGTCGATCGACGCTTAGGAGAATGTTGGCTTCAGGCGATGCCGATCATTTTACCCCACCGAAAAACAGTCAATAATGCCCTCCAAAACCGTTGCGTGGACAGCCAAAATTCATTGCTTCATCATTGTCAAAAAGGAGAACCGCCAACCATGATCTTTGTCAATCGTCAATAAGACTCCTGCTGTCGCTTTTGACGTTGCAGGTGGCACACACGTTACTGCCGAAATTGATGGCAGTGTGTATGGCCAATCATTGCTACGACTCTTCATCTTCTCTATTTTTTTTCATTTTCCTTCCTTTTTTTTAATACAACAAAAAAAAAATTAAAATATATATTCTTTAGATTACAAATAAAATCTAAATAACCACCAAGAATTAACCTAAGCAAGAGAGGAAATTGTGATATAATTTCATCACCCCCTCTTGTTACAATTCCAAAGAAAAAATACAAACAAATATCTAACCATGAATTATTTGGCATAACTATTCATCACTTAATTAATAAAAAAATAATAATATAGATTGGTATGCAATTGGTGCCACAATAAACAATTACTACCATACACAAAATAAATTATACATGTAATATAAAACAAGGCGACTCTGATACGAGTTGTTGGTAAAAAATAATTTTTTTTTTTCTGTTTAATAAAATAAACGTAGCGAAAGTTAAATCATCTTGTTCATAATTACATATATAGAGATAGAAGATTACCTTAATTCCTCGTTATAACAAATCTTGAATTGACCGGCTACAATCTTCTCTATTATCCTCAATCTTCAAACTCAATGCATGTGGGCATATGGATCTTTCTTAATCTCTAAAAACACTAATACCAAAATCTTAGAGAATAATAATAATTAAATTCTTTTCCACGTACGAATACGTAAAAGGATATTTTTTTCGATATGGTTATTGTATTTTTTACTACTCTATACCTCTTATATATATAGGAATCTCCCTTGGATATTTAATGCATGTGTACACGTGGATCTTTTTTAATCTCTAAAAACACTAGTACCAAAATTTGAGAGAATGATAATAATTAAATTCTTTTTTCACGTACGAATACATAAAAGGAAGTTTTTTTGATATGGTTGTTGTATTTTTTACTACTCAATACCTCTCATATATATAGAAATCTCCATTGGATATTTAGAATTTGATTAGGATTAGAAAATTAGACTTTGATTAGGATTTGAGTTAGTAAAGGGACTACAATACCCATGGGCTTCCTAGCTCCAACTCAAAAGGCCTAATCCTTATTATCTCATAATACACCAATTTTTCTAAGTTAACCCTAGGTTGTTCTACTAAAAGTCAATGATTGTACTCTAGTAACCCATGTTATAAAGTAAAAGCCCATTTAATTAAAACTCTATTTAATTAAATTAGGCTTGGTCTTTAGACTAATAATAACCTCTTAATTGACCTTCTAAATGATGTCCATAATTAAAGTTAGGCTATGAAAAGAATGACTTGCCTCTTTAATTACTTTTTTGCCTCTAAGTCACTGAATGCTCTAATAATCACTTTTAATATATCTATATTTGTAAATAAATTTATAAATAAATATTATTATTCAATAAATAATTTATTGAATAAATTGTGACAACAGATTCTAATAATCAAGTACTGCAAACAACTTAGGTAAACATTAATTATTAGATTCTATCTTACAAATATATGTTCCTACGACCTATGAAATTATATCTCCACGCTATCGAGGTTGTGACCGTTTATATGGATTTCACTCCGTAATAACTCAAAAGGTACAATGCATGAGTGTAAATTTATTACCTACTCAGGATTAAGATCAATCAAGCTTATTAAAGTTTTTGTTAATTAAGATTTATGACATTTAGTTAACCGGATTGAAATTCATAGTAATCCCGTTCAATGTAACATATACACTAATTTTTCTACTCGAAGTCCCTACTTCAATGATTAAGGCAAATCATTCACTTTAAGAAGCAGAAAAACTACAAATTTACATAATGAAATGTCCTTTTTTATTAATGGCTATGAATTAGATTTAATTTATAAATAACTTGTGATCTATACCATCTGTATTAGCATAATATACCTAATACATAGATCACATACTTTATAAATATAGGCTCATCAATGTAGGCTCAATTATATATATATATATATATGTGTGTGTGAATAAACTTTATTAATTTAATAAAATATTATTACACATGCTTTAAGAGTATAAAATAACATAAAACGTCTAACAATAAAAACTTTATTAATTTATAGTTTTAGACAAATTTAGTTTTTCTTCCTTTAGATAAATTTGTGGACTTGTAATTAATAATAAATTTATGCTTTTAGAGTTATATTTTTTTTAGACTTTTGTATATATTCTTTTTTTATAAATTTGAATTTTATTAAAATTTTGAGTGCCTTCTTGTTAGAATATGTGAGTAATTGTTTGTTGTACTAGTTATTGATTAATAGGGACTTTAAAGTGTAAAAAAAAAATTCTAAATTGAAAATGTGAGAAAATAGATTTGTACATTGAAAATACTAAGAAAAAAGTCTATTTGGTCAACTTTCATTGACTTTTCTGTAAAAGCTAATTGGCCATCCCAAAAACCCCTCTACGACGAATCACTCTTCTATGATAAATAATTTATGTTGGCGGTAAATGTAACGTCTAAATAACCAAATTGTAAAAAAAAAAATTTACCTATAGTGATATTGCCTTTAAATTTAAAGTCTTATGCGCGATAAATATAATATAATTAATAAAGCAAAATAAGTATATTCTATTTTATATTAGTATGAAACTAACGTATTTTAGGTTTTATATCATAAAATCATAATGTGTTATATTTTTTTAATTATATGTATTTAATGTTTTATATGAATATATTATATATATTTTAAAAAGGATAAGAACAAATTTATCCTAATATTTTGGATACAAATACAACTTTATCTTAATTAGAGATAAAATACTAAATTTTATCTTAATTTGTTAATTTTTACTGTCAATTTGGATGATAATAGTATTTTTAATATACAATTACTAGTTTACCTTCTTGTTTATCATTTAACTTTGAATACATAGCACAATCTTATTCGTTTACTGTTATTAAACACGTGGTGCAATCTTATCTGTTCATTTAATTTAATACAAGTTTAAAAGAAATTAATAAAAGGACACGTGTTATAATATTATTAGTAATAAACAACATGTGTCATCATATAGTTTGTTTATATTTTTAATAAATATTTTAAAAAATAAATTCATAAATAAATATTTTTAATAAAATGATGTGAGTCAAATATTAATTAGTTACAAATTACACATGTCATCTTAAAATTGATTTATATTTTTAATAAATATTTCTAAACATAAATTAAATTAATTAATAAATAATAAATTACTAAATACAGATCTGCCACTATCACCGAAGTGTTGCCGAAAAACAGTTGCTGGTCCCAATTTTTCAACGATATTCCGACGACAAAAATGATCAAAATTTACATTATTAGACTCTATTTTTCTTTATCTACACAATGATGAAGGTCATTTTTGGCAAAACAAATATGCCATAAAACAGCCAAATGCGGTGACGAGGAGCGGCGGCCACCATCGCCCCTTGTCAAATGGGGGGCGGTGCTTTTATTTGGCCGTATTCTAGTCTTTTTCTACTAAAAATGTCTCCGTCATTATGTAGATTAAAAAAATAGAGTCTAATAATATAAAATGTATTCTTTTTATCGTCGGAGACTCGCTGAAAAACGATGGCCAACTAGTTGCAAATACTTTTTTTAATTATTAATTATTTAATTTATTTTATTTTAAAAAATTATAACCAATTATACGATAACACTTATTATTTTAACTAATCATATTATGAACGTGTTCAAATACTGTGTATGATTAAAATTGTGCCACGTATTCAGAGCTTAATTTAATTTTATGGTTAGATTACTTTTTTAACTTTTTACTATTAAAATTAATTACAAAAATTAACAGATTAAGAAAAAATTTGATATTTTATCTTTAATTGGGCAAAGTTATATATATACCCAAAATATTGGGGTAAAATTATCGTTATTCTTTTTTAAAATAATACAAATATTATTATTTATTTATATTGTACACCCTTTCATATATTTGACATCTTCTCTTCCCAGTTTGAGTTTTCTTTCCTCGTTGACAAGTGCAGAAATTTTTAAAAAAATTAAAATTGTACAATTAATAGAAAATCCAATAAATGTGATCCATCTAAGTTCCGTTGGCAATTTTCAATTTCGACGGGAAAGTATTTCCATCAGATTGGCGACTTAAACAACTTGACAATCATAAAGACTAGGAAATAATGAATTGAAAGGATCCATTCCAGTTACAAAAAAACTTCAAGGTTTGTACCTCGAAAATAATAAACTTGAAGGATCATTGTTTTTAGATTTGTACTTGATGTTAACAAGCTTTGTGAAATAATACAAGCATGATTGGGAAATCTTTCTAATGTCTATCTCTTGAGAAACTGAGTATTTTGTAATTAAGAAGATTTTCCAGGAAATATAATATTGTTTGAGCAGGCAAACAATATAGAAACTCCAAAAATTTGTAAAAAAAAGTCATCATTAATCAGAATCTCTAGCATACAAATTACAATCAAGTCTATATATATTGAACTAATCCTGATGAGATAAAAAAAAAATTCAATATAGTTAGGCAGTTAGAAAACACGAGAAAGATTCTGCAAATTGCAGCATCTTGATAACAGACTTGTAGCGAATTGATTTTCCGATCAGCATACTATTCCACGTCAACTTTGACTCTGTATCCTCCTGCTGTACTTTTGTTCCTGCTTCTGCACTTTTGCATTTGTGCATTTCTTCTGCACTAGCATTGCCTTTTCTGCATTTACATTTTCATCCCCCTCAAGCTCATGTCTTGGAGACTTTGAGCTTGCTGACTAGATATTTGAATTTTGAAATAGGTAGTGCTTTAGTGAATGCCATTAACATGTTCCTCTGTTGGTAAATATCTGATATCTATCTCCTGAACAAGTACTTTGTCTCTGATAAAATGTATATGCACTTTTATGCTTTATTTGATTATCAAACACAATATTGGTAACAAGTGCAACTACTCCTTGATTATCACATCATATAATAGGCTGACCATGAATGTTGATATTAAGTTTAGAAAATGGTGACTTAGCCAGCAAAGTTCAGTAGTAACTTGAGATATGGCCCTATACTCAGATTCTATATTAAAACTAGCTACAATATACTAATTTTTAAAGCTCCATGACACCGAATTCCCAGAAAGCAACACACAGTAGCCTCATACTAATCTTTTATCATCTTCATCACATGCACAATCTGCATCAATAAAGGCTATTAAATCAAGCATTTTTTCTGGTTCAAATAGTAGTCCAAGATCTTTGTTCCTTGTAGATACCTCAACAATCTTTTGCACCCTTGCCCATAAACATCAGTTGGACATGAAAGAAGTTGACTTAACTTATTTATAGCAAATATAATTTCAGGTCTGGTCAAGGTAACATACTACAAGGCTCCATCAACACTTCTATACAATGATGCATTTTTGAATTCTACTCCTTTTTCTTTATTTAAGCTTAACTCCTGAAACCATAGGTGTAGATGATTCTTTTGCTCCCACTATATATTTTTTTTTCTCAGCAACTCATTAACATTTTTGGTTTGTGGCATATGGATTCCTACACCTAATTTAGTAACTTCAATTCCCAAAAAATAGCTCAACTCCCCCCACTCTTTCATGGCAAAGACTTTGTTTAGCCTTTTCTTATCATCTGTTGTAGAGATATTGTATTACTTCTTGTAATTATAATATAATCTACATAAGCCAGCATGATGATTATATCCAATTCATTGTGTTTGACAAACAAGGAAACATTTGATTTTTTGTTGACAAAACCCCATTGCATGAAGGCACTTCTTAGATTATCATACTAAGCTCTTAGAGTTTGTTTAAGTTCATAGAAAGCTTTTATAAGCTTACACACATGCCCGTTCCTTGAATAACAAACCCTTCTAGTTGTTGCATAAACACAATGTTACATGAATCACAATTCAAAAAAGTATTATTCACATCAGCCTGTCTCAATGTCCATCCATTAGGACTGTTAGACTTAACATCACTTTAATTGTACTGGATTTGACAACAGGGTTGAAAATTTATGTGAAATCCACACCAAGTGTCTGATGGAAACCCTTTGCAACCAATCGTATCTTGTATCCAGCAATGCTTCCATTTGGATTTTTCTTTATTCTAAACCCCCTCTTTTTCGATATTATCTTGTACTTTCATCATATGGAACCATTTCCCAAGTATTATTTTTCATCAAGGTCTCATAGTCTTCATTCATAGCCTTTTTCCAGTGTGAAGATCTTTAGATTCTACTAATATTTCAAGAGTGTAATCTTCTGACTTAGTTGATGTTAAAACATAAATCTTTGGCTTATAGATCATAGCTTTAGACCTATTAATCATGGAATGCATATTAGATGCTTGTATTATGCAAGGCTGTTCTGTGTGTTGGTGTGGTATGAATATTTGATGTAATTATTTAAGGGTTTTCAGGGGTTTTCATATTTAATGTAATAGTGTCAGTTCCATTGAGTGAAGTGAGTTGGTCTTAGTGTTATGTTTTAAGGTATGTGTTGCAATACTAGAAGGTATAGTTTCATTTGATGTAGAACGTTGTCTTCTCTCATTAATAATTACTTTAGATGTGTCATTGTTTTCTGAATTTGGAAACTAAGACTCAATTGTGTATAAAGTTATAGTGTACTGCACTTGGTTTAAATGAGTGACATAAGAAGTATTTAGTTTTGACCCATTGAAAATAGGATCTGATGCAAAAGGAAATTCATTCTTATTTCTTAACGTGTTTAGAGATATACACTCTTCCAATTGAGTTTAAGCATCTATATCCCTTATGTTAAGAACTATATCCTAGAAAGACATATTTTTTAGTATAAAAACTCATTTTATGCTTTTGATAAGGTCTCAAATATAGATAGTATGAGCAGCCAAAGACTTTCATAAAACTATAATTAAGTTTTTGTCTAAACATTAACCCAAAAAGGAGTTATAAATTTATGAACATATAGAGGCATTTTATTAATAAGAAATGTTGCTGTTGAAAAGTCGTTCCACCAAAAATTCAGAGCTGTGTTGTTTATGCTAAGACAGTCAATTTTGTTTCAGCAACATGTCTATATTTTTTCTCCTCTCTCTCATTTTGATGATGATTGTAATGACATGAAAACCTACATTGTGTAAGAAAAGGCTTTGATTTTTCTATCTAGCAAGTTTTCTACATGTTTTTTGTGCAAGAACATGTAAAGTAACAAGTAGTTGCTTATGCTGCTATAGTGGTTGTTGCACCAATTCCAACACAATTGCCTGCACAATAGAAAAATGAAGATCATGTCTGGTATTTGAACAGTAAAGCAGCTATACAAGAAAAAAATGAAAATCATGTCTGGTATTTAAATAGTGGAGTAACCAATAATGCTATAAGCAATCTCAGCAACCTAAATGCAAGGAATGACCACAAAGGTAATGAATCTCTTATTATAGGTAATGGAGATAGGTTAAAAATTAGGGAAACGGATAGTTTCGTTCCTGCATTTTTTTTAAATTATTCACTTCGTCCTTACCTTTTTTTTAAATATTTCAATATGTCTTTGCTGTTCAAATTATTCTATTTAGTGGGCACTATTTAGGAGCTTTGACCAAATTGCCTTTGATGTGACAGCCGGCTCAATTTAAACCATTGATAAATAAATTACAACATATAATCTTAGTTGGTCTAAAATTTTAAGTTGATATTAATATTATAAATTTAACATTAAAAATAAAAAATATTAAATTTTCATTTTCATTTCTCCTACCCCACCACTTCTCACTACTAGCCCCTCCCCTTTTAAAAAAAATAATGGACATGGATAAATTATTTAAGATTTGGACAAGTTAGTGAAGAAAAGCATATTTGGAGTATCGACGGCATCAATTGCCTTCAAATGCATAACTTCTTAAGTTGATCACTTGAAATTCTTACACTTTCAAGGGAGCATTGTTGTAAAGACAAGTTCTCAAGCAAGGGAAACTTTGGGATAAAGTAATTAAATTCTTGTTCTATAAAAATATCACCCGTTAAATCTAAATCATTCAAATTTGGGCACTCAGCCATGTCAATCATACATGGCCCCATTTTCCAATCCTCGAAACGCAAGGAAAAAGTGTTGAAGACTTGGAACAACAATACTAATACTTTCTATATTGAAGGAATGATAGAGATGTAAGGGGTGGCAGTAGGCAGGGCAACAAGTATAAAGGGGAGAAGGGCGGCGGGTATGGAGGACGATAGTGAGTAAGGAGGTGGGGAGAGGTAGTAGGGTATGGGGGAGGGAGGCGGGTATGGAGAGTGGCAGTGGGTATAGAGGTGGGGAGAGACAATAGTTAGGAAGAGTGATTTTAGAGTTTTGGAGAATGAAAGAGATGAGATTTTGGTGAATAAAAGAAATGTAGTTGGGTGAGTGAAGAAAGAGATGTAGGGTACTTAATTTATAAATTTTTTATATTTTTAACATAATCTTAATTTATAATATTGTGAAAGTTAGATTTTATCCTTTAAAAGTTAATTTTAAAGAAATATTTTGAATAATTGAGATTAATTAAGGTAATTTTAAAAAAAAAGAGTAGGGGCCTATTGAGTAATTCAAGAAAAATGTAGAGACTAAATTGTCAAATTTACTAAAAATTATGCATATTGATTCTTGTAGATTGCATACTCATCATATACCCAAATTCTTGCATTTAAAATAAGTGTTGCATATGCACCTTTTAACCAAAAACCTAATTAGTATTTCAAAGCTAGTTCTTGACAACTATCTAACAGTTGGATTCATGAAAAATACCTATGTTATCAAGATGTGAAGGGGGAAGTTCTTATAGGAACCGCTAAAGATGGATTCTACTAGCTGCGAAATACACTGTTTTATAAACCATCAAATGCCTCAGCAAATCTATGAAAAACTTTAACACCAATTGTCTCTCTTTTTGCTCATTGTACAATAAATAAGACAGTGAGTATTGTAGAAATGAGAACCAGAACTTTAGCTTGCTTTGTAAACCCAATAATATAGTTGATATAAACTTGCTTCATAGGAGATTCAGTCTATGTCTAGAGAAAGATGCTCGTATTATCAAAGAGTCTTGCTAACTCTAACCCAGTCTTAATCTCGAAGAGGTTTCTTTTTAATGCAGTATCTCGTCCGCCCTCGCAAAATGAGAGGCCGGTCTAATGTCAGGAACGAGTAACAACTTGTAAATTGTTTTCAAATATTAATGAAAATATTCTTTTCTAATTCTGTGGAGCCTGTCAAAAAAGACAAACTCCATCAGCTGCACTTTGGAAATTCAAAAACAAACTATTAAACCTCTAAACTTTGTGCAGTTTGATGTTGGGGACCAGCATCTGTACAAGCAGGGGAGAACTACAAATATTATGCGAGTTTCTTAGATGACTACACAAGTTTTTGGGATATATCCCTTTCAATTAAAATCCCAGGTTGCACAGACTTTCTAAAATTTCATTGAAACGATTCTAGCACTTTAAAGCTCCATGCCAGCTTTAAAACAATTTTGACAGACCACCTTTGAATTATTGTACTTGTTCTTATTGTTATAACCAAATTCGCCTATGCTTTGCCCTTTATAATTTCCCTGTGCATTGTTGTATCCAGCACCAATTCCTCGTATGTTGTAACCATAACCTCCAACATAATTTCCACCACCATAGTTTCCATTATTTCCAAACCCGCCTTTGAATTTTTGTTTCATACTAGCAGCTTGTGCTATTTTAACAATTGTGTGAACCAAGACTGGAATTTGTCATCTCAATTCTACTCTGATGACCAAGTAAAATGAGTAAATTTCATCTAAACTTAGCTCATTAGATCTTGCTGTAACTAATAAAGCAACAAAATCATATTCTGAACCTAATTCAGTTAACATTCAGGTAATCAAATCTTGATATAGTACTGGCTTTCTAGCCACAGCTAGATTATCAGCAATACTTTTCAATTTTACATAACATTCAGATTTTCATTGACCCTTTTCTTAAGGTTTGCAATTATGCCCTAAGTTATGCAAGCCTAGAATTGATTGATTCCCAAACATCTTTCCTAAATAAATCCATACCTCCAAAGAAGTTTTGAAGTGAATTACTGAACCCAGAACCACTTTATTCATTGAGGAAAATAGCTCATTAGAAGAGAACCTTGTTTCCTTTAAAGCTTGTGCTCTTGATTGATCATTGGACCTTTATTCTGATCCTGATCTGATTGAATTAGGAAACGTGTTGGACAGCCTCCGGCTCCAAAAAATCCTCTAAGTCATTTCCTCGAGTAGAAGCTAGAATTTGTGATTTCCAAAGAAGAAAGTTGTAGTCTAGTTTCATCGAAGTAGAGAAACTGAAACCACTGCTTTGGACAATTGTAAGAGTTGTTACATTATTTTTCTCTGAACTTGAAGAAGAGTGACTTGCCATGGCTCTGATAAACTTAGTATTTTGTAGTGAAGAAGATTTTCCAGGAAAATCTATACTATTTTCTGAGCAGGCAAACATTGTAGAAACTCCAAAAATTTGTAAAGAAACAAGAATTTTTATTAATCAAAATCTCTGAGATACAGAGGACAATCAAGTCTATTAATATTGAACTAATCCTGATGTGATCATGAAAAATTCAATATCGTTAGACAGTTAGAAAATGCGGGAAAGATGGTACTAGTTGCAGCATCTTGATAACAGATTGGTAACGAACTGGTTTTCCACATCAGCTTTGACTCCGTTTCCTCCTACTCTACTTTTGTTTCTGCCCTTACACTTGTGCATTTGTGCATTTCTGCACTAGCATTGCCTCTTACGTATTTACAATTTCACTCTCCTTAGGCTGTAATGGATTACCCTCTGTATATACTTAGTTTGGTCGCATCTAAAAGATATCTTGCACTTAAAACTTCTCATCAAGTGGAGTTCTTCTATCATTTATTGGAAATCAAAGGTTGCGATAAATTTAGATTTATCAATTAATCTTTTATCATGTGATATCCTAACCACAATTGGAGGCCTAAAAGATTTGCAATTATGGGTAGTGTTGCAGGTACCAATCCGAGAGCACTTCTGAGAAGAAAACTTTTGAAATTGTGTCGGGCACGGGTTATTTGCATCTTACTGGAATCATTCCGAATTAGGTACGATTCTGGTTATGAAAACCCATATCCAACCTGTAATATTCAATCCCTATTAGTAGTATTGGCGCCTAGATTTTAGTATAGAACAAATAAGACACCGTAGGGTTACTCGATTTTAACCCTATTAGAAATATTCCCTTTTATAGTGCACGTGAGAGATATTAGACCTAATTTGGTAATTTCACACTCGATCGATGCGTCGGATGACCCTAGAATATTTTTAAAATTTTTCTCTATTGGCTTGGAAAAGAAAATTCTAATTTACTACATGAATTTCCATTTAAGGGTTATGAATGGAACAAGCCTTTGTTGAGAAACATAATCCATATATTAGAGAATGAACCAATTAGAAGAAATCTCATGGATTGCCAAGTTGGAAGTTCTAGTTAGTTCTTTGAACTATTCTAACTAGATAGTTACAAATGAATTAATTACATAATTAGTTTTTAACTAATAGCAAATTAGAAGTTTTAAGTAAGTTGAAGGGCAAAATGGTAAATTGAGGGAGCACTATATATATGTTAGAAGTGTGTAGAAATTTGAAGAGAGATCAAAACCAACACTTAGCCAAAAATAGAGAGAAATTCGAGCTTCAAAGGGGGGTGCTGCTACAGTGACTATTCAAGTTTTTTTTCATGATTTTTCATGTGTAATCAAGCCAAATTAAGGTTACAAACCCATCCCTAAGTTCAATTGAAGTCTCTATTAGTGAAAATTCAAGAAAAAGAGGTAAGAAAAGTATCTTTTATGAGTTTGATAAGTGAGATTTCAAGAATGTTTTAATTGATGTTCTTATGTGTATTCTTGGCTTAGATTGAGTTGAATTCTAGTTTAGAGCTTGAAAGAGTCATCAATTTGAAGAAATTGGCAAGGTGAGAATTAGGGTTTTTGGTGATTTTGTTGTAGAGATTTCAATTGATTGTAATTAGGGCTTTAGAATGAAATTGGCATGATTTTGTTGTAATTGAAACAAGAAATTGAGAAAAGGAATGTGTTGGAACCTAGGGTGAAATTCTGCCACTTTAGGGAAGTTAGGAATTGAGTGGTGTTTTGATTGAATTGTTGTGTGTAAATGATGCATATTGTGAATTGAATGTATATGGTTGATGGAAAAACCCAAAAATGAAGAAAATAGGACATAATTGTCCATGTTGGAAAGGTGAAGGGCAAGTATGTCCAATCAAATTGTAAGGTGTTCAATAATTTTCAGGGCGCCGGATGGTGAGTTAGTTTCAATTATGGCTCCGTAACTAAAATCGGGAAGTAGTTTACATCTGAGCTTTGTATGCCGATTAGGGCATTTAGTAGTTAAATGAGATTTTAGTGTTCGATTTGATTCTAAATGTCATTTATGGCGCGTAGGTGAGGAAAACCGAAAGCGTTAACGGGAGCAGGAATCGGGAGCGAAATTGAGCGCGGAGCGGTTGTGAGTAGAAATCTGCCATTTCTTTTACTTTTCGGTTATTATGTTTTCACACAATGACTATGTATGTTTTATGAGCTTTCGATGCAGAAACATGATTTATGATCTTGATATATTCATAAACATGCTTTTACATGATCGATTTGTGAAACAGTTTAAAAATTTTTGCATTTGTTTTAAGGCCATTGGTACCCTCAGATTATAGTGGTGATGATTGTATTAGACCCGGCCGGTATATCCCATGCACATGGGTGGGTCTTGGGGGTGTGTCACTAACTCCGGAAAGTCAGGATGTCGAGTCATATGAGTCGCTCTATGTGTACAGGATATTGTCTCGCTATATGCATGCGATGTAGGATTCCGCTGCGTAGCCAATGAGATGTCTTGAGATGTCACTGTGGGTGCTGCTAGTTGAGGTGCCCCATGACCTACTCACGTATGTGGTGCTAGTTGAGTCGCTGTGTAGGTATAGAGCTTTAGGGTTACCATTGGTACAGTTTAGAAAGAAAACGGCTGAGCGAGGATTTTACTAGTTTTTGATTTACCGATAGCATTTATGCATTTATATGCACACAGCAGTTATTATGTTATACAGATTCTGGATATAGTTTTCCAAAGATGTAGATAAAACCCGCTCGGCAAGATTTCATTAGCATATGATATTAGAAACCGTTTTACAATTTTACATCCGTTTTAGAAGCATAATTTTTGCATGTACTTTAGAAATTGCTATCTTTGTATAATATTCTTGTAATTGAATTCTCATTTACACTCACTGAGCTCCTTTAGCTCACTCGTTTTATGTTTTATGTTTTAAACCCCTTTCCCAGGTGCAGGTCTCGGAACGCAAGCTGCTGATTCTCCTATCGCCGAGTAGTGGGCCAAACCCAAAAATAATTTTTGTACATGTAAATGTGCTAATAGCACTCTTTACTTTATGCATAATAGTTGTAGGCATGTATATTTGTAAGTATGTGTTGAATTAAGAAGAAGAGATTTCCAGTTTATGATAATCGTTTTTACTTTTTATGATTATGCTTATTTTGTGATTTTCACAAAATAATTGAGTTGTGTTGGATTTGATTTGAAAAGGACCGGAGGTCCGAATTGGTAGAATTGAGATGTGTTGGAATTAGAAGTGAAATTTCTTTGCAGGTTTATATGGATTTTCCGAAAAACAGGGGAAACTCTATCCATTTGTTTTTAAAACTAAGATGTCATTTTCATGTATATTACTAGATCTTCTTAGTAGTAACAAGAATTAAAAAGGGGTTTGCCTCGCGGAATTTCTTAACTTACCCAGTTAGGTTCGGAGGAACTTCCGTCGGGGTGCCCGGCAGGGCCACTGGGATCTATAGTAGAGGGTCTCAGGTCGGGTCCTGTCAGAGTGGTATCAGAGCACGGTTTTTTAAGTTTTAGTTAAAAAGTTCATTTTTAGAATGAGATTATTGAAATTGCTTGCATATTTTTCTAAGTTTAGAAAGTTGAATTCTTTGCATTTGATAATCATTTGCATCACTAAATTTTCAGAAAATATGCATCGTCGTGGAGGCCCACGTACTAGGAGAGCAGCTGCGGAGGCTTTTGCACCTGAAGAGGAGCAGGGAAATGAGTCAGTAAATGTTCCTACGCCTCAGACCCCTCCTGAATCATCTCAACCCGCTAAGCCAGAGGGTGGAAATGTGAATATAGCTCAAGTGGCCCAGATACTAGCAGCGGCGATCCAACAGCCGCGAGAGTCCGGAGTGTCCATTGAATGCGCCAAGAAATTGGGCGCTAAGGCTTATGATGGAACCGGAGATCCCGAGAGAGCTCTATCTTGGTTAGAGAACAATGAAGAAATTTTTCAGGTTATGGAATGTACGGAAGAGCAGATGGTGGTATACTCTGCATTTCTATTGAAAGAAGGAGCGAAGGATTGGTGGAAGGCCTTGCAAAGGAGAAACGCCGATGGGGTGTCTTGGGCGCTTTTCAAAGAGGAATTTCTGAATAAGTTCTACCCCAAAAGTTATAAAGATGCGAAGATAGAAGAATTCTTCAAGCTCGAACAGGGTTCCCTCTCGGTGGCTGAGTACGAGAGAAGTTTTCGGAGGTCCTTCGTGCCGTTTCATTTATAGCCGATAATGAAGAGTAGAAGGCTAACCGTTTTGCAGTGGGTCTCAATCCACAAATCAGGGCGTACGTAGTATCAGCAGCCCATACTCAGTATGGATCATTGGTGGAAGCTGCAACACGGGTTGAAAGAAGCATGGCGGCCATCCCTAAACCGAAACAGCAGGGTCAGAAAAGAGGCTGGTCAGGTAGTTCTCGAGGAGGACCGAGTAAATTCCCCCAAACAGAGGAGAGATCATCATGGTCCAGCAGTCGAAAGCCAAGCCAAGGAGCTCAATCCAGCCAAGCTTCCGTTCGGCAACCATCCGCCGGATTTCGAAGCACTAAAGAGAGTTGGAAAATTTTTTCGGTGTGTAATAAATGTGGTAAGGCCCATCCGGGGGATTGTAGGAAGGGAACTACCAGGTGTTATAAGTGCGCGTAAGAGGGTCACTACATGAGAGATTGCCCGAATGATGGAGCTAGTAGCAAGCCAGAAGATAGACCACCAGCTCCAGGATAAACCAGCGGCGGTCGAGGGCAGATTCGAGGAGGTCCCCAATTTAGAAGATCGAGCTGCGCGAGCCAGCCTAGTAGGGGCGCCGGTCGAGGAGGATCATCTGGTGGATCGCAAGTGAAACCGCATTCCCAGGCTAGGGTATTTGCGGTGACCCAATAGGAGGCGGATGCGACCCTAGAAGTTGTGACAGGTACCATGTCGGTTTTTGATCGAAATGCTTATGTACTGATAGATCTTAGAGCGATCCATTCTTTTATTTCTGTGGAGTTTGCTGCAAATGCTAGTATAGCGCCCCAGTTATTAGATGGCGCGGTAGTAGTGTCTTTTCCTACCGGAGACTCCATTGTAGCAGAAATGGTGTATAGGAGTAGTAAAATTAGTATTGAAAGCCAAGAGTTTATGGTAGATTTGAATGTGTTGGCCATCAGTGAGTTTGATGTGATTTTAGGGATGGATTGGTTGTCTAAATATCGAGCCTCAGTGGATTGCTTCCGGAAAGAAGTTAGATTATGTAGCCCTAGCGGAACGGAAGTTATTTTCCGCGGGGTGCGAAAATCACTTTCCGCCAGCATAGTGTCGGTAATGAAGGCAAGAAAGATGCTTCGGAAGTCATGTCAGGGTTACTTAGTCTATGCCATAGACGTAAGAGATGGTGGAACAAAATTGAAGGATATTCTGGTGGTGAGAGAGTTTCCAGATGTATTCCCCAAGGATTTTCTGAGATGGCCTCCGAATAGAAAGATAGAGTTTAAAATAGAAGTAGCCCCTGGAACACAACCAATTTCTAAAGCACCCTACAGAATGGCTCCTTCAGAATTGAAAGAACTGAAGGTTCAGTTGGAAGAGTTGGTGAATAAGGGTTTCGTTAGACCGAGTACTTCTCCTTGGGGTGCACCGGTTTTGTTTGTGAAGAAGAAAGACGGAAGCATGAGATTATGCATTGATTACCAGGAGCTGAATAAAGTAACGGTGCGTAATCAATATCCACTTCCGAGAATTGATGATTTGTTTGATCAGTTGCAAGGAGCCAGAGTATTTTCCAAGATAGATCTGAGGTCCGGCTATCATCAACTGAAGATCCGGGAGGAAAATGTTCCTAAGACAGCCTTTAGGACCTGATATGGGCATTATGAATTTTTGATTATGCCTTTTGGGCTGACTAATGCCCTAGCTGCTTTTATGGATCTTATGAACAGAGTTTTTAGATCCTATTTAGATCGGTTTGTGATAGTATTTATTGATAATATATTAGTTTATTCAAGCAGTGAGAAAGAGCATACAGAACATTTGAGGATAGTTTTGCAGACCTTAAGGGAGCATCGGTTGTATGCCAAACTTAGTAAATGTCAATTTTGGCTAGATAGAGTTGCATTTTTTGGGCATGTAATCTCTGCAGAAGGGGTAGCAGTAGATCCCCAGAAGATCGAAGCAATAGTGAATTGGAGACAGCCTACGAACGTGACGGAGATCCATAGTTTCTTGGGTTTGGCCGGATATTATAGAAAATTTGTAGAGGGATTCTCAAGGATAGCCGCTCCTCTGACTAAGTTAACCCGGAAAGAAGATAAGTTTGTATGGTCGGAAGCGTGCCAGCAGAGCTTCGAAGAGCTAAAGAGAAGGTTGACGTCGGCCCCTGTGCTTACACTTCCGTCAGGGAATGACGGTTTTACCATATATTGTGATGCTTCCAGGCAAGGTCTAGGTTGTGTGCTAATGCAGAAGGAGAAAGTAATAGCCTATGCTTCCAGACAATTAAAGAAGCATGAACAGAATTATCCTACACATGACCTAGAACTAGCTGTGGTAGTTTTTGCTTTAAGAATTTGGAGGCATTATTTGTATGGGGTTCCTTGCAAGATCTTTACGGATCATAAGAGCCTGCAGTACTTGTTCACTCAGAAAGAATTGAATATGAGGCAGAGAAGGTGGCTGGAGCTTATTAAAGATTATGAGTGTACTTTGGAGTACCATCTAGGAAAAGCTAACGTGGTAGCAGATGCTCTCAGCAGGAAGCCTGTCAGTTCAATAGCTCACTTGAAGGTCGCATATCTATCGATGTTGATAGAATTGAGGTCTTTAGGTGTAAAATTAGAATTATCAGATTCAGGAGCATTATTAGCCACATTTCAGGTCCGTCCAATACTGGTTGATCGGATCAAAGAACTACAGACTCAAGACCCATAAGTAGTTAAATTAAAGGGTGAAATCGAGTCCGGGCAGCGGAAGGATCTTTCAGTGACCGAGGATGGTGTAGTAACCTTGGGTCGGAGGTTATGTGTTCCGGATGTAAATGAGTTAAGAAGAGAGATTATGGAAGAAGCTCATTCTTCTGCGTATGCTATGCATCCCGGGAGCACAAAGATGTACCGTACCCTAAAAGAGCACTACTGGTGGAAGGGCATGAAGAAAGATATAGCTGAATTTGTCTCGAGATGCCTAACTTGCCAACAAGTAAAAGCGGAGCATCAGAAACCTGCAGGGCTCTTGCAACCCCTTCCGATTCTGGAGTGGAAATGGAAAAGAATAACGATGGACTTCATGGTAGGACTTCCGCGTAGCCAGAGAGGCAATGACGCAATATGGGTGATTGTTGATAGACTGATGAAATCTGCTCACTTCCTACCCATTAGACGCAGTTGTTCTTTAGATAAATTAGCCCAGTTGTACGTAGATGAGGTGGTACGACTCCATGGAGTTCCCGTGTCCATTGTGTCAGACAGGGATCCACGGTTCACTTCTCGATTTTGGCCCAGTTTACAGAAAGCTCTAGGTACAAAATTGAGTTTCAGTACGGCCTTTCATCCTCAGACGGATGGTCAGTCGGAACGGATAATTCAGACACTTGAAGATATGCTTAGAGCGTGTGTTATGGAGTTTAAGGGGAGTTGGGATACTCATCTGCCGCTAATGGAGTTCGCCTACAATAATAGCTACCAGACTAACATCGGAATGGCACCATATGAGGCATTGTACGGAAGAAAGTGCAGAACTCCAGTTTGTTGGGATGAGGTAGGTGAAAGGAAGCTGATTGGCCCAGAAATTGTTCAGATTACTTCGGAAAAATTCAATTTTTCAGGCAGAGATTGAAACAGCTAATGATAGACAGAAAAGTTATGCAGATAACAGAAGAAGAGACTTGGAGTTTGAGATCGGTGATAAGGTCTTTCTGAAGATATCACCATGGAAAGGAGTACTAAGATTTGGGAAGTGAGGAAAGCTGAGTCCCCGATATATTGGACCGTACGAGATAGTTGAAAGAGTTGGAAAGGTGGCATATCGTATACGGTTACCCGAAGATCTGGCTAGAATCCATGATGTGTTTCATGTTTCTATGCTTCGCAAGTATATAGCAGATCCTTCACACATCCTAAGGGAACAACTGGTAGAATTGAACGAAAACTTGACCTACAAAGAGAAGCCTGTGCAAATCCTAGACCGGAAAGAGTAAATCCTTCGTAACAAAAGCATTCCCTTAGTTAAGGTGTTATGGATGAACCATGGGGTAGAAGAAGCCATGTGGGAACGTGAAGATCAGATGCGAGTCCAACATCCTCACCTCTTTGAGACAAGTATGATTTAAATTTCGAGGACGAAATGTTTTTTAAGGAGGGGTGAAATTGTAATATCCAATCCCTATTAGTAGTATTAACGCCTAAATTTCGGTATAGAACAAATAAGACACCGTAGGGTTACTCGATTTTAACCCTATTAGAAATATTCCCTTTTATAGTGCACATGAGAGATATTAGACCTAATTTTGTAATTTCACACTCGATCGGTGCGCCGGATGACCCTAGAATATTTTTAGAATTTTTCTCTATTGGCTTGGAAAAGAAAATTCTAATTTACTACATGAATTTCCATTTAAGGGTTATGAATGGAACAAGCCTTTGTTGAGAAACATAATCCATATATTAGAGAATGGACCAATTAGAAGAAATCTCATGGATTGTCAAGTTGGAAGTTCTAGTTAGTTCTTTGAACTATTCTAACTAGATAGTTACAAATGAATTAATTACATAATTAGTTTTTAACTAATGGCAAATTAGAAGTTTTAAGTAAGTTGAAGGGAAAAATGGTAAATTGAGGGAGAACTATATATATGTTAGAAGTGTGTAGAAATTTGAAGAGAGATCAAAACCAACACTTAGCCAAAAAAAGAGAGAAATTCGAGCTTCAAAGGGGGGTGCTGCTACAGTGACTATTCAAGTTTCTTTTCATGATTTTTCATGTGTAATCAAGCCAAATTAAGGTTACAAACCCATCCCTAAGTTCAATTGAAGTCTCTATTAGTGGAAATTCAAGAAAAAGAGGTAAGAAAAGCATCTTTTATGAGTTTGATAAGTGAGATTTCAAGAATGTTTTAATTGATGTTCTTATGTGTATTCTTGGCTTAGATTGAGTTGAATTCTAGTTTGGAGCTTGAAAGAGTCATCAATTTGAAGAAATTGGCAAGGTGAGAATTAGGGTTTTTGGTGATTTTGTTGTAGAGATTTCAATTGATTGTAATTAGGGCTTTAGAATGAAATTGGCATGATTTTGTTGTAATTGAAACAAGAAATTGAGAAAAGGAATGTGTTGGAACCTAGGGTGAAATTCTGCCACTTTAGGGAAGTTAGGAATTGAGTGGTGTTTTGATTGAATTGTTGTGTGTAAATGATGCATATTGTGAATTGAATGTATATGGTTGATGGAAAAACCCAAAAATGAAGAAAATAGGACATAATTGTCCATGTTGGAAAGGTGAAGGGCAAGTATGTCCAATCAAATTGTAAGGTGTTCAATAATTTTCAGGGCGCCGGATGGTGAGTTAGTTTCAATTATGGCTCCGTAACTAAAATTGGGAAGTAGTTTACATCCGAGCTTTGTATGCCGATTAGGGCATTTAGTAGTTAAATGAGATTCTAGTGTTCGATTTGGTTCTAAATGTCATTTATGGCGCGTAGGTGAGGAAAACCAAGAGCGTTAACGGGAGCAGGAATCGGGAGCGAAATTGAGCGCGGAGCGGTTGTGAGTAGAAATCTGCCATTTCTTTTACTTTTCGGTTATTATGTTTTCGCACAATGACTATGTATGTTTTATGAGCTTTCGATGCAGAAACATGATTTATGATCTTGATATATTCATAAACATGCTTTTACATGATCGATTTGTGAAACAGTTTAAAAATTTTTGCATTTGTTTTAAGGCCATTGGTACCCTCAGATTATAGTGGTGATGATTGTATTAGACCCGGCCGGTATATCCCATGCACATGGGCGGGTCTTGGGGGTGTGTCACTAACTCCGGAAAGTCAGGATGTCGAGTCATATGAGTCGCTCTATGTGTACAGGATATTGTCTCGCTATATGCATGCGATGTAGGATTCCGCTGCGTAGCCAATGAGATGTCTTGAGATGTCACTGTGGGTGCTGCTAGTTGAGGTGCCCCATGACCTACTCACGTATGCGGTGCTAGTTGGGTCGCTGTGTGGGTATAGAGCTTTAAGGTTACCATTGGTACAGTTTAGAAAGAAAACGGCCGAGCTAGGATTTTACTAGTTTTTGATTTACCGATAGCATTTATGCATTTATATGCACACAGCAGTTATTATGTTATACAGATTCTGAATATAGTTTTCCAAAGATGTAGATAAAACCCGCTCGGTAAGATTTCATTAGCATATGATATTAGAAACCGTTTTATAATTTTACATCTGTTTTAGAAGCATAATTTTTGCATGTACTTTAGAAATTGCTATCTTTGTATAATATTCTTATAATTGAATTCTCATTTACACTCACTGAGCTCTTTTAGCTCACTCGTTTTATGTTTTATGTTTTAAACTCCTTTCCCAGGTGCAGGTCTCGGAACGCAAGCTGCTGATTCTCCTATCGCCGAGTAGTGGGCCGAACCCAAAGATAAGTTTTGTACATGTTAATGTGGTAATAGCACTCTTTACTTTATGCATAATAGTTGTAGGCATGTATATTTGTAAGTATGTGTTGAATCAAGAAGAAGAGATTTTCAGTTTATGATAATCGTTTTTACTTTTTATGATTATGCTTATTTTATGATTTTCACAAAATAATTGAGTTGTGTTGGATTTGATTTGAAAAGGACCGGAGGTCCGAATTGGTAGAATTGAGATGTGTTGGAATTAGAAGTGAAATTTCTTTGCAGGTTTATATGGATTTTCCGAAAAACAGGGAAAACTCTGTCCGTTTGTTTTTAAAACTAAGATGTCGTTTTCATGTATATTATTAGATCTTCTTAGTAGTAACAAGAATTAAAAAGGGTTCGCCTCGCAGAATTTCTTAACTTACCCAGTTAGGTTCGGAGGAACTTCCGTCGGGGTGCCCGGCAGGGCCGCTGGGATCTATAGTAGAGGGTTTCGGGTCAGGTTCTATCACAACCCACATACCGATCGTCATCCTTGTCAGTGTTCCTCGCCCGCACAACTAGTGAACCAACGACGAGCACCTTCAAGATGCTACTATCAGCTTGTTCCAATTGTTGGTTGAAAATAATTTTTTTTTTTGTTTAATAAAAATAAATGAAGCGGAAGCCAGATCGTCTTGTAAATAATTATATGTATAGGGATAGAAAATTACCTCAATTCCTCGCTATGGCAAATCTTGAATTGACTGGCTGCAATCGTTTTTACTATACTCAATCTTCAAACTCAACGCGTATGAGCACATAGATATTTTTTAATCTCTAGAAACACTAATTCACAAATCTGAGAGAATGGTATTAATTAAATTCTTTTTCCACGTACAAATACATAAAAGAATTGTTCTCTATATGATTGTTGTTATTTATTATTCCATATCTCTCATATATATAAGGATCTCCCTTGGGTATTTTAGAATTTGATTAAGATTAAAAAATTAGATTTTGATTAGGATTTGAGCTAGCAAAAGGACTGTAAAACCTATGGGCTTCCTAGCTCCAACTTAAAAAGCCTAATTCTTATTATCTCATAATACACTAATTCTTCTAGGTTAACTCCAAGTTATTCCACTAAAAGTTAAGAGCTGCACTCTAGTAACCCATGTTATAAAGTAAAAACTCATTTAATTAAAACTGCTTTTAATTAAATTGGGCTTGGTCTTTAAACTAATAATAACCACTTAATTGACCCTCTAATTGATGTCATAATTAAAGTTAGGCCTTGAAAAAATGTCTTGCCTCTTTAATTACTTATTTTTTTCTAAGTCACTGAATGCTCTAATGATCACATTTAATATGTCTATATTTGTAAATAAGTTTACAAATAAATATTATTATTCAATAAATAATTTATTGAATAAACTGTGGCCACAAATTTCAATGATCAAGTACTGCAAACATCTTAAGTGGACATTAATTATTAGATTCCATCTTACAAATATATGTTCTTATGACCCATGAAATTATATCTGAAAGCTATCGAGATTTTGACTGTTTATATGAATCTCACTTTGTGATAACTCAAATGATACAACGCATGAATGTAAACTCATTACCTGCTCAGAATTAAGATCAATCAAGCTTATTGATGTTTTTGTGAATTACATTTAGTTAACCAGATCGAAATTCACAGTAGTCTCGTTCAATGTAATATATACACTAGTTTTTCTACTCGAAGTCTCTACTTCGATGATCAAGATAAATCATCCACTATAAGAAGCATAAAAACTACAACCTACATAATGAAATGCCCTTTTCATTAATGGTTGTGAACATAATTTAATTTATAAAGAACTTGTGATCTATACCCTTTATATTAGCATCATATGCCTAATACATAGATCACATACTTTATAAATATGGGATTATCAATGTATGCTCAATTATATGTATGAATAAAATTTTATTAATAAAATAAAATATTATTTTACATGCTTTAAGGGCATAAATAACATTATATATCTATCAATCTCCCACTTGCCCTAAAGCATGTCGAGAAACTATTGAACCCCAATATTATTCATATGAGTTTCAAAACTCTTTACTGGCAATGACTTAGGTGAATGGATCCATTAGATTATCTGCTTACGTAATCTAGATACCATGACCTCACTATTTTTCACAAAAATCCCTTGCCAAACATGATTTTCTCTCAATATATTTTCTTCTCTTGTGGTATTCAGTTCCTTAGACTGTGCTACTGCCCTACGATTATCTTAATAAAGAACAATAGGCATTTCAGCACTAAGTACCATCTTAAGCTCCATAAGAAACTTCTAGAGCTATATAACCTATTTTGTAGCTTCAGATGCAACTATATATTCAACTTCTATGGTGAATTCTGTAATACATGATTGCTTTACACTCCTCTAACTTATAGCTCCACCACTTAAAGTAAACATATATCTTGAGAAAAATTTGGGTATCCTATGTTATTAGAATTCTGAATCTGTATACCTAATAAATATAAGATTCTCATTGAAATATACAAGCATATAATCTTTCGTTCTTCGAAAGTACTTGAATATATTCTTTACTGCAGTCCAGTGTTCTGACTAAATTGATATCCACCGATCATTCAAACTACATAACAAATATATGGTCTAGTACATGGCATTGCATATATAACACTTCTCACTGCTAATGCATAAGGAATACTTCTCATGCAATCTATCTCTTCAATTATTTTAGGAAACTGATACTTGGATACATCAATTCTATATCTAAAGAAAAACAATCCATTTTGAAATTATACATGGAAAACTTGATTAGAATTTTGTTAATATACTCAATTTAGGATAAGCCAAATATCTTTAACTTGAGATCTCTTAATACTTTGATCCCAATGATGTTATTGGCTTCTTCTAGATCATTCATACTAAAATAGTTAAATAATCATATTTTATCTGATGATAATGCTCATACATCATTCTCAATAAGTAGTATATCATCTAAATACAAGACAAGAAGAACCACCAACTGCTCATCTATCTTCTTGTAAACACAAGGTTCATCAAAATTTTAATCAAAACCAAATGATTTGATTGCCTGATCAAATCTGATATTCCACGATCTAGATGCTTATTTAAGCCCATAGATAGATTTTTGTAGTTTACAAACCATATGCTCTTGGCCTATAGCTATAAAACCATCTAGTTGTATCATATAGATACTTTCTTCAAGATTGCCATTAAGAAAGGCAGTCTTGACATCCATTCGCCAAATCTCATAATCAAGATTTGCTGCAATGGATAAGAGAATTCTAATAGACTTAAGCATGACTACCGATGAAAAGGTCTCCTCATAATCGATACCTTCTTTCTGAGTGTACCCTTTAGTAACAAGCCTAACTTTGAAGGTTTTCACCTTCCGATCTACCCCTCTCTTTCTCTTGTAGACCCATTTACACCTATTTTCTCTATAAGTTCCCAGACTTTATTGGAATACATAGAATCCATTTTTGATTTCATAGTTTTATGCCAATGGTTTGCATCTTTATCCACCATTGCTTCATTATAACTAGTAGGATCTACTTCATGCTCATTAGAGATTGCTTGAAAAGACTATCTAATTAACATGTACTTAGTTGGACGTCTAATAATCCTCCCACTATAACGAAGTACCAGTGGTTGTCGTTCTGGAACTGGCTCTGGTTGGTTATTATGATCTGGATCGAAAATTAACTCATTGACTCTATCAGGCAAAATATTAGAGTTCATAGATAATTCATCAAGAATTATCTTACTCTTAGGCTTTGAAGTTTTTAATATAGTCTTCTTCAAGAAATATTACATTAGTGCTAACTAATACTTTCTTATCTTGAGAACTATAGAAAAGACTTCCTCTTGTTCTTTTAAGATAGCCAACAAACAGACAAACTTCTAACTTAGATCCCAACTTGTTTGTCTTCCCTTTTAGCACATGAGCTGGACAACCCTATATATGTATATACGTAAACTTGGTTTACACCCTATCTACTTTTTCAGAGGTGTTTTGGGACTAACTTAAATGGAATTAAGTTAAGAAGATACATGACTGTTTTTAAGGCATAACCCCAGAACGAGATGAGTAAAGTTGAATAACTCATCATTGACCTCACCATTTCAAGAAGAGTTTTATTTCTCCTTTTTGCTACACCATTTTGCAAGGGTGACCCTAGTTCAGCCAACTGGGTTAATATCCCATTGTCTAACAAATAGGTTCTAAACTCACTATAGAGGTATTCGCCACCTCAATCAGATCGAAGTGTCTTTATGTGTTTTTCTAATTGCTTTTCCACTTCTGCCTAAAACTCCTTGAATTTATCAAATGCCTCAGACTTGTGACGCATTAGATACATATAACCGAATCTATAATGATCATCAATGCAAATGATGAAATATTCATAACCTCATCTGGCTTATGTGCTCATGGGCCTACATATGTCATAGTACACTAATTCTAACATTTCAATGGCTCTATTACCTTTAGTATTAAAGGGTTTTCTGGTTATTTTCCATCTATACATAATTCATAGATTGGTAAGGGTTAAATATCTAATGAACTCAAAGGTCTATCTTTGACTAGTCTTTAGATCCTATCTAGACTAATATGACTAAGACGTAGATTTCATAGATACGTTTGATTAGTGGGAGTCACTTTAATCCACTTATGGTGATTAGATTCATTATTCAATTCTGTGTCATGCAGTGAGTTGATTTTAGTATATATGCAGTATAGATTGTTAACTAGTGTACTAGAACATATAACGACATATTTCTTTTGATCAAAACAGTTGAGTCAAAAATGACAGAATAACTAAATTTATTCAAAGAACTAATTAAAATCAAATTGCGTTTCAATTTCGGCACTAACAAATAATCATCTAATACTGAAATTCTAAAATCATCAAAATAAAGTTGAACAACGCTCACTGCCCTGACTGCAACAATTGCGTCATTTCCTAGCCTAAGAATGATCTCTCATTCATTGAGTGATTTAGTTTTTGGAACACTTACAACAAATTGTAAAATTGATTAGTGGCTCTAGAATCTATTATCCAGGAATCTGTAGAGTCAACCACTAAACATGTCTCAATGAAAAGAATATTACTAGACGATAAGCTATCCTTTTAGATACTAAAAACTTAACTAAATGACAGTTTCTCTTCCAATGCCCTTTAATGCCACATTGAAAATATTTTTCTTTACTCCTTATTACCTTTTTATGAATTTGCACAAATCCTAAATTAGATGCTTTCTTTGGCTTGTTCTTCTTCTTCTTACTACTTTTTCCCTTATGATTGAGACCAAAAGAGGAAGATTAGCCCTCTAGTTAAGTAATTATTGTAAGCATCTATTTTATCTTAAGGTGCATTTTTATTAGGTATTTGAGGGCATTTATCAATCAAGACATATTTGTACTTTTCAACTGTGAGTACAATATCTAAGTTCTTCTCGCAATTCACATAATTATTTTCCATTAACTTGTTTTGGTCTAGAACGAATGCTAGTGAGATGAATGAAGACATAATTCTGAAAATGAAATTCATACAAGAGCTACATTATCTGATAGCATGTGTAACCTTTGCATGAATGCATGAAATACATTTATGTAAAACTCTTTAACTACATTATGCATCGGTAATCCAATTTTCATTTAGAATACGCCTTTGTAGAGTGGTCATATCTGTCATAAATCAGACTAGTACCATACTAATTTATTATTATTATCTCGATATCTCATATCAAATAATAATAAACTACCAATTCTTTAGCCCTTAGATTTAATTGACTAGAACTCTGTGGGGAGGATATCAGTCAACCTAAGTTGAGTGCATAACCATTATTTCAATCATTTATATTTCCCAATTAAAACAGCCACCATAGGGTAGTCATTTTTGCATGAGTCCTATATTGGTCCTTATCCTTTAGAAAAGTTCTATCTAGCAACCAGTTCTAATTAATATCCTCCGTATGGAGCTTACAAGATTTGAGGCGAGGCATTAATCAACCTTATTTATAACCAATAATAAAGGCCATGGGCTTTATGTCTAAAGCCCTCTCTCACTCAATATTTTAATTTTTAGAGTTTTTAATTAATTTATAAAATGACGTTCTACTTATTAATATCTAATTTTATTTTTATAAAATAATTAATAAGGTCACATCAAATAATAAATTAATATAATATTAAAAATATGACAATAATCTTATCCTAATCTTATTAGAATATTAATGTCATACAAAATGATATATTTTATGCATGGTGATTGGTGTACTATAGTAGTTAAGCGCAAGTGCACGTTATCGTATCAAGTAATATAGGATTTTAAGTCCAGATATCGATCCCACAAGGATTATGCAATCTAATTCTATAAATTAAGTACTAAAATTATACCTACTTAAATTTTATTCAGAAAACTAATATCTGAAATTTATTTAACTAATCTAATTCTCTTAATTAACAAAACAAAAGTAAAGAGTAGAATTCACAAATAAAGATAATTTAAGATTTTGACTCGTCCCTTAGTATTTCATTGGATTCATTAACTATTTAATTAATCCTTTAATACCAATTGATTAGCTTAGACACTAATCTCATCACAAACCTCTGTCAATTGTCAAGTGACTATATTACACATTCTAACAATCACCTATATATGTCTATGGTAATCAAATAAGAATATAGTTCATTAAGATTGACAAGTCTAAATTATACCATACATGCCACCTAGGTATATATCTATCCTAGATAAAACTCATAGTTGTTACCCTATGATCATGCATCAAACTACCATAGGCTAAACACATGAATCCCTCCGTCAAGTTCATCATGGTTCCTCAATCATTCAAAATATTGATCAGGTATAATGAAAGCATTAAACACAAGATAAAATGAATCAATTATAATAATTAAGTTCATAAACTAAAAATTAACACAATCCAAATCCATACTAGGTTCACATAGTTAAACCCTAGATAAACAATTTAACCCATCACAAAACCAAAAGTATCAAACCAATTCATAAAGATCAACAAGAACAAGAACATAATGATAAAGAAAGAGAAGAAAAACTAATCAAAGTGACTCCTTGATGTGCTTCTCCCTCAATCTTGACTTGAAGTTAAAATCTTGATCTTGATTCTTCAATCTTTGGCTTTGATCTTTGATCTTTAATCTTGTGTTGTGAATTCTCTCTCTAAGTTTTTGCCTCTTTTCTCTCTTTTTCTCTCCTTCTTTTTTTCTTTTTCTCCTCTTAAGGTTTGACCTTCTATTTATAGGTTTTTGTCTTCAAAACACTGTTTATGAGTTACTATAAAACAATACTGTTCACTAGTCACTGTATCAAAAAACTGTGATACAATCATTCATCATATAATTAATAAAAATAACAAATAAAGATTAAATATGCAATTGGTGCCACAATAAATAATTGCTACCAAACATAAAAATAAATTATATATGTAATATGAAATAATGCGGCTTTGATACAAATTGTTGGTAGTAAAATAGAAAAAGTTTTAATTTAACAAAAATAAACACAGTGAAAGTTAGATCATCTTGTTCATAATTACATGTATAGGGATAGAAGATTACCTCAATTCCTCGCTATGGCAAATCTTGAATTGACTGGTTACAATCTTCTCTACTGTCCACAATCTTCAAACTCAACGTGTGTGAGCACGTGGATCTTTCTTAATCTTTAAAAACACTAATACCCAAATATGAGAGAATGATATTAATTAAATTCTTTTCCCACGTAAAAGAATTTTCTCTGTATGATTGTTGTCATTTATTACTCCATACCTCCCATATATATAGGGATCTCTCTTGGGTATTTTAGAATTTGATTAGGATTAGAAAATTAGATTTTGATTCGGATTTGAGCTAGTAGAGGGACTGCAAGACCCATAGGCTTCCTAACTCCAACTTAAAAGGCTTAGTCCTTATTATCTCATAATACACTAATTCTTCTAAGTTAACCTCAGGATATTCCACTAAAAGTCAAAGGCTATACTCTAGTAACCCCTGGTGCCCCTTCGTATTTCGAGCGTAACTTCTTCGTTTGACGTCCGATTCGCCTCCCGTTTGTTTATATACGTCACATTTTCTGTCGTCAATCTATTTATAATCAAAAACTACAATTAAATAGCCAAATTTTTATGATTTAGAGTAAAATACAAAAGTTTGGTACAAATCATACTAGTGCTTTTACGCCCCCTATCACATGGACATGTGAATGTGGCACCTTTAATCTATATGACATGTTATTCATCCAATCAATTAACTAGATAAATAAATAACCCATAATTCATGACTTTTCCTAAGAAGAACAATTATTTAAAACTAAGTTTAAATTCTTCAAAGTCTTCCTTGAAGTCAACTTGGGCTATTCCATAATGTTACCTCCTCTTACTTGTCTCCTTTTATGTGCTTGGATTTTAGGCCTCTTAATTTTCTTTGGTCCACTTATTTTAAAAATAAATTGGGTATATTTTAGGATTAAAATTTCTTTAGGCCTTAAAAAAAAAATTAAAATATTTTTACGCCTAATAATTTTAATAAAATAGGCTACATAAAATTTTATAAAATTGAACCAAAATTAAAAAAAGTTTGGACTAACTTTAAATTTGTAAATACCCAAAATTAATCTAAAAATAAATTTGAGTTTATCTCAAAGTTTCCTAGCCAAACTTTGATTACCCAATACCTGGAGGGGCTGACTGAAAATAAAAATTCTATTAGGGCCTATTTACATATTTGCCAAACTTTTAAGAATCATTTTGTAATATATGCATATTTGACTAGGCCAAAACAGAATTAATTAAACAAAAAGGGGGCTGAATAATATTATTTGGACGAAATCATATTTCTGTCATCTTTACACGCAGCCACCCACTCTTTCTCTTTTTTTTTTCTTTTTCTTTCTTTCTTTTTTATTTTTATTTTATTTTTTTATTATTACAATAAAAATATATATTCTTTAGATTGCAAATCAAAACCCTAAACCATTTAATTGGCTTACAAAAAAAAAAAACTAAACAATCACCAAGAATTAACCTAACCATGAATTATTATGAGTACAATCATTCATCATATAATTAATAAAAATAACAAATAAAAATTAAATATGCAATTGGTGCCACAATAAATAATTGCTACCATACATAAAAATAAATTATATATGTAATATGAAATAATGCGGCTCTGATACAAATTGTTGGTAGTAAAATAGAAAATTTTCAATTTAATAAAAATAAACGCAGTGGAAGCTAGATCGTCTTGTTCATAATTACATGTATAGAGATATAAGATTACCTCAATTCCTCGCTATGGCAAATCTTGAATTGATTGGCTACAATCTTCTCTACTGTCCTCAATCTTCAAACTCAACGCGTGTGGGCATGTGGATATTTCTTAATCTCTAAAAACACTAATTCCCAAATATGAGAGAATGATATTAATTAAATTATTTTCCCTCGTAAAAGAATTTTTCTCTCTATGGTTGTCGTCATTTATTACTCCATACCTCCCATATATATAAGGATCTCTCTTGGGTACTTTAGAATTTGATTAAGATTAGAGAATTAGATTTTGATTAGGATTTGAGCTAGTAGAGGGACTGTAAAACCCATAGGCTTCCTAACACTAACTTAAAAGGCCTAGTCCTTATTATCTCATAATACACTAATTCTTCTAAGTTAACCCCAGGCTATTCCACTAAAATTCAAGGGCTATATTCTAGTAACCCCTGGTGCCCCTTTCGTATTTTGAGCGTAACTTCTTCGTTCAACGTCTGATTTGCCTCTTTTTTGTTCCTATACATCACATTTTCTGTCGTGCATCTATTTATGATCAAAACCTACAATTAAATAGCCAAATGTTTATGATTTGGAGTAAAATACAAAAGTTGGGTTCAAAGCATACTAGTGCTTTTACGCCCCTATCACATGGACATGTGAATGTGGCACCCTTAATCTATATGACATGTTAGTCATCCAATCAATTAACCAGATAAATAAATAACCCATAATTCATGACTTTTCCTAGGAAGAACAATTATTTAAAACTAAGTTTAAATTCTTCAAAGTCTTCCTTGAAGTCAACTTGGGCTATTCTATAATGTTACCTCCTTTTACTTGTCTCCTTTTATGTGCTTGGATTTTAGGCCTCTTAATTTTCTTTGGTCCACTTATTTTTAAAACAAATTGGGCATATTTTAGGATTAAAAGTTCTTAGGCCTTAAAAAAAATTAAAATATTTTTACACCCAATAATTTTAATAAAATAGCCTACATAAAATTTTATAAAATAAAACCAAAATTAAAAGAAGTTTGGACTAACTTTAAATTTGTAAATATCCAAAATTAATCTAAAAATAAATTTGAGTTTATCTCAAAGTTTCCTAGCCAAACTTTGATTACCCAATACCTAGAGGGGTTGAAGGAAAATAAAAATTCTGTTAGGGCCTATTTACATATTTTACAAACTTTTAAGGGTCATTTTGTAATATATGCAAATTTGACTAGGCCAAAACAGAATTAATTAAACAAAAAGGGGGTTGATTGATATTATTCAGACGAAATCATATTTCTATCATCTTTTCACGTAGCCACCCACTCTTTCGCTTCTTTTTTTCTTTTTCTTCTTTCTTTTTTATTTTTTTATTTTTTTATTATTACAATAAAAAAAAATTTATTCTTTAGATTACAAATCAAAACCCTAAGCTATTTAATTGGCTTACAAAAAAAAACTAAACAATCACTAAGAATTAACCTAACCATGAATTATTATGAGTACAATCATTCATCATATAATTAATAAAAATAACAAATAAAAATTAAATATGCAATTGGTGCCACAATAAATAATTACTACCATACATAAAAATAAATTATATATATAATATAAAATAAGGTGGCTCTGATACAAATTGTTGATAGTAAAATAGAAAAAATTTCAATTTAATAAAAATAAAGGCAGTGGAAGCTAGATCGTTTTGTTCATAATTACATGTATAGGGATAGAAGATTACCTCAATTCCTCGCTATGGCAAATCTTGAATTGACTGGCTGCAATCTTCTCTACTGTCCTCAATCTTCAAACTCAACGCGTGTGGGCACATAGATCTTTCTTAATCTCTAAAAACACTAATACCCAAATATGAGAGAATGATATTAATTTAATTCTTTTCCCACGTAAAAGAAGTTTTCTCTGTATGGTTGTTGTCATTTATTACTCCATACCTCCCATATATATAGGGATCTCTCTTGGGTATTTCAGAATTTGATTAGGATTAGGAAATTAGATTTTAATTAGGATTTGAGCTAATAGAGGGACTACAAGACCCATAGGCTTCCTAACTCCAACTTAAAAGGCCTAGTCTTTATTATCTCATAATACACTAATTCTTCTAAGTTAATCCCAGGTTATTTCACTAAAAGTCAATGGCTATACTCTAGTAACCCATGTTATAAAGTAAAAGCTCATTTAATTAAAAGGATCATTTTAATTAAATTGGGCTTGGTCTTTAAACTAATAATAATAACTAATTGACTCTCTAATTGATGTCCATAATTAAAGTTAGGCTTTGAAAAAATATATTACCTCTTTAATTACTTATTTGCCCCTAAGTTACAGAATGCTCTAATGATCACTTTTAATATGTCTATATTTGTAAATAACTTTACAAATAAATATTATTTTTTAATAAATAATTTATTAAATAAACCGTGGCCACAGATTCCAATAATCAAGTACTGCAAACATCTTAGGTAGACATTAATTATTAGATTACATCTTACAAATATATGTTCCTACGACCTATGAAATTATATCTCCAAGCTATCGAGGTTTTGACCATTTATATGGATCTCACTCTGTGATAACTCAAAAGATACAACGCATGAATGTAAACTCATTACCTGCTCATGATTAAGATCAATCAAGCTTATTAAAACTTTTGTGATTTAAGATCTATGACATTTAGTTAACCAGATAGAAATTCACAGTAGTCTCGTTCAATGTAACATATACACTAGTTTTTCTACTCGAAGTCTCTACTTCGATGATTGATAATAGCATAATGACAATAGTATTTTAGCACTCTAACTTGGGTATTTTTTCTTTAATACATTTATATTAGGCTACTTATATATGTTTATAATCTTAAATAGGTGCATGTAGGAAAATGTGACACATAAGATCAAACGAGAGGCGATTCGGGCGAGAAACGAGAGAGATGCGATCGAAATAGGAAAGTAGCGCAGCAAGTGGCTGGGCGCCGCGGCCCCCAGATCAGCGAATGAGCTCTGCGGCGCACGTCGACATCTTGACAAACCTAGTGCTCATGCCCAGCGCCGTGGCACTAAACCCCCAGCGCTGCGGCGCCCATGCAGATACTTAAATACCCCTCTCAACTCTCTTATTTTCTGGTGGATTCAAAGCTCTTCGCGCCGAGGGTTTCTTATAGCAATAAAAATACTATTTGAGGCAAAAATAGAGAGACTTAGGAAGGAGAAAAATGCAAGCAATGAATACATATTCAAGTCAAGAGATCAAAGTGAATTTATTGAAGATTGAAGAATTAACTCTTGGGCAATCAAGAGGAAGAAGAATCACTCAGGGCATCACTTGTGTTATTTTCTTCCTTAATTTTAAAAGATGATCTTGTGCATGATATTTTTATACTTTTGCTTTGATATTCTTGTTTTGAACATGAGCTAAATACTTTTGAACTAGGGTTAGACGTTCTTAAACCTAGTATATAAATGACTCTTTTAAACTCTTAGTTATGAACTTTTATCCCTTATTTGATTCAATCTATCTATGCTTAATACTTTCATTATACTTTATCACTATTTTGATTGTTTATGAACCATGATAACTTTGACAAAAGGATGCATGTGTTTAGCCTAGAGTAGATTGATATGTGATCATAAAGTAATATCTATGAATTCCATCTAGGATAGACATATACCTAGGTGGCACGTATGGTTTGATTAGACTTATTCTTAATGAGTTGCATCTTATTCGAATTACCATAGACATATAGGTAATTGTTAAGGTGTGATATTATCATTCGACTATCGACAGAAGCTTATGATGAACTCAATGTTTAGGCAATCAATTGATATTAAAGGAATAACTAAGGGGTTAAAGGATTCAATGAACTACTAGGGGATATATCGAAACCCTAGATTACTTATCAAACTAGTGAATTCTATCTCTGACTACTTGCGATATTTTGATTAGGTTTAATTCAATAGCAGTAGTTTAGTTAGTTAAACTCTATTTTAGAAGTTAGTTTGGATAAAAGTAAAATATAGTAATTTTAGTAATCGATTGAAGAAATAGAAACAATAGTCTCTGTGGGATCGATAATCTAGACTTAGTCCTATATTACTTGGTACGACAGAGTACACTTGCGCTAGGTTATTAAATCAGACAACAAGTTTTTGGCGCCATTACCGGGGACTATTTTATCTATTCTTAGATCGATACTAATACCATACTATCTTACCTTTACTTCAGATTTTTTTGTTATTTTATTTTATCATTATTATTCTTCTTTTTCCGTTGTAGTTACCATTTTTATTTCTTTTTTCTTTTTTTTTGTTTTGACAGTTCATGCGAAGAACCAAGAGTAAAAATTTAACGTCTTTTGATCCTGAGATTGAAAGAATATTTCGAAGACTTTGTCAAGAACAACATTAAAACAGAAACATGGTAGAGAATCACGACAATATCGATAATTTAGTGTTTGAGCCTATAAATCCGTAAAGATCATTGAGGGATTATGCTATTCCTACAACAGAAGGCATTCAATCTAGTATTCGGCAGCCCACTATTAATGCAAACAACTTTGAAATCAAGCCAAGTATTATTCAGATGCTTAAGGAGTCTGTGCAATTCAGTGGAGCTCCCAATGATGATCCCAACATGTATATCGTGAACTTCTTGGAGATTTGTGATACATTCAAGTTCAATAGGGTTTCAAATGATGCCATCAGGATCTATATCAACGTGGGATGACTTAGCACAGAAGTTCTTAGCAAAGTTTTTCCCACCAACTAAGATAGCTAAGATAAGGAATGACATCACCTCATTTGTGCAGATTGAAGGTGAGTCATTATACGAGGCATGGAACTATTCAAGGACATGTTGAGGAAGTGTCCCCATCATGTAGTTTCTAAATGATTATTAGTCCAGACATTCTACAATGGGCTAGTAGGCCATTTAAGGGCAATCATTGATACCGCTACTATAGGATCTCTTGTGAATAAGTCCACAGAAGAAGCATATAAGTTATTGGAAAAGATGGCATCCAATAGTTATCAATGACCTGCTGAAAGAGTTACACCAAGGAAGGTTGCTGGAGTTCATGAGATTGATGCATTCAATGCATTGGTTGCGCAGATCAACATTTTAACTAAGAGGTTTGATTATATGAATGCTATCAAGACCCAAAACGTGACTTGTGACTTCTGTGGTGACAATCACATGAATGGGCAATGCATAGAGTTAGCAAACTATGTGGGGAACCATAATAAACAGCAGAATAATCCACATTCAAATTATTATAATCCCGGATGGAGAAATCATCCTAATTTTTCTTGGGGTGGCAACCAAAGGCAACAACTTAAACCTAACCCACCCGGATTTCATCACCCACAAGAGAAGAAAGCAACCTTGGAAGATATGTTTATGTAGTATATGAAGTGGAATAATGTTATCTTACAAAACCATTCTGCATCTTTGAAAACTCTAAAGACTCAAATGGGGCAACTTGCTGCAGCACTACATAATCGACTTCAAGGGACTTTACCAAGCAACACTGAAGCTAATCCAAGAGGGGATAAAGAGCAATGCAAAGCTGTCTCTTTAAGAAGTGGCAAGGAGTTATAGTCAAACAGTACAGAAGTGGAGAAAAATGCAGAATTTACTACAGAACATGATGTGTAGCAGTAGGTAAATGCAGAAAACAGTAAAGAAATGCAGAAAAATTCTAATGCAGCAGCACAAACCAGTAAGGTTCAGCAGAAACTTGCAGTTCAACCTCCCAATCCACCTCTACCATTTCCTCAGAGGCTACAGAAACAGAAGTTGGACAAGCAGATTTTGAAAGTTTTAGATGTCTTTAAGAAATCCCACATTAACATACCTTTTGCGGATGCTTTGGAACAAATGCCAAGTTATGTGAAGTTCATGAAGGATATCTTATCAAAGAAAATGAGATTAGTTGAGTATGAAACCGTGGCACTCACCGAAGAATGTAGTGCAATATTGCAAAAGAAATTGCCACCAAAATTGAAAGATCCAAGTAGTTTCACCATACCATGCACTATCGGGGAGAAATTCTTTGGCAGAACATTATATGATTTAGGCGCCAGTATCAACCTAATGTCATTATCCATCTACAAGAAGTTAGGTTTGGGGGAGGCTAAACCTACTAATGTCACTTTACAATTGGCAGACCGTTCACTCACGTATCCAAGAGGCATTATTGAAGATGTTTTGGTAAAGGCTGACAAGTTTATCTTTCCAATAGATTTCATAGTGTTGGATATGGAAGATGATCAATAAAAGGCTTAATGTGAGTTTGCAAGCCTTCTTGTCTATCTAAAGGTTTAGCTTTCCTCATAAATCTGTCAAATCTCAGAGAAAGGCTTAAGGCTTGTAGATACTCTCGAGCTTCACTTCTTTCTACCTCAACTCCATTTACCACTGCATCTTCTAGAGAATCTTCAATGCTATTTTTGTTGAAAATATCATGTATTTCCCTGTCAATAACATCAATGCTCATACATTCCTCTTCCTCACTTGGCCATCTCATGGCTTTGAAAACATTGAATGTTACTTATTCATTTTGCACCCTCATAGTTAATTCCCCATTTTACATATCAATAAGGGTTCTTCCTATGGCTAAAAATGGTCTTCCTAGTATGATGGGTACCTGAAATTTTTCTTCAGCCCAGAGAACTAAGCTTAAGCTAAACCTTACAAACTAGAAATAAAAGTGAGGCGCTTTCATGTATCATCATATGCGTTCATTTTTATTTGTATATTGAAATAAAAAATATGTTCCTCTAGATCTCTATTCCAATCATGCATTTGGAAACTTAAAATGTGGAATTTATGAGGTCTTTTTGCCCACTTAATGGCTTCCATAAGTAGATCTTAGTTTTCTCTTCTGACTAAAGTCAATGCATTCTATAAAGCTCTAGTTTTTTTTTTCGATTTTCGTATAAAGTTCTCCCACCTCCTTTAAGATGGAAGCACTTATATCTTCTTCATCTACATTTCTTGAACCTCCAGGGGTTTCCTATTTCCTAGTTCCTAGATGTGAAACAATATCTGCTTTAGGAACTCGAGTGTTCTAGAATTCTTTCTTTTGTTGTTCATTATTCGAATTCTCATTCAATTCTTCATACCCTTCAACAGCGAACAATCTATATCTTAGCTCTTGATTCTCTTTCCTCTTCTCTTCTAACTCTTTATTATCTGACTTAAAATGTTTGTCATCTCTGAGAGAACCTGACTCCCTAGTGTTATCAGATCCAGAGTGCTTGATTCTCTTTTTTTTTTTTGTATTACTTAAACTTGATCTTTGGTTAGACATTTTTCTTTTTGTTGACTTTATGAATTTCAGAAATTACTATTCAATTTAGTTGTGTTTTACAGACGGTGCTATTAAAGTTCTCTAGTCTGAACTTTACGAAAAATTACTTTGCTGCCCTTACTAAATTTCCACAATAGTGAAAAGACCCTTCATTCTCTTGTAAAAAAGAGTATTCCATCGCTCAAGTTAGTAATTGCAAGATAAAATGGAGTATGTGTGAAAATGAGTTGAAATGCAAGAACAAGTAAGATTGTATATTTTTGTGTGCTTTAATTGGTTTTATTTTCTGCTTTAAAAGTATTGTTCAAGTTCTTGGTTCAGAATTCAAAAAATTTGTTCCGAAAGATTTATTCTTCTTTGATTAATTTTCTCTCTTTTTATAAGAGTTGAGACAATTTGAGTTATTACGCGAAATAGTTATGATAATAACTCAAATGATTTTATTTATGATTTAGTAATTAAATATGTATTATATTATCGAGATTAATTCTTTATTAAATATGTGTTTCTGATTGTTAAAATTAACATTTAATATGTAACATTATAAATAAATGGTAAGTTCTAACTTGTTCCTACTTTTATGGTGCCCTCGACTGGCTTGTAAAACTCATGAGCTATTAATTTGGGTGACTTAATAATATGTTGCATACGCTTGAGGGAATAGGTCTACTGTTATGAGCCTCTTTTAAAATTAATTTTAAATACTTGGTGTGAATTAATTGGGTCTATCTGATTATGGGCTCAACAAATAATACTAACAACAACAACAACAATAACAATAATTTAAAATATTAAATAGAATAATATTCACATGCTAACAAATATAAATTTAAAATCTAATAGGACGCCATTTTAATTTTTTGGTAAAATCTCTATAACATCAAATTCACATTTTAAAATTTTTTAGTGCAAAGGCATTCACATTGAAGAATTGTTGTATAAATGTTACATTCCTTCCTCTGGATAATGGTTTGTTACTTACATCGAATTCGAATAAATCATTCTCTTAAAAGTTGAATTTCTTCCTCTTTCTTGCAAATCCATCAAGAAGAAAATAGTAATAATAAAGTTAAGAGTGTATATTACATTTAATACAATATTATATTTAGTGCAATCATAAGAGATAAGACTATTAAATTATAATGTGTATAATACATAATTTTATTAGTTTTATCATTGTTATCGCCATTATTTTTATATTCATTGTTATAATAATTATTATTATATTGTTATTCTATTTAATATTATTTAATACTTTAAAATAATATTAGTTAATTATTTAAATTAAAATTTCATCTACTAAAATATTACATCAAGCAACGTTGTCCAATTCCCCTTTTACACTACCGCACAATTCTCCTTTTAACACTACTCTGCATAGGTGAATTTTCTTTACCATGGGCCACAGTATTTTAATACTGGCTCTGAAATAATATAATAATGGAGCCAAATATAAGATAAAACATTTTAATATAGACTCTTGAAATAATATAAATACAGTATGAGCTGCCAAATTTACGTTTGGAATCAATTCCAACGATGATACAAACACTAAGGATGTTTTCTTTTAATAAAGAGAAAGATAGGGGTGGGGTGGGGTTAATAAGCCTCGATTAATTTAACTGAAAAACTGATTGATACAACAGTTCTAGAATTATATTCATGGATAAATACTACAAGATACATCTAGGCATCTTCATCTAGAACAACATTCGCTGACATATTTCTCATCTGACCTGTAACATCTGAACCACATCTCCATGTTCAAAATCTTCACCAGAAATGATCCCATCTACCATCTTCTAGCATGAAACAATGACAATGCAGATTTATCTATAGATAATTGCTAAACCACCTAAACTCAAAACTTTTAGGCCTCGGGATCAGTGAAGTTTGGGCTTTCGAGCTCACCCATACTCGCAGAAGCAAAAGATTCATAGGATTCTACAGTTGAGAGCGAAGAAGCAGTGTCAGCTGAGTCCGAGTCTATTTCATCGTTTAGGATAATATGTTCCTCATCAATATCAGATGCATCTGAACCAGATCCTCCTAATAGAAGTTTATGTATTGCTGACTTTGCAGTTTCAACAAACCATTCATCCTCCGAGAGCGCACTAATGAGAAAATAGCACTTTTAGTTACTAGAAGAGGACAAAGGGTATATATATGCAACAAAAATGGGAATAGTACCTCAGGTCTTTTCCTCTAGCAGAGAAGGTCCTAATTGCTCGAGCAATTACGGCAGACGCAATCTGGTGTATATGGCGAGACGGGTAACCCGCAAAACGAGCAATTTCAACAGTGAAGTGCATATCAAGAATGAGCTGGCAAGACATAGTCAAATGAGAGCTTAGCGTAAGCTTGGAGAGAGAGGTCAACTATTTTTTTCTTGGAAGCTAACTTCTACTATACCAGTACTTTCAAGTAAGATTCACCAATAATGGTATTTCATTTAGAAACACAAGAAAATTTTATTTTCACAATTTCACTCCTTGGACTTCCTCAGTCTTTCATGTCTTGTTTTAAGAAGCTGGCATCATGTGTTTCTTACTTGTACTGTTATTGAACTTTGCTAATGATTCCATAACAGAAAACCAGAGATCTTTTTCCATTACATCAATGTCCCAAAAAATCTCAATACTTATCTAGAGATAGAAAAGGAAAGATGATCAGAGTTTGGAGAATTTACACATCTCAAAAGGAAAACGCAAAAAGCAAAAAATACTTTAAATAGGATGACTCCAACACAAATAAGTTTCGAGACATGACAAGAAGATAACACTACCTGTCGCAACCCAAGTGGCTGAATTGGAGATGATTCATCCTCAAACACAGCCCAAAATTCCTGTTCAGCAGATAACCACATGACAACTGTCTCTGTCAACCTAGCAAGTAAAATTTTCTGTAACTTCTCTTTTCCATGTAGCACATCTGCAGCAATGGTTGCCAACTGCTGAAGCTTTGCAAAAAGTGCCTGCAATAATACCAACATTTATCACAATCAGAACAGAAACTTCAATGAAAATTGAACTCTGATTTGTAATAGCTGAAGCTCAACACTACTTCATAATGCAGGTTCATGAAGGTTTATAGAAGCACTCACCATTTTACAAGTGGCCCTTTAAAAACAACCCAACAAAACAGAATATAAAATAATATGTCATTTCATACCAGCTTATCTTCTAAAAAATCGAGAAACTCATTGAGTTGCAATAAGATGCTACTCCAAGCACCAATGAAATAGAACAGCTCAACATGCCAACACATAAACACAACCATCTTTGATTACAAGTAAAGATTGAATAACAGTTTAAGCCTTTTCCATTAAGCTTAAGCTTTTTGGTTAATTGTGTTTCAACATTGTATTAGAGCATATTTAACCAAAAGATATTGTGTTTGAATCCTAAAATACCTCTGATCTGCATGTGGATCTATATCCAGTAATTGATGGGGAGCTAACCTTAGCTACCAACAAAGAGATGCATCAAAAGAAGCAATGTAGATATTATCAAGATTTAATTCAAAAAACACCATTATCCTAGGATTAGACATGTTAATTTCAGGTATTTTCCTAAGAAAATGATAATTATAAAATTTTCATATTGTCATTGTAAATAATATAATAAGAAAAGAGAAGATAGTGACCACTGAACACCACAAATGCTTCAAAGGGTTAGCGTATAAAGGTCATAGAAGAAAACTTCAACTAGACAGGAAGAAAGATAACCTGAAATGGAAGTGAAGGCAGAGGATCAGAATCCCATTGCATATATTCCTCATTTCCACTTAAATATATTTGTCCACTTAATCGTGTTTTTCCTTCTCTTGAATAGATGAAAGTCAGAACATATTGCCGACAAAAGTGATCTCTAAGTTTGTCGAATGAATGCTGAAGATGACGCTTCCACTCTTTTAGTTCGGTTGTAGTGCTTGCATTAGATGCAGTGTTTTCAGTTCCCACATCTTTGCTTTCTTTCTCGGGATTCCAGACTTTTGACACAGCATCTGGTAGAAGTTCGTCCATAATTGTAAATGCTATTCCTAAAAGTGAAAGTTGTTCTGAATCTGTCTCAGCTCTAAAGGGTATGGCCTCCTTCAACTCGGTAAGATTATCATCATCTGAAGGACCTGGTAGGGCTCTAATCACTGCATCCAAGTACTTGTCAAACAGCTGTGAAATTCTAGTCAATACGTTTCCTCCAAAATGCAGAACAATCGGCGGGGTCAGCTGCTCCAATATCTCCTGTAAAAGTTATTTTCCATCCCAATATTATATTAAAATTGATGGTTGAGTCATCAAACACTATTTGGGCAATCAGTCACTACAATAAACACATTTGGGGGGTGGTGGTGTGTAAGGAGGGAGAAAGAGAGAAAGAAATGGGATAAACTGCAGCTTTATAATTTGAAACATACTGCAGCACGTATCCACCTGGAGAATTTGGACAGAAGACAGTTGAACAATGCACTGAATACCTAATGGCTAAATTCTCCTGGATCATATCGCTCAAAATTTTATTAGGTTTATTCCTCCTTTAACGCATTATAGAAAGAAATCAGGAGAAAAAATGTTTAAGTAGCTGAGTACAAACAAATTGTCCAAAATCATTAGGTTATCCTTAATTTTTCAGGAGCAATCTCTCAAAGACGCAGCATTTTCATATTCCTCATAGTTAAACTATGGGTACTTGAACAAGACAAATAGGGTAACATAAAAAAAAAGATGAAGAAATAAAAATGCCTTCTCAGAATATGAAAAGGAATCTAATTACCTCAAGAATCTGCATAAAATGAGGTGACAATGGCAAGCTTTCATCAATATCATCCAAGTTGAATATCATTTTTCTAGCCCGTCTAAAATTCAACTCCAGGACTTCTTCAATGTAGGGCCGCAAGAGCAACAAAAGCAACCTCGACAATTTCAGCCCTTTTGATTCCAACGTTGAGCAGTAGTTAACACTAGCCTGAACACAAATGCTGGCTGCACGTAAAGCAGTAATTGTCTCTGAAGGTGGTGCATTCTCCTTCACCAACCGTATGAAATATTCAATTTCCCACTCTGCCCACTGAACAACTCTATTACTATATACAGGATTGTCACCAAAAATCAAACCAGAGTCTTTTGTTGTCAATGAGATTGTAGAAAAAACAAGCCTAGATATTGTAGCTGGAAATACTTTGGGACAGACAGAACAAGAAGGAATATAAACCTCAAAGCTTCTTTGGAGACGGGATCCATAACATTTCAGCAATAACTGATGAGCTAAAGGACCCTTCCCAAGTTTAATTAAATCAGATAAGGCCTTCTTCAGTTCCATCATACTGACTGCAGGTTGTTCAGCAATCTTAACCAACTGATCTTCAACCACTGCCTTTCTTTGGAAGAAAGCACTCATGAATGAGGATGCTTTGGCTGATGAAGCTTCACTTGAGCTCTTCAGTTCCAGAAAGTTTCTCTCTCCGGCATTTAAAACCTCTATTGCTTCTTTCATCTTATGTTCAGCCAAGAGAACATCAATTTTCTCCAAGAACATCATCTTTTGATCATTTATTTCATTTGGCAAGGGATCTTGCAGTTCACAAATTTGTGGGTCTGATGGAGATTCATCAATGTTGCCATTGGCTCCTGTCAACGTCAACTCTTCCAATTCACGACAAACCCCAATCATCAAATCTTGAACAAGAATCCCTTGAGAAGAAATATGCTTCTGCAGTTCCATCAGCTCATGCTCCATATCCACAACTTCTTCAGATATTCTAAGATTAAAATTGTAATTATGGCACACTTATACATTATTTTAGCGACTAACACATGTAACCAAGGAAACAAGAACCATAAGCAGAGAATTAGCCAAAGGAAAAGTTGTCGAGAAATCAGTTCACATCTACAAAAAATATAGAATCAAGGATAAACATACAACTCTATGGGCTGAGTTAAATTCTTTTAATTAAAGATAACTTCAATGATGAAGCTTCAATTCCAGCTTCTAAATCCCCACCTTGTTTAGTTTCTACCAGCATGATGGTGATACATTTATTCTTCAATTTTTAAGGGGTAGTACTGCAATAAGCTATTAAACCAAGCAGGAACTATAAATTACATCAGATCAGACACCAATTTTATTTATATGAATTGTGGCCAGTCGAGAAGTGGTTCTTTTTCTTTCTTTTGCTTCTTCTCCCTCTCTGCCCCTGTCACTCTATCCCACCCACCACCCCCTGCCCAACCATTTTCCTCCCACTATCTCTATGTTTTTTGCCAGCCTTTTTAAAATAGATTGCTATCCACCATTAAGTTTCAAACTTGATGTAGAAAATATTCATGCCAGGCCTACCAGATCAAAGCAAGCCCCACTACAAAACATCATATGGCCCTGCAGTCTTCTTAGGACAATGCCACAAAAGCTTTCAACATCTATAATATTTCAAGAGAAAACTAATACTATACTTTTTCGCTGTTAGACATATAATGTTATTTATGCCCTTAAAGCATGTGAAATAACATTTTATTCGATTAATAAAAATTTATTCATACGTATAATTGAACATACATTAATAAGCCCATATTTATAAAATATGTGATTTATGTATTAGGCATATGATGCTAATACAGAAGGTATAGATCATAAGTTCTTTATAAATTAAATCTAGTTCACAACCATTAATGAAAATGGCATTTCATTATGTAAGGTTGTAGTTTTTCTCCTTCTTATAATGGATGATTTACTTTAATCATCGAAGTAGAGACTTCGAGTAGAAAAACTAGTATATATGTTACATTGAATAAGACTACTGTGAATTTCGATCTGGTTAACTAAATATCGTAGATCTTAATTCACAAAAGCTTTAATAAGCTTAATTGATCTTAATCCTGAGCAGGTAATGAACTTACATTCATGCATTGTATCTTTTGAGTTATCATAGAGTGAGATCCATATAAACAGTCAAAAACCTCGATAGCTTAGAAATATAATTTCATAGGTAGTAGGAACATATATTTGGAAGATGTAATCTAATAATTAATGTACACCTATACTGTTTGTAATACTTGATCATTAAAATCTGTGGCCACAGTTTATTCAATAAATTATTTATTGAATAATAATATTTATTTGTAAATTTATTTAAAAATATAGACATACTAAAAGTGATTATTAGAGCATTCAGTAACTTAAGGGTAAATGAATAATTAAAGAGGCAAGACATTTTTCCATGGCCTAACTTTAATTATGAACATCAATTAAATGGTCAATTAAGTGGTTATTATTAGTTTAAAGACATAATCCAATTTAATTAAATGAAGTTTTAATTAAATAGGCTTTTTACTTAATAACATAGGTTACTAGGGTACAACCTTTGACTTCTATTGGAATAGCCTGAGATTAACTTAGAAGAATTGGTGTATTATGAGATAATAAGGACTAGGCCTTTTAAGTTGAAGCTAGAAAGCTTCCTCTACTAGCTCAAATACTAATCAAACTCTAATTTCCTAATCTTAATCTAATTTTAAATACTCAAAGGAGATTCTTATATATATAGAAGGTATAGGGTAATAATGAGACAACAATTACAACAAATATAACCAAAAAAATTCTTTTTACATATTCTAAGGTAGAAAAAGAATTTAGTTATTACCCTTCTTTCAGATTTTGGTATTAAGTGATTTTAAAGATTAAGAAAGATCCAAGTACCCACACGTGTTGAGTTTGAAGATTGAGGATAGTAGAGAATATTGCAACTAGTCAATTCAAGATCTGTCATAACGAGGAATTGAGGTAATCTTCTATCCCTATACATATAATTACGAACAAGACAATTTGACTTCCACTACGTTTATTTTATTAAACAGAAAATTTTTATTTACTACCAACATTCGCAATTTTCCATTTAGCTAAAACAAGAGACAAGTTATTACCTCAAGAAAGCCCGGTATTTCCTGTGCATATTACCACATAAGTTTTCCACCGCATCCTTCAAATCCAACAGCTCACAGCAGACCTTTCTGATCCCCTACATTAATACGCATGTGTAACTTAAGGAGAGTCCATTAGGAGCTACAATTTTACCCTTCCAGAGCCGGGCCAGCTCAGTACACCTATTTCAACTATTTGAATTTAAAATCAAGGCCACCCAGATCATGCATAATGCATTACCAAGACAAAGATCCATATTATAATTGCTAATTAAACAATTAACACTTTGTATTAAGATTTTTTCTTTTAAAGTAAAAAAGGTAAAAAGAATGACCATAACAATAACTTGAAACTGAGGAACACCGGAAACAAAGAAACAATTTTTATAATAGTACAAAACAAACAGTTGAACTCAACAATGCACAAATGACCACAATTTGTAGTGCCGTGAAATAAATATAAAGTAGCAATTTTTCATACTTTAAACTGAAGGCAATACCAACTCGCAAAAACAAATCCCAGAAAAGACCTATGCACTGCGTATCTTTTGGCAAGGCAGAATACCCAAATAGAAAAAAAGGAACCCTTCACCTAAAATCAACAATGAAACGTGTTTAATTACCTTTTCAGTGGGGGATTGGTAGAGAGAATCAATCTTGGACTGAGGAGTGATGCTCTCAATGGATGGAAAGTCGTCATCTTCCTCACTGCTCTCCATTTCTTTATTTAATAGTAACTTCGGTTTCGGTTACTGAAAAAAGAGGAGGTGAAGTTTCAAATGAAGATGAATATTGAAGATATAAGAAGCTGCAACGCAAGGAGCATGTGCTGGGTGACTTCGGGACTGGTGAATATAACTTCTGTCCGTGGTCTCTCGACGCTTTCACTTGTTTCAATTGTGGTTAAGATCACGTGACGGTTATCAATTGTTTTGTCACAGTTCAATATTAAATTGTAGTACTGCAACATTTCCTCACTCAAAATCTCAAACTATTCTAATAAATTGTTGAATTTTATTGCCGTAGAATAAATTTGAAAAAATGTATTTAGTTTTAACTAGGGATGATAGGTTTAAATTTGAGGTAGATATTTTTAAATTTGTGTTTGTATTTGATTTAAAAATAAAATATTAAATTTATTTATAAAATTTTTGTGTGTTTAGAATTTTATTAATAAACTCGTTTTAGTACATTTTACTTAAATTTGTAACAAATTATTTATAATTTTAAGCGAGTTGTAAATTAATAGAATAAAAAATAAAAAATTATAATATTAATTTTTAAAAAATTCATAAAATATAACTATTAAAATTATATCATAAATTTAAATTTAATAAAATTTTTTTCATAAAAGCTAAACTTACTTTCAAGTTATTTGGGATGAAAATTTGAGAATGGATCAAAATGCTTAAAATATAAACAATGATTATGAATAGTGCCCAATGTACAATATTCGTAAATAATAATTAGGTACTGTTCATTCAAAAATCCCAAATTTCGATGCCGCAGCTCCTAAAATTGAAATTTTTCTAATTTGATAAACAGTGCCAAACAATTATATAACACTATGAAACATACCTATAAACAATATATTTAAATAGTATGAACAGTCTGGTGGGTTAATATTCACCCATAATATAAATTCTGAAAAATATTGCAACAAATGCTGACTTTTTTAGAGCAAATTTTGCCTTATTTTAGTGCCCTAAGCTAATAAAATGTGATACTATTGAGCTTGATGTGATATTTCTATATCTTAAAATTAAGTGCAAGTATACATTATCGTAACAAATAATAAAGTGATTTATAAAGTCAAATGTCGAACCTACAGGGATAATTTTTTATTGTCTATCAAAAACTAAAATTATATCTTTCTTGTAATTATTCAGAAAAATTAAATCTTAATTTTGCAATAAATTTAAGTAAAATAAAAGTGTAGAAAATAAATAACACAACTCAAATAAAATAAGAAGATAGCAATATAGAGAAAAAACATAGGGTTAATTAGTATCTTTCAATATGTTTTCTAAAGATTAATCCTTTTAATATTTATATCCTTCAATTCTTATTATTGGTCAAGACACTAATGTATTTACAAGCTTCTTCCAAGGTCATGCAAGTATATCTTAATTTACTAAATACTTATATTCTTATGGTACTTGTAATAAATAAAGATTTATTAAAAATAAGTCTTATTGACCATACATGTCAATTAGGTATATTTCTATCCTAATTCGAAATGTGCATATGAAACATTAAATGCTACTCTACAATCATGCATCAAATTATCTAAATCCAAATATAATGATGCATCTTCCGAGTTTATCAAAATTTTACCAAATCATTCACAATATTGATCAAATATAATAAAGCATTAAGAATAAATATTAAAAAGATCCAACAATTAAACTCACATATTGAGTGTAAGTAATAACCCTAGATAATAAATTTAGCTCATGATAAGAATAAAATTATGGCTGAAAAATAAAATAAACATAATACAACTAAAAGCAAACTAATATAGATGTCAATTCGCCGTTAGTTGGTACGTCAGAGATTCGCTAATAATCTCTTGCTTCCTTGAATTCCCTTTACTTCTCTCTCTAAAAATTATTCTTCTTCAATATATTATGGCTCTAAGAGCCCTAAGTTGTGTGTTCTTTGAGGTTTGAAATGAGTAGCCTTTATATAGGGATTGATTAAAGTCTTGGAGTTGTATTTCTTTTAGGTTTAAGAAAAATTATACTGTTCGTCGCTACAGTGAATACTGTTTATTACTGAGGTGAAAGTACTGTAGCACAGGTACTATTTATGAGCACTATTTATGAGACCCTGTTCACTGCATACTGTTTACTGGGAGCTGTTGCGAGATGTCTTGGGTGCTGAAATTTTTGCTAAGGTGAAAAACTGTTCACTGCTTCAGCGATGTACTGTAGCAAAATCACTGTCCATCGAATACTATAGCGATTACTGTAGCATTGTTAATGTAGCATTTTATGTTTTGCCTTATTTTTCTTAGAGTTTCATCCTTAATTGGTCCATTGACTCCAAACCTACAAAATGACAATAAAACATTTAAAAAACCTAATATTTTTATTAAAATGAATGATTAATCAAGTTAAGGGAGTAAAAATATTAGATATAATTTAGTTTATCATAGCCAAAATGGGAAGAGCAATAAAGAGAGATAATAAACACCAATAAACAAGTCTTTGATTAAATTAAACACAAGGAAAAGATGATTCAATATTAAAGATCAAAATAGAGCAATAGAACAAGGAACTTTCTTTTTCTTTGTCTTTGTATTTACTGTATGATGATTTTCTTTGATTTATTGATTGATTTTGGTATCATAACTTTTTTTTAATATCATGGATTAATTTTATATAACTAGAATTATAATTTGAACTCAATATGTAGCTTGGATTCATTGTTTATTCTTATTCATTATGTCAATATTGAATTGTTCAATCTATTGAGTGTTTAATGCTTATAATTCTATGACAATGTATTAGATTGATTTGGAAACTTTAATGAACTTGGAAAATGAAATTTTGTATTAGACATTAATAAATTGATGTATGATCATTATATAAAAATATGAGTTCCATATGAGATAAAAATATACTCTATGACATATATAACAATTTGTGAAACCTATTTCTAATGAATTTCAATTCAAATTAATTATCATAGGAATATAGATAATTAATTGATTGAAGTATAATCACTTAACCATCGGAAAGAGGCTTGTGAATGTATTTGAGTTTTTGGATAATAATTCATATTAATAGAATAAGGATAGTGATGCGATATTTCTATATCTTAAAATTAAGTGCAAGTATATGTTGTAATATGGTGTGTGATGTGTATAGATGTATATAATTTCAAAAATTAAATACGCAACGGAAGTATTCATACATATTAAACAATATGTAACATATTCAAGCATGTATGATCATTCAAGTACATATATATCTCATATATATATTTCATGCATGATATAAAATGAATAACAAATAAATAACTTACCCGGATATGAAGGTAGCTTTACAATTCTTCAAGAACTCCAAGCTTCAATTTGTTGAGCTTACCTTGAAGTGTTCTCTTGCACAATTCTAGTTCACAACTAAATCCGGTGGAATTGTGAAGCTAGAATGGCAGCCTTGAATTTTCAGCAAATGATTGTTTTAACACTTAAAACAATTTGTCCTTATGAATGATTACTACCAAGAGATGAGAAGAATTAGGTATTTTCTATAGTTCTTTACAACTCTATATGTTGTAGCTTGGTAAGCCTTTACATTTTCTCTCAACACTTTGAGAAAAACACTTAGGAAAAGCTCTCAATTCTCTCTCCTTTCTCCTAGAACGAATTTCACTCTTTCTTGCACAAATTGAACTCTTTCAATTCTTTCTTAAGTGCAAAGAATGATTTCTCTTAGTGCTCCACCACCACTTAACCATGTTTGCCATTACAAACATTAATCTATTATATTTTTCACTCACCAATTTGATTCAACCAATTGAATCAATTTCTAGAGAGTAAATGGCATTTAATCAATGTTAAGTGGTTTTACCACTTCCTTAGTGCATCATTTAAGAATTACTAAGTGGTAAACTTTCCTTATTATTAATAACAAGTGTATTCTCCATTAGTAAATGGTGTTTGCCACTTATTCCAATTAATAATAATAATTTGATTAATATATAAAATATTAATAATTCAAAACTATTTTGAATATTTACATTTACCATATATGTATTTACCAAGCAAGGTAAATAGGTAAATACATGGTAAATAATTTATGGAGCAAGATTATGTCACTTGTCAAATTCTTATTGGTTAACAACTCTTGTAAACCAATAATGTATTTTACCTTCAATTATTGACAAGTGAATAATAAAAGGAACCTTGAAACATTTTTCATTTTGCTGGAAATTGTTGGATTAATTGTTTAATCCAATTCGCCGCCCCAGTGCACAACGAGTACACTTCATATTGTGAGACTCTCTAGGTCCATGCCCGATTTGTCATATGAAACTATTTCACACGTCCGTGAATAATGTCCCACACACATGTTACAGATATTACAAAACGGCGCATTAGACCATACAAGTTGAGGTTATAACATATTCGTATAATCCTTCCATCATAAATATCCTAGAAGAGCGGAGATATAGATCAACACCGTCAAGTCTCCATGTGCTCAACCATAAACTTATCTCTAGATTAGTATTTCAATAAATAATATCCGTAAACACTTTTATGATATTAGTTTTTCGAGAATAAAATTAATTCTTAGATATTTCTGCTTATGGCCATAAGACTTTCTGAAATACAACCTTGGAGTTTCAGGATATTTTACTCACCCAATTGAGTTGATGGATTCCATATCTGTACACACCGAACTTCATGAGCATCGGACCATACCCAGCGACACCCAGCGGTCAGACCATAAAAGGTATCTGACATGTGTGGAACCAAAGTATAATGGATCACTCACAAGTCTACCGTGGCACTCAGGTCTAAGGACCACGAATACTACTCAACTCGAAAGATCCTTCATTGACGGCTTTATGGGATGTCTATTGGAGATCTTTGTGAGTCTGTTCAATATTCAGTCCTTACTGAATACTTGTATTTCTATACGAGTTTCCACTAAACTCATGGTCTGCTAAGACTAACCATCTGGACTATCCAGATATAGACATACACTGATCTATATTTATTAAGGTCTTCACTAACAGACCCGCATTAGTGAAGATAGATCAGGAACATTAAGTTTAAGAACATATTTGCATAACAACATTTCTTAGCACCATTTGCAACTGATTGCAACTACGTCATTACTAATATATTCTTAGGTCTTTGTCCCATTTCAGACAAAGCTCTAACTCTTTAGATTTTGCTAACTCTTATAACCTGATAACTCTTATCAGTGCTATCTTTTAGCATTTATATATTTTAGTATTACTAACTCTTAGGTCTGATCTAAACTCCTTTAGATCAGATCTGAACTCTTTCAGATCATACAATGTCTAAAACGTTACAAGCATCTTACCATATTTGTATATAAAATAATTAGTGATATATTGAAATCATAATTGTATAAACATAAAGCAAATATTTATACACAAAAGGGATGGCACGTAAGCACAAATCCCAACAGTATATACAATCGTAACAAGTAATAAAGGGACTTATAAAGTCGAATGTCGAACCCACATAGATAATTTTTATTTTCTACCAAGTACTAAAATTATATCTTTCTTATAATTATTCAGAAAAATTAAATCTTAATTTTGCAATAAATTTGAATAAAATAAAAGTACATAAAATAAATGACACAACTTAAATAAAATAAGAAAATAGTAAATAGAGAAAGCATAGGGTTAATTACTATCATTTAATATGGTTTCTAAAGATTAATCTTTTTAATATTTATATCTCTCAATTTTTATTATTGGTCAAGACATTAATGTATTCACAAGCCTTTTCCAAGGTCATACAAGTATATCTTAATTTACCAAATACCTATATTCTTATGATACTTGTAATAACTTAAGATTCATTAAGAACAAGTCTTATTGACCATACATGCCAATTAGGTATATTCCTATCCTAATTCGAAACTTGCATATGCAACATTCAATGTTACTCTACAATTATGCGTCAAATTATCTAGGTCTAAATACAATTATGCCTCTTTTAAGTTTATCAAAGTATTACCAAATCAATCATAATATTGATCAGATATAATGAAGTATTAAGAACAAATAAGTTAAATAATGAAGAATTAATTTCAAATAAATATTAAAAAGATCTAACAATTAAGCTCACATATTGAGTTCAAGTAATAACCCTAGAAAATAAATTTAACTCATGATTCCAAGAGAATTATAGTAGAAAAATAAAATAAATATGATACAACCAAAAGCAAACCAATATAGACGTCAATTCGTAGTTGGTTGATACGCCAAAAATTCACCAATAATCTCTTGCTTCCTTTAATTATCCTTGCTTCTCTCTCTAAAAATTGCTCTTTATATAGGAATTGATTAGAGTCTTGAAGTTGTATTTCTTTTAGGATTAGGAAAATTGCACTGTTCACCGCTGCCGCGATCACTATTTATCGCTGGGGCAACAACACTGTAGCATGGGGCACTGTTCACGAAATACTGTTCAATAGTTACTATTCACAGTAGTGTGCGATACTGTAGCATTTATGTTTTCCCTTGTTTTTCTTAGATTTTCGTCTTCAACTGCTCTATTGACTCCAAACTTATAAAATAACAATAAAATATATAAAAAGCCTAATATTCTTATTAAAATGAGCAATTAATCAAGTTAAGGGAAAGAAAATAATTGATATAATTTACACTTATCAGATAGCAATTAAATTCAAGTATAGTATTAAGGGATAATTGTAATCCTAGACATTTGATAATTAGAGTGTTTAAGATCATTTCCTTGCTATTTTCATCATTTAATTATTTAGTTAATTTAGATATCAATTTATTGAATTTCCAACAGTTATCGCTTGTCCTTCATATCTGCAAGTCGTTGCATAATTTGAGGAATGCTAGAAAGTTTTGAAATGAGAAGTACAACTTTGCATAGAAAATAGAGATTTCCTAAATGTGATAGCTATTAGCACTTTTAAGTCACTTCTTCATTCTGGCAAAGAATAAAGCTGTATAATTATTATTTTGAGCCAAATATTATTAGAAAAATCATATCACTCTCTGTATTAGACAGATAGGGTTATCATAAATACATTAAGGAATAGATCCTTATGTATATATGATAAAGATAATATTTTGCTAATTGAGTGTCAGTTAATGAATGACCATTATATCTTAAATATAATAGGAAATATCTAGGTAAACACAATAAATAGTAGTTTAGGAACTTTGAATAATAATGAATTATGGGACCTAAGATTAGGTTATGTAGACGTAAGACGACTATCCTGTCTATCTAAGGATAGACAGATACTTGACTGACTATGAAACCTTGGCCCGTTGATGAATCCTAGATTTGAGAAAAAATGACCAAATACTTATGTAGGTATTAGATATCAATTCATTGATTTATTGGAACAGATATATAATGATGTATATGGTCCAATAAATCATACTGCCACTAGGTCAATTTTGATACTTCATTATCTTTATCAGGACTTCTCACGTTACAGACATGTGTTTCTAGGAAACACAGGTAAAAAAATTTTGAAGTGTTTAAAAAGTTCTGACTAGAAGTAGAGAAATAACCTTTATATATATTTAATGCCTTCGATTAGATCAAGGTGATTTATGCATGAGTAGTGAATTCTTGAATTATTTAAAGGAGAATGAGATTCTTACTCAATATAGTCCTCCAGCTACTTCGCAACACAATGGTGTTTCAGAGATGAGGAATCGAACTCTATTAGATATAGTCCGATCTATAATGAGCTTTATCGATCTCCTAAAATATCTGTGAGGATATGCTCTAGAAACTGCTGTTCATATTTTGAATAGAGTCCATCTAAAATTGTTCCTTCCACTCTCTATCAGATATGGATTAGAAGGAATCTGGGTCTTAAATATTTTAAGATTTGGGGCTGCCCTACTTATGTAAAAGTTTCATAATAGGATGAACTTGTATCCAAATAGTACAAGTATCGGTTAATTGGTTATTTCAGGCATTGTACGAGATATCAATTCTATGATCATGAGGAATGAAGTGTATTCGTTGCTCATAGTTCCATTTTCCTAGAGAAATAATTTTTCATGGATTATGGGGATTATATAAAGATTGAACTTGATGAAGTCAATGAGAATGAAAATGAACCAACGATGAAAGCACAGTCTTAATCAAGCAGAACACATTTCACACACCTCCACATAGGTCACAAAGGATATCAAGTCCATCTAAAAAGTATGGTATGATACCTAAAGGTACCCTTGAGGTTTTCTTATTTAAAGAAAAAGATCCTTTAACCTACAAAACAGCAAATTAGATATTGATTCAGAAAAATGGCAAGATGTCATGAAGTCCAAAATTGACTCAATGCATCATAATCAAGTCTAGGACTTGGTTGAGCTTCCCGAAGGAATAGATCCTATCAGTTGTAAATGAGTTTACAAGAGAAAGTATGGGTCTAATGGGAAGGTAGAGACCTTCAAAGCCCGATTGGTGATAAAAGGTTACATTCAGAGATCTAAGATCGGTTATGAAATTTTTTTTTTTTCACCAGCAGTCATGCTAAAGTCAATTCAAATTTTATTGGCTATTATAGCATATTAAGATTTTGAGGTCTGGCAGTTGGTTATTAAAAGAATGTTAGAGAATGTGTATCTCAACTAAGAGATATGCATGAAACAGCCTGAAAGTTTTGTATTTAGCCTGACTTCTAATCTGATGTGCAAACTGAAGAAGTCCAAGTATAGACTTAAGTAGTTTTTTCGAAACTAGAATCTTCATTTTAAAGGAAATTAGAGAATTTGATTTTATTAAAAACTAAGAGAAAGTGTGTATGTACTCAGAAAGGGTAATGGGGTATAATTATCTTTCTATTTCTTTATATAGAAGACATACTTTTTGTCAGAAATGACGTTGGTATGTTGTAAGTGAATTAGTTAAGAGTTATCTGTGTATGAACTTCTCTATGAAAGATTTGGAATTGGCTTTCTATATAATAGCTATAAAATGTTAGAAAGATGATAGGACTATCTCAATGCTCGTACATAGACTATATTCTTGAAAGGTACCACTTTAGTAATTGTTAGATAGTTAATGTACTTTTTAATAGCATTCATCTTACTAGGAGGAGTTGTCCTCACTAAGAAGATAAAAATGTTAAAATGTCTAACATACCATGTGCATCAACTAAAGGTAGCTTAATGTATGCTATATTATGTACGAATTCTAGATCTAGATGGTTGTAAGTGTTACGAGTTAGTTTTGGTTTGATCTAGGTAACGACCATTTAATAGCCGTAAAACATATCTAAAATGCATGAGAAGTATAAAGGATAAGTTTCTAAATCATGGAGAGAATTACTTAAATATGAGAGGAAACACAGACTTGGATTTCTAGACAGTTGAAAGTTTACATCTAGTTATGTATTTTTTCTCATCGGTACCGCAATTAGTTAAAAGTGCAATATAAATATCTACAGCTGATTCTACCTTAGAGGTAGAATATGTTGCAACTTGTGAAGCCTGCAAAAGAAGTTTTGTGGATGTACAAGTTAGTTGCAAAGCTTAGTGGATCATATCCCATTAAATGTAATAATAACGAGGCAATTGCTCAAGCCAAGAATTCATAAGGTGCACCAGAATTCTAATCATGTGGACTCTGAATACTACATAATTAGAAACTTCTTGGCTATTAGAGATGTAATAGTATATAGGATACACTCCATGGATAATATAATGGACCCACTCTGACCTTAACTCCTAATGTGTTTGAGAAACACATGAAAATGGTAAGTATTAGATATCATCGTGACTAGCACTAGAGCAACTAGGAGTTGTTGAAAATAGTGCTTACATGTCATTCTAATATTGTATGAATATTAATTGTTTAATATTTATACAATAATTTTTTAAATAAAATCGTTAATATTTAATTACATATATGGTAAGATGCTTGTAACATTTCAGATATTGTATGATTTGAAGGAGTTCAGATGTTGTCTAAATAAGTTTAGACTAGTGCTAAAAGTTAGCTATGCCGAGAGTTATAATTGCTAAGAGTTAACAGGTTATAAGAGCCAATGAAATCTAAAGAGTTAGAGCCCTGTTTGAAATGGGATAGAGACCTGAGAGTATATTAGTAATGATATTGTTGCAAATAGTGCTAAGAAATATCATTGTGCAAGTATGTTCTTGAATGATATATTCTTGATCTATTTGCACTAATGCATGTCTATTAGTGAAAATTTTATTTAATATAGATCGATGTATGTCTATATTTTGATGGTATAGATGGTTAGTCTTAGAAGACTATATGAGGGTTATTTTGAGTACTAAACAGACTCAATCAAGACCTCCAATAGACATCCCAAAAAGTCATCAATAGAGGGTTATTTTGAGTTGAGTAGTTTTCGTGGTCCCTTGACTGAGCACCACGATAAGCTTGTAAGTGATATACCATACTTATGTTCCACACTCATCAGAGACCTTTCATGGTCTGACCGCTGGGTATCGCTAGGTATGATTCGAAGCTTATAGAGTCTGGTGTGTGTAGATATAGGATTCGTAGGCTCATATGGGTGAGTTGTATATCCTAATGCTCTAAGATTGTATTCCAGAAATCTTATGATCATAAGTAATATACCTGGAAAAGTGTTTCCCGTGAGATAAACAATATCACAAAAGTATTTGCGGATATTAATTATAGGAATATGAATCTGGAGATAAGTTTTAGAGTTGAGCAAATTGAGACTTGATGATGATAATCTATGTCTCTGCTCTTCAAGGATATAACTGACGGATGGATTATACAAATATGTATTAACCTTAACTTGTATGGTTCAATGCACTATATTGTTATTTTTATAATGTATGTATAGGGCATCATTTATGGACTTATGAAAAAGTTTTGTAAGACAAACATGTATGAAGTTAAGGAGTCTTACTATATGAAGTGTACTTGTTGTGCACTGGGAGCACACTAGATCGAATGGTTTGATCTGGGAAATTAAAATTAAAATGTACACACTCACTCACGCATAATGCATTTTCAACATTTATAGTCATAATGGCAAATTCAGAATACGACTTCTTTATAAAGACACGAACATATTAGCTCATTAATATATCATTTCTTTATCAAGTATTCATTTAGGCAGTTGTACCACATACGCCAAAATTGTTTTAGTCAATAAAAATATATCTACAATTGATTTAATACAAATTACAATTACATGCTTCAAGTATACTAAATCCTTAATGAATTTTTATATAAAGCTCTTTTCAAGTAACCTATATAGGTAAGTTGTCACAGCATCCATAAGACAAATATCAAGCTATTCTGAGATGGCTACATACTAGGTTCACGTAGTCTAACCCTAGAATAATAATGTTTAGTTCATCACAAAACTAAAAGTATCAAACCAATCCATGAATAACAGCAAGAATAAAAACATAACAATAAGAAAACAAAAGAAAAAATAATCAAGAAGGCGTCTTAGGTTGTTTCTCTCTCAATTTTGACTTGAAGCTTGAATCTTAATTTCTTGGCTTTGTTATTTAATTTTGTGTTGTGAATTCTTTTTCTTATTTTTTACCTCTCTCTTAATTCTTTCTTGATTTAGGGCTTTTGCTTTTTATTTATAAGTTTATGTCTTCAAATTTAGGTAAAACATCAAATACAAATCAAATTAGGATTACTTTTTACAAGTTATTGTTAACACAGAGCTATGGCACTGGATTTGGGCGTTGCAGCGCTGTACTTGCTATTTTAGAGTGCAGTGGCGCTGCAGCACTGGGCATTATAGCAAAATGCTATAGCTCGATACTAGTAGGGTATTATAGCAATTTAATATAGTATAGTACTATAGTACTTTGATGTTTTTGTCCTATTTTTCTTGGATTTTTAACCTTATTTGTTCCATTAACTCTATACCTTCAAAATTATAATAAAACACATAGAAAACTAGATAATCTTAATTTAAACAAACACATATTAAGTTTGAAAGATGAAAATATTAGACCTAATTAACCCTTATCAATGGGCACCAATAGAAAGATTTGGTTTAACTTCTGCCAATCTATATACTCCTCCTACCGTGACTCAAGCTTCCAAAAGGGTTCCCGAGATAGTGGGTTTGAATGCCTCTATCGATCCAGAACCTAGTACAGAGCTCACAACCTCTAGAGAAAAATACATAAAGGCTTCCATCTTGAGGGAGGTAGAAATCATATACGCCAGGAAAAACCAAGTCAATAACACGGATGTTGTCTCCTTGATGGCAGAAAGGGTAAACTAGGAACCCTTCACAGATGCCATTAAACTTGCTCTAAAGCCAAAAAAAGTTCAACATCCTTAGTTTTCATCCATTTGATGGAACTGGTGATCCTGAAGAGTATATTTTTCACTTTAACTCTAAGATGATCATGCACATCTATGACGGAGCATTGAAGTGTATAGTGTTTCCTTCAAGCCTAAGAGGACCTACTTAAGTTTGGTTTTGATGTCTGCCACTAAATTCCATTGTTTCTTTCAAAGAATTTTTTGAACGGTTCATCAAACAGTGCTTGTGAAATCGAAAGTACAAAAAGACCGCATCAAACTTGTTTTAATGAAGAAAGGCATTACCAAATCCATCTAGGGCTTATTTTAATTCTTAATAAAGAATTAAGTGAGATAAGAAGCTACGACTTAAAAATAGTAGCACAGGCCTACAAAAAGGCCATCAGACCCTTCATTCCTTACTATAAGTATTTGATTCAAAAGAATTTCACATCTTTTGAGTTAATTAACCAGAAATCCCTGTAATGCATTAAGGAGGAGCAAATCGAGATTGTTTTAAAAAAGACCTCAATCATTATAGTAAAGAAGACTGAAAATGCAAATCTGAGACGGGAAGAAAAATAGCAGTAGGGGAAACATCCTAGATTCCTAGAGAATGAAGGAACTGATAAGAGGCCTTGCCTAACAACAGAAACTCTAATCCCCATAAACAGAGCAGTAATAGGCAAATCTGAAGGTTACTACGATATTTTGGAAACTAGCACCGATACGGAGCTCATGGAGAAAGGGAGCAGTTAAAGCATTGTCTGTTCCGTGACTATTATGTCTACACTATTTAGAATTATAGAGCTTTGAAGTTGTAAATCCACTAACTAATGAGTGAGGGCAATTGTAAGAATATAAAGCAAACATTGTTGTAACTCTGAAACTGATAAATGATCTTGCAACTGAGACTCAAGCAGTAGACAATAAATCACTAATCCTGAACTCCATCCATGATTTCGCACCTTATTGGGATAGCACTCTTAAAGTAGCATAACTACTAAAAGATAAGATAAATGAGACCTTCTTCCCAATACTTGCAGGACCACAAGTAGAGGAATTGATAGAAGCAGTATTATCTAGGTAGCTGATTAACTGTTCCATTTCCAAGTTGTGCATAGAAGACAATTCTTGAGGCATCACTGAAATCTCCATAGCACAAGCCAGCAACTAAGAACTCGGGGACATCAAATTCTCGTGAGAAGATCTGTCAAAACTTTTTATGCCCCACCTAAATCCTCTTGTGGTTAGCCTTAACATCAACGAGACCCTCATAAAGAGAGTCCCTATTGACAGTGGAACCAGTGTAGATGTTTTATACTAGGAAGCCTTCGAAGGGCTTAAGGTAAACACCCAAGATCTGAGACAATGTAGCACTGAGTTGATAGCCTTTTGAGGTGCAAAAATCCAAGTGAAAGGAGTTATAACACTGCCAGTGATCACAGCTGGGAAAATACTAAAAGTTAACTACTTAGTGGTTCAAGCTCTTATCGTTTATAACACTATAGCCAAGTGCTAATTACATAGAAGCAGTGCCTTTAACTTTACACTAAGTTGTCCAATATATCTCGGTGTTAGGGAATGAGGCTATAGACATCAAAGGTGAAAAACTGCAAGCTAAATAGTGTTGTGCAAATTTCATAAAGGCTGTCACAAAAAACTAAGAGTAAATTGAGAAAAATGATGGGAAACTCATAAGTGTCCTTCTCCTAAGGAAGAAACTAATTCAAAATAGCAATCAAACAATCAGTGACTAAAAGGAATTCTACCCGAAAAAGAGTAAGGCTAAGAAAAAAAAAATTAGAGGGAGTTTTGACTCTTTGTAACCCTATCAAAAATTTCTCCTCGACACATCTCTGACCGAAGAAGAACATCAGCATTAATATAGTTCCTAACCAAAAATATGGGCATCTTTTCTTGGAGCCACAAAGACATGATTGGTATGGACCCATAAGTCATGTGTCACAGATTAATATCCAGAAGGGATATACACCAGTCAAGTAGAGACAAAGGTACTTTGCACCTAAAAGAACCAGATAATCAGCAATGAAGTAAACTGACTACTCGAAATTAGGTTCATCAGGGAAGTGAAATACCCTAAGTTGATCTCCAACGTAGTAGTTTTTGGAAGAAGAATGGAAAGTGGAGAGTCTGCATAAACTATAAAAAATTTGAACAAAGCCACACCAAAAGATATTTTCTATTTTCCAAAGATAAATAAGATAGTTGATGCCACCACTAGGTATGAATGGTTATTATTCTTGGATGCCTACAATTGCTACAACCAAATCAAGATGGCAAAAGAAAATGGGGAGAAAACCAGCTTCATTATGGAGCATGTAACCTACTGCTATAGAGTAATGCTCTTCGGTCTAAAAAATATAGGCACTACCTTTCAAAGGCTTGTACACAAAGTCTTTGGGAACCTGATAGGATGAATTGTGAAACTATAAATCGATGACACTGTGATGAAAATTAAAAGAGTAGAAAATCACTTTACAGTCCTATAAGAAGTCTTTAATGTCATGCAGAAGTACAATGTATGATTAAACCTAATAAAGTGCACATTGGGAATCTCGTCCAGAACCGTTTTAGGGTATATTGTCAGTGTGTAAAGAATCGAAGTGGATCCGTCCCAAGTTCAAGCTCTACAGAACTTGACAATTCTATGCAATCCTAAAGAGATCCAAGCATTAAGTGGAAGAATAACATCCATCTCAAGGATGTCAGGCAAATGCAAGCCATTCTTCCAAGTACTAGAAGCTAAAGAGAAAAACCGTCGGGGCCCTACTCATATAGAAGCTTTATAAAAATTGAAATATTATCTAAAAAGCCATTTAGTGCTCTCAACATCACTTCCTAATGAGGCTTTATACCTTTAGTTATCAGTCTCTATTGAGACTATCAGTGCAGCTTAAGTAAAGGAAGAGAAAAGACAGCGAAGGCCCCTATTCTACACCAACAAAGCCTTTATGGATCCAAAACCAACTACTCAGCAACGGAGAAGCTCATCCTGGCATTGACTCATGCAAAGGATAAGCTTCGATGCTACTTCAAGGCACATCTAATTGTAGTTTATACTTTCTACCCAATCAAGCAGATTATGTTAAGACTCTGCTATAGAAAGGGTAACAAAGATGACCGTGGGGCTTATTCACTTAGATATAGGCTTTCAACCTCACACAACCGTCAAAGGATAAGCACTTGCTGACTTCCTATTAGACCGTGAGCCTAAAGCCTTAGATGATTCACTACTTCCAGATCTTGAGCAGACCACACAAATTTGGACCATGCATATCAATAAAACGTCCAATAATAAAAAGGCAGAAATGAAAGTACACTTATACAGCCCTGATGGCCTGGTACTAGAACATGCTGTCAAACTCTGAAACCCCACATCCAATAATAAAGCTAAGTATGAGACCTTGATCAAAGGACTGAAGATAGCTCAAGCCCCCTCAATCAAGAACTTGATGATAAAGATCGATTCCACACTCATTACCTCTTAGTAGAACGACGAATATGCAACTATGGAAGAAAGGATGCAAAAATTATTGAGCATAGCAAAATAAATTGCTTCCCAATTCAGAATGTGGAAGTAGACAAGCTGGCCAAGGAAACCTTTTCCATAATTCCTCTAATCATAATGGTTCATTCACACTTTACCCACTTTCAAAATCAACTAAGAATCATAACCACAACACAATCAAATCACAAAACTCATACAACTTCACTCATCATCAAGAAGAATCTATCCAAGAACACATTCTTTGAGTATTGCTTCCTAGGTATCGATTTCACTTAATCTTCGTAGGATATTTAGGCATTATAGCAACATTCATCATTAAATTGTGTATTTTATTTCATATTCTAGTAATTGATGATTGTTTTGTTCCTATTTGACTAAGTGCTCTTAGATACATGGGATAACTTTACATAAGATTTGCTTATTGATAATATCTCTTTGAATAACATGTTATTTGGATGGATTAATGATGCAATTTTGTTGCTTGGTTTCATTGATTGAGTATGCCTAAATTATGGTTATTTGAAGTGTTGTGAAAGTATTATTGCAAAGAGATGTTGTTATGATAATAGGTGATTGATGTTGGTATTGTGTTATAGAGAAAATTTGTTAAAGGTTAAGACAATGTTAAAGTTGAAATCATGTGGTGTTGAATGGTGTTAATTTATTCTACACATATATTGCAATTCCATTTTGGTTTTACCAATTTTTTGTTGCTAATTAAATTACATTCATATTACATGACATTTTACGATTGTGATTAGAGAAATAATGAGCAGTAGTTGGGTTTTTGGTTGATAAAATTGAGAGTGTTCAATTTCTGTTTCAGGTATGTCACCATACTCCCCGCAAATTCAAGAAGTTCGCTGCTTCTTCATCCACTACGTATGACTTAAATCAGTTCATCTCCGAAAAGGCTTTCAATAGTCATACTAAAATTATCGTCAAGCTTCAAATTCAAGAAGTCCGCTGCTTCTTCATCTGCCACGTATGACATAAATCGGTTCATCTCCAAAAAGGCTTTTGACAGTCATACTAAATTTATCGTCAAGCGGAAAGCCATATTGGAGAGGGATTTTTGATTAGCTTCCAACCACTGCCCAACTATAAATCAAATTATTGAGGATAGAAGGTGGAAACGATTCTACGTCTAGCCAAAGTAGCAGTTATACTGGTGGTTAGAGAATTCTACGCTAACGCCCAAGAACATAGGAGTTTAAAAGTTTTTGTACGAAAGTGTTACGTTGAATTCACCAGCACAACTATAAATAAACTCTTTGACACTCCAATGATCTATCACAACAATTATGATGAGCTACTAAAGGAGTTGGAGTACAATGAAATTATACTTTTCTAGGTTCGGGTGTTGTTTGGGAATTCAAATGGAGCATTCCTAAAGAATTTCCTAGCTACTTCATGTGCCGTGAATACAAAGCATGTCACTACTTTATCACTGTACACCTTATGTCAGTACGTCACCTAAGTTCTGTTACAGCATCTAGAGCCATCCTGCTATATGCTACTTTGACTAACCTTTCTATAGACATCAAGAAAGTGATCAATGACAGCATATTACACTCTATCTGGAACAAAAAATAGGTCTTTATTACCTATCCTTGATCACTGCTTTGTGTGCTCGAGATAGAGTCAAGTAGACACCCTCCGAGAAGTTACTCCACCCAGCTCACGCCCCAGACAATAGTGTGATCAACTTGTTTATCGATGTCCTAGATTTACAAGCACAATCGCTTCATCAACGCTTACCTCCGACAGCACCACCACCAGCTCCTCCCACCATTGAGGAGCGTCTCGACCACATCGAGTTTCACTTGACTTATTTCCATACTCGTGCAATTTATCGGGGATCATGTCTTGAGGCTTGCACTAGCACATTTCGGGATGGATACCAGCATACTACCACCCTTCTCACAATATGCACCTCCACCATCTTATGCCGCTCCAACCGAGGAAGCGAATACTAATGATAATAAGGAAGACAATGAAAAGGATGACGAGGCAGTGGAAGACGATCAGGATGGTGACTGAGTCTCACCCCACATAAACGGGAAAGTGTTTTAATTTTGTTGTTTTACTATTGCCATGAGAACATGACTTCCTTTAAGTTTTGGGGCAGAGGAAACACTTCTTAGTTTATTTTGTTTCTTTCTTATGCTTTGTTCCTTTATTTTTTTTAAGTTGTTAGTTTATTTTTTATTATCTTTTGTATGGGTCAAAAAGAATTTTTAGTCAATGATAAAAAGGACATGATTTAAAAGATGATAATTTGATAAAATGTGTCAAGTAATTTTGTTTGTTAAATCAATAAGTTTTTCAAAGAACAATGGACTCTAGAGAAAAAAAATAAAAGAAAATTGTAAACAACATTAACTCAATTAACTTATTCATTTATATTTTACTCAACCTTAGTAGAGAAATTTGGTATGTTGTAAGGTGGTTATAACAAGCGGCGGGGGAGAGGCATTTTGGTGCACCCTTTCACTCGCCTATAAATATGTGCACAATTTTATTTGTAATTCATTCAATTCTAATACTTCATAATTTCTATAATATTTTCAGAAGTTTCTTAGTATCTGAAAATATCTTTAGTTCTAACTTTTTATTTATAACATGTTATCAGCACGATTTCCAAGTAAGTTCAGTTCTTAACTTTCATATTAAGTTCTTGAATTACTTTATTTTACGTTGTTTATTTTATGTGTTTTTATTTTTATTCAACTGTTATTTGTATTGTATTTATATTATTGTATAATATAATTCTTATGAGTATGCTTTATGGTTGCCATTTATCTGGATCTTCCACATCAGAAAAAAAGGATAATATTATGTATAAATTATCTCATATTTATATTATGTTTATTCTTTTAAATTTGAATATTCTATATACAACTTGAAGCTTGCATAACAAATCAATAAGTTAGAATTTGAAGTTCTAATAATTAATCTCATTAATTTAAAAGCTGAAGTTTTATATCACAATTTATGAATTTATTTCTTTTAATTATTTATTCATATAGAAGGTTACGCTTTCTCATTATTATATAAAAAGCTGTGCCTCCTCATCATTATCATCTTATAGAAGGCTATGTCTCATCATTATTATTAATCTATGGAAGATCATGTCTCCTCATTATTATTAATATATGGAAGGCTATGCCTTATCATTGTTATAAATAGAAGGCTATGCCTCCTCAATACTACTAATATATGGAAGGCCTTGCCTCTTAAACATTACTTTTGATGTTTATGTTATGTATTATGAATTTATTGAATAATATTTATATTTCATTATACTAATTTTAATTCTCTTCTTTATATTTAAAGCCCTTGAAAATATCGTTTTCAAATTTACAAATCCCTGCATTTGATGCCTCTAAAAAATTACCTATCATGGATACTGGATGCTAAAATACACCTCCGAACTAATGGTTTGGAAAAAATGATTGAAAAAAATAAAATGACGTATCCTTGTAGGACAAGTTAAGAACTATGATTTTTCTTTGTTATCACCTACGTAAAAGATTAAAAGCTCAATATTTGAGGGCTTGCAGATCCTCTTAGAAAATCTAAAAGAAAGATATGATGTGTTTTTCTCAAGAGCAAGATATGAGTGGACAAATCTGATATTATATAATCTTAGAATTATTGTTAAATACAATTCTACTTTGATCATAACCACCTTACAGCCAAAATTGTTTGATGAGAGAGTTATATAACAAGATATATTAGAGAAAACATTCTCTACTTTTCATGCCTCTAATGTTGTTCTGCACTAACAGTATCCTGAACGACAATTTAAAAATACTGATAATCAATATCATATTTTTTTACTTGTTGAACAAAATAATGAGCTTTTATTGAAAAATCACGAATCACATCCAACTGGTTCTAAGTCATTCCTAAAAGTGAATGCAAATACTCATAATAAAGCTGGACGTGGTTGTAGGAGTGAAAGATGGCATAATTATCACCCTTATGGTGGCCCTAAGTGCCAAGAACGAATGAACACTAAAAGAAAGAATAAACATCGAGACAAATACAATAATAAGAGAATAAACACCTAAGTATTAAGAAAATACCTGTTATTAATATAATGCATTATGAGGCCCCTATCAAGGCAAAATGATAAAATATAGAGATAAATCTTATTAGTGACTTAAGATCCTGAAGATTGTGCTTAAATGGATATTTATAATATCTTTGGAGAAAAAGAAGGGGACAACAATTATCAAGTTTTAATTAATATTTTCATGGTATGTCTTTTTGTATAGAATGTGACGTTTATCATCTTAATATCTACAATAAATTTTTATATAAAAAATATTTTTTTAAAGATGAATTGTCCACTTTAAAAAAGCTGAGATACTTATTTGGCTGATAGTGCAATTATATCCACTATCCTTCGAAATAAGAAATATTGAAAGAAAAGTAATATCAAGTTCTACAGATTTGATTGAAGGCTCTAGAAGAGCAATAATCTTGTTAGAAGTGGAACAAAGTTATATATAAGTGAAATTTTACATGCAGCCAGATCCAGAAGAAATTTGCTTAACTTTAAAGATATTCGCCAAAATAGATATCACATTGAGATTTTGAATAAAAATACAACATCTCAAATAAGAAATGCATACTTGAAGAGCTTTCTGTCTTATCATTTAATTTGTATTATTCAATTGAAAGCTATGCAATAATGAACCAGAAGTTCAATGATCCAAAAATATTTGTGCTATGGGATAACCGCATTGGTCATCCAGGATCAACTAGGATGCGTAGAACCATTGAAAATTCTCATGAACATTATTCAAGAACCTAAAGATTTTGTTGTCTAATGAGAATTTTTGTACCACTTGCTCACAAGCTAAACTTGTAGTTAGACCATCTTTTTTAAGACTGGTCTAGAATCTCCATCATTTCTACAAAGTTTAAAGAGATATTTATGGATCAAATTCATTTACCAAGTGGACATTTTTTCGTTTTCTATTATTTTAATTGATGCAACTGCATAGTAGTCACATGTTTGTTTACTATCAACATAAAATATTACATTCACTAGATTACTAACATAAATTATTAAATTGAGGGTGCAATTCTCAAACTACCCTATTAAACTAATATGTCTAGATAATACTTGTGAGTTTACATCTAAAACATTTGATAACTATTGTACATAAGTGGGAATTGATGTAGAACATCCTGTGCAACATATTTATACAAAAAGAGATTAGAACAATCCTTAATGATTATATCACCCCATAATACATTAAAATGAGACCTCAATATCACTTAAGGATTTATGGTGGTTTTAACTCACCATCAATTATAAGATATCTTATGATCTGTTTACTGAACGATTTACAAATTGTCATTTTGATGAAACAATATTCCTACTATTAGGGGAAAGAAAATCGCCTCCTAAAGTACAGCATAAACTTTCTTAAAAAATAACTATCATGCCCTATTTGGATACTCATACAAATTAATATAAAAATAAAGTGTGAATGGTTAGTCATTTACAAATATATAAAATGCATTACCAGATGCAGTTACAAAATGCATCAAAAATAACAAAGTCATATATACCAGCTACTAAAGCCCGAAAAATTGTTCATGTAGAACAGTCTAATTAAAATGTATCTAAACGTGTGTCTTCTAGTAATATAGAAAGATACATGTTTAGGGATTTATTTAAGACTTTATTTAGCTTGTAAAAGGATAGGGTCAAGGTAGGACATAAAGATAAATATATAAGGCTCAATTTACACCATAAACACTTAGTCTTTACCTAGAAATCTCATTTTCTTAATTTATCTCATCTCCCAAACTTATGGTGTTTCCATCTTTCCTTTAATAATTATTTTCTAAAGAATTTCTTATTTTTCTTAAGCTGGGGGTATAAAGAATTTAAAGAGTTTTATTTTTACAAACACTCGACATACCCCCAAACTTAGTTTGATAAATAGCACTCATACTTAATTGCTTTCTACTGCTATACCTTTTTCTCACACATTCACAACTTAATTGCCTTTTTCTCACATATATGGAAGGCTATGCCTTATCATTGTTATAAATAGAAGGCTATGCCTCCTCAATACTACTAATATATGGAAGGCCTTGCCTCTTAAACATTACTTTTGATGTTTATGTTATGTATTATGAATTTATTGAATAATATTTATATTTCATTATACTAATTTTAATTCTCTTCTTTATATTTAAAGCCCTTGAAAATATCGTTTTCAAATTTACAAATCCCTGCATTTGATGCCTCTAAAAAATTACCTATCATGGATACTGGATGCTAAAATACACCTCCGAACTAATGGTTTGGAAAAAATGATTGAAAAAAATAAAATGACGTATCCTTGTAGGACAAGTTAAGAACTATGATTTTTCTTTGTTATCACCTACGTAAAAGATTAAAAGCTCAATATTTGAGGGCTTGCAGATCCTCTTAGAAAATCTAAAAGAAAGATATGATGTGTTTTTCTCAAGAGCAAGATATGAGTGGACAAATCTGATATTATATAATCTTAGAATTATTGTTAAATACAATTCTACTTTGATCATAACCACCTTACAGCCAAAATTGTTTGATGAGAGAGTTATATAACAAGATATATTAGAGAAAACATTCTCTACTTTTCATGCCTCTAATGTTGTTCTGCACTAACAGTATCCTGAACGACAATTTAAAAATACTGATAATCAATATCATATTTTTTTACTTGTTGAACAAAATAATGAGCTTTTATTGAAAAATCACGAATCACATCCAACTGGTTCTAAGTCATTCCTAAAAGTGAATGCAAATACTCATAATAAAGCTGGACGTGGTTGTAGGAGTGAAAGATGGCATAATTATCACCCTTATGGTGGCCCTAAGTGCCAAGAACGAATGAACACTAAAAGAAAGAATAAACATCGAGACAAATACAATAATAAGAGAATAAATGCCTAAGTATTAAGAAAATACCTGTTATTAATATAATGCATTATGAGGCCCCTATCAAGGCAAAATGATAAAATATAGAGATAAATCTTATTAGTGACTTAAGATCCTGAAGATTGTGCTTAAATGGATATTTATAATATCTTTGGAGAAAAAGAAGGGGACAACAATTATCAAGTTTTAATTAATATTTTCATGGTATGTCTTTTTGTATAGAATGTGACGTTTATCATCTTAATATCTACAATAAATTTTTATATAAAAAATATTTTTTTAAAGATGAATTGTCCACTTTAAAAAAGCTGAGATACTTATTTGGCTGATAGTGCAATTATATCCACTATCCTTCGAAATAAGAAATATTGAAAGAAAAGTAATATCAAGTTCTACAGATTTGATTGAAGGCTCTAGAAGAGCAATAATCTTGTTAGAAGTGGAACAAAGTTATATATAAGTGAAATTTTACATGCAGCCAGATCCAGAAGAAATTTGCTTAACTTTAAAGATATTCGCCAAAATAGATATCACATTGAGATTTTGAATAAAAATACAACATCTCAAATAAGAAATGCATACTTGAAGAGCTTTCTGTCTTATCATTTAATTTGTATTATTCAATTGAAAGCTATGCAATAATGAACCAGAAGTTCAATGATCCAAAAATATTTGTGCTATGGGATAACCGCATTGGTCATCCAGGATCAACTAGGATGCGTAGAACCATTGAAAATTCTCATGAACATTATTCAAGAACCTAAAGATTTTGTTGTCTAATGAGAATTTTTGTACCACTTGCTCACAAGCTAAACTTGTAGTTAGACCATCTTTTTTAAGACTGGTCTAGAATCTCCATCATTTCTACAAAGTTTAAAGAGATATTTATGGATCAAATTCATTTACCAAGTGGACATTTTTTCGTTTTCTATTATTTTAATTGATGCAACTGCATAGTAGTCACATGTTTGTTTACTATCAACATAAAATATTACATTCACTAGATTACTAACATAAATTATTAAATTGAGGGTGCAATTCTCAAACTACCCTATTAAACTAATATGTCTAGATAATACTTGTGAGTTTACATCTAAAACATTTGATAACTATTGTACATAAGTGGGAATTGATGTAGAACATCCTGTGCAACATATTTATACAAAAAGAGATTAGAACAATCCTTAATGATTATATCACCCCATAATACATTAAAATGAGACCTCAATATCACTTAAGGATTTATGGTGGTTTTAACTCACCATCAATTATAAGATATCTTATGATCTGTTTACTGAACGATTTACAAATTGTCATTTTGATGAAACAATATTCCTACTATTAGGGGAAAGAAAATCGCCTCCTAAAGTACAGCATAAACTTTCTTAAAAAATAACTATCATGCCCTATTTGGATACTCATACAAATTAATATAAAAATAAAGTGTGAATGGTTAGTCATTTACAAATATATAAAATGCATTACCAGATGCAGTTACAAAATGCATCAAAAATAACAAAGTCATATATACCAGCTACTAAAGCCCGAAAAATTGTTCATGTAGAACAGTCTAATTAAAATGTATCTAAACGTGTGTCTTCTAGTAATATAGAAAGATACATGTTTAGGGATTTATTTAAGACTTTATTTAGCTTGTAAAAGGATAGGGTCAAGGTAGGACATAAAGATAAATATATAAGGCTCAATTTACACCATAAACACTTAGTCTTTACCTAGAAATCTCATTTTCTTAATTTATCTCATCTCCCAAACTTATGGTGTTTCCATCTTTCCTTTAATAATTATTTTCTAAAGAATTTCTTATTTTTCTTAAGCTGGGGGTATAAAGAATTTAAAGAGTTTTATTTTTACAAACACTCGACATACCCCCAAACTTAGTTTGATAAATAGCACTCATACTTAATTGCTTTCTACTGCTATACCTTTTTCTCACACATTCACAACTTAATTGCCTTTTTCTCACATATATGGAAGGCTATGCCTTATCATTGTTATAAATAGAAGGCTATGCCTCCTCAATACTACTAATATATGGAAGGCCTTGCCTCTTAAACATTACTTTTGATGTTTATGTTATGTATTATGAATTTATTGAATAATATTTATATTTCATTATACTAATTTTAATTCTCTTCTTTATATTTAAAGCCCTTGAAAATATCGTTTTCAAATTTACAAATCCCTGCATTTGATGCCTCTAAAAAATTACCTATCATGAATACTGGATGCTAAAATACACCTCCGAACTAATGGTTTGGAAAAAATGATTGAAAAAAATAAAATGACGTATCCTTGTAGGACAAGTTAAGAACTATGATTTTTCTTTGTTATCACCTACGTAAAAGATTAAAAGCTCAATATTTGAGGGCTTGCAGATCCTCTTAGAAAATCTAAAAGAAAGATATGATGTGTTTTTCTCAAGAGCAAGATATGAGTGGACAAATCTGATATTATATAATCTTAGAATTATTGTTAAATACAATTCTACTTTGATCATAACCACCTTACAGCCAAAATTGTTTGATGAGAGAGTTATATAACAAGATATATTAGAGAAAACATTCTCTACTTTTCATGCCTCTAATGTTGTTCTGCACTAACAGTATCCTGAACGACAATTTAAAAATACTGATAATCAATATCATATTTTTTTACTTGTTGAACAAAATAATGAGCTTTTATTGAAAAATCACGAATCACATCCAACTGGTTCTAAGTCATTCCTAAAAGTGAATGCAAATACTCATAATAAAGCTGGACGTGGTTGTAGGAGTGAAAGATGGCATAATTATCACCCTTATGGTGGCCCTAAGTGCCAAGAACGAATGAACACTAAAAGAAAGAATAAACATCGAGACAAATACAATAATAAGAGAATAAATGCCTAAGTATTAAGAAAATACCTGTTATTAATATAATGCATTATGAGGCCCCTATCAAGGCAAAATGATAAAATATAGAGATAAATCTTATTAGTGACTTAAGATCCTGAAGATTGTGCTTAAATGGATATTTATAATATCTTTGGAGAAAAAGAAGGGGACAACAATTATCAAGTTTTAATTAATATTTTCATGGTATGTCTTTTTGTATAGAATGTGACGTTTATCATCTTAATATCTACAATAAATTTTTATATAAAAAATATTTTTTTAAAGATGAATTGTCCACTTTAAAAAAGCTGAGATACTTATTTGGCTGATAGTGCAATTATATCCACTATCCTTCGAAATAAGAAATATTGAAAGAAAAGTAATATCAAGTTCTACAGATTTGATTGAAGGCTATAGAAGAGCAATAATCTTGTTAGAAGTGGAACAAAGTTATATATAAGTGAAATTTTACATGCAGCCAGATCCAGAAGAAATTTGCTTAACTTTAAAGATATTCGCCAAAATAGATATCACATTGAGATTTTGAATAAAAATACAACATCTCAAATAAGAAATGCATACTTGAAGAGCTTTCTGTCTTATCATTTAATTTGTATTATTCAATTGAAAGCTATGCAATAATGAACCAGAAGTTCAATGATCCAAAAATATTTGTGCTATGGGATAACCGCATTGGTCATCCAGGATCAACTAGGATGCGTAGAACCATTGAAAATTCTCATGAACATTATTCAAGAACCTAAAGATTTTGTTGTCTAATGAGAATTTTTGTACCACTTGCTCACAAGCTAAACTTGTAGTTAGACCATCTTTTTTAAGACTGGTCTAGAATCTCCATCATTTCTACAAAGTTTAAAGAGATATTTATGGATCAAATTCATTTACCAAGTGGACATTTTTTCGTTTTCTATTATTTTAATTGATGCAACTGCATAGTAGTCACATGTTTGTTTACTATCAACATAAAATATTACATTCACTAGATTACTAACATAAATTATTAAATTGAGGGTGCAATTCTCAAACTACCCTATTAAACTAATATGTCTAGATAATACTTGTGAGTTTACATCTAAAACATTTGATAACTATTGTACATAAGTGGGAATTGATGTAGAACATCCTGTGCAACATATTTATACAAAAAGAGATTAGAACAATCCTTAATGATTATATCACCCCATAATACATTAAAATGAGACCTCAATATCACTTAAGGATTTATGGTGGTTTTAACTCACCATCAATTATAAGATATCTTATGATCTGTTTACTGAACGATTTACAAATTGTCATTTTGATGAAACAATATTCCTACTATTAGGGGAAAGAAAATCGCCTCCTAAAGTACAGCATAAACTTTCTTAAAAAATAACTATCATGCCCTATTTGGATACTCATACAAATTAATATAAAAATAAAGTGTGAATGGTTAGTCATTTACAAATATATAAAATGCATTACCAGATGCAGTTACAAAATGCATCAAAAATAACAAAGTCATATATACCAGCTACTAAAGCCCGAAAAATTGTTCATGTAGAACAGTCTAATTAAAATGTATCTAAACGTGTGTCTTCTAGTAATATAGAAAGATACATGTTTAGGGATTTATTTAAGACTTTATTTAGCTTGTAAAAGGATAGGGTCAAGGTAGGACATAAAGATAAATATATAAGGCTCAATTTACACCATAAACACTTAGTCTTTACCTAGAAATCTCATTTTCTTAATTTATCTCATCTCCCAAACTTATGGTGTTTCCATCTTTCCTTTAATAATTATTTTCTAAAGAATTTCTTATTTTTCTTAAGCTGGGGGTATAAAGAATTTAAAGAGTTTTATTTTTACAAACACTCGACATACCCCCAAACTTAGTTTGATAAATAGCACTCATACTTAATTGCTTTCTACTGCTATACCTTTTTCTCACACATTCACAACTTTCCTCCTTTTAAAAGTATTTATAAGTAAACTCAAAGTTTATGATGTTACAGGTAATTTTAAGATAAATAAGCTTAAAGTCTTGCGGATTGTAATGTAGTTAAATAGAAAAAAAAAGAAGGTATTTAGGCTCAAAAAGGGTACTATGGATAAATACATATCTAAAGTTGGCTAGAAAAGGCTTAATCATTCCAAAGACGGTCTAATGTCATTTTTCTATTTATGTGTTTCCTAGGATTTCTCCTCAAATAGAAATCAAGCAAGTTCTAAAGTGTTGATCTTTGAGATTGTAGTGTACTACTTAAGCAAGAGTATCTTTAAGAAACTATTTAACTAATACATGTTTTATTTCAGTGTGCCTAAAGATAAGTGATAAAAAAGGTCAAAATTAGTTTAAGATTTTTGGATAAAAATTATCTCAAGTATCTATTGTTTCCTAGGGACTTGTAAAAATAAATTTAGCCAATATTATATTTTTTTTATCATGGACTGATGATTATTATCTTAACCAAAAACTAATAACTAAAAAAAACAATTTAACATGCAAGATAATCAACAATTTGTGCAGCAGAAAATAAACACAGGATAAGTATTTCCCTCCTCGAAACTTAAATTTGCCATTCTTCCCAATGGCGAAAATAAAAATGAAAGTAAGAAACTTCCTTGGTAAATGAAGGTTTAGCAGTGCAACATTTGAGTTTTAAATGACTATATTTTTCTTTATTTCCTAATGCTTGCAATTGTTTTTGCTACTTTTTAATTGCTTTCTTTATTGTTCTAACCCTAAAAGAAAAGAAAATAATGTAAATAAAAATAAAAATAAGCAAACATAAAAATAAGATTTATTTGGGTTACCTCCTATGAAGCGCTTGATTTAACATTGCGCTTAACGAGGCTTCTCTATTCTTTATGGTGGATCAAAGATGATGTTGAAGGAATGTTAGAATGTATTCTTACACTCCTCTTTGTGGACTCTATAGCCTTGAAAAAATGTTTTGGGCAGTAGCTTCCGCTCTATTTTCATTGTGTTCTTCCAAAAACCGTTTAGTCTTAGACCCTAAGAGAGAGTTCCTTTTGGCCGTGTCTTTTAATCCTTCATAAAAAGTTCTGTCCATGCTTCTTCTTTATTTTCTTTTTGTGCTTCAGTTCTTTCTTTTTTATCTAAGAATTCATTGCTACCATCTCTATTAACTTTAGAGGTTTTTGTTTATTGTTTGGATGCATCATATTAATTTAGAAACATTTTTCATTTTTTGTAGGTAACTTTATTTTCTTAAAGACCTTGAATGTCACTGTTTTATCTTACACCCTCATTGTTAGCTCCTATTTTTGTACATTAACTATTGTTTGTCCAGTGGCTTGGAATGGTGTTCCAATGATGATTGGAATCTTTATCTTCTTCCATATCCAAAATAATGAAATCAGTAGGGAAGAAGAACTTGTTTACCTTTACTAGCACGTATTCTATAACTCCTTTAAGATAGGTGAGAGATCGATCGGCAAGTTGGAGTGTGATTTTGGTAGGCTTTGCTTCTCTTAAATCCAATTTGTATAGATGGAGAGTGGCATGAGATTTATGCTTGCTCCTAAATCACAAGTGTTTTTCTAAAGTCATAGTTTCCAATGGATCATGGTATAATAAAGCTCCTATGGTCTTTGAGCTTAGAAGGTATCTTTTTTTTTTTAAGAATGGTGCTACACTCTTCTATCAATACTATAGTCTAATAATCCTCAAGTTTCTTCTTATTTGAAAGAATGCTTTTTATAAACTTGACGTTGCTAGGCATTTGTTCAAGTACATCTGCAATAGAAAGATTTGTATGTAATTTCTTAAAGATTTCAAGAAATTTTTTAGAATTACTTATCTACTTTCTAATTTTGCTACCTCTGAGAGAACTGCGGAGATGAAATAAAAGATTGTACTGGCTAATTCTGCATGTTGTTACTAGTATTCTCTATTGTGTATGTGTATGTTTCTGCCCTTCTTCATTTTTGTGTACTTCTATACTAGTTTTTGCACTTTTTTATGCTGAGCACTTGTTTCTACATTATTTTACTACTGATATTTTTACTTCTGCACTTATTTTCTTCCTTTTTAGTTTTTGAGAAAAAGGTACTAGAATTCTATAGGGCTCCACATTATCTTTATGTACTACATTTTTATTCTCATTAGCATTCTAACTATTTGGTGATTGAGGCTGAAAATTTCAATCATGTAACTCCTTACCATTTCTTAATGAGATAGCTTGGATTTGCTCTACATTGTTTTGTGGATTGGCTTTAATGACACTTGGTAAAGCCCCTCGAGGTCGCTTATTATTCATTGCACCCAATTCTCCTATTTGAGTCTTTAAATTCTTCAAAGTTGCATAATGATTTTACATAATGGCATCATTTGACTTCATGTAATGCATGAACATGTCTTCTAAGGCTGGCTTTTTCTATTGCAATAGCTGAAATCCTAGGGGATTCATTGATCTAGATAACTGTTTTTGGTTGTCACTCCAAGAGAAGTTTGAATGATCTCTTTACTCAAAATTATAGAAGTTTGAATGTGGATTGTTCTATTGTTGATTACGTTTCCCACATAACTTGCTGGCTTTATACACCGCCAGAAATCACTAGTTACATGCTGTGTTTTGCCAGCTTTCACTATATTGAACTTCTTGGATAACACGTAAATTTGAGCTATCAATATATTGAATGCATCAATCTTATGAACTCTTACAATTTTCTTTGGTGTAACCCTTTCAGCTGGCTATTGGTAACTGTTTGACACCACTCTTCAACCAAATCACATATGTTATATGTAGATTTATCCATCAAGGCCTCTTTAACAGTTGCATTTACAATGGTGCTCAAATGACCTACTAGTCCATTATAAAACGTATGGACCAATAGTTATTTAGGAACCCCATAATGATAACACTTCCTTAACATATCATTGAATCATTCCTATGCTTCATGCATAGATTCACCTTCTAAATTTATAAATGAGGTAATGTCATTCCTCAACTTTGTTGTCTTCTCTAGTAGGAAAAAGTTTTCTAAACGTTTTTGCGCTAAGTTATCCCATGTCGATATGGATCCGAAAGGCAATAACATCAACCAACATTTAGTTTTATCCTTCAAGGAGAAAGAGAATAGCCTTAATTTGATGACATCATCTAAAACTCCATTATACTTGAATGTATTGCAAATTTTTAAAAAAATTATGATATGCATATTGGGATCATCATTCGGTGCACCACTGAATTGTAGAGACTCCTTCAGCATCTGAATAGTACTTTGCTTGATCTTAAAATTATTTGCATTGCCTGTTGGTTGCTGAATACTTGATTGAATATCATCTGCAGTAGGGACTGCATAATCTTTAAAGATCTTTGTTGCTTTGTTATGGGCTCATAAACAGGATTATTAATGTGATCTTCCATGTCTATGGATCGGTGTTATTCGCATTGAAGTCTTTGAAATGTTCTTTCAATCTTAGGATCAAGAGAAGTTAAATCTGCACTTTTTGTCCTTCGCATGAATTATCAAAACAAAATTAGAAAACAAATCAAAGTAAATAGGAAAAAATCTAAATTAAAAGCGTGATAGTTTGGTGTTAGTATTGATAAAAGAATAGATAAAGATAGTCCCTAATAATAGCGCCAAAAATCTAATGTGCAATTTCTAACAAAGAGCAAGTGCATGCTATTGTACCAAGTAATATGGTATTTGATTCCGAGTATCATTCTCACAGAGACTTAGTTAATCTAATTCTCTAATCAAGTACAAAACTAATCATACTTAACCTTTATTCAGACAAACTTAAAATTGGATAATCTTTAGCAAATCTAAATTTACTAAACTAAACCTAGTCTATTATTCAGCATAAATACACAAGAGTTGAATCACCAATATAAAAGAAATCTAGGGTTTCAACTTATTCCCCCCCCCCAAAATACCTCATTGAATCTATTATTCTCTTATGTAATCCCTGAATAATGAATTGTACATGAATATAGTTATAAGCATCTGTCAATGGTCAATAGTATGAAACTCATTAATGACAGGTCTAATAATATCATATATGCCATATAGGTATATGTCTATCTTACATGGAACTTATAGTTGTTACCCTATGATTATGTATCAAACTATCTTGAGCTATATACATAAATTCATCCGTCGAGTTCATTATGGTTCCTCAAATAATAAATATATTAACTATATATAAAAAAAAGCATTAAATATAAAATAGAATGAACAATCTCCTTTATTGAGTGCATAAAATAAGATAAAGAATGGAATTCAACTATGTATTGTTTTAAGAGTCTAACCCTAGATAAAAAAAGTTTAGCTCATGATGAAACTAAGATTCTAAATAAAGAATTTAAAGACATAGTACACAAAGACATAAAATAAAAGAGAAAAGAAAATAAATAGAACAAGGTTGATGCCCTAAATCACTTATTTCTCTCTCTTGTTGCACAATTTTCATTCCTTCAATCTTTAAATCTTTGCTTTGATCTCTCTTGAAAGGTTTTTGTGTTTGCTCTTGACTTATCTCTATTGCTCTCTGTATTGACTGTAAAAAAGGAGTCTTTTTATAGGCTTTCATAATTCTTGAGGCGTGTGGCTTGAAGTCTAAGTCGTATTAGGAGAATAAAAAATTTTCCTTTTTCATCGCGTGAGAATCGCGATGCTGGATATAGGCGTCACGATACTGAGACTCAAAAAATCCATCTCCAACATTTTCTAGTTGAGCATCGTAACGTTGGGGTCTTTGACTTGGGCATCGCGACACTGACACTGTAGTAAAGTACTGTAGGAAAATTACTATTTACCATTACGACAGCAATTTACTGTATTAAGTTTTATATTTTTGCTTTATTATCATTAGATGTTCATCCCTATTTACTCTATTAACTCCAAATCTACAAAATAATAATAAAGCACATTAAAAATACTAATAATCTTAATTTAAACGAACAAATATTAAGTTTAAAAGATTGAGATATTATACCTAATTAATCCTATCAATACTTATTATTCTTTAAAAAGGGATTTTATTAATAAATCTTTGCTTTTACAACTTCAAAGAGTACAACAAGAATAATCATGGTGTTAGGATCTAAATTTTAGTATGTGGTGGCCCAATCGTAACTAATTGTATGAGAGAGAAAGGATGTTGTGAAGTCTGAGTTTCTTAGGCCTTCCTTCACTAAGGGTTAAGTTGGGGGTTGTTTTGATGATGATAAGTCCAAAGCTAAGCTGAGAGTAAGCTGAACACCAAACTAGAGCTGGGTGAGCTGAGGGGACATGAAAAGCATAAATAAAATGAGGTAAGTGGTAAGTGCTGATAGGGTGGCTAGCGACAACCATTCATTGCTCAAGTCAGGTGGCCACTGTGTGGAGACATTTCCTAAGGTTTACTTACCTTGGAGAAAAAGTGTAAAAAATTCTATAAAGAAGGAGGAAAGTTATCTTATTAGAGAGTTGTTCAAAATTCTAATTGTTCAAGTCCCTTACCACTTTTTAATTTTAGAGACTTAACTTGAGCTTGGAGAATACTAGCCCAGATCTTTCCCCTCAACGGTGGCATGTGGCAAACTACTATTAGAGAACAGTCTTTATCATGAGGGGTATTTTAAAGAACTTCACTTTGAGGGGTAAGAAAGTTATTTGACATTCTCTGACATTTGGAGTACTAAAAATATTGGTGATTGGTTGCTTTCTAAGCTTTTAGTCCGAGTTGGTGAAATTTGGAAGCTCCAAATATTTATTTGACTTTGCCTCTCTGAGCTTGGTAGGTCTTAAGTTGAACTATCCACTAGAGGACAAAACTCTATACTTGCTGACGTGGTATTCGCTCATTGGTTCCTTGGAGATTGTTTTATCCGGTCTTATGTCTAAGTCTAATAACTTAGATGACAATGCATCTAGGTACTCCTCCAGTGGGTCATGCTACTAACATGGCGTGACTTAAGGCTTACTGACATGTATACCCACTAGTGGGCCCATATTAATGTAGCAACTACATAAACTTTGATAACGTGTCATCTGACATCGTTACTAAATGGCAACACGTATGCCTACTTGGGTCACTCTGAATGGACTTTATGGGTTGAATTATGAAGGTCTACGCGTTTGGATTCGAGTTTAATCCAACTAAAGTAGCTTGTTCTGGGCTGGTTTGAATGTCACCAATCTTATACTCCCAAGATATGGGTAGTGTTTTTTTTTCCAAAGTTTAACTTTCTAGGGTTTCTTAACAACCTTTCGATCTGTATGCTCGAGTTCATAGATACTTGGTCAGATCCTTTTGAATAGCTTACAAAGGCATTCTTAGTTTAGGATGAGAACTCATTCAATTATGTCCTTGGTGTTTAGCAGCATTTTTCTTAGGACCAAGTCTGCTTCTGTGAATTCTTAGGCACAAACTATTTTATTGTAATATCGGGCAATCTTTTGTTGATAAGTAGAAGGCTGAATCTTGGCTAGCTCCCTCTTCTCCTTGACTAAATCTAAACTTTCTTGTATGAGCTATTCATTCTTGTTCTTCTAAAGCATTACATCTGGTGGATGGGTATTCCTACTTTTTTGGTATTACGGCTTTGCAACTAAAGGCTAGGGAGAAAGAGGTCTCAGTAGTGCCTATAAGACTTCAAGTAATTCATTGATCCAAACATTTTTTTCCCTTAAATAACTTCTTTTTTAGCAACTTTTTGATGAGTTTATTAGAGGAATCTACCTGTCCATTAGTCTTTGGGTTAGCTGGGGAGGTAAAAGAAGCTGTTTACTAAGTTATTTAAAAAAGTTATTTAAGCTTTCATTGTCAAACTATTTGTCATGAACTATGATGATAATAATGGTACTTCAAACTTCCAAATTATGGTTCTTCATATAATTTCCCTCACTTACTATTTGGTGATGCTTAATTTAGTGAAGTATTCGAGATGACGATAACATATTTGGCTAAGCCTTTTCCTTGAGGTAAAGGGCCATTCAAATCGAGCCCTTATTGCGCGAAGGCCAGAGGCTGGTCATTGTCTTTAAGTTCTTTGGTAAAGCCTGGATATTATTGGTGTATTATACCTCTAGTATACATCACATTTTTTTAACTAATTCCTTTGCACCTTAGAGTGCAGCAGGCTAGTAATAACCCATCCTGAAGGTCTTGTAGGACAAGGCATTAACCCCCAAAGTGATTTTAATAAATCCCTTCATGAATCTCTTAAAATATGTATTTGACCTTATCAAGCCTCATACATCTCATGTATGAGAGGGAATGTCCTTATCGACAGAGGACGTCATTGATGAAGGTGTATTGAGCTGCCATATATCTAATCTAGCACGTTTCTAGCTTATCCTATGGTAACTTAGTCTGATTAGGAGGACTTCGTATTTTGCTTCATTATATGAACCAAGAAAGCCAAATCTAACTATATAACTAAGTTAATTGCCCTCTGGGCTAATGAGAATGATGTCAATTTATCAGTATTGAGAATTGGAAGCTCATTAACAAAGAGAATCCAAGTTGAGGTAAGGGGCTTCTTATTAGTCTGTTCATCTGATGGCTCCTCAGATGGAGTTTCTAGTATAACCTTGTCACCATAGGTACATTAAGTAACAAAATATGCAATGGTTTATCTTTTGATGGTGTTATCGGTTTAAACTAAATGTCAAAGAGTTTGATATCCCATTTTACCAACCACTAAGAGAGGTCGAGCTTGTGGAAAATTTATCTTAAGGGTTGGTTGGTGAGGACATTTATGGTATAAGCTTGAAAGTATGGCCATAGTTTTCATCCTGACTTGACTAGTGCTAATGCCAGCTTTTTAATCTGGTGGGGTGGGTAGCAGGTCTCGAGATCTGTGAAGGCCTTAGTTGCAAATTATACAGGTCTCTGGGTTCCCTCATCCTCTTTACCAAAATTGCACTTATTGTTTATGTCGAGACCCTTAGGTATATAGTCAATTTGAACCCCATCTTTAGTACTACAAGGTGGAGTGGCTGAGTCAAGTATGCTTTAAGCTCTTGAAAAACTTCCACATACTAGAAAGTCTACCTATATCATTACATGTATACTCTCAGGTCTTTGTCCCATTATAGACAAGGTTCTAACTTTTTAGACCTCGCTGACTCTTATAACCCGCTAATCTTAGCATTTATAACTCTCAGCTTTACTAACTATTAAATCTGGTCTAAACACCTTTAGACCAGATCTGAACTTTTTCAGATCATATAGTGTTTGTAATGTTACAAGCATTATACCATATAAATATGATATTAACAATTTTTATTCGAAATGTTTATTGTATAAATATTAACAATTAATATTCATACAATATTGGAATGGTACGTAAGCACCAACTCCAACAATGTCTTGGGCTTGTAATGAGGTGAAATTAAAAAATATAGGTAATTAGGCTTAAAAGGGGTACTAGGGATAAATATATAATTAAGGTAGGCTAGAAAGGCTTAATCAGTCTAAATATGGCCTAACATCATTTTCCTATTCATGCGTTTCCTAGGATTTCACCTCAAGCAGTAATTAAAGATAAGTTCTAAAGTGTCGGTCTTCGAGACTTGAGTGTACTCCCTAAAGTATAAGTATCTCTAAGTAGTAGTTATAACTATTCATGCTTACAAAGTGCTCAAACAAATCATGATTATAAATAAGGTCAAACTTGTTTCTAAACTTAGATAACAAAGAATTGTCTCAATTAGCTATCATTTCATAAGGATTTGCGAAAATAAATTCAACCATATATTCTATTTCTTATCATAAACTAATGATTATCTTAACAACCTAACAACAAAAAAAAATTAACCTATAAGACACCTAATCAATTCATGCAGTAAAAAATAAACGCCAGAAAGTGTTTCCCACCCCTAAAATTAAAATTTACATTTTTTTCAATGTCGAAAAATAAAAAGTTGAGAGTAAAAAACTTCCCTGGTAAGTGAAGATTAAGCATTGCAGCGTTGTGTCTCTTAGATGTGACTGCTATTTCCCTTGCTCTCATAGCTTGCAAAAGCTCGTGCTGCTTCCTTGATTGTTTGACTTTCTATTTTATTCCTACAATAAAAGTAAATAAAGTAGCTAAAACTAAAACTTAAAAAAATAAATGAACATAAAATTACTTGGGTTGCCTTTTAAGAAGTGTTTGATTTAATGTCATTGGGTTGAAGTCTTTTTTCTTAACTCATAAAGGATCAAATTGTATGTCAGTGGTATCGTGCCTTTTCTAAAAGCACTGGTATTTTTCTTCTTTGACTTTCATGACTTTATAAAAAGATTTTGTAGACACCGTTTTATCCATCTTGATTTTAGTCTTACCAAAAATATTTTAATCTTAGACCAAAATATTGCACATCGTTGGTCAGTATCAATCTTCCTCTTATTTATCTTGTAATGCCCCTTCTTCTTTTTTATCTTGCAAAATTTTGTACAAGCTTGTAGTTGAAGGGCTTCTATTACTTTCAGTTTAAGAGGTGGTGGTGGGTCTTCAAGAATTATCATGTCAACCTTAAGACATCGAGAAATATTGTTAGAAAATTGCTAATATTCAAAGTTATTCCTTTAGATTCCTTATGGAAAATGTGGTGGTAGAATGTAAGGACTATCATTGTTTTGAAGTGCTGTCGGTTCCTTTTCTTATATAATTGATTCCTCTTTTGCTATCTCCTTCACTCGATCATGGCTTTCTTTAGGTTGAGATATTTCAGAGGTTATTAGTAATTCTTGTTCAGTTCTTAAGGTAATTGCTTGGTATGCTCCTTATTTCCTCTTGGATTCACTTATGTGTTGTTGCTTACTAGGCCTTGTGGATGATTGTTTAATGATGTGGTTAATTGGCCTACTTGAATCTTTAACATCCTTAAAGAGGTTACTTGGCTTTGAATGAGGGAATTTATTTGCTTTATATATTGCATAAACATTTCTTTTAGGCCTAGTTTCTCTTCAATCTACTGTTGAGGTTGTGCTGGTATGCTAAGAGGGTCCATCCAATCTAAATTGTAGAAGTTTATGTAGGGATTGTGCTACTGTTCTTGATAGTTCTCCATGTAGTGCATAAGCTCCATACATTAGCCATTTGGATGGTTCCTACAACAAAAATCACAAGTGACGGGTTGTTTCTTTACAACACTAGCTTTAATGGAATCTAAATTTTTGGATAGTAGATTAACTTGTGCAGCTAATGAGATTAGTGCCCCATCATTATGTATGCATGTAATCTTTTTTGGGTTGTTCTCTTTGTCAGCCATTGATAACTGTTGGATGCCATCTCTTTAAGCAGGTCATATGATTCATCAGTTAACTTATTCATTAATGCTCCCCTTGCTGCGGCATCTATTATGGTCCTTAATTGCCCCATTAAATCATTATAGAATATTTACACAAGTAACCACTTTGGAATCTCATTATGTGGGCATCTTCTCAATATATCTTTATATCATTCTTATACTTCATAAAGTTTTTCTAAGTTGTACTACATGAAAGAAGTGATGTCAATCCTTATCTTTGCTGTCTTGGTCGGTGGAAAACATTTGGATAGAAATTTTGGGACAAGTCATCTAATGTTGAAATTGATCTTGATGGTAGTGGCATCAACCATCTCTTCGCCTTGTCTCGAAGTGAGAGAAAATAGCTGCAACCTTACTGCATCATCTGAGACTCCATTATATTTGAACAAATTACAAATCTCTAAAAAATTTATGATATGTTCATTTTGATCATCTTATAGATGTCCCCTGAATTGAACTGAGTCTTTTAACATTCGGATTATTTTCGGCTAAATTTCAAAGTAATTGATGTTATATGCTGGGTTAAATGCTGCTAATCATTGGAATTAAATAATATCTTAAAGATCTATGTTCTGCTCCTTGCTGCTGAAACTGAAATTAATAAGCCATGATATAACTATGAAAAGTAGCCTAAAAAAAACAAAAAATATTCAAAAGCAACTCTACAAAAATAAAAATAAAAGACAAGTAACTAAAAAAAGCTAAAGTAGATATAAGAAATATTGGTATTAATATTGGCAAAAATAAAATATTATCACCAGCAACGGTGCCAACAATTTGATGCGATATTTTTATATCATAAAATAATACTACTTTTTACCATTTACTAAAATTATGTCTTTCTAGTAATTATTCAAAAAAAATCAAAATTTAAAAATCAAGATTTAATAATGAATATGAAAAATATAAAGCAATAACACAATGTCAAGAGATATGAAAAATAACAATATAGAAGAAAACCTAGGGTTAATACTATCCCTCGATATGCTTTCTAATAATTAATCTTCTAATATTTAAATCTTTTAGTTCTTGTTATTGATAAAGACACGAATGTATTCACAAGCCTCTTCCAAGGTCATGCAAGTATATCTTAATTGACTAAATACCTATATTCCTATGGTATTTAATAAATTAATATTCATTAAGAATAAGTTTTATTGATCATACATGCTACTTAGGTATATTACTAAAACAATCATAATATTGGCCAGATATAATGAAGCATTAAGAACAAATAATTTGAATAACAAAAAAGTAAGTTTATTAAATATTAGAAAGATGTGGTAATTAAGCAAATATATTGAGTTCAAGTATTAACCCTAAAAAGAAAATTTAGTTCATGGCTACAAGAGAATAACGGCAAAAATAATAAGAAAACGTGATACAATTAATAGCAAACCAATATAGACGTCAAATTGCTCATGATTTAATAGCCTAGAAACTCTAGCTACCAAAGCCGCCTTGAATTTCTCTATATAGCTGCTTCAATTATCCCCTAATTGCTCTCCAAGACTTGTGTTGTGCATCTCTTGAGGGTCTTGTGTCTCTTCCAAATGCTAGGAATGAGTGGCCTTTTATAAAGACTGATTTGAGCTTAAAATCTTCAATTCTTGTTGAGTCAAGAATTGTGTGATCATTGGGGGCGAAAATCTTTTATCGCTGGGGTGATATGCCTAAATGTTGAAATCGCTGGAGCGCTGGGTCATTATCGCTGAAGAGACAGGCTTTCGCTGGGGTAAAATTTTGTGACTTGAATAGCTATTATTTTGGTCTTTTTTATTTTGTTTCGAGTCTTGACATTAGAGCGATCCCTTATATCGCTGGAGCGAAAATTCACCAGTTTTGAATATTTTGCATTTTAGTCCTTAATTTTTGCTGTTTTGCTTCCTTGCTCCATTTTTTCATCTTTTTAGTTCATACCCTATAAATAAATAATAATGCACATAAATAGCCATTTATTCTTATAAAATATCAAACTATCAAAATAAAACATGAGAAAATAAATGACAAATATGCCTTTATCATCAATTTGATGTTCAATTATCCTTATAAGTGGTAAACTATTCAGAACATCTTCAGGAATACATTTTCAAACTCGTATAAAAGAAAAGAGAAACAATAACACTAGTCAAAGAAAGGTCAAGTTCGTTAGTATTAAAAAAAAAACCTCTTTGTACAAGAGTATAATCATAGGCTGTTTGGAAAAGAATGCACTCTTGACTTCACTCTCTTTTGCATATATACCCACTTGTTTTCATTCATTTCTCTAAATTGAACTCTCATTATTTTTCATCTTTCTATTCGTGCTCTCTTTCTTCTTGCTTTTATCCTCTCTTTCTTTACTCTCATTTTTATGTTTAGCCACTATTTTCTGTTTTTAACTTACTCTTTTCTTTATATCTCTTTATTTTTTTATTCTCATTTGATCCTCGTAAACTTGCCTAGAGGTCAAAGGTACAAGAGTGATTATTCTTTCATCCATTCCAAATGTGTATCTATTTTTGAAGCCATTATGCCCTACATGTTTATCGTATTGCCATGGTCGTCCTAACAAAACATGCTAGCATATATAGGTACTACATTAAATAAAACTTCATCCTTGTACCTACTAATAGAGAATAAATCAACAGTTGTTTGTTTATCTTGACTTTTCCACATTCATTCAACAATTGAAGCTTATATGGCCTTGGGTGCTTTGTAGTAGGTAAATTTATTTTTCCAACCAAAATTGTGCTAGCTATTTTAGTATAACTACCTTCAATAATGATCATCCTACATACTTTATTATTGATGTGGCACTTTGTATGAAAAATATTATCACATTGTACGTCCTCATCTTCTTTCATTTGCAAGCTTAATGCACGCCTAGTAACCATTAACTTGCTATCTATTGGGTACTCCATGCCATCATTGGCCTCTTCCAAAGATGGCATGGACTCATCATCCTACTTGCTTTTAGTTTCAATGACATCATTATCTCGTAGACTTATTGTATGATAATTTGAACTTGAGCTGCAATATGACCTATTCCCAAACATTGAAAGCATTCAATATCTCTAATTTTACTTGGTTGTAAGTATAGTTTACCTTTACCTTAGCTACCTCCTATGTGTTGGCCCTTAGGTGCTTCAGTATTAAACTTAGAATTAGCCTGCTCACCATTTTTATTCTAATTCAGTTTCCAAGAGGATGAGTTACCTGAGTTCTGGCCATATCTTATGGAACTCGTCCTCTTGAGTTATCTTTCTACCTTTATTGCTATATGCACCACATCTTCCAACTTTATAAAATGCTGTAATTCAACCACATTAAAAATATCACGATTCAAACCTTACAAAAATCTGGTTATAGTTGCCTTTCGATCTTTCTCAAATTTGGCTTGAATCATAGTTATCTCTATTTCTTTAGGGTAGTTGTCATCACTTTTGGAACCTTAAGTAAGGCCTTGCAACCTTTGGTATAATTCTCTATAATAATGATTAAGAAAAAATCATTTCCTCATAATAGTTTTCATCTCTTCCCATGTATCAATAAGCCTCTTATTGTTTCTTTGCCTATCTCACCAAATAATTATATAGCAGCCAACTTTACCTTGTTTTCTTTAGAGTAGTTATGACAATCAAAACTAGCTCTACCTTTTTTTTTCACTCCAAACATACATCAGGAATTTTTTTACCTTGGAAAGAAAGAATCTGTAGCTTAATACTACCCAAGATATGATCAACTCTATCTTTACGTCTTGCTCTATCTCATCTATATAAGAATCTATCCATATTCACATTAATGGCCTGGTCATCGTCATCCCATTCATCTCTATCAAAGCCAGCATCATTTATGGTAGTACGCCTATTATATCTTCACACGTTAGAAGCAAATTATATATGATAACTTCAGTGTCCAACAAAGGAATGGACATAATTTGTCTAATAATGTTCACCACAAAATAATAATTATACAACATAATAGATGTAGCACAAGGGAGAAATAACTCAAAATGTTCAATAGCCTCAACTTGTAGGAAATCTCTATTTCTAACACAAAGTTGTATTTCTCCAGGCTGTTGCGATCTAATTTCTCTAAGACTTTGAAACATAGTGTAGATGTGAGAAGGATAGGCGATATCCAGTATCTAGATAGTACTAGCATCAAATGCTAATGAAATATCAATGATAAGGTAAACATATACCTGAGAGGTTCTTCTTGACTGTGGCAAAGAATTTCAGACAATTACATTTTTAATGTACATCCTCACTATAATGGAAACACTTTCCTTTGCCTTTATTCTCTTTCTGTGGCTTGGATATCACATGTCTCTGAAAACCCACTCATGGTATATGTTTTTCCTTCTTCTTGCCCTTAGACTTCCTAAAAGTCTTTGAGGTAGAAGATAAAGCACAACCTGAATATATAGAACTGCACCCTATTTATTTATGTCCTTCTAAGATGTCATTAAAAGATTATACAGCTCAGCATATGTAGGAGTTAACCCTTGCATATTAAAGTTCATAATGAATTCCTTAGGTTATTGTTCAAAGATATGTCCATAGTCTCTAACTTTTCGGTGTACAAAATTATCTTAAGTACATGAGGACTAATAAGACTGCCCTCTGTTAGTTGAGACTAAAATAATGTCTTGGCGACCAGGTATAACTCAATTTATAGTCTGTCGCCAAACAACTCCTTCAAATGAAGTATTATACTGCCTACATTAACTATGTGCACATGCTTTCTTTGAAGTTTAGTCGACAGCGAGGCAAGTATGACTTGACTCTCAAATCATCATCTACCTACTTTTGATATGTCTCAAGCACTTTCAAAGTAGCCTTATCATAAACGCCTCTAGGCATTTTCTGATTAATCACATATCCAATTTTTTTCGAATCCTAAATAATTCTTAGATTTATAAGCTATCTTATCTCCATAAGATAAAAGAAGAGATGTTTGGGAAAATATTCCAAATTGTTAAAATATTTTAGATCATGAATATAACTATTTTATGTTATTAATCTAAAGATGTCCTCCCACTGCTTTATATATTCCCTTTAATATCTTAAATGGGAAAATAAAAGTTTAAACACTTTAAACTTTACAGTGAGAAGTATATCCAATTAGCATTTTACTCTAACCTCACGCTTTAGCAATCTTAGTCTTTGTAAACCAAAAATAATAGATAACTCTTGTTAATTGCATCTTATAAAACTCTTACCACTGATCCTAAACACACCTCATCTTTACGCTTTAGTAATATTGGGTAAGTGCGTTCCAAATTAACTTGTCAATAATCAAATATAAGTTACCCCATCCTTATGCTTTAGCAATATTGGATAACACGTTAAGTTCTACTTGCCTTATCTCATATGTAACCGGCATAATCTAAACCACTCTGCTCAATCCCCCATGCTTTAACAAAATTGGAAACTACCGGGGTGATATGTCTAACACCGTATTAACAAGATGGACCATGTATAATATTTTATTAAAATGAAATACATTTCAATCTAATTAAGAGAGATTTTTATACTATTCACATCTCATAAGGATATTATTCTCAAACACATTTATTTTACGCAAGCACAATAATCCCCCCAATAGAGCTCCTATTATGGTTAACAATGTAAACAAAATATCACAATTTAAATATACATAACAATCATATTATTACATAAAATAAACATCACATGCAATTAAATGTGTAATTGAGTGAATGACTTGAATGCCACACTATTAGGAATTAGAATGTGCCAACACTAGAGAAGCAACGCCCCAGCATTCACCTTGAATGCCCCAACATGACAAAATACAACACCCATATGTCAATTTCAGTGCCTAGAATGCCCTAATGCTAGAAATAAAACATCATGGCGGTCAACCTAGTGTCACTAATGCCTCAGTGTTAGATAAATAATTGTCACAAGATTTATCCTGAAGCTTTGAATGCCCCCGCATCACTTACAAAACTGCGTTCATCTTAATTTTATGAATGGGCTTGCGCTATACAGGTAATGCCCTAGCGTTCACTCAAAGAATGACCTGGTACTGCTTTTCAACTCTTGAAACTGCAATACCAATTGTTCTTAAGCATCCTAAACAATACAAAATACTCTATAATAACCAAACACAATACACGGTATACTTTGATACCACTATTTCCAACTAGTGTGCTAATGTGCATGCATGTGATAGTCACATATATATTACGCAATGGAAGTAAAATTTATTTCTTATTTCTATAATCACATACTTAATGTAATTTTGTTACAATAACAAAAATTTACCTTTAAAGACTTTCGGTATAATCTTACCCTAAAGCGAATTCACAAGCAATTCTAGTATTTAACTTGAGTGAGATTAAAGAGCTAGAACGGTAACCTTTAAATTTCCATTAGGATTATTGAAGCAACTCTTGCTATCTCTCAAGACGATTGAAAGAACTCTACCTTGTACAGAGAACTCTTATTTTTTTCAATGAAATGTCCAAATGAATCATTATGAAAAATGCAACTCTTTGCATTTTATTCAAGTTGACTTTTATCTCTTAACACATGTCAACTTCTTTATCAAATGTAACTCCATCAACTATATCCCAAAAGAGTGGTGACATAGATCATCACTTTTAAATCTCTATATGCTCGACTATGAATTGTCTCTAGATTTATATTTCTATAAACGATATCGGCAAATAATTTGCGATATTACTTCCCCTTACGAAAAAAAAAGCTCTTTTTAGAGTTTATGCTTGTGGCTACAAGACTTCTTGAAATATAATCATACATTATTAGGATATGTAATTGCCTAAATGAGTTTGCGAATTCCATATCTAAGCATACTAGTCTCCATGAGCTTCAAATCAACCCAATAACACCTAACAGTCAAACTATGAAAGGTATTTGACTTGCATGAAATAAAAGCATAGTGAATCACTCACAAGCTTAGTGTGATGCTCAGGTCAAAGGATCATGAATACTACTTGGCCCGAGAAGATCTTCTATTGACGAATTTATACGATGTCTATTAGAGATTATCGTGAGTCTGTTCAGTACCCAGACCTTACTGAATACTTACATGCCTATAGAAGCTTCCACTAAACTCACAGTCTACTAAGACTAATCGTTTGGACAATTCAGATATAGATATACACTGATCAGAAGGTACACCAATTGATCTGTGTTGGCAACCATAGATCAGGAATGATGTTTTCGAGACAATATTGGATAATGACATTTCTTAGCACTATTTGCAACTCTTTGCAACTATGTCATTATTGCTATATTTTCAAATCTTTGTCTCAGTTCAGACAATGTCAAACTCTTAGAATGATAACTCTTAGCACTGACCTAAACTCTTTAAATCAAATCTAAACACTTTAGATCTACAATATTTGAAAAGTAACAAACTTAGTACCATATAATAAAGTGTTAACGATTTGTTTAAATATATACTGTATAAATATTTAAACAAATAGCCATACAAAATGGAATGGCATCTAAACATCATTTCTAACATGTTGATCTTACAAGGAATTTAAATTTATTTCTATCAAAGTACTAAAATTATACCATTCAACGTTTATCTAGAAAACAAACCGTTATTAAACAAATCTAAAACTTGAATATTTAAATGAATATTAAAACCTAAATAAATAAATTAAGTTGTTATGAAAATCAATATAGAGAGAACTTAGGGTTATATCTATCTCTCAATATGTTATATAATCTCTCTATTAGTCCTCCACTTTAATTATTGGTTAAAATACTAATTTCTTTGCAAACCTCTTTGATGGTCGAGCAGATATATTTTAGCTTATCTATTACCTATATTCCTATGGTAATCAGATAAAACTAAAATTTATTGAGAACAATTTTTATTAACCATACATGCCATATAGGTAAATCCTATCCTATATGAAACTCACAGTTGTTACAGTATGATCATACATCAAATTCTTAGGCTCAACACAAAAATGCCTTTTCTAAGTTTATCTATGTATTTCTAAATCAATCAATTACTAGCCAAGTAAACTGATAGCATTAAACACAAACAAATTGAATATTTAAAACTAAGTTCATAATATTAATAAATTCAATTAAGCAAACATATTGATTTTAAAATTGTAATCCTAGAAAATAAAATTAGCTCATTATCACAATAGTTCTAAAGCTAAAAAATGGAAATCATAATTACAACTAAAAGCAAACTGAATAATTATAGACGGCGTAACTTTGAATCTTCAATCTCTAACCTTTATCTTGGTTGAATTTGCCAAAGACTCTTGATCTTCTTTATTGCTTTTGAATTCTCTCTCAAAATTTGCTTCTAATTCTTTCTACAAGTTTTGTTTATGTCTAGGACATCTTGGGTTTATATAGCGGAGCTTTGAGTATCAAAATAACAATCCTTCCAAAGTAAGAAGTTCTCCAATTTTTGGGTTATAGTGCTGTAGTGTTATCTCTTTAACGCTACAATATTCTTATGAAATTGCCCTACCATTGTTACAGTGGTTATATAGCGTTGCGGCATTGCGACTCTAGAATATGTTCTTTTTATTTAATCACAACATTGTAATGTTAACTAGCTAGAGTTGTAGTGCTCAACTACTGGAATTTGAGGACTTCTTTTCTTTTAATGTTGCAACATTGACTCTTGGAGCTCCATGGCATTAAGATTTTTTCTTTAGTTCTCAGCCTGTGCCCGATATTTCTCTTTTGACTTTAAATTCTTGATGTGTTGCTCCAATTCTTCGTCTTTTGATATCTTCATGCTCAATCCCTATAAAACCAACATACAATGCATGAAATAGCCATATAATTACTCAAAACATATAATTTTTAAGCTAAAATGGAATAAAACTATATACCTAAATTACCCTTATCAAATTCTCCGAAACTTAGAGAATTACTAGTCATCAAGCAAGGAGAGAGTAAAGAATAGAAATAAAAAGAAAATAAAAAAAATAAATTAAAACTAAATAACTAATACATACAAATTAATGAATTGTTAGGTTAATTTAATGATCACAAATTGGCTCAAAGGTTGTTGCATTACCTATAAGCCTTTAGGAATTAATATATAGCTCTTAATTCACAATACCATTATTAAAGCTCTTTCGTTCTCCCTTATAAGTGATCAACCATATGTGTGTGTGCAATAAGCAAGTAGTAGTAAACAATTACCTACATTAGCTCAGTACTTAAGATTATATAGTAAGGTTGTGTCTTAATATATTTTCAAAGTTATGATAATACTACCATAAGCTTGCTTTCATATTGCTCTCTATAGAAGGACACATATCTAAGGATCTATTAGACCTTTTATTTAGCTTATAACTTAAGGCTAAAGTCAAGGTGGGATGTATGGATAGAAATTTGGTTTAATTCTCACCATGAACACTAAGTCCTATTAAAAACCTCTTAAGCTTTCTTTATTTGATTTTTTTCCCCCAAACTTTAGAATTCACTCATGCTTTTTATGACTACTCACTTTACAATGTTTCTTATTTTTCTTTGAGGGGAAGGATGTAAAATAACTTTAATATACCCCCAAACTTTAGAATTTCATTTACTTTTTGCTATCTACACATCTTCATTCAATTTGTAACCCTTTTTTACATCCATATCCTTTCAACTTACAAGAGTATTTCTAACTAGGCCTAAGGTTTATAGTGTTATAGGTACTTTTCTTGGATAAATAAGCTTAAAGTTTCAGCTTGTAACGTGGTTAATCAAATAAACGAGTATTTTTAGGCCCAAATAGAGTAATTAAGGATAATGTTTAATCTAGGGTAGGCTAGAAAAGGCTAAAATAGTCCAAAGTGGGCCTAATTTTGTTATTCATGTGTTTCCTAGGATCTCGCCTTAATCAGTAATTGAACAAGTTCTCGAGTGTTAGTCTTCGAGACTAAAGTGTACTACTTAAGTTTTGACTTTTGTCAGCAACAATTCTTTTAAACTACCTTATTTTCATGTGTGCTCATGTAATGGTGATTACGGACAAGGTTGAATTAAGAAGTATTAGTATATTAATTATTGTGAGTATCTATCATTTTTTAAGGACTTGCAAAAATAAATTTTTTAGCCACTATTTTATTTTTTATCATAGACCAGTGGTCATCTTCTAAATCTAACACAACATACAGAAAAAAAAAAAAAAAGATAGTACACATGGAAAATTTTAAACAAAAGGGTATAATATTATATTTCTATTGCTTTTTATTTCTTTTTTTTTTCTTTACATAGATATATTAAAACATAAGAAACTAAAACATACAAACATAAATTAAATAGAAAACCTAAAAGCCAAATATATAGAAGGAAGTGTTTCTCACCCTCCAGCTTAAGATTTGACATGATTCTCATGGCAAACAAAAAATAAAGTAAAAATGAAACATTTCCTTAACTTGATGTCGTGCAAGCTTATTCATCATCAAAATCATCTAGTCTGATCCCAAGATCATCACGATCATCCTTGTCGTTTGGTGGTAGAGTGAAAGTTAGAGGTGGTGGAAGTTGGTTGGTATCAACCCCCATATGCATAGCATAAACTACATCAACTAGAGTCAGTAGTCAAGAAATGCTTTAAATATCCATTTGAAGGCCTCAAAGCGAGCCTCTTGTTGGGTGAGCTTGGCTGGTATTTTACTGGTCGAAACAAGAAGGAAGGCTATATTGCTATTGGGGCTACTCGTATAGGTAGGTTGTAGTGGTCATCTAGTTTCTATGTCTTGTAAATGGTTCTAATGTCGAATGCTTGCAGAGGGTAGACTAACTCCTCACGTTTTCCCCACTGTACTCTTTGCGTGTACAAAAAGTGGTGACTAAGGAAGAAATGAATAAAGTTGCCTTGGTTAGGTAAAAGCATAGAAGGATCTCTTGGTAAACGATCTTGCCAATGTTGATTGTCTTCCCTTCCATATGCAGTAGGGAAAGATTTCCTACACCTTTTTCATGTCACTGAAGTGCTCTACCGGCATAAACCTAGAACCTATAAAGTAATACCGGCCTTAATTTTGTGATCCATGGTATTAGTTAGAAAGTTCACCGACTTGCCCCCAACAGGTTTCCACTTGGTTTCTAGCTTGTATAGCCTTAAAGTAATCTCATTGTAATATGGATCTTGGACTATCTTATGGTACTCATCCTTTAACCCATTAGGCAACCCATAATAAGTGTTAATGGTAGTGCTATCAAATGCCACCATCTTACCTCAAACCTTTATTTTTGAGTTTTGATGCTCAGAGGTATTGGTATAGAACTCTCTCAATACTCGTAGAATACATTCCTCATGCTATTTACAAAATGCTTTTCATTGATGGGTTTGGATAATTTTCTCAAAATAGGGAAAGTTTCCCTAGTTAAGGTCAAAGTCATATTCTGCTATGGTGGATTTGTGGATGACAGACATTGTGTAGTGTTCTACAGCGGCTTGGGTGAAGCTTTTAGAGGTATCATAAGATGCACCTCTAAGTAGACATACATTGTTTTTTGGGTGCGTTTTAGGGTAAAAATAACCTTAAATTGGTGAGAAATTTAGGCCATCCTTCAACCTGTTAGGCAACCCATAATAAGTGTTGATGGTGGCACTATTAAATGCTACCATCTTACCTCGAACCTTATATTAGAGTTCTGATACTCGAGGCATTAGTATAGAACTCTTTTAGTACTCATAGAATAACTTCCTCATGTTGCTAGCAAAAGGTTTTCCATTGACGGGTTTGGATCATTTGCTCAAAATAGGGAAATTTTCCATTGTCAAGGTCAAAGTCGCATTTTTCTATGGTGGATTTATGGATGACAGACATTGTGTAGTGTTCTACAGTGGCTTTGGTGAAAATTTTAGAGGTATCATAAGATGCACCCCTGAGTAGCTGTACGTTGTTGTTTAGGTGCTTTTTAGGGTGAAAATAGCATTGAATTAGTGATAAATTTAGGTATAGTGTGAAAGGTTGGGTATTTGTGATCTTTGGTGGGTAATGGATATTTTGGTATTTAATTTGGTGTTTTGGGGTGTTAATCAAGTTTCTAATGATGTAATTATTATGTTAGGATGCTTGATTTGATTTGATTTTACTTAGATTTTCATATGGTAGTAATGGCTATGAATTTGAAATGTTTGTGAATTGAGAGAATAGGTCGTTTTTGAAATTATAAAGCTAATTTCAAAGTAAAACTACGACACTGGGTGTATAGTGTTGCGATGTTGATACCTGGGCAAAGTTTTTTGGGTTTTTCTAGGTATCATTGCTATGGCGATGGCCTTTTAAGGCTGCAGCGTTGAAGGATTGACTCTTCGAATTCTAAACTTGTTACCACTACAGCATTGGACTAGGAGCGCTAGTGCTCTAGCATTTTGAGTTTTAACTTCACGAGATCTATTATTATTGTAGCATTAAGATTAGGGCACTACAATGTTCTTACCGTGAGTTTACATATGTTCATCTAGGTAAAAAGAACAGCGGCACTTGGTCCTGACCGCTTAGTACTAGACTATTTGGAATTGGCGTTGCCTTTTGAGACGTTATTACAATTTTTGGAATTTTCTTTTCGTTGTTACTGTGACTAATTAATGTATTTTTGGGTTTTCTTTTGATTGCAATCATGATTGTTTTAATAATTTTTAGTTTTAGAACTCTTGTGATAATGAGCTAATTTTATTTTCTATGATTACAATCTTGAGCTCAATATATGTGAACTCGGTTTTAGTTATTTAATTTATTTGTATTTAATGATTTCAATTTACCTAGCTAATAATTGATTGATTTAGAAACACTGAGATAAACTTGAAAAATGCATCTTTATGTTAAGCCTTAGAGCAATTTGATGCATGATCATATCATAGTAGATGTGAGTTTCATATATTGTTTTTTATATGAATTGAATAATTAAAACTGAGTTCATATTATTGAGAATAAATTCAATTAAGCACATATATTGAGTTCAAAATTGTAATCCTAAAAAATAAAATTAGCTCATTTTAACAAGAGTTTTAAGGCTAAAAATGATAAAAATCATGATTGCAGCCAAAAGCAAACTTAAAAAACACATTAATCAAATTGTCGTTATTGTGATTCTAGAAATAAAGCAAACTGCCATTGGTGAAATCATAGACTTTAGGACCTAAAAACACACTATAATAAAACTTGAATAAGAAAACACAGACAAATTTAGTAATTAAAAATGAGTTTATAATATCGAGAGTAAATTCAATTAAGCACACATATTGAGTTCAAGATTTTATTTTGTTAAAAAATTACTTAAATAAGAATAAATTTAAATACCTTGTGGAATCGACACTCTATACATCATTTTATTACTTATTCATGATAGTGTACAGTTGTGCTTTAGGAATCACAGTAATAAGTTTTTGGCTCCAGTGCCGAGAAGTTTATTATTTATTTTTACCAATACTAATACTAATCCATCTTGCTCTTAATTCAAAATTTGTTTTACTTTGTTTATATTTTTTTTGTTTTTATAAGTAGCTTTAGCTATATATATGCAGAGATCTAAAAGTATTGGTTTGAATTTATTCTCAATATTGTGAACTCGGTTTTAATTATTCTTAATATTTTGATATGAGGTTGGGTTTTAATTGAGCTTGGGATTTTTTTGCCTTTCTTAAAAAACAACTACTATGTCTTACATCAAATTTTGTATGGATAAAAATAAGACATAGTGATTTTTTGTATATAATTATGTTTTGGGCTTTAATTGGATTTTTTGATATGAGGTTAGATTTTAATTGAGCTTTTTTTTTTTTTTGTCTTTTGAGTTTACTTTATTATTAAGATATTTCTTAAGAAATAAATAGAGTTTTATTTTGATAAAATATATGGACTTCTTATATTGAGTTAATTGGATTAATTGAATAATTGAATCATCTTTCTAGTTCTCTCCGATTATAATGGAATTGAATTAAAAGAATTAGAATTTTGATTAAATTATATTTTTTAAAATATTAACAATTTATGTAATAAATTTAAAATCCAGTTTCATATTTCAAGTATATTTGCAAGTACTATACAATTATAATTCTAAATTTTATAATTTTAATCCCAAATGTTTGAGGATGATTTTCGACCAGGGGCTTAACCCCAAATGTTGTGTGTAAAGTAAGGGATGTCTGAATTGTTAGGCTTTCTAATGCCAAGGGCTGGACTTGAGCCTTCGATTTAGCAATTAGAAAATAAAGATTGAGTAGGACTCGAGCTAAGGATGAGTTACGAGCTAGGAGAACTAGGCTGCGAACTTAGTGGACAGAGGTAACCTAAGGAACACAAGAAATACAAGGTTAATGGTAGGTGCAAGCGGGTGGTTAGCGATAGACATCTGACAATCAAGTTATACGGTGGCTTAGTGGCGGTTATGTTCCTAGGATTTTTTACCCCTAGAGAAAATGAAGAGTGTTTTAAAGAGAAGAGAGAAAGTTTTTTCTTACTATAGTTATTACCTTAGTATGAATTCCCTCTCACCATATTCAAAATTGGAGATACAATTGAGCCTGGAGGGAGCCAACCTGGAGATTATCCTCAAGGGCGACATATGGCGAAACACAATTGGAGACTTGTCCCTATCATGAGGGGTATTTTGGAGAACTTGCTCAGAGTAGGGCAAAAAGGTAATTAGACCTCCTCTGACGTTTGGAGTTCTAGGTATATTGGTGATTGGTCACTTTTAGAGTAGCCAGCATGGTAGGTGAACCTGAAAGTATTGAGGTGTCAGTAACCATTGTCTCCCTAAGCTTAACATATTCAATGTTAGACCTGTCCAACAACTCCAGATAGCTTAGGACTTGTGTGTCAGCAAGGGGTAGGAGCCTGTACATGTTAATGTGGAGACTTGCCATGGGCCCTTTGAAATTTTCCCTTGTCACATTTTATCCTCTAATCTAGTCATTATCTGACATTTTTCTAGCTGGACCACTAAGACGGATTCAATAATAACTCGATAAAACCTGAATATTACTGACATGACACTTGTTGCTGGGTCTTATAATGATGTGGCAAGTGACTAGCCTATAATAACGCATCTTCTGATAGCAGTACTAGGTGGCGACACGTGTTTTGGTTCGAGTCCCACTCAATGACCTCTTAGGCCGAGTTATGGAGGCTCAAGTGTTTTGCCTGCACTCAATTCGTTAAAGTAGTCCATTTGGTCTAGGCTGCCCATGGAGAGAATTAAGCCTAAGTGCCAGGTTGGGATTTTGTGAGTGGGCCAAGTGCCACCTAATTTTCCCCCTAACATGAACCCTCTTAATTCTTAGTGTTGAAGTGAGTAGATAGTAGAAACTAAATGTCTCTGATGACAAGTGGTGAGCTTCTGCTAATTGTCCCTTAACTTCTCCTTCATTCTCTTTCTTTTTTCTCATTTTTTTTTTATTTTTCGTTCTTCATCATTCCGAGTGCTCTTTATTCCTTGTTGTGATCTTTGAAGCTAGAGAGACTCTTCTCTATTATAGGATACTAACTGTGTCTTTATTACTTTTGCCTCACATTTTCTCCGTACGCTGATGAACACATGAAAATGCATATTTATTAAGAGATTCAGTCACCATTTAATGTCACTAATTTTAGCATTTTTGTACTTTTAGCTTGAAATAAAGTTTTCTCCTTAAATTGTGATTAATAAATGTTATTTGCACAGGTTTAGGTAAAATGGACATAACTCTAAATGTAGAAATCAAAATGAAAACATTCTTGGACCTGGAGTAACGTGATTCAATCTTACACAAACTTGAAGAATAGTTAAAAAGCCAAATTCAACATGTTATGGGCCAAAATTTGAGATACAATAGAATTGGGCTACAACTTCCGCTCAGCTTGACCCAACTCACGTATTTTGACCTTATCTCACAAAATACGTACCCAATTGGTATAATTCTTAAAGCTGTGAAATATGGACTTAATTATAAACAACTCTTATATTGATTGCCACCTTCCATAGCCAACCTGAAGCTATAGACACTGTTAGGCTTAAATTTTTTCCTTTTTCTTTGAAAGACAAAGCAAATAGTTGGCTATACTCTTTGAGGCCAAGGTTTATAAGAACTTAGGCAGAAATGACCCAAGCATTTTTTAATAAATACTTTTCACAACACAAAACTAATGGCCTGAAAAGACAGATTTCTTCCTTTTTCCCAAGAAACCTTATATCAAGCATGGGAAAGATTTAAAGAGTTGCTAAATCTGTGCCCTCACCATGGGTATGAAAATTGGCGCTTGGTTAGCTATTTTTATGAGGGAATCACAATTATAGAGCGCCAATTTGTTGAGATAATGTGTAATAAGATGTTCCTTCACAAAGATCCAAAGGAAGCCATAGAATTCCTTAATGACTTAGCTGAAAAAGCCCATACATGGACTAGACCTAGCATGACTGAAAGCACAAATAGGTCACGACCCAGTGGCGTTTTCCATCTTAGGGAAGAGGATAACCTCAAAGCCCAATTAGAGATCTTAACTAGGGAGTTAGAGGCTTTGAAAACCAAAGATAGAAGGGTCACCCACACGGTTGCTAAGGTTGAGTCACGCGATGTCTATTTGTCTATAGAGGAGTGGAACACTTAGCTCAGGATTGTCGCACTTATAGTGAGATAAGAGGGATATATGAGGAACAATGTAATGCCTTAGAGATGTACAAGAATCCTAGCTGGAGAAACCTATAATTCTAGCTGACTTTAGTTGAAAATCTGACCAACAAGCCAACAGCCATTGGAAACAAGAACAACAAACACCCAAGTCTTATATTACACCTCAATATAATGCACGACCAACTAGGAGTCCTTTAGAGGATACATTACAAGTATTTATAGAGGCACAAAGTCATACTAATAAAAAATTTAAAATAATTCTTGCGCAGGTGATAGACGAAAACAAAGAAATTAAGAGTCAAATCACAAAGCTGACCAGTACCTTAACTGTATAAAAGCGAGGTAAGTTTCCATCTCAACCTCAATCCAATCCAAAAGGATAATTCATAGAACAAGCTTCTACTTCTGATGCACAAAATCTCAAAGAAGTTAATGCCATTACTACTCGAAATGGTAAGAATGTGAGTGAGCCTACTTCTGAAACTAACACATCTACGAGTAGTAAAGACTCCCCCCTTGAAAAAATAGCAATAGTGGAAAAAGAGCCCGAAAATAAGTTTTCAATCCCATTGCCTTTTCCTTAAGCTCTTCGATCGGTTGGAAAAAATTCAAAAATTCAAGGTGAGATTTTAGAACATTTGAAACAAGTTAAGATTAATCTTCCCTTGTTGCATTTGATTAAGTAGGTTCCAACTTATGCCAAAGTCATCAAGGATCTATACACTATCAAAAGAAAACTGCATTTTTGGCAGAACATGTAAGTGTAGTGATTAAACAAAAGACACCACCCAAGTATAAAGTTCCATGATGTCCTACAATCTCTTGCCATATTAGGATACATGAGTTTGGTCGTGCATTGTTGGACCTAGAAGCAAGTGTAAATTTGATGCCTTATTCCATTTACTTGCAATTGGGACTTGGTGAGATTAAACCTACATCCGTAATCTTACAATTAGCTGACCGATCAATTAAGAAATCACAGGAAATAGTAGAAGATGTTTTGTTGCAAATTGATAGATTTTACTACCTTGTTAATTTTCTTGTTTTAGATACTCATTCTGTTGTTAACATGGAGTTAAAAATCTCTCTTATTTTAAGGAGACATTTTCTTGCCACTGCTAACGCTCTTATTAATTACAGAAATAGTCTAATGAAATTTTCTTTTGGGAATATGACTCTTGAGGTGAATATTTTTCATATTGGTAAACAACTACGAGAAGAAGACGAATGCTATTATTCATATATGACACTTGTAGAAGATGAAGCTTATAAAAATTATGGCTCTAATTCTTTGAAAAACCTTCTCAATTTTGATTTTAAAGAATTGTATTACCCTGATGTAACAACTAATGTGTTTAGTATTTTTGACTCACAGGATAAGGGACTCAATTTTGGCAGCCACACTTTGAAGAGTTTCCACGAGAGAGGAATAGACCAAAACTATCAAACCTTGAGACACCACAAGTTGAGCTTTCTCCACTGCCCAAAGGTTTGAAACACGCATTCTTAGGACTAGGTGATACCTTTCCTATCATCATTTCTTCTGAACTTAGTGCTGAACAAGAAGAAAAATTGATAAAATTGTTAAAAGAACATAAGTCTACACTAGGTTGGACCATAACTGATATTAAAGATATTTTTCTATTGATATGCTCCCATAGAATTCATTTAGAGGAAGGTGCCCAACCTCGTTGGGACCCACAAAGAAGACTTAACCCAACAATGAAAGAAGTAGTGAAGAAAGAGGTCTTGAAACTATTAGATGCAGGTATAATCTACCCAATTTCTGATAGTCAATGGGTAAGTCCAACTCAAGTAGTTCCTAAGAAATCTGGGGTTACTGTTGTGGAAAATGAGAATGAGATACCTATTCCAACTAGAGTAATAAGTGGTTGGCGAATGTGCATTGATTATAGAAAATTAAACACAACCACTAGGAAAAACTATTTTCTATTGCCTTTTATCGACCAAATTTTAGAACGTGTAGCTGGATATCATTGTTATTGCTTTCTTGATGGGTATTCAGGATATTACTAGATTGAGATAGCTATAGAAGATCAAGAAAAAACCACTTTTGCATGCCCTTTTGGTACTTATGCTTTTTTTATAATGCCATTTGGATTATGTAATGCACCAGCTACTTTTCTCTTATATGGTTGAAAAATGCATGGAAGTTTTTATGAATGATTTGACTATTTTTGGTAATTCTTTTGATCTATGCCTGCTTAACTTGAAAGTTATTTTGAGTAGGTGTGAAGAAAAAAGACTTGTGCTAAATTGGGAGAAATATCATTTCATGGTATCTTCAGAAATCGTTTTGGGACCCACTGTATCTGAAAGAGGGATAAAGGTTGACAAGGAAAAAATTGAATTAATCTCTAAATTACCTACACCTAAAATGGTAAAAGATGTCCGATTTTTTATTGGACACGCTACCTTTTATAGAAGGTTTATACAAAAATATTCTGCATATCTAGACCATTGTGTAACCTTTTACTAAAAGATGCAGAATTTACATTGACACAAGAATGTGATGAGGCATTTCAAACACTCATTGCCAAACTCACCACCGCTCCTATCATACAATCACCGAATTGGAACCTCCCATTTGAAATTATGTGTGATGCAAGTAATTATAATCTAGGAGTAATTCTTGGGCAACGAAGGGAGGGAAAAACCTTTATTGTTTATTATGCTAGTAAAACTTTGAATGATGCTCAGATGAATTACACTACTACTGAAAAAGAACTACTAGCTATTGTTTTTGCTTTAGACAAATTTCGTTCTTATTTGATTGGTTCACCTATTGTTATTTTTACTTACCATGCAGTCCTTAAGTACCTTATTTCTAAGAATGATGCTAAAGCTCGTTTAATTAGGTGGATTCTTCTTTTGCAGGAATTTTATCTAACCATCAAAGATAAGAAATGAGTTAAAAATGTTATTGCTGATCATCTATCCCACCTTGAGTTCACTGACTCCACTGATTTGCCATCCATTCGAGATGATTTTCCTGATGAACATCTTTTTACTATAAGCCAAATACCTTGGTATGAACATATCGTAAATAATTTGGTTTGTGGTGAACTTCCATCTAACTGAAGTGCACAAGATAAGTGTAAGTTCTTAGTTGAGTTATGTAATTTTTATTGGGATGATCCATATCTTTTCAAATATTGTCCTGACCAAATTATGAGACGTTGCATTCCTGAAAGTGAAGTTTCTAGTGTCTTAAATTTTTGTCATAGTGCTGTTTGTAGTGGTCATTTTTCTATGAATAAGACAGCTGTGAAAATTTTACACTGTGGTCTTTACTGGCCCACTTTGTTCAAACACACTAATAATTTTTATCGTTCATGTGAAAGATGTCAAAAGTTAGGTGCTTTATCTCGAAAACATATGAGGCCTCTTAACCCTATTCTTGTTATTGAGATATTTGATTATTGGGGTATTGATTTTATAGGTCATTTTCCCTCATATTTTGGCTACCTTTACATCCTTCTAGTTGTTGACTATGTATCAAAATGGGTGGAGGCTGTAGCTTGTCATACTAATGATAATATAATTGTGGTAAAATTTTTAAAAGAAAATGTGTTATCTAGGTACGTATGCCACGTGTCATCATTAGTGACCAATGAACACATTTTTGTAATCGTTCTTTTGAAGCTTTAATGCGCAGGTATAGTGTTCTTCACAAGGTTTCCACTACATACCATCCATAGACAAATGGACAAGCCGAACTAGCAAATAAAGAGGTTAAACATATTTTGGAAAAAACGGTTAACCCGAATAGCAAAGATTGGTCTCTACGCCTTTCTAATGCATTATGAGCATATCGCAATGCAGACAAAACTATCTTAGGAATGTCTCCATATCGGCTTGTTAATGGGAAAGCTTTCCATCTACCTGTTAAGCTAAAGCATAAAGCTTATTGGGCTATCAAAGCCCTTAACTTTGATTTGAGTGCTGCAGATTTTCAGAGAAAGTTACAATTGTCAGAAATAGAAGAGCTATGAAATGACGCATATAACAACTCTAGAATTTACAAAGCTAAAATAAAAATAGCTTATGACAAACAGATCTTAAGAAAATACTTCGAGCCAAATCAAGGGGTCTATCTTTATTATTCTTGATTGCATTTACACCCTGAAAAGTTAAGATCTTGATGGACTGGTTCATTTATGGTAAGGCAAGTTTTTTCTAATAGTGTTGTCAAAATCAAGGACCCCACTGATGGGCGAACTTTTAAAGTGAATAGACAGCAGCTGAAAAGTTATGTGAAAAAAGTAGACCACTCTACGTACCTAGACGAGATCCCTCTTATGGATCCTGTCTATCATACTTGATCAGTGTGATTTTATTTCCCGGTCAAGTGGCGGATACGGTACTCCGTGACTATTAAAGTTAGTTTCTCAGTTCCCTAAAACTATCCTGCAAACTGTGCATTCATCTCTTTTCTTTCTTTTAAAATGGATTACATTTTTGCCAACCTTAATAGATACTTTCTTTCATTACCTCAAAATGCTCTACTTAAGATTTATAAAGCACGGTGTAAAATACTAAGGCTATTGATGTTGAGTAATATTCCTGTGGATATCCGTTGGATAATTGAAGTCAATGTTCTATTATCTGGTGAGTCTGCAAATCATTTTGTTTCTTTTATTCCTCGTCTTGGAAGAAGCTTTATGCCAAAAGGTGACAATCAAAGAGGTTACAAGTTTTTCATAAATGTGCTCGATGGAATTGTAACCGAAGTTGTCGTTCTTTGCGATTTGCATCTAGAAATTAAGAAGACAAAATTCAGTTCATTAAGGATAGATTGAGTAAGGAGTCTTTAGAAGATATCCTATTGACTCTTGAGATGCATCCATGTGGGCTCGTGCAACGTGAACTTCTTGATTTATGAAATAAATTCAAAAATGAACATCAACGGTATTGTCTCGGAAATTTGACTCTAAAAGACACTATTTGCTAAATTATAAGAAAATTGGATGGGAAGCCTATCCCCGACCTATAGAGGGCGTTTAAGTTGTTACTGGACGTAAAACCAAAGGAAGATGTGAGCCACAATTACAACTACCTGTAAACACATGTGTTTTAATTTCAAACTTTATTTTATGAATAGTAAGGCTACTCATATAGATGTCTTAAATTCAAATCTTTTGGTTAAATAATGCATATAGGTCATTATCTTTAAATTTTTGTGTTTTATTTTTAAATCTCTTCTCACAAACTGTCGGGTTGCCATAATCATTGTTATCATTTGGTACTCTATAAATACAACACCTCATTTTCTTCATTTTCATATATTGAGATAAAGGTGAGTGTAGATATGGAGGAAACCCCAGTTTAACAATTTCAAAATATATGTGTATTTTTTGGATCTAGTCCTGGAGGAAATAAAGTGTTTGTAGAAGCAGCAAACAATCTAAGAAAAGCATTACATGCAAGAAAATTTTATTTAATTTATGGAGGGGGCAGCCTTGGGTTAATGGTGTATGTGTCAACAGCTGCACATTTAGAAGGAAGCCAAGTTTTAGGTATTATTCCTACAGCTTTAGCCGTGGGAAACCTGACAGGGAAAACAATAAGGGAAGAATTACGAGTCTTATCCAGACATGAACGTATAGCTAGAATGCTTTACAATACAGACGCTTTTATTGCTTTACCAGGTGGTTTTGGTACCTTGGAATAAATTTTTCAAATTTCCTCTTGGGCCCAGCTGAATATCCACCGAAAACATATAGGTTTGTTGAATGTTAATAACTATTTTGATTGCTTACTTTGTTTTCTTGATCAAGCTGTGGAATATAATTTTATTTCACATTCGACGCGACAGATCCTCGTTTCTGCCACTAATGCGGATGAATTGATTGATAAATTATAGGCAATTACCTATACACCTAACTCAGTAGTAACTTGAATCGATTAGTCAGTAGGTCTTAACAAGCAAAAATTAGATCTGACACTTTGTTTGTAAATTTTTCTTTGTTGTATTTATCTATCAGCATCATAATTTTAGTTCATATTTGCTTAAGTGTCTCTCAGGTTTGTTTCTTTCAAATAACTGACATTTCAGGTAATGTCTCTTATATTTTATCTCTTTTTATTTAAACATTGAGGACAATGTTTCATCTGATTTAGGTGAGGATAGTAGACATAAGTCAAAAAAAATATTGTGGTTCAACATTTGATTAAAATGACAAAGTGAAGAGTTCATTCTTGAACTCTTGAGACGCATTCTATGTCAAATTAGAATGACAGAGTAAGGAGTTTTATTTCTAACTTTTGAAACGTATTTTAACTAACTTTTTGTTGTTTTGTTTTATATTTCATGTATTGTTATTTATTGCTTGTAGTCTTGGTAATTCTTGTATAAAGGAATTTACTTTTCTGCCTAGGTATGATTTTAAAATTGTTTAGGTTGAGTCACTGTTTCTATTTAGGTTACTAAAGAATGACTTCCAAAATATTTTTGAGCACAATACTAAGCCTTGTGCAAAGATGGATGATTCAATTTATATATTCAAGAGAATTCTCATGTTTAAGTATATATTTTTCTAATCTCACATCGTTTGTGAGTAAGTGGAAATGTTGAGAAAACAGTTTATGAACCTTCATTAATCCTTTGAATTGGTTAATTTTTGTTTAGATTAATATTATTTGAATTAAGGAATAAGTTGGTTACATTTGTGTATAAAATATTTTGGTGAGAAACTTTTGTAATGCTTCCTTGTATTCTTCAAAAAAAGAAAGCAAAATACCCACACAAAAAAAAAATCAATTCAATTTAATAAAGCCTTCATTCAATTTTAGAAGGCAAATATCTTGTAAATCAGTTTTCTCACCAAGTTATATTTGTATTATTCTCACAAGACAATTGAAGTCTTAAAGCTGGTATATGTCAAGAATGATTGATTTTTAAATGATTGATTTCCTATCTTTGGATCAATGTTAGTTTGTGTCTGTCTAAAATTGACTTTTTCTTGAGTGCTTAACTGTTTTTCAACTCCATGAAAGAAATCTTAACCTTTTAAACAGTCATACACCTGTGAGGATATAGAGTTGAGGCTTTTACTTGGAGAAATTCTCAAGGCTATATCAGTTGTGGTTTGTGGTAAGATGATTACGGCCTAGTTCACACACACACAATTTTTGAAAGTTATAATTGAAAAAATCATAATAGCAATAATGATCTTGAACTGACTTTTTGTTTGAAATACTTAGGTAGTCTTTTATATTCTATTTATGCTTGAATTGCTAGAGACTAGTAATAAGCTGGTTGAGGGCTGTGATGAACACATGAAAATGCATATTTATTAAGAGATTCAATCACCATTTAATGTCACTAATTTTAGCATTTTTGTACTTTTAGCTTGAAATAAAATGTTCTCCTTAAATTATGATTAATAAATGTTATTTCCACAGGTTTAAGTAAAATGGACATACTTTCAATGTAGAAATCGAAATGTAGAAATCGAAATGAAGAAATTCTTGAACCTGGAGTAACATGACTTAATCTTACACAAACTTGAAGAACAACTGAAAATCCAAATCTAACATGTTATGGGCCAAATATTGAGATACAATAGAATCAGGCTACAACTTCTGCTCAGCTTGACCCAACTCATATATTTGGACCGTATCTCACAACATATATACCCAATTAGTATAATTTTTGAAGTTATGAAATACGAACTTAATTATCAACAACTCTTATGTTGATGATAAAGTCCAAATCAGGCATTATCATGGACCAAATTATCTTGCAAGTGGGTTAAAGGGTTGTTGGCCTATTTGACGTATCTTTGGGATTTTGCCCATATCTCATTGGATACTCATCCGATTTGCATAAACCTAGTGCCTATGGAAAGAAGAGACAAAATTATACAACTTTTATGTCGGTCAAAAATGCTACATCAATCATTTACATTATCAAAAAGGCACTGCAAGTGGGTGAAAGAGTGGTTGGCCTAAATTATTGAGGATTGAAGTCACACTTAACATATTTTCATTCATTACTTATATAAGGACACTCTTAGGACGTTTTCAACATTAGATAATTCTCTCTTATTTTCTTCTCATTAACATATCTTGTAATTTAGGCTAGAGTTCTTGGTAAGGCTAAGAGATGAACTTTTGTGTTTAATAAATTTACTTCTATGCTTTGATTCGTTGTCAAGAGCTACAAATGTTTGTAAGTTTGATTATGCTTAAACTCTTATCTATTTTATTTTCTATAATCCAAAGGTTATAATTCTCATGTTTCATATATTTTCAGTCATGCTTTCTTTATGTGATTCTTGTTGACTCATAATTGTTATTGGTTATATTGTTTTATATGTTAATCTTTTACGGCAATATTGTCAATTGATATATTGTCGATCTTGGATAACATGTAAAGGCAATAAATGTTTGATATTCAAGTTGATCTTTTACTGTAATATTGTCAAAATGATACGTTGTCGATCTTAGATAACTTGTATAAATAAACATGATTTGTGTTAATGTTTGCAAAAAAGCTTAGTCATATCAAATGCATGTGTTATCAAATATGATATATTTTACATATCATCCAATTGATTGTTTAGATGTAAAACTGTCAATTGATAAATATTGAATCAAAGTATAGAGTAATTTATAAAGTATAATTATGATTCTTGAAGCCTTGCTTAAATCATCATAAGACATTTTTCTAAATTCAAAGACAAATCTATCTCATCCACTTAAACCAATTAATTAATTTTCTTCTTTGTTACTGCTTTAATATTTTACTTCACCAACCTACTTTGCTAAAAGTTTCCTCATGGGATCGACACCTCAATCTATATTACGATAGCCGTATTATATTTTGAGCGTAAATATGTGCTATTGGCCTAAGGACCTTAAATTGGTTCCTTTACACAAGAAAGTGTTGTTCTTGCTACCTAAACTTTTGATGTGCTGGACAAAGTTTATTTGAAAGATGTTGCCAACTCCTTGCCTTCTAAAGTCTCTAAGATTAGTTAGTAAGCTCTTGTGTTCTGCCTTTGACTTTTTTTGGCCATTTTATAAGATTATTAAGGTCATGATACTCTAGTAGCTCAGTTATTTCTTGATTGTAGCTGATCTTTCCTTTGATTCTTACAAAGACTACTCTTACTCCCTCATAGCTATGAGGATGGAAAGGTGCTAGTGCTAGCTAACCCAAAGCTGATTGAGACCAATGTGAAGTTAAATGGTGTTGTCAACTTGTTGAAGAAGCGGCTTAAAGAGGCAGTGTAGAAGGTATTGAGCCATGTTCATTGTAGAGTTTCCAATGTCTACCCTGACCTGAACTTTAGTTTCTTAGAGCTTGGGGCACCTATTACTCTAGCATTGGCCGTGAAGAAAAAGGATAACATAGTCAAGGCCTCGGCTAGCCATATTACTCCCCTATAAGTAGAAGCTACCATGAAAGGATCAAGCTGTGAGCGCCACCCCCCCTCCCCCCACCCCGATGTTGATGTTACCTAGGATTCCATTCTGCCAAGCTAAAGGGAGTGGGGATGACGATGATGATGATGATGGTGATGATGATCCACATCTCTCAATAACCCTAGTAGCTATAATATACTTGGATAGTTGGCCTTTGGATGCTCAAATAGCGTTGTCAATAAGTTTTTGCTTGGATGGTTAGTATTAGATGCTCAAATGAATTCTATTGGCTAAAGGGAAAACATACTCCCTTAGCAGTCTAGGCTCTTCAACATGTGCGTTTTGCACGTGATTCTCTATGGTGTTGACTTAGCTTTGTTCTCTTCGTATCCTCCTCAAAGTTCTTTCAATTTTGGCATCAAAATAAATCAAGTCATCACTGTTAAACCGTCATATGAATTATTAAAGTATCCTATAGAAAACCAATAACAAAAGAAAATAAAATAAAGACATAAAAAAATAAACTAAAAAAATTATAAAGTAAAAACAAGAAAAATTGGTATTAATATTGGCGAAAATAAAATATTATTCCCTCGTATTAGAGTCAAAAACCTGTTGTATATATTCTAAGCAAAAAATTAAGTGCAAGTATTTGCTATTGAAACAAGCAATAAATGGACTATAAAGTCGGATGTCGAACCTATAGGGATAAATATTATTTTCAACCAAATACTAAAATTGCATCTTTCAAGTGATTATCTTAAACTAAATAAAAGATTAAGAAATAAATAACACAACTCAAGTAAATAAAAAAGATTGCAATATAAAAAGCCCTAGGGATAATTACTATTCCTCAATATGTTTTCTAAAGATTAATCCTTTAATATTTAAATTCTTCAATTTTAATTATTAGTCAAGACACTAATATATTCACAAGCCTCATATCAATTTATAACCTACTTATATCTCTTTGGTAATTTTAATAAATTAAGATTTATTAATGACAAGACAACTATACATGTCAATTACGTATATTTCTATCATAAGTTGGAACTTGTATATATCTCTACAATCATTCATTAAATTATCAAGGTTTGTTAAAGTATTCTCAATTCATGATATTAGCCAGATATAATGAAGTATTAAGAATAAATAATTTAAATAATAAAGTATTGAGTTCAAATAAAGGTTATAAAAAATCTAACAATTAAGCACACATAAGGAGTTAAAATAATAACTCCAGAAAATAAATTTAGTTCATAATTACAAGAGAAATATGACTAAAAATAAAATAAACATGATTTAAACAAAAGCAAAGCAATATAGACGTCAATTAGTAGTTGGTTGATGCACCAAAGATTTATAAATAATCTCTTATTTGCTTGATTTACCTTTGCTTCTCTCTCTTATATTTCACTAATTTTGCTCAAATTGCTCTAAAAGACGTGTGTTATATGTTGTTCAGAAGCTGGGATGAGTGACCTTTTAAAGAGAAGCCTTTAAGTCTTGAAATCGAATTTCAAATCAGATTAGGAAATCATGTTAACACTAGAGCGTTCTCCTCTCAATGCAGGGGCATTAGTTTATAATTCTTCATCACTGCATCATTCTTTTACTCAATGTTGGGTGTTGCACCTTGAAATTTCGGGTTCATGATTAGTCACATCGCTGGGTAATGGTTTTCTAGTGTTGCAGCGATAAGGTGCTACAATTTTCGCTCCAATGTGTAGAAGCTATCATTGGGGCATTCTTAAATGTATGAAGTTGAAGCATTCAAGTGTCTAACGCTGTGAGGTTAAGATGATATTTCTCATTTTTGTCTTTTTAGTCCTTTTTTTTCTAGTTTTGACTCCAATTTCTACACTTTTGCTCCATCCCTACAAAATAAATATTTAAGCACATAAATAGGCATCTATTCTCATAAAAATAGACAATTCATAAGTAAAGTGGTGATAAAAATATATGACATTTATACTCTTATCACTTACTTGAACTTCTTCATTTTATTGCTAAACTATTTTAGATAATTGTATTAACATATTTCTAAACTTTGCTACTACTTTATAGGTTCATGTTGGGCCACTGGTTGCCCTTTAGTGAACTTTTGTAAAAGGTACTCTTACAGGTTTGGGTTACTGATTAGCTCTTAGTTGCCTTCCTTATTAAGGCATTGAAGACTCTAGCTGCTTTACTAAACTTTAGTAGTTGATGCATGAACCATTAATATTATAACATGGTGAGTTTTAATATATTCTATCTCTTATTTTAACAAGTATATTGTTATGTCTTTGGCAATTATCTCTATATAGATGTATTATGCTTTGATTTCACTAGCATATCATGTAAGAGAATAACTATCCATTTGGCAAACTAAGTCATTTATCATTCTAAACTAGGGGCTTTTATAAATATCACATAATAAGCTTAAGTCTAGTAATGATCACTACAATGACTTCACTTAGCTTTGATACTATCCATAGGTGCTGCTAAGAGGCTTTAACAACATTTCTTATCAAAATCAAGATATTGAAGAAGGAAGCATAGTGATTCATATAAAGATAAAAATAGTATCAAGTACTCATACATTTGAAGCTTAGCATGCCATTACTATGCTTCGAGTCTCCTTAACCACTTCCTCTGCACATGATTGATGAGCGCCTCACTCTGGTACTTAGCTCAATACTGCTGAAGAGAATTCCATGTGGCTAGTTTAAATTAAACTCAATTCCCAACTCTTCACCCTCGGACAAAGCCAGTTGGGTGTGAGGAGACTTCAGATCCTTCTTTGAATAGGCCACATGCAAAGGCTAGGAAGAGATAAGTACAACATGTATTCTTATAGTAATAAATGGAGAATTGTTCATTTTTGTTTTTCATAGGCATAGCTCACCTTGATGTACTTCTGGCTCCTTTAGACTACTCTCTCCGTTTATAGGGTAAGCATTCCTTCTACTACAAAATGCTCGAGGTCTTAGTATAACACTGTTGAGGGGATCTCTATAGCCCTTTCATATAGGTATGATCCCTAAAATTTTGCTCTTGGCATTTGCACAAGGAACATGTGGAAACAATAGTTTTCTTAAATCTATATTATTCACTCTTTAATTTGGGTCCAAGCCATCCTTGCTCTTTTTCACACCATAAGAGTAGGGTGGCTCAGTGGTATAAAGGGCACATAATGGCATAACAATCATTAGAGATACAAGAACATACTTGGGCATCTTTTCATTTCATTGGCAAACATCAGGAGCATAGCTAGTACAGTCCTAACGTCTTGCTATAAGTTGATGATGGGTATATTTTATACATATTATTTAGACTTCTATAGACTTTGCATTTGTTCATTTTAAGCATAAATATTAGGCTATTTTATTTTTTATTATTATTTTGTAGGTTTATATTTGTTCATTTTAAGTACTATAAGGTTTTCAGGAGGTTGCCTTGGTATCTTTACGAACCTCTGGCACTTGTCACACTTCTTGACCAGGACTTATGCATCTTGCTTCATGTTGAGCTAGAAGTATCCCTACCTCAAGGCCTTGTAGGCAAGAGTTCTATCTCCTCCCTGGTTGCCGCACATTTCTTCATGCATCTCCCTCAACATGTATAGTCCTTTATGAGGGCGTAGACACCTCAAGTAAGGTAGGGAATCTCATCTCTTGTAGAGTACTCCATCAATCAAGCAATATCCAATTGCTTAAATTTTATATTTTACTTTCCAATTCAATTAAAATTAAATTTAATATTTCAAATTCTAGTTTTAATTACATTAAATTTGATAGTTGAAATTTTAATTCAATTTACATTAAATTTTATATTTTACTATTTCTTTTAAATTTAATAGTTTGAAAATTTTTCGATTCATTTCGAGATAGGTCAGTTGGGTTGGTTCGAGAATGGAAATTTTGCCCAGCCTTACCGTGGCTTAGGAAGATTAGGGTGACGACTTGAGGCTTTAGGTCGAGCTAGGGCCGCAACTTGAGGAAGTTGGCGCTACAATGCCAAGGCCTATATTTTTGGCATGAGGCTTATAGGTTTTGACTTATCTTTCAACTCTTACTTTAAAGTTGTAGCTTAAGATATTGGGCCGTGACTTGAGTTTAAGAAATGATTGTTTTCCCCTTTTTTTCTTCATTTTTTTTTTTTTGCTTGTTTTTATTGAGTTGTTTTGTTGAAACCTACAAAATAAAAATAACATGCATGAAAAACAATATATTCCTACTTATGTTAAGTAATTATTAAGTCAAGTTAAAATATGATATATAAAATGCACCCAAATTAGTTTATGCACACAAGTAAAAAAAATGATCTCTAATGATTTTTAATTTATTAACACTCTATAAGCTTATTTTTCATACCACTCTCTACTATTGTAGGTACACACATCACCAATGATCAATTAGGACTTTATTTGGATTTTAAAGTAAGGCTTAGGGTGAAGCCAGGATAATTGGATTCTTTTTCAATTTAGCTCACACCATAAGCATACTAGAAACTATACAAACTTTAGTAATCCTCGATTTAGTCGCCCCAAACTTAATTCCTTTTTCCTTTGTTGATTTGTTGCTCAAACTTTTTCTTTTTCTTGTTAAGCTAAGGGAATTTTATTTCTTTTTCTTCTTCTTTTTTATTTATATATTCTTTTTTTCAATATTGAACAAATTCCCCTAAACTTAAACTTTTATATCTTATTTAAGCTAACAAAATTTATTTCCTTCCACTTCACTTTTCCGCTTATCCCAAAGATGCAATTTTCCTTAGAATGTTTTTATAGGACTACCAAGCTATGGTTTGACAGTGTTATAAGAGATATTATTTTTGGCTATGATGTACTTTTAATGGTTTAACAAAGAAAAATAGTTAATTAGGCTCAAGAGGGTTACTAGGGATAATATGTCTACGAGTAGGCTTGAAAGGCTCAAAAGGTCCAAAGATGGCCTAAAATCATTTCCTCAATCATATGTCCCCTAAACTTTTTCATTGAATGATACTTAACAAGTTCTATAATATTTTTAAGACCTTAAGTGTTCTTTTTATGCATAAACACCCTCTAAATAAGTAAATTAACTACATGATCCTAACAAGATGCTCAATAGTTCAAACAGTCACAAAATGAGGTTGAATTTGTCCTTAGATTTTAAACATACAAATAATCATAACATCTATTATTTCCAAAAGAATGTAGAAATTGAAATCATGTTTTCTATTTTATATCATTGATCGCTAATCATTCTACTAAACCAAAGGCTAACAACTAAATAAAAATAATTGACATACAAAATAAATATTAAAAAATAATAAACATAAAGAATAGGAATGACATAAAGCAGTAAATAAACACTGATAAGTGTTTTCCTCCCCTAAACTTAAAATTGACATTATCCTTAATGACTAGAATAAAAATGATTATAAGAAACTTCCTTAATAAATGATGGCTCAGCATTTCATCATTTAGATCTTAAGGCCATATTTCTTTTTAAGTTAACACCGTGGCCTAGCTTTGGCACGCCATAGTAAAGGCATTTGTTGGAACACTTATCCTTTGTGGTACTTTAGTGTTTGGTTAAAGGATTTATCAATCCTTTCTTTGATTTTCATAGCTCCATCAGATGATTTTAAAAGTAACCTTGACTTCTTATCTTGCGCTTGCCCGGGAAAAGTTTTAATATTGACTAGAAGATGAACCCCATTGGCCAGTATTTGATTGCTTTTCCATGATGTTCATTTCCTTCCATTTCTTATTCTTTGTTCTATGTAGCTTCACCATCTCATGAGCTATGGGTTGAATTGCACCTATCTCTTTCAATTTTGGGGCTTATTGTTCTCTTTTTAGATGTACATCATCAATCTTAAAAAAACCCTCTAATTCATTATGAGTTTTTATTACCTTAAAGACCTCGAAAGTTATTGTTTCATCTTGTACCCAGATTGTTAATTCCCTATTTTCATGTTAATTAAAGCTCTTTTGGTAGCTAAAAATGGTTGACCAAGAATGGTTAAAGATCTCATTGTCTTCCTCCATATTAAGAATAACAAAATCCACTTAAATGATGAAATTATCAACCTTTACCCCGCACATCTATGATGATGCCCCTCAGATATATAAGAGATCGATAGCAAACTACAAAACAATTGTGGCTGACTTTAACTCTCCAAGTCCAAACTTCTGACAAATGGACAAAGGCGTGAGATTAAAGCTAACACCAAGATCACATAAGGCTTTTTCAAAAATTTAAATTGCCAATAGTGCACATAATTGTGAAACTCCCGAAATCTTTTAAATTTTTTGGCAACTTTCCTTAAAGAATCACACTACACTCCTCCATAAGCTTCGCCATTTTATAATCCTCCAAAATTCTTTTCTTAGTCATCACTTCCTTCATAAACTTCCTATAATTTGACATTTATTCCAAAGCATCCGCAAAAAGGAATGTTTAAGTGAATCTTTTTTAAAATCACAAGGAATTTGAAGAATTATGTATCCAACTATTTCTTTTGAAACCATTGAGGAAATGACAACAGGGGAACAAGGATAGGAAGGTTGTTTGAAAAAGAAATATAATTAGGCTTTGAATTAACTTTTAGTAGTTATATTATAACCTTTCTTTCCTTGCCTTCACTTTCCTTTCGCTTAAGAGCTTCCATTCTTGCCACTTCTTAGAGTGATAGCTTTACAATGTTCTTTTGGATTAGTCACCATGTCACTTGGAAACTTTTTGGATGATTAATCGAATTGGTAAGTTGGCCAAGTTATACCAATAGAGACATACTAGCAACTATCGTTGGATCCTTACTTGATGAAACTTCTCTAAAATTTAGCACCAAAGTTGACTTGCTTAAGTTGAGACTTGAGCTAAAAGAGCAACTATAGGATAATCTCATGAATTCCTATAGTCTTCCTCACAATAGACTGCTCATTAGACTATTGATAGATGTTGGCCACTATTTCTTCTAATACAAGTTAAGCTTCATCAGCTATTTTAGACAATAAAGTACCATTGGCAACTGCATCAATATTTGTTCTTGTCCACCCATTTAACCCATTATACAAAAATTAGATTTGGAACTAATCTTGATATCTATGTTGGGGGCACCTGTGAATTAGATCTTTGAATCACTCCAAAACCTTATAAAGAGGCTCAAAGTTCATTTGGAAAATTTTTTCAATTTCACTCTGAAGTTGAGAAGTCTTGATAGAGAAAAAAACTTTATGAGAAACTTGTTATCGTGCATCAAGGGTGCATATGATTGCGTATATGTTGATTAATTTGAAAATGCATGTCTAACACACATTACACAATAGAATTATACATAATTAATCAACAGACTACACACATATATGAATCAAATTACTTAATTAATCAACAGACTACACACATATATGAATCAAATACAGAGCAAGAGATTCGAAATCATACCCTTAAAGAACTTTGGTAAAGATTTCTAAAATGGAGCTCACATGGAAGTGATTCATCTAGTAATTCTAGTCTGTAATGATCCTCTGGGATTATTGAAGTGAAAATGATAGCTTTCTTTATTTTTTTAGCAAGATAAAATTCAAATTTCTCTTAAATGGCTAAAAGTGTTAAAATGAAAATGCGGACTTTCATGAAATAATTTCAAATTCTTCTTTATATACATAGCCAAAATGGAGGGGCTATTTGCAACATTTTTAAAGTATTAACTCTCTCATTCTTTGCATGCTTGCCAGTTGTCATTTATACATCTCATGCATAGGTTAAGTATCACTTATGCATGTGTTATATGTCATACAAATAGCAATGAAACATGCCATGTGTCAAAATTCATTTTAAATGGAAAAGAGACCTATTGGCAACATTTATAAATTTTCTTTCCTATTTTCCTGAGAGATCCTAAATGAATCCTACTTTCCAAAAATTTCTTGGATTGAATAGTTTGTCTTAGTCCACAAACCCAATCCTAAATGAGTACACTTCATATTGTGAGACTCCTAGATTCATACCCATTTATCTTATGAAACTCTTCCACATGTCCGTGAACGATGCCCACACACACGTTACAGATATTACAGAACAACGCATTAAATCATACAAGCTAAGGTTAACAACATTCATATAATCCTTCCGTCACATATATCCTATAAGAGCATAGATATAGATCATTACCGTCAAAACTCTATACAGCCAACTGAGAACTTATCTCCAGATTCGTATTTTCATAAACAATATTCGCACTCTTTTGCAATATTGTTTGACACTGCGGAAAACTCTTTTCTAAGGTTTTCGCTTATACCCATAAGCCTTCCTAATATATAATCTTGAAGCATCAAGAAATTCAACTCACCAATATAAGCTAATGGATACCACATCCACACACATCAAACTTCATTAGCATCAAACCATACCCAACAACACCCAGAGGTTAGACCATGAAAGGTCTCTGACATGTTTGGAATTAAAACATGGTGGATCACTCACAAGCCCACCGTGGCACTCAAGTCAAAGGACTATAAATACTACTCAACTCAAGAAAACCCTCTATTAACGGCTCTATGGAATGTTTATCGGAGGTCTTCATGAGTCTGTTTAGTATCTAGTTCTTACTAAATACCTACATGCCTAAACGGGCTTCCGCTAAGCCCACAACCTGCTAAGACTAACTATCTAGACAAATCAAATACAAATATACACTAATCCAAAAGTAATACCAATTGACCTGTGTCAGGAACAATAGATCAGGGACGATATATTTGAGAATATTATTGCGCAATGGCATTTCTTAGAACCATTTGTAATTTCTTACTAAAATATTCTCAGGTCTTTGTCCCAATTCAAATAAAGTTCTAACACTTAAAAGTGCTAACTCTTGGAGCTAATCTAAACTCCTTTAGATCTATAATATTTGAAAAGTTCCAAGCTTAGTACAATATAATTAATTATTAATAATTTATTTGAAAAGTTCCAAAAGTAATACCAATCGATCCGTGTCAGCAACAATAGATCAGGGACGATATATTTGAGAACATTATTGCGCAATGGCATTTCTTAGAACCATTTGTAATTTCTTACTAAAATATTCTCGGGTCTTTGTCCCAGTTCAAATAAGGTTCTAACACTTAAAAGTGCTAACTCTTGGAGCTAATCTAAACTTCTTTAGATCTACAATATTTGAAAAGTTCCAAGCTTAGTACAATATAATTAATTATTAACGATTTATTTGAAATGTTCACTGTATAAATATTAAATAAATAAATATTCACGCAATAATTTGAAAGGCATATAAGTACCAGCTCTAACAACTCCATTTTGCTCTAGTGCCATTCATGATGATATCTTATATCCATTAACTCTAAGTGTTTCTCAAACACCCTAGGAATTAAGGCCTTAGTGAGTTGGTTCACTACATAATTTATAGAATCTACTCTATAACTATTATATCTTCTCCAGCCAAGATTTTTTATGCGGTACTTCTTTTTCTCATGCTTAGACTCTGATGTGCCCTTGGCTCCTTAGCTTAAGCAATTGCTCTAATATTATCAAAAATAGTGAGACATAATCTACTGCACTTGGGACTATTTTGAGTTCTACGACAAACTTTCATTTCCAACCTGCTTCTTTTGTAGTTTTCGAAGCCGCAATATATTCTATCTTTATGATATAATCAGTTATGGACTTTTCTTGAAACTCTTCCAACTGACTGTGGTACCAATAAGAAGATTCATATATCCAAATGTAGACTGTTCACCATCCACATTACCTCCTTTATAAAATTCACATAAATCAACTTTTTCTCTAAGGTATCCATAAAAGGAATGTTTATGGGAATCTTCTTTAGGATCTCAAGGAATTTGGAGAATTGTGAATCCAACTTAATTTTTTAAAATATACACCAATGGGGGATTAATAATCAAAGGATTATTTGTAAACAAAATAGAGTTGGGCTTTAAATTCACCTTGGACGGTTTCACGACAACCTTTTCTTCCCTGTCTTCAATCACCTTTTGTTTCAAAGCTTCTACTTCTTTACCACTCTAAGAGTGATAGCTTTACAATCCTCTTTTGGAGTAGTCTCTATATTACTTGGAAAATTCCTAGATGATTGGCCCTTAATTAAGTTAGCAAGTTAACCAATTTTCACCTCTAGGGACTTCATGATTGTATTCATATTGGTGTAATAAGTTTCAACACTATCAAGTTAAGCCTCGTTCTTGTAAAACCTTCCCTTTGTCTAAATAACATACGTGCTCAAAATTTTTCTAATGAAGGCTAATCTTGGCTATGGATTAATTAAATGCCGTTTGAGGTTGTAGCATATTACTTGAGTTACTATAAGCAAGGTTCTTATGGATATGAAGTCTTAGATGACATATTGAACTTGCTCCAAGTCACCACCTTCACCGGTATAAGACATACTAGCAACCATCGCTGAATCCTTGCTTGATAAAGCCATTCTAGCATTTAGTACAAAAAATTTATTTGCTAAAGTCGAGACTTAATATGAAACGTAACTAAAAGATTAAATTCATGAACTCTCATGACCTTCCTCACAATAAACCTCTTATTAAGCCATTGATAGTTGTTGCATGCCATTTCTTCTAACAAAATTTGAGCTTCATGAGTTGATTTGGATAATAAAATACTATCGACCACCAGATATATAATTGTTCTTGTTTGTCCATTCAACCCATTGTAGAATAGTTAGATTTGGAACCAAACCTGATATCCATGTTGGGGGTACCTCTGAATAAGATCTTTAAACCACTCCTACGCTTTATAAAGAAGCTCAAAATCCATTTTACAAAATTAGGCGATTTCTCCTCAAAGTTGAGCATTTTTTTATGGAGGGAAGAACTTAGTGAGAAATTTCTGCACCAACTCCCCTCATGTTACAATGCTACCTAGTTATAAAGATTGAAGCCAACCTCTCACCTTGTCCCTAAAAAAGAATGGGAACAAGCGCAACCAAATAATGTCCTCTAAAACTCAATTCTCTTTAATAGTGTCATAAATTTTCAAAAACATGGCAAGGCCAACATGGGGTCTTCACTTGACAATCCCCTCATACTGATTTTATTGGACTATGATGATGGGAGCTAACTTCAACTTAAAGTTGTTGGCATTTATTGCTTGGTACTGAGCTCCCGAATAATTATCATTAATCATGGGCCTGCAATAATCTCATAAGGCTTGTGGTTGTTGATTGTTGCCTTTGTTAGCTACTAGAGCTTCATTTCTTCATTCTTTTCTAAGGCTTCGTAAAGTACGCTTTATTTTCAAATCAATGGGTAATAACTTTAAGCTACAAGCTCTTTTCATACACCTTCAAAATAACAAAAACAACCTAAACTCAACAAAATAAAACAAATGCCTAAATTAAGATCAAGTCACTTAACCACAGTATTAGCAAGAACTCAAAAACTACAATCCTCAGCAATGGGGCTAAAAACTTATTCGCAATACACACATACATACAAAACTACAAGTGCACGGGTCGTGAGCAAGTAATAAAGTGATGAGTGAGTATTATCCAATGAGGATTATTCTTTCAAATTAATGTTAATTACTACGGATATTCACAACTTAATTTTATCTAGGCTACCTTAATTTTTGATTAATTGTAAAAAACAAAGGGAAACTATACTAAACAAGTTGAAATTATTATAAGATAAGGAATTTATAATGAATGGGATCCTAGGGTCTTGATTTCACTATATTCTTCCTATCTTTTTCCTGTTTAGCAATTATTAGTTAATTCCATTCAATTCATTAATCAAACGATTAAGATTAATTCCATTATCTCTCGCGAGCATCAAATGAGATTTTATACATATATATTCAAGTTGATATCCTTATCTATACATTCATTAAGCACTCTTAAAAGTGATTACCAAAGTGCTACTGGCCTTTCAATTCAATAATAGCTAAGGTTATATTTCTCAATTCTAATGAGTAAATCATTTTCTCCTAAGCATTAAATCCATATATCTAACTTAACTAAATTATTTCTTGATAAATTAAAAGCATTTAGTATAAAGAAACATAAATGAATTGAATTGAAACTTGTTACAATTAACTAAACAATCCAAAGATAGTATAAATATAGCTACATCAAACTATAGAATAAAGCTTTAGCCACACATAGATAAAACTATAACTAAAATCGTCAAGAAATTCATAGTTGCAAATATTTTTAAATAAATAATATCCATAAATACAAACTTCAATTAAATAAGGGAAAAGATAATATAAAGAAGAAATGTTATGAATATGGTCTTGAAGTTTGAATCCTTCCAAAATCTTTAACCTTTAAGTTTCTCTCTCTAAAAAATAGCTTAATTGTCTTTAGAAATTATGTCCTAAAACCCTAATTTCATGCTTCTTTTTTCCTTTTCTCAATAATGGCCTTTAAGTTTATGTTTATAAGTACCAAATACGGCCAAATTTTAGGGTATTCTCAATTCGAGTTGAGGCCACAACTTGGAGATTCTGGCAATATTGGGTAAGCGACCTATATGATTTTAAGTCAGGGCCCCAAATCTGGGTTATGTTAGGGTTAGGGCCTCATGCTTCTGGATGCATTGAGGTTGCGGTTACAAGTTCGGACTGAGGCCTTAAACCTTTAGGTGAGGTTAGGCTGCAGCTTAGACGATTTGGACCGAAGCCCCAAATTTTACAATTTTTTATTCCAATTCCTACTTTAGGACTGTGGCTTGAGATTGAGATCTTGAGCCATGGTTAGTGATCATATAAATAACTATTTTGCCCTTTTGTTTTAACTTTTTCTCTTCTCGGTGCGCCGCTTTGTTGAAACCTATAAAATAACAATAACATGCATGAAAAGCCATATATTCCTACTTATTTTGAATAATTATCAATTTAAGAGAGTCAAAATATGATATAGATAGAGCTTTTTATTTTAGTATACCATTTAATTTATAAAATGACGTTCTACTCATTAATATCTAATTTTAGCTCATAAAATAATTAACGAGACCGCATCAACTTAATAAATTAATATAAAATTAAAACAATGACAATAATCTTATCCTAATCTCATTAGAACATTAATGTCATGCAAGATGATATATTTTCTGCATGGACATGTGAATGTGGCACCCTTAATCTGTATGACATGTTATTCATTCAATCAATTAACCAAATAAATAAATAACCCATAATTCATAGCTTTTCCTAGGAAGAAAAACATTAAAACTTAACTTAAATTCTTCAAAGTCTTCCTTGAAGTCAACTTAGGCTCTTTCATAATGTTCATTTCCATTTGGTTATCACCTTTTGGAGTTAGGGTTTTAAGCCTTTTAATGTTTTTTGATCCATTTATTTTTAAAAAATAAATTGAGCATATTTAAGGCTTATTTGGCTTTCTTAAAATAAAATTTAAATAAAAAATATTTTTTAGACCCAATAATTTTAATAAAATAACTCAATTAAAATTTTATAAAATTTGACCAAAATTAGAAAAGAGTTTGGCCAACTTTGAATTTGTAAATATCCAAAATTAGTTCAAAAATAAATTTGGATCAAAATTAGGACCTATTTACAGACTTCTCAAACTTTCTTAATCATACGGTAACTCCTAAAATTAGAGGAGGCTAGATGAGAATAACCAACTATGTCAGGGCTTATTTGCAAACTTTACAAACTTTTAAGATTAATCTATAAAATGTGCAAAATGTCTTGGCCAACACATAACTAGTTAAACTTAGAGGGGTTTAGATGATATTTGCTAAATTAAAAAAGCCCTAATCATCGTTTCTTTCTCCCCAGTCGCAACCCTCTTTTTTGGCCTAGCCACCATCGCCAAAAACACTATCCATAGCCGCTGATCACAGTTGACACCATCCGACTCTCCGCCACCATGACCACAAGCAACACTCACTATCAAGCCTGCGCAGAGCCCAACGTCATTATACTCCTCCATGTGTTACCCTCGAATGCTACCACAACAACAAGCTAATCAACAATCTGGTAAGCTCATCAGTGTGGGAACTTGCTACTTTGCTCGCGCCGCTAAAGATCATTGCCTTTAACGCTGTAGGTGGCCAATTGCCATGCACGCTACTGCCACAAATGATTGGCAATTGGTGCCAATCGTGATCTTTAATTTTTTTTGTTCTTTTTTTTTACAATAAAAATAAATTTAAAAAAGAAAAAACGATTAGATTTTAGGTTTACCAATTAGAACCTATGCCAATTAATTGGCATACAAAAATCTATAGAATCACAAATAATTAATCAAGATAAGAATTTGTAATATTATTCCATCACCCTCTTTTGTTACAATTCCAAAAACAATATAAGCAAATATCTAACCATGAATTATTATAGGCATAACCATTCATCACATAATTAAATATACAATTGGTGCCACAATTTACAATTACTACCACACATAAAAATAAATTGTATGTGTAATATGAAATAAGGTGACTTTGATACTAGTTGTTGGTAGAGAAAAAATATTTCTATTTAACAAAATTAATGCAGCGAATGCCAGATCGTCTTGTTCATAATTACATGTGTAAGGATAGAATATTACCACAATTCCTCACTTTGATAAATCTTGAATTGACTAGTTGCAATCTTCTCTACTATCCTCAACGTTCAAATTCAATGCGACTTGGCACATGGATCTTTCCTTAATTTTTAAAATCACTAATACCCAAATCTGAGAAAATAGTAGTAACCAAATTCTTTTCCACGTAAAAAGAATTATTCTTATGGTTAAGGTTAAGATTTACTACTCCTCACCTCCCATATATATAGAAATCTCCCTTGGGTATTTAGAATTAGATTTGGATTAAAAAATTAGAGTTTGATTAGGATTTAAGCTAGTAGAGGGACTGCAAGACCCATGGGCTTCCTAACTTTAACTTAAAAGGCCCAGCTTTAATAATCTTATGACACACCAGTTCTTCTAATTTAACCATAAGCTATTCCACTATAAAGCAAGAGTTGTATTCTAGTAACCCATGTTATTAAGTAAAAACTCTTTTAATTAAAATCCATTTAAATTAAATTAGTCTTGGTCTTTAGACCAATAAACCACTTAGACTATGTAAAAAATGTCTTGTTTTTTTAATTACTTATTTGCCCCTAAGTCATTGAATGCTCTAATGATCATTTTTAATATCTATATTTGTTAATAAATATATAATTCAATAAATAACTTATTTAATAAACTGCGATCACAGATCCAAATGATCAAGTACTGAAAATAGCTTAGGTGAATATTATTTATTGGAGTCCATCTTACAAATATATTGAACACTGTCGTGCTATAGTGAAAAAGAAGTACAACTCAAATACTCCAGTTAATTCCTATATAAAGGCCTCTTATTTCAGACCTAAAGGAAAACACAACTTAAGGCCCTTAGAGCCACAATATATTGAAGAAGAGCAATTTTTAGAGAGAGAAGTAAAGTCAATTCAAGGAAGTAAGAGATTATTGGTGAATCTTTGGCATATCAACCAACTGTGAATCAACATTTATATTGGTTTGCTTTTGGTTGTATCATGTTTATTTTCTTTTTCAGCCATAATTCTCTTATTATCATTAGCTAAATTTATTTTCTAGAATTATTACTTGAACTCAATATGTGAACTTAATTGTTGGATCTTTTTAATAGTTATTTGAACTCAATTCTTCATTATTCAAATTATTTGTTCTTAATGCTTCATTATATCTGATCAATTTTATGATTGATTCGGTAATACTTTGATAAGCTCGGAAGAGACATCATTGTATTTAGACCTAGATAATTTGATGCATGATTATAAAGTAATATTCAATGTTGTATATGCAAGTTTCGAATTATAATAGGGATATACCTAATTGGTGATGCGATATTTCTATATCATAAATTAAGTGCAAGTATACACTATCGTATGCAAGTAATAAAGAGACTAAATAAGTCGGATGTCGAACCCACAGGGATAATTTCTTCTTATTAACCAATTACTAAAATTATATCTTCCTAATAATTATTCAGAAAAATAAAAATCTAAGAATGAATGTAGAAGATATAAAAGTAAAAACACAAAGCAATGAGATTTAAAGATAGCAACGTAGAGAAAACCTAGGATTAATATTATCCCTCAATATGCTTTTTAATGATTAATCCTTTAATATTTAACTCACTTAGTCTTTATTATTGATCAAGATACTAATGTATTCACAAGCCTCTTCCAAGGTCATGCAAGTATACCCTAATTTACCAAATACCTATATTCCTATGGTACTTGTAATAAATTAAGATTCATTAAGATTAGTTCTTATTGATCATACATGCCAATTAGGTATATTCCTATCCTAAATTGAAACTTGCATATGCAACATTGAATGTTACTCTACAATCATGCATCAAATTACCTAGGTCTAAATATTATGATTCCTCTTCCGAGTTTATCAATAATATTACCAATTCATTCACCATATATTGGCCAGATATATTGAAGCATTAAACACAAGTAATTTAAATAATAAATGACTAAGTTTATTAAATACTAAAGGATATGGCAATTTAAGCGCACATATTGAGTTCAAATATTAATCCTAGAAAACAAGTTTAGCTCATGGCTACAAGAGAACAGCAGTAAAAATAATTATAAATCATGATACAATTATTAGCAAACCGATATAGACGTCGAATTGCTCTTAATTGCGCTGCCTAGGAACTCTTGATGCTGAAGAACGTCTTGTATCTCTCTCTAAAGTTGCTTCAATTAAGCTCCTATTGCTCTCCAAGACTCGTGCTCTGTATTCTTGGTGCTCTTGGGTCGTCTTGGATTCTTCCTTGAAGGCTGGGAACGAGTGGCTTTTTATAGGGATTGATTTGAGCTTGAAAATCTCAATTCTCGTCGGACTAGGACTCGCACTACCGCTGGCGCGCTATGCATCTGTCGCTAGGGCGACGCGTGAAAAAGCAATTACCGCTGGAGCGGTGGGATCTTGGCGCTGGGGCGCTGCATGAAAACGGCTTCACCGCTGAGGCGGTATGTTTATAGCGCTGGGGCGATGGATCGTCGCTGGAGCGGTGAATATTCGACGCTGGGGCGCTAGACGCGACTTAAGCAGGTCGTTTTTCTTATTTCGATCACTATTTCAGCGCTGGGGCTAAAATCCTTGTGGCGCGAGGGCGCTGGACTCATAATTTGAAAACTTTGCATTTTAGTCCCTGTTTTCGCTCCTTTTGCGTTCTTTCTTTAAATTTCATTCAAGTCCCTATAAATAACAATAATGCACATAAATAGCCATCTATTCTCATAAAACCATAAAATATCAATAATAAAAACATGAGAAAATATATGACAAATTTGCCCTTATCAATTGGCATGTATGGTTAATAAGACTTATTCTTAATGAATCTTTATTTATTACAAGTACCATAGGAATATAGGTATTTGATAAATTAAGATATACTTGCATGACCTTGGAAGAGGCTTGTGAATACATTAATGTCTTGACCAATAATAAGAAATAGAGATATAAATATTAAAAGATTAAATCTTTAGAAAATATATTGAAGGATAATAATTAACCCTAAGCTGACGTTATATTGCTATCTTATTATTTTATTTAAGTTGTGTCATTTATTTCTGCACTTTTATTTTACTAAATTCATTGTAAAATTAAGAATTAATTTTTTTGAATAATTACAAGAAATATATAATTTTAGTACTTGGTAAAGAATAAAAATTATCCTTGTGGGTTCGACATCCGACTTTATAAGTCCATTTATTACTTGTTATGATAGCGTATACTTGCGGTTAATTTTAAGATATAAAAATATCGCATCAATCACTTACAAGCCCACTGTAGCACTCAAGTCAAAGGATCATATATACTACTCAACTCGAAAGGACCCTTCGTTGACGGCTTACATAGGGTGTCTATTGGAGGCCCTCATGAGTCCATCCTATATCCAATCCTAACTGAATACCCATATGTCAATACGAGCTCCAAGCTCATAGTCGACTAGAAACGACCATCAATACTTTATAGGTACGACATATGCTGATCTATATAAAGGTATCCACTGATAGACCCGCATCATTAGAAATAGATCAGGGACAATATTCAAGAACATGCTTGCGCAACTAACATTTTCTGGCACCTTATTGCAACTCTTGCAACTATACAGTTACTAGTATATTCCCAGGTCTATGTCCCATTACGGACGAGGCTCCAACTCTTAGATCTTTACTGAATATTATAACCAACTAACAATTAGTTGTGCTAATATTTAGCATTTATATCTCTCAGCGTGGCCAATTATGGGCCCTTATCTAAACTCCTTTAGATTAGATCTAAACTCCTTCAGATCATACAATGTCTATAATGTTACATTGTATAATACTATTTAAATTAGCATTAGCGATTTAATGAGAATATACATTTGTATAACTAATAAGTATATGTGTACATTTAAGGATGGCACGTAAGCACCAACTCTAACAATCTCCATTTGCTCTAATGTCATTCCTAATAGTATCATATACACATCGACTCCACATGTTTCATAAACACTTTTAGAGTTGTGGCCTTAAAAAGTGAGTCTGCTAAATTATTTATAGAACACTTCAACAAATAATCACATCTCTTTATGCAAAGATCCCTCTAGTTATGTGAGACTCCTCTTAACATAGTTAGAGTACTGGTATCCTCTTGGCATCTCGACCTATACAATAGCCTAGTTTTATTGTAAAACTATGGGATAGGATCTATCTATCTTGGAACTCTTCCAAGCCCAACGATAAACCTACGAATCCACACTATCTCCTTCACTGCTTTCAAAACAAATCAAGAGTTAATCCCAGATTAGTGCTATTCCAACTCACATAGTACCAATGAGAATGAGCATATACCTAGATGTAGACTCTCTATCATCTAGGTCAAACTAAAAGTCTGACTCTGTGTATCTTCTCACTGTAAGTCACTTTCTCCATATTTGATAAACTTATCCTTTCTACCCTCAAGACACATCTGGATATGTTTGACTACCATCAAATGACAATCACCTGAATCAAACTAGAATCGACTCATAATTCTTATAGTCATACTGATATCAGGTCTCAAACACATCATAGCATGCATCAAGCTTTGAAGAGTTGATGTATCTGATGCATCAGACACTCTAACTCTCTCATCTTCCATCTGAAGATACACTCTTCTCTAAAGATCAATTCGATGTCCAAAAGATATGTTAACTATCTCACAATTAATAAAACTATACCTTTTTAAGATGCTATTAATATGAAATAATTTAGGAGAGTCCTATCAGCTTTCTAGCTCTATCTCTATAAATCTTTATACCTAGTATAAAGGAAGTGTCTCCCTAAATCCTTTATGAAAAAATTCTTATGAGTTACTTTTGACTGACTATAACACACCCACATCATAACCAATGACCAGTATGTCATCAACAAATAGCGTCAAGAAGACTATCATGCTTCCACTAACCTTTCATGCACACAAGCTTCCTCCTCATTTTTTATGAAACCATACAATTTGATTATCTCATCAAAACAATGATTCCAGCTTCACAAGGCTTGTTTAAGCCCATAAATGGACTTCTTCAGCCTGCACATTAGATTGGATGTAAAACCTTTAGACTATTTCATGAATATCTCTTACTCGAAGTATCCATTCAAGAATGTCGCCTTTACATCCATCTGTTAAACCTCAAAGTCATAATATACTGCAAGAGCTAATAACATTCTAATCGACTTTAGCATCAATATCGGTCTAAAGGTTTCCTCTTAGTTGATCCCAGGTCATTGAGGATTACCCTTCTAGAATCAATAAAGGGCCTAGAAGGTCTCTACCTTCTTTCTGACTCCCACTACCTCTTGTAAACATTTTACAACTAATGGGAATAATTCCCACGGGTAGCTGAACTAAATTCCAGACTTGATTATGATGCATAAAGTCAATTTTTGTTTTCATGGTTTCTTGTCATTTTTTGAATCAATGTCTAACATCGTCTCTTTATAGGTCAAATGATTATTTTCTTCTACCAAGAAAACTCTAAGTTCACCTTCATACCTAAAAGGAAACCTAGACATCATTTTTGACCCACTTGGAGAGTGTGCTAAAAGGCTACTGCTTAATTGAGCCTGAGTTCCTATCCTTGGTTCATTGATTATTAGATTGACTTCACCAAGTTTAATTTTTCTATGATTCCCACGATCCATGAGAAACTCTTTCTTTAGAATAGTGGTATATCGAGAAACGAACACACTTCACTTCTCTTAATCATAGAACTAGTATCCTACTAAATTCACAGGATACTCAATAAACCTATACTTGTACCCCTTAGGTGATAATTTATTCTACTGAGTACCTCTTAGAAAATAATATATCTTGCTGCGTAACTCTTACGTAAGCAGGATAACCCTAAGTCTTAACATATTTAAGATACGACTTCCTTTCTATATCTCATACGGAATAGAAAAAACAGCTTCGGATGGAACTTTGCTTAATAAGCAACTGTATTTAAAGCATATTTCCACAGATATAGATCGATAACACTCATTATCAATTGGACCATAACCAAATAAAGTCTGAATCCTTATCTCCGAAACACCATTGTGTTGCGGAGTACCTGGAGGACTATTTTGAGCGAGAATTTCATTCTCCTTTAAATAATCTAAAAAATCACTGCCCATGTACTTACCGCCTCTATCTGATCAAAGGCACTTGATGCACATGCTGGTTTGTTTCTCTACTTCAAGTCAAAATTCTTTGAACTTTTCAAAAGTTTCTGACTTGTGTTTCAAAAGTAACACGTAACCATATCATGACCAATTATCGATGAAGGTTACAAAGTATCGAAACCCACCCATTCCAGTGTGATTCATTGGATCACATACATCACTATGTATCAGTTCCAATAAACCAGAGGCACAGTATCCAATACCAGTAAATAGAGATTTGGTCATTTTTCTTTGAATACAAGATTCACAAACTGGATAAGGTTCCATGGTCAAATTACATATCTGACCATCTTTAACCAGACGGGTTAGCCGTCTCACGTCTATATGACCTAATTTCACATGCCACAGTTTGATATCATTTAAGGATTTTGATCTACAAACATTTCTAATTGTATATTATGTCTATTTATTAACTGACATTTAGCTAATAAAACATCATTCACATCATATTAATATAAGGAACAATTTCTAATATTTATATGATATCCTTCACTATCAAGTACAAGAAAGGACACAATTTTTCAGATAATGTTTTGGATATTATACCAATTATACAATACAACCTTTGTGTTGTATATAAGAAGTAAGTCAAGTTTTCTAACAAATTGAACTTGTAGGAAATCACCATTTTCTACTCTTAACTTTACTTCTACAAGCTGTTGCATTCTAGTCTCTCTCAATCCCAGCAACGTATTACAGATATGAAAGAGATATGCGGTATCGCATACCCAGCATGAACTTAGCATCATATGATATAGAAATGTTTATGTTTGTCAAACACAAACCTGTGGGAGTCTTCATGACAATTATAAAGCTTATAAGGTAATGAGATTTCCAATACCCAACCTTACTGTAGTGGAAACATTTTCCATCTACATTGCTCTCTTGTTAATCTTTATATAAATGTTGTCTCTGAGGACTTATCCTGGGTATTTACCTTATCTTCTTCTCTTCACACATATGGTCTCACTAGATATACTTGGAGTAGAAGATGAAGCACCTTCAACAAATAAGGTCACACCTCTTCTATTCTATCATTTAGAGAGGTGTTATCAGAAATACCTTACGGCAAACTCTAATTAATAATAAATCCAAGATTTTTCTGAATCTAGAACATTTCTAAGATTCATCTGCCGATTAGAGTAATTTTTAGTACCATTAACTTGGACTGCATCAACTATGCACACTAACTAGTTCGTAGTGGCCATTATACTGGATATGCCAAAATAACAGGAGATGTAAGTGGAATAATTATTAAATTGCTAATAAAACGTTTTAAATTATGGGTATAACAATTTTAAATGCCCTCACACTGCTTTACATAATCGCAATAATCTCTCGAATATGAAAATGATAGTTTAAACTCTTTCAAACTATACAGTGGAAACTAGACCCTATTGAAATTTACTTGGGTGTTACGCTGTAGCAATATTGGCCTTTATAAACCCAACAAGTAGACAATACTTGTCAATTGCATCTCATGCAACTTTTACCACTTGATCCTGAATACACCTTATCCTCACGCTAAAGCAATATTGAGTAAGTGTATTCCAAATTAACTTGTCAATAATCAAATATATGTTACTGATACTACCCTCATACTGTAGCAATATTGGGCAATATATTCGCATATATTTGCCTCATCTCATGTTTAATTGATATAGTCCAATCCCAATCAACCAAGTCCTTCACGCTGTAGTAATATTGGAAAAAGGTCGACGTGACTCGTCTAATACCGTATTGACAAGACGGATCACAATAAAACATTATCTCATAATGTAATATTATGAGTTGCATCTCATACAACTCTTACCACTTGATCCTGAATACACCTTATCCTCACACTGTAACAATATTGGGTAACTGTATTCCATATTAACTTGTCAATAATCAAATATATGTTACTGATACTACCCTCACACCATAGAAATATTAGGCAATATATTCGCATATATTTGTCTTATCTTATGTTTAACTGGTATAGTCCAATCCCAACCGACCAAGTCCCTTATGCTGTAGCAATATTGGAAAAAGACTGACGTGACTCGTCTAACACCGTATTGACAAGACGGATCACAATAAAACATTATCTCATAATGTAATATTATGAGTTGCATCTCATACAACTCTTACCACTTGATCCTGAATACACCTTATCCTTACGCTGTAGCAATATTGGGTATGTGTATTCCAGATTAACTTGTCAATAATCAAATATATGTTACTAATACTACCTTCACGTTGTAGCAATATGGGCAATACGTTCGCATATATTTGCCTCATCTCATGTTTAACCGGTATAGTCCAATCCCAATCGACCAAGTTTCTCACATTGTAGTAATATTGGGAAAAGGCCGACGTGACTCGTCTAACACTGTATTGACAAGATGGATCACAATAAAATATTATCTCATAATATAATATTATGAGTTACATGTCATGCAACTCTTACCACTTGATCCTGAATACACCTTATCCTCACGTTGTAGCAACATTAGATAAGTGTATTATAAATTAACTTGTCAATAATCAAATATATGTTACTGATACTACTCTCACGCTGTAGCAATATTGGGTAATACGTTCGCATATATTTGCCTCATCTCATGTTTAACCGGTATAGTCCAATCCCAACCGACCAAGTCCCTCATGCTGTAGCAATATTAGAAAAAGGCTATCGTGACTCGTCAAACACTGTATTGACAAGACGGATCACAATAAAATATTATCTCATAATATAATATTATTTAATCTGATTAAGAGAGATTTTTATTTCTTTCCAAGGTCCCTATCTCATGGGGAGGTGATTCTCAATTAATCAATTTTTTTGTGCAAACACAACTAACCCTTACTAGTAGGGCTCTTATTGTGGTTACCAACACAGAAATATTAATCCTGGTTTATAATGTAGACCGATAACTCTTATCACTGCATCTCATAAATTCCAATTTATAATGTAGACTGATAACTTTTATCACTATATCTCATAAACTCACACATGTAAAATTAATTTTGAAACATTGTTCATTTGTTACTATCCAAGTGAACAGTATCAGCGCCACAGCGCCGAGTTACCAGGGCTCAGCGCTGGGAGGTCAAACCGTCAGCACCGCAGGGCCCATCCTTCTGTGCTACGGCGTTGTGGCGTAAATAACCAATACTGCACGGTGTCAGCCCTTTGGCGTTGCGGCACCAAATGCACCCTCTTTTTGCATACCCATTTTAACACTTGAAACGCACCATTTACACTGAACCTTTTACATCCGTTCACTCAAACAACACTCAAATATCCCATATCTAGCTCTGATACCATATATTTTTAGGATCTAGTATATGTAGGTGTATGCATGTGCAATAGTATTCATTGTATAAAATACGTATCTCATATATAAATACAATAAACATAGTAAATAATATATTAATCATATTAATATATTTGAAGGGTTGAGAAATTATTGAAACGTGTAATGTTTTACACGTGTATCCTGAGGTTCACTTAGAGATCAACTCGTTGGTAGTTCTAGTCACCAACTCGGTGGGCTTGGTAAACTAGAACAACAGCTCTACATCCAGCACTAGGTTTAACTCTTAAACCCTTTTTATTTTATTTTTCCTTTGATCAACTCTTTAATCAATAAAATAAATTTCTGTATTGTTGCATTTGGTAACCTTTAGTAAAGATGAGTTATAGGCTAGTTTCAATGCTATTTCACAAGAGATCAAATCTCCTTCCTTCACCTATTCGGCCACCAATTTGAAACCAAGGCAACAATTACCTTTCTATTTCGAAGTAACAAAGCAAAGAAACAATTCTTCATTTCTTCACCCGTTCACTCACATTTCACATATATATATATATATCTCACTATATTAAAATAATAATATTATATAATAAAATAATAAACTTGGCCACCAAGCTTATAAAATAATATTATTATATAATATAATAATATAAAAAAAGAAATGGATGACAACTAAATGTCATTATATAATATAATAATGTATTGAAATATATAATAATGAGATATTTTTGATTATTTAGCAACTAAATAATCAATATATAAAATTACCATTTTACCCCTCATAAATAGTTACCAAGTCTACCCCCTAATAGGTCCCACCATATCAACACTTGGATAAACTCAACCGATGGTCCATAAAGCATCATATGTCATTATACAATTAGTAAATAACAATTATTAACTAATTATTGTATTTAATGCTTAAATACAGATACTCACGTATTCCTGTGGTAGTGCTGAATATTACTGCATTTAACATTTTAATCCGGTACGTTGCCCCAGTGCTCAACGAGTAAAATTTATATTGCGGGACACCCTAGGTCTACGCCCAATTGGTCAAATTGAACTATTCTATGAGTCCGTGAACATTACCCCAAGCACACGTCACGGAAATACAAATCAGCATGTTGACCATCCAAGCTGAAGTCACAACACATACGTATAGTCCTTCCGTCATGATATCCTAGATGTACAGGGATATAGATTATCATCGTCAAATCTCTATGTGCTCATCCATATTATATCCTAGACTTGTATCTCACTGAACAATATATGTAAACTCTTTTGCCATATTGTTACACCCTGGCGGAAACTCTTTCTCGGGATTAATGCTTGTGGCCACAAGACTTTCTGAGATACAATCTCGAAGCATCTAGATATCTAACTTCCTATGCAAGCTGACGGATCCCATATCTGTATACACTAGGCTCCATAAGCATTAGACCATACCCAGCGGTCATACCATGAAAGGTTTGTGACATGCATGGAACCAAATTATGGTGGATCACTTACAAGCCCACCTGGCACTCAGGTCAAAAGATCACGTATAGTACATAACTTGAGAGGACCCTCTGTTCACGGGTTATATAGGGTGTCTATCAGAGGCCCTTATGAGTCCATCTTATATCCAGTCTAACTGGATACCCATATGTCAATACGAGTTCCAAGCTCACAGTCGGCTAGGAACGACTATCTATACCCTATAAGTACAACAATGTTGATCTATATAAAGGTATCCACCGATAGACCTGCATTGGTAGAAATAAATCAGTGACATATTCAAGAACATTCTTGTGCAACTGACATTTTCTGGCACCTTATTGCAACTCTTGCAACTATGTAGTTACTAGTATATTCCCAGGTTTATGTCCCATTATAAACAAGGCTCCAACTCTTAGATCTTCGCTGAGTATTATAACTAGCTAATAATTTACTATTCTAACATTTAGCAATTATATCTCTCAGCGTAGCCAAGTGAAGGACCTTATCTAAACTCCTTTAGATCAGATCTAAACTCCTTCAGATTATACAATGTCTATAATATTACATTGCATAATACCATTTAAATTGGCACTAGCGATTTAATAGGAATGTACATTTGTATAACTAATAAGTATATATACATTTAGGGTTGGCACGTAAGCACCCATCTTAACAGTTTTAATTTCTGTTGAACCCTACATTATGAGCCATCTCATTGCAATGACCATTAGGATAATTGTCTCTATATAAATCACAAGTATCTCGCAGGCTTCTCACTAAATTAACTCTCAAAGCATCCACCTTCTTGGTAAGAAAGCTAACCTAAGCTGTCATAGATGTTAGAGCATCTATCTTATGTACCCTCACTACCTTCCTTGTGGTTTACCCTCTCAACTAGCCATTGATAACTATTAGCTACCATTTCTTCCAACATATCATAACCTGCATCAGTATATTTGTTCATCAAAGCACCTCTAGCTGCTGCATCCATAATTATTCTCAACTAACCCACAAGTCCATTATAAAAAGTTTGTAATAACAACCACTTAGGAACTCCGTGATGTAGGCACTTCTCAAATATATCCTTAAACCTTTCCCAAGCCTTATACAATCATTCTTGGTTATATTGAACAAAAGATATGATGTCGTTCTTCATCTTAGCAGTCTTACTAGGTGGGAAAAATTTAGCTAGAAACTTTTGCACTAAATCATCCCACATAAAAATTGATCTTAAAGGCAATGACATTAACTAACTTTTGGCCTCGTCTCTCATGGAAAATAGAAACAACTTCAATCTGATGGCATCAACTGAAACTCCATTGAATCTAAAAATGTCATAAATTTTCAAAAAGTTTATTATTGTTTGTTCGAATCATCATATGGAGGCCCTCCAAACTTAACTGAATCCTTAAGCATTTGAATGGTACTAAGCTTGATCTCAAAGTTGTTAGCATTGATAATGAGCCTCCTAATGCTTGAGTTGATTCAATCTACAAATGGTACTGCACACTCTCTCAAAGTTCTTGGATTATTCTACAATAGTAAGGGTACATCACTATAATCTTCCACGTTAGCTCTTTGTGATTGCTCTCTATAAATCCTTTAAAGTGTTCTTTCAATTTTAGGATCTAAAGCAATTAAATCAAGGTTATGAGCTCTCTGTATACATTAGAATGTCAACCTAAAAACAACACAATGTAAAGCATACAAGTAAACAAGCAAAAATAAAAGTCTGAATTAAAAACAAGATGAAGTAGTATTAGTATTAAAGAAAAGCAAAGTAACGAGTCCCCGACAATGACGCTAAAAATTTATTGATGTGTATGCATATAATATATATGCTTATCCTATGCGTAAGTACATGCTATCACTAACAAGTAATAAAAAGTGAAGAGTGTCGATCCCATGAGGACTAGTACTTCGCTCTATTCAAGTACTAAAATTGATTCTCCTATTTTTATCCAAAAAAATTAATTCAATTAATAATGAAATTAAATGATAAATTAACAACTAACTAAGCAAGATACAAATTCCAACACACTCAATATAAATAGAGTCCAGGAAATGTAGTTATTCCTTAACCCGTGCTTGTTATGGATATACTTTAAATGACAATTCATTGGTTAAATATTGGTTACAATACTAAGCTCATTGCAAACCTCTTTCAATGGTCAAGTGATTAAACCCCAACAACCTAATATCTATATTCCTGTGATGCTAAGATTAAATGGAATTCATTAAGTTCGAGTTATCTTAATCATGCATGCCCACTAGGTATATTCTATTCCTAATTGAAACTTATAGATGTTACTCCATAATCATACATCTCTTTGTCATAAACTCTTCAATGAGATGCCTTTTTCAAGTTTATGTCAATGAATCCAAGGTTCATATATGAGATTGGCTAGATTAAATGTAAGCATTAAGTATCAATAAAATGAATAAAAACCAAGTTTGTGCATTCAAAGTTGAAAAATTTACAAACACGTAGTTAAGTTCAAATTTACAATCCTGGATAAGTGGATTTAGTCCAACATAATAAAGTTTAGGAAATATATTACAAGATAAAGCATAATGAAACCAAGTTTATATCACACAAGTGCAGAAATGAAGTTTAGATGATCTTTCTAAGCCTTAGCTCTAATGCTTCTTTTATAAGTAATAACCTCATTTGATTGTGTTGATCCTTCTCCAAATGCTTTACAAGTGTTAAAATGTGTTTTCTTACAGTTTAAAGGTGAGGCTTTTAGATCTAGAACTTGTTCACTTAATACTATGATGAAAGTAAGTATTCCTTTCATAAAATTCCAAAAGAGTTACTTTATATAGTGTAAATAATAACTGTAATGTCGCAGTATTTTCCTTTATAACATAGGGGCATTGCAAGCTGTCATGTATAAATACTATGGTGTTGAAGATTAGCAACCTTGGGGTGTTCTAGCACTATTGCTTCCCTTCCAATGCCCCACTTCCTCTTTGCCTTCAACACTACTATCCTCCATACTAACATTATGGCATCCAAATTCCTAGAATGTCAGGGCGTTCATTGTTCAACGCTGTAGCATACATCCTATATGGATGAATGCTAGCGCATTTTCCTCATTAACACAGTTGCATTTTGCTCATTTTCTGCGGCTAATCTCTAATTTCCTGCTCTTTTGTCTCATTTTTGCTATTTTTCTTTCCATTTACTTATTTACATACTTGTCTTATAATTTTAACATAAGTATACATAAATATACCACAATTATAAAAACACAGTAATAATTAAACCTAAAATGGGACAATTGTTTATATCTATTTTACGCTTATCATTGTTTCCATATGCTTAAACTTTTCTGGTGTGCCATTAGCTCTTAAACATGAGCAATTGCCATATTATTGCCGTAATATAGTAGAATAGGATCCATTGAACTTGAAACTATTCTGAGCTTTGTGAAAAACTTACATATCCACATCGCTTCCTTTATAGCTTCTGAAGCCGTAAGGTATTCTTCCTCTGAGGTAGAATCAGTTGTGGACACCTTACATTTGCACTCTTCTAACTTGCGACATTGTTGAGAAGATCATATAATAGATGTAGACTTTTTATTATCCGGATTAGACTGAAAGACTGAATTTGTATATCCCATCACTTGTAAGTCACTTTCTCCACAAATTAAAAACTTATCATTTGTACTCTTAAGGTATTTCAAGATATGTTTCACATCCATCCAATGGTTATAGCCTAGAGCATACTAATACCAACTCATAACACTTACAACTACACTGATGTTAAGTCTTGTACCTAATATGACATACATCAAACTACCTACAGTTGATGCATATGGTATGTTAGACATTTTAACTCTTTCATCTTTAACTTGAGGACACATTCTTCTAGAGAGATGAATGGCATGTTTGAAAAATACATTAACTATCTCACAATTACTAAAATTATATCTTTCGAGAATACTTCCTATATATGAGGATTGAAAGAGTCCTATCAACCTCCTAATTGTCAAAAGTCTCTCCTAAATCTTTCGTAGAAAAGTCCTTACTCAGATAACTCTTAACTGATAGTAACATACCAATATCGTTTTTGACAATGAATATGTCATCCATGTAAAGAACAAGAAAGATAATCATGTTCTCATCAACGTTTTTGTTCACACACACTTCCTCTTCATTTTTTATAACACCAGACCCTTTGATTATTTTATCAGGCTGATGTAAAACTTTCAGGCTACTTCATAAATATATTTTCCTCGTGATATCCATTTAGGAATACCATTTTTACATCCACTGCTAGATCTCAAAATCGTAATATGCTGCAATAGCCAATAAAATTTGAATCGACCTTAGCATGACTACTAGTGAAAATGTTTCTTTATAATCGATCCCAGGTTGCTAAGTAAAACCTTTTACCGTCAGTTGGGTTTTTAATGTCTCTACCATCCCATTGGGCCCTTTACTTTTGCTTGTAAACTCATTTATAACCAATAAGAACAATGTCCTTGAGAAGCTCAACCAAGTCCCAGACTTGATTGACATGTATAGAGTTAATTTGGATTTTATGGCTTCTTGCGTTTTTCCTAAATCAATGTCTAACATCACCTCTCTATAAGCCAATAGGATCTTTTTCTTCTATTAAGAAAATGTCAATGACACCTTCAGACATCATACTATACCTTACCGGTGGCCTTAAGATCATTTTCGACCTATGTGGAGGGATTGTTAAAGGTATCTCACTCAATTGAGTCTAAGGTTCCATTATCAGTTCATAAACCTTTAAATTGACTTCTTCAAGTTTAATCCTTCTATAATCCCCATGCTTCATAAGAAAATTTCTCTAGGAAAGTGACATTACGAGAACGAACATGTTTCGTTCCTCTAGATCATAAAACTGATATTCTATAGAATGTTTAGGATATCTAATAAACTGATATGTATAACCTTCAAGTGCAAGTTTATCCTGCCGCGTAACTTTTACATAAGCAGGACAATCTCAAATCTTAACATACTTAAGACTCAGTTTCCTACCAATCTATATCTCATACGGAGTAATAGGAATGGCTTTTAGTGGAACTCTGTTCAACAAGTGAGCAGTAGTTTTTAGAGCATAATCCTATAGATATAAAATCGATGATGCTCACCATTTATCGGACCATATTTAATAAAGTCCAATTCCTCCTCGCCAATCCAACATTATGTTGAGAAGTACCTAGAGGACTATACTAAGTGAGAATTATATTCTTCTTTAATAATTCGTGAATTTATTGCTTATGTATTCACTGCATCGATCTGATTGAAGACATTTAATGTAAGTGAATTTAAACCTAAGATGCATGCATGTGAGTTTGTGTCTATCATTCAAATATAGCATACGTATCATATACATACATGTGCAGCGGATTAACGGAATACAAATTACTCAATGATAAACACAAATAAACTTTATATGTTATCTTATAAATGTAAAATACATCAAGATTGAGAAATATTACCATGTCAAGCCTTTGGTATTTGGTCGAATCGGAGTACCCGCCTTTGAAGCAACTCGTTCACAATTTTAGTTCCTTAATATGGTGGGCTTAGGGAAACTAGAATAGCAGCTTTTTCAGCAAAGGATTCAACTCTTGAATCCTTGTTTCTACCTTGTAATATGGGTGACCAAAAAAATGAAAGAGTTGTGTTTTTGTGCTCTCAACACTTGAAAGAATTTTCTAACACTTAACAAAATTCACTTCTCTTACTTCCTTTAACCCTTTGCACGAATGTTTGATAATTAATTGAGTAATTAATTGCTCTTTTATTTGTTTTTTATTTTCTATCATTTTCTCACCTAATGGAATCCATTATGTTTGCCATTAGTGCTTTGTTTATTATTATCTTTCATTTTCTCACCTAATGGCATCCATTATGTTTGCCATTAGTTTTTGTTTATTATTATTTATAATAAACCAAATGAAAACAAAATAAAATAAAAAATTATTTAAATGAACTTGGCCTTAATCTAGGGCAAATGAGAAAACACTTTCTCATTATTAAGAAACATCTTAAGGCCTACCATTAACAAATACCACCCATTTATACTTATCATTTTATTTAATAAATATTAAACAAATGATTTTAATCATATTAAATCATGGTAGAAACACATGCCAATTTAAATAAAAAAATTAATTGTTTGATTTCAATTTAAATAATAATATCTTATATTATTATTATTTTATTCAATAAATATTTTAATGAATAAAATAATGATATTATTTGTACAACAAATAAGGTCATTTTGGTAATTTCTAAATCAAACAATAATTGGCCCATATGTGCCATGTGTCAACATCCCATTGGTCAACAACTAATTGTTAACTAATTGATGTACTTACCTCTTAAGTCTTGACACATGCACGACCGGAGGGAAACCGAAGTAAATGTCCGGTCTGCAGAAATTTTTTGGATCAAATTATTCAATCTGGTACGCTGCCCCAGTGCACAACGAGTATACTTTATATTGCGGAACTCTTTAGGTCCACTCTTGATTTTTCAAACATAACTATTCTGTGAGTTCGAGATCAATGCCTCACGCACACGTCACGGATATTACAAATCAATGTAGTAGACCATACAAGTTGAGGTCATAGCGCATATGTATAATCCTTCTGTCAATCATATCCTGGAAGAGCAGAGATATAAATCACTACCGTCAAATCCCTATGTGCTCATCTGTAAACTTATCTCCATACATGTATCTTAATAAATAATATATGCAAACACTTTTACAATATTGTTTAACCCTGTAGGAAACTCTTTTCTTGGGTTCGTTGCTTATGGCCATAAGACTTTCTAAGATACAGTCTTTAACATCCGGATATATAACTCATCCATATGAGCTGACGGATTCCATATCTGTATACACTAGACTCCATAAGCATTTGACCATACCCAGCGACACCCATCGGTCACACCATGAAAGGTCTGTGACATACGTGGAACCAAAGTATGGTGGATCACTTACAAGTCCACAGTGGTACTCAGGTCAAAGGACCACATATACTACTCAACTCGAGAGAACCTTCCATTGACGGCTTTAGAGGATGTCTATTAGGGTCCTCATTGAGTCTGTTCAGTATTCAGTCCTTATTGAACACTTGCATGCTATACAAACTTCCAACAAGCTCATAGTCAGCTAAGAACAACCATCTAGACCATCTAGGTATAGTATACACCGGTCTATGTAAAAGGATTCCACCATCAGACCTGCATCGGTGAATTAAGATAAGAAACATATAATTTGAGAATAGACTTGCATAATAACATTTCTTAATACCTATTGCAACTCTTGCAACTATGTTATTACTAATGTATTCTCAGATCTTTTTATCGTTACAAACAAGATTCTAACACTTAGACTTCACTGATTAATATAACATGCTACCCCTTTAGCATTTATAGTTTTCAGTGATGTTAACTCTTAGCATTGATCTAAACTTCTTTAGACCAAATCTGAACTCCTTCAGATCATATAATGTCTGTAGCATCAAAACCATTAAACCATTTAATAATAGTAATTAGCAATTTAACAAATAATGAACTGGATAAATATTATAAAATAAAATATTCATAAAATAATGGGACAGCAAAAGGCACAAATCCCAACATTTAATATACATAGCAGTTTGTTTCTCTACCTCTAATTGAAATTCTTTAAACATTTCAAAAGTTTGAGTTGTGTCTTATTAGAAACACAAGTCTGTATCGTGACAAATCATCGATAAAAGATGACAAAGTATTAAAACCTACCCATAGCAATGTGATTCATTAGAGTACTTACATCACTGTGTACTGATTCTAATAAATTAGTGGCTTGGTGTCCACCACCAAACAAATGAGATTTGGTCATCTTTCCTTCAATACAATATTCACAAACCAGAAAGGGTTCTATGGTAAGATTAAGTATCTAACTATCCATAACTAGATAAGGTAGGCACTTACACTTATATGACTTAATCTCATATGCCACAATTTTATATTATTCAAAGTTTTTAAACTGCTCTTACTATTCTCTTAAGAGGTTTACTTTTCTACAGTTAGGTACTTTAGACAGTAACATTTATAATGTCCAACCTCACTGCAAAGGAAACACTTTCCTTTACATTTGTTCTCATTGTGTGTATTAGATATTGTTGGGTGTTGATTATTCTAGGGTGCTTGCATGTAGGATGTGTTTATCATACAAAACAATATACATATCTCATACATATATGTGCATAGCGGAAGATTAAAATTAATACAATGAACACATGTAATACATATTTATCAAATGAAAAACGAGATTGAGAAATTTATCCATGAAGCCTTTGAATTAATTTGCTTGAAGTCCACCATGAAATGAAACTTTGATCAATCCTAGCAATCAACAAGGGTGGGTTTGATTGTCTAGAATGACAATATGTTAATCCAGCATTTAGTTTAACTCTTAAACTTGATTCAAAGTTAAATTCTTTAACTTAGTTAAATTTGTTTTTCCTTTTATTCAACTCTTGAATAAAAACAAATTTAATTCATGTTTTAATGGCTAAATTAATTGAAGAAGATGATAAATAGAAAATGTTTTCAACTCTTGAAACATTTCAATTTTCGTTCTTCATTTCTCTCTTAATTTTCTAGCCAACCAAAAACACTTAACATTTGTTTTAATCAAATTAAATTAATTTGTTTTATCTTTTGTTCAACTCTTGAACAATTAAAACAAATCTATTTTTGTTATTACATTTAGTAACCATTTATATATTTATTTTATTGTTCTAACACTTAAAACACAAAACAAAGAATTTCAATTTCTCAAATTGAAATAGCCACCAAAATTGCACAATCTAAAAACTTAAAACTTTTGAATTTCATTTTCCTTTATATACTAATGCATAAATTTCAAACTAATTTGAATTTTATTTGCATTTAATTTAACTTAACCTAACTATAGTTAATATTTAACCTTAGTTAGGTTAGTTTAACTTATCCCTTAAGTTAATAAATATTTAAATATTCTAACTATAGTTAACTAACTTAACCATGGTTAGGTTAACCTTTACTTAACCATTAAGTAAAGTTAACTTAACTTAACCATAGTTAAGTTAAATCATTTATTTAACAATTAAATAAATAAATATTTATTTTAATTATTTAATAATTAAATAATCATAAAGTGAAATTACATTTATATCCTTACTAGGTTACCAAGTTAACCTAAAGTAGGTCCTACCATTTAACTATATACTTTAGTTAACTTAACCTTAATAAATTGTTGAATTATACTGTATTGAACTATTCAATACAGTAAACTGCCTAAGTGCACAAAGAGTACATTTCATATTGGGACTCTTTAGGTCTACACCCGATTTGTCAAATGGAACTATTCCATGAATCCGTAAACGATGCCCCATGCACACGTTATGAATATTACAAATCAGCATGTTAGACCATACAAGTTGAAGTCACAACGTATACGTATAATCCTTCCATAATTTATACCTTGGATGTGCGGGGATATAAATCAGCATCGTCAAATCCCATTTGCTCATCTATAAACGTATCTCCAGATTCATATCTCGATAAACAATATACGGAAACACTTTTGCTATATTGTTTAACCATCTGGAAAACTCTTTTCCCGGGTTTATACTTGTGGCTACAAGACTTCATGAAATATAATCTCAGAGCATCGGATATACAACTTACTTACGTAAGCTGACGAATCTCGTATCTACGCACACCGGACTCCATGAGCATCGAACCATACCCAGCGACACATAGCGATCAAACCATGAAAGGTCTCTGACATATGTGGAACCAAAGCATGATGAATCACTCACAAGACCACCATGGTGCTCGGGTTAAAGGACCACGAATACTACTCAACTTGAGAGGACCTTCATTTGATGGCTTCATAGGATATCTATTGGGGTCCTCATGAGTCTGTTCAATATCCAATCCTGACTAGATACCTGCATACCTATACAAGCTCTAAGCTCATGGTCAGCTAAGAAAAACCATCTGAACCAGTCAGATATAGACATACACTAATCTATATTATGTGAATTCACCGATAGACCCGCATTGGTGATCATAGATCAGGAACATTATGTTTGAGACATACTTACATAATGACATTTCTTAACAGCTATTGCAACTATATTATTACACATATACTCTCAAGTCTTTGTCCCATTATAGACAAGGTTCTAACTCTTTAGACATTGCTGACTCTTATAAACTGATAACTCTTAACAGTGCTAACTCTTAGCATTTATAACTTTAGCTTTGCTAACTATTAGTTCTAATCTAAACTCCTTTAGATTAGATCTGAACTCTTTCAGATCAAATAATGTCTGTAATGTTACATGCATTATACCATATCAATATGATATTAACAATTTTTATTCGAAATGTTTATTGTATAAATATTAAACAATTAATATTCATACAATATTGGAATGGCACGTAAGCACCAGCTCCAACAGATATATCAAACAATTTTTTAGATAGAGCATAATATTACTTGCACTATTCCTGAGTACATGCTCCCACTGAATATCAATAGATATTGAGGCTAGGATTTATGATTTTACTCTTCAATCATCCATTATTCATTTTTGATAAGTTTCTACCTCTTTTGAAGAAGTATTATCAGAAATGCCTCTTATTCTCTCCTGATCAATGACATATCCAAGTTATTCTGAATCTAGAATAATTCTTAGATTCATCAACCAGTCATAATTATTTATCTGGTACCTTACAATTTGTGTGCATCTAATATGTGTATCTAATATATTTCTTGTATTCATTTTATCTACATAAGACAAAATAGTAGATGTCTAGTAAAACATTTCTATTCATTAATTATAACACTTTAGATATGGATATAATAGTTATATATTTTCAATCTAAAATCGCCATTTTCTGCTTTATATATTCCCTTTAATCTCTCAAATAGGAAAACAAAAATTTAAACGCTTTAAATTTTATAGTGAAAAGTAGATCTAATCAAAATTCTACTTTAACCTCACGCTTTAGCAATATTGGTCTTTATAAAACCCATAAAATAGAAAACTCTTGTCAATCGCATCTTATGCAACTCTTATCACTAATCCTAAACACACTTTATCCTCATAATAGCAACTTGAAATCAATTAAATTCTAAATTTTTCTATAATTCTTTGATTTTTTTAATTTTTTTGCCTTATTTCTTTTGTTTACTTATATGTAATGATAAATAACAAAACTTGAACGAATTAGGAAAAAAAAAGAGATAAAAGTTGTAGAAAAAAAAACAAAAATGATAGGGTGCATATTCAAGGGACTAAAACTAAGGGTGTGGATTGAAAAGAAAGAACAAACAATGAAAATAAAGGATATATCAAGTCTGTTTAAAGCCTAAGCTCTTATACCAATTGATGTGAACCCTATAAAAAAAAAGTGAGACTTAATGCTCAATAAAGTTCCTTTGTGAAGGATCGTTCTAATTCAGATTCACAAAATAAACAAAAATAAGGATCTTGACTCGTTATCCATAAAGAGATAAGAACCAAAGGTAAAAAAAATTAAAGCAGATGTCACACTTAAGAAAGATGAGAAGATTGTCAATGATAAGTCATGGATGAACACTACAAGAAAAAATCTTGAAAAATTATGAAAATTTCTTTGAAGAGTCGAGAGAAAACTCTCACTATTATTGTTAAAACCCTAAATTCCCCTTAAGTTATAGGGCCTTATATAGCCAAATTTACTAAGAGCATAAAAAGAAAAAATAAATCAAATCCTAAGTTATAGTAGAAATTGATTACAAAAAAAAGAAATAAATAACAAGAATATTAAGGAAACAAATTTTCTTGTATCCTTGTTTTTAAATATAACCTAAGAATAAAATAGAAAATAAATATCTAATAAAGCTGCATGAACAGTAACTTGTAAATAGTGACACAGGATCTTCCTTTCTAAATTGATATGTGCCAAAGCTTCATTCCTAAATTGATATGTACCAGATCTTCCTTCCAAAATTGATATACACCTTATTTTATTTTATTTTTATTTTTTTTGTAAATTACTCCAAATCACTTAAAGAAACTTGAATAACATTGATAAGGCATTAATAATCTTGAACACTAAAATTCAATCAGATTAGTATCTTGAACAAAGCATGAATTTGAGATGTGCTTAATGAGCCTATATAAGACTTTCTTCATTTTCTTAGTTCTTACCTTTGTTATTGAACCCCCATGGATGCTCAATGGATCTTGTAAAGCTTTGGCAACCTAATTCGCATCACAAGTATTGATTATGAACCAACCCATTAATTTGTTTTTAAGTTAGCTCTATTATATTTTTTGTTCTCTTTGCTTAAGGTCTAGCAAATTACTAAATTTGGAGAAATTTGATAAGCATAATTATGATTAGTATTTTTATCTATGTAAACTTAGTATTTGTTTATTTGATTTTAAATATTTAGCTATTTATACATATTATGATTAATTTATAGGTTTAAAGACATTTGACACAAGACAAATAGAAATTAGATGAAAAATGGGTGAAAAGTTCAAAAAAGAAGCCAGTGTCGTGGCCTTAAAAGGCAGTGTCACAGCGCTAGTGGGGAGAAAAGAAATATCCTAAAATAGAATCCGAGTGTCGTGACACCACTATACCAATGTCGTAGCGCGAGAACATGTTAAAGATCCCCCAAGTTAGAATATAAACGTCGTAACATCTAAGACTTAAAATTGTAGTGCTAATGTGACTAAGAAATTAACCAAAATTGAGAAGCTAAGTACATAATGCTAATAAGGCAATGCTATAGCAGTGAACTAAAATTGAGCCAATGTCAAACGCTGGGTAGTCAAGACCGTGGCATTGAGGCAAAATTTGAGAAATCCCATCATGCCTTGGATGCGAAGGATACCCTAATTGAAAGCTTTAAACCTATAAGTAAAAACATTATGGGTCAAAATAAAAGACATCACAAGGGAGCACATAATAACAAGTTATTTAGAGTTTAGAAAAAATTTAGAGGTTGGAGAAGAGAATTCTATAGCAAGGACAAAAGAGGGAAGATGAAGATTTCAAGGCATTATCTCTTTTCTTCTGTTATCTTTAACTATTATAGATTACTCTTCATCATAATAATGATTGTTATATACTCTAGAACTCTATTTATTACCATAAGTTAAGTTTTAATTACTAAGATTTCAACTTTGAACTTAATATGTAATTGAATTCAGTTTCTTATCTTATTTTATTAAGTGAACAGTAGATTATTCAATGTATCTTATGTTTAATACCTTCTAATTACTTGATCAGTAATTAGATTGTCTTAAGAACCACAATAAACTTGAAAAAGTGGATTGTGTGTTTTTCCTTAGATAAATTGATGTATGATCATAGTATGATAACTATGAGTTCTATATGAGATAAGAATATTCTCATATGGCATACATGGTATTATAAACCTACTTGTAATGGATTTTACCTTTATGTGATTACTATAAGAATATAGGTAATTGTTAGGGTAAGATAGATTCATTTAACCATCGGAAGACATAAGTGAAGACATTAGGGTTTTTCCAATAATCAATATTATTGATAAAGTAAATTAAGAGGAGATTAATTGATTCAAGTAAAATATCGAAGGATAGTTGTATCCCTAAGTCTAATTAGTTTTGGTAATTCATGCTTATTTGTTGTGTCATCTTTTGTGTATCACTTTCTAATTGTCTAGATAAACGTAAGAAGGCAAAATTTTAGTAATTAGCAAAAATAGGATAAAAAATCTTTATGGGAATGATACTTTACTCATTCGATATTACTTGTTTGTGATAGTGTGTACTAGCACTTTAGTAATTCACTTCAATAGAGGATCCTCAGACTATGCTGCAGGTTATTATGGATTCCTTTTCTAAGCTATTTTCTTTGATGCCTTGTTTAAATATAGAGTTAGAAACTGTTCTTTAGGGTGTGCAACCGAGAGTCATGGCTACTGTTAATAGAATCTTAGATGCTCCATTTATAGTAAATGAGATAAAGAATGTGGTCTTTTAGATATTTTCCACTAATGGGTCGGGACTGAATGGTTTTATAACACTATTCTATTAGAATTATGAGGAGAGATCAATGCAGATATCACTAGCATTTGTCTACAATTCTTGAAAAATGGTGGTAATCTTAGTAAGATTAACGAAACCCTAATTGTGTTAATTCTTAAAATTGAAGAGCCAAAATGTGTTACTGGTTTTCCTCCTATTAGTTTCTGTAATGTCATCTATAAGATAATTTCTAAGGCATTGGCTAATAGATTACAAGCTATATTTGGTGATATTGTGTCTCATTCTCAAAGTGTTTTTTGTCCCTGGATGCCTTAAAACTAATAATGCTACTATTGGCTTTTAAGTGCCTCTATACATTGAAAAGAAGATTAAAATTGTAGGAAAGATTTTTTGCTATAAAGCTTGATATGTCAAGAGTATATGACTGGGTTGAGTGGCATTTCGTGGAGGCGGTGATGCAGAAATTGGGTTTTTCTAATTCGTGGGGTTGAAAGGTGATGCATTGTGTAATTTCTATTTCATTCTCTTTTTGAATAATGATGAAGTTTAAGGGGTTTATTATTCCTGCACTGGGTATCTAGCAAGGTGATCCTCTATTACCCTACTTATTTATTTTATATTCTAAAGGCCTATCATACTCATTCAGTAGAAGGAAATTGTTGAAAATATTTGTGTTATTAAGTGTGGACGGGGCAGGCCAAGGATTTCTCATCTCTTTTTTGTCGATGACAGCTCTAGGGCAAGAAAGTAGGAATGTGTTACTGTTAAGTGGGTTTTATAGATGTATAAATCAATATTTGGGCAAAAGATAAATTTTGAAAAGTCAACAGTATTTTGTAATTTAATGGAAAGGACATGCTCAAACATCTTTAGAATCTTCTTCAGGTTTTGGCTAGTTAAGAAACATGATAGATATTTAAAGGTTGTCAGGATATGCCGGTAAAGAACATCAATCCATGTTTGCTCAGATTTGAGATAAAGTTTGGAATTGGTTGAAGGGTTGCAAGTCTAAACTTTTCTCAACTATCGGGCATGAAGTACTTCTCAAGGCAGTGGTTTAATCTATTTCGAATTACTCGATGAATTTGTTTCAGCTCCCTAAGTCTTATCAATGAACTTCTTCGACTTAGTGCAAGGTTTTGGTGGGGTGGTTTTGAGGAAAAATAGAAGTCGCATTTGGGTAAATGAGATGCGCTCTATTTGCACAAGGATGATGGTGGTCTTGATTTTTAAAACTTGGAGATTTTTAATCAGACATTACTTGTAAAGAAAGGGTGACAATTAATTAGTTATCCTCAGTCTTTAGTTGCACGGGTCCTTAAGGCTTGCTACTACCATGCTAGGTGTAATATCCAATCCCTATTAGTAGTATTGGTACCTAAATTTCGGTATAGAGTAATAAAGACACTATAGGGTTACCTGATTCTAACCCTATTAGAAATATTCTTTTTATGATGTGTGTGAGAGATATTAGACCTAATTTGGTAATTTCACACTCGGTTAGAGCGTCGGACGACCCAAGAATATTTTTGAAATTTTTCTCTATTGGTTTGGAAAAGAAAATTTTAATTTACTACATGAATTTTCATTTAAGGGTTATGTATGGAACAAGCCTTTATTGAAAAACACAATCCATATATGAAAGAATGGATCAATTAGATACAATTTCATGTATTGCCAAGTTGGGAATTCTAGTTAATTCCTTTGACTATTCTAACTAGATAGTTACAAAAGAACCAATTACATACTTAGTTTCCAACTAATGGAAAATTAAAAATTTAGAGTAAGTTGAGGGGCAAATTGGTCAATTGAGGGCACTGAATATATAGTAGAAGTGTGTAAAAATTTCAAGAGATTAAAGCGTAACACTTAGAGCAAAAGAGAAGCAAAATTCGTGCAAGAAAGAGTGGTGCTGCTACAGTGAAATTTCAGTTTTTTTTCCATGATTTTTCATGCTTAATCAAGCTATAATAAGGTCAAGTATAAGTTCCTAAGCTCAATTGAAGCCTCCATTAGTGAAAATCCTAGAAAAAGAGGTAAGAAAATCATTGTTTTGTAAGGATGATAAGTGAACTTTCAAGATTTCTTCAATTGATGTTTTTGTGTGTATTCTTAGTTTAGATTGAGTTGAATTCTAGTGTAGAGCTTGAAGGAGTCATCAAATTGAAGAAATTGGCAAGGTAAGAATTAGGGTTTTGGGTGATTTTGATGTAGAGACTTTAATTGGTTGTAATTAGGGCATTAAAATGAAGTTGGCTTGATTTTGATGCAATTGAAAAAAGAAATGTGTTGGAACGTTCATAGGGTGAAATTCTGCCACTTTAGTGAAGTTAGGGTTGAGATGTGTTTTGGTTGAGTGATTGTGTATAAATGGTGCTTTATGTATATTGAATGTACATGGTTGATGGAAAAATCAAAAATGAAAAAAAAGGGGACATAATTATCCATTTTGGTAAGGTGAATGACAATTATGTCCAATCAAATTTATAAGATGTTAAGAAATTTTCAGGGTGTCGGATGGTGAGTTAGATTAGATTAAATGACTCTGTAAATGAAAATTGAAAAGTAGTATCCATCTGGATTTTGTATGCCGATTAGGGCGTTTAGTAGTTAAATGAGATTCTAGTGTTTGAATTAATTCTAAATGTCATTTATGGTGTGTAGGTGAAGAAACCTGAGACCGGTAACGGGAGCAGAAATCCGAAGCGAAATTGAGCTCGGAGTGGTTATGAGTGAAAACCTGTCATTTTATTTTATCTTTTGTTTATTATGTTTCCGCATAATGAAATTGCATGTTTTATGTGCTTTTAATGCATAAACATGATTTGTGATTTTGATATATATCCATAGATATGATTTTACATGTTCGGTTTAAGAAACAGTTTTAAAACTACTACATTAGTTTCGAAAGGCTATTGGTACCCCAGATTACAGTGGTGGTGATGGTTTATGACTCAGCCGGTATATCCCGTACACATGGGTAGGTTTTGGGGGGTGTGTCACTAACTCTGGGAAGTTGGGTTATCCAGTCATGTGAGTCGCTCTATGTGTACGGGGTATTATCTCGCTATATGTAGGCGATGTAGAACTCCACTGTATAGCTAGTGAGATGTCTTGAGATGTCACTGTGGGTGTTGCTAGTTGAGGCACCCCGTGACCTACTCGCGTGTGCGGGGTTAGTTGAGTCACTGCGTGAGTATAGAGCTTTAGGGTTACTATTGGTACAGTTTAGAAAGAAAATGACCAAACGAGGGCTTTAATAGTTTTTAATCTACCGATTGCATATTATGAGTTTATATGCACATGCTAGTTATTATGTTGTACAAATTTTGGATATTATTTTTTGAAGATGTAAATAAAACCCGCTCGACAAGATTTCATCGGCATATGATGTTAAAAACCATTTTATAGCTTTCTACAAGTTTTAGAATCATGATTTATACATGTCTTTTAGAATTATTTTCTATGCAGAATTTTATTTTATTTGAAATCTTAAATACACTCACTGAGCTTCTTTAGCTCACTCGTTTTGTGTTTTATATTTTCTAAACCCTCTTCCGAGGTGCAGATCTCGATACGCAAGCTGCTGATTCTCCCACAGCTGATTAGTGGGCCAAATCTGAAGATCATTTTTATAAATGTACATGTGCTAAATAATACCATTTTTGCTTTCTATATAGTAGTTATGGCATGTGTATTTGTAAGTATGTTTTGAACCAATAAGAAGAGATTTTGATTTTATGACGATCGTTTTTACTTTTTATGAATTGTGCCCGTTTTGTGATTTAAATGAAATTATTGAGTTTAGTTGAATTGATTTTGGAAAGGACCAAAAGTCCTATTTGGTAATATTGAGAAGTGTTTGAATAGAAGTGAAATTTCTTTGCAGGTTTTATATTGAATTTTTAAAGAAAAACAGGAGAAACTCTGGCCCTTTTTTTTAAAAAAAATTTAAGAAGTTATTTTCATATATATTTCAAGGTTTTCTTAATAATAGTAAGAACTAAAAAGGGGTTCGCCTCGTGGAATTTTTCAACTTACCCAATTAAATTTTGAGAAACTTTCGTCGGAGTGCCCGGCAGGGCCGCTGGGATCTACAATAGAGGGTATTAGGGCGGGTCCTGTCACTAGGGATTTGGAGTGCCAAATTGTAGGATTTTTCTTCATATTTATGGCAAAGTTTGTTATGGGGTCGCAAGTTCTTCAGCGTGGATCGCGGTGGCGAGTGAGTCAAGCTTTGAAGTTGTAAATTTTTTTATGATCGATGGCTGCCTAAACCATTATCCTTTAGAATGTTATTCCCTCATTTGCTTCTTGAAGCCATAATTGTGAAATCCTTGCAAATGACTTCAATTTCTTAGAATGTTCTCTTAGTAAGGCAAAATTTCATTGATGATGAAGTTTAAGCGATTTTGAGTATGCTATTAGCTAATGCTAGCAAGGATGAATTGATATGGCATTTTGATAAAAATGGCTAATACAAGATGAAGAGTAGGTACTAGTTGATGTCCAGGCATGATCTTCTTTCATTGTATTCACCTTAATTTGAATTGAAGTCTTAATGGCAACAATTATGGCAATTAAATTTGCTGAAAAAAATTAAAAATTTTATAATCGAAAGCCAATCATGATTGGCTGCCTTCAGTTGCTAATCTTTAGGGATGAAGGTTGCTAGTTATGGAGACTTATCTATTCTACAAACTTGATCAAGAAACTACTGGTCATGTGTTGTGGTATTGCTATGAGCTGAATTGCATAGTTCTGCTGACATGTATTGAGTTCATGCCATTTATTGATCTTGTTCTTCTTTGTGTATAAAGTTGATTGTGCTAGAGTTGGAATGATAGTTAGTCTTGCTTTGGCAAATACGGTTTAGGCATAATCCCTTTGTACATAATGGTCAAATTATGAAGGATGAGAAAGTATTGTGATGGACTACATCATTTATTAAGGATTTTCAAAATTCTATTATTGTTTCCTCTTCAAATTGCACCAGGTTGAGTGTCTCATAAAAGTCGTTGGATTTAGTACGTTCAAAAGAAATACGGATGCAGCTTTATGAGGGTAATAAGGGCATTATTGGTCTTATGTTGTAATTTGTAAACACTTCGATAAGGTCTTGGTTTTCTTAGTTATTGAGCTTATCTCTTTTATGTTTATGGAGATTGTTGAAGCTTTAGTTATTATTTAAGGACTACATTTAGCATGCCAACTTAATGATCATATAGAGTTAAAATTTAATTGTTTAAATATAATGAATTCTGTGAAATTTGTTGAGCTTTTTTTAGTTGTTTAATTGTTTATATAGACAAATATTTGAATAGAGTAGTTTGTGATTCAACAAATTATTCTGTTGAGAATCTTAATAGATTAATACTATTTATAATACTATTTTGTTGATTATAATGAATTACGAATAATGTTAAATATTTTAAATTATATTTTAAAAAATAATATATTTAAATAATATATTAATATAAATTTTAAAATTATTTATTATATTTAATATTTATTTAATATTTTAATTTTTAAAATATAATTTAAAATATCTAACATTAATAATTATTCACAGAGAGTATCGTGTATAGAATTTTCGTTAATATATTTTTCCGTTATAAATATAAAAAGTGGATTGAGAATTATCGCTGGGCTTTAAAATGATAAATATTTTTATTGCTTTCTGCACGTCCAACTCAATACTGCCACGTGAAACCAACACACACTCTGCGATTAGAATTTAGAAGAGAGGAAAAAACATATAAATAAAACAGATCGGCGACCGTCGACAACAGAATTCCATCTTTCTTTTGATTTTGCTAACTAAAATTCTAACTTGTACTTATGAAAGAAAAGTAATTACAAAGAATGAGTAGGAACAATTACAACAAGATGAAGAATCAAGATCAAGATCTGGGCTTTTACTTTTTAGAGGTGACTCGGGCATCGAGGTCGATGGGCGTGGAGGTGGGGGAGGAAGAAGAGGAGGCACCGACGGAGCTGAACACAATCAACAGCTCGGGAGGGTTCCTAGTAGTTTCCCTAGACAAGTTGTCGGTTAAATACACAAGGGACAATTTGCATGGCCATGATGTCGGCGTTGTTCAAGCCAACAAACCAGCGCCCGTCAAGCGCCTCCTCTACTACTTCGAGATTTATGTCAAGGACGCTGGTGCTAGGGGCCAGATTGGTATTGGCTTTACCAATGATACCTTCAAGATGCGCCGTCAGCCTGGGTAACTAAACTATAATTCTTAATTGCATTTTCTTTGCTTGTTGAAATGATGATGATGATAACATTGATAATAGTAATAGTAATAATATGATGGGAAAATCAAAAGAAACAAATTAGGGTTAAAAGTGAGACGACAGTTCCAAAGAAATGCTTTAATTGGTAGAATAAGGAAGGAAAAATGATTTGACATCTTACATTTGGTGAGAAAGTGATAACTTAAGAAATGGAAGTGATAAAATAATCATGGTAAGGATATCCATCTATTGCAATTTTTTATTTTAAAATTGCTTCAATAATTTTATCATTACTGATGTTGAGAATTGTAAAGATGACTTATTATATAGTTTCATGTTTTAATTGAATAGGCTTATTGAGCTGGGGAGCGGTAAGCTAACATCTCCTTTTAATAAAATCATTGTAAAAATTCTTTAATTTGCAAATTTCATTAAATGCAATGTTGTCCTTAAACTTTAGGTTATTTGTAGTCTGTGTTGAATAATTCTAACCGGCATCAATTGTGGTGAATAAAACACATTAATTTCTGACCAATGAGCATGAAAAATGGGTTCTGAAGGTTTTTACATGTTCTTTTAGGGTGGCTTGTGTTTTGGAGGGGGTGTTTCTTTTATGCTTGATGTGTGAGTGTTTCTTGGTGATATATTTATATATGTGTATGTATGTATGTAAATATGCTTATTTGAAAACTGAAAATTGCTGGCAAACAATTTATGATTTCATAAATTTGCTTAATTTTCTCAAAAGATAAATTAAATCCACTCATTGTGTGTAGAGTTGCATAATCCATGCTTTGGAATCAATAATTTCTTTTGTCTCTTAACAATTCTTTGTACAAAGTAATTATTTAGATTGTAAAGAAAACGTGGATGTCCACTGGAGAGACCATCCAAAATAGAAGGGTAAAAGGGAGTTTGTTAGAGATTTTGCAGATTTCTGAAGTAGTTAATATAGATGTGCATCTGAATATGTAAGAATAAAGATCTTGGTCTGGCATGTCGGTTCAATTATTTGATTATGATGTATTGATATCCACTTGTATCCTTTTCCTTCTACATATTCCTTTTGTAGGTGGGAAGCAAATAGTTGTGGATATCATGGGGATGATGGATTCCTTTATCGCGGACAAGGAAAGGGAGAGGCTTTTGGGCCAACCTTTACGTCTAATGATATTGTTGGTGGTGGTATTAACTATGCTTCACAGGAATTCTTTTTCACGTAAGGCAGCTATGTACTTTGTTCATTCTATATGATTGGATTGCGTAGTTATGTTTGGTTTATATACATCATCATTTTACTCTATTATCCATTCTTCTAACAATCTCATTATTACACTTTATGTTGCCAGTAAAAATGGTGCATTAGTAGGAACGGTCAACAAGGACATTAAGGGTCCCTTGTTCCCTACCATTGCTGTTCACAGCCAAAACGAGGAGTAGGTTATACTTTCCTTTTAAAAGTGCTATGTTTCCTTTTCTATTTTCAGCAAGTTTAGTGCATCACATAGAGCAAATATCATACTTTGTGTGAGTTCGTTCCACTAATTGAGATAGATTAATTATGCTATGGTTTCATTATTTGAATATTGTAGTTTCCTTTGATTATTGTAGGTTTTTTTTTATACCAATATTGCATTACAAAGTGTACATCTCAAATAATTACAATTGTTTACAACTGTCAATAATTGGAATTATAACTGTTTATAACTGCTAACTAACTCCAATAATTGGAGAAAATAAACTCCCAGGCCCCCTCTCAGGACTTGAACCTCTGACCTTAGGCCAACAGGCATTGCCACTGGGGCAATGCAACTAGGTGCTTGATTATTGTAGTTTTGCTGCCATTAGTTTTAAACACTAGCTGAACCACCTACTGGTTTATTTGGTAAAATTTGGCATTTGGTTGCGTTCTGTGGTGATCAAGTGTTGGTTAGAACCAACCTCAATAAATGAGCAGTGGAAAAATAAAATTGGTTAAATAAAGAAAGTTGGTCATTTGATTGTAATATGATTTGAAAATGGTTAAGTTTATTGAATGGCTCGTCACAAACATGATCAGGTTTCTCTATCCTCATTTGGTAATAATTGGAACATTTTTTAAATTTTAACTTTCTATATGTTTTTCTTGTACCTTTCTGAATGTCAAAATAAACGGTGTTTTTGTTTTTTTGATCCCAAAGTTAACTTGGACTCAGAGGTTTCTTTTTCATTTTTATTTTTTTATTGGTCAGTGTATACATTTAATTATGCACTTAATCAATCATGCATAATTGATTTTGTTAATTTATTTCTCATTGTGCTGCATAGTTGTTACATAACTTAGCTTTTCTAATGCTTTCATAGTCATTTACTGTTTTACTTCAATTCTTTGCATAAAATTTTCTCGCCATTAAATTTCTTGAAAGCCCCCTGATTGTTGTTATAGACATATAAGATCTTCCTGTGAAAATTTCAAGACCATCACCGATACAGCCTTGAAAGGAAATCAGATACCTTATGAAAATTTGGGACATGGAAATATCTTTTGATATTGTTGCTGTCTTAACCATCTGTTCTTGATTCTGGAGAAAATGAAACAGGATCATAAAGGCACTAGATAATAGTTTACTCTCAGAACTTTTGGTTGCTATTGATTATGAGAAAACAGGGCAAAGCATGTCCAATATTCATGGATTAGGTATTTGACTTCAGGGGTCTACGAGCATTCTTGATTCAGAAAAGCTTTTGGTTAACAGCTAGATAGGGGCTGTATGTTTAAGCTGGAATTACAGTGACAATTGAAAAAGAAAGAGGTGAGAAGTCAAAGTTGCAACAACCAGAAAGAAAGTAGATAGTTGAGATTTCTTATAAATCACTTCATAGGATCTTAGGAGAAGGATTGCATGCATGCCATATGCATGAGTACAATACAAAGCACTTAAGTTGAGAATAATGGTCTTCAAAATTATTCTTCCAAATTTGTTAGAACCTAACATAAGGCTTCTTTGATGAGTTTCTTATATCTAGGCGGTGAAGGAGACATTTGAGGCCAAAAAAAGCTTCTGCCCTCAAAGCTGCTGAATGAGCCACTGCATCCTTGAAAGCTGACTGCTAACTAAACTTTTGTACTTTCTAGAGGAATTTCAAAATTGCAACTAGTCCCATCTCAAACAAAATTCCATATTCACACAAAATTAAATAATCCTGCAGTTGCAGCCCTAAAAGAAAACCAATTAAATCAAATATTGGATTTTGATGGTATAGGGTGCATTTCCCAGGTCTCTTTGGGCCCTAACTTTAAGAATTTCCCAGGTCTCTTTGGGTCCTAACTTTAAGAATTTTGAGCGGTTTCACTGTTTGTTTTCAATAAAACCGGCAAACTGTATTTTTTTCTTTTCCTGTGAATAATAATTTCTGTGTTTGATAAATTAAATAAGGCATAATCTTATCAAAATAAAAAATAATAAAAATAAAAATAAGGCATGATAGTTTTGGTAGCTAGGAAAGTCAAAACATAATAAGCATTATTTCTAATATACTGGTCAATCATTGATGGTCAGCATATTAAATGTCTTTAATGTTGTTAATATAGTGGCAGAGATCGTTGTAATTTTTCAAATTTATTTCAGAATTTAAAGAAATCATATTTCACTATTCCACTAGAATTTACATTAAAGTGCCATTTATGTAGGTTTATGTTCCTAACTTATATAAAAATCTATTAGCACAAGTATTATGATTTAAATAAAAAAAAAATTAATACAAATCAGATTAAACCTAGCACGAAGTTTTTAAAACTACTAAAATTATATTTACACTCCTACTCAAGCTAGCTCGAAGATATCTATTATTCTTAGTTTGTTAACACATGAAAGGAAAGTAGGTTTCGCCATTCACTTTTAGAAATAAATGGAATGCAAATCTCACTGCTTTTATCTCTTTAATAAAATGTCTATCAACTTTAACATATTTAATCATGTCATGCTGAATTGGATTGTGAGCAATATTGATAGCATCCTTATTATCACATTAGAGCTTCATTGTACTTGTTTCCGTAATTTTTAGTTCATTTTAGCAATGTCCTTAGCCATATTAATTCACATATTCCTTGAGCCATTGTTTTAAACTTGACCTTGACTCATGATCTAGCTACTACAAATTGTTCCGTACTTCTCCAAGTTACTAGATTTCCTCCAATAAATGTGCAATGTTGACCTTTGACTTACTGAACTATCCCAGTCAATATTTGTGTAGGCTTCTACTTGAGGATGATGATTCTTTGTAACGAGCAGACCTTTTTGCAGGAGAGTGTTTTAAATACCTTAGAATTTTTAGGACAACTTTCATATAAACTTCACAAAGAGAATGCATAAAATGGCTCACTACACTTATATCAAATGTAATATCAGGTCTAGTATGAGACAAATTTATTAGTTTTTTAACCAGTTTTTGATATCAACCCTCATCACCTGCACCCTTAACATCAGTTCCTAAATTGTGATTAGGGTCAATTGGTGTATCTCCTGGTTTACAGCCTAACGTATTTGTTTTTTGGAAGAGATCTTAAGCATACTTTCTTTGACCTTGCTACCTTAATTCCCAAGAAATATCTCAAAGCTCCTAAATCTTCAATTTCAAATCTTTTGACCAGCATTTTTGTGAGTTTATTAGCTTCATTTTTGGTGATGATGATGTCATCGAGATAGACAATCAAAACAACAACTTTTCCATTTTCAATTTGTTTAAAAGACATAGAATGATCACCTTGGCTCTGAGTTTATTTACATTAGCGAATTGCTTTAATAAACTTTTCAAACCAAGCTTGAAGTGATTGCATTAGTCCATACGAGGACTTCTTCAACTTGTATGCTTTCTACTAATGAAGGCATCTTCAAATCCTGGAGGCAACTCCATGTATACTTCTTCCTCTAGATCTCCATAAAGAAAGGTGTTTCTTACATCAAGCTGCTCAAGGTACCAATCCAAATTAGCTGCAAGGGAAAGAGGCAAAGAAGAACTCTGATTGAGTTTATCTTTGATGCTAGTGAAAAAGGTTTTTGGATACCCAACCCCATGAATCTGTTTGAATCCCTTTGCCACAAGTCTAGTCTTATATCTTTTAACTGTCTCATCAACTTTGTGTTTGATTCTGAAATTCCATTTCCATCCTGCTAGTTTCTTCCCATGTGGCAGATTACTAAGCTCCCGAGACTATGTCTCGTTCTTGTGTAAAGTTCTCATTTTTTCATAAACAACTTCTTTACACTTTGGAATCATAAGAGTTCCTATATGTTACTTGGAAGAAAATTACAAGATGACAGTTAGTAAACCTTAAAAGGAGACAACTTGTTATAGGAAGCAAAATTTGAAATTGGATGCAAAGTACAAGTTCTAACTCCTTTTCGATGAGCAATTGGGATATCAAAATATGAAAACTTAGTTGAAACAAGTTTTTTTCTTAAAAATAAAGAATGGGTTTTAAAGAGTTAGAATACTTGGTTAAAACAATTTTTTTTTGTTAATTTTTATTTTTTTATAAAGATTAGGTTTTATGAGTATATAATTATTTATGAGATGTACATTAAGTTCCAAGTGACCAAACCTAACCAACAAAGCTAAGAGTACAATAGTAGCACAAGACATTCTTAGTTCAACACTTTATTTTATATCAACTTCCAAAATCCAAACCACTTCTCGAACGAGAGAACAACTACATCTCCATCTACATTAAAAAGCATAGTAGCCAATAACTCTGCAATTATAAGAAAAACAATCTCTATAAATGGACTTTATAATTATTGAAAATTAATTACATTAGTTATAAATCAATATTGATAAAAACTTTAAAAAATTCATTACAATAACTTACAATTAATTACATCAATTACAATAAAAATTGCCCCAAAATATATATGTTTACTTGTTTAATTAAAATTGAAAAAACACAATTACCAACTATATAAATTATAAATCAGTATTGATAATACTATTTTAACTAATTAATTAAATTGGCGTGTGGACTGCAGATCAGGTGGGTGGCATCCAAGGGGTGACGGACTTGAGAGATGAGGAGAGGGTGAGTTTAGAAATGAGAGAGAATGAGGGTCAAGTGTTTTTGGGTTTAGAAATTAGTGATTTTGAAGTGTATATATATATATATATATATATACAAGTTATTTAGTAAGGGCAATTTCACTGTAAGCTTTTTAATACCTAGTGGATATATGACACTTGCCATTCTATTTTAAATATTTTTTTTTCTAAAAAATTGAAAAAATTGGTTTTCCAAATCAATTAATTTTGTTTTTGTGCTCAAAACTGGAACTAAACCAGACTGTTCAGTTTTCATTGAGGAATAAACTAAACGATTTTTTATGACAAAAAAAAATCGAACTGACCTGTCTGGTTTTTGGGTCTTCGGATTCTTTTTGTCCACCCTTAACCATTAAATGTTAGTAAATTCTGAAAAATCCCTAATTTTTTGAGTTTATAACAAATAATCCCTCAGCTAATTTATAGCTATCATCAGATGGTTTAAAATGTTGATAGAGAGACCTTTAATATGAAAATAAAATTGGTAAAAGCTTGTTTTAAGTGAGCAAATATGAAATATTAACAACCCAAACCAATAGATCGACGCAAGAGGGTTTGAATGAGCCTGGCTATGAACCTTAACTCGCCGGCCACACATAGCGGCAAGGAAATAGGATAAGGAATTCAATGGGCATTTGAAGCAAAAGTAGAATTCTGATGACAATCATTCAAGGGTCGATTGACAAAGGCAATTCCTCATTCATGTGAAGTTGGTGGTGGCACATGTGCTACTCACATGCAACTGTCAGCGGCGCGTATGTTACTGTACATGTTGTAGCACTGTTCACACACTGCCACAATTTATCCATTTATCACTATTCAAAACTACTGTACATGCCAAAAAAAGTAGTCACTTCAAATTACTAGCTATGGCTCTAATATCATGTTAGAAATTTTAAAGAAGTGAGATTTCACACTTATGCACTAGAATTTACATTAGGGTGGCCTTTATATATAGGCTTTATATTCCTAACCTATATAGAAATCTGTTAGCATAAGTATTATGATCTAAATAGGAAAAAAGCTAGTACAAATAAGATTAAACATAGCACTAAGTTATGAAACTAATAAAACTAGTTTCTACAAAAATGCCTCGGAGTTTACAGTCCTTTGGCAATTTTTATTATGATAAATAAAATTTTGAAGCTGTGAAATGTAGCAGAGTGCACTGAAGTAGCTTTTCTGAAGTTTGAAGAGTTTATTTGGGATTACATCTTTGTAAAGTCTTCATAAAAGATCACCAGAAATCATAATTTGCAAATATATTTGTTTTTTATTTTTTTTCTGGGCATGGAGAGGATAACAGACTATTGGTGGATAAATTGATTTGATGTGACTTGTGTTTGGTTTTGTTCACAGTTTGTTCACCTGTGTAAATTTCTTTTCTTTGATATATTCATACTCTGGTGACTGGAAAAGAAAAATAGAAAAATGATGTGTTTGCTGCTTGACTTTATTTTTCCTTAAAATTAACTTATAGTTTCATGATTTTGAGGGAAGTGTTAAATCCTTGCAAATTGGAAGAGGGTAAAGTTGTAGACAACTTCCATTCTTTCTTAAACTTACATTTATCATAAGACACTGAGCTTCATGGTTTTTAGCATTTTGTTTTTAGATTTGTGATATTGTAAATTGTTTTGCTCCTCTCTCTCTCTCTTTTTATGCATTCATAGTAATATTTATTTCCCACTTCTGTTATTACAAGATAACTGTATTAAATTTACTATTTGTGATGCTTGTTGTGTCTTGATTATCTAATTGTGTACTTGATTTCAATCCTCCAGGGTTCTTGTCAACTTTGGGCAGAAAAAATTTGCTTTTGATCTTAAGGTTATTTGTCTTCTCCTTCTCTCCCCATTTTTAGTTGAGCTTGTATTTTCTTAAAGTCAGCTATTGTATTTCATGTGTACTTAAACCTTCAGTTTTTTCCATGTTTGTATTTGTGTGTCTCTGCACTTATGTATTCACAAGGGAAAAAACTACAGTGATACAGGTTTTGGATTGTACCTCGGGATGTCATGAAACACCTTCTCTTCCCTGCAGTCTCTGAGATTTTTTTATTTATTTCTTTTAGAGGAAATCGAAAAAAAAAATATTAATCACAGCAAAAGATAGGACGTTCGCAAAGAAAAATATGTGCAAAAGACAGAAAACTCATAAAAACAGAAGTACATCCTAAAGGATCTATTTAAGAGCTAGAAGTATATCGAACCCTCTCCTAAACTAGAATACACTACACAACCCAGTTAAACTGCTTGTCCACTTAACACAATTTTCATCTATTTAAAAATGATTTCTAATTCCTAATATAAAACAACCTACTAAGTAATTGATTGATAGTTGAAACAATATATAAATATCAAACATAAAAGTTTCAATGTAAACCACTTAAAATTTTATTATCTATATAAGTTTCAATGTAAACAACTTAAAATTCTCTTAGATAATAAAAGATTAAAAACCATAAGCCAGAAATCACAACACTATATAGTTGTTCATTTTCTTAAATATTACAACTTTAATCCTTTTGACTAAGCATCGAAGACCAAGCCAAGTACTTCGAGTTTGGAATAAAAGCACCAACACCTACAAACTAATGCAATAAAATAATAAGAATAATATTCATGCTTTGTTCTTAGAAGGTTTTCTTGAAACTCTCAAAAATCAAATGGAAATGGCCGGGGGTGATGTTTATAGAATCAAGAATAACAGAGAGAATAATAATGTTCATGCTCTGTTATGCGTATCAAATTAAAAAAAAAAAAACAATAATGATAAAAGTATCAAATGTCGAGTTTGATTTACTTGAGAGCTAATATTTCCAAAAAAAAATAAAAAATCAAAGACATAAAAAACCAAAATCCCTTCTTCAACTTTTCTAATGGCTAGGGATGATGGATCTAATGGATTTAGTGACAGAGACACTAAAGGTAGTGACTATGAGTTGAGACTATAGTTGATTTGTTGCCTGCGGATGGTGTGGCTACTACAAGTACCTGGTATGACTGGTGAGGTGTAGATGAAAGGCAAGAGAAAAATAACGGTGGATGGTGTAGATTGGAGCAGGAGGGAGGCAATGGTAGTGACTTGGATTGAAGACTTGTGGAGAAGAGATGAGATTAAGATTTTTTACTTTGTTTTGATTTGGGTTTATGTATTTTATAAATTTATTAATTATAAAAAAAAGATTAATTAAAGTAAAATTTCAAAGTTATCATTAATTTTTTTAGTATGTCAAAATTAATCCAATTGTTTAAATAGGTCATAAGCGGGTTGGTGAGTCAACTACCCAATTCCCGATATAATAATTGTTCATAAACAGGTTGGTGGGTTGAAGAACTCAAACCCGAACTTCACACGGATAATAAATGGGTGACACGAACTTGACACGAATAATAATCGTGTCAAAATTTGTCAACCTGAACTTGTACCTACCATTTTTGTGCTGTGTTCATGGATCATGTGTAAAATTGCCAACCTCACATGATATAGGCATTTCCATTTATTTCAGTTGTTAACAACTGTCAAATAAGATGCTTGGCAAATGTTGAGATCTGCTGTGTTGGTTTTAGTGGTGCAAGTTCTCGAATATTACACTTATCCTCCTGGAATAGAATGGATCTTCGACTTCTTCGGCTTATATGGTTAGGAAAAAGCTCCCTAATTGGATTTGTGAGATGTCAAAGATGAATTAAACTAAGAAAGAGCGAGGCATTATACACGCAAGAGTATCATATATATGTAGCTTGGTGAAATTATGTGTATATATCCCATAGTCATGATCTATATACATTTATATCCTATTAAGTGGATCATTGTTATCTTCTTTTTTGTTACCAATTTATGTATGATTATAGGAATCAAATGATCAGAAAGATTATTTCCTAAATTAAACTGTTGTGATTTCTGTTACTTCCTATTGAAAGTTCTTATAATTACTAGTGCTTCCTTGTCAGCATTTGTCTCTTTTAACCTCTCTTCCACATCATTTGATTAGGAGTATGAAGCACAAGAGAGGATGAAGCAACAAATGACAATTGAAAAGATGTCACTACCCTCAAATGTCAGTTATGGGTAAGTTCATGTAGCATTTAAATTGGCTTTAAACAAAATATTTTCTGCTTTTGGGGTTAATGTAGGTAGACACTTTAGGCTGCTAGGAAAATAAGAATTAAGATTGTGGTGCGATGGGATTGATACAATAGCTTAGCTTCCAAAATGCAGGAAATTCAAACAGCAAAAATAAATAAATATAACAACAGGAAGAAGATATGAACCTAGGATTATTCCTGAGGTTCCTAAGATATGCAAATCTGTTGTCCTTTCAGATTAGAAGAGAAAGAATTGCATACTCTTATATACGATGCTTTCTTTTGCCAGATATTAATCTAATAAGATAGATAGGCCACTAAAACAAATGTTCCTTGTTTGCCCACTGTTTTTATTTCCTTTTCATGGTCCATTATTAGCAAACCTATTGGTTATTAGAATTGCTGTTGACTCTGCACAATAAAGAAATCACTGTTAATTGATGGCATAAGGCTTCTGATATGGAAACAAAATAAGAGTATTATATTTTGTTGAGCTACTAGAGAATATCTGAATTAGGTACATGTTAGAATTAAACCATAATTCTCAATCTTGTTGGCCTTCAAAACTTTCTTCTGCCTCGTGTCGATGTGCTTTGCATTCAGGTCCAAATTTTGTCTGCATTGAATCTGATCTTTAGTTTTAGCACATCCATTTATATTGTTTCTTCTTTCCATCAGCGTATCAGTGCTAAGATTTGCCTGAGATTCAATGCTAGCATCATTTTATTGTTGATCAATTATTAGTATTTTGTTGCTTCTAGAAAGTATGGTTTTTCAATTGCAAATTCATCGGCATTTTGGTGAACAGACTTGTCCGTTCCTACTTGCTGCATTATGGCTATGAAGATACACTTAATTCATTTGACTTGGCTGGTAAAAGTACTGTTCCTCCTATCTCTATTGCACAAGATAATGGCTTTCATGAGCAGGATGTTATGTATGCTTTAAATCAGCGAAAGGCTCTCAGACAGGTATAATTTTGTTTGACAGCTGGTGTGTTTATCCAACCTTGTGGTCCCAACCTTGTCTATCTTGGCATCATTTTTTCTTTTCTTTTTAAAGCTTTTTGGTTATATATATGCAATCATCTTCTAAGAATATCTATGTTTTAGAATCTGGGGTCTCATCCATTGTCAAATGCTCATTGGGGTGTATTTCGTCCTTTTAGTTTCCCCTTTCCTTATTCCCACGCAGAAAACTTGAAAGAATTCGGAGTTAAGACTTTCTGTAAGTTATTAGAAAATTATGCTAAAAGCTCAAGACATCTTTCTCCAGAGATGAGCTTAAAATCTATATTCACTAAACCAAGAGAATGCAGCGAATATACTCTGCACCCTCACAGAGGAGCAGGCTTTGAGTATTAGATTTTGAATTACAAAGATATGAGTGGGTAACTAATAATTGATATATCTCTTCATGGAAATTAAATCATTACAATGTGTTTTCAACTGGTAAATAATGACAATTATTGACTACTGAGAGCAGTATTGGAACTTGATTTATAATTTTGTCTGTTGAATGAGGATCTAACTCTGCATGGAAATCAAGCCATAAGAAAAGCATTTTAACTGCTAAACAATGATAAATTGTTTCTTTTTTCAAAAATAATTAAAGATATACTCTAATGGAAAGGGTTAATGTATGAAAAAATATCTATTAATGATGGCATATTTTTGGCTATGGAGCAGCTATCCAGAAATTGATATAAGATGCCTCTGTCTGAGAGCACTACAACAGTTTTGAATTTGATGATGTCATTTCAATTTAATTATTCTGCTACCAATTCTTTTTTTTTTTCCAAGTGTTACAAATATTTTGACATATAAGATGCCTTATCTAATTGCTAAAAATATTTTGGATAAGGTAATTGGAGAATTTAATGTATTGTTTCTTTATAGGGAGGAAATAACTTTGCTGGGAAAATTACTGCTCTCCCTTTCACTCGAAACAAGAGTTCCATGCCAAGCATAAAGATTGAATCAATAGGACCATATTCTAATCTTAGAAATGCCATAACTCTCTTTTTGAATGTATTGTTTTTTCAAAAATAATAAAAGATATATTCTAATGGAAAGGGTTAATGTATGAAAAAATATCTATTAGTGATGGCATATTTTTGGCTATGGAGCAGCTATCCAGAAATTGATATAAGATGCCTCTGTCTGATAGCACTACAACAGTTTTGAATTTGATGATGTCATTTCAATTTAATTATTCTGCTACCAATTCTTTTTTTTTTTCCAAGTGTTACAAATATTTTGACATATAAGATGCCTTATCTAATTGCTAAAAATATTTTGGATAAGGTAATTGGAGAATTTAATGTATTGTTTCTTTATAGGGAGGAAATAACTTTGCTGGGAAAATTACTGCTCACCCTTTCACTCGAAACAAGAGTTCCATGCCAAGCATAAAGATTGAATCAATAGGACCATATTCTAATCTTAGAAATGCCATAACTCTCTTTTTGAATGAATGCAACTTTCAAAAACTGTCAAGTTCATTGGTAGTTTTGCATATGTCTAGTTGCTTATTCAATTAATAGAATTTATCTTGCATCATGAATACTGATTTGCAAGTTATGCAAACTATGCTAAGATAAATTTTTATATTCTTCATTTATTAATTAATTAAAATTTCTGTTTCTAAGACCTAAAGCTTAAGATAATCTCATAATCAAAGCTTCAGATAATCTCATGTTTTGTGTGTAATTAATTTTAGAAAGCTCGAATATGATAGGCTGGCTCTCACTTACATCTCTTTCGCAGTTGCTCCCTTGTGGTCTGGCACTAATTAGTTGTGGTTATGGTTACTATCACGAACTAAGTGTTATTGATGAAAAGCACTAGTACTAATAGATAAAAGCACCAACCCAGGTGCTTTGCCTAGAAAGCACCTACGAGGTGCATTGATTAAAACACACCTCTAATGGTTCTAAATTTTTGAAGTATATTTTATGTTATTGCCAAACATCGGAAAGGTCTTTTAGTGGTGGGTAAGTACTTCTGTCTTATCAGAATGCCTCTTAGACCAAGTTGTCATTGCATATCCCGAGATATTATTACTACAAGAGATGACGAAAGATGATTTATTTTTGTTCTTAAACTACATCAGTTACTATATGAATTGATTTTTTACTAATGCATTGTCTCTCTCAATGAAGCTAATCAGGAATGGTGATATTGATGCTGCATTTGATGAGCTTCGTAGCTGGTATCCCTGCATTGTTCAGGTGGAGTATCTTTAGAGTGTTTGCTGTCATGAACATGCTATTGTTTGCTTGCATTGACATTTATCTTGTCTTACCTTCTTTGTGATGCCATATCTGTTGTTTAAAACAAGGAGGATGATTTTTTTCTCTGATTCTATACTTTCACCATTATGGGCTGCTTGGAATTGTCAGTCTGCTTTATTGGTTTGTCACTAAAATGTCGCAATTAGGATTTGATGGGCACAGATCCTGCTTTGCATGGGTTTTGGATTTTCATATCAGTCTTTGTATATCAAAGAAGATTCTTCTAAGGCAAAAAGATAAAATATACAAAAGTGGAAACAAAAAATGGGAACCCATTATAATCAAAAGAACATCCTAAAAGACATATTTGTGAGCAGCAACTATATTGAACCCTTTCCTAAACCAAAAATAACTATACAAAAATTATCTCAAAACTGCTCCAGAATTTTTTAAAAAAAAAATACTGGTTGAATCTTGGAAATCCTTTTAAACCAAAGCCCAAAAGAAAAGCATAAAAACGAAATCTCTTCCAGATGCCACCTAAGCTGTCTTCTCTACCTTCACCAAATATACATTTATTTTTCCCAACCATGGTACTCATATTAGAGTTGAAATAACGCCTCCACAGGGTTTTGGTTTGCTTCCTTTTCCCAAAGGCAAAAGTACTTTCCAAAAGTAAAGATTCACAAGAGCCCAGAACAGCCGTCAGATCTTAGCTTCTTTGCCAACTCAGCCCACAAACCCAATGCCACTCTGCAATGAAGGAAAAGATGGTTAGAGATTTTTTCACCCTTTCTACACACCATTATGGCGAAGTCACACTGAAGGATGTTTCTTTGAATCACTTCTCCAGTATTGATATTGCCTTGTAGCTGAGAGGCGTGGCATGATACTCACTTCTTGAGCCACATAATACAGATGTAAAGTCACCTTTGTAAACTGAATGCAGTTAAGGGGAAGGAATATATGTTTTGTCACCATATTGGGGCGGATTTATATTCCACAACGCTGCTCATTACAATCCTTGTAGTAGCTATAATGGTTTAGATATATTACAAATATGTCCGTTTTACTTTATGCCCTCTTGACCTAGTACGGCAGGTGGATTTATTTACTGTTTTGGGATAAACAGGCATATGAAATCTTTGAGACATGATTCTGAATCATGTCATCATATAGATGTTTTATAGCTTTTGCACTGGAGTTGTATTGCAGTTTGTCCAAATTTATGCTTCTGAGACCCATTATAAGCAAAATTAAAACGATGTTTTATGTACTTTTTCCTTTTGTGACAGTACGTTTTGCTTTCTGCAGGATGATAAATCATCTACTTGCTTTCTGCTTCACTGTCAAAAGTTCATTGAGTTGGTTCGGGTATAATCTTTTCTCCTATTGTGCTTACTAGTAGCTTCATTTGCAGAAATTGAACCAACTAATTTCATGTTAGAAGCTTTTTCTTAATTTTCTTTTTACGAAGGAAATATTTGTAAAGAAGATGCATTCTTTGATGTGTACAATTTATTGAGCTATATGTCAGCCTTCTGACCTTTCTGCTGGTTCTAATTTTTCTTGTAAATCTTGTTCACCTTATCTTAGATTTCATTATCATTAGTACAAAGGTTGACTGAAAAAAGGACAAAGGAAAGAAAGGAAAAACAATCAAGAATTTGTCACCATTTGATTTCAAAGAGCATAGACAAAGGTTTATTATTTTTCCTTGAAAAAGGGCTGGGTGTGGAATTGAGGTTTATGATAATGATAAAGCACATCATTTTCAAACATGCCTTTGTACTTTTTCTATTTAATTGATTATTTTCACTGGCCCTTGACTTGTTCTAGTTTTGATTAGCAAGTCTGAATATTTGGTAGTACTAGATAATTATGACGAATTAAAATTAATGGAAATTTCTAGCCTTCAGCTAAAGTGGTGTAGGGGTGTGGCGGGACCTAGAATAGGTCTTTGCTTGAAGCCTTATCAAGCTTAAAGAACTTAATAAAGTTTTAGTCTAATATTTCATCTGACATGTAGGTTGGAGCACTGGAGGAGGCTGTGAAATATGGCAGGATGGAATTGGCAAAATTTTTTGGATTGACTGGATTTGAGTATTTGGTTCAGGTACTGAGAATATTTTTGTGATTAACTAGAAAATTCTTTGCTTAAATGAAATATTAACATTAAAATGCCACCATTACTTTTTTGTTGAGGTATTTGACAGTCATAGACCAAAAGAACCATTACCAAGAATATTTTCCTGTCAAAATCTGGGACTTATAGTGGTGATATCAAAATGATCCATAGTTTCTATTTCAATTTTAAACCGTCTTTTGGGTCAAATGAATGAGTGTGATTGTTTTGTCAAAGCGTAAATTTTCCACTTCCATAGAAAAATTGTTTTTTAAGGCATGCTTGGCATGCAAGATTGGATAGAATTTGTTAGGATTAGATAAAAAAAGGGTAGATAATTTATATAATACTTTCTTATGTTTGGTGTAATATAAGATTGGATCGGACTAATTGAAATTATTTTAGAAGAAAATTAAGTTCTACCATTAATTCAGATTAATTATCAAATATTATAATACATTTTATATATAATAATAAATTACTGAATATAAATGCTTGTTTCTTAGTTGTATATATATTGTTAACTAATTAAAATTATTAATAAGAATTATTGAAAATTAATTGATTTAAAAATATTTGATAAATTAATAAATTAATATTTTATATTACCAATTAAATGACAATTATTAATCTTAATTTCTAAATTACTAGATCAAAAATAATATAATGAGACTAGCTACATTATATTTTTCAAAAAACAAATACTTTATATTGATAAAAACAAACTATAAAATAATAAAATTTATAAATAATAATAATAATACGATGTCAAAAATATTAATTTAGAACTTTTTTAAGATTTAAATAATTTCTTCCAAGTAATCCTAAGGGCCATGGGACAAAGTTCTCACTTTGACTCTATAAAAATGTAGGCCCAGGATAGTGTGGTGGGGCCATGATAACTCGTCCTAATCCTTTCTTTTTGGCACCAAACACAAGATTCGACAATTTTACCAATATCATCCTATTCTACTACTTATCCTAGTACCAAAACTGCCCTTGGTGTTTTGTTTTGGTGTATAGGCTTTTGCAAGATCAAGAGAGAATCTTATTTTCTTTTTCCTGATAAGCTTTCAAACAATTTCAAAGGGATATCACTCCCTTTGATTGTGCTGAGGGAGAGCTGGGGTGCAAATTGATAGTTAGTTTTGGAGAAAAATGAGATGCTTCTACTCAAACTCTGTTGTCTGTGTGTGTATGTGCAAGTGAGAAAGAAAGAGAGGGAATTGTTAGTGATTCTTAGAAAGATCAGTTGCTTTTATGTTTTGTTTTGTTTTGTTTTTCTTTCCTCTCACTCAAAATTTGACGACTTTGCATGTGTTTGAGAGAGAAAAGAAAAGATAGAATTGCTGGTCTGTAGGAACACCAGTTATCTTTTGTTAGGATGCAGGTCTATTATCAACCTTTGGAGAATGCTTGATTTATATTTTCTCATGTAGAGGCAATTAGATCCAGGAAAAGAATTGATTCCCATCTTAATTGATAGGCAAAAGATAAATTATACAAGAACTAGAGAAACCATCTGTGTGTTGTACCATCTTGCTTGATAAGCAGAAGGATATTAATTACTGTTGAATGTCAAGGGTAGATAGATGCATAGACCATCTGAGTTTTTTTCTTTGTTTCTGTGATGCATTTTTTAGCTCTGAGAGTTGTTAGAGATCCTTATCAGTTGTTACTTAGAAAGCTAATAAAGTGCCTTCAAAATCTCTGTAGGACTGTGTTGCTTTGCTGGCATATGAACACCCACAGGAGTCCTCTGTGGGATATCTTCTTGAAGATTCACAACGTGAGATTGTGGCTGACACAGTTAATGCCATGATCTTGTCAACAAATCCCAATGTTAAAGATTTGAATTGCTGCTTGCATTCATATCTGGAAAGGTTACTTAGGCAGTTGACTGCGTGCTGCTTGGAGAGAAGGTCCATGAATGGAGACCAAGGTGAAGCTTTTCATCTGCACCAGGTGTTAAATGGTGGTAAGAAGGCTAAGTGCTAGCTGATATGTTCACTCCCTTTTTATCTTTGCCTTGTCAATTGGCTTTCTCTTAATGGCTTTACAAGAATCAGTTGGTTAGCGTCTGCTATTCAATGTAGAGGGTCCCTTGATGTTACCCATGCATGACAATCTGTAAGTTTGTAATGCAGTAACAGATTATGAACTGGAAAAATGTAATATTATGGTACTACTGGTTTTGTCAGGTTTCCCTAAATCACATGCCACTAGAAGAGAAATGTCATGGGCAAATAACTGAACAAACAACATAGATCGTGGTAATTTTCATCTGCCTTTGAATTGCGGTGAAATTCACAACTGAGTTCAAGTCGCCCATGTAGCATTCATAATCAGAAAATGCCTAAAGCGAGGTGGAAATTTTGAAAAAGAAAAAAGAAATTGTCTTATATTAATGTTAAAGAGGTTTCTGATAAATTTTATCAAATCTTAAAAGTGATCTTTACCGATCTCTAGAGATATTTTATGATCTCCAGAATCTCAATGCAATCTTTAATCTTGAATTTTATGCACCAGAAGGCTTGCTGCTGGTATGTTAGCCAAATCTCCTGAGGTAGTAACTGAAATCTTTTCTAGGTAAAATTTTGTCGTTCAAAACATTTTACTCGTCAGATGAGTATTTCCTCGGAAGTCAAGAAAATGCCATTTACGCCTGTTAAATACTATATTATCACTTTTCTCTTATTTGTTTTAAATATTTTTTTTCCCGAAAAGATTCTGCTAAGCGATCATGTTTGTTTAAGTTGTTTTATTATAATGGACATAGATGTTCATTATAATACCACAATATGATTATGTTAGGTGTATAATTTAATATTCAACGACATAGATGCTCTTGTTTTATAACTAAAATTATAAAATAAATTTTGTGAACAGTGATAAATACAAAAATAAAAAATATTTATTCTTTAACTTGTAAATAAACTACAAGAAAAAAGTATATTAATTAATATTAATTTACACACAAGCTTTTCTCTAAGACAATATACTGAAACGGAGTTCACTGAAAAAAATTATTAAATTTTATATTTTTAAAATTTATGTTAAATTCCAATATGAAATATAGTACAGTGTCACCATTTACTTAAATTAATAAAAAATTATATTTTAAAATCATTAATTAATAAGTGAAGCTACTAAAGGAAAATGTAAAAAAAAAAAATTGTTTTAAATGTTCACCTAAAATAATATCACTATCTGATATAATTTTTATACTCAAATTGATTAAAAGTTCCTTTTCGAAATCACGTAATGACTATATTGATGATTATAATCAACTTCTAAATTTTAATGACTTTATAAATTAATTGTTAATATTTAAAAATTATATTAAACATACAAGTAATTTGTCATAAATAGGATTTGTTGGGGACCCAAAATGGGTCATAGCCGCATTAAAAATTTGTTAAGTTGGGATTGCTCCGAATTTGGCAGGTTGGCATGTGTCAAGAGTTGCATTTGGGGGGTGGGGGGCAGAAATTCGACTTGGTCCGAATTTTTAAAATTTGAGTTTTTTTTTTTCTTACAATCTAGGTTTAATTATATTTTTGATAATCCAGACTCAAGTTTTTGCTAGATTCGAGAAATTCAATTCGAAACTCGAGTTTTGTCTTTTTAAAAAAAATTCTTAAATTAATTCTTAAAATTTTTAATCTTTTAACATATATACATATATCTAGTAATTACTTATAAATAAAAACTCAAAAATTTAAATTTAACTTAAAAATTAAAAATTAAAAATTAAAAAAAAATTCTTAAAAAAACTGAGTTTAAACTCGGAGCCTAGATCTAAAAAAACTCAAGTAAAATTTAGATTCCATGTTTATATAAAAAACACATATCAAGATTTTGGTTGAGCAAATTCAAATCTAGATTTGAGTTTTGCCATCCCTAAATGTAATTGACCATTGTCTTTCGATGCTTTAATTAAGTTGTGGCTTTAATAGTTAATGTTTCTCTCGATATTTTTTAAAAGGAAAGAGATTTGTTTTTTTAACTTGTCTAATGTATTGCGTTACCTCTCTTACTTATGTTCAAAAGTTAGGGATATACTTCAATCATGGAGAAATGCTAGGGTTAGGGGCTCTTTAGTCATTGAGCTCTCTGATACTTAGAGTACAAGTGCTATTTTGATTGGGCACTTTTATGGGATGGTCAACTTTGTGGATAAATAGACAACACGTGTTCCTTAGTGTTGACATTTGAGCTCTAACTAGTACAAATTTACCTTATCTATTTTCAAACATACTTCATCTCTCTATCTATAAGAAGACAAAGCGTTGGATATGCTGATATGGTGGTACAATAATAGTCTCTTAAGTTTACACCTTTTAGAGATCATTTTTTTATCCGGCTGTCAAGTAGTTAAGCTCACTTAATAAATTTATAGTGATGATATGGCCCTACCAACATGTTCTTTGATTGTGGTACTCATTAGTAACATGACATTGGCATAGTCCTACTAATGTATTCTTTAATAGCGGGCCTTAGGATGATGTGGACAATGACTTAGTTTTGCTAGCGTGTCCTTTGATTGTAAGGCTCAGTAATAATGGAAACACTACCTCAACCTTATTAATGTGTTCTAGGGCTCAATAGTAATGTGAATTTTTAGGTGGATCACATCATAATCATACGTACCATATAGTTCAAATATAGAGTATAAATGGTTCAGGCCCTTATTGAACCCATGACATAATTCTTATTTGGGTTGAGCAGCTTTATAGAGATGTTTGTCCAATTAACCAGATGACTTTTTTTGGAAGCGGTTCATGTGTTATTATTTTTTATGTCTTTGTAAGTTAATTTAGAAATTATTGAAGATATCATTTAATTGTAGTCCAAAAAAGTAAACACTAAAAAAAATATTTTTGTAGTTGAATTTAGTGTTGTTTAGAGAAATATAAGCTTATAATATTTTAAAAATTGTGTTTGTTTATCCATGTAATATGTTTTAGCTACTGGTTTAGTTATTTTATATAGTTTATATTAAGGGATAAGAACATTTTTGTCCCACATGTTTGACATAATTCTCAATTTTATTCTACAAGTTTTAGAAAACCCAATTTTGTCTTAGTTCGTTAGTAAGATTCCGTTCATTTTAATACTAGAAGGGAAAAATAATCATTCTACACAAATTTATCCCGTGTCAACCACTGAGTCACTTAAATAAAAATAAATAAAAAGAGAGCAGTCGCAGTCGTCGTCAGTAGCCGACCGACTACCGGTGATCAATTGCGATTCGACTTAAAATTGATATCATTGGACTCAAAATTTTGTGATCTACGCAATGGTAGGATTGTTTTTTTTTTGTTAACGGAGTACTGTAGATGTGCCAAAATTTTAAAAAAAATATTGTGGGAGGCGGCGGCCACCGCCGTTCGCCGTCGAATTGTGGGGCAGTGGCATGCACTGCCCCTACCATTGGACAGATCGCCGATCTGTCCAACGGTAGTGCCAATGCGCGCCACTGCCCCATCGTTTGACGGCAAATGGTGGTGGCCACCGCCTACCACCACGGGCCGGTGGTCGTATGTCGAATGATGGGGCGGTGGAGAGCACATTTTTATTTTCTTTTGATAAAAATGATTCCACTATTGTATAGATATAAAAAATAGAATCAAATAACATAAATTTTGCCTATTTTCATTATCGGAATCCGGCTACTGATGGTGGTCGACAACGGCAGTCACCGATTTTAGTAGTCCACTTTTATTTATTTTAATTATAAAATAAATTTTAATGAATATTAAATTTTGAACCTATTAAAACGTGTCACGTGTCGTTTTATTTTTAATAACTAATTAATAACTAACACGTATACATTGTATAATGTATTCACATTACAATTTCTAATTAACATAATAACTGAGGGCAAATTTATCAATATACAATTAAAAGAGATTTTTAATCAAATTTACCAGAATCTCATTAACGGACTAGGACAAAATTAAATTTTTTAAAATTTATAAAATAAAATTGAGAATTAAATCAAACTTATGAAATAAAAATATCATTATCCCTTATGTTAAACTTATTAAAATGCTTAAAGATAAAGTTCGTTTAGTTGGTTCAAATCTCACCTTTTTGTCTTAAAGAAAAATTGCTAATTCTGTCTCTCATTATTTTTCTTAAAGTACCGCTTAGTGCTTATTTTTTCTATAGCCATTTTAATTATTCCATAAAACAATTCTATTAAATACTTGATTCCCTTTATTAATTTTACATCTGATGTAGCAATTTAAAATAAATATATGTTACTATAATGATTTATTTTATTTAAGAAATATATTAAAAGCTGATCAAGCACAATATAATAAAAATAATTTTTTAAGTTAATTAAAATTAAATTTAAAAAGTAGAAGTAGATGAAGTAGGTGAATTCACCAAATGAACCCAAAAAAAGAAAATAATCTACCAAGTTTAATCAACGTAACAATTCTCAGCCTGATGTTATTATTTGTTAGCAATATGACATTATTGTTATGTCATCTGCATATCAATTGTCACGTCATTTATATGAGAGGTCTTAATCCTTTCCTGTTTTTCTTTCTAGCTTCCTTATAGAATTGACTCTCATTCGCCTGGCGAACTCTACATTCACATCCATAATTATGGATGATATTGAAGCTTTATGGACTTCATTCTCCATTGACAACTCTTACAACGAGGAGGTTTTACGGATCCCGGAGGCAGTGATCCATAGACATCGCTCGACAGCAAAAATTAGCCTTTTTGTTAAAATCCTCACCAAGAAAAACAACCAACGAGATGCTTTTCAAAATTTAATGAAAAGCCAGTGGCGGCCTTCCGGAGACCTGAGATTCTGATGGCTAGGTGGTAACAATTTTCTGTGTGAATTCGCGTTAAAAGATGACCGAAAAAGGGTCTTGAGGTTTGAACCCTGGAATTTTAATAAATTTCTTATTGCCATGGAGCCTATTTCAGATGAAGACTCGGCTTCGAACCCAATATATAACGTACCAATCATCCATATGAATGTTGAGATGGCTGAATTGATTAAAAACAGAATTGGAAAGTTCCTAGACGCAGACTCTGACGATTTTGGTTCCTGTATCGGGAGATTTATTCGGGTGCAAGTCAGAATTTGCCTCGACCAACCATTACGAAAAGACATATTTCTTAAACTTGGTTCTAATGAAAAATTGGTTTGGCTTGATTTTAAGTACGAGAAATTGCCGAAATTCTACACACTTTGTGATTTTTTAGACCATGGATACCGAGAGTGCTTAGAACCACTACCAACAGTCTTGAAAAAACCTGGCAACCACCATTACTCAGATAATATTCAAGTGGTTAGAAGCTACAAGCGGCAACAAACTAGACCAAAGGAAGATCCACGGTCAAGTTCGGTTGCCCATCAATATGTAGAAACTAATGGAGATGCCTTTATGATGGATGATGATCGAAAGAAGGAGGCAAGGACAAGGGGTACCGAAGCAAGATCGAAAAAGGAATTCTTTGGGGCGGCAGCTGATGTTGACATCTCTCCCAGGAGTGTAGAACCAATGGTGGATAACCTGCTATAAAAAATGAATCTGGTGAAAGTTCAAAAGCCTGCTAAATTGCCCCCTACTCTAAACAAGATTGCCGAGGCTTGTCATTGCCCACATCGGAGTGTTAGTTGCCCGCATGTACACCAACCCATACTGCTGCCAAATGAGAGCATTGTATGTGGAACAGCTAGCGAAATGGTTATTAATAATACTGCTTTGTTAAATGAACATAACATGAGTAAGTCCCTACACAAGCATTGCAATGGAGGGGCACATAATGAATCCGATGAACTCTGCATGCTTCATTTGAATGATGGCGCCACTCTTAATAAAACCACACAAATGCATGTGATAAGGGCAAATTTGTCATATATTTTCTCATATTTTTATTATTGATACTTTATGATTTTATGAGAATATATGGCTATTTATGTGCTTTATTGTTATTTATAGGGACTTGAATGAAATTTAAAGAAAAAATGCAAAAGGAGCAAAAACAAGGACTAAAGTGCAAAGTTTTCAAAATATAAGTCCATCGCCCCAACGCCAAGAAGACTATCGCCCCAGCTCTCGAATAGTGATCTAAATTAGAAAAACGACCTGTTTAAGTCGCGTCTGGCGCTTCAGCGCCTAAGAGTCACCGCGCCAACGACGATCCAGCGCCCCAGCGCTATCAACATACTGCTCCAGCGATGAAGCCATTTTCATGCAGCGCCCCAGCGCCAAGATCACACCGCTCCAGCGGTGATAGTTTTTTCACGCGTCGCCCCAGCGACAACTGTATAGCGCGCCAGCGGTAGTGCGAGTCCTAGTCTGACGAGAATTGAGATTTTCAAGCTCATATCAATCCCTATAAAAAGTCACTCATTCCCAGCCTTTGCTATTGATTGTATCATGATTTATTATTATTTTTACTGCTGTTCTCTTATAGTCATAAGCTAAACTTATTTTCTAAGGTTAATACTTGAACTCAATATGTGTGCTTAATTGCTATATCTTTTAGTATTTAATAAACTTAGTCCTTTATTATTTAAATTACTTGTGTTTAATGCTTCAATATATCTGGCCAATATATGATGAATGAGTTGGTAATATGTTGATCAACTCAGAAGAGGAATCAATATATTTAGACCTAGGTAATTTGATGCATGATTATAGAGTAACATTCAATGCTACGTATACAAGTTTCAACTTATGATAGGAATATACCTAGTTGGCATGTATGATCAATAAGACCTAATCTTAATGATGAATCTTAGTTTATTACAAGTACTATAGGAATATAGGTATTTGGTAAATTAGGGTATACTTGCATGACATTGGAAGAGGCTTGTGAATACATTAGCGTCTTGATCAATAATAAAGACTAAGTGAGTTAAATATTAGAAGATTAATTATTAAAAAGCATATTGAGGGATAATATTAATCCTAGGTTTTCTCTATATTGCTATCACCTAAGTTTCTTTGCATTGTGTTTTGCTTTTATATTTCTTACATTCATTCTTAGATTTTTATTTTTCTGAATAATTATTAGGAAGATATAAGTTTAGTTATTGGTTTAAAAGAAGAAATTATCCCCGTGGGTTCGACATCCGACTAATTAGCTCATTTATTACTTGCATACGATAATGTATACTTGCACTTAATTTAAGATATAGAAATATCGCATCAGCATGGCGCGGTAATCCCTTATATGGCTCATCAGATACCCTCACCTAGACACTGGGAAATGGCTAGAGAATAGAAGAATGGAAACACGTGATACTGAGAATCAAACAAAAGAAACTCGATACTTGCAAAAGTGCTCAGCAGAACTAGCGGGAGATGCACAGGCATTTCTAGCTGATAGCAACTCCAGTGCCCACCACATTGAAGTGAAAGGTGTGAAGAATATTGTTTTCAAAGAGAGGGAAAAGCGGCCGAATGAATGCAGACCAGTTATTGTCGCTAGTGGAGCTGCACGTGTTGAAGCTAGCCCATCTAGTGCCTACCACGTTCTAGCGAAAGGAGTGAAGAAAACCATTTTTAACGGGAGGGAAATGTTGCCGAATTAAGGCAAACCAGATACCATCACTAGTGAAGCTGCATGTGAGGAAGCGAGCTCATCAAAATGTATTATCCCCCATTTGCTGATTTCCACCACTGCAATAAGTCATGACATGCTCCCTGTCTCACGCCCACATCTAGGTGTCTCCTACCCATATTTAGGTGCTCAAGTGGATGAAGAAACCAGGGGGAATCAACCCATATGGCTACCTATCCCGACCAGCTTCAACCAATTGGACCTGCACCCAAAACATCCTGACACCATAGAAGCTGCCCTCAACGATTACCCGAATTTTGCGGATCACCATCGACTCTCATCAGAGGACCAACCGAACCCTATCCCTTGTGTAAACATTGTGGCAAGCATTGAAGAAACACTATTGATGACAGTAAGGAATCAAAATGAGTCTCATGAGGCTGGTGCGGGAATAGATCCCACTCAAGTAAGCTCCTTCCAAAGGTCATCAAGACAAAAGCGTTGCAGACGATCCCATAGTACCTACCTTGAAGCTGCACGTGAGGAAATGAGTTCATCAAAATGAATTATCCCCTATTTGCTGATTTCCACCACTACAATAAGTCATGACATGCTTCCTGTCTCACGCCCACATCTAGGTGTCTCCCACCCACATTTAGGTGCTCAAGTGGATGAAGAAACCAGGGGGAATAAACCCATATAGCTACCTATCCTGACCAACTTCAACCAATTGGACCTGCACCCAAAAAATCCTGACACCACAGAAGCTGCCTTCCACGATTACCCGAATTTCGCAGATCACCATCGACTTTCATCAGGGGACCAACCGAACCTTGTCCCTTATGTAAACATTGTGGCAAGCATTGAAGAAACACTATTGGTGACAATAGGGAATCAAAATAAGTCTCATGAGGCTAGCGCGGGAATAGATCCCACTCAAGTAAGCTCCTTCCAAAGGTTATCAAGACAAAAAAGTTGTAGACGATCCCATAGTACCTACCTTGGGAACAAACCTAAACGGGTTAGTTCTGGCCCTCAGGGAAAAAAGGCCTCCAGTCTCTCCAAGCCACACTACCCTACAATCTGCTACCCAAGCCTAAAATGGAAAGAGCATTCCAATAACGCTGAAATCTTCACTCTCACTAAGAAAACTGTACCCAGTTCTGAGGGGTAACATGCACTGGACTCTCATTCTCAATTTCAAACGGCTGAGGTGCAGGGTTGCCAATCCTAATGAAAACCTTATGCTGGAATGTGTGGGGGCTGGGCAACCTCGCATATTTCATATCCTGTCCAACCTGGTACGGGAACACTGCCCAGATGTAATCTTTCTTATAGAAACACGAGCTCTCAAATATAAGCTGGAAAAGATCCGAGTAAAACTTGGATGTGTTGGAAAACTTGTGGTACAGAGAATTAGACGTGGTGGGGACTTGGCGTTACTATGGATGGACAAGATAGATATCTCCCTACTATCTTTCTCTCATTTTCATATTGATGTCACTATTATAGAACAAGGGAAGAAATGAAGATTTACAGGTTTTTATGGCCCGGATACATCTTAACGTACCCATTCTTGGACACTTCTACGATGTTTATGTCATCTTTCTTCCCTCCCGTAGGTGTGTTGTGGGGACTTAATTGTTGTGCTATAGTAGTTAAGCACAAGTGCACGCTATCGTATCAAGTAATATATGATTTTAAGTCCAGATATCGATCCCACAGGGACTATGCAATCCAATTCTATAAATGAAGTACTAAAATTATACCTACTTAACTTTTATTCAGAAAATCACAATCTGAAATTTATTTAACTAATCTAATTCTCTCAATTAACTAAACAAAAGTAAAGAGTAGAATTCACAAATAAAGATAATATAGGGTTTTGACTTGTCCCTTAGTATTTCATTGGACTTATTAACCACTTAGTTAATCCCTTAATACCAATTGATTGGCTTAGACACTAATCTCCTCACAAGCCTCTATCGATGGTCAAGTGACTATATTACACATTCCAACAATCACTTATATGTCTATGATAATCAAATCAGAATGTAATTCATTAAGATCAAGTCTAAATTATACCATACATGCCACCTAGGTATATGTCTATCCTAGATGGAACTCATAGTTGTTACCCTATGATTATGCATCAAACTACCCTAGGCTAAACACATGAATCCCTCCGTCGAGTTCATCATGGTTCCTCAATTATTCAAAATATTGATCAGGGATAATGAAAATATTAAACAAGATAGAATGAATCAATTGAGTTTATCAAGTTCATAAACTAAAATTTAACACAATCTAAATCCATATTAGGTTTACATAGTCTAACCCTAGATGAACAAATTAACCCATCACAAAACCAAAAGTATCAAACTAATTCATAAAGATCAACAAGAACAAGAGCATAATGATAAAGAAAGAGAAGAAAAACTAATCAAAGTGACTCCTTGATGTGCTTCTCCATCAATCTTGACTTGAAGTTTGAATTTTGATCTTGGTTCTTCAATCTTTGGCTTTGATTTTGATCTTGTGTTATGAATTATCTCTCTAAGGTTTTGCTTCTTTTCTCTCTTTTTCTCTCCTCTCCTCAATTAGGGTTTTTGGCTTTCTATTTATAGATTTTTGCAACAGTACTCATGAACAGTGTTTTGAAGACAAAAACCTATAAATAGAAAGCCAAAAACTCTAATTGAGGAGAGGAGAGAAAAAGAGAGAAAAGAGGCAAAAATTTTAGAGATAGAATTCACAACACAAGATCAAAGATCAAAGCCAAAGATTGAAGAACCAAGATCAAGATTCAAGCTTCAAGTCAAGATTGAGGGAGAAGCACATCAAGAAGTCACTTTGATTAGTTTTTCTTCTCTTTCTTTATCATTATGCTCTTGTTCTTGTTGATCTTTATGAATTGGTTTGATACTTTTGATTTTGTGATAGGTTAATTTGTTCATTTATGGTTAGACTATGTAAACCTAGTATGGATTTGGATTGTGTTAAATTTTAGTTTATGAACTTGATAAATTTAATTGATTCATTCTATCTTGTGTTTAACGTTTTCATTATACCTGATCAATATTTTGAATGATTGAGGAACCATAATGAACTCGACGGAGGGATTCATGTGTTTAGCCTAGGGTAGTTTGATGCATGATCATAGGGTAACAACTATGAGTTTCATCTATGATAGACATATACCTAGGTGGCATGTATGGTATAATTTAGACTTGATCTTAATGAATTACATTCTGATTTGATTACCATAGACATATAGGTGATTGTTGGAATACGTAATATAGTTACTTGACCATCAACAAAGGCTTGTGATGAGATTAGTGTCTAAGCCAATCAATTGGTATTAAGGGATTAACTAAGTGGTTAATGAATCCAATGAAATATTAGGGGACGAGTCAAAACCCTAGATTATCTTTATTTGTGAATTCTACTCTTTGCTTTTGTTTAGTTAATTAAGAGAACTAGATTAGTTACATAAATTCCAAATTTTGGTTTTCTGAATAAAAGTTAAGTAAATATAATTTTAGTACTTGATTTATAGAATTAGATTGCATAGTTCCTGTGGGATCGATATCTGGACTTAAAATCCTATATTACTTGATACGATAGCGTGCACTTGCGCTTAGCTACTATAGCACATCAATCAATAGCTTCATAGGATGTTTATTGGGGTACTCATGAGTTTGTTCAGTACTCAGCCTTTACTGAATACCTATATGCTTATATGAGCTTCGGTAAGCTAAGAACAACCATCTGTACCATAATAATATTGACAGCTTCATAGGATGGTGGATCACTCATAAGCCCACCGTGGCGCTCAGGTCAAAGGATCACGAATTCTACTCAACTTGAGAGGACTGACTATTGACAGCTTCAGAGGATGTTTATTAGGGTCCTTGTGAGTCTGTTAAGTACTAAGTCTTTATTGAATACCTATATGCTTATATGAGCTTCCGGTAAGCTCCAAGGTTAGCTAAGAACAAGCATGGTGTATTTACTCATAAGCCTACTGTGGTGCTCAGATCAAAGGATCACGAATACTACTCAACTTGAGAGGACTCACTATTGACAGCTTCATAGGATGTTTATTAGGGTCCTTGTGAGTTTGTTCAGTACTCAGTCTTTACTGAATACCTATATGCTTATAAGAGCTTTCAGTAAGCTCATGGTCAGCTAAGAAAAACCATATGTACCATACAAATAGAGCATACATTGATCTATATAATAGGGATTCACTGATAGACATACACCGATGAAAATAGATCAGGAATATTGTATTTGAGAACATACTTGTATAATGACATTTCTAGCACCTATTGCAACTCTTTTCAACTATGTCATTACTGGTATGCCCTCAGGTCTTTGTCCCATTAAAGATAAGTCTCTAACTCTTTAGATTTCGCTGATTATTATAATCTGCTAACTTTTAGCATTTATAACTCTCAGCATTGCTAACTTTTAGCCATAGTCTAAACTCCTTAAGGCCAGATCTGAACTCCTTCAGATCATACAATATCTATAACATAACAAACATGATGCCATTCATACAATATTGGAATGACACGTAAGCACCAACTCCAACAAAAAATATTTACACTTTTATTAAATTTAACCATATGTGTTCAAATAAATTATTTATAAGTTTATTTATTGGCTAATGTAGCACATTAATGAGTACCAGAAAGTGGTCCAGTTTATGCAATGCCACTATACTAACGCAATGCCATAATTGTCCACTTATGTGGATTTGTACTCCTTTGTAAGTGTTTAAATAAATTACAATCTGTTTCTTATATACACATCATTGATTACTTGTTTTATTGAAATTTTAGGAGACTTTTAGAATTTTGTACAAGTAATTCAAAATAGACTTTTCTTCCATTGCATGGAACAATAACATGTTGTCATATGACTTAGGGCTTAAAGACGATTTACTCGGTGCATAGAGTTAATTTTGTATGTTAAAAGAGTTTATTTGTTTTCTATTATTCATGTAGGTTTATATTCCCGTTAACTACAAGCCAGAGAATTGGATTACGATTGAGGTGGATATCTTACATTAATAGATCGTCATCTATGATTCCAACCTCAATGATTATGCTGATGGCGTGATAGAGAATTATGTTGCGCCATTATCTATACTGCTACCCCATTACCTATATGTTTTTGGATTTTATAAGCAACATCACATTATACTTGACTTCACCTCTTTTTATACAATTAGGTTAAAAGAGGGAGTGCCCTAATAGACAGTTAATAGTAGAGATTGTAGGGTTTATTTTTTTATATTTATAGAGTTTTTAATGTTGTGTCGTTCATTAGAATTTAGCCCTAAGCACGAATTATTTTTTTAGGACAAAGATGGTAATCGATTTATAGATCGGTATTAAAAAGTAAATATCATAAAATAAAATCAATTAACAATATAGCTTGGCTTAAATTAAGTTTGAATTTATTAGATTTGGCATTCAAATATTTTGCTTAACACTATATTATGCATACAAGGGTAAATATATCAGTTTACGATTTATTTGGCTAATAAAGAATAGACAATTAAAAGGTGGCTACTAAAGAATATTTATAATAGTAAAGGGTTATTTTTAAAAATTTCCTTTTTTTTTCTTTCCCCCTCGTGGATATTTTTGTTCTCTTTTGTTCTTTTAAAGCAAACAAGTCTTTAAGAGGAAGGTCTTCCATTACAACATGGTTCAAAAAATTTGGAACACAATTAGACCAATAACTAACATAATCTATAGAAAGAGCATGCTTGGCTAATTCATGAGCCACTCTATTTGCACATTTTGGAGTGTAGAGAATTTTGTAATCTTTAAAATACTCAAAGCAACTAAGACTATCATCTATAACTAATCCAACCTCAGAAAGGGCACTAGAATGAGCAAAGATATCATTCACAACTATAACTGCTTCCATCTCTATTTCTAAATAAGAAGAATGTTAAGTGTTTGATAATAGATAAACCTTCCAAACATGCAACTGCCTTCACAACAGAAGTGGGATATAAATCCTAAATCCATTCATCTCTTGAAATAATGACCTCCCTAAATTGATCTCGAACAACAAATCCTATGCTTATCCTGTAGTTAGCTTCATCAATAGCAGCATCCAAATTAAGTTTTAGTTTATTCAAAGTCGGGGGACGTTACTTCACTTCCTTAACTTCTATTGCATTCTTTTGTAACACTTGAGTAGTTTGAAATTTTGCTAATCTATCGACTAACGTACAATGTAACAAGCTGCCAGTTAACCCTAAACAATTCTGCTAGTTTCAAGCATACCAATTCTGCCATAATATGATGCAAAGAAGATCAAAGTCCTTAGTTGTTAATTAGTGCCATGTCGCAGTCATAAGCTTGCAAACTGAGGAGAGATGCGAACAAAGCATAACTGCATAAAGTCACACAACTCTCTAACTGGCTTCAAAGCTTTGCAAAACCAAAGTGCATGGATGTATTTTTGGCCCCCAAACTACATCTTGCAAAAAAATCACTAATTAGGACATGGTGTCATGAATATTTGCATTTGTTGGCAACCAGTTGCAAGATTCTCTCCAAAGAAATAATTTGACTTTTGAAGGAATGCCTAACTGACATAATTTCTTCCATCAGGTAGTAATCTCAGATTTTTCAGAGCTGCTGGCCAACCCTTGGACATAATTAACTGCTCAGTATGCACTTTTCATCAACTTGTCTCTAAAAGTATCGCATTATTGTGGAAGTGGGGTGCTAAGAATAGCTTGTTACTCATCCGCTTTAAAAGAACTATTGATCAATGGGACATTCTAACCACCTAAAACAATCATAAGATCTACAACCTTTGTATGCTCACCAAGGATACGCAGATATTGAGGCTTCAAAAACAATGGCTTTGGGATCCATATGTCATGATAGATATAGACATCTTCACCATTGGAAATCCTCCATCTCAAGCTTTGAAGAATTATATTACGTCCCAAAGAATGCTTTTCTAAGTAAAGGATGTTGTATAAACTCTAAAATACTCTTGCCATCAATGAGTTTGGTTTTATCAATAAATACCATCATTGTTTGGTGAGCATAGCCTTATTAAAAAGGAATAGTTTCTAAAAACCTAACCATTCTTGTTGCTTATTTTTGCATAAGAGTTCCCATTTACACCAATATGGTTTCTTCTTATCTTCATTACCCCTATGAATTTACCTCTGCCCAAATGTTTTGAATTAGTCCATTGAGAGTTTCTTTGAACCTTTTAGCTCGAGCTCTTATAACTGGACCAACTAGAACTTGAATAGGTTATGCATTTTATTTGTTAGTCGTGCCCCTCATCATTTCGCTCCTTTTGAAAGAGATTTAAATCAGTAACATTAAAAGTAGCACTAACATTGTACTCACCTGGTAAATCCAACTTTTATGCATTGTCATTGATGTGCTCAAGGACTTGAAAAGGTTCATCTCCTCTTAGAAGTAACTTAGATTTCCTTTGTGTCAGGAATCTTTCTTTCCGCATATACAACCAAACCCAATCTCTGGGTTCAAAAATCAGCTGTCGATGCCCTTTATTAGCTTGTTTTGCGTACTACTCCGGCTTTTTCTCAATCTTAAGTCTTGTTTTCTCATATATCTACTTAAGAAATTCAGCCTTTTTCTTTCCATCTATGTTAGCACATTCAAACAAAGGTAATGACATTAAATGCAATGGAGTTCAAGAATTAAAACCATAAACAATTTTAAATGGTGAAAACTTAGTAGAATGAATAGTATGATTATAAGCAAACTCAACATGTGGTAAACATTCTTCTCAAGTTTTGATGTTCTTTTTAATTATAGTCTTCAACAAAGTAGACAAAGTCTTATTTACTACTTTGGTTTGACCATCAGTTTGTGGGTGACAAATAGTAGAAAATAATAATTTAGTTCCTAGCTTACACCATAAAGTCTTCCAAAAGTAACTTAAGAACTTAGCATCTCTATCTGAAACTATTGTTCTAGGCATACCATGTAATTTTATAATTTCTCTAAAGAACAAATCAGCAATATGTGAAGCATTATCAGTTTTGTGACATGGAATGAAATGTGCCATCTTAGAAAATCTATTCACAGCCACAAAAATTGAATTCTTACCACGTTTAGATCTAGGCAAACCTAACACAAAGTCCATCAAAATATCAATCCAGGGCTCATTGGGAATAGGCAGTGGCATGTACAAACCATGTGGTTGCACTCAAAATTTTGCTTGCCTACATGTAACACATCTACCACAAATTTTCTCAACATCTCTTTTCATGTGTGGCTAATAGAAGTGTTCTTGCAAAACAGCTATAGTCTTAACGACTCCAAAGTGTCCCATTAACCCTCTACCATGGGATTCCCTTACTAACAAATCACGTAAAGAGCAATTTGGCACACACAATTTATATTCTCAAAACAAGAAGCCCTCGTGCCTAAAGAACTTACCTATGTCTAAAACTCCTCACAAAAATCATGGTCTAGGGGATACAATTCTTTAATATGCTCAAAACCAAGTAATTTTGCATTAAGAGTAGAAATTAATGCGTACCTGCGAGAAAGTACATCGGCAACGATGTTTTCCTTACCTTACTTGTATCGGATGACATATGAGAATGTCTCGATGAATTCCACCCATTTTGCATGTCTCCTGTTCAACTATGTTGGCCTTTCAAATGTTTTAAGGACTTATGATCGGTGTGAATCACAAACTCCTTAGGTCAAAGGTAGTGTTGCCATGTTTCTAATGCTTGAATCAATGCATACAATTGTTTATTATAAGTAGGATAATTTAAGACTGCCCTACTTAATTTCTCACTGAAATATGCTATTGGTCTTCCTCCTTGCATAAGAACTGTACCTATACCCATACTTGAAGCATCATATTCAATTTCAAAGGTTTTAGTAAAATTAGGCAAAACAAGTAAAACATGAGTTAATTATTTCTTGATCAATTAGAATGCCTTCTCTTGTTCGTCCCCCCATTTGAATCCAACATTTTTCTTAATGACTCCAGTAAGCGGTGTGGCGATGCTGCTAAAGTCTTTCACGAACCTCTTGTAAAAACTAGTGAGCCCATGAAAACTACGAATATTACCTACACTTGTGGGACTTAGCCATTCTTGAATCGCGCAGATCTTCTCTTTGTCAACCTGTATTCCTCGTGCATTAACAACAAAACCAAGAAACACAAGCTCATCAGTGCAAAAGGTGCACTTCTTCAAGTTAGCAAATAACTTCTATTTTCTAAGTACATCCAAAACTAATTTTAAATGTATAACATGATCATCCAAGTTTTTGCTATAAATGAGAATATCATCAAAATAAACAATAACAAACTTGCCTATGAAAGCACGCAAAATATGGTTCATTAATCGCATAAAAGTACTTGGTGCATTAGTTAATTCAAATGGCATAACTAACCACTCATATAAGCTGTATTTCATTTTAAAAGCAGTTTTTCATTCATCGCCCTCTTTCATTCTTATTTGATGATACCCACTCTTTAAATCAATCTTAGAAAATACACAAGTACTATACAGCTCATTTAACATATCATTTAAGTGAGGAATAGGATGACGATACTTTATCGTTATATTATTAATTGCTCGGCAATCAATGCATATTCTCTACGATCTATCTTTTTAAGGAACCAAAATCATTGGCATGGCACACAGATTAATACTTTCTCTTACATACCCATTTTTTTATCAATTCACTAACCTGCCTTTGTAGATCATTTGCTTCATCGGGATTGTTTCGATAGGTTGGTTGATTTGGAATTGAAGCACTAGGCACAAAATTGATTTGATGTTCAATTTCTCGAATAAGAGGTAAACCATGTGGAATCTCCTCAGGAAAAACATCATCAAACTCCTGCAAAAGAGAAATAACTGAACTATACAGAGACGAATCAAGTTGGTTAGTGTTTAAATACGCCTATTTGTATAAAAGTACAATCATTGGCTAGTTTAAAAACACCGCTATTTTTATTTCACTCATTTTTGCATAGAAGTTTGATTTTCTCTCATTTTTCTCAGCCTTATTTTTTTTCTCTTCCTGATTTTCATTTTTTTTTTCTTTTCTTCACTCTCTTTCTTTTAATCACTCTCTTTTTGTAATCTCACTTGATCTTCATAGAAATATTTTGGTGACAAAGGGACTAGAGTGATTGTCCTTTGATTAAACATAAATGAATATTTGTTGGTGAAACCATCGTGCTTAACACACCGATCAAATTGCCATGGTCGGCCTAGTAACAAATGTACAACTTGCATTGGAACTACATCACACAGAATTTCATCTTTGTATTTTTCAATACGGAAGAAAACTAATACCTGTTTTAGTAACCTTCACCTTGCCACTGTCATTAAGCCATTGCAATTTGTAAGGCCGGGGATGTTTAATTATTGGAAGCCCTAATTTCTTCACCATTGTAGTGCTAGCAACATTAGTATAACTACCTCCATCAATAATCACACTACATACCTTGTTTTGCACGTGGCATCTAGTATGAAAGATGTTTTCTCGTTGGACTTCATCATTTTCTTTGAGTTGCATACTTAGAACTCTTCTTGCAACCAATAGTTCACCTTGGGCAGCATATTCCTCATCATCCACGTCCACCAATAGTTGTATAGATTCGGTGACATCTTCATTATTAGATTCAATTTCACCATTATCTCGCTATATCATAACTTTTTGGTTTGGACATTGGTTGCTATGTGACCTCTACCTTGGCATTTAAAACACTTAATATCATGATTTCGAGTGGTGGAAGAGTCAGGTTTATCTTGATTCCCATGGCTGGTCATTTCTTATTTTTGCTCAATTTTGGGCTTGCCAGTGGCTTGCTTCTCCTCTTTCTTCATAAAATTTGGCCTCGAAGATGAACCTGAGCTAAGGTTTTGTCATGTACTGTGGCTCCTCATCTTGAGTGTTAACTCTTAACCATTTGTTTAAGTCTTTAAATATTGTGATCAAAGCAATGAAATAATTTTGTTTATTCAACTCTTGAATTACAAAACACAAACCTTAAGCTTGATCACCCATGGCTACCTTTATTAGAGGATGAAGATGATAAATAATGTTTCAACAATTGAAAGCACAAGAGCTCTCATCTTCCTCTCTCCCTTCTGGCCGAATCATCTTGCACCAAGTCAAAGAGAAACTTTTTTCTCTCATTGCCAAAATGTGTCTCATATAAATAAAAATAACTTTTTCATTTATATAAGACAATTGTTATTAATCAATTTAGCAAACATTTGGCCCACCATGTATGGTAACAATTACCCTTGCCCATTGCTTTATGTTTTATTTGCTTAATCATATTAAACTAAAACAAAACACAAGCCCTTTTATTTCCATGAGGTGGCCGAATATTCCATTGAAAAATAAAAACACATTTCTCTTTTTAATCAATTTTTACTTTTCATTGTCAATAACACAAGGACCCACAACTTATGCAAGCCCATGCCTTTGACAAAATATAATATAAACTATTTATATTATTATTTTACAACAATTATCACACGTGTCTTGTTGACTTTTAATATATAAAAGAAATGCAAAACTCTTTTGCACTATTCTTGATATATATGGTCGGCCATTAATACACAAATAAAACAAATTTTATTTTTAATTTATTTGTCTAATTTTCCTCTTGTTCCAGGTCAATGTCATACGCCCTACCATGTATGCCATATATTATTAAGCCATTCCTACATGTTTTATGTTATATTAATCATATTAATAAAATAAAACATGTAATTAATTTATTACTAAAATAATTATTTAACCCAAAAATAATACTAATAACAATTATTAATACATTTATTTATTCAAAATATTTTTGAATAAATAAATAACTTTACTTGTCTCACAAGGATGGCCATTTTGGTAACTACAAAGTCAAACAATAAATGGCCTATAATGTGCCACGTGTCATCATCCCATTGGTCAACAACTATTGTTAACTAATTAATGTACTCAACTCATAAGTCTTGACACGTGCACATCCTGAGGAAACCTGAAACAAATATCCCGATTTGTTAAAATTTGATGAATTAAACTATTCAATCCAATACGCTACCCTAGTGCACAACAAGTACACTTTATATTGTGGGACTCCCTAGGTTTATGTCCGATTTGTCAAATAGAACTATTTTATGAGTCCGTGATCGATGCTCTACGCACATATCACAGATATTACAAATTAGTGCGTTAGACTATACAAGTTGAAGTCATAACATATTCGTATAATTCTTCCGTCACCTATATCCTGGATAAACGAAGACATAGATCACCACCGTCAAATTTTCACATGCTCATCCGTGAACCCATCTCCAGATTTGTATCTCGATAAACTATACGAAAACACTTTTGCGATATTGTTCAACCCTACGAAAAACTCTTTTTTTGGGTTTATACTTGTGGTCACAAGTCTTTTTGAAATACGATCTTAGAACATAAGGATATATAACTCATATATACAAGCTGACGGATCCCATATCTACGCACACCAGACTCTATGAGCATCAAGTCATACCCAGCGACACATAGCGGTTAGACCATGAAAGGTCTCTGACATACATGGAGCCAAAGTATGGTGGATCACTCACAAGCCCACCATGGCGCTCAGGTCAAAGGATCACGAATACTACTCAACTTGAGAGGACTTACCATTGATGGCTATATAGGATGTTTATTGAGGTCCTCGTGAGTCTGTTCAGTACTCAATCTTTACTGAATACCTATATGCTTATATGTGCTTCCGATAAGCTCACGGTCAGCTAAGAACAACCATTTGTACTATATAAATATAGTACATACTGATCTATATAAAAGGGATTCACTGATAGACCTGCACAGATGAAAATAGATCAAAAACATTGTATTTGAGAACATACTTGCACAATAACATTTCTTAGCACCTATTACAACTCTTTGCAACTATGTCTTTCTGGAATGCCCTCAGGTCTTTGTCCCATTACAGATAAGGCTCTAACTCTTTAGATTTCACTGATTATTATAATTTGCTAACTTTTAGCATTTACAACTCTTAGTTTTGCTAACTTTTAGCCATAGTCTAAACTCTTTAAGGCCATATCTGAACTCCTTCAGATCATGCAATGTCTATAATGTAAAAAGCATGATACCATTCATACAATATTGGAATGGCATGTAAGCACTAACTCCAACAAAAATTATTTACACTTTTATTGAATTTAACCATATGTGTCCAAATAAATTATTTATAATTGTATTTATTGGCTAATTCAGCACATTAATGAGTACCAGAAGGTGGTCCAGTTTATGCAATGCCACTATACTAATGCATTGCCATAATTGTACTCCTTTGTAAGTGTTTAAATAAATTAAAATCTGTTTCTTATATACACATCATTGGTTACTTGTTTTGTTGAAATTTTAGGAGACTTTTAGAATTCTGTACAATTAACACAAAATAGACTTTTCTTCCATTGCATGGAAATATAACATGTTGTCATATGACTTAGGGCTTAAAGACGATTTACTCGGTGCATAGATGTGGGTTGAGGTTAACAAGGTAAAATATTGTACGTTAAAAGAGTTAATTTTTTTCTATTATTTATGTAGGTTTATATTCCTGTTAACTACAAGCCAGAGCATTGGATTACGATTGAGGTGGATATCTTACATTAATAGATTGTCATCTATGATTCTAACCTTAATGGATATGCTGATGGCGTGATAGAGAATTATGTTGCACCATTATCTATACTACTACCCCATTACCTATATGTTTTTGGATTTTATGAGCAACATCACATTATACTTGATGTAATATCCAATCCCTATTAGTAGTATTGGTGCCTAGATTTCGGTATAGAGCAAATAAGACACCGTAAGGTTACTCGATTTTAACCCTATTAGAAATATTCCCTTTATAGTGCATGTGAGAGATATTAGACCTAATTTGGTAATTTCACACTCGATCGGTGCGTCGGACGACCCTAAAATATTTTTGAAATTTTTTTCTATTGGCTTAGAAAAGGAAATCCTAATTTACTATATGAATTTCCATTTAAGGGTTATGAATGGAACAAGCCTTTGTTGAGAAACATAATCCATATATTAGAGAATGGACCAATTAGAAGAAATCTCATGGATTGCCAAGTTGGAAGTTCTAGTTAGTTCTTTGAACTATTCTAACTAGATAGTTACAAATGAACTAATTACATAATTAGTTTTTAACTAATGAAAAATTAGTAATTTTGAGTAAGTTGAAGGGAAAAATGGTCAATTGAGGGAGCACTATATATATGTTAGAAGTGTGTAGAAGTTTTAAGTGATCAAAAGCAAACACTTAGAGCAAAAAGGATAGCAAATTCGCGCAAGGTGAAGAGGTGCTGCTACAGTAAATTTTCAATTTTTTTTTTAATGATTTTTCATGTGTAATCAAGTTAAAATAAGATTACATATGAATCCTTAAGCTCAATTAGTGGAAATTCAAGAAAAAGAGGTAAGAAAAGCATTATTTTATGAGTTTGATAAGTGAACTTTCAAGAATGCTCTAATTGACATTCTTATGTGTATTCTTGGCTTAGATTGAGTTGAATTCTAGTTTGGAGCTTGAAGGAGTCATCAATTTGAAGAAATTGGCAAGGTGAGAATTAGGGTTTTTGGTGATTTTGTTGTAGAGATTTCAATTGGTTGTAATTAGGGCTTTAGAATGAAATTGGCATGATTTTGTTGTAATTGGAACAAGAAATTGAGAAAAGGAATGTGTTGGAACCTAGGGTGAAATTCTGCCACTTTAGGGAAGTTAGGAATTGAGTGGTGTTTTGATTGAATTGTTGTGTGTAAATGGTGCATATTGTAAATTGAAAGTATATGGTTGATGGAAAAACCAAAAATGAAGAAAATGGGACATAATTGTCCATGTTGAAAAGGTGAAGGGCAATTATGTCTAACCAAGTTATAAGGCGTTCAATAATTTTCAGGGCGCCGGATGGTGAGTTAGTTTCGATTATGGCTCCGTAACTAAAATTGGGAAGTAGTATGCATCCGGGCTATGTATGTTTTATGAGCTTTCGATGCATAACCATGATTTATGATCTTGATACATATTCATAGACATGCCTTTACATGTTCGAATTGAGAAACAGTTTCAAAATTTCTGCATTCGTTTTTAAGACCATTGGTACCCTCAGATTATAGTGGTGGTGATTGTATTAGACCCGGTCGGTATATCCCGTGCACATGGGCAGGTCTTGGGGGTGTGTCACTAACTCTGGGAAGTCGGGATGTCAAGTCATGTGAGTCGCTCTATGTGTACGGGGTATTGTCTCGCTATATGCATGCGATGTAGGATTCCACGGCATAGCCAGTGAGATGTCTTGAGATGTCACTGTGGGTGCTGCTAGTTGAGGTGCCCCGTGACCTACTCACGTATGCAGTGCTAGTTGAGTCACTGCGTGGGTATAGAACTTTAGGATTACCATTGGTACAGTTTAGAAAGAAAATGGCCGAGCGAGGATTTTACTAGTTTTCGATTTATCGATAGCATTTATGCATTTATATGCACACAGCAGTTATTATGTTATACAGATTCTGAATATAGTTTTCCAAAGATGTAGATAAAACTCGCTTGGCAAGATTTCAATAGCATATGATGTTAGAAACCGTTTTACAGTTTTACATCAATTTTAGAAGCATAATTTCTGCGTGAACTTTAGAATTTGCTATCTATACATGATGTTATTTTATTGAAATTTGTTTTGCACTCACTGAGCTCCTTTAGCTCACCCGTTTTGTGTTTTATATTTTTTGAACCCTTTTCCCAGGTGCAGGTCTCGGTATGTGATAAGGGCAAATTTGTCATATATTTTCTCATATTTTTATTATTGATATTTTATGATTTATGAGAATAGATGGCTATTTATGTGCATTATTGTTATATATAGGGACTTGAACGAAATTTAAAGGGGGACTAAAATGCAAAGTTTTCAAAGTATGTGTCCATCGCCCCCGCGCCACAAGTATTGTCGCCCCAACGCTGAAATAGTATCGAAATAAGAAAAACGACCTGCTTAAGTCGCGTCTAACGCCCTAGCGCCATACAGTAACCGCCCCAGCGCTATCATCCCACCGCTCCAGCGGTGAAGGCTTTTTCACGCAGCGCCCCAGCGACAACTTCATAGCGCGCCAGCGGTAGTGCGAGTCCTAGTCCGACGAGAATTGAGATTTTCAAGCTCATATCAACCCCTATAAAAAGCTACTCGTTCCCAGCCTTCAAGGAAGAATCCAAGACGACCCAAGAGCACCAAGAATATAGAGCACGAGTCTTGGAGAGCAATATGAGCTTAATTGAAGCAACTTTAGAGAGAGATACAAGACGTTCTTCGGCATCAAGAGTTCCTAGGCAGCGCAATTAAGAGCAATTCGACGTCTATATCGGTTTGCTAATAATTGTATCATGATTTATAATTATTTTTACTGCTGTTCTCTTGTAGCCATGAGCTAAACTTGTTTTCTAGGGTTAATATTTGAACTCAATATGTGTGCTTAATTGCCATATCTTTCGAATATTTAATAAACTTAGTCTTTTATTATTTAAATTACTTGTGTTTAATGCTTCAATATATCTGGCCAATATATGGTGAATGAGTTGGTAATATTATTGATAAACTCGGAAGAGGAATCATAATATTTAGACCTAGGTAATTTGATACATGATTGTAGAGTAACATTCAATGTTGCATATGCAAGTTTCAATTTAGGATATGAATATACCTAATTGGCATGTATGATCAATAAGACCTAATCTTAATGAATCTTAATTTATTACAAGTACCATAGGAATATAGGTATTTGGTAAATTAAGGTATACTTGCATGACCTTGGAAGAGGCTTGTGAATACATTAGTGTCTTGATCAATAATAAAGACTAAGGGAGTTAAATATTATAAGGTTAATCATTAGAAAGAATATTGAGGGATAATATTAATCCTAGATTTTCTCTATATTGCTATCTTTAAATCTCATTGCATTGTGTTTTTATTTTTATATTTCTTACATTCATTCTTAGATTTTTATTTTTCTGAATAATTATTAGGAAGATATAATTTTAGTAATTGGTTAAAAAGAAAGAATTATCCCTGTGGGTTCGACATCCGACTAATTAGTCTCTTTATTACTTGCATACGATAGTGTATACTTGCACTTAATTTATGATATAGAATTATCGCATCAGTATGCAAGCTGCTGATTCTCCTATTGCCGAGTAGTGGACCGAATTCGAAAATCATTTTTGTACATGTAAATGTGCTAAATAGCACCATTTACTTTATGCATAATAGTTGTAGGCATGTATATTTGGATGTATGTTTTGAACCGAGAAGAAGAGATTTCAATTTTATGATGATCGTTCTTTTTACTTCTATGATTACGCTTATTTATGATTCAAATGAATAATTGAGTTGTATTGGATTTGATTTGGAAAGGACCAGAGGTCCGAATTGGTAGAATTGAGATATATTGAAAATAGAAGTGAAATTTCGTTGCAGGTTTTATAAGAATTTTTTGAAAAACAGGGGAAACTCTGTCCGTTTGTTTTTAAAATTAAGATGTCATTTTCGTGTATGTTACTAGACCTTCTTAGTAGTAACAAGAATTAAAAAGGGGTTTGCCTCGCGGAATTTCTCAACATACCCAGTTAGGTTCGGAGGAACTTCCGTCGGGGTATCCGGCAGGGCCGCTGGGATCTATAGTAAAGGGTCTCGGGTTGGGTCCTGTCACTTGACTTCACCTCTTTTCATATAATTAGGTTAAAAGAGGGAATAGAAAGTTAATAGTAGAGATTGTAGGGTTAGTTTTGCATATTTATAGAGTTTCTAATATTGTGTCGTCCATTAGATTTTAGCCCCAAGAACGAATCATTGTTTTAGGACAAAGATGGTAATCGATTTATGGGTCGGTATCAAAAAGTAAATATCATAAATAAAATCAATTAATAATATTTTTCTTTATTTTATACATTTTTATTCATTATAATAAATGGCAAATATATTAAACCAAACAATAGTAGCAAAGTATAAAACTGGATTAACATAAATTGACATTAATTAATTTAATTACGCAAATATATGAAAAGTGATAAATGTATTAAATCAATCAATAATAAAAAAAGAACAAAACCGAATTGACATAAATTAACATTAAAAGTGGTAAATGTATTAAACTAAACATTAGTTACAAAGTACAATACAAAACAAGAAATATAAGATAAAAGACATATCAATCCTATGCAATGCAATTGGGTTTCAACATATTTGCCGGCTATGTCTATATTGTTTAAAGTGGCTGCACACATTCTTTGTCGGTTCCTTATCTTTGGATGGAATTTGACTATTCCAACATCTCCCTGATTGATGACGTGCTATAGGAGGCTGAATGCTAGTAGCTCTTAACTCTTTTAGAACAATCCAATCTAATGGGTGGCCAATTGGATTGACTGGGTCACTGTATACACGCAATAAAGACTCAGTCGTGTAATATGACAAACAAAGAGTCTAAGATTGCAATCTAGTAGTCTGCATACTTTAAGTGCATGAGCACAAGGTATTTGCTAAAAATCAAACTTTTGGCAAGTGCATGACTTCACCAGGATGTCTAATATTCCATTTGTATTTTCATCCTTAATAAAAAAAAGTGATATTGATCTACTGGGTGCACTATCATATGGGTGGACATATCATTGTGCTTTCAAACTTTATGATGGGCTAATTCATTAGAAAGTTTGTCATACTTTGTGTAGCCTCTCATCTCACGAAAAATTATCTTATGATTAACTCCTGAATCCGCTCAGCAAAGGTAATCATTGAGAGGCCACGTGCATGCTTTGCAATAACGTTAATGCTCTATGTAATATTGGTGGTCATGACATCATATCTTCTGAATGCTCTTATTGATTGAGTCCATTTAGAAAAACCAACCTCCTCCTTCAAGCTAGATATCCCATTCATTTCTTCTTCTCAGATGGTGTATTGTATCTTTGATTAAATTACCTTTCAAGTGATAAATGCATACATCATGATATGTATTAGGAAATACCTCTTGAATGGCCTTCTCGATACTAGCATGCCAATCAGATACAAACATAAGATTCTCAAGATCACCAAGGATACCTTGGTGTTTTGCTATAAACCATGATCAAGAAGTATCATTTTTTGAGTTAGCAATACCCTATGCCAGTAAAAATAATTGATTATTTTCATCCTTATAAACAGCCACAAGTATTATACCCAGATATGCACATTTTAAAAATGTACCATCAACTGTAATAACCGGTCAGATGGATAACTAAAATATTCTAATGTAGGTCCAAGTTCCATAAAGAATTATTTAAAGTAATAATAATCATCAATTTCTAATTGTGTAACTATACCTAAGTTTGATTGTTCCAACATATAGTAGTATGTATGAAGTAATTTATATGAAACTTTTGGAGTATCACGTATCAACCTCAATGCATGCTCCTTAACTTGTTAAGTAGTAGGGTAAGTTATCTCTATACCAAACTCTTTATGTATATATGCCTGGATCTCTTTCAGTTTGTAAAATGGACTTACAAATGTAAACTTATTTTTTATGAATTTGCTAATAATCCAAGACTTCACTTATCGGTGACCATCTCGTGACATGTCTAACTGGAAAACGTAATCTGCATCAATTCTACGCATAATGAAATACTTCCTTGCATCTATTGACACCGCATGTAATTGCTATATGCATCTATCATCATCATATTTTACCTCAAAATGATCTTTGCTATCAAACAACTTTCTCACAAACACATCCCTAATTCCACTACATGAGATCTTATCAGATATACCGCAGTTCGATGGTAGTAGTGGAGGTATAACCCTAAAGGAGTTTCCGACTTCACAATAATCTTGTCTTTTATCTTCAGCATTAAGGGAGATCGTTGAAATATAACAATGTATGCCTTCCAATAAATCATCTAAACCGGTATATTTATCCTCATGACCAACGTTTCCAATAGCATCACAATCCCCATCCACATGACTAACGTTTCCAACAACATCACAATTGCCTTTCACATCCCTATCTATCCCACTATTGTAATGTGTATAAGCTGAGTCTTCATTGAACGTTATAGGATAAATATGATGATAGTCATCCGAAGTTTTTGACAGAACCACTATTGGTATTGTTGGGGCTGTGTGGCTCATTTGGTCTCTATGGCTTGCTGATATAGAATGAATATGTATATAAGGTGGGTTCTGACTGGGAAGCTATTCAACCTCTTCATAAATGGGAGCTCTAGGATCTACTGTTAAATATAGAGGATAGTACGATTTTCTATTAACCCCCCCAAAAGAATCAGACATCGCTATTTTTTCTAGTCTCAATAAGTTTCAACTTATACCTTATTGCATCAACTTTAATTTTCATAGTCACATTTATTCTCCACATTGTCAACTCTAGTAGCATAATACACAGTATTTAAAAGATCTTGAAATTTAACATATTTTGAAACCAAAATCTCGAAGTTGCTATATCTAACATAATTCTCTTCCCTGTCACTAGAGTTTACTTACATTCATCTAAAACAAATAACAATTAAATCATACTCCATAAGACTTGAAACAAAAAAATGATTAAAAATCCATCTAAAAAATTTTTAAAATCATTATTCAAAATAGTCCTACGAAATTACAAGTCACCCGAGACACGAGACATACTAGCCCTACATGGCTGCGACGCGGTAGCTTTTGGGGATACTCGAGACACATAACGTGACCATCTGTGATTATTGGCCACCTCGGCTAACAATCGCGGACCCAAGATAGTTTGCCTGTGAAGAACTCGCAGTGATTGTTTTAGATTTCCTCCTCAGTTACTTTATTTCTCTCTCATTTAACCTCATTTGTTTTCTAAACTTTACTATTATACACTACAATTGTATTTCCATGTATTTATTTTAAAATAACCACAACTTCTAAAAAATCTAGCATTTTGAATATATATCACATAACATATATAATATGACAGAAGTCTTACTTGAAAAGATATTTTACAACTTCAAATCTATTTATTTTGAATTTGGAATATTGAATTATGATCTTAAAAATGGATTGGCTTAAATTAAGTTTGAATTTATTAGATTTGGCATTCAAATATTTTGCTTAACATTATATTATGCATACAAGGGTAAATATATCAGTTTACAATTTATTTAGCTAATAAAGAATAGACAATTAAAAGGTGGCTACTAAAGAATATTTATAACATTGACGGGTTATTTTTAAAAATTTTCCTTTTTTTTTCTTTCTCCCTCGTGGATATTTTTGTTCTCTTTTGTTCTTTTAAAGCAAACAAGTCTTCAAGAGGGAATTCTTCTGTTACAACATGGTTCAAAAATTTTGGAACACAATTAGACCAATAACTAACATAATCTATAGAAAGAGCATGCTTGGCTAATTCATGAACCACTCTATTTGCACATTTTGGAGTGTAGAGAATTTTATACTCTTTAAAATACTCAAAGCAACTAAAAATATCATCTATAACTAATCCAACCTCAGAAAGGGCACTAGAATGAGCAAAGATATCATTCACAACTATAACTGCTTCCATCTCTATTTCTAAATAAGAAGAATGTTAAGTGTTTGATAATAGATAAACCTTCCAAACATGCAACTGCCTTCACAACAGAAGTGGGATATAAATCCTAAATCCATTCATCTCCTGAAATAATGACCTCCCTAATTGATTTCGAACAACAAATCCTAGGCTTATCCTGTAGTTAGCTTCATCAATAGCAGCATCTAAATTAAGTTTTAGTCCATTCAAAGCCGGGGGATGCTACTTCACTTCCTTAACTTCTATTGCATTCTTTTGTAACACTTGAGTAATTTGAAAATTTGCTAATCTATCGACTAACGTATAATGTAACAAGCTGCCATTTAACCCTAAACAATTCTGCTAGTTTCAAGCATACCAATTCTGCCATAATATGATGCAAAGAAAATCAAAGTCCTTAGTTGTTAATTAGTGCCATGTCGCAATCATAAGCTTGCAAACTGAGGAGAGATGTGAACAAAGCATAACTGCATAAAGTCACACAACTCTCTAACTGGCTTCAAATCTTTGCAAAACCAAAGTGCATGGATGTATTTTTTGCCCCCAAACTACATCTTGCATATAAATCACTAATTAGGACATGGTGTCATGAATATTTGCATTTGTTGGCAACCAGTTGCAAGATTCTCTCCAAAGAAATAATTTGACTTTTGAAGGAATGCCTAACTGACATAATTTCTTCCATCAGGTAGTAATCTCAGATTTTTCAGAGCTGCTGGCCAACCCTTGAACATAATTAACTGCCCAGTACGCACTTTTCATCAACTTGTCTCTAAAAGTATCGCATTATTGCGGAAGTGGGATGCTAAGAATAGCTTGTTACTCATTCACTCTAAAAGAACTATTGATCAATGGGACATTCTAACCACCTAAAACAATCATAAGATCTGTAACCTTTGTATGCTCACCAAGGATACGCAGATATTAAGGCTTCAAAAACACTGGCTTTGGGATCCATCTATCATGATAGATATAGACATCTTCACTATTGGCAATCCTCTATCTCAAGCTTCGAAGAATTATATTACTTCCCAAAGAATGCTTTTCTAAGTAAAGGATGTTGTATACTTTTACTTTGCCTTAAAAAAAAGAAGAATATGAGTAGTATAAACTCTAAAATACTCTTGCCATCAATGAGTTTGGTTTTATCAACAAATACCATCCTTGTTTGGTGAGCATAGCCTTATTAAAAAGGAATAGTTTCTAGAAACCTAACCATTCTTGTTGCTTATTTTTGCATAAGAGTTCCCATTTACACCAATACGGTTTCTTCTCATCCTCGTTACCCCTTCCACCTCTCCCACCAGAATCTAGCGCAAATTTTATGAAGATGATGAAGAGTGTTGTCAGTAACCAAAATAATTTCAGAGTATTGAGGAGTGGTTTTCACCACAACTTTAATTAAAATTTCTCTTCCTACAGCTAAGAATATAGGAGATTTCCATCCCTTAAATTTAATTTAGATTCTATCCTGCACTACTAATTCAAATAAATCACATTTTTTCTTTTAATTCAAACAAGTTAACCCAAGATATTTTGCACGACAATCTACCAGATGGACTCCAAAACAAGAAACCAGATCATTCCGCATCAAAAGAGAAATTCTTTTCCAAAACAAGCTACTGACTTATCTAGATTGATAGCCTGCCCTGATGCCTTTTGATATACCTCTAATACTCATATAACCATTTGTAATTTGAAAGAGACGCCTTAGCAAAGATTAGACTATTATCAATAAAAAAAAAAAAAAAATAGTAGGGCCTTGTCCCCCATATCGGATCCCAGCCAAATTGCCCCAAATTTAGCTGATACTAAACAAGTAGGGAGACAACAGATCACCTTGCCTTATGTCATGGACTGTTTTCGAGACCGTACGGCCTTAGACGCGTTGCGTGCTAAGCAGCCTAGAAAACCACACAAAGAGAAGAGAAAAGAAGCACACCAAGTGTTTGCACGAATGCTCTCTATATTGCTGAAGAGAAAACAAGCTATGAGATGAAAAATACAAGTGAGGGTCTCCCCCTTTTATAGTTGCAGCCCTATACAATCAATGGCTGAGATCTATTTGATTTAATGGTATACATACAAGATGGGATAATATTCCTTAGAATATTCCTAGATACTCTCCTACCTATTATGGAAGTCTAACTAGGGTTAACTTCCTTAATAAGTTGCGGGCTAAGCCCGATTCTCCATCCTAACCAGCGGGCCTTCTAGAAGCTCCGGTCCACGTAGCGCTCCATGGTCCAAGAGGCCTCCAGCAGGCCTAGTCGCGCACCAAGTGCTCGAGGAAATGCTTGAGAGCACTTGGGGCGTGACATTCTCCCCCACCAAATTCACGCGACGCCCTCGTCGCGTCCTTGCTGGAACACGCACACCTTGTTCTCAAACTGCCACAATGCGTTCTCGGGTTCCCAGCTTACTTCGCTGTCGGGCAATCCTTTCCACTTGACGAGATACTCACGACTTGGACGGCAGTTCTTCTTCCGCACTGTCCTCACATCAAGGATAAGTTCCGCCTCCTTGTCGTAAGATGTGGAAACTCCCAATGGTGCCCTGGTTTGTGGCCCACGTTCCGTGTCCTCCGCATCACCATGGTATGGCTTTAGGCAGCTTGCGTGAAACACCGGATGTAGCCAAAGTCTCGAAGGCAGCTCCACCTTGTACGAGACATTGCCAACCCTCTTGGAAATAGGAAATGGCCCCTCATATTTTCGAACAAGACCCTTGTGAAGTGGGCGCGTAGACTTGTGCTGCGTCGGAAGAATTTTCACCATCACTAAATCCCCCACGCTGTACTCAACATGTCTTCGCTTACCGTCAGCCCATTTCTTCATCCGTTTCGTCGCCTTGTCCAGACACACTCGCGCCTTGTCTGATTGTTCCTGCCAGGACTTCGCAGCTTTGTAGGCTGCTGGACTCTTCCCAGTATCGCTGGACGCGAGTGCATGCAGCGTGAGAGGCTGCTGGCCAGTAGCTAACTCGAATGGGCTCTAGTTCGTCGATTCACTCCTCTGCAAGTTATACGAGAACGGTGCCACATCGAGTAACTTGACCCAATCCTGCTGATTTGTGCCCACAAAGTGCCGCAAATACAGCTCCAGTAATGCGTTCACCCTCTCGGTCTGCCCGTCCGTCTGTGGGTGAAAGCTGGTGGAAAAGCGAAGCTCCGATCCCATGAGATTGAACAATCCAGTCCAGAATCTCCCCGTAAACCTCGTATCACGATCGCTGACTATCACTCTCGACAACCCCCAGTACTTGACGACGTGCTTGAAGAAAAGTTTGGCTGTCTCTTCCGCATTACACTCTTTGGGCGCTAGTATGAAAGTCGCATACTTGGAAAACCGATCTACCACCACAATGATAGTTCCACACCCCTCGGACTTCGGTAAGGCTACAATGAAATCCATAGAGATGCTTTCCCAAGGTCTCTCCGGTATGGGCAGTGGCTCCAGTAGCCCTGCGGGACTCCGCTGCTCAATCTTGTCCTGTTGGTACACAAGACAAGTCTTGACAAACTGTTCTATCTCTTCCCGCATGTGTGGCCAGTAGTAAACTGTTTCCAATAGGGCGCGTGTGCGCCGCTGGCCTGGATGTCCTGCCCATTTTGTATCGTGACACTCTCTAATGAGGTTACGCCGCAGGTTCTCCCACTTTGGCACATAAACCCGGCGTCCCTTGGTGTAGAGAAGCCCATCTTCTACCCAAAATCGCTGAGTTTTTCCCTCTTGTGCTTGAGTGGCGAGCTGTGTGGCTGCGGGATCATGCTTCATTCCCTTATAAAATAGGCCGAGCAAATCACCTTCCAGCTTGCTGATAGCTGCTAACTCGGCCTTCCGGCTTAAGGCGTCCGCTACCACGTTCACCTTTCCCGGTTTGTACTCGAGCTCGTAATCGAACTCCGCCAGAAAGTCCTGCCACCTAGCTTGCTTCGGGCTGAGTTTCTTCTGACTTTGGAAGTAACTCGTTGCTATGTTGTCCGTCATCACTACGAACCTTGCTCTAAGCAAATAATGTCGCCAAGTGCGCAGACAATGGATGACCCCCGTCATCTTCTTTTCCTGCACCGTATAGCGCCTCTCCGTCTTATTGAGTTTTCAGCTCTCATATGCGATCGGATGGTCCTGCTGCATTAATACACCACAAATAGCAAAATCAGATGCATCAGTATGTACCTCATACGGTAACAGGTGATTCGGTAATGCTAAGACTGGTTCTTTGATCACTGCTGCCTTTAGTCGATCAAAAGCCCCTTGGCACTCCTTACTCTACTCCCACGCCTTAGTCTTCTTTAGCAGGTCGGTAAGGGGTACTGCAGTGGTGGAGTAGCTCTTGATAAACCTGCGATAATAGTTAACCAATCCAAGGAAAGACCGTAGCTCGGTAACTTTCGTGGGTGCCTCCCAGTCCACAATGGCGCGAATCTTCACCCTATCCATCATCAACCTACCCTCTTTGATCTTGTGACCCAAAAAGTCTACCTCCGGCTTGGCAAATGAGCACTTCTCCCTCTTCACATACAGCTCATTCTCGCGGAGCACCTTCAAGACAGATTTCAAGTGTTCCACGTGCTCCTCGAGAGTGTTGCTGTAGATGACGATGTCGTCTAAGTACACGACGACGAACTTGTCAAGAAAGGGCTGGAGTATATTGTTCATCAGTGTGCAGAAAGTGGCTGGCGCGTTGGTGAGGCCAAACGGCATGACCAGAAACTCAAAGGCCCTATAACGCGTCACACAGGTGGTTTTCGGCTCATCGCCCTCAGCTATCCGCACCTGATGGTAACCTGACCGCAAATCCAGCTTCGAGAAATACTTTGCCTGCCCCAACTGATCAAACAAGTCAGCAATTAAAGGAATGGGATACCTATTTTTGACAGTGACCTTGTTCAGCGCTCGGTAGTCTATGCATAACCGCAATGATCCGTCGTGCTTGCGCTGGAAAAGCACGGGCGCGCCGTAAGGCACCTTCGATGGCTGGATAAACCCTGCATCCAGCAACTCCTTGAGCTGCTTCCGCAACTCTGCTAGTTCTGGTGGAGACATTCTGTATGGGGCTTTGGCTGGAGGTTTCGCCCCTGGTTCCAGCTCAATCTCATGATCAATTGCCCGTCTTGGTGGTAATTTCTGTGGTAGTGTTGCTGGCATCACGTCCTGGTGCTGCTTGAGCACTTTCGTGATCTCTGCTGGTAGCTCCTCTTCGCCCCCGTACGCCTCATCATCTGCCTCCCATATTGTGGCGAGGTATGTCTCTTCTCCCCGCTTAGCTCCTTTCTTCAGTTGCATGGCGGACAGGAAAGTAGTGTGGGCGTTGGGCTTGGATTGCCCACCTGTCGGCTTGTTTACTGTTGGCACCATGCACGGTCCTCCCTCCAAGATGCATACATAGTTGTATCGGGGAAGTGGCACCACATTAAACTGCCGCAGAAAATCCATACCAAGAACAGCATCAAAATCATCGAGAGGGGCTACCGAAAAGTTTACCTTACCGCTCCATTTTCCGAGGCTCATTTCAACTCCATGAATGACCCCGTCCAGTGGCTTGATTGCGGCGTTCACAGTCTTGAGGTAGCCAATCCCCTTCTCCACCTTGAGGCCCAAGCGTACTGCTTTCGCATACTTCATAAAGTTGTGCGTAGCTCCAGTATCTACTAGTGCTTGCGTCCTCTTCTCGTTAATGTAGGCTTCAACGTACATCAGCGCCTTTCCTGCTGGCACGCGGGCTGCCCGCTTGGCATTGAGGGCATTGAGTAACTGGAGACATCCCAATTGTCCCTGTTCACCCGCTTGCTGAGTCTCCAACATTGCGTTGATAGCCTTCTTCTTTGGACAGTCCTTCACCCAATGATCCCCGTCGCAAAGGAAGCAGCTAGATCTCAGCTTTCTCCCGCCGTTGCGCTTCTGCTCTCTCCCTGTGGGCGGTTTACCTTTCCCCTCCTTATCCTGCGGAGGATGAGACTCCCTGGTTCCCCCACCTTTGCTGTGATTGGGCTTCGAATTCTTGGACTTCCCCGCATCACCCTTGCGGTAATCAGTGAGCGTTTCCGCCAATGTGAGGGCGTCAGATATGTTCTGCACTCCACGCTGCCTCAGCTCATTGGACGCCCATGTCTGCAACCCATCAAGGAAGTTGAACAGCAAGTCTTCTTCACTCATATTGGGGATCTGCAGCATCAGCAGAGAGTACTCCTCAACGTACTCGCCAATCGACTTGTTCTGTCTCAACTCCTTTAGACCCTTCCTAGCGTCGTGCGCCACATTCTCCGGATAGAATTGGCGTTTCAGTTCCTGGTGCAACTCTGTCCAGGTATTGATGGTGCAGGTACCCTTGCGAATCTCCTCGCTCTTCCTACGCCACCACAGAATTGCATGATCAAAGAGATATAGGGTTGCGGTGTTTACTTTATCCTCGTCCCGTACGCCTAGGGCGTCGAAGTATCTCTCCATCTGCCAGAAGTAATTGTCGAGCTCCTTGGCGTTCTGCTTCCCGCTGAACTCCTTGGGCTTAGGAGCATCAACTCTCAGTGTAGACACCGTCACTTGAGCGGCGACAGACCCATTCGCCACCGCCCGCTTGCACAGCACCACATCCTCTTTGACAGATTCGAGCCCGCGGTGTAGCTCCCCTACTTGGGCCTGAATACTGTCCATTGTGTTAGGACGCTCTCCTGAAAAGCTTTAATCCAGTCCCGCTGCTTATCGACGTAAGCCTCGATGGATGTGCTGATGAGGGTGCGCAGCTCGTCTCCTTGAGCGTTGAGGCCCCCCTCGATCTTCTCTACTTGCTGCTCCAGCTCTCCAAGGCGATTTGCCGCCTTCCCGACAGCGCCGCTGAGTGCTCTCACCATACCCCCCACATCCTGACCTGGATCTGCTGATTTCTCGCGAGACGCCATGCCGTGCTTCTTAGCTTTGGGGTTCCGACCCCTCTCTTCAGTCAAATCTGATGGTGCGCCGTCTTTCTCCATCTCTGAACTAAACCTGCTCTGATACCAACTATCACGGACTATTTTCGAGACCGTGCGGCCTTAGACGCGTTGCGTGCTAAGCAGCCTAGAAAACCACACAAAGAGAAGAGAAAAGAAGCACACCAAGTGTTTGCACGAATGCTCTCTATATTGCTGAAGAGAAAACAAACTATGAGATGAAAAATACAAGTGAGGGTCTCCCCTTTTTATAGTTGCAGCCCTATACAATCAATGGCTGAGATCTATTTGATCTAACGGTGTATATACAAGATGGGATAATATTCCTTAGAATATTCCTAGATGCTCTCCTACCTATTATGGAAGTCTAACTAGGGTTAACTTCCTTAATAAGTTGCGGGCCAAGCCCGGTTCTCCATCCTAACCAGCGGGCCTTCTAGAAGCTCCGGTCCACGTAGCGCTCTATGGTCTAAGAGGCCTCTAGCAGGCCTAATCGCACACCAAGTGCTCGAGGAAATGCTTGAGAGCACTTGGGGCGTGACACTTATCACCTGTGATGGCTTGAGATTATCATGTGGCTCCCGATTAATAAGGGCTGAATATGAAACTAATGAAACATAAGTCATAATCTTCTTACATCAATCATTCAAGAAGCCTAACTATGCCATTATGACTGCTAAAATCCCCCACTCCACCTGATCATAGGCTTTAGACAAGTTTAACTTCAAAGCGATGTAGCCATCCCTATTCTTCCTCTGATGCTTAATTAAATTGAGGTACTCAACTACAATAATGGCATTATTAGTTATTAGTCTTCTCAGAACGAATGCATTATGAGCCACTAAAATAATATTCCCAAAAACCCCACAAAGTCTATTAGCCAAAATCTTTGAAATTATTCTATATAGAACATTTAGGTGGCCTATTGGTAAAAAATCTAAAGGCTTTGTTGGGCGATCACACTTAGGGATCAAAGTGATCAACATTTCATTCAAAGAAGTTTGATCCCCACCACAAACCAAACATTCCGAACAGCAGTCGTAAATAGTCGTAAACATTTCATTCAAAGAAGTTTTACCTATAATATTCTAAAATATTTGGTATGAATGTAAGCATACCATCTTTTCTTGGAGCCTTCGTCAAATACATCAGATAAACTGCTAGATGTATTTCTTCCTTGGTAAAAGGCGTTGCTAATAGGTGCTAATTGGATGCTGATAACCTTAAATCCATATAATCTAACACCTCCTGGATATCCGCCTTTAAAGGATTGGCTAAGGTAAGCAATTGTCGAAACTGGTCCAAGAGAACAACAACAATTTCTTTAAGGTCCGTCTGTCAACAATTACTACTATCATAAATCCCCTCAATTCTATTTTTTCGTTTATGGCTCGATGCCTTAAAGTGAAAGAATTTAGAATTGTGATCTCCATTTCAAAGCCATGCTCCCCTGGGCCATTGATGCCAATAGGTTTCTTGTTTGTACAACAATACATCAAGCTCTTTTTCAACCTTGCATAATTGAACCCAAGATGGACTCGTGATATGTTGTTAACAGAAGAGAGAACTTGTCTTTCATCTTGAATATCTTCATTCAAGCGTCTGAAATTCTGCCTATTCCATTGCTGAAGCACACTCCTAATTTCTTTGATATTATTTTGAATAGGCCTAAAGTTCTTACCAACCTCCTGCCACCTATCTTGTATAATCTCTGCACACTTCGGTTCAACCCAAGCTTCCTCAAAATGAAATCTTATAGAATTTAACTTTTTGTCTATAAGGCTAAAACTATCTACCTTGCCATCTAAATCAACTTACACGGGGTAGTGATCAAATCCCCAAAAATCTATATAACAAACCTTCGCCCCTAGAAATAATTTGGCCCACTTTAAATTTTGAAAACATCTATCAAGTCTTTCTTGGATAAAAGCCCCTCTGTCTGTCCATTACACTAAGTGAAAGAATGACCTAAAAATTCAACCTCTAATAAGCTACACTAATCAACAGCCTGTCTGAAATTATCTAATAAATAATTTGACCTAGCTACATCCTCTTACGTCTCTCAAATCTAAAGAATCTCATTGAAATCTCCAACATGTAACCAAGGTAATTAAGATAGGGAGTTAAGTTTCTTTAATATGATATGCTGAGAAGTCTCAGGGTGCCTATAAAGCGTACTAAAATGCCAAGTCTTTTGCTAATGGGATTTCACACAAACATCAATATGAAATCTAGAAAAGGAGATAAGATGCACATTAACTGAACCATTCCATACTAGGGCTAAGTTTCCATTTCACCCAATTCTTTCAGCCATTAACTTATTCACTGGTTCTTTCCTTTTCCCCTTAAGATCTCCCAAGTGATCATGGACACGTTCACCACATAAACGCATAACATTCTTACTTGGCCTACCAGAATCATGTTGTGAATGTAAGAGATTTAATATACGTGGGTGTATTTATGTGCAATAGTATTTATTGCATACAATACATATCTAATACATATTTAATGTTGTGGAATAATTAAAACATGCAATAAATAAAATAAATAATATATTAATCACATTAATATATTTAAAGGGTTGAGAAATTATCAAAACGTGTAACGTTATACACGTGTATCCTGGGAGTCCACCTGAAAATCAATTCGTTGGTAGTTCTAGTTATTAACTTGGTGGGCTTGGTAAGCTAGAACAACAACTTCATATATAGCACGAGATTAACCCTTAACCTTTTAAAATGATCGATTGTATGTATTTTTTCTTTTCTCTAAAAAAAAAAGAAATGAAAATTGAAGCAATTCACAATTACTTCTTCAATTTGTTTCTCTCATTCACCACCAAATGCACACACACACACACACACACACAACTCTTTTTCACACACACAATCTCATAATATATATATATATATATCTATATATCTAATATCAATATAATTATTATATTATATAAACTATAATATTAAAAAAGGCCACCATGCAAATAAAAATATTATTATATAAAAAAATAATATAATATAAAAATGGATGACACCTATAAAGCAATATATAATATAATATTATTATATAATAAAATAATATATAATAATGAAATATTATGATTATTTAACAATTAAATAATTATTGTGTGAAATGATCATGTTGCCCCTCATCAATAGTTACCAAGTCTAACCTTTAGTGGATCCCACCAAATCCCACACCTGGGTAAACTTAACCGAGGGTCCATAATGCGCCACTTGTCTTTATATAATTAGTAAATAATAATTATTGACAAATTGTTGTATTTAACACTTAAATACAGACATGTACGCATTCTCGTGGTAGTGCTGGATATTACTGGATTAAACAATTTAATCTGGTATGCTGCCCCAGTGTACAATGAGTACACTCCATATCGCAGGACTCCCTAGGTCCAAACCCGATTCATCAAATGAAACTATTTCGTGAGTTTGTGAACATTGTTCTACGAACACATCACGAAAATACAAATTAGAGTGTCGACCATCTAAGCTGAGGTCACAACGCATACGTATAATCCTTCCGTCATTATATCTTAGATGTGTGGTGATATAGATATCTTGTCACCGTCAAATTCCAATGTGCTAATCCATATATTATCCCCAAACTTGTATCTCACTTAATAATATGTGTAAACTTCTTTGCCATATTGTTTTAGCTTAGCGAAAACTCTTTCCTGGAATTAATGCTTGTAGTCACAAGACTTTTTAAGATACAGTTTCGAGGCATATGAATATCTAACTCCATATACGAGTTGACAGATCCCATATTTGTACACACCAGACTCCATAAGCATCGAACCATACCCAAAAATACCCAACGGTCACACTATGAAAGGTATGTGACATGCGTGGATTCAAGATATAATGGATTACTTACAAGCCCACTATGGCACTCAGGTCAAAGGATCACGTATACTATTCAAATCGAGAGGACCCTCAATTGACGGCTTACATAGAGTGTTTATCGGAGACCCTCGTGAGTCTATCTTATATCCAGTCTTAATTAGATATCCATATGTCAATACAAACTCCAAACTCACAGTCCACTAGGAATGACCATCTATACCCTATAAGTACGACATATGCTGATCTATATAAAGGTATCCATCGACAGACCCGCATCGGTAGAAATAGATTAGGGACAATGTTCGGGAACATACTTGTGCAACTGACATTTTCTAGCACCTGATTGCAACCCTTGCAACTATGTAGTTACTACTATATTCCCGGGTCTATATCCCATTACAGACGAGGCTCTAATTCTTGGATCTTCGTTGAGTATTATAACCAGCTAACAATTAGTTGTGCTAACATTTAACATTTATATCTCTCAGCATGGCCAACTGTGGGCCCTTATCTAAACTCTTTTAGATCAGATCTGAACTCCTTCAAATTATATAATATCTGTAATGTTATATTGCATGGTACCATATAAATAGGTATTAGCACTTTAATTAGAATGTACACATGTATAAATACATAAGTATATGTACATTCAGGGATGACATATAAGCACCAACCCTAACAGTGTAAACTTCATACTGTTGGAGCTGGTGCTCACGTGCCATTCCAATATTGTATAAATATTAATTGATTAATATTTATACAATAAACATTTCGAATAAAGATTGTTAATATCATATTAATATGGTATAATGCTTGTAACATTAGAGACATTGTTTGATCTGAAAGAGTTCAGATCTGGTCTAAAGGAGTTTAGATCAGAACTAATAGTTAGCAAAGCTGAGAGTTATAAATGCTAAAAGTTAGCACTGTTAAGAGTTAGCAGGTTATAAGAGTCAGCGAGGTCTAAAGAGTTAGAACCTTGTCTATAATGGGACAAAGACCTGAGAGTATACTTGTAATGATATAGTTGCAAAGAGTTGCAATAGGTGTTATGAAATATCATTATGTAAGTATGTCTCAAAGATAATGTTCCTGATCTATAATCACCAATGCGGGTCTATCGGTGATTCACTTTATATAGATTAGTGTATGTCTATATCTGACTGGTTCAGATGGTTGTTCTTAGCTGACCATGAGCTTAGAGCTTGTATAGGCATGCGGGTATCCAGTCAGGACTGGATACTGAACAGACTTATGAGGACCCCAATAGATATCCTATGACACCGTCAAAGGAAGGTCCTCTCGAGTTGAGTAGTATTCGTGGTCCTTTGACCTGAGCGCCACGGTGGTCTTGTGAGTGATCCATCATGCTTTGGTTCCACATATGTCAGAGACCTTTCATGGTCTGACCGCTATGTGTCGCTGGGTATGGTCCGATGCTCATGGAGTCCGGTGTGCGTAGATACGGGATCCGTCAGCTTACGTAGGTAAGTTGTATATCCGATGCTCCGAGATTGTATTTCATAAAGTCTTGTGGCCACAAGCATAAACCCGGGAAAAGAGTTTCCCATAGGGTTAAACAATATAGCAAAAGTGTTTGCGTATATTGTTTATAGAGATACGAATCTGGAGATAAGTTTATGGATGAGCAAATGGGGATTTGACGGTGCTGATCTATATCCCCGCACATCTAGGATATAAATGATGGAAGGATTATACGTGTACGTTATGACCTCAACTTGTATAGTCTGACACGCTGATTTGTAATATTCGTAACGTGTGCGTGGGGCATCGATTACGGATTAATGGAACAGTTCCATTTGACAGATCGGGTGTAGACCTAGAGAGTCCCAATATGAAATGTACTCTTTGAGCACTTGGGCAGTGTACCGTATTGAATTGTTCAATACAATATAATTCAGCAATTACTAAGGTTACGTTAACTAAAGCATGTGGTTAAATTGGTGGGACCCACTTTAGGTTAACTAGGTAACCGAGTAAGGATATAATAGTAATTTCACTTTATGATTATTTAATTGTTAAATAATTAAAATAAATATTTATTTATTTAATTGTTAAATAAATTAATTTAACATAACTAAGGTTAAAAGTTAACCAAGTGGTTAAATTAAGTTAACCTTACTTAAAGGTTAAGTAAAGGTTAACCTAACCATGGTTAAGTTAGTTAACTATGGTTAAATTAATTAAATATTTATTAACTTAAAGGTTAAGTTAAAATAATCTAACTAAGGTTAAATGTTAACTAAGGTTAGGTTAAGCCAAATGAAATGCAAATGAAATTCAAATTAGTTTGGAATTAATTCATTTGTATATAAAGTGAAATGAAATTGAAATTCAAAATTGATTTAGTTTTTTAGGTTTTGCATTTTGGGAGCCAATTCAATTTGAGAAATTGAAATTGTTTGTTTTGTGTTTTAAGAGATACCAGTACGTATGGCACTGAAGCAAGTGGGAGTTTGTTGGAGCTGGTGCTCACGTGCCATTCCAATATTGTATAAATATTAATTGATTAATATTTATACAATAAACATTTCGAATAAAGATTGTTAATATCATATTAATATGGTATAATGCTTGTAACATTAGAGACATTGTTTGATCTGAAAGAGTTCAGATCTGGTCTAAAGGAGTTTAGATCAGAACTAATAGTTAGCAAAGCTGAGAGTTATAAATGCTAAAAGTTAGCACTGTTAAGAGTTAGCAGGTTATAAGAGTCAGCGAGGTCTAAAGAGTTAGAACCTTGTCTATAATGGGACAAAGACCTTTGAGACATACTTACATAATGATATTTCATAACACCTATTGCAACTCTTTGCAACTATATCATTACAAGTATACTCTCAGGTCTTTGTCCCATTATAGACAAGGTTCTAACTCTTTAGACCTCGCTGACTCTTATAACCTGCTAACTCTTAACAGTGCTAACTTTTAGCATTTATAACTCTCAGCTTTGCTAACTATTAGTTCTGATCTAAACTCCTTTAGACCAGATCTGAACTCTTTCAGATCAAACAATGTCTCTAATGTTACAAGCATTATACCATATTAATATGATATTAACAATCTTTATTCGAAATGTTTATTGTATAAATATTAATCAATTAATATTTATACAATATTGGAATGGCACGTGAGCACCAGCTCCAACAAACTCCCACTTGCTTCAGTGCCATACGTACTGGTATCTCATACCAATACACTCCACGTGTTTCTCAAACACTATAGGAGTTTAGGCTTAGGGGGGTTCGCTACATCTAAGGATTGTTCCCTAGATTTTTATTACAACTCTTGTTGCCAAGAACTTTCTAATTATGTGATTTTCAGAGTTCACATGATTAGAATATTGGTGTGCCTTATGGCTTCTCGGCTCGAGCAATTACCGTTATCTTGCAATATAGTGGGATAGGATCCACTGAGCTTGGAACTATTCAAAGCTCTGCAATTAATTTTGAATATCCATAGTACTTTCTTTGCTGACTTCTCAAGCCGCAACATATTCTACCTCCAAGACAGAATTACCTGTGGACATTTACTAACACTCAATTTAACTAGCTCCGGTACTGATAAAGAGAAACACATAACTAGATGTAGACTTTCTACCATTCAGTTCAGACGTAAGTCTGAATGTGTATCCCTTCTTTTGTAAGAAACTTTCTTCATATTTTATAAACTTATCCTATATACTTCTCAAGTATATATTGATATGTTTCACAACCATTTAATGGTCATGATCTAGATTTAACAGATACCAGCTTGTAACACTTACAACCATCTAAATCCAGATTTCGTACATTAGACGGTATGCATTAATCTATTTCTAGCTAATGCATCTGAGATGTTAGACACTCTAACTCTCTCATCTTCTTCCCGAGGACACTTCCTCTAAGGAAGATGAATGCCACTTCTAAAAGGGACTTTAACTGTCTCACAGTCAATGAAGTTGTACCTTTTCATGGACTTATTCTATATACGAAGTTTGAGAGAGTCTTATTAGCTTCCTAGCTATATCTCCATAAAGCTTTATACCTAGTATATAGGAAGTCTCTCTCAAATCTTTTATGAAGAAGTTCTTTACACAGATAACACTTATCTGATTTACTTGCTATACTCCAATCATCGTTTCCAATATTGAGTATATACTTTTCACTTTAGAGAACTAAAAAGATAATTATACTCCCACTGCCCTTTCTGAACACACACGCTTCCTCTTTATTCCTGATAAAACCAGACTTTCTGATTTCATCATATAAACAAAGATTCCACCTTTGGAAAAATCTACTTAAGTCCATAAATGGACTTCCTCAGTTTGCACATTATACTAGAAGTTAGGCTTGGATGCAAAAACATCAAGTTGTTCTCTGCATATCTCTTGTTGGAGATATACTTCCCAGAACACCTTATTTACATTTATAAGCCAGTCCTCATTATCATAATATGCAGCAATAGCCAACATAATCCAAATTGACTTTAGTATGGTTACTGATGAAAAAGGTTTCCTCATTATTGATCCTAGATCTCTGAGTGTAACCTTTCAACATTAGTCAGGCCATGAAGGACCATTCCTTCAAATAGGGCCCACATTGCTTCCTCTGCATAAACTGATTTACTGCTGATAGAAACAGTTTCTACAGGAAGCACAACTAAGTCCTAGACTTAATTGTCATACTTAGAGTCAAATTCGAATTTTATGGTATCTTGTCATCAACAAAATCTAAATTGACTTTAGCATGGTTACTGATGAAAAAGGTTTCCTCATTATAGATCCTAGATCTGTGAGTGTAACCTTTCAACATTAGTCAGGCCATGAAGGACCATTCCTTCAGATAGGGCCCACACTGCTTCCGCTGCGTAAACTGATTTACTGCTGATAGAAACAATTTCTACAGGAAGCTCAACTAAGTCTTAGACTTAATTGTCATGCGTTGAGTCAATTTCAAATTTTATGATATCTTTTTATTTTTCCGAATCGATGTCAAACATCGTCTCTCCATAAGTTAAAGGATCCATTTCTTCAACTAAGAAAATATCAAGGGTACATTCAAGTATCAATCATACCTAAATGATGGCCTTGATATCCTTTTGGACTTATGAACTTAGTGTGTTAAAGGTATTTCACTCATTGAAATTAAAACTCCATCGTTGGTTCATCTAATTTTTGGATTGACTTCATCAAGTTCAATCTTTCTATAATCTCCACAATTCATGAGAAACTATTTCTCTAGAAATGTGACATTATGAGAAACGAACATATTTCGTTCATTTGAATTATAGAATTGGTATCCCATTATACACTTGGGATACTAAATGAACCGATACTTGTACCGTTGGATACAAGTTTATTCTGTTGCATAACTCTTATGAAAACAGAATAACACCAAGTCTTAACATACTTAAGACTCGTTTCCTATTTAGTCTATATCTCATATAAAGTAGTAGGAATGATTATGGAATTATTTAATAAGTGAGTAGCAGATGCTAAAGTATAACCTCATAGATATTTTAGAAGATCAGCGATTCTCAATATCAATCAGACTGTATCTAATATAGTCCGATTCCTCATTTCCTAAGCATCTTTATGTTGAGGAGTATTTGGAGGACTATGCTGAGAGAGAATCATATTCTCTTTAAATAATTTATGAATTTACTGATTATGTATAAACTACTTCGATCTAATCGCAAGTACTCAATATACATAAGGGTTTGTTTCTTTACTTTCATTGTCAGAACATTTTGAACACTTCGAAATTATTCTGACCTACGTTTCCTAGAAACACATGTCCATATAGTGACAATCACTATAAAGACAATGAAGTATCGAAATCATTTATAACAGTAAGATTTATTGGACTAAATACATCTATATGTACCAGATCTAATAAACCAGTGGCTTGGCGTCTTACACCTACATAAAGATTCGGTCATATTCTTTTGAATTCATAATTCATAAACTAGTCAATGTACTATAGTCAGATCAAATATCTGACCATCCTTAACCAGTTAGGATAGTCGTCTCACGACTACATGACCTAATCTTATATATACCACTGTTCATTATTATTTAAGTTGCTGAAATACTATATATTCTGTTCACCCCTACTACACTTATAACATTTCCTATTGTATATCAGATATAACAGCCATTCATTAACTGACATTCAGTTAGTAAATCATTATCATTATCACAAGGAACTATTTCCGTATTTTTATGATAACCCTCTCTGTCAACTACAGGGAGTGATATGATTTACCTAATAATGTTTGGCACGTAATAGTAATTTACAACATTAATGCTGTTACTAGAAATAAGAAGTAACTGTGAAGTCTTAACGGCTACCACGTTCAGGAAATCTCTATTACCTACGTGAAGCTGAACTTCTCATTTCTTAGTAATCAAGCATTTCTCAATTCATGCAACATCTTACAGATATGAGAATGACAAGCGATATCTCATACCCTTGCTGAGTTAACATCAAATGCTAATGAAATGTTAATGTTTGGTCAAACAGATATCTAATGAGTCAATCTTTCTTAAATGAAGGTGCGATGAATAGTAACATTTACTATTTCAAACCTTTTCACGGTGGAAACACTTTCCATTATGTCTTTTCTCTTTCTGTGGTTTAGTAATATCATATATTACTGAATCTAGAACTATTCTTAGATTCATAAGCAAGTCTTACATATTTTATTCAGTACCCTATAGTTATTGGTATTTGTTCAAGATTAGTAACGGATTGCTCGTACTCATCTTATCTCTATAAGACAATCTTATCTCTATAAGACAAGTATCTTATCTCTATAAGATAATCATCTTATCTCTATAAGACAAAATAGGAGATGCGTAGCAGAACATTTCTTATTGTTAATAAATTACGCTTTAGATCATGGGTATAACTGTTATACATTTTTTAATCTAAAAAACGCCCTCCCACTGCTTTACTTAATCCCTTTAATCTCTCAAACGGGATAAGATAGTATAATTTTTTAAACTATACAGCGGGAAGTGGATCCCATTGGGGTTTTACTCCAGCCTCACGCTAAAGCAATATTGGCCTTTATAAATCCAATAGGTAGACAACTCTTGTCAATTGTATCTCATACAACTCTTACTACTGATCCTAAATACACATTACCCTCACGCTAAAGCAATATTGGGTAACTGTATTTCAGATTAACTCATCAATGCTCAAATATATGTTACTGACACTATCCTCACGCTAAAGCAATATTGGATAATATGTTCGCATATATTTGATTCATCTCATGTTTTACCGGCATTAGACCAAGTCACACCGACCAAATCCCTCACGCTAAAGCAATATTGGGAAAGACCATAGTGACCCATCTCACACCGTATTGACAAGACGGACCATTTAAAATATTATCACATAATATAATAAATTTCAATCTAATTAAGAGAGATTTTAATTACAGGCTTTTATATTATATGCGCTCATCACATGAGAGGTTATTCTCAATCAATTATTCATTTTTGCACAAGCACAACTAACCTCCACCAGTGGGGCCCCCATTGTGGTTACAAAAATAAATAAAATAATAAAAATATTATTTTCTTGGTTTATCATGTAAACTAATAACCCTTATTATTACATCTCATAAACCCCCACATGCGTAAAAATAAAAAGATTTTACTCTCTTTTTTTTTTTTTTTTTTTTTTTTTTTTTTTTTTTTTTTTTTAGTGTAAGAACGCCGCGGCGCTGGTCTTATAGCGCTGCCGCGCTAGGGCTTCACAAGCCTCAGCGCTGCGGCGGTGGCTTACCAGCGCTGGGGCGCTGGAAGCAGTGCTTCCCGCGCTGGGGCGCCAGAAAACCAGCGCCCTCGCCCTTGTCCAGCGCTGGGGCGCCAAAAAATCAGCGCCCCTGCGGTACTTCAGCGCTGGGGCGTCATACGCTCAGCGCTCCCGCGTTCATATGAACGCTGCCGCGCTGGACCTTAGCGCTGCAGCGTTCCAGATGCTGTTTTTCACTGGTTTGCATTTTTAACACTTAAAATGCACCCCAACAGCCCCGGAACTTGTCCTACAATTTAGCCAACACTTAGCTAACACTAAAAAATCACCCATAACAACACAAATTGCTCTGATACCAATTGTTGGGTTATGGGGTTGGGCGAATTAACTTAACTTAGAGTTCTTGCATGTTGGTTGTGTTCATCATACAAACAATATACATATCTCATACATACATGTGCACAGCGGAAGATTACATATAATGAACACAGAAAATAACATTTGATTAAACTGAAAATTCGAGATTGAGAAATATCACCAATGAAGCCTTTGGATTAGTTTTCTTGAAGTCCACCATGAAATGAATCTTTGATCAATTCTAGCAATCAACAAGGGTGGGTTTGATTGTCTAGAATGGCAGCATCTTAATCCAGCATTTATGTTTAACTCTTAAACATTTTACAAAGTTAAACTATTTAACTTAATTAAATTTGTTTTTCCTTTTATTCAACTCTTGAATAAATAAAACAAATCTAGTTTTTAGTTATTACATTTAGTAACCATTAATTCAATTTGTTTTGTTGTTCTAACACTTAAAACACAAAACAAATTGAATTAATGGTTACTAAATGTAATAACTAAAAACTAGATTTGTTTTATTTATTCAAGAGTTGAATAAAAGGAAAAACAAATTTAATTAAGTTAAATAGTTTAACTTTGTAAAATGTTTAAGAGTTAAACATAAATGCTGGATTAAGATGCTGCCATTCTAGACAATCAAACCCACCCTTGTTGATTGCTAGAATTGATCAAAGATTCATTTCATGGTGGACTTCAAGAAAACTAATCCAAAGGCTTCATTGGTGATATTTCTCAATCTCGAATTTTCAGTTTAATCAAATGTTATTTTCTGTGTTCATTATATGTAATCTTCCGCTGTGCACATGTATGTATGAGATATGTATATTGTTTGTATGATGAACACAACCAACATGCAAGAACTCTAAGTTAAGTTAATTCGCCCAACCCCATAACCCAACACATACTACCCCTAGCCACACTGCCAATAACATCTTTACACCAATGAAGATCAAGGACTCTAGTAGTTTCTTAAATAAAGAGTTTAACTGTCTGTTAAAAATCACTTTATCCCTCTTATTGCTACCATAAATGCCACTCATATCCATACCAACCTTTATCCAGTCACTATAAAAAGTTAATAACCTTAATCAAACCCTCCACACCACTTCTAAGTATCATGGGTCGAACGCTTGTTATTGATTTAAAATACTAGCTTGTTAGGTAATGTTGTATACTTGCTCATATATACTGAAGATTCACCTAATTTTTATTCGATGTGGGATGTAACATTCTCCCTCACTCAATCACATGATGCCCTCATCACGGTCTGGCCCAAAATCAAAGGTAACTTGGATCGTATTGCTCATCCCCCTAGAGCTAGGGGACCACTACCCATATGGCAATCCCTATTGGGGCTTAAGATATAGAATTTTTAGAGCCCACTTGGCCCATATTGCCCATCCCTTTGGAGGCATAGAGGACTTACATCCCATGTGGAAATCTTTATTGGGGTGACTTTTAGGGGCCTACATACAAATGAGAATTCGGGTATGCTCTGATAACACTTGTCACAGGTCGGGCGCTTACAATTGACTTAAAAGACTAGCCTATAAAGTAATGCTACATACCCAGCTATATATACCTAAGATCTACCAAATTTTTATTCGATGTGGGATGTGACATAGCTCATTCATAGTTTGGATGTCCAAATACCTCATAGCCAAAACAAAAATATGGCAACTGCTCGTATCACAATAAGCGTTACCACTTCATTCTTTTTTATTTTTTCACAATACATAAAGCCAACTTGAGTGGCTTGAAGATGTTAATATTAACCATAACCCTGATGAACTTTCCAAAACACTGCTTAGATGCACTTCGATCAATATCCTCTACTCAATCAATGAAAGACCCTAAATAAAGGCCTGTCTTATAGTTCATGAAATAGAGAGGAAGTCTATGCTGTTAGATCTAAAATGAAACTCTATCAAATTTCAATTGAAAAAATCAGCCAAACCTACCACCTAAAATACCAAAAGCACTAATGTCATCATCCATATCACTAGAAAAAAAAACACTAAAGATCTAATTGAGGGAATATTTTAACTTCTAAGAGAACTATAATGATATTCAGACTAGAGGCAAGACTTAGGGAGAGAACTAAAAGAGGCAAAGAAAGAAAGAGAAAAGATGAGGAAGCTTTTGTAAAACGTCTTAGATACCCCCTACAAATTAAGAGGGAACTAGAAGCGAGGGAAGTCATCAACTAATTAATCGGCCAACAAGCGCTTAAAATAATCCCTTGCCAACAAAAATAGTGAAGTCAGTTTGACGATCACCCAAGTAAAGAAGCAAAAATGGGTGTAGGGGTACAAGCTTGTATAAGGTCCTAGAGTCACAACCTAGGAATGAGAGGTCGTATAGGAGACAAGAAACCTAAGCCTTAGCTAGGTTACAAATTGGGGACTCTGGTATGGTGATGAGGCATGCCTAAGAGAGAGAGAGAGAGAGAAATGAAGAAGATGAGCTTGATGGGCACAACGCTTGATGAATATTAAGGGTGAGACAGAAAAGTTAGGAAGAGAGTGCAACCAAGGAAAAAACTCAGTATGTAACCTTTGAAGAGAATGTTAGGAGTTTCGAGCAAAGGATCAAAGAGTTAATAAAGGTGAGAGAACGATCTCAAAGATATAGAGCTTCCCACTAGGCTATTTAATATTCTAATCTATAAAGGGACACTAGGTCATAACCATTATGTGGATCAAATAGTTGATCTTTTGTCAAATGTAGGGCTTAAACAGAGCTAAATATGTCATTTATTCTACTTGAATTTTAAAGGGAAAACTCTACTATAGTATAAAGGATTTAAGTAGATAATCAACTCCTTGTACAATGAACTGACAAATTGTTTTATTTAGCACTTCTAAAGAGCTTATGAGTCGATGAAGGAACCTCCATAATTGTAAAAGATCAATCAAAGTTGAACTGGTGCTCTAAAGTGATTCATGGATATGTTCTATAAGGAGGTGATCTATCTTGGTGCTTTTGACCTACTTTTGCTTTAGAAACATTGAAAGAGGGGTTGCAGCTCAAACAGGTTTTGGAATCACTTGATTAAGAACCATGTTCCAAGTTATGTCATATCTTATGACAGAGCTTCTAGCTATATAAGAATTAAAGAGGAGAAGGTGAAGAAGTTAATAGTGGCAGAGCCTTTAGGAAGAGTATGTAAGAGAGAGTTCAAGAAATCCACAAACAATAGGATTTATAAAAGAAGAAGGGATATGACTTCACCCAGACTAAGTTAATATTCTAGAGGGAAGAGACCTCGAAAAGATGGGTGAGGCAAAAGATTGAGGAAATCTCCTCATAGGGTGGCCAAGTTTCGAGACGAGTGGTTTTACATTCCAATCATAATTTCCTTAGACATTATTTTTTAGGCCATCAAAGACAAAAGGAAACTTAATAAGCCGAATACAATTAAACTCAAGCGTCTCAGTGAAATGAAAATAAGAAATTTGAGTTCTACCAAGATTAGCACATAACTAGGGAATGTAATTACCTCAAAAAGCTAGGGGATTAGTTGGTAAGAAATGGTACCTAAATAAGTTAAGGCAGACTAGGAACGCAAAAAACTAGCAAACCAAGAACTAAGAGCTATAGCCCTTACCCTTGCAAGAGATGACCATAACAATTATTATTGGTCTGACATTTGTAGGGCATTGGGTTATGTATAATAACTTGCCCTTAAAGTATCCCCAAATTTAAGTAGTCCCCATCATGTTTTTCAAGGAAGATACAAGAGGGTTTAGCTACCTGTATGATAATACACTTGTAGTCATTTTCAAACAGAGGGAACTAGGGTCAATAGGGTCTTTATTAACCTAAGGAGTTTAATGGACATTATATTCAAAGAGGCTTTAGACAGCCTCAACATTTAGGAACTAAAGATGGAGAGGACTTAAACTTCACTTTATGGCTTCAAGGGCGGTTGTACAATTCCCCTAGTTATGGTCACACTTTGATGCCCTTAGAGAAAAAACCTTTTAAGAAGAATATGATGATGGGTGTTATAATGGCCGAGCAGCCATTCCTATATAAAATCCTCATAGGATGACCTTTCATGAAGAATTCTAACACATCTGTGTATATTCACTATTTAAAGTTGAAGTTCCTCATAGAAAAAAGGGTAGAGGTGAGCTTGGGGATCAAAGGATGGTGAGCGGTTGTTATACGGCTTTAGCCAAAAGGGGTTATTACATCACCTTGGTTGAGCTAGGAGAAAGAAAATTTAAAGTCCAACAACCAGTGGAGAAGCTAATTAATGTATAGTAAAAGAAAGAATCCCCCTAGCAGTAATCAGAATTAAGTTTAATTTGGGACCCAAGATTGAAGAAGACCTGAGGTTTCTACTGAGGGAGCTCTCGAAAAGTTTTGCCTAGTTGCATGAAAACATGCTAGGTGTAGACTCTTTATTGATTTCTCACAGGTAGGCCATCAACTCAACCTTTTAGACCTATCAAGCAAAAGAAAAGGATCTTTAATTAGGAGAAAAATAAGGCAATGGTAGCCTAGGTCAAGAAGCTCTTGGCAGTTGGCTTCATACAAGAAGTCAACTACCTATAATACCTTACCGATTTGGTGATAGTGTAAAAGCCTAAAATAATTATGTCTATTGACTTCAATAACCTGAATAATGTGTACTCTAAAGATATTTTTTCCCTACCCAAGATTAATCAATTTGTCAATTCTACAACTAGGCATGCACTCCTTAGCTTTATGGACACGTTCTCAGGCTACAATCAGATAATGATGTTTCCTCTAAACAAAGAAAAGAGATAATGACCGACTACTATAATGTCAAGTCGTTTGGTCTGAAACATGCATGAGCCATTTATCAGAGGCTTGTCAATAGGTTGTTTAAGCCAATAATCAAGAAGTCCATAGAGGTTGACGTAGACCACATGATAACCAAGCCCATAATTTTAAGGGCCAAGTGAATAACCATAGGAAAACATTTGAGATATTGAGGGAGAATAATTACAAGAAGTTAAACTCTGAAAAACTAACATTCAGATTTGAATTAGGGAAGTGCTTGCCTCCTTAAGAAAATTCATTTTTAAAGCTACTATTAAGTGCTTTGAATTTTTTCAAGTCAATCAAATATTAGGAAAAGATGAGGTCAATACCTAAGTATGAAGAGGCCTTCTAGCAACTGAATTATTACTTGGCCCAACTCATTAACTTTGTTGTTCCTAAGACGAGGGATGTTCTATTTATTTAAGGCGATTCACCACATATTATAAGCTTAGTATTTGTAAAAGAAGAAGCTAGAGCTTAGAGGCTAGTTTATTTAGCTAGCAAGGCTTTTACTGACTTTGAGAGTTGATATTCTAAATAAAGAAGTTAGCACTTGTATCGGTTATATTAGGGAAGAAGCTAAAGCCTTATTTCCAAGCCTATCTGGTAGTTATGCTATCCAACAAACCTCTTAATCAAATCTAGCACAAACAAGATTTGTCGAGGTAACTCATTAGGTGGCAATCAAGCTCAACAAATTTGACATATAATACAAGTCGTACATTGCTATCAAGGGTAAAAAACTGGCGAACTTTATTGCTGAGTGCACACAAACGGATACTACAGTCCTGGAAAAAACTCTATTCGAAGAACGTTATAAGGCTTAAACATCCGAGAGCCTATGACCCTAATTATGGATCATCCCCCCCCCCCCCCCCCCCCCCCCTCCCTCTCTCTCTCTCTCTCTATATATATATATATATATATATTAAGTAGTTAATTTCATGGGTACGTGGTGGGCATCATCCTCATTAGTCTATAAGGGGATAAGCTTGTTAGGTTTGACTTCTAGGCATTTAATAACAATACCTAGTATGAAGCTCTTCCGATTAGACTTAGAGTAGCTTGAGCATTGTCTACAAAAGGGTTCCTCATTAAAAGCCACTCTCAATTTATGGTGAATCAATTGAGGCAGGACTTTAAGGCTTCAAGAGAGAATATGGTGACCTATTTGCATTAAACCAAAGAAATTATTGGTTCAGTCTAAAGAGTTGGATATTTAATAGGTCATTTGGAGCAAGAATCATAAGACATACATATTGGTTCAATTGGCTTTGGTTAAGAATGCTAATATTCCTCAATTTATGACATCAGAACTAGTTTTATAGCTAAGTATTTGGGAGATGAAAAAAGAAGTCCATCGATTTCAGCCTGAGTTGGATTGTTCCTATTACGAAGTATGTTAGAGAACGAAGAGTTGCCCTTATATAAGAATGATCCTTTACAACTTCAGTTTACCTAGGCATAGTTAATAATGATTGATGGAGTTCTTTACCGCTGAGGTCACTCTCACCTATATCTAAAGTGCTTGAGACTAGTCAAAGTTAACTATGTTCTTAGAGAAATTTATAAAGGGGTTAGTGGCAACCATTTAGGCACTAAGTCCTTAGTGTACAAAGCTATCACCCCTTGAGATTCTAAGGAGCTACTAGCCCATAACCTAAGAAGATACTAAAGAGCTATAAGCCCTCACATTTTGGGATTAATGTACTAATAGCTTACAACCCAGCAAGATGCTAAGGAGCTCATCCAAAAGTGCAATGCCAGCCAAAGGCACACCGGCCACGTACCCTCACCCCTTGAGAACCTGAAGATGACGTTGAAGCCTTTGACCTTTTACACAATAGGGGCTTAACTTGATTGGCCCTTTACCTCGAGGAACCGTTGGCAAAATATGCAACCTGTAACTTGATGGTTGACTATTTCACTAAATGGATAGAGGCAGAACCGTTGACAAAGATCACTAAGAAAAAGACCACAAACCTTATTTAGAAGAACTTCATTTATCAATTTGGTGTCCCACGTGCTATTATCACTGAAAATGGAAAGTAATGTGATAATGAAAACTTCAAATGTTTTTGTTGACATCTCATATATAGATTCGATTAACATCTCCAACTTACACGAAGTCTTGTGAAAAAATGAAGTCCTTAAACAAGCTCATTAAAAAACTGCCAAATACAAAATTAAATGAGAATAAATGAGCTTGGGTAGAAGACCTACCTAACGGGTTATGAGCCCTGAACACCACTATTAAGACTACAACTTAGGAAACGTTTTTCTCTAAAGCCTTCAAGTACAAAGTAATCATCCTTGTTAATTTTAAGATGCCAACTCACTGAGCTCTACACTTCAAGAAATATGAGAATTAGAGGTTACTACAAGGCCACTTAGGCTTTTGAGCATAACAGAGAACTTGTGAGAATTAGAATAATGATATATCAATAGAGGGTTGCTTAGTACTATAACAAGAAAGTCCAAGCACAAGAGTTTACGGCCGATAATTTAGTCTTAAGAAAAGTTTTGTTGAACACTAAATACCCTATTAAAGGAGTCCTTGATCCAAAATAGGAAGGCCTTTACAGGATTGTTAGAAGGATCGGGTGAAGGAGGTCTACGCTTGGGTACTCAGATGGAAGGGTTATCAGAAAACCTTGGAATGTTGAGCTCTTAAAGTGCTGCTATCTTTATAGAATTTTTCCAAGTATAATTTATATTATTCTTTTGAATTTGTAATTACTTTTACTTTTGGAAGTTCTAACAATGAGCACCAAAATTATTACTTGAGGAAATCTTTTCAATTTAATATATTTGTTTAAAGTTCAATTCTTAGACTCCATTTTTTTTTAATTTATATTAATTTTGCAATGAAGTACTCAATTATACTTAAGGCTACACTATGTTAATCAAAGCCCATCCAAAGATAAGATAGCTCGAAATGGGTGGTCAGTTTTGTTAGATCACGTAACATGGAATAAAGCTCGTCTAGATAGGAGAATATTAGAAATACTACTCTTAAACCCCCAAGAACAACCAACGTTCTTTTCCTTAGAACTTGGGAAAGAATGGGGTTTATTGTCAGTAAAAGAGTTTAAATAATGAGATCTCCCAAGAAACATCAAACCAATCATCTCTAGAAAATGGAAGTTTAACAACCACTAGGTCACCTTAAAGCTCCCAAAGAAAATCCCTCTCCTAACCAAAGCTGAGGACATAAGGAGTTCTCTTTCAAATATAATGTTCCCGATATATTATATTTCTTGAAGTCCCTGATTCAGTCTACCCCAATGAATTGCAAAGTTATAAGGCCTTATCAAAGTATCTTTAGACCTTAACTCATAGGGTAAAATAATTTATGTACTTAGAAAAATTATAACAAAAATTACTCATGTACTCCTCAAGGGTCTAACCTTTATACCCGAGAACTTTTGTGATTACTAAGTGGTCAATCACCACATCTTATCTCCATATGAAATTAATAAATCATGAGACATTTTATATTTAGTCAAAATTTCCATTTAGTTGCCATTGTTCTTTGAGATTGGGCAAGTAGTTTGATTACTCATTGTTATTATCAACTTTCCTAAATGTTTTATCATCCGGTTAAGAGCTCAGCTATAATAGATGGGAAAACAAAAAAACTCACACTCAATACAAAAAAGCCCCTCGACCAAAGTAATATCATTGTTAATTAATGTTCTTAAAAATTTTTTTTTAAAAAAAGAACTAAGATCATTCTAAGTTAGTAGGTCACAATAAAGGCTCATTGTCTCCAATCAACTCTTGGTTGGTAGGGTGGACCTTGGTCACCTTAGCATGAGGATAAGTAAGCGGTAGTTGAAGAACTTGGTGTAACATTAGAAGGCTCGAGCAAGAGGGGATAATAAACATCTCAACATGTAACTCTAGAGCGAGCTAAAAGATGTTAGTAACTCAGGGACCGTCATCTCCCTTAGATAATGCCCATTGAAGTGTTCGACGCACTTTATGAACCATCATTAACTCCCTCCTATAATTGCCAGAGGGTTACTTCACTTGTGGAGGCATGGACCTCTTAGCATCCACTTAAAGGTTCTTAATTTTGTAACTCCAGCTCGGTATAGACCTCTTTTATATCTACAATATGGCTTCAAATTTAACTATTTTTTCTTGAATTACGTGATTGATATTTTATTCCAGTAGAGTTGGCTCTCTACAATCATTACTCTTAACTCTGACTCCTCGACCTTGGCTATAACTCATTTAACTCCTAAGCATATTGGTCCCCTTTCTTTGTTGCCTCATCTGCAACTTCCCAAGGATGTAGGATTTCGGCCTCAGCCTAGATTAATTTGTAAATATCACAAACTATGCCCATTGTTTGCAAAATTATACACACATGAATTGAAATGGCAAGTGCACGGGTCGTGATCAAGTAATATAATGATGAATGAGTCTTGTCCCATGAGAATTGGATTCTAAAATTAATGCTAAGTACTACGGTATTGGCAACCTAAATTTATCTAGGCTAATCTAAAGGATAAGTTAAATTACATAATTAAAAATACTTAAAACTAAATAACTTGGTAAATTAAAGATATGAGAGTTTTATGACAATGAGTTTTAAGGACTTGATTTCACTCTATTGTTCTTATGCTTTTATCATTAGTAATTAATAACTAATCTTATGTATTTATTAATCAAGGGCTTAAGACTAATTTCATTCCCTCTCTCGAGTACCGAATGAGACTCTATGGATATACAATTAAGTTGATATCTCTATCTAACTCATTATACATATATGCATTAAGCAACCCTTAAATGATTATCCTAAGCCTATTAGTCTCCCAACTTAATAAACTCAAGGTTATACTTTTTAAAACAAGTATAAATGAATAAATACAAAACAGTCATTGATCACATAATAACATCAATACATAGAGTTCAATAGAATTCCACCAAACTTTAGAACATATAACTTAACTATTCAAAGTGAAATACTCAATTACATGAGTCCAAATGTTCAAAAGAGTAATTATGTTCAAACAACATAAATTACAAATACAAATTTGAATTAAATGTAAAAGAGTTAGAGAGAAAAAGGGAATTAGTTGGAGAAGCCCTCAATCTTCAATAATCTCTCTTAATCCAAGCTTCAATGATGTTTCTCACTCTAAAAAAATCTAATTTCTCTTTCTATTTCATGCTTTTCTCCTCTCTCTAAATGAGACTTTTAATCTTCTTTTTATAAGCTTCAAAAATGGGCTTCAACCTAGAACATATAATCTAACTATCCATAGTGAAATACTCAATTACATTAATCCAAATATTCAAAAGAGTAATCATGTCCAACAACACAAATTACAAATACAAACTTGAATTAAATGTAAAAGAGTTAGAGAGAAAGAGAGAACTAGTTGGAGAAGTCCTTGGAAGCCTTCAATATTCAATAATATCCATTAATCCAAGCTTCAATGGTGTTTCTAACTCTAAAAACTCTAATTTCTCTCTATTCCGTGTTCTCCTCCTCAGCTAAATGAAACTTTTAATCTTCTTTCTATAAGCTTCACAAAATTGGCTTCAAAAGTAGGGCACAAAGTAAAAAAAATCAGAATTGAGCTATTGGCGGCACCTAAGCACCACTTATTGGTGCCTGGGTGCTAAGCACTCTGCCATTAGGAACCCGATTTGGCACTTAGGTGCCAAAACTTTGGTTTTTTTGCTCTTTAATGCCATGTTTTAGTGCTTAAATTGGCCTCCGGGCCTAGAGTATTGTAGCAAAAATACTATTCTCAAGCCTTGTTCACAGGTACTGCAGCATTCCTTTGTAGCAATTTTTTTTGCTTTATTTTCTTTAAGGTTCCCTTCCAAATAGCTCCATTAACTTGAGATCTACAAAATGATATTAATACATTTAAAAATTCATATATTCACATTCAAAATGAGCAATTATCAAATTAAGATAGGTATAACATCATATATAAAACGCTCTTATCACCCATAATGCCTTCTCAATGTTGAAAGAGGATGAAAGCTACCAGAAAAAAAGGAGCAATCCAGTCAAGGCACGAGTTTGAAAACTGTTATACAGGCTTGTCTAGAACGCCTTATCCTTGTTATATTCTGAGGTCACCTTTAAGTGCCTGACATTCATAGTATGCTCTTTTTCCCTAATCATTGAGAGCTTGTGCTCGTGTTAGTGCTTATTTATTAACATAGGCGTGAGAGTAAATGTGTGTGGTTCATAAGATACAAATGTGTCACACGTAGTATACAGCAGAAACGTAAAACATTTCAACAACCACATTCCTTAAACAACAATTCTATAACAATAATAAAATTTATACCTTTGAAGACGGTTGATGTAGTTGGATTGTTTAGAATGTTGAATCTTATCCTAAAGCGCTTCTGTGAATAATTTTAAGAATTGACTTCGATAGGATCAAGAAGTTAGAATGGTAGCCTTTAAAATTCAGCTTTCACTCTCTTCAATCTTTCTCTCTTTAGTCATGAAGAAGAACTCTAATTTTTTGTTCTTTTGCTTCCCTAATGGTTGAATGCATGCAACACCAAAAATTCAAACCATTTGCATGTCTTTGTTTTCTTTCTTTCTTTGATGAACATTTTGTCCACTTATTATAATAGTTACAAGCCATTTGTCCATCACTTTGCAAAGTTAACAACACTTGTTAACTACTTAAATATGCTTAACAATTAAGCAATATAATGATCAAATGGTGGCTTAAGTTTTGACACATCGAGTTTCAACACTTAGAATTTGACACGTGTGCTTTCTGAGAGGTCTCAAAATAAATCTTGGTTATCCTAAATTTTCTTAGATCAAACTCTTTGACCTAGTTCACTATCCCAATGTTCAACGAGTATACTTCATATTGTAAGACTTTCTACGTTCACACTCATTTGTCTTATAGAACCCTTCCATAAGTCCGTGAACACAACCCCACATATATGTTACTGATGCGATATTTCTATATCATAAAATTAAGTGCAAGTATACATTATCGTATGCAAGTAATAAAGAGACTAAATAAGTCGGATGTCGAACCCACAGGGATAATTTTTTCTTTTTAACCAATTACTAAAATTATATCTTCCTGATAATTATTCAGATAAATAAAAACCTAGGAATGAATGTAGAAAATATAAAAGTAAAAACACAATACAAAGAGAATAGGAAGATAGCAACGTAGAGAGAACCTAGGATTAATACTATCCCTCAATATGCTTTCTAATGATTAATCTTCTAATATTTAACTCCCTTAGTCTTTGTTATTGATCAAGACGCTAATGTATTCACAAGCCTCTTCCAAGGTCATGCAAGTATACCTTAATTTACCAAATACCTATATTCCTATGGTACTTGTAATAAATTAAGATTCATTAAGATTAGGTCTTATTGATCATACATGCCAATTATGTATATTCCTATCCTAAATTGAAACTTGCATATGCAACATTGAATGTTACTCTACAATTATGCATAAGATTACCTAGGTCTAAATATTATGATTCCTCTTCCGAGTTTATCAATAATATTACCAACTCATTCACCATATATTGGCTAGATATATTGAAGCATTAAAATCAAGTAATTTGAATATCAAAGAACTAAGTTTATTAAATATTCAAAAGATATGGTAATTTAAGCACACATATTGAGTTCAAGTATTAACCCTAGAAAACAAGTTTAGCTTATCGCTACAAGAGAATAGCAGTAAAAATAATTATAAATCATAATACAATTATTAGCAAACCGATATAGACGTTGAATTGCTCTTAATTGCGCTGCCTAGGAACTCTTGATGCCGAAGAACGTCTTGTATCTCTCTCTAAAGTTGCTTCAATTAAGCTCCTATTGCTCTCTAAGACTCGTGCTCTGTATTCTTGGTGCTCTTGGGTCGTCTTGGATTGATTCTTGAAGGCTAGGAATGAGTGGCTTTATATAGGGATTGACATAAGCTTGAAAATCTCAATTCTTGTCAGACTAGAACTTGCACTACCGCTGGCGTGATATGCAGTTGTCGCTGGGGCGATGCGTGAAAAAGCCTTTACTGCTGGAGCGGTGGGTTTATAGCGCTGGGGCGCTGTCTCGTAGCTGGCGCGGTAACTGTTTGGCACTGGGGCGTTAGATGCGACTTAAGCAAGTCGTTTTTCTTATTTCGATCACTATTTCAGCACTAGGGCGATAATTTTCATTCAAGTCCCTATAAACAACAATAATGCACATAAATAGCCATCTATTCTCATAAAATTATAAAATATCAATAATAAAAACATGAGAAAATATATGACAAATTTGCCCTTATCAATTACGAATATTATAAAATGGAGTGTTGAACCATACAAGTTAAGGTTGAAACATATTTATATAATCCTTCCGTCACCTTTATCCCAAAAGAGAGAGACATAGATCTTCACCGTCAAATCTCTATTTGCTTGACCATGAACTAATCTTCTAGATTTTTATTTTGATAAATAATATCCATAAACACTTTACGATATTATTTTACCTTATAGAAACTCTTTTTCAAGGTTTAATGCTTATGGCCACAAAACTTTCTAAAATATAATAGAGAAGCATTAAGATATACAACCTACCTATATAAATTAACAGATTCTATATCTATGCACACTAAACTCCATGAGTACTGGACTATACATAACGACACCCAGAGGTTAAGCCATAAAAAGTATTTCACATATGTGAAATCAAAGCATGGTGGATCACTTATAAGCCTACCATGACACTTAGGTAAATGGAACACAAATACTACTCAACTCGAGAAAACCTTCAATTGATGACTTTATAGAATATCTATTGGAGTCTTCGTGAGTCTGTTCAGTACATAGTCCTTACTGAATACCTACATGCCTATATGAGCTTCCACTAAGCTCAAGCTCTGCTAAGACTAACCATTTGGACAATCGAGATATAGACTTATACTGATCTTGAAGGTTTACCAATCGACCCGCGTTGGTAAACATTGACCAGGAACAATATTTTTGAGAATATCTTGCATAATGATATTTTTAGTACCATTTATAACTTCTTGCAACTATGTCATTACTATAAATATTCTTAAGCCTTTGTCCCAGTCCAGATAAGGTTCTAACTTTTAGAATTACTAAATCTTAGTACTGATCTAAATACCTTTAAATCAGATTTAAACTCCTTTAGATCTACATTGTATAAACATCAAATAAATATTCATACAAAAATGAAATGACACGTGAGCATTATCTCCAAGACCTCTCACTTGGTCTAATGCCATTAACTATGGTATCTAATACTTATTGACTTTAAATGCCTCAAAAATACATTAAGAGTATAGGCCTTAGTAAATGGGTTCGTTATATTATAAATAGAATTTACTCTAAATATAATTACATCTCATCTAACAACAATATCTCTAAATATGTGGTACTTCCGTTCCATATGTTTAGAATTTTGTTGAGCCATAGGCTCTTTAGCTTCAGCAACTGCCCCATTGTTATTACAATATAATGGGATAGGATTTACTATACTTAAGACTACTCCTAGTTTATGCTACAAATTTGTGTATCCACACTATTTTCTTTGCAACTTTCAAAGCTATAATGTATTCTACCTTTGTGGTAGAATTAGCTATGGATCCCTGTTTAGCACTCTTCTAATTTATAACGGCATCATTAAGAAGAAACACATAATCAGATGTAGACTTTCTATTATTCAGTTCAAACTAGAAGTTTAAGTTAGTGTATCCTCTCACATGTAAGTCGCTCTCTTTATAAATCAGAAACTTATCCTTTGTACTTTTAGTGCATTTTAAGATATGTTTCACGGTTATTCAATGGTCGTTACCTGGATTAAACTAATGCTAGCTTATAACACTTATAGCTATACTGATGTCAGGTCTCGTATATAACATGGCATATATCAAGCTACCTACAGTTGATGTATAAGGTATGTTAGACATTTTAACTCTCTCATATTTCTTTTGAGAACACATCTTTTCATAAAGCTAAATGCCTATATTTGAAAGGTACATTAACTATCCTACAATTACTAAAGTTGTACCTTTCTAGAATATTGTCTATGTATAAGGACTAGGAGAGTCCTATAAGCCTCTTAGCTTTATCTTTATAAAGTTTTAAACCCAGTATAATGGAAGCCTCTCCCAAATTTTTAATAGAGAAGTTCTTACTAAGATAACTCTTGACTGACTGTAAGATACCAATATTGTTTTTGATAATGAGTATATCATCCACATGAGTACTAAAGCGAAAATCACCCTTTTATACAATGCGTTTCTTCTTTACTTTTTATAAAATCAGATCATCTTGATGAACATTCCAGCTTCAAGAGGCCTACTTAAGTCCATAAATAGACTTCTTCAGTCACACACCAGATTAAAGTTAGGTTGAACATAAAACCCTCAAGCTGTTCTATATATATCTCTTCCTTGAGATATCCATTCAAAAAAAAGTAATTTTTACATCCATCTGCCAAATTTCATAATCATAAGATGCAGTAATAGCCAACAACATTCTAAATGACTTTAGCGTGACTACTGGTGAAAATGCCTCCTCATAATCTATCCTAGATTTCTAAGTATAATCTTTTGCCACCAACTGGGCTTTGAAGGTCTATACCTTTCCATCTGACCCACGATTCCATTTGTAAACTCATTTACAACCAATAGGAATAATTTCTTTGGGAAGCTCAACCAAGTTCTAGACTTGATTGTCATGTATAGAATCAATCTCAGATTTCATGGCTTCTTGCCATTTTCCTGAATTGATGTCCAACATTAACTCTCTATAAACCAAAGGATCCTTTTCTTCAACTAAGAAAGCATAAAACACACCGTTAGGCATCATACCATACTTTACAAATAGTCTTGATATCATTTCTAACCTATAGAGAAGGCATGTCAAAGGTATCTTACTCAATTAAATCTACGGTTCCATCATCCGTTCATCAATGTCTTGATTGACTTCGTTAAGTTCAATCTTTCTATAATCTCCGTGATTTATCATAAACTAACTTTCTAAGAATGTGGCATTATGAGCAACGAATACATTTCGTTCCTTAAAATCATAAAGCTGATATCCCATAGAGTGTTTGAGATTTCAAATGAACTGGTACTTTTATCCTATAAGTGTAATTTTATCTTATTATGTAACCTTTACATAAGCAAGACAACCTAAATCTTAACATACTCAAATCTTGGTTTCCTACCAATCTATATCTCATATGGAGTGGTATGAACATCTTTTGATGGAATTCTATTTAACAAGTGAGCACCAGTCTGTAAAGCATAACCCCAAAGATATTTAGGAAGATCGACAAAACTCATCATTGATTAGACCATATCTAATAAAGTCTGAATCCTTCTCTTTGAAACACCATTGTATTAAGGAGTACCTAGAGGACTATACTGAGCAAGAATCACATTCTCATTTAAATAATCAGTAAATTCACTGCTCATTTATTCATCATCTCAATCTGATTAAAGGCATTTAATAAACTTAGCAGTTTGTTTATCTATCTCTAGTAGAAATTCTTTGAACATTTCAAAAATTTTTGACTTATGTTTCATGAGAAACACATATTTGTATCGTGACAAATCATTGATAAAGATTACAAAGTATAAAAAAAACAACCTATGATAGTGTGATTTATTAGACTATATACATCACTATATACTAGTTCCAACAAATCAGTGGTCTGGGGTCCAACACCAACAAAAGGAGATTTAGTCATCTTTCCTTAAATACAAGATTCATAAACTGGATACGGCTTTATGGTAATATCAGATTTTAACCATCCTTAACTAGACAAGTTAAGCATTTGATGCCTATATGACCTAATCGCATATGCCATAATTTAGTATTATTCAAAGTTTAAAAAAATTTCCTTTTCTTATTCATTTGTGCATTCAAAATTTTTTTTGTTGTATTTAAAATATAATGGTCATTCATCAACTAATAATCAACTAGCAAAACACCATCTTTATCATATAGACACAATGAAACTATTCTTAATATATACATGATAACCCTCTTTGTCTAATATAGAGAGGGATATGATTTGCCTAATATTGTTTAGCATAAATAACAGTTATACAATATTATAGTTCTACTAGTAGGGAGAAATAATTCAAAATTTTTAACAGTTTCAACCTCTAAGAAATTTTTATTTCCAACGTGAAGCTATATTTCTCTATACTACAACTATTTAACTTCTTTCAGACCTTACAAAACTAGCATTAAATGCTAATGAAATGTTAATAATAGTTAAATATATACCTAGGGGTTTTTCTTGATTATTACAAGGTACTTCAAACAATTGTGTTTCCAATGTCCATCCTCACCGCAATGAAAACACTTTTCTTTGCCTTTGTTCTTCTCTTATGGTTTGGATATAACATGTCTCTAAGGACCTACAGGTGGTGTCTGCTTCACCTTCTTCTTGCCTTCAGACTTCTTAGAAGCCTTTGAAATAGAATATGAAGCACCCTGAACATAGATAGTTGAACCCTATTTATTCATGTCTTTTTGAGCTGTCTTTAACATATTATGTAGCTCATATAAGTGGGAATCAATCATTGCATGTTGAAATTCATAATAAATTGCACAAATGATCTCGATAGAGACTGGAGAATCAAACTATAAAATTATCGTTCAAATATTTGTTCATGGTCTTCAATTTTTCAATGCAAGAAATCATCTTAAGAATATGAGGATTAACTAAACTACCCTCTAATAGTCTAGATTGAAATAATGTTTTTTCAACTTGGTAAATCTCAACCTGTAGTCTGTCATCAAACAAATCCTTTAGATGAAGTATAATACTACTTGTACTATCCATATGCACATGCTCCCTCTGAAGATCAATAAACATCGAGGCTAGGATATATGATTTGACCTTAAAATCATCATCTATCCATTTCTGATAAGTATTAAACTCTTTTAAAGAAGCTTTATCAGAAGCACCTTTGGGCATTTTCTAATCAATAGTATATCCAAGCTTTTCCAAATTCAGAACTATTCTTAGATGCATAAGCTTATCAGAATAATTCTTAGGACCTTTCAGTTGGTGTGAATATAGTACGTGTACCAACAAGTTGCAAGTAGTCATTTTATCTTCCAAATACAAAAGAAGATATGTTAGTTGAACATTTCAAAATGTTAAAACTCTTTAAATCATGGATATAACAACTTATATGTTTTCAATCTAAAGATGTCCTCCATTGCTTTACATTTTTCCTTTAATCTCTCAAATATGAGAACAAAAGTTTAACTCTTTAAACTTTACAGTGGAAAGTAGAACTAATCAACATGTACTCCAACATCATGCTTTAGCAATATTAGACTTTGGGAACGCAAGAGGTAGATAACTCTTGTTAATTGCATTTCGTACAACACTTACCACTAGTTCTTAACACACCTTATCCTCACGCTATAGCCATATTCGGTAAGTGTGTTCTAAATCAACTTATTAATTACCAAATATTAGTCACTGATACTACCTTCTCGATTTAGCAATATTGGATAATACGTTCGCTTATAGTTACCTTATTTCATGTTTAACCTGTATAGTCTAAGTCACTCCAACCAATTCTTCACCCTTTAGCAATATTGAAAAAGACTGAGGTGATCCATCTAACATCCTATTGAAAAGACAGATCTTGTATAATATTCTCCATAAATGAAACACATAAAAATCTAATTATAAGAGATTTTTGAAACTATTCGCATTTCATGAGAATAAAATTCTCAAAACACATTTTATTTTACGGAATCACAACTAGCCCCCACCAGTTAGTTTCCCATTATGGTTAAAAATATACAAATGATAGCATGCATTTAAAAATAAAGTAAAAGCTATGAACGTCACAACGTTATAAATTCCACTGCCCCAATGGTAATTTTAGCATCTTCAAAGCTCCAACGTCAGAGAAGCACTACCCAGCTTTCTCAAGAATGCCCCAACATCACAAATGCCATCGTTCTAATAGAAATTCTAGTGTAATATCCAATCCCTATTAGTAGTATTGGCACCTAGATTTTGGTATAGAGCAAATAAGACACCGTAGGGTTACTCGATTTTAATCCTATTAACAATATTCCCTTTATAGTGCACGTGAGAGATATTAGACCTAATTTGGTAATTACACACTCAATCGGTGCGCCGGACGACCCTAAAATATATTTGAAATTTTTCTCTATTGGCTTAAAAAAGGAAATCCTAATTTACTACATGAATTTCCATTTAAGGGTTATGAATGGAACAAGCCTTTGTTGAGAAACATAATTCATATATTAGAGAATGGACCAATTAGAAGAAATCTCATGGATTGCCAAGTTGGAAGTTCTAGGTAGTTCTTTGAACTATCTAACTAGATAGTTACAAATAAACTAATTACATAATTAGTTTTTAACTAATGGCAAATTAGAAGTTTTAAGTAAGTTGAAGGGCAAAATGGCCAATTGAGGGAGCACTATATATATGTTAGAAGTGTGTAGAAATTTGAAGAGATATCAAAACCAACACATAGCCAAAAAAAAGAGAGAAATTCGAGCTTCAAAGGGGGGTGCTGCTACAATGACTATTCAAGTTTTTTTTCATGATTTTTCATGTGTAATCAAGCTAAAATAAGGTTACATATGAATCCTTAAGCTCAATTGAAGCCTCAAATAGTGGAAATTCAAGAAAAAGAGGTAAGAAAAGCATTATTTTATGAGTTTGATAAGTGAACTTTCAAGAATGCTCCAATTGACATTCTTATGTGTATTCTTGGCTTAGATTGAGTTGAATTCTAGTTTAGAGCTTGAAGGAGTCATCAATTTGAAGAAATTGGCAAGGTGAGAATTAGGGTTTTTGGTGATTTTGTTGTAGAGATTTCAATTGGTTGTAATTAGGGCTTTAGAATGAAATTGGCATGATTTTGTTGTAATTGGAACAAGGAATTGAGAAAAGGAATGTGTTGGAACCTAGGGTGAAATTCTGCCGCTTTAGGGAAGTTAGAAATTTAGTGGTGTTTTGATTGAATTGTTGTGTGTAAATGGTGCATATTGTAAATTGAATGTATATGGTTGATGGAAAAACCAAAAATGAAGAAAATGGGACATAATTTTCCATATTGGAAAGGTGAAGGGCAATTATGTCCAACCAAGTTATAAGGTGTTCAATAATTTCAGGGTGCCGGATGGTGAGTTAGTTTCGATTATGGCTCCGTAACTAAAATCGAGAAGTAGTATGCATCTGGGCTTTGTATGCCGATTAGGGCGTTTAGTAGTTAAATGAGATTCTAGCAATTCGATTTAGTTCTAAATGTCATTTGTGGTGCGTAGGTGAAGATAACCGAGAGCGTTAACGGGAGCAGAAATCGGGAGCAAAATTGAGCGCGGAGCGGTTGTGAGTGGAAATTTGCCATTTCTTTTACTTTGCATTTATTATATTTTCGCATAATGAATATGCATGTTTTATGAGCTTTCGATGCATAACCATGATTTATGATCTTGATACATATTCATAGACATGCCTTTACATGTTCTAATTGAGAAATAGTTTTAAAATTTCTGCATTCGTTTTTAGGGCCATTGGTACCCTCAGATTATAGTGGTGTCAATGGTATTAGACCCGGCCGGTATATCCCGTACACATGGGCAGGTCTTGGGGGTGTGTCACTAACTCTAGAAAGTCGAAAAGTTGAGTCATGTGAGTCAATCTATGTGTACGGGGTATTGTCTCACTATATGCATGCGATGTAGGATTCCGCTGCATAGCCACTGAGATGTCTTGAGATGTCACTGTAGGTGCTGCTAGTTGAGGTACCCCGTGACCTACTCACGTATCCGGTGCTAGTTGAGTCGCTGCACGGGTATAGAGCTTTAGGGTTACCATTGTTACAGTTTAGAAAGAAAATGGCCGAGCGAGGATTTTACTAGTTTTCAATTTACCGATAGCATTTATGCATTTATATGCACACAGCAGGTATTATGTTATACAGATTCTGAATATAGTTTTTCAAAGATGTAGATAAAACCCGCTCGGCAAGATTTCAATAGCATATGATGTTAGAAACCGTTTTACAGTTTTACGTTAGTTTTAGAAGCATGATTTTTGCGTGAACTTTAGAATTTGCTATCTATACATGATGTTATTTTATTAAAATTTTATTTACACTCACTAAGCTTCTTTAGCTCACCCGTTTTGTGTTTTATGTTTTCTGAACCCCTTTCCCAGGTGCAGGTCTCGGTACGTAAGCTGCTGATTCTTCTATTGCCGAGTAGTGGGCCGAATCCAAAGATCATTTTTTGTACATGTAAATGTGATAAATAGCACCCTTTCCTTTATGCATAATAGTTATAGGCATGTATTTTTGGATGTATGTTTTGAACTGAGAAGAAAAGATTTCAATTTTATGATGATCGTTCTTTTTACTTCTATGATTACGCTTATTTGTGATTCAAATGAATAACTGAGTTGTATTGGATTTGATTCGAAAGGACCGGAGGTCCGAATTGGTAGAATTGAGACGTATTGGAAATAGAAGTGAAATTTCTTTGCAGGTTTTATATGGATTTTCTGAAAAACAAGGAAAACTCTGTCCGTTTATTTTTAAAATTAAGATGTCATTTTTGTGTATGTTACTAGACCTTCTTAGTAGTAACATGAATTAAAAAGGGGTTCGCCTCGCGGAATTTCTCAACATACCCAGTTAGGTTTAGAGTAACTTCCATCAGGGTGCTCGGCAGGGCCGCTGGGATCTATAGTAGAGGGTCTCAGGACGGGTCCTGTCATCTAGCATTTTGGATGCCCTAGCGCTAGACATGAAATGCTCCGACAGTAACTCTAGTATTTCCAACGCCCTAGCTTTTGACACATACCGCCCTCACGTTCATTCTAATGCCATAAATCCCTAGTGTCACATACGCAATGCCCCCGTGTTCATTCGAATTTCATAAATACTTCAGTGCCACACATGCAACACCTCAGCATTCATTCGAACAATACTTCAGAGTTGAGGCCACTGCGACCATTATTTTGGGACTTGATGTTATACATCATAATTCACTCTATGTTCAACCAAACACAACTTTTGTGTTGTACCCTCAACACACATTATGCTCTAATATAATTTGTTAGTACTTAATTATTAACGAGTATGAGAGTGTGTGTGCAAATGCATGTTACACACGACATGCAGCAAAAATGTAAAATATTTGAATAACCATATTCCTCAAACAATAATTCTATTATAATAATAGAATTATACCTTTGAAGATGATCGATGTAATTGGACAGTTTGTTACACTGAATCTAACCCTGAAACGCTCCCGTGAACAATTCTAAGAATTAACTATAGTGGTATAAAGACGTTAAAATGGTAGCCTTTGAAATTCAGCAAGATTAATTTGGCTTAACACTTAAGCTCTCATTCTTTCTGGTCTTTATCTCTGTAGGCATGAAGAACAACTCTTTTTGTTCTTTTTCTTCCCAAATGGCCGAATGTATTCAACCCCAAAAATGTAAACCATTTACATGTCTTTGTTTTCTTTCTCTAATAGATATTTATCAACTAATTAGAATAGTTATACGCTACTTTTTCATCACTTTTCCAAGTTAACAACACTTTGTTAACTATTTAAATATTCTTACCAATTAAGCAATAGAATAATAAATGGTGGCTTAAGTTTTGACACATGTCAAATTTCAATACTTAGAATTCAACACGCGTGCTTTCTGAGAGGTCCCGAAACAAATCTTGCTTATCTAAAATTTTCTAGATTGAACTCTTCAACCTAGTCTGTTACCCTAGTGCTCAACAAGTACACTTCATATTATGAGACTCTATAAGTTCATACATATTTGTCTTATGGAACCTTTCTATAAGTCTGTGAACAATACGCCATATGCATATTATGGATATTACAAAAGAGCACGATCTTCACAAAATAAAAACAAAGTGCAACACTTAGGTAATAAATATATGAAGTCTAATGGAATTTGATAAAATGGTAACTAAATGAAGTAAAAAAAAAAACAATTGTGATAATCCACATAAAAATGTCTTCGAAATTTGGGATTCTTCATTAATGTGTAAAATAAAAGTATAAAATTAAATATTACAATATAAAATTTGATTATTCATATTTATTGATTTAACTGAATTATTGAAGAGTTGCCTTAAAATTGAATTGTCCACAAATAACGTAAGTAACCTCTTGGTGACTATTACGGTGGAGGAGGCAGTTGCATCATAGTTTGTGCAAATTCTACATGAAAGATAATAATTTTTGCATAGTTTTTAAAAACAAAACAATATTATGAAATAATTGTAAAAAAAAATCAAACCAAGAAATGATAAAAAAGTAGAATAATATTTTTTTTTTTACCTTCTTCAACTTTGTCATAAACTCAACATCTTCGAGAAATTCTTCTTTCTTCGCTCTATCCAACGAAAGTGAAACTTGTATCCAATTTTGTATGCATATTAAACTCTCAACCATCTTTAGAGTCAATGAACTCTAAAATGAATCAAGAATATGTCCTTGATACTAAAAGCCGACTTAAAGGCCACAGTAGATACCAAAATAGCAAGTATATCCTTAACTATCTATGCCAACACTAAATAACTTGAAGAATTCACCTTCCACTAATTCAAAATATCAAAACATTGAATTTTGGGATCCTTAACTTTCTCCATCAGGTATCTATCCACTTTATTAGATTCATCCAAATCCATTTTGTCATCTACACACCCTACGAATTTTGCCCAAGGGTTATCATCCCCCACATCAAGCTGTATAACTTTTGAATATAAATTTGATGGACCAGATTGTTGTAACTATGACACATACATTCTAGTGCTACTCCTAACTCTACTTCTAGACCTACCAACACTACTACTTGGCCTACCAACCGCTCTACCATGCCATGTATTATAGGCCTCGTAAAGCCTATACAGTAATCCTTCTCATTACCATATAAAATCCTAAAAATAAGTCAGCAAATTACATCTTGCGTCGTAGATTAAGCATTATAGTAAGTATCAACAATTTATTAATTTTCTCTATAGATTTCCAATACTTATCGTATTTTACTTGTGTCTTACTAGCCATGACACACAAAGAGATATCTTCACTCTGACTTATTTTAGCTAAGTTAGAATTAATCTTACAAATCTCATTGAAATTGATATTAGATGTCACAGTTAATGAAACACTAAATTTTAACGTGACATCATAAAAAGTTTTAGAAACTTCACAAACTGTTCAACATTCTCCTAATTCGCATTAATTGACAGCCATCTCCTTTCTTTCTATTTTTATCCTCCATAAAGTAACTTTCATATAACATATCCTCTTCTACTATTCGATCAAAAACCTTTACAAATTTTAATAGAGTCGCCAACATCAAAAAGTGAAATTCCACCTCGTTAGCACATCTAACACCACACTCCCTTTATAATCAAATTTCTCTCTATATAAAAATTTTAAAAGCTTGAACTCTTGCTGCAGAGGATCTTACATATTTTACAGCATTAAGTATACAAATAATGCTCTGATGCAAATCCTTTAACCGATCAGTCACAATCAAATTCAAAATGGCGCACAACAACTCATATGCATAAACTCAAAATTCAATACAAATGATCATCTTTCCAACTCTTCAGTCTCTTCTTAAAATAATTGATGGCAATATCATTGGCATTTTCATTATCAACTGTAACGGTAAAAACTTTCTCTATACCTCAATACAACAAGCAAGATTCAAGTTGCTTGCTGATGATGTCTCCTTTATGGGATGAAATAAGAGAGAAACTCAAAATCCTCCTATGCAACTTCTAATCCTGATCTATGAAGTGGGCAGTAGCAACTATGTAGCTGTGATTATAAATAAAAGTCCAAACGTCAGTTGTCAAGCTTACTTGTTGCCTTGTTCTACTAAATAGACTCTTTAACATCGTTGCCTCCTCAATAAATAGTTGTACTACATCTCTGGTCATGGTTCTACGTGATGGAACATCAAATAAAGGATATACTACACTGTAAAAAAATTGATACCATTATCTATAACCACTATTTTTATAGCTGCATCTCGACATGTTTCTTGACTCCATCCCCTAGGCATTGCATTATTACTATTTTTCTCTCCTCCTCCTCCTATAGGTTCTCTACCAAATATTGTTTGTCTATCATCCAACAATTAGCGTGAAATATTCTTACATATTTAGATGTATTTTCTCATATAATTTGTTCCATCTTTTGTTGAATTAGACGGATAAAATTTCCCACAATAATTGCACTGCGACTTATCCTTTATGTCTTTACGCGGGGTGAAGTGACACAACACCATCAATCTTGTTCTCTTATTAGGATTAGGATGTGGAGGCAACAATGCATCTTCGTCGGTGTTGTATTGTGTATCCTCATGAGATCTCCCAATATTCATAATATTTTTTGAAGTTAAATTATGACTCATCTGTAATACAATACAATAATAAAACAAGATTAATGAAACATAAATGATTTTATTTAATACCATAACCCGATGCCCTTATTAAATTTAGTTTCTTGAATTCATAAATAATTATAATATTATGATTACATTATTTTCAAATGACCAATTTCCCATCGGCTAATTTCTCGTTACATAATATTCTCGTAAACTCAACAATCAACATGATGATTTTATTATAATGAAAGACTTTGACATCATTCACCTCACAAGAATTTAAAGCAAGTAACAGATAAAGCCACCCCCACTTGATGTTATCATTATCAATAGATCTACTTGTAGATTTAAATTATAATCAAAAGTAGTGCATTCAAATTGGCATTATCCTATAACCATGTTCTTAATTAAAAAGACCAACTTGATATACATACGCCTACCTTCTAATTAATTTAAAGATGTTTATTAATTCATTATACTAATTTGAATTTGCAAGACTTCACACACATATAGTCTTCCACTATCTATGTTCATCTTTATTATTTGTTTATTTATTAGAAAAATAAATTTTATCTAAAAGAGCATATAGATTTTATTAGACAAATACATAGGGATTGTACAAATGGAAATAGAATACATCACAAATACATTTTATTATACAAATCATAAAGATTGTGCAATGGAAATAGAATAAATGTGTTTAGATGAATGAAGTAAAATAAATGAAAATAGAAAACATAATAATAACATTATTCAAAATCATATCAGTTTGTATATTTTGTATTAACCAAAATGAAAATTTATTTTACACATGAAAATAAAAACAACTTATCAATACAAGCAAAGCAAGCATCTACACCATACCACACGGCCACACTGCGGCGGTGATGGTGAGCATAAGTAAATGGTGGGGTGTGAGTGACTGGGAGATGGATGATAGCGATGACCCTATACAAGATGGCACTATAGCGGACGAGGCAATATGACATGAAGGTGGTCTGCCGGTAAGGCGAGAAGATGATGATGAACTCTATGCTAGTGGTGGCTAGCATTGAAATTGAACAAAGAAGAACCAAAGAAGAATTGTGAAAGAAACTATGAAACTAAGTTTGAAAGTATGTTTGCAAGAGCAAGAGAGAAGAAGTAAAAATATTGTATTTTAATTTTTTTATTTAACCTATAGTAAATTGATGCAATTTTGGATTCGGTTCTCTTTTTTTTATTAAAAAAAGGCCCGGTCTGGAAAAAAATCCTAAACCAAACAGAGTCCCATATCAGACCGATTAAGATATTTAGGTCCCTCAATTTGGGATTCAAATTCGTCTCTATTTTGAGGCCTGTCTCGTCCCGACTCAGATATTTTGGGTTGAAATGGTCTGGACGGTTGATATTAGGAAATATGTCTAGTCCTACCCGAGTTTTATCCTAGTCCATATGAGGTTCTAACTCTTAGAATTACTAACTCTTAGTATTGATCTAAACACCTTTAAATCTATAATGGTTGAAAAGTAACAAGATTAATACCTTATAATTAAGTTAACGATTTATTAAGATGTATATTTTATAAATATCAAATAAATATTCATACAAAGTTAGAATGGCACGTAAACACTATCTCCAACAGTTCATATTTTGTCCTATTTACAGTGGAGAAGTTTGAGATCAAAGAGGTTGTTGAGGGCCTGATTGAATGACCAGAAGACCTCCTAATGAGCCTACACTTAGCATGCATCGACCCTTAAAAAAGTTACTAATGAAGTCTACTAGGTTCTTCAACCCAAAATTTTGAAGTAGAAGCTTTGACTATCTTTCTTTATGTTGGGTCCCTCGAGGAACCCCCTACCTAGCCGAGGCTTTCTTCAACATATCAGAAAGCTTTCCTTTACTAGCTCCAAAGAAGATGTTGGTAATTACGAGACCTTAGGGATTCAAAGGAGGAACAAATAACTCTTTAGTTAATTAAGCCTCATGGCTACTCATTTCTTTTATTCTAACTTTTCTTTATTGGATCCTCACCAACGACCTCATAAATAAGCCATGAGGCTTTTAGACTCTTTTCTAAAAGAAGATCTTTGACTAAGTTATTGTTTACCAAGGCTTAGTTGATTATCTCTTAAACATCTTAATCATTGTTGTGTTTGGTCAACCATGAAGCTACAAAAACAAACAAGTATCAAAGAGCATCCCAAACTCATAAAATAAAAAGGGAATGAAAAAAGACTAGATCTAATCTACCAAAAGTCCAAGGAAATATAGGACTCCTTACATCTTAAGAGTGAACTCCTCCTACTCTCTTTTGACATAAAACTATAGGTGCCCTAGTCTTTATTAATGGAAGGCAGTTATAAAGGCTAAGCAACCCTCGTAACTCATGAAATAGGGAAACTCTTTGTTATTATACTAGGTCACTCAAACCTAATATAGCTATTATAGCTCTTAAAAAGTAAGTTTTGATTCTCTAAATATCTCCTACATAATATAGAGTTTGGATAGTATCCTTCAAACATTCAGGTTTACTTAAGAATGAGGGAGTTTAAACTAAGCCAACATTCAAACAAAATATGGTTGGACAGTCAACCTAAGCCCTAGTTTAAAAAGGTGAGATGTTAAGTGACATCGGTTGTTGAAGGTTCAATGGTGTGCTCTTCAGGGTACGAGACCCTCAAAGTAACCTTATTGGGTATATTATACTTCGCCCTAAGGTCTTTAAGGTCCTTCTTTGGTCATATGAGAGGGGATATAAAAGGGACAATTCAGCATGTAAGAAGCTTTAGAATTCCACTAAGTACCTTTTTTTATTCTTATTTCTCCATTTTGAGGCCTCAATACCTTCTTTTCAGTGAGGAGCACTAGTAGATGTTGGAGATGGTGCTTACGTGCTATTCTAATATTGTATAAATATTAATTGTTTAATATTTATACAATAAATATTTTGATAAAATTGTTAATATTAAATAATAAATTGCAAGATGCTTGTAACTTTTTAGACATTGTATGATCTAAAAGAGTTTAGATCAGTGCTAAGAGTTAGCAACGCTAAGGATAATAAGTTCTAAGAGTTAGTTGGTTATAAGAGTTCGCAAAATCTATGAGTTAGAGCCTTGTCTGAAATGGGACAAAGACTTGGAGAATATATTAGTAATGACATAGTTACAAGGAGTTATAAATGGTGCTAGGAAATGCCATTGTGCATTATATTCTCGAACACTATGTTCTTGATCTATTTTTACCGATACAAGTCTATCGGTGAAACCTTTATATATAATTAGTGTATATTTATATTTGGATGGTCCAAATAGTTAGTCTTAATAGACGATGAGCTTAGTTGAAGCTCGTATAGACATGTAGATATTTAGAAAGGACTGGGTACTAAACAAACTCACGAGGATCTCTAATAGACATCCCATAAAGTCATCAATAAAAGGTCTTCTAGAGTTGAGTAGTATTTGTGATCCTTTAACCTAAGCATCATGGTGGGCTTATGAGTGATCCACTATACTTTGGTTCCACGCATGTCAGAGACCTTTCATAGTCTGACCGTTGAGTGTCACTGGGTATGGTCCGATGCTCATAGAGTCTTGTTTGTGTAGATATAGGATTCATCTTCTCATATGGGTGAGTTATATATCCTAATGAGTCGAGATTGTATTTTAAAAGTATTATAGCCATAAACAATAACCCATAAAAGAGTTTCCCAGGGGATATATAATATCGTAACAGTGTTTGTAGATATATTTTATAGAAATACGAATTTAAAGATAAGTTCACAGTCGAGAATATGGAGATTTGACAGTGATGATTTATGTTTCTGCTCTTCTAGGATATATGTGATGGAAGGATTATACGAATATGTATTAACCTTAGCTTGTACGATTTAACACGTCGTTCTGTAATTTTTGTAACATGTGTATGAGACATAATAAACTGTAGTGGGGCCCACCCCTCAGTCTGGGTATCGGTTCGAACTTGTAAGACATATATGGAAGATTTCCCAGGTTCGAGCACTGGGGAGGTCGCGTATGAGATGTGTCTGTGGCTAGGGCGCCAGTTGCTGCCCCTTGGTGGACCCTAGGAAGAGGAGTGGACCCCACCACAGTCTATAAAAAAGGCCAGCCTTTTTGTTAGGGTGTGTGGGGCGTACCCCAAATCTTAGGGTCCACTAGTAGATCCCCAGGCTAGCACCCCAACACATTCAACTCATGCACGAACCCCCAAGGAATCAATCCCGAGACCTTCCCCTTATATTGCCTTAGCGACTCTTCCTTCTACCCATCGGGCTGGCCTTATTTTTTGGGATCTAATACATGTAGGTGTATGCATGTGTAATTGTGTCTATTGCCTAAAATATGTATCATATACATATTATACGCAGCGGAAGCGTAAAATATACAATAAACACAATAAATAAAATATATTAATCACTTTAATATATTAGTAAGATTGAGAACTCACCTTAACATGTAATATTATACACATATTTTCTCAGAGTCCGCATGGAGACCAACTCGTGGATAGTTCTAGTTACCAACACGGTGGGCTTGGTAAGCTAGAACAACAACCCTATATCCAGCACGGGATTAACTCTTAATCCCCAAAATGACCGGGTATGTGTATTCATCCTTTTCTTTAAAAGGATATGAAATGGAGATTGAAGCAATTCTCAATTGCTTCTCATGGCACCAAGAGAAAAATGATACAATTTCTTTTTTCTCTATTGTTTTTCTTTTTCTTATTCATTTTCTTCTTCTTCGGCCATTTCTCTTCTTTCTTTTTCTTTCTCTATTTTTTTCTTCTCTCTCGGCCAAATTGCACACACACGCCAAATTCACACCTCTCTCTTTATTATATATATATATATAATAAATTATTATAATAATAAAAAAAATATTACATAATGGGTGCCAACTATTTGGCACCCAAAAATAAAATATTATTATATATTATAAAATAATATAATAATATATTATAATATATAATAAAGAGATATTTTGATGATTTAACAATTAAATAATTAAAATGTAAAATGACTTTTTTGTCCCTCATGAATAGTTATCAAGTATACCCCTTAATGGGTCCCACTAAATTTTACACTTCAGTAAACTTAACTGAGGCTCCGCAATGCGCCACGTGTCATTATGCAATCAACAAATAACAATTATTAACTAATTATTTTATTTAACACTTAAACACAGACATATACGCATTCTCGTGGTAGTGCTGGATTAAACACTTTAATCCGACACGTTGCCCTAATGCACAACGAGTACACTCCATATCGCGGGACTTCCTAGGTAGATTCGTCAAATGAAACTATTCCATGGTAGTGCTAGATTCGTCAAATGGAACTATTCCATGAGTCCGTGAGCAATGCCTCACGCACACGCCACAAATATTACAAATCAACGCGTTAAACCATACAGGCTTGGGTTACAATGCATACGTATAGTCCTTTCGTCATAATATCCTAGATGTACGGGGATATAGATTATCACCGTCAAATCCCCTAGTGCTCACCCATGTCTTATCTCCAAACTCGTATCTCACAGAATAATATATGCGAACTCCTTTTCCATATTGTTCTACTCTGGTGGAACTTTTTCCCGGGATTAATACTTGTGGCCACAATATTTTTTGAGATACAGTATTGAAGCATCTGGTTATCAAACTTCCTATGCGAGTTGACGGATCCAATAACTGTATACACCAGACTCCATAAGTATCAGACCATACCCAGCGACACCCAACGGTCACACCATGAAAGGTCTGTGACATACATGAAACCAAAGTATGGTGAATCACTTACGAGCCCACCGTAGCACTCAGGTCAAAGGACCACGTATACTACTCAACTCGAGAGGACCTTCCGTTGATGACTTACACAGGGTGTCTATCATAGGCCCTCGTGAGTCTATTTCATATCCAGTCCTAACTGGATACCTATATATCAATACAAGCTCCAAGCTCACTGTTGGCTAAGAACAACCATCTATACCCTATAGGTACGACATATGTTGATCCATATATAAAGGTATCCACCGACAGACCTACATCAGGAGAAATAAATCAGAGACAATTATTCGAGAACATACTTACACAGCTAGTATTTCTTGGCACCTGATTGCAACTCTTACAACTATATAGTTACTAGTATATTCTTAGGTCTATGTCCCATTACAGACAAGGTTCCAACTCTTAGATCTTCACTGAGTATTATAATCAGCTAACACTTAGCTGTGCTAACATTTAGCATTTATATCTCTCAGCGTGGCTAACAATGAGCTCTTATCTAAACTTCTTGAGATCTAATTTGAACTCCTTTAGATCGTACAATGTCTGTAATGTTACATTGCATAGTACAATATTAATTGGTATTAGCGATTTAATGGGAATGTACACTTGTATAAATATACAAGTATATGTACATTTAAGGATGGCACGTAAGCACCGACCCTAACAATCTCCCACTTGCTCTAGTGCCATTCCTGATGGCATCTCATATACATCGATTCTACGTATTTCATAATCACTTTTTGAGTCATGGTATTAGAAAATGGGTCTACTAAATTAGTTATAGAACACATCTACAAATGATCACATCTCCTTATGCCAAGATCCCTTTAGTCATATGAGACTTCTCTCAACATGATTAGAGCACTGGTGTTCTCTTGGCACCTCGACCTATACAACGGCCTTATTTTATTGCAAACTTATGGGATATGATCCATCTATCTTGGAATTCTTCCAAGGCCAGCGATAAACCTACGAATCCTTACTACTGCTTCCGCTACACCCATAATAAATAAGCAGTGAATCCTAGTTTGGTGTAATTCTAACTCCCTTAGTACCAATGAGAATTAGCACATTCCTAGATGTAGACTCTCTATCATCGTAGTCAAACTAAAAGTCTGACTTCGTCTATCTTCTCAATTGTAAGTTACTTTCTCCATATTTGAGAAACTTATCCTTCGTACTTTCAAGGTACTTTAGGATATGTTTGATTACCATTTAATGGTGGTCACCTGAATCAGACTGAAACCCGCTCGTAACCTTTATAGCCAAACTGATCTCATGTCTTAAACACATCATAGTATACATCAATCTCTAAAGAGCTGATGTATCTGATGCATCAAACACTCTAACTATCTCATCTTCCATCTGAAGAGACACTTTCTTTGAAAGATGAACATCAGGTCTATAAGATACGTTAACTATCCCACAGTTAACAAACTGTATCTTTCTCAAGATACTATTGATGTGAAATGATTTGGGAGAGTCTTATCAGCTTCCAAGCTCTATCTCTATAAAGCTTTATACCTAATATAAAAGAAACCTCTTCCCAAATCCTTAATGGAGAAATTCTTACAAGTTACTTTGACCGACTATAACATACTGACATCATTCCCAATGACCAGTATGTCATCAACATAGAACATCAAGAAGACTATCATACTCCCACTGACCTTTCATGCACACCAGACTAGATGTCTAGCTGGACGTAAAATCTTCAGGCTATTCCATGAATATCTCTTACTCGAGATATCCATTCTAGAATGTCGTCCTTACATCCATCTGCCAAACTTTAAAGTCATAATATACTGCAAGAGCCAATAAAATACTAATCGACTTTAGCATCCATATTGGTCCAAAATTTTCCTCTTATTTGATCCCAGATTATTAAGGATTACCTTTCTTGAACCAATATAGAGCCTAGAAGGTCTCTACCTTCTATCTGGCTCCCACTACCTCTTTGTATACCCTTTACAACCAATGAGAACAATTCTCACAGATATCTTAACCAAGTCCCAAACTTGATTCCGATGCATAAGTCAATTTTATTTTCTTGGCTTCTTGCTATTTCCCGAAGAAATGTCTAACATGTAGGTCAAAGGATTATTTTCTTCTACCAAGAAAATTTCAAGTTCATCTTCAGGCATCAACCATACCTAAAAGATGACCTAGACATCATTTTCGACCTGTTTGGAGGTGTGCTAAAAGGTCACTACTTAATTGAGCCTGAGTTCACATCCTTGGTTCATAGATTACTAGATTAACTTTACCAAGTTCAATCTTTCTATGATTCCCACAACCTATGAGAAACTCTTTCTCCAGAATAGTGGCATACCGAGAAACAAACACACTTTGCTTCTCAAAATTATAGAACTAGTATCTTATTTAATTCACATGATACACAATGAACCTATACATGGTTATTTTAGGTGGTGTCTATCCTGCTAAAAAACTCTTACAAAATAAGATACCCTATTGTGTAACTCTTATGTAAGCAAGACAACCACAAGTCTTAAGTTACTTAAGATATGGTTTCCTTCCTTTCTGTATCTTATACGGAATAAAAGAAACAGTTTCTGATAGAACTTTGCTTAATAAGAAATTATCTTTGGAGTAGATACTCACAGATATATATTGGTAACACTCATTATCAATCCGACCAAATCTAATAAAGCCCGATTCCTTCTTTCCAAAATATCATTATGTTGTGGATTACCCGGAAGACTATAATGAGTGAGAATCTCATTCTTCCTTAAAAAAATAGAAAACTTGCTATTAATGTACTCATTACCTTGATCTAATTAAAGGGGTGTGATGTACATACTGGTATGTTTAGTCATCTCCGTGAATACATTATTCATAAACTGGTTAAATCTTTATAGTCAGATTAGGAATCCAACCATCCTTAACTAGATGAATAAGCGTCTCACGCCTGTATGACCTAAACTTATATACCATAGCTCCGTATGATTTAAGGATTCTGATCTACTTACATTTCAAATTATATATAATATCCATTTATTAACTGACATTCAGCTAATAAAACATCATACTAATTATGCAATAAAACTATTGTATTGCATACAAGAATTAAGTCAAGCTGCCCAATATCTTAGACCTGCAAGAAATCACCATTTTTTACTCTCAACTTTACTTCTTCAAGCTGTTACATTGTAGTCTCTCTCAATCTCTGCAACATATTGCAGATATGAGATGGACCTACAGTATCTCATATCTAGCTTGAACTGGCATCATATACCCTAGAAATGTCTATGTGTGTCAAAGATAAACCTGCGAGTCTTCCTAACAATTATAAGGTTTCTAGGGTAGAGGGATTTCCAATTCCTATCCTTAGTGCAGTGAAAACACTTTCCATCTACACGTCATCTTGTTGATCTTTGGATAAATATTGCCTCTGAAGATTTATCTTGGGTATCTGCCTCATCTTCTTCTCCTCACACTTCTAGTCTCACCAGATATACTTGGAGTAGAAGATGAAGCACCCTTAGCAAAGAGAGTCATACTCTCTCTATTCAATCCTCTAGAGAAGTGTTATCAGAAATACCTACCGGCAAACTCTAATCAACAATAAATCCAAAATTTTCTGAATCTAGAACACTTCTGAGATTCATCCACCGGTTATAGTAATTCCTAATACCCTAGAGTTAGACTACATCAACTATGCACACCAATTGGTTCATATTGGCCATTAGACTTGATAAGCCAAAATAACGGGAGATGTAAGCGAAATATTCATTAAATCGCTAATAGAACATTTTAAATCATGTGTATACTAATTATACATTTTCGATTTAAAATGCCCTCCCACTACTTTACATAACCCGATAATCTCTCAAATAGGAAGATGATAGTTTAAACTTTTTTAAACTATACAGCAGGAAGTAGATCCCATTAAAATTTACTCGGGCCTCACGTGTAGCAATATTGGCCTTTGTGAACCCAATAGGTAGACAACATTTGTCAATTGCATCTCATGCAACTCTTACCCCTTGATCCTGAATACACCTTATCCTCACGCTGTAGCAATATTGGGTAAGTGTATTCCAGATTAACTTGTCAATGATCAAATATATGCTACCGATACTACCCTTGCGCTGTAGCAATATTGGGCAATACTTTCTCATATATTTGCCTCACCTCATGTTTAACTGGTATAGTCCAAGCCCAACCGACCAAGTCCCTCACGTTGTAGCAATATTTGAGAAAAGGCCGACGTGACTTGTCTAACACCATATTGACAAGACGGATCAGAATAAAACATCATCTTATACTGTAATATTCTTCAATCTGATTAAGAGAGATTTTTGTATATCTTTGGTCTACATTTTCCTAGGGAAGGTGATTCTCAATTAATTAATTTTTCTATGTAACTACAACTAACCTCCACCAGTAAGGCTCCCATTATGGTCACCAACACAGAAAAATTAATCTTGGTTTATAATGCAGACTGATAACTCTTTACCACTGTATCTCATAAACTCCGATTTAAAATGTGGACTAATAACTTTTATCACTACATCTCATAAATCTACACATGCAAAATTAATTTTGAAACACTGTTCAAAAATACTGTAGCTGTGAACAATAAAAATTGTTGTTCATATGCTACTGTTCAAGTGAACAGTACACTGTAGCCCTAGGAGGTCAAACCCTCAGTGCTGCTTCCCCTTTGGCATACCCGCTTCAACACTTAAAACACGCCATTTACACTGGGACTTTTGCATCCATTCACTCAAACAACACCCATATATGTCATAAATAGCTTTGATACCATTGTTTTCAGGGATCTAATACATGTGGGTGTATGCATGTACAATTGTGTCTATTGCCTAAAATATGTATCATATACATCTTAAACGGGGCGGAAGCGTAAAATATACAATAAACACAATAAATAAAATATATTAATCAAATTAATATATTAGTAAGGTTGAGAACTCACCTCAACGTGTAACGTTATACACATATTTCCTCAGAGTTCGCATGGAGACCAACTCGTAGACAGTTCTAGTCACCAACACGGTGGGCTTGGTGAGCTAGAACAACATCCTTATATCCAGTACGAGATTAACTCTTAATCCCTAAAGTGGCCGGGTGTGTGTAACTCTTCTCTAAAAGGATAAGAAATAGAGATTGAAGCAATTCTTTTTCTTTTTCTTCTTCTTTGGCCATTTCTCTTCTTTCTTTTTCTTTCTCCATTTCTTTCTTCTCTCCTGGCCAAATTGCACACACACGCGAAATTCACATCTCTCTCTTTATATATATATAAAATAAATATTAATATAATATATAATATATTATAATAATAATAAAATATTACATAATGGGTGCCAACTATTTGGCACCCAAAAATAAAATATAATTATATATTATAAAATAATATAATATAATATAATATTATAATATATAATAAAGAGATGTTTTAATTATTTAACAATTCAATAATCAAAGTGTGAAATAACTATTTTGTCCCTCATAAATAGTTACCAAGTATACCCTTTAGTAGGTTCCACCAAATCCTACACTTTGGTAAACTCAACCGAGGGGTATTAACATTTAGTAGGTTCCACAATGCGCCACGTGTCATTATACAGTTAACAAATAACAATTATTGACTAATTGTTGTATTTAACATTTAAACACAGATACGCACGTATTTCCATGATAGTGCTAGATATTGCTGCCCTAGATAGTATAAAATATATAATAAACACTTTAATCTGGCACGCTGCCCTAGTGAAACAACGAGTACCCTCTATATCGCGGGACTCCCTAGGTTCTACGCTCGATTCGTCAACTGAAACTATTCCTTGTGTCCGTGAACAATGCCCATGCACACATCACGGATATTATAAATTAGCGTGTTGAACCATACAAGCTGAGGTTACAACGCATATGTATAGTTCTTCCATCATGATATCCTGGATGTACGGGGATATAGATTATCACCGTCAAATCCCCTAGTGCTCATCCATGTCTTATCTCCAAACTCGTATCTCACAAAATATTATATGCAAACTCATTTGCTATATTATTCTACCGTGGCATAACCCTTTCCTGGGATTAATACTTGTGGCCACAAAATATTTTGAGATATAGTCTCGAAGCATCTAGATATCAAACTCCTTATGCGAGCTGACGGATCCCATATCTGTACACACTGGACTCCATAAGCATTGGACCATACTCAGCGACAGCCAACGGTCACACCATAAAAGGTTTGTGACATGCGTGGAACCAAAGTATGGTGGATCATTTACATGCCCACCGTGGTACTCAGGTCAAAGGACCACGTATACTATTTAACTCGAGAAGATCCTCTATTGACGGCATACATAAGGTGTCTATTGGAGGCGCTCGTGAGTTTGTCCCATATTCAATTCTAACTGGATACCTATATGTCAATACGAGCTCCAAGCTCACGATCGGCTAAGAACAACCATCTATACCCTATAGGTACGACATATGCTAATATATATATATAAAAGTATCCACCAACAGACCTGTATCGGCAGAAATAGATCAATGACAATTATTCGAGAACATACTTATGCAACTAGCATTTTCTAGCACCCGATTGCAACTCTTGCAACTATACAGTTACTAGTATATTCCCAGGTCTATATCCTATCACAAACAAGGTTCAAACTCTTGAATCTTCGCTGAGTATTATAACCAGCTAACACTTAGTTGTGCTAATATTTAGCAAGCATGGTTAACTGTGAGCCCTTATCTAAACTTCTTTAGATCTGATCTCGACTCCTTCAGATCGTATAATGTCTGTAATGTTACATTGCATAATATCATATTAATTAGAATAATATAATAATATATTATAAAATATAATAAAGAGATGTTTTAATTATTTAACAATTCAATAATCAAAGTGTTAAATAACTATTTTGCCCCTCATAAATAGTTACAAGTATACCCCTTAGTAGGTTCCACCAAATCCCACACTTTGGTAAACTCAACCGAAGATCCACCATGCGCCACGTGTCATTATACAATCAGCAAATAATAATTATTGACTAATTATTGTATTTAACACTTAAACACAGATACGCACGTATTCCCATGATAGTGCTAGATATTGCTGTCCTAGATAGCATAAAATATACAATAAACACTTAATCTGGCACGTTACCCTAGTGCACAACGAGTACACTCTATATTACGGGACTCCCTAGGTTCTACGCCCGATTCGTCAACTGAAACTATTCCTTGTGTGAGATACGAGCAATGCCCATGCACACATCATGAATATTATAAATCAGCATGTTGAACCATACAAGCTGAGGTTACAACGCATATGTATAGTCCTTCCATCATGATATCCTGGATGTGCGGGGATATAGATTATCATCGTCAAATCCCCTAGTGCTCATCCATGTCTTATCTCTAAACTCGTATCCCACAGAATAATATATGCAACTCATTTGCTATATTATTCTACCGTGGCATAACTCTTTCCTGGGATTAATACTTGTGGCCACAAAATATTTTGAGATATAGTCTCGAAGCATCTAGATATCAAACTCCTTATGCGAGCTGATGGATCCCATATCTGTGCACATCGGACTCTATAAGCATTGAATCATACCCAGCGCCACCCAACGGTCACACCATGAAAGGTTTGTGACATGCGTGGAACCAAAGTATGGTGGATCACTTACTGCCCACCGTGGCACTCAAATCAAAGGACCACGTATACTATTTAACTCGAGAGGACCCTCTGTTGACGGCTTACATAGGGTGTCTATTGGAGGCCCTCGTGAGTCTGTCCCATATCTAGTCCTAACTGGATACCTATATGTCAATACGAGCTCCAAGCTCATGGTCGGCTAAGAACGACCATCTATACCCTATAGGTACTACATATGCTAATATATATATATATATAAAGGTGTCCACCAACAGACCTGCATCGGTAGAAATAGATCAGGGATAATTATTCGAGAACATACTTATGCAACTAGTATTTCCTGTCACTCGTTTGCAACTCTTGCAACTATACAGTTACTAGTATATTCCTAAGTCTATGTCCCATTATAAACAAGGTTCAAACTCTTGAATCTTCACTGAGTATTATAACCAGCTAACACTTAGCTGTGCTAATATTTAGCATTTATATCTCTCACGTGGCTACGTTGCTAACTATGAGCCCTTATCTAAACTTCTTTAGATCTGATCTGGACTCCTTCAGATCGTACAATGTCTGTAACATTACATTGCATAATATCATATTAATTAGTGTTTGCAATTTAATGAGAATGTACATTTGTATAAATACACAAGTATATGTACATTCAAGGATGACACATAAGCACCGACCTTAACAAGACATTGTTGTCAGACTTACAAAAAGATTTCATAAGACAAACAGGTGTGAACCTAGGGAGTCTCACAATATGAAGTGTACTCATTGAGCATTGGGATAATGGACTGAGTTGAATTATTCGATGTAAAAAATTTTCAAAAAGCATGAATTTTTTCAGGATCTCGTAAGTAACTAATAGACTTAAATGTTAAGGCTAAGAGCTTGAGAAGTGGCAAGTAATGATTGGTCATCACTTGCCACTACATGGTGCCATTTGTCAAGCAATGGCATAATGATGCTGTTAATTGCTTGACAAGTGACAAGTTAAATTGCCACACTTAGTTATTTAAAGGACATATGTCCTTGAGTTCTAAATAAAGTGCATCAATTGCAAATTGTTGGCCATTATTAAAGTAAGACTAAGCTAAATGTTAGATTTAATAAGAAAAAGACACGTGTCTTTGAAAGTTAAAGACGTGTAACTTAATTGCAAATTGTTTGCAATTGTAAAGGTAGTCCAAGTGTTAGACAAAATAAAAATAAAAGACTAAGAAAAAAAAAAGCGAGACTTATTTTTTAGTTAATATTCGACAAGTGTGAGAAACAAAAGAATTAAAAAAAGAAAAAGGGTTTTCTTTCTTTTGTTCTTCATTTTGACCGAAAGAGAAAGAGAGATAACATTCAGTCATTTTTAGAGAAAATTGCAAGAGTTACTTCTTTAGTCTTCATACAGACATTTTGAAAAATTAAATAGAAAAGTTCTCTTTGCTACACCTTTACTTACTTGCAAAAGTTGTAAACTAACTTCATTTTTGGCCGAGAGATATATGAGCAAAAGTTGTTCAACATTCAATTATTCCTGCTGAAAAAAATAAGCTGTCATTTTAGCTCCGCAATTCCACCGAATGTTGAGGACTAGAATTATTCTCAGGATCCTTTCAAGGTGAACTCCGATATTAGAAATTACCTTGGATTATCTTTAAGGGTGAGTTTCAAATTCTGTTAGTGTAACAAACTTACATTTAGAATGTGTTTATTGTAGTAGCAAATTAGATTTCCATTTTTGTTGCGTTAAATTATGTGTGAAACATGCAAATTTTAAAATTAAAAATTGTAATAAGCACATTTTCATATGCATGCACCCATTAATTAAGCCCACTTACAGTAGAAACCTCACCCCATCAATATTTAGGCACCTCACTAGGGTCCTCTCTATGTCCCCAACAATCTTTATCACTGGAGCTCAGGATCCTCGCCCTAGTAGGGATCTCTGAAAAAGCTAGCCAAGTCTATATCTTCCTAGGTCATTGCTTACTGACATCTTGAGATAGGTTGTTTCTGATATTAAAGTCTACCATACAACTACCCACTTCTAACCAGAGATGTTTTAGGAGTCGTCCTGAACACTCTTATATGAAGATATTCCTAAACGCCAACCTTAGATACCTAAAGGGATGAGACCAAACAACTTGTTATACATCCAAACACTCAAAAACTAGATAAATATTCAAAATACATTGCAAAAAATAATGAACACAATCTAGAAGCGCAAAATCCCAAAATGTAGAAACAGTAAATAGAAAAAAAAGAAAAACCACAAAATAGTTCTAACGAATAGAGAGAAGGACAGAAAACTTACTTGGAATTGGAATTGGAATTGGAATTTGATGACTGAAGAATATAGGAACGCTGCAATTGGTGCAAAGATCTTAAAACAAACATAGAGCTTTTCTCATTAAAATGCAAGTATTTTCTCTCTAAAATTTTAAATAAATGTAAAATGTGAAAAATGCTCAAGGGTGGCTAGATTTGTATTAGTCCTTAGATATTTCAACCGTTAAAAAGTATCCAAGGGCTTGGATTAGCCTGCGTGCAAAATGTCTCTTCATTTGAGAGACGAGATGGTTACAAATAGACCATTGGATAAGATCCAATGGTGCTAGATAGGCCATATACTTGTCAACTGTAGAGACTCAACCCTTGAATAGTTGAAAAGTGACAGCTAAAACAGCTTATAGTTTTTAAAAAGTTATCCATTTAGTGCTTGGTGTCAATTTTAAATTTTCAATCCAACAAAGCTGACAACTATTCCACAGATATAAGATTTAGTAGATTAGAGTTCACCATCCCAAAGGTCTAGTCAATGCCGAGAACTATACTAAATTTCTAGTATTGACTAGTTAATACTAATATTGAAGTACCCATGTTGCCCTTGGATTCTTGAGCCCGGCTTGTTAAAGTCCAAAACCTAATAAGTTTAGGTTCATCCTATGAAAGCTAATTAACTAGGAAGGCCTATGACTACCGGATCAGGACTAAGCCCAAAGAACTCCTTAAACTCGATCCAAAGAGGCCCATTGAGTTTAGGCCCTTGATAATTTAGAGCAGAGGGCACTCCACATTTAGAATATAGTCCTTAGATGAAGAAGAGTGATCAATCAGTGAGCTTAACAATCATCATTGGTTGAGAACCATTCCTAATTTGAGGATGATCCATTACTCACAAAGAATGTAGAGATGGCACCATCAAGCCCATGGTCCTGGGGAATTCAGTCAGAGCAGAATACATTAACCACGCTCCCCAAAAATGCAAACACGTAGAGCACTTAACTCACAACCTTTAGAATTTTGTGCCACTCACACGATAAATGGAATAATATGAGATAACCTCTTGAGACGCTTGTAAATTATTAGGTTTAGACTCGCCTGTAGGGGAATAGAGAATCAAATTCAATGCAATGACAAAAATCTCAAAAAGAAATACACTCAACAAGTAAGCTATAAAATATACACACTATTTTTTATCATCACAAATTTAATCTAGTCAATCCTTAGATATCAAAGTGTCTTTACTGGAGATAATCACTAACATAATCTTAACTGACTCCTATCAGTGCGTTGGGAAACTTGTTGTTGAGAGAACAGGACGCAGCGGAGGCTTGGCATTATTATGGACGGATAAGGTAGATATTTCACTTCTATCTTACTCTCGTTTCCACATTGATGTTGTTGTCACAGTGCAGACAAGGAAATGGCGCTTTACCGGCTTTTATGGCCATCCTGATACATCTCAGCGAGCCCACTCCTGGACACTTCTAAGGTGGCTATGTTCACTTTCTTCTCTTCTTTGGGTCTGCGGTGGGGATTTTAACGAGATCCTACAAAGCTCTGAGAAAGATGGCAGGCTCCCTCACCCCTTATCACTTATGCAAAATTTCAGAAATGCTGTTGATGACTGTAATTTAATGGGGATCCATTTCAAAGGCCTTTCTTTTACCTGGTGCAACGGGCATAACTCCAATTCTTTTATCCAAGAAAGACTTGACCGCATGTTTTGTTCCTTTTCCTGGCACAACATTTTCCCTAATGCATTAGTACATCATCTGAATTTTTGGGGCTCTGACCACCGCCCTCTTCTGTTAGTTTGCGGAGGAGACAAAATGACACCTAGTGAAAATTTTCCTCAGTTTTTCCGCAGCAGGTTCCATTTCGAGGAGGCTTGGGCTGATGATGAGGAGTACAGACAGCTAATCTCAGAGGGTCGGTCCAGTAATTTGACTTTTCTCGACGGTGTTTGTAGAAACCTACAACGTATTGGGACCCGGTTGAAAAAGTGGAATCTGACCCATTTTCGGAGATTGAACTCAGAGATAAAGAAGAAAAAGCATCTCCTAGGAGTTCTAAACTAGCAGGTTAATATGCAAACTTGGCAGGAGATTAATAAGGTACAAAAATCCCTAGACATACTACTTTATAAGGAATAGACATATTGGAGACAAAGGTCGAGGGTGTTATGGCTTGATAAGGGCAAATTTGTCATATATTTTCTCATGTTTTTATTATTGATATTTTATGATTTTATGAGAATAGATGGCTATTTATGTGCTTTATTTTTAATTATAGGGACTTGAACGAAATTTAAAGAAAGAACGCAAAAGGAGCGAAAACAGGGACTAAAATGCAAAGTTTTCAAATTATGAGTCCAGCGCCCCCGCGCCACAAGTATTTTCGCCCCAGCGCTGGAATAGTGATCGAAATAAGAAAAACGACCTGATTAAGTCGCGTCTAGCGCCCCAGCGCCGAAGAGTCACCGCGCCAGCGGTGAAGCCGTTTTCATGCAGCGCCCCAGCGCCAATATCCCACCGCTCCAGCGGTGATAGCTTTTTCACGCGTCGCCCCAGCGACAGATGCATAGCGCGCCAGCGGTAGTGCGAGTCCTAGTCCGACGAGAATTGAGATTTTCAAGCTCAAATCAATCCCTATATAAAGCCACTCGTCCCCAGCCTTCAAAGAGGAATCCAAGACGACCCAAGAGCACCAAGAATACAGAGCACGAGTCTTGGAGAGCAATAGGAGCTTAATTGAAGCATCTTTAGAGAGAGATACAAGACGTTCTTCGGCATCAAGAGTTCCTAGGCAGCGCAATTAAGAGCAATTCGACGTCTATATCGGTTTGCTAATAATTGTATCATGATTTATAATTATTTCTACTGCTGTTCTCTTGTAGCTATGAGCTAACTTATTTTCTAGGGTTAATATTTGAACTCAATATGTGTGCTTAATTGCCATATCTTTTAGTATTTAATAAACTTAGTCATTTATTATTTAAATTACTTGTGTTTAATGCTTCAATATATCTGGCCAATATATGGTGAATGAGTTGGTAATATTATTGATAAACTCGGAAGAGGAATCAATATATTTAGACCTAGGTAATTTGATGCATGATTGTAGAGTAACATTCAATGTTGCATATGCAAGTTTCAACTTAGGATAGGAATATACCTAATTGGCATGTATGATCAATAAGACCTAATCTTAATGAATCTTAATTTATTACAAGTACCATAGGAATATAGGTATTTGGTAAATTAAGGTATACTTGCATGACCTTGGAAGAGGCTTGTGAATACATTAGTGTCTTGATCAATAATAAAGACTAAGTGAGTTAAATATTAGAGGATTAATCATTAGAAACATATTGAGGGATAATATTAATCCTAGGTTTTCTCTACGTTGCTATATCTTTAAATCTCATTGCATTGTGTTTTTGTGTTATATTTCTTACATTCATTCTTAGATTTTTATTTTTCTGAATAATTATTAGGAAGATATAATTTTAGTAATTGGTTAAAAAGAAAACATTATCCCTGTGGGTTCGACATCCGACTTATTTAGTCTCTTTATTACTTGCATACGATAGTGTATACTTGCACTTAATTTATGATATAGAAATATCGCATCAAGTTTTTGGCGCCGTTGCCGGGGATAATTATCTACTTTTTCGCCAATATTAATACCAATCTTTCTAGTTTTTACTTCAGAATTTTTTTTCTTTTTCTTAATTTAGTTTTACTTTCTTTCTTACGAGGTACATGCGAAGATCGAAAAGTGAAGACTTAATTGCTTTTGATCCAGAGATTGAAAGAACTTTAAGAAGAATTAGAAGAGAGCAAAATCAAGTCAACACCATGGAAGATCAAGTACCAATTGCACCCAATAATGAAGGAAGACCACTAAGGGAGTATGCTGTTCCCTTAGTGAATAGAATCCATTCGAGCATCCAAAGACCAACTGTTCAAGCTAACAACTTCGAGATCAAGCCAAGCACGATTCAAATGCTCAAGGATTTGGTACAATTTAGTGGACTACCTAATGACGATCCAAACATGCACATTATCAACTTCTTGGAGATATGTGATACATTCAAGTACAATGGGGTGTCCGATGATGCAATCCGTCTAAGATTGTTTCCCTTTTCCTTGAGAGACAAAGCAAAAAGCTGGCTGCTATCACTTCCATCTGGATCCATAGCGACATGGGATGATCTTGCACAAAAGTTCCTCGCCAAATTCTTTCCACCTGCTAAAACTGCCAATATGAGGAACAACATCACATCATTCCTACAACTAGATGGAGAATCTCTTTATGAGGCATGGGAGAGATACAAAGATATGCAAAGAAAATGCCCTCATCATGGAATTCCGAAGTGGTTACTTGTACAAACATTCTACAATGGATTAGCCGGTCAATTCAGAATGATAGTAGATGCTGCAGCTGGAGGAGCACTCATGAACAAATCCACCAATGAAGCTTATGATCTACTAGATGAGATGGCGTCCAATGCCTATCAATGGCCCACCGAAAGGTCAACCACAAGAAAGATCGCTGGATTACATGAAGTAGACACTTTGACTACATTATCTGCCCAAGTCAACCTCTTGACCAAACAATTAAGCAACTTGGGAGTTAATGCTATCAAGAGTCAACCCATCACTTGCGATTTCTGTGGAGGAAATCATGCTAATGGACAATGCATGGAGACTGCTCAATATGTAGGGGACTTCAACCGCAATAATCCTAACTCAAATTTTTACAATCCTGGATGGAGAAATCACCCCAACTTCTCATGGAGCAACAATAATCAAGGACAGTATTCCAAAGCTCCTCCTGGCTTCCAAACGCAAATTCAGCAAGAGAAGAAATCAGACATTGAAGACATGCTCCTGCAATACATGAAGAAAACAGATGCACTCTTTCAAAGTCAAGCAACTTCACTTAGAGCTTTGGAAAATCAAGTAGGGCAGCTCGCAACAGCAATAAACAATCGCCCTCAAGGAACTCTACCAAGCAACACCGAAGTCAATCCAAAAGGAAGTGTAGAACAGTGCCAAGCCATCTCCCTAAGAAGTGGTAAAGTCTTACATGATAACACTCCTCAACCACAGCTTTCGGAAATGATAGAGAAGGAAAAAGAACCAGTGGTCCAGCAAGATGACGTGCAACCATATAGACCACCTATACCATTTCCTCAGAGATTACAGCAGCTTAGAAACCAAGAGAAGAGTGATGAGACACAGAAAAGCATAGAATCTGGTATTCAAGTACAAGAACAGAAAAGTGAAAATACAGCAGAAGATACCAGTAGCAATCCGCAGAAGCAACCTACGCAGTCATTCACTCCACCACCTCCATTTCCTCAGAAGCTGCAAAAGAAGAAACTAGATAAGCAATTTTCTAAATTTCTTGATATTTTTAAGAAATTACATATTAATCTTCCTTTTGCAGATGCACTGGAGCAAATGCCAAGCTATGTGAAATTTATGAAGGAAATCTTATCAAAGAAGAGAAGAATAGATGACTTTGAGACTGTGGCCCTAACAGAAGAGTGTAGCGCCATCCTCCTAAAGAAGCTACCTCCAAAGCTTAAAGACCCTGGGAGCTTCACCATACCATGCTCAATTGGAAATTATGATTTTGGGAAAGCACTTTGTGATCTGGGAGCTAGCATCAATCTTATGCCATTGTCCGTGTATAAAAAGTTGGGACTGAAAGAAGCAAAACCAACAAATATCACACTTCAGTTAGCAGATCGTTCTCTCACCTATCCTAAGGGATTAATTGAAGATGTGTTGGTTAAGGTCGATAAATTCATCTTCCCTGCCGATTTCATTGTTTTGGATATGGAAGAAGACAAGGAGATCCCAATCATCCTTGGAAGACCCTTCCTAGCCACTGGAAGAACAATTATTGATGTGCAAAAAGGAGAGTTGACCATGAGAGTACAAGAGGATACAGTCACTTTTAAGGTCTTCAAGGAGATCAAATTACCAGCTGAAAATGAAGACTGTTTCTGCATTAATGTGGTGCATCCAAGCGTTAAGCAAATTAAAGATATGGAGACATTGGATCCTCACATCCGAAAAAGAGCATTGAAGCATAGGAAGGCAAGAGAAAAGAAGAAAAAGCAGCATCGCGACGAAGCAAGCAAAGAGAAAGAAAAGGAAGAACCATCTCCCCGGTCTAAGATTAAAGTCTTTCCGGAGAGACATAAGGAGAATGCAGCAAAAGATACTGCCCGATGTTTAATTGCAAAAATATGGAAGCCTAAAAAGAAGAAAGCCAGCAAGATCACTCACACAAATGCTTCCACCAACATCTTTGATCCACCATAAGAGAATATGAAGCCCCGTCAAGCCGATGACGTTAAATCAAGCGCTACTTGGGAGGCAACCCAAGGAAAATATTATTATTATTATTATCATTTTATTTTATTTTATTTTTTTTTTTTAGTATTTAAAAAAAAAAAAAAAAAAAAAAAAAAAAAAAAAACCAAGAATTTCAGCGCTCCAGCGGCATAACATGGCGCGGCAGCGACAGAAAAATCGAGACACCACCGCCCCCGCGGTACAAGCACCATCGCGCCAGCGCAAATTCCAGTAACTGTGCAGAAATCATCCTTCAGCGCTGCAGCGACAGAATATTACCGCGGCAGCGCCAGAACATCGCCCCAGCGATGGAGAGTCAGCGCGGCAGCGAAAATTGACCAAGGAAGTCTCTTACTTTCACTTCTTTATTTGTTGACATTGGGGACAATGTCTAAATTAAGTTTGGGGGTGGGAAACACTTTCTTGTATTCATTTTGCTGCATGATTTGGGTGGTCATTCTTGTGGGTTAAATTTTTTTTTAGTTACTTAGTTTTTTTTTAGTTAATTCATTTTTATTAGGTTTTGATAAGATGATCATTTGTCTATGATAAGAAAAAGAATACATGGTTGAATTTATTTTTACACATCTATAGGGAATGATAGATACTTGAGACAATTTTGATTATCTAAGTTTAGGAACAAATTTGACCTTATTTATAATCACCAATTTTTTGAGCACTTTATAAGCATGAATAGTTATAACTATTACTTAGAGATACTTATGCTTTAGAGAGTACACCACAGTCTCGAAGATCGATACTCTAGAACTTATCTTTAATTACTACTTGAGGCGAAATTCTAGAAAACACATGAATAGGGAAATGACATTAGGCCATCTTTGGACCGATTGAGCCTTTCTAGCCTACCTTTTAGAGTATATTTATCCCTAGTACCCTATTTTGAGCCTAATTACCCATTCTTTGGTTTAACCACATTACAAGCCCAAGACTTAAAGTTTACTTATCTAGAAATTTGCCCATAACACCATAAACCTTGCATTTACTTAGAAATACTCTTGAAAGGGAAAAGTTGCGGTGATATGAGAAAAATAAGTTTGAGTGGTATTTGTCAATCAAAGTTTGGGGGTATTAAAAAAAAAAAAAAAAAAAGAAAAAGAAGTAAAATAAAATACCCTCAGCTTAAGAAAAAGAAGAAATGTTTGAAAAACAAAAGGTTGAAAAGAAGGATGGGAACACAATAAGTTTGGGGGAAGAGATAATACAAGGAAAAGAAGATCAAGAGGTTTCTAGGTATAATCTAAGTATTCATGGTGTGAATTGAACTTCATATATTTATCATTTTATCCCACCTTGACCTTAGCCTTACATTACAAGCTAAGTAAAGTCCTAAATAGATCCCTAGACATGTGATTTTCTACATTAGTGGAGAGTGGTAATAAAGACAAGCTTATGGAAGTGTCATTATACAAATAAAATGCCGAGACACCATCTTTTCTGTACAAACTAAAGTATAAAGTAAATCAAAGTATGGTTTTCGCTATTTGCTTGCTGCTTGCACACACACACATGGTGATTATTTATGAGGAAGAATGAGGGACTAAATAAAGATAATTGAGAATTGTTAATAGCTATTTATCGATCTTAAGGATTTGTATCATTTCGTTAGCCTTTGAGACAATGATTTTGATCATCTTACTAGTATTAGTATATTTTGTTTTGTTTTATTAAATGAGTCAAGTATAACCCTTTGTTTTCTCTCTTAGTTTTATTTTATTGCTTGAGGACAAGCAAGTATTTAAGTTTGGGGGAATTTGATAAGGGCAAATTTGTCATATATTTTCTCATGTTTTTATTATTGATATTTTATGATTTTATGAGAATAGATGGCTATTTATGTGCTTTATTGTTAATTATAGGGACTTGAACGAAATTTAAAGAAAGAACGCAAAAGGAGCGAAAACAGGGACTAAAATGCAAAGTTTTCAAATTATGAGTCCAGCGCCCCCGCGCCACAATTATTTTCGCCCCAGCGCTGGAATAGTGATCGAAATAAGAAAAACGACCTGATTAAGTCGCGTCTAGCGCCCCAGCGCCGAAGAGTCACCGCGCCAGCGGTGAAGCCGTTTTCATGCAGCGCCCCAGCGCCAATATCCCACCGCTCCAGCGGTGATAGCTTTTTCACGCGTCGCCCCAGCGACAGATGCATAGCGCGCCAGCGGTAGTGCGAGTCCTAGTCCGACGAGAATTGAGATTTTCAAGCTCAAATCAATCCCTATATAAAGCCACTCGTCCCCAGCCTTCAAAGAGGAATCCAAGACGACCCAAGAGCACCAAGAATACAGAGCACGAGTCTTGGAGAGCAATAGGAGCTTAATTGAAGCATCTTTAGAGAGAGATACAAGACGTTCTTCGGCATCAAGAGTTCCTAGGCAGCGCAATTAAGAGCAATTCGACGTCTATATCGGTTTGCTAATAATTGTATCATGATTTATAATTATTTCTACTGCTGTTCTCTTGTAGCTATGAGCTAACTTATTTTCTAGGGTTAATATTTGAACTCAATATGTGTGCTTAATTGCCATATCTTTTAGTATTTAATAAACTTAGTCATTTATTATTTAAATTACTTGTGTTTAATGCTTCAATATATCTGGCCAATATATGGTGAATGAGTTGGTAATATTATTGATAAACTCGGAAGAGGAATCAATATATTTAGACCTAGGTAATTTGATGCATGATTGTAGAGTAACATTCAATGTTGCATATGCAAGTTTCAACTTAGGATAGGAATATACCTAATTGGCATGTATGATCAATAAGACCTAATCTTAATGAATCTTAATTTATTACAAGTACCATAGGAATATAGGTATTTGGTAAATTAAGGTATACTTGCATGACCTTGGAAGAGGCTTGTGAATACATTAGTGTCTTGATCAATAATAAAGACTAAGTGAGTTAAATATTAGAGGATTAATCATTAGAAACATATTGAGGGATAATATTAATCCTAGGTTTTCTCTACGTTGCTATATCTTTAAATCTCATTGCATTGTGTTTTTGTGTTATATTTCTTACATTCATTCTTAGATTTTTATTTTTCTGAATAATTATTAGGAAGATATAATTTTAGTAATTGGTTAAAAAGAAAACATTATCCCTGTGGGTTCGACATCCGACTTATTTAGTCTCTTTATTACTTGCATACGATAGTGTATACTTGCACTTAATTTATGATATAGAAATATCGCATCATGGCTCAAGGCTGGAGATAAGAATTCACGTTTTTCCCACCTTAGAGCCTCTGGTCGCAAAAGGAAAAACAATATTGCAGGAATTTTGGGGAGTGATAGAACTTGGCATACTGACACTGTTTAAATTGCACAAACTTTTGATGAGTACTTTTCTGACATCTACACTACTTCTAAGCCTTCTCCGTTAGCAATCAATTCTATTGTTTCTTGTGTGGAAAGGCGTCTCTCTGCACACCACCAGCAATGGTTAGCTACCCCTTTCTGCTCTGAGGAAATCTATAATGCTGTTCATCAGATGTACCCTACAAAGGCCCCTGGAAAAGATGGTATGTCTGCTTTGTTTTATCAAAAGTTTTGGGACATTATTAGCCCTTCTACCTGTAGTGTGTGCCTGGGGTTCCTTAATAATGGCGATGATATCGGGATAGCAAATGAAACTCTCATCTCCCTAATCCCCAAAATCTCTGAGCCCAAGCTTTGCTCAAATTTTCGCCCTATCAACCTTTGTAATGTATTGTACAAAATTATTGCGAAAGCATTGGCTAATAGATTACGATGTGTGATGAATGAGGTGATTTCAGACTTCCAAAGTGCCTTCATCCCAGGATGACTTATCACTGACAATGCAATTATTGGTTTCGAATGCCTCCATGCTATTAAAAAGAATAAATTCTTTGGTGGGAATTATCTGGCCTTGAAACTGGATATGTCTAAGGCATATGACCGTGTTGAGTGGCCGTTTTTTATGGCTATGATGCGTAGTTTGGGTTTCCCTGAAAGCTGGTGTGGATTGATCTATCGTTGTATCTCTTCTGTATCCTACTCAATTATTGTTAATGGCTTGACTCGAGGCAATATTTCCCCATCTCGTGGGCTTCGCCAAGGTGATCCGTTATCCCCGTACTTATTTCTACTTTGTGCTGAAGGTCTCTCTGCCTTACTCAATTCGGCTGAACAACGTGGTGCTTTACATGGTTTGAAAGGTGGTAGGGCGGGCCCAGTTATTTCTCACTTATTGTTTGCTGATGATAGCCTTATTATCACTAAGGCAACAGTGAACGACTGCAAGTCAGTATCGGAGATTCTGCGAGCTTATGAGAATGCTTCTAGCCAACTAATCAATTACTAAAAGTCAGTCGTATGCTTTGGTAAATGTATTTCGAGGATGTCCACTACTCATCTTTCTCTTCTCCTTGGTGTCACCTAGGTTCCACATCATAGCAAATATTTGAGCCTCCCTTCTGTCTCAAGTAAGAATAAGCACAATCTTTTTGCCGTCATTAAAGATAGAGTGTGGAATAAATTAAGGGGTTGGAAGAGGCATCTTTTCTTTGCTAGTGGCCGGGAGGTTCTTATCAAGGTTGTGATCCAAGCAATTCCAACTTATGTTATGAATCTGTTTCGGCTTCCTAAGAGTCTTATTAAGGAAATCCATAAACTTTGTGCTAGATTCTTTTGGGATAGAGATGAGAACAAGAGAAAAGTCCATTGGTGCTCCTGGGAAATGCTATGCCGACACAAACAGGATGGTGGCCTTGGGTTCAGGGATCTGAACTCTTTTAATCAAGCAATTTTGGCTAAACAGGGTTGGCGTTTGATTGCTCACCCCAACTCTCTTGTGGCAAGGACACTACAGGGTATTTACTTCCCCAACTCTTCATTCCTACAGGCAGGCCCTAAATAATATGATTCTGTAGTTTGGAAAAGCCTTCTTTGGGGACGCAACCTGCTTGCTAAGGGGATCCATTGGCGCATCGGTAATGGATCATATGTCTCAGTCTACCATGACCAATGGCTCCCTCGCCCCCTGTCTTTCAAACCACTATTTCCACATATTTTGCCTGAACATTCCCTAGTAGCTGATCTACTTCTCCCATCAGGTTCCTGGAACAATGAGCTTATACGAAATTCCTTCTCTGAAGAGGAATGTAAACTGATTCTAAGCATCCCACGATCGCCTACTTGGTCCTACCGTAGTGACTCAGTTATGTGGCACTTCGACAAACATGGTCATTTTTCTGTAAAGAGTAGTTATTGGCTCTCCCTTGCTTTTAATCATACATCTTCTTCTAATGGAAATAGCTTTCCTCTAAACTGGTGGAAGCATATATGGAGGCTACAGCTCCCCCCAAGAATCAAGCATTTTGTCTGGAGACTGTCTCATGGTTGGATCCCCACCTTATCCAACCTAAGAAGACATCATGTACCTGTTGATGATTCTTGTAGCCGTTGCGGTAGAGGTGCTGAAAACTCCATTCATGTGTTATGGTTGTGTGATGCCCTGAAGAAAGTACGCCAATCTTGCTCTTTCATGCATGGTTTTGCTATCTCTCATAATACTCCAGTAATAGATCTGTTGATTGACTGTGTGGCTTGCTTACCCTCTGAAGAGTTTGAGACTCTGTTAATTCTTTTCTGGAGATTGTGGTTTATCCGAAACCAATTTATTATGGAACACAAAAGTGTTGAAATGTCAGACGTGTTGAATTGGGCAAAACGCTACAGGAATGAATTAATGTCTAACCGAGTCCCCTCTACTAGCACTCCAATGTCACAAACCAGAATATGAAATACCCCTTCCGTAGGTCTCATTAAACTAAATACTGATGCAGGCCTATCTGTTGGGATTTGTGCTTACGTGCCATTCCATAATGTATAAATATATAGTGATTGTATTTATACAATTATTATTTCTAATAAAATCGTTAATATTATTTTTATTAAATGGTAAGATGCTTGTAACGTTTTAGACATTGTATGATCTGAAGGAGTTCAGATTTGGTTTAAAAGAGTTTAGACCAGGGCTAAGAGTTAGCAACGCTAATAGTTATAAACACTAAGAGTTAGTGGTACTAAGAGTTAGCAAAATCTAATGAGTTAGAGCCTTGTCTGAAATGAGACAATGACCTGAGAATATATTAGTAATGATATAGCTGCAATGAGTTGCAGATGGTGCTAAGAAATGTCATTATGCAAGTATGTTCTCAAACATAATGTTCCTGATCTAATTTCATCGATGCGGGTCTATCGATGAAATCCATTAATATAGATTAGTGTATGTCTATATCTGGATGGTCCAGATGGTTAGTCTTAGCAAACCATGAGCTTAGTAGGAAGCTTGTATAGAGATACAGGTATTCAGTAAGGACTGGATATTGAACAGACTCACGAAGACATCCAATAGACATCTCATAAAGCCGTCAATGGAAGGTCTTTCGAGTTGAGTAGTATTTGTGGTCCTTTGACCTGAGCGCCACGGTGGGCTTGTGAGTGATCCACCATGCTTTGGTTCCACACATGTCAGAAACCTTTCATGGTCTGACCGCTGGGTGTCGCTGGGTATGGTCCGATGCTCATGGAGTTCGGTGTGCGTAGATATGGGATCCATCAGCTCATATGAGTGGGTTGTATATCCTAATGCTCTGAGATTGTATTTCAGAAAGTCTTGTGGCCGCAAGCATAAACCTCGGAAAAGATATTCCGGAGGAATAAACAATATCACAAAAGTGTTTGTGGATATTATTTTATGAAATATAAATCTGGAGATAAGTTCGTGGTTGAGCAAATAGAGATTTGACGGTGATGATCTATATCTCTGCTCTTCAAGGATATAAATGATGGAAGGATTATACAAATATGTAATAACCTCAACTTGTATGGTCTAACATGCTAATTTGTAATATCCGTAACGTGTGTGTGGGACATTGTTCACGGACGTATGGAGGAGCTCTATATGACAAATTAGGTGTGGACCTAGAGAGTCTCACAATATGAAGTATACTCGTTGTGCACTGGGGTAGCGGATTGGATTGAATAGTTCGATCCAATAAATTTCAATAAAAGAGAACGATTATTTAGGGATCCCTCGGATTATACATTTGTCAAGACTTAATTGTTAAGTACATCACTTAATTAATTAACAAGGGTTGTTAATTAATAGAATATTGACAAATGACAAAATTTGTTCCATGATTTAATTTTACCTTTTTACCATTTAACCATGGTAGTAAAAATTAGTAAGGTAAAAAGTAATTATTCAAAATTGTTTTGAATAATTAAATCATATATTATTATTATATTATTAGATAATATTATAATATATATAGATCATGGCATTGTATTTTAATACAATGAGTGGCCTAGATGTTGGCCATTTAATTACCCATTATAATTAAAGTAATTATAATTGTTAGGTAAAGATTAATTTTGGTGGCCATTATTCTAGTGCTTGGTTTAATTAATTCTAAATGGGAGACCAACAATAAAATTGGTGGAGCACTTCATTTTGTTTATTTTGTTTAATCAAAATGTTGAATAAACAAAATGAATTTTGGCAAAACAATTGAATCAATTCATTCATTCAATTTTGGGAGAAGAATTTTGGCAATGGCAAGGAAGAAAGGTAAGAGAGAGTTCTTTGAGTTTTATTCTTTCAAGTGTTGAAAAATAAACAAACTTCTCTTCATCTCCTTCTTTAATGGATGACCAAAATGAATGATATGTAAATGGAGAAAAAGATAATTATTTTACAAAGAGTTGTTCAAAATAATTATCATGTAGAAATTGTTTCTAAGATTAATATACAAGAGTTGTATGTTAAAGATTTTTAATTTATACAAGAGTTGTATAGAAAATATTTACTATCTCCATTTAAGAAACAAAAAATTGTATTCAAAAGAGTTTGAATACAAATGCTGAAAATTTTAAACACTAAGCTACCATTCTAGCTCCTTAATCCCACCAAAAGTTATGGACTAGAATTGTTCAACATATACTTCAAGGTGAGCTCTTCACATGGATTATTGAAGAACTTGAAGATTTTGTAAAGCTACCTTCATTAGGTGAGTATTTTACATTATGTGTTATAATACAATATTGTTCAACATGTTTATATTTGTATAATTGTTATACTTGTTCATATATGTGATATATGTTGTTCATCATGTTCATAATTGTATAATTGTTATACTTATGCATATATGTGATATATGTTGAATTTGTTAAAATGGGTGTATTTTGTAACATGCTTCCGCTTCGCATATAGTAATTTTTTTGAAATTACGCACACACTCGTATAATCACACACTCTATGATAAACACCCAACACTATCATCCAGACATTTCAAAGCTGGGCTAGGTGTGGTGTTACGCGATCATTGTGGGGCTGTCTTGGCCTCCTCATCTATCCCCATTTATGCGCAACCTTCTGTGGATATTCTTAAAGCCTTGGCAGTGCTATGTGATCTTGTTTTAGCACAAAGGTTAGGCATCTCGTCTATTGAAGTTGCCTCTGACGCTGAAAATATTATTCGAGACATCAACAATCGCTCGCTATCTGCTTCAGAACTAGGCTTGGTCATCCAAGACATTATTTCAATTTCTTCATCTTTCTCTTGTTGTACCTTTATCTATGCTCATCGTTCATCTAACTGTGTTGCTCATGAATTGGCACATCTCGCTCTCAAATTAGATGCTGAAATTATTTGGTATGGCAGAATGCCTCATCAAATTTAACATTTTGTAATTGAGGATGTTCCTTCCTCTTAATTTATTATTATAAATTATTTCTATAAAAAAAAAACCGACTCTTATCAGTGCAGTTATAGATCTCGAATGTTGTGTATAGCACTAAAGGTGTAATAATAATTTAACGTAAAAAATTATTTATATATAAAGGACCAGCTACCAATTAAGGACCATTATCAACAGATTTAGATTTAAGTAAAAATCTTTTTGTAGCTTTGAATAATGTAGATAAACAAAATCATCTTCTTAATAGTGGTGGAAGAGAAGAAGGTTGTTGGTCTAAGTTTTCGTTTTGATGACTATCAGAGAGAGAAGCATGTATTTGATGTTAGAATTTAGAAATAGTTTAATTTTATACTAAATATTATTAGAAAAACAATGAAAGCATTTAATTATCATATTTGTCAAATGAGTGTGACTGTTATGTAGATACATTTCAAATTTGGTATTTACAAATTTTAAGTTTTGTATTATAAATTTTAAACTGAATATTTCAAAATTTTAATTAAATATAATATATGCATATTGGGTTTTTTATATTGACTTCTTTGTCGAATAGATGTGTTGTTGTTGGTAATAGAGAGGTGGGGTACCAATGAATTTACTAAAATAAAAGAAAAGAAGAAGAGGAAGAAGAGAGAGAAGATACTAGTAATGAACAGAGGAAAAGGAGGAAAGGTCTTGTCACAAGAATACAACATGCTCCAAATCTCTGACAATTCTGAGAGCAGTAATAATATAATAAGAACAAACAAACAGCTAGTAGCTAATAAGAATAACAGCGAGCCCCAGCCCCTGCTCCTGATTCAATCACTAATAGCTGCTAGTGCTAGCTGCTTCATTTCTTCACTCACTCTAGCTCTGTGCTTGCTTTTGCTTTGCTTTCTCCGCGTCTCCTTAGCCTCTGGTCTTGGGGGGGAAATTTCTCCTTGTCCGCGTCCCTCTCTCTCTCTCTCTTCTTGTCTCTCCCTAAACCTAAGCTGCTGCTGCTGCTACTCATCATCATCTTTATATGCATGTTCCATGCCATTTGTTTTTCCGGCGAAGAAATAGAAGACAGTTTTGCATGATAAATCCAGCGCCATAAAAGCAGGGTTTCAAAAGAAGCTTCTTCTTTGTGAGGCTTCGGAAGATCCAATTCTAGCCCCGTTCATAGCTGTTGAAAAATGAAAATTACGTTTGACTCATCATAAAACTGGGGCCACTTGCACGTCGTCTCAAGAACTAGTATTGTTTTCCTTTCTTCATAAATATCTTTTCATATTTTATTAATTCCAAGATATAAAAAAAATATATAAATAAAAGAGAAATTCTTCATCCCAAGATCTCCGATACTGTCAAGAGTCAGACACTCTCATCTCTCCTTTTTACTATCATTCTTGTTTTACATTTTCATTCAACTATATAATATTTTTTGTTTAGTTGTTCTTCACGTCTTCTATGGAATTATCATATTATTATATGCTTGTGTCCATCCCGAGACAAAGAAAATTTTTAAAAAATCTCGTCTTTACTGGGAAATGAACTTGTTATACTAATATGAAATTTAAGCAAGATGTGCTGTACCAAAACTTTCCATGGAAAATAGCAAAACCAGAACTCTTTAGTTCACGAGATCCAATTACGAACCGCCCCAAAATCAACTCCTCCTTTGCTCCCATCGACTTGTTCTTAAACACGCTCTATTTCTCTTAGAAATGTAAATTTAAGAACTAGATCTTTTTTTATCTAAAATTTCCTGGTATTATATTCTATTCTAGGCTGGAAATCCTCTTTAAGTTTCTTGGTTTATGTATCTTATTATTACAAATACATAAATATTCCTTTTGCAGCTTTATCTCTTGTATATGCAAGAGTCGAGCCTAAAGTAAGGAGATTTCATTTGATTCTTAAAAACCCTATTTTGGACAACGAATCACTAAGAGAAAATTCAATAATTATACGCCAGATCCTTCAAGGGGTAACCTATCTGGTTTTATATATGATATGAACAAAGCCGTCAACCAAAATTAAATTAAGTTTTCAACCCTAAGCACCTAACCTTGGTCCATTTTAGCCGTATCTCCTCGTCCACCTCCACCTCCACTTGTGTTCTTTCTTCCACTACTGTCTTCATTTTGCTTTTTTATGTCCAGCAGAAAAACTAATCTCGTTTGGCTCCGTGTAAATAATTAAACTTGAACAATCAAGTGGAGTTGATTATATATCATTTCTCAACACCTTATATATGGTACTCATGGAAGTGGAATAAAACTAGAATGATCAATAATATTTCACATTTTGATTCTATTTACTTCATATATACTTTTATATATTAGTCTTCAATTAATAATTTATCACTCTTGTTGTTCAAAAAATTATGTATTATACATTTCAGAGAAGAATATACATCATGGCATCATCGAATTCACCATGTGCGGCCTGTAAATTCCTACGGAGAAAGTGTCAACCAGAGTGCGTTTTTGCTCCATATTTCCCACCGGACCAGCCTCAGAAATTCGCCAACGTTCACAAAGTGTTTGGTGCAAGTAACGTGACCAAGCTGCTGAATGAATTGCAACCTTCACAGAGAGAGGATGCTGTGAATTCACTTGCATATGAGGCCGAGATGCGTCTTCGTGACCCCGTTTACGGCTGTGTTGGAATCATTTCTTTTCTTCAACATAGACTTCGACAACTCCAAATGGATCTCAGCTGTGCCAACTCTGAACTCTCCAAATATCAAAACTTGGGCATCACTAGCCACGCCGGACTCATCGCGGCGGCAGCAGCCGCAACCCACAACCACCACCACCAGCAGCACCATCAGAACATGGGAATCAATCGGCTTGGTAGCGGTGGAGGTGGAGTTGACCGTCATTTTCATCACCAGCTGTTTCCGAGGGATCATCACCATCATAATCAACACCACCAGATGATTAGGGGATTTGATGCCACTGCTAGTAGCAACTATGATGCAAGCCTTCTCGCCATGAATGTCTCTGCTACTGCTAGCATTGGACAGCTCAGTCAGTTCCAGCCACCAAGGGCTGCTGCTGGAGATGAACGCCGCACCATTGATCCCTCTTAGGGTTAGGGTTTCTCCACCGTCATTAGGTACAATTTTTCTTCTCCTACCATTTAAAATTGCTTGTCATCACTTAAAACACTTGTCATCGTCATTATTAATTTCTATGGCCTTGCCTCAGAATTTTTTTTTTTTCTCTAATAGATTAACACAATATAAGCATATAGTGATGAAATGATGATGGAACCACAAAAAATAAATTGTTAAGAATTTCTTTTTCCTTTATTTGATATATAGTTGAAACTAGGGTTTCAAGTAATTAGATAGTGTGAACAAAAATAGAATTTATCTTTCGGTTTTTTTTTTACATAATATAATAATCACTGATTGAAATTTAATAGGAGAAAACGTATATTTGATATCTGTTTCCTGAATATAAGAGTTTGACTTGAAAAAAGTTTGAAAATATAATAGACTAACATTAACTATGTTTTAAAAAAATTTATATTTATGTTAATAACTCAATGGTAAATAATTAACAGTATTTTTTTACCTTTATTTTGATTTTGATGGAATTTCGAGTTCAAATTCCTTCATGTCAAATAAAAAAAAAAGTGCTTTCAAAAAATTTAAACGATCGCAAGAGTAGGTTACCATGCTAATATAATGTAATTATCCCCATGTTATCATAGCACTATTTTAAAAATATTGTAGACACAATTCCCAGTGTTGACCAAAACAACGAATAGTATTGTGCATAAAAGAGAAATGGGTGCATGACCAGTTGAAACAGTGTAGGTCAGTGTCCTAATTCCAGACTTTTTCTCTTATGATACAGTCAGCAATGCGCACGGTTGCGTGACTCAGCAATCCCATCTCAATGCAATTGCAAGTTCCCACCACCTAGTCATTTGCTTTTGCACCCATTAAACTAAAAAATGGGATGTTAGTCAAACAAAAATGATTTAGTAAGGAGTTAATACTGTGAGTAGCGATAACTGAACTGTGCATAGCGTGATTCTTTAAGATTTAACTAAAGTGAAGTTCTATATCGGTGTTGTTCATCTTAACCAGACAACATCATCCATTAGATTATCTCTTTTTAATTAAAAATATGATAATATCTTATAACAACTGTTTTTTTCTTTTATGAATTGCAGGGTCTGATCGAACTTTGAAGGGTTCACTATGAGAGAGACTGAATGGGATTTTTATCTTTCAACTAAATACCCTTTTACTAGACAATTTTGTCATATGGCTAAGATATTAATTATTTCTCTTTGCTTTGTTTTTTTTTTTTTTGGTCTTACATATCGACTATTTATCATCTTCCCATTTGCCTTTGTCATGACAAAACATGTACTTACTCTTCCAGAGTTTACAGTAACGCAATTTGTTCGTGGGGTTTTGCCTCTTAAAATGTGCCATGGCAGGCACGGTCTAAGTTTGTTTCAACCTCTTCGAACTTTTCTTCTCAAATAGTTGCAGCCTCTCATCTTAGAAAAAAAATTAATTTTGCATAAACTTCCAAACCCACTAAACTAAAGTAGTCACTAGAAGTCCACGTGCAAATTTTGTAACCATATTAATACTCTCTGTAATATTAGTAGTTATGATATCATATCTTTTGAATACTCCTACTAATTTAAGTAATTTAGAAAAATCAGGCTCTTTCTCTAAGTATCTCGTTACCTCTAATTTCATCTCTTGTATATTCTTAAATTGCTCTTGAAAGTAGTATCTCGTTACCTCTAATTTCAGAAACAAAATAAGAAGCCAGGAATCACTATTTCTCTTTCTTCTCTGATGGTATCTTATATCCTATGATCAAATTTTCTTTAAGTGATAGATACAAACCTCATAACATGCATGAGAAAATCTCTCTCGAATGACCTTCTCAATACTAACATGTCGTTTGGATATAAATACAAAATCCTTAAGATTACCAATGACTCCTTGAAATTTGGCCATAAACTATGCTTAGGAAGTATCATTTTTTGAATTAGCAATTTCTTATGCCAATGAAAAAAATTGATTGTTTCCATCTTTATTTCATCAGCTGCAATAACTAAAGGGATGAATGATTAGAAGCCTCTAATGCATGATTCAAGTGATATAAATAAATACTTTAAAGTGATTGCAGTTGTCAACTTCCAAATGAATAATCATACCAAATTTTTTTTGTTCCACAATATAGCACTATGCAGGAAATAATCTAAATGAAGACTCTAAAGTATCTTGTATCAACTGCATGCATGCTTCTTAGCTCGCCAAGTAGTGAAATAGATTATTTCCACAACAAACTCTTTAGTATGTCTACTTGAATCTCTTTCGGTTTATAAAGTCGACTTACTGATACTAACTTATTCCTTATGAATTTTTTAATAATCTGACTCTTTGCTTATTAATGACCATCTCGTAATTGATTCAACTGACATGTGTGATTTGTATCAATATTTTGTATAATGAAATGCTTCCTTGCATCCATCGACATTGCATGTAAGTGCTATTTACATCTCTCATCATCACATTTTATCTCAAATTAAATGATCTTTTATAGACCTTGAGACTTTGAAGCTCCAATTGCCCTTAAATGCTAGCATATTTAATAGCTTAATGAAGTTCATCTTTACTATCAAACAAATTTTCTACAAATACATCTTCAATTCCAATACACAAAATCTTATCGAATATACATAAATTTAATGATGGTATTAGAGGAATAAATGCAAAAGGGTTTTCAGCTTCATCATCATCTCCTCTTTTATCTTTGGCAATAAGAGAGCTAATTGAAACATAACAAATTTTTTTTCTTATAAATAATCTAAACTGGCACATTCTTTCAAATGATCAATATTTCAGCACTATCGATATTCCTATCTACCCCACTACCATAGTGCATATAGGTTGGATTTTTATTGAACCTTATAAAAAAAAAAATAATGATCCATTGTGTTTGTAGGAACCACAACTATTGGTATTATTAGGACTATATGGCTTACTTGGTTGTTACCGCTTGCCAATATAAATTATGAATAAATGGGTGGTTGGTTATGGATGGATGCTTGTGCATCCTCTTTATACACAAGATCTCTGGGATCAAATGTTATATACAGAGAAAAAAAATAATTTTCTATTGGCACCCAAAAAGCATTTAACATTGTTATTATTTCCAATCTCAATTGGTCTCAATTAAACCTCTTTGTATTAATTGAGATTTAAAAAATTCACCTTATACTTCATATTTTCAATTCCAATTACACAATATACAGTATTTAAAAGATATTCAAAATTTACATTCTTCGAAACTAAAATACCAAAGTCACTGTACTTAACATATTTTTCATCTTTGTCACTAGACTCTCTCACATTCCTCCGAAATAAATAACAATTGACTCATACTCTATGAGACCTGAAATAAAAAAAAATTAAAAAAATCATTCAAATTATTCAAAAGCCTAAATCGAGAAAACTACATGAAACTGTAGAGTAACCTGCGATGCGCTCGAAATGGTGCCTTATGCAGCCAATCTCGTAAATAATGTGACGAACAAATTTTTTCACAAAACTGATTTTCTAGATCCAACTTAGATTTTGTAAATTCTCTTCCATCACCTCATTTCTCTCTCATTCATCTCATTTCTCTCTAAAAACTTCCCACATTCCACTCAAAATTTATTTAGATGTTAATAAATTTCAAAATAAGCACAAAATAAGTATATATACAATAATATATATTATGATAATAAAAAAATTGGTTATCTTTATAAATAATTTATAAGTTTAAATTTACTTATTTTAAATGTTTAAGTACATTTTTAAAGATGAATTAACTAAAACTTAAGTTGATTTTGTGTTTTTAATTTTCAAATCTTTTGTTTATTACTAATATGGTATATGAGTGAGTAAATATATCTATTTATCATTCATTTGACTAATAAAGATTACCCTCCAATTAAAAAATGATTAAATTATAGTCAATTCTAAAAAATTCCCTATTAATTAAGTAATTGGATAGACTTATTTTGCTAGTACGTGTCTAGACTGTAATCCTACCCTGAACCCAGTCAAATTGCTTCTCTTTTTCAACTCCAAGGCCGTAATAAATTAATGCTGACATTAATCTAAGATCATCAAAACGTCTTATGCTATACAAGCAATGAAATGTGTAAGTAGTGTAGGTTAGGTTTCCAACTGATGTCTTATTAATATAAAAAAATTCATTCTATTGACAGTACTGTTTGCAAATATATCGTGGTGTGTATTATAAACTGTCATTACACGTATTAAGTTTTCGTTAAATATTTTAATTTTGGTTTAAAATATAATTTACAGATTGAAAAAACCAACAACAAGAACATAAGACGTCTAACTAAAAATTTGGAAAATATTAAAAAATGAAAATAGCGTATTACACAGGTATGATATATGTAAATGCAATCCATGTTTTAAATGCACTGTTGATTTTCGTTTTTTTTTTTTAAAAAAAAAATGGGGGCATGGTTGAGCAATTGAGCTATATTGGTAGGATAGGATGGGGATAGGTGGAGAGTGTAAAACGGAAGACAACCGAATAAGACAAAAAGGACAAATTAAATGAGGTGGGAAATTATTAATTAAGTGAGCAAAGGGCATGAAAATTGAAATGAAAGGCCGTTGGTGTTGCAGAGGAAATGTCAACAGTGAAAGAAAGAGCAGCATTTAATACTCCCACTGTAATTCTGAAAATCCAATGCATGTATGTGTATCTCTAAGCACAATCAGTATCCAGCTTTATAATTAAGTCCATTCGTTTGTGATTCAGAAACGTCGTCTCTGTATATGTATATAAATTGCATGACAATGATGACGTACTGTTGACATGACGACTTTGCCTTTAAATGCGTTGTCAGACTTTTATAAAACCAAAAAAAAAAAAATGCCAGCCCAGTCTTACACCTTGGCTTAACCTTCACCGTCTCTCTCTCTGTGCAAATTACTGCTGACTCATGTCATACGCGATACTCTCATGTATTACCCATGTATTATATATATTTTTTTAAAATAGATAAAGGAAGGAAGTTTCACGTAATATTCATGTATTATGTTATAGCATCATTTAGTACATTTTATTTTTTTGCTTAACAAATTAATGTAATTTTTAACTACATTTTCTTTCAACTGATCTACTTCTCATAAATTTAATGTTTGAAAAAAATTAACAATTAACTTAAAAAAAAACTAAATTTATTAGTATGTAATTTCTAGTTTGTAAAATGTAACATATAATTTGTGAATTTGTTTAAATATTTAATGTGAAACTTTAATATGTAATGATAAAATTAGGACCCTTTCTTAAGTTAAGTTTAATTAAACTATTTAAAAAATGTAACATGTGTTAGCACTTGAATATGAGTGGTTAAACTTTATTTTTTTACTATTTTTTCTTTTATCAATCATTAATCACATACTTCTATTTGCTTAGTTAAAAAGTTAATTTATGAGAGGATCCTGATCTATAACAATAATATTAATTTGTTTTTTCTTTTTCTTTTTGTAATTAGTCATTATATACTAATTACATCTCAAAATAAAATAGTTAAGTAGTATTAAATATATATTTTGAATTTATTTATACGTGAACTATAAAATTAATAATAAATAGATATACACCACTTTTAGAATTAATTTTGGTTTCAAGAAAGGAAAAGAAAGGAATAATGGGAGGAATGTACTTCTTTATTTGGTTGGTGCAAAGAATTGTAAGGGAAAAGGAATTGATTACATTTTATTTGGACAAAAATTACCACTCTTTATTCTATTTCATATTTTAAATAAAAAATTAAATAAAAATAATTTTTAAATATTTATTCTCTATGTATTTATATTATAAGATATAATATAGAATAAATAAATAAAAATGAAAAAATTAAATAAAGAAACAAGGATATTAACAAAAAATTATAATTAACATATGGCTAATGCCTAATATTTCTAATCATGTTTTAGAAAATAAATAATGTTGTAATATAATTACAAAATTATAATAAGAATATTACATCCACAATAAAAAAAAGAAAATGTAAAAAATATCACAATCAACATTAAAATAGAACATCCAAAATATTCACATCCTAATATTTTCAAGAGAAAAAATTGAAAAGTATAACAGTCACATTTAAAAAAAACATTAAAAAAATATCCTAACATTATAAATTCAAGTTGGTTACCTACTTGCTCTTCATTCATTATACATCTTGTGCTAAATTTATTAGCTATGTATTCCATTTATCTGAGGTCTTTATACTAGTTATGAAACTATCAAATGATTCATCCTCTTTCAGAACATCAAGTATTTTCTCAAAAGGTCACAAGGCGTCTCTCTTCTAATAAAATTGTGTAGCAAGTAGCATGTCATAATGATTCGATTTTGAAGCTTGATAGGAATAGAATGAAAGACTTTTAAGAATTTTCCATCCATTTTTAATTAAGCCAAAGTATCTTTTAATTACATTTTTAGTAGTCGAATGTTTCGTATTAAAAAACTCTTTGGGCTTGTCGATTGATAGTTTTATCTCCAATCGTTGAGGTGATAACGTTATCCAGGATAAGAAAAAATGAATGCCTTACAATTAGCGTATCCAACATTCATAAGATAGTAGAACCTATATGATTAACAAATATTTAGTTTTGATTTAATCAATTATACTATTTAACAATATATGTACTAAGTATAAGGTTTACAATTTGGGATAATTATTATAAATACCCCTGAAGTAAGGTTTAATTATAAATAAATTCACATATTTGATAAAGTGACATTAAACCTAAATGTTTAATAAAATATGTACAGATGCCTTGTCATTAAGAATATTCTTTTAAAATTTATAGATTTTGAGGTAATAAAGTCATTTCACCCTCCAAATCTCTCAAATCTTTAAACAAAATGATAAATAAATAATATTAAATTAAAAATAAAAAAATATTTTCAACCGGCAATGGCGATGGCAAGCCGTTACAACAACGACCTTTGGCCATAGCAGTAGCCAGATCGATCACTTTTTCTTAAAAAAAAATTTTGTTTATTTTTTTTCAAACGTTATTTTTTTATTTTTTTATGATTAATAATTATAATAATAATAATAACAATAAATTTTTGAATTTTTTGTTTTGAATTTTTTAATTTTTATTTTCACTATTTAAATTTTTTTAAGAGTTTTATTTATTTATTTATTATTATTATTATTACTTTTTAAAGGCTTTTATAAGAGAAAATTTTAAAATCTAGATCTGTATGAAAAAAAGGTAATTTAGTCATTTGACGAAGAATCTATTAATTTTAGCGAAATATTCCAAACAATAAGACATCCATCCATATTTTGTTAAACTTTTAGGTATTAATATTACTTTTTCAAACACGTGATTTTGTTTTTCTATAATTATGCCTTACGAAGAACTCTACCATCAACTATTAACCTTTTCCAACTAGTTAAATCATAAATAAATTGCATGTATTATGAACATACTCCTAAGACATTTATTGCCATCTCATTCTTTTGATTCCGAAATCTAGATTTATCTACTATAGAGACTCTCACTCTAATGTATGTTCCATTCAGTGCTCCTAAACAATTTTATAAATTAGTACAAAAAATTAAAAAATAATGGTATAAGTTTGTGATAATTATGTTGACTTCAGCTCAAAAAATACCTATTGAGTTTTTTCATTTTAGGGTTTGGGCTCAATCGTGTGTTGTATCTTATTTAGAAATTTGTATATTATAGGAAGTTTTATTATATTAGAATTCTTTTCCTTGTAAAATTAAGTTTTTTTTATAAGGTTTAACAGCTTATAAATAGGCTTGATTTCACATTGTAATCAGAATCAATTATTCGTTCAATGTAATACACAAGCTTCTTAGCTTTTCATATTTTCTCTTGTTTCATTCAACCCAGGACTTGCGTCCTTACTTATTGAAAATCCATAACTCTATCTGTTAAAGCTTTGCCTGTCCTTTCCTGAGAAGAATTTAAGCTTATGGCTCGCTCGATCATTATACTACAACCCAGGTTTAGGGATAAACCTTTGTCGTTGACAGCCCAAGTGTAAACTTCGCTTGCTGACAGCTAAGTTCAACCCTGTCTTACTTGGTAAATCCCTTAGTCTCAGTTTCTCTTGAATCTGGGGCGCAACATCTGTCTAGCAGGACACTAGACATATATGGACCCAGTTTCATAATTTTTATAGAACAACATTCTTTTTTACATGCCTAATGGAACACATATTCGTTGAATGCCAATAACAACTAAACAGATGACGAAGAACAAAACAAGAAAGAACTGCTTTGAATTGTCCACGACTACTCCATCATAGCTTAAAGAGCCAGTCGATTCTGAGTAGGATGGGGCAAGTTTGGCATATTCCAAGGAGGATTTGTTGAATTAATAGCTGAAAGAGATTCATCGAAGAATTCTTCCATAACCCAGGCCATTTTCTACAATCGACATCCAAGGGTTAGTTGCTCAAATCACCCAAGAAAACCAGCAACTCAGCATAATGCTTACAAATCAAATGATCATAGTTTTTTGACTACTGATAGAGGATTATCAGAACATAAGCCGAAGTATTTTAAAAATTCTCGAGTTGATGAGGCAGAATCAAACAGATCTGACAACTCTTCTACAAAGTTGACCTTGACATCAACTGAGTTATCCCTAGACTGGCCTACATTATGGCCCAGTCAATATTCTTAGGTGACCTGAGAGGTTTAAATTCACAAACTCATAGGTCTACCAGAACTAATCAGGCCAGATTTTTAGTTATGACCAGGCTGGCAACATAATCATTTTGGAAAGTTTACACTAACCTACTATTGTGTTAGTGTGTCGTGCATCAGGTGAATCTATCATTTTTAATTTTTTATTACATGTCTCACATGCAACAATTTGCAGAAAAAATAATACACAATACTATCTCATTACATTAATGAGATTAGGAGACTCACCCTTGAAATGTGCTTTAGCAATTCTAATTGGGGAATGTGGTGGGTCTCCTCAAGTTAGAATAATAGCTTTCCCTTTCTCATAATATATAAAGCAACTCTTGTTTTAACTATTTATCTCTCGGGTGAACTTTGAATATGGATGCTTCTGTTTAATGTTAACACTTAACATAAGCTCTCAAATTCACTCACCAAAATAAAAAATGAATTTGGCTTATTTGAATTCAATCAACAATTCATTTCATCCCTCGGATATTTATAAGAAATGTTACCACTTGAGTTATCCAATCAAATGTAATAAGTTTGAAAATGAAAAAAGGTGACAAGGCAAAGAAAATGCTTAGTCATTTATTGAACTTGTTGGCCACTTGTTAATGAAATTAGTGGGATAAATGGATAAAGACACGCCACCTCTTATTTCAATTCACTAATTGATTTGAATTCAATTACCATTCTAAATGGCCAATTAAAATTGAACATGTAGCCATTAGCTTTTGATTCAACCAATTAAAAAAGAACACGCGTGCAAGGACTTTAATCAAATGAATCAAATTCATTTGATATGTTAAAAGGCTGAATTATTTTATTGCTATTTGTTTTTATTTTAATTAAATAATATTAATTGTATTGTAACGTGTTGTGTCATTACAAATTAATGGCTTAATATGCGGCATACATTTAGTAGATTGATGTGTCAAGTCTCACTTGACACAATCTTGAGTTTAACACTTAAACCCTAACTATTTTTCGAGAGACTCTAAAATAAATGAATGACTTAATTCTTTTCTTTTAAATGAAGCAATTATTATTTCATTTAAATGGCAGTTATATCTACCAATGCCACACATTGTGCCATTACAAATTAATGGCATAATATGTGGCATACATTTGGTAAATTAATGTGTTAAGTCTCATTTGGTACAATCCTAACTTTAACACTTAAACTTTAGCTACTATCTGAGAAATTCTGAAATAAATTCATATTTTCTGAGAACTTCCTAGATCGAACAATTTAATCCGGTGCGCTATCCCAGTGTTCAACGAGTACACTTTATTCTCCCTGGGTTCATACCCATTTTGTCTTATGAAACTCTTTTGTAAGTCCATAACCAATGCCCCACACACACGTTATGGATAAAACAATATAGTGTATTAAACTATATAAGTTAAGGTGAATCCATATTCGTATAATACCTCTGTCACTTATATCATAGAAGAGCAGAGACATGAATCAAAACATCAAGTCTCCTATTATTCAACCATAAACTTATCTCCTAGATTTATATTCCATAAACAATATCTGCTAATATTTTTGCAATCAAGATATTCAACTCACCATATGAGTTGATGGATCCTATATCTACACATACTGGACTCCATGAGCATCGGACCATATCCAACGACACCTAGTGGTCAAACTATGAAAGGCATTTAATATGAGTGAAACCTAAGTATAGTGGATCACTCACAAGTCCACCGTAGTGCTCATGTCAAAAGACCATGAATACTACTCAACTCAAGAAGACCCTCTACTGACAAATTTATGAGATATCTATTAGAGGTCTTCATTGAGTCTGTTCAGTATTCAGTCCTAACTGAATACCTGTATATCTATACGAGATTTCTTTAGGCTTATGGTCTTGATGAGCACATGAAAATGCATATTTATTAAGAGATTTAGTCACCATTTAATGTCATTAATTTTAGCATTTGCTTGTATTTTAGCTTGAAATAAAGCGTTCTTCTTAAATTGTGGTTAATGAATGTTATTTGCATATGTTTAGGTAAAATGGACATAACTCTCAATGTAGAAATTGAAATAAAGAAATTCTTGAACCTGATGCAACATGACTCAATCTTACACAAACTTGAAGAATAGTTGAAAAGCCAAATCCAACATGTTATGGACCAAAAATTGAGATACAATAGAATTGGGCTACAACTTCAGCTCAGCTTGACCCAACTCGGGTATTTGGACCATATCTCACAAACTACATACTCAATGGGTATAATTCATAAATTTGTGAAATATTGACTTAATTATCAACAACTCTTATGTTGATGGTAAAGTCCAAATCAGCCGTTATCATGGATCAAATTGCATTGTAAGTGGGTGAAAGGGTTGTTATCCGAATTCTGATGTATCTTTGGAATTTTGCTCATATCTCATTGGATACTCATCCAATTTGCATGAAATTAGTGCCTATGGAAAGAAGAGACAAAATTCTACAACTTTATGTTGGGCACAGAGGCTACATCGATCATTTACATTATCAAAAATGTACTATAATTGGGTGAACGTTGTTGGCCTAAAAGTATTGAAGATTGATGTCACACATGACATATTTCCATTCATTGCCTATATAAGGACATTCTTAGGACATTTTTAACATTAGCTAATTCTCCCTTATTCCAGTAATGACTTAAACACCCTCTATGGGTCGGGAATAGGCTTCCCATGCAATTTTCTTATAAATTGGCAAACAGGGTCTTTTAGAGTCAGATTCCCAAGACTATACGTTGATGTTCATTTTTGAATTTATTTCATAAATCGAGAAGTTTACGTTACACGAGCCCACAGGGATGCATCTCAAGAGTCAATAAGATATCATCCAAAGACTCCTTACTCAGTCCATCCTTAATGAACTGAATTTTGTCTTCTCAATTTCTAGATGTAAATCTTAAAGAACGACAACTCCGGTTACAATTCTATCGAACACATTTATGACAGACTTGTAACTTCTTTGCTCGTCCCCTTTTGGCATAAGAGCTTCTTCCAAGATCAGGCATATGAGAAACAAAATTATTTGTAGACTCACCAGATAATCGAACCTTGGCTTTAATTAACCAACGAAGATCCACATGGATATTACCCAACATTAATAGCCTTAGTCTTTCATACCGTGCTTTGTAAATCTTAAGTAGAACATTTTGAGGCAATGAAGGAAAATGGTTTTTAAGGTTGGCAAGAATGCAATCCATTTTGAAAGAAAGAAAAGAGATAAATGCACAGTTTGAGGGACAATTTTTAGGGAACTAAGAAATCGACTTTAATAGTCACAGAGTATCGTATCCGCCACTTGACCGGGAAATAAAATCACACTGAAGAAAAAATAAAAAGAAGAAAATAAAGTAAAATTAAAAGAAGAAAATAAAGTAAAATAAAATGTGAAAGAAAATAAAAGTCAAAAGATAAAATATAGAAAAAATATAAAATATAGTACAAATAGATTGAACCTGATCAAGCACGATAGACAGGATCCACAAGAGGGATCTCGCATAGGTATATAAAGTGGTCTACCTTTTCCTTATAGCTTTTCAGGCGCTGTCCATTTACTTTGAAAGTTCGTCCATCAGTGGGGTCCTCTATTTCGACAGCACCATTAGAAAAAATGTGCTTTACCATAAATGGACTAGTCTATCGAGATCTCAATGTTTCAGGGTATAAATGCCATCGAGAATCATAAAGATAAACCCGTTGATTTGGCTCAAAGTATTTCCTTGAAATTTGTTTATCATGAGCTACTTTCATTTTAGCTTTGTAAATTCTAGAGTTGTCATATGCGTCATTTTGTAGCTCTTTTATTTCTGACAATTGTAACTTTCTCTGGAGACCTGCAGCATTCAAATCAAAGTTAAGGACTTTGATAGCCCAATAAACTTTATGCTCTAGCTCAACAGGTAACTGGCAAGCTTTCCCATAAATGAGTCAGTATGGAGACATTCCTAAGATGGTTTATTATGCAGTGCGATATGCCCATAATGCATCAGAAAGGCGTAGAGACCAATCTTTGCGAATCGGGTTGACCATCTTTTTTAAATTTTGTTTAACCTCTCTATTTGCTAGCTCGACTTGTCTATTTAGCTGTGGATGGTATGCAATGGAAAATTTGTGAAGAACACCATACTTGTGCATCAAAGCTTCAAAAGAACGATTACAAAAATGTGTTCCTTGGTCACTAATGATAACACGTGATGTACCGTACCTAGATAACACATTTTCTTTTAAGAATTTTACCACAGTTGTATTATCATTAGTACGACAAGCTACAGCCTCCACCTATTTTGATACATAGCAACAGCTAAAAGGATGTAAAGGTAGCCAAAAGATGAGGGAAAAGAACCCATAAAATCGATACCCCAACAGTCAAATATCTCGATAACAAGAATAGGGTTAAGAGGCATCATATTTCTTCGAGATAAAGCACCTAACTTTTGACATCTTTCACAGGAATGACAAAAATTATTAGTGTCTTTAAACAAAGTGGGCTAGTAAAGACCACACTGTAAAATTTTCATAGTTGTCTTTTTCATAGAAAAATGACCACCACAAGCAGCATTATGGCAAAAATTTAAGACACTAGAAACTTCACTTTCAGGAATGCAATGGCTCATGATTTGGTCAGGACAGTATTTAAAAAGATATAGATCGTCCCAATAAAAATTACGTACCTCAACCAAGAACTTACGCTTATCTTGTGCACTCCAGTCAGATGGAAGTTCACCACAAACCAAATAATTTACGATATGTGCATACTAAGATATTTGACTTATAGCAAAAAGATGTTCATCAGAAAATCATCTCGAATGGGTGGCAAATCAGTGGAGTCAGTGAACTCAAGGTGGGATAGATGATCAGCAACAACATTTTCAACGCCTTTCTTGTCTTTGATGGTTAGATCAAATTCCTTCTGTAAAAGCTAGCGTGTCCAAGAAAAGATCGGACATCTTTTACCGTTTTGGGTATAGATAATTTAGAGATTAATTCAATTTTTTCCTTGTCAACCTCTATCCCTCTTTCAGATACAATGTGCCCCAAAACGATTCCTGAAGATACTATGAAATGACATTTCTCCCAATTTAGCACAAGTCATTTTTCTTCACACCTACTCAAAACAGATTTTAAGTTAAGTAGGCATAAATCAAAAGAATTACCAAAACTAGTTAAATCATCCATAAAGACTTCCATGTATTTTTCAACCATATCAGAGAAAATACTCAACATATAATGCTGAAAAGTAGCTGGTGCATTACATAATCCAAATGGCATTCTACGAAAAGCATAAGTACCAAAAGGGCATATAAAAGTGGTTTTTTCTTGATCTTTTATAGCTATCTCAATCTGGTAATATCCTGAGTACCAATCAAGAAAGCAATAAAAAGGATGTCCAGGTACACATTCTAAAATTTGGTCGATAAAAGGCAATGGAAAATAGTTTTTCCTAGTGGCTGTGTTTAACTTTCTATAATCAATGTAGATTCTCCAACCACTTACTACCCTAGTTGGAACAGGTATCCCATTCTCATTTTCAACAACAGTAACCCCAGATTTCTTAGAAACTACTTGAGTTGGACTTACCCATTGACTATCAGAAATTGGGTAGATTATACTCGTATTTAATAGTTTCAAGACCTCTTTCTTCACTACTTCTTTCATTATTGGGTTAAGTCTTCTTTGTGGGTCTCTACGAGGTTGGGCACCTTTCTCTAAATGAATTCTATAGAAGCATATCAATAGAGAAATACCTTTAATATCAGCTATGGTCCAACCTAGTGTAGACTTATGTTCTTTTAGCAATTTTTTCTCTTGTTCGGCACTAATTTCAAAAGAAATGATGATAGGAAAGGTATCACCTGGTCCCAAGAATGTGTGTTTCAAACCTTTGGGCAGTGGAAAAAGCTCAACTTGTGGTGTCTCGAGGTTTTATGGTTTTGGTCTCTCCCTCTCTTGTGGCAACTCTTCAAAGCGTGGCTGCCAAAATCGAGTCCCTTTATCCTGTGAGTAAAAAATACTAAACACATCAGTTGTTACATCAGGATAATACAATTCTTCAAAATCAAAATTGAGAAGATTTTTCAAAGAAACAGAGCCATAATTTTTTTAAGCTTCCTCTGCTACAAGTGTGTCTATCATATATGAATGATAGCACTCGTCTTCTTCTCATGGTTGTTTGTCAATATTGAAAATGTTCACCTTAAGAGTCATATTCCCAAAAGATAATTTCATTAGACCATTTCTACAATTAATAAGAGCATTAGCAGTGACAAGAAAAGGTCTCCCCAAAATAAGAGGAATTTTTGACTCCATGTTAACAACAGAAAGAGTATCTAAAATAAGAAAATCAACAGAGTAGTAAAATTTATCAATTTGTAATAAAACATCTTCTACTATTCCTCGTGGTTTCTTAATTGATCGGTCAGCTAATTGTAGGACTACAGATGTTAGTTTAATCTTAACAAGTCCCAATTGCAAGTAAATAGAAAAGGCATTAAATTTACACTTGCTCCTAAGTCCAACAAAGCTTAACCAAACTCATATGTCCCAATTTGGCAGGAGATTGTAGGACATCCTGGGTCTTTATACTTGGGTGGTGTCTTTTGTTCAATGTACTTACCTGTTCTGCCAAAAATGCATTTTTCTTTACATGGTGTTTTCTTTTGATAGTGCATAGATCCTTAATGACTTTGGCATAAGTTGGAACCTGCTTAATCAAATGCAACAAGGGAAGATTAATCTTAACTTGTTTCAAATGTTCCAAAATCTCACCTTGAATTTCTAAATTTTTCCCAACCGGTCGAAGAGCTTGAGGAAAAGGCACTGGGATTGAAAACTTATTTTCGGGCTCTTTTCCAATAGGGGCATCTTTACTACTCGTAGATGTGTTAATTTCATAAGTAGGCTCACTTACAATCTTACCACTTCGAGTAGTAATGGCATTGACTTCTTTGAGATTTTAAGCATCAGAAATAGGAGCTTGTGCCATGAATTGTCCTTTTGGATTGGATTGAGGTTGAGATGGAAACTTACCTCACTCTTATCCAGTTAAAGCACTGGTCAGCTTTGTGATTTGACTCTTGATTTTCTTGTTTTCATCTATCACCTGCGCAAGAACTGTTTCAATTTTTTTGTTAGTCTTACTTTGTAGAAATGGTCTAATGAAATTATCTTTTGGGAATATGACTCTTGAGATGTAGTTGCCCAAATGTTTGAAACACGCATTTTGGAAGTTGTAATTGAAAAAACCATAATAGCAACAGTGATCTTGAACTGACGTTTTGGTTGAAATGTTTAGGCAGTTTTGCATATTCTATTTACGCTTGAATTGCTAGAGACTAGCAATAAGCTGGTTGAGGGCTGTAATGAGCACATGAAAATGTATATTTATTAAGAGATTCAGTCACCATTTAATGTCACTAATTTTAGCATTTTCTTGTATTTTAGCTTGAAATAAAGTGTTCTCCTTAAATTGTAATTAATGAATGTTATTTGCACAGGTTTAGGTAAAATAGACATAACTCTCAATGTAGAAATTGAAATGAAGAAATTCTTAAACCTAGTGCAACATGACTCAATCTTACACAAACTTGAAGAATAGTTAAAAAGCCAAATCCAACATGTTATGGGCCAAAAATTGAGATATAATAGAATCGGGCTACAACTTCAGCTTAGCTTGACCTAACTCGGGTATTTGGACCATATCTCACAAAATAAATACTCAATAGGTATAATTCATGAATTTGTGAAATATTGACTTAATTATCAACAACTCTTATGTTGATGGTAAAGTCCAAATCAGCCGTTATCATGGATCAAATTGCATTGCAAGTGGGTAAAAGGGTTGTTAGCCGAATTCTCATGTATCTTTGTCATTTTGCTCATATCTCATTGGATACTTATTCAATTTGCATGAAATTGATGCCTATGGAAAGAAGAGATAACATTATACAACTTTCATGTCGAGCATAGAGACTACATTGGTCATTTACATTATCAAAAATGTACTGCAAGTGGGTGAATGTTGTTGGCCTAAAATTATTGAAGATTGATGTCACACATGACATATTTCCGTTCATTGCCTATATAAGGACACTCTTAGGATGTTTTCAACATTAGATAATTATCCTTTATTTTCTTCTCATTAACATGTATTATAATCTAGGCTAGAGTTCTTGGCAAGGCTAAGAGATGAACGTTTATGTGTAATAAATCTACTTCTATGCTTTGATTCGTTGTCAAGAGCTACAAATGTTGTAAGTTTAGTTTTGATTAAACTCTTATATTTTTTATTTTTTATAATTCAGAGGTTATAATTCTCATGTCTCATATATGCTCAGTCATGCTTTTCTTATGTGATTCTTGTTGAATTATAATTGTTATTGGTTATATTATTTTATATGTTAATCTTTTACTGCAATATTGTCGATTGATATATTGTTGATCTTGGATAGCATGTAAAGGCAATAAATGTTTGATATTCAAGTTGATCTTTTACTGCAATATTGTCAAAATAATATATTGTCGATCTTAGATAACTTATATAAATGAACATGATTTGTGTTAATATTTGCAAAAAAGTTTAGTCATATCAAATACATGTGTTATCAAATGTGCTATATTTTAAATATCTTCCGATTGATTGTTTAGATGTAAAAATGTCAATTGCATTATAAACATTGAATCAAAGTGTAGAGTAGATTTATAAAGCATAATTGTGATTCTTGAAGCCTTGTTTAAATCATCATAAGACATTTTCCTCAATTCATAGATAATTCTATCTTATCAATTAATTTTATCATTTGCTACCTCTTTAATATTTTACTTCACCAACCTATTTTGCTAAAAGCTTTCTCGTGGGATCGACACCTCAATCTATACTGCGATAGCCGCGTTATATTTTGAGCGTAAACAGGTCTGCTAAGATTAACCATCTAGATCATCTAGATATAGACATACACTGATTTATATTTAACAAGGTTCCTCTTAACAGATCTTGCATCGATAGAAATAGATCAGGAACATATAATTCGAGAACATACTTGTACAATGAAAATTTCTAGCAATGCTCGCAACGTTTTACAACTATGTCATTGTTAATATATTCTCCGATCTTTGTTCGATTTTAGATAAAGCTCTAACTCTTTAGATATCGATGACTCTTATAACCTACCAACTCTTAACACTGCTAACTCTTAACAATTATAACTTTCAGTGTTGCTAACTCTTAGTCATAATCTAAACTCCTTTAAACCTAATCTGAACTCTTTCAAATCAATACAATATCCAAAACGTTACAAGCATCTTACCATAAATATATATTTAATATTAACGATACTATTTGAAATGTTTATTGTATAAATATTAAACAATTAATATTCATACAATATTGGAATAGTACATAAGCATCATCACCTACACCTACTTCCCAAGCCTAGAACAAGTCGGCCAAGCTAAATCAAGGTCAATATAATTTGAGTCTATGGAATCTATGCGACCCACAAGTAGTTTCGGCCAACTTGAGATAGACAGAAATATAATGGCAAAAGCATTGTAGAATATAGGGGTCAAGTTGAGGCCTATGGTGCGCCTATCTTACAAAAAGTTATACCCCTACAACATTGATTCATTATTACCTTTTCTAAAAGGATATAAAATCTCTGAATTCTTTCTATTTTTGGGCAGGAGAATATCACCACGTTCAAGCATATTTCTAAGTTCACAGTTGAATATAGTGAATCTAGTTCGTCTTCTTTTTGGAAGTTGAGACTATTTGGCAACTCTCTGACCAAGACGGCTTTCACTTGGTATACCAACTTAGTGCTTGAGTTGATCGCCAATTAGGAACAAATAAAAGGTAAGTTCCATGCCAAATTTTATAGGCCGCCATTGGAGGTAACTTTGATCGACCTAGCTAGGGTCACCTAAATGCTGGGCAAATCAGTTTTAAAATACATAAATTGATTCAAAAAAATTTGAACGCAATGCTAAACACAAATCTCTGAGGCTGACAATAGTGGTCAGGGGTATGTCCTTGGCCATAAGGGAACACTTTAAAGCATATCATTTTAGGGATTTATATGAGTTGGCCACTACAAACAACTTCTTATGGAAAAAGACTAAAAGCGAGTGTTCTTCAAATGAACGTATTACAAGAATCTATTAGAGGTTGTTGCAATCTAGACAGATTTAGCAAGTGATTCTTTCGAGTTAGATTCTGATGAATGGGATTATTTAGTTGATGTGGTGATTGGGGGATGGTATGAGTGCCTAATATTGAAGAAGGTGACCCCTAGTAAAGAGAAGAATAAGTTCAGCAAGAACACCCAGATCACTAAGGAGTAGTAGTTTGATATACGAAAAGTCGATCAAATATTCGATTTGCTCTTAAAGGATAAGTAGATAAAGCTATCCCAAGACCACTTCATTCCTCCGATTGACCAACATGTAGGGAAGGATTACTGTAAAGTGGCATAAATCTTGGCGTAACAGTACAAGGCCGCCTTCTTTTTAGCTCTAAAGGAAAGACTTCTCTCATAGAGACCAACCCATTCCCAGTAGTAGAGGTTAATATTGTCATACTCTTTCCAAAGAGTAAGTTATTGGGTGAAGGGTTGTCAACAAGAGTTTGGACCCTAGATAAGTCGAGAATAAAAATTCAAGTAGGAGACTCAGCCTCCGTGACGACCTAAAAAGAAAGAATGATTACAATAAAGCCGACATCAGATAACTACTTGATCACCAAGAAGGCTTGTTTGGTCAGCCTCAAGTGCCAGACCACAATCTAGAAGGTTGAGGGTGATTTTGAGGAAATGGCAACTCCTCGTCAGCCTATAAAGACTTTTAAGCCCAGGACTAACACGGTCGGCTAATAAAAGGTCAACAAGCTGAGGTGTAGTGTATTTGATCAGCCAGGGAAGTGAACACCTCCACATAATAGGCCAACCAAGACACAGAAGAGGAGAATGCATATGCGTGAGTAACTTAAGCGTCTCGAGCATACCATCCAGAATTTGGGCGGTGGCCAAGAAGTTGAAATGAACTTGGCTAAGATCGATAGCCTCAACAAGAAGCTTTATGGGAATAGAGTGATAGAGGTTCCATGACCATCTAGGCTAACCAACAAGGGTGGAAAATCCCAAAGAAATGTATGGTTACTGGTGATAGGAAAGTAGATGAAAGATTACCTACTCAGGATAGCTAGGGCGACTTAATGACCAAACTAAGTTGGAACCTCAAGGCAATCAGATCAACTAGGGGGCATTAGTAGAAAGTGCCTCAAATAAGGCTATCAATATGGTGATTATGTTGTTTGAGTCGTTTTAGTCAAAACTAAAGCAACCATTAACTTTAGACAATGATGTGGTAGAAATATGCCACATTATGAAGGATGAACCAGATGAACCAGCGTCACTAACCATACCTTATCCAGCAAAACATATGACCCAACATATTCAACCCTTTTATGTTAAAGCCAATCTAAATGGAGTCCCATGTAAAAGGATCCTTATTGATAATTTGTCAAGAGTCAATATCCTGTTGCAGAGGATGTTGAGGAAACTGGGTATAAGTAAGGGCAACCTTGTAGCCTTCAGAGGTTATTATGACTGATTTCGCTGGGCACAAAACCTCACCTGATGGATTTGTCTCTCTCAAAGTCAAAATCAGTCATATAGAAAAGAAGAAACCATTCTATGTAGTCAACATACTGAGCGACTACAATGTCTTACTATGGCGAGATTGGATACACTTCGATAAAAGTTTACCATCCAGCATGCATCAAATAATTTTCAGATGGCAACCAGATGGCTTGGTCTAAATAATTCATGTCGACCCCAAAGCTGTTTGAAGATGATGAACAGGTGGCGTTCGCCTCATTATATGACCCTCTACTATCACCACTACGATCGTAAGAAGGAACAACATTGGTTGATATACCAGGGATACGATTGAACCAAGTGTAACTTGACACTTTAATCTACTAAGTGTATGCCTTACATTGTGCCAATAATTTGTAGGGGTACTAATTTAGCTATTAATAAATATAGTACTGAAATAATTGTTGTTTGATTATATATATATATATATATGTATATATATATATACTATTTGGCCAATGTTTTATTAAAATGAATTTGATTCTTTATTTTAACAATTCAATTGCCATTTATTGGTTTTATTTCATTGGCTTATTAAAAGTTAATACATATATGTTTGTTTTTGATTGGCCAAAAGGAAATCTTTGTAATGAAAGCAAGTAGTGGTAACATTTTGAACAAACAGTGCCACTAATTGCTTCTAAAATGTAGCCATAGAATTTGAACAATTTAGTAAGTTTTTCCTTTGCCTTGTCATCTTTTACAAATTGAAAGCATTCTTTAATTGATTAACTAAGATGGGCGGCTCATTTAGCTATATATAGTGGTCGAATTTATTTGTTATATGTAAACTGAATTATGAATTCAATTGAAATGGAAATGAATTGATATGGCCGAGTAAGTGGAATTACTTATGTAAGCCGAATTTATTTTGTAATGCCTTTGGAATGTTAAAGAGTTAACATTATACAAAAGAAATTAAATATTTTCAATTTGAGAGATATAAATAAACTAGAAGCAAGAGTTACTTCAAATAGTTCCAAAAAGTAAGGCTACTAGTCTGGCTTGAGGAAGCCCACCACACCCCTAACTAGATTTGTTCAAAAGCACGCTTCAAGGGCGAGTCTCATAATCTTATTAATATAATGAGATAGTATTGTGTGTTATATTTTTGCTGCTTTGCATATAAGATATGTAATATTTAATTTGTTTAAAATGTACATGTTCACCCGTAGTACGACGTATATGCACACAACACCAACAGAAATAATCTTCACTTTCAGTTGGCAACTTGATGTCCTTGAAGACTTTGAAAGTGACAATGTCTTTTTGTACCCTCATGGTCAACTCTCCTTTTTGTATATCAATATCCATTCATCCAGTGGCTAGGAAGGGTCTTCCAAGGATGATGGAGATCTCCTGGTCTTCTTCTATGTCTAGAACAATGAAATTGACAGGGAAGATAAATTTATCCACCTTTACTAATACGTCTTCTATGATTGTTTTAGGATATGTAAGGGATCGATTTGCTAGTTGAAGTGTGATGTTGGTTGATTTGGGTTCTCTCAGTCCCAATTTGTTGTAGATGGATAGTAGCATAAGGTTAATGCTGGGTCTGAGATCACATAATGCTTTTTCAAAGTCGTAGTTCCCGAACTTACATGGTATGGTGAAGTTTCTAAGATCTTTGAGCTTTAGAGGTAACGTTTTCTATAGAATAGCGCTACATTCTTCCGTTAGTGCGACAATCTCAAAGTCATCTAATTTTCTCTTCTTTGACAAGATGTCTTTCATGAATATTACATAGCTTGGTAGCTTTTCTAAAGTCATAGTTCCTGAACTTGCATGGTATGGTAAAGCTCCCAAGATTTTTGAGCTTTGAAGGTAGCTTTTTTTATAAAATGGCGCTACATTCTTCCGTTAGTGCCACAGTCTCAAAGTAATCTAACTTTCTCTTCTTTAACAAGATGTCCTTAATAAATATTACATAGTTTGGCATTTGCTCCAGTGCATCTGCAAAATAAAGATTAATATGTAATTTCTTAAAGATTTCAAGAAATTTGAAAAATTATTTATCTAGTTTTTTCTGTTGTAGCCTCTAAGGGAATGGTGGAGGAGGAGTGCAAGACTACATGGGTTTATCCTGTAAGTTGCGACTGGTATTTGTTGCTAAATTTTTACTTTTTGGCTCTTCAAAATTTTTCTGTACTTGAATATTAGTTTTTGCACTTTTCTATATTTTTGTACCTTTAATGGGCTTGTTAGCTGCTATAACCTTTGAGGAAAAGGCATAAGTGGTCTATATTGTTGCACGTTATCTTGTTGTACCACATTTTTTTTCTTCTTTTCTTCTTAGTCTCTGAAAGTGGTGGTTGAGGTATGATGTCGTGTAAGACCTTCCACTTCTTAAGGAGACGGCTTGGCATTGCTCTATATTTCCTCTTAGATTAGCTTCAGTGTCACTTGGTAGAGCTCCTTGAGGTTGCTTATTTATTGCTGTAGCAAGTTGTCCTACTTGATTTTCTAAAGCTCTAAATGATGCAGCTTGACTCCGAAAAAATGCATCAATTCTTTTCATATATTGTAAGAACATATCTTATAGGTCTAGTTTTTTCTTTTGTTGAGCTTGCGTTTGGAACCTACAAGGATTCATGGTCTTGGAAAGTCATCCTTGATTATAGTTGCTACATGAAACGTTGCGATGATTCCTTCAGCTATAGAAATTTGAATTGGGGTTACTATGGTTGAAATTCCCTACATATTATGCTATCTCCATGCATTGCCCATAGCATGGTTGTCTTCACAGAAATCGCAAGTGATTGGTTAACTCTTGATGGCATTAATTCATAAGGTTCTTAATTGTTTAGTCAAAAAGTTGACTTGGGCTAATAATGTAGTCAAAGTGTCTACTTCATGTAGTCCAACAATTTTTCTTAATGTTGCTGTTTCAGTAGGCCATTGGATGCCATCTTGTCTAGTAGATCATAAGCTTCATCAGTTGATTTGTTCATGAATGCTTCTTCATCAGTAGTATATACTATTGTTCTTAATTGATCGGCTAATAAATTGTAGAATGTCTGTACAAGCACCCACTATGGGACTTTATAGTGAGGGCATTTTCTTTGCATATGCTTATATCTTTCTCATACCTCATATAGAGATTCTTCATCTAGTTGCAGAAATGATGTGATATCAATTTTCATGTTGATAGTTTTAGCATGTGGAAAGAATTTAACGAGGAATGTTTTAGCAAGATCATCCCATGTAGCTATGGATCTTGATAGAAGTGATAATAGCCAACTTTTTACTTTGTCTCTCAAGGAAAAGGGAAATAATCTTAGATGGATTGCATCATCAGATAGCCCATTGTATTTGAATGTGTAACGTATATCCAAGAAGTTGATTATGTGCTTATTTGGACGTCATTGGGTAGTCCATTAAATTGTACTAAGTCATTGAGCATTTGAATCATGCATGGCTTGATTTCGAAGTTATTGGCTTGAATAGTTGGTCTTTGAATACTTGAATTGATTCCATTTACTAAGGGGACAACATATTCCCTTAGTGGTCTTGCTTCTATATTGGGTGCATTTGGTACTTGATCTACCATGGTGTTTACTTAATTTTGCTCTCTTCAAATTCTTCTTAGAGTTATTCGTATAAACCTTTAAAGAAAATAAATACAAAATAAATTAAGAAAAATAATCAAATAAAATTTGAAATAAAAACTAGAAAGATTGGTATTAATATTATTGAAAAGTATATAATTATCTTCGGCAACGGTGCCAAACACTTAATGCGATATTTCTATATCTTAAAATTAAGTGCAAGTATACACTATCATAGCAAGTAATAAAGGGACAAAAAAGTCAGATATCAAACCTGCAGGGATAATATCTTCTTTTTACCAAGTGTTAAAATTTTATCTTTCTAGTAATTATTCAGAAAAATCAAAATCTTAGAATGAATATGAAAAATATAAAAGAAATAACACAATGTAAAAAGATGTGAAAAATAATATAGAGAAACCTATGATTAATACTAATTCTAATTATTAATCTCTCAATATTTAAATCCCTTAGTTCTTGTTATTGATCAAGACACGAACATATTCACAAGCCTCTCCCAATGTCTTGCAAACATATCTTAATTTACCAAATATCTATATTTCTATGGTATTTAATAAATTACGATTCATTAAGAACAAGTCTTATTGATTATACATGTCAACTAGGCATATTCCTATCCTAATTCAAAACTTGTATATGTAACTTTCGTTACTCTACAATCATGCATCAAATTATTTTGGCCTAAATACAATGATGCCTCTCTTGAGTTTATCAAAGTATTACCAAAATAATCACAATATTGACCAGATAAATGAATTATTAAGAATAAATAATTTGAATACAAAAAATTAAGTTTATTAAATATTAGAAAGATATGACAATTAGCACACATATTGAGTTCAAGTATTAATCTTAGAAAGAATATTAGTTTATGGTTGCAAGGAAATTATGGTAAAATATAAAAAAAAAAAAAGAAGAAAAACATGATACAATCAATAACAAACAGATATAGACATTGAATTGCTCTTGATTGAATAGTCTAGAGACTCTTACTGTCATAGAATGTCTTGAATTTCTCTTTATAGCTGCTTCAATTGTACTCCAATTGCTTTCTACGACTTGTGTTATGCATCTCTTAAGTGACTTTTATAAAGGTTGATTTGAGCTTAAAATCTTTAATTTTTTTCAAGTCAAGAATTATGTGATCACTAGGGCAAAATTCTTCTATCGTTAGGATGCTGTGCCCATATGTTGAAATCGCTGGAGTGCTAGGTCATTATTGTTGAGGCAATAGGCTTTCCCTAGGGTGATAGCTTATTTTTGCTAGAGCAAAATTCAATGACTTAAACAGATCATATTTCAGTCTTTCTTTTTTTTGTCTTGGGTCTTGTTGCTGAAGTGAAATCCCTTGTACTGCTAGAGCGAAAATTCGCCAGTTTCGAATATTTTACATTTTAGTCCCTAGTTTTTGCTATTTTGCATCCTTACTCTAATTTTTCATCTTTTTCAGTCCAAATGCTATAAATAAATAATAATGCACATAAATAACCATTTATTCTAATAAAATATCAAAATATCAAAATAAAATATGAGAAAATAAATGACAAATATGCCTTTATCAAAAGGAAGCCATGAACTCATCGATCTTCGCCTTCAAGCCAACTGGCATGATTAGAGAAGAATTTTAACTTTTTATTAACCTCGAGGATTTGGCGATCGTCCAACAACTGATCAGCCATCTATTTTTTTATCCCTTTAAGTTCTTGAATCACCCATATTACTTCGTTTTGCATAGAAAGGAGAGGAACGGGCGATTCCATAGGAGAAGAATCACTATCCGACTCTTCATTATTGTCGAACGATTTTTTAAGGAGGAGTGACAGCACATCAATAACCGAAGTCACCCCTCTAAGAGTTGTAGGCTTCTTTAAAGTAGGCTAGCCTATGAGTACTAGTTGAGGTGAAAGAACTCGGGGCGATTCTTCAACATAGATGGGAGGACTTGGTCTCTCTTTAGCTACCTAGGGAGTAGGCGATCTGCTAGTAGAAGTTGGCTAAGCAATGGGTGTAGTAATCAGTATTCACAATCAGTAAGAATAAGTATTATATATGTATAAATATACGTATTTTATTTGTATGTGGGTAACACTTGATTTATATATTGTTATTAGTAGTGTTTGTATAGGTTAAGGTCATACTATTAGCATTGGGTTTAATTGCAAGACTTTAGATTTATTTTAGGGACCAAATTGTAATACTCTGAAAGTTTTAGTGGCAAATTCATAAATATAAAAAATTAGCCACTTAGTATAAAAATACACTTTTAAAATCCTAATTCTTTCATTTTGGTCGAGCTACCTCTTTTAGAGAGAGAGAAGAGAGAAAAAGAGGGGAGAGAAAGAGAAGAATGAGAAGAAAAAGAAGAAATTGGAATTTTGGATTTTAAGAGGTATATCACAACTATTTCTCAATTTATTGTTGTTAATTATGTTAATTTCTTTAAGTTTTTATTTATGAAAATATTCATAATTGAGGATTTGATGTGTATTTCGTATGATATTTTGAGAATTGATGATGATCTATAAGATAGCTTGATAAATTATGATGGATTGTAGAATTTATGCTTGATAGTCTCTTGATCCAGGAATTTTATAAATTGTTGTGATTTGATTTTGATTTTGAATTTTGAGTATATGAAATTAGACATGTTTAGGATCATCTGAGACTTTGAATCAATTCAAAATTCTAGAAATTGAATTTTTTGTGAATTTACCAAAATGACCCTAAAATTCTAGAAATTTCCTATGTAAACAGTATAATACAGTGACAAATGATTTTTGTCCTACTGAATGATCTTCAAAAATTATGAATTTATGGAATATGATAAGTTTATATGTCTAATATGATATACTCGGAATTGAGAATTTAGATCAATGTGGTTGAAGTGCTATAATTTTCTAAATTGTATTAGCTCATTGTAGTATTTGATTAATAGATTTTTAAAGCTATAGAATAAAATAGTTTTAAAATACTTTTGGCAGTTATTTTGAAGTGAAATATTTATCATAGATCAGAATATGTGTCAAGAGTATTTCCATGGTATTTTTATAATTTTTGAGTTAGTATATAATTTTATAAAATTAGGAGATTGAATACTATTTAATAAGTATCTTGATCCTGTCAGGTTAGTAGTTTATATTTGATGGTGTGTATGGAATGGATTATGTAGGAATTTTGTTATAATATTTATATATAGGAAGGATATATGCGTTAAGAATGATATAGTCTGATTTTGGAGTAATTGGACATCATTTGATGTATTAGAAAATTTTGTTAAATGTAAGTGGTCAGAATGACAGGTTTTGAGAAACCAAGTATTTAGACTAATTTGATGTGATAAATGCATTGTGTATAATTTTGTAAGCTATTTAAAGTATTTTGTATGAATTGTGAGGCTTATGAAAGGATTGATCTCTATTAATAGGTTAAGGAGATTTAAGCCTTATAGCTGGAAGTGCTAAGAGGTAAGTATACTAGACTTTTTACTGAAATCACAATAAACGTAGTAATTGTTTTGTATGATTTTGTAAATGTGGTTAGGAATATGTTTATGTTATGTCAAAGTATATTTTGATATGAAATGTGAAGATATGTATTTATGAATGTGAGTATGGACATCCATGACATATATGTGTTTTTGAAAGTGAGCTTTCAAAGTGAAATGTGTTTAACAAAGAAAGCTTTTGAAGTGTAATATGTCCATGAGAAATATTTTATGTTTTGAAGGTACTTGAACTCACAGTTGACTTAGTAGACATTTTATGTGATTTGTGGAGCCTTTATGTGTGGCCTTTCCTTCGAGATTGGTATATGTTATGTGTTCCGTATGTAAGGAGGATCCTATTGGTACCTAAAGGAAGAGTGAGTTATCACATTCGTGTGGTGGTGTATTGGTGCATGTGAGAGGACTCACCGATGATCAGGGTAAGGGTTTGGCTTTTACCTTCGAGCATAAGCATTATATATGTGTGATTTAAAAACCTCACTTGTACTATTCCTCTCATACGGTATGTCACCTACGAGTGACATTTGGCTCATTATGTGATATGTAAGTCCTACTAAGTAGTAGTTGAGTGATGGTATTCCTATTATATGTTTTGAAAGAATGTGTAAGCGCTTACATGATATGTGATTTGATAAGATTATGATTTTAATTGATCACAACATATCATACATATACATTGTGTACATATATGTATTTGTATTTGATATATGAAAAACAAGTATGTTTACTGAGTTTTATACTCATTATAGTTTATGGTGATTTCAGATAAATAAGGTACATGTGTGCTTAGCAGATTTGGCAAGGCTTCTGCTGTCCCTTGGGTTCTCTAAGTTGTTAGGTTGCTAAGTGTTTCATTTGTGGACATATAGTTTAAGATATTTGATTTATCCCTATCGAATAAATACTTATGTGTTATTTTATTAAGTGTGGTTGGATTTAGTTTAAGTTTCACCAAGTGTGGTTATGAATTGATTTTAAGTAAGAATTTGTAATGAATATATTCTGGGCTTCCGGTAACAAAGTTGCTACTGATGACATAGTAAAGTGTTAATCTCTGAGAAAACTCTGCGTATCTCCGGTTTAATAATTGTCCCAGTCATAATTCAATTGCTATAATTATGAAAGAAATTGAAATGAATGTTCAAATATGTTCAATAGAAGATTATGTGTATATGTTAGATTATGAGTTGATTTTTAGTGTTGAACTTACTAGCAACTTACTAAGGATTTCTATGTTGAATTAAAGTTTGAATTTTTGTGTAATACTATTTATGAGTGCACTTTATTGAATGAATGTAAGTTATGTCATGTATCAGATCTTTTGGGTCTGGGGCGTGACAATGGGAGTTATCAACTGAAGTGAGGCAGTCAATTCTTTAGAGGTCATCTTTGAATACACTATTTTAATGTGTTGCAACTTTTGAGCAGTTGTCTAGAAAAATAAAAGGCTAAAAGACGATTACTAAATTATCAAGCTAAGTAATTTAGGCCAAGAAAATTTTTGAAATTACCTTGACATGCTTTTTTAGGGGAGCCATCTCTTCCTCCCTCTTGGTGGGTCGTCTAGTGTTATAGGGATGGCCTCTGAAAAATCAATAAAAAGAAATTAATATAAGAAAATAGCAAATAAATTACCTTGACGAGTTGTGTCGCCAACAACTTTGACTAACTTAGGGTTTAAGATTGACTTAGTATAGTTATCAAGGAAAAAGTCGGTCCATGTAGGCCAATATTTCCTCCTACTTGGGATGTTGCCAGTAATGCTGAATTTGGCGATCTAGGATCTACAAAGGGTTGCTCAAAGAACACATCCCCTAACCAAGGCTGACCTAAGTGAACCTATTCAATTTTGCATTCAATGGTTGCTCATTTATGTTCTAAGAGCAATTCATTTTTCCTCTTTTGACTAAGGCTTCGCATTGCTTTTAATTTAAGACAATTAAATTTAAAGCCAAAAAATTGCTCAAATTCTAAAATCTCTTGGTTAAGCTTACCTCTTGATTTTGGTCGGTTGACCTACACAACAGCATCAAGATTAGTGTTAGCTTCAAAATCATATAGAGGAAGAACTTGGTCTAAAGGTAATGAAAAATAAAGGCTGACCACTTCTTCCCAATATTCACAAAAAAAAAAGTAAAGGAAACCAAGATAGACAGGGATATTTGTCAATTGGAGTGATTTTTAAGTTCATTAAAGACTAAGATGGTCTCCTCTACAAAAATAATCTTCCCAAAGATGATCTTAGACCTAAAAGTTTTGTTAGCAGAAAAAAATTAGGGTGAGGGACGGCCTGGACTAACCTAAATTGGCCCATTTAGGGTGGTAAGTCTCGCTACCACACTTGTTGTTATTACTAGCAGTAATAACTACATGGTGAAGATCCCTGGCAGTAAGGTAGGTAACCCAAGATTTATGCCAGTCGATATCAGAGTCAATTTTCTTAAGAGAAAATGATCGACCTTAATAGGATTAGTGTGTCTATTTAGGCTAAAAAAGGAAGGCCTAAGACGATAGAAAAGCCTATCATCTATAGAAGCGTTGGAATAGAAAAAGAAAAGAAGTCTTTAAAATTTCCCTGGTTAAGTTGCCATTAGATTAACCAAGGTGCATAATAATGGAGACAACTTTAGGGGGTTGTTAAGTTGTGTTGAAAAAGTGTGGGAAATAAGCAGAAACCTAGAAATATAAAATCCAGAAAGGATAACCTGCATTTGGGAATGTGGTTTCATCCTTACTTGGGATAATTTTAAAGAGACTTCTATACAAGTAAGATAAGAAAAATGGTCTTAAGGCTAGTTTTGTACCATTAGCAATAGCGATCGCCACCTTCAGGTACTCTTTTTAGAAAGGGGAGCATAAGGTATATGTGTCAAGCCAAAATAATAAAAAGGGGATATGGTCTATCCTAGAGGGGATGGCTAATTTGTTTTCTTAAATCTGGTCATGAACTTGCCAAAACTAGCATCAAACCTAAAAAAGAACATGTTGACATCATTAACTGAGAAATCAGCATTGATATCAACCCTATGGGCAGGAAGGTTAAATAGGATGGGCAAATCATATAATGTTAAGAGTTATAAAGCCAAATCTAAAGCAAAATACATTAAGGGCTCTAGACCAAAATAGAAGAGCGACCAATATTAGAACATTGTGAAGGGGAATCTGATACCTAGACAATTGAATTAGGTCATAAACCCAGTCGATTTTCATACGGAATCAAAGTGAGGCTCTAGGTGATTCAACTACCTAGTGTATTCATTAGATGACTTGGGCTATGACCTAATGGACATACAGACATGGAATGAGGCTGACTAAACTTTATTGGGTCATTCTTATGGGCATAAAAGAAATTAAAATAGTCTACAATTATAGAGGTGTTATATAGACCTAAGATATATTGAGAGAAGTTGGCTTTAAAGGTTAGTACCTTGTAGACGATCTGCTTGTCTACCGATCTTGCCTTTGAAAGAGGTGTCAAAGGCATTGCTATTGCCTCAGTCGATTTTGATTTCTTAGAGTGAGAAATAGTAGACGCTTTTGAGGCCATTGTAAGTACTACAGGTGAAAAGTTCAAGGATTAAACAACTTTTAAGGTAAAATGTAATAAAGAAAAGATCAAAAGTAAAAGATTAAAGAAAAGTTACCTTGAGTAGTGATGAACTTGTTGAAGGATGATGAACGTTTGAAAGTTTCGCTTTAAAAGTTGAGAGAACAGGATTGCTTTAGAGTAAAAGTGAAAGTAAAAAAGATAGAGTCCCTCTTTTATAGTGATCAAAGACAGTCAAAATGAAAGGTCGCTCTTCAACGGTTTGGTATTTAATGATAGTATGGTTATGTTTTTAAAATTATTGCTAAGGTATTAATAACTATTGGTAATTAATGACATGTTAGTTAGTTACTGTAAATCTTCAGTAAAATTGACCTATGGAGATTCCAAGTGTAAAGAAATCGACTTAAACATCTTAATTAAGGAGCCAATTTTGGTGTTCATCAAATGACTAGCGATTTTAAAAGAACATCATATGCTTGGGCGATTTCATTAAAACGCTTTGAAGACTGGTTTGGAAATAAGGATCTTATCTTAGATGATTTTATACAAATCAAAAGGATTAGATGAATTAATTGACTTTAAAGGGAAATGAGATCTCTATGTGTCTGGGGAAATTTCTTGCCTCTATGAGGGTTTATGGGCAATTTTGAATCATGATAGCCTACAAGGATGCCTAGGGTGATTTCACTTAGAGCCCATAAAGTTTTAACGAGGATAATTGGGGCGATTACAGTCGATTTTTCATGAAGACATGTTTGTTTGGCGATATTTGGTGAGTTAAAGGAGACGTTGGTCGATCACCAAAGGACAAGTCATCAAGGTCGAATTGATTGAAGGTCAGAAGTCCAAGTGACCAGTAGAGAGACACAAGGTGATCTCAACTAGCTGATTTAAAAAAAAATGAAGATCAGGCAATTAGATTGTCCTGAGTTAGAGCTGGGCAATTAGAGAATCTTTGATTAAAGCTGGGCTATTTAAAAAGACTTTGAGAGAAACTAGGCGACCCAGATAGGTTCATTGGGGTGACTTTGAAAGCTTCACATAAGGCGATTTTTGGAACTTTAGATTGACAGTAGGCAATCCGAATGACTAAAGAATGCAAGCCTTGACAAAAATTAATTTTTTGATAGGCTTGCAGGGGGCATTGTTGACACCTGCCCAAAAAGCACCTAATGGGCTTTTTTATTTTAGGGTTTGGGCCCAATCATAGTTGTATCCTATTTAGAAATTTGTATATTATAGAAAATTTTATTACATTAGGATTCTTTTCCTTATAAAATTAGATTTTACATAGGATTTTACTACCTATTTCTCATTGTAATTAAAATCAATTATTCATTCAACATAATACATAAGCTTCATAGATTTTTATCTTTCCTCTCATTTTTATCATTCAATACATGACTCACATCCTTGCTTGTTGAAAATCTATAGCCTTGCCTTTTGAAGCTTTGTTTGTCCTTCTCCGAGAAGAACCCAAGCTTTATGACTCGCTTGCTATACATCAACCCAGATTTAGTGATAAACCTTACTCATTGATAACCCAGGTGCAAGCCTCACTTGTTGACATCCAATTTCAGGTCTGCCTTACTTGGTAAATTCCTTAGTCTCAGTTTCTCTTGAATTTGAGGCATAACATCCGTCTAGCAAAACACTGCATATATGATAAGGGTTCATTAATTCTAATATTTTTATCTTCAAAACTTAATATTTGCTAGTAGAATTTAAGATTATTTGGCTTTTGATGTATTTTATTATTATTTTTGCAAGTTTGAAGTCAATGGAATAAATAGGGTCGAAATTCTAATGAAAATAAGCTAAAAACACCAAATTGGTATAGTACTTGCTACAGTGTTGTGCTACAGTAACTCACTATAGTGATTCGCTACCATACCCATCGCTGCGGTGCCCAAAACAGTGTCTCAGCACCACGGCGCGTGCAGTTATAAACAGTAACATATAAACATTATTTTTGCTACAGTAATTCCGTGAACAGTAATCTAACTTTGACTTCTATTTGATGTTTAACCCTAATTTAAAGACAAAAACCTATAAATAGAAGCCGAAATCTCTAATTAAGGAGGAAGAGAGAGGAAAAATAAAAGAGGCAAAAAAACTCAGAGAAAGAATTCACAACACGAAATCAAATATCAAAACCAAAGATTGAAGAACTAAGATTAAGATTCAAGCTTCAAGTCAAGATTGAGGGAGAAACACATCAATGAGTCACTTTGATTAGTTTTTCTTCTCTTTCTTTATCATTATGTTCTTGTTCTTGTTCTTGAGAAACACGTGGAGTTTATGAGTATAAGATACCACTATGAATGGCACAAGAGCAAATGGGAGTTTGGTGGAATTTGTGCTCACATGCTATCCCATTGTTGTATGAATATTTTATTTTGTGATATTTATACAGTTCATTATTTGTCAAATCGTTAATTACTATTATTAAATGGTTCAATGCTTGTGAGGCTATAGACATTATATGATCTAAAGAAGTTCAGATTTAGTCTAAAGAAGTTTAAATCAGTGCTAAGAGTTAGCATCACTAAAAATTATAAATGCTAAAGAGTTAGCATGTTATATTAATCAATGAAGTCTAAAAGTTAGAATCTTTTCTGTGACGGTACAAAAACCTGAGAATACATTAGTAATAATATATAGTTGCAAGAGTTACAATAGGTGCTAAGAAATGTTATTATACAAATATATTCTCAAATTATATTTTCCTGGTCTTAATTCACCGATGCAAGTCTGACGGTCTATATAGTTGTTATTAGCTGACCATGGGCTTACTGAAAGTTCGTATAGCATACAGGTGTTCAGTGAGGACTGAATACTGATCAGACTCAACGAGAACCTCAATAGACATCCCATGAAACTGTCAATGGAATGTCCTCTTGAGTTGAGTAGTATACGTGATCCTTTGACCTAATTATCACGGTGGGATTGTAAGTGATCCATCATACTTTGGTTCCACGTATGTTACAGACCTTTCACAGTGTGACTGCTGGATATGGTCCGATGCTTATGGAGTTCGGTGTGTACAGATATGGAATCCGTCAGCTCACATGGATGAGTTATATATATCCAGATGCTCAAAAATTGTATCTTAGAAAGTCTTATGGCCATAAGCAACAAACTCGAGAAAAGGGTTTCTTACAAGGTTAAACAATATTGTAAAAGTGTTTGCATATATATTGTTTATTAAGATACGTGTCTGGAGATAAGTTCACGGATGAGCACATAGGAATTTGATGGTAGTGATCTATATCCCTGCTCTTTCAGGATATGATTGGCGGAAGGATTATACGTATGTGTTATGACCTTAACGTGTATGGTCTACTGCACTGATTTTTAATATTCGTGACGTGTGCGTGGGGCATCGATCTCGGACTCACAGAACAGTTCTGTTTGACAAATCAGAAGTGGACCTAAGGAGTCATGCAATATGAAGTGTACTCGTTGTGCACTAGGGCAGCGTACCAGATTGATTAGTTGGATCTAAACAATTTCAGCAGACCGAACATTTACTTCGGTGTCCCTCCGGTCGTGCACGTGTCAATACTTAAGACTTAAATACATCAATTGGTTAACAATTAGTTGTTGACTAATGGGATGTTGACACATGGCACATGTGGGCCAATTATTGTTTGATTTAAAAATTACCAAAATGACCTTATTTGTTGGACAAATAATATCATTATTTTATTTATTAAATTTTTTATTGAATAAAATAATAATAATAATATATGATATTACTATTTAAATTAAAATTAAATAATTATTAATTTATTTAAATTGACATGTGTTTCTACCATGATTTAAAATAATTAAATCATTTGTTTAATATTTATTAAATAATAAGATAACTATAAATGGGTGGCCAAATGAGAAAACACTTTCTCATCATTAAGAAACATCTTAAGGCCTACCATTAACAAATGCCACCCATTTATACTTATCTTATTATTTAATAAATATTAAATAAATGATTTAATCATATTAAATCATGGTAAAAACACATGCCAATTTAAATAAATAAATAATTATTTAATTTTAATTTAAATAATAATATCATATAAATAATAATATCATATACTATTATTATTGTTGGAGCTGGTGCTCACGTGCCATTCCAATATTGTATGAATATTAATTGTTAATATTTATACAATAAATATTTCGAATAAAGATTGTTAATATCATATTAATATGGTAAAATGCTTGTAACATTACAGACATTGTTTGATCTGAAAGAGTTCAGATCTGATCTAAAGGAGTTTAGATCAGAACTAATAGTTATCAAAGCTGAGAGTTATAAATGCTAAGAATTAGCACTGTTAATAGTTATCAGTTTATAAGAGTCAGCGAGGTCTAAATAGTTAGAACCTTATCTATAATGGGACAAAGACCTGAGAGTATACTTGTAATGATATAGTTGCAAAGAGTTGCAATAGGAGCTAAGAAATATGATTATGTAAGTATGTCTCAAATATAATGTTCCTGATCTATGATCACCAATGAGGGTCTATCGGTGAATTCACAATATATAGATTAGTGTATGTCTATATCTGACTAGTTCAGATGGTTGTTCTTAGCTGACCATGAGCTTAGAGCTTGTATAGGCATGCGGGTATCCAATTAGGAATGGATACTGAACAGACTCATGAGGACCCCAACAGATATCCTATGAAACCGTCAAATGAAGGTCCTCTCGAGTTGAGTAGTAATCGTGGTCCTTTGACCTGAGCGCCACAGTGGTCTTGTGAGTGATCCATCATGCTTTGGTTCCACATATGTCAGAGACCTTTCATGGTCTGACCGCTATGTGTCACTGGGTATGGTCCGATGCTCATAGAGTCCGGTGTGCATAGATACGGGATCCATCAGCTTACGTAGGTAAGTTGTATATCCGATGCTCCGAGATTGTATTTCATAAAGTCTTGTGGCCACAAGCATAAACCCGGGAAAAGAGTTTCCCACAGGGTTAAACAATATAGCAAAAATGTTTGCTTATATTGTTTATTGAGATACGAATCTGGAGATAAGATTATTGGATGAGCAAATGGGGATTTGATGGTGCTGATCTATATCCCCGCACATCCAGGGTATAAATAATGGAAGGATTATACGTATACGTTATGACCTCAACTTGTATGGTCTGACACGCTGATTTGTAATATTTGTAACGTGTGCGTGGGGCATCGATTACGGATTAATGGAATAGTTCCATTTGACAAATCGGGTGTAGACCTAGAGAGTTCCAATATGAAATGTACTCTTTGAGCACTTGGGCAGTGTACCGTATTGAATTGTTCAATACAGTATAATTCAACAATTATTAAGGTTACGTTAACTAAAGTATATGGTTAAATGGTGGGACCCACTTTAGGTTAACTTGGTAACCGAGTAAGGATATAATAGTAATTTCACTTTATGATTATTTAATTGTTAAATAATTAAAATAAATATTTATTTGTTTAATTGTTAAATAAATGATTTAACTTAACTAAGGTTAAAGGTTAACCATAAGGTTAAGTTAGTTAACTTTACTTAATGGTTAAGTAAAGGTTAACCTAACTATGGTTAAGTTAGTTAACTATGGTTAAATTAATTAAATATTTATTAACTTAAAGGTTAAGTTAAAATAATCTAACTATGGTTAAATGTTAACTAAGGTTAGGTTAAGCCAAATGAAATGCAAATGAAATTCAAATAAGTTTGGAATTTATACATTAGTATATAAAGTGAAATGAAATTGAAAATCAAAGGGTTTTTACACTTGTTTTAGTTTTTAGGTTTTGCATTTTGGGAGCCAATTCAATTTGAGAAATTGAAATTGTTTGTTTTGTGTTTTAAGTGTTAGAACAACAAAACAAATTAGATAAATGGTTACTAAATGTAATAACTAAAAACAAGATTTGTTTTATTTATTCAAGAGTTGAATAAAAGGAAAAACAAAATTGATTAAGTTAAAGAGTTTAACTTTAAATCATGTTTAAGAGTTAAACACATATGCTGGATTAAGATGCTGTCATTCTAGACAATCAAACCCACCATTGTTGATTGCTAGAATTGATTAAAGATTCATTTCATGGTGGACTTCAAAGAAAATTAATCCAAAGGCTTCATTGGTGATATTTCTCAATTTCGAATTTCAGTTTAATCAAATGTTATTTTCTGTGTTCATTATATTTAATCTTCCGCTGTGCACATGTATGTATGAGATATGTATATTGTTTGTATGATGAACACAATCCACATGCAAGCACCCTAAGTTTTATTTGTACAACCCATAACCCAACAATTATTATTTTATTCAATAAACATTTTAACGAATAAAATAATGATATTATTTGTCCAATAAATAAGGTTATTTTGGTAATTTCTAAATCAAACAATAATTGGCCCACATGTGCCATGTGTCAATATCCCATTGGTCAACAACTAATTAGTAACTAATTGATGTACTTAACTCTTAAGTCTTGACACGTGCACAACCAAAGGGAAACCAAAGTAAATGTCCTGTCTGTTGAAATTTTTTGGATCAAACTATTCAATCCGGTACACTGCCTTAGTGCACAACTAGTACACTTCATATTACGGGACTCCCTAGGTCCACTCCCAATTTTTCAAACAGAACTATTTTGTGAGTTTGAGATTAATGCCCCACGCACACGTCACGGATATTAAAAATCAGTGAGTTTGAGGTCATAGCGCATACGTATAATTCTTCTGCCAATCATATCCCAAAAGAGCAGGGATATAGATCATTACCGTCAAATCCCTATGTTCTCATCCGTGAACTTATCTCCAGACACGTATCTTAATAAACAATATATATGCAAACACTTTTATAATATTATTTAACCTTATAAGAAACGCTTCTCCTAAGTTTGTTGCTTATGGCCATAAAACTTTCTAAGATATAGTCTTTGAGTGTCTGGATGTATATAACTCATCCATGTGAGCTAACAGATTCCATATCTGTACACATCAGACTCCATAAACATTGGACCATACCTAGCGGTTACACCGTTAAAGGCCTATGACATGCATGAAACTAAAGTATGATGATCACTTACAAGCCCACCGAGGTACTCAGGTTAAAGGACCTCGTATACTACTCAACTCGAGAGGACCTTCCATTGACGGCTTCATGGGATGTCTATTGAGGTCCTTGTTGAGTCTGATCAGTATTCAGTCCTCACTGAACACATGTATGAAATACGAACTTTCAGTAAGCCCATGGTTAGCTAATAACAACCATCTAGATATAGTATACACTGGGCTATGTAAAAGGATTCCACCGTCAGACCTGCATCAGTGAATTAAGACCAGAAAAATATAATTTGAGAATATATTTGTATAATAACATTTCTTAGCACCTATTGCAACTCTTGCAACTATATTATTACTAATGTATTCTCAGGTCTTTGTACCGTCACAGATAAGATTCTAACTTTTAGACTTCACTGATTAATATAACATGCTAACACTTTAGCATTTATAATTTTCAGTGATGCTAACTCTTGGCATTGATCTAAACTTCTTTAGACCAAATCTGAACTCCTTCAAATCATATAATGTCTGTAGCGTCACAAGCATTGAACCATTTAATAATAGTAATTAGCGATTTAACAAATAATGAATTGTATAAATATAACAAAATAAAATGTTCATACAACAATGGGATGACACGTGAGCACAAATCCTAACAGATAGAAAGTCTATATCTAAATATGTTTTTCTTCTCAATGGTACCGCAATTAGTTGGAAAAGTGTTAAGCAAGCATCTAGAGCTGGGCAGAATACATTGTAGCTTCAAAAGCTATAAAGGAAGCAGTGTGGATACGCAAGTTTATCACAGAGCTTAGAGTAGTCCTAAGTTCATAGTATCGTATCCCTCTATTTTGTGACAACAATAGGGCAATAACTCAAGCAAAAGAGTCAATGGCACAACAAAAGTTCTAAACACGTGGAGAGAAAATACTATATAATTCGAGAAATCATTGCTATAGGAGACGTAATTGTTTTTATAGTAGATTTTATAGATAATGTAGCGGACCCGTTTACTTTGCCTTAACTTTTAGAGTGTTTGAGAAACACATAGACATTATAGGTATTAGATAGCAAAGTGAAAGCATTAGAGCAAGTGAGAGTTGTTGGGAATGGTGCTTATGTGCCATTTAAATTGTTGTATGAATGTTTAGTTATTTAAAATTTATATAATAAATATTTATTTTATTCGTCAATTATTATTATTTATATGGTAAGAAGCTTGTAACTTTTCGAACATTGTAGATATAAAAAAGTTTAATTCTGATCTAAAGGCATTTAGCTCAATACTAAGAGTTAGCAATTCTAAATAGTTATAATCTTGACTGAAACTGGAACAAAGACCAAAGAATATTATAGTAATGACATAGTTACAAAGAGTTATAAATGGTGCTAAGAAATTTCATTGCACAATATGTTCTCAAAAATATCAGTCTTAATTTATGGTTACCGGCATGGGTCGATCATTATTCCTTTCGGATTAGTGTATGTCCATATCTAAATTGTCCAGATGGTTAGTCTTAGCAGACCATAGGCTTAGCGAAAGTTTGTATGGGCATACAGGTATTCAGTAAGGACTGGATACTGAACAAACTCACGAGGACCTCCAATAAATATCCCATGAAGCCGTCAATAGAGAGTCTTCTCGACTTGAGTAGTATTCGCGATCCTTTGACTTGAGCGCCAAGGTGGGCTTATGAGTGATTCATCTTACTTTGGTTGCACGCATATCAGAGACCTTTCATGGTCTGATCGCTGGTGTCACTGGGTATACTTCAATGCTCATAAAGTCTGGTGTACTTAGATATGGGATTCATCAGCTCATATGGGTGAGTTGTATATCTAGATACTCTAAGAATGTATTTCAGAAAGTCTTATAGTCATAAGCGCTAACCCCAAAAAAAATATTTTTCAATTAGGGTTAATCAATATGTAAAAAGAGTATGCGGATATTGTTTACAAAAATACGTATCTGGAGATAAGTTCACGGATAAGCATATAGAGATTTGACGGTCATAGTCTATATCTTTGCTCCTCTAAGATATAGATAATAGAGGGATTATATAGATATGGTGGACCTCAACTTGTATGGTTCAATGCTCCATTTTGTAATATACGTAACGTGTGTGTGGGATATTATTCACGGACTTGTGGAAATATTCTGTGAGACAAACAAAGGTGATCCTAGAGAGTCTTATAATATAAAGTGTACTCGTTAAGCATTGAGGTAGCGGTACGAATCATAGAGATCGAACTGGGAAGGTTTCGAAAAGTAGGATATGTTTTAGGACCTATTTAGAAAGTGGAAACCATAGTTTACAAATGTTGTAAATAAGTCTCTATTACGTGAAAAAGTGTAAATGCTTACATGGCATCCATGCATGGCCATTTTTATGACAAATGGCAGCATGCATGTGATAAATATCATCCATGTAAAGTATTTGCATGAATAACCTAAGTGACATTTGTCACCCATGCATAAGCTTACATGACCTTGCATGGTCAAAGCTTAACTCCATGATGGACGTATCTAAAATATAAGTGTTAAGCTAAATAAAAAAAATAAAAGAGTTCATTTGTTATTCAATTTATTTTGAATGAAACGTTCGTGCAATGAGAATAGAAAACATGCAAACTTTAAAAAAGTTGCATTTAGGTCCCAAAATATTATTTTAAGCATTTAATGCTTCAACTAGTTCAGGTGTTGAATTTGTTTTGATTACTTCGCAAAATATTCATCAAAGGCTGTCCTTCTAGCTACTACAATCCCACCAAACATTGGAGTATAGAATTGTTCAAGAGTGTACTTCATTACGAGCTCAACAAGCTTTAAAGTTCAAATAATCTTTACCAAATCATCTATAATTGTATGTATTCGATTCTAGTGCTATTTTTGATTCAGTTGTAGTGTGTATATATTGATTATATTATTTTATTCTATTATGTAATAAATGTTGGACATACATTTAAAAAGTTTCAACATGTACACAATCACATGCATGCACCCTACAACACGTTAACCCTAGATTTTCTCTATATTGCTATCTTTCAAATCTCTTTACATTGTGTTATTACTTTTATATTTTCTAAATTTATTCTTAGACTTTTATTTTTCTGAATAATTATTAGAAAAATATAATTTTAGTACTTGGTTAAAGAGAAGTCATTATCCCTGTGGGTTTGACATCCGTTTGTCCATTTATTACTTGTTAGGATAGTGTATACTTGCACTTAATTTTAAGATATAAAAATATTGCATCGTCTAGTTAGGTATTAAGCCCATATTAGGTCCTTATTAGCATAGGAATTTTTATTTGGTTAGGACTCTTTATAGACTTAAGATTTAGTAAGGTTTCTATAGCTTATATAAAGGCAGACAAATTATTGTAATTGATCATCATTCACATTCAATACAACAATATAATTTTTCCTTCAATTTAGCTTTTTCTTGTTTCTTGTTTTCAACCTAGGATCCTAGATCCTTGCTTGTTGATCATCGTACCCTTATCGAATCTTGTTCATTCTTCTTTGCAGTAACCCAAATTCTATAATATGCTTGCTATTTTCGCAACTCAAGTTTATTCCAAGCCTTGCTCACTGTAAGCCGAATTTAGCTTTGTCTTATTTGACAAAACCATAACCTCAGTTCTCTATAAATTTGAGGAAAAGTTACTTCTAACAAGACATTGGACATATACGAATCCAGTCAATCAAATTTAAACAGGAATAGTTCTATATAAAACGTATATGCTTATAACTTGTAAGCCACCTTTACTTTCGGTTGATTGCTCCCTTAACTAAAATATATTTTCTAAAAAAAAGTAAAAATAAAAATTATGATATAATAGTAGAAGAAATCTATTAAAGGGTAGGGATGGGTGGTATCGGGTCACGATTCAAAATTTGGGCCATGTTAGGTTTTTATCTTTGATTAATAGGTTTTTAATGAATTTCTTGAATTTTTTGAAATGATGGTTGAAATATATTTAATTAACAAATCCTATTAATCAATTAACATTAAATTAAATCGAAGTTTCATAAACTTCAACCATTAATGGAATTAAATTTGGCATTTAGACCACCTAATTTAAATTTTACAAATAATTGAAATTATTTCCCCCTAGATTTAGGCCTGCTAAAGCTCAAAGTATTCGGCCCAAAAAAGGAACTAAGACCCTGGCTCATAGAGCCCAAGAAAGATCTCAGTCCATAAGTCTCAAAATGAAGACATTGACTGTTTACACTCAAAATGTAATGCGACTATCGCAATATAGATTGAGGTATCAATTTCAGGAGAAGCTTTTGGCAAAATAAGTTGGTAAAGTAAAAATATTAAAGCAGTAGCAAAGAGAAAATTAACTAATTGGTTTAAGTGGATGAGATAGAATTGTATATGAATTAAGGGGAAAGTCTAATAATGATATAAGTAAGGCTTCGAGAATAACAATTATGTTTTACAAATCTACTCTACACTTTGATTCAATGTTTATAACTCAATTGAAAGTTTCACATCCCAAACAATCAATCGGAAGATATGTAAAATATAGCACATTTGATAACACATGTATTTGATATGATTAAATGCTTTGCAAACATTAACACAAACCATGTTCATTTATACAAGTTATCTAAGATAAAAAATATATCATTTTGATAATAGTAAAAGATTAACTTGAATATCAAACCATTATTGTCTTTACATATTATCCAAGATCGACAATATATCGATTGACAATATTGCAATAAAAGATTAACATGTAAAATAATGTAACCAATAACAATTATAATTCAACAAGAATGACACAAAGAAAGTATGACTGAAAATATATGAAATATGCAAATTATAACCTCTAGATTATAGAACTACTAGATAAGAGTTTAGGCATAAACAAACTTACAAACATTTGTAGCTCTTGACAAAGAATCAAAGTATAGAAGTAGATTTACTACACATAAAAGTTTATCTCTTAGCCTTGTCAAGAACTTTAGCCTAACTTACAATACATGTTAAAGAGAAGAAAATATGAGAGAATTTGCTAATGTTAAAAACATCCTAAGAGTGTCCTTATATAGGCAATGAATGAAAATATGTTTAGAGTGACTTCAATCTTAAATAATTTAGGCCAACCACTTATTCACCAAATTGCAGTACCTTTTTTATAATAGAAATGACGGATATAGCCTTTTTGGTTGACATTAAAGTTGTAGAATTTTGTCTTTTCTTTCCATAGTCACCAGGGTCATGCAATTTAGATGAGTATCCAACGATATATGGGCAAAATACCAAAGATATGTCAGATTTCTGCCAACAATCCTTTTACCCATATTCAATACAATTTGATCCATGATAACGGCTGATTTGGAATTTACCATCAACATAACAGTTGTTAATAATTGAGTTATTATTTTAAAACCTCAAGAAGCATACCAATTGGGTATGTATTTTGTAAAATACAGTCTAAATACGTGAGGTGGGTCAAGCTATGCGGAAGTTGTGATCCAATTCTGTTGTATCCCAATTTTGGCCTATAAAATGTTCGATTTGGCTTTTCAACTATTATTCAAGTTTATGTAAGATTGAGTTATGTTATCCCAGATTTAATAATTTCTTCATTTCAATTTCTTTATTGAGAGTTACATCCAGTTTACCTAAACCTGTGCAAATAACATTCATTAATCACAATTTAAGGACAACACTTTATTTAAAGCCTAAAACTACAAAATGCTAAAATTAGTGACATTAAATGGTGACTGAATCACTTAATAAATATACATTTTAATGTGTTCATCATAGCCCCCAACCAGCTTATTGCTAGCCTCTAACAATTCAAGTGTAAATAGAATATGCAAAACTACCTAAGCATTTCAAACAACAAATCAGTTAAAGATCACTATTGCTATTATGGTGTTTTTCAATTATAACTTTCAAAAGTTGTGTGTGCGTGAACTAAGCCATAACCATCTTACCACAAACTACAATAGATATAGTCTTGAGAATTTCTTCAAGTAAATGCTTCAACTCTATATCATCACAAGTGTATGACTGTTTAAAATGTTAGGATTTCTCTCATAGAGTTGGAAAACAGTTAAGCACTCAAGAAAAAGTTAATTTTAAGGACAGACATACAAACTAACATTGCTCCAAAGATAGAAAAATTATTCATTTTAGAAATCAATAATTCTTGACATGCACCAGCTTTAGGACTTCAATTGTCTTGTGAGAATAATACAAATTTAGCTTGGGGAGAAAACTACCTTACAAAATATTTGTCTTCTAAAATTGAATGAAGACTTTATTAAACTGAATTGATTTTTCTTCTTTTTTCTATTTGTTTTTTCTTTTTTTGGTATTTTGCTTTCTTGTTTTTCTTTTTTTTTTAAGAATACAATGAAGCATTACAAAATAAATAAAAAGTTTCTCACCAAAATATATTATACACAAATGCAACCAACTTATTCTATAATTCAAATAATATCAATCTAAATAAAAATTAACCAATTCAAATAATCAATGAAGGTTCATAAGCTGTTTTCTCAACCTTTTCACTTACTCACAAAAGATATATGAGATTAGAAAAATATATACTTCAACATGGGACTCTTAGCTATATAAATTGAATCATCCATCTTACCACAAGACTTAACATTGTGCTAAAAAATGATTCAGAATTCATTCTTTAGTAACCTAAATAGAAACAGTGACTCAATCCAAATAACTTTAAAATCATACCTAGGTAAAAAAGCAAATTCCTTTATACAATAATTACCAAGACTACAAGTAATAAATAACAATATATGAAATATAAAATAAAATAACAACAAGTTAGTTCAAATGCGTTCCAAAAGTTAGAAATAAAACTATTTACTCTAACATTCTAATTTGACCTAGAATGCGTCTCAAGAGTTCAAGAATGAACTCTTTACTCTGTCATTTTAATCAAATGTTGGACCCTATTATCTCTCTTTTTTTTAAAAAATTTTTTTTTGAAATGCAAAATACAACTTATGTCTACTATCCTCTCCCCAAATTAGATGAAACATTGTCCTTAATGTTTAAATGAAAAGAGATAAAGTGTAGGAGACATTACCTGAAACGCTAGTTATTCAAAAGAAATAAACCTAAGAGACATTTAAGCAAATATAAACTAAAATGATGATGCTAATAAATAAATAAAACAAAGAAAAATTTATAGACGAAGTGTCAGATCCAAATTTCGCTTGTTATGGCCCACTAACCAATCTATCTGAGTTATTACTGGGTTAGGTTCGTAGGTAACTAACTGACTATAATTTGTTAATCAATTCATCCGCATTGGTAGTAGAAATGAGGATCTGTCGTGCCGAATGTGAAATAAAATTCTATTCCACAGCTTGATCAAGAAAACAAAGTAAGTAATCAAAATAGTTATTAACATTCAACAAACCTATAGGTTTTTTGTGGATATTCAGCTGGGTCCAAAAGGCAATTTGAAAATTTTCTTCCAAGGTACCAAAACCACATGGTAAAGCAATAAAAGCATCTGCATACTAAAGCATTATAGCTATACGTTCATGTATAGATGAGACTCGTAATTCTTCCCATATTATTTTCCCTGTCAGGTTTTCCATAGCTAAAGCTATAGGAATAATACCTAAAACTTGACTTCCTCCTAAATGTGCAGCTGTTGATACATACCATATTAACCCAAAGCTACCTCCTCTATATATCAAATGGATTTTTCTTACAGCTAATACTTTTCCTAGATTGTTTGCTGCCTCTACAAACACTTTATTTTTTCTAGAACTAGATCCACAAAATACACATATATTTCAGAATTCTCAAAGTAAGGTTTCCTCTATATCTACACTCACCTTTATCTTAATATATGAAAATGAAAAAAAATATGAGTGTAGATATGGAGGAAAACTCAATTCGAGAACACATATATTTATAGGTAGTTGTGATTGTGGCTCATATCTTCCTCTGGTTTTACATCCAGTAATGACTTAAACGCCTTCTATGGGTCAGGGATAGATAGACGTCCCATCCAACTTTCTTATAAATTGGCAAACAGGGTCTTTTAGAGTCAAATTCCCGAGACTATATCGTTGATGTTCATTTTTGAATTTATTCATAAATTAAAGTTCACGTTGCACGAGCCTACAAGGATGCATCTCAAGAGTCAATAGGATATCATCCAAAGACTCCTTACTCAGTCCATTCTTAATGAACTAAATTTTATCTTCTCGATTTCTAGATGGAAATCCTAAAGAATGACAACTCTGGTTACAATTCTATCGAGCACATTTATGATAGACTTGTAACCTTTTTGCTCTTCACCTGTTGGCATAAGAGCTTCTTCCAAGACCAGGTGTGAAAGAAATTAAATCATTTGTAGACTCACCAGCTAATCGAACATTGGCTTTGATTAACCAACAAATAGCCGTAGGGATATTACTCAACATCAATAGCTTTAGTCTTTCACACTGTGCTTTGTAAATCTTAAGTAGAGAATTTTTAGGCAATAAAGGTAAGCATTTTTTACGGTTGGCAAGAATGCGATCCATTTTGAAAGAAAGAAAAGAGATGAATGCACGATTTGAGGGACATTTTTTAGGGAACTAAGAAATTGACTTTAATAGTCACAGAGTACCGTATTCGTCACTTAACAGAAAATAAAAACACACTAAAAAAAAAAGAAAAAGAAGAAAATAAAATAAAATAAAATACAAAAGAAAATAAAAGCAAAATAAAAAATAAAAAAGTCAAAAGATAAAATATTGACAAAATATAAAATATGGTACAGATAGATTGAACCTGATCAAGCATAATAGACAGGATCCATAAAAAGGACCTCGTCTAGGTAAATAAGTGGTCTACTTTTTCCACATAACTTTTTAGCCTCTGTTCATTCACTTTGAAATTTCGCCCATTAGTAGGATCTTTGATTTCAACAGCACCATTAGAAAAAGCGTGTCTTACCATAAATGGACCAGTCCATCGAGATCTCAACTTTCCAGGGTATAAATGAAATCGAGAATCATAAAGATAAACCCGTTGATTTAGCTCGAAGTATTTCCTTGAGATCTGTTTGTCATGAGCTACTTTCATTTTAGCTTTGTAAATCCTGGAGTTGTTATATGCATCATTTCATAGCTCTTATATTTCTGACAATTGTAACTTTTTCTAAAGACCTGCAACACTCAAATCAAAGTTAAAGGCTTTGACAGCCCAGTAAGCTTTATGCTCTAACTCAACAGGTAAATGGCAAGTTTTCCCATAGACAAGCCAGTATGGAGACATTCCTAAGATAGTTTTGTATGCAATGCAATATGCCTATAATGCGTCAGAAAGGCGTAGAGACTAATCTTTGTGATTCAGGTTAACCGTCTTTTCCAAAATCTATTTAACCTTTCTATTTGCTAGCTCGACTTGTCCATTTGTCTGTGGATGATATGCAGTGGAAACTTTGCGAAGAACATTATACCTGCTCATCAAAGCTTCAAAAGAACGATTACAGAAATGTATTCCTTGGTCACTAATGATGACACGTGATGTACCGTACCTAGATAACACATTTTCTTTTAAGAATTTTATCACAATTGTATTATCATTAGTACAACAAGCTACACCCTCTATCCATTTTGATACATAGTCAACATCTAGAAAGATGTAAAGGTAGCCAAAAGATGAGAAAAAAGGACCCATAAAATCGATACCCCAACAATCAAATATCTCAATAACAAGAATAAGGTTAAGAGGCATCATATGTCTTCGTGATACAGTACCTAAATTTTGACATCTTTCACATTAACGACAAAAATTATTAGTGTCTTTGAACAAAGTGGGCTAGTAAAGACCACACTGTAAAATTTTCACGGTTGTCTTTTTCATTGAAAAATGACCGCCACAAGCAATACTATGGCAAAACTTTAAGACACTAGAAACTTTACTTTTGGGAATGCAACGTCTCATAATTTGGTCAGGGTAGTATTTGAAAAGATATGGATCATCCCAATAAAAATTACGTACCTCAACCAAGAACTTACACTTATCTTGTACACTCCAGTTAGATAAAGTTCACCACAAACTAAATAATTTACGATATGTACGTACCAAGGTATTTGGCTTATAGTGAAAAGATGTTCATCAAGGAAATCATCTCGAATGGGTGGAAAATTAGTGGATAAATGATCAAGAACAATATTTTCAACGCCTTTTTTGTCTTTGATAGTTAGATCAAATTCTTGCAAAAGAAGAATCTACCTAATTAAACGGGCTTTGGCATCCTTCTTAGAAAGAAGGTACTTAAGGGCCACGTGGTCAGTAAAAACAATAATAAGGGAACCAATCAAATAAGAGCAAAATTTATCTAAGGCAAAAACAACAGCTAGTAGTTCTTTTTCAGTAGTAGTGTAATTCATCTGAGCATCATTCAAAGTCCTACTAGCATAATAAACAACAAAGGGTTTTTCCTCATTTTGTTGCCCAAGAACTGCTCCTACGACATAATTACTTGCATCACACATAATTTCAAATGAGAGGTTCTAATCCAGTGATTATGATAGGAGTAGTGGTGAGTTTGGCAATGAGTATTCGGAATGCCTCCTCACACTCTTGTGTCCATATAAATTCAGCATCTTTTAGAAAAAAGTTACACAATGATCTAGATATGGCAAAAGTTTTTTGTATAAATGTCCTATAAAAGATATGTCAGATATGGACAAAATGAGATATGAGCAAAATGCCAAAGATATGTCTGATTTTGCTAATAACTCTTTTACCCATTATCAATACAATTGGATCCATGATAACGGCTGATTTAGAATTTACCATCAACATAAAAGTTGTTGATAATTGAGTCAGTATTTCACAGTATTAAGAATAATACCAATTAGATACGTATTTTGTGAAATACGATTCAAATACTTGAGATGGGTCAAGCTGAGCAGAAGTTGAGATCCAATTCTGTTGTATCCCAATTTTGGCCTATAAAATGTTGGATTTGGCTTTTCAACTGTTCTTCAAGTTTGTGTAAGATTAAGTTATGTTACTCCAGTTTTAAGAATTTATTCATTTTGATTTACATATTGAGAGTTACGTCTATTTTACCTAAACCTATGCAAATAACATTCATTAATCACAATTTAAGGACAACACTTTATTTAAAGCCTAAAAGTACAAAAAATGCTAAAATTAGTGACATTAAATGGTGATTGAATCCCATAATAAATATTCATTTTAATATGTTCATCATCGGCCTAGTATAAGTCCTCACATCACGGGAACCCGCTTTGAGTTGGTTCAACCAATGGTCATAACCTAGCTTCCCTATTCGGTTAGACTTCAAAGGAGAAAAAAATCTACGATATGTTTGAACTAATTAGAACAATGGTCATAACCTAGCTACCGTTTTTAGTTAGTTTCATCCTCTTCGAGTTGGTTAGAACAATAGTTATAACCTGACTATCTTGTTTGGTCAATTTCACTCTTTCTGCACTGGTCAAAATAGTGGTCGTAATTCAGCTACCCTATTTGATGAGGGCACGACTAACAAATAGAATGTAGAACCTATTCAAGTTTTAGATGGTCCAGTTATAAGAGCTCGAGCTAAAAGGTTCAAGGAAACTCTCAATCGACTGATTCAAAATATTTGGGCAGAGGTAAATTCATGGGGGTGCAAGGAAGATATTCCACGTGTTCCACAAAGTTGGATTTCCATGATTCAAGCTTTGGAATAATCTAGAAGAAATTTCTCATATCACAAAGTGGATGGAATTAGAGGAGTTTTCTAAATTGGTTATTATAGCAGCTCCTTTGAGCAACTCAAGTAGTTAGAAACTTTTGGGAGCCTACAATAAACATTTATGATAGTAGTTGTAATATTTGAAATAAAGCCTTAGTTGTTGGTGGTTGGTAGTTAGTTAAAATCTGCAGCTGCATTTATTGTTGTAGTTGCAAAGTTTGAAAAAAAACAAGTTTAAAGCCATGTTGGTAGTAATTAGTAGCTACTAGTTTTTAAGTTATCATTCAATATTGTAATAAATGCTATCATCCAAAATGTTCACTATAAATACATAAGGGATGATAGAAAAGGACTCAACAATTTTGATTAGGAAAAATTCTCTTTGGTTCTTTTAGAACTCTTTGAACTTATCGGAATACTTTATGTGGCATTCTCCTTCGACTTATCAAGCAATCATTCCATAATTGATTGTGGCATCTTCATTGTACTTAGGTTCTTACTTTAATATAAGCAACAATTGTGGTTTCATACAAATCTGTTTCTTGACGATCTTTGAGCCCTTCTTGATCCACAACGTTATCGATTTCTTGGCGTGGATAGTATCAGTTGGTATCAGAGCTCTACAGGTTTGCCTATCTTTATATTCTATAAAAAATATTAAAAAAAAAGAAATATTGTGATTCAGTTCTTGTAATTCTTATTTCAATTTTACATCTTAAGTTTCTTTTTGATTCCACAAACCTGAATTCCTTGCTCTAAAAAAAAACTCATGACACAGCCTTGTTTTTCTAAGCCTTTAAATTTGAATTTCTCTTGGTGAGTTCTTGGAGAATTGTTTCTGGAAATTATGATATTTGTTTGATTAGTTTGATAAGAACCTATAGAGGATTACTACGAGTAGAAAAAGACAAGAGTGGTGAAAACATAAGAGGGTAAAAGTTGATCTATTTTTTTTTTGTTGTGAAACACGAGTGAAAGTTGAGTGAATCATTCTTTGAGTGAAACATGTGAGCGAGTGTTTGAGGTTCCTTTTTTAATACTTTGTTTTACAGCAAACATGTCGGACAAGAACAAAAGTACTTCCAGAACTGCATCAGAAGAGGTTGATCCAAAGTTTCTCATGGAAGCTATATAATGGGTAAGGTGAGGAGAGTATTGAAAACAGAGATGGAACAGATTCATGAATGAATATATCGGGTAGAGAATGCACGTTTAAAGCAACCACAAAACAATCTTAATGTGCATAGGAGAGAGAGAGAGTTCAACCTAGGGAAGTAAGGGTTGAAGCTGAAGAGTGTTATGAGGAAGGTTTTGATGAAGAAGATGACCAGGATTCAATTATTAGTATTAGGAGATATGGTGGGCAGTTTAGAGAAGCTAAGAATTGGGAAGATAATAACTTGGGTAGTATTAAGATGAAAATTCCTTCATTTCAAGGCAAAAATGATCCAGAAGCTTACCTTGAGTGGGAGAAGAAGTTAGAATTAGTATTTGAATGTCATAATTATTTCAAGCTTAAAAAGGTAAAACTTGCAGCTATTGAATTTTTTGATTATGCAATTGTTTGGTATGATCAACTAGTGTTAAACAGAAAAAGAAATAGAGAGCGTCCGATAGAGACTTGGGAGGAAATGAAAACAGTGATGAGGAGACGATTTGTTCCAAGCCATTACTACCGTGAGTTATACCAAAAATTACAAAGTCTTACACAAGGTAATTGAAGTGTGAAGGATTATTATAAAGAGATGGAAAACGCTATGATTAGAGCGAATGTAGAGGAAGATTGAGAGGTCACTATGGCTAGATTTTTTGGTTGGTTTGAACAAGAAAATTGCTAATTTTGTGGAATTGCAACATTATGTAGAGTTAGAAGATATGGTGCATATGGCTATCAAAATTAAAAACCAGCTCAAGAAGAAGAGTCACAGTACACGACAAAACCCTAGCTTGGGTTCATCTTAGAGGCCAAATTTTATGAAGAAGGAGGAGAAGCAAGCCACTGTCAACCCTAAAATTGAGCAAAAACAAGAAATGATCAACCATGGAATTCAAGGTAAACCTGATTCTTCCACCACTCGAAATCGTGATATTAAGTTTTTAAATGCCAAGGCAGGGGTCACATAGCAAGCCAATGTCCAAACCAATGAGTTATGATATTACGAGATAATGGTGAAATTGAATTCGATGTTGAAGATGTCACCGAATCTATGCCATCATTTGTGGACGTGGATGATGAGAAATACACTGCCCAAGGTGAACTGTTAGTTGCAAGAAGAGTTCTAAGTATGCAAGTAAAAAAAGATGATGAAGTTCAACGAGAAAACAGTTTTCATACTAGATGCCATGTGCAAAACAAGGTATATAGTATGATTATTGACAAAGGTAGTTGTACAAATGTTGCTAGCACTACAATGGTGGAGAAATTAGGGCTGTCAACAGTTAAACATCCCAAGCCTTACAAATTGCAATGGCTCAATGACTGTGACGAGGTGAGGGTTACTAAACAGGTGTTAGTTTTCTTCCGTATTGGAAAATATAAAGATGAAGTTCTGTGTGATGTAGTTCCAATGCAAGCTGGACACTTGTTACTAGGTCGACCATGGCAATTTGATCGGCTTGTTAAGCATGATGGTTTCACCAACAAATATTCATTTCTGTTTAATTAAAGGACAATCACTCTAGTCCCTTTGTCACCAAAAAAGGTCTATAAAGATTAAGTGAGATTACAAAAAAAGAGTGATCAAAAGAAAGAGAGTGAGGAAAAGAAAAAAAAATGAAAATAAGAAAGAGGAAAAAAAAAGGCTGAGAAAAATGAGAGAAAAGAAAACTTCTATGCAAAAATGAGTGAAATAAAAAGAGTAGTGTTTTTAAATCAGCCAATGATTGTACTTTTATACAAAGAGGCGTATTTAAACACTAACCAACTTGACTCTTCTTTGCATAGTTCAATTGTTTCTCTTTTGCAGGAGTTTGATGATGTCTTTCCCGAGGAGATTCCACCTGGTTTACCTCCTATTCGAGGAATTGACCATCAAATTGATTTCGTGCCCGGTGTTTTAATTCCAAACTGACCAGCTTATCGAAGCAATCCTGAGGTGGCAAAGGAGCTACAAAGGCAGGTTAGTGAATTGATGAAAAATGGGTATGTAAGAGAAAGTATGAGTCCATGTGTCGTGCCAGTGATTTTGGTTCCAAAAAAAGATGGATCGTGGAGAATGTGCATTGATTGCCGAGCAATTAATAATATAATGGTAAAGTATCGTCATCCTATTCCTCACTTAGATGATATGTTAGATGACTTACATGGTGCTTATGTATTTTCTAAGATTGATTTAAAGAGTGGGTATCATCAAATAAGAATAAAAGAGGGTGATGAATGAAAAACTGCTTTTAAAATGAAATACGGCTTGTATGAGTGGTTAGTTATGCCATTTGGATTAACTAATACACCAAGTACTTTTATGAGATTAATGAACTATGTCTTGTGTGCTTTTATAGGTAGGTTTGTTGTTGTTTATTTTGATGATATTCTCATCTATAGCAAAAATTTGGATGATCATACTGTACATTTGAAATTAGTTTTGGATGTACTTAGAAAAGAGAAGTTATTTGCTAACTTGAAGAAGTGCACCTTTTGCACCGATAAGCTTCTGTTTCTTGGTTTTGTTGTTAGTGCACAAGGAATACAGGTTGATGAAGAGAGGATCTGCGCGATTCAAGAATGGTCAAGTCCCACAAGTGTAGGTAATGTGCACAGTTTTCATGGGCTCGCTAATTTTTACAGGAGGTTCGTGAAAGACTTCAGCAGCATCACCGCACTGCTTACTGAAGTCATCAAGAAAAATGTTGGATTTAAATGGGGAGATGAACAAGAGAAGGCATTCCAATTGATCAAGGAAAAATTAACTCATGCTCATTTACTTGCTTTGCCTAATTTTACTAAAACCTTTGAAATTGAATGTGATGCTTCAGGTATTGGTATAGGTTCAGTTCTTATGCAATGAGGAAGACCAATAGTTATTTTAGTGAGAAATTAAGTGGGGCAGCCTTAAATTATCCTACTTATGATAAGGAATTATATGCATTAATTCGAGCATTAGAAACGTGGCAACACTACCTTTGGCCTAAGGAGTTTGTGATTCACACTGATCATGAGTCCTTAAAACATTTAAAGGACCAACATAAGTTGAACAAGAGACATGTAAAATGGGTGGAATTCATTGAGACATTCCCATATGTCATCCGATATAAGCAAGGTAAGGAAAACATCATTGCTGATGCACTTTCTCGAAGGTATGCATTAATTTCTACTCTTGATGCAAAATTACTTGGTTTTGAGAATATTAAAGAATTGTATCCTTTAGACCATGATTTTTGTAAGGAGTTTTAGATGTGTGAGAAAAATGCAGTAGGTAAGTTCTTTAGGCATAAGGGCTTCTTGTTTCGTGAAAATAAATTGTGTGTGCCAAATTGCTCTTTGCGTGATTTGTTAGTAAGGGAATCCCATGGTGGAGAGTTAATGGGACACTTTGGAGTCGCTAAGACCTTAGCTGTTTTGCAAGAACATTACTATTGGCCACACATAAAAGAGATATTGAGAGAATTTATGGTAGATGTGTTACATGTAGGCAAGCAAAATCTCGAGTGCAACCCTATGGTTTGTACATGCCATTGCCTATTCCCAATAAGCCTTGGATTGATATTTCGATGGATATTATATTAGGTTTGCCTAGGTCTAAACGTGGTAGGGATTCAATTTTTGTGGTAGATTTTCTAAGATGACACATTTCATTCCATGTCACAAAACTGATGATGATTCACATGTTTCTGATTTGTTCTTTAGAGAAATTGTAAGATTGCATGGTATGCCTAGAACAATAGTTTCAGATAGAGATGCTAAGTTCTTGAGTTACTTTTGGAAGACTTTATGGTGTAAGTTAAGAACTAAGTTATTATTTTCTACTATTTGTCATCCACAAACTGATGGTCAAACCGAAGTAGTAAATAGGACTTTGTCTACTTTGTTGAAGGCTATAATTAAAAAGAACATCAAAACTTGGGAATAATGTTTACCACATGTTAAGTTTGCTTATAATCGTACTATTCATTCTGCTACTAAGTTTTCACCATTTGAAATTATTTATGGTTTTAATCTTTTAACTCCATTGGATTTAATACCATTACATTTGTCTAAACGTGCTAACTTAGATGGAAAGAAAGAGGCTGAATTTGTTAAGCAGATACATGAGAAAGCAAGACTTAACATTGAGAGAAGAATGAAGCAGTATGCAAAACAAGCTAATAAAGGGCGTCGACAGCTGATTTTTGAACCCGAAGATTGGGTTTGGTTGCATATACAGAACGAAATACTTCTGGCACAACGGCGATCTAAGTTACTTCTAAGAGGAGATGGACCATTTGAAGTCCTTGAGCGCATCAATGATAATGCATATAAGTTAGATTTTCCAGGTGAGTACAATGTTAATGCCATTTTTTAATGTTACTAATTTAAGTCTTTTTTATGTAGGTGATGATTTGAGGATAAATCCTTTTCACGAAGAGGGGAATGATGAGGGCACGACTAACAAATGGAATACAGAACCTATTCAAGTTCCAGTTAGTCCAGTTACAAGGGCTCGAGCTAAAAGGTTCAAGGAAACTCTCAATTAACTGATTCAAAACATTTGGGCAGAGGTAAATTCATGGGGGTGCAAGGAACATATTCCACGTGTTCCACAAAGTTGGATTTCCATGATTCAAGCGTTGGAATAATCTAGAAGAAATTTCTCAGATCACAAAGTGGATGGAATTAGAGAAGTTTTCTAAATTGGTGATCATAGCAGTCCCTTTGAGTAACCTAAGTAGTTAGAAGCTTTTGAGAGCCTACAATAAACATTTATGATAGTAGTTGTAATATTTGAAATAAAGCCTTAGTTGTTGGTGGTTGGTAGTTAGTTAAAGTCTGCAACTGCATTTATTGTTGTAGTTGCAAAGTTTGAAAAAAAACTAGTTTAAAGCCATGTTGGTAGCTACTAGTTTTTAAGTTATCATTCAATATTATAATAAATGCTATCATCCCAAATGGTCACTACAAATACATAAGGGATGATAGAAAAGGACTCAGCAAGTTTGATTAAGAAAAATTCAATTTTGATTAAGAAAAATTCTCTTTGGTTCTTTTAGAACCCTTTGAACTTATCGGAATAATTTTCGTAGCGTTCTCCTTCGACCTATCAATCAATCATTCCATAATTGATTGTGGCGTCTTCATTGTACCAAGTTTCTTGCTTCAATATAAGTAACAGGTTGCGGTTTCATATAAATTTATGTCTTGACAATCTTGGAGCCCTTCTTGATCCACAACGTTATCGATTTCTTGGCTTGGATCGTATCATTATTCGGTGAGATCAAAATCAGGGAATAATAGCAGCCCTCACTGAACAAAAGTCAAACTTAACCCCTTAAAAATTAAGGACAAGTCCTAAAAGAATTTGACTTACAAAAGTCGTTCCTAAAAAGACTTGACTTACAAGAGTCATAGACAAGAACAACCTTATTCGGGAAAGATCCCTAAACTCATGATACAAATCTTACTAACGCAAGAAAGATCTAATACAATTTAAGGAAAATTATGATAATAGAATCCTAAAAATGAATGTCCATGACTTTCATATAAAAAAGGATTCAAAATGCTCCAAGTAGAACTTACAGTCCCCACCCTATAAATAGGGGAAGAGATTAACATGCCAAGGATAATAATAATTATCATCATAACTCTTAGAATCAAAATCATTAAGCTAGTGCCTATTACAAACCTTGTTATTACTTGCATGAAAAATAAGGAAGATACTAAAACACACAGTACAAAGCCATCTAATTCTTTTTTCGCCCTATTTTACTATCTTCCCTTATTTCTCTATTTTTTGAACTCTTGTTGACTTAAACATCAGAGTGCATATGCCAAAAAACCTTTCGGCTCAACCTTATGTTTTCTTTAATTGTAGGATTCTCATCAGACACCATTTTTATTGGTAAAAGGAACGGTCCAATTTAATTCAATTTTAGCCCAAACTTTGACATCCAAGTTAAGCTTCCTAAGAAAAACAAATTGACTCGTTGACTCCCGAATTACCAAATTTTGGGTCAACAAAAATGTATTACAATACAACTTTATAATTTTTTTCATAGTTCACACTTGACATTGTAGCTATTGTTTATAAACAAGATAAAAAAAAAAACAATTTATTATATATTACAATTATGAGCAAAGAAAATTTCAATAAACAGAACACAAAAAATAACTAATTTCATTATAAAAATAAATAAATAGATCATTAAAATTTTTAATTTAGTACTGTTATTAGGATCAGGACCCTTAGGTGTTAAGATCCATTGTATGATGTGAATCTCACAATGAAAAATAAGACCCGACGCTCAATGAGGTTCCCTTGCCAATGATCATTCTAATTTAAATTCACAAACAAACAAAGTACCTAAGTACCTTGACCGATTATCTATAAAGAGATAAGAACTAAAGATGTAAGAAATTGAGATAGATGCCACATTAAAAAAAATGAGAAAGATTGTGAGTGATAAGTCAGTATGAATGCCATAAGATGTAATCTTGACAATTTCTGAAAAGTTATTTAAAAAATCAAGAGAAAACTCTAACTATTATTAATGTTAAAATTCTGAATTTCTATTAGGGTTACAAAGCCTTATATAGCAAAATTTACCACGAGCATAAAAGGAAAAAATAAATCAAATCCTATATCATAGTAGGAATTAATTACAAAAAGAGAAAATAAATAACAGGCATATTAAGAAAACAATGATTTCTATTAACCTTAAAAAAAAAAGAAACAAAGAAAATAAAGATCTAATAAACTCATGTAAACAGTAACGCTTGAATAATGACACATGAACAATGACACTAGATTTTTCTTTCTAAATTGATATGTATAAGATCTTTCTTATTAAATTGATATTCGTCTTATTTTTTTCTTCATATAAATTAATCTAGATCACTAAAAGAATTTTGAATAATATTGACAAGGCATTAATTATCTTAAACACTCAATTCGGTCAAATTAGTGTCTTGAACAAAGTATGAATTTGAAATGTGCTCAATTAACCCATTTTATGCTTCCTTTATTTTCTTTGTTTTTGCCCATATCATTAGATCCCAGAATGCTCAACGGATTATTGTTTAGACTTGATCAGACCTAAAAGCTTCTCAAAACTAAACCAACCTAAAACATTTTGGGTATGTTCTTTCAAGTCAACCCAAGTATAGGAAAAATGCCCGTTACTATTAATAAAAGGGTAAGAAAATAAAACAAGTGCCAAAATATTCGAAAGAAGATTTTAACATAGGGATAGTAATTTGGTTCGAATTCAGACCCAGATTAAGAAAATTTTAGAAACTCGGTCAAGTCTGGGTGCGAAATATCTGAGTTTTTTTTTCAATTCTATATCCAAATTTTTGCCAAAACCCAAAAATTTAGCCCTGATCTGGATTTTATCATATTTAAAAAAAGTCTTAAATTAATTCCTAAAATTTTTAATCTATAATATATATGAATCAAATAATTGCTTCACAAAATAAACACTCTAAAAGTTTAAATTTAACCTAAAAATTTGAAAGAAATTAGAAGAAACTAAAAAAAAGGTTAAATCTGGAGCTAGATTACCTAGATCTAGCCCTACTTGGAAAAACCCGTGTTTTTGGTTCATATAAAAATTCGGATCCTAATGCGAGTTGAACAAAACCTAGATTTGAATCCAGGTGAAACAAACATTTTTATAATGTAACATTTGTTACAAAGATAAAAACAAATTCACTAAAACTAAAATTCCAAATGCATGAAGAAAAGAACCCGAAATATTTTAACTAAAAAGAAGATGAAAAAAACCTAAAGAGAGACCAAGAATAAAAGAATCTTTTTACGGAAACCATTTTCAAGTGATGTAAACAACCATTTTTATAATATAACATTTTTCCATGGATTTTGGCTTATAAAGCCCAACCGTTTACCTATTAGACCCAAACGACCGCTGCTCACATAGCCCAAAAGGTCTTGGTCTATAAAGGCCCAAAAGATAACTTAGTCTAGAAATGTTCTTGAATCATGACCTTCCTCTTCAAGCTAGTGAGAACACTGGTTGTAACTTGACTACCCTATTCAATTAGAATTCAAAGGAGAAGAGACAATATACAACCTCTAAGCTGGTTAGAACATTGGTCTTAACCTTGCTATCCTAATCAGTCAAACTTCAAAATGGATACCTATGCTCTCATCAAGCTGGTCAGAGCATTGATCACGCTTGGCAACCTTACTCAATCAAACTCACCACTTTTAAAACTAGTCAGAACGCTTGTCGTAACCCAACTACCTTATTCGATCAGACTACAAATAAAGACAACAATCTCTGTCTATATTGAGAAGAAAATAGTTTCAAATTTGACCAGCTCAAAATTTTAAGAAAAATTCCTAAACGAACTTAACTTATGAGAGTTATAGATAAGGTCTAACGAATCCAAAAAAGATCCCTAAATCCAATGACCATCTTTAAATTATAGCACAAGTTCTACCAAGGTAAGAAAAAGACTTTTGAAAAAAGAGTCAAAGAATGCGTGAAATTATCATGAGAGAAGTGAATGAGGGTTGGCAATGCGCCCTAGTTAGATACAGAATGACAAGAGCCAGTCTGTTGATTAACTTACGGTGCAGACCGATACGGATTGCCACGGCAGCCGAAGCTTAAGCCTTCAATAAACTCATAGAGATGTCGTCGTTGCGATCGTGGTTGGCAAAACATGCTGTAAGGTGTACCTCGCGCACCTGCCAGCTCCCTATTTTGCCCATCTTGAAACATAAACTAAAGAGTCTAATATGTGTGCGAGTCAATGAGCCAGTAAACCCATAAGGCGGAAGGAAGCTAATTGGTAGAATCCCCTTACGAGGGTACACTGCCGACTAACCTTGATCTCCTGAGAAGGATTTGAGTGTGAGCATACCTGTCGAGACCCGGAAGATGATAAACTATGCCTAAGTGAGGCAAAGCCAGAGAAAACTCTAGTAGAGAAACAGGGGAGAAAATTTACACTATGGATCATCAACATACTAGTCATTCATACAAGTTCTCATAATTGAGATGATAATAATATTCAGGCTTATATTTAGAGACACACACACGAAGAATCACATTTTTTGTATTCTAAAAGAGTACTATAACACTCTCTAAAGGTTTAATTATCAAGATTTCCATCTTCAAGATCATAAGAGTATACATAAAAAGCCATTAACCACTGAACTTTTTACATTCTTACCCTATCCTTTATTTTTTCGACCGATTGCTGGCTTAAGCATTAGAGTGCCTACGGCTAAACAATATCTTGTGCGGCCTCACCTTTTCCTTTGGTTATAGGGTTCCCATTTAATGAGGGATTCATGAGGGAAGAGCGATTAAATCAGTTTAATCCTGTTCCTCATATACATCATAGCCCAACTTTTCAACAATTAACAAATTTAATTTATTGATTCTCAAGTTACCAAATTTTAGGATTAACAATATTGTACCGTCTATGAAAAAAAATGAAAAAGCTATCAAAATTATATGGAGAATATGAAGGACAGATAGTAAAAAGCTATCACCATTAGCTCAATAACAGTGCAAAATAATGCACTAACCTCAAAGCCTGAAGAGAAACATAAACTACACAATCTAAATACATCTATAGAGATATAATATAGTAACAAATCGTATAAGCAAGGAAAGCCACCAACCTAGTTGAAAAGTTTGGAGGAAGAATTAAAGAAGTCACATTAAGAAAAGGACAAACTGAGACAATCAATGGAGAAACGTTTAGAAAAGTGCAACAATACAAAAAGAGCACAAGAGTTTGACTCAATTTCTAAGTCACAATAGCACTTTATGCCTTCCAGAATCATTCTTTCAATAGTAAGAGAAGCCAAAAACCATCCTCGATTTACTTGAGAACAAAAAAAAAAGAAGTTTTAGTAGAACCTTTTGAAAGGAAAAGTCAACCACCTAGTTGGAGATCACTCTAAGAAGGTCATAATATTTCTTCCAATAGTAAGAGAAGCCAAAATCCCTCCTCGATTTACCTGAGAACAAAAAAAAAAAGAGTTTTAGTAGAACTTTTCAAAAGGGAAAGTCAACCACCTAGTTGGAGATCACTCTATAAAGGTCATAATTACTCCCTAAACCAATTAGAAGAAAGATTCAAAACGCCTTAGGTGAGATAATGCCAATCATAACTTAGAGCGAAACGATGCTTAAAGGATTATAAATGGGCTTATGAGGGACAATTGGTACACATTAGATGCCCAAAACTCCTTAATAGAAAGAAGACGGTAACAAGATCGAAGGAAATGCTAGGAAAATATTAAATAAAAAGAAAGTGAATGTTAGCTGAAGCAAATGCTGTTGGAACTGGTGCTTACATGCCCTTTCAATATTACTTGAATATTAATTGTTTAATATTTATACAATAAGCATTTTGAATAAAAATATTAATATTAAATACATATGGTATGATTCTTATAATATTTCTGACAGTGTATGATCTGAAAGAGTTTAGATCTGGTCTAAAGAAGTTTAAACCAAAGCTAAGAGTTAGTAATGTAGAGAGTTATAATTGCCAAGAGTTAGCAGGTTATAAGAGTCAGTTAGATCAAAGGAGTTAAATTCTCATCTGAAATGGGAGAAATACCTGAGGGTATGCTAGTAATGACATAGTTGCAAAGGATTACAATAGAAGTTAGGAAATGTCATTATGTAAGTATGTTCTCAAACTCTATGTTCTTGATCTATTTTCATCGATGTGGATCTGTCAATGAATCTCTTTTTTATAGATCAGTGTATGTCTATATCTGTATGGTATAAATGATTGTTCTTAACTGCCCATGAGTTTAGTGAAAGCTCATATAGGCATGTGGGTATTCAATGAGGACTGTGTACTAAACAGGGTCATTTAAGATCTCCAACAAACATTTGCAAATGTCACAAAATTATATAAATGAAAATAAAATAAATGAAATTAATTAAAAACTGTTTGCAATTAAAGTTTACTATTTTGGCCAATTAGCATTTAGTGTAAATGAAATCAAAAGCCACCAATTTTTATCATTGTTTTGGCCAAATTGATTTCATTTTAAGTGTTAATATTATATTGGCCAAATGGTTGTCAATGATATTTTACTTATAAAGAATTTGAAAGTTAAAGTTCATTTCCATTAAAAGCTTAAGTTAAAAACCCAGAGATGGCTTTGTTAATTGATTAAGCATGACATGTCTTTATGTAACTTCATCTAAAACAAAGTTATACCACCAATCAATATAACATTATGCCACCTAGTTTACACAATTTTAACTATGTATGACAAGGCTTATATTAAGCCTTGTCATGCTTATAATATAAGTACACTTATTACAATTTCATTGGTTCCTTAGGTGGCCAACAATACTATATATACGGATCTCCATTTCATTTGGAAAAGGCAAGAGTTTTTAAGCATTATAACTTAAAGTGTCGAGAGACATAACAAAAAGAAGCAAGAGTTGCTTCAAGCATCTTAATTCTAGTCGAGAATAGGAAACTACCATTCTAACTCAAAGGATCCCACCGAGTCCCATACTAGAACTGTGCAAAGCACACTTCGAGGGTGAGTTCTCCTTTTTATCTCATTAATGTAATGGGATATTTGTTTTAATATTCCACTGCATATATTTTTTATGTGTGATATGTTAAAAATTAAAAATGTACACGCTCTCCCAATGCACAACACATTTTCAAAATGGTATCAGAGCGCATGATTGTGTGTTGCTTGTATATAATCGGAGTGTCTGTAGCATAATTAGGATGTCCCAGGGCTGTGATTATACAAGTTAAATGTTGAAAAATGCATAATTAAGATGCAGCTGAAAGGGACCTCGCTAAACCCCAGCGTTGCAGAACTCGCAGCCTAGGTACCATGGCACTTGAAACAGAATGTCTCCTACCATAGTGCCACTTATCCAACACCGTAATGCTGGGTAGTGACCTAACACCAAAGTGCTGAAAGCTCAACACCGTGGCGCTAGGGCGAGGACCCTAGCACCGCTAGCATTGTAAAGGTTGGAACAATAATACCAGAGGCTAGGCCTTCAACATCGCAATACCAGGAACCTAAGAAAAGTTTTAATTACACTAATTATTCCGATTGTTTATTTTTAAATTGTTAAAATATTTATTGTTTATTTTATGCAATTTAAAACTTGTTACAATTATTGCAATATAAACTGTGACCCATTTATTTATGTTGGTAACCATATTGAGAGCCCTACTTGTGGAGGTTAGTTATGATTGCACAAAACAAATTTGTGATTTTGATTCATGTCCCCATGAGATGCAGACAAGTATAGAAAAATTTCTCTTAATCAGATTGAAAGTATTTCATTATGAGATAATATTACACAATGATCTGTCTTGTCATTATGGTATTAGACAGGTCATGTTGGTCTTTTCCTAATATTGGTATAGTGTGAAGGATTTGGTTAGTATAATTCGAAATTACCAGTTAAACATGAGATGAGGTAAATATATACAAATGTATTGCCCAATATTGTTACAGCGTAAGGGTAGTATCAGTAACATATATTTAATTTTTAACAAGTTAATCTAGAATATACTTACTCAATATTACTACAGCGTGATGATAAGGTGTATTTAGGATCAGTGATAAGAGTTGCATGAGATGCAATTGACAAGAGTTGTCTACTTGTTAGGTTTATAAAGGCCAATGTTGCTACAATGTAAGGCTGGAGTAAAATACTAATGGGATCCACTTCCTAATGTACAGTTTAAAGAAATTTAGACTATCGTTCTCCTCTTTAAGAGATTTTGGAGGTTATGTAAAATAGTGGGAGGACGTCTTTAAATTAAAAATGTATAAATGTTATACACTTGATCTATAAATGTATAAAGGTTATAAAAGTTAATTAACGATTAGAAATATTCTGCTAAATATCTCCTATGTATCTTATAGAGATAAGATCAAGATGAGCAATCTGTTAGTATACTTGATCTAGCACACCAACTATAGGGTACTAACAAATATTTAGACTTGCTAATGAATCTAAAAATAGTCCCAGATTCAGAAAAATTGTGATATATTAATAAACAATAGATGATTAGAGATATTTTTGATAATATCTCTATGAAAGAAAATAAAATTTGTCAAAAATAGATTAAGCATGATTTGAGAGTCAAATCATATATTCTGACCTTAATGTCTAATGATTTTTAGTAGAAACATATGCACATGAGATGTGCAGGTAGTATAGTGCTTCGTCTGAAAAATTATTTGATATATCCAAATTCACAAAGAATAATAATTATGAAAAGTGTTTCCACTCTAATGAGGTTTAAATAGTAATTATTACTATTTAATGTACCTTATTTTAGGAAAGATAGACCCTTTAGATATTTGTTTATCATCATAGATATTTCATTAACATATAATGCTAAATAGGCAAGGGTTTGAGATACCGCTTATCATTCTTTTTTTAGCAAAATGTTGTAAAATTTAAGAAATGTTAAGAAGCTATAAAAGAAGAAGTACAACTTTGCGTTGGAAATGGAGATTTCCTAGATGTGGTAGTCATTAAGACTTTTAAGCCACTTCTCTATTATGGCAAAAGTATTACATTGTATAATTGATATTTTGTACCAAATATTATTAGGCGAATCATATTATTCCCTATAATAGACATAGAGGATTATCATGGATACATCAGGTATAATTCTTCATGTAAATATGATAATGATAATGATAATGTTTTGTTAACTGAATGTCAGCTAATGAATGTCCATTATATCTTAAATACAACTTGAAATGTCTAGGTGAATAGAACAAATAGTAGTTTGGTAAGTTTGAATTATGGAACATAACATTAGGTCATGTAGTCATGAGATAACTATTTCGTTTGGTTAAAGATAACCAGATATTTGATCTGATTATGAAACCTTACCCAATTTATGATCTTAGATTTGAGAAAAAATAACTAAATACTTTATATAAGTATTAGATACTAACCTACTGATTTATTAAAACTTGTACATAGTGATGTATATACTCTAATGAATCATGCTATCATTGGATGAGTATCGATACAGATTTGTGTTTCTGGGAGACATAGGACGGAAACCTTTGAAATGTTCAAAGAGTTTTGACTACAAGCAAAGAAATAAACCCTTATGTATATTAAATGCATTTGATTAGATCGAGGCAATTTATACATAAATAGTAAAATTATAGATTATTTAAAGCAGAATGAGATTTTCACTCAATATAATCTTCCAGGTACTCCTTAAAGCAAATGTGTTTTAGAGATGAGGAATTGGACTATATTAGAAATGATTTTATCGATATTGAGTTTCACCGATCTTCTAGAATATCTTTAGGAATATGCTTTAGTAACTGTTAAACACTTATATAATAAAAGTCTATCAAAAGTTGTTCTTTCTACTTTTGTATATTAAGATATAGATTGAAAGAAAACCAAGTCTTAAGTATGTTAAGATTTAGGACTATTCTGTTTGCATAAAAGTTATGCAATAGGATAAACATACACCTAAGAGGTACAAGTATTGGTTTATTTTGTATCCCAAGAACTCAATGGGATACCAATTATATGATCAAAAAGAGTGAACATATTTGTTCCTCATTACGCCACTTTTCAAGAGAAAGATTTTCTTATAGATCGTGGGGATTGTAGAAAGACTGAACTTGGTGTAGTCAATCAAAAAATAAATATGATCCATTGATGGATCTTAAAGTTCAATAAAGTAAGATACCTATAACAAACTCTTTTTATAAGTCTGAAGGATATCGAGGGTCACCGATAAAGAATGTTTGATACCTGAAGTTGCCTTTGTTGTTTTCTTATTTAAAGAAAAACATCATTTAACTTATAAAGAATGATGTTGGTTATCGATTCGAGAAAATGAAAAGATGCCATGAAATCCGAAATTGACTTTATGTATGAGAATCAAGTCTAGCACTTGATCATACGTCTGATAAGAATTGTTTCTATTACTTGTAAATAAGTTTATACAGCGGAAGTGTAGGCCTAACATGAAAGTATATACCTTCTAAGCTTGACTGGTGATAAAAAGTTACACATAGAGATCTAGGATTGAAAATAAGGAAACCTTTTCACAAGTAATCATGCTTAAATCAATTCAAATTTTATTGGCTATTGTATTTTTTTAGATTCTTCATTTTAATAAAGAAATCAAAGATTCTGGTTTCATCAAAAATAAAGAGAAAGCTTATTTGTTTAAAAATAGCAGTGGGAGCATAATTATCTTTCTAAGTTCTCTACTGAAAGGCATATTCAATGTCGGAAATGACATTGATATGTTGCAAGTTAGTCGAATAAGAGTTATCTGAGTAAGGACTTCTCTATAAAATGTTTAGAAAAGGCTTCCTATATACTAAGTATTATAGAGGTAGAGTTAGAAAACTGATAAGACTCTCCCAATCTTTATTCCAGGAAAGGTACAACTTAATTGACTGTGAGATAGTTAATGTGCCTTTCAAACATAGCATTCATCTTTCTAAAAGAAAGTGTCCTTGGAAAGAAGATGAAAGGGTTAAATTATCTAACTCATCAAATGCCTTAGCTGGAAATAGCTTAATACAGGCCATGTTATATACAAAACCCAAATCTAGATAGCTGTAAGTGTTACGAGCCAGAATCAGTCTAATCCAAGTTATGACCATTAATTGGTTATAAAGCATATCTGAAATACCTGAGAGTTATAGATGATAAGTTTCTAACTCATGGAGAATATTACTTACATACGAGAAGATATACAGACTTAGATTTCTAGTCTGGTTCGGATGATTAAAAGCTTACATCTGATTATACATTTCTTCTTATTGATATCATAGTTAGTTGAGAATGCTATATATAAATATCTACAGCTGATTCTACCTTAGAGGACGAATATGTTGCAGCTTGAGAAGCCTGCCAAATGAGTATTATGAATATATAAGTTAGTTGCAGAGCTTAGATTAGTTCTAAGCTCAATAGATTCTATCTCATTAAATGCAACAATAACAAGAAAATTGCTCATGCCAAGATGCCAAAAGGCGCACTAGAATTCTGATCTTCTGGACTCTAAATGCCACATAATTAGAAAGTTCTTGGCTTCATAAATATCTAATACTTATCTAGGATATATTTTATAAATAATATAGTGGACCTACTCAGGCCTTAAATTCTAATGTGTTTGAGAAACACATGGAGATGATAGGTATTAGATATCATCGTTTATGGCACTAAAGCAAGTGAGAGTTATTAGAACTAGTACTTACGTGCCAGTCCAATATTGTATAAATATTAATTGTTTCATATTTATATAATAAGTATTTCGAATAAAATCATAATATTAAATACATATGGTAAGATGCTTGTAACATTTTTGACATTGTATAATCTGAAGGAGTTCAGATTTAGTCTAAAGGAGTTTAGTCCAGAGTTAAAGTTAGCAATGCTAAGAGTTATAATTACTAAGACTTAACATTGCTAAGACTTAGCAGGTTATAAGAGTTAGCTAGATCTAAAGAGTAAGATCCTCGTCTGAAATGGGACAAAGACTTGAGGGTATGTTAGTAATGATATACTTGCAAAGGATTGCAATAGGTGTTAAGAAATGCATTATGCAAGTATGTTCTCAAACCCTATATTCCTGATATATTTTCATCGATGTTGGTCTGTTGATAAATCTATTTTATATAGATCAGTGTATGTCTATATCTGTATAGTATATATGGTTGTTCTTAGTTGACCATGAGTTTAATGGAAGCTCGTATAGACATGCGGGTATTTAGTAAGGACTGGGTACTGAACAGGTTTAATTAGAATCTCCAATAGACATCCCATAAAGATGTTAATAGATAATCCTTTTGAGTTGAGTAGTATTCGTAATCCCTTGACCTGAGCACCATGATAGACTTATAAGTGATCTATCATACTTAGGTTCCACACATGTCAGAGACCTTTCATAATATGACCACTGGGTGTCACTGGATATGATTCGATGCTCATAGAGTTCGATGTGTGTAGATATGAGATCTATTAACTTATATAAGCAAGTTATATATTCAAATGCTCCAATACTGTGTTCTAAAAATTCTTATGGCCATAAGCAATTAACATAGAAAAAAGTTTCTTGTATAAGAAACAATATCAAAAAAGTGTTTACGGTATTGTTTAATGGGATACGAATTTGGAGATAAGTTATAATGTTGAGAATATGGAGACTTAATGGTGATGATCTATGTCTCTGCCCTTCTAGGATATAAATGTCGGAGAGATTATATAAATTTGTATTAACCTCAACTTGTATGGTTCAACACGTTGTTTTGTTATTTCTATAACGTGTATATGAGGCAACCCCTCAACTAACTCTAAATTTCTAAAATGCCATTAGTTAGAAATGAAGTCTTATGATTGGTCCATTCTAACTATTTCACTAAACTAGTCAAACTAACCAATTTACCCTTTGAACTTGGCAATCCATGAGCTAATTCCCCATTGGTTCATTTTCTAACACATGGATTGTGTTTCTTAATAAGGGCTTGTTCCATGCATAACACTTATATAGAAATCCATGGGTTAAATTAAAATTTCATATTCTAAGTCAATATTAAAAATTTTAAAAATATTCCATGTTCGTCTGACACCCTAATCAACTGTGAAATTAACAATTTAGGTCTAATACCTCGCACACACACCATAAAAAAAATTTCTAATAGGATTAAAATCGGGTAACACTACGGTTTCTTTATTGCTTTATACTGAAATTTAGGCACTTACACTACTAATAGGGATCAGATATTACAGTTTCACCCCTCCTAAAAAAAGTTATGTCTGTGAAATTTAAACCATACATGTCCCAAAGAGGTGGGGATGTTGTACTCACAACCATCTTCACGTTCCCACGTGGCTTCTTTTACTCTATGGTTCATCTATAACACCTTCACCAGGGGAATGCTTTTATTACAAAGCACTTGTTCCTTTTGGTCTAGAATTTGCACAAGCTTCTCTTTGTAGGTAAAATTCTCGTTCAATTCTACTGACTATTCCCTTAGAATGTGCGAAGGATCTACTATGTACTTGTGAAGCATGAAAACGTGAAACACATCATGGATTCTAGCCAGCTCTATCGATAACTGTAGACGACATGCCAACTCTCCAACTCTTTCAACTATTTCATATGGTCCAATGTATCGGGGACTCAACTTCTCTTGCTTCTCGAATCTTAATACTTGACACAGGACAAGCACTGATGGGTCGTAATTTCATTCACGACATTGGTAGAAATTACATTCCATGCTTCATAAGTACATAGTGCTCATGGGTTGTAATTACGTTCAACAAAAATACAAATTGAAATTGGTAGAAATTAAAGTTTCTTAATACTTAATTTCTAAAATTACAAAGTCTGAATGCTTTCCCCCCTCATCTCTCATGTATTTATAGAGACCTATTGGGATTTTTAGCATTTATTACAGCAATTAATAATAGCTTGAAACTACTAACTACCAACTACTAGCAATAACTAAGGCATTTAGAATACCAGCACTTATTACAACAAAATTAATGAAAACTACCAACAACTACCAATATTGAAGTTTTACTTCAAAACTAATTGTCAAACTGTTAAGCACACTAAATTTAGTTGTAGGCTCTTGGAAGTTTTGCATCACATGAGTTATGTGCTGTTGTTGTTGGGTTATGGGTTGGGCGAATTTACTATAGTGTTCTTGCATGTGGGTTTGTGTTCATCATACAAACAATATACATATCTCATACATACATGTGCACAGCGGAAGATTAAATACAATGAACACAGAAAATAACATTTGATTAAACTGAAATTCGAGATTGAGAAAATCACCAATGAAGCCTTTGGATTAATTTTTCTTTGAAGTCCACCATGAAATGAATCTTTGATCAATTCTAGCAATCAACAAGGGTGGGTTTGATTGTCTAGAATGGCAGCATCTTAATCCAGCATTTATGTTTAACTCTTAAACATTTTACAAAGTTAAACTATTTAACTTAATTAAATTTGTTTTTTCTTTTATTCAACTCTTGAATAAATAAAATAAATCTTGTTTTTAGTTATTACATTTAGTAACCATTAATTCAATTTGTTTTGTTGTTCTAACACTTAAAACACAAAACAAACAATTTCAATTTCTCAAATTGAATTGGCTCCCAAAATGCAAAACCTAAAATCTAAAACATTTTTCAAAATTATGAATTTTGAATTTCATTTCACTTTATATACAAATGCATTAATTCCAAACTAATTTGAATTTCATTTGCATTTCATTTGGCTTAACCTAACCTTAGTTAACATTTAACCATAGTTAGATTATTTTAACTTAACCTTTAAGTTAATAAATATTTAATTAATTTAACCATAGTTAACTAACTTAACCATGGTTAGGTTAACCTTTACTTAACCTTTAAGTAAGGTTAACTTAATTAACTATATGATTAACCTTTAATCATAGTTAAATTAAATTATTTATTTAACAATTAAATAAATAAATATTTATTCTTATTATTTAACAATTAAATAATTATAAAGTGAAATTACTATTATATCCTTACTCGGTTACCAAGTTAACCTAAAGTGGGTCCCATCATGTAACCATATACTTTAGTTAATGTAACCTTAGTAATTGCTGAATTATACTGTATTGAACAATTCAATACGGTACACTGCCCAAGTGCTCAAAGAGTACATTTCATATTGGGACTCTCTAGGTCCACACTCGATTTGTCAAATGGAACTGTTCCATTAATCCGTAATCGATGCCCCACGCACACGTTACGAATATTACAAATCAGCGTGTCAGACCATACAAGTTGAGGTCATAACGTATACGTATAATCCTTCCATCATTTATATCCTGGATGTGCAGGGATATAGATCAGCACCGTCAAATCCCTATTTGCTCATCCATAAACTTATCTCCAGATTCGTATCTCGATAAACAATATACGCAAACACTTTTGCTATATTGTTTAACCCTATGGGAAACTCTTTTCCCGGGTTTATGCTTGTGGCCACAAGACTTTATGAAATACAATCTCGGAGCATCGGATATACAACTTACCTACGTAAGCTGACGGATCCCTTATCTACGCACACCGGACTCCATGAGCATCGGACCATACCCAGCGACACATAGCGGTCAGACCATGAAAGGTCTCTGACATATGTGGAACCAAAGCATGATGGATCACTCACAAGACCACCGTGGCGCTCAGGTCAAAGGACCACGAATACTACTCAACTCGAGAGGACCTTCCTTTGACGGTGTCATAGGATATCTATTGGGGTCCTCATAAGTCTGTTCAGTATCCAGTCCTGACTGGATACCCGCATGCCTATACAAGCTCTAAGCTCATGGTCAGCTAAGAACAACCATCTGAACCAGTCAGATATAGACATACACTAATCTATATAAAGTGAATCACCGATAGACCCGCATTGGTGATTATAGATCAGGAACATTATCTTTGAGACATACTTACATAATGATATTTCTTAACTCTTATTGCAACTCTTTATAATTATATCATTACAAGTATACTCTCAGGTCTTTGTCCCATTATAGACAAGGTTCTAACTCTTTAGATCTCGCTGACTCTTATAACCTGCTAACTCTTAACAGTGCTAACTTTTAGCATTTATAACTCTCAGCTTTGCTAACTATTAGTTCTGATCTAAACTCCTTTAGACCAGATCTGAACTCTTTCAGATCAAACAATGTCTGTAATGTTACAAGCATTATACCATATTAATATAATATTAACAATCTTTATTCGAAATGTTTATTGTATAAATATTAACAATTAATATTCATACAATATTGGAATGGCACGTGAGCACCAGCTCCAACAAAGGCCAGCTCAATGGGTACAAGGACGAACCTCTAAAGGCCTATAAGGCCTCCATGGAGATGGGGGCGGGGGTTCGATTCCTTGGGGGTGCAGGTTACCTGCGGATTGTGTGCTGGGGCGCCAGTAGGTGCTGAGGTGTCAGCCACTGGTTGGGTACCAAAGCGTTGGTGGGCCCCACACACTCTAACAGTTGTTCCCCATCATTCTCCTCCACTTGAAGAAAACTCATCCTCGAGTGACCATATAAGTTGCCTTTAGGATAATAGGTGGAGATATCTGCTACGTTGAAAGTTCTTGATATGCCATGTCATCGGGTAGGTCTATCATATATGCATGGTCTTTTATCCTCTTCAAAACTTTAAAAGGACCATAATGTTTCTGTCTTAGTTTGCCATAAACTCTTGCAGGCAACCTCATTTTACGTAAGTGAACCATCACATTATTGCCTACATTAAACATTTTATGTTTTTTATGCTTATCTACAGCTGCCTTATATTTAAGGTTATTTTTCTCTAAGGATTGATGCACCTCTTGGAATATCTTCGAATAGGTATCCACTAAAGCAAATGCAACTGCACTAGAACCTACAATATAAGGAAGTTTGACTAGGTCCACAACATGCATTAGAATTTTAGTATAAACAATAGAGAAAGGACTCCTTCCGGTGGAACGATTGACTAAGTTGTTGTAAGCAAACTCAGCTTGTGCCAAAGCAAAGTTCTATTGTCCCTTATTGTTTCTGCATATGCATCTAATCAGATTTCCTAAAGAACGGTTTACCACCTCTGTTTGGCCATCGTTTGGGGATGTGCTGTACTAGAAAACTTCAATGTAGTCCAAAACCTTTTCCATAAATTTAGCCAAAAGAGTGCCAAGAATTTGCTATCCCTATCTGAAGTGATGGAAAGTGGTATACCATGTAAACGAAAAACTTCTTTAAAGAACAGTTTGGCTACATGATGTGCATCTGTTGTCTTATGATATGGAATAAAGTGTGACATTTTAAAATTTTGATCAACCACCACCAATACGACGTCATTGCCCTTTTGGGTCCTTGGTAAACCAAGTACAAAGTCAATAGAGATGTCAACCCAAGGTACATTAGAATATCTGTGTTTTGTACAGGTAAAGGCATGCACAAACCTGTGTTTTGTGATTGTCCTTTGCTCGTTTGACAAGTTAGGATTGATGCACCTCTTAGAATATCTTTGAATTAGTATTTGCTAAAGCAAATATAGCTGCACTAGAACCTACAGTATAAGAAAGTTTGACTAGGTCCATAACATGCCTTTAAATTTTAGTATAAACAATAGATAAAGGATTCTTTCCGGTGGAACAATTGACTGAATTATTGTAAGCAAACTCAGCTTGTGCTAAAGCAAAGTCCCATTATCCCTTATTGTTTCCACATATGAATCTAATCAGATTTCTCAAAGAACAGTTTACCACCTCTGTTTGGCCATTAGTTTTGGGATGTGCTGTGCTAGAAAATTTCAATGTGGTCCCAAATCTTTTCCACAAAGTTAGCTAAAAAGTTGCCAAGAATTTGCTGTCCCTATCTTAAGTGATGGAAAGTGGTACACCATCTAAACGAACAACTTTAAAGAACAGTTTGGCTACATGATGTGCATCTGTTGTCTTACGACATGGAATAAAGTATGTCATTTTAAAAAATTGATCAACCACCATAAATATGGCATCATTGCCCCTCTAGGTCCTTGGTAAACCAAGTACAAAGTCTATAGAGATGTCATCCCAAGGTGTATTAGGAATAGGCAAAGGCATGTACAAACCTGTGTTTTGTGATTGCCCCTTACTCGTTTGACAAGTTGGACACCTTTGCACAAATTTTCAAACATCTCTTTAAAGTTAAGGTCAGTAGTAACGTTCCTCCAAGCCAGCTATGGCCTTGTCTCTACCCATGTGGCCGCTTACGTCGCTAGAATGCATTTCCCTTAGTAACTTGTCACGTAATGAGCTCCTTGGAATACATAATCTGCTTCCTTTGAACAAATACCCATCTTGGACCAAATATTCACCTAAGGGTTGTTTCATTAGGTACTTAGTCTATACATCATCAAAATCTTCATCATTCTCATATAGCTCCTTGAGTTGTTTGAAACCTGGAACTTTAGTGGAAATGGTAACAAGTTGATGTGCATCATGAAGGTTCTAAAGGTGATTTGAGTGTAAAAGAGGTTTCAGATGGTCCAAATAACAAAGGCTAAGGCCAAACAGCTTCAAAGGGCCATAAGTAGTCAAATTGGAGCTATTGAAACTTCTATGGGACTAGAAGCTTGCGATCTGAATGCAAATGAGCTAAAGGTGTTTATTTGTCTTCAATTAGAGATTGAGACGTGATTTAGAGACGTTTGGTGACAATTGGCTTAAGGAGGTAGCTAGGGGCTTTCTTTCTATGCTATTGGGCTTAATTTGCTTCTTATGTTGCTATTTTTATGTATTTGGGCCATTTTGAACTTGTTTAGAAGAACTTTTTCTCTCAAAATTTATCTTTTAAAGTTTTTCAGCTCTTGAAGATAGTTACTGACTTATCACTCTTTGATCACCAAGAGTGTGGCGTCAAAATCCTAAATTGATCCTTGTGGCGTCCATTGACTTCTCAAGGCTTCGTTTTAGTTCTATCATCCATCTGATTTACCATTTACTTGTTATAATTCAGCCTAAACACTTAAAAAAAAGACCAACAAAATCAAACAGCAACCTCATCTTAAAAATTAGTTTTTGTTTTTATTCTGAATAATTCAATTTGAAGATCAAGGCACATCACGAGTAGCACGACAACTTAGAGCGTCTGCCATTTGGTTAGTAATTCCAAATTTATGAACAATGACATAATTGAATCTTTCAAGGTAAGTTATCCACCTAGACAACATACGATCAACTTGCTCTTGCCCTCGAAAATGCTTAAGAGATTAATGGTCAGAGGTAGACAATGAATTCTTAAGGTAACAGATATGCCTCCCATATCTTTAGAGCACAGAACACAACATAGAGTTCTTATTGATATGTTGACCACTTCTATCTTGCTTCACTTAACTTATCGCTAAAGAATGTAATGGGTTTTCTTTCTTGTGAAAGAACAACTCCTATGCCAATCTCGCTTACATAACATTCAATCTAAATTTTTTTTGGCAAAGTTAGGTAGAGATAGAATAGGCACTGTAGTCAATATCTCCTTGATCAATTCGAAGCTATGATCAGCAGATTCTTCCCATAGAAAACATTCTTTTTTCAAGCAATCGGTAATGGGTGCCACAATAGTACTAAATTTTTTAACGAACTTGCGATAGAAAGTTGCTAGGCCATGGAAAATCCTTACATCATTTCTAGTCTTTGGTTTTGGCCATTCTCTAATAGCCTTCACATTTTCTTCATCCACATGAATTCCCTCACTACTTATAACAAATTCAAGGAACACTGGTCTGTTTGTTAAAAAAATACATTTCCTAAAGTTTACAAATAGCTCATTCTTTCTCAGTACAACTAGAATTTGCCTAAAATACATTTCTTAAAGTTTACAAACAGCTCATTCTTTCTCAATACAACTAGAACTTGCCTAATATGATCAAGGTGCTCTTCTACATTTTTACTATAAATCAAAATATCATCAAAATAGACAACAACAAAGTGGGTTAAAAAGGTTTAAGTACCTGGGTCATGAGGTGCATGAATGTACTTGGTGCATTAGACAACCCAAATGGCATGACTAGCCACTCATATAGCCCATCTTTTGTTTTAAAAGTTGTCTTCCATTTGTCTCCCACACAAATTTGAATTTGGCAATATCCACTTCACAGATCTATCTTGGTGAATACTTTAGCACCACTCAACTGATCAAGCAAGTCTTCAAGTCTAAGGATGGGAAACCGGTACCTTATGGTTATTTTGTTGATAGCACGACTATCCACACACATCCTCCAACTTCCATCCTTCTTTGGAGTTAGCAAGGCAGGTATAGCACAAGGATTAATACTTTCTCATATATGTCCCTTTTGTAGCAGCTCCTCCACATTCTCTTTCAAAATTTCATGTTCTTTTCGACTCATATGATAATGGGGTAGATTTGGCAAGCTAGCTCTAGGAACAAAATCAATGCGATGTTGAATCTCCCATTAGAGGCAACTGTGTCGGTTCTGCCATTACATCAACAAATTCTGCCAATAAGCCTTGAATCTCCTTAGGTGTCGGTTTCATGGGTTCCTCCATTCCTTTCACTATTAGAAAGGCACAAGTTTTGGCACTTTTCATGTCCTCCACAAACTCATTCTCTCTAAGTCCCATGGACAATAATTTCTTCTCCTCCACTTTTGGAGAAGTGTTCTCTTGTTGGTTTGGAACCACAACTATCCGATTGTGATTCCAAGTGAAGGTATATGTGTTGTCCCTCCCCTTGTGAGCTGCATCAACATCAAACTACCATAGTCTGCCTAGTAACACATGACATGCATCCCCATCTCCACAACATCACAAAGAACTTCAAATTTGTAAGTCTTCCCTAAAGATAATGGTAAATAACATTGTTGTGTAATTTTCATGCTAGGTCCCTGCTTTATCCAGCCAATGCTGTGCGAGGCTGGATGTGGTTATGTTTTAAGTTTAAGATACTCAACAAGACTTTGGGAACCAGGTTCTCACAACTATAATTATCAATCACAATTTTACATACTTTGTTAGCCACAGTACATTTACCTTCAAAGTTGTGTTTACATTGCGTCTTATCAGGTGTTTTGGAGTGTATAGCAGCCTCCTTACAATGCATACGACTTCCTCACCATCTTCTTCAGCTACTTTAAAGTCACCATTCTCCTTTACTGTTTCTTGTTCATCATAGACCTCCTCAAGCTTGCGTTGGGTGACATTAGCAAATTTGCACCTAGGATAATCACTAGATCTGTGCCTTATCTCATTACACTTAAAAGATTTAATACCCTTTGAACTATCCATTATTTCCTTCCCCTTTGTCTCATGTTTCCTTTTGCTTACCTCTTTACCTTTAGACTCTATAAGTTTGAGAAGCTTTAGTGTGGGTAGGCTTAATATTTGGTTCAATTTTGAAATAAGGTGGTACCTTTGGATACCTCCTAGTTTTTGTGAGTCTCTCAGCCCTCAATGCCAAGTTTTGTGCTTGTATATTGACCTAATGTATTACATGGCCAACCTATCTTGGATCCTATCACTCAACTTGTTGACATATCTAGCCACTTGCTGATCCTCCGTTTCTGTCAAGTTGCACCTAACTTGCAACCTTAGAAACTCTTCTGTATAAGTTGAAATAGAATGAGTTCCTTGGATGCAATTTTAGAAATGTTGGAAGAGAATTTGTTCATAATCCAACGATAGAAAATGCCACCTCAAAAGTGTTTTCATTTGGTGCCAATGATGGATAAGTGGCAGTCCTTTTGATCATTGACCTTCTTAATGGCATTTCCAACAAGCACCTGCACCCCCACGTAGTTTGTAGGCCACTAAAGCTAGCTTATGTTTTGGAGTTACATTCACAATTTTCAAGAAACTCTCTACCTCATATTCTAAATTCAGAAACTGTTCTATCCAGTAGCACCATTAAAAGTAGACAAATCACCTTTTACCTTGTAAGAGTCATTATGTTGACGTTGTTGTCTTCCTCTTGGCAGAAACTCATCATCAAATTCTCCCTCGATTTCTTCTTCTCTGAAATCACCAACTGGAGGGGTAAAATGATTAAGCCTTCTTCGTGCAACCATGGCTGCTCCTCTTGTTCGTGGTATGACCTCAAGCTCATCTTCAGCTTCTTCCATCAAATTGACATTAATGGGTGCAGATTATGGCTGTCTACGTGTCTTCTCCTTGCAGTCATGTAGTTTTGTTGTTCTGGATCATTAATTATTGAACTCATAACTAGTTTGGTTAATGCTGCCATACGTTCCTATATTTCTGCCATACGTGCTTCCATACTTTGCTCAAATACAACCAAACGATCTCCGTTCAAGTCACTAGGGCCTGCCATCTCAAGACAAGGCTCTGATATCACCTGACATAGGACAAGCGCTGATGGGTCGTGATTTCGTTCACGAAGATGAAAATTGTTGATATCGTTTAACAAAAATACAAATTGAAAATGGTAGAATACCACTTCAAAGTAAAGTTTCTTAATACTTAAGTTTTAAAATTACAAAGCTTGAATGCTTTCCCCCTCATCTGTCATGTATTTATAGAGACCTATTGAGATTTCTAACATTTATTATAGCAATTAATGATAACTTGCAACTACTAACTACTACCAACAATTAAGGCATTTAGATACCGACATTTATTACAACACAATTAATGAAAACTACCAACAACTACCAATACTGAATTTTACATCTAGACTAATTTTTAAACTATTAACTACACCAATAAATGTAGTTGTAGGCTCTTGGAAGTTTCTCATCACATGGGCTACCTATATGGCTGTTAAGTTGTTGTCCCTCATCATTATACCTTGTTTGTTCTTAAAGGAACTTGAATAACATCAACAAAGCATTGATCATTTGGAATACTTAATTTGGGCAAATAAGTGTCTTGAACAAAGCATGAGTCTGAAATGTGCTTAATTAGCCCATTTAATGCTTCATTCAATTTCTTGGTTCTTGCTCTTGTCATTGGACCCCCCATAGATGCTCAACAGATCCTGTAACGAATCTTGTGAAGCTTTAGCAGTCTGATTCGCATCGCCATAGGGGTCTGATGACAAGGGCAAGAACTAAGAAATTAAAGAAAGCATTAAATGGGCTAATTAAGCATATTTTAGACTCATGCTTTGTTCAAGACACTCATTTGCCTAAATTATGCATTCAATATAATCAATGCTTTATTAATGTTATTCAAGTTCCTTTAGGAACAAATAAGGCATTATCATAAGAGTCCAATCACATTTAGGCCATTGTAGAGAGATACTAAGATCAGCCCAACTTACCAGCACCAACATATGTGATTTGAAGCGCAAAATAAGAAATTCATTGAGAAGTTAGCACCTCCATTCTAGATCTTGGATTTCCTGCAAATTCATGCAGCCAGTGGTAGAATTTAACATGCTTGCAGAAATTAAAGACTTCTTTTAATTCAAGAATATACTTATTGAATTAGTAGAAATTGTATTTGAATTTTACAATTGTATTTGTTGTATTAGCCATATATGTTGACTTTTGGGATTAAGGGTAGCTGTAAGTTTATTATATTTATTTTATAAGTTGTATTTTTAGACTTTGGGCGTGAGTGTAGTTGTAAGTTTGAAATTTAAGTTTGAAAGTTGTAACTTGACATCCTATGTTGTCTCTAAAAATACCATGGGACTGAATTGTTTCACAACTTAAAATTCAGGAACTAACATTTTTGAGAGTTTTCTCTTAAGTTCTTTAAAGAACTTTTATTCAGAACTTATCAAGATTTCTTCTTATAGAGTTCATCTAAACTTATCACTCACAATTTCTAATCCATCTTGAGTGTGGCGTCTATAATTTCTTATACTATAATTCTTATCTTTTATAGATAACGAGTCAAGGTCTTTATGAGACTTGGGTAAAGAAACCTCATTGAGCATCGGGTCTCACATTTTTTGTGAGGTTCACATCACTTAGGCATGTTATGCAATCTTACAATCTCTTTAAAAATAAAGCTGAAAATATGTGATGCATCATCTCATATTGATCCTTTCAATCATTTAAAATGGTCCATCTCCCTTTGGAATGAGTTTAGAATGCCTTGAAACGGGAAACCGTTCTTTCCTCATTTGCAACCCAACCCAATAATTAGGTTCAAAATTAAGCTTTTTAAGCCTTTTATTAACTTGAGTTTCATATTGCTCAATCCTCTTATTAATGTGTTGTAGCATTTTCTCATGTAATTTATTCCCAATTCTTCAGGTTCCTTTGAATAATAGTATGCAGCAAAGTACATAAAGTTCAATTCACTATCTCAGTTTATGGATGACATGTAGTCGAAGACAAAAGTTTAGTTCCCAACTTTCTTCACAAAATCTTCCAAAAGTAGCGACAGACTTGGTATCTCAATCTGAAACAATACTTCCTGGCATAATATGCAATCTCAAAATCTCCTTAAAGAATTCTACTATGTTTGATGCGAACTAGCTTGCCAAAAAAAATCACAAAGTCCATTGAACATCCATGTGTGATAGGGAACAACAGCACAACAGCCCATGCGATATGAAGTCTCAATATTAGTAGTTGTTAGTAGTTATAAGTTACTATTAATTATTGTAACAAGTGCTAGCATTCCAAGTGCCTAGTTTATTGGTAGTAGTTGGTGGTTAGTAGTTGTAAATTTTCATTAATTATTGTAATAAGTGCTGGAATCCCAAGTTCCTAAATTAATCATAGTAGTTGGTAGTTAGTAGTTTTAAGTTGTCATTAGTTGCTGTAATAAATGCTAGATATCCCAAGAGGTCTCTATAAATATATGAGAGATATGGGAGAACAAAAATAGAATTGATGATATTGATGTTGAGAGTTTTCTCTTAAGTTCTTCAAAGAAATTTTATTAGAACTTATAAAGATTTCATCTTGTGGCGTTCTTTCAAACTTATCACTCACACTTCTCATCTATCTTGAGTGTGGCATCTACCATCTTCTTATACCTTTGGTTCTTATCTCGTATAGATAACTGGTCAATGTTCTTATTTTTGTTTATCTAAAAATCTGAATTAGAACAATCCTGGGCAAAGGAACCTCATTGAGCGTCAGGTCTCACTTTTCTTTGTGAGGTTCACATCATTTGGTATTAAAGCTTAGGCTCTAATCCGGTTTGAACTATCCTTTTAATTTTTATTGATTTGTTTTCCTTCTTTTAAATCAGCAACTTTATTTTAGTGTCTAAAATCTATAACCTATATCAATTTTCTTGTTTCTTCTTGTTATTATTTTTTCTAATTCTTCATGTTCTGTTATTACATAGAAATAAAAAAAATTAGATTCCATTGATTCTGAATTTACTTTTTTAATTAAAAAAAAAACACAAGTGAAATTTGAGTGAAACACGTGAGGGAGTGTGAGAGGTATTTTTTATTTTTCTAACTTTTGCAGCAAACATGTTAAACAACAAGGACAAAAATACTTTTGAAGTTGCATCGAAAAAGGTTGATTCAAAGTTTCTCATGGAAGCTTAAATTGGTGAGATGAGAAAAATGTTGAAAGTAAAGTTGGAGTAAGTTCATAAATGGATAGATAAATTTGAATCTAGAACACAAAGGGCGCAAACACCTAGAGTTCCTAATGTGCAATTTCGAGATAAGCGTGCTACCATGAATTATGATGGCATTGATTAAGATGCTTGGGATAGATTATTGAATAGGGTAAAGAAGGTAAACAAACAACTAAGTAGGAAGACTTCCACAGAATATGGCCAACTCTAGTTTTGCATCATCTTTGCAACTAGATTGGAGTAAAAAAGATAACCAAGCTGATTCCAATTTCAATATAGAACCAACTAAGGGCCAAAACGTGGGAGGCAGCCAAGGTCATATTGCATCTCAATGTCCAAATCAAAGTTCATTGATTCTAGGTGATAACAATGTCATTGAAACTGAAAGCAAGTCAGATGAAGAACCTATGCCATCGTTGGAAGGCGCAAGTGATGGAATGGAGTACCTAGTAGATGGTAAGCTGATGGTTACTAAGCATACATTAAGTTTACAAACTGAAGAAGATGAAATGGAATTTGTTGTTGTGTTTCCCGAAGAGATACCTAATGCTTTACCACTAATAAAGGGAATCGAGCATCAAATCAACTTTATACTTGAAGCATCAATTTTAAATATTATAGCCTATAGAAGTAATCTCAATGAGACAAAGGAATTTCAAATATAGATTTGTGATCTCATAGAAAAGAGGTACGTGTGTAAGAGCATGAATCATCCTAACATACCATTAATGCTTGTACCTAAGAATGACGGGTTATAAAAGATGTGTGTTAATTACTACGCTATCAAAAATACCACTTCAAAGTTTAAGAAAGTTGTATTTGAGCCCAGTAAAGATTTGAGGACAAATACTTTTCAAGAAAGGGGGAATGATGTGAACTAGGTTGTCAAAAAAATATTACAAGATCCATTGAACATCTATGTGTGATGGGGAACAACAACACATATGATATGAAGTCTCAATATTGGTGGTTGTTAGTAGTTATAAGTTACTATTAATTGTTGTAATAAGTGCTAGCATTCCAAGTGCCTAGTTTATTGATAGTAGTTGGTAGTTAGTAGTTATAAGTTTCATTAATTATTGTAATAAGTGCTGGAATCCCAAGTGCCTAAATTATTGGTAGTAGTTGGTAGTTAGTAGTTTTAAGTTGTCATTAGTTGCTGTAATAAATGCTAAACATCCCAAGAGGTCTCTAGTTCAGGTTGTTTGAAGGGAAAGGAGAAGGTATTTGAATCTTAAATTCCCAGGAGGTCTCGAGACATCAAGTGTTTCAAGTGCTTGGCAAATGGGTATATTGCTTCTGAATGTCCAAAAAAGAGGGTGATGGTTTTACATGGGAAGCAAGGAGAGCTTGTAAGTGAAGATGAGGCCGAAACAGAAGAGGAATCTAAGGTAGAAGTGACTGAACCAGAAAAGGATTTGGAACCAATGGAGGAGAATTTATTAGTTATTCAAAAGATTTTCAGTGCTGAAGTTGATATTGATTTGGAACAATATGAAAACATATTTCATACAAGATGTCAAATCTGAGATAAGGTTTGTGCTATGATCATTGATAATGGTAGTCGTACCGATGTTCATCTACTACTTTAGTGGAGAAACTGGGATTAACTACTGTTCCACATCCCAAACCATACAAATTGCATTGGCTTAATGACAAGCGAGAGATTCAGGTTACAAGACAAGTTCGCTTGCCGTTCTTCATTAAAACCTTTCATGACGAGGTTTTATATGATGTGGTTCCTATGATAGTTAGTCATGTGTTATTAGGACATCGATGGCAATTTAGTAATGATGTGACTTCTAATGGGCAAAGGAACACTTATTCATTTGTATTGAATGGGAAGAAAAGAATTTGATGTTATTGAGTTCTCAATAAGTTACAGAAGATCAGTTGCGGAATCAAAGGAAGATGGTGGAATCGGGTAAAAGGCTGATGTTAGCCAAAAAGGGAGATGTTGAGCAAGCACTAGCTTCTGTGGAGGTTGTTTTCATGGCTTGGACAAAGCCTTTATTGCATGTGGAGGGTCTGGATTTGCCAATGTAGGTTGTGGAGTTGCTTGAAGAGTTCACAGATGTATTTCTAGAAGAGCTGCCATTGGGATTACCACATATTTGAGGGATAGAACATCAAATTAATTTGGTGCCTGAAGCTTCACTTTCTAATAGACCAGCATATAGATGTAATTCGGAGGAAGCAAAGGAGATCCAAAGGCAGGTTGGTGAGCTTTTAGAGAGGGGGCTATGTGAGTGAGTCACTTGTCCTTGTTCTGTACCTACTTTGCTTTTTTCAAAGAAGGATGGTACCATGAGAGAGTGTGTGGACAGCCGAGCTAATGAGGGCACGACTAACAAATGGAATGCAGAACCTATTCAAGTTTTAGTTGGTCCGGTTACAAGGGCTCGAGCTAAAAGGTTTAAGGAAACTCTCAATGGACTGATTCAAAACATTTGGGAATAGATAAATTCATGGGAGTGCAGGAAAGATATTCCACGTGTTCCACAAAGTTGGATTTTCATGATTCAAGCCGTGGAATAATCTAGAAGAAATTTCTCAGATCACAAAATGGATGGAATTAGTAGAGTTTTCTAAATTGGTGATCACAGCAGCCCCTTTGAGCAATCCAAGTAGTTAGAAGCTTTTGGGAGCCTACAATAAATATTTATTATAGTAGTTGTAATATTTAAAATAAAGCCTTAGTTGTTGGTGGTTGGTAGTTAGTTAAAATCTGCGGCTGCGTTTATTGTTGTAGTTGCAAAGTTTGAAACATTTATTGTTATAGTTGCAAAGTTTGAAAAACAACTAGTTTAAAGCCATGTTGGTAGCTACTAGTTTTAAGTTGTCATTCAATAGTATGATAAATGCTATCATCCCAAATGTTCACTATAAATACATAAGGGATGATAGAAAAGGATTCAGCAATTTTGATTAAGAAAACAATTCTCTTGTTATTTTAGAACTCTTTGAACTTATCGGAATAATTTTTGTGGCGTTCTCCTTCGACTTATCAATCAATCATTCCATAATTGATTGTGCCATCTTCATTGTACCAAGTTTCTTGCTTCAATATAAGCAACGAGTGGCAGTTTTATACAAATCTGTTTCTTGATGATCTAGGAGCCCTTCTTGATCCACAACGTTATCAATTTCTTGGCGTGGATCGTATCAGTTGGTATCAGAGCTTGGCACTAGTTACAGGTTTGCCTATCCTTAAAATTCGAATTTCTCTTGGTGAGTTCTTGGAGAATTGTTGCTGGAAATTGTGATGTTTATTTGATTAGTTTGATAAGAACCTATAAAGGATTACTACGAGTGAAACAAAGGCAAGAGTGGTGAGAACATAAGAGGGTAAAAGCCAATTTGTTTTTATGTGAAACACGAGTGAAAGTTGAATGAATCATTCTGTGAGTGAAACATGTGAGCGAGTGTGTGAGGTTCCTTTTTCTTAACTCTGTTTTGCAGCAAACATGTTGAACAACAAGAACAAAAATACTTCCGGAACTGCATCAGAAGAGGTTGATCCAAAGTTTCTCATGGAAGCTATAATGGATGTGGATGATGAGAAATACGCTGCCCAAGGTGAACTGCTGGTTGCAAGAAGAGCTCTAAGTATGCAGGTCCAAGATGATGATGAAGTCCAACGAGAAAACATCTTTCATACTAGTTGCCATGTGCAAAACAAGGTATGTAGTGTGATTATTGATGGAGGTAGTTGTACTAATGTTGCTAGTGCTACAATGGTGGAGAAATTAGGGCTGCCAATAATTGAACATCCCCGGCCTTACAAATTGCAATGGCTCAATGACAGTGGCGAGGTGAGGGTTACTAAACAGGTGTTACTTTCCTTCTATATTAGAAAATACGAAGATGAAGTTCTGTGTGATGTAGTTCCAATGCAAGCTGGACACTTGTTACTTGGCCGACCATGGCAATTTGATCGGCGTGTTAAGCATGATGGTTTTACCAACAAATATTCATTTTAGTTTAATCAAAGGACAATCACTCTAGTCCCTTTGCAACCAAAATAGGTGTATGAAGATCGAGTGAGATTACAAAAAGAGAGTGATCAAAAGAAAGAGAGTGAGCAAAAGAAAAAAAAGGAAAAAAAAAGGTCAAGAAAAATGAGAGAAAAGCAAACGTCTATGCAAAAATGAGTGAAATAAAAAGAGTATTGTTTCTAAATTAGCAAATGATTGTACTTTTATACAAAGAGGCGTATTTAAACACTAACCAACTTGATGATGTCTTTCCCAAGGAGATTCCACATGGTTTACCTCATATTTGAGGAATTGAACATCAAATAGATTTTGTGCCCGATGCTTCCATTCTAAATAAACCAGCCTATCGAAGCAATCCCGAGGAGGCAAATGAGATGCAAAGGCAGGTTAGTGAATTGATGAAAAATGGGTATGTGAGGGAAGTTATGAATCAGTGCGCCGTACCAGTGATTTTAGTTCTTAAAAACGATGTATTGTGGAGAATGTGCATTGATTGCCGAGCAATTAATAATATAACTGTAAAATATCATTATCTTAGTCCTCGCTTTGATGATATATTTGATGAGCTGCATGGTGCTTGTGTATTTTCTAAGATTGATTTAAAGAGGGTGATGAATGGAAAAGTGCTTTTAAAATGAAATACGGCTTATATGAGTGGTTGGTTATGCCATTTGGATTAACTAATGCACCAAGTACTTTTATATGATTAATGAACCAAGTATTGCGTGCTTTCATAAGCAGGTTTGTTGTTGTTTATTATGATGATATTCTCATTTATAGCAAAAAATTGAATGATCATATTGTACATTTTAAATCAGTTTTGGATGTACTTAGAAAAGAGAAGTTATTTATTAACTTGAAGAAGTGCACCTTTTGCACCGATAAGCTTGTGTTTCTTGGTTTTGTTGTTAGTGCACAAGGAATACAGGTTGATGAAGAGAAGATTCGTGTGATTCAAGAATGGCCGAGTCCTACAAGTGTAAGTAATGTTCGTAGTTTTCATGGGCTCGCTAGTTTTTACAGGAGGTCTGAAAGTCTTTAGCAGCATCACCGCACTGTTTACTGAAGTCATCAAGAAAAATGTTGGATTCAAATAGGGAGACAAACAAGAGAAGTCATTCTAATTGATCAAGGAAAAATTAACTCATGCACTTTTACTTGCTTTGCCTGATTTTATTAAAACTTTTGAAATTGAATGTGATGCTTCAAGTATGGGTATAGGTTCAGTTCTGATGCAAGGAGGAAAACCAATAGCATATTTCAGTGAGAAATTAACTAGGGCAGCTTTAAATTATCCTATTTATGATAAAGCATTATATGCATAGATTCGAGCATTAGAAACATGGCAACACTACCTTTTGGCCTAAGGAGTTTGTGATTCACACTGATCATCCTTAAAAGATTTGAAGGGTAAACATAAGTTGAACAGGAGACATGCAAAATGGCTGGAATTCATCTAGACATTCCCATATGTCATTCGATACAAGCAAAGTGAGGAAAACATCGTTGTCGATGCACTTTCTCGAAGGTACGCATTTTAATCTATTCTTGATGCAAAATTAATTAGTTTTGAGCATATTAAAGAATTGTATCCTTTAAATCATAATTTTTGTGAGAAGTTTTAGACTTCTGAGAAAACTGTAGTAGGTAAGTTCTTTAGGCATGAAGGCTTCTTATTTCGAGAAAATAAATTTTGTGTGCCAAATTGCTCTTTGCGTGATTTGTTAGTAAGGGAATCCCATGGTGGAGGGGTTAATGAGACATTTTGGAGTCGCTAAGACCTAGCTATTTTGCAAGAACATTTCTCTTGGCCACACATGAAAATAGATGTTGAGAGAATTTGTGGTAGATGTATTACATGTAGGCAAGCGAAATTCTGAGTGCAACCTTATAGTTTTTACATGCCACTACCTATTCCCAATCAGACTTGGATTGATATTTTAATGGACTTTGTGTTAGGTTTGCCTAGGTCTAAATGTGGTAAGGATTTAATTTTTGTGGTTGTGGATAGATTTTCTAAGATGACACATTTCATTCTATGTTACAAAACTGATGATGCCTCACATGTTGCTGATTTATTCTTTAGAAAAATTGTAACATTACATGGTATGCCTAGAACAATAGTTTCAGATAGAGATGCTAAGTTCTTGAGTTACTTGTGAAAGACTTTATGGTGTAAGTTAGGAACTAAGTTATTATTTTCTACTACTTGTGATGTGCCCTGATCTTCAAATTGGGTTATTCAGAATAAGAAAAAAAACTGATTTTTAAGATGAGGTTGCTATCTGATTTTGTTAGTCTTTTTTTTTAAGTATTTAGGCTGAATTGTAACAATAAATGGTAAAATCAGATGGAGGATATAACTAAAAAGAAGCCTTAATAAGTCAATGGACGCCACACTCTTGGTGATCAAAGAGTGATAAGTCAGTAATTATCTTCAAGAGTTGAAAAACTTGAGAAGATGAATTTGAGAGAAAAAGATCTTTTTTTTCGTGCATGAATTTCCAGAATGAGGCAACTACCTCTATAAGACTTTAAGATGCCTTATATAGGCTTACAAAATGAGGGGGAAACCCTAATATTACCTAATTAACTTAAAACGCCCAAAAAAATTCCAATATGACTTAACAGTTTAAAATAAAACTAAACAAGTTCAGAATAGCCCAAATACATAAAAGAAAAAGAGATAAGTGAAGTAAATAAAAATGAAGCAAATTAAGCCCAATAATATGGAAAGAAAGCCCTCAGCTGCCTCGTTAAGCCCAGCGTTACCAAATGCCTCTAAATCACGTCCCAATCTTTAATTAAAGACAAATAAACACCTTTAGCTAATTTCCATTCAGATCGCAAGCTTCTAATCCCATAGAAGCTTCAATAGCTCCAATTAGACTACTTATGGCCCTTTGAAGCTGTTTGGCCTTAACTCTTGTTATTGGACCATCTGAAACCTCTTTTACACTCAGCTCACCTTCTTGAGTTAATTTAGAACCTTCATGATGCATATCATCACCCTCGGGCAGAGAATGATTTGCCCTCAAATCAGAATCTTCTGGATCTTTCAAATAAGAAGATAAGTCCTTCACATTAAAAGTGGCTGAAACATTATAATCACCTGGAAGATCAACTTTTTAAGCATTATTATTCACCTTCTCTACAATCCGAGAAGGTCCATCAACTCTTGGCATCAACTTGGACTTCCGCTTGTTAGGAAATCTTCCCTTGCTAAGATGAATCCAAACAAGATCACCAGGTTCAAAGTTAATCATTTTTCGTCATTTATTAGCATGCTTAACATACTTAGCTGTTTTCTCCTCAATATGAATTCGAACCTGCTCATGAAGCTTCTTCATCAATTCTGCCTTCTTAACCCCATCCATAGATGTCCTCTCATCAATTGGAATAGGAACAAGGTCAATAGGAACAAATGGATTAAACCCATACACAATCTAAAATGCTGAAAATTTTGTAGCCCCATGCACACTACGGTTGTATGCAAACTCCACAATAGGCAAACAAGTATCCCAACTCTTTAAGTTCTTGTTTATAACAGAACGTAATAAAGAAGATAGAGTACGATTCACTACCTCAGTTTTCCCATCAGTTTGTGGATGACAAGCAGTACTGAAAAGCAACTTCGTTCCAAGCTTCTTCCAAAGAGTCTTCCAAAAATAGCTTAAGAACTTTGTATCACGATTAGAGACAATGCTTTTAGGGATTCCATGCAAACGTATAATTTCCCTAAAAAATAAATCAGCAATATGAATAGCATCATCAGTTTTGTTACAAGGAATAAAGTGACATTTTGGAGAACCGATCAACCACAACCATCACTGAATCCTTCCCACGCTGTGTTCTAGGTAATCTAAGCACAAAATCCATACTAATATCCATCCATAGTTGCTCTGGGACAGGTAAAGGCATGTATAGTCCATATGCATTCTCTTTACCCTTAGCTTTCTTGTAAATTACACATCTTTCAACAACTTTATGAACATCCTGTAACATATCAGGCCAAAAGAAGTGCTCTTTCAGTAGCTCATACTTTTTCTTCTCTCTAAAATGACCACTAAGACCACCCCATGAGCCTCATGCACAAGCAACTCATGCAAGTATCCTGAAGGTATACACATTCTGCCCAATTGGAACAAGTAACCATCATGCACAAAGAACCCATCACAAGCTCCTTTATGATGCAGGCTCATGTGTTTAGAAAAAGAATACCACAAGATTGGAAGAATGAAAACAAACACTGAATAAAAGAAAAATTGGTGCAAGCTCCCCACTCAAGAGAATTACAATGGGATACAGAATAATTCACCACCCAAAGAACCGTACAAGAGATACAGAACTCTCAAACTCACCACTCTAAGGAATCCACCCAAGAGATACAGAGTTAAATGTAGAAACTCTCATAAGAGAACTCTCCCACATACAAGTAATTTAAAATTCACTCCCTCCCTTCTCCTCTCATCCTTAGGTATTTATAGAGAGTTCTTGGGAGGGCTACTGCAAAGCACTCATTACAACATTAAAACTTGGTGGTTGAGAGTTTACAAAAGACTACAATTAAGACTTACAACTACCCTTACACCAAAAGTCTACAAATACAGCAAATACAATAAATGAAGCATTAAATTCAAACATAATATGCTCTAATTCAACAAAGCGTGCTCTAAAGTCTTGCATGGAGACAAAAGTCTTCAATTCTTGCAAGTTGTCAAGATTTGGCTCACCTACTAGCTGTCTGACCTTCCTTTAGTTATTAGGATTCAACTTACTCTAGAAAACTTATATTTATGTGCTGTAAAAAAGAATTTAGAACTAGACACATATAATTTTTCTAGTAGTATGAAGATTAGCTAGTAATTTCTTCCGAAACAGTACTAGATAAATCCCAAATTTACCTTTGAAATTCATTACCTTTCCTTGAGTCTTTAGAGTACGAATGTAACTAACTTGAATTCATTTGGTTCTATTTTTAGCTCCATGTGATCAGACACTCCTGTGTCACTTTAGCACATTTAGATATCATATTAGCAAAGTATGAATCACTTGTATATTGTTCTTTCACCTGTTCAAAACCCAAAAGCCTTGCATTTAACATAGAAATTAATGCATACCTCCTAGAAAGAGCATCAGCAATAACATTAGTTTGCCTATTCTTGTATTTTATAACATACAAAAATGGCTCCATGAACTTTACCCATTTGGCATGTCTTCTATTCAGCTTGTTCTGCCCTTTAAGATACTTTAACGATTCATGGTCAGTATGAATAACGAACTCTTTAGGTAATAGGTAATGCTGCCATACCTCGAGAGCTCGAATCAATGCATAAAACTCCTTGTCATAAATAGAGTAGTTTAAACGTGCCCTATTCAGCTTCTCACTAAAGAATGCAATTGGCCTCTTTTCTTGCATCAAAACAGCCCCGATACCAACTCCTGAAGCACTACACTCTATTTCAAATGTTTTAGCAAAATCAGAAAGTGCTAAAACAGGAGCAGAACATAATTGTTCTTTAATCAGCTGAAATGCCTTCTATGCATTCTCATTCCACCTAAACTCATTCCCCTTTTTCAAACACTCTGTCATAAGCGCAACAATAGAACTAAAAAGTCTTTAATAAATCGCCTATAGAAAGAGGCTAAACCATGAAAACTTCTCTCACATCTGCAACACAAGTAGGTTTAGGCCAATCATGAATTGCCTTAACCTTCTCCTTATCAACTTTAATTCCACTACCACAAACAACATATCCCAGAAAAAAAAAAAAAACACTATCGTGGCAGAAATAACACTTCTTGAGTTTTCCATACAACTTAGCATCACGCAAGGTCTCAAATACAGCCCTAAGATGCCTCACATGTTCATAAAATTTTTTGCTATAGATCAAGATATCATCAAAATAGACCACAATAAATAGCCCAATAAACTTTCTCAAAACATGATTCATAAGTCTCATAAATGTACTAGGTGCATTAGAAAGCCCAAACGGCATCACAATCCACTCATACAATCCATACTTTGTTTTAAAGGCTGTTTTTCATTCATCATCTTCTTTCATCCTAATTTGGTGATATCCACTCATCAAATCAACTTTAGAAAAATAAACAGCACCATGCAATTCATCAAGCATATCATCAAGTCTAGGAATAGGGAATCAATACTTAACCGTTATCTTGTTGATAGCCCAACTGTCCACACACATTCTCATGGTACCATCCTTATTTGGAACAAGCAAGGTAGGCATTGAACAAGGACTAAGTGACTCACGCACATAGCTCCTCTTTAAGAGCTCACCAACCTGCTTTTTGATCTCCTTTGCTTTTTCTGAATTACATCTATATGCTGGTCTATTAGGAAGTGAAGCTCCAGGCACCAAATCAATTTGATGCTCTATACCTCGAATAGGTGGCAATCCCAATGGCAGCTCTTCCAAAAATACATCTTTGAATTCTTCAAGCAACTCCACAACCTGCCTTCGCAAATCCAAACCCTCCACTTGCAGTAAAGGCTTTGCTCAAGTCATGAAATCAATCCCCACCGAAGCTAGTGCTTGTTCAATATCTCCCTTTTTGGCTAACATCAGCCCCTTACCCGATAAATGTTGGTATCTAAATGCCTTAGTTGTTGATAGTGGTTGGTAGTTAGTAGTTGCAAGTTAGAGAAGATCAATTAATGAAAACTACCAACAACTACTAATACTGAATTTTACTTTTAGACTAATTATCAAATTGTTAACCACGCCAATAAATGTAGTTGAAGGGTCTTAAAAGTTTCTCAACACATGGGCTACCCACATGGGATGTTGTGTTGCTGTCCCCTATCACAATATGCCCATTTCCCAAGCACTTGAAACACTTGATGTCTCGCGACCTCCTAGGAAATTAATGTTCAAATACCTTGATGCAAACGACATTGCACAGCCTATACGCATACAAGACAAAGAATTCGCACGTGGGCTTGGAAGGGCTCAAGTCCATCAATCACATGATACATTAAGTTTGCCAAATGGGCCGATCACAAGACTTAGAGCCAAGCAATTTAAAGAAGCATTAAATGGGCTGATTCAACAAGTTTGTGGGAGGGCAAACACTTGCAGGCCTAGCATAAGCCCAAATAGATTTCAAATCAATCCAAATTAGATTCAAGGAAACCTAATCACTTTGATTAAGGCAGAATTTCTGGAAAGTTGAATATTCAAGGAAACATAATTCCTTTGATTTAGGCATGTTTTCTGGAAATTTGAATATTCAAGGAAACATAATTCCTTTGATTTAGGCATATTTTTTGGAAAATTTGAATATTCAAGGAATCCTAATCCCTTTGATTTAGGCATGTTTTCTGAAAATTTCATTAAGTTTGAATTTTGTTGTTATATTAGTTGTAAGTTTGAAATTTGTATTTGAAAGTTGTAACTTGACATCTCTTATGGTCTCTATAAATACCATGGAGATTGAGAGTGGGAGGACAGATTTTAGACAATAATATTTGAGAGTTTTTGTGTTTTTCTTTCATTCTTGAAAGGACTTGAACTTATCAAGCTTGTTCTTGTGGCGTTCAAACAACAAGACTTATCACCTAGATTCTTGAAATGTCCTTGGGGTTTCTTGGTGTGGCGTCCTATATCCATCCATAGTCTTGGTTCTTGGTTTGCTAACTCAAGGGTTAAGACTCGTCAAACCTGCGTCTTGAAGATCTCGAGATCAATTCCATATTGTGGTGCTGGGTTTTGTCACATTGTTGGCAAGGTTCATATCATTTGGTATCAGAGCTTTGGTTTCAAGGCAAGTTTGAATTGTCCTTTTATTTTATTTCATTGTTCCATTTATCTTTACATAAATTCGTATTTTATTTTATTTCTGGTTTCTGATTCAGAAAAAAAAGGAAAAAAAAAAAGAAAAGAAAAAAAAAGAGAAACAAAAGAAAAGGCCATAAATTTGTTGCAAATTCTAAATTTTGAATTTCATCAGTTTGTCTACAACTTTGAACCAAATTTCCCACGTATGTTACTAGCATCATTTTCTTAAGGATGTATTCTTGAATCGCGTGACTTGTCTCGGTTGATTCTCATATTGAATTGCCACTTGAATCTTGATTATTTTTTAGTCTGATTAAGGGTTAAAAGAAGACACGTGAGTGGAAAAAGGCAAAGAGAGGTGAGAACATAAGAGGGTAAAAGCCGTTTGAGTGCTAAACACGAGAGTAAGTAAATTTTCTTGAGTGAAACACGTGAGGACTGCTTGTGAGGCCTTAACTGTATTTTTTGCAGATTCTAAACATGTTACACAATCAAGAAAACTCAAATGAAGAGGTACAACAACCAACCAATCCTAACCTACAGTTGCAGGCGTTATTGGGTGAAATGAGGCGGATGATGAGAACCGAATTAGAGCAAATTCACGAAAGAATGGACCGGCTGGAAAATTTAGGGCAGCATCAAAACTCGCCCATTGGGCAACCACCTAGGCGAGTGCAACTAGGAGTACAAAAGGGAGATGTTGGAGATGAAGAGGAGTTGGATGAGCTGGATGAACCACCAATGAACCAAGGTAGATTTAGGCGTGGATTTGGAGATATAGGTGCTAGGAGGGGAATACCTAGGCGAGATGATGACTTGGGAAGCATTAAGGTGAAGATTCCATCTTTTCAAGGTAAAAATGATCCTGAGGCATATCTAGAATGGGAGATGAAGATAGAGATGATCTTCGATTGTCACAACTATTCCGAGGCCAAAAAAGTAAAATTGGCTGCAATTGAATTCACTAACTATGCTATTGTTTGGTGGGATCAATTGTTGAAGGAAAGGAGGAGAAATCACGAACGACCTGTTGAGACGTGGAACGAGATGAAGGCCATCATGAGGAGACGCTTCATTCCTAGCTACTACCATCGGGAGTTGTATAACAAGTTGCAACGTCTAACTCAAGGATCCAAGAGCGTTGATGAATACTATAAAGAAATGGAGGTTGCTATGATCCAAGCAAATGTAGAGGAGGACAGAGAAGCCACTATGGCTAGGTTCTTGCATGGCTTAAACCGAGAGATAGCGAACATAGTGGAGATGCAACATTATGTCGAGTTGACAGATATGGTGCACCAAGCTATCAAAGTTGAGCAACAATTGAGGCGAAGGAACATAGTTCGGAGGGGATCAAGCATGGCTGCCACAAACTCATGGCGACCAGCCCCTAAAAGAGATGAATTTTCATTAACTAAGCCTAAGTCTGAGCCATCTAAGGATGCCAAACAAGCTGCGACGTTGAAACAAGAGAAAACTGAATCCACAACTTCAAGAAATCGTGACATTAAGTGCTTCAAATGCCAAGGTAGGGGACATATAGCTAGCCAATGTCCAAACAAAAGGGTAATGGTGATCAACACTCAAGGGGAGATCGAGTCGGAAGATGAGCAAGATGATGAAGTGGATGATATGCTACCTCTTGAAAATGACTATGAAGGACAATATGCAGTAGAAGGAGAATCATTGGTGGCAAGACGAGCTCTTAGCGCACAAGTTAAGGAAGAAGAAAACAATCAGCGAGAAAACTTGTTCCATACTAGATGTTTCGTGAACAACAAAGTTTGCAGCGTTATAGTTGATGGTGGGAGTTGCACCAATGTTGCCAGCACCGAATTAGTAGAAAAATTGGCATTACCTACCTTGAAACATCCACGACCATACCGACTTCAGTGGCTGAATAATTGCGGAGAAGTCAAGGTAACCAAACAGGTGATGGTGGCATTTTCCATTGGCAAATATGATGATGAGGTACTTTGTGATGTGGTACCTATGCATGCATGTCACATCTTATTGGGATGACCATGGCAGTTCGATAGAAGAGTCACGCATGACGGTTACACCAACAGGTACTCTTTTATCATCAAGAAGCAGCCTATAACACTTGTACCATTAACACCAAAACAAATTCTTGAAGACCAACTGAAGATGCAAAAAGTGAGTGAAAAGAGAAAAGAAAATGAGAGAGAAGCCATAGCTACGAGAAAAGAAAATGAAAGGAGAGAAAAAGAGAAAGGTAAAGTCATGAAACATGGTGAAAATGAAAATGAGAGAGTTGCAGCCCGAGAGGAAAGATATAACTATATTGAAAAAAAGTGTGAGATCAAGAGAGCTTTAATTTCACAACAGCCCCTTATAGTACTTATGTACAAAGAGGCCCTTTTGTGTACTAACGATCTTGCTGGATCTTTGCCAAGCAATATTATTTCTCTTTTGCAGAAATTCGATGATATCTTTCTTGAGGAGGTACCTTCAGGCTTACCTCCAATTCGAGGAATTGAACATCAAATTGATTTCATACCTGGTGCAACAATTCCAAACAAGCCCGCTTATAGAAGTAATCCTGAGGAGACGAAAGAACTTCAACAGCAAGTTAACAAGCTAATGGAAAAAGGATATGTTAGAGAGAGCATGAGTCCCTGTGCAGTTTCGGTCCTACTAGTGCCTAAGAAGGATGGGACATGGAGGATGTGTGTTGATTGTCGAGCCATCAATAACATAACGGTAAAGTATCGCCATCCTATTCCTCGATTAGATGATATGTTAGATGAACTACATGGATCTTGTGTGTTTTCTAAGATTGATCTCAAGAGTGGATACCATCAGATTAGGATGAAAGAAGGTGATGAATGGAAAACTGCATTTAAAACAAAATATGGTTTGTATGAATGGTTAGTTATGCCTTTTGGATTAACTAATGCACCTAGTACTTTCATGAGACTTATGAACCATGTTTTGCGTGCTTTTATTGGAAAATTTGTAGTTGTGTACTTTGATGATATCCTGATATATAGTAAAAGCCTAGATGCTCATGTTGACCACTTAAAGCTTGTTTAAGAGGTTTTAAGGAAAGAAATGTTGTTTGCTAACCTTAAGAAATGTACTTTTTGCACGGACAAACTTGTGTTTCTTGGTTTTGTTGTAAGTTCTAAAGGAATTGAGGTTGACGACGAAAAGGTGAAGGCAATTCATGATTGGCCAACGCCTACTTCAGTGACACAAGTTAGAAGTTTCCATGGCTTAGCTAGTTTTTACCGACGTTTTGTTCGGGATTTCAGTAGCATAGCCGCACCCTTAACTGAAGTCATCAAGAAGAATGTTCCATTTAAGTGGGGAGATGAGCAAGAAAAAGCATTCAAGCTAATCAAAGAGAAATTAACTAATGCACCTTTACTTGTTTTGCCTAACTTCACTAAAACGTTCGAAATTGAGTGTGATGCTTCAGGTATAGGTATTGGAGGAGTGTTGATGCAAGAGGGAAGACCGGTTGCATACTTTAGTGAGAAATTGAATGGTGCAGTCCTAAAATATTTCACTTATGACAAAGAATTGTATGCATTAGTTCGAACTTTGGAGACCTGGCAGCACTATCTATTGCCGAAAGAGTTTGTTATTCATACAGATCATGAATCTTTGAAGCATTTAAAAGGACAGCATAAGCTGAATAGACGCCATGCAAGTTGGGTGGAGTTCATTGAAACATTCCCCTATGTGATCAAATATAAACAAGGTAAGAAAAATATAGTTGCTGATGCACTATCACGCAGGTATGCCTTGCTTTCAACCCTTGATGCTAAATTGCTTGGATTTGATTACATTAAGGAGTTATATGCAAACGATTTTGATTTTGGTGACTTGTTTAAAATTTGCACTAAAAGGGCAAGTGGAAAGTTTTATCTACATGATAATTTTCTGTTTCGAGAAAATAAATTGTGTGTTCCACATTCATCCTTGCGTGAATTACTTGTTCGAGAAGCACATGGTGGTGGTTTGATGGGTCATTTTGGGGTAGCAAAGACTTTAGGTGTATTGCATGAGCATTTCTTTTGGCCACACATGAAATGTGATGTAGAAAGGATTTGTGTGAGATGCATCACTTGCAGGCAAGCTAAGTCTAGGCATCAACCACATGGGTTGTACACACCCCTCCCTACTCCTAATGCACCTTGGGTTGATATCTCTATGGATTTTGTTTTGGACTTACCTAGGACTAAGAAGGGGAGAGACTCAGTTTTTGTGGTTGTTGATAGGTTCTCTAAAATGGCACATTTTATTGCATGTCATAAAACTGATGATGCATCACATATAGCTGATTTATTTTTTAAGGAGATTGTTGGGTTGCATGGCATGCCTAGGACTATTGTTTCTGATCCAGACTCGCGATTCTTGAGCTATTTCTGGAAGACTTTGTGGGGAAAGTTGGGAACAAAATTGTTGTTCTCTACTACATGTCACAAGCGAACTGATGGTCAAACTAAAGTAGTGAATAGAACTTTATCTACTTTGTTGTGTGCTATCATACAAAAAAATTTGAAAACATAGGAAGATTGTTTGCCGCATGTTGAATTTGCTTATAATCGTTGTGTTCATTCCGCAACTAAGTTTTCACCATTTGAGATTGTCTATGGGTTTAATCCGTTGACTCCTTTAGATTTAACTCCTCTACCTTTCAGCGAACGTGTTAATTTAGATGGAAAAAAGAAAGCAGATTTTATTAAGCAGATTCATGAGAAAGCAAAGCAAAGCATAGAATGGTGGACGGAACAATATGCCAAACAGGCCAATAAGGGACGTAAGAAGGTTGTCTTTGAACCAGGAGATTGGGTTTGGTTACATATGAGGAAGGACCGTTTTCCTGAGCAAAGACGTTCTAAACTCCTTCCTAGGGGTGATGGACCGTTTCGCGTATTGGAATGCATAAATGACAATGCTTACAAAATTGAATTACCTGGTGAGTATGGTGTTAGTGCTAGCTTTAATGTTTCTGACTTATCTCATTTCGATATAGGTGATGATGCAAATGATGATTTGAGGACAAATCTTCTTCAAGAGGGGGAGAATGATGCAAACGACATTGCACAGCCTATACGCATACAAGACAAAGAATTCGCACGTGGGCTTGGAAGGGCTCAAGTCCATCAATCACATGATACATTAAGTTTGCCAAATGGGCCAATCACAAGACTTAGAGCCAAGTAATTTAAAGAAGCATTAAATGGGCTGATTCAACAAGTTTGTGGGAGGGCAAACACATGGAGGCCTAGCATAAGCCCAAATAGATTTCAAATCAATCCAAATCAGATTCAAGGAAACCTAATCACTTTGATTAAGGCAAAATTTCTGGAAAGTTGAATATTCAAGGAAACATAATTCCTTTGATTTAGGCATGTTTTCTAGAAAATTTGAATATTCAAGGAAACCATGTTTTCTGGAAATTTGAATATTCAAGGAATCCTAATCCCTTTGATTTAGGCATGTTTTCTGGAAATTTGATTAAGTTTGAATTTTGTTGTTATATTAGTTGTAAGTTTGAAATTTGTATTTGAAAGTTGTAACTTGACATCTCTTATGGTCTCTATAAATACCATGGAGATTGAGAGTGGGAGGACAGATTTCAGACAATAATATTTGAGAGTTTTTGTGTTCTTCTTTCATTCTTGAAAGGACTTAAACTTATCAAGCTTGTTCTTGTGGCATTCAAACAACAAGACTTATCACCTAGATTCTTGAAGTGTCCTTGGGGTTTCTTGGTGTGGCGTCCTATATCCATCCATAGTCTTGGTTCTTGGTTTGCTAACTCAAGGGTTAAGACTCGTTAAACCTACGTCTTGAAGATCTCGGGATCAATTCCATATTGTGGTGCTGGGTTTTGTCACATTGTTTGCAAGGTTCATATCATACCTTCTCCTTTCCTTTCAACGAACTTGAACTAGCACTTCCCTTGCTGAACTCCACTTTCTCATCATGTTTAGGTGTGTTCCATGTCTGGGAATGTAAATAAACAACCTTTGTATTACTTGACGTAGTTGACCTTATATGGATTCCCCATCTTTTCTTCTATCTTACTACTTTAGTTGCAAGTTTTATGACATCCTCAAGAAATATGAAGGGCTGTAACTCAACAACATTAGCTATGTCCCTTTTCAATCCATCAAGAAATCTAGCTATTGTTTGCTCTTGAGGTTCATTGAAATCACAACGAATTAGCAACAGCTCAAATTCTTTCACACACTCCTCCACACTCAAGGAACCTTGCCGCAAAGTCTGGAGTTTGATGTATAATTCTTGTTTATAGTAATCCAGAACAAATCTCTTCTTCATTAATCTTTTCATAAGTGGCCAGCTAGTAACTTCTTCTTCTTCATCCCTTCTTCGCTGAGCTTTTAAGTTTTCCCACCACAAAAATGCATAATCGGTAAACTCAAGTGCTGCTACCTTACACTTCTTTGCCTTAGGGTACTCATGCCAATTAAACACCCTTTCTACATTCTGAACCCAATCAAGATACTCCTTAGGAGAACTAGTACCTCTGAATGGTGTTATATTAAGTTTGATACCACTAGTATGGTCATTTTGCTGCCTCCTTATCCTACTCCTATCTTTAGCCTCATCTCCAGCATCCCCTAGGTCATTACAAGGTGCCCTACACGCTACCTGCCTTTGTTGGGGTTGCAAAGTATTTCTTTGCATCATTTCTATAATTGCAGCAAGTTGTCCATGAATTTCAGTAATCTCATCTCGAAATTCATCATGAGCTCGTTGTAAGCCCATGAGTTGAGCTTGTTCTAAACTCAGTCCCTTTGGTGCTCTACTTGCATCATCTTCAGCCATTATTAACAAAAATCCCAAACAAGTATGAACAATGAACAACATAACCAGTAGCTAAAACATACTTCTCAAACTGAATTTTTCACCAATTCAGTAAATAAAACCAGATAGCAACAATTGACTCAAATTCAAAATTTCTAGGTTTAGAAATAACTCAACTCAGCCAAATCATCTCCAGTCCACCAACTACTAAGAAATAATTTTAATGCTTCAGAGTTGTAATTCAAAAACTACTAACCTCAAATATTAGAGACCTAACTTGATGAAGAACCCCACGAAATTATATAAAATAAAAACAGCAAGAAACCTTCAATAGCTAAAAGTTCAGTTCGCACACTGAAATCCTATGCTCTGATACCAGATGATGTGCCCTAATTTTCAAATTTGGTTATTTAGAATAAGAACAAAAACTAATTTTTAAGATGAGGTTGCTATCTGATTTTGCTGGTCTTTTCTTTATGTATTTAGGCTGAATTGTAACAAGTAAATGGTAAAATCAGATAGAGGATAGAACTAAAAAGAAGCCTTGATAAGTCAATGGATGCCACAAGGATCAATTTAGGATTTTGATGCCACACTCTTGGTGATCAAAGAGTGATAAGTCAGTAACTATCTTTAAGAGTTGGAAAACTTGAGAATATAAATTTTGAGAGAAAAAGATCTTCTTTTTTGTGCATGAATTTCTAGAATGAGGCAACTGCCTCTACAAGACTTTCAGATGCCTTATATAGGCTTACAAAATGAGAGGAAAACCCTAATATTATCTTATTAACTTAAAAAGCCCAAAACAAGCCCAATATGACTTAACAATTTAAAATAAAGCTAAACAAGTTCAAAATGGCCCAAATACATAAAAGAAAGAGAGATAAGTGAAGTAAATAAAAATGAAGCAAATTAAGCCAAATAATATGGAAAGAAAGCCCCCAGCTGCCTCGTTAAGCCCAACGTCACCAAATGCCTCTAAATTACGTCCCAATCTCTAATTGAAGATAAATAAACATCTTTAGCTCATTTCCATTTAGATTGCAAGCTTCTAATCCCATAGAAGCTTCAATAGCTTCAATTTGACTACTTATGGCCATTTGAAGCTGTTTGGCCTCAGCTCTTGTTATTGGACCATCTGAAATCTCTTTTATACTCAGCTCACCTTCTTAAGTTGATTTAGAACCTTCATGATGCACATCAACTTGTCACCCACAAACTGATGGTCAAACCGAAGTAGTAAATATGACTTTGTTTACTTTGTTGAGGGCTATAATTAAAAAGAACATCAAAACTTAGGAAGAATGTTTACCACATGTTGAGTTTGCTTATAATCGTACTATTCATTCTGCTACTAAGTTTTCACCATTTGAAATTGTTTATGATTTTGATAAGAACCAGCAAGTTGATCACCATTCGGCTAAGGTTGGAAAAGATCCTTTAAACATTCATGGAGGACCAATGACAAGAGCTAAAGCTAAAAGGATGAAAGAAGCCTTAATTTGTTTAATGGAAAACATTTGGAAGGAGCAAGCTAGTCAAGTTTCGGTCAAGGTTCTAAGGATGCAAGAAGAATCTAAAATGGTCAACATGATTCAAGCAAGTCCAAATCATGAAGACAAGAGCCCAGCCCTATTAGAATGAAGTTTTTAGCTTATCTTGAAGAATAAAAAGGCCATTCGGCCATGTTGGTGATCAGGTGTTATGGAGTGCAAATTAAGGTTCAATGGATCAGATGTGATTAAGGAGCATGATCAGATATGATTAATATAATGTGATGTACAAGTTGAAGTTAAATGCAAAGGACAAAAGGAGTTACAAATGAGTTATGCTATAGTTATCTTAAATGGTGTAATTTGTAACTATTCTTAGCCTTTGTTCTATATAAACAAGGCTGAGTTTTTTTTCATGGGGAAGAACATTTCGTGATATACAAAGTTTGGAGCACTTGAGAGTGTTTTGTTTTTAAGTTCTTTCATGAACTTTGGAATTTATAAAGTTTATTCAGCTTGTGGTGTTCAAATCCTTCAAATCTTTGTTTTTCGTTAAACTCATCAACTTTCATAGTTTGTGGTGTTTTGGGGAAATCAAAGTACTGTTCTAATTATTTTATCATCATTCCATTGATTAAGCATTAGAATAGTTTCTCTTACTTCATTCTTAAACGATCGGGTTTATTTCAATTCATTGGAGGGTGTTAATTTGCATTCCATGTGTATCATAGCTATCTAGCTATTGGGGTGTATGATTGTCAAAATTAATGATTTTCATCGGATTTTAATTCTTTAACTCCATTGGATTTAAAGCCATTACATTTGTCTGAAAGTGCTAAATTAGATGGAAAGAAATAGGCTAAATTTGTTAAGCAGATACATGAGAAAGCAAGACTGAACATTGAGAGGAGAATGGAACAATATCCAAAACAAGCTAATAAAGGGCGTTGACAGTTGATTTTTGAACCCGGAGATTGGGTTTGGTTGCATATGTGGAAAGAAATATTTTTGGCACAACAGTGATCTAAGTTACTTCTAATAGGAGATGGACCATTTCAAGTCCTTGAGCGCATCAATGACAATGCATATAGTTAGATTTTCCAGGTGAGTACAATATTAGTGCCACTTTTAATGTTACTAATTTAAGTCTTTTTGATGTAGGTGATGATTTGAGGACAAATCTTTTTCAAGAGGAGGGGAATGATGAGGACACGAGTAACAAATGGAATGCAGAACTTATTCAAGTTTCAATTGGTCCGATTACAAGGGCTTGAGCTAAAAGGTATAGGGAAACTTTCAATGGACTGATTCAAAATATTTGGGAAGAGGTAAATTCATGGGGGTGCAAGGAACATATTCCACGTGTTCCACAAAGTTGCATTTCTGTGATTCAAGCTTTGAAATAATCTAGAAGAAATTTCTCAGATCACAAAGTGGATGAAATTAGAGGATTTTTTTAAATTGGTGATCACAGCAGCCTTTTTGAGCAATCCAAGTAGTTAAAAGACTTTGGGAGTCTACAATAAATATTTATGATAGTAGTTGTAATATTTGAAATAAACCTGTAGTTGTTGGTGGTTGGTAGTTAGTAAAAATCTGCAGTTGCATTTATTGTTGTAATTGCAAATTTTAAAGAAAACTAGTTTAAAGCCATGTTGGTAGTAGTTGATAGCTACTAGTTTTTAATTTGTCATTCAATATTATAATAAATGCTAGCATCCCAAATGTTCACTATAAAAACATAAGGGATGATAGGAAAGCATTCAGCAATTTTGATTAGGAAAACAATTCTCTTTGGTTCTTTTAAAACTCTTTGAACTTATCGGAATAATTTTCGTGGTGTTCTCCTTTGACTTATCAATCAATCATTCTATAATTGATTGTGGCGTCTTTATTGTACTAAGGTTCTTGCTTCAATATAAGCAATGGGTCACGGTTTCATACAAATATGTTTCTTGACGATCTTGGAGCCCTTCTTGATCCACAACATTATCAATTTCTTGGTGTGGATCATATCACGAGTTATCAACAAGATAACAATTAAGTATCGATTTCCTATTCCTATACTTGATGATATGCTTGATGAATTGCATAGTGCTGTTTATTTTTCTAAAGTTGATTTGATGAGTGGATATCATAAAATTAGAATGAAAGAAGGTGATGAATGGAAAACAACCTTTAAAACTAAGCATGGATTCTATGAGTGGTTGGTGATGCCGTTTGGGCTTTATAATGAACCTAGTACATTTTTTAGGCTTAGGAATAATGTTTTGAGGAAGTTTATTGGGCTGTTTGTTGTGGTCCATTTTGATGATATCCTGATCTACAGTAAAACTTTTGGTGATTATGTAAGGCATCGTAGGGCTGTATTTGAGACCTTGTGTGATGCTAAGTTGTATGGGAAACTCAAGAAGTGTTATTTCTGCCAAGATAGTGTTATCTTTCTTGGGTATGTTGTTTCTGACAGTGGAATTAAGGTTGATTAGGAGGAGGTTAAGGCAATTCGTGATTGGCCTAATCCTATTAGTGTTGCTGATGTGAGAGATTTTCGTGGTTTAGCCTCTTTCTATAGGTAATTTATTAAAGATTTTAATTCTATTGTTGCGCCTATGATAGAGTGTTTAAAAAAGAGGAATGAGTTTAGGTGAAATGAGAATGCACAGAAGGCATTTGAGCTGATTAAAAAAAAATGTTATACTCCTATTTTAGCATTTCCTAATTTTGCTAAAACGTTCAAAATAGAGTGTGATCCATCTATGCTTGGAATTGGGGTTGTTTTGATACAAGAAAAGCGACCAATTGTATTCTTTAGTGAGAAGCTAAATGGGGCATTTTTTAAACTACTCTATTTATGACAATGAGTTTTGTGTATTGATTCTGGCACAAAATCGATTTGATGTTCAATTCCTCGAATAGGTGGTAAACCAGGTGGAATCTCCTTAGGAAAGACATCATCAAACTCCTGCAAAAGAGAAACAATTAAACTATGCAGAGACGAGTTAAGTTAGTTATTGTTTAAATACGCCTCATTGTATAAAAGTACAATCATTTGCTAATTTAAAAACACTGCTCTTTTTATTTCACTACTTTTTGCATAGAAGTTTGCTTTTCTCTCATTTTTTTCAGCCTTCTTTTTTTCTCTTTCTGATTTTCATTTTTTTTCTTTTCCTCACTCTCTTTCTTTTGATCACTCTCTTTTTGTAATCTCACTTGATCTTCATAGACCTGTTTTAGTGACAAAGGGAATAGAGTGATTGTCCTTCGATTAAACAGAAATAAATATTTGTTGGTGAAACCATCGAGCTTAACATGCCGATCAAATTTCCATGGTCGACTTAGTAACAAGTGTCCAAGTTGCATTGGAACCACATCACACAGAACTTCATCTTCATATTTTCCAATACGGAAGGAAACTTTGGATCAACCACTTCTGATGCACTTTCGAAAGTATTTTTGTTCTTGTTGTCCGACATGTTTGTTGCAAAACAAAGTTAAAAAAGGAAAAGGAATCTCAGACACTCGTTCAAATGTTTCACTCAAAGAATGATTCACTCAACTTTCACTCGTGTTTCACACAAAAAAAAGGGCGGCTTTTACCCTTTTATGTTCTCACCACTCTTGCCTTTTTCCACTCGTAGTAATCCACTATAGGTTCTTATCAAACAAATATCACCATTTCCAACAACAATTCTCCAAGAAGTCACTAAGAGAAAATTGAATTTAAAGGCTTAGAAAAATAAAGCTGTATCATGGATATTTTTTTTGGAGCAAGGAATTCGTGTTTGTGGAATCAGAAAGGAACTTAAGATGTAAAATTGAAATAAAAATTAAAAGAGCGGAATCACAATATTTTTATTTTTAAAAAAATATAAAGATAGGCAAACCTATGACTAGTTACAAGCTTTGATACCAATTGATACAATTCACGCCAAGATATTGATAAAGTGGTGGATCAAGAAAGACTCTAAGATTGTCGAGAAATAGATTTGTATGAAATCACGACCTGTTGCTTATATTGAAGCAAGAAACTTGGTATAATGAAGACTCCACAATCAATTATGGAATGATTGATTGATAAGTCGAACGAGAACACCATGAAAATTATTTCGATAAGTTCAAAGAGTTCTAAAAGAACCAAAGAGTATTTTCTTAATCAAATTGCTGAATGCTTTCCTATCATCCCTTATGTATTTATAATGAACATTTGGGATGCTAGCATTTATTACAATATTGAATGACAACTTAAAAACTAGTAGGTACCAATTATTACCAATATAGCTTTAAACTAGCTTTTTCATACTTTGCAACTACAACAATAAATACAGCTGCAGACTTTAACTAACTACCAACCACTAACAACTAAGGCTTTATTTCAAATATTACAACTACTATCATAAATGTTTAATGTAGCCCAAAAGCTTCTAACTGCTTGGGTTGCTCAAATGGGCTGCTGTGATCATCAATTTAGAAAACTCCTCTTCATGTCTAAAGAATAGGCTGTTGTGATCACACAATTTGTGTGTGCCAAATTGCTTAAGATGAGGGGAATTTTTGTGAGGAGTTTCAAACCATGATTTTTGTTGTGATCACCAATTCCCCTCCTCGTGCCTAAATAACTTACCTATTGCATTTTTCTCACACGTCTGAAACTCCTCACAAAAATCATGGTCTAAAGGATACAATTCTTTAATATGCTCAAACCAAGTATTTTTACATTAAGAGTAGAAATTAATGCATATCTTCGAGAAAGTGCATCAGCAACGATATTTTCCTTACCTTGCTTGTATCGGATGACATATGGGAATGTCTTGATGAATTCCACCCATTTTGCATGTCTCTTGTTCAACTTATGTTGGCCCTTCAAATGTTTTAAGGACTCATGATTGGTGTTAATCACAAACTCCTTAGGCCAAAGGTAGTGTTGCCATATTTCTAATGCTTGAATCAATGCATATAATTCTTTATCATAAGTAAGATAATTTTAGGCTGCCCCACTTAATTTCTCACTAAAATGTGATATTGGTCTTCCTTATTGCATAAGAATTGAACCTATACCCATACCTAAAGCATTACATTTAATTTCAAAGGTTTAAGTAAAATCAGGCAAAGCAAGTAAAGGAGCATGAGTTAATTTTTCCTAGATCAATTGGAATGCCTTCTCTTGTTCATCTCCCTATTTGAATCCAACATTTTTCTTGATGACTTCAGTAAGCAGTGTGGTGATGCTGCTAAAGTCTTTCACGAACCTCCTGTAAAAGCTAGCGATCCCATGAAAACTATGAACATTACCTACACTTGTGGGACTCGGCCATTCTTAAATCCCACAGATCTTCTCTTCATCAACCTATATTCCTTGTGCACTAACAACAAAACAAGAAACACAAGCTTATCAGTGCAAAAGGTGCACTTATTCAAGTTAGTAAATAACTTCCCTTTTCTAAGTATATCCAAAACTGATTTTAAATGTACAACATGTTAATCCAAGTTTTTGCTATAAATGAGAATATTATCAAAATAAACAACAATAAACCTGCCTATGAAAGCATGCAAGACATGATTCATTAATCGCATAAAAGTACTTGGTGCATTAGTTAATCCAAATGGCATAACTAATCACTCATACAAGTCGTATTTCATTTTAAAAGCAGTTTTCCATTCATCACCCTCTTTCATTCTTATTTGATGATACTCACTCTTTAAATCAATATTAGAAAATACACAAGCACCATACAGCTTATCCAACATATCATCTAAGCGAAGAATATGATGACGATACTTTACCGTTATATTATTAATTGCTTGGCAACCAATGCACATTCTCCACGATCCATCTTTTTTTCGAAACCAAAATCACTTGCACGACGCACGGACTCATACTTTCCCTTACATACCCCTTTTTCATCAATTCACTAACCTGCTTTTGTAGCTCATTTGCCTCATCGGGATTGCTTCGATAGGTTGGTGGGTTTGGAATTGAAGGACTTGTAACCAAAATCTCCCCCTTTTCATTAACCCAACATAATTTGTATGGTTTGGGATACGGAACAGTAGTTAATCCCAATTTCTCCACCAAAGTAGTAGATGCAACATTGGTACAACTACCAATATCAAAGATCATAGCACAAAACTTATTGCAGATTTGACATCTTGTATAAATGATGTTTTCGCATTGCTCATCACCGATGATGTGAACCTCACAAAAAAAAGTGAGACCCGGTGCACAATGAGGTTCCTTTGCCAAGGATTGTTCTAATTCAGACTTTTATATAAATAAAAAAAGAACCTTGACCTCATTATCTATCAAAGATAAGAACCAGAGGTATAAAAAGATAGTAGACGCCACACTCGAGATAGATGAAAAGTTATGAGTGATAAGTCTGAAAGAACACCAGAAGATAAAATCTTGATAAGTTCTAATAATAGTTCTCTGAAGAACTTAAGAGAAAACTCTTAACATTAATATCATCAATTCTGTTTTTCGTTCTCCCTCATCTCTCATATATTTATAGAGACCTTTTGGGATGTCTAGCATTTATTACAACAACTAATGATAACTCAGCACTACTAAATATCAACTACTACTAATAACTTAAGCACTTGAGATTTCAGCACTTATTACAACAATTAATGAAAACTCACAACTACTAACTATCAACTACTACCAATAACTTAAGCACTTGAGATTCCATCACTTATTACAACAATTAATAGTAACTTATAATTACTAACAACCACCAATATTGAGACTTCATATCACATGGGCTGTTGTGCTATTGTTCCCCATCACTAATGGATGTTTAATGGACCCTTGTGATATTTTTAGCAACCTAGTTCTCATCATTCCCCCTCTCTTGAAAAGGATTTGTCCTCAAATCTTTACTGGCCTCAAATACAACTCTCTTGAACTTTGAAGTGGTATTTTTGATAGCGTAGCAATCAACACACATCTTCCATAATCTATCATTCTTAGGCAAAAGTAATATTGAAATTGTAGGATGATTCATGCTCTTATACACGTACCTCTTCTTTATGAGCTCACAAATCTGTATTTGAAGTTCCTTTGTCTCATTGGGATTACTTCTATAGGCTGTAATATTTGGAATTAATGCTCCAGTTATAAAGTGGATCTGATGCTCGACTCTACTTATTTATGGTAATGCATTAGATATCTCTTCGGGAAACACATTAACAAATTCATTTTCATCTTCTTCGATTTGCAAACTAAATGTACACTTAGTAACCATAAGCTTACCATATACTGGGTACTCTATTCCATCACTTGCATCTTCCAACAGTGACATAGGTTTGTCATCTGACTTCTTGATTTCAGTTTCAATGACATGGTTATCGCTTAGAATCAATGCACTTTGATTTGGACATTGAGATGCAATATGACATTGGCTGTGTCCCACGTTTTGGCCCTTAGTTGGTTTTGCTTTGAAATTGGAATCAGCTTGCTCATTATTTTTACTCCAATCCAGTTTCAAAGATGATGTGGAAGTAGAGTTTTGGTCACTTCTTGTGGAACTCTTCCTACTTAGGTATTTGTCTACCTCCTTTGTTGTATTCAACAATCTATCCCAAGCATCTTCAATAATGCCATCATCATTCATGGTAGCATGCCTATCTTGAATTCGTAATTTAGGAACTCTTGGTGTCTGCGCCCTTTGTGTACTAGATTCAAGTTTATCTATCTGTTTATAAACTTACTCCAACTCTACTTTCAATATTTTTCTCATCTCACCCATTAAAGTTTTCATGAGAAACTTTGAATCAACCAATGCAACTTCGGAAGTATTTTTGTCCTTATTGTTTAACATGTTTGTTGCAAAACAAAGTTAGAAAAATAAAAAGAACCTCACACACTCCCTCACGGGTTTCACTCAAAGAATGATTCACTCAACTTTCACTCGTGTTTTTTTTTAAATTTAGAAAAGTAAATCTGGAATCATGGCATCTGAATTATTTATTTATTTTTTTTGTCTCTCTTTTTTTATTTAAATGTAATAACAGAACTTGAAGAATTAGATAAAGTAACAGACATGAAGAAACAAGAAAATTCATATAGGCTACTGATTTTTAGAGACTAAAACCTAGTTGCTGATTTAAAAGAAAGAACAATCAATGAAAATTAAATGGATATTTCAAACCTGATTAGAGCCTAGGCTCTGATACCAAATGATGTGAACCTCACAAAAAAAAGTGAGACTCGATGCTCAATGAGGCTCCTTTGCCAAGGATTGTTCTAATTCAGATTTTTATATAAATAAAAAAGAACCTTGACCCATTATCTATCAAAGATAAGTTCAGAGGTATAAGAAGATAGTAGACGCCACACTCAAGATAGATGAGAAGTTGTGAGTGATAAGTCTGAAAGAACGCCAGAAGATAAAATCTTGATAAGTTCTAATAATAGTTCTTTGAAGAACTTAGGAGAAAACTCTCAACATTAATATCATCAATTCTATTTTTCGTTCTCCCTCATCTCTCATATATTTATAGAGATCTCTTGGGATGTCTAGCATTTATTACAACAACTAATGATAACTCACAGCTACTAACTATCAACTACTACCAATAAGTAAGCACTTGAGATTCCAGCACTTATTACAACAATTAATGAAAACTCACAACTACTAACTATCAACTACTACCAATAACTTAAGTACTTGAGATTCCATCACTTATTATAACAATTAATAGTAACTTATAACTACTAACAACCACCAATATTGAGACTTTATATCACATGGGCTGTTGTGCTATTGTTCCCCATCACCAATGGATGTTCAATGGACCCTTGTGGTATTTTTGGCAACCTAGTTGTCATCAACTGATATCAACTTCAGCACTCAAAACCCTCTAAATTACTTATAAATTACCCCCCATTGGTTCAAAATCCTCTTCTTATTCAGTCACTTCTACTTTAGATTCCTCTTCTATTTCGGCCTTATCTTTACTTAGAACTCTCCATGCTTCCCATGTAGAGCCACCACCATCTAATGTGGACATTCAGATGCAATATGCCCATTTCCCAAGCACTTGATATACTTGATATCTCTAGACCTCTCAGACACATTTTCCTTGCCTTTAAAAGAATCTGAACTAGCACTCGCTTGGCTGGACTCCACTTTCTCATCCCGTTTAGGTGTGTTCCATGTCCGAAAAGGTGTAGAAATAGCCTTTGTATTACTAGGTGTAGTTGACCTCATATGGATACCCCTATTTTCTGCTGTTTTTTTTTACTTTAGTTGCAAGCTTTATGACATCCTTAAGAAATATAAAGGATTGTAACTCAATAGCATTAGCTTTATCCCTCCTCAATCCATCAAATTATTTCACATACTCTTCTACACTCAAGGAACCTTGCTGCAAAGTCTGGAGTTTGATGTATAATTCTTGTTTATAGTAATCGGGAACAAATCTCTTCTTTGTTAATCTTTTTGTAAGTGACCCTCCAGTAACTTCCCCTTCATTATCCCTTCTTCGCTGAGCTTTTAAGTTTTCCCACCATAAAAGTGCATAATCTATAAACTCAAGCGCTACTACCTTAACTTCTTTGCCTCAGGGTTCTTAAGCTAACTAAACACCTTTTCTATCTTCTGAACCCACTCCAAATACTCCTTAGGAGATTTAGTACCTCTAAATTGTGATATTCTGGTTCACATCATTTTCTCTCTCTTGGAAAAGATTTGTCCACAATTCTTCACCTATAGCAAAAGTTTTTAAATCAGCAACATTAAATTTTGTATTTACATTGTACTCACCTGGATGCTTTAGCCCTTAGGTGTTATCATTAATCTTTTCAATTACTTGAAATGGACCATCTCCCCTTAGCAGCAATTGAGAATGCCCTTGGGTTGAAAATCTTTCTTTTCGCATTTGCACCCAAACCTAAACATCAGGTTCAAAAATTTGCTTCTCACCCCCCTTTATTGGTTTGAGTTGCATATTGCTCCATCATCTCCTTATTTTGCACTCACGTTGATGTGAACCTCGTAAAGAAAAGTGAGACCCAATGCTCAATGAGGTTCATTTACTCGAGGATCATTCTAATTCAGATTTTTAAATGAACAAAAATAAGAATCTTGACCCGTAATCTATAAGAGATAAGAACTAAAGCTATAAGAAGATTGTAGACACTACACTTAAGATAGATAAGAAGTTGTGAGTGATAAGTCTAAAAGAACGCCACACGATGAAATCTTTATAAGTTATGAATAAATTTTTTTCAAGAACTAAGAGAAAACTCTCACCAATATTTTTTCATGAATTTGTGTCTACTCTTAATCCCCATGGTATTTATAGAGACCACATGAGATGTCAAGTTATAACTTTCAAACTTAAATTTTAAATTTACAGCTACTGTATACCCAAAAGTCTAAAAATGCAACTAACAAAATTAATGCAACAAACTTATAGCTACCATCACATCTAAAAGTCTATAATTACAACTAACACAATAAAATAAATTGCAAAATTCAAATCTAATTGCTACTAATTCAACAAGCATGTTCTTGAATTAAAAAAAGTCTTTAATTTCTGCAACTATGTTAAATTTTGTTGCTGGTTGCTTAAATTTGCAGGAAATCAAAGTTCTAGATGGTGCTGATTTTCCTTCTAAATTTTCTTTAGAATGCTTAGAATCTTGTGCTGTAAAACTGAGAATTCTAAAGTTGATATTGAAATTAAAATTTCTTACTTTGAACCTTTCTCTTCTGTGCTAATGTAATAACAAAGCATTGATCAACTTGAATATTCAATTCTATCATAATAGTATCTTGAATATCACATGAAATTGAGATGTGCTCAATTAGTCCATTTAATGCTACATTAATTTCTTAGTTCTTGTCCTTGTCATTGGACCCCATGGATGCTCAAAGGACCTTGTGAATTCATTCATTTTGACTATCACACATTTGGCCAAGGATGGAGAGGTAAGTGAGAGAATTTTGTTTTTGTTCTTCCAAGTGTTGAAAACATACGAAGCCTCTCTTCTTCTTCTTCTTCTTCTTCTCTCATGGATGGCTTAAAATGAATATAAAAAAATGGAGAAAGAAATATTTATTTTAGACAAGAGTTGTTCAAAATAATTATTTTATGAAAATTATTTCCAACAATGATACTAGAGTTGTATATATAAAATTTACCATCTCTATTTTATAAACAAATTTTTTATCTAAAGAGTTTGAATACACGTTGCTAGAAATTCTAAATTTAAGCTATCATTTTAGCTCCATAATCTCACCAAACCGTTATGGACTAAATTGTTCAAAAATACACGTTAATGTGAGCTCTTCACTTGGATAATTGGAGGACTTAAAGTTTTGTAAAGTTACTTTAATTAGGTAAGTGTTTTTAAACTTTGTTTTTACACAATTATTCATCATATATAAATTTTTTATAATAGATATACATAAGCATATATGTGATATATGTGTTTATATGCTATAAATGAGTGTATTTTGTTAACATGTTTTCACTACGTTGTGTAAATTTTGAAATTATATGTACACTCTTAAATTACACAATCAACTCAACACCGGTGTCAGAATCACACGTATAATATTTTGACTTGTTTTGAAATTCTAAGGACATTTATGGCCACTTTGCAACAAAATATCCAATTCTCAGAGACCGAAACCCCCCAAAAATGCAATCCGAGGCTAAGGCACACGAACTTTTTGAGGTTTTTGAATTTTGTTTATTTTGACACTGAAAAATAGTAAAAAACTCAAAACGTTTAAAGAAAAAAGCCGTACGTCAATACACAATCTATGAAAAAGATCAAATACCTCGAAGGAGAAAATGCCTTGCTGAGCTTGAACGAGCGATCAGAGGGCCCAAACGATAGATTTTGGCCTCCAACCGCAGATTTCACACTAGGGCCAACAGGCCGAAGGTAGAGCGCACCAATATCCTTGAAATGGTACATCATATGTGCAATTTGAACATCTGTAGCTCAAGATATGATTTCTTAAAGATTCTTTAGATTATTCAACACGAGGGTCCCAAAGATTCGGTGTTGGAATCATGCGTATAATTTGTAATGTGACTCATTTCGAGATTCTAAGTCCATCTACGGTCAATTCACACAAAAATATCCAAATCCTGAGGCCTGAAACGCACAAAAATACGGTCCGAGGCTAAGGTAAACAAACTTTTTGAGGTTCTTGAATTTTATTTTTTCGCTGAACAATAGTAAAAAATCACTAACTTTTAATGGAAAAAGTCATACATCAATACGCATTCTTTTAAAAAAGATCAAATTCCCTGAAGTAGGAGAAAATGCTTTAATCGAGCTTGCGATGAATTTTGGCCTCCATCCGCAAGCCTTACACTAGGGCCAACAGGTGGAATGTAGGGCACACCGATAGCTTGAAAATGGTACATCATATGCATGATTCGAACACCTGTAGCTCGAACGTTTCTTGAGGATTCTTCTGATTCTTTGATAGGGGGTTCCAAAGGTCCGATGTTAGAATCACGCGTATAATATTTCGTTTGACTCATTTCAAGATTCTAAGGATAGCTACGGCCACTTCGCATAAAAATATATCCAACTCTTGAATCCCAAAAACCCCAAAAATATGGTTCGGGACTAAGGTACACAAACTTTTTGAGGTTCTCAATTTTTTTTAAATTTTAGCGCAAAAAAATAGTAAAAAATCCAAAGCTTTTAACAAAAAAAAGTCATACTTCAATACGCACTCTATATAAAAAAAAGATAAGATTCCTCGAAGCAGGAGAAAATGCCTTGACCGAGCTTGAGTGAGCGATTTAAGGGCCCAAATGATAGATTTTAGCCTCCATCCATAGGCTTCACACTAGGGCCAACAAGGCAAAGGTAGGGTGCCCCGATAGCTTTGAAACGGTACATCATATGTGCGAATCGGACACCTGTAGCTCAAGATATAGTTTCTCGATGATTCTCCAAATTCTCCGGTAGGGGGGTCTTGGAGGTCCAATGTTAGAATTACGCGTATAATATGTCAATAATATGTCTTTGACTCATTCAAGATTCTAAGGAGATCTATGGCCACTTCGCACCAAAATATCCAACTCTTGGGGCCCGAAAGGCCTAAAAATACGATCTAGGCCTAAGGTACACGACCTTTTTTAGGTTTTCGAATATTGTTTATTTTGGTACAGAAAAATAGTAAGAAAATAAAAAAAATTAACAGAAAAAGCCGTATGTTAGTACGCATTCTATAAAGAAGGATAAAATTTCCCGAAGCAGGAGAAAATACTTTGACCGAGCTTGAGCGAGCGATTTGAGAACTTAAAAGACGTAATTTTGCCTTGATCCACAGGCCTCACTCTAAGGCCAACAAGCTGAAGGTCTAGTACACCGATAGCTTTGAAACAGTACCTCGTATGCATGATTTAGATACTTGTAGCTCGAGATATGATCTCTTAAAAATTCTCCCAATTCTTCGATATGGGGTCTCGGAGGTCCGATGTTAGAATCATGCATATTATATGTTGTTTGACTCATTTTGAGATTCTAAGTCCATCTACGGCCACTTCATATGAAAATATCCAACTCTTGTGGCTCGAAAACCCCAAAAACGCGTTCCGGGGCCTTGGGCGAATTTTGTTTATTTTGGAACATCAAAATAGAAAAAAAAAATTAAAAAAAACATTTAACGGAAAAAAGTCATACATCAATACAAATACTATAAAAAAATTAAAAATTTCTCGAAGTATAAGACAATGCCTTGGCCGAATTGGGCGAGAGATTGAGGCCCAAACGATGAATTTTGGCCTCGATCCAACAGTATCATGCTGAGGTCAAAAGTCCAAAGGTAGGATGCACTGATAGCTTTGAAACGGTACATCATATGCATGATTCAGACGATTGTAGCTCGAGATATGGTTTACTAAAGATTCTCCCGATTTATCAATAGAGGGGTCCTTGAGGTCTAGTGTTAGAATCACACGTATAATATGTTGTTTGACTCATTTTGAGATTATAAGTCCATCTAAAACCGCTTTGTACCAAAATATCTAACTCTCAGGGGCCAAATCCTAAAAAAAATGGTCCGAGAAAACGGTACATGAACTTTTTCAGGTTCTCGAATTTTATTTATTTTGGTGCAGAAAATAGTAGAAAATTAAAAACTTTTAACAAAAAAAGTCGTACGTTACTACGCATTCTATAAAAAAAGATAAAATTCTCCAAATCAGGAGAAAATGCCTTAAACAAGCTTGAGCGAGCAATTTTAAGGCCTAAATGACAAATTTTGACCTCCATCCATGGGCCTCACATTGAGACCAATAGGTCAAAAGTAGGGTATGCCGGTAGCATTGAAATGGTACATCATATGCGTGATTTAGACGCCTAAAGCTTGAGATATAGTTTTTCGAAGATTCTCTCGATTCTCTAACAGGGGACTCCTAAGGTCCAGAGTTAGAATCACGCGTATATATATGGCGTTTGACTCGTTTTGAGATTCTAAGTTCATCTACGTCCATGTCATATGAAAATATCTAACTCTTGATGCTCGAAACTCCAAAAACGCGGTCCGGGGCTAAGTTACACGAACTTTTTGAGATTCTTGAATTTTGTTTATTTTAGCACATAAAAATAGTAAAAAATTAAAAAATTTAATGGAAAAAGTCGTACACCAATACGTATTCTATAAAAAAAGATAAAATTTTTCGAAGTAGAAGAAAGTGACTTGGCCAGCTTGAGCGAGCGTTTTGAGGGCCCAAGTGATGAATTTTGGCCTTGATCTGCAGGCCTCACATAGAGGCCAATAAGTCAAAGGTAGGGCACACTGATAACTTTGAAATGGTACATTATATGCGCGATTCAACACCTTTAATTCGAGATATGGTTTCTTGAAGATTCTCCCAATTCTCTGACAGGGGGTCCTGGAGGTCTAGTGTTAGAATCATGCATATACTATGCCGTTTGACTAGTTTCAAGATTTTAAGTTTATTTACAGCCACTTCGCACCAAAATATCCAACTCTCAGGGCTTAAAACCCTAAAAATTATGGTTTAGGGATAAGGTACATGAACTTTTTGAGGTTTTCAAATTTTATATATTTTGGCACCAAAAAATAGTAAAAAATAAAAACAATTTAACAAAAAGTGTCGTACGTCAATACACATTCTATAAAAAAAGATAAAATCCCTAAAAGAAGGTGAATATGCCTTGACCGAGTATAAGCAAGCAATTTAAGGGTCCAAACAACAAATTTTGGCCTCCAACCTAGGCCTCACACTAGGGCACTCCAATAGCTTCAAAAAGGTACATTATATGTATGATTCAGATGCATGTAGCTTGATATATGGTTTTTCGAAGATTCTCCTAATTTTTCGACAGGGGGGTCCCCGAGGTCCGGTGTCAGTATCATGCATATAATATGTCGTTTGACTCGTTTTGAGATTCTAAGTCCATCTACGATTAATTCACACAAAACTATCCAACTCTCGGGGCCTAAAACCCTAAAAAATACGGTCCGAGGCCAAGGTACACAAACGTTTTGAAGTTCTCAAATTTTGTTCATTTTTGTGTTGAAAAATAGTAAGAAATAAAAAACATTTAACGGTAAAAGCCGTACATCAATACGTATTCTTTAAAAAAGAATAAAATTCTCCAAAGTGGCAGAAAATACCTTGGCCAAGCTTGAGCTAGCGATTTGAGGGTCCAAACTGATAATGTGTATTCATGGTGCATGCATGTGATTATGTTCATAGCTCATTTTTTCTAATGCATGACAATTATACATAATTACGCAGCGGAATTGGAAACTAATTTTCTAAGCAACAAACATACTGAATTAAAGTTTTGTTATACTAACAAGTCTAGAAAATCATACCTTTAAAACCTTTGGACATTTCTTTACTTTAAATTCACATTGTAGTTAACTCTTGAACAATTCTAGGCTTTAACAAAGTGGTGAGATTGAAATTCTAGAATGGTAGCTTTGTTTGATCAATTTTTAGCAGGATTCAATTTCAAAATACTCTCAAAATTGGGTGGTTTGTTGATTTACAAAATTGAGACCATAATGAAACAAGTTCAAAACTTGTTATTTATAGATAACAAATTTGGGGGGGGAGGGTTAAATGCAACACTTACAAACCTTTAGTCACCTTACTCTTTGCATGGTTGACACTTGTCACTTATGCATCCCATGCATGTTGCCAAGTGTCAATCATGCAAAGCCCTAATGTACCATTTGTAAAAACAATGTCCATGTGTCAAGATTTCTTTGACATGCAATAAGGACCTCTTTACAACATTTGCAAAGTATGTTTTTCATTTTTTAGAGAGGTCCTAAAACTTATTTTGCTTTTCGAAATCATCTTGGATCGAACCGTTCGATCCTTCTTGCTACCTTAGTGCTCAACAAGTACACTTCATATTGTGAGCTCTCTAGGTTCACCTCTGTTTGTCTTACAGAACTCTTCCACAAGTCCATGAATAATGCCCTAGACACATGTTACGGATATTATGGAATGGAGTGTTGAACCATACAAGTTGAGGTCAACCATATTTGTAAAATTCCTCCACCACTTATATCCTAGAAGATATAGACATAAATCATCATCGTTAAATCTCTATATGCTCAACCATGAACTTATGTCTAGATTTGTATTTCCATAAAACAATATCTGTAAACACCTGTGCGATATTGGTTAAACTTACAAAAAACTCTTTTGCGGGGGTTTTATGTTTTTGGCCATAAGACTTTCTAAAATACATTTTTTAGAGCATCAAGATATACAACTCACCCATATGAGGAACAGATCCTATATTTATGCACACCGAACTCTATGAGCACTGGACCATACCCAGCGGTCAGACCATAAAAGTCTCTGATATGCGTGGAACCAAAGCATGGTGGATCACTCACAAACCTACCGTGGTGCTCAGGTCAAAGGATCATAAATACTACTCAACTTGAGAAGAACCTCTATTGATGACTTTTATGGGATGTTTATCGGAGCTCCTCATAAGTCTGTTCAGTACTCAGTCTTTACTAAATACCTATATGCATATACGAACTTTCGCTAAGCCAATGATCTGCTAAGACTAACCGTTGGACAATTCAGATATAGACATACACTAATTCAGAAGAAATACCGATCGACCCGTATCGGTAACCATGGATCAGGAACGATGTTTTTGAGAAACATACTACACAATGACATTTCATAGCATCAGTTGCAACTCTTTGTAACTATGTCATTACTAATATATTACTGGTTCTTTATCCCACTTCAGATCAGGTTCTAATTTTTAGAATTGCTAACTTTTATCACTGACCCAAACTCCTTTGGATCAGATCTAAACTCTTTTAGATTTACAATTGTAAATGTTATAAGCTTCTTACCATATAATTATAAATTAATGATTATTATCGAAATGATTACTATTAAAAGGAATGGCACGTAAATACCATCTCAAACAACTCTCACTTGTTTTAGTGTCATTCATGATGATATCTAATATCTATCGTCTCCACGTGTTTCTTAAACACTTTAGGAGTTAAGGCCTTACTGAGCGGGTCTACTATATTTCCTATAAGATCTACTCTAGATACTATCACATCTCTTTTAACTAAGCTTTGTCTAAATACATGGTATTTGATATCCATATGTTTAGACTATTGGTGTATTCTTAGCTCTATACTTGAGCAATAACCCCGTTAACTGTCGTAATTTAGTGGTAGGATCATTGAACCTCAAATTATTTCGAGTTCAATGATAATTTTATGTTTCCACATTGCTACCTTTATAGCTTATAAAATCACAAGGTATTCTTCCTCCAAGGTAGAATCAGTTGTGGACACCTACTAAACATGCTAATAATTGATTGCAGCACCTATTGAGAAGAACACATATCCAAATGTAGACTTTCTATCATCAAGATCAGACTCGAAGTCTGAATAAGTGTATCTTTCTATTTGTGAATTACGTTCTCCATATTTTTAAAACTTATCCTCTGTATCTCTAAGATATTTCAGGATATGTTTCACAACCATGTAATAGTCGTTACCTGTATTAAATAGATACTGGCTCACAATACTTACAGCCTTACTGATGTTAAGTTTCATACAGAACACGACGTACATCAAACTACTTACAGCTGATGCATATTTTATGTTAAACATTTTAACTATTTCATCTTTCATCGAATGAGACATTTTTCTAGAAAGATGATTGCCGTGTTTGAAAGGGACATTTATTGTCTCACAGTTGTTAAGATTATACCTTTTAAGAACATTTTTTATGTACAAGAATTTTGGAGAGTCCTATCAGCTTCCTAGCTCTAGCTTTATCTTCATAAAACTCTTATACTAGTATATAAGAAGCCTTATCCTAATCCTTAATGGAGAAGATTTTACTTAATAATTCTTGACTAACTATTATATATCTATATTGTTTCCAATATTTAGTATGTCATCTACATAGAAAACCTAAAAGACAATCTTACTCCCACAGCCCTTTCTAAACACACAAGGTTCCTCTTCATTTTTTTTATAATAACCAGACTTTTTGATTACTTGATCAAATGAAGATTCCTGCTTCGGGAGCCTTACTTAAGTCTATAAATAAACTTATTCTCTCTAAATGCTAGATTAAAAATCTAGCTGGACATAAAACCTTCATGCTATTATATGTAAATGCCTTACTCAAGACATGCATTTTGGAATACCTTTTTTACATTCATTTACCAGATTTCAGAAATCATAATATGCTGCAATAGCCAATGAAATTTGAATCGACTTTAACATGGTGACTAGTGAAAATTTTTCTCATAATCAATCCCAGATCGCTAAGTGTAACCTTTTACCACCAGTCGGGCTTTACAGGTCTCTACCTCCAATGGGCCCTAAGGCTTCCTCTTGTAAACTCTTTTACAAAACACGTAGAACAATTCCTTTGGGAAGCTTAATCTAGTCCTAGACTTGATTGACGTGCTTTGAGTTAATTTAGAATTTAATGAATTCTTGCCAATTTTTCAAATTAATGTCTAACATCACCTCTTTATAGATATTCTTGGCATTCTTTTTTACTTATGTGAAAGGTATGTCTAAAAGGTATTTCACTCACTTAAGTATGAAGTTCCATTATTAGTTCCATAAATTTTAGATTGATTTCATCAAGTTCAATCCTTCCATAATCTGCACAACCCATGAGAAGTTATTTCTCCAGGAAAGCAGCATTATGAGGAATGATGTTTTATTCCTCCTGGATCATAGAACTGATACTTATAGCCATTGAGTGCAAGTTTATCTTGTTGGGTAACTTTTATGGAGTGATTGTGTTCATTGGCCAAGCTTGAGCTAGCGATTTAAGGGTCCAAACTGATAACGTGTATTCATGGTACATGCATGTGATTGTGTTCATTGCTCATTTTTTTCTAATGCATGACAATTCTACATAATTACGCAGCGGCATTGGATACTAATTTCCTAAGCAATAAACATACTGAAATTGAAGTCTTGTTACACTCACAAATTCACAAAATCATACCTTTAAAACCTTTGGACATTTCTTTACTTGGAGCTCAAATTTAAGTCAACTCTTGATCAATTTTAGGCTTTAACAAAGTGGTGGGATTGAAACTCTAGAATGACAGCATTGTTTGATCAATTTTCAGTAGGATTCAATTTCAAAATCCTCTGAAAATGGGGTGGTTTGTTGATTTAGAAAATTAAGACCATAATGAAACAAGTTCAAACTTGTTATTTATAGATAACAAATTTGGGGGGGGGGGGGGGTTAAATGTAACATTTGCAAACCTTTAATCACCTCACTCTTTGCATGGTTGACACATGTCACTCATGCATCCCATGCATGTTGCCAAGTGTCAATCATGTAAAGCCCCAATGTGCCATTTGTAAAAAAAGTGCCTATGTGTCAAGATTTTCGTTGACATGCAATAGGGACCTCTTTGCAACATTTGCAAAGTATGTTTCCCATTTTTCAGAGAGATCCTAGAATATATCTTGCTTTTTAAAATCATCCTGGATCAAACCATTTGATCAGTCTCACTACCTCAGTCCTAACGAGTACACTTCATATTTTGAGACTCCTTAGGTTCACCTCCGTTTGTGTTACGGAACACTTTCGCAAGTCCGTGAACAACGCCCCAGACACATGTTACGGATATTACAGAATGGAGCGTTGAACCATACAAGTTGAGTCAGCCATATCTGTATCATCCTTCCATCACCTATATTTTGGAAGAGCAAACACATAGATCATCATCGTCAAATCTCTATGTGCTCAACTATAAACTTATCTTCAGATTTGTATTTTCGTAAAACAATATCCGTAAACACCTTTGCGATATTATTAAATCCTACGAAAAACTACTTTTCTAGGATTATATGCTTTTGGCCAAAAGACTTCTTGAAATATATTTCTCGGAGCATCAAGATATACAACTCACCCATATGAGTTAACAGATACTATATCTACACATACCAAACTTCATGAGCATCAGACTATATCCAGTGACACCCAATAGTTAGCCATAAAAGATCTCTAACATGCATGAAACCAAAGCATAGTGGATCACTCATAAGCTCACTGTAGTGCTCAGGTCAAAAGATCACGAATACTACTCAACTCAAGAATCCCTACATTGATGGCTTTATAGGATGTCTATTGGAGGTCCTTGTGAGTCTGTTCAGTACCCAGTTCTTACTGCATACCTGTATGCCCATGTGAACTTCAGCTAAACTCATGGTATACTAAAACTAACAATTTGAAAATTTGAATATAGACATACACTGATCTAGAAGGAATATTGATCAACTTGTGTCGATAACCTTGGATCAGAAATGATGTTTTCGAGAACATACTACCTAATGATATTTTTTAGCATCATTTGTAATTCTTTGCAACTATGTCATTACTAATATATTCTCAGGTCTTTATTCGATTCTTTGATAGGGGGTGCCGGAGGTCTGGTGTCAGAATCACACATATAAATGCCGTTTAACTCATTTCGAGATTCAAAGGACATCACGGCCACTTCAGGTCAAAATATTCAACTCTCGGGGCCTAAAAACCTAAAAAATGCTGTCTAGTGTTAAGGTACACAAACGTTTTTAGGTTCTTGAATTTTATTTATTTTAGCGCACAAAATAAGTAAAATAAAAAAAATTTAATGAAAAAAGTTGTATGTCAATATGCATTCTATATAAAAAAAGATATTATTCTCTGAAGCAGGAGAAAATGTCTTTGCCAAGCTTGAGCGAGTGATTTGAAGGCCCAAATGATGGATTTTGACCTCAATCTGTAGTGTCATATTGAGGCTGACAGGTCAAATATAGGGCGCATTGATAGCTTCGAAGTGGTACCTCGTATGCGCGATTCAAAAGCTTGTAACTCGAGATATGGTTTCTTAAAGATTCTCCAAATTCTACGATAGGGAGTCTTATCTCAGAATCATGCATGTAAATGCTGTTTGACTTGTTTTGGGATTCTAAGTTCATCTACGGTCACTTCGCACCATAATATCTAACTCTAGAAGTCTGAAACCCCAAAAAATGTGGTATGGGGCTAAGGTACATGAACTTTTTGAGGTTCTCAAATTTTGTTTATTTTGGCATTGAAAAATAGTAAAAATATCAAAAATATTTAATAGAAAAAGCCGTACGGCAATACGCATTTTATAAAAAAAGATAAAATCCTCTGAAGAAGAAGAAAATGCCTTAGCCAAGCTTGAACAAGCGATTTGAAGGCCCAAATGACAGATTTTGGCCTCCTCCCACAAGCCTCACATTATGGCCAATTGATCAAAGGTAGGACGTGCCGATAGCTTTGAAATGGTATATTATATGCAAGATTCGGATGCCTATAGCTTGAGATATGGTTTCCTGAAGATTCTCCCAATTTTTCGACAAGGGGTCCCAGAGGTCCGATGTTAGAATCACACATATAATATGCCGTTTGACTCATATCAAGATTCTAAAGATATCTACGCCCACTGTGCATCAATTTATCGAACTCTCGGGGCCCAAAATCCCCCAAAATATAGTTCGGGCTAAGGTACACAAACTTTTAAGGTTCTAAAATTTTGTTTATTTTGGTGCATAAAAATAGTAAAAAAATAAACAAAAAAAACGTACGTCAATAAGCATTCTATAAAAAAAAGTTAAAATTCCCCTAATCAGGAAAAACTGCCTTGGCCAAGCTTTAGCGAGCAATTTAAGGGCCCAAAAGATAGAATTTGGCCCTGATCAACAGGCCTCAAACTGAGGTCAACAGGCCGAAGGTATGACGCATTGATCGCTTTGAAATGGAAACTCATATATGTGATTTGGATGCCTATAACTTGATATATAGTTTTTCAAAGATTTCCCCGATTCTCTGACAGAGGCGTATAATGCAAACGACACTGCACAGCCTATACATATACAAGAGAAAGAACTCACACATGGGCTTGGAATGGCTCAAGTCCATCAATCACATGATACATTAAGTTTGCCAAATGGTCCAATCACAAGACTCAGAGCCAAGCAATTTAAAGAAGCATTAAATGGGCTGATTCAACAAGTTTGTGGGAGGGCAAACACATGGAGGCCTAGCATAAGCCCAAATACATTTCAAATAAGTCTAAATCAGATTCAAGGAAACCTAATCACTTTGATTAAGTCAGATTTTTTGGAGATTTGATTATTCAAGGAAACCTAATCACTTTGATTAAGGCAGATTTTTTGGAATTTGAATATTCAAGGAAACCTAATCACTTTGATTAAGGCAGATTTTCTGGAGATTTGAATATTCAAGGAAACCTAATCACGTTGATTAAGGCAGATTTTCTAGAGATTTGATTAAGTTTGAATTTTGTTAATTCAATTGTTGTATTAGTTGTCATTATGGACTTTTGGGTGTGGGTAGTTGTAAGTTTGAAATTTGTATTTGAAAGTTATAACTTGACATCTCTTATGGTCTCTATAAATACCATGGGGATTGATAGTGGGAGGATAGATTTTCAGAAAATAAAATTTGAGAGTTTTTGTGTCTTCTTTCATTCTTGAAAGGACTTGAACTTATCAAGCTTGTTCTTGTGGCGTTCAAACAACCGGACTTATTACCTAGATTCTTAAAGTGTCATTGGGGTTTCTTGGTGTGGCGTCCTATATCCAACCATATACTTGGTTTTTGTTTTGCTAACTCAAGGGTCAAGACTTGTCAAACTTATGTCTTGAAGATCTCGGGTTCAATTCCATATTGTGGTACTGGGTTTTGTCACATTGTTGGCAAGGTTCATATCATTTGGTATCAGAGTTTTGGTTTCAAGGCAAGTTTGAATTATCCTTTTATTTATTTCATTGTTTCATTTATCTTTACATAAATTCGTATTTTATTTTATTTCTGGTTTCTGATTTTCTTTTAAAGTAGAAAAAAAAAAGAAAGAAAAGAAAAGGCCGGAAATTTGTTGCAAATTCTAAATTTTGAATTTCATCAGTTTGTCAACAACTTTGAACCAAATTTCCCACGTATGTTACTAGCATCATTTTCTTAAGGATATATTCTTGAATCATGTGACTTGTCTTGGTTGCTTCTCATATTGAATTGCCACTTGAATCTTGATTATTCTTGAGTCTGATTAACGATGAAAAGAAGACGCTTGAGTGGAAAAAGGCAAAGAGTGGTGAGATTATAAGAGGGTAAAAGCCGTTTGAGTGCTAAACATGAGAGTAAGTAAATTTTCTTGAGTGAAACACGTGAGGGAGTGCTTGTGAGGCCTTAACTGTATTTTTTGCAATTTCTAAACATGTCACACAATCAAGAAAACTCAAATGAAGAAGTTCAACAACCAACTAATCTAACCTACAGCTGTAGGTGTTATTGGGCGAAATGAGGCGGATGATGAGAACTGAATTAGAGTAAATTCACGAGAGAATGGATCGGCTGAAAAATTTAGGGCAACATCAAAACTCGTCCATTGGACAACCACCTAGGCGAGTGCAACTAGGAGTACAATGGGGAGATGTTGGAGATGAAGAGGAGTTGGATGAGCTGGATGAACCACCAATGAACCAAGGTAGATTTAGGTGTGGATTTGGAGATATAGGTGCTAGAAGGGGAATACCTAGGCGAGATGATGACTTCGGAAGCATTAAGGTGAAGATTCCACCTTTCCAAGGTAAAAATGATCCCGATGCATATCTAGAATAGGAGATGAAGATAGAGATGATCTTCGATTGTCACAACTATTCCGAGGCCAAAAAGGTAAAATTGGTTGCAATTGAATTCACTAGCTATGCTATTGTTTGGTGGGATTAATTGTTGAAAGAAATGAGGAGAAATCACGAACGACCTGTTGAGACATGGAACGAGATGAAGGCCGTCATGAGAAGATGCTTCATTCCTAGCTACTACCATCGGGAGTTGTACAACAAGTTGCAACGTCTAAATTAAGGATCCAAGAGCGTTGATGAATACTATAAAGAAATTGAGGTTGCTATGATCTAAGAAAATATAGAGGAGGACAGAGAAGTCACTATGGCTAGGTTCTTGCATGGCTTAAACCGAGATATAGCAGACATGGTGGAGATGCAGCATTATGTAGAGTTGACAGATATGGTACACCAAGCTATCAAAGTTGAGCAATAATTGAAGCGAAGGAACATAGTTTGAAGGGGATCAAGCATGGCTGCCATAAATTCATGGCGACCAGCCTTAAAAGAGATGAATTTTCATTAACTAAGCCTAAGTCTGAGCCATCTAAGGATGCCAAACAAGCTGCGACGTTGAAAAAAGATAAAATTGAATCCACAACTTCTAGAAATCGTGACATTAAGTGCTTCAAATGCCAAGGTAGGGGACATAGCTAGCTAATGTCCAAATAAAAGGGTAATGGTGATCAACACTCAAGGGAAGACGAGTCAGAAGATGAGCAAGATGATGAAGTGGATGATATGCTACCTCTTAAAAATGACTATGAAGGACAATATGCAGTAGAAGAAGAATCATTGGTGGCAAGACGAGCCCTTAGCACACAAGTCAAGGAAGAAGAAAACAATTAGCGAGAAAACTTGTTCCATACTAGATGTTTCATGAACAACAAAGTTTGCAACGTTATAGTTGATAGTGGGAGTTGCACCAATGTTGCCAGCACCGAATTAGTAGAAAAATTGGCATTACCTACCTTGAAGCATCCACGACCATACCGACTTCAATGGCTGAATAATTGCGGAGAAGTCAAGGTAACCAAACAGGTGTTGGTGGCATTTTCCATTGGTAAATATGATGATGAGGTACTTTGTGACGTGGTACCTATGCATGCATGTCACATCCTATTGGGACGACCATGGTAGTTCGATAGACGAGTCACGCATGACGGTTACACCAATAGGTACTCTTTTATCATCCAGAAGCAGCCTATAACACTTGTACCATTGACACCAAAACAAATTCTTGAAGACTAACTGAAGATGCAAAAAGTGAGTGAAAAAAGAAAAGAAAATGAGAGAGAGGCCAAAGCTGCAAGAAAAGAAAATGAGAGGAGAGAAAAAGAGAAAGGCAAAAGCATGAAACAGCGTGAAAATGAAAATGAGAAAGTTGCAGCCCTTTTAAGTGCAAGAGAGGAAAAATATAACTATATTGCAAAAAAGTGTGAGATCAAGAGAACTTTAATTTCACAACAGCCCCTTATAATACTTATGTACAAGGAGGCCCTTTTGTGTACTAACGATCTTGCTGGATTTTTGCCAAGCAATATTATTTCTCTTTTGCAGGAATTCGATGAAGTTTTTCTTGAGGAGATACCTTCAGGCTTACCTCCAATTCGAGGAATTGAACATCAAATTGATTTCATACCTGGTGCAACAATTCCAAACTGGCCCACTTATAGAAGTAACCCTGAGAAGACGAAAGAACTTCAACAGCAAGTTAACGAGCTAATGGAAAAGGATATGTTAGAGAGAGCATGAGTCCTTGTGCAGTTCTAGTCCTATTAGTGCCTAAGAAGGATGAGACATGGAGGATGTGTGTTGATTGTCAATGATGCAAACGACATTACATAGCCTATACGCATACAAGAGAAAGAACTCGCACGTGGGCTTGGAAGGGCTCAAGTCCATCAATCACATGATACATTAAGTTTGTCAAATGGGCCAATCACAAGACTTACAGTCAAGCAATTTAAAGAAGCATTAAATGGGCTGATTCAACAAGTTTGTGGGAGGGCAAACACATGGAGGCCTAGCATAACCCCAAATACATTTCAAATAAATCCAAATGAGATTCAAGAAAACCTAATCACTTTGATTAAGGCAGAATTTCTGGAAATTTGAATATTCAAGGAAACCTAATCCCTTTGATTTAGGCAGGTTTTTTGGAAATTTGAATATTCAAGGAAACCATGTTTTCTGGAAATTTGAATATTCAAGAAAACCTAATCCCTTTGATTTAGGCATGTTTTCTGGAAATTTGAATATTCAAGAAAACCATATTTTCTGAAAATTTGAATATTCAAGGAAACCTAATCCCTTTGATTTAGGCATATTTTCTTGAAATTCATATAAGTTTGAATTTTGTTATTTCAATTGTTGAATTAGTTGTAAGTTTGAAATTTGTATTTGAAAGTTGTAACTTGACATCTCTTATGGTCTCTATAAATACCATGGGGATTGAGAATGGGAGGACAGATTTCAGAAAATAATATTTAAGAGTTTTTTGTGTTCTTCTTTCATTCTTGAAAGGACTTGAACTTATCAAGCTTGTTCTTGTGGCGTTCAAACAACCGGACTTATCACCTAGATTCTTGAAGTGTCCTTGGGGTTTCTTGGTGTGGCGTCTTATATCCATCCATAGTCTTGGTTCTTGGTTTGTTAACTCAAGGGTCAAGACTAGTCAAACCTGCGTCTTGAAGATCTCAGGTTCAATTCCATATTGTGGTGCTGGGTTTTGTCACATTGTTGGCAAGGTTCATATCAGTCGAGCCATCAACTACATTACGGTAAAGTATCACCATCCTATTCCTTGATTAGATGATATGTTAGATGAACTACATGGATCTTGTGTGTTTTCTAAGATTGATCTCAAGAGTGGATATTATCAGATTAGGATGAAAGAAGGTAATGAGTGGAAAACTGCATTTAAAACAAAATATGGTTTGTATGAACGGTTAGTTATGCCTTTTGGATTAACTAATGCACCTAGTACTTTCATGAGACTTATGAACCATGTTTTGCGTGCTTTTATTGGCAAATTTGTAGTTGTGTACTTTGATGATATCCTGATATATAGTAAAAGCCTAGACGCTCACGTTGACCACTTAAAGCTTGTTTTAGAGGTTTTAAGGAAAGAAAGGTTGTTTGCTAACTTTAAGAAATGCACTTTTTGTACGGACAAACTTGTGTTTCTTGGTTTTGTTGTAAGTTCTAAAGGAATTGAGGTTGATGATGAAAATGTGAAGGCAATTTCATGATTGGCCAACGCCTACTTCAGTGACACAGGTTAGAAGCTTCCATGGCTTAGCTAGTTTTTATCGACGTTTTGTTCGGGATTTCAGTAGCATAGCCGCACCCTTAACTGAAGTCATCAAGAAGAATGTTCCGTTTAAGTGGGGAGATGAGCAAGAAAAAGCATTCAAGCTAATCAAAGAGAAATTAACTAATGCAACTTTACTTGTTTTACCTAACTTCACTAAAACGTTCAAAATTGAGTTTGATGCTTCAGGTTTAGGTATCGGAGGAGTGTTGATGCAAGAGGGAAGACCAGTTGCATACTTTAGTGAGAAATTGAATGGTGCAGTCCTAAAATATTCCACTTATGACAAAGAATTGTATGCATTAGTTCGAACTTTGGAGATCTGGTAGCACTATCTATGGCCGAAAGAGTTTGTTATTCATACAGATCATAAATTTTTGAAGCATTTAAAAGGGCAGCATAAGCTGAGTAGACGCCATGCAAGTTGGGTGGAGTTCATTGAAACATTCCCTTATGTGATCAAATATAAACAAGGTAAGGAAAATGTAGTTGCTGATGCACTATCACATAGGTACGCTTTACTTTCAACCCTTGATGCTAAATTGCTTGGATTTGATTACATTAAGGAATTATATGCAAACGATTATGATTTTGGTGACTTGTTTAAAATTTGCACTAAAAGGGCAAGTGGTAAGTTTTATCTACATGATAATTTTCTGTTTCGAGAAAATAAATTTTGTGTTCCACATTCATCCTTACGTGAATTACTTGTTCGGGAAGCACATGGTGGTGGTTTGATGGGTCACTTTGGGGTAGCAAAGACTTTAGGTGTATTGCATAAGCATTTCTTTTGGCCAAACATGAAACGTTATGTAGAGAGGATTTGTGTGAGATGCATCACTTGCAGGCAAGCTAAGTATAGGCATCAACCACATAGGTTGTACACACCCCTCCCTATTCCTAATGCACCTTGGGTTGATATCTCTATGGATTTTGTTTTGGGCTTACCTAGAACTAAGAAGGGGAGAGATTCAGTTTTTGTGGTTGTTGATAGGTTCTCTAAAATGGTACTTTTTATTGCATGCCATAAAACTGATGATGCATCACATATAGCCGATTTATTTTTCAAGGAGAGTGTTAGGTTGCATGGCATGCCCAGTAACACAGGAGTGTCTGATTACATGGAGCTAAAAATAGAAGTAAATGAATTTTAAGGGTAAATTTGGAATTTATCTGGTACTGTTTCGGAAGGAATTTCTGGGTAATCTTCATACTACTCAAAAATTATATGTGTCTAGTTCTAATCCTTTTTACAGCACATGAATATAAGTTTTCTAGAGTAAGTTGAATCCTAATAACTAAAAGAATGTCAGACAGTTATTAGGTGAGCCAAATCTTGACAACTTGCAAGAATTGAAGACTTTTGTCTCCATCCAAGACTTTATAGCATATTATGTTCGAATTTAATGCTTTATTTATTGTATTTGCTGTATTTGTAGACTTTTGGTGTAAGGGTAGTTGTAAGTCTTAATTGCTGTCTTTTGTAAACTCCCAACCACCAAGTTTTAATGTTGTAATGAGTGCTTTGCAGTAGCCCTCCCAAGAACTCTCTATAAATACCTAAGGATGAGAGGAGAAGGGCAGAGAGTGAATTTTAAATTACTTGTATGTGGGAGAGTTCTCTTATGAGAGTTTCTACATTTAACTCTGTATCTCTTGGGTGGATTCCTTAGAGTAGTGAGTTTGAGAGTTCTGTATCACTTGTAGGGTTCTTTGGGTGGTGAATTATTCTGTATCCCATTGTAATTCTCTTGAGTGGTGAGCTTGTACCAATTTTACTTTATTCAGTGTTTGAGTTTATTTTAATAAAAGTGAGTGTTTGTTTTCATTCTTTCAATCTTGTGGTATTCTTTTTCTAAACACTTGACCCTGCATCACCCAGGACTATTGTTTCTGATCGAGACTCGCGATTCTTGAGTTATTTCTAGAAGACTTTATGGGACAAGTTGGGAACTAAATTATTGTTCTCTACTACATGTCACCCGTAAACTGATGGTCAAACTGAAGTAGTGAATAAACTTGATCTACTTTGTTGCATGCTATCATACAAAAAAATTTGAAAACGTGAGAAGATTGTTTGCCGTATGTTGAATTTGCTTATAATCGTTATGTTCATTCCGCAACTAATTTTTCACCATTTGAGATTATTTGTGGGTTTAATGTGTTGACTCCTTTGGATTTAACTCCTTTACCTTTCAGCGAACGTGTTAACTTAGATAGAAAAAAGAAAGCAGATTTTATTAAGCAGATTCTTGAGAAGGCAAAAAAAAACATAGAATGGCGGATGGAGCAATATGCCAAACAGGCTAATAAGGGACGTAAGAAGGTTGTCTTTGAACCAGGAGATTGGGTTTGGTTGCATATGAGGAAAGACCGCTTTTCTGAGCAAAGACGTTCTAAACTCCTTCCTAGGGGTGATGGACCGTTTCGAGTATTGGAATGCATAAATGATAATGCTTACAAAATTGAATTACCTGGTGAGTATGGTGTTAGTGTTAGCTTTAATGTTTCTGATTTATCTCTTTTCGATATAGGTGATGATGCAAACGACACTGCACAGCTTATACGCATACAAGAGAAAGAACTCACACGTAGGCTTGGAAGGGCTCAAGTCTATCAATCACATGATACATTAAGTTTGCCAAATGGTCCAATCACAAGACTTAGAGCCAAGCAATTTAAAGAAGCATTAAATAGGCTAATTCAACAAGTTTGTGGGAGGGCAAACACATGGAGGTCTAGCATAAGCCCAAATACATTTCAAATAAGTCCAAATCAGATTCAAGGAAACCTAATCACTTTGATTAAGATAGATTTTCTGGAGATTTGATTATTCAAGGAAACCTAATCACTTTGATTATGGCAAATTTTTTGGAGATTTAAATATTCAAGGAAACCTAATCACTTTGATTAAGGCAGATTTTCTGGAGATTTGATTAAGTTTGAATTTTGTTATTTCAATTGTTGTATTAGTTGTCATTATGGACTTTTGGGTGTGGGTAGTTGTAAGTTGTAGCTTGACATCTCTTATGGTCTCTATAAATACTATGGGGATTGAGAGTGGGAGGACAGATTTCAGACAATAATATTTGAGAGTTTTTTGTGTTCTTCTTTCATTCTTGAAAGGACTTGAACTTATCAAGCTTGTTCTTATGGCGTTCAAACAACCGGACTTATCACCTAGATTCTTGAAGTATCCTTGGATTTTCTTGGTGTGGCATCCTATATCCAGCCATAGACTTAGTTCTTGGTTTGCTAACTCAAGGGTCAAGACTTGTCAAACTTACGTCTTGAAGATCTCGGGTTCAATTCCATATTGTGGTGCTGGGTTTTGTTACATTGTTGGCAAGGTTCATATCAGCGTACCAGAGGTCGATGTCAAAATCATGCATATAATATGTTGTTTCACTCATTTTGAGATTATAAGTTTGATGCGAAATAGACTGTCAAAACTTCTTAAGGTCCATTGAGGGAGTCCAATGGCAAGAGCAAGAACGAAGAAAATGCTTATGGCATTAAATCGGCTAATTTAGCACATCATAATTTCATGCTATATTCAAGTCACTAATGTTCTAAAATTGGTACATTTATAGAGGAGCGAAAAGCTCAAAGTAAGAAAATCAATTTCAAGGAAAACTATGGAATTCTAAGTTTTACAGCACAAGTTTCTTAGCTTTCTAGAGAAAGTTAAGAAGAAAAGTTAGACCGTTAGTAGATGAAGCTTGACATCTTTGCTGCAATTGAATACTTTTCTTTCAAATTTAAGACTTAGCAACATGTAATTTGAATTTGTAGAGATGATGTTTGAATTTTATAATTTTAATTGTTGTGTTAGTTGTAATTGTGAACTTTTGGGTGTGAGGGTAGCTGAAAGTTTGTTGTATTTGTTTTGATAGCTGTAATTTTAGACTTTGAGTGTAAGTGTAGTTGTAAGCTTGCAATTTAAGTTTGAAAGTTGTAACTTGACATCCCATGTGGTCTCCATAAATACCATAGGTATTGAAAGAGTTTAGAGAGCATAGAATTCATGAAATAACATTTGTGAGTTTTCTCATAAGTTCTTCAGAGAACTTTTATCAAAAACTTATCAAAATTTTCATCTTGTGACATTTTTTCAGACTTATCACTTACAACTTCTTATCTATATAGAGTATGATGTCTATAATCTTTTTACACCTCTGGTTCTTATCTCTTATAGATAACGGGTCAAGATTTTTTATATTGGTTAATCTAAAAATCTAAATTAGAATGATCCTTGGGCAAAGGAACCTCATTGACTGTTGGGTCTCACTTTTCTTTGTGAGGTTCACATTATTTGGTATCAGAGCTTAGGCTCTAATTAGGTTTGAACTATTATTCTTTTGATTTTCATTGTGTATTCTTTCTTTTAAATATGCATAATTGTTTTAGTCCCTAGAATCTGTAGCCTATATAAATTCTCTTGTTTCTTCATATCTGTTATTTTGTCTTTTTTTTTATTCTAGGTTTACTATTCTGAATTTAAAAATAAAGTTCTGAATTAGTTGAATTCAAAATTTATTTCATCAAGTGTATTCTATCTATTTGAATTCAGCATAAGACAAAACACAATCCTAATTGTCTTTATTTTCTTATGTCATTGTTCCACTACATATTTGTTGTCTTTGCTGCTTAAATTCTACTAATTCTTTACCTTTTGCATTTAAATCATTCTTAATGAGACTGATTTGTCAAATTTAGGACTGTTACATGTTAATTTTGATTAATTTCATTTTAGTTCAATAAAGAACTAAAGAGGATACTAAAGAGTGAAAAAAAGGTAAGAGAGTGGTGAGAACATAAGAGTTTAAAAGCTATTTGAGTTCTAAACACGAGAGAGTGAGAGTGAGAGAGAGAGAGAGTAAATTTCTTAGGTGAAACACGTGAAGGAGTGCTCGTGAGGTCCTTAACTATGTTTTGCAGATTCTGAACATGTCACATAATCAAGAAAAAAACTCAACTGAAAAGGTACAACAACTAACCAACTTAACACTGCAGCCATTGTTGGGCAAGAGTGAAGAGGACCGAATTTGAGCAAATTAATGAGAGGATGGACAAGTTAAAAAATAGGGGGCAAAACACTCTCATTGGGCAACCACCTAGGCGAGTTCAACTAAGGATAAAATTGGAAGATGTTAAAGAGTTGGATGAGCTAAACAAACCACCAATGAACCAGGGCAAAATATGGCATCGATATGGAGATGGAGACGCTAGGAGGGGAAGACCTAGGTGGGGAGATGACTTGGGAAACATTAAGATGAAGATTTCACTCTTCCAAGGCAAAAACGACCCCGAGGCATATTTGTAATAGGAGACAAAGATAGAGATGATCTTTAAATGCTACAACTACTCCGAGGCTAAAAATGTAAAATTGGTTACAATTGAATACGAAACGATACATCATATGCGTGATTTGGACGCTTGTAGCTCGAGAGATGATTTTTAGAGGATTCTTGTAATTCTCTGACAAGGGGGTCTCGGAGGTCCGGTGTCAGAATCACGCATATAATATGCCATTTAACTCATTTCAAGATTATAAGGAAATCTATGACCACTTCGCACCAAATATTCAACTTTAAGGGACCGAAAACCCCCAAAAAATGTGGTCCGAGGCTAAGTTACACAACTATTTGAGGTTCTCAATTTTTTTTTTATTTTGAGCCAGAAAAATAGTAAAACATTAAAAACTTTTAATAGAAAAATCTGTACATCAATACGCACTCTATAAAAAAGGATAAAATTCCTAAAGTATTAGAAAATACCTTGGATGAGCTTGAGCGAGTGATTTGAGGGCCCAAAAGATGGAATTTGATCTCGATCCATAGGCCTCAAACTGAGGCCAACAAGTTGAAGGTATAATGCACCGATTGCTTCAAAACAGTACCTCATATTCGTGATTTGAATGCTTGAAGCTCAAGATAATGTTTCCTAAAGATTCTCCGACAGGGGGGTCTCGGTGGTCCAATGTCAGAATCATGCATATAGTTTGTCGTTTGACTCATTTCGAGATTCTAAGTCCATCTATGGCCACTTTGTAGCAAAATCGACATGAACTTTTCGAGGTTCTTGAATTTTGTTTATTTTGTCGTAGTAAAATAGTTAAAATCAAAATATTTTAATAGAAACAGTCGTACATCAATATCATGGGACTTGTAAACCATGTTTTGCATGCTTTCATTTGCAAATTTGTAGTTGCAATGCTTTCATTTAAAATCTCTACTTTGATGATATCTTGAGCTATAGCTTGGACGACCACGTTGAACACTTAAAACTTATTATAGAGATTTTAAGGAAAGAAAAGTTGATTGAGATGCAAAATAAACTGCCAAAAAATTCTCAAAGACCATTTAACATCCATGTGTAATAGGGAACAATAGCATAACAGCTCATGTGAGTAGCCCATGTGATTTGAAGACTCAATATTAGTAGTTGTTGGCAGTTATTAGTTATAATTTAATATTAATTATTGTAATAAGTGCTAGCATTCCAAGTGCCTAGTTTATTGGTAATAGTTGGTAGTTAATAGTTGTAAGTTTTCATTAATTGTTGTAATAAGTGCTGGAATCCCAAGTGCTTAAGTTATTGGTAGTAGTTTTAAGTTGTCATTAGTTGCTATAATAAATGCTAGACATCCCAATAGGTCTCTATAAATATATAAGAGATGAGAAAGAACAAAAAAAACATAATGGATAATATTAATGTTGAGAGTTTTCTTTTTAAGTTCTTTAAAGAACTTTTATTAGAACTTATCAGGATTTCATATTGTGGCGTTCTTTCAGACTTATCACTCACAACTTCTCATCTATCTTGAGTGTGGTGTCTACTATCTTCTTATATCTTTGGTTCTTATCTTTGATAGATAATGGGTCAAGGTTCTTTATTTTTGTTTATATAAAAAACTGAATTAAAACGATCCTTGGACAAACGAACCTCATTAAGTGTCGAGTCTCACTTTTCTTTGTGAGGTTAACATCATTCGGTATCAGAGCTTAGGCTCTAATCAGGTTTGAGCTATTTTTTTAATTTTCATTTATTGTTCTTTCTTTTAAATCAGCAACTTTATTTTAGTCTCTAAAAATCTGTAGCCTATATTAATTTTCTTATTTCTTCTTGTCTGTTATTTTATCTAATTCTTTAAGTTCTGTTATTACATATAAATAAATAAATAAATAGAGAGACAAAAACAAATTCTGATTCTATTGATTCAAGATTTATTTTTCTAAATTAAAAAAAAAACACGAGTGAAAGTTGAGTGAATCATTCTTTGAGTGAAACACGTGAGGGAGTGTGCGAGGTTTTTTTTATTTTTCTAACTTTGTTTTGCAGCAAACATGTTAAACAACAAGGACAAAAATACTTCTGAAGTTTCATCGAAAAAGGTTGATTCAAAGTTTCTCATGAAAGCTTTAATGGGTGAAATGAGAAAAATGTTACACCTAACTTGCTGATCCTTCATTTCTATCAAGTTACACCTAACTTGCAATCTTAGAAACTCTTATGTATAAACTGAAACAGAGTATTAGAAAATACCTTAGTAGAGAGTTTGGTCATAATCCAACAGTAGAAAATGCCCTTTTAAGAGTGATTTCATTTGGTGCCAATGATGGATAGGTGGCAGTCCTTTTGATCTTGGACTTTCTTGATGGCGTTGCCACCAAGCACCCACATCCACACCCGCACGTAGCTTGTAAGTCACTAAAGCTACTTTACGTTCTGGACTTAAATTCAAAATTTTAAAGAAACTCTTTACCTCATATTCCCAATCGAGAAACTGTTCTATATCAATAGCACTATTTAAAAGTAGGCAAATCAGCTTTTACCCTATAAGAATCATCATGTTGGCATTGTTGTCTCTCTCTTAGTAGAAACTCGCATCAAGTTCTCCTTCAATTTTCTCTTCTTCAAAATCATCCACTGGAGGGGTAAATCTATTAGGCTTTCTTCATGCACCCATAGCTACTCTTGCTCACGGCCTTACCTCCAAATTGACATTCATTGGTGCAGAATGTGGCTGTCTAGGCGGTCTTCCCCTTGCCGCCGTTGATTCTTATTGTACTGGCTCATTAGTTATTGACTTCATAACTAATTCGGTTAATGCTTCCATGTGTTTATGTAATTCTATTATTCATGCTTCCATTCTTTGCTCAAAAAAATTCAAACTTCTCTGTTCAAGTCACTGAGGCCTGCCATCTCAAGATGAGGCTCTGATACCACCTGACACAGAACAAGCGCTGATGGGCTCATAATTTTGTTTACGAAGACGTAAATTTGTTAATATCATTCCACAAGACGAAATTGAGATTGGCTACCAACTCAAAATTAAGTTTTTCTGGAAACAAAACACTATGTATTTCTCTGAATACTGAAACAATAATTGCCCCCCAAACTTTCAATCCTTTGGTTTATATAGAGACCATTAAGATCAAGGTACAAATATAAAAGAGTAGAAGACAATTCAAAAACAAGTAAAATTTAAAAATTATAGCAAATCAAAGTCTCAAAGTGCTTGCTAGAATTTAAATTCTAAATTAGCTGCTTAAAAGTCCAATTTTGCAGCAAGTTAGAGTTCTAGAATTGGGGTGCTGACTCCTCCACAATCTTTTTCATTTTGGGCTCTATGGCTGGTTCTAATAACTTGGACTGCTCAAAATTTCTTTTCAGAATGCCAGGGTCTGATTGTGATGTCCCCCATCATTTACCTCCAATTAGAGAAATCTAACATCAAATCGATTTCATGCCTAATGCAACACTTCCAAACTGACCAGTTGCTAGAAGTAATCTTGAAGAGACGAAGGAACTTCAGCGGCAGGTTAACATGCTGATGGAATAGGGGTATGTTAGAGAGAGCAAGTGACGCAAGATAAGCATTATTGGGTCATGATTTCATTCACGAAGATGAAAGTTATTAATATCATTCAAATATTACTGTTGATAGAAGTAATCCCAAAGAGACAAAGGAACTTCAAATACAGATTTGTGAGCTCATTGAGAAGAGGTGTGTGTGTAAGAGCATGAATCATCCTACCATTCAAGTATTACTTATGCCTAAGAATGATAGATTGTGGAAGATGTGTGTTGATAGCAACGCTATCAAAAGTATCACTTTAAAGCTTAAAAAAGTTGTATTTGATCTCGGTAAAGATTTGAGGACAAATCCTTTTCAAGAGAGGGGGAATGACGCAAACTAGGTTGCCCAAAAATATTACAAGGTCCATTGAACATCCATGTGTGATGGGGAACAACAACGCAGCAGTTCATGTGAGTAGCCCATGTGATATGACGTCTCAATATTAGTAGTTGTTGATAGTTAATATTAATTATTGTAATAAGTACTAGCATTCCAAGTGTTTATATTATTGGTAGTAGTTAGTAGTTAATAGTTATAAGTTTTCATTAATTGTTGTAATAAGTGCTGGAATCCCAAATGCCTAAATTATTGGTAATAGTTGGTAGTTAGTAGTTATAAGTTATCATTAGTTGCTGTAATAAATGCTTGACATCCCAAGAGATCTCTATAAATATATAAGAAATGAGGGAGAACAAAAATAGAATTAATGATATTAAAGTTGAGAGTTTTCTCTTAAGTTCTTCAAAGAACTATTATTAGAACTTATCAAGATTTTATCTTGTGGCGCTCTTTCAAACTTATCACTCACAACTTCTCATCTATCTTGAGTGTGGAATCTATAATCTTCTCATACCTCTGGTTCTTATATGTTCTAGATAATGGGTTAAGGTTCTTAATTTTGTTTATATAAAAATATGAATTAGAATGATCCTTGGCAAAGGAATCTCATTGAGCGTTGGGTCTCACTTTTCTTTGTGAGGTTCACATTAAGAAGAAATAAAGATGAAAGTCTGCAAAGTCTAGGGACTAAAACTAAATTGCAGATTTAAAAGACATAAAAACAAATTATGAGAAATAAAAGGATAGCTCAAACATGATTTAGAGCCTAAGCTCTGATACCAAATGATGTGAACCTCATAAAGAAAGGTGAGACCCGAAGCTCAATGAGATTGCTTTGCCAAGGATCATTCTAATTCAGAATTTTAGAGAAACCAAAAAAAAAAAAAGAACATTGACCTGTTATCTATAAGAGATAAGAACAAGTGATATAAGAAGATTGTAGATGTCACACTCAAAATAGTTAAAAAGTTGTGAGTAGTCTGAAAGAATGCCACAAGATGAATCTTGATAAGTTCTAATAAAAAATTTTTAAAGAACTTAAGAGAAAACTCTTAACATTAATATCATCAATTCTCTCCCTTTTCTATTATCTCTCATGTATTTATAGAGACCTCTTGAAATGTCTAGCATTTGTTATAATAATTAATGATAACTTACAACTACTAACTACTACCAATAACTTAGGCACTTAAAATGACAGCATTTATTACAATAATTAATGAAAAACTTAGAACTACTAGCTACTAACAACTACCAATAATGAGTTGTTACTTTAAACTGGCTAACAAACTTTGGAACAACAATAATAAATATAGTTGTAGGCTCCCAGAAGCTTGTCATCACATGGGCTACTGTATTGCCGTTCCCTATCACTTATTGATGCTCAATAGACCGTGTGAAGTTTTGGCTACTAGTTCGCATCAATTTGGCTATTAAAATTGAGAACCACATCAAGAGGAGGGGCAGCAATCCACGATAAAACCCTAGCTCGGTTTCATCATGGAGGCCAAATTTTGTGAAAAAAGAGGAGAAGCAAGCCACTGCCAAGCCTAAAAGCGAGCAAAAATAAGAAGAGACTAGCCATGGAAATCAAGGTAAATCTGATTCTTCCACTACTCGAAATCATGATATTAAGTGTTTTAAATGCTGAGACATGGGTTATATAGTGAGCCAATGTCCAAACAAAAGAGTTTTGATATTACAAGATAATGGTGAGATTGAATCTGATGATGAAGATGACACCAAATCTATGCCTCCATTGGAGGACATGGATGATGAGTAATACACTACCCAAGAAGAATTGTTGGTTGCAAGGAGAATTTGAAGTATACAAGTCTAAGAAGATGACGAATAATGAAAATCTAGGCAGCAACAATGGAAGCAACCATGATCCGTTGCACATTAGGGATGGTCCAATCACGAGGCCTAAATTTAAGAGAATGCATCAAGCTTTGTAAGAGCTTATTAAAACTAGTTGGACCAAGACACAAGGGGTAATATTTGCACAAGAAGAACAAGGCCTGATTAATTTAATTCAAGCTCAGGATTGAAGAACATATTTGTATTCAATATTAGCTCACTAATATTATTAATCAAGCCTAATTATGTTACTTAAGATATGTTGGGTGTGCCTATGCTATTTAAGGCTGGGAAAAAACCTTATTCAAGTTGATTTATTTAATTTCATTTGAATTTGTCAAAATCGTACAAAATAAGAATTAAGGCTGAACTTTCCTTATTAAGTTTAATCCTTATTTGGCAGAAAATAAGTAGATTTTCTTATGATTTTTAGGGTTTTTAAAGGCTACAAATATCTTGTAAAAACCTTAGAAATAGCAGACTTGATTATTGGGAATTTTAGAGAGAATAAAAACTATCCAGCTTTGTTCTTTTGAGAACTTGTGATTCTTTTATCCAATTCATCTTGTGGTGCATAAACTTGACTTACCACTCATCATATATCCTTGGTTCTTGTCTCCTAATTAGACAACGAGTCTGGGTTCTCTTTCTTGAATATGACTTAGTATTTTTAGGTTTGTTAACAACATATTGGTGTTGGGTTTCACCTTTTAGGTGTGGTTCACATCAGTTGGTATCAATGATTGGCTCTAAATCAAGTTTTACTTATCCTTTGTTTCATTATTTTTGCAATTCATTGTCTGTTAAACTTTGCGTATATAAATTACCTCCAATATTTTTTTCACACCTTTATTAATTTAGTTATGTTATTTATATTTCCCCACACCAAAAAAAAAAAAAAGGTGTGTTGAAACAGATCTTACTTGATGCAAACGGCATTACACAGCCTATATGCATACAAGAGAAAGAACTCATACGTGGGCTTAGAAGGGCTTAAGTCCATCAATCACATGATACATTAAGTTTGCCAAATGAACCAATCACATGACTTAAAGCCAAGCAATTTAAAGAAACATTTAATGGGCTGATTAACAAGATTATGGGAGGGCAAACACATAGAGGCCTAGCATAAGCCCAAATGCATTTCAAATAAATCCAAATCAGATTCAAGGAAACCTAATCACTTTGATTATGGCAGAATTTCGGGAAAGTTGAATATTCAAGGAAACATAATTCCTTTGATTTAGGCATGTTTTCTGGAAATTTGAATATTCAAGGAAACCATTACCCTTTGATTTAGGCATGTTTTCTGGAAATTTGATTAAGTTTGAATTTTGTAATTTCAATTGTTGTATTAGTTGTAAGTTTGAAATTTGTATTTGAAAGTTGTAACTTGACATCTCTTATGGTCTCTATAAATACCATGGCGATTGAGAGTGGGAGGATAGATTTCAGACAATACAATTTGAGAGTTTTCTCTTAAGTTCTTCAAAGAACTATTATTAGAACTTATCAAGATTTCATCTTGTGGCGTTCTTTTAGACTTATCACTCACAACTTCTCATCTATCTTGAGTGTGGCGTCTACTATCTTCTTATACCTTTAGTTCTTATCTTTGATAGATAATGGGTCAAGATTCTTTTTATTTATTTGTATAAAAATTTGAATTAGAACGATCCTTGACAAAGGAACCTCATTGAGCGTCGGGTCTCACTTTTCTTTGTGAGGTTCACATCATTTGGTATCAGAGCTTAGGCCCTAATCAGGTTTCGAATTATCCTTTTTATTTATTCATATAAAATCTGAATTAGAACGATCCTTGGCAAAGGAACCTCATTGAGCGTCGAGTCTCACTTTTCTTTGTGAGGTTCACATCATTACTTGTATTAGGTTTACTTCCTACTTTATAAATCCTAATACTTGAAGGTAGCCTTAGCCCAAAGAAAAACTGTCAGCATAGATTTGCTATCAGTGTACAAAACTTCTTAATTTACTTGATTTGCTTTTATATATTTCCTTGTACAAAATTGATTTCTGTCCTCTCAAATTACCTTGATTCTTGTAATTTCTTTTGATCTTCGTCTAATAATTATTCCTTTACTTCTTAAATCTTGTTTTTTTTTTTGTTTGGTTTCACTAATTAGTACTTTTCTTGTTTCATTTTACCCTTGTCAAATTAGTCTAGGTTTTATGAATTGCTAGACTGATTTTGGTTCAAAGAGTCCTTAGTTCAATAAAGAACTTAGTCAGGAAAGCTTGAGAGGTAAAAGGCATTAGTGTGTGAGTGCATTAGAGGGTAAAAGCCGAATTTAATTGAGTGTTAAACACGAGAGTTGAGTGTTACTTGTGAGGGAGTAAGTTTAAACATGTGAGGGAGTGTTTGTGAGTTGTTCTAACTTTCTTCTTAGGTTTTTTTCCAATCATGTCACGGAACCAGGAGAAAACAAAATTTTGATGGAGAAAAAAATGAGCAATTCACCTTGCAAGCAATTTTAAGTGTTTTGAATATCTGGATATTGTTCTCAATAACATTAATGACAGATTTGATAGGTTAGAGAAGCACAATGGTGCGAATGCTAATTTGCCACAAGAACGATAAAGAAAGATTCCGGATCTGCATGAGGATGATGTTGATGATAATGGTGCAGATTTGAGAGATGAGTATGATCAGTTTGAAAGACCTTATAATGTCAATAATGTTGCAGATTTGATGTGCATCATGAAGGTTCTAAATCAACTCAAGAAGGTGAGCTGAGCGTAAAAGAGGTTTCAGATGGTCCAATAACAAGAGCTAAGGCCAAACAGCTTGAAGGGCCATAAGTAGTCAAATTGGAGCTATTGAAGCTTCTATGAGATTAGAAGCTTGCGATCTGAATGGAAATGAGCTAAAGGTATTTATATGTCTTCAATTAGATATTAGGACGTGATTTAGAGACGTTTGGTGACGTTGGACTTAAGGAGGTAGCTGGGGACTGTTTGCATATTATGTTACTGTTTTTATGTATTTGGGCTATTTTGAACTTGTTTAGCTTTATTTTAAATTGTTAAGTCAGATTGGGCTTTTTTTTTGGGCTTTTCTAGCTCTTGAAGACAGTTAGTGACTTATCACTTTTTGATCACCAAGAGTGTAGAGTCAAAACCTAAATTGATTCTTGTGGCGTCCATCTGACTTATCAAGGTATCTTTTTAGTTCTATCCTCTATCATCTTTGCCATATAATTTTGTTATAATTCAGCCTAAACACTTAAAGAAAAAAAATAACAAAAGAACCAGATTTTTATTCAAATTTTGTAATAATCTATTTTTCTGAAAATCAAGGCACATCATCTGGTATCAGAGCAGATAATGGGTCAAGATTCTTTTTATTTATTTGTATAAAAATTTGAATTAGAACGATCCTTGACAAAGGAACCTCATTGAGCGTCGGGTCTCACTTTTCTTTGTGAGGTTCACATCATTTGGTATCAGAGCTTAGGCCCTAATCAGGTTTCGAATTATCCTTTTTATTTATTCATATAAAATCTGAATTAGAACGATCCTTGGCAAAGGAACCTCATTGAGCGTCGAGTCTCACTTTTCTTTGTGAGGTTCACATCATTACTTGTATTAGGTTTACTTCCTACTTTATAAATCCTAATACTTGAAGGTAGCCTTAGCCCAAAGAAAAACTGTCAGCATAGATTTGCTATCAGTGTACAAAACTTCTTAATTTACTTGATTTGCTTTTATATATTTCCTTGTACAAAATTGATTTCTGTCCTCTCAAATTACCTTGATTCTTGTAATTTCTTTTGATCTTCGTCTAATAATTATTCCTTTACTTCTTAAATCTTGTTTTTTTTTTGTTTGGTTTCACTAATTAGTACTTTTCTTGTTTCATTTTACCCTTGTCAAATTAGTCTAGGTTTTATGAATTGCTAGACTGATTTTGGTTCAAAGAGTCCTTAGTTCAATAAAGAACTTAGTCAGGAAAGCTTGAGAGGTAAAAGGCATTAGTGTGTGAGTGCATTAGAGGGTAAAAGCCGAATTTAATTGAGTGTTAAACACGAGAGTTGAGTGTTACTTGTGAGGGAGTAAGTTTAAACATGTGAGGGAGTGTTTGTGAGTTGTTCTAACTTTCTTCTTAGGTTTTTTTCCAATCATGTCACGGAACCAGGAGAAAACAAAATTTTGATGGAGAAAAAAATGAGCAATTCACCTTGCAAGCAATTTTAAGTGTTTTGAATATCTGGATATTGTTCTCAATAACATTAATGACAGATTTGATAGGTTAGAGAAGCACAATGGTGCGAATGCTAATTTGCCACAAGAACGATAAAGAAAGATTCCGGATCTGCATGAGGATGATGTTGATGATAATGGTGCAGATTTGAGAGATGAGTATGATCAGTTTGAAAGACCTTATAATGTCAATAATGTTGCAGATTTGATGTGCATCATGAAGGTTCTAAATCAACTCAAGAAGGTGAGCTGAGCGTAAAAGAGGTTTCAGATGGTCCAATAACAAGAGCTAAGGCCAAACAGCTTGAAGGGCCATAAGTAGTCAAATTGGAGCTATTGAAGCTTCTATGAGATTAGAAGCTTGCGATCTGAATGGAAATGAGCTAAAGGTATTTATATGTCTTCAATTAGATATTAGGACGTGATTTAGAGACGTTTGGTGACGTTGGACTTAAGGAGGTAGCTGGGGACTGTTTGCATATTATGTTACTGTTTTTATGTATTTGGGCTATTTTGAACTTGTTTAGCTTTATTTTAAATTGTTAAGTCAGATTGGGCTTTTTTTTTGGGCTTTTCTAGCTCTTGAAGACAGTTAGTGACTTATCACTTTTTGATCACCAAGAGTGTAGAGTCAAAACCTAAATTGATTCTTGTGGCGTCCATCTGACTTATCAAGGTATCTTTTTAGTTCTATCCTCTATCATCTTTGCCATATAATTTTGTTATAATTCAGCCTAAACACTTAAAGAAAAAAAATAACAAAAGAACCAGATTTTTATTCAAATTTTGTAATAATCTATTTTTCTGAAAATCAAGGCACATCATCTGGTATCAGAGCAGATAATGGGTCAAGATTCTTTTTATTTATTTGTATAAAAATTTGAATTAGAACGATCCTTGACAAAGGAACCTCATTGAGCGTCGGGTCTCACTTTTCTTTGTGAGGTTCACATCATTTGGTATCAGAGCTTAGGCCCTAATCAGGTTTCGAATTATCCTTTTTATTTATTCATATAAAATCTGAATTAGAACGATCCTTGGCAAAGGAACCTCATTGAGCGTCGAGTCTCACTTTTCTTTGTGAGGTTCACATCATTACTTGTATTAGGTTTACTTCCTACTTTATAAATCCTAATACTTGAAGGTAGCCTTAGCCCAAAGAAAAACTGTCAGCATAGATTTGCTATCAGTGTACAAAACTTCTTAATTTACTTGATTTGCTTTTATATATTTCCTTGTACAAAATTGATTTCTGTCCTCTCAAATTACCTTGATTCTTGTAATTTCTTTTGATCTTCGTCTAATAATTATTCCTTTACTTCTTAAATCTTGTTTTTTTTTTTGTTTGGTTTCACTAATTAGTACTTTTCTTGTTTCATTTTACCCTTGTCAAATTAGTCTAGGTTTTATGAATTGCTAGACTGATTTTGGTTCAAAGAGTCCTTAGTTCAATAAAGAACTTAGTCAGGAAAGCTTGAGAGGTAAAAGGCATTAGTGTGTGAGTGCATTAGAGGGTAAAAGCCGAATTTAATTGAGTGTTAAACACGAGAGTTGAGTGTTACTTGTGAGGGAGTAAGTTTAAACATGTGAGGGAGTGTTTGTGAGTTGTTCTAACTTTCTTCTTAGGTTTTTTTCCAATCATGTCACGGAACCAGGAGAAAACAAAATTTTGATGGAGAAAAAAATGAGCAATTCACCTTGCAAGCAATTTTAAGTGTTTTGAATATCTGGATATTGTTCTCAATAACATTAATGACAGATTTGATAGGTTAGAGAAGCACAATGGTGCGAATGCTAATTTGCCACAAGAACGATAAAGAAAGATTCCGGATCTGCATGAGGATGATGTTGATGATAATGGTGCAGATTTGAGAGATGAGTATGATCAGTTTGAAAGACCTTATAATGTCAATAATGTTGCAGATTTGATGTGCATCATGAAGGTTCTAAATCAACTCAAGAAGGTGAGCTGAGCGTAAAAGAGGTTTCAGATGGTCCAATAACAAGAGCTAAGGCCAAACAGCTTGAAGGGCCATAAGTAGTCAAATTGGAGCTATTGAAGCTTCTATGAGATTAGAAGCTTGCGATCTGAATGGAAATGAGCTAAAGGTATTTATATGTCTTCAATTAGATATTAGGACGTGATTTAGAGACGTTTGGTGACGTTGGACTTAAGGAGGTAGCTGGGGACTGTTTGCATATTATGTTACTGTTTTTATGTATTTGGGCTATTTTGAACTTGTTTAGCTTTATTTTAAATTGTTAAGTCAGATTGGGCTTTTTTTTTGGGCTTTTCTAGCTCTTGAAGACAGTTAGTGACTTATCACTTTTTGATCACCAAGAGTGTAGAGTCAAAACCTAAATTGATTCTTGTGGCGTCCATCTGACTTATCAAGGTATCTTTTTAGTTCTATCCTCTATCATCTTTGCCATATAATTTTGTTATAATTCAGCCTAAACACTTAAAGAAAAAAAATAACAAAAGAACCAGATTTTTATTCAAATTTTGTAATAATCTATTTTTCTGAAAATCAAGGCACATCATCTGGTATCAGAGCAGATAATGGGTCAAGATTCTTTTTATTTATTTGTATAAAAATTTGAATTAGAACGATCCTTGACAAAGGAACCTCATTGAGCGTCGGGTCTCACTTTTCTTTGTGAGGTTCACATCATTTGGTATCAGAGCTTAGGCCCTAATCAGGTTTCGAATTATCCTTTTTATTTATTCATATAAAATCTGAATTAGAACGATCCTTGGCAAAGGAACCTCATTGAGCGTCGAGTCTCACTTTTCTTTGTGAGGTTCACATCATTACTTGTATTAGGTTTACTTCCTACTTTATAAATCCTAATACTTGAAGGTAGCCTTAGCCCAAAGAAAAACTGTCAGCATAGATTTGCTATCAGTGTACAAAACTTCTTAATTTACTTGATTTGCTTTTATATATTTCCTTGTACAAAATTGATTTCTGTCCTCTCAAATTACCTTGATTCTTGTAATTTCTTTTGATCTTCGTCTAATAATTATTCCTTTACTTCTTAAATCTTGTTTTTTTTTTGTTTGGTTTCACTAATTAGTACTTTTCTTGTTTCATTTTACCCTTGTCAAATTAGTCTAGGTTTTATGAATTGCTAGACTGATTTTGGTTCAAAGAGTCCTTAGTTCAATAAAGAACTTAGTCAGGAAAGCTTGAGAGGTAAAAGGCATTAGTGTGTGAGTGCATTAGAGGGTAAAAGCCGAATTTAATTGAGTGTTAAACACGAGAGTTGAGTGTTACTTGTGAGGGAGTAAGTTTAAACATGTGAGGGAGTGTTTGTGAGTTGTTCTAACTTTCTTCTTAGGTTTTTTTCCAATCATGTCACGGAACCAGGAGAAAACAAAATTTTGATGGAGAAAAAAATGAGCAATTCACCTTGCAAGCAATTTTAAGTGTTTTGAATATCTGGATATTGTTCTCAATAACATTAATGACAGATTTGATAGGTTAGAGAAGCACAATGGTGCGAATGCTAATTTGCCACAAGAACGATAAAGAAAGATTCCGGATCTGCATGAGGATGATGTTGATGATAATGGTGCAGATTTGAGAGATGAGTATGATCAGTTTGAAAGACCTTATAATGTCAATAATGTTGCAGATTTGATGTGCATCATGAAGGTTCTAAATCAACTCAAGAAGGTGAGCTGAGCGTAAAAGAGGTTTCAGATGGTCCAATAACAAGAGCTAAGGCCAAACAGCTTGAAGGGCCATAAGTAGTCAAATTGGAGCTATTGAAGCTTCTATGAGATTAGAAGCTTGCGATCTGAATGGAAATGAGCTAAAGGTATTTATATGTCTTCAATTAGATATTAGGACGTGATTTAGAGACGTTTGGTGACGTTGGACTTAAGGAGGTAGCTGGGGACTGTTTGCATATTATGTTACTGTTTTTATGTATTTGGGCTATTTTGAACTTGTTTAGCTTTATTTTAAATTGTTAAGTCAGATTGGGCTTTTTTTTTGGGCTTTTCTAGCTCTTGAAGACAGTTAGTGACTTATCACTTTTTGATCACCAAGAGTGTAGAGTCAAAACCTAAATTGATTCTTGTGGCGTCCATCTGACTTATCAAGGTATCTTTTTAGTTCTATCCTCTATCATCTTTGCCATATAATTTTGTTATAATTCAGCCTAAACACTTAAAGAAAAAAAATAACAAAAGAACCAGATTTTTATTCAAATTTTGTAATAATCTATTTTTCTGAAAATCAAGGCACATCATCTGGTATCAGAGCAGATAATGGGTCAAGATTCTTTTTATTTATTTGTATAAAAATTTGAATTAGAACGATCCTTGACAAAGGAACCTCATTGAGCGTCGGGTCTCACTTTTCTTTGTGAGGTTCACATCATTTGGTATCAGAGCTTAGGCCCTAATCAGGTTTCGAATTATCCTTTTTATTTATTCATATAAAATCTGAATTAGAACGATCCTTGGCAAAGGAACCTCATTGAGCGTCGAGTCTCACTTTTCTTTGTGAGGTTCACATCATTACTTGTATTAGGTTTACTTCCTACTTTATAAATCCTAATACTTGAAGGTAGCCTTAGCCCAAAGAAAAACTGTCAGCATAGATTTGCTATCAGTGTACAAAACTTCTTAATTTACTTGATTTGCTTTTATATATTTCCTTGTACAAAATTGATTTCTGTCCTCTCAAATTACCTTGATTCTTGTAATTTCTTTTGATCTTCGTCTAATAATTATTCCTTTACTTCTTAAATCTTGTTTTTTTTTTTGTTTGGTTTCACTAATTAGTACTTTTCTTGTTTCATTTTACCCTTGTCAAATTAGTCTAGGTTTTATGAATTGCTAGACTGATTTTGGTTCAAAGAGTCCTTAGTTCAATAAAGAACTTAGTCAGGAAAGCTTGAGAGGTAAAAGGCATTAGTGTGTGAGTGCATTAGAGGGTAAAAGCCGAATTTAATTGAGTGTTAAACACGAGAGTTGAGTGTTACTTGTGAGGGAGTAAGTTTAAACATGTGAGGGAGTGTTTGTGAGTTGTTCTAACTTTCTTCTTAGGTTTTTTTCCAATCATGTCACGGAACCAGGAGAAAACAAAATTTTGATGGAGAAAAAAATGAGCAATTCACCTTGCAAGCAATTTTAAGTGTTTTGAATATCTGGATATTGTTCTCAATAACATTAATGACAGATTTGATAGGTTAGAGAAGCACAATGGTGCGAATGCTAATTTGCCACAAGAACGATAAAGAAAGATTCCGGATCTGCATGAGGATGATGTTGATGATAATGGTGCAGATTTGAGAGATGAGTATGATCAGTTTGAAAGACCTTATAATGTCAATAATGTTGCAGATTTGATGTGCATCATGAAGGTTCTAAATCAACTCAAGAAGGTGAGCTGAGCGTAAAAGAGGTTTCAGATGGTCCAATAACAAGAGCTAAGGCCAAACAGCTTGAAGGGCCATAAGTAGTCAAATTGGAGCTATTGAAGCTTCTATGAGATTAGAAGCTTGCGATCTGAATGGAAATGAGCTAAAGGTATTTATATGTCTTCAATTAGATATTAGGACGTGATTTAGAGACGTTTGGTGACGTTGGACTTAAGGAGGTAGCTGGGGACTGTTTGCATATTATGTTACTGTTTTTATGTATTTGGGCTATTTTGAACTTGTTTAGCTTTATTTTAAATTGTTAAGTCAGATTGGGCTTTTTTTTTGGGCTTTTCTAGCTCTTGAAGACAGTTAGTGACTTATCACTTTTTGATCACCAAGAGTGTAGAGTCAAAACCTAAATTGATTCTTGTGGCGTCCATCTGACTTATCAAGGTATCTTTTTAGTTCTATCCTCTATCATCTTTGCCATATAATTTTGTTATAATTCAGCCTAAACACTTAAAGAAAAAAAATAACAAAAGAACCAGATTTTTATTCAAATTTTGTAATAATCTATTTTTCTGAAAATCAAGGCACATCATCTGGTATCAGAGCAGATAATGGGTCAAGATTCTTTTTATTTATTTGTATAAAAATTTGAATTAGAACGATCCTTGACAAAGGAACCTCATTGAGCGTCGGGTCTCACTTTTCTTTGTGAGGTTCACATCATTTGGTATCAGAGCTTAGGCCCTAATCAGGTTTCGAATTATCCTTTTTATTTATTCATATAAAATCTGAATTAGAACGATCCTTGGCAAAGGAACCTCATTGAGCGTCGAGTCTCACTTTTCTTTGTGAGGTTCACATCATTACTTGTATTAGGTTTACTTCCTACTTTATAAATCCTAATACTTGAAGGTAGCCTTAGCCCAAAGAAAAACTGTCAGCATAGATTTGCTATCAGTGTACAAAACTTCTTAATTTACTTGATTTGCTTTTATATATTTCCTTGTACAAAATTGATTTCTGTCCTCTCAAATTACCTTGATTCTTGTAATTTCTTTTGATCTTCGTCTAATAATTATTCCTTTACTTCTTAAATCTTGTTTTTTTTTTTGTTTGGTTTCACTAATTAGTACTTTTCTTGTTTCATTTTACCCTTGTCAAATTAGTCTAGGTTTTATGAATTGCTAGACTGATTTTGGTTCAAAGAGTCCTTAGTTCAATAAAGAACTTAGTCAGGAAAGCTTGAGAGGTAAAAGGCATTAGTGTGTGAGTGCATTAGAGGGTAAAAGCCGAATTTAATTGAGTGTTAAACACGAGAGTTGAGTGTTACTTGTGAGGGAGTAAGTTTAAACATGTGAGGGAGTGTTTGTGAGTTGTTCTAACTTTCTTCTTAGGTTTTTTTCCAATCATGTCACGGAACCAGGAGAAAACAAAATTTTGATGGAGAAAAAAATGAGCAATTCACCTTGCAAGCAATTTTAAGTGTTTTGAATATCTGGATATTGTTCTCAATAACATTAATGACAGATTTGATAGGTTAGAGAAGCACAATGGTGCGAATGCTAATTTGCCACAAGAACGATAAAGAAAGATTCCGGATCTGCATGAGGATGATGTTGATGATAATGGTGCAGATTTGAGAGATGAGTATGATCAGTTTGAAAGACCTTATAATGTCAATAATGTTGCAGATTTGATGTGCATCATGAAGGTTCTAAATCAACTCAAGAAGGTGAGCTGAGCGTAAAAGAGGTTTCAGATGGTCCAATAACAAGAGCTAAGGCCAAACAGCTTGAAGGGCCATAAGTAGTCAAATTGGAGCTATTGAAGCTTCTATGAGATTAGAAGCTTGCGATCTGAATGGAAATGAGCTAAAGGTATTTATATGTCTTCAATTAGATATTAGGACGTGATTTAGAGACGTTTGGTGACGTTGGACTTAAGGAGGTAGCTGGGGACTGTTTGCATATTATGTTACTGTTTTTATGTATTTGGGCTATTTTGAACTTGTTTAGCTTTATTTTAAATTGTTAAGTCAGATTGGGCTTTTTTTTTGGGCTTTTCTAGCTCTTGAAGACAGTTAGTGACTTATCACTTTTTGATCACCAAGAGTGTAGAGTCAAAACCTAAATTGATTCTTGTGGCGTCCATCTGACTTATCAAGGTATCTTTTTAGTTCTATCCTCTATCATCTTTGCCATATAATTTTGTTATAATTCAGCCTAAACACTTAAAGAAAAAAAATAACAAAAGAACCAGATTTTTATTCAAATTTTGTAATAATCTATTTTTCTGAAAATCAAGGCACATCATCTGGTATCAGAGCAGATAATGGGTCAAGATTCTTTTTATTTATTTGTATAAAAATTTGAATTAGAACGATCCTTGACAAAGGAACCTCATTGAGCGTCGGGTCTCACTTTTCTTTGTGAGGTTCACATCATTTGGTATCAGAGCTTAGGCCCTAATCAGGTTTCGAATTATCCTTTTTATTTATTCATATAAAATCTGAATTAGAACGATCCTTGGCAAAGGAACCTCATTGAGCGTCGAGTCTCACTTTTCTTTGTGAGGTTCACATCATTACTTGTATTAGGTTTACTTCCTACTTTATAAATCCTAATACTTGAAGGTAGCCTTAGCCCAAAGAAAAACTGTCAGCATAGATTTGCTATCAGTGTACAAAACTTCTTAATTTACTTGATTTGCTTTTATATATTTCCTTGTACAAAATTGATTTCTGTCCTCTCAAATTACCTTGATTCTTGTAATTTCTTTTGATCTTCGTCTAATAATTATTCCTTTACTTCTTAAATCTTGTTTTTTTTTTTTGTTTGGTTTCACTAATTAGTACTTTTCTTGTTTCATTTTACCCTTGTCAAATTAGTCTAGGTTTTATGAATTGCTAGACTGATTTTGGTTCAAAGAGTCCTTAGTTCAATAAAGAACTTAGTCAGGAAAGCTTGAGAGGTAAAAGGCATTAGTGTGTGAGTGCATTAGAGGGTAAAAGCCGAATTTAATTGAGTGTTAAACACGAGAGTTGAGTGTTACTTGTGAGGGAGTAAGTTTAAACATGTGAGGGAGTGTTTGTGAGTTGTTCTAACTTTCTTCTTAGGTTTTTTTCCAATCATGTCACGGAACCAGGAGAAAACAAAATTTTGATGGAGAAAAAAATGAGCAATTCACCTTGCAAGCAATTTTAAGTGTTTTGAATATCTGGATATTGTTCTCAATAACATTAATGACAGATTTGATAGGTTAGAGAAGCACAATGGTGCGAATGCTAATTTGCCACAAGAACGATAAAGAAAGATTCCGGATCTGCATGAGGATGATGTTGATGATAATGGTGCAGATTTGAGAGATGAGTATGATCAGTTTGAAAGACCTTATAATGTCAATAATGTTGCAGATTTGATGTGCATCATGAAGGTTCTAAATCAACTCAAGAAGGTGAGCTGAGCGTAAAAGAGGTTTCAGATGGTCCAATAACAAGAGCTAAGGCCAAACAGCTTGAAGGGCCATAAGTAGTCAAATTGGAGCTATTGAAGCTTCTATGAGATTAGAAGCTTGCGATCTGAATGGAAATGAGCTAAAGGTATTTATATGTCTTCAATTAGATATTAGGACGTGATTTAGAGACGTTTGGTGACGTTGGACTTAAGGAGGTAGCTGGGGACTGTTTGCATATTATGTTACTGTTTTTATGTATTTGGGCTATTTTGAACTTGTTTAGCTTTATTTTAAATTGTTAAGTCAGATTGGGCTTTTTTTTTGGGCTTTTCTAGCTCTTGAAGACAGTTAGTGACTTATCACTTTTTGATCACCAAGAGTGTAGAGTCAAAACCTAAATTGATTCTTGTGGCGTCCATCTGACTTATCAAGGTATCTTTTTAGTTCTATCCTCTATCATCTTTGCCATATAATTTTGTTATAATTCAGCCTAAACACTTAAAGAAAAAAAATAACAAAAGAACCAGATTTTTATTCAAATTTTGTAATAATCTATTTTTCTGAAAATCAAGGCACATCATCTGGTATCAGAGCAGATAATGGGTCAAGATTCTTTTTATTTATTTGTATAAAAATTTGAATTAGAACGATCCTTGACAAAGGAACCTCATTGAGCGTCGGGTCTCACTTTTCTTTGTGAGGTTCACATCATTTGGTATCAGAGCTTAGGCCCTAATCAGGTTTCGAATTATCCTTTTTATTTATTCATATAAAATCTGAATTAGAACGATCCTTGGCAAAGGAACCTCATTGAGCGTCGAGTCTCACTTTTCTTTGTGAGGTTCACATCATTACTTGTATTAGGTTTACTTCCTACTTTATAAATCCTAATACTTGAAGGTAGCCTTAGCCCAAAGAAAAACTGTCAGCATAGATTTGCTATCAGTGTACAAAACTTCTTAATTTACTTGATTTGCTTTTATATATTTCCTTGTACAAAATTGATTTCTGTCCTCTCAAATTACCTTGATTCTTGTAATTTCTTTTGATCTTCGTCTAATAATTATTCCTTTACTTCTTAAATCTTGTTTTTTTTTTTGTTTGGTTTCACTAATTAGTACTTTTCTTGTTTCATTTTACCCTTGTCAAATTAGTCTAGGTTTTATGAATTGCTAGACTGATTTTGGTTCAAAGAGTCCTTAGTTCAATAAAGAACTTAGTCAGGAAAGCTTGAGAGGTAAAAGGCATTAGTGTGTGAGTGCATTAGAGGGTAAAAGCCGAATTTAATTGAGTGTTAAACACGAGAGTTGAGTGTTACTTGTGAGGGAGTAAGTTTAAACATGTGAGGGAGTGTTTGTGAGTTGTTCTAACTTTCTTCTTAGGTTTTTTTCCAATCATGTCACGGAACCAGGAGAAAACAAAATTTTGATGGAGAAAAAAATGAGCAATTCACCTTGCAAGCAATTTTAAGTGTTTTGAATATCTGGATATTGTTCTCAATAACATTAATGACAGATTTGATAGGTTAGAGAAGCACAATGGTGCGAATGCTAATTTGCCACAAGAACGATAAAGAAAGATTCCGGATCTGCATGAGGATGATGTTGATGATAATGGTGCAGATTTGAGAGATGAGTATGATCAGTTTGAAAGACCTTATAATGTCAATAATGTTGCAGATTTGATGTGCATCATGAAGGTTCTAAATCAACTCAAGAAGGTGAGCTGAGCGTAAAAGAGGTTTCAGATGGTCCAATAACAAGAGCTAAGGCCAAACAGCTTGAAGGGCCATAAGTAGTCAAATTGGAGCTATTGAAGCTTCTATGAGATTAGAAGCTTGCGATCTGAATGGAAATGAGCTAAAGGTATTTATATGTCTTCAATTAGATATTAGGACGTGATTTAGAGACGTTTGGTGACGTTGGACTTAAGGAGGTAGCTGGGGACTGTTTGCATATTATGTTACTGTTTTTATGTATTTGGGCTATTTTGAACTTGTTTAGCTTTATTTTAAATTGTTAAGTCAGATTGGGCTTTTTTTTTGGGCTTTTCTAGCTCTTGAAGACAGTTAGTGACTTATCACTTTTTGATCACCAAGAGTGTGGAGTCAAAACCTAAATTGATTCTTGTGGCGTCCATCTGACTTATCAAGGTATCTTTTTAGTTCTATCCTCTATCATCTTTGCCATATAATTTTGTTATAATTCAGCCTAAACACTTAAAGAAAAAAAATAACAAAAGAACCAGATTTTTATTCAAATTTTGTAATAATCTATTTTTCTGAAAATCAAGGCACATCATCTGGTATCAGAGCATAGGATTTCAGTGTGCAAACTGAAGTTTCAGCTATTGAAGATCTTTGATGTTTTTGTTTTATATAATTTCGTGGGGTTATTCATCGGGTTGGATCTCTAATATTTGAGGTTAGTAGTTTTTGAGTTGTAACTCTGAAGCACTAAAATTAATTCTTAGTAGTTTGTGGACAAGAGATAATTTAGCTGAGTTGAGTTGTTTCTGAACCTAGAAATTTTGAATTTGAGTCAATTGTTGCTATCTGATTTTATTTGCTGAATTGGTGAAAAATTCAGTTTGAGAAGTGTGTTTTAGCTACTGGTTGTGTTGTTCATTGTTCATACTTGTTTGGGGTTTTTTGTTAATAATTGCTGAAGATGATGCAAGTAGAGTACCAAAGGGACTGAGTTTAGAACAAGCTCAACTATGGGCTTACAACGAGCTCATGATGAATTTCGAGGTGAGATTATTGAAATTCGTAGACAATTTGCTGCAATTATAGAAATGGTGCAAAGAAATACTTTGCAATGCTAACAAAGGCAGGTAGGGCGTAGGGTACCTCAGAATGACTTAGGGGATGCTGGAGATAAGCTAAATAGGGATGATGAGGCTGAAGATAGGAGTAGGATAAGGAGGCAGCAAAATGACCCTACTAGTGGTATCAAACTTAATATACCACCATTTAGAGGTACTAGTTCTCCTGAGGAGTATCTTGAATGGGTTCAAAAGGTAGAAAGGGTGTTTGATTGGCATGAGTACCTTGAGGCAAAGAAGTGTAAGGTAGCAGCACTTGAGTTTACCAATTATGCACTTTTGTGGTGGGAAAACTTAAAAGCTCAGCGAAGAAGGGATGAAGAAGAAGAAGTTACTAGCTGGCCACTTATGAAAAGATTAATGAAGAAGAGATTTGTTCTGGACAATAAACAAGAATTATACATCAAACTCCAGACTTTGTGATATGAACCTTGCCAACAATGTGACAAAATCCAGCACCACAATATGGAATTGAACTCGAGATCTTCAAGACGCAAGTTTGACAAGTCTTGACCCTTGAGTTAGCAAACCAAGAATCAAGACTATGGCTGAATATAGGACGCCACACCAAGAAACCCCAAGGATACTTCAAGGATCTAGGTGATAAGTCCGGTTGTTTGAACGCCACAAGAACAAACTTGATAAGTTCAAGTCCTTTCAAGAATGAAAGAAGAACACAAAAACTCTTAAATATTATTTTCTGAAATCTGTCCTCCCACTCTCAATCCCCATGGTATTTATAGAGACCATAAGATATGTCAAGTTACAACTTTCACATACAAAATTCAAACTTAATCTCTACTATTTCAACCAACCAACATATCTCCAGAAAAATCTGCCTTAATCAAAGTGATTAGGTTTCCTTGAATAATCAAATCCCCAGAAAATTTGCCCTTAATCAAAGTGATTAGGTTTCCTTGAATATGATTTGGACTTATTTGAAATGTATTTGGGCTTATACAAGGCCTCCATGTGTTTGCCCTCCCACAAACTTGTTGAATCTGCCTATTTAATGCTTCTTTAAATTGCTTAGCTCTAAGTCTTGTGATTGACCCATTTGGCAAACTTAATGTATTTGTTGTGGTCTATTTTGATGATATCTTAATCTATAGCAAAACTTTTGATGATCCTGTGAGGCATCTTAGGGCTGTATTTGAGATCCTGCGTGATGCTAAGTTGTATGGAAATCTCAAAAAGTGTTATTTCTGCCTAGACAGTGTTATCTTTCTATGGTATGTTGTTTCTAGTAGTGGAATTAAAGTTGATGAGGAGAAGGTTAAGGCAATTCGTGATTGGCCTAAACCTACTGGTGTTGCGGATGTGAGAAGTTTTCATGGTTTAGCCTCTTTCTATAGGCGATTTATTAAAGATTTTAGTTCTATTATTGCGCCTATGACAAAGTGTTTGAAAAAGTGATGTGCATCATGAAGGTTCTAAATTAACTCAAGAAGGTGAGCTGAGCGTAAAAGAGGTTTCAGATGGTCCAATAACAAGAGCTAAGACCAAACAGCTTTAAAGGGCCATAAGTAGTCAAATTGGAGCTATTGAAGCTTCTATGGGATTAGAAGCTTGTGATCTGAATGAAAATGAGCTAAAGGTGTTTCTTTGTCTTCAATTTGAGATTGGGACGTGATTTAGAGTCATTTGGTGACGTTGGGCTTAACGAGGCAGCTGGGGGCTTTTTTTCCATATTATTGGGCTTAATTTGCTTTATTTTTATTTACTTCACTTATCTTTCTTTCTTTTATGTATTTTGGGCCATTTTGAACTTGTTTAGCTTTATTTTAAACTGTTAAGTCATATTGGGCTTGTTTTGGGCTTTTAAAGTTAATTAGGTAATATTAGAGTCTCCCCCTCATTTTGTAAGCCTATATAAGGCATCTTAAAGTCTTATAGAGGCAGTTGCCTCATTCTGGAATCTCATGCACGAAAAAGAAGATATATTTCTCTCAAAATTTATCTTCTCAAGTTTTCCAAGTCTTGAAGATAGTTACTGACTTATCACTCTTTGATCACCAAGAGTGTGGCGTCAAAATCCTAAATTGATCCTTGTGGCGTCCATTGACTTATCAAGGCTTCTTTTTAGTTCTATCCTCCATCTGATTTTACCATTTACTTGTTACAATTCAGCCTAAATACTTAAAGAAAAGACCAACAAATTTAGACAGCAACCTTATCTTAAAAATTAGTTTTTTGTTCTTATTCTGAATAACCCAATTTGAAGATCAGGGCACATGATCTGGTATCAGAGCATAGGATTTCAGTGTACAAATTGAAGTTTCAGCTATTTAAGGTCTCTTACTGTTTTTGTTTTATATAATTTCGTGGAGTAATTCATCAGGTTGGGTCTCTAATATTTGAGGTTAGTAGTTTTTGAGTTGCAACTCTGAAGCACTAAAATTAATTCTTAGTAGTTTTTTGACAAGAGATGATTTGGCTGAATTGAGTTGTTACTGAACCTAGAAATTTTGAATTTGAGTCAATTGTTGCTATCTGATTTTATTTACTGAATTGGAGAAAATTTAGTTTGAGAAGAGTGTTTTAGCTATTGGTTTTGTGTTAATTGTTCATACTTGTTTGGGATTTTTGTTAATAATTGCTGAAGATGATGCAAGTAGAGTACCAAAGGGACTGAGTTTAGAACACGCTCAATTCATGGGCTTACAACGAGCTCATGATGAATTTCAAGATGAGAATATTGAAATTCGTGGACAACTTGCTGCAATTATAGAAATGATACAAAGAAATACTTTGCAACCCCAACAAAGGCAGGTAGGGCGTAGGGTACCTTAGAATGACCTAAGAGATGCTGAAGATGAGCCAAATAGGGATGATGAGGTTGAAGATAGGAGTAGGATAAGGAGGCAGCAAAATGACCCTACTAGTGGTATCAAACTTAATATACCACCATTTAGAGGTACTAGTTCTCCTGAGGAGTATCTTGAATGGGTTCAGAAGGTAGATAGGGTGTTTGATTGGCAATAGCACCTTGAGGCAAAGAAGTGTAAGGTAGCAGCACTTGAGTTTATTGATTATGCACTTTTGTGGTGGGAAAACTTAAAAGCTCAGTGAAGAAGGGATGAAGAAGAAGAAGTTACTAGCTGGCCACTTATGAAAAGATTAATGAAGAAGAGATTTGTTCTGGATTACTATAAACAAAAATTATACATCAAACTCTAAACTTTGTGGCAAGGTTCCTTGAGCGTGGAGGACTATGTGAAAGAATTTGAGGTGTTGCTAATTCGCTATGATTTGAATGAACCTCAAGGGTAAATAATAGCTAGATTTCTTGATGGATTGAAAAGAGACATAGCTAATGTTGTTGAGTTACAGCTCTTTATATTTATTGAGGATGTCATAAAACTTGCAACTAAAGTAGAAAGACAGCAGAAAAGATGGGGTATCCATATATGAGGTCAACTACATCAAGAAATACGAAGGTTGTTTCTTCACATACCCGGACATGGAACACACCTAAACGCGATGAGAAAGTGGAGTTCAGTAAGGAAAGTGCTAGTTCAGGTTCGTTGAAAGGAAAGGAGAAGAAATTTGAACCTCAATTTCCCAGGAGGTCACGAGACATCAAGTGTTTGGGAAATGGGCATATTGCTTCCGAATGTCTAAATAAGATGGTGATGGTTTTACAAGGGAAGCATGGAGAGCTTGTAAGTGAAGATGAGGCCGAAACAAGAGAGGAATCTGAAGTAGAAGTAACTGAACTAGAAGAGAATCTTGAGCCAATGGAGGGGAATTTATTAGTAATTCAAAGGGTTTTGAGTGCTGAAGTTGATATTTGATATGAACCTTGCCAACAATGTGACAAAACCCAGTACCACAATATAGAATTGAACCCGAGATTTTCAAGACGCAAGTTTGACGAGTCTTGACCCTTAAGTTAGTAAACCAAGAACCAAGACTATGGCTAGATATAGGACGCCACACCAAGAAACCCCAAGGATACTTCAAGAATCTAGGTGATAAGTCCGGTTGTTTGAACGCCACAAGAACAAGCTTGATAAGTTCAAGTCCTTTCAAGAATGAAAGAAGAACACAAAAACTCTCAAATATTATTTTCTGAAATCTGTTCACTCACTCTCAATCCCTATGGTATTTATAGAGACCATAAGAGATGTCAAGTTACAACTTTCAAATACAAATTTAAAACTTACAACTAATACAACAATTGAAATAACAAAATTCAACTTAATCAAATTTCCAGAAAACAAAGCCTAAATCAAAGGGATTATGTTTGCTTGAATATTCAAATTTCCAGAAAACATGCCTAAATCAAAGGGATTAGGTTTCCTTGAATCTGATTTGGATTTATTTGAAATGTATTTGAGCTTATGCTAGGCCTCCATGTGTTTGCCCTCCCACAAACTTGTTGAATCAGCCCATTTAATGCTTCTTTAAATTGCTTGGCTCTAAGTCTTGTGATTGGCCCACTTGACAAACTTAATGTATCATGTGATTGATGGACTTAAGCCCTTCCAAGCTCACGTGCGAGTTCTTCCTCTTGTATGCGTATAGGCTGTGCAATGTCGTTTGCATCATTCTCCCCCTCTTGAAGAAGATTTGTCCTCAAATCGTCGTTTGCATCATCACCTATATCGAATGGAGATAAGTCAGAAACATTAAAGCTAGCACTAATCCCATACTCACCAGGTAATTCAATTTTGTAAGCATTGTCATTTATGCGTTCCAATACTCGAAACGGTCCATCATCCCTAGGAAGGATTTAGAACGTCTTCGCTCAAGAAATCGGTCATTCCTCATATGCAACCAAACCCAATCTCCTGGTTCAAAGACAACCTTCTTACGTCCCTTATTGGCCTGTTTGGCATATTGCTTCGTCCGCCATTCTATGTTTTGCTTTGCTTTCTCATGAATCTACTTAATAAAATCTGCTTTCTTTTTTCCATCTAAGTTAACACGTTCGCTAAAAGGTAAAGGAGTTAAATCCAAAGGAGTCAACGGATTAAAACCATAAACAATCTCAAATGGTGAAAACTTAGTTGCGGAATGAACACAACGATTATAGGCAAATTCAACATGCGACAAACAATCTTCCCATGTTTTCAAATATTTTTGTATGATAGCACGCAACAAAGTAGATAAAGTTCTATTCACTACTTCAGTTTGACCATCAGTTGCGGGTGACATGTAGTAGAGAACAACTATTTAGTTCCCAACTTTCCCCACAAAGTCTTCCAGAAATAGCTCAAGAATCACGAGTCTCGATCAGAAACAATAGTCCTGAGCATGCCATGCAACCTAACAATCTCCTTGAAAAATAAATCGGCTATATGTGATGCATCATAAGTTTTATGGCATGCAATAAAATGTGCCATTTTAGAAAACCTATCAACAACCACAAAAACTGAGTCTCTCCCCTTCTTAGTCCTAGGTAAGCCCAAAACAAAATCCATAGAAATATCAACCCAAGGTGCATTAGGAATAGGGAGGGGTGTGTACAACCCATGTGGTTGATGCCTAGACTTAGCTTGCTTGCAAGTGATGCATCTCGCACAAATTCTCTCTATATCACGTTTTATGTTTGGCCAAAAGAAATGCTCATGCAATACACCTAAAGTCTTTGCTACCCCAAAGTAACCCATCAAACCACCACTATGTGCTTCCCGAACAAGTAATTCACGTAAGGATGAATATGGAACACACAATTTATTTTCTCGAAACAGAAAATTATCATGTAGATAAAACTTTCCACTTGCCCTTTTAGTGCAAATTTTAAACAAGTCACCAAAATCAGAATCGTTTGCATATAATTCCTTAATGTAATCAAATCCAAGCAATTTAGCATCAAGGGTTGAAAGCAAAGCGTACCTGTGTGATAGTACATCAGCAACTACATTTTCTTTACCTTGTTTATATTTGATAACATAGGGGAATATTTCAATGAACTCCACCCAACTTGCATGGCGTCTATTCAGCTTATGCTGCCCCTTTAAATGATTCAAAGATTCATGATCTGTATGAATAACAAACTCTTTAGGCCATAGATAGTGCTGCCATGTCTCCAAAGTTCGAACTAATGCATACAATTCTTTGTCAGAAGTGGAATATTTTAGGACTGCACCATTCAATTTCTCACTAAAGTATACAACTGGTCTTCCCTCTTGCATCAACACTCCTCCGATACCTATACCTGAACATCACACTCAATTTCAAACATTTTAGTGAAGTTAGGTAAAACAAGTAAAGGTGCATTAGTTAATTTTTCTTTGATTAGCTTGAATGCTTTTTCTTGCTCATCTCCCCACTTAAATGGAACATTCTTCTTGATCACTTCAGTTAAGGCACCGGCTATACTACTGAAATCCCGAACAAAACGTCGGTAAAAACTAGCTAAGCCATGGAAGCTTCTAACCTGTGTCACTGAAGTAGGCGTTGGCCAATCATGATTTGCCTTCACCTTTTCATCATCAACCTCTATTCCTTTAGAACTTTCAACAAAACCAAGAAACACAAGTTTGTTCGTGCAAAAAGTGCATTTCTTAAGGTTAGCGAATAACTTTTCTTTCCTTAAAACCTCTAAAACAAGCTTTAAGTGGTCAACGTGAGCATCTAGGCTTTTAGTATATATCAGGATATCATCAAAGTACACAACTACACTTAGTCTTTGTTCAGAGCCTACTTTGCTTCTTCCAAAGAAGGATGGTACCATAAGAATGTGTGTGGACAGTCGGGCTATCAACAAGATAACGGTTAAGTATCGATTCCCTATTCCTAGACTTGATGATATGTGATACGATATTTCTATATCATAAAATTCAGTGCAAGTATACACTATCGTATGCAAGTAATAAAGAGACTAATTAGTCGGATGTCGAACCCACATGGATAATTTCTTCTTATTAACCAATTACTAAAATTATGTCTTCCTAATAATTATTTAGAAAAATAGAAATCTAAGAATGAATGTAAGAAATATAAAAGCAAAACACAATGCAATGAGATTTAAAGTTAGCAACGTAGAGAAAACCTAGGATTAATATTATCCCTCAATATGCTTTTTAATGATTAATCCTCTAATATTTAACTCACTTAGTCTTTATTATTGATCAAGACGCTAATGTATTCACAAGCCTCTTCCAAGGTCATGCAAGTATACCATAATTTACCAAATACTTATATTCTTATGGTACTTGTAATAAGTTAAGATTCATTAAGATTAGGTCTTATTGATCATACATGCCAATTAGGTATATTCCTATCCTAAATTAAAACTTGCATATGCACCATTGAATGTTACTCTACAATCATGCATCAAATTACCTAGGTCTAAATATATTGATTCCTCTTCCAAGTTTATCAAAATATTACCAATTCATTCACCATATATTGGCCAGATATATGGCAATTTAAGCGCACATATTGAGTTCAAATATTAACCATAGAAAATAAGTTTAGCTCATGGCTACAAGAGAACAACAGTAAAAATAAAAATAAAACATGATACAATCAATTGCAAATCGATGTAGACGTCGAATTGCTCTTGATTGCACTGCCTAAGAACTCTTGATGCCGAAGAATGTCTTGTATCTCTCTCTAAAGTTGATTCAATTAAGCTCCTATTGCTCTTCAAGACTCGTGCTCTGTATTCTTGGTGCTCTTGGGTCGTCTTGGATTGATTCTTGAAGGTTGGGAACGAGTGGCATTTTATAGGGATTGATATGAGCTTGAAAATCTCAATTCTCGTCGGACAAGGACTCGCACTACCGCTGGCGCACTATGAAGTTGTCGCTGGGGTGACTCGTGAAAAAACCTGTACCGCTGGAACGGTGGGATGCTAGCGCTGGGGCGCTGTAATGTTGCTGGCGCAGTGACTTTATGGAGCTGGAGCGCCAGACGCGACTTAAACAGGTTATTTTTCTTATTTCGATCACTATTTTGGCGCTGGGACGATAATACTTGTGGCGCGGGGGCTCTGGACTCATATTTTGAAAACTTTGTATATTAGTCCCTGTTTTCGCTCCTTTTGCGTGGATATCACCAAATTAGGATGAAAGAAGGTGATGAATGGAAAACCTTTAAAACTAAGTATGGATTGTATGAGTGGATGGTGATGCCGTTTAGGCTTTCTAATGCACCCAGTACATTTATGAGACTTATAAATCATGTTTTGAGAAAGTTTATTGGCCTATTTGTTGTGGTCTATTTTGATGATATCTTGATATGAACCTTGCCAACAATGTGACAAACCCCAGCACCACAATATGGAATTGAACCCGAGATCTTCAAGACGCAGGTTTAACGAGTCTTAACCCTTGAGTTAGCAAACCAAGAACCAAGACTATGGATGGATATAGGACGCCACACCAAGAAACCCCAAGGACACTTCAAGAATCTAGGTGATAAGTCCGGTTGTTTGAATGCCACAAGAACAAGCTTGATAAGTTCAAGTCCTTTCAAGAATGAAAGAAGAACACAAAAACTCTCAAATATTATTGTCTGAAATCTGTCCTCCCACTCTCAATCTCCATGGTATTTATAGAGACCATAAGAGATGTCAAGTTACAACTTTCAAATACAAATTTCAAACTTACAACTAATATAACAACAAAATTCAAACTTAATCAAATTTCCAGAAAACATGCCTAAATCAAAGGGATTAGGATTCCTTGAATATTCAAATTTCTAGAAAACATGGTTTCCTTGAATATTCAAATTTTCCAGAAAACATGCCTAAATCAAAGGAATTATGTTTCCTTGAATATTCAAATTTCCAGAAAACATGCCTAAATCAAAGGAATTATGTTTCCTTGAATATTAAACTTTCCAGAAATTCTGCCTTAATCAAAGTGATTAGGTTTCCTTGAATCTGATTTGGATTGATTTGAAATGTATTTGGGCTTATGCTAGGCCTCCATGTGTTTGCCCTTCCACAAACTTGTTAAATCAGCCCATTTAATGCTTCTTTAAATTACTTAGCTCTAAGTCTTGTGATTGGCTCATTTGGCAAACTTAATGTATCATGTGATTGATGGACTTGAGCCCTTCCAAGCCCACGTGCGAATTATTTGTCTTGTATGCGTATAGGCTGTGCAATGTCGTTTGCATCATTCTCTCCCTCTTGAAGAAGATTTGTCCTCAAATCATCTTTTGCATCATCACCTATATCGAAAGGAGATAAGTCAGAAACATTAAAGCTAGCACTAACACCATACTCACCAGGTAATTCAATTTTGTAAGCATTGTCATTTATGCGTTCCAATACTCGAAACGGTCCATCACCCCTAGGAAGGAGTTCAGAACGTCTTTGCTCAGGAAAACGGTCCTTCCTCATATGCAACCAAACCCAATCTCCTGGTTCAAAGACAACCTTCTTACGTCCCTTATTGGCCTGTTTGGCATATTGCTCTGTCCACCATTCTATGTTTTGCTTTGCTTTCTCATGAATCTACTTAATAAAATCTGCTTTCTTTTTTCCATCTAAGTTAACACGTTCGCTGAAAGGTAAAGGAGTTAAATCTAAAGGAGTCAACGGATTAAACCCATAGACAATCTCAAATGGTGAAAACTTAGTTGCGGAATGAACACAACGATTATAAGCAAATTCAACATGCGGCAAACAATCTTCCCATGTTTTCACATTTTTTTGTATGATAGCACGCAACAAAGTAGATAAAGTTCTATTCACTACTTCAGTTTGACCATCAGTTTGCGGGTGACATGTAGTAGAGAACAATTTTGTTCCCAACTTTCCCCACAAAGTCTTCCAGAAATAGCTCAAGAATCGCGAGTCTCGATCAGAAACAATAGTCCTAGGCATGCCATGCAACCTAACAATCTCCTTGAAAAATAAATCGGCTATATGTGATGCATCATCAGTCTTATGGCATGCAATAAAATGTGCCATTTTAGAGAACCTATCAACAACCATAAAAACTGAGTCTCTCCCCTTCTTAGTCCTAGGTAAGCCCAAAACAAAATCCATAGAGATATCAACCCAAGGTGCATTAGGAATAGGGAGGGGTGTGTACAACCCATGTGGTTGATGCCTAGACTTAGCTTGCCTGTAAGTGATGCATCTCGCACAAATCCTTTCTACATCACGTTTCATGTGTGGCCAAAAGAAATGCTCATGCAATACACCAAAAGTCTTTGCTACCCCAAAGTGACCCATCAAACCACCACCATGTGCTTCCCGAACAAGTAATTCACGCAAGGATGAATGTGGAACACAAAATTTATTTTCTCGAAACAGAAAATTATCATGTAGATAAAACTTTCCACTTGCCCTTTTAGTGCAAATTTTAAACAAGTCACCAAAATCAGCATCGTTTGCATATAACTCCTTAATGTAATCAAATCCAAGCAATTTAGCATCAAGGGTTGAAAGCAAAGCGTACCTGCGTGATAGTGCATCTGCAACTACATTTTCCTTACCTTGTTTATATTTGATCACATAGGGGAATGTTTCAATGAACTCCACCCAACTTGCATGGCGTCTATTCAGCTTATGCTGCCCTTTTAAATGCTTCAAAGATTCATGATCTGTATGAATAAAAAACTCTTTCGGCCATAGATAGTGCTGCCAGGTCTCCAAAGTTCGAACTAATGCATACAATTCTTTGTCATAAGTGGAATATTTTAGGACTGCACCATTCAATTTCTCACTAAAGTATGCAACCGGTCTTCCCTCTTGCATCAACACTCCTTCGATACCTATACCTGAAGCATCACACTCAATTTCGAACGTTTTAGTGAAGTTAGGCAAAACAAGTAAAGGTGCATTAGTTAATTTCTCTTTGATTAGAATGCTTTTTCTTGCTCGTCTCCCCACTTAAACGGAACATTCTTCTTGATGACTTCAGTTAAGGGTGCGGCTATGCTACTGAAATCCTGAACAAAACGTCGGTAAAAACTAGCTAAGCCATGGAAGCTTCTAACTTGTGTCACTGAAGTAGGCGTTGGCCAATCATGAATTGCCTTCACCTTTTCGTCGTCAACCTCAATTCCTTTAGAACTTACAACAAAACCAAGAAACACAAGTTTGTCCGTGCAAAAAGTGCATTTCTTAAGGTTAGCGAATAACATTTCTTTCCTTAAAACCTCTAAAACAAGCTTTAAGTGGTCAACGTGAGCATATAGGCTTTTACTATATATCAGTATATCATCAAAGTACACAACTACAAATTTTTAGATAAAAGCACGCAAAACATGGTTCATAAGTCTCATGAAAGTACTATGTGCATTAGTTAATCCAAAAGGCATAACTAACCATTCATACAAACCATATTTTGTTTTAAATGCAGTTTTCCATTCATCATCTTCTTTCATCCTAATCTGATGGTATCCACTCTTGAGATCAATCTTAGAAAACAAACAAGATCCATGTAGTTCATCTAACATATCATCTAATCGAGGAATAGGATGGTGATACTTTACCGTAATGTTGTTGATGGCTCGACAATCAACACACATCCTCCATGTCCCATCCTTCTTAGGCACTAGTAGGATCAGAACTGCACAAGGACTCATGCTCTCTCTAACATATCCTTTTTCCATTAGCTCGTTAACTTGCTGTTGAAGTTCTGTCGTCTCCTCAGGATTACTTCTATAAGCGGGCTTGTTTGGAATTGTTGCACCAGGAATTAAAATCAATTTGATGTTCAATTCCTCGATTTGGAGGTAAGCCTGAAGGTACCTCCTCAAGAAAGACATCATCGAATTTCTGCAAAAGAGAAAAAATATTGCTTGGCAAAGATCCAGCAAGATCGTAGTACACAAAAGGGCCTCCTTGTACATAAGTACTATAAGGGGCTGTTGTGAAATTAAAGCTCTCTTGATCTCACACTTTTTTGAAATATAGTTATATCTTTCCTCTCGGGCTGCAACTCTCTCATTTTCATTTTCACCATGTTTCATGACTTTACCTTTCTCTTTTTCTCTCCTTTCATTTTCTTTTCTCGTAGCTATAGCTTCTCTCTCATTTTCTTTTCTCTTTTCACTCACTTTTTGCATCTTCAGTTGGTCTTCAAGAATTTGTTTTGGTGTTAATGGTACAAGTGTTATAGGCTGCTTCTTGATGATAAAAGAGTACCTGTTGGTGTAACCGTCATGCATGACTCTTCTATCGAACTGCCATGGTCGTCCCAATAAGATGTGACATGCATGCATAGGTACCACATCACAAAGTACCTCTCATCATATTTGCCAATGGAAAATGCCACCATCACCTGTTTGGTTACCTTGACTTCTCCGCAATTATTCAGCCACTGAAGTCGGTATGGTCGTGGATGTTTCAAGGTAGGTAATGCCAATTTTTCTACTAATTCGGTGCTGGCAACATTGGTGCAACTCCCACCATCAACTATAACGCTGCAAACTTTGTTGTTCACAAAACATCTAGTATGGAACAAGTTTTCTCGCTGATTGTTTTCTTCTTCCTTAACTTGTGCGCTAAGAGCTCGTCTTGCCACCAATGATTCTCCTTCTACTGCATATTGTCCTTCATAGTCATTTTCAAGAGGTAGCATATCATCCACTTCATCATCTTGCTCATCTTCCAACTCGATCTCCACTTGAGTGTTGATCACCATTACCCTTTTGTTTGGACATTGGCTAGCTATATGTCCCCTACCTTGGCATTTAAAGCACTTAATGTCACGATTTCTTGAAGTTGTGGATTCAGTTTTCTCTTATTTCAACGTCGCAGCTTGTTTGGCATCCTTAGATGGCTCAGACTTAGGCTTAGTTAATGAAAATTCATCTCTTTTAGGGGCTGGTCGCCATGAGTTTGTGGCAGCCATGCTTGATCCCCTTCGAACTATGTTCCTTCGCCTTAATTGTTGCTCAACTTTGATAGCTTGGTGCACCATATCTGTCAACTCGACATAATGTTGCATCTCCACCATGTCCGCTATCTCTTGGTTTAAGCCATGCAAGAACCTAGCCATAGTGGCTTCTCTGTCCTCCTCTACATTTGCTTGGATCATAGCAACCTCCATTTCTTTATAGTATTCATCAACGCTCTTGGATCCTTGAGTTAGACGTTGTAACTTGTTATACAACTCCCGATGGTAGTAGCTAGGAATGAAGCGTCTCCTCATGATGGCCTTCATCTCGTTCCACGTCTCAACAGGTCGTTCGTGATTTCTCCTCCTTTTCTTCAACAATTGATCCCACCAAACAATAGCATAGTTAGTGAATTCAATTGCAGCCAATTTTACCTTTTTGGCCTCGGAATAGTTGTGACAATCAAAGATCATCTCTATCTTCATCTCCCATTCTAGATATGCCTCAGGATCATTTTCACCTTGAAAAGGTGGAATCTTCACCTTAATGCTTCCCAAGTCATCATCTCGCCTAGGTATTCCCCTCCTAGCACCTATATCTCTAAATCCACGCCTAAATCTACCTTGGTTCATTGGTGGTTCATCCAACTCATCCAACTCCTCTTCATCTCCAACATCTCCCCTTTGTACTCCTAGTTGCACTCGCCTAGGTGGTTGCCCAATGGGAGAGTTTTGATGCTGCCCTAAATTTTCCAGCCGACCATCTTTCGTGAATTTGCTCTAATTCGGTTCTCATCATCCGCCTCATTTCACCCAATAACGCCTGCAACTGTAGGTTAGGATTGGTTGGTTGTTGCACCTCTTCATTTGAGTTTTCTTGATTGTGTAACATGTTTAGAATCTGCAAAAAATACAGTTAAGGCCTCACAAGCACTCCCTCACGTGTTTCACTCAAGAAAATTTACTTACTCTCGTGTTTAGCACTCAAACGGCTTTTACCCTCTTATGTTCTCACCTCTCTTTGCCTTTTTCCACTCACGTGTCTTCTTTTAACCCTTAATCAGACTAAAAAATAATCAAGATTCAAGTGGCAATTCAATATGAGAATCAACCGAGACAAGTCACGCGATTCAAGAATACATCCTTAAGAAAATGATGCTAGTAACATACGTGAGAAATTTTGGTTCAAAGTTGTAGACAAACGATGAAATTCAAAATTTAGAATTTGCAACAAATTTCTGGCCTTTTCTTTTGTTTCTCTTTTTTTTTTCTATCTTTTTTTTTTCTTTTCTTTTTTTTTCCTTCTTTTTTTTTTCTAAATCAGAAACCAGAGATAAAATAAAATACGAATTTATGTAAAGATAAATGGAACAATGAAATAAAATAAAAGGATAATTCAAACTTGCCTTGAAACCAAAGCTCTGATACCAAATGATATGAACCTTGCCAACAATGTGACAAAACCCAGTACCACAATATGGAATTGAACCCGAGATCTTCAAGATGCAGGTTTGACGAGTCTTAACCCTTGAATTAGCAAACCAAGAACCAAGACTATGGATGGATATAGGACGCCACACCAAGAAACCCCAAGGACACTTCAAGAATCTAGGTGATAAGTCCGGTTGTTTGAACGCCACAAGAACAAGCTTGATAAGTTCAAGTCCTTTCAAGAATGAAAGAAGAACACAAAAACTCTCAAATATTATTGTCTGAAATCTGTCCTCCCACTCTCAATCTCCATGGTTTTTATAGAGACCATAAGAGATGTCAAGTTACAACTTTCAAATACAAATTTCAAACTTACAACTAATATAACAACAAAATTCAAACTTAATCAAATTTCCAGAAAACATGCCTAAATCAAAGGGATTAGGATTCCTTGAATATTCAAATTTCCAGAAAACATGATTTCCTTGAATATTCAAATTTTCTAGAAAACATGCCTAAATCAAAGGAATTATGTTTCCTTGAATATTCAAATTTCCAGAAAACATGCCTAAATCAAAGGAATTATGTTTCCTTGAATATTAAACTTTTCAGAAATTCTGCCTTAATCAAAGTGATTAGGTTTCCTTGAATCTGATTTGGATTGATTTGAAATGTATTTGGGCTTATGCTAGGCCTCCATGTGTTTGTCCTCCCACAAACATGTTGAATCAGCCCATTTAATGCTTCTTTAAATTGCTTGGCTCTAAGTCTTGTGATTGGCCCATTTGGCAAACTTAATGTATCATGTGATTGATGGACTTGAGCCCTTCCAAGCCCACGTGCGAATTCTTTGTCTTGTATGCGTATAGGCTGTGCAATGTCGTTTGCATCATATCTTGATCTATAGCAAAACTTTTGATGATCATGTGAGGCATCTTAGGGCTGTATTTGAGGCCTTGCGTGATGCTAAGTTATATGAAAAACTCAAGAAGTGTTATTTCTGCCAAGATAGTGTTATTTTTCTAGGATATGTTGTTTCTGGTAGTGGAATTAAAGTTGATGAAGAGAAGGTTAAGGCAATTCGTGATTGACCTAAACCTACTGATGTTGCGGATGTGAGAAGTTTTCATGGTTTAGCCTCTTTCTATAGGCGATTTATTAAAGACTTTAGTTCTACTGTTCCTCCTATGACAGAGTGTTTGAAAAAGGGGAATGAGTTTAGGTGGAATGAGAATGCACATTAGGCATTTGAGCTGATTAAAGAACAATATGTTCTGCTTCTGTTTTAGTACTTCCCGATTTTGCTAAAACATTTGAAATAGAGTGTGATGCTTCAGGGGTTGGTATTGGGGCTGTTTTTGATGCAAGAAAAGAGGCCAATTGTATTCTTTAGTGAGAAGCTGAATGGGACACGTTTAAACTACTCTATTTATGACAAGGAGTTTTATGCATTGATTCGGGCTCTTGAGGTATGACAGCATTACCTATTACCTAAAGAGTTCGTTATTCATACTGACCATGAATCGTTAAAGTATCTTACAGGGCAGAACAAGTTGAATAGAAGACATGCCAAATGGGTAGAATTCATGGAGTCATTTTTGTATGTCATAAAATATAAGAAATGGCAAACTAATGTTATTGCTGATGCTCTTTCTAAGAGGTATGCATTGATTTCTGTGTTAAATGCAAGGCTTTTGGGTTTTCAACAGATGAAAGAACAATATACAAGTGTTCATACATTGCTAATATGATGTCTAAATGTGCGAAAGAAGCTTGTGATGGGTTCTTTGTGCATGATGTTTACTTGTTCAAGTTGGGCAGAATGTGTATACCTTCAGGATCCTTGCGTGAGTTGCTTTTGCGTGAGGCTCATGGGGTGGTCTTAGTGGTCATTTTGGTGAGAAGAAAACGTATGAGCTACTGAAAGAGCACTTCTTTTGGCCTAATATGTTGCAGGATGTTCATAAAATTGTTAAAAGATGTGTAATTTGTAAGAAAGCTAAGAGTAAAGAGAATGCATATGGACTATATATGCCTTTACCTATCCCAGAGCAACCATGGATGGATATTAGTATGGATTTTGTGCTTGGATTACCTAGAACACAGCGTGGGAAGGTTTCAGTGATGGTTGTGGTTGATCGATTCTCCAAAATATCACACTTTATTCCTTGTAACAAAATTGATGATGCTATTCATATTGCTGATTGATAAGGGCAAATTTGTCATATATTTTCTCATGTTTTTATTATTGATATTTTATGATTTTATGAGAATAGACGGCTATTTATGTGCATTATTGTTATTTATAGGGACTAAAATGCAAAGTTTTCAAAGTATGTGTCCATCGCCCCAGCGCCACAAGCATTGTCGCCCCAGCTCTGAAATAGTGATCGAAATAAGAAAAACGACCTGCTTAAGTCGCGTCTAGCGCCCCAGCGCCGAAGAGTCACCGCTCCAGCGACTATACATAGCCCCAGCGCTACAAACATACCGCCCCAGCGGTGAAGCCGTTTTCATTCAGCGCCCCAGCGCCAAGATCCCTCCGCTCCAGCGGTAATCGCTTCTTCACGCGTCGCCCCAGCGACAGATGCATAGCACGCCAGCGGTAGTGCGAGTCCTAGTCCGACGAGAATTGAGATTTTCAAGCTCATATCAATCCCTATATAAAGCCACTCGTTCCCAACCTTCAAGAATCAATCCAAGACGACCCAAGAGCACCAAGAATACAGAGCACGAGTCTTAGAGAGCAATAGGAGCTTAATTGAAGCAACTTTAGAGAGAGATACAAGACGTTCTTCGGCATCAAGAGTTCCTAGGCAGCGCAATTAAGAGCAATTCGACATCTATATCGGTTTGCTAATAATTGTATCATGATTTATAATTATTTTTACTGCTGTTCTCTTGTAGCCATGAGCTAATTTATTTTCTAGGGTTAATATTTGAACTCAATATGTGCGCTTAAATTGCCATATCCTTTAGTATTTAATAAACTTAGTCATTTATTATTTAAATTACTTGTGTTTAATGCTTCAATATATCTGGCCAATATATGCTGAATGAGTTGGTAATATTATTGATAAACTCGGAAGAGGAATCATAATATTTAGACCTAGGTAATTTGATGCATGATTGTAGAGTAACATTCAATGTTGCATATGCAAGTTTCAATTTAGGATAGGAATATACCTAATTGGCATGTATGATCAATAAGACCTAATCTTAATGAATTCTTAATTTATTACAAGTACCATAGGAATATAGGTATTTGGTAAATTAGGGTATACTTGCATGACCTTGGAAGAGGCTTGTGAATACATTAGTGTCTTGATCAATAATAAAGACTAAGTGAGTTAAATATTAGAGGATTAATCATTAGAAACATATTGAGGGATAATATTAATCCTAGGTTTTCTCTACGTTGCTATCTTTAAATCTCATTGCATTGTGTTTTTACTTTTATATTTTTTACATTCATTCTTAAATTTTTATTTTTCTGAATAATTATTAGGAAGACATAATTTTAGTAATTGGTTAATAAGAAGAAATTATCCCTGTGGGTTCGACATCCGACTAATTAGTCTATTTATTACTTGCATACGATAGTGTATACTTGCACTTAATTTATGATATAGAAATATCGCATCACTGATTTATTTTTTAGGAAAATTGTACGTTTGCATGGAATCCCTAAAAGCATTGTCTCTGATTGCGATACAAAGCTCTTATGCTATTTTTGGAAGACTCGTTGGAAGAAGCTTGGAACGAAGTTGCTTTTCAGTACTGCTTGTCATCCACAAACTGATGGGCAAACTGAGGTAGTGAACCGTACTTTATCTTCTTTATTACAGGCTGTTATAAACAAGAACTTAAAGAGTTGGGATACTTGTTTGCCTATTGTAGAGTTTGCATACAACCATAGTGTGCATGGGGCTATAAAATATTCACCATTTGAGATTGTGCATAGGTTTAATCCATTTGTTCCTATTTACCTTGTTCATATTCCAATTGATAAGAGGACTTCTATGGATGGGGTTAAGAAGGCAGAATTGATGAAGAAGCTTCATGAGTATGTTCGAATTCATATTGAGGAGAAAACAACTAAGTATGTTAAGCATGCTAATAAAGGACGAAAAATGATTAACTTTGAACCTGGTGATCTTGTTTAAATTCATCTTATCAAGGGAAGATTTCCTAGCAAGCAAAAGTCCAAGTTGATACCAAGAGTTGATGGACTTTTTCGAATTGTAGAGAAGGTGAATAATAATGCCTACAAAGTTGATCTTCCAGGAGATTACAATGTTTCAGCCACTTTTAATGTGAATGACTTATCTCCTTATTTGGAAGATCCAGAAGATTCTGATTTAAGGGCAAATTATTCTTTGCCCGGGTGTGATGATGTGTATCATGAAGGTTCTAAATCAACTCAAGAAGGTGAGCTGAGCGTAAAAGAGGTTTCAGATGGTCTAATAACAAGAGCTAAGGCCAAACAGCTTCAAAGGGCCATAAGTAGTCAAATTGGAGCTATTGAAGCTTCTATGGGATTAGAAGCTTGCAATCTGAATGGAAATGAGCTAAAGGTGTTTATTTGTCTTCAATTTGAGATTGGGACGTGATTTAGAGGCATTTGGTAATGTTGGGCTTAACGAGGCAGTTGGGGGCTTTCTTTCCATATTATTGGGCTTAATTTGCTTCATTTTTATTTACTTCACTTATCTCTTTTTTTTTATGTATTTTGGGCCATTTTGAACTTGTTTAGCTTTATTTTAAATTGTTAAGTCAAATAGGACTTTTTGTTTGCACTTTTAAAGTTAAATTAGGTAATATTAAGGTTTTCCATCATCTTGTAAGCCTATATAAGGCATTTTAAAAGTCTTATAGAGGCTGTTGCCTCATTCTGGAATTGGAAGCACGAAATAGAAGAGCTTTTTCTCTCTCAAAATGATGTGCATCATGAAGGTTCTAAATCAACTCAAGAAGGCGAGATGAGCGTAAAGGAGATTTCAGATGGTCCAATAACAAGGGCTAAGGCTAAACAGCTTCAAAGGGCCATAAGTAGTCAAATTGGAGCTATTGAAGCTTCTATGGGATTAGAAGCTTGCGATCTGAATGGAAACGAGCTAAATGTATTTATTTGTCTTCAATTTGAGATTGGGACGTGATTTAGAGACGTTTAGTGACGTTGGGCTTTAAGAAGCAGCTAAGGGCTTTCTTTTCATGCTATTGGGCTTTATTTACTTCTTATGTTACTACTTTTATGTATTTGGGCTATTTTGAACTTGTTTAGTTTTGTTTTAAATTGTTAAGTCATATTGGGCTTATTTTGGGCCTTTTTAAGTTTATTAGGTAACATTAGGGTTTCACATCATTTTGTAAGCCTATATAAGGCAAAAGTCTTGTAGAGGCAGTTGCCTCATTTTGGAATTGGATGCACGAAAATAGACTTTTTCTCTCTCAAAATTGTCTTCTCAAGTTTTTCAAGTCTTGAAGATAGTTGCTGACTTATCACTCTTTGATCACCAAGAGTGTGGCGTCAAAACCCTAAATTCATCCTTGTGGCGTCCATACGACTTATCCAGGTATCTATTTAGTTCTATCCTCCATCAACTTCACAATTTAATTTTGTTATAAATCAAGGCACATCACAAAATTGTCTTCTCAAGTTTTCTAGCTCTTGAAGATAGTTCGTGACTTATCACTCTTTGATCACCAAGAGTGTAGCGTCAAACCCTAAATTGATCCTTCTGGCGTCCATCTAACTTATCAAGGTATCTTTTTAGTTCTATCCTCCATCAAATTTTCTATTTAATTTTGGTACAATTCAGCCTAAACACTTAAAGAAAAAAAAAACAACAAATGAACCAGATTTTTATTCAAATTTTGGAATAATCTATTTTGTTTAAAATCAAGGCACATCAAGTATGTGGTTTGATTATTGATGGTGGTAGTTGTACTAATGTTGCTAGTACTTTGCTTGTAGAGAAATTGAACCTGTCGACTTTGAAGCATTCGAGGCCATCAAAGCGACAATGGTTCCATGATTGTGGAGAAGTAAGGGTGAACAAGCAAGTACAAGTTCCGGTCACCATTGAGAGGTATAGAGATGAGGTCTTGTGTGATATAGTACCAATGCACGCTAGACATGTGTTGTTGGGGCATCCTTGGCAGTAGGATAGGAGAGTACTGCATGATGGGTACAAGAATAAATATACACTTGATAAGGGCAAATTTGTCATATATTTTCTCATGTTTTTATTATTGATATTTTATAATTTTATGAGAATAGATGGCTATTTATATGCATTATTATTATTTATAGGGACTTGAACAAAATTTAAAGAAAGAACGCAAAAGGAGCGAAAACAGGGACTAAAATGCAAAGTTTTCAAATTATGAGTCCAGCGCCCCCGCGCCACACATATTTTAGCCCCAGCGCTAGAATAGTAATCGAAATAAGAAATACGACCTGTTGAAGTCGCATCTAGAGCCCCAGCGCCAGACAGTCATCGCGCCAGCGGTGAAGCCGTTTTCATGCAGCGCCCCAGCGCCGAGATCCCACCGCTCCAACGGTGATAGCTTTTTCACGCGTCGCCCCAGCGACAGATGCATAGCGCGCCAGCGGTAGTGCAAGTCCTAGTCCGACGAGAATTGAGATTTTCAAGCTCATATCAATCCCTATATAAAGCCACTCGTTCCCAACCTTCAAGAAAGAATCCAAGACGACCCAAGAGCACCAAGAATACAGAGCACGAGTCTTGGAGAGCAATAGGAGCTTAATTGAAGCATCTTTAGAGAGAGATACAAGACGTTCTTCAGCATCAAGAGTTCCTAGGCAGGCGCAATTAAGAGCAATTCGACGTCTATATCGGTTTGCTAATAATTGTATCATGATTTATAATTATTTTTACTGCTGTTCTCTTGTAGCCATGAGCTAACTTGTTTTCTAGGGTTAATATTTGAACTCAATATGTGCGCTTAAATTGCCATATCCCTTTAGTATTTAATAAACTTAGTCATTTATTATTTAAATTACTTGTGTTTAATGCTTCAATATATCTGGCCAATATATGGTGAATGAGTTGGTAATATTATTGATAAACTCGGAAGAGGAATCATAATATTTAGACCTAGGTAATTTGATGCATGATTGTAGAGTAACATTCAATGTTGCATATGCAAGTTTCAATTTAGGATAGGAATATACCTAATTGGCATGTATGATCAATAAGACTTAATCTTAATGAATCCTAATTTATTACAAGTACCATAGGAATATAGGTATTTGGTAAATTAGGGTATACTTGCATGACCTTGGAAGAGGCTTGTGAATACATTAGTGTCTTGATCAATAATAAAGACTAAGGGAGTTAAATATTATAAGGTTAATCATTAGAAAGAATATTGAGGGATAATATTAATCCTAGGTTTTCTCTACATTGCTATCTTTAAATCTCATTACATTGTGTTTTTACTTTTATATTTTCTACATTCATTCTTAGGTTTTTATTTATCTGAATAATTATTAGTAAGATATAATTTTAGTAATTGGTTAAAAAGAAAACATTATCCCTGTGGGTTCGACATCCGACTTATTTAGTCTCTTTATTACTTGCATACGATAGTGTATACTTGCACTTAATTTATGATATAGAAATATCGCATCAACACTCATCAAGGAATGAAAAATATACACACTAATTCCTTTGATACTGTGACAAGTTTATGAGAATCATATTAGGATTAGTGAGAGTGAGCAAAAAGTATGAGAGTGGAAAAAAGAGATTGGTGAGTGAGAGTGCTAGTAAGGCTGAGAGCTTGAAAGAAAATCAAATTGAGAGTACGCATGAAAAGGAGAGCTTGAGTGAAAAGAACAAGAATGAAAAAAAGTTGAGTGGTTATGCAAAAGAGAGTGACATGAGGGCAGCCTATATGGCTAAGCACCTATGCATGTAGTTGTGTACAAAGAAACTTATTTCGCTAACTCTGACCTTGATTCTTCTTTGCCTAGTTTTGGGCATAATTTGTTGTAGGATTTTAAGGACCCTTTCCATGAGGATATACCACATGGATTAAGGCCAATTAGAGATTGAGCACCAAATTGATTTTGTTCAAGGTGCACAAATTCCTAATAAACCTGCCTATAAAAATAATCCCGAGGAGACGAAGGAGTTAGAAAGGCAGATTGGTGAGTCAATTGAGAAAGGATATGTGCATGAGAGTATGAGTCCATGTGCTGTTCTTGTGTTGCTAGTACCTAAGAATGATGGATCTTGGCATAAGTGTGTTAATTGTCGCACCATCAACACAATCATTGTATAGACATCTAATTCTTTGGTTAGATGACATATTAGTTGAGTTGCATAGATCTTTTGTGTTTACTAGGATTGATTTAAAATTGGATATCATCAAATTAGGATGCGTGAAGGTGATAAATGGAAAATTGCATTTAAAATAAAACATGGTTTATATGAGTGTTTAGTAATGTCTTTTGGTTTAACTAATGCACCTAGTACATTCATGCGGGTAATGAATCATGTTTTGCTCACATTCATTTTTAAATTTGTTGTTGTTTACTTTTATGACATCTTAGTGTATAGTAAGAGCGTGGAAGAGCATATTGAACACTTGCAATTATTACTAAATTTCTTAAGGCAAGTAAAGTGATATGCTAATCGAAAAAAGTGCTGCTTTTGTACAGATAGTGTCGTATTTTTGGGTTTTGTTGTTTCAGCCAAGGGAATTAAAGTAGATGAGAAACAAGTTAAGGCGATCAAAGAATAGCCAACACCTAAGTCAATTGGGAATGTGCAAAGTTGATGTGAACCTCACAAAGAAAAGTGAGACCCGACGCTCAATGAGGTTCCTTTGCCAATGATCGTTCTAATTCAGATTTTTATATAAACAAAAAAAAAGAGAAACTTGACCCATTATCTATCAAAGATAAGAACCAGAGGTATAAGAAGATAGTAGACACCACACTCAAGATAGATGAGAACTTATGAGTGATAAGTCTGAAAGAACGCCACAAGATAAAATCTTGATAAGTTCTAATAATAGTTATTTGAAGAACTTAAGAGAAAACTCTCAACATTAATATCATCAATTCTGTTTTCGTTCTCCCTCATCTCTCATATATTTATAGAGACCTCTTGGGATGTCTAGCATTTATTACAGCACTAATAACAACTTAAAACTACTAACTACCAACTACTACCAATAATTTAGGCACTTCAGATTCCAACACTTATTACAATAATTAATGAGAACTTACAACTACTGACTACCAACTACTACCAATAAACTAGGCATTTGGAATGCTAGCACTTATTACAACAATTAATAGTAACTTATAACTACTAACAACAACTAATATTGAGACTTGATATCACATGTGCTGCTGTGCTGTTGTTCTCCATCACACATGGATTTTCAATGGACCTTGTGATGTTTTGGCAACCTAGTTCGCATCATTCACCCTCTCTTGAAAAGGATTTGTCCTCAAATCTTTACCGGGCTCAAATACAACTCTCTTGACTTTGAAGTGGTATTTTTGATAGCGTAGCAATCAACACATCTTTCATAATCTATCATTCTTAGGCAAAAGCAATACTGGATTGCAGGATGATACATGCTCTTACAAATGTACCTCTTCTCTATAAGCTCACAAATCTATATTCAAAGTTCCTTGTCTCATTGGGATTACTTCTATAGGCTGTAATATTATAAATTAATGCTCCAGGTATAAAGTTGATCTGAAGCAAAGACCAAGCATCTTATGGGTTTGAGAACTCATAACACATTGCCATAAGAACCAATGGTGGCAAAGAGATTATCACACAAAAAATCACATTCTGCACCCTTCAATTTCAACTTGGAAGAGAAAGTCAAAGAAGAAGTTACATTCAGGCCGCAAGCAAGAAGAGCAACTGATTTTGTACAAAAAAGGCCTAATCATTTTGCCTTTCTAGTGGATGATTTAAGAGAAGAAGATAAGTTGAATCCAGATGATACAAAAGTTGAAGAGACTTGACGAAAGAAAATCTTTGCAGGAAAATGTTCAGTTGCTAATAAGGTATGTAAACTAATTATTGATGTTGTACTGGTGAAAACCTAGTGTCTCAAAAATTAGTTAATCAACTTAATCTTTACACTGAACCACATCCCTTACCATACATCATAAATTGGATTAAAAAGGGATCTTGTGTGAAAATTATCAAACAATGCCGATTACCTCTATTAATTGGTAAGAGTTATAAGGCGAAGATTTTATGTGGAGTTGTTGATGCAAACGGCATTACACAGCCTATACGCATACAAAAGAAAGAACTCGTACGTGGGCTTGGAAGGGCTCAAGTCCATCAATCACATGATACATTAAGTTTGCCAAATGAGCCAATCACAAGACTTAAAGCCAAGCAATTTAAAGAAACATTTAATGGGCTGATTCAACAAGATTGTGGGAGGGCAAACACATGGAGGCCTAGCATAAGCCCAAATACATTTCAAATAAATCCAAATCAGATTCAAGGAAACCTAATCATTTTGATTAAGGCAGAATTTCTGGAAATTTGAATATTCAAGGAAACATAATCCCTTTGATTTAGGCATGTTTTCTGGAAATTTGAATATTCAAGGAAACCATGTTTTCTGGAAATTTGAATATTCAAGGAAACCTAATCCCTTTGATTTAGGCATGTTTTCTGGAAATTTTATTAAGTTTGAATTTTGTAATTTCAATTGTTGTATTAGTTGTAAGTTTGAAATTTGTATTTGAAAGTTGTAACTTGACATCTCTTATGGTCTCTATAAATTCCATGGAGATTGAGAGTGGGAGAGAATAGATTTCAGAAAATACAATTTGAGAGTTTTCTCTTAAGTTCTTCAAAGAACTATTATTAGAACTTATCAAGATTTCATCTTGTGGCGTTCTTTAGACTTATCACTCATAACTTCTCATCTATCTTGAGTGTGGCGTCTACTATCTTCTTATACCTTTGGCTCTTATCTTTGATAGATAATGGGTCAAGGTTTTTTTTATTTATTTGTATAAAAATCTGAATTAGAACGATCCTTGGCAAAGGAACCTCATTGAGCATCGGGTCTCACTTTTCTTTGTGAGGTTCACATCATTTGGTATCAGAGCTTAGGCCCTAATCAGGTTCGAATTATCCTTTTTATTTATTCATATAAAATCTGAATTAGAACGATCCTTGGCAAAGGAACCTCATTGAGCGTCGGGTCTCACTTTTCTTTGTGAGGTTCACATCATTTGGTATCAGAGCTTAGGCCCTAATCAGGTTCAAATTATCCTTTTTATTTATTCATATAAAATCTGAATTAGAATGATCCTTGGCAAAGGAACCTCATTGAGCGTCGGGTCTCACTTTTCTTTGTGAGGTTCACATCATTTGGTATCAGAGCTTAGGCTCTAATCAGGTTTGAATTATCCTTTTATTTATTTCATTGTTCCATTTATCTTTACATAAATTCATATTTTATTTTATTTCTAGTTTCTGATTTAAAAAAAAAAGAAAAAAAAAGAAGAAAAAAATTACGAGTGAAAACACTAGTGAAATGTGAGTGAATCATTCTTTGAGTGAAAGACGTAAGGGAGTGTGCGAGGTACTTTTTTTTTTCTAACTTTGTTTTGCAGCAAATATGTTAAACAACAAGGACAAAATTACTTCTGAAGTTGCATTGAAAAAGGTTGATTCAAAGTTTCTCATGAAAGCTTTTATGTGTGAGATGAGAAAAATATTGAAAGTAGAGGTAGAGCAAGTGCAAAACCAAATAGATAAATTGGAATCTACTACACAAAGCATGCAGACACCTATAGTTCCTAAATTGCGAATTCAAGATAGGTGTACTACCATGAATTATGATAGATTGTGAAAGATGTGTGTTAATTTCTACGCTATTAAAAATACCACTTCAAAGTTCAAGAGAGTGGTATTTGAGCCCGGTAAAGATTTGAGGACAAATCTTCTTCAAGAGGGGGAGAATGATGTAAACGGCATTACACAGCCTATACGCATACAAAAGAAAGAACTCGTACGTGGGCTTGAAAGGGCTCAAGTCCATCAATCACATGATACATTAAGTTTGCCAAATGAGCCAATCACAAGACTTAAAGCCAAGCAATTTAAAGAAATATTTAATGGGCTGATTCAACAAGATTGTGGGAGGGCAAACACATGGAGGCCTAGCATAAGCCCAAATACATTTCAAATAAATCCAAATCAGATTCAAGGAAACCTAATCACTTTGATTAAGGCAGAATTTCTGGAAATTTGAATATTCAAGGAAACATAATCCCTGTGATTTAGGCATGTTTTCTGGAAATTTGAATATTCAAGGAAACCATGTTTTCTGGAAATTTAAATATTCAAGGAAACCTAATCCCTTTGATTTAGGCATGTTTTCTAGAAATTTGATTAAGTTTGAATTTTGTAATTTCAATTGTTGTATTAGTTGTAAGTTTGAAATTTGTATTTGAAAGTTGTAACTTGACATCTCTTATGGTCTTTATAAATACCATGGAGATTGAGAGTGGGAGAGAACAGATTTCAGAAAATACAATTTGAGAGTTTTCTCTTAAGTTCTTCAAAGAACTATTATTAGAACTTATCAAGATTTCATCTTGTGGCGTTCTTTTAGACTTATCACTCATAACTTCTCATCTATCTTGAGTGTGGCGTCTACTATCTTCTTATACCTTTGGTTCTTATCTTTGATAGATAATGGGTCAAGGTTCTTTTTATTTATTTGTATAAAAATCTGAATTAGAACGATCATTGGCAAAGGAACCTCATTGAGCGTCGGGTCTCACTTTTCTTTGTGAGGTTCACATCAGTTATTGAGATGGATGCATGTCATGTATTATTAGGCAGAGCTTAGCAATACGATGTTGATGCTTTACACAATGAAATAGATAATACTTATTCTTTTACTTGGAATCAAAAGTGGATAGTGATGGTACCGAGTCAACCCAAGAAGGCAGTTTCTAAAGTGGAGAAGAAAACTTCATTTGCAAAGATCAATAAGAAGGATAAATTTGTGGAAGAAATGAAGGAGATACTCACGTGTACCATCTTGGTGGTGAAAGGAGAAAAACTGCCTAAACAATCATTGCCGAATGAAGTCCAAGGTGTAGTGACTAAATTTTCATACCTAATGGCAAAACCTACTACATTACCACCAATGCAAAATATTCAAAGCACTAATTTTATTTTTGGAAACTTATCAAATCTACCACATTATTCAAGAAACTTGCTAAATATGCCAGATTATCAAATTAGACCTCAAGAACATGATGTTCCGAGAGAAAATGTAGGAGAGTTATTTAGAAAGAGACATATCATAGAGAGCATCAGTTCTAGTGCTATTTCTGCTCTATTTACACCAAAGAATGATGAGAGTTGGCAGATTTGTGTGGACATTCTGGTAATAAACAAGATTAACCGAGAAATAAATTTAGGTAACTTGAGTGGCCATATGGAGTGTGACAAGACATTTGCAAATCTGGGGAGAACTTGTATGGTCACTCGAGGACGAGTTTTTTTTCAAGTGGAGGAGAATAATGGGGGACAATAACACAACAGCCTATGTGGGTAGCCCATGCGATGAGAAACTTTCAAGAGCCTTCAACTATATTTATTGGTGTGGTTAACAGTTTGATAATTAGTCTTAAAGTAAAATTCCGTATTAGTAGTTGTTGGTAGTTTTTATAAATTGTGTTGTAATAAATGTTGGTATCTAAATGCCTTAGTTGTTGGTAGTGTTTTGTAGTTAGTAGTTGCAAGTTGTCATTAATTGCTGTAATAAATGCTAAAAATCCCAATAGGTCTTTATAAATACATGAGAGACGAGGGAAAAAGGATTCAAGCTTTGTAATTTCAAAAACTCAAGTATTAAGCAACTTTACTTTTGAATTGGTATTCTACCATTTTTAATTTACGTTTTTGTTGAACAATATCAACAACTTTCATCTTCGTGAACGAAATCACAACCCATCAATGCTTGTCCTGTGTCATTCTCACCAAATGGGTTGCTGCTAGCAAATTTGAATTGTTGTAAATTGCTTCTATTAATGTAATGGCCATGAATGAAATGTTCATCATATTCCCTATCACATGCGCTGGTGTGTCGCATCATTCTCATCTACTTACAGAAAACTCGTCCTTGAGTGATCGTACAAGTTTTCTCTAAATTCATAATGGTCTTATCATAATCCACATGGCCACTCAAGTCATCTGAATTTGCCTCTGAAATAAGTTTGTATTGTAATAAATTCCTGGTAATACAAAGTTGGTTTCCTTTAAATAAGTCTCCTCCACTTGCAGTGAACTCTTCCCCTTTGAATAGGTGATACACCTCCATTGTCTTTAGAGCTGTAAAAACTATATAAAGCTCTTGTTGATAAATAGGCCACTTCTGTCTTAACTTACTTAGGCTTTTAATATAGAAAGTAATTGGTCTTCTTTCTTGATAAAGAATTTCTCTAATACCTATTTCACTTCCATCACACTCTAATTCCAAAGTGTTGTTAGAATCTGGAGGTGTAAGGATTGGTGTGATGGAAAGTTTCTCTTTGATAATCTTGATGCATTGATCTGCAGCTTCACTCTATTTAAACTTTTCTATCATCAAACATTCAGTCCTAGGAGCTACTATAGTGCTAAAATCCTATGTCATTGGATGAATAAAGGTTTTTGATGCATTTGACAACCCAAATGTCATGATTAGCTATTCATGTAGACTATCCTTGGTCCTAAAGATAGTCTTACATTCATCTTCTGGGTGTATTTGGATTTGATGATAACCACTTTTTAATTCTATCTTCAAATCATTTTAGGAGAATATCTTGGCACCACTAAATTAATCAAACAAATTATTCATGCATGGAATAAGAAAATGATACCTAACAGCATCCTCGTTGATGGCATAACTGTCTGTAGACATCCTCCAACTAACATTCTTCTTTAGAGTAAGTAAGGTAGATTCAATACTTGGACTAACTCTCTCTCTGACGTATCCTTTTTGTAACAGCTCCTCCACCTTTTCCATCACGATATCATGCTACTTTGGACTCATACAATATTGGAACAAATTTGGCCAGCTTGCTCCAAGAATAAAAATAACGCAATAATGAATATCTTGCATTGGAGGTAGTTGTGTTGGTTTTGCCATTACAATAACAAATTCTTCTAATGAACCTTGAACCCCCTTTGGTGTGGGTTGTATGAGTTGCTCAACCCCCTTTACTACCAAGCTAGTACATGTGCTTGTAACTTTCATCTCTTCCATGAATTCATCCTCTTTATGAATTTCTGAAACTATGATCTTCTCCTCCACTTTAGAAATTGTCTTTTTGGGTTGAACAGGCATGCTCATCAAACTTTGCTCCCCACACACTGTTGATTCTTCCTCTTTTTCAGCTACCTCATTTTCAAGTCACCATCATTTGTCTTGAGTTCAGCATCATCTGGTTCTGCTTCATCCTTCTCTTGATGAAAAATATTCGCAAACTTTTGCCTAGGATATTCACCAGATCCATGCCCCATTTCATTACACTTAAAATATTTAATAATCTTTAAACTCTGTACTTTCTCTTTCCCATTAGTTTCAGGATTCCTCTGGTTGATCTCTCTACTATTAGACTCTGGAGTTTTACTTTTTGGTGTAGTATGGGTAGATTTAGTGCTCATTTCAATTTGAGAATAAGTTAGTGTTCTGGGGTACTTTGTAATATCCAATCCCTATTAGTAGTATTGGCGCCTAGAGTTCGGTATAGAACAAATAAGACACCGTAGGGTTACTCGATTTTAACCCCATTAGAAATATATTTCTTTATAGTGCACGTGAGAGATATTAGACCTAATTTGGTAATTTCACACTCGGTCGGTGCGCCGGACGACCCTAGAATATTTTTAGAATTTTTCTCTATTGGCTTAGAAAAGAAAATTCTAATTTATTACATGAATTTCCATTTAAGGGTTATGTATGGAACAAGCCTTTGTTGAGAAACATAATCTATATATTAGAGAATGGACCAATTAGAAGAAATCTCATGGATTGCCAAGTTGGAAGTTCTAGTTAGTTCTTTGAACTATTCTAACTAAATAGTTACAAATGAACTAATTACATAATTAGTTTTTAACTAATGGCAAATTAGAAGTTTTAAGTAAGTTGAAGGGCAAAATGGTAAATTGAGGGAGCACTATATATATGTTAGAAGTGTGTAGAAATTTGAAGAGAGATCAAAACCAACACTTAGCCAAAAACAAAGAGAGAAATTCGAGCTTCAAAGGGGGGTGCTGCTACAGTGACTATTCAAGTTTTTTTTTCATGATTTTTCATGTGTAATCAAGCCAAATTAAGGTTACAAACCAATCCCTAAGCTCAATTGAAGTCTCTATTAGTGGAAATTCAAGAAAAAGAGGTAAGAAAAGCATCTTTTATGAGTTTGATAAGTGAGAATTCAAGAATGTGTTAATTGATGTTCTTGTGTGTATTCTTGGCTTAGATTGAGTTGAAATCTAGTTTGGAGCTTGAAGGAGTCATCAATTTGAAGAAATTTGCAAGGTGAGAATTAGGGTTTTTGGTGATTTTGTTGTAAAAATTTCAATTGATTGTAATTAGGGCTTTAGAATGAAATTGGCATGATTTTGTTGTAATTGGAACAAGAAATTGAGAAAAGGAATGTGCTGGAACTTAGGGTGAAATTCTGCCACTTTAGGGAAGTTAGGAATTGAGTGGTGTTTTGATTGAATTGTTGTGTATAAATGATGCATATTGTGAATTGAATGTAGATGGTTGATGAAAAAACCCAAAAATGAAGAAAATGGGACATAATTGTCCATGTTGGAAAGGTGAAGGGCAAGTATATCCAATCAAATTATAAGGTGTTCAATAATTTTCAGGGCGCCGGATGGTGAGTTAGTTTCGATTACGGCTCCGTAACTAAAATCGGGAAGTAGTTTACATCCGGGCTTTGTATGCCGATTAGGGAATTTAGTAGTTAAATGAGATTCTAGTGTTCGATTTGGTTCTAAATGTCATTTATGGCGCATAGGTGAGGATAACCGAGAGCGTTAACGGGAGCAGGAATCGGGAGCGAAATTGAGCGCGGAGCGGTTGTGAGTGGAAATCTGCCATTTCTTTTACTTTTCGGTTATTATGTTTTCGCACAATGACTATGTATGTTTTATGAGCTTTCGATTCATAAACATGATTTATGATCTTGATATATTCATAGACATGCTTTTACATGATCGATTTGTGAAACAGTTTTAAACTTTCTGCATTTGTTTTAAGGCCATTGGTACCCTCAGATTATAGTGGTGATGATTGTATTAGACCCGGGCGGTATATCCCGTGCACATGGGCAGGTCTTGGGGGGTGTCACTAACTCCGGGAAGTTGGGATGTCGAGTCATGTGAGTCGCTCTATGTGTACGGGATATTGTCTCGCTATATGCATGCGATGTAGGATTCCACTACGTAGCCAGTGAGATGTCTTGAGATGTCACTGTGGGTGCTGCTAGTTGAGGTGCCCCGTGACCTACTCACGTATGCGGTGCTAGTTGAGTCGCTGCGTGGGTATAGAGCTTTAGGTTTACCATTGGTACAGTTTAGAAAGAAAATGGCCGAGCGAGGATTTTACTAGTTTTCGATTTACCGATAGCATTTATGCATTTATATGCATACAACAGTTATTATGTTATACAGATTCTGAATATAGTTTTCCAAAGATGTAGATAAAACCCGCTCGGCAAGATTTCATTAGCATATGATATTAGAAACCGGTTTACAATTTTACATCCGTTTTAGAAGCATAATTTCTGCATGTACTTTAGAAATTGCTATCTTTGTATAATATTCTTGTAATTGAATTCTCATTTACACTCACTGAGCTCCTTTAGCTCACTCATTTTATGTTTTATGTTTTATGTTTTAAACCCCTTTCCCAGGTGCAGGTCTCGGAATGCAAGCTGCTGATTCTCCTATCGCCGAGTAGTAGGCCGAATCCAAAGATAATTTTTGTACATGTAAATGTGCTAATAGCACTCTTTACTTTATGCATAATAGTTGTAGGCATGTATATTTGTAAGTATGTGTTGAATCAAGAAGAAGAGATTTCCAGTTTATGATGATCGTTTTTACATTTTATGATTATGCTTATTTTGTGATTTACACGAAATAATTGAGTTGTGTTGGATTTGATTTGAAAAAGAACGGAGGTCCGAATTGGTAGAATTTAGATGTGTTGGAATTAGAAGTGAAATTTCTTTACAGGTTTATATGAATTTTTCGAAAAATAGGGGAAACTCTGTCCGTTTGTTTTTAAAACTAAGATGTCATTTTCATGTATATTACTAGATCTTCTTAGTAGTAACAAGAATTAAAAAGGGGTTCGCCTCGCGAAATTTCTTAACTTACCCAGTTAGGTTCGAAGGAACTTCCGTCAGGGTGCCCGACAGGGCCGCTGGGATCTATAGTAGAGGGTCTCGGGTCGGGTCCTGTCATACTTCCTATTTTTGGCTAGTCTCTCGACTTTCAATGCTAAGTTCTGAGCTTGATCAACTGACCAAATTTGTTGCATGGCCAATCGATCCTGAATTCCCTCATTCAATATAATTATATACCTAGCTACTTGCTGATACTTTGGTTCTATCAAGTTGCACATAAATTGTAATCTTAGGAACCTTTCTGCATAAGCTGAAACAAAACGGGTTTCTTGGATGCAATTTTGAAATTATTAGAAAAGAGTTTGTTCAAAACTTGCAGGTAGAAAATGCCTTCTTAAGAGTATCTTCATTTGTTGCCAATGACGAACTTGTTGCTGTCTCCTTGATCTTAGAACTTCTTGATGGCATTGCCACCAAGCACCCGCACTCCCACGAAGTTTCTTAGCCACTAAATCCACTTTATATTTTGGACTTACATTCATATCTTCAAAGAAACTCTCTACGACATATTCCTAATCCATAAATTATTCTACATAATATTACCATTAAAAGTAGGCAAATTAGCTTTTACCTCATAAGAGTCATATTGTTGAAGTTGTTGTCTCATTTTGGCAAAAACCCACAATTTGTTTCTCCATTGTCTTCCTCCTCCCCGAAATCATCAAATGGAGGGGCAAAATAGTAAGGTATTCTCTGTGTACTAATGGCTGCTCTTCTTGCTTGCAGCCTGACTTTGACTTCATCTTCGACTTTCTCCTCCAAGTTAAAATTTAAAGGTACAAAATGTCATTGTTGTTGTGGTAATCTCCTTTCCAACATTGGTACTTGTGACAATGGGTTATGAGTTCTCAAACCCATAAGATGTTTGGTCATTTCTTCTATATTTTTCTTCATTTCTATCATACAAGTTTCCATTTTTTGCTTCAATGTATACAAACATTCTCCATTTAAGTAAATACAGCCTGCCATCATCAGGACAAGTACTGATGGGTCGTGATTTTGTTCACAAAGACGAAAGTTGTTGATAACTTTCAACAAAACAAAATTTGAAAATGGTAGAATACCAATTCAAAAAAAAAGTTTTTAATTTCTTAATTTCTGAAATTACAAAGGCTAGATGCTTCCCCCCCATGTATTTATAGAGACCTCTTGGGTGTCAAGCATTTATTACAGCAATTATGAAAACTGACAACTACTAACTATTACTAATAATTGAGGCACTTGGAATGCCAGCACTTATTACAACATTTAATGCAACTTAAAACGACTATCTACCAACTACTACCAATTACTAAGGCCTTTTCTCAAATCACACTGTCAATTATTCTAACTACTATATCATAAATGTTGTTGTAGGCTCCTAGAAGCTTTTCACCAAATGGGCTGCTGCTGGCGAATTTGAATTGCTGTAAATTGCTTCTAATAATGTAATGGCCATTAATAAAATATTCACCATATTTTCTATCACATGTGCTGGTGTATCCCCCATCACTAAGCAAGCTAATAGAGGGTGCAAACAAGTGGTATTTAAGACTAGTGATTGGGTATGGTTAAACATGCAAAAGGAAAGATTTCCTACAAAAAGGAGTTCCAAGTTGTGATATGAAACTTGCCAACAATGTGACAAAACCCAGCACCACAATATGGAATTGAACCCGAGATCTTCAAGACGCAAGTTTGACGAGTCTTGACCCTTGAGTTAGCAAACCAAGAACCAAGACTATGACTGGATATAGGACGCCACACCAAGAAACCCCAAGGATACTTCAAGAATCTAGGTGATAAGTCCGGTTGTTTGAATGTCACAAGAACAAGCTTAATAAGTTCAAGTCCTTTCAAGAATGAAAGAAGACACAAAAACTCTCAAATGGTATTTTTTGAAATTTGTCCTCTCACTCTCAATCCCCATGGTATTTATAGAGACCATAAGAGATGTCAAGTTACAACTTTCAAATAACAAAATTCAAACTTAATCAAATTTCCAGAAAACATGCCTAAATCAAAGAGATTAGGTTTCCTTGAATATTCAAATCTCCAGAAAATCTGCCTTAATCAAAGTGATTAGGTTTCCTTGAATAATCAAATCTCCAGAAATTCTGCCTTAATCAAAGTGATTAGGTTTCCTTGAATAATCAAATCTCCAGAAATTCTGCCTTAATCAAAGTGATTAGGTTTTCTTGAATCTGATATGGACTTATTTGAAATGTATTTGGGCTTATGCTAGGCCTCCATGTGTTTTCCCTCCCACAAACTTGTTGAATCAGCCCATTTAATGCTTCTTTAAATTGCTTGGCTCTAAGTCTTGTGATTGGCCCATTTGGCAAACTTAATGTATCATGTGATTGATGGACTTGAGCCCTTCCAAGCCCATGTGCAAGTTCTTTCTCTTGTATGCGTATAGGCTGTGCAATGTCATTTGTATCAAGTTGCATCCCAGAGGATTTGGTCCATTTTAAATCATTGAGAGGATCAATGACAATGCTTAAAATTTAGATTTTTTTGGTGAGTATAATGTTAGTGATATTTTTATCGTTTCTAATCTTTCTGCTTTTGATATAAGTGATTGTGATTTGAGGACAAATCTTTTTGAAGGGAGGGCAAATGATGAAAATCTAGGCAGCAACAATGGAAGCAAGCATGATCCGTTTCACATTAGGTATGGTCCAATCACGAGGGCTAAAGCTAAAAGGATGCGTCAAGCTTTGCAAGGGCTTATTGAAGCTAGTTGGGCCAAGACACAAGGGGTTACATTTACACAAGAAGAACAAGGCTTGATAAATTTAATTCAAGCCCAGGATTGAATAACGTATTTGTATTTAATATTAGTGGGCTAATATTACTAATAAAGCCTAATTATGTTACTTAAGATATGTTGGGCGTGCTTATACTATTTAAGGCTGAGAAAAAAACTTTATTTAAGTTGATTTATTTTATTTATTTTAAATTTGTCAAAACTACACAAAATAAGAGTTAGGGCTAAACCTTCCTTATTAAGTTTATCCTTATTTGGTAGGGAATAAGTAGATTTCCTTCTAATTTTTAGGGTTTCTAAAGGTTATAAATACCTTGTTAAAGCCTTAGAAATAGTAGACTTGGTTATTGTGAATTTTAGAGAGAATAAAAACTATCTAGCTTTGTTCTTTTGAGAATTTGTGGTCCTTTTATCCAATTCATCTTTTGGTGCATAAATCTGACTTATCACTTATCATATAACCTTGTTTCTTGTCTCCTTATTAGACAACGAGTCTTGGTTCTCTTTCTTGAATCTGAATTAGCATTTTTGAGTTTGTTAACAACATATTGGTGTTGAGTTTCACCTTTATAGGTGTGGTTCGCATCAACCAAGTGCAGCGAGAAAACATCTTTCATACTAGATGCCATGTGCAAAACAAGGTATGTAGTGTGATTGTTGATGAAGGTAGTTGTACTAATGTTGCTAGCACTACAATATTGGAGAATTATGATTGCCATTCTTTGTTCAAACATATACAACGTTCTCTGTTTAAGTAACTATGGCCTGCCATCTCAAGACATGACTCTGATACCAGTTGATGTAGGATAAGTGCTGATGGATTGTGATTTCATTCACGAAGACAAAAGTTATTGATATTGTTCAACAAAATTGAAAACTGAAAATGATAGAATACTAATTCAAAAGGAAAGTTTCTGAATATTTAATTTTTGAAATTATGAAGTCAAAATGTTTTTTTCCCTCATCTCTCATGTATTTATAGACTTATTGGAATTTTCAGCATTTATTACAGTAATTAATGACAACTTACAACTGCTAACTACCAATTACTACTAATAACTTAGGCAATGCCAGGACTTATTACAACCCAATTAATAAAAACTACCAATACTGAATTTTTACTTTATAACTGATTGTTAAACCTTTGACCACAAAATTAATATAGTTGTAGGCTCTTAGAAGCTTTTTACCACATGGGTTACTATTGGCAATTTTAATTGCTAACAATGTAAAGGCCATTAATAAATTGTCCATTATGTCCTACATCACTGTTTACGCTCAAAATATAACGCGGCTATCGCAGTATAGATTGAGGTGTCGATCCCACGAGGAAGCTCTTGGCAAAATAGGTTAGTGAAGTAAAATATTAAAGCAGTAGCAAAGGGTTAATTGATTTAAACGGATGAGATAGAATTGTCTATGAATTGAGAAAAATGTCTTATGATGATTTAAGCAAGGCTTTGAGAATCACAATTATGCTTTATAAATCTACTCTATACTTTGATTCGATATTTATAACTCAACTGAAAGTTTCACATCCCAAACAATCAATCGGAAGGTATGTAATATATAGCACATTTGATAACACATGTATTTGATTTAGTTAAACTCTTTGCAAGCATTAACACACATCATGTTATTTATACAAGTTATCTAAGATCGACAATATATCATTTTGACAATATTGCAGTAAAAGATTAACTTGAATATCAAACATTTATTGCCCTTACATGTTATCCAAGATCGACAATATATCAAATTGACAATACTGCAGTAAAAGATTAACATATAAAACAATGTAACCAGTAACAATTATAAATCAGCATGAATCACATAAGAAAAGCATGACTGAACATATATGAGACATGAGAATTATAACCTCTGGATTATAGAAAATAAAATAGATAAGAGTTTAATCAAAACCAAACTTACAACATTTATAGCTCTTGACACCGAATCAAAGCATGGAAGTAGATTTACTACACATAAAAGTTCATCTCTTAGCCTTGCTAGGAACTCTAGCCTAAATTACAATACATGTTAATGAGAATAAAAGAAGAGAGAAATTCTCCTTTAAAAACGTCCTAAGGGTCTCCTTATATAGGCAATGAATGGACATATGTCATGGATGACATCAATCTTCAATAATTTTAAGTCAATAACTCGTGTATCCACTTCCAGCACGTTTTTGATAATGTAAATGATCAATTCAGCTTCTGCGGCCGACATGAAAGTTGTATAATTTTGACTCTTCTTTCCATAGGCACTGATTTCATGCAAATTGGATGAGTATCCAATGAGATATGAGCAAAATTCCAAAGATACACCAGAATTCGGCCAACAACCATTTTACCCACTTGCAATGCGATTTGGTCCATGATAACGGCTGATTTGGACTTTACCATAAACATACAAGTTGTTGATAGTTAAGTCAGAAATTCACAGCTTCAAGAATTATACCAATTAAGTACGTATTTTGGGAGATACGGTCCAAATACGTGAGTTGGGTCAAGCTGGGTAAGAGTTGTAGTCCGATTCTGTTGTATCTCAATTTTTGGCCCATAACATGTTGGATTTGGCTTTTCCACTATTCTTCAAATTTGTGTAAGATTGAGTCATGTTGCACCAGGTTCAAGAATTTCTTCATTTCAATTTCTACATTGAGAGTTATGTCCAATTTACCTAAACCTGTCCAAATAACATTCATTAATCACAATTTAAGGAGAACACTTTATTTCAAGCTAAAAATACAGAAAATACTAAAATTGGTGACATTAAATGGTGATTGAATCTTTTAACAACATGCATTTTCATGTGTTCATCACAGCCCCCAACCAGCTTATTGCTAGTCTCTAGCAATTCAAGCGTAAATAGAATATGCAAAACTACATAAGCACTTCAATCAAAACGTCAGTTCGAGATCACTGTTGCTATCATGGTTTTTTCAATTACAACTTCCATAATTTGTGTGTGTGTGAACTAAGCCATAACCATCTAACCACAAACCACAATAGATATAGCCTTGAGAATTTCTCCAAGTAAAAGCCTCAACTCCATATCCTCACAGGTGTATGACTGTTTAAAAGGTTAGGACTTCTCTTATGGAGTTGAAAAACAGTTAAGCACTCAAGAAAAAGTCAATTTTAAGGACAGACATATAAACTAACATTGATCCGAAGATAGGAAAATTATTTGTTTAAAAATCAATTATTCATATCATACGTCAACTTTAGAACTTTAATTGGCTGGTGAGAACAATACAATTATAACTTGGTGAGAAAACTGTTTTACAAGGTATTTGTCTTCTAAAATTGAATGAAGACTTTATTAAATTGAATTGCTTTTTTTTTTTTTTCTTGTTTTTGGTACTTTTGTGTTTTTTTTTTTTTTTTTTTTTTTTTTTTTGAGAAATACAAGGAAGCATTACAAAGGTTTCTCACCAAATTATATTATGCACAAATGTAACCAACTTTCCCTTAATTCAAATAATATCATTCTAAACAAAAATTAACCAATTCAAAGGATCAATGAAAGTTCATAAGCTGTTTTCTCAACCTTTCCACTTACTTACAAAAGATATGTGAGATTAGAAAAATATATACTTAAACATGGGAATTCTCTTGGCTATATAAATTGAATCATCCATCTTACCACAAGGCTTAGCATTGTGCTCAAAAATATTTTGGAAGTCATTCTTTAGTAACCTAGATAGAAATAGTGACTCAACCTAATCAATTCTGAAATCATACTTAGGCAGAAAAGCAAATTCCTTTATACAAGAATTACCAAGACTACAAGCAGTAAACGACAATGCATGAAATATAAAACAAAATAACAAAAAGTTAGTTAAAATGCATTTCAAAAGTTAGTACTAAAACTCCTTACTCTGCCATTCTAATTTGACCTAGAATGCGTCTCAAGAGTTCAAGAATGAACTCTTTACTCTGCCGTTTTAATCAAATGTCGGACCACAATTTTTTTTTTTTTTTTTTTTTTTGCAAAATGCAACGTATGTCTACTATCCTCCCCCCAAACCAGATGAAACATTGTCCTCAATGTTTAAATAGAAAGAGATAAAGTATAGGAGACATTACCTGAAACGCCAGTTATTTGAAAGAAACAAACCTGAGAGACACTTAAGCAAATATAAACTAAAATGATGGTACTGATAAATAAATAAATAAAAAGAAAAATTTACAAACGGAGTGTCAGATCTAATTTTCGCTTGTTAAGGCCTACTGACCAATCGATCCGAGTTATTGCTGGGTCAGGTTCGTAGGTAACTGCCTGTAATTTGTTAATCAATTCATCCGCCTCAGTAGCAGAAACCAGGATCTGTCGCGCCGAATGTGAAATAAAATTCTGTTCCACAGCTTGATCAAGAAAACAAAGTAAGCAATCAAAATAGTTATTAACATTCAACAAACCTATGGGTTTTCGGTGGATATTCAGTTGGGCCCAAGAGACAATTTGAAAAATTTCTTCCAAGGTACCAAAACCACCTGGTAAAGCAATAAAAGCGTCTGCATTGCAAAGCATTCTGGCTATACGTTCATGCATGGATGAGACTTGTAATTCTTCCCCTATTGTTTTCCCGGTCAGGTTTCCCACGGCCAAAGCTGTAGGAATAATACCTAAAACTTGACTTCCTCCTAAATGTGCAGCTGTTGACACACACCTCATTAGCCCAAGGCTACCTCCTCCATAAATCAAATGAATTTTTCTTGCAGCTAATGTTTTTCCTAGATTGTTTGCTGCTTCTACGAACACTTTACTCTCCCCAGGACTAGATCCACAAAATACACATATATTTTGAAATTTTCGAACTTGGGTTTCCTCCATATCTACTCTCACCTTTATCTCAATATATGAAAATGAAGAAACTGAGGTGCTGTATTTATAGAGTGCCAAATGACAATAATGATTATGGTAACCCGACAGTTTGTCAAAAGAGAGTTAAAAATAAAACACAAAAATTTAAACATAATGACCCGCATGCATTATTGAACAAAAAGATTTGAATTTAAGACATCTACATGAGTAGCCCTACTATTCATAAAATAAAGTTTGAAATTAAAACACATGTATTTACAAGTAGTTGTGATTGTGGCTCACATCTTCCTCTGGTTTTACGTCCAGTAACGGCTTAAACGCCCTCTATGGGTCGGGGATAGGCTTCCCATCCAATTTTCTTATAAATTGGCAAACAGGGTCTTTTAGAGTCAGATTCCCGAGACTATACCGTTGATGTTCATTTTTGAATTTGTTCCATAAATCGAGAAGTTCACGTTGCACGAGCCCACAGGGATGCGTCTCAAGAGTCAATAGGATATCATCCAAAGACTCCTTACTCAGTCCATCCTTAATGAACTGAATTTTATCTTCTCGATTTCTAGATACGAATCCTAAAGAACGACAACTCCGATTACAATTCCATCGAGCACATTTATGACAGACTTGTAACCTTTTTGCTCGTCGCCTTTTGGCATAAGAGCTTCTTCCAAGACCAGGCATATGAGAAACAAAATCATTTTCAAACTCACCAGACAACCGAACCTTGGCTTCAATTAACCAACGAAGGTCCACAGGGATATTACCCAACATCAATAGCCTTAGTCTTTCACACCGTGCTTTGTAAATCTTAAGTAGAGCATTTTGAGGAAATGAAGGAAAACGTTTTTTAAGGTTGGCAAGAATGCGATCCATTTTGAAAGAAAGAAAAGAGATGAATGCACAGTTTAAGGGACAGTTTTTAGGGAACTGAGAAACCGACTTTAATAGTCACGGAGTACCGTATCCGCCACTTGACCGGGAAATAAAATCACACTGAAGAAAAAATAAAAAGAAGAAAATAAAGTAAAATAAAATGTGCAAGAAAATAAAAGCAAAAATAGAAAGTCAAAAGATAAAATATAGACAAAATATAAAATATGGTACAGATAGATTGAACCTGATCAATCACGATAGACAGGATCCACAAGAGGGATCTCGCCTAGGTACATAGAGCCGTTTACCTTTTCCACGTAGCTTTTTAGCCGCTGTCCATTCACTTTGAAAGTCCGTCCATCAGTGGGGTCTTCTATTTCAACAGCACCATTAGGAAAAACATGTCTTACCATAAATGGACCAGTCCATCGAGATCTCAACTTTCCAGGGTGTAAATGCAATCGAGAATCATAAAGATAGACCCGTTGATTTGGCTCAAAGTGTTTCCTTGAGATCTGTTTATCATGAGCTACTTTCATTTTAGCTTTGTAAATTTTGGAGTTGTCATATGCGTCATTTCGTAGCTCTTCTATTTCTGACAATTGTAATTTTCTCTGGAGACCTGCAGCATTCAAATCAAAGTTAAGGGCTTTGACAGCCCAATAAGCTTTATGTTCTAGCTCAACAGGTAAATGACAAGCTTTCCCATAAACAAGCCGGTATGGGGACATTCCTAAGATGGTTTTGTATGCAGTACGATATGCCCATAATGCATCAGAAAGGCGTAGGGATCAATCTTTGCGATTCGGGTTAACCGTCTTTTCCAAAATCTGTTTAACCTCTCTATTTGCTAGCTCGGCTTGTCCATTTGTCTGTGGATGGTATGCAGTGAAAACTTTGTGAAGAACACCATACCTGCGCATCAAAGCTTCAAAAGAACGATTACAAAAATGTGTTCCTTGGTCACTAATGATGACACGTGGCGTACCGTACCTAGATAACACATTTTCTTTTAAGAATTTTACCACAGTTGTATTATCATTAGTACGACAAGCTACAGCCTCTACCCATTTTGATACATAGTCAACAGCTAAAAGGATGTAAAGATAGCCAAAAGATGAAGGAAATGGACCCATAAAATCAATACCCCAACAGTCAAATATCTCGATAACAAGAATAGGGTTAAGAGGCATCATATTTCTTCGAGATAAAGCACCTAACTTTTGACATCTTTCACAGGAACGACAAAAATTATTAGTGTCTTTGAACAAAGTGGGCCAATAAAGACCACACTGTAAAATTTTCACAGCTGTCTTCTTCATAGAAAAATGGCCACCGCAAGCAGCACTATGGCAAAAATTTAAGACACTAGAAACTTCACTTTCAGGAATGCAACGTCTCATTATTTGGTCAGGACAATATTTGAAAAGATATGGATCATCCCAATAAAAGTTACGTACCTCAACTAAGAACTTACGCTTATCTTGTGCACTCCAGTCAGATGGAAGTTCACCACAAACCAAATAATTTACGATATGTGCATACCAAGGTATTTGGCTTATAGCAAAAAGATGTTCATCTGGAAAATCGTCTCGAATGGGTGGCAAATCAGTAGAGTCAGTGAACTCAAGGCGGGATAGATGATCAGCAACAACATTTTCAACGCCTTTCTTATCTTTGATGGTTATATCAAATTCCTGCAAAAGAAGAATCCACCTAATTAAACGGGCTTTAGCATCCTTCTTAGAAAGAAGGTACTTAAGGGCTGCATGGTCAGTAAAAATAACAATAGGTGAACCAATCAAATAAGAACGAAATTTATCTAAGGCAAAAACAACAGCTAGTAGTTCTTTTTCAGTAGTAGTGTAATTCATTTGAGCATCATTCAAAGTCCTACTAGCATAATAAACAACAAAGGGTTTTCCCTCCCTCCGTTGCCCAAGAACTGCTCCTACAGCATAATTACTTGCATCACACATAATTTCAAATGGGAGGTTCCAATCCGGTGATTGCATGATAGGAGCGGTGGTGAGTTTGGCAATTAGTGTTCGGAATGCCTCCTCACACTCTTGTGTCCATGTAAATTCTGTATCTTTTAGCAAAAGGTTACACAATGGTCTAGATATGGCAGAAAAATTTTGTATAAACCTTCTGTAAAAGCCAGCGTGTCTAAGAAAGGATCGGACATCTTTTACCGTTTTAGGTGTAGGTAATTTAGAGATTAATTCAATTTTTGCCTTGTCAACCTCTATCCCTCTTTCAGATACAATGTGCCCTAAAACGATTCCTGAAGATACCATGAAATGACATTTCTCCCAATTTAGCACAAGTCCTTTTTCTTCACACCTACTCAAAACAGATTTCAAGTTAAGTAGGCATAAATCAAAAGAATTACCAAAAACAGTCAAATCATCCATAAAAACTTCCATGCATTTTTCAACCATATCAGAGAAAATACTCAACATGCAACGCTGGAAAGTAGCTGGTGCATTACATAATCCAAATGGCATTCTACGAAAAGCATAAGTACCAAAAGGGCATGTAAAAGTAGTTTTTTCTTGATCTTCTATAGCTATCTCAATCTGGTAATACCCTGAATACCCATCAAGAAAGCAATAAAAAGGATGTCCAGCTACACGTTCTAAAATTTGGTCGATAAAAGGCAATGGAAAATAGTCTTTCCTAGTGGCTGTGTTTAACTTTCTATAATCAATACACATTCTCCAACCACTTACTACCCTAGTTGGAACAGGTATCCCATTCTCATTTTCAGCAACAGTAACCCCAGATTTCTTCGGAACTACTTGAGTTGGACTTACCCATTGACTATCAGAAATTGGGTAGATTATACCCGCATCTAATAGTTTCAAGACCTCTTTCTTCACTACTTCTTTCATTGTTGGGTTAAGTCTTCTTTGTGGGTCTCTACGAGGTTGGGAACCTTCCTCTAAATGAATTCTATGGGAGCATATCAATGGAGAAATACCTTTAATATCAGCTATGGTCCAACCTAATGCAGACTTATGTTCTTTTAACAATTTTATCAATTTTTTCTCTTGTTCAGCACTAAGTTCAGAAGAAATGATGATAAGAAAGGTATCACCTGGTCCCAAGAATGCGTGTTTCAAACCTTTGGGCAGTGGAGAAAGCTCAACTTGTGGTGTCTCGAGGTTTGATGGTTTCGGTCTCTCCCTCTCTCGTGGCAACTCTTCAAAGTGTGGCTGCCAAAATCGAGTCCGTTTATCCTGTGAGTCAAAAATACTAAACACATCAGTTGTTACATCAGGATAATACAATTCTTCAAAATCAAAATTGAGAAGGTTTTTCGAAGAATCATAGCCATGATTTTTATAAGCTTCCTCCGCTACAAGTGTGTCTATCATATATGAATGATAGCACTCGTCTTCTTCTCGTGGTTGTTTGCCAATGTTGAAAATGTTCACCTCAAGAGTCATATTCCCAAAAGATAATTTCATTAGACCATTTCTGCAATTAATAAGAGCGTTAGCAGTGGCTAGAAAAGGTCTCCCCAAAATAAGAGGGATTTTTCAATCCATGTTAACAACAGAATGAGTATCTAAAACAAGAAAATCAACAGGATAGTAAAATTTGTCAATTTGCAACAAAACATCTTCTACTATTCCCCGTGGTTTCTTGATTGATCGGTCAGCTAATTGTAGGACTACAGATGTTGGTTTAATCTCACCAAGTCCCAACTGCAAGTAAATAGAATAAGGCATTAAATTTACACTTGCTCCTAAGTCCAATAAAGCTTGACCAAACTCATGTATCCCAATTTGGCAGGAGATTGTGGGACATCCTGGGTCTTTATACTTGGGTGGTGTCTTTTGTTCAATCACTGCACTTACCTGTTCTGCCAAAAATGCAGTTTTCTTCACATGGTGTTTTCTTTTGATAGTGCATAAATCCTTGATGACTTTGGCATAAGTTGGAACCTGCTTAATCAAATGTAACAAGGGAAGATTAATTTTAACTTGTTTCAAATGTTCCAAAATCTCACCTTGAATTTCTGAATTTTTCCCAACCGGTCGAAGAGCTTGAGGAAAAGGCACTGGGATTGAAAACTTACTTTCGGGCTCTTTTTCCATTGTGGCCTCTTTTTCAAGGGGGGCATCTTTACTACTCGTAGATGTGTTAATTTCAGGAGTAGGCTCACTTACAATCTTACCACTTCGAGTAGTAATGGCATTGACTTCTTTGAGATTTTGAACATCAGAAGTAGAAGCTTGTGCCATGAATTGTCCTTTTGGATTGGATTGAGGTTGAGATGGAAACTTACCTCGCTCTTGTACAGTTAAGGCACTGGTCAATTTTGTGATTTGACTCTTGATTTCTTTGTTTTCGTCCACCACCTGTGCAAGAATTGTTTCAAATTTTTGATTAGTCTTACTTTGTGCCTCCATAAATGCTTGTAATGTATCCTCTAAAGAATTCCTAGTTGGTCGTGCATTATATTGAGGTGCAACATACGACTTGGGTGCTTATTGTTCTTGTTTCCATTGGTTGTTGGCTTGTTGGTCAGATTTCCAACTGAAATTTGGGTGGTTTCTCCAGCTAGGATTATATGTTTCAGAGTAGGGTGAATAAGGCTTCTTGTACATCCCTAGGGCATTACATTGTTCCTCATATATCCCTCTCATCTCACTATACGTGGGGCAATCCTGAGCTAAGTGTTTCGCTTCTCCACAGACAAAACAGACATCGTGTGACTCAACTCTAGCAACCGTGTGGGTGACCCTTCTATCTTTGGATTTCAAGGCCTCTAACTCCCTAGTTAAGACCTCTAATTGGGTTTTGAGGTTATCCTCTTCCCTAAGATGGAAAACTCCATTGGGTCGTGACCTATTTGTGCTTTCAGCAATGCTAGGTCCAGTCCATGTATGGGCTTTTTCGGCTAAGTCATTAAGAAATTCTATAGCTTCCTCAGGATCTTTGTGAAGGAACTCCCCATTACACATCATCTCAACAAATTGGCGCTCTCTAATTGTGAGTCCCTCATAGAAATAACTAACCAAGCGCCAATTTTCATACCCATGGTGAGGGCACAGATTTAGCAACTCTTTAAACCTTTCCCATGCTTGATATAAGGTTTCACTGTCTTTTTGGGAGAATGAAGAAATTTGTCTTTTCAGGCCATTAGTTTTGTGTTGTGGGAAGTATTTATTGAAAAATGCTTGGGTCATTTCTGCCTAAGTTCCTATAGACCTCGGCCTCAAAGAGTATAGCCAACTCTTTGCTTTGTCTTTCAAAGAAAAAGGGAAAAATTTAAGCCTAACAGTGTCTATGGCTTCAGGTTGGCTATGGAAGGTGGCAATTACTTCTTCAAATTCCCTAACATGTACATAAGGATTTTCACTATCTAGACCATGAAAAGTGGGAAGAAGTTGTATCATTCCAGGTTTAAAATCCGAATGTGGTATGTTAGGTGGAAATATAATGCATGATGGTGTGGCTGTGCGAGTAGGATGCAAGTAATCTTTTAGAGTTCTAACGGGGTTTTCTTCGTGTTGGCTCATTGTGTTAGAATTACAAGATGAACTAGAAGGTGAATTCTCTTCACTTACAAATTGTGGGAGTGGTTCTAGTTCTAGTTCTAGTTCTCTCACAAATCTTCCTCGTTTGTCTCTAGGTCGATGCATACATCCTAATTTTTTTTTTTTTTTTTTTTAAGGAAAGAAATACTTAAGGAAAATTAAGAAGTGGAATAAACACAACAAGAAATAGAAATAAGTTAGGTGGTAAGACCAACCATAAAATATAAATACAATAACTAAACAAAAGACTATAAAGTACGAAAAAAAAAAGTACAATAAATAAATAATAAAAAGAAAATACAATAAGTAAATAAATAAAAGGTTAGGCGGTAGAACCGGCCATAAAAAGAAAATACAACATGTTAACTAAAGTAAATAAAGTGCAATAAATACGTAAAAGAAAATGAAAATAAAGTACAATAAAAAAAAAGTGCAATAAATAAATAAAGTACAATAAGAAATAAAGAAACTAAGTTAGGCGGTAGAACCAGCCACAAAATAAAAAGAAAATACAACAAATTAACTAAAAAAAAGTACAATAAATAAATAAAAGAAAGTGAACGAAGTTAGGCGGTAAAACCAGCCATTAAAAAAAAGTGCAATAAATAAACTAAAGAAAATAAACTAATTAGGCGGTAAAACCAGCCATTAAGATAATATAAAATATAAAAAATTAACTAAAGAAAATAAAATAAATTAGGTGGTAGAACCAACCATGAATAATAAATAAATTACAACAAAGGAAATAAAACTAAGATTTTGCAAAGAAAAGAAAATATACAAAGTTACCACTTTAGTATTTATAATCGCAACCAACTTTCGCTTAGTGTGCTTCCCCGGCAACGGCGCCAAATTTTTGTTTACACTCAAAATATAACGCGGCTATCGCAGTATAGATTGAGGTGTCGATCCCACGAGGAAGCTCTTGGCAAAATAGGTTAGTGAAGTAAAATATTAAAGCAGTAGCAAAGGGTTAATTGATTTAAACGGATGAGATAGAATTGTCTATGAATTGAGAAAAAAGTCTTATGATGATTTAAGCAAGGCTTTGAGAATCACAATTATGCTTTATAAATCTACTCTATACTTTGATTCGATATTTATAACTCAACTGAAAGTTTCACATCCCAAACAATCAATCGAAAGGTATGTAATATATAGCACATTTGATAACACATGTATTTGATTTAGTTAAACTCTTTGCAAGCATTAACACACATCATGTTATTTATACAAGTTATCTAAGATCGACAATATATCATTTTGACAATATTGCAGTAAAAGATTAACATATAAAACAATGTAACCAGTAACAATTATAAATCAGCATGAATCACATAAGAAAAGCATGACTGAACATATATGAGACATGAGAATTATAACCTCTGGATTATAGAAAATAAAATAGATAAGAGTTTAATCAAAACCAAACTTACAACATTTATAGCTCTTGACACCGAATCAAAGCATGGAAGTAGATTTACTACACATAAAAGTTCATCTCTTAGCCTTGCTAGGAACTCTAGCCTAAATTACAATACATGTTAATGAGAATAAAAGAAGAGAGAAATTCTCCTTTAAAAACGTCCTAAGGGTCTCCTTATATAGGCAATGAATGGACATATGTCATGGATGACATCAATCTTCAATAATTTTAAGTCAATAACTCGTGTATCCACTTCCAGCACGTTTTTGATAATATAAATGATCAATTCAGCTTCTGCGGCCGACATGAAAGTTGTATAATTTTGACTCTTCTTTCCATAGGCACTGATTTCATGCAAATTGGATGAGTATCCAATGAGATATGAGCAAAATTCCAAAGATACACCAGAATTCGGCCAACAACCATTTTACCCACTTGCAATGCGATTTGGTCCATGATAACGGCTGATTTGGACTTTACCATAAACATACAAGTTGTTGATAGTTAAGTCAGAAATTCACAGCTTCAAGAATTATACCAATTAAGTACGTATTTTGGGAGATACGGTCCAAATACGTGAGTTGGGTCAAGCTGGGTAAGAGTTGTAGTCCGATTCTGTTGTATCTCAATTTTTGGCCCATAACATGTTGGATTTGGCTTTTCCACTATTCTTCAAATTTGTGTAAGATTGAGTCATGTTGCACCAGGTTCAAGAATTTCTTCATTTCAATTTCTACATTGAGAGTTATGTCCAATTTACCTAAACCTGTCCAAATAACATTCATTAATCACAATTTAAGGAGAACACTTTATTTCAAGCTAAAAATACAGAAAATACTAAAATTGGTGACATTAAATGGTGATTGAATCTTTTAACAACATGCATTTTCATGTGTTCATCAATCACATGTGTTGGTGTGTTCCCTATAAATCCCTGACTTTACAAATTGCAATGGCTTAATGACAATGTTGAGGTGAGGGTTACTAAATAGGTATTAGTTTCCTTCTGCATCAGAATATATGAAGATAAAGTTTTATATGATATAGTTCCAATGCAAGTTGGACACTTGTTACTAGGTTGACAATGGCAATTTGATCGGCGTATTGTTAAGCATGATAGTTTCACCAACAAATACTTGTTTATGTTTAATCGAAGGAAAATCACTCTAGTCTCTTTGTCACCAAAGTAGGTCTATGAAGATCAAGTGAGATTACAAAAGAGAGTGATTAAAAGTAAGAGAGTGAGCAGAAGAAAACAAGTGAAAATAAGAAAGAAAAGAGAAGAGATGCCGAGAAAAATGAAAGAGAAAATAAGAGGACAAATTCGTCCATTGAAAGAAAAGTAGAGAGAAAAGCAAACTTTCTATGCAAAGGTGAGTGCAACAAAAAGAACGATGTTTTTAAATCAGCCAATAATTATAATTTTGTTCAAAGAGGCATATTTAAACACTAACCAACTTAACTCGTCTCTGCCTAGTTTAGTTGTTTCTCTTTTACAAGAGTTTGATGATGTCTTTTCAGAGGAGATTCCACCTGGTTTATCTCCTATATGAGGAAGTGGACATCAAATCAATTTCGTAACTGGTGCTTTCATTCCAAACCGACTAGCCTATCGAAGCAATCCCGAGGAGGCAAAGGAGCTACAAAGATAAGTTAGTGAATTGGTGAAAAGGGGGTACATAAGGGAAAGTATGAGTCTGCGCGCCATGCTAGATATTTTGGTTCTAAGAAGGATGGAATGTGGAGAATGTGCATTGATTATCGAGCAGTCAATAATATAATAGTAAAGTATCATCATCCTATTCCCCGCTTAAATGATATGTTAGATGAACTGCATAGTTCTTATGTATTTTCTAAGATTGATTTAAAGAGTGGGTATCATAAAATAAGAATGAAAGAGGACAATGAATGAAAAAGTGCTTTTAAAATAAAATATGGCTTATATGAGTGGTTAGTTATGCCATTTGGATTTATTAACGCACCAAGTACTTTTATGCGATTAATGAACCAGGTCTTGCATGCTTTCATAAGACAAGTTTATTGTTGTTTATTTTGATAGTATTCTCATTTATAGCAAAAACTTGGATGATCATGTTGTGCATTTTAAATTAGTTTCGGATGTAGTTAGAAAAGCGAAGTTATTTGCTAACTTGAAGAAGTGCACCTTTTGCACCGATAAGCTTGTGTTTCTTGATTTTATTGTGAGTGCACAAGAATACAGGTTGATGAAGTGAAGATCCGTGCGATTCAAGAATAGTTGAGTCCCACGAGTGTAGTTTATGTTCATAGTTTTCATGGACTTGCTAACTTTTACATGAGGTTCATGAAAGACTTTAGCAGCATCACCACACCATTTACCGAAGTCATCAAGAAGCACGTTGGATTAAATGGGGAGATGAATAAGAGAAGGCATTCTAATCGATCTAGAAAAAAAATTTCTCATGCTCATTTACTTGCTTTGCCTGATTTTATTAAAATATTTAAAATTGAATGTGATGCTTTAGGTATAAGCGTAATTCTTATGCAAGGAGGAAGACCAATCGCACATTTCAGCAAGAAATTTAGTGGGACAACCTTAAACTACTCTACTTATGATAAAGAATTATACGTATTAGTTCGAGCATTGAAAACATGGCAACAATACCTTTAGCCTAAGAAGATTGTGATTCACACCGATCACGAGTCCTTGAAGCATTTTAAAGGCCAACATAAGTTGAACAGGAGATATGCATGATGATTGGAATTCATTTAGACATTTTCATATGTCATCCAATACAAGCAAGGTAAGGAAACACATCGTTTCCGATGTATTTTCTCAAATTTACATATTAATTTCTACTTGATGCTAAATTACTTTGTTTTGAGCATATTAAAGAATTGTATCTTTTAGACCATGATTTTTGTGAAGAGTTTCTGGCTTGTCAGAAAAAATGCAGTAGGTAAGTTCTTTAGGCACGAGTGCTTCTAGTTTCGAGAAAATAAATTTTGTGCCAAATTGCTCTTTGCATTGTTTGTTGGTAAAGGAATCTCATGGTGGAGGGTTAATGGGACAGTTTGAAGTTGCTAAGACATTAGCCATTTTTAAAGAACACTTCCATTGGCCACACATGAAAAGAGATGTTGAGAAAATTTATGGTAGATGTGTCAAATGTTGGCAAGTAAAATCCTGAGTGCAACCTCATGGTTTTTACACTCCGCTACCTATTCCTAGTGAGTCTTGGATAGATAAATTGATGGACTTTGTGTTAAGTTTCCTTAGGTCTAAACGTGGTAAATATTCAATTTTTGTGGTTATGGATAGATTTTCTAATGTGGCACATTTTATTCCATGTCACAAAACTGATGATGCTTCACATGTTGCTGATTTGTTGTTTAGAGAAATTGTAAGATTACATGATATGCCTAGAATAATAGTTTCGCATAGAGATGCTAAGTTCTTGAGTTACTTTTAGAAGACTTTATGGTGTAAGTTAGGAACTAAGTTGTTATTTTCTACTATTTGTCACCCACAAATTGATGGTGACCGAAGTAGTGAATAGGACTTTGTCTACTTTGTTTAGAGCTATTATTAAAAAAAATATCAAAACTTGAGAAGAATGTTTACCACATGTTGAGTTTGCTTGTAATTGTACTATTCAGTCTTCTACTAACTTTTAACCATTTGAAACTGTTTATGCTTTAATCCTTTAACAACATTGGATTTAATGCCATTATCTTTTTTCTGAACGTGCTAACTTTGATGGAAAGAAAATGGCTGAATTTGTTAAGCAGATACATGAGAAAGCAAGACTCAACATTGAGAGGAGGATGGAGTAATACGCAAAACAAGCTAATAAAGGGTGTCGACAACTGATTTTTGAACCGGAGATTTGCACATGCGAAAAGAAAGATTTTTGGCACAAAGGCAATCTAAGTTACTTCCAAGAGGAGATAGACCTTTTCAAGTCCTTGAGTGCATCAATGACAATTCATATTAGTTGGATTTGCCAAGTGAGTACAATGTGATGCAGGCTCAAGTGTTTAGAAAAAGAACACCACAAGATTGGAAGAATGAAAACAAACACTCACTTTTATTAAAATAAACTCAAACACTGAATAAAGTAAAATTGGTACAAGCTCACCACTCAAGAGAATTACAATGGGATACAGAATAATTCACCACCCAAAGAACCCTACAAGAGATACAGAACTCTCAAACTCACCACTCTAAGGAATCCACCCAAGAGATACAGAGTTAAATGTAGAAACTCTCATAAGAGAACTCTCCCACATATAAGTAATTTAAAATTCACTCTCTGCCCTTCTCCTCTCATCCTTAGGTATTTATAGAGATTTCTTGGGAGGGCTACTGCAAAGCACTCATTACAACATTAAAACTTGGTGGTTGGGAGTTTACAAAAGACAGCAATTAAGACTTACAACTACCCTTACACCAAAAGTCTACAAATATAGCAAATACAATAAATGAAGCATTAAATTCGAACATAATATGCTATAAAGTCTTCGATGGAGACAAAAGTCTTCAATCCTTGCAAGTTGTCAAGATTTGGCTCACCTAATAACTGTCTGACCTTCCTTTAGTTATTAGGATTCAACTTACTCTAGCAAACTTATATTCATGTGCTGTAAAAAGGATTTAGAACTAGACATATATAATTTTTTAGTTGTATGAAGATTACCCAGAAATTACTTCCGAAACAGTACCAGATAAATTCCAAATTTACCCTTGAAATTTATTTAGTTCTATTTTTAGCTCCATGTGATCAGACACTCCTGTGTCAAACTCCCTTGGTTGGAAAAGACTCGACCTCGAGTCCATTTTGTTATCATCCTTATAAGAAGATAGATCAGCAACATTGAATACATTGGAAACACCATAAGATTCTGGAAGCTCAATTTTGTATGCATTTTCCCCAATTCGTTTTATCACCTTAAATGGTCCATCAGCTCTCGGTTTGAGTTTAGCAAACTTGCCACCAGGGAACCTTTCTTTTCTGAGATGAACCCAAACTAAATCTCCTTCTCGAAATTCCATTTTCTTGCGATGCTTATTGGCGCTATTTTGGTACTTCTCGTTTTGCTTCAATATTTTCTTCCTAACTTCTTCATGCAATTTTTTTATGTTCTTCACTCGTTCTTCAGCATCTGCACTAAATTGGTGAGTAATGGAAAAAGGGACTAAATCTAATGGGCTTGTGAGATTCTGACCATAAACAATTTCAAATGGACTATAACCCATAGATTGGCCTTTCGTCCGATTGTAAGCAAATTCAACTTGAGCCAAAATAAGATCCCACTGACGAATGTTCTTTCCAACATAACACCTCAAAAGGTTTCCCAAACTGCGATTTGTGATTTCCATTTGTCCATCAGTTTGAGGATGATAGAAAGAACTGAAGTTAAGTTGAGTTCCAAGCTTCCTCCAAAGAGTGTGCCAAAAGTGACTCGTGAACTTAGTATCACGATCTGAGACGATAGTCTTAGGAATTCCATGTAGTTTCACAATTTCTTGAAAATATAAGTCAGCTACATGGGAAGCATCAAGAGTCTTGTTGCAAGGAACGAAGTGCGCCATCTTGGAAAAACGATCCACCACCACCATGACAGAATCTTTATTTCTTTGAGTTCTTGGTAATCCCACAACAAAATCCATGCTAACATCTTTCCAAGGAGTTGTAGGAACAGGAAGTGGAGTGTATAAACCAGTATTTTGGCCATGACTCTTAGCCACATGACAGATTTTACACCTATCCACATACCTATGAATATTCATCTTCATCTTTGGCCAATAAAATTTTTCTTGTATCAATGCCAAAGTCTTGTCTCTCCCAAAATGCTCGCCAAGTCCACCATCATGAGATTCTTTGATAATAGACTCTTGAAGAGAACATTGAGGAATACACAAGCGGTTGCCTTTAAAAAGATACCCATCATGCAACAAGAATTGTTGAAAAGAGTCATGCTTGCAATCTTCTGTGATTTTTCCAAAATAAGCATCATCTTTGTAGAGTTCCTTCACAATCTCAAAGCCTACAACTTTCACTTGCATAGAGGACAGCAAGGAATATTTTCGACTTAATGCATCAGCCACCACATTTTGAACTCCAGATTTGTGTTTAATAGTGAAGTTGAAGGATTGAAGGAATTTAACCCAATGAGCATGACGTCTATTAAGTTTATGCTGGCTATTTATGAACTTAAGTGCTTCATGATCAGAATAAAGAACAAAAGGTTTTGGAAGAAGATAATGACTCCAATGATCTAGAGCTCGACAAATAGCATAGAACTCTTCATCATAAGTAGAATACTTCTTGCGTGAATCACTCAATTTTTCACTGAAGAAAGCAATGGGTTTACCTTCTTGACTAAGGACAGCGCCAATTCCCACATTTGATGCATCACACTCAACCTCGAACACTTTGTCAAAATTTGGTAATGCAAGAATAGGGGCTTGGGTTACCTTTGCTTTGATGATGTCAAAACTTCTTTGTGCTTCATTTGTCCACTTGAAGTGATCACCCTTTAAACATTCAGTGATTGGTGCCATGATTGAACTAAATCCTTTAATGAAACGCTGGTAAAATGAAGCAAATCCATGAAAGCTTCGAACATCATGAAGAGTTTGAGGAATAGGCCAGTTCAAAATAGCTTCCACCTTACTAGGATCCATTTTGATTCCATCTTTAGAAACTACATAGCCTAGAAAGATAAGGCAATCTGAGAAGAACTCACATTTCTTTAGGTTGACATAAAGCTTCCGTTTCCTCAAAGTATTAAAAACTTGGTGAAGATGATCCAAGTGTTGTTCCTCATCTTTGCTATACACAAGAATGTCATCAAAGTAGACAACAACGAATCTTCCAATGTAGTGCTTCAGAACATGATTCATCAAACGCATAAAAGTACTGGGAGCATTTGAAAGTCCAAAAGGCATGACCTTCCATTCATAAAGCCCATCTCTTGTCTTGAATGCTGTCTTCCATTCGTCACCTGGTTTCATTCTTATTTGATGGTATCCACTTCGTAGATCAATCTTGGAGAAAATACAAGCTCCATACAATTGATCAAGAAGATCATCAAGTCGAGGAATTGGGAAGCGATAATCAACGGTAATTTTGTTGACAGCTCTACTATCAACACACATGTGAAAAGAACCATCCTTCTTGGGCACAAGGAGAGCAGGAACAGCACAAGGGCTCTTACTTTCTTCAATTAAGCCTTTGGACAAAAGCTCATTTACTTGACTTTGAAGTTCAGCATGCTCCTTAGGACTCATTCTGTAGGCTGCTTTGTTTGGTAGAACAGCTCCTGGAATAAGATCAATGCCATGTTGAATGTCTCTCATGGGAGGCAATCCTGGTGGTATCTCATCTGGTACTACATCATGAAATTCTTGAAGTAGCTTCTTCATTATAAAAGGTGGCTCAGGACTATCATTGTTTTCTTCAAACACCACAAGAGCAAAGGCTTCAACAACCTTTAAAAATTCCCTCTTACATTCAGAAAGAGTCAAGAAATTATTTCCCTCCCCTTTAAAAGGCTTAGGAACATTGATCATCTTAGAAGGACCCAAAATGACTTTAAAACCATCCTTGACAAAGGAATAAGTGTTTTTATGGCCATCATGAATAATTTTTCTATCATATTGCCATAGACGACCAAGAAGTAAATGACAAGCATCCATTGGAACAACATCACACCAAATTTTATCTTTATAGTTTTTTCCAATAGAAAAAGATACTAGGCAACGTTGATTTACCTTAATTTCATTTCCCTTTTTGAGCCAAGAAAGCTTGTATGGTTGAGGATGCATCACTGTCTTTAGGCCCAATCTTTCCACCATTTGTGTAGAAGCCACATTTTTAAAACTACCCCCATCAATTATGACATTACACACCTTGCCATGAGAAGTACACCTGGTATGAAAGATATTTTTTCGCAACCAATCTTCTTCTTCTTTTTCATAGGCAGCACTTAAAACTTTGCGAAGGATGAGAGTTTCACCTTCATCCTCATAAGTTATATCATCATTCTCTTCCTCAGGCTCTGTATGGTTGTTCTCCATCTCTTCTTCGTCTTCTTTTTCAACAAGTGTCATAATCCTGCGATTTGGGCATTCAGAAGCAATATGTCCATATCCTTGGCATTTGAAACATTGGCGAGAATTGGTGTTGGAGGCATTGTTTTGCTTCTTTTGGTTATAGACACCATCATTCTTTGAAGAAGTTCTTGTAGTAGGTTTGGCAGTAGGAATAGACTTAGAGTTGGAAGTATTCCCTCGGTTAGAAAAACCTTCTCGTGTCAAGAATCGAGAATTACCGCTGCGTGCTGTCTTTTGTTGATTCTTCACCTTAAGTGCAAGTCTACAAACATCTCCATAAGTCCAATATGGTTGCAATTGCACAATATTTGAAATCTCAGGTCTTAAACCCCCAAGATAACATGCAATTGTCTGTTCTTCTTGTTCAACCATATCGCATTTCAGCATGAGATGATCAAATTCTGCAGTGTAGTCTTCTACAGAAAGCTCCTTTTGACAAAAGTTGTGTAGTTTGAGAAAAATATCTTGTCGATAGTTGTCCAGAAGATATTTCCTCTTAAGCTCTCGTTTCATCTTCTCCCGGGTCACGATCTTACTTCTACCTTCCCGTATCCTTTGTTTCCTCAGATTTTCCCACCATAAAGAAGCATACTTTTTAAGTTTTATGGCAACGACTTTCACCTTTTGATTTTCTGGAACATCTTGATAATAAAAAATTCTTTCTATGGTGTTCAACCAATGCACAAACTCATCTGGGTGCATTCTACCCTCAAAATCTGGTATTTCAACTTTTACATGGAAATCTCGACGATCATTTCTAAATGTCATATTTCTTATAACATTTGGATGTATGGGAGAACTATCACCAGAAGAATGAGATTTAGCTTGATGAAAAGGATTTGTATTACCTTCATCATTGCTAGAAGAACCATTATCGAGATCTTCATGTTGCACAGCTTTACCTCGATCTTCAAAATGTTCTAAACGTTGTTGAAGTTGCTGAATTTGTTGTCTCAATTCTTCAATTAGAGTGTCTTGTCAATTGTTGGAACAAATCTACGACCTTTGGCCATTGAAAGATAAAACCAAAATTAACCAAATGCTCTGATACCAAAACTGATGCAGGCTCAAGTGTTTAGAAAAAGAACACCACAAGATTGGAAGAATGAAAACAAACACTCACTTTTATTAAAATAAACTCAAACACTGAATAAAGTAAAATTGGTACAAGCTCACCACTCAAGAGAATTACAATGGGATACAGAATAATTCACCACCCAAAGAACCCTACAAGAGATACAGAACTCTCAAACTCACCACTCTAAGGAATCCACCCAAGAGATACAGAGTTAAATGTAGAAACTCTCATAAGAGAACTCTCCCACATATAAGTAATTTAAAATTCACTCTCTGCCCTTCTCCTCTCATCCTTAGGTATTTATAGAGATTTCTTGGGAGGGCTACTGCAAAGCACTCATTACAACATTAAAACTTGGTGGTTGGGAGTTTACAAAAGACAGCAATTAAGACTTACAACTACCCTTACACCAAAAGTCTACAAATATAGCAAATACAATAAATGAAGCATTAAATTCGAACATAATATGCTATAAAGTCTTCGATGGAGACAAAAGTCTTCAATCCTTGCAAGTTGTCAAGATTTGGCTCACCTAATAACTGTCTGACCTTCCTTTAGTTATTAAGATTCAACTTACTCTAGCAAACTTATATTCATGTGCTGTAAAAAGGATTTAGAACTAGACATATATAATTTTTTAGTTGTATGAAGATTACCCAGAAATTACTTCCGAAACAGTACCAGATAAATTCCAAATTTACCCTTGAAATTCATTTAGTTCTATTTTTAGCTCCATGTGATCAGACACTCCTGTGTCACAATGTTAGTGCTATTTTTAATGTTATTAATTTAAGTCCTTTTGATGTAGGTGATGATTTGAGAACAAATCTTTTTCAAGAGGAGGAGAATGATGAAGGCGTGACTAACAAATGAAATGTAGATTCTATTCAAGTTTCAATTGTTCCGATTACAAGGGCTTGAACAAAAAGGTTCAAGGAAACTCTCAATGGACTTATTCAAAACATTTGGGCGGAAGTGACTAATGCGAACTAGGTTGCTAAAAATATCATAAAGGTCCATTGAACATCCATGGGTGATGAGGAACAACAACCCATATGATATGAAGTCTCAATATTGGTAGTTGTTAGTAGTTATAAGTTACTATTAATTGTTGTAATAAGTGCTGGCATTCCAAGTGCCTAGCTTATTGGTAGTAGTTGGTAGTTAGTAGTTGTAAGTTTTCATTAATTGTGGTAATAAGTGCTGGAATCCCAAGTGCTTAAGTTATTGATAGTAGTTGATAGTTAGTAGTTGTGAGTTGTCATTAGTTGCTATAATAAATGCTAGCCATCCCAAGAGGTCTCTATAAATATATGAGAGATGAAGGAGAACAAAAATAGAATTGATAATATTGATGTTGAGAGTTTTCTCTTAAGTTCTTCAAAGAACTTTTATTAGAACTTATCAAGATTTTATCTTATGGTGTTCTTTCAGACTTATCACTCAAAACTTCTCATCTATCTTGAGTGTGGCGTCTACAATCTTCTTATATCTCTGGTTCTTATCTCTTATAGATAACAGGTCAAGGTTCTTGCTTTTGTTAATCTAAAAATCTGAATTAAAATGATCCTTAGCAAATAAACCTCATTGAGCATTGGGTCTCACTTTTCTTTGTGAGGTTCACATTAGTGAATTCATGGAGGCTTAAGGAAGATGTTCCACGTGTTCTAAAAAGTTGAATTTTCATGATTCAAGTTTTGGGATAATCTAGAAGAAATTCCTCGTATAAAAAACTGGGTGGATTGAGTGGAGTTTACTTTATTGGTAATTATCCAATTTTGACTCATCAAGTGTTGAAGAATGATGAGTACAACAGCCCATGTGAGCAACCCAAGTGGTTAAAAGCTTTTGGGAGCCTACAATAAACACTTAGGATATTTGTTGTAATATTTGAAATAAATACCTAGTTATTGGTGGTAGCTGGTAGTTAGTTTTAGTCTGCAGTTGCATTTATTATTGTAATTGCAAAGTTTGAAAACTAGATTAAAATGAAGTTTTATTGGTAGTAGTTGGTAGTTAGTGATTTTTAAGTTGTCGTTAAATATTGTAATAAATACTAAAATCCTAAGTGGTCACTATAAATATATGATGGATGAGAGGAAAGCATTCAACAATTTGATTTCGAAAATTCTCTTTGGTTCTTTTATAACTCTTTGAACTTATTGGAACAATTTTCGTGGCGTTCTCCCTCGACTTATCAATCTATCATTCCATAATTGATTGTGTCGTCTTCATTATACCAAGGTTCTTACTTCAATATATGCAACAGATCACGATTTCATATAAATCTATTTCTAGATGGTCTTGGAGTCCTTCTATCCACAACTTTATCAAATTCTTGCTGTGGATCGTATCGAATGCCTACTTTGGTGAATCAGATAAGAAGTGATGTGAATCAGACTGCCAAAGCTGCATAAGATTCGTTGCAAGATCCGTTGAGCATCCACAATAGTTAAGTGTAGGCCATTCCTCGATAGCCTTGACCTTTTCCTCATCTACTTCAATTCTCTTAGCTAAAGCAACAAAACTCAAAATTACAACTCTATCTGTACAAAAGTAGCACTTTTTTTATATTAGCATATAACTTTTCTTGCCTTAAGACATTAAGTAATAATTGCAAATGTTCAACATGCTCTTGGTATACACTAAGATGTCATCAAAGTAAACAACAACAAATTTACCAATGAATGCCCGTAAAACATTATTCCATAAAAGCATGAATGTACTAGGTGCACTAATTAAATCAAAAGTAATTACTAACCACTCATATAAACCATGTTTTGTTTTAAATGCAGTTTTCCATTCATCACCTTCACACATCCTAATTTGATGATATTCACTTTTTAAATCAATCATAGTAAACACACAAGATCCATGCAACTCATCTAACATGTTATCCAACCTAGGAATTCGATGTCTATACTTTACAGAGATTTTGTTAATGGCACAATAATCAACACACATATACTGAGATCCATCCTTCTTAGGTACCAACAACATAGGAACGACACATGGATTCATTGATATTAACTTTGCCAACGCTGTGACGAAATGATATGAACCTTGCCAATAATGTGACAAAACCCAGCACCACAATATGGAATTGAACCCGAGATCTTCAAGATGCAGGTTTGACGAGTCTTAACCCTTGAGTTAGCAAACCAAGAACCAAGACTATAGATGGATATAGGATGCCACACCAAGAAACCCCAAGGACACTTCAAGAATCTAGGTGATAAGTCTGGTTGTTTGAACGCCACAAGAACAAGCTTGATAAGTTCAAGTCCTTTCAAGAATGAAAGAAGAACACAAAAACTCTCAAATATTATTGTCTAAAATCTGTCCTCCCACTCTCAATCTCCATGGTATTTATAAAGACCATAAGAGATGTCAAGTTACAACTTTCAAATACAAAATTCAAACTTAATCAAATTTCCAGAAAACATGCCTAAATCAAAGGGATTAGGATTCCTTGAATATTCAAATTTCCAGAAAACATGGTTTCCTTGAATATTCAAATTTTCCAGAAAACATGCCTAAATCAAAGGAATTATGTTTCTTTGAATATTCAAATTTCCAGAAAACATGCCTAAATCAAAGGAATTATGTTTCCTTGAATATTCAACTTTCCAGAAATTCTGCCTTAATCAAAGTGATTAGGTTTCCTTGAATATGATTTGGATTGATTTGAAATTTATTTGGGCTTATGCTAGGCCTCCATGTGTTTGCCCTCCCACAAACTTGTTAAATCAGCCCATTTAATGCTTCTTTAAATTGCTTGGCTCTAAGTCTTGTGATTGGCCAATTTGGAAAACTTAATGTATCATGTGATTGATGGACTTGAGCCCTTCCAAGCCCACGTGCGAATTCATTGTCTTGTATGCGTATAGGCTGTGCAATGTCGTTTGCATCATTCTCCCCCTCTTGAAGAAGATTTGTCCTCAAATCGTCGTTTGCATCATCACCTATATCGAAAGGAGATAAGTCAGAAACATTAAAGCTAGCACTAACACCATACTCACCAGGTAATTCAATTTTGTAAGCATTGTCATTTATGTGTTCCAATACGCGAAACGGTCCATCGCCCCTAGGAAGGAGTTTAGAACGTCTTTGCTCAGGAAAATGGTCCTTCCTCATATGCAACCAAACCCAATCTCCTGGTTCAAAGACAACCTTCTTACGTCCCTTATTGGCCTATTTGGCATATTGCTCCATCCACCATTCTATGTTTTGCTTTGCTTTCTCATGAATCTGCTTAATAAAATCTGCTTTCTTTTTTCCATCTAAGTTAACACGTTCGCTGAAAGGTAAAGGAGTTAAATCTAAAGGAGTCAACGGATTAAACCCATAGACAATCTCAAATGGTGAAAACTTAGTTGCGGAATGAACACAACGATTATAAGCAAATTCAACATGCGGCAAACAATCTTCCCATGTTTTCAAATTTTTTTGTATGATAGCACGCAACAAAGTAGATAAAGTTCTATTCACTACTTCAGTTTGACCATCAGTTTGCGAGTGACATGTAGTAGAGAACAACAATTTTGTTCCCAACTTTTCCCACAAAGTCTTCCAAAAATAGCTCAAGAATCGCGAGTCTCGATCAGAAACAATAGTCCTAGGCATGCCATGCAACCTAACAATCTCCTTGAAAAATAAATCGGCTATATGTGATGCATCATCAGTTTTATGGCATGCAATAAAATGTGCCATTTTAGAGAACCTATCAACAACCACAAAAACTGAGTCTCTCCCCTTCTTAGTCCTAGGTAAACCCAAAACAAAATCCATAGAGATATCAACCCAAGGTGCATTAGGAATAGAGAGGGGTGTGTACAACCCATGTGGTTGATGCCTAGACTTAGCTTGACTGCAAGTGATGCATCTCGCACAAATCCTTTCTACATCACATTTCATGTGTGGCCAAAAGAAATGCTCATGCAATACACCTAAAGTCTTTGCTACCCCAAAGTGACCCATTAAACCACCACCATGTGCTTCCTGAACAAGTAATTCACGCAAGGATGAATGTGGAACACACAATTTATTTTCTCGAAACAGAAAATTATCATGTAGATAAAACTTTCCACTTGCCCTTTTAGTGCAAATTTTAAACAAGTCACCAAAATCAGAATCGTTTGCATATAACTCCTTAATGTAATCAAATCCAAACAATTTAGCATCAAGGGTTGAAAGCAAAGCGTACCTGCGTGATAGTGCATCAGCAACTACATTTTCCTTACCTTGTTTATATTTGATCACATAGGGGAATGTTTCAATGAACTCCACCCAACTTGCATGGCGTCTATTCAGCTTATGCTGCCCTTTTAAATGCTTCAAAGATTCATGATCTGTATGAATGACAAACTCTTTCGGCCATACATATATAGGTTGCCTAGCCGCGTAGGCTACCCTCATGTCACTTTCTTTTGCATAACCACTTAATTTTTTTTTCATTCTTGTTCTTTTCACTCAAGCTCTCCTTTTTCTTTGCACTTCTCTTATCTATTTCATGCGCACTCTCAATTTAGTTTTCTTTCAAGCTCTTGAACTCACTAGCACTCTCACTCTCCAATCTCTTTTTTCAACTCTGATACTTTTGCTCACCCTCTATAATCCTAATCTAATCCTTATAAACTTGTCGCAGTGTCAAAAGAATGAGTGTGTATGTTTTTCGTTCCTTGGTGAGTATATATCTATTCTTGTATCCATTATACAGTACTCTCATATCATACTGCTAAGGACACCCCGACAACAATTTCCAGCATACATCGGTTCTCTCATATCATAAGACCTCATCTCTATACCTTTCAATGGTGAATGGAACTCGTACTTGCTTGATGCAAACTAGGTTGCAAAAACAATCACAAGGTCTATTGAACATCCATGTGTAATGGGGAACAACAGCACAGTAGCCCATGTGATATAAAGTCTCAATATTGATAGTTGTTAGTAGTTATAAGTTACTATTAATTGTTGTAATAAGTGCTAGCATTCCAAGCGCCTAGTTTATTGCAGTAGTTGGTAGTTAGTAGTTGTAAGTTTTTCATTAATTGTTGTAATAAGTGTTGGAATCTCAAGTGCCTAAATTATTGGTAGTAGTTGGTAGTTAGCAGTTATTAGTTGTCATTAGTTGATGTAATAAATGCTAAACATCCCAAGAGGTCTCTATAAATATATGAGACATGAGGGAGAACAAAAATAGAATTGATGATATTAATGTTGAGAGTTTTCTCTTAAGTTCTTCAAAGAACTTCTATTAGAACTTATCAAGATTTTATCTTGTGGCGTTCCTTTAGACTTATCACTGACAACTCCTCATCTATCTTGAGTGTGCCGTCTACTATCTTCTTATATCTCTGGTTCTTATCTTTGATAGATAATGGGTCAAGGTTTTTATTTTTGTTTATATACAAATCTGAATTAGAATGATCCTTGGTAAAGTAATCTTATTGAGCATCTGGTCTCACTTTTCTTTTTGACGTTCACATCATTTGGTATTAGAGCTTAGGCTCTAATCAGGTTTGAACTATCCTTCTAATTTTTATTGATTGTTTTTTCTTTTAAATCAACAACTTTATTTTAGTCTCTAAAAATTTATAGCCTATATCAATTTTCTTGTTTCTTTTTGTCTATTATTTAATCTAATTCTTCAAGTTCTATTATTACATATAAATAAAAAAAGAGAGAAAAAAAAATTAGATTCCATTTATTCAAGATTTACTTTTTTAAATTTAAAAAAAAACACGAGTGAAAGTTGAGTGAATCATTCTTTGAGTGAAACACGTGAGCGAGTGTGCAGGGTTCTTTTTATTTTCCTAACTTTCTTTTGCAACAAACGTGCTAAACAACAAGGACAAAAGTACTTCCGAAGTTGTAACAAAAAAGGTTGATTCAAAGTTTCTCATGAAAGCTTTAATGGGTGAGATGAGGAAAATATTGAAAGTAGAGATGGAGCAAGTTCATAAATAGATAGATAAATTTGAATCTAGTACACAAAGGGCGTAGACACCTAAAGTTCTTACATTGCAAATTTAAGTAAGGCATGCTACCATGAATGATGATGGCATTGATAAAGACGGTTGGGATTGATTGTTGAATATGAAAAATGAGGTAGACAAATAACTAAGTAGGAAGAGTTCTACGGGATATGGCCAAAACTCTAGTTCCACATCATCTTTGAAACTGGATTGAAGTAAAAAAGATGAGCAAGCTGATTCCAATTTTAAAGAAGAACCAACTAAGGGCCAAAACATGGGAGACAGCCAATGTCATATTGTATCTCAATGTCCAAATCAAAGTGCATTGATTCTAAAGGATAACAATGTCATTGAAACTGAAAGCAAGTCAGATGACAAGCCAATGCCACCGTAGGAAGATGCAAGTGATGGAATAAAGTACCCAGTAAATGGTAAACTGATGGTTACTAAGCGTACATTAAGTTTGCAAATCGAAGAAGATGAAAAGGAATTTGTTGATGTGTTTCCCAAAGAGATACCTAAATGCTTTACAACTAATAAGGGGAATCGAGCATCAAATCAACTTTATACATGGAGTATTAATTCTAAATATGCCTATAGAAGTAATCCCAATGAGATAAAGGAACCTCAAAGTCAGATATGTGAGCTCATAGAGAAGAGGTATATGTGTAAGAGCATGAATCATCCTGCCATTCTAGTATTGCTTGTGCCTAAGAATAATAGATTATGGAAGATTTGTGTTGATTGCTACGCTATCAAAAATATCACTTCAAGTTTTAAAAAAGTTGTATTTGAGCTCGATAAAGATTTGAAGACAAATCATTTTCAAGAGAGGGGGAATGATGCAAACTAGGTTGTCAAAAAAATTACAAAGACCATTGAACATCCATATGTGATAGGGAACAACAGCACAGCAGCTCATGTGATATAAAGTCTCAATATTGGTAGTTGTTAATAGTTATAAGTTATTATTAATTGTTATAATAAGTTCTAGCACTCCAAGTGCCTAGTTTATTAGTAGTAGTTGGTAGTTAGTAGTTGTAAGTTTTCATTAATTGTTGTAATAAGTGTTGGAATCTCAAGTGCCTAAATTATTACTAGTAGTTAGTAGTTTTAAGTCGCCATTAGTTGTTGTAATAAATGTTAGACTTCCCAATAGGTCTCTATAAATATATGAGAGATGAGGGAAAACAGAAATAGAATTTATGATATTAATATTGGGGGTTTTCTCTTACATTCTTCAAGGAACTTTTATTAGAACTTATCAAGATTTTATCTTGTGGCGTTCTTTCAGGCTTATCACTCACAACTTCTCATCTATCTTGAGTGTGGCGTGTACTATCTTCTTACACCTCTAGTTCTTATCTTTGATAGATAACGACTCAAGGTCTTTTTTTTTATTTATCTAAATCTAAATTAGAAGGATCCTCGAGCAAAGGAACCTCATTGAGCGTCGGGTTTCACTTTTCTTTGTGAGGTTCACATCATTGCTTGTTCACCCTTACTTCTCCGCAATTATGGAACTATTGCAACTTCTATGGCCTCGGATGCTTCAAAGTCGGCAGGTTCAATTTCTCTACAAGAAAAGTACTAGCAACATTAGTACAACTACCACCATCAACAATACATGCCTTATCCTTGACTTCATATTTAGTATGAAATATATTCTCGCGTTGCACTTCGTCATCCTCCATAACTTGCAAATTCAAAGCACACCTCACCACATGATAAGGCACAACAGCACAGCAACCCATGTGGGTAGCCCATGTGATGAGAAACTTCCAAGAGCCTACAACTATATTTATTGGTGTGGTTAACAGTTTGACAATTAGTTTTGAAGTTAAACTTCAATATTAATAGTTGTTGGTAGTTTCACTAAGTACTGGCATTCTAAATGCCTTAGTTGTTGGTAGTTAATAGTTGCAAGTTGTCATTAATTACTGTAATAAATGCTAAAAATTTCAATAGGTCTCTATAAATACATGAGATAAGGAGGAAAGCAGACAGACTTTGTAATTTCAGAAATCAAGTATTAAGAAACTTTACTTTTGAATTGGTATTCTACCATTTTTAATTTGTGTTTTTGTTGAACGATATCAACAACTTTCGTCTTCGTGAATGAAAACATGACCCATCAGCGCTTGTCCTAAAGGGGAGTATCTCCAATGCCCTAATAGACGTGTAATGATATTGAGGGAGAATGAAGCAATAGAATCAGAATCTGATTTAGGCGAGGAATCTGTGCCACCTTTAGAGGATTGTAGTGATGTTGAAAGGGAGTATCAGTATTCTAAAACATAAATGACACTTGTGATAATGAATGCTTTGAATTTGCAAGTTAAGAAGGATGACAAAGTGCAACTAGAGAACATTTTTCATACTAGATGCAAAATCAAGGATTTAGTATGTAGTTTGATTATTGATGGTGGTAGTTGTACTAATGTTGCTAGTACTTTTCTTGTAGAGACATTGAACCTACCGACTTTAAAGCATCCAAGGCCATACAAGTTGCAATGGTTCCATGATTGTGAAGAAGTAAGGATGAACAAGCAAGTATGAGTTCTGTTCACCATTGAAAGGTATAGAGATGAGGTATTGTGTGATGTAGTATCGATGCAAGCATGTGTTGTTGGAGTGTTCTTGGTAGTATGATAGGAGAGTATTGCATGATGGATACAAGAATAGATATACACTTACCAAGTAACGCAAAACATACACATTCATTCTTTTGATGCCGTGACAAGATTATGAGGATTTGATTAAGATTTAAGAGAGTGAGCAAAATTATGATAGTGGGAAAAAGAGATTGGAAAGTGAGAGTGCTAGTGAGTCCGAGAGCATGAAAGAAAACTCAAATTGAGATTGCGCATGAAATAGATAAGAGAAGTGCAAAGAAAAAGGAGAGCTCGAGTGAAAAGAACAAGAATGAAAAAAATTGAGTGGTTATGCAAAAGAGAGTGACATGAGGGTAGCCTACACGGCTAAGCTACCCATGTACGTACTTGTGTACAAAGACACTTATTTCGCTAACTCTGACCTTGGTTCTTCTTTGCCTAGTGTTGTGCATAATTTGTTGTAGGATTTTGAGGATGTGTTCTGATGCGAACTAGGTTGCTAGAGATGGGGAATGATGCGAACTAGGTTGCCAAAAAACATTACAAGGTCCATTGAAAATCCAAGTGTGATGGGGAACACAGCACAACAACCCATGTGATATAAAGTCTCAATATTGGTAGTTGTTAGTAGTTATAAGTTACTATTAATTGTTATAATAAGTGCTAGCATTCCAAGTGCCTAGTTTATTGGTAGTAGTTAGTAGTTGTAAGTTTTCATTAATTGTTGTAATAAGTGTTGGAATCTCAAGTGCCTAAATTATTACTAGTAGTTAGTAGTTTTAAGTTGCCATTAGTTGTTGTAATAAATGCTAGATATCCCAATAGGTCTCTATAAATATATGAGAGATGAGGGAGAACAGAAATAGAATTTATGATATTAATGTTGGGGGTTTTCTCTTACGTTCTTCAAAAAACTTTTATTAGAACTTATCAAGATTTTATCTTGTGGCGTTCTTTCAGACTTATCACTCACAACTTCTCATCTATCTTGAGTGTGGCGTTTACTATCTTCTTATACCTCTAGTTATTATCTTTGATAGATAACGGGTCAGGTTCTTTTTTTTGTTTATCTAAAAATCTGAATTAGAATGATCCTTGCGCAAAGGAACCTCATTGAGCGTCGGGTCTTACTTTTCTTTGTGAAGTTCACATCATGTTCCCTGAGGATATACCACATGGACTGCTACTAATTAGAGGGATTCAACACCAAATTGATTTTGTACCTGGTGTACAAATTCCTAATAAACTTGCCTATAGCACTAATCTGGAGGAGATGAAGGAGTTAGAAAGGAAAATTGGTGAAATAATTGAGAAAGGATATGTGCGTGAGAGTGTGAGTCCATGTGCCATTCCTGTGTTGCTGGTACCTAAGAAGGATGGATCTTGGCGTACGTTCATTGATTGTCACACCGTTAACAAAATCACTGTAGAGTATAGACATCCAATTCCTTGTGTGTTTACTAGTATTGATTTAAAAAGTAGTTATCATCAAATTAGGATGTGTGAAGGTGATGACATGGCTTATATGAATGGTTAGTAATGACTTTTGGTTTAATTAATGCACTTAGTACATTCATGTGTTTAATGAATCATGTTTTGGGCGCATTCATTGGTAACTTTGTTATTGTTTACTTTGATGACATCTTAGTGTATAGCAAGACCGTGGAAGAGCATATTGAACACTTGCAATTATTATTTAATGTCTTAAGGTAAGAAAAGTTATATGGCACTTTTTTAGATTAATGTCTTAAGGCAAGAAAAGTTATATGTTAATCTAAAAAAGTGCTTCTTTTGTACAGATAGAGTTGTACTTTTGGGTTTTGGTGTTTCAGCTAAGGGAATTGAAGTAGATGAGGAAAAGGTCAATGCGATCAAGGAATAGATGACACCTAAGTCAATTGGCGATGTGCGTAATGTTTATGGTTTGAAAAGCTTTTGTAGAAGGTTTGTCAAAGATTTTAGCACTTTACCCGCACCATTGACGGAGGTGATAAAAAAGAGTGTAGGATTCAAGTGGGAAAAGGTGCAAGAAGAGGTGTTTAACTTGCTTAAGGATAAACTTTGTAAGGCACCATTATTAGTTTTATCTGACTTTACTAAAATATTTGATATTGAATGTGATGCATCAGGAGAGATAACCGTTAGCCTACTTTAGTGAAAAGCTAAGTGGGGCAACCGTTAATTATCCCACCTATGACAAGGAGTTGTACGCATTGATTCGATCTTTAGAGACATGGAGCATTATTTATGGCCCAAGGAGTTTGTAATTCACACTGATCATGAGAGCTTACAGTATTTGAAGATCAGGGAAAACTTATCCGAAGGCATGCTAAATGGATCGAATTTATTGAGACATTCTCTTATATAATCAAGTACAAACAAGTGAAGGAAAATATTGTGGCAAATGCAATATCTAGAAGGTATTCTTTACTCACTACTTTGGATACAAAATTATTAGGTTTTGTGTATAGTAAGGAATTGTATACTAAAGACCATGGTTTTGCTAATGTATTCAACGTATGTAAGAAATTGCATTTAATAAGTTTTATAGGCATGATGGATTCTTATTCAGGGAAAAAAATTGTGTGTGCCGAAATCCTCTTTATGAGAGTTGCTTGTTAGAGAGGCCCATGAAGGAGGTTTAATGGGGCATTTTGGGGTCAAAAAGATTTTAGGTGTTTTAAAAGAACATTTCTTTTGGTCATGTATGAAATCTGATGTAAAAACATTGTGTGAAAGGTGTGTTACTTGTAAACAAGCTAAGTCTAAAATTTTGCCTCATGGTTTGTATACACCTTTGCACGTGCCTTGTGAATCTTGGACTAACATTTCAATGGATTTTGTATTGGGTTTACTTAGGTCAAAATGGGGCGGAGATAGTACTTTTGTTGTGGTTGACAGGTTTTTGAAGGTGGCTTATTTTATACCATGTCACAAGACTGATGATGCCACAAATATTGCTAATTTATTCTTCACAAAAGTGGTTAGATTACATGGTGTGCCAAGAAGCATAGTGTCCGACCGCTATGTTAAGTTTCTTAGTCTCTTTTGGAGAACTTTGTGGAAGAAGAGGCTAGGAACCAAGCTGTTGTTTTCAACAACATGCCAACCACAAGCCGATGGACAAGCTAAAGTGGTGAATAGGACATTAGGATTAGGAGCTTCGTTGGGTTCCATTATTCAAAAGAACTTGAAGAATTTGGAGGGTAGTCTGCCCCATATGGAGTTTGCTTACAATAGGAGTGTGCATAGTACCACTGAATTTTCACCATTCGAGGTTGTTTATGATTTTAATCTATTAACATCATTGGGCTTACTTTTGTTACCTATTGAGGAAAGGGCGAATCTAGATGGTAAACAGAACACTGAATTTATAAGGCAACTATATAAGAAAGTTAGGCAGCATATAGAAAAACGTAATGAGCAATACGCTAAGCAAGCTAATAGAGGGTGCAAGCAAGTGGTATTTGAGCCTGGTGATTGGGTATGGTTGCATATGCAGAAAGAAAAATTTCCCACACAAAGGCGTTCCAAGTTGCATCCTAAAGGAGATGGTCTATTTCAAATCATTGAGAAGATCAATGACAATGCTTATAAATTAGATTTGCCCGGTGAATAAAATGTTAGTGCTACTTTTAGCGTTTTTGATCTTTCTCCTTTTGATATAGGTGATGGCAATTTGAGGACAAATCTTTCTGAAAGAATGGGAAATGATGAAAATCCAAGGCAGCAACAATGGAAGAAACCATAATTTGTTGCACATTAGGGATGGTCCAATCACGAGGGCTAAAGCTAAGAGGATGCATCAAGCTTTGTAGGGCCTTATTGAAGCTAGTTAGGCCAAGACATAAGGGGTTATATTTGGACAAGAAGAACAAGGTCTAGTTAATTTAATTCAAGCCCATGATTGAAGAATATATTTATATTCAATATTAGTAGGCTAATATTGTTAATAAAGCCTAATTATATTACTTAAGATTTGTTGGGCGTGCCTATGCTACTTAAGGCTGGGAAAAAACCTTAAGTTGATTTATTTTATTTTCTTTGAATTTGTCAAAACTGCACAAAATAAGGATTAAAGCTGAACCTTTCTTATTAAGTTTAATCCTTATTTGGTATTAGTAGATTTCATTCTAATTTTTAATATTTTTAAAGGCTATAAATACCATGTTGAAGCCTTAGAGACAACAAACTTTGTAATTGGAAATTTCAGAGAGAATAAAAACTATCCAACTTTGTTCTTTTGAGAACTTGTGATTCTGTTATCCAATTTATCTTGTGGTGCATAAACTTGACTTATCACTCATCATATAACCTTGTTTCTTGTCTCCTTATTAGACAATAGGTCTTGGTTCTCTTTATTGAATCTGAATTTGCATTTATGGGTTTGTTAACAACGTATTGGTGTTGGGTTTCACATTTTTAGGTGTGGTTTGCATCATTTTATTTTGAATTGGTATTCTAATATTTTTAATTTTTGTTTTGTTGAACTATATCAACAACTTTCATCTTCATGAATGAAATCACAACCCATCAGCGCTTGTCCTGTAATAATCTAGAAGTTACTTTCGTCAGTTTCCTATTTGGTTTGAACCGTGAAATTGCAAATGTGGTAGACTGACAACATTATGTGTCAGCTTGAATGATATGGTGCACATGGCTATAAAAGTGAAGCAACAATTGAAAATGAAGGGTTCCACACAAGTTGGGCAGAATTCGGGTTCTTACCAGACATGGAAATCAAAATTTAGCAAAATGGATAAAAAGCCTAATTTCAAGTTTAAGACTGAAATCTCTAGACACGACAATGGACACTAAATAAAGATAAATTTGATTACCATCCTTTTAGAAATAGAGAGATCTCAAATACTTTAAGTGTTTGAAAAATGGTATCTCAATGCCTAAACAGAAGAGTGATGATATTGAAAGCTAATGGTGATATTTAGACCGAAGATTAATCTAATATTGAGCTCATGCCATCTTTAGAGGATGCAAATTAGATTGAGTATCCATTTGATGGAGAGCTATTGGTTGTAGAGAGAGCTTTAAATCTGCAAGTAAAGGAAGATCAAAAGATAAAACATGATAATATTTTTCATATTATATGCCATGTCAATGATAAGTTATGTAGCATGATTATTGTTGGGGGAGTTGTACTAATGTAGCCAGCACTAGTTTGGTTTAAAAATTGAATTCGACAACTTTGAAACATCCTAGGTCATATAAGCTACAATGGCAAAATGATTGTGGAAAAGTCAAAGTAAATAAACAAGTGCTTGCTTCATTCTTAATTTGGAAGTACAAAGATGAGTTTTGTGTGATGTCATGCTAATACATACGGGGGAAATTCTTTAGGGTGAACATGGCAGTATGGTAGGCATGTAATTCATGATGGCAGGGAAAATTCTTTAGGGTGAACATGAAAGACCTTGACCCGTTATTTATAAAGAGATAAGAACTGAAGTTATAAAAAAATTAGGGTAAACACCACACTCAAGAAAAATGAGAACAATTGTAAGTGATAAGTTAAGGATTACTGCCACAAGATTTAATCTTGATAAGTTCTAAAAAGTTCTTTGAAGAATCAATAGAAAATATTCACTAGTATTAATGTTAAAACTCTGAATTCTTCTTAGGGTTACAAGGCCTCATATAGCCAAATTTACCAAAAGAATAAAAGGAAATAAAAAATCAAATCTTAAAACATATTAGGAATTGATTAAAAAATAAGAAGCAAATTACAAGCATATTAAGGGAATAAATATTCATGTATCCTTGTTTCTAAATTTAACCTAAGAATAAAAAAAGGAAACGAAGAAAATAAGGATCAAATTAAATCGCTTGAACATTGATGCATAAGCAGTGACATCAGATCTTCCTTCCTAAATTTATATGCACCTTAGTTTGTTCTTCATGTAATTACTCCAAATTACTTAAAGAAACTTGAGTAACATTGACAAGACATTGATAATCTTGAACACAAAATTCAATCAGAATATTGTCTTGAATAAAGCACAAATTTGAGATGTGCTCAATTATTTGTCATTGGAACCCATGCATGCTTAATGGATCTTGTGAAGTTTTGGCAACCTAATTCACATCATTCCCTTCTCTTGAAAAGGATTTATCCTCAAATCTTCACCTATATCAAAATGAGACAAATCAACAACATTATAGCATGCACTTACATTTAACTCATACGGAGGTCTAATTTATAGGCATTGTCATTGATCCTTTCAATCATTTGAAATGGACCATCTCTCTTTGGAAGTAGTTTAGAACGCCTTTAAGCAGAAACAGTTCCTTTCATATATACAACCAAACCAATCACCCAGCTCAAATACAACATTTTTACACCACCTTTTAGCTTTGTTGGCATATTTTTCAATTCTCCTTTCAATGATTTGTTGTGCCTTTTCATAGATTGATGCAGGCTCAAGTGTTTAGAAAAGAATACAACGAGATTGGAAGAATGAAAACAAACACTCACTTTTATTAAAATAAATTCAAATACTGATTAAGTAAAATTGGTACAAAACCAAGCTCACCACTCAAGAAAAATACAATGGGATATAGAACAATTCACCACCCAAAGAATCCTACAAGAGATACAGAGCTCTCAAACTCACCACTCCAAGGAATCTACCCAAGAGATACAGAGTTAAATAAAGAAACTCTTACAAGAGAACTCTTGAAAATACAAGTACTTTAAAACTCACTCTCTGCCCCTCTCCTCTCATCCTTGGTATTTATAGAGAGTTCTTGGGGGGGCTACTGCATAGCACTTATTACAACATTCAAACTTAGTGGTTGGGAGTTGACAAATTTCAAAAGACAACAACTAAGACTTACAACTACCCTTACATAAAAAGTCTACAAATACAACTAATGCAATAAATGACGTATCAAAATTCAAACATAATATGCTCTAATTCAACAAAGCATGCCCTTAAGTCTTGGATGGAGGGAAAAGTCTTCAATTCTTGCAAGTTGTCAAGATTTGGTTCACCTACTAGCTGTCTGACCTTTCTTTAGTTATTAGGATTCAACTTACTTTAGAACATTTATATTCATGTGCTGTAAAAAGGATTTAGAACTAGACACAGATAATTTTCTAGTAGTATGAAGTTTGCCCAGCAATTCCTTCCGAAACAGTACCAGATTAATTTCAAATTTACCCTTGAAATTCTTTATCTTACCTTGAGTCTTTAGTGTACGAATGTAATTATCTAAAATTCATTTGGTTCTATTTTTAGCTCCATATGATTAGACACTCCTGTGTCAAACTCCCCTGGTTGGAAAAGACTCGACCTCGAGTCAATTTCGTTTTCACTCTTGTAAGGAGATAGATCAGCAACATTGAATACATCTGAAACACCATAAGATTCTGGAAGCCTAATTTTGTATGCATTTTTCCCAATTCGTTTTATCACCTTAAATGGTCCATTAGCTCTTCGTTTGGGTTTGGAAAACTTACCATGAGAGAACCTTTCCTTTCTGAGATAAATCCAAACTAAATCTCCTTCTTGAAATTCCATTTTCTTGCGATGCCTATTAGAGCTCTTTTGGTACTTCTTGTTTTGCTTCAATATTTTCTTCGTAACTTCTTCATGCAATTGTTTTTATGTTCTTCACTCATTCTTTAACATCTGCACTAAATTGGTGAGTAATGGGAAAAGGGACTAAATCCAATGGACTTGTGGGATTCTGACCATAAACTATTTCAAACGGACTATAACTTGTAGATTGGCCTTTTGTCCGATTATAAGCAAATTCAACTTGAGCCAAAATAAGATCCTATTGACAGATGTTCTTTCCAGCATAACACCTCAAAAGGTTTCCCAAACTGTGATTGGTGACTTCCGTTTGTCCATTAGTTTGAGGACTATAGGAAGAACTGAAGTTAAGTTGAGTTCCAAGCTTCCTCCAAAGAGTGCGCCAAAAGTGACTCATGAACTTAGTATCACGATCTGAGACGATAGACTAAGGAATTCCATGTAGTTTCATAATTTCTTGAAAATATAAGTCAGCTACATAGGAAGCGTCAAGAGTCTTGTTGCAAGGAACGAAGTGCGCCATCTTGGAAAAATGATCCACCACCACCATGACAGAATGTTTATTTCTTTGAGTTCTTGGTAATCCCACAACAAAATCCATACTAACATCTTCCTAAGGCGTTATAGGAACAAAAAGTAGAGTGTACAAACTAGTATTTTGGCTATGACTCTTAGCCACATGACAGATTTTACACCTATCCACATACCTTTGAATATTCTTCTTTATCTTTGGCCAATAAAATTTTTCTCGTACCAATGCCAAAGTCTTGTCTCTTCCAAAATGTCCGCCATTATGAGATTCTTTGATAATAGACTCTTGAAGAGAACATTGGGGAATACATAAGCGGTTGCCTTTAAAAATATACCCATAATGCAAAAAGAATTGTTGAAAATAGCCATGCTTGCAGTCTTATGTGATTTTTCCAAAATAAGCATCAGTTTTGTAGAGTTCCTTAACAATCTCAAAGCCTACACCTTTCACTTGCATAGAGGACAGTAGGGAATATTTTTGACTTAATGCATCAGCCACTATATTTTGAACTCTAAATTTATGCTTAATGGTGAAGTTGAAGGATTGAAGGAATTCAACCCAATGAGCATGACGCCTATTGAGTTTGTGCTGGATATTTATGAACTTAAGTGCTTCATGATCAGAATAAAGAACAAAAGGTTTTGGAAGAAGATAATGACTCCAATGATCTAGAGCTCGACAAATAGCATAGAACTCTTTATCATAAGTAGAATACTTCTTGCGTGAATCACTCAATTTTTCACTAAAGAAAACAATAGGTTTACCTTCTTGACTAAGGACAGTGCCAATTCTCACATTTAATGCATCACACTCAACCTCGAACACTTTGTCAAAATTTGGTAATGCAAGAATAGGGGCTTGGGTTACCTTTGCTTTGATGACTTCAAAACTCCTTTATGCTTCATTTGTTCACTTGAAGTGATCAGCCTTTAAACATTCAGTGATTGGTACCATGATTGAACTAAATCCTTTAATGAAACGCCGGTAAAATGAAGCTAATCCATGAAAGCTTGGAACATCATGCAGAGTTTGAGGAATAAGCCAGTTCAAAATAGCTTCCACCTTACTAGGATCCATTTTGATTCCATCTTTAGAGACTACATAGCCTAAAAAGATAAGGCAATTTGAGAAGAACTCACATTTCTTTAGGTTGACATAAATCTTATGTTCCCTCAAAGTGTTGAAAACTTGATAAAGATGATCCAAGTGTTGTTCCTCATCGTTGCTATACACAAGAATGTCATCGAAGTAGACAACAACGAATCTTCCAATATAGGGCTTCAGAACATGATTCATCAAATGCATGAAAGTACTGGGAGCATTTGAAAGTCCAAAAGGCATGACCTTCCATTCATAAAGCCCATCTCTTGTCCTGAATGCTATCTTTCATTCGTCACCTGGTTTCATTCTTATTTGATGGTATCCACTCCGTAGATCAATCTTGGAGAAAATACAAGCTCCATACAGTTGGTCAAGAAGATCATCAAGTCGAGGAATTTGGAAGCGATAATCAACGATAATTGTGTTGACGGCTCTACTATCCACACACATGCGGAAAAAACAATCTTTCTTGGGCATAAGGAGAGCAAGAACAGCACAAGGGCTCTTACTTTCTTCAATTAAGCCTTTGGACAAAAGCTCATTTACTTGACTTTGAAGTTCAGCATGCTCCTTAGGACTCATTTTGTAGGCTGCTTTGTTTGGTAGAACAACTCCTGGAATAAGATCAATGCCATGTTGAATGTCTCTCATAGGAGGCAATCCTAGTGGTATCTCATCTTGTACTACATCATGAAATTCTTGAAGTAGCTTCTTCATTATAAAAGGTGGCTCAAGACTATCATTGTTTTCTTCAAACACCACAAGAGCAAAGGCTTCATCAAACTTTAAAAATTCCCTCTTAAATCCAGAAAGAGTCAAGAAATTATTTCCCTCCCCTTTAAAAGGCTTAGGAACATTGATCATCTTAGAAGGACCCAAAATGACTTTAACACCATCCTTGACAAAGGAATAAGTGTTTTTATGGCCATCATAAATAAGTTTTCTATCATATTGCCATGGATGACCAAGAAGTAAATGACAAGCATCCATTGGAACAACATCACACCAAACTTCATCTTTATAGTTTTTTCCAATAGAAAAAGATACTAGGCAGCGTTGATTTACCTTAATTTCATTTCCCTTTTTGAACCAAGAAAGCTTGTATGCTTGAGGATGCTTCACTGTCTTTAGGCCCAATTGTTCTACCATTTGTGCAGAAGCCACATTTTCAAAACTACCCCCATCAATTATAACATTACACACCTTGCCACCTGGTATGAAAGATATTTTTTCGCAACTAATCTTCTTCTTCTTCATAGGCAGCACTTAAAACTTTACGAAGGATGAGAGTTTCACCTTCATCCTCATAAGTTATATCTTTATTGTCTGCCTCAGGTTTTGCATGGTTGTTCTCCATCTCTTATTCGTCTTCTTCTTTAACAAGTGTCATAATCCTGCAATTTGGACATTCATAAGCAATATGTCCATATCCTTGGCATTTGAAACATTGGCGAGAATTGGTGTTGGAGGAATGGCTTTGCTTCTTTTGGTTGAGACACCATCACTCTTTGAAGAAGTTCTTGCATTAGGTTCGGCAGTAGGAATGGTCTTAGAGTTGGAAGTACTCCCCCGTTTAGAAACGCCCTCTTGTGTCAAGAATTGAGAATTGCTGCTGGGTGTCGTCTTTTGTTGATTCTCCACCTTATGTGCAAGTCTACACACATCTCTATAAGTCCAGTATGGTTGTAATTGCACAATGTTAAAATCTCAAGTCTTAAACCCCCAAGATAACGTGCAATTGTCTATTCTTCTTGTTCAGCCATATCTCATTTTAGCATGAGATGATCAAATTCTGCAGTGTAGTCTTCTGCAGAAAGCTCATTTTGACGAAAATTATGTAGTTTGAGAAAAATATCTTGCCGATAGTTGTCTGGAAGATATTTCCTCTTAAGCTCTCGTTTCATCTTCTCCTAGGTCACGATCTTACTTCTACCTTCCTGTATCCTTTGTTTCCTTAGATTTTTCCACCATAAAGAAGCAAACTTTTTAAGTTTTATGGCAATGACTTTTACCTTTTGATTTTTTGGAACATCTTGATAATAAAATATTCTTTCTATGATGTTCAACCAATCCACAAACTCATCTGGGTGCATTCTACCTTCAAAATCTGGTATTTCCACTTTTACATGGAAATCTCAACGATCATTTCTAAATGTCATATTTCTTATAACATTTAGATGTATGGGAGAACTATCACTAGAAGAATGAGATTTAGCTTGATGAAAAGGATTTGTATTACCTCATCATTGCTAGAAGAACCATTATCGAGATCTTTATGTTGTACAGCTTTACCTCGATCTTCGAAACATTCTAAATGTTGTTGAAGTTGCTGAACTTGTTGTCTCAATTCTTCAATTAGAATGTCTCATGTATCAGCTTGAGCTGCTGGCTGTTCTTCAATTGTTGAAACAAATCTATGACCTTTGGCTATTGAAAGACAAAGCCAAAATAAACCAAATGCTCTGATACCAAAACGGATGCATGCTCAAGTGTTTAGAAAAGAAAACAACAAGATTGAAAGAATGAAAACAAACACTCACTTTTATTAAAATAAATTCAAATACTGATTAAGTAAATTTGGTACAAAACCAAGCTCACCACTCAAGAGAAATATAATAGGATACAGAATAATTCACCACCCAAAGAATCCTATAAGAGATACAGAGCTCTCAAACTCACCACTCCAAGGAATCCACCCAAGAGATACAGAGTTAAATGAAGAAACTCTTACAAGAGAACTCTTCAAAATACAAGTACTTTAAAACTCACTCTCTTCCCATCTCCTCTCACCCTTCTTGGTATTTATAGAGAGTTCTTGTGGGGGCTACTGTTGTGTGATTTCTATAACACAAATTAGCGCAAGTGCACGTTGTCGCAACAAGTAATATATGATAAGTAGAGTGTCGATCCCACAGAGAATGATTTATCTTTCCTAGTTTAAGTACCGAAATGGTGTCTTTCTACTATTATCCAGAAAATGATTTAATGTATGATATTAAACTACTCAAGTAAAAGAACAACTTAATTATGCTAAGTGACAAACTAAATTACCAACAAGTTAAATTCAATATGAGAAATCCTAGGATTACAAACTATCCCCCATTATGCAAATAAATTCAGCAGAATCTCTTTGATGTTTATTGGTTCTCAACTTGATATATTGACCAAAACACTCAACACATCACAAGCCTCTTTTGCAGGTCAAGTGAATCTATTCCATCCAATCAAATATCTATATGTCTATGATAAATAAATTGAACAAAATTCATTAAGCACAAGTTTTATGAGCCATACATGCCTTATGAGTATATGTCTATCTCATATGAAACTCAAGTGTACTACACTATGATCATGCATCAATATGCTTAAGACTAAATACCTAAATGCCTTTGTCAAGTTTATTTAAGCATTTCTAGATCAATTTAACTACTAGCCAAGTAATCAAATAGCATTACACACAAGCACAATGAATATATCAAAAGCTGAATTAATACCATAAAAGAGAGAGCTAAAAATCCATCACAAATGAGTTCAAGGATGTAATCCTAGATGAACGAAATTAGCTCATCATTAAACTACACAATCTTGAAGCTAATTCCATAAATACATGTAAATTAAACATCTTACAACAAGTAAAGAATCAAAGAAAAGAAGACATCCCTGTCAAATGCCTTTGTTGTTGAAGCTTGCTTCCCTCCTCTTTGATTTCTTCAAACTTAGAAGTTAGGTGTTTCTTTGTGTTTCCAGCTGCTGTCCCAGCTGGAGTCTTCCTCCAAAATGTAAGTTTTGAGCAATTAAATAGGTAAGAGCACGGAATTAGGGCGCATTTTGAGTTACTTTTGGGTTTCCTGATTTTCAGGAACCTGTCAAAACTTGTTGCCCAGGTCCCGGCGCCGCGGCGCTGCGGCGCTCAGTTTCTGCAATCGGCGCCGCGGCGCTGAAATCCAGCGCTGCGGCGCTGCACTGTTGCTACAGTGGTACTGTAGCAAACAGTGCCCCATTCGTATTTTTATCTCTAATGCTCCGATTTGCGTCCGTTTTCCGGTGTTTTTGCTCCGATAATGCTTCAACCTATAAAGCAACATTAATACGCATAAATCGCCCAATTATTGAGATAAATTGAACAAATATCAAGTTAGGAAGATAAAATAGTTTATACAATTACGCCTTATCAGCTACTGCATAGCACTTATTACAACATTCAAACTTGGTGGTTGGGAGTTGACAAATTGCAAAAGACAACAATTAAGACTTACAACTACCCTTACACCAAAAGTCTACAAATACAGCTAATGCAATAAATGAAGTATAAAAATTCAAACATAATATGCTCTAATTCAACAAAGCATGCCCTTAAGTCTTGAATGGAGAGAAAAGTCTTCAATTCTTGCAAGTTGTCAAGATTTGGTTCACCTACTAGCTGTCTGACCTTTCTTTAGTTATTAGGATTCAACTTACTCTAGAAAAGTTATATTCATGTGCTGTAAAAAGGATTTAGAACTAGACACATATAATTTTCTAATAGTATGAAGTTTGCCTAGCAATTCCTTCTGAAATAGTACCAGATTAATTCTAAATTTACCCTTGAAATTCTTTATCTTACCTTGAGTCTTTAGTGTACGAGTGTAACTATATGAAATTCATTTGGTTCTATTTTTAGCTACATATGATTAGATACTCCTGTGTCATAGATGTTCCTAACAAAGTCAGCTTTAATTCTTCCCATCAAATTTAACACACTCATCCATAGTTAAAGAAATTAAATCCAAATTAGTTAATTGATTAAAATAATAAAATTTTCAAAAGGTGAAAACTTAGTTATTGAATTTGTTGGAGATGGTGCTTACGTTCTATTTCAATATACAATAAATATTTCAATAATAATCATTAAAACATAATTATGTAGTAAGAAATTTATAACTTTTTCAGATATTGGAGATTTATAGGAGTTTAGATTTGATATAAAAAAGTTTAGGACAATGCTAAAGTTATAATTTTAAATAGTTAGAACCTTGTCCGAAACAAGGACAAAAACCCTAGAATAATATAGTAATTATGTAGTTGCAAAGAGTTGAAAATGGTGCTAAGAAATGTCATTGGCCATTATGTTTTCAAAAAGATCATTCCTGATCCATGATTACTGATACGAGCCAATCACTATTTTTTCCAGATTAGTGTATGTCTATATCTGAATTATTTAGATGGTTAGTCTTAGCAGACCATGGACTTAGCGAAAAGTTCATATAGGCATGCAGGCATTCGGTAAGGACTGGATACTAAACAGACTCACAAGTACCTCCAATAGACATCCTATAAAGTTGTCAATTGATGGTCTTCTCGAGTTGAGTAATATTCGTGATCCTTTAACCTAAGTGCCATTTAGGCTTGGAGTGATCCAACATACTTTGATTCCACACATGTTAGAGAGCTTTCATGGTCTGATGTAGTCTGGCGTGCATAGATATGAGATCTGTCAGCTCATATGATTTAGTTGTATATCCTCATGCTATGAGATTATATTTCAGGAAGTCTTATAGCCACAACCATAAAACCCTAGAAAGGAGTTTTTCATAGGATTAAGCAATATCGCAAAGGATTTTGCGGATATTATTTATAGAAATACAAATCTAAAGATAAGTTCATGGTCGAGCATATAAAAATTTGACGGTAATAATCTATATTTCTGCTCTTCCAAGGATATAGGTGATAAAGAGATTATATGGATATGATTTACCTCAATTTGTATGATTCAATGCGCTATTCTATAATATCTGTAACGTGTGTGTAGGGCATCGTTCACAGACTTACAGAAGTGTCCCATAAGACAAACTAGTGTAAACTTAAAGAGTCTCATAATATGAAGTATACTCGTTGAGCACGGGAATAGTGGTACAGATTGTATGGATCAATCCGAGAAGGTTTTGTAAAGCAGAATATGTTTTAGTGATGTGAACCTCACAAAGAAAAGTGAGACCCGACGCTCAATGAGGTTCCTTTGCCAAGGATCGTTCTAATTCATATTTTTATATAAACAAAAATAAGAACCTTGATAAGTTTGAAAGAACGCCACAAGATGAAACCTTGATAAGTTCTAATGAAAGTTCTTTGAAGAACTTAAGAGAAATCTCTCAACATTAATATCATTAATTCTATTTTCTTTCTCCCTCGTCTCCCATATATTTATAGAGACCTCTTAGAATGTTTAGCATTTATTACAACAACTAATGAAAACTTAAAACTACTAACTACCAATTACTACTAATAATTTAGGCACTTAGGATTCCAGCACTTATTACAACAATTAATGAAAACTTACAACTATTAACTACTAACTATTACCAATAAACTAGGCACTTGGAATGCTAGCACTTATTACAACAATTAATAGTAACTTATAACTATTAACTACTAACAATTACCAATATTGAGACTTCAAATCACATGGGCTACTCACATGAGCTGCTGTACTGTTGTTCCCCATCACACATGGATGTTCAATGGACATTGTGATGTTTTGAAAACCTAGTTCACATCATTTAGGACCTATTTAGAAAATTAGAACTATAGTTTACAAATATTAAAAATAGATCCCTATTACATGGAAAGCAACTTGCACACATGCCATCCATGCATGACCATTTGTATGACAAATGACAGCATCCATGGAGTTGTATGTGATAAATGCCACCTGTACAAAGTGTCTGCATGGATGAGTGGCATTTGTTACTCATGCATGGCATTGCATGGTAACACATGCCTTAATGGTGAATATGTGGCCACTTAAGAAGTCTTTGAATTCTTATAACAAATGAAATGGTTTTCATTTGTTGGAGAATTGATTTGTGAAATAAAAAATTCGCGCAAAATTTGAAAGAGAAAAATGCAACTTTTAAAATTTTGCATTTTAGTCCCAAAACATAATTTATAAGCATTTGATGCTAGAACAAGTTTAAGTATTTAACTTAGATCGAATCTTTGCTGGAATTCTGAACAAATGCTTCCATTCTAACTACTCTAATCCCACCAAATATTGGAGTCTAGAATTGTTCGAGAGATGACTTCATTGTGAGCTCAAATGGCTTCCAAGTCCAACAATCTTCACTGAATCGTCTACAAGGGTATGTATATGATTCCTATACTATTTTGATGAAGTTGTAATGTGTGTATGTTGATTATATTATTTTATTCTATTGTGTAATTTATGTGACATGGCATTTTGAAATTTTGTACATGTAAACAATCACATGCATGCACTATTTAATGCACTAACAGATGGTATCAGAGCATGTTTTGTGTATTTTTGGGTTATTGGAGTGTTAATTGAAGTGTGTAGGAATGCCCATAAATAGTTTGAGGTGCATTTTAAAGTGTTTAAAGTGAAACAAATAACCTACTCTTGAGGGAATGCCACGGCACTACGATTAGAATCCGGGGGGGATGTAGGGGTGTTCTCTAACACAGAATGCTAAAGCATTATATTGTATATTGCTAGGTTGTTTAACTTTACGAGCTGATTGTTCCACACTATACACTCAAATTTGCATTTTTGAATGTGAAATTTTTTATTTTTTATTACTTAATGTAGATAAAGTTTTTTTGCATGATCTATCTTATCAATATGGTGTTAGATAGGTCATCTCAGTCTTTTTTCAATATCACTAAAGTGTGAAAGGATTGGTCAATGTGATTTGGACTATGCTAGTTAAACATAAGATGAGGCAAATATAAGCGAAAGTATTATCCAATATCGCTAATGTGTGAGGGTTGTATCGGTAATTTATATTTGATCATTAACAAGTAAATCTAGAATACACTTGCCCAATATCGCTAAATACTTAAGGTGTATATAGGATCAGAAGTAAGAGTTGTATGAGATTCAATTGACAAAAATTGTCTACCTTTTGAGTTTTACAAAGGCCAATATTGCTAAAGCGTAAGGCCTGAGTATAAAGCTGATTTGATCTATTTCTCACTGTAAAATTTAAAATGTGTAAATTTTTGCTTCTCCTACTTGGGAGAGTTTAGGAAATATGTAAAGAAGTGGGAAGGTGTTTTTAGATCGAAATCATATACTAATTGTATCAATGATCTAAAAACGTTGATTTTAATAACTAAAAATGTTCCATTAAACATGTGTTGTCTTGTCTTATAGAGATAAGATAAAAAGATTACGAACAATCCATTTAAGACACATATCGGACACACACGAACTATAGGGCACCAGAAAAATCATTTATACTGACTAAGAAACTCAAAATTATTCAAGAATTGGAATAACTTGAATATATCATTTATCAGAAAATAATAAGAGGTGTTTATGATAATACTTCTTTTGAAGAGATGGATAATTTATCAGAAATGGATAAAAGATGATTTGAGAGTCAAATTATATATCCTAACCTCAATAACTATTTATATTCAGTTAGAGCATGTACACAGAATGTGCAAATAGTATTATGCCCCATCTAAAAAAAATGTTTGATATATCCAAATCCACAGGATAAGAATAAATTTAAAGAAAAGTGTTTTCATTACAGTGTGGTTGGATACTAAACGTTACTGTCCAAAGTACCTCGCCATAGACAATATAAACCCCTTAGATGACTATTTACCAAATATTAACATTTAATTAGCATTTGATGCTAGAAATGCATTAGATACTACTTGTTTGTCTCATATCTACAATTTGTTATACAATTTAAGTAATGTAAAATGTTGCAGAAAGGAGAAGTGACGCAGGACAGGCATTGATGGGTCGTGATTTCATTCACGAAGATGAAGGTTGTTGATATCGTTCAACAAAAATGCAAATTGAAAATGGTAGAATACCAATTCAAAAGTAAAGTTGCTTAATACTTGAGTTTTTAAAATTACAAAGCTTTAATGCTTTTCCCTTCATCTCTCATGTATTTAGAGAGACCTATTGGGATTTCTAGCATTTATTACAGCAATTAATGACAACTTACAACTACTAACTACCAACCATTACCAACAACTAAGGCATTTAGATACCAACATTTATTACAACACAATTAATGGAAACTACCAACAACTACTAATACTGAATTTTACTTTAAAACTAATTATCAAACTGTTAACCACACCAATAAATGTAGTTGAAGGCTTTTGAAAGTTCCTCATCACATGGGCTACCCACATGGGCTGTTATGTTGCTGTCCCCCATCATTCGCCTCCACTTGGAATGAACTCGTCCTCGAGTGATCATATAAGTTCTCCCTAGATTTGCAAATTATCTTGTCACACTCCACATGGGCACTCAAGTTACCAGAATTAATTTCTCGGTTAAGCTTGTTGATTGCAAGCCTGTCCACACACATCTGCCAACTCTCATCATCCTTTGGTGTAAATAGAGCAGAAGTAGCAGTAGAACTGATACTCTCTATGATATGTCTCTCTCTAAATAACTCTCCTACATTTTCTCTCAGAACATCATGTTCTTGAGGTCTAATTTGATAATCTAGCATATTTAGCAAGTTGCTTGAATAATGTAGTAGATTTGATAAGTTGCCAAAAATAAAATTAGTGCTGTGAATATTCTGCATTGGTGCCAATATAGTACGTTTTGCCTTTAGGTCTGGAAATTTAGTCACTACACCTTGAACTTCATTCGGCAATGATTGTTTAGGCAGTTTTTCTCCTTTCACCACCAAGATGGTACACGTGAGTATCTCCTTCATTTCTTTCGCAAATTTATCCTGCTTGTGGATCTCTGAAAATGAAGTTTTCTCCTCCAATTTAGAGACTGCCTTCTTAGGTTGACTCGGTACCATTACTATCCGCTTTTGATTCCAAGTAAGAGAATAAGTATTATCTATTTCATTGTGTAAAGCATTAACATCGTATTGCCAAGCTCTGCCTAATAATACATGACATGCATCCATTTCAACAACTCTACATAAAACCTCCGCCTTATAACTCCTACCAATTGATAGAGGTAATCAGCATTATTTGGTAATTTACACACAAGATTCCTTTTCAATCCAATTTATGTTGTATGGTGAGGGATGTGGTTCAGTGTAAAGATTAAGATGATTAACTAATCTCTGAGACACTAGGTTTTTACCACTACAACCATCAATAATTAGTTTACATACTTTATTAGCAATTGAACATTTTCTTGCAAAGATCTTCTTTCCTCGGGTCTCTTCAATTTTTGTATCATTTGGATTCAGCTTATCTTCTTCTCTTAAATCATCCATTAGAAAGGAAAAATGATTAGGCCTTCTTCGTGAAAAATCAATTGCTCTACTTGCTTGCGGCTTGAATGTAACTTCTTCTTCGACTTTCTCCTCAAAGTTAAAATTGAAGGGTGCAGAATGTGATTTTTTTTGTATGATAATCTACTTGCCACCATTGGTTCTTGTGGCAATGGGTTATGAGTTCTCAAACCCATAAGATGTTTGGTCATTGCTTCCATATTTTTCTTCATTTCTGTCATACGCGTTTCCATTTTTTGCTCGAACGTATACAAATGTTCTCCATTGAAGTAAGTACTGCCTGCCATCTCAAGATGAGGCTCTGATACCACCTGAGACAAGCATTGGTGGGTCGGGATTTCGTTCATGAAGATGAAGGTTGTTGATATCATTAAACAAAAATGCAAATTGAAAATGATATAATACCAATTCTAAAGTAAAATTGCTTAATACTTGAGTTTTTGAAATTACAAAGCTTTAATGCTTTTTCCCTCATCTCTCATGTATTTATAGAGACCTATTGGAATTTCTAGCATTTATTACAGCAATTAATGACAACTTGCAACTACTAACTACCAACCACTACTAACAACTAAGGCATTTAGATACCCACATTTATTACAACACAATTAATGAAAACTACCAACAACTATTAATACTGAATTTTCTTTTAAGACTATTTATCAAACTGTTAACCACACCAATAAATGTAGTTGAAAGCTTTTGAAAGTTCCTCATCACATAGGCTACCCACATGGGCTGTTGTGTTGCTGTCCCCCATCAAGAAGTATATCTCCATGTAGGAAATAGAGATTTCCATAACCATGAAGTTGTTCAGAGTTTTAGTCACTTCTCTCTTCTACACTTGCAGAGGTATTAAGTTTTATATCTTTTATTTTATGCTGAACGTTGTCTGGTAGTTAATATCTCTTCTCGTGTGAGATATTGAAGGTTGTCATGTATATAGAAGAATTGTTCCTTGTATTCACATGTTGTTGATAATGTATCATCGACTGAATTTAATTGATGAAAGGCCATTAAATTAAGATACAACAAGAAATGTGTTGAATATATTAGTGAATAGAACAAGTAATAAGTTTGGTAACTTTAAATAGAAATTGTGACAAATGAGATTAAGTTATATAGGGTTATACTCTTAACCCGTCTGATTGGGGATGGTCAAATACTTAATTTTACCATGGAACCTTATCTGGTTTATGAATCTTGTATTCAAGGAAAGTGACCAAATCTACTACTATTTGGTATTTGACACCATGCCACTAATTTATTGAAATTTGTATATAATGATGTATGTGATCTAATGAATCACACTGCTATAGGTAGGTTTACCTACTTCGTTGTCTTTGTTGATGAATGTCACGATACGGACAAGTGTTTGTTGAAACATAAGTAAAATATTTTGAAATGTTCAAAGGGTTTCAACTTGAGGTAGAGAAACAACCTGCTATATATATTAAATATCTTTGATTGGATTGAATCGGTGAGTACATGAGTAATGACTTTGTGAATAATTTAAAGAAAAATGAGTCTCACTCACTATAGTCCTCCAGATACTCCTCAACACAAAGGTGTTTCAGAGAGGAGGAATCGGACTTTATTGGATATTGTATGATCGATAATTAACTTCAACGATCTTCCAAAATATTTATAGGGTTATGCTCTAAAAACCGTTGCTCACTTGTTGAATAGAATTCCATCAAAAGCAGTTCCTACTACTTCATATGAGATATTGACTGGCAGGAAATTGAGTCTTAAGTATGTTAAGATTTAAGATTGTCTAGTTTACGTAAAAATTACCCAACATGATAAACTTACACCAAAAAGATACAAGTATCGATTCATTGGATATCCCAAATTCTTTAAGGGATATCAGTTCTATAATTTGAAAAGATCAAAATGTTTGTTTCTTGTAATACTACTTTCTTAGAGAAATAATTTCTCATAGATTGCAGGGATTGTAAAAGGATTGAACTTGGTGAAGTCAATCCAAGAATTATAGAACCGATGATGAAATTTCACACTTATTTGAATGAGATACCTTTTTACACACTCTCCACATTTTGATTTTTGAAATTTGGTGGATGGATGTAAAGATGGTGTTCTGGAATGCATATCTTGAGTAAGAGATTTACATGGAACAACCTAAAGATTTTACATCCAGACAGACTTCTAATCTAGTGTAAAATAAATTAGACAATTTATGGACTTAAGTAGGCTTCTTAAAGCTGAAATCTTCATTTTGATCAAGTAATAAGAAAGTCGTGTTTTATAAAAAAAAAGCAAAGAGAAAACACGTGTGTTTAAGAAAAAGGCAGTGAGAGCATGATTGTCTTTCTTATTCTTTACGTGGATGACATAGTTATAATAAAAAATTATATTGACATTTAACAACCAGTCAAGAGTTTTAAGTAAAAACTTCTTCATGAAAGATTAGGGAAATGCTTCTTATATACTGGGTATAGAACTTTATAGAGATAGAGCGGGAATTAGGAAGTTGATAGGTCTTTTTCTAATCCTTGTACATAGAAAATGTTATTGATTGATATAACCTAAAACACTGTGAGACAGATAATATATATTTCAAACATGATATTCATCTTTCTAGAAAAATGTCTCTTCAAATGAAAGTTGAAAGGGTCAGAGTGTCTAACTTAATATATGCATCAGCTATAGATAGTTTGATGTATGCCATGTTATGTATGAAACTTGACATCAACATGACTGTAAGTGTTATGAGCCAGTATTAGTCTGATCTAGATAATGACTATTAAATGGTCATGAAACACATCCTAAAGTATAATGAAGATATAAAGGATAAGTTTTTAATATATGAAGAATGTGACTTATAAATGAAAAGAAACTTTGGTTAAGACTTGGATTCTAATCAAGATGATGGAAAGTCTATATCCGAATATATGTTCTCTTAAATGATGCCGCAGTTAGTTAATAGTGTGTTAAGTAAGCGTCCATAGCTGATTCGATGGTCATGAAACACATCCTAAAGTATCCTAGAGTTACAAAGGATACGTTTTTGATATATGGAGAATGTAACTTATAAATAAAAGGAAACATTTATTAAGACTTGGTGTCTAATCAAGATGATAGAAAGTCTATATTCGAATATATGTTCTCCTAAATGGTGTCGTCGTCAGTTATTAGTGTGTTAAGTAAAGCACCCATAGCTAATTCGACCTTAAAGGAAGAATACCTTATAGCTTTTGAAGTTGTTAAGAAAGAAGTGGATATGTAAGACAGTCGTTGAACTCGAAATAAATGCAAGTTTAGTTGATCCTATCCCACTATATTGTGATCATAACAAGATAATTGCTCGAGTATATTAGCCAAGCATAAATATACCAAAATTCTAATCATGTGGAGATCAACTACCACAAAATTAGAAAACTTTTGGCTATAAGAGATGTAATAGTGTCTAGAATAGATTCTAAAAATAATATAGCGGATCTGCACACTAAGGCCTTAATTCTTAGGGTGTTTGAGAAACACATGGATTTGGTGTCTAATAGATATAATTATAGATGGCACTAGAGCAAGTGGGAGTTGTTGGAGATGGTCTTACGTGCCATTCTGAAATACAATAAACATTTTAATAATAATCATTAATACATAATTATATGGTAAGAAGCTTGTAACTTTTTTAGACATTGTAGATCTAAAGGAGTTTAGATCTGATCTAAACCAGTTTAGGTCAGTGCTAAAGTTAGTAATTCTAAGGAGTTAGAACCTTATATGAAATAGAGACAAAGACCCGAGAATTATATAATAATGGTATAGTTGCAAAGAGTTACAAATTATGCTAAGAAATGTCATTGCACAATATGTTCTAAAAAACATCGCTCTTAATCCATGATTACTAACACAAGTCAATTGGTGTTCCTTTTGGATTAGTGTATGTCATATTTAAATTGTTCAGATGGTTAGTCTTAGCAAACCATGGACTTAGTAGAAGTTCGTATAGGCATACAGGTGAATTAGTAAGGACTGGATACTGAACAAATTCACAAGAATTTCTAATAAACATCCCATAAATTCGTCAATAGAGGGTCTTTTCAAGTTGAATAGTATTTATGATCCTTTAACCTGAGCACCACGGTGGGTTTATGAATGATCCAACATACTTTGGTTCCACACATGTCAGAGACTTTCATGACCTGACTATTGGGTGTCACTGGATATGATCTGATGCTCATGGAGTCCACGTTACGTAGATATTGAATCTGTCAGCTCATATGTATAAGTTGTAAATTCTGATGCTCCAAGATTGTATTTCAAGAAGTCTTGTGGCCACAAGTATAAAACCCCGAAAAAGAGTTTTTTTCATAAGGTTAAACAATATCACAAAGGAGTTTGTGGATATTATTTACAAAAATATAAATTTAGAGATAAGTTCTTGGTCGAGCTTATAGAGATTTGACGAAGATGATCTATATCTCAACTCTTTCAAGGATATAGGTGATAGAGAAATTGTACGGATATTGTTGACCTCAATGTGTATGGTTCAACACATCATTCTATAATATCTGTAACTTATGTTTGGGGCATCGTTCACGAACTTGTGGAAGTATTCTATAAGATAACAAGTGTGAACCTAGAGAGTCTCACAATATAGAAGTGTAATCATTGAGCATTGGGGTAGCGATATGAACCGTATGGATCGATCTGAGAAGATTTCAAAAAGTAGGATATGTTTTGAGATCTATTTAGAATGTGGAAATTATAGTTTTCAAATTTTACAAATAGGTCCCTATTAGATGGAAAAGAAAATTGCACACATGGCATTCATGTATGGCCATTTATGTAAAAAACAAATGGCAGTATACATGGAGTTGCATGTAACAAATGCCATCCATGCAAAGTGTTTGCATGGATGAGTGATATTTGTCACTCATGCATGGCATTATATGGAAACACATGCCTGAATGGTGAAAATATGGCCACTTAAGTAGTCTTCAACTTAACAAATGAAATAGTGTTCATTTGTTGGAGAATTCATTTATCAAATCAAAAATTCGTGCAAACTTTGAGAGAGAAAAATGTAACTTTCAAAATCTTGCATTTTAGTTCCAAAACCCAATTTTAATTATTTGATGCTAGAACAAATTTAAGTATTGAAATTAGCTCGAATCTTTGTTGGAAATCTGAACAAATGCTACCATTGTATCTACTATAATCCCACAAAATGTTTGAGTCTAGAATTGTTAAAGACAGGACTTCATTGTGAGCTCAAATGGCTTCAAAGTCCAACAATCTTCACCGAATCTTCTACAAGGGTATGTATACCATTCCTATACTATTTTTGATAAAGTTGTAATGTGTAAATTTTGATTATATTGTTTTATTCCGCTGCACAATGTATGTTGGACATGCATTTTGAAATTTTTAACCTATACACAATCACATGCATGCACCTTTTAATGCAATAGTAGAATGAACATTCCTATTATATACACACTTTACATGCGGCAAACATTCTTTCCATATTCTCAAGTTCTTTTGTATTATAGCACGGGAAAAAGTAGATAAAATCCTATTAATTACTTTGGTCTGTCCATCAGTTTATAGATGACACAAGTAGTAGAAAATAAGAGTTTAGTTCTTAACATAAACCAAAAAAGTCTTCCAAAAGTAGCTTAAGAATTTTGCAGCCCTATTTAAAACAATATTCTTAGGCATCCTATGCAATCTTATAATCTCTTTGAAAAACAAGTCAGCAATTCGTGACGTATTGTTGGTTTTATGACATGAAAAAAAATAAGTGTCAGTTTAAAAAACCTATCAACGACCACAAATCCCTCCCCATTTTGACCTTAGTAAACCTAACACAAAAATCCATAGTTATGTCAATTCAAGGTTCACTAGGTATAAGCCTTGTATACAATCCATGAGGCTTAAATTTAGACTTAGCTTATCTACAAATGGCACACCTCTCACAAATTCTTTTGTTGGAGATGGTACTTAGGTGCCATTCTAATATAGAATAAACATTTCAATATTAATCATTAATACATAATTATAAGGTAAGAAGCTTGTAACTTTTCAAACATTATATAGATCTAAGGAGTTTAGATCTAATCTAAAAGAGTTAAGGTCAGTGCGAAAGTTAACAATTTTAAAGAGTTAGAACCTTATATGAAATAAGGACAAAGACCCAAGAATAATATAGTCATGACATAGTTGGAAAGAGTTGCAAATGGTGATAAGAAATTTTATTGCATAATATGTTCTAAAAAACGTCATTCCTAATCCCCATGGTTACCAATATGGGTCGATCAGCATTCCTTTTGGATTGGTGTATATCTATATCTGAATTTTTTAGATTGTTAGTCTTAGAGACCATAGACTTAGCAGAAGTCCGTATAGGCATGCAGGTATTCAGTAAGGACTGGATACTAAACAGACTCATGAGTACCTCCAATAAACATTCCATAAAGTTGTCAATGGAGGATCTTATCAAGTTAAGTAGTTTTCATGATCCTTTGAACTGAGTGCTACAGTGAGCTTATGAGTGATTCATCATACTTTAGTTCAACGTGAGAACTATAGTTTATAAGTGTTGCAAATAAGTTTCTATTGCATGGAAAAGCAGAATGCATACATGGCATCATGCTTGGTCATTTGTGTGACAAATAGCAGCATACATGAATTTACATATGACATATGTCATCCATGTAAAGTGTTTGCATGGGTAAGATAAGTGACATTTGTCACTTATGGTCAATGGTTGGCCACATGATAGACGTTGTGTCCACATGAAATCTAACTCCAAATAAAATAAATGAAAAAGAGTTTCATTTGTAGAAGAAGGGATTTTAGAGTATAAAATTTGTGCAACCATTTGAGAGAGAAAATAGCAACTTTGAGAAAGTTGAATTTTAGTCCCTAACTCAATCTTTAAGCATTTGACGCATGAACTAATTCAAGTGTTAAACTAAATTTGATTCCTGCACAAAATATCTAAGGCTACCATTCTAACTACTCAAATTCCACCAAATGTTGGAGTCTAGAATTGTTTTAAGAGAGGACTTCATTGTGAGCTCAAATGGCTTCAAAGTTCAACAATCTTCATTTAATCATCTACAAGTATGTATACGACTCCTATACTATTTTTGATGAAGTTATAATGTGTAATTATTGATTATATATGTTTTATTCTGATGTGCAATGTATGTTGGACATGCATTTTAAAATTGTTAACATGTACACAATTACATGCATGCACCCTTTAATGCACTAACTACATCACGTTTATATGAAGGCAAAAGAAGTGTTCATACAAAACATCTAAAGTCTTAAATATACCAAAATCCCCATTAAACCACTCTCGTGTGCTTTTATAATAAGCAATTCACACAATGAATATTTTGGCACATATAACTTATTGTTTCTAAATAAAAACCCAGTATGCCTAAAGAACTTGCCAAATGCCACTTTCTCACATGTATTGAATACATTACCAAAATCATTAGTATATAAATTTTTAATGTATTCAAAACCTAATAAATTAAATCCTCAGTTTTAGTAGGAATTAATTACAATAGTAGGTAATGAATAACAAGCAAATTAAGGAAATAAATATTCTTGGATCTTTATTTTTAAATTTCACCTAAGAATAAAAAAGAAAACAAGGATTTAATAAAGCCATGTAAATAGTAACACATCAACAGTGCATGCATGAATAGTGACGCCAGATCTTCCTTCCTAAATTGATATACACTAGATCTTACTTCCAAAATTTATCTGCGCATGATTTTTTTTCATGTAAGTTACTCAAAATCACTTAAACAAACTTGATTAACATTGACAAAACATTGATCATCTTAAACACACAATTCGATCAGATTACAATCTTGAACAAATCACAAATATGAGATGCGAAAAATTAGCTAATTTAATGCTTCCTTCATTTGCTTGGTTCTTGCCCTTATCATTGGACCCCCTTAGATGCTCAATGAATCTTGTAAAGTTTTGGCAACTTAATTTGCATCAAATTATTTAGGGCATTGGAAACTTGACAGTACTATCTCTAGCCAAAAGTGTTTGTGATTCATACAGATCATGAATAATTGAAGATTTAAATTATCAACGCAAGCTAAACAAGTGGCATGCCAAGTGGGTGGAGTTTGTTGAAACGAGTTCCTACGTGATCAAGTACACACAAGGTAAGAAAAATGTTGTGGCTGATGCAGTATCTCGAAGATACGCCTTTCTTTCTACCTTAGATGCAAAACTATTAGGTTTTAAATACATTAAAGACTTGTATCTTAGCAATTCTTATTTTGGAAGGTTTTTGTTAAGAGAAAATAACTTATGTGTACCTAAATGTCCTTGCACGAATTACTTGTTATAGAAGGTCATGGGGTGGTTTAATTGGGCATTTTGGTATATCTAAGACTTTAGATATTTTGCATGAATATTTCTTTTGGCCTTATATGAAAGGTGATCTAAAAAGAATTTGTAAGTGGTATATTATTTGTAGACAAGCTAAGTTTAAAGTTGAGCCTTATGAATTGTATACATCTTTGTCTATACCTAATGTTAAAAAGGGGTTACCTGTGTTAAAAAGGGGTAGTTATTCCTTATATATGGTCGTTGATAGATTTTCTAAAATGGCACATTTTATTCCATATCATAAAATCGATGATACATCACATATTGCCAACTTGTTTTTAAAAAAGATTATAAGATTACATGGCATGCCTAAGACTATTGTTTCAAATAGGAATGTAAAGTTCTTAAGCGAATTTTAGAAGACATTGAGGGTAAGTTAGGAACTAAACTTTTATTTTTTACTATTTGTCATCCACAAAATAATAGACAAACCGAAAATAGTTAATAGGAATTTATCAACTTTATTGTGCACTATAATGCAAAAAAACTTGAAAACATACGAAGAATGTTTGCATATGTAGAGTTTGCATATAATAAGAGTGTGTGTTCAGCAACTAAGTTTTCACCTTGAAATTATGTATGGTTTTAATACATTAACACCTTTAAATTTAACTCCTTTACCTATGTATGAGCATGTTAATTTAGATGGAAAGAAGAAAGTTGACTTTGTTAGGCATATCCATGAAAAGGCATGACAAAATATTGAAAGAAAAATTGAACAATATGCCAACTAAGCTATTAAGCGTCGCAAGAAAGTTTTATTTTAGCAAGATGATTGAGTTTTGTAGCATATAAGGTAGGAATGTTTTCCCATTCAAAAGCATTCTAAACTACTACTTAGGGAAAATGGTCCATTTCAAGTGATTGAGTGATTGAAAGGATCAATAACAATGTCTACAAGTTAAACCTTTTATGTGAGTGAAATATAAGTGCAAGGTTTAATGTTGTTGATTTGTCTCATTTTAATGTAGGCAAAGATTTGAGAACAAATTCTTTTCAAGAGAGAGGGAATGATGTGAATCAGGTTGCTAAAGCTTCACAAGGTAATCAATGGAGGTCAAATGAAGGAAGCATAAAATGAGCTAATTTAGCACATTTGAATTCACACTTTGTTCAAGATTTTGATTGAATTCAGTGTTCAAGGTTATCAATGACTTGTTAATGTTATCCAAATTTCTTCAAATGATCTGAAGTAATTTACATAAAGAAAAAAAAAATCAATTTAGGAAGGGAGATTTGGTGCATAAAAATTTAAGAAGGAAGATCTAGCATTACTGTGCACGTGTGACAGTTCATCCGTTACTGTTCATGCAACTTTATTAGATTCTTATATTCTTAATTTCCTTTTTAATTCTTACGTAATATTTAAAATCAAGGATACAGAAATATTTATTTCCTTAATGTGCTTAAAATTTAATTTCACTTTTTGTAATAAATTCCTACTATGACCTTGGATTTGATTCAATTTTTCCTTTTCTGTTTTTAGTATATTAGTCTATGTAAGTGATGAGGGCACGACTAATAAATGGAATGCAGAACCTATTCAAAGTGGATGGAATTAAAAGAGTTTTCTAAATTGGTGATCACAGCAGCCCCCTTGAGCAACCCAAGTAGTTAGAATCTTTTGGGAGCCTACAATAAACATTTAAGATAGTAGTTGTAATATATGAAATAAAGCCTTAGTTGTTGGTGGTTGGTAGTTAGTTAAAGCCTGCAAGTTCTTTTATTGTTGTAGTTGCAAAGTTGTAAAAAACACTAGTTTAAAGCCATGTTGGTAGTAGTTGGTAGCTACTAGTTTTTTAAGTTATCATTCAATATTGTAATAAGTGCTATCATCCCAAATGTTCACTATAAATACATAAGGGATGATAGAAAAGGACTCAGCAAATTTGATTAAGAAAAATTCTCTTTGGTTCTTTTAGACCTCTTTAAACTTATCGAAATAATTTCCTTGGCATTCTCCTTCGACTTATCAATCAATCATTCCATAATTGATTGTGGCATCTTGATGTGAACCTCACAAAGAAAAGTGAGACCCGACGCTCAATGAGGTTCCTTTGCCAAGGATCGTTCTAATTCAGATTTTATATGAATAAATAAAAAGGATAATTTGAACCTGATTAGGGCCTAAGCTCTGATACCAAATGATGTGAACCTCACAAAGAAAAGTGAGACCCGACGCTCAATGAGGTTCCTTTGCCAAGGATCGTTCTAATTTAGATTTTATATGAATAAATAAAAAAGATAATTCAAACCTGATTAGGGCCTAAGCTCTGATACCAAATGATGTGAACCTCCCAAAGAAAAGTGAGACCCGACGCTCAATGAGGTTCATTTGCCAAGGATCGTTCTAATTCAGATTTTATATGAATAAATAAAAAGGATAATTCGAACTTGATTAGGGCCTAAGCTCTGATACCAAATGATGTGAACCTCACAAAGAAAAGTGAGACCTGACGCTCAATGAGGTTCCTTTGCCAAGGATCGTTCTAATTCAGATTTTTATATAAATAAATAAAAAGAACCTTGACCCATTATCTATCAAAGATAAGAACCAAAGGTATAAGAAGATAGTAGACGCCACACTCAAGATAGATGAGAAGTTGTGAGTGATAAGTCTAAAAGAACGCCACAAGATAAAATCTTGATAAGTTCTAATAATAGTTCTTTGAAGAACTTAAGAGAAAACTCTCAAATTGTATTTTTTGAAATCCGTCCTCCCACTCTCAATCTCCATGGTATTTATAGAGACCATAAGAGATGTCAAGTTACAACTTTCAAATACAAATTTCAAACTTACAACTAATACAACAATTGAAATTACAAAATTCAAACTTAATCAAATTTTCAGAAAACATGCCTAAATCAAAGGGATTAGGTTTCCTTGAATATTCAAATTTCCAGAAAACATGCCTAAACAAAGGGATTATGTTTCCTTGAATATTCAAATTTCCAGAAATTCTGCCTTAATCAAAGTGATTAGGTTTCCTTGAATCTAATTTGGATTTATTTGAAATGTATTTGGGCTTATGCTAGGCCTCCATGTGTTTGCCCTCCCACAATCTTGTTGAATCAGCCCATTAAATGTTTCTTTAAATTGCTTGGCTTTAAGTCTTGTGATTGGCTTATTTGGCAAACTTAATTTATCATGTGATTGATGGACTTGAGCCCTTTCAAGCCCACGTGCGAGTTCTTTCTTTTGTATGCGTATAGGCTGTGTAATGCCGTTTGCATCACATCTTCATTGTACCAAGGTTCTTGCTTCAATATAAGCAACGGGTCACGATTTCATATAAATCTGTTTCTTGACGATCTTGGAGCCCTTCTTGATCCACAACATTATCAATTTCTTGGTGCGGATCGTATCAATAAGGCCCTGTAACCCTAAAAGGAATTCAAAGTTTTAACATTAATATTAGTGAATGTTTTCTCTTAGTTCTTAAAAGAACTTTTTAGAACTTATCAAAATTTCTTCTTTTGGCATTCATCATTGATTTAACACTCATAGTCTTTCTTATCTTTCTTGAGTGTGAAGTCTACCATTTTTCTTATACCTTTAGTTCTTATCTATTTATAGATAATGGCACAAGGTCCTTCTTTTGTTTGTTTGAGAATCTAAATTAGAATGATTATTGGAAAAAGAATCTTATTGAGAGTCAATTCTCACTTATCTTTGAGAGGTTCAAATCGTGTTTGGTGGCTTGTGTAACTTTTGCACAAGTTTTGGCAAGAAATTTTTCATGTAAGGGTAGTTGTAAGTCTAAGTTGTTGCCCTTTTAAATTTGTAAACTCTCAGCCACCAAGTTTGAATGTTGTACTGAGTGATTGGCAGTAGACATTCTAAGAGGTTTCTATAAATACCATGCGGGATGAGAGGAGAAGGGCAGACAGTGAATTTTAAATTACTTGTATGTGGGAGATTTCTCTTATGAGAGTTTCTTCATTTAACTCTGTATTTCTTCATTTAACAATAGTTTGTGACACAAATGAAGGAGTTATTTTTCTATGAAAACTTATATTTTTGTTTATAACACTATGTTGGTTTTCTTTGTAACTTTTGAACAAGTTTCAAAAAAGTAATTTTCGCAACTAAAAGTTCTTGATGCAAATTCAGGTTGTTATTAATCTATGAGAACTTATATATTGGCTTACAATATTGGTTGGTGTTGTTTTGGTGTGTTTAAACTAATTTCTTTCAACGATAAAAAGTTCGTGATGCAAATGAGGCAGTTAATTTTCAATGAAACTTTTACTTCGGCCAAGAACAGTGTTTTGGTATGTTATAACCAATTTGAGGTTGTTTTTTTTGTATGAAAACATATATTTTGGCTTATAACACCATGTTGGTTGCTTTCATAACTTTTAAGCAAGTACAAAAAAAATATTTTTGACGAACAATAGTTTGTGACACAAATGAGGTCGTTACTTTGCTATGAAAACTTATACTTTTGCTCAGAATACTGTGTTAGTTTTTTTTTTTGTTACTTTTGAGCAAGTTCTAAAGTTCATTTTTTGCGATAAAAAACCGTGATTCAAAATAAAGCTCTCGAAAAATAGTTTCAGTTATTTTCAAAAAATTTAGCAAGTTCCTGAAAAATAGTTTTTGCAACGAAAATTTCGTGATGTTTGTTAGGCGGTATTTTTCTACGAATTGGCTCAGAATACTATGTAGTTTTGTTATGGTGAGCTTTTAGCCTTTTTATTGCAACTAGAAGATCGTTACGCAAAATTAGGTTGTTTGTTTTCTGTTGAAACTTATATTTTAGATCATAATGTATTAGTTGTTTTTATCAATTTTGAGCAAGTTTCAAAAATATATTTTTTGCAACTAAAGTTTATGAAGCAAAATGAGGTATTTATTCTTCTTTGAAAACTTATAATTTATCTTATGACATTGTGTTGGTTGTTTTTAACTTTGGAGCAACTTCTCAAAAAATATTTTTCATGACATAGATTGATGTCTTTATTTTTTGTGATATCTTATATTTGGCTCAAAACACTCTGTTGGAAATGTTTTGGTGAGTTTCAACCAATTACTTTAGTGATAATAAGTTTGTAATGCAAAATGAGATCATCACTTTGTTTTTATGGAAACTCACTTTTTTTTATGCAAAATGAGATCATCACTTTTTTTTTTATGGAAACTCATTCTTTTATACAAAATGAGTTTCAACCAATTATCTTAGAGTGTTGGTTATTTTTGTTCTAAAAAAATAATATTCTTAATAAAAGTTGTCACACAAAATGAGGTTATTATTTTTGTATGAAATTAAATTCTAAACGTAGTATTTTGAGCCAAAATATAAGTTTTCATAGAACAATAATGACCTCATTTTGTGTGACAACTTTTTATTACGAATATTATTTTTCTGGAACTTGTTCAAAAGTTACGAAAAGACAAACACGATGCTCTAAAACAAAAAGTATACATTTTCATACAAAAATGATGATCTCATTTTGCATTACAAACTTTGTCACTAAAAGTAATTGGTTAAAACTCACCAAAACATATAGTTTTAAGCCAAATATAAAGATGTCACAAAAAAATAACGATCTCATTTTGCATCATGAACTTTCCATCATGAAAACAATGAACACAGTGTCATAAGCTAAAATATAAGTTTTCAAAGTAGAATAAAAGCCTTATTTTGCATCATAAACTTTTGGTTGTGAAAAATATTTTTTCAAAACTTGGTCAAAAGTTATGGAAACCACTACCACGGTTTGATCCAAAATATAAGTTTTTGTAGAAAACAAACATCCTAATTTTGTGTTACGATCTTCTAGTTGCAATGAAAAGCCAAACTACCATAGTATTTTGAGCCAATTCACAGAAAAAATAGCTTCTAACTTTGCATCACAAAGTTTTCGTTGTAAAAAAAGATTTTTTAAGAACTTGCTAAATTTTTTTGTAAATAACAAACATTGTGTTACAAGACAAAATATAGCCGACACTAATTTTTGAGAACTTTATTTTGTATCATGAACTTTTCATTGCGAAAATTGATTTTTCGGAACTTGCTCAAAATTTACAAAGAAAACCAATATAGTGTTCTGAGCAAAAATATAAGTTTTTATAGAAAAATACTAATGTGTCACAAACTATTTTTCATGAAAAATATTTTTTTGGTACTTGCGTAAAAGTTACGAAAGCAACCAACATGGTGTTCTAAGCCAAAATATATATTTTCATATAAAAAAAACCTCAAATTGGTTATAACACACCAAAACAACACCAAATCAAAAGTTTTCATTAAATAGTAACTACCTCAATTTGCATCACAAGCTTGCTCAAAAGTTGTAAAAATAACCAATACAATATTTTGAATCAAAATATAAGTTTTCATAAAAAATTTACAACCTCAATTTGCATCACGAACTTTTCATCGTAAAAATTATTTTTTTTAAACTTGGTCAAAAGTTACAAATACAACCAACATGGTGTTCTAAGTTGAAATAAAAGTTTTCATAGAAAATAAGGATCTAATTTTGAGTCACGACCTTTTCATTGTGAAAAATATTTTTCTGAAACTCGCTCAATTACCTAAATTTGCATTACTTAGATTTTGTCACTAAAAGATATTGGTGAAAACACGCCAAAACAACAGCAACACGGCGTTTTTTTAATCCAAAATATAACTTTCATAAAAAAAAAAAGACTTCAATTGCATCACGATCTTTTTGACCAAAACAATAATTTTTTAGAACTTGTTCAAAAGTTTTCATAAAAGAAATGATCTCAATTTATGTCAATAAATTTTTGTCACAAATAATGTTTTTCCACAACTTGTTCAAAAATTTTGAAAACCACTAAAACGATGTTCTGAGCTACAATATCCATTTTCATATAAAAGTAACCAAGTCATTTTGCTTTATGAACCATCACTGAAAGGAACAGGCTAAAACTCACGAAAGTAACACCACCATGGTGTTCCAAGTCAAAATGTAAATTTTTATAGAAAACTAATAACCTCAATTTGCCTCACAATAACAAAACAGTATAATACGATGTTCTGAGACAAAATATAAATTTTCATAGAAAAATAATGACCTGATTTTGAGTCACAAACTTTTTGTCAATAACTCACAAAAGCAACACAGTATTCTGAGTTAGAATATATGTTTTCATTAAAATTAGAATGACCTCAATTTGGGCCATGAACTTCTTGTTGCGAAAAGTATTTTTTCTTGAACTTGCTCAAAATATATGAAAAGAACCAACACTTTGACATAATATAAGTTCTTATAGAAAAGAACGATCCTTGACAAGTAACCACATTGAGTGTTGGGTCTCAATTTCTTTGTGGGGTTCACATCATTTGGTATCATAGCTTAAGTTCTAAATCAAGTTTGATCTATCCTTTATTTTCATTGTTTGTCCTTTCTTTTAAATTCGCACCTTTTGTTTTAGTATCTTGAATCCCGAGCCTATTAACTTTATTTTTTCTTGTCTATAACTTTTATTTATTTCTTCACCCAAATTCATTCAAGTTCTGTTATTTATCAATACATATATGTTAAAAAACAAGACAAAGAAAATTGAAAAAAAAAGTACAGAAAAATTCAGAAATCAATTAATTTCACGTTGCTACTCCGAATTCTGAATTGAAAAGAAGAAAAAAAAGTATAAAAATCTGAATTAATTGCATTGTTATTTTCTATTCAAGTATTATTTGCAAAGAGTGTGCATTCTACCTAATTTGTGCAAATCAACAAAAAACAAAAAAAAAGCCTTAATTGCATCAAAATTCAAATTTCCTTTTATTGTTCTTTTTGCTACTTAAATTCTGCCAATTCTTTATCCCTTAAACCCATTCTCATTTTTAGTAACTTTATTTGTTGAGTTTAGATTATTACAAAGTAATTTTTCAATAGAACTAAATGGAAGACTAAAGAGGGCATGGCCTCTTACACCTATGACTAATTCAAGTAGCAGTTAAGCCATTACATAGGGAAGTTTTAAATACATCTGTTTGGATAACACTTAGAAATAAAAGGATGAACAAATTTGAAGACTACTTGTTAGATGTGTTTCTTCCTCTCTCTACTAAGAACCAGTATATTTTAATTTCTATCCCAATTTTTCTTTTTATGTGTCAGATCCTACTATTAGGGATGCTTTTACGTTAGATATCATGTCTAGTGGATATGATATGGATCCAAGAGCGATTAATATGCAATTGATTTACTGTATATTCTATAAGACAATGAATAGTTCTTGTCAAAATATCCAAATAAAGACATTTCTAAAAGAAAATAAAGGAGAGACTACATTATTTCAAACAAATCTTCGAAAATCAGATTTATCAGTCCCTCTAAAAAATAGTTGGAAATATGTCTCAATTCCAGATGTTTAGAAATTACCAAATGCTGTTCTAGCAGAATCTTTGAAAACTACGCAACCGTCTAATATTATAGAACATTATGATGGCTCTGTCAAAATTCGATTTAGGTCTAGAATAATGAGAATACAAGATCAGGTTGTTAAGCCCTTTTCTGAAATCAAGGATACTTCTAGGGAAGTATGTACTCTTAATAAAGTAATTCCTGAAGGAATGGAAGCCAGTTCTAAATTGAACTCAAGTGGTGTAACCTGTGTATTGAGTGAAAATTCCACCAACAATTTTGCCTGATTCCTCTGAGAAATCAAGTAGCCTTACTCCTTCGAATATGGAATACTCTAATATTATGATGATTTTAGCTAATAGCTTTGACATAGATGAAGCAATTTTGAAAAGGCATTTTAATTCAGAGAAAAATCAAGAAGTTAAGACAATGGTTTTTAAGTTCATTCTCTGAAAAGGAAAAAGAACACTTTCATGATCAATACATAAAATTTATGTATCAAATGGAAAATCATTATGACTTTTTCTGGTTTTTAGAGCATATGTTTAGGCTTGAAAAGAAAGAAATTTTCAAATGCACATATGCTTCTCTTAATGTAGTTAAAGAGAATTCCAAATACACCACTAGCAAATGAAAAGTGGTGTCATCAATTCATCACCTTCCAATTCCTTTAGAAATTGCTAAAGGGAGCAAAGTTTACCCATTAAAAGCCACATCTAGAGTAGTATCAAAACTAGCGACAATAGAGAAGTTTAACCATGTCATTGAGCAAAATAATTGTACAAAATTTGTGAGTGCTATTAATTTAGAGAGAAAACGCATAAGGGAGTGTTTATGCAGTTTTCTGACTTTCTTTGAAGGTTATTAAACACGTCTCAAGAAAAAGATAAAGGCTCATCCGATGATGCTTAAGGAAAGATAGATTTTAAACTCTTTTTTAAGTCTTTAGAATAAAATTTTAATCGATTAGAATTGGGGTTTGATGAGGTGAATGATAGAATGATTAAAGTTGAATCTAGTTCAAAAATGGGGTAGCCACCTCCTAAAGTGCAAAGGAGAGAATCTACTTAGGTATGAATATAAAGATGACTATGAGGATGACCTAGAAGATGATGATTATGCCTCTATTGTTAAGTTAGGTAGATTTAGGCGAAGAAATAGAGATAGAGAAGTTAAATATAGAGATAGGATTGATAATAACTTAGAAAGCATTAAGATGAAGATTCCACCTTTCTAAGGTAAAAATGATCTTGAATCTTTGATGTGCCTTGATCTTCAAATTGGGTTATTCAGAATAAGAACAAAACTAATTTTTAAGATGAGGCTATTGTCTGATTTTGCTGGTCCTTTCTTTAAGTATTTAGGCTGAATTGTAACAAGTAAATGGCAAATTTAGATGGAGAATAAAACTAAAAAGAAGCCTTGATAAGTCAATGGACGCCACAAGAATCAATTTAGGGTTGACGCCACACTCTTGGTGATCAAAGAGTGATAAGTCAGTAACTATCTTCAAGAATTGAAAAAAAAACTTGAGAAGATAATTTTTTGAGAGAAAAAGATCTTCTTTTTCGTGCATGAATTTCTAGAATGAGGCAACTGCCTCTATAAGACTTTAACATGCCTTATATAGGCTTACAAAATGAGAGAAAACCTTAATGTTACCTAATTAACTTAAAAAGTCCAAAATAAGCCTAATATGACTTAACAATTTAAAATAAAGCTAAACAAGTTCAAAATGGCCCAAATACATAAAAATAGCAACATAAGAAGTAAATTAAGCCCAATAGCATGGAAAGAAAGCCCTCAGCTGCTTCTTTAAGCCCAACGTCACCAAAAGTCTCTAAATCACGTCCTAATATCTAATTGAAGACAAATAAACACATTTACCTCATTTCCATTCAGATCGCAAGCTTCTAATCCCATAGAAGCTTCAATAGCTCCAATTTAACTACTTATGGCCCTTTGAAGCTGTTTAGCCTTAGCCCTTATTATTGGACCATCTAAAATCTCCTTTACGCTCAGCTCACCTTCTCGAGTTGATTTAAAACTTCATGATGCACATCATCACCCCCGGGCAGAGAATGATTTGCCCTCAAATCAAAATCGTCTAGATCTTCCAAATAAGGAGATAAGTCCTTCACTTTAAAAGTGGCTGAAACATTGTAATCACCAGGAAGATCAACTTTGTAAGCATTACTATTTACCTTCTCTACAATCCGAAAAGGTCCATCAACTCTTAACATCAGCTTGGACTTTCGCTTGCTAGAAAATCTTCCCTTGCTAAGATGAATCCAAACAAGATCACCAGGTTCAAAGCTAATCATTTTTCGTCCTTTATTAGCATGCTTAACATACTTAGCTGTTTTCTCCTCAATATGAATTCGAACCTACTCATGAAGCTTTTTCATCAATTCTGCGTTTTTAACCCCATCCATAGATGTCCTCTCATAAATTGGAATAGGAACAAATAGATTAAATCCATACACAATCTCAAATGGTGAAAATTGTGTAGCCTCATGCACACTACGGTTGTGTGCAAACTCCACAATAGGCAAACAAGTACCCCAACTCTTTAAGTTCTTGTTTATAACAGCCCATAATAAAGAAGATAGAGTATGGTTCACTACCTTAGTTTGCCCATCAGTTTGTGGATAACAAGCAGTACTGAAAAGCAACTTTGTTCCAAGCTTTTTCCAAAGAGTCTCCCAAAAATAGCTTAAGAACTTTGTATCACGATCAGAGATAATGCTCATAGGGATTCCATGCAAACGTACAATTTCCCTAAAAAACAAATCAACAATATGAATAACATCATCAGTTTTGTTACAAGGAATAAAGTGTGACATTTTGGAGAACCGATCAACCACAACCATCACTGAATCCTTCCCACGCTGTGTTCTAGGTAATCCAAGCACAAAATCCATACTAATATCCATCCATGGTTGCTCTGGGATAGGTAAAGGCATATATAGTCCATATGCATTCTCTTTACCCTTAGCTTTCTTGCAAATTACACATCTTTCAACAACTTTATGAACATCCCGCAGCATATTGGGCCAAAAGAAGTGCTCTTTTAGTAGCTCATAAGTTTTCTTCTCCCCAAAATGACCACTAAGACCACCCCATGAGCCTCGTGCACAAGCAACTCACGTAAGGATCTTGAAGGTATACACATTCTGCCCAACTTGAACAAGTAACCATCATGCACAAAGAACCAATCACAAGCTTCTTTAGCATATTTAGACATCATATTAGTAAAGTATGAATCACTTGTATATTGTTCTTTCACCTGTTCAAAACTCAAAAGCCTTATATTTAACATAGAAATCAATGCATACCTCCTAGAAAGAGCATCAGCAATGACAATAGTTTGCACCTTCTTGTATTTTATGACATATGAAAATGGCTCCATGAACTCTACCCATTTGGCATGTCTTCTATTCAGCTTGTTCTGCCCTTTAAGATACTTTAACGATTCATGGTCAGTATGAATAACGAACTCTTTAGGTAATAGATAATGCTACCATACCTCGAGAGCCCGAATCAATGCATAAAACTCCTTGTCATAAATAGAGTAGTTTAAACGTGCCCTATTCAGCTTCTCACTAAAGAAAGCAATTGGCCTCTTTTCTTGCATCAAAACAGCCCCAATACCAACCCCTGAAGCATCACACTCTATTTCAAATATTTTAGCAAAATCAAGAAGTGCTAAAACTGGAGCAGAACATAATTGTTCTTTAATTAGCTCAAATGACTTCTGTGCATTCTCATTCCACCTAAACTCATTCCCCCTTTTCAAACACTCTGTCATAGACGCAACAATAGAACTAAAGTCTTTAATAAATCGCCTATAGAAAGAGGCTAAACCATGAAAACTTCTTACATTCGCAACACCAGTAGGTTTAGGCCAATCACGAATTGCCTTAACCTTTTCCTCATCAACCTTAATTCCACTACCAGAAATAACATACCCCAAAAAGATAACACTATCTTGGCCAAAATAGCACTTCTTGAGGTTTCCATACAACTTAGCATCATGCAAGATCTCAAATACGACCATAAGATGCTTCACATGATCATCAAAAGTTTTACTATAGATCAAGATATCATCAAAATAGACCACAACAAACAGCCCAATAAACTTTCTCAAAACATGATTCATAAGTCTCATAAATGTACTAGGTGCATTAGAAAGCCCAAACGGCATCACCATCCACTCATACAATCCATGCTTAGTTTTAAAGGCTGTTTTCCATTCTTTACCTTCTTTCATCCTAATTTGGTGATCCACTCATCAAATCAACTTTAGAAAAATAAATAGCACCATGCAATTCATCAAGTCTAGGAATAGGGAATCGATACTTAATCATTATCTTGTTGATAGCCCGACTGCTTACACACATTCTCATGGTCCTATCCTTCTTTGGAAGAAGCAAAATAGGCACTAAACAAGGACTAAGTGACTCACGCACATAGCCCCTCTCTAAGAGCTCACCAACCTACCTTTTGATCTCTTTTGCTTCCTCCGGATTACATCTATATGCTGGTCTATTAGGAAGTGAAGCTCCAGGCACCAAATTAATTTGATGCTCTATACCTCGAATAGATGGCAATCCCAATGGCAGCTCATCTGAAAATACATCTTTGAATTCTTCAAGCAACTCCATAACCTGCCTTGGCAAATCTAAACCCTCCACTTGCAATAAAGACTTTACCCAAGCCATGAAAACAACCCCCACTGAAGCTAGTGCTTATTCAATATCTCCCTTTTTGGCTAACATCAGCCTCTTACTCGATTCCACCATCTTCCTTTGATTCTGCAACTGATCTTCTCTAACTTGTTGAGAACTTAATGGCATCAAATTCACTTTCTTCCCATTCAGCACAAATAAATAAGTGTTTCTTCGTTCATTATAAGTCACATCATTGTCAAACTGCCATGGACGTCCCAATAACACATGACTAGCTATCATAGAAAGTACATCACATAAAACCTCATCATGATAGGTTTTAATGGAAAATGGTACGCAAACCTGTCTTGTAACCTGAATCTCTCCCTTGTCATTAAGCCAATGCAATTTGTATAGTTTTGGATGTGGAACAGTAGTTAATCTCAGTTTCTCCACTAAAGTAGTGGATGCAACATTGGTACAACTACCATTATCAATGATCATGGCACAAACCTTATCTCGGATTTGACATCTTGTATGAAAGATGTTTTTGCGCTGTTCCAAACCAATATCAACTTTAGCACTCAAGATCCTTTGAATAACTAATAAATTTCCCTGCATTGGCTCAAGATTTTCTTCTTGGTCAGTCACTTAGACTTTAGATTCCTCTTCCATTTCAGCCTCATCTTCACTTACAAGCTCTCCATGCTTCCCTTGTAAAACCATCACCCTCTTATTTGGACATTCAGAAGCAATATGCCCATTTTCCAAGCACTTGAAACACTTGATGTCTCGCGACCTCCTAGAAAATTGAGATTCAAATACCTTCTCATTTCCTTTCAACGAACCTGAACTAGCACTTCCTTTACTGAACTCCACTTTCTCATTACGTTTAGGTGTGTTCCATGTCCAAGAAGGTGAAGAAACAGCCTTTGTATTACTTGTTGTAGTTGACCTCATATGGATACCCCCTCTTTTCTGTTGTCTTTCTACTTTAGTTGCAAGTTTTTTGACATCCTCAAGAAATATGAAGGGCTGTAACTCAACAACATTAGCTATGTTCCTCTTTAATCCATCAAGGAATCTAGCTATTGTTTGCTCTTGAGGTTCATTCAAATCATAGCGAATCAGCAACAGCTCAAATTCTTTCACATACTCCTCCACACTCAAGGAATCTTACCGCAAAGTCTGGAGTTTGATGTATAATTCTTGTTTATAGTAATCCGGAACAAATCTCTTCTTCATTAATCTTTTCATAAGTTACCAGCTAGTAACTTCTTCTTCTTCATCCTTTCTTCGCTGAGCTTTTAAGTTTTTCCACCACAAAAGTGCATAATTGGTAAACTCAAGTGCTGCTACCTTACACTTCTTTGCCTCAGGGTACTTATGCCAATCAAACACCCTTTCTATCTTCTAAACCCATTCAAGATACACATCAGGAGAACTAGTACCTCTAAATAGTGGTATATTAAGTTTGATACCACTAGTAGGGTCATTTTGCTGCCTCCTTATCCTACTCTTATCTTCAGTCTCATCATCCTGATTTGGCTCATCTCCAGCATCCTCTAGGTCATTCCGAGGTACCCTATACCCTACCTGCCTTTGTTGGGGTTGCAAAGTATTTCTTTGCATCATTTCTATAATTGCAGCAAGTTGTCCACGAATTTCAGTAATCTCACCTCGAAATTCATCATGAGCACGTTGTAAGCTCATGAGTTGAGCTTGTTCTAAACTCAGTCCCTTTGGTACTCTACTTGCATCATCTTCGGCCATTATTAACAAAAACCCCAAACAAGTATGAACAGTGAACAACACAACCAGTAGCTAAAACACACTTCTTAAACTGATTTTTTTTACCAATTCAGTAAATAAAATCAGATAGCAACAATTGACTCAAATTCAAAATTTCTGGTTCAGGAACAACTTAATTCAGCCAAATCATCTCCAATCCAGAAACTACTAAGAATTAATTTTAGTGCTTCAGAGTTGTAATTCAAAACTACTAACCTCAAATATTAGAGACCCAACTTGATGAATAACCCCACGAAATTATATAAAACAAAAATAGGAAGAGACCTTCAGTAGCTGAAACTTCAGTTTGCACACTGAAATCCTATGCTCTGATACCAGATGATGTGCCTTGATCTTCAAATTGGGTTATTCAGAATAAGAACAAAACTAATTTTTAAGATGAGGCTATTGTCTGATTTTGCTGGTCCTTTCTTTAAGTATTTAGGCTGAATTGTAACAAGTAAATGGCAAATTTAGATGGAGAATAAAACTAAAAAGAAGCCTTGATAAGTCAATGGACGCCACAAGAATCAATTTAGGGTTGACGCCACACTCTTGGTGATCAAAGAGTGATAAGTCAGTAACTATCTTCAAGAATTGAAAAAAAAACTTGAGAAGATAATTTTTTGAGAGAAAAAGATCTTTTTTTTCGTGCATGAATTTCTAGAATGAGGCAACTGCCTCTATAAGACTTTAACATGCCTTATATAGGCTTACAAAATGAGGGAAAACCTTAATGTTACCTAATTAACTTAAAAAGTCCAAAATAAGCCTAATATGACTTAACAATTTAAAATAAAGCTAAACAAGTTCAAAATGGCCCAAATACATAAAAATAGCAACATAAGAAGTAAATTAAGCCCAATAGCATGAAAAGAAAGCCCTCAGCTGCTTCTTTAAGCCCAACGTCACCAAAAGTCTCTAAATCACGTCCTAATATCTAATTGAAGACAAATAAACACATTTACCTCATTTCCATTCAGATCGCAAGCTTCTAATCCCATAGAAGCTTCAATAGCTCCAATTTAACTACTTATGGCCCTTTGAAGCTGTTTAGCCTTAGCCCTTATTATTGGACCATCTAAAATCTCCTTTACGCTCAGCTCACCTTCTCGAGTTGATTTAAAACTTCATGATGCACATCAAGCTTATTTGGAATGAGAGAAAAAGATGGAGTTAATGTTTAATTGTCACTACTACTCTGACTTGAAAAAGGTAAAGCTGACCATTGTATAATTTACTAACTATGGTATTGTTTGGTGAGATCAACTTATTTTGAGTATGAGATGAAATCATGGAAGATAAATTGAGACATGGGAGAAGATAAAGGCTATTATGAAAAGGCAATTCATTATAAATCACTACTAAAGGACTTATTTTAGAAGTTGCAAGACCTTACTCAAGGGTAAAAAAGTGTTGAAAACTACCACAAGAAGATGAAAATAGCCATAATTCGAGCCAATGTGGAAGAGGCCCAAGAAACTACTATGGCTAGGTTCCTAGTTAGTTTGAATCATGATATTACAAATGTGGAGAAGAGACAACATTAAATAGAGTTGGAAGAGATGGTGCATATGGCAATGAAGATAGAAAGATAACTCAAGAATAAGAGTTTCACAAGATGTCACCAGAAACTTGGGTTCCTTATCATCTTGGAAACTGAATTAGAATGAAAAAGATGAGCAGGCTAATTCAAGGTCTAAGGCTAAAGCACCTAAGAGACAAAATGTGGGAGGCAACCAAGGCAAGGGGTAAACTTGATTCCCAAACAAGTAAAAATAGAGATATTAAATGATTTACATGTTTGTGAATAACAACATTGCATCTCAATGTCCAAATCAGTGTGCAATGATTCTCAGAGATTATGATGTAATTGAAACTGAAAGCGAGTTGGATGATTATGCCACTTTTGAAAAATGCCAGTGATGGCATAGAGTACCCAATAAATGGAGAGTTGATGGTTACTAAGCGTGCATTAAGTTTGTAAATGAAAGATGATGTTGATGTACAACATGATAATATTTTCCATACGACATCAATACTTGGGATCAACTTATTTTGAGTAAGAGGTGAAATTTTGAAATACTCGTTGAGACATGAAAGGAGATGAAGGCTAATATAAGGAGGTGATTCATTCTAAGTCACTACCATAAGGACTAATTTCAAAAGTTGCAAAGCCTTACTCAAGGATCTAAAAGTGTTGAAGTGTACCAAAAGGAGATTGAAATAGTCATGATTCAAGCCAATATGAAGGAGGACCAAGAAGCTAATATGGCTATGTTCCTAGTTGGTTTGAACGTGATATTACAAACTTGGTGGAATTTTAGCATTATGTAGAGTTGGAATATATTGTGCAAATGGCAATGAAGGTAGAAAAACAACTCAAAAGGAAGAGTTCCACAAGATATGACCTGAACATGGGTTCTTCATCCTCTTAGATACTGAATTAGAATAAGAAAGATGAGCAGGCTAATTCCAAGTCGAGGACAGAAGCACCTAAGGGACAAAATTTAGGAGGCAACTAAGGCAAGGATAAACTTGATTCCCAACCAATTCAGAAATAGAGATATTAAATGTTTTGGATGTTTGGGACTAAGTAATATTGCATCTCAGTGTCTAAATCAGTGTGCAATGATTCTAAGAGATTATAGTGTCATTGAAACTAAAAGCAAGTTAGATGATGAGCCTATGCTAGCTTTGAAAGACACCAATGATAGCATGGAGTACCCAATAAATGGCGAGGTGATGGTTACTAGGCATGCATTACATTTGCAAATGAAAAAGGATGATGATGTACAACGTAGTTGGTAGTTAGTAGTTTTAAGTTTCATTAAATGTTGTAATAAGTGCTGGTATTCCAAGTGCCTCAGTTCTTGGCAGTAGTTAGTAGTTGTAGGTTTTTATAATTGCTATAATAAATGCTAGATAACCCAAGAGGTCTTTATAAATACATAAGAGATGAGAGGGAAAATATTCAAACTTTGTAATTTCATAAATTAAGTATTAGAAACTTTTCTTTTAAATTGGTATTCTACCATATTAATTTTTATTTTGTTGAATGATATCAACAACTTTCTATTGGGATTTGTGCTTACGTGCCATCCCTTTTATGTATAAATATTTGCTTTATGTTTATACATTTATGATTTCAATATATCACTAATTATTTTATTTATAAATATGGTAAGATGCTTGTAACGTTTTAGACATTGTATGATCTGAACGAGTTCAGATCTGATCTAAAGGAGTTTAGATCAGAACTAAGAGTTAGTAAAATCTAAAGAGTTAGAGCCTTGTCTGAAATGGGACAAAGACCTAAGAATATATTAATAATGACATAGTTGCAATGGGTTGCAAATGGTGCTAAAAAATGTTGTTATGCAAATATGTTCTTAAATTTAATGTTCCTGATCTACGTTCACTAATGCGGGTCTACTAGTGAAGATCTTAATATAAATATAGATCAGTGTATGTCTATATTTGGATAGTCCAGATGGTTAGTCTTAGCAGACTATGAATTTAGTGGAAACTCGTATAGAGATACAAGTATTCAGTAAGGACTGAATATTGAACAGACTCACAAAGATCTCCAATAGACATCCCATAAAGCCGTCAATGGAGGATCTTTCGAGTTGAGTAGTATTCGTGGTCCTTAGACCTGAGTGCCACGGTGGACTTGTGAGTGATCCATCATACTTTGGTTTCATACATGTCAGATCCTTTCATGGTCTGACCGCTGGGTGTCGCTGGGTATGGTCCGATGCTCATGGAGTCCGGTGTGTACAGATATGGGATCCATCAACTCAATTGGGTGAGTAAAATATCCTGCAACTCTAAGATTGTATTTCAGAAAGTCTTATGGCCATAAGCAGACATCCAAGAATTTCTTGGGAAAATAATATCGTGAAAGTGTTTACGGATATTATTTATTGAAATACAAATCTAGAGATAAGTTTATGGTTGAGCACATGGAGACTTGACGGTGTTGATCTATATCTCCGCTCTTCTAGGATATTTATGATGGAAGGATTATACGAATATGTTATAACCTCAACTTGTATGGTCTAATGCGCCGTTTTGTAATATCTATAACATGTGTGTGGGACATTGTTCACGGACGTGTGAAATAGTTTCATATGACAAATTGGGCATGGACCTAGAGAGTCTCACAATATGAAGTGTACTCGTTGTGCACTGGGGCGGCGAATTGGATTGAATAATTAATCCAACAATTTCCAGCAAAATGAAAAATGTTTCTAGGTTCCTTTTATTATTCACTTGTCAATAATTGAAGGTAAAACACATTATTGGTTTACAAGAGTTGTTAACCAATAAGAAATTGACAAGTGACATAATTTTGCTCCATAAATTATTTACCATGTATTTACCTATTTACCTTGCTTGGTAAATACATATATGGTAAATGTAAATAATCAAGATAGTTTTGAATTATTAATATTTTATATATTAATCAAATTATTATTATTAATTGGAATAAGTGGCAAACACCATTTACTAATGGAAAATGCACTTGTTATTAATAATAAGGAAAGTTTACCACTTTGTAATTCTTAAATGATGCACTAAGGAAGTGGTAAAACCACTTAACATTGATTAAATGCCATTTACTCTCTAGAAATTGATTCAATTGGTTGAATCAATTTGCTGAGTGAAAAATATGATAGATTAATATTTGTAATGGCAAACATGGTTAAGTGGTGGTGGAGCACTAAGAGAAATCATTCTTTGCACTTAAGAAAGAATTGAAAGAGTTCAATGTGTGCAAGATAGAGTGAAAATTCGTTCTAGGAGAAAGGAGAGAGAATTGAGAGCTTTTCCTAAGTGTTTTTCTCAAAGTATTGAGAGAAAATGCAAAGGCTTACCAAGCTACAACATATAGAGTTGTAAAGAACTATAGAAAACACCCAATTCTTCTCATCTCTTGGTAGTAATCATAAGGACAAATTGTTTTAAGTGTTAAAACAATCATTTGCTGGAAATTCAAGACTGCCATTCTAGCTTCACAATCCCACCGGATTTAGTTGTGAACTAGAATTGTGCAAGGGAACACTTCAAGGTGAGCTCAACAAATTGAAGCTTGGAGTTCTTGAAGATCTGTAAAGCTACCTTCATATCTGGGTAGGTTATTTATTTGTTATTCATTTTATATCATGCATGAAATATATATATGAGATTTATATGTACTTGAATGATCATACATGCTTGAATATGTTACATATTGTTTAATATGTATGAATACTTCCGTTGCGTATTTAATTTTTGAAATTATATACATTTAGACACATCACTCACCATATCACACAACACTTTCATCATCGTGAACAAAATCACAACCTATCAGCGCTTATCCTACGTCATTGGTTCTTTTAGAGTTTTTCAAACTTATTAGAACAATTTTCGTGGCGTTCTCCTTCAACTTATCAATCTGTCATTCCGTAATATATTGTGGTATCTTCATTATACCAAGGTTCTTGCTTCAAGATAAGCAACAGGTCGCAGTTTCATATAAATCTATTTCTAGACGGTCTTGGAATCTTTCTTAATCCACAACTTTATCAATTTTTTGGCGTAGATCATATTAGGAAGATCACATGTCATTGTTTATGCATCATTATTCACGCAACTATATTAGATCCTTAATTTCTTTGTTTCCTTTTTTTATACTCAGGTTAAATTTAGAAACAAGAATATGAAAATATTTGTTTCCTTAATATGCTTGTAATTTATTTCTTGATGAGGGCACAACTAACAAATGGAATGCATATCCTATTCAAGTCTAGTTGGTCTGGTTACAATGACTCAAGCTAAAAGGTTCAAAGAAACTCTCAACGAACTTATTTAAAACATTTGGGCGGAGGTGAATTTGTGGATGCCCACAGAAGACGTTTCACGTTTTCCACAAGATTGAATTTCCATGATTTAAGCTTTAGAATAGTTTAGAAGAATTCCTGAAAGAGAAACATATCACAAATTGCATGGATTGAATGGAGTTTCCTAAGTTGGTGATTACCCAATTTTGACTCATCAAGGAGAATGGTTGGCTCAATTTGAAGTAATGTTCTTAAGATAGCTAAATTATCCTTCATATTTATTATTATATTTCATTGCTGAGTGCTATGGCTTGAATGCCAATTTAGGTACTTTCCTTATTGGCCTTTTAGTTTTGCAATTGTATAGGAAAGAAAGAAATTTGAAATTCCCTTGTTTCCTTTTTGTTGGGGTAGGCATGATTTAAGGAAATAATGGATTCAATTTTTATAATTCAAATTAGGATGTTTTAATTTCCTTTTCTAGCTATCTGTGCATTTTAGACAGTATATTTGGGGATTTTTTAGCTACCAAATTTGTGGACTTCTTTGTATTTAAATAGTCGTTAGCTGATTGAAAGAAAAAACAATTCATATTTGATTCAAAAAATTTTGAGAGAAAATTCTCTTTGATTCTTTTAGAACTCTTTGTACTTATTAGAAAAAATTGATGTGGCGTTCTCCTTCGACTTATTAATCTATCCTTCTATAATTGATTGCGGTGTCTTCATTTTACCAAGGGGTTCTTGCTTCAGTATAAGCAACGGGTCGTTCTTTCATATAAATCTATTTCTAGACAATCTTGGAGTCTTTCTTGATCCACACGTTTCTCAATTTCTTAAACCTAGATAGTATAATTTCCTATTTTTGTAATCAATTCTTACTATTTTAGGATATTATTTATTTAGGATATTATGTATTGAATAGACGTAAAAGTCTCGGTAACGGTCGGACGGTAGTAAAAAGTCATAACAAACCCTCATCCAATGGTATTTAACATCCAAAAAACTGCCAAATAAGTTTGGTTCGTAAGTCCATGGCCTAAGGGGAATTCAAAGTTTTAACATTAATATTAGTGAGCGTTTTCTCTTCATTCTTCAAAGAACATTTCAGAGCTTATCAAATCTTGTGGCGTTCATCTTTGACTAATTACTCACAATATTTCTCATTTTTCTTGAGTGTGGCATCTATTTTAATTTCTTATAATTTTAGTTTTTATCTTTTTATAGATAATGGGTCAAGGTCCTTTGTTTTTGTTTGTTTACGAATTTAAATTAGAATGATTCTTGGCAAAGGAAACTCTTTGAGCATCGAGTCTCACTTTTCTTTGTAAGGTTCACATAAATTAATATCAAAGCTTATACTTTAAATCATGTTTAATCTATCCTTCATTTTCATTGTTTGTTTTGCTTTTAAATTTCGCACCCTTTGTTTTATTCCCTTGAATTTGCAACCTATCACCTTATTTACTCTTAACCGCAACTTTAACCTATTTCTTTACCCTAATTTGTTCAAGTTCTATTAATTATCATTAAAGATAATTAAAAAAAAGAAAGGAAATTTTTTTTTTAAAAAAAAGTTTAGAAAGGAAATTTAAATTCAATTGATTTCAAGTTGCTATTATTTTGAATTCTAAAATCAAGAAAAAAATAAGAGTATAGAAATCTCAATTAGTTGAAATGTTATTTGGTATTCAAATTTTGTTTGCGTATAGTGTACATTCTGTCTAATTTTTGAAATTCAGCCTAAAATAAAACAACCCTAAATTGCATCAAAATTCAAATTTCATTTTGTTTTACTATTTGTTTCTTAAATTCTACCTATTCTTTATCCTTTACTTTTAATCCATTCCCATACTTATTGATCTGATTTATTGAGTTTGAATTGTTACAATATAATTTTGATTAAGTTCGTCAAGTTTAATAAAGAAATAAAGAGGAAACTAAAGAGTGGAAAAAGTAGGAGAGTGTGCGTTCATAAGAGGGTAAAAGCCAAATGTGAGTATACACAAGTGCGAGTGCTATCAATCTAAAGAGAAACAGTAAGGAAGTGTTTGTGAGGTTTTCTAACTTTTTTTTGTAGGTTATTAAACATGTCTTAAAAAATGAAAAAGGCTCATTCGATGATGCTCAAGAAAAAATAGATTTGAAACTCTACTTTAAGTCCTTAAAATAAAAATTTAATCTAATAGAATTGAGGTTTGACAAGTTGAATGAGAGAATAGATAAAGTTAAATCTAGTTGACAGAAGGGGCATCCACCTAGAGCTCTTAATCTATGACGGAGAGATTGGATTCCACTTAAGCATAATTATGAAGTTGATTATAAGGATGACCTAGATGTTGATGATCATGCTTCTAATGTTAATTTTGACAGATTGGGGTATAAGAATAGAGATAGAAGAGTTAGATATAGAGATAGGATTGATAACAACTTAGAAAGCATTAATATGAAGATTCTATCTTTTCGAGGTAAAAATGATCATAAAGCGTATTAGAGTGGAAGAAAAATATAGAATTGGTATTTGATTGTCACAACTACTCTAAATTAAAAGAATTTAAGTTGGTCACCATAGAATTTACTGACTATTATTTGGCGGTATCAACTTGTTTTGAGTAGGAGACGGATTAAAAAAAGACTCATTGAGACATAGGAAGAGATGAAGGCTATTATGAAGATGGGATTCATTCCAAGTCACTACTTAGAAACTTATTTCAGAAGTTGTAAAGTCTTACTCAAGGGTCTAAAAGTGTTTAAAAACTACCAAAAGGAGGTGAAAATAGCCAAGATTTAAGCTAATGTGGAGGAGGACCAAAAAGCTACTATGGCTGTGTTCGTAGTTGGTTTGTATCGCGAGTTTAAAAACGTGGTAGAGTTACAATATTACGTTAAGTTGAATGATGTGGTGCATATAAAAGTGGAGCAACAATTGAAAAAGAACAGTTCTACATGAATTGGGCAGAATTCAGGTACTACTTCAATATAGAAATGGAATTGGAGCAAAAAGATGAAAAACATAATTTCAAACTTATGGCTGAAACATCCAAAAATGACAAATAAGAAGGCATATCAAACAAAGATAAATATTTTTCCAACCTTTTAAAAATAGAGATATTAAATGCTTTAAGTGTTTGAGAATAGGTCATATTGCATCTCAATGGCCAAACAAAAGAGTGATGATATTGAAAGTGATATTGAGACCAAAGTTGAATTTGATGATGAGCGCATGACACCTTTGGAGGATGCAAGTGACATTTAATATTCGATTGATGGAGAGCTTTTGGTTATAAGAAGAGCTCTTATTTTGCAAATCAAAGAAGATGAGAAAGTACAACATGATAACATTTTTCATATTAGTTGCCATGTCTATGAGAAGGAATGTAGCATGATTATTTGTGTAAGAGGTTATACTATTGTATCTAGCACTAGTTTAGTAGAAATTTTGAATTTGACAATTTTGAAACATCATAGGACATATAAGCTACAATGGTAGAATTACTTTGAAGAAGTTAACATAAATAAATTAGTGCTAGTTTCATTCTCAATTTGGAAGTATAATGAGGAGGTTTTGTGTGATGTAGTGCTAATACATGCGGGGCATATTACTACGATAGTTACACCAATAGATACTCTTTTGTACTTAGTAAAATATCAATTACTTTTTTTACCTTTAACCCCAAGATAAGTGTATGAAGATTAAGTGAAGTTGAAAAGTGATAGTGATATGAAAAAAAAAAAAGAGTGAGAATTAAAAAAAAAAAAGAGGCTGAAACTAGAATGAGTGAAAAAGGAAAGAAAGTTTAAGTTGATAAGGAAAGAAAAGAGAGAAAACAAGTGAATTTCTATGCAAAAGAGAGTGAGATAAAAAAAAAGACATTGTTTTTAAATCATCTAATAATTGCACTTTTGTACAAAGAGCCTTGTTTTAGTACTAATAAACTTAACTGCTCTTTGTCGAGTATTGTTGTTTCTCTTTTACAAGAATTTAATCATGTGTTTTCTAAAGAGATGCCTAATGTTTTACCACAAATAAGAGAGATTAAGCATCAAATCAACTTTATACCTATAGCATCAATTCCTAATAAGACAGCCTATAGAAGTAATCCCCGTGAGATAAAAGAACTTCAAAGGCATGTTAGTGAGCTCACGAATGATGGGGGATAGCAGCACAACAGCCCATGTGGGTAGCCCATGTGATGAGAAACTTTCAAGAGCCTAAAACTACATTTATTGGTGTGGTTAATAGTTTGATAATTAGTTTTGAAGTAAAATTCAGTATTAGTAGTTGTTGGTAGTTTTAATTAATTGTGTTGTAATAAGTGCTGGTATCTAAATGCCTTAGTTTGGTAGTAGTTGATAGTTAGTAGTTGTAAGTTGTCATTAATTACTGTAATAAATACTAGAAATCCCAATAGGTCTCTATAAATACATGAGAGATAAGAGGGAAAGCATTCAAGCTTTGTAATTTCAGAACTCAAGTATTAAGAAACTCTACTTGTGAATTGATATTCTACCATTTTCAATTTTCATTTTTGTTGAATGATATCAACAACTTTCGTCTTCATGAACGAAATCATGACCCATCAACGCTTGTCCTGCGTCAATGAATAAGGGGCATGTGCGTAAAAGCATGAGTCCTTATGCGGTTCTAGTATTGCTTGGGCCTAAGAAAGATGGGTCAGAGAGGATGGGTTATGAAAGATGTGTGTTGACTCCGCGCCATTAATAGTATTACTATAAAGTATAAACATCTTATTCCTAGATTAGATGTCATGTTTAATGAATTGCATGGTTCATGTATTTTTATCAAAATTAATCTTAAGAGTTGATATCATCAAATTAGGATAAGGGAATGTGATGAATGTAAAACCGCATTTAAATAAATTATGGTTTGTATGAGTGGTTGGTTATACTGTTTGGATTATCTAATGCACCTAGTACCTTTATGAGATTAATGAATCATGTTTTGCATGCTTCTATTAGAAATTTTGTAGTTGTATACTTTGATTATATTCTGACATATAGCAAAAATTTAGATGAGCATGTGAAACATATAAAAATTATTTTAGATGTTTTAAGAAAAGAAAAGTTGTATGGTAACCTCAAAAAGTGTACCTGTTGAAGTGATAAGCTTATATTTCTTGGTTTTGTTGTTAGTGCTAAAGGAATTAAGGTAGATGAAGAAAAGGTTAAGATAATTCAAGATTGGTTGAGACCTACATGTGTGGTAAGGGAAGATATCCTAGAAAGCGGAAGTCCAAGTTGATTCCAAGAGTTGATAGACCTTTTCAGGTTGTAAGAAAGGTGAATATTATTGCTTATAAAATCGATCGTCCAGGTGATTACAATGTTTAAGCCACTTTTTATGTGAAGGACTAATCTCCTTATTTAGAAGGTCTAGAAGATTCTGATTTGAGGGTAAATCATTCTCAGCCCGAGGGTGATAATGTGCATCATGAGGGTTCTAAACCAACTCAAGAAGGTGAGCAGAGCATAAAAGAGACTTTAGATGGGTCAATAATAAGAGCTAAGGCCAAAGAGCTTCAAAGTAGTTAGATTTGAGCTATTGAAGCTTCTATATGCTTGGAAGTTTTTGAGCTGAATGGGAATGGACCAAAGGTGTTTATTTGTCTTCAATTAGAGCTTGGAACATGATTTAGAGGCGATTGGTGATGTTAGGCTTAAAGAGGCAGTGGGAGTTTTATTTGCATGCTATTAGGATTAAGTTGCTTCTTTTGGACCTATTTTTATTATTTTGCTTATCTCTCTCTCTTTTCACGTATTTGGGCCTTTTTAAAACTTGTTTAACTTTGTTTTAAGTTGTTAAGTCACTTTGGGCTTTTTAAGTCAATTAGTAATATTAGAGTTTTTTCTCATCTTGTAAGCCTATATAGGCATCTTAAAACATCTTGTAGAGGCAGCTGCCTTTCTCTTCAATTTTATGAACGTGAAAGAAGAACTTCTTCTGAAGAGGGCACGACTAACAAATGGAATGCAGAACCTATTCAAGTTCCAGTTGGTCCGATTATAAGGGCTCGAGCTAAAAGGTTCAAGGAAACTCTTAATGGACTGATTCAAAATATTTGGGCAGAGGTAATTCATGGGGGTGCAAGGAAGATATTCCACGTGTTCCACAAAGTTGGATTTCTATGATTCAAGTTTTAGAATAATCTAGAAGAAATTTCATAGATCATAAAGTGGATGAAATTAGAGGAGTTTTCTAAATTGATGATCACAGCAGCCCTTTTGAGCAACCCAAGTAGTTAGAAGCTTTTGAGAGCCTAAAATTAACATTTATGATAGTAGATATAATATTTGAAATAAAGCCTTAGTTGTTGGTAGTTAGTTAAAGTCTGCAGCTGCATTTATTGTTGTAGTTGCAAAGTTTGAAGCATTTATTGTTGTAGTTGCAAAGTTTGAAAACAACTAGTTTAAAGCCATGTTGGTAGTAGTTGGTAGCTACTAGTTTTTAAGTTGTCATTCATTATTGTAATAAATGCTATCATCCCAAATGTTCACTATAAATATATAAGGGATGATAGAAAAGGATTCAGCAATTTGATTAAGAAAATTCTCTTTGGTTCTTTTAGAACTCTTTGAACTTATCGGAAGAATTTCTGTGGCGTTCTCCTTCGACTTATCAATCAATCATTCCATAATTGATTATGGCGTCTTCATTATACCAAGGTTCTTGCTTCAATATAAGCAACGGGTCGCGGTTCCATACAAATCTGTTTCTTGACGATCTTGGAGTTCTTCTTGATCCACAACTCTATCAAATTCTTGGTGTAGATCATATCATCTTCTCTCTCAAAATTATCTTATCAATTTTTTCAGCTTGTGGTGATAGTTATTGACTTATCACTCTTTGATCACCAAGGTGTGGCATCAAAATCCTAAATTGATCCTTGTGGCATCTATATGACTTATCAAGGTTTCTTTTTAGTTCTATCCTTCATCTAATTTACCATTTATTTATTATAATTCAGCCTAAATACTTAAAAGAAAGACCAACAAAATCTAGACACCACATTTATCTTAAAATTAAATGGTTTTTTGAATAATCTATTTTGAACATCAAAGCACATCATGATAATTTGCAGAATCTAAGAACTAAAATACAGGTGCAGATTTAAAATAAGGATTAAACAATGAAATATAAAGGATTGTTCAAACCTGATTTAGAGCTTAAACTCTGATACCAAATAATGTGAATCTCATAAAGAAAAGTGAGACCTTGTACTTAATGAGGTTCATTTGCCCAAGGATCATTCTAATTCAGATTTTTAGATAAAAAAAAACTTGACTCGTTATCTATAAGAGATAAGAATCAGAGGTATAAGAAGATTTTAAATGCCACACTCAAGATAGTTAAGAAGTTGTGACTGATATGTCTAAAAGAATGCCACAAGATAAAATTTTGATAAATTCTAAATACAGGTGCAGATTTAAAATAAGGATTAAACAATGAAATATAAATGATAGTTCAAACCTGATTTAGAGCTTAAACTCTGATACTAAATAATGTGAATCTCATAAAGAAAAGTGAGACCTGATGCTTAATGAGGTTAATTTGCCTAAGGATCGTTCTAATTCAGATTTTTTGATAAAAAATAACTTGACTCGTTATCTATAAGAGATAAGAATCAGAGGTATAAGAAGATTTTAAATGCCACACTCAAGATAGTTAAGAAGTTGTGAGTGATATGTCTGAAAGAACGCCACAAGATAAAATTTTGATAAATTCTAATAAAAGTTCTTTAAAGAACTTAAGAGAAAAACTCTCAATATTAATATTATTAATTTTGTCCCCTTTTCCCTTATCTCTCATGTATTTATAGAGACCGCTTGGGATGTATAGCATTTGTTATAACAATTAATGATAACTTATAACTACTAACTACATCAAATAACTTAGGCAATTAGGATGATAGCACTTATTATAACAATTTATGAAAAACTTACAAGTACTAACTATCAACAATTACCAATACCGAGGGTTTACTTCAAATTGATTGTCAAACTTTGTAACCACAATATTAAATATAGTTGTAGACTCCTAGAATCTTCTCATCACATGGGCTACTCACATGAGTTGTTGTGCTATTATTCCTCATCGCCTATAATGCTTAAATGAACCTTTTGTTAGTCTGGTTCACATGAAATAGGCCAACCCGAAGAAGAATTATTATCCAGAACCATCAATAGTAAATATGCAATTTTAGGAAATACAATATGATAGGGTCTCTTTTGATGGCCAACTTGACGCATCACTTCGATTATAGTTACTAGATTCAAAGGCCAACTTCAAGGTTGGTGAGATTTAATTTTATCACCCAAAGCTCTAAGAAGAATTTTATCAGCTGTTAAAACAACAATTATTACCATTCAAGATGCATCAAGCCAGATAGTGCAACAGCTTCAAATTAAGGAAGGTGCAGTTACTACACTAATATACTCTACAATTAAGCACTTTATTGGTGATACCAATTTACATATGGGAATTGGATATAATCAAATCAACAATTTAAGATGTCCATCCATGTCCCAATTCAAGTGGTATAAAGATGAATTCTTTTCCAAAGTCTTCGCTGAACAGATGCTAATGTAACTATTGAAAAGAATGTTTTGTTGATGGAATTCCAAAGCTAATAGCAGAAAAGCTCAAAATAAAGCTGAGAGCTCATGGAAGTCAAATTCCATATAGTAATTACACTTATGGCAAATTTGATGTTAATCAGATTGTCAAAGCTTCACAAGATCTATTGAGCACCAATGGAGTCCCAATGACAAAGGCAATAACTAAGAAAATAGAGGAAGCATTAAAAATAGTCTAAGTAAGCACATCTTAAATTCATGCTTTATTCAAGACACTAATATGATCGAATTGAGTTTCAAGATGATCAATACCTCGTTAATATTATTCAAGTTCCTTTAAGTGATCTGCAGTAATTTACATAAAGAACAAAAAAAGATGCATATCAATTTTGGAAAGAAGACTTGCATCACTGCTCTTGGTAAATTTAGCTATATAAGGCCCTATAATCCTAAGAGAAATTTAGAGTTTTAACATTAATATTACTGAACTTTTTCTCTTGGTTCTTTAAAGAACTTTTCAAAATTTATCAAGATTTCTTCTTGTGGTGTTCTTATTAACTTATCACTGATAATCTTTCTTATCTTTCTTAAGTGTGGCATCTACTTTAATTTCTTATACCTTTGGTTCTTATCTCTTTATAGATAACAGGTCAAGATCCTTTGTGTTTGTTTATTTGTGAATCTGAATTAGAATAATTCTTAATATAGAAACTTCATTGAGCGTCAGGTCTCACTTTTCTTTGTAAGGTTAACATAAATTGGTATCAGAGCTTAAGCTTTAGATTAGATTATATCTTTATTTTATTTTCATTGTTTGTTTTTCTTTTAAATTTCACACCATTTGTTCTTTTCCCTTGAATCTGCAACCTATCATCATTGTTTCTTTATGACTGCAACTTTAACCTGTTTCTTCATCCTAATTTGTTTAAGTTCAGTTATTTATCATTACATATAAGTAAAACAAATTCAAAAAAAAAAAAGAAGTATAGAAAAAAAATTTTAGAATAAATTGATTTCAAGTTGCTATTCTAAATTTTTTTTTAAAAAGGGTATAGAAATTTGAATTAGTTGAAGTGGTGTTTGCTATTCAAATTTTGTTTGCGTATAGCATGTATTGTGCTTATTTTATGCAATTCAGCCTAAAAAAAACAACCCTAAATTGCATCAAAATTCTTTTTTTTTTCTCTTTGCTTCTTAAATTCTGCCTATTCTTTTATCTTTTGCATTTAACCCATTCTCATTCTTAGTGATCTGATTTGTTGAGTTTGAATTATGACAAGATACATGTAATTAAGTTTGTTAAGTTAAATAAAGAACTAAAAAGGAGACTAATTAGTGAAAAGGGATAAGAGAGTGTGAGCTCATAAGAGGATAAAAGTCAAATTTGAGTAAACAAGAGTTTGAGTGCTATCAATTTATAGAGAAAACATGTAAAGGTGTATTTGTGAGCTTTTCTAACTTTTATTCGCAGGTTACTAAACTTGTCTCAAGAAAAAGATATAGGCTCCTCCAATGATGCTCAGGAAAAGATAGATTTTAAACTCTACTTTAAGTTTTTAGAAGAAAATTTTAATTGACTAGAATTGAGATCTGATGAAGTGAATGAGAGAATAGATAAAGTTGAATCTGGTTTCCAAAGTGGCCAGCCACCAAAAAGCTCCTAAATATGCAACAAAAAGAGAGGAATACAGTTAGGTATGATTATGAAAATGACTGTGAGGATGACCTAGATGATGATAATCATACCTCTAAAATCAATTTATGAAGATTTAAGCATAGGAATAGAGATAAAGGAGTTATATATGAAGATAGGATTGATAACAATTTGGGAAGCATTAATATGAAGATTATATCTTTTCAAGACAAAAATAATTCTGAAGCATATTTGGAGTGGGCAAAAAAGATGGAATTAGTATTTGATTGTCACAACCACTCAAAATTAGAAAATTAAAGTTTGCCACCATATAATTTGCTGATTATGCTATTATTTGGTGGGATCGACTTATTTTGAGTAAAAGACTAAATCATGAAAGACCAATTGAGACAGTTGGGATTTGTACTTACGTATCAACTTTTTATGTATGAATATTTATTTAATATTTATACTAGTATAATTATTTCATTAAATCGTTAATTACATCTTATATATGGTAAGATGCTTATAATGTTTTAGACATTTTATAATCTAAAAGAGTTTAAATCTGGTCTAAATGAGTTTAGATCCGTGCTAAGAATTAGTAACGCTGAGAGTTATAAATGCTAAGAGTTGGCACTGATAAGAGTTATTCGATTCTAAGAGTCAGCGATATCTAAAGAATTATTTATTAGTTTTTTGGCCACTCAATCAATTTTAGAAGCACTTGTGAAGTGCTGAACACACCTAAACATTATTTTGAATAATTGATTAACAAATGGTGAAGAAAAAATGTGCAAGGTAGAGGGATTGAGAAAGAGTTTGATTTTTGAGAGTTTTTCTTTGAACAAAAGGGTTGTGAGAAAAACTAGAGAGAAAGAAAATTAAATTCCTCTTATTTTTCTCTCAAGAAACAAAAGCCTTATTACTGAAAATTCAATTGCTTCTATTCTAGCTTTATAATTCCATTGGATTGTTGTGAACTAGAATTCAACAAAAGTGCACTTCAAGGTGAGCTCAAGGTTGGATCTAGGAAGAATTTGGAATTCAAATCTTCACCGAAGATCTTAAAAGGTATGTTTCTATAATCTAAAGTTGTTTATGATTTAAGTTATATGTGTATATATTGATTACATGCTTAATTCCACTACAAAATTCATGTATATCATATATGTATTTAGTATCTTCAACATGTACACAATCATAAGCATACACCCTAAAACACGTTAACAGAGACATGGGAAGAGATGAAAATAGCTATGATTTGAGCCAATGTTGAGGAGGACCGAGAAGCTACTATGGCTAGGTTCCTAGTTGGTTTGAATCATGATATTGCAAATATGGTGGAGTTACAACATTATGTTGAGTTGAATGACATAGTACACATGGCCATAAAAGCGAATTAGCAATTGAAGAGGAAGGGTTCCATACAAACTAGGTAGAATTTGGGTTCTCCTTCAATATGGAACTTGAATTAGAGTAAAAAGATGAAAAGCCTAATTTCAAACCTAAGGCCAAAACCACCAAAAATAAAAAAAAAGGGAGGCATACCAAACAAAGGTAAATTTAATTACCAACCTTCTAGAAATAGAGATATGAAATGCTTCAAGTGTTTCAGAATAGGCCATATTACATCTCTATGCCTAAATGAAACAGTGATAATATTAAAAAATGATGGTGATATTGAGACCGAAGGTGAATCTGATGATGAGCCCATGCCACCTTTGGAAGACGTAAGTAACATTTAGTATCCAGTTGATGAAGAGATTTTAGTTGCAAGAAGAGCTTTTAATGTGCAAATCAACAAAGATAAAAAGGAACAATGTGATAACATTTTTCAAAATAGATGCCCTGTTAAAGATAAGATATGTAGCATGATTATTTATGGGGGGAGTTATAATAATGTAGCTAGCACTAGTTTAGTGAAAAAATTGAATTTGAAAACTTTGAAACATCTGTAGGCTATATAAGCTATAATGGTTAAATGATTGCGGAGAAGTTAATGTAAATAAATAAGTGTTGGTTTCATTCCTAATTTGAAAGCATAAGTATGAGGTTTTGTATGATGTAGTACCAATGCATGAGAGGGCATATTATTTTAGTGCGACCATGGAAAAATGATAGGCATGTAATTCATGATGGTTACACTATTAGTACTCATTTGTACTTAGTAGAAAAACAAATACTCTTGTACTTTTTATCCTAAGACAAGTGTATGAAGTTAAAGTGAAGTTGAAAAGGGAGAGTGATATGAAAAGAAGGGTGAGAGTTTAAAAACAAAAGAGGTTGAAACTAAAATGAGAGAAAAGAAGAGTGAAAAAGAAAGGAAGTTTTGATTATTAAGGATAGAAAAGAGAGAAAACAAATGAATTTCTATGCAAGAGAGAATGAGATCAAAGTAGCTTTGTTTTTAAATCAGCCTATGATTGTACTTTTGTACAAAGAGACTTATTTTAGTACTAATGTACTTAACCTCTCTTTGCCTAGTGTTGTTGTTTCTCTTCTATAGAAATTTGATGATGTGTTTTTCGTAGAGATACCACCAATAAGGGGATTTGAGCATCAAATCTACTTTATACTCAGAGCAACAATTCCTAATAGACAAGCATATAGAAGTAATCTTGAGGAGACAAAAGAACTTTAAAGGCAGGTTAGTGAGCTTATAAAGAAAGGGTATGTGCATGAAAGCATGAGTTCTTGTGCGGATCCAGTATTGCTTGTGCCTAAAAAGGATGGGTCATGGAGGATGTTTATTGATTGTCACGCCATCAATAATATCACTGTAAAGTATAGACATTTAGATGACATGCTTGATGAATTGCATGGTTCTTGTGTTTTTACTAAAATTGATCTTAAGAGTGAATATCATTAGATTAGGATGAGAGAAGTTGATGAATGAAAAACAACATTTAAAACAAAATATGATTTATATGAGTGGTTAGTAATGCTGTTTGGATTAACTAATGCACCTAGTACCTTCATGAGGTTAGTGAATTATGTTTTGCCGGCTTATATTGAAAATTTTATGGTTTTATACTTTAATGATATGCTGCTATAAGTTTGTATTTCTTAGTTTTGTTGTTAGTGCTAAAAAAATTGAGGTAGATGAAAAACAGATTAAGGCAATCCAAGATTAGCCAAAACCTACAAGTGTGGGTCATGTTAGAAGTTTCCATGGTTTGCCTAGCTTTTGTAAGAGATTTGTGAAAGATTTTAGTAGCCTAACCACACATTTGACTAAAGTTATAAAAAAGAATGTAGGTTTTAAGTGGGGAGATGAATAAGAAAAGACATATAATTTAATTAAGAAAAAATTAACTAATACACCTTTACTTACTTTACCTAACTTCACTAGAACTTTTGAAATTAATTGTGATGCTTTAGAAATAGGTATTAGAGCTGTATTAATGCAATAAGAATGTCCTATTACGTATTTTAGTGAGAAGCTAAGTGGACCAGTCTTAAATTACCATAGATATGATAAAGAGATATATGCATTATTTTGGGCATTGAAAACTTGGCAGCATTATCTTTGGCCAAAAAAGTTTGTATTTCATACTGATCATAAATAATTGAAGCATTTAAAGGGTCAACACAAGCTAAATAAGTGGCATGCCAGGTAGGTGGAGTTCATTGAAATATTTCCTTATATGATTAAGTACATGCAAGTTAAGAAAAGCTTTATGGCTGATGTAATATCTCGAAGGTACGCCTTACTTTTTACCTTAAATACAAAATTATTAGGTTTTGAATATATTAAAAACTTGTATGTTAATGATTCTAATTTTCATAATGTATTCAATGCATGTGAGAAAGTGGCATTTGGCTAGTTCTTTGGACATATGGGTTTTTGTTTAGAGAAAATAAGTTATATGTGCCTAAATGATCATTGTGTAAATTGCTTATTAAAGAAGCTCATAAGGGTAGTTTATTGGGGCATTTTAGTATATCTAAGACTTTAAATATTTTTCATGAACACCTTTTTTGGTTTTATATGAAACATGATGTAGAAAGAATTTGTGAAAGTTGTGTCACTGATAAACAAACTATGGTATAGAGTTAACCCATATGGATTGCATACAAGGCCTATACCTAGTGAACTAAGCTTAGATTGACATATCTATAGATTTTGTGTTAAGTTTACCTAGATAAAAAAGGGATAGGGATTCCATATACGTGGTCGTTGATAGGTTTTCTAAATTGCACGTTTGATTCTATATCATAAAATTGATTATGCATCACATATTGCTAATTTATTTTTCAAAGAGATTGTAAGATTGCATGGCATACCTTAAGAGTATTGTTTCAGATAGTGATGCAAACTTCTTAAGGTATTTTTGAAAGATTTTATGGGGTAAGTTAAGAACTAAATTTTTATTTTCTACTACTTTTCATCCACAAACTTATAGACAAACCGAAGTAGTTAAGGACTTTATCTACTTTGTTGCGTGCTATAATATGAAAGAACTTGAAAATATTGAAAGATTGTTTGCTGTATGTAGAGTTTGCACATATAATAGGAGTGTACATTCTGCAACTAAGTTTTCAGCTTTAGAAATTTTGTATAGTTTTAATCCATTAACTCCTTTATCTATGGATGAACATGTTAATTTAGATTGGAAGAATGAAGTAACTTTGTTAGGCACATCTATGAAAAGGCGCAACAAATCATTGAAAGAAGAAATGAACAATATGCCAACCAGGTTAATAAACGAAGAAAAAAAGTTGTATTTGAGTCGAGTGATTGGGTTTGGTTGTATCTGAGGAAAGAACGATTTCCAGTTCAAAGATGTTCTAAACTAATTCTAAAGGGGGATGGACAATTTCAAGTGATTGGAAGGATTATGACAATGCGTACAAGTTACACCTTCCACGTGAGTAAAATATAAATGCAAGTTTTAATATTGTTGATTTGTCTCTTTTTAATGTAGGCGAAGATTTGTGAACAAATACTTTTCAAGAGAAAGAGAATGATGTGAAACAAGTTTTCAAAGCTTCACAAGATCTGTTGATCATCCATGGGGGTCCAATGATAGGGGTAAGAACAAAAAAATGAAAAAAAAAGAGCATTAAATAGGCTAATTGAACACATTTCAAATTCATGCTTTTTTCAAGACACTAATTTAACCGAATTAAGTTTTCAAAATGATCAATGCCTTATCATTGTTATTCAAGTTTCTTTAAGTGATTTGTAGTAATTTATATAAAGAATAAAATGCAACGTATATCAATTTAGGAATGAAGAGCTTGAATCACTATTCATATATTACTGTTCACACAATTTTATTAGATCCTTATTTTTATTGTGAGGTTCACATTAGAATTAACCTTTGAAATAGACAAAGTAAGCCTAGAAATTTGCGACTAGATAAAATTAAAAGATAATTGCTGATTGAAAGAGCGACGAAAGCCAAATAAATAGGAGATTTATATGCCCAATACGACTATCTAACATTTTAGCCTACAGAGTACCAAAAGGTTCTTCAAAAACCTAAATCTAAAAGATTTGTTAAAAAACACTTCAAATCGAAGTAAGACTTTTAGAAAGCCATATGTAAAGAAGTTCTACAATATAACACCTGAAAAGCAGCTCAAGCCTAATAAAGGGCCTAAAAGGATTTTTACTTGTTATAAGTGTGAACGAGAGGGCCACTATGCATCAAATTGTTGTACAAAAGAGAAAATTTCTCTGATCTACGATAAAGGCCTCAAATAGGCTTAAATGGTAGCCTTGTTAGACAAAAGTGATACTGAGATGGAAGAATTTTACAAACTTTCATAAGAAGAATAATCTCAATTCTCTACTGAAGAGAGTGAAGACTAATATTAGTCAATGCATTGGAGAAGAGATGATGAATGCATGTGCCTAATAAATGCTTTGCAAGATAATTATCAACTAATGTTCTTTCAAAAGATGAAAATTTCATCTTAGACATTATTGATAAAACGCAAGATCCCACTTAGAAAATAGAAGCTCTAAAGAAGTATATTCAAATTAAGCAAATGAAGGAAATTGATAGAGGTCAATAATCCAAACCCTTGTTTATAACCTCCACTTCGACCTCTTTAAGAGCCATCATTGATAGGGTTCAGAAAGAATCTTTAAAAGAACCCAATATTTATGAACTTTAAATTGAAATCAACACTGTTAAAAAAGAATTTATATAATTGAAAGTAGAAATAATTTCTCTTAAAACTAAAGTTAATAATCTAGAACGATTCCCTAAAGTAGACTAGCCATATGTAGAGGGGATTTACCAAGCAGAATCTTCTAAAAAATTAGAGGACCTCGTAGGCCAAATTCAGCTTGGAGAAGTGACCAAAACTGATGGAATAATTAGTTCTATTATGAATTCTCCAGTAGTAACTATATTAGAACAAACAATTGCCCAAAAGTGGTTTGTGAATGTTATAATACGAGTAGCTGAAGATTATGTCTTGGAAGTAGTAGTCCTAATAGATTCGAGAGTAGATTTAAACTGTATTCTTTCAAATACTTTTTGAAAACCACTCAAGTCCTTAATAGAGCTAATGGCAGTAAATTGTTGGTTGGCTATGAACTATTGGGAGTAATGGTATGCTTACAAGGAGTTTACCTTAAAACTCTATTTATTTTAGTAATAAACATAACTCAAGGAGTTATTCTATGATCGTTTTTCCTTAATATGCTTTGATACGATCCATTTTAAGAAATTGATAAAGTTGTGTATCAAGAAGGACTCCAAGATCGTCTAAAAATATCTTTGTATGAAACCGCAACCCGTTGCTTATATTGAAGCAAGAACCTTGGTATAATGAATATGCTACAATCAATTATGGAATGTTTGATTGATAAGTCAAAGAAGAAAGCCACGAAAATTATTCCAATAAGTTTAAAGAGTTTTAAAAGAACCAAAGAGAATGACAACTCTCCATTTTTGAATATTTAGTGATATTTCATCATCTTAGGGAGTCATTTTACTAATTGTATGATGGTTGTACGTTGATTGAGAGATTTGTTTTTAACTTTTCAAATTTTAAACTGACGATAGGATCTTTCTTTGACTTTTCCAGTTCTCCACCTTTTTTAAAAAAAATTTCTTCTTTCATTCTCTAAAGAGTGCTTTTTCTTTGTGATTTAAAAGATATTCTTTTCTCTCATACTTTAGTAAATCTTTATTTCTGGTAAACTTTATATCTCTTAATTTGTTGTTTTCTTGCTTTCTTTTTGTTTTGGTGCTCATTGTGAATATTTTTTTCTTTAGTGTCTATTGGCAAGTTCTCTTAGAAAGATTTTTAATAGGTTGAATCTTTTACTTGTTTATGTGAAAACCCATATCTTCAATGGGTGAACCTTAAAACATATCTAGTCTATATTTAAATCACTTTGGGACATTTCTAGTGTTTGGACTAACTCAACCCAGGGTATAGTAGACATGAATGTTTGAGAGGGCTGAGAACTTATGGTGTAAGTATGGAGTTTTGCTCTAGGAGGGTGCTGTAAAATGAGAGAATTTAGTGATCTTGAGTATACATCTAGTAAGAAGACATTGCTTGAGGCCCCTCGGGAGCTTAAGGGAGCAGTTGGCCAATCTAGAAAACCAAAGAAGAAGAAATCTATTGTTTGGAGCACTGAGGATGCTCTATTTGAGTTGAACTGTCCTCTTAACCATCCTTTTGGTGTTTATGAAGCAGTTCTTATTGAGTTGAAGAAGAGGTTAGAAATTCCTAACTCTATTGCTATAAGAGTCCCCTAAAGGGATTAGAGTATGCAAGTTCATCACCAGAAGGGTGGTAGCATTAAATTTGAGGTTTTTTTTTTAGTTTGGGCTAAGGCTGCTGCTTCAGCCATTTTTATATGGATATGATGTCCTACTTGGATTTGGCACTATGCCAATTAAATTTGAATGGTTAGAGAGTCTTGTGAGGCTTTATGTTATATGGAGTAATGCTAAACTCAAGGGCCTTTATGTTCTTAGGCTCTAAAGTCTTTATCAAACTAGGGATAACTCTACTTCACAGAAGGGTTTTTATTATCTTACTATGTAGAAAGAAAAAAAGGCTATTGTAGTAAAGAATTTGCCCCCCAGAAACGCCGGGTTGAAGCACATTTGGGTTTTTTGCTGAAGGAGAGTGGGGCAAGTTTATGGGGTCCCTATAGCCTTTGGCCATGTCCTCGAGCTTTTTCTAGGAAAGGTTATTTGTTTGCTCATTTTCTATTTCTTATTGCTTGATAAATTTGTTATTTGTTTTATTCTCTTTATGCTTATTTTTCTTTTTTTTTTAGCTGCTTTTTGGTCTTCAAAATCTAACTTCTCTAAGAAGGATAGGGTTATGTCAAAGCAGCTTTTGCTTTTAATGGTCCTTGTAGGGAGTTGCTCTCCTGGGACAATTTACTTTTTCTAATTTGATCAATGACAATCTTGCTCCCTTAAACTCTTCTAGGTCTTAAAACAAGCATAATTCCTTTTATTTATTGCTTTTGAATGTTACTGTTAATTATGTTGGTGAATAAAAGTTGTTAACTTTTATCTTGCTTTGCAACTATGAGGAAGGAGAAAAAGAGGTCTCTTCTTGACGTTGACCTAACTCTTGTGAAAGAGAAAAAGTAGCGACTTATTTTCAACGTTCTTGATATAAAGGTCAAAGGTATTGTGAGAGAGTCTTTTTTAGGTACTTCTCATACTAAGAAGGGGTTGGATGAAGCTCCAAAGACTTCTTAAGGGAAGGAGCCAACTGAAGTCTCTTCTCCTGTTTATGAAAGTTTTGCACATTTAGGTGTAGACACTCATTCTTCTTCTCCTCCCAATGAAATGACTCATCCTTCTCCTACACCTCTTTCTTGATCTGGTGGGAGAGGTATTGATGTAGGGGCTCCCACTGGACCTTTAACTTTAAGGCCTTAGTCGAGGTACGGACTAGGGTCACCATATTTTAAACTTCCCTTTTAAAAAAACAAGAGGTACAAGCACATATTGCCTCTTCTGAGGGAGGCAGAGTGAGCATTGCTCAAATATCGTGTTACATCAGTGCTAACGTACACATAACTTAAGCTATATCCTATGGATTTGGGTACTTGCTAGAGGTAATATCTTTTTCTTTGAAATCCCTCATTTTCATTTTTCATTGCTTATTTATAACTTTGTACTTGTTAAATTCTTGGTTTCTTTTTTTTTTTTATGGAATGGTTGCCCTCACTAGTCATCGTGACGGTATTTTATAATCAATCATTGATGTTTGAGATTAGTAACTACTAAGGTTGAGGTCATTAAGGCTAAAGAGGCCTTGAAGGAAACCAAAAATAGATGAGGCCTTTGAGTACAAACTCAATTCTTGCCTGGTTAAGCTGAAACACAATAAGGAGAAGGCAGAGGCTAAAGTGAAGGCAGCCCTAAGGCTGTGGTGGCTAAGAGCAGGGTTATTGTGTTCGAAGCTAAAGTTTAGGAGCTCAATGAGTAAGGGAAAGTCCTTTGGAAGGAATGCACTTTTCTTCAATAAGCAAATGAGGAGTTGGAGAGTAAGGTAGAAATTTTTAAGCTTCGACCAGGTGAGGAGGTGTCTTAGGCTTTGACTTAACTAGTGGATGTCTTTAAGAGCTGTAATGCTAGTTTTGACCTTTCCTGGGTAGAGGAGCTCTTTGTTGCTCCTGAAGGTGCTAATGAGAAGGTTGCTGCTCCCTATGCTGCTGCTACTTAGGTGATCAAGTTATTGTCAATTCTACTTCTGTTCCTCAAGATGCTTATTATATTGGTGATGCTCCTACTTTAACCCCTGTGGCTGCTGAAGACAACCCTCCAACCTTTTTATTTTTATTTTTCTTTCTATATTTTGAATTTCTGTAACAAACTTTGTTTGATGAATGAAAGAACTTTATTCCATTTTTATCTTTATATTTTAACATTTTTTGCTTTGAATTCTTCTTCATTTTTGCTTTGCTTGAATGCATTAAATATTTTGAGTCTTGGATATTGCCTTAATTTTTGGAGATTTTGTTGGGAATCAGCCTTTGAATTTGACTGCAACATTCTTTCGAGTAAGATGTTTGTAATATCAAGTGTTTTTTAAATAAGATGTTTGCTTTGACGTGGTCGATAGCTTTCTTTATTCCTTGTACATCTTTTTTTTCTTAAGATTTTTGTATTTGGAGAATTTTCTGTTATGAAAAGCCTTTATGGTAGATCCTTTTAATCTACCATTTGTTCATTTCACATTTAATACCCCATTGTTTTTGGGCCTATTTTCATCAATGATGTCTTTTGGGTGTGGCCATATTTTGTGACCTTTTTAGAATCTTTTGAAGCTTTTGGTAGTTAACTGTTTTCCCATGCATTAAAGGACTGTGCCTTTAGGTGGGATTTTCCTTGAGCCATTAGATCTGATCTATGGTTAGGCTTCAAAAGTCTTAAGATCTTCTTATATTGAAGGAAATAGTTTAAAATTTTCATATTTTGCCTTTTCTTTTACCCTGTTCTTGAGAGAGAAAGTTTTTCATTTTTCTAACATTCCTTCTTGAATCTTCTTCCTTTCAATTCATCTTCTATTGTAGGTAATGTTTCTTTGTGACAAAAAATTTTCTTTTCTTTCCCTTTTTTCTTTTATGGGTTTACTTTCAAATATTTTTTGGGTTTGTGTTGACTGACTCTTTTTAAAGCTTTTTTTGTTTGCATGGTAAGGACCTTTGGCATTCTTGTGATAGCACTTGACCGTCACTCTAGTAACTTCTAGTTTTGTTTCTTTATTGGGAATTATGTCCACCTTAAATCAGTCTGATCCCTATGATTTGAAGAGTTGAGTGAGAGTGACAGTAAAGACTGAACCAAGTGATGGTGAAGAAGTTCCATTAGTAAGGAAGAATAGTAAGGTTGTTCCTTCTTAGGGTGAGTCATTTTTTAGGAAGGGAGTTTTTGTTATCCCTTTGTCTTCTAACTTCTTAGAATTGATATCTTTTTTTTTTTTTACAAATATGCAAGTTGGTGACAATAGCCATAAGCTCAGTTGCCATAAAGAGTCTTCTTATGATTATCCTTATGTTTGGGGGTTTATTGGGTGTGTTTACTAGTAAGGACTAGCGAGAACACTTAACAAGTTAAGATCGGTCGATGACTCTTAGTCGTAGTTTATATACCACTTCTAGTCGAGGTCAAACCATTAGTCCCCATCACGACCCTTCTTTTATAATTGGTTATGGCTTATCTACTTTAGCTAGTCAAGGTCGAGGTGCCTTGGGGACTATTCATCAAAGGCCTGCTACTGTAGAGGATAGAGGGAAATGACTAGTAGACTCTTCTTAACCGAACTTTGTATCATCACTCTTAAGGGAAGAACCGACTAATTGTGATGTTGTTTATGAGCTAATCATGGGGAATCCTCCTATATTGTCCTCGACTTCTTTCTCTACTACTTTTAGAGGTAGATATCACTATTTACTTATACTTTTTATAGAAGCAAAGTGCTAGATCAGACCTTCTATTGCTAAAAAATGTGGGATTATGAACCCTTTTCTACTTGTCACGTGTCACTTATGAGTGCGATTAAGGTACTCTTCTTTGTCTTCTCACTGATGTTGAGTTATCCCCTTTGTGTGTACTGACATGTGTCCTCATCTATATTTCTTTAGGCAGTGTATATCTTGTTACTTTATTATAAGGTCATTCTTGGGGTTGATCCATGATAATGTGAAGATCTTTAACCTTAAGCAAGATCTGGCCAATGCTATGAAGCAATGTCGACTTAAAGATAAGGAAGTAAATTTTTTAGAGAAGAAGTTTAAGGAGATGTCTGTTAAGGCTATAACTGTTGAGAATACTTTAATGCCAAAGCAAAGTCCATCAGAACTAAGCTACTGGAGGTGTCGCTTCGACCGAGAGTTGTTAAGTTGGTGTGTAATGTATAGAGTGACGTATAATATTAATATTTTATACATGCAATGGAAGTATCATATATAATCTGATGTAGGACAAACGTTGATTGGTCATAATTTCGTTCGCGAAGACGAAAGTTGTTGATATCGTTCAACGAAAATTAAAATTAACAATGGTAGAATACCAATTCAAAGAAAAGTTTTTGATACTTGTTTTTTGAAATTACCAAGTCTGCATGCTTTCCCCCCTCATCTTTTGTGTATTTATAGAGACCTATTGGGATATCTAGCATTTATTATAGTAATTAATTACAGCTAACAACTACTAACTACCAACTATTACCAATAACTAAGGCACTTGGAATGCCAACATTTATTACAACACAATTAATGAAAACTACCAAAATTGCCAATACGAAGTTTTACTTCAAAAATGACTGTCAAACTTTTAACCACAGCAATAAATGTAGTTGTAGGTTCTAAGAAGTTTCTCATCACATGGGCTACTCATATGGGCTGCTGTGCTGTTGTTCCCCATCATTCTCCTTCACTTGAAAAAAAACTCATCCTAAAGTTAATAGTTTTCCTTCAGGATGATAGGTGGAGATATCTACTATGTTGAAAGTTTTTTATAAGTCCATGTCATCAGGTAGGTCTATCACATATGCATTGTTATTTATTCTCTTCAAAACTTTAAAAAGACCATAATCTTTATCTTAATTTGCCATGAACTCCCACAGGCAGCTTCTCCTTATGTAAATGAATCATCATTTTATCACTCACATTAAACACTTGATGTTTTCGATGCTTGTCTGCAGCTGCCTTATATTTGAGGCTATTCTCCTCCAATGATTGATGCACTGATGAAAATCAAGGCAACAAAAATAGAAGCAACCATGATCCATTGCACATTAGGGATGGTCCAATCACGAAGGCTAAACCTAAGAGGATGCATCAAGTTTTGCAGGGGCTTATTGAAGCTAGTTGGGCCAAGACACAAGGGGTTATATTTGCACAATAAGAACAAGGCCTGGTTAATTTAATTCAAGTCTAGGATTGAAGAATATATTTTTACTCAATATTAGTGGGCTAATATTATTAGTAAAGCCTAATTATATTATTTAAGATTTGTTAGACGTGCCTATGATATTTAAGGCTAGGAAAAAACTTTATTAAAGTTGATTAATTTTATTTTCTTTGAATTTGTCAAAACTACATAAATAAGAATTAGGGCTAAACCTTCCTTATTAAGTTTAATCCTTATTTGACAAGGAATGAATAGATTTACTTCTGATTTTTAGGGTTTTTAAAGGCTATAAATACCTTGTTAAAAGCCTTAGAAACAACAGACTTTGTTATTTGGAATTTGAAAGAGTATTAAAAACTATCCAGCTTTGTTCAATTGAGAACTTGTGATTCTTTTTATCCAGTTCATCTTGTGGTGTATAAATCTGACTTATTACTCATTATATAACCTTGGTTCTTATCTCTTTATTAGACAACGGGTCTTGGTATCTGATTTAGCATTTTTGAGTTTGTTAACAATGTATTGGTGTTGGGTTTCACTTTTTTAGGCATGGTTCGCATCATGCACTTCCTGGAATATCTTGGAATAGGTATCCGCTAAAGTAAACACAGTTGCACTAGAACCTGCAATAGAAGAAAGTTTGACTGGTCCACAACATACCTCAGAATTTTAGTAAAACCAATAGAGAAATAAGTCCTTTCGGTGGAATAGTTGACTGAATTGTTGTAAGCAAACTCAACTTGTGTCAAACTAAAGTCCCATTAGCCCTTATTGTTTCCACATATGCATCTAATTCTCAAAGAACAGTTTACCACTGCTGTTTGGCCACCGGTTTTGGGATGTGCTGTGCTAGAAAACTTCAATGTAGTCCCAAACCTTTTTCATAAAGTTATCCAAAAGGCTGCCAAGAATTTACTATTCTTATCTGAAGTGATGGAAAAGGGGTACACCATACAAACGAACAATTTCTTTAAAGAACAATTTGGCTACACGATGTGCATCTGTTGTCTTATGACATAGAATAAAGTGTGAGATTTTAGAAAATTGATCAACCATAAAAAATACAGTAACACTTCTCCTTTAGGTTCTTGGTAAACCAAGTATAAAGTCTATAGAGATGTCATCTCAAGTTGCATTTAGAATAGGCAAATATATGTACAAACCTATGTTTTGTGGCTACCCCTTACTTGTTTGACAAGTTGGGCATCTTTGCACAAACTTTCCAGCATCTCTTTTAAGTTAAGGCCAATAATAACGTTTCTCTAATTCAGATATGGTCTTGTCTCTACCCACGTGGCCACTTTTGTCACTAGAATGCATTTCCCTAAGCAACTTGTCACATAATGAGCTTCTTGGAATTCAAAATCTGCTCTCCTTGAACAAATACCCATCTTGGACCAAATATTCTCCTAATGGCTGTTTCATTAGGTACTTAGTCCATACATTGCCAAAGTCTTCATCATTCTTATATAGTTCCTTAAGTTGTTCGAAACCTAGAACTTCAGTAGAAATGGTAACAAGTGGCATAATGACTTAGAGCATCTAATACTTTGTTAGTAATTCCATAGTTATGAACAATAACATAATTGAATATTTCAAGATAAGTTGTCCGCCTAGACATATTATCAACATACTTTTGCCCTTAAAAGTGCTTGCAAGATTAATGGTCGGAGTAGACAATAAATTATTTAGGCAAAAAATGTGCTTCCTATATTTTTAGAGCACGGAACACAGCATAAAATTCTTGTTGATATGTTGGCCACTTTTGTCTTGCTTCACTTAACTTCTCGTTAAAGAATTAATAGGCCTCTTTTCTTGTGAAAGACTAGCTCATATGCCAATCCCACTTACGTAACATTCAATCGTGAAAGTTTTTGCAAAGTCAGGTAGAGATATAATAGGTGTAGTAGTCAATTTTCCCTTGATCAATTCAAAGCTACAATCAGCAACTTCTTTTCATTATAATCGTTCTTTCTTTAAGCAATTTGTAATGGGTGCCACAATGGTACTGAAAGTTTTAATGAACCTATGATAGAAAGGCACTAGGCCATGGAAACTCCTTACACCTATTAGTGTTTTCAGTTTTGGCCATTTTCTAATAGCTTTCACCTTTTCCTCATCCATATGAATTCCCTCACTACTTACAACAAATCCTAGGAACACTAGTTTATTTGTTAAAAATACACATTGCTTTATGTTTACAAATAGCTCATTCTTTCTCAACACAACTATAATTTGCCTAATATGATCAAGGTGCTCTTCTACATTCTTACTATAGATAAAAATATTATCAAAATAGACTATAACAAAGTGGGATAATAAAAGTTTAAGTACCTAGGTTATGAGATACATGAATGTATTTGGCGCATTAGACAACCCAAATTGTATGACTAACCACTCATATAGCCCATCTTTTATTTTAAAAGCTGTCTTTCATTCATTTCCCACATGAATTCTAATTTAGTGACATCCACTCCGCAGATCTATCTTGGTTAATACTTTAGCACCACTCAACTGATCAAGCAAGTCTTCAAGTCTAGGGATGGGAAATCGGTACTTTACGGTTATTTTGTTTATAACACTGATCAAGCAAGGCAGGTACACCACAAAGACATTACTTTCTCATATATGTACCTTTTGTGGTAGCTCCTCCATCTTCTCTTTCAAGATTTCATGTTCCTTTGGACTTATACGATAATGGGCCAAGTTTGGCAAGCTCACTCTAGGAACAAAATCAATGCATGGTTAAATATCTCACATTAGAGGCAATTGTATCGGTTCCGCCATTATATCAACAAATTATGCTAATAAGCCTTGAACCTTCTTAGGTATAGGCACGAGTTCCTCCATTCCCTTCACTATTAGAAAAGCACAGGTTTTGTCACTTTTCATGTCCTCCACAAACTCATTTTCTCTAAGAACCACGGACAATATTGCCTTCTCCTTCACTTTTGGCAAAGTGAACTCTTATTGGTTTGGAACCACAACTATCCGCTTATGATTCCAAGTGAAGGTATAAGTGTTGTCCCTCCCCTTTTGAGCTGCATTAGCATCAAACTGCCATGGCCTACCTAGTAACACATGACATGCATCCATCTCTACAACATCACAAAGAAATTTAGATTTGTAAGTCTTCCCCAAAGGTGGTAAATAGCATTGTTGTATAATTTACTTGCTAAGCCCCTTCTTTATCCAACCAATGCTGTACAGGGCTGGATTTGGTTGTATTTTAAGTTTAAGTTGCTCAACAAGGCTTTGTGAAACCAAGTTCTCACAAATATAACTATCAATCACAAATTTACACACTTTATTAGCGACAATGCATTTACCTTCAAAGTTACATTTGTGTTGTGTCTCATTAGGTTGTTTTAGAGTGTATAGCAACCTCCTTACAATGATACGACTTCCTCTTCATCTTTTTTAGCCACTTCAAAGTAACTATCATCCTCTGTTGTTTCTTGTTCATCATAGTCCTCTCCAGGCTCACATTTGGTGACATTGGCAAATTTGCATCTAGGATAATCACTAGATCTGTGCCCAATCTCATTACACTTAAAACATCTAATACCTTTTGAACTATTCACTACCTTACCCTTTATCTCAGGTTTTCTTTTGCTTGTCTCTTTACACTTAAACTCTATAGGCTTGCTTTCAAATGTAGTATCGGTAGGCTTAGTGTTTGGTTCAATTCTAGAATAGTGTGGTGCCCTTAGATACCTCTTGGTTTTGTTAGTCTCTCAACCTCCAATGCCAAGTTTTGTACTTGATTTATGAACCATATTTGTTGCATGACCAACCTATCTTGGATTCTATCACTCAACCTGTTGATATCCTAGCCACTTGTTTATCCTCTATTTATGTCAAGTTGCACCTAACTTACAACCTTAGAATCTTTTATGTATAATATGAAATAGAAGGGGTTCCTTAGATGCAATTTTGGAACTGTTGGAAGAGAGTTTGTTCATAATCTAATAGTAGAAAATGCCCCATTAGAAGTGCTTTCATTTGGTGCCAATAACGAATATATGGCTGTCCTCTTGATCTTAGACTTTTTTGATGGCGTTGCCACCAAGCACCCGCACCCCCACATAGTTTGTAGGCCACTAAAGCTACTTTACATTCTGGACTTACATTTATAATTTCAAAGAAACGCTCTACCTCATACTCATAATCCAAAAACTGTTCTATATCAGTAGCACCATTAAAAGTAGGCAAATTAGCTTTTACCTTGTAAGAGTCATCATGTTGGCGTTATTGTCTCCCTTTTAGCAAAACCTCACCATTAAATTCTCCCTCGATTTTCTCTCCTTCAAAATCACCAACTAGAGGGGTAAAACGGTTAGGCCTTTGCCATACACCCATAGCTACTCCTATTGTTCGCAGGTTAACCTCAAGCTTATCTTCAGCTTCTTCTACCAAATTGACATTAATCGATGCAGATTGTGGCTATCTATATGGTCTTCTCCTTGTAGGCATTGATTCTTATTATACTGGATCATTAACTATCAAACACATAACTAGTTTGGTTAATGCTGCCATGCATTTCTGTAATTTAACATACGTGCTTCCATTCTTTGCTTGAGTGCATTCAAACATCTTCGATCAAGTCACTAGGGCCTGCCATCTCAAAATAAGGCTCTGATACCACCTGACGCAAGACAAACGTTGATGGGTTGTGATTTCATTCACAAAGACAAAAGTTATTGATATCGTTCAACAAAAATGAAAATTGAGAATGATAGAATACCAATTCAAAGAAATTTTTTTAATACTTAATTTCTTAAACTACCAAGTTTGAATACTTTCCCCCTTATCTCTCATGTATTTATAGAGACCTTTGAGATGTCTAGCATTTATGACAACAATTAATGACAACTTACAACTATTAACTACCAATTATTACCAATAACTAAGGCACTTGGAATGCCAGCACTTATTAAAACACAATTAATAAAAACTACCAACAACTACCAATACTAAACTTTTACTTCAAAAATGACTGTCAAACTTTTAACCACAGCAATAAATGTAGTTATAGGCTCTAAGAAATTTTTCATCACATGGAGTACTCATATGGGCTGCTGTGCTGTAGTTCTCCATCACATTATACACTTAATATAGCATAATCAAACACATATATTTCATAAATATTCATATGTATCATTTAAATTAAATTGCAAGTAAGGAAACTAACCCGGATTGAAGGTACCTTTCCAATTCTTTAAGAACTCAAATCTCCAAGTCTTGAGCTCATCTTGAAGTATGTTGTTGCATAATTCTAGTTCAAAACTAAAACCGATGGGTGTGAAACTCAAACAACAGCTCTAAATTTCCAACAATAGGTGGTTTAGCTCTTAAAACACTTTGATTCTTATGTATATGTTCCTTATATGAGATGAGATGGAATTGAATGTTTTAGTTCTCTTGTTCTAATGCCTTTTATGGCCTACCATTAAACACACATTAGTGGAGATAATTGATCACTTTCAACCAATTTCTACATTCCACTAAAAATGGTCGGCTATTTACGCTTAAAATGTAATGCGACTATCGTAGTATAAATTGAGGTGTCGATCCCATGAGGAAACTTTTGGCAAAATAAGTTGGTGAAGTAAAATATTAAAGTAGTAGCAAATGAGAAAATTAATTAATTAGTTTAAGTGAATGAGATAGAATTGTCTATGAATTGAGGAAAATGTCTTATGATGATTTAAGCAAGACTTCGAGAATCACAATTATGCTTTATAAATCTATTCTATACTTTGATTCAATGTTTATAACTCAATTGACAGTTTTACATCTAAACAATCAATCGGAAGATATGTAAAATATAGCACATTTGATAACACATGCATTTGATATCACTAAACTATTTTGCAAAATTTAACACAAATCATGTTCATTTATACAAGTTATCTAAGATCGACAACATATCATTTTGACAATATTGCAGTGAAAGATCAACTTGAATATAAAACATTTATTGCCTTTACATGTTATCCAAGATCGAAAATATATCAATTGACAATATTGCAGTAAAAGATTAACATATAAAATAATATAACCAATAACAATTATAATTCAACAAGAATCACATAAGAAAAGTATGACTGAAAATATATGAAACATGAGAATTATAACCTTTGGATTATAGAAAATAAAATAGATAAGAGTTTAAGCATAATTAAACTTACAAACATTTGTAGCTCTTGACAACGAATCAAAGCATAGAAGTACATTTATTAAACACAAAAGGTCATATCTTAGCCTTGCCAAGAACTCTAGCCTAGATTACAATACATGTTAATGAGAAGAAAATAAGAGAGAATTATCTAATGTTGAAAACGTCCAAAGAGTGTCCTTATATAGGCAATGAATGGAAATGTGTTAAGTGTGACATCAATCTTCAATAATTTAGGCCAATAACTCGTTTACCCATTTGTAGCACATTTTTGATAATGTAAATGACCGATGTAACTTCTGTGGCCGATATGAAAGTTGTAGAATTTGTCTCGTTTTTTCCATATCCACCAGGTTCATGCAAATTTGATGAGTATCCAATGAGATATGGGAAAAATACCAAAGATGTGTCAGATTTCAGCCAACAACTCTTTTACCCAATTGCAATACAATTTGGTCTATGATAACGGTTGATTTGGACTTTACCATAAAAATAAGAGTTATTGATAATTAAGTCAGTATTTCAGAGGTTCAAGAATTATACCAATTAGATATGTATTTTGTGAGATACGGTCCAAATACTTGAGTTGGGTCAAGCTTAGCGGAAGTTGTAGCTCGATTCTATTGTATCTCAAGTTTTGGCCCATAACATGTTGGATTTGGCTTTTTAACTATTCTTAAAGTTTATGTGAGATTGAGTCATGTTACTCCAAGTTCAAGAATTTCTTCATTTTGATTTTTACATTGATAATTATGTCTATTTCACCTAAACCTGTGCAAATAATATTCATTAATCACAATTTAAGGAGAACACTTTATTTCAAGCTAAACATACAAGAAAATGCTAACATTAGTGACATTAAATAGTGACTGAATCTTTTAACAAATATGCATTTTCATGTGTTCATCACCGGCCATACATTTGTGCATTACAAATGATAATGGTTCTTTGCATTATTTAATGATTTATATCCTACCATGATGTTTTACTACATTATTATTATTATTGGCAAACATCATTCATTGCATTATACAAGTGCTTGTTTCACTTAACAATAAAATAAAAACAATTAAATATACGTATTATTTATTTAATATTATTTATTTATTAATTATTCAAAAAATATTTTTGAATAATTTCTATTTACCTTTTTAGTATTTATTAAGAAGGTTAATGAGTGATTTCATGGTAAAATAATTAATGGACCAAAATTATGCTACTTGTTAACTTCTTATTAGTTAACAATTCTTGTCAACTAATTTAGTGATATACTTAACATTTAAGTCTTGACAAGTGTACAATTTAAGGAACCCTGAAACATATTTTGGGTTTGTTGGAATTACTTGGACCAAACTGTTTAATCTAATACGTTATCCCGGTGCACAACGAGTACACTTCATATTTTAAAACTCTCTAGGTTTACATTCGGTTTGTCATATGAAAGTTGTCCATACGTCCGTGAACAATGTCCTGCATACATGTTATGGATCTTAGAAAGCGGCACGTTAGACCATACAAGTTGAGGTAATAACAAATTCATATAAACCCTCAATCATAAATATCTTGAAAGAGTAGAGATATAGATCAACACCGTCAACTATCCATATACTCGATTGTAAAATTATCTCTAGATTTATATTTCAATACGTAATATCTGTAAACACTTTTTCGATATTATTTATCCCTAATAAAACTCTTTTCCCGGGTATAGCTGTTTATGGCCACAAGACTTTCTAAAACATAATCTTGGAGCATCATGATATATTATCATCCAAGTGAACTGATGAATCTCATATCTACATACACCGGACTCCATAAGCATCAAACTATACCCAACGATACCCAGCGGTCAGACCATGAGTTCTGACATATGTGAAACCAAAGTATGGTGGATCACTCATAAGCTCATTATAGCGCTCAAGTTAAAGGACCATGAATACTGCTCAACTCAAAAGAACCCTCAATTGATGGCTTTATGGGATATCTATTGGAGGATCTCGTGAGTCTGTTCAGTACCCAGTCCTTACTAAATACCTATATCTCTATACAAACCTCTACTAAACTCATGGTCTGCTAAGACTAATCATCTGAACTATCCAGATATAGATATATAGTGATCTATATATTATAAGGTCTTCATTAACAGACTCGCATCAGTGAAGATAGATCAGGAACATTGTATTTGAGAGCATATTTGCATAAAAAGTTTCTGACATATGTGGAACTAAAGTATGGTGGATCACTCACAAGCTCATTGTGGCGCTCAATTCAAAGGATCATGAATACTGCTCAACTCAAAAGGACCCTCAATTGACGACTTTATGGGATATCTATTGGAGGACCTTGTGAGTTTGTTCAGTACCCAGTCCTTACTGAATATCTGTATCTCTATACGAACTCCACTAAACTCATGGTCTACTAAGACTAACCATTTGAAATATCTAGATATAGATATATATTGATCTATATATTATAAGGTTTTTATTAACAGACTCACATTAGTGAAGATAGATCAGGAATATTGTATTTGAGAACATATTTGCATAATGACATTTCCTAGCACCACTTGCAACTATATATATTCTCAAGTCTTTGTCCTATTTTAGACAAGGCTATAACTCTTTAGATTTAGCTGACTCTTATAACCTAGTAACTCTTATCAGTGCTAAGTATTAGTTATTATAACTCTCAGCGTTGCTAAGAATTAGCATTGATCTAAACTTTTTCAGATCATAAAATGTCTGAAACATTACAAACATCTTACCATATATAAAATATAATTAGCAATTTAATGAAATGATAATAGTATAAATATAAAACAAATATTCATACTTAAAAAGGATGGCATATAAGCACAAATCTCAATAACTCTCGCTTGCTTTTAGCGCCATTCACGATGGTTTCTAATACCCATTGACTCCACATGTCTTTCAAATATATTTGGAGTTAAGGCTTTTGTAAGTGGGTCCGCTACATTATTCATAGAGTCTACTCTATAAACTATTATATCTCCTCTAGCCAAAATTTCTTTAATGTTATGGTATTTCCTTTCCATATACTTAGACTTTTGGTGTGCTCTCAGCTCTTTGGTTTGTGCAATAGCTCCATTGTTATTGCAGAACAATAGTATAGGATCCATTGGACTCGAAATTATTTCAAGTTCAAAGACAAATTTGCGTATCCACATTGATAATTCTGTTGCTTCTGAAGTTGCAATATATTCTGCCTCTTTTGTGGAATTAGCAATGGATGACTGTTTGTTACTTTTCCAACTGATTGCTGCATCGTTGAGAATGAACACATATTCAAATATAGATTTTCTATCAATTGGATCAGACTAGAAGTCTAAATCTATATATCCTCTCACTTCTAAGTCACTTTCTCCATTTATCAAAAACTTATCCTTGGTACCCTTAAAATATTTCAGGACATATTTCACAGCCATCCAATGAACTTCGCCTAGATCAGACTGATACCGACTTATAACACTTATAGCCATACTGATGTCAGATTTTGTACACATCATGGCATACATCAAGCTTCCTATAGCTGATGCATATGATATGTTAGACATTCTAACATTTTCATCTTCAATTTGAGGACACAACTTTTTCAAAAGATGAACGTCATATCTAAAATGTATATTAACTGTCTTATAATTACTGAAATTATACATTTCTAAGACATTATCTATGTAAGATGATTGAAAGAGTCCTATAAGCCTCTTAGCCCCATCTTTATACCCAATATAGGAAGCCTCTCTTAAATCTTTCATGGATAAATTCTTACTAAGGTAGCTTTTGACTGACTGTAACATACCAATATCATTTCTGATAATGAGTATGTCATCCACGTAGAGAACTAATAAGACTACCATTCTCCCACTGCTCATTTTATACACACACGATTCCTCTTCATTTTTGATGAAATCAGATCTTCTCATTATCTCATCAAAAACAAATTCCAACTTTGGAAAGCCTTCTTAAGTCGATAAATAGACTACTTTAGTTTGCATACAAGACCAGGCGTTTGGCTGGATGTAAAATCTTTAGGTTATTCCATATAGATCTCTTCTTCATGGTGTTCATAGGAATGCTATTTTTACATCCATTTGCTAAATTTCATAATAATAATATGCAGCAATTGCCAAACAAATTCGAATTAACCTAAGCTTCGCTACTGGTGAGTAGGTTTCCACATAATCAATCCCAAATTGATGAGTATAACCTTTCACAACTAGACGGGCTTTAAAAGTCTTTACTTTTCCATCGAGCCCATGCTTTCTCTTGAAAATTAATTTACAAGAGATAAAAACAATTTCTTCAGGAAGCTTAACCAAGTCCCAGACTTGATTTTGATGCATTGAGTCAATTTCAAATTTTATGGCTTCTTGCCATTTTCTCGAGTCGATGTCTAACATCATCTTTTTACAAGTCAAATGATATTTTTCTTCAACCAAGAAAACATCACGAGCACCTTCAGGTATAGAACCTTACCTTTCAAGTGGCATCGATATCCTTTTTGACCTATGTAAAGGGTGTGTCAAAGGTATTCCGCTAAATCGAGCTTAAGGTTTCATCGTTGGTTCATTTAAATCCCGATTGACTTTATCTAGTTCAATCTTTTTGCAATTTTTATGATCCATAAGAAACTCTTTCTCTAGAAAAGTGGCATGATGAGAAATGAACATATTAAATCTTAATGTACTTAAGACTCAGTTTCCTTCTAGTCCATATCTCATATGAAGTGGATGAAACAGCTTTCGATGGAACTCTGTTCAATATATGAGTAGCAGTTTCTAGAGTATAACCTTATAGATATTCAAGGAGATTAGTGAAGCTCATCATCAATCGAGCTATATCTAATAAAGTTTGATTCCTTATCTTTGAAACACCATTGTGTTATAGAGTACTTGAAGGACTATATTGAGCGAGAATCCTATTTTTCTTTAAATAGTATAAAAATTCACTGCTCATGCATTCACCACCTCAATTTGATCGAAGGCACTTGATATAATTTTCATTTTGTTTCTCTACTTCGAATCAAAAATCTTTGAACTTTTCAAAAGTTTTTTACTTGTATTTTATTAGAAACACGTATCCAAATTGTGATAAATTATTGATAAAGATAACAAAGTATCGAAACCCACACATTGTAGTGTGATTCATTATATCACATACATCAATATGGACAAGTTCCAATAAATCAGTGGTACAGTGTCCAGCACCAATAAATGGAGCGTTGGTCATTTTCCCTTGAATACAAGATTCACAAACTGGATAAGGATCTATGGTCAAATCAAGTATCCAACCATCATTGACTAGACGATTTTGGGGTCTCACACCTATATAACATAATCTCAATGCCACAATTCTATATCATTTAAAGTTTTTAAGTCATTATCAGCATTCACCTGTACATTCATGACATTTTCTGTTGTATCTAATATATAATAACCATTAATCAATTGACATTCAGCCAATAAAATATTATCCAAATCATATAAATATAAGGAACAATTCTAAATAAATATATGATATCACTCATTGTCCAATACAAGAATAGAAATAATTTGCCGGATAATATTTGGCACATAATAATAATTATTCAATACAATAATTTCATTACATGGAAGAAGTAAATTAAAATATCTAATAGCTTCAACCTGCAAGAAATCACCATTCCCAACGCAAAGTTGTACTTTTCTAAGTTGTAACAGTCTAAATTCTTTCAGATCCTACAATACATTGAAGATATGAAAAGGACACGCAGTATCTATTACCCAACCAGTACTAGCATCTAATGCTAAAGAAATATCAATAATAGGTAAATACATACCCGAGTGCGTCTTCTTAATCATGGCAAGATATTTTGGGCAGTTCTGCTTTCAATGCCTACCCTCGCTGCAAAAGAAACATTTTTCTTTTGTTTTGTTCTTATGTTGTTGATAAGTACATTTTATACATTATATTGTATCTCTTCTAAACTTGATAATTGCTTAATTTAAATAAGAATATATGGCTTTTTATGTGTATTAATTTTATTTTGTAGGTTTCAAGTTATTGGAGCTGTTTGGAATGAAAACTCAAAGAAAACAAGCAAACAAAAAATGCTACGGTGTCTATGAACGGTGCCAATAAATAATATATATACTACAGTAACCTAATACAGTTCCGAGGGTTTACAGTGCCCTGGCACCAAATCAGGCAGAATGCTTACTGCCCGGGAGACAAAAAATGGCGCCCAAGCGCCACCATCTGTTTTATTAGTCATATTATTGCTCTAATTTGAAGCCTATAAATACTACCTTTTTGTCACTTCTCACATTATCAAAGATGAGCACGAAATTAAGAGAGAATTAAGAGGTTTTAGTGAGAGAAATACCATTGAAGCTTGGATTAGGGGAGATCATTGAAGATTGAAGGCTTCCAAGGGCTTTACCAACTAGTTCCTTCTTTCTCTTTAACTCTTTTACATTTAATTCAAGTTTATAATTGTGATTTGTGTTATTTTGAACATGAGTACTTTTGTGAATATTTGGATTGATGTAATTAGGTATTTTCTTATGGATTGCCAGATTATATGTTTTAGGACTTGATGGAATTCTATTGAACAATATATGTTGATGTTGTTAAGTGATTAATGACTATTTTGTGTTATTTATTTATGCTATTTATGTGATCAATGCTTCTAATTACATTGAAAAATGGATTAGATGATTTAAACAAATTAGGTTTGTATTTGGGAGAGTCTACCCATATGCTGGTTGTAAAAAGCATAGTTTTGAGTTTGTTGAGTTGAGAGACTAATGAACTTAGGGTAGTCATATAAGGGGTAGCTTAATGCATGTTTGTATAACGGATTAGATAGGGATATCAACATAATTGTATATGTATAGAGTCTCATTCAACACTCGGGAGAGGGCATGAGATTAGTTTTAAACCTTAGATTAATGAATGCATTAGATTAATTGTTAATCACTAATTATAAAGAGCATAGAAACAATAAAGGAAAATCAAGTCTCTAGAACCCCATTTCTATAGAACTCTCATTCCTTTAATTTATCGATTTACTTAGTTTAAAGTATTTTCAATTCCACAATTTAACTTATCCTTTAGATTAGCCTAGATAAAGTTAAGTTGCTAATACTGTAGTAATTTGTATTAATTTAGGACACTAATCCTCGTGGAAATGATACTCACTCATCACTTTGTTACTTGATCATAACTCGTACACTTGCGGTTACAATTCGCATGTTTATAATTTTGCGAACAAATTTTTTGTGCCATTGCCGGGAATTGAGAACTTTGAATTGGTGCTAATATTGTGGATATGCAACTTGATTTTAATTTAGGTATTTTATTTTTGTTTTTGAGTTATGGTTTTATTTTGGTTGTTTAAAGGTGTTGGGAAGAGCTAGCTTAGAGCTTTTGCCCTTTGATCCAAAAGTTGAGCACACTTTTCAGAGGCTTAAGAGAGAAAGGAGAGATCAAGCTCAAGTTATGGCTGACAGAGTTAACAACAACTGACAACTACAGACATTAAGGGACTATTTTAGGCCTATGGTTAATAAGAACTATTCAGGGATTCGGCGCCAAGTAGTTCAAGCCAACAATTTTGAATTAAAGCCAGCCCTTATTAACATAGTTCAACAAAATCTATATGAGGGATTGCCAAGCGAAGACCCAAATGTGCATGTTACAATGTTCTTGGAGGTGTGTGATACTATAAAGTTATGGAAAGTCACGGAGGACGCCGTTCGTCTATGCTTGTTCCCATTCTCTCTTAGAGATAAGGCAAGAGGATGGCTTAAATCATTGCAACTGGAAAGTATCACAACATGGGAAGAGCTTGCTCAATGGTTCCTTACCAAATTTTTTCCACCATCTAAGACTTTACAACTTCGTGGGAGGATAGCACAATTTAGGCAATTAGATTTCAAGCCTTTCTATGAAGCTTGGGAGTGGTTTAAGGACCTAATTTGGAGGTGCCCCCAACATGGATACCAAGATTGGTTCCAAGTATAAATATTTTACAATGGACTAAATGGGAAAACAAGAATTGTTGTAATGTGGCGGTAGGTGGTACATTATTTTCAAAAATTTCAGAAGAAGCTCAAGTTTTGTTGGAGGAGATGGCATGCAACAATTACTAATAGTCTAATGAAATGTCTATTGTGAGAAGGGTTGTCAGAGTGCATGAGGTTGATCCAATTGTTGCACTTTTGGCTCAAGTATTAACTTTAGTTAATCAAGTTTCTGCACTCTATGTCAGAAAGTCTTCTTCAAGCAAGAATCCAACAATGATTACTAATGTATTCTATACTGATGATGGTAGTGAGCTGGAGCATCTGTAATATGTCGACAACCAGAATTTCAATTACCAGAATAACAATATGCCACCCTACGTGCTTACATATTATCATCCCAAGCTTTGAAATCATGAGAACCTTTATTATAGTAATACAAAAAATGCTTTACAACTGTCATCGGGGTTTAATCAACCAATAGTTAAGAAGAAACCCTCATTAAAAGATCTCTTGAGAACTTTTATTGTTGAGACGAGGGAGAGGTTCAACAAAGATGAGGCTCGACTTGATAACATAGAGACACATTGCACCAATATGAGTGCCACTATAAGTCATTAGAGAGGCAAGTTGGCCAATTTTCCAATACAATCAAGAACCAATCTTCTAGGATGTTTCCAAGTGACACGGAGCCTAACCTAAGAGAGCATTGCAATGTCATCATCCTTAAGAGTTGTATGGAAGTAAAAATTCGGAGAAAAGGGTGGTTGAAGGTAAAGAGAAAGAAGTTATTGTTGAACCATCTAAGATAAATCACAAACCTAACTCTATTTCCTTCCCGGACAATCCTCCTATCATTATCCCACCATTGCCTTACCCTCAATGCGTCTACAAAAATAAGTTAGATGATCAATCCTCTAAAGTGCTTGACAACTTTATAAAGATTCACACTAACATTCTTTTTATGAATGTCTTTGAGAAAAAGCCAAATTATATGAAGTTCATAAAGGAAGTGATGTTAAAGAAGAGAAAGTTAAAGAACTATGAAACGGTGAGGCTAACGAAGGAATGTAGTGCAATAATCCAAAAGAAATTACTGTAAAAGATGAAGGATCCAGGTAGTTTCACCATCCCATGCACTATTGGGGAATCTAATTTTAAAAAAACCTTGTGTGACCTTTAAGCAAGGATAAATCTCATGCCTATTTTTGTCTTCAACAAGTTGGGTCTTGGTGATGTAAAGCCCATTGCAATTTTCTTACAAATGGCGGATAGATCTATAACTTATCCATGGGGGGTCATTGAGGATGTGTTTGTTAAAGTAGGCAAATTCATCATACTAGTAGACTTTATGGTCATTGATATGGAGGAAGATAAAAATGTTCTTATAATTTTTGGGCAACCATTCTTAGCTACCAGAAGAGTTCTCATTGATATAGAGAAGGGAGAGATGAAAATGATGGTGCAAGATGAGGAGGTCACATTCATTGTTTTCAAGGAGATGAAGTTGTCGAATGACTCTAAAGAATGTTTGAAGATTGAAAACATAGATCTAAATGGTAGGAAGGAAATAGATACCATTCAACCCCAAGTTCATGGCAAAACAAAGATGCACCGAACAAGGAATAAGATGAGGCATGGCAAGAACATGATGGAAAAGAAATCAAATACTGACAACCGTGGTTCATTCTTTTATCCAAGGCTAAAACTCTTTTCGAGAAAGCTCAAAACAAGAGAGTTGGGGTCATTTCTTGTTGAACACCTTGTGAAATTTTGGAAATCAAGGAAAGAGATTGACAAAGCTATTGAATACACACAAAAGCACCAAAACGGAGAAGTGTTCCATAGGAAAAATGCCACCAAAGTCTAATTTGATCCCCCATGAAACTAGAAGAGTTAAGCCAAAGATGGTAAATCAAGCCGAATATGTTAAATCAACCCAAGTGAATTTTAATTTTTAATTTCGATTTTAGTTTTTTGTGTTTGTTTTTCTTTCTTGTAATGTGTTAAAATAGCAAGTCATCACCTCATAATGCGTGAGAAAATGAGCAAAGGTAGAGCCAATAAGGTGCAGCCCAATAGAGCTCAAAACAAAAGTCAAGCAAATTAAGGGCTTTGAGCACTAACTTAAGCAATAACTTCAGCCTCAAGATTTGAGCACTGCCGCATTAAGCCATCGACTACAAGGGAAGTGTCTTTTACTTACTCTCATTTTGTCATTGTGGACTATGTCAACTTTACGTTTGGGGTAGGGAAATACTATTTGATGTTCATTTACCGTGTTTGAATATGCTTACTCTTTATGACTGTTGTTCTTAGTTGTTGTATTTTGCATGCAATTATTTTTTCATATTCACCTTTAGTTATGGGTTGGTTGAATGATAGTAGTCAATGATATGATATAGAAACATGATTTCAAATGCTACTTCTTTTGGAAACAATGAATGTTGTAATTGTTTGCTTGGTAATTTAGGACAAATTCGGCTTCACTTTGTGACGACTTGATACACGTAGTTAGAATCATTTAGTTTTTATGCTTACTTAGAACACTTTTATGCACAACAAGATTAATTAGGGTCTCAAAAATACACTAGAACTTGTTTGAGTATCACTCAAGGCGAAATCATAGGGCATACGTAATTGAAGATATGATTTTAGGCAATCTTTGGACCAATTGAGCCTTTTAAGCCAACCTTTGTATAGTTTTACCCTTTGCCACCCCCGCTGAGTCTAATTACCACTTTTCCTTGCTAACCATATCAGTACCTTAACCTTATTTTTATTATCCTTCATAGTATCCACCACGACATTGCCTTAACACTACTTTGAACTTTTGAAAATGAAGGAGTGGATTAAAGAAGGGTTATGGGTTTGATTATGAATTTTGGTTACTCTATTATGAAAAGTTAAGTTTAGAGGTATAGTGACTTATATATGTTTATTCAAAAATATTAAAAGAATAAAACAAAAATCCCAAAAAAAAATTGGATAAAAAAATCGAATGAAGATTCAGTTGCTATACCCCTAACTTTTTTTTTAAAAAAAAACAGAACAATAAAATAGCAAGAAGAAATAAGTTTGAAAAAAATTGGGTGGAAAACAAATAGTTCAGTTTATGTAGTCTCTACAGAAATGTGTGTTTATGGTGTAAGTTGAGCCGAAATGGATCCACTTTATCTTACCCTTACCTTAACTATGCATTACAAGCTAACTAAAGTTCATTATGAACTTTAACATGCAAATATTGACCCCTACTTATACTGATATGCATAATATGCTAAAAATAGCTCAAGAGGACATGAACAAAGAGGGCATGGTCCTCTATGTTCAGGGTGTTTCATCTTTTGCTCTGAAGACTTCTAAGAAGTTTAAAGGGACGAATAAAAAGAAAGTAAAGCATGCACCCAAAATGGGTCCTCAAAAGCAACACATGTCTAAGCCCCAACATAAGAACAAAGCAAAAGGAAAATATTTCCATTGCAGTGAGGATGGGCATTAGAAGCGAAACTGTCCAAAATACCTTGCCAATATTAAGAAGAACCTCTTAGGTTTGCTTGCCTACAATTAAAATTTCTTTAGCATTTGATTCTAGTACTGGTTGGGTATGAGATACTGCTTGCCCTTATCATATATGCAATATGTTGCAGGATTTGAAGGAAGTTAGATTGTTACAGCCTGAAAAAGTATAGCTTCGTGTTAGAAATAGAGATTTCCTACAGGTCGAGGCTATTGAGTATTTTAACTTACTTCTTCTATGTAATAAAATTATTATACTGAATAATTATTACTATGTGCCAAACATTATCTGATAAATTATTTTCATTCATATATTGAACAGTGAGGGATATCATATGTATGTTCAGAACCATTCATTATGTTTGTATTATTTGGATAATTTTTTAATAGTTAAATGTCAGTTGGTTAATGGCTATTATATATTAGATACAACAGAAAATATCATGAATGTATAGATGAATGCTAATAATAACTAAGTAAGTTTATATATACGAAAATTTGGTATATGAGATTAGGTCATATAGGTGTGAGACGCCTAATCTGTCTGGTTAAGAATGGTTAAATACCTGATCTGACCATAGAGTCTTATCTAATTTTTAAATTTTGTATTCAAGGAAAAATTATCAAAGCTCCATTTATTGATGTTGGATACTGTACCATTGATTTATTAGAACTTGTACTTATTGATGTATGTGGTCCAATGAATCACACTACAATGGATGGGTTTCGATACTTTATTATCTTTATCGATGATCTATCATGATTTAGATATGCGTTTCTTAGAAAACACAAGTCAGAAACTTTTGAAAAGTTCAAAGGGTTTCCAATCAAAGTAGAGAAACAAACCGGAAAGTATATCAAATGCCTTCGATTAGATCAAAGCGGTGAATACATGAGCAGTGAATTTTTGGATTATTTAAAGGAGAATTGGATTATCACTCAGTATATTCCTTCAGGTACTCTACAATACAATGGTGTTTCAAAAAGGAGGATTCAGACTTTATTGGATATGGTTTGATTGTTGATAAGCTTCACCGATCTCCTTGGATATCTATGGGGTTATTCTCTAGAAACTGCTGCTCATTTATTGAACAGAGTTCCATCAAATGTTATTCCTTTTACTTCGTATGAGTTATAGAATAAGAGGAAATTGAGTCTTAAATGTGTCAAGATTTGGGACTGTCCTGCTTACGTAAAAGTTATACAATAGGATAAACTTACACCTAAATGATACAAGTATCGATTCATTAGATATCCTAAGAATTCAATGGGGTACAAGTTCTATAATTCTGAGGAACGAAATGTGTTCGTTGCTCAAAATGCCACTTTTCTAGAAAAATGGTTTCTTATGGATTATGGAGATTATAGAAAGATTGAATTAGATGAACTTAATTAAGATGTAAATAAACTAACGATAAAACCTCAAGCTCAATCGAGTGGAATACCTTTAACACACTCTCCACGTAGGTCAGAAAGGATATCAAGGCCACTTGAAAGGAATAGTTCAATACCTGAAGGTGCTCTTGATGTTTTCTTAATTGAATAAAAGGATCCATTAACTTATAGAGAGGCAATGTTGGACATCGATATAGAAAAATGGTAAGAGGCCATGAAATTCGAGATTGACTCAATGCATCAAAATCAAGTATAAGACTTGGTTGAGCTTCTTTAAGGAATTATTTCTATCAGTTGTAAATGGATTTACAAGTATGGGACCGATGGTAAAGTAGAGACTTTCAAGGCTCGTCTGGTGGAAAATGGCAAGAGGCCATGAAATTCGAGATTAACTCAATGTATCAAAATCAAGTATATGTTTTACTTAGTGATCTGGGATTGATTATGAGGAAACCTTCTCACCAGTAACGGATCTTAAGTCAATTCAAATTTTACTGGCAATTGCTACATATTATAACTATGAAATTTGTCAAATGGATGTAAATACGACATTCTTAAATGGATATCTTGAAGAAGAGATCCATATGGAATAACTTGAAGGTTTTACATCTAGCCAAGCTTCTAGTTTGGTCTGCAAATTTTAGAAGTTTATTTATAGATTTAAGCAAGCTTTCTGAAGCTAGAATCTTCATTTTGATGAATTAATCAGAGGGTCTGGTTTTATCAAGAATGAAGAAGAATCATGTGTGTATAAAAAGAGCAGTAGGAGCATGGTCATTTTCTTGGTTCTTTATGTGGATGACATACTCATTATTGGAAATGATATTGGTACGTTATAGTCAGTTAAAAGTTACCTTAGTAAGAATTTTTCCATAAAAGATTTGGGAGAAGTTTCTTATATACTGGGTAAAAATCTTTACAAAGATAAAGTTAAGAGGCTTATATGACTCTCTTAATCATCGTACATAGATAATATATTGGAAATGTATAATTTCAGTAACTGTAAGACAGTTAACATACCTTTTAGACATGGTGTTCATCTTTCGAGGAAGTGGTGTCCTCAAAGTGAAGATGAAAAAGTTAGAATGTCTAACATACCGTATGCATCAACTGTAAGAAGTTTGATGTATGCCATGATATGTACGAGATCTGACATCAATATGGCTGTAAGTGCTACAAGCTGGTATCAATCTGATCCAGGGGAAGGCCATTTGATGGCTATGAAACATGTCCTTAAATATCTTAAGGGTACTAAGGATACGTTTTTGATATATGGAGAAAGTGACTTATAAGTTAGAGTTACAAGTGAGAGGATACACAGATTCAGACTTCCAGTATGATTTAGATAATAACAAGTCTATATCTGGGTATGTATTTATTCTCAATGGTGCTGCAGTTATGATGCAAACGACACTGCACAGCCTATACGCATACAAGAGAAAGAACTCGCACGTGGGCTTGGAAGAGCTCAAGTCCATCAATCACATAATACATTAAGTTTTCCAAATGGGCCAATCACAAGACTTAGAGCCAAGCAATTTAAAGAAGCATTAAATGGGCTGATTCAACAAGTTTGTGGGAGGGCAAACACATGGTGGCCTAGCATAAGCCAAAATACATTTCAAATAAGAACAAATCAGATTCAAGGAAATTAAATCACTTTAATTAAGGAAAATTTTCTGGAGATTTGATTATTTAAGGAAACCTAATCACTTTGATTAAGGCAGATTTTCTGGAGATTTGATTCTAGAAGACTAGCAAATTACTTTTCCTTTAAATTCAAGAATTAGGAATATGTTAGTTAAAATAGTAGAGATTAAGTTTGAAATTTGTATTTGAAAGTTGTAACTTGACGTCTCTTATGGTCTCTATAAATATCATGGGGATTGAGAGTGGGAGGACAGATTTTGAAAAGTAAAATTTGAGAGTTTTTGTGTTCTTCTTTCATTTTTGAAAGGACTTGAACTTATCAAGTTTGTTCTTGTGGCGTTCAAACAACTGGACTTATCATCTAGATTCTTGAAGTATCATTGGGGTTTCTTGGTGTGGCATCTTACATCCAGCCATAGTCTTGGTTCTTGGTTTGCTAACTCAAGGGTCAAGACTCGTCAAACTTGCATCTTGAAGATCTCGGGTTTAATTTCATATTGTGGTGCTGGGTTTTGTCACATTATTGACAAGGTTCATATCTTTGGTATCAGAGCTTTAGTTTCAAGGCAAGTTTGAATTATCCTTTTATTTATTTCATTGTTTCATTTATCTTTACATAAATTTGTATTTTATTTTATTTCTGGTTTCTGATTTTGTTTTTAATAAAAAAGAAGAAAAAAAAGAAAGAAAAAAAAGGATAAAAAAAAGAGAGAAAAAAAAAGAAAAGAAAAGGCCAAAAATTTGTTGCAAATTTTAAATTTTGAATTTCATCAGTTTGTTAACAACTTTGAACCAAATTTCTCACGTATGTTACTAGCATCATTTTCTTAAGGATATATTCTTGAATCGTGTGACTTGTCTCGGTTGCTTCTCATATTGAATTGCCACTTGAATCTTGATTATTCTTGAGTCTGATTAATGGTGAAAAGAAGACGCTTGAGTAGAAAAAGGCAAAGAGTGGTGAGAACATAAGACGGTAAAAGCCATTTGAGTGCTAAACACGAGAGTAAGTAAATTATCTTGAGTGAAACACGTGAAGGAGTGCTTGTGAGGCCTTGACTGCATTTTTTACAGTTTCTAAACATGGTACATAATCAAGAAAACTCAAATGAAGAGGTTTAACAATCAACCAATCCTAACCTATAGCTGCAGGCGTTATTGGGCGAAATGAGGCAGATAATGAGAACCGAATTAGAGCAAATTCAAGAGAGAATGGACCAACTGGAAAATTTAGGGCATCATCAAAACTCGTCCATTGGGCAACCACCGAGGCAAGTGCAACCAGGAGTACAATGGGGAGATGTTGGAGATGAAGAGGAGTTGGATGAGCTGGATGAACCACCAATGAACCAAGGTAGATTTAGGCATGGATTTAGAGATATAGGTGCTAGGAGGGGAATACCTAGGCGGGATGATGACTTGGGAAGCATTAAGGTGAAGATTCCACCTTTACAAGGTAAAAATGATCCTAAGGCATATCTAGAATGGGAGATGAAGATAGAAATGATCTTCGATTGTCACAACTATTCTGAGGCCAAAATGGTAAAATTGGCTGCAATTAAATTCATTAACTATGCTATTGTTTGGTGGGATCAATTGTTGAAGGTAAAGAGGAGAAATCACGAACGACCTGTTAAGACATGGAACGAGATGAAGGCCATCATGAGAAGACGCTTTATTCCTAACTACTACCATCAGAAGTTGTATAACAAGTTGCAATGTCTAACTCAAGGATCCAAGAGCGTAGATGAATACTATAAAGAAATGGAGGTTGCTATGATCCAAGCAAATGTAGAGGAGGACATAGAAGCCACTATGGCTAGGTTCTTGCATGCCTTAAACCCAGAGATAGCAAACATAGTGGAGATGCAGCATTATATAAAGTTAACAGATATGGTGCACCAAGCTATCAAAGTTGAGCAACAATTGAAGCGAAGGAACATAGTTCGAAGGGGATCAAGCATGGCTGCCACAAACTTATGGCGACCAGCCCCTAAACGACATTGCATAGCCTATACGCATACAAGAGAAAGAACTCACACGTGGGCTTGGAAAGGCTCAAGTCCATTAATTACATGATACATTAAGTTTGCCAAATGGGCCAATCACAAGACTTATAGCCAAGCAATTTAAAGAAGCATTAAATGGGCTGATTCAACAAGTTTGTGGGAGGGCAAACACATGGTGGCCTAGCATAAGCCCAAATACATTTCAAATAAGTCCAAATCAGATTCAAGAAAACCTAATCACTTTGATTAAGGCAGATTTTCTGGAGATTTGATTATTCAAGGAAACTTAATCACTTTGATTAAGGCAGATTTTTTGGAGATTTGATTCTAGAAGGCCAGCAAATTACTTTTCCTTTAAATTCAGGAATTAGGAATATGTTGGTTGAAATAGTAGACATTTAAGTTTAAAATTTTTATTTGAAAGTTGTAACTTGACATCTCTTATGGTCTATTTAAATACCATGGGGATTAAAAGTGGGAGGACAGATTTCGAAAAATAAAATTTAAGAGTTTTTATGTTCTTCTTTCATTCTTGAAAGGACTTGAACTTATTAAGTTTGTTCTTGTGGCATTCAAACAATCGGACTTATCACCTAGATTCTTGAAGTGTCCTTGGGGTTTTTTGGTGTGGCGTCCTATATCCAGCCATAGTCTTGGTTCTTGGTTTGCTAACTCAAGGGTCAAGACTCGTCAAACTTGCATCTTGAAGATCTCGTGTTCAATTCCATATTGTGGTGTTGGGTTTTGTCACATTGTTGGCAAGGTTCATATCAAGTTAGTTGGAATAGCAACAAACAACATCCACAGCTGATCCCATAACAGAGATAGAATATATTACAGCCTTAGAAGCAGCAAAAGAAGCGGTATGGATACGCAAATTTGTCGCCGAACTTGGAATAGTTCCAAGTGCAATGGATCCTATACCATTGTTTTGTGACAATAACAGAGCCATTGCACAAAATAAAGACCTGAAAGCACACCAAAAGTCTAAACATGTGAAAAGAAAATTCCATATCATTGAGAAAAATCTTGGCTAGTGGAGATGTAATAGTTTGTAGACTCTATAAATAATATAGCTGGCCCACTTACTAAAGTCTTAACTCCAAAAGTATTTGAAAAACATATGGAGTCAATGGGCATTAGATACCATCGTGAATGGCACAAAGTAAGTGAGAGTTGTTGGGATTTGTGCTTATATGCCAGCTCTTTATGTATGAATATTTGTTTAATATTTATATTAGTGTTATTATTTCATTATATCGCTATTTATATTATATATATGGTAAGATGATTGTAACATTTCAGACATTATATGATCTAAAAGAGTTTAGATCTGCCTAAAGGAGTTTAGATCAGTACTAAAAATTAGCAAAGATGAGAGTTATAAATGCTAAGAGTTAGCACTAATAAAAGTTAGCAGGTTATAAGAGTCAATAAAATCTAAGAAGTTAGAGCCTTATCTGAAAAGACACAAAGACCCAAGAATATATTAGTAATGACATAATTGTAAAGAGTTGCAAATGGTGCTAGAAAAATATCATTATGCAAATATGTTCTCAAGTACTATGTTCTTGATCTATATTCACTAATGGGTCTATTTGTGAAGACTTTATAATATATAGATCAGTGTATGTCTATATCTGAATGGTCCAGATGGTTAGTCTTAGTAAATTATGAGTTCAGTAGAAGTTTGTATAGAGATACAGGTATTCAGTAAGGACTAAATACTGAACAGACTCATAAAGACCTCTAATAGACATCCCATAAGCCGTCAATATAGGGTATTTTGAGTTGAGTAATATTTGTGATCCTTTGACCTAAGTACCACGGTGGGTTTGTGAGTGATCCACCATACTTTGGTTCCATACATGTCAGAAATCTTTCATGGTCTGACCGCTGGGTCTCGCTGGGTATTGTTCGATGCTTATGGAGTTTAGTGTGCATAGATATAAGATCCATTAGTTCATTTGAATGAGTAATATATCCTAATGCTCTAAGATTTTATTTTAGAAAGTCTTATGACCATAAGCAGTAATTCTCGAGAAAAGAGTTTAACCATAGGGATAAATATATCACAAAAGTATTTACGAAGATTATTTATTAAAATATAATTCTAGAGATAAGCATATGGTCAGGCATATGGAGATTTGACAGTGTTGATTTATATCTCCGCCCCACTTGGATATAAATGATGGAGGGATTATATGGATATGTTATAACCTCAACTTATATGGTCTAATGCGCTACTTTGTAATAATCGTAACGTGTGTGTGGGACATTGTTCACGAACATATGAAGGAGTTTCATATAAAAATTCGGGCGTGGATCTAGAGGGTCTCATAATATGAAGTGTACTCGTTGTGCACTGTGGCAGCATTTTGGATTGAGCAGTTCCATCCTAGAAATTTCAGCAAACCGAAAATATATTTCGAGTTCCTCAGGTTGTGCACTTGTCTAGACTTAAATGTTAAGTACATCACTTAATTAGTTGATAAGAGTTGTTAACTAAGTAGATATTAATAAGTCGCACAATTTTGTTCTATAAATTATTTTACCATAAATTCACGTAATAACCTTGTTAGTAAAATCAATAAAGTAAATATTAATTATTCAAATAGTTTTTGAATAATTTATTAAATATTATTTAAATAGATAAAATATAATTTTTATTTGTTTGTTATTTTATTGTTAAATGGAAGACATACATAATTTAAAAAATATAAATTAAATTTGGTGGAGCAACATTTGAAGAGATTAATAGTCCATTTGTTTTAGACCATTGAAAATGGTCACCAAAAATTATTTTGGTAATTGGTCACTTAACCTAAATTTGGTGGAGGACTTGTAAAGTGCTTAGAGTTCCAAAAATTGATGGAATTCATTTTTTATTAATAAGGGAGAAGTAAAAACGTGGGGATTAAGAGGGATTGAAAGAGAGTTTTGCTTTGGAAATTATTTTTTGAACAAAAGGTTGTGAGAAGAACTAGAGAGAAAGAAAAATCAATTCTTCTTATTTTTCTTTTAAGAAATAAAAATTGTTGCTACTATTCTAGTTTCACAATCCCACCAGATTGTTGTGAACTAGAATTGTAGAATAACTCACTTCAAGGTGAGCTCAAGATTGGAGTTTGGAAGAATCTGAAAAATTAAAATTTTCACCAAAGTTCTTCAAATGTATGTTTCTGTAATATTAAGTTATTACTGATATAATTTACATGTGTATTTGTTAATTATATGCTTAATTTCACTGCAAAATTGTGTATATGGTACATGTATTTAATTTTTTAAACATGTACATAATCATATGCATAAACACTAAAACACGTTAACAGCTAATTCTTAGCATTGATTTAAACTCATTTATACCAGATTTAAACTCTTTTAGATCATACAATGTTTAAAATATTACAAACATCTTATCATATATAAAATATAATTAGCAATTTAATAAAATGATAATAGTATAAATATAAAATAAATATTCATACATAAAAGGGACGACACATAAGCACAAATCCCAATAAAAGCAAGGTCTCTGAGCTAGAGAGGCGAAATGAACACTTTGAGGGCCAAGTGAATCTTAGAAGAATCTAGTAGAAGCCCTTTAGTGGGAATTGATAAGGGCAAATTTGTCATATATTTTCTCATGTTTTTATTATTGATATTTTATGATTTTATGAGAATAGATGGCTATTTATGTGCATTATTGTTATTTATAGGGACTTGAACGAAATTTAAAGAATCTAGTCCAGCGCCCCCGCGCCACAAGTATTGTCGCCCCAGCGCTGTAATAGTGATCGAAATAAGAAATACGACCTGTTGAAGTCGCATCTGGCGCCCCAGCGCCAGAAAGTCACCGCGCCAGTGACACTCCAGAGCCCCAGCGCTACATCCCACCGCTCCAGCGGTGAAGGCGTTTTCATGCAGCGCCCCAACGACAACTACATAGCGCGCTAGCGGTAGTGCGAGTCCTAGTCCGATGAGAATTGAGATTTTCAAGCTCATATCAATCCCTATAAAAAGCCACTCGTTCCCAACCTTCAAGAATCATCCAAAAAGACCAGAGAAGAACCTAGAGCAAGAAAAAGAGAACTTAGAGCAGTTCAAGAGCACCAAGAATCTAGAGCAACATCAATCAAGAGCAATTCGACGTCTACATCGGTTTGCGATTGATTGTATCATGTTTTATTTTTATTTTTATTGCTATGATTCTCTTGTAGCTATGAACTAATTTATTTTCTAGGGTTAATATTTGAACTCAATATGTGTGCTTAATTGCCATATCTTTTAGTATTTAATAAACTTAATCCTTTATTATTTAAATTACTTGTGTTTAATGCTTCAATATATCTGGCCAATATATGGTGAATGAATTGGTAATATGTTGATAAACTCGGAAGAGGAATCATAATATTTAGACCTAGGTAATTTGATGCATGATTGTAGAGTAACATTCAATGTTGCATATGCAAGTTTCAATTTAGGATAGGAATATACCTAGTTGGCATGTATGATTAATAAGACCTAATCTTAATGAACCTTAGTTTATTACAAGTACCATAGGAATATAGGTATTTGGTAAACTAAGGTATACTTGCATGACCTTGGAAGAGGCTTGTGAATACATTAGTGTCTTGATCAATAACAAAGACTAAGTGAGTTAAATATTAGAAGATTAATCATTAAAAAGCATATTGAGGGATAGTATTAATCCTAAGTTTTCTCTACGTTGCTATCATTTAAATCTCATTGCATTGTGTTTTTATTTTTATATTTTCTACATTCATTCTTAGATTTTTATTTATCTGAATAATTATTAGGAAGACATAATTTTAGTAATTGGTTTAAAAAGAAAAAATTATCCCTGTGGGTTCGACATCCGACTTATTTAGTCTCTTTATTACTTGCATACGATAGTGTATACTTGCACTTAATTTTATGATATAGAAATATCGCATCAGGAATCTACTCATATGTGTTCTTGAGTTGAGGAGGTTAAACCTCATGCTTATAAGGACAATAACAACCTAATTGCTCATGTTAAGGAGTGTTCCTTTCCTCTAGGGTCATGGAAGACTTCAAGAATAATGTTACCCTATTTAAGGAGCACTATCTTGTCATTAATCTTTAGTGGATGGATAATGCCTTGAATGTTTATAAGGATGATGAAGATGATTTTGAGGAGAGTGATGCTTCGAATGCCCCAATAATCATCCTTCTCCTTGATTTTTCTTGTATTTCTCATTAATGTTTATAATTTTTCTATCACTTGAATGAGAAGTAATATTTTTAGTGTACTAGTTTTCAATTCTTTTTGCTTTTCCTAGTTGTCTCTTAACTCCTTGACCTTTTTTATATTAATGTAAATGCAAAAAAGTAACTTTTATTAATGAATCTTGCTTTAATATTACAACAAAATAACTATGGATAACATTTTTTCAAGAGCTCACTAATTCATGGTTTTCTAACACTTCTTCCATTAGTGTGCTCAAGCTCATAGGCACGTTTGATCGAACTCTCCTGAGTATCTTGTAGAGACCTTCTATTGTATCTTTTGTGTTTAACTTTTCTTAGGAACAAGTTTCTTTCTCAGAATTCTCAAGCTTATACTCGTTTGTTGTAATGATTAGTGATTTTTTTGCTGATAAGTAGCTATTTGAATTTTGGCTGCTTTCTTTTTTGTTCGAGGAGGTCAAAGTTTTCTCATATGAGTTCTTTATTCTTATCCTGGCCAAAATTTTGTACTTGGTGAGTAGGCACTCCTACCTCTATTTTGATCACAGCTTCACAACCAAAGGTTAAGGAAAAAATGTCGAGTCTTCTTTGTTGTAATTTTTGCTAGGGGTTCGACCTTTATCCATTTGGTGAAGTAATGTACTACGACAATGGCATATTTAGCTAATTGGCTTCCTCAAGGTATGGGACCAATCAAATCTAGTCCTTATTATGCGAAGGGCCATGGACTACTGATTGTTTTTAAATCCTTAAAAGGAGTATGGATATTGTTTGCATAATTTTGGCATGCGTCTCACTTTCTAACTAACTTTTTTGCATCATCAAATACAGTAAGCTAATAGTCCCCCATTCTAAAGGCTTTGTATTCCAAAGCTTCCACTCCATAATGGTTCCCACAAATTCCTACATGTATTTCTTAGAGAATGTACTCAACTTCATCTAGTATTAGGCATCTCAGGTAATGGAATGAGTACCCTCTTTGATAGAGAATGTTGTTGATGATGGTGTATCAAATTGCTTGATATCTTAACTGTTATGTCTCCATTTTGGTGGGAAAATCCCTTTTTCTATGAAGTTTCGAATTAAGTCCATGTAGCTAGCCATATGGTCTCCTCAGGGTTCATAACCTTTATTAACTTGGTTGAAGGCAAGTTGTAAATTGCTTTTGATAAGGATCCTTTTAGTGAGGAATGCTCGTGCAACTTGTAGCCCAAAGTCAAGACCTTTATATTTGGCTTCATTATTGGTGATTGGGAAGCCAAACTTGATTGCATAGTTAGTGCTAATAAGAATTATGCCAGTTGATGTGAACCTTACAAAGAAAACTGAGACCCGATGCTCGATAAGGTTCTTTTGTCAAGGATCGTTCTAATTCAGATTCGCAAATAAAAAAAAACAAAGAACTTGACCTATTATCTATAAAGAGATAAAAACCAAATTTCTAAGAAATTAAGATAGACACTACACTCAAGAAAGATGATAAACATTGTGAGTGATAAATTAAGGATGAACACCATAAGATTTAATATTGATAAGTTCTGAAAAATTCTTTGAAGAGCTAACAAAAAACTCTCACTATTATTAATGTTAAAACTTTGAATTTCCTTTAGGATTACAGGGCCTTATATAGCTAAATTTACCAAGAGCATAAAAAGAAAAAATAAATCAAATCATAGATTATAGTAGGAATTGATTACAAAAGTAAAAAATAAATAACAAGCATATTAAAGGAAACAAGTATACCTATATCCTTGTTTCTAAATTTAACCTAAAAATTATAATAAAAGGAAACAAAAGAAAATAAGGTTATAATAAAGTCTCATAGACAGTAATGCGTGAACAAAGATGTGTGAACAGTGACATCAGATCTTCCTTCCTAAATTGATATGGTTTAGATCTTCCTTCTTAAATTGATATGCATCCTATTTTATTCTTCATGTAAATTACTCAAGATCACTTGAAGAAACATAAATAACATTGACAGGGTATTGATCATCTTGAACACTCAATTCGATTAGATTATTGTCTTGAACAAAGTATGAATTTAAAATGTGCTCAATTAGCTCATTTAATGTTTCTTTAATTTTTTTGGTTCTTGCTTTTGTTATTGGACCCCCATTGATACTTAACGAATCTTGTGACATTTTGGCAACCTGGTTCACATCATCCCCCCTCTCCTAAAAAGGATTTGTCCTCAAATCTTCACCTACATCAAAAGAAGACAAATCAGAAACATTAAGTCTTACACTTACATTATACTTACCTGAAAGGTCTAACTTGTAGACATTGTCATTGATTCTTTCAATCACTTGAAATGACCGTCTCTCCTTGGAAGAAATTTAGAACGCCTATGAACGGGAAACCTTTTCTTTCTCATATGCAACCAAACCCAATCACCTGGCTTAAATATAACTTTTTTGTGCTTCTTATTAGCTTGGTTGGCATATTGTTCAGTTCTACTTTCAATGTTCTACCATGTCTTTTCATGGATGTGCCTAACAAAATCACCTTTCTTTTTTCCATCTAAATTAATATGCTCATCCATAGGTGAGTGAGTTAAATCCAAAGGAGTTAATGGATTAAAACCATGCACAATTTTAAAAGGTGAAAACGTAGTTACTATTTAGTACACTTTTATTTTATGCAAACTTTGTAAGCGGCAAATATCTTCCCATATTTTCAAGTTCTTTTGTATTATTATAGCACACAACAAAGTAGATAAAGTTCTATTAACTACTTTAGTTTGTCCATCAGTTTATGGATGACAAGTAATAGAAAATAAAAATTTAGTTCCTAACTTACCCCACAAAGTCTTTCAAAAATAGCTTAAGAACTTTGCACCCCTATCTGAGATAATACTCTTAGGCGTGCCATGCAATCTTATATTCTCTTTGAAAAATAAGTCAGTAATATATGATGAATCATCATTTTTGTGACATAAAATAAAATGACCTATTTTAGAAAATCTATCAACGACCACCTATATGGAATCTCTACCACCTTTTGACCTAGGTAAACCTAATACAAAATTCATAGATATGTTAATTCAAGGTTTACTAGGTATAGGCAAAGGTGTACACAATCCATAACTATAAGACTTAATTTTAGACTTAGCTTATCTACAAGTGACACACTTCTTAGAAAGTTTTTATACATTAAGTTTCATATTAGGCCAAAAAAAGTGTTAATGTAAAACATCTAAAGTTTTAGTTTTTAGATATACCAAATTGCCCCATTAAACCAACCCCATGTATTCTTTAACAAACAATTTACACAACAACATTTAGTCGCATAACTTATTTTCTCTAAACAAAAACCTATTATCCCTAAAGAACTTTCCGAACCCCACTTTCTCATATGCATTGAATACATTACCAAAATCAAAATCATTAATCTACAGGTCTTTAATGTATTCAAAACCTAATAGTTTTACATCTAAGGTAGAAAATAAGTCGTACTTTGAGATAGTACATTGGCCATAACATTTTTCTTAGCTTGCTTGTACTTGATCACATAAGAAAATGTTCAATGAACTCAATCCACTTGGCATGCCACTTGTTTAGCTTTTGTTGACTTTTCAAATGCTTCAATGATTCATAATCCATATGAATCACAAACATTTTTGGTCAAAGATAATGCTACCAAGTTTCTGTTGGGGATCTAATATATGTGGGTGTACGCTTGTTCAATTGTGTCTATTGCCTAAAATACGTATCACATACATATTATACACGGTGAAATCATTTAAATTATACAATAAACACAATAAATAAAATATATTAATCACATTAATATATTAGTAAGGTTGAGAAATTACCTGAACATGTAATGTTATACATTATTTCCTTGGAGTTCGCATAGAGACTAACTTGCGGGCAGTTCTAGTCACCAACACGATAGGCTTAGTGAGCTAGAACAACAGTCTTATATCCAGCAGTGAGTTTAACTCTAAAATGACCGAGTGTGTGTATTTATCATTTTCTCTAAAAGGATAAGAAATGGAGATTTTGAAAGAAATCACAATTGCTTCAATTGGAGCCATAGAGAAAAATAAAACAATTTCATTTTTTTCCTTTTTTTTTCTTTTTCTTCTTCTCTTTTCTCTTCTTTCTTTTCTTTCTCTATTTCTTTCTCTTTTCTTTCTCTTCCATTTAAGTTTCTCTCTCGGCAAAACACACCCTCCTCCAAAACCTTCACACAATCTCATCTACATAAATATCTAATATATTATAAAATAATAATATAATATATTATACTATATAAATAATAATAAAATATTATTAATGGATGCCAACTATATAGCACCATTAAATAAAATAATATTATATTATATAATAAAATAATATATAATAATGAGATATAATGATTATTTAATAATTAAATAATTATTATGTGAAATGACCATTTTACCCCTCATGAATAGTTACCAAGTCTACCCCTAGTAGGTTCCACCAAACCCGCACTTGGGTAAACTCAACCAAAGGTCTATAATGCGCCACGTGTCATTATACAATTAGCAAATAATAATTATTGACTAATTGTTGTATTTAACTCTTAAATACAGACACACACGCATTCCCGTAGTTGTGCTAGATATTGCTAGATTAAACAATTTCATCTGGTATGCTGCCTTAGTGCACAACGGGCACACTCTATATCACGGGACTCCCTAGGTCCATGCCTGATTCGTCAAATGAAACTATTCCATGAGTCCGTGAGCAATGTCCCCGCACATGTCACGGATATTACAAATCAGTGCGTTGAACCATACAAGCAAAGGTTACAACGCATACGTATAGTCATCCGTTATGATATCTTGATGTGCGGGGATATAGATTATCACCGTCAAATCCCATAGTGCTCATCCATGTTTTATCTTCAGACTTGTATCTCACAAAACAATATGTGCAAACTCCTTTGCCATATTGTTCCACCCTGGCAGAACTCTTTCCTAAGATTAATGCTTGTGGCCACAAGACTATCTAAGATACAGTCTTGAAGCATCTAGATATCTAACTCCATATGCGAGCTGACAGATCCTATATCTGTACACAACGGACTCTATAAGCATTGGACAATACCTAGTGACACATAATGATCACACCATGAAAGGTCTGTGACATGCGTGGAACCAAATTATGGTGAATCACTTACAAGCCCACCATGGCACTCAAGTTAAAAGACTACGTATATTACTCAACTCGAGAGGACCCTCCATTGATGGCTTACATAGGGTGTTTATCGGAGGCCCTCGTGAGTCTGTCTTATATCTAGTCCTAACTGGATACCCATATATCAATACAAGCTCTAAGTTCACAGTCGGCTAGGAACGACCATCTATACCATATAAGTACCACATATGCTGATCTATATATAAAGGTATCCACCGATAGACCCGCATCGGCAGAAATAGATCAGGGACAATTATTTGAGAACATACTTACGCAACTAGTATTTTTTGGCACTTGATTGCAACTCTTGCGACTATGCAGTTACTAGTATATTCCTAAGTCTATGTCCTATTACAGACAAGGCTTCAACTCTTGGATCTGCTAAGTATTATAACCAGCTAACACTTAACTATGCTAACATTTAGCATTTATATCTCTCAGCGTAGCTAACTATAATCCCTTATCTAAACCCCTTTAGATCTAATCTGAACTCCTTTAAATCTAATCTAAACTCCTTCAAATCGTACAATGTTTGTAACATTACATTATATAATATCATATTTATAGGTATTAGCAATTTAATGAGAATGTACACTTGTATAAATATATATGTATATGTACATTCACAGATGGCATGTAAGCACCGACCCTAACAATCTCCCACTTGCTCTAGTGCCATTTTTGATGGCATCTCATACACATCTACTCTACGTGTTTCATAAATACTTTTAGAGTCATGTCCTTAGAATGTGGGTCGGCTAAATTATTTATAAAACACTTCTACAAATAATCACATCTCCTTAAGCCAAGATCCCTGTAGTCATATGAGACTCCTTTCAATATGATTAGAGTACTGGTGTCCTCTTGGCACATCGGCTTGTACAATGGCCTAGTTTTGTCGTAAAACTATGAGATCAGATCCATTTGTCTTGAAACTCTTCAAGGCCAGCGATAAACCTATAAATCTTCACTGTTGCTTTCGCTGAGCTATATAAATTAGCAGTGAATTCTAGTTTGGTGCAATTCTAACTCGTTCAGTACTAATGAGAATGAGTACATTTTCAAATGTAGACTTTCTATCATCTAGGTCAAACTAGAAGTCCTACTCCGTGCGTCTTCTCATTTGTAAGTCACTTTCTCCATATTTGAGAACCTTATCCTTTGTACCCTAAAGGTACCTTGGGATATATTTGACTACTATCAAATGGTGGTCACCTGAATCAGACTAAAATCGGCTCGTAACTCTTATACCAAACTGATCTCAGGTCTCAAGTACATTATAGCATACATCAAGCTCTTAATAGTTGACGTATCTAGTGTCAGATACTCTAACTTTCTCATCTTTCATCTAAAGAGACACTCTCATCGAAAGATGAATACCAAGTTTAAAAGATACGTTAACTATCTCATAGTTAACTAAATCGTACATTTTAAGACGCTATTGATGTGAAATAATTTGGGAGAGTCCTATCAGCTTCCTAGCTCTATCTCTACAAAGCTTTAACCTAGTATAAAGGAAGCCTCTCACAAATCCTTTATGGAGAAATTTTTACGTATTATTTTTGACCGATTATAACATACCGACATCATTTCTAATGACCAGTATGTCATCAACAAAGAGCATCAAGAAGACTATCATGCTCCCACTGACCTTTTATGCACACTAGCTTTCTTATCGTTATGATATGCTGCAAGAGCCTATAATATTCTAATTGACTTTAGCATCAATACTGGTCCAAAAGTTTCTTCTAAATTGATCCCAGATCACTGAGAATTACCTTTCTAGAACCAATATAGGGCCTAGAAGGTCTCTACCTTTCATCTAACTCCCACTACCTATTTGTAAACCCTTTACAACCAATGAGAACAATTCCCAAGGGTAGCTTAACCAAGTCTCATACTTGATTTTGATGCATATAGTCAATTTTTGTTTTCTTGGCTTCTTGCTGCTTTCCGATTCGATGTCTAACATCGTCTCCCTATAAGTCAAAAGATGATTTTCTTCTACCAAGAAAACTCCAAGTTCATCTTCAGGCATCAACCATACCTAAAAGATGACATAAAAATCCTTTCTGACTCATTTGGAGATATGCTAAAAGGTCACTGCTTAATTGAGCCTGAGTTCACATTCTTGATTTGGATTACTAGATTGACTTCACCAAGTTCAATCTTTTTTATGATTCTCACGATCTATAAGAAACTCTTCCTCAAGGATAGTGATATATCAAAAAACGAACATACTTCGCTTCTCTGAATCATAGAACTAGTATCCTATTGGATTCATAGGATACACAATGAACCTATACAAGTACTTCTTGGTGTTGTCTATCCTGCTGATTAACTTTTACAAAATAAGATACCCTGCTGCATAACACTTATATAAGCAGGACAACCCCAAGTCTTAACTTATTTAAGATACGGCTTCTTTCCTCTCTGTATCTCATACACAATGGAAAGAACAGCTTCTGATGGAACTGTACTTAATAAGCAGTTGTATTTGGAGCAGATACTCACAGATATAGATTGGTAACACTCATTATCAATCGGACTATATCTAATAAAGTCTGATTCCTCCTTTCCAAAACATCATAATGTTGTGGAATACCCAGAGGATTATAATGAGTGAGAATCTCATTCTTTCTTAAGCATACGAAAAACTTGCTTTAATGTACTTACTACCTCGATCTAATCAAAGGGATGTGATGCACATTCTGGTATGTTTGGTCATCCTCGTGAATTCATTATTCATAAACTGGTTAAGTCTTTATGGTCAGATAAGAATCCAACCATCCTTAACTAGACGGATAAGTGTTTCACTCCTATATGACATAAACTTAGATACCACAGCTCCGTATCATTTAAGAATTCTGACCTAGAGACATTTCTAATTATATATGATGTCCATTTATTAACTAACATTCAGCTAATAAAACATCATACTAATTATGAAATTCAACTATTGTATTGCATACAAGAAGTAAGTCGAGTTGCCCAACAACTTGAACCCGCAAGAAATCACCATTTCTTAGTCTCAACTTTACTTCTACAAGCTATTGCATTAAAGTCTCTCTCAATCCCTACAACATATTGCATATTTGAGAGGGGCATGCGGCATCTCATACCCAGCTTGAACTGGCATCATATGCCTTAGAAATGTCTATGTTTGTCAAACTCAAACCTATGGGAGTCTTTTTGACAATTATAAGGCTTCTAGGGTATAAGAATTTCCAATACCCAACCTTCCTATAGTTAAAACACTTTACACGCTCTCTTGTTGTTCTTTCAATAAATGTTGCCTCTGAGGATTGATACTGGGTATCTGCCTCATCTTCTTCTCCTCATACATCTGGTCTCACCAGATATACTTGGAATAAAAGGTGAAGCTCTTTTGAACAGACAAACTCTTGACTTAGAATCTAATTTTTGTCTTTCTTTTTAACACATGAGCTGGAAAACTCAATATATGTATATGAAGTAAACTTGGTTTACGCCCTATCCACATTTTTAAAGGTGTTTTATAGACTGACTTAGATGAAATTAAGTTAAGAAGATACATAGTTGTCTCGAAGATGTAGCCCAGAACGAGATGGTTAAAGTTGAATAACTCATCATTGACCTTTTCATTTCAAGAAGAGTCATATTTCTCATTTCTACTACACCAATTTGCTGGGGTGACCCAGGTGCAGACAATTGAGATAATATCTCATTTTTTGATATATTCATATATATATATATATATAGGTTTTGGATTCACTATAGAGGTATTCTCCACCTCGATCAGATTAAAATGCCTTGATGTATTTCCTTAATTGCCTTTACACTTCTGCCTAAAACTCTTTCAATTTATCAAATGCTTCAAACTTATAGCGCATTAGATACACATAACCGAATCTAGGATAATTATCATAAAAATGATGAAATATTCATAACCTTCTCTAGCTTGTGTGCTCATAGACCCACATACGTCAGAGTGCACTAATTCTAATACTTAAGTGGCTCTACTTCCTTTAGCATTAAAGGGCCTTCTGGTCATTTTACCTTTTATACAGGATTAACAAACTGGCAGTGTTTCAATCTCTAATGAACTTAGAGGTCTACCTTAACCAGTCTTTGGATCTTATGTAGACTAATGTGACCAAGATATAGATGCCACAAATACGTTTGATTAGTAAGGGATATTTTAATCCTCTTATGGTGATTAGATTCATTATTCAACTCTCTATCGTGCAATGAGTTGATTTTAGGATATATACATTATAAATTGCTAACTAATGTACCCGAACATATAAATAACTTATTTCTTTTGATAACCACAATTGAGTCAAAGATTACAAAATAACTAGATTTATTCAAATAACTCACAAAAATCAAATTGCATTTAAGTTTAAGTACAAACAAATAATTATTTAATATTAAAGTCCTAAAATCATCAAAATACAGACTAATGACTCATACTACTTTAGCTACAATAATTGCACCATTTCCAAGCCTGAGACTGATTTCTCCATCACTAAGTTTTCTGGTTTCTTGGAACCCCTACAAAGAATTACAAATATAATTAGTGGCTCTAGAATCTACAATTCAAAAATCTGTAGAATCAACCACTAAATATGTCTCAATGAAAAGAATTTTACCTAAAGTTGAAGTTGCCCCTTTAGCCATTGAAAGCTTGGCTAAGTAAACTAGACAATTTCTCTTCTAGTGCCTTTTATCGCCACATTGGAAACATTTTCCTTTATGCTTTTTCTCATTTTTTTTAATTTGCACATTTTCTGAATTAGATGCTTTCTTAGGTTTATTTCTTATTCTTCTTACTACTCTTTCTCTTAAGATTGGGAGTAGAAGATGAGCCCTGAGTCCAATGAATACTTTGTCTAGATTTTATGACAGCCTCAGCAGCTTTTAGTTGATTCATCAGCTCAGTTAATGTGAAATCTAGTTGATTCATTGACATATTAAATAAGAATGTCTGAAATAAGGATGCTAGAATTTCTAGGACCATTTCAACCTTAGATTTACTAGTATATTCCCCTCCAAGTCCTCCACTTGTTGGAACAATGCAATCATTTGTAGCATATGATCCTACACTTCTTCAGTTTGTCAACTATTTATGATCTCTTTTAGTACAGCCTGCCTCAAAGTTCTGCTTTTATCAACAAACATCTCTGAAAGGCTAAAGATAATGTCAGCAGCTGTAGTCATTCTCTTATGATGTTTAGCTAATGTATTAGACAGTGAAGCTAATATGTAGCATTTGGCCATCTCATCAAACTATTGCCACTTATTATAGGCATTTATTTCAACTTATGGTGCATTATCTTTTGATTTTGGAGAGTATTTTTCAATCAAAACATATTTGTGCTTATCAGTTATGAGTACAATGTCTAAGTTCCTCTTCCAATCGACAAAGTTATATTCGATTAATTTGTTTTGATTAAGAATAGATGCTAGGGGCTGAATGATGTTAATTTCTGAAAATAAATAATTCATACATAAGCATACATTCTCTTGTAGCATATAAAACTTTTACATGAATGCATGAAATGCATGTATATAGAACTATTTAACTACATTATGCATCGGTAATCTAATTTTCATTCAAAATACTCCTTCGTAAGGTGGTCGTATCCATTTTGAATCAAATTAGTACCATACTAGTTTCTTATTATCATTTAGATATCTCATATCAAATAATAATAAACTACTAATTTTTAGCCCTTATGTTTAATTGACAAGAAACTCCATAGGGATGATATCAATTAATCTAACTTGAGTGTATAACCATTATTTTAATCATCTATATTTTTCAATTGAAAAAGCTGTTGTGATATGGTGTGTGTGATGTGTATAGATGTATATAATTTCAAAAATTAAATACACAACGGAAGTATTCATACATATTAAACAATATGTAACATATTCAAGCATGTATGATCATTCAAGTACATGTATATCTCATATATATATTTCATGCATGATATAAAATGAATAACAAATAAATAACCTACCCGGATATGAAGGTAGCTTTACAATTCTTCAAGAACTCCAAGCTTCAATTTGTTGAGCTCACCTTGAAGTGTTCTCTTGCACAATTCTAGTTCACAACTAAATCCGGTGGGATTGTGAAGCTAGAATGGCAGCCTTGAATTTCCAGCAAATGATTGTTTTAACACTTAAAACAATTTGTCCTTATGAATGATTACTACCAAGAGATGAGAAGAATTAGGTGTTTTCTATAGTTCTTTACAACTCTATATGTTGTACCTTGGTAAGCCTTTGCATTTTCTCTCAACACTTTGAGAAAAACACTTAGGAAAAGTTCTCAATTCTCTCTCCTTTCTCCTAGAACGAATTTCACTCTTTCTTCCACCAATTGAACTCTTTCAATTCTTTCTTAAGTGCAAAGAATGATTTCTCTTAGTGCTCCACCACCACTTAACCATGTTTGCCATTACAAACATTAATCTATCATATTTTTCACTAACCAATTCGATTCAACCAATTGAATCAATTTCTAGAGAGTAAATGGCATTTAATCAATGTTAAGTGGTTTTACCACTTCCTTAGTGCATCATTTAAGAATTACTAAGCGGTCAACATTCCTTATTATTAATAACAAGTGCATTCTCCGTTAGTAAATGGTGTTTGCCACTTATTCCAATTAATAATAATAATTTGATTAATATATAAAATATTAATAATTCAAAACTATTTTGAATATTTACATTTACCATATATGTATTTACCAAGCAAGGTAAATAGGTAAATACATGGTAAATAATTTATGGAGCAAGATTATGTCACTTGTCAAATTCTTATTGGTTAACAGCTCTTGTAAACCAATAATGTATTTTACCTTCAATTATTGACAAGTGAATAATAAAAGGAACCTTGAAACATTTTTCATTTTGCTGGAAATTGTTGGATTAATTGTTCAATGTAATTCGCCGCCCCAGTGCACAACGAGTACACTTCATATTGTGAGACTCTCTAGGTCCATGCCCGATTTGTCATATGAAACTATTTCACACGTCCGTGAACAATGTCCCATACACATGTTACAGATATTACAAAACGGCGCATTAGACCATACAATTTGAGGTTATAACATATTCGTATAATCCTTCTATCATAAATATCCTAGAAGAGCGGAGATATAGATCAACACCGTCAAGTCTCCATGTGCTCAACCATAAACTTATCTCTAGATTTGTATTTCAATAAATAATATCCGTAAACACTTTTACGATATTATTTTTCCGAGAATAAAATTAATTCTTGGATATGTCTGCTTATGGCCATAAGACTTTCTGAAATACAACCTTGGAGTTTCAGGATATTTTACTCATCCAATTGAGTTGATGGATTCCATATCTGTACACACCAGACTTCATGAGCATCGGACCATACCCAGCGACACCCAGCGGTCAGACCATAAAAGGTATCTGACATGTGTGGAACCAACGTATGATGGATCACTCATAAGTCCACCGTGGCACTCAGGTATAAGGACCACGAATACTACTCAACTCGAAAGATCCTCCATTGACGGCTTTATGGGATGTCTATTGGAGATCTTTGTGAGTCTGTTCAATATTCAGTCCTTACTGAATACTTGTATCTCTATACGAGTTTCCACTAAACTCATGATCTGCTAAGATTAACCATCTGGACTATCCAGATATAGACATATAATGATCTATATTTATTAAGGTCTTCACTAACAGACCCGCATTAGTGAAGATAGATCAGGAACATTAAGTTTAAGAATATATTTGCATAACAACATTTCTTAGCACCATTTACAACTGATTGCAACTACGTCATTACTAATATATTCTTAGGTCTTTGTCCCATTTCAACAAGGCTCTAACTCTTTAGATTTTGCTAACTCTTATAACCTGATAACTCTTATCAGTGCTATCTTTTAGCATTTATATATTTTAGCATTACTAACTCTTAGTTCTGATCTAAACTCTTTTAAATCAAATCTGAACTCTTTCAGATCATACAATGTCTAAAATGTTACAAGCATCTTACCATATTTGTATATAAAATAATTACTGATATATTGAAATCATAATTGTATAAACATAAAGCAACGCCTCGGTGACAGGCTATGAGCGCTGCGACGCCCATATACTGGAATTGAGCGCTGAGGCGCTGGGATATAGGCGCTGCAGCGCCGGCTGATTTTATGGCCAGCGCCGAGGCTCTGGATATATGGTGCTGCAGTGCCAGCCCGCTATTTGGCCAGTGCCACGGCGTTTACTTCTGGGCGCCCCCGCGCCCGGATTAATTTTATGAACGTTGCAGCGCCCGTTTGTAGCGCCGCAGCGTTCATCACTGTTTCTGGAAATTTTTTATTATTTATTTATCATGTTTTGACTTATTTTATTACTGTAATGTACTTCAATAGTTGTCATAACATGATGTGATCATTAAAATACACTGATAATCACAATGGGAGCCCTATTGGTGAGGGTTAGTTGTGATTGCGTATTTCTTTTTGTATAAATTGTCTATATTATTCATTTGGATGAAATGAGTATGTAATAAAATCTCTCTTAATCAGATTGTAATATTTTCATTATGAGATAATGTTAAATATGATCCGTCTTATCAATACGGTATTAGACAAGTCACTTCGATTCTTTTCCAAGATCGCTAAAGTGTGAGGGATTGATCGGTGTGACATGGGCTATGCCGTTTAAACATTAGATGTGATAAATATATGTTAAAGTATTACCCTGGATCGCTAAAGTGTGCGGTTAATAACAATAACATAATTTAATGATTGATAAGTAAATCTGGAATACACTTATCCTATATCGCTAAAGTGTGCGGATAAGATGTGTTTAGGATCAAGTGTTAAGAGTTCCATGAGATGCAATTGATAAGAGTTGTCTACCTTTTGAGTTTACTAAGGCCTAGATCGCTATAGTGTGCGGCTGAAGTAAATGCCAAAGGGATCCACTTCTCACTATATAGTTTAAAGAATTCTTAAACTATCGTTTTCCCGTTTGAGAGATTAAAGGGATTACGTAAAATAGTGGGAGGGCGTTTTTAGATTAAAAATTGTATAACTGTTATACCTATGATCTAAAACGTTATTTATTAGTGATTGAAATATTCCGCTAACATCTTTTTCTTTTGTCTTGTGAAGATCAAATGGCTTCAAACAACACTTTAGCTCGCATCCTTGATGCGCACCAACTAAAAGGTGCAGAAAATTATGCTGATTGGCTTATGAATCTCAGAATAGTTCTAGATTCTGAAAAGCTTGGATATGTTATTGATCAGCACATGCCACAAGCTATTTCTGATAATGCTTTCCTAGAAGAAAAGGAGATATATCAGAAATGGTTGGATGACGATTTGAAAGTCAAATCATACATTCTCGGGTCTATGTCTACGTAGCTCCAAAGGGAGCATGTCCACATGGACAGTGTTGGGAGTATCATGCTCTACCTAAAAGAGTTATTTGGTGACTGACCTCAATTTGAAATGTATAGGGTTGCCAAATCGCTTTTTCAAGCTAGACTACCCGAGGGCAGTCCAGTAAGTCCTCATGTCCTCAAAATGATTTCATACATTAAGAGGCTGGAGACCATGGATCTCATACTGAGCAATGGATTGGGGAATAGTTTGATTCTCCAATCACTTCCAGGGTCATTTGTACCGTTCATAATGAATTACAATATGCAAGGATTGACTCCTACTTATGCTGAACTGCATAACATGCTAATAACTGCTCAGGAGGACATGAACAAAGGGGGCACGGTCCTCTATGTTCAGGGTACTTCATCATCTACTCGAAGGACTTCTAAGAAGTCCAAAGGAAAGAATCAACGGAAAGTAATGCATGCACCTAGAATGGGTCCTCGAAAGCAATACATATCCAAGCACCCACAAAAGAACAAAGCAAGTGGAAAATGTTTCCATTGCAGTGAGGATGGGCATTGGAAGCGAAACTGCCCAAAGTACCTTGCCATTATTAAGAAGACACCATCAGGTATACACTTGCCTTTTATTGATATTTCCTTAGCATTTGATGCTAGCTTTAGTTGGGTATTAGATACCGCTTGTCCTTTTCACATCTGCAATGTGTTGCAGGGTCTGAAGGAAGTTAGAAAGTTACTGATAAGGGCAAATTTGTCATATATTTTCTCATGTTTTTATTATTGATATTTTATGATTTTATGAGAATAGATGGCTATTTATGTGCATTATTGTTATTTATAGGGACTTGAATGAAATTTAAAGAAAGAACGCAAAAGGAGCGAAAACAGGGACTAAAATGTAAAGTTTTCAAAGTATGTGTCCAGCGCCCCCGCGCCACAAGTATTTTCGCCCCAGCGCTGACATAGTGATTGAAATAAGAAAAACGACCTGCTTAAGTCGCGTCTAGCGCCCCAGCGTCGAAGAGTCACCGCGCCAGCGGTGAAGCCGTTTTCATACAGCGCCCCAGCGCCAAGATCCCACCGCTCCAGCGGTAATCGCTTCTTCATGTGTCGCCCCAGCGACAGATGCATAGCGCGCCAGCGGTAGTGCGAGTCCTAGTCTGACGAGAATTGAGATTTTCAAGCTCATATCAATCCCTATATAAAGCCACTCGTTCCCAACCTTCAAGAATCAATCCAAGACGACCCAAGAGCACCAAGAATACATAGCACAAGTCTTGGAGAGCAATAGGAGCTTAATTGAAGCAACTTTAGAGAGAGATACAAGACGTTCTTCGGCATCAAGAGTTCCTAGGCAGCGCAATTAAGAGCAATTCGACGTCTATATCGGTTTGCTAATAATTGTATCATGATTTATAATTATTTTTACTGATGTTCTCTTATAGCCATGAGCTAACTTATTTTCTAGGGTTAATATTTGAACTCAATATGTGCGCTTGAATTGCCATATACTTTAGTATTTAATAAACTTAGTCATTTATTATTTAAATTACTTGTGTTTAATGCTTCAATATATCTGGCCAATATATGGTGAATGAATTGGTAATATTATTGATAAACTCGGAAGAGGAATCATAATATTTAGACCTAGGTAATTTGATGCATGATTGTAGAGTAACATTCAATGTTGCATATGCAAGTTTCAATTTAGGATAGGAATATACCTAATTGGCATGTATGATCAATAAGACCTAATCTTAATGAATCTTAATTTATTACAAGTACCATAGGAATATAGGTATTTGGTAAATTAAGGTATACTTGCATGACCTTGGAAGAGGCTTGTGAATACATTAGTGTCTTGATCAATAATAAAGACTAAGTGAGTTAAATATTAGAGGATTAATCATTAAAAAGTATATTGAGGGATAATATTAATCCTAGGTTCTCTCTACGTTGCTATATCTTTAAATCTCTTTACATTGTGTTTTTGTTTTATATTTCTTACATTCATTCTTAGATTTTTGTTTTTCTGAATAATTATTAGGAAGATATAATTTTAGTAATTGGTTAAAAAGAAAGAATTATCCCTGTGGGTTCGACATCCGACTTATTTAGTCTCTTTATTACTTGCATACGATAGTGTATACTTGCACTTAATTTATGATATAGAAATATCGCATCAGTTACAACCAGGAAAAGTACAGCTTCGTGTTGGAAATGGAGATTTCCTACAGGTCGAGGCTATTGGATGTTTCAATTTGATGCTTCCATGTAATAAAATTGTTGTATTGAATAATTGTTATTATGTGACAAACATTATCTGGCAAATTATTTCAATTCCTGTATTGGACAATGAAGGATATCATATGCGTGTTAGGAATCGTTCCTTATGCTTGTATGATTTGGATAATGTTTTGTTAGCTGAATGTCAGTTGATAAATGGGCATTACATATTAGATACAACAGGAAATGTCATGAATGTACAAGTGAATGCTAAAAATAGTGCGGGAACTTTAAATGATACAGAATTGTGGCATATGAGATTAGGTCATATAGGGGTAAGATGCCTATCCCGTCTGGTTAAGGATGGTCGGATACCTGATCTGACCATAGAATCATATCCAGTTTGTGAATCTTGTATTCAAGGAAAAATGACCAAGGCTCCATTTATTGGTGTTGGACACCGTGCCACTGATTTATTGGAACTAATACATAGTGATGTATGTGGTCCAATGAATCACACTGCGATGGGTGGTTTTCGATACTTTGTTATCTTTATCGATGATCTGTCACGATATGGATATGTGTTTCTTATCAAACACAAGTCAGAAACTTTTGAAAAGTTCAAAGAGTTTCGAAATGAAGTAGAGAAACAAACCGGAATGTATATCAAATGCCTTAGATCAGATCGAGGGGGTGAATACATGAGCAGTGAATTTTCAGATTATTTAAAAGAGAATGGGATTCTCGCTCAGTATAGTCCTCCAGGTACTCCACAACACAATGGTGTTTCAGAGAGGAGGAATCAGACTTTATTGGATATGGTTCGATCGATGATGAGCTTCACTGATCTCCCTGAATATCTTTGGGGGTATGCACTAGAAACTGCTGCTCATATATTGAATAGAGTTCCAACAAAAGCCATTCCATCCACTCCATATGAGATATGGACTGGAAGGAAATCAAGTTTTAAATATGTTAAGATTTGGGGTTGTCCTGCTTACGTAAAAGTTACGCAACAGGATAAACTTGCACCTAAAGGTTACAAGTATAGGTTCATTGGATATCCCAAGAATTCAACGGGATACCAATTCTATGATCCAGAAGAACAAAACGTGTTTGTATCTCGTTATGCCACTTTTCTAGAGAAAGAGTTTCTCCTGAATCGTGGAGATTGTAGAAAGATTGAGTTAGATGAACTCAATCAGAATGAAAATGAACCAACAATGGAACTTCAGGCTCAATCAAGTAGAATACCTTTGACATACCCTCCACGTAAGTCAGAAAGGATATCAAGGCCACCTGAAAGGTATGGTTCCATATCTAAAGGTGCTCTTGATGTTTTCTTGATTGAAGAAAAGGATCCTTTAACTTACAAAGAGGCGATGTTGGACATCGATTCGGGAAAATGGCAAGAGGCCATGAAATCTAAAATTGACTCTATGCATCACAATCAAGTCTGGGACTTGGTTGAGCTTCCTGAAGGAATTGTTCCTATCGGTTGTAAATGGATCTACAAGCAGAAGCGTGGGCTCGATGGGAAAGTGGAGACTTTTAAAGCCCGATTGGTGGCGAAAGGTTATACTCAACGATTTGGGATTGACTATGTAATATCCAATCCCTATTAGTAGTATTGGCGCCTAGATTTCGGTATAGAACAAATAAGACACCGTAGGGTTACTTAATTTTAACCCTATTAGAAATATTTTCTTTATAGTGCACGTGAGAGATATCAGACCTAATTTGGTAATTTCACACTTAATCGGTGCGCCGGACGACCCTAGAATATTTTTAGAATTTTTCTCTATTGGCTTGGAAAAGAAAATTCTAATTTACTACATGAATTTCCATTTAAGGATTATGAATGGAACAAGCCTTTGTTGAGAAACATAATCCATATATTAGAGAATGGACCAATTAGAAGAAATCTCATGGATTGCCAAGTTGGAAGTTCTAGTTAGTTCTTTGGACTATTCCAACTAGATAGTTACAAATGAACTAATTACATAATTAGTTTTCAACTAATGGCAAATTAGTAATTTTGAGAAAGTTGAAGGGCAAAATGGTAAATAGAGGGAGGACTATAAATAGGTTGGAAGTGTGTAGAATTTTGAAGATGATCAAAAGCAAACACTTAGAACAAAAGAGAGAAAATTCGAGCTTGGAAAGGGGGGCTGCTACAGTGACCTTTCAAGTTTTGTTTTCATGAATTTTCATGTGTAATCAAGCCAAATTAAGGTTACAAACCAATCCCTAAACTCAATTGAAGTCTCTATTAGTGGAAACTCAAGAAAAAGAGGTAAGAAAAGCATCTTTTATAAGTTTGATAAATGAGAATTCAAGAATGTGTTAATTGATGTTCTTATGTGTATTCTTGGCTTAGATTGAGTTGAAATCTAGTTTGGAGCTTGAAGGAGTCATCAATTTGAAGAAATTGGCAAGGTGAGAATTAGGGTTTTTGGTGATTTTGTTGTAGAGATTTCAATTGATTGTAATTAGGGCTTTAGAATGAAATTGGCATGATTTTGTTGTAATTGGAACAAGAAATTGAGAAAAGGAATGTGTTGGAACCTAGGGTGAAATTCTGCCACTTTAGGGAAGTGAGGAATTGAGTGGTGTTTTGATTGAATTGTTGTGTGTAAATGATGCATATTGTGAATTGAATGTATATGGTTGATGAAAAAACCCAAAAATGAAGAAAATGGGACATAATTGTCCATGTTGGAAAGGTGAAGGGCAAGTATGTCCAATCAAATTATAAGGTGTTCAATAATTTTCAGGGCGCCGGATGGTGAGTTAGTTTCGATTATGGCTCCATAACTAAAATCGGGAAGTAGTTTACATCCGGGCTTTGTATGCTGATTAGGGCATTTAGTAGTTAAATGAGATTCTAGTGTTCGATTTGGTTCTAAATGTCATTTATGGCGCGTAGGTGAGGATAACCGAGAGCGTTAACGGGAGCAGGAATCGAGAGCGAAATTGAGCACGGAGCGGTTGTGAGTGGAAATCTGCCATTTCTTTTACTTTTCGGTTATTATGTTTTCGCACAATGACTATGTATGTTTTATGAGCTTTCGATGCATAAACATGATTTATGATCTTGATATATTCATAGACATGCTTTTACATGATCGATTTGTGAAACAGTTTTAAAATTTCTGCATTTGTTTTAAAGCCATTGGTACCCTCAGATTATAGTGGTGATGATTGTATTAGACCCGGCCGGTATATCCCGTGCACACGGGCAGGTCTTGGGGGTGTGTCACTAACTCTGGGAAGTCGGGATGTCGATTTATGTGAGTCGCTCTATGTGTACGGGATATTGTCTCGCTATATGCATGCGATGTAGGATTCCGCTGCATAGCCAGTGAGATGTCTTGAGATGTCACTGTGGGTGCTGCTAGTTGAGGTGCCCCGTGACCTACTCACGTATGTGGTGCTAGTTGAGTCGCTGCGTGGGTATAGAGCTTTAGGGTTACCATTGGTACAGTTTAGAAAGAAAATGGCCGAGCGAGGATTTTACTAGTTTTCGATTTACCGATAGCATTTATGCATTTATATGCACACATCAGTTATTATGTTATGCAGATTCTGAATATAGTTTTCCAAAGATATAGATAAAACCCGCTCGGCAAGATTTCATTAGCATATGATATTAGAAACCGTTTTACAATTTTATATCCGTTTTAGAAGCATAATTTCTGCATGTACTTTAGAAATTGCTATCTTTGTATAATATTCTTGTAATTGAATTCTCATTTACACTCACTGAGCTCCTTTAGCTCACTCGTTTTATGTTTTATGTTTTAAACCCCTTTCCCATGTGCTGGTCTCGGAACGCAAGCTGCTGATTCTCCTATCGCCGAGTAGTGGGCTGAATCCAAAGATAATTTTTGTACATGTAAATGTACTAATAGCACTCTTTACTTTATGCATAATAGTTGTAGGCATGTATATTTGTAAGTATGTGTTGAATCAAGAAGAAGAGATTTCCAGTTTATGATGATCGTTTTTACTTTTTATGATTATGCTTATTTGTGATTTATACGAAATAATTGAGTTGTGTTGGATTTGATTTGAAAAGGACCGGAGGTCCGAATTGGTAGAATTGAGATGTGTTGGAATTAGAAGTGAAATTTCTTTGCAGGATTATATGGATTTTCCGAAAAACAGGGGAAACTCTGTCCGTTTGTTTTTAAAACTAAGATGTCATTTTCATGTATATTACTAGATTTTCTTAGTAGTAACAAGAATTAAAAAGGGGTTCGCCTCGCGGAATTTCTTAACTTACCCAGTTAGGTTCGGAGGAACTTCTGTCGGGGTACCCAGCAGGGCCGCTGGGATCTATAGTAGAGGGTCTCGGGTTGGGTCCTGTCAGACTATGAGGAAACCTTCTCACCAGTAGCGATGCTTAAGTCGATTCGGATTTTACTAGCAATTGCTGCATATTATGACTATGAAATTTGGCAAATGGATGTGAAAACAGCGTTCTTAAATAGATATCTTAAATCTATATGGAACAACCCGAAGGTTTTACATCCAGCCAAACTTCTGGTCTAGTATGTAAACTGAAGAAGTCTATCTATGGACTTAAGCAAGCTTCCCGAAGCTGGAATCTTCGTTTTGATGAGGTAATCAGAGGGTTTGGTTTCATCAAGAACGAAGAAAAATCATGTGTGTATAAAAAGAGCAGTGGGAGTATGGTAGTCTTCTTGGTTCTATATGTGGATGACATACTCATTATCGGAAATGATATTAGTATGTTGCAATCAGTCAAAAGTTACCTAAGTAAGAATTTCTCCATGAAGGATTTGGGAGAGGCTTCCTAGATACTAGGTATAAAGCTTTATAGAGATAGAGCTAGGAGGCTTATAGGACTCTCTCAATCATCGTACATTGATAATGTCTTAGAAAGGTATAGTTTCAGTAACTGTAAAATAGTTAACATACCTTTTAGACATGGCATTCATCTTTCGAGGAAAATGTGTCCTCAGAGTGAAGATGAAAAGGTTAGAATGTCTAGTATACCTTATGCATCAGCTGTGGGAAGTCTGATGTATACCATGATGTGTACGAGACCTGATATCAGTATGGCTATAAGTGTTACAAGCCGCTATCAGTCTGATCCAGGCGAAGGCCATTGGATGGCAGTGAAACATGTCCTAAAATATCTTAAGGGTACTAAGGACAAGTTTTTGATTTATGGAGAAAATGACCTAGTGTTGAGGGGATACACAGATTCGGATTTCCAATTTGATCTAGATGATAGAAAGTCTACATCTTGATATGTATTCATTCTCAATGGTGCTGCAGTCAGTTGAAAGAGTAACAAACAGTCATCAACCGCTGATTCCACAACAGAGGCAGAATATATTACAGCATCAGAAGCAGCAAAAGAAGCGGTTTGGATACGCAAGTTTATCGCTGAACTTGGAATAATTCCGAGTTCAATAGATCATATACCATTGTTCTGCGATAACAATGGAGCCATTGCACAAGCAAAAGAGCCAAGAGCACACCAAAAGTCTAAGCATGTGGAAAGAAAATACCATATCATAAGAGAAATCTTGGCTAGAGGAGATGTAATAGTTCGTAGTGTAGACTCTATGAATAATGTAGCGGACCCACTTACTAAGGCCTTAACTCCAAAAATATTTGAAAGACATGGGGAGTCAATGGGTATAAGATAACATCGTGAATGACACTAAAGCAAGTGGGAGTTGTTGGGATTTGTGCTTACGTGCCATCCCTTTTGTGTATAAATATTTGCTTTATGTTTATACAATTATGATTTCAATATATCACTAATTATTTTATATACAAATATGGTAAGATGCTTGTAACGTTTTAGACATTGTATGATCTGAAAGAGTTCAGATCTGATCTAAAGGAGTTTAGATCAGAACTAAGAGTTAGTAATGCTAAAATATATAAATGCTAAAAGATAGCACTGATAAGAGTTATCAGGTTATAAGAGTTAGCAAAATCTAAAGAGTTAGAGCCTTGTCTGAAATGGGATAAAGACCTAAGAATATATTAGTAATGACGTAGTTGCAATCAGTTGCAAATGGTGCTAAGAAATGTTGTTATGCAAATATGTTCTTAAACTTAATGTTCCTGATCTATCTTCACTAATGCGGGTCTGTTAGTGAAGACCTTAATAAATATAGATCAGTGTATGTCTATATCTGGATAGTCCAGATGGTTAGTCTTAGCAGACCATGAGTTTAGTGGAAACTCATATAGAGATACAAGTATTCAGTAAGGACTGAATATTGAACAGACTCATAAAGATCTCCAATGGACATCCCATAAAGCCGTCAATGGAGGATCTTTCGAGTTAAGTAGTATTCATGGTCCTTAGACCTGAGTGCCACGGTGGACTTGTGAGTGATCCATCATACTTTGGTTCCACACATGTCAGATACCTTTTATGGTCTGACCGCTGGGTGTCGCTGGGTATGGTCCGATGCTCATAAAGTCCGGTGTGTACAGATATGGAATCCATCAACTCAATTGGGTGAGTAAAATATCCTGAAACTCCAAGGTTGTATTTCAGAAAGTCTTATGGCCATAAGCAGACATATCCAAGAATTAATTTTATTCTCGGAAAAACAATATCGTAAAAGTGTTTACGGATATTATTTATTGAAATACAAATCTAGAGATAAGTTTATGGTTGAGCACATGGAGACTTTACGGTGTTGATCTATATCTCCGCTCTTCTAGGATATTTATGATGGAAGGATTATACGAATATGTTATAACCTCAATTTGTATGGTCTAATGCGCCGTTTTGTAATATCTGTAACATATGTGTGGGACATTGTTCACGGACGTGTGAAATAGTTTCATATGACAAATCGGGCATGGACCTAGAGAGTCTTACAATATGAAGTGTACTCGTTGTGCACTGGGGCGGCGAATTGGATTGAACAATTAATCCAACAATTTTCAGTAAAATGAAAAATGTTTCAAGGTTCCTTTTATTATTCACTTGTCAATAATTGAAGGTAAAATACATTATTGGTTTACAAGAGTTATTAACCAATAAGAATTTGACAAGTGACATAATCTTACTCCATAAATTATTTACCATGTATTTACCTATTTACCTTGCTTGGTAAATACATATATGGTAAATGTAAATATTCAAAATAGTTTTGAATTATTAATATTTTATATATTAATCAAATTATTATTATTAATTGGAATAAGTGACAAACACCATTTACTAACGGAGAATGCACTTGTTATTAATAATAAGGAATGTTGACCACTTAGTAATTCTTAAATGATGCACTAAGGAAGTGGTAAAACCACTTAACATTGATTAAATGTCATTTACTCTCTAGAAATTGATTCAATTGGTTGAATCAAATTGGTGAGTGAAAAATATGATATATTAATGTTTGTAATGGCAAACATGGTTAAGTGGTGGTGGAGCACTAAGAGAAATCATTCTTTGCACTTAAGAAAGAATTGAAAGAGTTCAATTGGTGGAAGAAAGAGTGAAATTCGTTCTAGGAGAAAGGAGAGAGAATTGAGAGCTTTTCCTAAGTGTTTTTCTCAAAGTGTTGAGAGAAAATGCAAAGGCTTACCAAGGTACAACATATAGAGTTGTAAAGAACTATAGAAAACACCTAATTCTTCTCATCTCTTGGTAGTAATCATTCATAAGGACAAATTATTTTAAGTGTTAAAACAATCATTTGCTGGAAATTCAAGGCTGCCATTCTAGCTTCACAATCCCACCGGATTTAGTTGTGAACTAGAATTGTGCAAGAGAACACTTCAAGGTGAGCTCAACAAATTGAAGCTTGGAGTTCTTGAAGAATTGTAAAGCTACCTTCATATCCGGGTAGGTTATTTATTTGTTATTCATTTTATATCATGCATGAAATATATATATATGAGATATATATGTACTTGAATGATCATACATGCTTGAATATGTTACATATTATTTAATATGTATGAATACTTCCGTTGCGTATTTAATTTTTGAAATTATATACATCTATACACATCACACACACCATATCACAACAAAAGCTACCGTAGGGTAGTCAATTTTGCATGAGTCTTATATTAGATCTTATCTTTTAAGAAAGTTTTATCTAGTAACCAGTTCTGATTAATACCCTCCATAGGGAGCTCACAAGGTTTGAGACAATGCATTAATCTACCTTACTATAGGACTAATAATGGAGACTGATGAACATATGAAAATGTATGTTGTTAAGAGATTCAATCACCATTTAATGTCACTAATTTTAGTATTTTCTGTATTTTTAGCTTGAACTAAAGTGTTCTCTTTAAATTGTGATTAATGAATGTTATTTGGACAGGTTTAGGTAAAATGGACATAACTCTCAATGTAGAAATCGAAATGAAGAAATTCTTGAACCTGGTGCAACATGACTCAATCGTACACAAATTTGAAGAATAGTGGAAAAGACAAATCCAACATGTTATGGGCCAAAAATTGAGATACAACAGAATCGGACTATAACTCCTGCCCAGCTTGACCCAACTCACATATTTGGACCGTATCTCACAAACTACGTACTCAATTGGTATAATTATTGAAGCTGTGAATTGATGACTTAACTATCAACAACTTGTATGTTGATGGTAAAGTCCAAATCAGCCGTTATCATGGACCAAAGTGCATTGCAAGTGGGTAAAATGGTTGTTGGCCGAATTCTGATGTATCTTTGGAATTTTGCTCATATCTCATTGGATACTCATCCTATTTGCATGAAATTGGTGCCTATGGAAAGAAGAGTCAAATTTCTACAACTTTTATGTCGGCTGTAGAAGCTAAATCGGTCATTTACATTATCAAAAATGTGCTGCAAGTGGATAAACGAGTTATTGGCTTAAAATTATTGAAGATTGATGTCATCCATGACATATGTCCATTCATTGCCTATATAAGGAGACACTTAGGACGTTTTTAATATTAGATAATTCTCTCTTGTTTTATTCTCATTAACATGTATTGTAATTTAGGCTAGAGTTCCTAGCAGGGCTAAGAGATGAACTTTTATGTGTAGTAAATCTACTTCCATGCTTTAATTCGGTGTCAAGAGCTATAAATGTTGTAAGTTTGGTTTTGATTAAACTCTTATCTATTTTATTTTCTATAATCCAGAGGTTATAATTCTCATGTCTCATATATGTTCAGTCATTCTTTTCTTATGTGTTCATGTTGATTTATAATTGTTACTGGTTACATTGTTTTATATGTTAATCTTTTACTGCAGTATTGTCAATTTGATATATTATCGATCTTGGATAACATGTAAGGGCAATAAATGTTTGATATTCAAGTTAATCTTTTACTGCAATATTGTGAAAATGATATATTGTCGATCTTAGATAACTTGTATAAATAACATGATGTGTGTTAATGCTTGCAAAGAGTTTAACTAAATCAAATACATGTGTTATCAAATGTGCTATATATTACATACCTTCCGATTGATTGTTTGGGATGTGAAACTTTCAATTGAGTTATAAATATCGAATCAAAGTATAGAGTAGATTTATAAAGCATAATTGTGATTCTCAAAGCCTTGCTTAAATCATCATAAGACATTTTCCTCAATTCATAGACAATTCTATCTCATCCATTTAAATCAATTAACCCTTTGCTACTGCTTTAATATTTTACTTCACCAACCTATTTTGCCAAGAGCTTCCTCGTGGGATCGACACCTCAATCTATACTGCGATAGCCGCGTTATATTTTGAGCGTAAACAAAATTTGGCGCCGTTGCCGGGGAAGCACACTAAGCGAAAGTCGGTTGCGATTATAAATACTAAAGTGGTAACTTTGTACATTTTCTTTTCTTTGTAAAATCTTAGTTTTATTTCCTTTGTTGTAATTTATTTATTATTCATGGTTGGTTCTACCACCTAATTTATTTTATTTATTTTAGTTAATTTGTTATATTTTATATTATCTTAATGGCTGGTTTTACCGCTCAATTAGTTTATTTTCTTTTATCTATTTATCGCACTTTATTTTCTTTAGTTTATTTATTGCACTTTTTTTTTAATGGCTGGTTTTACCGCCTAACTTCATTCACTTTCTTTTATTTATTTATTGTACTTTATTTCTTTAGTTAATTTGTTGTATTTTCTTTTTATTTTGTGGCTGGTTCTACCGTCTAACTTAGTTTCTTTATTTTTTATTGTACTTTATTTATTTATTGCATTTTTTTTATTGCACTTTATTTTCATTTTCTTTTACATATTTATTGCACTTTATTTTCTTTAGTTAACATGTTGTATTTTCTTTTTATTTTAATGGCGGGTTCTACCGCCTAACCTTTTATTTATTTACTTATTGTATTTTCTTTTTATTATTTATTTATTGTACTTTTTTTTCGTACTTTACAGTCTTTTGTTTAGTTATTGTATTTATATTTCATGGTTGGTCTTACCACCTAACTCATTTCTATTTCTTGTTGTGTTTATTCCACTTCTTAATTTTCCTTAAGCATTTCTTTCCTTAAAAAAAAAAATTAAAAAAAATAAAATAAAATATTATTGTTAGGATGTATGCATTGACTTAGAGACAAACGAGGAAGATTTGTGAGAGAACTAGAACTAGAACCACCCCCACAATATTTAAGTGAAGATAATTCACCTTCTAGTTCATCTTGTAATTCTAACACAATGAGCCAACATGAAGAAAACCCCGTTAGAACTCTAAAAGATTACTTGCATCCTACTCGCACAGCCACACCATCATGCATTATATTTCCACCTAACATACCACATTCGGATTTTAAACCCGGAATGATACAACTTCTTCCCACTTTTCATGGTCTAGATAGTGAAAATCCTTATGTACATGTTAGGGAATTTGAAGAGGTAATTGCCACCTTCCATAGCCAACCTGAAGCCATAGACACTGTTAGACTTAAATTTTTCCCTTTTTCTTTGAAAGACAAAGCAAAGAGTTGGCTATACTCTTTAAGGCCGAGGTCTATAGGAACTTGGGCAGAAATGACCCAAGCATTTTTCAATAAATACTTCCCACAACACAAAACTAATGGCATGAAAAGACAAATTTCTTCCTTGTCCCAAAAAGACAATGAAACCTTATATCAAGCATGGGAAAGGTTTAAAGAGTTGCTAAATCTGTGCCCTCACCATGGGTATGAAAATTGGCGCTTGGTTAGTTATTTCTATGAGGGACTCACAATTAAAGAGCGTCAATTTGTTGAGATGATGTGTAATGGGGAGTTCCTTCACAAAGATCCTGAGGAAGCCATAGAATTCCTTAATGACTTAGCCGAAAAAGCCCATACATGGACTGGAACTAGCATTGCTGAAAGCACAAATAGGTCACGACCCAATGGAGTTTTCCATCTTAGGCAAGAGGATAACCTCAAAGCCCAATTAGAGGTCTTAACTAGGGAGTTAGAGACCTTGAAAACCAAAAATAGAAGGGTCACCCACACGGTTGCTAGAGTTGAGTCACGCGATGTCTATTTTGTCTGTGGAGGAGCGGAACACTTAGCTCAGGATTGCCCCACTTATAGTGAGATGAGAGGGATATATGAGGAACAATGTAATGCCCTAGGGATGTACAAGAAGCCTTATTCACCATACTCTGAAACATATAATCCTAGCTGGAGAAACCATCCAAATTTCAGTTGGAAATCTTACCAACAAGCCAACAACCAGTGGAAACAAGAACAACAAGCACCCAAGTCTTATGTTGCACCTCAATATAATGCACGACCAACTAGGAGTTCTTTAGAGGATACATTACAAGCATTTATGGAGGCACAAAGTAAGACTAATAAAAAATTTGAAACAATTCTTGCACAGGTGGTAGACGAAAACAAAGAAATCAAAAGTCAAATCACAAAGTTGACCAGTGCCTTAACTATACAAGAGCGAGGTAAGTTTCCATCTCAACCTCAATCCAATCCAAAGGGACAATTCATGGCACAAGCTTCTACTTCTGATGTTCAAAATCTCAAAGAAGTCAATGCCATTACTACTCGAAGTGGTAAAATTGTAAGTGAGCCTACTCCTGAAATTAACACATCTACAAGTAGTAAAGATGCCCCCATTGAAAAAGAGGCCACAGTGAAAAAAGAGCCCGAAAGTAAGTTTTCAATCCTAATGCCTTTTCCTCAAGCCCTTCGACCAGTTGGGAAAAATTCAGAAATTCAAGGTGAGATTTTAGAACATTTGAAACAAGTTAAAATTAATCTTCCCTTGTTACATTTGATTAAGCAGGTTCCAACTTATGCCAAAGTCATCAAGGATTTATGCACTATCAAAAGAAAACACAATGTGAAGAAAACTACATTTTTGGCAGAACAGGTAAGTGCAGTGATTGAACAAAAGACACCACCCAAGTATAAAGACCTAGGATGTCCCACAATCTCCTGCCAAATTGGGACACATGAGTTTGGTCAAGCTTTGTTGGACTTAGGAGCAAGTGTAAATTTAATGCCTTATTCTATTTACTTGCAGTTGGGACTTGGTGAGATTAAACCAACATCTGTAGTCCTACAATTAGCTGACCGATCAATCAAGAAACCACGGGGAATAATAGAAGATGTTTTGTTGCAAATTGATAAATTTTACTACCCTGTTGATTTTCTTGTTTTAGATACTCATTCTGTTATTAACATGGAGTCAAAAATCCCTCTTATTTTGGGGAGACCTTTTCTAGCCACTGCTAACGCTCTTATTAATTGCAGAAATGGTCTAATGAAATTATCTTTTGGGAATATGACTCTTGAGGTGAACATTTTCAACATTGGCAAACAACCACGAGAAGAAGACGAGTGCTATCATTCATATATGATAGACACACTTGTAGCAGAAGAAGCTTATAAAAATCATGGCTATAATTCTTCGAAAAACCTTCTCAATTTTGATTTTGAAGAATTGTATTATCCTGATGTAACAACTGATGTGTTTAGTACTTTTGACTCACAGGATAAAGGGACTCGATTTTGGCAGCCACGCTTTGAAGAGTTGCCATGAGAGAGGGAGAGACCGAAACCATTAAACCTCGAGACAACACAAGTTGAGCTTTCTCCACTGCCCAAAGGTTTGAAACACGCATTCTTGGGACTAGGTGATACCTTTCCTATCATCATTTCTTCTGAACTTAGTACTGAACAAGAGAAAAAATTGATAAAATTATTAAAAGAACATAAGTCTGCACTAGGTTGGACCATAACTAATATTAAAGGTATTTCTCCATTGATTTGCTCCCATAAAATTCATTTAGAGGAAGATGCCCAACCTCGTAGAGACCCACAAAGGAGACTTACTCAACAATGAAAGAAGTAGTGAAGAAAGAGGTCTTGAAACTATTAGATGCGGGTATAATCTACCCAATTTCTGATAATCAATGTGTAAGTCCAACTCAAGTAGTTCCTAAGAAATCTGGGGTTACTGTTGTTGAAAATGAGAATGGGATACCTGTTCCAACTAGGGTAGTAAGTGGTTGGAGAATGTGTGTTGATTATAGAAAGTTAAACACAGCCACTAGGAAAGACTATTTTCCATTGCCTTTTATCGACCAAATTTTAGAACGTGTAACTGGACATCCTTTTTATTGCTTTCTTGATGGGTATTCAGGGTATTACCAGATTGAGATAGCTATAGAAGATCAAGAAAAAGCTACTTTTACATGTCTTTTTGGTACTTATGCTTTTCATAGAATGCCATTTGGATTATGTAATGCACCAGCTACTTTCCAGCGTTGCATGTTGAGTATTTTCTCTGATATGGTTGAAAAATGCATAGAAGTCTTTATGGATGATTTGACTGTTTTTTATAATTCTTTTGATTTATGCCTACTTAACTTGAAATTTATTTTGAGTAGGTGTGAAGAAAAAGGATTTGTGCTAAATTGGGAGAAATGTCATTTCATGGTATCTTCAGGAATCGTTTTGGGGCATGTTGTATCTGAAAGAGGGATAGAGGTTGACAAGGCAAAAATTGAATTTATCTCTAAATTATCTACACCCAAAATGGTAAAAGATTTTTTATCCTTTCTTGGACACGCTGGCTTTTACAGAAGGTTTATACAAAATTTTTCAGCCATATCTAGACCATTGTGTAACCTTTTGCTAAAAGATGCAGAATTTACATGGACACAAGAGTGTGAGGAGGCATTCCGAACACTCATTGCCAAACTCACCACCGCTCCTATCATGCAATCACCGGATTGGAACCTTAAATTTAAAATTATGTGTGATGCAAGTAATTATGTTGTAGGAGCAGTTCTTGGGCAACGGAGGGAGGGTAAACCCTTTGTTGTTTATTATGCTAGTAGGACTTTGAATGATGCTCAAATGAATTACACTACTACTGAAAAAGAACTATTAAATGTTGTTTTTGCCTTAGATAAATTTTATTTTTATTTGATTGGTTCACCTATTGTTATTTTTACTGACCATGCAGCCCTTAAGTACCTTCTTTCTAAGAATGATGCTAAAGCCCGTTTAATTAAGTGGATTCTTCTTTTGCAGGAATTTGATATAACCATCAAAGATAAGAAAGGCGTTAAAAATGTTGTTGCTGATCATCTATCCCGCCTTGAGTTCACTGACTCCACTGATTTGCCACCCATTCGAGATGATTTTCCGGATGAACATCTTTTTGCTATAAGCCAAATACCTTGGTATGCACATATCGTAAATTATTTAGTTTGTGGTGAACTTCCATCTGACTGGAGTGCACAAGATAAGTGTAAGTTCTTGGTTGAGGTATGTAATTTTTATTGGGATGGTCCATATCTTTTCAAATACTGTCCTGACCAAATCATGAGACGTTGCATTCCTAAAAGTGAAGTTTCTAGTGTCTTAAATTTTTGCCATAGCGTTGCATGCGGTGGCCATTTTTCTATGAAGAAGATAGCTATGAAAATTTTACAGTGTGGTCTTTATTGGCCCACTTTGTTCAAAGACACTAATAATTTTTGTCGTTCCTGTGAAAGATGTCAAAAGTTAGGTGCTTTATCTCGAAGAAATATGATGCCTCTTAACCCTATTCTTGTTATCGAGATATTTGACTGTTGGGGTATTGATTTTATGGGTCCATTTCCTTCATCTTTTGGCTATCTTTACATCCTTTTAGCTGTTGACTATGTATCAAAATGGGTAGAGGCTGTAGCTTGTCGTACTAATGATAATACAACTGTGGTAAAATTCTTAAAAGAAAATGTGTTATCTAGGTACGGTACGCCACGTGTCATCATTAGTGACCAAGGAACACATTTTTGTAATCGTTCTTTTGAAGCTTTGATGCGCAGGTATGGTGTTCTTCACAAAGTTTTCACTGCATACCATCCACAGACAAATGGACAAGCCGAGCTAGCAAATAGAGAGGTTAAACAGATTTTGGAAAAGACGGTTAACCCGAATCGCAAAGATTGATCCCTACGCCTTTCTGATGCATTATGGGCATATCGTACTGCATACAAAACCATCTTAGGAATGTCCCCATACCGGCTTGTTTATGGGAAAGCTTGTCATTTACCTGTTGAGCTAGAACATAAAGCTTATTGGGCTGTCAAAGCCCTTAACTTTGATTTGAATGCTGCAGGTCTCCAGAGAAAGTTACAATTGTCAGAAATAGAAGAGCTACGAAATGACGCATATGACAACTCCAAAATTTACAAAGCTAAAATGAAAGTAGCTCATGATAAACAGATCTCAAGGAAACACTTTGAGCTAAATCAACGGGTCTATCTTTATGATTCTCGATTGCATTTACACCCTGGAAAGTTGAGATCTCGATGGACTGGTCCATTTATGGTAAGACATGTTTTTCCTAATGGTGCTGTTGAAATAGAAGACCCCACTGATGGACGGACTTTCAAAGTGAATGGACAGCGGCTAAAAAGCTACGTGGAAAAGGTAAACGGCTCTATGTACCTAGGCGAGATCCCTCTTGTGGATCCTGTCTATCGTGATTGATCAGGTTCAATCTATCTGTACCATATTTTATATTTTGTCTATATTTTATCTTTTGACTTTCTATTTTTGCTTTTATTTTCTTGCACATTTTATTTTACTTTATTTTCTTCTTTTTATTTTTTCTTCAGTGTGATTTTATTTCCCGGTCAAGTGGCGGATACGGTACTCCGTGACTATTAAAGTCGGTTTCTCAGTTCCCTAAAAACTGTCCCTCAAACTGTGCATTCATCTCTTTTCTTTCTTTCAAAATGGATCGCATTCTTGCCAACCTTAAAAAACGTTTTCCTTCATTTCCTCAAAATGCTCTACTTAAGATTTACAAAGCACGGTGTGAAAGACTAAGGCTATTGATGTTGGGTAATATCCCTGTGGACCTTCGTTGGTTAATTGAAGCCAAGGTTCGGTTGTCTGGTGAGTTTGAAAATGATTTTGTTTCTCATATGCCTGGTCTTGGAAGAAGCTCTTATGCCAAAAGGCGACGAGCAAAAAGGTTACAAGTCTGTCATAAATGTGCTCGATGGAATTGTAATCGGAGTTGTCGTTCTTTAGGATTCGTATCTAGAAATCGAGAAGATAAAATTCAGTTCATTAAGGATGGACTAAGTAAGGAGTCTTTGGATGATATCCTATTGACTCTTGAGACGCATCCCTGTGGGTTCGTGCAACGTGAACTTCTCGATTTATGGAACAAATTCAAAAATGAACATCAACGGTATAGTCTCGGGAATCTGACTCTAAAAGACCCTGTTTGCCAATTTATAAGAAAATTGGATGGGAACTGGACGTAAAATCAGAGGGCGTTTAAGCCGTTACTGGACGTAAAACTAGAGGAAGATGTGAGCCACAATCACAACTACTTATAAATACATGTGTTTTAATTTCAAACTTTATTTTATGAATAGTAGGGCTACTCATCTAGATGTCTTAAATTCAAATCTTTTTGTTCAATAATGCATGTGGGTCATTATGTTTAAATTTTTGTGTTTTATTTTTAACTCTCTTTTGACAAACTGTCGGGTTACCATAATCATTGTTATCATTTGGTACTTTATAAATACAGCACCTCATTTTCTTCATTTTCATATATTGAGAAAAATGTGAGTATAGATATGGAGGAAACCCAAGTTCGACAATTTCGAAATATATGTGTATTTTTTGGATCTAGTCCTGGGGAGAGTAAAGTTTTCGTAGAAGCAGCAAACAATCTAGGAAAAACATTAGCTGCAAGAAAAATTCATTTGATTTATGGAGGAGGTAGCCTTAGGCTAATGGGGTGTGTGTCAACAGCTGCACATTTAGGAGGAAGTCAAGTTTTAGGTATTATTCCTATAGCTTTGGCCGTGGGAAACTTGACCGGAAAAACAATAAGGGAAGAATTACGAGTCTCATCCATGCATGAACGTTAGCCAGAATGCTTTGTAATGCAGACGCTTTTATTGCTTTACCAGGTGGTTTTGGTACCTTGGAAGAAATTTTTCAAATTGTCCCTTGGGCCCAACTGAATATCCACTGAAAACGCATAGGTTTGTTGAATGTTAATAACTATTTTGATTGCTTACTTTGTTTTCTTGATCAAGCTGTGGAACCGAATTTTATTTCATATTCGGCGCGACAGATCCTAGTTTCTGCTACTGAGGCAGATGAATTGATTAACAAATTACAGGTAGTTACCTACGAACCTGACCCAGCAATAACTCGGATCGATTGGTCAGTGGGCCTTAACAAGTGAAAATTGGATCTGACACTTCGTTTGTAAATTTTTCTTTTTATTTATTTATTTATTAGTATCATCATTTTAGTTTATATTTGCTTAAGTGTCTCTCAGGTTTGTTTCTTTCAAATAACTGGCATTTCAGGTAATGTCTCCTATACTTTATCTCTTTCTATTTAAACATTGAGGACAATGTTTCATCTGGTTTGGGGGGAGGATAGTAGACATACGTTGCATTTTGCAAAAAAAAAAAAAATAATTGTGGTCCGACATTTGATTAAAATGGCAGAGTAAAGAGTTCATTCTTGAACTCTTGAGACGCATTCTAGGTCAAATTAGAATGGCAGAGTAAGGAGTTTTAGTACTAACTTTTGAAATGCATTTTAACTAACTTTTTGTTATTTTGTTTTATATTTCATGCATTGTCGTTTACTGCTTGTAGTCTTGGTAATTCTTGTATAAAGAAATTTACTTTTCTGCCTAAGTATGATTTCAGAATTGTTTAGGTTGAGTCACTGTTTCTATCTAGGTTACTAAAGAATGACTTCCAAAATATTTTTGAACACAATACTAAGCCTTGTGGTAAGATGGATGATTCAATTTATATAGCCAAGAGAATTCTCACGTTTAAGTATATATTTTTCTAAATCTCACATATATTTTGTGAGTAAGTGGAAAGGTTGAGAAAACAGCTTATGAACCTTTATTGATCCTTTGAATTGGTTAATTTTTATTTAGAATGATATTATTTGAATTAAGGGATAAGTTGGTTGCATTTGTGTATAATATAATTTGGTGGGAAACCTTTGTAATGCTTCCTTGTATTCTTCAAAAATACAAAAAAAAAGGTAAAATATTAAAAAAAAAAAGAGCAAAAATACCCAAAAAAAAAAGAAGCAATTCAGTTTAATAAAGTCTTCATTCAATTTTAGAAGACAAATATTTTATAAAATAGTTTTCTCACCAAGTTATAATTGTATTATTCTCACAAGCCAATTAAAGTTCTAAAGCTAGCGTATGATATGAATAATTAATTTTTAAACAAATAATTTTCCTATCTTTGGATCAATGTTAGTTTATATGTCTGTCCTTAAAATTGACTTTTTCTTGAGTGCTTAACTGTTTTCCAACTCCATAAGAGAAGTCCCAACCTTTTAAACAGTCATACACCTGTGAGGATATGGAGTTGAGGCTTTTACTTGGAGAAATTCTCAAGATTATATCTATTGTGGTTTGTGGTTAGATGGTTATGGCTTAGTTCACACACACACAAATTATGAAAGTTGTGATTGAAAAAACCATGATAGCAACAGTGATCTCGAACTGACGTTTTGATTGAAATGCTTAGGTAGTTTTGCATATTCTATTTACGCTTGAATTGCTAGAGACTAGCAAAAAGCTAGTTGGGGGCTGTGATGAACACATGAAAATGCATGTTGTTAAGAGATTCAATCACCATTTAATGTCACTAATTTTAGTATTTTCAGTATTTTTAGCTTGAAATAAAGTGTTCTCTTTAAATTGTGATTAATGAATATTATTTGGACAGGTTTAGGTAAAATGGACATAACTCTCAATGTAGAAATCGAAATGAAGACATTCTTGAACCTGGTGCAACATGACTCAATCTTACACAAATTTTAAGAATAGTGGAAAAGACAAATCCAACATGTTATGGGCCAAAAATTGAGATACAACAGAATCGGACTACAACTCCTGCCCAGCTTGACCCAACTCACGTATTTGGACCGTATCTCACAAAATACGTACTAAATTGGTATAATTATTAAAGCTGTGAATTGCTGACTTAACTATCAACAACTTGTATGTTGATGGTAAAGTCCAAATCAGCCGTTATCATGGACCAAAGTGCATTGCAAGTGGGTAAAATGGTTGTTGGCCGAATTCTGATGTATCTTTGGTATTTCGCTCATATCTCATTGGATACTCATCCAATTTGTATGAAATTAGTGCCTATGGAAAGAAGAGTCAAAATTATATAACTTTCATGTCGGCTATAGAAGCTAAATCGGTCATTTACATTATTAAAAATGTGCTGCAAGTGGATAAACGAGTTATTGGCTTAAAATTATTGAAGATTGATGTCATCCATGACATATGTCCATTCATTGCCTATATAAGGAGACACTTAGGACATTTTTAATATTAGATAATTCTCTCTTGTTTTATTCTCATAAACATGTATTGTAATTTAGGCTAGAGTTCCTAGTAAGGCTAAGAGATGAACTTTTATGTGTAGTAAATCTACTTCCATGCTTTAATTCGGTATCAAGAGCTATAAATGTTGTAAGTTTGGTTTTGATTAAACTCTTATCTATTTTATTTTCTATAATCCAGAGGTTATAATTCTCATGTCTCATATATGTTCAGTCATGCTTTTCTTATGTGATTCATGTTGATTTATAATTGTTACTGGTTACATTGTTTTATATGTTAATCTTTTACTGCAGTATTGTCAATTTGATATATTATCGATCTTGGATAACATGTAAGGGCAATAAATGTTTGATATTCAAGTTAATCTTTTACTGTAATATTGTCAAAATGATATATTGTCGATCTTAGATAACTTGTATAAATAACATGATGTGTGTTAATGCTTGCAAAGAGTTTAACTAAATCAAATACATGTGTTATCAAATGTGCTATATATTACATACCTTCCGATTGATTGTTTGGGATGTGAAACTTTCAATTAAGTTATAAATATCGACTCAAAGTATAGAGTAGATTTATAAAGCATAATTGTGATTCTCAAAGCCTTACTTAAATCATCATAAGACATTTCCCTCAATTCATAGACAATTCTATCTCATCTGTTTAAATCAATTAACCATTTGCTACTGCTTTAATATTTTACTTCACCAACCTATTTTGCCAAGAGCTTCCTCGTGGGATCGACACCTCAATCTATACTGCGATAGCCGCGTTATATTTTAAGCGTAAACAGAGACCATGAGCCTTATGCCTAAAGCCCTCTCCCACTCAATATTTTTAATGCTTAGAGTTTTATTTTAGTTTTATTTTAGTTTTATTTATTTTAACATTATTATTAATTTATTACATTGACATTCCGCCAATTAATATCTAATTTTATCAAATAAAATAATTAATTAGGCTATGTCAAATTATTAATACATTAAAAATATAACATTAATCTTATCCTGATCACATTAGAATATTAATGTCACATGATATATTAATGTATGAATATGTGAATGTGACACCCTTAATCTATATGACATGTTATTCAATCAGTCAAATAATTAGATAAATAAACAACCCCATAATTAATAATTTTTTCTAGAAAGAAAAACATTAAAACTAAGCTTAAATTCTTCAAAATCTTCATTGAAGTCAACTTAGGCTCTTCCATAATGTCCATCTCCATCTTCATTTGCTTTCAAGTTTAATAGACTTGATATGTTGGATTTTTTTTTTTAAACTTTGCTTTGGTCCATTTATTTTTACAATAAAATTGGGCATTTAAAATAAATTCTTTTTGGGCCTTATTGACAAGATTTATTAAAATAATTTTAGACTCAATAAAATTGGCCCATTAGATACATTATAAAATTTAGACCAAAATTAAAAAGTTTTTGGGCCAACTTTAAATTTACAAATACCTAAAAAATAGTTCACAAATATATTTGGGTCAAAATTATGACCTATTTGCAAGTTCTTCAAAGTTTTCTGGCTAAAACATATTTATCCAACACTTTAAGGGCTTGGATGACAAATTAAAATTTGAAATTCTATTTTGGACTAATTTGCAAATATTTTAAAATTAAACTTGTCAAAATAGAATTCACAAATATTATAAGGGGGCTGAATGAAAAAAGAAAAAAAATAAAATCCAATTTCATTTTTTTTTCTCGGCCACCCACACCTAATGCCACCACTCTCTCTTGCCTCTGCGTGCCATCGTCTTGCCAGAAAAATTATATTTTTTTTTATTACATATCAAATACAATCATAATTGTATTACAAGATATTCTTATGCCAAAAAATAATTGGCTTACAATAGATCTAAAATTAAAATAATCAAGAGGGGAAATTATGATATTATTTCATCACCCCCTCTTGTTACATACCATAAAATTAACAACAAGCAAATCTCTACCGTTGATTTGGGTAATAAAAAATATTAATCAAATAATTAAATTATGACAATAATAAATCAATGAAATTATTTGGTGCCACAGTTAATATTCATAACCATACACAACATATACCATATTTACATGTATATGTTGTAAAAGATCAAAATTAGCTCTGATATCACTTTATTGGAAGCATAAGATGATCATATTGATTATATTACATGTAAATTAAATAGTAAAAGAAAGAAAATTAACTTATAATATTTTGATGTAGAGAAATACCTTTAGCTCCAAACTTTTCTTCCTTTGTTGTAGAGAGAATTTTCTTTGGCTCTAGTCTTCTTTACTATTCCCAAAATTTTATCTTTCAAGTGTGTGGGCACTTAGTTCTATTCATGATTCCAACTATATGCCTCTTTTAAACCATTCCACTTTTATGTAAAAGTAGAAATTATGTTATAACTTATTTAAATCAAAAGAGGCAAATAATTATAATTGTGTTTCCTCTTTTCAACCACTACACTTATATATAAAATTTAAGTGGTGAATTATTTAAATAAAATGAGCCAAAACACTTATGATTATGTTTTGTATAGTTATCATTTTAGGTAAAAGATAAAATTATAATTTAAGTTAGTAAAAGGACTAAAGGCTCATGGGTTTTCTAACTTTAAATTAGAGACCCAAATTCTAGTCATCACATGACCCATTAGATCTTCTAAGTTAACCCCAGACTATTCTACTAAAAGATCAGTGTTGCACTCTAGTTAACCCATGTAAATCCTTTGACTAATATTATCTACTCAATTAACCCTCTATATGATGTCATAATTAAAGTTAGACCATTATAAAATGTTATGCCTCTTTAATTAATTATTTATCTCTAAATCACTGAATGCTATAATAATCATTTTTAATATGTTTGTATATGTATATCTAAATTTATAAATACATATTATTATTCAATAACTAATTTATTGAATAAATTGCGGTCACAGATTTAAGTAATCAAGTACTGCAAACAACTTAGGTGACATCATTTAATATAGATTCTATATTGTAAATATATGTTCCTACGATCCATGAAATTACATCTCTAAGTCATCGAGATATTGACCGTCCAATTGGGTCTCACTACTTGATAACTCAAAAGAGTGCAATACATAAATGTAAGTTCATTACCTACTCAGGATTAAGGTTAATCAAACTTATTAAATCTTTGTGAATTAAGATTAATTACATGTAGTTAACTAGATCAAAATTTACATTAGTCTAGTTCAACATATCATACACTAGTTTTTCTACTTGAAGTCTCTACTTCAATAATCAAGGTAAATTATTCATTATGAGAAGTAGAAAAACTACAGTCTTACATAATGAAATGTCCACTTCATTAATGACTGTAAATAAGATTTAATTTATAAAGAACTTGTGAACTATACCTTCTACATTGACACAGGAGTGTCTGATCACATGGAGCTAAAAATAGAACTAAATGAATTTCAATGGTAAAATTGGAATTTATCTGGTACTGTTTCGGAAGGAATTTCAGGGTAATCTTCATACTACTCAAAAATTATATGTGTCTAGTTCTAAATCTTTTTTACAGCACATGAATATAAGTTTTCTAGAGTAAGTTGAATCCTAATAACTAAAGGAAGGTCAGACAGTTATTAGGTGAGCCAAATCTTGACAACTTGCAAGAATTGAAGACTTTTGTCTCCATCCAAGACTTTATAGCATATTATGTTCGAATTTAATGCTTCATTTATTGTATTTGCTGTATTTGTAGACTTTTGGTGTAAGGGTAGTTGTAAGTCTTAATTGCTGTCTTTTGTAAACTCCCAACCACCAAGTTTTAATGTTGTAATGAGTGCTTTGCAGTAGCCCTCCCAAGAAATCTCTATAAATACCTAAGGATGAGAGGAGAAGGGGAAGAGAGTGAATTTTAAATTACTTGTATGTGGAAGAGTTCTCTTATGAGAGTTTCTACATTTAACTCTGTATCTCTTGGGTGGATTCCTTAGAGTGGTGAGTTTGAGAGTTCTATATCTCTTGTAGGGTTCTTTGGGTGGTGAATTATTCTGTATCCCATTGTAATTCTCTTGAGTGGTGAGCTTGTACCAATTTTACTTTATTCAGTGTTTGAGTTTATTTTAATAAAAGTGAGTGTTTGTTTTCATTCTTCCAATCTTGTGGTGTTCTTTTTTTTAAACACTTGAGCCGGCATCATACATTAGCATCATATGCCTAATACATAGATCACATACTTTATAAATATAGGCTCTTCAATGTATGCTCAATTATATATTAATAAAATTTATTAATAAAATAAAATGTTCATATACATGCTTTTAGGGCACCATATAGATATTATATGTCTAACAATTATAATTTTCAAGAAAAAAAAAATACAAGAAAATATCTAACTATAAATTATTATGGGTAAAACCATTCATCACATAATTAATAAAAATAATAAATATAGATTAAATATACAATTAGTGCCATAATAAACAATTAATGTTATACATAAAAATAAATTATACATCTAATATGAAATAAGACGGCTTTAATACCAATTGTTGGTAGAAAAAATTATGTTTAACAAAATAAATACAATGAAGCTAGATCGTCTTATTCATTATTACGTGTATAGGGATGGAAGATTATCTCAATTTCTTACTTTGATAAATCTTGAATTGATTGGCTGCAATCTTCTCTACTATCATCAACCTTCAAAATCACGTGTTTGGGCTCATGAATTTTTCCTTAATATTCATATTCACTAATACCCATATCTAAGAGAAGAGTAGTAACCAAATCTTTTTCTACGTAAGAATACATAAAAAGAATTCTTCTAGTTATGATTGTAATAATTTACTACTCCCTACATCCCTTATATATAAAAATCTCACTTAGGTGTTTAAAATTAGATTATGATTATAAATTTATAGTCTAATTAGGATTTGAGCTAGTAGAGGAATTGTAAAACCCATTAGGCTTTCTAAATCCAACTTAAAATGTCTAATCCTAGTCATCTCACGACCCACCAGTCATTCTAAGTTAACTCTAAGTTATTCCACTAAAAGTCAATTGTTATATTCTAGTAACCTATGTTAATAAATAAAAGTGTATTTAATTCAAATTCATTTTAATTAAATTAAGCTTAGTCTTTAGATTAATAATAACCATTTAATTGACCCTCTAATGATGTCCATAATTAAATAGATTATGAAAAAAAAGTCTTGCATATTTAATTACTTATTTACTCATAAGTCACTGAATGTTATAATAATCATTTTTAAAATGTCTATATTTGTAAATAAATTTACAAATAAATATTATTATTCAATAAATAACTTATTGAATAACTGCGACTATATTTTCAAATGATTAAGTACTACAAACATCTTAAGTAGACATTATTTATTAGATTCCTTCTTGTACATATATGTTCCTATGACTCATGAAATTATATCTCTAAGCTATTAAGATTTTGACCGTTTATATGAATCTCACTCTTTGATAACTTAAAAGATATAACGTATAAATCTAAATTCATTACTTGTTCAGGATTAAGATCAATCACGTTTATTAAACGTTTGCAAATTAAAATAACATATACACTAGTTTTTTTACTTGAAGTTTCGGGATTAAAATCAATCAAGCTTATTAAACGTTTGCAAATTAAGATAACATAGACATTAGTTTTTCTACTCGAAGTCTCTACTTTGAGTAGAAAAACTAGTGTGTATGTTATCTAACTTCGATGATCAAGATAAGTGATGCGAACTAGGTTTCCAAAAAAAAAATCACAAGGTCCATTGAACATCCATGAGTGATGAGGAACAACAGCACAACAGCTCATGTGATATGAAGTCTCAATATTGGTAGTTGTTAGTAGTTATAAGTTACTATTAATTATTGTAATAAATGCTGGCATTCCAAATGCCTAGTTTATTGGTAGTAGTTGGTAGTTAGTAGTTGTAAGTTTTCATTAATTGTTGTAATAAGTGCTAGAATCCCAAGTGCTTAAGTTATTGATAGTATTTGATAGTTAGTAGTTGTGAGTTATCATTAGTTGCTGTAATAAATGCTAGACATCTCAAGAGGTCTCTATAAATATATGAGAGACGAGAGAGAACAAAGATAGAATTGATGATATTAATGTTGAGAGTTTTCTCTTAAGTTCTTCAAAGAACTATTATTAGAACTTATCAAGATTTTATCTTGTGGTGTTCTTTCAGATTTATCACTCACAACTTTTCATCTATCTTAAGTGTGGCATCTACTATCTTCTTATATCTCTGGTTCTTATCTTTGATAGATAATGGGTCAAGGTTTTTTTTTGTTTATATAAAAAATTGAATTAGAATGATCATTGGCAAAGGAACCTCATTGAGCATCAGGTCTCACTTTTCTTTGTGAGGTTCACATCATTTGGTATTATAGCTTAAACTCTAATCATGTTTTAACTATCATTTTAATTTTTATTGATTTTTCTTACTTTTAAATCGGCAACTATATTTTAGTCTCTAAAAATCAGTAGCTTATATCAATTTTCTTGTTTCTTCATGTCTGTTACTTTATCTAATTCTTCAAGTTCTGTTATTACATATAAATAAAAATAAAAAACAAAAAAAAATTCAGATTCTATGATTCCAGATTTACTTTTCTAAATTAAAAAAAAAACACGAGTGAAAGTTGAGTGAAACACGTGAGGGAGTGTGTAAGGTTCTTTTTAATTTTCTAACTTTGTTTTGCAGCAAATATGTTAAACAACAAGAAAAACAATACTTTCGAAGTTGCATTGAAAAATGTTGATTCAAAGTTTCTCATGAAAACTTGAATGGGTGAGATGAGAAAAATGTTGAAAGTAGAGTTGGAGCAAGTTCATAAACGGATAGATAAACTTGAATTTAGTACAAAAATGGCGCAGACACCTAAAGTTCCTAAATTGCGAATTCAAGATAGGCGTGCTACCATGAATGGTGATGGCATTGATGAAGATGCTTGGGATAGATTGTTGAATATGAAAAATAAGGTAGACAAACAAATAAGTAGGAAGAGTTCCACAGGATATGGCCAAAAATCTAGTTTCGCATTATCTTTGAAACTAGATTGAAGTAAAAAAGATGAGCAAACTGATTCCAATTCAAAGCATAACCAACTAAGGGCCAAAACGTGGGAGTCAGCCAAGGTCACATTGCATCTCAATGTATGAATTAAAGTGCATTGATTCTAAGAGATAACCATGTCATTGAAACTGAAAGCAAGTCAAATGACAAACTTATGCCACCGTTGAAAGATGCAAGTGATGGAATGGAGTACGTAGTATATGGTAAGCTGATGGTTACTAAGCATACATTAAGTTTGCAAATTGAAGAAGATGAAAAGGAATTTGTTGATGTATTTTCCAAAGAGATACCTAATGCTTTATCACTAATAAAGGGAATCGAGCATCAAATCAACTTTATACCTGGAGCATTAATTTTAAATATTACAGCCTTTAGAAGTAATCCCAATGAGACAAAGAAACTTCAAAGACAGATTTGTAAGTGCTTGAATCATCCTACCATTCCAATATTGCTTATGCCTAAGAATGATAGATTATGGAAGATGTGTGTTGATTACTGCACTATCAAAAATATAACTTCAAAGTTCAAGAAAGTTGTATTTGAACCCGGTCAAGATTTGAGGACAAATCATTTTCAAGAGAGGGAGAATGATGCGAACTAGGTTGCCAAAAAAAAAATCACAAGGTCCATTAAACATCCATGGGTGATAGGGAACAACAACATAACAGCTCATGTGATATAAAGTCTCAATATTGGTAGTTATAAGTTACTATTAATTATTGTAATAAGTGCTAGCATTCCCAGTGTCTAGTTTATTGGTAGTAGTTGGTAGTTAGTAGTTGTGAGTTTTTATTAATTGTTGTAATAAGTGCTGGAATTCCAAGTGCTTAAGTTATTGGTAGTAGTTGATAGTTAGTAATTGTGAGTTATCATTAGTTGCTGTAATAAATGCTAGATATCCCAAGAGGTCTCTATAAATATATGAGAGATGAGAGAGAATAAAGATAGAATTGATGATATTAATGTTGAGAGTTTTCTCTTAAGTTCTTCAAAGAATATTAGAACTTATCAAGATTTTGTCTTGTGTCTTCTTTCAGATTTATCACTCACAATTTCTCATCTATCTTGAGTGTGGTATCTACTATCTTCTTATACCTTTGGTTCTTATCTTTGATAGATAATGGATCAAGGTTCTTTTTTTTTTGTTTATATAAAAAACTGAATTAGAACGAACATTGACAAAGGAACCTCATTGAGCGTCGGGTCTCACTTTTCTTTATGAGGTTCACATCAATAAGTCATCCACTATAAAAAGCAGACAAACTACAGCTTTACATAAAGAAATGTCATTTTTATTAATGATCGTGAACTAGATTTAATTTATAAAGAACTTGTGATTTATACCTTCTGTATTAGCACCATATACTTAATACATAGATCACATATTTTATAAATATAGACTCATTAATGTATACTCAATAATATGTATGAATAAATTTTTATTAATTAAATAAATATATTAAACATATTTTAAGAACATAAAATAACATAAAATATCTAACAAATTTTGTATCATCTTTCATTGTATATTTTGAGTCTCTTACTAAGTATAGGAACAATCATGCATGTCTTTTGAAAGTGTACGTCAATAATTATCTCTACAGCTTGCGAGCCAGGGGTGAGTTGCTTTAATGGCTTAGTCCATTTATCTTATCCACAAGAAAAGTGAAGTTATTCGCATGCTGAATTATTGATAAAGTTCAAGAGTGGAACCCTACAATAAACAAGATGAAATTCCTTCCTGATTAATTTCCCACTTGTACTTATATTCCATAATTATATTCTTCAGGATTCTACTCTGATGATAATGGTAATGACTAATGACTTGAACTCGGTTCAAATTCCTTAACTTCCTAATTATACTTTGTCATGCATTGCAAGACTGAAGAGTCATGACAGCTAGAGAGCTGAAGTTTGTAATAAGTGGGTTTACATGACAGCTAGTAGCTAGATAAGTGGGTTTATTCGCCTAGACTGGTTCGTGGACAAAGCTTGAGGCCAGTGCTGCTCGACCTCCAAGTTGCCTTGCATGTTAATATCTATGGTCAGAATCTAGTTGTATCTATGGTCAGAATCTACTTGTTTCTATGGTCAGAATTTTCCCCCTAATTATTAATATCTATGGTCAGAATCTAGCCAAACCCACTTATCCAGGGCTATTTGTATGTAAATCATTTGTCCTTTACATTACATATAAGAAAGACAAGGCGTTTATATGTTAAACATATCAATGACAAGTCCCATAAATTATAGGAAGTATTAAGAATACATAGTACAGTTTATATATTTTATGAGTGATGACAACTTTGAATCTCACACCCGGCTTTTTTAATTTAATAAATTTGACTTTGGTTTAGATTTCAATTTATTTCAAAAGACATTTGCTAATCTCTCTCTATTTTGTTTTAGATCTTGTAGGCCATGTATCGAAGAACACATCCCACGAATTGATCACGGATAAGAGTGATTATCTATTTTTGTTAATTTCTCTTTTCCATTTTTTTTAACGTTAGGTGTGGTTGAATCCAAAGACATCCATTGTATGAGATGGTCATGATATACTTAGAAGACAACTCGATCATGGAAAATATTTGCTAGGAGAAAATTGAAACTCGCAAGTATAAATTTCTAGCCATTGCTCGCTAGTCAAAACCTAAAAAAAGAAACCATTAAATTAATTAAATAATATGCGTAAGCTATGAAGTTCAAGGTCTTGAGACTTAATTGCCCATATCTCACATAGAGCAATGGGCGAAATGATGGATAAAAGCATAAAATTCAGATCTTTGAAAGAAGAGCTTGGCTAGAAATTTCTATCTATTTGCTTTGCTGGCAATCCCTTCCTCTATTCGTGCTCTTGTCTTACCCTCTCTAAGTAATGCCAAAACCTAACACTAATGCAACACTTCTTCAGTTGTTTTGCATAACTTTTCGATTCCATCTTCTCTTAAAAGATGAACCCATTTATAGAAACCATAAAATATAATTCTTTTGTAAATAACCAATCAAAGTGTATTGTTATAAATTTCTTAACTTAAGAATTCTCTCTCACTATAAAAAGGAGCTCAAAGACATTAATAAAATATCAATTCATTCTCATAAAAATATGTATCTCTCTAACATTAAATTTCTTTTAACCTCTCTCTATAATCTCCAATTTAAATTTGTGATTAGATGATAGGAGACCCCTAACTTTCACCGTTCACCTCCAACTTTCATATGCATTAAAATATTACCTTTTTTTTTCACGCATGCTCCACAAAGATTTGTATAACATGCTTATGATTCGAAAAGTTATCCAATACCCACACGATAGTTGCCCATAAAAACTTAGAAAATCCAAATAGCAAAACCATTTGCCTCTTGTTATACTAAAGATCTTAGTAGTTGGTGAAATAAAAATATCAATCCTGATACCCGAGAGTGTTGCTAATTTTTAATTACAGAAACGCTACCAGAAGCAGCTAGCTAGCAGGCCGCCACCTCAATGTAAGCTGATCAAAAAGTATCAGCATGCGCTACTCTTTGACTACCATCTTTTTATTTAATTAATCTAGTAAACTAAAATGAGAAAAACTTCTTTCCCTTAAGATTGCAGAGATGGAATATTTCAAGTAAAGAGGAAGAATGAAATGTTTTGAACAAATCGAGAAGCATGTGCCCATACATTTTCTAGTTGTTGAAGATTCAGGAACTTGCATATTCAATATAGAAGTTCATATTTTTATTTCTGTTTTAATTTTTATGCAAGTTAATAACAATAATAATTGTGACCATATATATAGCAATGGGCACAACTTCCTAATTCCCTAACATTGACAGTTATATATGCCATTCTATATACCAAACAAAAACTTGTGATTAGTTTTCTATGCAACGGGCCACGCATATTAATAGAATCATTTGAATAGTGAGTTGTACCAACAAAAATAAAATCGGATCGTCATTCAAAGATTTTGATTTTGGAACTATCGAGCTACTTGTTTAAAGAAATAATTTTCTGGGAAATCTAATGGAGTAAATAAATTGGAACCTAGTGGGACTAAATTATTCTTCGTGGGTTTAATCTTGGAGTACTTGATTAATGTAAGTTTCCACCATAAATACAAAATATTTGTATCCCATTGAATATGCAAACTTATCCAACTTAGCAGTTGGTGAAAGTGGGTAAAATGAGCCAAGACAAGCCCTCTCATCTCATGGCTGTTCGTCAAAGTTTCGAAGCTTCACCAAATTTTGAACAATGATGTGATACCAAACCAGTAAAATACATATTCAATCGCCGTATTACATAACGCACCAACAAATAAACTATTCCTTCGTACTTCAACCCTGCCTTAGAGGCAGATTAAGACATAAAAATTAGAAATGATTTTTTTTTTTTGAATAAAAAAACGTGAATTTACCTACACCACCGGAAGAAAGAGATGTTATTCCATTAATTTAAATTTGTACAGAAATTATTATATTTTAGCAGTTTCAGTCGAACTAAATACTATTAATCTTGAAAATAATGAATAAATGTTGATGTGCATGTGGACGAAAACATAGAAAATGAAGTAACTCAGTCATTTTCTTGCCATATTCACTAAGCCATGATTGGTGAGCACAAAAGCACAAGCGTTGCGCTGACTGGATATCAGTCAAAGAGTCAAATCGAATCTTTATTTAGCTTTCTTGGCCTAAATAAAGGGTATTAACGGTCACTCCTTCTGTTTACATAAATTATATTGACAGTAATTTTAGTTTTAATTATATTGTTTTTTTTCTATTTAATTTTAAAAATAAAAATATGCCCACTTTTTAAAATATTTTAATTATTTATCTAATAAAAAATATAATCTTAAACATATTTTTATTTTCAGAATAAAAGAATAATAATATAATTAAAATAAAAACTAACCTCAAAATGTACTTGGTGTAAACCTCAAAAGTGACAGTATTAATATCCCACTAAATAAATAGTTTTAACTAATGTGAATAAAATATTTGGCAAGGACAGGTAATGAACTGCCCTTATATATTGCAAAACATGCCCTACTCTTGCATCCCTTCCAAACCAAACCCATTATTATTCAGTCAAAAATGCTTCCGATATCTGCTTCTGCTTTCTTCTAAACCCACAATATTTCTTCTTTAAGATTAAAAAGGTTCCTTTTCTTTTCTCCTTATAACTTCACTTCACTCACTCATAAAGAGAAAGAGAATAGGAGATGGAATGTGAGATTTGTACGGAAATGGGAAGTGGGTTGTACAAAAGATTGGCAAAGCCATGGACGACAATGGAGAAAAGTCTAAATGATGCGGTTTCAAAGAGTTTGATCGGAAAGTACTTTAAACTAGAAGCTAGAAAAAGCTGCTTCACTAAAGAGATTCGAGCCGGTACTGCCACTTTCCTAACGATGGCTTATATCATCACCGTTAACTCCACCATCCTCGCAGACTCCGGTGGTACATGCTCGGTCGCTGACTGCTCGGCTTCGGTGAATCAAACAGCTAGCCCTGATTGCATGTTCAAGGCTAACGTTGGTTACCAAAACTGTCTTTCAAAAACAAAGAACGACCTTATTGTAGCCACTGTTTTATCGTCGATGATCGGGTCATTTGCCATGGGAATTTTATCAAACTTGCCTTTAGGCTTGGCTCCGGGCATGGGCACAAATGCGTACTTGGCCTATAACTTGGTTGGGTTTCATGGATCTGGGCCATTGTCTTTTCAAACAGCAATGGCGGTTGTGCTGGTTGAGGGTTGTGCATTTCTTGTAATAGCTGCTTTTGGGCTTCGTGCAGAGCTTGCTAGGCTTATACCTCAGCCAGTTCGACTTGGTTGTGCGGCAGGCATTGGACTATTTATCGCTTTTGTGGGGCTGCAACTTCATCAGGGTGTGGGCCTTGTTGGGCCTGATCCATCAACATTGGTAACAATCACTGCTTGTGCTGATACTAACCCAGTTACTGGTGCCTGCTACGGGGGGAAAATGAGAAGCCCAACTTTTTGGCTAGGCTTTGTTGGGTTCTTAATCACTTGTTACGGGTTAATGAAGGGGATTAGGGGCAGCATGATTTATGGGATTCTGTTTGTCACATTAATTTCATGGATCGGAGGCACTGCAGTCACATATTTTCCTTACTCTGACGCAAGCTATGAGTACTTCAAAAAGGTGGTGGATTTTCACAAAATCCAATCAACAGCAGCGGCTATTGGTTTTACCAAATTCAACAGTAGTGAGGTTTGGGTGGCTTTAGCAACATTGTTATATGTTGATGTGCTAGCCACCACAGGTACATTATATACCATGGCAGAACTTGGAGGTTTTGTCAATGAAAAAGGAAACTTTGAAGGGGAATACGTAGCATACATGGTTGATGCTAGCTCTACGATTGTGGGATCTGCATTAGGAGTTTCACCAATTGCAACATACGTAGAATCATCGGCTGGAATCAGAGAAGGGGGCCGAACAGGATTAACCGCTGTGATTGTTGGGTTGTACTTCTTTTTATCGCTATTTTTCACTCTGTTGACATTTGTTCCTCCATGGGCAATTGGTCCTTCACTGGTGATGGTTGGAGTGATGATGATGAAAGTGGTAAAGGACATAAACTGGGAGAACATAAAAGAGTCAGTGCCAGCTTTTGTTACAATTCTTCTCATGCCACTCACTTACTCTATAGCATATGGGATTATTGGTGGCATTGGGCTTTATATTGCTCTTAGTTTGTATGATTGCATTGTGAGCTTGGTCAGGTGGTTTCTGAAACTAAGAAGAATGGTCGTCAAGGAACAAAATCAAGTCTCTGCTGCTAGTGCTGCAGATCCAACTATTGAAATCATTTGAATGTTTTTGAGTTTATTGTTGTAAAAAAGTGTTTTTGAACATCAATTTTTTGAAACAACTTAGTTTGAATTTGAGCTAGTAGCAATGTATCATGGATCCACAACTAAAGGTGGCTAGTAAAATATGCAACACAGTATGTTTAACGTGAAATTAATTTTAATAGAAGCAATTTCAGAATTATCTTTTAATAAGAATTATCTTTTATTTTTATAAAATATCATTAAGGTTGTCCTAATTTAACTTGGTAACTTATGATCAAAAGCAAGTGTTGTGCAGCCCGTATTTATTAGGAGAGAGGTTCGGGCTGATGGGTTCCTTTGTTTATCCAAATGACCCCACATTATTTTTGTTAGAGAAAATGATATTTTTCTTCTTAAGAGTTTGGGTAATATTTAAATTTATCCCATAAATTAAAAAAAAAAGTTAATTTTATCATAATTTATTAACATATTACCATTCTTTTTGATGCAAAAAGTCTTAAATAAACTTAATAGGAACGTGACCCTTAGGCTGAATGAGAGTGGTAGAAAAAATTTATATATATAAATTATTAAAATTTTATAATAATAAAAATATTAAATTTATAAACTTATCAGAATGTGTCATGTATTTTTTTTGTTTTTATTTTTATTAATAATTAAATTGTGATTGTCACGTAGACATAACATCTTACATGTACATATTATGTGTCAATTTGCATCTCATCTCTCGGGTCACTTTAAATTTTTATATTGAATTATGATTTTATTTTTTTATTATCAAAATAAATGATAAGAGTCTAATAAATTGAGACAAAATTGACTATTTTTATACTTGTAGAATAAATTTAGGTATTATTTTAAATTTCAAGGATAAAAATAATATTTTTCTTTTATTTTTATATAAAAATCTGCATTTTTTTGTTTAATGACTCTTACCGTTAGAATGTAAAACACAAGACTCGTAACTCATAAATAATATGACTGTATTAGAAAAGAACTAATAGAAATAAGCATGAGAGTTCAAACAGAAAATATGAAATTTAGATCAATTTCAGAAGAGTTTTGTTTTGTAAAGTCATCATTGACAAGTTTTAAGAAGAGTTTTGTTTCGAAAAGTCATCATTGACAAGTTTTATGATTCCTGTTCTCTCTTTAGTTTTTTTTTTCCATCTTCTTTTCAATTAAGATTTTTCAGAATATTTTCTTCTTGCATTTGGATTGTTGTAGTTTTAATGTAATGTTTTACTCCTTTTAACAAATGTTACTACTGATCACAAAATTTGGTAACCTATTAATTAACGAGTTAAATTTATTAGTTGTTGAAAAGTTGGCTATAAGATTAAACTAATTTGATCACTCTTTCATCACAGATAACTTGTCTGATGTGAAACCTACAACTAAAAAAAAGGTGAGGCCATGCCAAATATTTTTTTTAGCATAGGCATTCTAATATTTAAGTCAGCAATCGTAAAAAAAATTAAAGGATAAGGCAATAATTTATTTATTTATTTATTGGTTAATGGCTCATATATGTACTCTTATAATCTTGAAGATGGCAATTTTAAGAATTTAGATATTTGAAAAGTATTATAGAACTCTTTGAAAATATAAAATATATGATTATGCATGTGCCTCTTTAAATATGAGACCGAACATAATAGTATTTCAATTATGAAAACTTGTATAAATGACTAATATTTTGATGATCCCCAATGTAAAATATTTTTTCTATTTTAGAGTGGGAATATAGGCTTAACTTATAACATTTAGAATCCCTTTAGAATTCAAAAGCTTTATGGATATTCTCTTTTAAGATTTTACTATTTAAATCTCACTAAAATTGAATTAGAAATTTTCTTATCCTGATAGGATTTGTGCTATAATTTTAAGGATATCACTTGCATTTAGAATCTTTCCTTGATAAGTTAACTCTTATCTAAAACTTTCCACGACTTTCATAATTTAAATTCTTTTAGAAATTTTTCTTAAACTTTTCAAAGTGGTCGAATTTAGACTCGTCTTATACTCAATATAGCCAGATATTGTTTCCCATGTTTAGAGTCTGATCGAATAGGGTAGCTGGGTTATGATTAGTGTTCTAATCAACTCTAGAAGTTGTGAGTCTAACTGAGCAAGGTATCCAAGTTGTGACCAACTCGATGAGAGTGTAGGTCTCTGTTTTAGAGTCTGATCAAATAGAGTAATAGGGTTACAACTAATGTTCTGACCAACTCAAAGATCGTAAATTTCTCTTTTCTTTTTTGTAGTCTGATCGAACAAGTTAGTCAGGTTACAACCAGTACTTTGACTAGCTTAGAGATGGTACCTATAGTTCGAGGACACTTCTAGGCCAATGTTATTATTTGGGCTTTTGTAGACCAAGATCTTTTGGGTTGTGTAGGCCACAATCTTTTGAGTCTGATGGGCTAGAGTCTTTTGGCCTTGTAAGTAAAAAACTAAGGGAAAACATAGATCCCTCAGTTTTCATTATTAACTTATTGATACTGAAAATTTTATAAATAATGTTCCTGAATTGAGGTGCTTATTAAAGTGACTTTAATTATGTTCGACTAATGTCCTTGATTTATTTTTGGGTTATTATGATTACTCTTTTGTTTAGTGAAATTCCTCTTTAAGTAGATGCTATTTGGGCCCATGTTTATGGATGTGCAATTTATGGTGGTGATTAGATTTCTATTTTGAGTAGGCATCATTTTTGCATTAAATATTTATAATCTCTCAAAAAGTTTGTCACTATTTGACAGTTTGAATGAGTAGTTACTTCTATTTTAAAATGCATGGTGATGTGTCATCATTTAGGAAGTTGATTGTTAATCACATAGTTGAGGTGCATTGGTTAAAGAGATATATGTCTTTAACAATATTTTCAGCTCAAATTTTAAATCAACGTCTGAGATTTCTCTTTTTTTTTTGTCTATATATATGATCTTATAGCCCTTTCAATTCTCTACTTCTTGATTTTTTATTGCCATTTTCTGAAGAGAGATTATTTTCGTGATTCAAAGCTTTTCTTTTCTCACAACTTTGTGACTTCACTTCTTTCAGTCTATTTTTCAGTAAGTGTCTTGTTTCTTGGTGTTTATCTTTTTGTTACTGTTTCCTTGCATTTTTTCTGGCTTAGTGCTTGTTGTAAGTCTTTTTCCATTTTTTCTGGTTTAGTAAGTGTTGAGTTAGGATTTGTTGGGATTTGTGCTTACGTGCCATCCTATAATGTATAAATACATAGTGATTGTATTTATACAATTATTATTTCTAATAAAATCGTTAATATTATTTTTATTAAATGGTAAGATGCTTGTAACGTTTTAGACATTGTATGATCTGAAGGAGTTCAAATTTGGTCTAAAAGAGTTTAGACCAGGGCTAAGAGTTAGCAACGCTAATAGTTATAAACACTAAGAGTTAGTGGTACTAAGAGTTAGCAAAATCTAATGAGTTGAGCCTTGTCTGAAATGGGACAATGACCTGAGAATATATTAGTAATGATATAGCTGCAATGAGTTGTAAATGGTGCTAAGAAATGTCATTATGCAAGTATGTCCTCAAACATAATGTTCCTGATCTAATTTCATCGATGCGGATCTATCGATGAAACCCATTAATATAGATTAGTGTATGTCTATATCTGGATGGTCCAGATGGTTAGTCTTAGCAAACCATGAGCTTAGTAGGAAGCTCATATAGAGATGCAGCTATTCAGTAAGGACTGGATATTGAACAGACTCACGAAGACATCCAATAGACATCTCATAAAGCCGTCAATGGAAGGTCTTCCGAGTTGAGTAGTATTTGTGGTCCTTTGACCTGAGCGTTACGGTGGGCTTGTGAGTGATCCACCATGCTTTGGTTCTACACATGTCAGAAACCTTTCATGGTCTGATCGCTGGGTGTCGCTGGGTATGGTCCGATGCTCATGGAGTTCGGTGTGCGTAGATATGGGATCCATCAGCTCATATGAGTGGGTTGTATATCCTAATGCTCTGAGATTGTATTTTAGAAAATCTTGTGGCCGTAAGCATAAACCTCAGAAAAGATATTCCGGAGGAATAAACAATATCACAAAAGTATTTGTGGATATTGTTTTATGAAATATAAATCTGGAGATAAGTTCGTGGTTGAGCAAATAGAGATTTGACGGTGATGATCTATATCTCTGCTCTTCAAGCATATAAATGATGGAAGGATTATACGAATATGTAATAACCTCAACTTGTATGGTCTAACATGCTAATTTGTAATATCCGCAACGTGTGTGTGGGACATTGTTCACGGACGTATGGAGGAGCTCTATATGGAAAATTAGGTGTGGACCTAGAGAGTCTCACAATATGAAGTATACTCGTTGTGCACTGGGGTAGCGGATTGGATTGAATAGTTCGATCCAATAAATTTCAGCAAAAGAGAACGATTGTTTAGGGATCTCTCGGATTGTACATTTGTCAAGACTTAATTGTTAAGTACATCACTTAATTAATTAACAAGGGTTGTTAATTAATAGAATATTAACAAATGACAAAATTTGTTCCATGATTTGATTTTACCTTTTTACTATTTAACTATAATAGTAAAAATTAGTAAGGTAAAAAGAAATTATTCAAAATTGTTTTGAATAATTAAATCATATATTATTATTATATTATTAGATAATATTATAATATATATAGATCATGGCATTGTATTTTAATACAATGAGGAGCCTAGATGTTGGCCATTTAATTACCCATTATAATTAAAGTAATTATAATTGTTAGGTAAAGATTAATTTTGATGGCCATTATTCTAGTGCTTGGTTTAATTAATTCTAAATGGGAGACCAATAATAAAATTGGTGGAGCACTTCATTTTGTTTATTTTGTTTAATCAAAGTGTTGAATAAACAAAATAAATTTTGGCAAAACAATTGAATTCATTCATTCAATTTTGGGAGAAGATTTTGGCAATGGCAAGGAAGAGAGGTAAGAGAGAGTTCTTTGAGTTTTATTCTTTCAAGTGTTGAAAAATAAACAAACTTCTCTTCATCTCCTTCTTTAATGGATGACCAAAAATGAATGTTATGTAAATGGAGAAAAAGATAATTATTTTACAAAGAGTTGTTCAAAATAATTATCATATAGAAATTGTTTCTAAGATTAATATACAAGAGTTGTATGTTAAAGATTTTTAATTAATACAAGAGTTGTATAGAAAATATTTACCATCTTCATTTAAGAAACAAAAATTGTATTCAAAAGAGTTTGAATACAAGTGCGAAAAATTCTAAATACTAAGCTACCATTCTAGCTCCTTAATCCCACCAAAAGTTATAGACTAGAATTGTTCAACATATACTTCAAGGTGAGCTCTTTACATGGATTATTGAAGAATTTGTAAAGCTACCTTCATTAGGTGAGTATTTTCCATTATGTTTTTAGTACAATATTGTTCATCATATATATTTTGTATAATTGTTATACTTGTGCATATATATGATATATGTTGAATTTGTTAAAATGGGTGTATTTTGTAACATGCTTTCGCTGCACATATAGTAATTTTTTGAAATTACGCATACACTCGTATAATCACACACTCTATGATAAACACCCAATAGGATTAAGGTTTCCCCTTCAATCAAATTTGTGGATATATTGTCTGACATAAATTTGGCTCCATGCCAATTAAATTTGAATGGTTGGAGGATTTTTGTGAGACTCTACATTATATGGAGTAAGGCTAATATTGAGGGCCCTTATTTCTTTTAGCTTTAAAATCTATATCAGATTAGGGCAAACACTAGTTAGTAAAATGGATTCTACTACATTACTGTCTATGATAAAGAGAATGGCATTACTTCTATGAAGGACTTACCTTCAAGGAATGCCGGGTTGAAATACTTTTGGTTTTTTGCAAAATTAAAGTGGGGTAAGTTTATGAGAGTCTGTATGGTCCTTAGTCATGTTCTCGTATGTTTGCTATGAGAGGTTACCCCTCTGTTTTCTTTTTCATGTAAATGGATTTATTTCTTTTGTCTCACTTACTGATGTTTCTGTTTTTCTTCTTTTACAGCTACTTTCGGTCTTCGAAACCTTGTCTTTCTAAAGAAGAGAAAAATTGTGTTAAGGCAGCTCATGCTTATAATGGTCCTTGTAAAGGGTTGCTCATTTGGGATAATCTTGTGTTTTTTGGGTTGATCAAGGACATTTTTATCCCATCAAGCTCTTATACCAAAGGTAGTTTTTTTTCCATAGCTTATAAATACTTTTTTTAATTATCTCAGTGGATAATTATTGTCATTTTTATTTGCAACTATGAGGAAAGAAAATAAATGTTCTTTTTTTGATGCAGACCCCAACCTTCTGAAAGTGAAGAATTAACGACTTGATGACTTTGCTCTATATGATGAATTTAGGCAAGGATCATTTGGGGAAGTAGTTGACGGGTCCCCCTCATATTAAAAAGAGGTTGGACGAGGCTTATATAAAACTTCTCAGTAGAATGAGCCAATTATAACTTCAACCCTTACTTGTGATAGTTCTCTTCTTTTAGGCACGAGCACTCCTCATTCTTTCCTCCTCAAACTAGTGGAGGAGTTATTATTGTAGATGGCTTAAGTGGATATTCAAATTTAAGGCCTTGGTTGAGGCATAGACCTCATCCTTATGACATCTTCTTCACGAAGAGAAAGAGGTATAAGCACTTGGTGTCTTTAAAAAAAATGAGGTCGAGTGGGTGGTGCCTAAGGAGCGCATTGTTCTATTGAAAACGTGCAGCACATTCCAGTCTCTAGCCCATAGATTGTGTGATATTTTGAGGTAATATTTAATTCTTTAGTTCTTTTTTCTATTACATGCTTTTTGCCTTCGGTGCCTCATTAATTTCTTTGCCTTTCCTTTTGCAGGGGATAGTTTCTTTTTCTAGTCATTATAATGCTCTTTATAAGATATTGACTAATATTCAAAAATCGACAATTGTTTAGGTTGAAGCTACGAAGGCAAAGGAGGCTATAAAAAAGAGAGAGGCCTTTGAGTGCGATATCTATGTTTTTTCTTCAAAGGTCAAGTACAGTTAGGAGAAAAGAGCTGCTAAAGTTAGGGTAGTCGATGCTAAGGCAATCGTTGAGAGTAAGGTATGTGTCCTCAAGTCTAAGGTCAAAGATTTTCAAGGGAAAATAAGGATTCTTTGAGAGAAGAATGTTTCCCTTCAACAAGCCAAGGAGGAGCTGGAGGATAAGCTCATAGCTCTGAAAGCACACATTATTTAGGAGGTCTTTAATGCTTTGACTAAATTGATGAAGCTCTTCAAGAGGTGCTATGTAGACCTCTATCTGTTCTGAGTGAACGAGTTATTTGTTGATCGAGGGACTATAGATGAGGAAGTCAAGGTTCCCCGTAACAAGACCATTGTTCCTTAAGCGGACGGGGATGTTATTCCCAGACTTTTAATGAGCCTACTTTGGTTCTTCAAGATACTTTTCATACTAGTGACCCTTCTGCTATTGAAGATGATCCCCCTACTACTTGATTTTAGAACTTTTCTTCTTTATTTTTGGGGTTTGCAACAAACTTTATGGAATTAATAAAAGGACTTGTTCTTTTTTGTCTTTGTGTTCCTTTATTTTTATTTTTTTGCTTTTTGCTACTTATCATTGAATGATCTTGCTGCTTGCCATCTTGCTTATGTATGCTGATGAACACTTGAAATTACACATTTAATAAGAGTTTTACATGATTGTTTTGTATTACTAGTGTATTTAATTTTCTTAACTTAAGTATATTTACAATATTGTACTTAATTATCTTATAACTGTTTTGTGGCAGGTTCGGTAAAATAGGCATAACTTTCTACTTAAAGATCCATTTGAGGTGCTTCTTAATCCTGTACAGAGCTGACTCAATGGGCTAACATATTGTATTTCACAAAGCACTGGAAATTCGAGTGTTTAGAGGGTGAAAATTGGCCTAGAACAGAATTGATCTGCAGTACAGGCCCAGTTTGAACAGTTATCAGTATTTGGCCCATAACTATAGAAATAAGTATCTAATACGTATGAGATCACTCAATTTGGAAAGATAAGAGACTTATCTACAACTTTTATGTTTTGAGTGACAGCTAATTCCGATCACATCAATTCCAAATTGGATAATCAAGTGGGTGCCCAAGTGATAATGAATGCAAATTATTTTGCCACCATTCTTGACTTTCATCAACCAAGTGGTTCCCTCCAAATTTGTCTCGATTTATCCATGTTTTTCTATAAATAGGTAGCTTGTTTATGCCTAAAGAATGTAATTAGAAAGTTAGAATTTAGTTCAAAATACTTTTCCTTTGTATCCATTTCCTTGTACTATTATTTCTCTTGTTTACTATTAAGTCATATTATTTCTTCTTCCATTTCTTTTCTTTTCATTTAGTTTTATTATGTCCAAATAATTTTGTTTAAGCTAAGGTGAAAGGGTGAAGCTCTTGGCAAGGTAATAAGATATGTTTAATATTTATTCATGAATTTAATGCTTCATTTTTAAGTTATGCAAATTTATATATGATGTATTTATTTTGTTTGTAGAATTAATACCATTTCTTCTAAAGTGGTGATTCTTGATTTATTATTGACAAACTTAATACTTGGCACAATAAATTCTTGAAACCATTTACAAGATTTGGTTTATATAACCTTTCTTGTAAAGTGGGAGTCTTAATTTATTGTAGACAAATATAAAGATTGGCATAATAAATACTTAAACCCATTTATAAGATTTGGTGTATAATAATTGAAAGAAATAAATACTAATCAATATATAAATGATAATGAACTTTAATTGCTATATTTTCCGGTTGGAACCTCCTTTGTGTGAGGATTCCAATTGAGTTATAAAAAAATAAAAAGTTAAATATATTCTTACTTCTTATGCCAAGAGTGAATCCCCGTAACCTTAGCTTTTTATTTGAATTGGTTAATTGAAATAATATTTACAAACATCTTATACTGCATTAATTATCTTTAAAGTGTTTATAATTTGTAATTTTAATTCTACTTCCCTGTGGATCGACCCCGTTCTCATCGGGTTATTTATTACTTCGACAATCCTGCACTTGGGAATAACTTCTATATTCTGGACGTGTCAAGTTTTGGCGCCGTTGCCGGGGAGGTAACGTTAATATTTTGTTTTGTTATTGTTTGTTTGTTTATTTTATTTTATTTTCATGGAAGGCTGAGCCTCCTACTCGTTATTTATTATTCGTTTTTTTTATTTTTATTTTTATTTTTTTTATTTTCATGGAAGGCCGAGCCTCCTAACGTACTTTATTATTATTCTGTTTTTATTTTCGCGGAAGGCTGAGCTTCCTACTCTTTATTTCGTTTATTTATTATTTTTTACTTTTTATTTTAGTTTTTTTTTAATTTTCATGGAAGGCCGAGCCTCCTAACGTACTTTACTTTATTTATTATTCGCCTTTTATTTTCGCTCTTTATTTTAATGGAAGGCTAAGCCTCTTACTATTTATTTATTAACTTTTTATTATATAATCTAACATCACTAATCTAACTTCTAATTATTTATCTTTATTTTGCTTTTAGTTTTACATATTTTATTTACTTGTGTGTAATATTTTATTTTATTTACCTGTGTTTAATATTTTATTTGTATTATTGTTATTGTATTTTGTTTTGTTTCTTTTTATGAGCGGTTGGTTTCGAGATCCTAATTCTCATCGTTTAGTAAAAGGTAATTTCAAAACTTCCTTTGATAATTTGTTAGATTCTCTTTCATATTCTCATTCTTCACCAAGTAACACTATGAGCGAAAATCAAATTGAGGGACTCATAGACCCAGGGGACAATCAGTCCCAACATAATGACCATAACCGACCTAGGACACTTAGAGACTATATGAACCCTACACGAACCGGTGCACCATCTTGCTTAATTTTTCCACCGGATGCAACGCATTTTAATTTTAAGCCAGGCATTATCCAACTTTTACCCACTTTTCATGGCTTAGATGCAGAGAACCCTTATCTACATCTAAGAGAATTTGAAGAAGTGTGTAACACGTATAATGATCAAAATTGTAGCATGAACACAATTCGACTTAAGCTTTTCCCTTTTTCTTTAAAAGATAAAGCTAAAACATGGCTACAAAACCTTAGGCCAGGATCCATTTCTTTATGGGACGAGATGCAACAACAATTCCTGAAAAAGTTTTTTCCCTCCCATAGAACAAATTCTTTCAAAAGACAAATCACCACTTTTGCCCAAAAACCAGGAGAGACCCTTTACCAATGTTGGGAAAGGTATAAAGAATTACTTAATACCTGTCCCCATCATGGTTTTGAAACATGGAGAGTAGTCTCAAATTTCTATGAGGGCTTAACACCCCAAGTTAGGCAAATGGTAGAAATGATGTGTAATGGAACATTTGAGAAAAAAGACCCAGAAGAGGCAATGAACTATCTTGACTTACTAGCAGAAAATGCTCAAAATTGGGACACTGTTGGTACCTGTGAGGCACCTAGCAAAAATCAAACCACTACATCTAGTGGGGGTATTTATCATCTTAAGGAAGACCATGACCTTCAAGCCAAATTAGCATCCCTTGCTAGAAAAGTCGAAACCTTAGAAATGAAAAAGAGTGGTCAAATAAAATCTGTTCAAGAAATTGTGTGTCACATTTGTGAAACCCATGATCACCCTACCAATGATTGCCCAACTTTGCCTGCATTTAAGGAATGTCTCCATGAACAAGCCAATGTTTTAAACACGTTCAAACGGTCAAACAATAACCCATATTCACAAAACTATAATCCTGGATGGCGAAATCACCCGAATTTTAGTTGGAGGAATGACACTCAAGCACAGGCTTCGCAACCACCTTTCCAACCACACCAAAACTTTCAAAATCATCAAGGTTATGCACCATATGTCCCACCTCCTAGGAAAAATCTTGAAGAAACCTTGCATACATTCATTGAAAAACAAGAGTCTGTTAATTCTTAAAATACTCAAACATTTGCTGATTTGAAAGATACTCTTGCTAAATTTGCATCTGCACTGAACATTCATGAGAAAGGAAAATTTCCTTCTCAACCACAGCCAAACCCCAAAGGACAACATAACTCAAATGCATGTAGTTCAGGAAGCCAACACATGGATCAAGTTAAAGCAGTTATCACTCTTCGGAGTGGTAAAATTGTTGAAAACGAAATTCCTGAACCTCATGAGAGCGATGAATCAATCTCCAAAGGTAAGGAAAGTGTTGAACCTACACTTAATGAAGAAAACACTAAACCCTCACCTCCACCTCCATTTTCTCATGCATTACGTAATACTAAGAAGATGAACCACAATCCTGAAATTTTTGAAATCTTCAAACAGGTAAAAGTTAATATTCCTTTACTGGATGCTATTAAACAGGTTCCATCTTATGCAAAATTTTTGAAAGATTTATGCACAGTAAAAAGAAAACTGAATGTGAAAAAGAAAGCATTTTTAGCTGAACAAGTAAGTGCCATTCTTCAGAACAATAATTCTTTGAAATATAAAGACCCTGGTTGTCCTACAATTTCATGTATTATTGGAAGTCATAAAATTGAACAAGCCTTACTTGATCTTGGTACTAGTGTGAATTTATTGCCGTATTCAGTTTATCAGCAGCTCAATCTCGGGGAGTTAAAATCAACATCTGTAACTCTTTTACTTGCCGATAGATCAATAAAAGTACCAAGAGGGACAGTGGAGGATGTCTTAGTTCAAGTTGATAAATTCATATATCCTGTGGATTTTATCGTCTTGGACACAGAACCTATCAAAGGATGTAATCCGATACCTGTTATTTTAGGTCGTCCATTTTTAGTAACTTCTAACGTTTTGATTAATTGCAGGAATGGAGTAATGAAGCTTTCATTTGAAAACATGACACTTAAACTCAATGTTTTTAATATGTGTAAGCAACCATATGAAGAGGAGGATGAAAGTGAAGAAGGTGACATGATTGAAACAATTGTGGAGGATCATATTCAAAAAGGGAGTTCTACCGATCCCTTAGAAATGTGTTTAATAAATTCATTTGAGTCAAATATACAATTAGATCCTGAAATCTCTGACATATGTTCTTTACTTGACTGTGCACAGATGATTGAAAATAAAAGATGGAAACTAAAGTTTGAAGAATTGGGAGAAAATTAGGATAAAAAGAACTAAATTTCAAAGTTGGAGTTAAAACCTCTGCCTGAAGGACTGAAATATGCATTTCTTGGAGAGAAACAAACTTACCCGGTGGTAATCGCTTCTACACTCACAAGTGAACAAGAAGATAAGTTGATTGAATTATTGAAAATGTATAAAAATGCAATTGGGTGGACTTTAAAAGACATAAATGGTATTAATCCTTTGATTTGCACACATAGAATACACCTAGAGGATAATGCCAAAACTTCCCAACAACCTCAAAGGAGATTAAATCCATATATGAAAGAGGTAGTGAGAGCTGAAGTTCTCAAATTACTTGAAGTAGGAATTATCTATCCGATCTTAGATAGTAAGTGTGTAAGTCCTACTCAGGTAGTACCAAAAAAATCTGGAATCACAGTCATTGAAAATGAAAAAGGTGAGTTAATACCAACTCGAGTCTCATCTAGTTGAAGGATGTGCATAGATTATAGAAAATTGAACTTGGCCACCAGAAAAGACCATTTTCCTTTACCATTCCTTGATCAGATTATAGAAAGAGTAGCAGGACATCCCTACTATTGCTTTCTAGATGGTTACTCTGGCTATTATCAAATTCCTATAGCACTAGAAGACCAAGAAAAGACTACATTCACATGTCCTTTTGGAACCTTTGCTTTTAGAAGAATGCCATTTGGACTTTGTAATGCCCCAGCAACATTTCAGAGATGTATGTTAAGCATTTTTAGTGACATGATTGAGCATTATTTAGAAGTTTTCATGGATGATTTAACTGTGTTTGGAAATTCTTTTGATAATTGTCTTGAAAACTTAGAAAAGGTCTTAAAAAGATGTGAAGAAAAGAGTCTTGTATTGAACTGGGAAAAATGTCACTACATGGTTACTTCTGGAATTGTTTTGGGACATATAGTATCTTCTAAAGGAATTGAAGTGGATAAGGCAAAAGTCGAACTCATTACACATTTGCCTCCACCAAAAACAGTCAGAGAAGTCCGATCATTTTAGGACATGCTGGATTCTATAGGAGGTTCATAAAAAACTTTAGTGCTATATCTAAACCTCTTTGTAACATCTTAGCAAAAGATGTATCATTTAAGTGGACTCAAGAGTGTCAAAATTCATTTGAAAAATTAATTGGCCTCTTAACATCTGCTCCTATCATACAATCTCCTGACTGGTCTTTACCTTTTGAGCTCATGTGTGATGCTAGTGACTACGCTGTTGGTGCTGTATTAGGACAAAGAAAGGAAGGTAAATCCTATGTAATTTATTACGCGAGTAGAACTTTAAATAGTGCACAAATGAATTACACAACAACTGAAAAAGAACTACTTGCTGTAATATTTGCATTAGACAAATTTCGTTCTTACTTAATTGGTTCTTCAACTATTGTATTTACTGACCATGCTGCTGTAAGGTACTTAATGTCAAAACAGGATGCAAAACCAAGACTGATTCGATGGATTCTATTGTTTCAAGAATTTATTATCACTATCAAGGATAAGAAGGGAGCTGAAAATGTTGTTGCAGATCACTTATCAAGACTCACACCAGATTCATCAACAGAAATAACACCTATTAATGATTCTTTTCCCGATGAATTTTTATTTTCTACTGTTATAATGCCCTGGTATGCTAATATTGTTAATTTTCTTGTAACAGGAGAAACGCCACCTCAATGGAATGCTCAAGACAAAAGAAAATTTTTAACGGAGGTGAGAAAGTTTTATTGGGATGATCCTTATCTCTTTAAATATTGTCGTGATCAAATATTTCGAAGATGCATACCCGACAATGAGGTAAATAAAGTTATTGAATTTTGTCATTCTGAAGCATGTGGGGGACATTTCTCATCAAAGAAAACAGCTGCAAAAATCTTACAGTGTGGATTTTATTGGCCCACTTTATTTAAAGATACACATGCATTTTGTATAACTTGTGAAAATTGTCAAAAGTTGGGATCAATTTCAAAACGAAACATGATGCCTTTGAACCCCATTCTTGTTATTGAAATCTTTGATTGTTGGGGGATAGATTTCATGGGACCATTTCCGTTATCATTTTGATTTACGTATATCTTAATTGCAGTAGATTATGTCTCAAAATGGATTGAGGCTATTCCATGTCGACATAATGACCATAAAACAGTCATGAAATTTTTGAAAGAAAATATCTTAAGTCGATTTGGAATCCCTCGAGCCATTATAAGTGATGGGGGTAAGCATTTTTGTAATAGACCATTTGAAACATTAGTGAAAAAATATGGTATTACTCATAAAGTTGCCACCCCTTATCATCCTCAGACAAGTGGACAAGTTGAATTAGCAAATAGGGAGATAAAACAAATTTTAGAAAAAACTGTAAACCCAAATCGCAAAGATTGGTCTTTAAGACTAAATGATGCACTGTGGGCTTATAGAACTGCTTTTAAAACTTCATTGGGTATGTCTCCCTATAGGATAGTTTATGGAAAACCTTGTCACTTACCTGTGGAGCTTGAGCATAAAGCCTACTGGGCTATTAAAACTTTCAATGAAAATCTTGATTCTGCTGCACACATACGTAAATTACAAATAAATGAACTTGAAGAATTGAGAAATGATGCATATGAGAATTCAAAAATTCATAAAGCTAAAATTAAAGCCTTTCATGATAAAAAAATTCAGAGAAAAACATTTGACACTGGTCAGAAGGTTTTGCTTTATAATTCTCGACTTCACATATTCCCTGGAAAATTAAGATCAAGATGGAGTGTCCCTTTTATTGTGAAACATGTGTACCCTTATGGAATAATTGACATTGAAAATCCTAGAAATGGGAATGTGTTTAAGGTAAATGGGCAAAGACTCAAGCCGTTTCTAGAAAACCAAGCTTTTCATGAAGAATTTACGTTCCTGTCGGATCCTTGTTACGAGACCAATTAATCTTTGTTTTATATATTTACATATTTATATATATTTATTCTTCTTCTAACATTTTTTTTTACTTGCAGGTTAATTTAGTAGTTTTGTTAAAGTTTTGTTTTGCACCCCGGTTAAGCGGCGAATAACGGTACTCCGTGATATTTCAAATCGGTTTTGTCAGTTTCCCATAATTACTGATATCTTCTCTTCTTTCCCCTTTTCTTAAAAAAAAAAAATGGATGACATTCTAAAAAATTTGAAAAAGCGTTTTCCCTCATTGCCTCAAAATTCCTTGAAGAAAATTTACCAAGCAAGATGTGAAAGATTAAGGTTATTAATGATTATGAATATACCTGTTGATTTATGTTGGTTAATTGAAGCCAAAGTTAGATTGACAGGTGAATTTTCAGACTCATTAATTTCCTACATGCCTGGCTTAGGTAAAAGCTCTTTTTCAAAAAAATGAAGAGCAAAACGATTAAATGTTTGTTACAAGTGTACACGCACGACTTGCAACACACGTTGCCGCACTTTAGGAATGGTGTCTGTAAATCGTGAAGATAAAATTAGGTTCATTAAGGATGGCCTGTGTAAGGAGTCTTTAGATAATATCTTATCGACTCTTGAGACGCATGCTAGTGGATATGTGCATATTGCAATTCATGAATTATGGGACATATTCCTAAAAGACATGAGCGGTACAGTCTCGGGAATCTGACTTTAAAAGACCCTGTTTGCCAATTTATAAGAAAATTGGATGGGAAGCCTATCCCCGACCCATAGAGGGCGTTTAAGCCGTTACTGGACGTAAAATCAGAGGAAGATGTGAGCCACAATCACAACTACTTGTATATATTTACTATAGCTGTTATTTTTAAATGTTTCATTTCAAACTCAAATGTCTTTTCAATAATCAACCACCTATAATCCTTTTTGAAAATTTTGCATTTTAAACCGACAACCCATGTGACTTTTCCAACTAATAAATTGAAAATTGGTAAAAGGTATTGAATCTTGTATTTCAAGCCAATAGCCATGTGATTTAACTTTGCAATACCTTTTGGCTCTATAAATACATTGCATTATTTCTGCATCTTTGTACAAACTCAAAATCATTCAAGAGAGAGGGTGAGTGTAATCATGGAAGGATCATCAACTCATAAATTCACAAAAATTTGTGTCTTTTGTGGATCCAGCCCTGGAAAAACTAGTGAGTTTATAGAAGCAGCAGAAACCTTGGTAAGATGTTAGCTGAGCGCAATATTCATTTAGTATATGGGGGAGGTAGTCTTGGATTAATGGGACGTGTGGCAACCGCTGCACAAAATAATGGCAGTCGAGTTTTGGGTATCATACCAAAAGCTCTAGTTGTTGGAGACATTGTAGGAAAAACAATTGGGGATGAGTTACAGGTATCATCAATGCATGAACGAATTTCTTTTATGCTTCGTAATGCTGATGCCTTCATAGCTCTACCTGGAGGTTTCAGAACATTGGAGGAAATTATTCAAATTGTCTCATGGGAACAATTGCAAATCCATAAAAAAACCCATTGGTTTGTTAAACGTTGATGGTTTTTATAATGGGTTGTTATCTTTTCTTGACTATGCGGTGGAAAAACAATTCGTCTCATCTGCAGCACGACAGATTCTCATTTCTGCTTCAACTGTTGATCAGTTACTCGATGAACTACAAGCTTTTACACCTCTATCTGATCCAACAATGAGTCAGATAGATTGGTATACTGATAACAGTGAAAAGAAACGCATGATAGATTTGACGCTTCGTCTGTAGCCTATCTATTTCTATGTATTTTTAAGCTTTTTTGTGTGGCTTATTTTATTTTTTTTGTGTGGCTTGTTTTATTTTGTTGCAGGTTTAATTTTCAATAAAAGATGTTTCAGGTGATATCTTCTATATTTTACTCTTTCTATATTTTGACATTGAGGACAATGTCTCAATCTGGTTGGGGGGAGGATAGTTGATATATAATGTTAGTGTTAATTATTTTATTTTGTTGTTGTTATCACTTTGTCATGTAAAAAAAAAATTATCATGAATGGCGTGAGTAAAATGTTCATTTATGTATTCTTGAGACGCATTCTAGTTCTAGAATGGCAGAGTAAAGAGTACATTATAAACTTTTGAAACACATTCTAATTGGTTTAATTTTAATGCATTTTATGTATAATTGTTTGTTGCTTAAGTTTTTGGTAACTCTTGGGTAAATAAATTTGCTTTACTATCGATGTATGATTTCAAAATTGTTTAGTTTAAATCACTTTCTCTATTTAGGTTACTAAAGAATAACTTCTGAAATTATTTCTTGAGAACAATACTAAGCCTTGTGGTAAGATGGATGATTCAATATATATAGCCAAGATAATTTCCATGTTTAAGTATACATATTATTTTCTAAACTCACATATATTTTGTGAGTGAGTGGAGAGGTTTGAGATAACAGCTTACGAACTTTCATTGATCCTTTGAAATGGTTAATTTTTATTTGGAATGACATTATTTGGGATGATGAATGATTTGGTTGCTTAGCTGAAGGATAAAAAAAAAAAATTGGAAAAGTATTATGGTGATAAATTGCTCTTATGTTGTAATGATTCCTTATGTCTTTAAAAAAAAAGAGTAAAAAAAAAAAAATTTAAAAAAAAAGAAAAAAAAAAAGAGAAAGAAAAGAAGTCAATTCAGTTCAATAAAGTCTTCATTCAATTTTAGAAGACTAAAGTCATCAGGAAGCAATCTTATCACCGAATTCTATATTCGTAAGATTCGCATTAAATAATTAAAGTCTTGAAGCTGGTATTTGACAATAATGGTTTTTCTCTAAATATTTGATTTTCCTATCTTTGGATCAATGTTAGTTTGTCTGTCTGTCGTTAAATGTAACTTTTTCTTGAGCGATTATCTGATTTCCAACTCCATGAGTGAAATCCTAAGTCATTAAACAAGTTATTCACCTGTAAGGATATGGAGTTGAGGCTTTTACTTGGAACATTTTTAAGGCTATATATGTTGTGGTTTGTGGTAAGAAGGCTTTGGCTTAATTCACACACACAAAAAAATATTTTTGGAAGTTATGATTGAAATAACCTTTATAGCGATTGTGATTTTAAAACTGACGTTTTGTTTGAAATACTTAGGTAGTGTTCAAATTTTATTTATGCTCGAATTGTTAGGGACTAGCAATAAGCCAGTTGGGGGGTGTGATGAACACTTGAAATTACACATTTAATAAGAGTTTTACATGATTGTTTTGTATTACTAGTGTATTTAATTTTCTTAACTTAAGTATGTTTACAATATTGTACTTAATTATCTTATAACTGTTTTGTGACAGGTTCGGTAAAATAGGCATAACTTTCTACCTAAAGATCCAATTGAGGTGATTCTTAATCCTGTGCAGAGCTGACTTAATGGGCTAACATATTATATTTCACAAAGCATTGGAAATTCGAGTGTTTAGAGGGTGAAAATTGGCCTAGAACAGAATTGATCTGCAGTACAGGCCCAGTTTGAACAGTTATCAGTATTTGGCCCATAACTATAGAAATACGTATCTAATACGTATGAGATCACTCAATTTGGAAAGATAAGAGACTTATCTACAACTTTTATGTTTTGAGTGACAGCTAATTCAGATCACATCAATTCCAAATTGGATTAGCAAGTGGGTGCCCAAGTGATAATGAATGCAAATTATTTTGCCACCATTTTTGACTTTCATCAACCAAGTGGTTCCCTCCAAATTTGTCTCGATTTATCCATGTTTTTCTATAAATAGGTAGCTTGTTTATGCCTAAAGAATGTAATTAGAAAGTTAGAATTTAGTTCAAAATACTTTTCCTTTGTATCCATTTCCTTGTACTATTATTTCTCTTGTTTACTATTAAGTCATATTATTTCTTCTTCCATTTCTTTTCTTTTCATTTAGTTTTATTATGTCCAAATAATTTTGTTTAAGCTAAGGTGAAAGGGTGAAGCTCTTGGCAAGGTAATAAGATATGTTTAATATTTATTCATGAATTTAATGCTTCATTTTTAAGTTATGCAAATTTATATATGATGTATTTATTTTATTTGTAGAATTAATACCATTTCTTCTAAAGTGGTGATTCTTGATTTATTATTGACAAACTTAATACTTGGCACAATAAATTCTTGAAACCATTTACAAGATTTGGTTTATATAACCTTTCTTGTAAAGTGGGAGTCTTAATTTATTGTAGACAAATATAAAGATTGGCATAATAAATACTTGAACCCATTTATAAGATTTGGTGTATAATAATTGAAAGAAATAAATACTAATCAATATATAAATGATAATGAACTTTAATTGCTATATTTTCCGGTTGGAACCTCCTTTGTGTGAGGATTCCAATTGAGTTATAAAAAAATAAAAAGTTAAATATATTCTTACTTCTTATGCCAAGAGTGAATCCCCGTAACCTTAGCTTTTTATTTGAATTGGTTAATTGAAATAATATTTACAAACATCTTATACTGCATTAATTATCTTTAAAGTGTTTATAATTTGTAATTTTAATTCTACTTCCCTGTGGATCGACCCCGTTCTCATCGGGTTATTTATTACTTCGACAATCCTGCACTTGGGAATAACTTCTATATTCTGGACGTGTCATATGCTGAATGTGTTTAATTCTTGGATTTTGTCTTGGGAGAATGTCAAGAATTAGCCTTGAAGGAGATGATTATATCTTTTCGAATAGAGTGTTTGTAGTAAAGAATGTCTTTTGAACAAAATGTTCATTATGGTATGTCGATGGCTTTTTTTCTTCCTTTATACTTCTCTTTTTCTCAAGGACTTTGTTTTTTTAGGGCCTTACTATATTGAGAAGCCTTTATAGTACGTCCCTTAGATTCTTCCATTAGTTAACCTCGCATTTAATGCACATTCCTTTGTATTTTGGGTATTGTTTTAATTAATTGTGTCTTTCGAAGGTAGCTATATTGATGTGACAATTTTAGAATATCTTAGGGTTTTAATAGTTTTTAATATAGAAAAATGTTTTTTATTAGAATTTTTAGGGATAATTGGATCTAATCTATGGTTAGGCTTTAAAAGCTTGAAAATCTTATTTTTATTAAAGGTAGCACTTAAACTCTTTATAGTCTATCTTTTCCTTTACCTCATTCTTGAAAGAGAAAGTACTACATCATTCTTATTTCTTTTGAAATTCTCTTTGTCTCAATGCGACTTCTAGCATAAGTAATACTTTTACTGTTGAAATTGATGTGAACCTCACAAAGAAAAGTGAGACCCGACGTTTAATGAGATTCTTTTGCCAAGGATCGTTCTAATTTTTATTTTTATATAAAAAAAAATAAGAACCTTGACCCGTTATCTATAAGAGTTAAGAACCAGAGATATAAGAAGATAGTAGACGCCACACTCAAGATATATGTGAAATGTGAGTGATAAGTCTAAAAGAACGCCATAAGATGAAATCTTGATAACTTCTAATAAAAGTTCTTTGAAGAACTTAAGAGAAAACTCTCAACATTAATATCATCAATTCTATTTTATTCTCCGTCATCTCTAATATATTTATAAAGGCCTCTTGGGATGTCTAGCATTTATTACAGCAACTGATGACAACTTAAAACTACTAACTACCAACTACTACCAATAATTTAGGTACTTGAGATTCCAGCACTTATTATAACAATTAATAAAAACTGACAACTATTAACTACCAACTACTACCAATAAACCAGGCACTTAGAATACTAGCACTTATTACAATAATTAATAGCAACTTATAACTATTAACTACCAATATTGAGGATTCAAATCACATGGGCTACTCACATAAGCTGCTGTGCTGTTGTTCCTCCATCATACATGGATGTTCAATGGACCTTGTGATGTTTTCACAACCTAGTTTCCATCATTCCCCCTCTCTTGAAAAGGATTTGTCATCAAATCTTTACTGGACTCAAATATAACTTTCTTGAACTTTGAAGTGGTATTTGTGATAGCACAGTAATGAACACACATCTTCCATAATTCATCATTCTTAAGCACAAGCAATACTGGAATGATAGGATGATTCATACTCTTACACACGTACCTCTTCTCTATGAGCTCACAAATATGTATTTAAAGTTCCTTTGTCTCCTTGATATTACTTCTATAAGCTGTAATATTTGGAATTGATGCTCTAGGTATAAAGTTGATTTGATGCTCGATTCCCCTTATTAGTTGTAAAGCATTAAGTATCTCTTCGGGAAACACATCAACAAATTCCTTTTCATCTTTTTCAGTTTAAAAACTTAATGTATGTTTAGTAACCATCAGCTTACCATCTACTAGGTACTCTATTCTATCACATGCATATTCCAACGGTGGCATAGGTTCATCATTTAACTTGCTTTCAGTTTTAATAACATTGTTATCGCTTAGAATCAGTGCACTTTGATTTAGACATTAAGATGTAATATAACCTTGGCTGCCTCCTACGTTTTGGCCCTTAGTTGGTTTTGTTTTGAAATTGGAATAAGCTTGCTTATCTTTTTTACTCTAATCCAGTTTCAAAGATGATGCGGAACTAGAGTTTTGGCCATATCCTATGGAACTCTTCCTACTTAGTTATTTGTTTACCTCATTTGCTATATTCAACAATCTATCCAAAGCATCTTCATCAATGCCATCATCATTCATGGTAGCACGCCTATATTGAATTCACAATTTAAGAACTCTAGGTGTCTACACCTTTTGTGTACTAGATTCCAATTTATCTATTCATTTATGAACTTACTTCATCTCTACGTTCAACATTTTTCTCATCTCACCCATTAAAGCTTTCATGAGAAATTTTGAATCAACCTTTTTCGATGCAACTTCAGAAGTATTTTTTTCCTTGATGTTTAACATGTTTATTGCAAAACAAAGTTAGAAAAATAAAAAGAACCTCGCACACTCCCTCAGTGTTTTACTTAACTTTCACTCGTATTTTTTTTTAAATTTAGAAAAGTTCTAATCAATGGATCTGAAATTTTTTATTTTTTTTGTCTCTTTTTTATTTTTTATATATAATAACAGAACTTGAAGAATTAGATAAAATAATAGACAAGAAGAAACAAGAAAATTGATATAGGCTACAGATTTGTAGAGACTAAAATAAAGTTGATGATTTAAAAGAAAGAACAATCGATGAAAATTAAAAGGATAGTTCAAACCTAATTAGAGTCTAAGCTCTGATACCAAATGATGTGAACCTCACAAAAAAAAGTGAGACCCGACGCTCAATGAGAATCCTTTACCAAGGATCATTCTAATTCAGATTTTTATATAAACAAAAATAAAAACTTGACCCGTTATCTATTAAAGATAAGAACTAAAGGTATAAAAAGATATTAGACGCCACACTCATGATAGATGAGAAGTGTAAGTGATAAGTTCAAAAGAACGCCACAAGATGAAATATTGATAAGTTCTAATAATAGACTTTTGAAGAACTTAAGAGAAAACTCTCAACATTAATATCATCAATTCTATTTTGTTCTCCCTCATCTCTCATATATTTATAGAGACCTCTTGAGATGTCTAGCATTTATTACAACAACTAATGACAACTTAAAACTACTAACTACTAACTACTAACTACTACTAATAATTTAGGTACTTGGGATTCAAGCACTTATTAGAACAATTAATAAAAACTTACAACTACTAATTACTACCAATAAACCATGCATTTGGAATTCTAGCACTTATTACAACAATTAATAGCAACTTATAACTATTAACTATCAACAACTACCTATATTGAGACTTCAAATCACATGGGCTACTCACATAAGCTGCTGTGCTATTATTCCTCATCATACATGGATGTTCAATGGACCTTGTGATGTTTTTACAACCTAGTTCGCATCAGAAATTTACTTTGTTCTTCATTCTTCTTTAGTAGAGACCTCTTGGGTTTTTTTGAGGTTCTAGTGACTCTTTTTTCTGAAAATTCTTGTTATATAGTAATGATCTTTAATGTTCTTGTGGTTGGTTTTTATATTTGATTTGGTAAAACTTGTATGATTGGTACATCGATTTTCTTTATTTCTTAAGAATTATGTCTACTCTAAATCAGTCTACTCCTTGTGGCTTGAGTAGTCAAGTTAAGGTGATCATTGGGACTAAGTTAAGTGATATTGAGAATGTCCCTTTGATAGTAAAGAAAAATAAAGGTGTTCCTCCTTAGGGTGAGTCACTTTTAGGAAGAAAAATGTAGATTGTTCTTATTTATGCAGCCTTTTGGATTGATATTTATTTTGTGTCTTGCAGATATGAAAGGTGGTGATGGTAGTAGAAAGAAGGTTTGTCGTGAGGAGCCTACTCTATGTCTTTCTAGTCGAAAGCTTGCTGGAAATGTTTCTGGTCATAATTGAAAGGATCAAACTAGTGCTCATGGTGAAGGTTTGGGTGCTCATAGGACTATTATTCAAAAACCCCTTACTGTAAGTGAAAAGGAAAAAAAGAGCAGTCAACTTTAACCTTTCCAACATTGATTCTATGTTTTTACGGGAGAAGCCTGCTGATTGAGACGCGGTGTATAAGCTGTTAACTAGGAATCCTCCCATCCTAACCTTGGATTTCTTTTGGGCTACTTTTAGAAGTAAGTATGAACATTTGCTACCTCATTTTAAAGAGGCAAAATGTGTTGTTGGCCTTTCTCGTGCTCATTAGATGTAGGATTAGGATCCTTTTATTACCTTTCATATGTTGCTTATGAGCGCGATGAAAGTATTTCCCTTATACCATTGTCTCATCTATTTAAGATTACCTTTTCTTCATTTTGACACATTTCTTATTTTCAGGTGGTGTATAACATTTTGCTTTGCTACAAAGACATTCTTGGGAAGGAGTTGATTGAATCCAAATAATAATATCAGTAAAACGACAAAGTGGTGAAGTCTTTGGAAGAAAAGCTCAAGGAGATGTTTACCAAAGTAGCCGCAGCTGAAAGTCATGCCTCTGAGCTCAAGTGGTTGAGCTGAGACTCAGGTGTCTAAGCTGGAGAGGTAAAATAAACACCTTGGAGATCGAGTAAAATCTTTGAAGGAGCTTGTAGAAGCTCTCAAGGAAGATTTAGTTGAATGCATGCTCGGACTGAAGAGGCCAAGGCACTTGTTGATAAGATTACTGATATTAAAGAACACTCCTTTACCTCTAGGGTCATAGAGGAATTCAAGAAGAGTGTTGATGTTTTTTAGGAGCATTATCTTGACATTTATCTACAATGGCTAGATGATGCCTAGCATGCCTATAATGATGATAATGAGGGTGATTCTAAAGACAGCGATGCTTTAGATGCTTTTGATAACTAAGCTCCTTATTCTTAACGTTTTTTTTTTCTCATTTGTAATTCTTCTAAGATTGAATGAGAAATAATCTTTTTGGTATACTATTTTTTTCATGGCTCTTTTCATTTTCTGATAGCACTTCATGGCTATGTGCCTTTCTATATTTTGAAAAAGAAAAGGAATTTTTAATAATAAATTTACTCTAACAATACAATAATATATCTATGTATAATATTTTTTCAAGAGTTCAACATTTTATGGTTATTTTACAACTCTTCTATTAGTGTGCTGGAGCTCATATATCTCTAGTCTTATACCTTTGAGTAACTTGTAAAGACCTTCCCAGTTTGGTTTGAGGACTTCATCTATTGGGTCCTTTGTGTTTGGTAAAAATTTTATTAAGACTAGGTCTCTTTGGAATTCTTGAGCTCAAACTCTCTTATTTAATATTGAGCGATTTTCTGTTGATAGGTAACTATTCAAAATTTAGTTGTGTCCCTTTTTTGTTCAATGAGGTTCTATTTCTTTCATATAAGCTTTTTATTTTCTCCTTGTCAAAAATTTTTACTCTGTAAGTAGGCACCTTTATTTTTGCTGGAATCACAGCTTTGCAACCAAAAGTTAGAAAGAAAAGTATTCTTCCACTTGATGTTTTATTGGTAATTCAAAAAGTCCATAAGACCTTGGGTAGCTCATTGACCAAAGCTTCTTTCTTCTTGGCTAACTTATTTTTTAACAGCTTTTTGATAACTTTATTAGAAGATTCGATCTGTTTGTTTGTCTTTGAATTGGTAAGTAGGACAAACAAGAGTTGGATTTTGAACTGTGAGCAAAAATCTTTAAAACTTTAATTGTCGAATTATTTGCCATGATCTATGATGATGGTGTGGGGTATCCCAAATTTGCAAACCAAGTTTTTTTCATAAAAAGTCTTGGGTTAACTCTGCTGTAATGTAAGGGACCTCTATCCACTCAATGAAATAATCCATTGCAATGACTGCGTACTTGGTTGATCTTCTTCGACGAGGTAAGGGATCGATCAAGTCAGGCCCCAATTGTGACAAAGTACTAGAACCGTCCATTGTCTTCAGACTTAGTGATGGTGCAAGAATATTGTTAACATACTTTTGCATGAGCTATACTTTTTTACTAGCTCTCTTGTGTCATTAAATGTGGTAAGCCAGTAATATTTCATTCTGAAAATTTTGTAGGCTAAATTATTTACTCCAAAATAGTTTTCACATATTACCTTGTGTATTTCATAGAGCACTTATTCAGCTTCATCAGGTGTTAAGCCAGTAATATTTCATTCTGAAAATTTTGTAGGCTAAATTATTTACTCCAAAATAGTTTTCACATATTACCTTGTGTATTTCATAGAGCACTTATTCAGCTTCATCAGGTGTTATGCATTTTAAGTAAGGGAAGGAGCACCCTCTTTGATAGAGGATGCAATTTATGATAGCATAACAAGCTGCTCGATACCTTAGTTGTCATGCTTCTTGCTTATTCTCTAGCATAATTCCTTTCTCTATGAAATCTCAAATCACGTTTATCTAACTAGACTGTGGATCGACTTGTATGATATCTTTAGGTTCTTCTATTTCTATACTTGGTTTGAGGACAAATTCAAGAGGAATAGATTGCAATATTTGAGCTTTTTTCATCGGAGTTATGTGTGTTAGGATATTTACTTTGCAATTTTCTTCTTTTGGTATCTGTTGGATAACTAACTCCTTGAATTACTTCTTTGTTATTTCAACTATTTTGAGGTACTTAGCCATATGGTCTCCTCGGGTCTCTATCTTTCATTAACTTGGTTGATGATAAGCTATGAGTCACTTTTGACGAAGACTTTTTTGGTGAGCAGTGATCATACAACTTTTAGTCTTGCGTGGAGGGCTTTACATTTGGCTTTATTATTAGTAGCCGAGAAGCCAAAATTTGATTGCATAGTTTAATTCATCTCCTTATAAACTAATGAGAATTATGTTAGCTCTACGCTCTTTTGAGTTTTAAGCCCCATTGATGAAAATGGTCTAAATTGGAATATAGAGGGCTTCTTTTTCTTCAGTGTTTAGAGATTCTTTATACTGAGTATCCTCTTTGACCTAGTATTTATACGTGCATTCTGTAATGAAATCAATAAGGGCATGTGCTTTAATGGCTACTCTCAGTTTTAATTGTATGTTAAACTCACTAAGCTTGATTTTTCATTTGACAAGTCATTTGGCGAGGTTTAGATTGTGAAGAATCTATCTTAAAAGCTTATTTTTTAGGAAGATTATTGTATGGGTCTAAAATTACGACCATAATTTTCGTTCGGCTGTGATTAGTACCAAGATTAGCTAGTAAAAAACATCTCAAGATTTGTGAATGTTTTGTTAGTGAAATACTGAATGTTTTCTTCTTCTTTAACTAGTGCTACACCTACTGCTCGAACTAAGACTCCTAAGTATAAGATCAATTGGTCTCCTATTCTTAGTACAATGAGGTAGAGCAGTTGAGCTAAATACTTTTTCAACTTTTGGAAAGCTTCCTTGCATTATGGGGTCCATCTTGTTTTATCTTTGCTCTTGATAGGTTGAAAAAATTTAAAGCATTTATCAGTTGCCTTTAAGATGAAATGGCAAAGAGCAGCTATCCTACTTGCGAGCCTCTGTATTTCTTTGACTATAATTAGAGACTTCATCTCAAGGATTGCCCAAACTTTTACTATATTAGCTTCTATTCCTTTTTAGCTTACTATGAAGCTTAAGCATTTTCTTGATTCCACCCTGAATGCCCACTTTTCAGGATTTATCTTTATTTTGTGTTCTCTTAGGATTTTAAAGGTTTTTCTAAGGTCATCTATATGATTTTTTCCTCATTCAAATTGGCAATCATGTAATCTATGTAGATTTTTATACTTTTCTTGATCAAAGGCTTGAATAACTTATTAACAAGTCTTTGGTAGGTGTCACCTATGTTTTTGAGTCTAAATGGCATGAACTTATAGTAATAGGTTTCTGGTAAGTGATGAAAGAAGTCTTTTCTTGATTTACCAGGAACATTTTGATTTTATTGTATATTAAAAATGCATCCATGGAGTTGAATAGGGCGTGTTCGACTGTGGCATCTACTAACTAGTCAATCTTTAGCAAGAGAAAACTATCTTTCAGATAGGCAATTTTTAGGTCTGTAAAGTCCACACATATTCACCATTTTTCATTTGCTCTCTTAACCATAACCTCTTAACCATAAAACATTGGCCATTTAGGGTAGTGTATGTCTAAATGAATCTTGCTACCAAACTTCTCAACTTTAGCTACGATAGTCTCATTTCTTTCTTGGTTAAAGATTATTCTCTTTTACTTGACTAACTCAAAGGATGGATTAACAATTAGTGTATTTGAGATGAAAGTAAGGTCAATCCTTGACATGTATTCATGTAACCAAGTAAAGATATCTACAAACTCTTTTAGGAAAAAGGTTAATTTTTTCCTCATCTTTGGCTCCAACTATAAGCCTATCTTTATAGCCTTCTCAGGAAACTTTGAGTGGATAGGTATCGAAAGCAGGTCTCCTACTATTTTACAGATTTGAATTTGCTTTCATCCCTTGAATCTATGGTGGTAATACAAAAGGTTCTCTTGGATATGATCCCATAGTATCTTCTAGCTATCTTCTTGTCACCTTTAGGCATTTCAAATCCATCTCTAGTAGGAAATTTAAGTTTTAGATAATGGTTAGACATAGTAGCATTAGAATTAATCATGAAGGGTCTCCTTAACATAACTATGTAATGTATTGGGTCGTCAACTACCATGAAGTTAACCATCATTATTTTGATATATAGTTTTTCTCCTACTAATATTGGTAGGTTTATAACCTCCAACGACATTATACAACTATCTCCAAATCCATAGAGGGGAATCTCTATGTAGCCAATCTTGAGATCGTTAATGCTGAGCTCGTTGAGTGTATCCTTGAATATTATGTCAACTGAGCTCTCTGTGTCAATAAACACTTTGTTTATGTCCATCCCTACTATTTGGATAATTATGACTAATACATTATCGTTGAGGTAACTAATCTCTTTGACATATTCCTTAGTGAACATGATTGGTACTGAATGTATTTATAGCTTTTTAGTGATTTGAGTGTTACGCATCACTTGATACCCCACTAGCAAGTAGTGAGAATAGTTTTTCTTCTGTTTATTTAAGTTTTCAGCTAGTTTCACACCCATTAAGATAATCATGGTCATTTCTCATATTGAAGAGTCATTGAGATCTTGATTTTCTCTACCCTAAGGTGTTTTTTGGGCCTATGTCAGCTCTAAACGCATCCAGATATCCGGTTCTTATTAGCTGATCTATCTAAATCTGTAAATTTGTGCATTTGTTGATAGTAGCCATAGTCTTGGTGAAACTCACATATATATATTTTTTTGTTCCAACATTTGGGTAATGTGGAGAGAGATTTTAACTCTCGAGTAGACCTTACTCCTTAATGGTCTCGAATATTACCATTCATAATACTACTGTAAAAATACATTTTTTTTCGTGTACCATGGCTACTCTAGAAGGAGATTTTCTTGTTCCTTATTTGTTACCTTCTTGAGGTGAATCTCTTTGCGAGTATTTTGTTGTTCTTTATAGAGTGCTATCTCTTTGCTCTCGTTCTACCCTCATTTTTAGTGACTTTCAGGATTCTCTCCCTTTTGATTTTTCTCATGCATTTGAAAGTGCGATGTGCATTGGGAGAGCATGTACATTTTTAATTTTTAATACATCACACATACAAAATTTACGCAACGGAACATTAAAATAAACATCCCATTACATTAATAAGATAAAAGGGAGAACTCACCATTGAATCATGCTTTGCGCAGTTCTAGTTTAGGACTCAGTGGGATCATTCGAGTTAGAACGGTAGCCTTCTAGTCTCAGTTGAAATTAAGATGCTCGAAGCAACTCTTGCTTCTTTTTGTTATGTCTCTCAACACTTTAAGTTATAAGGCTAATAAACACTTGCCTTAAAACTCTTGCATTTTCTAAATGAAATGAAGATCCATATATATAGTATTGTTGGCCACCCAAGGAACCAATGAAATTGCAATAAGTGTACTTACATTTTAAGTATGACAAAACTTATTATTAGCCTTGTCATGCTTAACTAAACGGATGTAAACTAGGTGGCGGAATGTTATATTGATTGGTGGTGTAACTTTACTTTAGATGAAGTTAGATAAAGATATGTCATGCTTAATCAATTAACAAAGCCACCTTTTGGTTTTTAACTTAAGCTTTTGACCGAAATCAACTTTAACTTTCAAATTCTTTATAAGTAAAACATCATTGACAACCCTTTGGCCAATATAATATTAACAATTAAATTGAAATAAATTTGGCCGAAACAATGATGAAAATTAGTGACTTTTGATTTCATTTACGTTAAGTGCTAATTGGTCAAAATAACAAACTTTAATTGCAACAAATAGTTTATAATTAATTTCATTTATATAATTTTGTAACATTTGCCAATTATATATTAAGCCAATGAAACCTTGCCACGTGTCATGCCCTAATAAATTAATAGCATGAAATGTGATATTCAATAAGAAGGATAAAGGGGTAAGTCGCACTTGTGAAATCCCAAGCTTAACACTTAAACCCTATAATCTCCCCGAGAGACCTTAAAATAATTTTGACTTTGTCAAGAACTTCTTTGACTATTCAACCTGGTGCACTACACTAGTGTACAACGAGTACACTTTATATAGTGAGACTCCCTAGGTTCACACCTAGTTCATCTTACAGAATTCTTCTATAAGTTTATAAACGTTGATTGGACTTTTGGAAGAGCACTATAAAAGGAATAAGTGTTTAGAAATTTGGGAAAAAGAAAAACAAAACATGTGAGAGCAAGAGAGGAGATTTTCGGCTAAGTGATGGGGAAGCTTTAACAGTAAAATTCAAGGCTTTTTCATGATTTTTCATGCATGATCAAACTAAAATCAAGCTAAGCTCAAGTTCCTAAGGTTTAATAGATCATACACTAATGAAAAATCTAAAGGAAAGAGATAAGAAAAATATTATTTAGTGATGGTGGTATATGATATTTCAAGATTACTTCTATTAATGTCTTTGTTTGAATTATTGACTAAGATTTGAGTTGAATCCAAGTGTAGAGCTCAAATGAGACACCAAACTAAAAGGAATTAGTAAGGAATGAATTAGGGTTTGATGTGATCTTGATTTATAAACTTCAATTGAATATTATTAGGGCATTAGAATTAAATTGACATGATTTGAATGTCATTGGAATAAGAAATTGGAAAAAGATGTGTTGGGTGGAAAATGGTGAATTCAGCCACTTTCGGTATTGTGTGTTTGAGTTGTGTTTTGGTTGAATTGTAATGTATGAATGCTATTTTATATCAATTGGATGTATATGGATGATGGAAAATCAAGAATGAAGTAAAGGGGACATAACTGTCCATCTTTAGTAAGATAAAGGGCATTTATGTCCAACTAAATTTATAGAGTGTTAAGCAATTTTATGGCTTTGGATAATGAATTGAACAAGTTTGAATGACTATATAAATGAAAAATAGAAATTGGAGTCCATCTGGGCTTTGTAAGCATACAATTAAGGCGCTTAATAGTTTTGGTGTAATTTTAGTATTGGTAAAGATTTTAAATGTCAAATGTAGCATGTAGGTGAAGAAAACCGAGAGTGGTAAAAGAAGAAAAAAATTTGGAGAAGAAATTAAGCTTGGAGCAGTTAGTGAGTGAAAATTTGCAATTGTTTAACTTTCGTTTAATATGTTTTAGTACAATTGAATTTTATGTCTTTATGTGATCTTAAATGCATAAGTATGATTTACAGTTTTTGTATACTGTTACAATTATGAATTTCTATATTCAGTTTTGAGAAACAGTTTTTTAAAGTTATTAAATTAGTTTTCAAAAACCATTAGTACCCTCAGATTTACAGTGTGGTGATAATTTAAGACCTGGTTGGTATACTCCTGTATGCGTGGGCAAGTATTGGCGGGTGTGTCACTAACTTTGGGAAGTTGGGTTATCGAGTCATGTGAGTTGCTCATGTGTATGGAGTATTGTCTCACTATATGTAGGCGATGTAGAATTTTGCTGCATTGCCGATGAGATGTCTTTAGATGTCACAATAGGTGTTGCTAGTTTAGATGCCCTGTGACCTAATCATGTGTACGGTGCTAGTTTAGTCGCTGTGTGAGTATAGAGCTTTAGGATTACCATTTGGTATAATTTAGAAAGAAAATGACCGAGTGAAAATTTTAGCAATTTTTGAATTATTGAACACATATTAGTGTATTTATATATATTAGTTACTATGTTTTACAAATTCTGGCAATTGTTTATAGAAATTACTAATAAAAATCACTCGACAAGATTTTTATTTGGTATATGACATTTAGAAACCGTTTTACAATTCTATAATAGTTTGAGAAGCATATTTTAGGCAATTTTTCAGAATTTAATACTTATACAGAATCTTAGTTTTATGGAAATTGTATAAACACCCACTGAGCTCCTTTAGCTCACCTTTACTGTGTTTCATATTTTCTAAAATCCTTTCTAAGTGTAGGCCTCGATACAATCAGACAATCATTTTGTAAATGTATGTATTGAGTAGCAACTTTTAATTTTCTACATAGTAGTTATAGACTTTGTGCATCTTGTAAATATGTTTTGAATAAAAGAGAAATGATTTCTATAATATAGTGACAGCTTTCACTTTTCCTTAGTATGTTAATTTTGTTATAAATTAATTTTTGTGGATTAGAATGAAATTGTTGTGTTGAGTTAGGATTTGATTCTGAAAGGACTAGAGGTCCTATTTGGAAGTTGAGAAAACTATTTGAAATAGAAGTGTAGTTTTCATGCAGATTTTGTATTTTTGGATTTTCAAAAATAGAGGAAACTCTATCCTTTTTAAAAAAAAAATTAATTGATAAAATATCCTCCCTGATATTCTAGGATTTAGTTAGAAATAGTAAGAATTAAAAAGGATTTGCCTTGCAAAAATTTTCCAGTACTGGTAGTTAAACTCTGAGTAACTTTCGTTGGGGTACCTAGCGGGGCCTATCGGGATCTATTTTAGAGGGTTCCGAGGTGGGTCATCATTAGTTATTGAAACAATGAGATATGGTAGGCGGTTTAGAGAAGCTAGGAATTGGGAAGATATTAACTTAGGTAGTATTAAGATTAAGATTCCATCTTTTCAAGGTAAAAACGATCCAGAAGCTTACCTTGAGTGGGAGAAGAAGATAGAATTAGTATTTGATTGTCACAACTATTTCGAGATTAAAAAAAAAGGTAAAACTTGCAGCTATTGAATTTTTTGATTTTGCGATTTTTTGGTGGGATCTACTACTTTTAAATAGGAAGAGAAATATAGAGCGTCCAATAGAGACATGGGAAGAAATGAACATCGTAATAAGGTGACAGTTTGTTCCAAACCATTACTATCGTGAGTTGTACCAAAAATTACAAAGTCTTACAAAAGGTAATCAAAGTGTGGAGGATTATTATAAGGAGATGAAAATCACTATAAGTAGAGCGAATGTAGAGGAAGACCGAAAGGCCACTATGGCTTGGTTTCTAGTTGGTTTGAATCGGGGAATTGCTAATTTGGTGAAATTGCAACATTATGTGGAGTTAGAAGATTTAGTGCACATGACTATCAAAATGAGAACCAACTCAAGAAGAGTAGCAGCAATACATGGCAAAACCCTAGCTCAAGTTAATCATGAAGGCAAACTTTTATGAAGAAAGAGGAAAAGCAAGCCACTGCCAAGCCCAAAATTGAGAAAAAAAAAACTAGAAATTACCAGCCATGAAAATCAAGGTGATACGATCCACGCCAAGATGTTGATAAAGTTGTGGATCAAGAAGGACTCCAAGATCGTCAAGAAACAGATTTGTATGAAACCGCGACCCGTTGCTTATATTGACGCAAGAAACTTGGTATAATGAAGACACCACAATCAATTATGGAATGATTGATTGATAAGTCAAAGGAGAACGCCACATAAATTATTTCAATAAGTTCAAAGAGTTCTAAAAGAACCAAAGATTCCTTAATCAAATTTCTGAATTGTTTTCTATCATCCCTTATGTATTTATAGTGAACATTTGGGATGATAGCATTTATTACAATATTGAATGACAACTTAAAAACTAGTAGCTTCCAACTACTACCAACATGGCTTTAAACTAGTTTTTTTTCAAACTTTGCAACTGCAACAATAAATACTTCAAACTTTGCAACTACAATAATAAATGCAGCTGCAGACTTTAACTAACTAACAACCACCACCAACTAAAGCTTTATTTCAAATATTACAACTACTATCATAAATGTTTATTGTAGGCTCCCAAAAGCTTCTAAATACTTTGGTTGCTCAAAAGGGCTACTGTAATTACCAATTTAGAAAACTCCTATAATTCCATCCACTTTGTGATCTGATAAATTTCTTCTAGATTTTTCCAAAGCTTGAATCATGGAAATTCAACTTTGTGGAATACGTGGAATATCTTCCTTGCACCCCTATGAATTTACCTCTGCCAAAATGTTTTGAATCCGTCCATTGAGAGTTTCTTTGAACCTTTTAGCTCGAGCCCTTGTAACTGGACCAACTGGAACTTGAATAGGTTCTGCATTTCATTTGTTAGTTGTGCCCTCATCACAAGGTAATTCTAATTCTTACACCACTCGAAATTGTGATATTAAGTGTTTTAAATGCTAAGGTAGGGGTTGTCACATAGTGAGCCAATGCCCAAACAAAAGAGTTGTGATATTGCGAGTTAATTGTGAAATTGAATCAATGATGAAGATGTCACTGAATCTATGCCACCATTGGAGGACGTGGATGATGAGCAATACGCTGCCTAAGGTGAATTGTTGGTTGCAAAGAGAGTTCTAAGTATGCAGGTCAAGGAAGATGATAAAGTGCAAGGAGAAAACATCTTTCATACCAGATGCCATGTACAAAACAAGATATGTAGTGTGATTATTGATGTAGGTAGTTGTACTAAAATTGCTAGCACTACAATGGTGGAGAAATTAGGGTTGGCAACAATTAAACATCCCCAAACTTACAAATTGCAATGGCTATATGATAGTGGTGTGTTAAGGGTTACTGAACACGTGTTTGTTTCCTTCTGTATTGGAAAATATGAAGATGAAATTCCGTGTGATGCAGTTCCGATGCAAGCTAGACACTTGTTACTAGGTCAACCATAGCAATTTGATTGGCGTGTTAAGCACGATGGTTTCACTAACAAATACTCATTTTTGTTTAATCAAAGGACAATCACTCTATTCCCTTTGTCACCAAAGTAGGTCTATGAAGATCATGTGAGATTACAAAAAGAGAGTGATCAAAAGAAAGAGAGTGAGGAAAAGAAGACAAATGAAAATTAGAAAGTGAAAAAAAGAGAGGGTGAGAAAAATGAGAGAGAAAATAAGAGGATAGATTCAGCCATTTAGGGAAAAGCAAACTACTATGCAACAATGAGTGAAATAAAAAGGGGAAGTGATGTGCATTATGACAGTTCTAAATCAACTCAAGAAGGTGAGTTGAGCATAAAAGAGACTTCAGATAGACCAATAACAAGAGCTAAGGCAAAACAGCTTCAAAGGGCCAAAGTAGTCAAATTGGAGCTATTGAAGCTTCTATGGGCTTGGAATATTATGATCTGAATGGAAATCGACCAAAGGTGTTTATTTGTCTTCAATTAGAGCTTGGGACATGATCTAGAGGTTGTTGGCAACTTTATGCTTAAAGAGGCAGATGAGAGTCTTATTTGCATGCTATTAGATTTCAGTTGCCTCATTCTGGAAATTCATGCACGAAAAAGAAGATCTTTTTCTTTCAAAATTTATCTTCTCAAGTTTTCCAACTCTTAAAGATAGTACTGACTTATCACTCTTTGATCACGAAGAATGTGGCGTCAAAACCCTAAATTGATCCTTGTGGCATCCATTGACTTATCAAGGCTTCTTTTTAGTTCTATCCTCCATCTGAGTTTACCATTTACTTGTTACAATTCAGCCTGAATACATAAAGAAAAGACCAGCAAAATCAGACAGCAACCTTATCTTAAAAATTAGTTTTTGTTCTTATTCTAAATAACCCAATTTGAAGATCCTGCACATCATCTGGTATCAGAGCATAGGATTTCAGTGTGCAAACTGAACTTTCAGCTATTAAAGGTCTTTTGCTGTTTTTATTTTATATAATTTCGTGGGATTCTTCATCAAGTTGGGTCTCTAATATTTAAGGTTAGTAGTTTTTGAATTACAACTCTTAACCATTAAAATTAATTCTTAGTAGTTTGTGGACTGGAGATGATTTGGCTGAGTTGAGTTGTTTCTAAACCTAGAAATTTTGAATTTGAGTCAATTGTTGCTATCTGGTTTTATTTACTGAATTGGTGAAAAATTCAGTTTGAGAAGTGTGTTTTAGCTACTGGTTATGTTGTTCATTGTTCATACTTGTTTGGGGTTTTTGTTAATAATTGCTAAAGATGATGCAAGTAGAGTACCGAAGGGACTGAGTTTAGAACAAGCTCAACTCATGGGCTTACAACGAGCTCATGATGAATTTCGAAGTGAGATTACTGAAATTCATGGACAACTTGCTGCAATTATAGAAATGATGCAAAGAAATACTTTGTAACCCCAACAAAGGCAGGTAGGGCGTAGGGTACCTCAGAATGTTGGAGATGAGCCAAATAGGGATGATGAGGCTGAAGATAGGAGTAGGATAAGGAGGCAGCAAAATGACCCTACTAGTGGTATCAAATTTAATATACCACCATTTAGAGGTACTAGTTCTCTTGGGGAGTACTTGAATGGGTTCAAAAGGTAGAAAGGGTGTTTGATTGACATAAGTACCCTGAGGCAAAGAAGTGTAAGGTAGCAGCACTTGAGTTTACCGATTATGCACTTTTATGGTGGGAAAACTTAAAAGCTCAACGAAGAAGGGATGACGAAAAAGGAGTTACTAGCTGGCCACTTATGAAAAGATTATTGAAGAAGAGATTTGTTTCGGATTACTATAAACAAAAATTATACATCAAACTCCAGACTTTGCGACAAGGTTCCTTGAGTGTGGAAAAGTATGTGAAGGAATTTGAGCCGTTGCTGATTCGCTATGATTTGAATCTCCAGAGCAAACAATAGCTAGATTTCTTGATGGATTGAAGAGGGACATAGCTAATGTTGTTGAGTTACAGCCCTTCATATTTCTTGAGGATGTGATGCAGGCTCAAGTGTTTAGAAAAAGAATACCACAAGATTGGAAGAATGAAAACAAATACTCACTTTTATTAAAATAAACTCAAACACTGAATAAAGTAAAATTGGTACAAGCTCCCTACTCAGAATAATTCACCACCCAAAGAACCCTACAAGAGATACAGAACTCTCAAACTCACCACTCTAAGGAATCCACCCAAGAGATACAGAGTTAAATGTAAAAACTCTCATAAGAGAACTCTTCCACATACAAGTAATTTAAAATTCACACCCTGCCCTTCTCCTCTCATCCTTAGGTATTTATAGAGAGTTCTTGGGAGGGCTACTGCAAAGCATTCATTATAACATTAAAACTTGGTGGTTGGGAGTTTACAAAAGACAGCAATTAAGACTTACAACTACCCTTACACCAAAAGTCTACAAATACAGTAAATACAATAAATGAAGCATTAAATTCGAACATAATATACTCTAATTCAACAAAGCATGCTCTAAAGTCTTGGATGGAGACAAAAGTCTTCAATTCTTGCAAGTTGTCAAGATTTGGCTCACCTACTAGCTGTCTGACCTTCCTTTAGTTATTAGAATTCAACTTACTCTAGAAAACTTTATATTCATGTGCTGTAAAAAGGATTTAGAACTAGACACATAATTTTCTAGTAGTATGAAGATTACCTAGTAATTCCTTCCAAAACAGTACCAGATAAATCCCAAATTTACCCTTGAAATTCATTACCTTTCCTTGAGTCTTTAGAGTACGAATGTAAATAACTTGAATTCATTTGGTTCTATTTTTAGCTCCATGTGATTAGACACTCCCGTGTCAAACTCCCCTGGTTGGAAAAGACTCGACCTCGAGTCTATCTCGTTATCGTCCTTATAAGGAGATAGATCAGCAACATTGAATACATCGGAAACACCATAGGATTCTGGAAGCTCGATTTTGTATGCATTTTCCCTAATTCGTTTTATCACCTTAAATGGTCCATCAGCTCTCGATTTGAGTTTAGCAAACTTGCCACGAGGGAACCTTTCTTTTCTGAGATGAACCCAAACTAAATCTCCTTCTTGAAATTCCATTTTCTTGCGATGCTTATTGGCGCTCTTTTGGTACTTCTCGTTTTGCTTCAATATTTTCTCCCTAACTTCTTCATGCAATTTTTTATGTTCTTCACTTGTTTTTCAGCATCTGCACTAAATTGATGAGTAATGGGAAAGGGACTAAATCCAATGGGCTTGTGGGATTCTGACCATAAACAATTTCAAACGGACTATAACCCGTAGATTGGCCTTTTATCCGATTGTAAGCAAATTCAACTTGAGCCAAAATAAGATTCCACTGACGAATGTTCTTTCCAACATAACACCTCAAAAGGTTTCCCAAACTGCGATTTGTGACTTCTGTTTGTCCATCAGTTTGAGGATGATAGAAAGAACTGAAGTTAAGTTGAGTTCCAAGCTTCCTCCAAAGAGTGCGCCAAAAGTGACTCGTGAACTTAGTATCACAATCTGAGACGATAGTCTTAGGAATTCCATGTAGTTTCACAATTTCTTAAAAATATAAGTCAGCTACATGGGAAGCATCAAGAGTCTTGTTGCAAGGAACGAAGTGCGCCATCTTGGAAAAAAGATCCACCACCACATTTTGAACTCCAGATTTATGCTTAATAGTAAAGTTGAAGGATTGAAGGAATTCAACCCAATGAGCATGACGTCTATTAAGTTTGTGCTGGCTATTTATGAACTTAAGTGCTTCATAATCAGAATAAAGAACAAAAGGTTTTGGAAGAAGATAATGACTCCAATGATCTAGAGCTCGACAAATAGCATAGAACTTTTTATTATAAGTAGAATACTTCTTGCGTGAATCACTCAATTTTTCACTGAAGAAAGCAATGGGTTTACCTTCTTGACTAAGGACAGCGCCAATTCCCACATTTGATGCATCACACTCAACCTCGAACACTTTGTCAAATTTTGGTAATGCAAGAATAGGGGCTTGGGTTACCTTTGTTTTGATGATGTCAAAACTCCTTTGTGCTTCATTTGTCCACTTGAAGTGATCACCCTTTAAACATTCAGTGATTGGTGCCATGATTGAACTAAATCCTTTAATGAAACGCCGGTAAAATGAAGCTAATCCATGAAAGCTTCAAACATCATGAAGAGTTTGAGGAATAGGCCAGTTCAAAATAGCTTCCATCTTACTAAGATCCATTTTGATTCCATCTTTAGAAACTACATAGCCTATAAAGATAAGGCAATATGAGAATAACTCACATTTCTTTAGGTTGACATAAAGCTTCTGTTTCCTCAAAGTGTTGAAAACTTGAAGAAGGTGAACCAAGTGTTGTTCCTCATCTTTGCTATACACAAGAATGTCATCAAAGTAGACAACAATGAATCTTCCAATGTAGTGCTTCAAAACATGATTCATCAAACGCATGAAAGTACTAGGAGCATTTGAAAGTCCAAAAGGCATGACCTTCCATTCATAAAGCCCATCTCTTGTCTTGAATGCTGTCTTCCATTCGTCACCTAGTTTCATTCTTATTTGATGGTATCCACTCCGTAGATCAATCTTGGAGAAAATACAAGCTCCATATAATTGGTCAAGAAGATCATCAAGTCGAGGAATTGGGAAGCGATAATCAACGGTAATTTTGTTGACAGCTCTACTATCCACACACATGCGAAAAGAACCATCCTTCTTGGGCACAAGGAGAGCAGGAACAGCACAAGGGCTCTTACTTTCTTCAATTAAGCCTTTGGACAGAAGATCATTTACTTGACTTTGAAGTTCAACATGCTCCTTAGGACTCATTCTGTAGGCTGCTATGTTTGGTAGAACAGCTCCTGAAATAAGATCAATGCCATGTTGAATGTCTCTCATGGAGGCAATCCTGGTGGTATCTCATCTGGTACTACATCATGAAATTCTTGAAGTAGCTTCTTCATTATAAAAAGTGGCTCAGGACTATCATTGTTTTCTTCAAACGCCACAAGAGCAAAGGCTTCATCAACCTTTAAAAATTTCCTCTTACATTCAGAAAGAGTCAAGAAATTATTTCCCTCCCTTTTAAAAGGCTTAGGAACATTGATCATCTTAGAAGGACCCAAAATGACTTTAACACCATCCTTGACAAAGGAATAAGTGTTTTTATGGCCATCATGAATAATTTTTCTATCATATTGCCATAGACGACCAAGAAGTAAATGACAAGCATCCATTGGAATAACATCACACCAAACTTCATCTTTATAGTTTTTTCCAATAGAAAAAGATACTAGGCAACGTTGATTTACCTTAATTTCATTTCCCTTTTTAAGCCAAGAAAGCTTGTATGGTTAAGGATGCATCACTGTCTTTAGGTCCAATCTTTCCACCATTTGTGCAGAAGCCACATTTTTAAAACTACCCCCATCAATTATGACATTACACAGCTTGCCATAAGAAGTACACCTGGTATGAAAGATATTTTTTCGCAACCAATCTTCTTCTTCTTCTTCATAGACAGCACTTAAAACTTTACGAAGGATGAGAGTTTCACCTTCATCCTCATAAGTTATATCTTCATTCTCTTCCTCAGGCTCTGCATGGTTGTTCTCCATCTCTTCTTCGTCTTCTTTTTCAACAAGTGTCATAATCCTGCGATTTGGGCATTCAGAAGCAATATGTCCATATCCTTGGCATTTGAAAACTTGGTGAGAATTGGTGTTGGAGGCATTGTTTTGCTTCTTTTGGTTAGAGACACCATCATTCTTTAAAGAAGTTCTTGTAGTAGGTTTGGTAGTAGGAATAGACTTAAAGTTGGAAGTATTCCCCGGTTAGAAAAACCTTCTCGTGTCAAGAATCGAGAATTGCCGCTGCGTGCTGTCTTTTGTTGATTCTCCACCTTAAGTGCAAGTCTACAAACATCTCCATAAGTCTAGTATGGTTGTAATTGCACAATATTCGAAATCTCAGGTCTTAAACCCCCAAGATAACGTGCAATTGTCTATTCTTCTTGTTCAACCATATTGCATTTCAGCATGAGATGATCGAATTCTGTAGTGTAGTCTTCTACAGAAAGCTCCTTTTGACGAAAGTTGTGTAGTATGAGAAAAATATCTTGTCGATAGCTGTCCGGAAGATATTTCCTCTTAAGCTCTCGTTTCATCTTCTCCTAGGTCACGATCTTACTTCTACCTTCCCGTATCCTTTGTTTCCTCAGATTTTCCCACCATAAAGAAGCTTATTTTTTAAGTTTTATGGCAACGACTTTCACTTTTTGATTTCCTGGAACATCTTGATAATCAAAAATTGTTTCTATGGTGTTCAACCAATCCACAAACTCATCTGGGTGCATTCTACCCTCAAAATCTGGTATTTCCATTTTTACATGGAAATCTCGACGATCATTTCTAAATGTCATATTTCTTATAATATTTGGATGTATGGGAGAACTATCACCAGAGAAATGAGATTTAGCTTGATTAAAAGGATTTGTATTACCTTCATCATTGCTAGAAGAACCATTATCGAGATCTTCATGTTGCACAGCTTTACCTCAATCTTCAAAACGTTCTAAACGTTGTTGAAGTTGCTGAATTTGTTGTCTCAATTCTTCAATTAGAGTGTCTCGTATATCAGCTTGAGTTGCTGGTTGTTCTTCAATTGTTGGAACAAATCTATGACCTTTGGCCATTGAAAGATAAAGCCAAAATTAACCAAATGCTCTGATACCAAAACTGATGCAGGCTCAAGTGTTTAGAAAAAGAATACCACAAGATTGGAAGAATGAAAATAAACACTCACTTTTATTAAAATAAAAACAAACACTGAATAAAGTAAAATTGGTACAAGTTCCCCACTCAAGAGAATTACAATGGGATACAGAATAATTCACCACCCAAAGAACCCTACAAGAGATACAGAACTCTCAAATTCACCACTCTAAGGAATCCACCCAAGAGATACAGAGTTAAATGTAGAAACTCTCATAAGAGAACTCTCCCACATACAAGTAATTTAAAATTCACACCCTGCACTTATCCTTTCATCCTTAGGTATTTATAGAGAGTTCTTGGGAGGGCTACTGCAATGTACTCATTACAACATTAAAACTTGGTGGTTGGGAGTTTACAAAAGACAGCAATTAAGACTTACAACTACCCTTACACCAAAAGTCTACAAATACAGCAAATACAATAAATGAAGCATTAAATTTGAAGATAATATGCTCTAATTCAACAAAGCATGCTCTAAAGTCTTGGATGGAGACAAAAGTCTTCAATTCTTGCAAGTTGTTAAGATTTGGCTCACCTATTAGCTGTCTGACCTTCCTTTAGTTATTAGGATTTAACTTACTCTAGAAAACTTATATTCATGTGCTGTAAAAAGGATTTAGAACTAGACACATATAATTATATAGTAGTATGAAAATTACCTAGTAATTCCTTCCGAAACAGTATCAGATAAATCCCAAATTTACCCTTGAAATTCATTACCTTTCCTTGAGTCTTTAGAGTACGAATGTAACTAACTTGATTTCATTTGGTTCTATTTTTAGCTCCATGTGATCAGACACTCCTGTGTAAGGATGTCATAAAATTTGCAACTAAAGTAGAAAGACAGTAGAGAATATGGGGTATCTATATGAGGTCAACTACATCAAGTACTACAAAGGCTGTTTCTTCACATTCTCGGACATGGAACACACCTAAATGTGATGAGATAGTGGAGTTCAGTAAGGGAAGTACTAGTTCAGGTTCGTTGAAAGGAAAGGAAAAGGTATTTGAACCTTAATTTTCCAGGAGGTTGCGAGACATCAAGTGTTTCAAGTGCTTGGAAAATGGGCATATTCCTTCTGAATGTCCAAATAAGAGGGTGATGGTTTTACAAGGGAAATATGGAGAGCTTGTAAGTAAAGATAAGTCTGAAATGGAAGAGGACTCTAAAGTCGAAGTGACTGAATAAGAAGAGAATCTTAAGCCAATGGAGGGAAATTTATTAGTTATTCAAAGGATTTTGAGTGTTGAAGTCGATATTGGTTTGGAACAGCACGAAAACATCTTTCATATAAGATGTCAAATCCGAGATAAGGTTTGTGCCATGATCATTGATAATGGTAGTTGTACTAATGTTGCATCCACTACTTTAGTGGAGAAACTGGGATTAACTACTGTTCCACATCCAAAACTATGCAAATTGCATTGGCTTAATGACAAGGGAGAGATTCAGGTTACAAGACAGGTTTGGGTGCCCTTCTCTATTAAAACCTTTCATGATGAGGTTTTATGTGATGTGGTTCCTATGATAGCTAGTCATGTGTTATTGGGACGTCCATGGCAATTTGATAATGATGTGACTTATAATGGGCGAAGGAACACTTATTCATTTGTGCTGAATGGGAAGAAAGTGAATTTGACGCCGTTGAGTTCTCAACAAGTTAGAGAAGATCAGTTGCGGAATCAAAGGAAGATGATGGAATCGAGTAAATGGTTAATGTTAGCCAAAAAGGGAGATGTTGAGCAAGCACTAGCTTATGTGGGGGGTTGTTTTCATGACTTGGGCAAAGCTTTTATTGCAAGTGGAGGGTTTGGATTTGCCAAGGCAGGTTGTGGAGTTGCTTTAAAAGTTCAAAGATGTATTTCCAGAAGAGCTACCATTGGGATTACCACCTATTCGAGGGATAGAGCATCAAATTGATTTGGTGCCTGGAGCTTCACTTCCAAATAGACCAGTATATAGATGTAATCCGGAGGAAGCAAAGGAGATCCAAAGGCAGGTTGGTGAGCTCTTAGAGAGGGGCTATGTGCCTGAGTCACTTAGTCCTTGTTATGTACCTACTTTGCTTGTTCCAAAGAAGGATAGTACCATGAAAATGTGTGTGGACAGCCCGAGCTATCAATAAGATAACGGTTAAGTATCGATTCCTTATTCCTAGACTTGATGATATGCTTGGTGAATTGCATGGTGCTGTTTATTTTTCTAAAGTTGATTTGATGAGTGGATATCATCAAATTAGGATGAAAGAAGGTGATGAATGAAAAACAGCCTTTAAAACTAAGCATGGATTGTATGAGTGGATGGTGATGCCGTTTGGGCTTTCTAATGCACCTAGTATATTTATGAGACTTTATGAACCATGTCTTGAGGAAGTTTATTGGGCTGTTTGTTGTGGTCTATTTTGATGATATCCTGATCTATAGTAAAACTTTTGATGATCATGTGAAGCATCTTATGGCTGTATTTGAAATCTTGCGTGATGCTAAGTTTTATGGAAACCTCAAGAAGTGTTATTTCTGCCAAGAAATAACTTTTTGGGATATGTTGTTTCTGGTAGTGGAATTAAGGTTGATGAGGAGAAGGTTCAGGCAATTCGTGATTGGCCTAAACCTACAGGTGTTGCTAATGTGAGAAGTTTTCATGGTTTAGCCTCTTTCTATAGGCGATTTATTAAAGACTTTAGTTCTATTGTTACGCCTATGACAGAGTGTTTGAAAAAGGGGAATGAGTTTAGGTGGAATGAGAATGCACAAAAGACATTTGAGTTGATTAAGGAACAATTATGTTCTGCTCCTGTTTTAGCACTTCTTGATTTTGCTAAAACATTTGAAATAGAATGTGATGCTTCCGGGCTTGGTATTGGAGCTGTTTTAATGTAAGAAAAATGGCCAATTGCATTCTTTAGTGAGAAGCTGAATAGGGCACGTTTAAACTACTCTATTTATGACAAAGAGTTTTATGCATTGATTCGGGCTCTCGAGGTATGGCAGCATTACCTATTACCTAAAGAGTTTGTTATTCATACTAACCATGAATCGTTAAAGTATCTTAAAGGGCAGAACAAGCTGAATAGAAGACATGCCAAGTGGGTAGAGTTCATGGAGCCATTTTCATATGTCATAAAATACAAGAAGGGGTAAACTAATGTCATTACTGATGCTCTTTCTAGGAGGCATACAATGATTTCTATGTTAAATGCAAGGCTTTTGGGTTTTGAACAGGTGGAAGAACAATATAAAAGTGATTCATACTTTGCTATTATGATGTCTAAATGTGCAAAATGAGCTTTTGATGGGTTCTTTGTGCATGATGGTTACTTGTTCAAGTTGGGCAGAATGTGTATACCTTCAGGATCTTTGCGTGAGTTGTTTGTGCGTGAGGCTCATGGGGTGGTCTTAGTGGTCATTTTGGTGAGAAGAAAACGTATAAGCTACTGAAAGAGCACTTCTTTTGGCCTATATATGTTGCGGGATATTCATAAAGTTGTTAAAAGATGTATAATTTGCAAGAAAGCTAAGAGTAAAGAGAATGCATATGGACTATATATGCCTATACCTATCCCAGCGTAACCATGGATGGATATTAGTATGGATTTTGTGCTTGGATTACCTAGAACACAGCGTGGGAAGGTTTTAGTGATGGTTGTGGTTGATCGATTCTCCAAAATGTCACACTTTATTCCTTGTAATAAAATTGATGATGCTATTCATATTGCTGATTTATTTTTTAGGAAAATTGTACGTTTGCATGGAATCCCTAAAAGCATTGTCTCTGATCGCGATACAAAGTTCTTATGCTATTTTTGGAAGACTTGTTGGAAGAAGCTTGGAACGAAGTTGCTTTTCAGTACTGCCCATCATCCACAAACTAATGGGCAAACTGAGGTAGTGAACCGTACTTTATCTTCTTTATTATGGGCTGTTATAAACAAGAACTTAAAGAGTTGGGATACTTGTTTGCCTATTGTGGAGTTTGCATACAACCGTAGTGTGCATGGGGCTATAAAATATTCACCATTTGAGATTGTGTATAGGTTTAATCCATTTGTTCCTATTGACCTTGTTCCTATTCCAATTGATGAAAGGACATCTATGGATGGGGTTAAGAAGGCAGAATTGATTAAGAAGCTTCATGAGTAGGTTCGAATTCATATTGAGGAGAAAACAGCTAAGTATGTTAAGCATGTTAATAAAGGATGAAAAATGATTAAGTTTGAACCTGGTGATCTTGTTTGGATTAATCTTAGCCAGGGAAGATTTCCTAGCAAGCGAAAGTCCAAGTTGATGCCGAGAGTTGATGGACCTTTTTGGATTGTAGAGAAGGTGAATAATAATGCTTAAAAAGTTGATCTTCCAGGTGATTACAATGTTTCAGCCACTTTTAATGTGAAGGACTTATCTCCTTATTTAGAAGATCCAGAAGATTCTGATTTGAGGGCAAATCATTTTCAGCCCGGGGGTGATGATGTGCATCATGACAGTTCTAAATCAACTCAAGAAAGTGAGTTGAGCATAAAAGAGACTTCAGATGGACCAATAACAAGAGCTAAGGCCAAACAGCTTCAAATGGCTATAAGTAGTCAAATTGGATCTATTGAAGCTTCTATGGGCTTGGAATCTTGTAATCTGAATGGAAATCGACCAAAAGTGTTTATTTGTCTTCAATTAGAGCTTGGGATGTGCTCTAGAGGTTGTTGGCAACTTTATGCTTAAAGAGGCAGATGAGAGTCTTATTTGCATGCTATTAAGTTTCAGTTCCCTCATTCTGGAAATTCATGCACGAAAAAGAAAATCTTTTTCTCTCAAAATTTATATTCTCAAGTTTTCCAACTCTTGAAGATAGTACTGACTTATCACTCTTTGATCACTAAGAGTGTGGCGTCAAAACCCTAAATTGATCCTTGTGGCATTCATTGACTTATCAAGGCTTCTTTTTAGTTCTATCCTCCATCTGATTTTATCATTTACTTGTTACAATTCAGCCTAAATACATAAAGAAAAGACCAGTAAAATCAGACAGCAAACTCATCTTAAAAATCAGGTTTTGTTCTTATTCTGAATAACCCAATTTGAAGATCAGGGCACATTAGGAAGGAGCTAAGACTTTCTTTCAAATATTGCAACTACTATCATAAATGTTTATTGTAGACTCCCAAAAGTTTCTAACCACTTGGGTTGCTCAAATGTGTTGCTGTTTCCATCATTCCCTAACACTTGATGAGTCAAACTTTGGTAATCACCAATTTAAAATACTCCTGTAATTCAATTTTTTCTAGATTATTTCAAAGCTTGAATCATGAAAATCCAACTTTTTGGAACACGTCTATGAATTGAGAAAAATGTCTTATGATGATTTAAGCAAGGCTTTGAGAATCACAATTATCCTTTATAAATCTACTCTATACTTTGATTCGATATTTATAACTCAACTGAAAGTTTCACATCCCAAACAATCAATCGGAAGGTATGTAATATATAGCACATTTGATAACACATGTATTTGATTTAGTTAAACTCTTTGCAAGCATTAACACACATCATGTTATTTATACAAGTTATCTAAGATCGACAATATATCATTTTGACAATATTGCAGTAAAAGATTAACTTGAATATCAAACATTTATTACCCTTACATGTTATCCAAGATCGACAATATATCAAATTGACAATACTGCAGTAAAAGATTAACATATAAAACAATGTAACCAGTAACAATTATAAATCAGCATGAATCACATAAGAAAAGCATGACTGAACATATATGAGACATGAGAATTATAACCTCTGGATTATAGAAAATAAAATAGATAAGAGTTTAATCAAAACCAAACTTACAACATTTATAGCTCTTGACACCGAATCAAAGCATGGAAGTAGATTTACTACACATAAAAGTTCATCTCTTAGCCTTGCTAGGAACTCTAGCCTAAATTACAATACATGTTAATGAGAATAAAAGAAGAGAGAAATTCTCTTTTAAAAACGTCCTAAGGGTCTCCTTATATAGGCAATGAATGGACATATGTCATGGATGACATCAATCTTCAATAATTTTAAGTCAATAACTCGTGTATCCACTTGCAGCACGTTTTTGATAATGTAAATGATCAATTCAGCTTCTGCGGCCGACATGAAAGTTGTATAATTTTGACTCTTCTTTCCATAGGCACTGATTTCATGCAAATTGGATGAGTATCCAATGAGATATGAGCAAAATTCCAAAGATACACCAGAATTCGGCCAACAACCATTTTACCCACTTGCAATGCGATTTGGTCCATGATAACGGCTGATTTGGACTTTACCATAAACATACGAGTTGTTGATAGTTAAGTCAGAAATTCACAGCTTCAAGAATTATACCAATTAAGTACGTATTTTGGGAGATACGGTCCAAATACGTGAGTTGGGTCAAGCTGGGTAAGAGTTGTAGTCCGATTCTGTTGTATCTCAATTTTTGGCCCATAACATGTTGGATTTGGCTTTTCCACTATTCTTCAAATTTGTGTAAGATTGAGTCATGTTGCACTAGGTTCAAGAATTTCTTCATTTCAATTTCTTCATTGAGAGTTATGTCCAATTTACCTAAACCTGTCCAAATAACATTCATTAATCACAATTTAAGGAGAACACTTTATTTCAAGCTAAAAATACAGAAAATACTAAAATTGGTGACATTAAATGGTGATTGAATCTTTTAACAACATGCATTTTCATGTGTTCATCACAGCCCCCAACCAGCTTATTGCTAGTCTCTAGCAATTCAAGCGTAAATAGAATATATGCAAAACTACCTAAGCACTTCAATCAAAACGTCAGTTCGAGATCACTGTTGCTATCATGGTTTTTTCAATTACAACTTCCATAATTTGTGTGTGTGTGAACTAAGCCATAACCATCTAACCACAAACCACAATAGATATAGCCTTGAGAATTTCTCCAAGTAAAAGCCTCAACTCTATATCCTCACAGGTGTATGACTGTTTAAAAGGTTAGGACTTCTCTTATGGAGTTGGAAAACAGTTAAGCACTCAAGAAAAAGTCAATTTTAAGGACAGACATATAAACTAACATTGATCCGAAGATAGGAAAATTATTTGTTTAAAAATCAATTATTCATATCATACGTCAACTTTAGAACTTTAATTGGCTGGTGAGAACAATACAATTATAACTTGGTGAGAAAACTGTTTTACAAGGTATTTGTCTTCTAAAATTGAATGAAGACTTTATTAAACTGAATTGCTTCTTTTTTTTTTTTCTTGTTTTTGGTACTTTTGTGTTTTTTTTTTTTTTTTTTTTTTTTTTTTGAGAAATACAAGGAAGCATTACAAAGGTTTCTCACCAAATTATATTATGCACAAATGTAACCAACTTATCCCTTAATTCAAATAATATCATTCTAAACAAAAATTAACCAATTCAAAGGATCAATGAAAGTTCATAAGCTGTTTTCTCAACCTTTCCACTTACTCACAAAAGATATGTGAGATTAGAAAAATATATACTTAAACATGGGAATTCTCTTGGCTATATAAATTGAATCATCCATCTTACCACAAGGCTTAGCATTGTGCTCAAAAATATTTTGGAAGTCATTCTTTAGTAACCTAGATAGAAATAGTGACTCAACCTAATCAATTCTGAAATCATACTTAGGCAGAAAAGCAAATTCCTTTATACAAGAATTACCAAGACTACAAGCAGTAAACGACAATGCATGAAATATAAAACAAAATAACAAAAAGTTAGTTAAAATGCATTTCAAAAGTTAGTACTAAAACTCCTTACTCTGCCATTCTAATTTGACCTAGAATGCGTCTCAAGAGTTCAAGAATGAACTCTTTACTCTGCCGTTTTAATCAAATGTCGGACCACAATTTTTTTTTTTTTTGTTGCAAAATGCAACGTATGTCTACTATCCTCCCCCCAAACCAGATGAAACATTGTCCTCAATGTTTAAATAGAAAGAGATAAAGTATAGGAGACATTACCTGAAACGCCAGTTATTTGAAAGAAACAAACCTGAGAGACACTTAAGCAAATATAAACTAAAATGATGGTACTGATAAATAAATAAATAAAAAGAAAAATTTACAAACGGAGTGTCAGATCTAATTTTCGCTTGTTAAGGCCCACTGACCAATCGATCCGAGTTATTGCTGGGTCAGGTTCGTAGGTAACTGCCTGTAATTTGTTAATCAATTCATCCGCCTCAGTAGCAGAAACCAGGATCTGTCGCGCCGAATGTGAAATAAAATTCTGTTCCACAGCTTGATCAAGAAAACAAAGTAAGCAATCAAAATAGTTATTAACATTCAACAAACCTATGGGTTTTCGGTGGATATTCAGTTGGGCCCAAGAGACAATTTGAAAAATTTCTTCCAAGGTACCAAAACCACCTGGTAAAGCAATAAAAGCGTCTGCATTGCAAAGCATTCTGGCTATACGTTCATGCATGGATGAGACTTGTAATTCTTCCCCTATTGTTTTCCCGGTCAGGTTTCCCACGGCCAAAGCTGTAGGAATAATACCTAAAACTTGACTTCCTCCTAAATGTGCAGCTGTTGACACACACCCCATTAGCCCAAGGCTACCTCCTCCATAAATCAAATGAATTTTTCTTGCAGCTAATGTTTTTCCTAGATTGTTTGCTGCTTCTACGAACACTTTACTCTCCCCAGGACTAGATCCACAAAATACACATATATTTCGAAATTTTCGAACTTGGGTTTCCTCCATATCTACTCTCACCTTTATCTCAATATATGAAAATGAAGAAACTGAGGTGCTGTATTTATAGAGTGCCAAATGACAATAATGATTATGGTAACCCGACAGTTTGTCAAAAGAGAGTTAAAAATAAAACACAAAAATTTAAACATAATGACCCGCATGCATTATTGAACAAAAAGATTTGAATTTAAGACATCTACATGAGTAGCACTACTATTCATAAAATAAAGTTTGAAATTAAAACACATGTATTTACAAGTAGTTGTGATTGTGGCTCACATCTTCCTTTGGTTTTACGTCCAGTAACGGCTTAAACGCCCTCTATGGGTCGGGGATAGGCTTCCCATCCAATTTTCTTATAAATTGGCAAACAGGGTCTTTTAGAGTCAGATTCCCGAGACTATACCGTTGATGTTCATTTTTGAATTTGTTCCATAAATCGAGAAGTTCACGTTGCACGAGCCCACAGGGATGCGTCTCAAGAGTCAATAGGATATCATCCAAAGACTCCTTACTCAGTCCATCCTTAATGAACTGAATTTTATCTTCTCGATTTCTAGATACGAATCCTAAAGAACGACAACTCCAATTACAATTCCATCGAGCACATTTATGACAGACTTGTAACCTTTTTGCTCGTCGCCTTTTGGCATAAGAGCTTCTTCCAAGACCAGGCATATGAGAAACAAAATCATTTTCAAACTCACCAGACAACCGAACCTTGACTTCAATTAACCAACGAAGGTCCACAGGGATATTACCCAACATCAATAGCCTTAGTCTTTCACACCGTGCTTTGTAAATCTTAAGTAAAGCATTTTGAGGAAATGAAGGAAAACGTTTTTTAAGGTTGGCAAGAATGCGATCCATTTTGAAAGAAAGAAAAGAGATGAATGCACAGTTTGAGGGACAGTTTTTAGGGAACTGAGAAACCGACTTTAATAGTCACGGAGTACCGTATCCGCCACTTGACCGGGAAATAAAATCACACTGAAGAAAAAATAAAAAGAAGAAAATAAAGTAAAATAAAATGTGCAAGAAAATAAAAGCAAAAATAGAAAGTCAAAAGATAAAATATAGACAAAATATAAAATATGGTACAGATAGATTGAACCTGATCAATCACGATAGACAGGATCCACAAGAGGGATCTCGCCTAGGTACATAGAGCCGTTTACCTTTTCCACGTAGCTTTTTAGCCGCTGTCCATTCACTTTGAAAGTCCGTCCATCAGTGGGGTCTTCTATTTCAACAGCACCATTAGGAAAAACATGTCTTACCATAAATGTACCAGTCCATCGAGATCTCAACTTTCCAGGGTGTAAATGCAATCGAGAATCATAAAGATAGACCCGTTGATTTGGCTCAAAGTGTTTCCTTGAGATCTGTTTATCATGAGCTACTTTCATTTTAGCTTTGTAAATTTTAGAGTTGTCATATGCGTCATTTCGTAGCTCTTCTATTTCTGACAATTGTAACTTTCTCTGGAGACCTGCAGCATTCAAATCAAAGTTAAGGGCTTTGACAGCCCAATAAGCTTTATGTTCTAGCTCAACAGGTAAATGACAAGCTTTCCCATAAACAAGCCGGTATGGGGACATTCCTAAGATGGTTTTGTATGCAGTACGATATGCCCATAATGCATCAGAAAGGCGTAGGGACCAATCTTTGCGATTCGGGTTAACCGTCTTTTCCAAAATCTATTTAACCTCTCTATTTGCTAGCTCGGCTTGTCCATTTGTCTGTGGATGGTATGCAGTGGAAACTTTGTGAAGAACACCATACCTGCGCATCAAAGCTTCAAAAGAACGATTACAAAAATGTGTTCCTTGGTCACTAATGATGACACGTGGCGTACCGTACCTAGATAACACATTTTCTTTTAAGAATTTTACCACAGTTGTATTATCATTAGTACGACAAACTACAGCCTCTACCCATTTTGATACATAGTCAACAGCTAAAAGGATGTAAAGATAGCCAAAAGATGAAGGAAATGGACCTATAAAATCAATACCCCAACAGTCAAATATCTCGATAACAAGAATAGGGTTAAGAGGCATCATATTTCTTCGAGATAAAGCACCTAACTTTTGACATCTTTCACAGGAACGACAAAAATTATTAGTGTCTTTGAACAAAGTGGGCCAATAAAGACCACACTGTAAAATTTTCACAACTGTCTTCTTCATAGAAAAATGGCCACCGCAAGCAGCACTATGGCAAAAATTTAAGACACTAGAAACTTCACTTTCAGGAATGCAACGTCTCATTATTTGGTCAGGACAATATTTGAAAAGATATGGATCATCCCAATAAAAGTTACGTACCTCAACTAAGAACTTACGCTTATCTTGTACACTCCAGTCAGATGGAAGTTCACCACAAACCAAATAATTTACGATATGTGCATACCAAGGTATTTGGCTTATAGCAAAAAGATGTTCATCTGGAAAATCGTCTCGAATGGGTGGCAAATCAGTAGAGTCAGTGAACTCAAGGCGGGATAGATGATCAGCAACAACATTTTCAACGCCTTTCTTATCTTTGATGGTTATATCAAATTCCTGCAAAAGAAGAATCCACCTAATTAAACGGGCTTTAGCATCCTTCTTAGAAAGAAGGTACTTAAGGGCTGCATGGTCAGTAAAAATAACAATAGGTGAACCAATCAAATAAGAACGAAATTTATCTAAGGCAAAAACAACAGCTAGTAGTTCTTTTTCAGTAGTAGTGTAATTCATTTGAGCATCATTCAAAGTCCTACTAGCATAATAAACAACAAAGGGTTTCCCCTCCCTCCGTTGCCCAAGAACTGCTCCTACAGCATAATTACTTGCATCACACATAATTTCAAATGGGAGGTTCCAATCCGGTGATTGCATGATAGGAGCGGTGGTGAGTTTGGCAATTAGTGTTCGGAATGCCTCCTCACACTCTTGTGTCCATGTAAATTCTGCATCTTTTAGCAAAAGGTTACACAATGGTCTAGATATGGCAGAAAAATTTTGTATAAACCTTCTGTAAAAGCCAGCGTGTCCAAGAAAGGATCGGACATCTTTTACCGTTTTAGGTGTAGGTAATTTAGAGATTAATTCAATTTTTGCCTTGTCAACCTCTATCCCTCTTTCAGATACAATGTGCCCTAAAACGATTCCTGAAGATACCATGAAATGACATTTCTCCCAATTTAGCACAAGTCCTTTTTCTTCACACCTACTCAAAACAGATTTCAAGTTAAGTAGGCATAAATCAAAAGAATTACCAAAAACAGTCAAATCATCCATAAAAACTTCCATGCATTTTTCAACCATATCAGAGAAAATACTCAACATGCAACGCTGGAAAGTAGCTGGTGCATTACATAATCCAAATGGCATTCTACGAAAAGCATAAGTACCAAAAGGGCATGTAAAAGTAGTTTTTTCTTGATCTTCTATAGCTATCTCAATCTGGTAATACCCTGAATACCATCAAGAAAGCAATAAAAAGGATGTCCAGCTACACGTTCTAAAATTTGGTCGATAAAAGGCAATGGAAAATAGTCTTTCCTAGTGGCTGTGTTTAACTTTCTATAATCAATACACATTCTCCAACCACTTACTACCCTAGTTGGAACAGGTATCCCATTCTCATTTTCAACAACAGTAACCCCAGATTTCTTCGGAACTACTTGAGTTGGACTTACCCATTGACTATCAGAAATTGGGTAGATTATACCTGCATCTAATAGTTTCAAGACCTCTTTCTTCACTACTTCTTTCATTGTTGGGTTAAGTCTTCTTTGTGGGTCTCTACGAGGTTGGGAACCTTCCTCTAAATGAATTCTATGGGAGCATATCAATGGAGAAATACCTTTAATATCAGCTATGGTCCAACCTAATGCAGACTTATGTTCTTTTAACAATTTTATCAATTTTTTCTCTTGTTCAGCACTAAGTTCAGAAGAAATGATGATAGGAAAGGTATCACCTGGTCCCAAGAATGCGTGTTTCAAACCTTCGGGCAGTGGAGAAAGCTCAACTTGTGGTGTCTCGAGGTTTGATGGTTTCGGTCTCTCCCTCTCTCGTGGCAACTCTTCAAAGTCTGGCTGCCAAAATCGAGTCCGTTTATCCTGTGAGTCAAAAATACTAAACACATCAGTTGTTACATCAGGATAATACAATTCTTCAAAATCAAAATTGAGAAGGTTTTTCGAAGAATCATAGCCATGATTTTTATAAGCTTCCTCCGCTACAAGTGTGTCTATCATATATGAATGATAGCACTCGTCTTCTTCTCGTGGTTGTTTGCCAATGTTGAAAATGTTCACCTCAAGAGTCATATTCCCAAAAGATAATTTCATTAGACCATTTCTGCAATTAATAAGAGCGTTAGCAGTGGCTAGAAAAGGTCTCCCCAAAATAAGAGGGATTTTTGAATCCATGTTAACAACAGAATGAGTATCTAAAACAAGAAAATCAACAGGATAGTAAAATTTGTCAATTTGCAACAAAACATCTTCTACTATTCCCCGTGGTTTCTTGATTGATCGGTCAGCTAATTGTAGGACTACAGATGTTGGTTTAATCTCACCAAGTCCCAACTGCAAGTAAATAGAATAAGGCATTAAATTTACACTTGCTCCTAAGTCCAATAAAGCTTGACCAAACTCATGTGTCCCAATTTGGCAGGAGATTGTGGGACATCCTGGGTCTTTATACTTGGGTGGTGTCTTTTGTTCAATCACTGCACTTACCTGTTCTGCCAAAAATGCAGTTTTCTTCACATGGTGTTTTCTTTTGATAGTGCATAAATCCTTGATGACTTTGGCATAAGTTGGAACCTGCTTAATCAAATGTAACAAGGGAAGATTAATTTTAACTTGTTTCAAATGTTCCAAAATCTCACCTTGAATTTCTGAATTTTTCCCAACCGGTCGAAGAGCTTGAGGAAAAGGCACTGGGATTGAAAACTTACTTTCGGGCTCTTTTTCCATTGTGGCCTCTTTTTCAAGGGGGGCATCTTTACTACTCGTAGATGTGTTAATTTCAGGAGTAGGCTCACTTACAATCTTACCACTTCGAGTAGTAATGGCATTGACTTCTTTGAGATTTTGAACATCAGAAGTAGAAGCTTGTGCCATGAATTGTCCTTTTGGATTGGATTGAGGTTGAGATGGAAACTTACCTCGCTCTTGTACAGTTAAGGCACTGGTCAATTTTGTGATTTGACTCTTGATTTCTTTGTTTTCGTCCACCACCTGTGCAAGAATTGTTTCAAATTTTTGATTAGTCTTACTTTGTGCCTCCATAAATGCTTGTAATGTATCCTCTAAAGAATTCCTAGTTGGTCGTGCATTATATTGAGGTGCAACATAAGACTTGGGTGCTTGTTGTTCTTGTTTCCATTGGTTGTTGGCTTGTTGGTCAGATTTCCAACTGAAATTTGGGTGGTTTCTCCAGCTAGGATTATATGTTTCAGAGTAAGGTGAATAAGGCTTCTTGTACATCCCTAGGGCATTATATTGTTCCTCATATATCCCTCTCATCTCACTATACGTGGGGCAATCCTGAGCTAAGTGTTCCGCTCCTCCACAGACAAAACAGACATCGTGTGACTCAACTCTAGCAACCGTGTGGGTGACCCTTCTATCTTTGGATTTCAAGGCCTCTAACTCCCTAGTTAAGACCTCTAATTGGGCTTTGAGGTTATCCTCTTCCCTAAGATGGAAAACTCCATTGGGTCGTGACCTATTTGTGCTTTCAGCAATGCTAGGTCCAGTCTATGTATGGGCTTTTTCGGCTAAGTCATTAAGAAATTCTATAGCTTCCTCAGGATCTTTGTGAAGGAACTCCCCATTACACATCATCTCAATAAATTGGCGCTCTCTAATTGTGAGTCCCTCATAGAAATAACTAACCAAGCGCCAATTTTCATACCCATGGTGAGGGCACAGATTTAGCAACTCTTTAAACCTTTCCCATGCTTGATATAAGGTTTCACTGTCTTTTTGGGAGAATGAAGAAATTTGTCTTTTCAGGCCATTAGTTTTGTGTTGTGGGAAGTATTTATTGAAAAATGCTTGGGTCATTTCTGCCCAAGTTCCTATAGACCTCGGCCTCAAAGAGTATAGCCAACTCTTTGCTTTGTCTTTCAAAGAAAAAGGGAAAACTTTAAGCCTAACAGTGTCTATGGCTTCAGGTTGGCTATGGAAGGTGGCAATTACTTCTTCAAATTCCCTAACATGTACATAAGGATTTTCACTATCTAGACCATGAAAAGTGGGAAGAAGTTGTATCATTCCAGGTTTAAAATCCGAATGTGGTATGTTAGGTGGAAATATAATGCATGATGGTGTGGCTGTGCGAGTAGGATGCAAGTAATCTTTTAGAGTTCTAACGGGGTTTTCTTCGTGTTGGCTCATTGTGTTAGAATTACAAGATGAACTAGAAGGTGAATTCTCTTCACTTACAAATTGTGGGAGTGGTTCTAGTTCTAGTTCTAGTTCTCTCACAAATCTTCTTTGTTTGTCTCTAGGTCGATGCATACATCCTAATTTTTTTTTTTTTTTTTAAGGAAAGAAATACTTAAGGAAAATTAAGAAGTGGAATAAACACAACAAGAAATAGAAATAAGTTAGGTGGTAAGACCAACCATAAAATATAAATACAATAACTAAACAAAAGACTATAAAGTACGAAAAAAAAAGTACAATAAATAAATAATAAAAAAAAAATACAATAAGTAAATAAATAAAAGGTTAGGCGGTAGAACCGGCCATAAAAAGAAAATACAACATGTTAACTAAAGTAAATAAAGTACAATAAAAAAAAGTGCAATAAATAAATAAAGTACAATAAGAAATAAAGAAACTAAGTTAGGCGGTAGAACCAGCCACAAAATAAAAAGAAAATACAACAAATTAACTAAAAAAAAGTACAATAAATAAATAAAAGAAAGTGAACGAAGTTAGGCGGTAAAACCAGCCATTAAAAAAAAAGTGCGATAAATAGATAAAAGAAAATAAACTAATTAGGCGGTAAAACCAGTCATTAAGATAATATAAAATATAACAAATTAACTAAAGAAAACAAAATAAATTAGGTGGTAGAACCAACCATGAATAATAAATAAATTACAACAAAGGAAATAAAACTAAGATTTTGCAAAGAAAAGAAAATATACAAAGTTACCACTTTAGTATTTATAATCGCAACCAACTTTCGCTTAGTGTGCTTCCCCGGCAACGGCGCCAAATTTTTGTTTACGCTCAAAATATAACGCGGCTATCGCAGTATAGATTGAGGTGTCGATCCCACGAGGAAGCTCTTGGCAAAATAGGTTAGTGAAGTAAAATATTAAAGCAGTAGCAAAGGGTTAATTGATTTAAACAGATGAGATAGAATTGTCTATGAATTGAGAAAAATGTCTTATGATGATTTAAGCAAGGCTTTGAGAATCACAATTATGCTTTATAAATCTACTCTATACTTTGATTCGATATTTATAACTCAACTGAAAGTTTCACATCCCAAACAATCAATCGGAAGGTATGTAATATATAGCACATTTGATAACACATGTATTTGATTTAGTTAAACTCTTTGCAAGCATTAACACACATCATGTTATTTATACAAGTTATCTAAGATCGACAATATATCATTTTGACAATATTGCAGTAAAAGATTAACTTGAATATCAAACATTTATTGCCCTTACATGTTATCCAAGATCGACAATATATCAAATTGACAATACTGCAGTAAAAGATTAACATATAAAACAATGTAACCAGTAACAATTATAAATCAGCATGAATCACATAAGAAAAGCATGACTGAACATATATGAGACATGAGAATTATAACCTCTGGATTATAGAAAATAAAATAGATAAGAGTTTAATCAAAACCAAACTTACAACATTTATAGCTCTTGACACCGAATCAAAGCATGGAAGTAGATTTACTACACATAAAAGTTCATCTCTTAGCCTTGCTAGGAACTCTAGCCTAAATTACAATACATGTTAATGAGAATAAAAGAAGAGAGAAATTCTCTTTTAAAAACGTCCTAAGGGTCTCCTTATATAGGCAATGAATGGACATATGTCATGGATGACATCAATCTTCAATAATTTTAAGTCAATAACTCGTGTATCCACTTGCAGTACGTTTTTGATAATGTAAATGATCAATTCAGCTTCTGCGGCCGACATGAAAGTTGTATAATTTTGACTCTTCTTTCCATAGGCACTGATTTCATACAAATTGGATGAGTATCCAATGAGATATGAGCAAAATTCCAAAGATACACCAGAATTCGGCCAACAACCATTTTACCCACTTGCAATGCGATTTGGTCCATGATAACGGCTGATTTGGACTTTACCATAAACATACGAGTTGTTGATAGTTAAGTCAGAAATTCACAGCTTCAAGAATTATACCAATTAAGTATGTATTTTGGGAGATACGGTCCAAATACTTGAGTTGGGTCAAGCTGGGTAAGAGTTGTAGTCCGATTCTGTTGTATCTCAATTTTTGGCCCATAACATGTTGGATTTGGCTTTTCTACTATTCTTCAAATTTGTGTAAGATTGAGTCATGTTGCACCAGGTTCAAGAATTTCTTCATTTCAATTTCTACATTGAGAGTTATGTCCAATTTACCTAAACCTGTCCAAATAACATTCATTAATCACAATTTAAGGAGAACACTTTATTTCAAGCTAAAAATACAGAAAATACTAAAATTGGTGACATTAAATGGTGATTGAATCTTTTAACAACATGCATTTTCATGTGTTCATCAAAAACCTAACAAAAAGTCCATCGAAATATCAATCCAAGACTCATTGGGAATAGGTAGTGGCATGTACAAACCATAGGGTTGCATGCGAGATTTTGCTTCCCTACATGTAACACATTTACCACAAATTCTCTCAACATCTCTTTTCATATGTGGCCAATAGAAATGTTCTTGCAAAACAGTTAAGGTCTTAGTGACTTCAAAGTGTCCCATTAACCCTCCACCATGGGATTCCCTTACTAACAAATCACGTGAAGAGCAATTTGGCACACAAAATTTATTTTCTCGAAACACAAAGCCCTCGTGCGTAAAGAACTTACCTACTACATTTTTCTCACAAGTCTAAAACTCCTCACAAAAATGATGGTCTAAAGAATACAATTTTTTAATATGCTCAAAACTAAATAATTTTGCATCAAGAGTAGAAATTAATGCATACCTTCGAGAAAATGCATCGGCAACTATGTTTTTCTTACCTTGCTTGTATCGGAGGACATATGGGAATGTCTCGATGAATTCAACCCATTTTGCATTTCTCCTATTCAACTTATGTTGACCTTTTAAATGTTTTAAGGATTCATGATCAGTGTGAATCACAAACTCCTTAGGCCAAAGGTAGTGTTGCCATGTTTCTAATGCTCGAATCAATACATACAATTCTTTATCATAAGTAGGATAATTTAAGGCTGTCCTACTTAATTTCTCACTTAAATATGCTATAGCTCTTCCTTCTTGCATTAGAACTGAACCTGTACCCATACCTAAAGCATCACATTCAATTTCAAAAGTTTTAGTAAAATCAGGCAAAGCATGTAAAGGAGCATGAGTTAATTTTTCCTTGATCAATTGAAATGCCTTCTCTTGTTCGTCTCCCCATTTGAATCCAACAATTTTCTTGATGACTTTAGTAAGCTGTGCGGTGATGCTGCGAAAATCTTTCATAAACCTCCTGTAAAAACTAGCGAGCCCATGAAAACTACGAACATTACCTACACTTGTGGGCCTCGGCCATTCTTGAATCGCGCGGATCTTCTCTTCATTAACCTTTATTCCTTGTGTACTAACAACAAAATCAAGAAACAAAAGCTTATCAGTGCAAAAGTTGCACTACTTCAAGTTAGCAAATAACTTCTCTTTTCTAAGTACATCCAAAACTGATTTTAAATGTACAACATGATCATCCAAGTTTTTGCTATAAATGAGAATATCATCAAAATAAACAACAACAAACCTGCTTATGAAAGCATGCAAGACATGGTTCATTAATAGCATAAAAGTACTTAGTGCATTAGTTAATCTAAATGGCATAACCAACCTCGGGATTGCTTTGATAGTTTGGTCGGTTCAGAATTGAAGCACTAGGCACGAAATCTATTTAATGTTCAATTCCTCGAATAGGAGGTAAACCAGGTGGAATCTCCTCGGGAAAGACATCATCAAACTTCTGTAAAAGAGAAAAAATTAAACTAGGCAGAGATAAGTCAAGTTGGTTAGTGTTTAAATACGCCTCTTTGTATAAAAGTACAATCAATTGTTGATTTAGAAATACCTGCTCTCTTTATTTCACTCATTTTTACATAGAAGTTTGCTTTTCTCTCATTTTTCTCGGCCTTTTTTTTTCTTTTCCTCACTCTCTTTCTTTTAATCACTCTCTTTTTGTAATCTCACTTGATCTTTATAGAACTATTTTGATTGCAAAGGGACTAGAGTAATTGTCCTTTGATTAAATAGAAATGAATATTTGTTGGTGAAACCATCGTGCTTAACACGCTGATCAAATTGCCATGGTAGACCTAGTAACAAGTGTCCAGCTTGCATTGGAACTACATCACACAGAACTTCATCTTTGTATTTTTCAATACGGAAGGAAACTAACACCTGTTTAGTAACCCTAACCTCGCCATTATCATTGAGCCATTGTAATTTGTAAGGCCGGGGATGTTTAATTGTTGGCAGCCCTAATTTCTTCACCATTGTAGTGCTAGCAACATTAATAAAACTACCTCCGTCAATAATCACACAACATACCTTGTTTTACACGTGGCATCTAATATGAAAGATGTTTTCTCGTTGGACTTTATCATGTTCTTTGACCTGCATACTTATAACTCTTCTTGCAACCAGCAGTCCATCTTGGGCAATGTATTCCTCATCATCCACGTCCAATATAGCTTCCATGAGAAACTTTGGATCAACCTGTTCTGATGCAGTTCCGAAAGTATTTTTGTCCTTGTTGTCCGACATGTTTGCTGCAAAACAAAGTTAAAAAAAAAAGAAAAAGAAAAAAACCTCATACACTTGCTCATGTGTTTCACTCAAAAAATGATTCATTCCGCTTTCACTCGTATTTCACACAAAAATAGATTGGCTTTACCCTCTAATGTTCTCACCACTCTTTCTTTTTTCTACTCGTAGTAATCCTCTATAGGTTCTTATCAAACAAATATCACAATTTCCAACAACAATTCTCCAAGAACTCACCAAGAGAAATTTGATTTTAAAGTCTTAGAAAAAAACAAGGCTGTGTCATGGATTTTTTTTTTTTGGAACAAGGAATTCAGGCTTGTGGAATCAAAAAGGAACTTAAGATGTAAAATTTAAATAAGAACTACAAGAGCTGAATCACAATACTTTTTTTTCAATTTATTTTTTAAATATAAAGATAGGCTAAGCTCTTACCAACTGATACGATCCACTCCAGAAAATTGATAAAGTTGTGATAAAAAAGGATTCCAAGATCGTCAAGAAACAGATTTGTATGAAATCGCGACCCGTTGCTTATATTGAAGCAAGAAACTTGGTATAATGAAGACGCCACAATCAATTATGGAATGATTGATTGATAAGTCGAAGTAGAACGCCACAGAAATTATTCTAATAAGTTCAAAGAGTTTTAAAAGAACCAAAGAGAATTTTCTTAATCAAATTGCTGAATCCTTTCCTATCATCCCTTATATATTTATAATGAACATTTGGGATGCTAGTATTTATTACAATATTGAATGACAACTTAAAAACTAGTAAATACCAACTACTACCAACGTGGCTTTAAACTAGTTTTTTTCAAACTTTTGCAACTACAACAATAAATGCAGCTGTAGACTTTAACTAACTACTAACCACCAACAACTAAGGCTTTATTTCAAATATTGCAACTACTATCATATATGTTTATTGTAGGCTCCCAAAAGCTTCTAATCACTTGGGTTGCTCAAATGGGCTGTTGTTTCCATCATTCCCTAACACTTGATGAGTCAAACTTTGGTAATCACCAATTTAGAAAAATCTTCTAATTCCATTCACTTTGTGATCTGAGAAATTTCTTCTAGATTATTCCAAAGCTTGAATCATGGAAATCCAGCTTTGTGGAACATGTGGAATATCTTCCCTGCACCCGCATGAATTTACCTCAACCCAAATGTTTTGAATCAGTCTATTGAGAGTTTCATTGAACCTTTTAGCTTGAGCCTGATGTGGATCATAAAGGTTCTAAATCAACTCAAGAAGGTGAGCTGAGGATAAAAGAGGTTTCAGATGGTCCAATAACAAGGGCTAAGGCCAAACAGCTTCAAATGGCCATAAGTAGTCAAATTGGAGCTATTGAAGCTTCTATGGGATAGAAGCTTGCGATCTGAATAGAAATGAGCTAAAGGTGTTTATTGGTCTTCAATTAGAGATTGGGACGTGATTTAGAGATGTTTGGTGACGTTGGGCTTAAGGAGGCAGCTGGGAACTTTCTTTCCATGCTATTGGGCTTAATTTGCTTCTTATGCTGCTATTTTTATGTATTTGGGCCATTTTGAACTTGTTTAGCTTTATTTTAAATTGTTAAGTTAAATTGGGCTTATTTTGGGCTTTTTAAGTTAATTAGGTAATATTATGATTTTCCCTCATTTTGTAAGCCTATATAAGACATCTTAAAGTCTTATAGAGGCAGTTGCCTCATTCTTGAATTTCATGCACGAAAAAGAACTTTTTCTCTCAAAATTTATCTTCTCAAGTTTTCCAGCTCTTAAAGATAGTTATTGACTTATCACTATTTGATCACCAAGAGTGTGGCATCAAAACCCTAAATTGATCCTTATGGCGTCCATTGACTTATCAAGGCTTCTTTTTAGTTCTATCCTCCATCTGATTTACCATTTATTTGTTATAATTCAGCTTAAATACATAAAGAAAAGACCAACAAAATCAAACAGCAACCTTATCTTAAAAATCAGTTTTTGTTTTTATTCTGAATAATCCAATTTGAAGATCAGGGCACATCAGAGCCCTTGTAACTGGACCAACTGGAACTCGAATAGGTTCTGCATTCCATTTATTAGTCGTGCCCTCATCACCTTGCATGCTTTCATATGGAGATTTATTGTTGTTAATTTTGATGATATTCTCATCTATAGCAAAAACTTGGATGATCATGTTATGAATTTAAAATCAGCTTTGGATGTACTTAGAAAAGAGAAATTATTTGCTAACTTGAAGTAGTGCAACTTTTGCAACGATAAGCATATGCTTCTTGGTTTTATTGTGAGTGCACAAGGAATATAGGTTCATGAAGAGAAGATCATTGTGATTCAAGAATGGCCGAGTCCCACGAGTGTAGGTCATGTTCGTAGTTTTTATGGACTCACTAGATTTTATAGGAGGTTTGTGAAGGACTTTAGCAGCATCACCGCACCACTTATCGAAGTTATAAAAAAGAACGTTGGATTCAAATTAGACAAACAAGAGAAGGCATTCCAATTGATCAAGGAAAAATTAACTGGTACTTTTTTACTTGCTTTGCCTGATTTTGTTAAAACATTTGAAATTGAATGTAATGCTTCATGAATGGGTATAGGCACAGTTTTTATGCAAGGGGGGAAAACCAATAGCATATTTCAGTGAGAAATTAAGTAGGATAACCTTAAACTTTCCTACTTATGATAAAGAATTGTATGCATTAGTTCGAGCATTTGAAACATGGCAACACTACCTTTGGCCTAAGTAGTTTGTGATTCACACTGATCCTGAGTCCTAAAGCATTTGAAAGGCCAACATAAATTGAATAGGAGATGTGCAAAACGGGTGGAATTCATCGAGACGTTTCTATATGTCAATACAAGCAAAGTAAGGAAAACATCTTTTCACATGCGCTTTCTAGAAGGTACGTATTAATTTCTACTCTTGATGCAAAATTACTTGGTTGTGAGCATATTAAAAAATTGTATCCTTTAGACCAAGATTTTTGTGAGGAGTTTCAAACTTGTGAAAAAAATACAGTAGGTAAGTTCTTTAGGCACGAGGGCTTCTTGTTTCAGAAAAATAAATGCCAAATTGCTCTTTGCGTGATTTGTTAATAAGGGAATCCTATGGTAGAGGGTCAATAGGACACTTTAGAGTTGCTAAGAGCTTAGCCATTTTATAAGAACACTACTATTGGCCACACATGAAAAGATATGTTGAGAGAATTTGAGGTAGATGTGTCACATGTAGACAAGCGAAATACCGAGTACAACCCTATAGTTTGTACATGCCACTGTCTATTCCCAGTGAGTCTTGGATTGATATTTCGATGGACTTTATGTTAGGTTTGCCTAGGTCTAAACGTGGTAAAAATTCAACTTTTATGGTTGTGGATAGATTTTCTAAGTTGACACATTTTATTCCATATCACAAAACTGATGATGCTTCATATCTTGTGATTTGTTTTTAGAGAAATTGTACGATTACATGGTGTGTCTAGAACAATAGTTTCAGATAAAGATGCTAAGTTCTTGAGTTACTTTTGGAAGACTTTTTGGTGCAAGTTAGGAACTAATTTGTTATTTTCTACTACTTGTCACCCACAAACTGATGGTCAAACCGAAGTAGTAAATAAGGCTTTGTCTAATTTATTGAGGGCTATTATTAAAAAGAACATCAAAACTTGAGAAAAATGTTTACCACATGTTGCGTTTTGTTTACAATTGTACTATTCATTCTGCTACTAAGTTTTTACCATTTAAAATTGTTTATGATTTTAATCCTTTAACTCCATTAGATTTACTCCTATTACCTTTGTCTGAACGTATAAACTTAGATGAAAAGAAAAAGGCTAAATATATTGAGCAGGTACATGAGAAAGTAACACTCAACTTTGAGAGGAGGACAGAATAGTAAGCAAAACAAGCTAATAAAGGGCGTCGACACTTGATTTTTGAACTAGGAGATCGGGTTTGGTTTCCCTTGCGGAAAGAAAGATTTCTGGCACAAATGTGATCTAAGTTACTTCCAAGAGGAGATAGACTTTTTCAAGTCCTTAAGCGCGCATCAATGACAATGTATATAAGTTGGATTTGCCATGTGAGTACAATGTTAGTGCCACTTTTCATGTTACTAATTTAAGTCCTTTTGATGTAGGTGGTGATTTTAGGACAAATTCTTTTCAAGAGGAGGGGAATGATGATGGCAAGACTAACAAATAGAATGTAGATCCTGGTCAAGTTCCAGTTGGTCCGTTTAGAAGTGCTCAAGCTAAATTGTTCAATGAAACTCTCAATGGACTGATTCAAAACATTTGGGCTAAGGTGAATTCATGAAGGCACAAGAAAGATGTTCCATGTGTTCCACATGATTGGATTTCAATGATTCAAGCTTTGGAATAATCTAGATGAAATTTCTCAAATCACAAAGTGGGTGGAATTAGTGGAGTTTTCTAAATTGGTGAATACCCAATTTTGACTCAGCAAGTGTTAGGGAATGATGGAAACAACAGTCCATGTGAGAAACCTAAGTGTTGAGAAGCTTTTGGTAGCCTACAATAAATATTTATGATAATATTTGTAATATTTGAAATACAGTCTTAATTGTTAGTGGTAGTTGGTACTAATTTTAGTCTATAGCTACATTTATTGTTGTAGTTGTAAAGTTTAAAAGCTAGTTTGAAATGTAGCCTTATTGGTAGTAGTTTTTAAGTTGTCATTAAATATTGTAATAAATGTTGATATCCCAAATGTTCACTATAAATACATGAGGGATGAGAGAAAAATATTCAGCAATTTGATTAAGAAAATTCTCTTTAGTTCTTTTAGAACTCTTTGAACTTATTGGAACAATTTTTGTGGTGTTCTCCCTCGACTTATCAATCTATAATTCTATAATTGATTGTGTCATCTTCATTATACCAAGGTTCTTACTTCAATATATGCAACAGGTCACGATTTCATATAAATCTATTTCTAGAAGGTCTTGGAGTCCTTCTAAATCCACAACTTTATCAATTTCTTTGCTTGGATCATATCACAAATTCATTCAAGTTCTGTTAAGTACAAAAAAATATCAAAAGTTAAAAAAAAAGAGTTAGAAAAACAATTTAGATACAATTAATTGCAAGTTATTATTCTGAAGATTAAAAAATATATAAAAGAATAGAAAATTCTGAATTAGTTAAGTGTTATTCAATTTTTGTTGCATCAAGTGTGTATTTTGCCTATTTTGCCTAAATTCAGCCTAAAACAAAACACAAACCTAATTGTCTTTGTTTTCTTATTTCATTGTTCCATTTTAATCTTGTTCTCTTTACTTCTTAAATTTTGCTTATTCTTAACTCTTTGCGTTTAACCTATTCTCATCCTTAGTGAACTGATTTGTGGATTGTCACAAGTTAATTTTAGTTCAATATAGAACTAAATAGGAGAATAAAGAGTGAAAAAAAAATGTGAGAGAGAGATCACAAGAGGGTAAAAACCAAATTTGAGTAAACATGAGTGTGAGTGCTATAAATCTAGAAGGAAACATGTAAGGGAGTGTTTATGAGGTTTTCTAACATTTTATTTGCAGGTTTTTTAAACATGGCTCAAGAAAATATGGATTTCAAACTTTTCTATAAGTCCTTGGACCAAAAACTTAATTGAATGCATTTGAGGTTTGATGAAATTAATGAGAATTCATAAAGTTGAATTTAGTACACAAAGTGTACAGTCACCTAGAGTTCCTAATATGCGAAGGCATGATAGACGTGCTCTCATAAATGATGATGACATTGATGGAGATGCTTGGGATAGATTATTGCATATAGCTAAGAAGATAAAAATGATGCAAACGACACTGCACAGCCTATACGCATACAAGAGAAAGAACTCACACGTGGGCTTGGAAGGGCTCAAGTCCATCAATCACATGATACATTAAGTTTGCCAAATTGGCCAATCACAAGACTTAGAGCCAAGCAATTTAAAGAAGCATTAAATAGGCTGATTCAACAAGTTTGTGGGAGGGCAAACACATGAAGGCCTAGCATAAGCCCAAATACATTTCAAATAAGTCCAAATCAGATTCAAAAAAACCTAATCACTTTGATTAAGGTAGCTTTTCTGGAGATATGATTCTAGAAGGCCAGCAAATTACTTTTCCTTTAAATTCAAGAATTAGGAATATGTTGGTTGAAATAGTAGAGATTAAGTTTGAAATTTGTATTTGAAAGTTGTAACTTGACATCTCTTATGGTCTCTATAAATATCATGGGGATTGAGAGTGGGAGGACAAATTTTGGAAAATACAATTTGAGAGTTTTTCTGTTCTTCTTTCATTCTTGAAGGGACTTGAACTTTTCAAGTTTGTTCTTATGGCATTCAAACAACCGGACTTATCACCTAGATTCTTGAAGTGTCATTGGGGTTTCTTGGTGTGGTGTCCTATATCCAGCCATAGCCTTGGTTCTTGGTTTGCTAACTCAAGGGTCAAGACTCGTCAAACTTGCGTCTTGAATATCTCGGGTTCAATTCCATATTGTGGTGCTGGGTTTTGCCACATTGTTGGCAAGGTTCATATCATTTGGTATCAGAGCTTTGGTTTCAAGGCAAGTTTGAATTATCCTTTTATTTATTTCATTGATCAATTTATCTTTACATAAATTCGTATTTTATTTTATTTCTGGTTTCTGATTTTTTTTTTTAAAAGAAAAGAAGAAAAAAAGAAAGAATGAAAAAAACAATATGAAAAAAAAAGATAAAAAAAAAGAAAGAAAGAAGAAAAAAAGAAAGAAAAGAAAAGGCCAGAAATTTGTTGCAAATTCTAAAATTTGAATTTCATCAGTTTGTCAACAACTTTGAACAAAATTTCCCACGTATGTTCGAACCCGCAGCTTCCGCCTTGACAAGGCGGTGCTCTGACCAATTGAACTACAATCCCTGAAAATAAAATGTACATTCTTATGATTTCATTCAAATGTTACAAGCATCATTTTCTTAAGGATATATTCTTGAATCGTGTGACTTGTCTCGGTTGCTTCTCATATTGAATTGCCAATTGAATCTTGATTATTCTTGAGTCTGATTAATGGTGAAAAGAAGACGCTCGAGTGGAAAAAGGAAAAGAGTGGTGAGAATATACGAGGGTAAAAGCCGTTTGAGTGCTAAACACGAGAGTAAGTAAATATTCTTGAGTGAAACACATGAGGGAGTGCTTGTGAGGCCTTAACTGTATTTTTTGCAGTTTCTAAACATGTTACACAATCAAGAAAATTCAAATGAAGAGGTTCAACAACCAACCAATCCTAACCTACAGCTGCAGGCGTTATTGGGCAAAATGAGACGGATGATGAGAACCAAATTAGAGCAAATTCACGAGAGAATGAACCGGCTGGAAAATTTAGGGCAGCATCAAAACTCGTCCATTGGGCAACCACCTAGGCGAGTGCAACCAGGAGTGCAATAGGGAGATGTTGGAGACGAAGAGGAGTTGGATGAGCTGGATGAACCACCAACGAACCAAGGTAGATTTAGGCGTGGATTTAGAGATATAGGTGCTAGGAGGGGAATACCTAGTCGAGATGATGACTTGGGAAGCATTAAGGTGAAGATTCCACCTTTCCAAGGTAAAAATGATCCTGAAGCATATCTAGAATGAGAGATGAAGATAGAGATGATCTTCGATTGTCACAACTATTCCGAGGCCAAAAAGGTAAAATTGGCTGGAATTGAATTCACTAACTATGCTATTGTTTGGTGGGATCAATTGTTGAAGGAAAGGAGGAGAAAACACGAATGACCTGTTGAGACATGGAATGAGATGAAAGCCATCATGAGAAGATGCTTCATTCCTAACTACTACCATCGGGAGTTGTATAACAAGTTGCAACATCTAACTCAAGGATCCAAGAGCATTGATGAATACTATAAAGAAATGGAGGTTGCTATGATCCAAGCAAATGTACAGGAGGACAGAGAAGCCACTATGGCTAGGTTCTTGCATGGCTTAAACCGAGAGATAATAGACATAGTGGAGATGCAGCATTATGTAGAGTTGACAGATATGGTGCACCAAGCTATCAAAGTTGAGCAACAATTGAAGCAAAGGAACATAGTTCGAAGGGGATCAAGCATGGCTGCCACAAACTCATGGCGACCAACCCCTAAAAGAGATGAATTTTCATTAACTAAGCCTAAGTCTGAGCCATCTAAGGATGCCAAACAAGCTGTGACGTTGAAATAAGATAAAATTGAATCCATAACTTCTAGAAATTGTGACATTAAGTGCTTTAAATGCCAAGGTAGGGGACATATAGCTAGCCAATGTCTAAACAAAAGGGTAATGGTGATCAATACTCAAGGGGAGATCGAGTCGGAAGATGAGCAAGATGATGAAGTGGATGATATGCTACGTCTTGAAAATGACTATGAAGGACAATATGCAGTAGAAGAAGAATCATTGGTGGCAAGATGAGCCTTTAGCACACAAGTCAAGGAAGAAGAAAATAATCAGCGAGAAAACTTGATCCATACTAGATGTTTCGTGAACAACAAAGTTTACAACGTTATAGTTGATGGTCGGAGTTGCACCAATGTTGCCAGCACCGAATTAGTAGAAACATTGGCATTACCTAACTTGAAACATCCACGACCATACCAACTTCAATGGCTGAATAATTGCGAAGAAGTCAAGGTAACCAAACAGGTGTTGGTGGCATTTTCCATTGGTAAATATGATGATGAGGTACTTTGTGACCTAGTACCTATGCATGCATGTCACATCCTATTGGGACGACCATGGCAGTTTGATAGATGAGTCACGCATGACGGTTACACCAACATGTACTCTTTTATCATCAAGAAGCAGCCTATAACACTTGTACCATTGACATCAAAACAAATTCTTGAAGACCAACTGAAGATGCAAAAAGTGAGTGAAAAGAGAAAAGAAAATGAGAGAGACGCCAAAGCTGCGAGAAAAGAAAGTGAGAGGAGAGAAAAAGAGAAAGGCAAAGGCATGAAACAGGGTGAAAATGAAAATGAGAGAGCTGCAGCCCTTTTGAGTGCAAGAGAGGAAAAATATAACTATATTTCAAAAAAGTGTGAGATCAAGAGAGCTTCAATTTCACAACAGCACCTTATAGTACTTATGTACAAGGAGGCCCTTTTATGTACTAACGATCTTGCTAAATCTTTGCCAAGCAATATTATTTCTCTTTTGCAGAAATTCAATGATGTCTTTCTTGGGGAGGTACCTTCAGGCTTACCTCCAATTCGAGGAATTGAACATTAAATTGATTTCATACATGGTGTAACAATTCCAAACCGGCCCGCTTATAGAAGTAATCTTGAGGAGACGAAAGAACTTCAACAACAAGTTAACGCGCTAATGGAAAAGGGATATATTAGAGAGAGCATGAGTCCTTGTGCAGTTCCGGTCCTACTAGTTGATGTGAACCTCACAAAGAAAAGTGAGACCCGACGCTCAATGAGGTTCCTTTGCCAAGGATCGTTCTAATTCAGATTTTTATACAAATAAATAAAAAGAAACTTGACCCATTATCTATCAAAGATAAGAACCAAAGGTATAAGAAGATAGTAGACGCCACACTCAAGATAGATGAGAAGTTGTGAGTGATAAGTCTAAAAGAACGCCACAAGATGAAATCTTGATAAGTTCTAATAATAGTTCTTTGAAGAACTTAAGAGAAAACTCTCAAATTGTATTTTCTGAAATCTATCCTCCCACTCTCAATCTCCATGGTATTTATAGAGATCATAAGAGATGTCAAGTTACAACTTTCAAATACAAATTTCAAACTTACAACTAATACAACAATTGAAATTACAAAATTCAAACTTAATCAAATTTCCAGAAAACATGCCTAAATCAAAGGGATTAGGTTTCCTTGAATATTCAAATTTCCAAAAAACATACCTAAACAAAGGGATTATGTTTCCTTGAATATTCAAATTTCCAGAAATTCTGCCTTAATCAAAGTGATTAGGTTTCCTTGAATCTGATTTGAATTTATTTGAAATGTATTTGGGCTTATGCTAGGCCTCCATGTGTTTGCCCTCCCACAATCTTGTTGAATCAGCCCATTAAATGTTTCTTTAAATTGCTTGGCTTTAAGTCTTGTGATTGGCTCATTTGGCAAACTTAATGTATCATGTGATTGATGGACTTGAGCCCTTTCAAGCCCACGTGCGAGTTCTTTCTTTTGTATGCATATAGGCTGTGTAATGCCGTTTGCATCACTAGTGCCTAAGAAGGATGGGACATGGAGGATGTGTGTTGATTATCGAGCCATCAACAACATTACGGTAAAGTATCGCCATCCTACTCCTCGATTAGATGATATGTTAGATGAACTACATAGATCTTGTGTGTTTTATAAGATTGATCTCAATAGTGGAAACCATCAGATTAGGATGAAAGAAGGTAATGAGTGAAAAACTGCATTTAAAACAAATTATGGTTTGTATGAATGGTCAGTTATGCTTTTTGGATTAACTAATGCACCTAGTACTTTCATGAGACATTTGAACCATGTTTTGTGTGCTTTTATTGACAAATTTGTAGTTGTGTACTTTGATAATATCTTGATATATAGTAAAAACCTAGACGCTCATGTTGACCACTTAAAGCTTGTTTTAGAGGTTTTAAGGAAAGAAAGGTTGTTTTCTAACCTTAAGAAATGCACTTTTTGCATAGACAAACTTGTGTTTCTTGGTTTTGTTGTAAGTTCTAAAGGAATTGAGGTTGATGATAAAAAGGTGAAGGCAATTCATGATTGGCCAACGCCTACTTCAGTGACACAGGTTAGAAGCTTCCATGGCTTAGCTAGTTTTTACCGACGTTTTGTTCAGGATTTTAGTAGCATAGCCGCACCCTTAACTGAAGTCATCAAGAAGACTGTTCCGTTTAAGTGGGGAGATGAGCAAGAAAAAGCATTCAAGCTAATCAAAGAGAAATTAACTAATGCACCTTTACTTGTTTTACCTAACTTCACTAAAACATTCGAAATTGAGTGTGATGCTTCAGGTATAAGTATCGGAGGAGTGTTGATGTAAGAGAGAAGACCGGTTGCATACTTTAGTGAGAAATTGAATGGTGCAGTCCTAAAATATTTCACTTATTACAAAGAATCGTATGCATTAGTTCGAACTTTGGAGACCTGGCAGCACTATCTATGGCCGAAAGAGTTTGTTATTCATATAGATCATGAATCTTTGAAGCATTTAAAAGGGCAGCATAAGCTAAGTAGACGCCATGCAAGTTGGGTGGAGTTCATTGAAACATTTCCCTATGTGATCAAATATAAACAAGGTAAGGAAAATGTAGTTACTGATGCACTATCACGCAGGTACACTTTGCTTTCAACCCTTGATGCTAAATTGCTTGGATTTGATTACATTAAGGAATTATATGCAACCGATTCTGATTTTGGTGACTTGTTTAAAATTTGCACTAAAAGGGCAAGTGGAAAGTTTTATCTACATGATAATTTTCTGTTTCGAGTAAATAAATTGTGTGTTCCACATTCATCCTTACATGAATTACTTATTCGGGAAGCATATGGTGGTGGTTTGATGGGCCATTTTGGGGTAGCAAAGACTTTAGGTGTATTGCATGAGCATTTCTTTTGGCCACACATGAAATGTGATGTAGAGAGGATTTGTGCGAGATGTATCACTTGCAGGCAAGCTAAGTCTAGTTATCAACCACATGTGTTGTACACATCCCTCCCTATTCTTAATGCACCTTGGGTTGATATCTCTATGGATTTTGTTTTGGGCTTACCTAGGACTAAGAAGGGGAGAGACTCAGTTTTTATGATTGTTGATGGGTTCTCTAAAATAGCACATTTTATTGCATGCTATAAAACTAATGATGCATCACATATAGCCGATTTATTTTTCAAGGAGATTGTTAGGTTGCATGGCATGCCCAAGACTATTGCTTCTGATCGAGACTCCTAATTCTTGAGCTATTTCAGGAAGACTTTATGGGGGAAGTTGGGAACTAAATTATTGTTCTCTACTACATGTCACCCACAAATTAATGGTTAAACTGAAGTAGTGAATAGAACTTTATCTACTTTGTTACATGCTATCATACAAAAAAATTTGAAAATGTGGGAAGATTGTTTGCCACATGTTGAATTTGCTTATAATCGTTGTGTTCATTTTGCAACTAAGTTTTCACCATTTGAGATTGTCTATGGGTTTAATCCATTGACTCCTTTGGATTTAACTCCTTTACCTTTCAGCGAACGTGTTAACTTAGATGAAAAAAAGAAAGCAGATTTTATTAAGTAGATTCATGAGAAAGCAAAGAAAAACATAGAATGGCGGATGGAGCAATATGCCAAACAGGCCAATAAGGGACGTAAGAAGGTTGTCTTTGAACCAGGAGATTGGGTTTGGTTGCATATGAGGAAGGACCGCTTTACTGAGCAAAGATGTTCTAAACTCCTTCCTAGGGGTGATGGACCGTTTCGAGTATTGGAACGCATAAATGACAATGCTTACAAAATTGATTTACCTGGTGAGTATGGTGTTAGTGCTAACTTTAATGTTTCTGACTTGTCTCCTTTCGATATAGGTGATGATGCAAACGACGATTTGAGGACAAATCTTCTTCAAGAGGGGGAGAATGATGTAAATGACACTACACAGCCTATACGCATACAAGCGAAAGAACTCACACGTGGGCTTGGAAGGGCTCAAGTCCATCAATCACATGATACATTAAGTTTGCCAAATGGGCCAATCACAAAACTTAGAGCCAAGCAATTTAAAGAAGCATTAAATGGCTGATTCAACAAGTTTGTGGGAGGGCAAACACATGGAGGCTTAGTATATGCCCAAATACATTTCAAATAAGTCCAAATCAGATTCAAGGAAACCTAATCACTTTGATTAAGGCAGATTTTTTGGAGATTTGATTCTAGAAGGCCAGAAAATTACTTTTCCTTTAAATTCAAGAATTAGGAATATGTTGGTTGACATAGTAGAGATTAAGTTTGAAATTTGTATTTGAAAGTTGTAACTTGACATCTCTTATGGTCACTATAAATACCATGGGGATTGAGAGTGGGAGGACAGATTTTGGAAAATAAAATTTGAGAGTTTTTGTGTTCTTCTTTCATTCTTGAAAAGTGATGTGCCTTGATTTATAACAAAATTAAATTGCAAAGTTGATGGAGGATAGAACTAAATAGATACCTTGATAAGTCGAATGGACGCCACAAGGATCAGTTTAGGTTTTTGACGCCACACTCTTGATGATCAAAGAGTGATAAGTCAGCAACTATCTTCAAGAGTTGAAAAACTTGAGAAGACAATTTTGAGAGAGAAATAGCTCTTCTATTTCGTGCTTCCAATTTCAAAATGAGGCAACTGCCTCTACAAGACTTTTACATGCCTTATATAGGCTTACAAAATGAGGTGAAACCCTAATGTTACCTAATAAGCTTAAAAAGGCCCAAAATAAGCCCAATATGACTTAACAATTTAAAACAAAACTAAACAAGTTCAAAATAGCCCAAATACATAAAAGTAGTAACATAAGAAGTAAATAAAGCCCAATAGCATGAAAAGAAAGCCCTTAGCTGCTTCTTAAAGCCCAACGTCACCAAACGTCTCTAAATCACGTCCCAATCTCAAATTGAAGACAAATAAATACATTTAGCTCGTTTCCATTCAGATCGCAAGCTTCTAATCCCATAGAAGCTTCAATAGCTTCAAAATGAGGCAACTGCCTCTACAAGACTTTTACATGCCTTATATAGGCTTACAAAATGAGGTGAAACCCTAATGTTACCTAATAAGCTTAAAAAGGCCCAAAATAAGCCCAATATGACTTAACAATTTAAAACAAAACTAAACAAGTTCAAAATAGCCCAAATACATAAAAGTAGTAACATAAGAAGTAAATAAAGCCCAATAGCATGAAAAGAAAGCCCTTAGCTGCTTCTTAAAGCCCAACGTCACCAAACGTCTCTAAATCACGTCCCAATCTCAAATTGAAGACAAATAAATACATTTAGCTCGTTTCCATTCAGATCGCAAGCTTCTAATCCCATAGAAGCTTCAATAGCTCCAATTTGACTACTTATGGCCCTTTGAAGCTGTTTAGCCTTAGCCCTTGTTATTGGACCATCTGAAATCTCCTTTATGCTCAGCTCGCCTTCTTGAGTTGATTTAGAACCTTCATGATGCACATCATCACCCCCGGGCAGAGAATGATTTGCCCTCAAATCAGAATCTTCTAAATCTTCCAAATAAGGAGATAAGTCCTTCACATTAAAAGTGGCTGAAACATTGTAATCACCAGGAAGGTCAACTTTGTAAGCATTACTATTTACCTTCTCTATAATACGAAAAGGTCCATCAACTCTTGGCATCAGCTTGGACTTTCGCTTGCTAGGAAATCTTCCCTTGCTAAGATGAATCCAAACAAGATCACCAGGTTCAAAGCTAATCATTTTCCGTCCTTTATTAGCATGCTTAACATACCTAGCTGTTTTCTCCTCAATATGAATTCGAACCTGCTCATGAAGCTTCTTCATCAATTCTGCCTTCTTAACACCATCCATAGATGTCCTCTCATTAATTGGAATAGGAACAAGGTCAATAGGAACAAATGGATTAAATCCATACACAATCTCAAATGGTGAAAATTTTGTAGCCCCATGCACACTACGGTTATATGCAAACTCTACAATAGGCAAACAAGTATCCCAACTCTTTAAGTTCTTGTTTATAACAGCCCGTAATAAAGAAGATAGAGTACGGTTCACTACCTCAGTTTGCCCATCAGTTTGTGGATGACAAGCAGTACTGAAAAGCAACTTTGTTCCAAGCTTCTTCCAAAGAGTCTTCCAAAAATAGCTTAAGAACTTTGTATCACGATCAGAGACAATGCTTTTAGGGATTCCATGCAAACGTACAATTTCCCTAAAAAACAAATCAGCAATATGAATAGCATCATCAGTTTTGTTACAAGGAATAAAGTGTGACATTTTGGAGAACCGATCAACCACAACCATCACTGAATCCTTCCCACGCTGTGTTCTAGGTAATCCAAGCACAAAATCCATACTAATATCCATCCATGGTTGCTCTGGGATAGGTAAAGGCATATATAGTCCATATGCATTCTCTTTACCCTTAGCTTTCTTGCAATTTACACATCTTTCAACAACTTTATGAACATCCCGCAGCATATTAGGCCAAAAGAAGTGCTCTTTCAGTAGCTCATAAGTTTTCTTCTCCCCAAAATGACCACTAAGACCACCCCCATGAGCCTCACGCACAAGCAACTCACGTAAGGATCCTGAAGGTATACACATTCTGCCCAACTTGAACAAGTAACCATCATGCACAAAGAACCCATCACAAGCTCCTTTAGCACATTTAGACATCATATTAGCAAAGTATGAATCACTGGTATATTGTTCTTTCACCTGTTCAAAACCCAAAAGCCTTGCATTTAACATAGAAATCAATGCATACCTCCTAGAAAGAGCATCAGCAATGACATTAGTTTGCCCCTTCTTGTATTTTATGACATATGGAAATGGCTCCATGAACTCTACCCATTTGGCATGTCTTCTATTCAGCTTGTTCTGCCCTTTAAGATACTTTAATGATTCATGGTCAGTATGAATAACGAACTCTTTAGGTAATAAATAATGCTGCCATACCTCGAGAGCCCGAATCAATGCATAAAACTCCTTGTCATAAATAGAGTAGTTTAACCGTGCCCCATTCAGCTTCTCACTAAAGAAAGCAATTGGCCTCTTTTCTTGCATCAACACAGCCCCAATACCGACCCCTGAAGCATCACACTCTATTTCAAATGTTTTAGCAAAATTGGGAAGTGCTAAAACTGGAGCAGAACATAATTGTTCTTTTATCAGTTCAAATGACTTCTGTGCATTCTCATTCCACCTAAACTCATTTCCCTTTTTCAAACACTCTGTCATAGGCGCAACAATAGAACTAAAGTCTTTAATAAATCGCCTATAGAAAGAGGCTAAACCATGAAAACTTCTCACATCCGCAACACCAGTAGGTTTAGGCCAATCACGAATTGCCTTAACCTTCTCCTCATCAACCTTAATTCCGCTACCAGAAACAACATACCCCAAAAAGATAACACTATCTTGGCAGAAATAGCACTTCTTGATGTTTCCATACAACTTAGCATCACGCAAGGTCTCAAATACAGCCATAAGATGTTTCACATGATCATCTAAAGTTTTACTATAGATCAAGATATCATCAAAATAGACCACAACAAACAGCCCAATAAACTTCCTCAAAACATGGTTCATAAGTCTCATAAATGTACTAGGTGCATTAGAAAGCCCAAACGGCATCACCATCCACTCATACAATCCATGCTTAGTTTTAAAGGCTGTTTTCCATTCATCACCTTCTTTCATCCTAATTTGGTGATATCCACTCATTAAATCAACTTTAGAAAAATAAACAGCACCATGCAATTCATCAAGCATATCATCAAGTCTAGGAATAGGGAATCGATACTTAACCGTTATCTTGTTGATAGCCCGACTGTCCACACACATTCTCATGGTACCATCCTTCTTTGGAACAAGCAAAGTAGGCACTGAACAAGGACTAAGTGACTCACGCACATAGCCCCTCTCTAAGAGCTCACCAACTTGCCTTTTGATCTCCTTTGCTTCCTCCGGATTACATCTATATGCTGGTCTATTTGGAAGTGAAGCTCCGGGCACCAAATCAATTTGATGCTCTATCCCTCGAATAGGTGGTAATCCCAATGGTAGCTCTTCTGGAAATACATCTTTGAATTCTTCAAGTAACTCCACAACCTGCCTTGGCAAATCCAAACCCTCCACTTGCAATAAAGGCTTTGCCCAAGTCATGAAAACAACCCCCACAGAAGCTAGTGCTTGCTCAACATCTCCCTTTTTGGCTAACATTAACCCTTTACCAGATTCCATCATCTTCCTTTGATTCCGCAACTGATCTTCTCTAACTTGTTGAGAACTCAATGGCATCAAATTCACTTTCTTCCCATTCAGCACAAATGAATAAGTGTTCCTTCGCCCATTATAAGTCACATCGTTATCAAATTGCCATGGGCGTCCTAATAACACATGACTAGCTGTCATCGGAACCACATCACATAAAACCTCATCATGAAAGGTTTTAATGGAGAAGGGAACCCGAACCTGTCTTGTAACCTGAATCTCTCCCTTGTCATTAAGCCAATGTAATTTGTATGGTTTTGGATGTGGAACAGTAGTTAATCCCAATTTCTCCACTAAAGTAATGGATGCAACATTGGTGCAACTACCATTATCAATGATCATGGCACACACCTTATCTCGGATTTGACATCTTGTATGAAAGATGTTTTCGCGCTGTTCCAAACCAATATCAACTTCAGCACTCAAAATCCTTTGAATAACTAATAAATTTCCCTCCATTGGCTCAAGATTCTCTTCTTGTTCAGTCACTTCGACTTTAGATTCCTCTTCCATCTCAGCTTCATCTTCACTTACAAGCTCTCCATACTTCCCTTGTAAAACCATCACCCTCTTATTCGGACATTCAGAAGCAATATGCCCATTTCCCAAGCACTTGAAACACTTGATGTCTCGCGTCCTCCTGGAAAATTGAGGTTCAAATACCTTCTCCTTTCCTTTCAATGAACCTGAACTAGCACTTCCTTTACTGAACTCCACTTTCTCATCACGTTTAGGTGTGTTCCATGTTCGCGAAGGTGAAGAAACAGCCTTTGTATTACTTGTTGTAGTTGACCTCATATGGATACCCCCTCTTTTCTGCTGTCTTTCTACTTTAGTTGCAAGCTTTATGACATCCTCAAGAAATATGAAGGGCTGTAACTCAACAACATTAGCTATGTCCCTCTTCAATCCATCAAGGAATCTAGCTATTGTTTGCTCTTGAGGTTCATTTAAATCACAGCGAATTAGCAACAGCTCAAATTCTTTCACATACTCCTCCACACTCAAGGAACCTTGCCGCAAAGTCTGGAGTTTGATGTATAATTCTTGTTTATAGTAATCCGGAATAAATCTCTTCTTCATTAATCTTTTCATAAGTGGCCAGCTTGTAACTTCTTCTTCGTCATCCCTTCTTCGCTGAGTTTTTAAGTTTTCCCACCACAAAAGTGCGTAATCGGTAAACTCAAGTGCTGCTACCTTACACTTCTTTGCCTCAGGATACTCATGCCAATCAAACACCCTTTCTACCTTCTGAACCCATTCAAGATACTCCTCAGGAGAACTAGTACCTCTAAATGGTGGTATATTAAGTTTGATACCACTAGTAGGGTCATTTTGCTGCCTCCTTATCCTACCCCTATCTTCAGCCTCATCATCCCTATTTGGCTCATCTCCAGCATTCCCTAGGTCATTTTGAGGTACCCTGTGCCCTACCCGCCTTTGTTGGGGTTGCAAAGTGTTTTTTTGCATCATTTCTATAATTGCAGCAAGTTGTCCACGAATTTCAGTAATCTCACCTCGAAATTCATCATGAGCTCGTTGTAAGCCCACGAGTTGAGCTTGTTCTAAACTCAATCCCTTTGGTACTCTACTTGCATCATCATCAGCCATTATTAACAAAAAACCCCAAACAAGTATGAACAATTGAACAACACAACCAGTAGCTAAAACACTCTTCTCAAACTGAATTTTCCACCAATTCAGTAAATACAATCAGATAGCAACAATTTACTCAAATTCGAAATTTCCAGGTTCACAAAATTTCCAGGTTCAAGAACAATTTAATTCAGCCAACCCATCTCCAGTTCACAAACTACTAAGAATTAATTTTAATGCTTCAGAGTTACAATTCAACTCCTCAAATATTAGAGACCCAAACTGATAATAACCCCACGAAATTATATAACACAAAAAATAGCAAGACACCTTCAATAGCTAAAACTTCAGTTTGCACACTGAAATCCTGTGCTTTGATACCAGATGATGTGCCTTGATTTATAACAAAATTAAATTGCAAAGTTGATGGAGGATAGAACTAAATAGATACCTTGATAAGTCGAATGGACGCCACAAGGATCAGTTTAGGGTTTTGACGCCACACTCTTGATGATCAAAGAGTGATAAGTCAGCAACTATCTTCAAGAGTTGAAAAACTTGAGAAGACAATTTTGAGAGAGAAATAGCTCTTCTATTTCGTGCTTCCAATTTCAAAAAGAGGCAACTGCCTCTACAAGACTTTTACATGCCTTATATAGGCTTACAAAATGAGGTGAAACCCTAATGTTACCTAATAAGCTTAAAAAGGCCCAAAATAAGCCCAATATGACTTAACAATTTAAAACAAAACTAAACAAGTTCAAAATAGCCCAAATACATAAAAGTAGTAACATAAGAAGTAAATAAAGCCCAATAGCATGAAAAGAAAGCCCTTAGCTGCTTCTTAAAGCCCAACGTCACCAAACGTCTCTAAATCACGTCCCAATCTCAAATTGAAGACAAATAAATACATTTAGCTCGTTTCCATTCAGATCGCAAGCTTCTAATCCCATAGAAGCTTCAATAGCTCCAATTTGACTACTTATGGCCCTTTGAAGCTGTTTAGCCTTAGCCCTTGTTATTGGACCATCTGAAATCTCCTTTATGCTCAGCTCGCCTTCTTGAGTTGATTTAGAACCTTCATGATGCACATCAAATGGTCGTCCCAATAGGATGTGACATGCATGCATAGGTACCACGTCACAAAGTACCTCATCACCATATTTACCAATGGAATATGCCACCAACACCTATTTGGTTACCTTGATTACTCCGCAATTATTCAGCCATTGAAGTCGGTATAGTCGTGGATGTTTCAAGGTAGGTAATGCCAATTTTTCTACTAATTCGGTGCAACTCCCACCATTAACTATAACGTTGTAAACTTTGTTGTTCATGAAACATCTAGTATGGAACAAGTTTTCTCGCTGATTGTTTTCTTCTTCCTTGACTTGTGTGCTTAGGGCTCGTCTTGCCACCAATGATTCTCTTTCTACTGCATATTGTCCTTCATAGTCATTTTCAAGAGTTAGCATATCATCCACTTCATCATCTTGCTCATCTTTCGACTCGATTTCCCCTTGAGTGTTGATCCCCATTACCCTTTTGTTTGGACATTGGCTAGTTATATGTCCCCTACCTTGGCATTTGAAGCACTTAATGTCATGATTTCTAGAAGTTATGGATTCAATTTTATCTTGTTTCAACGTCGCAGATTGTTTGGCATCCTTAGATGGCTCAGACTTAGGCTTAGTTAATGAAAATTCATCTCTTTTAGGGGTTGGTCGCCATGAGTTTGTGGCAGCCATGCTTGATCCCCTTCAAACTATGTTCCTGTGCTTCAATTGTTGCTCAACTTTGATAGCTTGGTGCACCATATCTGTCAACTCTACATAATGCTGCATTTCCACCATGTCTGCTATCTCTCAGTTTAAGCCTTACAAGAACCTAGCCATAGTGGCTTCTCTGTCCTCCTTTACATTTGCTTGGATCATAGCAACCTCCATTTCTTTATAGTATTCATCAACGCTCTTGGATCCTTGAGTTAGACGTTGCAACTTGTTATACAACTCCCGATGGTAGTAGCTAGGAATGAAGCGTCTTCTCATGATGGCTTTCATCTCATTCCATGTCTCAACAGGTCGTTTGTGATTTCTCCTCATTTCCTTCAACAATTGATCCCACCAAACAATAGCATAGTTAGTGAATTCAATTGCAGCCAATTTTACCTTTTTGACCTCGAAATAGTTGTGACAATCGAAGATCATCTCTATCTTCATCTCCCATTCTAGATACACCTCAGGATCATTTTTACCTTAGAAAGGTGGAATCTTCACCTTAATGCTTCTCAAGTCATCATCCCGCCTAGGTATTCTCCTCCTAGCACCTATATCTCCATATCCACACCTAAATCTACCTTGGTTCATTGGTGGTTCATCTAGCTCATCCAACTCCTCTTCATCTCCAACATCTCCCCATTGTACTCCTGGTTGCACTCGCCTAGGTGATTGCCCAATGGACGAGTTTTGATGCTGCCTTAAATTTTTCAGCCGGTCCATTCTCTCATGAATTTGCTCTAATTCAGTTCTCATCATCCTCCTCATTTCGCCCAATAACGCCTGCTACTGTAGGTTTGGATTGGTTGGTTGTTGAACCTCTTCATTTGAGTTTTCTTGATTGTGTAACATGTTTAGAAATTGTAAAACAATACAGTTAAGACCTCATAAATGCTCCCTCACGTGTTTCACTCAAGAAAATTTACTTACTCTCATGTTTAGCACTCAAACGGTTTTTACCCTCTTATGTTCTCACCACTCTTTGCCTTTTCCACTAAAGCGTCTTCTTTTCACCCTTAATCAGACTCAAGAATATTCAAGATTCAAGTGGCAATTCAATATGAGAAGCAACCGAGACAAGTCACATGATTCATGAATATATCCTTAAGAAAATGATGCTAGTAACATTCGTGAGAAATTTGGTTCAAAGTTGTTGACAAACTGATGAAATTCAAAATTTAGAATTTGCAACAAATTTCTGGCCTTTTCTTTTCTTTTTTTTTTCCTATGGTTTTTCTTTCTTTCTTTCTTTTCTCTTTTTTTTTTTAAAGAAAAAAATCAGAAACCAGAAATAAAATAAAATACTAATTTATGTAAAGATAAATGGAACAATGAAATAAATAAAAGGATAATTCAAACTTGCCTTGAAACCAAAGCGCTGATACCAAATGATATGAACTTTGCCAACAATGTGACAAAACCCAGCACCACAATATGGAATTGAACCTAAGATCTTCAAGATGCAAGTTTGACAAGTCTTGACCCTTGAGTTAGCAAACCAAGAACCAAGACTATGGCTAGATATAGGACGCCACACCAAAAAACCCCAAGGACACTTCAAGAATTTAGGTGATAAATCCGGTTGTTTGAACGTTACAAGAACAAGCTTGATAAGTTCAAGTATTTTCAAGAATGAAAGAAGACACAAAAACTCTCAAATTGTATTTTCTGAAATCTGTCCTCCCACTCTCAATCCCCATGGTATTTATAGAGACCATAAGAGATGTTAAGTTACAACTTTCAAATAAAAAAATTCAAATTTAATCAAATTTTCAGAAAACATGCCTAAATCAAAGGGATTAGGTTTCCTTGAATATTCAAATCTCCAGAAATTCTGCCTTAAACAAAGTGATTAGGTTTTCTTGAATCTGATTTGGACTTATTTGAAATGTATTTGGGCTTATGCTAGGCCTCCATGTGTTTGCCCTCCCGCAAACTTGTTGAATCAGCCCATTTAATGTTTCTTTAAATTGCTTGGCTCTAAGTCTTGTGATTGGCCCATTTGGAAAACTTAATGTATCATGTGATTGATGGACTTGAGCCCTTTCAAGCCCACGTGCGAGTTCTTTCTGTTTTATGCGTATAGGCTCTGCAGTGTCGTTTGCATCATCCTTCACTTGGAACAAACTCGTCCTCGAGTGATCATAAAGGTTGCCTTCAGGATGATAGGTGGAGATATCTGCTACGTTAAAAGTTTTAGATATGCCCATATCATCGGGTAGGTCAATGACATATGCATTATCATTTATCCTCTTCAAAACCTTAAAAGGACCATAAGGTTTTTGCCTTAATTTGCTATAAACACCCGTAGGCAGCCTCTTCTTACGTAAATGAATCATCACTTTATCACCTACATTAAACACTTGATGTTTTCAATGCTTATCTACAGCTGCCTTATATTTGAGGCATTTTCCCCTAAGGTTTGATGCACCTCATGGAATATCTTGGAATAAGTATCCGCTAAAGCAAACGCAGCTGCACTAGAACCTGCAGTAGAAGGAAGTTTGACTAGATCCACAACATGCCTTGGAATCTTTATATAAACAATGAAGGAAGGACTCCTTCCGGTGGAACGGTTGACTGAATTATTGTAAGCAAACTCTGCTTGTCCCAAAGTAAAGTCCCATTGGCCCTTCTTGTCTCCACATATGCACCTAATCAGATTTCTCAAAGAACGGTTCACAACTTCTATTTGGCAATCTGTTTGGGTATGTGCTATGCTAGAAAACTTTAATGTAGTCCCAAACCCTTTCCATAGAGTGAGCCAAAGGCTGCTAAAAATTTGTTGTCCCTATCTGAAGTGATAGAAAGGGGTACATCATGCAAACAAACAACTTCTTTAAAGAACAACTTAGCTACATAATGTGCATCTGTTGTCTTACGACATGGGATGAAATGTGACATTTTAAAAAATTGATCAACCACCACAAATATAGCATCATTCCCCCTCTGGGTCCTTGGTAAACCAAGTATAAAGTCCATAGAGATGTCATCCCAAGATGCATTAAGAATAGGCAAAGGCATGTACAAACCTGTGTTTTGTAACTGCCCCTTGCTCGTTTGACAAGTTGGACACCTTTACACTAACTTTCCAGTATCTGGTTTAAGTTGAGGCCAGTAATAACGTTCCTCCAAACCAGCTATAGTTTTGCCTTTGCCCACGTGGCCTCTCACATCATTAGAATGCATTTCCCTTAGCAATTTGTCACGTAATGAGTTCTTGGGAATACAAAATCTGTTCCCCTTGAACAAATACCCATCTTGGACTAAATATTCACCTAAAGGCTGCTTCATTAGGTACTTAGTCCAAACATCACCAAAATCTTCATCATTCTCATAAAGTTCTTTTAGTTGTAAGAAACCTGGAACTTTAGTAGAAATAGTAACAAGAAGAATGGCATGATGACTTAGAGCATCTGCTTCTCGGTTTGTAATTCCAGATTTATGAACAATAACATAATTGAATCTTTCAAGATACGTTTCCCACCTAGACAGCATACGATAAACATGCTTCTACCTGCGAAATTGTTTAAGAGATTGGTGGTCTAAGTAGACAATGAAGTCTTTAGGCAAAAGATATGCTTCCCACGTCTTAAGAGCACGAAATACTGCATAGAGTTCTTGTTGATACGTTGACCACTTTAGTCTTGCTTCACTTAGCTTCTCACGCTTGCGTCACATTCAATCTCGAAAGTTTTGGTAAAGTCAGGCAGAGATAGAATAGGTGCTATAGTCAATTTTTCTTTGATCAATTCAAAACTATGATCAGCAGCTTCTCCCCATTGAAATCGCCCTTTCTTCAAGCAATCGGTAATTGGTCCCACAATGGTACTAAAATGTTTAACGAATCTGCGATAAAAAGTTGCTAGGCCATGGAAACTCCTTACGTCTGTTATTGTCTTCGGTTGTGGCCATTCTCTAATAGCTTTTACCTTTATGTCATCCACATGAATTCCTTCACTACTTACAACAAATTCTAGGAATGCTAGTCTGTTTGTTAAAAATACACATTTCTTTAAGTTTACAAACAACTAATTCTTTCTCAGCACAATTAAAATTGCCAAATATGATTAAGGTGCTCTTCTACATTCTTACTATAGATCAAAATATCATCAAAATATACAACAACAAAGTGGGATAAAAAGGGTTTGAGTACCTGAGTCATAAGGTGCATGAATGTACTTGGTGCATTAGACAACCCAAATATTATGACTAGCTACTCATATAGCCCATCCTTTGTTTTGAATGTTGTCTTCCATTCATCTCCTACACGAACTCTGATTTGATGATATCCACTCCGCAGATCTATCTTAGTGAATACTTGATGTGCATCATGAAGGTTCTAAATCAACTTAAGAAGGTAAGCTGAGCGTAAAAGAGGTTTCAGATGGTCTAATAACAAGGGCTAAGGCCAAACAGCTTCAAAGGGCCATAAGTAGTCAAATTGGAGCTATTGAAGCTTCTATGAGATTAGAAGCTTGTGATCTGAATGGAAATGAGCTAAAGGTGTTTATTTGTCTTCAATTAGAGATTGGGGCATGATTTAGAGACGTTTGGTGATATTGGGCTTAAAGAGGCAGGTAGGGGCTTTCTTTCCATGCTGTTGGGCTTAATTTGCTTCTTATGTCGCTATTTTTATGCATTTGGGCTATTTTGAACTTGTTTAGCTTTATTTTAAATTGTTAAGTTAGATTGGGCTTATTTTGGGCTTTTTAAGTTAATTAGATAATATTAGGTTTTTCCCTCATTTTGTAAGCCTATATGAGGCATCTTAAAGTCTTATAGAGGCAGTTGCCTCGTTCTAGAATTTCATGCACGAAAAAGAAGATCTTTTTCTCTCAAAATTTATCTTCTCAAGTTTTCCAACTCTTGAAGATAGTTACTGACTTATCACTCTTTTATCACCAAATGTGTGGCGTCAAAATCCTAAATTGATCCTTGTGGCGTCCATTGACTTATCAAGGCTTCTTTTTAGTTCTATCCTCCATCTGATTTTACATTTACTTGTTACAATTCAGCCTAAATACTTAAAGAAAAGACCAAAAAAATCAGACAACAACCTCATCTTAAAAATCAGTTTTTGTTCTTATTCTGAATAACCCAATTTGAAGATCATGGCACATCAATACCTTAGCACCACTCAACTGATCAAGCAAGTCTTCAAGTCTAGGGATGGGAAACCAGTACCTTATGGTTATTTTATTGATAGCACGACTGTCTATACACATCCTCCAATTTTCATCCTTCTTTGGATTGAGCAAGGTAGGTACAGCACAAGGACTAATATTTTCTCGTATATGTCCCTTTTGTAGTAATTCCTCCACCTTCTCCTTCAAGATATCATATTCCTTTGGACTCATATGATATTGCGGCAGATTCGGCAAGCTAACTCCAGGAACAAAATAATGCGATGTAGAATATTTTGCATTGGAGGCAACTGTGTCAGTTCTGTCATTACATCAACAAATTCTGCCAATAAGCCTTGAATCTCCTTAGGTGTCGATTGTATGGGTTCCTCTATTCCCTTCACTATAAGAAAAAAATAGGTTTTGGTACTTTTTCATGTCTCCTACAAACTCATTCTCACTAAGAGCCATGGACATTAAAGCCTTCTCCTCCACTTTTGGCAAAGTGTTCTCTTGTTGGTTTGGAACTACAACTATCCGCTTATGATTACAAGTGAAGGTATAAGTGTTGTCCCTCCCCTTGTGAGTTGCATCAACATCAAACTGCCACGGCCTACCTAGTAACACATGACATGCATCCATCTCCACAACATCACAAAGAACTTCAGATTTGTAAGTCTTCCCCAAAGATAATGGTAAATAGCATTGTTGTGTAATTTTCATGCTAGGCCCCTTCTTTATCCAACTAATGCTGTATGGGGTTGGATGTGGTTGTGTCTTAAGTTTAAGATCTTCAACAAGGCTTTGCAAAACCAGGTTCTCACAACTACAACTGTCAATCACAAGTTTACACACTTTGTTAGCCACAGTGCATTTACCTTCAAAGATGTGTTTGCGTTGTGTCTCATCAGGTTGTTTTGGAGTGTATAGCAGCCTCTTTACAACGCATACGACTTCCTCACCGTCTTCTTTAGCCACTTCGAAGTCACCATCATCCTCTGCTATTTCTTGTTCATCATAGTCCTCCTCAGGCTCGAGGTGGGCGACATTGACAAATTTGCGCCTAGGACAATCACTTGATTTGTGCCCTATCTCATTACACTTGAAACATCTAATACCCTTTGAACTATCCACTATTTCCTTCCCCTTTGTCTCATGTTTCCTTTTGCTTACCTCTTTACCCCTAAACTCTATAGGCTTGCTCCCAGATGTAGTATGGGTAGGTTTAGTGTTTGGTTCAATTATGGAATAAAGTGGTGCCCTTGGATACCTCCTAATTTTTGCTAGTTTCTCAGCCTTTATTGCCAAGTTTTGTGCTTACTCTATTGACCTGATTTATTGCATGGCCAACCTATCTTGGATCCCATCACTCAACCCATTGACATACCTAGCCACTTGCTGATCCTCAGTTTCTGTCAAGTTGCACCTAACTTGCAGCCTTAGAAACTCTTCTGTATAAGCTGAAATAGAACGAGTTCCTTGGACGCAATTTTGAAACTGTTGAAAGAGAGTTTGTTCATAATCCAACGGTAGAAAACATCCTCTTAAGAGTGTTTTCATTTGGTGCCAATGACGGATAGGTGGCAGTCCTCTTGATCTTAGACTTTCTTGATGGCATTGCCACCAAGCACCTGCACCATCACGTAGCTTTTAGGCCGCTAAAGCTACTTTATGTTCTAGACTTACATTCATAATTTTAAAGAAACTGATGGAAATCATTAATTTTGACAACCATATACCCCAATAGCTAGATAGCTATTGATGTGCCTTGATTTATAACAAAATTAAATTGTGAAGTTGATGGAGGATAGAACTAAATAGATACCTTGATAAGTCGAATGGACGCCACAAGGATCAGTTTAGGGTTTTGACGCCACACTCTTGATGATCAAAGAGTGATAAGTCAGCAACTATCTTCAAGAGTTGAAAAACTTGAGAAGACAATTTTGAGAGACAAATAGCTCTTCTATTTCGTGCTTCCAATTTCAAAATGAGGCAACTGCCTCTACAAGACTTTTACATGCCTTATATAGGCTTACAAAATGAGGTGAAACCCTAATGTTACCTAATAAACTTAAAAAGGCCCAAAATAAGCCCAATATGACTTAACAATTTAAAACAAAACTAAACAAGTTCAAAATAGCCCAAATACATAAAAGTAGTAACATAAGAAGTAAATAAAGCCCAATAGCATGAAAAGAAAGCCCTTAGCTGCTTCTTAAAGCCTAACATCACCAAACGTCTCTAAATCACGTCCCAATCTCAAATTGAAGACAAATAAATACATTTAACTCGTTTCCATTCAGATCGCAAGCTTCTAATCCCATAGAAGCTTCAATAGCTCCAATTTGACTACTTATGGCCCTTTGAAGCTGTTTAGCCTTAGCCCTTGTTATTGGACCATCTGAAATCTCCTTTACGCTCAGCTTGAGTTGATTTAGAACCTTCATGATGCACATCATCACCCCCGGGCAGAGAATGATTTGTCCTCAAATCAGAATCTTCTAAATCTTCCAAATAAGGAGATAAGTCCTTCACATTAAAAGTGGCTGAAACATTGTAATCACCAGGAAGGTCAACTTTGTAAGCATTACTATTTACCTTATCTATAATACGAAAAGGTCCATCAACTCTTGGCATCAGCTTGGACTTTCGCTTGCTAGGAAATCTTCCCTTGCTAAGATGAATCCAAACAAGATCACCAGGTTCAAAGCTAATCATTTTCCGTCCTTTATTAGCATGCTTAACATACCTAGCTGTTTTCTCCTCAATATGAATTCGAACCTGCTCATGAAGCTTCTTCATCAATTCTGCCTTCTTAACACCATCCATAGATGTCCTCTCATTAATTGGAATAGGAACAAGGTCAATAGGAACAAATGGATTAAATCCATACACAATCTCAAATGGTGAAAATTTTGTAGCCCCATGCACACTACGGTTATATGCAAACTCTACAATAGGCAAACAAGTATCCCAACTCTTTAAGTTCTTGTTTATAACAGCCCGTAATAAAGAAGATAGAGTACGGTTCACTACCTCAGTTTGCCCATCAGTTTGTGGATGACAAGCAGTACTGAAAAGCAACTTTGTTCCAAGCTTCTTCCAAAGAGTCTTCCAAAAATAGCTTAAGAACTTTGTATCACGATCAGAGACAATGCTTTTAGGGATTCCATGCAAACGTACAATTTCCCTAAAAAAACAAATCAGCAATATGAATAGCATCATCAGTTTTGTTACAAGGAATAAAGTGTGACATTTTGGAGAACCGATCAACCACAACCATCACTGAATCCTTCCCACGCTGTGTTCTAGGTAATCCAAGCACAAAATCCATACTAATATCCATCCATGGTTGCTCTGGGATAGGTAAAGGCATATATAGTCCATATGCATTCTCTTTACCCTTAGCTTTCTTGCAATTTACACATCTTTCAACAACTTTATGAACATCCCGCAGCATATTAGGCCAAAAGAAGTGCTCTTTCAGTAGCTCATAAGTTTTCTTCTCCCCAAAATGACCACTAAGACCACCCCATGAGCCTCACGCACAAGCAACTCACGTAAGGATCCTGAAGGTATACACATTCTGCCCAACTTGAACAAGTAACCATCATGCACAAAGAACCCATCACAAGCTCCTTTAGCACATTTAGACATCATATTAGCAAAGTATGAATCACTGGTATATTGTTCTTTCACCTGTTCAAAACCCAAAAGCCTTGCATTTAACATAGAAATCAATGCATACCTCCTAGAAAGAGCATCAGCAATGACATTAGTTTGCCCATTCTTGTATTTTATGACATATGGAAATGACTCCATGAACTCTACCCATTTGGCATGTCTTCTATTCAGCTTGTTCTGCCCTTTAAGATACTTTAATGATTCATGGTCAGTATGAATAACGAACTCTTTAGGTAATAAATAATGCTGCCATACCTCGAGAGCCCGAATCAATGCATAAAACTCCTTGTCATAAATAGAGTAGTTTAACCGTGCCCCATTCAGCTTCTCACTAAAGAAAGCAATTGGCCTCTTTTCTTGCATCAACACAGCCCCAATACCGACCCCTGAAGCATCACACTCTATTTCAAATGTTTTAGCAAAATCGGGAAGTGCTAAAACTGGAGCAGAACATAATTGTTCTTTTATCAGTTCAAATGACTTCTGTGCATTCTCATTCCATCTAAACTCATTTCCCTTTTTCAAACACTCTGTCATAGGCACAACAATAGAACTAAAGTCTTTAATAAATCGCCTATAGAAAGAGGCTAAACCATGAAAACTTCTCACATCCGCAACACCAGTAGGTTTAGGCCAATCACGAATTGCCTTAACCTTCTCCTCATCAACCTTAATTCCGCTACCAGAAACTACATACCCCAAAAAGATAACACTATCTTGGCAGAAATAGCACTTCTTGATGTTTCCATACAACTTAGCATCACGCAAGGTCTTAAATACAGCCATAAGATGCTTCACATAATCATCTAAAGTTTTACTATAGATCAAGATATCATCAAAATAGACCATAACAAACAGCCCGATAAACTTCCTCAAAACATGGTTCATAAGTCTCATAAATGTACTAGGTGCATTAGAAAGCCCAAATGGCATTACCATCCACTCATACAATCCATGCTTAGTTTTAAAGGCTGTTTTCCATTCATCACCTTCTTTCATCCTAATTTGGTGATATCCACTCATTAAATCAACTTTAGAAAAATAAACAGCACCATGCAATTCATCAAGCATATCATCAAGTCTAGGGATAGGGAATCGATACTTAACCGTTATCTTGTTGATAGCCCGACTGTCCACACACATTCTCATGGTACCATCCTTCTTTGGAACAAGCAAAGTAGGCACTGAACAAGGACTAAGTGACTCACGCACATAGCCCCTCTCTAAGAGCTCACCAACTTGCCTTTTGATCTCCTTTGCTTCCTCCGGATTACATCTATATGCTGGTCTATTTGGAAGTGAAGCTCCAGGCACCAAATCAATTTGATGCTCTATCCCTCGAATAGGTGGTAATCCCAATGGTAGCTCTTCTGGTAATACATCTTTGAACTCTTCAAGCAACTCCACAACCTGCCTTGGCAAATCCAAACCCTCCACTTGCAATAAAGGCTTTGCCCAAGTCATGAAAACAACCCCCACAGAAGCTAGTGCTTGCTCAACATCTCCCTTTTTGGCTAACATTAACCCTTTACCAGATTCCATCATCTTCCTTTGATTCTGCAACTGATCTTTTCTAACTTGTTGAGAACTCAATGGCATCAAATTCACTTTCTTCCCATTCAGCACAAATGAATAAGTGTTCCTTCTCCCATTATAAGTCACATCATTATCAAATTGTTTCATCATGAAAGGTTTTAATGGAGAATGGCACCCGAACCTGTCTTGTAACTTGAATCTCTCCCTTGTCATTAAGCCAATGTAATTTGTATGGTTTTGGATGTGGAACAGTAGTTAATCCCAGTTTCTCCACTAAAGTAATGGATGCAACATTGGTGCAACTACCATTATCAATGATCATGGCACAAACCTTATCTCGGATTTGACATCTTGTATGAAAGATGTTTTCGCGCTGTTCCAAACCAATATCAACTTCAGCACTCAAAATCCTTTGAATAACTAATAAATTTCCCTCCATTGGCTCAAGATTCTCTTCTTGTTCAGTCACTTCGACTTTAGATTCCTCTTCCATCTCAGCTTCATCTTCACTTACAAGCTCTCCATACTTCCCTTGTAAAACCATCACCCTCTTATTCGGACATTCAGAAGCAATATGCCCATTTCCCAAGCACTTGAAACACTTGATGTCTCGTGATCTCCTGGAAAATTGAGGTTCAAATACCTTCTCATTTCCTTTCAATGAACCTGAACTAACACTTCCTTTACTGAACTCCACTTTCTCATCACGTTTAGGTGTGTTCCATGTTCGCGAAGGTGAAGAAACAGCCTTTGTATTACTTGTTGTAGTTGACCTCATATGGATACCCCCTCTTTTCTGCTGTCTTTCTACTTAAGTTGCAAGCTTTATGACATCCTCAAGAAATATGAAGGGCTGTAACTCAACAACATTAGCTATGTCCCTCTTCAATCCATCAAGGAATCTAGCTATTGTTTGCTCTTGAGGTTCATTCAAATCACAGCGAATCAGCAACAGCTCAAATTCTTTCACATACTCCTCCACACTCAAGGAACCTTGCCGCAAAGTCTGGAGTTTGATATATAATTCTTGTTTATAGTAATTCGGAACAAATCTCTTCTTCATTAATCTTTTCATAAGTGGCCAGCTTGTAACTTCTTCTTCGTCATCCCTTCTTCGCTGAGCTTTTAAGTTTTCCCACCACAAAAGTGCGTAATCGGTAAACTCAAGTGCTGCTACCTTACACTTCTTTGCCTCAGGATACTCATGCCAATCAAACACCCTTTCTACCTTCTGAACCCATTCAAGATACTCCTCAGGAGAACTAGTACCTCTAAATGGTGGTATATTAAGTTTGATACCACTAGTAGGGTCATTTTGCTGCCTCCTTATCCTACCCCTATCTTCAGCCTCATCATCCCTATTTGGCTCATCTCCAGCATCCCCTAGGTCATTTCGAGGTACCCTATGCCCTACCCGCCTTTGTTGGGGTTGCAAAGTGTTTCTTTGCATCATTTCTATAATTGCAGCAAGTTGTCCACGAATTTCAGTAATCTCACCTCGAAATTCATCATGAGCTCGTTGTAAGCCCACGAGTTGAGCTTGTTCTAAACTCAATCCCTTTGGTACTCTACTTGCATCATCGTCAGCCATTATTAACAAAAACTTCAAACAAGTATGAACAATTGAACAACACAACCAGTAGCTAAAACACTCTTCTCAAACTGAATTTTTCACCAATTCAGTAAATACAATCAGATAGCAACAATTTACTCAAATTTGAAATTTCCAGGTTCACAAAATTTCCAGGTTCAAGAACAATTTAATTCAGCCAACCCATCTCCAGTTCACAAACTACTAAGAATTAATTTTAATGCTTCAGAGTTGCAATTCAACTCCTCAAATATTAGAGACCCAAACTGATAATAACCCCACGAAGTTATATAACACAAAAAATAGCAAGACACCTTCAATAGCTAAAACTTCAGTTTGCACACTGAAATCCTATGCTCTGATACCAGATGATGTGCCTTGATTTATAACAAAATTAAATTGTGGAGTTGATGGAGGATAGAACTAAATAGATACCTTGATAAGTCGAATGGACGCCACAAGGATCAGTTTAGGGTTTTGACGCCACACTCTTGATGATCAAAGAGTGATAAGTCAGCAACTATCTTCAAGAGTTGAAAAACTTGAGAAGACAATTTTGAGAGAGAAATAGCTCTTCTATTTCGTGCTTCCAATTTCAAAATGAGGCAACTGCCTCTACAAGACTTTTACATGCCTTATATAGGCTTACAAAATGAGGTGAAACCCTAATGTTACCTAATAAACTTAAAAAAAGGCCCAAAATAAGCCCAATATGACTTAACAATTTTAAAACAAAACTAAACAAGTTCAAAATAGCCCAAATACATAAAAGTAGTAACATAAGAAATAAGTAAAGCCCAATAGCATGAAAAGAAAGCCCTTAGCTGCTTCTTAAAGCCCAACGTCACCAAACATCTCTAAATCACGTCCCAATCTCAAATTGAAGATAAATAAATACATTTAGCTCGTTTCCATTCAGATCGTAAGCTTCCAATCCCATAGAAGCTTCAATAGCTCCAATTTGACTACTTATGGCCCTTTGAAGCTGTTTAGCCTTAGCCCTTGTTATTGGACCATCTGAAATCTCCTTTACGCTCAGCTCGCCTTCTTGAGTTGATTTAGAACCTTCATGATGCACATCATCGAATTTTCAGATCATATGACTGAATCTATTACATTGCAATCAAAGCGGGATATCCAACATTGTATTGATTTTATTTTTGGAAACTTTCTAAATCTTCCACATTATCAAAGTAACTTACCAAATCTGCCACACTATCCAAGCAAATTACCATATCTGCCACATTATCCAAGCAACTTATCAAATCTGCTAGATTATAAAATTAAAAATCAAGAACAAATTGTTGTGAGAGAAAAGGTAGGATAGCTATTTAAGAAGAGATACATTATGGAGAGTATCGATTCTTGTGCTGTTTCCACTTGATTTACACCAAAGGATTATGAGAGTTGGTGGATGTGTGTGAACATTCTTACCATCAACAAGTTTAACCAAACAATGCATTCAGATAAATTGAGTGGTTATGTGGAGCGTGACAAAAGCATTGCAAATTCGGGGAGGACTTGTATGGTCACTCGATGATGAGTTTCTTTGTAAGTGGAGGAGAATGATAAGGGACACACCATTATATGTGATGGGAAATATGATGGACAATTCATTAATGTCCATTACATTATTAGAAGCAATTTACAGCAATTCAAATTTGCCAGCAGCAGCCAATGTGGTGAAAATCTTTTAGGAGCCTGCAACAACATTTATGATACTAGTTGCAATGTTTGACAGTGTGTTTTGAGAAAATGCCTTAGTTATTAGTAGTAGTTGGTAGTTAATAGTTTTAAGTTGCAGTAAATGTTGTAATAAGTGTTGGCATTCCAAGTTATCGTAATTGCTATAATAAATGCTAGACAGCCCAAGATGTCTCTGTAAATACATGTGAGATAAGGGAAAAGGCATGCAGACTTTGTAATTTTAAAAATTAAGTATTCAGAAACTTTCCTTTTGAATTGGTATTCTACCAATTTTAATTTTAATTTTTGTTGAACAATATCAACAACTTTTGTCTTTGTGAACAAAATCATGACCCATCAGTTCTTGTCCTACATCCGAATTGAACCCTAAGATCTTCAAGGCGCAAGTATAATGAGTCTTGACCCTTGACTTAGCAAGGTAAGAACCAAGACTATGGCTGGTTTGGGGACGCCACACCAAGAAACCCAAGGACATTTAAGAATCAAGGTGATCAATTTGATTGTTTGAACGCCAAAAGAATAATTTTAATAAGTTCAAGTCTTTTCAAGAATGAAAAGATAACACGAAAACTCCTTAATTTTATTTTTGAATTCTGTATTCATAATATTCCAATCCCCATGGTATTTTTAGAGACTACATGGGATGTCAAGTACCAAATTCAAATTTAAAACTACCCTCACACTCAAAGTCTAAAAATACAGCTAACAATTAGCAAACTTACAGCTACCATCACACCCAAAAGTCCATAATTACAACTAACACGAAAAATACAATTACAAAATTTAAACATAATTTCTACTAATTTAACAAGCATTTTCCTAAGACTTGATTAGGAAAGAAAATTCTTCAATTCTAGCAAAGATGTCAAGCTTCACTTACTAAATGTATGATTTTCCTTCTTAACTTTTTTCTAGAAAGCTTAGAAACATGTGCTTATAAAACTTATTCTAGAATTTGTAAAGCAATTTAACCTCTAAAAAAATTGCATATATCAAATTCAAATCGAAATTAATATCTTAGGTCTTCCAAAGCTGAGTAGATCTTTAGTTTGACTCTTCTAGAACCTTAATCAAAGTGATTAGGTTCATTTGAATCTGACTTGGACTTATTTGAAATGGATTCGGGCTTATGCCAAGCTTCCATGTGTTTTCTATTTCACCAATTTATTAAATCAACCCATTTAATGCTTCTTTAAAGTATTTGGCTCTAAGTCTTGTGTTTGGCCCACTTGGCAAATTTAGTAGATCATGTGATTGCTGGCTTTGAGCTCCTCCAAGCCCACAAGTCTCATGAGTACCTCCATTGACATAAGAGTGTCTGATCACATGGAGCTAAAAGTAGAACCAAATAAAATCAAGTTAGTTACATTCGTACTTTAAAGACTCAAGGAAAGGTAATGAATTTCAAGGGTAAATTTGGAATTTATCTGGTACTGTTTCAGAAGGAATTACTAGGTAATCTTCATACTACTAGAAAATTATATATGTCTAGTTCTAAATACTTTTTACAGCACATGAATATAAGTTTTCTAGAGTAAGTTGAATCCTAATAACTAAAGGAAGGTCAGACAGCTAGTAGGTGAGCCAAATCTTAACAACTTGCAAGCATTGAAGACTTTTGTCTCCATCCAAGACTTTAGAGCATGCTTTGTTGAATTAGAGCATATTATGTTCGAATTTAATGCTTCATTTATTGTATTTGCTGTATTTGTAGACTTTTGGTGTAAGGGTAGTTGTAAGTCTTAATTGCTGTCTTTTGTAAACTCCCAACCACCAAGTTTTAATTTTGTAATGAGTGCTTTGCAGTAGCCCTCCCAAGAACTCTCTATAAATACCTAAGGATGAGAGGAGAAGGGTAGGGAGTGAATTTTAAATTACTTGTATGTGGGAGAGTTCTCTTATGAGAGTTTCTACATTTAACTCTGTATCTCTTGGGTGGATTCTTTAGAGTGGTGAGTTTGAGAGTTCTGTATCTCTTGTAGGGTTCTTTAGGTGGTGAATTATTCTGTATCCCATTGTAATTCTCTTGAGTGGGGAGCTTGTACCAATTGTACCAATTTTACTTTATTCAATGTTTGAGTTTATTTTAATAAAAGTGAGTGTTTATTTTCATTCTTCCAATCTTGTGGTATTCTTTTTCTAAACACTTAAGCCTGCATCAGTTTTGGTATCAGAGCATTTGGTTAATTTTGGCTTTATCTTTCAATGGCCAAAGGTCATAGATTTGTTCCAACATTTGAAGAACAACCAGCAGCTCAAGCTGATACACGAGACACTCTAATTGAAGAATTGAGATAACAAATTCAGCAACTTCAACAATGTTTAGAACATTTTGAAGATCGAGGTAAAGCTGTGCAATATGAAGATCTCGATAATGGTTCTTCTAGCAATGATGAAGGTAATACAAATCCTTTTCATCAAGCTAAATCTCATTCCTCTGGTGATAGTTCTCCTATACATCCAAATGTTATAAGAAATATGACATTTAGAAATGATCGTCGAGATTTCCATGTAAAAATAGAAATACCAGATTTTGAGGGTAGAATGCACCCAGATGAGTTTGTGGATTGGTTGAACACCATAGAAAGAATTTTTGATTATCAAGATGTTCCAGGAAATCAAAAGGTGAAAGTCGTTGCCATAAAACTTAAAAAGTATGCTTCTTTATGGTGGGAAATCTGAGGAAACAAAGGATACGGGAAGGTAGAAGTAAGATTGTGACCTGGGAGAAGATGAAACGAGAGCTTAAGAGGAAATATCTTCCGGACAGCTATCGACAAGATATTTTTCTCAAACTACACAACTTTCGTCAAAAGGAGCTTTCTGTAGAAGACTACACTGCAGAATTCGATCATCTCATGCTGAAATGCGATATGGTTGAACAAGAAGAACAGACAATTGCACGTTATCTTGGGGGTTTAAGACCTGAGATTGTAAATATTGTGCAATTACAACCATACTGGACTTATGGAGATGTTTGTAGACTTGCACTTAAGGTGGAGAATCAACAAAAGACAGCACGCAGCCGCTATTCTCGATTCTTGACACGAGACGGTTTTTCTAACCGGGGGCATACTTCCAACTCTAAGTCTATTCCTACTGCCAAACCTACTACAAGAACTTCTTCAAAGAATGATGGTGTCTCTAACCAAAAGAAGCAAAACAATGCTTCTAACACCAATTCTCGCCAATTTTTGAAATGCGAAGGATATGGACATATTGCTTCTAAATGCCCAAATCGCAGGATTATGACACTTGTTGAAAAAGAAGACGAAGAAGAGATGGAGAACAACCATGCAGAGCCTGAGGAAGAGAATGAAGATATAACTTATGAGGATGAAGGTGAAACTCTCATCCTTCGTAAAGTTTTAAGTGCTGCCTATGAAGAAGAAGAAGAAGATTGGTTGCAAAAAAATATCTTTCATACCAGGTGTACTTCTCATGACAAGGTGTGTAATGTCATAATTGATGGGGGTAGTTTTAAAAATGTGGCTTTTGCACAAATGGTGGAAAGATTGGGCCTAAAGACAGTGATGCATCCTCAACCATACAAGCTTTCTTGGCTCAAAAAGGGAAATGAAATTAAGGTAAATCAACGTTGCCTAGTATCTTTTTCTATTGGAAAAAACTATAAAGATGAAGTTTGGTGTGATGTTGTTCCAATGGTGCTTGTCATTTACTTCTTGGTCGTCCATGGCAATATGATAGAAAAATTATTCATGATGGCCATAAAAACACTTATTCCTTTGTCAATGACCACTAAGACCACCCCCATGAGCCTCACGCACAAGCAACTCACGTAAGGATCCTGAAGGTATACACATTCTGCCCAACTTGAACAAGTAACCATCATGCACAAAGAACCCATCACAAGCTCCTTTAGCACATTTAGACATCATATTAGCAAAGTATGAATCACTGGTATATTGTTCTTTCACCTGTTCAAAACCCAAAAGCCTTGCATTTAACATAGAAATCAATGCATACCTCCTAGAAAGAGCATCAGCAATGACATTAGTTTGCCCCTTCTTGAATTTTATGACATATGGAAATGGCTCCATGAACTCTACCCATTTGGCATGTCTTCTATTCAGCTTGTTCTACCCTTTAAGATACTTTAATGATTCATGGTCAGTATGAATAACGAACTCTTTAGGTAATAAATAATGTTGCCATACCTCGAGAGCCCGAATTAATGCATAAAACTCATTATCATAAATAGAGTAGTTTAACCGTGCCCCATTCAGCTTCTCACTAAAGAAAGCAATTGGCCTCTTTTCTTGCATCAACACAGCCCCAATACCGACCCCTGAAGCATCACACTCTATTTCAAATGTTTTAGCAAAATCGGGAAGTGCTAAAACTGGAGCAGAACATAATTGTTCTTTTATCAGTTCAAATGACTTCTGTGCATTCTCATTCCACCTAAACTCATTTCCCTTTTTCAAACACTCTGTCATAGGCGCAACAATAGAACTAAAGTCTTTAATAAATCGCCTATAGAAAGAGGCTAAACCATGAAAACTTCTCACATCCGCAACACCAGTAGGTTTAGGCCAATCACGAATTGCCTTAACCTTCTCCTCATCAACCTTAATTCCGCTACCAGAAACAACATACCCCAAAAAGATAACACTATCTTGGCAGAAATAGCACTTCTTGAAGTTTCCATACAACTTAGCATCACGCAAGGTCTCAAATACAGCCATAAGATGTTTCACATGATCATCTAAAGTTTTACTATAGATCAAGATATCATCAAAATAGACCACAACAAACAGCCCAATAAACTTCCTCAAAACATGGTTCATAAGTCTCATAAATGTACTAGGTGCATTAGAAAGCCCAAACGGCATCACCATCCACTCATACAATCCATGCTTAGTTTTAAAGGCTGTTTTCCATTCATCGCCTTCTTTCATCCTAATTTGGTGATATCCACTCATTAAATCAACTTTAGAAAAATAAACAGCACCATGCAATTCATCAAGCATATCATCAAGTCTAGGAATAGGGAATCGATACTTAACTGTTATCTTGTTGATAGCCCGACTGTCCACACACATTCTCATGGTACCATCCTTCTTTGGAACAAGCAAAGTAGGCACTGAACAAGGACTAAGTGACTCACGCACATAGCCCCTCTCTAAGAGCTCACCAACTTGCCTTTTGATCTCCTTTGCTTCCTCCGGATTACATCTATATGCTGGTCTATTTGGAAGTGAAGCTCCAGGCACCAAATCAATTTGATGCTCTATCCCTCGAATAGGTGGTAATCCCAATGGTAGCTCTTCTGGAAATACATCTTTGAACTCTTCAAGTAACTCCACAACCTGCCTTGGCAAATCCAAACCCTCTACTTGCAATAAAGGCTTTGCCCAAGTCATGAAAACAACCCCCACAGAAGCTAGTGCTTGCTCAACATCTCCCTTTTTGGCTAACATTAACCCTTTACCAGATTCCATCATCTTCCTTTGATTCCGCAACTGATCTTCTCTAACTTGTTGAGAACTCAATGGCATCAAATTCACTTTCTTCCCATTCAGCACAAATGAATAAGTGTTCCTTCGCCCATTATAAGTCACATCATTAACAAATTGCCATGGGCGTCCTAATAACACGTGACTAGCTGTCATCGAAACCACATCACATAAAACCTCATCATGAAAGGTTTTAATGGAGAATGGCACTCGAACCTGTCTTGTAACTTGAATCTCTCCCTTATCATTAAGCCAATGTAATTTGTATGGTTTTGGATGTGGAACAGTAGTTAATCCCAGTTTCTCCACTAAAGTAATGGATGCAACATTGGTGCAACTACTATTATCAATGATCATGGCACAAACCTTATCTCGGATTTGACATCTTGTATGAAAGATGTTTTCGCGCTGTTCCAAACTAATATCAACTTCAACACTCAAAATCCTTTGAATAACTAATAAATTTCCCTCCATTGGCTCAAGATTCTCTTCTTGTTCAGTCACTTCGACTTTAGATTCCTCTTCCATCTCAGCTTCATCTTCACTTACAAGCTCTCCATACTTCCCTTGTAAAACCATCACCCTCTTATTCGGACATTCAGAAGCAATATGCCCATTTCCCAAGCACTTGAAACACTTGATGTCTCGTGATCTCCTGGAAAATTGAGGTTCAAATACCTTCTCCTTTCCTTTCAATGAACCTGAACTAACACTTCCTTTACTGAACTCCAGTTTCTCATCACGTTTAGGTGTGTTCCATGTTCGCGAAGGTGAAGAAACAGCCTTTGTATTACTTGTTGTAGTTGACCTCATATGGATACCCCCTCTTTCCTGCTGTCTTTCTACTTTAGTTGCAAGCTTTATGACATCCTCAAGAAATATGAAGGGCTGTAACTCAACAACATTAGCTATGTCCCTCTTCAATCCATCAATGAATCTAGCTATTGTTTGCTCTTGAGGTTCATTTAAATCACAGCGAATTAGCAACAGCTCAAATTCTTTCACATACTCCTCCACACTCAAGGAACCTTGCCGCAAAGTCTGGAGTTTGATGTATAATTCTTGTTTATAGTAATCCGGAACAAATCTCTTCTTCATTAATCTTTTCATAAGTGGCCAGCTTGTAACTTCTTCTTCGTCATCCCTTCTTCGCTGAGCTTTTAAGTTTTCCCACCACAAAAGTGCGTAATCGGTAAACTCAAGTGCTGCTACCTTACACTTCTTTGCCTCAGGATACTCATGCCAATCAAACACCCTTTCTACCTTCTGAACCCATTCAAGATACTCCTCAGGAGAACTAGTACCTCTAAATGGTGGTATATTAAGTTTGATACCACTAGTAGGGTCATTTTGTTGCCTCCTTATCCTACCCCTATCTTCAGCCTCATCATCCCTATTTGGCTCATCTCCAGCATCCCCTAGGTCATTTCGAGGTACCCTATGCCCTACCCGCCTTTGTTGGGGTTGCAAAGTGTTTCTTTGCATCATTTCTATAATTGCAGCAAGTTGTCCACGAATTTCAGTAATCTCACCTCGAAATTCATCATGAGCTCGTTGTAAGCCCACGAGTTGAGCTTGTTCTAAACTCAATCCCTTTGGTACTCTACTTGCATCATCGTCAGCCATTATTAACAAAAACTTCAAACAAGTATGAACAATTGAACAATACAACCAGTAGCTAAAACACTCTTCTCAAACTGAATTTTTCACCAATTCAGTAAATACAATCAGATAGCAACAATTTACTCAAATTCGAAATTTCCAGGTTCACAAAATTTCCAGGTTCAAGAACAATTTAATTCAGCCAACCCATCTCCAGTTCACAAACTACTAAGAATTAATTTTAATGCTTCAGAGTTGCAATTCAGCTCCTCAAATATTAGAGACCCAAACTGATAATAACCCCACGAAATTATATAACACAAAAAAAATAGCAAGACACCTTCAATAGCTAAAACTTCAGTTTGCACGCTGAAATCCTATGCTCTGATACCAGATGATGTGCCTTGATTTATAACAAAATTAAATTGTGAAGTTGATGGAGGATAGAACTAAATAGATACCTTGATAAGTCGAATGGACGCCACAAGGATCAGTTTAGGGTTTTGACGCCACACTCTTGATGATCAAAGAGTGATAAGTCAGCAACTATCTTCAAGAGTTGAAAAACTTGAGAAGACAATTTTGAGAGACAAATAGCTCTTCTATTTCGTGCTTCCAATTTCAAAATGAGGCAACTGCCTCTACAAGACTTTTACATGCCTTATATAGGCTTACAAAATGAGGTGAAACCCTAATGTTACCTAATAAGCTTAAAAAGGCCCAAAATAAGCCCAATATGACTTAACAATTTAAAACAAAACTAAACAAGTTCAAAATAGCCCAAATACATAAAAGTAGTAACATAAGAAGTAAATAAAGCCCAATAGCATGAAAAGAAAGCCCTTAGCTGCTTCTTAAAGCCCAACGTCACCAAACGTCTCTAAATCACGTCCCAATCTCAAATTGAAGACAAATAAATACATTTAACTCGTTTCCATTCAGATCGCAAGCTTCTAATCCCATAGAAGCTTCAATAGCTCCAATTTGACTACTTATGGCCCTTTGAAGCTGTTTAGCCTTAGCCCTTGTTATTGGACCATCTGAAATCTCCTTTACGCTCAGCTCGCCTTCTTGAGTTGATTTAGAACCTTCATGATGCACATCAGCTATGATACACATAGAATGCAAATTAACACCCTCCAACGAATTGAAACAAACCTGATCATTCAAGAATGAAGTAAGAGAAACTATTCTAATACTTAATCAATGGAATGATGATAAAATAATTAGAACAGTACTTTGATTTCCCCAAAATGCCACAAACTATAAAAGTTGATAAGTTTAACACAAAACAAAGATTTGAAGGATTTGAATGCCACAAACTGAATAAACTTGATAAGTTCCAAAGTTCATGCAAGAACTTAAAAACAAAACACTCTCAAGTGCTCCAAACTTTGTATATCACGAAATTTTCTTCCCCATGAAAAAAAAATCAGCCTTGTTTATATAGAACAAAGGCTAAGAATAGTTACAAATTACACCATTTAAGATAACTGCAGCATAACTCATTTGTAACTCCTTTGCATTTAACTTCAACTTGCACACCACATTATATTAATCATATCCGATCATGCTCCTTAATCACATCTGATCCATTGAATCTTAATTTGCACTCCATAGCACCTGATCACTAACATGGCCGAATGGCCTTTTTATTCTTCAAGATAAGCTAAAAACTTCATTCTAATAGAGCTGGACTCTTGTCTTCATGATTTGGACTTGCTTGAATCATGTTGACCATTTTAGATTCTTCTTGCATCCTTAGAACCTTGACGGAAACTTGACTAGCTTGCTCCTTCAAAATGTTTTCCATTAAACAAGTTAAGGCTTCTTTCATTCTTTTAACTTTAGCTCTTGTCATTGTTCCTCCATGAACGTTTAAAGGATCTTTTCCAATCTTAGCCGAATGGTGATCAACTTGCTGGTTCTCATCATTCCCTCTTTCCTCGAAAGGATTCGTCCTCGAATCAGCATCTTTATCATCTACATCAAATAAAGACAAATCAGAAACCTTAAAGGTTGCACTAATATTGCCATACTCATTGGGAAGTTCCAACTTGTATGCAATGTCATTAATTCTTTGAAGGACTTGAAATGGTCCATCCCCTCTTGGCATGAGTTTAGACTTCCTTTGGCTAGGAAATCTTTCCTTCCTCAAGTCTACCCAAACCCAATCTCCAGATTCAAATACTACTTGCTTTCGGCCCTTGTTGTGTTGCTTCTTATATTGTAGAGTTTTCTGTTCAATTTGTGTGCGCACTCTTTATGCAAAGCTTTGATAAATTCAACTTTTGCTTACCATCCAAATTAGCTTGTTCTAAAGGTAAAGGTATTAAATCCATAGGAGATAATGGATTGAACTCGTACACAACTTCAAATGGTGAATGGTTTGTTGTAGCATGCACACTCCGGTTATAAAGCAAATTCCACATGTGGCAAACATTCCTCCCAATTTTCAAATTCCTTTGAATTATAGCCCTCAAAAGTGTTGATAAAGTTCTATTTACCACCTCTGTTTGTCCATCCGTTTATGGATGACAAGTGGTTGAATACAACAGCCTTGTTCCCAACTTGTTCCAAAGTGTTTTCCAAAAGTGGCTAAGGAACTTCACATCTCTATCACTCAAAATTGTCCTTGGAATGCCATGTAACCTCACAATTTCTTTGAAGAACAACCCTGCAACATGTGTTGCATCATCTGTTTTGTGGCAGGGAATGAAATGCGCCATCTTGCTGAACCTGTCAACAATAAAAAATATAGAATCTCTCCCCCCTTTTGATCTAGGTAATATCCCAAGACAAAATCCATGGATATAGCAACCCAAGGCTCACTAGGTATAGGAAGAGGAGTATACAGTCCATGAGGCAATACTTTAGATTTAGCTTATTTACAAGTAATGCATTTCTCACATATTCTCTCAACATTTCTTTTCATGTGTGGCTAAAAGAAATTATCACTTAACACATCCAAAGTCTTTCTAACTCCAAAATGCCCCATTAACCCGCCACTATATGCCTCCCTCACAAGTAATTCTCTCATTGAACATTGAGAAACACACTTGTTTTCTTTGAAAAGAAAACCATCATACCTAAAGAACATGCCAAAACCCTGTTTCTCACATGCCCAATAAATATTAGCAAAATTAATGTCAGAATTGTATAAATCTTTAATGTACTCAAAACCCAATAATTTTGCATCAAGTGTAGAAATTAGAGCATACATTCTAGAAAGAGCATCAGCAACCACATTTTCCTTACCTTGTTTGTACTTAATGATGTATGGAAAGGATTCAATAAACTCCACCCATTTTACATGCCTACGGTTTAGCTTTCCTTGTCCTTTGAGATATTTAAAGGACTCGTGATTGGTGTGTATAATGAATTTCTTATCCAAAGATAGTGCTGCCATGTCTCTAATACTCTCACCAAGGCATAAAACTCCTTGTCATACGTCGGGTAGTTAAGACTTGCTCCACTTAGCTTCTCACTAAAGAATGTAATGGGTTTGCCCTCTTGCATTAAGACTCCTCCAATACCTATTCCACTTGCATCACACTTGATCTCAAAAGATTTAGCAAAGCAAGCAAAGGTGCTGAACTAAGTTGTCTTTAAGCAAGTTAAAAGCATCATCTTGTTCTTTGCCCCACCTAAATCCCACATTCTTTTTAATGCATTCTGTTAATGGTGCACCGATGGTAGAAAAATCCTTAATGAATCTTCTATAAAAGCTAGCAAGACCATGAAAACTTCTTACAAAAAAAAAAACACAAAGTGGGTTTCGGCCACTCCCTAATTTACTTTCACTTTTTCTTGATCAACATGTATTCCTCTATCATTAACAACATAACCAAGAAAGGTAAGTTCATTAATGCAGAAAATGCATTTCTTTAGATTAGCATAACTCATTTGTAACTCATTTGTAACTCATTTGTAACTCATTTGCACACCACATTATATTAATCATATCTGATCATGCTCCTTAATCACATCTGATCCATTGAACCTTAATTTGCACTCCATAGCACCTGATCACCAACATGGCTGAATGGCCTTTTTATTCTTCAAGATAAGCTAAAAGCTTCATTCTAATAGGGCTGGACTTTGTCTTCATGATTTGGACTTGCTTGAATCATGTTGACCATTTTAGATTCTTCTTGCATCCTTAGAATCTTGACCAAAACTTGACTAGCTTGCTCCTTCCAAATCTTTTCCATTAAACAAGTTAAGGCTTTTTTCATTCTTTTAGCTTTAGCTCTTGTCATTGGTCCTCCATGAACATTTAAAGGATCTTTTCCAACCTTAGCTGAATGGTGATCAACTTGCTGGTTCTCATTAGAAACTCTCTACCTTATATTCCCAATCTAGAAACTGTTTTATATCAGTAGCACCATTAAAAGTAGGCAACTCAACCTTTAACTTGTAAAAGTCATGTTAGCGTTGTTGTCACCCTCTTGGCAGAAACTCACCATCACGTTCTCCTTCGATTTCTTCTTTTTCAAAATCATCCATTGGAGGGGAAAATCGGTTAGGCCTTCTTCGTGCACCCATGGCTGCTCCTCTTGCTCGTGGCCTGACCTCAAGCTCATCTTCAGCCTCTTCCTCCAAATTGACATTTATTGGTGCAGAATGTGGTTGTCTGGGCTGTCTTCTCCTTGCTTCCATTGATTCTTGTTGTACTGGATCATTATTTATCGACTGCATAACTAGTTCGGTTAATGTTTCCATGCGTTCCTCCAATTCTATTATTCGTGCCTCTATTCTTCGCTCAAACACATTAAAACGATCTCCATTCAAGTCACTAGGGCCTGCCATCCCAAGACTAGGCTCTGATACCACCTAACACAGGACAAGCGTTGATGGGCTCACGATTTCGTTCGTGAAGACGTATTTATATTGATATCGTTCAACAAGATGTAACTTGAAATTGGCTAGACACTAACTCGAAACAAGTTTTTATGAAAAAACACTCTATTTATTACTCTGAATACTCAAACAATAACTGCTCCCAAACACTTAATCCTATGGTTTATATAGAGATAATTAGGATCAAGCTACAAATGTGAAAGAGTATTAGACAATTCAAAAGCAAGTAAAATTCAAACATTGCAGCAAATCAAAGTCCTAAAGTGCTGCTGGAAAGTCTTAAAGTGTTTCCTGGAATTTAAATTCTAAATTGGTTGCTAAAAAGTCCAAAAGAGCTGCTAAAAAGTCTTAAAGTGCTTGCTGGAATTTAAATTCTAACTTGGTTATTGAAAAGTCCAAAAGAGTTGCTGGAAAGTCTTAATTTTCAGCATGTCAAACTTGTAGAATGGAGGTCTTACTCCTCCACAATCTTCTTCATTTTGGACTTCATGGGTTGGTTACAATCTTTTAAGAATGCTAAGGTCTAATTGTGCTGTCCCCCATCATACACTCACCAAGGAATGGAAAATATACACTAATTCCTTTGACACCACGACACATTTATGAGGATCATATTAGGAGTAAAGAGAGTGAGCAAAAGTATGAGAGTGGAAAAGAGATTGGAGAGTAAGAGTGCTAGTGAAGCCGAGAGCTTGAAAGAAAACCAAATTGAGAGTGCGCATGAACAAAAATTAGAGAAGTGCAAAGAAAAATGAGAGCTTGAGTGAAAAGAACAAGAGTGAAAAACAAATTGAGTGGTTATGCAAAAGAGAGTGGCATGAGGGAAGCCTATATGGCTAAGCAACCTATGTATGTATTTGTGTACCAAGACACTTATTTTGCTAACTCTAACCTTGATTCTTCTTTGCCTAGCGTTGTGTATAATTTGTTGCAAGATTTTGAGGACGTGTTCCTTGAGGATATACCACATGGACTGCTGCCAATTAGAGGGATTGAGCACCAAATTGATTTTGTTCTTGGTGTAGAAATTCCTAATAAACCTGTCCATAGAACTAATCCCAATGAGACGAAGGAGTTAGAAAGGCAGATTAGTGAATTATTTTAGAAAGGATATGTGCGTGAGAGTATCAGTCTATGTGCTATTCCTGTGTTGCTGGTACCTAGAAGGACCTTGGTGTATGCTTGTTGATTGTCGCACCGTCAACAAAATCATTGTAAAGTATAAACATCAAATTCCTAGGTTATATGACATTTTAAATGAGTTTCATGGATCTTGTGTATTTATTAGGATTGATTTAAAAAGCGGATATCATCAAATTAGGATGCGTGAAGGTGATGAATAAAAAACTTAAAACAAAACATGGTTTATATGAGTGGTTAGTAATGTCTTTTGGTTTATACATTCCTGCATTTAATGAATCATGTTTTGCACACATTCATTGGAAAATTTGTTGTGGTTTACTTTGATGACATCTTAGTGTATAGCAAGAGAGTGGAAAAGCATGTTGAACACTTGCAATTATTACTTAATGTCTTAAGGCTAGAAAATTTATATGCTAATCTAAAAAAGTGCTGCTTTTGTACAGATAGAGTTGTAGTTTGGGTTTTGTTGGTTTAGCCAAGGAAATTTAAGTAGATGAGGAAAAGGTCAAGACAATCAAGGAATGGCTGATACCTAAGTCAATTGGGGATGTGCATAGTTTCCATGGTTTGGAAAGCCTTTATAGAAGGTTTGTCAAAGATTTCAGAACCTTAGCTGCACCATTGATGAAGGTGATAAAGAAGAGTATCGGATTCAAGTGGGAAAAGGCGCAAGAAGAGGTGTTTAACTTGCTTAAGGATAAACTTTGTATTGCAACATTAATGCTTTATCTGACTTTACTAAAATGTTTGAGATTGAATCTGATGCTTCAGGTGTAGGTATTGGAGCTGTTTTTAAGTAGGAGAGATGACTGTTAGCCTATTTTAGTGAAAAGCTAAGTGAGGCAACCTTGAATTATCCCACATACGGCACGGAGTTATACGCATTGGTTCGAGCTTTAGAGACATGGCAGCATTATTTATAGCCTAAGGAGTTTGTCATTCATACTGATCATGAGAGCTTAAAGTATTTGAAGAGCTTAAAGCATTTGAAGGGTCAAGGAAAACTCACCAAAGACATGCTAAATGAATTGAATTTATTGAGACATTCCCTTATATAATCAAGTACAAACAAGGGAAGGAAAATATTGTGGCAGATGCATTATCTAGAAGGTATGTTTTACTCATTAATTTAGATGCATAATTATTAGGTTTTGAGTATAATAAGGAATTGTATGCTAAAGACCATGGTTTTGCTAATGTATACAACGCATGTGAGAAATCTGCCTTTAATAAGTTTTATAGGCACGATGGATTCTTATTCAGAGAAAACAAGTTATGTGTGCCTAAATCCTCTTTACGAGAGTTGTTTGCTAGAAAGGCTTATAGAGGAGGTTTAATGGGCCATTTTGGAGTTAAAAAGACTTTAGATGTTTTTGAAGAACATTTTGTTTGGTCATATATGAAATCTGATGTAAAAAAATTGGGTGAAAGTTTTGTTACTTATAAACAAGTTAAGTCTAAAATTTTGCCTCATGGTTTGTATACACCTTTGCCTGTGCCTAGTGAATCTTGGACTAATATTTCTATAGATTTTGTATTGGGTTTACCTAGGTCTAAATGGGGCCAAGATAGTATTTTTGTTGTGGTTGATAGGTTTTTGAAGGTGGCTCAGTTTATACCATGTCACAAGACTGATGATGCCACGAATATTGCTGATTTATTCAAAGAAGTGGTTAGATTGCATGGTGTGCCAAGAAGCATAGTGTATGACCACAATGTTAAGTTTCTTAGTCAATTTTGAAGAACTTTGTGGAAGAGGCTTGGAGCCAAGCTGTTGTTTTCAACAACATGCCATCCACAAACTGATGGACAAACTTGAGTAGTGAATAGGACATTAGGAGCTTTGTTGTGTTCCATCATTTAAAAGAACTTGAAGAATTTGGAGGAATCTGCCGCATGTTGAGTTTGGTTACAATAGGAGTGTGTATAGCACCATTAGATTTTCACTATTTGAGATTGTTTATGGTTTTAATCCATTAACACTATTAGACTTACTTCCATTACCAGTTGAGGAAAGGGTGAATCTAGATGGTAAATAGAAGGCATAATTGTTAGGCAACTACATGAGAAAGTTAGGCAGCATATAAAAAGCGTAATTAGCAATACGCTAAGCAAGCTAATAAAGGGTGCAAGCAAGTGGTATTTGAGCCTGGTGATTGAGTATGGTTGCATATGTGAAAGCAAAGATTTCCTACACAAAGGCATTCTAAGTTGCATCCCAAAGGAGATGGTCAATTTCAAATCATTTAGAAGATCAATGACAATGCTTATAAATTAGATTTAACGTTTCTGATCTTTCTTATTTTGATATAGGTGATGGTGATTTGAGGACAAATCTTTTTGAACGAAGGGAAATGATGAAAATTTAGGCAGCAACAATGGAAGAAACCATGATTTGTTGCACATTAAGGATATTCTAATCACGAGGGCTAAAGCTAAAAGGATGCACCAAGCTTTGCAGGGCTAAATGAAGAGAGTTGGGCCAAAACATAAGGGGTTATATTTGCATAAGAAGAATAAGGCCTGGTAAATTTAATTCAAGCCCAGGGTTGAAGAATATATTTATATTCAATATTAGTGGGCTAATATTGTTAATAAAGCCTAATTATGTTGCTTATGATATGTTGGGCATGCCTATGCTATTTAAGGCTGGAAAAAAATCTTATTTAAGTTGATGAATTTATTTCCTTTGAATTTGTCAAAACAGCACAAAATAAGGATTAGGACTAAACCTTCCTTATTAAGTTTAATCCTTATTTGGCAAGAAATAAGTAGATTACCTTTTGATTTTTAGGATTTCTAAAGGCTATAAATACTTTGTTAAAGCCTTCGAAACAGTGGGCTTGGTTATTGAGAATTTCACAAAGAATAAAACCTATCCAGCTTTATTCTCTTGAGAACTTGTGATTCTTTTTTATCCAGTTTATCTTCTAGTGCATAAACTTGACTTATCATTCATCATATAACCTTGATTCTTGTCTCCTTATTAGACAACGAGTCTTGGTTCTCTTTTTTGAATCTGAATTAGTATTTCTGGGTTTGTTAACAATGTATTGGTGTTGGGTTTCACCTTTTTAGGTGTCGTTCGCATCACATCTGTTATCTTTTGATTTAAGCCATGCAAGAACCTAGCCATGGTGGTTTCTCTGTCCTCCTCTACACTTGCTCGAATCATAACAACCTCCATCTCTTTACAGTACCCATCAACACTCCTAGATCCTTGAGTTAGATGCTGCAACTTGTTGTACAACTCCCGATGATAGTAACTAGGAATGAAGCATCTTCTTATAATGGTCTATATCTTGTTCCACGTCTCAATAGGTCATTCATGATTTCTCCTCCTTTCCTTCAACAATTGATCCCACCAAACAATAGCGAAATCTGTGAATTCAATTGCAGCAAATTTTACCTTTTTGGCCTCAGAGTAGTTGTGGCATTTAAAGATCATCTTTATCTTCATCTCCCATTCCAAATAAGCATCGGGGTCGTTTTTACCTTGGAATGATGGAATCTTTACGTTATGCTTCCTAAGTCATCTCTTTGCCTAAGTCTTCCCCTCCTAGCATCTCTATCTCCATATCTATGCCAAATTCTATCCTAGTTCATTGGTGGTTCATCTAGCTCATCCAACTCCTTAACATCTCCCAATTTTACCTCTGGTTGCACTCGTCTAAGTGGTTGCCCAATGGGACTATTTTGATGTTACCCTCTATTTCCAACCTATCCATACTCTTATGATTTTGCTCCAATTCGATCCTTAGCACCCGCCTCATCTTGCCCAACAATGCCTGTAGCGTTAGGTTTGGGTTGGTTGGTTGTTGTACCTTTTCGGTTGAGTTTTATTCTTGATTGTGTAATATTTTTAGAATCTGATTTGAGCCTAAGCTCTGATACCAAATGATGTGAACCTCACAAAGAAAAGTGATACTCGATGCTCAATAAGGTTTCTTTGTCCAAGAATTATTCTAATTCAAATTTTTAGATTAAAAAATACAAAGAACTTGACCTCATTGTCTATAAAAAAAATTAGAACTAGAGGTATAAGAAATTGTGGCGCTACACTTAAGGTGGATTAGAAGTTGTGAGTGATAAGTCTAGATGAATGCCACAAGATGAAATCTTGATAAGTTTTGAATAAAAGTTCTTTGAAAAACTTAAGAGAAAACTCTCACAAATTTTATTTCATAAATTCTATGTTCTCCAAACTGTTTCTATCCCTATGGTATTTATAGAGACCATATTGGATGTCAAGTTACAACTGTCAAACTTATATTTTAAACTTAAAACTACCCTTACACTCGAAGTCCAAAATTATAGCTATCAAAACAAATGTAACAAACTTTCAGCTACACTCACTCCCAAAAGTCTACAATTAGATTTAACACAACAATTACAATTACAATTACAAAATTCAAACATAATCTCTACAAGCATGTTACTAAGTCTTAAATTTAAAAGAAAAGTCTTCAATTCCAGCAAAGATGTCAAACTGCACTTACTAATTGTCTACTTTCCTTCTTAATTAAAGTCTTCAATTTCAGCCAATATGTCAAGCTTCACTTACTAAGTATCTAACTTTCCTTCTTAACTTTCTATAAAAAGCTAAGAAACCTGTGCTGTAAAACTTAGAATTTCATGGTTTTCCTTGAAATTGATTTTCCTTCAAGCTTTTCATTCCTTTGTAAATGCATCAATTCTAGAAGATTAGTGACTTGAATATAGCATGAAATTGTGATGTCTCAATTAGCCAATTTAATGACATATTCATTTTCTTGGTTCTTGCCATTGCCATTGGACTCCCATGGATGCTCAATGGACCTTGAGAAGTTTTGGTAGTCTAGTTCGGTATCACTTATCCTCCTTGTGGATCTCTGAAATTAATGTCTTATCCTCCACTTTAGGTGTGTTCATCAAAATTTGCACCACACACGCTATTGGTTTTCCTCTCCTTCAGCTTCCTAATTTTCATAATCACCATCAATTTTCTTGAGTTCAACATCATCTGGATCCACTTCATCCCTTTCTAGATGAGAAATATTCACAAACTTTTGCCTAGGACATTCACTAGATCCATGCCCCATTTTATTACATTTAATAATCTTTGAACTCTCCACTTTTTCTTTCCCATTAGTTTTAGGCTTCCTTTGATTAATCTATCTATCATTAGACTTTGGAGTTTTATTTTCTGGTGTAGTATGAGTAGGTTTAGTGTTTAGTTCAATTTGGGAATAAGTATGTGTTTTAGGGTACTTCTAATTTTTGGCTAGTCTCTCAGCTCTCAATGCTAAGTTCTGAGTTTGATCAATTGACCAAATTTGTTGTATACAAGGTACCATTTTGAACCATCAAACCTTAAAGGCTTATAAGACATGAGATCCCAGGTTCGACATTGTTTAGGGGAGTAGGTTACCTACGGGGGTGTGAGTGGTGTGGCAGTTAATACCCTAGTGGACCCAAGGTGTTGGGTGGGCTCCATACACTCTTACAAAAAGGCTAGCCTTTTTGTTAGAGTGTGTAGGACCCACCAACTCCTTGGTCCACTAGCTGGGTAACACCTAGAGCCACTAGCGTCCCAGCACATAATTCTCCGGTTACCTGCACCCCTAAGGAATCGAACCCCCACCCTCATCTCATGGAGGTATTATAGGCCTTTAGAGGTTCGTCCTTGTACCCATTGGGATTTATGTGTATGCGCCATCCCATTATGTATAAATATTTAATGATAGTATTTATACAATTATCATTTCTAATAAAATTATTAATATTATTTATAATAAATGGTAAGATGATTGTAACGTTTCAGACATTGTATAATCTGAAGGAGTTCAGATATGGTCTAAAGGAGTTTAGATCAGTGTTAAGAGTTAGCACATTAATAGAGTTAGCAAAATTTAAATAGTTAAAGCCTTGTCTGAAATGGGACAATGACCTGATAATATATTTATAATGACATAGCTGTAAAGAGTTGCAAATGGTGCTAAGAAATGTCATTATGCAAATATGTTCTCAAAAATTGATGTTCCTGATCTAATTTCATCGATGCGGATCAATCGGTGGAACCCATTAATATAGATTAGTGTATGTCTATATCTGGATGGTCCAGATGGTTAGAATTAGAAAACTATGACCTTAGTGGAAGCTCGTATAGACATACAGGTATTCAGTGAGGACTGGATATTGAACAGACTCACAACGACTTCCAATAGACATCTCATAAAGCCGTCAATGGAAGGTCTTTTAAGTTTAGTAGTATTTGTAGTCCTTTGACCTAAGCGCCACGATGGACTTGTGACTGATCCACCATACTTTAGTTCCACACATGTCAGAGATCTTTCATGGTCTGACCGTTGTGTGTCGTTGGATATGGTCTGATGCTCATAGAGTCTGGTGTGTGTAGATATGGGATCCATCAGCTCATTTGAGTGGGTTATATATCCTGATGCTCTAAGATTGTATTTCAAAAAGTCTTGTGGCCATAAGCATAAACCTCAAAATATATTCCGAATGGATAAATAATATCACAAAAGTGTTTGTGGATATTGTTTAAGGAAATATAAATCTAGTAGCAAGTTAAACAACATATTATATGCATAATTCTAATGCCAGAGCTTCGGGACACCAATGTTAGAGAATTGGGAGATCTTTATGAAACCATATCTCAAGCTACAAGAGTTGGATATTTTGGTGTGCAGTGGCCATAGATGGACTTAGAATCTCGAAACGAGCCAACGGCATATTATACGTGTGATTTTGACACCGAATCTCTAAGACAACCTTGTCGGAGAATTGAGAGAATCTTCGAGAAATCATATCTCGAGCTATAGGGGTCTGAATTGCGCATATGATATTCTGTTTTGAAGCTATCAGTGTGCCCTACCTTTAACCTATTGGTCTCAATGTGAGGCCTACAAATCAAGGCCAAAATTTGTCATTTGGACCTTCAAATCGCTCGCTCAACCTCGGCCAAGATATTTTCTCATGCTTCGCGGAATATTATATTTTTTTTTATAGAAAACGTATTGACATACAACTTTTTTTTGTTAAAAGGTTTTGATTTATTACAATTTTCCTATGCCATATTAAACAAAATTTGAAAACCTCAAAAAGTTCGTATACCTTAGCCCCAAAGAGCCTTTTGGAGGTTTCAAGCCTCGAGAGTTAGATATTTTGATGCAAAGTGGCCGTAATAGACTTAGAATCTCGAAATGAGTTAAACGCCATCTTATACGTGCAATTCTGACACGGGACCTCTGGGACGCCTTTATCAGAGAATTGAGAGAATCTTCACAAAAGCATATATCGAGTTACAGGCATCCAAATTGCGCATATGATGTACCGTTTTAAAGCTATTGGCACAACCAACCTTCAGCCTATTGGTCTCAATGTGAGGTCTACAAATTGAGGCCAAAATCAGTCATTTGGGCCCTCAAATCACTCACTCAAGCTCGGCCAAGGCATTTTCTTCTACTTCAAGAAATTTTATCTTTTTTTTTATATAGAAAGCGTATTGAGTACAGATTTTTCTGTTGAAAGCCTTTTATTTTTCTACGCCAAAATAAACAAAATTTGAGAAACTCAAAAAATTCTTGTACTTTAGCCTTGGACTACATTTTTTAGGGTTTTGAGCCTCGAGAGTTAGATATTTTGGTGCAAAGTGGCCTTAGATGGACTTTGAATCTCGAAACGAGTCAAACGGCATATTATATGCTTGATTTTGACACTAGACCTCTGAGACTCCTTTGTCGGAGAATCGAAAGAATCTTAGAAAACCATATCTCGAGCTACAGGCATCCAAATCGTGTATATGATGTACCATTTTAAAGCTATCGGTGCGCTCTATGTTCAGCCTATTGGCTTCAATGTGAGGCCTGGGATCGAGGTAAAATTCGTCATTTGTGTTGGAACTTATGCTTACATGCTATCTCATTTTGTATAAATATTTTATTTTATAATATTTATGCGGTGCTTTTTATTAAATTGCTAATTTCATTAGTCAAATGGTACAGTGCTTGTTACGCTACAGACATTGTAAGAACTGAAAGAGTTTAGATCTGAGTTAAAAGAGTTTAGACCAACACTAATGGTTAGCAATGCTGAGAATTATAAATGCTAACAATTAGCACTACTAGAGTTAGTAAGTTATAAAAGTCAGTGAAATCTAAAAGTTAGGACCTTGTTTATATATGGACATAGATCCGGTGGTACATCAGTAATAACATAGTTGCAAGAAGTTGCAATCGGTGCTGAGAAATGTTTTTATGCATATGTATTCTCAAACACGATGTTCCTGATCTCATTCACCAATGCAGGTCTGTCGGTGAAACCTTTTATTATAGATTAGTTTATGATCATATCTAGATGGTTATTCTTAATTGACCATGGGAGCATGATAGTTTTCTTAGTTCTTTTATATGGATGAAAAAGTTATCATTGGAAATTATATTAGTATGTTACCATCAGTTAAGAGCTATCTAAACAAGAACTTCTCCATGAAGGATTTAGGAAAGGCTTCCTATATACTAAGTTTTATAAACGATTTGGGATTTGGGATTTGGGAAGGTATCAGCTTCTTATACACTAAGTTCCTATATACTAACTTCTCCATGAAGGATTTGGAAAAAGCTTTATAGAGATGGAGCTAGAAAGCTGAAAGGACTCTACTAATCATCATACATCGATAGTTTCTTAGAAAGGTAAAATTTTACTAACTATAAGACAGCTAATATGGTCTAAACATGGCATTCATCTTTCGAGGAGAATGTATTCTCAGACGGAAGCTGAAAGCGTTACAATGTCTAATATGTCATATGCATCAGCTGCTGGCAGCCTGGTGTATGTTATGATGTGTACTAAACCTAACATCAACATGGCTATAAGTGTTACTAACTGATATCAATCTGATCCAGGTGATAACCATTGGATGGTAGTCAAACATGTCCTTAAATACCTTAAGGGTATAAAGGACAAGTTTCTAATTTATGGAGATAGTGACCTGCCAATTAGAGGATACACAGATTCAGACTTCCAGTCTGATTCAGATGATAGCAAGTCTACATCTGGATATGTGTTTATCCTCAATAGTGCCGCAGTGAGTTGGAAGAGCACCAAATAGGGATCTACAACTGATTCAACAATAAAAGCAGAATATATTGCAGCCTCTGAGGCAGTAAAAGAAGCTATGCAGATACGCAAGTTCATCGCTGAGCTAGGAATTATCCTTACCTCGATGGATCCTATCCCATTATTCAGTGATAATAACGAGGCCATTATACAAGCCAAAGAGCCAAGATCATACAAGAGATCTAAATATATAGAGAGAAATACCACAGAATTAGAGATCTTGGCTATGGGAGATGTAATAATTTCTAGAGTTGACTCTGTAAATAATGTAGCGAACCTACTGACTAAAACCTTAACTCCAAAGATTTTTGAGAAACACGTGGAGTCTATGGGTATTAGATACCAGTATGAATGGCACTAGAACAAGTGGGAGTTTGTTAGGACTTGGGCTTACGTGCCATCCTATTTTGTATGAATATTTTATTTTATAATATTTATGTAGTACTTTTTATTAAATTGCTAATTTCATTAATTAAATGGTACAATGCTTATTATGCTACAGACATTTTATGATCTAAAAAGAATTGTAATGGGTGCTAAGAAATATTATTATGCATGTGTATTCTTAAACACGATGTTCCTGATCTCATTCATCGATGCGGGTCTGTCGGTGAAATCTTTTATTATAAATCAATGTATGACCATATCTAGATGGTCTAGATGGTTGTTCTTAGCTGACCATGGGCTTACCGGAAGCCTGTATTACATACGAGTATTCAGTGACGACTGAATACTGAACAGGCTCAACGAGGACCTAAATAGACATCCTATGAAGCTGTCAATGGTTAGTCCACTCGCGTTGAGTAGTGTACGTGGTCCTTTGACCTAAGTGCCACGGTGGACTTGTGAGTAATCCATCGTGCTTTAGTTCCACATATGTCAGAGAACTTTCATGATCTGGTCGTTATGCGTTTTGCTGGGTATGGTTCAATGCTCATAGAGTCTGGTGTATACAGATATAGGATCTGTTAGCTCATATGGGTGAGCTGTATATCCGAATGCTTCAAGATTGTATCTCAGAATGACTTATGGCCATAAGATTTAAACTCAAGAAAAGAGTTTCTCATAAGGTAAACAATATTGCAAAGGTGTTTGGGTGTTTTATATATCGAGATAAGTGTCTGGAGATAGGTTCACAGATGAGCGTGTAGAGATTTGACGGTGATGATCTATATCCCTACTCCTCTAGGATATAGATGGCAGAAGGATTATACATATGCGCGATGACTTCAACTTGTATGGTCTACTGCACTGATTTGTAATATCTCTGACGTGTGTGTGGGGCATCGATCTTGGACTCACGAAATAATTCTGTTTGACAAATCGGGTGTGGACCTAGGGAGTCCCATAATTTGAAGTGTACTCATTGTGCACTGGGGTAGCGTACCAGATTAAATAGTTCAATCTAGTAAATTTTGGCAAACTGGACATTTGCTTTAGTATCACTCAGGATGTGCACATGTCAAGACTTAAGAGTTAAGTACATAAATTAGTTAACAATAGTTTTTTACCAATAAGATGATGACATGTGGCACATTGTAAGCCAATTATTGTTTGACTTAGAAATTACCAAAATGACCTTGTTAGACAAGCAAGATCATTATTTCATTAATTAAATTATTTATTGAATAAAATAAATATAATAATATTTGATATTATTATTTTAATCAAGTCAAACAACTATTATTTATTACATTTATGCACATGTTTTATTTGTTTTAATATGATTAAAATAAAGAGATAAAACATGTATGCATGGCCAATTCTTATAAGTGAGGCCAATATGTGAAATGCAAAAATTGAAATTGTTTCTTCTTTTCCTTGTGATATTCGGCCATCACTCATGCATTATTAAGCATTTGATTTGTTTAATGTAAACATATCAAAAACAAGTGCAAAAGGCAAGTCCATGGCGGGGCCAATACTTGTAAATATGAATTTATTCTAATTTGCTCTACAAGGGCGGCCAAGTGCATCCATTTGTTGTTTTGTTTTCATTTGTTTATTATAAACAATTATAAACAAATATAAATGGCAAGTGTTGCCATACTTGTGGGCCTTTGAATGCTTAAATTATTAGAGGGAAAACACATACAAATAAAAAGAGCAAAATTTGCTCATTTGGAGTGCCACACTGCCATTTTGAGAGAAAGAAAAATGAAGTGCTAAATTTTCAAGTGTTGTGAAATATGTTCAAGAGTTAAACCTTTTCTCTTCTTCTTCACACATGGCCAAAAATGCTACAACATATAATGAAGTCATTTTGTTGTTTAAAGCGTTAAACTAGAACAAAGTTATTCATTTTTGTGTAGACAAGTCCTAAGCTTAAAGAGTTAAGCACTTTTAATTTAAGAGTTAAACTAGGATTCAAGTATTGAATCCTTTGCTGGAATCAAGTTACCATTCTAGACTTTCTAAGCCCACCAAGTTGAGAGCTAGAATTCACAACAAGCACATTTCAAGGCGGGGACTTCGGTTAATTTAAAGACTAAAGGCTTGCCAAGGTAATTCTCATCAAACCCTTGTAATTGCAGTTATGAGATAATATGAAAAGCTTATGTGTTTATCACCTAGGAAATTGGATTTTTAAATTTCTGCCGCGCACAAATATGTATATGATGAATGTTTTGTAATAATGAACACAATCCCACATGTATGCACCCTAAGATAATTAACACTCATTGTTTGGGCCCCCTAATCGCTCACTCAAGCTTGGCCAAGGCATTTTCACTTGCTTCGGAGAATTTTACCTTTTTTTTTATAGAATGCGTATTGATGTATGGCTTTTTCAATTAAAAGTTTTTGACCTTTGACTATTATTCTATGTGAAAATAAACAAAATTAAAGAACCTCAAAAATTTCGTGTACCTTACCCTAGACTGCATTTTTGGGAGTTTCAAGCCCCGAACGTTAGATAAATGAGTACAAAGTGGCCGTAGATAGACTTAAAATCTTGAAACGAGTCAAAAAGTATATTATACGCGTAATTCTGATACCGGACCCCAGGATCCCCTTGTCGGATAATCGAGAGAATCTTTAGCAAATCATATCTCGAGCTACAAGCGTTCGAATTGTGCGTGTGATATACTATTTCGAAGCTATCAGCATGCCCTACCTTCGACCTGTCTGCCTCAATTTGAGGCCTATGGATCGAGGTCAAAATCCATCGGTTGGGCCCTCAAATCGCTAACTCAAACTCAGTCAAGTCATTTTCACCTGCTTCGAAGAATTTTATCTTTTTTTACAGAAGCGTATTGACGTACAACTTTTCCGTTAAAAGTTTTTAACTTTTTACTATTTTGCAGCACCAAAATAAACAAAATTAGAGAACCTCCAAAAGTTTGTGTATCTAATCCCCGAAGCGAGATTTTGGGGTTTCAGGTCTGATATTTGGATATTTTAGTGCGAAGTGGCCATGGATGGACTTTGAATCTCAAAATGAGTTAAACAGAAAATTATACGCGTGATTCTGACATCGGACCTCTTGGACCCCCCTGTCGAAGAATCTAGAGAATCTTCAAAAAAATCATATCTCGAGCTACAGGCATCTAAATCGCGCAAATAATATACCGTTTCGAAGCTATCGGCATGCCCTACCTTCAATTTATTGGTCTCACTAGGAGACCTATGGATCAAGGTCAAAATTTATCGCTTAGAGAATTTTATCTTTTTTTTATAGAATACGTATTTATGTTTGGATTTTTCCGTTAAATATTTTAAAGTTTTTTACTATTTTTCTGTGCTAAAATAAATAAAATTTGAGAACCTCAAAAAAGTTCATGTACCTTAGCCCTAGACCGTGATTTTGGGGGTTTCGGTTGCCAAGAGTTAGATATTTTAGAGCGAATTGGTCGTAGATAGAATTTGGAAATAATTAAAATGGTATATTATACGCATGATTCTGACACCGGACCTCTAGGACTCCCTTTTCGGAGAACAGAAGAATCTTCAGGAAATCATATCTCAAGCTACAGGCATTCGAATCATACATATAATGTACCATTTCAAAACTATCAACGCGCCTTATCTTTAACCTATTAGCCTAATTTGGAGGCCTACTAAACAAGTCCAAAATCCATTGTTTGGGCCCTCAAATCACTCGCTTAAGCTCGACGATTGTATTTTCTCCTGCTTCAGGGATTTTTATCATTTTTTTATAGAATGAGAATTGATGTACGGCCTTTTTTGTTAAGAGTTTTGGTTTTTTGATATTTTTCTATGCCAAAATAAATAAAATTCGATAACCTCAAAAAGTTCATGTACCTTAGCCCTAGACCTACTTTTTGGGGGTTTTAGGCCCTAACAGTTGGATATTTTGATGTGAAGTGGCCGTAGATGGACTTAGAATCTTGAAATGAGTCAAACGGCATATTATACATGTGATTTTGATACTGGACCTCCAAGAATCCCCTGTCGGAGAATCGGGTGAATCGTTTGGAAAACTATATCTCGAGTTACAGGCTTCTGAATCGCGCATATGATTTACCGTTTTGAAGCTATTAGTGTGCCCAACCTTCAGCCTATTAGGCTCAATGTGAGGCCTGTGGATCGAGGTAAAAATTCGTCATTGTGGCCCTAAAATCGCTCGCTCAAGGTTAGCCAAAGCATTTTCTCATGCATCGTAGAATTTTATCTTTTTTTTCGAGAATGAGTATTGATATACGGCTTTTTTTGTTAAAAGTTTTTGATTTTTTTACTATTTTTCTATGTTAAAATAAATAAAATAAGAGAACCTCACAAAGTTAGTGTACCTTCGCCCCAGACTGCATTGGATATTTTAGTACGAAGTGACCATAGATGGACTTAGAATCTTGAAATGAGTCCAGAATATTATACGCATGATTCTGACAATGGACCTCTGGGACCGTCGTGTCGGAGAATTGGGAGAATCTTCAAAAAATCATATCTCAAGCTATAGGCATCCAAATCACACATATTATGTACCATTTCGAAGCTATCGGCGTGCTGTACCTTCAGCCTATTGGCCTTAATACTAGGCCTAAGGATCAAGGTAAAAATTTATTGTTTATGCCCCTCAAATCGATCATTCTAAATCGGCTAAGGCATTTTTACCTGCTTTGAAGAATTTTATCTTTTTTTTTATAGAATGCTTTTTGACGTAGGGCTTTTTTCGTTAAAAGTTTTTGATTTTTTTTTCTATTTTTCTATGTCAAAATAAACAAAATTAGAGAACCTCTAAAAGTTCATGTACCTAAGCCCCGGAGCACTTTTATAGTTTCAGGCCACAAGAGTTAGATATTTTGGTGCAAAGTGGCTATAGATGGAATGAAAATCATGAAACGAGTCAAATGGTATATTATATGCGTGATTCTGACACCAAACTTCTGAGACCCCCCTGTCGGATAATCGGGAGAATCTTCAAAAAATCATATCTCGAGCTACAAGAGTTTGAATTGCACATATTATGTACGTTTCAAAGCTATTGGCATGCCCTACCTTCGCCTATCATCCTTAATATGAGGCCTGCGGATCGAGGTCAAAATACTTTGTTTGAGCCCTCAAATTGCTCGCTAAATCTCGGCCAAGGCATTTTCACTTGCTTCGGAGAATTTTATCTTCATTTTTAGAATGTGTATTGATGTACGACTTAGAATTTGTGGCAAAATATAAAAACAAATTTAAGAGTCTCAAAAAGTTCGTGTACCTTCCCCTCATGGACTATTTTTTTGGGGGGGTTTGGGCCCCAAGAGTTTGATACTTTGGTAGGAAGTGGCTGTATATGGACTAAGAATTTCAAAACGAGTCAAACGGCATATTATACGAGTGATTCTGATACCTTCAGGACCCCCCTTTCAGAGAATTGAGAGAATCTTTGAATAATCACATTTCAAGCTATAGGCATTCGAATCACGCAAATGATGTATCGTTTCAAAGCTATCGGTGCATCTTACCTTTCAGTCTATTGCCCTCAATGGTAGGCCCACAGATTGAGGTTAAAATCTATCATTTAGGCCATCGAATAGCTCGCTCTATCTCCGCCAAGGCATTTTCACATTCTTCGAAAATTTTATCTTTTTTTTACAGAATACATATTGACAGACGGCTTTTTTCGTTAAATGTTTTTACTTTTTTACTATTTTCTTGTGTGAAAATAAATAATATTAGAGAACCTTAAAAAGTTCGTGTACCTTAGCCCTTGACTGTATTTTTAGGGGTTTCGGGCTCTGAGAGTTGGATAGTTTAGTGCAAAGTCGCCATAGATGGACTTAGAATCTCAAAATAAGTCAAACGACATATTATACGTGTGATTCTGACAACCAGACCTCTAGGACCGCCCAGTCGAAGAATCGGGAGAATCTTCGGAAAACCATATCTCGAGCTATAGGCATCCGAATCGCACATATGATGTACCATTCTGAAGCTATCAGTGGACCCTACCTTTAGCCTATTGGCCTTAATATGACGCCTACCGATCAAGGTCAAAATTCATTGCTCACTTTAGTTTGGCCAAGGCAATTTTTACCTACTTGAAAGAATTTTATCTTTTTTATAGCATACGTACTGATTTACGTCTTTTTCTATTAAATTTGTTTTATTTTTTTTTCATTTTTCACAGCCAAAATAAACAAAATTAGAGAACCGCAAAAAGTTTGTGTACCTAAGTACTGAAGTGCCTTTTTAGGATTACAGGCCCCAAGAGTTGGATATTTTGGTATGAAGTGGCCATAGATGGACTTATAATCATGAAATGAGTCAAACAGCATATTATATGCTTGATTCTGACACAGACCTCTAGGACCCCTTATCGGATAATCGAGAGAATCTTTGGGAAACTATATCTCGAGCTACAAGCATTCGAATTGTGCATATGATGTACCATTTCGAAGCTATTAGTACACCCTACCTTCGGCCACTCGGCCTCAACGTGAGGCCTACGGATCTAGGTACAAATCTGTCAGTAAGGCCTTCCAATTGGTCACTCAAGCTCGGCCAAAGCATTTTCACCTGATTATGGGAATTTGTTTTTTTATTATTGAATGCATATTGACATATGTCTTTTTTCGTTAAATTTTTTTTATTTTTTTTATATTTTTCAACTCCAAAATAAACAAAATTTGAGAACCTCAAAAAGTTTGTGTACGTTAGCCTCGGACCGCCTTTTTGGAGGTTTCGAGCCCTGAGAGTTGGATATTTTGATGCGAAATGGCCATAGATGGACTTAAAATCTTTAAGTGAGTCAAACGGCACATTATACGCATGATTCTAACACCGGACCTTCAGGACCACCCTGTCAGAGAATTAGGAGAATCTTCAAAGCTATCGGCACGCCATATGTTCGATCTATTAGCCTCAATATTAGGCCTATGGATCAAGGTCAAAATTCATCATTTGGGCCCTCAAATCACTCTTTCTAGCTCGGCTAAGGCATTTTCACCTGTTTCAGAGAATTTTATCTTTTTTTATAGAATACTTATTTATGTACGGCTTTTTCAGTTAAATGTTTTTGATTCTTTACTACTTATCTATGTGAAAATAAATAAAATTAGAGAACCTCCAAAAGTTATGGTACCTAATTCCCGGAGTGCATTTTTAGAGGTTTCAGGCCTCGAGAGTTGGATATTTTGGTATGAAGTGGCCGTAGATAGACTTAAAATCTCAAAACGAATCAAACAACATGTTATACTCGTGATTCTGACACCACACCTCCGGGACCACTCTGTCAGAGGATCAGGAGAATCTTCAAAAAATTATATCTCTAGCTATAGGCGTCCGAGTTGCGCAAATGATGTACCGTTACGAAGTAATCAGCACGCCCCACCTTTGTCCTATTACGAATCAAGGTCAAAATCCATCGTTTGGGCCCTCAAATCACTCGCTCAAGCTTAGTCAAGGCATTTCTTCATACTCTGTGGAATGTTATCTTTTTTTTATAGAATGCGTATTTGTTAGGGATAATGCCCTGAAAGCATGTACTTGTACTATTTTTTTTATGAAATTAATAAAGTTGTAATTTTATACTTGATGAATGTTCATAATTTTTGACATAAAATATCAGAAAATCCCTTGTTTATTTTTGTAATCAAAACTTTAGTATATAATTGTTATATACAAGATGAATAAAGTTATGGATAATAAACAGAAAAAGTCCGTAATAAATTAATTAGAGTTTGGGATCTCTAATTAAATATTATTAGTGCGGTCCACAAACATTTAATATGTAGTAATCTTATCTGGATCACTAATGTAGTTACATTATGGTGGAGGCACTATATATAATATGATTATATAGGACTGGACCAGACGTAGTTTGAATTCTTACGTAAAATACTGTTGTTAATTAAGAATTCAAATAACGTCAACCGATGATCATATGCTGATTAACCTTAATCCTGAGTGATCATAAATTCCTATTTGTATCATTATATCATTTGAAATACTCGTTATGGTTTGTTTAAAGAACAGACTTCAAAGAAGCCCACTCTTCCCTTCACTGTAAAAACAAGAGGCTTGGTTTGGAATCCTTTGGTGGAAGAAAACTCTGCGTGGATTCAAGGTATGTTCTTATTAAATTTTATTTACTTTAACATCAAATTCATATATTCATAAGATCCTTAGATAAAAAGTATTTTTATTTAATGAAAACAAAGATTATAGAATTTTTGTTTTTCTATTTGCTGCGTTATGAATGTCATAATAATAAAACCATCCAACAACTGGTATCAGAGCGTTGGTTTCTTGAATATATGATTTTTATGTTATGATTTAGTTTATATTTTGCTGGATATGTATGTTTTAGTGGGTACTTGCATTTTTATATTATTTATGTGATGAATGATTGTTTTATGTATGGATCCTTTGGTCGTTAATTATATGGTCCTCTAAGATTGATTGTAATTTTTGATTGTAATTTTTTTTTATTAGATCAAAATTTTGTAAACCCATAAAGGGGTATAGGTTTATTTTTTGTAATATTTATTTTTATTTATTAAATGATGGACACGAATGCACAGTTCTACTTTACTCTTTTTGCCGAAAAGAAAAAGATTTGATAATATATTTATTTTTGTTTCTTGCCGCTGGAAGACCAAAAAAAAAAAACGAAAGAAAGAAAAGAAGCAGAAGGCGACAATAAAAGAAACAAAAATGGTTGTAAGGATATATTGTTATTTCTTTTTGTATAAAAGTAAAAAAAAAAAGGGGAGGGTGAGGGGGGGGTGGGGTGGGGGGTGAATAAGACAAAATAACTTAGTCAATTACTTTTGATTTTGGAAGGTGCCAACTATTGGTGCCCTTGCCAATTATGGGCTGCCATAGCCACTGTCACTACTGTTGGTAGTGAACAGTAGCAATTTATCAGCTGCTATCCGAATGGTGGCCAAAGGGATAGTGTTTGTGGCTGCTGTCACTATAGGCAGTAGTCTTCATGTTAGATGCAATTACGGCAATATAAGGCTCCTATTGAAAAGTTCAAATAAAATTAGATTTGATTCATTTGATGTGTGGGCTTTAAATGGATAATTTTAAAAAAAAAAAGGTGTCTAAGAGTTGGACTACCTTGCAAAATATATAATGGGCTTAAGAAAAGTTCTTAAATTCAAATGTATAAAATTACAAAAAAAGTGAATTGGGCTCGTTATGGATTTGAGAAAACCACATGCAACTGGGCCTACGTGCCTATTTTTTTTATGTAATTTATTTACTCTTATTTTATGGGTTGTAATTTAAAATCTTAGAGGACCCAGTCAAAGTTATATTAAATATTAATTTATGTTATTTATTTATGTGATGAATTATGACATGATCATGCATAATTACATGTCATGTATTTGTACCCACTCATATTATTGTAATATAACATGCATGCACGCCATAATTAAAATTTTAAATTTTTATGGCATATTATAATTAATAAGATTAAATTATTGGATTGATTAGCATGTTTAGAACTTGTATAATTAATCAAATAATATGAAATTAGATTTAATAGTTAAATTGGTAATTTCACGTTATTCTATGTAATCTAAATTAAATAGTTTAATTTAGGATTACTTACAAAATTATTAATAAAATTATTAATTTTATTATTTATAAAATTAAATAATTAATCCTATAATTATAACAAAAAATTAGATTCACCTAAATTGTTAGACTAATGAACCTAGACCCAATAAAATTGGACTTTATTAGGATTAATTAACTATACTTAGTAATTTATTATATGAGATATAATAATTTGCTGAAGTTATAAAACATAAAGATGTTTTATAAATTATAAAAACACAGTTAAAAATAGTGAGTGGGAGAGGGTACATAACAATGAACCCACTAATCTTCATTATTAGTACAATATCGTGAGATATAGGTGGTGCCTCGCGACACTTTTGATTTCGTCCTCCCTACGGAGGGTGTCCGCCTATTTAAATAGTAAGGTTAACTTCCTAGAGATAGGATTAAGTGATGTATTTCATAATTGACCGACCCTACGGCGGCATTTTTTGAGTTAAGTCATCTTAATTTGAAATAATGGGTTACACTCACAAAGATATAATTAAGAGGTTAATCATGTCTCGACTGAAATCAACGGTAGTTAATAGGTAAATGAAAATATGAGATATTTTGAAAATTTTCTATTAATTTGAGATAGTCTTAATTTTAATTTTAATTTAATGTGACCTACCCTACGGCGGCATATTAATTGTTAAATTGAACTATCGTGGATTAGTATATATATTTATGTGTTTAAATAAATGCAGTTATGCATTATGTTTACTATTCCAAAAATCGTTATGATATTTATTCAAGTATTCTTAAAATTGCTTTATTTATTTATTTATTTCAGCATCATGTTTGGAACAAACCCAATCACAGCCCTCTTAGCAAATGAAAAATTGACCGGTGATAACTTTGTAAAATGGAAAAGCAATATGAATATTGTGCTGATCTGTGAGGACCAAAAGTTCGTCCTTATGGAAGAGTGTTCTCCAGAACCTGTAGCCAATGCTCATCGTAATGTACGAGAGAAATATGAGAAGTGGATACAGGCCAATAATAAGGCCCGCTGCTATATGTTTTCCAGCATGAGCGATGTGCTTAGAATGAAGCACGAGCACTTGAAAACTACACATGAGATATGGGACTCTCTCCAAGCGATGTTTGGCCAGCAGTCGGAACAAAGCCGCCATGAAGCTACTCGTAGCTACATGAATGCTAAAATGAAATAAAGGAGTTCTGGTGCGTGAGCATATTTTGAACATGATCAATTTAATGCATCAGGCAGAGATCCATAGAGCCACCATAGATGATAAGACTCAAGTCAGCATCATTCTAAAGTCTCTTACTCCAGCATTTTCGCAGTTCAAAATAAATTATATTATGAACAAGCTCTCATATAGTATGACTCAGCTACTTAATGAATTGCAAACTTTTGAGGCTATATTAGATAAGCCTAAAGAGTCTGAGGCAAATGTTGCTGAAGCTAAAAAGTCTTCCTCTAAACAAAATAAAAAGAAGAAGAACATTGGTGGTGGTTTAGGTTATGGAGGAAAGGCCAAGAAAGCCTTTAACCGCAGTAAGAGTAAAAAAAAGGACTCCAAAGTAAAGAAAGGAAAGTGCTTTCACTGCGGAGTCGAGGGGCATTGGAAGAGGAACTGTAAAAAGTATTTCTCCGAGCTGAAAGAAAAGAACAAAGGTAAATATGGTTTACTAGTTTTAGAAGTCTGTTTAGTGGAAGATGAACTTTTCTCTTTGGATAATTGATTCAGGAGCCACTAATCATATTTGTTCTTCCTTGCAGATGCTTAGCTCTTCTAAAGAGCTCGCTGATGGGGACTTTACCATGTGGGTTGGCAATGGGGCAGTCATTTCAGCTTTAGCAGTGGGAGTGGCTAGATTGAATTTTGGGAACAATTTTTTAATTTTAAATAATGTTTATTTTATTCCTAGATTCAGAAGGAATTTGATTTCTGTTTCTAAGTTGCATGAACAATTGTTTAATATTTTTTTTTATAATAATGAGATTATTATTGGTAAAAATGGTTTAAATATTTGTCATGCAAAATTAAAAAATAGGCTTTATGTTTTAAGGCCCGATGAGCCCTCACTGCATAATTCTGAACTATTTAGAATAGAATATCCTAAATCTACTAAAAGGCAAAAGTTTTCTCCCAATGATGACAAGTATCTTTGGCATCTTAGATTAGGTCATATTAATCTGAATAGGATAAACAGGTTAGTAAAGGATAGTCCTTTAAGAGAGCTAAACGTTGGCACTCTTCCTGTATGTGAATCTTGTCTAAAGGATAAATGACTAAAAGACCCTTTTCAGCTAAGGGTGAAAGAGCCAAGGAACCACTTCAGCTTGTACATACTGACGTTTGAGGTCCATTAAATATACAAGTAAGAGGCAATTATGAATATTTTGTCTAATTTATTGACGATTATTCAAGATACGATTATGTTTACCTAATGCAAAGAAAATCTGAGACTTTTATAAAGTTTAAAGAATTCTTAGCAGAAGCTGAAAAGCAATTAGGTAAAACTCTTAAGACCCTTCGATCCGATTGAGGTGGTGAATACCTTGACACAGAGTTCAAGGATCACCTGTTGGAGCATTGGATTTTATCCCAACTAACAGCACCTGGAACAACACAGCAAAATGGTGTTGCAGAAAGGAGAAACAGAACCTTGCTAGATATGGTTAGGTCTATGATGAGCTACTCTTCACTACCGCCCTCATTTTGGGGTTATGCACTACAGACCGCAGTCAACATTTTGAATGTAGTACCTTCTAAATCTATCCAAAGTACACCCTTAGAGGTGTGGAATGGTAGTAAACCTAGTTTACGCCATTTTCGCATATGGGGGTGTCCGGCATATGTGCTGAAAGGAAAGACTGAAAAGTTAGAACGGCGAATAGAAGGTTGTTTGTTTGTAGGCTATCCTAAAGGCACAAGAGGAGGTTTGTTTTATAGTCCTCAAGAAAAGAAAGTGATTGTATCGACAAACGCCACTTTTCTTAAAAATGATTATATATTAAACTACAAACCTCGCAGTAAGATTGTACTGGAGGAAATGCTTTCTGATCAGATCAGACCTTTACCACTGACAGTTAGTGAACGACAAAGTCAGGTAACCACCAATTATGATCAGAACACCTTGGAACCTCGACGTAGTGAGAGGATAGTGAGACTACCTTCTCGTTACAGAGAGGAGGGAGAGGCATAAGTAGTTGTGTCTGACACAAGAGAAGACGATCCATTGACATATAGACATGCAATGGAAGATTCTGATAAAGAAAAATGGCAAGAAGCCATGAACCAAAAAATGGAGTCTATGTACTCCAATTCAGTCTGGGAACTTATAGATCCACCTGAAGATGTCAAGCCTATTGGATGTAAATGGATCTTCAAGAAGAAAAGAGGCGTGGATGGGAAAGTAGATACTTTCAAAGCAAGACTAGTGGCAAAGGGTTATACCCAAAAAGAGGGAGTCGACTATGAGGAGATTTTCTCGCCAGTAGCCATGATTAAATCCATTCGCATTCTCTTGTCCATTGCTGCATGTCTCAATTATGAGATATGGCAAATGGATGTCAAGACAGCCTTTTTGAATGACTATCTTGAAGTGAGCATGTACATGGTGCAACTAGAGGGGTTCGTGGTAGAAGGCCGGGAGCAGAAAGTCTGCAAATTGCTCAAGTCCATTTATGGACTTAAGCAAGCTTCAAGGTCTTGAAATTTAAGATTTGATAAGATAATTAAATCTTATGGTTTCGAGCAAAATGTTGATGAACCTTGTGTATACAAGTACATCAAGAACAAAAAAGTGGTTTTCCTAGTACTTTATGTGGATGACATTTTACTCATTGGGAATGATGTGGAAGCATTATTCAACATAAAGAAGTGGCTGGCCAAGAACTTCCAAATGAAGGATTTGGGAGAGGCAAGTTATGTCCTTGGGATCCAAATTATTCAGGATCGCAAGAACAGACTATTGGCACTATCTCAGGCATCGTATATTGATAAAGTGCTTACGCAATTTTTGATCCAAAATTTCAAGAAGGGTCAATTACCGACTCGACATGGAATTGTTCTTTCTAAAGAGCAATGTCCTAAGACACCTCAAGAGGAAGAAAATATTAGACGGGTTCCTTATGCCTCAGCAGTTGGCAGCCTCATGTACGGTATGTTGTGCACGAGGCCTGACATTTTCTATGCAGTGGAAATTGTTAGTCGTTATCAATCCAACCCTGGATTAGCTCACTGGATTGCGGTAAAGCACATTCTCAAGTATCTTCGGAGAACGAGAAATTATATGCTTGTGTATTCAGGTGGAGACCTGAACCCCACTGGTTATACTGATTCTGATTTTCAATCAGATAAAGATAGTCAAAAGTCGACATCTGGGTCAGTGTTTACTCTTTGTGGCGGAGCCATAGTCTGGAGAAGTGTAAAACAATCCAGTACTGCTGATTCAACCATGGAGGCTGAATACATAGCAGCTTGCGAAGCAGCTAAAGTAGCAGTATGGCTTAGGAAGTTCTTCATTGATCTGGAAGTTGTTCCAGACATGGAAAAACCATTGACCCTTCACTGTGATAATAGTGGGGCAGTGGCAAATTCAAAGGAACCCAGGAGCCACAAGAAAGCAAAGTATATAGAGAGAAAGTATCACTTGATCAGGAAAATAGTGCATAGAGGTGATGTGACAGTCATGAAGATAGCGTCTGAAAATAATCTTGCAGACCCGTTCACCAAGACATTACTGACTAAGTCGTTTGAGAGTCATATGGAGGGCATGGGTTTAAGAGACATGTCTCACCTGTTTTATGGCAAGTGGAAGATTGTTAGGGATAGTGCTCTGAAAGAATGTACTTGTACTGTTTTTTTTATGAAATTAATAAAGTTGCAATTTTATACTTGATGAGTGTTCATAATTTTATGACATAAAATATCAGAAAATCCCTTGTTTATTTTTGTAATCATAACTTTAGTATATAATTGTTATATACAAGAGGATTAAAGTTATGGATAATAAACAGAAAAAGTTCGTAATAAATTAATTAAATATTTTAGAGCGGTCCACAAATATTTAATATATAGTAATCTTATCCAGATCACTAATGTAGTGACATTATGGTAGAGGCACTATATATAATATGATTATATAGGACTGGACCAGACGTAGTTTGAATTCTTATGTAAAATACCATTGTTAATTAAGAATTCAAATAATGTCAACCAATGATCATATGCTGATTAACCTTAATCCTGAGTGATCATAAACTCCTGTTTGTATCATTATGTCATTTGAAATACTCGTTACGGTTTGTTTAAAGAACAGACTAAAAACTTGTATTTTGGGGGCATTGTGAGATAAACGGTTGGGAATATGATTTACAGATATGAAATCCATTCATTCCTAATGGAAGTTAGAAAGAAGGTGATATGAACCTTGCCAACAATGTGACAAAACCCAGCACCACAATATGGAATTGAACCCAAGATCTTCAAGACGCAGGTTTGACGAGTCTTAACCCTTGAGTCCGGTTGTTTGAACCCCACAAGAACAAGTTTGATAAGTTCAAGTCCTTTCAAGAATGAAAGAAGAACACAAAAACTCTCAAATATTATTGTCTGAAATCTGTCTCCCACTCTCAATCTCCATGGTATTTATAGAGACCATAAGAGATGTCAAGTTACAACTTTCAAATACAAATTTCAAACTTACAACTAATACAACAATTGAAATTACAAAATTCAAACTTAATCAAATTTTCAGAAAACATGCCTAAATCAAAGGGATTAGGATTCCTTGAATATTCAAATTTCCAGAAAACATGCCTAAATCAAAGGAATTATGTTTCCTTGAATATTCAACTTTCTAGAAATTCTGCCTTAATCAAAGTGATTAGGTTTCCTTAAATCTGATTTGGATTTATTTGAAATGTATTTGGGCTTATGCTAGGCCTCCATGTGTTTGCCTTCCCACAAACTTGTTGAATCAGCCCATTTAATACTTCTTTAAATTGCTTGACTCTAAGTCTTGTGATTGGCCTATTTGGCAAACTTAATGTATCATGTGATTGATGGACTTGAGCCCTTCCAAGCCCACGTGCGAGTTCTTTGTCTTGTATGCGTATAGGCTGTGATATGTCGTTTGCATTAGAAGGTTCTCTTAAGGGTTAATTCTAGAACTAAACGGCTAGAGCGCTCAATTTGTAATAATATTATAAATTAACTGTTCATTGGTGAATTAATGGTACTTAAGGATAAAGAAATAATTAGAGGGGTAAAATGGTAATTAACCTAACTATAATTATGAATCATCTATGGAGGGTTAAATTGTATGTAGTGATTGAATCAATGGACTGCTCTAAGTTTTCTGAGTAAATTATATTTACAATTTTAAGATTGCAATTCTAGGTTTTTAGTGGAATAACACTGGAATTAATAAATTAAATTAATTAATTAAAGAGTTTAATTAATTATTCAAAATTTATTGGAGCTTGAAATTGTAGGTCCATAGGTCCCCAATACCACCTCTTTCGTTATTACAGTGAACAAATAAAAAGGATTGTGTTATTACACAAATTGTTTGTGTCTAGAAAATAGTTTTCAAATACGTATATTTTATATTTGGATAAAATTAATTAATTAAGAATTAATTAATATAGATAAGATATTATCTAAATATAATTAAATATTTAATTTAAGAAATTAAATGAATAAAATCTTAAGGATAATTTTTGAAATTATCAAAAAGATTTTAATTTTAATTTTGGTGTTTTTCTTTTATTAAAAGACTAATAATGATCAAATGTTGGGTATTATACGTTAACCATAAAGAGTAGGACTCTATGTGGTTTACATGAATTAGGTCTCCTTTTAAGAGATAATAATTTAATTAGTAAATGTTATTAATTAAATTATTTTTTTTAAATAAGAAGACTAGTCTAAATAAAACACAAGACACATATATGAAAAACGCAGTATACGTATTTTTTCTTTAGAGAAGAAAAACAAAAAAAAAAGTCCACTCTTCCCTTCACTGTAAAAACAAGAGGCTTGGTTTAGAATCCTTTGGTGGAAGAAAACTCTGCGTGGATTCAAGGTATGTTCTTATTAAATTTTATTTACTTTAACATCAAATTCATATATTCATAAGATCCTTAGATAAAAAATGTTTTTATCTAATGAAAACAAAGATTATAGAATTTTTGTTTTTCTATTCCGCTGCGTTATGAATGTCATAATAATAAAACCATCCAACAGTATTGACGTACGACGTTTTTTGTTAAAAGTTTTTGATTTTTTACTATTTTTCTGCACCAAAATAAACAAAATTTGACAACCTTAAAAAGTTTGTGTACCTAAGCCCTGGAATACCTTTTTGGGGGGTTTCGGTTCTCAAAGCTGGATATTTTAGTGCGGAGTGGTAGTAAATAGATTTAGAATCTCGAAATGAGTCAAACGGCTTGTTATATGAGTGATTCTAACACCGGACCTCCGGGACCACCTTGTCGGAGAATTTAGAGAATCTTTGAGAAACCATATCTCTAACTACAGGCATCCGAATCGCGCCTATGATGTACCGTTTAGAAGCTATCAATGCGCTCTACCTTCGGCCTATCGGGCTCAATATGAGGCCTATGGATCAAGGTCAAATCGCACTCTTAAGCTCAGCCAAGGCATTTTCACTTCGGGGAATTTTATCTTTTTTTTCACAAAATGCGTATTGATATACGGCTTTTTTCGTTAAAAGTTTTTTTTTTTTTGTGTGCCAAAATAAAAAAAATTAGACAACTTCCAAAAGTGATATGAACCTTGCCAACAAGGTGACAAAACCCAGCACCACAATATGGAATTGAACCCAAGATCTTCAAGATGCAAGTTTGATGAGTCTTGACCCTTGAGTTAGCAAACCAAGAACCAAGACCATGGATGGATATAGGACGCCACACCAAGAAACCCTAAGGACACTTCAAGAATCTAGGTGATAAGTCCGGTTGTTTGAACGCCACAAGAACAAGCTTGATAAGTTCAAGTGCTTTCAAGAATGAAAGAAGACACAAAAACTCTCAAATTGTATTTACTGAAATCTGTCCTCCCACTCTCAATCCCCATGGTATTTGTAGAGACCATAAGAGATGTCAAGTTACAACTTTCAAATAACAAAATTCAAACTTAAATCAAATTTCCAGAAAACATGCCTAAATCAAAGGGATTAGGTTTTCTTGAATATTCAAATCTCCAGAAAATCTGCCTTAATAAAAGTGATTAGGTTTCCTTGAATAATCAAATCTCCAAAAATTCTGCCTTAATCAAAGTGATTAGGTTTCCTTGAATCTGATTTGGACTTATTTGAAATGTATTTTGGCTTATACTAGGCCTCCATGTGTTTGCCCTCCTACAAACTTGTTGAATAAGCCCATTTAATGCTTCTTTAAATTGCTTGGCTCTAAGTCTTGTGATTGGCTCATTTGCAAACTTAATGTATCATATGATTGATGGACTTAAGCCCTTCCAAGCCCATGTACGAGTTCTTTCTCTTGTATGTGTATAGGCTGTGCAGTGTCGTTTGCATCATTCTCCCCCTCTTGAAGAAGATTTGTCCTCAAATCATCGTTTACGTCATCACCTATATAGAAAGGAGATAAGTCAGAAACATTAAAGCTAGCACTAACACCATACTCACCAGGTAATTCAATTTTGTAAGCATTGTCATTTATGTGTTCCAATACCCGAAACGGTCCATCATCCCTAGTAAGGAGTTTAGAATGTCTTTGCTCAAGAAAGCGGTCCTTCCTCATATGAACCAAATCCAATCTCCTGGTTCAGAGACAAACTTCTTGCGTCCCTTATTAGCCTGTTTGGCATATTGCTCCATCCGCCATTCTATGTTTTGCTTTACTTTCTCATGAATCTACTTAATAAAATCTGCTTTCTTTTTTCCATCTAAGTTAACACGTTCGCTGAAATGTAAAGGAGTTAAATCCAAAGGAGTCAACGGATTAAACCCATAGACAATCGCGAATGGTGAAAACTTAGTTGCGGAATGAACACAACGATTATAAGCAAATTCAACATGCGGCAAACAATCTTCTCATGATTTCAAATTTTTTTGTATGATAGCACGCAACAAAGTAGATAAAGTTCTATTCACTACTTTAGTTTGACCATCAGTTTGCGGGTGACATGTAGTAGAGAACAACAATTTAGTTCCCAACTTTTCCCACAAATTCTTATAGAAATAGCTCAAGAATCGCGAGTCTCGATCAGAAACAATAGTCCTGGGCATGCCATGCAACCTAACAATCTCCTTGAAAAATAAACCGGCTATATGTGATGCATCATCAGTTTTATGGCATGCAATAAAATGTGCCATTTTAGAGAACCTATCAACGACCACAAAAACTGAGTCTCTCCCCTTCTTAGTCCTAGGTAAGCCCAAAACAAAATCCATAAAGATATCAACCCAAGGTGCATTAGGAATAGAGAGGGGTGTGTACAACCCATCTGGTTGATGCCTAGACTTACCTTGCCTGCAAGTGATGCATCTCGCACAAATCCTCTCTACATCATGTTTCATGTGTGCCAAAAGAAATGCTCATGCAATGTAACCTAAAGTCTTTGCTACCCCAAGGTAACCCATCAAACCACCACCATGTGCTTCCCGAACAAGTAATTCACATGAGGATGAATGTGGAACACACAATTTATTTTCTCGAAACAGAAAATTATCATGTAGATAAAACTTTCCACTTGCTCTTTTAGTGCAAATTTTAAATAAGTCACCAAAATCAGAATTGTTTGCATATAATTCCTTAATGAAATCAAATCCAAACAATTTAGCATCAAGGGTTGAAAACAAAGCATACCTGCGTGATAGTGCATCAACAACTACATTTTCCTTACCTTGTTTATATTTTGATCACATAGAGGAATGTTTCAATGAACTCCACCCAACTTGCATGGCGTCTATTCAGCTTATGCTGCCCTTTTAAATGCTTCAAAGATTCATGATCTGTATGAATAACAAACTCTTTCAGTGATAGATAGTGCTGCCAGGTCTCCAAAGTTCGAACTAATGCATACAATTCTTTGTCATAAGCGGAATATTTTAGGATTGCACCATTCAATTTCTCACTAAAGTATGCAACCGGTCTTCTCTCTTGCATCAACACTCCTCCGATACCTATACCTGAAGCATCACACTCAATTTCGAATGTTTTATTGAAGTTAGGTAAAACGAGTAAATGTGCATTAGTTAATTTCTCTTTGATTAGCTTGAATGCTTTTTCTTGCTCATCTCCCCACTTAAACGGAACATTCTTCTTGATGACTTCATTTAAGGGTGCGGCTATGCTACTAAAATCCTGAACAAAACGTCGGTAAAAACTAGCTAAGCCATGGAAGCTTCTAACCTGTGTCACTGAAGTAGGGGTTGGCCAATCATGAATTACCTTTACCTTTTCATCATCAACCTCAATTCCTTTAGAACTTACAACAAAACCAAGAAACACAAGTTTGTCCGTGCCAAAGGTGCATTTCTTAAGGTTAGCAAACAGCCTTTCTTTCCTTAAAATCTCTAAAGCAAGCTTTAAGTGGTCAACATGAGCGTCTAGGCTTTTACTATATATCAGGATATCATCAAAGTACACAATTACAAATTTGCCAATAAAAGCACGCAAAAAATGGTTTATTAGTCTCATGAAAGTACTAGGTGCATTAGTTAATCCAAAAGGCATAACTAACCATTCATTTAAACCATACTTTGTTTTAAATGCAGTTTTCCATTCATCACCTTCTTTCATCCTAATCTGATGGTATCCACTCTTGAGATCAATCTTGGAAAACATACAAGATCCATGTAGTTCAACTAACATATCAACTAATCGAGGAATAGGATGGCGATACTTTACCGTAATGTTGTTGATGGCTCGACAATCAACACACATCCTCCATGTCCCATCCTCCTTAGGTACTATCAGAACTGCACGAGTACTCATGCTTTCTCTAACATATCTTTTTTCCATTAGCTCGTTAACTTGCTGTTGAAGTTCTTTCGTCTCCTTAGGATTACTTCTACAAGCGGGCTGATTTGGAATTGTTGCACCAGGTATGAAATCAATTTGATGTTCAATTCTTCGAATTGGAGGGAAGCCTGAAGGTACCTCCTTAAGAAAGACATCATCGAATTTCTACAAAAGAGAAATAATATTGCTTGGCCAAGATCCAGCAAGATCGTTAGTACACAAATGGGCCTACTTGTACATAAGTACTATAAGGGGCTGTTGTGAAATTAAAGCTCTCTTGATCTCACATTTTTTTGCAATATAGTTATATTTTTCCTCTCTTGCACTCAAAAGGGCTGCAACTCTTTCATTTTCATTTTCACCATGTTTAATGCCTTTACCTTTCTCTTTTTCTCTCCTCTCATTTTCTTTTGTCGCAGCTATGGTCTCTCTCTCATTTTCTTTTCTCTTTTTACTCACTTTTTGCATCTTTAGTTGGTCTTTAAGAATTTGTTTTGGTGTCAATGGTACAAGTGTTATAGGTAGCTTCTTGATGATAATAGAGTACTTGTTGGTGTAACCGTCATACGTGACTCGTCTATCGAACTGCCATGGTCGTCCCAATAGGATGTGACATGCATGCATAGGTACCACGTCACAAAGTACCTCATCATCATATTTACCAATGGAAAATGCCACCAACACCTGTTTGGTTACCTCGACTTCTCCGCAATTATTCAGCCATTGAAGTCAGTATGGTCGTGGATGTTTCAAGGTAGGTAATGCCAATTTTTCTACTAATTCAGTGTTGGCAACATTGGTGCAACTCCCACCATCAACTATAATGTTGCAAACTTTGTTGTTCACGTAACATCTAGTATGGAACAAGTTTTCTTGCTGATTTTTTTCTTCTTCCTTGACTTGTGTGCTAAGGGCTCGTCTTGCCACCAATGATTCTCCTTCTACTGCATATTGTCCTTCATAGTCATTTTCAAGAGGTAGCATATCATCCATTTCATCATCTTGCTCATCTTCTGACTCGACCTCCCCTTGAGTGTTGATCACCATTACCCTTTTTTTTTAACATTGGCTAGCTATATGTCCCCTACCTTGGCATTTGAAGCACTTAATGTCACGATTTCCATAAGTTGTGGATTCAATTTTATCTTGTTTCAACGTCGCAACTTGTTTGGCATCCTTAGATGGCTCATACTTAGGCTTAGTTAATGAAAATTCATCTCTTTTTGGGGCTGGTCGCCATGAGTTTGTGGTAGCCATGCTTTATCCCCTTCGAACTATGTTCCTTCGCTTCAATTGTTGCTCAACTTTGATAGCTTGGTGCACCATATCTATCAACTCTACATAATGTTGCATCTCCATCATGTTTGCTATCTCTCGGTTTAAGCCATGCAAGAACCTGGCCATAGTGGCTTCACTGTCCTCCTCTACATTTGCTTGGATCATAACAACCTTCATTTCTTTATAGTATTCATTAACGCCCTTGGATCCTTAAGTTAGACATTGCAACTTGTTATACAACTCCCGATGGTAGTAGCTATGAAGGAAGCGTATCCTCATGATGGCCTTTATCTCGTTCCATGTCTCAACAGGTCATTTGTGATTTCCCTTCCTTTCCTTCAATAATTGATCCCACAAAACAATAGCATAGTTAGTGAATTCAATTGCAGCCAATTTTACCTTTTTGGCTTCGGAATAGTTGTGACAGTCGAAGATCATCTCTATCTTCATCTCCCATTCTAGATACGCCTCAGGATCATTTTTACCTTAGAAAGGTGGAATCTTCACCTTAATGCTTCCCAAGTCATCATCCCGCTTAGGTATTCCCCTCCTAGCACCTATATCTCCATATCCACGCCTAAATCTACCTTGGTTCATTGGTGGTTCATCCAGCTCATCCAACTCCTCTTCATCTCCTCATTATACTCCTAGTTGCACTCGCCTAGGTGGTTGCCCAATGGATGAGTTTTGATGCTGCCCTAAATTTTCCAGTCGGTCCATTCTCTCGTGAATTTGCTCCAATTCGGTTCTCATCATCTGCCTCATTTCGCCCAATAACGCCTGCTGCTGTAGGTTAGGATTGGTTGGTTGTTGAACCTCTTCATTTGAGTTTTTTTTATTGTGTAACATGTTTAGAAACTGCAAAAAATATAGTTAAGGCCTCACAAGCACTCCCTCACATGTTTCACTCAAGAAAATTTACTTACTCTCATGTTTAGCACTCAAACAGCTTTTACCCTCTTATGTTCTCACCACTCTTTGCCTTTTTCCACTCAAGTGTCTTCTTTTCACCCTTAATTAGACTCAAGAATAATCAAGATTCAAGTGGCAATTCAATATGAGAAGCAACCGAGACAAGTCACACAATTCATGAAAATATCCTTAAGAAAATGATGCTAGTAACATACGTGGGAAATTTGGTTCAAAGTTGTTGACAAACTGATGAAATTCAAAAATTTAGAATTTGCAACAAATTTCTGGTCTTTTCTTTTCTTTTCTTTCTTTTTTTTTTTCTATCTTTTTTTCTTTCTTTCTTTCTTTTTTATTTTCTTTTGTTAAAGAAAAAATCAGAAACCAGAAATAAAATAAAATATGAATTTATGTAAAGATAAATGGAGCAATGAAATAAATAAAAGGATAATTCAAACTTGACACAGGAGTGTTTGATCACATGGAGCTAAAAATAGAACCAAATGAATTCAAGTTAGTTACATTCGTACTCTAAAGACTCAAGGAAAGGTAATGAATTTCAAGGGTAAATTTGGGATTTATCTGGTATTGTTTCGGAAGGAATTACTAGGTAATCTTCATACTACTAGAAAATTATATGTGTTTAGTTCTAAATCCTTTTTACAGCACATGAATATAAGTTTTCTAGAGTAAGTTGAATCCTAATAACTAAAGGAAAGTCAGACAGCTAGTAGGTGAGCCAAATCTTGACAACTTGCAAGAATTGAAGACTTTTGTCTCCATCCAAGACTTTGGAGCATGCTTTGTTGAATTAGAGCATATTATGTTCGAATTTAATGCTTCATTTATTGTATTTGCTGTATTTGTAGACTTTTGGTGTAAGGGTAGTTGTAAGTCTTAATTGCTGTCTTTTGTAAACTCCCAACCACCAAGTTTTAATGTTGTAATGAGTGCTTTGCAGTAGCCCTCCCAAGAACTCTCTATAAATACCTAAGGATGAGAGGAGAAGGGCAGGGAGTGAATTTTAAATTACTTGCATGTGGGAAAGTTCTCTTATAAGAGTTTCTACATTTAACTCTGTATCTCTTGGGTGGATTCCTTAGAGTGGTGAGTTTGAGAGTTCTGTATCTCTTGTAGGGTTCTTTGGGTGGTGAATTATTCTGTATCCCATTGTAATTCTCTTGAGTGGTGAGCTTGTACCAATTTTACTTTATTCAGTGTTTGAGTTTATTTTAATAAAAGTGAGTGTTTGTTTTCATTCTTCCAATCTTGTGGTATTCTTTTTTCTAAACACTTGAGCCTGCATCAGTTTTGGTATCAGAGCATTTGGTTAATTTTGGCTTTATCTTTCAATGGCCAAAGGTCGTAGATTTGTTCCAACAATTAAAGAACAACCAGCAGCTCAAGCTGATACACGAGACACTCTAATTGAAGAATTGAGACAACAAATTCAGCAACTTCAACAACGTTTAGAACATTTTGAAGATGAGGTAAAGCTGTGCAACATGAATATCTCGATAATGGTTCTTCTAGCAATGATGAAGGTAATACAAATCCTTTTCATCAAGCCAAATCTCATTCTTCTGGTGATAGTTCTCCCATACATCCAAATGTTATAAGAAATATGACATTTAGAAATGATCGTCGAGATTTCCATGTAAAAGTGGAAATACCAGATTTTGAGGGTAGAATGCACCCAGATGAGTTTGTGGATTGGTTGAACACCATGGAAAGAATTTTTTATTATCAAGATGTTCCAAAAAATCAAAAGGTGAAAGTCGTTGCCATAAAACTTAAAAATTATGCTTCTTTATGGTGGGAAAATCTGAGGAAACAAAGGATACGGGAAGGTAGAAGTAAGATCGTGACCTGGGAGAAGATGAAACGAGAGCTTAAGAGGAAATATCTTCCGGACAACTATCAACAAGATATTTTTCTCAAACTACACAACTTTCATCAAAAGGAGCTTTCTGTAGAAGACTACATTGCAGAATTCGATCATCTCATGCTGAATTGCATGTTATCTTGGGGGTTTAAGACCTGAGATTTCAAATATTGTGCAATTACAACCATACTGAACTTATGGAGATGTTTGTAGACTTGCACTTAAGGTGAAGAATCAACAAAAGACAGCACGCAGCGGCAATTCTCGATTCTTGACACAAGAAGGTTTTTCTAACCGAGGGAATACTTCCAACTCTAAGTCTATTCCTACTGCCAAACCTACTACAAGAACTTCTTCAAAGAATGATGGTGTCTCTAACCAAAAGAAGCAAAACAATGCCTCCAACACCAATTCTCACCAATTTTTGAAATGCGAAGGATATGGACATATTGCTTCTGAATGCCCAAATCGCAGGATTATGACACTTGTTGAAAAAGAAGACGAAGAAGAGATGGAGAACAACCATGCAGAGCCTGAGGAAGAGAATGAAGATATAACTTATAAGGATGAAGGTGAAACTCTCATCCTTCGTAAAGTTTTAAGTGCTGCCTATGAAGAAGAAGAAGAAGATTGGTTGCAAAAAAATATCTTTCATACCAGGTGTACTTCTCATGGCAAGGTGTGTAATGTCATAATTGATGGGGGTAGTTTTGCAAATGTGGCTTCTGCACAAATGGTTGAAAGATTGGGCCTAAAGACAGTGATGAATCCTCAACCATACAAGCTTTCTTTGCTCAAAAAGGGAAATGAAATTAAGGTAAATCAACATTGCCTAGTATCTTTTTCTATTGGAAAAAACTATAAAGATGAAGTTTGGTGTGATGTTGTTCCAATGGATGCTTGTCATTTACTTCTTGGTCGTCCATGGCAATATGATAGAAAAATTATTCATGATGGCCATAAAAACACTTATTCCTTTGTCAAGGATGGTGTTAAAGTCATTTTGGGTCCTTCTAAGATGATCAATGTTCCTAAGCCTTTTAAAGGGGAGGGAAATAATTTCTTGACTCTTTCTGAATGTAAGAGGGAATTTTTAAAGGTTGATGAAGCCTTTGCTCTTATGGTGTTTGAAGAAAACAATGATAGTCCTGACCCACCTTTTATAATGAATAAGCTACTTCAAGAATTTCATGATGTAGTACCAGATGAGATACCATCAGGATTGCTTCCCATGAGAGACATTCAACATGGCATTGATCTTATTCTAGGAGCTGTTCTACCAAACAAAGCAGCCTACAGAATGAGTCCTAAGGAGCATGCTGAACTTCAAAGTCAAGTAAATGATCTTCTGTCCAAAGGCTTAATTGAAGAAAGTAAGAGCCCTTGTGCTGTTCCTGCTCTCCTTGTGCCTAAGAAGGATGGTTCTTTTCGCATGTGTGTGGATAGTAGAGCTGTCAACAAAATTACCGTTGATTATCGCTTCCCAATTCCTCGACTTGATGATCTTCTTGACCAATTGTATGGAGCTTGTATTTTCTCCAAGATTGATCTACGGAGTGGATACCATCAAATAAGAATGAAACTAGGTGACGAATGGAAGACAGCATTCAAGACAAGAGATGGGCTTTATGAATGGAAGGTCATGCCTTTTGGACTTTCAAATGCTCCTAGTACTTTCATGCGTTTGATGAATCATGTTTTGAAGCACTACATTGGAAGATTCGTTGTTGTCTACTTTGATGACATTCTTGTGTATAGCAAAGATGAGGAACAACACTTGGATCACCTTCACCAAGTTTTCAACACTTTGAGGAAACAGAAGCTTTATGTCAACCTAAAGAAATGTGAGTTCTTCTCAGATTGCCTTATCTTTCTAGGCTATGTAGTTTCTAAAGATGGAATCAAAATGGATCCTAGTAAGGTGGAAGCTATTTTGAACTGGCCTATTCCTCAAACTCTTCATGATGTTCGAAGCTTTCATGGATTAGCTTCATTTTACCAGCGTTTCATTAAAGGATTTAGTTCAATTATGGCACCAATCACTGAATGTTTAAAGGGTGATCACTTCAAGTGGACAAATGAAGCACAAATGAGTTTTGACATCATCAAAGCAAAGGTAACCCAAGCCCCTATTCTTGCATTATCAAATTTTGACAAAGTGTTCAAGGTTGAGTGTGATGCATCAAATGTGGGAATTGGCGCTGTCCTTAGTCAAAAAGGTAAACCCATTGCTTTCTTCAGTGAAAAATTGAGTGATTCACGCAAGAAGTATTCTACTTATGATAAAGAGTTTTATGCTATTTGTCGAGCTCTAGATCATTGGAGTCATTATCTTCTTCCAAAACCTTTTGTTCTTTATTCTGATCATGAAGCACTTAAGTTCATAAATAGCCAGCACAAACTTAATAAACGTCATGCTCATTGGGTTGAATTCCTTCAATCCTTCAACTTCAATATTAAGCACAAATCTTGAGTTCAAAATGTGGTGGCTGATGCATTAAGTCGAAAGTATTCCTTGTTGTCCTCTATGCAAGTGAAAGTTGTAGGCTTTGAGATTGTGAAGGAACTCTACAAAGATGATGCTTATTTTGGAAAAATCACAGAAGATTGCAAGCATGGCTATTTTCAACAATTCTTGTTGCATGATGGGTATCTTTTTAAAGGCAACCACTTGTGTATTCCCCATTGTTCTCTTCGAGAGTCTATTATCAAAGAATCTCATGATGGCGGACTTGGCAGACATTTTGGGAGAGACAAGACTTTGGCATTGATACAAGAAAAATTTTATTGGCCAAAGATGAAGATGAATATTTAGAGGTATGTGGATAGGTGTAAAATCTGTCATGTGGCTAAGAGTCATGGCCAAAATACTGGTTTAAACGTACACTCCACTGCCTGTTCCTACAACACCTTGGGAAGATGTTAGCATGGATTTTGTTGTGGGATTACCAAGAACTCAAAGAAATAAAGATTCTGTTATGGTGGTGGTGGATCATTTTTCCAAGATGGCGCACTTCGTTCCTTGCAACAAGACTCTTGATGCTTCCCATGTAGCTGACTTATATTTTCAAGAAATTGTGAAACTACATGGAATTCCTAAGACTATCGTCTTAGATCGAGATACTAAGTTCACGAGTCACTTTTGGCGCACTCTTTGGAGGAAGCTTGGAACTCAACTTAACTTTAGTTCTTCCTATCATCCTCAAACTGATGGACAAACGGAAGTCACAAATCGCAGTTTGGGAAACCTTTTGAGGTGTTATGCTGGAAAGAACATTCGTCAGTAGGATCTTATTTTGGCTCAAGTTGAATTTGCTTACAATCGGACGATAGGCCACTCTACGGGTTATAGTCCGTTTGAAATTATTTATGGTCAGAATCCCACAAGCCCATTGGATTTAGTCCCTTTTCCCATTACTCACCAATTTAGTGCAGATGCTGAAGAACGAGTGAAGAACATAAAAAAATTGCATGAAGAAGTTAGAAAGAAAATATTGAAGCAAAACGAGAAGTACCAAAAGAGCGCCAATAAGCATCGCAAGAAAATGGAATTTCAAGATGGAGATTTAGTTTGGGTTCATCTCAGAAAAGAAAGGTTCCCTCGTGGCAAGTTTGCTAAACTCAAACCGAGAGCTGATGGACCATTTAAGGTGATAAAACGAATTGGGGAAAATGCATACAAAATCGAGCTTCCAGAATCTTATGGTGTTTTCGATGTATTTAATGTTGCTGATCTATCTCCTTATAAGGATGATAACGAGATGGACTCGAGGTCGAGTCTTTTCCAACCAGGGGAGTTTGACACAGGAGTGTCTGATCACATGGAGCTAAAAATAGAACCAAATGAATTCAAGTTAGTTACATTCGTACTCTAAAGACTCAAGGAAAGGTAATGAATTTCAAGGGTAAATTTGGGATTTATCTGGTATTGTTTCGGAAGGAATTACTAGGTAATCTTCATACTACTAGAAAATTATATGTGTTTAGTTCTAAATCCTTTTTACAGCACATGAATATAAGTTTTCTAGAGTAAGTTGAATCCTTATAACTAAAGGAAAGTCAGACAGCTAGTAGGTGAGCCAAATCTTGACAACTTGCAAGAATTGAAGACTTTTGTCTCCATCCAAGACTTTAGAGCATGCTTTGTTGAATTAGAGCATATTATGTTCGAATTTAATGCTTCATTTATTGTATTTACTGTATTTGTAGACTTTTGGTGTAAGGGTAGTTGTAAGTCTTAATTGCTGTCTTTTGTAAACTCCCAACCACCAAGTTTTAATGTTGTAATGAGTGCTTTGCAGTAGCCCTCCCAAGAACTCTCTATAAATACCTAAGGATGAGAGGAGAAGGGCAGGGAGTGAATTTTAAATTACTTGTATGTGGGAGAGTTCTCTTATAAGAGTTTCTACATTTAACTCTGTATCTCTTGGGTGGATTCCTTAGAGTGGTGAGTTTGAGAGTTCTGTATCTCTTGTAGGGTTCTTTGGGTGGTGAATTATTCTGTATCCCATTGTAATTCTCTTGAGTGGTGAGCTTGTACCAATTTTACTTTATTCAGTGTTTGAGTTTATTTTAATAAAAGTGAGTGTTTGTTTTCATTCTTCCAATCTTGTGGTATTCTTTTTTCTAAACACTTGAGCCTGCATCAAAACTTGCTTTGAAACCAAAGCTCTGATACCAAATGATATGAACCTTGCCAACAAGGTGATAAAACCCAGCACCACAATATGGAATTGAACCCGAGATCTTCAAGACGCAAGTTTGATAAGTCTTGACCCTTGAGTTTGCAAACCAAGAACCAAGACTATGGATGGATATAGGACGCTACACCAAAAAACCCCAAGGACACTTCAAGAATCTAGGTAAGTCCGGTTGTTTGAACACCACAAGAACAAGCTTGATAAGTTCAAATCCTTTCAAGAATGAAAGAAGACACAAAAACTCTCAAATTGTATTTTCTGAAATCTGTCCTCCAATTCTCAATCCCCATGGTATTTATAGAGACCATAAGAGATGTCAAGTTACAACTTTTAAATACAAATTTCAAACTTACAACTAATACAACAATTGAAATAATAAAATTAAAACTTAATCAAATTTTCAGAAAACATGCCTAAATCAAAGGGATTAGGTTTCCTTGAATATTCAAATCTTCAGAAAATCTGTCTTAATCAAAGTGATTAGGTTTCCTTGAATAATCAAATCTCCAAAAATTCTGCCTTAATCAAAGTGATTAGGTTTCTAATGATTTCCTTGAATCTGATTTGGACTTATTTGAAATGTATTTGGGCTTATGCTAGGCCTCAATATGTTTGCCCTCTCATAAACTTGTTGAATCAGCCCCTTTAATGCTTTTTTAAATTGCTTGGCTCTAAATCTTGTGATTGGCCATTTGGCAAACTTAATGTATCATGTGATTGATGGCCCTTCCAAGCCCACGTGTGAGTTCTTTCTCTTGTATGTGTATAGGCTGTGCAGTGTTGTTTGCATCAAAAAGTTTGTGTACCTATTCCCCCATGCTCGGTTTTTGGGGTTTTGGGCCTCGAGAGTTAGATATTTTGGTGCGAAGTGGTTGTAGATGGACTTAGAATTTCGAACCAAGTCAAATGGCATATCATACGTGTAATTCTGACACCAAACTTTTGGGACCCCGGGGTCAGAGAATCGGGAGAATATTCAAAAAATCATATCTCAAGCTACAGTTATCTGAACTGTGCATATGATATACTGTTTTAAAGCTATTTGTGCGCCCTACCTACAATCTATTGGCTTCAATATGAGAAATATAGATCGAGGTTAAAATTCATCGTTTGGGCCCTCAAATCCCTCGCTTACGCTCAGCCAAGACATTTTCTCCTGCTTCAAAAATTTTATTTCTTTTTTTTAATAGGCGCATTGACTTGTGGCTTTTTCCATTACACATTTTTTATTTTTTACTATTTTTCTGAGTCAAAATAAACAAAATTCGAGAACCTTGAAAAAATTTTGTACCTTAACCTCGAACCACATTTTTTTTTAGGTTTTGAGCTCTAATAGTTAGGTAATTTGGTGTGCAGTAGACGTAGATGGACTTAGAATCTCGAAACAAGTCTAATGGCATATAATACACATGATTCGTACACCGGACCTCCGAGACTCCTTGTTAGATAATTGAGAGAATCTTCGAAAAACTATATCTAGAGCCATAGGCATTCGAATCACAAAAATGATGTGTCATTCATAGCTATCAGCAAGCTCTACCTTTGGCATGTCAACCTCGATTTGAGGCCGAAGGGTCAAGGTCAAAATTTGCCATTTGGGCCCTTAAATCACTTGCTCAAGCTTGGCACAAGCATTTTCACCTACTTCAGGGAATTTTATCTTTTTTTTTTATAGAATGCGTATTGACGTACAACGTTTGCCATTAAAATTGTTTAATTTTTTACTATTTTTTGCACAATAAAACAAATTAGAGAACCTCAAAATGTTCGTGTACCTAAGCCCCGAAGCGCTTTTTTTGGTGTTTCGGGACCTGAAAGTTGGATGGTTTGGCATGAAATGGCTGTAGATGGATTAGAGTTCTCAAAATGAATTAAACGGCATATTATACGCATGATTCAAACATTGGACCTCAAGGATCACCCTGTCGGATAATCGGGGAATCTTTAAGAAACATATCTCGAGCTACAAGGGTCCGAATTACGCATATGATGAACCGTTTCAAAGCTATCGATGCGCCCTACCTTCAGCCTATAAGCCTCAATGTGAGGCCATTTGATTGAGGCCAAAATCATCATTTGGGCCCATAAATCACTCGCTAAAGCTCGGCCAAGGCATTTTCTCTTGCTGCATGGAATTTTGTCCTTTTTTATAGAATGCGTATTGACGTATGGCTTCTTTCATAATTTGTTTTTGATTTTTTACTATTTATTTGCACCAAAATGAATAAAATTCTAGAACCACAAAAGATTTGTATACCTTAGACCCCAGACGACACTTTTAGGACTTTTGGGCCCCGAGAGTTAGATAATTTGGTGTGAAGTGGCCGTAGATGGATATAGAATCTCAAAACGAGTCAAATGAAATATTATATGCGTGATTCTGACACCAAACCTCTGAGATACCCCCGTCGGATAATCGGGAGAATCTTCGGGACACCACATCTTGAACTACAGGCCCCTAAATTGTGTATAAAATGTACCGTTTGAAACTATCAGCGTGCCCTACCTTAAGACTATTGGCCTCATTATGAGGTCTATGGATCGAGGTCAAAATCCATTGTTTAGGCCCTCAAATTGCTAGTCAAGCTTGGCTGAAGGATTTTCTCCTGCTTCGGTGAATTTTATCTTTCTTTATAGAAAGCATTCTAATGTACGGCTTTTTTTGTTAAATGTTTTTTATTTTTTACTATTTTTCTGGGACAAATAAATAAAATTAGAGAACTTTGAAAAGTCAATGTACCTAAGCCCCAGAGCACATTTTTAGGGGTTTCGAGCCCCGAGAGTTGGATATTTTGGTGCGAAGATGGACTTAGAATCTCAAAACGAGTGAAATGGCATATTATATGCGTGATTTTGACACTGACCTACGGGAAACCCTGTCGGAGAATTGGGACAATCTTCAAAAAACCATATCTTGAGCTACAAACGTTTGAATGGTGCATATGATGTACCATTTTGAAGCTATTGGCACGCCCTACCTTCGTCATGTTGGCCTCAATATGAAGCCTACAGATCGAGGTCAAAATTCATCATTTGGGCCCTCAAATTGCTTCCACAACCTGGACCAAGTTGTTTTGGGTCTGAGAGTTGGATATTTTGGTGTGAAGTAGTCGTAGATGGACTTAGAATCTCAAAATAAGTCAAACGGCATATTATATGTGTGATTTGGACATTAGACCTCAAAGACCCCCCTCTCAGATTATCGAGAGTATATTCGAAAAACTATATCTCAAGCTAAAGGCATCTGAATCACGCATATGATGTACCGTTTCGAAGCTATTGGTGCACCCTAGATTTGGCCTATTGGCATATTTATGAGGCTATTGGATTGAGACTAAAATTTGTCGTTTGTGCCCTCAAATCGCTCACTCAAGCTTGGCCAAGGCATTTTTTTCTGATTCAGAGAATTTTATCCTTTTTTATAGAATGCGTATTGATGTATGGCTTTTTTCGTTAATTTTTTTGATTTATTACTATTTGTCTCCACTAAAATAAACAAAATAAGAGAACCTCAAAAAGTTGGTGTACTTAAGCCCCGAAGAGTATTTTTAGTAGCTCCAGCTACGAGAGTTGGATATTTTGATGCAAACTAGCCATAGATACACTTAGAATCTCAAAATAAGTCAAACGACATATTATACTCATTATTGTGACACCGGACCTTCGCGACACCCTAGTCGGATAATCAGGAAAATCTTTAGAAAATTATATCTCGAGCTACAGGCGTCCGAATCGCGCGTATGATGTAATATTTCGAAGCTATCAATGTGAGGCCTGTGGATTTAGGCCAAAATCCATCATTTAGGCCCTCAAATCACTTACTTAGAGGCCAAGGTATTTTCTTCTGTTTTGGGGGAATTTTTTTTTTTTTTTATAGAATGTGTATTGATAAACAATTTTTTTCGTTAAAAGTTTTTGATTTTTTACTATTTTTTTGAGACGAAATTAGAAAATAATTGATCCTCAAAAAACTCGTGTACCCTAGCCCCAAACAGTATTTTTGGAGGTTTTGGGCCCCGAGAGTTAGATATTATGTGCAAAGTGGCTGCGGATAGACTTAGAATCTCGAAACAAGTCAAACGACATATTATATGTGTGATTCTGACACTGGATCTCTGGGACCCCCCTGTCGGATAATTGGAAGAATATTCGAGAAACCATATCTCAAGCTATAGGCGTCCGAATCATGCATATGTTGTACTGTTTCCAAGCTATCAGTGTGAGGCTTATGGATTTAGGCCAAAATCCATCATTTAGGCCCTTAAATCCCTTGTTTAATCTCAGCCAAGGTATTTTCTTCTATTTTGGGGAACTTTTTTCTTTTTTATAGAATGCGTATTGACAAACAGTTTTTTTCGTTAAAGTTTTTTGATTTTTTACTATTTTTCTATGCAAAAATAAATAAAATTTGAGAACCTCAAAAAGTTTGTATACCTTAGTCTTGGACTGCGTTTTTAGTGGGTTTTTGACCCTGAGCGTTAGATGTTATGTACGAAGTGGCCGTAGATGAACTTAAAATCTTGAAACGAGTCAAAGATTGAAAAGAGCATATAATTCGTATGATTCTAACATTGGACCTCTGGGACCCCCTATGTCGGATAATTGGAAGAATCTTCATGAAACTATATCATGATCTATAGGCATCCGAATCGCAGATATGATATAGCATTTTGAATCTATTGGTGCGCCCTACCTTCAACCTATTGGCCTCAATATAAGGCTTGTGGATCAACACCAAAATCTGTCATTTGGGCCCTCAAATCGCTCATTCAATCTCGACCAAGGCATTTTCTCCTACTTCAGAGAATTTTATCTTTTCTTAAACAATGAGCATTGATGTACGGCCTTTTCATTAAATATTTTTTTATTTTTTACTATTATTCTATGCCAAAATAAACAAAATTCAAGAACCTTGAAAAGCTCATGTACCTTAGCCCCATACCATACTTTTTGGGGGTTTTGGGCACCAAGAGTAGAATATTTTGGTGCGCAGTGGCCGTACATGGACTTAGAATCTCGAAATGCATATGTATTATAAGCATGATTCTGACACCGGACCTCTGCGACCCTTATGACAGAGAATCGAGAGAATATTTGGGAAACTATATCTAGAGCTACAGGCATCCGAATCGCGAATATGATGTACCCTTTCAAAGCTGTTAGTGCCCCTACCTTCAACTTATTGGCCTCATTGTGAGGCCTATGGATAGAGGGTAAAATCTATCATTTGGGCCCTCAAATCATTCACTCAAGCTCGGCCAAGGCATTTTCTCCTGCTTTTGAAAATTTTATTTTATTTTATTTTATAGAATACGTATTCATGCACAGCTTTTTTCGTTAATTTTTATTATCTTTTACAATTTTTTTGTGATAAAATAAACAAAATTTGAGAACCTCAAAAGTTCGTGTACGTTAGCCCTAGACCACATATTTTGGGGTTTTGGGCCCCAAGTGATGTGCCTTGATTTATAACAAAATTAAATTGTGGAGTTGATGGAGGATAGAACTAAATAGATACCTTGATAAGTCGAATGGACGCCACAAGGATCAGTTTAGGGTTTTGACGCCACACTCTTGATGATCAAAGAGTGATATGTCAGCAACTATCTTCAAGAGTTGAAAAACTTGAGAAGACAATTTTGAGAGAGAAATAGCTCTTCTATTTCGTGCTTCCAATTTCAAAATGAGGCAACCCCCTCTACAAGACTTTTACATGCCTTATATAGGCTTACAAAATGAGGTGAAACCCTAATGTTACCTAATAAACTTAAAAAGGCCCAAAATAAGCCCAATATGACTTAACAATTTTAAAACAAAACTAAACAAGTTCAAAATAGCCCAAATACATAAAAGTAGTAACATAAGAAATAAGTAAAGCCCAATAGCATGAAAAGAAAGGCCTTAGCTGCTTCTTAAAGCCCAACGTCACCAAACGTCTCTAAATCACGTCCCAATCTCAAATTGAAGACAAATAAATACATTTAGCTCGTTTCCATTCAGATCGTAAGCTTCCAATCCCATAGAAGCTTCAATAGCTCCAATTTGACTACTTATGGCCCTTTGAAGCTGTTTAGCCTTAGCCCTTGTTATTGGACCATCTGAAATCTCCTTTACGTTCAGCTCGCCTTCTTGAGTTGATTTAGAACTTTCATGATGCACATCATCACCCCCGGGCAGAGAATGATTTGCCCTCAAATTAGAATCTTCTAAATCTTCCAAATAAGGAGATAAGTCCTTCACATTAAAAGTGGCTGAAACATTGTAATCACCAGGAAGGTCAACTTTGTAAGCATTACTATTTACCTTCTCTATAATACGAAAAGGTCCATCAACTCTTGGCATCAGCTTGGACTTCCGCTTGCTAGGAAATCTTCCCTTGCTAAGATGAATCCAAACAAGATCACCAGGTTCAAAGCTAATCATTTTTCGTCCTTTATTAGCATGCTTAACATACCTAGCTGTTTTCTCCTCAATATGAATTCGAACCTGCTCATGAAGCTTCTTCATCAATTCTGCCTTCTTAACACCATCCATAGATGTCCTCTCATTAATTGGAACAGGAACAAGGTCAATAGGAACAAATGGATTAAATCCATACACAATCTCAAATGGTGAAAATTTTGTAGCCCCATGCACACTACGGTTATATGCAAACTCTACAATAGGCAAACAAGTATCCCAACTCTTTAAGTTCTTGTTTATAACAGCCCGTAATAAAGAAGATAGAGTACGGTTCACTACCTCAGTTTGCCCATCAGTTTGTGGATGACAAGCAGTACTGAAAAGCAACTTTGTTCCAAGCTTCTTCCAAAGAGTCTTCCAAAAATAGCTTAAGAACTTTGTATCACGATCAGAGACAATGCTTTTAGGGATTCCATGCAAACGTACAATTTCCCTAAAAAACAAATCAGCAATATGAATAGCATCATCAGTTTTGTTACAAGGAATAAAGTGTGACATTTTGGAGAACCGATCAACCACAACCATCACTGAATCCTTCCCACGCTGTGTTCTAGGTAATCCAAGCACAAAATCCATACTAATATCCATCCATGGTTGCTCTAGGATAGGTAAAGGCATATATAGTCCATATGCATTCTCTTTACCCTTAGCTTTCTTGCAATTTACACATCTTTCAACAACTTTATGAACATCCCGCAGCATATTAGGCCAAAAGAAGTGCTCTTTCAGTAGCTCATAAGTTTTCTTCTCCCCAAAATGACCACTAAGACCACCCCCATGAGCCTCACGCACAAGCAACTCACGTAAGGATCCTGAAGGTATACACATTCTGCCCAACTTGAACAAGTAACCATCATGCACAAAGAACCCATCACAAGCTCCTTTAGCACATTTAGACATCATATTAGCAAAGTATGAATCACTGGTATATTGTTCTTTCACCTGTTCAAAACCCAAAAGCCTTGCATTTAACATAGAAATCAATGCATACCTCCTAGAAAGAGCATCAGCAATGACATTAGTTTGCCCCTTCTTGTATTTTATGACATATGGAAATGGCTCCATGAACTCTACCCATTTGGCATGTCTTCTATTCAGCTTGTTCTGCCCTTTAAGATACTTTAATGATTCATGGTCAGTATGAATAACGAACTCCTTAGGTAATAAATAATGCTGCCATACCTCGAGAGCCCGAATCAATGCATAAAACTCCTTGTCATAAATAGAGTAGTTTAACCGTGCCCCATTCAGCTTCTCACTAAAGAAAGCAATTGGCCTCTTTTCTTGCATCAACACAGCCCCAATACCGACCCCTGAAGCATCACACTCTATTTCAAATGTTTTAGCAAAATCGGGAAGTGCTAAAACTGGAGCAGAACATAATTGTTCTTTTATCAGTTCAAATGACTTTTGTGCATTCTCATTCCATCTAAACTCATTTCCCTTTTTCAAACACTCTGTCATAGGCGCAACAATAGAACTAAAGTCTTTAATAAATCGCCTATAGAAAGAGGCTAAACCATGAAAACTTCTCACATCCGCAACACCAGTAGGTTTAGGCCAATCACGAATTGCCTTAACCTTCTCCTCATCAACCTTAATTCCGCTACCAGAAACTACATACCCCAAAAAGATAACACTATCTTGGCAGAAATAGCACTTCTTGATGTTTCCATACAATTTAGCATCACGCAAGGTCTCAAATACAGCCATAAGATGCTTCACATGATCATCTAAAGTTTTACTATAGATCAAGATATCATCAAAATAGACCACAACAAACAGCCCGATAAACTTCCTCAAAACATGGTTCATAAGTCTGATAAATGTACTAGGTGCATTAGAAAGCCCAAATGGCATCACCATCCACTCATACAATCCATGCTTAGTTTTAAAGGCTGTTTTCCATTCATCACCTTCTTTCATCCTAATTTGGTGATATCCACTCATTAAATCAACTTTAGAAAAATAAACAGCACCATGCAATTCATCAAGCATATCATCAAGTCTAGGGATAGGGAATCGATACTTAACCGTTATCTTGTTGATAGCCCGACTGTCCACACACATTCTCATGGTACCATCCTTCTTTGGAACAAGCAAAGTAGGCACTGAACAAGGACTAAGTGACTCACGCACATAGCCCCTCTCTAAGAGCTCACCAACTTGCCTTTTGATCTCCTTTGCTTCCTCCGGATTACATCTATATGCTGGTCTATTTGGAAGTAAAGCTCCAGGCACCAAATCAATTTGATGCTCTATCCCTCGAATAGGTGGTAATCCCAATGGTAGCTCTTCTGGAAATACATCTTTGAACTCTTCAAGCAACTCCACAACCTGCCTTGGCAAATCCAAACCCTCCACTTGCAATAAAGACTTTTGCCCAAGTCATGAAAACAACCCCCACAGAAGCTAGTGCTTGCTCAACATCTCCCTTTTTGGCTAACATTAACCCTTTACCAGATTCCATCATCTTCCTTTGATTCTGCAACTGATCTTTTCTAACTTGTTGAGAACTCAATGGCATCAAATTCACTTTCTTCCCATTCAGCACAAATGAATAAGTGTTCCTTCTCCCATTATAAGTCACATCATTATCAAATTTCCATGGGCGTCCTAATAACACATGACTAGCTGTCATCGGAACCACATCACATAAAACCTCATCATGAAAGGTTTTAATGGAGAATTGCACCCGAACCTGTCTTGTAACTTGAATCTCTCCCTTGTCATTAAGCCAATGTAATTTATATGGTTTTGGATGTGGAACAATAGTTAATCCCAGTTTCTCCACTAAAGTAATGGATGCAACATTGGTGCAACTACCATTATCAATGATCATGGCACAAACCTTATCTCGGATTTGACATCTTGTATGAAAGATGTTTTCGCGCTGTTCCAAACCAATATCAACTTCAGCACTCAAAATCCTTTGAATAACTAATAAATTTCCCTCCATTGGCTCAAGATTCTCTTCTTGTTCAGTCACTTCGACCTTAGATTCCTCTTCCATCTCAGCATCATCTTCACTTACAAGCTCTCCATACTTCCCTTGTAAAACCATCACCCTCTTATTCGGACATTCAGAAGCAATATGCCCATTTCCCAAGCACTTGAAACACTTGATGTCTCGTGATCTCCTGGAAAATTGAGGTTCAAATACCTTCTCCTTTCCTTTCAATGAACCTGAACTAACACTTCCTTTACTGAACTCCACTTTCTCATCACGTTTAGGTGTGTTCCATGTTCGCGAAGGTGAAGAAACAGCCTTTGTATTACTTGTTGTAGTTGACCTCATATGGATACCCCCTCTTTTCTGCTGTCTTTCTACTTTAGTTGCAAGCTTTATGACATCCTCAAGAAATATGAAGGGCTGTAACTCAACAACATTAGCTATGTCCCTCTTCAATCCATCAAGGAATCTAGCTATTGTTTGCTCTTGAGGTTCATTCAAATCACAGCGAATCAGCAACAGCTCAAATTCTTTCACATACTCCTCCACACTCAAGGAACCTTGCCGCAAAGTCTGGAGTTTGATGTATAATTCTTGTTTATAGTAATCTAGAACAAATCTCTTCTTCATTAATCTTTTCATAAGTGGCCAGCTAGTAACTTCTTCTTCATCATCCCTTCTTCGCTGAGCTTTTAAGTTTTCCCACCACAAAAGTGCGTAATCGGTAAACTCAAGTGCTGCTACCTTACACTTCTTTGCCTCAGGATACTCATGCCAATCAAACAACCTTTCTACCTTCTGAACCCATTCAAGATACTCCTCAGGAGAACTAGTACCTCTAAATGGTGGTATATTAAGTTTGATACCACTAGTAGGGTCATTTTGTTGCCTCCTTATCCTACCCCTATCTTCAGCCTCATCATCCCTATTTGGCTCACCTCCAGCATTCCCTAGGTCATTTCGAGGTACCCTATGCCCTACCCGCCTTTGTTGGGGTTGCAAAGTGTTTCTTTGCATCATTTCTATAATTGCAGCAAGTTGTCCACGAATTTCAGTAATCTCACCTCGAAATTCATCATGAGCTCGTTGTAAGCCCACGAGTTGCGCTTGTTCTAAACTCAATCCCTTTGGTACTCTACTTGCATCATCGTCAGCCATTATTAACAAAAACTTCAAACAAGTATGAACAATTGAACAACACAACCAGTAGCTAAAACACTCTTCTCAAACTGAATTTTTCACCAATTCAGTAAATACAATCAGATAGCAACAATTTACTCAAATTCGAAATTTCCAGGTTCACAAAATTTCCAGGTTCAAGAACAATTTAATTCAGCCAACCCATCTCCAGTTCACAAACTACTAAGAATTAATTTTAATGCTTCAGAGTTGCAATTCAACTCCTCAAATATTAGAGACCCAAACTGATAATAACCCCACGAAATTATATAACACAAAAAATAGCAAGACACCTTCAATAGCTAAAACTTCAGTTTGCACACTGAAATCCCATGCTCTGATACCAGATGATGTGCCTTGATTTATAACAAAATTAAATTGTGGAGTTGATGGAGGATAGAACTAAATAGATACCTTGATAAGTCGAATGGACGCCACAAGGATCAGTTTAGGGTTTTGACGCCACACTCTTGATGATCAAAGAGTGATAAGTCAGCAACTATCTTCAAGAGTTGAAAAACTTGAGAAGACAATTTTGAGAGAGAAGTAGCTCTTCTATTTCGTGCTTCCAATTTCAAAATGAGGCAACCCCCTCTACAAGACTTTTACATGCCTTATATAGGCTTACAAAATGAGGTGAAACCCTAATGTTACCTAATAAACTTAAAAAGGCCCAAAATAAGCCCAATATGACTTAACAATTTTAAAACAAAACTAAACAAGTTCAAAATAGCCCAAATACATAAAAGTAGTAACATAAGAAATAAGTAAAGCCCAATAGCATGAAAAGAAAGGCCTTAGCTGCTTCTTAAAGCCCAACGTCACCAAACGTCTCTAAATCACGTCCCAATCTCAAATTGAAGACAAATAAATACATTTAGCTCGTTTTCATTCAGATCGTAAGCTTCCAATCCCATAGAAGCTTCAATAGCTCCAATTTGACTACTTATGGCCCTTTGAAGCTGTTTAGCCTTAGCCCTTGTTATTGGACCATCTGAAATCTCCTTTACGTTCAGCTCGCCTTCTTGAGTTGATTTAGAACTTTCATGATGCACATCACCAAGAGCTGGATATTTTGGAGCAAAGTGGCAGTAGATGGACCTAGAATCTCGAAACAAGTCAAACGATATATTATACAAATGATTCTGACTCCAGACTTTCGGGACACCCCTGTCGGAGAACTGAGAGAATCTTCAGAAAATCATGTCTTGAGCTACAGGCATCCGAATGACGCATATGAGGTACCGTTTTAAAGCTATTGGCACGCCCTACCTTCAGCCTATCAGCCTACCTGTGATACCTGTTATTTAAGGCCAAAATATTTTGTTTAGGTCCTCAAATCATTCGCTCAAGCTCGGCCAAGGCATTATCTCCTACTTCAGAAACTTTTATCTTTTTTTTACAGAATGGGTATTGACATACCATTTTTTCCGTTAATTTGTTATATTTTTTTGTTATTTTTATGCCCCAAAATAAAATAAAAAATCAAGAACCTCCAAATGTGCACGTACCTTAGTCTCAATCAGCGTTTTAGGGGTTTCGGGCCCCAAGGGTTGGATATTTTGGTGCTATGTAGCCATAGATGGACATAGCATCTCGAAACAAGTTAAACGACATATTATATGCATGATTCTGATACCGAACTTGATGTGCATCATGACAGTTCTAAATCAACTCTCGAAGGTGAGCTGAGCATAAAAGAGACATTAGATGGACCAATAATAAGAGTTAAGGCCAAACAGCTTCAAAGGGCCATAAATAGTTAAGTTAGAGCTATTGAAGCTTCTATGGGCTTGGAATCTTGTGATCTGAATGGAAATTGACCACAGGTGTTTATTTGTCTTCAATTAGAGCTTGGGATGTGATCTAGAGGTTGTTGGCAACTTTATGCTTAAAGAGACAGATGAGAGTCTTATTTGCGTGCTATTAGGTTTCAGTTGCTTCTTTTTGGATTTATTTTTATTATTTTGCTTATCTCTCTCTCTATTTTCATGTAATTAGGCCTTTTTAAAACATATTTTTGTTTTTTTTTAAGTTGTCAAGTCAGTTTGAGTTTATTTGAGTTGTTTTGGGCCTTTTTAAGCCAATTAGGTAAAATTAGGGTTTTTTCTTATCTTGTAAGCCTATGTAAGGCATCTTAAACTTTTTTGTAGAGGCATTTGCCTCATTCTTGAATTGGAAGCACGAAATAGAAGAACTTTTTTCCCTCTCAAAATTGTCTTGTCAAGTTTTCTAGCTCTTGAAGACAGTTAGTGACTTATCACTCTTTGATCACCGAGAGTGTGGCGTCAAACCCCTAAATTGATCCTTGTAGCATCCATCTAACTTATCAAGGTATCTTTTTAGTTCTATCCTCCATCAACTTTACCATTCAATTTTGTTATAATTCAGCCTAAACACTTAAAGAAAAAAACCAACAAAAGAACCAGATTATTTTATTCAAATTTTGGAATAATCTATTTTTCTAAAAATCAAGGCACGTCATCTGGTATCAGAGCATAGGGTTTCAGTGTGTAAACTGAAGTATCAGCCATTTAAGGTCTCTTGCTATTGTTTTTGGTCTAATATATTATTGTGGGGGTTATTCAACATGTTGGATCTCCATAATTTGAGGTTAGTAGTTTTTGAATTGCAACTCTAAAGCATTAAAGTTGATTCTGAGTAGTTTGTGGAAAGAAGATGACTTGGCTGAGTTAAGTTGTTCCTCAACCTAGAATTGTGAATTTGAGTCATTTGTTGCTGTTTGATCTTTTTTTGTTTTTGAGTTGTTGAAAATTTAGTTTGAAAAGTGTGTTTTAGTTACCGTTTGTGTTGTTCATACTTGTTTGGGGTTTTTGTTGATAATGGCTAAAGGTGATGCAAATAAAGTACCGAGAGGACTGAATTTACAACAAGCTCAACTTATGAGCTTACAACGAGCTCATGATGAATTGTGGGGTGAGATTACTAAAATTCGTGGACAATTTGCTGCAATTATAGAATGATGCAAAGAAATACTTTGCAACCCCAACAAAGGCAGGTAGGGCGTAGGTACCTCGAAATGACCTAAGGGATGCTGGAGATGAGCCAAATAGGGATGATGAGGCTGAAGATAGGAGTAGGCTAAGGAGGCAGCAAAATAACCCTACTAGTGGTATCAAACTTAATATACCACCATTTAGCAGTACTAGTTCTCCCGAGGAGTATCTTGAATGGGTTCAAAAGGTAGAAAGGGTGTTTGATTGGCATGAGTACCCTGAGGCAAAGAAGTGTAAGGTAGCAGCACTTGAGTTTACTGATTATGCACTTTTGTGGTGGAAAAACTTAAAAGCTCAGCAAAGCAGAGATGAAGTTACTAGTTGGCCACTTATGAAAAGATTAATGAAGAAGAGATTTGTTCCGAATTACTATAAACAAGAATAATAAATCAAACTCCAGACTTTGCGGCAAGGTTCCTTGAGTGTAGAAAAGTATATGAAAGAATTTGAACTGTTACTGATTCGCCGTGATTTGAATGAACCTTGAGAGCAAACAATAGCTAGATTTCTTGATGGAGTAAGGAGGGACATAGCTAATGTAATATCCAATCTCTATTAGTAGTATTGGCGTCTAGATTTCGGTATAGAGTAAATAAGACACCGTAGGGTTACTCGATTTTAACCCTATTAGAAATATTCTCTTTATAGTGCACGTGAGAGATATTAGACCTAAATTGGTAATTTCACACTCGATCGGTGCGCCGGACGACCCTAGAATATTTTTGAAATTTTTCTCTATTGGCTTAGAAAAGGAAATCCTAATTTACTACATGAATTTTCATTTAAGGGTTATGAATGGAACAAGCCTTTGTTGAGAAATACAATCCATAAATTAAGGAATGGACCAAATAGAAACAATCTCATGGATTGCCAAGTTGGAAACTCTAGTTAGTTCTTTTGACTATTCTAACTAGATAGTTATAAAGAAACCAATTAAATCTTTTCATTTGAACTAATGGCAAATTAGAAGTTTTGAGTAAGTTGAAGGGCAAAATGGTCAATTAAGGGAGCACTATATATATGTTAGAAGTGTGTAGAAATTTGAAGAGAGATCAAAACTAACACTTAGACAAAAAAAGAGAGAAATTCGAGCTTCAAAGGGGGGTGCTACTACAGTGACTATTCAAGATTTTTTTCATGATTTTTCATGCTTAATCAAGCCAAAATAAGGTTACATACCAATCCCTAAGCTCAATTGAAGCCTCAATTAGTGGAAATTCAAGAAAAAGAGGTAAGAAAAGCATTGTTTTATGAGTTTGATAAGTGAGCTTTCAAGAATGCTTAAATTGATGTTCTTATGTGTATTCTTGGCTTAGATTGAGTTGAATTCTAGTTTGGAGCTTGAAGGAGTCATCAATTTGAAGAAATTGGCAAGGTAAGAATTAGGATTTTTTGTGATTTTGTTGTAGAGATTTCAATTGGTTGTAATTAGGGCTTTAGAATGAAATTGGCATAATTTTGTTGTAATTGGAACAAGAAATTGAGAAAATGAATGTGTTGGAACCTAGGGTGGAATTCTGCCACTTTAGGAAAGTTAGGGATTGACTGGTGTTTTGAATGAATTATTGTGTGTAAATGGTGCCTATTGTAAATTGAATGTCTATGTGGATGGAAAAATAAAAAATGAAGATAATGGGACACAATTGTCTATTTTGGAAAGGTGAAGGGCAATTATGTCCAACCAAGATTATAAGGCGTTCAATAATTTTCAGGGCACCGGATGGTGAGATAGGTTAGATTAAATGGCTCCGTAAATAAAAATCGGGAAGTAGTTTACATCTGGGCTTTGTATACCGATTTGGGCATTTAGTAGTTAAATGAGATTCTAGCATTCGATTTGGCTCTAAATGTCATTTATGGCGCGTAGGTGAAGATAACTAAGAGCGATAACGAGAACAGAAATCGGGAGTGAAATTGAGCGTGGAGCGGTTGTGAGTGAAAATCTGCCATTTCTTTTACTTTTCGTTTATTATGTTTTTGCATAATGAATATGCATATTTTATGAGCTTTCGATGCATAACCATGATTTATGATCTTGATATATGTTCATAGACATGCCTATACATGTTCGAATTGAGAAACAGCTTTAAAATTTCTGCATTCATTTTTAAAGCCATTGGTACCCTCAGATTATAGTGGTGATGATTGTATTAGACCCGGCCGGTATATCTCGTGCACATGGGCAGGTCTTGGGGGTGTGTCACTAACTCCGGGAAGTCGGGATGTCGAGTCATGTGAGTCGCTCTATGTGTACGGGGTATTGTCTCGCTATATGCATGTGATGTAGGATTCTGCTGCATAGCCAGTGAGATGTCTTGAGATGTCACTGTGAGTGCTGCTAGTTGAGGTGTCCCGTGACCTACTCACGTGTGCGGTGCTAGTTGAGTAGCTGCGTGGGTATAGAGCTTTAGGGTTACCATTGGTACAGTTTAGAAAGAAAATGGCCGAGCGAGGATTTTACTAGTTTCGATTTACCGATAGCAATTTATGCATTTATATGCACACCAGCAGTTATTATGTTATACAGATTCGGAATATAGTTTTCTAAAGATGTAGATAAAACCCGCTCGGCAAGATTTCAATAGCATGTGATGTTAGAAACCGTTTTACAGTTTTACATTAGTTTTAGAAGGATGATTTCTGCATGAACTTTAAAATTTGCTATCTATACATGATGTTATTTTATTGAAATTTTATTTGCACTCACTGAGCTCCTTTAGCTCACCCGTTTTGTGTTTTATGTTTTATGTTTTCTGAACCCCTTTCCCAGGTACAGGTCTCGATACGCAAGCTGCTGATTCTCCTATTGTCGAGTAGTGTGCTGAATCCGAAGATTATTTTTTGTACATGTAAATGTGCTAAATAGCTCTCTTTACTTTATGCATAATAGTTTTAGGCATGTATATTTGTATATATTTTTTGAACCAAGAAGAAGAGATTTAAATTTTATGATGATCGTTTTTACTTTTTATGATTATACCTATTTTGTGATTCAAATGAATAATTGAGTTGTGTTGGACTTGATTTGGAAAGGACCGGAGGTCCGAATTGGTAGTATTGAGATGTATTGGAAATAGAAGTGGAATTTCTTTGCAGGTTTGATATGGATTTTTTCAAAAAATAGGGGAAACTCTGTCCGTTTTTTAAAAAAAATTAAGATTGTCATTTTCATGTATATTACAAGATCTTTTCAGTAGTAGCAAGAATTAAAAAGGGGTTCGCCTTGCGAAATTTCTCAACTTACCCATTAGGTCGAAGGAACTTTCGTCGGGGTGCCCGGCAGGGCCGCTGGGATCTATAGTAGAGGGTCTCGGGTCGAATCCTGTCAGAGTGGTATCAGAGCATGGTTTTTGAAGTTTTAGTTAAAAAGTTTATTTTTAAAATGAGATTCTTGGAATTGCATGCATATTTTTCTAAGTTTAGTAAGTTGAATTCTTTGCATTTGATAATCATTTGCATCACTAAATTTTCAGAAATTATGCATCGTCGTAGAGGCCCACGTACTAGGAGAGCAACTGCGGAGGCTCTTGCACTTGAAAAGGAGCAGGGAAATGAGTCGGTAAATGTTCCTACGCCTCAGACCCCTCCTGAATCATCTCAACCCGTTGTGCCAAAGGGTGGAAACATGAATATAGCTCAAATGGCCCAAATACTAGCAACAGCGATGCAACAGCCACGAGAGACCAGAGTGTCCATTGAGCGCGCCAAGAAATTGGGCGCTAAGCCTTATGATGGTACCGGAGATCCCGAGAGAGCCTTATCTTGGTTAGAGAATAATGAAGAAAATTTTCAGGTTATGGGATGTACGGAAGAGCAGATGGTGGTATACTCCGCATTTCTATTGAAAGAAGGAGCAAAAGATTGGTGAAAGGCCTTGCAAATAAGGAACGCCGATGGGGTGTCTTGGGCGCTTTTCAAAGAGGAATTTCTGAATAAGTTCTACCCTAAAAGTTATAAAGTGCGAAGATAGAAGAATTCTTCAAGCTCGAACAGGGTTCCCTCTCGGGGGCTGAGTACGAGAAGAAGTTCTCGGAGCTCTTTCGTGCCGTTCCCTTTATAGCCGATAATGAGGAGCAGAAGGCTAACCGATTTTCCGTGGGTCTTAATCCACGAATCAGGGCATATGTGGTATCGGCAGCCCACACTTAGTATAGAGCATTGGCGAAAGCTGCAACTTAGGTTGAAAGAAGCATGGTGGCCATCCCTAAACCGAAACAGCAGGGTCAAAAAAAGGCTAGTCAGGTAGTTCTCGAGGAGGACCGAGTAAATTCACCCGAACAGAGGAGAGATCTTCATGGTCCAGCAGTCGAAATCCAAGCCAAGGAGCTCAATTTAGCCAAGCTTCTGTTCGGCAACCATCCGTCGGATTCTGAAGCACTAAGGAGAGTTGGAAGAATTTCCCGGTGTCTAATAAATGTGGCAAGGCCCATCCGGGGGATTGTAGGGAGGGGACTACCGGGTGTTATAAGTGCGGGCAAGAGGGTCACTACATGAGAGATTGCCCGAATGATTGAGCTAGCAGTAAGTTAGAAGATAGACCACCAGCTCCAGGACAAACCAGTGGCGGTCCAGGACAGATTCGAGGAGGTCCCCAATTCAAAAGATCGAGCGGCGCAAGCCAGCCTAGTAGGGAAGCCGGTCGAGGAGGATTATCCAGTGGATCGCAAGGTAGACCGCATACCCAAGCTAGGGTATTTGCAGTGACCCAACAGGAGGCGGATGCAGCCCTAAAAGTTGTGACAGGTATAATGTCAATTTTTGATCGAAATGCTTATGTACGGATAGATCCTGGAGCGACCCATTCTTTTATTTCTTTGGAGTTTGCTGCAAATGCTAGTATAGCGCTCCAGTTATTAGATGGCGCGGTAGTAGTGCCTTTTCTCATCGGAGACTCCATTGTAGTAGAAACAGTGTATAGGAGTAGTAAAATCAGTATTGAGAGACAAGAGTTTATAGCGGATTTGATTGTGTTGGCCATCAGTGAGTTTGATGTGATTTTAGGGATGGATTGGTTGTCCAAGTATCGGGCCTCAGTGGATTGCTTCCGAAAAGAAGTTAGATTATGTAGCCCAGGCGAAACGGAAGTTATTTTCCGTGGGATGCGGAAATCACTTTCTGCCAGCATGGTATCGGTAATAAGGGCAAGAAAGATGCTTCGGAAGTCATGTCAGGGTTACTTAGTCTATGCCATAGACGTAAGAGATGGTGGAACAAAATTGGAGGATATTCCGGTTGTTAGAGAGTTCCCGGATGTATTCCCAGAGGATCTTTCGGGTTTGCCTGCAGATAAAGAGATAGAGTTTAAAATAGAAGTAGCCCCTGGAATGCAACCAATTTCTAAAGCACCCTACAGGATGGCTCATTCAGAATTGAAAGAACTGAAGGTTCAATTAGAACAGTTGGTGAATCCTTCTTGGGGGGCACCGGTTTTGTTTGTGAAGAAGAAAGATGGAAGCATGAGAATAAGCATTGATTACAGGGAGCTGAATAAAGTAACAGTGCGTAATCAGTATCCACTTCCGAGAAGTGATGATTTGTTTGATCAGCTACAAGGAGCAAGAGTATTTTCCAAGATAGATCTGAGGTCAGGCTATCATCAACTGAAGATTCGGGAGGAAGATGTTCTTAAGACGGCCTTTAGGACCCGATATAGGCATTATGAATTCTTGATTATGCCTTTTGGGCTGACTAATGCCCCAACTGCTTTTATGGATCTCATGAATAGAGTTTTTCGATCCTATTTAGATCGGTTTGTGATAGTATTTATTGATGATATACTGGTTTATTCAGGCAGTAAGGAAGAGCATGCAGAACATTTAAAGATAGTTTTACAGACCTTAAGGGAGCATCGGATGTATGCCAAACTTAGTAAATGTCAGTTTTGGCTAGATAGAGTGGCATTTTTGGGGCATGTAATCTCTGTAGAAGGGGTAGCAGTAGATCCCCAGAAGATCGAAGCAATAGTGAATTGGAGACAGCCCACGACGTGACAGAGGTCCGTAGTTTCTTGGTTTTGGCCGGATATTATAGGAAGTTTGTTGGAGCTGGTGCTCACGTGCCATTCCAATATTGTATGAATATTAATTGTTAATATTTATACAATAAACATTTCGAATAAAGATTGTTAATATCATATTAATATGGTAGAATGCTTGTAACATTACAGACATTGTTTGATCTGAAAGAGTTCAGATCTGATCTAAAGGAGTTTAGATCAGAACTAATAGTTATCAAAGCTGAGAGTTATAAATGCTAATAGTTAGCACTGTTAATAGTTATCAGTTTATAAGAGTCAGCAATGTCTAAAGAGTTAGAACTTTGTCTATAATGAGACAAAGACCTGAGAGTATACTTATAATGATATAGTTGCAAAGAGTTGCAATAGGTGCTAAGAAATATCATTATGTAAGTATGTCTCAAATATAATGTTCCTGATCTATGATCACCAATGCGGGTCTATCGGTGAATTCACAATATATAGATTAGTGTATGTCTATATTCAGTTCAGATGGTTGTTCTTAGCTGACCATGAGCTTAGAGCTTGTATAGACATGCGGGTATCCAGTCAGAATTGGATACTGAACAGACTCATGAGGACCCCAATAGATATCCTATGAAACCGTCAAAGGAAGGTCCTCTCGAGTTGAGTAGTAATTGTGGTCCTTTGACCTGAGCGCCATGGTGGTCTTGTGAGTGATCCATCATGCTTTGGTTCCACATATATCAGAGACCTTTCATGGTCTGACCGCTATGTGTCGCTGGGTATGGTCCGATGCTCATAGAGTCTGGTGTGCGTAGATACGGGATCCATTAGCTTACGTAGGTAAGTTGTATATCCGATGCTCCGAGATTGTATTTCATAAAGTCTTGTGGCCAGCATTAACCCGGGAAAAGAGTTTCCCACAGGGTTAAACAATATAGCAAAAGTGTTTGCATATATTGTTTTATCGAGATACGAATCTGGAGATAAGATTATTGGATGAGCAAATGGGGATTTGATGGTGTTGATCTATATCCCCGCACATCCAGGATATAAATGATGGAAGGATTATAGGTATACGTTATAACCTCAACTTGTATGGTCTGATACGCTGATTTGTAATATTCGTAACTTGTGCGTGGGGTATCGATTACGGATTAATGGAATAGTTCCATTTGACAAATCGGGTATGGACCTAGAGAGTCCCAATATGAAATGTACTCTTTGAGCACTTGGGCAGTGTACCGTATTGAATTGTTCAATACAGTATAATTCAGCAATTACTAAGGTTACGTTAACTAAAGTATATGGTTAAATGGTGGGACCCACTTTAGGTTAACTTGGTAACCGAGTAAGGATATAATAGTAATTTTACTTTATAATTATTTAATTGTTAAATAATTAAAATAAATATTTATTTATTTAATTGTTAAATAAATGATTTAACTTAACTAAGGTTAAAAGTTAACCAAATGGTTAAGTTAAGTTAACCTTACTTAAAGGTTAAGTAAAGGTTAACCTAACTATGGTTAAGTTAGTTAACTATGGTTAAATTAATTAAATATTTATAAACTTAAAGGTTAAGTTAAAATAATCTAACTAAGGTTAAATGTTAACTAAGGTTAGGTTAAGCCAAATGAAATGCAAATGAAATTCAAATTAGTTTGAAATTAATGCATTTGTATATAAAGTGAAATGAAATTGAAAATCAAAAAGATGTTTTTTAGATTTTAGGTTTTGCATTTTGGAAGCCAATTCAATTTGAGAAATTAAAATTGTTTGTTTTGTGTTTTAAGTGTTAGAACAACAAAACAAACTAGATAAATGGTTACTAAATGTAATAACTAAAAACAAGATTTGTTTTATTTATTCAAGAGTTGAATAAAAGGAAAAACAAATTTGATTAAGTTAAATTGTTTAACTTTGAAAAATGTTTAAGAGTTAAACATATATGCTGGATTAAGATGCTGCCATTCTAGACAATCAAACTCACCATTGTTGATTGCTAGAATTGATCAAAGATTCATTTCATGGTGGACTTCAAAGAAAATTAATCCAAAGGCTTCATTGGTGATATTTCTCAATTTCGAATTTCAGTTTAATAAAATGTTATTTTCTGTGTTCATTATATTTAATCTTCCGCTGTGCACATGTATGTATGAGATATGTATATTGTTTGTATGATGAACACAACTCACATGCAAGCACCCTAGTTGATTTAAAGTACAACCCAATAACCCAACAAGTTTGTAGAGGGATTCTCAAAGATAGTCGCTCCTCTGACTAAGTTAACCCGAAAAGAAGAGAAGTTTGTATGGTCAGAAGCGTGCCAACAGAGCTTCGAAGAGCTAAAGAGAAGGTTGACTTCGGCCCCAGTGCTTACACTTCCATCGGGGAATGACGGATTTATCATATATTGTGATACTTTCAGGTAAGGTCTAAGTTGTGTGTTGATGCAGAAAGAAAAAGTAATAGCCTATGCTTCCAGACAATTAAAGAAACATGAACAGAATTATCCTACACATGACCTAGAACTAGCTGCAGTAGTTTTTGCTTTAAGGATTTAGAGGCATTATTTGAATGGGGTTCCTTGCAAGATCTTTACGGATCATAAGAGCCTGCAGTACTTGTTCACTCAGAAAGAATTGAATATGAGGCAGAGAAGGTGGCTGGAGCTTATTAAAGATTATGAGTGCACCTTGGAGTACCATCCAAGAAAAGCTAATGTGGTAGCAGATGCTCTCAACAAAAAGCCTGTCGGTTCAATAGCTCACTTGAAGATCGCATATCTATCGATGTTGATAGAATTGAGGTCTTTAGGTGTAAAATTAGAATTGTCAGATTCAGAAGCATTATTAGCCACATTTCAGGTCCGTCCAATACTGGTTGATCGGATCAAAGAACTACAGACTCAAGATCCACAAGTAGTTAAATTAAAGGGTGAAATCGAGTTCGGGTAGCGGAAGGATCTTTTAGTGACTGAGGATGGTGTAGTAGCCTTGGGTCGGAGGTTATGTGTTCCGGATGTAAACGAGTTAAGAAGAGAGATTATGGAAGAAGCTCATTCTTCTGCATATGTTATGCATCCGGGGAGCACAAAGATGTATCGTACCCTAAAAAAACACTACTGGTGGAAGGGTATGAAGAAAGATATAGTTGAATTTGTCTCAAGATGCCTAACTTGCCAACAAGTAAAAGCTGAGCATCAAAAACCTGCAGGGCTCTTGCAACCCTTTCCGATTCCAGAGTGGAAATGGGTAAGAATAACGATGGACTTCGTGGTAGGACTTCCACGTAGTCAGAAAGGCAATGATGCAATATGGGTAATTGTTGATAGATTAACAAAATCAGCCCATTTTCTGCCCATTAGAAGTAGTTGTTCTTTAGATAAATTGGCCCAGTTGTACGTAGATGAGGTGGTACGACTCCATGGAGTTCCAGTATCCATTGTGTCAGATAGAGATCCACGGTTCACTTCTCGATTTTGGCCCAGCTTACAGAAAGCTCTAGGCACAAAATTGAGCTTCAGTACGGCCTTCCATCCTCAGACGGATGGTCAGTCGGAACGGACAATTCAAACACTTGAAGATATGCCTAGAGCGTGTGTTATGGAGTTTAAGGGAAGTTGGGATACTCATCTGTCGCTAATGGAGTTCGCCTATAATAATAGCTACCAGACTAGCATCGGGATGTCACCATATGAAGCATTGTACGGAAGAAAGTGCAGAACTCCAGTTTGTTGGAATGAGGTAGGTGAAAGGAAGCTGATCGGCCCAGAAATTGTCCAGATTACTTCGGAAAAGATTCAGCTTATCAGGCAGAGACTGAAAATAGCGAATGATAGACAAAAAAGTTATGCAGATAACAGGAGAAGAGACTTAGAGTTTGAGATCGGTGATAAGGTCTTTCTGAAGATATCGCCATGGAAAGGAGTACTAAGATTCGGAAAGCGAGGAAAGCTGAGTCCCCGATATATTGGGTCGTAAGAGATACTTGAAAGAGTTAGAAAGATGGCATATCGTCTACGGTTACCCGAAGATCTGGCTAGAATCCATGATGTGTTTCATGTTTCCATGCTTTACAGGTATATAGCAGATCCCTCACACATCCTAAGGGAACATTAGTAGAATTGAACGAGAACTTTACCTACGAAGAGAAACCTATGCAAATCCTAGACCGGAAAGAGCAAGTGCTTCGTAACAAAAGTATTCCCTTAGTGAAGGTGTTATGGATGAACCATGGAGTAGAGGAAGCCATGTGGGAACGTGAAGATCAGATGTGAGTGCAACATCCTCACCTCTTTAAGACAGGTATGTTTTAAATCTCGAGGATGAAATTTCTTTTAAGGAGGGGTGAAATTGTAATATCTAATTCCTATTAGTAGTATTGGCGCCTAGATTTCGGTATAGAGCAAATAAGACACTATAGGGTTACTCGATTTTAACCCTATTAGAAATATTCCCTTTATAGTGCACGTGAGAGATATTAGACCTAAATTGGTAATTCACACTCGATTGGTGCGCCAGACGACCCTAGAATATTTTCAGAATTTTTCTCTATTGGCTTAGAAAAGAAAATCCTAATTTACTACATGAATTTTCATTTAAGGGTTATGAATGGAACAAGCCTTTATTGAGAAATACAATCCATATATTAAGGAATGGACCAATTAGAAACAATCTCATGGATTGCCAAGTTGGAAACTCTAGTTAGTTCTTTTGACTATTCTAAATAGATAGTTATAAAGAAACCAATTAAATCTTTTTATTTGAATTAATGGAAAATTAGAAGTTTTGAGTAAGTTGAAGGGCAAAATGGTCAATTGAGGGAGCACTATATATATGTTAGAAGTGTGTAGAAATTTGAAGAGAGATCAAAACCAACACTTAGACAAAAAAAGAGAGAAATTCGAGCTTCAAAGGGGGGTGCTACTACAGTGACTATTCAAGTTTTTTTTTCATGATTTTTCATGCTTAATCAAGCCAAAATAAGGTTACATACCAATCCCTAAGCTCAATTGAAGCCTCAATTAGTGGAAATTCAAGAAAAGGAGGTAAGAAAAGCATTGTTTTATGAGTTTGATAAGTGAACTTTCAAGAATGCTTCAATTGATGTTCTTATGTGTATTCTTGGCTTAGTTTGAGTTGAATTCTAGTTTGGAGCTTGAAGGAGTCATCAATTTGAAGAAATTGGCAAGGTAAGAATTAGGGTTTTTGGTGATTTTGTTGTAGAGATTTCAATTGGTTGTAATTAGGGCTTCAGAATGAAATTGACATGATTTTGTTGTAATTGGAATAAGAAATTGAGAAAAGAAATGTGTTGGAACCTAAGGTGGAATTCTGCCACTTTAGGAAAGTTAGGGATTGACTGGTGTTTTGAATGAATTGTTGTGTGTAAATGGTGCATATTGTAAATTGAATGTATATGTTGATGGAAAAATAAAAAATGAAGATAATGGGACACAATTGTCCATTTTGGAAAGGTGAAGGGCAATTATGTCCAACCAAGATTATAAGGCGTTCAATAATTTTCAGGGCACCGGATGGTGAGATAGGTTAGATTAAATGGCTCCATAAATAAAAATTGGGAAGTAGTTTACATCCGGGCTTTGTATGCCGATTAAGGCATTTAGTAGTTAAATGAGATTCTAGCATTTGATTTGGTTTTAAATGTCATTTATGGCGCGTAGGTGAAGATAACTGAGAGCAATAACGGGAGCAGAAATCGGGAGCAAAATTGAGCGTGGAGCGGTTGTGAGTGAAAATCTGCCATTTCTTTTACTTTTCATTTAATATGTTTTTGCATAATGAATATGCATGTTTTATGAGCTTTCGATGCATAACCATGATTTATGATCCTGATATATGTTCATAGACATGCCTTTACATGTTCGAATTGAGAAACAGCTTTAAAATTTCTGCATTTGTTTTTAAGGCCATTGGTACCCTCAGATTATAGTGGTGATGATTGTATTAGACCCGGCCGGTATATCCCGTGCACATGGGCAGGTCTTGGAGGTGTGTTACTAACTCTGAAAAGTCGGGATGTCGAGTCATGTGAGTCGCTCTATGTGTACGGTGTATTATCTCGCTATATGCACGCGATGTAGGATTCCGCTGCATAGCCAGTGAGATGTCTTGAGATGTCACTGTGGGTGCTGCTAGTTGAGGTGCCCCGTGACCTACTCACGTGTGCGGTGCTAGTTGAGTCGCTGCGTAGGTATAGAGCTTTAAGGTTACCATTGGTACAGTTTAGAAAGAAAATGGTCGAGTGAGGATTTTACTAGTTTCGATTTACCGATAGCATTTATGCATTTATATGCACACTAGCAGTTATTATGTTTTTATGATTATACCTATTTTGTGATTCAAATGAATAATTGAGTTGTGTTGGACTTGATTTGGAAAGAACTGGAGGTCCGAATTGGTAGTATTGAGATGTATTGGAAATAGAAGTGGAATTTCTTTGCAGGTTTGATATGGAGTTTTTTCGAAAAACAGGGGAAACTTTGTCTGTTTTTAAAAAAAAATTAAGATTGTTATTTTCATGTATATTACAAGATCTTCTTAGTAGTAGCAAGAATTAAAAAGGGGTTCGCCTCGCGGAATTTCTCAACTTATCCATTAGGTCAGAGGAACTTCCGTCGGGGTGCCCGGCAGGGCCGCTGGGATCTATAGTAGAGGGTCTCGGGTCGGGACCTGTCAGCTAATGTTGTTGAGTTACAACTATTCATATTTCTTGAGGATGTCATAAAACTTGCAACTAAAGTAGAAAGACAGTAGAAAAGATAGAGTATTCATATAAGGTCAACTCCATCAAGTACAAAGGCTATTTCTTCACCTTCCCGGACATGGAACACACCTAAACAGGATGAGAAAGTGGAGTTCAGCAAAGGGAGTGCTAGTTCAGGTTCTTTGAAGAGAAAGGAGAAGGTATTTAAACCTCAACTTCCCAGAAGGTCTCAAGACATCAAGTGTTTCAAGTGCTTGGAAAATGGGCATATTGCTTCTGAATGTCCAAATAGAAGGGTGATGGTTCTACATGGGAAGCATGGAGAGCTTGTAAGTAAAGATGAGGCTGAAATGGAAGAGGAATCTAAAGTCCAAGTGACTGAAAAAGAAGATAATCTTGAGCCAATTGAGGGAAATTTATTAGCTATTCAAAGGATTTTGAGTGCTGAAGTTGATATTGGTTTGGAATAGAGTGAAAACATCTTTCATACAAGATGTCAAATCCGAGATAAGGTTTGTGTCATGATCATTGATAATGGTAGTTGTACCAATGTTGCATCCACTACTTTAGTGGAGAAACTGGGATTAACTACTGTTCCACATCTCAAACCATACAAATTGCATTGGCTTAATGATAAGGGAGAGATTTAAGTTACAAGATAGGTTCGCGTGCCATTCTCCATTAAAACTTTTCGTGATGAGGTTTTATATGCTGTGGTTTCTATGATATCTAGTCATGTGTTATTAGGACATCCATTGCAATTTGATAATAATGTGACTTATAATGGGCGAAGGAACACTTATTCATTTGTGCTGAATGGGAAGAAAGTGAATATGATGCCATTGAGTTCTTAACAAGTTAGAGAAGATCAGTTGCGAAATCAAAGGAAAATGGTGGAATCGGGTAAAGGGTTAATGTTAGCCAAAAAGGGAGATGTTGAGCAAGCACTAGCTTCTGTGGGGATTGTTTTCATGACTTGGGCAAAGCCTTTATTACAAGTGGAGGGTTTGGATTTTCCAAGGCAGGTTATGGAGTTACTTGAAGAGTTCAAAGATGTATTTCCAGAAGGGCTGCCATTGAGATTACCACCTATTCGAGGGATAGAGCATTAAATTGATTTAGTTCCTGGAGCTTCACTTGCAAATAGACCAGTGTTAGGGACATAAAAGCGCTAGTAGGATTTGTACTTAACTTTCGTATTTTGCTCCAACTCATAAGTATTTGACTATTTAATTGTGTTTTTTGATCATAAACAGATGCATGATGGAAAATGTGACGCATAGGAACAAACGGGAGGCAAATCGGACGTCAAACGAAGAAGTTACGCTCAAATTACAAAAGTAGCGCAGCAGTAGCAGGTGGTGGTTGGGTGCCGCGGCGCCCAGGGCTAGGCGCCGCAGCGCCCAGAACAGCATGTGAGCACTGCAGCGCTCAGCACCCAGCACCACGGCACTCGTCAAAGATTTGCGGATACCTGTACTCGTGTCCACCGCCGCGGCGCTGAGACCCCAGCGCCGCGGCGTCCATGCGGGAGATTTAAATACTCCTCCTTTCTTTGAGAAAAAAGGGGAGCGGCTCGTGCCTAGGGTTTTTGAGAGAACAAAAACACTCTTTTGAGGCAAAAATAGAGAGACTTAGCAAGGAGAATAACACAAGCAACACACACACATTCAAGCCAAGAAATCAAGGTGAAGTTATTGAAGATTGGGGAATCAACTCTTGAGCAGTCAAGACAAGAGGAAGAAGAAAAACTCAGGGGATCACTTATTTTGTTTTATTCCTTACTTTTAATAGATGATTTCGTTCATTATATTTTTATACTTTTGCTTTGATATTCTTATTTTGAACATAAGCTAATTTCTCTTGATCTAGGGTTAGACGTTATTGAACCTAGTATGTAATTGATTCTTTTAATATCTTAGTTATGAACTTTTGTCCCTTAATTGATTCAATCTATCCATGATTAATACTTTCATTATACTTGATCACTATTTTGATTATTTAGGAACCATGATAACTTTGACGAAAGTAATCATGTGTTTAGCCTATGGTAGATTGATACATGATCATAGGGTAACATCTATGAGTTCCATCTAGGATAGACATATACCTAGGTGGCATGTATGGTTTGATTAGACTTAATCTTAATGAGTTGCATCTTATTCGGATTACCATAGACATATAGGTAAGTGTTAGGGTGTGATATTATCATTCGACTGTCGACAGAAGCTTATGATGAAATCAGTGTCTAGCCAATCAATTAACAAAAAGAGAAATAACTAAGTGGTTAAAGGGTTCAGTGAACTACTAGGGGATGCGTCGATACCCTAGATTACTTATCAATTTAGTGAATTCTATCTCTAAGTAATTGCAATACTTTAATTAGGTTCAATTCAATAGCAATAATTTAGTTAGTTAAACTCCATCCTTGAAGCTAATCTGGATAAAGGTAAAGTAAAGTAATTTTAGTATTCGATTGAAGAATATAGAAACAATAGTCTCCGTGGGATCGATAATCTAGACTTAGTCCTATATTACTTGATACAAAAAGCGTGCACTTGCGCTAGGTCAATAAAATAGACATCAACCAGCATATAGATGTAATATGGAGGAAGCAAAGAAGATCCAAAGGCAAGTTAGTGAGCTCTTAGAGAGAGGCTGTGTGCGTGAGTCACTTAGTCCTTATTCTGTACCTACTTTGTTTGTTCCAAAGAATGATAATACCATGAGAATGTGTGTGGACAGCCACGCTATCAATAAGATACGGTTAAGTATTGATTCCATATTCCTAGACTTGATGATATGCTTGATGAATTGCATGGTGTTGTTTATTTTTCTAAAGTTGATTTGATGAGTGGATATCACCAAATTAGGAGGAAAGAAGGTGATGAATGGAAAACAGCCTTTAAAACTAAGCATGGATTGTATGAGTGGATAGTGATGCCGTTTGGGCTTTCTAATGCACCTAGTTCATTTATGAGACTTATGAACCATGTTTTGAGGAATTTTATTGGGCTGTTTGTTGTGGTATATTTTGATGATATCCTGATCTATAGTAAAACTTTTGATGATCATGTGAAGCATCTTATGACTGTATTTGAGATCTTGCGTGATGATAAGTTGTATGGAAACTTCAAGTAGTGTTATTTCTACCAAGATGGTGTTATCTTTTTGGAGTATATTATTTTTGGCAGTGGAATTAAAGTTGATGAGGAGAAGGTTAAGGCAATTCGTGATTGGCCTAAAGCTACTGGTGTTGCTAATGTGAGAGGTTTTCATGGTTTAGCCTATTTTTATAGGTAATTTATTAAAGACTTTTGTTCTATTGTTGTACTTATGACAAAGTGTTTGAAAAAAGGGAATGAGTTTAGGTGGAATGAGAATGCACATAATGCATTTGAGTTGATTAAAGAACAATTATATTTTGCTCTTGTTTTAGCATTTCCTGATTTTGCTAAAACATTGGAAATAGAGTGTGATGCTTCTGAGCTTGGTATTAGAGTTGTTTTAATGCAAGAAAAGTGGCAAATTGCATTCTTTAGTGAGAAGCTGAATGGGGCACGTTTAAACTACTTTATTTATGACAAAGAGTTTTATGCATTGATTCGGGCTCTCGAGGTATGGCAGTAATCTATTACCTAAAGAGTTCATTATTCATACTGACCATGAATCTTTGAAGTATCTTAAAGGGCAGAACAAACTGAATAGAAGACATGCCAAATAGGTAGAATTCATGGAGCCATTTCCTTATGTCATAAAATGCAAGAAGGGGCAAACCAATGACATTGTTGATGCTCTTTTTAGGAGGTATGCATTGATTTCTATGTTAAATGCAAGGCTATTGGATTTTGAATAGGTGAAAGAATAATATATTAGTGATTCATACTTTACTAATGTAGTGTCTGAATGTGCTAAAAGAGCTTGTGATGGGTTCTTTATGCATGATGGTTACTTGTTCAAGTTAGGTAGAATGTGTATACCTTCAGGATCTTTGCGTGAGTTACTTGTGCGTGAGGCTCATAGTGGTGGTCTTAGTGGTCATATTGGGGAGAAGAAAACTTATAAGCTATTGAAAGAGCACTTCTTTTGGCCTAAGATGTTGCGGGATGTTCATAAGGTGGTTGAAAGATGTGTTGTTTGCAAGAAAGCTAAGGGTAAAGAGAATACATATGGGCTGTATATGCCTTTACCTATCCCAGAGCAACCATGGATGGATATTAGTATGGATTTCGTGCTTGGATTACCTAGAACACAACGTGAAAAGGATTCAGTGATGGTTGTAGTTGATCGGTTTTCCAAAATGTCCCACTTTATTCCTTGTAACAAAATTGATGATGCTACTCATATTGCTGATTTGTTTTTTTAAGGAAATTGTACGTTTGCATCCCTAAAAGCATTGTCTCCGATTGTGATACAAAGTTCTTGAGCTACTTTTGGAATAAGCTTGGAATGAAGTTACTTTTCAATATTGCTTGTCATCCACAAACTGATGGGCAAACTGAGGTAGTGAACCGTACTCTATCTTTTTTATTACGGGCTGTTATAAACAAGAACTTAAAGAGTTGGGATACTTGTTTGCCTATTGTGGAGTTTGCATACAACCGTAGTGTCCATAGTGCTACAAAATTCTCACCATTTGAGATTTTGTATGAATTTAACACATTTGTTCCTATCAATTGATGAGATGACTTCTATGAATGGGGTTAAGAAGGCAAAATTGATGAAGGAGCTTCATGAGCAGGTTCGAATTCATATTGAGGAGAAAAAAGCTATGTTAAGCATGCTAACAAAGGACTGAAAATTATTAGCTTTGAACCTGGTGATCTTGTTTGGATTCATCTTAGTAAGGGAAGATTTCCCAGCAAACGAAAGTCCAAGTTGATGCCAAGAGTTTATGGACCTTTTCGAGTTGTAGAGAAGGTGAATAGTAATGCTTATAAAGTTGATCTTCCAGGTGATTACAATGTTTCAGCCACTTTTAATGTGAAAGACTTATCTCCTTATTTAGAATATCTAGAAGATTCTGATTTGAGGGCAAATCATTTTCAGCCCAGGGGTAATGATGTGCATCATGACAGTTCTAAATCAACTCAAGAAGGTGAGCTGAGCATAAAAGAGACTTCAGATGGACTAATAACAAGAGCTAAGGCCAAACAGCTTCAAAAGGCCATAAGTAGTCAAATTAGAGCTATTGAAGCTTCTATAGGCTTGGAATCTTGTGATCTGAATAGAAATCGACCAAAGGTGTTTATTTGTATTCAATTAGAGCTTGGGACATGATCTAGAGGCTGTTGATGACTTTATGCTTAAAGAGGCAGATGAGAATCTTATTTGCATGCTATTAGGTTTCAGTTGCTTCTTTTTGGACTTATTTTTATTATTTTGCTTATCTCTCTCTATTTTCATGTAATTGGGTCTTTTTAAAACATGTTTAGTTTTTTTTTGAAGTTGTCAAGTCAGTTTGGGTTTATTTGAGTTGTTTTGGGCCTTTTTAAGCTAATTAGGTAAAATTAGGGTTTTTCCTTATCTTGTAAGCCTATATAAGGCATCTTAAACTTCTTGTAGAGGCAGTTGCCTCATTCTTGAATTGACATATGAAATAGAAGAATTTTTTTCTCTTTCAAAATTGTCATCTCAAGTTTTCCAGCTCTTGAATACATTTAGTGACTTATCACTCTTTGATCACCAAGAGTGTGGCGTCAAAATCTTAAATTGATCCTTGTGGCGTCTATCTGACTTACCAAGGTATCCTTTTAGTTCTATCTTCCATCAACTTTACCATTTAATTTTGTTATAATTCAACCTAAACACTTAAAGAAAAAAACCAACAAAAGAACCAGATTTTTTTATTCAAATTTTGGAATAATCTATTTTTCTAAAAATCAAGGCACGTCAGGACCTCTGAGACCCCCATGTTGGAGTATCGGAAGAATCTTCAAGAAATCATATCTCAAGTTACAAGTGTCTGAATCATGCATATGATGTACTATGCCAAAATCGTTGTTTTGGCCCTTAATTCTCTCACTCAAGCTCGGCCAAGGCATTTTCTCCTTTTTCGAGAAATTCTATCTTTTTTCGTAGAATTCATATTGACGTACGACGTTTTTCAACAAATATTTTAATTTTTTACTTTTTTTTGCGCCAAAATAAATAAAATTCGAGAACCTCAAAAAGTTCATGTACCTTAACCCCAAACTTCGGTCACTCCATCTACGGCCACTTCGCACCAAAATATCCAACTCTTGGGGCTAAGATACACGAACTTTTCAAAGTTATCAAATTTTGTCTATTTTGGCATAGTAAAATATTAACAAATAAAAAAACTTATAACGAAAAAAGCTTTACGTGAATATGTATTCTATAGAAAATGATAAAAATCCCCAAAGGAGGAGAAAATACCTTGGTTAAGCTTGAGTGAGCGATTTGAAGGCCAAAACAATGCATTTTGGACTATTAGTAGGCCTCCAATTGAGGCCAATAATTCGGAGGTAGGAGGCACCGATAACTTTGAAATGCTACATCATATATGCGATTCAAACGCCTGTAGCTTGAGATATGGTTTCCTGAAGCTTCTCTTGATTCTTTCATAGGGGTGTCATGGAGGTCTGGTGTCAATTATGTGTATAATATGCCATATTACTCAATTCGAGATTCTAAGTCCATCTATGGCCACATCGCACCAAAATATTCAACTCCCAGGGCCCGAAACTCCCAAAAAACCTGATTCGGGGCTAAGGTACACAAACTTTTTGAGGTTCTTGAATTTTATTTATTTTGGAGCAAAAAAAAAACCTTCACGAAAAAAGCAGTCCATCAATATGCTTTCCATAAAAAAAAGATAATATTTCCCAAAGCAAGAGAAAATGCCTTGAGACGCTTAAGCGAGCAATTTGAGGGACCAAACAATGAATTTTAGCCTCAATGCACAGCCCTTATTTTGAGGCCAATAGGATGACGGTAGGGTGCATCGATAGCTTTGAAAACATACATCATATACACGATTTGAACGCCTAAAGCTCGAGATATGATTTGCTGAAGATTCTACCAATTCTACAACAGGGGGTCCTAGAGGTCCGATGTCAGAATCATGCGTATAATATCCCATTTGACTCATTTCGAGATTCTAAGTCCATCTACGATTACTTCACACTAAATTATGCAACTCTCGGAGGCCAAAACCTCCAAAAATATGGTCTGGGGCTTATTTACAAGCACTTTTTTTAGGTTCTCAAATTTTATTTATTTTAGCGAAATAAATATAAAAAACTTAAATTAGAAAAAGCCGTATCACAGTACGCTTTCTATAGAAAATAATAAAATTCTCCAAAGAAAGAGAAAATACCTTGGTCGAGCTCCAGCAAGTGATTTGAGAGCTAAAACGATGGATTTTGGACTCGATCAGTAGGCCTCACATTGAGGTCAACAAGCTAAAGGTAAAGCGCGCTGATAGCTTTAAAATGGTACATTATATGCACGATTTAGGCTCCTGTAGCTCAAGATATGGTTTTTTTAAAGATTCTCCCGATTCTTCGATAGGGGTGTCGTCGAGGTCCAGTGTCATAATCATGGGTATAATATTCCGTTTGACTTATTTCAATATTCTAAGTCCATCTACGGCCACATCGCATTAAAATATTCAACTCTTGGAGCTCAAAACCCGTAAAAATGAGGTTTGGGGCTAAGGTACTTGAACTTTTTAAGTTTCTCTAATTTTGTTTATTTTGGCGTAGAAAAATAGTAAAAATAAAAAACTTTTAACAAAAAAAGTTGTATGTCAATATGCTTTCTATAAAAAAAAGACAAAATTCCCCGAAGCAGGAGAAAATGTCTTGGCTGACTTGAACGAGGGATTTGAGGGCCCAAACGATGAATTTTAGCCTCAATCCACATTCTTCATATTTAGGCCAATGTACTAAAGGTATGGCACAGGAATAGCTTCGAAATGGTATATCATATGCACGATTCAGACTCCTGTAGCTCGAGATATGATTTTTTGAATATTATCTCGATTCTCCGATGGGGGGTCTCAGAGATCTAGTGTCAAAATCACGCGTATGATATTCCATTTGACTCGTTTTGAGATTCTAAGTCCATCTACGACCATTCGCATAAAAATATCCAACTTTTGGGGCTCGAAACCCCAAAAAATACGGTCCGAGACTAACATTTAATGGCAAAAGCCATACGTCAATATGTATTCTATAAAAAAAGATAAAATTCTCTAAAACAGGAGAAAATGCCTAGCGCGAGGTTGAGTGACCGATTTGAGGGCCCAAATGATGGATTTTGGCCTCATTTGCAGGTCAACAGGCTAAAGGTAGGGCGCACCAATAGCTTGGAAATAGTGCATCATATGCGCAATTCGGATGCTTGTAGCTCAAGATATAGTTTCCTGAAGATTCTCCGACAAGGGTGTCCTATAGGTCTAATGTCATAATCATGCATATAATATGCCGTTTGACTTGTTTCAAGATTTTAAGTCTATCTATAGCCACTTCGCACCAAAATATCAAACTCTCGGGACCTAAAAGCCCCAAAGACGTGATCCAAGGCAAAGGTACATGAACTTTCTGAGGCTCTTGAATTTTGTCACAGAAAAATAGTAAAAAATCAAAAACTTTTAACAAAAAAAGTTGTACGTTAATACTCATTCTATAAAAAAGATAAAATTCTCCAAAGCAGTGGAAAATGTCTTGGCCGAGCTTGAGAGAACGATTTAAGGGCCCAAACAACAGATTTTGGCCTCAATCCGTAGGACTCATGTTGAGCCAATTTGGTAGAATACGCATGATTTTGACACCAGACTTTTGGGACATCCCCGTTGGAGAATTTTTGAGAAATCATATCTCAAGCTGCAGGCGTTTGAATCGCGCACATAATGTTCCATTTCGAACCGATCGATAGGCCCTACCTTCGATCTATTGGCTTCAATATAAGGCCTACAAATCAATGCCAAAATCCATCGTTCGGGCCTTGAAATCGCTCGCTCAAGCTCGTCCAAGCCATTTTCTCATTTAGGGAATTTTATCTTTTTTCATAGAATGCATATTGATGTACAGCTTTCTCTATCAAAATGTTTTTCAAGAACCTCAAACAGTTTATGTGCCTTAGCTCTAGTCCATATGTTTTGGGGTTTCGGGCCGCAAGAGTTAGATTTTTTAGTATGAAGTGGCCGTAGATGGACTTAGAATCTTGGAATGAGTCAAAAATATATTATATGCGTTATTCTGGCACCCGACCTTTGGGACCCCCCCTATTGGAGAATTGGAAGAAACTTCAAAAAACTATATCTCGAGCTACAGGAGTCTGAATCGTGCTTATGATGTACCATTTTGAAGCTTTTGGTGTGCCCTACCTTCAACCTATTTGCCTCATTGTGAGGCCTGTGGATCAAGGCCAAAATTAATTGTTTGGTTCCTCAAATTGCTCACTCAAACTCGGTCAAGGTATTTTATCCTGCTTCAGGAAATTTTATATTTTTTTATAGAATGCGTAATATGTACGATATTTTTCATTAAAAGTTTTTTACTTTTTACTATTTTTCTGCACCAAAATAAACAAAGTTGAGAACCTTGACAAGTTCGTGTACCTTAGCTCTGGACCACATTAAGCAAGTTTCGAGCTTCAAGAGTTGGATATTTTGGTGCAAAGTGACTGTAGATGGACTTAGAATCTCAAAACAAGGCAAACAGCATATTATAGGCATGATTTTCACTTCACACCAAAATATCCAGCCATTGGGGTCTGAAACCCTCAAAAAACGTAATTCGAGGCTAAGTTATACGAACTTTTTGAGGTTCTCAAAATTTATTTACTTTGGTGCAAAAAACTGGTAAAACAATCAAAACAATTTAACAGACAAAGCCATTCATTAGTACGCATTCTACAAAAAAAGATAAAATTCCCCTAAGAAGGAGAAAATGCCTTGGTCGAATTTGAGCAAGCAATTTAAAGGCCTAAACACAAATTTTGACCTCGATCCACATGCCTCACAGTGAGGCTGATGGATCAAATGCAGGGCATGTCGATAGCTTCGAAATTGTATGCCATATGCGCGATTCGGACACCTATAACTCGAGATATGATTTTTCGAAGATTCTCTCGATTCTCCAATAGGGGGTCCGAGAGGTCCGGTGTCAGAATCATGCATATAACATGCCGTTTAACTCGTTTTGAGATTATAAGTCCATCTAATGCCATTTCGCACCAAAATATCCAAATCTTGAGGATTGAAACCCCCAAAAATGTAGTCTAGGGCTAAGGTACACGAACTTTTTGTGGTTATCAAAAATTATTTATTTTAGGACAAAAAAATTATAAAAAGTCAAAACTTTTAATGAAAAAACCCTTACGTCAATACGCATTCTATAAAAAATTATAAAATTCTATGAAGCAAGAGAAAATATCTTGGTTGAGCTTGAGTATGCGATTTGAGGGCTTAAATGATGAATTCTGTCCTCAATTTATAGGCCGACAGGGCGACAGGGCGAAGGTAGGGTGTGCGTGTTAATAGATTTGAAACAATACATCATATGTAAGATTTGAACACATGTAGATCAAGATTTGGTTTCCCGAAAATTCTTTTGATTCTCCGACCAGGTGTCCCGAAGAAACATGAGTCTAATATGCCAATTGACTCGTTTCAAGATTCTAAGTCCATCTACAACCACCTCGCAGCAAAATATCCAACTCTCAAGGCCCGAAACTCTCAAACACGTGCTCCGAAGCTAAGGTACACGAACTTTTTGAGGTTATCAAATTTTATTTAGTTTGGCATAGAAAAATAGTCAAAAGTCAAAAACTTTTATTAGATAAAGCCGTACGTCAATACGCATTCTATAAGAAAAGATAAAATTTCTTAAAGTAGGCCAAGCTTTAGCAAGTGATTTGATGGCCCAAACGATAGATTTTAGCCTCAATCCACATGCCTCACAATGAATCCAACAGGTTGAATGTAGGGTGTGCCATAACTTTGAAATTGTACATCATATGCACGATTCGGACGCTTGTAACTCAAGATATGGTTTTTGAAATATTCTCCTAATTCTTCGACAGAGGGGTCCTAGAGGTTCGGAGGTAGAATCATGTGTATAATATGCCGTTTGACTCGTTTTGAGATTCCAAGTCCATCTACAACTACTTCGCAGCAAAATATCCAACTCTCAAGAACCAAAACCCCCAAAATTTCGGTACGGGGCTAAGGTACATAAAAATTTTGAGGTTATTGAATTTTGTTTATTTTGGCTAAGAAAAATAGTAAAAAATCAAAAAATTATCAAATAAAGCTGTAGAGCCATACGCAATCTATAAAAAAAGATAAAAATCCGCGAAGCATGAGAAAATGCCTTGGTTACACTTGAATGAGCGATTTGAGGGCCAAATGATAGATTTTGGCCTCGATTCGCAAGCCTCACATTTAGGCCAACAGGCTAAAGGTAGGGCGTGCCAATAATAGCTTCCAAATAATACATCATATGCACAATTTGGATGCCTGTAGCTCGAGATATGATTTCTCAAAGATTATCTCAATTATCCGACAAGGGGGTCCTAGAGTTTCGGTGTCAGAATCACTCGTATAAGATGCGTGTGATTTTAAGTCCATCTATGGCCACTTTTCGCATAAATATCTAGCTCTCAAGGTCCAAAAGTGGTAAAAACATGGTTCGAGATTAAGTTACATGAACTTTTCAAGGTTCTCAAATTTTATTTATTTTGGCATAGAAAAATAGTAAAAATTAAAAAACAATTAATAGACAAAGCCATACGTTAAGGCCAAGCCTGAGCCGAGCTTGAGCTAGCGATTTAAGGGCCCAAACATGGATTTTAGCTTGAATCTGTAGATCTCACAATGAGGCCGACAGGCTGAAGTTAGAGTGCGTTGATAACTTTGAAACGGTACATCATATGCACAATTCTCGGACGCCTGTAGCTTGAGATATGGTTTTTCGCAGATTCTCCCGATTCTTCGTCAGGGGGTTTCGGGAGGTTCGCTGTCAGAATTGCACGTATAATATGTCATTTGACTTATTTCGAGATTCTAAGTCCATCTACGGCCATTTGTACCAAAATATCTAACTCTCAGAGATCGAAACCCCAAAAAATTTGGTATAGGTACACGAACTTTTTGAGGTTATCGAATTTTATTTATTTTGGCAAAGGAAAATAGTAACAAGTGAAAAATTTTTACGAAAAAAGCCATACATCAATACGTATTGTATAAAAAAAGATCAAATTCCCCGAAGCATGAGAAAATGCCTTAACTGAGCTTGAATGAGTGATTTAAAGGCCCAAATGTTAGATTCTGGCCTTGATTTATCGACCTCTTTGAGGCCGACAGGTTGAAGGTAGGGAGAGTCAATAGCTTTGAAACAATATATCATATGCGCAATTGGAACACATGTAGCTCGAGATATGGTTTCTCGAAGATTCTCCCGATTCTCCAATAGGGGGTCTCGGTGGTCTGGAGTCAGTATCATGCATATAATATATTGTTTAACTCGTTCTGAGATTCTAAGTCCATCTGGAGCCACTTCGTACCAAAATATCTAATTCTCAGGGTTTGAAACCTCTTAAAAATGCAGTTTGGGGCTAAGGTACACGAACTTTTCGAGGTTCTAGAATTTTGTTTATTTTTACATATAAAAATAGTAAAAACTCAAAACCTTTTAACAAAAAAATCCATACGTCAATATGCATTCTATAAAAAAAGATAGGATAAAATTCTTTAATGCAGAAGAAAATGCCTTAACCGAGCTTGAGCAAGCGATTTGAGGGCCCAAACAATGAATTTTGGCCTCGATCCTAAGGCCTCACACTAAGGCCGATAGGCAAAAAAGGTAGGGCGCACCAAGAACTTCAAAATGGTTTATCATATGCGCGATTTGGATGCCTGTAGCTCGAGATATGATTTTTTGAAGATTCTGTTGATTCTTCAACAAGGGGGTCCCGGAGGTCTGGTGTTAGAATCACACGTATAATATGTTGTTTGACTTGTTTCAAGATTCTAAGTCCATCTATGGCCATTTCGCAGCAAAATATCCCACTTTCATGACCTAAACCCCCCAAAAAATACGGTCCGAGGCTAAGGTATACGAACTTTTTGAGATTCTCAATTTTTAGTTTCTAAGATCTTCTTAGATCAAACCATTCGATCCAGTGTGCTATACCAATAGGCAATGAGAACACTTTATATTATGATACTCCCTAGGTTTACACTTATTTGTCTTACGAAACTCTTTCATAAGTTCGTAAAGGATGCCCTACACCTATGCTACAAAAATAACAATATGGCGCATTGAATCATACAAGTTGAGATTTATATATATTCGTATAATCTCTCTGTCATTTATATCCTAGAAGAGCGGAGACATAAATCGTCACCATCAAGTTTTCATATGATCAACCTTGAACTTATCTCCAGAATCATATTCGCATAAATAATATCCACAAATACTTTTGTGATATTATTTATCCCTAATAAATTACTTATGACTAGAAGATTTTTTAAAATACAATTTTAGAGCATCAAGATATACAACTCACTCATATGAGCTAACAGATCCCATATCTACACACATCAGACTCCACGAGCATCAAACCATATTCAGTGACACCCAGCGGTCAAACCATTAAATGTCTCTAACATATGTGGAACTTAAGTATAGTAGATCACTCACAAGCCCATCGTGGTGCTCAGGCAAGAGACAATGAATACTACTCAACTTGAGAAGACCCTTCGTTGATAATTTTATGGGATGTCTATTGGAGGTCTTTATCAAGTATATTCAGTGATGAATAATATACCCATATATCTATACAAGCTTCAACTAAGCTCATGATTTGCTAAAACTAACTATTTGGACCATCTAGATATAGACATATACCGATCTATATTTAATAATGTCTCTATCGATAGACCTGTATCATTATAGATAGATCAAGTACATAAACATTTGAGACCACACTTATATAATGACATTTCCTAGCACTATTTTGCAACTCCTTGCAATTATGTTAATGCTAGTATATCCTTAGGTCTTTGTCCCATTTCAAGTAAGGCTCTAACTCTTTAGATTTCACTAACTTTTATAACCTACTAGCTCTTAGTAGTGCTAAGAGCCTTAGCAATTCTAACTCTCAGCGTAGTTAACTCTTACCGCTAGTCTAAACTTCTTTAGACTAAATCTGAACTCCTTCAGATCACACAGTATATGAAACATTTCAAACAACTTACCATATAGTAAATATAATTATCGATTCAACAAAATATTAACTTCATAAATATAAAATGTTCATACAAAATGGGATAGCACGTAAGCACATATCCCTAACACGTATTGCTTATACCTAGGAAGTATGAGTCATGGAGGATGTGTGTTGATTGCCACAATATCAATAATATAATTGTAAAGTATAGACATCTTATTCTTAGATTAGATGATATGTTTGATGAATTGCATGGTTCTTTTATTTTCTTAAGAGAGATACCATCATATTAGGTTGAGAGAAGGTGATGAATAGGAAATCACATATAAAACAAAATATAATTTATGTAATAGTTAGCTATTTGGGTTAACTAATGCACCTTGTATTTTCTTGAGATTAATGAATAATAATTTGCATGGTTTTATTAGCATATTTATAGTTATATACTTTGATGATATTCTGATATATAGCAAAAACTTAGATAAGCATGTGGAACATTTAAAACTTGTTTTAGATGTTTAAAGAAAAGATAAGTTGTTTGCTAACCTAAAAAAATGTACATTTTGCATGGATAAGCTTATATTTCTTGTTTTGTTGTCAGTGGTAAGGGAATTGAAGTAGTAATAAGGGTTAATTAGGACTAATATTTCTTTCTTTCAAGTTTAATATTTGTTGTTGAAATTAAGATTATTCAGCTTTTTATACATTTTATTGTTATTTTTTAGGTTTTGAGTCAATGGAGCAAATGAGGATGAAAAATAGATAACAATATCAAATTGCTACAGTACGAGCTATAATATTTTTTGCTACACTGCCTAGAACGACGCTAAAAAATAATATGTACAGCGCCCAGAATCCAGTGCCATGGCTCTGTAAGAACAGTACCCATAAACAGTGCGTGTAAATATTAACCTGTGACTCAGTAATCTTAATCTGATTTGTATTTGATGTTTTACCTTAATTTGAAGATAAAAAACCTATAAATAAAAGGCCAAACGCCCTAGTTAAAAAAAAAATCAAGATTTTAGATAGGCAAAAACTTGCAGAAGGAATTCACAACACAAAATCAAATATCAAAGCCAAAAATCAAGTTTCAAGGTCAAGGTTTAAACTTCAAGTCAAGATTAAAAGAGAAGCAACCCTAATCATCTTCTTGATTAATTTTTCTTCTCTTTTCTTATCATTATGTTCTTATTCTTGCTGTTCTTTACGGACTGGTTTGATACTCTTAGTTTTGTAATGAGCTAAACTTGTTATTATAGGGTTAGACTATGTGAACCTAATATGTAGTTGAATTTTGTTAATTCTTAGTTTGTAAACTTAATATATACAATTGATTCATTCTATCTTGTGCTTATTGCTTTCATTATACCTGATCAATATTTTGAATGATTGAGGAACCATGATGAACTTGACAAAGGGATTCATGTGTTTAGCCTATGATAGTTTGATGCACAATCAAAGGGTAACAACTATTAGTTTTATGTAGGATAGACATATGTAGATGGCATGTATGACATAACTTAGACTTGATCTTAATGATTTACATTCTAATTTGATTACCATAGATATATAGGTGATTGTTAGAATACGTAATATAGTCATTCGACCATGGATAGAGGTTTGGGTTGAGATTAATGTCTAAGCCAATCAATTCGTATTAAGTGATTAACCAAGATATTAATAAGTCCAATAAAATATTAAGAAATGAGTCTATACCTTAGATTATTATCTTTTGGTGAATTTGTCTCTTGTTTTGTGGCTGTTTATGTTGATTTAGTTAATAGAATTAGGTTACTTAAATAAATTCTAGATTTTAGTTTTTTGAATAAAAGTGAAGTAGTTATAATTTTAGTACTTGATTGAAAGAATTAAATTGTAGTCCTTGTTAGATCGATACTTGGACTTAAATCCTATATTACTTGATACAATAATGTGCACTTACGTTTAGCTGCTATAGCACCAATTAGGCAGATGAAGAAAAGGTTAAGGCAATCTAAGATTGGCCGAAACCTACAAGTATGGGTTATGTTAGAAGTTACCATGGTTTGGCTAGCTTTTATAGGAGATTTATGAAAGATTTTAGTAGCCTAGTTGTACATTTAATTGAAGTTATAAAAATGAATGTAGGTTTTAGTGGGGAGATGAACAAGAAAAGGCATTTAAGTTTATTAAGAAAAACTTAACTAATGCACATTTGCTTACTTTACCTAACTAATGAGTGCATGTATCTCTTTTAAACTTGATAATTGCTTAATTTAAATAAGAATATATAGTTTTTATGCGTATTAATGTCATTTTGTAGATTTTAAGTTAATGGAGCTATTTGGAATGAAAATTCAAAGAAAACAAGCCAAAAAAAGCCAAATATGCTATAATATCGAGAACAGTAATCTTCTACAATGCTAATAAACAGTGTATATGCTACAATGATCAGTGTCTGGGCACTAAACAGTGGCACCCAAAGGCTAAAAAGACCCAAGTTTTGGTGCCTAGGCACTAAATCGAGTTTCTAATGGTAGAATGCTTAGCGCCTAGGAGCAAAAATGTGATGCCCAAGCGCCACCACTTGGGAGAATGTCATTTTTGCTCTATTCTTGCCATAATTTGAAGCCTAAAAATTCTAACATTTGGCCACTCCTAACAATATCAAAGGAGGACGAAAAATACAAAGGCTACCAAGACTTGAGCTCAAATTTGAAGAGAATAAATAATGTCTCCAAGGTTTCTTGGGAATCATTTAAGACACTTGAAGGATTGAAACCTTGGAGACATTCCCAAATTCGTTTTTATCTTTTTTTTATATTTTCTTTTTTGTTGAAATTTATAGTTATGAATATTATTTAAACATGTTTGTATCTATAAATTTGTTTATAATATAAGAGTTTGTAGAGCCCACCCAACAGCTTGGGTCCACCAGGGTATCAACTCGCGCACCACTCACACCCTCCACAGGTAACCTAGGATCTCATCCTTTATAGGCCTCCATGGAGATGGGGATGGGGGTTCGATTCCTTGGGGGCGCAGGTAACCTAAGTAATTGTGTGTTGGGATGCCAGTGTCTCTGAGGTGTTATCCAGTCGGTGGACCAAGGAGTTAGTGGGTCCAACACACTATAACAGATAATTCTAAAGTTGAAATGACTAAATAAGAAAAGAATCTTGAGCCAATAGAGGGAAATATATTAGTTATTCAAAGGATTTTGAGTACTAAAGTTGATATTGGTTTAGAACAGCGTGAAAACATCTTTCATACAAGATTTTAAATCCGAGATAAGGTTTATGCCATGATCATTTATAATGGTAGTTTTACCAATGTAGCATCCACTACTTTAGTGGAGAAACTGGGATTAATTACTGTTCCACATCCCAAACCATACAAATTGCATTGGCTTAATGACAAGGGAGAGATTCAGGTTACATAACAGGTTCGTGTGCCATTCTCCATTAAAACCTTTCATGATGAGGTTTTATGTGATGTGGTTCCTATGACAGCTAGTCATGTGTTATTACGACGTCTAATGGCAATTTGATGCCATTGAGTTCTCAATAAGTTAGTGAAGATCAGTTGCGGAATCAAAGAAAGATGGTGGAATCAGGTAAAGGGTTAATGTTAGCCAAAAATAGAGATGTTGAGCAAGCACTAGCTTCTGTGGGGGTTATTTTCATGACTTGGGCAAAGCCTTTATTACAAATGGAGGGTTTGGATTTGCCAAGGCAGGTTGTGGAGTTGCTTGGAGAGTTCAAAGATGTATTTTCAAAAAAGCTGCCATTGGGGTTACCACCTATTCGAGGGATAGAGCATCAAATTGATTTGGTGCCTGGAGTTTCACTTCTAAATAGACCATCATATAGATGTAATTCGGAGGAAGCAAAGGAGATCCAAAGGCAGGTTGGTGAGCTTTTAGAGAGGGGATATGTGCGTGAGTCACTTAGTCCTTGTTCTGTACCACCTTTGCTTCGTTCTAAAGAATGATGGTACCATGAGAATGTGTGTGGACAGCTGAGCTATCAATAAGATAATGGTTAAGTATCGATTCCCTATTCCTAGACTTGATGATATGCATAATTAATTGCATGGTGTTGTTTATTTTTCTAAAGTTGATTTGATGAGTGGATATCACCAAATTAGGATGAAAGAATGTGATGAATGGAAAACAACCTTTAAAACTAAGCATGAATTGTATGAGTAGATGGTGATGCCGTTTAGGCTTTCTAATGTACCTAGTACATTTATGAGACTTATGAACCATATTTTAAGGAAGTTTATTGGGCTGTTTGTTGTGATCTATTTTGATGATATCCTGATCTATAGTAAAACTTTTAATGATCATGTAAAGCATTTTATGGCTGTATTTGAGATCTTACGAAAATCGCAACTGTTATCTTTTTGGGGTATGTTGTTTCTGGTAGTAGAATTAAGGTTGATGAGGAGAAGGTTAAGGAAATTCATGATTGGCCTAAACCTACTGGTGTTGCTAATGTGAGAAGTTTTCATGGTTTAGCCTTTTTCTATAGGCGCTTTATTAAAGACTTTAGTTCTATTGTTGTGCCTATGAGAGAGTGTTTGAAAAAGGAGAATGAGTTTAGGTGGAATGAGAATGCACAGAAGGCATTTGAGTTGATTAAAGAACAATTATGTTTTACTCCTATTTTAGCACTTCCTAATTTTGCTAAAGCATTTGAAATAGAGTATAATGCTTCCTAGCTTGGTATTAGAGCTGTTTTAATGCAAGAAAAGTGGCCAATTGCATTCTTTAGTGAGAAGTTGAATGGGACACGTTTAAACTACTCTATTTATGATAAGGAGTTTTAGGCATTGATTTAGGCTCTCGAGGTATGGCAACATTACATATTACCTAAAGAGTTCATTATTCATACTGACTTTGAATCTTTGAAGTATCTTAAAAGGCAGAACAAACTGAATAGAAGACATGCCAAATGGGTAGAAGTCATGGAGCCATTTCTTTATGTCACAAAATAAAAGAAGGGGCAAACCAATATCATTGCTGATACTCTTTCTAAGAGGTATGCATTGATTTCTATGTTAAATGCAAGGCTATTAGGTTTTGAACAGGTGAAAGAACAATATATTAGTGATTCATACTTTACTAATGTGGTGTTTAAATGTGCTAAAGGAGCTTATGACGGGTTCTTTATGCATGATGGTTACTTGTTCAAGTTGGGTAGAATGTGTATACCTTCGGGATCTTTGCGTGGTTGCTTGTGCGTAAGGCTTATGGTGGTGGTTGATAGGGGCGTAAAAGTACTATTATTATTTATACCCAACATTCATATTTTGCTCCCAATTATAACTATTTGGCTATTTAATTGTGGTTTTTGATTATAAATAGATGCACGATGGAAAATGTGACGCATAGGAATAAACGGGAGGCGAATCGGACGTCAAACGAAGAAGTTACGCTCAAAATACGAAAGGGGCACTAGGGCTGAGCGCCGTGGCGTCTATAACCCAGAACTGCGACGCTCAAGGCGGTGAACAGTGTCTAGGGGGAACAGTATTTTGCTACAGTGTTTTGAAGACAAAAACCCTAGAAAAAAATAGGAGAAAAAGATAGAAAAGAGGCAAAAACTTAGAGAGAGAATTCACAACACAAATCAAAGATCAAAGCCAAAGATTGAAGAACCAAGATCAAGATTCAAGCTTCAAGTTAAGATTGAGGGAGAAGCACATCAAGGAGTCACTTTGATTGATTAGTTTTTCTTCTCTTTCTTTATCATCATATTCTTTTTCTTGTTGATCTTTATGAATTGGTTTGATACTTTTAATTTTGTGATGAGTTCATTTGTTCATCTAGGGTTAGACTATGTGAACCTCGTATGGATTTAGATTGTGTCAAATTTTAATTTATGAACTTGATAAATTCAATTGATTCATTCTATCTTGTGTTAATGCTTTCATTATACCTTATCAATATTTTGAATGATTGAGGAACCATGATGAACTCGACAGAGGGATTTATGTATTTAGTTTAGGGTAGTTTGATGCATGATCATAGGGTAACAACTATGAGTTCCATATAGGATAGACATATACCTAGGTGGCATGTATGGTATAATTTAGACTTGATCTTAATGAATTACATTCTGATTTGATTACCATAGACATATAGGTGATTGTTAGAATGCGTAATATAGTCACTTGACCATCAACAGAGGCTTGTGATGAGATTAGTGTCTAAACCAATCAATTGATATTAAGAGATTAACTAAGTGGTTAATGAATCCAATGAAATACTAGGGGACGAGTCAAAACCCTAGATTATCTTTATTTGTGAATTCTACTATTTGCTTTTGTTTAGTTATTTGAGAGAATTAGATTAGTTACATAAATTTCAGATTTTGGTTTTCTGAATAAAAGTTAAATAGGTATAATTTTAGTACTTGATTTATAGAATTAGATTGCATAGTCCCTGTGGGATCGATATCTGGACTTAAAATCCTATATTACTTGATACGATAGCGTGCACTTGTGCTTAGCTACTATAGCATCATAATCAGTGGTCTTAGTGATTATTTTGGGGAGAAGAAAACTTATGAGCTACTGAAAGAGCACTTCTTTTGGCCTAATATATTGCGGGATGTTCATAAGGTGGTTGAAAGATGTGTTATTTGCTATAAACCTAAGGGTAAAGAGAATGCATATAGGCTGTATATGCCTTTACCTATCCCAGAGCAACCATAGAAGGATATTAGTATAGATTTCGTGCTTGGATTACCTAGAACATAACGTGGAAAGGATTTAGTGATGGTTGTGGTTGATCGGTTTTCCAAAATGTCCCACTTTATTCCTTGTAATAAAACTGATGATGCTACTCATATTGCTGATTTATGTTTTTTAAGGAAATTGTACCTTTGTATGGAATCCATAAAAGCATTGTCTCCGATCGCGATACAAAGTTCTTAAGCTACTTTTGGAAGACTATTTGGAAGAAGCTTGGAACAGAGTTGCTTTTCAGTACTACTTGTCATCTACAAACTGATGGGCAAACTGAGGCAGTGAACTATACTCTATCTTCTTTATTACGGGCTATTATAAATAAGAACTTAAAGAGTTAGGATACTTGTTTGCCTATTGTTGAATTTGCATACAACCGTATTGTCCATAGTGCTACAAAATTCTCACCATTTGAGATTGTGTATGAATTTAACCCATTTGTTCCTATTGACCTTGTTCCTATTCTAATTGATAAAATGATTTCTATGGATGGGGTTAAGAAGGCAAAATTGATGAAGAAGCTTCATGAGCAAGTTCGAATTCATATTGAGGAGAAAACAGCTAAATATGTTAAGCATGCTAATAAAGGACGGAAAATGATTAGCTTTAAACCTGGTGATCTTGTTTGGATTCATCTTAGTAAGGGAAGATTTCCCAACAAGTGAAAGTCCAAGTTGATGCCAAGAGTTGATGGACCTTTTCGAGTTGTAAAGAAGGTGAATAGTAATGCTTAAAAAGTTAATCTTCTAGGTGATTACAATGTTTCAGCCACTTTTAATATGAAGAACTTATCTTCTTATTTAGAAGATCCAGAAGATTCTGATTTGAGGACAAATCATTTTCAGCCCAGGGGTGATGATGTGCATCATGACAGTTCTAAATCAACTCTAGAATATGATCCGAGCATAAAAGAGACTTCAGATAGACCAATAACAAGAGCTAAGGCCAAATAGCTTCAAAGGGCTATAAGTAGTCAAATTGGAGCTATTGAAGCTTCTATGGGCTTGAAATCTTGTGATCTGAATGAAAATCGACCAAAGGTGTTTATTTGTCTTCTACTAGAGCTTGAGATGTGATCTAGAGGCTGTTGGTGACTTTATGCTTAATGAGGCAGATGAGAGTCTGGTATTAGGTTTCAGTTGCTTCTTTTTGGACTTATTTTTATTATTTTGCTTATCTCTCTCTATTTTCATGTAATTGGGCCTTTTTAAAACATATTTAGTTTTTTTTTTAAGTTGTCAAGTCAGTTTGGGCTTATTTGAGTTGTTTTGGGCTTTTTTAAGCTAATTAGATAAAATTAGGATTTTTGCTTATCTTGTAAGCCTATGTAAGGCATCTTAAACTTCTTGTAGAAGCAGTTGCCTCGTTCTTGAATTGGATGCACAAAATAAAAGAACTTTTCTCTCTCAAAATTGTATTCTCAAGTTTTCTAGTTCTTGAAGACAGTTAGTGACTTATCACTCTTTGATTACCAAGAGTGTGGCGTCAAAACCCTAAATTGATCCTTGTGGCATCTATCTGACTTATCAAGGTATCTTTTTAGTTCTATCCTCTATGAACTTTACCATTTAATTTTGTTATAATTCAGCCTAAACACTTAAAGAAAAATCAACAAAAGAATCAGATTTCATTCACATTTTGGAATAATCTATTTTTCTGAAAATCAAGGCACATCAGATACATATGAGAGATTGACCAATTTATTAGATTTGGAAAACATAGCCTTAGGTTGTTATTGAGTCTGGAGGCTAATAGCACTTAGGTAATCACCATAGTTTGCTCAATGATTGTATGTGGCACACACTAAGTGTTCGAGAAAATGTGTGAGAACACTTGGAAAGTGACATTATGCCTAGGATCTCATTTGATGCTCGAGAGAAGTAATGAGATTAATCCTTGGGTAATTAATTTAAGGGTTGTGTAATACATGTATAGGTAGATAAGTTAGATAGGGATATCAAATTGAATATATATGCATAGTATTTGATTTGACACTCGAGAGAGGTAATGAGATTATTCTTAATCCTTTGATTAATGAATTGAATGAAATTAATAAATAGGAAGAACATAGGAATAATAGAATAAAATCAATATTCTAGGATCCCATTTTTATAAAATTCACCATTTTGCAAGATTATTATTTTGTTGCTTCATTAATCCCTTAGTTTGGGTTAGTTTAATTTTTCTTAGTCATTGCAATTAACTCAATTTGCCTAGATAAAATTGAGTTTATCAACATTATAGTACTTAGCATCAATTTATGACATAATCCTCATGGGAATGATAATCACTCATCATTTATTACTTGCTCACATCCATGCACTTGCGATAACAATTTGAGTGTGTATAATTTTGCAACCACTAACTTCACTATATTTATAACTATATAATACAAATCAGATGATAAAGCAAGGAGCTTTTCAAGTATACATTTCTTGGTTGAGACATTAGAAGTAATGCAAAGATATTCTACATTATTTTCACTCAAAGTCTCAATTTGATATCAATTTCAGTGGATATCTTTAACACTAAGCATATTTCTTCACGATCTTCTTGCGTATAAAGCTTCACTTATATTCCACTTGCTAACAAGATTATTGCTCTTCCAAAGCCTTCAATCAGATTTTCAGAACCTGATATCACTTTTCTTTTAATATTTCTTATCTCAAAGAAAATATTAAAAGTGGACAATTCTTAATAATGATGTTTTTGGTATCAACTAATAAGCATCTAAACTTTTTCAAAGTGGACAATTCATCTTTAAAAGTTATTTTTTACATAAAATTTTATGGTAGATATCGAGATGATAAAATCTAAATTTCATACAAAAAGATCTAACATGGAAATATTAATTAAATTTTAATGATTGGTTTTCCCTTTTTAATCCCTAAAGAAATCAGAGACATCTATATGAGTAAGATCTTCAAAATCTTGAGTCATCAATAAGATTTGTCTCTAAATTTTATCCTTTTGCCTTGATATATGCCTCATAATGCACCACATTAATAAAAATATTTTTATAATACTTAAGGCATTTATTCTCTACACAATTATCTTTGTCTAGGTATTTCTGCCCTATTTTAGTGTCCTCTATTTTTGTTATTTATAACCACTATGAGGGTGATAATTGCATATTCTCTCTTTTGTACGACCACGTCCAATGTTTGTTATAAGTATTTGCAATCACTTTTGGAAATGACTGAGAACCAATTGAACGTGATTCGTGATTTCTCAATAAGAGTTCATTATTTTTTTCAGTAAGTAGTGGACATAAGATTAATTCTTAATAACGATGCTTTAATACTACTGCTACAGAACAATATTAGACACAAAAAGTAGAGAATGTCTTCTCTAACATGTCTTGTCCTATAATTTTTGCACCACACAATTTCAATTATAGGATGGTTATGAACAAAGAAAAATTGTATTCAGCAATAATTCCAATATCACATAATCTTATATTTATCCACTCATATCTTGTTTTTGGGAGGAATATATCCATCTTATAACACACATAATTCTTTTTAGATTTTTTCAGAGGATTTATAGGTCCTCTATTATCAAATATTGAGATTTTAAGCTCACTTATGGGTGTTGATGAAGGAAAATCATAACTCTCAACTTGTCATGTAGGGACATATCATTTTTTTTTCCAATTATTTTTTAAACTATTATTTTAGAGTTACATTTTAGCATCCAGTACCCATGGTAAGTAATTGTTTAGAGGCATCAAGTGTAGGAATTTGTAAATTTATAATAGACATTTTCAAGGGCTTTGAATATAAAGAATGGAATTAAATTTAGTATTATGAAATGTAAATATTATTCAACAAATTCATAATGCAAAACATAAATATCAAAAAAATGTTTAGAAGGCATGGCCTTATATAATATAAAATAATCACAATTAGGAGGCAAAACCTTTTATGTATCAATAGTAATAAGGAGGTACAACCTTCCATGTATTGATAGTAATGATGAGACATAACCTTTCATAAATTGATAATAATTAAAAAAATAAATTCAAAAATTAAGATATAGAGCTTCAGGTTCTAATATAGAACTTCAAGTTCTAAATTAATGAGATTAATTATTTAAACTTCATGTTCTGATTTATTGATTTGTTTTGCAAGTTTTAGGTTACAAATAGAATATTTAAAATTAAAAGAATAGACATAATATAAATACAAGATAACTGATGCAATATATTATCTTTATTTTATTATATGAAATATCAAAATAAATGGCAACCGGAATGCACACTCATAAGGATTATATTATACAATAATATAAACACAAATAGAGTTGAATATAAATTAAACACATGAAATAAAGTAAGTCAAGAACTTAATATAAAAGTTAAGAATTAAGCTTACTTAGAATTTGTACCGATAACGTGTTGTAAATAAGTGATAAAAGGAAAAAGTTAGATAACTCAAGTCTTGAAAAACCTATGGAAAGTATTATAGACATTATGGAAGTATTGAAAGTAAATGAATTCTAAAGGAGCTATATGTATATTTATAGGTGAAGGGAGTGGAATCCACCGATTCCTACCGCCTCACTATTCAATGCCTCGTAACAAAAATAACTTAATTTATAACAATATTAGTTTAGTTGATCACTTAATCAATCAACAACATTTCTCTTCTGAATCTACTTTAGAAGTCTTATCTATCAAATTTTATCTAAAAAAATCATGAGAACTAGAATTCAAAGAAAATGGCTTTTTGAATACCTATCTTGAGAAACTTATTATAAAAGCACCTAATATCCTCGCTGTCAATCTTGATGATACTCTCAAATCCCAAGGCAAAGTGTTTATCTGCTTAGAAATGGTTGGAGCTCAAAAATATATAGCCCTCGTCAATCCATAGTTTTTAGCCCAGAAGTATGAGGCTTACAAGCAGTTGGTCTATCTCTTAAGCGAAAGAGTTTAAGAGGTATCTCTCAAGAATAAATTGGAGCACAAGTACACTATATCTAGTAGGCCTCGTCCCAATAACAAAGCCCTTCCTTTTTGGTTGAAGAAGAGTGACCCACGCATCCGATGGATTTCGTGGAGACTTTTCAAAGCCAAGGTTCAAAATTTGAGATTTTTCAATAATTTAGTTTTTCACCATCAAACATTGCTAATCCTTGGATTTTACATAAAAATGCAAATAATTTGCTTCAGCAATCAATATTCTTTTTAAATTTAAAAAGGTTTTAGGATCTAATATAGATGTTTATAATGCCATAAAGAGACGTGGGTGGCTTTTGATTCATTCTCCACTTTCTTAACAGGAACACAAAAAAATTCTTTATATTGATAGAACAAAACCAAATTATGCCAAAACCCTCGTGCAAGTAAAATAAGTGAAAAACATATTGAAACTTTTTTCCCTTCAATGAACATTCATGACGATAAGCCTAAGTTAAATGAAAAGCAAATCAAAGCTAGGAGGTATGCTTTTGTTAGACATATAATGTTATTTTATGCCCTTAAATCATGTAAAATAACATTTTATTTGATTTATAAAAGTTTATTCATATATACCATTGAGCATACATTGATAAGCCTATATTTATAAAGTATATGACCTATATATTAGGCATATAATGCTAAAGTAGATGGTACAAATTTTAAGTTCTTTGTAAATTAAAACTAGTTCACAATCATTAATGAAATAGGCATTTCATCATATAAAATTGTAGTTTTTCTACTTCTTATAATCGATGGTTTACCTTGATCATCAAAGTAGTGACTTTGAGTAGAAAAACTAGTGTATATGTTATATTGAACGGGTCTACCATGAATTTTTGATTAGGTTAACTAAGTGTCATTGATCTTGATTAATCTTCATCCTATGCAAGTAATGAATTCACATTCATACGTTGTATCTATTGAGTTATTATAGAGTAAGATATAAACAATTAAAACCTCAATATTTGGAGGTACAATTTTATGAGTCGTAGGAACATATATTTGTAAAATAGAATCTGATAAATAATGTCCACCTAAACTATTTGTAGTGCTTGAACATTTGAATACGTGGCTATAGTTTATTCAATAATTATTTATTGAATAATAATATTTATTTGTAAATTTATTTATAAATATAGATATATTAAAAATGATCATTAGAGAATTCAGTGACTTAAGGGTAAATAAGTAATTAAAGAGGAAAAATATTTTTTTATGGGGGCCTAGCTTTAATTATGAACATCATTAGAGGGTACCTTTAGTGGTTATTATTAGTTTAAAGACCAAGCTTAATTTAATTAAATAGGGTCTTAATTAAATGAGCTTTTACTTAATATCATTGGTTACTAGAGTGCAACCCTTGACTTTTAGTAGAATACTTTGGGATTAATTTAGAAGAATTTGAGGGTTATGAGATTACTAGGACTGGGCCTTTTAAGTTAGAGTTAGGAAGCAAATGAATTTTGAAGTCCATTTACTAGCTCAAATCCTAATCAAACTCTAAATTCCTATTCCTAATCTAATTCTGAATACCCAAGGAAGATTCCTATATATAGATGAGGTAAGGAGTAGTATAAGAACAAACATTCTACTTTTGGGTATTTGCAAATTAGAAATTGGCTCAAACTTCTTTTAATTTTGGTCAATTTTATACTATTTTATTTGGGCTAATTTATTAAAATTATTGGGTCTAAAAGTATTTTTTTATTTAAATTAAATTTTAATGAGGCCTAATAAGATTTTAAGTCTAAAATATGCTTAAATTTATTTTTTAATAATAAATAGACCAAATTTTTTTTTAAAAAATGCCCAAAATCCTAACCTATAAAAGAGATAAGTAAGAGGAGATAAAAATTATTGAAGAGCCCATGTTGACTTTAAAGAAGACTTCGAAAATTTTAAATTTAGTTTTAATATTTTTCTTCCTAGCAAAAGCTATGAATCATGGTTATTTATTCATCTAGTTAATTGATTAGATGAATAATATGTCATATAGATTAAGGGTGCCATATTCACATGTTCATGCATAAAATATAATATTTTGTGTGACATTAATATTCTAATAAGATTAGGATATGATTATTGTCATAGTTTTAATATTATATTAATTTACTAATTTGACGTGACCTTATTAATTATTTTATGAGATAAAAGTAGAATGTCTTTTTATAAATTAATAGCTATATTAAAATTTAAAACTCTAAGGATTAAAAATATTGAGCGAGAGAGGGCTTTAGGCATAAAGGCCACAACCTCCATTATGGTAGATTAATATCTTATCTCAAACCTTATGAGCTCCCTACAAAAGGTATTATTCAGATCTGATTACTAAATAGGACCTTCCTAAAGAAGGTATTACCCGACGATGGCTTTTATTAATTGAAAAATAAGATTATTGAAATAATGGTTATACACTCAACTTTGATTTATTGAGATCCTCCCTACAGAGTTCTTGTCAATTAAATTTAAGGGCTAAAGAATCAGTAGTTTATTATTATTTGATATGAAATATTTAGATAAAATAACAAATTAGTATAGTATTAATATGATTCTAATATATACAACCACTCTACGGAGGCTTATTTTGTATGGAAATTGGATTATTGATGCATAATATAGTTAAAGAGTTCTACATAAATGCATTTAATGCATTCATGCAAAAGTTTCACATGCTATTAGATAATGTATTCTTATGTATGAATTTATATTTTAGAATTATGTCTTTATTCTGTCCACTAGCATTAATCCTAAACCAAAATAAGTTCACTGAGAATAATTATGTGGATTGAGAAAGGAATTAGATATTGTATTTACAGCTGAAAAGTACAAATATATCTTGACTGATAAATGCCTTCTAAAACCTAATAAAGACGTACTCCAAGATGAAATATATGCTTACAATAGTCACTTAACTAAAAGCCCATCTTCCTTTTTTAGTCTCAATCCTAAGGGAAATAGTAGTAAGAATAAGAAGAACAAACTAAAGAAAGCATCTAATTCAAGATCTGTACAAATTCATAAAAAACAACTAAGGGCCAAAGGAAAGTGTTTCCAATATGGCATTAAAGGGCATTGAAAGAGAAACTATCCTTTAGTTAAGTTTTCAATAGCTAAAGGGATAGCTTCACCTTCTGGTAATATTCTTTTCTTTGAGACATATTTAGTGGTTGACTATACAGATTCCTGTATAATAGATTCTAGAGCCATTAATCATATTTGTAATTTGTTATAAAAGTTCCAAGAAACCAAATTACTCAATGAATGAGATATCAGTCTTAGGCTAGGAAATGGCACAACTATTATAGCCAAAGTAGTGGGAGTTGTTTGTTGGAATAGGTGCTTACGTGCCATTTCAATATTGTATGAATATTAATCTATTAATATTGATATAGTAAACATTTCAAATAAAATCATTAATATTAAAACACATATGGTACATTGCTTGTAATGTTACAAATATTGTATGATCTAAAAGAGTTCAGATCTGATCTAAAAAAGTTTAAACTAGGACTGAGAGTCAATAATATCTAAAGAGTTAAAACTTGTCTATAACGGGATAAAAATCCGAGGGTATACTAGTAATGACATAGTTACAAAGAGTTACAATAGGTTCTAGAAAATGTTATTATGCAAGCATGTTTTCGAACTCTATGTTCCTGATCTATTTTTATTCCATGCAAGTTTATCGATGAATCCATTTTATATAGATCAGTGTATCTATATCTGTAGGGTACAGATAGTTGCTCTTAGCTGACCATAAACTTAGAGCTCGTATAGGCATGTGAGTATTCAATCATGACTGGATACTGAACAAACTCACAAAAACCTCCAATAAACATTCTATAAAACAGTTAATAGAGGGTCTTTTTGAGTTGAGTAATATTCGTAGTTCTTTGACCTGAGCGCCATAATGGACTTGTGAGTGATCCACTATACTTAGTTTTACGCATGTTAGAGACCTTTCATGGCCTGATCGCTATGTGTTGATGGGTATGGTTCGATGTTGTGCGTAGATATGGGATATGTCAGCTCATATAGGTGAGTTGTATATGGTGAGTTGTATATCCTGATGCTCTAATAATTGTGTTTCAGAAAGTCTTTTGGCCAAAAGCACAAAACCCAGAAAAACTTTTTGCAGTAAGGTTAAACAATATCGCAAAGGAGTTTGCGGATATTATTTTATAGAAATACAAGTCTGGAGATAAGTCCATGGATGTGCTTATGGTAATTTGACGGTGTTGATCTATTTCTCTACACATCTAGGATATAATTGATGGAATGACTGTACGTATGCGCTATGACCTCAATTTGTATGGTCTAACGTACTGATTTATAATACCTGTGATGTATGCGTGGGGCATTGATCATGGACTCGTGGAATAGTTGTATTTAACGAATCGGGCATGAACCTAGAGAGTCCTGCAATATGAAGTATACTCATTGTGCACTAAGACAACGTACTAGGTTGAATAGTTCAATTTTGTATAATCCAGCAAAACCAAACAATTATTTCATGAACCCTCGGAATGCACACGTGCCAATACTTAAGAGTTAAGTACATTAATTAGCTAATAATTGTTGACCAATAAAATAATGACACATGGTGAATAGTGAGCCTTTGGTTAAGTTTACTCAAGTGTGTGGCTTAAAGGTTGACATGACCCGACTTGAGACCCTCTACTATAGATCCCAGAGGCCTTGCCAGGCACCCCGACGGAAGTTCCTTTGAACCTAACTGGGTATGTTGAGAAATTCCGCGAGACGAACCCCTTTTTAATTCTTGTTACTACTAAGAAGATCTAGTAATATACATGAAAAGGACATTTTAATTTTAAAAATAAACGAACAGAGTTTCCCCTGTTTTTCAGAAAATCCATATAAACCTGCAAAGAAATTTCACTTCTAATTCCAACACATCTCAATTCTACCAATTCGGACCTCCGGTCCTTTCCAAATCAAATCCAACACAACTCTATTATTTCGTTAAATCACAACATAAGCATAATCATAAAAAGTAAAAACGATCATCATAAACTAGAAATCTGTTCTTCTTGATTCAACACATACTTACAAATATACATGCCTACAATTATTATGCATAAAGTAAAGAGTGCTATTAGTACATTTATATGTACAAAAATTATCTTTGGATTCGGCCCACTACTCAGCAATAGGAGAATCAGCAACTTGCGTTCTAAGACATGCACCTGGGAAAGGGGTTTAAAAAAATAAAACATAAAATGGGTGAGCTAAAGGAGCTCAGTGAGTGTAAATGAGATTTCAATTACAAGAACATTATACAAAGATAGCAATTTCTAAAGTACATGTAGAAATTATGCTTCTAAAACAGATGTAAAACTGTAAAACGGTTTCTAATATCATATGCTAATGAAATCTTACCGAGCGGATTTTATCTACATCTTTGGAAAACTATATTCAGAATCTGTATAACATAATAATTGTTGTGTGCATATAAATGCATAAATGCTATCTGTAAATCGAAAACTAGTAAAATCCTCGCTCGGTCATTTTCTTTCTAAACTGTACCAATGGTAACCCTAAAGCTCTATACCCACGCAGCGACTCAACTAGCACCACATACGTGAGTAGGTCACGGGGCACCTCAACTAGCAGCACCCACAATGACATCTCAAGACATCTCACTGGCTACGCAGCGGAATCCTACATCGCATGCATATAGCGAGACAATATCCCGTACACATAGAGCGACTCACATGACTCGACATCCCGACTTCCAGGAGTTAGTAACACACCCCCAAGACCTGCCCATGTGCATGGGATATACCGGCCGGGTCTAATACAATCATCACCACTATAATCTAAGGGTACCAATGGCCTTAAAAACGAATGCAGAAATTTTAAAACTGTTTCACAGATCGATCATGTAAAAGCATGTCTATGAATATATCAAGATCATAAATCATGTTTATGCATTGAAAGCTCATAAAACATACATAGTTATTGTGCGAAAACATAATAACCGAAAAGTAAAAGAAATGGCAGATTTCCACTCACTATCGCTCCGCGCTCAATTTCCCTCCCGATTTCTGCTCCCGTTAATGCTCTCGGTTATCTTCACCTATGCGCCATAAATGACATTTAGAATCAAATCGAATACTAGAATCTCATTTAACTACTAAATGCCCTAATCGGCATACAAAGCCCGGATGTAAACTACTTCCCGATTTTAGTTACGGAGCCATAATCGAAACTAACTCACCATCCGGCGCCCTGAAAATTATTGAACACCTTATAACTTGATTGGACATAATTGCCCTTCACCTTTCCAACATGGACAATTATGTCCCATTTTCTTTATTTTTGATTTTTTCATCAACCATATACATTCAATTCATAATATGCACCATTTACACACAACAATTCAATCAAAACACCACTCAATTCCTAACTTCCCTAAAGTGGCATAATTTCACCCTAAGTTTCAACACATTTCTTTTCTCAATTTCTTGTTCCAATTACAACAAAATCATGCCAATTTCATTCTAAAGCCCTAATTGCAACCAATTGAAATCTCTACAACAAAATCACCAAAAAAACCCTAATTCTCACCTTGTCAATTTCTTCAAATTGATGACTCCTTCAAGCTCCACACTAGAATTCAACTCAATCTAAGCCAAGAATACACATAAGAACATCAATTAAAGCATTCTTGAAATCTTACTTGTCAAACTCATAAAAGATGCTTTTCTTACCTCTTTTTCTTGAATTTTCACTAATAGAGAGTTCAATTGAGCTTAGGGATTGGTTTGTAACCTTATTTTGGCTTGATTACACATGAAAATTCATGAAAACAAAACTTGAAAGGTAGCACTGTAGCAGCCCCCCTTTCCAAGCTCGAATTTTCTCTCTTTTGTTCTAAGTGTTTGCTTTTGATCTTCTTCAAAATTCTACACACTTCCAACCTATTTATAGTCCTCCCTCAATTTACCATTTTGCCCTTCAACTTTCTCAAAATTACTAATTTGCCATTAGTTGAAAACTAATTATGTAATTAGTTCATTTGTAACTATCTAGTTAGAATAGTCCAAAGAACTAACTAGACAACTTGGCAATCCATGAGATTTCTTCTAATTGGTCCATTCTCTAATATATGAATTATGTTTCTCAACAAAGGCTTGTTCCATTCATAACCCTTAAATGGAAATTCATGTAGTAAATTAGAATTTTCTTTTCCAAGCCAATAGAGAAAAATTTTAAAAATATTTTAGGGTCGTCCGGCGCACCGATCGAGTGTGAAATTACCAAATTAGGTCTAATATCTCTCACGTGCACTATAAAGGGATTATTTCTAATAGGGTTAAAATCGAGTAACCCTACGGTGTCTTATTTGTTCTATACCGAAATCTAGGCGCCAATACTACTAATAGGGATTGGATATTACAAAGGTAGTTTTATATATTTAATTATTAAATATTCAAGATATTTATTTATTTAATAATTAAATAATGCATAACTTAACCTAGAGTAATTTTTAACTAAGGTTGAGTTAATTAGTTATTTAATAATATAATTGTTGAAAAAGTAAGTTAACCTAACTATAGTTAAATATTAACTTGAGTTAGGTTAATTGAATATTTTATTATTGACTTGTTGAAAAAGTAAATTAGCCTAACTATGGTTAAAAGTTAACTTGAGTTAGGTTAATTAATTGAAGATTTAATTAATTGCTTGTTTGATAAGTAAATTAATCTTACTTGAGTTAGGTTAAACTATACTTAAGTTAAATATTAACTATGGCTAAGTCAAATTAACAAAGTTAATTTGGCTTGTTTTAAATATGTGAAAAGTTGAAATAAAATTGTGGTTGAAGTGAAAATGGTGTGGCGGGCAATGTGATAGTTAAATAAGATGAGAATTTGTTTTGGTGTTTTTGTTTTTTAAGTGTCAAAAACAAAAACAAAAAACAAAAGAGCAAAATTTATTCTTTGTTTTTGTTTTTTGAGTGTCAAAAATGAAAAAAAAGAAAGAAAAAACAAAAGAGCAAAATTTATTCTTTGTTTTTGTTTTTGTTTTTTAAGTGTCAAAAACAAAAACTCAAAAGAGCAAAAGTTATTCTTTTACTATTTATCTTCTTCTCTTAATATTTGGCCATCATTGATGCATTAGAGTTTATTTTTGTGAATTCAAATGTTGAATAAATAAAAAATAAATTTATTGCTTAAGTGTTAAGAATTAGATTAAGAGTTAATCTAAAGTGTTTAGGCGTTAAACCAGTGCTGGAATTAAAGTTTATATTCTAGCCAATCAAGTCCACCTCCGTTGATTGTTAGAATTGCTAACAGGTTCAATTTAGGCAGAACTCTAGCTTAATCTATTTCAAAGGCTTGTGAGATGAATCATCAATCTTTAATTTGATTTAATTATTGTAATGAGATTAAAAAATATATTTATTGTGTTCATTGTTTAAGAAATGAGATTTTTAGCTTCCGTTGCAAATATTATGTATGAGATGCATGTATATGTAATAATAGACACACATCACATGCAAGCACCCTAGTTTTAATCGACACCTAACATTGTTCAACTTTATTTTGATGATTTTAAGACTTTAGTATTAAAGGATTATTTGTTAGTGCCAAAACTCAAACACAATTTGATTTTAGTTAGTTGTTTGAGTAAATACAATTACTCTGTTATGTTTGATTCAACTATGGTGATAAAAAGAAATAAGTCATTTATATATTCTAGTACATTGGTTAACAATCTATAAGGCAAATATTCGAAAATCAACTCACTGCATAATAGAGAATTGAATAATGAATCTAATCACTATAAAAGGATTAGAATTTCTTCCACTAATCAAACTTTTCTATGGCATCTATGTCTCGATCGCATTAGTCTAGATAGGATCTAAATATTGGTCAAAGATGGATCTTTGAGTTCATTGGAGATTGAACCATTACCAATTCGTAAAACCTGTATAGAAGGTAAAATGACCAGAAAATCCTTTAATGCTAAAGGCAATAGAGTCATTGCAACATTAGTGCACTTTAACGTGTGTGGGCTCACAAGAACACTAGCTAGAGGAGGTTATGAATATTTCATTACTTTTATTGTTGATTATTCTAGATTCAGTTATGTGTACCTAATGCGCCATAAGTTTAAGGCATTTGATAAATTTAAGAAGTTTCAAGGAGAAGTGACAAGGCAATTAAGAAGCACATAAAATCACTTCAATTTAATTGAGGTGGTGAATACCTTTATAGTGAGTTTAGGATTTATTTGTCAGATAATAGGATATTATCCTAGTTGATTGCACTAGGGTCACCCCAGCAAAATGGTGTAGTAAAACAGAGAAATAGAATTCTTCTTGAAATGGTGAGGTCAATAATGAGTTATTCAACTTTTTCCATCTCGTTCTAGAGTTATGCCTTATAAATAATTATGTATCTTCTTAACTTAATTCCATCTAATTCAGTCTCTAAAATACCTCTAGAAATGTGGATAGGGCGTAAACTAAATTTATATCACACACACACACACACACACACACACACACACACATATATATATATATGGGGTTTTCTAGTTCATATGCTAAAACAGAAGATAGACAAGTTAGAATTTTAGTTAGAAGTTTGTTTGTTTGTTGGCTATCCTAAAGGAACAAGAGAAAGTCTTTTTTTATAGTTTTCAAGATAAAAAAGTATTAGTTAGCACCGATGCAATCTTTCTTGAAGAAGACTATATGAAAGACTTTAAGCCTGGGAGTAAGATAATTCTTGACGCATTATCCATAAACTCTAATATTGTTCCTGATAGAGTCAATGAGTTAATTTTTAATTCAGATCATAATAACTAACTAGAGCTAGTTGCAGAGTAACAACCACCGGTGCTTCGTCATAGTAGAAGGATTATTAGACGCTCAACTAGGTATATATTAATTGGAGAGTCTTTTCAGACAGTCTCTAATAAACATGAACTAAATCTCACTAGCTATGATAAAGATGCAGACCATTGGTGTAAAGCTATGAAATTATAGATAGATTCCATATACTTCAATAAAGTCTGGGAACTTATAGAAAAATATGAAGGGATAAAACTCATAGGGTGTAAATGCATCTACAAGAGAAAGAGATGGGTAACAAGAAGGTGAAAACCTTCAAAGATTGGCTTATTGCAAAAGGATATACTCAAAAAGAAGGTATCGATTATGAAGAGACATTTTTACCGATAGCCATGCTTAAGTCTATTAGAATTCTATTATCTATTATAGTAAATCTTGACTATGAGATTTGACAAGTGAATTTCAAGACTGCCTTTCTTAATGGCAATCTTGAAAAAAGTATTTATGTGATACAAGTAGATGGTTTTATAGCTAGGCCAAAAGCATACAGTTTATAAAATATAAAAATCTATCTATGGGATTAAATAAGCATCTAGATCTTGGAACATTAGATTTGATCAAGCAATCATATTATTTGATTTTGATCAAAATTCTTATGAACCTTGTGTTTACAAGAAGATAGATGGGCGGTTGATAGTTCTTTTTAGTTTTGTATGTAGATGATATACTACTCATTGGAAATAAAGTAGAAGCATTATCATCAGTTAAAATTTGTATCTAACCAATTTGATACGAAAGACTTAGGTGAAGGTAGTTACATCCTTGGGATTAAGCTATTACGGGATCGTAAATAATAGGATGTTAGCTTTATCTCAAGCTATATATATAGATAAAATTCTGGTCATGTTTGCTATGCATGAATCCAAAAAGAATCACTTTCTTTTAGATATAGAATTAATCTATCTAAGAATTAGTGCCCTAAAACTCATGAAGAGATAGATTACATAAAAGGAATTCCTTATGAATCAACTGTAGGAAGTCTCATATATGTAATGCTATGTACTAGATCAAATATTTGTTAAGCAATTAGAATGATCAGCAGATATCAATCTAATCAAAGACAAGAACACCTGACTATAGTAAAGCATATATTTAAGTACTTCTAGAGAAAAGATTATATACTTGTATATTCTAGTGAGGATCTTATACCTATCGGATATACAGATTCAAAATTCTAAGAACATAAGATACCCGGATCTTTATCAGGATATACATTTACTTTGAGTGGTGGAGCTATAAGTTAGAGGAGTGCAAAATAATTATTTATTGCAAACGTTACCATGGAAACTGAATATGTAGCTGCAAAAGAAGTTATATAACTCAAGAAGTTCATTATGGAGCTTGAGGTGGTACCTAGTGTTTAAATGTCTATTGTTCTTTATTAAAACAATAGTAGAGCAATAACATAGTTTAAAGAACTGAGATAGCTCAAGAGAAGAAAACACATTGAGAGGAAATAACATTTGGTAAGAGAGTTTTGTGCAAAATTGTGAGGTCATGATATCCAAGATTACATAAGTAGATAATCTAATGGATCTATTCACCAAAGTCATTACTAGCAAAGACTTTTAAAACTCGTATGAATAATATGTGTTCAATAGTTACTCAAAATGCTTCAGGACAAGTGTGAGATTGTTAGATATATAATAATATTTTATGCCCTTAAAGCATGTGAATTAACAGTTTATTTGATTAATAAAAGTTTATTCATACATATGATTGAGCATACATTGATAAACCTATATTTATAAAGTATGTGATCTATGTATTAGGCATTTGATGTTAATACAGAAGGTATAAATAAGTTTTTTATAAATTAAATTTAGTTCACAACCATTAATGAAATGGGCATTTCAATAAGTAAGATTGTATTTTTTTTTTACTTTTTATAGTAGATGATTTACCTTAATCATTGAAGTAGAGACTTTGGAAAAAATAATTAGTATATGTTAAATTGAACGATACTACTATGAATTTTCGATTAAGTTAACTAAATATCATTGATTTTAATTCACAAAAACTTTAATAAGTTTGATTGATTTTAATTCTGAGCAAGTAATGAATTTACATTCATATGTTGTATTTTTTGAGTTATCATGGAGTAAGATCCATATAAACGGTCAAAATCTTGATAGCTTGAAGATATGAAATTATGAGTTATAGGAACATATATTTGTAAGATGAAATATAATAAATAATATCTACCTAAGCTATTTACAGTACATGATCATTTGAATCTATGACCACAGTTTATTCAAAACATTATTTATTGAATAATAATATTTATTTGTAAATTTATTTACAAATATAGATATATTAAAAATAATCATTAGAGTATTCAGTAACTTAGGGATAAATAAGTAATTAAAGAAGTAAGATATTTTTTCTATGGTCGAACTTTAATTGTGGATATCAATTATAGGATCAATTAAGTAGTTATTATTAGTCTAAAGACCAAGTCTACTTTAATTAAATAAGCTTTTACTTAATATCATAAGTTACTAGAATGCAACCATTGACTTTTAGTGAAATAGCTTAAGGTTAACTTAGAAAAATTTGTGGGTCATGAGATGACTAGTACTACGTCTTTTAAATTGGAGCTAGTAGTCCCTCTATTAGCTCAAATCATAATCAAACTCTAAACTCATAATCATAATCTAATTTTAAATATTTAAGGGAGATTCCTATATACAGGAAGATAGAAAGTAGTATAAGAACAACCACAACTATAAGAATAATTCTTTTTATGTATTCTTATATAGAAAAAGAATTTGATTATTACACTTTTTATTAGTAATTTTAAAAATTAAGAAAAAATTTATATGCCTATTCACATTAAGTTTAAAGATTAAAAATAATAAAAAATATTACAACCATCAATTCAATATTTACCAATGCAGCCTAGTAGAGAAGATCTGTCAATTTAAAATTTACCAAAATAAAAAATTAAAATAATTTTTTTATCTATATATATATAATTATGAACTAAATAACCTAACATCCGTTACATTTATTTTGTTAAATAATTTTGTTTTCCTACCAACAGATTCAGCCTCATTTAAATTACTTTTAAAGCAAGAATAGCTTGCTCCACATCGGCATCCCTTTTTTGATGGATAATTGTTGAGTATTTTTATTTTATGGTTTTTGTTATTATTGGCTTTTTTTTTATGCAAATTATTAGAGTTAGGGGTTACTGTCGTTGATCAGGTATTTTTTACGCAATTTTTTTGTGTTGGATAATTTTTATGAAATTCTAGTGAAATTTGATTTGGACGTACTTGTTTGACTTTTTGGACTCTCGCACTACTCTTTGGTTGCGGAGATGAATTAAATGAATTTTTATTTTCATTTAGTCTTTGGGAGCTTTCTTGTAATTCTGTGAAATTGAATGATGTTGTCAGTGATAATAAGCAAAGAGGAAAGAAGAACATCGAAGTGGGTTTGGCCTTTGGATGATGGGTTTAGCTAATAGATTTTATTGTTGCCCAAATTAAACATGAAAAGAAAAAATAATTTGAAAAAAAAAGAGTTGTGATAGGGTTAAATACAATATTGCCTTTGTCTTTGTTAAAAAAAATAAAAAGAAAATGCTCACGAATAAAATTTTTTCAAAAATTTTAAAAATTAAAGGAATTTTAAAGATAGTTGGACTAAAATTTAGGGGTTTATGGTGATTGACCTAAAAAATAGTGTGTTGTAAATTATTATTAATTTATAGTAATGTTAGGTATTTTAAATTTTTATTTTAAATTTATATTTTAAATTTGATGTGTTAAGTAAATATTATGTGGTGAATTAGTATAAATTTTAAAATTATTTATTATATCAAATATTTATTTAACACATTATTTTTAAAATATAATTTAAGATAAAAATTTAAAATGTAACATTACACATTTATTTAATTATCAATATAATGAGATGTAATGATACCTCTGGTTAGAAAATATATGAGATTTATTAGTGGTTTATTAATAAAATATTAGTATCCTTTAAAAAAATTAAATTAATGCATTTGAAGTTGAGAGGGATTTTAGGAAGTTAGCTTTTTTTTTTTATGGGCAAAGCTATCTTTTGTATTAGATAACGTGTGTTGTGTTGGTGATATCACAACACATTTGCCAGAGTCATGGAATGCGTTCAAATCAGTATAAGATACGACATCCACTCTCACAACACCAGATACTAGCTCTAGCAAAAATTGAGTATCGTGTTCTCATAGCATCTAGATGGAGCAGGCCACAACTCAAACCTCCTGTGTTATTATTTATCATTTATGTGCATACCTCATGCAGCCTTCCTAAAATGCGTTGTGAAAAGAGGGCATTTATGCCCAGAAGATAGTAATCAGCCTGTTGTACCATACCATGCTGCGAATCTTGTTGTCTCCAAATGCAATTTATATGTCTGTCGTTTACTTTTGTGCTTTTTATTTCCTATTTTTCTTTTTATGTAGATTTACAGATTTAGCATTCGATAGTTGATGATGTCTAATTTTGTTATTCATGTGAAAGAGGTCAAACTGTCTCTAGATCTCAATACAAGTATTGTGGTTCCCGAAGATAGATATGGATTGTATGCAATTGATGTCTTAGATCCTGACCTGGTATGTGTGCGTCTGTGTGTATCTTTATTTTTTTAATGGGACTTTTAATTAATAGCGAATTTGAAAACAAATGCTGAAAATGAAATAGTTTATAAATTATTAAAAATAAAGATATCTATTTAAATCCTATAAATGAACTAACATTGTGCTTTATATGGCATGTATCTATGATGTTTTTCCTTTAGATTACATCTTTATGAATTGTTATCGAGTAATGGATTTCAACTAATTTTTCTTTAAAATGTAGATCATTGGGCGTGATTGTGTTTATTATTTTCATGATATGATTATTAGTTACGTTAAATATTATAATTTTAAATTTAAATTTAAATATAAATTAATTTTATTTTTAATGACATTAAATATTATAATTTTAAATTCAATTTTAATTTTAATTACGTTAAATATTATAACTCTAAATACAATTTTAATTTCAATAATATTAAATAGTATAATTTTAAATCCATTTCAATTACGTTAAATTTTATAATTTAAAATCTAATTTTAATTTCAATTTGTTAAATGTTATAATTTTAAATTTAATTTCAATTACAATAAATGTTATAATTCAAATTCAAATTTTAATTTCAATTACATTAAATGTTATAATTTTAAATTCTAATTTCAATTCTAATGACAATAAATGTTATGATTCCAAATCCAATTTTAATTTCAATTACGTTAATCTTATAATTTCAAATCCAAATTTAATTTTAATTACATTAGTTATAATTCAAATCTAATTTTAATTTCATTTACATTAAATGATATAGTTTCAATTTCAATTACATTAAATGTTATAATTCAAATTCTAATTTCAATTCCAATTACGTTAAATGTTATAATTTTAAATCTAATTTTAATTATGTTAAATGTTATAATTTTAAATTCAATTTTAATTTTAATTATGTTAAATGTATAATTTTAATTTCAATTTCAATTCCAATTACGCTAAATGTGATAATTTTAAATTCCAATTTCAATTCCAATGAAATTAAATGTTATAATTTTAAATCTAATTTTAATTTCAATTACGTTAAATGTTATAATTAAAATTTCAATTATATTAAATGTTATAATTTTAATTTTAATTTCAATTCTAATTACGTTAAATGTTATAATTCCAAATCTAATTTTTATTTTAATTACATTAAATGTTATAATTTCAAATCCACATTTCAATTACATTAAATGTTATAATTCAAATTCAAATTTTAATTCAATTACATTAAATATTACAATTTCAAATCTAATTTTAATTTCAATTATGTTAAATGTTATAATTTTAAAACCAATTTCATTTTCAATTACGTTAAATGTTATAAATCTAAATCCAATTTTAATCACATTAAATGTATAATTCCAAATCTATATTCAATTTCAATTATGTTAAATGTAATAATTTCAATTTCAATTTTAATTTTAATTTCAATTATGTTAATTGTTATATTTTTTAATCCAATTTTAATTATGTTAAATATTAAAATTAATTTTAAATTTTAATTCTAATTATGTTAAATATTATAATTTTAATTCCAATTTTGATTACATCAAGTGTTATAATTCAAATTCCAATCCAAATTTAAATTACGTTAAATGTTATAATTCAAATTCTAATTTCAATTCTAATTATATTAAATATTATAATTCAAATTTTAATTTCAATTTCATTAAATGTTTATAATTTAAATTTTAATTTCAATCACATTAAATACTATAATTCTAAATTTAATTTTAATTTTAATTACGTCATATATGTATGAAATAATGTGAATCAATAATAAAAAAACTACTGTCAAATTTAAACAATTAAAAAAAGTAAATGTAAAAAAAATTAAAATTTAAAATTACAGTACTGTAGCTATAGGAGAAGACACATGACTCTGTCATAACAATAATTTTTTTTTAAAATTATTAAAATAATTTTATAGCCCACGGGCTGGCCCATTAGGTCCACATGCCAAGCACGGCACGACCCAAGGCACGGCTCACAATGGACCGTGCCTGGACCGGCTCAGTACAAATACTGTTCGTGCCTGGGCCAGCTCGGCATGATAGCCCATGTGGGCTCAAATTTTGTGAGCTGTGCCGACCTGGCACGACCCATTTATCACCTATACTTATGGAGATTACTTATCCATTTCTCTACTTTTTTCTTTTATTAATCAAATTTGTTATTTCCTATCAAATACATATAGATAAATAAAATGATTTTTAAGTGAGAAGGTTTGTAAATTTTTAAAGTGTAGATATCCTTTTTCTAAATTAAAGTCCAATGTTGGACTTCTTTATAGTATTTGTTTTAAATAAAAGTCCATCCTTGAACTTCAGTTGAAAGACAAACATTTATATTGTAAAATATGAGGACGTCTACATAAAAAAGTATTATATATATATATATATATAAACATTGATAATATTCATGTTCAATTTGATCCACATAGGTTTTTTAAGGATCTTCCATTAATTAATTACAAATATATATATATATATATAAACATTGATAATATTCATGTTCAATTTGATCAATATGAGTTTTATGAGGATCTTCCATTAATTAATTACAAGAAGTTTAAGGTTTAACTTGAAGTTAGAACTTTTAGAAATTTACAAAAGATTGGGTTGGCTTTTTGACGTAGGACAAGCGTTGATGGGCTCGTGATTTCATTCACGATGATGAAAGTTGTTGATATCGTTCAACAAAAAAAAAATGGTAGAATACTAATTTAAAAGAAAAGCTTTTGATTTCTTAATCTCTAAAATTACAAATTCTGGATGCTTTCCCCCTCATTTCTCATGTATTTATAGAGACCTATTGGGATTTTTAGCATTTATTATAGTAATTAATGACAACTTGCAACTATTAACTACCAACTACTACCAACAATTAAGGCATTTAGAATGTCAGGATTTATTACAACACAATTAATAAAAACTACCAATAACTACCAATACTGAAGTTTTACTTTAAAACTAATTGTCAAACAATTAGCCATACCAATAAATAAATTATAGGCTCTTAAAAGTTTCTCATCATATGGGCTACCCATACGGGCTACTATGCTGTTGTTCCCTATCATTCTCCTCCACTTGAAAAATACTCATCCTTGAGTGACAATATAGGTTGCCTTCAGGATGGTAGGTGGAGATATCTGCTATGTTGAAAGTTTTTTATATGCCTATGTCATCGGGTAAGTCTATGACATATGCATTGTTATTGATCCTCTTCAAAATTTTAAAAGGACCATAATATTTCTACCTTAGTTCGCCATAAACTCCCACAGGCAACCTCTCTTTACATAAGTGACCCATTACATTATCGCCCACTTCAAACATTTGATATTTTCGATGCTTGTCTACAACTTCCTTGTATTTGAGGTTATTTTCCTCCAATGATTGATGCACATCTTGGAATATCTTTAAATAGGTATCCATTAAAGCAAACACAGCTGTACTAGAACCTGTAGTAGAAGAAAGTTTGACTAGGTTCTTAACATGCCTTGGAATTTTAGTATAAACAATAGATAAATGAATCCTTTCGGTGGAACTACTAACTGAGTTTTTGTAAGCAAACTTAGCTTGTGCCAAAGTAAAATTCCATTGTCCCTTATTGTTTCCATATATGCATCTAATCAGATTTTCCAAAGAACGGTTTACTACTTCTATTTGGCCATTGGTTTAGGGATGTGCTATACTAGAAAACTTCAATGTAGTCCCAAACCTTTTCTATAAAGTTAGCCAAAAAGCTGCCAAGAATTTGTTGTCCCTATCTGAAGTGATGGAAAGTGGTACACCATGTAAACGAACAACTTCTTTAAAGAACAGTTTGGCTATATGATGTGCATCTGTTATCTTACGACATGGAATAAAGTGTGGCATTTTAGAAAATCAATCAACCACTACAAATACGACATCATTACCCCTCTAGGTCCTTGGTAAACCAAGTACAAAGTCTATAGAGATGTCATCCTAATGTGCATTAGGATAGGCAAAGGCATGTACAAACCTGTGTTTTGTAAATGCCCCTTGCTTATTTAACAAGTTGGACAACTTTATACAAACTTTCCAGCATCTCTTTTAGGTTGAGGCCAGTAGTAACATTCCTGCAAACCAGTTATGGTCTTGTCTCTACCCATGTGGTTGCTCAAGTCACTAGAATGCATTTCCCTTAGCAACTTATCACGTAATGAGCTCATTGGAATGCACAATCTGCTCCCTTTGAACAAATACCCATCTTAGACCAAATATTCACCTAAGGGTTGTTTCATTATGTACTTAGTCAATACATCACAAAAATCTTCATCATTCTTATATAGCTCATTGAGTTGTTTGAAACCTGAAACTTCAGTTGAAATGGTAACAAGCAGAATAGCGCGACAACTTAAAGCGTCTGCTACTCGGTTAGTAATTTTAGATTCATGAACAATGACATTTATAAATCTTTCAAGATAAGTTGCCCACCTAGACAACATACAATCAACATGTTTTTGCCCTTGAAAGTGCTTGAGGGATTGGTGTTTAGAGTAGACAACGAATTCTTTAGGCAAAATATATGCTTTCCATATCTTTAGACACAACATAAAGTTTTTGTTGATATGTTGACCACTTCTATCTTGTTTCACTTAACTCATCGCTAAAGAATGCAATAGGCCTAATTTCTTGTGAAAGAACAGCTCCTATACAAATCTCGTTTGTGTCACATCCACTCTCAAAAGTTTTGGCAAAGTCAGGCAGAGATAGAATAGATGTTGTAGTCAATTTCTCCTTGATCAGCTCAAATCTACGATCAAGACTTTTTCCTATTAAAATTGTCCTTTTTTCAAGCAATTGGTAATGAGTGCCACAATAATACTGAAATTTTTAACGAATCTGCGATAGAAAGTTGATAGGCCATAAAAACTCCTTACATCTATTATAGTCTTCAGTTTTGGCCATTCTCTAATAGTTTTCACATTTTCTTCATCCATATGAATTCCCTCACTACTTATAACAAATCCTAGGAACACTAGTCTGTTTATTAAAAATACACATTTCTTTAAGTTTACAAACAACTCATTCTTTCTCAATACAACTAGAACGTGCCTAATATGATTAAGGTGTTCTTCTACATTTTTACTATAAATAAAAATATCATCAAAATAAACAACAACAAAGTAGGATAAAAAAAGTTGAAATACTTGGGTCATAAGGTGCATGAATGTATTTGGTGTATTAGACAACCCAAATGGCATGACTAGCCACTCATATAGCCCATCTTTTGTTTTAAAAGTTGTCTTCCATTCGTCTCCTATACAAATTCTGATTTGTTAATATCCATTCCATAGATCTATCTTGGTGAATACTTTAGCACCACTCAACTGATCAAGTAAGTCTTCAAGTTTAGGGATGGGAAACCAATATCTTATGGTTATTTTGTTGATAGCATGATTATCCACACATATCCTCCATCTTTCATCCTTTTTTGGAGTAAGCAAGGCAGGTACAGCACAAAGACTAATACTTTCTTGTATATGTCCTAATTTTAGCAGCTCTTCTACCTTTTCCTGTAAGATTTCATGTTCTTTTAGACTCATACGATAATGGGACAGATTTGGCAAGCTAGTTCCAGGAAAAAAATCAATGCGATGTTGAATATCTCGTATTGGAGACAACTGTGTCGGTTCTACCATTACATCAACAAATTCTGCCAATAAACATTGAACCTCCTTAGATGTTGGTTGCATAGGTTCCTCAATTCCCTTCACTATTAGAAAAACACAGGTTTTGACACTTTTCATGTCCTCTACAAACTCATAATCTCTAAGATCCATGGACAATAATGCTTTTTCCTCCATTTTTTGCAAAGTGCTCTCTTATTGGTTTGGAACTATAACTATCCACTTGTGATTCCAAGTGAATATAAGTGTTATCCCTCCCCTTGTAAGTTGCATCAACATCAAACTGCCATAACCTACCTAGTAACACAGGAGATGCATCCATCTCTACAACTTCACAAAGAACTTCAGATTTGTAAGTCTTCCCCAAAGATAATGGTAAATAGCATTGTTGTGTAATTTTTATGCTAAGCCCCTTCTTTATCCAATCAATGTTGTACGAGGCTAGATGTGGTTGTGTTTTAAGTTTAAGATGCTCAACAAGGCTTTGTGAAACCAGGTTCTCACAACTACAACTATCAATCATAAGTTTACACACTTTGTTAGCCACAGTGCATTTGCCTTCAAAGATGCGTTTGCGTTGCGTCTCATCAAGTTGTTTTGGAGTATATAGCAGCCTTATTATAATGTATACGACTTTCTCACCATCTTCTTCAGCCATTTTGAAGTCTTCATTCTCCTCTACTGTTTCTTGTTCATCATAGTCCTCTTCAGGCTTGCGTTGGGTGACATGGGCAAATTTGCATCTAGGACAATCACTAGATCTGTGCCCTATCTCATTACACTTAAAACATCTAATACCCTTTGAACTATCTACTATTTCCTTCCCTTTTGTCTCAGGTTTTCTTTTGCTTACCTCTTTACCCTTAAACTCTCAGATTTAGTATGGGTAGGCTTAGTGTTTGGTTTAATTCTGGAATAAGATGGTGCCCTTGGATACCTTCTGGTTTTTGTTAGCCTCTCAGACCTCAATGCCAAGTTTTGTGCTTGATCTATTGACTATATTTATTGCATGGCCAACTATATTGGATTCCATCACTTAACTCGTTGACATACCTAGCCACTTACTGATACTCTGTTTCTGTCAAGTTACATCTAACTTGGAACCTTGAAAACTCTTATGTATGAGCTGAAACAGAACGAGTTCCTTGGATACAATTTTAGAACTTTTAGAACAGAGTTTGTTCATAATTCAATGGTAGAAAATGCCTTCTTAAAGTGTTTTCATTTCCTGCCAATGACAGACAGGTGGCAGTCATTTTGATCTTTGACCTTCTTGATGACGTTGCCACCAAGCACTTGCACCCTTACATTGTTTGTAGGCCACTAAAGCTACTTTACATTTTGGAGTTACATTCATAATTCCAAAGAAACTCTCTACCTCATACTCTAAATCCAAAAATTATTCTATATCAGTAGCACTATTAAAAGTAGGTAAATCAGCTTTTATCTTGGAAGAATTATCATGTTGACGTTGTTGTCTCCCTCTTGGCAGAAATGCATCATCAAAATTTTCCTCAATTTCCTATTCTTTGAAATCACCAACTGGAGGGGTAAAATGGTTAGGCCTTCTTCGTGCACCCATGGCTACTTTTCTTGTTCGTGGTCTGACTTTAAGCTCATCTGTAGCTTCTTCCATCAAATTAACATTAATCGGTGTAGATTATGGCTGTCTATATGTTCTTCTCCTTACAGCCGTTGATTCTTGTTGTACTGAATCATTAACTATCGAACTCATAACCAGTTCAAATAATGCTGCCATGTATTCCTGCAATTCTATCATACGTGCTTCCATTCTTTGCTCGAACACTTTCAAACGATCTCTATTCAAGTACTAGAGTCTGCCATCTCAACACGAGGCTCTAATACTACCTGATGTAGGAGAAGCGCTGATGGGCTTGTGATTTCGTTCACAAAGACGAAAGTTATTGATATCGTTCAACAAAATCAAAAATTGAAATTGGTAGAATATCAATTCAAAAGAAAAGTTTTTGATTTCTTAATCTTTGAAATTACAAAGTCTGGATGCTTTCCCCCTCATCTTTTATGTATTAATAGAGACCTATTGGGAATTTTAGCATTTATTATAACAATTAATGACAACTTGTAACTACCAACTACTACCAACAACTAAGGCTTTAGAATGCCAACACTTATTACAACACAATTAAAGAAAACTACCAACAACTACCAATACTGAAGTTTTACTTCAAATTTTTAACTACACCAATAAATGTAATTGTAGGCTTTTAGAAATTTTTCATCACATAGGCTACCCGGAGCTGCTGTGCTGCTATTTTCCATCACTTTTATTCTATCTCCAAGCAAGTGCTATTTAGGAAAGTGTAACTAACTTTGACTTTGAATATTTGTTTGATATATATTTGTTCGACAAGTGCACCTGGGTATATTACATTTACCTTTCTCAATGGCATGTCATTTGTCAAAGGGTCAGAACCAAACTTTTTTATATGAAAATGGAGCATGCACCCGTTGGTATGAGAGCAATACTTTATCATTTCAAGTTAAATATCTGTTGAAAATTTTCTCCAATATTGTAAAGTTTGTTTTTGTTTCTGCTGGTATCGTTGCTCTCTCTCTCTCTCTGAGTATGTGTGCATTTTCTTTTTTTGTCCATGTAATTTTGTGATGGGACCATAAAAATTGATTATAGTTCATCCTCTCTATAGTTCAATTTTAGCTATCTACAATTTGGTGTTCCCATACCACTTCATGTGATGAATGAAGACCTGTTTTCTAGTTGTTCTTTTGGTTCACAAAACTTATCAGTATTTTATAGTGAGGAGTAAAGCCATTAGGAATTTCTTCACCATAAGGTTATGTTATCATTCAGTTAAAGACACTGATTTACCACTTTCTTGAGCTTCTTAGAACAATGATTTCTTCTCTAATTAAACTCCTATATCTAGAATTAAGTTATTCAACTTTACGAGCATACTTTCAGAAGATTTGTGCTCTTTTAACCCGTGGAATCTTTAAGTACTCAAACCTTGTCAATTAGTACCCTTATAACTCATCCTAAATGATTGATTGTCTTTGAACGATAAAAGCTAATTCTGCTAATTTTCATTCCACTAAATACAAGGAAGAAATTACATGGCTAAATAGGGCTTTCTTTAAGATAAATAAGGAAACAACATTAAGAGAAAATCATACACAATTAGGAACTAAAAGCCAAATGAAGGACAATCTCTATAACTAATAAGACAACTAATATACACCTATTTATAGATACAATTAATGTACTTTCCCTGAAGTCGATGCAAAGATGTTTTGCATCCTAAGCTTGCCAATCAGTTGTTCAAAACTTGTTTTAGATATTCCGTTTATAAGTACATTTGCAAGTTGATTGTTTGAAAATGCATAACGTGTATAGACTTGCTCAGTTTCTAGTTTCAACTTTATGAAGTGTCTATCAATTTTCACATGAGTTCGATCATATTGTACTGAATTGTGAGCAACAATAATTGCTGCTTCATTATCTCATAACATCATTGGTCCTTCGATCTTTATCTTCAAGTTTGATAGGGTTATCTTAAGCCACAGTATTCCACATATCCCTTATGCCATGGCTAAACTCTTTTATACTAGAGTGTGCCACCATGGTTGCTTCTTGCTTCTCTATGTAATTAGGTTTCGTCCTTGAAAAGTGAAATATTCAATATTGGACCTTCGATCTACCTTAAAGCCACCGTAGTTAGCACTGGTGTAGGCTCATCGTCTTAATTTTTTGCCCTTTTGAAATAAAAGCCCAGTTCTTGGATATCTTTTCAAGTACCTAAAGATTTGATAAACAACTTCAAGATGTGGTTTCAGTGGGGCATGCATGAATTGACTTATAAAACTCACTACTTATGCTATGTCTAGCCTTGTGTGAGATAGGTAGATAAGCTTACCAACTATTGTTTATTAACGGGCTTAATCAACTAACTCCTCTCCCTCTTGTTTTTCTCCTGGTTGATAGTTTGCCTTGATTGAAATATCAATTGTTTGCCTTACATAATTGTTTCTTCAAGAAGCGTAGTGTGTACTTTTATTTCAATTTATAATGTGATTCTTGTAGCTTGCACCTTTTGTTATTTTGCACATTCCACTGAACCTAGGTTGTATGTCCATATACACTTCTTCAAAGTTCCCATGAAGAAATATTTTTTTCACATAAAATTGACAAAGTGGCCAATCTCGGATCACTGTTAAGGATAAGAGAATGTTGACATTGTTCATCTTTACCACTGATGCAAATGTCTCATGGTAGTCCATTCCATAGGTTTAAGTGTATCCTTTAGCAACTAGTATTGTCTTGCTTTGTATAGATCCATTGTACCATTAGATTTATATTTCGTAGTGATAGCACCCTACAGTCTCCTAGGTCTGGTTTTTTTTTCAATGCTCTTTGCTTTTCATTCATAGCTTCTCTTCGTGGTTTTAAGACAATAGCTTCTTAAGAAGTTGAAATTTTTTTAGACAAAACTTTGGCTATGAATGCTAGGTATTGAGGTGAAAAATTTGTAAAGACACAAATGAGACATGGGGTGGTGAGTGCAACTACTAACCCCTTCTATTAGTGCAATAGGTAAATCAAGGTCATTAACAAAAACTCCAAAATTAGGAATTATTTTATTCTCATTAGTTAAATCATGGTTGACAACTGAAGTTGGAAAGATGACAGCTGGCCTTTTCTTCCTGGAGTACAATTTTAGAGATGGATTGTAGGTATCTAACTGTTGGTTTTGGTATAAGGGTCATTTTCAACGGAGGATTTGTCTAGTGAATGGGGGAAGGTAGCATTTTCTACCCTTTGTAGATGAATACCCAATAAAAATACCCCTGCTTACTCTTGTACCCAACTTGTTTTGCATGTGAGAACGAATATAGACATATAACACATCCAAACTTTTGGAAGTAAGGCTTAACCTTAAAAATTTGGAAATAAGGAAATGAGCTTTTTCATTGGCTTTTAATGGTCCAAGACTTTTGTTGGCATCCTAATTCTAAGGTAAGCAGTTGTGAGTGCTACTACTGCCCAATGTTGTGTAAGCACCATCATTTTAATCAATAAAGCCTGAGCAACCTAAAAAATGTGTCTATTCTTCCTCTCTGTAACTCTATTTTGTTATGAAATATCAACACAAGTGGATTAATGTAGAATTCTCTCACTTTTCAAGTATAAGATTAATTCTTGGTTAAAGTACTCTATGCCATTTGGATATTGGCTATGATATTGGGTTCTATGAATCTAAGAGGAGAAGAAAATAATGGAAGGTACTTCAAGATTCGAAAGTTTGGCTCTAAATTAGGTTTTAACTAATCCGCGAGAAGTAGAAAAATGGTAGGTACTTTGGATTTATTTTTCATGAGATATGCCTAGTGTCACGCCCCAAGTGCTCTCAAGCATTTTCTCAAGCACTTGGTGTGCGACTAGGCCTGCTGGAGGCTTCTTGGACCATAGAGCGCTACGTGGACCAGAGCTTCTAAAAGGCCCGCCATTTAGATGGAGAACTAGGCTTGGCCTGTGACTTATTAGGATAGTTCACCTTAATTAGAATTTCATAAAAGGTATAATGGTATCTACGAATATTCTAAAGCATAATTCTCCATCTTGTATATACACCTTTAGATCATTGAGATCTCAGCCGTCGATTGTATAGGGCTGCTAGTATATAAAGGGGAGGCGTTTACTTGTATAATTCATCTCATAGCTTTGTTTTCTCTTCAGCAATATAGAGAGCATTCGTGCAAACACTTGGTATGCTTGTTTTTCTTCTCTTTGTGTGATTTTCTCAGCTGCTTAGCATGCAATGCGTCTAAGGTCACACAGTTTGAGAATGGTCCATGACAGTTGGTATCATAGCAGGTTCAAAGATGGAGAAAGATGTCATACTATCGGATTTGACTGAAGAGAGGGGTCGGAACCCCAAAGCTAAGAAGCACGACAGTGTCCCTCAAGATAAGTCAGCGGATCCAGGTCAGGATGTCGGGAGTATGGTGAAAGCACTCAGCGGCGCTGTCGCGAAGGCGGCAAATTGCCTTAGAGAGCTGGAGCATCAAGTAGAGAAGATCGAGGTAGGCCTCGACACTCAAGGAGACAAGCTGCGCTCTTTCATTAGCACATCCATCGAGGCTTACGCCGATAAGCAGCGAGACTGGATTAAGGCTTTTCTGGAGAGTGTCCTCACCACAATGGACAATATTCAAGCCTAAGTAGAGGAGCTACGCCGAGGGTTTGAAACTGTCAAAGAGGATGTGGTGCTGTGCAAGCGGGCGGTGGCAAATGGGTAGTGGCAAACGGGTCTGTCGCTGCTCAAGTTATGGTGCCTGCACCGAGGGTTGATGCTTCCAAGCCCAAGGAGTTCAATGGTAAGTGGAATGCCAAGGAGCTCGACAATTACTTCTGGCAGATGGAGAGATACTTTGACACCCTAGGCGTACGGGACGAGGATAAGGTAAACATCGCGACCCTATATGTCTCTGATTATGCAATTCTGTGGTGGCATAGGAAGAACGAGGAGATTCGCAAAGGTACCTACACCATCAACACTTGGACAGAGTTGCAACGAGAGCTAAAACGTCAATTATATCCGGAGATTATGGCATACGATGCTAGGAAGCGTCTAAAGGAGTTGAAACAGATCAAGTCTATTGGCGAGTATGTAGAGGAGTACTCACTGTTGATGCTGCAGATCCCCAATATGAGTGAAGAAGACTTGCTGTGCAATTTCCTCGATAGATTACAGACATAGGCGTCCAATGAGCTGAGGCAGCGTGGAGTGCAGAATATATCCGACGCCCTCACATTGGCGAAAACGCTCACTGATTACCGCAAGGGTGATGCGGGGAAGTCCAAAAATTTGAAGTCCAATCACAGCAAAGGTGGGGGAACCAGGGAGTCTCAACCTCCGTAGGATAAGGAGGGGAAAGGTAAACCGCCCACAGGGAGAGAGCAGAAGCACAACGGTGGGACAAAGCCAAGATCTAGCTGCTTTATTTGCGATGGGGATCATTGGGTGAAGGACTGTTCAAAGAAGAAGGCTATCAACAGGATATTAGAGACTCAACAAGCGAGCGAATAGGGACAATTAGGATGTCTACAGTTGTTCAATGCCCTCAATGCCAAGCGGGTAGCCCGTGCGCCAATGGGAAAGGCGCTGATGTACGTTGAAGCCTACATTAACGGGAGGAAGACTCAAGCGCTAGTGGATACTGGAGCTAGGCACAACTTTATGAAGTGTGCAAAAGCAATACGCTTGGACCTCAAGGTGGAGAAGGGGATTGGCTACCTCAAAACTGTGAACGCCGCAATCAAGCCACTGGACGGGGTCATTCGCGGAGTCGAAATGCGCCTCAAAAAATGGAGCGGTAAGGTAAACTTTTCGATAGCACCTCTCGATAATTTTGATGCCGTTCTTGGAATGGATTTCTTGCGGCTGTTTAATGTGGTACCATTTCCCCGACACAACTACATATGTATCCTGGAGGGAGGACCATGCATGGTACGGATAGTAAACAAGCCAACTGGTGGGCAATCCAAGCCCAATGCCCACACCATTCTTCTTTTCGCCATGCAACTGAAGAAGGGAGCTAAGCGGGGAGAAGAGACATATCTTAACATGATATGGGAGGCAGATGATGAGGCGTACGGGGGCGAAGAGGAACTGCCAGCAGAGATCACAAAAGTGCTCAAGCAGCACCAGGACGTGATACTAGCAGCACTACCACATAAATTACCACCAAGATAGGCGATTGATTATGAGATTAAGCTGGCGCCGGGAGCTAAACCGCTAGCCAAAGCGCCATACAGAATGTCTCCACCAGAATTAACAGAGTTACGAAAGCAGCTTAAAGAGCTGCTGGATGCAGGGTTTATCCAGCTATCTAAGGCGCCCTACGGCGCACCCGTGCTTTTTCAGCGTAAGTACGACGGATCATTGCGGTTATGCATAGACTACCGGGCACTGAACAAGGTCACTATAAAAAATAGGTATTCCATTCCTTTAATTGCTGACTTGTTTGATCAGTTGAGACAAGCGAAGTACTTTTCGAAGCTGGACATGCGATCAGGTTACCATCAAGTGCGGATAGCCGAGGGTGATGAACCGAAAACAACTTGTGTAATGCGTTATAGGGCCTTTGAATTTCTTGTCATGCCGTTTGGCCTCACAAACTCGCCAACCACTTTCTGCACACTGATGAACAACATACTCCAACCCTTTCTCGAAAAATTTGTTGTTGTGTACTTGGACGACATTGGCATCTACAGTAAGACTCTCGAAGAGCACGTGGTATACTTGCAGTCTATCTTGAAGGTGCTCCGTGAGAATGAGCTATATGTGAAGAGGGAGAAGTGATCATTTGCCAAGTCGGAGGTAGACGTTTTGGGTCACAAGATCAAAGACAGTTAGCTGATGATGGATAGGGCAAAGATTCGCACCATAGTGGATTGGGAGGCACCCACAAAAGTTACCGAGCTGCGATCTTTTCTTGGGTTGGTCAACTAGTATCGTAGATTTATCAAGAGCTACTCCACCATTGCAGCACCCCTTACTGACCTGTTAAAGAAGACTAAAGTATGGGAGTAGACTAAGGAGTGCCAATAGGCTTTTAATCGACTAAAGACAGCAGTGATCGAGGAACCAGTCTTAGCATTGCCGAACCACTTGTTACTGTATGAGGTATACACCGATGCATCTGACTTTGCCATTGGTGGTGTATTGATGCAGCAGGACCATCCGATCGTGTATGAGAGCCGGAAAAGCAACGAGACGGAGAGGCGCTATACGGTGCAAGAGAAGGAGATGACGGGGGTCATCCATTGTCTACACACTTGGTGACACTATCTACTTGGGGTGACGTTCGTAGTGATGATGGACAACATAGCGACGAGTTACTTCTAAAGTTAGAAGAAACTCAGCCCGAAGCAAGCTAGGTGGTAGGACTTTCTAGCAGAGTTCGATTATGAGCTCGAGTACAAACCAAGAAAGGTGAACATGGTGGCGAGCACCTTAAGCTGGAAAGTCGGGTTAGCAGCTATAAGCAAGCTGGAAGGTGATTTGCTTGGCCTATTTCACGAGGGAATGAAGCATGATCCCGCAGCCACATAGCTCGTTGCTCAAGCACACGAGGGAAAGACTCAGCGATTTTAGGTAGAAGATGGGCTTCTCTACACCAAGGGACATCGGGTATATGTGCTAAAGTGGGAGAACTTGCGGCGTAACCTCACTAGAGAGTGTCACGACATGAAATGGGTAGGACATCTAGGACAGCGACACATACGCGCCTTATTGGAGACAGTTTATTATTGGCCGTACATGCAAAAAGAGATAGAGCAGTTTGTCAAGACTTGTCTCATGTGCCAACAGGACAAGATCAAGCAGCGAAGTCCTGTAGGGCTATTGGAGCCACTGCCCATACCAGAGAGACCTTGGGAGAGCATCTCTATGGATTTCATCGTAGCCTTGCCAAAATCTGAGGGGTGTGGAACTATCATTGTGGTGGTAGATCGATTTTTCAAGTATGCGACTTTCATACCGGCGCCCAAGAAGTGTAGTGCAGAAGAGACAGGAAATATTTTCTTTAAGCACGTAGTCAAGTACTGGGGGTGGCCGAGAGTGATTGTCAGCAATCGTGATACGAGATTTACGGAGAAATTCTGGACTGGATTGTTCAATCTCATGGGAATGGAGCTTCGCTTTTCTACCATCTTTCACCCACAAACGGATGGGCAGACCGAGAGGGTGAATACATTACTGGAGCTGTACTTGCGGCACTTTATGGGTGAAAATCAGCAGGATTTAGTCAAGTTACTCGATGTGGCACAATTCTCATACAACTTGCAGAGGAGTGAATCGATGAACCAGAGCCCGTTCGAGTTAGCTACTGGCCAGCAGCCTCTCACGCCGCACGCGCTCATATCTAGCGATACAAGGAAAAGTCCAGTAGCCTACAAAGCTGCTAAATCTTGGCAGGAACAGTCGGCCAAAGTGCGGGTGTGTCTGGACAAGGCGACAAAACGGATGAAGAAATGGGCTGACGGTAAGCAAAGACATGTTGAGTACAGTGTAGGGGATTTAGTGATGGTGAAAATCCTTCCGACGCAATACAAGTCTACACACCCACTTTATAAGGCCTTGTTCGAAAATATGAGGGGCCATTTTCTATTGCCAAGAGGGTTGGCAATGTCTCGTATAAGGTAGAGCTGCCTTCGAGACTTCGGCTACATCTAGTGTTTCACGCAAGCTGCCTTAATCCATACCATGGTGATGCGGAGGACACGGAGCGTGGGCCATAAACTAGGGCACCATTGGGAGTTTCCATATCTTACGACAAGGAGGCTGAACTTATCCTTGATGTAAGGATAGTACGTAAGAAGAATTGCCATCCGAGTCGTGAGTATCTCATCAAATGGAAGGGATTTCCCGATAGTGAAGCAAGCTGGCAACCTGAGAACGCACTGTGGCAGTTTGAGAACAAGGTGCGCGAGTTCCAGCAAGGACGCGACGAGGATGTCACGTGAATTTGGTGGGGGAGAATGTCATGCCCCAAGTGCTCTCAAGCATTTCCTCGAGCACTTGGTGCGCGACTAGGCCTGCTGGAGGCCTCTTGGACCATGGAGCGCTACGTGGACTAGAGCTTCTAGAAGGCCCGTTGTTTGGATGGAGAACCGGGCTTGGCCCGTGACGTATTAGGGTAGTTCACCTTAATTAGAATTCCATAAAAGGTAGAATGACATCTAGGAATATTCTAAAGCATAATTCTCCATCTTGTATGTACACCATTAGATCGTTTAGATCTCAGCCGTCGATTGTATGGGGCTGCTAGTATATAAAAGGGAGACCCTCACTTGTATAATTTATCTCATAGTTTTGTTTTCTCTTCAGCAATATAGAGAGCATTCGTGCAAACACTTGGTGTGCTTATTTTTCTTTTATTTGTGTAGTTTTCTCGGCTGCTTAGCACTCAACACGTCTAAGGCCGCACGGTTCAAGAATGGTCCGTGACACTAAATAGTCTTTGTAAAATCATTCATAAATTAATGAAGCAACGAGAACTAGAAATATTAGTAACACAAGGAGCCCAAACATAAGAATAAATCATACTAAAAGGAGTAATAAATTGAATTTCTTTTATTGGAAAGTTCATATCATGATGTTTAGCTAGATTACATCATTCACAATGAAAGTTTTCAACATTTAAATTCTAAAACAAGGTAGGAAACAAAATTTTCATGAAAGGAAAAAGTAGTCGTAGTAATCAATTATGCCAAAGGTAAATCTTGTCTGAGTTAGAGATTTGAGAAACCAAACATTGAGACTCCCTTTCTGTTCCTCAATCAGTATCCAGGTAGTAAAGTCCATCCTTCAAATTAACATACCCAATCATCTTGCTCATGGTCTTGAAATAACAAGCAGAAGGTGTAAATTTAAAAGAGCAATTCAAACCTTTTTTAAGCTTTCCAATAGACAATAGATTATATTTAAGTTTGGGACATAGAGGACAAAGTTTAAGCTAATAGATTTAGACATTTTCATGGTTCATTGACCAGCAACTGAGAAGGATCCATCAGCCACTTTGATTTTCTATTTTCCTGAACAGGGTATAGCTTGAAATGTTAGGCATGCTAGTCATGTTATTAAAAGCGCCTGAATCAATGATCCAGGTGTTGGGATTGTTTGTGGAGCAAATTAAGGTCCTTATACCTGATTAGAACAAGAGATTGTTTGGGAATTGTTAGAATTATCACTGTCCAATTAAAGCCTACTGCCTTCTAATTTGTTTTCTCACCTTGAGCTTGTATATGGTTGGCTTGTCCTACTCGGTTAAATTGATTTCCTTGTTTATTCGTATAGTATTTCACGTTTGGTGGTTTCCTGTGTAATTTCCAGTACTTAGTTATTGTATGTCTTGGCTTGTTGCAGTAGTCACACCAAAGTTTGTCTTTGTCCATTGGTTTCTTGTTGTCATTTAGTTTTGTCATGGGTAATGCTAAAATTTTAGCTGTTCATACGCCTTATTCTTCAATCTTGTTGTTCATCAATTCCTTCGTCTCTTCAAATAAGTAGAAAGGAATCATTTCCTAATACCTTGCCACATGATTGATTTTATTAGGATTGTCCCAAAAGACGCTGAATGACACAACTCCTCTCTATAATATCCCTTACCTTCTTGGCATAAAAAGTTAATTCTAATTCCATAGTCTCATATAAATTCAATTTTGTTAATAATCCCCTTGAGAGTGTTGTAGTAATCTGTGACACTTGAAGTCCTTTGTTTGGTATAATAGATTTGTTGTTTAATTTGGAAAATCTGAGATAAAATCTAGTTTTAAACTAGGTCCTATTAATGAAACCCAGATCTCTTTGGCTATGAGTAGGTTCTGCTTAGTTCTGGTTGGATGGAGTGAAGAAATCATATCATAAACATATTGTTTTCACACTCCCAGGTTTCATACTTGGGATCACCCTCATCAGATGCCTTTGCTGATAATACTTAAATCTCTCTTTAGTTTTCAGGGAAATTTTCACAGATTAGGACTACTCCGTAAAGTTTCTACCATTAAAGTTTGCAAGTACAATTTTGAGACTAGAATTTTTCAGACTGAATGGATAATAGATGTGTTTTTGGAAAAATCAGACATGTGGGAGGAAAAAAAACTTTTAAGAATTATTCGGTACAATAATATCTAATTGTGGCAATGAAGGCCAAAGAAAACAAATAAAGAACAGATTAGAAATATACCTACTCTGATACCATAATTTTGAATGCGAAAAAGCTTATTTTCGTTCCACTGAATATGAAGAAGAAATTACATGGCTAAATTGGTGGAAGATGACACCTTGCTTCCAAAACCTCAGGAGACAAAAGAATATGGAAGATGCATATCGATGGATCCAGCAATTAGATAGGAGATGGCTTAGGAATAAGAATCTAATATCCTAAAGGGTTGGTTTTAGAGAATGCAATTAGACTATCATCTTCTACATCAAATAACAAAGTTGAGTACGAGGCATTGATTTAGGGGTTAACCATGGCATGATAACTAAAGGTAAAATGATTCCAAGTGTACATAAATTCAACTTTGGTTACTTTTCAGTAGAATTGTGACTACACAACAAAGGAGAAGATGATGAAGAGTTATTTAACGAAGACAAAACATATTGCTTAGCAATTGTGGGAGAGGGAAGTTAACCAAATATTTAGGGAGAAAAATGCAAAAGCAAGCGAACTAGTTGAGGAAGGATAGAAAATCATAGAGTAGGTACATGAGGGTGCTTGTAGGAAACGTTTTAGTGGAAAGAAACTTACTCACAAGATAATGAGATAGGGCTACTATTGGCCTACCATTCAGAAGGACACCTTGGAATATGTAAAGAAATGTGAGAAGTGTTAGAGACATGATGCATTAATTTAGAGCACAATATCTAATACCTTGCCTTTTGTTTAATGGAAGATGGATATTGTGGGACACTTGCCACTAGTAGCTTGAGGAAAACATTTTGTTTTACTTGCAATACACAATTTATGTGTAAGCTGTTCCCATAATTATTTAAGTCATATTGACATATTATTAGGATTATCATTATATTTGTCAAAATTACTTCCCATGAAGCATCAATTCATAAAAATTATATCCTTGAAAGGGTCTTGGGCTACTAAGAACACCATACAGTGGATTACTAAAGAAGAAAACCTTCATTAGAAGGGTTATAGGCTTTCAAGCATAATCTTTTAAGGATCAAAGATGAGAAGCTTCTCTATAAGGGTCGTGGGCTTTTGAGCACACCTTTCCAAAGATTAACTAAGATAAAAAGCTTCTTTAGAAGGGTCATGGGCTTCTAAGCACACCCTTACAAAGATTTCCAAACACAAAAAGCTTCTTTACAAAGGTTATGGGCTTTGGAGCACACCCTTTCAAAGATTGTAAAAACACAAAAAGCTTCCTTAGAAAAGTTGTGAGCTTCTGAGTACACCCTTCTAAGAATCGCCAAAGATAAAAAGCTTTCTTGGAAGGGTCGTGGGCTTTCAAGCACACCCTACTAAGAATTATTAAATGTAAAAGACTTTTCCAAAAGGTTGTGGGCTTTTTAGCAGACCTTTCCAAGGATTGTACAAGAGAAGAGCTTCCTTGGAAGGGACATGAGCTTACAAGCACACATTTTCAAGGATTACAAAAGATTTCGAGGGTTCTTAAAAGAGAATGTGATCTTACAAGTGCAATCTTCTAAAATTCAGTAAAGATATAAAGAAGTCCTTAAAAAGACATTAGAGTTACTCCTCCCAATATTATTCACAATTGATTGTGGAGGTTCCAGCATAAAAACATTCTTGAAAAGACATTGAAACTTTCACAATGCACTTCCACAAATTCATAGATTGCAAAAAGGATCATTCCAAAATGGATAAGGTATCTTTAAAATAATCTTTTAGAAAGACTTTAAAACCAAAAGCTTCTAGCTAACATCATATGGAAGCACAAGAAATCCAAGTAAGGAATCATGAACATTCTAGATTTAGAAAGTATACTTAAAATCATGAATTGCTACATAAGTCTAGTTAAATATGAAGTAAGATAATTAATATTTCACATACTTATCACTTTACTGGTTATTGTAGAAACCTATACTCATTCACAAAGAAAACATTAATTAGAAATTTTCATCTTTCTAACTTATAAATCCAGTCAATAAAGGAAGCCATACTTATGCAATTTTTTAGAGAAAAAAAATAGTTCATTTTAGTCAAATTGCACTCACATTTTAGGGTCCAAGATTGAAAAAATATATTATTTTATTTATATAATAATGTCAGTTAGAAAAATATTATAGGGCATGCAAAATTACAAAAGCTCCAAGGGCAATAATTCATCATCTAAAAAGTCATGTTGGTAGCTACTAGTTTAAAGCCAACATGGCATTTATTGTTGTAGTTGCAAAGTTTAAAGCCATGCATTTATTGTTGTAGTTGCAAAGTTTGAAGCATTTAATGTTGCAGTTACAAAGTTTGAAAAAATTAGTTTAAAGCCATGTTGGTAGCTACTAGTTTTTAAGTTGTCATTCAATATTATAATAAATGCTATCATCCCAAATGTTCACTATAAATATATAAGGGATGATAGAAAAGAATTTAGAAATTTGATTAAGGAAATTCTCTTTGGTTCTTTTAGAACTCTTTGAACTTATTAGAATAATTTCTATGGCGTTTTCATTCGACTTATCAATTAATCATTCTATAATTGATTATGGCATCTTCATTATACCAAGGTTCTTGCTTCAATATAAGCAACGGGTCGCAATTTCATACAAATCTATTTCTTGACGATCTTATAGTCCTTTTTGATCCACAACTTTATCAACTTTTTGGCGTGGATCGTATCAGCTGGTATTAGAGCTTAAGCTCTGATACCGCAACGTTATGAAACCACGACCCAATTTGATGTTTATTTATTGTGATGTTTGTTTGATTAGTTTGATAAGTACCTATAGATACCAACTGATACGATCCACACCAAGATGTTGATAAAGTTATGGATCAAGAAGGACTCCAAGATCGTCAAAAAATAGATTTGTATGAAACTGCGACCCATTACTTATATTAAAGCAAGAACCTTGGTATAATGAAGATGCCACAATCAATTATGGAATGATTGATTGATAAGTCGAAGGAGAATGCCACATAAATTATTCCGACAAGTTTAAAGAGTTCTAAAAGAACCAAAGAGAATTTCCTTAATCAAATTTCTAAATTCTTTTCTATCATCCCTTATATATTTATAGTGAACATTTGGGATGATAGCATTTATTATAATATTGAATGACAACTTAAAAACTAGTAGCTGCCAACATAGTTTTAAACTAATTTTTTCAAACTTTGTAACTGCAACATTAAATGCTTCAAACTTTGCAACTACAACAATAAATGCAGCTGCAGACTTTAACTAACTACCAATCACCAACAACTAAGGCTTTATTTCAAATATTATAATTACTATCATAAATGTTTATTGTAGGCTCCCAAAAGCTTCTAACTACTTGGGTTGCTCAAAAGGGCTGCTGTGATTACTAATTTAGAAAACTCCTCTAATTTCATCCACTTTGTCATCTGAAAAATTTCTTTTAGATTATTTCAAAACTTGAATCATGGAAATCCAACTTTGTGGAACAAGTGAAATATCTTCCTTGGACCCCCATGAATTTATCTATGCCAAAATATTTTGAATCAGTCCATTGAGAGTTTCCTAGAACCTTTTAGCTTGAGCCCTTGTAACTGGACCAACTGGAACTTGAATAGGTTCTGCATTCCATTTGTTAGTCATGCCCTCATCATTCCCCTCCTCTTAAAAAGGATTGGTCCTCAAATCATCACCTACATCAAAAGGACTTAAATCAGTAACATTAAAAGTGGCACTAACATTGTACTCACCTGGCAAATCTAACTTATATGCATTGTCATTGATGCGCTCAAGGACTTGAAATGGTCCATCTCCTCTTGGAAGTAACTCAGATCGTCGTTGTGCCAAAAATCTTTCTTTTCGCATATGCAACCAAACCTAACCTCCGAGTTCAAAAATTAGCTGTCGACGCCCTTTATTAACTTGTTTTGCATACTGTTATATTCTCCTCTCAATGTTGAGTCTTGCATTCTCATGTGTCTACTTAACAAATTCAGCATTTTTCTTTTCATCTAAGTTAGCACGTTCAGACAAAGGTAATGGTATTAAATCCAATGGAGTTAAAGGATTAAAACCATAAACAATTTCAAATGGTGAAAACTTAATAGCAGAATGAATAGTACAATTATAAGCAAACTCAACATATGGTAAACATTCTTCCCAAGTTTTGATGTTCTTTTTAATTATAGCCTTCAACAAAGTAGACAAAGTCTTATTTACTACTTCGGTTTAACCATCAGTTTGTGGGTGACAAGTAGTAGAAAATAATAACTTAGTTCCTAACTTACACCATAAAGTCTTCCAAAAGTAACTCAAGAACTTAGTATCTCTATCTGAAACTATTGTTCTAGGCATACCATGTAATCTTACAATTTCTCTAAAGAATAAATCAGCAACATATGAAGCATCATCAGTTTTGTGACATGGAATATAATATGCCATCTTAAAAAATCTATTCACAACCATAAAAATTGAATCCCTACCACGTTTAGACTTAGGCAAACCTAACACAAAATCCATCGAAATATCAATCCAAGGCTCATTGGGAATAGGCAATGGCATGTACAAACCATGGGGTTATACTCGGGATTTTGTTTGCCTATATGTAACACATCTACCAAAAATTCTCTCAACATCTCTTTTCATGTGTGGCCAATACAAATGTTCTCGAAAAATAGCTAAGGTCTTAGCGACTCCAAAGTGTCCCATTAACCCTCCACCATAGGAGTCCCTTACTAACAAATCACGTAAAGAGCAATTTGGCACACACAATTTATTTTCTAGAAACAATAAGCCCTCGTGCCTAACGAACTTACCTATTACATTTTTCTCACACGTCTGAAACTCCTCACAAAAATCATTGTCTAAAGGATACAATTCTTTAATATGCTCAAAACCAAGTAATTTTGCATCAAGAGTAAAAATTAATGCATACCTTCGAGAAAGAGCACCGACAACGATGTTTTCCTTACTTTGCTTGTATCGGATGACATATGGGAATGTCTCGATGAATTCCACCCATTTTGCATGTCTTCTGTTTAACTTATGTTGGCTCTTAAAATATTTTAAGGACTCACGATCGGTGTGAATCACAAACTCCTTAGGCCAAAGGTAGTGTTGCCATGTTTCTAATGCTAGAATCAATGCATATAATTCATTATCATAAGTAGGATAATCTAAGGCTGCCCCACTTAATTTCTCACTAAAATATGCTATTGGTCTTCTTCCTTGCATAAGAACTGAACCTATACCTATACCTGAAGCATCATATTCAATTTTAAAGGTTTTAGTAAAATCAGGCAAAGCAAGTAAAGGAGCATGAGTTAATTGTTCCTTGATCAATTGGAATGCCTTCTCTTGTTCATCTCCCCATTTGAATCCAACATTTTTCTTGATGACTTCAGTAAGCGGTGTAGTGATGCTGCTAAAATCTTTCACGAACCTCCTATAAAAACTAGCGAGACCATGAAAACTATGAACATTACCTATACTTGTGGGACTCGGCCATTCTTGAATCGCGCAGATCTTCTTTTTGTCAACCTGTATTCCTTGTGCACTAACAAAAAATTCAAGAAACACAAGCTTATCGGTGCAAAAGGTGCACTTCTTCAAGTTAGCAAACAACTTCTATTTTCTAAGTACATCCAAAACTGATTTCAAATGTACAGTATGATCATCCTAATTTTTGCTATAGATGAGAATATCATCAAAATAAACAACAACAAACCTGCCTAAAAAGGCATGCAATACATGGTTCATTAATTTCATAAAAGTACTTGATGCATTAGCTAATCCAAATGGCATAACTAACCACTCATACAAGCCGTATTTTATTTTAAAAGTAGTTTTTCATTCATCACCCTCTTTCATTCTTATTTGATGATACCTACTCTTTAAATCAATCTTAGAAAATACATAAGCACCATGCAACTCATCTAACATATCATCTAAGTGAGGAGTAGAGTGACGATACTTTACCGTTATATTATTAATTGCTGGGCAATTGATGCACATTCTCCACGATCCATCTTTTTTTGGAACCAAAATCACTGGCACGGCGCAGAGACTCATACTTTCTCTTACATACCCCTTTTTCATCAATTTACTAATCTACCTTTGTAGCTCTTTTGCCTCCTCGGGATTGCTTCGACAGGTTGGTCGGTTTGAAATTAAAGCACCGGGCACGAAATCAATTTGATGTTCAATTCCTTGAATAGGAGGTAAACCAGGTGGAATCTCCTTGGGAAAGATATTATCAAACTCTTGCAAAAGTGAAACAATTAAACTATGCAGAGATGAGTCAAGTTAGTTAGTGTTTAAATACACCTCTTTGTATAAAAGTACAATTATTGGCTGATTTTAAAACACTGCTCTTTTTATTTCACTCATTTTTGCATAGAAGTTTGCTTTTCTCTCATTTTTCTCAGCCTTTTTTCTTTTCTCTTCCTGATTTTCATTTTTTTTTTCTTTTCTTCACTCTCTTTCTTCTGATCACTCTCTTTTTGTAATCTCACTTGATCTTAATAGACCTGTTTTAGTGACAAATGGACTAGAGTGATTGTCCTTTGATTAAATAGAAATGAATATTTGTTGGTGAAACTATCGTACTTAACACGCCGATCAAATTGCCATGGTCGGCCTAATAACAAATATCCAGCTTACATTGGAACTACATCACACAGAACTTCATCTTCGTATTTTTCAATACGAAAGGAAACTAACACATGTTTAGTAACCCTCACCTCGCCACTGTCATTGAGCCATTGCAATTTGTAAGGCCAGGGATGTTTAATTGTTGGCAGCCCTAATTTCTCCACCATTGTAGTGCTAGCAACATTCGTACAACTACCTCCGTCAATAATCACACTACATACCTTGTTTTGCGCATGCATCTAGTATGAAAGATATTTTCTCATTGGACTTCATCATCTTCTTGACCTGCATACTTAGAACTCTTCTTGCAACTAGTAGTTCACCTTAGGCAGCGTATTCCTCATCATCCATGTCCACCAATAGTGGCATAGATTCGGTGACATCTTCAACATCGGATTCAATTTCACCATTATCTCGTAATATCATAACTCTTTGGTTTGGACATTGGCTTGCTATGTGACCCCAGCTTGGCATTTGAAACATTTAATATCACAATTTCGAGTGGTGAAAGAATCAGATTTACCTTGATTTCCATGGCTGGTCATTTCTTGTTTTTGCTCAATTTTAGGCTTGGCAGTGGCTTGGTTCTCTTCATTCTTTATACAATTTGGCCTCCAAGATGAACCCGAGTTAGGGTTTTGTCGTGTACGATGGCTCCTCCTCTTGAGTTGGTTCTCAATTTTGTTAGCCATGTGCACCATATCTTCTAATTCCATATAATGTTGCAATTCCACCAAATTAGCAATTTCATGGTTCAAACTAACCAAAACCCTACCCATAGTAGCCTCTTGGTCTTTCTCTACTTTTGATCTAATCATGGCGATTTCCATCTCTTTATAATAATCCTCCATACTTCGATTACCTTGTGTAAGACTTTGTAATTTTTGGTACAACTCACGGTAGTAATGGCTTGGAACAAATCGTCTCCTCATCACGGTTTTGATTTCCTCCCAAGTCTCTACCGGACACTCTCTATTTCTTTTTTTGTTTAACACTAGTTGATCACCAAACAATTGCATAATCAAAAAATTCAATGGCAACAAGTTTTACCTTTTTAAGCTTGGAATAATTCTGACATTCAAATATTAATTCTAACTTCTTTTCCCACTCAAGGTAAGCTTCTGGATCATTTTTGCCTTGAAATGAAGGAATTTTCATCTTAATACTACCCAAGTTATTATCTTTATGATTCCTAGCTTCTCTAAACTGCCCACCATATCTCCTAATACCAACAATTGAATCCTGATCATCTTCTTCATCAAAACCTTCCCCAAAACACTCTTCAGCTGCAACCCCCCTTACTTCCTTAGGTTGAACTCTCCCTCTCCTATGCACATTAGGATTGTTTTGTGGCTGCTCTAAACGTGCAGTCTCTACTGATCTATTCGTTCATGAATCTGCTCAATCTCTATTTTTAATACTCTCCTCACCTCACCCATTATAGCTTCCATGAGAAACTTTCGATCAACCTCTTTTGATGATATTCCGGAAGTATTTTTGTTAGTGTCCGACATGTTTGCTACAAAACAAAGTTAAAAATAGAAAAAAAACCTCACACACTCGCTCATGTGTTTCACTCAAAGAATGATTCACTCAACTTTCACTCGTGTTTCACACCCAAAAAAAAAGATCGACTTTTACCCTCTTATGTTCTCACTACTCTTACCTTTTTCCACTCGTAGTAATCCTCTATAGGTTCTTATCAAAATAATCAAACAAACATCGCAATTTCCAGCAACAATTCTCCGAGAAATCACCAAGACAAATTCAAATTTAAAGGCTTAAAAAAAAAAGGCTGTGTTATGGATTTTTTTTCTTTTAGAGCGAGGAATTCAGGTTTGTGGAATCAAAAAGAAACTTAAGATGTAAAATTGAAATAAGAATTACAAGAGCTGAATCACAATATTTCATTTTTTTTCAATATTGTTTTTAAATATAAAGATAGGCAAACCTATAACTAGTGCCAAGTTTTGATACCAGCTGATACGATCCATGCCAAGATGTTGATAAAATTGTGGATCAAAAAGGACTCCAAGATCATCAAGAAACAGATATGTATGAAACAGCGACCCGTTGCTTATATTGAAGTAAGAACCTTGGTATAATGAAGACGCCACAAATAATTTGGAATGATTGATTGATAAGTCGAAGGAGAATGCCAAGGAAATTATTTTGATAAGTTCAAAGAGTTCTAAAAGAACCAAAGAGAATTTCCTTGATCAAATTTCTAAATTCTTTTCTATCGTCCCTTATGTATTTATAGTGAACATTTGGGGTGATAACATTTATTACAATATTGAATGACAACTTAAAAACTGCCAACTACTACTAACATGGCTTTAAACTGGTTTTTTTCAAACTTAGCAACTGCAACAATAAATGCTTCAAACTTTGCAACTACAACAATAAATGCAGCTGCAGACTTTAACTAGCTACCAACCACTAACAACTAAGGCTTTATTTCAAATATTACAACTACTATAATAAATGTTTATTGGAGGCTCTCAAAAGCTTCTAACTACTTGGGTTGCTCAAAAGGGCGGCTATGATTACCAATTTAGAAAACTCCTCTAATTCCATCCACTTTGTGATTTGAGAAATTTCTTCTAGATTATTCCAAAGCTTGAATCATGGAAATCCAACTTTGTGGAACACGTGGAATATCTTCCTTGCACCCCCATGAATTTACCTCTGCCAAAATGTTTTGAATCAGTCCATTGAGAGTTTCCTTGAACCTTTTAGCTCGAGCCCTTATAACCAGACCAATTGAAACTTGAATAGGTTCTACATTCCATTTGTTAGTCGTGCCCTTATCAGGTCTTCCATCATTCTAGCATGATCTTTACATGCTGGTAACATCATGTTGTTTCTTTTTTCCTCTCCTAGCATTGTCGCTCCCTTCTATAGCTGTGGCACTAGTTTTCTATTTTGACATTTTTACCTCTTTTATGTCCAATTTTAATCCCTTTTGTGCCAAATATATTTAAACCTATAAAAAAAATCCATAATATGCATAAAAGACAAAAGTTTCCAACTAAATGAAAAATTACTAAGTCCATGGAGATAAAATAATAATTGTAATTATGCCTATTAAACTTCCCAAAACTTAGTAATTTGCTCATCTTCGAGCAAACAAAAACCACAAAAACTAAATTGAAACAACATGCTATATTGGTTAATGAAAAAATATTAGTCTCAATCTTATAATTCTCAAGGAAATTCTAAATATTATAAAAATTCAATATGCAATCCTTATACTTGTTCTACCGCACAAGTACCCGATGTGTATTTATAGGCATTATTATCAATCAAATGCATTCATATTAGTTTATGCATATAAGAAAAATTGATCTCTATGGAACTCTATGGGCTTGTTTTTCTTACCACTTTCCATTAATGTTAGCGCATATACAATTTGAAGAACTATTAGGTCTTTGTTCAACTTGTAATGTAATGCTAGGGTGTTCACACCATAGACATACTACAACCCATTCGAACCGTTTAAATTTATTAAATGACCTCTTAGAAACTTAATGCCTAACTTTCCTTGCTAATTTTGTTGATCAAATCATCTGTTTTTGAACTTATTTCCCTCAAACTTGAAAATTTTACATTTTATTTTGAGCAGTCCGAATTTCATAACTTATTTCCTTTCTCTTCCCTTTTTCTATAAACTAGGTGATTTGTAAGGTGTTTTATTAGGATAAATGTGTTTACAGTGTAACAAGTGTCAAAAAATTTTAATTGGCTTACGTATAAATTGTGGTTTAAAGAGAATCAATAGGTCTAAAAGCTCAAAGGGGGTGACTAGGGATAAAACATATCTTGGTAGGCTTGAAAGGATCAAATAATCCAAATAGGCTCTTGAGTATTTTTTAGACCTTTTGTGTTGTTGTGCATAAACATTATCTAGGTCAACAATTAATTGAATAATCCTAACTACATGCTTAATTATTTCCTGTAATCACAGGAAAGGAAGAATTCATACATAAGATTAAGATATATGAAAAGTTATAGTATCTAATATTTCCTCGGAACTATCGCCTTTTACAATCGATTTACTATTTCTTATCAATGACCTTTAATCATCTTACAATCCAAGACTTAACACTAGACAAGAACAATATGAAATAAAAAAAAAATGAAAAATAAGGATAAAATAAATATAAATAGATAAAAAAATTGAAGCCATAAATAAGAATAAGTATTTCCTCTTCTTCAAACCTAAATGTTGACATGGTCCGCATGGTTAGTGGAAAGTTTAAAAATTGAAACACTTTCTTAATTGGTAACATACACTCTTACTCGGGTCTTCTAGAGCATACTCTCTTCATCATCTTTGGCGTCATGAACTACTGTAAGTGGAGCATGGTAGGTAGGAAATGGTGGATGCTGACTTGTGTCGATCCCCAGATGTGTGGCAGTCAACTGCATCCACTATGCTTGGTATGCTGCCCTATTAGGTACACCACTACTAGTGTACCGAAAGTAATTACAGAACTCCTAAAACTCCCTTTGATGATCCTGAAGTTTGCTCTAAATCCATGTATGTCTATCTAGGATAGAAGCTATTTAAGAAGAGGAAGCTGATGTCTCACCGGGAGTTTAAGGACTCTAATTGTGTCAATTATTTAACGCTCTGACTGATAAATCAAGTTGAAATCCAACGGGTGGGATGGGTGTAGAACCTCCCCTAGTGGATCTCATTGGACATCGACCCATTCGCATAGTGCAATTATGAAGGACTGATAGAATAGACTAGCCTTTTCCTAGTAAAAGTTGTGGACTGTACTGCTCTTAATAATCTTGCTGACATTTATCCTTGTCCAGTCATAATGGCATAAAGAAGAATGACCCAGTCCTTAGTCACATCATTGACGTGTGTGATCAGCATCAATCTAGCACCGATAATGTAGTGCCAAATCTTCTTATCCCATTTCATGGCTTTGGCTGGGAAAGAGGTGCGATGCTCCTCCAAAACGTTTCACTCAATGCTAGGTGTGTAAAGTTGTTAGATCATGACATTATAGTCTGGCTCTGTTACACATTTTGGTATTCGTTGTTTTAAATGCTAAGAAGGTTGAAGAATTTGTTGATGCTTACACTATTGAATGCCACTTTTTTATCCTGTACTTTGGCCCTGATGTGTCAATGTTCTAGCCATTGGTGTAGAATTCTCTAACAACTAGCTACACAGCTACTTCCGTTTATTGACACAAAAATTCCATGTTTTAGTATAAATAATTTGAAGGGAGCTAGGAACTTGTCATCTGATAAATCAAAACCCCTATCCTGGATCACGGTTTATTTGATGACCATCACTTTACGGTGGCTAAAGATATAAATTTGGTCATATCATAGTTTAGCTCCAACGTGTAAGTGGTCTTTCTTTTCTTTGAAGCCATTGTGTACTCAAAATGATCTGCAAGGGTAATTTAACACAATCTCTACCCTATAGTTAACCTTAAATGTGATACAATTGATGTGAACCTCACAAAGAAAAGTGAGACCCGACGCTCAATGAGGTTCCTTGGCCAAAGATCGTTCTAATTCAGATTTTTATATAAACAACAATAAGAACCTTGACACGTTATCTATCAAAGATAAGAACCAGAGGTACAAGAAGATAGTAGATGCCACACTCAAGATAGATAAGAAGTTGTGAGTGATAAGTCTGAAAGAACGCCACAAGATAAAATCTTGATAAGTTCTAATAATAGTTCTTTGAAGAACTTAAGAGAAAACTCTCAACATTAATATCATCAATTTTATCTTTTTTGTTCTCCCTCATCTCTCATATATTTATAGAGACCTCTTAGGATGTCGAGCATTTATTACAGCAACTAATTACAACTTAAAACTACTAACTACCAACTATTATTAATAATTTAGGCACTTGAGCTTCTAGCACTTAAGTGTAAACAAAATTTAGTGCCGTTGCCGGGGAGGCACACTAAGCGAAAGTCGGTTGCGATTATAAATACTAAAGTGGTAACTTTGTACATTTTTTTTTCTTTGTAAAATATTAGTTTTATTTTCTTGTAATTCATCTTATTGTTCATAGTTGGTTCTACCACCTAAAATAATAAAATAAAATAATTTATTTTATTCTCTTTAGTTAATTTGTTATAATTTATATTGTTTTAATGGTTGATTTTACGGTCTAACTTCGTTTACTTTCTTTTATTTATTTATTGTACTTTATTTCTTTAGTTAATTTATTGTATTTCCTTTTGTGGCTGGTTCTACCGCCAAACTTAGTTTATTTATTTATTTTATTGTACTTTATTTATTTATTGCACTTTTTTTTATTGTACTTTATTTTCATTTTCTTTTACTTATTTATTTGGACTTTATTTTCTTTAGTTAATATGTTGTATTTTCTTTTTATTTTAATGACCAATTTTATAGCCTAACCTTTTATTTATTTACTTATTATACCTTTTTTTATTGCACTTTTTTTTCTTTTATTTATTTGTTGTACTTTGCATTTTAGTTTTCTTTATTTATTGCATTTTCTTTTCTTTTATTTACTTATTGTATTTTCTTTTTATTATTTATTTATTGTACTTTTTTATCGTACTTTACAGTTTATTATCTTTTGTTCAGTTATTATATTTATATTTCATGGTTGGTCTTACTACCAATCTCATTTCTATTTCTTGTTGTGTTTTATTCTATTTCTTAATTTTCCTTAAGCATTTCCTTCCTTAAAAAAAAAAAAATTGTTGTTAGGATGTATGCATCAACTTAGAGACAAACGAGGAAGATTTGTGAGAGAATTAGAACTAGAACCACCCCCACAATTTGTAAGTGAAGAGAATTCACCTTCTAGTTCATCTTGTAATTCTAACACAATGAGCCAACACGAAGAAAATCTCGTTAGAACTCTAAAAGATTACTTGCATCCTACTCGCACAGCCACACCATCATGCATTATATTTCCACCTAACACACCACATTCATATTTTAAACCTAGAATAATACAACTTTTGCTCACTTTTCATGGTCTAGATAGTGAAAATCCTTATGTACATGTTAAGAAATTTGAAGAGGTAATTGCCACCTTCCATAGCCAACCTGAAGCCATAGACATTGTTAGGCTTAAATTTTTCCCTTTTTCTTTGAAAGACAAAGCAAAGAGTTGGCTATACTCTTTGAGGCCGAGGTCTATAGGAACTTGGGCAGAAATGACCCAAGCATTTTTTAATAAATACTTCCCACAACACAAAACTAATGGCTTGAAAAGACAAATTTATTCATTCTCCCAAAACGACAGTGAAACCTTATATCAAGCATAGGAAAGGTTTAAAGAGTTGCTAAATCTGTGCCCTCACCATGGGTATGAAAATTGGCGCTTGGTTAGTTATTTCTATGAGGGACTCACAATTAGAGAACGCCAATTTATTGAGATGATGTGTAATGGGGAGTTTCTTCACAAAGATCCTGAGGAAGCCATAGAATTCCTTAATGACTTAGCCAAAAAAGCCCATACATGGACTGGACCTAGCATTACTGAAAGCATAAATAGGTCATGACCCAATGGAGTTTTTCATCTTAGGGAAGAGGATAACCTCAAAGCCCAATTAGAGGTCTTAACTAGGGAGTTAGAGGCCTTGAAAACCAAAGATAGAAGGGTCACCCACACGGTTGCTAAAGTTGAGTCACACGATGTTTGTTTTGTCTGTCGAGGAACGGAACACTTAGCTCAAGATTGCCCCACTTATAGTAAGATGAGAGGGATACATGAGGAACAATGTAATGCCCTAGGGATGTACAAGAAGCCTTATTCACCCTACTCTGAAACATATAATCTTAACTGGAGAAACCATCCAAATTTCAGTTGGAAATCTGACCAACAAGCCAGCAGCCATTGGAAACAAGAACAACAAGCACCCAAGTCTTATGTTGCACCTCAATATAATGCACGACCAACTTAGAGTTCTTTAGAGGATACATTACAAGCATTTATGGAGGCATAAAATAAGACTAATAAAAAATTTGAAACAATTCTTGCACAGGTGGTAGACGAAAACAAAGAAATCAATAGTCAAATCACAAAGTTGACCAGTGCCTTAACTGTACAAGAGCGAGGTAAGTTTCCATCTCAACCTCAATCCAATCCGAAAGGACAATTCATGGCACAAGCTTCTACTTCTAATGTTCAAAATCTCAAAAAAGTCAATGCCATTACTACTCGAAGTGGTAAGATTGTAAGTGAGCCTACTTTTGAAATTAACACATCTACGAGTAGTAAAGACGCCACCCTTGAAAAAGAGGCCACAGTGGAAAAAGAGCCCGAAAATAAGTTTTCAATCCCAGTGCCTTTTCCTCAAGCTCTTTGACCGGTTGAGAAAAATTCAAAAATTCAAGGTGAGATTTTAGAACATTTGAAACAAGTTAAGATTAATCTTCCCTTGTTGCATTTGATTAAGCAGGTTCTAACTTATGCCAAAGTCATCAAGGATTTATGCACTATCAAAAGAAAACACCATGTGAAGAAAACTGTATTTTTGACAGAACAGGTAAGTGTAGTGATTGAACAAAAGACACCACCCAAGTATAAAGACCCAAGATGTCCCACAATCTCTTGCCAAATTGGGACACATGAGTTTGGTTAAGCTTTATTGGACTTAGGAGCAAGTGTAAATTTAATGCCTTATTCTATTTACATGCAATTGGGACTTGGTAAGATTAAACTAACATCTGTAGTCCTACAATTAGCTGACTGATCAATCAAGAAACCACGGAGAATAGTAAAAGATGTGTTTGCTACAAATTGATAACTTTTACTATCCTGTTGATTTCCTTGTTTTAGATACTCATTCTGTTGTTAACATGAAGTCAAAAATCCCTCTTATTTTGGGGAGACCTTTTCTAGCCACTGCTAACGCTCTTATTAATTACAGAAATGGTCTAATGAAATTATCTTTTGAGAATATGACTCTTGAGGTGAACATTTTCAATATTGGCAAACAACCATGAGAAGAAGACGAGTGTTATCATTCATATATGATAGACACACTTGTAGCAAAGGAAGCTTATAAAAATCATGACTCTGATTCTTTGAAAAACCTTCTCAATTTTGATTTTGAAGAATTGTATTATCCTGATGTAACAACTGATGTGTTTAGTATTTTTGACTCACAGGATAAAGAGACTCGATTTTGGCAGCCACGCTTTGAAGAGTTACCACGAGAGAGGGAGAGACCAAAACCATCAAATCTCGAGACACCACAAGTTGTGCTTTCTCCACTGCCCAAAGATTTGAAACACGCATTCTTGGGACTAGGTGATACCTTTCCTATCATTATTTCTTCTGAACTTAGTGCTGAACAAGAGGAAAAATTGATAAAATTGTTAAAAGAACATAAGTCTGCACTAGGTTGGACCATAGCTGATATTAAAGGTATTTCTCCATTGATATGCTCCCATAGAATTCATTTAGAGGATGGCGTCCAACCTCGTAAGGATCCACAAAGAAGATGTAACCCAACAATGAAAGAAGTAGTGAAGGAAAAGGTCTTGAAACTATTAGATGCGGGTATAATCTACCCAATTTCTGATAGTCAATGGGTAAGTCCAACTCAAGTAGTTCCTAAGAAATCTGGGGTTACTGTTGTTGAAAATGAGAATGGGATACCTGTTCCAACTAGGGTAGTAAGTGGTTGGAGAATGTGCATTGATTATAGAAAGTTAAACACAGCCACTAGGAAAGTCTATTTTTCATTGCCTTTTATCGACCAAATTTTAGAACGTGTAGCTAGACATCCTTTTTATTGCTTTCTTGATGGGTATTCAGGATATTACCAGATTGAGATAGCTATAGAAGATCAAGAAAAAACCACTTTTACATGCCCTTTTGGTACTTATGCTTTTCATAGAATGCCATTTGGATTATGTAATGCACCAGTACCTTTTCAGCGTTGTATGTTGAGTATTTTCTCTAATATGGTTAAAAAATACATGGAGGTCTTTATGGATGATTTGACTGTTTTTGATAATTCTTTTGATTTATGCCTACTTAACTTGAAATCTGTTTTGAGTAGGTGTGAAGAAAAATGACTTGTGCTAAATTGGGAGAAATGTCATTTCATGGTATCTTCAGGAATCATTTTGGGGCACATTGTATCTGAAAGAGGGATAGAGATTGACAAGGAAAAAATTGAATTAATCTCTAAATTATCTACACCCAAAACGGTAAAAGATGTCCGATCCTTTCTTGGACACGCTGGCTTTTACAAAATGTTTATACAAAATTTTTCTGATATATCTAGACCATTGTGTAACCTTTTGCTAAAAGATGCAGAATTTACATGGACACAAGAGTGTGAGGAGGCATTCCGAACACTCATTGCCAAACTCACCACCGCTCCTATCATGCAATTACAGGATTGGAACCTCCCATTTGAAATTACGTGTGATTCAAGTAATTATGCTGTAAGAGCAGTTCTTGGGCAACGTAGAGAGGGAAAACCCTTTGTTGTTTATTATGCTAGTAGGACTTTGAATGATGCTCAAATGAATTACACTACTACTGAAAAAGAACTATTAGCCATTGTTTTTGCCTTAAATAAATTTCGTTCTTATTTGATTGGTTCACCTATTGTTATTTTTACTGACCACGCAGCCCTTAAGTACTTTCTTTCTAAGAAGGATGCTAAAGCCCGTTTAATTAGGTGGATTCTTCTTTTGCAGGAATTTGATCTAACCATCAAAGATAAGAAAGGCGTTGAAAATGTTATTGTTGATCATCTATCCCGCCTTGAGTTCACTGACTCCACTAATTTGCCACCCATTCGAGATGATTTTTCTGATGAACATCTTTTTACTATAAGCCAAATACCTTGGTATGCACATATCGTAAATTATTTGGTTTGTGGTGAACTTCCATCTGACTGGAGTGCACAAGATAAGCGTAAGTTCTTAGTTGAGGTACGTAATTTTTATTGGGATGATCCATATCTTTTCAAATACTATCCTGATCAAATCATGAGACGTTGCATTCTTGAAGTGAAGTTTCTAGTGTCTTAAATTTTTGCCATAGTGCTGCTTATGGTGGCCATTTTTCTATGAAGAAGACAGCTGTGAAAATTTTACAGTGGTCTTTACTGGCCCACTTTGTTCAAAGACACTAATAATTTTTGTTGTTCCTGTGAAAGATGTCAAAAGTTAGGTGCTTTATCTCGAAGCAATATGATGCCTCTTAATCCTATTCTTGTTATCGAGATATTTGACTGTTAGAGTATCGATTTTATGGGTCTTTTGCCCTCATTTTTTTGGCTACCTTTACATCCTTTTAGCTGTTGACTATGTATCAAAATAGGCGGAGGCTGTAGCTTATCGTACTAATGATAATACAACTGTGGTAAAATTCTTAAAAGAAAATGTGTTATCTAGGTATGGTACGCCACGTGTCATCATTAGTGACTAAGGAACACATTTTTGTAATCGTTCATTTGAAGCTTTGATGCGTAGGTATAGTGTTCTTCACAAAGTTTCCACTGCATACCATCCACAGACAAATAGACAAGCCGAGCTAGCAAATAGAGAGGTTAAACAGATTTTGAAAAATACGGTTAACCCGAATCGCAAAGCTTGGTCTTTACACCTATCTAATACACTATAGGCATATCGTACTGCATACAAAACCATCTTGGGAATGTCTCCATACCGGCCTGTTTATGGGAAAGCTTGCCATTTACTTGTTGAGCTAGAACATAAAGCTTATTGGGCTGTTAAAGCCCTTAGCTTTGATTCAAATGCTGCAGGTCTCTAGAGAAAGTTACAATTGTCAGAAATAGAAGAGCTACGAAATGATGCATATGACAACTCCAGAATTTACAAAGCTGAAATGAAAGTAGCTCATGATAAACAGATCTCAAGGAAACACTTTGAGTCAAATCAACGGGTCTATCTTTATGATTCTCGATTGCATTTACATCCTGGAAAGTTGAGATCTCGATGGACTGGTCCATTTATGGTAAGACATGTTTTTCCTAATGGCGCTGTTGAAATAGAGGACCCCATTGATGGACGGACTTTCAAAGTGAATGGCTAGTGGCTAAAAGGCTATGTGAAAATGGTAGACGACTCTATGTACCTAGGCGAGATCCTTTTTGTGGATCCTATCTATCATGCTTGATCAGGTTTAATCTATCTGTACCATATTTTATATTTTATCTTTTGACTTTTTATTTTTGATTTTATTTTCTTTCACATTTTATTTTACTTTATTTTCTTCTTTTTATTTTTTCTTCAGTGTGATTTTATTTCCCGATCAAGTGGCGGATACGGTACTCCGTGACTATTAAAGTCAGTTTCTCAGTTCCCTAAAAACTGTCCCTCAAACTGTGCATACATCTCTTTTCTTTCTTTCAAAATGGATCACATTCTTGGCAACCTTAAAAAATGTTTTCTTTCATTGCCTCAAAATGCTCTACTTAAGATTTACAAAGCACGGTGTGAAAGACTAAGGCTATTGATGTTGGGTAATATCCCTGTGGATCTTTGTTGGTTAATTGAAGCAAAGGTTCAGTTATCTGGTGAGTTTGTAAATGATTTTGTTTCTCATATGCCTAGTCTTGGAAGAAGCTCTTATGCCAAAAGGCGACGAACAAAGAGGTTACAAGTCTGTCATAAATGTGCTCGATGGAATTGTAACCGGAGTTGTCGTTCTTTAGGATTTGCATCTAGAAATTGAGAAGACAAAATTCAGTTCATTAAGGATGGACTGAGTAAGGAGTCTGGATGATATCCTATTGACTCTTGAGACGCATCCCTGTGGGCTCGTGCAACGTGAACTTCTCAATTTATGGAACAAATTCAAAAATGATCATCAACGGTATAGTCTCATGAATTTGACTCTAAAAGACCCTGTTTGCCAATTTATAAAAAAATTGGATGGGAAGCCTATCCCTAACCCATAGAGGGCGTTTAAGCCGTTACTGGACATAAAATCAGAGGAAGATGTGAGCCACAATCACAACTACTTGTAAATACATGTGTTTTAATTTCAAACTTTATTTTATGAATAGTAGGGCTACTCATGTATATGTCTAAAATTAAAATCTTTTTGTTTAATAATGCATGTGGGTCATTATGTTTAAATTTTTGTGTTTTATTTTTAACTCTCTTTTGATAAACTGTCGGGTTACCATAATCATTGTTATCATTTGGTACTCTATAAATACAGCACCTCATTTTCTTCATTTTCATATATTGAGATAAAGGTGAGTGTAAATATGGAGGAAACCCCAGTTCAACAATTTTGAAATATATGTGTATTTTGTGGATCTAGTCCTAGGGAGAGTAAAGTGTTTGTAGAAGCAGCAAACAATCTAGGAAAAGCATTAGCTGCAAGAAAAATTCATTTGATTTATGGAGGGGGCAGCCTTGGGTTAATGGGGTGTGTGTCAATAACTGCACATTTAGGAGGAAGTCAAGTTTTAGATATTATTCCTACAGTTTTAGCCGTGAAAAACTTGACCGGGAAAACAATAGGGGAAGAATTACGAGTCTCATCCATGCATGAACGTATAGCTAGAATGCTTTGCAATGCAGACGCTTTTATTGCTTTACCAGGTGGTTTTGGTACCTTGGAAGAAATTTTTCAAATTGTCTCTTGGGCCCAACTGAATATCCACTGAAAACCCATAGGTTTGTTGAATGTTAATAACTATTTTGATTGCTTACTTTGTTTTCTTGATCAAGCTGTGGAATAGAATTTTATTTCACATTCGGCGCGATAGATCTTGGTTTCTACTACTGAGGCGGATGAATTGATTAACAAATTACAGGCAGTTACCTACGAACCTGACCCAGCAATAACTCGGATCGATTGGTCAGTGGGCCTTAACAAGCGAAAATTGGATCTGACACTTTGTTTGTAAATTTTTCTTTGTTTTATTTATTTATCAGCATCATCATTTTAGTTTATATTTGCTTAAGTGTCTCTCAGGTTTGTTTCTTTCAAATAACTAGCATTTCAGGTAATGTCTCCTATACTTTATCTCTTTCTATTTAAACATTGAGGACAATGTTTCATCTAGTTTGGAAGAAGATAGTAGACACAAGTCGTACTTTATTTATAAAAAATAAAAAATTTGTGGTCCAATATTTGATTAAAATAGCAGAGTAAAGAGGTTATTCTTGAACTCTTGAGATGCATTCTAGGTCAAGTTAGAATGGCAGAGTAAGGAGTTTTAGTTCTAACTTTTGAAATGCATTTTAACTAACTTTTTGTTGTTTTGTTTTATATTTCATGTATTGTTGTTTATTGCTTGTAGTCTTGGTAATTCTTGTATAAAGGAATTTACTTTTCTGCCTATGTATGATTTCAAAATTGTTTAGGTTGAGTCACTGTTTCTATTTAGGTTACTAAAGAATGACTTCCAAAATATTTTTGAGCACAATGCTAAGCCTTGTGTTAAGATGGATGATTCAATTTATATAGCCAGGAGAATTCCCATGTTTAAATATATATTTTTCTAATCTCACATATATTTTGTGAGTAAGTGGAAAGGTTGAGAAAACAGCTTATGAACCTTCATTGATCCTTTGAATTGGTTAATTTTTGTTTAGATTGATATTATTTGAATTAAGGGATAAGTTGGTTGCATTTGTGTATAATATAATTTGGTGAGAAACCTTTTAAATGCTTCCTTGTATTCTTCAAAAATACAAAAAAAAAAAAAATTCAACTCAGTTTAATAAAGTCTTCATCCAATTTTAGAAGACAAATATTTTGTAAAGCAGGTTTCTCACCAAGTTATATTTGTATTATTCTCACGAGCCAATTGAAGTTCTAAAGCTGGCGTATGATAGGAATAATTGATTTTTAAACAAATGATTTTCCTATCTTTGGATCAATGTTAGTTTATATGTCTGTCCTTAAAATTGACTTTTCTTGAGTGCTTAACTGTTTTCCAACTCCATAAGAGAAGTCCTAACCTTTTAAACAGTCATACACCTGTGAGGATATGGAGTTGAGGCTTTTACTTGGAGAAATTCTCAAGTCTCCAAGTAAATAAATGGTTTACTTTTAAACAGTGGTTTGTGCTCAGATGGTTATGGCTTAGTTCATACACAAATAAATGTTGGAAGTTGTGATGTGCCTTGATTTATAACAAAATTAAATTGTGAAGTTGATGGAGGATAGAACTAAATAGATACCTTGATAAGTCGTATGGACGCCACAAGGATCAATTTAGGGTTTTGACGCCACACTCTTGGTGATCAAAGAGTGATAAGTCAGCAACTATCTTCAAGAGTTGAAAAAAACTTGAGAAGACAATTTTGAGAGAGAAAAGTCTATTTTCGTGCATCCAAATCCCAAAATGAGGCAACTGCCTCTACAAGACTTTTACATGCCTTATATAGGCTTACAAAATGAGGTGAAACCCTAATGTTACCTAATAAGCTTAAAAAGGCCCAACATAAGCCCAATATGACTTAACAATTTAAAACAAAACTAAACAAGTTCAAAATAGCCCAAATACATAAAAGTAGTAACATAAGAAGTAAATAAAGCCCAATAGCATGAAAAGAAAGCCCTTGGCTGCTTCTTAAAGCCCAACGTCACCAAACGTCTCTAAATCACGTCCCAATCTCAAATTGAAGACAAATAAATACATTTAGCTCATTTCCATTCAGATCGCAAGCTTCTAATCCCATAGAAGCTTCAATAGCTCCAATTTGACTACTTATGGCCCTTTGAAGCTGTTTAGCCTTAGCCCTTGTTATTGGACCATCTGAAATCTCCTTTACGCTCAGCTCGCCTTCTTGAGTTGATTTAGAACCTTCATGATGCACATCATCACCCCCGGGCAGAGAATGATTTGCCCTCAAATCAGAATCTTCTTCTCTATAATACGAAAAGGTCCATCAACTCTTGGCATCAGCTTGGACTTCCGCTTGCTAGGAAATCTTCCCTTGCTAAGATGAATCCAAACAAGATCACCAGGTTCAAAGCTAATCATTTTTCATCCTTTATTAGCATGCTTAACATACCTAGCTGTTTTCTCCTCAATATGAATTCGAACCTGCTCATGAAGCTTCTTCATCAATTCTGCCTTCTTAACACCATCCATAGATGTCCTCTCATTAATTGGAATAGGAACAAGGTCAATAGGAACAAATGGATTAAATCCATACACAATCTCAAATGGTGAAAATTTTGTAGCCCCATGCACACTACGGTTATATGCAAACTCTACAATAGGCAAACAAGTATCCCAACTCTTTAAGTTCTTGTTTATAACAGCCCGTAATAAAGAAGATAGAGTACGGTTCACTACCTCAGTTTGCCCATCAGTTTGTGGATGACAAGCAGTACTTAGAAAGAATATTATTCCTTGTGTTGTTTTTGCTCTACTTATCCCAACGAATTTTAGAAGTTTACAAATGTGTGTGGACATTTGTGCCATTAACAAGATTACCTTTATGTTTCGTTTTCTTATCCCATACCTTGATGACATGTTTGAACAACTGAATGGTGCTGCGATGTGTTCGAAGATAGATCTAAAGAGTGAATAAATCTGAATACGCCATAAGAATGAATGGAAAATTACCTTCAAAAACAATGATGGCTTGTATGAGTGGTTAGTCATGATATTTGGGTTGTCAAATTCACTGTGTACCTTCATGCATCTAATTACCCAGTTTAAGGAGCTTTATGAGAAAAATGATGACTTCAGACAAATATAGTCTAAGCATTTCATTAGGCAACTGAAATGATAATTTTACGGTTTATGGTGGTTACTAGTTCAAAGGAAACCAACTATGAATTCTAAGGAGTTCTTTACAATAGCCTATCTAGGTTATGCATTCAGAGAACTTGAGTGGCCATGTAAAGTGTGACAAGACCATTGCAAATCCAAGAAGAACCTATATGATCACTTGAGGACGAGTTTACTACAAATAAAGGAGAATGATGTGGAACATCACCAGTTCATGTAATGAAAAGTCTAAGAAGAAGCTAAAAAGACATTATAAGAGCTTACAACTATATTGAGCATAGTAGTTTTATTTAATACTGAATTTATTTCATTTGAGTAGTAATTATAAGTTTGAAATTCTTAGTTATATTTAACATGTTTTTATATTTGTGCTGTCTAGGAACTTTAACTTGGCATTGATAATTGTCTTTGAATTTTAATTTAGGTGTAACTGTGTTTGGAGGATTGTTCAAAGTATTTAGTATTTAAACTAGTTGCATCTGTATTTTTAACAGCTTTTGATGATTAATGAAAAGTATAATTCTCTATTAAGAGTTCAGTTCAGATTTTCCATTTTTTGAGCTATTTTATTTTGTCTTGTTGAACAATATCAATAACCCTTATCTTTATAAAGGAAATCATGAATCCATCAATGCTTGTCCTGCATCAATTAGCCAGCATAAACTTTGTAAGCATCATGGTCATTATGTTGAATTCCTTCAATCCTTCAACTTTATAATTTAACTAAAATCCAGAGTTCAAAATGTGGTGCTGATGCATTAAGTTGAAAATACTCCTTGCTATCCTCCATGCAAATGAATGTTTAAGCTTGGAGATCGTGAAGAAACTCTACAAAGATGATGCTCATTTTGAAAAAATCATAGAGGACTATAAGCATGGCTTTTTTTAATAATTCCTTATTCATGATGGATATCTTTTCGAAGGTAACGCTTATGGATTCCCAATGCTCTTTTTGAGAGTCTATTATCAAAGAGTCTCATGATTGTGAACTTGGCGGACATTTTGGGAGAGACAAGAATATGGCATTGATACAAGAAAAATTTTATTCGCAGAAGATAAAGAATGATGTTCATAGGCATATGATAGGTGTAAAAGCTGTCATGTGGCTAAAATGCATTGCCAAAATATTATTTTATACACTTCACTTCTTATTCTTTCAACAACTTGGGAAGATATTAGCATGAATTTTATTGTAGGATTGCTAAAAACTCAAAGAAATAAAGATTCTGTCATGGAGGTGGTGGATCATTTTTCTAAGATGGCATACTTTGTTTCTTGCAATAAAACTCTTGATGCTCCCCATGTAGTTGACTTATATTTTTCAAGAGATTGTGAAACTACATGGAATTCCTAAGATCATCATTTCGAATTATGATACAAAGTTCATAAGTCACTTTTGGTGCACTATTTGGAGGAGGCTTAGACTTCTGCCCAACTTCAGTTCTTTCTATCATCATCAAACCGGTGGCAAACTAAAATCATAAATCACAATTTGGAAAACCTTTTGAGGTGTTAAGTTGGAAGAACATCCATCAATGGGATTTTATTTTGGCTGAGGTTTACAATCAGACAAAGGCCAATCTATAGGTTATAGTTTGTTTGAAATTATTTATGGTTAGAATCCCACTAGTCCATTAGATTTAGTCCCTTTTTCCAACTACTCACCAATTTAGAGCAGATGCTGAAGAATGAGCAAAGAACAAAAAAAAATTGCAAGAAGAAGTTAAGACGAAAATATTGAAGCAAAATAAGAATTACAAAAAGAGTGCCAATAAACACCGCAAGTATATGAAATTTAAAGAATGAGATTTAGTTTGGGTTCATCTTAAAAAAGAATCCCTCATTGTAAGCTTGCCAATCTTAAACTGAGAGCTGATGGACCATTTAAAATGATTAAACAAATTGATGAAACTGCCTACAAAATTGATCTTCCAAAATTTTATGAAGTCTTCAATATATTTTATGTTACTGTTCTATCTCCTTATAAGGGTGATGATGAGATTGTTGACTAAAGGATGAGCCTTTTCCAACTAGGGGAGTTTGACACAGGAGTGTCTGATTGCATGCAGTTGAAAAAAGAACCTAAGGAACTCAATAAAATCACATTAAGAATTTAAAGGTATCAGATATAGTTAAAGTCAAAAGGAAGTTGAGTTAGGCAGTAGTTGGTGTTTTCTACAATTTTTCCAGTAATTGTATTTGCTGCTAAATTTATTACATTTTGGTGGCAGTTGTAAGTTGTAGTAGAGTATCTTATTCTTCACTTCCATTAATTATAAAGTTGTAACTCCCAACCACTATGTTTGAAGTTTGTAACTTATCATCCTATATGGTATGGTCCCTATAAATACTGTGGGGATTGAAATGAGAGGGACCAGAAGTAAGTCTTAAAATTCTTGTGTTTTGAGAACTCTAATTTGAGTATCTCCATAGAATCTTATATCTCTTTGGTGGATTCAATTAAGTGATGAGCTCAATCAAATTTCCTATAGCTCTTATTGTAACCTTATGGGTAGTGGTGAAATTCTGTATCCCTTTAGATAGAAATAAAAGTATTCTGCCCATTTTGTTTCTTTCATTTTCATTTATTAATTTTATTTCTTAGGCCTATGTCGTTAGAAGTTTGGGAAGAAAAGAAATAGATAACATGCATGTGTCTTTGCATAGTGGGAACCCAAAAGTAAGCACACATACCATCCTTTTTGTATGAAGGAATTGATGAAGCCACTCCTTCCACTAAAGGATTAAAATTAGGGACTAATGAAGGCTCAATGTCTGAGGGACCAGTTACAATTATCTCAAGAATGGTTAGACTAACTAGAGTTACAGAACTAGGGGAAGCAGCCACCTCAAAACCTTGGGATCTTGTGGAAGAACTGGCTCTAGGGTCTCGAAACTCTTTTCAAAGTCTCCACCTACAGCAGAGGATTGGTCAGCATCTAGAAGAGGGTCAATTATAATCTCCCCTTTTGGGGAGACCTAAATCCCTTGAACATTGAAGGTTGCATAAGAAAGAGTCTTCAAGAAAACAATGAAATGAAAATAAATATTAGGAAAGAAAAGATAAAGAAAACTTACTTATGTTGGGGAAGATCTCCTTATAAGTGTAAATTCCATAAAAGTCCTTACCAAGAAGCCCCTTACTAATACTAAGAGGGAATGAGATTTCTTCAAGAAGAAAGTCACAAAATATGATGCAATTACAATAAGCTTTTATGTAAAAGGAAAAGAAGTCCATAAGTATCCTAAGATTTGGAGGCGTCAGGTTAGCACACCATCTTTCCATGGTTAAAAGTGGTACATCTACTCATAACTAGCATAGTTATGCCAATCAAATTGCCATGGCTTCACAAGATCCTTTGAGTATCCATGGGGTCCAATGCCAAAGGCAAGAATCAAGAAAATTAAGGATATATTAAATGGGCTAATTGAGCAGATCTCAAATTAATGCTTAGTTCAAGATGCTAAACTATCTGAATTGAGTATTGAACATGATCAATGCTTTGTCAATGTTATTCAAGCTTCTTTTAAGTAATTTGGAGTAATTTTTATGAAGAATGAAATAAAACATATATTAATTTAGGAATAAATATCTAGGCATATCAATTTGGGAAGTAAGATCAATGTTACTATCTATGCGGCTTTATTAGATCCTTATTTTCTTTATTTCATTTTTTTTATTTTAGATTACATTTAGAAACAAGAATATAGGAATATGTATTTCTTTCATATGCTTGTTATTTATTTCCTCTTTTGGAATCAATTCCTAATAGGACCTAGGATTTAGTTTAATTTTTTTTTTATGCTCTTCATAAATTTTGTTATATAAGGCCCTGTAATCCTAAGGGGAACTACGAGTTTATGACAATAATATTATTGAGAGTTTTATCTTAATGCTTCAAAGAACTTTTTAAAACTAACTAAGAATTCATCTTGTGGTGTTCATCTTTAACTTATCACTTACAATCTTTCTCATTTTCTTAAGTGTGGCATCTACCATTTTGTTTTTATATCTTTGATTCTTGTCTAATGAGATAATGTCCTAAACTTCTAGAAATAGAGATATCAAATGCTTTAAGTGTTTGGGGGTAGGTTATATTGCATATGAATCTCTAAACAAAAGAGTGATGATATTGAAAGTTGATGGTGATATTGAGACAAGGTGAATCCGATGATAAGCCCATAGCCACCTTTGGAGGATGCAAGTGACAATGAGTATCCGATTGATAGAGAGCTTTTGGTTGTAAGAAAAGCTCTTAGTGTGCAAATTAAAGAAGATGAGAAGGTACAACGTGATAACATTTTTTATACTAGATGCTATGTCAATGATAAGGTTTGTAGCATGGTAATTGATGGAGGGAGTTGTACTAATGTAGCTAGCACTATTTTGGTGAAAAATTGAATTTGTCTACTTTGAAACTTCCTAAGTGATATAAAATATAATGGCTGAATGATTGTTGAGATGTTAAAGTAAATAAACAAGTGCTATTTTCATTCTTAATTTGAAAGTATAAATATAAAGTTATATGTGTAGTGCCAATACATTGGGGCATATTCATTTGGGACGACCATGGCAGAATGATAGGCATGTAATTCATGATGGTTACAAAAATAGATACTCTTCTGTACTTAGTCAAAAATTAATTACCCTTGTACTTTTAACCCCAAGACAAGTGTATGAAGATAAAGTGAAGTTGAAAATGGAGAGTGATATGAAAAAAAAGAGTGAGAGTTCAAAATCAGGAGAGAAGAAAACTAAAAGAAGAGAAAAAAAAAGTGAAAAAGAAAAGCAAGTTTTGATTAGTGAGAAAAGAAGAGAGAGAAAACAAGTGAAATTTTGTACAAAAGAGAGTGAGATTAAACAAAATGTTATTTTTAAATCAACTTATCATTGTACTTTTGTATAAAGAGGCTTGTTTTAGTACTAATGAACTTAACCCCTCTTTTCCCTAGTGTTGTTGATTTTCTTTTATAAGAATTTTATGATGTATTTCTCGAAGAGATACCTAATGATATATCACCAATAATGAGAATCAAGCATCAAATCGACTTTATACCTAGAGCATCAATTCTAAAGAGACCACAATATAGAGTAATCTTGAAGAGACAAAGGAACTTCAAAGGCAAGTTAGTGAGCTCATGCAGAAGGGGTATGTGCATGAAAGCATAAGTCTTTTTATTTAGGCATGAGTCTTCGTGTAACAATTTTTTGTCACAAAAAGAAATTGGAGAAAACTCACCAAAACAAGACCAGCGCAATGTTTTAAGCCAAAATATATTTTCATACAAAAGTAGCAAGCTCAATTTACATCACAAAATTTTCTTCTTGAAATATTTTTGTTAAAACTCACCAAAACAACCCAACACAGTGTTTTGAACCAAAATACAAGTTTTCATAGAACAATAATGACCTAATTTTGCATTGTGATCTTTTAGTCACAAAAAATAATTTTAGGAATCTTGCTCAAAAGTTACAAAAAAATTCAACACGGTGTGCTTAGCTCATATATAGTTTTTTTTATAGAGAAATAATAATCTCAATTTGCGTCATGAATTTTTTGTCACAAAAAATATTTTTTCGAAACTTATTCAAAAGTTACTAAAACTACCAACACAGTGCTATGAGATAAAACATAAGCCTTAATAGAAATATAACGACCTTGTTTTGTATCAGAAAGTTTTCATTGCTAAAAGAATTTTGTTATGTTAAACTTATTGAAAAAACACCAACATGGCATTATAAGCCAAAATGTAAGGTTTCATAGAAAAATAATGATTTAATTTTGTGTTATGAACTTTGGATCAAGAAATTGGATCGAACTCACAAACAATAAGACCAACATGGTGTTCAGAGTCAAAATATAAGTTTTCATACAAATGAACAACCTTAATTTGCATCATGAAATATTTGTTCCAAAAAATTTGTTGAAATTCAGCAAAACTACACAACAAGGTGTTTTAAGTCAAAATTTTAAGTTTTCATACAAAATTAACAACCTCATTTTACATCTTTCCATCGAAAAAAAAAAAATTTCAGAACTTATTCAAAAGTTATGAAAACAACTAAAATAGTATTCTGAACCAAATATAGGTTTACATAGAAAAATAAAAACTTAATTTTGTGTCTCAAATTTTTGTTGGAAAAAATATTTTTTTCAAAATTTACTCAAAAGTAACCAAAACTACTAACCTGGTATATTGAGCTAAAATATAAGATTTTGTAGAAAAATAATACCTAATTTTGTAACTTTTCGTTGTTAAAAGAAATTGGTTGTAATTCACTAAAAAACCAAAATGGTGTTCTAACCAATAATATAAGTTTTCATTAAAAAAATAACAACTGCATTTTACATGACAAACTTTCATCAAGAAAAGAAATTGGATTTTAAGTTTTCATTAAAAATAACGAAATAAATTTTGCTTCACTAACTTTTCATCGTGAAAAATATTTTTTCGGAATTTGGTCAAAACTTACGAAAAAAAACAAGATTGTGGTCTGCACCAAAATCTAATTTTTATAGAAAAAAGAATGACCTAATTTTTGTGTCACAAACTTTTAAACTTGAAAAGAATTTGGTTAAAATTCACCAAAACAACACAAGATGGTTTTTTGAGCCAAAAAGTTTTTGTTTTCATTAAAAAATAACAACCACATCTTGTATCACAAACTTTTCACCTGTAAAAAACCTTTTCCAGAACTTGCTTAAAAGTTACAAAATATACCAAAATAGTATTCTGAGCAAAAAAATAAGTTTTCATAGAAAAGTAACGACTTTTATTTTACATGAAAAACTTTTAGCCGCAAAAAAAAAAGGTTCTAACTCATCAAAACAATACTAACACAGTGTTCTGAACTGAAATGTAAGTTTTTATAAAAAAAAAATAACATCCTCATTTTGCATCACAAACTTTTTTAGTGTGAAAAATATATTTTCCGAACATAGATTACAAAAATTACCAACATAGTGCTCTAAGAAAAAATATAAGATTTCATAAATAAAAAAATAACAACCAAATTTGGCATCATGAACTTTTTCGTTGTAAAAAATATATTTCTGAAACTTTCGTAAAAGTTATAAAATCAACTAGAAAAATAAAGACCTGAATTTGCTTCATGAACTTATCATCTTAAAATTTGTTTTTTGAGAACTTGCTTAAATTAACGAAAACAACTAATACAATTTTCTGAGTCAAAATCTAAGTTTTTATTAAAAATTAATGACCTCAATTTGCATCAAGAAAAATTATTTTTCTGGAACTTGCTCAAAAGTTACAAAACTACTAAAATATTATTCTTAGGAAAAATATAAGCTTTCACAAAAAAATAGTGACCTGATTTTGCATCACGAACTAATTGTTGCAAAGTTTTTTAAGAACTAGCTCAAAAGTTACAAAAATAACCAACACGATGTTTTGTGCCAAAATATAAGTTTTTATAGAAATGACCTCATTTTGCGTCACAAATTTTTTGTCGTAAAAACAAATTGCCTAAAACTTACCAAAACAACATCAATATGGTGTTTTAAGCCAAAATATAAGTTTTCATAGAAACATATTATCCTCACTTTGCATGACGAACTTTCAATCTCGAAATGGAATTAGCTTAAACCCACAAAAACAAAAATAACACGGTGTTTTAAGCCTAATATATAAATTTTTATAAAAGAATAATGATCTAATTTTGAGTCAAGAACATTTAATCTCGAAAAATACTTTTTGGGAACTTGCTCAAAAGTTGCAAAAACAACTAACTCGATGTTTTAAGCCAAAATATATGTTTTTATAGAAACAAAAAGACATAATTTTGCATCATGATCTTCTTGTTAAGGAAAAATTGGTTAAACTTGCCTATTCTTAGCCAAAATATAAGTTTTTATTGAAAAGTAATGACATTATTTTGCATAACAAACTATTCATCATAAAAAATAATTTTCAAAACTTGTTCAAAAGTTACGATAACAACCAACACATTGTTCTAAGCCAAAATATAAAGTTTTTTAAAGAAAAATAATGACCTAATTGAGAAAATACAGTGTTAAATACGAATTAGGTTACCAAATCTTCACAATATCCATTGAGCATCCACGGAGGTCCAATGACAAGGGCAAGAATCAAGAAAAAGAAGGAAACATTGAATGGCTAATTTAGCATATCTAAAATTCATGCTTTATTCAAGAAATTAATCTGACCGAATTAAGTGTTCAAGATAATTAATGCCTTGTCAATGTTATTCAAAGTGATCTAGAGTAATTTACATAAAAAGTAAAATCCAACCCATAACAATTTAGGAAGTAAGATTTAGTTGTTATTGTTCATCACTACTATTCACATAGCTTTATTAGATCCCAAAATTCTTTATATGCTTGTTATTTATTTTCTCTATTTGTAATTAAATTCCTACAATGCCTAAGGTTTGATTTATTTTTCTTTTAGCTACTTGGAGATTTTGACTACACAAACTGTTGTAACTCTAAGGGGAATTAGGAGTTTTATGACTTTATTATTAGTGAGAGTTTTCTCTTGGTTCTTCAAAGAAATTTTTTGAACCAATCAATATTTATTCTTGTGATGTTCATCCTTAACTTTGAACACAAAATATCTTTCTCATCTTTCTTGATTGTTGCATATATCCTAATTTATTGTACATTTGGTTCTTATCTCTTTCTAGATAACGGGTCAAGATCTTTATTTTTATTTGTTTTGTGAATTTGAATTAGAATGATCATTGGCAAAGAAAACTCATTGAGTGTTAGTCTTACTCTTCTTTGTGAGGTTTACATCATTCGGTATCAGAACTTGGATTCTAAATCAGGTTTGATCTATCTTGTATTTTTATTATTTCTTCTTTCTTTTAAATTCACACCCTTTGTTTTAGTTCTTTGAATCCACACCCTTTGATCTATCTTTTATTTTCAATATTTTTTCTTTCTTTTAAATCCACACCCTTTGTTTTAGTCCCTTGAATCCACAGCCAATCTATAATTTTTGTTTTTCTTGTCAACCATTTTTATTTATTTCTTCACCCTAATTCATTCAACTTCTGTTATTTATCATTACGTATAATAAAAAAATTGAAAAGAAATTTTTTTTTGAGAAAAAGTACAGAAAAAAAAATCAGATTCAATTGATATTAAGGTTTGATATTTTGAATTAAAATAAAAGAGTATAGAAATTTGAATTAGTTGAAATGTTGTTTTCTATTCAAGTTTTGTTTACATAATATCTGCATTCTGCCTATTTTTGCAATTCAGCCTAAAACAAAACAACAACCCTAAATCAAAATTTAAATTACCTTTTGTTATTCTCTTTGCTTCTTAAATCATATTCTTCTTTCTTTGTGTTTAATCCATTCTCATTCTTAGTGATCTGATTTATTGAGTTTGGAATGTTACACGGTAATTTTGATTAAGCTCATTAAGTTCAATAAAGAGCAAAATAAGAGACTAAATAGTAGAATAAGGCAAGAGAGTGAGCTCATAAGAGTGTAAAAGTCAAATTTGAGTAAGCACGAGTGTGAGTGCTATCGATCTAGAGCGAAAACATGTAAGGGAGTTTTTATGAGGTTTTCTGACTTTCTTTACAAGTTATTAAACATGTCTCAAGAAAAAGATATAGGTGAATCTGATGATGCTCAAGAAAAGAGAGATTGCAAAATTATTCTTTAAGTCCTTAGAACAAAAATATAATTGACTGAAATTGAGGTTTGATGAGGTGAATGGGAGAATAGATAAAGTTAAATCTAGTTCACAAAAGGAGGCATCCACCTAGAGCTCCTAATATGCAACTAAGAGAGAAGAATCCACTTAGGTGTGATTATAAATGAATATGACTATAGGGATAACCTAGGTGATGATAATCATGCATCTAATGTCAATTTAGGTAGATTTTGGCATGGGAATGGGGACAGAGGAGTTATATATAGAGGTAAGATTGAAAACAACTTAGGAAGCATTAAGATAAAAATTCCATCTTTCCAAAGGATAACGATTCTAAAGCTAACGTGGAGTGGAAGAAAAAGATGGATTTGGTATTTGTTTGTCACAACTACTCCAAATTGAAAAGGGTAAAGTTGGTCACCGTAAAAATTATTGACTATCCCAATATTTGGTGAGATCAACTTGTTTTTAGTAGTAGATAGAATTGTGAAAAGCTCATTCAGACATGAAAAAAGATGAAGGCTATTATGAGGAGGTGATTCATTATAAGTCACTACTATGGGGTCTTAATTTAGAAATTGCAAAGCTGTAAGCAAGGGTCTAAATGTGTTGAAAACTACCACAAGGAAATGGAAATAGCCACGATTGAAGCCAATATAGAAGAGGACTAAGAAGCTACTATAACTAGGTTCCTAGTTGGTTTGAACTATGATATTGCAAACGTGGTTGAGTTCTAGCATTATGTAGAGTTGGAAGACTTGGTGCATATAGCAATAAAAGTAAAAAGACAACTCAAGAGGAAGAGTTCTAAAATATACTGCCAGAACTTCTCTTGAAAATTGAATTGGAATTAAATAAGATATGTGGGCTAATTCTAAGTCTAAAGTTGAAGCACCTAAGGGCCAAAACGTGGGAATAGGTCAAATGTTTTAGATGTTTGGAAATAGGTCAAATTGCATCTCAATGTGTAAATCAGTGTGCAATGATTCTAAGAGAGATCATGGTGTCATTAAAACTGAAACGGAGTCAGATGATGAGCCTATGCCACATTTAGAAGACGCTAGTGGATGGTGTGAAATACCTATTAAGTCACGAGTTAATGGTTACTATGCATGATTAAGTTTGCAAATAAAAGAGGATAATGATGTACAACGTGATAATATTTTCCATACAAGGTGCCATATCAATCAATAATAAAGTATGTAGTATGATTATTGCTGAAGGTAGTTGTAGCAATGTAGCTAGCATATTTTTGGTTAAAAACTATATTTACCTACTATAAAGCATCTAAGGCTATACAAGCTTCAATGGTTAAATGAATGTAGAGAAGTCAAGGTAAATAAATGATTGTTGGTTTCATTCTCTATTGGTAGGTACAAGGATGAAGTTTTATATGATATAGTACCTATACATATTGTGATACAAATTAGATTTTTAAAACTTCACAAGATTCATTTAGCATCCATAGGGGGCCAATAATAAGGGCAAGAACCAAAAAATTGAAGGAAGCATTAAGTGGGCTAATTGAGCACATCTTAAATTCATGCTTCACTTAAGACACTAATATGACTGAATTTAGTGTTCTAGATGACAATGCCTTACAACTTCATTCAAGTTTCTTTAAGTGTTTGGAGTAATCTACATAAAGAACAAATTAAGACGCATATAAATTTAGGAAGGAAGATCCGGTGTCACTGTTCATGCATCACATTTCACACATCACTACTCATGTATTACTATTCATGCAACTTTATTTTATCCTTATTTTCTTTGTTTTCTTTTTTTATTCTTAGGTTAAATTTAAAAACAGGGATACATGAATATTTGTTTCTTTAATATGCTTGTTATGTTTTTCTTATTTTTGTAATCAATTCCTACTATAACTTAGGATTTGATTTATTTTTTCTTTTTATGCTCTTGGTAAATAACCCCTAAGGGGAACTAAGAGTTTTAACAGTAATAATAGTAAGAGTTTTCTCTTATTTCTTCAAAGAACTCTTAAGAACTTACCACAATTACATCTTGTGGCATTCATCCCTGCCTTATCACTCGTAATATTTATTGAGTGTCAAGTCTACTTTAATATTTTATATCTTTGGTTTTTATCTTTTTATATATAATAGGTCAAGGTTCTTTGTTTTTTTGTTTGTTTGCAAATTTAAATTAGAACGATCCTTGGCAAAGAAACCACATTGAGCGTCGGGTCTCACTTTTCTTTTTGAGGTTCACATCATGCTAGGTAAACTTTTGTTAGGACTACCATAATGATACGATTCACGCTAAGATATTGATAAAGTTGTAGATTAAGAAGGACTCCAAGATCGTCAAGAAACAGATTTGTATGAAACCGTGACCTGTTATTTATACTGAAGCAAGAACCTTAGTATAATAAAGAGGCCACAATCAATTATAGAATGATAAATTGATAAGTTGAAAGAGAATGCCACAAAAAGTATTTCGATAAGTTCAAAGAGTTCTAAAAGAACCAAAGAGAATTTTCTTAATCAAATTGCTGAATGTTTTCCTATCATCCCTTATGTATTTATAGTGAACATTTGGGATGCTAGCATTTATTACAATATTGAATGATAACTTAAAAAAACTAGTAACTACCAACTACTTTCACATGGCTTTTAACTAGCGTTTTCAAACTTTGCAACTACAACAATAAATACTGCAGACTTTAACTAACTATCAACCACCAACAACTAAGGTTTTATTTCAAATATTACAACTAATATCATAAATGTTTATTATAGGCTCCCAAAAGCTTCTAACCACTTGGGTTACTCAAATTGGCTGCTGTTTCCATCATTCCCTAATACTTGATGAGTCAAACTTGGGTAATTACCAATTTAGAAAACTCCTCTAATTCTATCCACTTTGTGATCTGAGAAATTTCTTCTAGATTATTCCAAGGCTTGAATCATGGAAATTCAACTTTGTGCAACACGTGGAATATATTCCTTGCATCCCTATAAATTTACCTCAGCCCAAATGTTTTGAATTAGTCCATTGAGAATTTCTTTGAACCTTTTAGCTTGAGCTCTTGTAACCGGACCAACTGGAACTTGAATAGGTTCTGCATTACATTTGTTAGTCATGCCCTCATCACATGGCAATAAAATGAATGTGTAACGCATGATGGTTTCAAAAATAGATACACATTTATAATGGATGAAAGACCAATCTCTCTTGTATCTTTAACCCTTAGACAGGTATATGAGGATGAAATGAGAATAAAAAAAAGTGAATTTGATAAAGAAAGAGTGGCCGAACATGAAAAGGAAATTAAAGAGAGAGAAGCCAAGAGCAAAAAGAAAGAGAGCATGAGTAAAAAAATGAAAACTAATCAGGGTTCTATTGAGAGAAATGAAAGAAAACAATTAAGCATATATGCAAAAGAGAGTGAAGTTATGAGTACATTCTTTTTAAAACAGCCTATGATTATATTCTTGTACAAAGAGGCTTATTTTAATACTAACGGATGTGACCTTTCTTTTTCCTTAGTGTTGTTGTTTCTCTTTTATAGAAATTTGATGATATAATTCTTGAAGACATATCTAATGTTTTACCACCAATAAAGGGAATCAAGAATCAAATTAACTTTATACACAAAGTATCAATTCTAAATAGGTCAGCCTATAAAAACGATCTCGATGAGACAAAGGAACTTTAAAGGTACTTAGTGAGCTCATAGAGAAGAGGTATGTGCATGACTGCATAAGTCTTTATGCGGTTTCAGTATTACTTTTGCCTAAGAAAGATAGTTATCAAAGGCATTCTAAATTACTTTAAAGAGGAGATGGAACATTTTAAATGATTGAAATGATCAATGAAAATGTTTACAAGTTAGACCTTTCAGATGAGTAAAATAAAAGTGCATACTTTAATGTCCCTAATTTGTCTCCTTTTGATTTTGATGAAGATTTAAGGATAAATTCTTTTCAAGAGAGGGGGAATGATGCATATTAGGCCACCAAAATTTCACAATATCTGTTAAGCATCCATGGGTGTCCATTGACAAGGGCAAGAGCCAAGAAATGAAGGAAGCATTAAATGGGATAATCGAGAACATCTCAAATTTATGCTTTGTACGAGACAATAACCTGACTGAATTGAGTGTTGAAGATGATCAATGTCTTGTCAATGTTATTTAAGTGATTTGGAGCAAGTTACATGAAGAACAAAATAAGGCGCATATCAATTTAGGAATGAAGATATGGCATTACTGTTTATGCTTGTTATTTATTTTCTCTTTTTGTAATCAAATTCCTACTATGACTAGGATTTGATTTATTTTCTTTTTAGTTACTTGGAGATTTTGGTTATATAAGCTATTGTAACCCTAAAGGGAATTGAGCATTTATGACATTATTATTAGTTAGAGTTTTCTCATAGTACTTCTAAAAACTTTTTAAAACTAATTAAGATTTCTTCTTATGGTGTTCATCCTTGAAATATCACTCATAATCATTTTCATCTTTCTTGAGTGTGGTGTCTATCCTAATTTCTTATAATTTTAGTTCTTATCTCTTTATAGATAACATGTCAAGTTCCTTGTTGTTTGTTTTGTGAATTTGAATTAGAACTATCCTTGGCAAAGAACCTCATTGAGTATTGGGACTCACTTTGTTTTTTGTGAGGTTCACAGTTCAGTGTTTTGAGACAAAATATAAGATTTCATAAAGAAAAAATGACCTTAATTTTTGCTGTGAACTTTTTGTCACAAAAAAATGTTATTATGGAACTTGCTCAAAAGTTTTGAAAACAACCAACACAGTGCTTTGAGACAAAACATATATCTTTAAACAAAACTAACAACCTCGTTTTTGTTATGAATATTTGCCAGCTAAAAGAAATCAGTTAAAATTCTCTAAAACAACTCCAACACGGTATTCTAAGCTAAAATTTAAATTTTCATAGAAAGGTAATTACCTTATTCTATATCACCAAAAAAAAAGGTGTTATGAGGCAAAATAAAAGTTTCATTGAAAAGTAACGATAATATTTTGCATTATGAAATTTTTGTCGCTAAAAGAAATTAGTAACAACACACCAAAACAACGCCAACACAGTGTTCTAAGCTAAAATTTAATTTTTTATTTAAAAGTAACAATATCTTTTATATCACAAAGGTTTCATCACAAAAAGTATTGATATGCATCATGAAGGTTCTAAATCAACTCAAGAAGGTGAACTGAGCATAAAGGAGTTTTTCAGATGGTCCAATAATAAGGGCTAAGGCCAAACAGCTTCAAAGGGCCATAAGTAGTCAAATTGGAGCTATTGAAGCTTCTATGGGATTAAAAGTTTGCGATCTGAATGAAAATACGCTAAAGGTGTTTATTTGTCTTCAATTAGAGATGGGGACGTGATTTAGAGACGTTTGGTGGCGTTGGGCTTAAAGAGGCAGCTGGGGGCGTTTTTTCCATGCTATTGGGCTTAACTTACTTCTTATGTTGCTATTTTTATGTATTTGGGCCATTTTGAACTTGTTTAGCTTTATTTTAAATTGTTAAGTTGGATTGGGTGTATTTTGGGTATTTTAAGTTAATTAGATAACATTAGGGTTTCCCCTTATTTTGTAAGCCTATATAAGGCATCTTAAAGTCTTATAGAGGCAGTTGCCTCATTCTGCAATTTCATGCATGAAAAAGAAGATCTTTTTCTCTTAAAATTTATCTTCTCAAGTTTTCCAGCTCTTGAAGATAGTTACTGACTTATCGCTTCATCAAAAGTGTGGCATCAATACCCTAAATTGATCCTTGTGGCGTCCATTGACTTATCAAGGCTTCTTTTTAGTTCTATCCTCCATCTAATTTTACCATTTACTTGTTACAATTCAGCTTAAATACTTAAAGGAAAGCCTAACAAAATCAGACAGCAACCTCATCTTAAAAATAAGTTTTTGTTCTTATTCTGAATAACCCAATTTGAAGATCAGGGCACATCATCTAGTATTAGAGCATAGGATTTTAGTGTGCAAACTGAAGTTTCAGCTATTGAAGATCTCTTGCTATTTTTTTTTTATATAATTTCGTAGGGTTCTTCATCAAGTTGGGTCTCTAATATTTGAGGTTAGTAGTTTTTGAATTACAACTCTGAAGCATTACAATTAATTCTTAGTAGTTTGTGGACTGAAGATGATTTGGCTAAGTTGAGTTGTTCCTGAACCTAGAAATTTTGAATTTTAGTCAATTATTGCTATCTTATTTTATTTACTGAATTTGTGAAAAATTCAGTTTGAGAAGTATGTTTTAGCTACTGGTTGTGTTGTTCATTGTTCATACTTGTTTGGGGTTTTTGTTAATAATGGCTGAAGATGATGCAAGTAGAGTACCAAAGGGACTGAGTTTAGAACAAGCTCAACTCATGGGCTTACAACGAGCTCATGATGAATTTAAGGGTGAGATTACTAAAATTCGTGGACAACTTGCTGCAATTATAGAAATGATGCAAAGAAATACTTTGCAACCTCAACAAGGCAGGTAGGGTGTAGGGTACCTCAAAATGACCTAGGGGATGCTAGAGATGAGCCAAATAAGAATGATGAGGCTGAAGATAGGAGTAGGATAAGGAGGTAGCAAAATGACCCTACTAGTGGTATCAAACTTAATATACCACCATTTAGAGGTACTAGTTCTCCTGAGGAGTATCTTGAATAAGTTCAGAAGGTAGAAAGGGTGTTTGATTGGCATAAGTACCCTGAGGCAAAGAAGTGTAAGGTAGCAGCACTTGAGTTTATCGATTATGCACTTTTGTGGTGGGAAAACTTAAAAGCTTAGCGAAGAAGGGATGAAGAAGAAGAAGTTACTAGCTGGCCACTTATGAAAAGATTAATGAAGAAGAGATTTGTTCCGGATTACTATAAACAAGAATTATATATCAAACTCTAGACTTTGCGGCAAGGTTCCTTGAATGTAAAGGAGTATGTGAAGGAATTTGAGCTGTTGCTGATTCGTTGTGATTTGAATAAACCTCAAGAGCAAACAATAGCTAGATTCCTTGATGTATTGAAGAGAGACATAGCTAATGTTGTTGAGTTACAGCCCTTTATATTTCTTGAGGATGTCATAAAACTTGCAACTAAAGTAGAAATACAACAGAAAAGAGGGGGTATCCATATGAGGTCAACTACATCAAGTAATACAAAGGTTGTTTCTTTATATTCCCGGACATGGAACACACCTAAACGTGATAAGAAAATGGAGTTCAGTAAGGAAAGTGCTAGTTCAGGTTCGTTGAAAGGAAAGGAGAAGGTATTTGAACCTCAATTTCCCAAGAGGTCGCGAGACATCAAGTGTTTCAAGTGCTTGAGAAATGGGTATATTGCTTCTGAATGTCCAAATAAGAGGGTGATGGTTTTACAAGGGAAGCATGGAGAGCTTGTAAGTGAAGATGAGGCCGAAACAAAAGAGGAATATAAAGTAGAAGTGACTGAACAAGAAGAGAATTTTGAGCCAATTGAAGGAAATTTATTAGTAATTCAAAGGGTTTTGAGTGCTGAAGTTGATATTGGTGCGGAGCAATGTAAAAACATCTTTTATACAATATGTCAAATTTGAGATAAGGTTTGTGCTATAATTATTGATAATGGTAGTTGTACCAATGTTGCATCCATTACTTTGGTTGAGAAATTGGCATTAACTACTGTTCCACACCCTAAATCATACAAATTGCATTGGCTTAATGAGAATGGAGAGATTGGGGAGACAAGACAGGTTCGCGTGCCATTTTCCATTAAAACCTATCATGATGAGGTTTTATGTGATGTAGTTCCTATGACAGCTAGTCATGTGTTATTGGGACGTCTATGGCACTTTGACAATGATGTGACTTATAATGGACGAAGAAACACTTATTCATTTGTGCTGAATGGGAATAAAGTGAATTTGAGGCCATTAAGTTCTTAACAAGTTAGAGAAGATCAGTTGCGGAATCAAAAGAAGATGGTGGAATCGAGTAAGGGGCTGATGTTAACCAAAAAGGGAGATGTTGAGCAAGCACTAGCTTCTGTGGGGGTTATTTTCATGGCTTAGGCAAAGCCTTTATTGTAAGTGGAGGGTATAGATTTGCCAAGGCAAGTTGTAGAGTTGCTTAAATAGTTCAAAGATGTATTTCCAAAAGAGCTGCCATTGGGATTACTACCAATTTAAGGGATAGAGCATCAAATTGATTTGGTGCCTGAAGCTTCACTTCCTAACAAACTAGTATATAGATGTAATCCGGAGGAGGCAAAGGAGATCCAAAGGCAGGTTGGTGAGCTCTTAGAGAAGGGCTATGTGCGTGAGTCACTTAGCCCTTGTTCAGTGCCTACTTTGCTTGTTTCAAAGAAGGATAGTACCATGAGAATGTATCTGGACAGTCGAGCTATTAACATGATAACAGCTAAAGTATCAATTCCATATTCCTAAACTTGATGATATGCTTGATTAATTGCATGGTGCTGTTTAATATTCTAAAGTTTATTTGATGAGTGGATATCACCAAATTAGGATAAAAAAAAGGCAATGAATGGAAAACAACCTTTAAAACTAAGCATGGATTGTATGTGTAGATGGTGATGCCGTTTTGGCTTTCTAATGCACCTAGCACATTTATGAGGCTTATGAATCATGTTTTGAGAAATTTATTGGGCTGTTTGTTGTGGTCTATTTTGATGATATCCTGATCTACAGTAAAAAATTTGATGATCATGTGAAGCATCTTATGGCTGTATTTGAGATTTTACGTGATGCTAAGTTATATGGAAACCTCAAGAAGTGTTATTTCTGCTAAGATAGTGTTATCTTTCTGGGGTATATTGTTTCTGGTAGTGGAATTAAGGTTGATGAGGAGAAGGTTAAGGCAATTTGTGATTAGCCTAAACCTATTGATGTTGCTGATGTGAGAAGTTTTCATGGTTTAGCCTCTTTCTATGGCGATTTATTAAAGACTTTAATTCTATTGTTGCACCTATGAGAAAGTGTTTGAAAAAGGGGAATGAGTTTAGGTGAAATGAGAATGCACAGAAGGCATTTGAACTGATTAAAGAACAATTATGTTCTGCTCCTGTTTTAGCACTTCTTGATTTTTGCTAAACCATTTGAAATAGAGTGTGATGCTTAAGGGCTTGGTATTGGAGCTATTTTGATGCAAGAAAAGAGGCCAATTGCATTCTTTAGTGAGAAGCTAAATGGGGCATGTTTAAACTACTCTATTTATGACAATGAGTTTTATGCATTCATTCTGGCTCTCGAGGTATGGCAGCATTACCTATTACCTAAAGAGTTTGTTATTCATACTGACCATGAATCGTTAAAGTATCTTAAAGAGCAGAACAAGCTGAATTAAAGACATGCTAAATGGGTAAAGTTTATGGAGCCAATTCCATATGTTATAAAATACAAGAAGGGGCAAACTAATATCATTGCTGATGCTCTTTCTAAGAGGTATGCATTGATTTCTATGTTAAATGCAAGGCTTTTGGGTTTTGAACAGGTGAAAAAACAATATACAAGTGATTCATACTTTACTAATATGATGTCTAAATGTGAGAAATGAGCTTATGATGGGTTCTTTATGCATGATGGTTACTTGTTCAAGTTGGGCAGAATATGTATACCTTCAGGATCTCTGCATGAGTTGCTTGTACGTGAGGCTCATGGTGGTGGTCTTAGTGGTCATTTTGGGGAGAAAAAAATTTATCAGCTACTGAAACACTTCTTTTGGCCTAGTATGTTGCGGGATGTTCATAAAGTGGTTGAAAGATGTGTAATTTGCAAGAAAGCTAAGGGTAAAGAGAATGCATATGGACTATATATGCCTTTATCTATCCCAGAGCAACCGTGGATGGATATTAGTATGGATTTTGTGCTTGGATTACCTAGAACACAGCGTGGGAAGGATTCACTGAAGGTTGTGGTTGATCGGTTCTCTAAAATGTCACACTTTATTTTATGTAACAAAACTGATGATGCTATTCATATTGCTGATTTGTTTTTTTAGGGAAAATGTACGTTTGCATGGAATTCCTAAAAGCATTGTCTCTGATCGCGATACAAGGTTCTTAAGCTATTTTTGGAAGACTCTTTGGAAGAAGCTTGGCACAAAGATGCTTTTCAGTACTGCTTGTCATCCACAAACTGATGGGCAAACTGAGGTAGTGAACCATACTCTATCTTCTTTATTACGGGCTATTATAAACAAGAACTTAAAGAGTTGGGATACTTGTTTGCCTATTGTGGAGTTTGCATACAACCGTAGTGTGCATGGGGCTACAAACTTTTCACCATTTGAGATTGTGTATGGATTTAATCCATTTGTTCCTATTAACCTTGTTCCTATTCTAATTTATGAGAGGACATCTATGGATAGGGTTAAAAAGGCAGAATCGATGAAGAAGCTTCATGAGCAAGTTCGAATTTATATTGAGAAGAAAACAGCTAAGCATGTTAAGCATGCTAATAAAGGACGAAAAATGATTAGCTTTGAACCTGGTGATCTTGTTTGGATTCATCTTAGCAAGGGAAGAATTCTTAGCAAGTGGAAGTCCAAGCTGATGCCAAGAGTTAATGGACCTTTTCGGATTGTAGAGAAGGTAAATAGTAATTCTTACAAAGTTGATCTTGCGGGTGATTACATTGTTTCAGCCACTTTTAATGTGAAGGACTTATCTCTTTATTTGGAAGATTTAGAAGATTATGATTTGAGGGCAAATCATTCTCTACCCGAGGGTGATGATGTGTATCATGAAGGTTCTAAATCAACTCAAGAAGATGAGCTGAACGTAAAGGAGGTTTTAGATGGTCCTATAATAAAGGCTAAGGCCAAATAGCTTCAAAGGGCCATAAGTGGTCAAATTGGAGCTATTGAAGCTTCTATGGGATTAGAAGCTCGCGATCTGAATGGAAATGAGCTAAAGGTGTTTATTTGTCTTCAATTAGAGATTTGGACGTGATTTAGAGACGTTTGGTGGCATTGGGCTTAAAGAGGTAGCTGCAGGTGTTCTTTCCATGCTATTGGGATTAATTTACTTCTTATGTTGCTATTTTTATGATGCAAACGACATTGCACAGCCTATACGCATACAAGACAAAGAATTCGCACGTGGGCTTGGAAGGGCTCAAGTCCATCAATCACATGATACATTAAGTTTGCCAAATAGGCCAATCACAAGACTTAGAGCCAAGCAATTTAAAGAAGCATTAAATGGGCTGATTCAACAAGTTTGTGGGAGGGCAAACACATGGAGGCCTAGCATAAGCCCAAATACATTTCAAATCAATCCAAATCAGATTCAAGGAAACCTAATCACTTTGATTAAGGCAGAATTTCTGGAAAGTTGAATATTCAAGGAAACATAATTCCTTTGATTTAGGCATGTTTTCTGGAAAATTTGAATATTCAAGGAAACCATGCTTTCTGGAAATTTGAATATTCAAGAAATCCTAATCCCTTTGATTTAGGCATGTTTTCTGGAAATTTGATTAAGTTTGAATTTTGTTGTTATATTTAGTTGTAAGTTTGAATTTGTATTTGAAAGTTGTAACTTGACATCTCCTATGGTCTCTATAAATACCATGGAGATTGAGAGTGGGAGGACAGATTTTAGACAATAATATTTGAGAGTTTTTTGTTCTTCTTTCATTCTTGAAAGGACTTGAACTTATCAAGCTTGTTCTTGTGGCGTTCAAACAACCGGACTTATCACCTAGATTCTTGAAGTGTCCTTGGGGTTTCTTGGTGTGGCATCCTATATCCATCCATAGTCTTGGTTCTTGGGTTGCTAACTAAAGGGTTAAGACTCGTCAAACCTGCGTCTTGAAGATCTCGGGTTCAATTCCATATTGTGGTGCTGGGTTTTGTCACATTGTTGGCAAGGTTCATATCATTTGGTATCAGAGCTTTGGTTTCAAGGCAAGTTTGAATTATCATTTTATTTTATTTCATTGTTCCATTTATCTTTACATAAATTCGTATTTTATTTTATCTCTGGTTTCTGATTTAAAAAAAAAAGAAGAAAAAAAAAAGAAAAGAAACAAAAGAAAAGGCCAGAAATTTGTTGCAAATTCTAAATTTTGAATTTTATCAGTTTGTCTACAACTTTGAACCAAATTTCTCACGTATGTTACTAGCATCATTTTCTTAAGGATGTATTCTTGAATCGCGTGACTTGTCTCGGTTGATTCTCATATTGAATTGCCACTTGAATCTTGATTATTGTTTTAGTCTGATTAAGGGTTAAAAGAAGACACGTGAGTGGAAAAAGGCAAAGAGAGGTGAGAACATAAGAGGGTAAAAGCCGTTTGAGTGCTAAACACGAGAGTAAGTAAATTTTCTTGAGTGAAACACGTGAGGGAGTGCTTGTGAGGCCTTAACTGTATTTTTTGCAGATTCTAAACATGTTACACAATCAAGGAAACTCAAATGAAGAGGTACAACAACCAACCAATCCTAACCTACAGTTGCAGGCATTATTGGGTGAAATGAGGCGGATGATGAGAACCGAATTAGAGCAAATTCACGAAAGAATGGACCGACTGGAAAATTTAGGGCAGCATCAAAACTCGCCCATTGGGCAACCACCTAGGCGAGTGCAACCAGGAGTACAAAGGGGAGATGTTGGAGATGAAGAGGAGTTGGATGAGCTGGATGAACCACCAATGAACCAAGGTAGATTTAGGCGTGGATTTGGAGATATAGGTGCTAGGAGGGGAATACCTAGGCGAGATGATGACTTGGGAAGCATTAAGGTGAAGATTCCACATTTTCAAGGTAAAAATGATCCTGAGGCATATCTAGAATGGGAGATGAAGATAGAGATGATCTTCGATTGTCACAACTATTCCGAGGCCAAAAAGGTAAAATTGGCTGCAATTGAATTCACTAACTATGCTATTGTTTGGTGGGATCAATTGTTGAAGGAAATGAGGAGAAATCACGAACGACCTATTGAGACGTGGAACGAGATGAAGGCCATCATGAGGAGACGCTTCATTCCTAGCTACTACCATCGGGAGTTGTATAACAAGTTGCAACGTCTAACTCAAGGATCCAAGAGCGTTGATGAATACTATAAAGAAATGGAGGTTGCTATGATCCAAGCAAATGTAGAGGAGGACAGAGAAGCCACTATGGCTAGGTTCTTGCATGGCTTAAACCGAGAGATAGCGGACATGGTGGAGATGCAACATTATGTCGAGTTGACAGATATGGTGCACCAAGCTATCAAAGTTGAGCAACAATTGAGGCGAAGGAACATAGTTCGAAGGGGATCAAGCATGGCTGCCACAAACTCATGGCGACCAGCCCCTAAAAGAGATGAATTTTCATTAACTAAGCCTAAGTCTGAGCCATCTAAGGATGCCAAACAAGCTGCGACGTTGAAACAAGAGAAAACTGAATCCACAACTTCAAGAAATCGTGACATTAAGTGCTTTAAATGCCAAGGTAGGGGACATATAGCTAGCCAATGTCCAAACAAAAGGGTAATGGTGATCAACACTCAAGGGGAGATCGAGTCGGAAGATGAGCAAGATGATGAAGTGGATGATATGCTACCTCTTGAAAATGACTATGAAGGACAATATGTAGTAGAAGGAGAATCATTGGTGGCAAGACGAGCTCTTAGCGCACAAGTTAAGGAAGAAGAAAACAATCAGCGAGAAAACTTGTTCCATACTAGATGTTTCGTGAACAACAAAGTTTGCAGCGTTATAGTTGATGGTGGGAGTTGCACCAATGTTGCCAGCACCGAATTAGTAGAAAAATTGGCATTACCTACCTTGAAACATCCACGACCATACCGACTTCAGTGGCTGAATAATTGCGGAGAAGTCAAGGTAACCAAACAGGTGATGGTGGCATTTTCCATTGGCAAATATGATGATGAGGTACTTTGTGATGTGGTACCTATGCATGCATGTCACATCTTATTGGGACGACCATGGCAGTTCGATAGAAGAGTCACGCATGACGGTTACACCAACAGGTACTCTTTTATCATCAAGAAGCAGCCTATAACACTTGTACCATTAACACCAAAACAAATTCTTGAAGACCAACTGAAGATGCAAAAAGTGAGTGAAAAGAGAAAAGAAAATGAGAGAGAAGCCATAGCTACGAGAAAAGAAAATGAAAGGAGAGAAAAAGAGAAAGGTAAAGTCATGAAACATGGTGAAAATGAAAATGAGAGAGTTGCAGCCCGAGAGGAAAGATATAACTATATTGCAAAAAAGTGTGAGATCAAGAGAGCTTTAATTTCACAACAGCCCCTTATAGTACTTATGTACAAGGAGGCCCTTTTGTGTACTAACGATCTTGCTGGATCTTTGCCAAGCAATATTATTTCTCTTTTGCAGAAATTTGATGATGTCTTTCTTGAGGAGGTACCTTCAGGCTTACCTCCAATTCGAAGAATTGAACATCAAATTGATTTCATACCTGGTGCAACAATTCCAAACAGGCCCGCTTATAGAAGTAATCCTGAGGAGACGAAAGAACTTCAACAGCAAGTTAACGAGCTAATGGAGAAAGGATATATTAGAGAGAGCATGAGTCCTTGTGCAGTTCCAGTCCTACTAGTGCCTAAGAAGGATGGGACATGGAGGATGTGTGTTGATTGTCGAGCCATCAACAACATTACGGTAAAGTATCGCCATCCTATTCCTCGATTAGATGATATGTTAGATGAACTACATGGATCTTGTGTGTTTTCTAAGATTGATCTCAAGAGTGGATACCATCAGATTAGGATGAAAGAAGGTGATGAATGGAAAACTGCATTTAAAACAAAATATGGTTTGTATGAATGGTTAGTTATGCCTTTTGGATTAACTAATGCACCTAGTACTTTCATGAGACTTATGAACCATGTTTTGCGTGCTTTTATTGGAAAATTTGTAGTTGTGTACTTTGATGATATCCTGATATATAGTAAAAGCCTAGATGCTCATGTTGACCACTTAAAGCTTGTTTTAGAGGTTTTAAGGAAAGAAAGATTGTTTGCTAACCCTAAGAAATGCACTTTTTGCACGGACAAACTTGTGTTTCTTGGTTTTGTTGTAAGTTCTAAAGGAATTGAGGTTGACGACGAAAAGGTGAAGGCAATTCATGATTGGCCAACGCCTACTTCAGTGACACAAGTTAGAAGCTTCCATGGCTTAGCTAGTTTTTACCGACGTTTTATTCGGGATTTCAGTAGCATAGCCGCACCCTTAACTGAAGTCATCAAGAAGAATGTTCCGTTTAAGTGGGGAGATGAGCAAGAAAAAGCATTCAAGCTAATCAAAGAGAAATTAATTAATGCACCTTTACTTGTTTTGCCTAACTTCACTAAAACGTTCGAAATTGAGTGTGATGCTTCAGGTATAGGTATCGGAGGAGTGTTGATGCAAGAGGGAAGACCGGTTGCATACTTTAGTGAGAAATTGAATGGTGCAGTCCTAAAATATTCCACTTATGACAAAGAATTGTATGCATTAGTTCGAACTTTGGAGACCTGGCAGCACTATCTATGGCCGAAAGAGTTTGTTATTCATACAGATCATGAATCTTTGAAGCATTTAAAAGGGCAGCATATGCTGAATAGACGCCATGCAAGTTGGGTAGAGTTCATTGAAACATTCCCCTATGTGATCAAATATAAACAAGGTAAGGAAAATGTAGTTGCTGATGCACTATCACGCAGGTATGCTTTGCTTTCAACCCTTGATGCTAAATTGCTTGGATTTGATTACATTAAGGAGTTATATGCAAACGATTCTGATTTTGGTGACTTGTTTAAAATTTGCACTAAAAGGGCAAGTGGAAAATTTTATCTTCATGATAATTTTCTGTTTCGAGAAAATAAATTGTGTGTTCCACATTCATCCTTGCGTGAATTACTTGTTCGGGAAGCACATGGTGGTGGTTTGATGGGTCACTTTGGGGTAGCAAAGACTTTAGGTGTATTGCATGAGCATTTCTTTTGGCCACACATGAAACGTGATGTAGAAAGGATTTGTGCGAGATGCATCACTTGCAGGCAAGCTAAGTCTAGGCATCAACCACATGGGTTGTACACACCCCTCCCTATTCCTAATGCACCATGGGTTGATATCTCTATGGATTTTGTTTTGGGCTTACCTAGGACTAAGAAGAGGAGAGACTCAGTTTTTGTGGTTGTTGATAGGTTCTCTAAAATGGCACATTTTATTGCATGCCATAAAACTGATGATGCATCACATATAGCCGATCTATTTTTCAAGGAGATTGTTAGGTTGCATGGCATGCCTAGGACTATTGTTTCTGATCGAGACTCGCGATTCTTGAGCTATTTCTGGAAGACTTTGTGGGGAAAGTTGGGAACAAAATTGTTGTTCTCTACTACATGTCACCCGCAAACTGATGGTCAAATTGAAGTAGTGAATAGAACTTTATCTACTTTGTTGCGTGCTATCATACAAAAAAATTTGAAAACATGGGAAGATTGTTTGCCGCATGTTGAATTTGCTTATAATCGTTGTGTTCATTCCGCAACTAAGTTTTCACCATTTGAGATTGTCTATGGGTTTAATCTGTTGACTCCTTTAGATTTAACTCCTTTACCTTTCAGCGAACGTGTTAACTTAGATGGAAAAAAGAAAGCAGATTTTATTAAGCAGATTCATGAGAAAGCAAAGCAAAACATAGAATGGCGGACGGAGCAATATGCCAAACAGGCCAATAAGGGACGTAAGAAGGTTGTCTTTGAACCAGGAGATTGGGTTTGGTTGCATATGAGGAAGGACCGTTTTCCTGAGCAAAGACGTTCTAAACTCCTTCCTAGGGGTGATGGACCGTTTCGCATATTGGAACGCATAAATGACAATGCTTACAAAATTGAATTACCTGGTGAGTATGGTGTTAGTGCTAGCTTTAATGTTTCTGACTTATCTCCTTTCGATATAGGTGATGATGCAAACGACGATTTGAGGACAAATCTTCTTCAAGAGGGGGAGAATGATGCAAACGACATTGCACAGCCTATACGCATACAAGACAAAGAATTCGCACGTGGGCTTGGAAGGGCTCAAGTCCATCAATCACATGATACATTAAGTTTGCCAAATGGGCCAATCACAAGACTTAGAGCCAAGCAATTTAAAGAAGCATTAAATGGGCTGATTCAACAAGTTTGTGGGAGGGCAAACACATGGAGGCCTAGCATAAGCCCAAATACATTTCAAATCAATCCAAATCAGATTCAAGGAAACCTAATCACTTTGATTAAGGCAGAATTTCTGGAAAGTTGAATATTCAAGGAAACATAATTCCTTTGATTTAGGCATGTTTTCTGGAAATTTGAATATTCAAGGAAACATAATTCCTTTGATTTAGGCATGTTTTCTGGAAAATTTGAATATTCAAGGAAACCATGCTTTCTGGAAATTTGAATATTCAAGAAATCCTAATCCCTTTGATTTAGGCATGTTTTCTAGAAATTTGATTAAGTTTGAATTTTGTTGTTATATTAGTTGTAAGTTTGAATTTGTATTTGAAAGTTGTAACTTGACATCTCTTATGGTCTCTATAAATACCATGGAGATTGAGAGTGGGAGGACAGATTTTAGACAATAATATTTGAGAGTTTTTTGTTCTTCTTTCATTCTTGAAAGGACTTGAACTTATCAAGCTTGTTCTTGTGGCGTTCAAACAACCGGACTTATCACCTAGATTCTTGAAGTGTCCTTGGGGTTTCTTGGTGTGGCATCCTATATCCATCCATAGTCTTGGTTCTTGGTTTGCTAACTAAAGGGTTAAGACTCGTCAAACCTGCGTCTTGAAGATCTCGGGTTCAATTCCATATTGTGGTGCTGGGTTTTGTCACATTGTTGGCAAGGTTCATATCATTTTATATATTTCGGCCATTTTGAACTTGTTTAGCTTTATTTTAAATTGTTAAGTCAGATTGAACTTATTTTTGGCTTTTTAAATTAATTAGATAACATTAGGGTTTCCCTTCATTTTGTAAGCCTATATAAGGCATCTTAAAGTTTTGTAGATAGAAGAATTAATAACCTCATTCAAAGGTAAAAAATTTAAGTTTTCATAAAAATTAATGACCTTATTTTTTGTCATGAACTTTTTGTCGTGAAAAATATTTTTGGAGAACTTGCTTCAAAATTACGAAAACAATCAACACGATGTTTTGAGCCAAAAAATACTTTCGTTGTGAAAAATGCTTTTTTGAAACTTTCACAAAAGTTACAAAAACAAACAAGATGGTGCTCTACGCTGAAATATAAGTTCTCATAGAAAAATTATGACCTTATTTGTAGGGATAAGGATATTTTTGTCTTACAAATTTGACCTAATTCTCAATTTTATCTTTCGAGTTTCAAAAAATCTAATTTTGTCCTAATCCATTTGTATGATTTTGTCAATTTTAACTGAAAATTTTATTTCATTGTACATTGACAAATGCCTTCAGATGTTAATTAAAAATAGTGATGTGAGTACATTATACAATGTACATGTGTCGGTTATTAATAGGCTATTAAAAATAAAGACATGTGGCACGTTGTAATAGATACAAAATTTTAATGAATATTAAATTTTATTTTCTATTAAAAAATAATTAAAATAAATAAAATTGAACAACTAACACCAGCCACTGCCGTCGCTGGCCATGACCAGTCACTGCATTTCGGTGATGAAAATAGGCAAATTTATGACATTGGATTCCATTTTTTTTATATCTATACAATGGTGGAATCATTTTTGTCAAAAGAAAACAAGAAGGTGGCCAATAAATAGATTGAAAATAGGGGGAGGGTAGCATCCACTGCCCCTTGATTTATCCAACGGTGGGGTGGTGCACGCCACCGCTCCACCGTTCCACGGCAAACAGTGGTGGTCGCCAAAAACCACCACGAGCCGGTGGTCGCGCGTCGAACGGCAGGGCAGTGGCGTGCACCGCCCCCACCATTGGATAGATTGGCAGTCGATTTGTCCAACGGTAAGGACGATGCACGCCATCGCCCCACTGTTCGACGCGCGACCGCCGTTCCGTGGTGGTTTTTGGCGGTCACCACCATTCACCGTCAAATGATAGTGCAGTGGCGTGTACCGCCCCCACCGTTGGACAGATCGACCACCGATATAAATTTTGAGTCGAATCGCAATTGGTCACTAGCAGCTGGTCGACTACTGATGACGGCGACGACGATTGCTCTCATTTTAATTATTTATTTTATTATTTAAATGACAAATCAATGATTGACACATGGATATTTTGTGTCAGGCCATCACACTATTGATAAGTCATGACTATTTTGTCCCTCCAGTGTTAAAGTTAACGGAATCTTACTAACGAACTAGGACAAAATTAGGTTTTCTGAAACTCATTGGATAAAATTGAGAATAAGGTCAAACTCGTGGGATAAAAATGTCCTTATCCCTGTATCACGAATTTTTCATTGTGAAAGAAGTTTTTTCTAAACAAAATATATAAATTTCCATATAATATTAATGATCTCATTTTATGTGACAAACTTTTCACAACAAAATAAATTGATTGAAATTCACCAAAACAATACCAACATAGTATTCTATGTCAAAATATAGGTTTTTACAGAAAAATAATGTCCTTGTCTTGTGTCACAAACTTTTTGCGGTAAAATAATTTTTTCAAAACTTGCTCAAAAGTTACAAAAAATAGCGTGGTTTGAACCAAAATATAAGTTTTTGTTAAAAAACAAAAAGCCAAATTTTCATCACGAACTTTTTGTTGAAAAAATATTTTTTCAAAACTTACAAAGCAACCAACATTATGTTCTGAACCAAAATATATTTTCATATAAAATTGAATACCTCATTTTGCAGCTTGAACTTTTCATCGCAAAAATATGTTTTGGTAACTTGCTCAAAAGTTACAAAAATAATCTACACAGTGTTCGAAGCCAAAATATTAGTTCTCATAGAAAAATAAAGACCTCATTTTTCATCACAAATTTGTCATCATCAAATCATATTTTTAAAAACTTGTTCAAAAGTTACAAAACTACAAAAAAGATGTTCTTAAAAAAATATAAGTTTTCATAGAAAAATAGTGACAACATTATAAACATTTTCATCACGAAAAAAGTTTTTCGACATCTAGGCCAAATGTTACAAAAACAACCAACACGATGTTTTGAACCAAAATAAAACTTTTTATAGAAAAATATTTTCCTTTTTTTAAATCACAAACTCTTCATCATGAAAAGAAATTGCTTACAACTCACCAAATTAATGTCAACACTATGTTACGAGTTTCATATAAAAAAACAAAAAAGAATGGACCTCATTTTGCATCATGAACTTTTTTTCTTAAAAAATGATTGGTTGAAACTCACAAAAACAACACCAACATGGTGTTTTGAGGAAAAACATACGTCTTCATAAAAATTTAATGTCAATATCCCATATCCGAAAGGGTAGGGCTACTTGGGTTTTTGAGGAATCAGGCAAACTTAATGGTGGAATTTCCACTCGATTAATGGGTTTCACTACTTTAAATCAATCTAGAACTGGCTTTAACTCCCTCAAGAATCCTTTTATCAAGAGTGCATACTTCACTAGTAGTATCCTAAATTTCAGGAAATGATTAAAATTAAATTTTGCCAGATCTATGATAACATCTATGATGGTGGATGGTTAACTAGTTTACAAAGATTCTACTAGAACTAGGTTTGGTAATTTCCAAACTTTTGAGCAAGGTCCGAAAAAATATCTTTCGCTAAAAAAACCTTGTAACGCAAAATGAGTTGTTATTTGTTTTGTGAAAATTTGTATTTTGGCTTAGAACACCATGTTGATTATTTTCGTAACATTTGAGCATGTTCCAGAAAAGTATATTTCTCAACAACTTTGCGATGCAAAATGAGATTGTTATTTTTTTCAATGAAAACTTACATTTTGACTTAAAACACCATGTTAGTATTGTTTTGGTGACTTTGAATCAATTTCTATTTAGCAACTAAAATTTCATGACACAAAATGACGTCATTATTTTTGTTTTTCTATAAAATCATACATTTTGGCTCAGATCATTGTGTTAGGTTTATTTTGGTGACTTTAAACCAATTTCTTTTAGCCCATCACAAACTTTTTGTCACTAAGCATAGTTGGTTTGAGCTCACCAAAACAACACAAACACGGCGTTCTAAGCCAAAATATATATATATAAAATAATGACCTAATTTTATGTCACACTTTTTGTTGTGGAAAATAATTTTGTAACTTACTCAAAGGTTACAAAAATAATCAACTTGGTATTTTGAGCTAAAATGTAAGATTTCATAAAAAAGTCGTGACGCCATTTTGCTTTAAGAAATTTTGGTCATTAAAAGAAAATAGTTAAAATATACCAAAACAATACCAACATAGTGTCCTGAGCCAAAATATGAATTTTCATAGAAAAATAAGGACCTCTTTTACATGACAAAAAATGTACTTTTTGAACTTGATTTAAAGTTATTACAAAAGATCAACACAATGTTCTAAGCCAAATTATAAATTTTTAGAGGAAATTTAAGTCCTCATTTTGTGTCACAAACTTTTTATCGCAAAAATAAATTGGTTAAAAGTCACAAAAATAACAATACAGTGTTCTGAGCCAAAGTATAAGTTTTCATAGAGAAAAACACGACATCATTTTGTGTCACAAACTTTTGTCTTACTCAAAAGTTACGAAAACAACCAATGCAGTGCTATGAGTCAAAATATAAGTTTTCATAAAAATAATATCAACCTAATTTTGCATAATGAACATTTAGTCACAGAAATTTTTTAAATGGATTCGCGTAAATTTAGGCAGCTAAATTCTATGAAACTTTATATTTTGGCTCAGAACACTATATTGGTGTTGTTTTAGATAGTTTTAACCAATTTCATTTCATGATGAAAATTCTATGATGCAAAATGAGTTTGTCAATTTTCTAAGAAAATATACATTTTGACTCAGACCAACGTATTGGTTGTTTTTGTAACTTTTGAGCAAGTTTCGCAAAGAAATGTTTGCAACAAAAGTTTAAGATGCAAATGTGGTCGTTATTTTTCTATAAAAAATTATATTTTGGCTTAGAATAGCATGTTAATTTTTTTTAAAACTTTGAGAAAGTTTCAGAATGATACTTTTCGTGACAAAAAGTTCCTGATGCAAAATCAGGTTGTTATTTTTCTATGAAACTTTACATTTTGGCTTAAAACAACGTGTTGGTGTTGTTTTGGAGAGTTTTAAGCAAAATTCTCTTTCCAACCAAAAGTTTATAATGCAAAATGAGTTTGTAAAGTTTTTTATGAAAACTTACATTTGGCTCAGAAAACAGTGTTTATTCTTTAGGTAATTTTTGAGCAAGTTTCAAAAAAATATATATTTTGTGATAGAAAGTTTACGACGCTAAATAAGGTCGTCATTTTTTATGAAAATAAAAGAAATTGGTTTAAGTTAAAAGTGATTTGTTTGTTTTTCTATTAAAACTTAAATTTTAGTTTAGAACAACACTATGTCGGTGTTTTTTTGAAGAGTTGTAATCAATTTTTTTTAGCGAAGAAAAGTTCAAAATGCAAAATTAAGTCCTTAATTTTGTATGAGAAAGTACATTTTTGGCTCTGGAAATATGTGGTTGTTTTTCTAACATTTGAACAAGTTTTGGAAAAACAATTTTTACAATACAATGTTCATGATATAAAATAACGTTGTTATTTTGTTATGAATTTTATATTTTGGCTTAGAACACTAATCAGGGACATCATAATTCTCTTGCAAAGTTGATGTGCATCATGAAGGTTCTAAATCAACTCAAGAAGGCGAGCTGAACGTAAAGGAGATTTCAGAGGGTCTAATAACAAGGGCTAAGGCTAAATAGCTTCAAAGGGCCATAAGTAGTCAAATTGGAGCTATTGAAGCTTCTATGGGATTAGAAGCTTACGATCTGAATGGAAACAAGCTAAATGTGTTTATTTGTCTTCAATTAGAGATTGGGACGTGATTTAGAGACATTTGGTGATGTTGGGCTTAAAGAAGCAGCTAAAGGCTTTCTTTCCATGCTATTGGGCTTTATTTACTTCTTATGTTACTGTTTTTATGTATTTGGGCCATTTTGAACTTGTTTAGTTTTGTTTTAAAATTGTTAGTCATATTGGGCTTATTTTGGGCTTTTTAAGTTTATTAGGTAACATTAGGGTTTCTCCTCATTTTGTAAGCCTATATAAGGCATGTTAAAGTCTTATAGAGGCAGTTGCCTCATTTTGGAATTGCATGCACAAAAATAGAACTTTTCTCAAAATTGTCTTCTCAAGTTTTTCAACTCTTGAAGATAGTTGCTGACTTATCACTCTTTGATCACCAAGAGTGTGGCGTCAAAACCCTAAATTACTCCTTGTGGCGTCCATACGACTTATCAAGGCATCTATTTAGTTCTATCCTCCATCAACTTTACCATTTAATTTTGTTATAAATCAAGGCACATCAAAAGTCCAATAAGAAATTAGAAGTTTATTTTTAGTAGTTAGTATCTTTATGTTTTTAGCATTTAAAACTTGATGATTTTTTAAGGATTTAGAATTTTTGTGTTTTTATTATAGAATTATCAATTTAGGCAAGTTTGAAATTTACAAAGATTTGACATTTGTTTTTATTACTGAATCTCTAAGATTATTTCCTAATCTGGAGGGATGTTCTAGGTACAAATTCCCTTGAGCTTAATTTGAAGAGATATACAGAATTTTATTTACAAACATTATTTTGAGTGGTTCTTTAACCATTTTCCAGTTGCATTTTGTTGAATGTTATCAATAACTTTGCATCTTCGCAAACGACACAGAGACCCCATCAATGCTTGTCCTACGTCATGTGGCTCGAGGCCTCGTCTTGAGATGGCAGGCCATAGTGACTCGAATGGAGATCGTTTGAATGCTTTGGAGCAGAGGATGAATGAACATCTAATTGAGGTTGTGTGAGATTTACAAGATCGTATGACAGCATTAACATAAATGGTTATGGCTTTGAGGGTTAATGATTCACTGCTATAAGAACCAATGGCAATAAGGAGAGGGTCGCAGAGGAAATCTCATTCTGTACTAATTAAAGTTAATTTGGAGGAGGAAGTCGAATATGACTTGGAGATCAGAGCTCGAGTGAGAGGAGCAGTCCTGGGTGCACAAAGAAGGCCTAATCGATTTGGTCCTCTAGCAGATAATTTTGGAGAGGAGAAAATTTGATGAAGGAATTAATTGTGAATCTCTGTCAAGAGGAAGACAGCAACACCAATATGATAACCCCTACAAGGTAAAAGCTTATTTGCCTACTCTTAATTGTGCTATAGATATAGAGCAATTTCTGGATTCGGTGTCTAAGGTGGAGAGTTTCTTTGAAATTATGAACATTAGGCCAAAACGTAGGGTAGCTTTAGTGGCTTATAAACTGCGTGGGGGTGTGGGTGCAGGTGCCTAGTGGCAAAACCATCAAGAAAGTTTTAGATCAATGGGACAGCACCTGTTAGTAATTGGCAACAAATGAAAGTACTCTTAAAGGGATGTTTTCTACCTTTATATTATGAAAAAATTCTCTTTCAATGGTTCCAGAATTTTATTCAAGGAACAAATTTCGTTTCACCTTATATGGAAGAATCCCTAAGATTGTAAGCTAGGTGTAATTTGAAGAAAATGAAAGACCAACAAATGGCTAGGTATCTAAATGGGTTAAATGATGAGATCGAAGATAGATTAGCCATGCAACAAATCTGGTCACTTAATCAAGTTTTGAACTTAGCATTGAGGGCCGAGCGAGTCATGAAGACTAGGAGATTTCTAAAAACTTAGTCTTATTCACGTTTGGAGCCTAGTTCTAAGCTCTCTTATAATAGAACTGATAGCAAACCTTCTGAATTCAAGGGAAAGGAAGTTGTTTCAAAGAAACCAAAAAATGAAAGGAAAATAAAAATTAAAGGGTACAAAAGGAATTCGCTGTTTTAAGTGCAATCAATTAGGGCATAGGTCTAGTGACTGCCCTAGATGAAAATTTGTAAATGTCACACAATCAGAAGAGGAGGAAAGTGACATAAGTAATGATGAACCCGAGATAGATAATTCTAGCCTTAATGTTCAGATAGCTGAAGAGGATGGTGAAAAAGTTGTGGGCATTGTGAAAAGATTGATGTATACGCACCTACACAACCCGAAGAGTCTCAACAAAAGACAATTTTCAAGGAAAAGTGTTCAGTTGCCAAAAAAGTGTGTAAGCTTGTTATTGACAATTGTAGCTGTAAGAACTAAGTTTTTCAATGCTAGATTAATTATCTCAAACTATCAACACAACTACATCCATCACCATATAGCATATGATGGATTAAGAAAGGGTCAAGTGTTTAGATTACAAAACAATGCCAATTGCCTCTTTCTATCGGTAAGAGCTATAAATCTGATATCTTGTGTGACATAGGTGAAATGGATGCTTGTCATGTATTGTTAGGCAGACTATGGCAATATGATATTGATACAATACACAAGGGAAATGATAGTACTTATTAGTTTACTTGGCATCAAAAGTGAATAGTCGTGGTACTCAATCAACAAGAGAGGACAACCCCTAAAGTGGATAGTCGTGCCATCAACAAGATTACTATGTGATGTGCCTTGATTTATAACAAAATTAAATTGCAAAGTTGATGGAGGATAGAACTAAATAGATACCTTGATAAGTCAAATGGACGCCACAAGGATCAGTTTAGGGTTTTGACGCCACACTCTTGATGATCAAAGAGTGATAAGTCAGCAACTATCTTCAAGAGTTGAAAAACTTGAGAAGACAATTTTGAGAGAGAAATAGCTCTTCTATTTCGTGGTTCCAATTTCAAAAAGAGGCAACTGCCTCTACAAGACTTTTACATGCCTTATATAGGCTTACAAAATGAGGTGAAACCCTAATGTTACCTAATAAACTTAAAAAGGCCAAAATAAGCCCAATATGACTTAACAATTTTAAAACAAAACTAAACAAGTTCAAAATAGCCCAAATACATAAAAGTAGTAACATAAGAAATAAGTAAAGCCCAATAGCATGAAAAGAAAGGCCTTAGCTGCTTCTTAAAGCCCAACGTCACCAAACGTCTGATCGTAAGCTTCCAATCCCATAGAAGCTTCAATAGCTCCAATTTGACTACTTATGGCCCTTTGAAGCTGTTTAGCCTTAGCCCTTGTTATTGGACCATCTGAAATCTCCTTTACGCTCAGCTCGCCTTCTTGAGTTGATTTAGAACCTTCATGATGCACATCACTATGAGGTATCATTTTCCTATCCCTCACCTTGATGATTTGCTTGACCAATTTAATGGCTTGCCAAGGTCCCAATTGGGAAATGATTCTGTCTTTGTGGTTGTTGATCGCTTTCAAAGATGGCTCAATTTATTCCTTGACACAAGACAACAGATGCTCACTATATTGTTAAGTTATTCTTTAAATGGTGGTACGCTTGCATGGGATACCCTTAGCATTGTTTCAGATAGAGACAACAAGTTTCTTGCAGCAATATGATTAACCTTGTGGAAGAGATTTGGGACGGAGTTGAAATTTTCAAGCACAGTACATCCCTAAGTTGATGGCCAAATTGAAGTGGTGATTATATTATTGGCTAATCTGATTCGATGTATTTACGGAGACAAAAAGGGACAATGGGATTTTGCACTAGCTAAAGCTGAGTTCACCTTCAATAATTCAATTAACCATTCAACCAGAAAAACTCTTTTTCCATAGTTTACACTAAAATGCCTAGGCATGTTGTGGACTTGGTAAAACTCCCTTCAAATGCAAAATCACAAGCTGCCTTTACCTTGACTAAGGGTTATACGAAGCTGTTCCAAGCAATCTATGATGCATTGGTTGACCAAAATCAGAAATACAAACAAGTTGTAGACAAGCACAAGAGGCTTTAAAGTTTAAAGAGGGTGATCGGATTTTGATTCATTTACACAAAGAGAGGATGCCAGTTGGTGTTCATGGAAAGCTCAAACAGAAAAGATACGTTCCTTATAAGATTGTGAAAAAGATTAACAACAGTGCTTATATCATAGATCATCCAATGGACATGGGCATTTTCAAGACATTCAATATTGCGACTTAACACCTTTTTATCTAGAGGAGGGCCTTTACATTATAAAGGAACTCAAGGCCGAGTTCTCTGCAAGTGGAAGAGATTAATGGAGGACATAACAATTCTCCTGCAAAGTCCAACAAGAAATCAGAAGTTTATTTTTGGTAGTTAGTATTTTTATGTTTTAAACATTTAAAACTTAATGATTTTTTAAAAATTTTGGAATATTTGTGTTTTTATTACAGAATCTCTAAGATTATTTTCTACTCTAGAGGGTTGTTCCAGGTATAAATTCCAATGAGATATACAGAATTTTATTCAGAAACATTATGATGCAAAAAGATATTTTTTTTTCTATAAAATCAAAAATTTTGGCTCAAAACTCCGTGTTGGATTAATTTTGGTAACTTTAAACCAATTTCTTTTAGCTGCAAAAAGTTGTAACACAAAACAATTTCTTTTCGCCAACGACACTGCAAACCCATCAACACTTGTCTTGCGTCAAACACCGTGTTGCCATTTTTCTATAAAAAGTTGTATTTGGGCTTAGAACACGGGTTAATTATTTTTGTAGCTTTTGAGCAAGTTCTAAAGAAGTATTATTCGTTACAAAAATCTTGTGACTCAAAATAAGGCTGTTATTTTTCTATGAAAAACTTATATTTTAGCTAAGAACACCTATTGATTATTTTTGTAACTTTTGAGCAAGTTCTAGAAAAGTATTTTTTGCAACAAAAAGTTTGTGATGCAAACTGAGATTTTTATTTTTTTATAATGAAAACTTGCATTTTGACTTAAAACACACGTGTATGGTTATTTTGGTGATTATAACCAATTTCTTTGTAGCAATGAAAAATTGTGATGCAAAATGATGTTATTTTTTTTCTATAAAATCACAAATTTTGGCTCAAAACATCGTGTTGGATTATTTTTGGTAACTTCAAACCAATTTCTTTTAGCGGAAAAAAGTTGTAACACAAAAGAAATTGTTATTTTTGTATGAAAACATACAGTTTAGCTTAGAAGACAGTGTTAGTTGTTTCATAACTTTTGAGTGAGTTATAGAAAAATATTTTTAGCAATGAAAAGTTCGTGATGCAATTTGAAGTCATTATTTTTTTATAAAAAGTATTATTTCATCTTATGAAAACGTGTCTCGTGGTGAATTAGTGATACAAAAAGTGATCTATAATTTAATTTTTGAAAACTTAGATTTTGACACAAAACACCATTTTTTTAAATACTTTTGAGCAAGTTCTAAAAATACAATTTACGTAACAAAAAGTTTGTGACATTAAATGAGGTTGCCAATTTTCTATGAAAACTTAAAATTTACTCAAAGTACTAAATCGGTTTTGTTTTGATGAGTTTTAAATTATTTTTTTTGCAACGAGAAGATCTTGGCACAAAAATTACCAACTCAAAATATACCATGTTAGTTTTATTTTGGTGACTTTTAACCAATTTATTTTTGCAATGAAAAGTTCATTACACAAAATGAGATGGAAGATTTTGTTTTGGCTTGTAACAACGTGTTTGTTTTTTCGTAGCTTTTGAGAAAGTGTCAGAAATATAATTTTTGCAACATAAAGTTCGTGCTGCAAATTGAGGTCATTATTTTTCTTTGAAATGCATATTTTGGCTTAAAATACTATGTTGGTGTTGTTTTAGTTTTGTAACTAATATTGTTTAGTGACTAAAAGTTCGTAACGCAAAATAATGTCGTTATTTTTTTATAAAATCTTATATGTTAGCTTAAAACACTAAGTTGGTTGTTTTATAACTTTTTGAACATTTTTCGAAATGATATCCTTTGCATCAAAAAGTTTGTAACACAAATTAAGGTTGATATTTTTCTATAAAAGCTTGTGTATTTGGCTTATAACACAATGTTGACTTTGTTTTGGTTACAAAAGTAATTGCTTTTTATGACAAAAGTTTTGTGATGCAAATTAAGGACATTATTTTCTATGAAAACTTATATTTTGGCTCAAAAGTTTTTATTGTTTGGAGGTAGTGGCTTCTTTTGAAGATGACAGTACTACTGTCTTGGATTCATTTGTTTGAAAAGGACTATTGGTCTGGAGCAAATTCTCAATTTTATAAGTTTTGTTTACCAAAAGACCAAATAAACAAATTTATACAAATATTTTGCTCAATGACATGATTAAATGTCTTTACTATCACTGGTTTTTATACTTCTCTAGAAGTAACTTTAAGTGGGACAGTGGAATTTCCACTCGATAAACAGATTTTGTTATTTCTTTCAAACTAGAACTGGATTTAATTCTCTCAAGAGTTGCTTTATTAAGAAGGCATACTTCACTAGTAGTATCCTTAATTTTAGAAAAGGATTTAACAACCTAATCTTGTATTCTCATTGTTCTAGACTTAAATCGAATTGCAACACAACCATCTTAAAGTTTTGTGATGATAGAAGGTTGAACAATTTTCAAAAATTCTACTGGAACTGCATTTGGTCAGTTCCAAACATCTAGAATTTAGACATCTTTTCAACTAATTTTAAGAGGGACTAACAAGAATAATTTTTGAATTTTAGTCTGACCTGGTGTAGTCTCTCCTTTTTTGTTTCTTTGAAAAATGTCTCTGTTTGGACATTTTGATAGGAATTATGCATTATGTTTTACAAATTGTACGATAAATCAATTATAGAATTATGATAGAAACCGTGACCCATTGCTTATATTGAAGCAAGAACCTTTGTGTAATGAAGACGCTACAATCAATTATGGAATGATAGATTGATAAGTTGAAAGAGAATGCTACGAAAATTGTTCTGATAAGTTCAAAGAGTTCTAAAAGAACCAAAGAGAATTTTTTTAATCAAATTGCTGAATGCTTTCCTCTCATCCCTCATGTATTTATAGTGAACATTTGGGATGCCAGCATTTATTACAACATTTAATGACAGCTTAAAAACTAATAACCACCAATTACCACTAATAAGTCTTTATTTTAAACTAACTTTCAAACTTTGCAACTACAACAATAAATGCAGCTGCAGACTTTAACTAGCTACTAGCTACCACCAATAACTAAGGCTTTTTTCAAACATTACAACTACTATCATAAATGTTTATTATAGGTTCTTAAAGTTTTCTAACCACTTGGTTGCTCACATAGGCTGTTGTGTTGTTGTTCTCATCATTCCATAACACTTGATTAGTCAAAATTGGGTAATCACCAATTTAGAAAACTCCACTCAATCCAACTACTTTGTGATTTGAGGAATTTCTTTTAGATTATTCCAAAGCTTGAATTATGAAAATCAAACCTTGTGGAACATGTGAAATATCTCCCTTGGGCCTCGATGAATTCACCTCAGCCCAGATATTTTGAATTAGTCGAATGAGAGTTTCTTTGAACCTTTTAGCTCAAGCCCTTGTAACTGGAACAACTGAAACTTAAATAGGATATGTTCCATTTGTTAGTTGTGGCCTCATCATTCCCCTCTTCTTGAAAAGGATTTGTCCTCAAATCATCACCAACATCAAAAGAACTTAAATCAATAACATTAAAAGTGGCACTAACATTGTACTCACGTGAAAAATCCAACTTATATACATTGTCATTGATGCGCTCAAGGACTTGAAAAGGTCTATCTCGTATTGGAAGTAACTTAGATCACCTTTGTGCCAGAAATCTTTCTTTCTGCATGTGCAACTAAACCTAATCTCTGGGTTCAAAAATCAGTTGTCGATGCCCTTTATTAGCTTGTTTTGCGTACTACTTCATCTTGCTCTCAATGTTGAGTTCAACCTTCTCATGTATCCATTCAATAAATTCAGCCATTTCTTTCCATCTAAGTTAGCATGTTCAAACAAAGGTAATGTCATTAAATCCAACAGAGTATAAGGATTAAAACGATAAATAATTTCAAATGATAAAAACTTAGTAGTAGAATGAATAGTATGCTTATAAGCAAACTCAACATGTGGTAAACATTCTTCCCAAGTTTTGATGTTCTTTTTAATTATAACCCTCAACAAAGCAGACAAACTCCTATTTACTACTTTGGTTTGACCATCAATTTATGAGTGACAAGCAGTAAAAAATAACAACTTAGTTCTTAACTTACACTATAAAGTCTTTTAAAAGTAAATCAAGAACTTAGCATCTCTATAAGAAACTATTATTCTAGGCATACCATATAATCTTACAATTTCTCTAAAGAACAAATCAACAACATGTGAAGCATCATCGGTTTTATGACATGGAATGAAATATACCATCTTAGAACCTCTATCCACAACTACAAAAATTGAATCCCTACCACGTTTAGACCTAGGCAAACTTAACACAGTCCATAAAATTATCAATCCAAGGCTCACTGGGAATAGGCAGTGGCCTGTACATTAAAGGGTGTAATTATATAAAATATGTTATTGTCCTAAACTTAATGTTTGCTCAAATTATCCTAATAATTTGGCTATTTATGCATGTTAATATTGTTTTATAAGTTTAAAAACTATCATCAAGAATACTTGAAACTAGATACAAACTGAGTTATTTGGGATAACAATCTGAGAGGGTACCAAAATGTAAACAGTGATTATGAATAGTGCCCATGTATAGTACACATGAACAGTCTTTGGGTACTATTTATCTAGAAACCCAAGTCCCAGCACCACGGTGTCCATTATGGAAAATTTTCATAATTTGATGAATAGTGCCAAACAGTATATATGAACATCCTTTTATAAATAGTGACTATGAACATACATTTAAACAGTATTATGAACTGTCACTACAAGTCACTATTCATCCAAAATACAAATTTCTAGAAAATATTACAGCAATGGCTGACTTTTGAAAGGCAAAGTTTGTCTTATTTCAGTGTCTTAAGCCTATAAAATGTTGACTATTTAGCCAAAACAAGAGAGAGAGGGATTGGGAGAGATCAAAAACACCAATAAACAAGTCTTGGATCGAATTAAACATCAAGTAAGAGAGGATTTAACATCAAGGATTAAAACAGAGCAATAGAATGGGGAACTTTCTTTTCTTTGTCTTTGTATTTGTTTTATGATGATTTCCTTAGGTTTGTTGATTGATTTTGATTCAAAAACTCTTGTTATTATCACAGATTAATTTCATAAAACAAGGATTATGATTTGAACTCAATTTATAACTTGGATTCATTGTCATTCCTTATTCATTTTGTCAATATTGGATTGTTAAATCTATTGGGTACTTAATGCTTCTAATTATATGACAATGTATTTGATTGATTTGGGAACCTTAATGAACTTGGAAAAGAAAATTTTGTGTTAGACATTAATAGATTAATGTATGATCATTGTGTAAAAACATGAGTTCCATATAAAATAGGAATATACTCATATGGCATATATAACCATTTATAGAACCCACTCTTAATGATCTCAATTCAATATAATTATCATAGGAATATTGATAATTGATTGATTGAGATATAATCACTTTACCATCAAAAGATGTTGTGAATGCAATTGGGTTTCTGATTAACAATTCATACTAATATATCAAGGGTAACAAGTAAATTCAAGTGTAGTATTGAGGGATAATTGTAATCCTAAACATTTGATAATTAACGTGTTTAAGATCATTTCCTTGCTGTCTATCATTAATTTAATTAATTAGTTAATCTAAATATCCATTCATTGAATTACAATAGTTTGAATAAGAGCAGAAGGATACAATTTTAGTATGTAGCAAGTAGTAACAATAATTCTTCGTGGGAACGATACTCTACTTATTGTAAATTACTTGTTGCGATAACGTATACTTGCATTAATTTGTGTTATACAAAATACACAACATGTACAAACCATGGGGTTGCACTAAGGATTTTGATTGCCTACATGTGACATATTCACCATAAATTCTCTCATCATCTTTTTTCATGTGTGGACAATAAAAGTGTTCTTGCAAAATGGCTAAGGTCTTACCAACTCCAAAGTGTCCCATTAACCCACTACCATGGGATTCCCTGACTAATAAATCACGTAAAAAACAATTTGGCACACACTTTATTTTTTCGAAACAATAAGCTCTTGTACCGAAAGAACTTACCTACTGTGTTTTTCTCACAATTTCAAAACTCCTCACAACAATCGTGGTCTAAAGGATACAAATATTTAATTTGCTCAAAACTAAGAAATTTTGCATCAAGAGCAGAAATTAATATGTACCTTCGAGAAAGTGCATTGGCAACGATATTTTCCTTACCTTGTTTGTATCGGATGACATATGGATATATCTTAATGAATTCCACCCATTGTGCATGTCTCATGTTCAACTTGTGTTGGCCTTTCAAATGCTTCAAAGACTCATTATCATTATGAATCACGAACTCCTTAGGTCGAAAGTAGTGTTGCCATGTTTTCAATACTCGAACCAACGCATATAATTCTTTATCATATGTCGGGTAATTTAAGGATTCCCCACTTAATTTCTCGCTGAAATATACTATTAGTCTTCATCCTTGCATAATACCGAAAGAATCATATCTAATTTTAAATGTTTTAATAAAATCAGGCATAGCAAGTAAATGAGCATGAGTTAATTTTTCCTTAATCAATTGGAATGCCTTCTTTTATTCGTCTGCCCATTTGAATTTAACGTTCTTCTTGATAACGTCGGTAAGCAGTGCAGTGGTACTACTAAAGTCTTTCATAAACCTCCTGTAAAAACTAGCGAGCCCATAAAAACTAAAAATATGACCTACACTTGTGAAACACGCCCATTCTTGAATCGCGTGAATCTTCTCTTCATTAACCTATATTCCTTGTGCACTCACAACAAAACCAAGAAACACAAGCTTATCAGTGCGAAAGCACTTCTTTAAGTTAGCAAATAACTTCTCTTTTCTAAGTACATCCAAAATAGCTAAATACTTTCGAAGCATGGAAACGTGAAACACGTCATAGATTCTAGCCAAATCTTCTGGTAATCGCAGACGATATGCCACCTTTTCAACTCTTTCAACTATCTCCTATGGCCAAATGTATCAGGGACTCAGCTTTCCTCGCTTCTCGAATCTTAGTACTCCCTTCTATGGTGATATCTTCAAAAAAACCTTATAACCAATCTGAAACTCCAAGTCTCTTCTCTTATTATCTGCATAACGCTTCTGTCTATTTTAGCTATTTTCAATCTCTGCCGGATAACTTGAATCTTTTCTGAAGTAATTTAGACAATTTCTAGGCAGATCAGATTCCTTTCACCTACCTCATCCCAACAAACTTGAATTCTACACTTCCTTCCATACAATACTTTATATAGTGCCATCCCAATGCTAGTCTAGTAGTTATTATTGTAGGAAAAATCTATTAGTGGCAGATGAGTATCCCAACTCCCCTTAAACTCCATAACATACGCTTTAAGCATATCTTCGAGTGTCTGAATTATCCGCTCAGACTGACCATTCGTCTGTGGATGAAAGGCTGTACTGAAACTCAATTTTATGCCTAAAGCTTTCTATAAGCTAGGCCAAAATTAGAAAGTGAACCGTAGATCCCTATCTGACACAATAGATACTAAAACGCCATGGAGTCGTACCACCTTATCTACGTACAACTAGGCCAATTTATCTAAAGAACTACTTCTAATGGGTAGCAAAATGGGCAGATTTCGTCAGTCTATCAATAATTACCCATATTGCATCATTGCCTCTCTGGCTAAACGGAAGTCCTACCATGAAGTCCATCGCTATTCTCTTACATTTCCACTCCAGAATCGGAAGGGGTTGCAAGAGCCCTGCAAGTTTCTGATGCTCAGTCTTTACTTGCTGGCAAGTTAGGCATCTCGAGACAAATTCAGCTAAATTTGTCTTCACGCCCTTCCACCAGTAGTGCTCTTTCAGGGCACGATACATCTTTGTGCTCCCCGAATGCATAGCATATACAGAAGAATGAGCTTCTTCCATAATCTCTCTTTTTAACTCATTTACATCCGGAACACATAATCTTCGACCCAAGGTTGCCACACCGTCCTCAATCACCGAAAGATCCTTCTGCTGCCCGGACTTGATTTCACCCTTCAATTTACCTGTGGATCTTAAGTCTATAGTTTTCTGATCTGATCAACCAGTATCGAACGGACCTGAAATGTGGCTAATAGTGCTCCCGAATCTGACAATTTTAATTTTACATCTAAAGACCTCAATTCTATGAACATTGATAGACATGCGACCTTCAAGTGAGCTATTGATATGACAGGCTTTCTACTGAGAGCATATGCTACCACATTAGCTTTTCCTAGATGACACTCCAAGGTGTACTCATAATCCTTAATAAGCTCCAGCCACTTTCTCTGCATCATATTTAGTTCTTTCTAAGTAAACAAGTACTATAGGCTCTTATAGTCTGTAAAGATCTTACAAGGAACCTCATACAAATAAAGCCTCCAAATTCTTAGAGTAAAACTAATGCACCTAGTTCTAGGTCATGTGTAGGATAATTCTGTTCATGCTTCTTTAATTTTCTGGAAGCATAGGCTATTAGTTTCTTCTTCTGCATTAGCACATAACCTAGACCTCGCCTGGAAGAGTCACAATATATGGTAAATTCGTCCTTCCCTGACGAAAATATAAGCACTGGGCCCAAGTCAACCTTCGCTTTAGCTCTTCGAAACTCTACTGGCACACTTCCGACCATACAAACTTCTTTTCTATCCGGGTTAGTTTAGTCAGAGGAGCGGCTATATTTAAAAATCCCTCTACAAACTACCTATAATATCCAGCCAAACCTAAGAAACTACGGACCTCCGTCACATTCGTGGATTGCCTCCAATTCACTATGGCTTCAATATTCTGGGGATCTACTATTACCCCTTATGTAGAGGGATTACGCATCGTGATATGAACCTTTCCAACAATGTGACAAAACCCAGCACCACAATATGAAATTGAACCCTAGATCTTCAAGACGCAAGTTTGACGAGTCTTGACCCTTGAGTTAGCAAACCAAGAACCAAGACTATGGCTGGATATAGGACGCTACACCAAGAAACCCCAAGGATACTTCAAGAATCTAGGTGATAAGTCCGGTTGTTTGAATGCCATAAGAATAAACTTGATAAGTTCAAGTACTTTCAAGAATGAAAAAAGAACACAAAAACTCTCAAATATTATTTTCTGAAATCTGTCCTCCCACTCTCAATCCCCATGGTATTTATAGAGACCATAAGAGATGTCAAGTTACAACTTTCAAATACAAAATTCAAACTTAATCTCTACTATTTCAACCAACCAACATATCTCTAGAAAATCTGCCTTAATCAAAGTTAATGGTTTCCTTGAATCTGATTTGGACTTATTTGAAATATATTTGGGCTTATACTAGGCCTCCATGTGTTTGCCCTCCCACAAACTTGTTGAATCAGCCAATTTAATGCTTCTTTAAATTGCTTGGCCCTAAGTCTTGTGATTGGCCTATTTGGCAAACTTAATCTATCATGTGATTGATGGACTTGAGCCCTTCCAAGCCCACGTGTGAGTTCTTTCTCTTGTAAGCGTATAGGCTGTGTAGTGTCGTTTGCATCATTCTCCCCCTCTTAAAGAAGATTTATCCTCAAATCGTCGTTGCATCATCACCTATATCGAAAGGAGATAAGTCAGAAACATTAAAGCTAGCACTAACACCCATACTCACCAGGTAATTCAGTTTTGTAAGCATTTTCATTTATGCATTCCAATACTCAAAACGGTCCATCACCCCTATGAAGGAGTTTAGAATGTCTTTGCTCAGGAAAGCGGTCCTTCCTCATATGCAACTAAATCCAATCTCTTGGTTCAAAGACAACATTCTTACGTCCCTTATTGGCCTGTTTGGCATATTGCTCTGTCCGCTATTCTATGTTTTGCTTTGCTTTCTCATGAATCTGCTTAATAAAATCTGCTTTCTTTTTTCCATCTAAGTTAACATGTTCGCTGAAAGGTAAAAGAGTTAAATCCAAAAGAGTCAACGGATTAAACCCATAGACAATCTTAAATGGTGAAAACTTAGTTGCGGAATGAACACAACGAATATAAGCAAATTTAACATGCAGCAAACAATCTTCCCCAGTTTTCAAATTGTTTTTTATGATAGCACTCAACAAAGTAGATAAAGTTCTATTCACTACTTCATTTTAACCATCAGTTTACGGGTGACATGTAGTAGAGAACAACAATTTAGTTCCCAACTTTCCCCACAAAGTCTTCCAGAAATAGCTCAAGAATTACGAGTCTCGATAAGAAACAATAGTCCTGGGCATGCCATGCAACCTAACAATCTCCTTGAAAAATGAATCGGCTATATGTGATGCATCATCAATTTTATGAGTGCAATAAAATGTGCCATTTTAAAAACCTATCAATAACCACAAAAACTGAGTGTCTCCCTTTCTTAGTCCTAGGTAAGCCCAAAACAAAATCCATAGAGATATCAACCTAAGGTGCATTAAAAATAAGGAGGGGTGTGTACAACCCATGTGGTTGATGCCTAGACTTAGCTTGCCTACAAGTGATGCATCTCGCACAAATCCTCTCTACATCATGTTTCATGTGTGGCCAAAAGAAATTCTTATGCAATACACCTAAAGTCTTTGCTACCCCAAGGTGACCCATCAAACCACCACCATGTGATTCCCGAACAAGTAATTCACGTAAGGATGAATATGAAACACACAATTTATTTTCTCGAAACAAAAAATTATCATGTAGATAAAAATTTCCACTTGCCCTTTTAGTGCAAATTTTAAACAAGTCACCAAAATCAGAATCGTTTGCATATAATTCCTTAATGTAATCAAATCCAAGCAATTTAGCATCAAAGGTTGAAAGCAAAGCGTACCTACGTGATAGTGCATCAGTAACTACATTTTTCTTACCTTGTTTATATTTGATCACATAGGGGAATGTTTCAATCAACTCCATCCAACTTGCATGGCATGTACTCAGCTTATGCTGCCCTTTTAAATGCTTCAAAGATTTATGATCTATATGAATAACAAACTTTTTCAGCCATAGATAGTGCTGCCAGGTCTCCAAAGTTTGAACTAATGCATACAATTCTTTGTCATAAGTGGAATATTTTAGAACTGCACCATTCAATTTCTCACTAAAGTATGCAACCGGTCTTCCCTCTTGCATCAACACTCCTCTGATACCTATACCTGAAGCATCACACTCAATTTCGAACGTTTTAGTGAAGTTAGGTAAAACAAGTAAAGGTGCATTAGTTAATTTCTCTTTGATTAGTTTGAATTCTTTTTCTTGCTCATCTCCCCACTTAAATGGAACATTCTTCTTGATGACTTCAGTTAAGGGTGCGGCTATGCTACTGAAATCCCGAATAAAACGTCGGTAAAAACTAACTAACCCATGGAAGCTTCTAACCTGTGTCACTGAAGTAGGCGTTGGCCAATCATGAATTGCCTTCACCTTTTCATCATCAACCTCAATTCCTTTAGAACTTACAACAAAACCAAGAAACACAAGTTTTTCCGTGCAAAAAGTGCATTTCTTAAGGTTAGCAAACAACCTTTCTTCCCTTAAAACCTCTAAAACAAGCTTTAAGTGGTCAACATGAGCGTCTAGGTTTTTACTATATATCAGGATATAATCAAAGTACACAACTACAAATTTGCCAATAAAAGCATGCAAAATATGGTTCATAAGTCTCATGAAAGTACTAGGTGCATTAGTTAATCCAAAAGGCATAACTAACCATTCATACAAACCATATTTTGTTTTAAATGCAATTTTCCACTCATCACCTTTTTTCATCCTAATTTGATGGTATCCACTATTGAGATCAATCTTAAAAAACACACAAGATCCATATAGTTCATCTAACATATCATCTATTCGAGGAATAGGATGGCGATACTTTACTGTAATGTTGTTGATGGCTCGACAATCAACACACATCCTCTATGTCCTATCCTTCTTAGGCACTAGTAGGACCGAAACTGCACAAGGACTCATGCTCTCTCTAACATATCCTTTTTCCATTAGCTCGTTAACTTGCTGTTGAAGTTCTTTCATCTCCTCAGGATTACTTCTATAAGCGGGCCGGTTTGGAATTGTTGCACCAGGTATGAAATCAATTTGATGTTCAATTCCTCGAATTGGAGGTAAGCTTGAAGGTACCTCCTCAAGAAAGACATCATCGAATTCCTGCAAAAGAGAAATAATATTGCTTGGCAAAGATCCAGCAAGATCGTTAGTACACAAAAGGGCCTCTTTGTACATAAGTACTATAAGGGGCTGTTGTGAAATTAAAGCTCTCTTGATCTCACACTTTTTGGAATATAGTTATATTTTTCCTCTCTTGCACTCAAAAGGGCTACAACTCTCTCATTTTCATTTTCACCATGTTTCATGCCTTTGCCTTTCTCTTTTTCTCTCCTCTCATTTTCTTTTCTCGCAGCTATGGCCTCTCTCACATTTTCTTTTCTCTTTTTACTCACTTTTTGCATCTTCAGTTGGTCTTTAAGAATTTGTTTTGGTGTCAATGGTACAAGTGTTATAGGCTGCTTCTTGATGATAAAAGAGTACCTATTGGTGTAACCGTCATACGTGACTCGTCTATCGAACTGCCATGGTCGTCCCAATAGGATGTGACATGCATGCATAGGTACCACATCACAAAGTACCTCATCATCATATTTACCAATGGAAAATGCCACCAACACCTGTTTAGTTACCTTGACTTCTCCGCAATTATTCAGCCATTGAAGTCAGTATGGTCGTGGATGTTTCAAGGTAGGTAATGCCAATTTTTCTACTAATTCGGTGTTGGCAACATTGGTGTAACTCCCACCATCAACTATAACGTTGCAAACTTTGTTGTTCACGAAGCATCTAGTATGGAACAAGTTTTCTTGCTGATTTTTTTCTTCTTCCTTGACTTGTGTGCTAAGGGCTCGTCTTGCCACCAATGATTCTCCTTCTACTGCATATTGTCCTTCATAGTCATTTTTAAGAGATAGCATATCATCCATTTCATCATCTTGCTCATCTTCTGACTCGACCTCCCCTTGAGTGTTGATCACCATTACCCTTTTGTTTGGACATTGGCTAGCTATATGTCCCCTACCTTGGCATTTGAAGCACTTAATGTCACGATTTTCAGAAGTTGTGGATTCAATTTTATCTTGTTTCAACATCCCAGCTTGTTTGGCATCCTTGGATGGCTCATACTTAGGCTTAGTTAATGAAAATTCATCTCTTTTAGGGGCTGGTCGCTATAAGTTTGTGGCAACCATGCTTGATCCCCTTCGAACTATGTTTCTTCGCTTCAATTTTTGCTCAACTTTGATAGCTTGGTGCACCATATCTGTCAACTCTACATAATGCTGCATCTCCACCATGTCTGCTATCTCTCGGTTTAAGCCATGCAAGAACCTAGCCATAGTGGCTTCTCTGTCCTCCTCTACATTTGCTTGGATTATAGCAACCTCCATTTCTTTATAGTGTTCATCAACGCCCTTGGATCCTTGAGTTAGACGTTGCAACTTGTTATACAACTCCCAATGGTAGTAACTAGGAATGAAGAGTCTTCTCATGATGGCCTTCATCTCGTTCCATGTCTCAACAGGTCGTTCATGATTTCTCCTCCTTTTCTTCAACAATTGATCCCACCAAATAATAGCATAGTTAGTGAATTCAATTGCTGCCAATTTTACCTTTTTGGCCTCAGAATAGTTGTGACAATCAAAGATCATCTCTATCTTCATCTCCCATTCTAGATATGCCTCGGGATCATTTTTACCTTAGAAGGTGGAATCTTCACCTTAATGCTTCCCAAGTCATCATCCCGCCTTGGTATTCCCCTCTTAGCAGCTATATCTCCAAATCCACGCCTAAATCTACATTGGTTCATTGGTGGTTCATCCAGCTCATCCAACTCCTCTTCATCTCCAACATCTCCCTATTGTACTCCTGGTTGCACTCGCCTAGGTGGTTGCCCAATGGACGAGTTTTGATGCTGCCCTAAATTTTCTAGCCGGTCCATTCTCTCATAAATTTGCTCCAATTCGGTTCTCATCATCTGCCTCATTTCGCCCAATAATGCCTGCAGCTATAGGTTAGGATTGGTTGGTTGTTGAACCTCTTCATTTGAGTTTTCTTGATTGTGTAACATGTTTAGAAACTGCAAAAAATACAGTTAAGGCCTCACAAGTACTCCCTCACACGTTTCACTCAAGACAATTTACTTACTCTCGTGTTTAGCACTCAAACGGCTTTTACCCACTTATGTTCTCACCATTCTTTGCCTATTTCCACTCAAGCGTCTTCTTTTCACCGTTAATCAGACTCAAGAATAATCAAGATTCAAGTGGAAATTCAATATGAGAAGCAACTGAGACAAGTCACACGATTCAAGAATATATCCTTAAGAAAATGATGCTAGTAATATACGTGAGAAATTTGGTTCAAAGTTGTTGGCAAACTGATGAAATTCAAAATTTAGAATTTGCAACAAATTTCTGGCCTTTTCTTTTCTTTCTTTTTTTCTTTCTTTTTTCTTCTTCTTTTTTTTAAAAAAAAATCAGAGACCAGAAATAAAATAAAATACAAATTTATGTAAAGATAAATGGAAAAATAAAATAAATAAAAGGATAATTCAAACTTTCCTTGAAACCAAAGCTTTGATATCTAATGATATGAACTTTGCCAACAATGTGACAAAACCCAGCACCACAATATGGAATTGAACCCGAGATCTTCAAGACGCAAGTTTGACGAGTCTTGACCCTTGAGTTAGCAAACCAAGAACCAAGACTATGGCTGGATATAGGACGCCACACCAAGAAACTCCAAGGATACTTCAAGAATCTAGGTGATAAGTCCGGTTGTTTGAACACCACAAGAACAAACTTGATAAGTTCAAGTACTTTCAAGAATGAAAGAAGAATACAAAAACTCTCAAATATTATTTTCTGAAATCTGTCCTCCCACTCTCAATCCCCATGGTATTTATAGAGACCATAAGAGATGTCAAGTTACAACTTTCAAATACAAAATTCAAACTTAATCTCTACTATTTCAACCAACCAACATATCTCCAGAAAATCTGCCTTAATCAAAGTGATTAGGTTTCCTTGAATAATCAAATCTCCAGAAAATCTGCCTTAATCAAAGTGATTAGGTTTCCTTGAATAATCAAATCTCTATAAAATCTGCCTTAATCAAAGTGATTAGGTTTCCTTGAATCTAATTTGGACTTATTTGAAATGTATTTGGGCTTATGATAGGCCTCCATGTGTTTGCCCTCTTACAAACTTGTTGAATCAGCCTATTTAATGCTTCTATAAATCTAATTTGGACTTATTTGAAATGTATTTGGGCTTATGATAGGCCTCCATGTGTTTGCCCTCTTACAAACTTGTTGAATCAGCCCATTTAATGCTTCTTTAAATTGTTTGGCATCATTTACTTTATTCAGTTCCCTGTAATCAATGCATAATCTCATACTTCCGTCTTTCTTCTTTACAAATAGAATCGGTGCCCCCCAAAGAGAAGTACTCGGCTGATGAAACCCTTATTCACCAACTCTTATAGTTCAAACCTTCAGGTCTTTCAATTCTGAAGGAACCATTCTGTAGGGTGCTTTGGAAATTGGTTGCATTACAAGGGTTACTTCTATTCGAAACTCTATCTCCCTATCTAGAGTTAAGCCCGAAAGATCCTCTGGGAATACATTCGGAAACTCTCTAACCACTGGAATATTCTCCAATTTCGTTCTATCGTCTTTTACTTTTATGGCATAGACTAAGTACCCCTGACATGACTTTCGAAGCATCTTTCTCACCCTCATTACCGACACCATATTGTCAGGAAGTGATTTTTGCATCTCACAGAAAATGACTTATGTTCCTCCTGAGCTATATAATCTGACTTCTTTCCGAAAAAAATCCATTGAGACCCGATATTTAGACAACCAATCCATCCCCAAAATCACATCAAACTCACTGATGGCCAGTAAAATCAAATCTGCATAAACTCTTGGGCCTTAATACTGATTTCACCCTTTCTGCTATAATGGAATCTCCTGTAGGAAAAGACACTACTACCGCGTCATCTAATAACTGGGGCACTATACTAGCATTTGTAGCAAACTCCATAGAAATAAAAGAATGGGTCACTCCAAGATCTATCAATACATAACCATCTCGATTAAAAATTAACATTGTACCTATCACAACCTCTGGGGCTGCATCCGCCTCCTATTGGGCACTGCAAATACCCTATCCTAGGTATGAGGTCTGTCTTGCGGTCCTTCAGAAAATCCTCCTCGATTGGCTCCCCTATTAGGTTGGCTGGAGCCGTTCAGCCTTTTGAATTAGGGACCACCTCGAATCTATCCTCGGCCATCACTAGTCTGTCCTGGAGTTGGCGGTCTATCTTCTGGCTTACTACTAACTCCATAATTCGGACAATCTCTCATGTAGTGGCCCTCTTGACCACATTTATAACAACCAGTAGTCCCCTTCCTACAATCCCCTAGATGGGCCTTGCCACATTTATTACACACTGGAAAATTCTTCCAACTCTCCTTAGTGCTTCAAAATCCGGCCGATGGTTGTCTAACGGAAGCTTGGCTGGATTGAACTCATTGGCTTAGTTTCTAACTACTAGACTATATAGATCTCTCCTCTGTTTTAGTGAATTTACTAGGTCCTCTTCGAGAACCACCCGACTAACCTCTTTTCTGGCCCTGCTGTTTCGATTTTAGGATGGCCTCCATGCTTCTTTTAACTCGAGTTGTAACTTTCACCAATATTCCATACTGAGTGTGGGCTGCCAATACCACATACGCCCTGATCCGAGGATTGGGACCTACTGTAAACCGATTAGCCTCCTGCTCTTCATTATCAACTATAAAGGGAACGAGACGGAGGAGCTATGAAAACTTTTTCTCAGACTCTGGCACCGATCACCTTGTTCCATATTGAAGAACTCTTCCATCTTTACATCTTTATAACCTTTGGGGTAGAACTTATTCAAAACTTCCTTTTTGAAAAGCGCCCAAGACACCCCATTGGCATTCCTCATTTGCAAGGCCTTCCACCAATCTTTCGCTCCTCCCTTCAATAGAAATACGAAGTATACCACCATCTGTTCTTCAGTACATCCCATAACTTGGAAAATTTCTTCATTGTTCTCTAACAAGGATAGGGCTCTCTCAAGGTCTCTGATACCATCATTTGGCTTAGCGCCCAATTTCTTGGCGAGCTCAATAGACACTCCTGTCTCTCTCGGCTGTTTGATTGTTGCTACTAATATCTGGGCCATCTTAGCTATATTCATGTTTCCACCATCTAGCTCAGCAGGTTGAGATGAGTCAGGAGGGGTCTGAGACGTAGGAACATTTACCGACTCATTTCCCTACTCCTCTTCAGATGCAAGAGCCTCCGTAACTGCTCTCTAGTACGTGGACCCCCACGACGATGCATATGTTCTGTGCATTTAATGATGCAAATGATTATCAAATGCATAGAATTCAATATACTAAACTTAGAAAAATATGCATGCAACTTCAAGAATCTCATTTTAAAAATAAACTTTTTAACTAAAAATTTCAAAAACTATGCTCTGATACCACTCTGACAAGACCCAGCCCAAGACCCTCTACAATAGATCCAAGCGGCCCTACTAGGCACCCTGACGGAAGTTCCTAAGAATGTAACTGGGTAAGTTGAGAAATTTTGCGAGGTGAACCCCTTTATAGTTCTTGCTATTACTGAGAAAATCTTGGGATATATATAAAAATGACATCTTAATTTTTTTTAAAAAAACGAGCAGAGTTTTCCTTATTTTTATGAAAATCTAGTACAAAACCTGTAAAGAATTACACTTCAATTTCCAAACCACTTCTAAATACTGCAAAATAGGACCTCCGGTCCTTTCCAAAACAATTATAACTCAACTCAATAATTTCATTATGATCATAAAACTAGAATACTGATAAAAAGTGAAACGATCATCAAAATATCAAAATCTCTTCTTGGTTATCCAAAATATATGTACAATTCACAAATCTAGAGCTAATATGCTGAAAGCAAAATGAGTGCTATTGAGCACATTTACATGTACAAAATGATTGTTCGACTGGGCCACTAATCAATCATAGGAGAATCAGCGACTTGCACACCGAAGCCTGTCCTAGAGAGGGAGTAGAAAATATAAAACACAAACGAGTGAGCTAAAAAAGCTCAATGAGTGCATTTAAGATTTCGAATAAAATGAAATTCTGCATAAATATTAAATTCTAGAAGGCATGCATAATTCATATTTCTAAAACTTGTATAAAGCTATAAAACGGTTGTAAACATCATATGCCGATGAAATCTTGCCGAGCGGGATTTATTTATATTTTCAAAAAATAATAACCAAAATTTGTTCAACATAATAACTAGCATGTACATATAAACGTATAATATGCAATCAGTAGATCGAAAACTATTAAAGCCCTCGCTCGGCCATTTTCTTTCTAAACTATACCAATGGTAACCTTAACGCTCTATACTCACGCAGTGACTCAACTAGCACCGCACACGTGAGTAGGTCACAGGGCACCTCAACTAGCAGCACCTATAGTGACATCTCACTGGCTATGCAGCGGATTCCTACATCGCATACATATAGCAAGACAATACCCTGTACACATAGAGTGACTCACATGACTCGACAACCCGACTTTTCGGAGTTAGTGACACACCCCCCCATAACTTGCCCATGTGTACGGGATATACCAGCCGGGTCTAATACAATCACCACCACTATAATCTAAAGGTACCAATGGCCTTTGAAATCGATGTAGTAATTTCAGAGTTGTTTCTTAAACCGAACATGTAAAAGCATTTCTATGGATGTATATCAAGATCACAAATTATGTTTATTCATTAAAAACACATAAATTATACAATTTCATTGTGCGGAAACCTAATAAAATGAAAGATAAAAGAAATAGTAGATTTCTTTCACAACCGCTCCGATCTCAATTTCGCTCTGAATTTTTGCTCCCATTACCGGTCTCGGTTTTCTTCACCTACGTGCCATAAATGACATTTAGAACTAATTCAAACACTAGAATCTAATTTAACGACTAAACGCCCTTATCGGCATACAAAGCTCGGATGGATACTACTTTCTAATTTTTATTTACGGAGTCATTTAATCTATTCTAACTCACCATCTAGCGCCCTGAAAATTATTAAACGCCTTATAACTTTGGTTGGATATAATTGTCCTTCACCTTACTAAAATGGACAATTATGTCCCATTCTCTTTATTTTTTATTTTTCCATCAACCATATATATTCAATTTATATAGACACCATTTATACACAACAACTCAACCAAAACACAACTCAATCCCTAACTTTCCTAAAGTGACAAAATTTCACCCTATGCTCCAACACATTTTTTTTCTCAATTTCTTGTTCCGCATTAAAATCAATCAAATTTCATTCTAATGCCCTAATTATAACCAATTGAAGTCTCTATATCCAAATCACCCAAAACCCTAATTCTTACCTTGCCAAATGTCTTCAATTTGATGACTTCTACAAGCTACAAACTAAAATTCAACTCAATCTAAACCAAGAATACACACAAGTACATTGATTGAAGCAATCTTGAAAGTTTACATATCAATCACACAAAACAATACTTTTCTTACCTCTTATTTTTGAATTTTTACTAATGGAGGCTTCAATTGATCTTAGGAGCTGGTATGTAACCTTATTATAGCTTGATTAAGTATGAAAAATCATGAAAAAAAACTGAAATTTTACTGTAGCAGCACCACTCTTCTTTTGCACGAATTTTGCTTCTCTTTTGCTCTAAGTGTTATGCTTTTGATCACTTGAAATTTCTACACCCTTCTACTATATATATAGTGCTCCCTCGAAAGACCAATTTGCCCCTCCACTAACTCAAAATTTCTAAATTACCATTAGTTGAAAACTACGTATATAATTGGTTCCTTTGTAACTATCTAGTTAGAATAGTCTAAGGAACTAACTAGAATTCCCAACTTGGCAATCCATGAGATAGTTTCTAATTGGTCCATTCTCTAATATATGGATTGTGCTTCTCAACAAAGGCTAGTTCCATACATAACCTTTAAATGGAAATTCATGTAGTAAATTAAAATTTCCTTTTCCAAGCCAATAAAGAAAAATTCTAAAAATATTCTAGGGTTGTCCAACGCTCCGACTGAGTGTGAAATTACCAAATTAGTTTTAATATCTCTCACGGGCACCATAAAAAAAATTTTAATAGGGTTAAAATTGGGTAACCCTAGGTGTCTTTATTGCTCTATACCGAAATCTAGGCACCAATACTACTAATAGAAATTGGATATTACAATTTCACCCCTCCTTAAAAACATTTCATCCTCGAAATTTAAATCATACCTGTCTTGAAGAGGTGGGGATGTTGTGCTCGCATTTGATCTTCACATTCCCACGTGGCTTCTTCTACTCCATAGTTCATCCGTAACACCTTCACTAAGAGAATGCTTGTATTACGAAGCACTTGTTCTTTCCGGTATAGAATTTGCACAGGCTTCTCTTCGTAGGTCAAATTCTCGTTCAATTCTACTATTGTTCTCTTAGGATGTGCGAAGGATCTGGTAAATACTTTTGAAGCATGGAAACGTGAAACATGTCATGGATTCTAGCCAGATCTTCTGGTAATCGCAGACGATATGCCACCTTCCCAACTCTTTCAACTATCTCGTACGGCTCAATGTATCGGGGACTCAGCTTTCCTCGCTTCCCAAATCTTAATACTCCCTTCCATGGTGATAGCTTCAAAAAAACCTTTTCACCAATCTAAAACTCCAAGTCTCTTCTCTTATTATCTGCATAATAACTCTTCTATCTATTATTAGCTATTTTCAATTTCTGCCTGATAACTTGAATTTTTTTCGAAGTAATCTGGACAATTTCTTGGCCGTTTAGCTTCCTTTCACCTACCTAATGCGAACCACACCTAAAAAGGTGAAACCCAATAGCAATACGTTGTTAACAAACCCAGAAATGCTAAATCAGATTTTAGAAAGAGAACCAAGACCCGTTGTCTAATTAAGAGTCAAGAATCAAGGTTATATGATGAGTATAGGTAAGATTTATGCACCACAAGATGACTTAGATAAAAAGAATCGCAAGTTCTCAAAAGAACAAAGCTGGATAGTTTTTAAATCTATTTCAAATTTAAAATAACAAAGCCTACTGTTTCGAAGGCTTTAGCAAGGTATTTATAGCCTTTAGAAACCCTAAAATCAGAAGAAAATCTACTTATTCTCTGCCAAAAAAGGATTAAACTTAATAAGGAAGGTTCAGCCTTAATCCTTATTTTGTGCAGTTTTGACAAATTCAAAGGAAATAAAATTAATCAACTTAAATAAGATTTTTTTCCTAGCCTTAAATAGCATAGGCGTGCTATATTAATAATATTAGGCCACTAATATCGAGTAAAAATATATTCTTCAATTCTAGGCTTGAATTAAAATAACCAGGCCTTGTTCATCTTGTGCAAGAATAACCCCTTGTGTCTTGGCCCAAATAGCTTCAATAAGCCTCTGCAAAGCTTGACACACCCTCTTAGCTTTAGCCCTCATGATTGGACCATCCCTAATGTGCAACGGATCATGATTGCTTCTATTGTTGCTACCTTGATTTTCATCATTTCTCCCATCTTTAGAAAGATTTTTCCTCAAATCGTCATCACCTATATCAAAAGGAGAAAGAACAGAAACGTTAAAAGTAGCACTAACATTATACTCACTAGGAAAATCTAATTTATAAGCATTGTCATTGATCCTTTCAATGATTTGAAATGGACCATCTCCTCTGGGATGCAACTTGGAATTCCTTTGTGTAGGAAATCTTTCCTTCCGCAAATTCAACCATACCCAATCACCAGGCTCAAATACTACTTGTTTGCACCCTGTATTAGCTTGCTTAGCGTATTGCTCATTATGCTTCTCTATATGCTGCCTAACGTTCTCATGTAGTTGCCTTTCAAATTCTGCCTTTTGTTTACCATATAGATTCGCCCTTTCCTTAATTGGTAATGGAAGTAAGTCCAATGGTGTTAATGGATTAAAACCATAAACAACCTCGAATGATGAAAACCCAGTGGTATTATGCACACTCCTATTATAAGCAAACTCCACATGAGGTAAACAATCCTCTCAATTCTTCAAGTTCTTTTGAATTATGAAACGCAATAAAGCTCCTAATGTCCTATTCACTACTTCAGTTTGTCCATATGTTTGTGGATGGCATGTTGTTGAAAATAACAACTTGGTTCCTAGCCTCTTCCATAAAGTTCTCCAAAAATGACTAAGAAACTTAACATCGCGGTCAGACACTATACTTCTTGGCACACCATGCAATCTAACAACTTCTTTGAAGAATAAATCAATAATATTTGTGGCATCATCAGTCTTGTGACATGGTATAGAATGAGCCATCTTTGAAAACCTGTCAACCACAACAAAAATACTATCTCAGCCCCGTTTGGACCTAGGTAAACCCAATACAAAATTCATAGAAATGTTAGTCCGAGGTTCACTAGGTCTAGGCAAAGGTGTATATAAACCATGAGGCATAATTTTAGACTTGGCTTACTTACAAGTAACACATCTTTCACACAATGATTTTACATCAGATTTCATACATGGCCAAAAGAAATGTTCTTCTAAAACATCTAAAGTCCTTTTAACCCCAAAATGCCCCATTAAACCTCCTCCATGAGCCTCTCTAACAAGCAACTCTCGTAAAGATGATTGAGGCATACACAACTTGTTTTCCTTGAATAAGAATCCATCATGCCTATAAAACTTATTAAAGGCAATTTTCTCATAAGCGTTGAATACATTACCAAAATCATGGTCTTCAGCATACAATTCCTTAATATACTCAAACCATAATAATTTTGCATCCAAAATAGTGAGTAAAATATACCTTCTAGATAATGCATCTACCGCAATATTTTCCTGACAGGACCCGACTCGAGACCCTCTACTATAGATCCCAGCGGCCCTGCCGGGCACCCCGACGGAAGTTCCTCCGACCTAATGGGTAAGTTAAGAAATTTTGCAAGGCGAACCCCTTTTTAATTCTTACTACTACTGAGAAGATCTTGTAATATACATGAAAATGACAATCTTAATTTTAAGAAAAAAAAACGGACAGAGTTTCCCCTGCTTTTCAAAAAATCCATATCAAACCTGTAAAGAAATTTCACTTCTATTTCCAATACATCTCAATACTACCAATTTAGACCTCCGGTCCTTTACAAATCAAGTCCAACACAACTCAATTATTCATTTGAATCACAAAATAGGCATAATCATAAAAAGTAAAAACGATCATCCTAAAATTTAAATATCTTTTACTTGGTTCAAAACATATATACAATTATACATGCCTAAAACTATTATGCATAGAGTAAAGAGTGCTATTTAGCACATTTACATGTACAAAAAATGATCTTCGGATTCGGCCCACTATTCGGCAATAGGAGAATCAGCAGCTTGCGTACCGAGACCTGCACCTGGGAAAGGGGTTCAGAAAACATAAAACACAAAACGGGTGAGCTAAATGAGCTCAGTGAGTGTAAATAAAATTTTAATAAAATAACATCATGTATAGATAGCAAATTCTAAAGTTCATGCAGAAATCATGCTTCTAAAACTGATGTAAGACTGTAAAACGGTTTCTAACATCACATGCTATTGAAATCTTGCCGAGCGGTTTTATCTACATCTTTGGAAAACTATATTCCGAATCTGTATAACATAATAACATGCTAGTGTGCATATAAATGCATAAATGCTATCGGTAAATCGAAAACTAGTAAAATCCTCGCTCGGTCATTTTCTTTCTAAATTGTACCAATGGTAACCCTAAAGCTCTGTACCCACGCGGTGACTCAACTAGCACCGCACATGTGAGTAGGTCAAGGGGCACCTCAACTAGTAGCACCCACAGTGACATCTCAAGACATCTCACTAGCTATGCAGCGGAATCCTACATCGCATGCATATATAGCTAGACAATACCCCGTACACATAGAGCGACTCACATGACTCGACATCCCGACTTCCCAGAGTTAGTGACACACCCCCAAGACCTGCCCATGTGCACGGGATATACCGACCGGGTCTAATACAATTATCACCACTATAATCTGAGGGTACCAATGGCCTTAAAAACGAATGCAGAAATTTTAAATCATGGTTATCCATCGAAAGCTCATAAAACATGTATATTCATTATACAAAAATATAATAAACGAAAAGTAAAAGAAATGGCAGATTTCCACTCACAACCGCTCCACGCTCAATTTCGCTCCCGATTTCTGCTCCCGTTATCTCTCTCGGTTATCTTCACCTACGCGCCATAAATGAAATTTAGAACCAAATCGAATGCTAGAATCTCATTTAACTACTAAATGCCCTAATCGGCATACAAAGCCCAGATGTAAACTACTTCCCGATTTTTATTTACGGAGCCATTTAATCTAACCTATCTCACCATCCGGTGCCCTGAAAATTATTGAACGCCTTATAATCTTGGTTGGACATAATTGCCCTTCACCTTTCCAAAATGGACAATTGTGTCCCATTATCTTCATTTTTTATTTTTCCATCAACATATACATTCAATTTACAATATGCACCATTTACACACAACAATTCATTCAAAACACCACTCAATCCCTAACTTCCCTAAAGTGGCAGAATTCCACCATAGGTTCCAACACATTCCTTTTCTCAATTTCTTGTTCCAATTACAACAAAATCAAGCCAATTTCATTCTAAAGCCCTAATTATAACCAATTGAAATCTCTACAACAAAATCACCAAAAACCCTAATTCTTACCTTGCCAATTTCTTCAAATTGATGACTCCTTCAAGCTCCAAACTAGAATTCAACTCAATCTAAGCCAAGAATACACATAAGAACATCAATTTAAGAATTCTTGAAAGCTCACTTATCAAACTCATAAAACAATGCTTTTCTTACCACTTTTTCTTGAATTTTCACTAATTGAGGCTTCAATTGAGCTTAGGGATTGGTATGTAACCTTATTTTGGCTTGATTAAGCATGAAAAATCATGAAAAAAATTTGAATAGTCACTGTAGCAACACCACCCTTTGAAGCTCGAATTTATCTTTTTTTTTTGTCTAAGTGTTGGTTTTGATCTCTCTTCAAATTTCTACACTCTTCTAACATATATATAGTGCTCCCTCAATTGACCATTTTGCCCTTCAGCTTACTTAAAACTTCTAATTTGCCATTAGTTCAAATGAAAAGATTTAATTGGTTTCTTTATAACTATCTAGTTAGAATAGTCAAAAGAACTAACTAGAGTTTTCAACTTGGCAATCCATGAGATTGTTTCTAATTGGTCAATTCCTTAATATATGGATTGTATTTCTCAACAAAGGCTTGTTCCATTCATAACCCTTAAATGGAAATTCATGTAGTAAATTAGGATTTCCTTTTCTAAGCCAATAGAGAAAAATTCCAAAAATATTCTAGGGTTGTTCGGCATACCGATCGAGTGTGAAATTACCAAATTAGGTCTAATATCTCGCACGTGCACTGTAAAGGGAATATTTCTAATAGGGTTAAAACCGAGTAACCCTACGGTGTCTTATTTGCTCTATACCGAAATCTAGGCGCCAATACTACTAATAGGGATTGGATATTACATTTCCTTTCCTTATTTGTACTTGATTACATAAGGCAATGTCTCAATAAATTCAATCCATTTAGCATGCCTTCGGATGAGTTTTCCTGACTCTTCAAATGCTTTAAGCTCTCATGATCAGTGTGAATGACAAACTCTTTGGGCCATAAATAATGCTGCCATGTCTCTAAAGCTCGAACCAATGCTTACAGCTCCTTGTCATAGGTTAGATAATTCAAGGTTGCCTCACTTAGCTTTTCATTAAAGCCGGCTAACGGTAGTCTCTCCTGCATCAAAACAGCTCCAATACTTACACATGAAGCATCACATTCAATTTCAAATGTTTTAGTAAATTCAGGTAAAGCTAATAATAGTGCATTACAAAGTTTATCCTTAAGCAAGTTAAACGCCTCTTCTTACGCCTTTTTCCACTTGAATCTGATACTCTTCTTTATCACCTTCGTCAATGGTGCAACTAAGGTACTGAAATCTTTGACAAACCTTCTATAAAACTTGCCAAACCATGGAAACTACGCACATCCCCAATTTACTTAGGTGTCAGCCATTCCTTGATCGCCTTGACCTTTTCATCGTCTACTTCAATTCCCTTGGTTGAAACAACAAAACCCAAAAATACAACTATATCTGTACAAAAGCAGCACTTTTTTAGATTAGCAAATGACTTTTCTTGCCTTAAGACATTAAGTAATAATTGCAAGTGTTCAACATGCTCTTCCACGCTCTTGCTATACACTAAGATGTCATCAAAGTAAACAACAACAACTTTACCAATGAATGTGCGCAAAACATGATTCATTAAATGCATGAATGTACTAGGTGCATTAGTTAAACCAAAAGGCATTACTAACCACTCATATAAACCACGTTGTATTTTAAATGCAGTTTTCCATTCATCACCTTCATGCATCCTAATTTGATGATATCCAATTTTTAAATCAATCCTAGTAAACACACAAGACCCATGTAACTCATCTAACCTAGGAATTAGATATCTATACTCTACAGTGATTTTGTTGATGACGTGAGAATCAACACCTATACGCCAAGATCTATCCTTCTTAGGTACCAATAACTCAAGAATGGCACATGGACTCATACTCTCACGCACATATCCTTTCTCAATTAATTTACCAACTTTATTTTCTAACTCCTTCGTCTCCTCGGGATTAGTTCTATAGGCAAGTTTATTAGGAATTTGTGCACTAGGCACAAAATAAATTTGGTTCTCAATCCTTCTATTTGGTGGCAGTCCATGTGGTATATCCTCAAGGAACACGTCCTTAAAATCCTACAACAAATTATGCACAACACTAGGCAAAGAAGAATCAAGGTCAGAGTTAGCTAAATAAGTGTCTTTGTACACAAATACATACATAGATTGTTTAGCCGCGTAGGCTGCCCTCATGTCACTCTCTTTTGTATAACCACTCATTTTTTTCTCATTTTGATTCTTTTCACTCAAGCTCTCCTTTTTCTTTGCACTTCTCTTATCTTTTTCATGCATACTTTGAATTTGATTTTCTTTCAAGCTCTCGGCCTCACTAGTATTCTCACTCTCCAATCTCTTTTGTCCACTCTCATACTTTTGCTCACTCTCTCTAATCCTAATCTAATCCTCATAAACTTGTCGCGATGTCAAAGGAATGAGTGTGTATGTTTTCCCTTGGTGAGTATATATCTATTTTTGTACCCATTTGACAGGACCCGACCCGAGACCCTCTACTATAGATCCCAGCGGCCCTGCCGGGGACCCCGACGGAAGTTCCTCAAAACCTAACTAGGTAAGTTGCGAAATTTCGTGAGGCGAACTCCTTTTTAGTTCTTGCTATTACTGAGAAAATCTTGTAATATATATGAAAACTACATCTTAAATTTTCAAAAAAAACGAGCAGAGTTTCCCCTGTTTTTCGAAAAATCCATATAAAATCTGCAAAGAAATTTCACTTCTATTTCAAACATTTCTCAATACTACCAATTCGGACCTCCAATCCTTTCCAAGTCAAATCCAACACAACTCAATTAGTTCATTTGAATCACAAATGAGCATAATCATAAAAAGTAAAAACGATCATCATAAAACTGAAATCTCTTCTTGTTGGTTCAAAATATACATACAAATATACATGCCTACAATTATTATGCATAAAGTAAAGGGTGCTATTTAGCACATTTACATGTACAAAAAAATGATCATTTGATTTGGCCCACTACTCGGCAATAGGAGAATTAACAGCTTGCGTACCAAGACCTGCACATGGGAAAGGGGTTTAGAAAACATAAAACACAAAATGAGTGAGCTAAAGGAGCTCAGTGAGTGCAAATAAAATTTCAAATAGCATAACATTATGTATAGATAGCAAAATTCTAAAGTACATGCATAAATCGTGCTTCTAAAACTGATGTAAAGCTGTAAAATGGTTTTTAATATCATATGCTGATGAAATCTTGCCGAGCGGGTTTTATCTACATTTGTGGAAAACAATATCCAAAATCTATGTAATACAATAACTACCATATGCATATAAATGCATAAAATGCTATCGGTAGATCGAAAACTAGTAAAGTCCTCGCTTGGCCATTTTCTTTCTAAACTGTACCAATGGTAACCCTAAAGCTCTACACGCAACGACTCAACTAGCACTGCACACGTGAGTAGATCACGGGGCACCTCAACTAGCAGCACCCACAGTGACATCTCAAGACATCTCATTGGCTATGCAGCGGAATCCTACATCACATATATATAACGAGACAATACCCCCTACACATAAAGCGACTCACATGACTCGACACCCTGACTTCCCAGAGTTAGTGACTCGCCCCCCATGACCTGCCCATGTGTACGGGATATACCGACCGGGTCTAATACAATCTCTATCACTATAATCTGAGGGTACCAATGACCTTTAAAATAAATGTAGAAATTTTAAAACTGTTTCTTAAACCGAACGTGTAAATTCATATCTATGGATACATATCAAGATCATAATCATGTTTATGCATTGAAAACTCATAAAACATACATTTTTATTATACAGAAACATAATAAAAGAAAGATAGCAGAAAAAGGCAGATTTTTCACTCACAACCGCTCCGCGCTCAATTTTGCTCCCGATTTCTACTCCCGTTACCGCTCTCGGTTATCTTCACATACGCGTCATAAATGACATTTAGAACCAAATCGAATGCTAGAATCTCATTTAACTACTAAATGCCTTAATCGGCACATAAAGCCCGGATGCAAACTACTTCCCGATTTTCATTAACGGAGCCATTTAATCTAACCTATCTCACCATCCGGTGCCCTAACAATTATTGAACACCTTATCATCTTGGTTGGACATAATTGCCCTTCACCTTTCCAAAATGGACAATTGTGTCCCATTATCTTCATTTTTTATTTTTCCATCAACATATACATTCAATTTACAATATGCACCATTTACGCACAACAGTTCATTCAAAACACCACTCAATCCCTAACTTCCCTAAAGTGGCAAAATTCCACCCTAGGTTCCAACACATTCCTTTTCTCAATTTCTTGTTCCAATTAGAACAAAATCAAGCCAATTTCATTCTAAAGCCCTAATTACAACCAATTGAAATCTCTACATCAAAATCACCAAAAACCCTAATTCTTACCTTGCCAATTTCTTCAAATTGATGACTCCTTCAAGCTCCAAACTAGAATTCAACTCAATCTAAGCTAAGAATACACACAAGAATATCAATTGAAACATTCTTGAAAGCTTACTTATCAAACTCATAAAACAATGCTTTTCTTACCTCTTTTTCTTGAATTTCTACTAATTGAGGCTTCAATTGAGCTTACGGATTCATATGTAACCTTATTTTATGATTACACCTAAACAATCATGAAAAAAAAAACTGAAATTTCACTGTAGCAGCACCTTCCCCCCTTGCACGAATTTGCTCTCTTTTTTGCCCTAAGTGTTGGCTTTTGATCTCTTGAAAATTCTGCAAACTTCCAACATATATATAGTGCTCCCTCAATTGACCATTTTGCCCTTCAACTTACTCAAAATTTCTAATTTGCCATTAGTTCAAATGAAAGGATTTAATTGGTTCCTTTGTAACTATCTAGTTAGAATAGTCAAAGGAACTAATTAGAGTTTTCAACTTGGCAATCCATGAGATTGCTTCTAATTGGTCCATTCCTTAATATATGGATTGTATTTCTCAACAACGGCTTGTTCCATACATAACCCTTAAATGAAAATTCATGTAGTAAAGTAAAATTTCCTTTTTCCAAGCCAATAGAGAAAAATTCAAAAAATATTCTAGGGTCGTTCGGTGCTCCGATGGAGTGTGAAATTACTAAATTAGGTCTAATATCTCTCACGCGCACTATAAAAAAATATATTTCTAATAGGGTTAAAATTGAGTAACCCTACGGTGTCTTATTTGCTCTATACCAAAATTTAAATGCCAATACTACTAATAGGCATTGGATATTACACCATTATGCAGTACTCTCCTATCATACTGCCAAGGACACCCCAACAACACATGTCCAGCTTGCATTGGTACTACATCACATAAGACCTCATCTCTATACCTTCCAATGGTGAACGGAACTCGTACTTACTTGTTCACCCTTACTTCTCAACAATCATGGAACCATTGCAACTTGTATGGCCTTGGATGCTTCGGCAGGTTCAATTTTTCTACAAGCAAAGTACTAGTAACATTAGTATAACTATCACCATCAATAATCAAACTACATATCTCATCCTTGATTTCACATATGGTATGAAAAATATTCTCGCATTGCACTTCGTCATCTTCCTGAACTTGCATATTCAAAGCACGCCTCATCACAAGTGTTATTTGTTCTTTAGGATACTGATACTCTCCTTCAACATCACTACAATCCTCCAAACGTGGCACAGATTCCTCACAAATTTAAAGCACTTAATATCCCTAGATCGACCTTGTGACACATCATTCGCAATATGCTCTTGGCTACTCCCAGCGCCATTACTTCTATTTTGATCAAACTTGAATTTGTTTGGTGCTTTATCCTCTCATTTATTCCATTTTTGCTTCCATGTTGAGGAAGAATTCGAATTTAGACTATACTTTGATGTTGTACTCCTTCCTTTAAGCTATATTTCAACCTTAATTACCATGTGAACCATGTCCTCCATCGCCACGTAATGGAGCAACTCGACTATATCAACTATGTTCTTATTTAGCACATGTAGAAACCTCTCAATTGTTGCTTCTCTATCCTCCTCAATGTTGGCCTTACACATGGTAATCTCTATTTCCTTGTAATATTCCTCTACACTTTTACTTCCTTGAGTAAGCCCTTGTAACCTACGATAAAGCTCACGGTAATAGTGGTTAAGAACAAATCATTTTCTCATATTTGCCTTCATCTCATCCCAAGTGTCAATTGGCCTTTCACGATTTCTCTTCCTTTCTTTCACCTTTTGATCCCACCAAATTAATGTATAATCTGCAAATACAGAGGCTGCTAACCTCACCTTTTTCTCCTAAGAAAAATGATGGCATTCAAACACCAATTCTACCTTCCTCTCCCATTCTAAATACACATCAGAATCTAACCTTCCTTTGAATTATGGAATCTCCATTTTGATACTATCGAAATCCCTATCTTGCCTATCTTTCCATCTATCAGAGTCTCTTTCCATCCTAGGTCGCCTATATCCATGACCGCCTCTACCACCACCTCTATGGCCTCTCAGATATCTCCCCATATTAACAGTATAAGGTTTATCAAACTCCTCATCTCTCAAATTTGCACCAATATCATCAACATCATCCTTATGCAGATCCAGAGTCCTTCTTTGCCATTCTTGTGGTAAATTAGCATTCACATCATCTTGCTTCTCCAACTTATCTAATCTATCATTAACATTATTGAGAATAATATCCAGATGTTCAAAATGCTTGAACATTGCTTGCAAGGTGAGTTGTTCATTTTTTTCTCCATCGAAAATGCTTTTCTCCTAGTTCTGTGACATGATTGAAATAAGAAAAAAAGAAAACCTAAGAAGAAGGTTAGAATACCTCACAAACACTACCTCACGTGTTTAACCTTACTCCCTCATAAACAGCACTCAACTCTTGTGTTTAACACTCAATTAAATTTCGCTTTTACCCTTTAATGCACTCACACACTCTTGCCTTTTACCTCTCTAACTTTCCTGACTAAGTTCTTTATTGAACTAAGGACTTTGTGAACCAAAATCAGTCTAGTAATTCATAAAACCTAGAGTGATCACGCAAGAGTTTTAAGGAAAATGAAAGAAACACGATTTTAGAATTGAAAAATAGTAATTCGACAAGGGTCAAATGAAACAAGGAATAATGAAAGAATAAAAGCATAGGCTATTTAGTTTCTCCTTCTGCATCAGCACACAACCTAGAATTTGCCTGGAAGAGTCACAATATATAGTAAATCCGTCCTTCCCCGATGGAAATGTAAGCACTGGGGCTGAAGTCAACCTTCGCTTTAGCTCTTCGAAACTCTACTGGCACGCTTCCGACCATAAAAACTTCTATTCTTTCCAAGTTAGTTTAGTCAGAGGAGCGGCTATATTTGAAAATCCCTCTACAAACTACCTATAATATCCAGCCAAACCCAACAAACTACGGACCTCCGTCACATTCGTGGATTGCCTCCAATTCACTATGGCTTCAATCTTCTGGGGATCTACTGTTACCCCTTATGTAGAGATTACATGCCCAAAAAATGCAACCCTATCTAGGAAGAATCTATATTTATTGAGTTTGGCGTATAGTCGATGCTCTATTAACGTTTGCAAAATAATCTTCAAATGTTCTGCATGCTCTTACTTACTGCTTGAATAAACCAATATATCATCAATAAATACTATCACAAACAGATATAAATAAGATAGAAAAACTCTGTTCATGAGATCCATAAAAGCAACTAGGGCATTAGTCAGCTCAAAAGGCAAAATCAAGAATTCATAATGTCCATATCGAGTCCTAAAGGATGTCTTAGGAACATCTTCCTCCCAAATTTTCAGTTGATGATAGCCTGACCTCAGATCTATCTTGAAAAATACTCTGGCTCCCTGTAGCTGATCAAAAAATCATCAATTCTCGAAAGTGGATATTGATTACACATCATTACTTTATTCAGTTCCCTGTAATCAATGCATAATCTCATACTTCCGTCTTTCTTATTTACAAGCAAAATCGGTGCCCCCCAAGGAGAAGTACTTGGTTTGATGAAACCCTTATTCACCAATTCTTCTAGCTAAACCTTCAGTTCTTTTAATTCTATAGAAGCCATTCTGTAGGGTGCTTTGAAAATTGGTTGCATTACAGGGGCTACTTCTATTCGAAACTCTATCTCCTTATCTGGAGGTAAGCCCGAAAGATCCTCTGGGAATACATTCAAAAACTCTCTAACCACTAGAATATCCTCCAATTTCGTTCCATCGTCTCTTACTTCTATGGCATAGACTAAGTACCCCTGACACGATTTCTGAAGCATCTTTTTTGCCCTCATTACTGACACCATACTGTCGGGAAGTGATTTTTGTATCCCACAAAATGACTTCTGTTCCCCCTGAGCTACATAATCTAACTTCTTTTCGAAAATAATCCACTGAGGTTCGATATTTAGACAACCAATCCATCCCCAAAGTCACATCAAACTCACTTATGGCCAGCAAAATCAAATCTCCCATAAACTCTTGGCCCTCAATACTGATTTTACTACCCCTATACACTCTTTCTGCTACAATAGAGTCTCATGTAGGAAGAGACACTACTACTGCGCCATCTAACAACTGGGGCACTATACTAGCATTTGCAGTAAACTTTATAGAAATAAAAGAATGGGTCGCTACAGGATCTATCAGTACAAAAACATCTCGATTAAAAATTGACATCGCATCTGTCACAACCGTTGGGGCCGCATCTGCCTCGGACTAAGTGACTCACGCACATAGCCCTTCTCTAAGAGCTCACCAACCTGCCTTTTGATCTCCTTTGCTTCCTCCAGATTATATCTATATGCTGGTCTGTTAGGAAGTGAAGCTCTAGGCACCAAATCAATTTGATGCTTTAACCCTCGAATTGGTGGTAATCCCAATGGCTGCTCTTCTGGAAATACATCTTTGAACTCTTTACGCAACTCCACAACCTGCCTTGGCAAATCCATACCCTCCACTTGCAATAAAGGCTTTGCCCAAGCCATGAAAACAACCCCTACAGAAGCTAGTGCTTGATCAATATCTCCCTTTTTGGCTAACATAAGCCCCTTACCCAATTCCACCATTTTTCTTTGATTTCGCAACTAATCTTCTCTAACTTGTTGAGAACTTAATGGCATCAAATTTACTTTCTTCCCATTCAGTACAAATGAATAAGTGTTTCTTCTTCTATTATATGTCATATCATTTTCAAACTGCCGTGGACGTCCTAATAACACATGACTAGCTGTCATAGGAACTACATCATATAAAACCTCATCATGATAGGTTTTAATGGAAAATGGTTCGTGAACTTGTCTTGTAACCCGGATTTCTCCATTTTCATTAAGCCAATGCAATTTGTATAGTTTAGGGTATGGAACAGTAGTTAATCCCAGTTTCTCAACCAAAGTAATAGATGCAATATTGGTACAACTACCATTATCGATAATCATAGCACAAACTTTATCTCGAATTTGACATCTTGTATGAAAGATGTTTTCACGTTTCTCCACACTAATATCAACTTCAGCACTCAAAACCCTTTGAATTACTAATAAATTTCCCTCAATTGGCTCAAGATTCTCTTCTTGTTCAGTCACTTCAACTTCAGATTCTTCTTCTGTTTCGGCCTCATCTTCACTTACAAGATCTTCATGCCTCCATTGTAAAACCATCACCCTCTTATTTGGACATTTAGAAGCAATATTCCCATTCCCCAAGCACTTGATGTCTCGCGACCTCTTGAGAAATTAAGGTTCAAATACCTTCTCCTTTCCTTTCACCAAACCTGAACTAGCACTTCCCTTGCTAAACTCTATTTTCTCATCACGTTTAGGTGTGTTCGATGTCCCAGAATGTGAAGTAACAACCTTTGTATTACTTGATATAGTTGACCTCATATGGATACCCCTCTTTTTTGCTGTCTTTCGACTTTAGTTGCAAGTTTTATGACATCCTCAAGAAATATGAAGGGCTGTAACTCAACAACATTAGCTGTGTCCCTCTTCAATCCATCAAGGAATCTAGCTATTGTTTGCTCTTGAGGTTCATTCAAATCACAGGGAATCAGCAACAGCTTAAATTCTTTCACATACTTCTCCACACTGAAGGAACCTTGTCACAAAGTCTAGAGTTTGATGTATAATTCTTATTTATAGTAATCCGGAATAAATCTCTTCTTCATTAACCTTTTCATAAGTGGCCAGTTAGTAACTTCTTCTTCTTCATCCCTTCTTCGCTACGCTTTTAAGTTTTCCCACCACAAAAGTGCATAATCGGTAAACTCAAGTACTGCTACCTTATACTTCTTTGCCTCAGGGTACTCATGCGAATCAAACACCCTTTCTACCTTTTGAACCCATTCAAGATACTCATCAAGAGAACTAGTACCTCTAAATGGTGGTATATTAAGTTTGATACCACTAGTAGGGTCATTTTGCTGCCTCTTTATCCTACTCCTATCTTCAGCCTCATCATCCCTATTTAGGGCATCTCTAGCATCCCCTATGTCATTCCGAGGTACCCTACGCCCTACCTGCCTTTGTTGGGGTTGCAAAGTATTTCTTTGCATCATTTCTATAATTGCAGCAAGTTGTCCACGAATTTTAGTAATCTCACCTCGAAATTCATCATGAGCTCGTTATAAGCCCATGAGTTGAGCTTGTTCTAAACTTAGTCCCTTTGGTACTCTATTTGCATTATCTTCAGCCATTATTAACAAAAAAACCCAAACAAAGTATGAACAATGAACAACACAACCAGTAGCTAAAACACACTTCTCAAACTGAATTTTTTCACCAATCCAGTAAATAAAATCAAATAGCAACAATTGACTCAAATTCAAAATTTCTAGGTTCAGGAACAACTCAACTCAGCCAAATCATCTCCAGTCCACAAACTACTAAGAATTAATATTAATGCTTCAGAGTTGCAATTCAAAAACTACTAACCTCAAATATTAGAGACCCAACCTGATGAATAACCCCACGAAATTATATAAAACAAAAACAACAAGAGACCTTCAATAGCTGAAACTTCAGTTTGCACACTGAAATCCTATGCTCTAGTGCCAGATGATGTGCCTTGATTTAAAAAAAAATAGATTATTCCAAAATTTGAATAAAAATCTGGTTCTTTTGTTTTTTTTTTTCTTTAAGTGTTTAGGTTGAATTGTAACAAAATTAAATGGAAATGTTGATGGAGGATAGAACTAAAAAGATACCTTGATAAGTTAGATGGACGTCGCTAGGATCAATTTAGGATTTGACGCCACACTCTTGGTAATCAAAGAATGATAAGTCACTAACTGTCTTTAAGAGCTAGAAATCTTGAGAAGACAATTTTGAGAGAGAAAAAGCTATTCTATTTTATGCTTCTAATTCTAGAATGAGGCAACTGCCTCTATAAGACTTTAAGATGCCTTCTAAAGGCTTACAAAATAAGGGAAAACCCTAATATTACTTAATTAACTTTAAAATCCTAAAATAAGCCTAATCTGACTTAACAATTTAAAATAAAGCTAAACAATTTCAAAATGGCCCAAACACATATAAATAGCAACATAAGAAGCAAATTAAGCCCAATAGCATGGAAAGAAAGCCCCCAGCTGCTTCCTTAAGCCCAACATCACCAAACATCTTTAAATCACGTCCCAATCTCTAATTGAAGACAAATAAACACCTTTAACTCATTTCCATTCAGATCGCAAGCTTTTAATCCCATAAAAGTTTCGATAGCTCCAGTTTGACTACTTATGGCCCTTTGAAGCTGTTTGGACTTAGCCTTTGTTATTGGACCATCTGAAACCTCTTTTATGCTCAGCTCACCTTCTTGAGTTGATTTAGAATCTTCATGATGCACATCAACTACCTACCTAGAAACATCTACAACCGTACCGACTTCAATGGCTAAATAATTGCAAAGAAGTCAAGGTAACAAAACAGGTGTTGGTGGCATTTCCATTGGTATGTACGAGGATGAGGTACTTTGCGTTGTGGTACAAGTACACGTATTTACATCCTATTGGGATGATTATGTAGTTTGATCAGTGAGTCACACATGACAGTTACACCAATATGTACTCTTTTATAATTAAAAAGCAGCCTATAACACTTGTGCCACTGACTCCAAAACAAGTTCTTGAAGACCAACTCAAGATGCCAAAAGTGAGTGAAAAAAGAAAAGAAAAAGAGACAGAGAGAGAGAAAAGAAAAAGAGAATGGCAAAAGCATGAAAGAGATGAGAAGAAAAGTGATAGAGTTGCAGCCTTGGTGAGTGCAAGAGAGAAAAAACACAACTACATTACAAAAGAAAAGTGTGATCAACAGAGCTTCATTTGCACAACAACCCCTTATATTACTCATGTACAATTAAACCCTTTGTGCAGTAACGATCTTGCCGAATCTTTGTTGAGTAGCATTATTTCTCTTTTGCGGGAATTCGAGGATGTAATTCCTGAGGAGGTGCCTCTAGGTTAAACTCGAATTCAAAGAATTGAACATCAAATTGATTTTATACCCGATGCAACACTTCCAAACCTACTAGCTTATAGAAATAATCTCGAAGAGATAAAAGAACCTCGACGACAGGTTAACGAGCTGATGGAAAAGGGGTATATTAGAGAGAGCACGAGTACTTGTGCAGTTCCAGTGATACTAGTGCCTAAGAATGGTGGAACATTGAGGATGTGTGTTGATTGTTGATCCATCAATAACATTACAGTAAATTATCGCCATCCAATTCCTCAATCAGATGATGTATTAGATGAATTACATAGTTCTTGTATGTTTTCTAAGATCGATCTCAAGAGTGGATACCATCAAATTAGGATGTAAGAAAGTGATGTCTGGAAAACTGTATTTAAAATAAATTATGGTTTATATGAGTGGTAAGTTAATATGCCTTTTGGATTAACTAATGTGCCTAGTACTTTCATGAGACTTATAAAGCATATTTTGCATGCTTTCATTGGCAAATTTTTAGTTGTCTACTTTGATGATATCCTAATCTATAGCAAAATTTTGGTCAATCACGTTGAACAATTAAAACTTGTTATAGAGGTTTTAAGGAAAGAAAGATTGTTTGCTAACCTTAATAAATGTACCTTTTTCACGGATAAGTTTGAATTTTTTTGTTTTTGTTGTAAGTGCTCATGGGATTAAGGTCAACAAGAAAAAGGTGAAGGCAATTCAAGATTGACCAACGCCTACTTTGGTGAATCAGGTAAAAAGCTTCCATGGCTTGACTAGTTTTTATCAACACTTTGTTTGGGATTTCAGTAGCATAGCCGTACCTTTAACTGAAGTCATCAAGAAGAATGTTCTATTTAAGTGGGGAGAGGAGCAAGAAAAGGCATTTAAGTTCATCAAAGAAAATTTGACCAATGTAACTTTGATTGGTTTACCTAACTTCAATAAAATGTTCCAAATTAAGAGTGATGCTTTAGATATAAGTTCTAGAGGCATGTTGATGTAAGAGGGAAAACTAGTTGCATACTTTAGTGAGAAATTGAGTAGGATAGCCCTAAATTATCCCACTTACGATAAAGAATTGTATGCATTGGTTCAAACTCTAAAGATTTGGTAGCACTACCTATGGTTGAAAGAGTTTATGATTCACACGTATCATGAATATTTAAAGCATTTAAAGGGGAAGCATAAGTTAAGCAGATGCCATGCCAATTGGGTGGAGTTCATTGAAACATTCCCCTATATGATCAAATACAAACAAGGTAAAGAAAATATAGTTGCCAATGCACTATCTTGCATATACGTTTTGCTTTTAACCCTTGATGCTAAATCACTTGAATTTAAGTACATTAAGTAGCTGTATGCAACAGACTCTAATTTAGGTGACTTGTTTAAAAATTTCACTAAAAAGGCAAGTGGGAAGTTCTATTTTCATGATGATTTTCTGTTTAGAGAAAATAAATTTTGTGTTCTACATTCATCCTTGCGTGAATTACTTTTTTGAAAAGCACATAATGATGGTTTGATGGACCACTTTGGGGTAGATAAGATTTAGGTATGTTGCATGAGCATTTCTTTTGGCTATAGATGAAACGTGATGTAGAGAGGATTTGTGCGAGATGCATTACTTGAAGGCAAGCTAAGTTTAGGCATCAACCACATGGGTTGTACATACCCGTCCTTATTTCTAGTGTACCTTGGGATTGATGTCTCTATGAATTTTGTTTTAGGCTTACCTAGGACTAAGAAGGAGAGAGACTCAGTTTTCATGGTTGTTGGTAGATTCTCTAAGTTAGAACATTTTATTGCATGCTATAAAACTGATGGTACATCACATATAACTAATTTGTTTTTCAAGAAGATTGTTAAATGCATATCATGCCCAGGACTATTGTTTCTGATCAAGATGAACAGTTCTTGAGCTACTTTTGGAAGACTTTATGGTGAAAGTTGGTAACTAAATTATTGTTCTCTACTACATGTCACCTATAAACTAATGATCAAACTGAAGTAGCGAATAGGTCTTTACTTATTTTGGTGTGTGATATCGTACAAAAAAATTTAAAAACACGGGAAAACTGTCTACCATATGTTGAATTTACTTTTAATCACTGTGTTCATTTTATAAACAAGTTTTCACCATCTTAGATTGTTTATAGTTTTAATCTACTAACTCCTTGGATTTAACTCCTCTACCTTTAAGTGAACAGATTGACTTAGATGGCAATAAGAAAGCTGATTTTATTAAGTAGATCCATGATGATGCGAACTAGGTTGCCAAAAATATCACAAGAGGTCTCTATAAATATATGAGAGATGAGGGAGAACAAAAAATAAAATTGATGAAATTAATATTGAGAGTTTTCTCTTAAATTCTTCAAAGAACTATTATTAAAACTTATCAAGATTTTATCTTTCTCTCAGACTTATCACTCACAACTTCTCATCTATCTAAAGTGTGGCGTCTACTATCTTCTTATACCTCTGGTTCTTATCTCTTATAGATAACGAGTCAAGGTTCTTTATTTTGTTTATATAAAAATTTGAATTAGAACGATCCTTGGCAAATGAACCTCATTGAGCGTCGGGTCTCACTTTTCTTTGTGAGATTCACATCATTTGGTATCAGAGCTTAGGCTCTAATTAGGTTTGAACTGTCATTTTAATTTTCATTGATTGTTCTTTCTTTTAAATCAGCAACTTTATTTTAGTCTCTAAAAAATATCTGTAGCCTATATCAACTTTCTTGTTTATTTTTGTCTGTTATTTAATTTAATTCTTCAAGTTCTGTTATTACATATAAATAAATAAAAAAGAGAAAAAAAATTCAGATTCCATATTTACCTTTCTAAATTTAAAAAAAAAACACGAGTGAAAGTTGAGTGAATCATTCTTTGAGTGAAACACGTGAGGGAGTGTGCGAGGTTTTTTTCTTGTTTTTCTAACTTTGTTTTGTAGCAAACATGTTAAACAACAAGGAAAAAAATACTTCTGAAGTTGCATTGAAAAAGGTTGATTCAAAGTTTCTCATGAAAGCTTTAATGGGTGAGATGAGAAAATTGTTGAAAGTAAAGGTGGAGCAAGTTCGTAAACGAATAGATAAATTGGAATCTAGTACACAAAGAGTGCAGACACCTAGAGTTCCTAAATTGTGAATTCAAGATAGGCGTACTACCATGAATTATGATGGCATTGATGAAGATGCTTGGGATAAATTGTTGAATATGGCTAAGGAGCTAGACAAACAACTAAGTAGGAAGAGTTCTACAGGATATGGCCAAAACTCTAGTTCCACTCATCTTTGAAACTGGATTGGAGTAAAAGCAATGAGTAAGCTGATTCTAATTTCAAAGCAAAACCAATGAAGGGTCAAAACGTGGGAGACAGCCAAGGTCATATTGCATCTCAATGTCCAAATCAAAGTGCATTGATTCTAAGTGATAACCATGTCATTGAAATTGAAAGTAAGAAGTCAGATGACAAATCTATACACTCGTTGGAAGATGCAAGTGATGGAATGGAGTACCCAATATATGGTAAGCTGACGGTTACTAAGTGTACATTAAGTTTGCAAATCAAAGAAGATGAAAATGAATTTGTTAACATATTTCCCGAAGAGATACCTAATGCTTTACCACTAATAAGGGGGATCGAGCATCAGATCAACTTTATACCTAGAGCATTAATTCCAAATATTACAGCCTATAAAAATAATCCCAATGAGACAAAGGAACTTCAAATACAGATTTGCGAGCTCATAGAGAAGAGGTACGTGTGTAAGAGCATGAATCATCCTGCTATTCCAGTATTGCTTTTGCCTAAGAATGATAGATTGTAGAAGATGTGTGTTGATTGTTACGCTATAAAAAATATCACTACAAAGTTTAAGAAAGTTGTATTTGAACCTGGTAAAGATTTGAGGACAAATCCTTTTCAAAGAGGGGGAATGATGGGAACTAAGTTGCCAAAAATATCACAAGAGGTCTCTATAAATATATGAGAGATAAGGGAGAACGAAAAATAGAATTGATGAAATTAATATTGAGAGTTTTCTCTTAAGTTCTTCAAAGAACTATTATTAGAACTTATCAAGATTTTATCTTGTGGCGTTTTTTCAGACTTATCACTCACAACTTCTCATTTATCTTGAGTGTGGCATCTACTATCTTCTTATATATCTGGTTCTTATCTCTTATAGATAATGGGTTAAGGTTCTTTTTTTTTGTTTATATAAAAATTTGAATTAGAACGATCTTTGGCAAAGGAACCTCATTGAGCGTCGGGTCTCACTTTTCTTTGTGAGGTTCACATCACATGAGAAAGTGAAGCAAAATATATAATGGTAGATGAAGCAATATGTCAAGCAAGCTAATAAGGGATATAAGAAGATTGCCTTTGAACTAATAGATTGGGTTTGGCTACATACGAGAAAGGACCGCTTTCCCAACAAAGACATTCTAAACTCCTTTCTATGTGTGATGAGTAGTTTCAAGTGTTTGAACGCATCAATGACAATGCCTACAAACTTGAATTACCTAGTGAGTATGGTGTTAATGCTAACTGTAATGTTTCTGACTTATCTTCTTTCGATGTAGGTGATGATAAAAATGAAGATTTAAGGATAAATCTTCTTCAAGAGGGGGAGAATGATGCAAACGAAGCTGTACAACCTATACACATATAAGAAGAAGAACTCATATGTGGGCTTAGAGGGACTCTTGAGACACGTGGGCTTGGAAGGGCTCAAGGCCAATAATCACATGATCAATTATGCTTGCCAAGTGGGACAATCATAAGACTTAGAGCCAAACATTTTTAAAAAGTATTAAATTGGCTAATTCAACAAGTTTATGAGATGTCAAACATATAGTGGCGTCCCCTATTCACCTTGATTCTGACTTATCACCTTGATTCTTGTGTGTCCTTAGGTTTCTTAGTGTGGCATCCCTTATTCAACCGTAGTCTTGGTTCTGACCTTGCTAGGTCATGTGTCACGACTCATCAAACTTGTGTCTTAAAGATCTTGGGGTTGATTCTATGTTTTAATGTTGGGTTTCGTCACATTATTGGCGAGGTTTATATCACAAAGTCTTACACAAGTGTCTAAAAGTGTTGAAACCACAAGGAGATGATATATCTATGATTCAGGCCAACATAGAGGAGAACAAAGAAGCTACTATGGTTAGGTTCACAGTTGGTTTGAGCTGTGATATTGCAAACATAATGGAGTTTTAACATTATGTTGAATTAAATGACATAGTGCACATAGATATAAAAGTGGAGTACCAATTGAAGATGAAGGGTTTCACAAGAATTGGGAAGAATTTAGGTTTTTCTTCAACATGAAAACTGAATTAGAGTATAAAGAATGAAAAACCTAATTTCAAGTATAAGGCCGAAACCTCCAAAAATAATATAGATGGAGGTGCATAAAACAAAGGTAAATATGATTTACAAACTTCTAAAAAATTGAGATATCAAAGACTACAAGAATTTGAAAATAGGTCATATTACATCTTAATACCCAAACAATAGAGTGATGATATTAAAAGTTAATGGTGATATTGAAACCAAATGTGAATCTAATTATGAGCCCATACCACCTTTAAAGAATGCAAGTGATATTAAATATCTGGTTGAAGGAGATCTTTTAGTTTCTATTAGATTTCTTAGTATGCAAATCAAAGAAGATGAGAAGGTACAACATAATAATATTTTTCATACTAGATGCCATGTTAATGATAAGGTATGTAGCATAATTATTGATGGGGGAGTTGTACTAATGTATCTAACACTAGTTTGGTGGAAAAATTAAATATAACAAATTTGAAACATCATAGGTCATGTAAGTTCTAATGGCTGAATGATTGTGGAGAAGTTAAATCAAATAAACAAGTGCTAGTTTCATTCTCAATTCAGAGATATAAGGATGAGGTTTTGTGTGATGTAGTGCCAATGCATGCAGCGCACATTCTTTTAGGGTGACCATAGTAGTATGATAGGTATGTAATTCATGATGATTGCACTAATAGATACTATTTTGTACTTAGTGGAAAATTAATTACTTTTGCACCTTAAACCTCATGACAAGTTTATAAAGATCAAGTGAAGTTAAAAGGGAGAGTGATATAAAAATACAGAGTAATAGTTTAAAAACAAGAGAGGCTGAAACTAAGAGGAGAGAAAAAGAGAGTGAAAAAGGAAAGGAAGCTTCAATTAGTAAGGAAAGGAAAGAGAGAAAACAATTGAATTTCTATGCAAGAGAGAGTGAGACCAAAAAATCCTTATTTTTGAAATCAGCCTATGATTGTACTTTTATACAAAGAGGCTTGTTTTAGTACTAATGAACTTAAACTCTCTTTGCCTAGTGTTGTTGTTTCTCTTTTATAAGAATTTGATGATGTGTTTTATGAAGAGATACTAATGTCCCACCAGCAATAAAGGGAATTGAGCATCAAATTGATTTTAGACCCGAAGCATTAATTCTTAATAGGCCAACCTATAGAAGTAATCCCGAAAAAACAAAGGAACTTCAAGGGTTGATGTAAACCTTACAAAGAAAAGTGAGACCCGACGTTCAATGAGGTTCCTTTGCCAAGGAATGTTCTAATTCAGATTTTTATATAAACAAAAAAACAACCTTGACCTATTATCTATCAAAAATAAGAACCAAAGGTATAAGAAGATAGTAGATGCCACACTCAAGATAGATGAGAAGTTGTGAGTGATAAGTCTGAAAGAACGCCACAAGATAAAATCTTGATAAGTTCTAATAATAGTTCTTTGAAGAACTTAAGAGAAAACTCTCAACATTAATATCATCAATTCTATTTTTTTTGTTTTCCCTCATCTCTCATATATTTATAGAGACCTATTGAGATGTCTAGCATTTATTACAGCAACTAATAACAACTTAAAACTACTAACTATCAACTACTACTAATAAATTAAGCACTTGGGATTCCAGCACTTATTACAACAATTAATGAAAACTTACAACTATTAACTATCCACTATTTACTAATAAACTAGGCACTTGGAATGCTAGCACTTATTACAACAATTAATAGTAAATTATGACTAATAACTACCAATAACTACCAATATTGAGTCTTCAAATCACATGGGCTACTTACATGAGCTGTTATGCTATTGTTCTCCATCACACGTGGATGCTAAATGGTCCTTGAGAAATTTTTGGCAGTCTATTTCGCATCATTCCCCCTATCTTGAAAAGGATTTGTCCACAAATTTTTACTGGGCTCAAATACAACTCTCTTGAACTTTGAAGTGGTATTTTTGATAGCGTAGCAATCAACACACATCTTCCACAATCTATCATTCTTAGGCAGAAGCAATACTGGAATGGCAGGATGATTCATGCTCTTACTCACGTACCTCTTCTCTATGAGCTCACAAATCTGTCTCTGAAGTTCCTTTATTTCATTGATGCTCTAGGTATATAGTTGATTTGATGCTCAATTCCCTTTATTAATGGTAAAGCATTAGGTATATCTTTGAAAAACACTACAACAAATTCCATTTCGTCTTCTTTAGTTTGCAAACTTAATGTATGCTTAGTAACAATCAGCTTACCATCTACTAGGTACTCAATTCCATCACTTTCATCTTCCAACGGTGGCATAGGTTCGTTATCTGACTTACTTTCAGTTTCAATGACATGATTATTGCTTAGAATCAATGCACTTTGATTTGGACATTAAGATGCAATATGATATTGGCTGCCTCCCACGTTTTGGCCCTTAGTTGGTTCTACTTTGAAATTAGAATCACTTGCTCATCTTTTTTACTCCAATCCCGTTTCAAAGATGATGCGAAACTAGAGTTTTGGCCATATCCTGTGGAATTCTTCCTACTTAGTTGTTTGTCTACCTCCTTTGCCATATTCAACAATCTATCCCAAGCATGTTCATCAATGCCATCATCATTCATGGTAGTACACCTATCTTGAATTCGCAATGTAGGAACTCTAGGTGTCTGCGACATTTTTGTACTAGATTCTAATTTATCTATCCGTTTATGAACTTGCTCCATCTCTACTTTCAATATTTTTCTCATGTCACCCAATAAAGCTTCATGAGAAACTTTGAATCAACCTTTTTCGATGCAACTTTGGAAGTACTTTTGTCTTTATTGTTTAACATGCTTGCTGCAAAACAAAGTTAGAAAAATAAAAAGAACCCCACACACTCGCTCACGTGTTTCACTAAAAGAATGATTCACTCAACTTTCACTCGTGTTTTGTTTTTAAATTTGGAATCAATGGAATCTGAATTTTTTATTTTGTCTCTTTATTTATATGTAATAACAGAACTTGAAGAATTAGATTAAATAACAAACAAGAAGAAACAAGAAAATTGATAAAGGCTACAGATTTGTAAAGACTAAAATAAAGTTGCTGATTTAAAAGAAAGAAAAATCAATAAAATTTGACAGGATAGTTCAAACCTGACTAGAGCCTAAGCTCTGATACCAAATGATGTGAATCTCACAAAGCAAAGTAAGACCTGACAGTCAATGAGGTTCCTTTGCCAAGAATCATTCTAATTCAGATTTTTATATAAACAAAAAAATAACCTTGACCCGTTATCTATCAAAGATAAGAACCAAAGGTATAAGAAGAAAGTAGATGTCACACTCAAGATAGATGAGAAGTTGTGAGTGATAAGTCTTAAAGAATGCCATAAAAAAAAATCTTAATAAGTTCTAATAATAGTTCTTTGAAGAACTTAAGAGAAAACTCTCAACATTAATATCATCAATTCTGTTTTTTTTGTTCTCCCTCATCTCCCATATATTTATAGAGACCTATTGGGATGTCTAGCATTTATTACAGCAACTAATGACAACTTAAAACTACTAACTATCAACTACCACCAATAAATTAAGAACTTTGGGATTCCAACACTTATTACAACAATTAATGAAAACTTACAACTACTAATTACCAATTATTTACCAATAAACTAGGCACTTGGAATGCTAGCACTTATTACAATAATTAATAGTAAATTATGACTAATAACTACCAACAAGTACCAATATTGAGTCTTTAAATCACATGAGATACTCACATGAGCTATTATACTATTGTTCCTCATCACACATGGATGCTAAATGGTCCTAGAGAATTTTTTGACAGTCTATTTCGCATCAAAGGTAGTTAGTGAGATCATAAAGAAAGGTATATGTGTGAAAGCATGAGCCTTTGTATGATTCGAGTATTGCTTATGCCTAAAAAGGATGGGTTATGGAGGATATATGTTGATTACCTACCATCAACAATATGACTGTAAAGTATAGGCATCCCATTCCCAAATTAGATGACATGCTAGATGAATTTCATAGCTCTTGTATTTTCTCCAAAATTGATCTTAAGAGTGGATATCATTAGATTAAGATGAGAGAAGGTGATGAATTGAGAACCGTATTTAAAATAAAATATGGTTTATATGACTGGTTAGTTATGCAATTTGGATTAACAAATGCACCTAGTACTTTATAAGATTAATGCATCATGTTTTACGTGTTTTTATTGGCAAATTATTAGTTTCCAAAGTGTACGCATTTTAATGATATTATGATTTGTGGAAAAAACTTAGATGAGCATGTTAAACATTTAAAACTTGTTTTAGATGACTTAAAAAATGTAAAGTTTATTGCTAATAAGGTTATTGTTTTATTAAGGTTCAAGAAAGTTGTATGTGAGCTCGGCGATTAGGTTTGGTTGCATATGAGGAAGAAATGACTTCCCATTGAAAGGCATTCTAAATTACTTCTAAAGGGAGATTGTCTATTTCAAGTGATTGAAATGATCAATGACAATGCCTACATGTTAGGCCTTCTAGGTGAGTAAAATGTAAGTGCAAACTTTAATGTTACTGATTTGTCTAGTTTTGATGTAAATAAAAATTTGAGGACAAATCCCTTTCAAGAGAGAGGGAATGATGCGAATCAGATTGTCAAAGTTTCACAAGATTTGTTGAGCATCCACGGGGGTCCAATGATAAGGGAAAGAACCAAGAAAATGAAGGAAGCATTACATGGGCTAATTTCAAACATCTCAAATTCATGCTTTGTCAATGTTATTCAAGTTTCTTTAAGCGATCTGAAGTAATTTACATGCAGAACAAAATAAGATACATATTAATTTAAGAATGAAGATCTTGCATCACTGTTCATGTATCACTATTCATATGCTACTGTTCATGCAACTTTATTAGATCTTTGTTTTCTTTGTTTCCTTTTTTATTCTTAGGTTAAATTTAGTAATGAGGATATAGAAATTTTTATTTCCTTAATATACTTATTATTTATTTTTTAATTTTGTAATACATTCCTACAATGACCAAGGATTTGAATTTTGTTTTCTTTTTATGCTCTTGGTAAATTTAGCTATATAAGTGATGCGAACTAGGTTGTCAAAATATCACAAGGTCCACTGAACATCCATGTGTGATGGAGAACAACAACACAACAGTACATGTGATATTAAGTCTCAATATTGGTAGTTGTTAGTAGTTATAAGTTACAATTAATTGTTATAATAAGTGCTAGCAATCCAAGTGCCTAGTTAGTAGTTGGTAGTTAGTGGTTGTAAGTTTTCATTAATTGTTATAATAAGTGCTAGAATCTCAAGTGCCTAAATTATTGGTAGTAGTTGGTAGTTAGTAGTTTTAAGTTATCATTAGTGCTGTAATAAATGCTACACATCTCAAGAGATCTCTATAAATATATGAAAGATGAGGTAGAATGAAAATCAGAATTGATGATATTAATGTTGAGAATTTTCTCTTAAGTTCTTCACAGAACTATTATTAAAACTTATCAATATTTTATCTTGTGGCGTTCTTTCAGACTTATCACTCACAACTTCTCATCTATCTTGAGTGCGGTGTCTCCTATCTTCTTATACCTTTGGTTCTTATCTTTGATAGATAATGGGTCAAGGTTCTATTTTTTATTTATATAAAAATTTGAATTAGAACAATCTTTGGGCAAAGGAACCTTATTGAGCGTCGGGACTCACTTTTTTTTTGTGAGGTTCACATCAATAAGGCCTTGTACCTTAAGGAGAATTCAGAGTTTTAATATTATTAATAGAGTTTTCCGTTGGTTATTCAAAGAACTTTTAGAACTAATCAAGATTTCTTCTTGTACAGTTCATCCTTGACTTATCACTAACATTCTTTCTCATCTTTCTAGAGTGTGGCGTCTAACTTAATTTCTTATAACTTTGGTTCTTTTGTCTCTATGGATAATGGGTTAATGTCTTTTGTTTTTGTTTTTTTGAGAATCTAAATTAGAACAATCATTGACAAAGAAGCTCATTGAGCGTTGGGGTATCACTTTTCTCTGTGAGATTCACATAATTCTTCTAGAAGTTGAAATATAAATCTCTCTTTTTCTCAATTATTTTCTTTAAGCAATTAATTTCTTGCCATTTTTTTTCTTCCATGAAGTTAAAAATTTAACTTCATGGCAATGAATAGAGGATCTAATTCCAGTTGCATCAATTTAAAAAGGATAAAGCACATTAAGTACTTGAGTAGTTTTCAAATAGTATTAAGAAGGTATTAATCCTTTAGCAGTCAGTTCAAATCTGCTCCTGAATCTATTAGGGCTATTGCTTCCAAGACATAGTCTTTAGGTACTTGTATCATAATATTCGCAAACCACTTTTGAGTAATTGTTCAGAATTCACAATGGAACTAATTATTCCATTAATTCTGGTCACTTTTCCGAGCCGAATTTGGCCTATGATGTCTTCCACTTTTTGAGAAGATTCTACTTGGTCAATTCCCTCTACATAAAGCTGGTCAACTTCAAGGACGCCTTCTAGGCTATTAATCCTGGTCTTAATAGAAATTCTTTTTTCTTTCAATTCTAAAATATTCTTTTTTGACAATGTAGATTTCAATTTCAAGTTCATAGATATTGGGTTCTTTGAAAGATTCTTTCTGAACCCTATCTATAGTGAATCTTAAAGAGGTAGAAGTAAGGTTTTATACAAGGGTTTGGACTATTAGACTCTATCAATATTCTTCCCTTGCTCAATTGAATTTACTTTTGCAGAGCTTTTATTTTTTTTAGTAGGACCTTATGATGTAAACGAAACTGTACAGCCTATACACATACAAGAGAAAGAACATGCATTTGGGATTGGAGGGACTCATGAGACATGTGGGCTTAGAAGGGCTCAAGGGCAGCAATCACACTGTACATTAAGCTTGCCAAGTAGGCTAATCATAAGACTTAGTGCTAAGAGTTTTAAAGAAGCATTAAATAAGATGATTCAACAAGTTGGTAAGATGGAAAACACATGAAGGCCCGGCATAAGCCTAAATCCGTTGCAAATAAGTCTAAATCAGATTCAAGCAAACCTAATCATTTTGATTAAGGTTCTAGAAAATCCAAATTAAAGATCTACATAGCTTCTGGAAAGCCCAAGATATTTATTTCGAATTTAAATTTGATATATGCAGATTTTTTAGAGGTTTAATTGCTTTCCAAATTCTAGAGATTTGTTACAAATGTAAATATAATTTGATATAGGCAGATTTTTTTGAAGTTTTACTTGCTTTCCAAAATTTGGAGATTTGTTACAGATTTAATTATGGAAGTTTTTATGTATTAAGATTCTTTCTCTTTTAGAATTAGGTTTGTAGTAGGATTTTATAGCCTATATAAAGGCTTGTTTTCTTTATTGAAAGGATTCAGCTATTCATTGGAGAATAATATTAGACAATTTTTTCTCTGTGTTCTTCTTTCATTCTTAAAAGACCTTGAACTTATCAAGATTATTCTTCTGGTGTTCAAACAACCTGACTTATCATCTTGATTCTTGAGTGGCCTTGGATTTCTTGGTGTGACATCCCTTATTCAGCCATAGTCTTGGTTCTGGCCTTGCTAGGTCACGGGATCAAGTCTCATCAAACTTGCGTCTTGAAGATATTGGGGTTCGATTCCACATTTCTTATGTTGGGTTTTGTCACATTCTTGGCAAGATTCATATTAGTTGGTATCAGAGCTTTAGTTTCAAGGCAAGTTTGAATTATCCCTTTAATTGCTTTATTGTTCCATTAAATCTTGGTGAATTCTTTTGGTTAAGAAAACTCTAATTATGGCCGTATTCTATCTTGAAAATCCTAATTTGTTTTAAATTCATATTTTCTATTTCTAATTTTTGATATTAAAAAAAGGTGAAAAGAAAAGAAAGAAACAAAAAAAAAAGTAAATGAAACCAGAAAATTTTTGCAAATTCATCTTCAGCAAAATTTTGAATTTTGATTCGTCTTTCAATAATTTTGAACTGTCTTTGCCACGTTGATTGCTTGCATCAATTTCTTAAGAATTGCTTTTTGAATCTTGTGACTTGTCTTGGTTGCTTCTCATCTTGAATTGTCACTTGAATCTTGATTGTTCTTGAGTCTGATTAAGGGTGAAAAAAAGACACACGAGTAGAAAGAGGCAAGAGTGGTGAGAACATAAAAGGGTAAAAGCCGTTTGAGTGCCAAACGCCAGAGGAAGTGAATATCTTGATTGAAACACATGAGGGAGTGCTTGTAAGGTCTTTAACCGTGTTTTTGCAGAATCTATACCCATCACACAATCAACAATAAAACACAATTGAAGAGGTGCAACAACCAACTAACCCGAACCTATAGCTGTAGACATTGTTGGAGAAGATGAGGCGGATAAAGAGAATTGAATTAGAGAAAATTCATGAGAGGATGGACAGGTTGGAAAATAGAGGGCAGCATCAAAATGCTCCAATTGGGAAATCACCTAGATGATTGCAACCAAGGATACAATTGGGAGATGTTGAAGATAATGATGAGTGGGATGTGCTGGATGAACCACCAGTGAACCAGGGTAAATTTTGGTGGGGTTATAGACATAGAGATGCTAGGAGGGGAAGACATAAGTGGGGTGATGACTTGGGAAGCATTTAGGTGAAGATTCCACCTTTCCAAGGTAAAAAATGACCCTGAGGCTTATCTGAAATGGAAGATAAAGATAGAGATAATCTTCAATTGACACAACTACTCCGAGACCAAAAAGGTAAAACTTGATGCAATTGAATTCACTAACTATGTTATTGTTTGGTGGGATCAATTGTTGAAGGAAAAGAGGAGAAATTACGAATGACCTATTAAGACGTGGAACAAGATGAATGCCGTAATAAGAAGACGCTTCATTCACAGCTTCTACTATCGAAAGTTGTACAAGAAGTTGTAACGTCTAACTGACGGATCTAAGAGCGTTGTTAAATATTATAAAGAGATAGAGACTGCTATAATCTGAGAGAGTGTAGATGTAATATCCAATTCCTATTAGTAGTATTGGCGCCTAGATTTCGGTATAGAACAAATAAGACACCGTAGGGTTACTCGATTTTAACCCTATTAGAAATATTTTCTTTATAGTGCACGTGAGAGATATCAGACCTAATTTGGTAATTTCACACTTGATCGGTGCGTCGGACGACCCTAGAATATTTTTAGAATTTTTCTCTATTGGCTTGGAAAAGAAAATTCTAATTTACTACATGAATTTCCATTTAAGGGTTATGAATGGAAGAAGCCTTTGTTGAGAAACATAATCCATATATTAGAGAATGGACCAATTAGAAGAAATCTCATGGATTGCCAAGTTGGAAGTTCTAGTTAGTTCTTTGGACTATTCCAACTAGATAGTTACAAATAAACTAATTACATAATTAGTTTTCAACTAATGGCAAATTAGTAATTTTGAGAAAGTTGAAGGGCAAAATGGTAAATAGAAGGAGGACTATAAATAGGTTGGAAGTGTGTAGAATTTTGAAGATGATCAAAAGCAAACACTTAGAACAAAAGAGAGAAAATTCGAGCTTGGAAATGGGGGCTGCTACAGTGACCTTTCAAGTTTTGTTTTCATGAATTTTCATGTGTAATCAAGCTAAATTAAGGTTACAAACCAATCCCTAAGCTCAATTGAAGTCTCTATTAGTGGAAATTCAAGAAAAAGAGGTAAGAAAAGCATCTTTTATGAGTTTGATAAGTGAGAATTCAAGAATGTGTTAATTGATGTTCTTATGTGTATTCTTGGCTTAGATTGAGTTGAATTCTAGTTTGGAGCTTGAAGGAGTCATCAATTTGAAGAAATTGGCAAGGTGAGAATTAGGGATTTTGGTGATTTTGTTGTAGAGATTTCAATTGATTGTAATTAGAGCTTTAGAATGAAATTGGCATGATTTTGTTGTAATTGGAACAAGAAATTGAGAAAAGGAATGTGTTGGAACCTAGGGTGAAATTCTGCCGCTTTAGGGAAGTTAGGAATTGAGTGGTGTTTTGATTGAATTGTTGTGTGTAAATGATGCATATTGTGAATTGAATGTATATGGTTGATGAAAAAACCCAAAAATGAAGAAAATTGGACATAATTGTCCATGTTGGAAAGGTGAAGGGCATGTATGTCCAATCAAATTATAAGGTGTTCAATAATTTTCAGAGCGCCGGATGGTGAGTTAGTTTCGATTATGGCTCCTTAACTAAAATCGGGAAGTAGTTTACATCCGGGCTTTGTATGCCGATTAGGGCATTTAGTAGTTAAATGAGATTCTAGTGTTCGATTTGGTTCTAAATGTCATTTATGGCGCGTAGGTGAGGATAACCGAGAGCGTTAACGGGAGCGAAATTGAGCGCGAAGCAGTTGTGAGTGGAAATCTGCCATTTCTTTTACTTTTTGGTTATTATGTTTTCGCACAATGACTATGTATGTTTTATGAGCTTTCGATGCATAAACATGATTTATGATCTTGATATATTCATAGACATGCTTTTACATGATCGATTTGTGAAACAGTTTTAAAATTTCTGCATTTGTTTTAAGGCCATTGGTACCCTCAGATTATAGTGGTGATGATTGTATTAGACCTGGCCGGTATATCCCATGCACATGGGCAGGTCTTGGGGGTGTGTCACTAACTCCGGGAAGTCGGGATGTCGAGTCATGTGAGTCGCTCTATGTGTACGGGATATTGTCTCGCTATATGCATGCGATGTAGGATTCCGCTGCGTAGCCAGTGAGATGTCTTGAGATGTCACTGTGGGTGCTGCTAGTTGAGTCGCTGCGTGGGTATAGAGCTTTAGGGTTACCATTGGTACAGTTTAGAAAGAAAATGGTCGAGCAAGGATTTTACTAGTTTTCGATTTACCGATAGCATTTATGCATTTATATGCACACAGCAGTTATTATGTTATACAGATTCTGAATATAATTTTCCAACGATGTAGATAAAACCCGCTCGGTAAGATTTCATTAGCATATGATATTAGAAACCGTTTTACAATTTTACATCCGTTTTAGAAGTATAATTTCTGCATGTACTTTAGAAATTGCTATCTTTGTATAATATTCATGTAATTGAATTCTCATTTACACTCACTGAGCTCCTTTAGCTCACTCGTTTTATGTTTTATGTTTTAAACCCCTTTCCCAGGTGCAGGTCTCGGAACGCAAGCTGCTGATTCTCCTATCACCGAGTAGTGGGTCGAATCCAAAGATAATTTTTGTACATGTAAATATGCTAATAGCACTCTTTACTTTATGCATAATAGTTGTAGGCATGTATATTTGTAAGTATGTGTTGAATCAAGAAGAAGAGATTTCCAGTTTATGATGATCGTTTTTACTTTTTATGATTATGCTTATTTTGTGATTTACACGAAATAATTGAGTTGTGTTGGATTTGATTTGAAAAGGACCGGAGGTCCGAATTGGTAGAATTGAGATATGTTGGAATTAGAAGTGAAATTTCTTTGCAGGTTTATATGGATTTTTCGAAAAACAGGGGAAACTCTGTCCTTTTGTTTTTAAAACTAAGATGTCATTTTCATTTATATTACTAGATCTTCTTAGTAGTAACAAGAATTAAAAAGGGGTTCGCCTCGCGGAATTTCTTAACTTACCCAGTTAGGTTCGGAGGAACTTCCGTCGGGGTGCCCGGAAGGGCCGCCGGGATCTATAGTAGAGGGTCTCGGGTCGGGTCCTATCAGTAGAGGAGGACATAAAAGCCACCATGGCCATTTCTTGTTTGACTTAAACCTAGAGATAGCAAACATGGTAGAGATGTTGCACTATGTGGAGTTGACGGATATAGTGCACCAAGCCATCAAAGTTTAGCAGTAATTGAAACAAAAGAACATGGCTAGGAAGGGATCAAGATGCAGCATAAGCTCATGGAGGCCAGCTCCTGAACGAGTCAAAGTTCCATCAACTAAGCCTAAGTTTGAGCCTTTTAATGCCAAACAAGCTGCAACATTGAAACAAGGTAAAACTGAATCCACCACTTCCAGAAATTGACATTAAATGCTTTAAATGCAAAGGCAGTGGACATATACCAAGTCAACGTCTAAACAAAAGGTGATGGTGATCAACGCTCAAGGGAAGATGAGCCAAAAGACGAAGTAGATGGCATGCCACCTCTTAAAGACAACTGTGAAGGGCAATATACAGTGGAAGGAGAATAATTGATGGCAAGACTAGCTTTTAGCACAACTGAAGAAATAAGAAAACAATCAGTAGAAGAACTTGATCCATACTCGGTGTTTTGTGAACAAAAAAATTAGCAGCATTATAATTAATGGTGGAAGTTGTACTAATGTTACCAGCACCGAATAGTAGAGAAATTAGTGCTATCTACCTTGAAACATACACGACCGTAATGACTTCAATGGATAAAAATTGCAAAGAAGTCAAGATAACATAATAGGTGTTGGTTACATTTTCTATTGGTAAGTACGAGGATGAGGTACTTTGTGATGTGGTACCAATGCAAGTATGTCACATTTATTGAGCCGACCATGGTAGTTCGATCGGTGAGTCACACGTGGCAGTTACACCAACAGGTACTCTTTTATAATCAAAAAGTAGCCTATAGCACTTGTACCACTAACTCTAAAACAAGTTCTCGAAGACCAACTCAAGATGCCAAAAGCAAGTAAAAAGAGAAAAGAAAGAGAGAGAGACTGAAATTTAGAGGAAAAAAAAATAGAAATGAGAGAAAAAGAGAAGGACAAAAGCATGAAAAATGGTGAGAATAAAAATGAGAGAGTTTCGACCCTAGCAAGTGCAAAAAAGGAAAAGTACAACTACATTACAAGAAAGAGCCCCTTATAATACTCATACAGAAAGAGGTTCTTTTGCGTACTAACAAACTTGCTAGATTTTTGTCAGGTAGCATTATTTCTCTTTTATATGAATTTGATGATGTCTTTCCAGAGGAGGTGCTTCTAGTTTTTCCTCAATTTCAAAAAACTGATCATTAAATTGATTGCAAACTCAGTGCAACACTTCCAAACTGACCAAACTATATAAAAAAATCTCAAGGAGATGAAGGAACTTCAACGACAAGTTAATGAGCTGATGGAAAAGGGTAAGTTAGAGAGAGTATGAGCACTTGTGCGGTTCCTGTGCTAGTAGTGCCTAAGAAGGATGTGTGTTGATTGTCTATCCATCAACAACATTATGATAAAGTATCGTCATCCCATTCTTGATATGTTATATGAACTGCATAGGTCTTGTGTATTTTCTAAAATTGATCTCAAGAGTAGATACTATCATATTAGGATGAAAGAAAGTGATGAGTGAAAAACTGCATTTAAAACAAAATATGATTTTTATGAGTGGTTAGTTATGCTTTTAGATTAACAAATGCACATAGTATTTTCATGAGACTTATGAACCATGTTTTGCATACTTTTATTGGAAGATTTGTAGTTGTCTACTTTTATGATATCTGAATTTATAGCAAAAACCTGGTTGATCACATTGAACACTTAAAACTTGTTTTAGAGGTTTTAAGGTGATGTAAAGGGCAAAGGACATTTTTGTCCCACGAGTTTAACATAATTCTCAAATTTATCCCATGAGTTTTAGAAAATCTAATTATGTATTAATCTGTTAGTTATTTCTATTAGAATTGATAGAAAATTCTTTTTTGAGTATATTGACCATTTTGCCCCCAATTTTTATGTTAGTTAAACAGCTATATATAAGTTGATATAAAAAATTAATATTATTTTAAAGAAAAATTAATATTATTTAAAGGCCTGATGCAGGTGAATTTTGGGTCATTTAATTTTTATAGAAATTACATATTTACCCTTAAATATAGCCATTTATATAGCCGTTTTGTTAGTCGTTGTGCTGAGGGCAATTTAAAGTTTAAGGAAAGTGCATATTCACCCTTAAATATTACTGTGTTTAAAAAATCAGCAAGCACATTTCAACTTTGAAAAATAATTTCAATCATTCATACAAACAAATTTTTATTGCTTCAAACACTGTCAAATTCATACAATATCAAATTGAATAAATGCCTAAAGTTTGAAATTCATTCAAGCTAGAAATACACTATCAAAAATTCAATTCTTCAACATCTCCATAGCTAAAAACAAAACAACTGTCAACATTCAAAAATTTAGCTTCAACACCTCCCAGCTCCCAACTAACTTCATCAACTCAAATATCAATAAAAAGTTGTAGGTCCTCAATAGAAATTAGACAAGATCAATATCAATATCAACAACTTCCAAAACATCAAAAACTGCTAAGCATTAAGTTGTAGCTTCAGTGCATCAACAACCTCCAAAACACAACTGTGATCAGCATTCAAAAAATTAGTACCAATTTCAAACTCAGTTCATCAACACAAAGACACCAAACATAGCCATGGATCAAAGCTCCAACTCTAGAGCCTCTATTAGGTCCCGCCATAGCTTTGATAAAAGTCAATGGCACCTGATATAATTTAAAAACATGATCTGTTATTGTAATAAAATGGCCTATGTAGGAATTTCAGAATCTGAAGCAAACCCAAAAAAGTTGTATTTCAGGCACATGCTCAAGAAATGCAAATTTTTCAGGTTTTGGAAACCTGAACCTGAGGAGTTCAATACAATTGAAAATTTTTATGATCATAGCCTGTATGATGAAAGTGTATCTAATACGCATGATGCACAACAACAATTGCTCCAGAAGGCATGTAAGCTCTGATGCACATACCAAACATTGGCTACTAGTTTTAACAATTTTAGTTGTTTTCATGCTAGAGGTTATATTAGAAATGACAGCATGTATTCTAATTAGATTAAAAATGTAATGCAATTGGATATGTGAATTTAGTTTGCGAATGAAATGATTTAAAGAATGTTTTGAGTTACCTCTACCCCTACCTCTGAATATAGCAGTATGTCTAAGTCCTTAGCTGGGTTGTGAATGTCTTTAAGAGATGTGATGTGGAGCCTTTGAGACACTTGATGTTGTGTATGATGTCCCTGTAGCTTATATCACCTTGGAACTTTCCTCGGCATTAGATGCAGATTCTGTTCCCGGCCAAATGAAAAATTATTTAATGTATTGCTATTAATTGAAGCATAATATAAAGGTAAACAATTAAAATCTAATTACCTGGCTACTTGAAGGTTGAAACTTATAGCTTCTTTTATTTTCGCCAAATTGATTGCATTTTCCACATCTGATATGACCTCTCTTGATCATATCTTACTTGTCTAACATTTCATCTTCTTGCCTCTTTCTACTACTCATCTTAAGCCAGCTAGCCTTTCTCTTGATTTGAGGTGGTTCAATTGGTGGCCCTTTAACTTTTGATTAATCGGATTAATCAGATAGAGGATGAATAATCCCATCATAGGTTTTTAAATAGTCCTCTGTTGTAAGTTTTCTATCTACATAATTACATGCATTCTCTTGTCTATGATTTAAACAAGGCAAAATATGCCTACATGGAATGTCACTCACTTGGAAAGCACCACAATCATATGCCATATTGTCAAAATCAACAATAAAGGTTTAGGCGCCATCTATCACTTCAAACTCAGTGTTGTTTGCATCAATTACCTTCACAAACCTTCCATCTTTCCTTGCTTGATCTAACCTCTTTTTTACTGTTGGTGGTAATACTCCATCTTATTTTAGTGCTTTTTGATGATTTCTTTTTTTGCAATCTTTTCATTAAGTTTTTTACTTATCCATTCTAACAAATCTAAAATGGGTCTTCAACTCTATGCTCATTCAACCAACTATTCTAGATGCTGTCAAATTGTTGGTCACAAAATCACATTTGACATCATGCTCAAAAGCATATCTGCACCATTGGTTTGGCTCAATGTTTGCAAGGTAGTATAAACTTTTACATTTACATTCTTAATCTTACGCATAGCTTCATCAAAAAATGATTTCTTTTGTGGCCCTTGATGGCTCCCAAAATAGAGGTCTGAATCTCTAATCTAGCCATTGCTTTATGAAATTAGAGATTATATGTTAGGCACAAAACCTTGTTGGAGAACCAGGCCAAAAATCTGATAATGTTCGCAGTATCCCCTTTTATCTGTCAATCATGAATGTGACTGATTGTTCATTTACAATACCAAGCCACTCCTTAAGGTTTCCTAGAAACCAACCCTATGTTTCTCCACTCTAAATCTCAACCACAGATACTACTATAAGAAAAATTCCATTATTGGCACTAATGTCTCTATAGATAACATTACACCTTCATAAGGGCCCTTTAAATGGTACCTATCTAATCCTATGAACCATTTGTAACCATTGACAAAACCATTCCTCAATGCTAGAAATCTATATATAAATCTCTAATACACTAGACCATCTTCATCAGTAACATTAAATTGCATCTTTACCAAATACCAGGATTTTTCTCCATAAACACTTTAGCAAAATCCCTTAACCTCTGATATGCATACTCATGATCCATACTAACTTCTTTACGTGCTCTAGCTCTTCTAATTTTCTTCATATTACAGTGAACACTAAACTTTTGCTTCAACTAATCTCGCATTGCCTGAGCTGACATTTTAGGGTTGGTCTTCAATACACTTACAAATTGTGAAGTAATCCATGCTGAAGTTGCTTCCTTTGACTTGGAAACTCTATCACAAGTGTGCTTCTCTTCCAATTTTTGGATTTTAAACTTCACTTTGGCTGTATAAATGAACCGTGGGCATCCTGCAACCTTGCACCTACCTATGAACCTCTTGAAGTCTGAGCTGACATTTTAGGGTTGGTCTTCAATACACTTACAAATTGTGAAGTAATCCATGCTGAAGTTGCTTCCTTTGACTTAGAAACTCTATCACAAGTGTGCTTCTCTTCCAATTTTTGGATTTTAAACTTCACTTTGGCTGTATAAATGAACCGTGGGCATCCTGCAACCTTGCACCTACCTATGAACCTCTTGAAGTCATTCTTAAGTTGAATGACTTCAAATCCTTCTTGGAGACAATATTTCTTTAATGCACCTCTGAAGTGCTCAACTCCATCAAATTCTTGGCCAATATGAAATTCAGCCTCCTCCTGATCACCTTCTCTAAAATAATCTCTACCCATTGAGCTTATTAAGAATACACTAAGAGACTATCTTTGTCATCTGACTAATAACTTGAGAGTGGATGGTCTTTTTGTTCATGGTAACTTAGCTGCTCATTCCCCTCCTCTTGGTTGTTGTCTTCAACATTAGTAATCTTTGAGTATACAGCCTCTTCGTGGTTACTATCTGACCAGACTGCCTCCTCATTTGATAAGCTAGGGTTATGGTAATTTGGTCGGCTGTGTTGATGTGGTAGGCTATATTGCTGGGTTGGTGGGATTGGGTTTATATGTTCTGCTTGTTGAACAAGTGGGTTATGCTATTGTGATGGGCTTGAATTTAGTTATTGGCTTAGTGAGCTTGCTAGTTGTTGTGCTTGTTGGACATGAGGGTTGTGGATTCATTTTTGAGTTGGTGATTTATGCTATGTGTGGGTTGGTGGGCTTGTTATTTGTTGTGCTTCTTGGACAGGTGATTTGTGTTGCTGTGGTTGCTGGGTTGATGGGATTGCTGGTTGTTATGGTTATTGGACAGGTGATTTGTGTTGTTGTGGTTACTGGGTTGGTGGGTTTGCTGGTTGTGCTTGCTGTGTTTGGTTAGTGGTAGGTTCAGAATATAGCTTCTTTCTTCTTCTTCCTTCTTCTTGGGCCACTACTACCATTATATTTTGGCACTCCCTGACTTTTATAATGGAGGGGGAGTCACTGACTTCAAGGGTAACACCTCCAAATCCATATCCATGCAATACCATTTTCATTTTATACACTCACCCACTAACATAATAAAATCATTATCAATCTCCATTTCAACACTCTCCCCACTCCAAGGTATAGTTGCAGTGACCCTAAGCTTGTCACCTGGAAACAATGTTCTATCAAACAACTTATCACAGACTTTACTCTTAAGTGCAATTAAACTACAATAATCCATCTCTGCATAATATTTGTAGTCATCACACTCAAGAACTCTAATAGTGACTGTAACAAACTCTTCTTCATCATCACAAGACATCTATTATACATGTACACAAATCAGGTCAGATTACAGCCCCTTAAAATACAATGTAAAACAACACCCATCAAACACTAATTTTAGTATTAAGGCCATGTATAATTCAAAATGATTCCCAATTTTAGTATTCCCAAAAAACCAAAACCCTATTTTGTTTGAACCACTAATAGTGACATTTAAAAAAAATGAAATTTGGGGTAAAAGCAAACATGAACGAATAAGAGGAATTTTACTCAAATTCAACAGCATAATTAGAAAAATAAAAAAAAATTCAGAAATCATACTCAATCAAAAAAATCCACCCATCAAATAGACTAACCAATGAATCTAACAATATATCCCAAAACTTCAGACAGAAAAATAATATGTATTCACAATAGAAAAAGTGTACTTATCGCGAATCAATGCTTCTACCCTTGCGTATAGGTGGTTAACAATGTTGATGGTGTGTGGTGGCCTTTCGCTCAATCGATTTGGGTTGAATATAGGGTTTACGCTAAGTTGGATCAAGGTTCTATAAATGTTTTTCAGAGCTTTTTTCAGTGGAGTAACTTTAGGTTCTTCTTTGATATAAAGACGAAACACCAAGAGGTTTTTGAGCGCAAAGACCATCATTTCACATTTTGGCCTATCTCTATTTGATGCGTGTAACTGACTTGACTCCTTGTGTGTCAAATAAATTAAATACCTTGGTCGAGTTACATTGATGCTCTTTTATCGTCAATTATAACAGAATCTAACTAACAGACTATGACAGAATTGAAGTTTTTGAAACTCATGGGACAAATTGAGAATTATGTCAAACTCGTGGGACAATTTCTTTTGCTCTGATGTGAATCTTACAAAGAAAAATGAGACTCGATGCTTAATGAGTTTCCTTTGCTAAGGATCGTAGTAAATTAGATTCACAAACAAATAAAAATAAGGACCTTAACCCGTTATCTACTCAGAGATAAGAACCAAAGGTATAAGAAAATGGGTTGATGCCACACTTAAGATAGATAAGAAAAATTGTAAGTGATAAGTCAAGGATGAATGCCACAAGATACAATCTTGATAAGTTCTTAAAATTTCTTTTAAGAACCAAGAGAAAACTCTCAATAATATTAATGTCATGAACTTCTTTACTTCTCATCCCTTATAGTATTTATAAAGACCACTTGGGAATGCCAAGCATTCTTTACAACTGTAAAAATTCAACAATAAATGAAACTAAGACTGACTATCATACTTCTAACCACTACCAAGATAAGTAAATTCTGTAGTAAAGACAATTAATATAATAAATGCAATTGTAAGCTCTTAAAAATGACTTCTTATCTTTTTATTGGGCTTCCATCATATAAGCTACTGGTATGGTCTTATTTTAATGTCCATCATAAAGAAACTTAGATAAAATTGACAAGGCATTAATCTAATTGAATGATTAATTCGGGCTGATTAGTGTTTGAGATGTGCTTAATTAGTACATTTAATTGTTCTTTCATTTTTTTTGGATCTTGCCCTTGTCATTAGAGCCTATGGATGCTAAGTGGATCTTGTGAAGCTTTGGAAACCTAGTTCACATCGTAAGGAAAGAAAGGTTATTTACTAACCTTAAGAAATATAGCTTTTGCACAAATAAGCTTGTGTTTCTTTGTTTTGTTGTAAGTGCAAAAGGGATTGAGGTCGACGAGGAAAAGGTGAAGGCAATTCAAGATTGGTTGGTGCCTACTTCGATGAATCAGGTAAGAAGCTTCCATGGCTTGGCTAGTTTTTACTAACTCTTAGTTCAGAATTTCAACAGCATGGCCACACTCCTAATCGAAGTCATTAAGAAGTACGTTCCATTTAAGTGGGGAGAGGAGCAAGAAAAGGCATTCAAGCTCATCAAAGAAAAATTGACTAATGCAATTTTACTTGTTTTACCTAACTTCACAAAACATTCAGAATTGAGTGTGATGCTACAAGTATAGGTATTAAAGGCATGTTGATGCAAGAGGGAAGACCGGTTGCATATTTTAGTGAGACATTGAGTGGAACAGCCTTAAACTATCCCATTTACGACAAAGAATTGTATGCATTAGTTCAAACTCTAGAGACTTTGCAGCACTACCTATGTACAAAAGAGTTTGTGATTCATATGAATCACAATTCGTGAAGAATTTAAAGGGGCAGCATAAGTTGAGCAGTGATGCGATATTTTTATATCTTAAAATTTAGTGTAAGTATACACTATCATAATAAGTAATAAAAGGACTTATAAGGTCAGACGTCTAATCGACAGAGATAATTTTTATTTTCTACCAAGTATTAAAATTATATCTTTCTTGTAATTATTAAAAGAAAAATCAAATCTTAATTTTGTAATAAATTTAAGTGAAATTAAAGTGTAGGAAATAAATGACATAACTCAAATAAAATAAGAAAATAGTAATATAGAGAATTCATAGGGTTAATTACTATCCTTTAATATGTTTTCTAAAGATTATGATTGCTTCTATTGTTGCTACCTTGATTTTCACCATTCCACACCCCCCGCCCCTTCAGAAAGATTTTTTCTCAAATCGTCATCATCTATATCAAAAGGAGAAAGATCAGAAACGTTAAAAGTAGCACACACATTATACTCACTAGGCAAATCTAATTTATAAGCAATGTCATTGATCCTCTCAATGATTTGAAATGGACCATCTCCTCTGGGATGCAACTTGGAATGCCTTTGTGTATGAAATCTTTCCTTCCACAAATTTAACCATACACAATCACCAGGCTCAAATACCATTTGTTTTCACCTCTATTAGCTTGCTTAGCGTATTGCTCATTACACTTCTCTATATGCTGCCTAACTTTCTCATGTAGTTGCCTTACGAATTCTGCCTTTTGTTTACCATCTAGATTCGCCATTTCCTCAATTGGTAATGGAAGTAAGTCCAATGGTGTTAATGGATTAAAATCATAAACAACCTCGAATGGTGAAAACCTAGTGGTACTATGTACACTCATATTATAAGCAAACTCCACATGCGGCAAACAATCCTCTCAATTCTTTAAGTTCTTTTGAATTATGGAATGCAATAAAGCTCCTAATGTCCTATTCACCATTTCAATTTGTCCATCTGTTTGTGGATGGCATGTTGAAAATAACAACTTGGTTCCTAGCCTATTCTACAAAGTTCTCCAAAAGTGACTAAGAAATTTAACATCGCGGTCGGACACTATGTTTCTTGGCACACCATGCAATCTAACCACTTCTTTGAAGAATAAATCAGCAATATTCGTGGCATCATCAGTCTTGTGACATGGTATAGAATAAGCCATCTTTGAAAACTTGTCAACCACAACAAAAATACTATCTCGGCCCCGTTTGGACCTAGGTAAACCCAATACAAAATCCATAGAATTGTTAGTCCAAGGTTCACTAGGTCTAGGCAAAGGTGTATATAAACCATGAGGCATAATTTTAGACTTAGCTTACTTACAAGTAACACATCTTTCACACAATGTTTTTACATCAGATTTCATACATAGCCAAAAGAAATGTTCTTCTAAAACATCTAAAGTCTTTTTAACCCTAAAATGCCCCATTAAACCTCCTCCATGAGCCTCTCTAACAAGCAACTATCGTAAAGATGATTGAGGCACACACAACTTGTTTTCCCTGAATAAGAATCCATCATACCTATAAAACTTATTAAAGGCAGTTTTCTCACAAGCGTTGAATACATTAGCAAAATCATGGTCTTCAGCATACAATTCCTTAATATACTCAAACCCTAATAATTTTGCATCCAAAATAGTGAGTAAAATATACCTTCTAGATAATGTATCTGTCGCAATATTTTCCTTTCCTTATTTGTACTTGATTACATAAGGCAATGTCTCAATAAATTCAATCCATTTAGCATACCTTTAGATGAGTTTTCCCTGACTCTTCAAATGCTTTAAGCTCTCATGATCAGTGTGAATGACAAACTCTTTGGGCCATAAATAATGTTGCCATGTCTCTAAAGCTCGAACCAATGCGTACAGCTCCTTGTCATAGGTGAGATAATTCAAGGTTGCCCCACTTAGTTTTTCACTAAAGTAGGCTAACGGTCATCTCTCCTGCATCAAAACAGCTCCAATACCTACACATGAAGCATCACATTCAATTTCAAATGTTTTAGTAAATTCAAGTAAAGCTAATAATGGTGCATTACAAAGTTTATCCTTAAGCAAGTTAAACGCCTCTTTTTGCGCCTTTTCCCACTTAAATCTGACACTCATCTTTATCACCTCCATCAATGGTGCAGCTAAGGTACTGAAATCTTTGATAAACCTTCTACAAAAGCTTTCCAAACCATGGAAACTATGCACATCCCCAATTTACTTAGGTGTCGGCCATTCCTTGATCGCCTTGACCTTTTCCTCGTCTACTTCAATTCCCTTGGCTGAAACAACAAAACCCAAAAATACAACTCTATCTGTACAAAAGCAGTACTTTTTTAGATTAGTATATAACTTTTCTTGCCTTAAGACATTAAGTAATAATTACAAGTGTTCAACATGCTCTTCCATGCTCTTGCTATACACTAAGATGCCATCAAAGTAAACAACAACAACTTTACCAATGAATGTGCGCAAAACATGATTCATTAAATGCATGAATGTACTAGGTGCATTAGTTAAACCAAAAGGCATTGCTAACCACTCATATAAAACCATGTTGTATTTTAAATGCAGTTTTTCATTCATCACCTTCATGCATCCTAATTTGATGATATCCATTTTTTAAATCAATCTTAGTAAACACACAAGACCCATGCAACTCATCTAACCTAGGATATGGATATCTATACTCTACAGTGATTTTGTTGACAGTGTGACAATCAACACACATACGCCAAGATACATCCTTCTTAGGTACCAGTAACTCAAGAACGGCACATGGACTTATACTCTTACGCACATATCCTTTCTCAATTAATTCACTAACTTTCCTTTTTAACTCCTTCGTCTCCTCGGGATTAGTTCTATAGGCAGGTTTATTAGGAATTTGTGCACCAGGCACAAAATAAATTTGGTGCTCAATCCCTCTATTTGGCAGCAGTCCAGGTGGTATATCCTCAAGGAACAGGTCTTCAAAATCCTGCAACAAATTATGCACAACACTAGGCAAAGAAGAATTAAGGTCAGAGTTAGCAAAATAAGTGTCTTTGTACACAAATACATACATAGATTGCTTAGCCGCGTAGGCTGCCCTCATGTCACTCTCTTTTGCATAACCACTAATTTTTTTATCATTTTGGTTCTTTTCACTCAAGCTCTCTTTTTTCTTTACACGTCTCTTATCTTTTTCATGCATACTCTGAATTTGATTTTCTTTCATCTCGGCCTCACTAGTATTCTCACCCTCCAATCTCTTTTATCCACTTATACTTTTGCTCACTCTCTTTAATCCTAATCTAATCCTCATAAATTTGTCGCAGTGTCAAAGGAATGAGTGTGTATGTTTTCCCTTGGTGAGTGTATATCTATTTTTGTACCCATTATGCAATACTCTCCTATCATACTGCCAAGGATGCCCCAACAACACATGTCCAGCTTGCATCAGTACTACATCACATAAGACCTCATCTCTATACCTTCCAATGGTGAACAGAACTCGTACTTGCTTGTTCACCCTTACTTCTCCATAATCATGGAACCATTGCAACTTGTATGGCCTTGGGTGCTTTAAATTCGGCAGGTTCAATTTCTTTACAAGCAAAGTACTAGCAACATTTGTATAACTACCACCATCAATAATCAAACTACATACCTCATCCTTGATTTCACATCAGTATGAAAAATATTCTCACGTTGCACTTCTTCATCCTCCTTAACTTGCATATTCAAAGCACGCCTCACCACAAGTGTCATTTATTCTTTATGATACTGATACTCTCCTTCAACATCACTACAATCCTCCAAAGGTGGCACAGATTCCTCACGCAAATCAGATTCTGATTCTATTGCTTCATTCTCCCTCAAGATCATTACACATTTATTAGGGAATTGGTTAGCAACGTGTCCTCTTCCCAGGCACTTAAAGCACTTAATATCCCTAGATCGGCCTTGTGACACATCATTCGCAACATGCTCTTGGCTACTTCCAGCCTCATTACTTCTATTTTGATCAAACTTGAATTTGTTTGGTGCTTTATCCTCTTATTTATTCCATTTTTGCTTCCATGTTGAGGAAGAATTCAAATTTAGACTATACTTTGATGTCGTACTCCTTCTTTTAAGCTGTATTTCAACCTTAATTTCCATGTGAACCATGTCCTCCATCTCCACATAATGGTACAACTCGACTATATCAGCTATGTTCTTATTTAGCCCATGTAGAAACCTCTCCATTGTTGCTTCTCTATCCTTCTCAATGTTGGTCTTGCACATGGTAATCTCTATTTCCTTGTAATATTCCTCTACACTTTTACTTCCTTGAGTAAGCCCTTGTAACCTATGATAAAGCTCATGGTAATAGTGGTTAGGAACAAATCATTTTCTCATATTTGCCTTCATCTCATCCCAAGTGTCAATTGGCCTTTCACGATTTCTCTTCCTTTCTTGCACCTTTCGATCATACCAAATTAATGTATATTCTGCAAATATAGAGGCTGCTAACCTCACCTTTTTCTCCTAAGAAAAATGATGGCATTCAAACACCAATTCTACCTTCCTCTCCCATTCTAAATACACATCAGGATCTAACCTTCCTTTGAATGATGGAATCTCCAGTTTATACTACCGAAATCCCTATCTTGCCTATCTTTCCATCTATCAGAGTCCCTTTCCATCCTATCACCTATATCCATGACCGCCTCTACCACCACCTTTATGGCCTCTTAGATATATCCCCATATTAACAGTATAAGGTCTATCAAACTCCTCATCTCTCAAATTTGCACCAATATCATCAACATCATCCTTATGTAGATCCAGAGTCCTTCTTTGTCATTCTTGTGGCAAATTAGCATTCGCGTCATCTTGCTTCTCCAACTTATCTAATCTGTCATTAACATTATTGAGAACAATATCTAGATGTTCAAAATGCTTGAACATTGCTTGCAAGGTGAATTGTTCATTTTTTTCTCCGTCGAAAATGCTTTTCTCCTGGTTCTGTGACATGATTGAAATAATAAAAAAAATAAACACTACCTCACGTGTTTAACCTTACTCCCTCATAAATAGCACTCAACTCTTGTGTTTAACACTCAATTAAATTTGGCTTTTACCCTTTAATGCACTCACACACTCTTGCCTTTTACCTCATCAACTTTTCTGACTAAGTTCTTTATTGAACTAAGGACTCTTTAAACCAAAATCAATCTAGCAATTCATCGAACCTAGAGTGATCACGCAAGAATTTCAAGAAAAATGAAAGAAACACGATTTCAGAATTGAAAAATAGTAATTCGACAAGGGTCAAATGAAACCAGGATTAATGAAACAATAAAAATACTAATTAACGAAACCAAGAAAATGAGAGGAACAAAAGTTCAGAAGTAAAGGAATAATAATTAGACAAGGATCAGAAGAAATTATAAGAATCAAGGTGATGTGAGAGGACATATAATCAATTTTGCACAAGGAAACACATTAAAAGCAAATCAACCAAATTAAGAAGTTTTGCGCACTAATAGCAAATCTACGCTGACAGCTTTTCTTTGGGTTAAGATTACCTTCAAGTATTAGGATTTATAAAGTAAGAACTAAACCAAATACAAGCAAGATCTGTCTAAACACACATTTCTTTCTCTCTCTTTTTTTGGGTGTGGGGAATACAAATAACAGAACTAAATTAATAAAGATGCGAAAACAAATACTGGAGGTAATTTAAATACGCAAAGCTTACAGACAATTAATTGCATAATTGATGAAACAAAGGATAAGTAAAACCTGATTTAGAGCTAAGCTCTAATACCAACTGATGCGAACCACACCTAAAAAGGTGAAACCCAATACCAATACATTGTTAACAAATCCAGAAATGCTAAATCAGATTCAAGAAAGAGAACCAAGACCCGTTATCTAATTAAGAGACAAGAACCAAGGTTATATGATGAGCAATAAGTAAGATTTATGCACCACAAGATGAATTGGATAAAAGAAATCACAAGTTCTCAAAAGAACAAAGCTGGATAGTTTTTAATCTCTCTAAAATTTAAAATAACAAAGTCTGCTGTTTCTAATGCTTTAACAAGGTATTTATAGCCTTTAGAAACCCTAACATCAGAAGAAAATCTACTTATTCCCTGCCAAATAAGGATTAAACTTAATAAGGAAAGTTCAGCCCTAATCCTTATTTTGTGCAGTTTTGACAAATTCAAAGTAAATAAAATTAATCAACTTGAATAAGGTTTTTTTCTAGCCTTAAATAGCATAGGCCCACCCATCACATCTTAAATAACATAATTAGGCTTTATTAGTAATATTAGCCCACTAATATTAAGTAAAAATATATTCTTCAATCTTGGGCTTGAATTAAATTAACTAGGCCTTATTCTTTTTGTGCAAATGTAACCCCTTGTATCTTGGCCCAACTAGCTTCAATAAGCCCCTGCAAAGCTTGACGTACCCTTTTAACTTTAGCCCTTATGATTGGACCATCCCTAATGTCCAATGGATCATGATTGCTTCTATTGTTGCTACCTTGATTTTCATCACTACCTCATCCCAATAAACTGGAGTTCTGCACTTTCTTCCATACAATGCTTCACATGGTGCCATCCCGATGCTAGTCTGATAGCTATTATTGTAGGCGAACTCCATTAGTGGCAGATGAGTATCCCAACTCTCTTTAAACTCCATAACATATGCTCTAAGCATATCTTCGAGTGTCTAAATTATTCGCTCAGACTAACCATCCATCTGTGGATGAAAGGTCGTACTGAAACTCAATTTTGTGCCTTGAGCTATCTGTAAGCTGGGCCAAAATTGGGAAGTGAACCGTGGATCCCTATCTGACACAATAGATATTGGAATGCCATAGAGTCGTACCACCTCATCTACATACAACTCAACCAATTAATCTAAAGAATAACTACTTCGAATGGGAAGGAAATAGACAGATTTCGTCAGTCTATTAACAATTACCTATATTGTGTTATTGCCTCTCTGGCTACGCGGAAGTCCTACCATAAAGTCCATCGTTATTCTCTCTCATTTCCACTTCAGAATCAGAAGGGGTTGCAAGAGCCCTGCAGGTTTCTGAAGCTCAGCCTTTACTTGCTGGCAAGTTAGGCATCTCAAGACAAATTTGGCTATATCTTTCTTCATGCCCTTCCACCAGTAGTGCTCTTTTAGGGCATGATACAGCTTTGTGCTACCCGGATGCATAGCATATGCAGAAGAATGAGGTTCTTCCACAATATCTCTTCTTAACTCATTTACATCCAGAACACATAATCTCCGACCCAAGGTTACCACACCATCCTCGATCACCGAAGGATCCTTCCGCTGCCCGGACTCGATTTCACCCTTTAATTTAACTACCTGTGAATCTTGAGCCTGTAGTTTTCTAATCCTATCAACTAGTATCGGACGGACCTGAAATGTGGCTAATAGTGCTCCCGAATCTTAAAATTCTAATTTTACACCTAAAGACCTCAATTCTATCAACATTGATAGATATGTGACCTTCAAGTGAGCTATTGATCCAACAGGTTTTCTGCTGAGAGCATCTACTACCACATTAGCTTTTCCTGGATGGTACTCTAGGGTGCAATCATAATTCTTAATACTCCAGCCACCTTCTCTGCCTCATATTTAGTTCTTTCTGAGTGAACAAGTACTACAGGCTCTTATGGTCTATAAAGATCTTACAAGGAACCCCATATAAGTAATGCCTCCAAATTCTTAGAGCAAAAACTAATGCAGCTAGTTCTAGGTCATGTGTAGGATAATTCTATTCATGCTTCTTTAATTGCCTAGAAGCATAGGCTATTACTTTCTCCTTCTGCATCAACACATAACCTAGAATTTTCCTGGAAGAGTCACAATATATGGTAAATCCATCCTTCCCCGACGAAAATATAAGCACTGGGGCCGAAGTCAACCTTCGTTTTAGCTATTCTAAACTCTACTGGCATGCTTCCGACCATAAAAACTTCTATTCTTTCTGGGTTAGTTTAGTCAGAGGAGCGGCTATCTTTGAAAATCCCTCTACAAACTACCTATAATATCCAACCAAACCCAAGAAACTACGGACTTTCGTCACATTCGTGTATTGCCTCCAATTCACTATGGCTTCAATCTTCTGGCGATCTACTGTTACCCCTTATGCAGAGATTACATGCCCAAAAAATGCAACCCTATCTAGCAAGAATTGACATTTACTGAGTTTGGCGTATAGCCATGCTCTATTAAGGTTTGCAAAAATAATCCTCAGATGTTCTGCATGCTCTTACTCACTGCTTGAATAAACAAGTATATCATCAATAAATACTATCACAAACCGATCTAAATAAGATAGAAAAACTTTGTTCATGAGATCCATAAAAGCGGCTAGGGCATTAGTCAGCCCAAAAGGCATAATCAAGAATTCATAATGCCCATATCGGGTTCTAAAGGCCATCTTAGGAATATCTTCCTCCTGAATTTTCAGTTGATGATAGCCTGACCTCAGATTTATCTTGAAACATATTCTGGCTCCCTATAGCTAATCAAATAAATCATCAATTCTTGGAAGTGGATATTGATTACACATCATTACTTTATTCAGTTCCCTGTAATCAATGCATAATCTCATACTTCTGTCTTTCTTCTTTACAAATAAAACTGGTGCCCCCCAAGGAGAAGTACTCAGTCTGATGAAACCCTTATTCACCAACTCTTCTAGCTGAACATTCAGTTCTTTCAATTCTGTAGGAGTCATTCTATAGGGTGCTTTGGAAATTGATTGCATTACAGGGGCTACTTCTATTCGAAACTCTATCTCCCTATCTAGAGTTAAGCTCGGAATATCCTCTGGGAATACATATGAAAACTCTCTAACCACTGGAATATCCTCCAATTTCATTCCACCGTATCTTACTTCTATGGCATAGACTAAGTACCCCTGACATGACTTCCGAAGCATCTTTCTTGCCCTCATTATCGACACCATACTGTTGGGAAGTAATTTTTGCAACCCACAAAAAATGACTTCTGTTCCCCCTGAACTACGTAATTTGACTGCTTTTCGGAAATAATCCACTGAGGTTCGATATTTAAACAACCAATCCATCCCCAAAATCACATCAAACTCACTTATGGCCAGCAAAATCAAATCTCCCATAAACTCTTGGCCCTCAATACTGATTTTACTACCCCTATACACATTTTCTACTACAATTGAGTCTCCTGTAGGAAGAGACACTACTACCGCGCCATCTAATAACTGGGGCACTATACTACCATTTGCAGCAAACTCCACAGAAATAAAAGAATGGGTTACTCCAGGATCTATTAGTACATAAGCATCTCGATTAAAAATTGACATCGTATCTATCACAACCTCTGGGGCCGCATCCGCCTCCTGCTGGGTCACTGCAAATACCCTAGCCTGGGTATGAGGTTTACCTTGCGGTCCTTCAGAAGATCCTCCTCGATCGGCTCAAGCCGCTCGGCCTTTTAAATTGGGGAATTGCCTCGAATCTGTCCTTGGCCACAACTAGCCTCTCTTGGAGCTGGCAGTCTATCTTCTGGATTACTACTAACTCCATCATTCAGGCAATCTCTTATTTAGTGGCCCTCTTAACCACACTTATAACAACTGGTAGTCCCCTTCCTACAATCCCCCGGATAGGCCTTGCCATATTTATTACACACCAGAAAATTCTTCCAACTCTCCTTAGTGCTTCAAAATCCGGCCGATGGTTACCTAACGGAAGCTTGGCTAGATTGAGCTCCATGGCTTGGTTTCTGACTACTAGACCATGTAGATCTCTCATTTGTTCGAGTGAATTTACTAAGTCCTCCTCAAGAACCACTTGACCAACCTCTTTTTTGGCCCAGCTGTTTGGGTTTAGGGATGACCGCTATGCTTCTCTCATGCGCACCATAAACAAATTCTAATAGGGTTAAAATCGGGTAACCCTAGGTTTCTTTATTACTCTATACCAAAATCTAGCGCCAATACTACTAATAGGAATTGAATATTACACGATGACAAAAGCAAAGAATATGAATGAAGTAAAAAATAGGTTAATTGACGATAATGATGTGAATCACACAAAGAAAAGTGAGACCCCACACTCAATGAGTTTCTTTGCCCAAAGTTCATTCTATTTTAAATTTTTAGATTAATCAAAACAAAGATCTAGACCCAATATCTATAAAAGATAAGAACTAGAGATATAAGAAATTATAGATGCCACACTCAAGATGGATTCGAAGTTGTGAGTGATAAGTCTAAAAGAACGCCACAAGATGAAATCTTGATAGGTATTAATAAAAGTTCTCTGAAGTACTTAAGAGAAAAAACTCTCACAAATGTTATTTCATCAATTCTGTATTTTGTCTTTCAATCTCCATGGTATTTATAGACCAAATAGGATGTCAAGTTATAACTTTCAAACTTACAACTACCCTTACACTCAGAGTCTAAAAATACAGCTATCAAAACAAATGCAACAAACTTGTAGCTACCCTCACACCAAAAGTCCATAATTACAACTAACACAACAAGTGCAATTACAAAATTCAAAAAGAATTTTTACTAATTCAACAAGCATGTTCTTAAGTATTGATTTGAAAGAAAATTCTACAATTCTAGGAAAGATGTCAAGCTTCAACTACTAAGTGTCTGACTTTTCTTCTTAACTAAACTCTTAAATTTCAGAAAGATACAACTTCAGCTACTAAGTGTTTGACTTTCCTTTTTAACTTTCTCTATAAAGCTTAGAAACCTGTGCTGTAAAACTTAGAATTCTAGAATTGCCTTTGAAATTCATTTTTCTTTCTTTGAGCCTTTCATTGCTTTGTCAAGGCATTGGCATCATTTATTATTTTGAATACTCAATTCTGGAGGATTAGTATCTTGAACAAAGCTTGAATTTGATATGTCAACAATTAACTCATTTTTTACTTCATTCATTTTCTTTGCTTTTGTCATTGTAACCCCATAGATGCTCAATGGACTTTGTGAAACTTTGATAGTCTAGTTTGCATAAGCTTGCATCAGAACCATATCTGATGTGCCTTGATTTATAACAAAATTAAATTGCAAAGTTGATGGAGGATAGAACTAAATAGATACCTTGATAAGTCGAATGGACGCCACAAGGATCAGTTTAGGGTTTTGACGCCACACTCTTGATGATCAAAGAGTGATAAGTCAGCAACTATCTTCAAGAGTTGAAAAACTTGAGAAGACAATTTTGAGAGAGAAATAGCTCTTCTATTTCGTGCTTCCAATTTCAAAAAGAGGCAACTGCCTCTACAAGACTTTTACATGCCTTATATAGGCTTACAAAATGAGGTGAAACCCTAATGTTACCTAATAAACTTAAAAAGGCCCAAAATAAGCCCAATATGACTTAACAATTTAAAAGAAAACTAAACAAGTTCAAAATAGCCCAAATACATAAAAGTAGTAACATAAGAAGTAAATAAAGCCCAATAGCATGAAAAGAAAGCCCTTAGCTGATTCTTAAAGCCCAACGTCACCAAACGTCTCTAAATCACGTCCCAATCTCAAATTGAAGACAAATAAATACATTTAGCTCGTTTCCATTCAGATCGCAAGCTTCTAATCCCATAGAAGCTTCAATAGCTCCAATTTGACTACTTATGGCCCTTTGAAGCTGTTTAGCCTTAGCCCTTGTTATTGGACCATCTGAAATCTCCTTTACGCTCAGCTCGCCTTCTTGAGTTGATTTAGAACCTTCATGATGCACATCATCACCCCCGGGCAGAGAATGATTTGCCCTCAAATCAGAATCTTCTAAATCTTCCAAATAAGGAGATAAGTCCTTCACATTAAAAGTGGCTGAAACATTGTAATCACCAGGAAGGTCAACTTTGTAAGCATTACTATTTACCTTCTCTATAATACGAAAAGGTCCATCAACTCTTGGCATCAGCTTGGACTTCCGCTTGCTAGGAAATCTTCCCTTGCTAAGATGAATCCAAACAAGATCACCAGGTTCAAAGCTAATCATTTTTCGTCCTTTATTAGCATGCTTAACATACCTAGCTGTTTTCTCCTCAATATGAATTCGAACCTGCTTATGAAGCTTCTTCATCAATTCTGCCTTCTTAACACCATCCATAGATGTCCTCTCATTAATTGGAATAGGAACAAGGTCAATAGGAACAAATGGATTAAATCCATACACAACCTCAAATGGTGAAAATTTTGTAGCCCCATGCACACTACGGTTATATGCAAACTCTACAATAGGCAAACAAGTATCCCAACTCTTTAAGTTCTTGTTTATAACAGCCCGTAATAAAGAAGATAGAGTACGGTTCACTACCTCAGTTTGCCCATCAGTTTGTGGATGACAAGCAGTACTGAAAAGCAACTTTGTTCCAAGCTTCTTCCAAAGAGTCTTCCAAAAATAGCTTAAGAACTTTGTATCACGATCGGAGACAATGCTTTTAGGGATTCCATGCAAACGTACAATTTCCCTAAAAAACAAATCAGCAATATGAATAGCATCATCAGTTTTGTTACAAGGAATAAAGTGTGACATTTTGGAGAACCGATCAACCACAACCATCACTGAATCCTTCCCACGCTGTGTTCTAGGTAATCCAAGCACAAAATCCATACTAATATCCATCCATGGTTGCTCTGGGATAGGTAAAGGCATATATAGTCCATATGCATTCTCTTTACCCTTAGCTTTCTTGCAATTTACACATCTTTCAACAACTTTATGAACATCCCACAGCATATTAGGCCAAAAGAAGTGCTCTTTCAGTAGCTCATAAGTTTTCTTCTCCCCAAAATGACCACTAAGACCACCCCCATGAGCCTCACGCACAAGCAACTCACGTAAGGATCCTGAAGGTATACACATTCTGCCCAACTTGAACAAGTAACCATCATGCACAAAGAACCCATCACAAGCTCCTTTAGCACATTTAGACATCATATTAGCAAAGTATGAATCACTGGTATATTGTTCTTTCACCTGTTCAAAACCCAAAAGCCTTGCATTTAACATAGAAATCAATGCATACCTCCTAGAAAGAGCATCAGCAATGACATTAGTTTGCCCCTTCTTGTATTTTATGACATATGGAAATGGCTCCATGAACTCTACCCATTTGGCATGTCTTCTATTCAGCTTGTTCTGCCCTTTAAGATACTTTAATGATTCATGGTCAGTATGAATAACGAACTCTTTAGGTAAAAAATAATGCTGCCATACCTCGAGAGCCTGAATCAATGCATAAAACTCCTTGTCATAAATAGAGTAGTTTAACCGTGCCCCATTCAGCTTCTCACTAAAGAAAGCAATTGGCCTCTTTTCTTGCATCAACACAGCCCCAATACCGACCCCTGAAGCATCACACTCTATTTCAAATGTTTTAGCAAAATCGGGAAGTGCTAAAACTGGAGCATAACATAATTGTTCTTTTATCAGTTCAAATGACTTCTGTGCATTCTCATTCCATCTAAACTCATTTCCCTTTTTCAAACACTCTGTCATATGCGCAACAATAGAACTAAAGTCTTTAATAAATCGCCTATAGAAAGAGGCTAAACCATGAAAACTTCTCACATCCGCAACACCAGTAGGTTTAGGCCAATCACGAATTGCCTTAACCTTCTCCTCATCAACCTTAATTCCGCTACCAGAAACTACATACCCCAAAAAGATAACACTATCTTGGCAGAAATAGCACTTCTTGATGTTTCCATACAACTTAGCATCACGCAAGGTCTCAAATACAGCCATAAGATGCTTCACATGATCATCTAAAGTTTTACTATAGATCAAGATATCATCAAAATAGACCACAACAAACAGCCCGATAAACTTCCTCAAAACATGGTTCATAAGTCTCATAAATGTACTAGGTGCATTAGAAAGCCCAAATGGCATCACCATCCACTCATACAATCCATGCTTAGTTTTAAAGGCTGTTTTCCATTCATCACCTTCTTTCATCCTAATTTGGTGATATCCACTCATTAAATCAACTTTAGAAAAATAAACAGCACCATGCAATTCATCAAGCATATCATCAAGTCTAGGGATAGGGAATCGATACTTAACCGTTATCTTGTTGATAGCCCGACTGTCCACACACATTCTCATGGTACCATCATTCTTTGGAACAAGCAAAGTAGGCACTGAACAAGGACTAAGTGACTCACGCACATAGCCCCTCTCTAAGAGCTCACCAACTTGCCTTTTGATCTCCTTTGCTTCCTCCGGATTACATCTATATGCTGGTCTATTTGGAAGTGAAGCTCCGGGCACCAAATCAATTTGATGCTCTATCCCTCGAATAGGTGGTAATCCCAATGGTAGCTCTTCTGGAAATACATCTTTGAACTCTTCAAGTAACTCTACAACCTGCCTTGGCAAATCCAAACCCTCCACTTGCAATAAAGGCTTTGCCCAAGTCATGAAAACAACCCCCACAGAAGCTAGTGCTTGCTCAACATCTCCCTTTTTGGCTAACATTAACCCTTTACCAGATTCCATCATCTTCCTTTGATTCCTCAACTGATCTTCTCTAACTTGTTGAGAACTCAATGGCATCAAATTCACTTTCTTCCCATTCAGCACAAATGAATAAGTGTTCCTTCGCCCATTATAAGTCACATCGTTATCAAATTGCCATGGGCGTCCTAATAACACATGACTAGCTGTCATCGGAACCACATCACATAAAACCTCATCATGAAAGGTTTTAATGGAGAATGGAACCCGAACCTGTCTTGTAACCTGAATCTCTCCCTTGTCATTAAGCCAATGTAATTTGTATGGTTTTGGATGTGGAACAGTAGTTAATCCCAATTTCTCCACTAAAGTAATGGATGCAACATTGGTGCAACTACCATTATCAATGATCATGGCACACACCTTATCTCGGATTTGACATCTTGTATGAAAGATGTTTTCGCGCTGTTCCAAACCAATATCAACTTCAGCACTCAAAATCCTTTGAATAACTAATAAATTTCCCTCCATTGGCTCAAGATTCTCTTCTTGTTCAGTCACTTCGACTTTAGATTCCTCTTCCATCTCAGCTTCATCTTCACTTACAAGCTCTCCATACTTCCCTTGTAAAACCATCACCCTCTTATTCGGACATTCAGAAGCAATATGCCCATTTCCCAAGCACTTGAAACACTTGATGTCTCGCGTCCTCCTGGAAAATTGAGGTTCAAATACCTTCTCCTTTCCTTTCAATGAACCTGAACTAGCATTTCCTTTACTGAACTCCACTTTCTCATCACGTTTAGGTGTGTTCCATGTTCGCGAAGGTGAAGAAACAGCCTTTGTATTACTTGTTGTAGTTGACCTCATATGGATACCCCCTCTTTTCTGCTGTCTTTCTACTTTAGTTGCAAGCTTTATGACATCCTCAAGAAATATGAAGGGCTGTAACTCAACAACATTAGCTATGTCCCTCTTCAATCCATCAAGGAATCTAGCTATTGTTTGCTCTTGAGGTTCATTCAAATCACAACGAATCAGCAACAGCTCAAATTCTTTCACATACTCCTCCACACTCAAGGAACCTTGCCGCAAAGTCTGGAGTTTGATGTATAATTCTTGTTTATAGTAATCCGGAACAAATCTCTTCTTCATTAATCTTTTCATGAGTGGCCAGCTTGTAACTTCTTCTTCGTCATCCCTTCTTCGCTGAGCTTTTAAGTTTTCCCACCACAAAAGTGCGTAATCGGTAAACTCAAGTGCTGCTACCTTACACTTCTTTGCCTCAGGATACTCATGCCAATCAAACACCCTTTCTACCTTCTGAACCCAATCCGGAACAAATCTCTTCTTCATTAATCTTTTCATGAGTGGCCAGCTTGTAACTTCTTCTTCGTCATCCCTTCTTCGTCATCCCATTCAAGATACTCTTCAGGAGAACTAGTACCTCTAAATGGTGGTATATTAAGTTTGATACCACTAGTAGGGTCATTTTGCTGCCTCCTTATCCTACCCCTATCTTCAGCCTCATCATCCCTATTTGGCTCATCTCCAGCATTCCCTAGGTCATTTCGAGGTACCCTATGCCCTACCCGCCTTTGTTGGGGTTGCAAAGTGTTTCTTTGCATCATTTCTATAATTGCAGCAAGTTGTCCACGAATTTCAGTAATCTCACCTCGAAATTCATCATGAGCTCGTTGTAAGCCCACGAGTTGAGCTTGTTCTAAACTCAATCCCTTTGGTACTCTACTTGCATCATCATCAGCCATTATTAACAAAAACCCCAAACAAGTATGAACAATTGAACAACACAACCAGTAGCTAAAACACTCTTCTCAAACTGAATTTTCCACCAATTCAGTAAATACAATCAGATAGCAACAATTTACTCAAATTCGAAATTTCCAGGTTCACAAAATTTCCAGGTTCAAGAACAATTTAATTCAGCCAACCCATCTCCAGTTCACAAACTACTAAGAATTAATTTTAATGCTTCAGAGTTGCAATTCAACTCCTCAAATATTAGAGACCCAAACTGATAATAACCCCACGAAATTATATAACACAAAAAATAGCAAGACACCTTCAATAGCTAAAACTTCAGTTTGCACACTGAAATCCTATGCTCTGATACCAGATGATGTGCCTTGATTTATAACAAAATTAAATTGCAAAGTTGATGGAGGATAGAACTAAATAGATACCTTGATAAGTCGAATGGACGCCACAAGGATCAGTTTAGGGTTTTGACGCCACACTCTTGATGATCAAAGAGTGATAAGTCAGCAACTATCTTCAAGAGTTGAAAAACTTGAGAAGACAATTTTGAGAGAGAAATAGCTCTTCTATTTCGTGCTTCCAATTTCAAAAAGAGGCAACTGCCTCTACAAGACTTTTACATGCCTTATATACTTACAAAATGAGGTGAAACCCTAATGTTACCTAATAAACTTAAAAAGGCCCAAAATAAGCCCAATATGACTTAACAATTTAAAACAAAACTAAACAAGTTCAAAATAGCCCAAATACATAAAAGTAGTAACATAAGAAGTAAATAAAGCCCAATAGCATGAAAAGAAAGCCCTTAGCTGCTTCTTAAAGCCCAACGTCACCAAACGTCTCTAAATCACGTCCCAATCTCAAATTGAAGACAAATAAATACATTTAGCTCGTTTCCATTCAGATCGCAAGCTTCAAATCCCATAGAAGCTTCAATAGCTCCAATTTGACTACTTATGGCCCTTTGAAGCTGTTTAGCCTTAGCCCTTGTTATTGGACCATCTGAAATCTCCTTTACGCTCAGCTCGCCTTCTTGAGTTGATTTAGAACCTTCATGATGCACATCAATATCAAACAGAATTTCACCATCATTGTAGTTCTAGTGATGCGAACTAGGTTACAAAAATATCACAAGGTTCATTGAACATCCATGTGTGATAGGGAACAACAACACAACAGCTCATGTGAGTAGCTCATGTGATCTGAAGTCTCAAAATTGGTAGTTGTTGGTAGTTAATAGTTAATAGTTATAATTGATTATTGTAATAAGTGCTAGCATTTCAAGTGCCTAGTATATTGGTAGTAATTGGTAGTTAGTAGTTGTAAGTTTTCATTAATTGTTGTAATAAATGTTAGAATCCCAAGTGCCAAAATTATTGGTAGTAGTTGGTAGTTAGTAATTTTTAGTTGTCATTAGTTGTTGTAATAAATGCTAGACATCTCAAGAGGTCTTTATAAATATATGAGAGATAAGGGAGAACAAAAATAGAATTGATAATATTAATGTTTAGAGTTTTCTCTTAAGTTCTTCAAAGAACTTTTATTAGAACTTATCAAGATTTCATCTTGTGGCGTTCTTTCAAACTTATCACTCACAACTTCTCATCTATCTTCAGTATGGCGTCTATTATCTTCTTATAACTCTGGCTCTTATCTTTGATAGATAATGGGTCAAGGTTCTTACTTTTGTTTATATAAAAATCTAAATTAGAACGATCATTGGGCAAAAGAACCTCATTGAGTGTCAGGTCTCACTTTTCTTTATGAGGTTCACATCAGATAGCAACATCAGTACAACTACTGATGCAAACTAGGTTGACAAAACATCACAAGGTCCATTGAACATCCATGTGTGATGAGGAACAACAGCACAGCAGCTCATGTGAGTAGCCCATGTGATTTGAAGTCTCAATATTGATAGTTGTTGGTAGTTAATAGTTATAAGTTACTATTAATTGTTGTAATAAGTGCTAGCATTCCAAGTGCCTAGTTTATTGGTAGTAGTTGGTAGTTAATAGTTGTAAGTTTTTATTAATTGTTGTAATAAGTGCTGGAATCCCAAGTGCCTTAGTACTTGGTAGTAGTTGATAGTTAGTAGTTGTAAGTTGTCATTAATTGTTGTAATAAATGCTAGACATCCCAAAAGGTCTCTATAAATATATGAGAGATGAGGGAGAACAAAAACAGAATTGATGATATTAATATTGAGAGTTTTCTCTTAAGTTCTTCAAAGAACCATCATTAGAACTTATCAAGATTTTATCTTGTGGCGTTCCTTTAGACTTATCACTCACAACTTCTCATCTATCTTGAGTGTGGCATCTACTATCTTCTTATACCTCTGGTTCTTATCTCTTATAGATAACGGGTCAAGGTTCATTTTTTTTTTGTTTATGTAAAAATATGAATTAGAATGATTCTTAGCAAAGAAACCTCATTGAGCGTTGGGTGTTACTTTTCTTTGTGAGGTTTACATCATTTGGTATCAGAGTTTAGGCTCTAATCAGGTTTGAACTATCATTTTAATTTTTATTGATTTTCTTTCTTTAAATCAGAAATTTTATTTTAGTCTAAAAAAATTTGTAGCCTATATCAAATTTCTTATTTCTTCTTATCTGTTATTTAATCTAATTCTTCAAGTTCTGTTAATACATATAAATAAATAAAAAAGAGAGACACAAAAAAAAAATATTTTTGATTCCATTGATTCGAGATTTACTTTTCTAAATTTTTAAAAAAAGAGTTAAAACCAAGTGAAAGTTTAGTGAATTATTCTTTTAGTGAAACAAGTGAGGGAGTGTGTACGGTTCTTTTTATTTTTCTAACTTTCTTTTACAGCACACATGTTAAACAACAAAGGCAAAAATACTTTCGAAGTTACTTCGAAAAAGGTTGATTCAAAGTTTCTCATGGAAGCTTTAATGGGTAAGATAAGAAAAATGTTGAAAGTAGAAATGGAGCATGTTCATAAACGAATAGATAAACTTGAATCTAGTACACAAAGGGTGCAGACACCTAGAGTTCCTAAATTGTGAATTCAAGTTAAACGTGCTACCATGAATGATGATGGCATTGATGAAGATGCTTGGGATAAATTATTGATTATGGCAAAGGAGGTAGACAAACAACTAAGTAGGAAGAGTTCCACAGGATATGGCTAAAACTCTAGTTTTGCATCATCTTTGAAACTGAATTTGAGTAAAAAAAGATGAGCAAACTAATTCCAATTTCAAACTAAAACCAACTAAGGGCCAAAACGTGGGAGGCAGCCAAGGTCACATTGCATCTCAATATCCAAATCAAAGTGTGTTGATTATAAGCGATAACAATGTCATTGAAACTGAAAGCAAGTCAGAAGACGAACCTGTACCACAGTTGGAAGATGCAAGTGATGGAATGGAGTGCCTAGTAGATGGTGATGCAAACGACATTGCACAGCCTATACGCATACAAGACAATAATATTTGAGAGTTTTTGTGTTCTTCTTTCATTCTTGAAAGGACTTGAACTTATCAAGCTTGTTCTTGTGGCGTTCAAACAACCGGACTTATCACCTAGATTCTTGAAGTGTCCTTGGGGTTTCTTGGTGTGGCGTCCTATATCCATCCATAGTCTTGGTTCTTGGTTTGCTAACTCAAGGGTTAAGACTCGTCAAACCTGCGTCTTGAAGATCTCGGGTTCAATTCCATATTGTGGTGCTGGGTTTTGTCACATTGTTGGCAAGGTTCATATCATTTGGTATCAGAGCTTTGGTTTCAAGGCAAGTTTGAATTATCATTTTATTTTATTTCATTGTTCCATTTATCTTTACATAAATTCGTATTTTATTTTATCTCTGGTTTCTGATTTAGAAAAAAAAAAGAAGAAAAAAAAAAGAAAAGAAAAAAAAAGATAGAAAAAAAAAAAGAGAAACAAAAGAAAAGGCCAGAAATTTGTTGCAAATTCTAAATTTTGAATTTCATCAGTTTGTCTACAACTTTGAACCAAATTTCCCACATATGTTGCTAGCATCATTTTCTTAAGGATGTATTCTTGAATCACATGACTTGTCTTGGTTGATTCTCATATTGAATTGCCACTTGAATCTTGGATTATTGTTTTAGTCTGATTAAGGGTTAAAAGAAGACATGTGAGTGGAAAAAGGCAAAGAGAGGTGAGAACATAAGAGGGTAAAAGCCGTTTGAGTGCTAAACACGAGAGTAAGTAAATTTTCTTGAGTGAAACACGTGAGGGAGTGCTTGTGAGGCCTTAACTGTATTTTTTGCAGATTCTAAAAATGTTACACAATCAAGAAAACTCAAATGAAGAGGTACAACAACCAACCAATCCTAACCTACAGTTGCAGGCGTTATTGGGTGAAATGAGGCGGATGATGAGAACCGAATTAGAGCAAATTCACGAAAGAATGGACCGGCTGGAAAATTTAGGGCAGCATCAAAACTCGCCCATTGGGCAACCACCTAGGCGAGTGCAACCAGGAGTACAAAGGGGAGATGTTGGAGATGAAGAGGAGTTGGATGAGCTGGATGAACCACTAATGAACCAAGGTAGATTTAGGCGTGGATTTGGAGATATAGGTGCTAGGAGGGGAATACCTAGGCGAGATGATGACTTGGGAAGCATTAAGGTGAAGATTCCACCTTTTCAAGGTAAAAATGATCCTGAGGCATATCTAGAATGGGAGATGAAGATAGAGATGATCTTCGATTGTCACAACTATTCCGAGGCCAAAAAGGTAAAATTGGCTGCAATTGAATTCACTAACTATGCTATTGTTTGGTGGGATCAATTGTTGAAGGAAAGGAGGAGAAATCACGAACGACCTGTTGAGACGTGGAACGAGATGAAGGCCATCATGAGGAGACGCTTCATTCCTAGCTACTACCATCGGGAGTTGTATAACAAGTTGCAACGTCTAACTCAAGGATCCAAGAGCGTTGATGAATACTATAAAGAAATGGAGGTTGCTATGATCCAAGCAAATGTAGAGGAGGACAGAGAAGCCACTATGGCTAGGTTCTTACATGGCTTAAACCGAGAGATAGCGGACATGGTGGAGATGCAACATTATGTCGAGTTGACAGATATGGTGCACCAAGCTATCAAAGTTGAGCAACAATTGAGGCGAAGGAACATAGTTCGAAGGGGATCAAGCATGGCTGCCACAAACTCATGGCGACCAGCCCCTAAAAGAGATGAATTTTCATTAACTAAGCCTAAGTCTGAGCCATCTAAGGATGCCAAACAAGCTGCGACGTTGAAACAAGAGAAAACTGAATCCACAACTTCAAGAAATCGTGACATTAAGTGCTTTAAATGCCAAGGTAGGGGACATATAGCTAGCCAATGTCCAAACAAAAGGGTAATGGTGATCAACACTCAAGGGGAGATCGAGTCGGAAGATGAACAAGATGATGAAGTTATGCTACCTCTTGAAAATGACTATGAAGGACAATATGCAGTAGAAGGAGAATCATTGGTGGCAAGACGAGCTCTTAGCGCACAAGTTAAGGAAGAAGAAAACAATCAGCGAGAAAACTTGTTCTATACTAGATGTTTCGTGAACAACAAAGTTTGCAGCGTTATAGTTGATGGTGGGAGTTGCACCAATGTTGCCAGCACCGAATTAGTAGAAAAATTGGCATTACCTACCTTGAAACATCCACGACCATACCGACTTCAGTGGCTGAATAATTGCGGAGAAGTCAAGGTAACCAAACAGGTGATGGTGGCATTTTCCATTGGCAAATATGATGATGAGGTACTTTGTGATGTGGTACCTATGCATGCATGTCACATCTTATTGGGACGACCATGGCAGTTTGATAGAAGAGTCACGCATGACGGTTACACCAACAGGTACTCTTTTATCATCAAGAAGCAGCCTATAACACTTGTACCATTAACACCAAAACAAATTCTTGAAGACCAACTGAAGATGCAAAAAGTGAGTGAAAAGAGAAAAGAAAATGAGAGAGAAGCCATAGCTACGAGAAAAGAAAATGAAAGGAGAGAAAAAGAGAAAGGTAAAGTCATGAAACATGGTGAAAATGAAAATGAGAGAGTTGCAGCCCGAGAGGAAAGATATAACTATATTGCAAAAAGTGTGAGATCAAGAGAGCTTTAATTTCACAACAGCCCCTTATAGTACTTATGTACAAGGAGGCCCTTTTGTGTACTAACGATCTTGCTGGATCTTTGCCAAGCAATATTATTTCTCTTTTGCAGAAATTCGATGATGTCTTTCTTGAGGAGGTACCTTCAGGCTTACCTCCAATTCGAGGAATTGAACATCAAATTGATTTCATACCTGGTGCAACAATTCCAAACAGGCCCGCTTATAGAAGTAATCCTGAGGAGACGAAAGAACTTCAACAGCAAGTTAACGAGCTAATGGAGAAAGGATATATTAGAGAGAGCATGAGTCCTTGTGCAGTTCCAGTCCTACTAGTGCCTAAGAAGGATGGGACATGGAGGATGTGTGTTGATTGTCGAGCCATCAACAACATTACGGTAAAGTATCGCCATCCTATTCCTCGATTAGATGATATGTTAGATGAACTACATGGATCTTGTGTGTTTTCTAAGATTGATCTCAAGAGTGGATACCATCAGATTAGGATGAAAGAAGGTGATGAATGGAAAACTGCATTTAAAACAAAATATGGTTTGTATGAATGGTTAGTTATGCCTTTTGGATTAACTAATGCACCTAGTACTTTCATGAGACTTATGAACCATGTTTTGCGTGCTTTTATTGGAAAATTTGTAGTTGTGTACTTTGATGATATCCTGATATATAGTAAAAGCCTAGATGCTCATGTTGACCACTTAAAGCTTGTTTTAGAGGTTTTAAGGAAAGAAAGGTTGTTTGCTAACCTTAAGAAATGCACTTTTTGCACGGACAAACTTGTGTTTCTTGGTTTTGTTGTAAGTTCTAAAGGAATTGAGGTTGACGACGAAAAGGTGAAGGTAATTCATGATTGGCCAACGCCTACTTCAGTGACACAAGTTAGAAGCTTCCATGGCTTAGCTAGTTTTTACCGACGTTTTGTTCGGGATTTCAGTAGCATAGCCGCACCCTTAACTGAAGTCATCAAGAAGAATGTTCCGTTTAAGTGGGGAGATGAGCAAGAAAAAGCATTCAAGCTAATCAAAGAGAAATTAACTAATGCACCTTTACTTGTTTTGCCTAACTTCACTAAAACGTTCGAAATTGAGTGTGATGCTTCAGGTATAGGTATCGGAGGAGTGTTGATGCAAGAGGGAAGACCGGTTGCATACTTTAGTGAGAAATTGAATGGTGCAGTCCTAAAATATTCCACTTATGACAAAGAATTGTATGCATTAGTTCGAACTTTGGAGACCTGGCAGCACTATCTATGACCGAAAGAGTTTGTTATTCATACAGATCATGAATCTTTGAATCATTTAAAAGGGCAGCATAAGCTGAATAGACGCCATGCAAGTTGGGTAGAGTTCATTGAAACATTCCCCTATGTGATCAAATATAAACAAGGTAAGGAAGATGTAGTTGCTGATGCACTATCACGCAGGTATGCTTTGCTTTCAACCCTTGATGCTAAATTGCTTGGATTTGATTACATTAAGGAGTTATATGCAAACGATTCTGATTTTGGTGACTTGTTTAAAATTTGCACTAAAAGGGCAAGTGGAAAATTTTATCTTCATGATAATTTTCTGTTTCGAGAAAATAAATTGTGTGTTCCACATTCATCCTTGCGCGAATTACTTGTTCGGGAAGCACATGGTGGTGGTTTGATGGGTCACTTTGGGGTAGCAAAGACTTTAGGTGTATTGCATGAGCATTTCTTTTGGCCACACATGAAACGTGATGTAGAAAGGATTTGTGCGAGATGCATCACTTGCAGGCAAGCTAAGTCTAGGCATCAACCACATGGGTTGTACACACCCCTCCCTATTCCTAATGCACCTTGGGTTGATATCTCTATGGATTTTGTTTTGGGCTTACCTAGGACTAAGAAGGGGAGAGACTCAGTTTTTGTGGTTGTTGATAGGTTCTCTAAAATGGCACATTTTATTGCATGCCATAAAACTGATGATGCATCACATATAGCCGATTTATTTTTCAAGGAGATTGTTAGGTTGCATGGCATGCCTAGGACTATTTTTTCTGATCGAGACTCGCGATTCTTGAGCTATTTCTGGAAGACTTTGTGGGGAAAGTTGGGAACAAAATTGTTGTTCTCTACTACATGTCACCCGCAAACTGATGGTCAAACTGAAGTAGTGAATAGAACTTTATCTACTTTGTTGCGTGCTATCATACAAAAAAATTTGAAAACATGGGAAGATTGTTTGCCGCATGTTGAATTTGCTTATAATCGTTGTGTTCATTCCGCAACTAAGTTTTCACCATTTGAGATTGTCTATGGGTTTAATCCGTTGACTCCTTTAGATTTAACTCCTTTACCTTTCAGCGAACGTGTTAACTTAGATGGAAAAAAGAAAGCAGATTTTATTAAGCAAATTCATGAGAAAGCAAAGCAAAACATAGAATGGCGGACGGAGCAATATGCCAAACAGGCCAATAAGGGACGTAAGAAGGTTGTCTTTGAACCAGGAGATTGGGTTTGGTTGCATATGAGGAAGGACCGTTTTCCTGAGCAAAGACGTTCTAAACTCCTTCCTAGGGGTGATGGACCGTTTCGCGTATTGGAACGCATAAATGACAATGCTTACAAAATTGAATTACCTGGTGAGTATGGTGTTAGTGCTAGCTTTAATGTTTCTGACTTATCTCCTTTCGATATAGGTGATGATGCAAACGACGATTTGAGGACAAATCTTCTTCAAGAGGGGGAGAATGATGCAAACGACATTGCACAGCCTATACGCATACAAGACAATAATATTTGAGAGTTTTTGTGTTCTTCTTTCATTCTTGAAAGGACTTGAACTTATCAAGCTTGTTCTTGTGGCGTTCAAACAACCGGACTTATCACCTAGATTCTTGAAGTGTCCTTGGGGTTTCTTGGTGTGGCGTCCTATATCCATCCATAGTCTTGGTTCTTGGTTTGCTAACTCAAGGGTTAAGACTCGTCAAACCTGCGTCTTGAAGATCTCGGGTTCAATTCCATATTGTGGTGCTGGGTTTTGTCACATTGTTGGCAAGGTTCATATCAGATGGTAAGCTGATGGTTACTAAGCATACATTAAGTTTACAAACTGAAGAAGATGAACTGGAATTTGTTGCTGTGTTTCCTGAAGAGATACCTAATAAGGGGAATCGAGCATCAAATCAAATTTATGCTTGGAGCATCAAATATTACAGCCTATAGAAGTAATCCTAATGAGACAAAGGAACTTCAAATACAAATTTGTGAGCTCATAGAGAAGAGGTATGTGTGTAAGTGCATGAATCATCCTACCATTCTAATATTGCTTTTGCCTAAGAATGATATATTATGGAAGATGTGTGTTGATTGCTACGCTATCAAAAATATCACTTCAAAGTTCAAGAGAGTTGTATTTGAGCCCGGTAAAGATTTGAGGACAAATCCTATTCAAGAGAGGGGAAATGATGCAAACTAGGTTGGCAAAACATCACAATGTCCATTGAACATCCATGTGTGATGGGGAACAATAGCATAGCAGCTCATGTGAGTAGCCTACGTGATTTGAAGTCTCAATATTGATAGTTGTTGGTATTAATAGTTATAAGTTACTATTAATTATTGTCATAGGTGCTAGCATTCCAAGTGCCTAGTTTATTGGTAGTAGTTTGTAGTTAGTAATTGTAAGTTTTTATTAATTGTTGTAATAAGTGCTGGAATCCCAAGTGCCTTAGTTATTGGTAGTAGTTGATAGTTAGTAGTTGTATGTTGTCACTAATTGTTGTAATAAATGCTAGACATCCCAAAAGGTATTTATAAATATATGAGAGATGAGGGAGAACGAAAACAGAATTGATGATATTAATGTTGAGAGTTTTCTCTTAAGTTCTTCAAAGAACCATCATTAGAACTTATCAAGATTTTATCTTGTGGCATTCTTTTAGACTTATCACTCATAATTTCTCATCTATCTTGAGTATGGCGTCTACTATCTTCTTATAACTCTGGTTCTTATCTTTGATAGATAATAGGTTAAGGCTTTTATTTTTGTTTATCTAACCTCACAAAGAAAAGTGAGACCCGACGCTCAACGAGGTTCCTTTGTCAAGGATCGTTCTAATTCAGATTTTTAGATAAACAAAAAAATTAATAATCATACTACAGACCTTGTCACAAAGAAAAGTGAGACCCGACGCTTAATGAGGTTCATTTATCAAGGATCGTTCTAATTTAGATTTTTAGATAAACAAAAAAATTAATAATCACACTACAAACCTTGTTTTGAATATGGCATCTAGTATAAAAGATGTTTTCTCGCTGCACTTTGTCATCTTTCTTGACCTGCATACTTAGAACTCTGATTACAACTAACAATTCACCTTGGGCAACGTATTCCTCATCATCCACATCCTCCAATGGTGGCATAAATTTGGTGACATCTTCATCATTGAATTCAATTTCACCATTGTCTCGTAATATCATAACTCTTATGTTTGGACATTGTGATGAGGGCACAACTAACAAATGGACTGTAGAACCTATTCAAGTTCTAGTTGGTCCGATTACAAGGGCTCGAGCTAAAAGGTTCTAGAAAAATCTCAATTGACTGATTTAAAATATTTGGGCAGAGGTAAATTTATAGGGTGCAAAGAAGATATTCCACAAAGTTGGATTTTTATGATTTAACCTTTAGAATAATTTAGAAGAAATTTCTCATATCACAAAGTGGATGGAATTAGAGGTGTTTTCTAAATTGGTGATTACCCAAGTTTGACTCATCAAGTGTTAGGGAATGATGGAAACAACACCCATTTGAGCAACCCAAGTGTTTAGAAGCTTTTTAGAGCCTACAATAAACATTTATGATATTAGTTGTAATATTTGAAATAAAGCCTTAATTGTTGGTGGTTGATAGTTAGTTAAAGTCTGCAGCTGCAGTTATTGTTGTAGTTGCAAAGTTTGAAAAAGCTAGTTAAAAGCCATGTTGATAGTAGTTGGTAGTTACTTATTTTTTAAGTTGTCATTCAATATTGTAATAAATACTAGCATCATGAAGGTTCTAAATCAACTCAAGAAGGTGAGCCGAGCGTAAAGGAGGTTTCAGATGATCATTCAATAACAAGGGGCTAAGGCCAAACAGCTTTAAAGGGCCATAAGTAGTCAAATTAGAGCTATTGAAGCTTCTATGGGATTAGAAGCTTACGATTTAAATAAAAATGAGCTAAAGGTGTTTATTTGTCTTCAATTAGTGATTGGAACGTGATTTAGAGACGTTTGGTGACGTTGGGCTTAAAGAGGTAGCTGGGGGCTTTCTTTCCATGCTATTGGGCTTAATTTACTTCTTATGTTTCTATTTTTATGTATTTGGGCCATTTTGAACCTGTTTAGCTTTATTTTAAATTGTTAAGTCAGATTGGGCTTATTTTGGGCTTTTAAAGTTAATTAGGTAACATTAGGGTTTCCCCTCATTTTGTAAGCCTATATAAGGCATCTTAAAGTCTTATAGAGGCAGTTGCCTCATTCTGGAATTTCATGCACGAAAAAGAAGATATTTCTCTCAAAATTTAACTTCTCAAGTTTTTCAACTCTTGAAGATAGTTACTAACTTATCACTCTTTGATCACCAAGAGTATGGCGTCAAAACCCTAAATTGATTCTTGTGGCTTCCATTGACTTATCAAGGCTTCTTTTTAGTTCTATCATCCATCTGATTTTATCATTTACTTGTTACAATTCAGTCTAAATACTTAAAGAAAAGACCAACAAAATCAAACAGCAACCTCATCTTAAAAATCAGTTTTTGTTCTTATTCTGAACAACCCAATTTGAAGATCAGGGCACATCAAATATACACAAGGGATGATAGGAAAGCATTCAGCAATTTGATCAAGAAAATTCTCTTTGGTTATTTTAGAACTCTTTAAACTTATCAGAATAATTTCCATGGCGTTCTCATTCGACTTATCAATCTATCATTTCATAATTGATTGTGGTGTCTTCATTATACTAAGGTTCTTGCTTCAATATAAGCAACGGGTTACGATTTTATATAAATCTATTTCTAGACAATCTTGAAGTCCTTCTTGATCCACAACTGTTATCAAATTCTTGGCTTGGATCGTATCAGTTGGTATCAAAGCTTAGCACTAGTGACAGGTTTGCCTATCTTTATATTTTAAAAAAATATTAAAAAAAATTAAAAAAAATGAAATATTGCGATTCAGCTCTTGTAATTGTTATTTCAATTTTACATCTGAAGTTCCTTTTCGATTCCACAAACCTGAATTCCTTACTCCAAAAAAAAAAATCCATGGCATAGCCTTTTTTTTTTCTAAGCCATTAAATTCGAATTTCTCTTGGTGAGTTCTCGAAGAATTGTGATATTTGTTTGATTAGTTTGATAAGAACCTATAGAGGATTACTATGAGTGGAAAAGGCAAGAGTGGTGAGAACATAAGAGAATAAAAGTCAATCAATTTTTATGTGAAACACGAGTGAAAATTGAGTGAATCATTCTTTGAGTGAAACACGTGAGTGAGAGTGTGTGAGATTCCTTTTTTTAAAACTTTATTTTACAGCAAACATGTTGAACAACAAGAACAAAAATACTTCTGGAACTGCATCATAAGAGGTTGATCCAAAGTTTCTCATGGATGCTATAATGGGTGAGATGAGGAGAGTATTGAAAATGGAGATGGAACAGATTCACAAATGAATAGATAGGGTAGAGAATGCACGTTTAGAGTAGCCACAAAATAATTCTAATGTGCATAGGAGAGGGAGAGTTCAACCTAAGGAAGTGAGAGTTGAAGCTGAAGAGTGTTATCGAGAAGGTTTTGATGAAGAAGATGACCAGGATTCAATTCATGGTATTTTAAGATATGGTGGAAGGTTTAGAGAAGCTAGGAATCGGGAAAATAATAACTAAGGTAGTATTAAGATGAACATTCTATCATTTCAAGGAAAAAATGATCTAGATGCTTACCTTGAGTGGGAGAAGAAGTTAGAATTAATATTTGGTTATCATAATTATTCCGAGCGTAAAATGGTAAAACTTGTAGCCATTGAATTTTTTGATTATGTAATTGTTTGGTGGGATCAACTAATGTTAAACAGAAAAAGAAATAGAGAGTGTCTAATAGAGACTTGGGAGGAAATGAAAACCGTGATGAGGAGACGATTTGTTCCAAGCCATTACTACCGTGAGTTGTACCAAATATTACAAAGTCTTACACAAGGTAATCAAAGTGTGGAGGATTATTATAAGGAGATGGAAATCGCTATGATTAGAGCAAAAATGTAGAGGGAGACCGAGAGGCTACTATGGCTAGATTTTTGGTTGGTTTGAACTGGAAAATTGCTAATTTGGTGGAATTGCAACATTATGTGGAGTTAGAAGATATGATGCACATGGCTATCAAAATTGAGAACCAGTTCAAGAGAAGGAGCCACGGTACATGACAAAACCCTAGCTCGGGTTCATCTTGAATGCCAAATTTTATGAAGAAAGAGGAGAAGCAAGCCACTGCCAAGCACAAAATTAAGCAAAAACAAGAAATTACCAGCCATAAGAATCAAGGTATACCTGATTCTTCCACCACTTAAAATCGTGATATTAAGTGTTTTAAATGCCAAGGCATGGGTCACATAGCAAGTCAATGTCCAAACCAATGAGTTATGATATTGCGAGATAATAGTGAAATTGAATTCGATGATGAAGATGTCACCGAATCTATGCCACCATTTGTGGACGTGGATGATGAGAAATACGCAGCCCAAGGTGAACTGCTGGTTGCAAGAAGAGTTCTAAGTATGCAGGTCAAAGAAGATGATGAAGTCTAACAAGAAAACATCTTTCATACTAGATGCCACATGCAAAACAAGGTATGTAGTGTGATTATTGATGGAGGTAGTTGTACTAACTTTGTTAGCACTACAATGGTGGAGAAATTAGGGCTACCAACAATTAAACATCCCCGGCCTTACAAATTGCAATGGCTCAATGACAGTGGCGAGGTGAGGGTTACTAAACAGGTGTTAGTTTCCTTCCGTATTGAACAATACGAAGATGAAGTTTTGTGTGATGTAGTTCCAATGCAAGCTGGACACTTGTTACTAGGCCGACCATGGCAATTTGATCGGCGTGTTAAGCACGATGGTTTCACCAACAACTATTCATTTATGTTTAATCAAAGGACAATCACTCTAGTCCCTTTATCACCAAAGCAGGTTTATGAAGATCAAGTGAGATTAAAAAAAGAGAGTGATCAAAAGAAAGCGAGTGAGGAAAAGAAAAAAAATGAAAATCAAAAAGAGAACAAAACAAAAGAGGCCGAGAAAAATGAGAGAAAAACAAACTTTTATACAAACATGAGGTAAATTAAAAGAGCGGTGTTTTTATACCAGCCAATGATTGTACTTTTATATAAAGTGGCGTATTTAAATACTAACCAACTTGACTCGTCTTTGCATAGTTCAGTTGTTTCTCTTTTGAAGGAGTTTGATATTGTCTTTCCCGAGGAGATTCCACCTGGTTTACCTCCTATTCAAGGAATTGAACATCAAATTGATTTTTTGCCCGGTGTTTTAATTCCAAACCGACCAGCCTATCGAAGCAATCCTGAGGAGGCAAAAGAGCTACAAACGCAGGTTAATGAATTGATGAAAAAGGGGTATGAAAGGGAAAGTATGAGTCCATACGCCATACTAGTGATTTTGATTCCTACAAAGATGGATCTTGGAGAATGTGCATTCATTGCCAAGCAATTAATAATATAACAATAAAGTATCGTCATCCTATTCCTCACTTAGATGATATGTTAGATGAGCTACATGGTGCTTGTGTATTTTTTAAGATTGATTTAAAGAATGGGTATTATCAAATAAGAATGAAAGAGGGTGATGAATGGAAAACTGCTTTTAAAACAAAATATAGCTTATATGAGTGGTTAGTTATGCCATTTGGATTAACTAATGCACCAAGTACTTTTATGCGATTAATGAACCATCTCTTGCGTGCTTTCATAGGCAGGTTTGTTGTTGTTTATTTTGATGATATTCTCATTTATAGCAAAAACTTGGATGATCATGCTGTACATTTAAAATCAGTTTTGGATGTACTTAGAAAAGAGAAGTTATTTGCTAACTTGAAGAAGTGCACCTTTTGCACCAATGAGCTTGTGTTTCGTGATTTTTTTGTTAGTGCACAAGGAATACAGGTTGACAAAGAGAAGATCCGCGCGATTCAAGAATGGTCGAGTCCTACAAGGGTAGGCAATGTTTGTAGTTTTCATGGGCTTGCTAGTTTTTACTGGAGGTTCGTGAAAGACTTTGACAGCATCGTCGCACCATTTACTGAAGTCATCAAGAAAAATGTTGGATTCAAATAGGAAGACGAACAAGAGAAGGCATTCTAATTGATTAAGAAAAAATTAACTAATGCTCCTTTACTTGCTTTGATTGATTTTACTGAAACCTTTAAAATTGAATGTGATGCTTTAGATATAGGTATAGGTTCAGTTCTTATGCAAGGAGGAAGACCAATAGCATATTTCAGTGAGATATTAACTGGGGCAGCCTTAAATTATCCTCTTTATGATAAAAAATTGTAGGCATTGATTCGAGCATTAGAAATATGGCAACACTACCTTTGGCGTAAGGAGTTTATGATTCACACCAATCTTGAGTCCTTAAAACATTTGAAGGGCCAACATAATTTGAATAGGAGACATACAAAACAGGTGGAATTCATTAAGACATTCCCATATATCATTCGATACAAGCAAAGTAAGGAAAACATTCTTGCCGATGCACTTTCTCAAAGGTACGCATTAATTTTTACTCTTGATGCAAAATTACTTGGTTTTAAGCATATTCAAGAATTGTATCCGCTAGACCATGATTTTTGTGAGGAGTTTTAGACGTGTAAGAAAAATGTAGTAGGTAAGTTCTTTAGGCACGAGGGCTTCTTGTTTCGAGAAAATAAATTTTGTGTACCAAATTGCTCTTTGCGTGATTTGTTAGTAAGGGAATCCCATGGTGAAGGGTTAATGGGAGACTTTGGAGTCACTAAAACCTTAGCTGTTTTGTAAAAACACTTATATTGGCCACACATGAAAATAGTTGTTGAGAGAATTTGTGGTAGACGTGTTACATGTAGGCAAGCAAAATCCCGAGTACAACCCCATGGTTTTTACATGCCACTGCCTATTTTCAATGAGCATTGGATTGATATTTTGATGGACTTTGTGTTGGGTTTGCCTAGGTCTAAACATGGTATGGATTCAATTTTTGTGGTTGTTGATAGATTTTATAAGATGGCACATTTCATTCCATGTCACAAAACTGATGATGCTTCACATGTTGCTGATTTGTTATTTAGAGAAATTGTAAGATTACATGGTATGCCTAGAACAATATTTTCAGACAGAGATGCTAAGTTCTTAAGTTAATTTTGGAAGACTTTATGGTGTAACTTAGGAACTAAGTTATTATTTTCTACTATTTGTCACCCACAAACTGATGGTCAAACCGAAGTAGTAAATAGAACTTTGTTTACTTTGTTGAGGGCTATAATTAAAAAGAACATCAAAATTTGGGAAGAATGTATATCACATGTTGAGTTTGCTTATAATCGTACTATTCATTCTGCTACTAAGTTTTCACCATTTAAAATTATTTATGGTTTTAATCCTTTAACTCCATTGGATTTAATACCATTACCTTTGTTTGAACGTGCTAATTTAGATTGAAAGAAAAAAGCTGAATTTGTTAAGCAGATACATGAGAAAGCAAGACTCAACATTGAAAGAAGGACGGAGCAGTATGTAAAACAAGCTAATAAAGGGCATCGACAGCTGATTTTTGAACCCTGAGATTGGGTTTGGTTGCATATGTGAAAAGAAATATTCCCGGCACAAAGGCGATCTAAGTTACTTCCTAGAGGAGATGGACCTTTTCAAGTCCTTTAGCGTATCAATGACAATGCATAGATGTTTGATTTTCTAGGTGAGTACAATGTTAGTGTCACTTTTAATGTTACTGATTTAAGTCCTTTTGATGTAGGTGATGATTTGAGGACAAATCCTTTTTAAGAAGAGGGGAATGACGAGGGCACGACTAACAAATGGAATGCAGTACTTAGTCAAGTTCTAGTTGGTCCGGTTACAAGGACTCGAGCTAAAAGGTTCAAGAAAACTCTCAATGGACTGATTCAAAACATTTGGGCAGAGGTAAATTCATGGGGTGCTAGGAAGATATTCCACATGTTCCACAAAGTTGGATTTCCATGATTTAAGCTTTGACATAATCTAGAAGAAATTTCTCAGATCACAAAGTGGATGGAATTAGAGGAGTTTTCTAAATTGGTGATTACCCACGTTTGACTCATCAAGTGTTAGGGAATGATGGAAACAAAATCCCATTTCAGTAACCTAAGTGGTTAAAAGCTTTTGGGAGCCTACAATAAACATTTATGATAATAGTTGTAATATTTGAAATTAAGCCTTAGTTGTTGGTGGTTGGTAGTTAGTTAAAGTCTGCAACTGCATTTATTGTTGTAGTTGCAAATTTTGAAAAAAAAAAACTAGTTTAAAGCTATGTTGGTAGTAGTTGGTAGCTACTAATTTTTAAGTTGTCATTCAATATTGTAATAAATGCTATCATCCCAAATGTTCACTATAAATACATAAGGGATGATAGAAAATGATTCAGCAATTTGATTAAGAAAATTCTCTTATGTTTTTTTTGAATTCTTTGAACTTATCGGAATAATTTCTGTGGCATTCTCCTTCGACTTATTAATCAATCATTCTATAATTGATTGTCGTGTCTTTATTATACCAAGGTTCTTGCTTCAATATAAGCAACGGGTCACGGTTTCATATAAATCTGTTTCTTGACGATCTTGGAGTCCTTCTTAATCAACAATGTTATCAATTACTTGGTGTGGATCGTATCATTGTGTAAGACTTTGCATTATTTTTGTACAACTCACGGTAGTAATGGCTTGGAATAAACCATCTCCTTATCACAGTTTTCATTTCTTCTCATATCTCTATTAGACGCTGTTTATTTTTCTTTCTATTTAAAAGTAGTTGATCCTACCAAACAATCACATAATTAAAAAAATTCAATGGCTATAAGTTGTACCTTTTTAATCTTAGAATAGTTGTGATAATAAATACTAATTCTATCTTGTTCCCCCACTCAAGGTAGCCGGATCATTTTTACCTTGAATGACGAAATCTTCATCTTAATACTACCCAAGTTATTGTCTTCCTAATTCCTAGCTTCTCTAAACCTCCTGCCATATCTCCTATTGCCAACAATTGAATCCTGGTCATCTTCTTTATCAAAACCGTCCTCATAACACTCCTCAGATTCAACTCTCACTTCCTTAGGTTGAACTCTCCCTCTACTATACACATTAGGATTGTTTTATGGCTGCTGTAAATATGCATTCTCTACCTGATTTATCTGCTCATGAATCTGTTCCATCTTCGCATTCAATACTCTCCTAATCTCACCCATTAAAGCTTCCATGAGAAACTTTGGATCAACCTCTTCTAATGCAATTTCAGAAGTTTTTTTGTTCTTGTTGTTTGACATGTTTACTGTAATATCCAATCCCTATTAGTAGTATTGGCGCCTAGATTTTGGTATAGAGCAAATAAGACACCGTAGGGTTACTCGATTTTAACCCTATTAGAAGTATTCCCTTTATAGGGCACATGAGAGATATTAGACCTAATTTGGTAATTTCACACTCGATCGGTGCACCGGACGACCCTAGAATATTTTTGGAATTTTTCTCTATTGGCTTAGAAAAGGAAATCCTAATTTACTACATGAATTTTCATTTAAGGGTTATGAACGGAACAAGCCTTTGTTGAGAAATACAATCCATATATCAAGGAATGGACCAATTAGAAACAATCTCATAGATTGCCAAGTTGGAAACTCTAGTTAGTTCTTTTGACTATTCTAACTGGATAGTTATAAATAAACCAATTAAATCTTTTCATTTGAACTAATGAAAAATTAGAAGTTTTAAGTAAGTTGAAGGGCAAAATGGTCAATTGAGGGAGCACTATATATATGTTAGAAGTGTGTAGAAATTTGAAGAGAGATCAAAACCAATACTTAGACAAAAAAGAGAAAAATTCGAGCTTCAAAGGGGGGTGCTGCTACAGTGACTATTCAAGTTTTTTTTTCATGATTTTTCATGCTTAACCAAGCCAAAATAAGGTTACATACCAATCCCTAAGCTCAATTGAAGCCTCAATTAGTGGAAATTCAAGAAAAAGAGGTAAGAAAAGCATTGTTTTATGAGTTTCATAAGTGAGCTTTCAAGAATGCTTAAATTGATGTTCTTATGTGTATTCTTGGCTTAGATTGAGTTGAATTCTAGTTTGGAGCTTGAAGGAGTCATCAATTTAAAGAAATTGGCAAGGTAAGAATTAGGGTTTTTGGTGATGTTGTTGTAGAGATTTCAATTGGTTGTAATTAAGGCTTTAGAATGAAATTGGCATGATTTTGTTGTAATTGGAACAAGAAATTGAGAAAAGGAATGTGTTGGAACCTAGGGTGGAATTCTGCCACTTTAGGGAAGTTAGGGATTGAGTGGTATTTTGAATGAATTATTGTGTGTAAATGGTGCATATTGTAAATTGAATGTATATGTTGATGGAAAAATCAAAAATGAAGATAATAGGACACAATTGTCCATTTTGGAAAGGTGACGGGCAATTATGTCCAACCAAGATTATAAGGCGTTCAATAATTTTCAGGGCACCGGATGGTGAGATAGGTTTGATTAAATGGCTCCGTAAATAGAAACGAGAAGTAGTTTACATCCGGGCTTTGTATGCCGATTAGGGCATTTAGTAGTTAAATGAGATTCTAGCATTCGATTTGGTTCTAAATGTCATTTATGGCGCGTAGGTGAAGATAATCGAGAGCGATAATGGGAGCAGAATCAGGAGCAAAATAGAGCGTGGAGCGGTCGTGAGAGAAAATCTACCATTTCTTTTACTTTTCGTTTATTATGTTTTCGCATAATGAATATGCATGTTTTATGAGCTTTCGATGCATAACCATGATTTATGATCTTGATATATATTCATAGACATGCCTTTACATGTTCGAATTGAGAAATAGTTTTAAAATTTCTGCATTCGTTTTTAAGGCCATTGGTACCCTCAGATTATAGTGGTGATGATTGTATTAGACTCGGCCGGTATATCCCGTGCACATGGGCAGGTCTTGGGGGTGTGTCACTAACTTTGGGAAGTCGGGATGTTGAGTCATGTGAGTCGCTCTATGTGTACGGGATATTATCTCGCTATATGCATGCGATGTAGGATTCTGCTGCATAGCTAGTGAGATGTCTTGAGATGTCACTGTGGGTGCTACTAGTTGAGGTGCCCCGTGACCTACTCACGTGTGCGGTGCTAATTGAGTCGCTGCATGGGTATAGAGCTTTAGGGTTACCATTGGTACAGTTTAGAAAGAAAATGACCGAGCGATGATTTTACTAGTTTTCGATTTACCGATAGCATTTATGCATTTATATGCACACAACAGTTATTATGTTATACAGATTCTGAATATAGTTTTCCAAAGATGTAGATAAAACCCACTCGGCAAGATTTCAATAGCATATGATGTTAGAAACCGTTTTACAGTTTTACATCAGTTTTAGAATCATAATTTCTGCATGAACTTTAGAATTTGCTATCTATATATGATGTTATTTTATTGAAATTTTATTTGCACTCACTGAGCTCCTTTAGCTCACCCGTTTTGTGTTTTATGTTTTCTGAACCCCTTTCCCAGGTGCAAGTCTCGGTACGCAAGCTGCTGATTCTCCTATTGTCGAGTAATGGGCCGAATCCGAAGATCATTTTTTGTACATGTAAATATGCTAAATAGCACCCTTTAGTTTATGCATAATAGTTGTAGGCATGTATATTTGGATGTATGTTTTGAATCAAGAAGAAGAGATTTCAAATTTATTATGATTGTTCTTTTTACTTTTATGATTACGCTTATTTGTGATTCAAATGAATAATTGAATTGTGTTGGATTTGATTTGGAAAGGACCAGAGGTCCGAATTGGTAGAATTGAGATGTATTGGAAATAGAAGTAAAATTTCTTTGCATGTTTTATATGGATTTTCTGAAAAACATGAGAAACTCTGCCCGTTTGTTTTTAAAATTAAGATGTCATTTTCATGTATGTTACTAGACCTTCTTAGTAGTAACAAGAATTAAAAAGGGGTTCGCCTCGCGGAATTTCTCAACTTACCTAGTTAGGTTTGGAGGAACTTCCGTCAGGGTGCCCTGCAGGGCCGTTGGGATCTATAGTAGAGGGTCTCGGGGCGGGTGTTGTCATTTACTGCAAAAAAAGAACCTCTCACGTGCACTCAAAGAATGATTCACTATACTTTTCCTCATGCGTCACACAAAATCAAATTGGTTTTTACCCTCTTATATGCTCACCACTCTTACCTTTTTCCACTCGTAGTAATCCTCTAAAGGAAAGAATTAAACTAATCAAACAAATATCATAATTTCTAGAACCAATTCTCTAAGAACTCACCAAGAGAAATTCAGATTTAAAGTCTTAGAAAAAAAAAATTGTGTCATAGATTTTTTTTTTAGCATGGAATTTAGATTTATGGAATTGAAAAGGAACTCAAAGATGTAAAATTAAAATAAGAATTACAAGAGTTGAATCACAATATTGCTTTTTTAAATTTTTTTCCTTTTTTAAATATAAAGATAGGCAAACCTGTAACTAGTGCCAGGCTTTGATACCAACTGATACAATCCACTCCAAGAAATTGATAAATTTTTAGATTAAGGACTATAAGACTTCTAGAAATAAATTTGTATGAAATCGGACCCATTGCTTATATTGAAGCAAGAACCTTGGTATAATAAAGATGCCACAATCAATACGGAATTATTGTTTGATAAGTCGAACGAGAATGCCATGAAACTTATTCCGATAAGTTCAAAGAATTCTAAAAGATCCAAAGAGAATTTTCTTAATCAAATTGCTTAATGTTTTCCTCTCATCCCTCGTGTATTCAAAGTGAACATTTGGGATACCAGCATTTATTACAACATTTAAAGACAAATTAAAAACTATTAGCTACTACCAATAAGGCTTTATTTTAAACTAGCTTTCAAACTTTGCAACTACAACAATAAATGCAGTTGTAGACATTAACTAACTACCAGCTACCACTAACAACTACGGCTTTATTTCAAATTTTATAACTACTATCATAAATGTTTATTATAGGCTCCTAAAAGCTTCTAATCACTTGGGTTGCTCACATTGGCTGTTGTGCTGTTGTTTCTATCATTCCCCAACTCTTGATGAGTTAAAACTAGGTAATCACAAATTTAGAAAACTCCACTCAATCCACCCACTTTGTGATCTGAGGAATTTCTCCTAGGTTATTCAAAAGCTTAAATCATGCAAATCCAACTTTGTGGAACATCTTCCTTGGGCCTCAATGAATAACCCTCAGCCTAAATGATATGAATTAGTTGAATGAGAGTTTCCTTGAACCTTTTAGGTCGACCACTTGTAACCGGACCAACTAGAACTTGAATAAGATCTGTGTTCCATTTGTTAGTTGTGCCCTCATCAATCCCTAATGGTATGATCTGACAGATAAAAGAAAAATTGGGATAGCAATTGTAATATACTGGTGTTTTGCAAAGAGATTAGGAAATACCCTAGCAAGGAGTCTTAAAATTTGTTCATCCTTTTATCTCTAATGGATATAGTTTAACCTCCTCTATGTTCTCTCTCTTGTAAAAATAAGTTCTTGTGAAATAAAGATACATATTTCTTCATCTCACTCTTATGTAAGTTACTTTATGTTTTCAATTCGGTTTTCAATTATAAATACACAGCCTGCTTGTTTACTTTGATTTCTTTCTTAAATATCAGTGCTTGTTTTCTGTTTTATTCTCTTTTTCTTTTGTATAAATTAAGTTCTATTTTATGTTGCTTTGTTTTATAAATACCTGGGCCAGTTGATATCAGAGCTAATAAGTAAGTTGGTTTAATTTTTTGTTGTGAAAATTTGAGGTAAAATTATAGTCTTCGGTAAGTAGCAGTAAATCCTTAAGTGAAAATGAGTAATCTTTGCTAGATCTATCAAAGTATTCTCTGATTTGGCAACTTTAGATGGAAAATTTGTTTAAATCTTTCAAACCAGCCTATGATCGTACTTAACTTCAAACTTATCAATTAAAAAGGAAAACAAAGTAATAGTTATTATTTCTAATATAGAAACTCATTTGTAAAACTAGACAATTCTAGAAACCTCACCTTATACAGTGTACAAAGAGGTGTTTATTTCTGTCCAAGTCGGACTATATGGTAAGAACGGTAGAAGAGCATTTACCTGAATGGAAGGAACATCAATGTCTAGCTTCCCCCTAAATAGTTTTTAGAAGAGGCCCAACGAAATTATGGTCTCTTGCACCTATTGATATGAACCGCGCTAACGATGTGACAAAACCCTACACCAAAAATTAGGAATCGAACCCCAAGATTTTCAAGACATGAGTTTGATGAGCCTTGACCCATAACCTAGCAAAGCCAGAACTAAGTCTATGTTGAATAGAAGATGCCACACCAAGAAACCCAAGGACACTCAAGAATTATGGTGATAAGTTAGGTTGTTTGAGCGTCACAAGAATAATCTTGATAAGTTTAAAGTCCTTTCAAGAATGAAAGTAGAACACACAAAAACAAACTCTCTAATATTATTCTCCCATGAATAATTGAATTCCTCACAATAAGAAAAAATAAGCCTATATATAGGCTGTAAAATCCTACTACAAACCTAATTATAAAATAGAAAGAATCTTAATATATCAAAACTTCTATAATTAAATCAGTAACAAATCTCTAGAATATAGAAAGCAATTAAACCTCCAGAAAATCTACCTATATCAAATTTAAATTCGAAATTAATATCTTGGGCCTTCCAAAAGCTGTGTAGATTTTAATTTGGTTCTTCTAGAACATTAATCAAAGTGATTATGTTCCCTTGAATCTGATTTGGACTTATTTGGAATGGATTTGGGCTTATGCCGGGCCTCCATGTGTTTTCTATCTCATAAACTTGTTGAATCAGTCCATTTAATGCTTCTTTAAAATACTTGGCTCGAAGTCAGGTGATTGCTGGTCATAAGCCCCTCCAAGCCCATATGTGAGTTCTTCCTCTTGTATACATATTGGTTGTCTAGCTTCGTTTGTATCACCTAGGATTAGTTCAAGTAACAATTAAGCTATTACATAGAGAAGATTTAAATAAATCCCATTCAATAACACTTAGAGATAAAAGGATAAACAAATTTGAAGACTCCTTGCTAGGATGTGTTTCTTCCTATCTTGTGAAGGACTAGTATATTTCAGTTTCTTACCCAATTTTTCTTTTTATTTGTCAGATCCTACCATTAGGGATGCTCTTACATTGTATATCATGTCTAGTTGATATAATATGGATGCAAGAGCAATTAACATGAAATTGATTTATCGTATATTTTGTAAAGTAATGAATAGTTCCTGTCCAAATGCCTAAATAGAGACATTTTTAAAAGAAAATAAAGGAGAAACTACACTATTTTAGACTAATCTTCAAATCAGACTTGTCATTCCCTCTTAAAATTGGTTGGAAAGATGTCTCAACATGTCTTTTTCTATCCCAAAACACATTAGATATGTGTGAACTATTCATTACTTGTTGTCTTGTTTCAGAAACTGCTAGAGATAATTTTCTCTTCAAGAACTTTATATTCAACTTTTTGAACCGCATCAAGTGCTTCACAAAGTTGGTTGAGCATCCATGGGGGTCCAATGACAAGGGCCTGAACCAAGAAAATGAAGAAACGATTTAATGGGCTAATTAAGCACATCTAAAATTCATATTTTGTTCAAGACATTAATATGATCAAATTGAGTGTTTAAGCTGATCAATGCCTTGTTAATGTTATTCAAGTTTCTTTAAGTGATCTAGAGTAATTTATATGAAGAACAAAATAAGACACATATCGATTTAGAAAGGAAGATTTTGCTTCGCTGTTCACGTGTCACTGTTCATACAACTTTATTAGATCCTTATTTCCTTTTATTTTTAATTTTTAGGTTACATTTAGAAACAAGGATAAAGAAATATTTGTTTCCTTAATATCCTTGTTATTTTATTTCCTATTTATGTAATCAATTCCTACTATGACTTAGGATTTAATTTAATTTCCTTTAATACTCTTGGTAAATTTGGCTATATAAGGCCTAGTAACCCTAAGGGGAATTTAGAGTTAACATTATTAATAATGAGAGTTTTCTCTTGGTTCTTCAAAGAACTTTTTAGAATTAATCAAGATTACTTCTTGTGGCATTCATCATTGACTTATACTCACAATTTTTTCATCTTTCTTGAGTGTGGTTCTACCCTAATTTTTTATACATTTGGTTCTTATCTATTTATAGATAATGGGTCGAGGTCTTTTATTTTAATTGTTTGTGAATCTAAATTAGAATGATCTTTGGCAAACAATCTCATTTAACGTCGGGTCTCACTTTTCTTTGTGAGGTTCACATCAATTGGTATCAAATCTTAGGCTCTAAATCTGGTTAAATCTATTTTATCAAATATTTTTGTTACTTTTAAATCTGTACCCTAAATTTTAGTCCAGAATTCACAGCTAATCATCGTTTTTTCTTCTTGTCTGCAACTTTTAACCATTTCTTTACCCTAATTCATTCGAGTTTTGTTTTTTAATCATTACATAAAAGTAAAAAAGAAGTATAGGAAAAAATCAAATTCAATTGATTTCAAGTTGCTATTCTAAATTAAAAAAAAAAATAGAAATCTCAATTAGTTTTAGTGTTATTTGTTATTCAAGTTTTGTTACAAAAGTATGCATTCTGTCTACTTTGCGCAATGTAGCCTTGAACAAAACAACAACCCTAATTGTATTAAAATTCGTATTCCTTTTTGTTGTTCTCTTTGCTTTAAAAATTCTATTTGTTCATTATCCTTTGCATTTAACCCGTCCTCATTCTTAGTGATTTGATTTGTTGAGTTTGGATTGGTATAAGGTAATTTTGATTAAGTTTTTTAAGTTCAATAAAGAACTAAAGTTGAAACTAAAGAGTGGAAAAAGGCAAGAGAGTGTGAGCTCAAAAAAGGGTAAAAACCAAATTTGAGTACACAAGAGTGTGAGTGCTATCAATGATTAAGGCTCATTAGAGAAAACACGTAAGGGAGTGTTTGTGTGGTTTTTTTGACTTTCTTTGCCGGTTATTAAACATGTCTCAAAAAAAGATTAAGGCTCATCAGATGATGCTTAGGAAAAGATAGATTACAAACTCTCCTTTAAGTCTTTTGAACAAAAATTTAATTGATTGGAATTTAGGTTTGATGAAGTGAGTGAGAGAATAGATAAAGTTGAATTTAGTTCAAAAAGGTGACAACACCTAGAGATTTTAATTTGCAACAAAGAGAGAGGAATACACTTAAGTATGATTATAAAGTTAACTATAGGGATGCCCTAGATGATGATGATCATGCCTATAATGTTAATTTTGACAGATTTAGGCATAGGAATGGATATAGAGGGGTTAGATATGGAGATAGGTTTGATAACTATTTGGGAAGCATTAAGATGAATATGCCATCTTTCTAAGAAAAAAAATGATCTTGAAGCGTATTTGGAGTAGGAAAAAAATTGAACTGGTATTTGATTGTCATAACTACTCTAAATTAAAAAAAAAATAAAGTTGGCCGCCATATAATTTACTGACTATGCTATTTTTTAGCGGAATAAACTAGTTTTGAGCCGGAGAAAGAATTGTGAAAGGCCAATTAAGACATAGGAAGAGATGAAGGCTAATATGAGAAGTCAATTTATTCCAAGTCCTAATATAGGGACTAATTTCAAGAGTTGCAAAGAGATGCAAACGAAGCTGCATAGCCTAAACGCATACAAGAGGAAGAACTCACATGTGGGCTTGGAGGGACCCATGAGACACATGAGCTTGTTACACAATCCATTAAGCTTGCTGATGGTCAAATACAAGACTTAGAACAAAGCATTTTAAAGAAGCATTAAATGAGTTGATTCAACAAGTTTGTGAGATGACAAACATATGAAGGCCTAGCATAAGCTCAAATCCATTTCAAATAATTCCAAATTAGATTCAAGCGAACCTAATCACTTTGATAAATGTTCTAGAAGAGCCAAATTGAAGATTTACACAGCTTTTGGAAGGCCCAAGATATTAATTTCGAATTTAAATTTGTATAGGTAGATTTTTTGAAGGTTGAATCACTTTGCAAATCTAGAGATTTGTTAGAAATTTACTTATAGAAGTTTTGATGTATTAAGATTCTCTCACTTTTAGAATTAGGTTTGTAATTGAATTTTTAAGTCTATATAAAGGCTTGTTTTCTTCTAATTTGGCGGGGGGGAGGGGGGGAGGATTCAACTATTCATTTAGAGAATAATATTAGAGATTTTTTTCTTTGTGTTGTTCATTCAGTCTTGAAAATATTTCGAACTTACCAAGATTATTCTTATGACATTCAAACAACCTGACTTATCACCTTGATTCTTGAGTGTCCTTGGGTTTCTTGATGTGGCATCCCCTACTCAGTCGTATTCTTAGTTCTAGCCTTGCTAGGTCATAGGTTAAGACTCATCAAACTTGCGACGTGAAGATCTTGGTGTTTGATTTCACATTTTTTGGGTTGGGTTTTGTCACATTATTAGCGAGGTTCATATCAGTTGGTATCAGAGCTTGGTTTCAAGGCAAGTTTGAATTATCCCTTTAATTAGTTTATAGTTCCATTGAATCTTGCATGAATTGTATAGGTTAAGAACCCTAAAGGGGAAGGAGGGATTTAACTATTCATTTAGAGAATAATATTATAGAGTTTTTTTCTTTGTGTTCTTTATTCAGTCTTGAAAAGATTTTGAACTTACCAAGATTATTCCTGTGGCATTCAAACAACCTGACTTATCGCCTTGATTTTTTAGTGTCCTTGGGTTTCTTGATGTGGTGTCCCCTACTCAGTCGCAGTCTTAGTTCTAGCCTTGCTAGGTCATAGGTTAAGACTTATCAAACTTACAACTTGAAGATCTTGGTGTTTGATTTCACATTTTTTGGGTTGGGTTTTGTCACATTGTTAGCGAGGTTAATATCAGTTAATATCAGAGCTTTGGTTTTAGGTCAAGTTTGAATTATCCCTTTAATTGCTTTATAGTTCCATTGAATCTTGCATGAATTGTTTAGGTTAAGAAAACCTTAAAGGGGGAGGAGGGATTCAACTATTCCTTTAGAGAATAATATTATAGAGTTTTTCTTTGTGTTCTTCATTCAGTCTTGAAAAGATTTTGAACTTACTAAGATTATTCCCGTGGCATTCAAACAACTTGACTTATCGCCTTGATTCTTAAGTTTCCTTAGGTTTCTTGATGTGGTGTCCTCTACTCAGTCGCAGTCTTAGTTCTAGCCTTGCTAGGTCATAGGTTAAGACTCATCAAACTTACGACTTGAAGATCTTGGTGTTTGATTTCACATTTTTTGGGTTGGGTTTCATTACATTGTTAGCGAGGTTCATATCAGTTAGTATCAGAGCTTTGGTTTCAAGACAAGTTTGAATTATTCCTTTAATTAGTTTATAGTTCCATTGAATCTTGCATGAATTGTTTAGGTTAAGAAAACCCTAATTGTGGCTACATTCTATCTTGAAAATCCTAATTGGTTATAGATTCATATTTCTGGTTTCTGGTTTCTAATATTAAAAAAAAAATGAAAAGAAAAGAAAGAAAAAGAAACCAGAAAATTGTTGCACATTCATCTTCATCAAAATTTTGAATTTTAATCCAGCTTTCAACAATTTTGAACCGTCTTTTCCACGTTGATTGCTTGCATCAATTTATTAAGAATTGTTTCTTAAATTTTGTGACTTGTCTCGGTTGCTTCTCATATTTAATTACTAGGAATCCCAATTGTTTTTTAGTTTGAAAAGAAGACATACGAGTAGAAAGATACAAGAGTGGTGAGAACATAAAAGTGTAAAAGCTGTTTGAGTGCCAAACACCAGAGTGAGTGAATTCTTTGAGTGAAACATGTGAAGAAGCGCTTTTGAGGTCCTAAACTATGTTTTTGTAAATTCTAAACATATGAGGGTAAAAACCATTTGAGTGTCAATGTTTCCAGCACCAAATTAGTAGAGAAGTTGGCACTAACTACCTAGAAACATCTACAACCGTATCGTCTTCAATGGCTAAATAATTGCAAAGAAGTCAAGGTAACAAAACAGGTGTTTGTGGCATTTTCATTGGCATGTATGAGGATGAGGTGCTTTGCAATGTGGTACAAATACACGTATTCATATCCTATTGGTATGATTATGGTAGTTTGATCAGTGAGTCACACATGACAGTTACACCAATAGGTACTCTTTTATAATTAAAAAGCAGCCTATAACACTTGTGCAACTGACTCCAAACAAGTTCTTGAAGACCAACTCAAGATGCCAAAAGTGAGTGAAAAGAGAAAAGAAAAAGAAAGAGAGAGAGAGAGAGAAAAAAGAAAAAGAGAATGGCAAAAGCATGAAAGAGGATGAGAAGAAAAGTGAGAGAGTTGTCGCCTTGGTGAGTGCAAGAGAGAACAAATACAACTACATTACAAAATAAAAGTGAGATCAAGAAAGCTTCATTTGCACAACAACCCCTTATATTACTCATGTACAAAGGTTCTTGCTTCAATATAAGCAACGGGTCGTGGTTTCATACAAATCTATTTTTTGACGATCTTAAAGTCCTTGATCCACAATTTTATCAACATCTTAGCGTGGATCGTATCAAAATCCCTACCCCTTTTTGACCTTGGTAAACCTAACACAAAAACTATTGATTTATCAATCCAAGGTTTACTAGGAATGCAAATGAGTATACAGACCATAGGGCTTAATCTTAGACTTAGCTTGTCTACAAGTAATAGACTTCTCACAAACTTGTTCTATGTCACGTTTCATATGAGGGCAAAAGAAGTGTTCATGAAAAACATCTAAAGTCTTAGATATACCAAAATGCCCCATCAAACCACCTCTATGAGCTTCTCTAACAAACAATTCATGCAATGAACAATTAGGCACACATAACTTATTTTCTTTAAATAAAAATTCATTTTGCCTAAAGAACTTTCCAAATGCCACTCTCTCACTTGCATTGAATATATTCCCAAAATCAGAATCATTAACATACAAGTCTTTAACGTATTCAAAACTTAATAATTTTGCTTCTAAAGTAGATAGTCAGGCGTACCTTCGAGATAGTGCATCGACCACAACATTTTCCTTACCTTGCTTGTACTTGACATATAAGGAAACGTTTCAATGAACTCCACCCACTTGGCATGCTGCCTTTTCAACTTGTGTTGTCCCTTTAAATATTTTAATAATTCGTGATCTGTATGAATCACAAATTCGTTTGGCCAAAGATAATGTTGTCAGTTTCTAATGCCCTAAAACAATGCAAACATCTCTTTATTGTATGTAGGGTAATTCAAGGCCGACCCACTTAGCTTTTAGTTAAAATATACAATGTTGCCAAGTTTCTAATGCCCTAAAGCATTGCACTCAATTTCAAAAGTTTTAGTGAAGTTAGGTAAAGTAAGCAATGGTGCATTAGTTAATTTTCCCTTAATCAAATTGAATGCCTTTTCTTATTCATCCCTGTACTTAAAACCTACATTATTGTTATCACTTCAGTTAAAGGTGCGGCAAGGCTACTAAAACCTTTCACAAACCTTCTATAAATGCTAGCCAAGCCGTGAAAACTTCAAATGTGACCCACACTTTTAGTTTTGGCCAATTTTGGATGTCCTTAACCTTTTCTTCGTCTACCTCAATTCCTTTCGTACTAATGACAAAACTGAGAAGTACAAGTTTATCTATGCAAAAGTTACACTTTTTGATGTTAGCAAACAACCTTTCTTTTATTAAAACATCTAAAACAAGCTTTTAATATTCAACATGCTCATCAAAGTTTTTTTCTATATATCAGAATGTCATTGAAGTATATAACTAAAAACATTTCTAATAAAAGCATGTAAAACATGATTTATTAGTCTTATAAAAGTACTTGGTGCATTAGTTAATCCAAATGGCATAACTAATCACTCATATAAACCATATTTTGTTTTAAAGGTAGTTTTTCATTCATCATCTTTTCTCCCTAAATCTGTTGATATCCTTTTTAGATCAATTTTGATAAAAACACAAGAACTATGCAATTCATCGAGCATAATATCTAATCTAGGAATGGGATGTCTATACTTTATAGTGATATTGTTGATAGCAAGATAATCAACACACATCCCTCATGATCCATCTTTCTTAAGAACAAGTAATATTGGAACCGTACGAAGACTCATGCTCTCACGCACATACCCCTTCTTCATGAGTTCATTAACCTGTCTTTGAAGTTCCTTTGTCTCCTCAGGATTACTTCTATAAATCGGTCTATTTGGAATTGATGCATCGAGAAATAAATTCTTATAAAAGAGAAACAACAGCACTAGGCAAAGAGTGATTAAGTTCATTAATACTAAAATAAACCTATTTGTACAAAGTACAATCATAGGCTGGTTTAAAAATAAAAACTTTTTGATCTCGCTCTCTTTTACATTCAATTGTTTTCTCTATTTTTTTCCTTGTTAACCAAAACTTCTTTTTCTTTTTCACTCTTTTTAGTTTCGGCCTCTCTTGCTTTTGAACTCTCACTCTCTGTTTTTAACCTCACTTGATCTTTATACATTTGTCTTGGGGTTAAAGGTACAAGAGTAATTTATTTTTCACTAATTACAAAAGAGTACTTATTAGTGTATCCATCATGGATCACACATCTATCATACTACCATGTTCACCCCAAAAGAATATGTCCCGCATGCATTAGAACCACATCACACAAAACCTCAACTTTATACCTTTCAATTGAGAATAAAACCAGCATTTGTTTATTTACTTTAACTGCTCTACAATTATTTAGCCATTATAACTTATATGACCTAGGATGATTTAAAGTTGTCAAATTTAATTTTTCCACCAAACTAGTACTAGCCACATTAGTATAACTCCCCTCCCCCCCCCCCCCCCATCAATAATTATATTATATACCTTATCATTGACATGGCATATAGTATGAAAGATGTTGTCACATTGTAACTTCTCATCTTCTTTGATTTGCATATTTAGAACTCTCCTTGTAACTAAAATCTCTCCACCAACTAGATCTCAATGTCATTTGCATCCTCCAAAGGCGGCACAGACTCATCATCAGATTCACTTTCTGTCTAAATATCACCATCATCTTTTAAAATCATCACTATTTTGTTTAGGCATTGTGATGTAATATGACGTATTTCCAGACACTTATAGCATTTTATATCTCTATTTCGAGAAGCTTAGGAATCAAATTTACCTTTATTTGTTGCGCCTCCCATGCTTTAGCCCTTAGGTGCTTTTGTCTTGGACTTGGAATTAGTTTCCTCATATTTCTTATTCCAATTCAATCTCTAGGAGGTTGAGGATTCTGAGTTCTTGCCATATCTTGTGGAACTCTTCCTCTTGAGTTGTCTTTCCGCCTTTATTGCCATATGCACCATGTCTTCGAACCCTACACAATGCTACAATTTAACCACATTAGCAATATCATGATTCAAACCTTGCAAGAAGCTGACCATTGTTACCTTTTGATCTTCCTTAACATTGGCTCGAATCATGGCTATCTCCATTTCTCGGGTCAAAAGGCTTTGAATTCAAGTTGAAATACGAGATTTGAGAGGGTATTTCTTTTGTCGCACGGGTGCCGCAACACTGAGGGCTGGGTGACGCTGCCTCTCAGACCTAAAAATGGCTACCATGTAGAAAACCTCAGGGTGCCGCAACGCCCTACTTACTGCCCTGGACATCGTGGTGCCTAGGCCTATAGTTGGTCCCGTCGTTCTTTTGTTGTTTCTTTGCCGATTCTTATCCGTTTCACGTCTTGTTCATCTCGAATCTTCATGCCTTGGTTTGTAAACCTATATATGATGAAAATCAACAAATAAATAGCCAAATAATCTTAATATAGAGCAAAATGTAAATCCAGAATAATGGATATAATAGTTTATTTAAACCCTATCAAATACCTACAAACTTAAGACCTTACTCATCTTTGAGCGAAACAAAATCAAGCACTCACAATTTATTATTGACTCAAAATAAAATGAAAACTAAAAATAATCTTAGCTGATTAGACAATCATAATCATTGTCTTAACGACTGTTGAAATGGCACAAGTCTTTTCAGAAATCAATAAACAACTTTCAATAAATCTTCATACTATACATCAAGTCCTTCATTCTTCCTTATAGTCACTTTTGTGTGTGTAAAAAGCAAGTAAATAGTCAAATAAAATATAGATTTACGTTATAGCTTAAGATAGTACATAAAAATGATGTCTCTACATATTTCAATTTATAAAACACTACCATAAGCTTGTTTTTCTAATACTCTCCACTAATATAGAAAGACACATGTTTAGGGATCTATTTAACACTTTAATTAGCTTGTAATGTAAGGATAGGATCAATGTGGGATATAAAGTTATATAAATGAAGTTCAAGTCACACTATAAACACTTAGACTTTACCTATAAACCTATTGATTCCTTCCTCCATGATTTATCTCTTCTCTCAAACTTATAATATTTCCATGTTTCTTTTAATCACTCTTTTGAAAAGAATTTTCTCTTTTTCTTAAGCTAGGGATATCAAAATTTAAAGACTTTTCTTCTCTCTCTCTCTCTCTCTTTTAAATGGACACCCTCAATCTTAGATTGATAAGTACCTTCAAGACTTATTGCGTTCTACTTTAGTACCATTTTCTCACTCAACCATAACTTGTCTCTTTTAATAATATTCTAAGTAAACTCAAGGTTTATGATGTTACAAGTTTATTTTAGGATAAAAAAGCTTAAAGTCTTAAGGCTTGTAATGTGGTTAAACAGAAAAATGGGTATTCAGGCTCAAAATGGGTAATTAGAGATAAATATATCTACAGTAGGCTAGAAAGGCTCAACTAGCCCAAAGATGGCTAACGTCATTTTTCTATTTGTGTTTCTTATGAATTCGCTGCAAGTAGTATTCAAGAAAATTCTAGAGTGTTGGTTATTAAAATTGTGCTAAGCATGAGTATCTCTAAGCAAAAACTTCAACTACTACATGGTTTTCTTAATGTGCTAAAAACATAAGTGAAAATATAATGTCAAAATTAATTCAATATCCTTATATCTTATCATGGACTAATGATCATCATCTCAATAAAAAACTAGTCAACTAAAATAAAAAATTTACCCACAAGACAACCAATCAATTCTTACGGCAAAATAAACACAAGTTATATGTTTCCCACTCTAAACTTAAATTTGATATTGTTTTCAATGTCAAAAAATAAAGAATTGAGAGTAAGAGACTACCCTGGTTATTGAAGTGTAAGCAATACAACATTGTTGTCTATTGATGTGACAGTGATTTTTCTTGACTCCAAATGCTTGTAAATGCTCATACTACTCTCTTGAATGCTTGACTTGTTATTTTATTTCTACAAGAAAAGAAAAATAAATTAACTATAACTAAAACTAAAACTAAGCAAATAGGGATGAAAATCTAAAGAAAATAAAGCAAAACATCAAATTTACTACAGTAACATGCAATAGTATATATGTTACAATTCGCCCTACCAACATTCTAGCACCCCAGCACGAAAAAAATTTCGATGTAGTGGGGAACTATGCATGTGAATAGTAAGCCTAAACAGTATCATGAACAGTGACCATGCCACAGTGAAAAAAGAAATACATCTCTAATACTTTAATCAATCCCTATATAAAAGGCCATTTGGTTTAGACCTAAAGAACACCACAACTTAGGGCTCTTAGAGTCATAACACATAAAAGAAAAATAATTTTAGAGAGAGAAGCAAGAGGAATTCAAGGAAGCAAGAGGAATTGTAAATTGACATTTATATTGGTTTGCTTTTGGTTATATCATGTTTATTTTATTTTTTAACCATAATTCTCTTGTTATCATGAGCTAATTTCTTTTTAGGGTTATTACTTGAACTCAACATGTGTGCTTAATTGTTGGATCTTTTTAATATTCATTTGAATTCAATTCTCTATTATTTAAATTATTTATTCTTAATGCTTTATTATATCTGATCAATATTATGACTGAATTGGTAATACTTTTAGAAACTCGGAAGAGGCATCACTATATTTAAACTTAGATAATTTGATGTATAATTGTAGAGTAACATACAAGTTACATTTACAAGTTTCAAATTAGGATATGAATATACCTCATTGGCATGTATGGTCAATAAGACTTGTTCTTAATAAATCTTAATTTATTACAAGTACCATAGGAATATAGGTATTTGGTAACTTAATATATACTTGCATGATATTGAGAGAGGCTTGTGAATATATTAATGTCTTAACCAATAACAAAAATTGAGAGATATAAATATTAAAATATTTAATCTTTAGAAAATATATTTAATGATAGTAATTAACCCTGGGCTTTTTTTTTATATTTCTATCTTCTTATTTTATTTGAGTTGTCATTTATTTTCTATACTTTCTTTAGTTTATTTTATTAATTGCAATAGAAGATTTGGTTTTCTGAATAATTACTTGAAAGATACAATTTTAGTAGTTAGTAGAAAATAAAAAATTATCCGTGTGGTTCAACATTCGACTTAAAAGTTTCTTTATTACTTGTTACGATAGCGTATACTTACGCTTAATTTTGTGTTTAAAATACACACATCAGTGACTTGCTATCAATTTGACTAAGTGAGGTGATATCATTCCTTAATTTTTCTATCTTTGTTAATGGGAAGAACTTAGTTAGAAACTTATACTAGATCATCCCACGATATTAACCAACTCTTGGCTTTGTCTAATGGCTGTTTGGGACTCCATTAAATTTGAATGTATCGCAAATCTACAAAAAAAATTCACGATATGCATGTTGGGATTATTCTTAGGAGCTTCGTAGAACTATACAGACTCTTTCAATGTTTGAATAGTACTCAGCTTGATTTCAAAGTTATTCGCATTGGATGTTGTTTGTCGAATACTAGATTGAACACCATTTGTAGTAGGGACTATATATTCTTTTAATGCTATTTGTGGTATCATGGGCTAAAACATAGGATTGTTGATGTGATCATTGTTTCCCTCCATATTTAAAGATTGCTAGCATTCATATCAAAGTTTATGCAATGTTTTTTTTATCTCAGGATAAAAAAAGTCAATTCAACACTTTTTGTCTTTCGCATGAATTGTCAAAGAACAAAATAAAAACAAATCAAAGTAAAAAAGAAAAGGAAAATGTGAACTAAAAGTAAAGTGGGTTGGTATTAGTATTGATCTAAAGAATAGAAAACTTAGTCTCAGACAACAGCGCAAAAAACGTAATGTATACAAATAATAGCTAAATGCAAGTGCATTCGCTCATATAAAGTAATATAGGATTTAAGTCCAGATATCATTCTTACAGGGACTATTTAACCTAATTCCTTTAATCACGTACTAAAATTAATCATACTTTAACTTTTATTCAAATGAATTAAAAGGTGAAATTTTAACTAATTAATCTAATTCTATCAAATTAAACTAAACCTAATATTATCAAAAGCAAGCAAGGGGTTGAATTCATGAATTAAGAACAATCTAGGGTTTTGACTTATCCCCTAATATTCTATTGAACTCATTAATCTCTTAGTTAATCTTTTAATACAACTTAATTGGCTAGACTCTAATCTCATTACAAGCCTGATAAGGGCATATTTATCATACGATTTCTTATATATTTATTTTGATATTTTATTATTTTATGAGAATAAATGAGCAATGATCTTTTGATTTTCTTATTTTGATCATTGTTCTAGTGTTGGGGCGATAATCCTTGTGGTGCTGGGAGATAGCTATATATTTTGGAAGTTTTACACTTTAGTCCCTGTAAAGTGTAAAACAACTTGTTGAAGTCGTGCATTTTTGCCCTAGCGCTGGCGAGCCACCACTCCAGTGATAACCTAGCGCGCAAGAGACAGCAAGACAGCGCTCCAACGATAATGCGATTCCTGACTTGATAAGAATTAGAGATTTCAAGCTCATATCAATCCATATAAAAGGCTATTTGCCCCCAGCCTTTAGAGATCATCCAAAAGCATCCACAAGACACACAACACAAATCTTAGAGAGTAATTAGAGCACAATTAAAGCATCCATAGAGTGAAATTCAAAGCGTTCTTTGGCATCAAGAGTTTCTTAGGTAGCACAATCAAGAGCAATTCGACATCTATATCGGTTTGCAATTGATTGCATCATATTTTCTTATTATTTTTGCCGTTGTTCTTTTGTAGCCATGAACTAAATTTTCTTGCTAGGTTTATTACTTGAACTCAATATATATGCTTAATTACCATATCTTTCTAATATTTAATAAACTTGGTCCTTTATTATTCAAATTACTTGTTCTTAGTGGTTCAATATATTTGGGCAATTTATGTTGAATGAATTTGATGCATGATTGTAGAGTAACATTCAATATTGCATATGTAAGTTTCAAATTAAGATAGAAATATACCTAATTAGCATGTATGATCAATAAGACTTATTCTTAATGAATCTTCATTTATTACAAGTACCACAAGAATATAGGTGTTTAGTAAATTAAGGTACACTTGCATGACATTGAGAGAGGCTTGTGAATACAATAGTATCTTGATCAATGACAAAGACTAAGGGAATTAAATATTAGAGGATTAATCATTAGAAAGAATATTGAGTGATGGTATTAACCCTAAGTTTTCTCGATTGCTATTTTCCATAACTCTTTACATTGTGTTTCTGCTTTTATATTTTCCAAATTCATTCTTAAATTTTATTTTTATGAATAATTACTAGAAAGATATAATTTTAATACTTGGTTAAAAAGAAGATATTATTATCCATGTGGGTTCAACATTCGACTCTTTTGTCCCTTTATTACTTGCATACGATAGTGTATAATTGCACTCAATTTTAAGAAATAGAAATATCACATCAAAACCTCTGTCGATGGTTGAGTAATTATATTACACCATAACAATTACCTATATATCTATGATAATCCGAATAAAATGCAATTCATTAAGAACATGTGTAAATCATACCATACATGCCATCTAGGTATATTTTTATCCTACATAGAACTCATAGTTGTCACCTTGTGATCATGCATCAAACTATCCTAGGCTAAACACTTAAATCCCTTTGTAAAGTTCATTATGGTTCCTTGATCATTCAAAATATTGGCTAGATATAATGAAAGCATTAAACATAAGATTGAGTGAATCAATTTGATGTGCATCATGAAGGTACTAAATCAACTCAAGAAGGCGAGCTGAGCGTAAAGGAGATTTTGGATGGTCCAATAACAAGGGCTAAGGCTAAACAGCTTCAAAGGGCCATAAGTAGTCAAATTGGAGCTATTGAAGCTTCTATGGGATTAGAAGCTTGCGATCTGAATGAAAACGAGCTAAATGTATTTATTTGTCTTCAATTTGAGATTGGGACGTGATTTAGAGACGTTTGGTGACGTTGGGCTTTAAGAAGCAGCTAAGGGCTTTCTTTTCATGTTATTGGGCTTTATTTACTTCTTATGTTACTACTTTTATGTATTTGGGCTATTTTGAACTTGTTTAGTTTTGTTTTAAATTGTTAAGTCATATTGGGCTTATTTTGGGCCTTTTTTAAGCTTATTAGGTAACATTAGGGTTTCACCTCATTTTGTAAGCCTATATAAGGCATGTAAAAGTCTTGTAGAGGCAGTTGCCTCATTTTGAAATTGGAAGCACGAAATAGAAGAGCTATTTCTCTCTCAAAATTGTCTTCTCAAGTTTTTCAACTCTTGAAGATAGTTGCTGACTTATCACTCTCTGATCATCAAGAGTGTGGCGTCAAAAACCTAAACTGATCCTTGTGGCATCCATTCGACTTATCAAGGTATCTATTTAGTTCTATCCTCCATCAACTTTGCAATTTAATTTTGTTATAAATCAAGGCACATCATCTGGTATCAGAGCACAGGATTTCAGTGTGCAAACTGAAGTTTTAGCTATTGAAGGTGTCTTGCTATTTTTTGTGTTATATAATTTCGTGGGGTTATTATCAGTTTGGGTCTCTAATATTTGAGGAGTTGAATTGCAACTCTGAAGCATTAAAATTAATTCTTAGTAGTTTGTGAACTGGAGATGGGTTGGCTGAATTAAATTGTTCTTGAACCTGGAAATTTTATGAACCTGGAAATTTCGAATTTGAGTAAATTGTTGCTATCTGATTGTATTTACTGAATTGGTGGAAAATTCAGTTTGAGAAGAGTGTTTTAGCTACTGGTTGTGTTGTTTAATTGTTCATACTTGTTTGGGGTTTTTGTTAATAATGGCTGATGATGATGCAAGTAGAGTACCAAAGGGATTGAGTTTAGAACAAGCTCAACTCGTGGGCTTACAACGAGCTCATGATGAATTTCGAGATGAGATTACTGAAATTCGTGGACAACTTGCTGCAATTATAGAAATGATGCAAAGAAACACTTTGCAACCCCAACAAAGGCGGGTAGGGCATAGGGTACCTCAAAATGACCTAGGGAATGCTGGAGATGAGCCAAATAGGGATGATGAGGCTGAAAAATAGGGGTAGGATAAGGAGGCAGCAAAATGACCCTACTAGTGGTATCAAACTTAATATACCACCATTTAGAGGTACTAGTTCTCCTGAGGAGTATCTTGAATGGGTTCAGAAGGTAGAAAGGGTGTTTGATTGGCATGAGTATCCTGAGGCAAAGAAGTGTAAGGTAGCAGCACTTGAGTTTACCGATTACGCACTTTTGTGGTGGGAAAACTTAAAAACTCAGCGAAGAAGGGATGACGAAGAAGAAGTTACAAGCTGGCCACTTATGAAAAGATTAATGAAGAAGAGATTTGTTCCGGATTACTATAAACAAGAATTATACATCAAGCTCCAGACTTTGCGGCAAGGTTCCTTGAGTGTGGAGGAGTATGTGAAAGAATTTGAGCTGTTGCTAATTCGCTGTGATTTAAATGAACCTCAAGAGCAAACAATAGCTAGATTCCTTGATGGATTGAAGAGGGACATTGCTAATGTTGTTGAGTTACAGCCCTTCATATTTCTTGAGGATGTCATAAAGCTTGCAACTAAAGTAGAAAGACAGCAGAAAAGAGGGGGTATCCATATGAGGTCAACTACAACAAGTAATACAAAGGCTGTTTCTTCACCTTCGCGAACATGGAACACACCTAAACGTGATGAGAAAGTGGAGTTCAGTAAAGGAAATGCTAGTTCAGGTTCATTGAAAGGAAATGAGAAGGTATTTGAACCTCAATTTTCCAGGAGGACGCGAGACATCAAGTGTTTCAAGTGCTTGGGAAATGGGCATATTGCTTCTGAATGTCCGAATAAGAGGGTGATGGTTTTACAAGGGAAGTATGGAGAGCTTGTAAGTGAAGATGAAGCTGAGATGGAAGAGGAATCTAAAGTCGAAGTGACTGAACAAGAAGAGAATCTTGAGCCAATGGAGGGAAATTTATTAGTTATTCAAAGGATTTTGAGTGCTGAAGTTGATATTGGTTTGGAACAGCGCGAAAACATCTTTCATACAAGATGTCAAATCCGAGATAAGGTGTGTGCCATGATCATTGATAATGGTAGTTGCACCAATGTTGCATCCATTACTTTAGTGGAGAAATTGGGATTAACTACTGTTCCACATCCAAAACCATACAAATTACATTGGCTTAATGACAAGGGAGAGATTCAGGTTACAAGACAGGTTCGGGTTCCATTCTCCATTAAAACCTTTCATGATGAGGTTTTATGTGATGTGGTTCCGATGACAGCTAGTCATGTGTTATTAGGACGCCCATGGCAATTTGATAACGATGTGACTTATAATGGGCGAAGGAACACTTATTCATTTGTGCTGAATGGGAAGAAAGTGAATTTGATGCCATTGAGTTCTCAACAAGTTAGAGAAGATCAGTTGAGGAATCAAAGGAAGATGATGGAATCTGGTAAAGGGTTAATGTTAGCCAAAAAGGGAGATGTTGAGCAAGCACTAGCTTCTGTGGGGGTTGTTTTCATGACTTGGGCAAAGCCTTTATTGCAAGTGGAGGGTTTGGATTTGCCAAGGCAGGTTGTAGAGTTACTTGAAGAGTTCAAAGATGTATTTCCAGAAGAGCTACCATTGGGATTACCACCTATTCGAGGGATAGAGCATCAAATTGATTTGGTGCCCGGAGCTTCACTTCCAAATAGACCAGCATATAGATGTAATCCGGAGGAAGCAAAGGAGATCAAAAGGCAAGTTGGTGAGCTCTTAGAGAGGGGCTATGTGCGTGAGTCACTTAGTCCTTGTTCAGTGCCTACTTTGCTTGTTCCAAAGAATGATGGTACCATGAGAATGTGTGTGGACAGTCGGGCTATCAACAAGATAACGGTTAAGTATCGATTCCCTATCCCTAGACTTGATGATATGCTTGATGAATTGCATGGTGCTGTTTATTTTTCTAAAGTTGATTTAATGAGTGGATATCACCAAATTAGGATGAAAGAAGGTGATGAATGGAAAACAGCCTTTAAAACTAAGCATGGATTGTATGAGTGGATGGTGATGCCGTTTGGGCTTTCTAATGCACCTAGTACATTTATGAGACTTATGAACTATGTTTTGAGGAAGTTTATTGGGCTGTTTGTTGTGGTCTATTTTGATGATATCTTGATCTATAGTAAAACTTTAGATGATCATGTGAAACATCTTATGGCTGTATTTGAGACCTTGCGTGATGCTAAGTTGTATGGAAACATCAAGAAGTGCTACTTCTGCCAAGATAGTGTTATCTTTTTGGGGTATGTTGTTTCTGGTAGCGGAATTAAGGTTGATGAGGAGAAGGTTAAGGCAATTCGTGATTGGCCTAAACCTACTGGTGTTGCGGATGTGAGAAGTTTTCATGGTTTAGCCTCTTTCTATAGGCGATTTATTAAAGACTTTAGTTCTATTGTTGCGCCTATGACAGAGTGTTTGAAAAAGGGAAATGAGTTTAGGTGGAATGAGAATGCACAGAAGTCATTTGAACTGATAAAAGAACAATTATGTTCTGCTCCAGTTTTAGCACTTCCCGATTTTGCTAAAACATTTGAAATAGAGTGTGATGCTTCAGGGGTCGGTATTGGGGCTGTGTTGATGCAAGAAAAGAGGCCAATTGCTTTCTTTAGTGAGAAGCTGAATGGGGCACGGTTAAACTACTCTATTTATGACAAGGAGTTTTATGCATTGATTCGAGCTCTCGAGGTATGGCAACATTATTTATTACCTAAAGAGTTCGTTATTCATACTGACCATGAATCATTAAAGTATCTTAAAGGGCAGAACAAGCTGAATAGAAGACATGCCAAATGGGTAGAGTTCATGGAGCCATTTCCATATGTCATAAAATTCAAGAAGGGGCAAACTAATGTCATTGCTGATGCTCTTTCTAGGAGGTATGCATTGATTTCTATGTTAAATGCAAGGCTTTTGGGTTTTGAACAGGTGAAAGAACAATATACCAGTGATTCATACTTTGCTAATATGATGTCTAAATGTGCTAAAGGAGCTTGTGATGGGTTCTTTGTGCATGATGGTTACTTGTTCAAGTTGGGCAGAATGTGTATACCTTCAGGATCCTTACGTGAGTTACTTGTGCGTGAGGCTCATGGGGTGGTCTTAGTGGTCATTTTGGGGAGAAGAAAACTTATGAGCTACTGAAAGAGCACTTCTTTTGGCCTAATATGCTGCGGGATGTTCATAAAGTTGTTGAAAGATGTGTAAATTGCAAGAAAGCTAAGGGTAAAGAGAATGCATATGGACTATATATGCCTTTACCTATCCCAGAGCAACCATGGATGGATATTAGTATGGATTTTGTGCTTGGATTACCTAGAACACAGCGTGGGAAGGATTCAGTGATGGTTGTGGTTGATCGGTTCTCCAAAATGTCACACTTTATTCCTTGTAACAAAACTGATGATGCTATTCATATTGCTGATTTGTTTTTTAGGGAAATTATACGTTTGCATGGAATCCCTAAAAGCATTGTCTCTGATCGTGATACAAAGTTCTTAAGCTATTTTTAGAAGACTCTTTGGAAGAAGCTTGGAACAAAGTTGCTTTTCAGTACTGCTTGTCATCCACAAACTGATGGGCAAACTGAGGTAGTTAACCGTACTCTATCTTCTTTATTACGGGCTGTTATAAACAAGAACTTAAAGAGTTGGGATACTTGTTTGCCTATTGTAGAGTTTGCATATAACCGTAGTGTGCATGGGGCTACAAAATTTTCACCATTTGAGATTGTGTATGGATTTAATCCATTTGTTCCTATTGACCTTGTTCCTATTCCAATTAATGAGAGGACATCTATGGATGGTGTTAAGAAGGCAGAATTGATGAAGAAGCTTCATGAGCAGGTTCGAATTCATATTGAGGAGAAAACAGCTAGGTATGTTAAGCATGCTAATAAAGGACGGAAAATGATTAGCTTTGAACCTGGTGATCTTGTTTGGATTCATCTTAGCAAGGGAAGATTTCCTAGCAAGCGAAAGTCCAAGCTGATGCCAAGAGTTGATGGACCTTTTCGTATTATAGAGAAGGTAAATAGTAATGCTTATAAAGTTGACCTTCTTGGTGATTACAATGTTTCAGCCACTTTTAATGTGAAGGACTTATCTCCTTATTTGGAAGATTTAGAAGATTCTGATTTGAGGGCAAATCATTCTCTGCCCGGGGGTGATGATGTACATCATGAAGGTACTAAATCAACTCAAGAAGGCGAGCTGAGCGTAAAGGAGATTTCGGATGGTCCAATAACAAGGGCTAAGGCTAAACAGCTTCAAAGGGCCATAAGTAGTCAAATTGGAGCTATTGAAGCTTCTATGGGATTAGAAGCTTGCGATCTGAATGGAAACGAGCTAAATGTATTTATTTGTCTTCAATTTGAGATTGGGACGTGATTTAGAGACGTTTGGTGACGTTGGGCTTTAAGAAGCAGCTAAGGGCTTTCTTTTCATGTTATTGGGCTTTATTTACTTCTTATGTTACTACTTTTATGTATTTGGGCTATTTTGAACTTGTTTAGTTTTGTTTTAAATTGTTAAGTCATATTGGGCTTATTTTGGGCCTTTTTTAAGCTTATTAGGTAACATTAGGGTTTCACCTCATTTTGTAAGCCTATATAAGGCATGTAAAAGTCTTGTAGAGGCAGTTGCCTCATTTTGAAATTGGAAGCACGAAATAGAAGAGCTATTTCTCTCTCAAAATTGTCTTCTCAAGTTTTTCAACTCTTGAAGATAGTTGCTGACTTATCACTCTTTGATCATCAAGAGTGTGGCGTCAAAAACCTAAACTGATCCTTGTGGCGTCCATTCGACTTATCAAGGTATCTATTTAGTTCTATCCTCCATCAACTTTGCAATTTAATTTTGTTATAAATCATACCATACATGCCATCTAGGTATATTTTTATCCTACATAGAACTCATAGTTGTCACCTTGTGATCATGCATCAAACTATCCTAGGCTAAACACTTAAATCCCTTTGTAAAGTTCATTATGGTTCCTTGATCATTCAAAATATTGGCTAGATATAATGAAAGCATTAAACATAAGATTGAGTGAATCAATTTATTATATTAAGTTCATAAACTAAGAGTAAATAAAATTCAACTACATACTAAGTTTAAAAGTCTAACCCTAAATCAAAAGAGTTTAGCTCATTATAAATTCAAGAGTATCAAAGTAAATAATGGAAAACAGCAAGAACAAGAACATAATGACTAAAAGGAGATGAGAAACTAATCAAAAAGACATATTCATTTGCTTCTCTCTCTTTTTTGACTTGATGCTCAAAGCTTGACCTTGAATCTCCACATCATTACTTTGAACTCTTACAATTGATGTGTTTATGTTTGCCCTAAGTTTGCCTCAATAAATTGTGTATATTTTTGCTCAGAAAATATTAATTTTATAGGTCCTTGTAACCCTAGGGTGGTCAAAGGGCTTTAAATACAAGTTGAAATAGAAGATTTAAGAGGGTATTTTTTTACTGCACGGGTGCCGCGATGCCTAGACTAGAATCGGCTACCATATAGGAACCTTTTAGGCACCACTGTGCTGGCTGTGGGTGCTGCAACGCCTTGCTTTCTGCCCTTGATGCCACGACGTTCAGTCCTGGGTGCTGCGACACCCAAGTTAGTTGCTGATTCAATCATTTTTTCATTGTTTCTTATTCGTTTCGCGTCCAATTTGTCCTAAATCTTCACGCATTGGTTTGTAAACCTATATATGATAAAAATTAACAAATAAATAGCCAAATACTCTTAATTTAAAGCAAAAATTAAGTTTGTAATTATAGATATAATAGTTCATTTAAACCCATATCACCGTGACACTTACTTTTTGTCTAGATTTCTAAAATCTACTCTCAACGTCGCAACTTGAAGTGCTAGCACCACAATGTTCTCTTGATTTTTCTTCTTTTTCATTCCTTTTGCCCATTTTGTTTTATCCTTTCTTGCTCTTTTTACGTTTAACCTATAAAGAAAGAAAATATGCATGAATAGTTGTATCATAAAATTAAACAAGCAATTATTAAGGTTTAAAGAGATAAAAATAATAATAAAATCTAGACCTATCAACTCTTTTATGGAAGAAGAGTGATAGTACCTAATTTTGTTGTCCTTTTGGAAGGGTTGTATTACCTATTATCTAAATTTGCTTTGTTCCAAGGCTTTGATGCACTCTTAGAGCATGTATGACGAGTTTCACCTAGTTGTGTGATATGTATGGTTAGTTTTGACATTTTAGGCTTTCTTTTGTTTTTATGCCTCTTAAGTTCAAGGACTTTTTCTTCTGGTAGCTTGTGTTGTTGTCTAGTTTTGAGCAGGTTATAGTTAGGAAGTGTGCAAATTTTGTTGGCTTTTTGGTCCTCCCTTTGTACGATATATTCTGATGCCTTTGCTGAATGTACTTCCTTTGGCACTGTATGTGGGGCAAGTTTATAGTTTATTGAAAGAAATTTAGAGCATAGGGGATAATACTTTTGATCTTCCAATAGAGTGATTGTCTTTCTTATTACTTACAGTTGCTTCCTTCTTGAAGTTGTCTATGACTAGATCCTTGTGGCTACAAAGTTATTATAGCTAATTGTTTTTGTTCTTTAGCTATTTCAAGCCCTTAATACTTAATGTTCTAATGCCCTTTCTTATATGTCCCTTTCAATGATGCTTGTATGATGTCTCTACAATCTATTAATAGATGTACTAAGATGCAAGGTACAATAACCTTTTGTATCGTACGGTCAACCTCACGCCTTTATGGCTTGAATTTTGCTATTTAAGATTTCTGTTTGAGCTATTTGCAACAAGTATAGCTAGTTTCTTGTGGTTCTAGGCTGATTATGGCTTCTATTGGCACCTTGGGCTGTTTCTTAGCTTTTATGGCTAGTCCCCACTGTAGTTGTATTGTGTTTCTATATAGACTATATTTTATAAAGGCATCATCTATAAGAGATAAACTATAAGACAGATTTTTCTATGGAGACTTGACGTGTGTTAAAATAGCAAAGCGTAAGTGCACGCTATTATATTAAGTAATATAGGATTAAGTCCAAATTATTATTCCCAAAGGAACTATTAATCTATTATTACAATCAATTACTAAAAGCTTATTTGGTTGAGCTTTTCAAATAGAGCATTTTGAAGTAGAGTGTTTAAGAAAAATTCAATGATCGTTTGGTTATAGATTGTTAAAAGTGTTTATTTATTATTAAATTACCAAAAAATACACTTAATAAAACTTATATTCAAATTCTAAATAATTCAATATTTTTTTATATATAAGTTTAAATTTATCATATATTGTCTCAAATTCAATTTATCAAAATACAATAGACAATTAACATTAATACATAGTAACCAACGAATTAATATAAATTATTACATTTGGTACATACAGGTGGAGGAGCTGTTACAAAAGGAACACATCAGAGAGAGCCTTAGTTCAAGTATTGAACTTAATTTGCTTACTCCAAAGAAGTATGTTAGCTGGAAGATGTCAACAGACAATCATGCCATTAACAGCGATACTGTGAGGTATCATTTTCTTGTTCCATGCATGAATAATTTTTTTGATCAATTTAGTGGTGCCAAGATATTCTCCAAAAATAACTTGAAGATGGAATTGAAGACTGGTTATCATTAAATCCAAATACACCTAGAAGATGAATGTAAGACTGTCTTTAGGACCAAGAATAGTTTGTATGAGTTGTTGATCATGACATTTGGATTGTCAAATGCATCAAGAACATTTATACATCCAATGACCTAGGATTTTAGCACTATAGTAGCTCTTAGGACTGAATGTTTGATAAAAGAAAAGTTCAAATAGAGTGAAGCTATAGATCAATGTTTCAAGATGATTGGAAAGAAAATTTCTACCATACCAATCCTTACACCTCTAGATTCTGCCAAAAGTTTTGATTTAAAGTGTGATGGAAGTGAAATAGGTATCGAAGAAATTCTTTATCAAGAAAGAAGACCAATTGCTTCCATTAGCAGGCCTCAAATTAAGGCCAATAGGCCGAAGGTAGGGCGTGCCAGTAGCTTCGAAACAGTACACAATATACGCGATTCAAACGTCTGTGGCTTGAGATATAGTTTCTCAAAAATTTTCACGATTCTCCGACAAGGGGGTCTCAAAGGTTTGGTTTCTAAATTACACGTATAATATGCCATTTGAATCGTTTCAAGATTTTAAGTCTATTTACGGGTATTTCACACCACAATATCCAATTCTCGAGGCCTAAAAACGTAGTCTGAGGCAAGGTACACAAACTTTTTGAGATTCTAAAATTTTATTTATTTTGGTACAGAAACATAGTACAAAATAAAAAAAATTTAATGTAAAAAGCCATACGTCAATACGCATTACATAAAAAAAAGATAAAATTCCCTTAAGCATGAGAAAATGCTTAGCTAAGATTTAGCGAACAATTTGAGGGCACAAATGATAGAATTTGGCCTCGATCCATAAGCCTCAAATTGAGGCTAAATGGCTAAACATAGGGCGTATCGATAGCTTTGAAACGGTACATCATATGTGTGATTCGGATGCCTGTAGCTCGAGATATGATTTTTTAAAGATTCTCTCAATTCTCCGACAAAGGGGTCCTGGAGGTCTGGTGTTAGAATCAAGCATATAATATGCCGTTTAACACATTTCAAAATTTTAAATCCATCTACGATAACTTCGCACCAAAATATCCAACTCTCACAGCTTGAAATCTCAAAAAATGCAAACCAGGGCTAAGGTACACAAACTTTTCGAGGTTCTCTAATTTTGGCCCGGAAAATAGTAAAAATAAAACACATTTAACAAAAAAAGGCGTATGTATTGGCAATATGCATTCTATAAAAATAGATAAAATTTCCTGAAGCAGGAGAAAATAAGTTGGCCGAGCTTGAGTGAGTGATTTTAGGGCCTAAACAATGGATTTTGGCGTCTTATTGAGGCCAACAGGCCGAAGGTAGGGCACACTAATAGCTGTGAAATGGCACATCATATGCATGATTTGGACACCTGTAGCTCAAGATATGATTTCCCAATGATTATCTCAATTCTCCGACAGAGGGTCCCGGAGGTCCAATGTCATACCCACAGGTATAATATACTGTTTGACTGGTTTCAAGATTCTAAATACATCTACGGCCACATTGTACCAAAATATCTAACTCTCGGGGCTCGAAAATCTCAAAACTACAGTTAGAGTATAACGTACTCGAGTTTTTGGAGGTTCAAGAATTTTATTTATTTTGTTTAGTAAAATAGTAAAAAATCATAAACTTTTAACAAAAAAAGCCATACATCAATACGTATTCTATAAAAATAGATAAAATTCTCTAAAGGAGGAGAAAACACATTGGTCAAGCTTAAGCCAACGATTTAAGGGCCTTAACGATAGATTTTAGCCTAAATCCACAAGCCTCAATTGAGGCCAACAGATCGAAGGTAGGGCACGCTGATAGCTCCAAAATGGTACATCATATATATAATTTGGACGCCTGTAACTCAAGATATGGTTTTCTGAAGATTCTCCCGATTCTCCGAAATGGGGGTCCCAAAGGTCCAGTGTCAGAATCAAGGGTATAATATGCCATTTGAATTGTTTCAAGATTTTAAGTCCATCTCGGGGCCCCAAACCCCCAAAAATATAGTCTGAGGCTACAGTACATGAACTTTTTGATGTTCTCAAATTTTATTTATTTTGCGGCAGAAAAATAGTAAAACATTAAAATCTTTTAACGGAAAAAGCCATACGTCAATACACATTTTATAAAAAAAAGATAAAATTCTCCGAAGTAGGAGAAAATGCCTTGGCCGAGCTTAAGCGAGTGATTTGAAGGCTTAAACAACAGATTTTGGCCTCGATTTATAGACCTCAAATTTGGGCTGACGATCGAAGGTAGGGCTCAACTATAACTTTAAAATGGTACGCATATGCACAATTCGGATACCTGTAGCCCAAGATATAGTGTCTAGAAGATTCTCTCGAATCTTCGACAGGGGGGTCTCGAAGGTTCGGTATCAAAATCACACTTTTTTTTAAATGCGTGTTTGATGTCTTTTGAGATTTTAGGTCCATCTACAGTCACTTCGCACAACAATATACAACTCTCGGGGCCTGAAATCCCAAAAAATGTGAACCAAGGATATGGTACATGAACTTTTAGAGGTTCTTGAATTTTGCTTATTTTGGCCCAGAAAAATAGTAAATATCAAAAACTTTTAATGGAAAAAGCCTTATGTCAATATGCATTCTATATAAAAAAAATGAAAAGATAAAATCACCCGAAGCAGTAGAAAATGACTTAACAAAGTTTGAGCGAGCAATTTGAGGGCCAAAACGATGAATTTTGGCCTCAATTTGCAAGCCTCACCCTAAGGCCAACAGGTTAAAGGTAGGGCACGCTGATAGCTTTGAAATGGAAAATCATATGCATGATTCGAACGCTTGTAGCTTGGGATATGGTTTATCAAAGATTTTCTCGATTCCCTGACAGGGGGGTCTAGGACGTTTGGTGTCAAAATCACCCGTATAATATGATGTTTAACTTGTTTCAAGATTTTAAGTCCATCCACGACCACTTCGCATCAAATTATCTAACTTTCGGGGCCTGAAACCCCAAAAATTACAGTGTAGGGTTAAGATTTATGTTTATTTTGTCATAGAAAAATGGAAAAAAAATTAAAAACTTTTAAAGAAAATAGTTGTACGTCAATACGTAATTTATAAAAAAGGATAAAACTCCCCAAAGTAAGAGAAAATGCCTTGGCCGAGCTTGAGCGAGCGATTTGATGGCCTAAATGACAAAATTTGGCGACAATCCATAGGCCTCAAATTAAGGCCAACAGGCCGAAGGTAGGGCACGTCAATGGCATCAAAACAGCACCTCATATGTGTGATTCGGACACTTGTAGTTTGAAATATAGTTTCTTGAAGATTCTCCAACAGGGAGGTCCCGGAGGTTCGGTGTCAAAATCACGCTTATAGTATGCCGTTTGACTCGCTTTGAGATTCTTAGTCCATCTACGGCCACTTCGTACTAAAATATCCAACTCTCTGGGCCCGAAACCCCTAAAACGCAGTCCGGAGCTAAGATGCATGAATTTTTCGAGGTTCTCAAATTTTAATTATTTTGGAACAAAAAAAATAGTAAAAAGACAAAAAATTTAATCAAAATATGTCAATACGCATTCAGTAAAAAACAGAGAAAATTCCTCGAAGTAGGAGAAAATGCCTTGGCCTAGATCTGTGGGCCTCAAATTTAGGCCACTAGGTCAAATGAAGGGCGCACTGATAGCTACAAAATGGTACATCATATGCATGATTCAGACACCTTAGCTTGAGATATGGTTTCCAGAATATCTTCCGAAGATTCTCCGACAAGGAAGTTCTGGAGGTCCGGTGTTAGAATCACGCGTATAATAAGCCGTTTGACTTGTTTTAAGATTTTAAGTCCATCTACGGCCTCTTTGTACCAAACATTCCAACTCTCGGGGACTGAAACCCCAAAAATGCAGTCTGAGACTAAGGTTCACGAACTTTTTGAGGTTCTCAAAATTTATTTATTTTGGCACAAAAAAATAGTAAAAAATCAAAAACTTTTAACAGAAAAGACAGTAAGTCAATACGCATTCTATAAATAAAGATAAAATTCCCCAAAGTAAGAGAAAATGCCTTGTCCGAGTTTAAGCGAGTGATTTGAAGGCTCAAACAATGGGTTTTGGCCTCAATCTGTAGGACTCAAATATGGGCCAACAGACCAAAGGTCCTAACACACTTATAGCTTCGAAATAGTACATTATATGGGTGATTCAGACACTTGTAGCCCGAGATGTGGTGTCCCGAATCTTTGATAGGGGGGTTCCGATGTCAAAATCACTCTTTTTTTATATGCATGTTTGACAACTTTCGAGATTTTAACTCCACCTACGGTCACTTCGCACAAAAATATACAACTCTCGAGGCCCAAAATTTGTACAAATGCGAACCGGGGATAAAGTACCCAAACGTTTTTTTATATCACGCGCATAGTATGCCGTTTGACTCACTTCTAGATTCTAAGTCCATCTACGGCCACTTCATACCAAATTATCCAAATCTCTAGGCCCGAAACCCCCCAAAAGACGGTCTAGAGCTAAGATACACGAACTTTTCGAAGTTCTCAAATTTTGTTTATTTTGGAACAAAAAAATAGTAAAAAATCAAAAACTTTTAATGCGAAAAGTCATACGTCAATACGCATTCAGTAAAAGAAGATAAAATTCCCCGAAGCAAAAGAAAATACGTTGGCCACAATCTACAGACCTTAAATTAAGGCCACTAGGCCGAATGTAAGGCACACTGGTAGCTATGAAATAGTACATAATTTGCACGATTCAGATGCCTGTAGCTCAAGATATGATTTCTTGAATATCTCCTAAAAATTCTCCGACAGGGGGGTCCCGGAGGTCCGGTGTCAGACTCATGCATATAATAAGCTGTTTGACTTGTTTTAAGATTCTATGTCCATTTACAGCCTCTTCGTACCAAATTGTCAATTCTTGGGGATTGAAACCCCCAAAAATGCGGTCTGGGATTAAAGTTCACGTATTTTTTAAGGTTTTCGAATTTTTTTTATTTTGACGCAGAAAAATAGTAAAAAAAAAAATTAACAAAAAAGGCAATATGTCAATATGCATTCTATTAAAACAATAAAATTTTCCGAAGTAGGAGAAAATACATTGGTTGAGCTTTAGCCAGTGATTTGAGATCCCAAATGATAGATTTTAGCCTCGATCCATAAGCTTCATATTGAGGCCAATAGGCCTAAGGTAGGGTGCGCCAGTAGCTTCGAAACGATATATCATATGTACGATTCAGACATCTGTAGGTCGAGATATAGTTTTCAAAAGATTCTTTTTATTCTTCAACGGGTTCCCGGAGGTCCAACCTTGGAATCATGCATATAATATGCCGTTTGACTCATTTTGAGATTTTAAGTCCATCTACGACCACTTCACACCAAAATAACTAACTTCCGAGACTAAGGTACACAAAATTTTCAAGGTTTTTGGATTTTGTTTCTTTTGGTGGAGAAAAATATTAAAAATCCGAATCTTTTAAAAGAAAAAACTATACATCAGTACACATTTTATAAAAAATATAAGATTCTCTGAAGTAAAAGAAAATGCTTTCGCCGACCTTTAGCGAGAGATTTGAGGTTCCAAGCAGTGGAATTTAGCCTAGATCCATAGGCCTCATGTAAGGCCGATAGGCTGAATGAAAGGCATGCCGACAGCATTAAAACGGTACATAAAATGCTCAATTCGGACGCCTGTAGCTCACGAAATGATTTCTCGAAGATTCTTTCAATTCTTTAATAGGGGGGTCTTAGAGGTTCGATGTAAGAATCATGCATATAATATGACATTTGACTCATTTTAAGATTCTACATCCATCTACGGCTACTTCGCACTTAAATATCCAATTTTTGAGGCTCGAAACCCCTAAAAAAGCAGTCCGAGGCTAAGGTACACGAACTTTTCAATGTTCTCAAATTTTATTTATTTTGGCACAGAAAAATAGTAAAAATAAAAAAAATTTATAGACAAAGTCACATGTCAATACGAATTTTATAAAAAGAGATAAAATTCCCCGAAATGAGAGAAAATGCTTTGGCTGAGCTTGAGCGAGCGATTTGAGAGTCCAAACGATGGATTTAGCCTCGATCTTTAGACCTCTATTTAAACTACTAGGCCAAAGGTAGGGCACACTAATACCTTTGAAACAGTACATCATATGCGTAATTCAGATGCCTGTAGCTCAAGATATAGTTTCTCGAAGATTCTTTTAATTCTCCGACAGGGGGGTCCTAGAGGTTTGCCATTCGAATCACGCATATAATATGCCATTTGACTCATTTCAAGATTCTATATCCATCTACGGCCACTTCGCACCAAAATATCCAACTCTCAAGTCCCGAAACCCTAAAAAATGCGGTCCAAGGCTAAAGTACATGAACTTTTCGAGGTTCTCAAATTTTATTTATTTTGGCACAGAAAAATAGTAAAAAATAAAAAACGTTTAACGAAAAAAGTCGTATGTCAACATACATTCTATAAAAATAGATAACATTCACTGAAGTAAGAGAAAATGCCTTGGCCAATTTAAGGGCCCAAACGACGAATTGTGGCCTCGATCTATAGACCTAAATCTGAGGTCACTAGGCCAAAGGTAGGCGCGCTGATACCTTCGAAACAGTATATCATATGTGTGATTCGGACGCCTGTAGCTCAAGATATGGTTTTTTGAAGATTCTCCTAATTCTCTGATAGGGGGGTCTCGGTGGTTCGGCGTCTAAATCATGCATATAATATGCCGTTTGACTCTTTTTGAGATTCTAAGTCCATAAACGGCCATTTTGCACCAAAATATCAAACTCTGAGGACCCAAAACCCCAAAAATACGGTCCGGGGCTCAGGTTCACAAAATTTTCAAAGTTCAGTGTTAGAATCACACGTATAATATACCGTTTGACTCGTTTTGAGATTCTAAGTCTATCTAAGGCTATTTTGCACTAAATTATCCAATTCTCAAGGTTCAAAACCCTCAAAAATACGGTCCAGGGCTAAGGTACACAAACTTTTTAAGGTTCTCAAATTTTGCTTATTTTTGCGTAGAAAAATAGTAAAACATCAAAAACGTTTAACGAAAAAAGCTATACGTCAATACGCATTCGATAAAAAATGATAGAATTCCCCGCAGTAGGAGAAATTACCTTGGCCGAGCTTGAGCAAGCGATTTTAAGACCCAAACAATGGCCTTATATTGAGGCTAATAGGATAAAAGTCGGGCGTGCGATAGTTTCAAAACGGTTCATCATATACATGATTCGGATGCCTGTAGCTTGAGATATGGTTTCCTGAAGATTCTCCCGATTCTTCGACAGGGGGTCCCGGAGTTTTCGTGTCAAAATCATGCGTATAATATGCTGTTTGACTCATTTCGATATTGTAAGACCATCTAAGGCCACTTCGCACCAAAAATATGTAGTTCGTGAGCCTCAAAACCCCTAAAAATGGGGTCCAAGGCTAAGGTTCATAAACTTTTTGAGGTTCTCAAATTTTATTTATTTTGGCGCAGAAAAATAGTAAAAAATAAAAAGTTTTAACGAAAAAAGTTGTACGTCAATACGTATTCTATAAAAAAAAGGAAAACATTCTCCGAAGCAAGAGAAAATCCTTTAGTCGAGCTTGAACGAATGAGTTGAGGGCCCAAATGAAGGCATTTAGCCTGCATTCGCGGGCCACACATTGGCATCGATAGACTAAAGGCAGGGGGCGCCAATAGCTTTGAAACAGTACATCGTGTGCGTGATTTGGACACCTATAGCTCACCATATAGTTTCCCAAAGATTCTTTCGATTCTTTAATGGGGGGTATGGAGGTCTGTGTCAAAATCACACGTATAATATGCTGTTTGACTTGTTTCGAGATTTTAAGTCCATTTATGGCCACTTCGCACCATAATATCCAACTCTCGAGGCCCAAAACCCCTAAAAATGCGATCCGGTGCTAAGGTACACAAATTTTTGGAGGTTCTCGAATTTTGTTTATTTCGGCGCAGAAAAATAGTAAAAATTAAAAAACTTTTATCGAAAAAAAACCATACGTCAATATGAATTCTATAAAAACAAAGATTAAAATTTTCCCAAAGCAGGAGAAAATGTCTTGGCCGACCTTTAGCAAGTGATTTGGAGGCCCAAACAATGGATTTCAGCCTCAATCAACAGGCCTCAAAATGAGGCCACTAGGCCAAAGATAGGGCGTGCCGATAGCTTTAAAATGGTACATTATATGTGTGATTTGGACAATTGTAACTCAAGATATGGTTTCTTGAAGATTCTCCCGATTCTCCGACAGAGGGTCCGGTGTCAGAATCACGTGTATAGTATGCCGTTTGACTCGCTTTGAGATTTTAAGTCTATCTACGACCACTTCGTACCAAAATATCCAACTCTCTAGGCCTAAAACTCCCCAAATACAGTCCGGAGCTAAGATATACAAACTTTTCAAGGTTCTCAAATTTTGTTTATTTTTTATCAGAAAAATAGTAAAAAAATAAAATCGTTTAATGAAAAAAGTCATACATCAATACGCATTTAGTAAAAAAAGATAAAATTTTCTGGAGGAGAAAATTCCTTGGCCTCAAATTGAGGCCTCTAAGTCGAATGTAGGGTGTACTAATATCAACAAAATGGTACATCATTTGCATGATTTGTACACCAGTAGCTCTAGATATGGTTTCCTGAATATTCTCCCAAAAATTCTTCGACAAGAGATCCCCGAGGTCCGATGTTAGAATCACAGGTATAATAAAAGCCTTTTGACACATTTTAAGATTCTAAGTCTATCTACGGCCTCTTCATACCAAAATTTCTAACTCTTAGGGACCAAAACCCCAAAATATACAATATGGGCTAAGGTTTACGAACTTTTTGAAATTCTTGAATTTTGGTGCTGAAAATTAGTAAAAAATAAAAAACTTTAATGGAAAAGGCATTACATCAATACGCATTCTATAAATAAAGATAAAATTCCCCGAAGCAGGAGAAAATGCCTTGGCCGAACTTGAGCGAGCGATTTGAGTTCCCAAATGACAATGCCTCGATCCATAGGCTTTATATTGAGGTCAATAGGCTGAAGGTAGGGCACACCAATAGCTTTGAAACAATAATCATATGCACGATTCAGACGCCTGTAGCTTGAGATATGGTTTCCAGAAGATTCTCTCTATTCTCTGACGGGGGTTACCAGAGGTCCAGTCTCGAAATCGCACATATAATATGTTGTTTAACTCGTTTCGAGATTTTAAGTCCATTTACAGCCACTTCACACCAAATTATCTAACTTTCGAGATTTGAAACCCCCAAAAATGCAGTCCGGGGCTAAGGTACATGAATGTTTTGAGGTTCTCAAATTTTGTTTCTTTTGGTGGAGAAAAATAATAAAAAAATCCAAAACTTTTAACAGAAAAAACTGTACATCAATATGCATTCTATAAAATAATAAGATTCCCTGAAGTAAGAGAAAATACTTTGGTCGATCTTTAGCGAGCGATTTGAGGTTCGAAGCGGTGGAATTTGGCATCAATCCATAGGCCTCATGTAAGGCTGATAGGATTGAAATGGTACATAAAATGCACAATTTGGATGCTTGTAGCTCGTGATATGATTTCCTGAACATTCTTTCAATTCTTTGACAGGGGGGCTCTAGAGGATCGGTGTAAGAATCACGCATATAATATGACATTTGACTCGTTTCGAGATTCTGTGTCCATCTATGGCTACTTCACACCAAAATATCCAACTCTCGAGGCTCGAAACCCCTAAAAATACGGTACAAGGCTACACGAACTTTTCGTGGTTCTTGAATTTTGTTCATTTTGGTGGAAAAAATAGTAGAAAATCAAAAACATTGAACGAAAAGGTTGTACATCAATATGCAATCTATTAAAAAAAGATAAAAATTTTCTAGCGGGAGAAAATGCCTTGATCGAGCTTGAGCGAGCGATTTGAGGGCCCGAACGATAGATTTTGGCCTTAATCTGCACTTTTAAATTTGAGGACACTAGGCTGAAGGTAAGGTATACCAATAGCTTTGGAATGGTACATTATATGCACTATTCGATTGCCTATAGCTCAAGATATAATTTTCTGAAGATTCGTTCGATTCTCCAACAGGGGGGTCCCAGAGGTCTGGTGTCAGAATCACGCATATAATATGCCATTTAACTTGTTTCAAGATTCTAAGTCCATATACGGCCACAATACACCAAACGATCCAACTCTCAAGACCCGAAACCCCCAAAAATACGATACGGGGCTAAGGTATACAAATGTTTGGAGGTTCTCAAAGTTTTTTTAATTTTGGCTCAAAACATAGTACAAAATCAAAAAATTTTAATGAAAAAATTCATACATCAATACGCACTCTATAAAAAAGATAAAATCCCTCGAAGTAGGAGAAAATGCCTTGGCCAAGCTTTAGAGAGCAATTTAAGGCCTTAAATGATGGATTTTGGCCTCAATCTACTGGCCTCACACTGGGGCCGATAAGCCAAAGATAGGGCGTATAGATAGCTTCGAAACAATACATTATATGCTCGATTTGGATACCTGTAGCTAGAGATATGATTTTCTAAAGATTTTCTCAATTCTCTAATAGGGTCAATACGCATTCTATAAAAAAAGTTAAAATAAGCCAAAGCATGAGAAAAAGCCTTGGCCGAGCTTGAGCAAGCGATTTGAGGTCCCAAACAACAGATTTTTCCTTGATCTACAAGCATCAATCTAGGGTCGATAGGCTGAAGGTAGGGCTTGTTGATAGATTTAAAATGGTATATCATATGAGCAACTCGGCTGCCTATAACTAGAGATATGGTTTCCCAAAGATTCACCCAATTCTTTGACATGGGGGTCTTAGAGGTCTGGTGTAAGAATCACGCATATAATATACCATTTGACTCGTTTCGAGAAGTCTATCTACAACCATTTCACGCAAATGGTACATGTATCATATGCGCGATTCAGACGATAGTTGTTCGAGATATGATTTTCTAAAGATTCTCAAATAAGGGGGTCCGGGAGGTCTGGTGTCAGAATCACGCGTATAATATACTGTTTTACTTGTTTCAAGATTCAAAGTCCATCTACAGCTGTTTCGCACCAAAATATCTAACTTTCGAGCCCCAAAACCCCTCAAAACAACTGTCCAAGGCTAAGGTACACAAACTTTTCGAGGTTCTCAAATTTTTTTATTTTGTGTAGAAAAATAGTAAAAAATAAAAAACTTTGAATAGGAAAAGCCGTCTATCAATTTGTATTCTATAAAAAAGATAAAATCTCCGAAGTAGGAGAAAATACCTTGGGCGTGCTTGAGTGAGTGAGTTGTAGGCCAAATGACAGATTTTGGCCACGTCCTATGGGCTTCATATTGAGGCCAATAGGCTAAAGGTAGGGTGTGTCGATATCTTTGAAACGGTATCTCATATGCATGATTTGGACGCTTATAGCTTGAGATATGATTTCCCAAAGATTCTCTCGATTCTCCAACAAGGGGGTCTCGAAGGTCCGAACTCAGAATCATGCGTATAATATGCCGTTTGACTCGATTTGAGATTTTAAGTACATCTGTGGCTACTTTGCACTAAAATATCCAACTCTCGGGGCTCGAAACCACCAAAAACATAGTTTGGGGTTAAGGTACATGAACTTTTTGAGGTTCCCTAATTTTATTTATTTTCGCGCATAAAAAATAGTATGGAATCAAAAACTTTCTTCAAATGATAGATTTTGGCCTCAACCCATAGACCTCATTGTGATGCCAGTAGGCCGAAGGTAGGGTGTGTCGAGAGTAACAAAATAATACCTTGTATGCGCAATTTGGATGCATATAGCTCGAGATATGATTTTCCAAAGATTCTCCCGATTCTTTGACAGGGGAGTCCTAGAGCTCCAGTCTTAGAATCACGCATAAAATGTCCTGTTTGACTCAATTTGAAATTGGAAATCCATTTACGGTCACTTCACACCAAAATATCCAACTCTTGGGTCCTAAAACCCTAAAAAATGTGCTTCAAGGCTAAGGTACATGAGCTTTCCGAGGTTCTCGAATTTTGTATTATTTTGGTGCAGAAAAATATTAAAAAATCAAAAACAAATTAACAGAAGAAGTCGTACATCAATATGCATTCTATAAAAAAAGATAAAATTTCCGAAGCAGGAGAAAATGCCTTAACCGAGCTTAAGCGAGCGATTTGAGGGCCCGAATGATGGATTTTGGTTTCGATCCACAGGCCTTAAATTGAGGCCAGTAGTCCAAAGGGAGGGCATGCTGATTGCCTTGAAACGGTATATCATATGCACGATTCAGACGCCTGTAGCTCGAGATATAATTTTTAGAAGATTCTTTCGATTCTTCGATTGGGGGTCCTGGAGGTTCGGTGTCAAAATCATGCGTACAATATGCTGTTTAACTCAAAATATCCAACTCTTAAGGCCTAAAGACCTCAAAAACACGATGTGAGGCTAAGGTATAAGTACTTTTTGAGATTCTCAAATTTTGTTTATTTTTGCTTAGAAAAATAGTTGAGAATAAAACACTTTTAACAGAGAAAACCGAACATCAATACGCATTCTATAAAAAAAGATAAAATTCCCCGAAGTAGGAGGAAATACCTTAGTTGAGCTTGAGTGAGCGATTTGAGGGTCCAAATGACAGATTTTGGCCCCGATCCATAGGCCTTAGATTGAGGCTAGTACTCCAAAGGGAGGGTGCGCTAATAACCTTGAAATTGTACAATTTCTCGAAGATTCTTCTGATTCTCCGACATGGGCGTCTTAGAGGGCCAATGTTAGAATCACGCATATAATATTCTGTTTGACTCTTTTCCAGATTCTAAGTCTGTCTACGGTCACTTCGCTCTAAAATATCTAACTCTCGATGTCCAAAGCCCCTAAAAAGTGGTCCGGAGCTAAGGTACACAAACTTTTTGAGGTTCTCAAATTTTGTTTATGTTGGTGCAGAAAAATAGTAAAAAATAAAAAACTTTTAAGGTAAAAAGTTGTACGTCAATGTGTATTTTATAAATGCCTTGGTCAAACTTGAATGAATGATTTGAGGGCCGAAATAATAGATTTTGGCCTCAATCTATAGTCCTCAAACTGAGGCCAATAGGCCAAAGGTAGGGCATGTCGATAGCTTCAAAATGCTAAATCATATGCACAATTTGGACGCCTGTAACTAGAGATATGATTTTTCGAAGATTCTCTTGATTCTCCAACAGGGGGGTCAATACGTATTCTATAAGGCAGGAGAAAATACCTTGGCCGAGCTTGAGCAAGCAATTTGAGGGGCCAAATGATGGATTTTGGCCTCGATCTACAAGCCTAACATTAGGGTCAACAGGCAGAAGGTAGGGTGCACCGATAGCTTTTAAACAGTATATTATATGAGTGATACTCACCCCTATAGCTAGAGATATGATTTCTCGAAGATTCTTTCGATTCTTCGACAGTGGGGTTTAGAGATCTAGTGTCAGAATCACGCTATAATATGCAGTTTTGACTCGTTTCTAGATTTTAAGTCCATCTACGACCACTTCGAGGAATTTTGGCCTAGAGGGCACAAACGATAGATTTTGGTCTTGATACACATGCCTCATATTGAGGCCAACAGGATTAAGGTAGGGTGCATCGATAGCTTTGAAACAAGACCTCGTATGCACGATTTGGATGCTTGTAATTTGAGATATGATTTTTCGAAGATTCTTCCGATTCTCCAATAAGAGGGGTCCCAGAGGTATGGTCTCAGAATCACGGGTATAATATGCCATTTGGCTTGGTTCGAGATTCTAAGTCTATCTAAGGCCACTTCGCACCAAAATATCCAACTCTCGGGGCCTGAAACTGCTAAAAATGCGCTTCTAGGGTAAGGTATATAAACTTTTCAAGGTTATCAAATTTTCTTTATTTTGCCGCAGAAAAGTAAAAACAAAATTTAACGAAAAAAGCCGTATGCATTCTATAAAAAAAGATAAAATCCTACGAAGTAGGAGAAAATATCTTGGCAGAGCTTGAGCAAGCAATTTAAGGGCCCAAACAATGGATTTTGGCCTTGATCTGTCGGCCTCATATTGATGCCAACGGGCCAAAGGTAGGGCGCATCAATAGCATCAAAACGATATCTCGTATATGCGATTCGGACGTCTGTAGCTTGAGATATGGTTTCTCAAAGATTCTCCCGATCTTCGACAGAGGGGTCCTGCAGGTTCGGTGCCAGAATCACGCATATAATATCTTGTTTAACTCGGTTCAAGATTATAAGTCCATCTATAGCCACTTCGCACCAAAATATCCAACTTAGGGACTAAAGCCTAAAAACCTTAGTCCGAGACTAAGGTACACAAACTTTTCTAGATTCTCAATTTTTGGTGCAGAAAAATAGAAAAATGATAAAAAAAACTATTAACGAAAAAAGCCGTACATATTATTTCATGCTATAAAAAAAGATAAAATTCCCCGAAGCAGGAGAAAATGTCTTAGCCGAACTTTAGCGAGTAATTTAAAGGCCCAAGCAATAGATTTTGGTCTTCATCCACGAGCCTCAACCTGAGGCCAATATGCTAAAGGTAGAGGGCACTGATAGCATCGAGATATGGTTTCTTAAAGATTTTTCCGATTCTCCAACAGAGGTGTCCTAGAGGTTTGCTGCCAAAATCACACGTATAATATGTCGTTTGACTTGTTTGGAGATTCTGAGTCCTTTTATGGCCACTTCACACCAAAATATATAACTTTCGGGGCCCAAAGCCCCCAAAAATACGATCTGGGACTAAGGTACACGAACTTTTTGAGATTCTCAAATTTTGTTTATTTTGGCGCAGACAAATAGTAAAAAATCAAAAAAATTTAACGAAAAAAGTCGTACATCAATATGCATTCTATAAAGAAAGATAAAATTTCCTGAAGAATGAGAAAAAGCTTTGGCCGAGCTTGAGCGAGCGATTTGAGGGTCTAAACGATAGATTTTACCCTCGAACTGTAGGTCTCATAACAAGGCTAATAAACCAAAGGTAGAGTGTGTCAGTAGCATCGAAACGGTACATTATATGCTCAAGTGGGGCACGCCGATAGCTTCAAAACTGTATAATATATGCTCGATTTCGACGCTTGTAGCTCGAGATATATTTTTCCAAAGATGCTCCCAATTCTTCGACAGGGGGATCCTAGAGGTCTGGTGTAAGAATCACGTGTATAATATGTCGTTTGAATCATTTCCAGATTTTAAGTCTTCTATGGTCACTTCGAACTAAAATATCTAACTCTTGGGGCTCGAAAATCCAAAAAACGTAGTCCGAGGCTATGGTACATGAACTTTTTGGGGTTCTGAAATTTTTTTGTATTTTGGCAGAGAAAAATAATAAAAGAATCAAAAACTATTAATAGAAAAAGCCGTATGACAATATGCATTCTATAAAAAAATATAAATTTCACAAAGCAGAAGAAAATACATTGACCAAGCTTGAGAGTGCGATTTGAAGGCCCAAACTATAGATTCAGACGCATGTAGCTCGAGATATGGTCTATTAAAGATTCTCCGACGGGGTCCTAGAGGTTTGGTCTCAGAATCACGCGTATAATATTCCGTTTGACTCATTTCAAAATTTTAGGTCCATCTACAACCACTCTGCACCAAAATATCCAACTCTCGGGGCCTGAAAAACTAAAAAATGTTGTTTAAGACTAAGGTACATGAAGTTTTTGAAGTTCTCAAAATTTGTTTACTTTAGCAGAGAAAAATAGTATAAAATAAAAAAAAAACTATTAATGAAAAAAGTCGTACGTCAATATACACTCTATAAAAAAAAAATATGATTCCCCAAAGTATGAGAAAATGCCTTAGTCGAGCTTGAGCGAGTGATTTAAAAGCCCAAACGATGGATTTTGGTCTCAATCCACAGGCCTAAATCTGAGGCAACTAGGCCAAAGGTAGGGCACTCTCATAGCTTCAAAATGGTACATCACATGCACTATTCAAACGCCTAGAGCTCGATATATGGTTTCTTGTAGATTCTCCAAATTATCTGACAAAGGGGTCCCAGAGAGGGTCAGTGTCAGAATCATGCATATAATATGCCATTTGACTCGATTTGAGATTCTAAGTCAATTTACAGCCACTTCGCACTAAAATATCCAACTTTTGGGGCGTGAAAACCCCAAAAATGTGGTCCCAAACTAAGGTACACCAACTTTTTGAGGTTGTTGAATTTTATTTATTTTGGCGAAGTAAAATAGTAAAAAAAAATAAAAAAACATTTAACGAAAAAAGCCTTACGTCAATACTTATTCTATAAAAAAGATAGAATTCCCTAAAATAGGAGAAAATGCCTTAGTCGAGCATGACCAAGCGATTGGAGGCCCAAATGAAGGATTTTGGCCGCGATTTGTCGGTCTCAAATTGAGGCCAACAGGCTAAAGGTAGGGCATGCTGATACTTTGAAATGGTACATCATATGCGTAATTTAGACACCTGTAGCTCATGATATAGTTTTTAAAAGATTCTTTCGATTCTCCAACAAGGGGGTCCCAAAGGTTCGGTGTCAGAATCGCGCGTATAATATTCCCTTTAACTCATTTTGAGATTCTAAGTCCATCTACAGCCACTTCGCACCAAAATATCCATCTTTTCGGGTCTGAAACTCCAAAAATACCGTCCTGGCTAAGGTACATGAACTTTTTGAGGTTCTCAAATTTTGTTCATTTTTGCGTAGAAAAATAGCAAAAACAAATAGATAAAATAACGGATAAGGCCATACATCAATATGCGTTATATAAAGAAAAGATGAAATTCTCCAAAGCATGAGAAAATGCATTAGCCGAGCTTAACCGAGTGATTTGAGGGTCCAAAAAATAGATTTTGGCCTCGATATTAAAATCTCAAAAAGGGGCTGACAAGCCGAAGGTAGGGTATGCAGATAGCTTCGAAACAGTACATCATATGCAAAATTTAGATGCGTGTAGCTCAAGATATGGTTTCCCAAAGCTTTTCCCGATTCTCCGACAGGGGGTTGATGTGAACCTCACAACCAATGATCGTTCTAATTCAGATTTTTCTATAAACAAAAATAAGAACCTTGGAACCAATATCTATCAAAGATAAGAACCAGAGGTATAAGAAGATTGTAGACGCCACACTCAAGATAGATGAGAAGTTGTGAGTGATAAGTTTAAAAACAACGCCACAAGATGAAATCTTAATAAGTTCTAATAAAAGTTCTTTGAAGAACTTAAGAGAAAACTCTCAACATTAACATGATCAATTCTATTTTTGTTCTCCCTCATCTCCTATATATATATATATAGATCTCTTGGGATGTCTAGCATTTATTACAGCAACTAATGACAACTTAAAGCTACTAACTACCAATTACTACCAATTAATTAGGTTGGAATGTTAGCACTTATTACAACAATTAATAGTGACTTATAACTACTAACAAATACCAATATTGAGACTTCATATCACATAGGCTGTTGTGCTGTTGTTCTCCATCTCACATAGATGTTCAATGGACCTTTGTGATTTTTTTGGCAACCTAGCTCGCATCATTTCCCCTCTTTTGAAAAGGATTAGTCCTCAAATCTTTACCGGACTCAAATACAACTTTCTTAAACTTTGAAGTGATATTTTTGATAGCGTAGCAATCTACACACATCTTCCATAGTCCATCATTCTTAGGCATAAGTAATACTGGAATGGCAGGATGATTCATGCTCTTACACACATACCTCTTCTCTATGAGCTCACAAATCTGTATTTGAAGTTCCTTTGTCTTATTGGGATTACTTCTATAGGTTGTAATATTTTGAATTGATACTCCAGGTATAAAGTTGATTTGATGCTCGATTCTCCTTATTAGTGGGAAAGTATTAGGTATCTCTTTGGGAAACATAACAATAAATTCCATTTCATCTTCTTCAGTTTGTAAACTTAATGTACGCTTAGTAACCATCAGCGTACCATCTACTAGGTACTTCATTCCATTACTTGCATCTTCCAATGGTGGCATAGGTTCGTCATTTGACTTGCTTTCAGTTTCAATGACATTGTTATCGCTTAGAATCAATGCACTTTGATTTGGACATTGAGATGTAATATGACCTTGGTTGCCTTCCACGTTGTAACCCTTAGTTGGTTCTGCTTTGAAATTGAAATTAGCTTGCTCATATTTTTTACTCCAATTTAGTTTTAAAGATGATGCGGAACTAGAGTTTTGGTCATATCGTGTAGAACTCTTCCTATTTAGTTGTTTGTTTACCTTCTTTACCATATTCAACAATCTATCCCAAGTATCTTCATCAATGCCATCATCATTCATGGTAGCACACTTATCTTGAATTCACACATTAGGAACTCTAGGTGTCTACGCCATTTGTGTACTAGATTCTAATTTATCTATCCGTTTATGAACTTGCTCGAACTCTACTTTCAACATTTTCCTAATCTCACCATGTTTACTGCAAAACAAAGTTAGAAAAAATAAAAAGAATCTCGCACACTCTCTCACGTTTTTCACTCAAAGAATGATTCACTCAACTTTCACTCGTGTTTTCTTTTAAATTTAAAAAAGTAAATCTAGAATCAATGGAATCTGATTTTTTTTTGTCTCTCTTTCTTTTTTATTTATATGTAATAACAAAACTTGAAGAATTAGATAAAATAAAAGACAAGAAGAAACAAGAAAATTGATATAAGCTAAAAACTTTTAGAGACTAAAATAAAGTTACTGATTTAAAAGAAAGAACAATCAATAAAAATTAAAATGATAGTTCAAATCTGATTAGAGCCTAAGCTCTGATACCAAATGATGTGAACCTTACAAAGAAAAGTGACCCGACGCTCAATGAGGTGCCTTTGCCAATGATCGTTCTAATTTGAATTTTTATATAAACAAAAATAAGAACCTTGACCCATTATCTATCAAAGATAAGAACCAGGGGTATAAGAAGATTGTAGATGCCAGACTCAAGGTAGATGAGAAGTTGTGAGTGATAAGTCTGAAAAAAACGCCACAAGATGAAATCTTGATAAGTTCTAATAAAACTTCTTTGAAGAACTTCAGAGTAAACTCTCAACATTAACATGATCAATTCTATTTTCGGTCTCTCTCATCTCTTATATATTTATAGAGACCTCTTGGGATGTCTAGCATTTATTACAGCAACTAATGACAAATTAAAACTACTAACTACAAACTACTACAAAAAATTTAGGCACTTAAAATTTCAGCACTTATTACAACAATTAATGAAAACTTACAACTATTAACTATCACCTACTACCAATAAACTAGGCATTTGGAATGCTAACACTTATTACAATAATTAATAGTAACTTATAACTACTAACAACTACCAATATTGAGACTTCATATCACATGGGCTATTGTGTTGTTGTTCTCCATTTTGCATGGATGTTCAATGGACCCTTGTGATTTGTTTGGCAACCTAGTTCACATCATTTGGCAGCCCAATCTCCAGGTTAAAAAAATCAACTGTCGACGCCCTTTATTAGCTTGTTTTGCATATTGCTCTATTCTTCTCTCAATGTTGAGTCTTGCTTTCTTATGTATCTGCTTAACAAATTCAGCCTTTTTCTTTCCATCTAATTTAGCATGTTTAGACAAATGTAATGGCTTTAAATCCAATGGAGTTAAAGGATTAAAACCATAAACAATTTCAAATGGTGAAAACTTAGTAGCAGAATGAATAGTACGATTATAAGCAAACTCAACATGTGGTAAACATTCTTCCTAAGTTTTGATGTTCTTTTTAATTTTAGCCTTCAACAAAGTAGACAAAGTCCTATTTACTACTTCGGTTTTACCATCAGTTTGTGAGTGACAAGTAATAGAAAACAAAAACTTAGTTCCTAAATTATCCCATAAAGTCTTCCACAAGTAACTCAAGAACTTAGTATCTTTATTTGACACTATTGTTAGCATATCATGTAATCTTACAATTTCTCTAAAGAACAAATCACCAACATGTAAAGCATCATCAGTTTTGTGACATGGAATGAAATGTGCCGTCTTAGAAAATCTATCCACAACCACAAAAATTGAATCCCTACCACATTTAGACCTAGGCAAACCTAACACAAAGTTCATCAAAATATCAATCCAAGACTCATTGGGAATAGGTAGTGGCATGTACAAACCATAGGGTTGCACTAAAAAATTTGCTTGCCTACATGTAACACATCTACCACAAATTCTCTCAACATCTATTTTCATGTGGCCAATAGAAATGTTCTTGCAAAATAGCTAAAGTCTTAGCGACTCCAAAGTGTCCCATTAACCCTCCACCATGGGATTCCCTTACTAACAAGTCACGCAAAGAGCAATTTGGCACACACAATTTATTTTCTCAAAACAATAAGCCCTCGTGCCTAAAGAACTTACCTACTGCATTTTTCTCACAAGTCTGAAACTCATCACTAAAATCATGGTCTAAAGGATACAATTCTTTAATATGCTCAAAACCAAGTAATTTTGCATCAAGAATAGAATTTAATGCGTACCTTCGAGAAAGTGCATCGGCAACGATGTTTTCTTTACCTTGCTTGTATCGAATGACATATGGAATGTCTCAATGAATTCCAGCCATTTTGCATGTCTCTTTTTCAACTTATATTAACCCTTCAAATGTTTTAAGGACTCATGATTGGTGTGAATCCTAAATTCCTTAGGCCAAAAGTAGTGTTGCCGTGTTTCTAATTCTCGAATCAATGCATATAATTCTTTATCATAAATAGGATAATTTAAAGCTGTCCCACTTAATTTTTCATTGAAATATGCTATTGGTCTTCCTCCTTGCATCAAAACTGAACCTATACCCATACTTGAAGCATCACATTCAATTTTAAAAGTTTTAGTAAAATTAGGCAAAGCAAGTAAAGAAGCATGAGTTAATTTTTCCTCGATCAATTGGAATGCCTTCTCTTGTTCGTCTCCCCATTTGAATCCAACATTTTTCTTGATGACTTCAATAGGTGATGCAGTAATGCTGCTAAAGTCTTTCACGAACCTCCTGTAAAAATTAGCGAGCCCATGAAAACTACGAACATTACCTACACTTGTGGGACTCGGCCAAATGATGTGAACCTCATAAAGAAAAGTGAGACCCAACGCTCAATTAGGTTCCCTTGCCAAGGATCGTTTTAATTCAGATTTTTATATAAATAAAAAAAGAACCTTGACCCATTATCTATCAAAGATAAAAACCATAGGTATAAGAAGATAGTAGACGCCACACTCAAGATAGATGAGAAGTTGTGAGTGATAAGTCTAAAAAAATGCCACAAGATAAAATCTTGATAAGTTCTAATAATAGATCTTTGAAGAACTTAAGAGAAAACTCTCAACATTAATATTATTAATTCTATTTTCGTTCTCCCTCATCTCTGATATATTTATAAAGACCTTTTGGGATGTCTAGCATTTATTACAGTAACTAATGACAACTTAAAACTACTAACTACTACCAATAATATAGGCACTTGAGATTCCAGCACTTATTATAACAATTAATGAAAACTTACAACTATTAACTACCAATTACTACCAATAAACTAGGCATTTGGAATGCTAGCACTTATTACAACAATTAATAGTAACTTATAACTACTAACAACTACCAATATTGAGACTTTATATCACATGGGCTATTGTGCTGTTGTTCTCCATTACACATGGATGTTCAATGGATGTTGTGATTTTTTTGGCAACTTAGTTTGCATCATTCCCTCTCTCTTGAAAAGGATTTGTCCTCAAATATTTACTGAGCTCAAATAAAACTTTCTTAAACTTTGAAGTCATATTTTTGATAGCGTAGCAATTAACACACATCTTCCATAATCCATCATTCTTAGGCACAAGCAATACTGGAATGACAGGATGATTCATGCTCTTACACACATACCTCTTCTTTATGAGCTCACAAATCTATATTTGAAGTTCCTTTGTCTTATTGGGATTATTTCTATAGGCTGTAATATTTAGATTTGATACTCGATTCCCGTTATTAGTGGAAAAGTATTAGGTATCTCATTGGAAATATAACAACAAATTCCATTTCATCTTCTTTAGTTTGCAAACTTAATGTACGCTTAGTAACCATCACTTTACCATCTACTAGGTACTCCATTCCATCATTTGCATCTTCCAACGGTAGCATAGGTTCGTCATCTGACTTGCTTTCAGTTTCAATGACATTGTTATCACTTAGAATCAATGCACTTTGATTTGGACATTGAGATGCAATGTGACCTTGGCTGCATCCCACGTTTTAGACCTCAGTTGGTTCTTCTTTGAAATTGAAATTGGTTGCTCATCATTTTTACTCCAATCCAGTTTCAATGATGCGGAACTAGAGTTTTGGCCATATCCTGCAGAACTCTTCCTACTTAGTTGTTTGTCTACCTTCTTTGCCATATTCAACAATCTATCCCAAGCATCTTTATCAATGCCATCATCATTCAGGGTAGCACGCTTATCTTGAATTCACACATTAGGAACTCTAGGTGTCTGCGTCCTTTATGTACTAGATTCCAATTTATCTATCTGTTTATGAACTTATTCCAACTCTACTTTCAACATTTTCTTCATCTTACCCATTAAAGCTTCTATGTGAAACTTTGAATCAACCTTTTTCGATGCAACTTTGGAAGTAATTTTGTCCTTGTTGTTTAACATATTTGCTGAAAAACAAAGTTAGAAAAAATAAAAAGACCTTCGCACACTCTCTCACGTGTTTCACTTAAAGAATGATTCACTCAATTTTTACTTGCGTTTTCACTCGTGTTCTCTTTTAAATTTGAAAAAAGTAAATCTAGAATCAATGGAATCTGATTTTTTTTTTTTGCCCCTCTTTATTTTTTTATTTATATGTAATAACAGAACGTGAAGAATTAGATAAAATAAAAGACAAGAAGAAACAAGAAAATTGATATAGGTCCCAAACAATTAGAGATATGCATTCTATAAAAAAAAGATAAAATTCCCCAACGTTGGAGAAAATGCCTTTGTAGAGTTGGAGCGAGCGATTTAAGGTCCCAAACAATAGATTTTGTCCTCGATCTGCAAGCCTTATATTGAACTAGTAGGCCAAAGGAAGGGCACGCAGATAGCTTCAAAACGGTACATCATATGCACGATTTGAATGTCTATAGCTTAAGATAAAGTTTTTCGAAGATTCTCCCGATTCTCCAACTTGGGGGTCTCGGAGGTCCGGTGTCAGAATCACGCGTATAATATGAGTTTCACTCGTTTTGAGATTCTAAATCTATCTACTGCCACTTTGCAAAAAATATCAAACTCTTGAGACTTAAAACCATAAAAATGCAGTCCAGGGCTAAGGACACGAACTTTTTGAGGTTTGCAAATTTTGCTTATTTTTCCCCATAAAAATAATAAAGAATCGAAACCTTTTAATAAAACAAGGCCTTACATCAATACACAGTTTATAAAAAAAAAGATAAAATTCTTCGAAGCAAGAGAAAATGGCTTAGCCGTGCTTGAGCGAGAGATTTAAGGGTCCAAACGACGGATTTTGGCCTCGATCCATAGACCTGACATTGAGATTGAAGCCCAAAGGTAGGGCGGGCCAATAGCTTGTAAACGGTATATCATCTGTGCGATTCGAACGCCTGTAGCTCGAGATATGGTTTCTCGAAGATTCAGCCAATTCTCCGACATGGGGGTCCTGCAACTCCAGTGTCAGAATCACACATCTAATACTTGATCCTTTTTAAGATTCCAAGCCAATCTATGGCCACTTCACACCAAAATATCCAACTTTTGAAATCAAAACCCCAAAAAATACTGTCCGAGGCTAAGGTATGCAAACTTTTTGAGGTTCTTGAATTTAGTTTATTTTGGCGCATGAAAATAGTAAAAATTCAAAAACTTTTAATGGAAAAAGTTGTACGTCAATACACATTCTATAAAAAAAGATAAAATTCCACAAAGCAAGAGAAAATACCTTGATGGACAGCCGAGCTTGCGCGAGTGATTTGAAGGCCAAACGACAGAGTTAGGCCTCGATTTATGGGCCCTATATAGAGGTCAACAGGCCAAAGATAGGGAGCACTGGTAGCTTTTAAACGATACATCATATGTGTGATTCGGATGCTTGTAGTTCCTAACAAGGGGATCCTAAAGGTCAGATGTCGAAATCACTCGTATAATATGCCATTTGACTCATTTAGATATTTTAAGTACATTTAAGGCCCCTTCGCACCCAAATATCCAACTCTCAAGACCTGAAATCCCTAAAAATGTTGTTCGGGGCTAACATACAAGAACATTTTTAGGTTCTCAAATTTTGTTTATTTTATGGAAGAAAAATAGTAAAAATTCAAAAACATTTAACAGAAAAGGTCATATCTCAATACGCATTCTATAAAAAAAACATAAAATTTCCCGAAGCACCAAACAATGCCTTGGTTGAGCTTGAGCAAGTGATTTAAGGGCCCAAATGATAGATTTTGGCCTCAGTCCATAGGCCTCACATTGATGCCAATAGGCTGAAGTTAGGGCGAGCCGATAGCTTTGAAACAGTAAATGATATGCGCAATTCAGACGCCTGTAGCTTGAGTATGTTTTCTTGAAGATTCTACCAATTCTCCGACAGAGGGTTCCTAGAGGTTCTGTGACAGGATCCGACCCGAGACCCTTTACTATAGATCTCAACAGTCCTGCCGGGTACCCTGATAGAAGTTCCTCATAACCTAACTGGGTAAGTTGAGAAATTTCGCGAGGCGAACCCCTTTTTAGTTCTTACTACTACTGAGAAAGTCTTGTAATATACATGAAAATAACATCTTAATTTTAAAAAAAACGGACAAAGTTTCCCCTGTTTTTCAGAAAATCCATATAAACCTGCAAAGAAGTTTCACTTCTATTTCAAACACTTCTCAATACTACCAATTCGGACCTCCGGTCCTTTTCAAATCAAATCCAACACAACTCAATAGTTTCATTTAAATCACAAAATGAGCATACTCTTAAAAACGTAAAAATGATCATCATAATATCGAAATCTCTTCTGGTTGGTTTAAAGCATACACACAAATATACATGCCTACAACTACTATGCAGAAAGCAAAGGGTGCTATTTAGCACATTTACATATACAAAAATGATCTTCGGATCTGGCCCACTACTCGGCAATAGGAGAATCAGCAGCTTGCATACCGAGACCTGCACTTGGGAAGGGGTTTAGAAAACATAAAACACAAAACGAGTGAGCTAAAGGAGCTTAGTAAGTGTAATTACGATTTCAAATAAAATAACATTATGCATAGATAGTAAATTCTAAGTACATGCATAAATCGTGCTTCTAAAATCGATGTAAAGCTGTAAAATAGTTTCTAATATCATGTGCTGATGAAATCTTACCAAGCAGATTTTATCTACATCTTTGGAAAACAATATCCAAAATCTATGTAACACAATAACTACCATGTGCATATAAATGCATAAAATGCTATCGGTAGATAAAAAACTATTAAAGTCCTCGCTCGGCTATTTTCTTTATAAACTATACCAATGGTAACCCTAAAGCTCTATACTCACACGGCGACTCAACTAGCACTGCACACGTGAGTAGGTCACGGGGCACCTCAACTAGCAGCACCCACAGTGACATCTCAAGACATCTCACTGGCTATGCAGCGAAATTCTACATCGCATACATATAGCGAGACAATACCCCATACACATAGAGCGACTCACATGACTCGACACCCCGACTTCCCGGAGTTAGTGACACACTCCCCATGACCTGCCCATGTGTACGGGATATACCGGCCGGTTCTAATACAATCACCATCACTATAATTTGAGGGTACCAATGGCCTTTAAAACGGATGCAAAAATTTTAAAACTGTTTCTCAATCCGAACATGTAAAAGCATGTCTATGGATATATATCAAGATCATAATCATGTTTATGCATTGAAAACTCATAAAACATACATTTTCATTATGCGGAAACATAATAAATGAAAGATAACAGAAAAAGGCAAATTTTTCACTCACAACCGCTCCGCGCTCAATTTTGCTCCTGATTTCTGCTCCCGTTACCGCTCTCGGTTATCTTCACTTACGCGCCATAAATGACATTTAGAACCAAATCGAATGCTAGAATCTCATTTAACTACTAAACGCCCTAATCGGCATACAAAGCCCGAATGCATACTACTTCCTGATTTTTATTTACGGAGCCATTTAATCTAATCTAACTCACCATCCGGCACTCTGAAAATTATTGAACGCCTTATAACTTGGTTGGACATAATTGCCCTTCACCTTTCCAAAATGGACAATTATGTCCCATTATCTTTATTTTTTGGTTTTTCCATCAACCATATACATTCAATTTACAATATGCACCATTTACACACAATAACTCAATCAAAACACCACTCAATCCCTAACTTCCCTAAAGTGGCAGAATTTCACCCTGGGTTCCAAAACATTCCTTTTCTCAATTTCTTGTTCCAATTACAACAAAATTAAGCCAATTTGATTCTAAAGCCCTAATTACAACCAATTGAAATCTCTACATCAAAATCACCAAAACCCTAATTCTTACCTTGCCAATTTCTTCACATTGGTGACTCCTTCAAGCTCCACACTAGAATTCAACTCAATCTAAGCCAAGAATACACACAAGAATATCAATTGAAGCATTCTTAAAAGCTCACTTATCAAACTCATAAAATAATGCTTTTCTTACCTTCTTTTCTTGAATTTTCACTAATAGAGGCTTCAATTGAGCTTAGGGATTCATATGTAACCTTAATTTAGCTTGATTACACATGAAAAATCATGAAATAAAAACTGAAATTTCACTGTAGCAGCACCTTCAACCTTTGCACGAATTTGCTCTCTTTTTTCTCTACGTGTTGGCTTTTGATCTCTTCAAAACTCTACACACTTCCAACATATATATAGTGCTCCCTTAATTGACCATTTTGCCCTTCAACTTACTCAAAACTTCTAATTTGCCATTAGTTCAAATAGAATGATTTAATTGGTTCCTTTATAACTATCTAGTTAGAATAGTCAAAAGAACTATCTAGAATTCCCAACTTGGCAATCCATGAGATTGTTTCTTATTGGTCCATTCCTTAATATATGGATTGTATTTCTCAACAAAGGCTTGTTTCATACATAACCCTTAAATGGAAATTCATGTAGTAAATTAGAATTTCCTTTTTCAAGCCAATAGAGAAAAAATTTAAAAATATTCTAGGGTCGTCCGACGCTCCGACTGCGTGTGAAATTACCAAATTGGGTTTAATATCTCTCACATGCACCATAACAAAAATATGTCTAATAGGGTTAAAATTGGGTAACCCTACGGTGCCTTCATTACTCTATACCAAAATCTAGGCGCCAATACTACTAATAGGGATTGGATATTACATTCTGTGTCAGAATCACGCGTATAATATATACTGCTTGACTTGTTTCAAGATTCTAAGTGTTGGTGATTGAGTATGTGACATACGAGTATATACATAATTTTAAAAAGTATTACACGCAGCGGAAGCATGTTACAAATACATCCAATTTAACAAATTAAACATATATACATAAGTATAACTATTATACAAATTTATACATGATGAACAATTATATTAAAACATTATGTAAAAACACTTATCTAATGAAAGTAGCTTTACAAATTCTTTAAGTCTTCCAACAATCCAAGTGAAGAGCTCACCTTGAAATACATTGTTGAACAATTCTAGTCCATAACGGTTTGGTGGGATTATAGAGCTAGAATGGTAGCTTTAGTTTTAGAATTTCCAGCAACTTGTATTCAAACTCTTTTGAATACAATTTTGTTTATTAAATAGAGATGGTAAATATTTTTCATACAACTCTTGTATTAATTAGAAATATTATACATACAACTCTTGTATAATTCTTAAAAATAATTTCTATAGGATAATTATTTTGAACAACTCCTTTTCTAAAACATTATCTTTTTCTCTATTTTTATTTCATTCATTTTAGCCATCCATTAGAGAAGGAGATGAAAAGAAGTTTGTTTATTTTTTCAACACTTGAAAGAATAAAACTCAAAATTCTCTCTTACCTCTTTTCCCTTCACCCTTGCCGAATTCTTCTTCCAAGAATTAAATAAATCATTCAATTGTTTTGCCAAAATCAATTTTGTTTATTCAAAACTTTAATTAAACAAAAACAAGTGCTCCACCAATTTTATTATTGGTCTCCCACTTAGAATTAATTAAACCAAGCACTAGATTAATGGCCACCTAAATTAATTTTTACTTAACAAATATAATTACTTTAATTATAATGGGTAATTAAATGGCCAACATTTAGGCCCTTCATTATATTAAAATACAATGCCATGATCTATATGTATTATAATATTATCTACTAATATAATAATAATATATAATTTAATTATTCAAAATAATTTTGAATAATTACTTTTTACCTTACTAATTTTTACTACCAATGTTAGATGGTAAAAAGATAAAATCAAATCATGGAACAAATTTTGCCACTTGTCAATATTCTATTAATTAATTGAGTGATTTACTTAACAATTAATTCTTAACAAATGTACATCCCGAGGGATCCCGAAATAATTATTCTATTTTGCTGAAATTTATTGGATCAAATAATTCAATCCAATCCGCTACCCTAGTGCGCAACCAGTACACTTCATATTGTGAGACTCTAGAGTCCACACCTGATTTGTCATATGGATCTCCTCCATACGTCCGTGAACGATGTCCCACATATACATTACAGATATTACAAATCAACATGTTAGACCATGCAAGTTAAGGTTATTGCATATTCGTATAATTCCTCCATCAATTATATCCTTGAAGAGCAGAGATATAGATCATCACTGTCAAATCTCTATTTTCGCAACCATGAACTTATCTCCAGATTTACATTTCATTAAATGATATCCACAAACACTTTTGTGATATTGTTTATTCCTTCGGAATATATTTTCTAAGGTTTATGCTTTTGGCACAAGACTTTCTGAAATACAATCTCGGAGCATCAGGATATACAACTCACTCATATAAGTTGATGGATCCCATATCTACACACACCGGACTCTATGAGCATCGGACCATACCTAGCGACACCCAGCGGTCAGACCATGAAAGATTTCTGACATGTGTGGAACCAAAGCATGGTGGATCACTCACAAGCCCACTGTGGCGCTCAGGTCAAAGGACCACAAATACTACTCAACTCGAAAGACCTTCTATTGACGGCTTCATAAGATGTCTATTGAAGGTCCTCGTCAGTCTGTTCAATATCCAGTCCTTATTGAATACCTGCATCTCTATACGAGCTTCCACTAAGCTCATGGTTTACTAAGGCTAACCATCTGGACCATCCAAATATAGACATACACTAATCTATATTAATGGGTTCCACAGATAGACCCGCATTGATGAAATTAGACTAGGAACACTGTGTTTAAGAACATACTTGCATAATGATATTTCCTAACACCATCTGCAACTCTTGGCAGTTTTGTCATTAATAATATATTCTCAGGTCATTGTCCCATTTTAGATAAGGCTCTAACTCCTTAGATTTCACTAACTATATGAACATGCTAACTCTTAGCATCACTAACTCTTAGTATTTATAACTATTAGCGTTGCTAACTCTTAGCATTGATTTAAACTCCTTTAGACAAGATCTGAACTTTTTCAGATTATACAATTTCTAAAACGTTACAATCATCTTACTATTTTAATTATAAATAATATTAACGATTTTATTAGAAATGATAATTGTATAAATACTACATTAAATATTTATACATTTTGGGATGACACTTAAGCACAAATCCCAACACTAAGTCTATCTACAGCCACTTCACACCAAAATATCCAATTCTCAGGGCCCGAAACCCCAAAAAATGATGTCCGATGCTAAGGTACATCAACTTTTCGAGGTTCTCAAATTTAATTTATTTTGGCACAGAAAAATAGTAAAAAGTAAAAAAAAAATTTAATGGAAAAAGTCGTATGTCAATATGCATTCTTTAAATAAAAATATCTTGGCCGAGCTTTAGTGAGCGATTTGAGGGCCTAAATGATTGAATTTTGCCTCGATTCGCAGGTGTTACTTAAAGGCCATCTGGTCAAATGTATGACACGCTGATAGCTTCAAATTGATGCATAATATGTGCAATTCAGATGCCTACTGCTCAAGATATGGTTTCCCGAATATTCTCTCAATTCTCCAACTGGGGTTCCCAGAGGTCCAGTGTCATCACGTGTATAATATGCCGTTTGACTCGTTTTTAGATTCTAAGTCCATTTATTGCCACTTTGCACCAAAATATTCATTTTTCGGGACTTGAAACCCCCAAAAATATGGTCCAAGGCTAAGTCTTAGTACACAGACTTTTTCAAGGTGATCAAATTTTATTTATTTTGGCACAGACAAATAGAAAAAATTATTTAACGAAAAAAGCCTTACGTCAACACGTGTTCTATAAAAAAAAGAAGTAAGAGAAAATGCCTTAACTGAGCTTGAGCGAGTGATTTGAGGGCCCAAACGATGGATTTTAGCCTTGATCCATATGCCTCATATTAAGGCCAACTGACCAAAGTTAGGGTTTGCCAATAACTTTGAAATGGTACATCATATGCGCAATTCAAACGTGAGTAGCTCGAGATATGTTTCTCGAAGATTTTGTAGCTTCTCCAACATGGTGGTCCTGGAGGTTCGATGTCAGAATAACACGTATACTGCAGCTACTTCGCAACAAAATATCCAACTCTCAGGGCCTAAGACCCCTAAAAACTTAGTCTAGGTCTAAACTACATGAACTTTTCGAGGTTCTAAAAAATAGTACAAAATCAAAAGCCTTTAACGACAAAAGTCGTATGTCAATACGCATTCTATAAAAAAATATAATATTCCTCGAAGCAGGAGAAAATACCTTGGCCAAGTTTGAGCGAGTGATTTGAGGGCCCAAACGATATATTTTGGTCTTGATTCTAAGGCCCCACATTGAGGCTAATAGGCCAAAGGTAGAGTGTGTCAATGGCTTTGAAATGGTAATTCGTATGCACGATTCAGACACTTGTAGCTCAAGATATAGTTTCCCGAAGATTCTACGATTCTTCAACGAGGGGGGTCCCGAAGGTCTTGTGTTAGAATCACGTGTATAATATGCCATTTGACTCGTTTCAAGATTCGAAGTCAATCTACAGTACAATAAATTTTTGAGATTATTGAATTTTATTTAATTTTGCGCAAAAAAATAGTAAAAATTTTAAAATTTTAAAATTTAGAGGAAAACGTCATACGTCAATACAAATTCTATAAGAAATGATAAAATCCTCCAAAGTATATGAAAATGACTTGGCTGAGCATATGAGAGTGATTTGAGGGCCCAAACAATTGAATTTGGCCTTGTTCCACAGGCCTCACTAAGAGGTTGACCATCCGAATATAGGGTGCACCGATTGCTCTGAATTCATACATCATATGTGCAATTTGGGCGCCTGTTGCTCTAGATGGTTTTTCGAATATTCTCCCGATTCTCTGACATGGGGTTCCCAGAGGTTCGGTATTAGAATCACACGTATAATATGCCGTTTAACTTGTTTTGAGATTCTAAGTCCATTTACAGCCACTTTACACCAAAAGATCCAACTATCGGGACTCGAAACTCCCAAAAAATGGTCCACGGCTAAGGTACACAAACTTTTTAAGGTTCTAAAATGGCATAGAAAATTAGTAAAAGATCAAAAGCTTTCAACGAAAAAAGTCATACATCAATACGCATTTTATAAAAAAAGATAAAATTCCCTGAAGTAGGAGAAAATGTCTTGGCCGATCTTGAGCAAGTGACGGATTTTGGCCTCGATCCGCAGACCTAATTTTGAGGCCAATAGGCCGAAAGTAGGGCTCGCTAATAGCTTCAAATTGGTACATCATATGCACAATTCGAACGCATATAGCACCAATCATGCGTATAATATGCCAATTCTCCGACAGGAGGGTCCCAAAAGTCCAGTGTCAAAATCATGCATATAATATGCCGTTTATCTCGTTTTGAGATTCTAAGCCTAACTCCAGCCACTTCGCACCAAAATATCTAACTCTCGGGGTCTGAAACCCCTAAAATGCGATCCTAGGCTAAGGTACACAACTTTTTGAGGTTATCAAATTTTGTTTATTTTGGCAAAGAAAAATAGTAAGAAATCAAAAACTTTTAAAGGAAAAAATCGTATGTCTATACGCATTTGATAAAAAAATATAAAATTCTCCAAAGCAAATGACAATGCCTTGGCCGAGCTTGAGCGAGCAATTTAAGGAAGCAAATGACTAAATTTGGCCTTAATCCGTAGACCTCATTGACACCGATAGGCTAAAGTTAAGGCATGCTGATAGTATTGAAACGGTACATCATATGTGTGATTCGAACGCCTATAGCTCAAATTGCTTTACAATTTTGTTGTGGCAAAATAAACAAAATTCAAATGCCTTGGACTATTGTTTGGGGGGGTTTTGAGCCCCAAGAGTTGGATAATTTGGTGCGAAGTGGCTATAGATAGCATTAAAATCTCAAATCGAGTCAAATGGCATATTGTATGCATGATTCTGACACTGAACCTCTTGGAATCCCTGTCGAAGAATCAGCAAAATCTTCGAAAATCATATCTCAAGCTACAGACGTCCAAATCACACATAAGATGTACCATTTAAAAGCTATCGGTGTGCACTACCTTCGGCCTATTGGCCTCATTTTAAGGCCAGTAAATCAAGGCTAAAATCCATTGTTTGGGCCCTCAAATCTCTCTTTCAAGCTCAACCGAGCCATTTCTCCTACTTCAGAGAATTTAATCTATTTTTATAGAAAGTGTATTGACATACGACTTTATCTATTAAAATTTTTTTATTTTTTACTATTTTTCTGTCAAAATAAATAAAATTTGAGAACCTTAAAAAGTTTGTGTACCTTAGCCTTAGACCGCATTTTTAGGGGGTTTCGGGCCCCGAGAGATGGATATTTTGGTGCAAAGTCGTCATAGTTGGCATATTATACGTGTGATTTTGACACCAGACCTCTAGGACTCCCTGTCGGAGAATCGAGAGAATCTTTGAAAAATCATATCTCGAGCTACAGGCGTTCATATAAGGCCTACGAATCATGGGCAAATCCATCATTTACGAACTCAAATAGCTCACTAAAACTTGCCAAGGCATTTTCCCCTACTTCGGGAAATTATTTTATATAGAATCCATATTTACGTATAACTTTTTCTATTAAAAGTTTTTTTTTTTACTATTTTTCTATGACAAAATAAACAAAATTTGAGAACCTCGAAAGTTCATGTACCTTTGCCCTAAATCGCATTTTTGGGGTTTTCGAGCCCCGAGAGTTAGATATTTCAGTATAAACTTACTATAGATGGACTTGGAATCTCCAAACAAGTAAAACAGCATATTATATGCGTGATTCTGATAGCAGACCTCCGGGACCCTCCATCGAAGAATCGTAAGAATTTTGGAAATCATATCTCGAGCTACAAGCGTCCGTATCGTGCATATGATGTACTAAATTTAAGCTATCAACACACCCTACCTTTGACCTATTTCCCTCAATTTTAGGCCTGTAGATTGAGGCCAAAATCCATCATTTTGGCCCTCAAATAGCTCTCTCAAGCTCGGCCAAGGCACTTTCTCCTACTTTCAAGAATTATATATATATATATTATAGATTACATATTGATGCATGGCCTTTTTCATTATAAGTTTTTTAATTTTTACTATTTTTCTTTGCCAATGGTCACCCATACTATAAGATAGAAACAAAGATTCAAGAGTTAAATCATTTGTTGGAAAAGCTACTATTCTAGCTTCCTCAAGCCTACCATGTTAAAGAACTAGAATTGTGAACGGGGTACTTCAAAAGTGGGTACTCCGATTCAACCAAATACCAAAGGCTTGATAAGGTATTATTTCTCAATCTTGATGTATTTTACATTTATAAGATAACATGTAAAGTTTATTTGTATTTATCATTATAAAATTTGTATTCTGCTCATCCGTTGCGCATATATGTATGTGATACGTATGTTATATTTCAATGATAAATAGAAACCTACATGTATGTATCCTAGGTTTAAAATTACTCACACAATGGAACCATAGGCTCAGTCAAGGAAAACACGTTTTACGCACCCTCTACATAGGTCATAAAAGATATCAAGGCCACCTGAAAAGTATTTCATAATACTTGAAGGTGCCCCTGAGGTTTTCTTACTTGAAGAAAATGATCCTTTAACCTACAGAGAAGTGATTTTAGATATTGATTCAGGAAAATGGAAAGATGCCATGAAATTTGAAATTGCCTCAATGCATCACAATCAAGTCTAGAACTTGCTTAAGCTTCCCGAAGGAATAGTTCTTATCAGTTGTAAATGGATTTATAAGTGGAAGTGTGGACACTTTAGAAAGGTAGAGACCTTAAAACCTTGATTGGTAGCAAAATGTATTACTCAACGATCTGAGATTGATTATGAGGAAGCCTTTGTACAAGTAGTGATGCTTAAGTCAATTCGAATATTATTGGCAATTACTGCGTACTATGACTTTGAGATTTGGCAGATAGATGTAATGGCGACATTCCTGAATGGATATCTCAAGGAAGAGATATACATAAAATAGCCAAAAGGTTTTGCATCCAGCCTGACTTTTAGTCTTGTATGCAAATTGAAACAAGTCTATTTATAGACTTAAGGAGACCTCCCGAAGCTGGAACCTTCATTTTGATGAGGTATTCAGAGGGTCTGGTTTCATTAACAATGAAGAAAAAACTTGTATGTATAGAAAGTTGAAAGTGCACTATGCATAGGGTGAGCGAGTACATTTTAATTTTTAATTACACATCACATATGCATAATTAAATACAATGGAATATAAAAAAATATTCTATTACACTAATAAGATATTAGAGAACTCGCCCTCAAAGTGTGCTTTGTGCAATTCTAGTCTAGGACTTAGTAAGATCCTTTGAGCTAGAACGGTAGCTTTTATTCTCGCTAGAATATTTTCTTAAAGCAACACTTGCTTCATATATTTTATGTTTCTCGGCCTCCGTAATCTCTATTACCTTTTATTACTTGTGTTTCTCTTAAAACACTTCACTTATATTTGTATTGATTTAAGCAAATGAAATTCAACCCTTTAAATCGCTAATTTAGCCACAACTTTAGTCAATTACAATTCAATTAGTGGTGATTTTTATTTAAGCATGACAATGCAATTATATTGCACACCTCATGCTTAAACATTTGATTGGTGTCGTGAAATAAAAGCTTGGGTGAATTTTGTAGAGATTAGTGGCAAATTTTATAAGTAAAAAATTTTGATTAATGCCACCACTTACTTAAAAAAAATATGACAATGCAATAAGCAATAGTAAACTAATTATAAGTCAACAACTTATGCTAGATACAAATTGGCCGGATAGTATGCTTCCAAATGCTTAATTTCATTTTGTCATTTGATTGCCAAAGTCAACTATTAACACTTAATAATTAATGGCCTATTGATATCATGCCACGTGACAGGACCCAGCCCGAGACCCTCTACAGTAGATCCCAGCGACCTTGCCGGGCACTTCGACGGAAGTTTCTTAGAATATAACTGTATAAGTTGAGAAGTTCCGCGAGGCGAGCCTCTTTTTAGTTCTTGCTATTACTGAGAAAATATTGGAATATACGTGAAAATGACTTCTTAAAATTTTAAAAAAAAAACGGCCAGAGTTTCCCCTATTTTTCTGAAAATTCAATACAAAAACTGAAAAGAAATTTTATTTCTATTTCCAACTGCTTCTCAATACTACCAAATAGGACTTTCGGTCCTTTCCCAAACCAAATCCAACTCAATAATTTTATTTTTGAACATAAAATTGGCGAACTAATAAAAAGTAAAATGATCATTATAATATCGAAACATTTTCTTGTTTATGAAAAAAAAAAATATGTACAACACAAGCCTAAAACTACTATGCAGAAAATAAAAAGAGTGCTACTCAGCATATTTACATTTACAAAAAAACATGATCTTCATATTTGGCCCACTAATCAGCAATAGGAGAATCAGCAGCTTGCGTACCGAGACCTGCACCTGAAAAGGGGTTTTAAAAAATATAAAATACAAAACGAGTAAGCTAAAGGAGCTAATGAAATCTTGCCGAGCGGATTTTATTTACATCCTCGAAAAATAATATCCAAAATCTATGCAACATAATAACTAGCATATGCATATAAACGCATAATATACAATTGGTAGATCGAAATATATTAAAGCCCTCACTTGGCCTTTTTTGTTTCTAAACTATACCAATGGTAACCCTAAAGCTCTATACTCACGCAGTGACTCAACTAGCACCGCACACGTGAGTAGGTTACGGGGTACCTCAACTAGCAGCACTTACAGTGACATCTTAAGACATCTCACTGGCTATGCGGCAAAATCCTACATCGCCTATATATAGCGAGACAATATCTCGTACACATAGAGCGACTCACATGACTCTACAACCCAACTTCCTAGAGTTAGTGACACACCCCTAATACCTGCCCATGTGTACGAGATATACCAGCCGAGTCTAATACCATCACCACCACTATAATCTAAGGGTACCAATAGCCTTTGAAACAATTGTAGTAATTGTAAAGCTGTTTCTTAAACCGAACATGTAAAAGCATATCTATGGATATATATCAAAATCATAAATCATGTTTATGCATTAAAAGTACATAAAACATACATTTTCATTATCCGGAAACATAATAAACGAAAGATAAAAAAAAAATGATAGATTTTCACTCACAACCGCTCCGAGCTCAATTTCGCTCCGAATTTCTGCTCCCGTTACTAGTCTTGGTTTTCTTCACCTACATGCCATAAATGACATTTAGAACTAATTCAAACACTAGAATCTCATTTAACTACTAAACGCCATAATCGGCATATAAAGCCCGGATGGATACTACTTTCTGATTTTCATTTACGGAGTTATTTTGTCTAATCGAACTCACCACTATCCGATGCTATAACAATTTCTTAGCATCCTATAACTTTGGTTGGACATAATTGCCTTTCACCTTACCAAAATGGACAATTATGTCCCCTTTTCTTCAGTTTTTTTTTATTTTCCATCATCCATATACATTCAATTTACATAAGGCACAATTTATACACAATAATTCAACCAAAATATAACTCAACCTTAACTTCTGTAAAGTGGCAGAATTTACATCCACCACCCAACATATTTATTTTCTCAATTTCTTGTTCCAATAGCATCAAAATCAAGCCAATTTCATTATAATGCCCTAATTATAACCAAATGAAGTCTCTACATCCCAATCACCCAAAACCCTAATTCTTACCTTGCCAATTTCTTTAATTTGATGATTCCTTCAAGCTCCTCACTAGAATTCAACTCAATCTAAACCAAGAATACACACAAGAACATCAATTGAAGCAATCTTGAAAGTTCACATATCAACCTTACAAAACAATGCTTTTCTTACCTCTTTTTCTTGGATTTTCACTAATGGAGGATTCAATTGATCTTAGAAACTTGTATATGACCTTATTTTAGCTTGATTAAACATGAAATCATGGAAAAAAAACTTGAAATTTCACTGTAGCAACCCCCTCTTCACTTAAACGAATTTGCTTCTCTTTTACTCTAACATGTTATATTTTAATCACTTGAAATTTCTACACACTTCTACTATATATATAGTGCTCCCTCAATTGACCAATTTGTCCCTCAACTTACTCTAAATTTCTAATTTACCATTGGTTGGAAACTAAGTATGTAATTGATTCCTTTGTAACTATTTAGTTAGAATAGTCAAAGGAACTAACTAGAATTTTCAACTTGGCAATCTATGAAATTGTCTCTAATTGGCCCGTTCTCTAATATATGATGCGATATTTCTATATCATAAATTAAGTGCAAGTATACACTATCGTATGCAAGTAATAAAGAGACTAATTAGTCGGATGTCGAACTCACAGGGATAATTTTTTCTTTTTAAACCAATTACTAAAATTATGTCTTCCTAATAATTATTCAAATAAATAAAAATCTAAGACTGAATGTAAGAAATATAAAACAAAAATACAATGTAAAGAAAATTAGGTGATAGCAATGTAGAGAAAACCTAGGATTAATATTATCCCTCAATATGATTCTAATGATTAATCCTCTAATATTTAACTCACTTAGTCTTTATTATTGATCAAGATACTAATGTATTCACAAGCCTCTTCCAAGGTCATGCAAGTATACCCTAATTTACCAAACACCTATATTCCTATTGTACTTGTAATAAACTAAGATTCATTAAGATTAGGTCTTATTGATCATACATGTCAACTAGGTATATTCCTATCCTAAATTGAAACTTGCATATGCAACATTGAATGTTACTCTACAATCATACATCAAATTACCTAGGTCTAAATATTATGATTCCTCTTCCAAGTTTATCAAAATATTACCAACTCATTCACCATATATTGGCCAGATATATTGAAGCATTAAACACAAGTAATTTAAATAATAAATGACTAAGTTTATTAAATATTCGAAAGATATGGCAATTAAGCACACATATTGAGTTCAAGTATTAACCCTAGAAAACAAGTTTAGCTCGTGGCTACAAGAGAACAGCAGCAAAAATAATTAGAAATCATGATATAATTATTAACAAACCGATATAGACGTTGAATTGCTCTTAATTGCACTGCCTAGGAACTCTTGATGCCGAAGAACGTCTTGTATCTCTCTCTAAAGTTGCTTCAATTAAGCTCCTATTGCTCTCCAAGACTCGTGCTCTGTATTCTTGGTGCTCTTGGGTCGTCTTGGATTGATTCTTGAAGGTTGGGAACGAGTGGCTTTTTATAGGGATTGATATGAGCTTGAAAATCTCAATTCTCGTCGGACTAGGACTCGTACTATCGCTGTCGCGCTATGCATCTGTCGCTGGGGCGACGCGTGAAAAAGCTATTACCGCTGGAGCGGTGGGAACTTGGCGCTGGGGCGCTGCATGAAAACGGCTTCACCGCTGGCGCGGTATGTTGGTAGAGCTGGGGCGATGGAGCGTCGCTGGCGCGGTGACTCTTCGGCGCTGGGGCGCTAGACGCGACTTAAGCAGGTCGTTTTTCTTATTTCGATCACTATTTCAGAGCTGGGGCAAAAATACTTGTGGCGCGGGGGCGCTGGACTCATAATTTGAAAACTTTGCATTTTAGTCCCTGTTTTCGCTCCTTTTGCATTCTTTCTTTAAATTTCGTTCAAGTCCCTATAAATAACAATAATGCACATAAATAGCCATCTATTCTCATAAAACTATAAAATATCAATAATAAATACATGAGAAAATATATGACAAATTTGCCCTTATCAATATATGGATTGTGTTTCTCAACAATGGCTTGTTCTATACATAACCCTTAAATGGAGATTCATGTGGTAAATTAAAATTTGCTTTTCCAAGCCAATTCCAAAACTATTCTAGGGTTGTTCAACGCTCAGACCAAATGTGAAATTACCAAATTAAGTTTAATATCTCTCATACGCACCAGAGAAAAAAATATTTCTAATAGGGTTATAATCGGGTAACCCTACAGTGTCTTTATTACTCGATACTGAAATTTAGGCACCAATACTACTAATAGAGATTGGATATTACACCACGAGTCATGCCTTTACAAATTAATGATATGACATGTGGCATCTAATAGAAAGGTTAAAGTTGCAAGACCCACTTGCTGAGATCTCAGGCTTAACATGTAAACCCTATGATCTCCCTGAGAGACCCTAAAATAATTTTAATTTTTCGAGAACTTCCCAAATTGAACTATGCAATCTGGTGAGCTACACTAGTACATAACGAGATACTTCAAATAGTAAGACTCCCTAGACTTATGCCCGTTTTGTCTTATGAAACTCTTTCGTAAGTCCATAAATGTTGTCCCATATACACATTATGGAAATGACAAAACAACGTGTTAAACCATACTAGTTGAGGTTAATACATATTCATATAATCCCTCAGTCATTTATATCCTGAAAGAGTGGAGACATAGATCATCACCATCAAGTCTCCATATGCTCAACACTATAACTTATCTCTAGATTCGTATTTCAATAAATAATATTCGCAAACACTTTTACGATATTATTTGCGAATATTATTTCTGACACATAAAATATTTTTTCTCAGTTAATTACTTATAGCCATAAGATTTTCTGGAACATAATCTTAGAGCATCTGGATATACAAACTCACTCATATGAGCTTACGAATCCTATATCTATACACATCGGACTCCATAAGCATCGAACCATACCCAAAGACACCCGACGGTTAGATTATGAAAGGTTTCTGACATATGTGGAACCTAAATATAGTGGATCACTTACAAGTCTCTTATGGTGCTCAGGTTAAAGGACCGCGAATACTACTCAACGCAAAAGGATCATCCATTGATGGCTTTATAAGATGTCTATTGGAGATTTTAATTGAGCCTGTTAAGTACTCAATCCTAATTGAATACTCACACGTCTATACGAACTTTCACTAAGCTCATGGTTTGTTAAGACTAACTATCTAGACCATCCAAATATAGACATATAATAATCTATATTAAATAAGGTTTCCGCTGACTGACTTACATCAATGAAAATAGACCAGGAACATAACATTTGAATACAAACTTGCACAATGACATTTCTTAGCACCATTTTAAACTCTTTACAATTATGTCATTACTACTATACCATCAAGTCTTTGTCCCATTTCAAATAAGGCTCTAACTCTTTAGATTTTGTTGACTCTTATAACCTACCAACTCTTAATAGTGCTAACTCTTGGCAATTATAACTCTTAGCATTGCTAACTCTTAGCCCTGGTTTAAACTTCTTTAGACTAAATCTGAACTCCTTCAAATTATACATTGTCTGAAATGTTACAAACATCTTACTATATATATTTAATATTAATAATCTTATTCGAAATGCTTATTGTATAAATATTAAACAAATAATATTCATACAATATTAGAATGACACATAAGCAACAGTTCCAACAAAAAGTTTGAAAAACATGAATTATTTTAGGGTCTCCAAAAAGTTAACAAGGCTTAAGTGTTCGACCCATAATGTTGACAAGTTCAAGTAGGACTTGCCACTTCATCCTCTAAATAGTTGCAACATGTCATGCTAGTGGCTTTTAATGGCATAACACATGACAACCATCATTGGGCCAACACTTCACCATTTGAGAAGCTTAATCATGCTTTTTTATTTAGCGTGTGGTGGCAAATGAATTTGGCCAATAAAAGGTGTTAAGCTTTGTCATACTTTCTCCTCAGCAAGGGGTGGCTACTTTTGCAATCAATAAACTAACTCACCATTTATTCAAGGCTTTTGTCATGCTTAATTAGTAAGCATGAGCTGGCTTTGCAATTTTTTATTTGAATTATAAATAACCACTTATTTCAATTATAAGCCACTAATTGCATATTGATAGGCTTTATGGGTAGCGGCAAAAACTATATAAGGAATGCTTCTTTATTTGTTAAATGCCAATTGAACTGAGTTAGTATGTAAAAGCAAGTTAAATAAACACTACTAATTAGTGTACTAGCAGAGTAATATAGGAAGTAAAGGTTGTGTCAAGAATAATTCCTATTGAGAAATAAAGTTACTATTCTAGCTCAAGGAATCCCACCATGTCCTCGACTAGAATTATTTAAAGCATGCTTTAAGGATAAGCTCACTTTTATCTCATTAATGTAATTAGATATATATTTTATATTTTGATGCATACATTTTGCATCTGAGACGTATAAAATTCAAATTCAAATGTACACATTTACCTTACGTACAATATACTTACAACTAGAACTGCATAAGGACTCATGCTTTCACCCAAGTATCATTTCTTCATGAGCTCACTAACCTACCTTTGACTTTCTTTTGTCTCTTCAGAATTGCTTCTATATTATGCCTTTTTTGGAATTGATACTCTGGGTATAAAGTCAAATTGATGCTTGATTCTCATTATTGGTGATAAACCATTAGGTATCTCTTTAGAAACACATCATCAAATTCTTGTAAAAGAGAAACAACCACATTAGAAAAAGAGGGATTAAGTTCATTAGTACTAAACAAGCTTCTTTTGTACAAAAGTACAATCATAGGCTGATTTAAAAACAAAGCTCTTTTTATCTCACTCTCTTTTGCGAAGAAATTCACCTGTTTCTCTCTTTTCTTTTCTCATTAATCAAAACTTCCTTTTCTTTTTCAATCAATTTTTCTCTCCTTTTTATTTCGACCTCTCTTGCTTTTGAACTCTCACACTTTTTTTTTCATATCACTCTCCCTTTTCAACTTCACTTAATCTTCATACACTTATCTTAGAGTGAAAGGTAGAAGAATAATTAATTTTTAACTAAGTACAAAAAAGTACCTATTAATGTGATCATCAAGAATTACATGCCTAACGTACTGCTATAGTCACTCTAAAAGAATATGCCCCACATGTATTGACATTACATCACATAAATCTCATCCTTATACTTCTTAATTAAGAATGAATCCGGCACTTGTTTATTTACTTTAACTTGACCACAATTATTCAACCATCGTAACTTATATGGTTTATGATGTTTCAAAGTTGTCAAATTAAAATTTTTCAATAACCTAGTGCTAGCTACATTAGTATAACCCCCCGCCTAAATCAATAATTATGCTACATACCTTATCATTGATATGGCATCTAGTATGAAAAATGTTATCACATTATACCTTCTCATCTTCTTTGATTTGCATACTAAGAGCTCTTCATGCAACCAAAAACTCTCCAGCAATAGGATACTTAAGGTCATTTACATCCTCCAAAGGTGGCATGGGCTTATTATTTGATTCACCTTCAGTCTTATCACCATCATCTTTCAATATTATCACTATTTGTTTTTGGCATTGATATGCAATATAATCTATTCCTAAACACTTAGAGCATTTGATATCTCTATTTTTAAAAGTTTAGGAATCAAATTTACCTCTGTTTGGTATGCTTACATCTTTGTTATTTTTGGAGGTTTCGGCTTTAGACTTGAAATTATGTTTTTCATCCTTTTTACTCCAATTTGATTTCCATGTTGAAGAAAAACTCAAATTCTACAATATTCGTGTGGATTATTCCTCTTTATTTGTTTCTTCATATTTATGGCCATGTGCACCATATCATTCAACTCAAAATAATGTTATAACTTCACCATGTTTGCAATATCATGATTAAAACCAACTAGGAACCTAGCCATAGTAGTTTCCCAGTCCTCTTCCATATTGGCTCAAATCATGGCTATTTCTATCTCCTTGTGGTAGTCTTCAATACTTTTTTACCTTTGAATAAGGCTTTGCAACTTTTGAAATAGGTCTCTATAGTAGTGACTTAGAGTGAATCGTTTCCTCATAATAACTGTCATCTCTTCTTATGTCTCGGTGGGACTTTTATAATTTTATCTCCTACTCGAAACAAATTGTTCCTACTAAATAATAGCATAGTCAATAAATTCTATAACAACAAACTTTTTTTTTTTAATTTGGAGTCATTGTGACAATCAAATACCAATCTATCTTTTTCTCCCACTCTAAATACGCTTCAAGAAATATTTTGCCTTGAAAAGTTAGAATCTTTATCTTAATGCTTCCCAAGTTGTTATCAATCATATCTCTATATCTAACTCCTCTATCTCCATTCCTATGGCTAAATCTGCCTAAATTAACATTAGATGCATGATCATCATCATCATCTAAGTCATCCTCATAGTCATCTAATAATTATATCTAAGTGTACACCTTATTTCTCTTCATTGCACGTTAGGAGCTCTAAGTGGCTACTCCCTTTGTGAACTAGATTTAACTTTATCTATTCTCTTATTCATCTCATTAAAACCTTAATTCTAGTCAATTAAATTTTTGTTCTAAGAACTTGAAGAAGAGTTTGAAATCTATCTTTTTCAAAGTATCATTGGATGAACCTTTATCTTTTTTCTTGAGATATGTTTAATAACTTGGAAAACAAAGTTTGAAAACCTCACAAACACTCCCTTATGCATTTGTTTTTTCTCTAGATTGATAGCACTCACACTTGTGTTTGCTCAAATTTGACTTTTACCCTCTTATGAGCTCATACTATCTTACCTTTTTTCACTTTTTAGTCTCCTCTTTAATTCTTTATTAAACTTAACAGACTTATTAAAATTTACCTTGTAACAGTTCAAACTTAACAAATTAGATTACTATGAATGAGAATGGGTTAAACACAGAGGATAAAGAATAGACCAAATTTAAGAAGTAAAGAGAACAACAAAAATAAAGGCGAATTTTGATGTAATTTAGGGTTGTTTTATTTTAGGCCGAATTACACATCATAGGCAGAATGCACACTATAAACAAAACTTAAATAGAAAACAACACTTTAACTAATTCAGATTTCTCTACTTTTTTTAATTTAGAATAGCAACTTGAAATTAATTGAATCTGAATTATTATTTTTCTATACTTCTTTTTCTGTTTGAATTTTTTTTAAACTTATAGGTAATGATAAATGACAGAACTTGAATGAATTAAAGTGAAGAAATATATTAAAGTTGCGGTCAAGAAGAAATAAAGATAATACGTTGCAAATTCAAGGGAATAGAACAAAGGGTGCAAAATTTAAAAGAAGAACAAGTAATGAAAATAAAGGATAGATTAAACCTAATTTAGAGCCTAAGCTCTAATATCAATTGATGTTAATCTCAAAAAGAAAAGTGAGACCTGATGTTCAATGAGGTTCCTTTGCCAAAGATCATTCTAATTCAGATTCGTAAACAAACTAAAATTAAAAGAAACTTAACTCGTTATCTATAAAAAGATAAGAACCAAAGGTATAAGATATTAGGGTAGATGCCACCCTCAAGAAGGATGAGAACGATTGTAAGTTATAGTCAAGGTTGAACGCCACAAAAACAAATCTTGATAAGTTCTAAAACATTCTTTGAAGAACCAAGAGAAAACGCTCACTATTGTTAATGTTAAAACTCTCAACTAAACCTTTAGGGTTAGAAGGCCTTATATAGTCAAATTTACCATGAACATAATAGGAAAAAATAAATCAAATTCTAAGTCATAGTAGGAATTAATTACAAAAAATAGAACATAAATAGAAGAATATTAAGGAAACAAATATTTATGTATCCTTGTTTCTAAATTTAACTTAAGAATTAAAAAAAAAAGAAACAAAGAAACTAAGGATCTAATAAAGCTGTGTGAACTATTGTCCTTGAATAGTGAGTGTGAATAGTGATACTAGATCTTCCTTTTTAAATTTATATCCGTCAAATCTTTCTTCCCAAATTGATATGTGTCTGATGCGATAATTCTATATCTTATAATTAAACACAAGTATACGCTATCGTAACAAGTAATAAAGGGACTTAATAAGTCAGATGTCGAACCTACAAGGATAATTTCTTCTTTTTAACCAATTATTAAAATTATGTCTTCCTAATAATTATTCAAAAAAATAAAATTTTAAGAATGAATGTAGAAAATATAAAAGCTGTTAAACACAATGCAAAGAGAATTAGGTGATAGCAATATAGAGAAAACCTAGAATTAATATTATCCCTCATATGCTTTCTAATGATTAATCTTTAATATTTAACTCCCTTAGTCTTTGTTATTGATCAAGACACTAATGTATTCACAAGCCTCTTCCAAGGTCACGCAAGTATACCTTAATTTACCAAATACCTATATTCCTATAGTACTTGTAATAAATTAAGATTCATTAAGATTAAGTCTTATTAATCATACATGCCAATTAGGTATATTCCTATCCTAAATTGAAACTTGCATATGCAACATTGAATGTTACTCTACAATCATGCATCAAATTACCTACATCTAAATATTATGATTCCTCTTTCGAGTTTATCAACAATATTACCAACTCATTCACCATTTATTGGTAAGATATATTGAAGCATTAAGATCAAGTAATATGAATATCAAAGAACTAACTTTATTAAATATTCAAAAGATATAGAAATTAAGCACACATATTGAGTTCAAGTATTAACCCTAAAAAATAATTTTAGTTGATGGCTACAAGAGAACAACAGTAAAAATAATAATAAATTATGATATAATCAATAGTAAACCGATATAGACGTCGAATTGCTCTTAATTGCGCTGCATAAGATACTCTTAATGCCAAAGAATGCCTTGAAACTCTCTCTAAAGTTGCTTCAATTAAACTCCTATTGCTCTCCAAGACTCGTGCTCTATATTCTTAGTGTTCTTGAATGTGTTTTGGGTGATCTTAATGTCTAGGGTCGAGGGGCTTTTATAGGGATTGATATGAGCTTGAAAATCTCAATTCTCGTCGGACTAGGACTCGCATTACCGCTGAAGCGCTAGATGCTGTCTCTAGGGCGATGCGTGTAGAAGGCCGCACCGCTGGAGCGGTGGAATGATGGCACTGGAGCTCTATCCCGTCATTGGAGCGATAAAGATATAGCGCTACGACACTGGCCTGTCACTGGCTCACTGAAGGTCTGGTGCTGCGGCGTCAATTGCAACTTCAATAGGTCATCTTTTCTGATTTTCTTATTTCAATCACTGTTCCAGCGCTAGGGCAAAAATCCTTGTGGCGCTGGGGCGATGGACGCATATTTTGAAAAAAAATTATTTTAGGCCCTATTTTGAAATTCTTTAAATTTCGTTCAAGTCTTTATAAATAACAATAATATACATAAATAGCCATCTATTCTCATAAAACCATAAAATATCAAAATAAATACATGAGAAAATATATGACAAATTTGCTCTTATCAGTGCCTTATTTTGCTTTCAATGTAAATTACTTTAAATTGTCTTGAACACTCAATTAACTTAGAATAAAGTCTTGAACAAAACACGATGTTGAGATGTGCTGAATTAGCCCATTTAATGATTCTTTCATTTTCTTAGTTCTTACCCTTATCATTGGACTCTCATAGATGCTTAATAGATCGTGTGAAGCTTTGATAACCTAATTCACATTATTCATAGTACATGCAGCCTACCTTCTACAATAAATATTCTAACTATAAGATATGAAGACAATGCTACTTGTATTGCTTAAGTCAGAGGCAGATACATCAAAGAAGATAGAACAAACATATTTCTTCAAATTTATTTTACACTTATGAGTTGCAACAAAGCAAAATGATTGATGTTAAACATATACACTCTGCTGACAATTTTATAGATCAATTCACTAAAATCTCTGCCAATGTGAACTTTTGAGGAATTGGTTTACAAGATTGGCATGTGTTAACTCAACAAATTGACAAATGTGCACTGTGATGCCTTAATCAAAGGGAGCACTTAATTAGCGGGAGCTATTCTTCAAGAAGAATAATTGCCTTAGTTAAAAACATCCACTGCACTTTTTTTTTTCTTCAACTCGATTTTATCTCACTAGATTTTACTGGTAAGATTTTTAATAAAGTAGTATTTAAGCACGTTTTCTGTCATTATATATTATAGAGTTGTATTTTATTTTTCCTTTAATTTTTGTCCTATTACATTTTTCCTTAGCAATGTAAAATACTATAGTGGTGGAATCTAAGGGAGAGTGTTATAAGGCAATGACTAGTGAGGCGGTAGGAGTCGGTGGATTCTATCCCCTTCGCCTATAAATATGTGTATAGCTCCCTTAAAATTCATTCACTCCCAAAACTTCTATAATTTTTATAATAATTTTTAAGACTTGAATTATCTCAAACTTTTTTCTTTCATCACTTATTTAAATATTTTTGGGTTTTCCAATCATCTATTAAGGATGGATATTGCATAGTTTTCCAAATAATTAAAATTTTAAATTAATACATATGTATCAAAACAGGGGCAAAAAAATAACTTTGTACTCTCAGATTAAGTTTCTGTTAAAAAATAGAAAATACTAACGAATGGAGGGATAACAATCATTTTAAAAACCATGAAATTTTTAAGGCACATGGACTAAAATTTAGGGGTCTATTAGTTATTAACTCTTTTTTTAATTTTTCTTTTTACAAGGGAACCATAAACTCCCTCATATCTATGAGAATAATTTTTTTTTTTATCATTTCTTTGCTATTAAGGTGGACCCACCCAAAGCGCATCCACCTTAAAGAATCAAACTGAATTGTCTAGGTCGACATGGACATGGTTTCATATCTTATTTTGGAATCGACCAAATTCATACAAAGAGGGACTAGAATCTTTTTTCATCTTCTCAATCCTCGATTTTTCATTAACACTCATTACTCAATTCTCACTTCCAACTCTCATTCTATGGTGGCCGCTGATGCCACTAACTTTTCTATTTAAAGATGGAAAAAAAATACAGACCCAAATTTAGACCCAAAAAAACACAAATCTAAATTCGCAACTCGACCCATAAAATTTGAGTTTTTATATGGATCCGAGTTTTTGCAGGAACCCAAAAACATGAACTCATATCTGAATTGTGTTTATTTATTTTATTTTTTATAGTCATAAATTAATTCCTAACTTAAATATATGTGAATCTAACAATGTTTTTACTAAATAAATATTCTAAAAGTTCAAATTTCACCTAAACATTTGAAAAAGAATTGAAAAAAATTAGAATTTTTTTTTAAAAAAAGAAATCAAGCTTAAACCTGGATCCAAAAAGACCCATAAAAACCTATGTAAAACTAGGGTTCCAGGTTCATTAAAAAAATCTGAATTCGGAACCAAGTTGAGTAAAATCTAGATCTAGATCCAGATTTTGCCATCCCTAGTTCTATCGAGTTGCTACTACCTACCGCCAATCTTGGTTCTCTCTCGCTTGCCTTGCATGCTGTCGGTGCACTCTTTACCATCGTAGTTGTAAATTGCCGCCAGCTACTAACCCACTACCAAGGTAAGATACTACATATTAATTCTTTTTATATGTTTTTAAATTAGAAAAAAAATAATAATTTTTATTTGTTTCTACTTTTTACTTTTTAAATGAAAATGTGAAATTAGAGTAATTAGAATTTTCATTAAATTTTTTTTCTGTATGTGATCATTGTTGTTAATACTTAATGTTGTCACTAATTAAATTAAATTAGTGAATTAAAATTGTTTTGTTAATATTATTAATTACAGTTCAAAAAAATATTATTAATTTTGACTAACTAATATTGTTGTTAATTAAATTAATTTAGTTAATAAACTTACTTAGTTGTTAATTGTTATTGACTAAAAAAACAATCATATTGTTTTTAAATTAACTTATTTAATTAAAATATTTTGTTATTATTTTTATTCATTAAAAATTTAAAATAATTATACTTTTTTTAATTAAATTAAAATAGTTTGTTGTTAATTGTTTTTTATTAAAAATAAAATATTTTGATTAAAATAGTTTTTTTTTAATTAGAGATTGTTTGAAAAGACTCTCCAATTAACATATACCTAGTTGGATGTCTAATAATCCTTCCACTATGACGAAGCACCGGTGGTTGTTACTTTACAACTAGCTCTAGTTAGTTATTATGATCTGGATTGAAAATTAACTCATTGACTCTATCAGGCACAATATTAGAGTTTCTAGATAACTCATCAAGAATTATCTTACTCCCAGACTTAAAGTCTTTCATATAGTCTTTTTCAAGAAAGATTGCATCGGTGCTAACTAATACTTTTTTATCTAGAAAATTATAAAAAAGACTTTCTCTTAATCCTTTAGGATAGCCAACAAACAAACAAACAAACTTTTAACTAAGATTCTAACTTGTCTATCTTCTCTTTTAGCATATAAACTAGACAACCCCATATATATATATATATATATATGTGTGTGTGTGTGTGTGTGTGTGTGATATAAACTTAGTTTACACCTTATCTATATTTCTAGAAGTGTTTAAGGGACTGAATAAGATGAAATTAAGTTAAGAAGATACATAGTTATTTCTAAGGCATAACTCTAGAACAAGATGGGCAAAGTTGAATAACTCATCATTGACCTCACCATTTCAAGAAGAATTCTATTTCTCTTTTTTGCTACACCATTTTGTTGAGGTGACCCTGGTGCAATCAACTAGGATAATATCCTATTATTTGACAAATAGGTCCTAAACTCACTATAAAAGTATTCACCACCTCGATCAAATTGAAGTACTTTTATGTGTTTTCTAAATGCCTTTTCACTTCTACATGAAACTCCTTAAATTTATCAAATGCCTTAAACTTATGGCGCATTAGGTACACATAACTGAATCTAGAATAATCAATAATAAAAGTGATGAAATATTCATAACCTCCTCTAGCTAATGTGCTCATAGGCCCACACACGTCAAAGTGCACTAATTCTAACGTTGCAATGACTCTATTGCCTTTAGCATTAAAGGGTTTTCTGGTCTTTTTGCCTTCTATACAGGTTTTACAAACTGATAATGGTTCAATCTCTAATGAACTCAAAGATCCATCTTTGACCAATCTTTGGATCCTATCTAGACTAATGCAATCGAGACATAGATGCCATAGAAACGTTTGATTAGTGGAAGAAATTTTAATCCTCTTATGGTGATTAGATTTATTATTCAATTCTCTACTATGCAGTAAGTTGATTTTAGGATATTTACAGTATAGATTGTTAACCAATGTACTAGAATATATAAATGACTTATTTCTTTTGATCACCATAGTTGAATCAAACATAACAGAGTAATCGTATTTACTCAAACAATTAACTAAAATCAAATTATGTTTGAGTTCTGGCATTAACAAATAATCCTTTAATACTAAAGTCTTAAAATCATTAAAATAAAGTTGAACAATGTTGGGTGTCGATTAAAACTAGGGTGCGTGTATGTGATGTGTGTCTATTATTACATATACATGCATCTCATACATAATATATGTAGCTAAAAATCTCATTTCCTAAATAATGAACACAAAATTTTTTTTTTTTAATCTCATTACAATAATAAAATCCAATTAAAGATTGAGGATTCACCTCACAAGCTTTTGGAATAGATTAAGTTGGAGTTCTGTCTAAATTGAATCTGTTAACAATTCTAGCAATCAACGAAGATGGGCTTGATTGGCTAGAATATCAACTTTAATTTCAGCACTGATTTAATACCTAAACACTTTAGATTAACTCTTAATCTAATGCTTAACACTTAAGCAATGAATTTATTTTTTATTTATTCAACATTTGAATTCACAAAAATAAACTCTAATGCATTAATGGTGGCCTATTATTAAGAGAAGAAGAATGAATAGTAAAAGAATAACTTTTGCTCTTTTGTTTTTTTTTTGTTTTTGACACTTAAAAAATAAAAACACCAAAAAAAAATCTCATATTATTTACCTATCATATTGCCGGCCACACTATTTACACTTTAACCACAATTTTATTTCAACTTTTCACATATTTAAAACAAGCCAAATTAACTTTGCTAATTTGACTTAACCATAATTAACATTTAACTTAGGTATAGTAACCTAACTCAAGTAAGATTAATTTACTTGTCAAATTAATTAAATATTCAATTAATTAACCTAACTCAAGTTAACTTTTAACCATAGTTAGGCTAATTTACTTTTTCAACAAGTCAATAATAAAATATTCAATTAACCCAACTCAAGTTAACATTTAACTATAGTTAGGTTAACTTACATTTTCAACAAGTATATTATTAGATAACTAATTAACCTAACCTTAGTTAAGAATTACTCTAGGTTAAGTTAAGCTAAGCATTATTTAATTATTAAATAAATAAATATCTTGAATATTTAATAATTAAATATATGAAACTACCCTTAAGCTATTACTTAGATACCAAGTAAACCCAAAGTAGACTCCACCTAACCATCACTTGAATAAACTTAACCAAAGGCTCACTATGCACCACGTATAATTATTTTATTGGTCAACAATAACTATTAGCTAATTAATGTATTTAAATCTTAAGTATTGGCACATGTACATCTCGAGGTTTCATGAAATAATTGTTTGATTTTGCTGGATTATACAAAATTAAACTATTCAACCCAGTACGTTGCCCTAGTGCACAATTAGTATACTTTATATTGTAAGACTCTCTAGGTCCATGCCCAATTCGTCAAATGCAACTATTCCATGAGTTTGTGATCGATGCCCCACGCACACATCATAGGTATTATAAATCAGTACGTTAGACCATACAAGTTGAGGTCATAGCGCATAGGTACAGTCCTTCCGTCAATTATATCCTAGATGTGTAGAGAAATAGATCAGCATCATCAAATTCCCATAAACACATATATGAAATTATCTCCAGACTTGTATTTCTATAAATTAATATTCGTAAACTTCTTTGCGATATTATTTAACTTTATTGAAAAACTCTTTTCTGGAGTTTGTGCTTTTGGCCAAAAGACTTTCTGAAATACAATTATTAGAGGATCAGGATATACAATTCACCTATATGAGCTGACAGATCCCATATCTACGCACACCAGACTCCATGAGCATCGAACCATACCCATCGACACCTAGCGATCAGGCTATGAAAGGTCTCTAATATGCTTGAAACCAAAGCATGAGTAGATCACTCATAAGCCCACTATGGCGCTCAGGTCAAAGAACCACGAATACGACTCAACTCAAGAAAACCCTCTATTAATTATTTTATAGAATGTTTATTGGAGTTTTTTGTGAGTTTATTCAGTATCCAGTCCTGATTGAATACCCGTATGCCTATACGAGCTCTAAGCTTATGGTCAGCTAAGAGCAACTATCTGCACCCTACAGATATAGACATGCACTGATCTATATAAAATGGATTCATCGATAAACTTGCATGGAATAAAAATAGATCAGGAATATAAAGTTCGAAAACATGCTTTAATAATAACATTTTTTAGCACCTATTGTAACTCTTTGTAACTATGTCATTACTAGTATACCCTCAAATTTTTGTCCCGTTATATACAAGTTTTAACTCGTTAGATATTATTGACTCTCAGCCTTGGTTTAAATTTTTTTAGACCAGATCTGAACTTCTTTAGATAATACAATATTTGTAACATTACAAGCAATGTACCATATGTGTTTTAATATTAATGATTTTATTAGAAATATTTATTGTATCAATATTAATCGATTAATATTCATACAATATTGGAATGACACGTAAGCACTTGTTCCAATAAACAACTCCCACTGCCTTAGCTGCAATAGTTGAGTAATTTCCTAACCTAAGACTGATCTTTCATTCATTGAGTAATTTGGTTTCCTGGAACTTTTTTAACGAATTAAAAATATGATTAGTGGCTCCAGAATCTATTATACAAAAATCTGTAGAGTCAACCACTAAATATGTCTCAAAGAAAAGAATATTACTAGAAGGTGAAGCTATCCTTTTAGCTATTGAAAATTTAACTAAAGGACAGTTTCTCTTTCAATGCCCTTTAATGCCATATTGGAAACACTTTCCTTTGGGCCTTACTTATTTTTTATGAATTTGTACAAATCTTGAATTAGATGCTTACTTTAGCTTGTTCTTCTTATTCTTACCACTCTTTCCCTTAGGATTGTGACTTAAAGATGAAAATGGGCCCTTAGTCAAGTAACTATTATAAGCATATATTTCATCTTAGAGTATATCTTTATTAGGTTTTAGAAGGCATTTATCAGTCAAGATATATTTTTACTTTTCATCTGTAAGTACAATATCTAATTCCTTTTTAATCCACATAATTATTATCAGTTAACTTATTTTAGTTTAGGATTAATGCTAGTGGACAGAATGAAGACATAATTCTAAAATATAAATTCATACATAAGAATACATTAGTTGATAGCATGTGAAACTTTTGTATGAATGTATTAAATGTATATATGTAGAACTCTTTAACTATAATATGCATCAGTAATCCAATTTCCATACAAAATAGGCCTCCGCAGAGTGGTTGTATCCATTAGAATCATACTAGTACCATACTAATTGTTATTTTATCTAAATATTTCATATCAAATAATAATAAACTACCGATTCTTTAGCCCTTAAATTTAATTGATAATAACTCTGTAGGGAGGATATCAATCAATCTAAGTTGACAAGAACTCTGTAGGGAGGATATCAAACATAGAATATCAATCAATCTATGTTGACAAGAACTCTGTTAGATCTTATCCTTTAGGAAAGTCCTATCTAGTAATCAAATCTGATTAATACCTTCTGTAGGGAGCTCATAAAGTTTGAGGTAAGACATTAATGTACCTTACTATTGGACCAATAATAGAGGCTATGGGCTTTATGCCTAAAGCCCTCTCTCGCTCAATATTTTTAATCCTTAGAGTTTTTAATTTTAATATAGCAATTAATTTATAAAATGGCATTCAAGTTTTATCTCATAAAATAATTAATAAGGTTATGTCAAATTAGTAAATTAATATATTATTAAAACTATGATAGTACTCTTATCCTAATCTCATTAGAATACTAATGTCACACAAAATGATATATTTTATGCATGGACATGCGAATATGACACCCTTAATCTATATGACATTATTCATCCAATCAATTAACTAGATGAATAAATAACCATGATTCATAGCTTTTACTAGGAAGAAAAATATTAAAACTAAATTTAAAATTTTCAAAATTTTCTTTAAAGTCAACCTGGGCTCTTCAATAATGTTTATCTCCTCTTACTTGTCTCTTTTATAAGATAGGATTTTGGGCATTTTTTTTATTTTCTTTGTTCCATTTATTATTAAAAAATAAATATAGGCATATTTTAGACTTAAATTTCTTATTAGGCCTCATTAAAATTTAATTTAAATAAAAAATATTTTTAGATCCAATAATTTTAATAAAATAGCCTAAATAAAATATTATAAAATTGACTAAAATTAAAAGAAGTTTGGGCCAATTTCTAATTTTCAAATACCCAAAAGAAATCCAAAAATAAATTTGGATCAAAATTAGGACCTAATTATAAATTTCTCAAAGTTATTTAGTCAAATTTTAATTACCCAAAATTAGATAGGGCTGAGTGAGAATAACTACTTTTGCTAGGGCTTATTTGCAAACTTTAAAACTTTTAGGATTAATCAATAAAATATGCAAATTATCTTGTCCTAAACAATATTATTTAAACTTAGAGGGGCCTAGATGTTATATTCAATATGGAAAACCCTAATGCCTCTTTCTTATTCAGTTGCCGCCCCTTTTACTTGCCTAACCTCCGTCCACCACAAAGTTGCCTACTGGTCACCACCAATAGCACGACGAAGATAACCCAGCCTCCACTCACGTCGTTGGTTGCTTCTCAAAGTTGCCACTGTCAATCCTTGCCACATCCGACCACATGCGGTTCAACTCTGGCAAGCAATCATTTAGAATGTCAATGCTACCTCTCCCTACCATGCGCTACTGTTAACTTGGTCGAAATTGCTTCGACACCGCTGATTGGTTTGCCAAGCTATCATTACCGAGCCTTATTGCCTTCAACCGTGAATGGAATAACTTCGGCAAGCTGTTTAGGGTCTACACATGCTGTTGCCAAGAATGGTGTCATTTGATGCTAAGATTTACAAATAAAAATCCTCTGCCAATTAATTGGTTTACATCAAATCTAAAGAATCATAAAAAATTAACTAAGAGGAAAATTGTGATATTAGTTCATCACCCATTCTTATTACAATTTTCAATAAAACAAATACTAGCAAATATTTAACTATGAATTATTATAGGCATAATCATTCATCACATATTAATAAAATTAACAAATATAGATTAAATATTCAATTGGTGCCACAATAAACAATTACCGTCATGCATAAAAATAAATTATACATGTAGTATGAAACAAGATGGCTCTGATATCAGTTGTTGGTAGGGAAAAAAAATTGTTTGATAAAATAAACACAATGGATGCCAGATTGTCTTGTTCATAATTACATGTATAGGGATAAAAGTTATTTCAATTTCTTGCTTTAGTTATTCTTGAATGGCTGCAATTTTCTCTACAATCCTCAACTTTCAAAATCAGCACATGTGGGCACATTGATCTTTCCTTAATCTTTAAAATCACTAATACCCAAATCTAAGAAAAGAGTAGTAACCAAATTCTTTTTTCACGTAAGAATACATAAAAAGAATTATTCTTATGGTTATGTTTGTTCTTATACTACTCCCTACCTCCTCTGTATATAGGAATTTCCTTGGGTATTTAGAATTAGATTAGGATTATGAATTTAGAGTTTGATTAGGATTAGAAATTTAGAGTTTGATTAGGATTTGAGCTAGTAAAGGGACTTTAATATCCTTTGGCTTCCTAACTTCAACTTAAAAGGCCCAGTCCTAGTAATCTCATGACCCTCCAATTCCTTTAAATTAATCCCAAAGTATTTCACTAAAAGTCAAGGGTTGCACTTTAGTAACCAATATTATTAAGTAAAAGCCCATTTAATTAAATTAGGGTCGGTCTTTAGACCAATAATAACCACTAAAGTTACCCTCTAATTGATGTCCATAATTAAAACTAAGCCCCCATAAAAAAATATTTTGCCTCTTTAATTACTTATGTAACCCTAAGTCACTGAATTCTCTAATGATCATTTTTAATATATCTATATTTGTAAATAAATTTACAAATAAATATTATTATTTAATAAATAATTATTGAATAAACTGTGATCACATATTCAAATAATCAAGTACTGCAAATAGTTTAGGTAGACATTATTTATTAGATTCCATCTTGCAAACATATGTTCCTACGACTCATGAAATTGTACCTCCAAATATTGAGGTTTTAACTATTTATATCTTACTCTATGATAACTCAAAAGATACAACTCATGAATATAAATTCATTACTTGCTCAAGATAAAGATTAATCAAGCTTATTAAAGCTTTTACGAATTAAGATCAATGACACTTAGTTAACCTAATCAAAAATTTAGGGTAGACCTGTTCAATATACACTAGTTTTTCTACTCAAAGTCACTACTTTGATGATCAAGGTAAATCATCCACTATAAGAAGTAGAAAAACTATAATTTTACATGATGAAATGCCCATTTCATTAATGGTTGTGAACTATATTTAATTTATAAAGAACTTGAAATATGTACCCTCTATATTAGCGTTATATGCCTAATATATAGATCATATACTTTATACATATAGGCTTATCAATGTATGCTCAATGGTATATATGAATAAACTTTTATAAATCAAATAAAATATTATTTCACATGGTTTAAAGGCATAAAATAACATTATATGTCTAACAGAATCATGCACCTCCTAGCTTTGCTTTTAATTTAACTTAGGCTTATCGTTATGAATGTTGAAGGGAAAAAAAAGAAACAAAGTTTCAAGATGTTTTTCACTTATTTACTTGCACGAGGGTTTTGGTATAATTTGGTTTTGTTCTATCAATATAAAGAATTTTTTTGTGTTCCTGTTAAGAAAGTGGAGAATGAATCAAAAGCCACCCACGTCTCTTTATGGCATTATAAACATCTATATTAGATCCTAAAACCTTTTTAAATTTAAAAAGAATATTGATTGCTGAAGCAAATTATTTGCATTTTTATGTAAAATCCAAGGATTAGCAATGTTTGATGGTGAAAAACTAAATTATTGAAAAATCTCAAATTTTGAACCTTGGCTTTGAAAAGTCTCCACGAAATCCATCGGATGCGTAGGTCACTCTTCTTCAACCAAAAAGGAAGGGCTTTGTTATTGGGACGAGGCCTACTAGATATAGTGTACTTGTGCACCAATTTATTCTTGAGAGATACCTCTTAAACTCTTTCGCTTAAGAGATAGACCAACTGCTTGTAAGCCTCATACTTCTGGGCTAAAAACTATGGATTGACGAGGGCTATATATTTTTGAGCTCCAACCATTTCTAAGCAGATAAACACTTTGCCTTGGGATTTGAGAGTATCATCAAGATTGACAGCGAGGATATTAGGTGCTTTTATAATAAGTTTCTCAAGATAGGTATTCAAAAAGCCATTTTCTTTGAATTCTAGTTCTCATGATTTTTTTAGATAAAATTTGATAGATAAGACTTCTAAAGTAGATTCAGAAGAGAAATGTTGTTGATTGATTAAGTGATCAACTAAACTAATATTGTTATAAATTAAGTTATTTTTGTTACGAGGCATTGAATAGTGAGGCGGTAGGAATCGGTGGATTCCACTCCCTTCACCTATAAATATATGTATAGCTCCTTTAGAATTCATTTACTTTCAATACTTCCATAATGTCTATAATACTTTCCATAGGTTTTTCAAGACTTGAGTTATCAAACTTTTCCTATTATCACTTATTTACAACGCGTTATCGGTATAAATTCTAAGTAAGTTTAATTCTTAACTTTTATATTAAGTTCTTGACTTACTTTATTTCATGTGTTTAATTTATATTCAACTCTATTTGTGTTTATATTATTGTATAATATAATCCTTATGAGTGTGCATTCTAATTGCCATTTATTTTGATCTTTCATATAATAAAATAAAGATAATATATTGCATCAGTTATCTTGTATTTATATTATGTCTATTCTTTTAATTTTAATATTCTATTTGTAACCCAAAACTTGCAAAACAAATCAATAAATCAGAACTTGAAGTTCTAATAATTAATCTCATTAATTTAGAACTTGAAATTCTATATTAGAACCTGAAGCTCTATATCTTAATTTTTGAATTTATTTTTTTAATTATTATCAATCTATGGAAGGTTATGTCTCATCATTACTATCAATACATAGAAGGTTGTGCCTCCTTATTACTACTGATACATAGAAGGCTTTGCCTCCTAATTATGTTTATTTTATGTTATATAAAGCCATGTCTCCTAAACATTACTTTTGATATTTATGTTTTGCATTATGAATTTGTTGAATAATATTTACATTTCATAATACTAAATTTAATTCCCTTCTTTATATTTAAAGCCCTTGAAATTGTCTATTATAAATTTACAAATTCCTGCACTTGATGCCTCTAAACAATTACTTACCATAGGTACTGGATACTAAAATGCACCTCCAAAACAATGGTTTGAAAAAATAATTAAAAAAGAAAATGATATGTCCCTGCATGACAAGTTGAGAGTTATGATTTTTCTTCATCAACACCCACAAGTGAGCTTAAAATCTCAATATTTGATAATAGAAGACCTACAGATCCTTTGAAAAAATCTAAAACAAATTATGTGTGTTATAAGATAGATATATTCCTCCCAAAAGCAAGCCATAAATATAAGATTATGTGATCTTGGAATTATTGCTAAATACAATTTTGCTTTGTTCATAACCATCTTATAGTTGAAATTGTGTGGTGCAAAAATTGTAGAACAAGATATGTTAAAGAAGACATTCTCTACTTTTTATGTCTCTAATATTGTTCTGCAGTAGTAGTATCAAAGCATCAATATTAAAAATTAATCTTATGTCTACTACTCGCTTAATAAAATAATGAACTCTTATTGAGAAATCACGAATCACGTTCAATTGATTGTCAGTCATTCCCAGAAGTGATTGCAAATACTTATAACAAATATTGGACGTAGTCATGCAAAAGAGAGAATGTGCAATTATCACCCTCATAGTGGTTATAAATACCAAAAATAGAGGACACTAAAATAAGGCAGAAATACCTAGACAAAGTTAATTGTGTAGAGAATAAATGCCATAAGTATTATGAAAATACTTTTATTAATGTGGTGCATTATGAGGCATCTATCAAGGACAAAGGATAAAGTATAGAGTCAAATCTTATTGATGACTCAAGATTTTGAAGATCTTACTCATATAGATGTCTCTAATTTCTTTAAGGATAAAAAAGGGGAACACCAATAGTTAAAATTTAATTAATATTTCTATGTTAGATCTTTTTGTATGAAATTTAGATTTTGTCATCTCGATATCTATCATCAACTTTTATGTAAAAAATAACTTTTAAAGATGAATTGTCCACTTTGAAAAAGTTTAGATGCTTATTTAATTGGTACCAAAAACATCATTATTAAGAATCGTCCACTTTTAATATTTCCTTCGAGATAAGAAATATTAAAATAAAAGTCACATCAAGTTCTACAAATCTGATTGAAGGCTCTGGAAGAGCAATAATCTTGTTACAAAGTGGAATATAAGTGAAGCTCTATACGTAAGAAGATCGTGAAGAAATATGCTTAGTGTTAAAGATATCCGTTGAAATTAATATCAAATTAAGACTTTGAGTGAAAATAATGTAGAATATCTTTGCATTACTTCTAATGTCTCAAACAAGAAATGTATACTTGAAAATGGCCAGTATATACTGACTACCAAAACATAAGCTTGAGTGATTGTTCCTGTAGAATAATCTAATAGTAATTTATTTGTAATTCTTTAAAGATGAACAATCCTTCACACCTAATTTTTATATTAATTTATGAAAGGATCTAAATACGATATGGTGGTATTTTTTAATAAAGTTCATGTCTTAATTCATGAAGTACTTGCCTTTCTCTTAATGATGGGAATATTGTTTCATCAAAATAACTATCAGTAAATTGTGCAGTAAGATACCTTATAATTGATGATAATTTAAAACAAAAATAGATCTTAATGCAATGTTAAGGTCTCATATTAATACATAATGGGGGTGATAGAGTCATTCAATTAAAAATTCTACTGATTTATTTTGCGTGTAAACATGTAGCACATGATGTTCTATATTGATTCCTACTGATGCAATAATCATTAAATATTTTAGGTGTAAAATAACTAGAATGATTTTAACATATGGTTTTAATAGGGTGGTATGGAAATTATACCCTCAATCTAATGATTCGTGCTAGTAATCTAGTGAATGCAACATTTTATATAGACAGTAAATAAAAATATGGCCACTGTGCAAATGCATCAAACAAAATTATAAAATAGTGAAACGTCCACCTGGTGGATGAATTGGTCAACAGATATCTCTTGGATACTTTGTTAAAATTGATGAAGGTTTTAGACTAATCTTTAAAAGGGATGGTCTGCTTACAAGTTTGCCTTGTGAGTAAAGGGTACAAATATTCTCATTAGGCAACAAAATCTTCAGGTTTATTAATGAGTGTCCATATGAATTTTTAATGATCCTACGGATCATAGTTAATCGTAAATGATCAAGTCGATCATGCTATAGTATAATATTTTTATATCACTATACTTCTGGTTCATTACTTCGTAGCTCTCAATTGAATTTATAACTATATAATACAAATCAAATGATAAGGCGAGGAGCTTTTCAAGTATACATTTCTTGTTTGAGACATTAGAAGTAATGCAAAGATATTCTACATTATTTTCACTAAAAGTCTTAATTTGATATTAATTTCAACGGATATCTTTAACACTAAGAATGGCAGATCACTTGGTTTAAAAGATATTGTTCTACGGAAGAAAAAAGTGAAAAATCAACATCCTGTTGAAATTATGGCTCGAGCCAATAGATTCACATTCTCTAAATCACTAACATCACAAGAGTTAATAGTTCCTGAAGAGATATGTCACCAAAGAGACATAAGTCCCCAAAGAGATATAAGTCATTGAAGAGATATAATTTCCTGAAGAGACATAAGTCTAGAAAAAGACAAAAGTCCTAAAAAAGACTAAGTCCCAAAAAAGACATTAGCCTTAAAAGAGGCACAAGACTTAAAAGATGAAGAAAATGGTACAAATTATGCTTATACAAGAGAAATGTTAAAATATTATAAAATAAATGTCAACAATGTGTTCTCATTTGCAGTAGCTACTGAAATTATGCATGATGATTTCGAGCCACAAACTATTGATGAATGCAGAGAAAGACATAATTGTCTCTAATGAAAAGAAACAATTCAAGCATAATTGACTTCTCTAGCTAAGCATGAAGTATTTGGACATGCAGTCCAAACACTTAAAAATGTCAAACCAGTAAGATATAAATGGGTCTTGTACAAAAACTTAACAAAAACAATAAAGTCATCAGATATAAAGCAAGATTTGTTGCTCAAGGTTTCTCGCAGAGACCTAGATTAATTATGATGAAACTTATTCCCTTGTGATGGACACACTTATATTTTAATTTTTGATAAGCTTAGCAGTCTTAGAAAAGCTTGATATGTATCTTTTGGATGTGGTAATAGTTTACCTATATGGGTCACTTGACAAAGATATTCACATAAAAATCCCTAAAAGATTTAATATGCCTGAAGCATGTAATCACAATTTATATTTAATCAAACTACAAAGATCTTTGTATGGATCAAAATAATATGGGTGCATGACATACAATCACCTAAATGAATAATTGATAAAGGATTAATGACTCAATAAATTCATGTGTATTTATAAAAAAGACAAAATTAAGGTTTGCCATTATGGCTGTATATATGGATGACATGAATCTGATTATGACTCTTAAAATGCTCTTGAAGATTGCAGAATACTTAAAAAGAGAATTTAAAATGAAAGACTTGTGAAAGAAAAAATATTGTCTCAGCCTACAGATCGAGCATAATTTAAATAGAATTTTTATCCATCAATCTATTTATAATGAAAAACATTCAAAGAAAATTCAATATGGATAAAGCTTATTTGTTAAATAGCCTTATGATTGTTCGGTTTCTTGATCCCAGAAAGGATCCATTCCATCCTAATAAAGATGAAGAGAAAATACTTGGTCTAGAAGTACTATATCTTAATGCAATTGGTGCTCTATTATATCTATCCCAATGCCCCAAACTAGACATAGCTTTTCCAGTAAGCTTATTAGCAAGGTTCAGTTCTACACTAACGCAATGGCATTGAAATGGTGTCAAACATATATTTCGTTAATGATGGCATATTTCTATATCTTATAATTGAGTGCGAGTGCAAATATACACTATTATATGCAAGTAATAAAGGGATAAAATAGTCGGATGTCGAACCCACAGGGATAATTTATACTTTTTAACCAAGTACTAAAATGAGGTCTTTCTAGTAATTATTCAGAAAAATAAAAATCTAAGAATGAATTTAAAGAATATAAAAGTAATGACGCAATGTAAAATGATTTAGATGATAGCAATATAGAGAAAGCCTAAGGTTAATACTATCCCTCAATATGCTTTCTAATGATTAATCCTCTAATATTTAATTTTCTTAGTTCTTATTGTTGATCAAGACACTAATGTATTCACAAGCCTCTTCCAAGGTCATGCAAGTATACCTTCATTTACTGCATACCTATATTCCTATAGTACTTATAATAAATTAGACTCATTAAGATTAAGTCTTATTAATCATACATGCCAATTAAGTATATTCATATCCTTATTCAAAACTTGCATATGCAACATTGAATGTTACTCTACAATCATGCATCAAATTACCTAGGTCTAAATATAATGATTCCTCTTCCGAGTTTATAAAAAATATTACCAATTCATTCACCATATATTGGCCAGATATATTGAAGCATTAAGAACAAGTAATTCTAATAACAAAGAACTGAGTTTATTAAATATTAAAAAGATATGGAAATTAAAAGCATATTGAGTTCAAATATTAACTCTAGAAATAAAATTTAGTTCATGGCTACAAGAGAGCAACAGCAAAAATAATAAGAAAATATGATACAATCAATAGCAAACCAATATAAATGTCGAATTGCTCTTGATTGCGATGCCTAAAAATCTCTTGATGCCGAAAAATGCCTTGAATCTTTCTCTCTATGGCTACTTCAATTAAGCTTCAATTGCTCTCTAAGACTTGTGTTGTATGTTCTTTATGTTCTTAGATGCTCCCTAAAGGCTGGGGCGAATGACCTTTTATAGGGATGGATTTGAGATTGAAAATCTCAATTATTGTTAGGTCAGGAATCGCACTACCACTGTGGTGATATGTTGCTGTTGTTGGGGCGCTACGTGTAAAATGTTGTATTAATGGAGTGGTGAGGGTTTAGCGCTAGAGCGTTGGGCTGTTGCTGGCGAGATGGTAAGCTGACACTGAGGTGATGAATTGTGACTTAAACAAGTCATTTTTTTTATTTTCTTAATTTGATCACTGTTCTAGCGCTAAGATGAAAATTCTTATGGCGTTGGGACGACAGGTCCATATTTTGAAAAGCTTGCATTTTAGTCCATGTAAATAATAATAATGCACATAAATAGCCATTTATTCTCATAAAACAATAAAATATCAAAATACAAATATGAAAAAATATATGATAAATATGCCCTTATCAGTTACATTTATGGAATGATGAATTTGGGACTGTTTAATTCCAATGCACTTATAAACAATTCAGGTCTAGTTGGTTATGTAGATGTTGGGTACTTATTTGATCCCCTTAAAGCTTACTTGCAAACGGGATATGTTTTTACTTACAATAAAACAATAATCTTATGGCAATCTACAAACAAAACCATTGTTGTTACTTCCTTAAATTACTCTGAGATTGTAGCATTATATAAAGTATGCAGGGAATCGATATAATTGTGATCTATCATTCATCACATCTAATGATGTAAACCTTAAAAAAAGTGAGACTTGACACTCAGTGAGGTTCCTTTGCCAAGGATCATTCTAATTCTAATTCGTAAGCAAAGTAAAATAAAATAACCTTGACCAGTTATTTGTAAAGAGATAAGAACCAAAGGTATAAGATATTAGGATAGACGCCGTACTCAAGAAAGATAAGAAAGATTTTGAGTGATAAGTCAAGAATGAACATCATAAGAAGAAATCTTGATAAGTCCTAAAAAGTTTTTTAAAGAACCAATTGAAAAGTTTCACTATTGTTAATGTTAAAACTCTTAATTTCCTTTAGGATTCAAAGCCTTATAAAGCCAAATTTAACGAGCATAAAAGGAAAAAATAAATCAAATTCTAAGTCATAATATGAATTTATTACAAAAATAGAAAATAAATAGCAAGCATATTAAGGAAACAAATATTTTTGTATCCTTGTTTCTATATTTAACCTAAGAATAAAGAAAAGAAGACAAAGAAAATAAGGATCTAATAAGGTCATGTAAATAGTAATGCTCGAACAGTAATGTGTGAATAGTGATGCTAGATCTTCTTTCCTAAATTGATATGCACCTTATTTTGTTCTCATGTAAATTACTCCATATCACTTAAAGAAACTTGAATAATATTGATAAGGCATTAATCATCTTGAACACTCAATTCAGCCAGATTAGTATCTTGAACAAAGCACGATTTTGAGATGTGCTGAATTAGCCAATTTAATGCTTCCTTCATTTTCTTAGTTCTTGCCTTTGTTAATTAGACCTCCACGGATGCTCAACAGATCTTCTGAAGCTTTGACAACCTGATTCACATCATTCCCTCTTTCTTGAAAAGGATTTGTTCTTAAATCTTCACTTATGTCAATAGAAGACAAATCAGCTATATAAATACTTGTGCTTACATTATACTCACCTAGAAGGTCTAACTTGTAACCATTGTCATTGATCTTTTCAATCACTTAAAATGGTCCATCTCCTCTAATCTACAAGTAATACATCACTCACAAATTCTTTCTGTATTACGTTTTATATGAGACTAAAAGAAGCATTCATGAAAAACATCTAAAGTCTTAGATGATGCAAATCAGACTACTAAAAGGTCCATTAAGCATCTATGGGTGATGGAGAACAATCACTTGAAATGTGAGTAGCCCATGTGATAAGAAGCTTATAAAAGCCTGCAACTATATTTATTGTTGTGGTTACAAAGTTTGATAGTCAGTTTGAAGTGAAGTTTTAGATTGGTAGTTGTTGGTAGTTAGTAGTTATAAGTTTTCATTAATAGTTGTAATAAGTACTGGCATTCTAAGTTCCTAAGTTATTGGTAGTAATTGATAGTTAGTAGTTGTAAGTTTTCATGAATTGTTGTACTTAAGTGTTGGCATCCCAAGTGCCTAAGTTATTGGTAGTAGTTGGTAATTAGTAGTTGTAAGTTATCACTAATTTCTGTAATAAATGCTAGACATCACAAGAGGTATCTATAAATATATGATAAATGAGGGAGAAAGAGAATAGAATTAATGATATTAATGTTGAGAGTTTTCTCTTAAGTTCTTCAAAGAACTTTTATTAGAACTTATCAAGATTTTATCTTGTGGCGTTCTTTTAGACTTATCACTAATAACTTCTTAACTATCTTGAACGTGGCATCTACAATCTTCTTATATCTTTGGTTCTTATCTCTTATAGATAACGGGTCAAGGTTCTTTTTTTTATTTATCTAAAAATTTGAATTAGAATGATCCATTAGCAAAAGAACCTCATTGAGCATCGGGTCTCACGTTTCTTTGTGAGGTTCACATCATTAGATTTGCCAAAATGCCCTATTAAACCACCCCTATGACTTGCATTAACAAGCAATTCACACAATGAACATTTAGGCACATATAACTTATTTTCTTTAAACAAAAACCCATTGAACTTAAAGAACTTGCCAAGCGCCACTTTCTCACATGCATTGAATACATCACCAAAATTAGAATCATTAACATACAAGTCTTCAATGTATTTAAAACCTAATAATTTTGCATCTAAGATAGAAAGTAAGGTATATCTTTGAGATAATACATCAACCACAATGTTTTTCTTATCTTGTTTACACTTGATCATAGAAAGAAAATGTTTTAATAAACTCTATCCACTTGGCTTACTGCTTATTTAGCTTGTGTTGACCCTTCAAATGCTCTAGTGATTCATGATCCGTATGGAGAACAAACTCTTTTGGCCAAAGATAATGCTGTCAAGTTCCCAATGCCCTAAATAATGCATACATCTCTTTATTATATATAGGGTAATTAAGGCTGCTTTAATTCGCTTCTCACTAAAATATGAAATTGGACATCCTTTTTACATTAGTACAGCTTTAATACCTATTCCTAAAGCATCACGCTCAATTTCAAAAGTTTTAGTGAAGTTAGTGGTTGCGAAATTATACACACTCGAATTGAAACTGCAAGTGCATGGGTGTGAGCAAGTAATAAAATGATGAATGATTATCATTCCTATAAGGGTTATGTCCTAAATTGATGCTAAGTACTATAGTGTTGATAAACTCAATTTTATCTAGGTAAATTGATTTAATTGTAATGGCTAAGAAAAATTAAACTAACCTAAACTAAGGAATTAATGAAGCAACAAAATAATAATCTTGCAAAATGGTGAATTTTATAAAAATGGGATCCTAGAGTATTGATTTATTCTATTCTTCCTTTGTTCTTCATATTTAGCAATTTCATTCAATTTATTAATCAAAGGATTAAGACTAATCTCATTACCTCCCCCGAGTGTCAAATCAGATACTATGCATACATATTCAAGTTGATATCCCTATCTAACTTATCTACCTATACATGCATTACGCACCCTTAAATTGATTACCCAATGATTAATCTCATTACTTCTTTCGATCATCAAATGAGATCCTAGGCATTATGTCACGCTCCAAGTGTCCCGAGTGTCAAATCAAATACTATGTATACATATTCAAGTTGATATCCCTATCTAACTTATCTACCTATACATGCATTACGCAACCCTTAAATTGATTACCCAATGATTAATCTCATTACTTCTCCTGAGCATCAAATGAGATCCTACGCATTATGTTACGCCCCAAGTATTCTCACATATTTTCTCGAACATTTGGTGTGCGCTATATGTAATCATTGAGCAAACTATGGTGATTACCTAAGTGCTATTAGCCTCCAGACTCAATAAAAACCTAAGGCTATGTTTCCCAAATCTAATAAATTACTTTATCTCTCCTAAGTATCAATCCATAATCAATAACAACGAATTCATTTCTCAATCAATTGGAAGCATAAACATAGAGAAACATAAATGAATTAAATGATAATATATTAAATCATCCAAACATAATATAAATAAAACTACATCAAGCTTTAGAATTCAAGTGTAGTCACACAAAAATCCAATCATAACTAGAATTATCTATTAGAGTGTGTGGGACCCATAAACTCTTTGGTCCATCGACTGGATGACACCTCAGAGCCACTGGTGTCCCAACACATAATTACTCAGGTTACATGCGCCCTTAAGGAATCGAACCCCCGCCCCCATCTCTATGGAGGCCTTTAGAGGTTCGTCCTTGTATCCATCAAGCTGGCTAGCTAGCCCGATGTGTACAACCATCAAACCTTAAAGGCCTATAAAGGATGAGATCCCAAGTTCGACATTAGTTGAGGGCGTAGGTTACCTGCAGGGGTTGTGAGTGGTGCGCCAGTTGATACCCTAGTAAACCCAAGGTGTTGGGTGAGCTCCACACACTCTTACATTATCAACAAATTTATAGATACAAACATGTTTAAATAGTATTCATAACTATAAATTTCAACAAAAAAGAAAATATAAAAAAAATAAAGATAAAACCGAATTTGGGAATGTCTCCAAGGTTTTAATCATTCAAGTGTCTTCAATGATTCACAAGAAACCTTGGAGACATTATTTATTCTCTTTAAATTTGAGCTCAAGTCTTGGTAGCCTTTGTATTTTTCGTGCCTCCTTTTATATTGTTAGGAGTGGCCAAATGTTAGAATTTATAGGCTTCAAATTAAGGCAAAAATGGAGCAAAAAAGAAATTCTCCCAAGTAGTGGCGCTTGGGCATCACATTTTTGCGCCTGGGAGCTAAGCATTCTACCATTAGGAACCCAATTTGGTGCTTAGGCATTTTTGGCCTCTGGGTGCCACTTTTTAGTGCCCAGGCCCGGATCACTGTAGCATATACACTGTTCATGGCATTGTAGAAGGTTACTGTTCTCGATATTATAGCATATTTGGTTTTTTTGGCTTGTTTTCTTTGAATTTTTATTCCAAATAGCTCCATTAACCGAAAACCTACAAAATGACATCAATACACATAAAAACTATATATTCTTATTTAAAATACATTATGATGTATAAAATGCACTAGTCAATTAGGTAAAGTAAGCAAATGTGCATTAGTTAAGTTTTTCTTAATAAAATTAAATGCCTTTTCGTGTTCATCTCCCCACTAAAACCTACATTCTTTTTTATAACTTCAATTAAAGGTACTACTAGGCTACTAAAATCTTTCATAAATCTCCTATAAAAGCTAGCCAAATCATGGTAACTTCTAACATAACCCATACTTGTAGGTTTCAGCCAATCTTGGATTACCTTAACCTTTTCTTCATCTACCTAATTGGTGCTACAGTAGCTAAGTGCAAGCGCATGTTATCGTATCAAGTAATATACGATTTAAGTCTAAGTATTGATCTAACAGGGACTAAGCAATTTAATTCTTTCAATCAAGTACTAAAATTATAACTACTTCACTTTTATTCAAAAAAAACTAAAATCTAGAATTTATTTAAGTAACCTAATTCTATTATCTAAATCAACATAAACAGCCACAAATAAGAGACAAATTCACCAAAGGATAATATCTAGGGTATAGACTCATTCCCTAATATTTCATTGGACTTGTTAATATCTTGGTTAATCACTTAATACGAATTGATTGACTTAGACATTAATCTCAACCCAAGCCTCTATCCATGGTCGAGTGACTATATTACGTATTCTAACAATCACCTATATATCTATGGTAATCAAATTAGAATGTAAATCATTAAGATCAAGTCTAAATTATGTCATACATGCCATCTAGGTATATGTTTATCCTATATGGAACTCATAGTTGTTACCCTTTGATCATGCATCAAACTATCCTAAGCTAAACATATGAATCCCTTTGTCAAGTTCATCATAGTTCTCAATCATTCAAAATATTGATCAGGTATAATGAAAGCAATAAGCACAAGATAGAATGAATCAATTGTATATATTATGTTTATAAATTAAGAATTAACAAAATCCAACTACATATTAGGTTCACATAGTCTAACCCTAGAATGACAACTTTAGCTCATCACAAAATTAAGAGTATCAAACCAATATATGAAGAACAGTAAGAACAAGAACATAATGATAAGAAAAGAGAAGAAAACTTAATCAAGAAGATGCCTAGGGTTGCTTCTCTCTCAATCTTGACTTAAAGCTTGATTCTTGACATTGAATCTTGATTTCTTGGCTTTGATCTTTGATTTTGTGTTGTGAATTCTTTCTACAAGTTTTTGCCTATCTAAAGTCTTGCTTTTTTTAATTAGGGCATTTGGCCTTTTATTTATAGGTTTTATATCTTCAAATTAGGGTAAAACATCAAATACAAATCAGATTAGGATTACTGAGTTACAGGTTAATATTTATGCCCACTGTTTATGGTACTATTCTCATAGAGCCATGGCACTGGATTCTGGGCGCTGTAGCAAAAAATATTATAGCTCGTACTATAGCAATTTGATATTTTTATCTAATTTTCATCCCTATTTGCTCTATTGACTCAAAACCTACAAAATAACAATAACATGTATAAAAAGCCAAATAATCTTAATTTCAACAACAAATATTAAACTTGAAAGAAAGAAATATTAGACCTAATTAACCCTTATCACTACTTCAATTCCCTTAGCACTAACAACAAAACAAGAAATATAAGCTTATCCATGCAAAATGTACATTTTTTCAGGTTAGTAAACAACTTTTCTTTTCGCTAAACATCTAAAACAAGTTTTAAATGTTTCACATGCTTATCTAAGTTTTTGCTATATATCAAAATATCATCAAAGTATATAACTACAAATATGCTAATAAAATCATGCAAAATATTATTCATTAATCTCAAGAAAATACAAGGTGCATTAGTTAACCCAAATAGCTAACTATTACATTAACTATATTTTGTTTTATATGTGATTTCCCATTCATCACCTTCTCTCAACTTAATCTGATGGTATCTCTCTTAAGATCAATTTTGATAAAAACAAAAGAACCATGCAATTCATCAACCATATCATCTAATCTAAGAATAAGATGTCTATACTTTACAATGATATTATTGATATCGTGACAATCAACACACATCCTCTATGACTCATCCTTTTTGGGCATAAGCAATACTAGTGTTAGGATATGTGCTTACGTGCCATCCCATTTTGTATGAACATTTTATATTTATGAAATTAATATTTTGTTGAATCGCTAATTATATTTAATATATGGTAAGTTACTTGTAACGTTTCAGATATTGTGTGATCTGAATGAGTTCATATCTAGTCTAAAAAAGTTTAGACCAGCAGTAAGAGTTAACTACGCTGAGAGTTATAATTACTAAGGGTTAGCACTACTAAAAGCTAGTAGGTTATAAGAGTTAGTGAAATCTAAAGAGTTAGAGCCTTGCTTGATATGGGACAAATACCTAAGGATATACTAGCAATAGCATAGTTGCAAGGAGTTGCAAAACAGTGCTAGGAAATGTCATTGTACAAGTGTGGTCTCAAATGTTTATCTACTTGATCTATTTTCACTAATACATGTCTATCGATAGATACATTATTAAATATAGATCAGTATATGTCTATATCTGGATGGTCCAGATGGTTAGTCTTAGTAGATCATGAACTTAGTGGAGATACACAGGTATATTATTCATCACTGAATATACTTGATAAAGACCTCCAATAGACATATAAAATCATCAACGAAGGGTTTTCTCGAGTTGAGTAGTATTCATTGTCTCTTGACCTGAGCACTACGATGGGCTTGTGAGTGATCTACTATACTTAAGTTCCATATATGTTAGAGACATTTAATGGTTTGACCGCTGGGTGTCACTGAATATAGTTTGATGCTCGTGGAGTCTGATGTGTGTAGATATGGGATCTGTCAGCTCATATGAGTGAGTTGTATATCTTAATGCTCTAAGATTCTATTTCAAAAAATCTTCTAGTCATAAGTAATTTACTAGGGATAAATAATATCGCAAAAGTGTTTGTGGATATTATTTATGGGAATATGATTCTGGAGATGAGTTCAAGGTTTAGCATATGAAAACTTGACAGTGACGATTTATGTCTCCGCTCTTCCAAGATATAAATGATAGAGAGATTATACGAATATATATAAATCTCAACTTGTATGATTCAATGCGCCATTTTTCTATTTTTGTGGCATGTATGTAGGGCATCATTTACGAACTTACAAAAGAGTTTCGTAAGACAAATGAGTGTAAACCTAGGAAGTTTTATAATATGAAGTGTACTCGTTGCGCACTGGTGTAGCGCACTAGATCGAATGGTTTAATATGAGAAGATCTTAGAAACTAGAAATTATTTTAGGATATCTCGAAAAGTTGGCAAGGCTTAAGTGTTAAGCCCAGGACATTAACAAGTGACAAGTAGGACTTGCCACTTCATCCCCTAAATAGTTGCCACATACTATGCTAGTGGCTTATAATTGTGAGTGATTTTAAACTTAAGGTGCTTGCATGTAGGTTTGTGTCTATCATTCAAATATAACATATGTATCACATACACACATGCGTAGCGGATAAGCAGAATACAAATTTCATAATGATAAACACAAATAAACTTTACATGTTATCTCATAAATGTAAAATAGTTCAAGATTGAGAAATAATACATTGTCAAGCCTTTTGTATATTGTCGAACCAAAGTACCGGCCTTGAAGCAACCTATTTATAATTCTAGTTCCTGAACACGGTGAGCTTTAGGAAGCTAGAATAGCAGCTTATCCAGCAAAGGATTAAACTCCTGAATCCTTCTTTCTACCTTGCAGTATGAATGACCAAAAATGGAAGGAAAAATGGCAGAGGTGCTTTTACTCTCAACACTTGAGAGAATTTTGTAACACTTAGCCTTTCAAAATTCTCTCTACCATTCCTACTAATCCCTTGACCTAATTGTCACTTAATCAATTGAGCAACATATTGCTCTTTCATTTGTTTATTATTATCTTTTATTTTCTCACCCAATAGCATCCATTATGTTTGTCATTAGTATTTTGTTTATTATTATCTTTCATTTTCTCACTTAATGGCATCCATTATATTTTCCATTAGTTTTTGTTTATTATTATTTACAATAAACCAAATGAAAAAAAAATAAAATGAAAAATCATTTAAATGAACTTGGCCTTAATCTAGGCCAAATGAGAAAAAACTTTCTCATTATTAAGAACATCTTAAAGCCTACCATTAAAGAATGCCACCTATTTATACTTATCTTATCATTTAATTAATATTAAACAAATGATTTAATCATATTAAATCATGGTAGAAATACATGCAAATTTAAATAAAAAATTAATTGTTTCATTTCAATTTAAATAATAATATAATATGTTATTATTATTATTTTATTCAATAAATATTTTAATGAATAAAATAATGATATTATTTGTCCAACAAATAATGGCATTTTGGTAATTTTTAAATCAAACAATAATTGACCAACATGTGCCATGTGTCAATATCCCATTAGTTAACAACTAATTGTTAACTAATTGATGTACATAACTCTTAAGTTTTGACATGTGCATGACTAGAGGAAAACCGAAGTAAATGTCTGGTCTGCACGATTTTTCTGGATCGAACTATTCAATCCGGTACGCTGCCCCAGTGCACAACGAGTACACTTCATATTGTGGGACTCTCTAGGTTCACTCTCGATTTGTCAAACAGAATTATTCTGTAAGTCCGAGATCGATGTCCCACGCACACGTCATAGATATTAGTAATCAGTGCAGTAGACCATACAAGTTGAGGTCATAGTGCATACGTATAATTCTTCCGCCAATCATATCCTGGAAGCGCAGAGATATAGATCACTACTATCAAATCCTTATGTGTTCATCCATGAACTTATCTCCAGACACGTATCTTAATAAACAATATATGTAAAAACTTTTACAATATTGTTTAACCCTGTAGGAAACGTTTTTCCTAGGTTTGTTGCTTATGGCCATAAGACTTTCTAAGATACAACCTCTGAGCATCTGAATATATATAACTTATCCATGTGAGCTGACGGATTCTATATATGTACACAGCAGACTCTATAAGCATCGGACCATACCTAGCGACACCCAGCGGTCACATCGTGAAAGGTCTGTGACATGCGTGGAACCAAAGTATGATGGATCACTTACAAGCCCACCATGGTACTCAGATCAAAGGACCATGTATACTACTCAACTCAAGAGGACCTTCCATTGACGGCTTAATGGGATGTCTATTGGGGTCCTCATTGAGTCTGTTCAGTATTCAGTCCTCACTAAACACCTGTACGCTATATGAACTTCCAGTAAGCCCATGGTCAGCTAAGAATAACTATATAGACCATCTAGATATAGTATACACTGGTCTATGTAAAAGGATTCCACCGCCATACCTACATCAGTGAATTAAGACCAGGAATATATAATTTGAGAATAGACTTACATAATAACATTTCTTAGCACCTATTCCAACTCTTGTAACTATGTTATTACTAATGTATTCTCAGGTCTTTGTACCGTCACAGATAAGATTCTAACTCTTAGAGTTCACTAATCAATATAACATGCTAACTCTTTTGCATTTATAGTTTTCAGTGATGCTAACTCTTGGCATTGATCTAAACTTCTTTAGACCAAATCTGAACTCCTTCAGATTATATAATATCTGTAGCGTCACAAGCATTGAACCATTTAATAATAGTAATTAGTGATTTAACAAATAATGAACTGAATAAATATTATAAAATAAAATATTCATACAATAATGGGATGGCTCGTGATCAAAAATCCCAACAAACGCCCACTTGCTCTAGTGCCATTCATAGAGATATCTTATACCTATAGACTCTACGTGTTTCTCAAACACCTTTAGAGTTAAGGCCATAGTTAGTGGTTTCGCTATATTATTTATAGAGTCAACTCTACAAATTATTACATCTCCCCTAGCCAAGAGTTAGAATGTCTATAAAGTTACAACCATCAAACTTTAAAGGCCTATAAGGGATGAGATCTCAGGTTTGACATTGGTTGGCAGGGTAGGTAACCTGCGGGGGGTGTGAGTGGTGCGTTGGTTGATGTGAACCACACCTAAAAAGTTGAAACCCAACACCAATATGTTGTTAACAAAACCCAGAAATGCTAAATCAGATTCAAGAAAGAGAACCAAGACCCGTTGTCTAATTAAGAGAAAAGAACCAAGGTTATATGATGAGTGATAAGTAAGATTTATGCACCACAAGATGAATTTGATAAAAAGAATCACAAGTTCACAAAAGAACAAAGCTGGATAGTTTTTAATCTCTCTCAAATTTAAAATAACAAAGTCTGTTGTTTCCAAGGCTTTAACAAGGTATTTAGTGTGAGGGGTGCACTAGTTGATACCCTGGTGGACCCAAGGTGTTGGGTGGGCTCTATACACTCTTACAATAATGTCATGACACATGGTGACCATCATTCAACCAACACTTCACCATTTGAAAAGCTTAAGCATGTGATGGCAAATGAATTTTGCCACTAAAAGATATTAAGCTTTGTCATGCTTTTTCTTTAGCAAAGGGTGGCTACTTTTGCAATCAATAAGCTAACTCACAATTTATGCAAGGCTTTTTGTCATGCTTAATTAGTAAGCATGAGCTGGCTTTGTAGTTGTTTGTTTGAATTGTAAATGGCTACCAATTTTCTTTACACTCAGCCAGCATATTTATTTTGCCACCAAGCAATTTTGTTTTAAAGCATGGAGTGGTTGATTTAAAGGCTTTGTCATGCTTGCAATTGTAAGTCACTAATTGAATATGGATAGGCTTAATAGCCAGCAGCAAAAACTATATAAGGAATACTTCTCTATTTGTTAAATGCCAAGTAAAGTGAGTTAGCAAGTAAAATCAAGTTAAATAAGCACTAATAGTTAGTGTACTAGCCGAGTAATACAAGAAGCAAAAGTTGCTTTAACAATAATTCCTGCTGAGAAATGAAGCTACTATTCTACCTTAAGGAGTCCCAGCACGCCATTGACTAGAATTATTTAAAGTACGCTTCAAGAGTGAACTCCCTTTTATCTCATTAATATAATAACGTGTAAAATTAAAATTAAAATGTACACATTCACCTTACGCATAACGAACTTACAAATTGGTAACAGAGCACATGTTTGTTTGCTGTTTATACTTAATCAGAGTGTTTATAGCGTAATTAGGAGTCTCGGGGCTATTGATTATATGAGTCAAATATTAAAAAATGTATAATTGGAACACAACTGAAAGGGACACCATCGCGATGTCATTTTGCACCACGGCACTCGGGCTGCCTAGGCACCAATGCCACAATGCTAATGAGGAGCACCGTGGCGCTAGGGTTCTCAGGCCCCACCATCACAGAGCTTACCGCGCAGTGCCGTAAAGCTCACTGCACAGTGCTAGGGTTTTTAGGCCCCAGCACTACAACATTGGGGTTTTCAGGTTCTAACACCTCAACGTTTATGGCTTGACATTGCAGCGTTGGAGGCAGTACCTCTAGCGCCATGATTCTAAGGTGGTGACCCTAGCATGTAGCATTGTAAAGGTTAGTATTGTTGCATAGACGGCCGGGCCTCTAGTATCGCAACATTATGAACCTAAGAAAGCTGTAATTACACTAATTACTCTAATTATTTATTTTAAAATATTTATTGTTTATAATTGTATTATAAACTGTGGCCTATTTTTTGTGCTAAAAACCACAATGAGAGCTTATTGGTGGGGGTTAGTTGTGCTTGCATAAAACAAATGTGTGATTGAAAATCACATCCTCGTGAGATGGGGACAAGAGAACAAAAATCTCCTTTAATCAGATTGAATAGTTTTTCATTATGAGATAATGTTACACGTTGGTCTATCTTGTCAATACGGTGTTAGACGGGTCACTTCGGTCTTTTCAAATATTGCTAAAGTGTAAGGGATTGATTGGTGTAATTTTTTTTATACTGGTAAACATAAGATGAGGTAATATATACAAACGTATTGTCAAATATTGCTAAAGCATGAGGGTAGTATCGGTAACATATATTTGATCATTGACAAGTTAATCTGAAATACAGTTACCCAATATTACTAAAGCATAAGGATAAGGTGTATTTAGGTTCAATAGTAAGCGTTGCATAAAATGTAATTGATAAGAGTTGTCTACCTTTTGGATTTTACAATGGTTAATATTGCTAAAGCGTGAGGCTGAAGTAAACTTTTAATGGGGTTCACTTTCCGCTGTACAGTTTAAAGAGTTTAAACTATTATTTTTTCTTTTAAGAGATTTAATAAATTATGTAAAATAGTGAGAGGGTGTCTTTAGACTTAAAAATGTATAAATGTTATACCCATAATCTAAAACGTTATTAGTGATTGAAATATTTTCTACTAACATATTTTATTTTGTCTTGTGAAGATATAATGGCCTCATTTAACTCATTGGCGTGCATACTTGGTGTAAAACAACTTAAAGGTGTAGATATACTCACTGGCTCATCAATCTAAGAATTGTTCTAGATTAAAAAATATCGGGATATGTAATTGATTAGTGCATGCACGAGGCATTTTTGATAATGCCACTTTTGAGGAGAAGCAAACTTAGAAATGGTTGGATAATGATTTTGAAAGTTAAATCTTAAATCCACACTTCTATATCTATAGATCTGCAAATAGAGCATATCCATATGGGAAATGCTAGCAATTTTATGCTCCATCTAAATGAGCTATTTGGAGACCGTCCTCAAGTTGAAATTTATAGGGTTGCCAAATTACTTTTTCAGTATAGACTTTCAAAAAGTAGTCCTGTTACCCCATGTTCTTAAGATGATTTCACACATCGAGACGTTGGAGACTATGGATATTTTTTGAATAATTCATTGGGAAATAGTCTATTCTTTAATCAATTTTGAAGTTTTTTTGCACAGTTCATAATGAACTAAAATATACAAGGTCTGACCCCTTCTTATATTGATATTTATAATATACTGAAGACAGCTCAGTAGAACATGAATAAAGCATAATCATCCATTTATGTTTAGGGTCCTTCATCTTTTACCCGAAGGCTTCTAGAAAGCCTAAAGGGAAGAAAAAAAAGGTGAAGCATACACCTAAAATGGCTTCTTAGAAATGATCTATATCAAAGCCTCCAAAGAAAGATAAAGTTAAAGGAAAGTGTTTCTATTATGGCAAGGACGGACATTGGAAGAGAAATTATCTGCAGTACCTTCCCTATATTAAGAAGATCCTTTTAGACATATGTTTACCTATTATTAACATTTCTTTAGCATATGATGCTAGTTCTGATTGGATATTAGATACTGCTTCTCCTTTTTACATCTACAATATGTTTTGGGTCTGAGGGAATTTAGATGGTTACAGCCTAGAAAAGTTCAGCTTCGTGTTAGAAATGCTAATTTCCTTCAGGTCGTAGCTGTAGGATATTTTGATTTACTTCTCCCTTCTAATAAAACATTTGTGCTGTATAACTGCCTGTATATACCTTATATTTTGAGATAGATTTTATCCCTTTCTGTACTTGATAGTAAAGGTTATCATATGTATATTTGAAACCGTTCCTTATATTTATATGATATGCATGATGTTTTGTTAACTAAATATCAGTTAATTAATGGGTACTATATATTAGATACAATACGAAATGTCATAAATGTATAGGTAAATGCTGCTAGTAGTTTAGGAATGTTAAATGATATGGAATTCTAGCAAAGTTGATTATGTCATATAGGCATAGGACCCCTATCCCGTCTGGTTAAGGATGGTTGGATATCTAATTTGACCGCATAACCTTATCTAGTTTATAAATCTTGCATTCAAAGAAAGATGACCAAATCTCCTTTTACTAGTGTCGAACACCGTGCCACTGATTTATTAGAACTTGTACATAATGATGTATGTGGTCTAATGATTCACGCTGCGATGGGTGGATTTCGATACATTGTAATCTTTATCGTTTATCTATCATGATACAAATATGCGTTTCTTATGAAACACATGTTAGAAACCTTTGAAACGTTTAAGAAATTTTGACTTGAAGTAAAGAAACAAACCACTATATACATTAAATGTCTTTGATCAAGTCGAAGCGGAGAGTACATAAGTAGTGAATTCTTGAACTATTTAAATGAGAATGGGATTCTCACTCAGTATAGTCCCCCAGCTACTCCTCAATATAATGATATTTCGGAGAGGGGGAATCGAACTCTATTTGATATGGTTCGATCAATAATAAGCTTTGTCGATCTTCTAAAATATCTATGAAGATATGCTCTAGAAATTGTTGCTTATATATTGAATATAGTTTCATCTAACATTATTCCCTCCACTCCCTATCAGATATGGATTGGAAGGAATCCAAGTCTTAAATATTTTAAGATTTAAAGCAGTTCCACTTATGTAAAAGTTATACAACAGGAGAAACTTGCACCCAAATGGTACAAATATCAATTCATTGGTTATCCCAAGCATTCTATGGAAAACCAATTCTATGATCCTAAGGAACGAATGTGTTTGTTATTCGTAATACCACTTTTTTTGAGAAATGGATCATGGGGATTATATAAAGATTAAACTTAATGAATTCAATCAGAATGAAATTGAACCCACAATGTGTTGAAATTTGTGCTCACGGGTCATCCAATTGTTGTATAAATATTTTATTTTATAATATTTATCCAGTTCATTATTTGTTAAATCGCTAATTACTGTTATTAAATGGTTCAATACTTGTGACGCTACAGACATTATATGATCTAAAAGGGTTCAGATTTGGTCTAAAGAAGTTTTGATCAATGCTAAAAGTTAACATCACTGAAAATTATAAATGCTAAAGGGTTAGCATGTATATTAATCAGTCTAAGTGTTAGAATCTTGTCTGTGACAGTACAAAGACCTGAGAATACATTAGTAATAACATAGTTGCAATAGATGCTAAGAAATGTTATTATATAAGTCTATTATCAAATTATATATTCCTGGTCTTAATTCATCGATGCAGGTTTGGCGGTGGAATCTTTTTACATAGACCAGTGTATACTATACCTAAATGGTCTAGATGGTTGTTCTTAGCTGATCATGGGCTTACTGGAGGTTCGTACAGCATACAAGTGTTCAATGAGGACTGAATACTAAACATACTCAATGAGGACCTCAATAAACATCCCATGAAGCCGTCAATGGAAGGTCCTCTTGAGTTGAGTAGTATACATGGTCCTTTGACCTGAGTACCATGGTGGGCTTGTAAGTGATCCATCATACTTTGATTCCACGCATGTCACAGACCTTTCACTGTGTAACCACTGGGTGTCGCTGGGTATGGTCTAATGCTTATGGAGTCCGCTGTGTATAGATATGGAATTCGTCAGCTCACATGGATGAGTTATATATATCCAGATGCTCAGAGACTGTATCTTAGAAAATCTTATGGACATAAGCAATAAACCTAGGAAACGAGTTTCCTATAGGGTTAAACAATATTGTAAAAGTGTTTGTATATATTGTTTATTAAGATACGTGTCTGGAGATAAGTTCACGGATGAGCACGTAGGGATTTGACGGTAGTGATCTATATCCCTACTCTTCCAGGATATGATTGGCGGAAGGATTATACGTATGCGCTATGACCTCAACTTGTGTGGCCTACTACATTGATATGTCATACTTATCAGGTATAGATGGTTGTTCCTAGCCGACCGTGAGCTTGAAACTCGTATTGACATACGGGTATCCAGTTAGAACTTGATATAAGACTAACTCATGAAGGCCTCCGATAGACACCCTATGTAAGCCGTCAACGGAGGGTCCTCTTGAATTGAGTAGTATACTTGGTCCTTTAACCTGAGTGCCACGGTGGGCTTGTAAGTGATCCACCATACTTTGGTTCTACGCATGTCATAAACGTTTCATAGTGTAACCGCTTGGTATAGTCTGATACTTATGGAGTTCGGTATGTACAGATATGAGATCTGTTAGCTTGCATAGGGAGTTATATATCAAGATGCTTTGAGACTGTATCTTAGAAAGTCTTGTGGCCACAAGCATTAATCCCGACAAAGAATTTCCTCTAGAGTGAAACAATATGGCAAAGAAGTTTGCATATATTGTTAAGTGAGATATAAGTCTGGGATATGACATGAATGAGCACATGGGGATTTGACGGTGATAATCTATATCCATGCACATCCAGGATATCATAACGGAAAGACTATACGTATGCGTTGTGACCTCAGTTTGGATGGTCGGCGCGTTGATTTGTATTTTCATAACGTGTGCATAGGGCAATGTTCATAGACTTATGGAATAGTTCCATTTGATGAATCAGGCGTGGACCTTAGAAGTCCCGCGATATGGAGTGTACTCGTTATGCACTAGGGCGGCGTGTCAAATTAAATTGTTTAATCCAATTATATCCAACACTACCACAGGAATGCGTGCGTATCTGTATTTAAGAGTTAAATACAACAATTAGTCAATAATTGTTATTTACTAATTGTGTAATGACACGTGACACATTGTGGACCCTCAGTTGAGTTTACCCAAGTGTGAAATTTAGTGGGACCTGCTAAGGGTCAAAATGGTAATTTCAGACAATGAGGGGTAAAATAATTATTAAATAATCATAAATATCTCATTATAATATATTATTATATTATATATTGTGATATAGTTGTCATCCATAAATAATAATATTATTTATTTAATAGATGGCCTTGTTTTAATATAATATTTAATATAATTATTTTAATATAGTGAGATAGATATATATATATATATGTGTGTGTGTGTGTGTGTGTGTGAATTGGTAAAACATTTTTCATTTTCGTTTGTTGTAGAAAGAAAATGGATATGTTGATTTCAATTGGTGGCCAACAAATTAGGGAAGAAGGAAAAGATATTTGATCTCTTATAAATTGGTTTCAAATGTTGAAACTAGTTTATAAATTATCTTTACTATTGACTACCAGGTACAATAAATAGAAATTTTATTTTATTGATCAAAGAGTTGATCAAAGAAAAAATAAATTCAAAGGGTTTAAGTGTTAAACCCAGTGCTGAATTTGGAGCTGCTGTTCTAGCTTATCAAGCTTACTGAGTTAGTGACTAGAACTGCCAACGAGTTAGTCTCCAGGCGGACTCCCAAGATACACGTGGATAACGTTATACATTTCAATGATTTCTCAACCTTTTAAATATATTAATATGATTAATATATTATTTATTGTGTTTATTATATAATTTAATTATTCCGCAGCGTTAAATATGTATAAGATACATATTTTATACAATAAATACTATTGCACATGCATACACCTACGCATATTAGATCCTCAATATATGTTATTAGCATTGAGTCCGTGTAAAGTAACAAGCTGAGTTGAGTCATTTTTATTTATCCAGTCTACAATATCCCTAAATGTTTCTTGATCAATAGGAATTAGTTGCCCGTTTATGTCAACTGTACCTTTTACTTCTAATTCCAAAAGTTTTTTTTTCACAAACCTTTTGAACGGATTGGTATAAGAACTGCATTGGGCTTGCACCTTCCTATAGTGACCCTCATACCTGCTCATATTTTGAGCATAATGGCCCTCATACCTACTTATATTTTGAGCTAACACAGCGAGTATAAATTTTACACTTGCAGGGCTCTTAGCTATACGTTGTATGTCCATTAATATGGGCTGATGCTAAAACTCGTTCGCAGAAGTGTAAGCCTAAAAGTCAGCGGTTATGAATTCGGTGCCGTAAAACTAAATAACACTAATCAATGTATTGACTTGTTAAACTTTATATTGAATAAAATTTAGGTTCAAAACTTACCGTAGTCTGCCCTACATCATCAGAGATTTTAAATGATTTCATGTGCTACATCATGAGAGATATTTAATACAAGATCTCTTCTTTGTCTTTATCTATCCTACTCATTACCTCTGTTTGAATCTTTAAGCCAACATTATCAATCTTTGTGTAAAGATCTGAGCTAACTTTTTCAATCCTGTTAAACAACTCTGCTTGAAGATCATTAATCCTCTTCTCTAGGATATGATACTACGATGATGACGTGCCGGGCTCAAACTATACATAAGTAATTATAATCAATCTTCACAATATAATACTCATCAATAATATATAGTTGTGAGTGAATTCAAGGAAAAAGATTAAGTTATTATACAGTTGATTTAGTCGCTGGCGAGGCTTGGAATTCGTACTGAGGCTGAACATCCATATCAACTTGACGATCGGTGAATTGGGTGTTCGGAAACTCAATTTTCTCCAACTTCAAAGTCCCTTCCCAATTTTCTACTAGAATACGCAATTTTTCCGCCACACAACAGTCCACATTTTTCTCATATTTATGGAGCACCAACTTCCTATGTACTTTTCAAACTTATACAAAATTTTAAATTTATTAATCATTAATAGAAAAACAACAAAATTTATAGAAAAATTATATATATTTTTCGTTGAATGTAAAAACATACCCTAATACCATCGAAGAGAATATTTGCGATATCTTCGTATAATGTTGTGCTTGTACTGGACCAATTTAAAAGATGCAAAAAACGATCACCATCCTTGTGCACAAACATCTCCCCACATCTTGGTATCGCCTCATAGATCCACAGCTAAAATAATAAAGAAAAGTTTAACAATCTAAAAAAAATAATGACACTATTCTCTTATTTATTGTAAAATAAAAATAACAATTTTTTCTGCATTTGAATATGATAATGAATCGAAAAGAAAATAAATACTCACCAAGAATGCCTGATCAAATGCGTATAGGTTGTATCTTTTCCTATCTGGAGCGCCCTCTTGTCTAACCTTCATTAACTTTTTAATTAGGACTATGTTATTATAATAGAGTATAGTCCATGCAATCATACCCTAAAGATAGATAATAAACTTATCCAAATCATCCACGAGATGAAGCAGAAAATATTGTACGACTCTATTCCAATCACGTGACATCAACAATTTATGAAATACATAAAATAGATATATTTTCACTACATCTATATCATCGTTAAATGTAATGCTATTGAACCACAGATCTAAATCTTGGTAGGTTAACTCATTTCTACCTATAAAGTATTTATCCTAAACCCACTTATTGACAGATAACCCCCCATCCTTAAACCAATAATCAAATAAAACTGTAAATAGAGAACTTAATATGCATGTTGTCTATATAGAACTATAATTTTTTATGTAAATTTTTTATATGTATACGTCTTAATAAAATCTCATATACTAAAATACTTGAGAATGTAATATCTTATATATTTAAAAAATGGCCAAAACACGTGATTTTAAATATTTAAAGTTAATTTTTCTTTTATTTTTTTGATAGCTTATCACTTTGAGTAAACAGATATAGTAGATCAGTAGAATTCATTTTCGGCAATTATATAGTCTTTTGAGACATTCTCCTTCTTAAAAAAAAATATTATTAGCATATAACCAATTATTAAATAATTCAAATAATTACTAGTAAAAAAAACTATTAAAACTTTTTCATCTAATAAAAAATAATATAATAATGATAAAAAAATGAAAAATTAAAATAATTACTAAATTTAGTCACAATTTTTATTTTTTTAATAAAAAATTTAATAAATTAAATAAAAAATTTAAAATTTAAAAAATTACCACGTGATTGGGTGTCATGCTAACACGCGCGCTACAGCAGGCACTTTACATTGATGAGGCACATGGCTTCACGAACAGTATAGAAAAAAGACCGGAATCTACCATTTTTAATTATTTGTGAGTCATTTTTGGCCTTTTAAACTTATTTTTAAACTATTTTACACTTTACAAATACTACTCCTTACATTATAACAATTACACACAAAAACACCAAAAATTAAATTTAGGATAAAAACTTGTCAATTTTTGCTTATTTTTAATTTTTTTTACCTTAATAATTTATTATTTTAGTTAAAAAATTTAAAATATACTAAATTTGTAGAAGATTTACAAATTTGAGAGTATTTTAAAAAAAAAATTTATATTGGCCAAGAGAGAATTGCTGCCAAAGAGAGGAGATGTTTTTATTTTTATGAAAGGGATGAAACGGGAAGAAACGAGCATTTTTTGTTAATAAATTATGAGAAAATTGACCCAGGTTAAAATGAAATTATTTATTTAATTTTTGATCAAATACGATAAAATCTCTACTATTATAATTAAAAAAATCCTGTGCCATTTATGAAAAATTTCCAAATATCTATCAACAAATAAAATGCTTGCTATTGAAATTATACTAAAACCTCTCTCCTCCACTTCAAAAGAATCTCCAACCAATGAAAGAGAGCAGATAAGGGAAAGAAAAAGAGGAATGGCGCTGCTGCTTTCATCAGCGAGCTGCTACTGCTGCAGCTGCACCAATCCAAAATTTTCTCCCTCAACGGCAACGAAGGTCTGCCTCCATGTTACTTTTTATTTAATTTTATAAAAAACTTTCAGTAACTGAGCGTGTTTCACAGCTAGAAACGCAGAACCCAAACCCAGCTCCATTGCAGAGCAGCAAACAAGTAAAGTTTGTCAAGAGCTTGGCTCCACCTTTAATGGCTGCAATTTTCGTATTATCTCCTATCTGCAACGAGCCAGGTAACTTTTAACACTCAACCTTCACTTAGACTTAGGGTCTGGTTGATATGGAGTTTCTGTGGTTATAGTTGTGATTTGAAGCCACGACTGTTGTGGAGTAGAAAAGACAATTGCTATGGAATGAAATGGAAGAAGGTAGATGTTTGACAATTACCTAGCTAATTCTGGAGTGGAGCTTGTATTAACCAGCACGCTAAGTGCGCATGAAGTTTAACTCTCTACATCAAACGTACCCACCCTTAATGGGCTTGTTTCTATAAGTACATTCATCTACCTCTGTAGCATCTATATAAGGCTTCTGCAGCGTCTTCACTGTGTGCACGAATTTTATTATTCAAAGAAAATATTGCGCTAAACTTGAATAGCCTATCTTTAAATCCTTCTTCTATTTTGTTATTTACCAGTCCATGCCGTCCAATCTTATACAACCATATAAAACTGAAGAAAAAAGTTTAACTTCATGTTAGTAGTTTTTTGAACTTAATGTAGGCAAGATTTTCTATGAAATAAATTACAATTTTGATATGTGGGATAACGTTCCATTGTGCATAAACTATAGATTGTTTTCCTTCTTAATGCTCAACCGTTTAATATCTTTGCTTTCCATAATGAGAATTTTATTGGTATATCTTTCTCAAGAATGTGCTCTGTAGTAAGTAACTAACTTGTATATCTCTCTTTGTGTCCCCAAGCCCCAGTTTATGTTAATGAGTTTACTCATGTAACTCCCAACTCTTTTTTTCTTTTTTCTTTTTAATTATTATTTTTCTATCTTAATAGAGAACAGTTATTATTTCTGTTCTTGATTCTATTCTTCATCTAAAAGTTATGTCCACATCCAAATAGTACAAACTGTTCTCATGGGATGAGCAATTCTAAGCATGAAATAACCTGATTCTAACACAATTTTAATGTGGTATCCTAATTCACAATTGTAATACTGAATGGAAAACCATGAACACTTTTAAACAGCATCAGACGTGGTTAAGCATGCTGTCTGCCTCTTGAATTATTTGAGGCTGTGCCCGACCTTCTGTTTATTTTATTATTACATCTAAAGTATTATACAGTAATCAGCTGTCAATCATTTGGATGAATAACTTCCACTTGCGTCCATTCACAATTGAATAACTTCCACGTATGATGCGGCGTGAGAGAATGAAATTCCTTGTTGATTTATGACTTGGATTCTAAGAGAGGTAAAGTTGGCATATTTGATCAGGTAAACCATCTGTACCAATGAAACTCATTTCTAATAAATTGCAGAAGCAAAGATGCAGCGATGACATCATACATAAACAGAGAAAACATTTGTTATGATATTATAAAGAACCTTTAAGATTCTTTTTTTTTAAATATCTGAGAATAATGTTTTTGCTGGCAATAATATCAGCTTCATTGTGATGTAACCAGCTGACATAAACCTTTCGTTCTCCTTCAATATGGTTTGCTTTAAACTTTTAAGATTGTTGGTGAGTACAAATAACAGATTTTGTAATGATGATGCTGTTATTGGAGCTTCTCAGGGATAATGTTCCATTGGCGCAGTTATTGTATTTTGTAATAATACAATAAAGTTTATTTTAATTGTATTCAATATGCAATAAACTAAACTTATCTGATATTATACTTTGATAATTATATTCACTGGCGTATCTCCATCTAACATGCAAACAAGATAGCAGCTGAAATTTGTTTCTCAGGAATGAATGTCTTCCATCGTGATTTAGAATACTTTTGTATGGCATGCAAGAGAAGCAAATAATCATCGATTGCTACTGTCTGACAACAGTATTGTATCATGTCTTTTTTCTATGCAAAAGTAGATTTTCATTTTGGAGCAGACAACTTTTCTTGAATTTGAGACTCTAGAAATATGACTATTACAGTATAGGATTCATTTTTTACCTTGTTTATCATAGTTTCTATCATGCTGCAGTGTCACTAGGGCAAACCATTGATATTCAAAGAGGGACCACATTGTTTCGTCAAGCTTGCATTGGGTGCCATGATGCAGGTGGAAATATAATTCAACCAGTAAGTTTCCCTTGTCTCAAGAAATCCAGATAATCATCCTTTAGAATTGTACCTTCCTCTCTAATCTATAAATTCCTTTTCTTATCAGGGTGCAACTCTCTTTCTAAAAGATTTACAAAGGTAAAAAGGCACAATTTCTCTCCTTTGTTGGTCCCAATCCAGACGACCATAAAATTTTTTTATTGCTAATATTAATTTGGATACCTCTTTACAAAATGGATCTAATTGCACTTCATTGCATTTCATACAACAAATTTTTGATAATTCAATTAATTCTTTTTTTATTTTGGGGCAAAACAGAGGATATCCTTATTGGGGGAGAGAATGGGGCACAATTTCACTCCTTTATCTTTTTGCATCAATATGCCCTGTGATACCACTCATGCCTCAACCAATAAGAAAGAAGGGAAAAAAAAAGGAAGATGAGACATTTAATGCTGTATAAAAGTATTAAATTTTCAGTAGTCAACATTTACACAAGGATACAGATTAAAAAAATTAATAAAGACCAAAGAAAACTTATTATTTTTCAAAATTCATAATATAAACTGCAAAGCTGCAAAATCGGTTAAAAATTTGAACATAGACCAGTTTGCTGTCTAATGTGATTGATAACAACTAAAATAACTGTGCAGTTAGGTTCAGTTTTCACTTTCACAGGACTTGTAGTAACTGTATAGAAATGTGATGTTAATCATTGTTTTATTCCCTGACCTTTAAGTAATATAATGCCTATATAGAAATGGAGTTGATACAGAAGACGAGATATACCGTGTGACATACTTTGGCAAGGGAAGAATGCCGGTAAGCTCTTTCCTAAGGTTCAAATTTTTGCTGATGACAAATATATACATTCTTTTCCCCACTTGGTGAAAAACAGAAGAGATTACATCCTGCGATTTTATGCAGGGGTTTGGTGAGAAATGCACACCTAGGGGCCAATGCACGTTCGGAGCACGTTTGCAGGATGAAGATATTAAGCTTTTGGCTCAGTTTGTGAAGTCACAGGCTGATCAAGGGTGGCCTAAGATAGAAAGTATGGAAGACTGATTCTTGCAACCAGAACTTGTAAAATCTTGTTTGCGTCTTCAGTGTAATTTGGTATGCTTTTTTCAAATGACAATGTATTTTATTTGAATCGTTAGATTACTAAATAGATTATTATTTACTCTTTACTTTTTAATCACAGTGGCACCTTTTTACTCGTGAGCATCAAAATTTATGCTATAAAGCTTGTTGAATTTAATGCTTAGGTGGCGTTTTGAATAGAAGGAACTTAGATCTTATGTGAGCGGGATTTGGTCCCAAGACCTTTTATATTATTCTAAAAGACGGTTGTAATTGAACTAACTACTACTAAGTGGATTTTGTCAAATTTGTAACAATGTGATTAAGGCTTTCTGAGTGAATCAACCAGGTTTAGATTATATATATATATTATGAGTGTAGTAAAAATGCAAACGTTCGTTTTTTAACTGAAGTTCGGTGTTGAATTTTAATTGAAACAGTTTTTATAAAAAGTCAATTGTTGAGTTTTAGTTAAAATAAAAAATAGATGTTTGCATCTTTAAAGATGCGGAAGTCTACATTTGAAAATTGGGCGTACATATATATATATATATATATTTTTGACTGATGTCATTATTATTTAGTGACTATTATTTATTAGATAATTATTAATATAATATTTGTACCATATCAAGTAAAAATTAATACATTAAATATCACATGAATTTATATCAAACAATTAATATATATATTGAGAGAAAACTTGCGATGATAGAATCACACTAAGAAGCAACAGCAAAGGTATCATGATCATCATGGGCTCGTGTTTGAAGCTTTGATAAGACGGGGTATTCGTTCTGGTCATTTTTTGGGCAGGTTCCTAATTGGGCCTTTTCTTTTTTTTGTGTGGGCATGGGTGGTTAGCCAAGTCAATCTCTTGTGGGCTCTCACTTTCAGGTCAGTTCATGGGCGATCCCTAGGAAATGATTGAGTGAAACTATTCAGCCCCAGCATTTACTTATTAGGTCCCTATAATAATTTTTTTAAAATCCAAATTTCCGAAAAGGACATGAAAGCAATTTGCCCTTTCCATCAGCTTATAAATGAAGAATAGTAATAATAACAACATCACATATATATATATATATATGTACATATACAATTCTTTTTTAGGTTCAGTTTTCATTTCTTAGACAAATTTGTTGTGAATGAATTTCATATGTTGAGAAGGTAAAAGAAAGAAAAATAAAAAATGGAAAATGAAAATTTTTAATTTTTTGGAAAAAAATTGAGTTAATTTCGTGGAAGATTGCAGGTTTCTTGTGGCTTCTTGATACAAACTTAGTAATGCTTTAAACTGTTGCAGTTTAAGCTATGCCATCATTTTAGAATACCGTGAGATCAAAATCAATAAATTAAAAATTGGGTGATGTTAAGTAGTTCATGATTCTTAAGTTGTTCTCGACGGTGTTATTAGGTGGTGAGTTTGTGAAGCAAATGAGTTTATAAAAACCGTTGAAGCGAAAGTAATAATTAAGTAATAAATTTAAAGTATAGGTTTAAAGATAATTTAGGTTAATCTTAAAATATGTGCCTTATTAGGGAGTTTAGGTATACTTAGGAAATAATTTAAAATAAGAAATAATTTATCTGCACCAGCGTTGCGGTGTTGGCTCTCAAACACTGTGGCACTGCTTCAATCATGCCCAGTGCTGCGCAGCTGTAGCTTTGGCCTGCAAGTACCACATCGCTACATTCTGGCATTGTAGCGCCTAGGCCTGGCAGTGATGCCTTCTCCTTTTGCCTCCTTATGTGTTCATTTGTTTCCTTGCGCACCCAACACACTTAGTTTGTTCCTCAAATTATATTACAATAATTTTTAACTAACTTTCTCACAAATTCCCTTCATCGATTCAAAATCATTCACAAAGTATCTATGATCTCTCATATCTGCATCTTCGATTACCTTCATATAATAGTGATTCCGGTTAAGTCCTTGCATAAGATGAACTTAACTAAAGGCGGTGCCTTAGTCAACATATCAACAAGATTTTCAGACAATACTATCTTTGTTAGACTAATCTCACCATTTTGAACAATCTTTCAAATGTAATGGATTCGTACATCAATATATTTAGACCTCTGATAAAACACTTGATACTTGCTTAGGTGTATGACACTCTGGCTATCATAATACACACCGGTGTTCACATCTTCAGTAGCTATGATCTCCGCGCATATGCCTTTCAACCGCACGACCTTCTTAATAGCTTCTCCAACAACTGTGTAGTCCACCTCTATGGTAGATAGTGCAACCACATGTTGTAAAACTGATCTCCAACACACACTATACCCAAACACTGTGAATACGTAACCCGTCAACGATCTCCTTTTGTCTAGATCACCTGCATAATCTGAGTCTACGTATACTCTTACCGTTACATCAATATCTTCAGCCTTTTCATACATCAATCTATGATTCGACGTCCCCCTGAAATATCTCAAAATCTATTTCACTACAAGATAGTGATCATTCTCCGGATTTACCACGTATTTACTCACCATACTCACAGCATATATTATGTTTAGTATTGTGCAAACCATTGCATACATGATGCTCCCCACTATAGTTGCATACGGTACTTTACTCATCTATAGTTTATTCTCTTTAGATGTCGGCGATTGTGTTGCTAAAAGTTTGAAATGCATGACCAAAGGAGTAGAGATAACCTTTGCATTAGATATACCAAACCTCTCTAGGATCTTGAGTATATATCGTTGTTGTGATAAGAAGACAACATCCATTCTTTCTCTTACAATATCTATACCAAATATCATATTTGCTACTTCTAAATCATTCATCTCAAACTCACCACTCAACTGCTTCTTGAGTTTCTATATTTTTTCCATATTTCTACATGCGATCAACATATCATCGACATATGTAAGCAAATACATCATCCCACTGCTCAATCTCTTAAAGTACATGTATCCATCATACTTGCTCCTATTAATCCACAAGCTATCATAAACTCATAAAATCTCCTATACTATTGTCTAGGTGATTGCTTTAACCCATATAATGACTTCTTCAATAAATAAGCATGCTTTTTTTTTTTCGGGCTTTACAAATCCTTGCAATTGGCTATATAAATCATCTTTTTAAGCTTTCTATGTAAAAAAATTATATTTACATCTATCTGTTCTAGATGTAAATCAAGATTTACACACATGGCTAACAAAATCCTAATGGATGTGTGCTTGACGACTAGAGAAAATATCTCATGAAAGTCAACTCCCTCTCTCTGAATAAAATTTTTTGTAACTAGCTTAGCTTCGAATCTTATAGGCTCTACCTCAGGTATCCCCTCCTTAACCTTATACACTCATTTACACCATACTAGTTTCTTTTGAGGTCTCTCTACCAACTCTAAGATATTATTCTTCATAAGAGAACTAATCTCTTCTTTCACGGCCTGCTGCTATTCATTTTTATTTTCACGCTTCATAGTCTCACCATATATTCTAGGTTCATCAAATTCAAAAGTGTAAGTATAGTTAAAGGCGTGAGCAACCAAATCTGCTTTATGCATACCTGATTTATAGGTTAATCATTCTCATTAGCCTATCTCTAGCTAACTAGTACTTTTCAAGTTCCATCTCAGGAGTCCTAGTCTGTCTTTGGGTGAACTTGGAGGAATTTTTCGGTGTTCTTGGCTCATCCTTAAGGATCTCCTTGTTGAAGTGTTAATCTGGGGGTGTATTAGATATGCAGTCAAGTCTCACCTTAAATTCTGTTTACTCAGGTACTGAGTCTTTCTTGAACACAAATTCTTCTTTCTTATCTTTTTGGGAGTCTTTCAACATTGTCATCTCATCGAATGTCATGTCATGGATTATGATACTTCTTGGTGGTGTCAACTCTCTACACCACATCATGTATCCTTTCACACATTTGGGATACGCTATGAATACCCTTTTGATATCTCTAGGTTCCAATTTTCCCTTAGTGACATGAACAAAGACAGGGTAATTAAAAATTCTGTGGCGGTCATACTTGAGATGGCTGCCAGACCATTTCTCTTCGGGTGTCTTGAAGTCTATCGCCAATGAGGGACTTCTCCCAGCTATTACCACAGCTTCTCTTTAGAATACCTTGGAAATCTTTGCATTGGTAAGCATGCATCTAACCCTTTCAAGTAGGGTTCTATTCATTCTTCCAGCTATACCATTTAACTGCAGTGTTGATCTTATAGTTCTATACCTTGCAATCCCATGCTTGGCACAAAACCCACAAACTCTCTATTGCAAAATCCGACGCCATTGTTAATTCTTAGCCTCTTAACCCTTTTGCCAGTCTGATTCTCAACAAGAGCTTTTCAAGTTTTAAACGTATTAAACACTTGATCTTTACTCTTCAACCATAAACCTACAGCTCCCTCAAATAAACATCAATAAAACTAAGAAAATACCTAGCCCACCATGAGTCGCTGTCTGAGTTAGTTCCCAAATATCTGAGTATATGTAGTCAAGAATCATTTTAGTTTTGTGCTCACCGGTACTAAACATCACTCTATGTGCTTTCCTAAGCACACAATGCTAACAAAACTCTAATAGTTGAAATTTATCCTCACAAAATGCCTTTTGAATAAAATAACTTATTCAGGTTTCTTTCTCATAGGTGTGCTAGTCTAAGATGTGATAACTTAGTTTGCATATTCTGATTATCTATGAAGAAAAATACATAACCACTTACGAATTTTTCCTTCACCATATAAACATCATTGTACTTCTCACCTCTCATTAACACCATAAAATCCCTTAATACTTTTAAAACCCATTTGTTGATTGATAGGAGCGTAGAAGCACTAGTATGATTTGTACCTACATTTTGTCTATTTAATTATATTTTTTTAAATTATAAATAGATGTATGATAGAAAATGTGACGCATAGAAATAAACGAGAGGTGAATCGGACGTCAAACGAAGAAGTTATGCTCAAAATATGAAAAAAGTACCAGGGCTAGGCGCCGCAGCGCCAGAAGACTGAGCGCCGCGGTGCCCAGGTCAGTAGCTAAGCTTTGGGGCACCCACAACCCAGCACCACAGTGCCTGGTGAGACTTCCCAAAGTCGTATTTTTAGGTCTTGGCTCCACGACGCCAAGCCCCCAGCGCTGCGGTGCCCGTACGACATATAAAATCCCCTCTCAACTCTCATATTTCAATGTGGATTCGAAGTCCCTCGCCCTTAGGGTTTCTCATACCAACAAAAATACTCTTTTGAGGTCAAATACAAAGACTTTTGAGAGGAAAAAATGTAAAGAAAGAATTCACAACACAATCAAAATGTAAAGAAAGAATTCAAGATCAAGTTTCAAGCTTCAAGTCAAGATTGAGAGAGAAACAACCCAATGCGTCTTCTTGATTAGTTTTTCTTCTATTTTCTTATCATTATGTTCTTGTTCTTATTGTTCTTCATGGATTGGTTGGATACTTTTGGTTTTGTGATGAGCTAAACTTGTTATTCTAGGGTTAGACTATGTGAACCTAGTATATAGTTGAATTTTATTAATTCTTAGTTTATGAACTTAATTATGATAATTGATTCATTATATCTTGTGTTTATTTCTTTCATTATATCTGGCCAATATTATGAATGATTGAGGAACCATGATGAACTCGACAGAGGGATTTATGTATTTAGTCTAGGGTAGTTTGATGCATGATCATAGGGTAATAACTATGAGTTCCATCTAGGATAGACATATACCTAGGTGGCATGTATGGTATAATTTAGACTTGATCTTAATGAATTACATTCTAATTTGATTACCATAGACATATAGGTGATTGTTAGAATGTGTAATATAGTCACTTGACCATCGACAGAGGCTTGTGATGAGATTAGTGTCTAAGCCAATAAATTGGTATTAAGGGATTAACTAAGTAGTTAATGAGTCCAATGAAATATTAAGGGATGAGTCAAAATCCTAAATTATATTTATTTATGAAGTATATCTTTTACTTTTGTTCAGTTTAATTGATTGAGTAGATTAGTTAAATAAATTTTAGATTGTAGTTTTTTGAATAAAAGTTAAGTAGGTACAATTTAGTACTTGATTTATAGAATTAGATTGCATAGTCCCCGTGGGATCGATACTTGAACTTTAAATCTTATATTACTTGATACGATAACGTGCGCTTGTGCTTAGCTAGTATATTACCCAATCATCGATCCTGTGGAATACCTATTCTAGTCTAAAGTCCATAGAAAGATCAAGTTTGCTATGAGGTTAGGAACATACCTAACTTTTGTCAACTCTCTCACTCGCCCATCATGCATTCTAAGTTTGATGCTACAAATTTTCATCATTTGACATGCAACTACCCATTAATACCTTACCACCATTAATGGACTGAAAATTTATAAATCAAGACTTGCGTGGGTATATGTGAAAGTTATTACAAGAACAAGAATCCATTGTTCTGTACTCTTACCATAAGTAGTAATTAGAGTTTCTGTGCTGTCGTAGCTATTGTCATAGACAAGCGTAACATCTACTTTCTTTTTGTCTCGTGCTTTCTTCTTTGGATAGCTCTTTATAAAATGTCTCTCTTTCATACAGCAATAGCATTTTGTATGAGACCTGAACTTTGATCTAGAGTTCTTCTTCTTTCAATCTCTATGTGATGACCTTCCTATTACACATAAACTTTTTGCATTGTCCTTAATCTACTTTTCTAATAATTTTGAGTTTAATGATGATTTCACATTGCTCAAGTGTTAAACTATTTCTAGTAGAGTAACGTATAAAAAAATTCTCATAACTCTTCAGAAGTGAACTCAACAGAATAATTGCCTTATCTTCATTCTCTATCTTGATATTGATAGATTCAAGATCAATAATGATCTTGTTGAAGTCGTCTATTGTTCTTTCATCGGTGTCCCCTTTGACATGGACAACTGATACAGCTTCTTCTTTATATGTAATATGTTGGCCAAAGACTTCCGCATATAAAGAGAGTCAAGCTTCTTCTAAAGACCAATTGTCGTTGTCTCACATGCTACTTCCCTCAGTCTTCATTGCTCAATAACAAAACAATTGTACTGTGAGATTTTTCTTGAATGTCTCTTCTTTTCACTTCAGCCTTAGATGACTCTAGCGTTTTTTCGTCTTCACTAAATAGAGCTGTAATTTTCTCTAATGCTGAGCTTAACTGTTGGTTCACCAACAACGCCTCAACCTTCATCTTTCACATATTGAAGTTATTCGTCTATTTGAATTTTTCTACCTCATACTTGGGTGTGACCATGTTTGCTTGAAACCAAGCTCTGATACTAGTTTGTTGAAATAAAAGCAATAATCAAGCAATAAACTTAAAGTATATAACGTAGCAACTAAGCAATTAAGAAAAGTATAGAGAGAAAGTAGAAGAAAAATACACACAAAATTTACGTGATTTGGCAACTTGCTTACGTCCACAGTAGATCAAGATCACACTATTTTATTATTGATCACAAGACACTCACAAAGTATGCTTTTTATAAGAAACAACTCAAGAACACAATTCTTTCTTATAGACTAGGAGTTTCTCTCACAAAGAATAACTAAGCTCACAAAACACCAAAATTATTGTGATGTTCACTAAGATGTATTTACAATCTAATAGAGAGTTTTATATAGGCTTTGGGACAACTTAAGTTAACCTTAAAACATGTGAGAGTCGTATTAGGGAGTCCAAGTACACTTGGGAAACAATCCAAAATGGAAAACAACTTTTTTGTACCAACGTCGCAGCGCTGCTTGATCCCGCCTAGCGCAGCGGCGCTGCATTCTGGTGTCGCAGTGCTGTAGCTTCAGCCTGTGAGCGTCGTGGCATTACATCCTAACACCGCAACGCCCAGGCTTGGGTAGCAATGCCTTCTCTATTCGCCTCCTTACACGTCCGTTTTACTTTCTTGCATATCCAACGCACTTGACTTATTCCCTAAATTATATTATAATAATTTTTTCATAAAAATAAATATAAATAATGAATTTTGTTTTTTTATTTTTATTGAAGAGAATTTTAGAATTAAATGAGTTTTAAATAATTCTTTAATATTTATATTTTTAAAGTGGGATTTGATGAGATACAAATGGGGTTAAATAGCTCATACTCAAATGATTAGCCAGATTTTGAAAATCAGAATATGCTTATGTTATTATCATTTTGTGATCCTAAAATTATGATGGTAATAATTTTATAATAATTGCTCTTGGTAGTGTTTCTAGCATTTCTCAATTGAAATAAACTTTACATATTGTAATTGTTGCCGAGTGATGGGATGATAACGAATTTTACAAGTTATGGTACCGCTAAGAACTTACATTAGAGTAGTATATATATATATGACGTGGGTGCCAGTGATTTAACTGTTAAAGTATCTTTGGTTGAAATAAGAATTAAAAGGCAGAGAGTTTAAGTTTTGCTGAGGAGGAATTTAATTTATATTGTGATATAATAAGAAAAAAAAGTATTATAGCTATTGATGCGGATTATGTGAGCCACTGCACGGCAGATTTTAGTTGATTGATGTGACATATCTGGTTGTAGACTCATTGACTTTTTGTTAGTTTGTACACATTTGTTGGTCGCTGTTGCGACTCCGCCGACGTTGCTGCCCATACATTCCATTTATAATTTTGGAATTTAGCTACTGCTGCCATTTATCATTGGACAAATAACCAGTCTATTGAACAAACATTACTTATAAGCAGCCGCTTAATCCTAAATTTGATAGAAACGTAAATTTCGGTCGCACTCAATCATTTTTGTAGTCATCTGAACCTGAATAATATTTTTTTAATATTAATATTTTGCTAAGGATTTAAATTGGTAGTCATACATTGGTGGGGATATATGGACTCATATGATGATATTTTTGTACTGTCCTTTACTATGTGAAGATTGCTTTTATATTTTCTTAGTGAATGTTATTTTTGTCTCTCCTACGTTAACGTAATAGATCGATTTTGTAATAGCTTGTGTGACTTGGCCTAAAGTCTATACCCCGATTGGGGCTTAGTTGGTTTTCTTTATAAAAATAGTTTAAGTTTGGATATATGTCAGTATTTCAATAATCTCTTATTGTAATCCATAAGTCTTTTAATTCAATTTCATTGATTTAAAAAAAACAAAAGACCTACTAAGCTTTTAAAGACATCCTTATTCAAGTTGTAGGACATCTTTATTCTTTGGCTTAATAAAAATACCCAATAAAACATGAGCATATTTAAAATTTTAAAATATATCTAATCATTTTAATAGAGCCATTTAACCGTCATTTTTATAAGGTATTTTTTTAGTCACAGATTTTAGTTGGTTGATGTGACACATCTAATTGTAGACTCATTGACTTTTTGTTAGTTTGTACACATCTGCTGGTCGCTACCGCGACTCCGTTGACGTTGCTGCCCATACATTCCATTTATAATTTTGGAATTCAGCTGTTGTTGCCATTTACTATTGGACAAATAACCAGTCTATTGAACAAACATTACTTATAAGTGGTCGCTTAGTCCTAAATTCGATAGAAATGTAAATTTTGGTCGCACTCAATCATTCTTGTAGTCATCGGAACCTGAATAATATTTTTTTAATATTAATATTTTGCTAAGGATTTAAATTGGTAGTCATATATTGGTGGGGATATATGGATTCATATGATGATATTTTTGTATTGTCCTCTACTATGTGACAAACATTACTTATAAGTGGCCGCTTAGTCCTAAATTCGATAGAAATGTAAATTTTGGTCGCACTCAATCATTCTTGTAGTCATCGGAACCTGAATAATATTTTTTTAATATTAATATTTTGCTAAGGATTTAAATTGGTAGTCATTTATTGGTGGGGATATATGGATTCATATGATGATATTTTTGTATTGTCCTCTACTATGTGAAGATTGCTTTTATATTTCCAAATAAAATCCAACACAACTCAATTATTCATTTAAACTACAAAATGAGCATACTCATGAAAAACAAAAATGATCATCATAATCTTGAATTATTTTCTTGTTGGTTCAAAACATACATACAAATATACATGCCTACAACTACTATGCATAAAGTAAAGAGTGTTATTTAGTACATTTCGAATTCGGCCCACTACTCGGCAATAGGAGAATTAGCAGCTTGCGTACCGAGACCTGCACCTAGGAAAGGGGTTTAGAAAATATAAAACACAAAACGGGTGAACTAAAGGAGCTCAGTGAGTGCAAATAAAATTTCAATAAAATAACATCATGAATAGATAGCAAATTCTAAAGTTCATGTAGAAAGCATGCTTCTAAAACTGATGTAAAACTGTAAAACGGTTCCTAACATTATATGCTATTGAAATATTGCCTAGTGGGTTTTATCTACATCTTTGGAAAACCACATTCAGAATCTGTATAACATAATAACTGTTGTGTGCATATAAATGCATAAATGCTATTGGTAAATCGAAAACTAGTAAAATCCTCGCTCGGCCATTTTCTTTCTAAACTGTACCAATGGTAACCCTAAAGCTCTATACTCACGCAGCGACTCAACTAGCACCGCACACGTGAGTAGATCACGGGGCACCTCAACTAGCAGCACCCATAGTGACATCTCAAGACATCTCACTGGCTATGCAGCGGAATCCTACATCGCATACATATAGCGAGACAATACCCCGTACACATAGGGCGACTCACATGACTCGATATCTCGACTTCCCAGAGTTAGTGACACACCCCCAAGACTTGGCCATATGCACGGGATATACCGGCCAGGTCTAATACAATCATCACCACTATAATCTGAGGGTATCAATGGCCTTTAAAATAAATGCAAAAATTTTAAAACTATTTCTTAAACCGAACATGTAAAAGCATGTCTATGAATATATATCAAGATCATAAATCGTGTTTATGCATCGAAAGCTCATAAAACATACATATTCATTATGCGAAAATATAATAAACGAAAAGTAAAAGAAATGGCAGATTTTTACTCACAACCGCTCCACACTCAATTTCGCTCCCCGCTCAATTTCGCTCCCAATTCTGCTCCTGTTATCGCTCTCGGTTATCTTCACCTACGCGCCATAAATGACATTTAGAACCAAATCAAATGCTGGAATCTCATTTAACTACTAAATGCCCTAATCGGCATACAAAGCCCGAATGCATACTACTTCCCGATTTTTATTTACGGAGTCATTTAATCTAATCTAACTCACCATCCGGCGCCCTGAAAATTATTGCACACCCTATAACATGGTTGGACATACATGCCCTTCACCTTTCTAAAATGGACAATTATGTCCCGTTTTCTTCATTTTTGGTTTTTCCATCAACCATATACATTCAATTTACAATATGCACCATTTACACACAACAACTCAATCAAAACACCACTCAATCCCTAACTTCCCAAAAGTGGCAGAATTTCACCCTAAGTTCCAACACATTCTTTTTCTCAATTTCTTGTTCCAATTACAACAAAATCAAGCCAATTTCATTCTAAAGCCCTAATTACAACCAATTGAAATCTCTACAACAAAATCACCAAAAACCTTAATTCTTACCTTGCCAATTTCTTTAAATTGATGACTCCTTCAAGCTCTACACTAAAATACAATTCAATCTAAGCCAAGAATACACACAAGAACATCAATTTCAGCATTCTTGAAAGCTTACTTATCAAACTCATAAAACAATGCTTTTCTTACCTCTTTTTCTTGAATTTCCACTAATTGAGGCTTCGATTAAGCTTAGGGATTCATATGTAACCTTATTTTAGCTTGATTACACATGAAAAATCATGAAAAAAAAACTAAAATTTCACTGTAGCAGCACTTTCCCCCCTTGCACGAATTTGTTCTCTTTTGCTCTAAGTGTTTGCTTTTCATCTCTTGAAAATTCTGCAACCTTCCAACATATATATAGTGCTCCCTCAATTGACCATTTTGCCCTTCAACTTACTCAAAACTTCTAATTTGCCATTAGTTCAAACGAAAAGATTTAATTGGTTCCTTTGTAACTATCTAGTTAGAATAGTCAAAAGAACTAACTAGAGTTTTCAACTTGGCAATCCATGAGATTGCTTCTACTTGGTCCATTCCTTAATATATGGATTGTATTTCTCAACAAAGGCTTGTTCCATACATAACCCTTAAATGAAAATTCATGTAGTAAATTAGGATTTCCTTTTCTAAGCCAATAGAGAAAAATTCCAAAAATATTCTAGGGTCATCCGGCGCATCGATCGAGTGTGAAATTACTAAATTAGGTCTAATATCTCTCACGTGCACTATAAAGGGAATATTTCTAATAGGGTTAAAATCGAGTAACCCTACGGTGTCTTATTTGCTCTATACCAAAATCTAGGCGCCAATACTACTAATAGGGATTGGATATTACAAAGTCTATATTAGAATTACTAATAATCATGTATGTCTAGAGAATTTTATTCTAAAGTCATCTCAAAATATTCCATAATTGAGTCCCAAGATCCCTTTATCTCTTGTCCAAGAGTACAACTACACCATTCGGATAAAGCTTACTCTTCTTCCCCTATGTTTCACCCAGTTCATTAAATTGGCAGCATTTCTATTATCTTTCCTAGATAACTCTAACTTGTTCACATTGTTAAAGGGAATGTCAATTCCACACTTTTGGAACTCCTCTTCCCAAGTAAGCAACATGCTGTGAGGAACAACAATAACAAACCCGCAATTTTGATATTGTCTCATGTATGAATCCAAAAAGACTATCTTATGTGGGTTTTTTAGTTCTTAAAGGCTTTTCCCTCCATTTATTTTCTTCCAAATGAATTCCAAGCCTTCACTCTAATGTAAAAACATGTTTTTAACACTAGTAGCAAGGTTCCATAAGTACCTTCTACATGATAACCAAAACAACAATCAGATTCTAGAGCATGAAGCTCTTTCCCTTAAACACTTCGCCTACAATATAGCATAAAAAAGTTTCAAAATATCAAATATATTGACCTATTTGTTTTCTTTAATTTAGAAAAGTAGAAATTACTTATACTTGATTGTACCTTATCTGCAGCCTTCCATTCGCACATAGAGGTCAAATGTCCCTATAGAAGAACCACATTTGATGGTGTGTTGAATTTCTTTTCAGATAGAATCAATAAAAATGATTCATATAGAAATTATTCAATTACTTGTGACACATTGTTTAAGATAATAATAATAATAATTATTATTATTATTATTATTTTTATTACTATTATTATTATTATGTAAAAAATAACAAGTAATTAATTTTATCTATATATATTAATGATACTACTTTTTTCGTTCCAAAATATTTTCTCATTTAGGACTTATGGTTTACTATATTTCAAATATTCAATTGCTATTAAAAATTATTGTACAAAGAAAATCTTTAAAATATATATTTTATTACAGTCTTAAGTGTAAAAATAGTTCACTATATTATTTAATTGCTAATAGTTTAATTTATTTAATTATTTAATTACTAATTTATATTTAAAAATTAAATAATTAAATATATTAATTAATAATTAAATAAATAAAATATAATAATAACTATATTTTATTAAAATTTAAATAACAACACTAAAATTAAATTAAATATTAATTTAATTAATAACTAATGTTGATAAAAAAAAATATTTTTGAGCCAACAAGCTTTAAATTTATTTTTGTGTGAAAATAGAACTCTGGGCTTTGTCTCTGTCGGGCTATGATCTTGGGCTTTCTGAGCTTTTGCTTCGTTTGTCCCTACAAACACCAAGAAAACACTCTCGTTAAGATCTCGCTAGTAGTGGTTCGAGCGAAGACCCTCCAATATTTAAGTTAGCTCATTGGTGGACTGTATGGAAGTCAAAAGAATATTGAGAGAGTTTTCCAATTTGAAGTACGAGAAATTAGAACCGATTTTTAGTTGTTTCTTCTCTTTATATAGCATCGGGTCTAGAGGACTTGTAGATGGATATTTAGGCTATCACTGAATTGCTTAGCGTGAATGAGGACAGACAACCAGATGTCCGTGTAGCGTGATTTGGGGGATATTATTTTCCAAATTTAAAGATATTTCTTTAATGGTGGTTAGGCTGTCACACTTATTAGCTTGTCTTATTTAGATCATTGACTTAACGTTTCCTTCATGGTTTGAAAAGTTGACCTTCTGAAATAGCCAACCCGGCTGCTCGGCATTCTTTGTGATTTGGGCAGCCTCTAGAATACTTACTAATAATGGCTTAGCTTATTTACTGTGTCAGCTGCTCGGGATGTTCATACCATCCTAGTTAGGGCCTTTATAAGTGTTTGGCGGAGTGCGGGGTTATATAGTTTGGTCTAAGTTTAGGTAGACTTGAGCTGGTTAGAGTGATGAGATGATTTTTTTGAGCAGTTTTTGGTTTTCGAGCCTGTCTCCTCAAATGGAGCTAGTTGTTGGCCTTAATATCGGGCCTTTGGGAATTTTTTAAAAGGAACAATGGTCTACTGGTTTCTAGTTTTGATTAATCAAAGCTAGAAACTTTACTCTTGTTTGCCTTTTTTGCTCGATATGTGCTATCTCAGAAGAATAGGCTCGCGTTGTTGTTGCTAGGTGTTTAAAATATTACCTAGGTATATGCGTTGTAGTTGTTGATGTTTATGGTATTTCCATTGCTCGGTGTCTAATATACTACCTCGGTATACATGTTGTAGCTGTTCTGTGTCTGTGGTTTTGTTGTTGCTCGATGTCTAATATGTTTCAGTGTCCACTGTATATTTTGAGAAAGTTCAGCTAGTTCTGAGTAAGTTGATTCTTGTTACCCTAATGCTTACTTTGTATTCCTTTCTCGAATCTTTGGTATTTAAGACTTATTATGACATGGATTTTGAAACGTCATGCTTGTAGTATTTGAAGAGGTGCTCAAAATATAGAGATCAATCTCAACCATCAGTTTATCTTGCATTGTACGGCTGGGAGAATAAAATGGAACGTCGCATTCGTTCAGAACCAATGTGACGTTGTGGCGGCTTAGAAGATCTGGTCCTTTGATTTTTGAATTGAACAACTTAGATTAAAGGCAGTTGAGGAGATGTGCATTAATGGTGTCTGCTGACGTGAAACGAAGTGTTAGTCATTTCAGAGAATGTCTCTTGAATCTACATAATGTTCGTAACCGTTCATCCCAACTGAACGACCACGATTCTCTTCATCCCAAAGGCTAAAAGAGTCCATTTAGGTGAAACTTTCCCTCTTGCTTACTGTCTTCTTCCTATAGTAACTTTGTGACCTTCAAAGGATTCTAGTTTATACATTTTTTAGTACTTGTGGTGATCATTTCCAGTAGAGTGTATTTATAGGTTAGTTACTCATCTTCCTCATTTTTTTTAAGTTCTTTGTTATGTCTAATTTGTTGTATGTTTTCACTGTGCATTTTATTTATGATACCCAATATTATGCCATATTTAGAATCTTAATGCTGCCTATTTTCTTATTTTGCCTTTTTTTCTTGTGGTGTGGTTGCCCTATTTTCTTGCCCTTAGTGTTAGTTAAGTTCCTAGGAAAAACAATTTTAATGGCCTCAGGAAATAGAAATGATTAAGGCATTTCTGCCATTAACATGGCTGCCGAAGAATATGTTGAAAGTCCTAAGGTCCCATTTATCAGAAGGATAAGTGGGGCTAGTAGAGGTGATATGGCTTCCACCTTAGAGGTGATGTAGTCTTCTAATTAGTGGTTACCGACAACCCTGAACTGATCTTAGGTATAGAGGGTGAGGATGATTTAGAGGTGACCCTGAGGATCCTACTCGAGAGCTTCTAGGGCTTTTTGATGTTGAAATCCTAGAGTTCGAGCTGGATCGGAGATATTAAAGATCCATTATGACCCAGACAGATCTAGATTCTTTAAGAGCAACATATAATATCCCCGAATCAGTAACCCTTAGCCTTTCATTTGATGATTTTTTTAGCAACCCTTATGATTAGGAAATGTCGATCTATGTCAAGTTTCTCTGACTTAGACTTAGGCTACCCATACACCGTTACTTTGCCAAAATGGTAGCTTATCTAGATGTAGCTCTCTTCCAGTTAGTTCTTACCTCGTGGAGAGTTTTGGTTGGTCTGTATATCTTGTAAGCAAGGGTAGAGCTGTCCTCACCTCACTATCAGGAGTTGCACCACTTATATCATTTTAGGAGCAATGTTGGAGAACAAAAAGGCTTCTATTACCTCTATTTTCATGGGTTCCAAAACCCCATCCCTAGTCGCCCTTCTTCTATCAAGAGCTGGAAGGAAAATTGGCTCTTCATTAGGGGTGAGTGAGGTTAGGTGGTCCCTAAGTGGAGAAGAGGGAACTAGGTCGTCCCTTTAAATTTCATGTTAAACGCAGATCGTTCTTTTTCTCCTATATTTTAACTGTTCTCTTTCATCATCTTTTTTAATTAACAGTTGAATGGGCGTATTTAGATTGAAGTTGTTATCGTACATATTTCTCCTATACAGGATTTACTATCTTCTTTCAATCTTGTATAATCAAGCCTGGTGTCTAGAGTCCCTAGTAAAATATCATGTAGATATAGTAAGTCATTTGAGCCGTTCTTGCATTTTTCTTCTTTGACTTGAACTACCATTTTATTTATTAATTTCACTTCTATTTTGCAAAATGGCTGAGCAAGGTAGAGGTGACAAAAAAAAGAAGGGGCGAGTTGAAAGCCCTAGTTCATCATCAAGAGGTCAGGGTAACCTCAAATTAGACAGTATGATAAGGTTCCTTTTAACCCTGAAGGAAGAGGTCGAGGCAAGGCTCCAGCAAGAGGGAGATACTGGGCCGATTGACCAAACTGGTATAGGCTAAGGAAGCCCCCAGAGAGGCAGAGACTTAGGGGTATCTAGGGGTAGAAGGAGTGCTAGCCCCGCCCTCTCTAGTTAGAGGCTAAACGACTTTGGTTCGAACACCTGTGCAAACTTCCCCTCAACCTCCGAGATTAATTGAGGAGTCCAACTGGGTTCAAAAGTGCCTTTAATAAAGGAGGGCCCCCCATGATGTATACTTTAGTAGCTCAGCACAATCGTACACTATTATATAAAGTAATAATAGGATTTTAAGTCCAAGTATCTATTGTCGGGGATCTAGTACATGTGGGTGTATGCATGTGCAATTACGTCTATTGCCTAAACTACGTATCAAATACGAATTTAACGCAGTGAAAGCGTAAATTATACAATAAACACAATAAATAAAATATATTAATCACATTAATATATTAGTAAGGTTGAGAACTCACCTCAACATGTAACATTATACACATATTTTCTCAAAGTCCATATGAAGACCAACTCGTGTACAGGTTTAGTCACCAACACAGTAAGCTTGGTGAGCTAGAACAGCCCTATATTCAGCACGAGATTAACTCTTAATCCCTAAAATGGTCGAGTGTGTGTTTTTATCATTTTCTCGAAAAGGATAAGAAATAGAGAATGAAGCAATTCATAATTGCTTCCATGGCACATAGAGAAAAATGAAACAATTTCATTATTCTCCTTTTTTTTTTCTTCTTCTCTCGGCCATTTCTTTTTTCCTTTTCTCTTCTCCATTTCTTTTTTCTCCTCTAACGGGCACATACTTATACACATACTTCATAATCTCTCTCTTAGTTAATTCCTTAATACAAATTAATTGGCTAGACTCTAATCTCATTACAAGTTATGGCAATCAGAATAAAATGAATTCATTAAGACTAGGTCTAAATTATACCATACATACCATCTAGGTATATCTATATCATATATAGAACTCATAGTTGTTACCTAATAACCATGCATCAATTTATTCTATGCTAAACACATGAATCGATCCGTCGCGTTCATCATGGTTCCTCAATCATTCAAAATATTGGCCAGAAATAATGAAATTATTAAGCTCAAGATAGAATGAATCAATTATATATATATTATGTTTATAAACTAAGAATCAATTAAATTCAATTACATACTAGGTTTAAAAGTCTAACCCTAGATCAACAATATTTAGCTCATCACAAACTCAAGTGTATCAAACCAATCCATGAATAACAACAAGAGCAAGAACATAATAATAAGAAAAGAGAAGAAAAACTAATAAAGAAAACTCATTGGGATGCTTCTCTCTCAATCTTAACTTGAGTGCTTGAGTCTTAAACTTGAATCTTCAATTTTGGCTTTAATCTCTTAAATTTATATTGTGAATTATTTCTCTAAGATTTGCCTCTTAAAAAGTCTATGTTTTTGCTCATAAAAGAGTGCTTTTATATGTATGAGAAATCCTAGGGTCAAAGGCCTTCGAATCCAAGTTGAAATAAGACAAATAGAAAGGTCTTTTATTAGTCGCACGGGCTTTAGCGCTGCGGCACTGAGATCTGGAAATGCAAAGAGTGTGGAGGCTACCTGGGTGTTGCGGCATTGGGGTTGGGCACCGTAGCGCTCAACCTTGGATTTAAGCGCTCTTGTATTTTGAGTGCAACTTCTTCATTTCTAGTCCGTTTTACCTCCCATCTATTCCGAATCATCACATTTTCTATCGTGCACCTATTTATAATAAAACAACACAATCAAATAGCCAAAAAATTATAAATTTGAGAAAAATTCCGTTTCAGAGTACAAATCATACTAATGCTTTTACGCCCCTATCACCCCTCTAATTGTGACTCCCAGTGTGCTAATACCCGAGAGGACAAAGGGATTAGGCATACATGGTTCCAGTGATGTAGAAGCTAGAACATTACGTGGACCCTACTTGGGCAACTCAAATCTTTGCCCTAGACTCTATCACAGGGTTTCAAGCTGCAATAGGCTCAGCTCTCGATGTAAGGCTCATTTATTCCTTTTCTTTATCCTTCTATTTATTTTCTAATCTTATCTAACTAATTTTTGTTTGACAGTTTGCCTTTGATTTTTCTTGATTTCAAACCGAGATTACAAATATGATGGCAAGAGCCCATCAAGTTGAGGAGAATCTTAGAAAAGCAAGGTAGGAGGCACAACAAGCCAAGAGAGAGGCCGATTAAGAATACAAAAAGGCACAGAAACTAGTCAAGCAAATAAAGGGTCTTGAGACTGGTTGAACTGAGGCAGAGAGCAGGGTGTTCCAGTTGGAGCTCTAAAAAACATTATTAGGGCAGGAAATGGCTAACTCCTTGGTTATTGCTAAGAGCAGAACCTCTAAGCGGGTTAACCAAAATGCTGAACCGAAGAGGCAGTTCGTTACGGTATAGTGGGAGAGAAAACTGAAGAGCAGATCAAAGCTGATCTAGTTGCTCGGGTTAAAGAACTTTAAGGCTCCTGGTCGACTGGTCATTCTGATAGATTCTGCCAAGGCATGGTTGAGGGTTTCTAGAGGTCGATCAGCCTCTTCGAGGAGAGCTATCTAGAGATCAACCTGTAATAGATATAGGACATGTTTTCAAAAGGGCAAGAATCTGAAGGAGAGACTTTCCAAGCTCAAGGTGTGGAGGCCTTTGACTTGGTCCCAGTTGTTGAAGTTGCTGATGCTGCCCTTCAAACTCCTCTAGTAGTTACTCTAAACTCTTCTCAACAGCAAAGCCCTACTCCCGCTCTACTTAAGGCTACAACCCAAGCTTCTCAGAATGAGACACCTCAGGCCATCCCTCTACTATCAGGGGAGGCCTCATCTACTACTACTGTGGGCTTAAGGAGTGCACTGATATTGATTTGTGGTCCTTTGACACTGTCCGAGTTGCCTACGAAGCTTTTGTTTTTTTCTTTTCATCTCATGTATTTCTTTTTTATGACTTTCTTATAATTTGAGCCACAATGCCAAACTATATTTGTTTTTTCTTATTGATGAATGTTAAATTTCTCTTTTTTGTCTCTTAATAAAATGTACACCTTTACTAGTCTTCTGGTCTACCTTGCTTGCTTAATTTTTTGAAAAGTGTTTTGATTTATGTTGAAATCATTTAAGAATTGTCATATTTCTGAATGAAGAAATCATGTTCGAGTCCGTGGATGTAACTTGTATCTTGCATATTAATATTGTTGTTGTTCGAAGGAATCTTACTTAAACTTTTAATGCATGCTAGGTATATTTTGGAAGCTAACAGTCTTTAAACATATATAGCTGAAAAAAATACCAACTAGGATGAAAAATTATATTTAGAATTCAAAATATATTAAGTGTACCTTCATGAGTTATGAGGCAACCCCTTTGAGTGATGTACCTTCTAAAGGATAACCTTACGGAGTGTTAATATGCTCGGCTAATTCTAGGTAACCTCTTGAGTGCCGCACCTTTATAGAGACTACCTCTAAGAGCGTTAACCCTGCCCGGTTGATTTTGGGTAACCTCTTGAGTGCTACACCGCTACAAAGACTACCTCAAAGAGTGTTAACCTGCTTGTCTGATTCTGGGCAACCTCTTGAGTGCTGCACCCCTGCAGGGAATACCTCTAAGAGCATTAACCCTGCTCGGTCTATCCTAGGTAACTTCTTGAGTGTCACACCCTTACAAAGACTATCTCGAAGAATGTTATATTGGGTGCGACGTTTCAGTTCAAAACCGTATTAGATATATGCATGTGATTTGTGTTCATTATTTTTAATACATATACATGCATCTCATACATAATATGCGCAGTGAAAGTTAAAAATCTAATTTTTTAAATATAGAACACAATAGCTTTTGTATTTATTACATTAATAAAATTAAATAGACATTAATCATATTAATACAAAGATTGAGAATAATCACCTCTCAAGCTTTTGGAGTAGTTTAAGTTTGAGTACCGCCAGAAATGGATCCGTTGATAATTCTAGAAACCAACGGTGGTGGCTTAATTGTTTAGAGTAGCAGCTTTAATTCCAGTACTGATTTAATAGTTAAACCCCGATATTAACTCATAATCTCTAGTTTAACACTTAAACTACAAAGCTGTTTATTTTACCCTTAATCAACACTTGATCAATAAAATAAAAGGTTTTATTATTACAACAAGTAGCCTTAATTGAGATGAAAATGAACATCAACATTTGAAAAACTAAAATAATAAAAAAACAACTTTTCATTCTCTCTCCATGTATGGCTGCCCACCAATTGTTGTAACAAAAAATGAGATTTGTTTCAATTTCACATTTTTATTATAATTAAGATTTAACTTAACCTTAGAGTTAATTATTAACCTTAGTTAAGTTAATTTATTATTTAACTAAATAATAATTTTTTTAATTATTATAATATTTTATTAATTAACCAAACCCAAATTAATAATTAATCTTGGTTGGGTTAGCAAAACTTGGCCACTAAGTAATTAATAAAATATTCAATTAACTTAACTCAAGTTAACCTTTAACTAAAGTTAAATGTTAACTTTTCCAACAATTAAGTAATGAAATAATTAATTAACCTAACCTTAGTTAACAATTAACCTAGGTTAAATTAAACACTATTTAATTATTAAATATTCTTTTAACCTAACCATATGGTTAACTCTTGACCATACTTAAGTTAAGTATTTATTTAACACTTAAATAAATAAATATTGATGTGATATTTCTATATCTTAAAATTAAGCCCAAGTATATGCTATCGTAATAAGTAATAAAATGATTTATTAAGTTAGATGTTGAATCCACGGGAATAATTTTATTTTTTACAAAGTACTAAAATTATATCTTTCTTGTAATTACAAAAAAATCAAATCTTAATTTTGCAATAAATTTAAGTAACATAAAAGTTCAGAAAGTAAATGACACAACTAAAATAAAATAAGAAGATAACAATATAGAGAAAGCCTAGAGTTAATTATTATCTTTCAATTTATTTTCTAAAGATTAATCATTTTAATATTTATATCCCTCAATTTTTATTATTAGTAAAGACACTAATGTATTCACAAGCCTCTCTAAAGGTCATGCAAGTATATCCTAATTTACCAAATGCCTATATTCCTATGGTACTTGTAATATATTAAGATTTATTAAAAACAAGTCTTATTGACCATATATGCTAATTATGTATATTTCTATCATAATTCGAAACGTGCATATGCAACATTGAATGTTACTCTACAATCATACATCAAATTATCTAGGTCTAAATACAATGATGCCTCTTTCGAGTTTATCAAAGTATTACCAAATCATTCACAATATTGATAATATATAATGAAGCATTAAGAACAAATAATTTGAATAATAGAGAATTAAGTTCAAATAAATATTAAAAAGATCCAATAATTTAGCTCATATATTGAGTTCAAGTAATAACCATAGAAAACAAAATTAGCTCGTGGTAATAAGAGAATTATAGTTGAAAACTAAAATAAACATAATATAATCAAAAGCAAACCAATATAGATGTTAATTCGTAGTTGGTTGATACGCCAAAGATTTGTCAATAATCTCTTGCTTTCTTGAATTTCCCTGGCTTATCTCTCTAAATTGCTCTTCTTCAATGTGTTATGGCTCTAAGAGCCCCTAAGTTGTGTGTTCTTTAAGGTCTGAAATGAGTGGTCGTTATATAGGATTGATTGGAGTCTTGGAGTTGTATTTCTTTTAGGTTTAGAAAAAATCGTACTGTTCACCGTTACAGCAAAACACTTTTCATTTAAGCTGCAGTGAGATGTCTTAGGCGCTAGGGTGCTGGAAGTTTTGCTGGGGCGAAATACTGTTCACCGCTTCAGCAATGTACTGTAACAAAAGCATTGTTCACATAGTACAGTAGCATTTTATGTTTTGTCTTGTTTTCCTTAGATTTTCATCTCCAATTACTCTATTGACTCCAAATATATAAAATAACAATAAAATATATAAAAATCCTAATATTATTATGAAAATGAGCAATTATTCAAGTTAAGAGTGTGAAAATAATAGACATAATTTACGCTTATCAAATATCTCGATTATTTAACAAGTAAATAATCAAATATGTAAAATGACCCTTACGTCTTCACTTGGTTACCAAGTTAATATATAGTGGGTCCCACTTAATTACACACTTGAGTTCTTAACCAAGGGCTTACTATATGCCACGTGTTAACATTTAATTGGTCAACAATAATTGGTAATTAATTAATGTACCTAACACTTAAGTCTTGACACGCGCACATCCCTAAGGTTCCTGAAATAAATATTTATTTTTACTAAAAATTACTAGATTGAACAATTCAATCCGGTATGCCACCCCAATGTACAATGAGTACACTTTATATTGTAGGATTCTCTAGGTCTACGCTTAATTCGTCAAATGGAACTATTCTATGAATCTATGATCGATGTTCCACGTACACGTTATGGATATTACAAATCAGCGTATTAGACCATACAAGTTGAGGTTATAGTTCATATGTATAGTCCTTGAGTCAATTATATCCTGGATGTACGAGAACATAGATTAACACTGTTAAATCCCTATAAGCACATACATGAACTTATCTCTAGATTTATATTTCTGTAAAACAATATTTGCAAACTCCTTTGTGATATTATTTAACCGTATAGAAAACTCATTTTCAAGGTATTTGCTTTTGGTCAAAAGACTTTTTGAAACACAATTCTTAGAGCATCATGATATAGAACTAATCCATATGAGCTGACGGATCCCATATCTACGCACATCAGACTCCATGAGCATTAGACCATACCTAACGACACTTAATGGTCAAACCATGAAAGGTTTCTGACATGCGTGGAACTAAAGTATAGTGGATCACTTACAAGCCCACTGTGACACTTAGGTCAAAGGACCACGAATACTACTTAACTTGAGAAGACCCTCCATTGATGGCTTTATGGTATGTCTATTAGAGGTCTTTGTGAGTCTGTTCAGTTCAGTCTTGATTGAATACCCACATGCTTATACAAGCTCTAAGGTCATAGTTGGCTAAGAATAACTATTTGTACCCTATAGATATAGACATACACTGATCTATATTAAAGGGATTAACTGACAGACCTATATCGATGAAAATAGATCAAGAGCATAGTATTTGAGAACATATTTGCATAATGACATTTCCTAGCACCAATTACAATTCTTTACAACTATATCATTTACTAGTATACCCTCAAGTTTTTGTCCTATTACAAACAAGGCTCCAACTTATTAGATTTCACTGATTAATATAACATGCTAACTCCTTAGCATCTATAACCTGCCATACCCTTACAAAGACTACCTCTAAGAGCGTTAACCCTGCCCGATTGATTATAGTTAACCTCATGAGTGTCATACCCTTATAGAGACTACCTTAAAGAGTATAAACCCTACTCGGTTGATCTCAAGCAACCTATTGAGTGTCGTACCTCTTTGGAGATTACCTCTAAGAGTGTTAACCCTACTCGGTTGAATTTGGGTAATCTTTTGAGTGCCATACCCCTATAGAGACTATCTCAAAGAGTGTTAACTTTGCTCGGCTGATCTTGAGCAACCTCTTGAGTGTCACACCCTTGTAGGGACTACCGCTAAGAGCATTAACCCTGCTCGGTTGATCCTGGTAACCTTTTGAGTGTTGTACCCCTACAGAGACTACGTTGAAGAGTGTTAACCCTACTCGATTGATCTTAGACAACCTCTTGAGAGTCGTACCTTTGTAAAGATTATCTCTAAGAGCATTAACCCTGCTTAGTTGATCTTAGGCAACCTCTTGAGTGCTGCACTGCTACAGAGACTACCTCAAAGAGTGTTAACCTTTTTAATTCTTCAATTCACAAGTTAGAGTATGAGCAGCCATTTGTTCTCATAGACATACAAAAAAACAATCACCTTAATAACAGTATTTTATTCAACTATGAAAAGTACATGGAATATTATTCTTGCAAAACAAAGGTTGATAATATAAGTTTCAAAGATAATACTTCTTTAATAGCTTGGCATTCCATGGCTTCTTTACCACCTTTCCACTAGTTCCTTCGAGTTCATAGGCCCCTTTTACCTTTCTGACAACTTTGTAAGGGCCTTCTCAAGTCGGTCTAAGGACTTCGTCTTCTAGGTTTCTAGTGTTGAGGATGACTCTTTTTAGCACCAATTCACCATCTATGAATTTTTGTGCCTAAATTTTATTGTTGTAATACCTGGACCTTCTGTTGTAAGTTGCTACTCAGATTTGGGCTCTCTTTTTTAGTTGTTCAATTGATCTAGGTGTCCTCTGATCAGCTCATTATTGGTAGTATTTAAGAAATGCAGCACCTAGTGTTTCAGTGTTCTAAACTCAGTAGGGATTACAACATCGCAATCGAAGGCCAATAAGAATGGAGTTCCACTATGGCTATTTTGCTTGTTATTTTAAGAGCACAAAGCACCTCAAGTAGCTCCTCTACCTATCCTCCTTTTCGATTGGTTAGCTTCTTCTTTAGCAACTTCATAATGCTCTTATTGGATGATTCCACTTGATTGTTGGTTTTGGGGTGGGTTGTGATGCAAACAAGAGTTAAACTCCTAATTACTTACAAAAGTCTCTATAGTTGTTATTATCAAACTACTTTCCATGGTCAGTGATAAGTATGTGGGGGATCCTAAATCAACACATCACCATTTCTCCAAACAAAATCCTACACATTCTTCTCAGTGATCTTTGAAAGTGGTTCAGCTTTGATCCATTTTGTGAAGTAATCCACTGTCAACAAAGTATTGACAGGATTTTCTTCTTTAGGGTAGGCCCTATTAGGTCAAAATCCCACTGGAAAATAACCGTTACCCTGCCATAGTAGTTAGCTATTTAACTGGTGCTTGTATTTTATTTGCAAACCTCTGACAAGTGTCACAACGCCTGACCAGGTTCTTTGCATCTTGAAGGCCAGTAGGCCAGTAATAGCTAGTTTTAAACACCTTATAATCTAATGCTTCAGTTTACTCTCAAAATATAATACGGCTATCGCAGTATAGATTGAGATGTCGATCCCACGATGAAGTTTTTGGCAAAATAAGTTAGTGAAATAAAAATATTAAAATAGTAACAAAAGAGAAAATTAACTAATTGGTTTATATGGATGTGATAGAATTGCATATGAATTAAGGGAGAAGTCTTATGACGATGTAAGCAAAGCTTCGAGAATCACAAGTATGCTTCATAAGTCTATTATATACTTTGATTCAATGTTTATAACTCATTAAAAGTTTTACATCCCAAACAATCAATCGAAAGATATGTAAAATATGGCACATTTGATAATACATGTATTTGATATGACTAAACTCTTTGTAAATATTAACACACACCATGTTCATTTATACACGTTATCTAAACTCGATAATATATCATTTTGACAATATTATAGTAAAAGATCAACTTGAATATCAAACAATTATTGTCTTTATATGTTATCTAAGATTGACAATATGTAGATTGATAATATTGCAGTAAAAGATTAACATGTAAAACAATGTAACTAATAACAATTATAATTCAAGAAGAATCACATAAAGAAAGCATGACTGAAAATATATAAAACATGAGAATTATAATATCTGGATTATAGAAAAATAATAGATAAGAGTTTAGACACAAGCAAACTTATAAACATTTATAGCTCTTGACAAAGAATCAAAGTATAGAAGTAAATTTATTACACATAAAAATTCATCTTTAACCTTGCCAAGAACTTTAGCCTAACTTACAATGCATGGTAAAGAGAAATTATATGAGAGAATTGTAAAACATTCAAAAAAATGTCCATTAGCCTCCTAAGAGTGTCCTTATATAGGTCTATGATAATGACTACTTCGACTTTGTTATCAATATGAGAGTTGGCTAACAACCATTTTACCAATTTGCAAAATAATTTGGTCTATGATAATGATTCTTTTGGACTTTGCTATCAACATAAAAATTGTTAATAATTGAGTCAGTATTTTTCAGCTTCAAGAATTATATTGATTAGGTACATATTTTGTGAAATACGATCTAAATACGTAAGGTGGGTCAAGCTAAATAGAAGTTGTAATCCAATTCTGTTTTATCCCAATTTTGGCCTATACAATATTAGATTTGGCTTTTTAACTATTCTTAAAGTTTGTGTAAGATTGAATCATATTCCTTTAGACTTAAGAAGTTCTTCATTTTGATTTCTACATTGAGAGTTACGTCTATTTTATTAAACTTGTGCAACTAACATTCATTAATCACCATTTAAGGACAACACTTTATTTCAACCTTAAAAATACAAAAATGCTAAAATTAGTGATATAAAATAGTGACTGAATCTCTTAACAAATATGCATTATATTGTGTTCATCACAACCTTCAACCAACTTAATGCTAGTCTCTAGCAATTCAAGTGTAAATAGAATATTCAAAGCTACCTAAGCATTTCAAACAAAAAGTCAATTCAAGATCACTATTGCTATTATGGTTTTTTCAATTATAACTTCTAAAATTGTGTATCTGTGAACTAAGCTGTAACCTTCTTACCACAAATCACAACATATATAGTCTTGATAATTTCTCCAAGTAAAAGCCTCAACTCCATATCCTCACAAGTGTATTACTATTTAAAAAGTTAGGATTTCTCTTTTAGAGTTGGAAAATAGTTAAGAACTCAAGAAAGAGTCAATTTTAAGGACAAACATACAAACTAACATTGATCCAAAGAAAATTAATTCTTTAGAAATCAATCATTCTTAACATGCACCAGCTTTAGGACTTCAATTATCTTGTAAGAATAATACAAATATAGCTTGGTGAGTAAACCGCTTTATAAAATATTTGTCTTCTAAAATTGAATGAAGACTTTATTAAACTGAATTGATTCTTCTTTTTTATTTATTTTGCTTATTATGTTTTATTTTTAAAGAATAGAAGGAAGCATTACAAAATAAAAAATAGTTTCTCACCAAAATATGTTACATATAATTTAAAAATTCACTTTAAATCGTCATTTAGTTATGCAATCAACTTATTCCTTAATTCAAATAATATCAACTTAAACAAAAATTAACCAATTTGAAAGATCAATGAAAGTTCATAAGCTGTTTTCTCAACCTTTTCACATACTCACAAAACATATATGAGATTAGAAAAATATATACTTAAACATGAAAATTCTCTTTGCTATGTAAATTGAATCATCTATCTTACCACAAAGCTTAACATTGTGCTCAAAAATATTTTAGAAGTCCTTCTTTAGTAACACCTAAATAGAAACTGTGACTCAAACAAAACAATTTTGAAATTATACCTAGGTAGAAAAGAAAATTCCTTTACACAAGAATTACCAAGATTACATGCAATAAACAACAATGCATAAAATTTAAAACAAAATAACAAGAAGTTAGTTAAAATACATTTCAAAAGTTAGAAAAAAAACCTTACTCTGCTATTCTTAATTTAATTTGACCTAAAATACGACTCAAGTGTTTAAGAATGAACTCTTTACTCTGCCATTTTAATCAAATAGGTATGTCGGACCCCATTAATTGTTTTTTTGAATTCTTTTTTTTGGAATGCAAAATACAACTTATGTCTACTATCCTCCCCCTAAACCAAATGAAACATTGTCCTCAATGTTTAAATTGAAAGAGATAAAGTATAGGAGATATTACTTGAAACGCAAGTTATTCAAAAGAAACAAACCTGAGAGACACTTAAGCGAATATAAACTAAAATAATGATGCTAATAAACAAAAAAAAAAAGGAAGAAAAATTTACAAATGAAGTGTTAGATCTAGTTTTCACTTGTTATGGCCTACTAACCAATCGATTTGAGTTATTGTCGGGTCAGGTTCATAGGTTGCTTGTAATTTGTCAATCAATTCATCTACATTGGTAGCAAAACAAGAATTTATCGCGTCGAATGTGAAATAAAATTCTATTCCACAGCTTAATCAAGAAAACAAAGTAAGCAATCAAAATAGTTATTGACATTAAACAAACCTATATGTTTTTGGTGGATATTCAGCTGGGTCCAAGAGGCAATTTAAAAAATTTCTTCCAAGGTACCAAAACCACCAAAATTTCTAACACCGAATGAGACTCATAATTCTTCTCCTATTGTTTTTCCAGTCATGTTTGCCATGGCTAAAGCTGTAGGAATAATACCTAAAACTTGACTTCCTCTTAAATGTGCAACTGTTGACATACACCCTATTAACCTAAGGCTACCTCTATATATTAAATAGATTTTTCGTGCAGCTAATATTTTTCTTAAATTGTTTGCTGCCTCTACAAACACTTTATTTTTTCCAAGACTAGATCCACAAAATACAAATATATTTCGAAATCGTGGAACTAAGGTTTCCTCTATATCTACACTCACCTTTATCTTGATATATGAAAATAAAGAAAATGAGGTGCTATATTTATAGATTACCAAATGATAATATTGAATTTGGTAATCTGATAGTTTGTTAGAAGAGATTTGAAAATAAAATAAAATAATTTAAAGATAATCACCCACATGCATTATTTAACCTTAAGATTTGAATTTAAGACATCTATATGAGCAGCCCTATTATTTATAAAATAAAAAAAGTTTAAAATTAAGATGCATGTATATGTATAGATAGTTATGATTGTGGCTCACATCGTCCTCTGGTTTTACGTCTAGTAACGGCTTAAACGCCTTTTATAGGTTGGGGATAGGCTTCCCAACCAATTTTCTTATATATTAGCAAATATGATCTTTCAAAGTTAGATTTCCGAGACTATATCGTTGATGTTCATTTTTGAATTTATTTCATAAATTGAGAAGTTCACATTGCACAAGCCCACAAGGATGCATCTCAAGAGTCAATAATATATCATCTAAAGACTCCTTAGTCAGTCTATCCTTAATGAATAGAATTTTATCTTCTCGATTTCTAGATGCAAATCCTAAAATATGACAACTCCAGTTACAATTTCATTGAGCACATTTATGACAAACTTGTAACCTTTTTGCTCTTTGCCTTTTGGCATAAGAGCTCATTCCAAGATTAGGCATAAAAGAAACAAAATCATTTACAGACTCACAAGATAATCGGACCTTATCTTCGATTAACCAACGAATATCCGCAGGAATATTCAACAACATTAATAACCTTAGTCTTTCACACCATGCTTTATAAATATTAAGTAGAGCATTTTGAGACAATGTAGAAAATACTTTTTAAGGTTGACAAGAATGCTATCTATTTTAAAAGAAAGTGAAAAAGAAAAGAGATGAATGCACGGTTTGAGGGATAATTTTTAAGGAACTGAGAAACTGACTTTAATAATCATGGAGTACCGTATCTGCCACTTGACCGAGAAATAAAATCACACCGAAGAAAAAAGAAAAAGAAGAAAAAGAAAATAAAAAATGAAAGAAAATAAATGCAAAAATAAAAAGTCAAAATATAAAATATGGTACAGAGAGATTGATCATGATCAAGCATGATAGATAGAATCCACAAAAGAGATCTTGTCTAGGTACATAGAGTGATCTGTCTTTTCTACATTACTTTTTAACTGCTGTCCATTCACTTTCAAATTCCGCCCATTAGTGGGGTTTTCGATTTTGATAGCACTATTAGAAAAAACTTACCTTACCACAAATAGACCAGTCCATCGAGATCTTAACTTTTTAAGGTGTAAATGCAATCAAGAATCATAGAGATAAACTTATTGATTTGGCTCGAAGTGTTTTCTTGAGATTTGTTTGTTATGAGCCACTTTCATTTTAGCTTTGTAAATCCTGGAGTTTTCATATGCATCATTTTGTAACTCTTCTATTTTTGACAATTGTAACTTTCTCTGAAGACCTACAGTGATCAAATCAAAGTTAAGAGTTTTGATAGAGTAATGAGCTTTTATACTCTAGTTCAACAAGTAAATGGAAAGCTTTCCTATAGATAAGTCGGTATGGAGACATTCCAAAGATGGTTTGGTATGCAGTACGATATGCCTATAATGCATCAGAAAGGCATAAAGACCAATCTTTGCAATTCAAGTTAACCGTCTTTTCCAAAATATGTTTAACCTCTCTATTTGCTAGCTCAGCTTATCCATTTTATCTGCAGATGGTATGTAGTGAAAAATTTACGAAGAACACCATACATGCGCATTAAAGTTTCAAAAAAACTGTTATAGAAATGTGTTCGTTAGTCGCTAATGATGACACGTGGTGTACCATACCTAGATAACACATTTTTTTAAAAAAATTTACTACAGTTGTGTTATCATTAGTACGACAAGCTACAGCCTCCAACCATTTTGATATATAGTCAATAGCTAGAATGATGTAAAGGTAGCCAAAAGATGAGAGAAAAAGACCCATAAAATCTATACAACAACAATTAAATATCTCTATAACAAGAATAAGGTTAAGTGACATGATATGTCTTCGAGATACAGTACCTAAATTTTGATATCTTTCACAGAAACGGACAAAATTATTAGCGTCTTTAAGCAAAGTAGGCCAGTAAATATCATACTGTAAACTTTTTGTGTTAGTCTTTTTCATGAAAAATGACCGTCGCAAGTAGCACTATGACAAAAATTTAAGACACTAGAAACTTCATTGTCAGGAATGCAAAGTCTCATAATTTGGTCAAGGCAGTATTTGAAAAGATATAGATCATCCTAATAAAAATTATGTACTTCAACCAAGAAGTTACACTTATCTTGTGCACTCCAGTTAGATGAAACTTCTTCACAAACCAAATAATTTACGATATATGCGTACCAAAGTACTTGGCTTACAGTGAAAAGATGTTCATTAGAGAAATCATCTCAAATTGGTAGAACATCAATGGAGTTAGTGAACTCAAGGTGGGATAAATGATCAGTAACGACATTTTTATTGCCCTTCTTATATTTAATAGTTAGATCAAATTCTTGCAAAAAAAGAATTCACCTAATTAAACGGGCTTTAGCATCCATCTTAGAAATGAGATATTTAAAGGCTGCGTGGTCAGTAAAAATAATAACGGGTGAATCAATCAAATAAGAACAAAATTTGTCTAAGGAAAAAACAACCGCTAATAGTTCTTTTTAATAGTAGAGTAATTCATTTGAGCATCATTCAAAGTCCTACTAGTATAATAGACAACAAAGAGTTTCCCCTACTTTCATTGCCTAAGTCCTACTGCTCCTACAGTATAATTACTTGCGTTACACATAATCTCGAATGGAAGGTTTCAATCTAGTGATTGCATTATAGAAGCGATGGTGAGTTTGTCAATGAGTAGTCAAAATGCCTCCTCACACTCTTGTGTCTATATGAATTTAGTATCTATTAGCAAAAGATTAGACAATGGTCTAGATATGGCAGAAAATTTTGTATAAACCTCCTATAAAAGCTAGCGTGTTCAAGAAAATATCGGACATTTTTTACCGTTTTGGGTATAGGTAATTTAGAGATTAATTATATTTTGGCATTGTCAACCTTGATCCCTCTTTCAAATACAATATGCGCTAAAATGATCCCTGAAGATACCATGAACTGACATTTCTCCAAGTTTAGCACAAGTCATTTTTCTTCACACCTACTCAAAACAACTTTTAAGTTAAGTAGACATGAATAAAAAGAATCACCAAAAATAGTCAAATTATCCATAAAGACTTTCATGTATTTCTCAACCATATCAGAGAAAATGTTCAGCATACAACGTTAAAAAGTAGCTGGTCCATTACATAATCCAAATGGCATTCTACGAAAAGCTGAGTACTAAAAGGGCGTGTAAAAGTGGTTTTTTCTTAATCTTCTATAGATATCTCAATTTGGTAATAACCTAAATACCCATAAAGAAAGCAATATAAGGGATGTTCACTACATGTTCTAAAATTTGATTGATAAAAGGCATTGAAAAATAGTCTTTCCTAATAGCAGTGTTTAATTTTCTATAATCAATGCACATTTGCCAACCACTTACTACCATAGTTGAAACAGGTATCCCTATTCTCATTTTTTGTAATAGTAACCCCAGATTTCTTAGGAACTACTTGAGTTAGATTTACCCATTGACTATAAGAAATTGGGTAGATTATGCATGTATATAATAATTTCAAGACCTCTTTCTTTACTACTTCTTTCATCATTGGGTTAAGTCTTCTTTGAGGGTCTCTACGTGGTTGGGTACCTTCCTCTAAATGAATTCTATGGGAGCATATTAATGGAGAAATCCCTTTAATATCAACTATGGTCCAACTTAGTGTAGACTTATGTTCTTTTAACAATTTTATCAATTTTTTTCTCTTGTTCAGCACTAAGTTTAGAAGAAATGATGATAGGAAAGATATCAGCTGATCCCACAAATGCATGTTTTATACCTTTGGGCAATAGGGAAAGCTCAACTTATGGTGTCTCGAGGTTTAATGGTTTTGGTTTCTCCCTCTCTCGTGGCAACTCTTTAAAGTGTGGCTATCAAAATCGAATCCCTTTATCCTGTAAGTAAAAAATATTAAATACATCAGTTGTTTCATTAGGATAATGCAATTCTTCAAAATTAAAATTAAGGAGGTTTTCTAAAGAATCAAGTCATGATTTTTATAAACTTCCTTCGCTACAAATTTGTCTATCATATATGAATGATAACATCCGTCTTCCTCTCGTAGTTGCTTGCCAATATAAAAAATGTTAACCTCAAGAGTCATATTCCTAAAAGCTAACTTCATTAGATCAATTCTATAATTAATAAGAGCGTTAGTAGTGGTAAGAAAATATCTCCCTAAAATAAGAGAGATTTTAGACTCTATGTTAACCATAGAATAAGTATCTAAAACAAAAAAATCAACAGGGTAGTAAAATTTATCAATTTGCAACAAAATATCTTCTACAATACCCCATGGTTTCTTGATTGATTGTTTAGCTAGTTGTAGGACTACAGATGTAGGTTTAATCTCACCAAATCCTAATTACAAGTAAATAGAATAAGACATCAAATTTACACTTGCTCTTAAGTCCAACAAAGCTTGACCAAACTTATGTGTCCCAATTTAGTAGGAGATTATGGGACATCCTAGGTCTTTATACTTTGGTGGTATTTTTTGTTCAATTACTGCACTTACGTGTTCTGCCAAAAATACAATTTTTTTTACATGGTGTTTTCTTTTGATAGTGCACAGATCCTTGATGACTTTGCCATAAGTTAGAACTTATTTAATCAAATGCAACAAAGGAAGATTAATCTTAACTTATTTCAAATATTTTAAAATCTCACCTTGAATTTTTGAATTTTTCCCAGCAAGTCGAAGAGCTTGAGGAAAAGACACTAGGATTGAAAACTTATTTTCTGGCATTTTTTCAAGTGTGGCCTCTTTTTTAATGAGGGCATCTTTACTACTCGTAGATGAATTCGTTGGAGAAGTAGGCTCACTCACAATATTACCACTTCGAGTAGTAATGGCATTGACTTCTTTGAAATTTTCTACATCAAAATTAGACACTTGTGCCATGAATTGTCCTTTTGGATTGGATTGAAGTTGAGATGGAAACTTACCTCGTTCTTGTACAGTTAAGGAACTAGTCATCTTAGTGATTTGACTCTTGATTTCTTTGTTTTCTTCTACCACCTTTGCAAGATTTGTTTCAAATTTGTTTTATTATTCTTACTTTGTGCCTCCATAAATGCTTGTAATGTATACTCTAAAGGACTGCAAGTTGGTTGTGCTTTATATTGAGGTGCACCATAAGACTTGGGTTATTGTTTCTAATGGTTGTTGGCTTATTGGTTAGATTTTTAACTGAAGTTTGAATAGTTTCTCTAGCTAGGATTATAGCTTTCAGAGTAGGGTAAATAAGACTTCTTGTACATCCCTAGGGCATTACATTGTTCATTATATATCCCTCTCATCTCACTATAAGTGAGGCAATCCATAGCTAAGTATTCTACTCCTCTACAGATAAAACAGACATTGTATGACTCAACACTAGCAACCGTGTGAGTGACCCTTTTATCTTTGGTTTTCAAGGCCTCTAATTCCCTAGTTAAGACCTCTAATTGAGTTTTAAGGTTATCCTCTTTCCTAAGATGAAAAATGCCACTAGGTCGTGACTTATTTTTGCTTTCAATAGCGTTAGGTTCAGTCCATGTATGGATTTATTTTACTAAGTCATTAAGGAATTCTATGGCTTCCTCAAGATCTTTGTGAAAGAACTCCCTATTACATATTATCTCAACAAATTGGCAATCTCTAATTGTGCGTTTATCATAAAAATAGCTAACTAAGTGCCGAGTTTTATACCAATGGTGAGGGCATAGATTTAACAACTCTTTAAACCTTTCCCAAGCTCGCTATAAGGCTTCACTGTCTTTTTTAGAGAATGAAAACATTTGTCTTTTCAAGCCATTAGTTTTGTGTCATGGAAATTATTTATTGAAAAATGCTTGGGTTATTTATGCCTAAGTTCCAATAAACCCAACCTCAAAGAATATAGCCAACTCTTTGTTTTGTCTTTTAGAGAAAAAGGGTAAAATTTAAGTCTAACAATATTTATGGCTTCGGGTTGGGTATGGAAGGTGGCCACTACGTCTTCAAACTCCCTAACATAAACATAAAATTTTTCACTATCTAGACCATGAAAAGTTGGCAGAAGTTGTATCATTCCATGTTTAAAATTCAAATGTGGTATGCATAATGGTGTGGCTGTGCGAGTAGAATGCAAGTAATCTTTTAGAGTCCTAACAGGGTTATCCTCGTGTTGTCTCATTATGTTGGAATTATAAGATGAACTAGATGATAAATTCTCTTCTTATACAAATTGTGGTCGTGGTTCTAGTTCTTCTTCTCTCACAAATCTGCCTCGTTTGTCTCTAAGGCGATGCATACATCCTAATAATTTTCTTCTTTTAACTAATGCCAAAATCGATCGGGAATTCGAAATGACAGCATAAGTTACCATACCTCCGGAGGCTTTCATTTGCCTCAAATCCAATCTAATTTTGGTTTTATCCTGAAGCTCCATTTGACCCATCCTCTTTGATACTGATTATGGGGCATTCAATGCACTTGATGTAGAGCAGAAAAAAGAGTCTTTCTCATGGGGCTAGGCTGGGAGAGTAGTTGCCTCTTTACTCTCCTTCAGTTGATTCAGATACCGAATTGTATCTCCTAGAGAGAGGTGCAAAAGCTCTCCATTTGATTCTAGAGGGGCATTCCACCACTTCGACTGATGAAAGAGAAGCCCCGTCTTGGGTCAAACTACATTTGTTGTTGCCTGTATAGCTTTCTAAAGCAAAGATCTAGCAACGCATTCTAGGCACAGATAATTGGTATTTGATGTATAGTTAGGTTGTGTCGAATCAAATCTCCTCCATTTTTTTACATTACATAAAAGAGATCCATTCCCTCAACTTTCAAAAATGATGAATATTAAGTCCGTTGGGTTGCAAGTACTATGGATCCTCTGATTTCCAATCGGGTTGCCTTCTCTGGTCTCGCCGATCTTGCCTATAAGTTGTGGAAGAAGTTAGACGAACGGGCAAAATCCCCGAGGGGATAGGGGGCTTCAAAAAAGAAAAAAAATGGCCTGAATTGTTCCACAGATTCAGATCCATATCCCTGTGCAACTCTCTATATATTCAATAAAATCTCATCCAAAAATGATAGCTACAAGATCAAAGACAATGAAGAATAGATTCATCTTTTATTAGCAAGGTAACTTTCTTAAAGTAAAGGTCGATCTATTTTACTATTTTTTTTTAATGAAGGAAATTATTAAAGAAAAATTAAAAAGTGAACAAAAGAAAACAAATGAGTTAGGTGATAAAACCAACCATAAAATATAAAATAAAGTATAATAAATAAATAAAATAAAATGAACTATAAAGTACAACAAATAAATAGAAGAAAATAAACTGTAAAGTACAATAAATAAATAAAATAATAAAAAAATAAAATACAATATAATAAATGAACATAAGAAAATAAACAGTAACGTACAATAAATAAATAAAAGAAAATAAACAAAGTTAGGCAGTAGAACCAACCATAATAAATAAAAGAGAGAAATAAAATACAACAAATTAATAAAAGAAGATAAACTGTAAAGTACAACAAATAAAAGTTTCCTCATATAATCAACACCTCAATTTATATAGCAGTAACTATATTACATTTTGAGTGTAAATAAAATTTGGCGTCGTTACCGGAGAGGCAATCTAAGCGAAAATAGGTTGCGTTTATCAATACTAAAGCAATAACTTTGTACATTTACTTTTTGTTGGAAAATTTTAGTTCTTAAATTTATTCCTTTGTTCTAATTTATTTTACTATTCATAGTTGGTTGTACCACCTAGCTTATTTTGTTATCTTTTTGTATTTTTATTTAATTTTACATAGTTGGTTCTATCACCTAACTCAGTTTAAAACGTTAAAATAAAAATATTAAAACAGTAAAATAAAAATATTAAAACAGTAACAAAGGAGAAAATTAACTAATTGGTTTATATGGATAGATAGAATTGTATATGAATTAAGAAAAAAGTCTTATGATAATGTAAGCAAGGCTTCAAGAATCACAATTATGCTTCATACATCTATTCTATACTTTGATTCAATGTTTATAACTCAATTGAAAGTTTCATATCCTAAACAATTAATTGAAAGATATGTAAAATATGGCATATTTGATAATACATGTATTTGATATGACTAAACTCTTTGCAAATATTAATACTGTAATATCCAATCCCTATTAGTAGTATTGGCGCCTAGATTTCGGTATAGAGCAAATAAGATACCATAGGGTTACTCGATTTTAACCATATTAGAAATATTTTCTTTATAGTGCACGTGAGAGATATTAGATCTAATTTGGTAATTTCACACTCGATCGGTGCGCCGGACGACCCTAGAATATTTTTGGAAATTTTCTCCATTGGCTTGGAAAAGGAAATCCTAATTTACTACATGAATTTCCATTTAAGGGTGATGTATGGAACAAGCCTTTGTTGAGAAATATAATCCATATATTAGAGAATAGACCAATTAGAAGAAATCTCATGGATTGCCAAGTTGGAAGTTCTAGTTAGTTCTTTGGACTATTATAACTAGATAGTTACAAATGAACTAATTACATAATTAGTTTTCAACTAATGGCAAATTAGTAATTTTGAGTAAGTTGAAGGGCAAAATGGTCAATTGAGGGAGCACTATATATATGTTGAAAGTGTGTAGAATTTTCAAGTGATCAAAAAGCAAACACTTAGAACAAAAACGAGAGCAAATTCGTGCATGGTGAAGATGTGTTGCTACAGTGAAATTTCAGTTTTTTTTTCATGATTTTTCATGTGTAATCAAGCCAAAATAAGGTTACATATGAATCCCTAAGCTCAATTGAAGTCTCAATTAGTGGAAATTCAAGAAAAAGAGGTAAGAAAAGCATTGTTTTATGAGTTTGATAAGTGAGCTTTCAAGAATGCTTAAATTTATGTGTCTTGTGTGTATTCTTGGCTTAGATTGAGTTGAATTCTTGTGTGGAGCTTGAAGGAGTCATCAATTTAAAGAAATTGGCAAGGTAAGAATTAGGGTTTTTGGTGATTTTGTTGTAGAGATTTTAATTGGTTGTAATTAGGGCTTTAGAATGAAATTGGCTTGATTTTGTTGTAATTGGAACAAGAAATTGAGAAAAAGAATGTGTTGGAACTTAGGGTGAAATTCTGCCACTTTTGGGAAGTTAGGGATTGAGTGGTGTTTTGATTGAATTGTTGTGTGTAAATGGTGCATATTGTAAATTGAATGTATATGGTTGATGGAAAAACCAAAAATGAAGAAAACAGGACATAATTGTCCATTTTGGAAAGGTGAAGGGCATGTATGTCCAACCAAGTTATAGGGTGTACAATAATTTTTAGGGCGTCGGATGGTGAGTTAGATTAGATTAAATGACTCTGTAAATAAAAATCGGGAAGTAGTATGTATTCGGGCTTTGTATGCCGATTAGGGCATTTAGTAGTTAAATGAGATTCTAGCATTCGATTTGGTTCTAAATGTCATTTATGGCGCGTAGGTGAAGATAACCGAGAGCGATAACGGGAGCAGAATTGGGAGCGAAATTGAGCGGGGAGCGAAATTGAGTGTGTAGCGGTTGTGAGTAAAAATCTGCCATTTCTTTTACTTTTCATTTATTATATTTTCGCATAATGAATATGTATGTTTTATGAGCTTTCGATGCATAAACACGATTTATGATCTTGATATATATTTATAGACATGCTTTTACATGTTCGGTTTAAGAAATAGTTTTAAAATTTTTGCATTTATTTTAAAGGCCATTGATACCCTCAGATTATAGTGGTGATAATTGTATTAGACCTGGCCGGTATATCCCGTGCATATGGCCAAGTCTTGAGGGTGTGTCACTAACTCTGGGAAGTCGAGATGTCAAGTCATGTGAGTCGCCATATGTGTACGGGGTATTGTCTCGCTATATGTATGCGATGTAGGATTCCGCTGCATAGCCAGTGAGATGTCTTGAGATGTCACTGTGGGTGCTACTAGTTAAGGTGCCCCGTGACCTACTCACGTGTGTGGTGCTAGTTGAGTCGCTGTGTGAGTATAGAGCTTTAGGGTTACCATTGGTACGGTTTAGAAAGAAAATGGCCGAGCGAGGATTTTACTAGTTTTCGATTTACCGATAGCATTTATGCATTTATATGCACACAGCAGTTATTATGTTATACAGATTCTGAATATTATTTTCCAAAGATGTAGATAAAACTCGCTCGGCAAGATTTCATCAGCATATGATATTAGAAACCGTTTTATAGTTTTACATGAGTTTTAGAAGCATGATTTCTGCATGAACTTTAGAATTTGCTATCTATACATGATGTTATTTTATTAAAATTTTATTTGCACTCACTGAGCTCCTTTAGCTCACCCGTTTTGTGTTTTATGTTTTCTAAACCCCTTTTTCAGGTGCAGGTCTCGGTATACAAACTGCTGATTCTCCTATTGCCGAGTAGTGGGCCAAATCCGAAGATTATTTTTGTATATGTAAATATGCTAAGTAGCACCATTTACTTTATGCTTAATAGTTTTAGGCATGTATATTTGTATATATGTTTTGAACCAAGAAGAAGAGATTTCAATTTTATGATGATCGTTTTTACTTTTTATGATTATGCCTATTTTGTAATTCAAATGAATAATTTAGTTGCGTTGAATTTGATTTGGAAAGAACTGAAGGTTCGAATTGGTAGTATTGAGATGTATTGGAAATAGAAGTGAAATTTCTTTGCAGGTTTTATATGGATTTTCCAAAAAACAGGGAAAACTCTGTCCGTTTTTTTTAAAAATTAAGATTGTCATTTTCATGTATATTACAAGACCTTCTAAGTAGTAGTAAGAATTAAAAAGAGGTTCGCCTCTTGAAATTTCTCAACTTACCCAGTTAGGTCGGAGGAACTTCTGTTAGGTTGCCCGGCAGGGCCGCTGGGATCTATAGTAGAGGGTCTCAGGTCGGGTCCTGTCGAATACAAATCATGTTTATTTATACAAGTTATCTAAAATCGATAATATATCATTTTAATAATATTGAACTAAAAGATCAACTTGAATATTAACAATTATTGTCTTTACATGTTATCTAAGATCAAAAATATGTTGATTGACAATATTACAGTAAAAGATTTACATGTAAAATATTATAACCAATAACAATTATAATTCAACAAAAATTACATAAAGAAAGCATGACTGAAAATATATAAAATATGAGAATTATAACCTCTGGATTATAAAAAAAAAAAAGATAATAGTTTAGACACAAGAAAACTTATAAATATTTGTAGCTCTTGACAAAGAATCAAAGTATAGAAGTAAATTTATTACATATAAAAGTTTATCTTTAGCCTTGCCAAGAACTCTAGCCTAGTTTACAATCATGGTAAAGATAAATTATATGAGAGAATTATAAAGTATTCAAAAAACATCTATTAGCCTCCTAAGAGTGTCCTTATATAGGTAATGAATGGAAACAAGTTTAGTGTGACTTTAATCTTTAATAATTTAACCCACCCACTCCTTCTCCTAATTACTACACCTTTTTTACGAAAGAAATGATGAATGCATCCTTCTTAGTAGACATGAAAGTTGTATAATTTTGTTTCTTCTTTCCATAGCTACCAGGTTAATATAATTTAGATGAGTATCTAATGAGATATGTACAAAATACCAAAGATACATCAGAGTTTGGCCAACAATCCTTTTACCAATTTACAATATAATTTGATCTATGATAATGACTACTATGGACTTTACTATTAACATACAAATTGTTGATAATTGAGTCATAGTTTCTAGCCTCAAGAATCATATTGATTGGGTATGTATTTTGTGAAATATGGTCCAAATACATGAGGTGGGTCAAGCTGAGCGAAAGTTGTAATCCAGTTCTGTTTTATCCCAATTTTGGCTCATACAATGTTGGATTTGGCTTTTCAACTATTCTTGAAGTTTGTGTAAGATTGAATCATGTTCTTCTAGATTTAAGAATTTCTTCATTTTGGTTTCTATATTGAGAGTTACATCCATTTTACTAAACTTATGCAAATAACATTTATTAATCCGCATTTAAGAACAACACTTTATTTCAAGCTTAAAACGACAAAAATGCTAAAATTAGTAACAAGTTCATCAGTTTCCATCCTAGAATGATTGCCAAAAATTCTCTCATGAACTTCTCTAAAGACCCTCTCAGCTTTTTATAAACCCAAACACCTCATATAAGAATGAACAAAGCCGTGTATGTATAGTATTTCATCAATAACTGAATATCGAGCTGCTCGATATTTGAGTTTGCAAACTTCTTATTTGTCTATTGGGATGATCCCATCTTGGATGTAGCTTTTAATTAGATCCATCCAGGTAGGTTGGAAATCGATTTGTATATTCTATTTTTCTCCTAAATACTGGGTGTAGGGATAAATTCTATAAGGACAATTCGGGGTAACTGAGCTTATTCGTTAAAGGCTAGCCAAGTTATCTGTAAGTGCACTATTTTACTATGGTGCATACATGCGCAGTGTGTTAATTACAATGCAATATGCATGTCATACATATATATTAACACAGCGGAACTGAAAATCTAATTTTCTAATACAATAAATACAATTAAAATTTAAGTCTCATTACACTAATAAGATTGAGATTGAGAAATCACCTTGTCAAGTCTTTGGACTATTCTGAAGTTCGCCTTGAAATGAATGTGTTGGCAATTTTGGGACTCAAGGGGTGGGCTTGAGTCACTAAAATAACAACTCCTAATCCCAATAGTTTGTCTAACACTTAAACACAACCATAAGCTAAACTCCTTAACTTAGATTATTTGTTTCAAAGCTAAGAAATTTGTTTTTCTCTTTGTTCAACTCTTGAACAATAAAGTAATTTCTTTTTGCTTTAGTGGTGGCTAGCCTAATGGAGAAGATGATGAATAGTATTTCAACTTTTGAAGTTTAAGAACAAAATAACTTTTGCTCTCATTTCTTTTCTATTTGTCTCCACCCCACTTAGCCAAAAGATAAAACAATTTCATTTAATATCTTCAAATGAAAATGGTTGGCCATCATATATTCTCCAAAAGCCAAGACAAAAAAGCATTATGGCCAATACATTAATTCATTAGTTAATCCTTTAGGCACACATGTCAATTAACTAAAAAATACTTAACCATTAAGCTTAAGCCCACCATTTCCTTAGCCTTGGCGTTTATAATGTAAAATAAACAAAAACACTTTTTGTTTTAAGCTTTTACCGTCCATACTCTTAAGGCCAAGACAAATGAATTCTTCAATTCATTATATTTTATATGCATTTGCTTTTAATATCTTTACTTAACAACTAAGTAAAATAAAATAAAAGCTTCTCATGTAAGCTTCCTTTACTTAGCCTTTAAGTTAAATAAAAAGGGGCCCCACCATAAACAAACCCTTGAGTTAACTTAACTATAGTAAAGTTATTATTTGATTTTTAATAATTAACTTGTCCAATAAGCCAAAGGTATTATGATAATATCTATAGTCAAATAATAAATAGTTCACAATGTGCCACGTATCAACATCCAATTAGTCAACAACATTTGTTAACTAATTAATATTCTTAACTCTTACATCTTGACAAATGCACATTCCGAGGGATCTTGAAACAAATATCTCATTTACTGGAATTTACTAGATTGAACTATTCAATCTTACTTACTACCCTAGTGCACAATGAGTACACATCTTATTGTAGGACTCTCTAGGTCTATGCCCAATTTTTTATATGAAACTCATCTATACGTCAGTGTACAATACCCCTCGTACATATTACGAATATTATAAATTAGCGTGTTAAACCATTCAAGTTGAGATTATAACATATACGTATAATCCCCTCTTTTTCTATATCCTGAAAGAGTAGAGATATAAATCTACATCGTCAAATCTCTATATGCTCATCTGTAAGCTTATCTCAAGATTCGTATTTCAATAAACAATATACACAAATAATTTTGCGATATTGTTTAACCCTATGGAGAACTCTTTTTTGTGGTTTTATGCTTGTGGCCATAAGATTTCTTGAAATATAATCTCGAAGCATCAAGATATACAATTCACTCATGTGAGCTAACGGAATCCATATCTATGCACATCGAACTCCATGACCATCAGACTATACCCAGCGAAATACAACGGTCAAATTATGAAAGGTCTCTAATATATGTGGAACCAAAGTATGATGGATCACTCACAAGCCTACCGTAACGCTTAGGTTAAAGGATCATGAATACTATTCAACTCGATAAAACCTGCCATAGAGGGCTTCATAGGATATCTATTAGAGGTTCTTATGAGTCCATTCAGTACTTAGTTCTTACTGAATACCTATATACCTATACGAGATTCTATTAAACTCGTGGTCTACTAAAACTAACCATCTTCTCTTCCCGAGCTTTAAATCTACCATTCACTTTATTTACTACTAATTGGGAATCACTCATCACCAGTAATTTTATGGCCGCTACCACTCGAGCTACCCTTAGCCCGACTAGGAGGGCCTCATACTTTGCTTCTTTGTTGGAAAGCTTGAATCTGAACTTGACTGTATAAGTTATCTTGTGGCCTTCTAGACTAACTAGGACTATTTTTGCCCTACATCCTTGAAGGTTGGATGCTCCATCGATGTAGAGCACCCAAGCTATATTTCTCCTAAGAGTCTTTTCCTCTATCTCATCTACTTCTAATCCCCTAGCTGTACATTCTACCACAAAATCTGCTAGGGCCTACCCCTTAATAACCGTTCAGGGTTTATATTGCAGGTCCAATTCACTTAGCTCTATTGACCATCTCACTAAACAACCTGAAAAGTCTAGCTTATGCAAAATCTATTTGAGTGGCTGATTTTTCAGAACCACAATCGTATGAGCTTAAAAGTATGGCTGAAGCTTTCTACCTGACATTACAAGGGTATAAACTAGCTTTTCTAATAGAGAGTACCTGTTCTTTGGATCGGTGAAGGATATACTGGTGAAATAGATTAGTTGCTGAACCCCCATTTCCTCTTTGTCCAGTACTAAAATTACTATATTATTTGAGATGCCAAGATATAATATGATCTCATCTATCTAAATAGGGACAGTGAGATAGACAGGCTGAGAGAGGTAGGCTTTGAGCTATTGGAAGGCCTCAGTATATTCTAGGGTCCACATATTCTTTTCTCTCCTTTTGATAACTTGAAAAAAAACTCAAAGCACTTATCAGTAGTTTGAGATATGAATCTACTCATAGCTGTTATTCTTCCTGTGAGCTGCTGGATCTCTTTAATTGTGCTTGGAGACTTCATTTCTAAGATGGCTCAAATTTTATTCAGTTTAGCTTCTATACCTCTTTTGCTAACCATCAAACCCAAGCATTTACCAAACTTCACCCCAAAGGCACATTTCTCAAGGTTTAGCTTCATATTCTGCTTCCTCGGAATTTTAAAAATCTCTGAGATCTTTGACATGGTCCCCAGCCTTAGTGGACTTAGCTATTATGTCATCCATATAAACTTTCATATTTATGCCTATCAAAGGCTTGAATAGCTTATTTACTAAACTTTAATAAGTGGCTCTAGCATTTTTAAGGCCGAATGACATCACTTTGTAACAATAAGTCCCCTGATATATCACAAAAGAAGTATTCTCTTGGTCTGTGGGGAATATAAGAATCTAGTTGTATCTAGAGAAAACGTCTATAAAGTTAAGTAGTTTGTGCCCTATAGTAGAATCCACCAGTTGGTCTATCTTAGGGAGAGTAAGCCTGTCTTTAGAGAAGTATTCTCCTAATAACTTTTCTACTTCTGCTGCCACTGTTTGGTTAAATATTCTCCTCTTTTGTTTGATTGGCTGAAAACTCAAAGTCACTACTAGTATATAAGAGGCTAGTGCAGGATCAATCCCTAGCATATCCTCATGTGACCATATAAAAATGTCTAAGAAATCTCATACCAGCATTGTCAACCCTTCCTTAACTTCAGGTTCAAGTTGAGAGCCAACCTTGACCACCTTCTCTGGCCCATTAAGGTTAACTTGAACTGAGCTCAACTCCTCCATCGGCTCGGGTAATCCTTTATCCTCATCTTGTGGATCAATTATAGAAATACAATAAGCTCTTTTGGTTGCTATGGTATAGCAGCTTCTAGCCATCTTCTGATCTCCTACCACAACTTATATTCCCTTCTCGATTGAAAATTTGAGCTTTAAATAATGTATAGAGAAAGCCACATTAGTGTTTCTCATGAAAGGCCATCCAAGCAGAATCTTGATGGAAATGGTTGGTTAATAACTACAGAGTTGTTCATGAATGTCTTCTCATATGATATTTAGCATATAGTTATGGGAAAGGCCACTATTCCGACTAGCTTTACGCAACTCTCTTTGAACCCTTGTAGTAGCATCTGGGTTCTTTCCATGTGCAAATTTTTTATCTTCAACTTATTTAAGGTGTCTTTAAATATTATGTCGACTGAGCTACCAGGGTCTACAAATACCCTATTAACTTTCATACCTACCAACTGTATGACTACAACAAGTGTATTATTATATGGGTAGCTTTACCCTATGGGTATCTTCCTCAATGAACATTATAGGGACTTTTTGCTACAACCGCGACTTTTTGGTTAGTTGAATATGGCATATGACCTAGTGTCCTATCATTGAATACCACGAGTAATTTTTTCTCTGACAGTTTGAATTACCAGGCAGTATGGGCCATTCAGATATAATCATGGCAACATTAACGTTCGACCTACTAGGATGATCATTATGTGGGTTGTGCTATCTGTCTACTTGGAATTCCCCCCAAATACCCATTTCTCATTAAGGTATCTACCTATTGCTTTAAATCAATATACTCTTCTATGGTATGCCCAAAGTTCTGATAAAACTTACACCAACTCTTTGGGTTTATCCATTGCTCCATCTCCTTACCTTTATGAAAGGATTTGGAAAGCAAACTTCTATTTTTAATGGCTTCATAGATGTCTTCTAATAGGACAGCTAAAGGAAGAAAATTCCAATTTGATCTACCCTTCATTCTTCAGCTAGGTGCTCCATTGGATTTCAAGGACTTCTGGTTGCTCCGGGTAGTTAGCATATGGGTGATGTCTATTCTGTCTATTGTGCCTTGTTAAGACCCATAAGCATTGTCTACCCTTTGATATTTGGGGGAGGGGGGAATGTATAGTGATCTCTCTCTTTTCTCCATATATCTTTCATTCTCTTGAGGGTGGATTTGGCTTCGAGCATCATTTGTAGAAGATTTCTTTGCTTCCTCATCTTTCTCTATGGTAACGTATTTAAATGACATGTTTTATACTCTAGCATAGTTCAAAATATTACTTTCAGATAAGTAATACCAAAACCTATTTAATTCTAACCTGATCTGAGGGCTTCTAGGGTTATAGGCTAGTTGTACACCCCCAATGAAATTACTTCCTTATGGAACATTTTCATGTAATCTTTGAGGTTTTCATTCCTTTCCTGCCCGATCGTTTTTAGTTCTTGGGGATCTTTAACTATGTCACAAGAACTCCCAAAAATTTTGAGCAAACTTTTCTTTGAGCTCACGTTAGGAGGAGATGCTCTAATGTTTAACTTTCGATACTAGAGGAAGGTTGGACCTTCAAGATTTATGTGGAAAAGCCTACACATCTACTCTTGCTTCAACCCTGTATTAGACAACAGGTTGGTTACTTGCTCAACGTAAAGATTGAGGTCCATTACTCCCCTATACACTAGGAGGCTCGATAGCCTAATCCCGTTCGAAAGCTCCATATCTCTTACTTCATCAACTAGTAAGGATCTCATTTCTTTTTCTATCTTCTTTAAAGGAAGCTGTTCTTTTTTATCTTTCTCTTCCAATAGGCTCTTTAACCGCGCTTCCAGCCTTCGAACTTTATCTTTCAGAGGCTGGTCAATATTTAGCTGTTCGAGGCTGTTATGTTCATTTCTTCTAATCTGCTTGGAGTCCCAAACCCGGGATATCTCCCGTTCATCAGGTATGTGGTTGTGACTCTCCACTCTAGTAGGGTTGTATGGGACCTCCAATCTCTCTTCTCGAACTAGCCAATTTTGGTTCTGAGCATTCAAGCCCTGAGGGATAGGCTATCCCCTCCGATCATCCCTTATCTCCCATCCGTCTCTCCATTGCTTTTTTAACATCTTGATTAGCAGTTTCTTTAACTTTTCTCTCTCTTTCCTCAATATTCGTGGGTCATCCTAAACTTCTCCCGATAATGAAGGTTCAGGTAAATTTGTTGGTTGGGTTCCTTAGGCTCTATTCCTACCTAAATTTTCCACTTGTTATCCCACAAGTTGATTTCGGGTATTGGATGAATGTTCTACCATTTGCAAGTGTGATGATAGATTTTTGACAAAGCCTTTTATTTTATTTCCCAAAGATGGCACCAAAAATTGTTAACTAGAAAAAATAAATTTTTTTAGCCAATAAGTTTTAAATTTGTTTTGTTATGGAAATAGAACTTTGGGCTTTATCTTTGTTGGATTATGACCTTGGGCCTTCTGGCTTCGTGCTTCATTCATCCTTACAAACACAAGAAACACCTTTCGATGCTTAAGTCAGCTCACTAGTGGAATGTATGGAAGTTAGAAGAATATTTAGAGAGTTTTTCCATTTGGAGTATGAGAAATCAAAACCTATTTCTAGTTGTTTCTTCCCTTTATATAGCATTGGGTCTGGAAGACTTGTTGATCGATACTTAGGCCGTCACCGAATTGCTCGGTATAAATGAGGGCGGACAATCAGAATGTCTATCTAACATGATTTGGGTGATATTATTTTCCCAATTTAAAGATTTTTCTTTAATGGTGGTGCAGGCTATTACATTTATTGACTTATCTTATTTGGGTCATTGACTTAACGTTTCCTTCATGGTTTAAGAAGTTGACCTTCTGAAATAGCCGACTCAACTACTCGATATTCTCTGTGTTTCGGGCAGCCTCGAGATTGCTTGCTGATGAGTGGCTCGATTTATTTGCCCTGTCAGCTACTCGGCATGTTCATACCATTATGGTCAGGGCCGAGTGTTTGGCTAAATGCAGGTTCTGGCTTTTCAGGCCCGTCTCCTCAAATGAAGCTGATTATTAGCCATAATATTAGGCCTTTGAGCCTACCTATTTGGGTGAAGTAGGTTATGGGTTTGTTACTTTGGCTTTGGAGATTTTCAGGGGGGAGCAACTAAAATTAATTTAATTTCAAATCAAGATGAATTAAATTATTTTTTTTCAAAAAAAATTAGTTTACGCCATGTAATGACACTAGAGCATGCCACGTGGTACGACTGTGCACTAAGTGCAGGTGCTTCACAGACGCGGGCCATAGGCATATGTTGCGCCACTTGTGGTGACCAAAAATTATATTTTAGATATTTTTAGTCTTTTTCGGTTATGTTTCTACCTTGTTTTTTCATAATATCAATGCACTTGGATGAAAGAAAGGAAAAAAATGGAAGAAATTTGAGATTTGAGGGTAAAAGTGTACAAATTTAATCTTTTCAATTATAAAAGATTAAAACTTTCATGTATAGTTAAAATGTAATACTCTATAAAATTGAAAGCCATTTTAAAATTTTTTTCCTTTTTATTGGTATATCCATGTGACATTTCCTTTTTATTTAATTAAGTTATCCACAAATTGGGTTTTAACTAGGGCTCCTAAACCTTAACACTATTTTAAACATTTCAAGTCATAACTCATAAATTAAACCCTAAATAGTGACTTGAGTTCATATATTATACTTGTTAAATATATGTATTTAAAAAATATTATATTATTGTTGAAGTAAACAATAAAGTTGTAATACGAGCCGTAAAAAAAAGTAGAAGTCATGAAAATGATATTTAATTTGGGCAATAGAACGATAGTCGAGAGAAATATTTTCTTAGATGAAGACCCATGACCATGAGATGGGACAGAGAAAAGAACAATAAGAAGTAAAACTGTAGAAGTCACTAAGAATTAAGAGAATTTGACATCTCACCAATAACCAAAGATTAGAAAAAAATAACCACATTGATAATCAAAATAAATAGTTTAGTTGAAAATAATAATATTATGATTTCTAAGGCAATAGCTCTTAGTTATCAAATTTGATCTGATCTAATTTTTGTTTGGTTTTTAGCTATTGAATCAATTTTGTTGTATTTTAATATAAGTATTAGACATCCTAAATTATATCTTAAATTATATTTAAAAATAAATGATGTGTCAAGTAATTATTGGATATAATAAATTATTTTAAAATTTATACTATTTCATCCTTCAATGGTTGTTTCACACATCGTTTTTTGAGATACAATTTAAAATATAATTTAGAATACCTAACATTACTCTTCAATGTAATTGTAAAAAGCGTGGTTATGTTTCAATACTTATTGAAAAACATTTGGAATAAAATAAAGATTTATTTATTTTATGAGATATAAGTTTTAGCACTACTTCTCTTATCGATTAACCTTTACTATAATACTAATTTGATGGGGTTTTCTTTAACGTACACTCTAATAAACTCTAAACGCATCCAGAAATTTTAATTATAAGTAATCAAGAATAAAATTAAGAACATTATCAATAAGAGTAATCATACAATCAATTTACGTGGTTCGACAACAAACGTCTATGTCTACGATGGATCACGTGATCCTAACCTATCTTATCAAGTTTAAAAAGAACAAGATCATAAAGATCTCTTTTTTAAGAGATTATCAAGGAATACACTAATAAAGAGCTCTTAAAGGATCTATTAGTGCTTATTTCGTTCACTTAGAACTTAATCACTACTTATAGCACTCTCTTGCATGCTTAACGCTCAAGGCTCTTTAACTTTCTATTTTCTCTCTTGGAATTTCTTAATGTTTCATGAATTCTAAGGAGTTAACAGAGGTTTGTACAGTGCTTAAAAAGTCCCTAGAAATCTTAAACCTGATCCATATATGTCCAAATCCTACGCTAAGAAGTCAATTTGAGATAAAAATTGACTTTCTTGAATAGGTGATGAACACATTAAAATGTATATTTATTAAGGGATTCAGTCACCATTTGATGCCACTAATTTTAGTATTTTTATATTTTTAGGCTTTAAATAAAGTGTTACCCTTAAATTGTGATTAATGAATATTATTTGCATATATTTAGATAAAATAGACGTAACTTTCAATGTAGAAATCAAAATGAAGATATTATTGAACCTGAAGTAACATGACGTAATCTTACACAAACTTAAAGAACAGTTGAAAAGGCAAATCCAACATTTTATTGGCCAAAATTGGAATATAACAGAATTAGATCACAACTTCCGCTCAACTTGACCTACCTCACACATTTGGATTGTATTTCATAAAATACATACCCAATTGGTATGATTATTAAATTTTTGAAATACTGACTCAATTATCAACAACTATTATGTTGATGGTAAATTTCAAATCAGTCATTATCATAGACTAAATTGTATTGCAAATGGGTAAAAGGGTTGTTGGCCGAAATCTGACATATCTTTGGTATTTTGCCCATATCTCATTGGATACTCATCAAATTACATGAATATCATGGATATGGAAAGAAGAGACAAAATGCTACAACTTTGATGTTGGCCAAAAAGGCTATATCGGTCATTTCTATTATAAAAAAGGTACTGCAATTGAATAAATGAGTGGTTAGCCTAAATTATTGAAGATTAAAGTCACACTAAATATATTTTAATTCATTGCCTATATAAGGACACTCTTTGGACGTTTTTAACATTAGACAATTCTCTCATATTTTCTTCTCTTTAACATGCATCATAAGCTAGGCTAGATTTCTTGGTAAAGCTAAAAGATGAACTTTTATGTGTAATAAATTTACTTTTATACTTTGATTTTTTGTCAAGAGCTACAAATATTTGTAAGTTGGTTTGTGCCTAAACTCTTATATATTTTATTTTCTATAATCTAGAGACTATAATTTTTATGTTTCATATATTTTCATTCATGCTTTCTTTATGTGATTTTTGTTGAATTATAATTATTACTGGTTACATTGTTTTACATGTTAATCTTTTATTGCAATATTGTCAATCAATATATTGTCGATCGTGGATAACATGTTAATCTAGAGATTATAATTTTTATGTTTCATATATTTTCATTCATGCTTTCTTTATGTGATTCTTGTTGAATTATAATTATTATTGGTTACATTGTTTTACATGTTAATCTTTTACTGCAATACTGTCAAAATGATATATTGTCGATCTTAGATAACTTATATAAATGAACATGGTTTGTGTTAATGTTTGCAAAGAGTTTAGTCATATCAAATACATGTGTTATCAAATGTACTATATTTTACATATCTTTCGATTTATTGTGTTGGGATGTGAAACTTTCAATTGAGTTATAAACATTGAATCAAAGTGTAGATAGATTTATAAAGTATAATTGTGATTCTCAAAGCCTTGGTTATATCATCATAAGACTGTCCCCCTTAATTCATATACAATTCTATCTCATCCATATAAATCAATTAGCTAATTTTCTCCTTACTACTGCTTTAATATTTTTACTTCACCAACCTATTTTTGGCAAAAGCTTCCTCGTGGGATCGACACCTCAATCTATATTACGATAGTCGCATTATATTTTGAGCGTAAACAAAATTTGGCGCGTTGCTAATGAGGCACACTAATCGAAAATAGGTTGCCTTTATCAATACTAAAGCGGTAACTTTGTACATTTTCTTTTCTTTATAAAATTTTAGTTTTTAAATTTGTTTCCTTTGTTGTAATTTTTTTTTATTGTTCATGGTCGGTTTTACCACCTAACTTATTTTGTTTTCTTTAGTTAATTTATTATATTTTATTTTATTTTAATGCCTGGTTCTACTGTCTAACTTAGTTCATTTTTTTATTTTTTTATTATACTTCGCACTTTTTTTCTTTTATTTATTTATCATACCTTGTACTTTATTTTATTTTATTTATTTATTGTATTTTATTTCTTTAGTTAAATTTATTGTATTTTTATTTTAGTGGCTGGTTTTACCATCTAATTTAATTTTATTTATTTTATTTATTTATTGCACTTTATTTTCTTTTATTTATTTGTTGTATTTTGAACTTTATTTTTATTTATTTAATTATTGCACTTTATTTTCTTTTATTTATTTATTGCACTTTTGTTTTCTTTTATTTATTTATTGTACTTTATTTTTTTATTTTGCATTTTATTTTCTTTAATTTATTTATTGTACTTTTTGTTTATTTATTTATTGTACCTTTTGTTTATTTATTTATTGTACTTTTTGTTTCTTTTTTATTATACTTTTTATTTTTTTATTGTACTTTATAATTTATTATCTTTTGTTCATTTATTGTATTCTATATTTATATTTCATGATTGGTTTTACACCTAACTCATTTTTTTTCTTTTGTTCACTTCTTAATTTTTCCTTGAGAATTTCATTTAGTAAAAAAAAATAAGTAAAAAAAAGAAATTGTTAGGATGTATGCATCGATTTAGAGACAATTGAGGAAGATTTGTGAGAGAAGTAGAACTAGAACCACTGTCACAATTTGTAAGGGAAGAGAAGTTTATCTTGTAATTCCAACACAATGAGCCAATATGAGGATAACCTCATTAGGACTCTAAAAGATTACTTGCATCTTACTCGCACAGCCACGCCATCATGCATTATATTTCCACCTAACACACCACATTCAGATTTTAAACCTAGAATGATACAACTTCTACCCACTTTTTATGGTCTAGATAATGAAAATCATTATGTGCATGCTAGAAAATATGAAGAGGTAATTGTCACCTTCTATAGCCAACTTGAAGCCATATACACTGTTAGGATTAAATTTTTCCTTTTTTCTTTGAAAGACAATGCAAATAGTTGGCTATACTTTTTGAAGCTGAAGTCTATAGGACTTGGGCAGAAATGACCCAAGCATTTTTTAATAAATACTTCCCACAACACAAAACTAATAGCCTGAAAAGGAAAAAAAATTTCTTCTCTCAAAAAGATAGTGAAACCTTATATTAAGCTTGGGAAAGGTTTAAAGAGTTGCTAAATATGTGCCCTCACCATGGGAATGAAAATTGTTGAGATGATGTGTAATGAAGAGTTTCTTCACAAAGATCCCGAGGAAGCTATAGAATTTCTTAATGACTTAGCCGAAAAAGCCCATACATGAACTGGACCTAGTGCTACTGAAAGCACAAATAGGTCATGACCTAGTGAGGTTTTCCATCTTAGGGAAGAGGATGGCCTTAAAGCCCAGTTAGAGGTCTTAACTAGGGAATTAGAGGCCTTGAAAATCAAAGATAGAAGGGTCACCCATATGGTTACTAGGGTTGAGTAACATGATATCTATTTTGTCTGTGGAGGAGCGAAACACTTAGTTTAAGATTGTCCTACTTATAATGAGATGAAAGGGATAGATGAGAAATAATATAATGCCCTTGGGATGTACAAGAAGCCTTATTCATCCTACTCTGAAACCTATAATCCTAGTTAGAGACATCACCCAAACTTTAGTTAGAAATCTGACCAACACGCCAACAACCATTGGAAACAAGAATAACAAGCACCCAAGTCTTATGTTGTACCTCAATATAATGCATGATCAACTAGGAGTCCTTGAGATGATACATTACAAGAATTTATAGAGCCACAAAGTAAGATTAATAAAAAATTTGAAACAGTTCTTGCACAGGTGGTAGATGAAAAAAAAAAAATCAAGAGTTAAATAACAAAGTTGACCAGTGCCTTAACTGTACAAGAGCAAGGTAAGTTTCCATCTTAACCTAAATCCAATCCAAAAGGATAATTTATGGCATAAGCTTCAACATCTAATGCACAAAATCTCAAAGAAGTCAATGCCATTATTACTCGAAGTGGTAAGATTGTGAGTGAGCCTACTTCTGAAACTAACACATCTATGAGTAGTAAAGATGCCTTCCTTGAAAAAGAGCTCAAAAATAATTTTTCAATCTAAGTGCCTTTTCCTCAAGCTCTTTGACCTATTGGAAAAAATTTAGAAATTCAAGGTGAGATTTTAGAAAATTTGAAACAAGTTAAGATTAATCTTCCCTTGTTGCATTTGATTAAGCAGGTTCCAACTTATGCCAAAGTCATCAAGGATCTATGTATTATCAAAAGAAAATACCATGTAAAGAAAACTGCATTTTTGGCAGAACAGGTAAGTGCAATGATTGAACAAAAGACACCACCCAAGTATAAAGACCCTGGATGTCTCACAATCTCCTGCCAAATTAGGACACATGAGTTTGGTCAAGCTTTGTTGGACTTAGGAGCAAGTGTAAATTTAATACCTTATTATTTTTACTTGCAATTGGGACTTGGTGAGATTAAACCTACATCTATAGCCTTATAATTAGCTGACCGATCAATCAAGAAACCACGGGGAATAGTAGAAGATATTTTGTTATAAAGAATGACTTCCGAAATATGTTTTAGCACAATGCTAAGTCTTATGGTAAGATGGATGATTCAATTTATATAGCCAAGAGAATTATCATGTTTAAGTATATATTTTTCTAATCTCACATATCTTTTGTAAGTAAGTGGAAAGGTTGAGAAAACAGTTTATAAACCTTCATTGATCATTTGAATTGGTTAATTTTTGTTTAGATTGATATTATTTGAATTAAGGAATAAGTTGGTTGCATTTGTGTACAATATATTTTTGTGAGAATCTTTTGTAATGCTTCCTTGTATTCTTAAAAAAAATATAAAAAAAAAAAACAAAAAGCAAAATACCAAAAAAAAAAAATAGAAAGAAAAAAAAGAGAAGAATCAATTCACTTTAATAAAGTCTTCATTCAAATTTTATAAAACAAATATTTTGTAAGGTAGTTTTCTCACTAAGCTATATCTGTATTATTCTCACAAGACAATTGAAGTCAAAAAGCTGATGCATGTCAAGAATAATTTATTTCTAAAAAAATTAATTTTCCTATCTTTGGATCAATGTTAGTTTGTATGTTTGTCTTTAAAATTGACTTTTTTTTAGAGTGTTTAACTATTTTTCAACTCCACGAGAGACTTATAACCTTTTAAATAGTCATACACTTGTGAGGATATGAAGTTAAGGCTTTTACTTGGAGAAATTCTCAAGGTTATATCTGTTGTGGTTTGTGTTAAGATGGTTACAGCTTAGTTCATACACACACAATTTTTTGAAGTTATAATTGAAAAAACCATAATAGCAATAGAGATCTTGAACTGACTTTTTGTTTGAAATGCTTAGGTAGTTTTGAATATTCTATTTACGCTTAAATTGCTAGAGACTAGTAATAAGCTGGTTGGGGGCTGTGATGAACACATGAAAATGCATATTTATTAAGAGATTCAGTCACCATTTAATGTCACTAATTTTAGTACTTTTGTATTTTTAGCTTGAAATAAAGTGTTCTCTTTAAATTATGATTAATGAATGTTATTTGCACAGGTTTAGGTAAAATAAATGTAACTCTTAATATAGAAATCGAAATGAATAAATTCTTGAATCTGGGCCAAACTTGAAGAACAGTTGAAAAGCCAAATCCAACATTTTATGGGCCAAAATTAGGATACAACAGAATTAGATTACAACTTTCGCTCAGCTTGACCCACCTCATAAATTTGGACCGAATTTCACAAAATACATACCCAATTGATATAATTATTGAAGCTATGACATACTGACTCAATTATCAACAACTCTTATGTTGATGGTAAAGTCCAAATCAGCCGTTATCATGGGCAAAATTGTATTACAAGTGGGTAATAGGGTTATTGGCCGAAATCTGATATATCTTTGATATTTTGCCCATATCGCATTGGATATTCATCCAATTAGCACAAACCTAGTGCCTATTGAAAGAAACGACAAAATGCTACAACTTTCATATGGCTAAAAAGGCTACATCGGTCATTTACATTATAAAAAATGTGCTGCAAGTGGGTGAACGAGTGGTTGGCCTAAATTATTGAAGATTGAAGTCACACTTAACATATTTCCATTCATTGCCTATATAAGGACACTCTTAGGATGTTTTTAATATTAGATAATTCTTTCTTATTTTCTTCTCATTAACATGCATTATAGGCTAGAGTTCTTGACAAGGCTAAGCGATAAACGTTTATGTGTAATAAATTTACTTCTATACTTTGATTCTTTGTCAAGAACTACAAATGTTTATAAGTTTGTTTGTGCCTAAACTCTTATCTAGTATTTTTCTATAATCCAGTGGTTCTAATTCTCATGTTTCATATATTCTCAGTCATGCTTTCTTTATGTGATTCTTGTTGAATTATAATTGTTATTAGTTACATTGTTTTACATGTTAATCTTTTACTGCAATATTGTCAATCGATATATTATCGATCTTCGATAACATGTAAAGACAATAATTGTTTGATATTCAAGTTAGTCTTTTACTGCAATATTGTTAAAATGATATATTGTCGATCTCAGAGAACTTGTATAAATGAACATAATTTGTGTTAATATTTGCAAAGAGTTTAATAATATCAAATACATATGTTATCAAATGTATTATATTTTACATATCTTCCGATTGATTGTTTGGGATATAAAACTTTCAATTAAATTATAAACATTGAATCAAAGTATAGAGTAGATTTATAAAAGCATAATTGTGATTCTCAAAGCCTTGCTTGTATCATCATAAGACATTTTTCTCAATTCATATACAATTCTATCTCATCCACTTAAACCAATTAATTAATTTTCTTATTTGCTACCGCTTTAATAGTTTACTTCATTAACCTATTTTTCCAAAAGCTTCCTCATGGGATCGACACCTCAATCTCTACTGCGATAGCCGTATTACATTTTGAGCGTAAACAAAATTTGGCGCCGTTGCCGGGGAGGCACACTAAGCAAAAGTCGGTTGCGTTTATCAATAGTAAAGCGGTAACTTTGTGCATTTTCTTTTCTTTGTAAAATTTTAGTTTTTAAATTTATTTCTCTTGTTGTAATTTATTCTATTATTCATGGTTGGTTCTATCACCTAACTTAGTTCATTTTCTTTTATATATTTATTGTAAGTTGCACTTTATTTTCTTTTATTTATTTGTTGTACTTTGCACTTTATTTTCTTTTATTTATTATTTCACTCTTTTAGTTAATTTATCGTATTTTATTTTATTTTAATGGCTAGTTCTACCGCCTAACTTAGTTCATTTTCTTTTATTTATTTATTGCACTATATTTATTGCACTTCATTTATTTATTACACTTTATTTATTTATTGTACTTTTATTTATATATTTTATTTTATTTTATTTATTTATTACACTTTTATTTATTTATTGTACTTTATTTATTTATTGCACTTTATTTTTTTAATTTATTTATTACACTTTATTTTCTTTTATTTATTTATTGCACTTTATGTTCTACCGCCTAACTTTTTATTTATTTATTTATTGTACTTTACAGATTATTTCTTTTATTTATTTATTATATTTTATTTATTGTACTTATTTATTTATTGTATTTTTTATTTATTTATTGTACTTTATAGTTTATTATCTTTTGTTCATTTATTGTATTCTATATTTATATTTCATGGTTGGTTTTACCACCTAACTCATTTTTGTTTCTTGTTGTGTTTTATTTCACTTCTTAATTTTTTTTTTTTTTTGAGAATTTCCTTCATTAAAAAAAGGAGTAAAAAAAATAAAAATTGTTAAAATGTATGCATTGACTTAGAGACAAACAAGGAAGATTTATGAGAGAAGTAAAATTAGATCCACCATCACAATTTGTAAGGGAAGAGAATTCACCATCTAGTTCATCTTGTAATTCCAACACAATGAGCCAACTCGAGGATAACCCCGTTAGAACTCTAAAAGATTGCTTGCATCCTACTCGCACAGTCACACCATCATGCATTATATTTTCACCTAACACACCACATTCAAATTTTAAACCTAGAATGATACAACTTCTGCCCACTTTTCATGGTCTAGATAATGAAAATCCTTATGTACATGTTAGGGAATTTGAAGGGGTAATTGCCATCTTCCATAGCCAACCTGAAGCCATAGACACTGTTAGATTTAAATTTTTCCTTTTTTCTTTGAAAGATAAAGCAAAGAGTTGGCTATACTCTTTGAGGCTGAGTTCTATAGGAACTTGGGCAGAAATGACCCAAGCATTTTTCAATAAATACTTCTGACAACACAAAACTAATGACCTGAAAAGATAAATTTCTTCATTCTCCCAAAAAGACAGTAAAACCTTGTATCAAGGGACTCACAATGGGTATGAAAATTGGCCATTGGTTAGCTATTTTTATAAGAGACTCACAATTAGAGAGCGCCAAATTATTGAGATAATGTGTAATGGGGAGTTTCTTCACAAAGATCCTGAGGAAGCCATGGAATTCCTTAATGACTTAACCAGAAAAGCCTATACATGGATTAAACCTAGTGCTACTGAAAGCACAAATAGGTCACGACCTAGTGGGGTTTTTCATCTTAGGGAAGGGTAGCCTTAAAGCCCAGATAAAGGTCTTAACTAGGGAATTAGAGGTCTTGAAAACCAAAGATAAAAAGGTCACCTATATAATTACTAGGGTTGAGTCACATGATGTTTGTTTTGTCTGTGGAGGAGCGGAACACTTAGCTCAGGATTGTCCCACTTATAGTGAGATGAGAAGGATATATGAGGAACAATGTAAATTATTGAAGATTGAAATCACACTTAACATATTTCCATTCATTACCTATATAAGGACACTCTTAAGACGTTTTCAACATTAGATAATTCTCTCTTATTTTTTTCTCATTAACATGCATTGTAATATATGCTAGAGTTCTTGATAAGGGTAAGAGATTAACGTTTATGTGTAATAAATCTACTTCTATACTTTGATTCTTTGTCAAGAGCTATAAATGTTTGTAAGTTTGTTTGTGCCTAAACTCTTATCTAGTATTTTTCTATAATCCAGAGGTTATATTCTTATGTTTAATATATTTAGAAAAGTCATTTTATTTTTATGTGATTCTATTGAATTATAATTATTATTAATTACATTATTTTACATGTTAATCTTTAACTGCAATATTGTCAATCGATATACTGTCAATCTTGGATAACATGTAAAGACAATAGTTGTTTGATGTTCAAGTTAATCTTTTACTGCAATATTGTCAAAATGATATATTGTTGATCTTAGATAACTTGTGTAAATGAACATGATTTGTGTTAATATTTGCAAAGAGTTTAGTCATATCAAATACATGTGTTATCAAATGTACTATATTTTACATATCTTTCGATTAATTGTTTGGGATGTGAAACTTTCAATTGAGTTATAAACATTCAATTGACTATTTTTGGTGATTCTTTTTATTTATGTTTACTTAACTTAAAAGTTGTTTTGAGTAGGTGTGAAGAAAAATGACTTGTGCTAAACTGGGAGAATGTCACTTCATGGCATCTTCAAGGATCGTTTTGAGTTATATTGTATCTGAAGAAGAGATAGAGGTTGACAAGGCTAAAATTGAATTAATTTTTAAATTACCTACACCAAAAATGGTAAAAGATGTCTGATCTTTTCTTGGACATGCTGGCTTTTACAGGAGGTTTCTGCCATATCTAGATCATTATGTAACCTTTTGCTAAAAGATGCTGAATTTACATAGACATAAGAGTGTGAGGAGGTATTCCGAACACTCATTGACAAACTCACCATCGCTTCTATCATGCAATCACAGGACTGAAACCTCCTATTTGAAATTATATGTAATGCAAGTAATTATGTTGTAGGACCAGTTCTTGGGCAACGAAGGAAAAACCCTTTGTTGTTTATTATGCTAGTAGGACTTTGAATGATGCTTAGATGAATTACACTACTACTGAAAAAGAACTACTAGCTGTTATTTCTGCCTTAGACAAATTTCGTTCTTATTTGATTAGTTCACCTATTATTGAAGTGCACAAGATAAGCGTAAGTTCTTGGTTGAGGTATGTAATTATAAAAGTTGCATTCCTGAAAGTGAAGCTTCAAGTGTCTTAAACTTTTGCCATAGTACAGCTTGCGATGGTCATTTTTTTATGAAAAAGACAGCTGCGAAAATTTTACGATGTGGTCTTTATTGGCCCACTTTGTTCAAAGATACTAATAATTTTTGTTGTTCCTGTGAAAGATGTTAAAAGTTAAGTACTGTATCTCGAAGACATATGATGCCTTTTAACCCTATTATTATTATTGAGATATTTGATTATGAGGTATCGATTTATGGGTCCTTTTTCTGCATCTTTTGGCTACATTTACATCCTTTTAGCTGTTGACTATGTATCAAAATAAGTTGAGGTTGTAGCTTATCGTACTAATAATAACACAACTGTGGTAAAAAATTTAAAAGAAAATGTATTATCTAGATATGGTACACCACGTGTCATCATTAGTGACCAAGGAACACATTTCTGTAACCGTTCTTTTAAAGCTTTGATGCGCAGGTATAGTGTTCTTTACAACGTTTCCACTACATACCATCCATAGACAAATGGACAAGCCGAGCTAGAAAATAGAGAGGTTAAACAGATTTTGGAAAAGATGATTAACTCGAATCACAAAGATTGGTCTCTACGCCTTTTTAATGCATTATGGGCATATCACATTGCATACAAAACCATCTTAGGAATATCTCCATACTGGCTTGTCTATAAGAAAGCTTGCTATTTACCTGTTGAGCTAGAGCATAAAGTTTACTAGGCTGTCAAAGCTCTTAACTTTGATTTGAGTGCTGCAGGTCTTCAAAGAAAGTTACAACTGTCAGAAATAGAAGAGCTACGAAATGATGTATATGACAACTCCAGGATTTACAAATCTAAAATGAAAGCAGCTTATGAAAAATAGATCTCAAGGAAACACTTCAAGCCAAATCAACGGGTCTATCTTTATGATTCTCGATTGCATTTACACCCTGAAAAGTTGAGATCTCAATGGATTAGTCCATTTATGGTAAGACACCTTTTTTCTAATGGTGCTATAGAAATCGAAGACCCCATTAATGGGCGAAATTTCAAAGTGAATGAATAGTGGCTGAAAAGCTATGTGGAAAAGATAGATCACTCTATGTACCTAGATGAGATCCCTCTTGTGAATCCTGTCTATCATGCTTGATCAGGTTCAATCTATCTATACCATATTTTATATTTTGTCTATATTTTATCTTTTAACTTTTTTATTTTGCTTTTATTTTCTTTCGTATTTTATTTTATTTTGTTTCCTTCCTTTTCTTTTTTCTTCAGTGTGATTTTATTTTTCGGTCAAGTGGCGAATACGGTACTCCATGACTATTGAACTCGGTTTCTCAGTTCCTTAAAAATTGTCCCTCAAACTATACATTAATCTTTTTTTTTCATTTTCTTTAAAATAGATCGCATTCTTGCCAACCTTAAAAAACATTTTCCTTCATTACCTCAAAATGCTCTTCTTAAGATTTACAAAGCACGATGTGAAAGACTAAGGCTATTAATGTTGAGTAATATCCATGCAGACGAATGTTTGTTAATCAAAGCCAATGTTTGATTATCTGGTGAGTCTGTAAATGATTTTGTTTCTTTTATGCTTGGTCTTGGAAGAAGCTCTTATACCAAAAAGTGACGAGCGAAAAGGTTACAAGTCTGTCATAATTATGCACGATGAGAAATTGTAACCAGAGTTGTCATTCTTTAGGATTTGCATGTAGAAATTGAGAAGATAAAATTCAGATCATTAAGAATGGACTGAGTAAAGAGTCTTTGGATGATATCCTATTGACTCTTGAGACGCATCCTTGTGGGCTTGTACAACGTGAACTTCTCGATTTATGGAATAAATTCAAAAATGAGAACATCAACGGTATAGTCTCAGGAATCTAACTCTAAAAGACCCTATTTATCAATTTATAAAAACATTGGATGGGAAGCCTATCCCCGACCTATAGAGGATATTGAAGCCGTTACTGAACGTAAAACCAGAGAAAGATGTGAGCCACAATCACAATTACCTATAAATACATGTGTTTTAATTTCAAACTTTTTTTATTTTATTTTATTTTATAAATAGTATGGCTACTCATATAGATATCTTAAATTTAAATCTTTTTGTTAAATAATGCATGTGGGTCATTATGTTTAAATTTTTGTATTTTATTTTTAAATCTTTTCTGACAAACTGTCGGGTTACCAAAATCGTTTTTATCATTTGGTATTCTATAAATATAACACCTCATTTTCTTCATTTTTATATATTGAGATAAAGATGAGTGTAGATATGGAGGATACCTCAGTTCGAAAATTCTAAATATATGTGTATTTTGTAGATCTAGTCCTGGAGAAAATAAAGTGTTTGTAGAGGCAGCAAACAATCTAGAAAAAGTATTAGCTGCAAGAAAATTTCATTTGATTTATGGAGGGGGTTAGCCTTGGTTAATGGGGTACGTGTCAACAGTTGTACATTTAGGAGGAAGTCAAGTTTTAGGTATTATTCCTACAGCTTTAGCTATAGGAAACCTAACTGGAAAAATAAGAGGGGAAGAATTACGAGTCTCATCCATGCATGAACGTATAGCTAGAATGCTTTACAATGCAGACGCTTTTATTACTTTACTAAGTAGTTTTGGTACCTTAGAAGAAAATTTTCAAATTGCCTTTTGGACCCAGCTGAATATCCATCGAAAACCCATAAGTTTGTTGAATGTTAATAACTATTTTGATTGCTTACTCTGTTTTCTTGATCAAGCTGTAGAATATAATTTTATTTCACATTCCACATGACAGATCCTCATTTCTGCTACCAATGCGGATGAATTGATTGACAAATTATAGGCAGTTACCTACAACTTGAGCCAACAATAACTCAGATCGATTGGTTAGTGGTCCATAACAAGCGAAAATTGGATCTGACACTTCGTTTGTAAATTTTTCTTTATTTTATTTATTTATTAGCATCATTATTTTAGTTTATATTTGCTTAAGTGTCTCTCAGATTTATTTCTTTTAAATAACTGGCGTTTCAGGTAATGTCTTCTATACTTTATCTCTTTCTATTTAAACATTGAAGACAATGTTTTATCTGGTTTGAGGGGTAGATAATAGACATAAATTATACTTTGCATTTCAAAAACAAATTTAAAAAAAAAAAGAGATAATAGGGTCCGGTATTTGATTAAAATAGCAGAGTAAAGAGTTCATTCTTGAACTCTTGAGATACATTTTAGGTCAAATTAGAATGGCAGAGTAAGGAGTTTTATTTCTAACTTTTGAAACGCATTTTAACTAACTTGTTGTTATTTTGTTTTATATTTCATGCATTGTTGTTTATTGCTTATAATCTGGGTAATTCTTGTGTAAAGGAATTTGCTTTTCTACCTAGGTATGATTTCAAAATTATTTGGATTGAGTCACTGTTTCTATTTAAGTTACTAAATAATGACTTCCGAAATATTTTTAAACACAAGGCTAAGCCGTGTGGTAAGAAGGATGATTCAATTTATATAGCCAAGAGAATTCTTATGTTTAAGTATAAATTTTTTTAATCTCAATATTTTTTATGAGTAAGTGGAAAGGTTGAGAAAATAGCTTACAAACCTTCATTGATCATTTGAATTGGTTAATTTTTATTTAGATTGATATTATTTGAATTAAGGAATAAGTTGGTGGCATTTGTGTATAATATATTTTGGTGAGAAACTTTTGTAATGCATTTATTTTTATTTTGTAATGCTTCCTTGATTCTTCCAACAAAAAAAAGAGAAAGCAAAATACCAAAAAAAAAAAGAAGAATCAATTCAGTTTAATAGTCTTCATTCAATTTTAGAAGACAAATATTTTGTAAGGCAGTTTTCTCACCAAACTATATTTGTATTATTCTCACAAGACAATTGAAGTCTTAAAGTTAGTGCATGTCAAGAATGATTAATTTCTAAATGATTGATTTTCCTATCTTTGGATCAATGTTAGTTTGTATGTCTGTCTTTAAAATTGACTTTTTTTTTAGTGCTTAACTATTTTCCAACTCTATGAGAGAAATCCTAACCTTTTAAACAGTCACACGCTTGTGAGGATATAAAGTTAAGGCTTTTACTTGGAGAAATTCTCAATGCTATATCTGTTGTAGTTTATGGTAAGATGGTTACGGCTTAGTTTACACACACACAATTTTTAGAAGTTATAATTGAAAAAATCATAATAGCAATAGTGATCTTGAACTGACTTTTTGTTTGAAATACTTAGATAGTTTTGCATATTCTATTTACACTTGAATTGCTAGAGACTAGAAATAAGCTGGTTGGGGGCTGTGATGAACACATAATTTTTATGTTTTATATATTTTCAGTTATGCTTTCTTTATGTGATTCTTGTTGAATTATAATTATTATTAGTTATATTGTCAAAATGATATATTCTCGATCTTAGATAACTTGTATAAATGAACATGGTTTGTATTAATGTCTACAAAGAGTTTAATCATATCAAATACATGTGTTATCAAATATGCTATATTTTACATATCTTCCGATTGATTGTTTGGGATGGAAACTTTTAATTGAGTTATAAACATTGAATCAAAGTGTATAGAAGATTTATAAAGCATAATTGTGATTCTTGAAGCCTTAGTTATATAATTATAAGACTTTCCCCTTAAGTCATATACAATTCTATCTCATCCACATAAACCAATTAGTTAATTTTCTCCTTACTACTATTTTAATATTTTTACTTCACCAACCTATTTTTCTAAAAACTTTCTTGTAGGATCGATACCTCAATCTATATTGCGATAGCCGTATTACATTTTAAGCCTAAACAATAGGCAATGCTCCAACGTTCTTCAATGAACACTGAGGGTGAAAAATACAACTTTGAGCCAACTTCGTGGTGTTCAATAACTAATTCTAGGGCGTAAGGTCTTATGGAATCTTCACTGGGGAATTTTGTTATTCAACATTAGGGTGTTCAGACCTAGAACGTTCCTACTTGTGTTTTCATGCCTCTTCTTACTTTTGGTTCTCTGTTTTGCTCTTTCCTCTTCTGTCCTTTACGTACTTGACTTTGTGATGACTCCTCATTAGTTTCCAACTGAAAATTATGCTCAAATACAATTTTAAATCACCAATTCCAGTAAACCCATCTTTGATTCAAAATCTCTCTACAAGAGGTCTTCTAGGATCTATTAACACCTATGCTTTATCACTTAGATCTAATTCTAATTAACTCTTTGTATAGACTTAACTCATATTCGGCTTGTGACTTTAGTCTCCAAAGGTACAAACGCTTCTTGCATACGGTAGTCTTTTCAAGCATTCTCTTTCGACTCTTATCACTACGGTGAGCAAAACTTTAATACTGCCTTCTAGTTTACATTCCTTCAATAACCCGTGTTAGGACCTACAACCATTCTATCAAGCACATAAAAGCCCTTTATGCTTCTCACCCTTCATTATCAACATAAATTATTTCTCTATCCTTAGTATTTCTTTTTTGCTACTAATGAATACCCCTCATTATTTAGCTTTCCTAGGGATATCAAGTTCTTTCTAACTTCAGGAATATGCCTTACACTAAGTAAGTCCTAATCTCTCCATCATGCATCATTATCCTTATGACTTTACTAGCCATGTCCTTCTTAATTAGCACTTTACCTCTAATTGGTTTGTAATTAGTGAATAATGATATATCAAGGCATATATAGACACTACAACCAGAATCTAGTATATATTCTTCAGCGTACTTCCTATCAGAGGCTATTAATATTTCTGCAACTTTTAAGTCTTCTTCATAACATATTATTATAACATCTCCATCTTTTTTTTATATCTCAACAAATTTTATCAAGTGCTATTATTTCTTACAAAAATATCACTTCTTGGATCTCCCATTTGATTGAGTATTTTTTCTATCTTTTTCTTTTGCAACCAAACCTAATGTACTACCAAATTTTAATCTCTTTCCTAATTCTTTTGAGTTCAATAGGGCTTTAACATCACTCATCATTAAAGTCTCCCTACTATACATGAGTGTATCCACAAAATGCTTATAACTTGAAGGCAATGAACATAACAAGATTATAGTCTTGTCTTCATCCTTAATCTTGATATCTATTATCTCAATATGTATAATGATCTTATTGAAAGCGTCAATATAGTCTCTCATTGGAGTTCCTTTAGTTATAGACAACTAATACAACTTTTTCTTGACATACAAATAATTCGCCAAAGACTTTGTCAAGTTTATTTCATAGGCCAATTGTCACCTTCTCTCCTACCATCTACCTCCTTTAATACTTCATCACTCAATAATAAAATTATGGTATTGTGGGCTCCTTTTTAAATAGTTTCTTTATCTAACTCGCTAGGTTTCACATGTTTCTTCTCTTTGTTGGTAGTTGCTTGGTCTAATCCTTGACTCACCGATAAAGCCATAACTTTTATCTTTCATAGATTAAAATTTTTTTGCCCATTGAACTTCTCTATCTCATGCTTATGTGATGCCATGGTTAATATCACTTAGGTATATTCCCTAACCCTTGAATTTGATGCTAGTTTATTGCTAAATATTAATCTTAACACTAATCTCTCTTAGCAATTAACCATTGCCCTAATACTTATTTGATGGGTTTCCTTGGTGTGCACTTCAGTAAACCTTAAATGCATGCAGAAACTTCAATCATAAGTAATCAAGATATAGAACTAGATTAATAAGAATAATCATACAATCAATTTATGTAGTTAAATAACAAACGCCTACATCTATGGTGGATCATGAGATCCTAACCTCTCTTATTAAGTTCATAAAGAACAAGATCACAAAGATCTCTCTCTCAATAGATTGTCAAGGAATACATTAATAACGAGCTCTCAAATGATCTATTAATGCTTCTTTTGTTTACTCAAAACTCAAGCACTACCCATAGCACTCTCTTGCACACTCAATGCTCACAGCTCTTTAACTTTTTATTTTCTCTCTTGTAGTCTCTCTTAACATTTTATTAATTCTAAGGGTTAATAAGGGTTTATATAATGCTTACAAAATCCCTAAAAATCCTAAATCTAGTTCGAATAAGAGTCCGTACATGTGGGAGTTCAAATCATACTCTAAGAAGCCAATTCAACCTAAAAACGAACCTTTTCGAATAAGCAATTCTACATCATTTTTCAATCAACGCTGGGATGGTATTCGGACTTTGAGCCAACGTCGTAGCGTTCATCAACCAACGTTGGGGCATTGGGTCTTCTAGAATCTTTATTGGGACGTTCTATCATCTAACACTGGGGCATTTAGCCCTGAAACGTCCCCACTTATGCTTTCACACCTCTCATCGCTTTTGACTTTCTATTTTGCTCATTTTTCGTACGTTCTTCGCATACTTAATTTCGTAATGACTCCTCATTAATTTTTAACTCAAAATCATGCTTAAACACAATTTTAAATTACCAATTCTAATAATTTAATTTCAACACAAAGTTTAAAACTTAGAATAGATGCTATTAAACATAATTTCAAAATAAATACTAGAGTCCTTAATTAATTTGTTTTTAAAAATAATTAAAAGACGTTAGCAACATATGTCAAAGTTAAATCTTTTGTTTCAGTGAAAATAATAATATTATTCAAGCTCTTGGTACAATTTCTTTAAATCAATTGTTTAATTATTACTACCGAATTGTTATCCAAAAGTTGGATTGTTAGTTTATTGGCATTACAAGTCAACGATAAATTATTTATTTTATATAATATTAAAGAATAATATTATTTTAATTTTTTTATTTTAAATAATGACTTAAATAATACTTAAATGATAAATAGAGTAATAAGTAATTTTAAAATTTATATATTTTATCACTTAAAATTATTTAATATATTAATTTAAAATATTATTTATAAGGTATGATATTACTCAATATTAAAATATGTTGAATCTTTTAGGGTTTTTTTTGTCTCTCTCTCTTAATGGAATGCAATCCAATTAACTTTATGCCCGAAATTTGGGCAAGTCAAAGGTAAAATTTCTCTTCGGTCAATCATAGTTCCAAGAAAAGAATATTATCTAAAATGGGAAAGAGACAAAACATTTCTCTTCACCATTATTTTTCTTTTAATTTTTCTTTTACATCTCCTCACGAGTCAACCCAAATACATCAAAATAAACACTTTAGAATAATACAACGTTAGTTGAAATAAATAAAATGTTGTAAAAAACTCTGCTGAAAGCCTAGGTTCATGTTCATGCATATGATTAAATATATTAAACAACTATAATATGTAAATCTTTCTTTCAAAACAAACACTATGATATATGTAACTTTATGATTTTTTTATTTAATTATTGATAGTGATTTTGTAAGTATAAGATTGCATTAAATAATATTTAAAGTATAGAGATTCTTAGATTAAAGTTTATTTGGATAGAAATTAAGTCTTAAAAAAGTGTGAGTAGACTAGCCGAATTGACAACCTCTCTTGTGATACCCACTCAAGTTAGAAATTCGAATTCACATGACAATTTGCAGATATGTGTGTGTGTGTTATAGAGGTGTGTGTGTGTTGTACACTTAAAAAAAAAAAGTCTTAAAGAAGTGTTAATTTGTATGATTAGGTTATTAAAAAGACACCAGCTTCTAAAAATATTTCTTAACTCTTAAGATTCCTTTTAAAATTAAAAGCTTAATTACTTATTTTTAAAAAAAATGTTAGTTTGTATAATTAGGTTATTAAAAAGACACAAGCCTATAAAATATATTTCTTAACTCTTAAGATTCCTTTTAAAATTAAAAGCTTAATTACTTATTTTTAAAAAATAAATAACTAGCTTAATAAAATTTTATTCAGACTAAAACACAGATAATACACTCATTTTTAATTTTTTTATTTAATTTTCTTTTTTTATTTTTGCTAAGAAATAAGTCATTGTACAAAAGAATTTTAAAAAGATTAAAGGCTGTGAAGAGTATTTTAACTAACAATAACACTATATATATAACAATCATATAAATTCATTCATACTATGTGACATGTCATAATATGGTCAAAGGATAAATATTAAATAATAAAACAATAAATAAAATAGATCATGTGATAATAAGTGAACTAATTTACCATGGGCTAGGTGGTATGAGTGAATATGTATGATTTAGTTTATGTATAGTGTTATTATTTAAGCAAACCTAAACCCTTACACTATAAATAAATTATATGTCATTTTGATCATAATGCATTATTCATAGTACTCTCTCCATAATATAACCTCTCCATATCACAATAGCCCCCACATATTTTTCCAGTGCCTACATTGCTTAAAAAAAAAGACCAAACACCAATATAATAAATTAAAGAGGTGAGTTTTCTCAAATTCTAAAAATAAGAGTTTTTTAATGCATAATTTAACTTTTATTCACCTTTAAAATTACCCTAAACAACACCAAATTACCCTAAACAAATAACGTATTTCTCCACTTCATGGAAGTTTGACTCCTACACTTCTCACATATTAAGATTATTAATTCAATTAAAACACTTCAAAATAAAAAATATTGGAGTAAATTTAAAACATTAGATGCCTTGACTTCATGAACACTTCAAGGGTATAGTTAACCTTACTCTTAAAACTCAATAAAGATGAAAACACTTGAGATCTAGTAAGCAAACCCAAGATGATTTACTTTTACGACCTAACACATATCAGGAGATAACTGCAGCTACTAATATTCAACCATGTAGCAGTCTTAGAATTTCGGCTCAATACAAAATAAAATAAAAGGTTTAAATTTTTTTCACATTTTGTTCCTTCAAAACTAAAGAATTTTTTTCAAGTAATGTTACATTTATCCAATGATATTTTAAAAAGTTTCATTTAAAATAATATGTTAAATAATTATTGAATGATAAAATGATATAATAAATAATTTTAAAAATTAAACTATTTTACTATTTAAGAATCACTTAACATATTAATTTAAAATAAAAAAATGTAACATTATGTAATTCATATTCTACGAAAAATGATGTGAGAACATAAGATATATAAAAAAAAAACACAAACACGCGAACAGACTTATCATTTAAGTCTTTCATTGAAATCGTGACGAGGAAAAAGTAAAAATAAAATTTTCATTGATTGATTTTGTTTTATATATAAAAAAGAAATTGAGATAAGAAAGATTTTTGAGGACGTATGTGGGATGTTTAAGGGTGTACATGTTAGGGATAATGCCTTGAAAGTATGTATTTGTACTGTTTTTTATGAAATTAATAAAGTTATAATTTTATACTTGATGAGTGTTCATAATTTTATGACATAAAATATCAAAAAATTCATTGTTTATTTATGTAATCATAACTTTAGTATATAATTGTTATATACAAGAGGATTAAAGTTATGGATAATAAATAGAAAAAATCCGTAATAAATTAATTAGAATTTGAGATTTCTAATTAAATATTATTAGTGCGGTCCACAAACATTTAAAATGTAGTAATCTTATCCGGATCACTAATGTAGTGACATTATGGTGGATGAACTATATATAATATGATTATATAGGACTGGACCAGACGTAGTTTGAATTCTTATGTAAAATACCGTTGTTAATTAAGAATTCAAATAACGTCAACCAATGATCATATGCTGATTAATCTTAATCCTCAGTGATCATAAACTCCCGTTTATGTCATTATGTCATTTGAAATACTCGTTACGGTTTGTTTAAAGAACAAACTAAAAACTTGTATTTTATGGGCATTATGAGATAAACAGTTGAGAATATGATTTACAGATATGGAATTCATTCATTCCTAATGGAAGATAGAAAGAAGGTTCTCTTAAGAGTTAATTCTAGAACTGAACGGTTAGAGTGCTCAATTTGTAATAATGTTACAAATTAACTGTTCACTGGTGAATTAATGGTACTTAAGGATAAAGAAATAATTAGAGGGGTAAAACGGTAATTAACCTAGCTCTAATTATGAATCATCTATGGAGGGTTAAATTGCATGTAGTGATTAAATCAATGGACTGCTCTAAGTTTTCTGAGTAAATTATATCTACAATTTCAAGAGTGTAATTCCAGGTTTTTAGTGGAATAACACTAGAATTAATAAATTAAATTAATTAATTAAAGAGTTTAATTAATTATTTAAAATTTATCGGAGCTTGAAATTGTAGGTCTATAGGTCCCCAATACCACCTCTTGTTGGAGCTGGTGCTCACGTGCCATTCCAATCTTGTATGAATATTAATTATTAATATTTATACAATAAACATTTCGAATAAAGATTGTTAATATCATATTAATATGGTATAATACTTGTAACATTAGAGACATTGTTTGATCTGAAAGAGTTCGGATCTGATCTAAAGGAGTTTAGATCAGAACTAATAGTTAGCAAAGCTGAGAGTTATAAATGCTAAAAGTTAGCACTGTTAAGAGTTAGCAGGTTATAACAGTCAGCGAGGTCTAAAGAGTTAGAACCTTGTCTATAATGGGACAAAGACCTGAGAGTATACTTGTAATGATATAATTGTAAAGAGTTGCAATAGGTGTTAAGAAATATCATTATGTAAGTATGTCTCAAAGATAATGTTCCTGATCTATAATCACCAATGCTGGTCTATCGGTGATTCACTTTATATAGATTAGTGTATGTCTATTTCTGACTAGTTCAGATGGTTGTTCTTAGCTGACCATGAGCTTAGAGATTGTATAGGCATGCGGGTATCCAGTCAGGACTGGATACTGAACAGACTTATGAGGACCCCAATAGATATCCTATGACACCGTCAAAGGAAGGTCCTCTCGAGTTGAGTAGTATTCGTGGTCCTTTGACCTGAGCGCCATGGTAGTCTTGTGAGTGATCCATCATGCTTTGGTTCCACATATGTCAGAGACCTTTCATGGTTTGACCGCTATGTGTCGCTGGGTATGGTCCGATGCTCATGGAGTCTGGTGTGCGTAGATACGGGATCCGTCAGCTTACGTAGGTAAGTTGTATATCTGATGCTCCGAGATTGTATTTCATAAAGTCTTGTGGCTACAAGCATAAACTCGGGAAAAGAGTTTCCCACAGGGTTAAACAATATAGCAAAAGTGTTTGCGTATATTGTTTATCGAGATACGAATCTGGAGATAAAAATATGGATGAGCAAATGGGGATTTGACGGTGCTGATCTATATCCCCGCACATCCAGGGTATAAATGATGGAAGGATTATACGTATACGTTATGACCTAAACTTGTATGGTCTGACACGCTGATTTGTAATATTCGTAACGTGTGCGTGGGGCATCGATTACGGATTAATGGAATAGTTTCATTTGATAAATCGGGTGTGGACCTAGAGAGTCCCAATATGAAATGTACTCTTTGAGCACTTGGGCAGTGTACCGTATTGAATTGTTCAATATAGTATAATTCAGCAATTACTAAGGTTACGTTAACTAAAGTATATGGTTAAATGGTGGGACCCACTTTAGGTTAACTTGGTAACCGAGTAAGGATATAATAGTAATTTTACTTTATGATTATTTAATTGTTAAATAATAAGAATAAATATTTATTTATTTAATTATTAAATAAATAATTTAATTTAACTATAATTAAAGGTTAATCATATGGTTAATTTAGTTAACTTTACTTAATGATTAAGTAAAGGTTAACCTAACCAAGATTAAGTTAGTTAATTATGGTTAGAATAATTAAATATTTATTAACTTAAAGGTTAAGTTAAAATAATCTAACTATAGTTAAATATTAACTAAGATTAGGTTAAGCCAAATGAAATGCAAATGAAATTCAAATTAGTTTGGAATTTATGCATTAGTATATAAAGTGAAATGAAATTGAAAATCATAAATGTTTTAGAATTTAGGTTTTGCATTTTGGGAGCCAATTCAATTTGAGAAATTGAAATTATTTATTTTGTGTTTTAAGTGTTAGAACAACAAAACAAATTAGATAAATGGTTTCTAAATGTAATAACTAAAAACATGATTTGTTTTATTTATTCAAGAGTTGAATAAAAGGAAAAACAAATTTAATTAAGTTAAATAGTTTAACTTTGAAAAATGTTTAAGAGTTAAACACATATGCTGGATTAAGATGCTGCCATTCTAGACAATCAAACCCACCCTTATTGATTGCTAGGATTGATCAAAGATTCATTTCATGGTGGACTTCAAAGAAAATTAATCCAAAGGCTTTATTGGTGATATTTTCTCAATCTCGAATTTTAGTTTAATTAAATGTTATTTTCTGTGTTCATTATATATAATCTTCCGCTGTGCACATGTATGTATGAGATATGTATATTGTTTGTATAATGAACATAACCCACATGCAAGCACTCTAGTTGATTTGCCCAACCCAACACCTCTTTCGTTATTACAGTGAACAAATAAAAGGATTTTGTTATTACACAAATTATTTGTGTTCAGAAAATAATTTTCAAATACGTATATTTTATAGTTTTGGATAAAATTAATTAATTAAAATAGATAAGATCTTATCCAAATATAATTAAATATTTAATTTAAGAAATTAAATAAATAAAATCTTAAGGATATTTTTTTGAAATTATTAAAAAGATTTTAATTTTAATTTAGTATTTTTTTTATTAAAAGACTAATAATGCTCAAATGTACATGAATTAAATCTCCTTTTAAGATATAATAATTTAATTAGTAAATATTATTAATTAAATTATTATTTTTTAAAATAAGAAGACTAGTATAAATAAAACATAAGACACATATATGAAAAACGCAATATACATATTTTTTTTTAGAGAAGAAAAACAAAAGAAATAAACTCACTCTTCCCTTCACTGAACAAAAAAACAAAAGGCTTGGTTTGGAATCCTTCGATAAAAGAAAATTCTGCGTGGATTTAAAGTATATTTTATTAAATTTTATTTACTGTAACATCAAAATTATATATTCATAAGATCCTTAAATAAAAAATGTTTTTATCTAATAAAAATAAAGATTAAAGAATTTTTTATTTTTTTATTCCGCTGCGTTATGAATATCATAACAATAAAATCATTCAACAGTATATAACAAAAACTTTTTTTTTTTAAATTTAATGGTATTTTGAGTATTAGGATGTTTTGAGTGTTTTTTTTTTGGGTAAAAATGACCCACTCATAATATTTATTTGGTGGTGTTTTGCATTAAATTATTTTTAAGAGATTATTTTAAATAATTTTTTCGAAAGTGTTTTTCCCCCCCTCGTTTTGTCCCTTTCAATATACTTAATTTTTTGCTACCATTGCCTAAAAGCAAACAATTTCAGTACTGAGATGGCGTTAAATTCCTTTCCGAAAAGAAAAAAAAAAAAAAGAAAGATGAGATTTATTTTCATTTGAATATTTTAGAACAGAAAAATATTGTTGACAAGGACTAATCACGAAAAGAAAGAAACGCATAATCAAATTGTCACAAGAAAATGCTATGGGCCAAGTTTGGGTACAAGGACTTCCAGGCTGTGCTCCGGACACGTGTCGTGGAATGAGTGGTTGCTGGGAGACAATCTGAAATGGAAAGTAATTATATCATTTTCAATCTTGTTAACGCATCTTAATCATGATTACCGTATACATTGATTTGAACTAAACATGTTTGCCATGCTATGGCCCATGGCTACATATATTTGTTAGAAGCATCACTAAGCTTTAATTATTTTATGACATGATCAACATAGGAAACATAGAAACATAATCACATTGGTTGGACCCTCACCCCCTATAATTTGTTCATCAATGGAGATTTAAATATTTACGATCTAAATTTAGGGGGAAAAAAAGCCGACATTCACCCCAACGTTTATTAATGTTTTCGATAAAAAATTTATTTGACTACCTTTAATCTATGGAATAACCATTTTACCTCTATTAAATAATTGACTGGGTAAATTAGAATTTGTCGACTACCTTTGATCTTTATAATTATTATTTTATGCTTTATCACAATAATTTTTGTATCAGATTATTATCCAATATATATAAAGAACATATTTGTTATATTATATGCATCACTCTACATATTTTGCGACAACTCTATCTCTAAAATTTGAGAAAATTTTGACTTTTTTTTTTGTGTTTTTGCTTCTGTTTCCTTAAATTTTTGTTGTACATGTCTCTCAGCCAATGAAAATTAATACACACATGTAATAAATGTAATGAAAGAAAATAATACTTTGAGAGCACTCAAAAAAATTTCACAAATTTCTCCTTGGTGGGGGGAGGGGCGGGTAAGGCGGCGCGCTTGAAAAAGGAGAGATAAGGGAGATCTTATTATTTAATGAATTTATGGATAATTTGAAAAGTTCAAGTTCAAGTTCTTGAAATCTTATATATATAAAATCAATTTTCTTAATTTTTTTTGCATTTTGTTAAAGTTCCGGCCAACAACTCTTTGTTCAATTCTTAATTTAAAAAAATACATTAGAATTTATAATTTTTTTATCACTTAATAATTACAATATACAAAGAATTTATGATTCAAGTTTTTTTTATAAAAATGCTAACATTCTATTTAAGAATTTATATATGAAAAATCGTTTTATTCTTGAAAATTTTTATATTTACCACTTATCTCCATAAGTTTTTTAAATTATCTCATTACCCCTTTATTATTAAAAACATTTTGTGAAAAAGTTACTATTTGGGTTCTTTTACAATTTTATTTGATGTAACATATTAACGATATTTGGTACTAAAATAGATATTTTAAGAGTACATCATATATAAATGACTTAAATACTTAATTTTTACTTAAAACTACAAATAATAGTACAAAAAGTTGTATTAACGCTCACAAAAATAAAATAAAAATATTTATTCTTAAAAGAAAAAATATACACTTACTAATATATATATATATTAAAAGTTAAAATGAACTTCAAAACAAAATATATTAAAAATCATAATACAGTGAAAATAAAAAGCACATATTTTAAAGTATTTTATTAAATATAAATGAAAAAATACAAAATAATCACGTAAAAGACGGTTATACCCTCAAATAGTGCATTTTTTCCGTTAGTATAATGGTAGGAGGGTAATTTTGAATAATATGGAAACATTAGAGAGGTGAGTGGTAACATAAAAAAATTACAGGGAAAAAGTGGTAATTTTCTTATATATATATATAATAAAAAAAATGAAAAAACTTGAGCAGTTAGAGGTCCCTATTCTCTCATTAAGACCAATACCATATATAGAATTCAAAGGGATTTATAGTTTGCTCCCTGGATTTAGATTAATTTAATAGAGTTGATTACTCTTAACTAATCCTTCGCTCTCACTTTTCAATGCAGGAAATGGAAAGATTCTACAGACAAAGGAGCCTATCATTTATATATGTATTTAAGATAGGCTATAATTATTAATTACTTAAGGTTATTATTTAGATTAAATTTAATTATCTAGTTAACTCCAGCTGGTGATCAGGCTAAGACAACCTGCAAAAATACACTTTGCAATGAAATTAATGTAAAAACGAATTGAAGACAAAGCCAATGGCCAACTGTAGTATTAGTATGCATTATGCAACAAGTTGGGCAAAGGTTCTTTCTATGTTCCCCATGTGAGCTTTGTTTTATTTGAAGCTAGAGTTTCATTTCTGGCCTATAAAAGTGAACCAACATGAGGTTTTTTTTTCTTTAAAAAAAAAAAATTAAAGGAAAGATTTAGACAACAAGATTTTTTCCCGGAAGAGGATTAAATGGTGCAGCTACTAATCATCCTGATCTTTCTCTATCACAATTAAATAGAAAAAAAAATATCAAATTTACTTTTGTTGTTTTATCTTAATTTGTTTTACATAAAATCTTATAAGATGTAGAAAATTTTCTATAGTGCTACTTTCATAGAATTATTCAATAAAATTATGTTATTTGTCTTAATTTTTTATATATAATTATAATTAATTGATTTATTAAATAATGAGATATTATTAGATGGTCTTATAAAATAACGTGGCGGAGATTGAGCTAACCTTCAACAGAAACTTATGATTTACCGTGGGACAAATAAAGGCATCTAAAATCCCTAAAAAATAAAGAGCATAGGCGAACGATTAACAAACACAAGTGGGGTAAAAAATAATCAATGCTTTGAAAAAAAAAAAAGACACTCCCATAAATTCACAAAGAAAAATCCTAATCCAGATTGCTTTATTTTCAACCCACCACGACACCTACCTTAATCAAATGAAGTTTCAACTCTTAGTAAAATTATAAAGCAAAACCATGTGACTAGCTCCTTCCCTTTAACAAAACAAAACTGCAGATAAGATTTTTTTTCCTTGTAAGAAAGTGGGTTTGTGGTCCTCTTTTGCCATGAAGACATGTCTATATGTATATTTCATTGTTATTGTCAACCATTGGCATGCACCAAAGAAAACAAAAGAACCATCCAAAGCTAAAGACAAAGAGGATGACTTCAACTGATTACACCAACCGGGCCAATTTATCCCCTTCATTTTAAATAAATAAATGAAACCCCATTTATTGAATTTGAATTAGTCTTGCTGTTGGGACCAAGAGGTCACTAAGCACATGGCAACACCCCTTTTCTATTAGCTGCACTAGTATTTAAAATCTAATTTATACAGGTCTCTTTATTTAGAACGTTAATGCAATTCTAAGATGCTTATCTAAAATATATATAGACTCAAGAGAATATGGATCTAAAGAGACTGAAATTAATTGATATATACAAAAGAAAAACACATAGAGATTAATAATACGAGAAATTAACTTTGATATTTGTTGCCATGGCAGTTCATGATGTTAATATTATCCTGATAATCAAGTTCAAGGGTTATGGAAAGAAAAGAGAAGAAGAAGATAAGTAACAAAAAGAACCTAGTCCAGCTTGTAATTAAACCAACAGAGTGAGCTTACCCTTCTCCATAAAAAGAACAGTTGTACAACTTTATATTAAATTTTAAATCACTTAAGTTAATAAATGAGCTAATTAAGATTCATTTGACTCGACCGTCCAAGAGAAAATCGCAGAGGTAATCTTAATCAAATAATTAGCAAGACTCGTGATCACTTGACAAACAAACATAATTAATTAACCAGCAGGATCTTTTTAAAAAAAAAAAAACTAAAGTATTAGTATTATATTGTTAAGTAGGTCGCATCCAATCTCTTTTAGTTGAGCCATAAAAAAGTTTTAGTGCGATATAAGAATAACATTATCATTATTAACTGAAGTTAAACTAGCTAGGTTAATAAATTAATAATAATTTATTAAGAGCAAGGACTAGTGGAAGTGGTCCCTCATTGATGCCATTGCCATATATTTGTTAGTCATGTAAAAATTTGAAGAAAGAGAGAGAGAGATAGAGAGAGAAAGAGGTCAGTGTCAATAGCTGTAAGGGATCGATCGAAGGACCAAATTAAAGTTACGCTAGCCACCATTAAATACACCAGGATCGTCGTCGTCGTCATCATCGTCGTCGTCTCTCTATAAGAAAAAAGAAAAAACAAGAAGAAGAAGAAAGAAGAGCTGTATTTATATGTATAATAAAATAATAAGGAGAGAGGAGATATTGAAAGGAAAGTCACGGGGATATATCTCATATGTATATATATATGTATGTATGTATGTATGTATATATCATATAATCCTCTACCTAAAAGACATGCATGCCTCGTGCCTTTTAATATCTTATTGAAGCTTCTGGTTTTTCCTTAAAGAGAGCTTTTTATAAATTTCCAACAAGCCCAAACCCTCTCACTCTGCATATGATTCATTTTTAATTTGTTTGCCTGTATTTCTTCTTTATCTCGCATGTTGGTTTGAGAGATTGAAGCTGCCAGCATGATCTGGTAAAAGCCTCCACTTTTTACGTATATTCCTTCTACCTGATGTATGTCTAGATATAGAACAAAAAAAACTACTCATAGACTGAAGATCTTATTATACTGTAAATGTTCCTGGTTTTTAGATTGTCTTGAGAGCAATCTCGGTGGTACAAAGGAATTTTTATAAGATTTTAGACCCCTGTAGTTAATTCCATCTTATAAATAAATGGTTGGTTTTTTCCATGATAGATGGAGTAGTTTTGAAGGCAATCGGTTTCTTTTTTTCTGAGATTAAGGGGGGAAATTGAAAAAAGTGAGAGAGTTTTAAGGGTGTTTAGGGCTTCATAATCATAGATATGGTTCCATCAGGTCATCTTGCAGCTTCAATTACTCATTCACCAACAATATTAGAAGACCACTCTTGAACTACATAGTTTCAGCTGCATTCCAGTTACAGGTAATTAATTAATTCTTCTATATATATGTATGTGTGCATCATTTTATTACTTCCCTTTCCATTCTCCAATATTGTTCTTATCAATTAATAAGATTAAGATCCGTCTTTACTTAATTTGCGTGAAATTGCAATCCTCTGAATTTTAAGCAAATTTCTTTTCTATATATTTCGAGCTGCTGGTGTATCATATCTAAATTTGAAGACAATGTTATCTCTATCTTCTGCCAGTATATGTTCATATAATTTGTCTTGACTTTACTGTACTGTAGAATATATGTAGTATATACATGTAAAAAACACAAATATTCAACTTCAAGACACAAGAAATGCTAGATATGTAATGTTATATTGTGTCATTTAAGCATGTATAATGACATTTTATTTCACTAATAAATTTATTCATAACATATATTGATGAGTCTATATATATTAAGTATATGATTTACATATTAGGTATATGATGCTAATACAAAAAGTATAAATTATAAATTTTTTTTATAAATCAAATCTAGTTCATTATCATTAATAACAAAATGGCATTTCATTATGTAAGGTTAATAGATTTTTTATTTTTTTATAATGGATTATTTATCTTGAACATCGAAGTTGTGATTTTGAATAAAATAAATTAGCGTATGTGATACACTGAACAACACTATTGTAAATTTTGATCTGTTTAATTAATGTTATTGATTTTAATTTACAAATTTTTTAATAAACTTGATTGATTTTAATCATGAATAAGTAATGAACTTATATTCATATATTTGCAAGATAGAATTTAAAATAATGTTTACATAAGCTGTTTTCAGTATTTGCTTATTTAAATCTGTGGTAACATTTATTAAATAAGTTATTTATTAAATGATAATATTTATTTATAAATTTATTTACAAATATAGACATATTAAAAAATATTCATTAGAGCATTCAGTGACTTATAGATAAATAAGTAATTAAAGATGCAAAATATATTTTTATAGTCTAACTTTAATTATGAACATCAATTAGAGGGTCAATTAAGTGGTTATTATTAATTTAAGATCAAGTTTAATTTATTTTAAAGATTTTTAATTAAAATGAACTTTTATTTATTAACATAGGTTACAAAAGTCAACTCCTTAATTTTTAGTGAAATAGTTTAGAATTAACTTGAAAAAACTTGTGAGTTATGAAATGACTAGACTAGATCTTTAAAGTTGAAATTAGAAAACTCATGAGTCTTGCAGTTCATCTACCAACTCAAATTATAATTAAACTCTAAAGTTATAATCCTAACAAACTCTAAATAACCAAGGGAGATGTCTGTATATAAAAAGGTAAAAAATAGTAAAATATATAACACAATAACAAGAAGAATAATTATTTTACTTATTCTTAAGTAAAAAAAAGAATTAAGCAACTTCTCTTCTCTCAATTTTAGATACACATGAGTTTAGAGATTAAGGGAAGATTCACGTATTCTTAAGTTTGAAAATCAAAGATATTAGAGAATATTATAGTTCAATTCAAGACAATAAAGAATCAATTCAAGATTTATTAAAATGAGGAATTTAAATAATTTTTTATCTTTATACATTTAATTATGAGCAAAAAAATTTAACTTTTTATTTTATTTAACAGAAAAATTTTCTTTTATACTAACAAGAAAGACATGCTAGTGAGACAAATCTGTATTTTATATTATATTATTCTAATAATTGAAATTCCCAATACAAATAATTGCTTATTTGTTAACTATATGTATTATAACATCTCAAATTCAATACATCTAATTTCTTATCCTAATTATCAAACTATATGTATTTCTACTCCTCTCGAGTGAGAATTAAAGCTGCTACTCGCAACAGCATAGTAAACTAACTGCCTGTACTTAATTCGTACATATTATATATATATATATATTAATATTGACATTTATTTAATTATTTGATTTTGGATTAATATGGTATCATTGATTGTGGCTTTAAATATAATCCTCTTCAGTTACGCTGAAGAAATAACTGATTTTTTTTCGTTTTTTAAAAAAAAACAACAATTTTGTGTTTGATAATAAACTGTGGTGTGATAAATTGTATTGTATGAAATAACCGTGAATTTGTGGTTAATAATGGAAGCAAATGTAAATGTTAATGACTAAGATTTTGACACTTTAATAGAATTAATCTGGAATGATATATAATGGACCAGTGTTGTGTTGTGTTTATGTGATTTTTTTGTCATTGAATAATTTTGTTTCTACATGACAATTAATTTTATCACGGTGTCCCTGTCTGCCGTTAATTTTATGAGCATTACTGGAGACTAGTTGTACTACAGCCAATCAACAAACAACACGCTTATAAGATTAATTACAATTAACTGATACTCAAACATTTTGATTTGTTGAACTTTGAATTGATGTTTTTCATTTATGACTCTTGTGTATGAGTATGAATATGATATAGATAGTCAAGAATATGTTTATAATTGTTGTGTTTTTGCTTGATGTTGAAGCATAACGGCCAATTATTTGATAATTGGTATTTAAAGACTTATTTTACTTGGCAAATAATATTTACCAAACAATCTACTCACTTATACTTGACAGCTAGTAATTTTTATTTCACAGTATTTATGTGTGTATGTATTATATATAAAAGTCTGCAACACTTATACCTGGATTCCGAGTAAATATTTTTAGTTTTATCAAGTTCAAGTATGTGATTAGCAACTAAGTTTACCTCCATCGAATTTGAGTATCAGAGTAATAGGAATATATATAGTACAATTTGATTATAAATTGAACTATATATCGCCCGCGTCATTCATTTTTAGAATGTATATCCTGTGCTTTTAGCAATCAAAGGTGCTGCAATGTGTCAAAATACATGAAGATTGTGATGATGATATTGCTCATCAGGTGAAGATATTACCTTTAATGAATGGAAATGATCAAAAAGAAAAAGCATGTATATATACAATCAATCTATGTACGTTTGTGATTGTCAAGAACTAGGAAGCTATTGTAGGAAATGTGGAAAAGTGAACGTAAATAATATACATATAGTCTACGGAGATGTAGCCCAAGGATTACAGTTTTAGTTTCTAAGAGATTGCTCTCGCTAGCTATTACATATTTTTTGTCAATAAGAGCAAGTACGTACGTATATAGCACTTTCAATTATTGTGTTATTGGTAATGGCCACTTCATTTATTTTTTGGTTGGGAGCAGATCAAGTTTTTTGAGTTGAAATTCCTTGGTCTTTATTTCAAAGGAAGTTCATTCTCTCTTTAATTACATTGTGACATGAGTACTTAATGCTACATTTCTTTTCTTTGAAAAAAAAAATAATAGAAAAATGAGGCTAGGTTGTGCACACCTGGTAGGGGCATTGTCAACTCCTTCTATAGTGTTCAAAAACTTCTTGCTTAATTGCAGGTTTGCTAATTCAAGAAGAACCTTCTTTAAAATCAAATCAATCCTTGAACTCTCAATACTCTTGTTTTTCTTTTAAAATAAAACCCTACTTGTTTCAATACCCATTCTCCATCAACCAAACTTGATTTCTCCTTATTACCATTATAATCCCTAATTTAAACATACCCATGTTCTCTTAGATCAAGTTCTCCATTTCCTCTATTGTCAGTGACGTTCTCGTGCTTGTTAATTACTACAACTAAATGCTATATATACTTTTTCTTTCTACTGTTATGTATAGACTTAATCTTCATTTCCAAGTCAGTTCTTCCAAGGAGCACAAAAAGGAATAATTATCGTTGCGTTTATTTTATTTAATAGAAATTGTTTTTTATACTAACAAGAAAGACGTACTAGTGAGACAAATCTGAATATTATTATATTATTTTAATAATTGAAATTCCCAAATAATTGCTTATTTGTTAATTATATGTATTATAACATCTCAAATTCAATAAATCTAATTTGTTATCCTAATTATCAAACTATATGTATTTCTACTCCTCTCGAGTGAGAATTAAAGCTGTTATTCGCAACAGCATAGTAAACTAACTGCCTGTACTTAACTCATACATATTATATATATAGTAATATTGACGTTTATTTGATTTTGGATTAATTTGGTATTATGATTGTGACTTTAAATATAATCTTCTTCAGTTGCGCTGAAGAAATAAGAGATTTTTTTTATAAATAAAAAAACCACAATTATGTGTTTTTATTGTATGAAATAACAGTGTGAATTTGTGGTTAATAATGGAAGCAAATGTAAATGTTAATGGCTGAGATTTTGATTACAATTTTATAAGAGGTTTTTATATGTTAAATTAACTATTATCTTATCAATCATAGTTTAATTGCATAATAAATATTTTTAGAGTCTAATAAAAAATAATAAAAATAAATAATATATATTAGTTCTGATTTTAAAATAATTTATAATATATAATTATTACTAATATATGAGTCAATATAAAAAAATAATAATAAAACTCAACGACACCATCTGTTCTCGTGTCTTGTATGCCTAATTGAGCAATTAAAAAAATTTTAAAGAAGAGAAGAAAGAGTAGCACAATCTTGCGTGCAACTGAAGTAAACGACTTCGCATTAAACAAATGCTACGACATCAGCACGATTCGTTTTCAGGAGATCAACTTGAAAAGCTTTACTCTGTTAACTAAAGACCCTCAAAAGAAGCAATACAGTATGCAAGAAAAGGAGCAAGATTAAAAAAATACAATGAACTAGGAACTACAACCACGTCCACATTAATCTTCAATAACACACACAAAGGAGGAGCTTGCCAGTCAAAGAGCCAGGCATTCCGCTTCTTCTAGCAGTACCATGCTAAAACACTAAAGAACTCTCAAGTTCTCCTTCGTAATTTCCTTATATGCCGAAAGCATTAAGTCACCAAAAAAAATCCCTTAGAACTATCCACAAAAAAATAAAGCATGCAATATAGTTTCTCTATGCTCATAGCACGCTGTGCACATGAACTTGGAACCTTCAAAATGTGTGTGAATGTGTGATTGTTGAGGATGTTATTGAGCATATATTTTTGTGAAATTGATAATTAATTGAACATTTTTTATGAATGAACACGATTTTTCCTGTATAAAAATAGATGCGAAGTCTGAGGTGTCATAACTAATATATATAGGGATTATGGATTTCAATATCATTGATTGATAGATGTTTGTTTAACCCTGACCAAATGACACTTTGTCATCTTCACATCATTCAGAACCATCAACATAAATAAAAATATTATATCAAGAAGAAATCATAATAACTATTTACAAATATTATGAACAAATCAAACAATTAAAGATGAAAGCGGGATGATTTGTAAACTATCAAACGTTGGTCAATACCAGTTAATAGTCAACACAAGTAAATGCAAGAAAAAAAATATATATTTTAAATGTTATTATAATAATTATAGTAATTGTCATTACATTTAATAAAAAAAATTAACAAAAGGAGGTATTTTTGAGTATTTCAAAAATAGGATAATTACATTATTCTTTTAATCAAATTGCAGGGGTCCATTTGTCATTTATCTTGGAAAAAATAACAAGTGGACCATCTTAACCAAATATATTTTCTTGACATTTTTTTTATCAAATGTTAATGGGTTTGTAAAATAGAAATTATTTTGATGTTGGTATTAAAAAAGTCTTAAATAATAATAAGCTTGTAATTTTTAAATTAACATTAAGTAAAAACAGTAATGTTATACTAATAAAGTTGGGATATAATACCCTAACTAATATATATGTTCATTATTAATTGATATTGTATAATGATTACATTAATAAAAATTAAAAGTTAATAATTATTTGTTAAGTGATAATTATTGATTGGTGACATATTAACTTGGGATACAAATTTTGTATTTTAAATTTTGTAAGCTTGACATTACTTAAATCCAAATGATTCAAGAAAGTAAAAGAAACAAAAACTACGAATTTAATTTTTGTTAATATCTTTTAAACTTAAAAATCATATTACAAAGAAAAAAATCAGCAATACTTTATATATAAAAAAATTATCATAATTAGAATTAAGATATTTAAATATAAACAAAAAAACTTTTATTGTGATTTAAAATATTATTCACATAAAAGAATGATTTTAGAAAAGGATATTATATTAAACATAAAATATTATACCATGAATATTTTAAAAATTAGATTAATTATATTATGAATATGATTACAAAAGTATATTAAACAGTAATGAAACTTTTTTTTATCATGAAATTGTTAATGTTGAATTATTTCTTTTAAAATTAATTAAAAAAATTACATGAGAATTCATGTTCATAATGAGGTTTTATATATATAAAAAAACTTTCAATTTTTATTATTTATTTATTTAAATTTGGTGTTTATTAGAAAATTCAAACTCATTATTGCTTAAGATTTTTATGCACCGATCTCAAGGTTATTTATATTCAATTTCAATCAAAAACTTGATGGGATATATATTAAACTTCATAAAATATATTCAAAAGTTGTAATTGGTTTAATTAGGGGTAGGCATTATTTTCGAACTCGACCTGACTCATCCTGAAATATCGGGTCAGGACGGGAACGGGAATGGGTTCGGGATAGAAAATTCTGTCCCGAATGGGACGGGTCGGGTTCGGAAATTTCCCGAACCCGAATGGGAATTCCCGACTCGTCCCAAATCCGAACCGTCCCGAATTATCCCGAACCCTAACCGTCCCGACCCAAACTGTCCCGAACTGTCTTGAATTGTCCTGTATCCATCCCGAACTCGAACCGTACCGAATTGTCCCGAACTACCCCGAATTGTCCCGATCCGTCCCAAACCCGAATCAAAACTATGTCGTTTCAAAGTAATTTTTTTTCAAAAAAATAAATCAAAAATTCCCGACCCGACCCGTCCCGACCCAAAATGTGTCTCGATCGAGACACATTTTAACATCCCGATCGGGTTCAGGTAGGGTTCGAAAATTCCTAAACCCGACTCGAACCCGAAATTGCCCACCCCTGAGTTTATTTGGTTCACTTATTGCTTTTCTATCTACATAAATAAGGTTCAAACCTCCCACTTAACAAACCAATCACAAAAGTAGTTTTGATGATTTGAATAATTTTGTAGAGTAATTAATGAGAGTAAAAATGGAGTACTCCATTGATTAAAATAAAAAAGAATAGTGAGGTAGTTAATTGATTGAAAGGGAATAGAAGAAAAAATATGAGGAAAAAGAAGAAAAATGAGATTAGAGATTTTTAAAAAAATATATATTTTAATTCTTTAGGCCACGTTGAACTTTAAATTTCTATTTAAGTGGATGAATAAATGCACTACAAGTCTTTTATTATTAGGACTATTAACACAAGTGCAAATATTTTTACTTTTTTAAAGGATAAGTTATAATTTTTTTTCCATATATATCTTAATAATATAAAGACAAACAAATGTAAAGATATTAGGATGAAGATTAAAATCCTTAATATCAATGATAGAGTAATGATACTTATTGCTGGGGGTAGTTTTGTTGACACAGGCCACTTCCAAGAGGTTATATAACCATTAAGGCTTCTATCTCTAAGAAGCTGCTTAGTCAAATGGGAATCATGTTATTGGGCTTCGTAAGGGGTGAGGTCCATCAGTACTCCATATTTGAACTATGAGGTAAGTCATATGTGGCCCACTTAGGTATCCACGTCACTACTAAGTTCCACAGTCAGAGCACACATCAATAGGGCTAAGTTAGTCTCCGCTTCACTACTGAGTCCCCTGTCCAAGGATATATCAATAGGGCTATGTTAGTATCCATGTCACCATTGAGTTTCGTAATGAAAGGACACATCGACAGGGCCATGTCAACACCTATGTCATTGGAGAGTCCTACTACGAGATAAAAGATAAGGCTTCAAGGAGGCAATCCTAAAGGGCCACAAATGTATCACCATATTAGCATGTTTAATACTCTATCATCTTATGGACAAAAGCGATGAGGTATGTTTGGAATTAGGTAAAGTAAACTTCTACTAATTAGAGCTTAAGCATTAGCACTGAGGGGCTATATGCTGCTTGTTTGACCTACAAAGTTGATTGTCTCATAAAGTATCCAATCAGAGAGGCATATGTACTTCAAGTTTTAGGGAGCTCAATTGATAGAAAGTCCCTAACCTTAACACTTCTCCAAAATTCCTTTAATGAAAAGGTAATTCTCTATTCATGAATTGATCGCCCCCCTAAGAAAAATTCTTTAGGCCATATTGTCTCCACACTTAGAGTATATCATACACTTTTAGACACAAGTATAGAAAGTGACTAAGAACAATAGACAAATAAGAAACGCCTTTCCTTTTCTTCTTAAACCCTTTATAAGGAAAAAATCCTAGAAACATCTTAATCACTAAAGCCACAATCTTACTTTAGTATTAGAGAGCGGTTATTAGTTACCCATACGAATCTTGTCTCTAATGAAATATTTTTATGCTTTGTAGATCTAAATAGTTGTATCTCATTCTCCTCTCTTCTTAGTAGCTCATAGCTCAATGCTATACATTCCACCACTCACCAATCAATTCAAGTCAAACTCTTAATATAGGTTAGCCCAATAAGTTTGATTTTGATGCAGAACAAGCGTTGATAGGCTCGCGGTGTCATTTGTGAAGACGTAAGTATATTGATATCGTTCAATAGAACGTAAATTAGGATTGGTTAAAAAACTAATTCAAGACAAGATTTTTTGAATAATATTCGTTATTTTATCCATATCATCCCTTATCGTATTTATATAAACCAATTGGGATGCATAACATTCATTATAACTTTTCAAAGTGCAACAATTAATACAAACTAAGACTTTCAAATTTATAACTATTACTAAGATGAAATAAATTCAATTGTAAATGCAACTACTATGATCAATGTTATAACTACTACTAAGATGAAATAAATTTAGTTGTAAATGTAACTACTATGGTAAATGTAATTGCAGGCTACCAAAATAAACTTCTTATTTTCTTATTGGACTTCGCATCATATATGCTAGTTTTAGTAAATTGGACTACTCTTAATTTTTTTTAATAATGCAATGGTCTGATTGTGATATCCCCCATCATTTTCCTCTACTTATAGAAAACTCATCCTTGAGTGATCGTAAAGGTTCTCCTTCGAATAAAAAAGTGATAATTTCGCAACATTAAATATCTTGAAAATGCCCATGTTTGCTAGAAGATCTACAATATTAGCATTATGGTTTATTTGCTTTAAAATTTGGTAAGGGCCATATTTTTTCTGCTTGAGTTTTTCATGAACACTAATTAACATTCTCTCTTTTTGTAAACAAATCAGAGCTTAGTCGCCCACTTTAAACTTTTGGAGCCTCCTATACTTGTCAATATCTTACTTGTACTTCTAGTTTTCATTTTCCTATATATGACATACCTTTTGAAACATCTTCATGCAACTCTTATCCAAAGTAAAGGTAGCTTGAGATTTTGCATTTGAAGAGAGTTTAACCAAGTCTACAACATGCCTAGTTTAGCCACAATCTTACTTGAGCATTAGAGAGCTGTTGTTAGCTACCCTGACGAATCATATCTCTAAATAAGTTTTTTCGTGCTTTGTAGATCCAGATAATTCAATTTCATTCTCATCTCTTCTCAGTAACTCACAGCTCAATGTTGCACATTCCACCACTCACCAATTAATCTAAGTCAAATTCTTGATATAGGCCAGCCTAATAAGTTTGATTTTGATGCAGGACAAACGTTGATAGGCTCGCGGTGTCATTTGAAAAGACATAAATATGTTGATATTGTTCAATAGAACATAAATTAAGATTGGTTAAAAGACTAATTCAAGGCGAGATTTTCTAAATAATATATGTTATTTTGTCCCTCTCATCTCTTACAGTATTTATATAGACCAGTTGGGATGCCTAACATTCATTATAACTTTTCAAAGTGCAACAATTAATGCAAACTAAGACTTTTAAATTTACAACTAGTACCAAGATGAAATAAATTCAATAATAAATATAACTATTGTGATAAATGTAATTGTAAGCTACTAAAACAAACTTCTTATTTTCTTATTGTGCTTCGTATGATATGGGTTGGTTTTAGTAAATTAGGCTGTTATTAGTTTTTTTTAACAATACAATAGCCTGATTGTGGTGTCCATTATTCTTCTCTACTCACAGAAAACTCATCCTTGAGTGATCGTAAAGGTTCTCCTATGGATAAAAGGTGATAATTTTGTAACATTAAATGTTTTGAAAATGCCTATGTTCATTAGAAGATCTACATTATAAGCATTATCATTGATCTTTTTTAAAATTTGGTAAGGGCTATATTTTTTTTGATTGAGTTTCCCATGAACACCAATTTACATCCTCTCTTTGCATCAATAAATTAGAACTTGGTCACCCACTTCAAACTTTTGGGGCCACTATGCTTGTTGACAAGCTTACTTGTATTTGTGGTTTTGGTTTCCAATGCATGACGCACCCTTTGAAACATCTTCATTCAACTCTCGTCCAAGGTAAAAGCGGTTTGGGATTTTGTGAAAGGAGTTTAACCAAGTCTACAACATGCCTAGGTATCTTGGTATAAAATATGGAAAAAGGACTTTTTCTCAGTTAAACGGTTAATTGAATTGTTGTAGGCGAATTTAGCTTAAGCTAATGGAATACCATTACCTTGTTTTGTCTTTGTAAATGCATCAGATAAGATTACCTAATGATCTATTCACCACTTTAGTTTGGCCATCAATTTGGGGATATGTTATGCTTATGAATTTCAACTTTATCTCAAATTTCTTCCATAAGGTCAACCAAAATACTGTAAGAAACTTGTTGCTTTTATCCAAAGCAATATTAAAAGGTATTCCATGCAAATGCACACCTCTTTAAAGAACATCTTAGTAACATGGTAAGTATCTGTTGTCTTACTGCAAGGAATAAAATGAGCCATTTTTGTAAATTGATCAATAATCACATAGACATAATCATTTCCCCTTTGAGTCCTCAGCAAATCAAGCACAAAAGCTATAGATACACAATCCTATGGTGCATTTGGTATAGTTAAAGGCATATAAAAACCAATGTTTTGCATCTATCCTTTACTCTTTTGACAGAATAAAATGAGCCATTTTTGTAAATCGATAAATAATCACATAGATATAATCATTTCCCCTTTTGAGTCCTCAGCAAATCAAGCACAAAAGCTATAATACATAATCCCATGGTGCATTTGGTACAGTTAAAGGCATATAAAAACCAATGTTTTTCATCCATTCTTTACTCTTTTGATAGACTCGACATCTTTATACGAACCTTTTAGCATCTCTCTTAAATTAAAGCCAATATTATCTCTCTTTTAGATTTGCAGTGGTCTTGTTACACTTAACATGGCCACTCAAGTCACTTGAACGCACTTCTTTAATGTGTTTTTCACACAAAACTCTCATTGGAATACAAAGTCGATTTGTTTTAAATAGGTATTTGCCATGGACTAAAAAGTTATCAATTGGCTATTTTATGAGGCATTTAGCCCAAGTCTGCCCAAAATCTTCATCTCTTTTATATAGCTCATTTAGTTGCTCAAATCTCAGAATATAAACGTCAAGAGAAACAAACAAGGTAGCTCGATGACTCAAGGCATCAACTACTTGATTAGAAAAATCTGATTTGTACACAATAACACAATTATACCTCTGAAGGTAGATTGCCAATCTATATAACATTTGGTCCACATGCTTCCGATTACAAAAGTGCTTCAATGATTGAGGATTCGAATAAACAATGAACTCTTTGGGTATGAGGTATGGCTCATATGTCTTGAGAGCTCTAAATACCACATAAAGCTCTTGTTGATATGTGGACCACTTCTGTCTCGATTTACTTAACTTCTCACGAAAAAAAAGCAATTAGTCATTTTATAGGCTCTAATAAGCGCATTTCACATATTATATTTTATCTTTTGCAACTTGATGTTTACTTATTTTGAGCATGAATATGCGACTTTTTATGCATGTTAATGTCATTTTATAGGTTTCAAGTTGATGGAGTTATTTCGGATAAAAATTTAAAGAAAACATGCAAAATCGATAAAAAAGGATCAAAATGCTCAAAACATGAACAATGAACAGTGAAATAAATAATACCCTTGAACAATACTATTCTCATGAAACAGTGGCTAGATCTATAATGCCAATCGACGCAGAAATACGCCACCCACGATTTTGCCCAAATTTGAAGCCTATAAATTAAATTTTTGTGGCACTTCATGAATTTTTATGAAGAGAAGGCACGAAAGACACAAAAGAGAAAGGCTTGAACTCTAATTTAAATAAGAGAAAGGAGGTGTCTCCATGGCTTCTGGAGAATCATTGAAGGCACTTAAAGGATTAAAACCTTGGAGACACCTCTAAAAATTAGTTTTCTCTTTTTCTTTTTTGTTTAAAGTTTGTAATTGTGGGTTTTGTTTGTATAAACATGTTCACACTTATGAATTTCAAAATAATCGTGGTTTTATGATTAGTTATGGTTGGATTTATTTATGGCTAAATTCGAATTATAGGATTTGATGTAGTTTTATTTATGCTGTGTTTGAATGATTTGGTAGATTATTGTTTATTTCATTTATGTTTCTCTCTGCTTAATAATTTCAATTGATTGGGAATTGAATTAGTTATTGTTGATATATAGATTAATGCTCAATAGAGATTAACTCATTTATTGAATTTGAAAAACATAACCTTAGGTTGTTATTGAGTTTGGAGCTGAATTACACTTGGGTAATCACCAAGGGTTGCTCAATAATTGCATGTGGTGCCCACAAAATGTTTGAGAAAATGTATGAGAACACCTAAGGTATGACATTATGCTTAAGATCTTATTTGACGCTCAAGAGGGGCAATGAGATGAATCTTTAGGTAATTAATTTAGGGGTTGCATAATAAATGTATAGGTAGACAAGTTAGATAGAAATATCAACTTGATTATGCATGCATAATATCTCATTTAACACTCAGGAGAGGTAATGAAATTAGGCTTAAACCCTTGATAAATAAATTAAATGAAATTGCTAAACAAGAAGAGCATCTACTTCCTGGTTAGTAATTTCAAATTTGTGAATAATTACATAATTGAATCTTTCAAGATAAGTTGCCTACCTAGACAACATACAATTAATATAATTTTTCCCACAAAAGAGATTAGTGGTCAGAATAGACAATGAACTCTTTATGCAAAAGATATGCCTTATAAGTCTTAAATGCATGAAACACAACATAGAGTTCTTGTTGATATATTGACCACTTTTATCTTGCTTCACTTAACTTCTTATTAAAGAATGCAATGGGCTTCATTTCTTGAAACAAAATAGCTCTTATTCCAATCCTACTTGTATCACATTTAATCTCTTAAAAGATTTGGTAAAGTAAGGCAGAGATAGAACTGTAGAGGATTTACTGTGTACAGGTGTATGCATGTGGTAGTGTGTTAATTGAAAAATACGAATCTAATACATATTTTACTGCAGTGGAATTATAAAAATATACAATTAACACACTAATCATATATTAATCAAATTAATATATAAATGATAAAATTGAGAAATTACCAGTACGTGTAACGTTTTATATGTATTCTTCTGGAGTCCGCCTGGAGTTGTACTGGATGTCAGTTTTAGTTATCAACTTGGTAGGCTTGATAATCTAGAACAACAGCTCCTTAATCTAACGTAGGATTAACATTTAATCCTAATTATGGCTGGTTCTAAAGCTTGCTCTTATCTCTCACGATGAAGAAGATGAAATAGAAGTAACAATTGCTTCTTCTAATTTCAAGAGCATGAAACGGAAATAGTAAAGAAAATAACCTTTTTATTTCTTCTCTTTTTGTTTCAATTTATTTTTTTCTATCTTTTCCGTTTTCAAAGCACACATATATATCTCTTAGCAATTAAAAATATTATCACAATATAATATAAATAAATCATGCATTGTTGGCAAATAAAAATAATAACTAAAGAACATAATAATATTATGTATATAATGCATGACAACTATCATACATTATATATATTATATTATTATAAATAAAATATTATATAAGAGATATTTGATTATTTAACATTTAAATAATCAAAGTGTGAAATGACCATTTTATCCCTCATGAATACTTACTAAGTATACTCCTTAGCAGGTCGTATTAAATTCCACACTTGGGTAAACTCAACCGAGGGTCCACAATGTATCACGTGTCACTTTACAATTAGTAAATAACAATTATTGACTAATTGTTATATTTAACACTTAAATACTGACACGTACGTATTTTTGTGGTAACGTTGGATATTATTGAATTAAACAATTTAATCCAGTACTCTGCCCTAGTGCACAATGAGTACACTCCATATCGCGAAACTCCCTAAGTCCACGCCCGATTCGTCAAATGGAACTATTCCATAAGTCTGTGAGCCATGCCCCATGAACATGTCACGAATATTACAAATCAGCACATTGAATCAAACAAGTTAAGGTTACAACGCATACGTATAGTCCTTTCATCATATATATCTTGGATGCGCGGGGATATAGATCCACACCGTTAAATCCCCATATGTTTATCCATAAACCTATCTTCAGAATAGTATCTCAATAGTATAATAGGAGCAAAACTCATTGTCATATTGTTTAACCCCATGGAAACACCTTTACGGGTTAACTGCTTACGACCATAAGACTTTCTTAAGATACTATCTTTGAGCATCTAGATATATCACCCCCTATAAGAGCTGATGAATCCCATATCTGCACGCACCAGACTCTATGAGCATCGGACCATACCTAGCGACACCCAGCGGTCAGACCATGAAAGGTCTCTGACATACGTGGAACAAAAGTATGGTGGATCACTCATAAGCCCACCATAGTGCTCAAGTCAGAGGACCACGTATACTACTCAACTCGAGAGAACCTTTAATTGATGGCAACATAGGATGTCTATTGGGGTCCTCATAAGTCTATTCAGTACTTAGTCCTAACTGAATACCTGTATGCCTATACAATCTCTAAGATCCTGGTCACCTAGGAATTGTACCCTACAGATATAGACATACACTAATCTAAATAAATTGATAGGATCTACTAACAAACCTGCGTTAGTAGAAATAGATCAAGAACTATGTATTTGAGAACATGCTTGCATAATGACACATTCTAGCAACCTATTGCAACTATATCATTATTGGCATATTCTGAAGTCTTTGTCCCGTTACAGATAATGTTCCAACTCTTGGATTATTTACTATTTCTTAGCACCACTCTAAACTCCTTTAGACTTTATCCGAACTCTTTCAAATTGTACAGAGTCTGTAGCGTAATAAGCATTAAACCATTTAATTGAAAGGTAATTAGCGATATAACAAAATATACTCTGTATAGATATCAAATATTTATATAAAATTGGGATGGCACGTAGGCACAACCCTAACAAGAACATGTGTTGTAGTTAATATTTCTTTGATTAATTCATAGCTATGATTAGCAGCATATCCCCATTGAAACTTCCTTTCTTTAAGAAATTGGAAATAGGTGCCATAATGGTGTTAAAATTTTTATAAACCTACGATAGAAAGTTAATAAGCTATAAAAACTCCTTACATCAATTATGATTTTCAGTTTTGAACATTCTCTAATAGCTTTTACCTTATTTTCATCCTTATGAATTCCCTCATGACTTACAACAAATTCTAGAACATTAGTTTGTTATTTAAAACTACACATTTCTTTAGGTTTGTAAATAACTCATTCTTTCTTAACACATTTAGAACTTTCCTAATATGATCAAGGTTCTCCTCTACATTCTTACTATAAATTAAAATATCATTAAAATAGACGACAATAAAATGGGATATAAAATATTTGAGTACCTAGGTCATAAGGTACATGAATGTACTTGGCATATGAGACAACTTAAATGTCATGACTAGTCACTCATATAGCCTATCTTGAAAGTTGTCTTCCATTTAATTCCCATATGAATTCTCATTTGGTGATATCCAATCTATAGATCGATATCGGTGAATACTTTAGCACTACTCAACTAATCAAACAAATCATCAAGCCTAAGGATGGAAAAATGTTACCTCATGGTTATTTTGTTGATAACATTGCTATCCACACACATCCTCCAACTCCCATCCCTCTTTGGAGTAAGTAAGGCAGGTACGGCACAAGAACTGATGCTCTCTTATACGTGCCCTTTTTTTTGTAACAGCTCCTCTACATTTTCCTTCAAGATTTCATGTTTCTTTAGACTCGTACAATAATTAGGCAGATTTAGTAAGCTAGCTTTAGGAAAAAAAATCAACGTGATGTTGAATATCTTGTATTGGTGGCAATTGTGTTTGTTCTATCATTACATCAACATATTCTGACAATAAGCTTTAAACCTCTTTAGGTGCGCGTTTTATAGGTTGCTTCACTTGATAAGGGCATATTTGTCATATATATTTTTATATTTATATTTTAATATTTTATTATTTTATGAGAATAAATAGCTATTTATGTGCATTATTGTTATTTATAGGGATATGAATAAAGACTAAAATGCAACCTTTTCAAAATATGGACTTGTCGCCCCAGTGCCACAAGGATTTTCTCCCAGCGCTGGACCAGTAATCAAAATAAGAAAATAAAAAAAAATGACCTGTTTGAGTTGTAGTTCATCGCCCTAGCGCCAGCTCGTCATCGCGTCAGCGACAACCCAGAACTCTAACACCAAACCTTCATCGCTCTAGCGATATGGCCTTTTACACATAGCACCCCAACGGTCATGCGATTCCTGACCCAACAAAAATTGAGGATTTCAAGTTCAAATCAATTCCTATAAAAGGCCACCCGTCCCCAACCTTTAGAGAGCATCCAAAAACATCAAGAACATACAACACAAGTTTAGAGAGCAATTGGAGCTTAATTGAAGCAACCATAGAGAGATCCAAGGCGTTCTTTAGTATCAATAGTTTCTTAGGCAGTGTAATCAAAAGCAATTCGACGTCTATATTGGTTTGCTATTGATTGTATCATGATTTCTTATTATTTTTGTCACTGTTCTCTTGTAGGCATAAATTAAAATTTTCTTTGTAGGGTTAATACTTGAACTCAATATGTGCGCTTAATTGCCATATCTTTTTAATATTTAATAAACTTAGTTCTTTGTTTTTCAATTTACTTGTTCTTAATGCTTCAATATATCTAGCCAATATATAGTGAACGAATTGGTAATATCTTTGATAAACTCGAAATAGGAATCATTATATTTAGACCTAGGTAATTTGATGCATAATTGTAGAGTAACATTCAATGTTGCATATGCAAGTTTCAAATTAGGATAGGAATATACCTGATTGGCATATATGATCAATAAGACTTAATCTTAATGAATCTTAATTTATTACAAGTATCATAGAAATATAGTTATTTAATAAATTAAGGTATACTTGCATGACCTTGAGAGATTTTTGTGAATACATTAGTGTCTTAAACTAAGGAAATTAAATATTAGATGATTAATCATTGAAAAGCATATTGAGAGATAGTATTAACCCTAGGTTTTCTCTATACTACTATCATCCAAATCTCTTTACATTATATCATTACTTTTATACTTTCTAAATTCATTTTTAGATTTTTTATTATTTTGAATAATTACTAGAAATATATAATTTTAGTACTTGGTTAAAAAAAATATTATCCCTGTGGGTTCGGCATCTGACTCTTTTTGTCCCTTTATTACTTGCATACGAAAATGTATACTTGCACTCAATTATAAGATATAAAAATATCACATCACCACTCCCTTCACTATTAAAATAGCATAAGTTTTGGCACTTTTCATGTCTTTCACAAACTCATCCTCTCCGAGAGCCACGGACAATAATGCATTCTCCTTTATTTTTGGAAAAATATTATCTCGTTGGTTTGGAACCACAACTATTCGCTTATGAGATAACACGTGAATAGGCCTGACTTTTTAGAAACCTCCTAGTCTTCATGGTCTGCTCCACTTTCAATGCCAAGTTCTGAGCTTGATCATTTGACCATATTTATTTCATGGCCAATATGTCTTTGATGTCATCATTTAACCTATTTATATACCTTGCCACTTACTAGTCCTGTGTTTCTGTAAAGTTGCACCTAACTTGCAACCTTAGGAAATCTTTTGTATTAGATGAAATAAAGCAAATTCCTTGAATGCAACCCCAGAACTGATGGAAAAGCGTTTGTTCAAAATCCAAAGGTAGAAAATGCCTCACTTAAGAGTGCCTTCAGTTTGATGTGCATCATGAAGGCTCTAAATAAACTCAAGAAGGTGAGCTGAGAGTAAAAGAGGTTTCAGATGGTCCAATAAAAAGAGCTAAGGCCAAACAGCTTCAAAGGGCCATAAGTAGTCAAATTGGAGGTATTGAAGCTTCTATGGGATTAGAAGCTTGCGATCTGAATGGAAATGAGCTAAAGGTGTTTATTTATTTTCAATTAGAGATTGGGACGTGATTTAGAGACGTTTGGTGACGTTGGGCTTAAGGAGGTAGCTGGGGACTTTCTTTCCATGCTATTTTTTTTTTTAAAGGAACTAAAAAAATAATAATACTAATAATAATACTTATCTTGGGTTGCCTCTCAAGTAGTACTTGATTTAACGTCATCGGCTTGACGGAGCTTCCTATTCTTTTATGGTGGGTCGACGATGCTAATGGAAGCATTTGCGTAAGTGATCTTGCTGGCTTTCTTCTTTTTCGGCTTCCATATTTTTGCAATTAAACCTCGGGCAGTATCTTTTGCTGCATTCTCCTTATATCTCTCCAGAAAGACTTTAATCTTAGACCGAAGAGATGGTTCTTCTTTTTCTTTCTCTTTGCTTGCTTCATCGTGATGTTGCTTTTTCTTCTTCTCTCTTGCTTTCCTATGCTTCAATGCTTTTTTTTTTGATGTGAGGATCCAATGTCTCCATATCTTTAATTTGCTTGACGCTTGGGTGCACTACATTAATGCAGAAACAGTCTTCATTTTCAACTGATAATTTGATCTCCTTGAAGACCTTAAAAGTGACTGTGTCTTCTTGTACTCTCATGGTCAACTCCCCCTTTTGCACATCAATGATTTTTCTTCCAGTAGCTAGAAAGGGTCTTCCAAGGATGATTGGGATCTCCTTGTCTTCTTCCATATCCAGAACAATGAAATCGGCAGGGAAGATGAATTTATCGACCTTAACCAACACATCTTCAATTAATCATTTGGGATAGGTGAGAGAATGATCTGCCAGTTGAAGTGTGATATTTGTTGGTTTGGCTTCTCTCAGTCCCAATTTTTTTGTACACAGACAGTGGCATAAGATTGATGCTAGCTCCCAAATCACAAAGTGCCTTCCCAAAATCGTAATTTCCAATTGAGCATGGTATGGTGAAGTTTCCAGGATCTTTGAGCTTTGAATGTAGCTTTTTTAGAAGGATGACGCTACACTCTTCTGTCAAGGCCACAGTCTCAAAGTCATCTATTTTTCTCTTCTTTGATAGGATGTCCTTCATAAATCTCACATAGCTTGGCATTTGCTCCAGTGCATCTGCAAAAGGAAGATTAATATATAATTTCTTAAAAATATCAAGAAATTTAGAAAATTGCTTATCTAGTTTCTTCTTTTGCAGCCTCTGGGGAAATGGAGGTGGTGGAGTGAATGACTGCGTGGGTTGCTTCTGCGGGTTGCTACTAGTATCTTATGCTGTATTTTCACTTTTCTGTTCTTGTACTTGAATACCAGATTCTATGCTTTTGTGTCTCATCACTCGTCTCTTGGTTTCTGAGCTACTGTAATCTCTGAGAAAATGATATAGGTGGTCTATATGGTTGCACGCCATCTTGCTGGACCACTGTTTCTTTTTCTTTCTCTATCATCCCTGAAAGCTGTGGTTGAGTAGTGTTGTCATGTAAGATTTTACCACTTCTTAGTGAGATGGCTTGACACTGCTCTACATTTCCTTTTGGATTGACTTCGGTGTTGCTTGGTAGAGTTCCTTGAGGTCGATTGTTCATTATTGTAGCAAGTTGTCCTACTTGATTCTCCAAGGCTCTAAGTGAAGCTGCTTGACTTTGGAAGAATGCATCTATTTTCTTCATAAATTGTAAAAGCATGTCTTCAATGTCTGGTTTTTTCTCTTGCTGAATTTGCGGTTGAAAGCCAGGAGGAGCTTTAAAATGCTATCCTTGATTATTGTTGCTCCATGAGAAGTTGGGGTGATTTCTCCATCTAGGATTGTAAAAATTTGAATTAGGATTGTTGCGGTTGAAGTCCCCTACATATTGAGCAGTCTCCATGCATTGTCCATTAGCATGATTTCCTCCACAAAAATCGCAAGTGATAGGTTGACTCTTGATGGCATTAACTCCCAAGTTGCTTAATTGTTTGGTCAAGAGATTGACTTGGGCGGATAATGTGGTCAAAGTGTCTACTTCGTGTAGTTCAGCGATCTTTCTTGTGGTGGACCTTTCAGTGGGCCATTGATAGGCATTGGACGCCATCTCATCTAGTAAATCATAAGCTTCATCGGTGGATTTATTCATAAGTGCTCCTTCAGTTGCAGCATCTACTATCGTTCTGAATTGACCGGCTAATCCATTGTAGAATGTTTGTACAAGCAACCACTTCGAAACTCCATGATGAGGACATTTTCTTTGCATATCCTTGTATCTCTCCCATGCCTCATAAAGAGATTCTCCATCTAGTTGTAAGAATGATGTGATGTCGTTCCTCATCTTAGCAGTTTTAGCAGGTGGAAAAAATTTGGCGAGGAACTTTTATGCAAGATCATCCCATGTAGCTATAGATCCAGATGGAAGTGATAACAGCCAACTTTTTACTTTGTCTCTCAAGGAAAAGGGAAACAATCTTAGTTGGATTGCATCATCGAATACCCCATTGTACTTGAACGTGTCACATATCTCCAAGAAGTTGATGATGTGCATGTTTGGATCGTCATTGAGCAATCCATTAAATTGTACCGAATCCTTGAGCATTTGAATCGTGCTTGGCTTGATCTCGAAGTTGTTAGCTTGAATAGTTGGTCTTTGAATGCTTGAATGGATTCCATTGACTAGGGGAACAGCATATTCCCTTAGTGGTCTTGCTTCATTGTCGGGTGCAATTGGTACTTGGTGTTAACTTGATTTTGCTCTCTTTTAATTCTTCTTAGAGTTCTTTCAATTTCTGAATCAAAAGCAATCAAGTCTTTACTTTTCGATCTTCGCATGTACCTCGTAAGAAAGAAAGTAAAACTAAATTAAGAAAAAAAAATTAAAAAAAAATTCTGAAGTAAAAACTAGAAAGATTGGTATTAATATTGGCGAAAAAAGTAGATAATTATCCCCGGCAACGACGCCAAAAACTTGATGCAATATTTCTATATCATAAAATTAAGTGCAAGTATACACTATCGTATGCAAGTAATAAAGAGACTAAATAAGTCGAATGTCGAACCCACAGGGATAATTTCTTCTTTTTAACTAATTACTAAAATTATATCTTCCTAATAATTATTCAGAAAAATAAAAATTTAAAAATGAATGTAAGAAATTTAAAACAAAAACACAATGTAAAGAAAATTAGGTGATAGCAATATAGAGAAAACCTAGGATTAATATTATCCCTCAATATATTTCTAATGATTAATCCTATAATATTTAACTCACTTAGTTTTTATTATTGATCAAGACGCTAATGTATTCACAAGCCTCTTCCAAGGTCATGCAAGTATACCATAAGTTTACCAAATACCTATATTCTTATGGTACTTGTAATAAACTAAGGTTCATTAAGATTAGGTCTTATTGATCATACATGCCCACTAGGTATATTCCTATCCTAAGTTGAAACTTGCATATGTAACATTGAATGTTACTCTACAATCATGTATCAAATTACCTAGGTCTAAATATATTGATTCCTCTTCTGAGTTTACCAACATATTACCAACTCATTCACCATATATTGGCTAGATATATTGAAGCATTAAACACAAGTAATTTAAATAATAAATGACTAAATTTATTAAATACTAAAAGATATGGCAATTTAAGCGCACATATTGAGTTTAAATATTAACCCTAGAAAATAAGTTTAGTTCATAGCTACAAGTGAATCACAGCAATAAAAATAAAAATAAAACATGATACAATCAATCGCAAACCGATGTAGACGTCGAATTGCTCTTGATTGATGTTGTTCTGGATTCTTGGTGCTCTTGAACTTCTCTAAGTTCTCTTTTTCTTCCCTAAGTTCTTCTTTGGTCTCTTTGGATGATTCTTGAAGGTTGGGAACGAGTGGCTTTTTATAGGGATTGATATGAGCTTGAAAATCTCAATTCTCGTCGGACTAGGACTCGCACTACTGCTGGCGCGCTATGAAGTTATCGCTGAGGCGACGTGTGAAAACGTTATCACCGCTGGAGCGGTGAGATCTTGGCGCTGGGGCGCTGCATGAAAACGGTTTCATCGCTGGCGCGGTATGTTGATAGCGCTGGGCGCTAGAGCGTCGCTGGCGCGGTGACTCTTCGGCGCTGGAGCACCATACGCGACTTAAACAGGTCGTTTTTCTAATTTTGATCACTATTCCAGAGCTGGGGCGATAATCTTCTTAACGCTGGGGCGATGGACTTATATTTTAAAAACTTTGCATTTTAGTCCCTGTTTTTGCTCCTTTTGCATTCTTTCTTTAAATTTTGTTCAAGTCCCTATAAATAACAATAAAGCACATAAATAGCCATCTATTCTCATAAAACAAAAAAATATCAAAATAAAATCATGAAAAAATATATGACAATTTTGCCATTATCAATGGAAATGAACTAAAGGTGTTTATTTATTTTCAATTAGAGATTGGGACGTGATTTAGAGACGTTTAGTGACGTTGGGCTTAAGGAGGTAGCTGGGGACTTTCTTTCCATGCTATTGGGCTTAATTTGCTTCTTATGTTGCTGTGTTTTTTTTTATGTATTTGGACCATTTTGAACTTGTTTAGCTTTATTTTAAATTGTTAAGTCAGATTGGGATTTTTAAGTTAATTACGTAATATTAGGGGTTCCCCTCATCTTTTAAGCCTATATAAGGCATTTTAAAAGTCTTATAGAGGCAGTTGCCTTATTTTGGAATTGGAAGAACAAAATAAAAGTACTTTTTCTCTCTCAAAATTGTCTTCTCAAGTTTTCAAATTCTTGAAGACAGTTAGTGACTTATCACTCTTTGATCACCAAGAGTGTAGCATCAAACCTTAAATTGATCCTTGTGGCGTCCATCTGACTTATCAAGGTATCGTTTTAGTTCTATCCTCCATCAACTTTTCCATTTAATTTTGTTACAATTCAGCCTAAACACTTAAAGAAAAAAAACAACAAAAGAACTAGATTTTTATTCAAATTTTGGAATAATCTATTTTTCTAAAAATCAAGGCACATCATCTGGTATCAGAGCATAGGATTTCAATGTGCAAACTGAAGTTTCAGCTATTAAAGATCTCTTGTTGTTTTTGTTTTATATAATTTCGTGGGTTATTCATCAGGTTGGGTCTCTAATATTTGAGGTTAGTAGTTTTTGAATTGCAACTCTGAAGCATTAAAATTAATTCTTAATAGTTTGTGGATTGTGGATGATTTGGCTGAGTTGAGTTGCTATCTGATTTTATTTACTGAATTGGTGAAAACTTCAGTTTGAGAAGTATGTTTTAGCTACTGGTTGTGTTGTTCATTGTTTATACGTGTTCGGGATTTTTGTTAATAATGGCTAAAGATGATGCAAGTAGAGTACCAAAGGGACTGAGTTTAGAACAAGCTCAACTCATGTGCTCACAACGAGCTAATGATGAATTTTGAGGTAAGATTACTGAAATTCGTGGATAACTTACTGCAATTATAGAAATGATGCAAAGAAATAATTTGCAACCCCAATAAAGGCAGGTAGGGCGTAGGGTGCCTCGGAATAACCTAGGGGATGCTGGAGATAAACCAAATAGGGATGATGAGGCTGAAGATAGGAGTAGGATAAGGAGGCAGCAAAATGACCCTACTAGTGGCATTAAACTTAATATACCACCATTTAGAGGTACTAGTTCTCCTGAGGAGTATCTTGAATGGGTTCAGAAGGTAGAAAGAGTGTTTGATTGATATGAGTACCCTGAGGCAAAGAAGTGTAAGGTAGCAGCACTTGAGTTTACCAATTATGCATTTTGTGGTGGAAAAACTTAAAAGCTCAGCGAAGAAAGGATGAAGAAGAAGAAGTTACTAGCTGGTCACTTATGAAAAGATTAATAAAGAAGAGATTTGTTTCAGATTACTATAAACAAGAATTATACATCAAACTCCAGACTTTGCGGCAAGGTTCCTTGAGTGTGGAGGAGTATGTGAAAGGATTTGAGTTGTTGCTGATTCGCTGTGATTTGAATGAACCTCAAGAGTAAACAATAGCTAAATTCCTTGATGGATTGAAGAGGGACATAGCTAATGTTGTTGAGTTACAGCCCTTCATATTTCTTGAGGATGTCATAAAACTTGCAACTAAAATAGAAAGACAGCAAAAAATATGGGGTATTTATATGAGGTCAACTACATCAAGTACTACAAAGGTTGTTTCTTCACATTCCCGGACATGGAACACACCTAAATGTGATGAGATAGTGGAGTTCAGCAAGGGAAGTACTAGTTCAGGTTCGTTGAAAGGAAAGGAGAAGGTATTTGAACCTCTATTTCCTAGGAGATCGTGAGATATCAAGTGTTTCAAGTGCTTGAAAAATAGGCATATTGCTTCTGAATGTCCAAATAAGAAGGTGATGGTTTTACAAGGGAAGCATGGAGAGCTTGTAAATGAAGATGAGGCCGAAACAGAAGAGGAATATGAAGTTGAAGTGACTGAACAAGAAGAGAATCTTGAGTCAATGAAGGGAAATTTATTAGTAATTCAAAGGGTTTTGAGTGCTAAAGTTGATATTAGTGTGGAGCAACGTGAAAACATGTTTCATACAAGATGTCAAATTCGAGATAAGGTTTGTGCTATGATTATTGATAATGGTAGTTGTACCAATGTTGCATTCATTACTTTGGTTGAGAAACTGGGATTAACTACTATTCCACACCCTAAATCATACAAATTGCATTGGCTTAATGAGAATGGAGAGATCCAAGTTACAAGACAGGTTCGCGTACCATTTTCCATTAAAACTTATCATGATGAGGGTTTATGTGATGTAGTTCCTATGACAGCTAGTCATGTGTTATTGGGACATCCATGGCAGTTTGACAATGATGTGACTTATAATGGACGAAGAAACACTTATTCATTTGTGCTGAATGGGAAGAAAGTGAATTTGATGCCATTAAGTTCTCAACAAGTTAGAAAAGATCAGTTGCGGAATCAAAGAAAGATGGTGGAATCGGGTAAGCGGCTGATGTTAGCCAAAAAGGGAGATATTGAACAAGCACTAGCTTCGGTGGGGGTTGTTTTTATAGCTTGGGCAAAGCATTTATTGTAAGTAGAGGGTTTGGATTTTCCGAGGCAAGTTGTGGAGTTGCTTAAAGAGTTCAAAGATATATTTCCAGAAGAGCTTCCATTGGGATTACCACCAATTTGAGGGATAGAGCATCAAATTGATTTGGTCCCTAGAGCTTCACTTTCTAATAGACCAGCATATAGATGTAATCCGGAGGAAGCAAAGGAGATCAAAAGGCAGGTTGGTGAGCTTTCAGAGAGGGGCTATGTGCGTGAGTCACTTAGTCCTTGTTCAGTGCCTACTTTGCTTGTTCCAAAGAAGAATAGTACCATGAGAATGTGTGTGGACAGTCGGGCTATCAATAAGATAACGGTTAAATATCGATTCCCTATTCCTATACTTGATGATATGCTTGATGAATTTCATGGTGCAATTTATTTTTCTAAAGTTGATTTGATGAGTGGATATCACCAAATTAGGATGAAAGAATGTGATGAATGGAAAACAGCCTTTAAAACTTAGCATGGATTATATGAGTGGATGGTGATGTTGTTTGGGCTCTCTAATGCACCTAGTATATTTATGAGACTTATGAATCATGTTTTGAGAAAGTTTATTGGGCTATATGTTGTGGTCTATTTTGATGATATCTTGATCTATAGCAAAACTTTTGATAATCATGTGAGGCATCTTAGGGCTGTATTTGAGACCTTGCGTGATGCTAAGTTGTATGAAAACCTCAAGAAGTATTATTTCTACCAAGGTAGTGTTATCTTTCAGGGGTATGTTATTTCTGGTAGTGGAATTAAAGTTGATAAGGAAAAGGTAAAGGCAATTCGTGATTGGCCTAAAGCTACTGGTGTTGCGAATGTGAGAAGTTTTCATGGTTTAGCCTCTTTCTATAAGCGATTTATTAAAAACTTTAGTTCTATTGTTGTGCCTATGACAGAGTGTTTGAAAAAGGGGAGTGAGTTAGGTGGAATGAGAATGCACAGAAGGCATTTGAGCTGATTAAAGAACAATTATGTTTTGCTCCTATTTTAGCACTTCCTGATTTTGCTAAAACATTTGAAATAGAGTGTGATACTTCAAGAGTTGGTATTGGGGCTATTTTGATGCAAGAAAAGAGGCCAATTGCATTATTTAGTGAGAAGCTGAATAGGGCACGTTTAAACTACTATATTTATGACAATGAGTTTTACGCATTAATTCAGGCTCTGGAGGTATGGCAGCATTATCTATTACCTAAAGAGTTCGTTATTCATATTGACCATGAATCGTTAAAGTATCTTAAAGGGCAGAACAAGCTGAATAGAAGACATTCCAAATGGGTAGAGTTCATAGAGCCATTTTCATATGTCATAAAATACAAGAAGAGACAAACTAATGTCATTGCTGATGCTTTTTCTAGGAGGTATGCATTGATTTCTATGTTAAATGCAAGGCTTTTGGGTTTTGAACAGGTGAAAGAATAATATACAAGTGATACACACTTTGCTAATATGATGTCTAAATGTGTTAAAGAAACTTGTGATGGGTTCTTTGTGCATGATGGTTACTTGTTCAAGTTGGGCAGAATGTGTATATCTTCAGGATCTCTACGTAAGTTATTGTGCGTGAGGCTCATAGGGGTAGTCTTAGTGGTCATTTTAGGGAGAAGAAAACGTATGAGCTACAGAAAGAGCACTTCTTTTTTCCTAATATGTTGCGGGATGTTCATAAAATTGTTGAAAGATGTGTAATTTGCAAGAAAGCTAAGGGTAAAGAGAATACATATAGACTATATATGCCTTTACCTGTCCCAGAGACACCATAGATGGATATTAGTATGGATTTTGAGCTTAGATTTTGTGCTTGGATTACCTAGAACACAGCGTGGAAAGGATTCAGTAATGGTTGTGGTTGATTAGTTCTCCAAAATGTCACACTTTATTCCTTGTAACAAAACTGATGATGCTATTCATATTGCTAATTTAGTTTTTTAGGGAAATTGTACATTTGCATGGAATCCCTAAAAGCATTGTCTCTGATCGTGATACAAAATTCTTAAGTTATTTTTGAAAAACTCTTTGAAAAAAGCTTGGAACGAATTGCTTTTCAGTACTGCTTGTCATCCACAAACGGATGGACAAACTGAGGTAGTCAACCATACTCTATCTTCTTTATTATGAGTTGTTATAAACAAGAACTTAAAGAGTTGGGATACTTGTTTGCCTATTGTGAAGTTTGCATACAACTGTAGCGTGCATGGGGCTACAAAATGTTCACCATTTGAGATTGTGTATGGATTTAATCCATTTGTTCCTATTGACCTTGTTCCTATTCCAATTGATGAGAGGACATCTATGGATGAGGTTAAGAAGGCAGAATTGATGAAAAAGCTTCATGAGCAGGTTTGAATTCATATTGAGAAGCAAACAGCTAAGTATGTTAAGCATGCTAATAAAGGACGAAAAATGATTAGCTTTAAATCCGGTGATCTTGTTTGGATTCATCTTAGCAAGGGAAGATTTCCTAGCAAGCGGAAGTCTAAGTTGATGCTAAGAGTTGATGGGCCTTTTCAAATTATAGAGAAGGTGAATAATAATGCTTACAAAGTTGATCTTCCTGGTGATTACAATGTTTCAGCCATTTTTAATGTGAATGACTTATCTTCTTATTTGGAAGATTCAGAAGATTCTGATTTGAGGGCAAATCATTCTTTGCCCCGGGTGATGATGTGCATCATGAAGGTTCTAAATCAACTCAAGAAGGTGAGATGAGCGTAAAAGAGGTTTCAGATGGTCCAATAACAAGAGCTAAAGCCAAACAGCTTTAAAGGGCCATAAGTAGTCAAATTGGAGCTATTGAAGCTTTTATGGGATTAGAAGCTTGCGATCTGAATGGAAATTAGCTAAAGGTGTTTATTTATCTTCAATTAGAGATTGAGATGTGATTTAGAGACGTTTGGTGACGTTGGGCTTAAGGAGGTAGCTGAGGACTTTCTTTCCATGCTATTGGGCTTAATTTGCTTCTTATTCTGTTTTTATGTATTTGGGTCATTTTGAGCTTGTTTAGCTTTATTTTAAATTATTAAGTCAAATTGGGCTTATTTTTGGGCTTTTTAAGTTAATTACGTAATATTAGGGTTTCCCCTCATCTTGTAAGCCTATATAAGGCATCTTAAAAGTCTTATAGAGGAAGTTGCCTCATTCTGGAATTGGAAGCACGAAATAGAAGAGCTTTTTCTCTCTCAAAATTGTCTTCTCAAGTTTTCTAGTTCTTGAAGACAGTTAGTGACTTATCACTCTTTGATCACCAAAAGTGTGTCGTCAAACCCTAAATTGATCCTTGTGGCGTCCATCTGACTTATCAAGGTATCTTTTTAGTTCTATCCTCCATCAACTTTCCATTTAATTTTATTACAATTCAGCCTAAACATTTAAAGAAAAAAAATAACAAAAGAACTAGATTTTTATTCAAATTTTGGAATAATCTATCTTTCTAAAAATCAAGGCATATAACATTTGATCCTAAAGACAAACATGTGGCCCTTTAATCTCTGACCTTGTTGATGGCTTTGCCACCAAGTACCCGCACCCTTACATAGTTTGTATGCCACTAAAGCTACTTTACATTCTAGCTTTACATTCATAATTTCAAAGAAACTCTCTACCTTGTACTCTCAGTCCATAAATTGTTCTATATCAGTAGTATTATTAATAGTAGGCAAACTAGCTTTTAACTTTTAAGTTTCATCAAGCTGGTGTTGTTTCCCCCGACAAAACCTCACCATCAATTTCACTATCAATTTCCCCATCTTCTAAATCATCCACTAGAGAGGCAAAACGGTTAGGCCTTTTTTATGCACCCATGGCTGCTTCTCTTGCTCGTGGCTTAACCTTAACCTCATCTTCGGCTTCCTCCTCTGAATTGACATGAATGGGCATGGAATGTGGCTGCTAGTGTGGTTTTCTCCTTGTCACCATTCTTTCTTGTTGCAGTGGAGCATTAGCACTCAAAGTCATAACTAGTTCAGTTAGTGCTTCTATACGCTCCTATATACCTCTTGAAAACTCTATTTTATGTGCTTCCATCCTTTGTACAAACCCATTCAAGTTACTAGGACTTGCCATCTTAAGATAAGGCTCTGATACCACTTGACGCAGCACAAACGTTGATGAGTTTGTGATTTCATTCATAAAGACAGGTGTTATTGATATCGTTCTACAAGGCAAAAGAAAATTAGCTTAGAAAAAAAGAAAAATTGAATTGAACTCTTAGTAGAGAATTCTATATTTCATTAATCATTAAAAACTATTATTGGTAATACAAATGTTGCTAGTTTAAATACTTAGAATAGTCATCTAAGAATAGAAAGAAAAAAACCAAATTGAAGTTCCAAGACAAACATCAATACCTAAATTAAAGTCCAAGATAACACAAACATCAAAACATATTAAATGAGCACTAAAACTAGCGATAATAGCTAAATAACCAGATTCAATATTTCTTTGACTCCATTAAGTATGGCTGACTTCAGATTAGGCTTAAGTTGCATATTAAGCTTTATATTGTTGGTTAACCATGGATTATTATACCTTATCATGTTGTCGACATAAGTGTATGATTGCATCCATGATAAATTCTATAAGTATTCACTGTTATGATTACATTTACATGAGTCCATAACTTGATGCATTTCAAAGTTAGCTTAACTTATACATACATATTAGGCTTTGAAACAGTTTCAAAGTTAGCTTAACTTTCTGTCAAAACACCCTGTCAAATACGAAACCCAATTGCTGTGCCAAGACTAAACCGACGCAACATTTTACTATGAAATGCTCTAATGGTCATCAGCTCAAGCAGTGTGGTAGCTTGTTTGCCTGTTGGCAACTTTCCATGAGTTTCGGGAAGCACACCTTTCTGAAGGTTGCCAAAATAGTTTGCCCTATCCTCTGCTGCATCATTTAATCGACTTAATGTAGGCCACGAGAAGTAGGCTGCATTGCTCTCAGAATGCTGAGCACCTGATGCAAAAGGCTGAATTGGTGATGGACTTGATGACAGGCGACTAGGATGATTGCAGTAGTTTCTTTCCAAATCTAAAGCAGACTCCTCGGATTGTAATGATCCTGAATTCTGAAATTTTAACTCTAACCTGTTCTTGTCCATCTTTCAGCTCTCCTACATGGTATTAATTCAAATAGCTCTTATGATTCCAACTGTGTTAACTCTGAGAAACATCCTAAGGCCAAAAACTCCATAAAGACTAGTAAAGCGGGAATACTTTCTAAATTGGAAATCATAATATAGGCACAGAATAAAGACCACAATTGGGGGGGTGGCAGGGGGAATGATGTCAAGTATAATGCCCTCTGATCTATCGAGATAAAGAGAATACTGATTCTAACAATTATCGGCAAATTTATACAGCAAACATAGTACGAGAATAGGTATCCAAAAAAATATGCAGGAAAAAAATGGTATATGTATCTACTTGAAAGCTCAATGAGCGAAAAGAAACAAATTTCTCCAAAGGGTATTTGGAAAAGTGAAACAAACAACTAAAATAGAAATTTAATATCACAAAAGCGTAATCCAGGCACAAGAAAAATATTACTTTCACTGTGAAAAAATTGCATATCATATTAAACTGAAGTAGTAAAGGAACTATTGCAAACGCAAAACACACTTCATATAGAATGTTAAAAATTGCTGCGAAACTAGAAATAAGTTATTGAACAATAAGAGTAAATAGAAACCAACCCAGAAAGCAAGACACATTAAATTGATAAAGCAATCAAAACCCAGATAGCATGTATGACCAAATGAAATCTTGAGAGGATACAATTCAGGATTCAGTTAAAAACTCACCGATCAGGAAAGGTGGAGCTGTGATGGAGGACTCAAAATCAAGCCTCTTGAAGACTTTCATGCCCTAGTACACAATCTCTGTGAAGACAAGATGATGATGATGATGATGATACAAGAGCAAGGTTGACAATTTGCATTGAGGATTACTATTAGTATGCGTCAGCTCAGCTGAAATATTTTTAGAAAGAAAAAGAGAGCCAAGGGAAATTTTTAATCAGAGGTAAGAGAAAGGCAAACTAACTAAGACTATTGTATATTTTGGAAAGAGCACCCAAATATCTCAGATTATATACCTCCTATTTTTGTATTAATAAATAGTTTTTTTTATTCTTTTACAAAACCTTTTTCTTTTTTCTTTTTGGTTAGATCACCCTCACTCACATTTTCTGATGGAAAACAAGTGCTGACAATGGCAATGAGAAAGAAATTTAATGGGGAAGAAAGAAATAATTTTCCTTGGATCCCATTGATATTATTTCTTTTTCTTTAATTTGGTGGGGAATTTGGGGGCCATCCATATTTGCTCCCCAAAAGTAGCACATTCTTTCCTCAAATAAATCAATTGACAATCCTACCTATCCATTAGGGCTAAAAGCCCCGCTCTCTTTTTGTTTGCACACATTTTTTTATTAACTTTTTCTAATCCAATATCTTTTTTTTTAATTTTATTTTCAAAATAGAACTAAGTTTATTTTTGTGTATATATAACCACTAGACATTATACTGATTTGGTGTCTTATACTAGGGAGTAGTCAAAGTTGTCTGACTTTGACTGCCAGTTTATATAATTAATTTTTTTTTAGATTCTGAGACTATGATTTAAAGGTGATTGGATATATAACATCAGGTGAATTAGACGGGGGACATGAAGTATATATTGGAATTGGAGGGAGAAGCCTATGCATATCATTGCCACTTTTTGCTTCTTCTCCATTAATGGGTTCTATCTAAAATAGTGAAATTTCAAAGCACATACTTTTTCATTTTTTCTTCTCTTATGTGTCGTCTGCTACATCATTTATCATATCCCCTTTCAAACCCTATCTCAATAATTGACCTTTACTAAAGAAAATTGCCTTCCTATTTCTTTCTCTGCCCCCATTACTGGCATATTATCTCTTACGTTATCTTCACATTATGTCACCACACATTATCTTAATTTATATGTCAATTATCAAATCATGATCAGTAGACTCATTATATAATATAATATTTGCATTCACACGTGAAGGCCTCTCAATAAATATAATTCTTGCACTAGTCTAAGCTGTAACAATTAGGAAACGGGCGAATCTTTAAACTTTTACCAATATGTTAACAAGATCCAAATATTCATTTATTTGCATTCGACATATTCTCACATTGTCCCTTTTGGTAAATACAAGAGGATATTATGGCCATCTTACCATGAAGCAAGGATCTATTCATCATACAAAGAGGCAAGAGCTAGTTTAATTTCGCTAAACTTAAAAGATTTACCTAGTAAAAATTCATGCAACACACTAAAAAATGGAGGAATTAAGGATTTTTTTTATTGGAAAAAACAAAACATTTTACATCAGTCTTTTGTACCTGCAATTAACATTATGAAGAAAAATGTTCACGGGTAATTAAAATCTTTTTCTTACTTATTTCAAATTTCTAAAAATTATAACTTTATTATGAAATGACTGACCGAAAACATGGAGAGAAGAGAATGTTAATTATAGATGAAAAGAGAGCATCAGTCAAAAAAGTGAAGGCATTAAAACTTGGATCAGATCCGATCACTTCTTCACACGAAAATATATAGTTGTTAAGACTTCATTGTAGTTGGAAGAATATATTATTGGGTTTGAGTACCTTTTGTCATATTAAATTGATATATGTATTTGATATGATTATTCCACGTCCAGCAATTTATACATACATATATATGCACACATAATGTTTTGAGAGAGCAAAGAAAGAATGACAGAAAGGGAATCAAAAAGCCTAGAAATTGAAAGTCATTTGGGAGAAAGTTCAATTATGCAATTATTGGATCAGTATATCAAAATATGGGTTACACCCACCACCTAAGTGCTTTGAAAGGGAAATGCTCATCCCCTGAAGGCACTCAACAAAGTGCTTTTGAACTCCCTTTCATTTTATTACAAATGCATATTTATTTAATCCCGGATAATAAATTTAGTTCTATAATAAATCCTTTATCACTTTTTCCTTTTTACAATTAATATGCTATTCATACTTCATAATTTTGTTGAGCTAAATATATGACTTATAAAAAATAGTTAAATATATGACCACGAAAAACTTAAATTTTCAACTTAGTAATGAGGAACAAATCACAAACACGCAACTCATGATGAATATTGTCCCATGATTCTTTTTCCTGTGACATTAAATCTTGTTCCATCTTTTTTTTTCTCCCTGCAAATCTTAAAGGATTAATATATTTCCTAATTTTTAATAGTTTTCTAAGTTAATTATTTCGTAATTTTAATAGTTTTCTAGGTTAATGTTTCTTAAATTAATTACTAGTTTCCTAAGTTAATGTTTTCGAATTTTACTAGTTTCTTTAATTTAATGTTTCTTAAATTTATTACTGTTCAAAATAAGTTTTCCTAAACTAGGAGGAATGTTCTTAGTATATAAAGTACCCTAGGTGTGTTATTAGGAAGACAACTCTATGAACTATTTTCTTTAAATGCTGAATAACAATAGAGCAAGAACTCTTTAAACAAAATCTTGCCATTTCTTTCTTAAAGTTTAAGATTCAAGTTTGTTGTTTTTTTTCTTATTTTCTTAAATTGATTTATTTTCATTTCATCTTGTTAATCAATGTCAACAATCCTTCGTCTATGCGAACGATATTGCAAAGCCCATTAATTCTAGTCCCGCGTTAAGTAGTATGAAAGCATTGTCTTGAAAGGGCAGGCACTAATAATCCAATTGAAGAACGCATAAATGCTTTGAAAAAACTTATAGAGAAGCTTTTGAAAAATATGTAGAAATTGACTATAAGCTTAAGGGTTAATGATCCTCCAAATCAAGAAGCCGTGGCAACAAGAGAATGAATGCACAAACCACACTTGCAGTGTCTCCCAATATGAATTGGGATGAAGGAATCAAAAGTAAGGTCATGGGTTAGAGGGAGAAACATGAACTTGCAGATGAGGGCCTCATGTTTTGATCATTGTGGTTCATTATGGGCCGAGGAGTTTGATAGTAGGTTTGATGAGGTAGTCCCGCCAACCTAACATCACTATGATGATACTTATTGAGTGAATGCCAAATTACCAACTTTTAATGTTGCTGTGGATATCGAACAATTTCTAGATTGGTGTATGAGGTTAAGAGCTATTTTGAGATCATGAATATATAAGGCTTGAGAAAAAGATAGCTTGGCTCATAAGTTATGTAGAGGTGTCGACGCTTGGTAACAATGCCATTAAGAAATGTTGATAGCAAGGGGGCAACAACCTGTTCGACAGTGGCTGCAGAGAAAAAGCCCTCTTAAAGGGGCATTTCTTACCCCTAGATTATGTGCAAACATTATTTCATCGGCTTCAGAATTGTATCCAAGGAAATTGTTCAGTTGCAGCTTACACGAAATAGTTTCTTAAGCTATAAGTAATGTGTAACTTGAGTGAAATAGAGGAACAACAAGTAGCTAGGTACATAAATGGGTTGAATGAGAATACTCGAGATCGGTTGGCTATGCAAAATATATGGTCAATTGATTAGGCATAGAACTTAACATTGGGGGCTGAGAGACTAACCAAAACTAAGAGATACCCAAGAGCGCCACCCTTTTCTCAAATTGAATCAAATAATAAATCTACCCATACTACACCCGAGAGCTAACCTCCAAAGTCTAAAGGTAGAGAGATTAGCCAGAGAAAACTTGAAACAAAGGGAAAAAAGAAGTAGAGAGTTCAAAGGGTATTAGATATTTTAAGTGTAATTAGATAAGCCACAGGTCTAGTGAATGCCCTAGGTAGAAGTTTGTGAATATCTCTTATCGAGATAAGGATAAAGAGATATGGATAATGCTAAACTCAAAGAGAGTGATGATGTTATAAACGTTAAATGGTGTAAAGGTTGATATACATACTTGTTAAATTCAACAGGTCCCAACAAAAAAAATCTTTGAAGGAAAATGTTTAGTTCCTAATAAGGCATGTAAATTGGTTATTAATAGTTGTAGTTGTGAAAACCTAGTGTCTCAAAACTTTATTGACCACCTCAAACTCAACAATGAACCATATCCCTTACTATACAACATTGGTTGGATTAAAAAGAAACTAAGTATGAAAATAACCAAACTATATCGATTAGTAGGAGTTATAAAGCAAAGGTTTTATGTGATGTTGTTGAAATAAATGCATGTCATGTATTATTAAGGAGACCTTAGCAGTATGATGTGAATGCCACACATAAGGGCAGAGATAACATTATCTTTTTCAAGTGGAACCAAAAAGGGATAGTAGTGGTACCTAAGTAAAATCTAAAAGTTAGCCCCAAAAATGGAGGAAAATACCTTATTTTTAGTGATCCACAAGGGGGGATGAGTTCGTGAAAAAGAAGAAGGATACATACATGTGCATCTATTTGATGGTAAAAGGAGAAGAACTAACTGAACAATATTTTTCGAATGAAGTCCAAGGGTTAGTGGCTGAATTTTCAGACCTTATGGTCGAACCCACTACATTACCAACAATGTGGGATATTCAATACCATATTGACTTCATTCTTAGAGCAAAATTGCCTAACCTACTCCATTATCAAATGAGCCCGTAAGAATTTGAAATTCTTATAAAGAAGGTGGAAGAGCTATTAATAAAGGGAGACATTAGGGAGAGTATCAATCTTTGTATTGTTCTTGCCTTACTTATACAAAGAAGGATGAGAGTCGGAGGATGTGTATTGATTATCGTGCTATCAGTAAAATCATAGTAAGGTATTATTTCCTTATCCCAAGCCTTGATAACATGCTTGATAAGTTAAGTGGTGCTATAGTATTTTTAAAGATAGATTTGAAGAGTGGATATCACCAAATCTAAATAGGCCATAAGGATGAATGGAATACCACATTCAACACCAAGAATGACCTATATGAGTTTTTATTCATGCCATTTGGGTTATCCAACACACCAAGTACCTTCATACATATGATAACTTAGGTACTTTGTCCATTTATGTCCTCTTTTGCTGTGGTGTATTTTGGCGACATGTTGATATATAGTAGGAACATTGAAGAGCATGTTGTATTAATTGTGTTGAGGGAGAATAATTGTTTACAAATTTGAAACAGTGTGCATTCCTCATCAATAGGCTAGTATTTATTGGTTTTGTAATTAGTAGTGAAGGGGTTCATGTAGAAAAGGACAAAATCACAGCAATTCAAGACTAATCTACCCCTAAAACCATTACAGATGTAAGAAGTTTTCATGGGTTAGCTATATTTTACCAAAGGTTCATTAGGAACTTTAGTATATTAGTAGCCCTCATGATTAAGTGGTTAAAAAAAAAGTTTTTCTAGAATAAGGAAGCAAATATAGCTTCAGAAAGATTAAAGGGAAACTCTCTATTATATTAAAGAGAAACTCTCTGTTGCATGTACTCTTATATTACTTGACTTTGTTAAAACCTTTGACTTAGAGTGTGATACTAGTAGAGTGAGAATTGGAGCAATTCTCTCTCAAAGAAATGAGACCCATAGCTTTCTTTAGTAAGAAGTTGAACGAGGCAAAAAAACAATGGTCTACATACTAGTAAGAACTATATGCTATATTTAGAGCCCTTAAAACTTGAGAAGTATATCTGTTGCCCAAAACATTTATAGTCTATTCAGATCACCAGTCCTTGAAACATTTTCATAATTAGAAGCATATAGACCGAATACTATCCAGATAGACTACTATCTTAAGAAGTTCAATTATATAATTATACATAAGTCTAGAATATCTAATCGAGTAGCTGTTGCTTTAAGTCATCAAGCCATACTACTCGTTTCTCTTAATGTAGAGATTTCAAGCTTTGGTAAGTTTAAGGAGTTTTATGAGAAGGATTATGAATTCAAGCAAATGTGGTCTAAGTATCTTATGAGATGACTAAATTATGAATTTATGGGTCATGACAATTATTTGTTTAAAGCACTTATACGTTCTAAGGAGTTCTTTATGAGACAAGCATATCTAAGATATGCATTCAAGTGACTTAAGTGGCCATGTGGGATAAAACTATACTATAGCCAACTTAGAACAGAGTTATCCCTAGCTAAAGAGAAATATGGGTAAGTTTGTGCAAAGGTGTCCCATATGTTAGAGGAGTAAAGGTTAGGTACATAACACTAGTTTATATATGCCTCTATCTATACCTAATGTACCTTGAAATGATATTGATATGGACTTTATGCTTGGATTACCAAGGACCCGGTGAGGGCATGATGCTATTTTTATAGTTATTGATCAGTTTTTCAAGATGACATATTTTATCCCTTGTAGAAAGACAACAAATGCCTACTATATTGCCAAATTATTTTTTTAGGAGGTGGTTCGTTTACATGGTATTCCTTTGAGCATTGTTTCAGATAGGGATAATAAGTTTGTTACTACATTTTAGATTACTTTATGGAAGAGATTCGTGACAAAATTAAAGTTCTCAAGTACTGCACATCCTTAGACTGATGGTCAGTCTGAATTGGTGAATAGATCTTTAGGCAACCTGATTTGATGTATTTGCGTAGACAAGCCGAGTTAATAGCGTGTTGCTTTAGCCCAAGCAAAGTTTGCCCACAATAACTCAGTGCATTATTCAACAAGGAAAAGTCTATTTTCTATAGTCTATACCAAAGTACCAAGGCATGTTGTGGATCTTGTCAAGTTTCCTTTGAGCACGGGATTACCATATACTTTTTCTTTGGCCAAGAGCTACGTAGAGATGTTCTAAGATGTACATGATACTTTGGAAGAATAGAACTAAAAATACAAGCAAGCAATGGACAAGTATAAGAGACCTCAGAAGTTTGAAGTTAGAGATCAAGTCTTGATTTATCTACAGAATAGGAGAATGCCAACTGGGATTCATGGAAAACTTAAATCGAAAAGGTATGGTCTACATCCAATCTTAAAGGAAATCAATGACAACGCATTTGTCATTGACCTTTCAACAAACATAGGCATTTCTAAGACATTCAAGGTGGTGGACTTATCCTATTTCCATCCAAAAGTAGGACTATATGATCACTCGAGGATGAATTCTTTTCAAGTTGAGAAGAATGATGAGGTACAAATCAAGAACACGCAACTCATTATGAATATTGCCCTTTTCCTTGTGAGATTAGACTTTATTGCATACTCATTTTTACTTTTCTCCTTGTAAATAGTAAATGATTCATATATTTTCTAATTTAAATAATTTTCTTAGTTAATTATTTCTTAATTTTAATAGTTTCATAAGTTAATGTTTCTTAAATAATTACTAGTTTCCTAAGTTAATGTTTTTTAAATTTATTACTTTTCAAAATAAGTTTTCCTAAACTATGAGGGATGTTCCTAGTATATAAAGTACCTTAGGTGTGTTAGAGAGGAAAACTCCGTGAATTATTTTCTTAAACAAATGCATAACAAGAGAGCAAAAACTCTTTAAATAAAACCTTGTTGTTTCTTTCTTAAAGTTCAAGATTCACGTTTACTATTTTTATCTTGTTTTTTTGGACTAATTTACTTTTCTTTGTGTTTTGTTGAGTAATATCAGCAATCGTTTGTCTATGTGAACGATATCAGCAATTTTTCTTCTATGCGAACAATAACGCAAAGCACATTAATGTTTGTCCTATGTCAATTACTTAATAAAAATAAGTTTAAAATTAGATAAACAAAACAAAATTTTCTCAAACTTACTTCGATACTAAAAAGAACTTAAGTATTCGGTAAAATTTTGTATTGATACACAAAAATCATCTATATACCCAAATCTAAGCCATGCACGTGTTTAAGTACATCTAATAGTATGTAGACCAAACTACTTTTTTTTTAACTTAATTTATAGGTCATAATTTAATAAAATTATAGTTGCATTAAGACTTAAAACACAAAGACCTCAAGACTAAGGTTCATTTGGAAGAAAACTTAATCTAATAATAAGCTCAACTTATCTAATTAGACTAATGAAAAAAACACAAGTTTAAAATCACTTTTTGACCCTTCTAGAGTCTTTTTAGAATAAATATTTAAATTGGATATTATTTAATAAAATGAAAAAAGAATATTTTTATTTTGTTTATTGAGATAAATATTAGAAAAATTCAATTTTATTTTATATTATCCAAATGATAACTCAATAAATAAAAAGAGTTTTAAAATGATTAGGGGTTAAGAAGAGTGGTTAAACTAAAAAAAACCTCTAAATACTATAAATAAACTATACTCCATGTTTTTCATTCACTCACTCATCCCTTATTAAACCTTGACATTTTAGGACATCCCAAAATTTCATAATGCCTCTATTCTTCAAAACAAATATTAAAAAATTCTAAAGTATAATAAAGAGGAATTCCTTCAAACCCTAAGAATAAGGTTCTTTATAACTTGAACCTTAGATTTTATTCATACACAAAACGCACAATAGATTAAACCAAATAAGCCCAAACAGATCTATTATATCCTCCACAATGTGCAAACTTGGGTCCTACACTTCTCACAACCTAAGATCCAAACCTATTTGATTCAAAGAGCTTTAAAACAAAACCATTAACACAAATTCACAACAGAGTCCCTTAAATTCAAAGAGATCTTGAGAAATGTAATGAGCATGTAACTCAAACTCAATAGAGGTGAAGATGCATAGATGTAATGAGCAAGCACAAGTTGACTTATTTCTTCAACCTAACATATCACATCAAAATCATTGTAACTAGTCATATTATACCATGTAGCAACTTAGAGAAATTATATCAACATTTTTTATGATTCCATTAGGAACTTTAGCTAGGATTTTGCTGGGGCAAAGTTATAGAAGAAAGATATGAATTTAAGAGACACAAGTAATCAAATTCAAAATGAATCCTAATACCAAAATGACCCTAAATTGGCTTTTAAAAGATCAAGAAGAAGAAACCTAAGGAGCTAATCAAATCAGATATACAAGTTTGAGGGCTTGAGACCAAGTCTTATAAGATACCATGTAAAAAGCTTTTCGGCAAAGTCATAAAGTGCTACTTGAGGTTGGGTAAAATGATAACTTTGCAATAACTACAATTGTTGCTTTAAAATTATTCAAAACACTCTTAAGAGAAGGACATAATCAGCCTCTAACAATTACAACTCTCAAGAAAAGACGCATTAATTCTTACTCGATTATATATTCTGGCCAAAGTGAGTTAATTAAGCCATAATAGTTCTATGATAGACAAGGAATATTTTTCACTAGCACCATAACCAATCGAAATTATAGACATGTCATATCTTAAAGAATATGAGACTTCATCATTCTCCTTATTTGATGGTAAAAAGGGAACCTTGAGAAGCACATAGGGTAGTTCATTGACTCCTTTAACCCATGTGCAAGCAATAAGAATTTACTAGTGAGGGAGTTCTTCAAGTCACTACAAGTCATTCATACACCTAATACGGTTCATTACCTGTTGATCCTTGAATATATAGGAAAAGATGACTTCTAAATTATATAGGAATTATTTACAGAAGAAAGATAGGGTAAAAGTGATACATCTTAACTAAACTAAACATGGCTATTTAGAACCACCAAATAGAATATGTAAAGAGATCTAGAAATTCGACATTAGATTGGAATGAGCAGAAAAGAGAAGAAAAATTGGGAAAAATTGGTATTAGTAATATGATGAGTGTAAAACTAAGCCCACTTAGAAAATATGGCCAGTTTTTCTTTTATCAAACTCATAGATGCTAGTAAAATGGTTATTTTGTCAATCAAAATCTCTTTTATAAAAGGTTGAAAATCTACTAAAAGAAAAAGGCTAGCCTGACTAGCCTTGTACACTGAATTGAGTTGAGTCATATAACAAAATACCACTTGGAGAGGTACCTAAAGAACATCTTATACCTTGTAGTGAAGAAGAGTTGAATGTTATTCTAGATTAGTGGATGTTGGATGGGTTTCTTGTGCCTTTTTCACTAAGAAGGAATTCATCTGAAAAGGATAAAAGGAAACTCTGAAAATTTTCATCTACATCCAATATTGAATCACCTAAGATTACATTATAGATGTATTCAGAATATTATACATGATAAGATTAAAGATATAACCTTAAAGTTGCCTAACAAATCATAAGTCATAAACCTCAACCTAGTATTTTGGCATGAAGGTGAAGAGAAACTATACTAAACTTACTATAATACACAAGGGATATTACTCTCTAGAAAATGGAAGATAAGAAAATAGGTGGATGTGGTAATTAGGAAGAAGAACAACCTAAATTTAAGCCTTTGTTCGACTAATTAGTCTATAGGCTTGAAGCATATAATTCAACAACAAAGGCACTCCTCAATATGTCAGCACAATATAGGTCATAACAATATGCAGTTAAAGTACAGATCAATCAAACATAGCTAAAACAACTAATGCAATAGTTTTCACTTATGAAAACATGGAGGCATAGTACCTATATAGTCGATACCCTTTATATTTAGAGGATATAGTCAATGAAGTACTAATAAGAAGAGCATTGGTTGGCTGAAAGTTGTTGAAATTTCTTTATGACGTATATTAGGGGAAAAGATAACAAAATTTAGTTTTGAAACATTCTATAGGTCCAGCTAGACCCGATGTTTGGAATTGTATCTTTTTATTTTGTTTCATGTCATGCGAATTGAGACTATATAACATATATTGCTTAGCAGATTAAAGCTCAATACATACAAATTGGTGACGTTGATATATCATTAATGTGTAAAATGTAGAATTGGAAAAACGTTTATTAAGGTAACTTTAATCCAACCCCATTTCACCAAGAAGAAAGTTTCTTGTATATGCCCAAAATAAATTAATTTGATAATGGCTTAAGAGATATGCCAGCCAAGCCATTGTGTGTACTTTTATTAAAGGTTGATTTTAAGATTAAACTACAAAATCTAATCCTGGATGAAACATTAAATAGAGAAAGAAGGGAAGAATTCCTCGAAATAATTCGTCGTACCCTTATAACCATAAAAACATGTGGAAAAAAATCCCTTGGCAAAACTTTTCTCTTAACTTAAAAGAAGCCGCCCCTATTGAGCACTTAGTCATCGGCGAAAAGGCTATGACCTCCTCTCCAGCAGCCCTCTCAAGCCACATTTAGAGTAGTTTTATTTATGTCCTAAACGAGGTAGGTTTCTCCTGTCCTAAATTGGGGTAGAGATTGTGATAAGGGTAGTCCTCTCTAGGGGTTTGTTGGTTTTTTACCTATGAGAGAATTATAGGTCCGAGCGAACTATAATAGATTTATCTAATCCTTGTGTAGCATTTTGATAATCTTTTTGATTTTATATCATGAGTCCTACAATGTAATATTACTAATTTGATAAATGATATTACATTTAATAATTTTTCGAAAAAAAAATTTCGAACACCCTTTGTGCTTAACTAGCATGTAGTATATTCTTTATGATGGTTTTTGAAGCTCAACAAACCAAAATAGAAGGGCATCCATATCAATGAAGAAGAAAATATTTGTACAAATGTTTCTATAGGAAAAAACATCAACGGCCATAACAATAGAAGACAAAATTCCATATGCAATAGAATAAATTTAAGATAAATCTTTAAATAAAATGTTAGAATAGGTTGATCTAAGCACCAATTGTTAAATGTAAAAAATATGTTTTCTTTAATACTATATTAATTCAATAGAGGAAAATGATCAACTTGTTGGTTTGTTGAAAGATTACAACGATGTGTTTGCATGGAATTATTTGAATATTTCAAGACTAGATCCTCAAATGGTTTGTCGCACACATAATTTTTAGCCTAGAGTAATATTGGTCAAGCAATCTTGGCCATAATTTCCATCCTAAAACAAAAAAGAAAATCAAGTAAGAAGTTAAGAAGTTGATAGTTGTTCGACTTGTATAGGCCATCAAACATCCCACTTGGCTAACAAACATAATGCTTGTAAGGAAAAATAATGGTCATATTCAAACATATGTTGATTTTTGGAATCTTAAAAATGCTTGTCCTAAGAATGACTTTCATTGCCTATACGGATATCCTAATAGATTCCATTTTGGAATCTTATCATTCATGGATGGATTAAATAGTTACAACTAGATCAACATGGCTCCAAGAGATATTGAGAAGTCTATGACTCCATATTGAGAAGTCTAACTTTTGAACTTACATAGAACAATTTCTTTTGCATTGTCATAGTCTTTGGAGTGAAAAATACAAAGGTAACCTATCAAAGGTCGATGATGACAAGCAATATTTCATGACATGATGGGACAAGAGGCGTAGGACTATGTAGATAATTTGGTCGTCAAATATGCCATTTAAGAAAATCATTTGTTGACCTTTGAAAAGATGTTTAAGTAGTGTTGATTGTACAACCTCAAAATGAATCTTAAGAAGTGCATCTTGAGGGTATCAACAGGTAAATTTATTAGCTTCATAGTCCACCTAGAACATTGCTTTGGTAGCACCTATATGGACCCAAAAGAGAAAACTTTCATACATTAGAAAATTCATCTTTAAGTTAATCACTTTGATTTCCTTTTCTCTTCCCTTATTCATGAAAGAGACCAAATAATTGAGAAAGAAATGACAATCTACTACTTAAACACCCTCCCTTCCCCCTAAAAAAAAAATATATAATGTTGCTAAAAATAAAAGCACCAAGTAAAGAAAAACTTTTAGCCTCTATCTTATTGCAATCTCTAAGGCAATAAATGCCATACAAGTTCAAGAGGATAATGAAATCTAGAAACATCTCATCTACTATACTAGCCGATAGCTTTCCTAGGTAGAATCTAGATATTTTATACATGAACATATATGCATTACATTATTATAGATTCTAAACAGCCAAAACATTATTTCTTAGCACGATAAAACATACTGGAGTGCTAAGAATAAGAATACAGATAATTAGCCATGTTAGGGGCTAAGATGTTGACCTAAGAAGAGTTAGCAAAAATTACGATTAAAAGATGGAGTAAATATCTGCAAATCAAAGAGTTAAATATAGTTCTAGTCATAGACATGAACCTATCAAGATAGCATTGCATCACCAAATCTACTTAAAAACTATTAATGATTACACTTTGATCACGGAAATCTTTACAAATGATTTCCTAAAAGAATGGTCATATGATGCATCCACAAAAAGGAACAATCCTTGGATAAATTGAGCCTGAGGTGCTCTTAAAATGTTTAGATAGTGCCAGTCCTTGGCTTGTTCTTGGAAAGTCTTTAGGGTCTTATGGAATGAAGCCTTTTCTTGTTCCAATTTTTAAATTTTAGTGGTTCCTTATTAAATAGTGGCATCTCTTCGAAATTTATGCAGCTTGCCCATTTTGCAACACCAAAAAATCCCAATGGTCAGGTGCTAGTTATTGGGGACATGGATGTTTCCTCAACCATTAGATTTAATTCAATGGTCAATACTAGCCCCTAAATTTGCATCAGTCAAATGAAACGACACTTTTAAGGAAACTATGCTTTTAAGCGTGAAATCTTCTTAGTTGTTTGATTACTTCAATAGTCAGGATTAATGCTTGTGTTTTATTATAAATAGAGTGTTTTTGGCCATTTTGAGATGTCTTGTATTCTGAAGTCTTTTAAAGAGAGAGAACTGGTTGTTATTTATTTTGTAGAGAGAGAAAGAACCAAAATTTCTACATTAAGTCCAATGTTTACTTTTCGATTCTAGCTTTGTATTTATAATTTTTTTATTCCTATTCCGTCCATCCTTAACTATCTTTTGAACATCACTGGTGAGTTCTTTCCCTAATTCTCTTCTTTTATCTCATTTCTTAGATTATTAATAATGCTATGGTTATACTTTGAACATGTATGGCTTCATGGATATAGTTGTCTTAGCGGCTCCTAAGGGAGTCTTGAGTGAGACCCTCCCATCTACTTTGAGTGCTTATGCTGCTACTCCTCCAGTCAAGGATGTTGTTGCCTTGGTGGCAACCTTAAGGTTCCTTAGTGAGGCCCCTCCCCCTGACAACAAATTTATGGGAGATTAAGAACAAAAAGGTCCCTCATCGACTCAGCTTTCTTTGCTACTTACTGCACCCTGTTGTTGCTATCTTTTTTACTTCTAAATATTTTTGCTTTTTTCGTGGACCTTTTTATACTAAACATTTTTTTTAAGTGCAATGAATGTATGCCTAAAGGCTTCTTGCAATGTTCAATTTTTCTTTACGTCTGAGTAGATTTTCAAACATAATTATTGATTGTTTCTTCGATGAATGATGCTTTGTGCACAATTTCGATCAATTCTAACCTTATTCTTAAACCTAACTTATAATTGTTAGGTTGAAATTTTAATATAATTACTTGCCAATGAAAATAAGATTTCATCTCAAGTAAAAATGAATAGTTATTCTCAAGCCAATTAGTCCTCTTAACACTTAATTACTTAGTTAATAATTCATAGGGATGCTTAACCAAGCCATAAAATTTACTGTTCAAGAGTGAAAGTTTTGGGCATTCTTTAAAAGTTTTGGATGTTTGAAGAATTCATTTTCTCTTGTGATTTTGTTGGGAAGGCTCTAGGCTTATGGGCTTATCAAAACCTCTATTCTGTAGATAAGTCATCTGGAATGGTAATATAAATGTCCATCCTTTAAAGATGAATTATCCTAAAGGGAACTCTACTTTGTTCTCAGTTAAATAGACTGCAAGTTGTCTCTATAGGACAAGTTCAATTATAAAATAAATGGACCTCGGGCTGTCAATTTCGGATGAGCTCAAGCTTTTGAACTTTTTTGTTTCAATTATATATTAAAAGAGAAACTTTATTAAACAACTTAACATTCCTTGCAAACTTAGGATAACTTTGAGATAAAATAAGTAACATTCATTTAGGGGTAAATTTCTTCATGAGATAAACATTCTAGGGTTTCCTGACTACCTGTCCATCCACATGCCAAAGCTCATACGTTCATGGCTTAATTCATTTATGAACTTTATAAAGGGCCTCCTAGTTAGGGTCGAGGACCTATTCGGTAGGATTTTCGGTATTCAGTAGCACCTTTCTCAAAACAAGGTCACGTTTTAAAAATTCTCATGCTTGGAACCTTCTATTATAATATCGGGAAACCTTTTATTTGTATGTCGCAGTTAAAACCCTTACTTGTTCTCTTCTTTGGTCTACGAGATCCAACTCTTCAGTCTCGGCTCATTGAAGTATAACACCTAATGTTTCGTCACACGAATTTTGACATAGATAATGGCTACGCATCTAAAGGCTAAAAATAGGGTCTCTCTTATGGTTGTTTTACTAGTGGTTCTAAAAGCCTAAAGCACATTGGGTAACTTCTCAACCTATGCTCCCTTTTTCTTGGTCAATTATTATTTAGTAGTTTTTAATAAGTATTTTTTGAAGTATTCCACTTTTCCATTAGTCTTCGAGTGAGCTAAGGAGGTAAAGAGAAGTTGTATGTGTCGGGGGTTTAATACATGTGGGTGTATGCATGTGCAAATGTGTCTATTGCCTAAAACACGTATCATATACAAAGTTTTACGCAGCGAAAGTATTAAATTAAACAATAAACAATAAATAAATATATTAATCACATTAATATATTAGAAAGGTTAAGAACTCACTTTAACGTGTAACGTTATACACGTATTTCCCTAGAGTCCGCATAGAGACCAACTTGCGGGTAGTTCTAGTCACTAACACGGTGGACTAGGTGAGTTAGAACAACAATCCTATATCCAATACGGGATTAACTCTTAATCCCCAAAATGGTCGGGTGCGTGTTTATATCATTTTCTCCAAAAAGAAAAGAAATGGAGAATTTAAAATAATCTATTATTCCTTCAATTGGAACCATAGAGAAAAATGAAACAATTTCATTTTTTCCTCATTTTTTCTTCTTCTTTTATTTTCTCTTCTTTCTTTTCTTTCTCTCCATCTCCATTTCTTCTTTCTCTCAGCAAACACCAAGCACACATACACACCCAACTTTCTCTCTCTCACTCTCTCTTTATATATATATATATATAAAATAATATTAATATAATATATTATATAATATAAATAATAATAATAATAATAATATAATATAATAATACATTAAATAATATAATAAGAGAGATATTTTGATTATTTAACTATTAAATAATCAAAGTATGTAATGATCATTTTGCCCCTCATGAATAGTTACCAAGCATACCCCCTAGTGGGTCCCACCAAATCCTACACTTAGGTAAACTCAACTGAGGGTTCACAATACACCACGTGTCATAATACAATTAGTAAATAATAATTATTAACTAATTGTTATATTTAACACTTAAATACAGACACTGACACATTCCCGTTGTAATGCTGAATATTGCTAGATTAAACATTTCAATCCAGCATGCTACCCAATGCACAACGAGTAAACTCCATATCGTGGGACTCCCTAGGTCCTACGCCCGATTTGTCAAATGGAACTATTCCATGAGTCCTTGAGTAATGCCCTATACACACGTCACGGATATTACAAATCAAGACAAGTTGAGGTTACAACGCATACGTATAGTTCTTCCGTCATGATATCCTATATGTACGGGGGTATAGATTATCACCATCAGATCCCCTAGTGCTCATCCATGTCTTATCTCTAGACTTGTATCTCACTGAACAATATGTGCAAACTCCTTTTCCATATTTTTCTACCATGACAGAACTCTTTCCTGGGATTGATGCTTGTGGCCACAAGACTTTCTGAGATACAGTCTCTAAGCATCTAAATATCGAACTCCCTATACGAGCTGACGAATCTCATATCTATACACATCAGACTCCATAAGATCGGACCATACCCAGTGACACCCAGTGGTCACACCATGAAAGGTCTGTGACATGCGTAGAACCAAAGTATGGTGGATCACTTACAAACCCACCGTGGCACTCAGGTCAAAGGACCACGTATACTACTCAACTCGGGAGGACCTTCCGTTGACAGCTTATGTAGGATGTCTATTAAAGGCACTCATGAGTCTGTCCTATATCTAGTCGTAGCTGGATACATATATAAATACGAGCTCCAAGCTCACGGTCAGTTAGGAACGACCATCTATACCCTATAGGTATGACATATGCTGATCTATATATATAAATGTATCCATTGATAGACCCACATCGACAGAAATAGATCAGGGACAATTATTTGAGAACATACTTGCGCAATTAGTATTTCTTGGCACTCAATTGCAACTCTTGCAACTATGCAGTTACTAGTATATTCTCAGGTCTATGTTCCATTACAAACAAGGCTCGAACTCTTAGATATACTGAGTATTATTACCAGCTAACCCTTAGTTGTGCTAACATTTAACATTTATATCTCTCAGCGTGGCTAACCATGAGCCATTATCTAAACTCCTTTAGAATTGATCCGAACTCCTTCAGATCTATAATGTCTGTAACGTTACATTGCATAATTCTATATAAATGGGTATTAGCGATTTAATAGGAATGTACACTTGTATAAATATACAAATATATGTATATTCAGGGATGGCACGTAAGTACCGACCCTAATAGTATGCTGAGTCACTCACAAAAGCCCTTGAAAGTCTCACTGTTAAACTACTTTCTATGATTGATGGTAATCACATTGGTACTTCATATCTTCATATAAGACTCTTTCATACAAAATCCTTGACCTTCTTTTTGGTGATACTAGTTAGGGTTTAGCTTTTACCTACTTGGTAAAGTAGTTTATCATGATAACAACATATTTAGCCAAGCCTCATCCTCGAGGTAGAGAGCTAATTAGGTCGAGCCCTTATTGGGTGAAAGGTTAAGGGCTGGACATTGTTTTCAAGTTCTTGGGAGGGGCGTGGATGTTATCTGCATACCTTATAAACATCACATTTTCACACTAGTTCTTTAATATCTTTTAGTGTTATTTGCCAATAGTAACATAAGATGTAGGCTTTGTGGGCTAAGGACTCGCCTCAAAGTGGTTTATACAGATCTCCTTGCGAATTTCCCAAAGCACATTTTCAACTTCATCGAGCCTTAAGTATATTAACTATGGATGAGAATGTCCTTGGTGGTAAAAGTACCATTGATCAATCTGTACTGAGCAGATGTGTACCTAAGTTGGTGTCTTTAACTTCTCTTGTAGGTAACTCTCAATTCTTTATGTACTTTCTTATTGTACCTACTTAGCTTGGGCAAGAGGTCGATTTAAAGAACCTCCACTAGCTCTTTAATGATCGACTCAAGAATAAACTCTAGTGGTATTGATTGGGGCATATGAGATTCTTCAATCGAATCTAGTCATGCTAGCACATTTATACTATGATTTATAGCCCTTAAAACTTGTGGGATCTCGAACCGTTTCAAACTACCTCATAAGTTCCCTAACATTTTGAAGGTATCTAGCCATATAATCTCCTCTGGCCTTAAAGTCCTTGTTGACTTGATTTAACACCAATTATGTCATTCTTGATGAGGAATGTTTTAGCTAGGATCTCTTAAGCAACCTTGAGTCTTGCTATGAGGCCTTCATATTCGACCTCATTGTTAGAAGTTGTGAAGTTGAATTGGACCACATAGTCGAGTTTATCCCTTTTTGAGTTGATAAGGATGATGCCTACCCACATCCCTAATAATTAGATGCTCTATTGATGTATAGTGTCCAGGTTAGAGTCTAAGGGTCCTTACTTGTCTAGTCATTTAGGGATACATTGGTGGGGGTCTTCCTTTTGCATGGCCAACTCTTCATATGTGCATTAAGTAACAGAGTCTACAAGGGCTTGCCCTTTGATGGCTTTCTTTGTCTTGTATTGAATGTCAAAATCATTGAGCTTAATTGCCCACCTAATTAATCATTTAGAAAGGTCAGGTTTGTGCAAGATTTTCCTTAGGGACTAATTGGTTAAAACCATGATTATATATGTTTGAAAAAAAGGTTGCAGCTTTTGTCCAGACATAATCAGTGAGGAACTAGTGTCGAGTGTTTACCAAGTGCAAATGCATGCTACTGTGACAAGCAATATATGATAAGTAAAGTATCATCCCATGAGGATTTTATATGTATTTTTTAAACCAAATACTAAATGGATTCTCTTACTTTTATCTAGACAATTGATTCGTTAAATTGTAAATAAAAACTAAAATTAATGTTAATTAATCAAACTTATATAAACAAGAAAAATGACAATAAAATCAATAGATGGGAATATCTAGGACTATAGTTATCCCCAATATGTTTATTTCGAATGCCAATCCCATAGTTTAATTATTTGTCGCAACACTAGCCTCCTTCGATGGTGAATCGATTATGCCTTAATTCACCGACTACCTATATTCCTATAGTAATGCAATTAAGCCAAGATTCATTAAGCACAAGTTGTATTAATCATACATGCCAATTAGGTATGTTCCTATCTTAATTTAAAACTCATAAACACTATGTTGAAAACATGCATCATTTTATCCTAGGCTTTACACTAAGATGCCTTTCCAAGTTTATTTTAATATACCAAAAATTATTCAACAATTGGTCAGGTTATTTGAAAGCATTTAGAATAGATATTGAATAACAAACTAAGTTCATGACATTCAAGGATAAAAATTTTCAAAACTACATATTTAGTTTAAAACTATAATCCCAGACAATAATTTTAGTTCAACATAATAAAAGAGAAATGATTACAAATAATAAAAATCATAGTACAACCAATCCTAAACCACATAAAGTGCAAATGATGAGAATCTTAGTCAACTCTTGGTCTTAGTTGAATGATCTTCCTTATAGCCACCAACTCTTAGATTGTGTTGTCTTTAGGTGATTCTTCTCTTCAAGTGATTCTAAGTGTTATTTGTTGTGTTTGGAACTAAAATGGATGCTTTTTGGCTTTGAAGTGATCTAACTTGAAGGGGGAAATGAAGCTGAATTGTCAAAAAGTTCCTGGTGTCTTCTAAAAAATGATCTTTTATAGTACCAGTGATAACAGTAATGACGCGACATTTTCTCTAGAACGCTGGGGTATTATTCATCTTGATATACTAATGCCACGACATTCACTGTCTCTAATGCTAGGGCATTCTTGACATAACTGTGATACTAATGGAACGTGGGGACATTTCTTGCCCTTGATTTCATGCCACGATATTCACAATGTTCATGCATTGTCATTAGCTTCTTGCTTGAATGTTGGGGCATTTTAATTTAAAATGCTATGGCATTGTGATTTAGAATGTTAGGGCATTCATCATTTGTCATCAATGTTAGGGCATTCATCATTTGTCATCAATGTTGGCGCATTCACCACTTTCTGCTTTATACTTCCAAATTTCACTTTTTATCTCTTGTTTTCGATGTTTCCACTCAAATTCCTTTAGCATTCATCCTTTACATGATTAATCCTATAAAATGAACACTTGACTGCATAAATATCATGAAATTACTTTAAAGGGGGAAAATTTCTAAGTTATAATAGGGTCAAAATATATAACTGAATCATACTCATTAAATTTTTGCAAACTTAGGTAATTGTTTGTCCTTGAGCAATAAGAGAGAGAAAGAGAAACACACCAAAGAAAACACAATGCTAACTTGCTAAAATAAAATGAAAAGAAACAAGAAATTAAAAATATAAGAAAACTGTTCACATGGTCGAGTTAAGTTAATGGTTACTCATTTGTCTAAAAGACTACTTCACTTATAAATAACTCTCAATAATCCATAAACACCACCATTAAGCACTTTCCTTCTTATTCATAAGTGATCTACTCTGTGTGTGTGTGAAATAAGCAAGTATTAATTAAATTTTACCTATATTGGCTCAGATGCCAAAATTGCACAAAACATTTTTAACTCAACATATTTTTATTTACAAAAAACTACTAAAAGTTGGTTTTTCATACAACTCTTCACTAATATAGAAATACACATGAATAAGGACCAATTAAAATTTTTATTAGCTTGTAATATAGGACTAGGGTCAAGGTGAGTTATTTGGATAAAAATGCGGCTTCATTCATACCATGAACACCAAGTTCTCTTGGCTACCATTTAAATTTGTTACCCTTGATCCAATTCTGCCCCAAAATTAAATCATTTTAACTAACTACTTTTATTTAATTATTCAATTTTTATTTTTAATAACAAACTAATCATTACTCCCCCAAACTTATAGTCATTCCCTTCCAAACTTAATATGGTGCTTACTCACAAAGTTTTGTTATATTCTACTTTTACACCACCTAATTCAACATATTCCTAATTTACTTAATATGTCACGGTGTTAAGGGTGTTTAGGATACTTAAACTCAAGGTTTAGGTTTGTAATGTATGTATTTAAGAAAAATGGCAGTCCATGCTCAATTGGGGTGACTAGGGATCAATGTAAACTTAGGGTAAGCTAGAAATACTTAAATGATCCAAAGATGGCCTAATTTTCTTTCGTAATTCATATGTTTTCTAGGATTTCACATTAAACTGTAATCAAACTAGTCCTAAAGTGCCTGGTCATTGAGATGGCAGTGTACTACCTTGAGCATGAGTAATTCTAAGCAAAAATTCAACTAACATAATTGTTATATAAGTGCTCAAAAATTGGTGATCACAAATAAAGTCAAATTATATCAGATATTTATGCCTAAATTATTTTAAGTATATACCTCTTCCTAAAAACAATTCAATCTAGTGTGTTGTCCTAGTGTACAATGAGTACACTTCATATTGCAGGACTCCCTAAGTCCACGCCTGATTCGTTAAATAGAACTATTCCATAAGTCAGTGATTGATGCCCTACTCACACATTATAAATATTATAAATTAGCATGTTGGACCATACAAGCTGAGGCTACATTATATACGTATAATCTTTTCGTCATCTATATCCTGGATGTATGGGGATATAGATTTACACAGTGAAATTCCCATATGCTCATCCATAAACTTATCTCCAGATTTGTAATTTCAAGAACAATATATGCAAATGACTTTGCTATATTGTTCAACCTTTTAGGAAATACCTTTCCCGAGTTAGTACTCGTGGCCACGAGAGTTTTTTGAAATACAATATCAGAGCATCTGGATATACTACTCATATATGAGAGTTGACGGCTCTCATATCTGTATACACTAAACTCCATAAGTATTGTACCATACTCAGTGACAGCCAACGGTCACACCATGAAAGGTCTATCACATGCATGGAACCAAAGTATGGTAGATCATTTACAAGCCCACCATGACACTCAAGTTAAAGGACCACATATACTACTTAACTCAAGAGGACTCACTATTGACACCTTTATAGGATGTCTATTGGGGTCATCGTGAGTCTATTCAGTATTCAGTCCTGATTGAATACTCTTATACATATATGATCTTCCAGTAAGCCCATGGTCAACTAAGAACAACCATCTATACCATATAGATATAGCATACATTGATCTTTATAAAAAGAGTTCCACTGACAGACCTGCATTAGTGAAGCAGATCAGGAACAATATTCTTGTATAATTACATCTCCTAGCACCTATTGTAACTCCTTGTAACCATGTCATTATTGGTATACCCTTAGGTCTTTGTCCCGTTATAGAAAAAGATCTAACCTTTTAGATCTAGCTGACTATTATAACCTGTTAACTCTTAGCAGTACTAAATGTTAACTTTTATAACTCCCAGCTTTGCTAATTCTTAGCACTGGTCTAAAATCCTTTAGACCAGATCTGAACTACTTTAAATCATACAATGTTTATAATGTAACAAGTATTGTACCATGTATTTATATTATATTGACGATTATATGAAATGTTTATTGTATAAATATTATACAATTTAATATTCATACAATATTGAAATGGCACGTAAACAACAACTCCAACAAACTCTCATTTGCTTCAGTGCCATTCGTATTGGTATCTTATATCAATACTCTCCAAATGTTTCTGAAACACAGTAGGAGTTTAGGCTTAAATAGGTTCGCTACGTTGTCATAGGAATGCATTCTAGATTCTATCACATCTCTAGTAGCAATTTTTTTTCTTCAATTATGTGGTATTCAGAGTCCACATCATCAGATTACTGGTGCACTATATGGCTTCTTGGCTTAAGTAATTACTCCATTATAGTTTGCAATACAGAGAAATAGGATCCAGTGAGCTTGAAACTATTCTATGCTCTACAACTAACTTGAATATCCATAGGTGCTTCATTTATAGACTTTTCAAGTTGCAACTAATTCCTCCTCAAAGGGAGAATTAGCTATGGACATCAAAATTACACGTTTCTAACTAGCTCGGTACCGATGCAAAAGAACATACAACCGGATGTAGACTTTCTACAATCTGAGTCAGACGGAAAGCCTGGTATGTGTATTCTTTTACTTGTAAGAAACTTTCTTTATATGTAGAAACTTATCCTCTATACCTCTAAGGTATATCAAATATGTTTTATAACCATCTAATGGTCAGGCCTGGATCCGACCGATACCAACTCACAATTCTTGGAGCCATCTAAATCCATGTGTCATACATAACATGGAATGTATCAAGATACTTCTAGCTGATGCATATGATGAGTTGGACACTCTAACTCTTTCATCTTCTACTTGATGACACTTCCTCTTAGTAAGATGAATGCCACGTCTGAAATGTACATTGACTGTCTCATAATTAATTAAGTTGTACCTTTTCAAGACCTAGTGTATGTACGATGATTATGAGAGTCCCATCATCCTCCTAGCTTTATCTTTATAAAGTCTAATAGGAGGTCTCTCCTAAATATCTTATGGAAAAGTTCTTACGTAGATAACACTTATATGATTGACTTGCAACATACCAACGTCATTTTCAACATCGAGTATGTTTTCTACATAAAGAATTAGATAGATAATCCTGCTCCCACTGCCCTTCCTGAACACATACACTTTCTCTTCATTACTGATGAAACCATACTTTCTAATTTTATCATCTAAATGAAGATATTAGCTTTGAAAAAATGCTTAAGTCTAGAAAATGTCTTTTTCATTCTACGCACGAGATTAAAAGTAAGGCTGAATGTAAAACCTTCTGGTAGTTCTATACATATTTCTAACTCGAGACATACATTCTGGAACACCATGTTTACGTCCATCGGCTAGACCTTAAAATTTTAATATATTGTGATAGCCAACAAAATCAAAATTGACTTTTGTATGGTTACTGATGAATAAGGTTTCCTCATTATCAATTCCAGATCTATAAGTATAACCTTTCCTTAGCAGTTGGCCCTTAAAGGTCTCTACCTTCAAGTGCCCATACTTCTACTGCATAAACTCTTTTACAATACTCATGCTTCTATTGCATAAACCCTTTTACAACAACTAAGAATAATTCCTATAAGAAGCACAACCAAGTTCCAGACTTGACCGTCATGCATAAAGTCAATTTTAAATTTTATGGCTTCTTGCCATTTTCCCAAAATGATGTCAAACATTGCCTCTTTATAGGTCAAAGGATCCTTTTCTTCAACTAAGAAAACAACAAGGGTACCTTCAGGCATCAATTATACCTAAATGGTGGCCTAATATCCTATGCGACCTATAAAGAAAGTGCATTCAAGGTATATCACTCATTTGAACTTAAGATTCCTCCGTTGGTTTATATACTTTCTGATTGACTTCAACAAGTACAATCATTCTATAATCCGCTCGATCTAAGAGAAACTCTTTCTTGTAAGAGGTGGTATTATGAGGAACGAACATATTTTGTTACTCTGGATCATACAACTAGTATCCAATGAACTAATACTTGGTATCCATTGGGCATAAGTATATTCTTCTGCATAACTCTTATGCGAACAGAACAACTCCTAAGCCTTAACTACTTAAGACTCGGTTCCCTTTAGTCTATATCTCATACAGAGTAAAAGGAACGAGTTTTGGTAAAACAATGTTCAATAATCCCATAGATATTAGAAAATTAGTAAAGCTCAACATCAATCAGAGTGTATCAAATAAAGTATGATTTCTCAATTACTTAAACACTTTTGTGTTGAAAAATATCTGAAAGACCATACTGAGCAAGAATTATATTCTCCCTTAAATATTTTATGAATATACTATTTATGTATAAACAACCTCAATCTATTTGAAGGCATACTTAAAGGTTTGTTTCTTTATTTTTTATTCAAAAGCCTTTGAACACTTCAAAAGTTTCCAACCTATGTTTCCCAAAAACATATAGCTATATAGTGACAAATCACTATCCAGACTATGAAGTATTAAAATTCACCTATAGCAGTATGATTTATTGGATTAAATACATCATATATATCAGCTCTAATAAATCAGTTGCTCAGTGTTCAACACCTTCACTAGAATTCGGTCATCTTTCCTTGAATTTAGAATTCATAAACTGGCCAAGGTTCTATAGTCAAATTAAGTATCTGACCATACTTAACCAAATAGGATAGTCATCTCACGATTACATAACCTAATCTTACGTGCTACTATTCATCATTATTCAAAGTTTCTGAACTACTACGCGTTCTGTTCACCTTGACATTTCTTATTGCATCTAAGATATATTAAGCATTCATTACCCAACACTCAATAAGCAAAATATTATCTTTATCATATAAACACTTAATATATCTTAGATGCAATAAGCAAAATATTGCATCTAAGATATATTAAGCATCCTAATGTTTCTATGATAACCCTTTCTGTCAACTACAGGGAGTGATATGATTCTCCTAATAATATTTGGCACGTAATATCAATTATACAATATAATGCTACTGTTAGAATGGGAAAGTGACCTAAAAGGTCTTAATAGGTACCATGTGTAGGAAATCTTTATTTCCTACGTGAAGACATACTTTTTCTTTCTCATCTCTGTAGCATTTCTCAAATCATGCAATAACTTGTAGATATGAGAAGGGCAGGCAGTATCTCACACCCCTGCACTGTCAGCATTATATGTTATTGAAATGTCTATATTCTATAAACAATTATCTAAGGGATTTATCTATTCTCAGTTAAGGTATCTTGAACAGTAACACTTACAATCCAAACCTTATTACAGTGGAACGCTTTCCATTATAACTATTCTTTAACTATGGATTAAATATATCAAATATATCAAGTAATTCAGAATCTAAAACTATTCTAAGATTCATAAACAAGTCCTTAATATTTCTCGGTACCCTATAGTTAATATGCATTGATTAAGTGTACTAATGGATAACTCATACTTATTTTATCTATATAAGTCTTATCTATATAAGACAAGTATCTTATCTCTATAAGACAAATATCTTCTCTATAAGATGAAAATAGGAGATATGTAGCAGAACATTTATAATCGTTAATTATAATGCTTTAGATCATAGGTATATAGTATATACATTTTTTTAATCTAAAAGTGTCTTCCTACTGCTTTACATAATCTTGATAATCTCTTGAATGGGATAATGACAGTTTAAACTCTTTAAACTATACAGCGAAAAGTAGACCCTATTGACATTTTACAATAGCTGCACACTGTAGTGATCTAGGCCTTTGTAAACCTAAAAGGTAGACAACTCTTGTCAAATGCATCTCATGCAACTCTTACACTTATCATGAATACACCTTATCTGTGCACTGTAGCGATCTAGGATAAGTGTATTTTAGATTAACTTGTCAATGATCAAATATATACTACAGATATTACCCGCACATTATAGCAATCTAGGGCAATACTTTCGCATATATTTACCTTATTTCAAGTTTAAGTGGCATAGTCCAAGTCCAACTGACTAAGTCCCTCACATTGTAGTGATCTTGGGAAAAGATCAACGTGACTTGTCTAACACCATATTGACAAGACGATCCTATATAACATTATCTCATAATAAAATATAATTTAATCTAATTAAGAGAGATTTTTGAAATTAGGTCTCACTTCATAAGGTGGTGACTCTCAGTCAGTCATTTATTTCTGTGCAAACACAACTAATTCCCACCAGTAGGGCTCCCATTACCAGTACAAAAAAATAATCTTGTTTATAATGCAGACTCATAACTCTTATCTCTGCATCTCATAAACTATGGTCTATAATACAAACCGATAACTTTTATTACTGCAACTCATAAACCCCCACATATATATTTAAAATTTGAAAAACTATTTAAAACACTATTCTAGATTTATGTACAAAGTACTGTAGAAATATTGTTCAAAACAATATTCTAGATTGCTTAAAAGTACTATTCTAAAAGGTACTATACAAAAGTACTATTTTGAGTGAACAGTGTCCTCGCCGTGGCGCAGGGCTACCAGCATTGCAGTGTTAGGGCGATGCCTTAGTGTTGCGGCATCTGCCCCTTGGCGTTGGGGTACCTAGGCCCTAGTGCCGCAGTGAGGAATTCCCAATGCTGCAGCGTTGGTGGTAGAACCTAAAACTTATTGATTTTGAATTTCATTTCCCTTTATATACTAATGCATAAATTTAAAACTAATTGGAATTTTATTTAACTTAACTTAACCTTAGTTAACATTTAACCTTAGTTAGGTTAGTTTAACTTAACCCTTAAGTTAATAAATATTTAAATATTCTAACCATAGTTAACTAATTTAATCATGGTTAGGTTAACCTCTACTTAACCATTAAGTAAAGTTAACTTAACTTAACCATATGGTTAACCTTTAACCATAGTTAAGTTAAATCATTTATTTAACAATTAAATAAATAAATATTTATTTCAATTATTTAACAATTAAATAATCATAAAGTAAAATTACATTTATATCCTTACTAGGTTACCAAGTTAACCTAAAGTGGGTCCCACCATATAATCATATACTTTAGTTAACTTAACCTTTGTAATTTGCTGAATTATATTATATTGAACCATTCAATACGATAAACTGCCCAAGTTCTCAAAGAGTACATTTCATATTGGGACTCTCTAAGTCTATACCCGATTTGTCAAATGGAACTCTTCTATGAATCCGTAATCGATGCCCCACGCACATGTTACGAACATTACAAATCAACGTGTTAGACCATACAAGTTAAGGTCATAACGTATACGTATAATCCTTCCATCAATTATACCTTGGATGTGCGAGGATATAGATCAGCACCATTAAATCCCCATTTGCTTATCCATAATCTTATCTCTAGATTCGTATCTCGATAAACAATATATGCAAACATTTTTGCTATATTGTTTAAACTTGTGGAAAAATATTTTCCCGGGTTTATGCTTGTGGCCACAAGACTGTATGAAATACAATCTTGGAGCATCGGATATACAACTTACCTACGTAAGCTGACGGATCCCGTATCTACGCACACCAGACTCCATGAGCATCGGACCATACCCAGCAACAAATAACGGTCAGACCATGAAAGGTCTCTGACGTATGTGGAACCAAAGTATGATGGATCACTCACAAGACCACCGTGACACTCAAGTCAAAGGACTATGAATACTACTTAACTCGAGAGGACCTTCCTTTGACGACTTCATAGGATATCTATTGGGGTCCTCGTGAGTCTGTTCAGTATCCAGTCCTGACTAGATACCCTCATGCCTATACAAGCTCTAAGCTCATGGTCAGCTAAGAACAACCATATGAACCAGTCAGATATAGATATACAATAATCTATATAAAGTGAATTCACCAATAGACCCTTATTGGTGATCATAGATCATGAATATTGTGTTTGAGACATACTTGCATAATGACATTTCTTAGCACCAATTGCAACTTTTTGTAACTATGTCATTACAAGTATACTCTCAGGTCTTTGTCCCATTATAGACAAGGTTCTAACTCTTTAGACCTCGCTGACTCTTATAAACTGATAACTCTTAGCATTTATAACTCAGAGCTTTACTAACTATTAGTTCTGATCTAAACTAATTTAGACCAGATCTGAACTTCTTCAGATTAAACAGTGTCTGTAATGTTACAAGCATTATACCATATTGATTTGATATTAACAATTTTTATTAGAAATATTTATTGTATAAATATTAAAAATTAATATTCATACAATATTAGAATGGTAAGTGAGCACCAGCTTCAACAAACTCCCACTTGCTTTAGTGTCATTCGTACTGGTATCTCATACCAATACAGTCCACGTGTTTCTCAAACACTATAGAAGTTTAGACTTAGGGGGTTCACTATATTATTCAATGATTGATTCCTAGATATTATTACAACTCTTGTTGTCAAGAACTTTCTAATTATGTGATTTTCAGAGTTCACATGATTAGAATACTGGTGTTCCTTATGGCTTCTTAGCTTGAGCAATTACCATTATTTTGTAATATAGTGGGATAGGATCCACTGAGCTTGGAACTATTCTAAGCTCTACAATTAACTTGAATATTCATAGTTTGTCTTTTGTTGGCTTCTCAAGCCACAACACATTTTACCTCCAAGGTAGAATTAACTTTGGACATTTACTTACACACATTTAACTAGATCCAGTACCGATAAAGAGAAACATATAACTAGATATAGATTTTTTACCTTCCAGATCAAACGAAAGTCTGAATATGTGCGTCTTTTCATTTGTAAGAAATATTTCTCCATATTATATAAACTTATCCTCTATACCTCTTAGGTATTTCAGATATGTTTCACAACCATTTCATGGTATGATCTGGATTATTCAGATACCAGCTTGTAACACTTACAACCATCCAAATTCAGATTTCGTACATAAGACTGTATGCATTAATCTATTTCTAGCTAATGTATATAAGACGTTAGACACTCTAACTCTCTTATCTTCTTCCCGAGGACACTTCCTCTGAGAAAGATGAATGACATGTCTAAAAGGGACTTTAACTGTCTAACAGTCAATCTAGTTGTACCTTTTCATGGACTTAGTCTATGTACGATGATTGAGAGAGTATTATTAGCTTCTTAGCTATATCTCCATAAAGCTTTATACCTAGTATACATGAAGTCTTTCTCAAATATTTTATGAAGAAGTTTTTTACACAGATAACACTTATCTAATTTACTTGCTATACACCAACATCGTTTCCAATATTGAGTATATATTTTTCACTTTAGAGAAATGAAAAGATAATCACACTCCTACTGTCATTTCTGAACACACACGCTTCCTCTTTATTCCTGATAAAACCAGACTTTTTGATTTTAACATATAAACAAAGATTCCAGCTTGGGGAAGACTGCTTAAGTCCATAGATGGACTTTTTCAGTTTGTACATTATATTAGAAGTTAGGCTTGGATGCAAAAACATCAAGTTGTTCTATGCATATCTCGTACTTGAGATATACATCCCAGAACACCTTATTTGCATTCATTAGCTAGTCTTCATAATCATAATATATGACAATAACCAACAAAATCCAAATTGACTTTGACATGGTTATTGATGAAAAGGGTTTCCTCATTCCCGATCCTAGATCTTTAAGTGTAACCTTTCAACATCAGTCAGGCCATGAATGACTAGTCCTTCAGATAGGGCCCACACTGCTTCCGTTGTGTAAACTGATTTACTGCTGATAGAAACAGTTTCTACAGGAAGTACAACTAAGTTTTAGACTTAATTGTCATGCGTAGAGTCAATTTTGAATTTTTTGGTATCTTGCCATTTTTCCAAACAATGTCAAACATTGTCTCTCCATAAGTCAAAGGATCCTTTTCTTTAACTAAGAAAACACTAAGTGCACCTTCAGGTATTAAACATACCTAAATGATGACTTTGATATCCTTTTTGACTTATGAGAGTATGTTAAAGGTATTTCACTTAATTGAAATTAAGATTCCACCATTGGTTTATCTATTGACTTCATCAAGTTCAATCTTTCTATAATCCCCACGATTTATCAGAAACTCTTTCTCTAGAAAAGTGGCATTATGAGAAATGAACATATTTCGCTGAATTATAAAATATGTATCCCATTAAACACTTGGGATACCTAATGAACCGATACTTGTACCCCTGGATATAAGTTTATTCTGTTGCCCAACTCTTATGAAAGTAGAATAACATAAAGTCTTAACATACTTAAGACTCGTTTTCCTTTTAGTCTATATCTCATACAAAGTAAAAGGAACGATTTTTGATGGAATTATATTCAATAATGTGTAGCAGATTCTAAAGCATAACCCCATAGATATTGTAGAAGATCAGTGATTCTCAATATCAATCAGATTGTATCTAATATAGTCTGATTCCTCATTTCCTAAATATTTTTATGTTGAGGAGTATCTGGAGGACTATACTGAGTGAGAATCATATTCTCGTTTAAATAATTTGTAAATCTACTGATTATGTATAAACTACTTCGACCTAATCGAAAGCACTCAATATACATAAGGGTTTGTTTCTTTACATTCATTGTCAGAACATTTTGAACATTTCAAAAAAATTTTACCTGCGTTTCCTAGAAACACATGTCCATATGGTGACAATCACTATAAAGACAATGAAGTATCGAAATAACCTATAGCAGTAAGATTTATTGGACTAAATACATTTATATGTACCAGATCCAATAAACCAGTGGCTTGGCGTCTTACACCTACATAAAGATTCGGTCATATTCTCTTGAATTCATAATTCATAAACTAGTCAATCTTCTATAGTCAGATCAAATATCTGACCATCCTTAACCAGACGAGATATTCGTCTTACGATTACATGACCTAATCTTATATGCCACTATTCATTATCATTTAAGTTGCTGAAATACTATTTATTCTGTTCACCTATATACTTATGACATTTCCTGTCGTATATAAGATATGACGGTCATTCATTAACTGACATTCAATTTGTTAAAACATTATCATTATCATAAGGAACTATTTCTAATATTTTTATGATAACCCTCTTTGTCAACTACAGGGAGTGATATGATTCACCAAATAATGTTTGGCACAATAAAGCAATTATACAACATTAATGCTATTACCAGAAATAAGAAGTAACTTTGAAGTCTTAACGGCTACCACGTATAGGAAATCTCTATTACCTACGTGAAGCTGAACTTCTCATTTCTTAGTAATCAAGCATTCCTCAAATTATGCAACATCTTGCAGATATGATAACAACAAGAGGTATCTCATGCCCTTGCAAAGTTAACATCAAATGCTAATGAAATGTTAATGTTTGGTCAAATAGATATCTAATGAGTCAATCTTTCTTAAGTCAAGGTGCTATAAATAGTAACATTTACTATTTCAAACCTTATCATGGTGGAAACACTTTCTATTATAACGTTTTTCTATCTGTGGTTTAGAAATATCAAATATTACTGAATCTAAAACTATTCTTAGATTCATAAGCAAGTCTTACTATTTTATTCAGTACCCTATAGTTATTTGGTATTTATCAAGATTACTAACGGATTGCTCGTACTCATCTTATCTCTATAAGACAAATATCTTATCTCTATAAGACAAATTTGGAGATGTATAGCGGAATATTTCTAATCGTTAATTAATAACGCTTTAGATCATGGATATAACTGTTATATATTTTTTAATTTAAAAATGCCCTCCCACTACTTTACTTAATCCCTTTAATCTCTCAAACGGGATAACGATAGTTTAAAATTTTCAACTATACAGCGAAAAGTGGACCTTATTGGGATTTAACTCCAGCCTCACGTTAAAGCAATATTGGCCTTTATAAATCCAACAGTAGATAACTCTTGTCAATTGTATCTTATACAACTCTTACTACTGATCCTAAATACACCTTATCTTCACGCTAAAGCAATATTGGGTAAGTGTAATTCAGATTAACTTGTCAATAGTCAAATATATGTTACTGACATTATCCTCATGCAGTTTTCTTCACATGGTGTTTTCTTTTGATAGTGCATAAATACTTGATGACTTTGGCATAAGTTGGAACCTGCTTAATCAAATGTAACAAGGGAAGATTAATTTTAACTTGTTTCAAATGTTCTAAAATCTCACCTTGAATTTCTGAATTTTTTCCAACCGGTCAAAGAGCTTAAGGAAAAGGCACTGGGATTGAAAACTTACTTTCGGGCTCTTTGTCCACTGTGGCCTCATTTTCAAAGGGGGCGTCTTTACTACTCGTAGATGTGTTAGTTTCAAGAGTAGGCTCACTTACAATCTTGCCACTTCAAGTAGTAATGGCATTGACTTCTTTGAGATTTTGAACATCAGAAGTAGAAGCTTGTGCCATGAATTGTTCCTTTAGATTGGATTGAGGTTGAGATGGAAACTTACCTCGCTCTTGTACAGTTAAGGCACTGGTCAACTTTGTGATTTGACTCTTGATTTCTTTGTTTTCGTCCACCACTTGTGCAAGAATTGTTTTAAATTTTTTATTAGTCTTACTTTGTGCCTCCATAAATGCTTGTAATGTATCCTCTAAAGAACTCCTAGTTGGTCGTGCATTATATTGAGGTGCAACATAAGACTTGGGTGCTTGTTGTTCTTGTTTCCACTGGCTGTTGGCTTATTGGTCAGATTTCCAATTGAAATTTGGGTGGTTTCTCCAGCTAGGATTATATGTTTCAGAGTAGGGTGAATAAGGCTTCTTGTACATCCCTAGGGCATTACATTGTTTCTTATATATCCCTCTCATCTTACTATATATGGGGCAATCCTGAGCTAAGTGTTCTGCTCCTCCACAGATAAAACAGATATCGTGTGACTCAACTCTAGCAACCGTGTGGGTGACCCTTCTATCTTTGGTTTTCAAGGCCTCTAACTCCCTAGTTAAGACTCTAATTGGGCTTTGAGGTTATCCTCTTCCCTAAGATGGAAAAATCCATTGGGTCGTGACCTATTTGTGCTTTCAGCAATGCTAGGTCCCGTCCATGTATGGGTTTTTTCGGCTAAGTTATTAAGGAATTCTATAGCTTCCTCAGGATCTTTGTGAAGAAACTCCCCATTACACATCATCTCAACAAATTGGCGCTCTCTAATTCTGAGTCCCTCATAAAAATAACTAACCAAGCGCCAATTTTCATACCCATGGTGAGGGCACAGATTTAGCAACTCTTTAAACCTTTCCCATGCTTGATATAAGGTTTCACTGTCTTTTTGGGAGAAGGAAGAAATTTGTCTTTTCAGGCCATTAGTTTTGTGTTGTGGGAAGTATTTATTAAAAAATGCTTGGGTCATTTCTGCCCAAGTTCCTATAGACCTTGGCCTCAAAGAGTATAGCCAACTCTTTGCTTTGTCTTTCAAAGAAAAAGGGAAAAATTTAAGTCTAACAGTGTCTATGGCTTCAGGTTGGCTATGGAAGGTGGCAATTACCTCTTCAAATTCCCTAACATGTACATAAGGATTTTCACTATCTAGACTATGAAAAGTGGGAAGAAGTTGTATCATTCCAGGTTTAAAATCCGAATGTGGTATGTTAGGTGGAAATATAATGCATGATGGTGTGGCTGTGCGAGTAGGATGCAAGTAATCTTTTAGAGTTCTAACGGGGTTTTCTTCGTGTTGGCTCATTGTGTTAGAATTACAAGATGAACTAGAAGGTGAATTCTTTTCACTTACAAATTATGGGGGTGGTTCTAGTTCTAGTTCTCTTATAAATCTTCCTCGTTTGTCTCTAAGTCGATGCATACATCCTAACAACAATATTTTTTTTTTCTTAAGGAAAGAAATGCTTAAGGAAAATTAAGAAGTGAAATAAACACAACAAGAAATAGAAATGAGTTAGGTGGTAAGATCAACCATGAAATATAAATACAATAACTAAACAAAAGACTGTAAAGTACGAAAAAAAGAGTACAATAAATAAATAATAAAAAGAAAATACAATAAGTAAATAAATAAAAGGTTAGGCGGTAGAACCGGCCATTAAAATAAAAAGAAAATACAACATGTTAACTAAAGAAAATAAAGTGCAATAAATACGTAAAAGAAAATGAAAATAAAGTGCAATAAAAAAATGCAATAAATAAATGAAGTACAATAAAAAATAAAGAAACTAAGTTAGGCGGTAGAACCAGCCACAAAATAAAAAGAAATGTAACGCGGCAACGGCGCCAAATTTTGTTTACGCTCAAAATATAACGCGGCTATCGCAGTATAGATTGAGGTGTTGATCCCACGAGGAAGCTCTTGGCAAAATAGGTTGATGAAGTAAAATATGAAAGCAGTAGCAAAGGATAAAATTAATTGATTTAAGTAGATGAGATAGGATTGTCTATGATTTGAAGGAAATGTCTTATGATAATTCAAACAAGACTTCGAGAATCACAATTATGCTTTATAAATCTACTCTACACTTTGATTCAATGCTTATAACTCAATTGAAAGTTTTACATCCCAAACAATCAATCGGAAGATAGGAAAATATAGCACATTTGATAACACATGTATTTGACGTAATTAAACTCTTTACAAGCATTAACATACATTACGTTCATTTATACAAGTTATCTAAGATCGACAATATATCACTTTGACAATATTGCAGTAAAAGATCAACTTGAATATTAAACATTTATTGCCCTTATATGTTATCCAAGATCGACAATATATCAATTTTACAATACTGCAGTAAAAGATTAACATATAAAATAATGTCACCAGTAACAATTATAGTTCACCAAGAATCACATAAAAAAAGCATGACTGAACTTATATTAGACATGAGAATTATAATCTCTGGATTATAGAAAATAGAATAGATAAGAGTTTAATCAAAACCAAACTTACAAACATTTGTAGCTCTTTGCAACGAATCAAAGCATAGAAGTAGATTTACTACACATAAAAGTTCATCTCTTAGCCTTGCCAAGAACTCTAGCCTAAATTATAATACATGTTAATGAAAAGAAAAGAAGAGAGAATTATCTATTATTAAAAACATCATAATTGTCAATAATTTTAAGCCAATAACTTGTTTATCCACTTGCAGCACATTTTTGATAATGTAAATTACCGATTTAGCTTCTATAGCCGACATAAAAGTTGTAGAATTTTGACTCTTCTTTCCATAGGCACCAATTTCATGCAAATTGGATGAGTATCCAATGAGATATGAGAACAATTCCAAATATACATCAGAATTCGGCCAACAACCATTTTACCCACTTGCAATGCGATTTGGTCCATGATAACGGCTGATTTGGACTTTACCATCAATATACGAGTTGTTGATAGTTAGGTCCAAAATTCACAGCTTCAAGAATTATACCAATTGAGTACTTATTGTGTGAGATACGGTCCAAATATGTGAGTTGGGTCAAGCTAGGCAGGAGTTGTAGTCTGATTCTGTTGTAGTCTGATTCTGTTGTATCTCAATATTTGGCCCATAACATGTTGGATTTGGCTTTTCCACTATTTTTCAAATTTGTGTAAGATTGAGTCATGTTGCACCAAGTTCAAGAATTTCTTCATTTCGATTTCTACATTGAGAGTTATGTCCATTTTACCTAAACCTGTCCAAATAACATTCATTAATCACAATTTAAGGAGAACACTTTATTTCAAGCTATAAATACGGAAAATACTAAAATTAGTGACATTAAATGGTGATTGAATCTCTTAACAACATGCATTTTCATGTGTTTATCACCTAACGTTACTAAACCTTAATGCAGCAGCATTTATACATGACAACTTGCAATGCCCCTTTGCTATAAAGGAGAAGGTCGTGACATTCTGATTATAAGGGGGATGTTTCACCTTCATCGCAGCATTTATGGAAAATGTTCTAGGTCTAAAATCTCACCTTTAGATTGCAAAGAAACATATTTCAACACTTGGAAATTATTTATAGAAGAATCAACATCATTAAGAGAGGTTATTACTTGCAAGAGAAGTATTGGAGCCAAGGCTAGAAAAGATCATCTGAGCTTCATTTCTGTATCTGTTGATCTAAACTTTGTTTCATTATGTTTTATCTTGTAATCTATTTCCTGAACTTTAGTATATTGAACTAAATTCACTTCTTTACGATTGTAAACTTGAACTTGACTACGTGTTTGTAAATATTTTAACTTTGAATGCATGAACTTAGTTTTTATTCATTTTGTTGGTGCTTAATGCTTGAATTTAATCTATCCAATCTTATATATAAACTTTGGACTCATTGAGAGAAACTTGGAAAAGGAATCTCATTGAATAGCTTAGGACAAAGTGATGTATAATTGTAGAGTAGCATCTACAAGTTTTAATTAGGATAGGAATATACCTAATTATCATGCATGGTAAAGACAACTCAAATTTAATGAATTCCATTTAATCTTAGTATCATAGGAATATATATATTAGATTGATTAGGGTATAATCGCTTGACTATCAAAACAGGCTTGCGATGGACCTAATATTGTGACCAATAATTAAACAAGGGATTGCCATTTAAATCATATTCATAACAAGCACAGGTTAAGGAAAGCTACACATCCTATACTTTATTTATCATTAAGAGTGTTGGAGTTTGTATCTTGCTTAGTTAGTTCTTAATTTAGTACTTAATTTTATCATTAATTAAATCAATTTATTCGGATAAAAATAGGAGAATCAATTTTAGTACTTGAATAAAGCAAAGTACTAGTTCGTATGGAATTGACAGCCCTCAGCCTTTATTACTTGTTAGTGATAGCTTGCACTTACACTTAGGATAAACATTCATATCGAATCATCACCAACTAGTTTTTGACACCATTTTCGAGGATTGATGTTACTTTGTTTTCTTTCAATACCAATACTAGTTCACCTTGTTTTTAATTTAAACTTTTTACTTTTGCTTGTTTATATGTTTGTTTTACATTATGTTGATTTTAGGTTGACACTCTAGTGTAAGCGGAGAGCTCTTAGTCTTAATTTGACTGCTATAGATCCTAAAATTAAAAGAACAATCGAAGGATCCACCAAGAGCAATCATGAAGGGCTACTATGGAAGATCGAGTCAAGGTACCCGCAATATTGAAGAACAATCCAAGAACTTTGAGATAGTATACGGTACCATTGGTGAATAGAATCAATATAAACATTATAAGACCTACCATTAATGCAAACAACTTTAAGATCAAGCCTAGTACCATTCAAATGCTTAATGATTCAGTTTAGTTTGAGGGCTTCTAAATAATGATTCAAACTAACACATAATGAACTTTATAGAAATTTGTGACACCTTCAGATTCAATAGAGTTTCAGATGATGTTATCATATTGAGGTTGTTTCTATTTTATTTAAGGGATAAGGCCAGAGTTGGTTAATGTCATTACCTTTTGGATCGATTGTTACATAGGATGATTTGGCACACAAATATTTAGCTAAATTTTTCCCACTTGCTAAGATTGTAAAAATGAGGAATAACATCACCTCTTTTGTTCAACATGACCAAAAATCATTGTATAAGGCTTGGACAAGGTTTAAGGAATGTTAAGGAAGTGCCCACATCACAAAGTTCCTAAGTGGTTATTGGTGCAAACTTTTTATAATGGGCTTGCCGGTCCGATGAGAATATTTATGGATGTAGCAACTAGAGGTGCTTTAATAAACAAGTCTATTGGTGAAAGTGATGATTTGTTGGAAGAAATGGCAGCTAACAGTTATCAGTGGCTAGCTGAGAGGGTGAACCAAGAAAGGTAGCTGGGTTATATGAGATAGATGCTTTAATAGCTTTAACAGCTCAAGTTAGCCTTCTTAACAAGAAGGTAGATGCTTTAGAAGTTAATTCAATAAGAAGCTAGCCAGTTACTTGTGAATTTTGCGATATTGTCATCCCAATAATCATTGCATAGAGTTAGCTCAATATGTAGGGTTCAACAAAAATTAGAATAACCCAACTCTAACTACTATAACTAGGGATGAAGGAACCACCCAAATTTCTCTTGGAATAATCAAGGCCAATCTTTCAGATTAAATAATTCATTTGGGTTCCAGGCTCTACAAGTGTAACACTCATAAGAGAAAAAGCCAACGTTAGAAGACTAGCTTATGCAGTACATGAGCAAGACTAATTAGTTATTATAGAACCAATCAGCCTATCTTAAAACCTTAGAGACATAAGTGGTAAAGTTAGCTTCACCAATCAACTATCACCCCTAAGTTGCTCTATCAAGCAATACTGAGGCCAACCTTAAAGGTGAAAATGAGCAATGTAAAGCTGTCACTTTGAGAAGTGGCAAGAACTTGCAGCTAAGTAAAGTGTCACCTCTAAAATAAGAGATTAGGCAAGAAACAAATATATGTAGATCTAAAAAGAAAAAGAGAAAGATGAACTTCATAAGTAGGAGAAAGCAAATAAGGGGAGACCAATAGAACCACAAGGGCAGATTTACATCCACCGTACTTCCCTCAAAGGTTATAAAAGAAGAAGTTTGACAAGTAATTCTCCAAGTTTCTTAAGGTATTCAAGAATTTGCACGTTAATGTCCCATTTACTGAAGCACTTGAGTAGATGTCGAGCTATATGAAGTTCATGAAAGCATACTGTATAAGAAAAGAAAGATAGATGATCATGAGACAATAGCTTTGATAAAAGAATGCAGTGCCATTTTGCAAAAGAAGCTACCACTAAACTTGAAGGACCCGGGGAACTTTACCATACTATGTGCAATTAAAAATCAATACTTTGGGAAAACCTTGTGTGATTTGGGTGCAAGCATCAATCTCATGCCTTTGTCAATCTATAATAAGTTAGTATTGGGTGCAGCCAAGCCTACTAGGTCACTCTTCAACTTGCAGACCATTCATTCACTTATCCAAATAGACTGATTGAGAATGTGCTAGTCAAGATGGACAACTTCATCTTTTCGGTGGATTTTATAGTTCTTAACATTGAGGGGGATGGAGAGATACTTATCATTTTGGTTAGCCATTTTTAGCTAGCGGAAAGACATTGATTGATATGCATAAATGAGAGTTGACTATGAGGATCCAAAATGAGGAGTGACTTTTAATGTGTTTAAGGATATGCAATTTGCAATTGAGGCGGATGATTAGTTTGAGGTAAATGATATTGAAAAAGAGATAGAAAGGGTTTTTAGAGTGAATGTTTTTGAGGACCCTCATAAAAGGATGTGGAGTCTAATGAAGCAAATGAGTATACGAAGGCTTTGGGAGCTACATACACTCTTGGGAACATGAGATCAAAAATGGAGTCATTGAAGAAATTTGAGATGAAGGAGTTAAAATTTAAGCCATCAATAGAGGAGCCACCCACTTTAGAGCTCAAGCCACTGCCGAGTCATTTACAGTATGCTTATCGTGGTGACTATTCTATACTTACTATCATTATTTCAGCTGAGCTTAATGAGATCCAAGAAGAAAAGCTGCTTAAAGTACTCTGGGAGCATAAGAGAGCATTAGGTTAAACTATAGTTGACATTCGAGTATTAGTCCATCATTTTGTATGCATAAAATCTTACTTGAGGAAAATCACAAACCCACAATTGAGCAACAAAATAAATTATTAAGTGGTTAAAAAGAAGATTATTAAGTGGCTAGATGTGGGAATCATTTACTCTATCTCAGATAGTTCTTGGGTTAGTCCAGTACAAAATATACTAAAGAAAGGAGGAGTCACTGTAGTAGATAATAAGAATAATGAGTTCATCCCTACACAGTTATTGACTGAATAAAGAATTTACATGAACTACTAGAAGCTTAAAAAGGCCACTAGGAAGGATCATTTCCCTTTTTCATTCCTTGATCAGATGCTAGATAGCTAGTTGGACATGAGTACTACTATTTTCTTGATAGGCATTCGGACTACAATTAAATTGCAATTTTCCCATAAGACCAAGAGAAGTCCACTTTCATGTGTCCTCATGGCACTTTTGCATTTAGGAGGTTGCCATTTGGTTTATCCAATGCACCAACCACCTTTCCAACAATACATGATGGCAATATTTGCAAACATTATGGAGCATTTCTACGAGGTATTTATGGATTATTTTTCTATATTTGGTAATTTATTTTATTTATGTTTACATAACTTAGCATTTGTATTGAAAAAGATGTAAATAAACTAATTTGGTGTTGAATTGCAAAATATGTCATTTTATGGTTAAGAAAGGCATTGTCCTAGGCCATAAAATCTCATCTAGAGGCATAGAGGTTGATAGGAAAAAAAGTAAGACTGTTGAGAAATTGCCTCCCCACAAATATAAAAGGAGTTCAAAGTTTTCTTAGCAATGCAGATTTTTACAGAAGGTTCATTAAAGACTTTTCTAAGATTTTCAAGCCCCTTTACAATTTGGTGGAAAAAGACGTGCAGTTCCATTTTGATAATGCTTATTTGGAAGCATTTGAAGCACTAAAGAAAAATCTCATTTCAGCCTCTATCATCATAGCACTGGATTGGGTTCTACCATTTGAGTTGATGTTAATGCTAGTGATATAGCTGTTGGTACAGTGCTTGGACAGAGAAAAATAAGGGTATTCTACACCATTTACTATACAAATAAGACTTTAAATGAAGCACAAATGAACTATAGTACTACAAAGAAAAAGCTCTGAGTTTTGGTATTTGTCTTTGGTAAATTAAACTCTTATTTGATTGGAGTGAAGGTGGTGGTGTACATAGATCATGCAGGCATTAAGTATTTGATTGCCAAGAAGAAAGTAAAGCCTTGTTGGATTAGATGGATGTTGTCGTTGCAAGAGTTTAATTTAGAAATCTATGATAAGAAGGGGACTAAAAACCAAGTTGTTGTCGACTTATTAAAGATAGAAGGCAGAGAAAAAGATAAAGCTTGGATTAAGAAAATCTTTCTCGATGAGCAACTTTTAAAAGCTCAAAAGTTTTAATTTCCATGGTATTCAGATTATGTGAATTTCTTTATGTGTGGTATAGTGCCTTTTGACTTAACGTTTCAGAAAAGGAAATGATTCTTTATGATGTGAAAAGGTACTATTGGATGAGCCTTTTTTGTTTAGGTAATATGTAGATTAGTTGTTAAGGAAATGTCTGCCTCATGAGGAATTAGATATTATTCTGCATCATTATTATAACTCAGAGAATTGAGGACATTATAGTGGTAATAGGACAACAGTGAGGGTGTTACAATATGGATTCTATTGGTCAACAATGTTCAAGGATGCTAACATGTATGTTCAGAGGTGTGATAGGTGTCAGTGGTCTGAAAATTTTTCAAGAAAGTAAGAAATGTCCCTACAAAACATTTAGTATGTAGATTAGTTGTCGAGGAAATGTGTGCCTCGTGAGAAATTAGAGAATATTCTGCACTATTGTCATAGCTCAGTGAATGGAGGACATTATAGTTGTAATGGAACAGCAGTGAGGGTGTTGCAATATGAATTCTATTGGTCAATAATGTTCAAGGATGCTAACATGTATGTCTTGAGGTGTGATAAGTGTTAGTGGTTTGAAAAAATTTCAAGAAAGTAAGAAATGTCCCTATACACCATTTTGGAAATGGAAGTATTTGATGATTAGGGTATTGACTTTATAGGCCCTTTCATTTCATTTACAAGGAACAAATACATATTAGTAGTTGTTTACTATGTATCTAAATGGGTGAAAGTAGTTGCGCTCCCCACAAATGATGCTAAGGTGGTTTTGAGGTTTTTGAAGAACAATATTTTCACAAGGCATGACACCCTAGGGCAATCATAAGTGATGAGAGGTCACACTATTGCAATAAATATTTTTTAGCCCTTCTTAAAAAATATGGGTTAAGACACAAGGTAATAGCATTCTATCATCCACAAACGAGTGGCTGAGCAGAGATCTCAAACCGGGAGATAAAGCGCATTTTAGAAAACATTGTGAAGCCAGATTGGAATGATTGAGCTATGAGACTTGATAATGCACTTTAGGCATACTGCACGGTATTTAAAACACCTATTGGAATGCCTCTATACCAGTTAGTTTATGGAAATGCTTGTCATCTATTAGTTGAGTTAAAGCACAATGCATATTAGGCTATCAAGGCTTGAACTTTGATGTTCAAGCAACCGGGGAGAAGTGTTTGTTGTAACTGCTTGAACTAGATGAGTTTAGGCTCCAAGCCTAAAAAAATACTAATTTGTACAATAAAAAGACAAAGAAATGGTATGACAGAAAGGGAGCAATGAAGGAATTCCATCCTAGATGGCGTGTACTATTATTCAATTCTCAGTTGAAACTATTTCTGGGAAAGCTTAAGTCAAGATGGTCCGGGCCGTTTAGAGTCACCAAGGTATTCTTGCATAAAGCTGTTGAGATTGTTAATGAAGAGCAAGAGGTTTTTCAAGGTTAATGGATAGATATTGAAGCATTATTTGGGAGATGACATTAATCACCAAAAGTCATCTCTTAGACATACCGAGCCTTAGAAAGCAAAGCATGATGTCAAGCTAAAGACATTAAATCAAGCACTGCTTAGGAGGTAACCCAAGGACTAGAGTAGGGAAACTTTTTTAGAAATACCTTATCGTTAGCATTTTGATGCTGTATTTATGCAAAAAGAATGAGTATTTGAGCGTCTTATTCTTTACCGCTTCTACATTCATACATAACACCCATATTGTGGCATTCCCAGTTTTTGCCACTTCATCTCATCTTAATGTTAGGGTATTAACTTTGCAATGCGCTAATATGAATTCTAAAGAGTTCCAGAGGATTTAACGAGGTGTTAATGCTCTTGCGTCAAACTAGAACACCCTAACATCTAAAGTGCTCCTGAAAGTCAACAGTCAATGCTCCAACACGATCGCATTGCCCATTTTCAGTGCTAGTGCTTCCCAACTAAATGCTGGGGCGTCAACTTTACATTGCCCCAATGTGAATTCTAGAGAGTCCCAAGGGAATTGAAGGGTCTCCAATGCCTTTACGTCATGAAAGAAGGCCCTAGCGTCTATGTCTTAATGGATGACCAACTGTTAGTGCTATAATATAACTATGTTGCTGAATCTCAATGCCCCAATGTTTGACAAATTAAATTAGTTAACCGTTCAATTGAAGATACCCTAGCATTTCAGAGTTTTAGAATTCAAAGAGAAAAATTAAAGATGCCTTAGCGTTATCTACCTACCACGCTCATGCGTTCAGTATTCAATGATGAATGCCCCTACATTTTACACTTTAACGCAGCAACGTTCACTCAAAAATTAGCTTTTAAAACTACTATTTCAACACTTCCACTACTCACAACTTTAAAACCTCTCAATCTATCTAAAGCCCAATTCATCCAAAACTCATGTTCACCCATTCAAGCCTACAAACACTTCTCTTACCACTTACGCATCATTTCCACCAAATCAAAACATTAAATTACCCACTAAATGCCAAACAACCACATCAAATCCATCCCAAAATACCCATTTCAACATTCCACTGATTTTATGAGATGGCATCAACAAAAAAGAGCAAGGCAAGCACATCAAGGACCTTGTCATTTAGTATATCTCACTTTGTGTTGTAGAATATGAAAAATCATTTTCACAATACGATCCTCTATAAATCTATTATACAGGAAATGGGATTTAGTCTCGAGGTGAATGACTTCTCTAACATCCATCAGATGATCAGTGCGAGACATTAGGAAATATTTTGTGAGACATTGGTATGAGGGTTTTGCCTATTGTGAGGGATTTCTACGTGAACGCCTAGAGGCATCAGGGTTTCAGTGTCAGAGTCCAAGGAAGGTGGTGTCGTTTGACCACCACATCATCAACCAGTTCTTTGGGCTGCCGGTTAATAGGCCCGGTGAGTATGGTGAAGTCAGGAGAGAGGTAGATTATGATCTAATTATTCAAATGCTATATGAGCGAGCACATAGTGGACTCAATCGAACGACCTTCCCATCCACTTCTACTCCAGCGCCCTGACCAAGGGTGCTAAAGCATGGTATCTTTCCATCTACTCACGTTTCATACTGGTCAGGCATACGAGCGATGTCACCAAGCCAATTCAGTGCCAACATAGAGTGGACCTAATCACATGACCTTTCCATCTACTTGTGCTTTAGCGCCTTAACCAAAGGCACTAAAAGTATGGTCTTTTCATCTGATCACGTCTTATGCTGGTCAAACATACGAGTGACATCATAAAGTTATAAGTAGTGCTTTTCTTTTTTATCACGACCGGACAGCCTATTAACAGAGGTTATATTCTTCGAGAAGAGATTGTGGCTTATTCTAAACTAACCAAGATTAGTCTATGGCCCCCTAATTAATCATAGCAGTATACGAGTGAGTCAGAGTTCGCTGGGAGGTATATGAAGACATCATCTATCTAGTCAAGCATATTGATTTTAGTACAATCCAATAGCTATAAACCGCAAAGAGTCAGAGACAACCGTACCTGTAGAGGATTCAGCAGACACTACTACCAACCTCATTGATATGGTTGAGCCTTCAGACGCAGCTCAACAAGGAGTATGATCTTCTAGGAGCATGTTGGTCACAGCTCGACTAGCATGCCTAAAGGCACAACAACAGAGTATAACGGTAGTATAGTAGGAGCTAAAACATTTCAGAGCCTACCAGACCCAATGAATGCAACTTTGTGTAGTGTAGTAGGGATTCGATATCTTTTATATCATTCAATCTACTCCACCAGCTCTAGTACCCATTCAGCAGCCACCACCCCTAAAGGATGAAGTGACCCTACTGGGTGATGATCTAGGCATCACTGCATTAGATTTTGAGGACATAGGTCGTGACTCTTACTCATTAGGGGAGTCTTTATTAGTCTTTTTTTCCATGAGGACTATGCCTTTGTTTGGGGTTTGGGGGGAAAAACAATCTTTGATTTTCCTTGTTTTTGTTCTTTTGATTTTAGTTTATGTTTTTCATTTTTAGTTTTATTTTTATTCTCGTCCTTTATTTATTGCCTATAGTACCTTGGTTTTGTTCTTTTGGTTTTAGTTTATGTTTTTCATTTTTAGTTATGCTTTCATCAACCTTATTAGTGATCACCAAGTTTTAAGCACATAGTAGGCTTAAATTAGTTGAGCATTTATAAGGAAGCTTATACTTAAGTAGTACACCTTAGTCTCGATGATTAGACACACTAGAACTAGTTTGATTGCAACTTAAGGTAAAATCCTAGGAAGTGTGTGAGAAAAGATAGGAAATTAGGCCAAGTTTGGACTGTTTGATCCTTTTAGCCTACCTTATTACAATTGAATCCTAGTTATCCTATTTTGAACCAAAAATCCAGTTTTGTTGGATAACCACATTATAAGCATAAGTCATGAGCTAATTTTCCTAAACACCATTTACACTAAGAACATAGAGCTTATTGGGAAATATAAAACTTATATGGAGCTAAGTGGGTGAAGATAGAAAAAGTGTGAAAAGAATGACAAAACAAAAGCCATATTGAGAGAGAGTAATGCTCTAAGTTTGGGGGAGTGATGTTGGTTTTATTCAAAAAAATATATATCATATTTATATAAATATTTGTGACAATATATATAAATAACAAATAAATAGTGTGCCTGTGTATATCTTGAAATATAAAATTAGTGTAATTTTAGGCAAAAGAGTTAAGTTTAGGGGAATTGTATTGATGAGGCTGGAAAGATTCAAGTGGAGAGCTAATTAGGAGAGCCAAGTGGAGAGTCATGATGTAATGATCTAAATAGTTTATCTAATTATCCCACATTCATACTAACGTTGCATTACAAAGCCTATAAAAGTCATAGTTGATCCTTAATCACGCATAGTCCTACATTAGTGGAGAGTTGTATGAAAAGGTAACTTATAGTTATGTCATAGAGTCAAAATGTGCTGAGACATTATTTCACTTTACAACTCTAAGTTATTGAACTAATTTTATGTGAGACTTGAGTAATTCTCATTAAACACACACATACACGATTGATCACTTGTATGGAAGTAGGAAAATATTTTATTATAGTGTTTATAGATTGTTGAATAGTTTTTATTATTTCCAAATGAGTAATAGTTTAGTAGAGCAAGTCTTGAGACGATTAAGTAATTATCATGACAATATGACCATAATTTAGTTATTTTGCATTGAATGTCTTTATATGTGTTTTTATCGTTCATATTTAGATTTTTTAAAGTTGTTTACTTTGTGTCAAGTAAGTTAGTCTCTTAAGTATGTTTACTTTCTTTTTATTGCCCGAAGAAGTGCAATTATCTAAGTTTGAGGGAGTTTGATAAGTGTAAAATAAACATAAGCTATTGCCTCATTTTAGCTTTGATTATTGCCATTTTTAGGTAATTACAATCTATTTATGTATACTTGTGTTGAAATTATAGGACAAGCACGTGAATGGGCTAAAGGGAGAGAAAAATAGCAAAACAAAGGTCAAAGAATAAAAATTCAAAGATGGAAGTGCAGAAAAAGAATAAATGCGACTACGTTCTAAAAGAAAATGGATTGTCGTTCATCCTTGCAGGATGAACACTGCGGTGTTGAGCTCTGAATGCCCCAACTTCTTTGGGAATTTAGATGCTGTAGTATTGTCATGAATGATGAACAGCATAGAAGGCAGGAAGTTTTCAAGATCCACAATTCCCAAGCATTATAAAAGAACACTGTTGCGCCACTTTAAATCTATTATTTCCTACAATCACTCCTACCCAAACAAAAAAGGAAACAAGAGAATTTTGAATTTCTTCCTTCATCAAACAATTCAAAAATTAAAAGGCCAATAAGAAAAGTATCCAAATTGGCATTCAAGCCATACAATTCAGTAATAAAATATAATAATAAATAAGAATGATAATTTTGCTATCTTAAGAAAATTGCTTTATATTGATCCAGTCATTCTCTTTGATAAGTCAAAATTGGGTAATCACCAAGTAAAAAACTCCACTCAATCCATGCAATTTGTGATCTGTTCTCTTTAAGGAATTCTTCTAGGTTATTCCTAATAAACATTTAACCTTGTAGAACATATGGAACATCTTCCTTGGGCCTCTATGAATTCACTAGTTTACGCTTAAAATGTAATGCGGCTATTACAGTATATATTGAGGTGTCGATCCCACGAGGACGCTTTTGACAAAATAGGTTAGTGAAATAAAAATATTAAAACAGTAACAAATGAGAAAATTAACTAATTAGTTTATGTGGATGAGATAGAATTGTATATCAATTAAGGGAGAAGTCTTATGATGATGTAAACAAGGCTTTGAAAATTATAATTATGCTTCATAAATCTATTCTATACGTTGATTCAATGTTTGTAACTCAATTAAAAGTTTCACATCCCAAACAATCAATTGGAAGATATGCAAAATATGACACATGTGATAATATATGTATTTGATATGATTACCTTCTTTACAAATATTATCAAAAACTATGTTCATCTATGCAAGTTATCGAAGATCGACAATATATAATTTTAGCAATATTTTAGTAAAAGATCAACTTGAATATCAAACAATTATTGTCTTTACATGTTATCTAAGATCGACAATATATCGATTGACAATATGGCAGTAAAAGACTAACTTGTAAAACAATTTAACCAATAACAATTATAATTCAACAAGCTTCACATAAAGAAAGCATGACTAAAAATATATGAAATATAAGAATTATAACCTCTAGATTATAAAAAAATAATAGATAAGAGTTTAGACACAAGTAAACTTACAAACATTTGTAGCTCTTGACAAAGAATTAAACTTTAGAAGTAAAGTTATTATACATAAACGTTCATCTTTAGCCTTGCCAAGAACTCTAGCCTAGCATACAATGCATGTTAAAGAGAAAGTATATGAGAGAATTATAAAGCATTAAAAAAATGTCCATTAGCCTTCTAAGGGTGTCCTTCTATAGGCAATGAATGAAAACATGTTTAGTGTAACTACAAACTTCAATAATTTAGGCCACCCACTCTTTCACCTAATTACTGCACCTTTTTGACAATGAAAATGGACAATATAGCCTTTTTGTAGTATTTTGTCTCTTCTTTCCATAGCCATAAGGTTTATACAATTTGGATACGTATCCAATGAGATATAGATAAAATATCAAAGATACATCAGATTTCGGCTAACAACCCGTTTACCAATTTGCAATATAATTTGGTCTATGGTAACGACTACTTTAGGCTTTGTTATCAACACAAGAGTTGTTGATAATTGAGCTCATATTTCCTAACTTTAAGAATCATACTGATTGGGTAAGTATTTTGTGAAATATAGTCTAAATATATGAGGTGGGTCAAGCTAAACGAAAGTTGTAATTCAGTTCTGTTGTATCCTAATTTTGGCCCGTAAAATATTAGATTTGGCTTTTTAACTGTTCTTTAGGTTTATGTAAGATTGAGTCATATTACTTCCAATTCAAGAATTTCTTCATTTCGATTTCTACATTGAGAGTTACGCCCATTTTACTAAACCTGTGAAAATAACATTAATTAATCACAATTTAAGAACAACACTTCATTTCAAGTTTAAAAATACAAAAATGCTAAAATTAGTGACATTAAATAGTGACTGAATCTCTTAACAAATATGTATTTTATTGTGCTCATCACAGCCCCCAACCATCTTATTGCTAGTCCTTAGCAATTCAAGAATAAATAGACTATAAAAAACTACCTAAGCATTTTAAACAAAAAGCCAGTTTAAGAACACTATTGCTATTATCAATTTTTTCAATCATAACTTTTAAATTTTTGTATGTGTGCTAACTAAGTCGTAACCTTCTTACTGTAAACCTTAACATATATATAGCCTTTAGAATTTCTTCAAGTAAAAGCCTCAACTCCATATCCACAAGTGTATAACTGTTTAAAAAATTAGGATTTCTCTTATGGAGTTGGAAAATAGCTAAGCACTCAAGAAAAAGTCAATTTTAAAGACAGGCATACGATCTAACATTGATCCAAAGATAAGAAAATCAATCATTTACAAATCAATCATTCTTGACATGCACCAGTTTTAGGACCTCAATTGTGTTGTGAGAATAATACAAATATAACTTGGTGAGAAAACTGCCTTACAAAATATTCGTCTACTAAAATTGAAAGCAGACTTTATCAAATTGAGTTGATTCTTTTTCTTTTCTTTTTTTTTCTTCTTTTTTTTTAGTATTTTTCTTTTAACATTTTGTATTATTATTTTTTTTGAAGAATACAAGGAAGCATTACAAAAAAAATAGTTTCTCACCAAAATATATTACACAATTTGAAATTCTCTTTAAATCGTCATTTAGCTATGGAACCAACTTATTCCTTAATTCAAATAACATCATTCTAAACAAAAATTAACCAATTCACAAGATCAATGAAAGTTTGTAAGCTCAAAAATATTTCGGAAGTCATTTATTAGTAACCTAAATAGAAACAATGACTTAAATCATATAATTTTAAAATCACACCTAGGTAGAAAAACAAAAAATTATGTTATACAATAATTACCAAGACCACGTGCAATTTACAACAATGCATAAAATATAAAACAAAATAACAAGAAGTTAGTTAAAATACTTTTCAAAAGTTAGAAAAAAAATTCCTTACTCTGCCATTCTTAATCCAATTTGACCTAGAATGCGTCTCAAGAGTTTAAAAATGAACTATTTACTCTGCCATTTTAATCAAATAGGTATGTCGAACCCTATTAATTTTTTTTGAATTCTTTTTTTTTAATGCAAAATACAACTTAAGTCTACTATCCTCCTCCCAAACCAGATAAAATATTGTCCTCAATGTTTAAATAGAAAGAGATAAAGTATATAAGATATTACCTAAAATGTCAATTATTCAAAAGAAACAAACTTGAAAGACACTTAAGCAAATATAAACTAAAATGATGATGCTAATAAACAAAATAAATAAGAAAAATTTACAAACGAAGTGTCACATTGAGATTTTACTTGTTATGGCCCACTGACCAATCTATTTGAGTTATTGCTAGGTCAGGTTCGTAGATAATTGCCTGTAATTTATCCATCAATTCATTTGTAATGGTAGCAAAAATAAGGATCTGTCGCGCCGAATGTGAAATAAAATTTTGTTCCACAGCTTGATCAAGAAAATAGAGTAAGTAATCAAAATAGTTATTGACATTCAACAAACCTATGGATTTTCGGTGGATATACAGTAGGGTCCAAAAGGCCATTTAAAATAATATATTCTAAGGTACCAAAATCACTTGGTAAAGCAATAAAAGCATCTACATAGTAAAGTGTTGAGGGAGGTAATGCCCTTCTCCCTCGTGAGGTTATGTTGAAGCGAAGAACCCAAGATTCAGCCTAGAACTCTAACCTCCTTGCGCAGCGGAATAACCTGTCAATCAAGCAAAACCAACAAGAATTTAAAGTAGAAAACAAAAGAGCACAACACAATCTACGTGGTTCGGCCAATCGCCTACGTCCACGGTGGATCCAAGGATCCTAGCCTCTCTTATTATAACTCCCTAGAGATTTTACAAGGAAACACAATATGAAGAACCCTCAAAAGGACCTAAACGTTTAGTGAACCCTTGCTCTACCACGAACAATGATCACCCCAAACAACGGTTCCACCCTAACGCACACAAGCAATTAGTGTCTACCCAGCTCTTCCCATCTCTTAGAGTCTCTCTCAATGCTTGATATGAAATCAAGGGTTTACAAGTGTTTATATAGAGTATATTTCGTGCCTATTAACCCTATTCCTTGTTGGAGTAAGAGTCCACTTGTTTTGGAAGTCCAAAACTTCCCAAAACTCGAAATCCCGAATTAAAACGGACTTTTTCACGCGTTCTGGCGCTGCGGCGCTCGTCCTTGGGCGCTGCAGCGCTGGACAGAATCTTGCCCAGTGCTGCGGCGCTGGTTTTACTGTCTTGGGCGCTGGGGCGCTGAGACATTGGCGCAGCGGCGCTGAGCCCTGTAGCTATCCGCGTTTTCATGCTCCCTTCGCGTCTTTGAGTCCCGTTTCGCTTCCCCTTTCGTATCCCACACATCTTAGACTTCTCTATACATATCCCACACGTTCTAGACTTCTTGTAACTCTTCACTTTGATATTCATCTCAATTATTGGCCAACCAAGATTGTTGAATCACCAATTTTCCAACAAACCCTTCCTTGATTCAAAATCTTCCAAATAAGAAGGCTTCAAGATTCGATCCATACCAATACTCTATCACCTAGAGTTGAGTACAGTTAAGTCTCCACCAAGACTTAACTTTCCCCGGGCTAGTGACTTCGGTCTCCAAAGGCATTCGTGCACCTTGCATAGGGTATGGATGCGTTGCACTCCTTTCCGACTCTCATCACCTCGGTGAGCACGATTTGGATGTTGCCTAGTGGTCTGCATTGCCCCAACGCCCTTCGTTGGGCCACTCATGGCCATCCTAGTAAGCACATAGAGCTGCCCATTGTGCTTCTCACCCTCAAACCCTATAGGTCCTTTCTATACCCTCAGTTTTCCTTTTTCCGCTCTAACCGAATACCCTTCCTCATCGAGCTTGCCTAGGGATATCAAGTTCCTCCTCAATTTAGGAACATGACTCACACCATGTAATTCCCTAGTTTCTCCATCTTGCATCCTCAGCCTTATGTCACTAACTCCCATGATCTCACACGTCATGTCATTCCCCATTAGAGCTTTACCTCTCTTGGCTTTATAGTTGGTAAACATCGATCTGTCGGGACACATATAGACGCTGCACCCCGAATCTAGTATCCATTTGCCAGCATACTTTCCCCTTGAGGCTACTAATGTGTCTATAACTTCGGTATCTTCCTCAGTACCAATTGCAGCCCACCCTCCTTGACCTTTTGATTTCGGACAGTCCTTCACAAAGTGCCCTTCCTTATTACAAAGGAAACACCTCTTGGATCTCCTCCTTGATTGGTTGCTTTTCCTTCCTTGTGCAAGCAAAACTGCTCTATTCTCAGACTCCAATTTCTTTGTCAATTCTTTTGAGTTCAATGATGCCTTGACATCATTCATCGTTAAAGACTTTTTTCCATACAGCAACGTATCCACAAAACTTTCATAGCTCTTCGGCAACGAACTTAACAAGATAATGGCATTGTCTTCATCCTCAGTCTTGATGCCCAGTTGCTCAAGATTTATGACGATCTTGTTGAACTCGTCAATGTGAGCTCTCAATGAAGTTCCTTCGTGCATTGTCAGCTGATGTAGTTTCTTTTTCATAAGAAGTCTATTTGTAAGAGACTTCTTCATGTACAATGCCTTGAGTCTTTTCCATAGCCCAAAAGCGGTTTCTTCATCACCAACTTCCCTTAATACTTCGTCGCTTAACACCAGGAATAAGGTGCTGTGAGCTTTTTTCTGAATCGTGTTCCAATCTTTCTGTCCGAACTTTGAGGTTGTCGCCTCATTACTAGTTGAGTAGCTGGCCTCCTCCAAAGCTGAGTCTAGCCCTTCCTTCACTAGTAGAGCCTTAACCTTCTTCCTCTAAAGATTGAAGTCATTCATCCCATTGAACTTCTCTATTTCTTGCTTGATTGTAGCCATGGTTTAAATACCCCAGATGTGTATTATCGAACCTCTAGCTCTAATACCAGTTTGTTAAGGGAGGTAATGCCCTTCTCCCTCGTGAGGTTATGTTGAAGCGAAAAACCCAAGATTCAGCCTAGAACTCTAACCTCCTTGCGCAGCGGAATAACCTGTCAATCAAGCAAAACCAACAAGAATTCAAAGCAAAAAACAAAAGAGCACAACACAATCTACGTGGTTCTGCCAATCGCCTACGTCCACGGTGGATCTAAGGATCCTAGCCTCTCTTATTATAACTCCCTAGAGATTTTACAAGGAAACACAATATGAAGAACCCTCAAAAGGACCTAAACGTTTAGTGAACCCTTGCTCTACCACGAACAATGATCACCCAAACAACGGTTCCACCTTAGCGCACATAAGCACTTAGTGTCTACCCAGCTCTTCCCTTCTCTTAGAGTCTCTCTCAATGCTTGATATGAAATCAAGGGTTTACAAGTGTTTATATAGAGTATATTTCGTGCCTATTAACCCTATTCCTTGTTGGAGTAAGAGTCCACTTGTTTTGGAAGTCCAAAACTTCCCAAAACTCGAAATCCCGAATCAAAACGGACTTTTCCACGCGTTCTGGCGCTGCGGCACTCGTCCTTGGGCGCTGCAGCGCTGGACAGAATCTCGCCCAGTGCTGCGGTGCTGGTTTTACTATCTTGGGCGCTGGGGCACTGAGACATTGGCACCGCGACGCTGAGCCCTGTAGCTATCCATGTTTTCATGCTCCCTTCGCGTCTTTGAGTCCCGTTTCGCTTCCCCTTTCGTATCCCACACATCTTAGACTTCTCTATACATATCCCACACGTTCTAGACTTCTTGTAACTCTTCACTTTGATATTCATCTCAATTCTTGGCCAACCAAGATTGTTGAATCACCAATTTTCCAACATAAAGCATTCTAGCTATATATTCATGCATGGATGAGACTCATAATTCTTCTCCTATTGTTTTCCCATTGAGATTTCCCATGGCTACAACTGTAGAAATAATACTTAAAACTCGACTTCCTCCTAAATGTCCAGCTGTTGACACATACTCCATTAACCCAAGGCTACCCCCTCCATATATCAAATAAAATTTTCTTGCAGCTAATACTTTCCTAGATTATTTGCTGCCTCTACAAATACTTTATTTTTTTCAGGACTAAATCCATAAATTACACATATATTTCAGAATCGTGGAACTGAGATTTCCTCCATATCTACACTCACATTTATCTAAATATATGAAAATAATGAAAACGAGATACTGTATTTATAGAGTACCAAATGATAACATTGAGTTTGGTAACTCGACAGTTTGTTAAAAGAGATTTGAAAATAGAACACAAAAATTCAAAGATAATGACCTATATGCATTATTTAATCAAAAGATTTGAATTTAAGATGTCTATATGAGTAGCCTTATTGTTTATAAAATAATAAAAAAATTAAAATTAAGACGTATGCGTATGTGCAGGTAGTTGAAATTCTGACTCATATCTTTCTCTGGTTTTATGTTTCGTAATGGCTTAAACGCCCTCTATGGGTCAAGGATAGACTTCTTATCCAATTTTCTTATAAATTAGCAAACAAGGTCTTTTACGTTTAAGATATCTCTGGTTGATGTTTATTTTTGAATTTGTTCTATAAATCGAGAAGTTCATATTGCACGAACCCACAAGGATGTGTCTCAAGACTCACTAGAATATTATCCAAAGACTCCTTACACAATCCACTCTTAATGAACTGAATTTTATCTTCTTGATTTCTAAATGAAAATTCTAAAAAATGAAAACTTCGGTTACAATTCCATTGAGTACATTTATGACAAACTTGTAACCTTTTTGCTTTTCGCCTTTTGGCATAAGAGCTTTTTCCAAGACTAGGCATAAAAGAAATAAAATCATTTGCAGACTCATCAAATAATTAAACTTTAGCTTCGATTAACCAATGAATATCCGCAGGGATATTCCTCAACATTAATAGCCTTAGCCTTTCACAACGTGCTTTGTAAATCTTAAGTAGAGTATTTTGAGGCAGGAAAAGAAAACATTTTTGAAGGTTGGCAAGAATAATATTTATTTTGAAATAAAGAGTAAAAGAGAAAGGATGAATGTACGATTTAGAGGACAGGTTTTAAAACTAAAAAGTTGACTTTAATAGCCACGGAGTACTGAATCTGCCACTTGACCATGAAACAAAATTACACCAAAGAGAAAAGAAAAAGAAGAAAATAAAAAATAAAATATGAAAGAAAATAAAACCAAAAATAAAAAGTCAAAACATAAAATATGGACAAAATGTAAAATATGGTACAGAGAGATTGAACCTGATCAAGCATGATAGATAGGATCCACAAGAGGAATCTCATCTAGGTACATAGAGTGATCTACCTTTTTTATATAGCTTTTCAGCCACTGTCCATTCACTTTAAAAATTCGTCCATCAATGGGTACTTTATTTCATCAGTACCATTGAAAAAAATGTTCCTGACTACAAATGGACCTGTCCATCGAGATCTTAACTTTTAAAGGTGTAAATATAATCAAGAATAATAAAGATAAACCTGTTAATTTAGCTCAAAGTGTTTCCTTGAGATCTGTTTATCATGAGCTGCTTTTATCTTGGCTTTGTAAATCCTGGGGTTATCATATGCATCATTTTGCAACTCTTATATTTTTGACAAATGTTGTGAGTGATTTTAAACCTATAGTGCATGCATGTGGGTTTGTGTCTATCATTCAAATATAGCATATGTATCACATACATAGATACGCAGTGGATGAACAGAATATAAATTACTCAATGATAAACGCAAATAAACTTTTACATGTTATCTTATAAATATAAAATACATCAAGATTGAGAAATAGTACCTTGTAAAGCCTTTGGTATTTGGTCGAATCGGAGTACAAGCCTTGAAGCAACCCGTTCAAAATTATAGTTCCTCAACATAGTGGGCTTGAGGAAGCTAGAATGCCAGCTTTTCTAGCAAATGATTTAACTTTTGAATCCTTGTTTCTACCTTGTAGTATAGGTGACCAAAATGCTAGAGGAAAAATGGAAGAGGTGTGTTTTTGTGCTCTCAACACTTGAGAGAATTTTCTCACACTTAGCAAAATTCACTTCTCTCTTACACTTGGTGTTATGACCTAATTGTCCTTTAATCAATTGAGCAACATATTGCTCTTTCATTTGTTTATATATTCTTTCATTTTCTCACGTTATGGCATCCATTATCTAAGTCAATGTTTGCCATTTAAATGAACTTGGCCTAAATTTAGGCCAAATGAGAAAGCACTTTATAATTATTAAGAAACATCTTAAGGCCTACCATTAACAAGTGCCACCTATTTATTCTGATTATATCATTTAATTAATATTAAATAAATAATTTAATCAAATTAAATCATAGTCGAAACGCATGCCAATTTAAATTAAAAAATAAATTTTTTGATTTCAATTTAAATAATAATATCATATATTATTATTATTATTTTATTCCATAAATATTTTAATAAATAAAATAATGATATTATTTGTCCAACGAATAAGGTCATTTTGGTAATTTCTAAATCAAACAATAATTGGCCTACAATGTGCCATATGTTAATATCTCATTGGTCAACAACTAATTGTTAACTAATTGATGTACTTAACTCTTAAATCTGGACACGTGCACGACCGGAGGGAGATCGAAGTAAATGTCTAATCTGCTGGAATTTTTTGGATCGAATTATTCAATCTGGTACACTACCCCAGTGTACAACGAGTACACTTCATATTGCGAAACTCTCTCTAGGTCCACTCCTGATTTTTCAAACAGAATTATTCTATAAGTCCGAGATCGATGTCTCATGCACACGTCATGGATATTAAAAATTAGTATAGTAGACCATACAATTTTAAAACCAAATGTGGTATTTTAGGTAGAAATATAATACATAATGGTGTGGCTGTGAAAGTGGGATGCAAGTAATCTTTTAGAGTCCTAACGAGGTTATCCTCGTGTTTGCTCATTATGTTGGAATTACAAGATGAACTAGATGGTGAATTCTCTTCCTTTATACATTGTGGTGATGGCCCTAGTTTTACTTCTCTCGTAAATCTTCCTCGTTTGTCTCTAAGTCGATGCATACATCATAATAATTTTTTTTACTGAAAGAAATTCTCAAGGAAGAATTAAGAAGTGAAGAAAAGACAAAAAAAAAAAAAAAAACAAAAATGAGCTAGGTGGTAAAACTAACCATAAAAAATAAGAAGTAAAATAAAATGCAATAAGAAATAAAAAGAGCTGGGAGCTAAGACCAACCATGAAATATAGAATAAAATACAATAAATAAATAAAAATAAATAAACTAAGTTAGGTGGTAGAATAAACCATAATAAATAAAGGAAGAAAATAAAATAAACGAAATTACATAATAAACTATAAGAAGTGAAATAAAATACAACAAGAAATTAAAAGAGTTGGGTGATAGAACCAATCATGAAAAATAAAATATAATAAATGAATAAAAGAAAATAAATAGTAAAATATAACAAATAAAAAAAAAAAAAACTAAGTTAGATGGTAGAACCAACCTGTAAGATTAGGTGACAAAACCAACCATGAATAGTAAAATAAATTACAACAAAGAAAATAAATTTAAGAACTAAAATTTTACACACAAAAAAGTAAATGTACAAAGTTATCGCTTTAGTATTGATAAACGCAACCTACTTTAGCTTAGTGTGCTTCCCCGACAATGGTGTCAAATATTTTTTAAGCTTAAAATGTAATGTAGCTATCGTAGTATAGATTGAGGTATCGATCTCATGAGAAAGTTTTTGAAAAAATAGGTTAGTGAAATAAAAATATTAAAACAGTGCAAATGAGAAAATTAACTAATTGGTTTATGTGGATGAGATAGAATTGTATATCAATTAAGGGGAAAGTCTTATGATGATGTAAGCAAGGCTTCGAGAATCACAATTATGCTTCATAAATCTATTCTATACTTTGATTTAATGTTTATAACTCAATTGAAAGTTTCACATCCCAAACAATAAATCGGAAGATATGCAAAATATGGACATTTGATAATACATGTATTTGATATGATTAAGCTCTTTGCAAACATTATCACAAACTATGTTTATCTATACAAGTTATCTAAGATAAAAATATATATATAATTTTGACAATATTTCAGTAAAAGATGAACTTGAATATCAAACAATTATTGTCTTTACATGTTATTTAAGATCGACAATATGTCGATTGATAATATTGCAATAAAAGACTAACTTGCAAAACAATTTAACTAGTAACAACCATAATTCAACAAGAATCACATAAAGAAAGTATGATTGAAAATATATGAAACATGAGAATTATAACCTCTGGATTATAGAAAAATAATAGATAATAGTTTAGAAACAAGCAAACTTACAAATATTTGTAGCTCTTGACAAAGAATCAAAGTCTAGAAGTAAATTTATTACACATAAAAGTTCATCTCTTGTAATGCCCAGTTCCCCATAAATAGTCAGATACTTAGAATTTCGGTATTTAACAATTAGGGAACCGTAGAAGTTTCAGATTTCAGTCTTTCTTAGAACATTTTTTAAGTGTTTACGTGAGCCGTAATAGACCCAATTAGGTAATTTTACAGTCAATTTTGGCGTTGGGTGCTCACCGAATATTTTTGGAGTTTTTTTTTCGGTTCACTAAGTAGTGAAAATTCAATATTTATACTAATAATTTTTTGTGTAAGCATCACACCCTAAGCAAGCCATTTTTGTTGGATAAGGATTTGTATTTTTAAGACATATTGACCAATCATATTGGGACAATTGCATATATTAGTCTATTATATTATATTTTATTAGTTATTAGTAATAATTATTAAATTATTGGCCACCAATCAAAGAATTTTTAATTGGAGGACTAAATGGAAATTAGGCATGTCTTGGAGAGCCATTATGCAATTTTTGGGTTATATATAAAGGCCAAGCGTTTAATTTCAATAATTATTAAGAAAATTAAAAAAAAGAAAACAAAAGAGAGAGAGAGAGAGAGAGAGAGAGAGAGGATTCAGCCAAGAGAAGGGAAGAAGATGAACAGTGAAACCCATGAAATTTTTAAGCTAAATCAAGGAATCCACACCAAATTCAAGTTGTTTCCAAGTGCCTAAGTAAGATTCAAGGGTGGATTAAGGGTAAATTTGCTTTAAAATGTGAGAATTCCAAACCCTAGAATAGTAAATTAGGGTTTTTGTATAATTGGACTTCAATTTAATAAATTTAGGGTATTAGAATGAATTTGGGAAGTAGATAAGACCATAGGTAAGAAGAAATTTGAAAATTGGTAAAAATCCCATTTGGATCATTTTGGGCACTTTGGGGTTTATAGTGGTACAAGTACAATTAGCAAAACATTGAAGGTTATGAATGAATTTTAAGACCTTTAAGATGAGGTTTGATGGGTGGAAATGAAAGTTAGGATATGAGACATAATGGTCATTTATGACAAAGATTATGGGTAATTATGTCCAAAGGAGATTATAAGGGATTATAGGCCCCTTTGACAAAAAAAATGGTAGTTTGTGCAGAAATTGTGATTGTTGGGGGAAAAATTTTAAATTTAGAAAGAAATTGTGATTGTTGGGGGAAAAATTTTAAATTTAGAAAGAAATTGTGGTGGTGGCCGAAAATGTGCACTAGGGATATTTTCGTAATTTTTCCATTTTAATGGGGACTAAAGCGTAATTTATGCTTTGTAGGTGCCGAAGATTGAAACCGGTGAAAAGACAAGCCCGAAAAAGAAACTTTAGCGAAGCACAATTTGTGAGTGGGAAAGCAATTAAAAGTAATTAAATATATTTTATTTTAAATTATTAGTATTTACGTGCTTTCTAATTTAAATGTTGCTGTTTCAAGTAATTTACTTTAAGTTACATGATTTTAAGAATTAAGGAAAACATAGTGATATTTTATTTGATATTTTTGATATAATGAGAATTGAAAATTTATCATTTAAAAATACCGCAAAAGTTTAGAATTACAATTTAGTATTTTCAACAGTTTAGAGATTTATTTTTCAGCAGTAAGAAACAATTTTTAAATATTATTAGTTTTCAAAGGCTAATGGTACCCCATTTATCAGTTATCAACTATCAGATTCAGATCCCTATGGGGATATTATAAACTCGGTCGGTACACCCCATATGCATGGGTAGGTCAGTCAGTTGGGTTGAGTGCTACTAACTCTAAAGAGTCGAGTCTGTGAGTCACTTATGCTACGGGGTGTTGTCTCGCTATATGTCTATGATGTATATTTCGCCACATAGACAATGAGATGTCTCAGATCTATCAGTTTATCAGATTGATCACAGTGGTTGTTGCTAGCGGAGACCGCCCTATGACAGACTCATTTTGTCGGCTACGTCGACAAGTGGGTCTAGCATTAGGGTAGCCATTGGTGCTTTTTAGATAGACTAGAACCGAGCTTTAGATAATTGTATGAGATATGTAGTTTTTTTTTAGAAAATGAAAATGTTTATCAATAATGTTTATAGATTTCAGCAGTAGCCTGTTAAGTTTTAAATATTTTAAATAAAGAAAACCACTCGGTAGAGTTTTACCAGTATTTGAGTTTTAGAAATGACTTAGAATAGTTTTCAATATTTTTTAGAATTTTTAGTATATTTCTGCAATTATTTAGATTTCACACCCACTCATCGAGTTTATCAACTCACACTTTGTTTTTGGTGTTTCTATTTCTCCCCTCCCCCCCTCTCCCCTCCGGTACAACCTACAGTTTCTCCTGTGGATTAGCAGTGGGCCAGCCCTACGACGATCTCCTGTGCATGTACAGAGCTATATGTATACATTTAGTGCATCTACATGTATTATATTTAGTTTTGCGTTGTATAGCATGCATAATAGATTTTAAAGCTAAAATGAATATTTATGCCTTTTTGAAATAGTTGGTCTTCTTGCTATGGATGTCTGTTGGAGTATGATCAAGAATGTATGTGTTGATTGATTTAAGAAAGGACGGGAGGTCCCATTTGCAGTTGAAAGATGTGAAAACTATTTGGAGTGTATTTTCTGCATGTTTATGAAATATAGATTTTCAAAAAAATAGGGGAAACTCTATCCATTTTAATCCAGAATTTTTAGAAAAATTAAATTTCTCCCGTGTTTATGAAAATATATCAGACAGAAATTAAGAGGAATTTTAGGGTTCGCCTCATAGAATTTCCCAAGGTTGATAGCGAACTTTAGGTCGGGTTCTGTCATCTCTAGTCTAACTTACAATGCATGTTAAAGAGAAAGTATATGAGAGAATTGTAAAGCATTGAAAAATGTCCATTAGCCTCCTACGAGTGTCCTTATATAGGCAATGAATGGAAACATATTTAGTGTGACCTTAATCTTCAATAATTTAGGCTACCCACTCCTTCACCTAATTGTTGTACCTTTTTAATAATGAAAATGACTAATGTAGCATTTTTTATCGACATATAAGTTGTAGTATTTTGTCTATTCTCTTCATATAGATAAGGTTCATGCAAATTGGATGAGTATTCAATGAGATATGGACAAAATACCAAAGATATATCAGATTTCGACCAACAACCTTTTTACCAAATTGTAATACAATTTGGTCTATAATAATGACTGCTTTGGACTTTGCTAGGAACACAAGAGTTCTTAATAATTGAGCCAGTATTTCTCAGCTTAAAGAATTATATTGATTGGGTACATATTTTGTAAAATATGGTCTAAATGCATAAGGTGGGTCAAGCTGCGCAGAAGTTGTAATCCAGTTCTATTGTATCCTAATTTTGGCTCATAAAATGTTGAAGTTGACTTTTTAACTATTCTTCAAGTTTGTGTAAGATTGAGTCATGTTACTTCAACTTTAATTATTTCTTTATTTCAATTTCTACATTGAGAGGTACGCCTATTTTATTAAACGTATGCAAATAATATTGATTAATCGCAATTTAAAGATAACACATTATTTCAAGTTTAAAAATATAAAAATGCTAAAATTAGTGACATTAAATGGTGATTGAATCTCTTAACAAACATACATTTTATTGTGCTCATCATCACCTCAACCCAAATGCTTTGAATCGGTCTATTGAGAGTTTCCTTGAAACTTTTAGCTCGAACCATTGTAATCGAACCAACTGGAACTTAAATAAGATTTGCATTCCATGTGTTACTCATGCTTTCATCACAAACTTAAAATAGAAAACATTGCAGGCCATAGACCAATAGAGTAATAAGGTTGATATCAGACCATTATAAAAGTGGGATGTAGTATCTAGAGAGCTGAATTAGGTCATAAACACCGGTCGACCTTCATACAATGCCAAAATATAGCTCTAGGCAATTCAACCACCCATTAAACTGGCTTAGACCATGACCTAATATGCTTTAAGGTTGACCAGATAGACTTGGAATGAAGTTGACTAAGCCTTATTAGGTTGTTCCTATGTGTAGGAAATAAACTAAAATAATTTGAAATTATAGAAGTGTTGTATGGACGGAAACTACATTAAGAAGAATTAACCTTAAATGTTAGTACCTTATAGATGACCTGCTCATCAGCTGATCATAATTTTGACAGTAATGACAGAGGAATTTCAATGGCCTCAATCAATTTTGACTTCTTAGATTGTGTAGTAATAGTCGATTTAGGATGCCATTTTTTGAAGACCACATAAAAGTAGATAAAAATGATTAAAATTACTCTAAATAGGAATTAGAATGCAAATTTAAACAAGAAAAGATCAAAAGTGAAATTATAGGGAATTTACCTTGAAGGTGATTAAAGGTTGCTTGAATGTTAAAGAACACTTAAAGATTACTTTGAGTATTTTAAAGAGGTTAAGATTGCTTAGGTAAAAGTAAAAAATGAAATAATGGAAGTCCCTTTTAATGATGAAAGGTCAAAGAGAAACCCAATAGTTGAGCTTTTAATATGGAACAATGATAGGATGGTTATATTTAGAAATTAATGATAAGACAATAATGAGAAAGATATTAAAAATGAGACCGTTATCAAATTAATACCATGACAGTTATTGACAAATACATTAATGATAGTTGATAGGGCTAACGAAGAGTTATTTGTGAAAATATTTTAGAAAATCCAAGTAAAAGAATCGACTGGGCATGATAAAAGATAGAAAGCTGATACAAGTATAAAAATGAAAATTAAGATAATTGGCTGGTTCTAGTGCTATGAAGTGCTAATTTGGGAGATTATTATAGTGAGGCTAGTAATAATAAGGCAATTTTAGAGGTGACTTATAATGAGAAGTCAATTGCAGGGTAGACACTTCTCTTAAGGTGATCTATGCTTATGGTAAAGGAAGAAATCAAAATAATTAGCATAGGTGTTTTCAGTAGCAATCTACAATGAAGAGCAGCCTCCAAGATAAGTACTCAAAGGATTTCTGTTAATGGTCAAAATCTGAAGTCATATCATACCAACATAGGTGACCAGATGACCAATTTATGATGGAATATGACTTCATGAAGTCTACTTGATGGCGCAATTTATGATAGAGGAATATTACAAGTCGATCTTCGTCAAGAGTAAAACAGCACGAACGACCTCCTAGGAAAATGTCAAAGGCAAGCCAACTAATTAAATTTATAGCATGAAAAAACAACAAAGCCAATTTTTAGAAAAGAGAGAACAGATTGCTTATTGAAGAGTTGCAAGCATTAGCAAAAATTATCCTTTTGATCAGCTTGTAAGGTGCATTGTTGACATCTGCCCCCAAAAGAAGTTGTATAATATACCTATTTATTTTCATATATTTGTCTAGGGCCAGGTCGGTAATATGTTACCAAAATAAGTTATTTATTATCATTGACTCATTCATAAAAAAATATAATACAACACACACTTTCACAGCTTTTTATCCTTTATTGTTGTTCTTATTATTCAACATAGAATTCGTATCCTTGCTTGTTGATTTCATAGCCTTACTATTGAGCTTTGCCTGTTCTTCTTCATGAAGCACCCAAGCTCTGCAGTTCATCTTCTATTCTACAGCCCAAGTTTTAGTTTGAAGCTTGGTCGCTGTCAACCAGATTCGTTCTAGCCTTATATGGGAAACTTGGTCTCAATTTTTCTGAATTTAAGGCGTTAGATTGGTCTAGCAGGACACTGACCATACATGGACCTTGTCCCAGAAATTTACAGCACGAACACAAATGGAGTAGATACTGTGCAATTCACTCTATTCAATTCGATTCATAGAGTTTTTTGCCTACCTCTAGGCTCAATAGGGTAAACCTTAGCATCTTATCAGCGGAAGGAAATTTTTCATAAATAACCCATATTTTTAGACTATATTTTTAATCATAAATGAATATGTTAATCTTTATTAGTAAAAAAATAGATAATTAGACAATTATGCCCTTAATCTTTTCACGAAACGTTTGAACTCGTTTTCTCTTAAGAAATTGAAAATTTTAAAGTGTTAGCATCGAAATGTAATGTAATAAAATGGAAAGAAATAAAGTGAATCATAAAAAAATAGAATGCGTCGAAGAGTAATAAGGTGATTCAAAAAAAATCTAGAAACATTTTTTGTGGATCTTATCTACAAGTTGCGGAAGGGATCTGCGAAGTGATTCGGGGAACCACGACATGTTCCGCGAATCACTTCCTTAATTTTTTAATTAATTTGTTATATTTTTACATTTTCTTTTTATTTTATTTGTTTTTATTTTTCTTTTCTTTTTTAATTGTAAATAAATAAATAATTATCTATTTATTTAATTATTTAAATAAATACAACTATTTAAATAATTTATCAATTATTTTAATAAAATATTATGAAATAATAAAAAATAATTTATTTATTTACTGATTAAGTAAATAAATAAATAACTTATTATTTATAAATTTATTGTATTAATTAATTAATTATTTAATAATAAAAATAAAAAATTATATTTCGCATGGGGTGTATCGCAGCGTGATGTGCATGTACGGGCCGCGTGATGTGCTGCACCTGAGACGTGCTCATTGGGTATTTTTAGAAAAGTAAAAATATCCATTAAATAGATAAGTTATTTTTGTTATTAAATAATTAATTAATATAATAAATTTATAAATAATATTTTATACATTTATTTACTTAATCATTAAATAAATAAATTATTTTTTATTATTTCATAATATTTATCCAAATAGTTGATAAATTATTTAATTAATTGTTATTTATTTAAATTATTAAATAAAAAAATACTTTATTTATTTATATTTAAAAAAGAAAACAAAACAGAAAAAGAAAAAGGAAACAAATAAAATAAAAAGAAAATGTAAAACATAACTAATTAATTTAGCATCACTTTGTGGTTCCACGAATCACTTTGCTGATCCCTTTCACGGCTTGGGAATAGGATTTGCAAATTACTTCCCGGATCTTTTTCGCCACCTACGAATGAGATCTGTGAAATTGTTTTTAGATTTTTCTTGAATCCTCTTATTGCTCTTCTATTCATCCTATGTCTTTTCAGTTCACTTTATTTATTTTCACTTTATCATATCATATTTTGATGTTCATATATTTAAAAAAAAATTTGTTTTAAATATTCAAATTTTTGAAAGAGAATGGATTCAAACTTTGGTGAAGAGACTTAATAGTTTAATAGTCTAATTGTCAATTTCTTTGGCTAATAAAAATTACTCATTTATTTTTAACTAAAAAAAATATTGCTTAAAAATATGGATCATTTATGAAAAATTTTGTCAACAAAAAGAAAGCATACAGTTCTAACTCTAAAAACGTGTTTACTATCATACCCTTGGTTTGCATGGGGTAAATACTAGGAATATCCATCCTACATTCCTGCTTGCTCTTTAAGGCTGTTATGGGTAAGACGAGAAGAGGAAATGAGTTGAGAAAATTCAGAATTTTCAACTCAGTTGAGGAGTCTTTAGGGATAATTAACTCAGACTCAGTGATAAGCTGAGAGGTAAGTTGAGTGTCTAGGGTTGGAAGTGAAGCAGGAACCTTAAGAAACTCGGTGGAGAAGCAAAATAAAGATAACCAGGAATACCCAGTTGATCAGCAACATCGATCATGGACGTAGTGAACCTGTGCATCTAAAAAAAATTTAAAACCAATAACAAATAAATTAAAACCTTCAAGGTTTCAACAAGTTTACAATCACAATCCGTCAACCACAACCACTACTACTTCCACAACCACAAGCACATTCGGCATTTTTGAATTTATATTTTCGTCAACATAATTCTCACAAAAAATCGTCAAAAAAGATAAGAGGTTCTAGGTTGTTAAGTACTTCAACACAAAATGTACAAGAGATTGACAGTTATAGAAGGAATACACGACTAGATGAAATTCGATTAGTTCAATTAATTCATATTTCGATCTGTTCAGGTAATTCATATTTGAACTACATATAGAAGATCGAAACTAAAATTAATTAGGGCTTCCCAAAAGTTGAAAATGTGTAGATCTTCAATTTGACTCTTCTATAACCTTAATCAATGTGATTAGGTTCCTTGAATCTAATTTGGACTTATTTAAAATGAATTTGGACTTATTCCGAGCCTCCATATGTTTGCCATCTCTTCAACTTGTTGAATCAGCCCATTTAATACTTTTTTTAAATGCTTGGCTCTTAGCCTTTTGATTAGCCCACTTAACAAGTGAATTGTCCAAAATATAAGAGTTTATTTTCAAGTGCATGATTGACAAGTGACCCCATTTAACCTGGTGAGAATGGGATCGATTTATAGGGAAGTGAAATTAAAATTTACAAACCATAAATTTCTAAAGACAAATAAAGCAATATAAGACTTTTGCAAATAATAATTCTAATAACCAATTAAAATGATTGTTAAGGTTAAATGGATTCACTCTTGGCATATGAAATAAAAATATATTCAACTCTTTATATAACTCAATTGGAATCCTCACACAAATGAGATTCCAATCAGAATATATAACAATTAAGATTCATCATCATTTATATATTAGCTTGTATTTAATTATTTTTAATTATTATACACCAAATCTTGTAAATGGGTTCAAGTACTTATTATGTCAATCTTTATATTTTTCTACAATAATTCATAACTCCCACTTCACAATAAAGGGTATCTATGCTAAATCATGTAAATGGTTTCAAGAATTTATTGTGCCACTATAAAGATTGTCTATAATAAATCAAAATACACCACTTTGTAAGAAAAGGGTATCAATATTGCCAAATAAAATAAATACATCATATATAAATTTCTTAACTTAAGAATAGAACATTAAATTCTAGAATAAGAGATAACATGAACGTTAAAATAGTAAATGAAAGAAATAATGCTACAAAGAGATAACACAAAAGACAAGTGTTTCAAACTAAAATCTAGCTCTCTAATTACATACTTTGGGCATAAACAGGCCACCTATTTATAGAAAAACATGGATAAATTAAGACAAATGAAGAGGGGGTTAAACGTATTTTAGGGTGCATGTATGTGATTGTGTATATATTGAAAATACTAAATACATATCTCATATATACGATTTATAGCGAAATTAAATATATAACGAACATATACATATGAAAATTGAATCATTAACAACTTATATTATAAAAAAACATACTTTTGATGAACTTCAGTGAAGATTTCAACTTTGGAGCTCACCTTAAACTCAACTCTTAAATAATTCTAGTCCACAACAATCTAGTGGGATTGTGAAGTTAGAATAGCAGCTTTGATTAATTTTCAACAACATGTATTCAAACTCTTTGAATACAAATATTTATTTCCATGAAAGGAGAAGATGAAATATTTATTTTTTTTGTTTCAAAACTTGAAAAACAAGACCAAAACATTCCTTCTTTCTTCCTTGCATCACTTGGCTAAATGGATGCCTTTCGACCCAAAAATAAATCACTTTCATTTTTGTTAATTTATTCAACCATGTTGGCTGAATCTTTCCATCCAAAAGAATAAAGAAATAATTGTATTATTTTTTTAAAGCGGTAGACACACTTAATTACCAACATTTTTCAAGTGCTCCACTTTCTTACTTAATTAAAATCATAATGTTGTCTCCATTTACAATGAAATGGCAGCCACACACATTGCATAATTGAAATGATAACATTTTATTTCTTTATTTTATTATGCTAGTGCTTAACAACATCATTTTCTATTTAATTATAATGTATTACTATACTTAATATATTAAACCTCCTTTAATATTATAAGTATTTTCCATTTATTATAAATGGTCCATTACCATTTAATTTGTTTTAACATTTACCTAATAAACTTAATTAAATTAATTATTCAAAATATTTTTGAACAAATAATTTACTATACTAGTTTTTACTAGCAAGGTTAAATTGTAAATTTAAGATAAAAATAATTAATAAACCAAATTGTGCCATTTTTTGACATACTATTAATTAACAACTCTTGTTAACTAATTAAATGATGTACTTAACAATTAATTCTTGATAAATCCACATCTCGAGGGATCTCGAACAATTATTCAATTTTGCAGGAATTTACTGGATCGAATTATTCATTCTAATCTGCTACCCTAGTGCGCAACGAGTATACTTTATATTGTGAGACTCTCTAAGTTCATGCCCGGTTTATCATATGGAGCTCCTTGATAGGTCCTTGAATGATACCCCACACATACGTTACAGATATTACAAAGTAACGCGTTAGACTATACAAGTTAAGGTTAATGCATATACGTATATTCCCTCTATCATTTCTATCCTAGAAAAGCAGTCATCACCATCAAATCTCTATTTACTCAACCATGAACTTATCTCCAAATTTGTATTTCTATAAATAATATCTACAACACTTTTGTAATATTATTTAAGCCTACAGAAACTATGTCATAGGGTTTATACTTGTGGCCACAAGATTTTTTGAAATAAAATCTCAAAGCATCAGGATATGTAACTAACTCATATGAGCTGAAGGATCTTATATCTATGCACACCAGACTCCATAAGCATCGGACCATACCTTATGACACCCAATGGTCAGACCATGAAATATTTTTGATATGTATGGAACCAAAATATGGTGGATTACTCACAAGTCCACCGTGGCGCTCAGGTCAAAGGATCATGAATATTACTTAACTCCAGAAAACCTTTTATTGATGGCTTTATGAGATGTGTATTGGAGATCCTCGTGAGTTTGTTCAATATTCAGTCCTTACTGAATACCTGTATGCCTATACGAGCTTCCGCTAAACTCATAGTTTACTAAGACTAACCATTTGGACCATCCAGATATAAATATACACTAATCTATATTAAAGGGTTTCACTAATAGACCCGCATCGATAAAATTAGATCAAAAATATTGTATTTGAGAAAATACTTATATAATGATATTTCCTAGCACCATCTACAACTCTTTGCAGCTACGTCGTTACTAATATATTTCGAGGTCTTTGTCCCATTTCAAACAAAGCTCTAACTCTTTAAATTTTGCTAATTCTTATAACTTGCTAACTCTTAACACTTATAACTTTTAGTCTTATTAACTCTTAGCACTGATCTAAACTCCTTTTGACCATATCAGAACTCCTTTAGATCATACAATATCTGAAACATTACAAGCATCTTACCATTTAATAATTAATAATATTAACAATGTTATTAGAAATAATAATTGTATAAATACTATAATTAAAGATTTATACAAAATAGAATGACACGTAATCATAAATCTCAATAGAGGGAACCACTTGGATGATAAAAGTCAAGAAGGGTGGAAACTAATTTACCTTGATTATCATTAATATACCCACTTGATTGTCCAATTTGAAATTGATGTGATCCGAATTAGCTTCCACTCAAAATATCCAAGTTGTAGATGAGTCTATTATCTTTCTAAATTGAGTTGTCTCATATGTATTAGATACGTATTTCTATAGTTATAGGTCAAATACTTATTACTGTTCGGACTGGACCTGTACTGCAGATTTGGTCTAAGCTATTTTTCACCCTCTAAATGCTCAAATTCAAAATTCGTTATGAAATACAATATTTTAGCCTATTGTATCAGCTCTTCACATTATCAAGAATAACTCTAATTGGATTTTTACATAGAGAGTTATGTCTTTTTTACTGAACCTACTATAAAACAGTTAAATGTTAATTAGGTACAATATTGTAAACATGCTTAAGTTAGGGAGGTTAATGACACTAGTAATACACAATAATATATAAAATCCTTATTAAATGTGTAATTTTAAATATTCATCATACCTCTCAACCAACTTATTGCTAGTCCCTAGCAATTCAAGCATAAATAAAATTTGAACACTACCTAAGTATTTCAAACAAAACGTCAATTTAAGATCACAATCACTATTAAGGTTATTTCAATCATAACTTTCAAAATTATATGTGTGTGAATTAAGCTGAATCCTTCTTACCAAAAACCACATCATATATAGCCTTGAAAAGTTTCCTAAATAAAAGCCTCAATTCTATATTTTTTACAAGTGAATAACTATTTAAAGGGTTAGGATTTAACTCATGGAGTTGGAAAATAGATAATCGCTTAAGAAAATGTTACATTTAAGGACAGACAAATGAACAAACATTGATCCAAAGTAGAAAAATTAATTGTTTAGAGTCAAACCATTCTTGCCACGTGCTAGCTTCAGGACTTTAGTTATCTTATGCGACAAATAAAAGTCGGTGATAAAATTGCTTCATAATGACTTTTGTCTTCTAAAATTGAACAAAGAGTTTATTGAACTGAATTGACTTCTTTTCTTTTCCCTTTTTTATATTTTTTTTCTTTTGCTTTTTTTTAAATATAAAGAATCATTATAAAATAAGAGTAATTTCTCTTCATAATACTTTTCTACAATCTTTTATCATCCTTCAGCTAAGCAACTAAATCATTCCTCATCCTAAATAATGTCATTACAAACAAAAATTATCTATTTCAAAAGATTAATGAAAGTTTGTAAGCTGTTATCTCAAACCTCTCTACTTACTCATAAAAGATATGTGAGTTTAGAAAAATATATATATATATGTATACTTAAACATGAAAATTCTCTTGGCTATATATATTGAACCATCTATCTTACCATAAGGCTTAGTATTGTGCTCAAGAAATAATTTCGAAAGTTATTCTTTAGTAACCTAGATAAAAAAACTGATTTAATTAAGCAATTTTGAAATCATACCTCAATAGTAAAGCAAACTTATTTATACAAGAGTTACCAAGAACTTAAGCAACAGACAAATGTAGTAAAAATGTATTAAAAATAAATCAATTAGAATATGTTTCAAAAGTTCAGTAATATACTCTTCACTCTACCATTTTAGAACTAGGATGCATCTCAAGATTGCATAAATGAACCTTTTACTCATGTCATTCATGATGAATTTTTTTATAGAACAAAATGGTAGTAAAAATTAACACTAACATTATATATCAATTACCCACCCTCCAACCAGATTGAGACATTGTCCTCAATGTTCAAAATATAAAAAGAGTAGAGTATAGAAGATATCACCTGAAACATCTTTTATTGAAAATAAAACCTGCAAAAAAAATAAAAATCAAGCCATATAAAATGCTTAAAATACATAAAAGTAGATAGGCTACAGACGAAAAGTTAAATCTATCTTGCATTTGTTTTCACTGTCATCAATATATCAATCTATCTAATGCATTATTGAATCAGATAGAAATATAAAAGCTTGTAATTTATTAAGTAACTGATCAACAGTTGAAGCAGAAATGAGGATTTGTCGTATTGCAGATGAGATGAATTATTTTTTCACCACGTAGTCAAGAAAGATAACAACTCATTATCAAAACCATTAACATTTAACAAACCAATGAACTTTTGGTGGATTTGTAATTGTGCCTATGAGATAATTTAAAAATTTTCCTCCAAAGTTCAGAAACCTCCAGGTAAAGCTATGAAGGCATCAACATTCCAAAGCATAAGAGACATCGCTTATGCATTGATGATACCTGTAACTCATCCCCATTTATGTTTCCTAAAATATTCCCAACAGCTAGAGCTTTTGGTATGATATCCAAAATGTAATTGCCTTTATTTTGTACAGCTGTTGCCATACATCCCATTAATCCAAGACTACGTCCCCCGTATATTAAATGAATTTTTCGCTCAACTAACACCTTACCAAGGATTTCTGCTACTTTTATAAAATCTCTAGTTTTTCTAGGCTGGATCCACAAAAGACACAAATTTTTGGGAATTTACTAGTTGATGTACCCTCCTTTGTTACACTCACCATCTTCCTTGAATGATGTTTAAGTTTGTATGAGGATACAGAAATAACACAATGTATTTATAGAGCCAAAAGGTGTTATAAAGTAGAGTTATATAGGTTATTGGTTGTTAATGGATAAGATTAAGCTTTAAATGCAAAATATTTAAAATTGACTATGTGTGGTTAGTTGTTGTTAGAGAAGACGTTTGAGGTTAAAACGAAACATTTAAAAATAACAGCTGCAGTAATATATGTACACGTAGTTATGATTGTGTCTCACATCTTCCTCTAGTTTTACGTTCAAAAATGGCTTAAACGCCATCTATAGGTCGAAGATAGGTTTTCCATCCAATTTTCTTATAAATTGGCAAACATTGTCTTTTAAAGTCAAATTTTCAAATTTGTACCACTCATGTTCCTTTAGGAATATATCCCATAATTCTTTAACTTTAATATGCACATATCTACTAGGATGCGTTTTAAGAGTTAATAAGATATCATCTAAAGACTCCTTACCCAGGCCATCTCTAATGAACCTAATTTTATCGTCACAATTTATAGACATTATTTCTAAAGTGCAACAACATATGTTACAAGTTATGCGTACATACTTGTAACAAACACTTAATCTTTTTACCCTTTGCTTTTTTGCAAAAGAGCTTTAACCTAAGCCAAACATGTAGGAAATTAATGAGTCTAAAAACTCACTTGCCAATCGAACTTTGACTTCCATTAACCAACGTACATTAGCAGGTATATTTATAATCATTAATAACCTTAATCTTTCACATCTTGCTTAATAAATTTTCTTTAAGGCATTTTGAGATAATTAGGGAAAATATTTTTTTAAATTCATTAGAATGTCATCCATTGTTTTAGAAAGAGAAGAAGAGAAAGTATCAATAATTACGAGAAACTACAAAACCAACTTAAAATGTCATGGAGTACCATTATCCGCCACTTAACAAGGGTATAAAACAAAACTTAACACAAAAATATTAAATTAACTGCAAGTACGAAAAACAAATAAAGTTAGTAAAAGAATAAATATATAAAAATATGTATAATAAATATCAATTGATCTCATAACAAGGGTAATACAATGATACAAATTCTTCTTGAAAAGCTTGATTTTCTAGAAATGGCTTGAGTTTTTGCCCATTTACCTTAAACACATTGCCATTTCTAAGATTTTCTTTGCTCCATAAAGGTATACATATTTCACAATAAAAGGGCCAATCCATTTTGATCTTAATTTTTCAGGAAATATATAAAGTCAAGAATTACAAAAGTAAAACCTTCTAACAAACATCAAATGTTTTTCTTTGAATTTTTTATCATGAAAAGCTTTTATTTTAGCTTTATGAATTTTTGAATTCGCATATGCATCATTTTTCAAATTTTCAAGTTAATTTATTTGTAATTTATGTATCTATCCAGCATAATCAAGATTTGCGTTGAAAGTTTTAATGGCCCAGTAGGTTTCATGCTCAAGTTCTACAGGTAAGTGAGAAGGTTTTCCATAAACTATCCTATAAGGATACATACCCAATAAAGTTTTAAAAGCAGTTTTATAAAGCCCAAAATGCATCATTAAGTCTTAAAGACTGGTCTTTGCAATTTAGGTTTCAAGTTTTTCTAAAATTTATTTTATCTCTCTATTTGCTAGTTCAACTTGTCCACTTACTGAGGATGATAAAGGGTGGCAATGTTATAAGTAATACTATATTTTTTCATTAATGTTTCAAATGGCCTATTACAAAAGTGCTTACCCCCCATCACTTATAATGGCTCGAGGGATTCCAAATCGACTCAAGATATTTTTCTTTAAAAATTTCATGACTGTTTTATGGTGATTGTTTTGACATGTAATAGCCTCCATCTATTTTGAGACATAATCTACTGCAACTAAAATATACATAAATCCAAATGATAGTAGAAATAGTTCCATAAAATCTATCCCCGAACCATCAAAGATTTCAATAACAAGAATGGGGTTCAAAGGCATTATATTTCATTTTGAAATGGATTCTAATTTTTGACAATTTTCACGTGTTTCACAAAATGCATGTGTATCTTTAAATAAAGTGGGCCAATAAAATCTACACTGCAAGATTTTTGTAGCTATTTTCTTTGATGAGAAATGTCCCATATATGTTTCAGAATGACAAAATTTAATAACTCTACTTACCTCATTGTCGGGTATACATATTTGAAATATTTGGTCAGGGTAATATTTGAAGAGATAAAGATCATCCCAACAAAACTTTCACCTTAGTTAAAATTTTCTTTTTGTCTTAGGCATTTTATTGAGGTGGCATTTCTCCTGTCTCAAGAAAATTAACTAAATTAGGATACCAAGGCATGGTAATAGTAGAAAATAAAAATTCACCAGGAAAAGAATCATTAATAGGTGTTATTTCTATTAATAAATATGGTACCAGTCTTGATAAGTGATCTACAACAACATTCTCAGCTCCTTTCTTATCCTTGACAATGATATTTAATTCATAAAGTAATAGAATCCATCGAATCAGTCTTGGGTTTATAGCCTATTTTGACATCAAGTACCTTACAGCGACATTGTCAATAAACACAACAGTTGAAAAAAATATTAAGTAAGAACTAAATTTGTCTAATGCAAATATTACAAGAAGTAATTCTTTTTCAGTTGTTGCGTAGTTTATTTATGCACTATTTAAAGTTCTACTTACATAATAAATTACATAGGGTTTACTTTCCTTTCTTTATCCCAATACAGCACCAACAGCATAATTATTAGCATCACACATGAGCTCGAAAAGCAAAGACTAGTCAAGAGATTGTATGATATGAGCATATGTTAATAGGCCAATTAATTTTTTAAACGAATTTTAACGCTCTTGAATCTACTCAAATAATACATCTTTTACTAAGAGGTTACAAAGAGGTTTAGATAAAGTATTAAATTTTTTTATAAACCTCTATAATCTAGCATGTCCTAAAAAGCATCAGACTTCTCTGACTATTTTTTATGGAAGTAAATGAGTAATGAGTTCAACTTTTGCCTTATCCATTTCAATTCTTTTAAAAGATACTACATGTCTTAAAATAATTCCAGAAGTGACTATGTAATGACATTTTTTTTTATTCAACACAACCTTTTTCTTCACATCTTTTTAAGACATTTCTTAAGTTTTCAAGATAATTATCAAAAGAATTTCCAAACAGAATTAAATCATCCTTGAAATATTCTAAATAATGCTCAACCGTGTCACTAAAAATGCTTAATATACATCTTTGAAATGTTGCTGGGGCATTATATAGTCTAAAAGGCATCATTCTAAAAGCAGAGGTCCTAAGAGGGCATGTAAAGATAGTTTTTTCTTAGTGTTTTAGTGCTATGGGGATTTGATAATAACTAGAATAGCCATCTAGAAAGCAATAGTGGGGACGTACCACTACTCTTTCTAAAATTTGGTCAAGGAATGGTAAAAAAAATGGTCTTTTCTAGCGGTAGAGTAAACTTCCTATAATCTATATACATCCTCTAATTAGATGAGACTCAAGTTGGTATTAACTCACCTTTGTCATTTTCAGTGACCATGATTCTAAATTTTTTGGCACTACCGAAGTAGGACTTACCCACTTACTATCTGAGATGATTCCAACTTCAAGTAATTTGAGAACTTCAGCTCTCGCTGCCTCTTTCATATGTGAGTTTAATTTCTTTTGGGGTTGTCAGAAAGTTTTGCCATTATCCTCTAGGTGTATTCTATGTGTGCAAATCAAAGGATTAATATCTTTTATGTCTTTTAAAGTCTACCTTGTTGTATTTTTATGCATTTTCAATACTTTAATTAACTTACCTTCTTGTTTGCTTGTGAGTGTAGAAGAGATTACTACTGGGTAAGTTTGTTTCTCTCCATGAAATGGATATTTCAGTCCTTTAGGTAGATGTTTCAACTTCAACTTTAAAATTTCATTCTACTTATCCTTATTTTATTCTAATTCTTCAAACTTTGCTTTCCATCATTTATTTTTTATCACCTATGCGCAGTCAAGTAAAGAATATATGTTAGAGATTTTAGGATCTAATTGCATATTTGACTCAAATAAATTTATTAAACATATTTGTAAGGGATTAGTAGAACTATCTTTTTCAATATGATTCTCCACAATTGTTTTAATCATATTAGCATCTTCACTTTCATCCTCCTCCTCATATGGTTTCTTACACATATTAAAAATTTGAGCTCAAGTGTCATGTTTCCAAAATAACAGGTAACAGATTACATTCTTTAACAAGTTCTATGTCTAAGAAAATAAAATCCACAGGCTATATGAATTTATCGACTTGAATTAAAATATCTTCCATTATTCCTCTTGGCACTTTTATTGATTTAATAGTAAACAAAAGAGTTACAGAAATGCTGATAAAGTAAATATGGTAGTAAATTCACATTAGTACCAAGATCAAGTAAAGCTTGTTCAATTTTATGACTTCTAATAATGCATGAAATTATAGGACAACCAGGGTCTTTGTATTTCAAAGCATTATTGTTCTGAAGAATGGCACTTACTTGTTCAGCTAAAAATGCTTTCTTTTTCACATTCAGTTTTATTTTTACTGTGCATAAATCCTTCAAATATTTTGCATAAGAGGGAACCTATTTAATGGGGGATATTAAGTTTTGGATGGGGGATAAGGTTAGAGATATTATCTTTAAAGAGGAATTTATTTCTTATCCTATAGCTACTATTAAAAATGATTAGACTCCTGAGATATTATCTTTGAAGAGGAATTTATTTCTTATCCTATAGCTATTATTAAAAATGATTAGACTCATTTTTGTGATATTATTCAAGATGAAAATTCAAAAATATAAGACAATATACAGAAGATCCCAATCTAAAATGATGAATTTGCTTCTATTCATAAAGAGCAACCTCAACAACCTCAAGGAAAAGTGTCATTAAGAAGATCCACTAAAGAAAACGATAAGTGTATTTTTAGATGATTAAGTCATCTTTCTCTAAGAATATGAGTTTTATATAAGATTAAAAATTGATCCAATCAGTTTTAGTTGTGATTTTATTGGATCCTCTGAAAGATTGAAGGGGTTTTAAGTTTTATAATTCCTTAAGTATGTCCTTTTCAAGATTGGCAATGTTAATTTTCTTGAGGATATTAAGTTTTGGGATATGGGATAAGGTTAGAGATATTATCTTGGAAGAGGAATTTATTTCTCATCCTATAGCTACTATTAAAAATGATTAGACTCATTTTTATGATATTATTCAAGATGCAAATTCAGAAATATAAAACAATATATAGAAGCTCTCAATCTAAAATGAAGAATTTGCTTCTATTCATGAAGAGCAACCTCAACAACCTCAAGAACAAGTGTCATTAAGAAGATCCACTAAAGAAATAAATAGGTGGAGTTTTAGATGATTTTGTCATCTTTCTCTAAGAATATGATTTTTATATAAGATTAAAAATTGATCCGATCAGTTTTAGTTGTGATTTTATTGGATGCTCTGAAAGATTGGGGGGTTTCAAGTTTTATAATCCCTCAAGTATGTCCTTTTCAAGACTGGCAATGTTAATTGTCTTGAGGATATTAAGTTTTAGGATGGGGATAAGGTTAGACATATTATCTTGGAAGAGGAATTTATTTCTCATCCTATAGCTACTATTAAAAATGATTAGACTCCTTTTTATGATATTATTCAAGATGCAAATTCAGAAATATAAGACAATATATAGAAGATCCCAATCTAAAATGTAGAATTTGCTTCTATTCATAAGAGCAACCTCAAAAACCTCAAGAACAAGTGTCATTAAGAAGATCCACTAAAGAAAAAAATAAGTGCAGTTTTAGATGATTTTCTCATCTTTCTCTAAGAATATGGGTTTTATATAAGATTAAAAATTGATTCAATCAGTTTTAGTTGTGATTTTATTGGATCCTCTGAAAGATTGAGGGGTTTTAAGTTTTATAATCCCTCAAGTATATGCTTTTCAAGATTGGCAATGTTAAATTTCTTGAGGATATTACGTTTTGGGATGGGAACAAGGTTATAGATATTATCTTTGAAGAGGAATTTATTTCTCATCCTATAGCTACTATTAAAAATGATTAGACTCCTTTTTCTGATATTATTCAAGATTTAAATTCAAAAATATAAGACAATATATAGAAGCTCCCGATCTAAAATGAAGAATTTTCTTCTATTCATGAAGAACAACCTCAAGAACAAGTGTCATTAAGAAGATCCACTAAAGAAAACGATAAGTGTATTTTTAGATGATTTTGTCATCTTTCTCTAAGAATATGAGTTTTATATAAGATTATAAATTGATCCAATCAGTTTTAGTTATGATTTTATTGGATCCTCTGAAAGATTGAGGGGTTTTAAGTTTTATAATCCCTCAAGTATATCCTTTTCAAGATTGTAAATGTTACATTTCTTGAGGATATTAAGTTTTGGGATGGGGGATAAGGTTAGACATATTATCTTGGAAGAGGAATTTATTTCTCATCCTATAGCTACTATTAAAAATGATTAGACTCCTTTTTATGATATTATTCAAGATGCAAATTCAGAAATATAAGACAATATATAGAAGCTCCCAATCTAAAATGAAGAATTTGCTTCTATTCATGAAGAGCAACCTCAACAACCTCAAGAACAAGTGTCATTAAGAAGATCCACTAAAGAAAAAAATAAGTGCAGTTTTAGATGATTGTGTCATCTTTCTTTAAGAATATAAGTTTTATATAAGATTGAAAATTGATCCAATCAGTTTTAGTTGTGATTTTATTGGATCCTCTGAAAGATTGAAGGGTTTTAAGTTTTATAATCCCTCAAGTATGTCTTTTTCAAGATTGGCAATGTTAAATTTCTTGAGGATATTAAGTTTTGGGATAGGGGATAAGGTTAGAGATATTATCTTTGAAGAGAAATTTATTTCTCATCCTATAGCTACTATTAAAAATGATTAGACTCCTTTTTTTTGATATTATTCAAGATGCAAATTCAGAAATATAAGACAATAAATAGAAGCTCCCAATCTAAAATGAGAAATTTATTGATCCAAGCTAAATAAAATTTTAATTCTTATCAAGGGAGTGAGGCCATGGAAGATAAGACTAAATCCAAAAAGAAAATGAGGTTTAGGATCTTCTCGAGCTACTTAAAGGTTTGAAAACTATTGGTTAAAATTGGATATTTAAGACCATAAAGGATTCAAAAGATAACATTGAAAGATAGAAAGCGCGTCTCACCGCTAGGGTTTCATATAGAAGGGAGGTATTAATTACAATAAGACTTTCTCTCTAGTATCAACGAAACACTATTTTAGAATTATCGTCACTTGTAGCTAAATTTGATTTGGAGCTACATAAATTGGACACAATGATTGCATTTCTCAATGGTGATATTAAGAAAATGATATATATGGTGTAATTAAAATCTTTATGTCTGGATATCCAAAAAATATGGTCTATAAATTAACAAGTCCATCTATAGTCTTAAGCAAGCATTCCATCAATGGTATCACAAGTTTCATCAAGTAATTAATTACCTCTTTCAACTTTGAAAAAAATGCAGTTGATGAATGTATATATCACAAGTTTAGTGGGAGTAAGTTTATTTTTCTAGTTTTGTATGTCAATAACATATAACTAGCAAGCAGTGATATAGGCTTATTGTATGAAACCAAGATATTTCTATTAAGTAATTTCTAAGATGAAAGATCTTAAGGATACATTTAGATTGCACTCGATGTATCCTTAGATTATCACAAAAAATCTATATCGATAAGGTACTTAGCAAGTATGGTATAAGAAATTGTGCTATAGAAGATACACCAATAAGAGTGATAAGTTCAGTCTCGATCAGTGTCTTAAGAATGAGATTAAAACGAAAGAGATACAAAAATTCCCTTATGCGTCTCAATATGGAGTCTCATGTATACTCAAATGTGTATGCATCTAGATATTGCGTGCATTATTGGAATATTAGGTAGATATCTAACTGGGACGGATCATTGGAAAACAAACAAATGGATTATTCTATATTTACAAAGAACAAAAGACTACATGCTCATATATAGAAAATCAGATAGATTAGAATCTATGAGGTATTCTAACTCCAGTTTTGCTAGATGCCTAAATAGCAAGAGATCCATGTTGTCCTATATAAATACTTTGGCCAATAGAGCTATTTTCTGAAAGAGTGCTAAGCAGACACTTATAGCTTCTTCCATTGTAAAGGTTGAGTGTATAGCTTATTTTGAGGCATCAAATCATGTGATATGGTTTCAAAACTTTTTCACAGGGCTACAGATTATCAATAGTATTGAAAGACCATTAAAATTTATTATGCTAATAAAGTTGCAATGATGTATTCCCATAATAATAATAGAAGCTGATCAAAGTCTAAGCACATCGACATCAAGTTTGTAGTTGTTAAAGAAAGAGTTCAAAACAAACAAGTGTTGATAGAACATACTAGTACGAACTCCATGATTGCATATTCACTCACTAAAAGGTTACCACCTAAAAAGTTTAATAAGTATGTTGATCGTATAGATGTTATATTATTTGATAATGTGTATGAATAATGGGAGCTTGTTATTTGATTTTCATATGGATAAGACACATTTATGTTTTATTTTTTAAAAATAAAGTTTGATGTATTATTCGTGGAAACTCTGAAATAAGGTTTCACTTTCTACTGTAGTTTTGCATAAAGTTTAGAAAGTGTTTAATACTTTCTACTGTAGTTTTACATAAAGTTTAGAAATTATTTAACTTGTCAAAATCATAAAGTAGGACCAATTAAAATAGACATGTTTGATATCACATTTCATATAATTTTCATGCTATACATCTATATCTGATATATATCATTGATTATATTATTATAATGACTATTGATGGTTTTGTTGTTAATATGTGCAACAAGGATCGCTTTGATCCTAAATTGATATAGTTAATAGAACAAATTTTATTTAAGGAAATGTTTCAAGATAAGATAGCATTTATAGTGCGCACTAAAATTTATAATATATGATGATTTTCAGATGACATATATAGCCCAAGTAGGAGATTGTTAGATTTTATTAGTCCTAATATAGGCTCACATTTTAATTATAATTATACATTATGCACTATTTTAAATAATGACCAATTTAAATGTTAGGCTTTATCTTTTATTGGGCTCTATAAACATCTAATTCGATATGGATTTATTATGTGTAGAAATCTAATTCTAGTTAAATTATGATTGATGTGATTATAGTTTAACCTAGTATACAAAGACCTCATATAGAGTTGTGATTTCCAAGTCAAATTATTAGACATAAAGCTCTTCCTCCTTTTTCTATCACAGAGAAAATATCCTATTGAGCACTACATAGATTTTATTGTGGAAGACTGTTATACCTTCATGTTCTCATTAAAAGCTGTTAATCCTTGTGTTTAAGTTGTTATGGATTTGTCAGGTATGTGTTTCTCAACATCCATCTTAATAATTTGACATGATATTTTTAGAATTTGTATTATGTGAATATGAATCCTATTTATATCTATATCTAATAGAATAAGCTTTCTCACTAGTAAAAAGTTAAAAAAAAAAAAAAACTTATACATACATCTTCTTCTCGTGTGAAATTTAATAAGAAAATCCTTAAAAGGACATTTTTATTCTTAGAATTTGGTTTAATTCTCAATTTTATCCTACAAATTTTTAGAAAGTCAATTTTGTCTTAGTCCATTAGTCTCTTGTTGTTTAAGTCAAAAAAGATGTTTTTTTTTATACAATGACATTCTTATCCTTACTATAATGCAAGTGGCACAATTTTAAACATGTGACACATTATGATAAATTTAAACTTGAAGTATTTATTTTTTTAAATTTTAATAAATAATAAAATAAATATCTCTAAGATGTTTTCCAAAATATTGGAGAAGATAGCCATCATGCATTATTGGAAGGTGGCGGGTGCTTTGCAAAGTCCAAATGGCATCCTCCGAAAAGTAAATGTACCATAAAGTCATGTGAATATTGTCTTCTTTTAGTCTTCGAGAGATATTGCTATTGGATTGTAGCCCGAATATCCATCTATAAAGCGGTAGTACTCATGTTCGGTAAGTCGGTCCAACATTAGATCAATGAAAGGTAATGGAAAGTAATATTTTTTGTGACTATGTTTAGCTTACAATAGTCCATGAAAACTCTTCATCCGGTGACTGTGTGATGAGGTCAATTCATTGTTTTTATTGGTCACCACAATGAATTCTCATTTCTTTAGTACACATTGTACAAGACTAACCCACAAACTATCAGATGCCTACATCTAGCCACTTGATAATCACGTCTTTTATAAATGGATTCAATCTTCAATGTTGTTCAATAGGCATCATGTGTCCTTCTTCAAGTAGGATCTTTTGCATGCAAAAGAAATAATTATCCCTCGAATGTTGGCGATTGTCCATCCTATGATTTTCTTGTACTATCTCAGTACCCTCAAAAGTTTTTATTTCTATTTCTCATCAAGATCATTAGAATTAATAACAAGAAGAGCAGAAAAGTTACCAAGAATTACATACCTCAAATGACTCAGAAATGGCTTGAGCTCAAGTATGAGTGGCTACCCTATAGAGGGCTTACGCACCTCTAATGTTATTGATATCTCTAATGGTTCAAACTAAGGTTTAAAGAGACCATACCTAGGTGAAGTGTTGAGTGTATTCATATACTCTATTGCTTCAAGGTTCTCTACTTCATTCCCATTGATGATGACATCTTTTGAAGAGTCTCTAATGGTATCGATGCTGAAAACTTTATGTATATCTTTATCAATCTTATCATGGTTCAAGTTATTGTCAGCCTCACTTAGGAATTTTATAGCTTTGATTTGAATACATTAAAGGTTACCTCCTCATTTTGGAGTCTCATGATAAGTTCTCCCTTCTGGACATCTATCAATGTCCTACTGGTTCTAAGGGATGTTGTTTGACTTTTAAGGAGGTTGGATTAACTTTGAAGTAATGCATTAGTTTACTTCATGTATTTCATAAACATCTCCTCTAAAATAGGCTTCTACTTTTGTTGAGGTTGAGCTTCAAATTCGGGAGGGTTTATAGGATTGGAGTGCTGCCCTTGGTTGTTGCTCCATAAGAAATTAGGATAATTCATCTATCCAAGATTGAAGAAGTTGGAATTGGGGTTGTTACGGGTGTAATTCCCTTTATATTATGCCATCTCCATGCATTATCCATTGGTATGACTATCTCCATAGAAATCCCAAATGATTGTTTAGTTCTCAACTACATTGAATCCCAAAATATTAAATTGCTTGGACAAGAGATTGACTTAAGGGGTTAATGTGGTCAAAGCATCTATATCATGTACACCAGTAATTTTCCTTGAGCGTTTTCTCTCTACAAGCCATTGATAACTATTAGAAGCCATCTTTTTAAGTAGATCATATGCCTCGTTAGTTTATTTGTTCATTAGAACATCTCTAACTATAACATCTACTATAGTTCTCAAGTGCCTCACTAACCCATTATAGAAGATTTGAACAAGTAACACTTTGAAACTCTATGATGTGGCACTTCTTATGCATGTTCTTGAATCGCTCACAAGCCTCATATAGTAATTTTGCATCAAATTGCATGAATGATGTGATGTCATTTCTCATATTTACTGCTTTGATAGTTATGAAGAACTTGGTAAGGAAATTTTAAGCAACATCATTCCATGTAGCTATCGATCCAGATAGAAGTGACATCAACCAAATCTTTACCTTGTCTCTTAAGGGAAAAAGAAACAACCATAGTTAGATAACATCATCAAATACCCCTTTGTATAAAAATGTCACATATCACTAAGAAGCTGACTATGTGCTCGTTTGGATCATCATTGGGTAAACCATTGAATTGAACTGAATCTTTGAGCATTTGAATAATGCATAGTTTAATCTCCAAGTTGTTTGCTTGGATGGTTGGCCTTTGAATGATTGAATGAATTCCATTGGCTAAAGGGACAATGTAATCCCTTAGCAGTCAAGGCTCTCCTACAGGTGTATTTTGCACTTGATTTTTCATAGTGTTGACTTGGCTTTGTTCTCATCATATCCTCCTCAAAGTTCTTTCAATTTTGGGATTAAAATCAGTAAAGTCTACACTTTAAAATCGACACATGATCCATTAAAGTATCCTATAGAAAACAAAAAATAAGAAGAAATAAAATAAAAACACAAGAAAATACACTAAAAAAATAATTTTGAAGTAAAAACAAGAAAAATTGGTATTAAGATTGACGAAATAAAATATTATCCTCAGTAATAATGCCAAAAACTTGTTGTGTATTTTTTAAGCACAATTATACTGATACGATATTTCTATATCTTAAAATTAAGTGCAAGTATACACTATCGTATGCAAGTAATAAAGTGACAAAAGAGTCGAATGTCGACCCATGGAGATAATTTCTACTTTTTAACCAAGTACTAAAATTATGTCTTTCTAGTAATTATTCAAAAATATAAAAATCTAAGAATGAATGTAGAAAGCAATAACACAATGTAAAGAGATTTGAAAGATAGCAATATAAAGAAAACCTAGGATTAATATTATCTGTTAATATACTTTCTAATGATTAATCCTCTAATATTTAATTTCCTTAGTCTTTATTATTGATCAAAAAGCTAATGTATTCACAAGCCTCTTCTAAAGTCATACAAGTATACCTTAATTTACAAAATACATATATTCTTATGGTACTTGTAACAAATTAAGATTCATTAATATTAAGTCTTATTGATACATATGCCAGTTAGGCATATTCTTATCCTAATTTGAAACTTGCATATGCAACATTGAATGTTACTCTACAATCATGCATCAAATTACCGAGGTTTAAATATAATGATTTCTCTTTCAAGTTTATCAAAAATATTACCAATTCATTCACCATATATTGGCCAGATATATTGAAGCTTCAAGAACAAGTAATTTGAATAACAAAGAACTAAGTTTATTAAATATTAAAAAGATATAGCAATTAAGCGCACATATTGAGTTCAAGTATTAACCCTATAAAGAAAATTTAGTTCATGGCTACAAGAGAACAATGGCAAAAATAATAAGAAAACATGATCCAATCAATAGTAAACTGATATAGACGTCGAATTGCTCTTGATTGCGCTGCCTAAGAAACTCTTGATGCTGAAGAACGCTTTAAATCTCTCTCTATGGCTACTTCAATTAAGCTTCAATTGCTCCCCAAGACTTATGTTGTGTATTCTTAATGCTCTTGGATGATCTCTAAAAGCTAGGGACGAGTGGCCTTTTATAGGAATTAATTTGAGCTTGAAAACCTCAATTCTTGTTGGATTAGGAATCGCATTACTGCTAAAGTGCTATTTTGTTGTCGCTGGGGCGCTGCGTGAAAAAGGCCTCATCGCTGGAGCGATGAGGTACTGGTGCAGGTGCTGGCGCTGGCACGGTGGTAAGCTGGTGCTGGGCAATGAAATGCTACTTAAACAAGTCATTTTTCTATTTTCTTAATTTGATTACTGTTCCAGCGCTGGGGCGAAAATCCTTATAGTGCTAAGGCGACAATTGCATATTTTGAAAACTTTGCATAAATAGCCATTTATTCTCATAAAACAATAAAATATCAAAGTACAAATATGAGAAAATATATAACAAATATGCCCTTATCATATACGCTATCGAAAGAAGTAATAAAGGGCTATAAAGTCAGATGTCAAATCCATGGGGATGAATATTAGTTTTAACCAAGTACTAAAATTTTTTCTTTCAAATAACTTCCAGAAAATCAAATCCTCAATTTACAAGTAATTAAATAAACTAAATAAAAGTGTAAAAAATAAAATAACACAAGTCAAGTAAATCAAGAAGATAGCAATACAGAGAAAGCTAGGGATTAATTACTATCCTTCAATATATTTTCTAAGGATTAATCCTTTAATATTGAAGTCCCTCAATTTTTTTATTGGCCAAGATACTAATGTATTCACAACCCTCTCTCAACATAAAATAAGTATCTCAATTCACCAAATACCTATATCTCTATGATAATTGCAATAAGTCAAGATTCATAAGGATAAGTCTTATTGACCATACATGTCAATTAGGTATATCTCTTTCATAAGTAAAAACTTATAGATCTCTCTACAATCATGCATCAAATTATCAAGTTCTAAATAAAATGATGCATTTCTTGAGTTTATCAAAGTATTTCCAATTCAATCATAATATTGGCCATATATAATGAAGTATTAATAACAAATAATTTGAATAATAAAGATTTGAGTTCAAATAAATATTATACAAATCCAACAATTAAGCACACATATTGAGTTCAAGTAATAGCCATATAAAATAAATTTAGTTAATAATTACAAGAGAATTACTTAAAAAATAAAATAAACATGATACAACCAAAAGCAAACCAATATAGACGTTAATTTACAGTTGGTTGATGCGCCAAAAATTCACCAACAATCTCTTGCTTGCTCAAATTACAATTGTTTTTATCTCTAAAATTACTCTAATTCTGCTTAATTTTCTCTTAAGATGTGTTGTGTGTTCTCCAAGAGTTAAGATGGGAGGCCTTTATATAAAGATTGATTGGACTCTTGAAATCATATTTAGAATAGGATTAAGAAATTGTGTTATCACTAAAGCATTCTCCTTTCAATGCTAGGGCATTGCTTCAATTGTTATAGTGTTCTTTACTCAGCGCTGGAGCATTGAGCCTTGAAAATTAGGGTCTAGGACTAGTCGCATCACTAAGGTGATAGTTTTCTAGCGCTGCAGCAATAAGGTGTTAGAATTTATTCTCCAATGTGCTGAAGTTATCACTGAGGCGATCTTGGGTTGTGAACGGTGGCGTCAAGTGTCTAACTCCACGGTCTTTAAGCTGGTATTTTCCTTTTTTTCCATTCTACTCCTCTTTTTTGGTTTTGACTCCAATTTCTACACTTTTATTCCATCTCTTCAAAATAAACATTTAAGCACATTAATAGCCATCTATTTTCATAAAAGTACACAATTCTTAAGTAAAATGGGGATAAAAATATATGACATTTATACCATTATTAGTGAACAAAATGTTTGTTGATACAAGAAGCTTAGTCGACCTAATATTTGAAGAAACACTCACTGAGCTCAACATTTTGGACCTCAAATTATAATGTATATAAACCCCACTCTGCCAATATGAATAGGGGAAAATCCCTACAACAAGATGATAATAACCAATTTTATAATTGTCAACCTTACAAGCTAATGCTAGGGAAACCCTTCATGATCAACTATAATATCACCCTATCTATGCATTATTTGAAATATAAATTCTTTACAGAAGAAGGAGTAAGAATCCTCATAGGTGATCAGAAGAAAACTAGAACTTACTATACGACCACGTCCAAGAGAAGCTTATGCATCACTATCATAGATCCACGAAGGAGAGTAAATCTGTATCCCCTGAACCCATAGGTGACTTACTCTCAATACACTGAAAGAGCTATGAATTTGCTCACATCTAGAGCTAAAAATAAAAAAAAGACTAGGATCCTTACTAAAAATGTTTGTTGACATCTTCACCTGGTCTCATAAATACATGCTAGAGATAGACCCTACCCCACATTACATGCACTGGCAGTCAACCCATCCTTCGAACTAGTCAAGCAAAAGAGAAGGATTTTTAACTAGTAGAAAAATGAAGCAATAGCAGTCGAAGTTAAGAAATTCTTGATAGTAGGTTTCATCTGAGAAGTCCACTATCCTAAATTGTTAGTCAACATTGTCATGGTAAAGAAATCAAATGGGAAGTGGAGAATTTGTCTAGACTTTATGGATCTAAATAAAGCATGCCTGAAAGACAACTTCCTATTACCAAAACTTAACCAGCTCTAGACTCCAAAACTAGACACGCTCTCCTTAGCTTCATGAATGAGTTCTCAAGATACAATCAGATCAAAATATTCCCACCAAAAGAAGAGAAGACTTCCTTCATCACTTGCTAAAGAACATACTGTTACAATGTTATGCTATTCAGACTTAAGAATGCAGGGGCCATTTACTAAAGACTTGTCAACGAGCTTTGTAAGCCTCTAATTGAAAAAGGCATGGAAATTTATATAGACAACATGATTACGAAGTCCGAACAAGTAAAGAGAAACATTAATGACCTTAGAGAGACTTTCAAGATTCTGATAGAATATAACATTAAGCTAAACCTAGAAAATGTGCATTCGAGATCGGGTCAAGAAAGCGATTAAGCTTTTTGGTAAGCTAAAAAAGAATATAAGCTAATCCCAAAAAAATTTAAGTAGTCTTCAAGATGAAGTCTTCGGGCACAATTAAGAAGATACAAAGGCTTACAAACTGGATAGTAATTCTTAGCCGATTTAATTGAAAAATTATTGAAAAATGCTTTGAATGTTTTTAGGCTATCAAGAGAAAGGAAAAAACAAGGTAAACCTTACAATGTAAGAAAGCTTTCTAAAAATAAAAAAAGTATCCAACTCAACTACTCCACTTTTCCATACTAAGAGTAGAGGACTACCTGATCCTATATTTAAGAGTCTTGGATCGACCAATTAGTGCAAAGTTGGTCCAAAAAAAAGAGAGCATCTAGAGACCAATCTACTTCACTAACAAAGAATTCACCGATCCCGAGACTCGTTACTCACCAGCAGAATAGCTAGCCTTAGAGTTAGTAATACTGGACAAACGCTGAGGCCTTATTTCCAGGCTCACACAATAATCGTCCTTACTAACCAACCCCTAAGACAAATTCCTCATAATTCTAACCTCTCTCAATGCTTCTTAAATAGGCAATTGATCTCTGCAATTTTAAAATACAGTACAAACCAAGGGCAGCCAAATAAGGTTTATATAGAATAATTATCTATATCAGCTCAGACTTAGATTTTGCTCTAAATCATAAGTATTTAGCTATTTATTCGAGGCTTTTGATCACAAATAGGTCTTCCATCCATAACTGAAGGTACTGGGGAAATTGGATAAAAAAATAAAGAAATTTGAGCCAGTGCCATAACGTCCATCAGCCAGCGTCGTGGCACCCAATCTATGTTCAAAACTACCCATTTTCCATTTCTCGGGTTGCTGCAGTGCCCGTGTGACTAAAGAAACTCTATCTTATGATCTTAATATGACTTGGAATCAAAGCCATACGTCCTTAGGGTTACAAAGACCTATAAAAAGATCCTTTTTCATAGTAAAAAAGAAGAATAACACAAACCAATAGAGAAAACAAAAGAAAAACAAACAAAAAATAGATCAAAGCAAGAATTGAAGATTGAAGATCAAGACTTGCATATTAATCAAGCGAGAGAAGTAATCTAGGGTGTCACCTTGTTTAGTTTTCTTATCCGCTATTATTCATATAGTCTTGTTCACTATGTCTTTCATTATTTACTTTGATACTCTTAGATTCATTATAAAATAAAACAAAATTTTAATCTAAGGTTAGTTTTTTAACCTAATATGTAGTTGGATATTTTTAATTCTCTTAGTTTATAAACTCAATAAATTAGATGATTCATACTACCTTGTGCTTAATGCTTCTTTATATCTGGCCAATACAATGATTGTTCAAGGAACCATAATGAACTTGAAAAAGGAATTTATGTGTTTAGCCTAGGATAGTTTGATACATGATCATATGGTAACAACTATTAGTTCCATGTAGGATAGACATAGACCTAAATGGCGTGTATGGCATTATTAGACTTGTTCTTAACGAAATTCATATTATTCTGATTACTATAGACATATAGGTAATTAATAGGATGAGATATAGATATTTAACCATCGATAAATATTTATAAAAAAAATTTGTGTTTTAGCCAACAATTTATTATTATGAAAGTAATTATGATATTAATAGGTTCAATAAATATATTAGGGTTTAAGTTAAAACCCTAGATTTTTTTCTTTTATTGGTGAATTTAAACTCTTATTTTCTTATTTGCTTAAGATTGTGTTTAGTTTCTTAATTTAGATTAATTTAAAAACATTCAACTTTAGATTTTATTTGAATAAAAAGTTAAGTATGATTAATTTTAGTACTTGATATAAAGAATTACATTTAATAAGTCTTCGTGGGATCGATACTTGAACTCAAAACTCTATATTACTAGATACGATAATGTGCACTTGTACTTAGCTATAATTTGCACATAATAGCCATTAATGCAAAAAATAGGAAATCTCAAAGACCACCAAATGTGAAGAGTCCTCAAACACCAGAGAAGTGTAGACCCCTTAAGCTTTTACTTGGACTTTTTTCATCTATAGAGCCTTGAACTCAAAAGATTGTGGAGCTGGCATAATTTTCATCAATCCATAAAGGAGACGAGCTTAACTATGCAATCAGGTTTGGCTTCTAAGCCACCAATAATAAAGCTGAATACAAATCTTTCCTCGTAGGACAACGAGTTGCATGAGTACTCATTGTCAAAAGAATTCTAATCAAGAGTAACTCATAGGTTTCTATCAACCAAGTCAATAAATGATATAAAGCTTGAGAAAACCACATGGATTCATACCTAAAGGTAATTGAGATAATAAAGAAGCAATTCAAGGAAGTGGTTATTGTTTACGCTCAAAATATAATGCGACTATCGCAGTATAGATTGAGGTGTCAATCCTACAAGGAAGCTTTTGGCAAAATAGGTTGGTGAAGTAAAATATTAAAGCAGTAGCAAATGATAAAATTAATTAATTGATTTTAAGTGGATGAGATAAAATTGTCTATGAATTGAGAAAAATGTCTTATGATGATTTAAGCAAGGCTTTAAGAATCACAATTATACTTTATAAATCTACTATACACTTTGATTCGATGTTTATACCTCAATTGATAGTTTTACATATAAACAATCAATCAGAAGATATGTAAAATATAGCACATTTGATAACACATGCATTTAATATAACTAAACTCTTTTGTAAATATTAACACAAATCATGTTTATTTATACAAGTTAACTAAGATCGACAATATATCATTTTGACAATATTGTAGTAAAATATCAACCATTTATTGTCTTTACATGTTATCCAAGATCGACAATATATCAATTGACAATATTGCAATAAAAGATTAACATATAAAACAATGTAACCAGTAACAATTATAATTCAACAAAAATCACATAAGAAAAGCATGACTGAACATATATGAGACATAAGAATTATAACCTCTGCATTATAAAAAATAAAATAGATAAGAGTTTAATCAAAACCAAACTTACAAACATTTGTAGCTCTTGACAACAAATCAAAGCATAGAAGTAAATGTATTACACATAAAAGTTCATCTCTTAGCCTTGCCAAGAACTCTAGCCTAAATTACAATACATATTAATATGAGAAAAATAAGAGAGAATTATCTAATGTTAAAAACGTCCTAAGAGTCTCTTTATATAGGAAATGAATTGAAATATGTTATGTGTGCCATCAATCTTCAATAATTTTAGGCCAATAACTCGTTTACCCACTTGCAGCATATTTTTTATAATGTAAATGACCGACGTAGCCTCTATGACCGACATGAAAGTTGTTGCATTTTGTCTCTTATTTCCATAGGCACCACGTTCATGCACATTGGATGAGTATCTAATGTGATATGAGTAAAATTCCATAGATACATCCGATTTTGGCCAACAACCATTTTACCCACTTGCAATGCAATTTGGTCTATGATAATGGCTGATTTGGAATTTACCATCAACATAAGAGTTGTTCATAATTAAGTCCGTATTTTATAGCTTCAAGAATTATACCAATTGAGTACGTATTTTGTGAGATACGATCCAAATATGTGAGTTGGGTCAAGCTGGGCGGAAGCTGTAGCCCGATTCTATTGTATCTCAATTTTTGGCCCATAACATGTTGGATTTGGCTTTTCCACTGTTCTTCAAGCTTATGTAAGATTGCGTCATGTGCATTGAGAGTTATTTCTTTATTTTGATTTGTACATTGAGAGTTATTTCTATTTTGCCTAAACTTGTGCAAATAACATTCATTAATCACAATTTAAGGAGAACACTTTATTTCAAGCTAAAAGTACAAAAATGCTAAAATTAGTGACATTAAATATTGACTGAATCTCTTAATAAATATGTATTTTCATATGTTCATGACAACCCCCAACCAGCTTATTGCTAGTCTCTAGCAATTCTAGCATAAATAGAATATGCAAAACTACCTAAGCATTTTAAACAAAAAGTCAGTTCAAGATTACTGTTGCTATTATGGTTTTTTCAATTATAACTTCCAAAAATTGTATGTGTGTGAACTAAGCCGTAACCATCTTACCATAAACCACAACAGATATAGCCTTGAGAATTTCACCAAGTAAAAGCCTCAACTCCATATCCTTACAAGTGTATGATTGTTTAAAGGGTTAGAATTTTTCTCATGGAGTTGGAAAACAGTTAAGCACTCAAGAGAAAGTCAATTTTAAGGACAGGCATAAAAACTAACATTGATCCAAAGATAGAAAAATTAATTGTTTAGAAATCAATTATTCTTAACATGTACTAGCTTTATGACTTCAATTGTGTTGTAATAATAATTCCAATATAGTTTGGTGAGAAAAATGCCTCACAAAAAATTTGTCTTCTAAAATTGAATTAAGACTTTATTAAACTGAATTGATTCTTAATTTTGTTTTCATTGTTTTGGGTATTTTGCTTTTTTTATTTATATTTTTGTATTTTTTATGAATACAAGGAAGCATTAAAAGGTTTCTCACCAAATTATATTATACACAAATGCAACCAACTTATTCCATAATTTAAATAATATCAATCTAAACAAAAATTAACCAATTCAAATGATCAATGAATGTTTATAAGTTATTTTCTCAACCTTTCTACTTACTCACAAAAGATATGTGAGATTAGAAAAATAAATACTTAAACAAGGGAATTCTCTTAGTTATATAAATTGAATCATCCGCCTTACCACAAGGCTTTGTATTGTGCTAAAAAATATTTTGGAAGTCATTCTTTAGTAATCTAAATAGAAATAGTGACTCAACCTAAACAATTTTGAAATCATACCTATGCAGAAAAGTAAATTTCTTTATACAAGAATTACCAAGACTACAAGCAATAAATAACAATACATGAAACATAAAACAAAACAATAAAAAGTTAGTTAAAATGCGTTTCAAAAGTTAGAAATAAAACTCTTTACTCAGCCATTTTAATCAAGAGTATATATTAGCATCATCATTTTAGTTTACTCCTTACTTTTTTTTTTTTTTTGAATACAAAATATAACTTATGTCTACTATCCTCCCCCCAAACTAGATGAAAAATTATCCTCAATGTTTAAATAGAAAGAGATAAAGTATAGGAGACATTACCTGAAATGCCAGTTATTCGAAAGAAACAAACTTGAGAGTCACTTAAGTAAATATAAACTAAAATGATGATACTGATAAATAAATAAAACAAAGAAAAATTATGCATTATTTAACCAAAAGATTTAAAGTTAAGACATTTATATGAGTAGCCCTACTATTCATAAAATAAAATAAAATAAAATGAAATTTTGAATTTAAAACACATGTATTTATAAGTAGTTATGATTGTGGCTCACATCTTCCTCTGGTTTTAGGTCTAATAACAGCTTAAACGCCCTCTATGGGTCGGTGATAGGCTTTCCATCCAATTTTCTTATAAATTGGCATACAAGGTCTTTTAGAGTCAGATTCCCGAGACTAAACCGTTGATGTTCATTTTTGAATTTATTCCATAAATCAAGAAGTTCACATTGCACGAGCCCACAGGGATGCGTCTCAAGAGTCAATAGGATATCATCCAAAGATTCTTTACTCAGTCCATCCTTAATGAACTGAATTTTGTCTTCTCAATTTTTAGTTGCAAATCCTAAAGAACGACAACTCCGGTTATAATTCCATCGAGCATATTTATAATAGACTTGTAACTTCTTTGCTCGTCGCTTTTTGGCATAAGAGCTTCTTCCAAGACCAGACATAAAATAAACAAAATTATTTATAGACTCACCAAATAATCGAACCTTGACTTCAATTAACCAACGAAGATCCACAGAGATATTACCCAACATCAATAGCCTTAGTCTTTCACACCGTGCTTTGTAAATCTTAAGTAGAGCATTTTGAGGCAATGAAGGAAAACATTTTTTTAAGGTTGGCAAGAATGCGATCCATTTTGAAAGAAAGTGAAAAAGAAAATAGATGAATACACAGTTTGAGGGACAGTTTTTAGGGAACTGAAAAATCGACTTTAATAGTCATGGAGTACTGTATCTGCCATTTGACCGAGAAATAAAATCACACTAAAGAAAGAAAAAGAAGAAAATAAAGTAAAATAAAATGTGAAAGAAAGTAAAAGCAAAAATAAAAAGTCAAAAAATATAGAAAGACCTATAGCACTCAAATCAAAGTTAAGGGCCTTGACAGCTCAATAAGCTTTATGCTCTAACTCAACAGGTAAATGGTAAGCTTTCCTATAAATAAACCGGCATGGAGACATTCCTAAGATGATTTTGTATGCAGTGTTATATGCCCATAATGCATCAAAAAGGTATAGAGGCCAATCTTTGCATTTCGGGTTAACCGTTTTTTCCAAAATCTGTTTAACCTCTCTATTTGCTAGCTCAGCTTGTCCATTTGTCTCTGGATGGTATGCAGTGGAAAATTTATGAAAAACACCATACCTACGCATCAAAATTTTAAAAGAACGGTTACAGAAATGTGTTCCTTGGTTATGAATGATTACATGTGGTGTCTTAAGGTTTGATGGCCTTGGTTTCTTCCTCTCTCGTGGCAACTCTTCAATGCCTGGTTCCAAAATTGAATCCCTTTATCCTGTGAGTCAAAAATACTAAACATATTAGTTGTTACATCAAGATAATATAATTCTTCAAAATCAAAATTGAGAAGGTTTTTCAAAGAATCAGAGTCATGATTTTTAGAAGCTTTCTCCACTACAAGTGTGTCTATCATATATTAATGATAGCATTCGTATTCTTCTCGTGGTTGTTTGCCAATATTGAAAATGTTCACCTCAAGAGTCATATTTTCAAAAGATAATTTTATTAGACCATTTCTCCAATTAATAAGAGTGTTAACAGTGGCAAGAAAAGGTCTCCCCAAAATAAGAGGGATTTTTGACTCCATGTTAATAACAAAATGGGTATCTAAAACAAGAAAATCAATAGGATAGTAAAATTTATCAATTTGCAACAAAACATCTTTTACTATTCTCCGTGGTTTCTTGATTGATCGGTCAGTTAATTGTAGCACTACAAATATAGGTTTTATCTCACCAAGTCCCAATTGCAAGTAAATAGAATAAGACATTAAATTTATACTTGCTCTTAAGTCCAACAAAGCTTGACCAAACTCATGTATCCCAATTTAGCAAGAGATTATGGGACATCCTGGGTCTTTATACTTGGGTGGTGTCTTTTGTTCAATCATTACACTTACCTGGTCTGCCAAAAATACAATTTTTTTTACATGGTATTTTATTTTTTATAGTGCATAGATCCTTGATGACTTTAGCATAAGTTGGAACCTGCTTAATCAAATGCAATAAGGGAAGATTAATCTTAACTTGTTTCAAATGTTCCAAAATCTCACATTGAATTTCTGAATGCTTTTCAACCGGTCGAAGAGTTTGAGGAAAAGGCACTAGAATTGAAAACTTATTTTTGGGCTCTTTTTCCACTGTGGCCTCATTTTCAATGGGGGCATCTTTACTACTTGTAAATGTGTTAGTTTTAAAAGTAGGCTCACTTGCAATCTTACCACTTCGAGTAATAATAGCATTGACTTCTTTGAGATTTTGTGCATCAGAAGTAGAAGCTTGTGCCATGAATTATCCTTTTGGATTGGGTTGAGGTTGAGATGAAAACTTACCTTGCTCTTGTACAGTTAAGGGACTAGTCAACTTTATGATTTGACTCTTGATTTTTTATTTTCGTCTATCACCTGTGCAAGACTTGGGTGCTTGTTAGTCAGATTTCCAACTAAAGTTTGGGTAGTTTCTCCAACTAGGATTATAGGTTTAAGAGTAGGGTGAATAAGGCTTCTTGTACATCCCTAGGGAATTACATTGTTCTTCATATATCCTTCTTATCTCACTATAAGTGGGGCAATCCTGAGCTAAGTGTTCCGCTCCTCCATAGATAAAATAGACATCGTGTGACTCAACCTTAGCAACCGTGTGGGAAACCCTTCTATCTTTGGCTTTCAATGCCTCTAACTCCGTAGTTAAGACCTCTAATTAGGCTTTGAGGTTATCCTCTTCTCTAAGATAGAAAACTCCACTGGGCCATGACCTATTTGTGCTTTCAGTAATGTTAGGTTCAGTCCATGTATAGGGTTTTTCAGCTAAGTCATTAAGGAATTCTATGGCTTCCTCAGAATCTTTATGAAAGAACTCCCCATTACACATCATCTCAACAGATTGGCGCTCTCTAATTGTGAGTTCCTCATAAAAATAGCTAACCAATCGCCAATTTTCATACCCATGGTGAGGGCACAGATTTAGCAACTCTTTAAACCTTTCCCATGCTTGATATAAGGTTTCACTGTCTTTTTGGGAGAAGGAAGAAATTTATCTTTTCAGGCCATTAGTTTTGTGCTATGGGAAGTATTTATTAAAAAATGCTTGGGTCATTTCTGCGCAAGTTCCTATAGACCTCGGCCCCAAAAAATATAGCCAACTCTTTGCTTTGTCTTTTAAAGAAAAAGAGAAAAATTTAAGCCTAACAGTGTCTATGGCTTCAGGTTGGCTATGAAATGTGGCAATTACCTCTTCAAATTCCCTAACATGTACATAAGGATTTTCACTATCTAGACCATGAAAAGTGGGCAGAAGTTATATCATTCTAGGTTTAAAATCAGAATGTGTTGTGTTAGGTGGAAATATAATGCATGATGGTATGGCTGTGCGAGTAGGATGCAAGTAATCTTTTAGAGTTCTAACGGGGTTATCTTCGGGTTGGCTCATTGTGCTGAAATTACAAGATAAACTATATGGTGAATTCACTTCCCTTACAAATTGTGGTGATGATTCTAGTTCTACTTCTCTCACGAATCTTTCTCGTTTGTCTCTAAGTCGATGCATACATCCTAACAATTTTTTTATTTTATAAAATAAATGCTCAAGAAAAATTAAGAAGTGAAATAAAATACAACAAGAAATAGAAATAAGCTAGGTGGTAAGACCAACCATGAAATATAAATACAATAAATGAAAAAAAGATAATAATAAAGTGTAAAGTACAATAAAAAAAAGTACAATAAATAAATAAATAAAAAGTACAATAAGTAAATAAAAGAAAAGAAAGTACAATAAATAAAAGAAAATAATATGTAAAGTACAATAAATAAATAAAAGAAAAAAAATAAAATACAGTACAATAAAAAAGGTACAATAAATAAATAAAACAAATTAGGCAGTAGAACCGGCAATTAAAATAAAAACAAATACAACACATTAACTAAAGAAAATAAAGTGCAATAAATAAATAAAATCAAATAAAAATAAATTACAATAAATAAATGCAATAAATAAATAAAAGAAAATAAAGTGCAATAAATAAATAAAGTACAATAAATAAAGTGTAATAAAAAAATTAAACTAAGTTAGGCGGTAGAACCAACCATTAAATTAAAAATAAAATACGACAAATTAACTTTAAAAAAAAGAAAAGTACAATAATAAATAAATAAAAAGTAAAGTGCGATAAATAAATAAAAGAAAATAAAGTGAAAAGTACAATATATAAATAAAAGAAAATGAACTAAGTTAGGCGGTAAAACCAGCTATTAAAATAATATAAAATATAACAAATTAACTAAAATAAATTAGGTGGTAGAACCAACCATGAACAATAAAATGAATTACAAAGAAATAAAACTAAGATTTTACAAAGAAAAGAAAATGTACAAAGTTACCACTTTAGTATTGATAAACGCAACCGATTTTCGCTTAGTGTGCATTTTCGACAATGGTGCCAAATTTTGTTTACACTCAAAATATAACGCGGCTATCGCAGTATAGATTGTGGTGATTTAAATTAATTGAAATTGAAATTGTAACATTTAACGTAATTAAAATTAAATTTGGAATGATAACATTTAACATAATTAAATTTGGAATTGGAATTGAAATAGTATCATTTAACGTATTTAAAATCAAAATTAAAATTATAATATTTGATGTAATTGAAATCAAAATTTAAATTAAATTTGGCATTGAAATTATTTAACCTAATTAAAATAAAATTTGTAATTAAAATTATAACATTTAACGTAATTGAAATTAGAATTGAAATCTGAATTATACAATTTAAGGGATAACAATAAATGTACCCCAATATTTTAGGCATAAATATAACTTTACCTCAATTAGAGATAAAATACCTAATTTTTCCTAATTTGTTAATTTTTACTGTTAGTTTTAATAATGAAAAGATAAAAATGTAATTTAATCACAAAATTAAATTAAAATTTAGAACGTGGCACAAAATAACACGTGTCATCGTATGATTGATAATATTTTTAAAAATATTTTAAAAAAAATTAAATTAAATGATAAATTATTAAAAAAAAGAATATGTAATTGTCACCGAAGATGATGACGATCGTTATTTTTCAGCGAGTCTCCAGCGTTAAAAAGATCATATTTTATGCCATTAGAGTCTATTTTTCCGATTTACACATTGGTTTGATCATTTGTAGCAGAAAATGACTAAAAGACGGCCAAATGTGGTGGTGAGAGGTGATGTCCTTCATCGCTCTCTGTCAAATGATGGGGCGGTGAATTGCATCGCTCCCACCTATGGACAGATTGGCCGTTTGACAGGGGGTGGTGGTGGTTGCCACCCCTCATCACTACATTTGGCCTTTTTCAATATTTATTTTTGTCAAAAATGACTCACCATTGTGTAGATAAAAAAAATAATAGTTCAATAATGTAAAATTTGATAATTTTTATTGATAAAGTATCGCAAAAAAATGGCGTCTAGCCATCGTTTCCTGCGGCAGTTACAAATTATTTTTTTTATCATTTAATTTAATTTATTTTAAAAAATATAAACCAATTGTACAATATCAAATTGAAATTGGATTTGAAATTATAACATTTAATGAAACTGAAATTAAAATTGAAATTTGAATTATAATTATAGCATTTAATATTATTGAAATTAAAATTGAAATTGGAATTAAAATTATAATATTTAACGTTATTGAAATTAAAATTAAAATTATTAATTATAGCATTTAACGTAATTAAAATTGAGTTTAAAATTGGAATTAAAAATATAATGTTTAACGTAATTGAAGCTGAAATTGAAATTATAATGTTTAATTTAATTAAAATTAAATTGAAAATAGAATTAGAATTATAACATTTAACATACTTAAAATTGAAATTAAAATTATATTATTTTATGTCATTAAAATTAGAATTAGAATTGAAATGATAACATTTAACATTTAATTAAAATTTAAATTGAAATTGAAAATAAAATTCTAATTTTAACATAATAAAATTGAAATTGAAATTTGATTATAATATTTAAAGTAAATGAAATTAGAATTATAATATTTAAAGTAAATGAAATTAGAATTATAATATTTTATGTAATTAAAATTAGAATTAGAATTATAATATTTAACCTAATCAAAATTAGAATTGTAACTTTTAACATAAATGAAATTGAAATTAGATTTAAAATTATAACATTTAATATAAATGAAATCGAAATAGAATTAGAATTATAACATTTAACGTAATTGAAATTAGAATTATAACATTTAACGTAATTGAAATTAGAATTATAACATTTAATGTAATTAAAATTGTAATTATAACATTTAATGTAATTGAAATTGAAATCGGAATTATAATTGAAATTATAACACTTAATGTAATTAAAATCAAAATTACAATTAAAATTATAATATTTAATGTAATTAAAATTGAAATTAGATTTTAATAAGTAAAACACTTTAACATTATTGAAATTGAAATTGGAATTGTAACATTTAATATAATTCAAATTGAAATTGAAATTATAATATTTAATGTAATTGAAATTGAAATTGTATCATTTAATGTAATTGAAATTAAAGTTAGAATTGATAATATTTAACGTAATTAAAATCAAAATTGAAAGTAGATTTGAAATTAAAATTATTTAACCTAATTAAAATAAAATTAGAATTGAACTTATAACATTTAACGTAATTGAAATTAAAATTATAGGATTTAATGTAATTGAAATTGAAATTAGAATATTCAATATTATTAAAATTAAAATTTAAAATAAAATTATAACATACAATGTAATATTTTATCTTTAATTTTTTAATATCATAAAAGGAAATTTTGTTAATGATTTAATTTTAAATGACGTATTTTATATTTAATTAAACATTAAAAGAGTTTTTGATATTTTTTAATTTACCTATTGTGCAAGTATATATAATCAAATCTCAGCCATTAAATTAATTTAATGATTGAGATAGCCGACTTTATAGCACAGCCGGCTATACTAGAGGCATTACCTTTCAACTTATCTCTGTATCCTAAATACTTTTCTCAATAATATTTAATTAATACACAATATTTGATTGTGGACTTGTATTAGCAGCCTTTATATATTATATTCACATCACAACATTATGCTTTTTAAAGCATTTACCCAATGCAAATCCGAAGTTATGTTATTGTTTTCATATCAAAATCATTTTCATTGAGTAGAATTAAAAATTATAAAACATATAATAAAACACTTTAGTAAAAGAGTTTGAATGCTTTCTAAAGCATCTTTTGAGACATTACAAAGTTTTGAAAAACCTGATAATTAGCATCAACCATCATTGTCCACTAATTTAAAATTTCAATTTTAATCTCAAATAATTAAATTAGAAGAAATTTTCACTATTTAATCAAATATTAAATTTTTAAAAATATTTTTTGGTTAAAAAAAGGTATACAAACCATTATACCCTTATATTTTTTATCGACACTTTTCGTTCACCTTTAAGGACAACTTCAACAAAATCTATAACATCAACAAAACAAGACAACAACCAAAATAGAATAAAAAAGTGATTTTGTGAATCCAACAACCAAAATAGAATAAAAAAGTGATTTTGTGAATCCAACAACCAAAAAGATTAAAGAATCTATAGTCATCAAAACCCATATGTATAGATAATCTATTGTCATCAAAAGCTACATGCACAAAAAATCTATAGTCATCGAAACTCACATGAACAAAAAATCTATGGTCATCGAAACCACATGAATAGAAAAATCTATAGTCATCGAAACTAGATGCACAAATAATCTATAGTCATCGAAACCTACAAGCACATGTAATCTATAGTCATCAAAACCCAAATGCACAAAAAATCTATAGTCATCGAAACTACATGCACAAATAATTTATAGTCATCAAAACCCATGTGCACAAAAATCTATAATCATCGAAACTACATGGACAAATAATTTATAGTCATCAAATCCAACAATGTTGTCACCAACATTAGTAAAATAAACAACAATAATCACGTAAATACCAACATACTCGATTTTAGGATTTGTTGGATATACTAACCTTCAAAACTTGAAATCACTCTATTTTGCAAGAAACTTGCAAATAATAACACTAGTCAAGTTGGTTGAACTTTTTTAAAGATCACCTTCTACTTGAATTTATCTCTTCTCATTTTTAAATGGTGTATAAAAAAAATATTATACACAATCTCCTTTAAAAAAAAAAAATAACACCATAAAAGTCAAGTATTCAACAACCCAAATTCTTAAAAACTCAATAGATCAAATGATTGCAGATGTTGAAAATAAAATTTAGAGTTTGTAGTCAAAGGGTGGAAACAATTTTATAAGTCAAAATAATTCTAACTGCTTTACATACATTTTGATGAACTAAATCAACTAAAATGACACTGTTTCAAACAAAATAAACACAACAGAAATGATTTCATCTTGAGAAACACTTTTACAAACCAAATGATGTCGTTTTAATTAAGAAATTCTTACTAAAATGATGCTGTTTTAGAGAAACAGTCAGAATCATATGCTATGAGTGGCGCCATTTTAAAAATATTTTAACACTTAAAACGATGTCATGTAATTAAGTAACTCTGACAAAAAATGGTGCCGTTTAAGTTAATTGTTGAGCTTGACTTTTACATACCCTAAGTAGTGTCGTTTTAAACCTACCGAATAAAACCAAACTATGTTGTTTCGTAGATTTCTTAAAAAAGAAATAAAAATATTCAAACAAAATTGTTTCTTTAACTGATTTCTTAAAAAAAAATTCAAAAAGCTACCAATCTCACTAAAAAGTACTTGTCAATGTCAGCTTACCTTATAAAAAATTTATCACTAATTTTTTACACAATTTTCTAATATGTTCTATCACACGATTGTGTTACGTATTATCACATTTAGTGTTAAATTTTTATTTTGATGCAAGCTATCACGAATTTTTGTTAGCGTAAAATTTGTAATAAATATTATCATATATTTATGATAACGTTATATTTCTATCATAAAATTTTTATAACCAAAAGCCTTTTTTTAATAATGTTATAAATGTAAACTTTACTAAATACAAGTTTATATATATGATGAAGTTTTGAGCCATGAGGTTCTTAAGTTTATTTTGCAAATGTACGAGCATAAAAATGCAGAGGTAGTATAAAGTGATTAATTAGAAAAGAATTATAATGGATTTGAAATGTTTGAGGTTGTCAAAAAATCAGAAGAAACCCATAAAAGTGCACTCAATGTAATAGCAAAGTCCCATATATATCCCGTGCTCGATGGCTACACAAGCCCTTCTCGCATGGGATTAGTGCGCAAGACATGCGAAGCTAGTTTCACATGACTTCGTGAAATTTTGATATAAGCTATCACGAATTTTCGGTAGCGTAAAATTTGTGATAAATGCTATCATAAATTTGTGATAACGTCATATTTCTATCACCAAAAACCTTTTTTTAGTAGTGTTATAAATTTAAACTTTACTAAATACAAGTCAATATATATGATGAAGTTTTGAGCCATGAGATTTTTATGTTTATTTTGCAAAGATATGAGCATAAAAATGTAGAGATAGTATAATGTGATTTATTAGAGACGAATTATAATGGATCTGAAATGTTCGAGGTTGTCAAAAAACTAAAAGAAACCCATAAAAGTGCATGTGATGTAATTGCAAAAGTCTTTCATATATCCCATGCTCGATGGCTACACAAGCCCTTCTCGCATGGGATTAGTGCACAAGCCATGCGATGCTAGTTTCACATGACTTCTCTTTTTTCTAGAATATCTATTTTTTTTTATTCTTTTAAGCAGTTTTCTAATCATTTTTTTCTTGGTAGAAAAGTTTCAATGATAGTGATGAGAGATATATTGGGTGCAAGGAATTTCAATTCTAAAGGATGTGAAATATTAAGAGCTTTTAAATAAAGTGCATGGTGCAATTAGAGTTGATAATGTGCAGTATAATGTGTTTATGAGAATTCCTCTTGATGCAATGAGGTTGAAGTTAAACTAGTTGAAATTGGAAATAATAATAATGTGCATTTTTTTACGAGGGTCAATAAAAGAACTTTACATCATAATAGATCTTAGAGCTCCTTTATGAGATAAGGATGTACAAATGCTCATTAAAACTAATAACCCTGCCATAATCATTTTATAATGGTATGCAGTAGCAACTAAGTTAGCAACACAACCCTTATAATGCGAATTATTGTGGTTCATACAAAAATTATAGTTGACTATTATTATTCCTCTTTAATATACAATGAAGAAGTAACTTATATGCACAACGATAGTTAGACAGATACAGATGGAGATGGTGGTGGTATTAAAATGCTAATGACATAGAATAAGTTGATGGATTGAAATATGTAAGGTGGACATTGCTATATTTCTAATAGTTCTCCTAATAAGGCATATAATGTATATGATTTGCATAGAAGAGAAGAGAAAGTTGAAGTGGAAAACCTTTTCTAGTTTCTTCCTCCGACACCATTATTGAGTTTGCAATATCGGATAAGGTATTGTGTTCTACAATTAGGAACATGTTTGTGGAAAAGTCATATGATGACAAAAGTGCACTTTATCAGGCTTTTAGCTTGCTAGCACTTAACCATAGTTGGAGCTTCAACTTTTTAAGGTCAACAAAAGATTATTTTGAGGTGAAATGCAATAATTAAAGATGAAAATAATAAGTATATGTAGCGATGACAGATGCTTGTTGTGTATTTTTATATGTATATACTTTTAACGCAAGGGCACGTTATCGCAACAAGTAAATATGATGAGAAAAGTATCAATCCCATAAAAAATTATTTTACTACTTGCTAAGTACTAAAATTGTGTCCTCCTACTCTTATTCAAACTATTGGCAATTCAATGATTTTGATATCTAAACTAACTAAACAAAAAGAATAATTACAGGAATTAAGTAAAGAGAACAAATGTGATAGCACCAATACTTAAATGCCTAATATTACAATAATTCATCAATACTTCACTTGAATCCAATTACTCCCGTTAGAACTATTAATATGATTTGTTAACCAAGAGCTCTAATATCCTCACAAGTCTCTTCCGATGGTTAAGTGAATATATCTCATTCATTCAATTATTAATGTTCCTATGATAATGAAATTGAAATAAGATTCATTAAGAATAAGTTGTCTAAATGGTCATATATGCCATATGAGTATATTCCTATCTCATATGGAACTCATGCTTTTACACAATGATCATACATCAATCTATTCATGGCCAACACAAAATTCTTTTTTTTAAGTTCATTAAGGTTCCCAAATCAATTTAATACATTGTCATGTAATTAGAAGCATTAAGTATAGAACAAATTGAACAATTCAATAACAACATGATGAATAAGAGAAAATAATCAATCCAAGCTACATATTGAGTTCACATTGTAATCCTAACAATAAAACTTAGTTCATAATTGTAAACATAAGTTCAGAGCATCTAACAACATCATTATACATATTAGAATCAACAACAAGTACGAAATTAAAGAAAAGAGAAAATTTTCCTTGATGCAACAGTGGTGTTCTTCCTCTAATATGTAGAATTCTTTATCCTTCTTGTTGATTCTTGCTTTCAAGTCCAAATGATGTGTTTAATTTTGTTTTCTCTACTGCCCCACCTATTTTTGGCTCAATAATTAGTGTTTATATAAGCTTAGGGTTGTAAAAATAGGATAATATTGCCCTTAAAAGAGTGCCCAGCATCCAGTTCCGTGACATTGGGATTCAATGTCATTGTGCGGGAGCTACTGATTTCAATGCTACAGCCAATGCCTCAGCATTGCACTATAGTGTATAAATAGTAACCATATGCACTATTCATTATACTGTAGCAATACCATTGTTCATCCAAATTTTTTATTGGCATTATTATAATACTGTTTGCATTTTGAACATTTTAGTCCCCTCTTGGATTCTTATATCAAATAACTTCGTTTTCATTCGGTTTTCAGTATGTTTGCACCGATAGTTCTTAAATCTATAAAACAACATTAATATGCATAAATGGCCAAATTATTGGGATAAATTGAACAAACATTAAGTTTAGGAGGATAAAATATTTTATATAATTACGCTGTATCAAATACCCCCAAACTCAAAAGTTTGCTTGTCCTCGAGAAAAGATAGATAAAAATAAATAAATAAATTCAAAAATAAAATTATAGGCTAGCAGTTGATTAATAGTTATTCTCAAAGGTTGCATTGTCTATAACTCTTAAAAATCTTTAAATACTATGAGTATTCAATTGGCCTAATCATTATGCTTATTTCACCCTACAAGTGATTACTTTGTATATGTGTGTGCATAGTCATTATTGTCAGTTAAATGCACTTGGGATGGTTTATGTCTACAAAAAGGTATATAGTCTCTATAGAATTGTTTTTTAAAAATTTACACTCCATAGGCTTGCTTTTTATATCACTTTCCACTAATGTAGTAAAAAATAATTAAGGATGAAATAGGACTTTAATAAGCTTGTAATGTATGACTAAAGTGAATGTAGGATAATATGGATTTAATTTCGATTCAAGTTACACCATAAACATATATTCATACTTTTGATCATCAAACCCTTCATCTCATTTCCAAATAATACACCCAAACTTAATTTAAAACTTTCTTTATTGCTCTTTATTATCAATTGTTTTATAAGAGCATATATATATTTTTTCCTTATATTTTCTTACTTTTCTTCTTTTTTTTTTGAACAAAATGATATTTCAAATCACTATATCCCCAAACTTAGAATTTGTATAACCCTTTTAAACGAAAATAACCATAACCATTATGCTTTTGGTGTGAGGGATGATAATGATAGAACAATATGTAAAAGTTTTTTTAAGGCATTATCATAGTTAACAAAGAAAGAGGGCCATTAGGCTCAAAATGGGTGACTATGGATAAATATATATCGGTAGGTTTGAAAGGCTCAAACGATCTAAACATGGCTTAAAATCACTTCCTTAATCATGTATGTCTTAGAATTTTGCCTCAAGTGATAATAAAAGAAGTTCTAGAGTGTATTTGAGACCTTTTGTGTTCTTGTTGTGCATAAACTTTCTCTAGGTCAGTAACTAACTTAACAATCTAACTATGTGCTCAATGTATTCTAAGTAATCACAAATAAGATAAAACTTACAATCAAAATCAAACATATGAACAAATATAACATCTATTGATTCTAAAAGTTATAGTTTTTGCACTTAGTTTTATCATGGACTAATAATCATCTTAAACCCAAAATATAGCACAAAATACATAAAACACACCAAACTAACAACAACAACAACAACATGCAAATTTAAAAAAATTGCAAATACATATAAATAAGTAAACCTAAAAAAAATACAGATAAATATGTAAGGTCATTTGAAAATGTGAAAGTGTTTCCCTCCCTCAAACTTAATTTATGACATGTCCGTATGGCATCAACAAAATTATAAAACTGAAACACTTCCCTGAATGATGTGCTAAGGCCTCACTCACGCCTTCCATAACATTCGTATTATCCCCTTAATCATTGTCATTAATTTCTGCCGGAGCTTGATTAAGTAGCAAGGGTTGTTCATCATTTCATTGCATTTATGCTTCAATGTAACAGTGATCCTTCAACTAAATTCAAATCTCCAAACTTTTCTAAATCTCACCATAACAATAATATTAATCTCCCTCAAACAACCACAATGCGTAGTAATTTATGTGTAAATAAATTGTAATACTTCCCAATTAATTTACAAATACAAGCCTCAACCAACAATTCACTCTACAACACAATTCATTATTACCACTCCACAATATAGTTCAAACACTAACATGATAAGTATTTCATCAATAATTAAGTGCGAGGACACAAAAATAGGTACCTTGGACAATGAAACCATTAATCTCAAATTCGGAGTGCCCTTTAAATTTTTGATGAAACCTTCATGTTTTGGTAAAAATTGGAGTTAATAAAGAATGAACATGTGTTTTTGATGTTCTTGTTCTATCACAACACAAAATCAAAGATCAAAGCTAATGATTGAAGAACCAAGGTCAAGATTCAAGATTCAAGATTCAAGCTTCAAGTCAAAGAAAAGCGAGAAGCACATCAAGGAGTCACTTTGATTTATTTTTCTACTCGTTCTTTATCATTATGTTCTTGTTGTTGATGATCTTTATGAATTGGTTTGATACTTTTGCTTTTTTGATGGGCTAACTGTTAGGGTCGGTACTTACGTGCCATCCTTGAATGTACATACACTTGTGTATTTATACAAGTGTACATTCTCATTAAATCGCTTATACAAATTAATATGGTACTATGCAATGTAACAATACAGAAATTGTGCTATCTGAAGGAGTCCAGATCAGATCTAAAGAAGTTTAGATAAGGGCTCGTAGTTAGTCATGTTGAGAGATATAAGTGCTAAATGTTAGCACAACTAAGTGTTAGCTGGTTATAATACTCAGCGAAGATCCAAGAGTTGGAACCTTGTTTGTAATAGGACATAGACCTGGGAATATACTAGTAACTGCATAGTTACAAGAGTTACAATCTAGTGCCAGGAAATGCTAGTTGCGCAAGTTTGTTTTCGAATAATTATCCCTGATATATTTCTGCCGATGCGGCTCTATCGGTAGATACCTTAATATATAGATCACATATGTCGTACCTATAGGGTACAGATAGTCGTTTATAGCTAACCGTAAACTTGGAGCTCGTATTGACATATGGGTATCCAGTTAGGACTGAATATGAGACAGACTCACGAGGGCCTCTGATAGACACCCTATGTAAGCCATCAACGGAGGGTTCTCTCGAGTTGAATAGTATACGTGGTCCTTTGACCTAAGTGCCACGGTGGGCTTGTAAGTGATCCACCATATTTTGGTTCAACGCATGTCACAGACCTTTCATGGTGTGACCACTGGGTATGGTTTGATGCTTATAGAGTCCGGTGTGTACAGATATGGGATCCGTCAACTCGCATAAGGAGTTTGATATCTAGATGCTTTGAGACTATATCTCGAAAAATCTTATGGCCACAAGTATTAATCCCGAGAAAGAGTTCCGCCAGGGTAGAACAATATGGCAAAGGAGTTTGAACATATTGTTCTGTGAGATACTAGTCTAGAGATAAGACATGGATAAGCACTAAGAGATTTGACGGTGATTATCTATATCTCCGCACATCCAGGATATCATGACGGAAAGACTATACGTATGCGTTGTAACCTCAGCTTGTATTGTTAAACGCATTGATTTGTAATATCCGTGACGTGTGCATGGGGCATTGCTCACGGACTCATAGAATAGTTCCATTTGACAAATTGGGCGTAAGACCTAGGGAGTCCCGCAATATGTAGTGTACTCCTTGTGCACTAGAGCAGCGTGCCAGATTAAAGTGTTTAATCTAGCAATATCTAGCACTACCACGAGAATACGTGCATGTCTGTATGTAGTGTACTCTTTATGCATTGGGGTAGCGTGCTGAATTAAAGAATTTAATCCAGCAATATTCAGCACTACCATGAGAATGCGTGTGTGTCTGTGTTTAAGTGTTAATTATAATAATTAGTTAATAATTGTTATTTGCTAATTGTATAATGACACGTGACGCGCTGTGGACTCTCGGTTGAGTTTACCCAAGTGTAGAATTTGGTGAGGCCCACTAAGGGATATACTTGATAAATATTTATGAGAGAAAAAATGGTCATTTCACACTCAATTAAATAATCAAAATATCTCTTTATTATATATTATAATATATTATTATATTATTTTATAATATATAATAATATTTTATTTTTGGGTACCAAATAGTTAGCACCCATTATGTAATATTTTATTATTATTATTATAATATATTATATTATTATTTTATTATATATATATATATATACACACATGAGAGAGAGATGAGAAGTGTGAATTGTGAGAGGTGTGCTTTGGTCGAGAGAGAGCAAAATGAAATGGAGAGAAGAAAAGAATGGTGTTGAGGAGAAAGAAGAAGGGAAACAAAAGGGTAAAAAAGAAATTATTTTAAAGAATGAAAACACACCCGGCCATTTTGGGGTTTAAGAGTTAAACCCAGTGCTGGCTATAGGGCTGCTGTTCTAGCTTACCAAGCCCACCGTGTTGGTGACTAGAACTTCTCGCGGGTTGGTCTACACGCGGACTCCGCAAAATTACTTGTATAATGTTACACGTTGAGATGAGTTCTCTACCCTACTAATATATTAATGTGATTAATATATTTATTTATTGTGTTTATTGTATAATGTACGCTTCCGCCGTGTTTAATATGTATATGATACGTATTTTAGGCAATAAACACAATTGCACATGCATACACCCATATGTATTAGATCCCCAACAATAATGGTATCAAAGACATTTAGAACATATATGGTGTTGTTTTAGTGAATGGATGCAAAAGGCCCAGTGTAAATGACGCGTTTCAAATGTTGAAACGAGTATGCCAAAGGGGAAGCACGGGCCACTATAGCGCTAGTGGGCTGAGGCCGTAGCGCTGGGGGTTGGCTCTCCTAGTGCTGCAGCGATGACATTTGGCACACAGCGGTGTACTGTTCACAACTACAGTAATTTTGAACAGTGTTTCAAAATTAATTTTGCATGTGTAGATTTATGAGATGTAGTGAAAAAATTATCAGTCTACATTATAAATCGGGGTTTATGAGATGCTGTGATAAAGAGTGATTGATCTTCATTATAAAACAGGATTAATTTTTCTATGTTGATAACCACAATGGGAGCTCTACTGGTAGGGGTTAGTTGTGGTTACATAGAAAAATTAATTAATTGAGAATTATCTTTCCTAGGAGAATGTAAACCAAGGATATACAAAAATCTCTCTTAATCAGATTGAAGAATATTATGTTATGAGATAATATTTTATTATGATCCGTCTTGTCAATACAGTGTTAGACGAGTCACGTCAGCCTTTTTTCAATATTGCTACAGCGTAAGGGACTTGGTCGGTTAGGCTTGGACTATACCGGTTAAACATGAGATGAGACAAATATATGAGAAAGTATTACCCAATATTACTACAGCGTGAGGGTAGTATCGGTAACATATATTTGATCATTGACAAGTTAATCTGGAATACACTTATCCAATATTGCTACAATGTGAGTATAAGGTATATTCAGGATCAAGGGGTAAGAGTATAAGGTGTATTCAGGATCATTGACAAATGTTGTCTACCTGTTGGGTTTATAAAGGCCAGTATTGCTATAGCGTGAGGCTCGAGTAAATTTTAATGAGATCTACTTCCTGTTGTATAGTTTAAAAGAGTTTAAACTATCATTTTTTCGTTTGAGAGATTATCGAGATTATATAAAGCAGTAGGAAGGCGTTTTAAATCAAAAATGTATAATTAGTATACCCATGATTTAAAACGTTCCATTAGCGATTTAATGAATATTTCGCTTACATCTCCTGTTATTTTGTCCTATCAAGTCTAATGGCCACTACAAACCAGTTGGTGTGCATAGTTGATGCAGTCTAACTCAAGGGTACTAGAAATTACTATGACCAATAGATGAATCTCAAAAGTGTTATAGATTCAAAAAAATTTGGATTTATTGTTGATCAGAGTTTGTTGATAGGTATTTCTAATAACACCTATTCAGAGGATTGAATAGAGAGAGTATGACTCTCTTTGCTAAGAGTGCTTCATCTTCTACTCCAACTATATCTGGTGAGACTAGATGTGTGAGGAGAAGAAGATGAGGCAGATACCCTGGATAAATCCTTAGAGGCAACATTTATCCAAAGATCAACAAAATGGCGTGTAGATGGAAAGTGTTTTCACTGCAATAAGGTTGGGAATTGGAAATCCCTCTACCCTAAAAGCCTTATAATTGTCAGGAAGACTCTCACAGGTTTGTGTTTAACACACATAGATATTTCTAGAGCATATGATGCCAGCTTAAGCTGGGTATGAGATACCGCATGTCCCTCTCATATCTGTAATATGTTGCAGAGATTGAGAGAGACTACAATGCAATAACTTGAAGAAGTAAAGTTGAGAGTAAGAAATGGTGATTTCTTACAAATCCAAGTTGTTGGGAAGTTTGACTTACTTCTTGTATGCAATACAATAGTTGTATTACATAATTAGTATGATGTTTTATTAACTAAATGTCAGTTAATAAATAGACATTATATACAATTAGAAATGTTTATAGATCGGAATCCTTAAATTATATGGAGCTATGGTATATGAGTTTAGGTCATCCATGCATGAGACGCTTATTCGTCTAGTTAAGGATGGTTGGATTCCTAATCTGACCATAAAGACTTAACCAGTTATGAATAATGTATTCATGGAGATTACTAAACATACTAGTATGTACATCATATCCCTTTAATTAGATCGAAGTAGTGAGTACATTAACAGCAAGTTTTCCATTTGTTTAAGGAAGAATGAGATTCTCACTCATTATAGTCCTCCGGGTAATCCAAAACATAATGATATTTTGGAAAAGAGGAATCGGGCTTTATTAGATTTGGTCCGATTGATAATGAGTGTTACCGATCTATATCTGTGAGTATCTGTTCCAAAGATAACTGTTTATTAAGTAGAGTTCCATCAGAAGCTATTCCTTCAATTTCGTATGAGATATAGAAAAGAAGGAAGCCGTATCTTAAGTAAGTTAAGACTTGGGGTTGTCTTGCTTACGTAATAGTTACGCAGCAGGGTATCTTATTTTGTAAGAGTTACTTAGCAAGATAGACAACACCCATAAAGACCATGTATAGGTTCATTGTGTATCCTCTGAATTAAATAGGATACTAGTTCTATGATTCTGAGAAGTGAAGTGTGTTTGTTTCTCAGTATGCCACTATTCTATAGAAAGAGTTTTTCATGGGTCATGGGAATCATAGAAAGATTGAGCTTGGTGAAGTCAATCTAGTAATCTATTAACTAGGGATGTGAACTCAGACTCAATTAAGCAGTGACCTTTTAGCACACCTCTAAATGGGTTAAAAAAGATGTCTAGGTGATGTCTATTTTAATGACCTAGCGCAAGTTCACACTTTTTGTATCAAGTAATATGGGACTAAGTCTAGATTATCAATCCCACGGAGACTATTGTTTCTATTTTCTTCAATCGAATACTAAAATTACTCTACTTTACCTTTATCTAGACTAGCTTCAAGGATGGATTTTAACTAACTAAATTATTGCTATTGAACTGAACCTAATTAAAATATTGCAAATACTTAGAGATAGAATTCACTAAATTGATAAGTAATCTAGGGTATTGATGCATCCCTTTGTAGTTCACTGAACCCTTTAACCCTTTAGTTATTCCCTTTTTATCAATTGATTGGCTAGACACTAATTTTATCATAAGCTTTTGTCGACAATCAAATGATAATATCACACCCTAACAATTACCTATATGTCTATGGTAATCCGAATAAGATGCAACTCATTAAGATTAAGTCTAATCAAACCATACATGCCACCTAAGTATATGTCTATCCTAGATGGAACTCACAGATGTTATCTTATGATCATGTATCAATCTACCATAGGCTAAACACATGATTCCTTTCGTCAAAGTTATCATGGTTCCTAAACAATCAAAATAGTGATCAAGTATAATGAAAGTATTAAGCATAGATAGATTGAATCAATTAAAGGATAAAAGTTCATAACTAAGAGTTTAAAAGAATCAATTACATACTAGGTTCAATAATGTTTAACCCTAGATCAAAAGAAATTAGCTCATGTTCAAAACAAGAATATCAGAGCAAAAGTATGAAAATATAATGAACGAAATCATCTCTTAAAAGTAAGAAATAAAACAAAACAAGTGATGCCCTGAGTTGTTCTTCTTCCTCTTGTCTTGATTGCTCAAGAGTTGATTCCCTAATCTTCAATCTTCAATAACCTCACCTTGATCTCTTGGCTTGAATGTTTGTTTGTTGCTTGTGTTATTCTCCTTGCTAAGTCTTTCTATTTTTGCCTTAAAAGAGTGTTTTTATTGCTATGAGAAACCCTAGGCACCAGGAGTTTGGAATCCCCCCTTCAATAGGCGAGTTTAGAAGGGTATTTAAACATCCACACAAGTGTCACAGAGCTGGGTACAAGTACAGGTCTGTCAAGACGTCGACGAGTGCTGCAGCGCTGAGTGCTGAGCGCTGCAGCGCCCAGCAACCTGCTGCTGCGCTACTTTCATTTTTCGAGCATAACTTTTTTGTTTGATGTTCGATTTGCCACCCGTTTGTTCCTATGCATCACATTTTCCATCATGTATCTTTTTATGATCAGAAAACATAATTAAATAGTCACATACTTATGAGTTGGAGCAAAATACAAAAGTTAGGTACAAATCCTACTAGTGCTTTTATGATCCTATCACTAGGTTACTTTTAGGTATGGTTGATGCCTAAAGATGAACTTGGAATTTTCTTGGTAGAAGAAAATAATCCTTTGCCTACAAGGAGATGATGTTAGACATCAATTCCAAAAACGGCAAGAAGCCAAGAAAATAAAATTGACTCTATACATCAGAATCAAGTTCGGGACTTGATTAATCTACTTGTGAGAATTGTTCTCGTTGGTTGTAAAGGATTTACAAAGAGGTAGTGGGAGCCAGATGGAAGGTAGAGATCTTTTAGGCTCTATATTGGTTCAAGAAAGGTAATCCTTAATGATCTGGGATCAAATAAGAGAAAACTTTTGGACCAATATTAATGCTAAAGTTGATTAGTATTTTATTGGCTCTTACAGTATATTATGACTTTGAAGTTTGGTAGATGGATTTAAGGACGGCATTCTGAAATGAATACCTCGAGTCAAAGATATTCATGGAACAGCCCGAAGATTTTACGTCTAGCCTAACTTTTGGTCTGGTGTGTATGAAAGGTCAGTGGGAGCATGATAGTCTTCTTGATGTTTTATATTGATGACATACTGGTCATTGGGAATGATGTTAGTATGTTATAGGCGATCAAAGTCACTTGTAAGAATTTCTCTATTAAGGATTTGGGAAGAGGTTTCCTTTATACTAGGTATAAAACTTTATAGAGATAGAGCTTGGAAGCTGATAGGACTCTCCCAAATCATTTCACATCAATAGTGTCTTGAGAAAGATACGGTTTGTTAACTATGGGATAGTTAATGTATCTTATAGACCTGGTGTTCATCTTTCAAGGAAAGTGTCTCTTCAGATGGAAGGTGAGATAGTTAAAGTGTCTGACACATTAGATACATCAGCTCTTTAGAGGTTAATGTATACTATGATGTGTTTGAGACTTGAGATTAGTTTGGCTGTAAGAGTTACGAGCGGATTTCAGTTTGATTCAGGTGACCACCATTAAATGGTAGTCAAACATATCCTAAGTACCTCGAGGGTACGAAGTATAAGTTTCTCAAATATGGAGAAAGTAACTTACAATTGAGAAGACACACGAAGTCAGACTTTTAGTTTGACTTAGATGATAGAGAGTCTACATCTGAGAATGTGCTCATTCTCATTGGTACTAAGGGACTTGGAATTGTACCAAACTGGAATTCACTGCTTATTTATTATGGGTGCAGCGAAAGCATCAGTGAGGATTCGTAGGTTTATTGTTGGGCTTGGAAGAGTTCCAAGACAGATGGATCATATCCCATAACTGTACAAAAAATTAGGCCATTGTACAAGCTGAGGTGCCAAGAAAACACTAGTACTCTAATCATGTTGAGAGGAGTCTCACATGACTAGAGGGATCTTGGCTTAAAGAAATGTGATTATTTGTAGAAGTTTCTATAAATAATTTAGCGGATCCACTTTCTAAGATCATAACTCTAAAATTATTTATGAAACACGTAGATTCGATGTGTATGAGATGCCATTATGAATAACACTAGATCAAGTGGGAGATTGTTAGGGTCGGTGCCTATGTGCCATCCCTGAATGTACATATACTTGTGTATTTATACAAGTATACATTCCCACTAAATCGCTAATACTAATTAATAAGTTACTATACAATGTACAGTTACAGACATTGTACGATCTGAAAAAGTCCAGATCAGATCTAAAGAAGTTTAGATAAAGGCTCATAGTTAGCCACGTTGAGAGATATAAATGCTAAATGTTAGCACAGCTAAGTGTTAGCTAGTTATAATACTCAGTAAAGATTTAAGAGTTCGAACCTTGTTCGTAATGGGACATAGAGCTGGGAATATACTAGTAACTGCATAGTTGCAAGAGTTGTAATCGGGTGCCAAAAAATGCTAGTTGCACAAGTATGTTCTTGAATAATTGTCCCTGATCTATTTCTGCCGATGCGGCTCTATCGGTGGATACCTTAATATATAGATCAGCATATGTCGTACCTATAGGGTATAGATAGTCGTTTATAGCTGACCATAAGCTTGGAGCTCGTATTGACATATGGGTATCTAGTTAGGATTGAATATGGGACAGATACACGATGGCCTCCGATAGATACCCTATGTAAGCCATCAACGGAGGGTTCTCTCGAGTTGAGTAGTATACATGGTCCTTTGACCTGAGCACCACGGTGAGCTTGTAAGTGATCCACAATACTTTGGTTCCACGCATGTCACAGACCTTTCATGGTGTGACCGCTGGGTATGGTCCAATGCTTATAAAGTTTGGTGTGTATAGATATGGGACTCGTGAGCTCGCATAGGGATTTTGATATTCAGATGCTTCGAGACTATATCTCAAAAAATCTTGTGGCCATAAATATTAATCCTGGGAAAGAGTTCCGCCAGGGTAGAACAATATGGTAAAGGAGTTTGGACATATTTTTCTGTGAGATACTAGTCTAGAGATAAGACATGGATAAGCACTAGAGGATTTGACGGTGATTATCTATATCCCCGCACATTCAAGATATCATAACGGAAGAACTATACGTATGCGTTATAACATCACCTTGTATGGTTCAACACGCTGATTTGTAATATCCGTGACGTGTGCATGGGGCATTGCTCACGAACGCATATAATAGTTCCATTTGACAAATCGGGCGTAGGACCTAGGGAGTCATATGATATGTAGCATACTCCTTGTGCACTGGAGCAGCGTACCGGATTAAAGTGTTTAATCCAGTAATATCCAGCACTACCACGGGAATGCATACGTGTTTGTGTTTAAGTGTTAAATACAACAATTAGTCAATAATTGTTATTTGCTAATTGTATAATGACACATGACACATTGTGGACCCTCGGTTGAGTTTACCTAAGTGTAGGATTTGGTAGGACCTACTAAGGGGTATCCTTGGTAATTATTCATAGAGGGAAAAAATAGTCATTTCACACTCAATTAAATAATCAAAATATCTCTTTATTATATATTATAATATTATTTTATAATATGTAATAATATTTTATTTTTGGGTGCCAAATAGTTGGCACCCATTATGTAATATTTTTTATTATTATTATAATATATTATTTTATTATTTTATTATAATAATACACATGAGAAAGATGAGAAGTGTGAATTGTGAGAGGTGTGTTTTGGTCGAGAGAGAGCAAAATGAAATGGAGAGAAGAAAGGAATGATGCCGAAGAGAAAGAAGAAGGAAAAAAAAAAGGGGTAAAAATGAAATTATTTCATTTTTCTCTATAGTTTCAATTAAAGTAATGGTGAATTGTTTCAATTCTTTATTTCTTATCTTTTTAAAGAAAAGGATGAAAACACACTTGGCCATTTTGAGGTTTAAGAGTTAAACCCAGTGTTGGCTATAGGGCTGTTGTTTTAGCTCACCAAGCCCATTGTGTTGGTGACTAGAACTGCCCGCAAATTGGTCTCCACGCGGACTCCAGAGAATTACATGTATAATGTTACACGTTGAGGTGAGTTCTCTACCCTACTAATATATTAATATGATTAATATATTTTATTTATTGTGTGTATTGTATAATTTACGTAATAAACAAATTGCACATGCATACAGCCACATGTATTAAATCCCCAGCACTAAATTGTTCATTTAGGGTTAGATTATGAAACTTAGTATCGATTTGAATTTTGTTAATTCTTAATTTATTATCTTAATACAATAGATTGATTCATTCTATCTGAGTTTAATGCTTTCATTATATATGGCCAATATTATGAATAATTAAAGAATTATAATAAACTCGACGGATGGATTCATGTGTTTAGCTTAGGATAGTTTGATGCATGATCATAGGGTAACAACTATGAGTTCCATCTAGGATAGACAAATACCTAGGTGGCATGTATGGTATAATTTAGACCTGATCTTAATGAATTATATTTTGATTTGATTACCATAGACATATAAGTGATTGTTAGAATGCGTAATATAGTCACTCGACCATCGATAGAGGCTTGTGATGAGATTAGTGTCTAAGCCAACAATTGGTATTAAGAGATTAACTAAGAGGTTAATAAAAACAATGAAATACTATGAGACAAGTTAAAACTCTAGATTATCTTTCTTTGTGAGTTTTACCCTTTGCTTTTAATTTAGTATAATTGATAGAATTAGGTTAGTTAATTAAATTTCAAATTATAGTTTTCTGAATAAAAGTTAAGTAATTATAATTTTAGTACTTGATTGAAAGAATTAGATTGTATAGTCCCTGTGGGATCAATACTTGGACTTAAAATCCTATATTACTTGATACGATAGCGTGCACTTGCGCTTAGCTACTATAGCACCAATCAACTGGTCAATTGGTATTCCATCCAGATTAGTGTGTATCAATTTATGGATTATCCAGAAGATTAGTCTTATTAGACCATGGGTTTAGCGAAAGCTCATACAGGCATGCAGATATTTAGTTAGGATTAGATACTGAATAAATTCACAAGGAGGTTCAATAGACATCCCATAAAGTAGTAAATAAATGGTCTTCTTTAGTTGATTATTATTTATAATCCTTTTACTTAAGCGCCATTGTGGGCTTGTGAGTGATCTACCATGCTTTAATTCCACGCATGTTGAAGACCTTTCATAGTCTAACCTCTAGGTGTCGTTAGGTATGGTTCGATGCTCATGGAGTCAAGTGTGCATAGATATGGGATCTGTCAGATCATATAAGTGAGTTGTATATCCTGATGCTCCGAGATTGTATTTTAGGAAGTATTGTGGCCACAAGCACTAAACCCCAAAAAACAAGTTTTAGTATTGCATGGCTTGGAATGTTTGACAAGTGGCATTATGCATGAAAAAGTAAGTAGACACTTGATCTTATGCATGGAAAAGTAAGTGGATACTTGACTTTATGCATGAAAACAATAAGTAGATACTTGGCATTATACATGAAAAATGAAGTGGACACTTGACTTTTTGCATGAAAAAGTAAATGGACAAGTGGCTTATAATTAAACCAAATAATCAACAAGTGTTAATCTTCACATTTGATGGACACTTGGCTTTATATAGAACACATGTCCTTAATTAAAAGAAAAACACATGCAAATGAGATTTATATGGTTTTCACTTAGAAGAAATTTATTCAGCCATGGGGTTCTTTATGAGATGAGTAAAATGAAAATGAAAATGAATTTGGCTTTTTTGACTTTCATTCATTCAGCAAAAGTGTGGAAGTATGGTTCTTCATCAATAGTTGGACTTCATTCGATAAGAAAGAGAGAGTTCATAAGATGAACAAAAGTCAAAGTAGAATGTAAAGGGTTTGCATGTTAGCCTTAGAACATTCGGCCAAATGAGAAGTAAAAAGAAGAAGAGCGCTTCATCTTTTTAAGTGGTACAATCGACCATTACAGAAAAAATAGGTAAAAGTTACAATTTTGTTCTTTCAAGTATTTGGCCACATTTAGAGAGGAAGTAAGAGTTGCTTAAAACAAATTTTACAGAAATTTAAGGTTACCATTCTAGCTCTTTAAGCCTATCATTGTTGAGGACTAGAATTATTCATGAATCCGCTTCAAGGTAAGACCCGCAAATCAATTCTATACCGAAAGTCTTCAAGGGTAAGTTTCTATTAATCTAATTTATTCAGTATGTATTTGTTGAATAGAAAATAAAATTTTCATTTTACTGCATATATGTATATTTGACATATATTGGATATTCATTGAACACTATCACATGCATGTCATTATGCACTTCAACAATGGTATCAGAGTATATTTGTGTGCTATTCTGGGTAAATATAGTATATTTAAGTTGTTTGGGATGCTTGGAACAATAGGTACTGCATTTTCATTGAACACTATCACATGCATGCCATTATGCACTTCAACAATGGTATCAGAGTATATTTGTGTGCTATTCTAGGTAAATATAGTGTATTTGAGTTGTTTGGGATCCTTGGACCAATAGGTACTGCATTTTCAAGTATGGAGAGTGCAGAACTAAGTCTTGGTTCATGGGAACCTAGAGTGTTTCATGCTGAGCACAAGGGCGTCCATGAATTTGGATTAATATCGAGTCGTTAGATGTGTAACACTGGGGTGTTCAAGTAATTAAATGTACAACGTCTAAGCATACACTTTATTTTGCATTCTTTTGCATGTCAGGATTATATTATGCCATATAACTGTTATATCAATGCTATATAAATTCTAATAATTTATTTACCCTGTTAACCACAATGAGAGTCCTATTGGTAGGCTTTAGTTATGCTTGGATAAAACAAATATTTGACTACAAATCAAATCCTCATAAGATGCAGATAGATCACAAAATCTCTTTTAATCAAATAAAAAATATATTTCATTTTGAGAAAATATTATACATGATCTGTCTTGTCAATATAGTGTCAGATGGGTCACCTCAGTCTTTCTTAATATTGCTAAAGCGTGAGGGATTAGTCGGTGTGATTTGGACTATGCCAAGTAAACATGAGATGAGGCAAATAAAGAAACGTATTGGTCAATATTGCTAAAGTGTGAGAGTAGTATAAGTAACTTATATTTGATTATTGACAAGTTAATCTGGAACACACTTACCCAATATTGCTAAACTGTGAGGATAGGGTGTATTTAGAATCAAAGGTAAGAGTTGCATAAGATGCAATTGATAAGAGTTATCTATCTTTTGAATTTTACAAATGCCAATATTGCTAAAGCGTGAGGTCAAAGTAGAATGCCGATTGGGTCTACTTCTCACTATAAAGAATAAAGTATTTGAACTTTTGTTTTTTCATTTGAGAGATTACAGGGAACATATAAAGCAGTGTAAAGGCATCTTTAGATTGAAAACATATACTAGTTATATCTATAATCTAAAGCATTATTAATTAGCGATAAGAAATATTTAGCTAAATATCTCATTTCTTGTCTTATAGAGATAAGATAAGATGAGTATGAGCAATCCATAGATGCACATATTAGATACACACCAACTATAGTATACCAAAAAATAACTTTGACTGACTTATGAATTTAAGAATTATTCTAGATTTGAAATAGCTTGGATATATCATTGCTCAGAGAATGCTAAGAGGTGTTCTAATAATGCCTCTTTCAAAGAGATTGAAAGTTATAAAAAATGTGTGGATGATGATTTGAGAGTCAAATCATATATCATGACCTCGATGTTTACTAATCTTCAATGAAATTTTTCCACATAGATAATGCAAGTAGTAATATGCTCCATTAGAAAAAGTTGTTTGATATTTCAAAACCATAAGAAAGAGAACAAATGCAAAGGAAAGTGTTTTCATTGCGGTGAGGTTGGACGTTGTAAATGTTACTATCCAAAGAACCTTACTATAGAAAAGATAAACCCATTAGGTGTCTGTTTACCAATCATTGACTTTCATTAGCATTTGATGCTAGCATTGGGTAGGTATTAGATACTGTCTATCTCATATATGCAATATGTTGCATATTTTGAGGGGGACTAGGAAGGTAAGGAGAGGAGAAATATGACTTCGCATAGGAAATAGAGATTTCCAATACATTGAAGCTGTTAAAACTTTTGAGTTACTTCTCTCTTCTGACAGTAGCATTATATTGTATAATTGCTATTTTGTGCTAAATATTATTAGGCAAATCATATCACACTCTGTGTTAGACAGAGAGGGTTATCATGCATTTATTAGGAATAATTCCTTATGTTTATGTGATAATGATAATGTTTTGCTAGCTGAGTATCAGTTGATGAATGACCAATATATCTTAGATACAACAAGAAATGTCTTGAATGCACAGGTAAATAGAACAATAATAGTTTAGAAACTTTAAGAATACAAAATTGTTGCATATGAGATTAGGACATATAAAAATAAGACGTCTAACCCATCTGGTCACATATGTTCAAATACTTGGTCTCACTATAGAATTCTATCCAATTTGTGAATCATGGATTCAATGGAAGATGACTAAATCTCATTTTGTAGGTGGTGAACACAATGTTATTAATTTATTAAAACTACATAATGTGGTATAATGAATCACATTGTTATGATCAATTTAATAGTTCATTGTCTTCATCAAAGATTTGTCTCAATATGGACGTGTTTCTGATGAGACACAAGTTGGAAACTTTTAAAATGTTTGAAGAATTTTGATAGGAGGTAGAGAAATAAATCGATATATATATATTAAATGCCTTCGATCAGATCGAAACGATGAATACATAAGTAGTGAATTCACAGATTATTTGAAAAAGAATGAGATTCTTACTCAATATAGTCCTCTAGGTACTCCTTAACACAATGATGTTTCAGAGAGAAGGAATCAGACTTTATTAGATTTGGTTCGATTGGTAATGAGCTTTGTCGGCCTTTCGGAATATCTATGAGGTTATGCTCTAAAAATTGCTACTCACTTGTTGAACAGAGTTCCATCAAAAGCTGTTGCCACTACTCTGTATGAACTATGAGGAAACTGAGTCTTAATTTTGTTAACATTTGGGGTTGTCCTGCCTATGTAAAAGTTACACAACATGATAAACTTGCACCCAAAGGGTATAAGTATTAGTTTATTAGATATTCCAAACATTCTATGGGATATCTATTCTATGATCCAAAGAAACAAAACGTATTTATTGGTTGAAATGCCACTTTTATAGAGAAACAATTTCTTATAAATTATAGGGATTGTAGAAGGATTGAACTTGATAAAGTCAATCAAGAAGTTTATGAACCGATGATGGAACTTCAGGCTCAATTGAGTGAGATACCTTTGATACATCCTCCACGTAGGTCGAAAAGGATGTCAAAGCCACCTGTAAGGTATAGTATGATACTAGAAGATGCCCTTCAGGTTCTTAGTTAAATAAAAGGATCCTTTGACTTATAGAGAAGCGATGTTGAACATTAATTTGGAAAAATGGCAAGAAACCATGAAATTTGTAATTAAATCTATGCATGACAATTAAGTTTGGAACTTGGTTAGGCCCGACGGAAAAGTAGAGTTCTTCAAAGCCTGATTGGTTACAAATGTTATACTTAACGATCTGAGATTGATTATAAGAAAATATTTTCACTAGTAGCAATCTAAAGTCGATATGGATTTTGTTGGCTATTGTAGCATTATAATTTTGAGATTTGGAAAATGAATGTAAAGACCGCTTTTCTAAATGGATATCTCGAGGAAAAGATATTCATGGAGCAGTCTGAAGGATTTACATCTAGCTTAACTTCTAATCTAATGTACAAACTAAAGAAGTCCATTTATGGACTTAAGCAAGCTTCTCGAATCTAGAATCTTTATTTTGATAAAGTAACTTGAGAGTTTGATTTTATCAAAAATAAAGAAGAAACATGTGTGTACAGAAAGGTAAGTGGAAACATGATCATATTTCTTGTTCTTTATGTTGATAATATATTCATTATTTGAAACGATAATAGTATTTTACAGTCAGTCAAGAGTTATCTAAATAAGAACATCTTCATGAAGGATTTGGGAGAGGCTTCCTCTATACTAGGTATAAAGCTTTATAGAGATAGTGCTATGAGGCTGATTGGACTCTCTCAATCCTTATACACAAAGCGTTCTTTGAAAGATATAACTTTAGTAACTGTAAGACAATTAAATAACCTTTTAAACATGGCATTCATCTTTCTAGAAAGACATATCCTCAGAAAGAAGATAGAATGTCTAACATACCATATGCATCAGTTGTAGGTAGCTTAATGTACGTCATGTTATATACGAGACCTGACCTGTAAATGTTATGAGCCGATATCAGTTTGATCCAGGTAGCGACCATCGGATGGATGTGAAACATATCATAAAATACCTCAAGGGTACAAAGGACAACTTTATGATTTATAGAGAAAGAGTAACTCATAAATGAGAGGATACACTAATTTAGACTTTCAGTCTGAACTATATGATAGAAAGTCTACATTTGGATATGAGTTTCTTCTTAATAGTGCCACAGTCAATTAGAAGAGTGTCAAGAAGGCATCCACAGTTGATTCTACAATGGAGGTAGAATACATTGCGCCTTTAGAAGCTTCAAAAGAAGCGGTATGAAAACTTAAGTTTGTTGCAAAGCTTGGAATAGTCCCAAGTTCAATAGATCATATTCCACTATTTTACTACAACAACGGGGCAATTGCTTATGCCAATGAGCTAATAGCACACCAAAAGTATAAGCATGTGGAAAGGAAATACCACATCATTAGAAAAATCTTGGTTAGAGAAGATGTAATATTATCCATAGTAGATTCTATAGATAATTTAGTAGATCCACTCATTAAGACTTTAACTCTTATGGTGTTTGAGAAACACGTGGAGTTGATGGGTATTAGAGATCTATTGAGAATGACATTAAAGCAAGTGAGAGTTGTTGGAGTTTGTGCTTATGTGTCATTCTAATTTTGTATGAATATTAATTGTTTAATATTTATACAATAAAAATTTCATTTAAAATTGTTAATATTATTTATATAGTACCAAGCTTGTTACTTTTCATACATTTTAGATTTAAAAGAGTTTATATCTAATCTAAAAGAGTTTATGTCAGCACTAAAAATTAGCATTCTAAGGAGTTAGAATCTTATCTCAAATAGGGACAAAGACTTAGTAATATATTAGTAATGACATAGTTGCAAATAGTTACAAATGGTGCTAAGAAATATCATTATACAATATATTCTCAAAAATATCGTTCCTAATCAATGGTTATTGACATGGGTCAATATGTGTCTATATCTAAATTTTTTAGATGGTCAATCTTAGCAAATCATAGGTTTAGCGGAAGCTCATAAAGGCATGAATGTATTCAGTGAGGACTAGATACTAAATAGACTAGCAAGGACCTCCAATAGACATCCCATAAACCTGTCAATTGAAGGTCTTCTCGAGTTGAGTAGTATTCGTGGTCCTTTGACCTGAGCACCATTGTTTGCTTATGAGTGATCCATCATGCTTTGATCCCACGCATGTTAAAGACCTTTTATAGTCTGATCACTGGGTGTCGTTAGGTATGGTCCGATGCTATGGAGTTCGGTGTACGTATATATGAGATCTTTCAACTCATATGGGTGAGTTGTATATACTGATGCTCTGAGATATGGTTGACCTCAGCTTGTATGGTTCAATGCACCATGCTGTAATATCTACAATGTGTGTGTAGGGCATCGTACACAAACATATAAAACAGGTTTGCAAGACAAACAAGTGTGAACTTAGGGAGTCTCAAAATATGAAGTGTATTTGTTGAGCACTAAGGTACTGGATCGGGTCAAACGGTTCAATCTAGGATAAATTCAGTAAACAAGATTTGTTTCAAGATCTTCGAGAAATGCACTTGTCAAGACTTAAGAGTTAATCTTTTATTAATTAAATAAACAATTATTTTAAATTTAATTAGTTGATGACAAGTGGCATTTGTATGGCTTAAATGTTTAATAAGTGGCATTATGCATGGAAAAGTAAGTGGACACTTGACTTTATGCATGAAAAAGTAAGTGAACACTTGACTTTATGCATGAAAAAGTAAGTGAACACTTAACTTTATGCATGAAAAAAAAAGAGTAGATACTTGGTATTATACATGGAAAAGTAATAGGACACTTGACTTTGTGCATGAAAAAGTAAATGAACAAGTGGCTTGTAATTAAACCAGTTAATTAACAAGTATTAATCTTCACATTTGATGGACACTTGGCTTTATATAGGATACATGTCCTTAATCAAAAGAAAAACACATACAGATGAGATTTGCATGGTTTTCACTTGGAAAAAATTCATTTGGCCATAGGGTTCTTCATGAGATGAGTAAAATGAATTTGGCCTTTTTGACTTTCATTCATTTGGCAAAAGTATGGAAGAATGCCTCTTCATCAATAGTTAGGCTTCATTAGGCAAGGAAGAGAGAGTTCATGAAATGAACAAAAGTCAAAGTAATATGTAAAGGGTTTGCATGTTTTAGCCTTAGAATATTCAGCCAAGTTAGAAGTAAAATGAAGAAGAGTTCTTCATCTCTTTAAGTGATACAATTGACCATTGGAGAAAAAATAGGCAGAAGTTGCTATTTTGTTCTTTCAAGTATTCGGTCACATTTAGAGAGGAAGCAAGATTTGCTTAAAAATATTATACAAAAATTTAAGGTTACCATTCTAGCTTTTTAAGCACACCATTATTAAAAACTAGAATTGTTCACGAACCCGCTTCAAGGTAAGACCTATTAATCAATTCTACACTGAAAGTCTTCAGGGGTAAGTTTCTATTATTGTAATTGATTTACATTTGGTATGTGTTTGTTGAATAGAAAATTATGTTTTATTTCTGTTGTGTATATGTATGTTTGACATTCATTCAATATTAAATGAACATTATCACATATATGCACATATTATGCGCTTCAACAGAGGAGCTCACTGCCTTTCTCAGATAGACCTTTTATTAGGCCATTGGTAGTTATTGCAAGCCATTTCTTCCAATAGTAATTGAGCTTCTTTGGCTATCTCAGATAGCAAAGTACAATTGGCCGCTGCATCTATAATAGTTCTAGTTTGGCCATTCAACCCATTATAGAAGAGTTGAATTTGTAACCAATCTTGATGTCCATTCTATAGGCACTTTCGAATAAAGTCTTTAAATCTATCGAAAACTTTATAAAGAGGTTTAAAATTCAATTGTCGAAATTGAACAATTTCTCTCTAAAGTTAAGAAATCTTTATGGGGGAATGAACTTGGTAAGAAACTGTTGTGCTAACTCTTCCCATGTTACAATGATACCCATTTGCAAGGATTACAATAATACCCCTTCACCTTGTCTCTAAGAGAGAAAAGAAACAAGTGCAACCAAATAATGTCTTTTGAAACTCCATTTATCTTGATAGTGTCATATATTTCCAAAAATATGACTAGATGAACATTTAGGTCTTCACTAGGCAAACCCTATAGTAATTTTGTTGCACTATACTAATAAAAGCCAACTTCAATTCAAAAATTGTTGGCATTAATTCCTTGATGTCAAATCTGCGAATAATTTTCATTGACCATAGGCTTAAAATAATCCCACAAAGCTCATGGTTGGTGGTTGTTGTCTTCTTCAGCCATAGCTTAAGCTTGGTTTCTCCAATTTCTTCCAAGCTAAATAAAGTGTGCTTTACTTTGGAGTCACAAAGTAATAATTCCAATCTATGAGCTCTTCACAAACACTTTCAGAATAACCCCAGTAGCCAAAACTCAACAAAAAAGAAAATGAAAAATAAATGTCTAAATTAAGATAAAATTCTTTATCCACAATATTAGTAAACATTCAAAGCTACAATCCCCAACAACGACCCCAAAAACTTGTTCACGAATATGAGAAGTGAGTAAGTAATAAAGTGATATTGAATATTGTTCCCACGAGGATTATTCTCTTTAATTACTGCTGATTACTCTAGATTTTAACAACTCAATTTTATCTAGGCTAATTTAATTCTTAAGTTCATTAAGAAAATTAAAAGCAATTAGCTAACAAATTAACAAATCGGGGAAGTAAGAAATCTATGGTAAATAGGTCCTAGGGTTTTGATTTCACTCTAACTTTTTTCACGTTCTTCATGATTAGCGATTACCAATTATTCTTTTGAATTCATTAATCAAAGAGGTCAATATTAATCTTATTACTTCTCCTGAACATCAAAGTGAGATGTTATGCATACATAAGCAAGTTGATATCTCCATCTAACTTGTCTATCTACACATTCATCAAGCAACCCTTGATGATTACCCAAGTATTATTAGTCTCCCAACTTAATAATAACTAGAGTTATACTTTTCAATTTCAACAAATGGGTCAACCTTTTCCAAGCATAAAAACCATAAGTTTAAATCATCTAATCCATTTTCCATTCAAATTAGAAGCATAAAATTCTAGAAAATCATAAATGAATTACACAATAAGTAGTTAATAGTTAACCAAAAAAAAATTCAAACATGGTATTTTGTAGACCTACATTAAGCCCCTAGAACAAGAGTTTTAACTAATCATGATTAAGCAAATCAAGATAATCCAAAAATTCAAAAGTGTAAACACACTTAACACAACAAAATCTACAATAATAAACACCAAATCACAAGATTAAGAAAAGGACAAGAGAAAATTAGTTGGAGATGTCTCTTTTCAAGCTTAAATCTCCATAAATCTTCAAGAATCCAAGCTCCCAAATATCTTTCTCTCTAGATTAGTCTATTCTCTCTCTAATTTTCATGCTCTCTCATCCTTCATGAAAAATAACCCAAAGAGTTTTATTTATAAGCTTCAAATTATGGTAAATTTGACAAATTATGGCAAATTTGACAAATTAGTGCCTCGGCATTGGTCAATGTTCATATGATCAATACTTTTGAAAAGCACTGTTCATGGCTACTGTCTATTTTTACTATTCACCACGTCGCGGCATCGAGACCTGGGTTTGCATACTAATATTTTTAGATTTTGACACTGTGATTGGATATTTATGCTCTGGTTTAAATTTTTGCCCTAAAAATACTATTTTACACTATTCACCTTCAACATTTTGGTCATCTTTTGTCAAATTTTTGTGTTTTTCTCTTATTTTCATCCCAAATAGTTTCGTTAAATAAAAACTTACAAAATGATATTAACGCACATAAAATGCCACACATTATTCTTCAAATTAAGCAATTACCAAAACTAAAAGTTTAGAATAATAGATATAAAATGCACTCATCTTTAATTCTAAGAATAATGCTTCATGTGAAAGTTTTATAGTCAAATTGTGATGAGTTATTGATGAAATTAAGGATTTAGTATTTTGTATCCGATCTATACACTAGTATTGAGAATGTTATTCCAAACATATTTTCTAATGCATATCATAGGATTTTTATCTATCACTTAAAGGAAAATTTGGTCATAAAGTACAATTAAAAAAAATTCCTAGTAGCTTATTTTGTTGTTGCAAAGGCAATTGCCTTTGCAACTTTTGAAACCAATTAACAAGATGCGAGAGTTGAAACTTGGGCAGCAAAGTATTTAGAAGAAGATGTTAGTTTTTCAAAATAAGCTATCAGTATGTGTATTAAAAAAATACGACATCATGATGACTAGTATTGTATAGAGTATTAATGTTACTACAAAAGATACATGACCTCTTTGTGACCACTTTACTTGAGTAGATGCAAAAGTTAATACAAAATTTATTTTTTTATAAATAGGAGGAAACAAAAGTATGACCCATTTTTTGATGACTTTCTCAAATCAAAAGGTTTGGATGCACAATAATAAAACTATGAGAATGATAGTTCACCTAGTCAATAATTCATAATTTTTTGTGAAGGACATGAGTATAAATGTAATAATGGACATCATTGTGAAGACATGCAATTACCAAAATTCAAATTTCAACAACTACCTTGTACTCATACTATTATAATGTCCAGACAAAGTAGATTACAATATCATAGTATTTGTTTACCTTATTATACATCTAAAAGCTGATTTCGTATATATAGTGAATCAGTTAATCCGGTTGGTCATCCATTGAATTGGATACTTTTTGATGAGTTAAGAAATGTAAACATCAAAAATCAAGGGGCATAAAAGAAGTGAATTTCATTGTAAGGGGAGGAACCGATAACAAATATATATGGTCACTACAAATGTGGACACAACCACCAAACTTGTCAAAACCTAGCTTTTTTATATAGCAAATTATGTTGCCTTTTATTGTATCTTGACCTTTAATTACTACTTTGTTCTACTTTATCTATTTTTTTTTTTACTCTTTATTTTTGTAGAACTTAGTTTTAAATTTAATGTCATTGATATTGGTTTTATTATTATACACTTGTCATATATCATTAATATAATTAATAACCATGTCAAAATTATTATGAAAAATAATATAACTAATAACTATGCCAAAATTAGTTTGCAAAATAATATAATCAATAGCCATGTCAAAATTATTAGCAAATAATATAGTTAATAACTATGGCAAAATTATTGTGCAAAATTAAAAAAAAAAATCAAATTTATGCTAATATTTTGTACAAAATAATATAATGAGTATAATTTATTTCAAGGTTAGTCCTAAATCTATAGCCATTTTTTGTCTTTAAAAATATCACTCTCGAGTCTGAAATCAAATAACTAACTTAACATTAGATATTCTATAAACTTACAAACAAAAATTCTACAATCACCACTCTGGATCCTCTATTGAGACTCACTTTCTTTTAACTAAATTACAACTAACAAAGATAAATCCAGAATAATCTCTCTTAATATTATAAAATTTGCATGACTGGAGATAATGTAGCATCAAAATACATATAAGAGCAATATGAGCTTCCAGCTCACCATCAGCATAACCATTAATACTAAAATCATAAATAGTAATTTTTTGGAGCAACAAATCAACCTTTATTGTAATCCAATGCTCGCTTTTTATAATTAATCAGAATATAAACCTATATAGAGAATTGACTATAGTTACATGCAAAACTAATTTATAATAAAAAACGATAATAATTAGCAATAAAGATTACCTTATAAAACTTAGCCCGTAGTTTGCTACCAAGTAATTTTTATTTTTGTCCTAATCTATAGGACACAAAACTAGGTTTCATGTAATGGCAGATAAATTATGGGTAAATTAGTTGTGCACATAAGAACATGTCTTCTACTGTCAATTATATGACATGTAATTAATAAATATAAGAGTAAGTAATTGTCAACATAATATCAATTATATGACAAAACAATTACAAAAAAAAATATTTATATGTAGTCGTGCTTCCTTGTGGCAATGCTTGCTAATATTGTACTAGCATTAACGGATCAACTATAGATACTGTTAACGTATTTTTGGGTGTATGCATGTGAATGTGTACATGTTGAAAAAATTAAATACATGTATCATATACACGAATTTTCAGCGAAATTAAGCATGTAATCAATATATACACATGTAACTTAAATCATTAACAACTTAAGATTATAGAAACATACATTTGAAGACCTTTGGTAAAGATTTCAATTTCATATTCTTCCTAACTCCAACTTTGAGCTCACCTTGAAGTGCACTATTGTTCAATTCTAGTTCACAATAATCTAGTGGGATTGTGAAGGTAGAATAGCAGTAATTGAATTTTCAGCAACAAAGTTTTTGTTTCTTGAAAGAAAAATAAGCAAAATTTATTTTTCTTTCTCTATAGTTTTTCTCACAACCCTTTGTTCAAAGGAAAACTCTCAAAAACTAAAATCTCTACCAATCCCTCTCACAATGCACATTTTTGGCTTCACCCTTTGTTAATCAATTATTCAAAATAATGTTTAGGTGTGTTAAGCACTTCACAAGTACTCCCAAAATTGATTAAGTAGCCAAAAAACTAAAAAAATAATATTTGGTGGCAATTATACCTAATTAGGTATATGTCTCCTACCTAAACCAAAATAATAAATAACTAAATAAATATTATTATTTATTTAAATAATATTTATTCAATTATTCAAAAACTATTTGAATAATTAATTTTTACCTTAATTAATTTTATTAACATGGTTAATAGGTGAATTCACGGTGAAATAATTTATTAAAACAAAATTTTACCACTTGTTAACATCTAATTAATTAATAATTCTTGTCAACTAATTAAGTGATGTACTTAACATTTAAGTCTAGACAAGTGCACAACCCGAGGAACTCTGAAATATATTTTTGATTTGCTAGAATTTCTAGGATAAAATTGTTCAATCCATAATGGTACCCAGTGCACAACGAGTATACATCACATTGTAAGACTTTCTAAGTTCATGCATGAATTATCATATGGAACTCTTCCATACGTTCGTGAATAATGCTCTACACACACGTTACGGATATTACAAAATGACGCATTAGACCATACAAGTTGAGGTTATAACATATTCGTATAATACCTTCATCATTTATATCTCTATAGAGCGGAGATATAGATCAACACCGACAAATCTCCTTATGCCCAACCGAAAGCTTATCTCTAGAATTATATTTCAATATATAATATTCTCAAACACGTTTGTGAAACTCTTTTCCTCGGAATTGCTATTTATGGCCATAAGACTTTCTAAAATACAATCTTAGAGTATTACTTACCTAAATAAGCTGATGGATCTCATATATATGCACACCGGACTCCATGAGCATCAGACCATATCCAGCGACACCCAACAGTCAGACTATAAAAGATTTTTGACATGTGTGGAACCAAAGTATAGTAGATCACTCACAAGCCCACCGTGGCACTCAGGTCAAAAGACTACGAATACTACTCAACTCGAAAGACCTTCAATTGACAGTTTTATGGGATATCTATTGGAGATTTTTGTTAGTCTATTCAGTATTCAGTCCTTACTGAATATCTGTATCTCTATACGAGTTTTCCACTAAAGTCATGATCTGCTAAGACTAACCATCTGGACCATCTAGATATAGACATACACCGATCTATATATTTATTAAGGTATTCACTAATGGATCAGCATCAGTGAAGATAGATCAGGAGCATAATATTTGAGAACATATTTGCATAATAACATTTTTTTAGTACTATTCGTAACTCTTTACAACTACGTCATTACTAATATATTCTCAGGTCTTTGTCCCATTTCAGACAAGACTCTAACTCTTTAGATATCGCCGACTCTTATAACCTGATAACTCTTATCAGTGCCAACTTTTAGCAATTATAACTCTCAACGTTGCTAATTCTTAACACTGATCTAAACTCATTTAGACCAGATCTAAACTCTTTCAGATCATACAATGTCTGAAATGTTACAAGCATCTTACCATATAAAAAATATAATTAACGATTTAATGAAATGGTAATACCAGTATAAATATTAAACAAATATTCAAACATAAAGGGATGACACGTAAGCACAAATCCTAACAGATACATATTCATACACTGCAAAAGAATAAAAATATGTGCAAATATTTTTTACCACATAAGTTTATAAATTAAAATAAAAAAGAATTAAAAAATATAAGCATACATATGTCTTTACAAAATCATCCGGCCAATTAGTTAAGAGCTGAAGAAACTATGACGAGTCAGCATCAATTCCAAGTAAATTGACATGCTGCTAATCATTACGAGTTTAAGCCTTAAACTCTACTTGAACAACCAAATCTATCGATCGTAATGGATCAACGTCCACTTTTGTGCCATCATGTGGAGGCTTGGCCTATACTTTTATCTTTTTTTTAAATCAACTTTTCCATGAGATTGCCAAATGGTGTTTCTTTTACCAACGACCAAACATACTTATTCCTTTCGCAACATCAGGTAAAATTTATACAATTGAATCATTGTCATGTTAGAATTGCATATATGGCTATCAATCACTTTTATAATTAGTTGTTGGAGTTTGAATGTTATTGATCACTCCATCTCTAAACTAAAACAAACAAAATAGTCAGTGACTATGTCAACTGGAAAAAATACTTATGTAAATATTACATTCTTTTTATAATAAACATACCGTTATTTGATTTGTGCTTGAAAAATTGGTGGATGACTGTAAATCCTGCATGATCAAACCGTCTATATTACATGACCTCTATTTTATCTCGCTTCATTTATTCCAAAATCTCAATCCTCAAGTTATATATCTACTTCATAAGGACATCATGAGTATTTGTATTGGCATTCTATTCAAACTATACATAAAAAACCAATTTCAATTCACGCATAAATAAAAATTATATTATTTTAAAACTAGCATCCAATAATATATTCTTGCTCCATTACTTGAGTGGCTTTTTGATCATGGCCACATTTCACATCCATGCATGTATTATTCTTCAATCTAAAAATTTAAATTTACTCACAAAAGTTTTAGTAGGATGATACTAATAATACTGACATGCAATCGAAATTATAAAGATTTTAAGCACATTATGGTTCTTATAAAACATTTTAAATAATATAACAATAAATTTAAATCAAATATAATAAGAAAATAAAATTAATTCAATATGATAACTAAATTAATTACCCACTAACTGAACTTATTTACACACTTTTGAAATTTTAAGGGATCAAATATTATTTTTCTATTGTATTATGATATGTGTCATTTGTTTTAAAATTAAAAACTTATAGCATCGCCCTATATTTGTGATATGTGCTCTTTCAAAGATAAATATATATAAATTTGCCATTTTAATTATTTAAATAAATATAATTTATCATTTGATAAGGGTCTTTTTTTTGTGTCTTTTTAAAAACTATAGGGAAGGATAAGTCAATTTTCTAAAGACCTGAAGGGTACCCGTGTCCATTACTTTTTAAAATATAATTGTCAGATCTTGTGTTTATGCTGATCTCCACTGTCAACTGCTCAACGCCACCGAATGCAAATGGAAATTAAAGAGCATTGCTTACTTTTTAGGATGGTGTGGAATCAGTTTTGGAGAGAGGCAAAGGAGAGAAAATATGTGGTGAGGGCAATATAATCCATTTTTAAAAGTTTTGGTTATAAAAGAATAGGAAGTTAGTTTGTGGCTAAAAAGAAATAATACACTTAAAATTTGTGTAATTTCTTAAATTTTCCTTTCTGTTCTACTATTTTTTTTACTTTTTTAAGAAACAAATTGAATGGATTTATATTCTTGTTCAGGTCCAGGGTTGCCTATATTGTTACCTTTCCAATATAAAAGGATTATTTTGATATTTACCAAGACACGAGAGGGTGCATCTAATATTATCTCAGCTGATCCCATTTAAATAAATTTTCTAGAAAAGAAAATCCTAATTGAAAAACATGATATAAACATTTTTATTTTTCTTGTTATCTAAGATAAATAGTAAGGATAAATTGAAATACCCTCCTAAAGTTTGATGACATTTGATACTAATCTAATAACTTTGACATCGTGCTATTTACCCCACTCAAGTTTAATAAAATGCCATATACACCCTTGGATGTAACTGATTTTAGCTGTTTTTGGTTAAAAATTTATCTAATAAATTCGGAATGACCAATTTATCCATAACTACTTTCAGTGAAAAACCTATTTACCCCTTCAAGCATAATTTTTATTTTTTCCCCCTAGTTTCTTTGTTTTATTTCTTCTTTGTTCTCTTTTATCTCCCTCTGAGTGTTTCGATTTACTTATAAGGTTCACATAGAAGTCACCTAAGAAAGTAAGTAAACTTTTATGTTTGGCAATTCCATAATTAGAGAATATAAATAATTTATATTATGTGACTTGTTTAGCACTTATATTATACACATATCTTAGAAGAGATATACTTTTGCTCATCTTTTATGACAAAAGTGTTTATTTTGTGTGGCATTAGAAAATGTATTTATCCCGACTGAGTCTAAGATAATAATATTTATGTAAGGCATGCATCACATATGTCCATGAAGGACTCACCTATGTGAAAGTAGTCGTAGGTCGCGACTATGAGAAATGAGTTGTTCTCTAAAGCTCTTACTAGATCAAGATAGAATGCAGAGTCATTAATGCGTCAACCTGTAAAACTAAGTCTTCGTCACTATTATGTGTGCTATAGTTAAAGTTTGGTCAAAAGGGGCAAGTTTAAGATATAGTTCACTTAGCTTCCTCAAATAGATTCTATAAGACTAAGTATAAGTTCAAATTCGAAAAACACCTATACATACTATGTATAAATTATTGCTCAAATATATTTTTCTATTATTGATTATGTATTATATTTTCTTATATATTAAAATTTTTATGTATATATAAAAAAAGTTTTTTAATCTTTTGTAGGGAACTATTGAAGAAAATTTTGTTTTAAAAAAAAACCTTGTATATCACTTTATAAATTACATAATTTACATATAGTAATTAGTAATAAAGTATAATCATTATATATAATTATAATATTTTTAATTAACCATTAAACTTAAGCTAAATGTGTGAGTTATAATATTTATATATTATTATTATTATTTGGGGATTTTATATATATTAAATATTAGAGAATTAAAAATATTTATTTATAATAATATTATTGTTATGAGAGGTACAACCACATTGCATGAAAAGCTAAAACCCAACTCCTTCATCACCTTCAAATTGTGGAAATCAGCACTGTACCATTAACACCATCAAATCCTCATTGCGGTTACCATTTTCACATCTCCATTCCATCCGACTTCACCTTCCCTGGTAAATGACTTACTGGAGTTCTCACCCAAGATTATCATTCGCCCATATCTCTATTTGATCCAAATTCACCATTCCCTATACTTGAGTTTTCACCCATGACTATTATAGAATTTGTTAGGCTGGTGGGGTCTATTGGGCTGATTAATGGGTGTGCCTAGCATTCTTGGTTTGGGCTCAAATACGAGCTTTTGGCCCGCACATAAAATGAAAACAATTCAGTACCTCAACAATTAAATAATGAGAGAACTAAATTTTTCTCTAAAACTAAATTTTTACTTAAGTAAATATAGACATGTGACTGGTATTTAAAAAAAATAGTAAACAAATACGAGTAATGCTAGATATCTCAAATTGTATTTTAAAAAGTGATGTGTCAAACAATTATTTGGTAGTAAAATAATATAAATTCTAAAAGTATTTATTAAATTTAATAATCATTTGGTAATAATTCTAAAATTATTCACCATTCCTTGATACTTGAGTTCTCACCTATGATTACTATAGAATTTGTTAGGTTGGTGGGGTTTATTAGGCGTCTTAATGGGTGTGCTTAGCATTCTTGGTTTGAGCTCAAATGTAAGCTTTTGGCCCGCACTTAAAATGAAAACAATTTAGTACCTCAACAACTAGATATTGAGAGAACTAAAATTTTCTCTAAAACTAAATATTTACTTAAGTAAATATAGACATGTGATTGGTAATTAAAAAAAATAGTAAACAAATACGAGTAATGCTCTCAAATTGTATTTTAAAATGTGATGTGTCAAAAAATTATTTGGTAATAAAATAGTATAAATTCTAAAATTATTTATTAAATTTAATAATCATCTGGTAATAATTCTAAAATTATTCACCATTCCCTAGTACTTGAGTTCTCACCTATAATTACTATAGAATTTGTTAGGCCGGTGGGGTCTATTGGGTGGCTTAATGGGTGTGCCTAGCATTCTTGGTTTAGGCTCAAATACGGGCTTTTGGTCCGCACTTAAAATGAAAACAATTCAATACCTCAACAACTAGATATTGAGAGAACTAAAATTTTCTCTAAAACTAAATTTTTACTTAAGTAAATATAGACATGTGATTGGTAATAAAAAACAAATTATAAAAATATACGAGTAATGTTAGATATCTCAAATTGTATTATAAAAAGTGATGTGTCAAACAATCATTTGGTAGTAAAATAGTATAAATTCTAAAATTATTTATTAAATTTAATAATTATTTGACACATAACTTTTTTGAATATAATTTATGATGCCTAATATTATTCAAAGAATAGATTTTAACCACTAATATCTAAGTAATAATATGTATTAGAAGATCTTTAAAAGTTTAGGCAAAGTTAACTTGTAGGAAAATCCTACTTCATATTGGAAACATTTGAAGCTTCAAATATGAGATCTCCATTTTAATCTTTTTTTTTAAATTGTATTTTCTCTTTCAAATTTATTTGATGTTTGTTTCCGAAAATTAATTGTTTGATGTTAGATCGAATTATAGAGATTGCTTTTACATATGTTAGCCATTAAGTGTTTTTTTAAATATTTATAACAACATTAGATTATAGAGACCGATGAGATTATTTATTTTTTCTTAAAAAAAAAAAGGGTATAATGTAGCAAAAAGAACAAAGAAAGCAATTTAATGGCATGCCATTGGTAGTGAGCGGTGATTGACAATGGGCGTTGAGGGCAGTGACCGACGATAGTATGCGACGGCTTTTATGGTGGCTAAAATTCTATCATTTTTTGTTTTTGTATATTTTTTTATTTTAGCATTATTTTAATAAAAAAAATCATGGCACAATTGTGAATACTCATCATATGAGTGATCAATATTTAATCATTGTCAATGATATTTTAAAAAATAATAACACATGACCATAAAGGTAATAAATTAATAAATTTGCAAATCTATAAAGAAAAATAATGTTGCAAATCTATAAATAAAAATAATGTTGAAAGAACTCAGATGATTAAAGTGTATGGCCTTTAACTACAAAGTTAAAATAGTAAAAATGTGTAGCCTTTAACAATAAGGTTTAATTTTAAATTTTTTCCCAGTTAAAACAGGTGCATAATTGTAATTTCATTATTTTATCTTTTTAAAAAAATTAAAATAAACGAAAACTATTATTGAGAGAAATTTTAATGAAATTTTTGAAAATATTAAATCAATATATTCCTTTTCTAAAGCTTTATAATTCTTAATGTAATTTTTTCCTTTAATAAAATATCTTAAACCCCTTGAAAGTAACAAAAGTTAAATTTCAGATGAATAAGGCTAAAAGTGTAAAAACACAACAACCTTAATAACAAAGACTCCTTTCTTTTGTTTTCTTTTTTCGGAAAAAGATATATAAACTCCCGTAATTTTGAGAAAGACATGCAAACCTATATAATTTTAAAAATTTTGTTTACACTTATGTCAGATAATAAAAATTGTTAATTTTAATAAATATGTTTTGTTAAAACTTGTAAAATTATCACTATGCCCTATTTATGATCAAAGTGAAATTCAAACTTTTAACTTTTAATATAATAGTAAATACTTTAACCAATTAAATTATTTAAAATTTTTGTTTATATATGTGATTAAAAATTTATTAAGGATATTATTTTCAATTAACTATTTAAGAAAGGAGGTATTGATCGGCATTGACCATCATTGACTGTGATTGACAACCGTTGATTGGCAATTATTGAACGACTGTTGATTGGTATTGACTGATCGTTGACCGGTGTTGATCTGTATTGACCGATCATTGACTGACCGTTAACCGAAGTTGATTATCTGTTGACTAACTTTTGATTGGTATTGAGAGACGTTGATTAATTTTCGGTGAAAAATGGTGATTTTTCTTTTTTATTCTTTTGAGTATTAATTTTAATAATTTTTGTCACCTAATAAGGGTGTAAACGAAAAAATTAAAATTATAAGAACTTGCATATCTTTTTTTTTTTTTTCAAATTAGGGGGGTTTATATATCATTTTATTTTATTTTAGTTTGTTTTGTTTTTTTTATACATTATCCCTAACCCTAAATAATATGTATTTTTACGATAAATAATTAAACGCATCGATCATATCCAAAAATAAATCATCATGAGATATTGATAATTGATAATTGATCTAATAAGAGTTAGTGTAGTACCTTCAATTTCAAATCAAACAAACTGATCAGGGCTACAGATGCAAGGACAAGGCGGCGGCGGCGGCTGCGAGAGGCTGCAGAGGGCGCTGTGCGAGTGCCACAAACGCGTAGCGTCGGCTAGGGAGCGGGAGTCGGTGTGTCGGCACCTGAACCGAGCGTTGGCGGAGTGTCTGGTGGGGGAGGCGTGTCCGGAGGAGACGGAGGCCGTGCGCAGTTTGTGTGCAAGCGGTGGAACCGCGCTCAAACGATCGCAATGTCAACAGGCTCAGCTCTCTCTCTCCCTCTGTCTCTCTTCACATATGCCCTCCTAGTGCTGGTCCTCCTACCGCAGTACAATCATCCATCTGCCTTCTCTGCTTTATTCTCATTCTAAGTATTATTTCGGTTTTAGTAATACCTGCTTGTCTTTAATTTTTCGATAGAAGGATGGCTTCCAAAATAATGCCTCTTGATGTGTTCCATGTTCACAATGCTCCTCATCCCTGGAATTTGATAAATGTCCTTGGTGTAATTGAACAAAATTTTGTTGCTCTTGAAGTGTAACTGCATAGACTTGTAGACAATAGCTAAGATGAACTTATAACATACTTGGAAGTTGGAAAGTTATTCAAAAGTGCTCATTCTGATTCAACTAAAACACACGGTTATCTTACTAGTGTAGGTACACCATCTACGATCTAACAAAATGATTTCATGTATAAAATCTTGCATACATCGGGTTATTGAGAACTTCTGCTAGAGGATAAGAAGGCTAATTCTATTATGCCTTACTTTGTTTCTTCTTCAGTTGGAGAAAGAGAATCAATAACTTTTCCGTATCAAACAATGTTTTGATAAAATCAGTTTCGTTCCTCTCAACACCTCCCAATGATTTTGCAAATCTGTTAAAATGCCTAGATGGTTCCCAAATCACTTTAGGTGATCCAACAATTGTCCTGGTTTGACTGCTTGCGAATCTGAGCAAATGCGCAGCTGCTAAAGCAGTCCTCAATGTTAAACATATTTAGGCACATCTAGCTGTAGCAGAACAACCAAGTAACTAAAACCTTTAACATTGCTCTGGAATCATTTTCAATCATGTCTTCAGCCACCCTCCCCTTCTTCTTCTTCTTTTTAATTATTATTTTTGGTTTTGCTGTTGGTTCAAATAAAACTCATGATCAGAAATGACTTTTATGTCCAACCGGCATCAATGTTGATTGAAACGCAAGTTCCTTACCTCATCAAATTTTAATAGAGTAACAAATAAGGGAATATCTGCCTCGGTCAGAGTGCTTCCCCATGTAAATTGCTGCTTATGGAGAATCTCCTCGTACTTGCCATAGGTATTTTGTATTATTTATACCTTAAAGCATTTATAGTAATATTTTATAATTAATAAATTTTATTTATATATATGTTGAGCATATATAAATGAATTTATATGTATAAAAGATATAATTTATATATTAGGTATATATAGTTAATATAGAAGGTATATATTACAATTTTTTATAAATAAATTTTATTCACAATCATTAATAAAAAAGAAATTTTATTATATAAAATTATAGTTTTTACATCTTATTATAAATAATTTACTTTGATCATCGAAGTACAGATTTCGAGTAGAAAAATAAATGTATATGATATATTGAATATAAGTACTGTAAATTTTGATCTAGTTAATTGAATGTTATTGATTTTGATTCATAAAACTTTAATAAATTTGATTGACTTTAATTTTGAGTAAGTAATGAATTTATATTCATATATTGTATCTTGTGAGTTATCACAGAGTGAGATACATATAAATAATCAAAACTTCGATAGCTTGGAGATATTATTTTACGGGTCGAACATATATTTGTAAAATAAAATTTACTTAATAATGTTCACTTTAACTATTTGTAATACTTAATTATTTAAATTTGTGCCCTCAATTTGTTCAATAAATTGTTTATTTAATTATAATAATTATTTGTAAATTTATTTACAAATATATGCATATTAAAAAATGATCATTAGAGCAATAAATGACTTAAAAGTAAATAGGTACTTAAAATGACAAGACATTTATTCACAACCTAACTTTAAATAATTAGAGGGTTAATTAAGTAGTTATTACTAGTTTAAGACCAAATCTAATTTAATTAAAAGAGTTTTAATTAAAATAGACTTTTATTTATTTAACATAGGTTACTAGAGTGCATTTTTGACTTTTAGTTAATAGCTTGGTATCAATTTAGTAGATCATAAGATGATTTAAACTAAACCTTTTAAGTTGGATTAGAAAGCTCGTGAGTTTGACAGTTCTAATACTAGTTCAAAATTAAAATCTAAATATTCAAAGAAGATGCCTATACCTAGAAGTGGTAGGAAGTATTAAATTTTTTTTTTAAATGTATTTTTATGTGAAAAAGAAAATTAGGCTATTCCTCTCCTCTTAGTCTATAGCATTGCCTTATATATGCGTGAGTTTGAAGATTAATGGAGATTCATGTGTCCACATGCTTGAGTTTGAAAATTAAGGATAATAAAAACAATTGCAGCAATTTAGTTCAAAGTTTATCAAACTAAGAATAGAAAACATTCTCTAACCTATACATGTAATTATGAATAAGTCGATCTGGCTTATGTAAATTAATTTATTAAATAGATTTTTTCTTTGTTCAACAATTGGTATCAGAGTCCACTTGTTTTATATTACATGTATAATTTATTTTTATGTATGGCGGTAATTTTTTATTATGGTACTAATTGCACATTTTGATTTATAACTGTTACTTTTATTAATTATATGAGGAATGGTTATGCCTAAATAATAATAATAATGATAATAACAATAATAATTTATGGTTAGATATTTGCTTATATTTTGTAACAAGAGGGGATGATGGAATAATATCACCATTTTCTCTCTTGATTAATATATATATTTTTAAATTTATTATGCCAATTTGTTGGCATTAAGTTTTAATATGTAAATATAAAGAATATAAATAGATTTTTTTATTATTATAAAAAGAATAATCTAATAGACTAATTAAAAAAAAGATTTTCCACAAAAAAGAAATCTTTGGCGAATTTGACGACGGCGAGTGAAGAATGTGCAGAACTCAGGCGGCTTTTAGTAACTCACGTCAAAATCTTGATCACGGTGGTGAACAACGGGCAGCGCAAAGGTAGGCACTGTTTTTTCGAAATAGATTGCTTGCCAACATTGTTTTGTTCGTAGCTAGTGGTTTCAAAGAGTGGTGCAAGCGGTTGGCTATTCATCATTGTTCAACAATGAGCTTTGGGTAGTTAGACTATGGTTTAGGGGTGGTGGTCGGCACTTGGACATTGTAGGCCTATGTCACGAAGAGAAAGAGAAAAAGATGAAACCCTACTTTCAATTGGCTTTTCTCACTTAGCTTCTCTAGCTTTTAGTTAATTTCATTTTTGGCTAGAAAGGATTGTAAAATTTGAAAATAGGCCCTAAACATATTCTTTTCTCACTTACTTGATGTGAACTAGGTTGCCAAAACATCATAAGGTCCATTAAACATCTATGTGTGATGGAGAACAACAGAATAGCAGCTCATGTGAGTAGCCCATGTGATTTGAAGTCTCAATATTGGTAGTTATTGGTAGTTAATAATTATAAGTTACTATTAATTGTTGTAATAAGTGCTAGCATTTCAAGTGTCTAGTTTATTGACAATAGTTGGTAGTTAGTAGTTGTAAGTTTTTAGTAATTGTTGTAGTAAGTGCTGGAATCCCAAATGCTTAAGTTATTAGTAGTAGTTGATAGTTAGTAGTTGTAAGTTGTCATTAGTTACTATAATAAATGCTAGACATCCCAAGAGGTCTTTATAAATATATGAGAGATGAGGGAGAACAAAAATAGAATTGATGATATTAATGTTGAGAGTTTTTCTCTTAAGTTCTTCAAAGAACTATTATTAGAACTTATCAAGATTTTATCTAGTGGCGTTCTTTAAGACTTATCACTCATAACCTCTCATCTATCTTGAGTGTGACGTCTACAATCTTCCTATACCTCTGGTTCTTATCTTTGATAGATAATGGATCAAGGTTCTTATATTTGTTTATATAAAAATCTAAATTAGAACGATCCTTGGCAAAGGAACCTTATTGAGCGTCGGGTCTCACTTTTCTTTGTGAGGTTCACATTATTTGGTATCAGAGCTTGACACTAGTTATAAGTTTGCCTATCTTTATATTTTTTTTTTAAAAAAAATATTGTGATTCAGCTCTTGTAATTCTTATTTCAATTTTACATCTAAAGTTCCTTTTCGATTCTATAAACCTGAATTCCTTGCTAAAAAAAGAAATCCATGACACGGCCTTGTTTTTTTTTAAGCCTTTAAATTCGAATTTCTCTTGGTGAGTTCTTGGAGAATTGTTGCTGAAAATTGTGATATTTGTATGAATAGTTTGATAAGAACCTATAGAGGATTACTACCAATGGAAAAAGGCAAGAGTGGTGCGAACATAAGAGGGTAAAAGCCAATCTGTTTTTGTGTGAAACACAAGTGAAAGTTGAGTGAATCATTCTTTGAGTGAAACACGTGAGCGAGTGTGTAAGGTTCCCTATTTTTTAACTTTGTTTTGCAGAAAACATGTCGGACAACAAGAACAAAAATACTTCCAGAACTTCATCAGAAGAGGTTGATCCAAAGTTTCTCATGGAAGCTATATTAAGTGAGATGAGGAGAGTGTTGAAAATAGAGATGGAAAAAATTCATGAACGAATAGATAGGGTAGACAATGCACATTTAGAGTAGCCACAAAACAATTCTAATATGCATAGAAGAGGGAGAGTTCAACCCAGGGAAGTGAGAATTGAAGTTGAAGAGAGTTATGAGGAAGGTTTTGATGAAGAAGATGACCAGGATTCAATTGTTGGTATTAAGAGATATAGTGGGCGGTTTAGAGAAGCTAGAAATCGAGAAGATAATAACTTGGGTAGTATTAAGATGAAAATTCCATCATTTCAATGAAAAAAATGATCTAGAAGCTTACCTTGAGTGGGAGAAGAAGTTAGAATTAGTATTTGATTGTCATAATTATTTCGAGCTTAAAAAGGTAAAACTTGCAGCCATTGAATTTTTTGATTATACAATTGTTTGGTGGCATCAACTAGTGTTAAACAGAAAAAGAAATAGAGAGTGTCCAATAGAGACTTGGGAGGAAATGAAAATCGTGATGAGGAGACGATTTGTTCCAAGCCATTACTACCTTGAGTTGTATAAAAAATTATAAAGTCTTACACAAGGTAATCAAAGTGTGGAGGATTATTATAAGGAGATGAAAATTGCTATGATTAGAGCGAATGTAGAGGAAGACCGAGAAGCTACTATGGCTAGATTTTTGGTTGGTTTGAACCGAAAAATTGCTAATTTGGTATAATTGCAACATTATGTGGAGTTAGAAGATATGGTGCACATGACTGTCAAAATTGAAAACCAGAACAAGAGGAGGAGCCAAAGTACACGACAAAACCTTAGCTCGGGTTCATCTTGAAGGCCAAATTTTATGAAGAAAGATGAGAAGTAAGCCATTGCCAAGCCCAAAATTGAGCAAAAACAAGAAATGATCAGCTATAGGAATCAAGGTAAACCTGATTCTTCCACTACTTGAAATCGTGATATTAAGTGTTTTAAATTCCAAGGCAGGGGTCACATAGCAAGCCAATGTCCAAACCAAAGAGTTATGATATTGCGAGATAATGGTGAAATTGAATTCGATGATGAAGATGTCACCGAATCTATGCCACCATTGGTGGACGTGGATGATAAGGAATGCACTACCCAAGGTGAACTGCTGGTTGCAAGAAGAGTTCTAAGTATGCAGGTCAAAGAAGATGATGAAGTTCAACGAGAAAACATCTTTCATACTAGATGCCATGTGCAAAACAAGGTATGTAGTGTGATTATTGATGGAGATAGTGGTATTAACGTTGCTAGCACTACAATGGTGGAGAAATTAGGGTTTGCAACAATTAAACATCCTCGGCCTTGCAAATTGCAATGGCTCAATGACAGTGGCAAGGTGAGGGTTACTAAACAGGTGTTAGTTTCCTTCTATATTGAAAAATATGAAGATGAAGTTCTGTGCCAATGCAAGCTGGACACTTGTTATTAAGTTGACTATGGAAATTTGATCGACGTGTTAAGCACGATGGTTTCACCAAAATATATTCATTTATGTTTAATCAAAGGACAATCACTCTAGTCCCTTTATCACCAAAACAGGTCTATGAAGATAAAGTGAGATTACAAAAAGAGAGTGATCAAAAGAAAGAGAGTGAGAAAAAGAAAAAAATGAAAATTAGGAAGAGAAAAAAAATAAGGCCGAGAAAAATGAGAGAAAAACAAACTTCTATGCAAAAATAAGAGAAATAAAATGAGCGGTATTTTTAAACTAGCCAATAATTGTACTTTTATACAAAGAGGCGTATTTAAACACTAACAAACTTAACTCGTCTCTATATGGTTCAGTTGTTTCTCTTTTGCAGGAGTTTGATGATGTCTTTCCCAAGGAGATTCCACCTTGTTGACCTCCTATAAGAGGAATTGAACATCAAATCGATTTCGTGCCAAGTGCTTCAATTCCAAATCGACCAGCCCATCGAAGTAATTCCGATGAGGCAAAGGAGCTACAAAGGCAGGTTAGTGAATTGATGAAAAATAGGTATGTAAGGGAAAATATGAGTCTGTGCGTCGTGTCAGTGATTATGGTTCCTAAAAAAGATGGATCATGAAGAGTGTGCATTAATTGCCGAGCAATTAATAATATAACAGTAAAGTATCGTCATCTTATTCCTTTCTTAGATGATATGTTAGATGAGCTGCATAATGCTTGTATATTTTTTAAGATTGATTTAAAGAGTGGGTATCTTTAAATAAGAATGAAAGAGAACGATGAGTGGAAAACTACTTTTAAAATAAAATACGGCTTATATGAGTGGTTAGTTATGTCATTTGGATTAACTAATGCACCAAGTACTTTTATGTGATAATGAACCATGTCTTGCGTGCTTTCATAGGCAGTTTGTTATTGTTTATTTTGATGATATTCTCATTTATAGCAAAATATTGGATGATCATGCTGTGCATTTAAAATCAGTTTTAGATGTACTTAGAAAAAAGAAGTTATTTACTGTTGTGTGATTTCTATAACACAAACTAACGCAAGTGCACGTATCGCAACAAGTAATAAAGTGATGTGTAGAGTATCGTTCCCACAGAGAATGATTTATCTTTTCTAGTTTAAGTACTGAAATGGTGTCTTTCTACTATTATCCAGAAAATGATTTAATGTATGAGATTAAACTACTCAAGTAAAAGAACAACTTAATGATGCTAAGTGATAAACTAAATTACCAACAAGTTAAATTCAATATGAGAAATCCTAGGATTACAAACTATCCCCCATTATGCAAATAAATTCAGCAGAATCTCTTTGATGTTTATTGGTTCTCAACTTGATATATTGACCAAAACACTCAACACATCACAAACCTCTTTTGCAGGTCAAGTGAATCTATTCCATCCAATCAAATATCTATATGTCTATGATAAATAAATTGAACAAAATTCATTAAGCACAAGTTTTATGAGCCATACATGCCTTATGAGTATATGTCTATCTCATATGAAACTCAAGTGTACTACACTATGATCATGCATCAATATGCTTAAGACTAAATACCTAAATGCCTTTGTCAAGTTTATTTAAGCATTTCTATATCAATTTAACCACTGGCCAAGTAATCAAATAGCATTAAGCACAAGCACAATGAATATATCAAAAGCTGAATTAATACCATAAAAGAGAGAACTAAAATCAATCACATAATGAGTTCAAGGATGTAATCCTAGATGAACGAAATTAGCTCATCATTAAACTACACAATCTTGAAGCTAATTCCATCAATACATGTAAACTAAACATCTTACAACAAGTAAAGAATCAAAGCAAAGAAGACATCCCTGTCAAATGCCTTTGTTGTTGAAGCTTGCTTCCCTCATCTTTGATTTCTTCAAACTTAGAAGTTAGGTGTTTCTTTGTGTTTCCAGCTGCTGTCCCAGCTGGAGTCCTCCCCCAAAATGTAAGTTTTGAGCAATTAAATAGGTAAGAGCACGGAATTAGGGCGCATTTTGAGTTACTTTTGGGTTTCCTGATTTTCAGGAACCTGTCAAAACTTGTTGCCCAGGTCCCGGCGCCGCGGCGCTGCGGCGCTCAGTTTCTGCAATCGGCGCCGCGGCGCTGCACTGTTGCTACAGTACACTGTAGCAGTGTACTGTAGCTACAGTGTACTGTAGCAAACAGTGCCCCATTCGTATTTTTATCTCTAATGCTCCGATTTGCGTCCGTTTTCCGGTATTTTTGCTCCGATAATGCTTCAACCTATAAAACAACATTAATACGCATAAATAGCCCAATTATTGAGATAAATTGAACAAATATCAAGTTAGGAAGATAAAATAGTTTATACAATTACGCCTTATCATTTACTAACTTGAAGAAGTGCACCTTTTACACCGATAAGCTTGTGTTTCTTGATTTTTTTTTTATAGTACACAAGGAATATAGGTTAACGAAGAAAAGATCCGCGCGATTCAAGAATGGTCGAGTCCCACAAGTGTAAGTAATGTTTGTAGTTTTAATGGGCTCACTAGTTTTTACAGGAGATTCATGAAAGACTTTAGTAGCATCGCCGCATGGCTTACTGAAGTCATCAAGAAAAATGTTGGATTCAAATGGGGAGACGAACAAGAGAAGGCATTCCAATTGATCAAGGAAAAATTAACTCATGCTCCTCTACTTGTTTTGCCTGATTTTACTAAAACCTTTGAAATTGAATGCGGTGCTTCAGGTATGAATATAGGTTCAGTTCTTATGCAAGGAGGAAGACCAATAGCATATTTCAGTGAGAAATTAAGTGGGGCAGCCTTAAATTATCCTAATTATAATAAAGAATTGTATGCATTGATTCGAGCATTAGAAATATAGCCACACTACCTTTGGCTTAAGAAGTTTGTGTTTCACACCGATTATGAGTTCTTAAAACATTTGAAGGGTCAACATAAGTTGAACAGGAGACATAAAAAATGGGTGGAATTCATCGAGACATTCCCATATGTCATCCGATACAAGCAAGGTAAGAAAAATATCGTTGTCGATGCACTTTTTTGAAGGTACGCATTAATTTTTACTCTTGATACAAAATTACTTGGTTTTGAGCATATTAAAGAATTGTATCCTCTAGACTATAATTTTTGTGAAGAGTTTCAAACGTGTGAGAAAATTGCAGTAGGTAGACAAACAACTAAGTAAGAAGAGTTCCACAGGATGTGGCCAAAACTATAGTTCCACATCATCTTTAAAACTGGATTGGAGTAAAAAAGATGAGCAAGCTGATTTCAATTTCAAAGCAGAACCAACTAAGGGCCAAAACGTGGGAGGCAGTCAAGGCCATATTGCATCTCAATGTCCAAATCAAAGTGCATTGATTCTAAATGATAACCATGTCATTGAAACTAAAAGCAAGAAGTCAGATGATGAACTTATACCACCATTGGAAGATGCAAGTGATGGAATGGAGTACCTAGTATATGATAAGCTGATGGTTACTAAATGTACATTAAGTTTGCAAATCGAAGAAGATGAAAAAGAATTTGTTGATGTGTTTCCCGAAGAGATACCTAATGCTTTACCACTAATAAAGGGAATCGAGCATGAGATCAACTTTATACCTGAAGCATTAATTTCAAAAAATACAGCCTATAGAAGTAATCCCAATGAGACAAAAGAACTTCAAAGACATATTTGTAAGCTCATAAAGAAGAGGTACGTGTGTAAGAGCATGAATCATCCTACGATTCTAGTATTATTTGTGCCTAAGAATGATAGATTATGGAAGATGTGTGTTGATTGCTATATTATCAAAAATATCACTTCAAAGTTCAAGAAAGTTGTATTTGAGCCCAGTAAAGATTTGAGGACAAATCCTTTTCAAGAGAGGGGGAATGATGTGAACTAGGTTGCCAAAACATCACTAGGTCCATTAACATCCTTGTGTGATGGGGAACAATATAATAGCAGCTCATGTGAGTAGCCCATATGATTTGAAGTCTCAATATTGGTAGTTATTGGTAATTAAAAGTTAAAAGTTACTATTAATTGTTGTAATAAGTGCTAGCATTCCAAGTGCCTAATTTATTAGTAATAATTGGTAGTTAATAGTTGTAAGTTTTCATTAATTGTTGTAATAAGTGCTGGAATCCCAAGTACTTAAGTTATTGGTAGTAGTTAATAGTTAATAGTTGTAAGTTGTCATTAGTTGCTGTAATAAATGCTAGACATCCTAAGAGATCTCTATAAATATATGAGAGATGAGGGTGAACAAAAATAGAATTGATGATATTAATGTTGAGAGTTTTTCTCTTAAGTTCTTCAAAGAACTATTATTAAAACTTATCAAGATTTTATCTTGTAGCGTTCTTGAAGACTTATCACTCACAACCTCTCATCTATCTTGAGTGTGGCGTCTACAATCTTCTTATACTTATGGTTCTTATCTTTGATAGATAATGGGTCAAGGTTCTTATTTTTGTTTATATAAAAATCTGAATTAGAACGATCCTTGGCAAACGAGCCTCATTGAGCGTTGGGTTTCACTTTTCTTTGTGGGGTTCACATCGGTTTCATATGGCTTTTCTCACTTAGCTTCTTTAGCTTTTAGTTAATTTTATTTTTGGCTAGAAATGATTGTAAATTTTGCAAATAGGCCCTAAACATATTCTTTTCTCACTTACCCCTTCAACTTTTTGTGATTTTCATTTTGGCCATAAAAGGTTTGCAGATTTTACAAATATGCCTGAAACAAAATTCATAGTTCGAGTAGTTACAGTCTAGTCAGAAATTTTGAGAAATTTGCAAATATGTCATAATTCTGACCTAAATTTGTTTATGGATTATTTTTGAGTATTTACAAATTCAAAATTAGTCCAAACTCTTTTTAATTTGGTCTAAATTTTATATAATGTATTTGAGCTATTTTAATAAAATTATTAGACCTAAAAATATTTTTTAATAAAATTTATTTTAAAGAGGCCTAATAAGAATTTGAAAATATGCCCAATTTAATGCCTAAAATGGACCAAATAATTTTTCTTAATAATAATTAGGTTATTAATAATAAATGGACCAAAGAGAATTTTTTAATAAAATATGTCCAATTTAATTTTTATAATAAATAGACCAAAGAAAATTAAAAGGTTCAAAATGCCTAGCCTATAAAAGAAGACAAGCAAGTAGAGATCGATATTATGGATGAGCCTAAGTTGACTTCAAGGAGCACTTTCAAAAATTAGACTTAGTTTTAATATTTTTCTTCTTAGAGAAAAGCAGTGAATTATAGATTATTTATCTAGTTAATAGACTGGCTGAATAATATGTCATATAAATTAAGGGTATCACATTCACATGTTCATGCATAAATTTATTATTTTATGTGATATTAATGTTATAATGAGATTTAAACTAGTCATATTTTTACTATTAAATTATTTTTTAAATTTGACATAACCTAATTAATTATATTATTAATTAATGATAGATAGAGTGTCAATTAAAGGAATTAGTTAGTATATTAAAAATAAAACTTTAAAGTATAAAATATTGAGGAGGGGAAGGCTTTAAGACATAAGGCCTAAAACCTCCATTATTAGTTTTATAATAAAATAGATTAATGCGTTATCTCAAATCTTGTGAAATTTTTTATAGAGGTTATTAATCATAGTTGGTTACTAAATATGACTTCCTTAAAGGATAAAATTTAATATAAGACTCATGCAAAATTGACTACCATATGATTACTTTTTAAATTGAAAAATATAAAGATTTGAAATAATAGTTATATACTTAACTTAGGTTAATTGATACCCTTCTTATGAAGTTTTTTTTAATTAAATATAAAGGCTAAAAGAATCAATAGTTTATTATTATTTGATATGATATATCTATATAATAATAATAATAAATTAAAAATATATTAGTCTGATTCATGACGAATACGATCACCTTACGAAAATATTTTTTGAATGAAAATTGGATTATTGATGTATAATTAAATATAGTTAAAGAGTTTTACAAACATGTATTTCATGCATTCATATTGTGCAAAAGTTGTTTTTTTATGCTATAAAAGAATGTATGCTCATATATTTTTTAAAATCATGTCTTCATTCAGCTCACTAGCATCATTTCTTAACCGAAATAAATTAATCGAGAATAACTTTCTAAACTAGAAAAAGAGCTTAGACATTGTACTTACAACTAAAAAGCATAAGATTTTTATGGTTAATAAATTCCTTCCAAAACCTAATGCAAAATGCACCCCAAAATAAAATAGATGCTTACAGTAGTCACTTAACTAAGTACTCATTTTGCTCTTTTGGTTTCAATCATAAGGAAAAGAGTACCAGTAAGAAGAAAATAAGTCAAAGAAAACATCTAATTCAAGATCTGTACAAATTCAAAAAAGAAGGTAAAGTCCAAAAGGAAAGTGTTTCTAATGTGGCATTTAAGAGCATTGGAAGAGAAATTTTCCAATAGTTAAGCTTTAAATAGCTAGAAAGTAGTTTCAACTTCTAGTAATTTTCTTTTCTTTGAGACACATTTAGTGGTTGATTTTATAGATAGATAAAAGATTATGGAGTCATTAATCATATTTTTAATTCATTACAAAGATTTCAGGAGACTAGACCACTCAATGATGAAGAGATCAGTCTTAAGCTTAAAAATGACGCAATTGTTGCGACCACGGTGTTAGGGATCTAATACACGTGGCTGTATGCATGTACAATTGTGTCTATTACCTAAAATACGTATCATATACATATTAAACACGGCGAAAGCATTTAAATATGCAAGAAACACAATAAATCAATATATATTAATCACATTAATTTATTAGTAGTATTGAGAAATCACCTGAACGTGTAACGTTATACATGTATTTTCTCGGAGTTCGCATGGAGATCAACACGTAGGCAGTTCTAGTCACCAACTCGGTGGGCTTGGCGAGCTAGTGTTGGGATTTGTGCTCACGTGACATCCTATTATTGTATGAATATTTTATTTTATAATATTTATCTAGTTCATTATTTGTTAAATCACAAATTTCTATTATTAAATGGTTCAATACTTGTGATGCTACAGACATTATATGATATGAAGGAATTCATATTTGGTCTAAAGAAGTTTAGATCAATGCTAAGAGTTAGCATCACTGAAAACTATAAATGCTAAAGATTTAACATGTTATATTGATCTATGAAGTCTAAGAGTTAAAATCTTATCTGTGATGGTACAAAGACCCGAGAATACATTAGTAATAACATAGTTGCAAGAGTTACAATAGGTGTTAAGAAATGTTATTATGTAAGTCTATTCTCGAATTATATGTTCCTGGTCTTAATTTATCAATGTAGGTTTAACGGTGGAATCCTTTTACATAGACCAATGTATACTACACCTAGATAGTCTAGATGGTTGTTCTTAGCTGACCATGGGCTTAATGAAAGGTCGTATAGCATATAGGTGTTCAGTGAGGACTGAATACTGAACAGACTCAACGAGGACCCTAATAAACATCCCATAAAGCCGTCAATGGAAGATCCTCCCGAGTTGAGTAGTATACGTGATCCTTTGACCTGAGTGCCACAGTAGACTTGTAAGTGATCCATCATACTTTGGTTCCACACATGTCACATACCTTTCATGGTGTGATCGCTAGGTGTCGCTAGGTATGGTCCGATGCTTATGGAGTCTGGTGTGTACAGATATGGAATCCGTCAGCTCACATGGATGAGTTATATATCCAGATGCTTAGAGATTGTATCTTAGAAAGTCTTATGGCCATAAGCAACGAACCTAGAAAAATAGTTTCCTACAGGGTAAAACAATATTGTAAAAGTGTTTGCATATATTGTTTATTAAGATATGTGTCTAGAGATAAGTTCACAGATGAGCACATAGGGATTTGACGGTAGTGATCTATATCTCTGCTCTTCAAGGATATGATTGGTGGAAGGATGATACGTATATGCTAAGACTTTAACTTGTATAGTCTACTACACTGATTTGTAATAGCCGTGGCGTGTGCGTGCGGCATCGATCTCGGACTCACAGAATAGTTCTGTTTGACAAATTGGTAGTGGACCTAGAGAGTCATGCAATATAAAGTGTACTCGTTGTGCACTGAGGCAGCGTACCATATTAAATAGTTCGATCCAAAAAATTCTAGCAGATCGGACATTTACTTTAGTTTTCCTCCGATCGTGCACGTGTCAAGACTTAAGAGTTTAGTACATCAATTAGTGAACAATAGGTTATTGACCAATGGGATGTTGACATATGGCACATGTGGGCTAATTATTGTTTGATTTAGAAATTACCAAAATGACTTTATTTGTTGGACAAATAATATCATTATTTTATTCATTAAAATGTTTATTGAATAAAATAATAATAATAATATATGATATTATTATTTAAATTAAAATCAAACAATTAATATTTTTATTTAAATTGGCACGTGTTTCTACCATGATTTAATATGATTAAATCATTTGTTTAATATTTATTAATTAAAATAATAAGTATAAATGGGTGGCATTTGTTAATGGTGGGTCTTAAGATGTTTCTTAATAATGAGAAAGTATTTTTTCATTTAACCTAGATTAAGGCCAAGTTCATTTAAATAATTTTTTATTTTGTTTTGTTTTTATTTGGTTTATTGTAAATAATAATAAACAAAAACTAATGGCAAACATAATGGATGCCATTAGGTGAGAAAATGAAAGATAATAATAAACAAAAACTAATTACAAATATAATGGATGCCATTAGGTGAGAAAATGAAAGATAATAATAAATAAATAAAAGAGTAATTAGTTACTCAATTAATTATAAAAAATTCGTGCAAGGGGTTAAGGAAGACTGAGAAGTGAATTTTGTAAAGTGTTAAAAAATTCTCTCAAGTGTTGAGAGCACAAAAACACAACTCCCATTTTTCCTCTTCTATTGTTTTTGGTCACTCATACTACAAGGTAGAAACAATGATTTAAAAGTTGAATCCTTTGCTAGAAAAGCTGTTATTCTAGCTTCCTCAAGCCCACCGTGTTGAGGAACTAGAATTGTGAACGGGTTACTTCAAGGCGGGTACTCCGGTTCGACAATATACCAAAGACTTGACAAGGTATTATTTCTCAATATTGAAGTATTTTACATTTATAAGATAACATAAAGTTTATTTGTATTTATCATTATGAAATTTGTATTTCGCTCATCTGTTGTGCATGTATATATGTGATACGTATGTTATATTTGAATGAAAAACACAAACTCACATGTATACACTTTAGGTTTAAAATCACTCACAGCTAGAACAACAACCATATAGCCAGTACTGGGTTTAACTCTTAAACCCCTAAAATGGCCGGTGGTGTGTATCCTTCTACTTCTCTAAAAGGAAAGGAAATAGAAATTGAAGCAATTCACAATTGCTTCTTTTGGAACCAATTCACAATTTCATTTTTCTGCTTTTCCTTTTTTTTTTTCTTCTTTCTTCTTCTTCTTCTTCTCTTTCTCAGCTCCAATTTCTTTTCTTTCTCTTTCTCTATTTCCATTTCCGTCAACACACACACTTTCTCTCACACACACATCTCTTAATATATATATATATATATATCTAATATAATAAAATAAGAATATAATATTAATAATATAAATGGGTCCTAACTATTTCGCACCTAAAATAAAATAATATTAAATAATATAATATTATATAATATAATAATATATTATAAATAGATATTTATGATTATTTAATAATTAAATAATCATAGTATAAAATGACTATTTTGCCCCTTATGAATAGTTACCAAGTATACCCCTTAGTGGGTCCCACCAAATTCGACACTTGGGTAAACTCAACGGACGGTCCATAATATGCCACGTGTCCTTATACAATTAGTAAATAACAATTATTGACTAATTGTTGTATTTAACACTTAAATACAGATACGTACACATTTCCGTGGTAGTACTGGATATTGTTGGATTAAACAATTTAATCCGGCACGTTGCCCTAGTGCACAATGAGTACACTCCATATCGCGGGACTCCCTAGGTCTATGCCTGATTCGTCAAATAGAACTATTCTATAAGTCCGTGAACATTACCTACGCACACGTCACGGATATACATATCTGTGCGTTGAACCATACAAGTTGAGGTTACAACGCATACGTATAGTCTTTCTGTCATGATATCCTGGATGGGTGGGGATATAGATTATCACCGTCAAATCCCTATGTGCTCATCCATGTCATGTCTCCAGACTTGTATCTCACTGAACAATATGTACAAACTCCGTTGCCATATTCCTCCACCCTGACGGAAACTCTTTCCCAGGATTAATGCTTGTGGCCACAAGACTTTTTAAGATATAGTCTCGAAACGTTTGAATATCTAACTCCCTATACGAGCGAAGGATCCCATATATGTACATATTAGACTCCATAAGCATTAGACCATACCCAGCGACACCCAACGATCACACTATGAAAGGTCTGTGACATGCATGGAACCAAAGTATGGTGGATCACTTACAAGTCCACCGTGGCACTTAGGTCAAAGGACCACGTATACAACTCAACTCGAGAGGATCCTCTGTTGACAGCTTACATAGGGTGTCTATCGGAGGCCCTCGTGAGTCTGTCTTATATCCAGTCCTAACTGGATACCTATATGTCAATACGAGCTACAAGCTCACAGTCAGTTAGGAACGACCATCTATACCTTATAGGTACGACATATGCTGATCTATATAAAAAGGTATCCACTAACAGACCCGCATCGGCAGAAATAGATCAAGGACAATATTCGAGAACATACTTACACAACTGACATTTCCTAGCACCTGATTGCAACTCTTGTAACTATGCAGTTACTAGTATATTTCCAGGTCTATGTCCTATTACAAATAAGACTCCAACTCTTGCATCTTCGCTGAGTATTATAACTAACTAACACTTAACTGTGCTAACATTTAGCATTTATATCTCTCAGGGTGGCTAACTATGAGCCCTTATCTAAACTCTTTTAGATATGATCTGAACTCTTTCAGATCATACAATGGCTGTAATGTTACATTGTATAGTACCATATTAATAGGTATTAATGATTTAATGAGAATGTACACTTGTATAAATACACAGGTATATGTACATTAAGGGATGGCACGTAAGCAAAAAAAAAAAAAGGAAAAAAAGAAAAAGAAAATTGTTTCATTTATCTCTTTGGTTCCAAAAGAAGCAATTATGAATTGCTTCAATTTTCATTTCCTTTCCTTTTAGAGAAAGAAAAAATACACACCACTAGCCATTTTAAGGGTTTAAGACCTAGTGCTGACTATATGACTGCTGTTCTAGCTTGCCAAGCCCACCGAGTTGGTGAGTAGAACTGCCCACGAGTTGGTCTCTATGCAGACTCTGAGAAAATACGTGTATAACGTTACATGTTCTGGTGATTTCTCAACACTACTAATATATTAATGTGATTAATATATTATATTTATTGTGTTTATTGCATGTTTAAATACTTCTACCGCGTTTAATATGTATATGATACGTATTTTAGGTAATAAACACAATTGTACATGCATACACCCACGTGTATTAGATTCAAAATAAGAATGGTATCAAAGCCATTTAGGACATATTTAGGTGTTGTTTGGGTGATGGATCTGGCATCATAATGCTGGTAGTTCTTTCTCTTAGCGCTGAGGCACTGGCAAGCTCGCGTTGGGGAGTTGAAGATTTTAAAATTTATGCCCCAACGGTGATGGATTGGCGCTGCAGCGATAAAATCTGGCACCGCAGCGGTGTACTGTTCACTTGAACAATAGTAAATGAATAGTTTTTTATACTGTTCATAGCTACAGTAATTTTGAACAGTGTTTCAAAATTAATTTTTGCATGTGTAAGTTTATAAGATCTAGTGATAAAATTTATCAGTCTACATTATAAATTGGGGTTTATGAGATGCAGTGATAAGAGATATCGGTCTATATTATAAACTAAAATTAATTATTCTGTGTTGGTAACCACAATGGGAGCCCTACTGGTAGGGGCTTATTGTGCTTACATAGAAAATTTGATTAATTGAGAATTACCCTCCCTATTAGAATGGAGACCAATGTTATAGAAAAATATCTCTTAATCAGATTGAAGAATATTACATTATGAGATAATATTTTATTCTGATCTATCTTGTCAATACGGTGTTAGATGAGTTACGTCAGCCTTTTTCCAATATTGCTATAGCGTGAGGGACTTGATTGGTTGGGCTTGGACTATACCGGTTAAACATGAGATAAGACAAATATATACGAAAGTATTGCCCAATATTGCTACAGCATGAGGGTAGTATCGGTAGCATATATTTGATCATTGACAAGTTACTTTAGAATACACTTACCTAGTATTGGTGCAGCGTGAGGATAAGGTGTATTCAGGATCAAGTGGTAAGAGTTACATGAGATGCAATTGACAAATGTTGTCTATATGTTGGGTTTACAAAGGCCAATATTGCTACAGGTTTAGGCCCGAGTAAATTTCAATGGGATCTACTTCCCACTATATAGTTTTAAAAAATTTAAACTATCGTATTTCCATTTGAGAGATTACTGGGATTATGTAAAGCAGTGAGAGAGCGTTTTAAATCAAAGATGTATAATTACTGTACCCATGATTTAAAATGTTCTATTAGTGATTTAATGACCATTTCGCTTACATCTCCCGTTACGTTTGGCCTGTCAAGTATAATGGCCACTACGAACCGATTGGTGTGCATAGTTGATGCAGTCCAACTCAGGGGTACTAGGAATTACTCTAGACAGACAAATGAATCTTAGAAATGTTCAGGATTCAGAAAATCTTGGATTTGATGTTGATCAAAGGTTTTTGCAAGATATTTCTGATAACATATCTCTAGGAGATATGAGTAGATGGGGTGTGAGGACTAGGAGTACTAGGAGTTTATCAATAATATTACCAACTCATTCACCATATATTGGCCAGATATATTGAAGCATTAAGATCAAGTAATTTGAATATCAAAGAGCTAAGTTTATTAAATATTCAAAAGATATGGCAACTAAGCAAACATATTGAGTTCAAGTATTAACCCTAGAAAATAAGTTTAGTTTATGGCTATAAGAGAACAACAGTAAAAATAATAATAAATCATGATACAATTAATAACAAACCGATATAGACGTCGAATTTGTCTTAATTGTGCTGCCTAAGATACTCTTGATGCTAAAGAACACCTTGAATCTCTCTCTAAGATTGCTTCAATTACAATCCTATTGCTCTCCAAGACTCGTGCTCTGTATTCTTGGTGTTCTTGAATGTGTCTTGGGTTTTTTTTAACATCTGGGGTCGAGTGGCCTTTTATAGGGATTCATATGAGCTTGAAAATCTCAATTCTCGTCAGACTAGGACTCGCACTACTGCTGGAGTACTGCATGTATACAACCGTGCCGTTGGAGCAGTGGAATGATGGCGCTGGAGCGTTGTCCCATCGCTGGCGTAATAAAGATATAGCGTTGAGGCGCTGGCCTATTACTGGTGCGATGAAGGTCTGGCGCTGGGGCGCAAGTTACAACTTCAACAAGTCGACTTTTCTGATTTTCTTATTTCGATCACTGTTCTAGTGCTGGGGCGAAAATTCTTGTGGCGCTAGGGCGATGGACTCATATTTTGAAAACTTTGCATTTTAGTCCCTGATTTTCTTATTTCGATCACTGTTCTTTAAATTTTGTTCAAGTCCTTATAAATAACAATAATGTACATAAATAGTCATCTATTATCATAAAACAATAAAATATCAAAATAAACACATGAGGAAATATATGAAAATTTTGCCTTTATCATCAAACATATCCTAAGGTACCTTGAGGGTACAAAGGACAAGTTTCTCAAATATGGAGAAAGTGGCTTACAAATGAGAAGATGCACAGAATCCAACTTTTAGTTTAACCTAGATAATAGAGGGTCTAAATCTGAGAATGTGCTCATTCTCAGTGGTACTAAGTGGGTTGGAATTGCACCAAACTGGGACTCACTGCTAATTTATTATGGGCGTAGCGGAAGAGGCAGTGTGGATTCCTACGTTTATACTGGGTTTGAAAGAGTCCAAGACAGATGGATCCTATCCTATAGTTATGCAACAAAACTAGGCTGTTGTATAAGCCAAGGTGCCAAGAAGACATATTTTATAGAAGTGTGATTATTCAATAAAACTAGAGGAATCTTGGCTTAGGGAGATGTGATTATTTATAGAAGTGTTCTATAAATATCTTAATGGACCCACTTTCTAACGCCATAACTCTAAAAGTGTTTATAAAACATATAGAGTCGATGTGTATAAGATATAATCAGGAATGACATTAGAGCAGGTGGAAGATTATTAAGGTCAGTGTTTACGTGCCATCCTTGAATGTACATATACTTGTGTTTTTATACAAGTGTACATTTTTATTAAATTGCTAATACCTGTTAACAGGTACTGTGTAATGTAACATTACAGACATTGTATGATTTGAAAGAGTTCAGATCAGATCTAAAAGAGTTTAGATAAGATCCAAGAGTTAGAGTCTTGTCTGTAATGAGACATAGACCTGGGAATATACTAGTAACTGCATAGTTACAAGAGTTACAATCAGGTGCCAGGAAATGTCAGTTGCGTAAGTATGTTCTCGAATATTATTCCTGATCTATTTCTACCGATGCGGGTCTGTCGCTGGATACCTTTATATATAGATTATAGCAAATGTTGTACCTATAGGGTATAGATGGTCGTTCCTAGCCGACTATGAGCTTAGAGCTCGTATTGACATATGGGTATCCAGTTAGGACTGGATATAGGACATACTCATGAGGGTCTCCGATAGATACTCTATGTAAACCGTCAATGAGGGTCCTCTCGAGTTGAGTAGTATATATGGTCTTTTGACCTGAGTGTCACGGTGGGCTTGTAAGTGATCCACCATACTTGGTTCCAGACATGTCACAGACTTTTCATGGTGTGACCGCTAAGTGTTGCTGGGTATGGTCCGATGTTTATAAAGTCCGGTGTGTATAGATATGGGATACGTCAGCTTGTATAAGGAGTTAGATATCTGAACGCTTCGAGACTGTATCTTAGAAAGTCTTGTGGCCACAAGCATTAATCCCGAAAAAGAGTTTCCGTCAGGGTAGAACAATATGGCAAAAGAGTTTACACATATTGTTTAATTAGATACAAGTCTAGAGATATGACATAGATGAGCACATGGGGATTTAACGGTGATAATCTATATCCCTGCACATCTAGTATATCATGACGGAAAGACTGTATGTATGCGTTGTAATCTCAACTTGTATGGTTCAACGTACTGATTTGTATATCCGTAACGTGTGCGTAGGGTAATGTTCACGGACTTATAGAATATTTCCATTTGACAAATCGAGCGTGGACCTAGGGAGTCCCGCGATATGGAGTGTACTCGTTGTGCATTGGGGCAGCGTGTCTGATTAAATTGTTTAATCCAGCAATATCCAACACTACCACAAGAATACATGCGTATCTGCATTTAAGTGTTAAATACAACAATTAGTTAATAATTGTTATTTACTAATTGCATAAATACAACACTTTTACCCAAGTATAGAATTTGGTGGAACCCACTAAGGGGTATACTTGGTAAGTATTTATGAGGGGCAAAATTGTCATTTCACACTATGATGATTTAATTGTTAAATAATCATAAATATCTCTTTATAATATATTTTATATTATATTATTTAATATTATTTTATTTTAGGTGCCAAATAGTTGATGCTATATTTCTATATCTTATAATTAAGCGCAAGTATACGCTATCGTAACAAGTAATAAAGGGACTTATAAAGTCGGATGTCGAACCCACAGGGATAATTTTTATTTTCTACCAAGTACTAAAATTATATATTTCTTATAATTATTCAGAAAAATCAAATCTTAATTTTGCAATAAATTTGAATAAAATAAAAGTGCAAAAAATAAATGATACAACTTAAATAAAATAAGAAAATAGCAATATAGAGAAAGCCTAGGGTTAATTACTATCCTTCAATATGGTATTCAAAGATTAATCCTTTTAATATTTATATCCCTCAATTCTTATTATTGGTCAAAACACTAATGTATTCACAAGCCTCTTCCAAGGTCATGCAAGTATATCCTAATTTACCAAATACCTATATTACTATGGTACTTGTAATAAAAAAAGATTCATTAAGAATAAGTCTTATTGACCATACATGCCAATTAGGTATATTCCTATCCTAATTCGAAACTTGCACATGCAACATTGAATGTTACTCTACAATCATGCATCAAATTCTCTAGGTCTAAATACAATGATGCCTCTTTCGAGTTTATCAAAGTATTACTAAAGCAATCTCAATATTGATCAGATATAATGAAGCATTAAGAACAAATAATTTGAATAATGAAGAATTGAGTTCAAATAAATATTAAAAAGATCCAACAATTAAGCTCACATATTGAGTTCAAGTAATAACCCTAGAAAATAAATTTAGCTCATGATAACAAGAGAATTATGGCTGAAAAAAAAAATAAACATGATACAACCAAAAGCAAACCAATATAGACGTCAATTCGCAGTTGGTTGATATGCCAAAGATTCGCCAATAATCTCTTGTTTCCTTGTATTGCCCTTACTTTTCTCTCTAAAAATTATTCTTCTTCAATGTGTTGTGGCTCAAAGAGCCCTAAGTTGTGTATTGATTGGAGTCTTGGAGTTGTATTTCTTTTAGGATTAGGAAAATTGCACTGTTCACCACTGCCCCGATCACTGTTCATCACTGGGGCGACAGCACTGTAGCATGTACTGTTCACGTAACACTGTTCGCGCGTTACTGTTCTAAGGGCACTGTAGCGATATACTATAACATTTTATGTTTTGTCTTGTTTTTCTTAGATTTTCATTCACAATTACTCCATTGACTCCAACCTGTAAAATAGTAATTAAAAATATAAAAGCCTAATATTCTTATTAAAATGAGCAATTAATTAAGTTAAGAGAATGAAAATAATAGATATAATTTACGCTTATCAATAGTTGGCACCAATTTATATTATTTTATATTATTATTTTATTATATTAGATATATATATATATATATATATATTAAGAGATGTGTGTGTGTTGATGGAAATGGAAATAGAGAAAGAGAAAGAAAATAAAATAGAGCCGAGAAAGAGAAGAAGAAGAAGAAGAAGAAGAAAAAAAAGGAAAAGAAGAAAAATGAAATTGTTTCATTTTTCTCTTCGGTTCCAAAAGAAGTAATTATGATTTGCTTCAATTTTTATTTCCTTTCCTTTTAGAGAAAATGGAGAATACACACCATCGGTCATTTTAGGGGTATAAGAGTTAAACCCAGTGCTAGCTATAGGACTACTGTTGTAGTAACCAATATCCATAATTGGTAAGAATAAGTATTTATATATATATTTTTTTTGTATGTGGGTGATTCTTGATTTATGTATTGTTATTAGTTGTGTTTGTATAGCTTAAGGACATACTATTAGAATTGGGTTTATTTGCAAGACTTTAGATTTATTTTAGGGACCAAATTGTAATACTTTAAAAGTTTTGAGGGTAAATTTGTAAATACTAAACAATAGCCTCTTAGTATAAAAATACACTTTTGAAACCCTAATTTACTCATTTTTGGGTCGAGCTACCCCTTTAGAGAGAGAAAAAAGAGAAATAGAGGGGAGAGAAAGAGAAGAAGAAGAAAAAGAAGAAGAAATTAGAATTTTGGATTTTAAGAGGTATATCACAACTATTTATCCATTTATTGGTGATAATTAAGTTGATTCCTTTAAGTTTTGATTTCTGAAAATATGTATAATTGAAGATTTGATGTGTATTTCGTAAGATATTGTGAGAATTGATGATGATCTATGTAGATAGCTTGATAAATCTTGATGAATCACAGAATTTCTACTTGATAGTCTCCTGATCCAGGAATTTTATAAATTGTTGTGATTTGATTTTGGTTTTGAATTTTGAGTATATAAAATTAGACATGTTTAAGATTATCTGAGACTCTAAATTGATTGAAAATTCCAGAAATTGACTTTTTAGTGAATTTACCAAATGACCCTGAAATTCTGAAAATTTCCTGTGTGAACAGTATGATACAGTGATAAATAATTTCTGATCTGCTTAATGATCTTCAAAAATTACAAATTTATGGAATATGATAATTTTATATGTCTAATATGATATACTCAAAATTAAGAATTTAGATCAATGTGGTAAATTGTTATGATTTTCTAAAGAGTGTCAGCTTATTGCAGTATTTGATTAACAGATTTTCAAAGCTATAGAATACAATAGTTTTAAAATACTTTTGGCCGTGATTTTGAAGTGAAATATTTATCATAGATTTAGATATGTGTCAAGAGTATTATGGTAGTAGCTTTATAATTTTTGAGTTAGTATATAATTTTATAAAATTAAGAGATTGAATACTATTCAGTAAATATCTTGATCCTGTTAAGATAATAGTTTGGATTTGATGGTGTTTATGGAATAGATTGTGTAGGAATTATGATATAATATTGATAAATAAGAAGGATATATGAGTTAAGAATGATATCTTCTGATTTTAGAGTAATTGGACATCATTTGATATATAAGAAAATTTTGTTAAGTGTAAGTGGTTAGAATGATAGGTTTTGAGAAACCAAGTAATTAGACCAATTTGATGTGATAAGTGCAATATATATAATTTTGTAAGCTATTTAAAGTGTTTTGTGTAAATTGTGAAGCTTATAAAAGGATTAATCTCCATTGATAGGTTAAGGAGAATTAAGCCTTGTACCCGAAAGTGTTAAGAGGTAAGTATACTAGACTTTTACTGAAATCATAATAAGTATAGTAATTGTCTATGTATGATTTTGAAAATGTGCTTAGAAATATGTTTATGTTATGTCAAAGTATATTTGATATGAAATGTGAAAGAAATATGTTTATGAATGTGAGCATTGACATTGAGCATGGACATACATGTATTTAAGAAAGTGAGCTTTCAAAATGAAATTTGTTTAACAAAGAAAGCTTTTGAAGTGGAAAATGTCCATAAGATGTGTTTTGTGTTTTGACGATGCTTGAACTCACTATTTACTTAGTAGGCATTTTATGTGATTTGTGGAGCCTTTATGTGTGGCATTTCCTTCAGGATTAGTATATGTTATGTGTTTTGTATGTAGGTGATGTCTATTTTAATGACCTAGCGCAAGTGCACGCTTTTTGTATCAAGTAATATAGGACTAAGTCCAGATTATCGATCCCACAAAGACTATTGTTTCTATTTTCTTCAATCAAATACTAAAATTACTCTACTTTACCTTTATCTAGACTAGCTTCAAGGATGGAGTTTAACTAACTAAATTATTGCTATTGAACTGAACCTAATTAAATATTGCAAATACTTAGAGATAGAATTCACTCAATTGATAAGTAATCTAGGGCATCGACGCATCCCCTAGTAGTTCACTGAACCCTTTAACCCCTTAGTTATTTTTCTTTTTATCAATTGATTGGCTAGACATTGATTTCATCATAAGCTTCTGTCGACAGTCGAATGATAATATCACACCCTAACAATTACCTATATGTCTATGGTAATCCGAATAAGATGCAACTCATTAAGATTAAGTCTAATCAAACCATACATGCCACCTAGGTATATGTTTATCCTACCATAGACTAAACACATGATTCCTTTCGTCAAAGTTATCATGGTTCCTAAACAATCAAAATAGTGATCAAGTATAATGAAAGCATTAAACATATATAGATTGAATCAATTAAGGGATAAAAGTTCATAACTAAGAGTTTAAACAAAATCAATTACATACTAGGTTCAATAACGTCTAACCCTAGATCAAGAGAAATTAGCTCATGTTCAAAACAAGAATATCAAAGCAAAAGTATGAAAATATAATGAACGAAATCATCTCTTAAATGTAAGGAATAAAACAAAACAAGTGATCCCCTGAGTTGTTCTTCTTCCTCTTGTCTTGGTTGCTCAAGAGTTAATTCCCCAATCTTCAATAACTTCACCTTGATTTCTTGGCTTGAATGTGTGTTTACTGCTTGTGTTATTCTCCTTGCTAAGTCTCTCTATTTTTGCCTCAAAAGAGTGTTTTTGTTGCTATGAGAAACCCTAGGCACGAGGAGCTTCGAATCCCTCTTTTTCTCAAAGAAAGGAGGAGTATTTAAATCTTCCGCATGGGCGCCGTGGCAGTGGACAAGAGTACAGGCATCTGCAAATCTTTGATGAGTGCCACGGCGCTGGGTGCTGAGCACCGCGGCGCTCACACGCTGTTCTGGGCGCCGCGGCGCCCAACCACCACCTGCTCCTGCTGCGCTACTTTTGTAATTTGAGCGTAACTTCTTCGTTTGACGTCCGATTTGCCTCCCATTTGTTTCTATGCGTCACACTTTCCATCAAGCATCCGTTTATGATTAGAAAACACAATTAAATAGTCAAAGACTTATAATTTAGAGAAAAATATGAAAATTAAGTACAAATTCTACTAGTGCTTTTATGCCCCTATCAGGAGGGAGGATCCTATTTGTACCTAAAGGAAAAGTGAGTCATCACATTCGTGTGGTGGCGTATTGGTGCATATGAGAGGACTCACCGATGATCAAGGTGAGGGTTTGGCTTTTACCTTCAGGTATGAGCATTATATATGTGTAATTTAAAGACCTCACTTGTACTATTCCTATTATATGTTTTGAAATAATGTGTAAGCGCTTACATGACATGTGATTTGATAAGATTATAATTTTGATTGATCACAACATATCATACATATATGTATTTGTATTTGATATATGAAAAACTAGTATGCTTACTGAGTTTTATACTCATTATAGTTTATAGTGATTTCGGGTAAATAAGGTACATGTGTACTTAACGAATTTGGCAAGGCTTTTGCTGTTCCTTGGGTTCCCTAAGTTGCTAGGTTGTTGAGTGTTTCATTTGGGGATACGTGGGATAAGATATTTGATTTGTCCCTATTGAATAAATACTTATGTATTAGTTTATTGTGTGTGGTTGGATTTGGTTTAAGTTTCACCAAGTGTGGTTATTGGTTGATTTTAAGTAAGAATTTACAATGAATATATTCTGGGCTTCCGGTAACAAAGTTGCTACTGGTGACGTAGTAGCCATAATTCAATTGTTATAATTCTGAAAGAAATTAAAATGAATGTTTAAATATTATTGAATAAATATGAGTGATGTCATGTGTCAAATCTTTTGAGTCTGGGGCGTGACAACTGTTCTAGCTTGCCAAGCCCACCGAGTTAATGACTAGAACTACCCACGAGTTGGTCTTAATGCTTACTCTGAAGAAATACGTGTATAACGTTACACGTTCTGGTAATTTCTCAACACTACTAATATATTAATGTGATTAATATATTATATCTATTGTGTTTATTGCATGTTTAAATGCTTTCGCCACGTTTAATATGTATATGATACGTATTTTAGGTAATAGATACAATTACACATGTATACACCAACGTGTATTAAATCCCTAACACAAGGTAGGGGAGTCATAACCTATTTACATACCTAGCTATTTGCTGGTCCTTTATTTCTATCAAGTTGTAGCTAACTTGCAACTTTAGGAACTCTTCCGTATAAATTGAAACAGAGTGGGTTCCATGAATATAAATTTGAAACTATTGAAAGAGAGTTTATTATTCATAATCCAAAGGTAAAAAAAAAAGGCTCTCTTAAAAGTTTCTTCATTTGGTGCCAATGGTGAACATATGGTTGTCCCTTTAATCTCAAATCTTCTTGATGGCATTGCCACCTAGCACTCGTACCCCCACGCAGTTTGTAAGCTATTAAAACTACTTTAAATTCTGGCCTTACATTTATAATTTCAAAAAAACTCTTTACCTCGTACTCGCAATCCATAAATTGTTCTATATCAGTAGCAATATTAAAAGTAGGAAAATCAGTTTTTACCTTGTACATTTCATCATGCTGGTGTTGTTGTCTCTTCCTTGGAAAAAAACTACCATTAATTTCCTCTTCTCCTAAATCATCCACTGGAGGGGCAAAATAGTTAGGCCTTCTTCGTGCACCCATGGTTGCTCCTCTTGCTCATGGCCAGACTTCAACATCATCTTTGGCTTTCTCCTCTGAATTGACATTAATGAGGATATAATATGGCTTTCTGTACGGTCTTTTCCTTGCCACCATTCATTCTTGTTACAGTGGATCATTAGCTCTCAAAGTCATAACTAGTTTAGTCAATGCTTGCATGCATTCTTGTATATCTCTCAAAAACTCTATTATACAGTCATCTAAAGCATTCAAATGATCTCCATTCAAGTCACTGGGCCTACCATCTCAAGACAAGACTCTAATACTACCTAACGTATGAAAAATATTGATAGGCTACTGGTGTTATTCGCAAAGATGCAAATATGTTGATATCATCCAACAAGACACAAATTAGGATTGGTTTAAAGGATTAATTCAACACAGTTTTTTGAATAATATTTTTTAATTCATTGATTCTTATTCATCCTTTATGGTATTTTTAAAGACCATTTGGGATACTTAGCATTAATTACAACTTTCAAAGTATATCAATTAATAAAACTAAGATTGATTGTCAAACTTACAACTTCTAACAAGATGAAATAAATTTAATAGTAAATATAACTACTATGATAAATGCAGTTGCAAGATTCTAACCTTCTTATCTTTCTTTTGGGCTTCACATCACATGGGCTGGTGTGGTGTTGCTAATTTAGGATGCTCTTCATTTTTTTTACAGTGCAAGGGCCTGATTGTGATGTCCCCCATCATTAATTGAATACACCAAGAATAAGCAAATTAAATAATAAACTGAGTTCATAAAATTTAAGATTAAAACAATCACGTCTATATATTGAGTTCAATGCTATAACCCAACAAAAGAAATTTAGTTCAATATAAGAAGAAATGTATGACTAAATACAATTACAAGCATGATACAACCAATCCAAACTAAATAAATTAAGGACAATATGGCTCTCAATCAAGCCTTGGTCTTGGTTGAATCCTCAAACACTTAGTCAATATTCTTGATTTTATTGTTCTTGTGTAATCTCTCTAAAATGGCTTCAAATGTTTTTCCTTGTTTTTGTGCAATATAGGATCATTTTAGGCCCAGCACAAGTAAGAATTGATAAAAATTGGTTAAAGTCGGTCAAAAGTTACTGAAAGAGTTTAAAAAGCATCCTTTGATATTATGCAGTAACAATCGTACGTCGTGGTGTTCTATATTTAACACAAGAGCATTCTTCAAAATGTCGCCCTAATGCAATGGCGTTCAATTCTTTCACGCAAAGGTATTCACAGCGCTGCAGTGGTATCCTGGACTACGAAGTGTTACCCATTTTGGAATTTACGCCACAACATTGACAAATCTCAATGATGCTGCATTCATCATCTTGCAAGAACACTAGGGGTGTTTGGATGATGAATACTGGGGGTGTACATCTCATATTTTCAAATTTCTAGACTTCAAGTTTGGATCTTCACTTTTTGGCTCCAATTTCATTAGTTTCCTCATTTTTTTAATGATTAAACCTTGTAAAAAATCATCGAATGCATAATTAGCCTAAAGTCACTCGAAAATGGGCAACTCTTAAGATAAAATGGGGTCGAAATATAAATCTTAATACACCTATTAGTCTGTCTGGCCCTTTCATTTTCAAGAACAAGACACAACTGCATGCCTAAGGTTTACTATATGAAATGTAAAGATCTTACATATTCTGCTAGGAAAGTAGAATTGAGATTTGTTGAATAAAGTTCCTGAATGATGCCTTGTTCTAGAAAAATCACCAAGTTCAGAAATCTCATCTATTAAAGAGCAAGCCATTCAAATAGTCTGTTGAGAATACATCAGTTGCAATAGTACTACTTATTTTCATTATGATTAAATAAAAAGAAACACATCTTTAAAGTTGTTCCCCCCCAGATTTTGACCTAAGGCACAATTTATTACAAGACTTAGAAATAACTCGTAAACAAGTAAAAAAGAAGCTACTTTATTTTAGTATGACTCTTTTAGGAAAGTTTTAAGCAAATAGAGGAACTACTATCCGTATTTTGCAGGACTCTAATAAGTAAAGACTAATTGAAAAAATATTATGATATCCTAATTTGACTTAGATTTTATAACCTTCACACGTCTTCTGCCCTATAAAATGATGGCTATGATGTGTGCTTTAATAGCTTAGCTTAGCACACGTTATCGTATCAAGTAATATAATAGTTAAGTTCAAGTATTAATCCTACAGGGACTACGTGGTCTAATTCTTCAATCAATTACTAAAATTATATCTATTTAATTTTTATTCAAAAAATCAAAATCTGAAACTGAATTTATTAACCTAATTTTATCAAATTAAACTAAACCTAACTAGCAAATAAACAAGAGATATAAATTCACCAAAGGATAATAATCTAAGGTATACACTCATCCCCTATTATTTCATTGGATTTATTAACCACTTAGTTTACCCTTTAATATAAATTGTTGGCTTATACACTAATTTCATTACAAGCCTCTGTCAATGGTCAAGTGACTATATTACATATTCTAACAATCACCTATATGTCTATGGTAATAAAATCAGAATGTAATTCATTAAGATCAAGTCTAAATTATACCATACATGCCACTTAGGTATATGTCTATCCTAGATGGAACTCATAGTTGTTACCCTATGATCATGCATAAAACTATCCTAGGCTCAACCATAAATCTTTTTGTTAAGTTCATCATGGTTCCTCAATCATTCATAATATTGATCAGATATAATGAAAGCAATAAACACAGGATAGAATGAATCAATTTCAATAATTAAGTTCATAAACTAAGAATCAATGAAATCCAACTACATACTAGGTTCACATAGTCTAACCCTAGAATAACAAGTTTAGCTCATCACAAAATAAAAAGTATCAAACCAATCCATAAAGAACAACAAGAACAAGAACAAGAACATAATAATAAGAAAACCTAATCAAGAAGACGTCTTGGGTTGCTTCTCTCTCAATCTTGACTTGAAGCTTGAATCTTGATTTATTGGCTTTGATATTTGATTTTGTGTTATGAATTCTTTCTTTACATTTTTGCCTTTCCAAAGTCTCTATATTTGACCTCAAAAGAGTTTTTTTTATTGCTATGAGAAACCCTAAGGGCGAAGGGCTTTGAATCTCCGTTGAAATAGGAGAGTTGAAAGGGGATTTTATATGTCGTACGGGCGTTGCGGCGCTAGGGGCTTGGCGCTGCGGTGCCAAGACCTGAAAACACGACTTTGGGAAGTCTCGCCAGGCACAATGTTACTGGGTTCTGGGTGCCCTGGCGCTCAACTACTGACTTGGGCGCCGCAGCACCTAGTCATGGGCACTGCGGTGCCTAGCCCTGATACTTGCTTTCGTATTTTGAGCGTAACTTCTTTGTTTGATGTCCGATTTGCTTCCCGTTTGTTCCTATGCGTCAAATTTTCCATCATGCATCTATTTATGATAAAAAAAACCAATTAAATAGAAAAATATTTATGATTTGGAGCAATATATAAAAGTTGGGTACAAATCATGCTAGTGCTTTTACGCCCCTATCAGGCCAAACCATCAAAAAGGGCATTTCTTTCTCTTTATTTGTTTCTTCTCCATAATTATCAACTTTTGTGTGGTTCAATTAAGAGGGATCAATTCTCATTCTAGAGAGAGAGGGCACATACTTATTATTATTATTATTTGAGGGGGTACGGTTGTTATTATTTATCTTATAAAGGCTCTGGCTCTGTGTGTCTTAGATGTAACGACAATATTCTATAGTGCATTTAAGTAAATTGATAATGCTCGGTAAAGTGGACGTAGGCTCACATTGAGCTGAACCACTATAAATTCGGTGCTTTTGTTGTGTTTTCCTTTAATTTTGTTAATATCAACTAATGGTTCTTAACAACAAAAAAATTAACTCGTTAACTTTAGGATTACTAAATTTTTGAGTCAACAGTTTGACGTCGTCTATGAAAATGATACAAAACGTTATAGAGACTAACCATAGAGATTAACAATTTATAAACTAGCAAGCATACATGCAAAATTAATAAAAGAATAGAGAAATAAATGAAAAGAAAAAGACAATAAAGAGAGAAGGAGTAAACAAAAAGCGGCACAAGTGTGAGAGAAAGAATGAGAAAGAATTTGGGCTGCATTTAAATTTTCTCACTCAGCCCCTTCTAGTTTTAGAAAATTTGTAAAATCTTGCAAATAGGCTCTGGTAGTTTTGACCCGCTTCATCAAATCCGAGAACCTTCACATTAAAGCTAATGGCCTTTTCATCAAATTTGATGACATCCATATTAAGGTCAGAGACCTCCTAATTAAGGTCGATGACATCCATATCAAGGTTGATGACCTTCTCTTCAAGGCTAATAACCTCTTCATTAAAGCTAATGACCTTCTCATTAAGGCCAATGACCTCTTTATCAAGATTGAGAACTTCTTCATCAAATTCTATGACTTCCTTATTAATATTGAAGACCTCTTTATCAACGTTAAGGACCTTCTTATCAAGACCGACACCACTTGAGCCCTCATCTAAGCAGTTGCTGCCTAATGTCATAAGCCGAGGGCTTGCCATTGACCTAAAAGACTAGCTTGTAGGTAATGGTGTTTACTAGCCTATATATACCCATGATTCATTCAATTTCTATTTGATATGGGATGTAAAATAATCCCCTACTCAATCATGTGATGCCTTCATTATGATTTAGCCTAAACTTAGGGCCCAACTAGGCATGTATTACCCATCCACTTGGAGACCCATTACCTATGTGGCAATCTCTATTAGAGTTCAAGGCACTGAATTTTTAGGGTCCACTTAGCCCATATGGCTCATCCTCTATAGTCATAAAAGACCCACATTCCATATGAAAATCTCTACTAGGGCAATTTTAAGGGCCAATATGTAAATGAGAATTCAGGTCTATTTTGATACCACTTGTCATAGGTCGAGCGCTTGCCATTAACCTAAAAGGCTAGCTTGTTAGGTAATGTTACCTACTCGCCCATATAAACCCAACATCCACTAATTTTTATTCGATATGGAACGTGACACTAGACCCTCATCAAAGTCACCGCCGTTTAAGCCCATACTGAGGCACCCTAAGTTCTATTCAAAGTAGCCTAAGCCCTCACCAAGGCTATGTAAGTTCTCATCCAAGTCATGACTACTTGCTCGCAGACCAAGTCATGACCACCTACTCAAAGATTACGACATGACCACTCACTTGAAGGCCCCTCCACAAGGGGTAAAAATTATTTGAAGGCCCTTCAACAAAAAGTAATAATATATGAATACCCATTTCATAAAGGGTACAATTAATGAAAAACTTTTTTTTTGGGAAAAAAAATGAAAGTACACTGTGCATCGGGTGAGTACGTACTTTTTAATTTTTCATTTACACATCACATGCATAAATATGCAGTAGAAAATAAATAAGCCTCCCATTATGCTAATGAGATATTGGAGAACTTACCCTCGAAGCGTGCTTTACACAGTTCTAGTTTAAGACTCAGTGGGATCCTCCGAGCTAGAACGGTAGCCTTATTATTCTCCCCAAAATAATTTATCTGAAGCAATTATTGCTTCCTTAATCTCTCAAAACGTTTTGTGTAACAAATGAATACCATTTTCTTGCATTTGCAAAAGAAATGGCCTTGGCTATTTATAGCTATCATTGCCGCAAATTCATCTAATGAATTTGCAATTGATGGCCAAGTATGAGAATGCAAATTATTTGCATTCTCATGCTTCTCAGAAGTGCTGGCCGAATCGTTTTTGTTTCATAGCCATCTTATGCTTAAAATCAAGCATGAGAAGCCAAGTTTTGATTTGTTAATAAAGTGGCCAAATGAAGAGCAAATTTATGGCATTATAACTTATACAATAACGCCATCTCTTGCTTATTAATTTGGCCGAATCTTTCATTTAAAACTAATAAATAAAATAATTCATTTAAAATGACTAGTACTTGTTCAAGGAACGCAAACTGGCCATTAATAAATTGCATGCCACCACTTAATTAAGCTTTTAACATTGACCGAATTGAACTTTGGCTTTAAAAGCCTTAATTCATTTATTCCATTTTCATTTATAAACATTTGCAAATTAGATATCAAGCCAATCATGTTTCATGCCCTAACAAATTAATGGCATGAAATATGACATCCAAGAGAAAGATAAAAATGGTAAGCCCCATTTGTCGAGATCTCGGGCTTAACACTTAAACCCTATGATCTCCTCAAGTGAGCCTGAAATAATTTTGATTTTTTGAGAACTTCCCAAATTAAACTATTCAATTCGGTGAGCTACCCCGTGCACAACCAGTACACTTCATATAGTGAGACTTTATAGGTTTACACCCATTTTGTCTTATGGAACTCTTCCGTAAGTTCATAAATGTTGCCCTACACACACGTTATGAAAATAACAAAATAATATATTGAACCATGCAAGTTGAGGTTAATACATATTCATATAATCCATCTGTCATTTATATGTTGGAAGAGAAAAAACATAGATCATCATCGTCAAGTCTCCATATGCTCAACACTAGAACTTATCTCTACATTCGTATTCCTATAAATAATATCTACAAATACTTTTGTGATATGTTTTCTTACACAGGAAATATTTTTTCTGGGTATATTGCTTATGGCTATAAGACTTTCAGAAATATAATCATGGAGCATCTGGATATACTATTTACCCATATTTGTTGACGGATCTTATATCTACACACATTAAACTCTATGAGCATCAAACCATACCCAACGATACCCACCGGTCAGACTATGAAAGGCCTCTGACATGTGTGGAACCTAAGTATGGTGGATCACTCATAAGCCCACCGTAGTGCTCAGGCCTAGGGACCACGAATACTACTCAAATTAAAAAAATCCTTATTGACGGCATTATGGGATGTCTATTGGAGAGCCTAATTGAGCTTGTTTAGAACCTAGTCCTCGTTGAATACCCGCATATATACAAACTTCCACTAAGCTCGTGGTTTGCTAAGATTAACCATCTGAAAAATTTAGATATAGACATACACTGATCTATATTAAAAAAGGTTTCCACTAATAAACCCGCATTAGTGAAAATAGATCAGGAACATAACATTTGAAAATATACTTGTATAATGACATTTCTTAGCACCATTTTAGCTCTGTACAACTATGTCATTAGTAGTATACTCTCAAGTCTTTCTCCCATTTTAGACAAAGGTCTAACTCTTTAAATTTTCCTGACTCTTATAACTTAGTAAATCTTAACAGTGTTAACTCTTCGCAATTATAACGCGCAGCATTGCTAACTTTTAGCCTTAATCTAAAATCTTTTAAACTAGATCTGAACTCCTTCAAATCATACAATGTCTGAAATGTTACAAGCATGTTACCATATAATTTAATAATGAGCGATTTAATAAAAGGAATATTGTATAAATATCAAATATTTATACAAATAGAGATGGCACGTAAGCACAAATCCTAACAATTTCTCACTTGCTCTAGTACCATTCATATTAGTATCTAATACCCACAGATTCCACATGTTTCTCAAACACCTTTGGAGTTAAGGCCTTAGTAAGTGTGTTCACTACAATATTTACAGAATCAATTCTACAAATAATTACATCTTTTTTGGTCAAGATTTCTCTAATGATGTTATATTTTCTCTCCATATGCATAGACTTCTAATGTGCTCTTGGCTCTTTGGCTTGTGCTATAACCCTATTATTATCGTAAAATAGTTTGATAGGATCCATCGAACTTGAAACTATTCTAAGCTTAGTGACAAATTTACAAATCCACAAGGCTTCTTTGGCTGTTTCTGAGCCAGCTATTTACTCTGCCTCTGTAGTAGAAATAGATATGGACCCCTGGTCGGTGCTCTTCCAACTCACAGTGGCACCATTGAGAGTAAACACATATCCAGACGTAGACTTTCTACCATCTAGGTCAGACTGAAAGTCTGAATCTGTGTATCCTTTCACTTATAAGTCATCATCTTCATAAGGTATTTCAGGATATTTTTAACTGCCATCCAATGATCGTCACCTAGATCAGATTGATACCGGCTAGTAATACTTATAGTCATATTGATGTCAGGTCTCGTATACATCATAACATACATCAAGCTCCTAACAGTTGATGCATATGGTATATTAAACATTCTAACTCTCTCATCTTTCGTCTGAGGATACATTTTCCTCGAAACATGAATACCATGTCTAAAAGGCATATTAACTATCTTATAGTTAATTTTAGAGGTAGCGTTTTTTGTAAGATGGCATTACGATCTTCTATCAAAGCTATTGTCTCATGATCATTTATCTTCCTCTTCCTAGATAATATGTCTTTCATAAACTCTATATAGCTCGGTATTTGCTCAAGTGCTTCAGCAAATGGGTTATTAATGTGCAACTTCTTGAATACCTCAAGGAACTTGGAGAATGACTTATCAAGCTTCTTTTTTGTAACCTTTAAAAGAATAGTGGTAGGATGTAAATATGCCTTTGTGGTTGCATTGGTCTCTCATTATTTGCTTGCTCTTGCTCATGAAGTTGAACTTTATTTTTTCTTTCCTCAGATTTACTAATGTCTATTTCTTTTGTAGTATGCTATCTTAAAAGTTGCATTTTACTTAACTGCACCTCCTTACTGCTTCTAAAAGTGACTACTTTACATTGCTCATTTATACCTCTAGGGTCGGCCTCAATGTTGCTTGGTAGAGCACCTTGTGGCCGGCTATTGATTGATGAAGTTAACTGTCCTATTTGTGTCTCTAAGGTTCTGAGAGAGGCTGCTTGATTTTGCAATAACTAATCAATCTTACTCATATACTGTTTAATGAAGTCTTCCGATTCTAGCTTCTTCTTTTATGAATGTTGCACTGGCAGAGCATGGAATCCTAGTGGATAGTTTAATCTGTTAGATTGGCTTTAATTGTTCTTGGAGAAATTTGGGTGGTTTCTCCATCTTGGGTTATAGTAGGATGGTTGGGTTGTTCTAATTTTTGTTGAGCCTCACATAATAAGCTATCTCTAAGCAATGACCATTAGGATTATTGTCCCCGTAAAGTTACAAGTAATTGGCTGGCCTTTTATTGAATTCACTCCCAAAACATCCACCTTCTTGGTAGAAGGCTAACCTGAGCTATCAAAGCATCTTTCTCACATACCCTAGCTACCTTTCTTAGGTTCACCCTCTCAGTTGGCCACTAATAACTGTTAGTTACCATTTCTTCTAACAATTATAACCCTCATCAATATATTTGTTTAGCAAAGCACCTCTAGCTATTACATCCATAATTGTCCTCAACTGACTTGCAAGTCCATTATAAAAAATTTTGCACCAACAACCAATTAGGAACTTCGTGATGTAGGCACTTCCTCAATATGTCCTTAAACTTTTCCCAAACCCTATATAATGATTCTTGGTCATGTTGAACAAATGAAGTGATTTCATTCCTCATCTTAGAAGTTTTTAATAGGTAGGAAATTTTTAGCTAAACATTTAGTGCCATATTATCCTACGTAACAATTGATCCAAAAGGTAACTATATTAATCAAACTTTGGCCTTATCCCTAAAGGAAAATAAAAACAACTGTAATTAATCACATCATCTGAAACTCCATTGAATATGAAGGTGTAATAAATTTTTAAATAGTTCAGTATATGCTCGTTTGGATCATCACTTGAAAGCCCCCGAAACTGAACTGAATCCTTAAGTATTTGAATAGTACTAGACTTGATCTCAAAGTTATTTACATTGATGGTATGTCTTCTAATGCTTGAGTTGATTCTATTTACCAATGATACTGCATACTCTCTCAAAGTTTTTGGATTATTTTTCAAAGTTATTGGATTGTTTTTCAATGGTGTAGATACATCGCCTTAATCTTCCGTATTATCCATTTATGATTGCTCTCGACGGATCTTTCAGACTGTTCTTTTAATTTTAGGGTCTAGAGCAGTCAAATCAAGGCTATGAGCTCTCTACATACAGTGAGTAGTGAGTATCAACTTTAAAAACAACACAATGTACAATAAGCAAGTAAATAAGCAAAAATAAAAGTCCAAACTAAAAATAAGGTGAACTAGTATTAAGTAACACTAGTCCACGACAACGGCGTCAAAAATTTGTTGGTGTAGTGATATGAATGTTTATCCTAAGCGCAAGTGCATGCTATCACTAACAAGTAATAAAGGGTGAGGGGTGTCGATCCTATAAGGACTAAAACTTTGCTCTATTCAAGTACTAAAATTGAATTTCCTATTTTTATCCAAATAAATTGATTCAATTAAGAATGAAATTAATTGCTAAATTAACTAAGCAAGTTTTAAATTCTAAAACTCTCAATGATTAATGAAGTCTAGGATGTCTAGCTATCCATTAACCTATGTTAGTTATGGATATGCTTTGAATGACAATCCCCTAGTTAATTATTGGCCACAACACTAGGCTCATCACAAGCCTTGATCATCAAGCGATTATACACCACTCAACCCAATACCTATATTTCTATAATACAGAGATTAAATGGAATTCATTAAGTCCAAGTTGACTTAACAATGCATGCCAACTAGGTATATTCTTATCATAATTGAAACTTATAGATGCTACTCTACAATCATATATCACTTTGTCCTAGGCTATTGATGCAATATTTCTATATCTTAAAATTAAGTGCAAGTATACACTATCGTATGCAAGTAATAAATGGACTAATTAGTCGGATGTCGAACCCAGAGGGATAATTTCTTCTTTTAAACCAATTACTAAAATTATGTCTTCCTAATACTTATTCAGAAAAATAAAAATCTAAGAATGAATGTAGAAAATATAAAAGTAAAAACACAATGCAAAGAGAATAGGGTGATGGCAACGTAGAGAAAACCTAAGATTAATACTATCCCTCAATATGCTTTTTAATGATTAATCTTTTAATATTTAACTCACTTAGTCTTTATTATTGAACAAGACACTAATGTATTCACAAGCCTCTTCCAAGGTCCCACAAGTATACCTTAGTTTACCAAATACCTATATTCCTATGGTATTTATAACAAACTAAGATTCATTAAGATTAGGTCTTATTGATCATACATGCCAATTAGGTATATTCCTATCTTAAATTGAAACTTGCATATGCAACATTGAATGTTACTCTACAATCATACATCAAATTATCTAGGTCTAAATATAATTATTCCTATTCAGAGTTTATCAAAATATTACTAATTCATTCACCATATATTGGCCAGATATATTGAAGCATTAAAATCAAGTAATTTAAATATCAAAGAACTAAGTTTATTAAATATTCAAAAGATATGGCAATTAAGCACACATATTGAGTTCAAGTATTAACCCTAGAAAATAAGTTTAGTTCATAGCTACTAGAGAATCGCAGCAATAAAAATAAAAATAAAACATGATACAATCAATTAATACTATCCCTCAATATGCTTTTTAATGATTAATCTTTTAATATTTAACTCACTTAGTCTTTATTATTGATCAAGACACTAATGTATTCACAAGCCTCTTCCAAGGTCCCACAAGTATACCTTAGTTTACCAAATACCTATATTCCTATGGTATTTATAACAAACTAAGATTCATTAAGATTAGGTCTTATTGATCATACATGCCAATTAGGTATATTCCTATCTTAAATTGAAACTTGCATATGCAACATTGAATGTTACTCTACAATCATGCATCAAATTATCTAGGTCTAAATATAATTATTCCTATTCCGAGTTTATCAAAATATTACTAATTCATTCACCATATTTTGGCCAGATATATTGAAGCATTAAAATCAAGTAATTTAAATATCAAAGAACTAAGTTTATTAAATATTCAAAAGATATGGCAATTAAGCACACATATTGAGTTCAAGTATTAACCCTAGAAAATAAGTTTAGTTCATAGCTACTAAAGAATCGCAGCAATAAAAATAAAAATAAAACATGATACAATCAATTGCAAACTGATGTAGTTGTCGAATTGCTCTTGATTAATGTTGCTCTAGATTCTTGGTGCTCTTGAACTGCTCCAAGTTCTCTTTAGGTTGATCTAGGTTCTTCTATGGTCCTCTTTTTACATCTGAGGTCGAGTGGCCTTTTATAGGGTTTGATTTGAACTTGAAAAACTCAATTTTGGTTGCACTAGGATTCGCACTACAGTTAGGGCGATATGTTTCTGTCGCTAAGGCGCTGCATAAAAACAGCTTCATCGTTGGAGCGATGGGATTATAGTGCTGAGGCGCTGGAGTGTCGCTGGCGCGATGCGCAATGACTCTTTGGCGCTAGGGTGCCAGATGCGACTTAAACAGGTCATTTTTCTAATTTCAATCACTATTTCAGTGCTGGGGTGGTAGTCCTCTCGGCGCTAGGGCGATGGACACATACTTAGAAAATTTTGCATTTCTTTAAATTTCGTTCAAGTCCCTATAAATAACAAAAAAGCACATAAATAGCCATCTATTCTCATAAAATCATAAAATATCAATAATAAAAATATGAGAAAATATATGACAAATTTGCCCTTATCAGCTATTCAATGAGATGTCTTTTCTAAGTTTATCTCAATAAATCTAAGGTTCATTCATAACATTGGCCAGATCAAATGCAAGCATTAAGTACCAACAAAGTGAATAAAAACCAAGTTTATACATTCAAAGTTGAAATATTTACAAACATATGGTTAAGTTTGTAATTACAATCCTAAACAAGTGAATTTAGTTCAACATAATAAATTTTGGGAAATAAATTACACGATATAACATAATGAAACCAAGTTTAGATCAATAAATACAAAAATGAAGTTCAGATGGTCTTCCTAAGCCTTGACTCCAATGTTTCTCTTGCAAGTAATAACCTTCCTTGATGATGTTGATCCTTCTCCAAATAATTTTCAAGTGTTGAAATATGTTTCTTTATAGTTTAAATGTGCAAATTTTGACCTAGAATGTGCTCCTTAAATGCTAACATGGAGGTAAAACGTTCCTTTCATAAAAATCCAAAAGCGTTGCTTTGTATAATGCAAAAAATAACCGTAACTCCATAACGTTTTCTTTATAATGCATGAGTGTTGCAAGTTGTCATATACGAATGCTGTGAAGTTAAGGTTTAGTAACATTGGGGCATTCTGGTGCATTACATAATTGGCACTGAGGCATTGGGGATCTTGAAAACGTTTTACCTTCTACGTTTCTCATCCTCCATGTCAATGTTACGACGTCCAAATTCGTAAAAAATGCTAATGCATTTAATGCTCAACGCCACGATGTTCACCCTGCATGGATGAATGCCAACACATTTTTTCTAGAACGTAGTCGCATTCTTTCCTTTTTTGCACTTCCATCTCTAATTTCTTCTTTTTAGCATCTTTCTTGTTACTTTTCTCTCCCTTTAGTCCAGCCATGTGCTTGTCTTGCAAATTCAATATAAGTATGCATAAATAGACCAAAATTAGTCAAAAATGATAATAATCAAAGCTAAAATAGGAAAATAGTATAATTTATTTTATGCTTATCATAATGCAGTAGTAGTTTGTAAAGAAAGAAATGTGGTAGTATTCATGTTAATATTTTTGTCTACTACCTTGTTTCATTCTGTTTTCACCTGTATTTATATTAAGTTGTAACAATGATTGTTAGTTTATGATAACAAATAGAATTATGGTTGAGCAATTTATATTTGTAACTTTTGAAGAAATGGTTAACACTCTTGATAGGTAGCATACCAGCATCAAGAATAAAAACACTTTAGAACTTGTTCAATTACCACTCGATGTGAAATTGTAAGAAATATATGAATAAGAAAATGAAATTAGGCCATCATTGGATCCTTTGAGCCATTCTAGCCCTCTAAGTTATCCTTAATTATCCTATTTAAGCCGAACATGCCCTTTTTCTTAGATTAACCACATTACAAGTTTAAAATTTTATTAATTTCTTTCCTAAAATATCCTTCACACCATAAGTAAAAGAGAAAGCTTATGGATGTCATAGTTGGTTGAATAAAATCTTGATAAGATTATTAAAAAAAAATTCAAGATGATGAATGATGGTTAACATAAGAAAATATGGTAAACCATGAAGTTTAAAGGAAGGAAAATGCAAGAAGTTTCATTTAGCACCTAACGTTTATGAAGTAAATTAAGCCAACAAATATATTCGTAATCTCATCTTGACCCTAGCCTTATATTACAAGCCTATAAAAGATCTAATAGATCCCTAATCATGTGTCTTTTTATATTAATGGAGAGTAGTATGAAAAGCGAGTTATGATGATTCCAAAAATACTGACACATTTCATTATTGTACAATCATGGTACTTGAGCTAATTTGGGTAATTGTCAATTACAAAACTAGCTTATCACACACACATACTGGTGATTGATCACTTAAGAGGAAGAATAAAAGTTATTAATGCTGACATGTTTACTTTTTAGGAGTTGTTCATTATTTTCGAAGAATTTTGTGAGTAAAATGGTCGCTTTTGAGACAACTTAGTGATCATTAGGTCAACCCAACCAACCCATTTGTTTTATTTATTTTTGTCATTTATTTTATTTGTTTAATTTCAGTTCATTTTCAATTTGTATTTCTTTTTGTTTGAGGACAAGTAATTTTCTAAGTTTGAGGGTATATGATAAAGGTAAATTAATGTACAAAAATGATCCCAATTAACTTGAGAATTATTCTAATTTGAGTGATTTTATGGCTAATTATGTGTTTATTGATGATTTTATAGGAATTGAGTTTAAAAGATGAAATACAAAGAAAATATAGTGAAATGGTTGATTTTGGAGTCAAGTCAAGCAAAATGGAGAAAATGGTTCACAAAGGGCTCAATATTGCGGCGACGAGGAAGTCTCACCGTGACATTAAGAGGAAAATTCAATTCCAAGACTCAGCACTATAGCGAGGAGGAAGTCTCGCCACAACACTGAGTAGAATTCCAAGTTTCTCATTCTAGAGTCTCAACGCTGTAGCGAGCCTGAGCCTTTGTTACAGTGCTGAGACATATTTTGGCCAAAATACCCTTAATAAATAGGTTTAAATGGGAAATTTGGGAGCTATTTAAAAAAACCTCATTCTTCTCAACTTGAAAGGGGGGTTGAGAGCCACACCAAAGCTAGAAGGCATGAAATTTTTCATTCCTCAAAGAGAAGAACAAGAGCAATCCACACGTGAAGAGGATAAGACGAATTCAGGAAACTCAATCTTGAAATGTGTCTTCTACTTCTTTATTTTCTATTAGTTGTAATCATGTTCTTCATTTTAATTTATTTTGGAACTCAAGATAAACTTTATTTTCTAAGATTACATTCTTGAACTTAATATGTGATTAAAATTGATTTTTCCTTAATATTATGAACTTAATTTTGATTATTCAAATTGCTTGTGCTTAATGCTTTCATTTACCTAGCCAGTATTTGAATTGATTTAGGGACACGATTGATAAAGTTAAAAATGCATCATTGTGATAAGCTTAGAGCAATTTGATACATGATCATAGCACAAGTTCCGATGAGCTTCATATAGGATAAGAATATACTCATATGGCATGTATTGTTAATATAATATGTGCTTAATGAATTTTAGTTCTCATTTATTACCATAGGAATATAGGTGGTTAATAGACTAAAATATATTTGCTCGACCATCGAAAAAGGCTCGCGAAGGAATTAACATTTTGACCAATAATCAATTAAGCGATTAATATAAGGAGCAATTGAATTGGTTTAATTTACATATTGAGGGATATTTGTAATCCTAAGTTTTTATTTTTTTGGTATTTGTTAAAGTTATAAGTAAATTAAGGTTTCATACTTGCTAGATTTTTAATATACATCATAGTTAACATTACTACAAATTTGATATTTTCTGGATAAAAGTTAAAGTATACAATTTTAGTACTTAGAGATAGATATAAATTCCCTATGGGATCGACTTTCTATTCATCACTTTATTACTTGTTTAAGATAGCGTATACTTGCATTTGAGAAATCACGCAATAAGAGTTAAAGAATAAGAAGGCTCCCAAATTTACCCAAGCTTTTATCAACTCTCTACGCTTATAGGATCTCTGTCGCTGACTCTTATGAGTGCATTTCATATATAATATTTCAAATCTCTTGACTTAATAATTGCTTAAATAAGTATGAATATGTGATTTTTTATGCGTATTATTGTTATTTTATTGATTTCTAGAAAATAAAGCAACAAGAGAGCAAAATAGAATAGAAAAGGACAAAAAAGTTATTTTATAGGCTCAAGCTGCAACCTTGAGAGAAGAATAGAAGACAAAGTAGAACCTATAAGCCATGGCATTGATGAACCCAAGACTACAAGTCGTGGTGACAGGTATTTCAAGCTACGGCTCAAAAACACTAAAAAGTATTAGTTGTGCCTAAATGCATTCATGTGGTTGTGTAATCATTGAATCATATAATGCATGTCATACATATATTGTGAAATGAAATTGAAATATAATTTCTTATTCAAAACTTACACACCAAATATAAGTCCATTACATTAACAAAATCTTAGAAACTTACTCTTGAAGACTTTCGGAGAAGATTCAATTTACGAAGCTCATCTTGAATTGAATTTTTGAGCAAATCAAGTCTTCAATAGTTGATGGAATTGAAGTAGTTGGAATATTACCTTATTAAAATATTTAGCAAGAATCAATCTATTTTTCTCTCAATTGGCCTTGACCAAAAATAGCTTAAAGGAGTCTTAAAACAACTTTCGCTTATTTCCTTTTTTATGGACGAATTACACTTTTTGAGGACTAATTTGCAACATTTGCAAACTATTTTTTCTTTTGCCAATCAATTACTAACACCTAGCCCAATCAAATCTTTTGCATGAAAATGCCAAAAACATTTGTCAACATATTATGGTGCATCCATGCCATGTGTCAAGCAACCTTCCCATGCATGATGACATTTATCACACAAATGGTTATGCATTATACCATGTGTCAAAATTTTATTAGTTAACCACTTTAACTAAATTACAAAGTTAAAACTTTAACCTTTGCATATGTGCTTCCCTAGAGACCCTGAAACAAATCCTGCTTTCTAAAATTTTTCTAGATCAAACTATTCGACTCAATTTGCTACCCTAGTGCTTAATGAGACATTTTATTGTAAGACTCTCTAGGTTCACATGCATTTGTCTTATGAAACTCTTTTGTAAGTCTGTAAATAATACTTCACACACATATTACGAATATCATAGAATGACGCATTAACCTTACAAGTTGCGGTTAACCATATATGTATAGTCCCTTTGTCACCTATATCCTGGAAGAGCAAGATATAAACTTCATTGTCAAATATCTATATGCTCGACCATAAACTTACCTCTAAATTTCTATTACCATAAATACTATCTGTAAACACCTTTGCAGTATTATTTAACATTACAAAAAACTCTATTTTGGGGTTTACACTTATAGCCATAAACTTCTTGAAATACAATCTTGGAGCATTAGGATATACAACTCACCCATATAAGCTGATGGATCTCATATCTGTGCACACCAGACTCCATGAGTATTAAACTATACCCAATGACACCTAAAGGTTAGACCATGAAAGATCCCTGACATGCATGGAATCAAAGTATGATGGATCACTCACAAGCCCACTGTGATGCTCAGGTCAAAGGACTATGAATACTACTAAACTCGAGAAGACCTTTTATTGATGGATCTATAGGATGTCTATTGGACATCTTCGTGAGTTTTTTCAGTACCCAGCCTTTACTGAATACTTGTATGCCTATACAAGCTTCCACTTAGTCTACAGTCTGCTAAGACTAACTGTTTGGACAATTCAGATATAGATACACATTAATCTAAAAGTATACCAATCGAGTCGTGTTAGCTACTATAGATCAAGATCGGTGTCTTTAAGAATATACTTCATAATAACATTTTTTAGCACTATATGCAACTCTTTGCAACTATGTCATTAATAATATATTTACAAGTATTTGCCCCATTTTAGAGAAGGTTCCAACTTTTAGAATGTTAACTTTTAGTGTTAACCAAAACTTCTTCAGATCATATCTAATATTTTTTAGATCTACAGTATATAAAAAGTAACAAGCATAGTACCATATAATAAATATTAAAGATTTTATTAAAATGTTCATTGTATAAATATTAAATAAAAAAAATATTCATATAAAATGAAATGATATGTAAGCACGATCTCTAACAAAAAGATCCTTCCTAAAATAGGCTGGATGTTGCGGCACTCAAAGACCAAAGCTGGGACGTCAACACAACAACATACTAACGTCATGACACTAGGTACTCTAAATCGTGCCGTAGAACAACAAATTTGGAAACCTAGTTTTTCTTGGATTCAAAGTCTGTTCTAACTAAGAGATTGAAACTTATGAATAAAGACCATAAAGCTACTATTCAAAGCATTAAGAGAGAGCACAAAAAAGACAACAAGTAGAAGAGTTTAAAGCACGTATTGAAGATCAAAAGAAAACATTCGATAATAAGAGAAAGAGAGAAGTCAAGAGTTAAGGCGTTATTTCATTTCTTTCTTTTTTTTTACTGTTGCATTTTTCTAAACTTCATGAGGATGATTATTGTATGCTTTAAAACTCTCTTTATTACCATGAGCTAAATTTTTATTACTAGGGTTGCAACTTTTAACTAAATATGTGACTGAATTCAGGTTTTCTCTTATTTTATTAAATCAATTATGAATTATTAAGTTTATCTTGAGTTTAATGATTTTTAATTACTTAATCACTAATTAGATTGTTCTAAGAACCATAATAAACATGAAAAAGTGAATTATGTATTTAGCCTAGACAAATTGATATATAATTGAAGTGTGACAGCTATAAGTTCCATATAAGATAAGAATATACTTATATGGCATATATAATGATTTAGACCTTTACTTAATAAATTTTATCTTTAACTAACTACCATAGGAATATAGGTGATTGTTAGGGTAAAATAAATTCGCTTAATCATCAGGAGAAGTTAGTAAGTACATTAGGGTCTAGCCAATAATTCATATTGATGAAATAAATTAAGAGAATATTAATTAATTCAAGTAAAGTATTAAATGATAGTTGTAATCCTATATTAACTTCATATTGTTAATCAATACTTATTTACTTATTTATCTCTATGTTATTTTCTGATATTTAGATTAGTTTAAGTTCACTCTTATTTTAGTCATTTGAATAAAAGTAAAACTACATAATTTTAGTACTTCGTAAAGATTAAGTAAAAATTCTCTATAGGAGGAATCTCTACTTACTACTTTATTACTTGATCGCAATAGCGTGCACGTATGGTTGAGAAACACATAACAAGATTTTGGTGCCACTACCTAGGAGTTTGTTATTTATTCTTTTTGTTAATACTAATACCACTATATTTTACTCTTAGTTCAAACATTTTCTTTTTGCTTTTATGGAAATTCTTCTATAGTTTATGCTATGATCAAAGAGTGTTGACCTAGTTGATTTTGATCTCAAGATTAAGAGAAACTTGAGAAGGTTACATCAAGAGTGAAACCAAGCTTTTCAATAAGTAGACATTATGGCCGATCAAGATAAGAACCTAGCTACAGAATAAAGATCCTCGAGGGGTTATATAGTTCTATTAATTGATGGCATTCATTCTTGCATACTTAGATCAACCATTAATGCTAACAACTTTGAGATAAAGCCGAGCATAATTCAGATGCTGAAGGACTCAATATAATTTAGTGGGTTGCCAAATGATGACCCAATAATCATATCATAAATTTTTTAGAGATTTGCGATACCTTCAAATACAATGGAGTTTTTGATGATGCTATCAAATAGCAACTATATTCTTTTTCTTGCTAAGAGATAAGGTAAATAGCTAGTTGATGTCATTATTATCTGGTTCAATAGTGACATGAGATGATTTGGCACAGAAATTCCTTGCTAAGTTCTTCCCACAAGTAAAACCAACAAAGATGAAGAATAACATAACATCTTTTATCTAGTACAAGTCAGAATACTTATATGAGGCATGGGAGAGATCAAGAACATGTTGAGAACGTGTCCACATCATGGTGTGCCAAAATGGTTTCTTATGCAAACATTATACAATTAGATTGTGGAGCACCATAGAGGTTAAGTAGGTTTAATATTTCCATCTCCCAAGCTTAATATTTGTTCAATTAATTGAGATTATTTGGTTATTTATATAATTTATGATTAATTTATAGGTTTTCAAATATTCGACCCAAAGATACTGGAGATGGGATGAAAATAAAAAACAAATCAAGAAAAAAGAGCCAACACCGCGACATAAGTTAGAAACCCCAACACCGAGGTGCTCAGTACTTAAGGCCCCAATACTCGATCGAAACCCAGAAGAACGCATTTCCATGTCTCAATCTTACAGCACTGAAGTTAGAGAGTCTAGAGCCACGGTGCCCAAGACCCAACACCATAGTGCTCGTGTGATCAAAAAGAAAATTAATGGAAGACCTAATCAAATTTGGACTCAAAGAAACCCTACTTAAAGGCTACGAAAATATATAAATAATAGCTTTTAGAAGCCCAAAAGAGAGATAAGAAGGGACAGCATGAGAGAGGACATGATTTAGAGAGTTTAGATGAATTGAAGGTTGAAGGGGTTTAATCAAAAGTTAGAGAGAGGAAGCGTTGAATCAAGACATTGATATGTGTTTTCTTCTTCTCTTAATTTCTCTTTTGTTCTTCATTATGTTTATCAATTTATGTTATAAAATTGTAGTTTTTATTATGAACTAAATTTTAATCTAGGATTACAACTTTAAACTCGATATGTGATTGAATTCAAGTTCTTTTTATTTTTTATGAACTCAATAGTAGAATTGTTCAATTATTCTATACTTAATATATTTTACTTACTTGATCACTAATTAGATTATTATGGGATCCCTAATAAACTTGAAAAAAGAATTTAGGTGTTGGCTTTAAATAATTTGATATATGACAATAGTGTAACAGTTATAAGTTTTATATAGGATAAACATATACTCATATGGCATATATGATAGTAACAATTTTTTTCTTAATTTATCTTATCTCAGCTAATTACTATAGACATATAGGTAATTGTTAGAGTAAGATATAATAACTTGACCATTGGCAGAGGCTTGTGAAAATATTAGAGATCTAGCCAAATAATTCATACTGGGGGATTAACTTAAGAAACGATTAATGGGTTCAAATATGGATGAATGGTTGTAATCATAAATTTTATTTATTATTGGTGCCTCTATTTTGTTATCTTTTGTTTTTTTTTTCTATCTTATTAGTTTTGTTTTGTTTATTTGATTAAATTACTTATTTTTTTTAGTTTTATATGTCTGAATAAAAGTAAGAAGACATAATTTTAGTATTTTACATAACAATAACAATAATTTATCATGGGAACAATACTCTACCCACACTTTATTACTTGTTTACGATAATGTGTTATTGTGCTTAAGTATAACATAGTAGCACCTACAAACATAGTAGATGTTGTAGCTGGTAGAGCTTTAATAAACAAGTCAATAGATGAGGCATACAAATTGCTTAAAGAGATAACATCTAATAGCTTCTAATGGCCAACCATAAGAGTTACCCCAAAAATGATTGCAAGTGTCCATGATATAGAAGCACTCACTACATTGGTTGCACAAGTGAATTTACTATCCAAAAATTTTAATGCCTTTGAAGTAAAGCAATGAAGAATCAAAATGCCACCTGTGACTTTTGTAATGACAGCAATATAGAGGTAAATCTAAAGGGAGATAGAGAGCACTAATAAGGGTTAATTTGGTTTAATATTTTCATCTTCCAAACTTAATATTTTTTCGTTTAAATTAAGATTATTTGACTTTTTATATGTTTATTTCTATTTTGTAGGTTTATAGTGAATAAAGTAAATAGAGGTTAAAATCCAATAAAAATAAGGCAAAATTATCAAAATTGCTACAGTAATCGCAAACAGTAATGCGTGAATAATACTTGTTTATCCTCAAGCAATAAAATACTTAGAGAGAAAAAATAAAGATTCACTTGACTCAATAATAAACATAAACTCAAAAAGAAAATATTAACATGCTAGGTTAGTTAAATGATCAAAATTATTATCTCAAAGGCTATTGAAATGGTACAAATCCTAAGGTAGATAAATATCTATTAACAATTCTAATTATCTTTATTTATTCCCTCATTGTTTCTCATACATAATCATCATGTGTGTGTGTATGTGTGTAAACAGCAAGTAATAGCTAAAACCATACCTTGATTTACTTTATACTTAAATTTGTATAGCAAAAGTGATGTCTCGGTATTTGATTTGTATAATGACACTTCTATAGGCTTGTCTTTACTACTACTCTCCACTAATGTAAAAAATCACATGTCTAAGGATCTATTTAGGACTTTACTTAGTTTGTAACATAAGGCTAGGGTTAAGATGGAAAGAATTTGGCAAGGAATTTCTAAGCAAGATCATCCCTTGTAGCTGTGGATCCAGATGGAAGTGATAATAGCCAATTCTTTACTTTGTCTCTCAAGGAAAAAGGAAACAATCTTAGATGAATTGCATCATCGAAACCTCAATATACTTAAATGTGTCACATATCTCCAAAAAGTTGATTATGTGCATGTTTGGATCATCATTAGGTAGTCCACTAAATTGCACTAAATCCTTGAGCATTTGAATTATATTTAGCTTGATCTCGAAGTTGTTGGCTTGAACAGTTGGTCTTTGAATACTTAAATGGATTCCATTGACTAAGGGAACAATATATTCCTTTAGTGGTCTTGCTTCTATGTTGGGTATGGTTGGTACTTGATCTTCTGTGGTGTTGACTTGATTTTGTTCTCTTTGAATTCTTCTTAGAGTTCTTTCAACTTTCGGATCAAAAATAGTCAATTCTTCACATAAACCTTTAAAGAAAGTAAATAAAAACTAAATTAAAAAAACAATAAAATAAAATGTGAAGTAAAAACTAGAAAGATTGGCATTAATATTGGCAAAAAGTAGATGATTATCCCTAGCAACGATGCTAAAATTAGATGCAATATTTCTATATCATAAAATTAAGTGCAAGTATACGCTATTGTAATAAGTAACAAAAGGGACAAAGGAGTCGAATGTCGAACCCACATGGATAATATCTAATTTTTACCAAGTACTAAAATTATGTCTTTCTAATAATTATTCAGAAAATGTGAAATTTAAAAATCAAAATTTAAAAATTAATATGAAAAATATATAGCAATAATACAACATCAAGAGATGGAAAACAACAATATAGAGAAATCATAGAATTAATACTATCCCTCAATATATTTTCTAATAAGTAATCTTCTAATATTTAAATCCTTTAGTTTTTATTATTGATCAAGACACGAATGTATTCACAAGCCTTTCTCAAGGTCATGTAAGTATATCTTAATTTACCAAATACTAATATTCTTATGGTATTTAATAAATTAAGATTCATTAATAACAAGTCTTTATTGATCATACATGTCAATTAGGTATATTCCTATCCTAATTTGAAACTTGTATATGTAACTTAATATGTTATTTTATAATCATACATCAAATTACATAGGCTAAATGTTGGGATTTGTGCTTACGTGCCATCCTTTTGTGTATGAATATTTGTTTAATATTTATACTAATATTATAATTTCATTAAATCGCTAATTAAATTTTATTTATGGTAAAATTCTTGTAACGTTTCAAATATTATATGATCTGAAAGAGTTCAAATTTGGTCTAAAAGAGTTTAGATCAATGCTAAAAATTAGCAACACTAAGAGTTAACACTGATAAGAGTTAACATGTTATAAAAATCAGTGAAATCTAAGGAGTTAGAGCCTTGTCTGAAATAGAACAAAGACCTGAGAATATATTAGTAATGATATAATTGTAGGGGATCATTTATGTATGAGCATATACATGTGCAAGTGTGTTAATTGCAAAATTATGTATCTAATATATATTTATAGCAGAATATTTAAAACATACAATAAACACATAATCATATATTAATCAAATTAATATATCAATAGTAAAATTGAGAAATTACCAGTACGTATAACGTTTTACACGTAATCCTTCAGAGTCCGCCTAGAGTCTTACTCGTTGTCAGTTCTAGTTATCAACTTAGTGGGCTTGACAATCTAGAATAACAGCTCCTTAATCCAACGTGGAATTAACCTTTAACCCTAAATGGCCGGTTCTTATCATTTGCTCTTTTTTCTCATGGTTCAAGAAATGAAAATGGAAGCAACAATTACTTCTCTTGGTATTAAGAGCAAAACGGAAATAAGAAAAGAAAATAACCCTTATTTTCACTTTTGTTTTTTATTTCCGTTTCATCACACATATATATCTCAATTTGCAATAAAATAATAATATTATAATATAATATTAATAAAAATAGCCATTATTGGGAAAAATAATAATTAACAATAAAATAATAATATTTTATATATTTATATAATGCATGACAACTATCATGCATTATATATATTATATTATTAATAATATAATATTATAAAATAATATATTTTATCAGAGATATAATGATTATTTAATAATTAAATAATCATAGTATGAAATGACCCCTCATAAATAGTTACCAAGTATATCCCTTAGCAAGTCCCACCAAATCCCATATTTGGGTAAACTCAACCGATGGTCCATAATGCGCCACATGTCATGTTACAATAGTGAATAACAATTATTAACTAATTGTTATATTTAACACTTAAATACTGACACACACGTATTCCCGTGGTATCGTTGAATATTATTGGATTAAACAATTAATCCAGTACTTTGCCCCAGTGCACAATGAGTACACTCCATATCGCAAGACTCCCTAGGTCCACGACTGATTCGTCAAATGGAACTATTCCATAAGTCCGTGAGCAATACCCCACGCACACGTCACGAATATTACAAATCAACGTGTTGAACCATACAAGTTGAGGTTATAACGTATACATATAGTCCTTCCATCATATATATCTTGGATGTGCGGGGACATAGATCAATACCGTCAAAACCCCATGTACTCATCCATAAACCTATCTCCAGAATGGTATCTCATTGAACAATATAAGCAAACTCTTTGCCATATTATTTTACCCTATGGGAACACCTTTTCAGGTTAACTACTTATGGCCATAAGACTTTCTTGAGATACTATCTTGAAGCATCTAGATATATCACTCCTTATGAGAGCTGATGGATCCCATATCTGTACACACCGAACTCCATGAGTATCGAACCATACCTAGTGACACCCAGTGGTCAGACCATGAAAGGTCTCTGACATGCGTGGAACCAAAGCATGGTAGATTACTCATAAGCCCACCGTGGTGCTCAGGTCAGAGGACCACGTATACTACTCAACTCGAGATGGCCTTTCATTGACGGTAACATAGGATGTCTATTGGGGTCCTCACGAGTCTATTCAATCTCAGTCCTAACTGAATACCCATTTGTTTATACAATCTCCAAGATCCTGGTCAACTAGGAACAACTAACTGTACCCTATAGATATAGACATACACTAATCTATGTAAATTAATAGGATGTACTAATAGACCTGTGTTAGTAGAAATAGATTAGGAGCAATGTATTTGAGAACATGCTTGCATAATAACACATCCTAGTAACCTATTGCAACTCTTACAACTATATCATTATAAGCATATTCTGAGGTTTTTGTCCCGTTACAAACAATGTTCCAACTCTTTGAATATTTGCTAATTCTTAGCATCAGTTTAAACTCCTTTAAACTGTATCTGAACTCCTTTAAATAATACAGAGTGTATAGCATAATAAGCATTAAACCATATTATTAAAAAGTAATTAGCAATATAACAAAATATACTTTGTATAGATATCAAATATTTTTATAAAACAAGGATGGCACGTAGGCACAACCCTAACAATAATTGCAAAGAGTTACAAATTGTGCTACGAAATGTCATTATACAAATATGTTCTTAAATACTATATTCTTGATCTATCTTTACCGATGTGGATCTGTCAGTGAAGACTTTATAATATATACATTAGTGTATGTCTATATCTGGATGGTCCAAATAGTTAGTTTTAGCAGACTATGACTTTAGTGGAAGCTCATATAGAGATGCAAGAATTCAGTAAGGTTTGGGTACTAAATAGACTCACAAAGACGTCCAATAGATATCCCATAAAGCTGTCAATGTAAGGTCTTTCAAGTTGAGTAATATTCTTGGTCCTTTGACCTGAGTGCCACAGTGGACTTGTATCCACCATACTTTGGTTCCACACGTGTCAGAAACTTTTTATGGTCTGACTTCTAGATGTCATTGGGTTGGTTCGATGCTCTTAGAGTCTGGTGTGCATAAATATAGGATTCATTAGCTCATTTGGATGAGTAATATATCCTAATACTCCAAGATTGTGTTTCAAAAAGTCTTATAGCCATAAGCAGTAATTCCTGGGAAAAGAGTTTTACCTTAGGGATAAATAATATCGTAAAAGTGATTGTAGATATTATTTATTGAAATAAAAATCTGGCGATTTTTATCGTGCTGATCTATATCTCCGCTCTACACGGCTATAAATGATGGAGGGATTATACAAATATGTTATAACCTCAACTTGTATGGTGTAACGTGCCATTTTGTAATATCCGTAACGTATGTGGGGTGCATCGTTCACGGATTTATAAAGGAGTTTCATATGATAAATCGGGTATAGACATAGAAAGTCTCATAATATGAAGTGTACTCATTGTGCACTGGGGCAGCATTTTGGATTGATTAAATCCATCATAGAAATTGTAGCAAACCAAAAATATATTTTAGGGTTCTTTAGGTTGTACACTTGTCTAAACTTAAATGTTAAGTACATCACTTAATTAGTTGACAAGAGTTGTTAACTAATTAGATGTTAATAAGTGGTACAATATTGGTCAATGAATTATTTTACCATGAATTCACCCATTAACCTTGTTAGTAAAATCAAATAAGGTCAAATTTATTATTCAAATAGTTTTTTAATAACTAAATAAATATTATTTAAATAGATAATATATAAGTTTTATTTGTTTGTTATTTTATTGTTAAATGGAAGACATATCTAATTTGAAAAACATAAATTAAATTTGATGGAGTACCGTTTGTAAAAGTAATGGTTCATTTATTTTAGACCATTAAAAATGGCCACCAAACTTTTGTTTTGGTAGTTGGCCACTTAACCTTAATTTGGTAGAGCACTTGTGAAGTGTTTAGAGCACAAAAAATGGATGGAATTCATTTTTTATTAACAAAATAAGCACAAATTGGATTGAAAAAGAGAGAGCAATTGAAAGAGAGTTTTTGTTTTGAAAAACCATTCTTTGAGTAAAGGGTTGTGAGAAGAACTAGAGAGAAAGAAAAACCAATTCTTCTTATTTTCTTTTATGAAATAAAAATTTTTTGCTGGAAATTTGGTTACTGGCATTCTAGCTTCACAATCCCACCTGATTGTTTGAACTAGAATTGTACAATAATTCACTTTAAAGTGAGCTTAAGGTTTAGAGCTTGGAATAATCCTTCACCGAAGTTCTTCAAAGGTATGTTTCTGTAATCTTTATTTGTTAATGATTTAATTTACATGTGTATATATTGATTATATACTTAATTCCACTACAAAATCGCATATATGATACATGTATTTAGTTTTTTCAACATGTACACAATCACATGCATACACCCTAAAATACATTAACACTAAATACAATGATGCTTCTCTCGTGTTTATCAAAGTATTACAAAAATAATCACAATATTGGCCAGATATAATAAAGCATTAAGAACAAATAATTTAAATAACAAAGAACTAAGTTTATTAAATATTATAAAGATATAGCAATTAAGCACACATATTGAGTTCAAGTATTAACCCTAGAAATAAAATTAGCTCATAGCTACAAGAGAATTGCGGAAAAAAATATAAAGAAAACATGATACAATCAATAGCAAACTGATATAGACGTCAAATTGCTCTTGATTGAATTGTCTAAGAAACTTTTATTGTTGTAGAACGCTTTGAATTTCTCTTTGTACCTACTTTAATTATACTCCAATTACTCTATAAGACTTGTGTGGTGTGTATCTTAAGATTCTTATGTGTTCTCTAAAGGCTGGGAATGATTGACCTTTTATAGGGTTTGATTTGAGCTTGTAATCGTCAATTTTTGTTGGTTCAGGAATCGTGTGATCGCTGGGACAATATCACTGGAGCACCGAGCTGTTATTAGGGCGGTAATATAATTTCACTAGGGTGAAATTTATGACTTGATCAGGTTTTATTTTGGTCTTTCTAAACTTGTCTTGGGTCATGCCGCTAAAGCAAAAATGACCATATCGCTGGAGCGAAAATACACTAGTTTTGAATATTTTACAATTAACTTCATAGCTTTTGCTGTTTTGCGTCCTTATTATAGTTTTTCATCTTTTTTTATTAAAAACCCTATAACTAATTAATAATGCACATAAATAGTAATTTATTATCATAAAAATATAAAAATATCAAAATAAAATAAGATAAAATAAATAATAAATATGCCCTTATCAATAACTGTGAATAGTAATATGTAAACAATACTACATAAATAGTAACTTTGCTATAGTGCCAGTGTCACAGCACCTAAAACCAGCATCGTGATGCCCAACTTAGAAGGTTCAGTGTTGCAATGCCTGGAATCCAGCATCGCGACTTTAATGTGACTAAAGAGACTTCTAACTTGCCTTGGACACAAATTTGTCGTAATTTGCAACCACCAACCCTATAAATAAGAGATTTTTGAAGCCAAAAACATAAACAAAAAGAGAGAGCACTAAGAAAGAACAAGTTTTAGAGAGTTTAGATCAAGATTTGAAGAATGAAGAATAGAAAGAGAACGTATTGAATCAAGACATTGATCTATGTTTTCTTCTTCTCTTATATCTTTCGTTCTTCTTTGTTATGTCTATCGGTTTATGTTCTAAAACTCTTTATGTTAATATGTGTTATGTTTTATATCTACTGTTACAACTTTAAACTCGATAAGTGATTAAATTCTAGTTTTTTTTCTTATTTTTATGAACTCAATTATAGAATTGTTCAATTATTCTGTGCTTAATGCTTTCTAGTTACTTGATCACTAATTAGATTATTGTGAGAACCCTAATAAACTTGACAAAGAAATTTAGATGTTAGCCTTGAATAATTTGATATGTGATCATAATGTAACCGTTATAAGTTTCATATAGGATAAAATGATATCTATATGACATATAGTAATAAATTAGTTCTTAATGAATCTTTTCCTCATCTAATTACTATAAACATATAGGTAATTGTTAGAGTAAGATATAGTCACTTGACTATTAATAAAGGCTTGTGCTGATATTAGGGATCTAGCTAACAATTCATATTTATGAGTTAACTTAAGAAAAGATTAATTGGTTCAAGTAACATATTGAGGGATAATTGTAATCTTAAGTTTTGTCTGTTATTGGTGCCTCTATATTATTATCTTTAATTTTATATATCTTGTTAGTTTTTATTTATTTAGTTTAGATTACTATCTCTTTATTTTCATTCGTCAAAATTAAAAGTAAGAAGGCATAATTTTAGTCATTAGCATAAACAATAATAACAATTTCTCATGGGAATGATACTCTACTAATCTATATTACCTGTTTACGATAGCGTGCACTTACACTTAAGTATAGCAAATCAAGTTTTTGACATTATTGTTAGGAAATTAGTTTATTATTCTTGTTAATGCTAATACCAATCTATCTTACTTTTACTTCAGATTTTTTATTTGTTTTATTATTTTTTATTTTAGTTACTTTTCTTCTCTTTTTTTTGTTCAGTTACTTTTTAAATCCTTTTTATTTTTGTTTTTTAGGTTACCTTTTCAACTAGATATCATTGTCAATCAATTCCAGTTTTAGCAGCAAGCTACAAAGCATAGATCTTTAAGCGATTATGCAATCCTAATGATTGATGGCATTCACACAAGTATATGCTAACCAACAATAAATACCAACTATTTTGAAATCCAACCAGGGACAATCCAGATGTTAAAAGACTCAGTTCAATTATATCTATTATTTCTACTCCCTTAACTTGATTAATTACATATGGCTCCTTATATGTATTATTGTTAATTTATAGGTTTTAAGTCTTTTGGTACAAAGATACTAGAAATCCAATGAAAATGAAACAAAAAAGAAAGAATAGAGACCAGCATTGCGGCGCTCAAATTCCAATGCCGCAGAGCCCAAGTCAGAGAATCTAGCATTGTGACAGTTAATCAAAGCGCAGAAGAACAGATTTCTAGGTCTCAGTATAGCTGCGCTCAAGTAAAAGAGTCTAGCATATAACGCCTAAAAATCAATATCGTGACACTAATGCGATAAAAGATAAATCCAAATCAGACTTGGACTTGAAGTTTCCATACTTTGAAGTCACGAAACCTATGAATAAAAGATTTTTAAAGTCAAGAAGAAGAGGCAAGAAGAGAATGCAAAAGAGAACAAGTTTTAAGGATTTTAAATCACGATTTGAATATTGAAGAAGAGATTCAACTGCAAGTTGGAGAGAGAAATGCTTAATTAAGACATTGATCTATATTTGTTTCTCTTACTTTTATCTTTTGTTCTTCTTTATTTTGTTTATCAATTTATGTTCTAAAACTCTAATTTTTATCATAAGCTAATTTTTACATCTAGGATTACAACTTTGAACTTGTTATTTGAATTAAATTCAAATTCTTTTTTTATTTTTACAAACTTAGAAATAGAATTATTCAATTATTTTATGCTTAATACTTTCTAATTACTTGATCAATAGTTAAATTGTTGTGGTAACCCTAAATAACTTGACAAAGGAATTTAGAAGTTGGCATTGAATAATTTAATATATGATTATAGCGTAACAATTATAGTTTGATATGGTATAGACATATACCCTATGGCCAATATGGTAGTAATAGATTAATTCTTAATAAATCTTATTCTCATCTGATTACCATAAGTATATAGGTAATTGTTAGGGTAAAATATAGTCACTCGACCATCAACAAAGGTTTGTGATGATATTAGGGATCTAGCTAACAATTCATATTGAGTGATTAACTTTAAAAACAAAGGATTAATTGGTTGTAATCCTAAGTTTTATCTATTATTGGTGATTATATCTTGTTATCTTTAGTTTTATTTTGATTGTTAGTTTTCTACTTATTTAGATTATATTACTTATCGTTTGATTATCATTCATCTGAATAAAAGCAAAAGAGACACAGTTTTAGTACTTAGCATAACAATAACAATAAGTTTCATTGGGAATGATACTCTACTCACTCTTTATTACTTGTGTATAATAGTGAGCAATTGCTCTTTAATACAATGCAATAGTTGCATCAACCAACTCATCTATCTAAGGTAATGGGAAATTGTCTTTAAAGCAAGCCTTGTTGAGGTCAGTGAAGTCCATAAACATGCGCCACTTTTCGTTAACCTTCTTTACTATTACCACATTTGAGACCCACTTAAGATAACGAGCCTCTCAAATACAATCGACACTGAGTAGCTTGTCTACCTCTGCCTTGATGACTTCGTATCTTTCTTGGTTGAAAGATTTTCTCTTTTGCTTGACTAGTTTGTGGTTAGGATCCACATTCATCATGTGACATGCTATCTTCGAATCAATTCTAAGCATACCCTAATGGGACTAAGCGAAAACATTTATGTGCTTTATGAGAAAGAGGACCAAACCTTTCCTAACTTCCTAGAGCATTGAAAAGCCTATCTTGATGGTATTACTTTTATCACTCAAAGAGATGGGAACCGAGATGAGCTCCTCAGTAGGCTCACCCTACTTCTCTTCATTTTTTTCCCTTGGCTTCAATGTAGCAATCTAGTAGCTTGATTTCACATTGATTGCGTCATTTTTTCTAGTCTTTTTTTTTTCACTTTTCACAGTAACAAACTCTTTTTTCATTAGGATCTTCAATGCTAAGTGTAACAACATAGAGATAACAGCCAAGGTTGCTATAAAAAAGGTCGTCCTAGAGTCATATTGTAGGCGCTTGGTTGATCCATAACCAAGAAGTCAATCATATAAATTATGGAGCTTAGAGCACTACTAATAGAGACAAGAAGGGTAATAGATCTGAGCAGCCTCACACTATCCCCCGCGAATCCCACTAAACGATTAGAGACATATGATAACTTAGGAGACTTAATTCTCATTTTGTCCAGTGCATCTTTATAGATTACCTCTATTGAGCTCCCGATATCCACCATCATATAGGCTAACTCATTAATTCTAATTCTGAGGATGAGTATAAGGGCATTATCATGGGAAAGCACAATTCCTTAATAATCTTCCTTAGTGAACACAACTAGAGTATATAGAGGGACAGGCTCAAGAGGGGCGAGGTGTGCAACATGTCTCTGCATTCCTTTCTCAATTTCCCATGCAGTTTCTCGAGTATAATTCCTTATTGCTGTCCTAGAAGTTCCTGCTTTGGTTGGGCCTTCTGAGATCATATTGACCTTAAGGCCATGTTATGAAGCACGCTTCTCAAGCACAGTTCCTTCACCCCTTTTTTGTCCTTCTACTTTGTGCTTGAGTCACCTTGAGTGTTCCTAACCTCACTGAAGAACTCCTTCAATAGGCCATTCTAATTAAGATCTCAATTTTCTCCTTCAATTTGAAGCATTCAATAGTGTTGTGGCCATACCCTTCATGGAAATTGTTTCCATTTACTTATTCAATCCTAGCTTCCCTTTATGATTGCAAGCTTATGAAGCCATTCTTTGTTTCTGATGGTGAAAATGATGTTTTTCTAGAGAGATGTTTAGTAAGCTAACGGAAACTATGACACCTCCTAGCTTCCCTTTATGATTACAAACTTATAGAGCCATTCTTTGTTTTTAATGGTGAAAATGATGTTTTTCTAGAAAGCTGTTTAGTAGGTTATAGGACTGAAACTATGATACCTTTATGGAGGCACCCTTATGAAAGTTGGATTCTCTTATTGACAAGGCCTTCTAGGTGCAAACGGTGGCATCGAGACTAGCTTAGCTCTCTTTAGTCTCTCCTTAATTTGAGAGTTATCTCATCTCTCTTCTTGTCTCTTCATTTAGGACTTCTCATTTATTTCAATCTACTTCAAGGCCCAAACACATGCCTCACCATTATTTTTTGGCTATGACTCTTAGAAAGCAAATCAAAACTTCCCGAACCTAATGTATTTTGAAAGTTGATAAATGTCTCATTAGCATTTAAAACACCCATATCGGTAACATCCTTATGGAACCTTTGTACAAAGTCTTTGAGAGAATTAAAGTCTCCTTGCTTGACATACATCAGTATGGAGGGATCTTTAAACTTGTACCGCACGAATTAGAATTAGAAGATAAAAGCCTTGAACAGCTAGTGAAAGCTATATATTGATTCAGGATCCAAACTTTGAAATTATGCTTAGACTGTCCCATACAAAGTGTAAGGGAACAGGCGACACATTGCATCCTTTTTCATACCATTGATTAACATATGGTCTTTGTAAAGCTCTAGGTGATCTGCTGGTAAGTTCTACCCTCATAGTTCACAAGCTGTGATCTTAAATGTTTGAGGTAATTATGCACTCTCGATGTCCTTGGTGAGGACTTATGACTAGATGTTTAGGGTTAATGTTTGTCTGGGCCCATCCCAAATGGTTAGAGAATTATTGAGTAAGGGAAAATCCAATTAATTGGGCCTAGTTATGCCAATAGTTAAGTTTTAACCTTGAATTTGGTGGTGTTAAAACTGAGATTGAGAGGATATCGAGTTGAGAACTTAGTGTAGGCTAAGTTATTTTTGGGAACCTAAGGAATACAGAAAACATAAGGTCAACAATAGGCATCAACAGAATGGCTAACAACAGCCCTATGATGCTCAAGTAAGGTGGTAGCTCAATTTTAAATCCTCCTTAGGGTTTATGCCCTAAAGAGAATAAAAAGATAGAGAGGATTTTCTTATTGTAGTAGTTATACTTAGTTTAGATATGTCTTACTTTCATTCAAAATTGGAGATAAGCCTTGAGTATGGAAAGAGTTGGCCTGGAGATTACCCCTCAAGGACGACATGTGGAAACATTCAATTAGAGACTCATCCCTTTCACGAGGGCATTTTAAAGAATTGACTTATATGGGGCTTCTGGGTAATTATGCCCCTCTAATGTTTAGAGTACTAGGTATCTTCTAATTTGGTACTTTTAGAATGACCAACTTTGTTAAGTGATTTAAGAGGATTGAGTGAGTTGAAGATACTATCTCTCTAAACTCAGTGGATTTAGTGCAAGATTACCCCAATAACTTCAAAAAGCTCTGATCCTTATATCAGTAGGGGTCAGGGACCTGACACATGCTAATGTTAAAGCTTGTTATTGATTTCTTTTTAAATTTTCTCCTTAGATCTTATCTCTAAGTCTAATAATTAAATGATATAACTTCTAGATGGTCTATTAATGGAGCTCGATGATGATGTGACAAGAACTTGAACTCTGCTTACGCGTGCTCCAGTTAGTGAGCTTGATGATGATGTGGCAAGTGCCTTAATTGTGATGACGTATTCTGCAATAACGACACTAATTGCTTATGTGTGAATATACACGAGTCCTATTTAATGGCCTTTCTAAACCAAGTTATGGTGCCCATAAATTTGGACTAATATTTAACTTGTTAAAGTAGTTTATCTTGAACTGGGTTACTGTTTGAAGAAGTTGGCCGAACTAGAAAACTTAATTTAACTTCTGTTAGTGGCCTGATGTCACATAATTTTTTCCCAATAATATTATTTTACTATTATTTTTAAAACCTCTTTAAATGTCTATTATCTAATAGAAGTAAACAAAACCGTCCCTTTTTCGACTAAGATATGCATCTAGGTTTTTCCCTCGAAGATCTGTTCCTATCCTATGAATTGGTATCAAAGTTAATGCTGATCAAAAGCACATAACTTAGTCTCGGAGAGACTACTTGTGGGACGTCGGTAAGTATTCGCAAGAACCCAGATAAAGAAAATATATTCATACAAATTCCAACAGAAAAATAATTTTTACAAGCTAGAGAAGAAGATGGTTAGCAAATCATATTCATTTTAATAACATTGGGCATTTATTGTACACATCTGACACTTTCTGTGAGTTTATCATAAGCCTACAATGTTTGCTCTTCAACAGCTCTTTCACTAGTTGAGTTCCAATTTCAACTGGAACTCTTCTCCAATGAATAGCGTTAAATTTGAGATTTCAATTGTAAGAAATTGTGAATTACTGCTTACACTTTCCTTTGTAACTAAGTTCTTAATTTTTCTACGTCTGGTGGTGCTCAAGTTATACCTTTTCAACTTCTTAACTTTTCCTAATCCAACGAAACTCACTTTGTCTATGATCCACTTCTGACTCACAGCAAATTCTCCATTCAGAACCTCTGATCTAACAATAACATTGTTCTTTACTCTTCGGCAATAAAATCTCACCAAACTCCACTTGCCTCCCTCTTCTCCCATCTTCACGTCTTCGCCATCATCCAAGAAAACTTCTCCAGTGCTACTTTCCCTACTTCTGACAACCACTAAGAGTTGAAATGGGGTCTTCCTGGCTGCTTTAGTTGTCATGGCCTCTCCTTGCAAGGCCAAAATATTACCTTCTCGAATGTGAACATTTATGTGATCAGGTGGTGCATCAAGTTTTATTTGCTTCCCTGGATATACACTTACTGAATTTGAGTAGTTGAAGAGATCAAACCAATTTCCTCTGGGGAAGTATGCATTAACAGAAACTGCTCCTGGCTTCAACACAGGTGACACCATTATGCCTCTGCCAACCAAAAACTGTGTACTGATTTCATAAGTTTTGACATCTTGAGGGAATGAGAAGAAAAGGGGCCGTACAATGGGGGTGCCCTTTGTATGTGCTTCATACATTAATGTGTAGAAATATGGTAGTAGTTTGTAACGGAGTCCAAGAACTTTCCTTGCTGTTGCAGCAACTGAATCCCAAAGATAGAGCTCTTGACGGATTGTAAACTTCTCAGAATGATCTCTTGCAAAGGGGTAGAAAGCCCCTAGCTTCATTTGGAAAAGTTTTTGAAATTAGTTGTGTAAGCTTCACAGAATATAAAAAAGGAAGTAAAAACAATTCTCACATGAATGATCATTTAAAATATTTTTCATCGCAATTGCAATCTTGCCTTGCCATAAACATAAAAGCTAACTTTACAAACATAATATCCAAAAATCAAAAGTATAGTTTTTAGAAGGTAACCATGAATAAGAATAATAAAAAGAATGATCTCATCTCTACCTCTGTTCAACGGCATATACAAGTCTTACCTGAATCCATCGCCGGCAAAGTTCTTCAGTAGTATTTCCAGAGAAGCCACAAATATCAGCTCCAACCATTGGAATTCCGAGGATTCCAAAATTTAATATGGATGGAATTGAGTATGCCAAATCACCCCATGTGGCTGCATTATCTCCTGTCCAATGTGCTGTGTATTTTCCAGAGCTTACAAAAGTTGATCTAGAAAGTATAAATGGCCTTTTACCAATGACATTAATCAAGGCTGCATGAGTATCTTTTGCTTCCAAGAGCCCATAAAGGTTATGGGAATTATATTCAGTAATGTTTCCGAAATGTAGAGCTGTTGCTGGAACAGTTTTATAATTAATTGGTCGTTGAACTCCATTATTATTTATCTTATAGGGAGGATCATCGAGGGTAGAAAATGGGGTGGGAGGGGAAGTTATGAAATTAGAGATCTCATTCATGTCAAGCCAAAGACCATCAATGGGAAGAATATCTCGGAATATTTTGATCTCACCTTCCCAAAAAGTTTCAGTGGCTGGATTTACAAAATCAGGGAAGTAGACTTGTCCAGGCCAAACTTCACCTAGGTAAGGAACACCATCACGTTTTACGAAGATATCAGCCTTCATCCCTCTAATGAAGGTTCCATAACTTTTATTCACACTAATACCTGTAGAAAAGGCACCACATAACATTCATCACAGTGGCAAGTGAGCTCTGCTCGGTTTATTTTACTAATAAGATTAAATTAGAAAGTTTCAGCAAGGGGGCTTTTCAGTGAATATAACCACATACCAGGATCCAAGATGACCACATATTTCTGATCATTTTGGTGAAGTTTATCTACAAATTTTTTCATCCAGTCCACTGGAAAGTTAACAGGATCAAGAGTGAAATCCTTATAAGCATCCATATAATCAATATCTGTCCACATAACTTCAAGAGGGATACCCGCTTTTGCATAGCCACCAACTACAGCCTCGAGGTCCGCTACATTTTTGTAACCATATCGACACTGATGAAATCCTATAGCCGAAAAAGAAAATAAATCAATTGAGGCAGAAATATAATTAGTTATCACCTTTGCATGTCAGCCCTCGATCTAGCTTAAGAGCATTAGGTACTGAAGAAAATAAAAATTGAAGGGCAGGACCTAAGAAACTTTTAAGGATGAATAAATTATCACAGCCACTCAATCAAATTGCACTAGTGCCACTTTTATTTTTCCCCCATTTGATGCAGAACACCTGAGATAACAAAGCAAAATAAGATATCTTTTGGATATTCTATGCAGTTCAGTCATTATTATCTTTTTCTCTTCTGCAAACTTCCTTTGCGGCCTATCTTAGCCTTCATTTTTGCACTGTGATATAGTATGGCTCTTTAAGCTATGACAAAAACAAGTAGGGCACATTGTATGATTTCAAATGCATAGGTGAACAAAAGATGTATCTTCAAAAGTTTAACTCAAAACCACAATATCAAGGAATGAAATTCTTAGATCAACCTTATGTCGTGAATTGGCACACGCATTATGCCCTAAAAATACCCTGAATTTTGAACATTTATCAGTCCCAATGAGACCAGTCATTATGCTGCTTTTAAACTTAATTTTGATGTAGGTCATAATGTCGTTCACTTTTGATACATCAGTTTGGTACCAAAATGTACTCTCATGCATTCCATATTTTTCATACTCCTAATTAAGCAACAATATCTCAATTACCTCATGGAACCAGAACCTAGAATATGATATAAACCAAGATCGGATTAATTAAAGTGACTAAATAAGAAAGACTGGTAACAAGAAGATTATTTCAAGCTGTTGCTAAAACTGTATAATGTTCTATGTCAATAGACTACTGAATTTCTCAGATCTGTGATCACAAATCAAGTTTAGTTATGCAAAAACGAAATGTCCTATGAAGCATTGTAAAATTATGGGTTTAGCCATTATTTGAAGCCCACAAAAACTATTTATAATTGTTATCAAAGAGCATGATCCTTCTAAATGAATATGGCCAATTCTAGTTGATATCATTGTTCACTATCTGGCAAAAACTAACTCCAACAGCAAGCCTTTGAGGGATATTGACATCATTACATGCATATTAAACCTTGATCAGTGGCAAAATAACATCATTACAACCACTATTCGTCTCAAGAATGCATGGGAAGACTTCAAAAAAGAAGTGGAACCACCACCAAAAGTTGATCAACAAAAATTGTTAAAAGTCCACTCTTCATATTCAAAACAGGAATATATAGTGGAAAAGTACAAATACATAAATAAATAAATCAATCAAAGTCAATAAAGAATGATTACAAAATACCTAGATTTGACTTTATCAAAGAAGACTATCTCAGTGACAAATAAACTAATTCCAATATTGCATTACCACTAAATCCCATAGTTTACAATTATAGAACTATCATTATAATAATCCCAATATTCAGCCCTAATCATCTATGAAACAATGTGCAATAAGAATAAACAAACATTCAACCAATGTTCAAAGTTCAATAAAGTAAAACTTTTCTTAGAACTACATTAAAGCCATCTTTTTATTCATAGTTCTTTCTAATTCACAAAATTCTAATCATAGTGATAGAAAATGCAACATAACAAAGTAAAACAAAAATGATTAATTCAAAGAAAATATCAAATATCAACGTAAGCAATTAAAACTAATGAATTAGGTTGGTAAAGTAGAAAGTTACCAAAAGACCAATAAGGCATAGGGGCAGGGCGACCGATCAGCTCTGTATATTGTTGTATCACTGAATTTGGTGCGGGGCCGGCAAAAAAATACAAATCAATAATACCACCAATAACCTTATAGGTGATCCTATCCCCAGTGTAGAGAATGTCCATGGCATTACTATTAAGGAACAAAACACCATGAGTTGTCCCATTGGGGTATCTCACATCAATGTAAAAAGGGTGAGAGCCGTAGAGATTAACGTCAACATTAGCTGCCGCCAGGTCAGCATTCCACAAAGTTAGAGAATCATTGGGTCTCAACTTGAATGACCTCTTGGTGTGCTCTCCAGGTCCATAAAGATGAGAACTCTGTTTCGGTAATGATGAGGAGAGCTGAATGTATTGATCCTTAAAGACCAAGAATGTTGAAGCGTCGGGAGATGGAGAGGTGTTGAAGAGGACGTCACCGGAGGAGCGGCGAGAGATGGAGAAGCCAAATGGGTGGGTGGTGTTATGGTTATGGAGGGTGAAGATTAAGTCTGAGGTGGGGTCAGAGAGGAGGAAGTACTTTTCCGGCGGTGTTGGGTGGTTTTCCAGCAGAGAGCGGTGAGGGTGAGTGGGATAGGCATAGGAATAGGATTGGCGGGGTATGATTTCTTGTGGGATTTCCCATCGTTGATTCTTGGAATCTCTTATTCTCACTCTCAACCGCTCTTTGCTTTCAAAGCTACACACATCAGATCAAATTGCAACTGCTTAGAATTTTTTAGAATATTGACATTCTCAACCAATTAACAACTAACAAAATTACGAGAACCAATCAAGTTTAGGAAAAAAAATACCCATTTATTATTAGGATTGTCAAAATTAAGCGCACCTAAAGTCAAGTTCAAATATATAGTCTGAGTCTAAGAGACAGAGAGATCTACACTCTGCTTTACTCCCGTTTAAATGAGTATTACGATAATTCAGTGATTTGAATTTCTACCCTCACCATTCTTTGCATTTCTTCAAAATTGCTAGAGTTATTTCTATCTTTTTACCATCATTTTACTACACTATTACCATTTTTATTTTTTGAAAGTTGGTATGTTTTTATAACATAAAATTATTAAAACTTAAGAATAAAAGAATTTAAAATAATACAACATATACAAGTTTAATTATACAAACTCATACATATTATGTTATGTAGTATGATTGAATTAGTTAAATTATTATAACATTATATATTTTATTTATTATATTATTATTTCAAATATATTTTGCCACGTCAAGTATATAAATAAGTTTGTATAATTAGTTTGTACATATAATATTACCAAAATTTTATTAAAACAAATAAATAAATACACATATTGATAGTATTTATAAATGTATTTCAAATAAACAAATATAAATCAAAGCATTAGAGTAGAGAGAAAAAGTCGAGAAGAGAAACAAAGTGAAGAGGAAGTGCCCAAGCCAGAATAGGCTTGGGTGCCACGGTGCCCAAGTCACCCAAGTCTCTGGATTAGGCGTCGCGTCGCTCAATCAGGTTATTTAAAAAATAGCCGTTGAGCGTCGTGGCAATAGGACCTAAAAAAGTGACTCTTGAAAGAACCATCTACCCCTTCTAATGGATATGGCCTTTTGAAGAGGTGTTGTATCTCTCCAAAGAAAGATATTATCTCTATAAATACTGCAGACACATTTTATTTAAAAATCTAACATCTCTTCTTTATCTTTGATTAAAAAATCTCTCTACATATCATCTACATACAAAGTTTACTTAATGTCCAAGGAATATATGTGCATTTGGTGTTCACCTTTGCAAATTTTAATTGTCATGAAATCCTGAAATGACACTACTATTCAATCCCACTGCACCTTGATAAATATCATTATAGGGGTAGAAATAGTTGTAAGGACAGTGCCTAGCTCACCCTGACATTCAATTCATTACTTGAGTATCCTTCATTGTATATATAATTTTCAACACTTAAAACTATTTCAATGAATGCTACAAGTAATTCTTCCTTGTTGGCTGCAGCTAAATCACTCTTTAAAGCTACAAAAATACCACCATTCGATGAAAAACACTTCAAGAGATGGCAAAATCGAGTCTTTGATACGTTGGACGTTATGGGCCTTGCAGAACATCTCACACTTTCTCCTCGAGATATTACTGCTGAAGATTATGAGGAATTCTCAAAATGGAGTAAAATGAATAAGGTATGCAGAAACACTATTTTACATACTTTGTCAAATGAATTGTATGATGTGTACTCCAAATATAAACATACATATGAGATTTGAGCACAACTAAAGAAAAAAATATGTAATTAAAGATACTAGTGCCCAAAAGTATGTAATTACTAATTTTTTAGACTCTAAAATATTTTAGAAAAAAGATGTTACAACACAAATACATGATTTTCACCTAAATAGGGGAATAGTACTCCCAGAACTTTTTGTGGTTGGTTGATTGATAGAAACGTTGCTTGCTTTTTAAAAGGATTACAAGAAAAGCAATAAGCACAAAAAAAAACACTTAACATTAGAGGATTCTATTGTACACATAAGAATAGAAAAAAAGAATCACCAACGAGAGAACATAGAGAAAACCAAAAAATTAGTTTCAAAAGCTAATTCGGTTAAGGGAAAAAATCATGATAAGAAACATCAAATGTCCACAAACAACTCTTATCCTAAGAAAAACAAATCTTTATTTAAAAAGAAAAGTAAGTGTTATGTTTGTGAAAAGTTGGTCATTTTCATATCAATATAAGTACAAAAATAAGTTGGAAAACAATAAAACTCCTAAGGCCAATTTGGTTGAAAGAGATGAGGTAATTGCAGTTGTGGTTGTTTCCCAAGTGAACATAGTTGCAAGTGGCAACAAAGAGTGAGTCATTGACTCTAGAGCCACTAGACATATATTTGGTGACGAGAGTACTTTTCATAATTATGTCCAAATGAGAATGAGAGGAACAAGTTTATCTTGGTAATTCTCATTCTGCATTAGTGGTGGGGAAAAGGAAAGTTCTTAAATTGACATCTGGGAAGTCTCGTGTTGAATAATATACTCCATATTCCAAATATTAGATACAATCTTGTTTTTGTGTTTATGATAGGAATGAAAAATGTAAAAGTCTCATTTGAAGGAAACAAAGTTGTAATGATCAAGGGTGGAACATTCGTTGAAAAGGGAAATTCTTCCAATGAATTGTTCAAACTCAATGTACTTGATGTTTCTATTAATAAGAATTCTCTTTTAATTTATAATGTTGAGCCTTTTAATTTATGGTATGATATACTAGGTCACTTAAATTGTCTTTACTTAAGAAAGATGAAAATAGTTGGTTTACTTTCTATGAATTGCATAAATGTGATATATTTGTAGAAGATAAATCCACTAAGAAAAGTTATAAACCAATAACTCTTAGAAAAACTGAATTACTCGATTTGATTCACAGTGACCTAAGTGATCTTAAGGATATCATGACTAAAGGAGAGAAAAGGATTTACATAACATTTATAGAGAATTTCTCAAAATATACTAAAATATATTTATTAAGAAATAAAGATAAGTCATATGAAAAGTTCTTAACTTAGAAATAAGAAGTTGAAAATCAACTTGATAAGAAAATAAAAAGATTAAGAACTGATAGATTAAGAGAGTGTGTCCAACTTGTTTAGTTCATATTGTGAAGACAATGGAATTATTCATGAAGTCACACCACCATACTCACCTAAATCTAATGAGGCTAAACGGAAAAATAAAACACTTAAGGACATGATGAATTGCATGTTAATAAATTCTGGGGCACTTGGGGGAAGCAATTTTGACTGCTTGTCATATACAAAATAGAATTCCTTATGAATTACACCCTATAAGTTATGGAAATATTATACACCTAACCTCTTATACCTCAAAGTGTTGGGGTGTCTTGCAAAGGTCTTAATTTTTTATTCTGAAAGGAAAATGATGGGACCTAAGATAATTAATTGTATGTTTATAAGTTATGCCCAGTAGTGTTGCATTTAGATTCTTGGTGTTAGAGGATACCATTGGATTGTTTGATGTTAACAATATAACAAAATCTAAAAATGCAGAATTTTTTTAATCTATTTTTTCTAAGAAAGCCAACTTAGAGAAAACTTTGACTTGTATAAAGGTTAATGATGACCCTCCAAAAAGCTCTAACAATGAACTTAGAAGAAGTAAACGAATAAGAAAAGTCACAAATTTTGGTAATGACTTCTATGTTTTTCTTATGAAAAAAGACCTTAAAATATATAGTAAAGCTATGACTTCTCATGATGCTTCTTTATGGAAAGAGGCAATTAATGATGAAATCAACTCAATTATGAATAATTGTGTAGGAAGTGGTCGATTTGCTTCTAAGTACCAACCTTATTAGTTGTAAATGGATCTTCAAAAAGAAGATGAAGGCTGATGGTATAGTTGAGAAGTATAAGGCAAGATTGGTTGCGAAAAGATTCACACAAAAAAAAAACTTTGATTATTTTGATACTTATGCTCTTGTAACTAGAATTACATCCATTAGATTTTTTTATTGCATTAGCTGCAATATATGATTTGTTTATACATCAAATAAATGTAAAGACCGCATTTCTAAATAGAGATTCAAAAGAAGAAATTTACATGGAATAACTGAACGGTAGTGTTAGTGTTGGTACAAAGCATAAAATATCCATTAGATTTTTTATTGCATTAGCTGCAATATATGATTTGTTTATACATCAAATGAATGTAAAGACCGCCTTTCTAAATGGAGATTCAGAAGAAGAAATTTACATGGAATAACCGAACGGTAGTGTTAGTGTTGGTACAAAGCATAAAATATGTAAATTAGTGAAGCCTTTGTATGGCTTGAAACAAGCATCAAAATAATGGCATGAGAAGTTTGACAATGCGTTAATATCAAATAATTTTTTGATAAATGATTTCAAAAAATTTATATACTATAAAACCTATGATACTAATAATTATATCATCATATGTCTTTATATGGATGACATACTTATATCCAGTCCTAGTATAGAAATAATGGATAAGACTAAGAGATTTCTATCAACTAAGTTTGATATTAAAAATATAGAGAAAGCTAATGTCATTCTTGGAATAAAGATAATGAAAATATTTAATAGTCTCACTTTATCACAAAAGCACTATATGAATAAATTTCTAGAGAAGTTTGAGTACACATGTAAACCGATAGCAACACCGTATGATGCTAGTCATAAACTTCGAAAGAATATTGAGCATAGTCACAATCAGAACCTTTATATACAGATTACTGATAGTCTCATGTACTTGGTGAACAATACTTGGTTTGATATAGCATATGCTGTAGGGAGACTGAGTAAGTATATTCAGAATCTAGGAAAAGAGTATTAAACTGCCTAGGATAGAGTTGCAAAATATTTGATAGGCACTAAAACTTATGTACTTTCATATGGTAGATCACAATTTGTGATAGAAGATTATTGTGATGCTAATTGGATATTTGAATCCAATGAGGTAAAGTCTACTAGTGGATATGTGTTCACTTTAGGTGGAGGAGCCATATCTTGGAAATTCACTAAACAGACTTGTATACTACGATATACCATGAAATCGGAATTGATAGCCTTAGAAAAAGCTTATTCTGAGACTGAGTGGTTAAGAACGCTCATGGCTGATCTTTCCATTAGTACTCACTCTCCAATATTAGTTTTTATAAATTGTGATTACCTAGCAGCCATTGCTTTTAGAGTAAAGAGTAAGATTTCTAATAGAAAAAGTAGACATATTCATCTATGACATGGCATTATTAAACAGCTGCTAAAATCTGGAGATGTGAGCCTAGATTATGTAAAGTCAAAGATAAATTTGGCCAATCTTCTGACTAAGCCACCAAATAGAAGATTAGTGAAACAAACGTCAAGAAGAACGGGACTTCTGCCTAGAGCATGAGAAAAGAGTGATGGTAACCCTACCTAGATGATTGGCGATCCCATTGAAATAGGTTCATAAGAGTAAAAATAAGTCACTTATTATCTTGTCGTGCTACTGATTATATTTTGTAAGTCCCTCCCTATGGCAAGGTAATGCATCTGCAGTGGATAAGGGTGAGTAATACTCTTAATGAACTACATAACCCTTTATAGCTTGATGGTGTGTTAAATCTGCAGGACACATTTGTTGAAGTGTCACCTATATGAGTATGGAATTTGGTCGATTCTTATAAGAACTAGGTAAGCATCTCTAGAACACTCGTGAAACCAAGATGGCACACGACCATTAATAGTGCCAAACCACGAACAAAATAAATTACTAGAGAATTTAACTTGATCATTTAATTCTCTATTTTACACCCAAAGGTATGAAGATTGATAGAAACTTGATTTTACCTAGTTCCTGTAAGATACAATTACTTAATCAGTGGTTGGTTCATAAATTGGAAGAGCACTAATTTATATAAGTTAAACTTCACTTTAATATGTTGATGATTTGATTTATTTAAAAAATGTTGGGGATTATTAGTAATTATGAATGTATTTTAAATAAAAAAAATATAAATCAAATCATTAGTGTGAAGAGAAAGCGTTGAGAAGAGAAACAAAGTGAAGGGGAAGTGCCCAAGTCTCTGGATTGGGCGCAGCAGTCAGGCTATTTGAAAAATAGTCATTGAGCGTCGCAAAGCCAGGACCAGGAAAAGTGACTCTTGAAAAAGTCATCTACCTCTTCCAATGAATGTGGCCTTTTGAAGAGGTGTTGTATTTCTTCAGAAAGACACATTATCTCTATAAATATTGTAGACATATTTCATTAAAAATCTAACATCTCTTCTTCATCTTTGATTAAAGATTCTCTCTACATATCATCTACGTACGAAGTTTACTTACTGTCCAAAGAATTTACATTTGGCATGCATCTTTACAAATTCTAATTGTCATTGAATTTTGAAACTATTTAATCCTATTACACCTTGATAAATATCATTTTGAGGGGAGAAGTAGTTTTAAGGATAGTGCCTAACACGCCTTAACATTTAATTTATTACTTGAGTATCCTTTATTGTATACACAATTTTCAAACAAATATATTTTTTGGTATTAGTATTGTTTTTAACAAGCACTTTTTGTTTTCCCTTTTCCTAAAAATGTTATTACCATCTTTTAGTATAATATTACAACTTTTCAAAACCTTTGTATTTTTTCAAAGCACCTTTGTTTCTCTAAAATATTTTTATCATCAATTTAGTACAGTATTATAACTTTTCAAAAGTTTGCATATTTTATAAAAATAACAAATTATTAAAATAAATTAATAAAGTAAATAAATTTTTTTTTTTGATAAGGGAGGAGAATTTGAACTCTAATCTCTACTTAAGTAAAAAAATAAATGTACTATAAATTATTTTACCATTAAAGTTATTAGTGCAAGTCAAATAAATAAACTTTTTTTATAAATAAGAAATAATTAAAAGTAAATAAATAAATTCTAAAAGTAGCCAAAATATTAACTCGTAAAGAAGAATTGGTTCTGAAAACTCATTGATGATCTGAGCAAGAAATTTAATCATTAAGAGGGAGAGATCAATAGTAGTAAGACTAAAAATCTATTTTATAATACTAAGAGAGAAACTTGAACAAAGATGAGAACCATCATCTTAGTGCAAAACTTTTAGAATAGAATATTGAAACAATTTCGTAAATGGCTACAACTTTGGAGCACTTAACTAATATAACATCTAAGAAATTTTTTAACTTTTTTAGCTAAAGACTTAATGAATAGATAAAAATATCATTTTACTATTTTAATAGTACCTAATATGGTGAACAGTACCGTTAAAATGACCTTTTTTTAATTTTATTTTATAAGTAATTTATTTGTAATTGTTAATAATAAACAAATAAAAGAATAAAATATTTATTATAAATAATAATAAATAAAATAAAATAAAATTATTATAATAAATACACACAATATAAGTGTGCTCTCATTGTGAGCACGATAAAAATATCGTTCTCTCAATATAGACATGACTTTTTTATTATTTTATCGTGTCCTCAATATGAATACAATATTTTATATTGCGCCTTCAATGTGAATGCAATATTTTTTTATCACACTACCAATGTGAGCGCGATATTATTTTATAACGCCACCAATATGGACGTAATATTTTTTTGTCACGCTTTAATATTTTAATTTATTTTTATTATTTAAAATTTTATTTTATTATGTATGACATTATTAATTTATACTATTCATTTAAAATTAAATATATTTATTTAAATTTATATTTGTTTTATTTAATTCTTAATAAATAAAATAAATAAGATTTTAATGAAAAAATATAATTAAGTTTGTATTTGTTTATAAAAATTATTTTTTAATTATATTATTTATATAATTTAATTTAATTATATTAAATAATTAGATTATTTATTTAAATTTTATAGTAATATGATTACTATTTAATTAAGTGTCCTAAAATTATGACTATTTACAAAATTTTCCCTAAAATATTAGAATCTCGATTTAGTAGCTGCAACAAGCTTGTTAAAATTTTTCGAGATTACATACAGGTGTAGTAGATTATTACAAATCTAATTGATATTTATAGTACAATAAAAACATAAAAACAAATAAGTGAGAAGTTAAAGAAATTAAACACCATTTGACTATGAAGGATCCCAAAAGTAGTGACTAAACTCATCTCAATCTTAAACTTATGGTGTTCGCATAAGAGCTTAAATCTGAGCCTAATGGCAAGGTTGATGACTTAGCTAGAGCCAAGAGACTGGATGTAAATAAACAAACACTCTTTAAATTTTTTTCAAAAATTCCAAAGTGAACTATATTCTCCAAATAATACAAAAGATTTAAAAAGTGATAATAAATAAAACCTGGCAAAAAGATTGAGATGGTGAACATCAGGACCATAAACGGAGGAGGTCTTGATGAGGGCAAGATCAGCCGTCAACGATGGTTTCAGAGAGGAGTCAACAGTGGCTGATCGGATTGCGTAACCGTACCCCACTGCTTCTGCTTCAGTTTCTGCAGCAACTACAAATATGAAACAGAGAAAAACTACAAGTAGAAGTAGGAATGAAACATGAAGATGAAGATGGGAAAATGAAAATGGTGTTCTACTCATTGTTTGTGTTTTCTGTGATGTGAAAATTAGATCACAAGGAGATATTCTTTCATTTTTATATTGAAACTAGTTAAGTGTGCGCCTTTCATTGCTCTACGCGATCGTGATGTTGATGTAATTTTTTAATATTTAATTTATATTTGATTATACTTTTAAAGAATAATTTAAAATTATTTAAAATTTATATTATTTTATTATTAAATAATTATTTAATATATCACATTTCACATATAATTTCAAATACATTCGGATTAAATCAAAGGCTTTCAAGGTACAAGTGAAGATTCAAAATATTAAAAGTCCCCTTCATTATTCGGTTAAATATAAAATATACTCCTTAAGATCAAACAATAACAAAACTCCCTTCTATAAAATTAATAAATTAAAAATAATATATTGTATTATATATTATAATTTTAATTTTAATAATATTAAATTTTGTAATTTTGATTCTAATTTCAATTTTAATTACACTAAATCTTATAATTTCGATTCCAATTCTAATTTCAATTACGTTAAACGTTATAATTTAATTTTAATTTTAATTTTAATTAAGTTAAATAATTTAAATTTCAAATCTAATTTCGATTTCTATTTCAATTATATTAAATGTTGTAATTTCAAATTCAATTATATTAAACAATACAATTCCAATTCTAATTTCAATTATGTTAAATATTATAATTCCAATTTTAATTTTAAATTCAATTTTAATTACTTTAAAGTTACAATTTCAATTCCAAATTCAATTGTGTTAAATGTTATAATTTTAATTTTAATTATATTAAATGTTATAATTCTAATATTAATATCAAACCTACAATTCTAGTTAGAGAAATCACTCAAATTTTAGTTTGAGAATTCACACTCAAGCACAGGCTTCACAACCATCTTTTTAATTACATCAAAATTTTCAAAACCATCAAGGTTATACACCATATGTCCCATCTGTTAAGAAAAATCTTGAGAAAATTTTGCATGCATTCATTAAAAAGTAAGAGTCTATTAATTCTCAAAATTCTCAAACATTTGCTGATTTGAAAAATTCTCTTACTAAATTTGCATCCGCACTAAACATTAAGAGAAAGAAAATTTTTCTTCTTAACTACAACCAAACGCCAAAGGACAACATAACACAAATATATATAGTTCAGAAAGCCAACACATAGATCAAGTTAAAATGGTTATCACTCTTCGGAATAGTAAGATTGTTGAAAATACATTTCTGAACAACATGAGAATGATGAATTGATCTCTAAGGGTAAGAAAATCGTAGAACCTACACCTAGTGAAACAAATACCGAACTCTCACGTGCACCCCCATTTTCTCATGCATTACGTAATGCTAGAAAGTTGAATCATAATCCTGAAATTTTTTAATTCTTTAAATAGGTAAAAGTTAATATTTTTTTTATTGAATGCTATTAAAAAAGTTCCCTCTTATGTAAACTTTTTGAAGGATTTATGCATAGTAAAAAGAAAAATGAATGTGAAAAAAGAAAGTATTTTTAGATGAACAAGTAAGTGTCAATCTTCAAAACAATAATGCTTTGAAATATAAAGACCTTGGTCATCCTACAATTTCCTAGATTATTGGAAGTCATAAAATTGAGTAAGCCTTACTTGATCTTGGTGCTAGTGTGAATTTATTACCATATTCAGTTTATCAACGGCTCAATTTCAATGAATTAAAACCAACTTCTATAACTCTTTTGCTTACCGATAGATCAATAAAAGTGCCAAGAGAGATAGTGAAAGATGTTTTCGTTCAAGTTGATAAATCCATAGATCTTGTGCATTTTATTATCTTAGACACAGAACTTGTTAAAGGATATAATCCAATACTTCTTATTTTGGTTCGTCCCTTTTTAGCAACTTCTAACGCTTTGATTAATTGCAAGAATTGAGTAATGGAGCTTTCATTTAGAAACATGACACTTAAGCTCAACATTTTTAATATATGTAAGCAACTACAAGAGGACGAGGATGAGGATGAGGATGAAAGTGAAAAAGCCAACATGATTGAAATGATTATGGAGGATCATATTTAGAAAAGGGAATTCTATATTTTCCTTAAAAATATATTTAATAAATTCATTTAAGTTAAATATGCAATTAGATCATGAAATCTCTAATATGTGTTCTTTACTTGACTGCACACATGTGATTGAAAATAAATGATGAAAACTAAAGTTTGAAGAATTAGGAAAAAATGAGGATACGCATAACGAAATTTCAAAGTTAGAGTTGAAATCTATACCTGAATGATTGAAATATACATTTCTTGGAAAAAAAAATAAACTTACCCGGTGATAATATCTTCTATACTTATAAGCAAACAAGAAGGTAGGTTAATTGAAGTATTGAAAATGCATAAAAATGCAATAGAATTGGACTTTAAAATATATAAAAGGCATTAATCCTTTGCTTTGCACATATAGAATACACCTAGAGTATAATGCCAAAACTACCCAACAATTCAAAAGAGATTAAACCCATATATGAAAGAGGTAGTGAGAGCTAAAGTTCTCAAATTACTTGAATTAAGAATCATATATCCTATCTAAGATAGTAAATGGGTAAGTCCTACTCAAGTAGTACCAAAAAAATATGGAATCACGGTCATTGAAAATGACAAATGTAAGTTAATACCAACTCGAGTCTCATCTAGTTGGAGGAAGTGCATAGATTATAGGAAGTTAAACTCTACCACTAGAAAATACCATTTTTCCTTACCATTCCTTGACCAAATTTTAAAAAGAGTAGCAAGATATTCCTACTATTGCTTTCTAGATAATTATTCTGCCTATTATCAAATTTCTATAGCTCTAGAGGAACATGAAAAGATTATATTCACATGCTCTTTTGGGATCTTTACTTTTAGAAGGATACCCTTTAGACTTTGTAATACTCTAGTAACATTTCAAAGATGCATGTTAAGCATTTTTAGTGACATAGTTGAGCATTATTTAGAAGTTTTCATGGATGATTTAACAGTGTTCGAAAATTCTTTTGATAATAAAACTTAGAAAAAATCTTAAAAAGATATGAAGAAAAGGGTCTTATGTTGAATTGGAAATAATGTCATTACATGGTCACTTCTGAAATTATTTTGGGACATGTAGTGTCTTTTAAAGAAATTGAAGTAGATAAGGCAAAATTCAAACTCATTGCGTATTTGCCTTCACAAAAAACAGTCAGAGAAGTCTGATCCTTTTTAGAACATGCTGAATTTTATAAGAGGTTCATAAAAAAATTTAGTACTATATCTAGATCTCTTTGTAACCTCTTAGCAAAAGATGTATCATTTAAGTGAACTCAAAAGTGTCAAAATTCATTTGAAAATTTAATTGGCCTCTTAACATCTGCACCTATCATACAATCTCTTGACTGGTCTTTACCTTTTGAGCTCATGTGAATGCTAATGACTATATTATTGGTGTTGTATTAGGACAAAGACAGAAAGGTAAACTTTATGTAATTTTTTATACAAATAGAACTTAAAATAGTGCACAAATGAATTACACAACAATTGAAAAAGAACTACTTGTTGTAATATTTGCATTAGACGAATTTCGTTCTTACTTAAATGGTTCTTCAACTGTTGTATTTACTGACCATGTTGTTATAAGGTTAATGTCAAAACAAGATGCAAAACTAAGACTGATTAGATGGATTATGTCACTTCAAGAATTTATTATCACTATTAAGGACAAGAATAGAGCTGAGAATGTTGTTACAGATAACTTATTAAGACTTGTAGTAGATTCATTGATGAACACATGAAAATGCATATCTATTAAGAGATTCAATCACTATTTAATGTCACTAATTTTAGCATTTTTGTATTTTTAGCTTGAAATAAAGTGTTCTCCTTAAATTGTGATTAATGAATGTTATTTGTGTTGATGTATTTTAGGGGTTTATGCATGTGATTATGTACATATTGAAAAATTAAAATTATGCATCATATACATGAATTTGGCAGCGAAATTTATCAAGTAATCAACATATACACATGTAGTTCAATTCTTAACAACTTAAGAATACAGAAAACACACCTTTGAAGACCTCCGATGAAACTTTCGAATTCCGAATATCTTTGCTCCAATTTTGAGCTCACCTTGAAGTGTACTTTTGTCCAATTCTAGTTCACAACAATCCGGTAGGATTGTGAAGCTAGAATAGCAGCAGTATGATCTCCAGCAACAAGGTTTTGATTCTAGAAAGAAAAATATGAAGGATTTATTTTCTTTCTCCTTTGGTTTTTCTCACAAGTCTTTGTTCTTTGAAAAACTCTCTCAAAACCAACTCTCATTTTTCCTCTCAACACTTGCACAAATTTTCATTCACTCTCTTATTAACACACTTGAAACTCAACCATTTTTAGTGGTTACAACAACTTCACAAGTGCTCCACCAAAAATAGATTAAGTGGCCAACTACCAAAATAATTTTTGGTGGCCATTTTAATAGTCTAATAAATTTAACCATTAATCATAAAATGGTGCTCCACTAAATTTAGTTTATGTTGCTCAAATTAGGTATGTCTTCTATTTAAGAATAAAATAATAAATAAATAAATCATATTTTATTTATTTAAATAATATTTATTTAATTATTCAAAAACTATTTGAATAATTAATATGTACCTTATTTGATTTTACTAACATGGTAAATGGTTGAATTCATAGTAAAATAATTCATACAATAAAATTGTGCCACTTGTTAATATCTAATTAGTTAATAACTCTTGTCAACTAATTAAATAATATACTTAACATTTAAGTTTAAACAAGTGCACAACTCGAGGAACCCCGAAACATATTTTCGGTTTGCTGAAATTTCTAGGATGAAACAGTTTAATCCATTATGCTACTCCAGTGTACAACGAGTACACTTCATATTGTGAGACTCTCTAGGTCCATGCCCGAATTGTCATATAGAACTCCTCCATACGTATGTGAACGATGCCCCACACACACGTTACAGATATTACAAAGCGGCGCGTTAGACCATACAAGTTGAGGTTATAATATATTCATATAATCCCTCCATCATTTATATCTGAGTATAGCAGAGATATAGATCAACACCGTCAAATCTCCATATGCCTGACTAAAAGCTTATCTCTTGAATTATATTTCAATAAATAATATTCTCAAACACTTTTGTAATATTATTTATCCCTAGGGTTAAACTCTTTTCCCGGGAATTATTGGTTATGGCCATAAGACTTTCTGAAATACAATCTATAGAGTATTAGGATATAATACTCACTCAAATGAGCTGATGGATCCCATATCTATGCACACCGGACTCCATGAGCATCGGACCATACCCAGTGACACCCAGCGGTCAAACCATGAAAGGTTTCTGACATGTGTGGAACCAAAGTATGGTGGATCACTCACAAGTCCATCGTGGCACTCAGGTCAAAGGACCACGAATACTACTAAACTCGAAAGATCCTTCATTGACGGCTTTTATGGGATGTTTATTGGAGATCTTTGTGAGTCTGTTCAGTATTCAGTCCTTACTGAATACCTGTATCTCTATACGAGCTTCCACTAAACTCATGGTTTGCTAAGAATAACCATCTGGACCATCCAGATATAGAAATACACTAATCTATATATTTGTTAAGGTATTCACTGACAAACCTGCATCAGTGAAGATAGATCAGGAACATAATATTTGAGAATATATTTGCATAATGACATTTTCTAGCACTATTTACAACTCTTTACAATTATGTCATTACTAATATATTCTTAGGTCTTTGTCCCATTTCAGACAAGGCTCTAACTCTTTAGATATTACTGACTCTTATAACCTAGTAACTCTTATCAGTGTCAACTCTTAACATTTATAACTCTCAGCGTTGTTAATTAGACCAGATCTAAACTCATTTAGACCAGATCTGAACTCTTTCAGATCGTACAATGTCTAAAATGTTACAAGCATCTTACCATATATAAATATAATTAGCGATTTATTGAAATAATAACACTAGTATAAATATTAAACAAATATTCATACATAATGGGATGGCACGTAAGCACAAATCCCAATAATTTATATAGGTTTAGGTAAAATAGATGTAACTCTCAATGTAGAAATTGAAATGAATAAATTCTTGAATCTAGAGTAACATGACTCAATCTTGCACAAACTTGAAGAACAGTTGAAAAGCTAAATCCAACATGTTATGGGCCAAATATTGAGATAGAATAGAATTAGGTTACAACTTCTGCTTAGCTTGACCCAACTCACTTATTTGGACTATATTTCAAAAAATACATACCCAATTGGTATAATTCTTAAAGCTGTAATACTGAGTCAATTATCAACAACTCTTATATTGATAGTAAAGTCCAAATTAGCCTTTATTATGGATCAAATTATATTGCAAGTGGGTAAAAAGGTTGTTGGCTGAAATCTGACATATCTTTGGTATTTTTCTCGTATCTCATTGGATACTCATCCAATTTGCATGAACCTGGTGCCTATGGAAAGAAGAGACAAAATAATACAACTTTTATGTTGGATAAAGAGGTTACATCGGTCATTTACATTATCAAAAAGGTGCTGCAAGTGGGTGAACGAGTGGTTGACCTAAATTATTGAAGATTGAAGTCACACTTAACATATTTTCATTCATTACCTATACAAGGACACTCTTAGGACGATTTCAACATTAGATAATTCTCTCTTATTTTCTTCTCATTAACATGCATTGTAATCTAGGCTAGAGTTCTTAGCAAGACTAAGAGATGAACTTTTATGTGTAATAAATCTACTTCTATACTTTGATTCTTTGTCAAGAGCTACAAATGTTTGTAAGTTTTTTTGTGCCTAAACTCTTATCTAGTATTTTTCTATAATCCAGAGGTTATAATTATCATGTTTTATATATTTTCAGTCATGCATTCTTTATGTGATCTTGTTGAATTATAATTGTTATTAGTTACATTATTTTACATGTTAATCTTTTACTGAAATATTGTCAATCAATATATTGTCAATCTTGGATAATATGTAAAGATAATAACTATTTGATATTCAAATTAATCTTTTACTGTAATATTGTCAAAATAATATATTGTCGATCTTAAATAACTTATATAAATGAACATGATTTGTGTTAATGTTTGCAAAAAGTTTAGTCATATCAAATACATGTGTTATCAAATGTGCAATATTTACATATCTTTCAATTGATTGTTTGGGATGTGAAACTTTCAATTGAGTTATAAACATTGAATTAAAGTGTATAGTAGATTTATAAAGTATAATTGTGATTCTCGAAGCCTTACTTACATCATCATAAGATATTTTTCTCAATTCATAGACAATACTATCTCATCTACTTAAACTAATTAATTAATTTTCTTCTTTGCTACTGTTTTAATATTTTACTTCACTAACCTATTTTGCCAAAAGCTTCCTCGTGGGATCAATACCTCAATCTATACTGCGATAGCCACATTACATTTTGAGCATAAACAGTCATCAACATAAATAAGTCCATTAATGATTCTTTTTTTGATGAATTTTTATTTTTTATTATTACAATGCCTTGGTATACTAATATTGTTAATTTTCTCATAACATGAGAAATTCCACCTCAATGGAATGTTCAAGACAAAAAGAAATTTTTAACTGAGGTGAGAAAGTTTGATTATGATGATCCTTATCTCTTTAAATATTGTCCTGACCAAATATTTTGAAGATGTATACTCGATAATGAGGTAAGTGAGAGGACATTTCACATTAAAGAAAATGGCTACAAAAATCTTACAGTGTGAATTTTATTGGCCTATATTATTTAAAGATACACTTGCATTTTGTAAAACTTGTGAAAATTGTCAAATTTTGAAATTCATTTCAAAACAAAACAGGATACATTTGAACCCCGTTCTTGTTTTTGAAATCTTTGATTGTTGGAGGATAGATTTCATTAGACCATTTTCACTATTATTTGGATTTATGTATAGTTTAATTGCAATAGATTATGTCTTAAAATGGATTAAGGCTATTCCATGTCGAAACAATGACCATAAAACAGTCGTGAAATTTTGGAAGGAAAATATCTTAAGTTGATTTAGAATCCTTTAAGCCATTATAAGTGATGGGAGTAAGTGCTTTTGTAATAGACCATTTGAAATATTAATGAAAAGATATGGTGTTACTCATAAAGTTGTCACCCCTTATCATCTCAGACAAGTGGACAAGTTGAACTAACTAATAAGGAGATAAAACAAATTTAAAAAAAAAATTATAAACTAAAATTACAAAGATTAGTCTTTAAGACTTAATGATGCACTTGGAGCTTATAAAACTACTTTTAAAACTTCATTAAGTATGTCTCATAACAGGTTTTTTTTATAAAAAACCTTGTCGCTTACTTGTGAAACTTGAGTATAAAACCTATTGGGTCATTAAAACTTTCAACACAAATGTTGATTCTACTGGACAAATACATAAATTACAAATAAATGAACTTGAAGATTTGAGAAATGATGCATATGATAATTTGAAAATTCATAAAGCTAAAATCAAAGTTTTTCATGATAAAAAAATTCAAAGAAAAACATTTAATGTTGGTAAGAAGGTTTTGCTTTATAATTCTTGATTTCATATATTTCTTAAAAAATTAAGATCAAAATAGAGTGGCCCTTTTATTGTGAAACATATGTACTCTTATGGAGTAATTGACATTGAAAATCCTAAAAATGGTAATGTGTTTAAGTCATTTTTGGACGTAAAATCAGAGAAAAATGTGAGCCACAATCATAACTACTTATACATATTTACTATAGCTATTATTTTTAAATGTTTCATTTCAACCTCAAACATCTTCTCCAATAACAATCACCCACCAATAGTCAATTTTAAAAATTTTGCATTTAAAGTTTAATCTTATCCATTAACAACCAACTACCTATATAACTTTACATTACAACACCTTTTTGCTCTATAAATGCATTGCATTATTTCTGTATCTTCAAACAAATTCAAAATCATTCAAAAAAAAATGGTGAGTGTAATAATGAAAGGAACATCAACTTGTAAATTCACAAAATTTGTGTCTTTTGTGGATCCAGCCCTAAAAAAATTAGAGAGTTTGTAGAAACAGCAGAAACCCTTGGTAAGGTGTTAGTTGAGCAAAAACAATTCATTTAATATATAGAGAACGTAGTCATGGATTAATAGAGTGTGTGACAACAGCTGGACAAAATAAAGGCAATCGAACTTTGGGTATCATACCAAAAGCTCTAACTGTTGAGAATATTGTAGGAAAATTAATTGGGGATGAGTTACATCTATCATCAATGCATGAGTGAATCTCTCTTATGCTTTGGAATATTGATGCATTCATAGCTCTAGTTTGAGGTTTTAGAACTTTGAAGGAAATTTTTTAAATTATCTCATGGGCACAATTGTAAATCTACCAAAAATCTATTAGTTTGTTAAATGTTGATGGTTTTTATAAGAAGTTGTTATCTTTTCTTGACTATGCGATGGAAAAATAATTCATCTCATCTATAGCATGACGAATTCTTATTTTTGCTTCAATTGTTGATCAGTTACTTGATGAATTACAAGCTTTTATACCTCTATCTGATCTAACAATGCGTCAGATAGATTGGTATACTGATGACAGTGAAAAGAAATACAAGATAAATCTGACTCTTCATCTATAGCCTTTCTACTTTTATATATTTTTAAGCATTTTGTATGGCTTGTTTTATTTTGTTGCAGGTTTTATTTTTAAATAAAGATGTTTCAAATGATATATTCTATACTATACTCTTTCTATATTTCGACATTGAGGACAATGTCTCAATCTAGTTGGGGGGAGGGTAGTTGATATATAATGTTAGTGTTAATTTTTTCTACCACTTTGTTCTTAAAAAAAATTCATCTTGAATGGCGTGAGTAAAAGGTTCATTTATGTACTCTTGAGACGCATTCTAATTTTAGAATAACAAAAATAAAAAAAAAATTACTAACTTTTGAAACACATTCTAATTGATTTATTTTAATGCATTCATGTACATTTGTTTGTTGCTTATGTTCTTGGTAACTCTTATGTAAATAAGTTTGCTTTACTATCACAGTATAATTTTAAAATTGTTTAGTTTAAATCACTTTCTATCTAGGTTACTGAAGAAGAACTTCCAAAATCATTTCTTGAGTACAATACTAAGCTTTGTGGTATGATGAATGTTTCAATATATATTGCTAAGATAATTTCCATGTTTAAGTATACATATTCTTTTCTAAACTCACACACCTTTTGTGAGTGAGTAGAGAGGTTTGATGTAATAACTTATGAACTTTCATTGATATTTTAAAATAGCTAATTTTTGTTTGGAATGATATTATTTGGAATGAAGAATGATTTGGTTGCTAGCTGAATGATGATAAAAAAATTATAAAAAATATTGTGGTGAGAAATTGCTTTTATTTTGTAATGATTCCTTATGTTTAAAAAAAGCAAAAGAAAAATATATATATAAAAAAAAGAAAAGAATTCAATTCAATTCAATAAAATTTTCGTTCAATTTTAGAAGAAAAAGTCATTATGAAGTAATTTTATCATCGGATTCTATTCATAAGATTCGCATAAAATAATTAATGTCCAGAAGCTAGCATGTGGCAAGAATGGTTTGACTCTAACTAATTGATTTTTCTATATTTGGATTAATGTTAGTTTATCTGTCTGTCCTTAAATGTTACCTTTTCTTGAGTGATTATCTGTTTTCTAACTCCATGAGTGAAATCATAGCCCTTTAAACAGTTATTCACCTGTGAGAATATAGAGTTGAGGCTTTTACTTAGAGAAAATTTTCAAGACTATATATGTTGTGTTTTGTGGTAAGTAGGCTTTAGTTTAATTCACACACACACACACACAAAAATTAGAAGTTATGATTGAAATAACCTTAATAGCAATTGTGATCTTGAACTGACGTTTTGTTTTAAATACTTAAGTAGTGTTCAAAATTTATTTATACTTGAATTGCTAGGGACTAGTAATAAACTAATTGGGAGAGTGATGAACACTTAAAATTACACATTTAATAAGGGTTTTATATTGTATTACTAGTGTCATTAGCCTTCTTAACTTAAACATATTTACAATATTGTATCTGATTAGCTTTTAACTATTTTGTGGTAGGTTCAATAAAATAGGTATAATTTCTACTTAGAAATCCAATTACAGTTATTCGTAATCCTGTGAAGGGCTGATGCAATGGGCTAAAATATTTTATTTCACAAAAAATTTGGAATTTGATCATTTAGAGGGTGAAAATGACCTAGAATAGAACTAATTTGTAGTACAAACCCAGTCCGAATAGTCATCAGTATTTGACCCATAACTTGAGAAATACATATCTAATACATATGAGACAACTTAATTTGGAAAGATTATATTCAACTTTAATTTTTTAAGTAAAAGTTAATTCGGACCACATTAATTCTAAATTGGACAATAAAGTGGGTGCATTAATAATAATCAATGCAAATTAGTTGCCACCCTTCTTATTTTTATCATCCAAGTAGTTTCCTCTTCATTTGTCTTGATTTATCCATATTTTTCTATAAATAAGTGGCATGTTTATACCCAAGACATATAATTAAAGAGCTAGATTTTAGTTCAAAACACTTATCTTTTATATTATCTCTTTGTAGTAATATTTCTTTCATTTACTATTCTAAAGTTCATGTTATCTTTTCTTCCATCTCTTTTCTCTAATCTTATTATGTTCAAGTAATTTTTATTTTGCTAAGGTGCAAAGGTAAAACTCTTGGTAAGGTAATAAGATATATTTCAACTCTTATTCTAGAATTTAATGTTTTATTCTTTAGTTAAGCAAATTTATATATGATGTATTTATTTTGTTTTACAATATTGATACTCTTTCTTGTAAAGTGGTGTATCTTGATTTATTATAGACAATTTTTATAGTTGACACAATAAATTCTTGAAATTATTTACAAGATTTGGTGTAGATACCATTTCTTATAAAGTAAGGAGTCTTGATTTATTGTAGACAAATATAAAGATTGGCATAATAAATACTCGAACCCATTTACAAGATTTAGTATATAATAATTAAAAGAAATAAATACAAGTTAATATATAAATGATGATGAATTTTAATTTTTATATCTTCCGATTAGACCTCTTTTGTGTGAAGATTCCAATTGAGCTATAAAAAAAAGTTGAATATATTTTTATTTCATATGCCAAGAGTGGATTTGCTTTATCTTAATATTCATTTTAATTGGTTATTTAAATTCTTCAATTGAAGATCTAGAAGAGGTTGATGGGCTAAAAAGATCCTTAATTAGCCTAAAGACTACCAAATTGTCTTAAGAAAGCAACTCTCTATAAGGAGCACTACGAGCATAAGCTGCCTTAACTCAATTCTTCTCCTTTTTAGAAAAACAAGTTTTGAAGACCAAAATGCAGCTTAAAAGAAAAAAGAGTCATCAATGGGTGAAATAAAAGAAGTAACAACTCTAATATCACAAAAAAAAGAACAAATAAATAAGCTCTCATAGTAAAGATATGAGGCAAATTAAGGACCATATGGACTTTTATAAACCAGCCCTCATTCTTTTTCAACAAAAAACTAGAGGTGTTTCACCTAGAATTATTTGAAGTTAAACCTTTCACAGGGGCAATTCTCTTCTCCCCATCATAAACAGTAAGGTAATAAAACCCTTTTATCGACCAACGTTCATCTTAATTTGGTACAATCTCTGAAGCTCAGGGAAAGAAGGATCCTTAAGGTTGGCCTTACTCCTCATAACATAAAGGCCCATCAATAACCTCTCATAATTTAGATTCAATTGGCACAAAGCCAAATTTAGATGGGACAAAATATCTAGAAAATAAGGTTAAAGGGACAACCTTAATCTTAACTAAAAAAACTCATAAATTTAAAGCCACTTCTCTTTTCGATAGCACACTAGCATACTCATATTCTCGAGGAACTCACAAGGAAATAGAATCAGGGATCTTAAATATCCTTCACAACTCAACAAGAACCTCTTCATTTATTTTCGAAGAAAGTTAGGAAGAAGAGTCTAACTCAAACATAGCATATTTATAACTCCGAGCACAACCTTGTTCTTCTTCTCATTTGACCTACTAAATTTGTTGGATACTCCTTCACACCTTTGAGGAACCAAAGGTAGGACCTTATGGCTAGAAGTCCGCTTAGAATGACAAAACGTTATTAATAATTCAAAAAAACGGGAGTAATCATTTATTAAAACTATTAGATAGTGGCGAAATTCTTGAGAGATTACAAATACTTAATGTAATAAAGGCATAACTCAAAACAAAAAAACTAATCCCCTCCTTAAATAGGGAAGTCTATAACATGTGGGCCTAATAAAACAACTGCGTAATAAACTCTTACAATAAAAAAAAGTATTCATAACATAAAGACTGAAAGAAAACAAAACGAGGACACCAATTGAACACAATCAAAGGCACTCTAAAGAACACCTCAATCCATAAGCACCACTTATAAAGTTTTCATTATCAATACATTAACATTAAAAACTAATGAACTTTATTTCCTCATGGATTTATACCTACTAGGCTAAAAGAGTTTAGCCACGAGGTCCAAAGACAAACATCAACCCAGAAAAAGTCCTAGAATCATGAGCACCCTTTTCGAGCTAGTTAGAACACTAGTTGTAATTCAATTACCCTATTTAATCAAACTCCAAAGAAGAAAATTAATCTACACTCTCATCAAACTAGTCAAAATATTAGTCGTAATCTAGCTACCTTGTTCAATTAGACTCTACACAAAGGACCAATCACGGCTCTTATTAAGAACAAGTCAAAACCCAACCACCCTAGAAATCAAAAGTAGTTCCTAAGAAGACTTAACTTATGAGAGTCGTAGATAAGATCAACCTTATCAGGCAAAGATCCTAAATCAGAGAGAGCTCCCCCTAAAAAGTATGATACAATTCCTACTAGGGTAAGAAAGATCTACTACAATTTTAGAAAAACATTGATAATAGAATCCTAAAATGGAATGTCAACGAGACTTCCAAATCCTAAAAGAATTATAATGTTACAAGTTAAACATACATCTCCACCTTATAAATAGGGAAGAAATTCTACACAATGATCATTATGAGATTATTCATAATCATCATTACAAGAAGTTCTATAATATTCTTTAAAACCTAAATTTTCAGGATTATCATCCTCAAGATCATAAAGAATACACACAAGATATACATATTGAGCTTTTTATTATTTTATCCTTTTCTACTCTCTTGCCTTATTATTATTTTTTCGAATCATTGCTAACTTAAGCATAGAAGTGCCTACGCTAGAAAAACTTTTGGCTTGATCTCATTTTATTTTTTTGTTGCAAGATTCTCATCTGACGCAATATCTAAATAAGAAAAGTGATCCAATTTAGTTTAAATCTTGTCTCATCTTAAACGACAAGGCCAAGCTTCCCAGAAAAAATAAATTCAACTTATTGACCTTCTAGTTACCAAATTTTGGGTCAACAAATATATTATTTTTTTAAAAGCACTATCATGATAAATTTTATATGTTTTATTAGAAAGGTTAAAGTAAATCTTTCTGTAACTATTTTCATAGAAAATTTATTATTAATCAAACAAGAAAAAAAAATGGATCTCTTCACTTATATATTTTTTTAACCATATATCTTAGATTTAATATATGTTACCATTCATTTCATTCTTCTACTAATGATATTAAATTGATTATACTATTAACTAAGATGGTCCAAAAGGGGATATGCACTATTTGGTGTTAGATTCTTCACAGTTAAAATTTTTATTTTAATAAAAAAAATTACCACTTTAGTCCCTATATTTTTGTTGATTTACCTATGTTATTTTAGACATTTTATAAAATTACCAATTGAGTTTTCGATAGATGAAAATGGTTATGTTTCACAGATGAAAATAGTAGTAAAAATGTATATTTTAGGGATGAAAATGGTAGCAAAAACACCCTTAATGACGTCATTGGTAATTTTTAAAATATTATGAACCAAGTGAGTAATTCAATAAAAAATATAGAGACTAAATTATCAATTTTTCTTTGCATAATATTAGTTATGAACTTTATTTCTAAATTGAGATATTTCATGTGTTAATTGGACTAACTTGTCTTTTTAAGACTTAAAACTTTAGCTTGTGATATAATGTTAATGAAATATGAGATATTTCGAGTATTTTTTATTTTTTTGTTCTAACTTTTTATTATATTAATTTAAAAATATTTAAAAGTCTACAAAGATCTTATACAAATTTGGGAATGACTATATACCTGCTATAGTAGATTGGGCAATAAAATATCAAATACTGAACGGGTTTGAAAGGATTATATATTGAATTTTTAAAGCAAATACAAATGCATGTTTATATGGGTAGGTAAGTAGTATTACTTAATTGACTAGTCTTTTAAGTAGATGTCAAATGTCTAACTCACAAACTCAAATTCTTATTTGCATATAGGTCCTAAAACTTGCACCTTAAGCCTTAATTAGGAATTGCCATCTTGGATATATGGATCCCATACTAATAGTAGAGAGGAGTAATATATATCAAATTGGCCAAATGGTACGAGGATGCCACATAATATGACGAAGAAGAATGTTATATCTTTCATCAAATAAAAATTATGTGGATCTTTAATTTATATAAATGACATTATTAAATAAACTAATTTGAGTCGAATAAAAATGCTCAACTCATGACACTCAACTATAGTAAGGAGTGGCACTATTAGCACTCTTCAAAAATTCTTTTCAAACTTTTTTTATTTACTCTGCTAAAATATTTAAAACATTACACAATATTTTTCTTAAACATCTTATAATAATCAAAATAAATTTTGTAAAAGGCAATTTTTTTAATGAAACTCCAATATCTATCTCAATCCTTTTAAAAACAATTAATCAATCCCTATATCAACATTTTAAAAAAATCATTATCAATGTTCACTATTAGAAAATAAATTTTTAGCAATAAAAATATAATACTATCATAAATTTCTAATAGTATGTAATTTTATTACAAATTTTAAAATATTAATAATTTGTAATATATTATATTACAAAAAATTGACACTATTTTATAATAATATATAATACAATTTTATGATTAAAAAAATATCATAAAAGTTTATAAACAATTAATAATAAAAGTTTATAGGATAAATTGATGTAAACACATGTTGATTAATAGGACATCATATTAAAAAAATAATTTTTTTTCTAAAACAAGTACATCTAAATATTAAACAATAGCAAAATAATCTAAATATTAAACTACAGCAAAAATCTTGATGGGTTAGTGATCTAAGGCAAGCGAGGGACTCAAGTTCTGTTCTTCAAAAAGGGCACGAGGTTCAAATCCCACTTTAACATTTTATAGGGTCCACGCATTTCACTTGTATTTTTATTTTTTTAGAGTAATGTTAGACATTTTAAATTGTTTTTAAAAAATAATATATTAAATAATTATTAAATAATAAAATAATAAAAATTTTAAAATACTTATTAAATCATTTTATTATTCAATAATTACTTAACACGTTATTCTTTTTTATAATACAATTTAAAATTCCTAACATTATTCATTCTTTAAACCTAAAATTTCTAACATTCCAAACCCACAATTTAACCCTACTAATAATCGTCATTTCATATTATTGGAGCCATCAACAACAAAATTCAGTCAGCCTCAGAACTTAGTATGATTCTTCAAGATATTGCTTTCATCTCTTCAATATTTTCTTACTGCTCATTTACCCATTCTCATCGATCCGCTAATAGAGTTGCCCATGAATCAGCACATTTTTCTTTAAGTCTTGATTATGAAAATATTTGATTTGATAAAGTGCCTTCTCAATTTGAACAATTTATAATTTAGGATTATTCCTCCTATTCCGATTTAATCTAAATTTCTCTTATTTTAAAGAGGGGCGAATTATCCTATTTGATCATAAAAATTAAAAAATTTAATTTAACCTCAGTCAACGGTTTTAAACTATATTAACCAAATATACGTTTTATTTTTCATTTTGCCCATTGCAACATAAAAGCACCCTTCGGCCATTACACCCCTCTTTCTCTCTCAGCCACAATTCATTTTTGTCCCAAAATTCTCCTAAACTTATAGATCGACTACAAACTTAGCATATTTTGAAGATTTGAACTAAAATAATCAATTGTGAAGTTGAAAAAATTGAAAATGGGTGAGCTTTTATTCTACATTTAGTTTTATTGTGTTTTTAAGTTACTTTTGTATGCAATAGTTAGAAATGTATAGATGTAGTGTTAGTAAGGTGTAAAATAGGTTTAAAATGAGTGTAAGTCGTCGGCCCATAAATGGCCAAAAATGGCAGATTCTGCCCATTTTTCAAGCTAGCCTGTGACACCACGTGTCGGTGCATGATTTGTAGATGTAGAGTTTAAATGTATAAATGTAGTGTTAAGACGTATTAAGAATATTAAAATAAGGTTGAAAATATATGCAGAAAGCCAAAAAGTCAATAAATTGATCCAAAATGGCAGATTTAAGGCTAGATCTATGCACAGGCCGAAGTGTATTCCATGTGTCAAGCGTAGATCTCCACGTGCTAGTACATGGTTGCACGCACCAGCTGACGTGCGCATCAGCTTTCATGGGCGCGCTTTGCGGGCTATGCCCTGATGCGCACCCATTAAGGCGCATCCACATGGCATTTTTATTTTTTGAAAAATTAATATTTTTTCATTTCTTTATTTATTTATATTAACTTTTATTTTTTTTTTTATTTTATATTTTAATATATTTACATTCAATATTTTCTATTGTTTTTAATTATTATACATATAATTATACTAAATTAATAATTATTTTTGGTATTTTTTTTCAGGTGTTGTTGATATAATCATGGCTCAAATTTCAACAATTATATACTTTGAGGGAAAATGAGAGAGTTCTAGTATGATTTTGAGAAATATATTAGATATCAAAATATACACATGGTAGTTCCAAAAAATATTAAAGTTGAAGCATTGTTGAGAAGAGTTTGTCATTTTTTGGGAGTTGATTAGGTACAGTATAAAGTGACTCTGAAGTTCAAGGTTCCTTCAAGTACTGTAAAGTTGAGACTTATTCCACTTAAAAATGATGACGATGCGATATTGTGGTTGAGCCTATAGAAGAATATTACTACACCTCTATGTGTAACAATAGATGTTCAAGCTCCTGAATAAGAAAATAATGCAGAAGCACCCATGGAGTAGAAACAAGACTACGTTAATCAATTCATGTTTGCAACCCATGTGTATATTTCAAATCCCTCAAAGGATTATTTATTCTCCTCTAATAATTAACAAATAATCAGCCTACACATATTATGATAATCAGATAGATGGAGATGTTGGCGTTGATCTTGGCTATGATATTGCTTATAATGTTGGATATAATGTCAATAATGGTGGTGGAAATGAAAAATTTTATGAGAATAATAATCGTGGTTATGATATTGGTTATGAGGTTGGTAATGATGATGACGATGATGATGATCGTAATAATGATGATGATAATACTGATTATACTAGAGAAGAAAGGGTTAAGGTAGAAAACCCATTTCAATTCCAACCTGAAATACCACTATTTAACTTAAACATATTGAAAAAGATATCTTATACTGGAATTGGAGATGTGTTTGTAGAAAAATTGTATAACAACAAAGATGAAATTTATAAGGCTATAAGCATAGTTACACTTAAGGGAAAATGGAGCTTTAGAGTTTACAAGTCCATCAAAGATCGTTTTAAGTTGAAATACGATGATGACATATGCAAATGGAGATTATGGGTAATGTCGACAGAAAGGTGATATTTTTTCATCGTGGGGCGAGTAGATGTAGTAGTGCACACTTGTGTTTTGAGTTAATTATGGGATGGTCGCCAGTAAACCAAGAGCTGTATTATTGCTAAAGTAATTATAAATAAGTTTACATCAATCAATAGAAAGTATAGGACGAAGCACATTCAAGCAGACATGCGTTAATAATTTGGTGTTCAGATAATATATACTACATCTTGACGAGTTATAGAGCATGCATTAAGATTGATAAGAGGTGCTCCAAAGGATTCATTTAGATTGCTTTCTGCATACAGCTATGTGTTACAACGAAAGAACCCAGGTACAGTTACTCATTTGGAAGTCGACGCAGATAATCACTTTAAGTATTATTTTTGGCGTTGGGACCTTGCATCAGAGATTTTAATCCATCCATCCAATCGGTGATTGCAGTGGACATAATATTTTTGAAAGGTTCTTATCTTGGTACAATGTTTGTAGGCATTTGTAAAGATGGAAATAATTAGATATTTTCATTGGCACGGGGGACTGTTGATTCGAAAAATAATGCTTTTTGGGAGTAGTTTATAGTTAAACTATAGGGAGTAAGTGATGGTTATCAGAATCTTATTTTTATATCTGATCGCCACTCCAATATTGAGAGGGTTATACGGGGTGTGTTTTCTAATTTATATAATTGGTTCTACATTTATCACGTGAAGGAAAATTTGGTGACAAAATATAAGTTACCAACGAAAATGTCTATAAAAAAGGTATACTTAGCTACCTATTTTACTGCTGCCAAGGCGTATCGTGTCTTTGATTTTCAACACCAATTGAACAAGATGTGAGAAATAAGACCTTATGTAACTAAGTATTTAGAAGAGAAGATTGGTATAGTAAGATGGGCTCAATCAGTTGGTGCTTTCAGAAGGTACGGTGTCATGACTACTAATATTGTAGAGTGCATTAATGCAGCTACAAAAAAAGCAAGAAAACTTTTAGTAACCAATTTGGTAGAGGGGATACGGGAGCTAGCACAAATATAATTTTACCATAGATAGTTTGTGGCACAAAATATGATAACCATCTTGATGAATTGGGCTAATCACAAAGTCATGAAATATAATGATGAATGATAGTTTAACCTGTTGATTTTTCACGATTTATAGTTAGGGACAATGGCAGAGACAAGATATTAGACATTTTCAATAGAACATGTAGTTGTCAAAAGTTTGACTATTTTTCGCGATTTGCAAATACATAATATTATCGCACGAGAGTCTTTGTTCGACTTATTACACATCCGAGACTTTATGTCGTGCCTATAATAAGCTAGTACTTTTGGTTAGCCATCCGTCAGATTGGATAGTCCTAGAGAATTTAAAAAATATGGACATCCTATTGAGATTTATGCTTACGTGCCATCTCATTATATATAAGTATTTAACTATAATATTTATACAATTAATATTTCTAATAAAATTGTTAATATTATTAATTATTAAATGGTAAGATGCTTGTAACGTTTTAGACATTGTATGATTTGAAGGAGTTCAGATCTAGTTTAAAAGAGTTTAGATTAGTGCTAAGAGTTAGCAGTACTAAAAATTTTAAGTGTTAAGAGTTAGCAGTGTGATAGGGGCATAAAAGTACTATTATTATTTATACCCGACTTTCATATTTTACTCCAAATCATAACTATTTGGCTATTTAATTGTGGTTTTTTTTATCATAAATAGATGCACGATGGAAAATGTGACGCATAAGAACAAACGAGAGGTAAATCAGACGTCAAATGAAGAAGTTACGCTCAAAATACGAAAGGGGCACCAGGCCAGCAACTGAGCGCTGCGGCACTCGCGGTGGTGAATAGTGTCAAAAATAGTATTTTTGTTGCAGTAACTCGTAAACAGTATTTTAAAGATACAAACCTATAAATAGAAAGTCAAAAACCCTAAGAAAGAGGAGAAGAGAGAAAAAGAGAGAAAGGAGGCAAAAACTTAGAGAGAGAATTCACAACACAAGATCAAAGATCAAAGCCAAAGATTGAAGAACCAAGATCAAGATTCAAGCTTTAAGTTAAGATTGAGGGAGAGGTACATCAAGGCGTTGCTTTGATTAGTTTTTCTTCTCTTTCTTTATCATTATATTCTTATTTTTGTTGATCTTTATGGATTGGTTTGATACTTTTGATTTTGAGATAGACTAAATTGTTCATCTAGGGTTAGACTATGTAAACCTAGTATGGATTTAGATTGTGTTAAATTATAGTTTATGAACTTAATAAATTCAATTGATTTATTTTATCTTGTGTTTAATGCTTTCATTATACCTGATCAATATTTTGAATGATTGAAGAACCATGATGAACTCGACGGAGGGATTCATGTGTTTAGCCTAGGGTAGTTTGATGCATAATCATAGGGTAACAACTATAAGTTCCATCTAGGATAGACATATACTTAGGTGGCATGTATGGTATAATTTAGACTTAATCTTAATGAACATTCTGATTTGATTACCATAGACATATAGGTGATTATTAGAATGCGTAATATAGTCACTTGACCATCGACAGAGGCTTGTGATGAGATTACTGTCTAAGCCAATCAATTGGTATTAAGGGATTAACTAAGTGATTTATAAATCCAATGAAATACTAGGGGACGAGTCAAAACCCTAGATTATCTTTATTTGTAAATTCTACTCTTTGCTTTTATTTAGTTAATTGAGGGAACTAGATTAGTTACATAAATTCCAGATTTTGATTTTCTGAATAAAAGTTAAGTAGGTATAATTTTAGTACTTGATTTATAGAATTAGATTGCATAGTCCTTGTGGGATCGATATCTGGACTGAAAATCCTATATTACTTGATACGATAGCGTGCACTTGCGCTTAGCTACTATAGCACACCAATCATAGTGCTAAGAGTTAGCAAGTTATAAGAGTTAGCGAAACCTAAAGAGTTAGAGCCTTTTTTGAAATATGACAAAGACCTAAGAATATATTAGTAATGACGTAGCTGCAAAGAGTTATAGATGGTACTAGAAAATATCATTATGCAAGTATATTTTCAAACACTATATTCCTGATCTAATTTCATCGATGCGGGTCTATCGGTGAAATCCAATAACATAGATTGGTATATGTCTATCTCCGTATAGTCCAGATGGTTAGTCTTAGCAAATCATGAGCTTAACAGAAGCTCGTATAGAGATACAGGTATTTAGTAAGGACTAGTACTGAACAGATTCACGAAGACCTCTAATAGACATCTCATAAAGCCATCAATGGAAGGTCTTCCGAGATGAGTAGTATTCGTGGTCCTTTGACCTGAGCGCCACAATAGGCTTGTAAGTGATCAACTAAACTTTGGTTCCACACATATTAGAAACCTTTTATGGTCGGACCGCTAAGTGTTGATGGGTATGGTCCGATGCTCATAGATTCGGTATACATAGATATGGGATCCATCAGCTCATATGAATGAGTTGTATATCCCGATATTCTAAGATTGTATTTCAGAAAATCTTGTAGCCACAAATATAAACATTGAGAATACTTTTTATGGGGCTAAACAATATTGCAAAATATATTTGCAGATATTGTTTATGGAAATACAAATTGGGAGATAAATTCAAAGTTTGGCAAATAAAGATTTCATGGTAATGATTTATATCTCTACTTTTTCAGGATATCAATGACAGAGGGATTATACGTATATGCTACAACATCAACTTGTATGGTTTAACGCACTGATATATAATATCTGTAACATGTGTGTGGGGCATTATTCATAGACATATAGAGGAGCTCTATATTACAAACCGGGTATGGACCTAGAGAGTCTCACAATATAAAGTATACTCGTTGCGCACTATGGTAGCAAACTGGATTCAATAATTTAATCCAAAATATTCCAGCAAACCAGATATTTGTTTAAAGATCCCTTGGGATATGCATTTGTCAAGACTTAATTGTTAAGTACATCATAAAATTAGTTGACATAAGTTATTAACTAATAGGATGTTGACAAGTGGCATAATGTGGTCCATAAATTATTTTTATCTTAAATTGACCTATTAACCTTACTCGTAAAAATAAGTAGGGTAAAATAATTATTCAAAATTATTTTGAATAATTAATAATTATTATATATAATAATTATTATTATAAATGTCAATGGGGGTACAAACAATTATTACTATGACCTATTAATAATGGCATGATATTATGAATGATGGAACATCATTGAAGTAAAGTTTACAAAACTTACAAAAATTTAAAAATGTTTTAATTTTTATTAAGTGAGTAATTAAATTACACTAATACAATAATAAAAGAAAATAAAGATGTCATTTTTAATTTTATTTGTGTTAATTAATAGTGATGTAAATTTGCTCAATGGATAAGCATTAGTAAAAAGAAAAAATAGTGGTGGCTAACAAAATTAATAAGTAGGCCATTTATTTTTTTTTGGTGGAGAAACAAAACAAATGAAATTAAATAAAAGTGGTTCAACCACTAAAATAGAGATGAATTGATTTGATCAATTCTCTCTCAATTTTTATCATCCGACAATGCCAAAGAAAAGCAAGAAAATTGATAAGCAAAAATATTTTTGGATAAAAACATGCTTCAATGAAAAATAGTTTCAAATGTGCTATGCAAGAGTTGCATAAACAATCTATTTCCTGAAAACAAATATACAAGTGTTGAAAGAGTTTGAACACATACTGCTGAAAATTAATCAAAACTACCATTCTAGCTACACAATCCCACCGGATTATTGTGGACTAGAATTATTCAAGAGTAAACTTCAAGGTGAGCTCAAAAATTTGAAATCTTCACCGAAGTTTCTCAAATATATGTTTTTATAATCTTAAGTTATTTATAATTTAGTTTATATGTGTACGTGTTGATTATATATTTAATTTCGCTAAAAATCGTATATGTGAGACATATATTTAAGTTTTTTAACATGTACACAATCATATGCATAGACCTAAAAACACATTAACACATCTAGCCTCCGATAGCACGTCGTTAGGTAGTCAGGCATCGAACAAATCAGATTCCATCTCAAAGGAAGAAATTATTGAAGAATATTTGTAGTCATTGTGTACAACATAGGCATAATCGATAAACGTATCGAAACCCTGTCGGTTTACATAGTAGGTGATGTATGTTTATTTTTAAAAATACCTTATTGATATTTAATTTTTAATTTCACTGTAAATAAGGCTAATTTTTTATTATTTCATATGGCTATGAGATGGAGAAAATGACTTGGACCCCGAGGCACAATTCTGTATAAAGATTTCATTGTATGAAGAGTTATTATATACCATTTTCTAATTATGCTATTTTGTGTTAGAGTGTTGAGTTTTGTAACTTCTGTAATGCACTTATACTTTTTATTATGTACTTAAATTGTTAATGATAGATGTATTTTTTATTTAATGTTGATGTTAAAAATTTTTAGTTATAGATAGGTTATGGAAATATCTGTTTAGTGGTCAAAATTGTAAGTTGCAGATGTAGGATGTCTTATATTTTAACGAAATTTCGACATAATCTACCCTATTATATGGACGTTCCCAAACTTACATATTGAAAAAATACACTTCTATATAATTATATATCATCTCTACACACATCCACCCAACACATAGACATCGAACAATAATATGACACAAATGCACATATGACACAATCGGTGAATCGGGTGTTCGAAATCTCAATTTTCTCTAACTTAAGAGTCCCTCCCCAATTTTTCGATGGAATGCACAATTTTGTACCCACGCGACAATCTACATTCTTCTCATGTTTATAGAGTATTAATTTCCTATGTACTTCTAAAGCCTACACAAAATTTTAGATTTATTAATCATTAATAGGAAAAACAACAAAATTTATAGGAAAATTATATATATTTTTCATTGAATGTAAAAACATACTCTAACACCATCGAAGAAGATGTTTGCGTTGTCTTTGTATAATTGGGTGCTCGTACTAGACCAATTTGGAAGACAAGAAAAACAATCACTATCTTTCGGCGCAAACACCTTCCCACATCTTGTGATTGCCTTGTAGATCCATACCTGAGATAATAAAAAAATTAACAATCTCAAAAAAATAATAACACTATTATCTTATTTAATGTAAAATAAAAATAACAATATTTTCTGCATTTTAATAATGTAATGAAGTGAAAAGAAAAAATTACTCACCAAGCCTAACCAAATGCGTATCGATTGTATGTATTCTTATCCGGAGCACCCTTATTTCTGACCTTCTTTAACTTTTTAATTGGGGCCATACTTAAGTTATAGTAAAGTATAGACATACAATCATGCTCTAAGGATAGACATTAAACTCATCCAAATCATCTAAGTGAAGCAGAAAATATTGAACGACTCTACGAGGATCACGTGGCATCAACAATTTATGAAATACATAAAATAGACATATTTTCACTGCATCTATATAATCGTCAAATGTAACATTGTTGAACCACAGATCTAAATCCTTGTAGGTTAACTTATTTCTATTCCTAAAGTACTTATGCCGAAGTTTATTATCCATTTTTAAACCAGTAATCAAATAAAATTTTAGACAGGAGAATCTAATGCGCCTATTGCCTATATAGAACCACAATTCTTTATGTAAATTTTTGCTATTTACGCGTCTTAATAAAATCTTGTGCACTAAAATACCTGAGAATGCAGTATCCTATATATCCAAAAATTAGCCAAAATATGTAGTTCTAAATATTTTAATCTAACTTGAAATTAGTTTTTCTTTTATTTTTTTAATAGCTTATAACTTCAAGTAAGTAGTTATAGTCGATCGGTAGAATATAATTTTTAGTAATTATATATTCTTTTAAGACATTCTCCTTATTGAAAAAAAAACTTATTAGTATATAACTAATTATTAGATAATTCAAATAATTACTAAAAATTTAAATAAGTATTAGTTAAAAAAATTATTAAAACTTTTTCATCTAACAAAAAATAATATAATGATGACACAAAAATTTAAAATTAAAATAATGACTAAATTTAGTCACAAATTTAATATTTTTAATTAAAAATTAAATAAATTAAATAACAAATTTGAAAAAAAGTTTACCACATGGCAGTAGGTGAATGGGCGTGATGCAGGTATTGATGAGCGTGTGGGCCACTATGTGTTGTGGGTTGATTATTCAATGGTGTTTGTGTTGGGTGTTTATCATAGAGTGTGTGATTATACGAGTGTATGCGTAATTTCAAAAATTACCATATGCGCAGCGGAAGCATGTTACAAAATACACCCATTTTAACAAATTCAACATATATCACATATATGCATAAGTATAACAATTATACAATTATGAATATGATGAACAACATATATCACATATATGAACAAGTATAACAATTATACAAATATAAACATGATGAACAATATTATATTATAACACATAATGTAAAATACTCACCTAATGAAGGTAGCTTTACAAATTCTTCAAGTTCTTCAATAATCGATGTGAAGAGCTCACCTTGAAGTATATGTTGAACAATTCTAGTCCATAACTTTTGGTGGGATTAAGGAGCTAGAATGGTAGCTTAGTGTTTAAAATTTTCAGCACTTGTATTCAAACTCTTTTGAATACAATTATTGTTTCTTAAATGGAGATGGTAAATATTTTCTATACAACTCTTGTATTAATTAAAAATCTTTAACATACAACTCTTGTATATTAATCTTAGAAACAATTTCTACATAATAATTATTTTGAACAACTCTTTGCAAAATAATTATCTTTTTCTCCATTTACATATCATTCATTTTGGCCATCCATTAAAGAAGGAGATGAAGAGAAGTTTGTTTATTTTTCAACACTTGAAAGAATAAAACTCAAAGAACTCTCTCTTACCTCTCTTCTTTGCCATTGCCAAATTCTTCTCCCAAAATTGAATGAATGAATGAATTCAATTGTTTTGCCAAAATTCATTTTGTTTATTCAACCCTTTGATTAAACAAAATAAACAAAATGAAGTGCTCCACCAATTTTATTGTTGGTCTCCCATTTAGAATTAATTAAACCAAGCACTAGAATAATGGCCACCAAAATTAATCTTTACCTAACAATTATAATTACTTTAATTATAATGGGTAATTAAATGGCCAACATCTAGGCCACTCATTGTATTAAAATACAATGCCATGATCTATATATATTATAATATTATCTAATAATATAATAATAATATATGATTTAATTATTCAAAACAATTTTGAATAATTACTTTTTACCTTACTAATTTTTACTACCATGGTTAAATGGTAAAAAGATAAAATCAAATCATGGAACAAATTTTGTCATTTGTCAATATTCTATTAATTAACAACCCTTGTTAATTAATTAAGTGATGTACTTAACAATTAAGTCTTGACAAATGTACAATCCGAGGGATCCCTAAACAATCGTTCTCTTTTGCTGAAATTTATTGGATCGAACTATTCAATTCAATCCGCTACCCCAGTGCACAACGAGTATACTTCATATTGTGAGACTCTCTAGGTCCACACCTAATTTGTCATATAGAGCTCCTCCATACGTCCGTGAATAATATCCCACACACACGTTACGGATATTACAAATTAGCATGTTAGACCATACAAGTTAAGGTTATTACATATTCGTATAATCCTTCCATCATTTATATCCTTGAAGAGCAGAGATATAGATCATCACCGTCAAATCTCTATTTGCTCAACCACGAACTTATCTCCAGATTTATATTTCATAAAACAATATCCACAAACACTTTTGTGATATTGTTTATTCCTCCAGAATATCTTTTTCCGAGGTTTATGCTTGCGGCCACAAGACTTTCTGAAATACAATCTCAGAGCATTAGGATATACAACCCACTCATATGAGCTGATGGATCCCATATCTACGCACACCAAACTCTATGAGCATCGGACCATACCCAACGACACCCAGCGGTTAGACCATGAAAGGTTTCTGACATGTGTGGAACCAAAGCATGGTGGATCACTCACAAGCCCACCGTGGCGCTCAGGTCAAAGGACCACAAATACTACTCAACTCGAAAGACCTTCCATTGACGGCTTTATGAGATGTCTATTGGATGTCTTTGTGAGTCTGTTCAATATCCAGTCCTTACTGAATACTTGCATCTCTATACGAGCTTCCTACTAAGCTCATGGTTTGCTAAAACTAACCATCTGGACCATCTAGATATAGACATACACTAATCTATATTAATGGGTTTCACCGATAGACCCGCATCGATGAAATTAGATCAGGAACATTATATTTGAGAACATACTTGCATAATGATATTTCTTAGCACCATCTGCAACTCATTGCAGCTATATCATTACTAATATATTCTCAGGTCATTGTCCCATTTCAGACAAGGCTCTAACTCATTAGATTTTGCTAACTCTTAGTACCACACACTCTTAGTGTTTATAACTATTAGCGTTGCTAACTCTTAGCCCTGGTCTAAACTCTTTTAGACCAAATCTGAACTCCTTCAGATCATACAATGTCTAAAACGTTACAAGCATCTTACCATTTAATAAAAATAATATTAACAATTTTATTATAAATAATAATTGTATAAATACAATCACTATATATTTATACATTATGGGATGGCACGTAAGCACAAATCCCAACAGTTTGCATATGGGTCTTGTGTTTAATAACAATATATACATATCTCATACATATAATCAAGCAGCGGAAGCTTAAAACATTACAATAAACACAATCATAACTTATTAAAGGAATTAATAAAAACGAAATTGAGAAATAACCCTTGAAGCATTTGGATGAAAATTGTTGAAGTTCACCGAAATATAATCTTTGATCAATTCTAGTAATCAACAATGGTGGGTTTGATAATCTAGAATGATAGTCTTTGATCCAGTAGAAGTTTAACAACTTAAACTTATGTTCTTGATTTTTTTTTTATTAACACTTAATTAATTAATCAAAACCTATTTTGCTAAATTGGTTTTATGCCTTATAAAAGAAAATAATGAATTCAACTCTTGAATCTAATAATTAGAAAACAATTTCTCTTTTCTCTCTTTGTAATGGTTGGCCAATGTTTTACAAAATGAAAACTTAACAAACTCATGAATTTTATTTACATTTGTCTTATTTATATAAATGAATTTAATTTCAATTTATAACACTTAATTTCACTTAATTTCAATTTGAATTTAATTTAACCTAATCATAGTTAACTCTTAACTCTAATTAGGTTAAATGAACATTTAAATATTCTAACTATAGTTAACACTTAACTCTAGTTAAGTTAAAAAAACATTTAAATATTTTAACCATAATTAACTAACTTAATCATGATTATGTTAACTTTTACTTAACCATTAAGTATAGTTAATTTAACTTAACCAAATGGTTAACTCTTAACCTTAGTTAAACTAAAACTATTTATTTAACAATTAAATAATCATTAAGTGAAATTATATTTATGTCATTACTAGGTTACTAAGTTAACCTAAAGTGGATCTCACCATCTGACCATATACTTTAGTTAACTTAACCTTAGTAAATTGCTGAATTTTACTGTATTGAACTATTCAATACGGTACATGCGTTAGGAAAGTATTTTATTGTATTTAACTTAACATCATTTAATAAAGGTTATTAGCGATTTAATAAAATATTAATTGCATAAATATTACAAAATTAAATATTCTTATAAACAGGGATGATGCATAAGCACAAACCCTAACATTATGCCGATGCGTGACACATGCGTTGACGTATGGAGTCACACACTGACCTGAGAAATGACTGAAATCTGTAATTTTTAGTCATTTTTTATTATTTACACTTTTTTTTAACTTATTTTACACCTTATTAACACGATATTTATACATTTCTAACAATTATTTATCAAAATAATTCAAAAATATAATAAAATTAAATTTAGAATAAAAATGTACTAATTTTTTTATTTTTAGACTTTTTAATTTTATAATTAATTATTTTAATTTAAAATTTTAAAATATACTTAATTTGCACCGGATCTAGGAGATATAAAGAATTTTGGGACAAAATCTGGTTAGAGAGAGAGATGACCGAGAGAGAGTTAGGAAAGTATTTGAAAAAATTCAGTTTTTTTTGAGTGATTGGGCAAAATGATAATACAATTAAGATTTTAATTAACATATTTTAACATCTTTGACAAGGTCAAAATAAATTTTTTATTTATATTTTAGGTCAAAAACGACAAATTCTCTTTCAAAAAAAATAACTGTCATTTCACTCGCGAGTCTTTTAACTCTCAGCATCTGAGTTAATCTCCCGTGTTAAACTGGCCTTTATGGTCGAGGCGGCCCCTGAATCGACGAGTCTCCGGTTATTCCGACGGACTCACTGGTACCGCAACCAAACTCAACGGGAGCCTACTTCAAAATCTAACCCCGGAGGAGCTCGTAGCCGTCACCATATCAACTGACTCTGAGCACATTCACTCTTTGATCTTACGTTTTCTTCAAAACTTTCAAATAAATCTCGATTTGAAGTTGATTTACTTGTTCATTCTTTGTTTTTCTAAATTTTCTAAATTTTTCCGAATTAAAAATTAAGTGGAATTTGGTGTTCTAGGGTTTGAGAAATTGATATGGCTTCGCAAGGAGAAAACGCGTTGCTGACGACGGCAATGAGAATGGAAACAAAGCTGAAATCGACATTAGAGGCAAGCTTTTTGGAAATCGTGGACGTGTCCCATCAGCACGCCGGCCACACCGCCGGCAGGGCAACCAGCGGGGCGAAACTCAAAACAATTTGAAGATCGTGTCATCGAAATTTGACGGGCTATTTATTTTATAAGTGAGTAGTAGTCGAATTCGAAATTGATCTCATTAACATCAATTGATAAGATTACCTGTTTGTTAAATGGCTTCGACGAAAAATTGGTAGCGCGCTTTCATTCTTAGTTTGTTTAATATTATTTATTATGCTAATGAAAATGCTATCACATTTTTATGGCTCAATTGAATTTCATTAAGCACATCATATTACAACTGGGATATTTAACAATTTTGAACCTTGGAACATCCTGTTGTCTTACTATACATAATAACTATATTCTGGATCAAGCTTACTGATGGCCACCCTATTTTGTAACTTTATGTTGGTTCTTATGACTCTAGGTCCATGCTTAACAGGAAAGTTATTTTGATTATTATAGCTTGGTTATCATAACAGAGGAAATATTACTTTTGAAACTTGTGGATCTGTATTTGCTAGTATTTGGTTTCGATGGAACATCAGTTAGTTAATGTGTATTAATTGTAATCATTTGCTTCAACAGCAATTGATTACGTAGAAAGCACTGAGTGATTTGATTTAAGTTGGAGACACTCGGAGCACAAGACAAAGGTGATTTTCTTTTCCTGTTTCAAGGAAAGAATGAAACCAGCAGAGTGAGAGCAAGGTAAATATGAGTATGTTACTGATTTACAACTAATGGTGCTGCATTATCTCCGGGAATTGGTTCTTTTCATGTTACTGATCTCTTCACTTTTGCTCTCATATATTTTATTGATTAGTTCCCTGCACTTTTTTTATTCATATTATTATGTGATGTGAAATCTAGCATGCTTTCCAAATCTCTAGTATAATCATTTTTAAATATTAGCCACATGGTAATGCATACGTGTCCCTTAATGTATTTTGCACAGTGGTATTCCACGTCTCATTTTCTTGATTATAGTGGTATTCCAAGCCTCATTATCTTGATTGTTTTTGCTTTTCTGTAGAGTATTATGGATGAACGAGTTTAAGAGATCCAGGAGCTTGTTGATAAAACTGTTCAAGGTATGCTTTTATTTTGTGTTGTGCCATTGACATGTATCTATGTCCTTGAGGAATATTTATGTAATGAAATCAATATGAAGATTTATCCAATGGATGTCATATAACTTTCAATAGTTTTTAACAAACTCTAATTAAGATTGAAAAACTGATCACTGGACCTTGAACATGCACATACATTTGGTCCTTCTAGGTACTTTTAACACTCAAGGGTGACTGGCTTCAAGCCTACATTTTAGGTGACGAATTGTTATCCCCAAATAATGAGGAATTTTGTTCTTTTTCTTTTATTTGTCATCTGTAGTTTATATAACTTTCAATTATGTTAAGAAAGATTTCAAGAACGAATATAATTAGAAGTTTAACATGTCAAATGATTGCAAATCTAGCTTTCAGTCTTGACAAAAATAATATACATTGAAGACATTGTTAAGCAGCCTATGATAGCCGATATTGGGATCTGTGGAATTGCCAGAAGTTTTGTCCAAAAGTGGTATTTCTCTAACTGGCCATTTCGTTAAAGTGCAAAGACTATTATGGTGAGGTGGAGAAAACTTTAGGGGAGGTTGGAGGATATGAAGTATCTTCGCTCACTTTATACTGCTCTCATTAGTACAAACTTGTTGATTTATTATAAACTTGTTAATGTATTACATATTTGGTGGTTATTATTTGTAGGGAAAAGGATTGTTGGACTCCCTTAATTTGGTTCAAAGTGTTTTAAATATTTTTTTAATTTTAAAACTTCTTGAAAGACTTTATTCGTTAGTGTTTATCTTTTTTTTTATATATTTTTTTTAAACAGCTGTAAGTTACAATTTTGCCATTATTTTTTTTTTAAAAAAGAAAACACCAATGCTTCACATCATCATCTTTATCTTCATCAATTTCTCTCTCTTCTGTAAGCTTATCATCATCACCATCTTCATCTTCATCTTTTTTTCATATTTCCCAACAATTTCTTAATATTAATTGTGGAATCAAATCTTAGGTGTGAGTTTATTCAATTCATATGCACATTTCAAGTACAAAAAATGTATAGATTAAGACCTACGCCCAATATTGAGTGTTTGAAATGAAAATGATTTGAATAAACACACAATTAATATTTAATTACACAATTAATATTAAGGCCCACACCTTAAATGGCAGTGAACACCCATGGATAGTGGTGATTAAACTTCTGGACACAATTGTTGCAGATTGAGCAATGAGAAGGTCGTGGCGGTCAATAGAGCGAACAAGTGTCACAGAACTTCACTTTAAATGTGTGGCCATTAACCATTAAATCTTTAGCCCTCGGCAATTTCAAGTTAAGTGCTTTATTGTTGACCGGCTAAATTGTTGAAAGTTGACCTACTAATTTGAATGGGTATTCAAGTCAAATGACTATCTAATTCAGGTGGTTTTGAATTCCTTAGGACTATCCTTGGATATCTACCTGATTTTGAGAAGAGAAGAAAAATGAAATCTTGCAAAAATTTAAGTGTCAGAAACGGTCAGTCAAATTGAAAATTGCAATCTCTTGCAAAACCAAGAAAGTTTACACCTACCAAAACTGTAAGGAGCAATCCACTAATGAATACAGGGTAGGTGAAAAGAGGATTATCTAGTATGATCATCAACCGTATCTTTACACACAATGTTATCATGCGGGAACTCCAATCAAAATTAAAGTTAAGAATAGAGATGTTGCATCTGGACCAAAAACTAGTTTGCTACCACAAATGAATTTTTGATATCAAACACAAGCTCAGTTTATATATTCCAGCCCATGAAATAAAATATATAATTCTTGCATATTTTTCCAAAGCTCCTTTATACATGTATCTAAAGCATTTATGCGTTCTTCAATTAGATTATTGTGCTTGCCATTTCAAGGTAAAACTCTATACTACCTGATGCAGGACAAGTGTTAATGCGTTTTGTGATATCATTTGCATAGATGAAAGATTATTAATATCATTCAACAAGATGCAAATAAAAACAAATCAATTCAAGAAAGCAAGATAAAAACAATAAACTTGAATCTTGAACTTTAAAAAAGAAACGACAAGACTGTGTTTAAAGAGTTCTTACTCTCTTGTTATGTAGCAGTTATAGAAAATAGTTTGCAAAGTTCTCTTCCTAACAACACACATAGGGTACTTTATATACGAGGAACATCCCTCCTAGTTTAGGACAACATATGTTGAAAAGAAATAAATTTAAAAAACATTAACTTAGAAAATAGATGAATCCTTTAAGATCTACAGGGAAAAAAGGAAAAATGAATATACAACAATGTCCTATTTTCATGAGGAAAGGGATCACGCTACAATATTCATCTTGAGTTGTGTGTTCTCCATTTGTTCCTCATCAATTTTATATATATGAGAAATGTTCTCAACTATCCATTATGTTATATCTATAAAATACTTAGTAATTGACTAAAAATATTTTATAATTTTTTTCTTATAGATTAAAAAATATAACTCAATAAACATGAGTTCATTAATCAATCAGAATTAAGATTATTCTATATGTGATTATAATGTGATAAAATAAAATTATCTTTATTAACAAATATTAACAGAGATTAATTTTATCATGGTCCAATCATATATAATCAACATTATACAAAGTGCCTTTATTTTATATGTTAGCATATTAAACAATTCAGATGAGACCATTGTATACAATGTATAAATGAACCGCACTTATAGCTTATTAAACGAAGTTTTTATCTTTTTTTAGACTAAGGACTAATATAGATTATTGTACTTAAACTTAATACTCTTGTAAATAATTATTATATACTAAGTTTAAGATTACATATAATAATATAGAAATTTCATGATATTTGAAAAAAAATTAGAATTAAAAACATAAAATTGAATGAATAACCTTTATTATTTATTTTCAACAGTAAATAAATATAAATAAACATACTTTAAGGGTACACTCCCAAAAATCTCCCAGTTGTCATAAAGTAGGTGAGACATGTCTCGTATCCCTAGACCTGTTAAGTGACTCTTAAAACTAGCAGCAAGAAGAGCCTTTGTAAAATGATCAACATGGTTATTTTGTGACTCGATCTTCTTCATAATAACGATTTTCTTGATTAGATGGTATTTGTGTTCTATGTGCTTGCTTCTTTTGTGACTTTGTAGCTCTTTAGAAATTGCCAATAAACCACAATTATCCATTTCCTCGAAGAACGATTTTTCTGATAAGAATTTGTAGAGCCATACTGCCTCTTTAGCTACTTCACAAGCCGCTATATATTCAACATCTATGGTGGAATTAACAATACATGATTTTTTTTATGCTTCTCCATATAATGGCTCCACCAACAAGGGTGCACAATGACCCAAACGTGGATTTAGGAGAATCCAAGTCAAATTAAAAATCAAAATCAGCGTATTTGATTATAATCAAATCCTTATTGGAATAAACAAGTATAGAGTTTCTCATTCTTCAAAGGTACTTGAGAATATGTTACTGCAATCTAATGATCATATCCTGGATTGGATTGATACTGGATGACTATACCCATTGAGTAATAAATATCGAGTCTCGTACACACAATATAGCATACATTAGGTTGCCTACTGTAGAGGCATAAGGTATATGTCTCATATCTTTTCCTTATTAAGGTGTCTTAAGGCACGATGCCTTCGACAAATGAATTTCATAGCAAGAAGGTAAATTATATTTTTTAGAATTCTGCATCAAAAATATAGTAACCACTTATCCAACAGCGAAAAGAATAAATATTTATATTTGTATAATATTCATATTTTATTTGTATGTGGATGATATTTTATTTATGTATTGTTATTAGTAGTATTTGTATAGATTAATGACCTATTATTAGTATTGGGTTTATTTGCAAGACTTTAGATTTATTTTAGGGACTAAATTGTAATACTTTGAAAGTTTTGGGGGTTAATTTATAAATACTAAAAGTTACCCTCTTAGTATAAAAATACACATTTTAAACCATAATTTACTCATTTTTGGGTCAAGCCACCTCTTTAGAGAGAGAAAGAGAGAAAAGAGAGAAATAGAGGGGAGAGAAAGAGAAGAAGAAGAAGAAAAAGAATAAGAAATTGGAATTTTGGATTTTAAGAGGTATATCATAACTATTTCTCAATTTATTGGTATCAATTAAGTTAATTCCTTTAAGTTTTGATTTCTGGACAAATGAAAAAATTGGGGATTTGATGTGGATTTTGAAAGATATATTGAGAATTGATGATGATTATGTAGATAGCTTGATAAATCATGATGAATTATAGAATTTCTACTTGATAGTCTCTTAATTCAAAAATTTTATAAATTGTTGTGTTTTGAGTTTGGTTTTGGCTTTTGAGACTATGAAACTAAACATGTATAGAAACATTTGAGACTTTGAATTGATTGAAAATTTCAGAAATTGAATTTTTAGTGAATTTACCAAAATGACTCTGAAATTCTGAAAATTTCCTGTGTTAACAGTATAATACAGTGACAAATAATTTTTGATCTGCTGAATGATCTTCAAATATTACGAATTTCTAGAATATGATAAATTTATATGTCTAATATTATATATTCAAAATTGAAAATTTAGATCAACGTGGTTAATGTTTTATGATTTTCTAAAACATATCAGCTCATTGCAGCATTTGATTAATAGATGTTTAAAGCTACGGAATAAAATAGTTTTAAAATACTTTTGGCAGAGATTTTGAAGTGAAATATTTATCATGAATTGAAATATGTGTCAAGAGTAATTCTGTGGTAGGTTTATAATTTTTTAGTTAGTATATGATTTTATAAAATTAGGAGATTGAATACTGTTCAGCAAATATCTTGGTCCTGCCAGAATAATAGTTTGGATTTGATGGTGTTTAAGAAATGGATTATGTAAGAATTATGATATACTATTCATACATAAGGAGGATATATGAGTTAAGAAAGATATATTCTGATTTTGGAGCAATTAGATATCATTTAATGTATAAGAAAAGTTTGTTAATTGTAAGTGGTTAGAATGATAAGTTTTGAGAAACCAAGTAATTAGACCAATTCGATGTGATAAGTGTAATATGTGTAATTTTTTAAGCTATTTAAAGTGTTTTTGTGTGAATGTTGAGGCTTATGAAAGGATTAATCTTCATTGATAGGTTAAGAAGAATTAAGCCTTGTAGCCGAAAGTGCTAAGAGGTAAGTATACTAGACTTTTGCTGAAATCACAATTGCATAGTAATTGTCTATGTATGATTTTGTAAATGTGCTTAAAAATATATTTATGTTATGCTAAAGTATATTTGATATGAAATTTGAAAGACATATGTTTAGGAATGTGAGCATTGACATTGAGCATGGACATACATGTGTTTATGAAAGTGAGCTTTCAAAATGAAATGTGTTTAACAAAGAAAGCTTTTGAAGTGGAAAATGTCCATGAGATATGTTTTGTGTTTTGAGGATGCTTGTACTCACTATTTACTTAGTAGGCACCTTATGTGATTTGTGGAGCCTTTATGTGTGGCATTTCCTTCGGGATTGGTATATGTTATGTGTTCCGTATGTAGGGAGGATTCTATTGGTACCTAAAGATTGAGTCATCACATTTGTGTGGTAGCGTATTGGTGCATGTGAGAGGACTTACCGATGATCAGGGTGAGGGTTTGACTCTTACCTTCAAGTATGAGCATTATATATGTGTAATTTAAACATCACTTGTACTATTTCTCTCATACGGTATGTCACCTACGAGTGACATTTGACTCATTATGTGATATGTGATATAAAAGTCATACTAAGTAGTAGTTGAGTTATGGTATTCCTATTATATGTTTTGAAAGAATGTGTAAACGCTTACCTAACATGTGATTTGATAAGATTATGATTTTGATTTATCACAGCATATCATAATTTTGCTTCTAGGTTTGTGATCTCTTAAATAATTGTCTCCAAGAAAAATAAACCACTTCTTGTCTCTTTTAGGTAGCCTACAAATAGGTATAATTATAAACGTGATTCTAACTTTTCGGTCTTTTCTTTTAGCATGTGTGTTGGACACCTTTCAAATGCAAAAGTGTCACAAATAAGGCTTGCGACCATTACATAGCTCTAAGGATGTCTTTTGGATTGATTTAGATGGTACTATGTTAAGAATATACATTGTTGTTGTAGTGCAAAACCCTAAAAAGAAGTAAGTAGCGATGAAAAACTAAGCATGGATCTTACCATATCTAATAATGTTCTATTTCTCCTTTTAGCAATACTATTTTGTTGTGGCATTTCCGAAGCACTGAGTTGGGATATGATCCCATTCTTTTTTAGGTGATCTTCAAATTTGAAATTAAAGTATTCACCTTCTTTAGATCAAAGTGCTTTTAAAGGTTTATTAAGTTGTTTTTAAGCTTCAGCTCGAAATTCTTTAAACATTTCAAAGGTTTTCGATTTTTTTATGCATTAGATATACATTGCTGTAGGAGAGCAATCATCAATAAAAGTGAAAAAATATTCATATCTTTCTCTTGCTTGTACATTAGTTAGATCGCAAGCATATGAATATACTAGTTCCAAAGGCTCTTTGGCTCTGTTACCTTTTCCAATAAAAGGACTTTTAGTCATTTTTACTTTCAGATAAGATTCACATACTAGTAAGATACCAACCTTTAAACTGTTTATGAGTTCATCCTTTAGTAGTCATTGTATCCTTTTTAGGTTAACATGACCTAATCTAAGGTGATAAAGAAATATTTCGTCATCGAGAGAAATATTTTGATTCATACGTTTTAGTTGTTCTAGTATGAACACTTTAGTATTAAATAGTGTTTGAGTTTTCTGACATAGGATATAAATACCTTTCTCTAAATTACGACATATATATTCAAATCATTTCTAGAAATAAAAACTGAATTATTATTTAAAGAAACAAAACATTAATGGTCTAAATATTTAGAAACTAAAACTAAATTTCGGCTAAAATTTAGAATATAATAAACGTCTTACAAAATGATCCCTAAACCTAAGCCTAACTTCTCTCACTGCTTTAGGTGAAACAATGGCCTTAGTGCCCATTTGCATCGTAAATTCCCCATCTGCCAATGTCTACAAAGAATCATTTATTTGTAAAAGAAGAACATACATGATTAGTGGCCCCGGAGTTAACAGCCTAAGGGTATTCATTTTCTTTCACTAAATAAGCTTCAAAGAAAAGTAAATCATATTTACCTTTTATTTCTTTCTTAAGTTCTTTTAGATAGAGGATGCAATTTCTCTTCCAATGGCCTTTCTTTTGACAATGAAAATATTTTCCTTTTGCATTAGCCTTGTTTCTCTTGTTGTTATTCATATTTTGATTCTTCTTTTGGCATTTAGGTTTTCCTCCAAACAAGCCATTTCCTCTATTCTTCATTTTTTTATTCTTAGAAGAGGAAGGCTCCTCGTCACTAATATTTGCATCTCCTTGCTTCAATAAGCAACTGAATCATGTTAAATGTAAGTTTATTTATGAAATAGTTACTTGTGAATGGAAGAAAACTCGGAGATAAGTTTTTCAAGATCAACTATACTTGCGTACACAGGTCTATCTTTTCCCTATGAATCTTAACTTTATTGAAGTGAGTTAATCATTTTAAGTACATACTTATGAACTAAGGTTTCACTCTTCATCATAGCATTAATAATGGCTTTAATTGCATCATGCCAGAATTTTTAAGAAGCTTGTCCAAACATTGGTTAAAGTAAATCTCACATTTCTCTAACGGTTTTTATTTTCTCATTCTTACTCCTAAGCACTTTAGATATGCTTGCTAATAGATAGCAGTGAGCTTTTTCGTCAACATCAAGTCAACGATCATATTGTTCTTTAACTTCTTGTGAAACATTAAGAACAACCTTAGAGGGTAGCGATTAGTGAGGATAAACTTTTGGTTCTCATGATAAGTCTAATTTTCAGTGTACTTTTCTATTTCACAAAGTTTTCTCCGGTTAAATTTGTCATTAAATAAAATTGTGATTAAGAGATTTGTCATTTAACTGAAATAAATAATGAAAATATTCATTCATTCTCAAATATCATCACAGACATGGTATATAAATTTAAACGTGATGCATGATGCAAAAAAATAAAGGTAAAAACATAAGAAAAATTCTATACCACGATAATCTTATTAACTAAAATTGATGTGGCACCATAGGGTAGATTAAACCAATTTTAAATAGGCTTAGACAATCTCAATTAATTAATGCCTTGAAGTTATCTTATAACTTCTACATTAACTAACTACCATTTATTTTAATTTAAATTTAATTATTCATATAATTATATTTATGTAAGTGTGACACATCATTTTGGATTCCTTCGACTTAATTCTAAAGTTGCTATCGTTGGATAGGTCATTCTAAAAATATATCCAAGAATCATATGTATTAAGAGTTAACCTTAATATTGATTCAAACGGACACCCTCAATAAGGAGAATGAATGCTAAACCGTTACAAGGTGCCATTTAAATCTCACGTTGTTAAACTAGCAATGCAAACCATGGGTAAAATTGTCATTTTACCCTCTCTCACTTACTATTTTATATAGGCAGGTTTTGTTAATAAAATATTTTATGTTTTATAATCCTAGTGAAATCTATTGGTGCTTGTCAATTATTGGTCACTAGGTATATTATAAGTATTGCCAGAATTTAATCTAGGACTTAAATAAATTATCAAATTTTTACACTAAAAATCTATTTTATTATGAGTAACTAAGACTTACTATTTTAATATACTATTTGTTGCTTAGTTAATTCAATGTGAATTTATTGAATTTAATTTAATTAAATCTAATTTTACATTAGTTATATCAATTATGGAATTTAGTCATTTTAATATAATTAAAAATAAATTTCTTATTAGGTTAATTAAAATATTTTAATCAAGTCTAATAGTTAATTGGTATACTATATGTCAATTTATTAAATCTAAACTAAAACTATTTTAGAATAGAAACAAAATAATGATACATGTATTCATGACATATTATAATGGATTAAGTAGGCAAATGTAAGATCTAAATGGCATGTTATAATGCATGGACATATTTTATAATATAAATTATCATATAAAATAAATATAAAATATTAATGTTGACCGAATCTTTTAAATTTCTAAGAATAGAAAATAAAATATAAAAAATTAAAAGACTATTTTGAGTTTCTTGTAGGTTATTATTCTCCTTGAGTATTCTATGATCTCTTGATAAAATATAATTATATCTCATATAGTTATATTTTATTATATTATTTTTATTTTTATTGCTAAAACCCTTGTCCAGGCACTACTCTAAGCAGTGGCTGTTTAAGGTTAATTGCAAGCCTAGCCCACAATTAGGTCTGCTTTTCAATACTTATTTAATGTTTACGTGCATAAGCCCTAATTGAAAAAAGGGAGACCTGCCTTTTGGCAGGCTTTTCCCCAGTGTTGTCAATATACACTCCACCCCTGATGGGGTGGAGAGCTCTTTTAGGCTCAGCTCTTTTGAGCCGTGCCACCAGCTCCCTTAGCCACAACCAATGAAGGACTATGGCCCATCTGGAGTCGAGCCTTTCCCTAGTGCCGTCAGTATACTCTCTACCCTTAGTAGGGTGAAGAGCCCCTTTAAGCCCAGCTCTTTTGAGTTGTGCCACCAGCTCCCTTAGCCACAGCCTGTGAAGGACTATGGCCGATTTAGAGTCACTCAGCTCTTAAGGGCGGTGGCCAAACATGGGGCTGATTTAGCTAGCGTACGGCTCCAAGAGCCATACGTTAACATGGATCCCAAATGAGCTACCCCTCTATGTTTCCGGGGTGGTTCAGACCACCCCACTTTGACGCCTTAAATTTCATGCTTCGTCACTTTTTTTAATTACAATAATAAAAAAAATATAAAAATCTTATACCTTTTATGGCTTACAAAAAATTAATCTAATCAATTCTAAATCCAAAAAATCATATAATTAGCGACTTACACTAAAATTCATACAACAATTTATAACCATTCATCTCATGAATAATAAAAGTTATAACTATTAATATATGCCTACTCATCTAGAACACACAAAAAATTTACAATTTGTTAAATTAATATAGATATGAGCCTAACTCTGATACAAATTATAGGAACATATTTTTAAAATTTTTATTCTGTTTATTTTAATTTAACAACAAAAGATATATAAAGCGTACCTTGTTTGTTAATTCCCAATCTATGTTGTTTTTTTGTCAAAATTCGTAGATTTTTCATGCTATATCTTCCGCTAATAGACTACTCATGTGGGCGAGTTAGTTAATTGTGTATGACCTAATTTTGTGTTCTAATGTTTTCTTTATAGTAAAAATTCAGCTCAAAGGAAAATATGGAAACACAAAATAATATGTAAAAAGGTATTCTAAAACCCTTCTTTTATAGCTTATGTATTCTCTTTCTTTTAGAATAATATTTTACTTAAACTCTAATCTTTAATTGGATTAGGATAAATAATATCATATATGATTTAATTTAGATAATTAAATAGATAATTCTTATTTGATAAGGATTAGATCAAATAATATCTAATATTATTTTTATTTTAATTAAATAATTTAGTAGTTAATTCTTAATTATCCAAATTATCTAAATTAAATAAATAATCTAATTATTTATTTAATTCTATAACAATTATGAATTTGGCAATTAAATAATTATGTCCATTGAGTTTAATTAAATTAAACATGGGCCAATAATATTTTAGATTTAATAATTAATTCTATAGTCCATTTTTGTATTTTATGGAGCCACCATGGAGACTTGATAGATCTACAAAATTAAGTTTTAATAAATTAAATTATTTGATTAAAACTCTTTAATAAATATAATTTTATTTATTAACTTTATATTACTCCACTAAAAATATAAAGTCGAACTCTTAATTATGTAAATAAATTATAAAATAGAAAATTATCTTTATCCATTCAATTATTATTTTATATGGATCAATCCTCTATAAGTGTTCATAATTAGAGTTAGGTCGAGTGTCCGTTAACCTCTTTAATTACATCTTTACTCTTGATCCACATTGATCCTCTTTTAAATATTTAATGTGTACAAATTACAAATTAATTATTATTTTTAACTCTAATAGAAAACTGAACTCATTATATACAATATGCAAATGGATTGCATTTATAGTCTATTAAACGAAGATTCCATCTTCATTCAGACTAAGGACTAGTTTATATTATTATGTTTAAACTTAATTCTCTTATATATAACTATTATATGCTATGTTTTAGAGTTATATATAATAATTGAATAAAAGCAATTTAGAATTACAAACATAAAATTAATGAATAACCTATATTATTTATTTTTAACAGTAAATAAATACAAATAATCATACTTTAAGGGCATTGTCATGCCCCAGACCCAAAAGATCTGACACACGACATAACTTATACTCATTTAATAATGTGCACTCATAATTAATATTGTATAAAATTTCAAACTTGAATTCTACATAGGAATCCTTAGTAAGTGGCTAGTAGGTTCATCACAAAAATCAACCCATGACCATATTTGGTGAAACATAAATCAAATACAACTACGCTTAATAAAATAATACATAATAATTTATTCAATACGAACAAATCAAATATCTTAAACTACGTGTTCACAAATGAAACACTTAGCAACCTAGCAACTTAGAGAACTCAAGGGACAATAGAAGCCTTGCCAAATCCGCTAAGCACACATGTACATTATTTACCTAAAATCACCATAAACTATAATGAGTATAAAACTCAGTAAGCATACTAGTTTTTCATATATCAAAATACAAATACATATATATACACAATGCATATGTATGATATGCCATGATAAATCAAAATTATAATCTTATCAAATCACATGTCAGGTAAGCGTTTACACATTCTTTCAAAATATATAATAGGAATACCATCACTCAACTATTACTTAGTAGGACTTCCATATCACATACTACATAATGAGCCAAATGTCACCCGTCGATGACATACCGTATGAGAGGAATAGCATAAGTAAGGTTTAAATTATACATATATAATGCTCATGCCCGAAGGTAAGAGCCAAACCCTCACCCTGATCATCGGTGAGTCCTCTCACATGCACCAATACGCCACCATACGAATGTGATGACTCACTCTTCCTTTAGGTGCCTATAGGATCCTCCCTACATACAGAACACGGAACACATACCAATTTAGATGGAAAGGCCACACATAAAGGCTCCACAAATCACATAAGGTGTCTACTGAGTAAATAGTGAGTTCAAGCATCCTTAAAACATAAAACGTATCTCATGGACATTTTTCACTTCAAAAACTTTCTTTGTTAAACACATTTCATTTTGAAAGCTTACTTTCATAAACACATATATGTCCATACTCAATGTCAATGCTCATTCATAAACATATGTCTTTTACATTTCATATCAAATATACTTTAGCATAACATAAATATATTTCTAAGCACATTTACAAAATCATACATAAATAATTACTATGTTTATTGTGATTTCAGTAAAAGTCTAGTATACTTACTTTTTAACACTTTCGAGTACAAGGATTAGTTTTCCTTAACCTATCAATATAGATTAATCATTTCATAAGCCTCACCATTCACACAAAACACTTTAAATAGCTTACAAAATTACACATAAAGCACTTATCACATCAAATTGGTCTAAATACTTGGTTTCTCAAAACCTGTCATTCTAACCACTTACACTTAACAAACTTTCCTTATACATCAAATAGTGTCCAATTACTCTAAAATCATAATATATCATTCTTGACTCATATATAATTCTTATATATAAATATTATATCATAATTCATACACAATCGATTTCATAAACACTATCAAATCCAAACTATTATCCTGACAAGATCAAGATATTTACTGAACAGTATTTAGTCTCCCAATTTTATAAAATCATATACTAATTCAAAAAATTATAAAAATACCATAGAATTACTCTTGACACATATATCAATCCATGATAAATGTTTTACTTCAAAATTCTACCAAAAATATTTTAAAATTATTTTATTCCATAGCTTTAAAAATATGTTAATCAAATACTGCAATGAGCTGATACACTTTAAAAAATCATACAAATATAATCACATTGATCTAAATTCTCAATTCTGAGTATATCATATTAGACATATAAATGTATCATATTCTAGAAATCCGTAATTTTTGAAGATTATTCAGCAGATCAAAAATTATTTGTCACTGTAGCATACTGTTAACACAAGAATTTTCAGAATTTCAGGGTCATTTTAATAAATTCACTAAAATTTCAATTTCTAAAATTTTCAATCGATTCAAAGTCTCAAATGATTCTAGACATGTCTAATTTCATATTCTCAAAATTCAAAACTAGAATCGAAGTACAAGAATTTATAAAATTCTCAGATCAAGAGACTATTAAGTAAAAATTCTGCAAATTCATCATGATTTATCATGTTATCTACATAATCATCACAAATTCTCAATATATCTTACAAAATCCACATCAAATACCCAATTTTACATATTTTAAAAAATAAAAAATTAAAGAATTTAACTTAAATAACACCAATAAATTGAGAAAGAGTTATGATATACCTCTTAAAACTTAAAATTCCAATTTCTTCTTCTTCTATTTCTCTCCCCTCTATTTCTCTCTCTAAAGGGGTGGCTCGATAAAAAATGAATGAATTAGGGTTTAAAATGTGTATTTTTATACTAATAGGCTAACTTTTAGTATTTATAAATTAACCCCAAAACTTTCAAAGTATTATAATTTGATCCTTAAAATAAATCTAAAGTCTTACAAATAAACTCAATACTAAAAGTAAGCCCTTAATCTATATAAACAATACTAATAACAATACATAAATTAAGTATCACCCACATACAAATAAAATATAAATATTATATATATAAATACTTATTCTTATCGGTTATGGATAAGTGGTTACTACAAGCACACTCCCAACATATGCACTATTAAAGCTACTAATTTTCAACCAGACATTTCTTGAGGTCTTAATGCTTATAATTCTAGTGCTAAATATAATCCAAAACCTAATGCACCATTTATTATGCCTAAATTTGGACCTCACAACTCTTTGACTAAGGGTTATTATTATCATTTTAGGGATCACATAGTCTTTTATTATCCCTAACACACTTTGACCATAGAACACGAAGCCCAAAATCCACTTATGAGAGACGAGTCCAATGAGATTGTGGAACCATTAAAGGAACTTTTTGATTTAGGACCAGAAGATAATATAGATATGGTTGATGAACCATTAGAGGAACACAGTAATTTAATACTAAATAATGTATAGAAAAGTTTGATAATAATTAGGTGACATGAAGAGTATTCTTGCCTACCCCTTTAGATGTAAATGAGTGGGGAAAATGCACCAAAATCTTCTTACATTTGCTGCCTTATTATCTTGTCCAAGATCTTGGATGTCTAAATAAATGTTAATGAGTGATTCACCAGAGTGTTTTGTAGAGGACAAGGTGCGAGTTAGGAATGATTCATTTATTTCTAAGCATATAGATGCCATTTCTTTTTACATTGCTTACAATTTTTCTCTTCAGATAGTCATTGCTTTTTTTTTTCTTCTACACTACATCCTAACCTTTTTGCATTGAATGTCATTATTCCCTGGCATGATTATGATTCACATGTTAAAATAGGAGAAAAATTACCTCGAGGTCTGAGCCTTGATGGTTATAAACTAAGTGTCAATGCGCATTTTAGACAAGAAGAATTTCTTAAGGGTGCTTATATCCTCTCTAGCACTTGTATTCCCTTCTCTTATCTATATTATTCTCTAAAACCACCCTATGGTCATCTTTATGAACCTTCTTGTTTACTCCATGGACTTCGATTGTATATGTTGGAATTCTTAAACCACAAGTAATTGCGAAAGTAGAATAAAAGAAATCAATTAAAAGCAAGAGAATACAAGAACTATAAAGCACACAAGTATTTACATGGTTCAATAATTGCCTATGTCCATGGTGAATTAAGATTTTAACCTCTTTTATTGATGAATCAATCATAAGAAAAAATTTACAAAGAATTTTGTCTCTTAGGATAGAATAAAACTCTCAATTTGGTAATGATAATTCTCAAGCTAATATAAGGTTTATATAGTGCTCTGAAAAACTTTAATAAACCATACTTCGACTTATATTAGGAGTGTAGTATAAATCCTACAAGAAGAAAAAATTTGAAAACAACTTAAACAAGAAATTGCATTGGAGCCCAAGTGCCTCGTTGCAATGCCAATTCTTTTGTATTGCGGCTAGGCAATTTTGCCCATCTTGATAGAAACTTAGCATCGCGGCGAGCCTTGCTTTTCGACAAGCTTTTCTTTTCATCATGGCGCTAAGGTGCTATTTTGCCTTGCATCTTTATGTGACTTTCACTTTCCCATCATGTATCTTCTTCTAATTTGCTTAACTCAAAATCATATTATATATGATTTTTAATCACTATCTCTTACAATCCCCTCTATGATTCTCTTCAAGGTTTTCCTTGGATTTATCCTTTCCACATCATATGCCTCTCTACTCGATGATTTCAGCAAGTTCTTGCATAAGACAAACTTAAATAATGGTAATGGTTTAGTCATTATATCCACAAGATTTTCAAATATTGATATCTTCAATAAGTTGACTTCCACTTTATACAATGTCTCTAATAAAATGTAACCTTACATTAATGTATTTTGATCTTTAATGAAATAATTGATGTTTTCTCAGGTTATGGCACTTTGACTATTGTAATGCACACAAGATTTCACTTCTTTCATTGCCAGTAAGTGATTGGTATGCTATAGTAGCTAAGCGCAAGTGCACGCTATCGTATCAAGTAATATAGGATTTTAAGTCCAAATATCAATCTCACATGGACTGTGCAATCTAATTCTATAAATCAAGTACTAAAATTATACCTACTTAATTTTTATTCAGAAAACTAACATCTGAATTTATTTAACTAATTTAATTCTCTCAATTAACAAAACAAAAGCAAAGAGTAGAATTCACAAATAAAGATAATCTAGGGTTTTGACTCGTCCCCTAGTATTTCATTAGATTCATTAACCACTTAGTTAATCCCTTAATACCAATTGATTTGCTTGGACACTAATCGCATCACAAGCATCTGTCGATGGTCAAGTGACTATATTACATATTCTAACAATCACCTATATATTTATAGTAATCAAATCAGAATGTAATTCATTAAGATCAAATCTAAATTATACCATGCATGCCACCTAGGTATATGTCTATCCTAGATGGAACTCATAGTTGTTACCCTATGATCACGCTTCAAACCACCCTAGGCTAAACACATGAATCCCTCCGTCGAGTTCATCACGGTTTCTCAATCATTCAAAATATTGATCAGGTATAATGAAAGCATTAAACACAAGATAGAATGAATCAATTATAATAATTAAGTTCATAAACTAAAAATTAACACAATCTAAATTCATACTAGGTTCACATAGTCAAACCCTAGGTGAATAAATTAACCCATCACAAAACTAAAAGCATCAAACCAATTCATAAAGATCAACAAGAAAAAGAACATAATGATAAAGAAAGAGAAGAAAAACTAATCAAAGTGTCTCCTTGATGTGCTTCTCCCTCAATATTGACTTGAAGCTTGAATCTTGATCTTGGTTCTTCAATCTTTGGCTTTAATAATTGATTTTCTGTTGTGAATTCTCTCTCTAAGTTTTTGCCTATTTTCTCTCTTTTTTTCTCCTCCTTTCTCTTAGGGTTTTTGCCTTCAAAATTCTGTTCACGAGTTACTGTAGCAAAATACTGTTTACAGATTACTGTTCACCCAGGTACTATTTATCACCACGAGCGCCGCAGTGCTCACTCGCTGATCTGGGCGCTGTGGCACCCAGCCCTTGGCGCCGTGGGCTAACCCACCTGCTGTGCTACTTTCGTATATTAAGTGTAACTTCTTCGTTTGACGTTAGATTCACCTCTCGTTTGACATCCGATTCACCTCTCGTTTATTCCTATGCATCACATTTTCCATCGTGCATCTATTTATGATAAAAAACCATAATTAAATAGCCAAATATTTATGATTTGGAGAAAAATACGAAAGTTAACTACAAATCATACTAGTGCTTTTACGCCCCTATCAAATACCCTCAAACTTAAGATTTTGCTCGTCTTCAAGCAAAACAAAGAAAAACATTCACAAATTATTCATGACTCAAAAATAAAACTACAAACTAAAAACAAGCTCAGGTTGATTAGATGATCAATATTGTTGTATCAAAAGTTGTAAAAAATAGCACAAGGCTCTTCAGAAATCAATAAACAACTTTCAACAATCCTCATACCATTGATCAAGTACTTCATTCTTCCTTGTAAATGATCACTTATGCGTGTGTGTAATAAACAAGTAATTAGCTAAATAGAACATAGATTTACTCAATACTTAAGAAATACATAAATATGATATCTCGACATATTTTCAATTATAACACTACCATAAGCTTGCTTTTTATACTACTCTCCACTAATGTAGAAATACACACGTCTAGGGATCTATTTAGGACTTTATTTAGCTTGTAATGAAAGGCTAAGGTAAAAGTGAGTTATAAAGATATATATAAAGTACAAATCACACCATTAACACTTAGACTTTACTCAGAAACCTTTTGATTCCTTCTCCTCCTTAATTATTCATCTCTTCCCCAAAACTTATGCCATTCTCATTTTTCTTTTAATCCATTTTACAAAGAATTTCTTCTTTTTCTTAAGCTTTTTCTTAAGCTAGGGGTATTATACATTTAAATATTTTTTTCTTTTTATGTACCCCCAAACTTAGAATGATATGCACCTTCAAGACTTATTACTTTTCATTGCAGTACTCTTCTTTCATACATCCACAACCTTCTTCATTTTAAGAATATTTCTAAGTAAACTCAAGGTTTATGGTGCTACCGGTAGATTTTAGGATAAGTAAACTCAAAGTCTTTAGGCTTGTAATGTGGTTAAACAGAAAAGAAGGATAATTAGGCTCAAACGGGGTGACTAGGGATAAATATACATATAAGGTAGGCTCGAAAAGGCTAAAATAGTCCAAAGATGGCCTAATGTCATTTTTCTAAGCATGTGAATTCAAGGATTTCGCCTCAAGTAGTAATCAAGCAAGTTTTAAAGTGTTGGTCTTCGAGACTGTGGTGTACTACTTAAGCAAAAAGTATCTCTAAGCAAAAAATTCAACTAATACATGCTTCTTTCAATGTGCTCAAGAATAAGTGATCAAAAATAAACTTAAATTCAATCCAAGAATCATGATATAAGAGTTATCTCAAGCATTTATTATTTTCTAAAGACTTGTGAAAATAAATTCAGCAAATATTTTATTTCATATCATGGATTAATGATCATCATCTCAACTAAAACTAGACAAAAAAAAAATTACTCCATATGACAGCCACTCAAATCATGCAGTAAAAATAAACACAGGTTATGTGTTTTTCACCCCAAAACGTAAATTAGACATTGTCCTCAATGTCTTAAAATAAACTTAAAAGTAAGAAAAACTCCCCTAGTAGATGAAGTTGAAGCAATGCAACGTTGTTGCCTATTGATTCGACTACGGTATTCCTTTACTTCTAACGCTTGAAATTGCTTGAGCTGCTTTCTTGAATGCTTGACTTGCTGATTTTATTCCTAAAAGAAACAAAGAAACAAACATAACTAAAACTGAAAATAAGCTAATAAAAATAAAAATTTACTTGGGTTGTCTCCCAATAAGCGCTTGATTTAACGCCATCAGCTTGGTGGGGCTCTTTCTACTCTTATGAAGGATCAAAGTCAATGGTGGAAGCATCTTTATATGTGAGCTTGATAGGCTTTCTTTCTTTTAGCTTCCACATCTTCTTTATTTGATCTGGGTAGTAACTTGTTCCTCTTTCTCCTCGTGTTTCTCCAAAAAGACTTAAATCTTAGACCGGTGAAGTGTCTCTTTTGTGTCATTCTCTTCGATCCTATCATCATACTGCTTCTTCTTCTTTTTTTTTCCTTCTTTTTCTATGCCTTAACACATTCTTTTTGAAGTGAAGATTTAACATCTCCATGTCTTTGAGCTCTTTGGTGTTTAATGGCACCATATTAATGCTACAACAGTCAAGTAATATAGTGTGCATGGACTGATTCTGCTATTTGTTACTAGTATTTTCTACTGTGTTATCACTTTTCTGCACTTTAATGCCAGTTTCTGCATGTTCTATTGCTGAGAATTTTGTACTTTCCTGAGATTCTGCACTATTTTTTGAACTGGTATGCTGCTAAGTTTTTGTTTCAACACTTGTTTGACACCTCTGTAGCCCTTGAAGAAAAGGAATCAGCGGTCTATATGGTTACACTTTATTTTTCGGCACTTCCTTCTCCTTTATACTTGTTGGTGGTGGTGTGGATGTATTTTCTTATAAGATCTCACCACTCCTCAAGTTAATGGCTTGGCATTGCTCTACAATCTCTTTCAGATTTGTCTCAGTATCACTTGGTAGAGTGCCTTGAGATCTCCAATTAATTACAGCAGCAAGTTGTCCCATTTGAACCTTTAAATTCTTCAAAGATGCTGAATGATTATGTAGGATGACATCATTAGACTTCATTATTGCATAAATGTGTCTTCCAATGTCGGCTTCTTCTCTTGTAGTGGCGGGAATCCTGGGGGATTCATTGGTCTAGATGGCTCTTCTTGGTTGTAATGCCAAGAAAAGTTTAAATGATCTCTCCACCCCGAATTATAGAAGTTAGATTGTGGGTTAGGTGGTTGACGATTGAAATTACCCACATAATATGTTTCCATGCACCGCCCATTCATGTGGTTATCACCACAAAAGTTACATGTCGCTTATTGGGTTTTGCCGTTATTCAATGCATCAAACTTCTTAGATAAAGTATTGATTTGAGCTATCAATGCTTTGAATGCATCAATTTTATATATACCGGCAACTCTCTTGGGTGTAACTCTTTCTACTGGTCATTGATAACTGTTTAACGCCATCTCTTCTAATAGATCATAAGCCTCATCTATAGACTTATTCATTAAAGCTCCTCCAGCAGCGGCATCTACAATAGTCCTCAAATGGCCTACTAATCCATTATAGAACGTTTAGACTAATAACCATTTAGGGACTCTATGATGAGGACACTTCCTCAATATATCCTTGAAGCACTCCTATGCCTCATACAATGACTCTCCATCAATCTGACTGAATGAGGTGATGCCATCTCTTCTAATAGATCATAAGCCTCATCTATAGACTTATTCATTAAAGCTCCTCCAGCAGCGGCATCTACAATAGTCCTCAAATGGCCTACTAATCCATTATAGAATGTTTGGACTAATAACCATTTAGGGACTCTATGATGAGGAGACTTCCTCAATATATCCTTGAAGCACTCTTATGCCTCATACAATGACTCTCCATCAATCTGACTGAATGAGGTGATGTCATTCCTCATATTTGTTGTCTTTGTTGGTGGAAAGAACTTGGCTAAGAACTTCTGTGCTAAATCTTCCCACGTCGATATGGATCCTGACGACAATGACATCAACCAACTCTTGACTCTTTCCTTTAAGGAGAAAGGGAATAATCTCAATCTGATGGCATCGTCAGAGACTCTATTGTATTTGAAGGTATCACAAATTTCCATGAAATTTATGATATGCATGTTAGGATCGTCATTGGGAGCTCCGCTGAACTGCACAGTTTCTTTCAATATCTGAATAATATTCGGCTTAATCTCAAAGTTATTAGCGTTAATGGTTGATCGCCGAATACTAGACTGAACACCACTTGTAGTTGGGATAACATATTCTTTTAAAGCTCTCTGTGGTATCATAGGCTCAAACACAGGATTGTTGATATGATCATTATTTCCCTCCATAGTATGAACTATCAAAGCAAAATAAAAATAAAATTAAAGTAAAAAGAAGAAGATAAAACAAAAATAAAAATCTGAATTAAAAGTAAGTAGCTTGGTATTAGTATTGATCTAAAGAATAGATAAAAGTAGTCCTCGGCAATGGCGCCAAAAACTTGATTGTATTGTTATAGTAGCTAAGCACAAGTGCACGCTATCGTATTAAGTAATATAGGATTTTAAGTCCAGATATCGATCCCACAGGGACTATACAATCTAATTCTATAAATCAAGTATTAAAGTTGTACCTACTTAACTTTTATTCAGAAAACTAAAATTTGGAATTTATTTAACTAATCTAATTCTCAAAATTAACTAAACAAAATTAAAGAGTAGAATTCACAAATAAAGATAATTTAGAGTTTTGACCCGTCCCCTAGTATTTCATTGGATTCATTAACCACTTAGTTAATCCCTTAATACCAATTGATTGGCTTAGACAATAATCTTATCACAAGCCTCTATCGATGGTCAAGTGACTGTATTATGCATTCAAACAATCACCTATATGTCATGGTAATCAAATCAGAATGTAATTCATTAAGATCAAGTCTAAATTATACCATACATGCCACCTAGGTATATGTCTATCCTAGATGGAACTTATAGTTGTTACCCTATGATCATGCTTCAAACCACCCTAGGCTAAATACATGAATCCCTCCGTTGAGTTCATCATGGTTCCTCAATCATTCAAAATATTGATCAAGTATAATGAAAGCATTAAAAACAAGATAGAATGAATCAATTGAATGTATCAAGTTCATAAACTAAAATTTAATACAATCTAAATCCACACTAGGTTTACATAGTCTAACGCTAGATGAACAAATTAACCCATCACAAAACCAAAAGTATCAAACCAATTCATAAATGTCAACAAGAACAAGAACATAATGATAAAGAAAAAGAATAAAAACTAATCAAAGTGACTCCTTGATGTGCTTCTTTCTCAATCTTGACTTGAAGCTTGAATCTTGATCTTGGTTCTTCAATCTTTGGCTTTGATATTTGATTTTGTGTTGTGAATTCTCTCTCTCTAAGTTTTTGCATCTTTTCTCTCTTTTTCTCTCCTCCTTTCTCTTAGGGATTTTGGCATTCTATTTTTAGGTTTTTGTCTTCAAATTATTATTTACGGATTACTGTTCACCCTCGGGGTACTGTTCACCACCACGAGCGCTGCGGCGCTTAGATGCTGACCTGGGCGCCCCTTTTGTATTTGAGCGTAACTTCTTCGTGATGTCTGATTCACCTTTCGTTTGTTCTTATACGTCACATTTTTCATTGAGCATCTATTTATGATCAAAACCTACAATTAAATAGCCAAATAGTTATGATTTGGAGCAAAATATAAAAGTTAGATACAAATCATACTAATGCTTTTACGCCCCTATCGGTAAGTTGGTACAAATCCCTTTCAACCATATAGCTTCCTTAATAGCTTCTCCAATAGCTATGTATTGAACTTTTGTAGTTAAAAATTCTACTTCATGCTATAAAACAAATTTCAGCACACGTACATCCATATACCTTAAATTTAAAACCAGATAACAATCTTTTTTGGTCAAGATCACCTGCGTAGTTGTTGTGTGTTTTCTATAACACAAATTAGCGCAAGTGCACGTTGTCGCAACAAGTAATATATGATGAAAAAAGTGTCGATCCCACAGAGAATGATTTATCTTTTCTAGTTTAAGTACTGAAATGGTGTCTTTCTACTATTATCCAGAAAATGATTTAATGTATGAGATTAAACTACTCAAGTAAAAGAACAACTTAATTATGCTAAGTGATAAACTAAATTACCAACAAGTTAAATTCAATATGAGAAATCCTAGGATTACAAACTATCCCCCATTATGCAAATAAATTCAGCAAAATCTCTTTCAGGTCTATTGGTTCTCAACTTGATATATTGACCAAAACACTCAACACATCACAAGCCTCTTTTGTAGGTCAAGCGAATATATTCTATCCAATCAAATATCTATATATCTATGATAAATAAATTGAACAAAATTCATTAAGCACAAGTTTTATGAGCCATACATGCCTTATGAGTATATGTCTATCTCATATGAAACTCAAGTGTACTACACTATGATCATGCATCAATATGCTTAAGACTGAATACCTAAATGCCTTTGTCAAGTTTATTTAAGCATTTCTAGATCAATTTAACTACTGGCCAAGTAATCAAATAGCATTAAGCATAAGCACAATGAATATATCAAAAGCTGAATTAATACCATAAAAGAGAGAGCTAAAATCAATCACATAATGAGTTCAAGGATGTAATCCTAGATTAATGAAATTAGCTCATCATTAAATTACACAATCTTGAAGCTAATTCCATCAATACATGTAAACTAAACATCTTACAACAAGTAAAGAATCAAAGCAAATAAGACATCCCTGTCAAATGTCTTTGAAGTTGAAGCTTGCTTTCCTCCTCTTTGATTTCTCCAAACTTAGAAGTTAGGTGTTTCTTTGTGTTTCCAACTGCCGTCCCAGCTGGAGTCTCCTCTCAACATGTAAGTTTTGAGCAAATATATAGGTAAGAGTACGGAATTAGGGCGCACTTAGGGTTACTTTTGGGTTTCCTAATTTTGACATCCTGTCAACTTTTGCTGTCCAGGTCCCAGTGCCACGGCATTAAGACTCAATGCCGCGGTGCTCACTTTCTGCAATTGGCGCCGCAGCGCTGAAATCCAATGCTGCGGCTCTGCACTGTAGCAACAGTGGCACTATAGCAATAGTACCTCCATTTGTATTTTTATCTCTAATGCTCCCATTTGCGTCTGTTTTCCGGTATTTTTGCTCCGATAATGCTTAAACCTATAAAAAAATATTAATATGCATAAATAGCTAAATTATTGAGATAAATTGAACAAATATCAAGTTAGGAAGATAAAATAGTTTATACAATTACGCCTTATTAGTAGTCTAAGTCTATATATCTTATTACTATTTCATCATTTAGATTACCCTTATTGTATAGCAATCTATATTCTGACGTTTCTTTCAAGTACCTCATTATACTATTAACCCAGATTTGTCATATATTTACTCACTACGCTTACTGCTTGAGCAATATCAAGCCTCGTGCATACCATTATATATATAATGCATCCCACAGTGCTCACATATGGTACCTTTTGTATTTTTAATTTCTCTTCTTCAGTTTCTAATGATTGTGCTGTTGACAACTTGAAATACATAGCCAATGAAGTTGCAATAGCCTCTGCGTCAGACATTCTAAATCTGTTAAGGACTTTAAGTGTATAGCTCTATTTAGATAATAATATAATGCCATTCTTATCTATAATGATATCCATACATAAGATTCTTTTGGGTATCTCTAAATCCTTTATTTCAAATTCACTGTTTAATTGCTTTTTCAAATTTTATATCTCTATTTTATCTTTATATACTATCAACATGTCATCCACATAGAGTAGAAGATATATAAACAAACTGTTACTCAATCCCTTGTAAGACATTCAACTATCATACTTACTTCTTGTAAAACTATGTTGAAGTATAAACTCATCAAACCTCATATACATTGCTTAGGAGATTGCTTTAACGTATATAATAATTTTTTCAGTAAGCAAGCATGATCTTCTTTCCTTAGTTCTTCAAAATCTTAAGCTATGACATGATATCTCCCCTTCAAGTTTTCCATAAAAAAAATGTAATCTTGACATCCATTTGTTCTAAATGCAAATCCAAATTTACGCATATAGGCAATAAAATCCTAATTGATGAGTGTTTAACCACATGAGAGAATATCTCATGAAAATCAACCCCTTCTTTCTAAGTGAATTCTTTTGCTACTAACTTAATCTTGAACCTTGTAGGCTTTACCCATGGATTCCTCCTTAACTTTATAAATCCATTTACACCTAACTAGTTTCTTACCTTTAAGTTTAGCTACCAATTTTCATGTCTTATTCTTCCTAAGAGAACTAATCTCCTCATTTATAGTATGATGTCACGTCTCTCTATTAGTACTCTTTATAGCCTTTTTGTAATTCTTAAGCTTATCAAACTCAATAGTATAGGTAGTATTAAAGGCATGGACTATTAAGTTTGGATGGGTATACCTTATTAGTGGCTTGAATTTTCTTTTTAACCTATCTCTGGTAAGTTGATATTCTTCAAGTTTTGACTCTGAGGTTCTAACTTGTTTCTAGGTGGTCTTTGAGGGTACTAATAGGTGTTTTAAGTTTATCTCCCAATGTTGTTATTTCTTTAAAGTGCTGTCCTTAGTGTATATTAGGTCGTATCTCTTATTCCACTTCTATTCCTATAATATTTAGTGCTGAAACTGTCTTTAGCACAAGTTGTTTCTTTTCCACTTTTTTTTTGTTGATCTCCATTAATGTTGATTTGTTAAACATCACGTCTTTGCTTATGATAATTTTTAATGGCTTTATCTCTATGCATCATACCTTGTATTCCTTTACTTCTTCTAGATATCCTATGAATATCTTTTTCAAAGCTCTCGGTTCCAATTTACCTTGTTTGATGTGTATAAAGGTGGAACATCTAAATACCCTTAGGTGATCATAACTTAAGAGTATTTTATGATCATTTTTCTTTTAATATCTTAAAATTAATTGTTAAGAAGGGACTTCTGTTGTTTAGGTAGGCTTTTATGGCTACTACTTCTCCCCAAAATGCTATAGACGCTTGACACTTGTCAACATACATCTTACTCTATCAAGTAAAGTTTTGTTCAATCCTTTTTGCAAGACCTTTCTGCTAGGTACAAACCTAATTGTTTTATGCCTTGCTAAACTGTGCTTGGCATAAAAAATTTTGAACTTTATGTTGTAAAATTCAAGAGCATTATTTATCCCAAGTTTCTTAACTTTTTTGTTGGTTTGATTCTCTACAGGTGTCTTCTAAGTTTTGAAAGTTTCAAATACTTGTTCCTTACTCTTCAATATATACACACACAGTTTTCTTGAATAGTCATCAATCAACATCAGAAAATATTTATCACTTCTATGTGTAGTTATCTGTGTAGTCCCCAAAATATGAGTGTATATAGCTAGTGTTGTTGGGATTTGTGCTTACGTACCATCCTTTTTGTGTATAAATATTTGCTTTATGTTTATACAATTATGATTTCAATATATCACTAATTATTTTATATACATATATGGTAAGATGGTTGTAACGTTTTAGACATTGTATGATCTAAAAGAGTTTAGATCTGATCTAAAGGAGTTCAGATCTGATCTAAAGGAGTTCAGATATGATCTAAAGGAGTTTAGATCAGAACTAAGGGTTAGTAACGCTAACAGTTATAAATGCTAAAAGTTAGCACTGATAAGAGTTACCAAGTTATAAGAGTTAGTGAAATCTAAAGAGTTAGAGCCTTATCTAAAATGGGACAAAGACCTGAGAATATATTAGTAATGACGTAATTGCAAAGACTTGCAAATAGTGCTAAGAAATGTCATTATGTAAATATGTTCTTAAATATTATGTTCCTGATCTATCTTCATGCGGGTCTATTAATGAAGACTTTATTATATATAGATTGGTGTATGTCTATATCTGGATAGTCCAGATGGTCAGTTTTAGCAGACCATGAGTTTAGTGAAAACTCGTATAGAGATACAAGTATTCAGTAAGGACTGAATATTGAACAGACTCATAAAGATCTCCAATAGACATCCCATAAAACCGTCAATGGAGGATATTTCAAGTTGAGTAGTATTCATGGTTCTTAGACGTGAGTGTCACGGTGGACTTGTGAGTGATCCACTATACTTTGGTTCCACACATGTCAGATACCTTTCATGGTCTGACCGCTGGGTGTCGCTGGGTATGGTTCGATGCTCATGGAGTCCGGTGTGTATAGATATTGGATCCATCAACTCAATTGGGTGAGTAAAATATCTTGAAACTCCAAGATTGTATTTCAAAAAGTTTATGGCCATAAGCAAAAATACCTGAGAATTAGTTTTATCCTCGAGGTAAATAATATCGTAAAAGTGTTTATTGATCTTATTTATTGAGATACAAATCTAGAGATAATTTTATGGTTGAGCATGTGGAGACTTGACGGTGTTGATCTATATCTCCGCTCTTCTAGGATATCTATGATGGAAGGATTATACGAATATGTTATAACCTCAACTTGTATGGTCTAATTTGCCATTTTGTAATATTCGTAACATGTGTATAGGACATTGTTCACAGATGTATGAAATAGTTTCATATGACAAATCAGACATGGACCTAGAGAGTCTCACAATATGAAGTGTACTCGTTGTGCACTGGGACAACGAATTGGATTGAACAATCAATCCAACAAATTCCAGCAAAGTGAAAATATGTTTCAAGGTTCCTTATGTTATACACTTGTCAATAATTGAATGTAAAATACATTATTGGTTTACAAATGTAAGAAATTAACAAGTGGCATAATCTTGATCCATAAATGATTTACCATGTATTTACCTATTTACCTTTCTTGGTAAATACATATAAGGTAAATGTAAATATTCAAAAAGTTTTGAATTATTAATATTTTATATATTAATGAAATTATTATTATTAATTGGAATAAGTGGCAAACACCATTTTGTAATGGAGTAAGCATTTGCTATTAATAATAAGCAATGTTGGCCACGTAGAAATACTTAAATGGTGCACTTGTGAAGTGGTGTAACTATTTAGCATTGTTTAATGTACATTTGTTCTCTAACAATTGATTCATATGGATGAATCAATTTGTTAGGTCAATTTACATGCTTGATTATTGTTTGTAATGGCAAACATGACTAAGTAGTGGTGGAGCATTAAGAGAAGTAATCATTTTTGCACTAAACTAAAATTGAAAGAGTTCAATTTGTGCAAAGAAAGTGCAAGATTCGGCCAAGGGTGAGTAGAGAGAATTGAGAGCATTTTCTAAGTGTGTTTCTCAAAGTGTTGAGAGAGTTTGCAAAGGCTAACTAAGGTTCATAACAAAGGGTTGTGGGGAACTACACAAAACACTTAATTCTTCTCATCTCTTGCTAGTAATAAATCATAAAGACAAATTGATTTAAGTGTTAAAACATCCATTGCTGGAAATTCGTGGCTGCCATTCTAGCTTCACAATCCCACCAGTTTTAGTTGTGAACTAGATTTGTGCAAGGGAACACTTCAAGGTGAGCTCAACAAATTAAAGATTAGAGTTCTTGAAGAATTGCAAAGCTACCTTCAAAATCGGGTAAGTTATTTAATTATAATTCATTTTAAATCATGCATGTGAAAAATATATATGAGATATATATATGTGTGTGTGTGTGTGTGTGCTTGATTGATCATACATGAGATTATATGCTTGAGTATGTTATATAGTGTATAACATGTATAAATACTCTCGCTGCGTATTTAATTTTTTGAAATTATATGTATATACACATCACACACCATATCACAACAAATGTTCCATTGGTTTTGTGTTCGCCAATGTTGAACTTTACTCTATGTGCTTTACCAAGCACACAATCCTTATAAAACCCCAAAGGTTGAATCTCTCTTTTGCCAAGAATACCCTTATCCTACAACCTCTTTGAGATCTTTCTCACTTAAGTGGCCTAATCTTATATGCCAAGGTCTGCATATTTCTATAGTAGCACCAACTAATGTAGAACCACTAATGGCTTCTCCAAGAAACGCATATAATTTGTTATGTTTCCCACATTTTATCACCACTATAGAACCCTTGATCAGTCTCAATATCCCATTCTCTACCTTGAATGAACAATTTATCTGATTCAGTTGTCCTAGAGATAGCACTTTCCTCTTCAAATCAATAATATATCTTACATTTAGCAGCTATCTCTTCTTAACATCATGCAATGTTATCCTAACACTGCACATTCTAATAACTTAATATGCCATGTCATTGCCCATTAATACTTTTTCTCCATTAATAGATTGATAGTTGATGAACAAGGTTTTATCTGGACATGTGTGGTAGGTATAGCCTAAGTCAAGCATCCATTCAATGATGTTTTCCCTTTTTGAAGCGACTAAGGTTTTTGCTATTCGTAGTCTTTTTTATAGGCTACTACAGCATCGCCTTCTTTCTTTTTGTCCTTCGCCTTTTTTTCTGGACAATTCTTAACAAAGTGTTATTCTTTCTTGTAACAATAGCACTTCATTGGTTTGTTCATTAACTTTAATCTTAAGTTCTTCTTCTGTTTGCTTTCTCTTTTATTAGACCTTTCTCTCACAACTAATTAATTTAATCTAGTCTCTGATTTCTTTCCAAGTTCTTTTGAGTTTAAAGAGGCTTTTACATCTATCATAGTTAATGACTCTCTACCATAAAGCAGAGTATCCACAAAGTGTTCGTAACTAGATAATAAGGAACTCAACAAGATTGTAATTTTATATTCATAATCTATCTTGACATCTATTATCTTTAGGTTAATGATTATCTTGTTAAAATAGTCAATATAGGCTTTAATTGGTGTACTTTTAGCCACAGTCAACTAGTACAACTTCATCTTACTTTGCAAATGACTCACCAAAGATTTTGTCATGTACAATACATTGAGTTTCTTCAAAAGACCTATTGATGTTTTCTCTTTAGATACTTCTTTTAAAACCTCACCACTCAAGTAAATAACTATAGTGCTATGGGCTTTCTTTTGTATGGAATTTTGATCTAGGTCAGACGTAGATGTCTCTGGCTTTTTTTCTTCACTAATGGTTCCTGCAATCTCCTCAAGAGCTAACTCTAGCCCTTGACTCACCAGCAAAGCTATTACCTTGACCTTCCATAGTTGAAGTCGTTTTGTCCATTAAATTTCTCAACTTTATACTTATGAGTTACCATAGCCCTAGTTTTGATATCATTTGTTGGGATTCTTCAACCACAAGTAATTGAGAAAATAAAATAAAAGAAATCAATTGAAAGCAAGAGAACACAAGAACTATAAAAGCACATAAGTATTTACGTGATTCCATAATTTTCTACACGATAATTACCTACATCCATGGTAGATTAAGATCCTATCCTCTTTTATTGATAAATGAATTATAAGAAAAAAATTCACAAAGAATTATTTCTCCTAGGATACAATGAAAACTCTCAAATTGGTGATGATAATTCTTAAGTTAATACAAGGTTTATATAGTACTCTAAACAACTTAAATAAACCATACTTTAACTTGTATTTAGAGTGTAGTACAAGTCCTACAAGAAAAAAAAATCATCAATAACTTAAACAGGAAATCGCATTGGCACCGTGGTGAGTTCTACTCTTTATTGTAGCAAGACTGAGCCCAGGTGCCCTCGTTGTTGTGCCAATCCTTTTGCACCTCACCAAGGTAATTCTACTTATCTTGGCAAAAACTCAATGCTGGGATGAGCCTTGTTTTTCACTACGGCAAGTCTCTGAGTGGCTTGGCATCGCGGCAAGCTTTCTTTTTTGCTCAGACACTAAGGTGCTATTTTGTCTTACATCTTCATGCAACTTTCACTTTCCCACCATGTATCTTATTCTCATTTACTTGATTCAAAATCAATTTTTATATGATTTTTAATCACTCTCAACAATATGCATATTTACTTTGTTAGCCTACAGATTTTACTTTTGGATCAGCGTTTCAAAAGTCAAGTTTGTTTTCTAATGTAGATTGCTTCGAGCCTCTAATGTTTTCTTTTGTGATATCTAAAGGACCTCGTTGGAAACATCTACCTTCCTGGATCATTCAACTTCATCTAAATTAGGGAATGGGATACTTTATATTTTGGAATCATCTATATTGTCAATTCTTTTTTTTTTTTAATGTATTATCCATTTGAGAGTATTTTTCTAGAGCAACTTAACTCATCAATAGTCGAGTTCTTTCAACCATGAGGGAATTGACGTAGGACGGGTTTGGCTAGTTTTAATGTCATTTTTATTTGAATTAGATTAGAGTTTTATTTTTCTATTAAAGGTGATGCGATATTTCTATATCTTATAATTAAACGCAAGTATACGCTATCGTAACAAGTAATAAAGGGACTTATAAAGTCAGATGTCGAACCCACAGGGATAATTTTTATTTTCTAACAAGTACTAAAATTATATATTTCTTATAATTATTCAGAAAAATCAAATCTTAATTTTGCAATAAATTTGAATAAAATAAAAGTGCAGAAAATAAATGATACAACTTAATTAAAATAAGAAAATAGCAATATAGAGAAAGCCTAGGGTTAATTACTATCCTTCAATATGGTTTCTAAAGATTAATCCTTTTAATATTTATATCCCTCAATTCTTATGATTAGTCAAGACACTAATGTATTCACAAGCCTCTTCCAAGGTCATGCAAGTATATCTTAATTTACCAAATACCTATATTTCTATGGTACTTGTAATAAATAAAGATTCATTAAGAATAAGTCTTATTGACCATACATGCCAATTAGGTATATTCCTATCCTAATTCGAAACTTGCATATGCAAAATTGAATGTTACTCTACAATCATGCATCAAATTATCTAGGTCTAAATACAATGATGCCTCTTCCGAGTTTATCAAAGTATTACTAAAGCAATTACAATATTGATCAGATATAATGAAGCATTAAGAATAAATAATGAAGAATAATAAAGAATTGAGTTCAAATAAATATTAAAAAGATCCAACAATTAAGCTCACATATTGAGTTCAAGTAATAACCCTAGAAAATAAATTTAGCTTATGATAACAAGAGAATTATGGCTGAAAAATAAAATAAACATGATACAACCAAAAGCAAACCAATATAGACATCAATTCGCAGTTGGTTGATACGCCAAAAATTCGCCAATAATCTCTTGTTTCCTTGAATTGCCCTTGCTTTTCTCTCTAAAAATTGTTCTTCTTCAATGTGTTGTGGCTCAAAGAGCCCTAAATTGTGTGTCTTTAAGGTCTGAAACGAGTGGCCTTTATATAGGGATTGATTGGAGTCTTGGAGTTGTATTTCTTTTAGGATTAAGAAAATTGCACTATTTACCGCTGCCCCAATCACTGTTCATCGCTGGGGCGACAGCACTGTAGTGCGGATACTGTTCACGGAACACTGTTCGCGCGTTACTATTTCAAGGGCACTGTAGCGATATACTGTAACATTTTATATTTTGTCTTGTTTTTCTTAGATTTTCATCCACAATTACTCCATTGACTCCAAACCTATAAAATAACAATTAAACATATAAAAAGCCTAATATTCTTATTAAAATAAGCAATTAATTAAGTTAAGAGAGTGAAAATAATAGATATAATTTACGCTTATCAAAAGTCATGTTTTAATTATTTTTATAAGTGATTTTATTTATGTTAATTGATGATAGGATTAATTTTTACTATTTTTATTAGGATTTTGGCCAATATAAATAAGACTTTTTTTATATTTTACTTGATTTAATTAATTGAATAAAATTTATGGTTCTCTACTATTTTCTTAATGATATATATTTTTCTCTTTCTATCTATTGTATCTTCTTTTTTTTTTCTCTGGTTTCACATCAATGGTATGAACAAATTTGATTGAAAACTCAGATACTAAGGGAAGCGTAAACAGTAACACTTAATTACTTATAATAGAGATTTCAAAGTTGTCGATGTTGGAAGTATAAAATAATCATATTGATTATATTATATGTAAATTAAATAGTATAAGGAAGAAAATTTCCCTAAATTATTTGATGTAGAGAAAATTTCTTTAGCTCCGGTCTTCTCTTCTTTTGTTGTAGAGAGATTTTTTTTTTGCTTTAGTCTTCTCTACCATTCTCAAAATTGTACCTTTCAAGTATATGGGCACTTAATTCCATTAATGATCCTAACTATATGCCTCCTTTTAAACCTTTTCACTTTTATGGAAAAATAGAAATTATGCCACAACTTATCTAAATCAAAAGAAGCAAACAATTACAATTTTGTTTCCTTTTTTCAACCACCACACTCATATATAAAATTAAGTGGTGATTTATTTAAATAAAAAGAGTCAAAGTACTTATAATTGTGTTTTGTATAGTCATCATTTTAGATAAAAGATAAAACGGTAATTTGAGCTAGTAAAGAACCAAAGGCCTATGAGCTTTCTAGCTCCAAATTAGAGATCCAAACTCATCTTATGACCCATTAAATCTTCTAAGTTAACCCCGGACTATTCCACTAAAAGTCCAAGGTTGCACTCTAGTTGGCCCGTGTAATAAATAAATCTAAATTTTAATTAAAACTACTTTAATAAAAAATAAAATTAATCCTTTGACCAATAATAATCACTCAATTAACCCTATATTTAATGATGTAATTAAAGCTAGGCCATAAAAAATTCATGACTCTTTAATTACTTATTTGCCTCTAAGTCACTGAATGCTCTAATGATAATTTTTAATGTCTGTATTTGTATATAATTTTACAAAAACATCTTACAGAAGCATCCATGGGCGAGAACTAGAATTGATAGAATGAATATGTGACTAGAGAATGAGATGGGAGGCGTGACTACCATGTTCTTATGCTGAAAAGTACCTCTTATCCGCCCTAAATGCGAGAATTGCAATGCAAGCGGGAAAACTATTATTCAATAACCAATTTATTGAATAAACTGCGGGCACATATTTAAATAATCAAGTATTACAAACAACTTAGGTGACATCATTTAATATAGATTCTATATTATAAGTATATGTTCCTACGATCCATGAAATTGCATCTCCAAGTCATCGAAAGTTTTATCGTCCAATTGGGTTTCACTCCGTGATAACTCAAAAGAATACAATACATAAATGTAAGTTCATTACTTACTCAAGATTAAGATTAATTAAGCTTATTAAAGCTTTTTGAATTAAGATCAATGACATTTAATTAACTAGATCAAAATTAATATTAGTTCAGTTCAATGTATCATACACTAGTTTTTCTACCGAAGTCTGTACGTCAATAATCAAAGTAAATCATTTGCTATAAGAAATAGAAAAACTACATTCTTACATAATGAAATGACCCTTTCATTAATGACTTTGAACAAGATTTAATTTATAAAAAAACTTGTGATCTATACCATCTGCATTAACAACATATGCCTAATACATAAATCACAGACTTTATAAATATGAGCTCTTCAATATATGCTCAATAATGTATGAATAAAATTTATTTATCAAATAAAATGTTCTTATAAATGCTTTTAGGGTACCATAAACATATTACATCTCTAACAATCTCTTACTTACCCTAAAACATGTCGAGCATCTGGCGAACTTCCGTATCATCTGTATTGTTTTGAAAATCTTTACTGGCAATGACTTGGTGAATGAATCTGCTAGATTATCTGCTGATGCAATCTCGGATACTATTACTTCACCTTTCAGCACTAATTCTCTTACCAAGTGATATTTTCTTTCAATGTATTTTCCTTTCTTATGGTATCTTGCTTTAGATTGTGCTACAGCTCCGCTATTATCACAATAAATAACAATGGGCATTTTAGCACTAGGTACCACTTCAAGCTCCATAAGGAACTTACAGAGCCATATAGCTTCTTTTGCAGCTTCTGATGCAACTATATATTCAGCTTCCATAGTAGAGTCTGTAATGCATAATTGCTTTACACTCCTCCAACTTACAGCGCTACCACCTAAAGTGAACACATATCCAAATGTTGACCTTTGAGTATCTTTGTTTGCTTGAAAATTTGAATTTGTATACCCAATAGGTACAAGATCGTCACTAGAATATACAAGTATGTAATCTCTCATTCTTTGAAGATACTTGAATTTATACTTTACTGCATGCCAGTGCTCTAATCCTGAGTTTGATTAATATCTGCTGACCATGCCAAATGCATAACAAATGTCTGGTTTAGTACATAATATTGCATATAGGAGACTTTCTACAGCAGATGTATAAGGAATTCCTCTCATACGTTTTATCTCTTCAAGTGTCTTAGGACACTGATTCTTAGATAAATCAATCACATGTCTAAAAGAAAGTAATATATTTTTAGATTCATGTATAGTAAACTTGACCATAATTTTTTTCTATGTATGTAGCTTGAGAAAAAGCGAACATCCTATTCTTGTTATCTTGCCATAGCTTAATTCCAAGGATGTAACTAGCTTTACCTAAGTTCTTCATATTAAATTGATTAGATAACCAAATTTTTATCGATGATAATGCTGTTAGGGTCGGTGATTATGTGCCATCCTTGAATGTACATATACTTGTGTATTTATACAAGTGTACATTCCCATTAAATTGCTAATACCAATTTATATGGTATTATGCATGTAATGTTGCAAACATTCTAGATTTGAAATAGTTCAGATTAGATCTAAAAGAGTTTAGATAAGGGCTCATAGTTAGTCACGCTGAAAGATATAAATCCTAAATGTTAGCATAGCTAAGTTAATAGTTGGTTATGATACTCAGCAGATCCAAGAGTTGGAGCCTTGTCTGTAATGGGACATAGACCTGGGAGTATACTTGTGACTGCATAGTTACAAAAGTTGCAATCGGGTGCCAGAAAATGTTAGTTGCATAAGTATGTTTTCAAATACTTGTTCCTGATCTATTTTTGCCAATACGGGTCTGTCGGTGGATACTTTTAATATAGATCAACATATATCGTACTTTTAGGGTAAAGATGGTCATTCCTAGCCGACTATGAGCTTGAAGCTTGTATTGACATATGGGTATCCAGTTAGGACTGAATATGGGACAGACTCACGAGGGCCTCCGATAGACATCCTATATAAGCCGTCAACGAAGGGTCCTCTAGAGTTGAGTAGTATACGTGGTCCTTTGACCTGAGTGCCACAGTGGGCTTGTAAGTGATCTACTATACTTTGGTTCCATGCATGTCACAGACCTTTCATAGTGTGACCGCTGGGTATGGTCCGATGCTTATAGAGTTCGGTGTATATAGATATGAAATTTGTCAGCTCGTATAGGGAGTTCGATATCCAGATACTTTAAGACTGTATCTTAGAAAATCTTATGGCCACAAGTATCATTCCCGAGAAAGAGTTCCGTCAGGGTAAAACAATATGAAAAAAGAGTTTGCGCATATTGTTCAGTGAGATATAAGTATGGAGATAAGATATGGATGAACAAAAGGGGATTTGACGGTGATAATCTATATCTCTGCACATCCAAGATATCACGATGGAAGGACTACACGTATGCGTTGTAATCTCAACTTGCATGGTTTAACGCGCTAATTTGTATATCCATAACGTGTGCGTGGGGCATTGCTCACGGACTCATGGAATAGTTTCATTTGACGAATTGGGCATAGGACCTAGGGAGTCCCGCGATATGGAGTGTACTCATTGTGCAATGGGGCAGCGTGCCGGATTAAATTGTTTAATCCATCAATATTCAGCACTATCACGAGAATGCATGTGTGTCTGTCTTTAAGTGTTAAATACAACAATTAGTTAATAATTGTATTATGACACGTAGCGTATTGTGGACCCTCAGTTAAGTTTACCCAAGTGTGAGATTTGGTGGGACCCATTAGGGGATAAACTTGGTAACTATTTATGAGGGGCAAAATAGTCATTTTTCATTTTTCATTTTGATTATTTAATTGTTAAATAATTAAATATCTCTCTTTTTATTTTATATAATATATTATTATATTATATATTATATTATATTATTATTTATTTTATATAATATAATTATATTATTTATATTATATATATATATAAAGAGAAAGAGAGAGAAAAGATTTGGTGTGGTGGGCAATTTTGCCGAGAGAAAAGAAAGAGAAATGGAGAAGGAGAAGAGGAAGAAGAAGAGAAGAAGAAAAAAAAATGGAAAAATGAAACTGTTTCATTTTTCTCTGTCGTGTCTTAGAAGCAATTGAGAATTGCTTCAGCCTTCATTTCTTATCCTTTTGAAAAAAAAAATGATATAAATGTACACTGACCATTTTGAGGATTAAGAGTTAATCCTGGGCTGTATATAGGACTGCTGTTCTAGCTTACCAAGCCCACCGTGTTGGTGACTAAAACTACCCGCGAGTTGGTCTCCACGCGGACTCCAAGAAAAACACATGTATAACGTTACACTTTGAGGTGAGTTCTCAAATTTTCTTATATATTTATGCGATTAATATATGTTATTTATTGTGTTTATTGCATGTTTCACACTTCCATTGGACTTAAATTCGTATATGATACGTATTTAGGCAATAGACACAATTGCACATGCATACACCCATACGTATATTAGATCCACCAGCAAATGCCTCTACATCATTTCTAATAAGTAGTATATCATCTACATATAGGACTAGAAATACTATCAACCGACCACTTATCCTTTTATAAACATAAGGTTCATTAAGATTTTGATCAAAACTAAATGATTTGATAGCCTAATCAAATCTGATGTTCCCAGATCTAGTGCTTGTTTAGCCATAGATAGATTTTTGTAGTTTGCAGACCATATGTTCTTGGCCTTTAGTTATAAAACTGTCTAGTTGTACCATAAAGATACTATCTTCAAGATTGTCATTAAGTAAGGCAGTCTTGACATCTATTTGTCAAATCTCATAATCAGAATTTGCTGTACTAAATAAGAGAATTCTAATAGACTTAAGCATGGCTACCGATGAAATGGTTTCCTCATAATCAATGCCTTTTTTCTTAGTATACCCTTTCATAACAAGCTTTAATTTTAAAGGTTTCTATCTTCTCATCTATCCCTCTCTTTCTCTTGTAGACCCATTTATAACCTATGGCTTTTATCCTTTCAAGTTTTTCTACAAGTTCCCAAACCTAATTAGAATACATAGAATCTATTTATGATTTAATAGCTTTACGCAAATGATCTACATCTACATCAACCATAGATTTATTATAGCTAGTGGGATCCAATTCATGTTTATTAAAAATCGCATGACAAGTCTCTCTAATAAACATGTACCTATAATGACGTATAATATTCCTCCCGCTGTAATGAGGTACTGGTGACTGATGCTCTACAACTGCTCTAGTTAATTATTATAATATGGAATATGAACTATTGCATTGTCTCTTTCAGGCACAACACTAGAGTTTCTAGATAACTCAGCAAAAACTATCTTACTTCTAGGCTTAAAGTCTTTCATATAATCTTTCTCAAGAAATATTGCATTTGTGCTAATAAACACTTTCTTATATTGAGAACTATAGAAACTTCATCTTGTTCCTTTAGAATAACCAATGGACAGATAAACTTTTGACTTTGAATCCAATTTATCTGTCTTCCCTTTTAGCATATGAGCTTGACAACCCCGTACATATATATGACGTAAACTTGGTTTTCATCCTATCCATATTTTTAGAGGTATTTTAGGAACTGACTTAGATGGAATTAAGTTAAGCAAATACAAGGCTGTCTCCAAGGTGTAACCCTAGAACGAGATGGGTAAAGTTGAGTAACTCATCATTGACCTCACCATTTTAAAAAGAGTCTTATTTCTCATTTTTGCTACACCATTTTTCTGGGGTGACCTAGGTGTAGACGATTGGGATAATATTCCATTTTCTAACATATAAGTCCTAAATTTACTATAGAGGTATTTTTTACTTTGATCAAATTGAAGTACCTTTATGTCTTTCCTTAATTACTTTTCTAGTTCTGCCTAAAACTCTTTAAATTTATTAAATGCCTTAGACTTATGGTGTTGTACATTATCAAATCTAGAATAATCATTAATAAAAGTGGTGAAATATTCATAACCTCCTCTAGCTTGTGTACTCATGGGCCTACACACGTCAGACTGTATTAACTCTAAAGCTTCAGTGGCTCTTCTTCCTTTAGCATTAAAGGGCCTTTTGATCAGTTTACCTTCTATACAGGATTCGCAAAGTGGCAATATTTCAATCTCTAGTGAACTCAAAGGTCCATATTTATCCAGTCTTTGGATCGTATCTAGACTAATGTAACTAATAAGTAGATGCCACAAATACGTTTAATTAGTAAGGATATTTTAATCCTCTTATAGTGATTAGATTCATTATGCAACTCTGATTCATACAGTGAGTTAATTTTAGGATATATATACACATACAATATAAATTATTAACTAATGTACCCAAATATATAAACGACTTATTTCTTTTGATAACCACAGTTGAGTCAAAGATTACAAAATAATCAGATTTATTCAAACAACTTATTGAAAACTAAATTGCATTTAAGTTTAGGTACAAACAAACAATTATTTAATATTAAAGTCCTAAAATCATTAAAATACAAACAAATGACTCACGCTACTTTAGCTGCAACAAATGTACCATTTCTAAGCCTGAGACTGATTTTCCCATCACTGGGTTTTCTGGCTTCCTGAAACCCCTACAAAGAATTGTAAATATGATTAGTGGCTCCAAAATCTATAATCTATGAATCTACAGAATCAACCACTAAACATGTCTCAATAAAAAGAATTTTACTTGAACTTGAAGCTATCCTTTTAGCCATTGAAAGCTTGGCTAAGTTAATTAGACAATTTCTCTTTCAGTGTCCTTTAACGCCACATTGGAAACACTTTCCTTTGGGCTTTTCTCCTTTTTATGGATTTGCATATTTTTTGAATTAGATACTTTCTTGGGCATATTCTTCTTATTCTTTTTACTACCATTTCCCTTAAGATTGGGACTAAAAGAATGGCCCTGAGTCCAATGAATACTCAGTCTAGATTTCATGATAGCTTCAGCAGCTTTTAGTTGATTCATCAGTTCAGTTAATGTGAAATCTAGCTGGTTCATTAACATATTCAATAAGAAAGTCTGAAATTAGGGTGCTAGGGTTTCTAGGACCATCTCAAGATTAGATTGGCTAGTATATTCCCCACCCAAGTCCTCCACTTACTAAAACAATGCAATCATTTTTAGCATATAATCCTATACTGGAGTTCCTTTAGTTTGTCGACTATTCATAATCTCTTTTAGTATAGCCTACCTCAGAGATCTGTTTTTATCAACGAACATCTCTAAAATGTTGAAGATCATGCCAGCAGTTGTAGTTATTCCCTCATGTTGTTTGGCCAATGTATTAGACATTGAAGCTAATATATAACATTTAGTCATCTCATCTTACTGTTGCCATTTATTGTAGGCATTTATTTTAGATTGTGGTACATTATCTTTTAGTTTTATAGGGTATTTTTCAGTCAAAACATATTTGTGCTTATCAGCTGTGAGTACAATGTCTAGGTTCCTCTTCCAATCGACAAAGTTATATCCAGTTAATTTGTTTTGGTTAAGAATAGATGCTAGTGGGCTGAATGATGCCATTTTCTAAAAATAAATAATTTATACATTCTCTTGTAGCATATAAAACTCTTGAATGAATGCATGTATGTAGAACTTTTTAACTACATTATGCATTGGTAATCAAATTTTCATTCAGAATACACTCCGTAGGGTGGTCGTATCAATTATGAACCAGATTAGTACCATACTAATTTATTATTGTCATCCAAATATCTCACATCAAATAATAATAAACTATCAATTCTTTAGCCCTTATGTTTAATTGAAAAGAACTCCGTATGGAGGATATCAATTAACCTAAGTTGAGTGTATAACCATTATTTCAATCATCTATATTTCCTAATTAAAAAAACTATTGTAGGGTAGTCAATTTCGCATGAGTCCTATATTAGATCTTATCCTTTAAAGAAGTCCTATCTAGTAACCAATTCTAAATAATGCCCTCCATAGGGAGATCAAATAAAGTTTAAAATAAGATATTAATCTACCTTACTATACGAGTATTAATAGAGGGTCTTATGCCTAAAGCCTTTTCCCACTCAATATTTTTAATTCTTAGAGTTTTATTTTGTTTTGTTTGTTTTAATATAGTAATTAATTTATTAAATTGACATTCCGCCAATTAATATCTAATTTTATCAAATAAAATAATTTATTAGCCTATGTCAAATTATTAAATAAATATATTTAAAAAATATAACATTAATCTTATCCTAATCACATTAGAATATTAATGTCACGTGATATATTAATACATGAACATGTGAATGTGGCACCCTTAATCTACATGACATGTTATTCAATCATTCAAATAATTACATAAATAAACAGCCCATAATCCATAGTTTTTTCTAAGAAGAAAAATATTAAAACTAAGTCTAAATTCTTCAAAGTCTTCTTTAAAGTTAACTTGGGTTCTTCCATAATGTCCATCTACATCTTCATTTGCTTGCAAGTTTAATAGGGTTGACATGTTGGATTTTTAAACTTTGCTTTGGTCAATTTATTTATTTTTATAATAAATTTGGGCATTAAAAATAATTCTTTTTGGGTCTTATGGAAAAGATTCATTAAAATAATTTTAGACCCAATAAAATTAGCCCATTAGATACTTCACATAATTTGAACCAAAATTAAAAATATTTTAGGCTAACTTTAAATTTGTAAATACTAAAAAATAGTCCACAAATATATTTTGTCAAAATTTGAACCTATTTGTAAATTTCTCAAAATTTTCTAGTCAACATATTTATCCAACATTTTAAGGGCTTGGATGACTAATTGAAAATTAAAAATCTATTTTTGACTAATTTGCAAATATTTTAAAATTAATCATAGGGGGGCTGAATGATGAAAAGACAAGATGAAATCCATTTTGTTTTGCCGCCCACACCTAAGGCCACCACTCCCTCTTGCCGCTACGTGCCACCGCATGCCACCATCTTGCCAAAAAAATTACATTTCTCATTTTTTATTACATATCAATTACAATAATAATTGTATTACATAATATTCTTATGTCAAAAAAAATTGGCTTACAATAAATTTAAGAAAATAAAATAATCAAGAGGAGAAATTATGATATTATTTCATTACCCCCTCTTGTTACATACTATAAAATTAATAAGAAGTAAATCTCTACCATGAATTTGGGTAATAAAAAAATATTTATCAAATAATTAAATTATAACAACAATAAACCAATGAAATTATTTGTGCCACAATTAATATTCACAACCATACACAACATATATCATGTTTACATATAATATAGATCAAAACTAGTTCTGATATCATTTTGTTAGAAGCCTAAGATGATCATATTGATTATATTACATGTAAATTAAATAGTATAAAGAAGAAAATTACCTTAGAATAATTAATGTAGAGAAAATCTCTTTTGTTTAGTCTTCTCTTTCTTTATTGTAGAGAGAAGTGTTTTTAGCTCTAATCATTTTTACTATTCTTAAAATTTTATCTTTCAAGTGTGTAGGTACTTAATTCCATTAATGATTCGAATTATATGCCTACTTTTAAATCATTCTATTTTTATGAAAAATTAGAAATTAGGTCATAATTTATTTAAACCAAAATAGGCAAATAATTATAATTGTGTTTCCTCTTTTCAACCACTACACTCATATATAAAATTAAGTAGTGATTTATTTAAATAAAAGGACCCCAAACACTTGTAATTGTATTTTGCATAGTTATCATTTTAAGTAAAAGATAAAATGGTAATTTGATCTATAAATGGACTAAGGCCTATCGACTTTCTAGCTTCAAATTAAAGATTTAAATTTTGGTCATCTCATGACCCATTAGATCTTCTAAGTTAATCTTGGGATATTCTACTAAAAGTCCAAGGTTGCACTTTCATTGGTCCATATAATAAATAAATTTTAATTTTAATTAAAATTTATATTAATCATTTGACTAATAATAATGTAGTAACCAGTATCTACAACTGGTAAGAATAAGTATTTATATATATAAATATACGTATTTTATTTGTATATGGGTGATACTTGATTTATATATTGTTATTAGTAGTGTTTGTATAGGTTAAGGTGATACTATTAGCATTGGGTTTAATTGCAAGACTTTAGATTTATTTTAGGGACCAAATTGTAATACTTTGAAAGTTTTGGGGGTAAATTTGAAAATTCTAAAAATTAGCCACTTAGTATAAAAATACACTTTTAAAACCCTAATTCTCTCATTTTGGTCGAGCTACCTCTTTTAGAGAGAGAGAAGAGAGAAAAGAGGGGAGAGAAAGAGAAGAAGGAGAAGAAAAAGAAGAAGAAATTGGAATTTTGGATTTTAAGAGGTATATCACAACTATTTCTCAATTTATTGGTGTTAATTATGTTAATTTCTTTAAGTTTTGATTTCTGGAAATATGTATAATTGAGGATTTGATGTGTATTTCGTATGATATTTTGAGAATTGATGATAATCTATAAGATAGTTTGATAAATCATGATGGATTGTAGAATTTCTGCTTGATAGTCTCTTGATCCAAGAATTTTATAAATTGTTGTGATTCGATTCTGGTTTTTAGTTTTGAGTATATGAAATTAGACATGTTTAGGATCATCTGAGACTTTGAATCGATTCAAAATTCCAGAAATTGAATTTGTTGTGAATTTACCAAAATGACCCTGAAATTCTGGAAATTTCCTATGTGAACAGTATAATACAGTGACGAACAATGTTTGTCCTACTGAATGATCTTCAAAAATTACGAATTTGTGGAATATGATAACTTTATATGTCTAATATGATATACTCGGAATTGAGAATTTAGATCAATGTGGTTGAAATGTTATGATTTTCTAAAGTATATCAGCTCATTACAGTATTTGATTAACAGATTTTTAAAGCTATGGAATAAAATAGTTTTAAAATACTTTTGGCAGTGATTTGGAAGAGAAATATTTATCATGGACTTAGATATGTGTTAAGAGTAATTATGTGATAGTTTTATAATTTTTGAGTTAGTATATGATTTTATAAAATTGGGAGATTGAATACTGTTCAGTAAGTATCTTGATCCTGTCAGGTTTGTAGTTTGATTCGATGGTGTGTATGGAATGGATTGTGTAGGAATTTTGATATAATATTCATATATAAGAAGTATATATGAGTCAAGAATGATATATTCTGATTTTGGAGTAATTGGACATCATTTGATGTATTAGAAAATTTTGTTAAGTGTAAGTGGTCAAAATGACAGGTTTTGAGAAACCAAGTATTTAGACCAATTTGATGTGATAAATGCATTGTGTATAATTTTGTAAGCTATTTAAAGTATTTTGTGTGAATTGTGAGGCTTATGAAAGGATTAATCTCCATTGATAGGTTAAGGAGATTTAAGTCTTGTAGCTGAAAGTGTTAAGAGGTAAGTATACTAGACTTTTTACTAGAATCACAATAAACATAGTAAGTGTTATGAATGATTTTGTAAATATGGTTAAGAATATGTTTATGTTATGTCAAAGTATGTTTTGATATGAAATGTAAATATATGTTTATGAATGTGAGCATTGACATTGAGCATGGACATACATGTGTTTTTTGAAAGTGAGCTTTCAAAATAAGATATGTTTAACAAAGAAAGCTTTTGAAGTGTAATATGCCCATGAGAAATATTTTGTGTTTTGAGGGTACTTGAACTCACTGTTAACTTAGTAGGCATTTTATGTGATTTGTGGAGCCTTTATGTGTGGCCTTTCCTTCGGGATTGGTATATGTTATGTGTTCCGTATGTAGGGAGGATCCTATTGGTACCTAAAGGAAGTGTGAGTCATCACATTCGTGTAGTGGCGTATTGGTGCATGTGAGAGGACTCACCGATGATCAGGGTGAGGGTTTGGCTTTTACCTTCGGGCATAAGCATTATATGTGTGTAATTTCAAGACCTCACTTGTACTATTCCTCACATACGGTATGTCACCTACGAGTGACATTTGGCTCATTATGTGATATGTGATATGTAAGTCCTACTAAGTAATAGTTGAGTGATGGTATTCCTATTATGTGTTTTGAAAGAATGTGTAAGCGCTTACATGATATGTGATTTGATAAGATTATGATTTTGATTGATCACAGCATATCATACATATGCATTGTGTACATATATGTATTTGTATTTGATATATGAAAAACTAGTATGCTTACTGAGTTTTATACTCATTATAGTTTATGGTGATTTCAGGTAAATAAGGTACATGTGTGCTTAGCGGATTTGGCAAGGCTTCTGTTGTTCCTTGGGTTCCCTAAGTTGTTAGGTTGCTAAGTGTTTCATTTGGGGACACGTGGGATAAGATATTTGATTTGTCCCTAGTGAATAAATACGTATGTATTATTTTATTGTGTGTGGCTGGACTTAGTTTAAGTTTCACCAAGTTTAATAATAGATTGATTTTAAGTAAGAATTTATAATGAATATATTCTGGGCTTCCGATAACAAAGTTGCTACTGGTGACGTAGTAGAGTGTTAATCTCTGAGAAAACTCTGCGTATCTCCGGTTTACTAATTGTCCCAGTCATAATTCAATTGCTATAATTCTGAAAGAAATTAAAATGAATGTTTAAGTATTATTGAATGAATGTAAGTGATGTCGTGTGTCAGATCTTTTGGGTCTGGGGCGTGACAAATAACCACTTAATTAACCCTCTATTTGATGTCGTAATTAAAGTTAGGCCATAAAAATGTCATACCTCTTTAATTACTTATTTATCTCTAAGTCACTAAATGCTCTAATGATCATTTTTAATATGTCTGTATTTGTATATAATTCTACTAATACATATTATTATTATTCAATAATCAATTTATTAAATAAACTACGAACACATATTAAAATAATCAAGTAATGCAAATAGTTTATGTGACATCATTTAATATAGATTCTATATTATAAGTATATGTTCCCGCAATCCATAAAATTGCATCTCTAAGTCATCGAGATTTTGACCGTCCAATTAGGTTTCACTCCGTGATAACTCAAAAGAGTACAATACATAAATGTTAGTTCATTACTTACTCAAAATTAAGATTAATAGAGCTTATTAAAGTTTTTTGAATTAAGATCAATGACATTTAGTTAACTAAATCAAAATTCATATTAGTTCAGTTCAATGTATCATATACTAGTTTTTCTGCTCGAAGTCTTTATTTCAATAATCAAAGTAAATCATTCACTATAAGAAATAAAAAAACTATAGTCTTACATAATAAAATGCTCATTTCATTGATGACTATGAACAATATTTAATTTATAAAGAACTTGTGATCTATATATTCTATATTAACAACATATACTTAATACATAGATCACATATTTTATAAATATGAGCTCTTTAATATATATTCAATTATATACAAATAAAATTTATTAATCAAATAAAATATTCTTATACATACTTCTGGACACCATAAAAATATTACATGTTTAGAAGTCTATGATTCGTGAATCTATAACGACTTAAATGCCGCAAATTCATTCGGATGACTTGGCTTTTCTCTCTCTTGTTTGTCAATTTCGGTCGGTCTATTACCCCTTTAGCCAAAATGCCTTATGGAATATTCTTTGATCTTAATCTTAGGTGTGAACTGTGATGCGAAGTGTACTGGTTTTTTTACCTGCATTTAATTTGTATATGCATTAAAATGACATCGCGACACTGTTAACCGGTCTAGAACAGAAGACTTTGATTCTTTGTATTTATTTATGGAGACAATCTAACAACATATACTTGGAATGAAAAATAAATGACGAGCCAAGTGCCAAAACAGCACGGTAAGTCGTACTTGGGCATGAGTGGTGAAAGCTTTCGCCATCATTCATTGACTATGGCGATTCTGATCAATTGACGTTATTTGGACCATTAAGGTAATGGCTTTCCTAGTTGTCCATCACTTCTATGTGTAAAACAGCGGTGTTAATTTCAATATAAAGAAGAAGAAGCCAAATGTGGAACTATTGAACTTTTTATCTGAGAGTCGCAAACAATGAATAAGCCACAAAGAATAGTTTCTTCCAATCATCATCATTTTCTTTTAACAGTACTTATATTTATCTGTTGCATTTATGTATCTGCAGAAAAAGAACCAGTTGGATATGGCTACTCTGTTCGATCATCCTCCGTCGACTCCTCTCTCAAGTCGTTGACCGCTGAACTTGGCCTCATCAGAAGCTCCTCTGTATTTGGACCTGATATTCAAAATCTCTATCTTTTTGCCAGGTTTTATATATATATATATTTTTCTTGTTTAGGTTTAAATGGTCTTTTGATTCTACCCGCAACTGTTTGGGAAAATTATACTTACTGTTAGCAATAGCAGGACTTAACTACTACAAAATCTTTTTTCTTCTCTCAAGTTGTCAAATTCCAAGGAAAAATTTAAATAACAAGCAAACAGTTTGGTTGATACTAGTTACAAATTCTGATGAAAATATTAGAGTTCTTCTCTGGTGCTATGGTCAATATGTTTTAAATAATCCTATGTTATAAAGTCGAGCACTCAATTTTAGTTAAAAACAACATTTAGAAAGCAGTCCAGTGCTGGAGATTCCAAATCTAAAGATAATGACGAAGGTTTGCACCTGAGAATGATTAAAATATTATAAGCTTATGAAATCTTTTATTTGTGAAATTGAGATTTAGCTTGATTCATATAGTTATGCTCTGTTTCCCTGCAGCTTCGAAACAAATGAGCGCTTAAGGTTGAGAATAACAGATTCCAAAAAACAAAGATGGGAAATCCCACAAGAAATCATCCCCCGCCAATCCTATCCAACTCGGTCTCTGCGGAAAAACAACCTAAACCCACCGCTAAACTACATCCTCTCGAACCCCACATCAGACCTAGTCTTCACTCTCCACAACACCACCCCGTTTGGCTTCTCTGTGTCCCGGCGATCCTCCAGCGACATTCTTTTTGACACGTCTCCTGACACCTCAGATGCCGGCACATTCTTGGTGATCAAGGAACAGTACATTCAACTTTCTTCAGCTTTACCAAAACGAAGGTCTCATCTTTATGGACTTGGAGAGCACACAAAGAAGTCGTTCAAGTTGACACCTAATGAGACTTTAACTTTGTGGAATGCTGACTTGGCCTCTGCAAATCCAGATGTTAATCTCTATGGTTCTCACCCTTTTTACATTGATGTGAGATCGCCAGATGGGACAACTCATGGTGTTTTGCTGCTTAATAGTAATGGCATGGATGTTGTTTATACTGGCAACATGATTACTTATAAGATTATTGGAGGTATGATTGATTTGTACTTCTTCGCCGGACCTTTGCCAGATTCAGTGATAGAACAGTACACAGAGTTCATTGGTAGGCCTGCTCCTATGCCATATTGGTCCTTCGGTAAGTATTCAGTGCACATTTATTTGTGTTGTTATATTATGCTGGTATTTGATAAGCCACTTCATCTTGTTCCAAGTTGCAACTCAAAACTAGAGTAGAACTGTTAATGCATGGACATAGGTATCAGTAGTTTTGCATGCAGTTGTTAATAGCTTACTTTTTTTGTTTTAATTTTACATTTTTCTTTTCCTGCACATTGACTAAAGAAATGAAGTCCCCCCTCTGTGGTTGTTTTAGACAATTGAAAAGTTAAGTTTACAATGATCTATGATTTACATTGTAGAACCGAAATTGATTTGAATCATAACTTTTGGAACGAGGAAATCTCATACAATAGGTTGTGGATTTGGTTTCTTGGAAGATAATCTTTTTGGCTGTCAAATCTTTCTTATTCTTCTTGGTTAAGTCACTATAGTTCTCACTTGCTATACATCATATCATAGGTTTCTTGCTTCTTTAGGAAGGTTGAGATATTGTTGCTTTATCAGGAGCATGAAAAATATAGAATGATAACGAAGAAAAACATAGGAACAATTAATTGAATTTTTATCATAACTTAAAATAGAAGATTCAAAATATATTTATTATCTTCATAGTTTCCTTTCCTACCTTAACCAGATATGGGGTAAAGCAAGTCATTTGGCACCACTTTGATTAAGTAGCTGCAATTGTTCATTCTCAAAGATTTCTCTTAGATTTTGTATATGTGTGTGTATTGAGAGCTAAGCAAATGTGATAGCAAGACTATTTTTATGTTGTATCATCCTTCCCCATTGAATTTTGATTTCATGATGTACAGGATTTCACCAATGTCGATGGGGCTACCAAAATATCTCTGACCTTGAGGCTGTAGTTGCTGGGTATGCAAAAGCTGGTATCCCTCTTGAAGTTATGTGGACAGATATTGATTACATGGATGGATATAAAGATTTCACTCTTGATCCCATAAACTTTCCAGCGGACCTGATGAAAAAGTTTGTACATACACTTCACCATAATGGTCAGAGATACGTTCTAATACTGGATCCTGGTATGTGGTTAATCGTTAATGATTATAGACACCAAATACTGCTGAAACTTTTTACCATTTATTTATCTTGTTAGGCAAACCAGCCCAAAGCAAAGCTCATTATGTCACTACGTACTTAATAAATGTGTTAAGTTGCCCTTTCCCACAGGTATAAGTGTGAATAAGACCTATGGAACTTTCATTAGAGGGATGCAGGCTGATATCTTCATAAAGCGTGACAGCTTGCCTTACCTAGGTGATGTTTGGCCTGGACCTGTATATTTTCCTGATTTTATAAATCCAGCTGCTGTAACCTTCTGGGAACATGAGATCAAGACATTTCGGGATATCCTTCCCTTGGATGGGCTTTGGCTCGACATGAATGAGATTTCTAGTTTTATAACTTCCCCTCCCACAAATTCTACCCTTGATGATCCTCCCTACAAGATAAATAACGGTGGAATACAAAGACCAATTATTAATAAAACTGTTCCAGCAACAGCTACACATTTTGGAAACCTTACAGAATATAATTCCCATAACCTATATGGACTCCTGGAAGCCAAAGCTACCCACGCAGCTTTGATCAATGTTATTAGTAAAAGGCCATTTATTCTTTCTAGATCAACTTTTGTAAGCTCTGGAAAGTACACAGCACATTGGACTGGAGACAATGCCGCCACATGGGATGATTTGGCATACACAATTCCAGCCATACTAAATTTTGGACTTTTTGGAATTCCAATGGTTGGAGCTGATATTTGTGGCTTTCAGGAAAATACAACCGAGGAACTCTGCCGACGATGGATTCAGGTCAGACTATAAACCATGTTTCTAATTTCTAAAGATGGGAACCAATAATTTTTTGATACTGCAAATCCAAAGGAAAATGTACAAAAGGATCATTCTACGGGCAGTCCCCTGGTACCATTTAAAGTAATAATAATAACAAAATGTAAAATAGAACACAATTTTTTTTTCTTTATTTTATGAACTGTTTATTCAACTTATGTCCTAAATCGTTTGGAAATGCAGCTAGGGGCCTTCTACCCCTTTGCAAGAGATCACTCTGACAAGTATACATTCCGTCAAGAGCTTTATCTCTGGGATACAGTTGCTGTATCAGCCAAGAAAGTACTTGGCCTTCGCTATCAGCTACTCCCATACTTATACACATTGATGTATGAAGCACACAAAAAAGGAACTCCCATTGCAAGACCCCTTTTCTTTTCATTCCCTCAAGATGTCAAAACTTATGAAATCAGTACACAGTTTCTGATCGGTAAGGGCATAATGGTATCCCCTGTATTGAAGTCGGGAGCAATTTCAGTTGATGCATACTTCCCAAGTGGAAATTGGTTTGACCTCTTCAACTATTCAAACTCAGTGAGTATAAACCCGGGGAAGCAAATAACGCTTGATGCACCACCTGATCATATGAATGTGCATGTTCGTGAAGGCAACATATTGGCATTGCAAGGAATGGCCATGACAACTGAAGCAGCTCGGAAGACACCATTCCAACTCTTAGCTGTTTTCAGCAGTGATGAAAACAACACTGGCGAAGTTTTCTTGGATGATGGAGAAGAAGTGGAGATGGGAGAAGAAGGAGGCAAGTGGAGTAAGGTGCGATTTTATGTCGGAATAGTAAATAATAATGTTACTCTTAGATCAGAAGTTTTGAATGGTGATTTTGCATTGAGTCAGATGTGGATCATAGACAAAGTAACTTTTATAGGATTGGAAAAGTTCAAGAGTTTGAAGGGGTATACATTGACCACCACCTTGAGAAGAAAGTTGACCGAAAAATCTTCGGTTATCAAGGAAATTTTAAACAGTAATTCGCAATTTCTTACAATAGAGATCTCAAAGCTATCAGTACCTATTGGAGAAGAATTCAAGTTGGAACTGGAACTCACCAAGTAGTCAGACAGCTCTTAAAAGAACAAACGTTAAGAGGCATCAAATAAAATAAAGGGAAACTAGTATTAAAGAGGTATAAATAAACGCTCTTCTCGGTACCATGTACTTGATTTCAATTAGGACATCTTGTACCAAATTAGCTTCTTAAATCTTGCAAATATGTGTTTTGTTTATTAATTTAACTAAATTCTAGCAGCATATAAATGCCAGAACATGCTTTAATTAAAAAACAAATGTGTTGTTGAATCTGATTCTCATATCTGTAGATTGTTCTATGTCAGTTATTAAAATGCCTGATAATAATTTGTTAATTCTTTTGGGCATTCTTTTTTACTTTTCTTACTATGATGCATAACACAAAATTTGGCTTGTAAAGTTTCTAGATTTTAGGCATTAAAGTTTAAACCAAAACAGAAGCAGTTGTGGTTTCTTTTTCCCGAATTATAAGGTGACCCGCGAAAGTCGAATAAATTGAAAATTTCTACTTTTTATAGCAATATATATATATATATATATATATATATATGTATGTATGTATATATTGTCAAATGTGAACATATATATCTTTTCAAAATGAGGGTCTACAAAATGCTACCAGTGGAATTCTTTTGTAAATTCATTTTCAATTAAATTCCACTTGTGACATTTTATAGATTTACATATATGCAAGCGTATGCACTAGAGAAGAACTCTTTATACAAACATAATAGAAATTACTCAATGATTTCTATCTAGGAATAAAAAACAACCAATCGTGGGTGAAACTAGATCATTGGCCAATTAGGAAACAATTTCTCTATATAATTTTTAAAATATATCTGTATATATATGGTGTAATTTTCAAGGACTTTGTTCAACAGATTTTTCTTAAGAGTATACAACTTAATACAAACTCACTGGCTAATGAAGAACAAATAAGAAAATGTCATAAAACTCATGGGCAAATAGTGCCCTCTTCTCTTCTAGGTATAAAAGCGTGACTCATGCCAAACCACTAACGAGAGAGCGAGGATAACACTCTTTTAAATTGTCTTAGCCCTCTTTCTTTTGTCAAAATCAAAAATGTGTTCTACAAATTATTGAATTAATTTGTTTGTATGCGCAAGACAGAGAGTTAACTTCGTTGATTTATTAGAAAAGCTACTCAACCATTAAGAGTAAACCAGACAAAAAGTCTGGTGAATATTTACAACATACACCTCACAATTTATCAATCACTTGCATCAATTCTTCTTCAGATCAACTGTTGCAGAAGACAGATCTTCAGGTGACACTGGCTTGTGTAGCTGAAATTGAACAAATTTGTAACTTAAGTTGGTAGGAAGAATCTAGAAATAAATGTTAGTAATGTATCTTATTTTATTCTCTTGCAGCATTGATTTTCTTTAGCCAGGATTGGTTCCAGAATTATGATAGATTGGATTGAATATTTCTCCAAAACATCAATTTTGCATCAATATAATGCTCAGTAATAAGTGAGAAAATTGGCTAAATTATCCAGATTTAATGAATTAGCTGACTTGTACTTATGTAATGTAACCTGTTCTACTTCAAAATTATTTGCAGGTTGTTCAGCATATCAAATATGTTTTTGTTAAGACTATCATCTAATTTCAAAGTGAACCTGTCTGCAGCAAGTATACAGACTCCAGGTACAAATACAATAATGCAATGCAGCAGGGATGGAATGAGAAAAGACATTTTACATACAGATATCAAGTTTTATTCAACTGTTAAATATTCTAGAATTGCAAGTTATTACTGTTTAGTTACAAGTTCACTCCTAAGCATAAATTAGATGTGAATTATTTCATTAACCATTTTCTTCTTATTCTTATGTTTTCTTGCAATTATATTTTCTTGCGAAGTCTAACAAAGCTGCAATTCAAGTTTAAAATGTCTGATACATACACAAAGTATCCAGTATGCTTGTAGAATGAAAAAACAGATCAAAGCAAAAAGTTTGAAATCTGCATATGCCAAGGAAAAAAACAACTAATAAAAAGAACTTACCGCTTCTGAAACCGCGAACCAATGGAAAGAACGCAAAAGAACATCATCTTTTGAAGGAAAAGTGTCATGATTCCAAAACGTTAATTTATCAAATTTTGCTTTCATTTCCCAACAGTTTGAATTTTCTTCAGACAGGTCAGAAACTTTTCTCTTGCCAAGACTTTTCTTCCCTATAACAAAGCCTGCAGAACAAGAGTTTAATTAGTTCTTCAAAATTTGTAGTTACTCCTTAAGCCATACAAAATCGTTAAAAATCAAGATAATTCCTATGGTCAAATCAATATTAACTTCCCTACATAGCCTCTTTAAGGTGCCTTGGTTGTTTCATAAATAGGGATAGTAGAATTCTCCACGGGATTGAGACCTTGTGGGAACCCGGCCCCAAATGGGAAGTAATTCGGGTTGCATTTTAAACATTTTTTGGGGATGGGGCAGATTTGAGTACAGAAGCCAAATCCAAATTAAATTCGGGTTGGGTTTGAGAATAAGTTGATTTCCCCAAACCCGCCCCAAATACCCAATTTAAGAACAAAATTATAAAAAAAATTAGTATAGAAAATAATTACTTATTTATACAAATCAAAGTTGGCAACAAGCTAAATTCGGAAATATAAAATTTACTTACATTATATTTTAAAAAATTTAATTCTTATTCATATTTTTTTATTTTTTAAATATATTTAGTGTTAGACACTTGCTTTCAAATTAGAGTGAACTCATTTGTTGGAAAAAAAAAAAGATGAAGAGGAACAAACAAAAGAAGTAAATGATTTTAATGCTATTCTTAATTTCTTAGTCATCACTCATCTAACTCAAAATTTCTTTTAATTTGTGTTATAATTTTGCAAAGAATCTTAATGAAGACTTAATGTTTTGATTACGAATGAAGTATGATGATTTAGATGCCAAAGTTCAATTAAACCATTAATTTTTGTGATTTTTTTATTTTAATTCATATTATTGATTTTTAAAATTAATATTTGAAGACTTAATATAGTTTATATTTTCCTGTGATGTTTAAAATTTTTTTTTTTTTGTGTATATTATAATTGTACGGGATAAAGGACTATTTCACAAAATTAAATCGGTACAAATAAAAAAGTATTTAAGAAATTATAAAAAAGTTCAAGATATGAGATACTCATGGGGATCCCCATCCCCATTTAGGGATCTCCAACCCCAAACCCGAATTAAATATATCAGGTATAATGTGGTATAGGGATTCTCACCCGCCCCATTACCACCCCTATTCATAAAGGTAAGATGCTCAGCCAAGCCAGAGCCTTCTCCATTTTGATAGCATAATAGGCAGAGTTCTGATCAGGCTTCATGACATCATCAAAAGCAATTCCAATCACAAAATTCGAAAAGGAAAAAAAAGTAGGGAAAGATAACTGCCTACATTGGTCCATGGAGATATTGGACCTTGGCCGTTATATATGTATCCAAATACAGTTGATCATACTGGTTTACCAAGGAATAGGGAGTCGCTCAAACTTTCAGCCCCTAACGAGAAATAAGTTGCAATATTAAGCAGGAAACAAAGAGTCAGGTTGAGCCAAGGATGAAAATTTAGATCATTCTGTAATTATAAACAAGTTCACCAGCTAACCTAGTAAAAGCCTAGGTATTATTTTAGAAACACCACATTGATAGCTGAACTTTAAGTTGGCAGGATTAGCAACATAAATCTCAACCTGGGGTTGATTTGAATTGAACTGCTTAAGATGGGTTCATGTAGTGTCCTTCAGACCTGTTAGTCTAACCATTTCAGTCTTCAAGAAATCATAGTGAACATCAACCTTGAAAGCAATTGGAACTAAAAAATCATTTTGTCTAAATAAGACAGTATTGATGCTAGTCTATTACAGGCCATTCATAAGGATTAATCTCACCTTATCCCAGGGTCATAACAACCCAGTACGAATATAGATAGGTATTCTACAAATTATCTGGAATTAATGTGATATGTGCCAACAAAGTGGAAGACACAAGTCAGATACCAGTTAAAAGGGGGAATTAAAGCAGTTAAGAATTAAAGGTCCCAAACCTAATTGCAAAATCAATGTCACTCGCACAATACTCACACCGAGCATAAAAATTTCAAGGGAACAAGAAAAAAGGCATACCGGAATGGCCATGAGGAAGGGGAATTGTTACACCATGCAATTTCCGTCCTCTGAAATGTGCTTCCTCTATTTTGAATCCATCAACCTCAATCCCTACAAATTAAAACTCCAAAATAGAAACTTTCATCACTAAAAAATTAAAACACATAATCATATATAAACATAAACGTAGAGAGAATAGGAAAGTACGGGTGGGTTTGGGTTTGAAGTAGTCGGAAACGGCGCAGGGACCGTCGTATTTGATGCAGCAAGGGAGCTGGTGAACATAACCACTCACATTCACTACTGGATTCTTATCGTCATACTTTCCGCTTAGATTTATGCTCCCTATTGAACCTCCTGCTTCCATGAAAAAATTTCCTTTTGATCGCCTCACAGTAACCCTAACCCTAATTCTTTATCCACACCAAATTGAATTGAAATGACGCTTTCCCTTTTCCTTTTTAGACCCGATGGACCCCACGTTTTCCGCCGCTTTTTAGCCTAATCAAATAATACACATATGATGAACGGTTGATAAATAATTTATCATAATTTCAAATACAAAATTTAGGTTAAAGAAATAAAAGAACTGATTTTTTTTCTTTTAATACAAAATAAAAATGAGCATCTCAACTCATGTGAGATTATTACAAAGTCATTATATATTTTGATCATCGATCATTACACTTACATGGCAAACTCTAGAAGTATCTGATATAGTCTTATATTTTCGAATTCTCTATTCAACTTACAATTCAACAACAATGAATAAACAATTTTTCCAGAACAAATATCAACCATAATCCCCATTCAATCCCTCTATTCCCAAACAAAAATAAATTTTTTCTAAATGTCAAAAATAACCTCAGTCCAGAGAGAATCTAGATTTTACAATAAGTTTCCTTCCTAACCCGTTTGTAACTAACTCTCTACATTTCCGCATATACACACACAATATTTCTTAGATATCTAACTGCATCGTTACTTTGCCACCTCAGCAAGTGGGTTAGTAACAACCACATCAACTTCTTCTTGGTCAGTAAACAAGTCAGCAACAACCCCTTCAGCATCTTCTCCTCTTCTCCTATTTCTCCTGGCATAAGTAAAGCGGATTGGGGGTGTATCAACTCTCCCCGCCCAATGAGACACCTTGTCCTCAAGGTGAAATGAAGGGAATTGGTTGCGAATCATGTCATAAGGCTCCCATGAGTCATCACTTGGCGGTAACCCTTCCCAATGAGAACTTTTAAATCTGAATTCATATTGGCGGACTTATGTCTCAGGCCAAGAAGTTGTGAAGGTTGAAGAGGTAACTGCAAGTCAGAAGAGAGATGAGGTAGGATGGGTGTTGGGTTATGTTAAGATCCCTCCGATGCCCGAAGCTGGGATACATGAAACACAGGATGAAGTTTGACTCCATCTGGCAAATCCAGCTTATAAGCCACTACTTCAATTCGCTCTAAAATTATGAATGGGCCAAAATATCTAGGAGCCAGCTTATCATTCACTCACTGGGCTTGCAAATGTTGATGGTAAGGTTGAAGCCTTAAGTACACCCAATTATTGACCGCGTATTCAACCTCTCATTGATGGCAATTGGCAACAACTTGCATCATTTGCTAAGCACACAAAAGATGAGACTGCAGCTCTTACAACATTGCATCCCTTTCCCGCAACAATTGATCCACATCTATAATTGGAGAATTGTCTTTCTCATAAGGCAAGAGTGGAGAATGGTCTTTACCATAGACAATCTTGAAAGGAGTGGTGTGAGCCGAAGTATGAAATGAGGTGTTATACCAAAATTCTGCCCATAATAACCATTTTGCCCAACTTCGCGGTCGAGTGGAAGCAAAACACCGTAAATACGTCTTGACGCTCCTATTAACAACTTTAGTTTGACCATCTGTTTGAGGATGGTACACAGTGCTGAAGCGGAGTTTGGTATCTTGAAGACGAAATAATTTCCTCCAGAAATGACTAAGAAATATCTTGTCCTTGTTAGACACTATTGATTTTGGTACCTGATAAGGCATAATTGTATAAACTATTTTATCTTCCTAACTTGATATTTGTTCAATTTATCTCAATAATTGGGCCATTTATGCGTATTAATATTGTTTTATAGGTTGAAGCATTATCGGAGCAAAAATACCGAAAAACGGACGCAAATCGGAGCATTAGAGATAAAAATACGAATGGAGGCACTGTTGCTACAGTACCACTGTAGCAACAGTGCAGCGCCGCGGCGCCGATTGCAGAAACTGAGCGCCGCAGCGCCAAATCGCAGCGCCGCGGCGCCGGGACCTGGGCAACAAGTTTTGACAGGTTCCTGAAAATCAGGAAACCCAAAAGCAACCCAAAATGCGCCCTAATTCCGTGCTCTTACCTATTTAATTGCTCAAAACTTACATTTTGGGGGAGGACTCCAGCTGGGACAGCAGCTGGAAACACAAAGAAACACCTAACTTCTAAGTTTGAAGAAATCAAAGAGGAGGGAAGCAAGCTTCAACAACAAAGGCATTTGACAGGGATGTCTTCTTTGCTTTGATTCTTTACTTGTTGTAAGATGTTTAGTTTACATGTATTGATGGAATTAGCTTCAAGATTGTGTAGTTTAATGATGAGCTAATTTCGTTCATCTAGGATTACATCCTTGAACTCATTATGTGATTGATTTTAGTTCTCTCTTTTATGGTATTAATTCAGCTTTTGATATATTCATTGTGCTTGTGCTTAATGCTATTTGATTACTTGGCCAGTGGTTAAATTGATCTAGAAATGCTTAAATAAACTTGACAAAGGCATTTAGGTATTTAGTCTTAAGCATATTGATGCATGATCATAGTGTAGTACACTTGAGTTTCATATGAGATAGACATATACTCATAAGGCATGTATGGCTCATAAAACTTGTGCTTAATGAATTTTGTTCAATTTATTTATCATAGACATATAGATATTTGATTGGATGGAATAGATTCACTTGACCTGCAAAAGAGGCTTGTGATGTGTTGAGTGTTTTGGTCAATATATCAAGTTGAGAACCAATAAACATCAAAGAGATTCTGCTGAATTTATTTGCATAATGGGGGATAGTTTGTAATCCTAGGATTTCTCATATTGAATATAATTTGTTGGTAATTTAGTTTATCACTTAGCATAATTAAGTTGTTCTTTTACTTGAGTAGTTTAATCATCATACATTAAATCATTTTCTGGATAATAGTAGAAAGACACCATTTCGGTACTTAAACTAGAAAAGATAAATCATTCTCTGTGGGATCGACACTCTACTTATCATATATTACTTGTTGCGACAACGTGCACTTGCGCTAATTTGTGTTATAGAAATCACACAACAGTACCCCATGAAGTTTAACAATTTCTCTCACAAATTTGTCAGCCACCGTTATTGCCGTACACGGATGTTGAAGGCCTAAAAAATGTCCGTATTTGCTGAGACGGTCCACCACCACCAGAATATAGTTAAACCCTTCAGATCTTGGTAAGCCCTCAATGAAGTCCATAGAAATATCCTACCAAATCATGGACGAAATGGGCAGGGGTTGTAGCAAGCCAGCTGGCGACAAAGAAACATATTTATGCTGCTAATAGATGGTGCATTCCCTTACAAATTTTCTAATGCAATTTTTCATGCCCTCCCAATACCAATTCCTGGATATTTGTTTTTAGGTGGCAAAAAAACCTGAGTGCCCTCCAATGGTGCCAGCATAGAGTTCTTGGAGGATGAGAGGAATGAGTGAAGAATGGCTAAAAAGAATCATTCTGCCCTTATATAGCAAAAGCTCATGAATTAAAGAGTAATTTGGATACTCCTCAGAATGAGCTAGAAGAGCTGATTGAAGTTTTGCCAACTTCGGATCCTAGGTAACTTGTTGCTTTACCTTCTTCAAATAGGGAAATTCAGGGGCTGTTAGCGAGAGAGAGCATCATCTGCCTTGTTTTCCACCCCCAGTCAGTAAAGAATCTCGAATTGAAACCCTATTAGTTTCTGCAGCCATTTTTTACCCTCTGAGTTGAGCACCTGTTGTTCCAATAAAAATTTCAAACTGCGTTGGTCTATTTTAACAATGAATTTTCACCCCAATAAGTAGTGTCGCCACTTTTGAATGGCAAAAACAATGGCCATCAGCTTCCTTTCATAAATTGACTTAAACCGGGCTCCAGCCGGTAATACAGTGCTATAAAAAGCCACTGGTCTTCCAGCTTGAGACAGTACAACACCTAAACCATGACTTGAAGCATCTGTTTCAACAGTGAAATGGCTTTGAAAAATCCAGAAGAGCAAGAACAGGTACGGTGGTCATAGCTGACTTGAGTTTTTGAAAAGCTTATTCAGCATCAATGTTCCAATCAAAAGCATCTTTTTTAAGCTGTTGAGTTAACGGCCATGCAATTTTGCTATACCCTTTGACAAAACGTCTGTAGTAACCAGTCAGCCCCCTGTAACTCCTTCAACATTTTGAGAGATGGCCAATTCACCATGGCGGCTTCCTTTGAGCAATCCGCTAACACCCCTTCCTTGGAAATAATGTGCCCTAAATACTCAATGTTGGTTTGAGCAAACTAGCATTTTTTAAAATTAAGAAACAGTTGATGGTTTCTTAAAACACGCAACACCTTGTACAAGTGCTCCACATGTTTGGCATCACTATAACTATACACCAAAATGTCATTAAAAAATACTAAAACAATTTTTCTGAGAAAGGATTGGAATACCTCATTCATGACCGTCTGAAACGTCGCTGGGGCATTCGTTAAGCCAAACGGCATTACCAAAAATTCATAGTGGCCTTCATAAGTTCGGAAGGCCATTTTTTGAACATCCTCGGGACGAATTCGGATCTGGTGGTAACTAGATTTGAGGTCCAGCTTAGAAAAAATTGTTGACCCATTTAACTCGTCCAACAGCTCATCGATAACTGGTATTGGAAATTTATCTGGTATTGTCACCCTATTCAAGGCCCTATAATCCAGACAAAACCTCCAACTTCCATCATTTTTCTTGACTAAAATCACCGGGCTAGAATAGGGACTATTACTAGGCCGGATAATACCTGCCGCTAACATCTCTCTCACCAATTTCTCAATCTCAGTCTTCTAGCAATAAAGGTATCTAAATGGCCATACATGAACTGGAGCTGTCCCTGGTTGTAGGTGAATGGCATGGTCCCGACTTCGTATTGGTGGCAACCCCCATTGCCAATTGAATAAATCCCCAAATTCCTTCAAAATCCACTGGTACTTATAAGGACAATGAACATCACTCAGTTCCTTCATGTCTTTCCCCAATTTTAACTCCAACAAAAAAGCATTTCCTTCCCTCCTTACTTTTTTCTCCATTACCTTCAATGTAACTAAAGATCAGGTAAGCGAAGAATCCCCTTGTAAAACCACACTCCTTCCCTCTGTAACAAATTGCATCCTTAGAGTTTTCCAATTTACAGTCATCTGTCCTAAAGTTTCCAGCCATTTTATTCCGAGAATGACATCCGAGCTGCCCAGCTCCTGAGACAGGAACTCTTCCAATATTTCAACCCTTTGAATCAAAACCAACACCTTTGCAAATTCCCTGTCTTTTGACTGCTTGACCCATGCCCATCACTACTCCATACTGGATAGTGTCAATTTGAGGTATCTCAAGTTGTTGGACCAGTAAGGTAGATAAGAAATTGTGAGTCGCGCCACTGTCCACCATCACCATTACCTCATATTTGAGAATCGCTCCTTTCATCTTCATTGTTTTGGGCCCTGTTAGATCTACGACTGAATTCAGCAAAACGGCTACAATAGGCTCGGCTACTAGTTCTTCTGAATTAGGTTCTTCACATTCCTCACCTACTCCGTCCCAGCAATAATTCTCTTTCTCTACCTCTCCTAGAGTTCCCTCACTAATCTCCCCTCCACTTGTCAACAACACCTGTAACTCAAGCTTCTTACAAATATGTCCCACATGATACCTCTCATCACAACGGAAACATAACCCTTTCCTTTTTCTTTCGTTTGCCTCTGATTCTGACAGTCGACAAAATGGCGGCATGTATGCAGTCCGGTTCATCTTGGTTGAGAGTAAGAGGGGAGCCGAGTTGTGTGGAATTGGTTTTGGTCGTGTTTATCGGGTCGTAGGATTTCAGGTTACTAGGTTTTGGATCGGGTTTGTTTGGTTAGCAAAATAAGTGTTTGGGAGCTTGTTTGGAATTTTATTGGAGGTGGGCTAAAAGCTAGTTGACTGAATTCCAGGTTTTTTAGCAAGGTTAAAATGGGCCAGGGTTGGGTTATAGTTCAAAGATGAGGGAGTTGGGCTTTTATTTAAATTACTAGGTCCACTAGCTCGCAGCAAGCCCACGACTTAGTTTCTATCTTCAATTCTTTGGGCCAGGTCTATGATATTTGCTAAGCCCATTGGTTGCCAGACCCTAATCTCAGCTCTAATCTCTTCCTTCAGCCCACAAACAAGCCTACTTTTTAGAATTTCTTCAGAAACTGAAGTTAGAGAGGCGGCTACCACCTCAAAATCGCACCGGTACTCCGCCACCATTGTTCTCTATTTCAAAGCCATAAATCGGTCATAGAGGGACACAAATTAATACTTGTATCCATCATAAATACCCTTCGCACTATGATACATAACATCTTGTTGTAAGGGTCATGAAGTGATTCAAAGTCTTAGGTAAAAAGAAGAGACAACTGTGGAATTGTTTTAATTAAGTTAGAAGAATCAAAGAACTTTGATTCAAAAAAAAAAAAAAGAGAAGACAATATGGAACAATAAAGTTGTAGAAAAGTTAGGTTCAAGGAAAATAAGTTTGGGGGAGTGGACTGAAGCAAGAAAGAACAGAAGTGGTCCTTAGACAAAAGAGGTTATGGTTATAGTGCAATTTGAACTTAAAATTTTTACGTATTGTCACACCTTAACCCAAGTTTTCATTACAAGCTAATCAAAGTCCTATTTGATCCCTTATTATATACTTGTTCTACATTAGTGGAGATTGCTATGAAAAACAAGCTTATGGAGAATTATTTTGGTCTTGATCTCTCTTTGATAAAAATAAGATGTTTGAAAATACAATTGATGTGCAATTAAACAGCTCGACACACACTCACAAGTAAAGGATTATAAGATAGATATGAGCATGATGATTAGAGTGTAAGCATGAATAATTTTTTAGTTTGAAGATTTCATAAGTGTAATTCACCTTTTGAGACAACTTACAAATTTCTGATCGACCCGAGCAACTCATGGTTTAAATGAGGTTAAGAGGGTGTTTTTTTATAGTTGTTTTGGCACCTTGTTAGTGTGTTCTTATTTTTCCCAAGGATGAGCAAATATCTTAAGTTTGGGGGTTTTTGATAATAGCAAAATGACAATAGTATTTTAGCACTCTAACTTGGGTATTTTTGCATTAGTCCATTAATATTGGGCTACTTATATATGGTTTTAATCTTAAATAGGTGCATGAAGGAAAATATGACACATAGGATCAAACGGGAGGCGATTCGGATGAGAAATGAGTGAGATGCGCTCGAAAGACAAAAGTAGCGCAGCAAGTGGCTGGGCGCTGCTGTCCCCAAGGCTGGGCGCCGCAGTGCCCAGATCAACGAGTGAGTGCTACGGCACTTAGCACCCAACATTGCGGCACTCATCGATGTCTTGACAAACTTGGTGCTCATGCCCAGTGCTGCGACGCCCATGCGAATACTTAAATACCCCTCTCAACTCTCTTATTTTCCGGTGGATTCGAAGCTCTTCGCGCCTAGGATTTCTCATATGAACAAAAATACTATTTTGAGGCCAAAATAGAGAGACTTATCAAGAATAAAAATGCAAGCAACGAATACACATTCAAGTCAAGAGATCAAAGTAAATTTATTGAAGACTAAAGATTAAAGAATCAATTCTTGGGCAATCAAGACAAGATGAAGAAGAACCACTCAGGGCATCACTTGTGTTATTTTCTTCTTTAATTTTAAGAGATGATCTTGTTCATGATATTTTTATACTTTCACTTTGATATTCTTATTTTGAACATGAGCTAAATACTTTTGATCTAAGGTTAGACATTCTTGAACCTAGTATGTAATTGACTCTTTTAAACTCTTAGTTATGAACTTTTACCTCTTAATTGATTCAATCTATTTATGCTTAATGCTTTCATTATACTTGATCACTATTTTGATTGTTTAGGAACCATGATAACTTTGACAAAATGATGCATGTGTTTAGCTTAGGGTAGATTGATACGTGATCATAAAGTAATATCTACGAATTCTATCTAGGTTAGATATATACCTAGGTGGCATGACTTTTGTACAAGTTCTAGAAATGCATTTTTCGTGGCAGAAAGTTTGCCACGTAAAACGAGATTGTTATTTTTTTATAAAAAATTATACTTGATTCAAAACACTATCTTTATTGTTTTGGTAACTTTTGAGCAAGTTTAAAAAGTATTTTTTTATGAAAAAAAAGTTCGTGATACAAATGAAGTCGTTAGTTTTCTATTAAAACTTATATTTTGACTTAGTACATCATGTTGGTGTTATTTTGATAAATTTTAACCAATTTTTTTAACAAAAAGTTCGTGGCACAAAATGAGGTTGTTAATTTTCTAATAAGAACTTATATTTTGGCTCAGAACACCATATTTGTGTTGTATTGGTAAGCTTACAATAAATTCTTTTTACGACGAAACGTTCATAGCATAAAATAAAGTCATTAATTTTGGTTGAAAACACTGTGTTGATGTTATTTTTTATTGTTATTTTATAGATTTGGAGTCAATGGAGCGATTGGAAATAAAAATCTAAGAAAAACAAGGCAAAACATAAAAATGCTATAGTAACATCACTACAGTATTTTATGAACTGAAGCGGTGAACAATATTTTGCCTCAGTGACAATTCCAGGGCCCCAACGCCCAAGACATCTCACTGTAATGCAAGTAAATAGTATACAGGAACAGTGTCTCATACCCCGTGAACAGTACCCGCACTACAGTATTTTCGTTACATCAATAAATAGTGTTTTACTGCAGTGATGAATAGTACAATTTTTTCTAAACCTAAAAGAAATACAACTCTAAGACTTAGGGCTCTATGTAAAGGCCACTCATTTTATGCCTAAAAAAGCAGACAACTTATGGCTCTATGAGTCACAACATATTAAAGAAGAGCAATTTTAGAGAGGGGAGTAAGGGAAATTCAAGGAAGTAAGAGATTATTGGCGAATTTTTGGCGTATCAACCAATTGTAAATTGACGTCTATATTGGTTTGCTTTTGGTTGTATCATGTTTATTTGTTTTCAGCCATAATTCTCTTGTTACCATGACCTAAATTTATTTTCTAGGGTTATTACTTAAACTTAATATGTGAGCTTAATTGTTGAATCTTTTTAATATTTATTTGAACTCAATTCTTCATTATTCAAATTATTTGTTCTTACTTCTTCATTATATATGATCAATATTATGATTAATTTGGTAATACTTTGATAAACTCAGAAGATGCATCATTTTATTTAGACCTAGATAATTTGATGCATGATTGTAGAGTAACATTCAATGTTGCATATGCAAGTTTTGAATTAGGATATGAATGTACCTAATTAGCATGTATGGTCAATAAAACTTGTTCTTGATTAATTTTAATTTATTACAAGTACCATAGGAATATAGGTATTTGGTAAATTAGAATATACTTGCATAAACTTAGGAGAAGCTTGTTAATATATAAGTATCTTGACCAATAATAAGAATTGAGGGATATAAATATTGAAATGATTAATTTTTGGAAAATATTTTAAAGGATAGTAATTAACACTAGGCTTTCTCTATATTGTTTTTATTTTATTTTATTTGAGTTGTGTCATTTATTTTCTGCCTTTTTATTTTACTTAAATTTATTACAAAATTAAGATTTAATTTTTCTAAATAATTACATAAAATACATAATTTTGGTACTTGGTAGAAAAGAAAAATTATCCCTGTGGGTTTGACATCTGACTTTATAAGTTCTTTTAGTACTTGTTATGATAGCGTATACTTGTACTTAATTTTAAGATATAGAAATATCACATCAAGTTTTTGGCGCCGTTGTCGGGGATAATATCTTATCTTCGCCAATATTAATACCAATCTTTCTTATTTTTATTTAAGATTTTTTATTATTTTATTTTTCATATAAGTCCTTTTTTCTTTTATTTTTATTTTTATTTTTGTACAGTTGCTTTTCAATTCTTTTCATTTTTGTTTTTTAAGAAATCTTTCAGAGCTATATCATGGCCTATCAATTTCAGTTTCAGCAATAAGTAGCAGAACATAGACCTTTAAGAGATTATTCAATCCCAATGATTAACAGCATTCAATCCAACATATGCCGGACAACGATAAACACCAATTACTTTGAAATTCAACAGAAAATAATCCGAATGTTGAAAGACTTTGTTCAGTTTAGTGGACATCTATGCGATGATCCAAATGACCATATCATAAATTTTCTATAGGTTTGTGATTTGTTCAAATATGATGGAGTCTCAAATGATGTAATATGATTACGGTTGTTTCTTTTTTCACTTCGAGACAAGATGGAGTTGATTGATGTCTTTACCATCAGGCTCAATTACAACATGGGATGACTTGACCCAGAAATTCTTATCTAAATTCTTTCCACCAGCCAAGATAGTAAAGATGAAGAATGACATCACTTTTTTTCTTACAATATGACTCGGAAACACTTTATAAAGCATAGAAACGGTATAAAGATATGCTGAGGAGATGTCTACATCATGAGATTCCAAAGTGGTTACTTGTACAGACGTTCTATAATGGCTTAATGGGGCAGTTGAGGACCATAATAGATGCCGTAGCAGGGGGAGCATTAATGAACAAGTCATCTAACGAAGCATATGACCTGCTAGAGGAAACGGCATCCAATAGCTATCAATGGCCAGCAGAGAGAACAAACCCAAGAAATATCACATGCATATATAATGAAAGGGCACTCATCTCACTAATTGTACAAATTAACCTATTGACAAATAAAATCAATGCCATTAAAGATAATACTATAAAGCGAGAACCTATCATTTGTGATTTATGTGATATCTATCTAATGGCCAATGCATAGAGCCTATACACTATATGAAGAACTATCAAGTACAACAACATAATCCCTACATCAACTTCTACAATTCAGATTAGATAGACCCTCATAGCATGCCAACACAATCTCAATAATAGATTGAAGAGAAACCAGACCTAGAAGAGATGTTTTTGTAGTACATGAAGCAGACAGATGCCCATTCTTCAAAGCTAACTATCCTTTTTAAGAACATTAGAGATTCAAGTGAACTAATTAGTTGCATCATTAAATAATCATCCACAAAGGCCACTGATCAGTAACACAGAGATGAATCCAAGAGGAAATAGAGAGCAATGCCAAGAAATCACTTTGAGAAGTGAACAAGAACAGCCAATAGCCACTGAAGCCTCTCAACTTAAGAATATGAGTCAAAAACAGAAGAAAATGAATTAGTGGCACTTTAAAGCAAAGACAATTCATACATTCCACTGCCACATTTCCCACAAAAACTCCTAGAGAAGAACCTTAAACATTAGCAATTTTTCAGTAATATCTCTCAATATTTCAAGGTTAACATGGTAATTCTTAAAGATCCACCACCACCTCCTAAAGTAAAACTAATGGAAGTCCTTCAACTACAAGCTCATACAAAATTGTGCAAGTTAAAAAAAAATAAGGGGCATGATAAGATAATGGAGAGGTAGATTGATAATGGCTAACAAGGTGCAATATTCCTGTATAAGATTAAAATCTTTCCGGTAAGGTTTAAATCAAAGAGGGTGGGACCGATCTACAATTGTTTTTCATGGAGCTGTGAAAGTCAAAGAAGAGGAATACTAATGTTCTTAGACATAGATTGAAGTTCTATAGGCTCGATACCACTGATATGCAATTTGATCCTTTATGAGTCAAGAAATAAGACATCAAGCTGTGATATTAAATCAAACGCTTCTTGGAAGGCAACCCAAGTAATTTTTATTTTTATTTGCTTATTTTCAGTTTTAGTTATGTTACTTTAATCTACCCAAAAGGCTTTATACTAGTAGAGATATAGTTCACTTTTTATATACCTATGATCCCCAAATTTCGTATTAATGTGGAACTTTTTTTCACTTCCTTAACAATTCTCACCTTGAACAAAGGACCACTGAGCCTCCCCTCAAACGATATCCCATCCATCTATCTTCTACACAGAAAGATCTTACTCTCTTTTGGTACTTATCTTCTGCTTATCTTGACTGTATTGTGGGTGCATGCCTTACGTGAAGCGCAAGAGTACTGACTACCTCAAGAGCCCACTATATCAGGTAAACTCCCCATCACTGCGTTACAGCACACACCTTATGTAAAGTTCAGAGCACACTACTACCTATCCACAGAGCTTAACCATAGATTCCATTGCAACTAAACCTTGGCATACCAACCTCTCTATCTTTTTGTTCAGCACCAAGGATTTTTTTTACATGACTAACTTTTGAGGCATGGCTCTGATACCACTTGTAATGAACCCAATAAACCAGACATATCACCACATTGGTATGATATTGTCCACTTTAGGATTAAGCCCTCATGGTTTTACTCTTGGGCTCAATCCAAAGGGCTTCATACCAATAAAGATATAGTTAACTCCTTATATACCTATGATCCTCCTCATTTCTTATCAATGTAGGACTTTTGTTTGCTTTCTTAACAATTGGAATCCATTGGTAAAAGAAAACCTTGCATGGATTCAAGGTATATTTTTATTTCTTATTAATTTTTATTTATTTTAAACAATAACTTTATATATTCATAAGATCTTACGATAAAATTTTCATATCTAATGAAAACAAAGATTAAAAAAAAAATTTATATTTTGTTGCGTTCTGAATGTCATAACACCAATAACATACCACAAAATAAGAGATGAAAGCAAGAATTAAAAATTATGATCAAGACTTGCACATCACTCAAAAGAGAGAAAAGAGATCTAAGGTGTGTTCTTATTTAGTTTTTTTATCTTTTTTATTCATTATGATCTTGTTCATAATGTTTTCTATTCATTACTTTGATAATTTTAGATTAATGATGAACTAAACCCCTTTTATCAAGGGTTAGACTTTTGAACCAAATATGTAGTTGGATTTTATTTACTCTTAGTTTATGAACTTAATAGATTAAATTGATTTATTCTATCTTATGTTTAATGGTTTCATCATATCTGTCTAATATTTTGAATGATCAAGGAACCTTAATAAACTCAAAAGAGGAATTTATGTGTTTAGCGTAGGATAGTTTGATGTATGATCATGGGGTGACAGCTATATGTGTGGGATCCACCAACTCCTTAGTCCACCGGTTGGATGACACATCAGAGCCACTGATGTCCCAACACACAATTCTCAGGTTACTTGCGCCCCCAAGGAATCGAACCCCCGCTCCCATCTCTATGGAGGCCTTATAGGCCTTTAGAGGTTTGTCCTTATACCTATTAGGCCAGTCGGTGGACCAAGAAGTTGGTAGGTCCTACACACTCTAACAGAAAGGTCGACCTTTTTATAAAAGTATGTGGAGCCCACCCAACACATTGAGTTCACTAGGGTATCAACTAGCACACCACCACACCCCCTCCAGGTTACCTGCGCCCTCAACCAATATTGAATCTGGGATCTCATCCCTTATGGGCCTTTAAGGTTTGATAGTTATACCCACCAGGCTGGGCGACCCAAGGTGTTGGATGGGCTCCCCACGCTCTCACAATAAGTTTCATGTAAGATAGAAATATACTTTAATGGCATCTATGGTATTACTTAGACCTGTTTTTAATGAATTATATTTTATTCAGATTACCATAGACATATAGGCAATTGTTATGGTATAATATAGTCACTCGACTATCGACTGAGATTTGTGATGAAATTAGAGTCTAGCTAATAATTGTTATTAAGGAATTAACTAAGAGATTAATAAGTCCAATGAAATATTAAGGAATAGTTAAAACCCTAAATTCCTTTTGATTAGTAAATTTAACCTTTGCTTGCTTTCGATTAATATTAGATTTAATTTGATAAATATAGATTAATTACATAAAGTCATCTTTTGATTTATCTGGATAAAAGTATGTATAACTAATTTTATTACTTGATTGAAAGAGATTGGTTAAATAAGTCCCTGTGAGAATAATATCTGAACTTTAATCCTATATTATTTGATACGATAATGTGTACTTGCACTTAGCTTTTATTGCATAAATCAATTTCAACTACTTTTTTTTGTAAAAAAAAAAGTCGTGATGCAAAATGAGATCGTTAATAAGTAATAAAGTGGTAAAACGAGTGTCGATCCTATAGGGAATTTAAATTTATCTCTAACCAAATACTAAATTTGTGTCTTCTAGTCTCTATCAAGAAAATAAAATTATTTATCAAATTAAACTAATCTAAAGCTAAATCTAACTGAATATTGAAAATCTATTTAATCAAGCAACTTGTTATGAATATCAATATGGAGAAAACCTAGGATTATAACTATTTTTCAATAAGTTACTTAAAATAATTATATTCCTTTTATTAACCCTCAGTTTAATTATTGATCAAAACTCTAATTTTGTTACAAGTCTTTTCTGATGGTCAAGTGAATATATCTTAGCCCATTAATTACCTATATTCCTATTGTAATCAAATAGAACTAAAATTCATTAAGAACAAGTTTTATTAACCATACATGCCATACAGATACATTCTTATTCTATATGAAACTCACAACCACTTTGCTATAATCATGCATCAAACTTCCTTAAGCTACACAAAGATGCCTTTTCTAACTTTATCTAAGTGCGTCATGAATTTTTCGTTATGAATAGAAATTGTTACAACTCACTAAAATATCACCAACATTGTGTTCTGAGTTAAAATATAAGGTTTTGTAGAAAATAATGCCTAATTTTGCATCACGAACTTTTCACTGCAAAAATAATTGGTTAAAACTCACTAACATGGTCATTTAAGCCAAAAAATAAGTTTTGATAGAAAAACAACAACTTCATTTTACTTTAAGAACTTTTTGTAACAAAATAAAATTACTTAATACTCACCAAAAGAACACCAACATGGTGTTGTGAGTAAACAATATAAGTTATTATAAAAACTTAACGATCTCATTTTGCATGATTTCACCGCGAAAAGAAATTTCTTAAAACTCACCAATAAAATAATAACACGGTATTTTAAGTCAAAATATAAGTTTTTATAAAAAAAAATAACAAACTCATTACGTCATGAATTTTTTGTTACAAATAGAGTTTGGTTAAAACTCACCAAAATGTAACCAACACAGTGTTTTAAGCCAAAATATAGTTTTTATAGAATAATAACGCCTAATTTTAAGTTATGAACTTTTCATCGTGAAAATAATTGCTTAAAACTGACCAAAACAATAGCAACACGGTGTATTGAGTCAAAATATAAGTTTTTGTAAAAAAAAAATCACATTTTGCATTTAAAAAATTTGCGTCATGAAAAATACTTTTTTTTAAAGTTGCTCAAAATTTACAAAAACAGCAAACATGGTGTTTCGAGCCAAAATATAAGTTTTCATAAAAAAATAAACGACCTTATTTTATGTCATGAATTTTTCATCATAAAAAGAAATTTCTTAAAACTATAAAAACAACAACATGGTGTTCTAAGTAAATATAAGTTTTTATAGAAAATTAACAAACTCATTTTGCATCATGAATATTTTGTTGCAAAAAGAAATTGTGTAAAACTTACCAAAACAATACCAACCCACTCTTATAAGCTACAAAAAGAAATTTGTTAAAACTCACCAAAGCAATAAGAATATAGTGTTATGAGTCAAAATATATATTTTCAAAGAAAAATAATAACCTTAGTTTACATCACAAATTTTTTTTCCAAAGATAATTGCTTAAACTCACTAAAACAATGCTAACACGGTGTTCTGAGCCAAAATATACATTTTCATAGAATAATAATCTAATTTTGTGTCATGAACTTTTCATTATGAAAAATATTTTTATAGAACTTGCTCAAAATTTACGAAAATATTCAACACATTGTTTTAAGGAAAATTTTAAGTTTTCATAGAAAAACAACGACTTTTTTTAGCATTACAAACTTTTTAACGCAAAAGGAAATTGGTTAACCTTTTTTTTAGCACACTCATGAATTAAAAGAAAGTACAATGAACATAAAAAAAAAAAATAAGCACACCACTCAAAGAATACAATAAGAGTTATAGGCTATTTCTTTGAACTCAACATTCAAGGAATCCACAAAAGAGATATAGGGTTCTAAAGAGACACTAACCACCAAAGCTCTCAACAAAACTAATATTTTTAAAACTTATTTGCTCAGCTCTCATCCCTTTGACGTAGGACAAGCATTAATAGAGATCACTAGTTCACATATATGAAAGATTGTTGATATTGTTCAACAAGACGCAAAGAAGAATAAATCAATCCAAGAAATAAGTTGAAAATAACAAACTTGAATCTTGAACTTAAGGAAGAAATGACAAGGCTTTTGTTTGAGGTGTTCTTGCTCTCTTGTTATATGGCAATAAAAATAGTAAGTCAGAATGTTTTTCCTAAGTAATACACTTAGGGTACCTTATACACTAGGAACATCCCTCTTAGTTTAGGAAAGCCTACTTTGAAAAGTATTAGATTTCTAAAACAAATAAAATCTTAATGTAATAATAATTTAAACCAAATAAAATAAGGAAACATTAATTTAGGAAACTAATAAAATGATGAAATACAAGAATCATTGATAAGTTAGAATCTGCATGAAGAAAGTAAAAGGAGTACGTAACAATGTTCTAGTATTACAAGGAAAGAGATCACGTGTCAATGTGCATTATGGGCTGCATGTTCTTAATTTGTTACTCATTATTCTCCTCTACTTGCAAAGATTCATCCTCAAGTGATCATACACCCTGCTTCTGGATAGAAATAGGATAAATATGCCAAATTGAATATCTTGGAAATGCTGATGTTTGCTGAAAGTTCAAAAAAATATATAGTGTCATTGATTTAATTGGGCATGGACCATACCTTTTCGATTTATGTTTTCCATGAACCCCAGTTGTGATTCTCTCGTTGTGAAAATAAATCATGAATTGATCTCCAACTTCAAATTTTTGAGGTTGCCTATCTTTATCCACCACTTGCTTGTATTTTTTATTCTGATCTTCTAAAGTATAACATACATCTTGGAACCTCTCCACATAACTTTTGGCCAAAGTAAAAGCAGCTGAGGATCTTGTGCCAGAATGAAACTTTACGAGATCCACAATATGCCTCAACATTTTGATGTAGACTATAGAAAATGAACTTCTCCCTATTAAATGATGCACTGAGTTATTGTGGGCAAACTCTGCTTGAGCTAAGGCAGCGTCCCATTAACTCGTCTTGTCTCCATAATACATCAAAGTTAGTTACCTAAGGATCTGTTCACCACTGCAGTCTGATCATCAGTCTGATGATATGTTGTACTTTAGAACTTAAATTCAGTTCTAAATCTTTTCCATAAAGTAAGCTAAAATTCTACAAGAAATTTGTTGTGTGATGAGAGTAATTTAAATATGTATTTCAATCCCATGGTATCTTTGGAATTGTCTATTTTTCGAGTAATTTCAGAGTTATTTATGCTTTGAATGTTGTTTTTACAGGGTTTATCATGATAATATGGGTTAGAAATAAATTGGAGCAAAAAAAGTCACAATGGGAGTCAAAAAGTGAAGATCCTAATTTGATGAAAAAATGGAGGTGAATTTCCTAGTGTTTAAACCCTTAAAGCTGCAACATTCATAAATGTTGACGAAAGCTCTAGTGTTTAAATCCCAAAGTAACAACATTCATATAGGTTGATAAACGTCCTAGTGAGCATTCCAAAGGGGTCTACACTCCTACAATCTAGGAGAATGTTAGGACATTGAGAATGCCCCAGGGTTGAAAAAGATGAACACTACAGCGCTAGGGCAAATTTCCATCGAACGCCCCTGTGTTGGAAATTTTACTACATCATATAAAAACTCACTTTTTGCACTCTTGAGGTGGTTTAGCTGGCCACTAACCTAACTTTAACCCATTTCTCTCAATCCTAACACATTTCTAACTCAGAAATTATCCTATATTGAGCAAGAAAAACTTTGAAGCTATTTTAGAGATGGATTACACAAAATCAAGAGTACATTGGCTAATCATTGGAGGAATCAACCAACATCAAAGATTGAGTGAAGACCACTTTGTCTTTATAATTTTCTTGTTTGATTAGGTTGTATCATGATTATCATTGTACTAAGCCATAAAACTTTTATTATGTTGATTTAATTTTGTTATCTAGGATTATAGTTGTGAATTCAATATGTGTGCTTAATGTTTTTGATCCTATTATTATGAACTCAGTTTATTATTCAATTTTTTTATTCTTGATGCTTTCAATATACTAGAATAGTGATTGAATGATTAGCAAACACTAGGATAAACTTAGAAACTGCATCTTAGTGTTAAGCCTAGGATAAATTCATGCATGATTATAGAGTGGCATCTATAAGTTTTAATATAGAATAAGAATATACCTATATGGCATGTATGGTTAATACAATTTGGTCTTAGTGAATCTTAATTTATTAGAATTATCATAAGAATATAAGTAATCGATAGATTAAGTTATAGACTCTAGTTGGGTTGTAGCAGGAGTTTAGGGAGTTCAGAGACATCCATTACTAGTGGATGCAGTTATAGGCAACTAGCAAAGAAGTAGACATCAGCCACCTCATACCGAGGATGATAGAGTAGACCATTGCCCTACCACCCAATGTCGTATTTCCTAAGTATGATGATGAAGATGGGGATCGCTCTAACTTGAAGTTTAATCCTGCTAATTTTAGGGGCATCTGAACCAATGTTACACATTTTATAGAAGTGCTTTAGTTTCACTTTTGATTCTGTTACGATGGGAACCATGTCAGATTTTTAGTTAGGGGTAGGAAAACACTTCCTATATCTTGCTTACTCGACTTGTACTCTTATCCTTGTTTTATTGTTATTTTATTGTTGTTTTTTGTTTGGTTTTTCTTTATGATTTGAGTTAGGTATGGGAAAAAGAAAAACAATAGTAATATGACTTGGTTTATTCATTTTGAAAAACTTTATGATGTCTATTATATGCTTTTTCTTGTGTTTGGGCTGGGTTGTGACAATGATTTCTAGTCCATGATAATAATTTGAAATATTTCTTTAAAAACTTATTTTCCAAGTCCCTAAGAAACAAAAAATACTCGAAATGATTCATGCACAAAAACTTATACAAAATTTGACCTTGTTTGTGATCACCAATTTTTTAGCGCTTATATAAAGCTTGTGTTAGTTAAATTTTTGCTTAGAATTGCTCATGCTTAAAGTAGTACACCACAGTCTTGATGACCAGGCAGTCTAGAACTAGTTGATTACAGCTTGAAGTGAAATCCTAGGAAGCATGTGAACTGGTCTAGGAAATTAGGTCATCTTTAGACTATTTGAGGTTTTTAGCCTACTATGAATTTACATTGATCCCTAGTTACCCTAATTGAGCCTTGACTACCCCTTTTCTTAAATAACCATATTACAAGCCTAAACCTTGATTTAAGTACCCCTAATGCCTTTAACAATGTGAACAAAGAGTATATCGGGAATGTATTGAGTACCACATGAAGTTTAGGGAAGAATAACTTCAAGTTTGGAAGAGTAAAGCTTAGTTTATTCAAAACAAAAAAATTGGAGTAATTAAATAAAAAAGTGGTTCTAATAAAAAGGATTAAGTTTGGAGGGGAGGAATTAAATCAATGGTAGCAAATTCAAATGGTCGCCAAGAAGACTTGGTGTTCATAGTATGAATGAAGCTGCATTTTATCCAAATAATCCACCTTAACCCTAGCACCACATTACAAGCTAATAAAAGTTCTAATACATACCTATTCGTGTAAATTTCTACATTATTGGAGAGTTGTATGAAAAACTAACTTACGGCAGTGTTCTATAAAATAAAGAATGTTGAGATAAAACTTTTTCTATGCAATCTTGAGTATTTGAGCTAATCTAGGTGAAATTCAATTAATACTTGCTTATTTCATACACACAAGGTTGATCACTTTTGAGGAATAATGAAAGTGTTTAATTACGGTGTTTATGAATTTTTTAGATTTATTTATAAATCCAAAGGATTTGAAGATAAGTGAGCCAGTTTTTAAGACAAATCTATTGACTATTTGTTTGGATAAAGGGAATAAGATAAAATTTTAATAGTTGGTCAAGAATAATAACAATTTCTCTCAAGAAAGATACTTCACTCACTCTGTATTACTTGTTTATAATAGCGTGCACTTGTGCTTGGTAATCGTACAACATTGTCCTTGTCTAAAATAACTCTAAAAGGAATACCATGTAAACATACCACCTCTTGAAAAAAATAATTTGGCAACATGGTGGGCTTCTGTTGTCTTTCTACAAGGGATGAAATGTGTCATCTTGGAAAATTGATTAATAACTAAAAAAATATTGAGTCCTCAATAATATAATTACAAAATCCATAGAAATATCATCCTAAAGGGCATTAGGTATAGATAAAGGCATATATAAACCAATGTTGTGTGCCTGACCTTTTTGCTTCTCTAACATATGGGACACCTCTACACAAACTTGTCCGCATATCTCTTTAGCTTTGGCAAATATTATCTCTCCTCCAAAGTTGGCCATGGTCTTGTCTCGTTCTATATAGCCACTTAAGTCACCTAAATGCATCTTCCAAACAATCTTCTCTCAAGAACTCCTTGAAATGCATAAGCGATTTCCTTTGAACATGTAATTGTCATGAACTATAAACTCTTTATTTAGCTACCTCATGAGATGTTTGGACCAGATCTACCCGAAGTCCTTATCCTTCTCATATTTAAAGTGATCAAAGCCTAGAATCTCAATATTAAGGGAAACAAGTAGTGTGGCTCAATGACTTAAGGCATCAATTACTCTGTTAGATATTCTGGACTTATGTACAAGTACGTAATTGAACTTTTGAATATATGTTGCATCTAGATAACATCTAATCTACATGCTTTTGATTATGAAAAATGCTTCACTTGTGGTCTGAATAAACCATAAATTATTTGGGCAAGAGATATGCTTCCCAAATTTTAAAGGCTCTAAATACTGTAAATAGTTCTTACTGGTTGGTAGACCATTTTTTCCTAGCCTTACCCAACTTCTCACTAGAGAAAGTGTTATTACTCTCCTTTCTTGTGAGAGAACTACTCTAATTCCCACTTCACCATTATCACACTCTAACTTAAAGGTTTTGGTAAAGTCAGATAATATAAGAGTAAATGAAGTGAAAAGTTTCTCCTTAATGTTTCTAAAGCTATTATATGCTTCCTCATTCCAGAAAAACTTTCCTTTTTTCAAACACTTGATCATAAGGTTGCGATAGTACTAAAGTTCCTAATGAACCTTCGGTAAAATGTAGCTAACCCATAAAAACTTCTTACATCTATAATGGTTTTAAGGTTAGGTCATTCTCGAATTATTGCTAATTTGTCCTCATCTGCATGATCCCACTTCTCCACTACTAATTACAAAACCCAGAAATAATATCTTATTAGTGAAGAATGCACATTTCTTCAAATTTACAAATAATTGATTCTCCCTTAACACAATCAAGACCTTCTGAAGATGTTCAATATGCTCTTTAACATTCTTACTATATATCAATATATCATCAAAATACACCACAACAAAAGAAGATATAAATGGGCTAAATACACGAGTTATTGAATGCATAAAGGTACTTGGCGCACTAGATAAAATAAATGGAATAACTAGCCATTCATACAAGCCACCCTTGGTTTTGAAGGCAGTTTTCCATTCATCCCCGAAGCATATTCAGATTTGGTGATAACCACTCTTTGAATCTATCTTTGCAAATACTATGGCACCACTTAATAGGTCAAGCATGTCATCAAGCCGTGGGATAGAAAAATAATATTTTATTATGATTTTATTGATGGTATGGCTATCCACACACATCCTCGAGCTTCCATCCTTCTTCAATGGAAGTAGCGAAAGAATAACTCAAATATTGATACTCACCTTAATGTGTCATTTCATCAATAATTCTTTCACCTTCTTTCTCAAATTGTTATGTACTTATGGGCTCATCCAATAATGGGGCAAATTGGTAATTTGGCTTTAGGAATGAAGTCAATACGGTGTTGGATATCCCACATTGGTGGCAATGTACTAGTTTCAGCTATAAGGTCTAAAAATTCGACCACCAACCCATGGATTTCATTTGACAATGATTATTCAGATAATTCTTCTCCTTTAACCATCAACTAGATACATGTTCGAGTATCCTCTATCTCTTCCACTAACTCATCCTCCTTATGGATCACTGAAAAAAGGTATTCTCATCCAAGAAACAAGATGAAAATGGCATACTTGAATCTTGAAATTAAGGATGAAACGATAAGACTTTGTTTAAAGAGTTCTTGCTTTCTTGTTATACGACAATTAAAAAAGTAATTCAAAGAGTTTGTTTCCTAAATAATACGCCTATGGTACCTTATATACTAAGAACATCCCTTTTAGTTTAGGAAAACTACTTTGAAAAGTATTAGATTTCTAAAATAAATAAAATCCTACTGTAATAATAATTTAAACCAAATAAAATGAAACAACATTAATTTTGAAAACTAATAAAATTAGAAATACAATAATCGTTGATGAGTTAGAATCTGCATGGAGAAAGCAAAAGGAGTATGTAGTAATGTCCTAGTCTCACAAGGAAAGGGATCATGCAATAATGTACATCATAGGTTAGGTGTTCCTGATTTGTTTCTCATTATCCTCTTGATATGTATAGAGACAATTTGGAATGTCTAGAACAAAGCACTTATTCAAACTTGATGGTTGAGGATAACAACTTTATAATTAATGAAAGTAAAGACTAAGGTACTCTACTTTATTTGCCACCAAAATGGAATACATTCAGTAGTAAATACAGTTACTATGATATATATGGTTGTACAAACACCAACTACTGCTTGATGCACCTTACTTTAACAAGAACTTTCTTTATAACCTTTAATTTCTTAGTGCGATTATGTTGAGTTCTTTAGGTTCTATCTCCAGCTCCATGCAATTAGCCACTCTTGTGTCAAATAACTACATCATTTTGTGTCACGAACTTTTCATTGACAATAAAAAAATGCCTAAAACTTACTAAAACAATATCAACACAGTGTTCTAAGTCAAAATATAAATTTCGATAACTTATTTTATGTCAAGAACTTTTCATCGCAAAAAGATATTAGTTAAAACGCACAACCATAGTATTCTAGGGCAAACTTTAAGTGTTCATAGAAAAATAACCTAATTTTGCTAACTTCACTTTTTTCACGAAATAAAATTGCTTAAAACTCACCAAAACAATATCAATATGATGTTTTGAGTTAAAATATAAGTTTTCATAGAAAATTAGCAACCTTTTTTAAGTGATGAACTTTTCATCGCAAAAAGAAAATTGTTAAAACTCGTCAAGAAAACAATAACCGGTGTTCTGAGCTAAAATATAAATTTTCATACAAAAAACAAATTATATTATCGCATTATGAAATTTTCATCACTAAAAGAAATTAGATCAAACTTACAAAAACTGGCCAACATAATATTCTAAGACAAAATATAAGTTTTCATAAAAGAATAATAACCTTATTTTGTATCCCAATTTTTTCATAGCAGAACGGAGTTAGTTAAAATAACACTGACATGGTGTTCTAAGCAAAAATATAAGTTTTTATAGCAAATTAACAACCTAAATTTGTGTGATTTCATCGTGAAAATAAATTTATTTAAAATCACTAAAACAACCCCAAATGATATTTGAGCCAAAATATAAGTTTTCATAGAAAATTAACAACCTCATAACATCACAAATGTTTCATTGCAAAAACAAAATTGTTAGAACTCACCAAAACAATACCAACATAGTATTCTGAGCCAATATATAAGTTTTTATAGAAAAGTAACGACCGCGATTTGCGTTATGAACTTTTTGTTGTAAAATAAAATTGGATAAAACTCACCAAAACAATACTAATACGATGTTCTAAGCCAAAAGATAAATTTTCATAGAAAATAACGACCTCATTTTGCATTACAAACTTTTCGTTGCGAAAAACAAATTGCTTAAAACTCACCAAAATAACGGCAACACATTATTCTGAATCAAAGAAAAAGTTTTCATAGAAAATTAATGACCTAATTTTGCATTACGTATTTTTCGTCACAAAAAAAAAAATTACTTAAAATTCACTAACAAACACTATGTTTTTGAGACAAAATATAAGTTTTTGTAGAAAACTAACAACCTCATTTTGTGTCACGAACTTTTAATCATAAAAAATATTTTTTCAAAAGTTGCTTAAAATTTATGAAAACAATCAACATATTTTCTGAACCAAAATACTTGTTTTCATTGAAATATAACGACCACATGTTGCATTAAGATCTTTTTGTCGCTAAAGAAAATTAATTAAAACTAGCCAAAGCAACTCTAATATGGTGAATGAAGTCAAAACATAAGCTATCATAAATAATTAATGATCTCATTTTGTGTCACGAAAGAAATAGCTTAAAATTCACTAAAACAACACCAATATAGTGTTTTAAGCTAAAATATAAGTTTTTATAGAAAATTAACGCCCTTAATTTGTGTCACAAACGTTTCATCGTGAAATTAAATTTATTAAAACAAAGCAAAACAATATCAACACAGTGTTTTGAGTCAAAATATACATCATTTTGTAGAAAAATAACGACCTCATTTTGCGTCACGAATTATTCGTTGCGAAATAGAATTACTTAAGCCTCCCTAAGCAACACCAACATAGTGTTCAAAGTTAAAATATAAGTTTTCACCGAAAAATAAGGACTTAATTTTATGTCATGAATTTTTTGTAGCAAAAATAGTTTTTCCAATACTTACTCAAAAGTTACAAAAGCAATTAACACTGTCTTCCAAGGCAAAATATAGGTTTTCATAAAAGATTATTGACCTCATTTTGCATCACAAACTTTTTTTCATGAAAAAGAAATTACTTAAAACTCAATAAAACATCACCAACACGATGTATTGACCTTAAAATATAAGTTTTCATAGAAAAACAAGGAACTAATTTTGAGTTATGAACTTTTTGATGAAGAAAATATTTTTTCAAAACTTGCTCAAAAGTTACGAAAACAACTAACACGGTGTTCTAAGCGAAAAGATAAGTTTTCATAAAAAAATAACGACCTCACTTTGCATCGTGAACTTTTTATCGTGGAAAATATTGCTTAAAACAAACCAAAACAACATCAACAAGTTGTTTTGAGTCGAAAATATAAGTTTTCATAGAAAATTAACAACCTCATCTTGTGTCATAAATTTTTTATTGCTAAAGAAATTTCTTAAAACTAAAAAAAAAAGACAATACTAACACAGATTTTTCACCTAAAATATACGTTGCATAAAAAAATGCGCTCATTTTACGTCATGAACGTTTCATTGCGAAAAACATTTTTTCAAAAATGACTCGAAAGTTACAAAAACAAAGACATGGTGTTCAAAGCCAAAATATAAGTTTTCATAAAAAAAATAACGACCTTATTTTGTAACACAAATATTTTATTGCAAAAATATTGTTAAAACTTATCAAAACAATACTAACTAGTGTTCTAAGCTAAAAGATAAGTTATTCTATAAACATTACAACCTCATTTTGTGTTACGAACTTTTCATTGAAAAAAAAAAATCTTAACACTAACCAAACACAACACCAACATGGTGTTCTATGTCAAATATAAGTTTTGATGAAAAATTAACGACCTCATTTTGCATCATGACCTTTTTATCTCAAAACAATTGCTTAAAACTCATTAAAACAACAGCAACATAGTGTTTTGAGATAAAATATAAGTTTTCAAAGAAAAATAATGACCTAATTTTGTGTCATAAATTCTTCGTTGCAAAAAACAATAAGTTAAAACTCACCAAAACAATGCCAACACTGTGTTTTAAGACAAAATATAAGTTTTCATAGAACAATAACAACCTTATTTGTGTCACATACTTTTCATCATAAAAAATTTTTTTTAGAACTTACTCATAAGTTATAAAAACAACCAACACACTAGTCTGAGCCACTATATAAGTTTTCATATAAAAAATAACCTTATTTTAGATCATGAACTTTCCATCACAAAAAGTATTTTATTTAAACTTGCTCAAAAGTTACAAAAGCAATCAATGTAGCATTCCGATCCAAAATATAAGTTTTCATAGAAAATAACAACGTCATTTTGTGTCACAAAATTTTTATCATGAAAAGAAATTGATTGAGACTTATCAAAATAATACCAACACCTTTTTCTAAGCCAAAAAAATAAGTTTTTAATTCCAAACAACATAAACTTGTTTGTTACTTCTCTTTATGTTGTGTTTTCTTATTAAAAGATTGTTAGATTGTACTTAACTTAGAAACCACAAGATTGGCTGAAATATACACCAAATCTAGACCTCGACCTTTTTTTTATTAAGTTAATAATGTCAAAAACCCTTCTCAACTCTAATTCCAAGTTGTAAGCTCAGCTTTGATGAGATTTGCTATTATGTATAACTCCCTCTGGATAACTTTTGACCTTAGCTCTAATTCGGACCATCTTTTGACTATCCTGTGAAATCTAGGTTGTTGTTGTTATTATTGTTACTATTAGAGTATCACTATTCTATTGTTGTTGTTATTGGTGGTGGTGGTGGTGCTAGTACTACTGCCAAGCTATCATTTTTTTATTATTACAATTATTATTTTTATTATATTATTGTTATTGTTATATAACCATTGTTGTTGATATTATAATAATAAAATATAATATAATATTATAATTATTATGATTAGGATTATTAAAATTATTCTTTATATTCTTATTATTAATAATATATTTTTATTGTTCTATTATTCTTATTATTAGTTTCATTACTTATTATTATTTTTATTGTTATCAATATCATTGTTGTTGTTGTTGTTGTTGTTGTTGTTGTTGTTGTTGCTGTTGCTATTATCATTGTTATTGTTATTTCCTATGATTCTTACAATTAGTAGTAATATTACATTATCCTTTTTATTCTTGTTATTCATATTATTATAATTATTCTTGTTGTTGTAGGATTAGTTATAATTATTAATATTTATATTGTTATTGTTATTGTTATTACTGTAGTTGTAACATCGTGAATGATATATCTATCAGACTTGGCCTAAGGTCTTCTAATTTTTTAGAAACTTTTGTTTGGTCAATTCCATTGACATAAGGCTTTTCCATCTCACTATTAATTTTGTCTAGCAAGGCCACCACTAAAGCCTTTTTTTTAGGCCTTCATCTTGGATCTAAGAGATTTTCTCTTTGTATAACAGTTTGATATACAATGGCCCTTTTTCCACACTTATAGCAAGTGGGAATCTTTTTAAACCCTTTATTAGGTCTAGGTTGCTTCTGAGGTGCTTTACTGAAGAATTTATTCTTTATATATAGTTTTTTAAATTCTTGCATCAATTTGAAGTATTTATTTTAACAATCTCTTAGATTTAGGTTTTTGAAGAACCTTTTGGTACTCTAGAGGCTGAAATGTCAAATAGCATTTTAAGCATATAGATCTCTTTCAATCTACAACTATTTTTTTAATTTTATTCCAAATACAAATTTCTAGGTCTACTTTGATTATTTTAGAGGCTAATTCACCTAAGTGTAATTACTATATGGAATTTGACCTCCATATGTTTCTCTTAACTTCATTTTGAGATTTTCTACTATTAACTTTAGGATATCATCAACAAGTTTGCATTAGCATCTATTATGGCGAATCCTTAGGAAAAGAACACATCTTTATATCATTTAAAGTGGGACATGGATGGGCATCTTAAATTGTTGAATTGGTTATATCCAATTCTCATATGTAAATTAGTATTGCCAAAAAGTGTTTAATAATAGAATATCAATGTATTAACTGCATCTTCCTCAATTTGTAGTTGTTATATTAATTGTCTTAATGCATCTTAAATGGTAACATTGATGTTGTAACAACTGATGAAATTTCTTCTTGAGCTTCAGATGACAAAACTAAATCCTACCAACTGATGTGATAATTCTATATCTTATAATTGAGTGCAAGTATACACTATCATATGCAAGTAATAAAGGGACAAAAGAGTCTAATGTCAAACCCACGGGAATAATTTCTTTTTTTTTTAACCAAATATTAAAATTATGCCTTTCTAGTAATTATTCAGAAAAATAAAAATCTAAGAATGAATTTAGAAAATATAAAAGCAATGAAACAATGTAAAAAGATTTAGAAGATAGCAATATAGAGAAAATATAGGGTCAATACTATCTCTTAATATGCTTTCTAATGATTAATCACCTAATATTTAACTCTTTTAGTTCTTGTTATTGATCAAGACACTAATGTATTTAGAAGCCTCTCCCAAGGTCATGCAAGTATACCTTAATTTACCAAATACCTATATTTCTATGGTACTTATAATAAATTAAGAATTATTAAGATTAAGTATTTATTGATTATACATGCCAATTAGGTATATTCCTATCCTAATTTGCAATTTGCACATGTAACATTAAATGTTATTCTACAATGATGCATCAAATTACTTAAGTCTAAATTTAATGATTCATCTTCCGAGTTTATCCAAATATTACCAATTCATTCACCATATATTGGCCAGATATATTGAAGCATTAAGAACAAGTAAATTGAATAACAAAGAACTAAGTTTATTAAATATTAAAAAGATATGGAAATTAAGTGCATATATTGAGTTCAAGTATTAACCCTAAAAAACAATTTAGTTCATGGCTACAAGAGAACAACGGAAAAAATACTAAGAAATCATGATACAATCAATAGTAAACTGATATAGACGTCGAGTTGCTCTTAATTGCACTGCCTAAAAAACTCTTGATATCGAAGAACGTCTTGAATCTCTCTCTATGGTTGCTTCAATTGCTCTCTAATACTTTTGTTGTATGTTCTTGATGTTCTTGGATGTTCTCTAAAGGCTGTAGATAAGTGGCCTTTTATAGGGATTGATTTGAGCTTGAATCTTCAATTCTTTTCGGGTTAGGAATTGCATTGTCACTAGGGCGCTATGTTGTTGTCGCTAAGGTATTGCGTGTAAAAAGTTGTATCACTAAAGTGGTAAGGGTCTAGCACTAGAGCGCTAGGCTATCGTCGGCACAATAGAGAGCTAGCGCTGGGGCGCTGACTGCAACTTAAACATGTTATTTTTTCTATTTTCTTATTATAATCCTTATGGTGTTGGGGTGACAAGTCCATATTTGAAAATGTTATATAAATAGCCATTTATTCTCATAAAATAATAAAAACTTAAAATAAAAACATGAAAAAATATATAACAAATATGCCCTTATCACCAACCTTAAAGTTAGCCTACGAATCTAGTAACTATAATCAAAGTGATGTGTCAGTTTGAATTTCCTTTGACCTTTGATGTTGTTGCTGTTGGGATTTGTGCTTACGTGCCATCCCTTTTATGTATAAATATTTGCTTTATGTTTATATATTTATGATTTCAATATATCACTAATTATTTTATTTATAAATATGGTAAGATGCTTGTAACGTTTTAGACATTGTATGATCTGAACGAGTTCAGATCTGATCTAAAGGAGTTTAGATCAGAACTAAGAGTTAGTAAAATCTAAAGAGTTAGAGCCTTGTCTGAAATGGGACAAAGACCTAAGAATATATTAATAATGACATAGTTGCAATGGGTTGCAAATGGTGCTAAGAAATGTTGTTATGCAAATATGTTCTTAAATTTAATGTTCCTGATCTACCTTCACTAATGCGGGTCTGCTAGTGAAGATCTTAATATATATATATATATAGATGAGTGTATGTCTATATCTGGATAGTCCAGATGGTTAGTCTTAGCAGACCATGAGTTTAGTGGAAACTCGTATAGAGATACAAGTATTCAGTAAGGACTGAATATTGAACAGACTTACAAAGATCTCCAATAGACATCCTATAAAGCCGTCAATGGAGGATCTTTCAAGTTGAGTAGTATTCGTGGTCCTTAGACCTGAGTGCCACGGTGGACTTGTTAGTGATCCATCATACTTTGGTTCCACACATGTTAGATACCTTTCATGGTCTGACCGCTGGGTGTCGCTGGGTATGGTCCGATGCTAATGGAGTCCGGTGTGTACAGATATGGGATCCATCAACTCAATTGGGTGAGTAAAATATCCTACAACTCCAAGATTGTATTTCAGAAAGTCTTATGGCCATAAGCAGACATCCAAGAATTTCTTGGGAAAATAATATCGTGAAAGTGTTTACGGATATTATTTATTGAAATACAAATCTAGAGATAAGTTTATGGTTGAGCACATGGAGACTTGACGGTGTTGATCTATATCTCCGCTCTTCTAGGATATTTATGATGGAAGGATTATACGAATATGTTATAACCTCAACTTGTATGGTCTAATGCGCCGTTTTGTAATATCTGTAACATGTGTGTGGGACATTGTTCACGGACGTGTGAAATAGTTTCATATGACAAATCGGGCATGGACCTAGAGAGTCTCACAATATGAAGTGTACTCGTTGTGCACTAGGGCGGCGAATTGGATTGAATAATTAATCCAACAATTTCCAGCAAAATGAAAAATGTTTCTATGTTCCTTTTATTATTCACTTGTCAATAATTAAAGGTAAAACACATTATTGGTTTACAAGAGTTATTAACCAATAAGAAATTGACAAGTGACATAATCTTGCTCTATAAATAATTTACCATGTATTTACCTATTTACCTTACTTGGTAAATACATATATGGTAAATGTAAATATTCAAAATAGTTTTGAATTATTAATATTTTATATATTAATCAAATTATTATTATTAATTGGAATAAGTGGCAAACACCATTTACTAATGGAGAATGCACTTGTTATTAATAATAAGGAAAGTTTACCACTTTGTAATTCTTAAATGATGCACTAAGGAAGTGGTAAAACCACTTAACATTGATTAAATGCCATTTACTCTCTAGAAATTGATTCAATTGGTTGAATCAAATTGGTGAGTGAAAAATATGATAGATTAATATTTGTAATGGCAAACATGGTTAAGTGGTGGTGGAGCACTAAGAGAAATCATTCTTTGCACTTAAGAAAGAATTGAAAGAGTTCAATTTGGGCAAGATAGAGTGAAATTCGTTCTAGGAGAAAGGAGAGAGAATTGAGAGCTTTTCCTAAGTGTTTTTCTCAAAGTGTTGAGAGAAAATGCAAAGGCTTACCAAGCTACAACATATAGAGTTGTAAAGAACTATAGAAAACACCTAATTCTTCTCATCTCTTGGTAGTAATCATAAGGACAAATTGTTTTTAGTGTTAAAACAATCATTTGCTGGAAATTCAAGGCTGCCATTCTAGCTTCACAATCCCACTGGATTTAGTTGTGAACTAGAATTGTGCAAGGGAACACTTCAAGGTGAGCTCAACAAATTGAAGCTTGGAGTTCTTGAAGAATTATAAAGCTACCTTTATATCCGGGTAGGTTATTTATTTGTTATTCATTCTATATCATGCATGAAATATATATATGAGATATATATGTACTTGAATGATCATACATGCTTGAATATGTTACATATTGTTTAATATGTATGAATACTTCCATTGCGTATTTAATTTTTAAAATTATATACATCTATACACATCACACACCATATCACATAACAGTTGCATAGATCAACATGTGTTTTAAGAGCATCATATTTTGATACTCTGCTAGGCTATTAACATTCCATTCAACCAAAGAGGACCCGTCTAAAGAGACCTCATCATATAATATTTCTTCAAATTGCATGTTTACTGGTGATGGCTTGGACAATAATTCTTTTTTGGATTGCCTCTACTAGGATTGACTTCTTGTATTATACTTTGTATTTATTAATAATGATCTGCTAAACCTCCTTAAGAAAGAACATTTAATTGCAGACTTTTTTCTGACTTTTTCTTTTATAAAAAAGAGATAAATATTTAATTCTGGACTTGAATTCTTCTAGAAATCATTTGTCCAAATTTTGGAGTTGCAATTTTCCAATAACATCTGGTGGTGGTCTTAAAAGGACACGTTTAACATCTTACTTGGAAGTAGGAGCTTCTTTCAAAAGTCACAATATTATTATCTTAGACTTATTTGTTTGAGGAGAAGTTTTAGTTTGAAGCAAGTTCTCAATTCTACTAGTTTGTGTACCAAGACTGAATAAATAAATTTGTATAATTATTTTGCTTAATGACATGGTTAAACGACTTTACTGTGATTGTTTTTTATTTATTCTTTAGAAATGGCTTTATGTGGGACGACTTTGCTCATTTTAGCGATTTCTAAAGTAACTAGTAGGGGTGTATTAATGACATCATTTTTTTACCTTAAATAGTCGTGTATTTGGTATTTTCTTTAACTACATTAAGAGAATCTTGTGTAGATTTGAAAAATTCTTTCTTTCAAAGTTGAAAATTATGTTCTAGCATAAGACCCGTTCGACAATTAATCATTACAAAATGACAACTTTAAGGCAACAAAAAAATCAATGTGAGGAAGTGGGATTGTATGTATATGTATTATATATAATAAATGATGTATTTGACGGATATGCATGTAATAAATGATGTACAAAACTTGTTAAATTGTAAAAGCAAAGTGGTAATGAGATCTTTTAAAGCAAGCGGTACTAACATCCTTTAAAGCAAGCGGTGCTGACACCCTTAAAGGAAGTATTGATTATAATAATAAATGTTGTAGGTTATTAAAGTGCAAGTTCATACTATCATAAGCAAATAATAAAGAAGAAGTAGAGTATCATTCCCATATGAAATTGTTATTTAATCCTTATTAAATAGTAAAATTGTTTCTTTCAACTTTTATTCAGACAATTAAACCAAAATGAACTATCTAAATGACAGAAAAATAACATAGAGATAACTAAGTTAACAAGTATAGTTTACCAATATGAATTAGATCTAGGATTACAACTATCTCTCAATATTTTACTTGAATCAATTTATAGGCTTCAATCTTCGGGCAAACTTCGAATCCAAGGAAAATTAGGTTTTCCTATTTTGTTATTCTACATCGTGGCTTAAATCCTTGAGTGGCGAGGTCTCTAGCTTCTATTTTGGTGAAGACCATTTTAGTGTTTTAGTGTCGTGGCTTGGAGTAACTAGTGCTATGGCTTCAGCTCTTAGTTTATCTAGTAGTGCAGCTTGGCTGATTGGCGCTATGGCTTGTAGGTTATACCTTATCTTCCATACTTTTCTCCAAGGCTATGACTTGAGATCTTAGGCCGCGACTTAGTTTGTTAAATGATATTTTTTGCCTTTTTTCTTTATCTTTGCTCTTTTTTGCACCATTTTATTAAAACCTACAAAATGACAATAATTTGTTGGAGATGGTGCTTATGTGCCATTCAAATAATTGTATGGATATTTTATATTTATGTAATAAATATTTTTATTTAATCATTAATTATAATTACATAGTAAGAAGCTTATAACATTTACAGACATTGTAGATCTAAAGGAGTTTAGATCTGATCCGAAGGAGTTTGGGTTAGCGCTATAAGTTAGCAATTCTAAAAGTTAGGACCTTGTCTGAAATAGGATAAAGACTCGAGAATGTATTAGTAATGACATAGTTACAAAGAGTTGTAAATGGTGCTGAAAAATGTCATTATGCAGTACATTCTCAAAAATATCGTTCCTTATCCATCATTGCCAACACGGGTCAATCAGTATTCCTCCTAGATCAGTGTATGTCAATATCTGGATTATTTACATGGTTAGTCTTAGTAGACCAAGGGCTTAGTAGAAGCTCGTACAGGCATACAGGTATTCAGTAAGGACTGGGTACTAAACAAGCTCACAAAGACCTTCAATAGACATCCTATAAAGCCATCAATAGAGGCTTTTCTTGAGTTGAGTAGTATTCATGGTCCTTTGACTGAGCGTCACAGTGGGCTTATAAGCAATCCATCATACTTTGGTTCCACGCATGTCAGAGACTTTTCATGGTCTGACTATTGGGTGTCGCTAGGTATGGTCTGATGCTTATAGAGTCTGGCGTGTGTAGATATGGGATCTGTTGACTCATATGGGTGAGTAGTATATCTAGATGCTCTAAGATCATATTTTAGAAACTCTTCTAGCCATAAGCAGAAACCCAAGAAAAATGTTGTCCATAGGGATAAACAATATCATAAAAGAGTTTGTGGATATTGTTTAAGGAAATACGTATCAAGAGATAAGTTCACGGATGAGCATATGGAGATTTTACGGTGATGATCTATATCTATGCTCTTCCAAATTATAGGTGATAGAAGGATTATATGAAATGGTTTATCTTAACTTGTATGGTGCAATGCTCCATTTTGTAATATCCGTAACGTATGTGTGAGGTATTTTTTATGGACTTACGGAAGTGTTCCGTTAGACAAACGAAGGTGAATCTAGAGAATCTGACAATATAAAGTGTACTCGTTAAGCACTGGGTAATGAAATGAATCGAACTGTTCATTCCAGGATGATTTCAGAAAGTAGGATATATTTAGGATCTCTTTGAAAAGTGGGAAGCATACTTTATAGTTGTTACAAAGAGGTCCAATTGGATAGCAAAGGGAAACTTATTATATGTCCACTCATTTGACAAATGGACAATTGAGGCTTTGCATGATTGACACTTGGCAGCATGCATGAGATGTTTAAGTGATAAATGTCAACCATGCAAAGGGTGAGTGGCTAAAGGTTTGAAAATATTGCATTTAGCCCCAAATTTTACCAAGTATATAAAGAAGCCTTGAAAATGTTTCAAAAAGGATCCCTTCATTCATACTTAGTAAAACAGCCTCATTTTGAGAGAATTTTGAATTTGAAGCTTGCTGCAAATTGATCAAAGAAGCTACAATTCTTGCCCTGTAATCCCACAAATTCTTACAGACTAGAATTGATCATGAGTAGGCTTTCGTTTGAGCTCTGGAGTGCAATTCTTCATCGAAGTTCATTAAGGGTAAGTTTTTGTAATCTTAAACTATTAATGATTCATATTACATGTGTATATGTTGATTAATTGTTTAATTCGTTGCAAATCGTAATGTATGATTGTCATGCATTTTAGAATTTTTTCAACATATATACAATCACATACATGCAATCTTAATGATGTTCCAATAGTGGTATTAGAACATGTGTTGTATGTTTTTCAGTTATTAGAGTGTTATTTAACGTGTTGGAGATACCCAGAAGTAGTGGGCGCTGCATTTTGGTGCACTTTAGAAGTGTTTTGAGCCCAGGAAATGGCTACTGCCTAGTGAACATTGCAATATGATAAGTGTAATTTAGACCCATAATCCAACCCCATTTATCTTAGTAATTATTTATTTCTGAATAATTTAAGGGCTATTTATGTGTTAAAAGTTGTTTTACAGGGTTAAATCATAAAAAGATGGGAATGGAAATTAATAAAGCATTTAGGGGGGAAAACCAGAGGCCAAAAATATAAATTGCTATAGTACATCGCTACAGTAATTATGAACAGTATCTATGAATAATGATTTAGATACTATAGCATTGAACGGTTTATAACTGTTGCAACTGGACTGTTCCCTAATGGTTAAATTACTCTTGAAGAACTGTAGCAACGGTTAAATCACTGTAGCTGACTCTATAAATACCTTGTTTCGCCTCTAAAGAAGGGAACTCCGCCCCTAACCTAACCTTCAACCATTTTTTCTCAATTTTAACACATCCATAACCCAGAAATCATCCTTACATTGTGCAAAAATAACATTTGCAACTATTTTGAAGAGGAATTACACATTCAAAAGCATTTGGGCTCATCTTTGGAGGATTCAACCAAGGCCATGTATTGATTGGAGGGAAATCTTGTCTTCATAAATTCAGTTTGGGATTTGGTGTATCATATTTTATTATTATTATTTAGCCTTTAAACTCTTATTATATTGATTTAATTTTATTATCTTGAATTGTAGTTTTTAACTCAATATATAGACTTAATTGAATTATTTGATTCGCATTATTATGAATTCAGTTTATTATGTAATTTTTATTGTTCTTAATGCTTTCAATATGCTAGGAATAGTGATTGAATGATTATGGAACATTTAGGATAAACTTGAAAAAGGCATCTTATTGTTTAGACCTAGACAAATTGATGTATGATTGTGAAGTAATATCTATAAGTTTCAATATAGGATATAATTATACCTATAGCATGTATGATCAATACAACTTGTTCATAATGAACTATAATTTATTTGAGTTACCATAGGAATATAGAAATTTAATAAACCAAGGTATAATCACTCGACTATCGAAAAAGGCTTGTGATGAAATACGTGTTGTGACCAATAATTGAATTGAGTGAATAATAATGGGATAATAAATCATATGGGGGATAGCTATAATCCTAAATACTCTTCATATAATGATTGCACTTTACATCATTTTCATAATTAGGATTAATTTGTAGAATTTTGTAATTAATTTTAACATAAAGAAAATAAATTTATCATTTGTCTAAATAGAAGTGAGAAGACACAATTTCAGTACTTAGTTAAAATTAATAATAATTTCTCATGGGATCAACACTCAACTCATCACTCATTACTTGTTCCCAATAGTGTGCACTTGCACTTAGCATAGAAGTCACACAACAAGTTTTTAGCTCCGTTGCTGAGGAATTAGATTTATTCTTGCCATTACTAATACTAATCTATCTTGCTTTCAATTTAATTTTTTTTTCTGTTTTTATTTCCATCTTATTTTATTTATTGTTGTTTGCTTCAATTTAATTTTGGTTTTATTTCTAATTTTTTGTTATATTTATTTTCTTTGATTTTGTTTATTATATTTTTATTGTTGTATTTTTAATTACTTTTGTTTATTTATGTTTAAATTGAATATATATTTTATATTGTTAATTGCTTGGAATTGTTTTGTTCTGTGTTACGTTATTTTGCTTTGTTTTTAATTTAGATATATCTTTGTACAATTATTTTTCTTTTGTTTTCATGCAATTACTTTTTACTTTTTATTATTTTCATTTGTAGTTTTATTTTATTGATTCATAATGGCGGAGCAACACCAAGTTAGAGCACAAAGATTACTACGTGATTTTGCAATCTTACAATTAAATGATATCCAGTCTAGAATTCAAAAACCTACCATTGATGTCGACTACTTTGAAATTCAACCGGAGATGATTTAATTATTGAAAGCCTCAGTAAAATTCAATGGACTGCCAAACATGGACTAATTTAGTACACCAATAATTTCTTAGAAATTTGAGATTTGTGCAAATATAATGAAATCTCAGATAATGCAATATAGCTTCGACTGCTTTCTTTTTCACTTTGTGATAGAGTAAAGAGCTAGTTAAGGTCGTTACCATCAGGGTCTATTACCACTTAGGATGATTTGGCCCAAAAATTTTAGTAAAAGTTTTTCCACCATCTAAGAGGGCAAGGATGAGGAATGACATCATGTCCTTTATACAGTATGATTCAAAATCTTTATATGAAGCTTGTTACAGCTTTAAAGAAATGCAGAGGAAGTACTAGCACCACGGAATTTTTAAATGGTGCTTAGTACAAATTTTATAAATGGAGTAGTAGGACACTTGAGGATAATAATTGATGCTGCAATAGAAGGAGCCTTTATGAATAAATCTATTAATAATGCTTATGATCTATTAGAGGTAATGGCTTTCAACAATTACCAATGGCCAGAAGAAAGAGTGACTCCTTATTTTTCAAGAAGGATTTCTAGAATTTATAATGTGAATGCATAGACTTCAGTAGTTGCACAAGATAACTTATGGTTGAGGATAGATGATACCATAGGAATGAATATAATGAGAAGCTAGCCGATCACTTGCGACTTCTGTAGTGGCAGCCATTCAAATGGCCAATGTGATGAGCTTGCACCTTACATAGGATAATATCAAGAACAACAACATATCCTCAATTTAAATTACTACAATCCATAGTGGAATGATCATTCTAGCATTTCAGTACTACCACAACAGTAATAAGAAGACAAATCAATCATAGAGGATATACTTATACAGTACATTAAATAGATTAACACTCTTCGGTATATTCAACATGATCTCATCCAGAACCAAGCGGCCTCTCTATGAACCTTGGAGACTCAAGTTGGACAGTTAGCTTTTGTAATGAATAGCAGTCCACATGAAGCTTTACCAAGCAATATAGAAGTTAATCTAAAAAGTGATAAAGAGAAATGTAAAGCTATCACGAATAGAAATGGCAAAGAATTGTAGAAAAGTACAGTAAAACCTACGTAGCAGCAAGAAGTGTAGCAAAATAGTAGAGAAAGAGCAGCTGATTCTGTCATGACCCAACCCAAACCTAGCAAGATATGATCCCCTATAGGCCCAAGCCAGCACGGTTTTATTTCTGGGCTTCACGCAAGCATCCTTCACGCAAAATGCATTTTTCCAATTAAGGTGTGGATCACCCTTTATAAACCCAACATCTCTCCCGTGCCTTGGCGATGTGAAATTTGCCTAGGGTGTTATATACACCCTCTTTAGGAACTCAGCATCCTCGCTGAGGTTTACCCCATCATCGCTCCACTGCACACCAATAGTGGCTCTGATACCATTTATCATGACCCAACCCAGACCTTGCAAGATATTGTTCGCTTTAGGCCCAAGCCTTAACGGTTTTGTTCCTGGGCTTCACGCAAGCGTCCTTCACCCAAAATGAGTCTTGTCAATTAAAGTGTGGATCTCTCCTTATAAACCCAGCATCTATTCCATGCCTTGGTGATATGGGATTTACTTGGGGTGTTACAGATTCAGTAGAAACAATTATCAAACAAGATGTAAGAAAAAGGAAAATAGTGCATAAATAACCTGTCCAACCTCGTAATCCACCACCACTATCTTCCCAAAGACTTTAAAGAAGAGCATTGATCACCTACAGTGTTTCAAAAATTGACCACTATTTAAAAGTTGACATGGTAATTCTAGAGGATGCTCCACCACCTCTCAAATTAAAAAGTAATAGAGGCTATACAACTTCTACTCGTAAGATGATAAAGCTGCACAAAATGAAGAAGAAGAAGAGGCTAGGCAAGAACAACATAGAAAAGCAGTTCAACACCAGTGAACAAGATTTAGTCTTCCGATCTAAGATTAAGGTCTTTCTAGGAAGGCTTAAAGCAAAATGGTCAGAGTTATTTCCTAAATTTTTTCTCATAGAGCTATGGAAGTCAAAGAGAAAGAAAGTTGCACTCGAAGACATCGACTAAAGTTCCATAAGAAAGATACCTCTAACATGTAGTTTGATCCACCTTAATGCAATAAGGTGGATGTCAAGCAGATGACGTTAAATCAAGTGCTTCTTGGGAGGCAATCCAAGTAAATTTTAGTTTTTTAAATTTAATATTTTATTCTTAATGTTGTATCTTTCTTGTAGTGTATAAAATAACAAGTCAGTACTTAGCATAGTATGATAAAACAGAAGTAGAAAAAGGATACAAGCAAGGAACCAAAAAATGAAAAAATTTAAAAAGCATCGGCAGCAAGCTGATGCCCACTTCAACAATTCGGCATCATGATTGACTTCAAAATTCGTACACCACATGCTAAAACATCATCCACTAAGGGAATTTGCTAACCTCATTTTCTTTTTCTCGCCATTGGGGACATTGTCAAAATTTAAGTTTGGGGGAAGGAAACACTCTTCAGTGTTTATTTACATTTGTGGTGTTTATTTACTTCCTTTTGTCATATATATTTATCAATGGCTGTTATTTTTAGTTGTTTTATTTTGCTTGCAATTTTTATTTTATTTTTGTTGAGTATTTTGTGTTGGATTGAGATGATGATTGCTAGTCTATGATAAGAAACTTGATTGCAGAACTTATTTTATAATTCTTTAGGAAACAATATATACATTAAATAATTCATGCACCAATACTTAAACGGATTTTGACCTTGTTTGTGATCACCATTTTTTTAGCACTTGAATAAAGCTTGTGTTAGTTGAATTTTTGCTTAGAGATGCTCATACTTAAGTAGTACACTTCACTCTCACTGAATATATAGACATTCTAGAACTTGTTTAATTATGGCTTGAGGAAAAATCCTAAAAAACACATGAATAGAAAATTAAAATTAGGTCATCTTTGGATCATTTGAGCCTTCTAACCTACCCTTGATATATATTTATCCTTAGTCACCCCATTTGAGCCTAAGCGACCCATTTTATTGAATAACCACATTACAATTCTAAACATTAAATTTAAGTACCCAAAATAACCTTAACACCATAAACACTGAAGTTTGTTTAGTTATGGCTTAAGGCAAAATCCTAGGAAACATATTATGGAGTTTGTTGCGTTTGGTTGTTTAAAGAGGAAAAATAATAAAATTTGGTGAGTAAGCACCACCTTATGTTTGGGAGAATTATTTTAAGTTTGGAGGATTTAAAAAAAAAGAAAGAAAAAATGAATGAAAAAAATAAAAGAGAATAAGTGGTTGAAATTAGGTAAATATCATAAGTTTAGAGCAATTTATTCCAGTGTAGGAAGTTCAAGTGGTAGCTAAGGGGATTTAGTGTTCATGGTGTGAATTAAACCAAATTTGTATCCAAAATAACCTACCTTCACCCTAGCCCTACATTACAAGCTAGTAAAAGACATAATAGATACCTAAATGTGTGTATTTCTACATTAGTAAAGAGTTGTATGAAAAACAAGCTTATGATAGTATTTGATACCTAAACTATGTCGAGACACATCTTTTCTATACAATCTTGAGTACTTGAGCTAATCTAATATGAATCAAACTGCGAAAGCATCACAAGATCCATTAAGTGTTCGTGAGGATGAAATGACAAGAGCAAGAATTAAGAAAATGAATGAAGCATTAAATTGGCTAATTGAGCACTTCACAATTTCATACTTTATTCAAGTCATTAATCTTCGAAAATTGATTGTTCAAGAAACTCCGGTGCATTTACAAAGGAGTAAAAGGCTGAAAGTAAGAAAAATAATTTCAATGACAACTTTGAAATTTTTAGTTTTACAGCACATGATTCTAAGTTGTCTTGAGAAAGTTAAGAAGAAAAAATTAGCACCACTTCAGAACTTTGATTTCCTACAAATGCAAGTAGCCAGCAACAAAATTTGGCACATTTGCAGAATTTAAAAATTCATTCAATTCAAGAGATTAAGTTCTAGTTGTAATTTTAATAGTAGTTCCAGCTGTAATTCTAATAGCAATTCTAGCCGTAATTCTAACAGTAGTTCCAGCCGATATTATAGTAGTAATTCCAGCTGTAATTTATATAGTAATTCCAGTCGTAATCTAAGACTATAGTCTAGTTGTAATTCTAAGACTTTGATTACCAGCAACTAATTTAGAATTATTTTGTCAGCAATATTTTTTAGACTTTGGGTTTGGTAGCTATAAGTTGGAACTTTAAGTTTGAAAGATGTACCCTGGCATCCCACATGGTCTCTATAAATACCATGGGGGTTGAGACAAAATATAAAAAGAATTCATGAAATAACATTTGTGAGGGTTTTCTCTTAAGTTCTTTAGAGAGCTTTTATTAGAACTTATCAAGATTTAATCTTGTGGTGTTCTTCCAGACTTATTACTCAAAACATTTTATCTATCTTGAGTGTGGCATCTACAATCTTCTTACATCTCTAGTTTTTATCACTTTTCTTTGTGAGGCTCACATCATTTGGTATCAGAGTTTAGGCTCTAAATCAGGTTTGAACTATCTACTATTTTTTAGTATTTGTTCTTTCTTTTAAATCCGCATCGTTGTTTTATTCCTTACAATCTGCAATGCATCAACTTTATTCCTTCTTTTCCACTACTTTTTCTTCATCCAAATTCATTCAAGTTCTATTAAGTACCAAAAAAGACAAAAAAAAACAAAATTATTTTATAGTAGAAAAAAAATTAAGATTCAATTTATTACAAGTTGCTATTCTGAAAAAAAAAAAAAAAAGTAGTAAGTTCTAAATTAATTGAAGTGTTACTCAAAGTTTTTTTACATCAAGTGTGTATTATGCTTATTTTGAGCAATTCAGCTTTAAAAAATCATAATTGCATCAAAATTCGTAATTCTTTTTGTCTTTACTTTTCTATTCCATTGTTTCATTTTATCTTTGCTCCATTTGCTTTTTAAATACTGTTTATTCTTTATCCTTTGCATTTAACCCATTCTCTTCTTTAGTGAGCTGATTTGTTGAGTTTTGGACTGTCACAAGTTAATTTTGATTTAGTTTATTTTAGTTCAATAAAGAGCTAAAGAGGATACTAAAGAGTGAAAAAAGGCAAGAGAGGTGAGCTTATGAAAGGATAAAAGCCAAATTTGAGTAAACACGAGTGCAAGTACTATTAATCTAAAGAGAAGCACGTAAGGGAGTGTTTGTGAGGTTTTTTTCAAACATTTTATTTGCAAGTTTTTAAACGTGGCTCAAGAAAAGATGGATTTCAAACTTTTTTGTAAGTTCTTAAAATAAAAAATTAACTGACTGCATTTGAGGTTTGATGAAGTTATTGAGAGAATAGATCAAGTTGAGTCTAGTACACAAAGGGTGCAGTCACCTAGAGTTCTTAATGTACAAAGGCATGATAAGCATGCTACCATGAATGATGATGGCATTGAAGAAGATGCTTGGGATAGATTATTGCATATGGCAAAGAAGATAGAAAAATAACTGAATAGGAAGAGTTCCATAAGATTTGACAAGAACTCGAGTTTCGCATCCTCTTGGAAACTGGGTTGGAGTAAAGAAGTTGAGCAAGCTAATTTCAATTCCAAAACAGAAGCATCTAAGGACCAAACATGGGAGGCAACCAGGGAAAGGGTAAACTTGATTCCCAACCAAGTAATAAAGATATTAAATATTTTATGTGTTTGGGAATATGTCATATTGCATCTCAATGTCCAAATCAGAGTACACTGATTCCAAGCGATAATGTTGTCACTGAAACTGAAAGCAAGTTAGATGACGAACCTATGCCACTTTTGAAATATGCTAGTAATGGCGTAGAGTACCCAATAAATTGAGAGTTGATGGTTACTAGTCATGTATTAAGTTTGCAAATCAAAGAAGATGAGAAGGTACAACATGAAAATATCTTTCATACTATATGCCATGTTAATGATTGAAGGTAGTTGTACTAATGTGGCTAACACTAGTTTGGTTGAAAATTAAAATTTACTTACTTTGAAGCTTCCAAAACCATATAAGCTTTAATGGTAAAATCAATGTGGAGAATTCAGTGTAAATAAACAACTGCTGGTTTCATTAATAATTGAGAAATATAAAGATGATGTTTTGTGTGATGTAGTGCCAGTACATACAAGGCATAGTCTTTTGGGGTAAACATGCAATATGATAAACGTGTAATTCATGATGGCTACACCAATAGAAACTCTATTAGAATTAGTGAAAAACTAATTACTCTTGTACTTTTAACTCCAAGACAAGTGTATAAAGATCAAGTGAGGTTTAAAACTAAGAGTTAGTTAGAAAAATAAGGAGTGGCCGAACATGAAAATGAGAAAAAAAAAAAGGTCAAGAGCAAAAAGAAAAAGAACGCGAACAAAAAGATGAAAGTTAATAAGGGTTTAATTGAGAGAAACGAAGAAAATAAGTGAGCATATATACAAAAAAGAATGAATTCAAGAGTGCATTCTTTTCAAAACAACATATGATTTTATACTCTTAAACAAAGAGGCTTGTTTTAGTACTAATAAACTTAACCCGTTTTTGTCTAGTAATGTTTAAAGAATTTAGACAAGAAGTAGAGAAACAAACCGGCATGTATATTAAATGTCGTTAATCAGATCGAGGCGATGAATATATGAGCGGTGAATTTATGAATTATTTAAAAGAGAATGGGATTCTCGTTCAATATTGTCCTCCAAGCATTCCTCAACATAATGGTATTTCAGAGAAGAGGAATCAGACTTTGTTAGATATAGTCCGATCAATAATGAGCTTTATTGATCTTTCTGAATACCTATGAGGTTATGCTCTAAAAATGCTACTCATTTGTTGAACAGGGTTCCATCAAAATCAGTTAGTTCATACTACTCCATATGAGATATGGACTGGCAGAAAATTAAGTCTTAAGTATGTTAGGATTTGGGGTTATCCTGCTTATGTAAAAGGTACACAACTGGATAAACTTGCATTGAAAGGGTACAAGTATCGATTCATTGAATATCCCAAATATTCTATGGGATATCTGTTCTATGATCCAAAGCAATGAAACATGTCCGTTACTCATTATGCCACTTTCCTTGAGAAATAGTTTTTCATGAATCACAGGGATTGTAGAAAGAATGAACTTGATGAAGTCAATCTAGAATTTAATGAATCAGTGATGAAACCTCAAACTTAAACAACTGAAATACCTTCAACACACCCTCTACTTAGGTCAGAAAGGATTTTGAAACCACCAATAAAGTATGGTATAATGCTTGAACGTGTTTTTGATATTTTTTTAGTTGAAGGAAATGATCATACGACTTATAGATAGGCGATGTTGAACATCAATTTAGAAAAATGGCAAGAAGACATGAGATCTGAAATTGATTCTATGCATGTTAATCAAGTCAGGGACTTGATTAAGCTTCCCAAAAGAATAGTTCTTATAGGTTGTAAATGGGTTTACAAGTGTAAGCATGGGCCTAATGAAAAGGTAAAGATCTTTAAGGCCCAACTAGTTACAAAACGTTATACTAAGTGATCAGGGATTGACTATGAGGAAATATTTTACCAATAGCCATGCTAAAGTTAATTCAAATACTATTGGCCATTGCTGCATGCTATGACTTTTAAATATAGCAGATGGACGTAAAGACAACATTCCTTAATGGAGATCTTGAGGAAAAGATTTACATGGAATAACCTGAAGGTTTTACATCCAACCTAAATTCTAATCTAGTATGCAAACTGAAGAAGTTCATTTATGGACTAAAGTAGGCATCCCAAACTTAGAATCTTTATTTTGATGATGTATCAAAAAGTCTAATTTCATCAAAATAAAAAGGAAGCATATGTGTACAGAAAAGTCAGTGGGAGCATAATTATTTTTCTTGTTCTTTATATGGATGTCAGAAACGTTATTGGTATATTACAGTCAGTTAAAAGATATTTGAGTAAGAACTTCTTCCTGAAGGATTTGGGAGAGGCTTCCTGTATATTAGGTATAAAGCTTTATAGAGATAGAGCTAGGAGGCTAGTAGAACTCTCTTAATCATCATACATAGAAAACGTTCTTGAATAATTTTGTTTACTATAAGATAACTAACATACTTTTCAAATATGGCATTCATCTTTCTAGAAGAATGTCTCCTCAAATGAAAGATTAAAGGATTAGAATGTCTAGCATACCATATTTATCAACTATGGGCAACTTAATGTATGCCATGTTATGTGCTGGACTTGACATTAATATGGTTATAAGTGTTACAAGCCGGTATCAGTCTGATCCAAGCAGCGACCATTGGATAGCTGTGAAATATATCCTGAAATACCTTAAGGGTACAAAGGATAATTTTTTGATTTATAGAGAGAGTAGCTTACAGTTGAGAGGATACATTGATTCATATTTTTAGTCTGATTCAGATGATAGAAAGTCCACATCTGGATATATATTTCATCTTAATGGTACTGCAGTCAATTCAAAGAGTATCAAGTAATTGTCAACAACTAATTCTACCATATAGGAAGAATAAATTGCAGCTTCTAAGGTTACAAAGGAAGTAGTATGGATATGTAAGTATATCACAGAGCTCGAAATAGTCTCAAGTTTAGTGAATCTTATCCCACTATTTTGTGACAGCAACGAGGCAATTGCTCAAACCAAAGAGCCAAAACACACCAGAAGTCTAACCATATGGAGAGGAAATACCACATAATTAAAGAAATATTGGCTAGAGGGGATGTAATAGTGTCTAGAGTAGATTCTATAAATAATATAGCGGACCCGCTAAGTAATGGCTTAACTCTTAGAGTGTTTGAGAAACATGTAGAGTCGATGGGTATTAGATATTATCGAGAATGGCTCTAGAGCAAGTAAGAGCTATTGGAGATAGTGCTTACATGGCATTCAAATAATTGTATAGATATTTTATATTTATACAATAAACATTGCAGGTTAATCATTAATTATAATTACATGGTAAGAAACTTGTAACATTTATAGACATTGTAAGATTTAAAGGAGTTTAGATCTGATCCAAAAAAGTTTGGGTCGGCATAATAAGTTAGCAATTCTAAAGTTATAACCTTGTCTAAAATGGGACAAAAACTCGAGAATGTATTAGTAATGACATAGTTACAAAAAAAATACAAATGGTGCTAAGAAATGTCATTATAGAGGATGTTCTTAAAAATATCATTCCTGATCTATGATTGTTGACACGGGTCGATTAGTATTCCTCTTGGATTAATGTATGTCTATATCTGAATTATCTTGATGGTTAGTCTTAGGAAACCAAGGGCTTTGTCGAAGCTTGTATGGGTATACAGGTATTCAGCAAGTACTGGGTACTGAATAGACTCATGAGGACCTCCAATAGACATCTCATAGAGCTGTCAATTAAGGGTCTTTTGAAGTTGAGTAGTATTCGTGGTCTTTTAACCTGAGAGCCACAATGGACTTGTGAGTGATCTACCATACTTTAGTTTCACGCATGTCAGAGACCTTCCATAGTGTGACCACTGGGTGTCGCTGTAGTCTAATGCTTATAGAGTTCAATATGCATAGATATAAGATCCAATAGCTCATATAGGTGATTTATATATTTAAATGCTCCAAGATCGTTTTTTAGAAAGTCTAATGGCCATAAGTAAAAATCCAGGAAAAATATTTTCTGTAAGGATAAACAATATCGCAAAAAAGTTTGCCAATATTGTTTAAGGAAATACGTATCTGGAGATAAGTTCACGGATGAACATTTGAATTTTTTAAAAAAATTTAATCAAATTTATTATAATTTGATATTAAATTAATTAATATTTTATTATTAATAAATTAATTAGTTTTTAAATATTTTTTTGTTAATTTTAGTTGTTATTTTATTGACTTAATTTATTAAGTTATCAATTGTTAATTAATATATTTAATTGTTTAATTCATTTTTTTAAAGATATAGTTGTTTAAATGTGTAATTATTAAATTAATAATTGATATTTATTTGTTACCTAATAAATATATTTTTCTGTTTAATTTTAATTATCTTATTTAATTTAATATTTAATGCTTTACTTAAATTGTTGATAATTTTATACATTGTTATTAATTGGTTTAATTTATTTAATTATCCTCTCTTGCACTAATAAATTTTTTTTTCAAGAAGCAAAACATGTCCAAATCATTTATAACTCTGAAAATTGATTCTACCGAGCGTCAATGATGGCTTATTCAAAGTTGTGGGCTATAGACACCATGAGATATAGGTTGACACCTAGAAAAACGAATTTATTTAGAACCACATGTTGGGATCATTTTCTAAATGCACACAATATCTCATTCTCAAGAATATTAGTGCATGAAGTATTATTAAGACAAGTGCATACCAAAAACTTATTTGAAGAATTATGGATTTTGATATGCAACAAGCACATTAGACTCTCTCATTTGAATTTTTATTTGATTATGGGGTTGAGGATGAGAGATTATCCCTTAGTCAGAGAGTTGAATAGAAAACTTAGAAATAGATTGTGAGATAATTTGTTTAGAAATAAGACGAAGTTGAACTATAAGAACTTAGATTTGTGGTTCAATATAATATATGTGCGTGAATTAGATGACACATATGCAATAAAATAATGTCTGTTTTAATTTTCCATCATGTATTGGTGTCACAGGATGATCGTAAAGAGAACTAGTATATTGTGCTTAGGCTTGTGGACAACTTGGATGGGTTCAATCAATACCCATGGTGCATACTTGTATTGTCCTTACTCTACACCTTAAACACGATGGTAGAAACAAAGTTCTAAAATGTCATAAAATAGGGTGATCATAAGAATAAAAACATATAACGTATGTGGTTTTGCTCTTGCATTCCTGGTGAATAATTCTATTAAATTATTATTATATTAAAATGCAAAGAAGACATTCAAATTACTGTTTGTTGATGTAAAATTACCATTTTTTATTATCTCAAGTTTGGATCCACGAGGCAATTTTAATCTGTTGATAAATGTTTGCACATGTCTATGGTAACTTTTTTTTGCACCTCCTGAATTTGTATAGCAATGGCACTCTATTATTCAAAGATGTTGAACACATTCTCTTCAAAAAGGATGAAGATTTGGTATACTTTTATACTATATAACCACTTTTATAAGTATGTTTTTTTTTCTTAATGGTTAATTATTTTGTATTTTTTCTATATATATATAAATTTTTGTTAATGGTTTACAATTCTGTATTTTTGTATATATATAAAAATTTTCGTTAACAATTCTATATAACCACTTTATATATTTATGTGTAGGTTTTGAAGGCACATAGGGAGTTGTTACCGTTACAACTTGAGAAGACTAAGAAGTGTCACAAGGTAGCAAAATTGTGACCCATTAAGAATATTTGGAGATTTTAAACTAGACCATTTGAAGTCGAACGTCTAATTCACTGATCTCGGATATAAAATAGATGTGCTGCGGCTACCCCTCTAAAGCTCCGCCAACATCTAGAAAAATGGTACAATTTTGATGCTTTTTTCATTTATTTACTTTGATTTCGATGAGTATTATATTGTGAATATTGATTACAATTATTTATGTATAGTATGAGCTAAACATATCATCGCACTATAGTGTTCTTGAGCAAAAGATTGATGATCTGCAAGATCATTTAGTAGTAATGAAAATAGATCTTATGACCACGATGGACAAGGACAAAGTAGAGCTCTTGCATCACTCATGATACAGTATTTCCAATCATCCAGCATATTTGAAGGTGCAGATCAGACGATGATATATTTTGTACATAAATTTGATTTTGTACATTCTTTTCAACTCAGTATATTCATTGGTGTTGTTTTATTTAATAGGAGAGAAGTCACAACATATTATGTTCAGACTTAGACTCCAATAGTTGAGTACCAGTATTAGTGGCAGCCGAATATGCAATCGGGCGTATAGTATTATCAAGAGAACCTTATGATTAATGCTATAGTAGCTAAGCACAAGCGCACGCTATCGTATCAAGTAGTATAGCATTTTAAGTCCATATATACTTTTCACAGGGACTATGCGATCTAATTCTATAAATCAAGTACTAAAATTGTATCTACTAAACTTTGATTTAGAAAATTACAATCTGAAATTTAATTAACTAATATAACTCTATCAATTAAACTAAACAAAAGCAAATGGTAGAATTCACAAATAACTATAATCAATGATTTGTCTCATTCCCTAGTATTTTAGTAAATTTATTAACCTCTTAGTTAATCTCTTAATACCAATTGTTGGCTTAGACACTAGTCTCATCACAAGCCTCTGTCGATGGTCGAGTGACTATATTACGCATTCTAACAATCACCTATATATCTATGGTAATCAAATCGGAATGAAATTCATTAAGATCAAGTCTAAATTATACCATACATGCCACCTACGTATATGTCTATCCTAGATAAAACTCATAGTTGTTACCCTATGATCATGCATTAAATTATCCTAGGCTAAACACGTGAATCTCTTTGTCAAGTTCATCATGGTTCCTCAATCATTCAAAATATTAGTCAAATATAATGAAAGCAATAAACACAAGATAGAATGAATCAATTATGTATATATTAAGTTTATAAACTAAGAATTAACAAAATCTAACTACATATTTAGGTTCAAAAGTCTAACGCTAGAATAACAAGTTTAGCCCATCACAAAACCAAAAGTAGCCAATCAATTCATAAAGATCAACAAAAGTAAGAACATAATGATAAAGAAAGAGTAGATAAACTAATCAAAGTGACTCCTTGATGTGCTTCTTGCTCTTCTTTGACTAGAAGCTTGAATCTTGATCTTGGTTCTTTAATCTTTGGCTTTGATCTTTGATTTTATGTTGTGAATTCTTTTTCCAAGTTTTTTCCTCCCTCCATTCCATCTTTTAGCTCTCAAAATAGTGTTTTTATAGGTATTGGAAACCCTAGAGGCGAGAGGATTTGAATCCAAGTCAAATTATTACTCAAAATGGGACTTTTGGGCTTAATTGTATGGGCACTGCAACGTTGAGACCTGGGGTTGCGTTATGATGGTTCTTTGATGGAGCACTGATAAGGCATAATTGTATAAACTATTTTATCTTCCTAACTTGATATTTGTTCCATTTATCCCAATAATTTGGCTATTTATGCATATTAATGTTGTTTTATAGGTTTAAGCACTATCGGAGCAAAAATATCAGAAACCGGATGCAAATGAAGCTATTTTAGATGAAAATCCGAGAAGGGACTAAAATGCTCATAACGTGAACAGTACGGATGAACAGTGAAATTTCTATAGTGCATGAACAGTGCAATGCCGGGGCATTAGATTTGATTGCAGGGGCATTCAGCGGTAGGGCATTCGATTTGAGCGCCGGGGTGCCAATTCCAGAGAGTGAGTGCCACAGCATTGAATCCCAATGCTGCGGCATTGAGTCCTAATGCGTCCTAATGCCGAGGCATTGAACCTGAATGTCGCGGCATTGAATTCTGGGCACTCTTTAAGGGCATTTTTGTCCTCTTTTTGCAACCCTACCTATATAAACACCCATTGTTGAGCCAAGAATAATATAGAAAAGAGGGGGGAGAAGAGGCACGAAATTGACAAAGGGAAAGAAGGCTTGAGCCAATTTGAAGAGAAGAAATGATGTCTCCAAGGTTTCACGAGCATCATTGAAGGCATTTGGAGGATTGAAACCTTAGAGCCATCCCAAATTCGATTTTTCCTTTCCTTTTCTTTATTTTTATCCTTTGTTGTCATTTCAATTATGAATATTAGTTTTAATGAGTTGTATCTATGGATGGTTGGATAATTTTAGTTATGGTTGAATTGTTATGTGATTAAACTTGATTCTAAGGGTTGATGTAGTTTTATTTATATTATGTTTGGATGATTTAGTATAAATTCGTGTAATTTATTTATGTTTCTTTATGCTTAATGCCTTCAATTGATTGAAAAATGAATTGGTTGTTGTGAATTAATGGATTAATGTTTGAAAGAGATTGATCCATTTATAGGATTTGGGAGAAACATAGCTTTAGGTTGTTATTGAGTTGAAAGGCCAATAACACTTAGGTAATCTTCTTGGTTTTCCTAAGGATTTGCATGAGGTGCACTCCAAGTATTTGATTAAATGCGTGACAGGCGCAAACTCTTTGGGGTGTGCTATTATGCCTAGGGTTACATGTGGTGCTCTCCTTTTTAAAGTGTTTGATAAAATGCGTGACAGGCGCAAACACTTTGGGTGTATCATTATGTCTAGAATTTCATTTGACGCTTGAGAGAGGTAATGAAATTAATCCTTGGGTAATCAATTTAAGAGCTGCATAATACATGTCTGTGTAAACAAGTTAGATAGACGTATCGACTTGAATATGTATGCATAGTATCTCATTTAAACTCGACAGATGGAATGAGATTAGTCTTAAGCCCTTAATTAATGAATTGAACGAATTTACTAAATAGGAAGAACAGAATGAAATCAATACTTTAGGATCCCATTTGTATAGAATTCACCATATCGCAAGATTATCATTTTGTTGTAGATTGTATGTTCTAGGCCTTAATGGAACTCTATTGAAAAATATGTGTTGAAGTTGCTTTGTGATTAATGGCTATCTTGTGTTATTCGTTTATGCTTTTTATGTGCTTCATGCTTCTAATTGCATTGAAAAATGGATTAGATGAATTAAACATTTGGGTTATGTGCTTGACAAAGTTTAATCCATATGTCGATCTTAAAAAGCATAACTTTGAGTTTGTTAAGTTAAGAGACTAATGAACTTAGGTAATCATCATGGTTTTCCTTAGGATTTGCATGAGGTGCACTCCAAGTGTTTAATTAAATGTATGATAGGGGCAAACTCTTTGGGGTGTGCTATTTGTTGGGATTTGTGCTTACGTGCCATCCTATTATGTATGAATATTTGTTTAATATTTATACTAGTGTTGTTATTTCAATAAATCGCTAATTATATTTATATATGGTAAGATGCTTGTAACGTTTCAGACATTGTACAATCTGAAAGAGTTCAGATCTGGTCTAAATGAGTTTAGATCTGTGCTAAGAATTAGTTTAGATCTGTGCTAAGAATTAGCAACAGTGAGAGTTATAAATGCTAAGAGTTGGCACTGATAAGAGTTACCAGGTTATAAGAGTCAGCGATATCTAAAGAGCCTTGTCTGAAATGGGACAAAGACCTAAGAATGTATTAGTAATGACATAATTGCAAAGAGTTGCAAATAGTGCTAGCAAATGTCATTATGCAAATATGTTCTCAAATATTATGTTCCTGATCTATCTTCACTGATGCAGGTCTGTCAGTGAATACCTTAACAAATATATAGATTGGTGTATGTCTATATCTGGATGGTCCATATGGTTAGTCTTAGCAAACCATGAGTTTAATGGAAGCTCGTATAGAGATACAGGTATTCAGTAAGGACTGAATACTGAACAGACTTACATAGATCTCCAATAGATATCCCATAAAGCCGTCAATGGAGGATCTTTTGAGTTGAGTAGTATTCGTAGTCCTTTGACCTGAGTGCCATGGTAGGCTTGTGAGGGATCCATCATACTTGGTTCTATATATGTCATAAACCTTTCATGGTCTGACCGCTGGGTGTCACTGGGTATGGTCCGATGCTCATGGAGTCCGGTGTGCATAGATATGGGATCCATCAGCTCATTTGGGTGAGTATTATATCCTAATACTCTATAGATTGTATTTCAAAAAGTCTTATGGCCATAAGCAATAATTCCCAGGAAAAGAGTTTAACCCTAGGGATAAATAATATTACAAAAGTGTTTGGGAATATTATTTATTGAAATACAATTCAAGAGATAAGCTTTCAGTCGGGCATATGGAGATTTGACGGGGTTGATCTATATCTATGCTCTACTCGAATATAAATGATGGAGAGATTATATGAATATGTTATAACCTCAACTTGTATGGTCTAACGCGCCGCTTTGTAATATCCGTAACGTGTGTGTGGGGCATCGTTCACGGACGTATGGAGGAGTTCTATATGACAATTCGGGCGTGGACCTAGAGAGTCTCACAATATGAAGTGTACTTATTGTACACTGAGGCAGCATAATGGATTGAACAATTCCATCCTAGAAATTCTAGCAAACCGAAAATATATTTCGGGGTTCCTCGGGTTGTGCACTTGTTTAAACTTAAATGTTAAGTATATTATTTAATTAGTTGACAAGAATTGTTAACTAATTAGATATTAACAAGTGGCACAATTTTATTGTATGAATTGTTTTACCATGAATTCAACCATTTACCATGTTAGTAAAATCAAATAAGGTAAATATTAATTATTCAAATAGTTTTTGAATAATTAAATAAATATTATTTAAATAAATAAAATATTTATTTATTATTTTATTCCTGAATGGAAGACATACTTAATTTGAGAAACATAAACTAAATTCAGTGGAGCACCATTTTGTAATTAATGGTTAATTTTATTAGACCATTAAAATGGCCACCAAAAATGATTTTGGTAGTTGGCCACTTAATCTAATTTTGGTGGAACACTTGTGAAGTTGTTGTAACCACTAAAATAGTTGAGTTTCAATTGTGTTAACATGAGAGTAAATGAAAATTCGTGCAAGGGTTGAGAGAAAAAAGAAGAGTTGGTTTTTAAGAGAGCTTTTCAAATAACAAAGACTTGTGAGAAACACCAAAGGAGAAAGAAAAATAAATCCTTTATATTTTTCTTTCTATAATCAAAACCTTGTTGCTGGAGATCATACTGCTGCTATTCTAGTTTCACAATCCCACTGGATTGTTGTGAACTAGAATTGGACAAGAGTGCACTTCAAGGTGAGCTCAAACTTGGAGTAAGGATATTCAGAATTGAAAATCTTCATCGAAGGTCTTCAAAGGTATGTTTCTGTATTCTTAAATTGTTAATAATTGAACTACATGTGTATATATTGATTACTTGATAAATTCCGCTGCCAAATTCATGTATATGATGCATAATTTTATTTGTTTCAATATGTACACAATCACATGCATACACCCTAAAATACGTCAACACTATTATGCCTAGGATTACATGTGGTGCTCTCCTTTTTAAAGTGTTTGATAAAATGCGTGACAGGCGCAAACACTTTGGGTGTATCATTATGTCTAAAATTTCATTTGACACTCGAGAGAGGTAATGATATTAATCCTTGGGTAATCAATTTAAGGGTGGTAGCTTAATGCGTGTATGTATAACGGGTTAGATAGAAATATCAACTTAGTTGTATATGCATAGTATCTCATTCAAACTCGAAAGATGGGATAAGATTAATCATACACCATGGATTAATAAATGCATAAATTAGTTGTTGACTACTAATGACAAAGACCTATAGGAACAATAGAGGGAAATCAAGTCTCTAAAACCCCATTGACATAGATATCTCTTTTCCTTAATTTATCTAACTAATTAGTTTTAAGTTGCTTTTAATTCAATAACTCATCCTACCATTTAGATTAGCCTAGATAAAGTTAGGTTGCCAACATCGTAGTACTTAGCATTAATTTAGGACACAATCCTCGTGGGAACGATACTCTACACATCACTTTATTACTTGTTGCGATAACGTATACTTGCATTAGTTTGTGTTGTAGAAATAACACAACAAGCACCATGGCATTAGGCAATGGGCACTGCAGCGCCCGGCCTTGGGCGCCACGGTACCTAGTCCTGTATTGCTGGGTCTTTGTATTTTTATCGTATCTCCTTCATTTCGGGTTCGTTTTACCTTCTGCTTGTTCCTATGCGTCATGTTTTCTGTCGCACACCTATTTATGATCAAAAACACAATTAAATAGCCAAATATTTGTGATTCAAATTAAAATACAAAAATTGAATACTAAATATACTAATGCATGTATACCCTTATCAAATATCCCCAAACTTAAGATTTTACTCGTCCTTAAGCAAAATAAAGAAAAAACTTCACAAATTATTCGTGACTCTAGAATAAAAAAACTATAAAAAATAAAAATAAATATAGGCTTTGGTTGATTAAACAATCATCATCATAGTCTCAAAGGCTGTCAAATGGCTCAAGTCTTTCTAGAACGCAATAGTCCATTTTCAATAAATCAATATACCATTCATCAAGATCCTCATTTTTCCTTATAAATGATCACTTATGTATTTGATAGGCAAGTAAATAGTTAAATAAAAATTATATTTACTTAATAACATAAAATAATATATAAAGATGATGTATCGACATATTTCAATTCATAACACTATCATAAGCTTGTTGTTCATAGAACTCTCCACTAATGTAGAAATACACATATTTAGGGATCTATTTAGGACTTTAGTTAGCTTGTAATATAAGGCTAGGGTCAAAGTGGGTTATAAAATATAATATGAAGCTTAAATCACACCATGAACACTTAGACATACTTAGAAACCCTTTGATTCCTTCTCTCCTTGATTCTTCATCTATTCCCCCAAACTCATGCTATTCTTATCTTTCTTTTAATCACACTTTTGCAAAGAATTTCTTCTTTTTCCTAAGTTGAGGGTATTTATGCATTTAAAACTCTTTCTTCTTTTTTTAATGAATAGACCCCCAAAATTAAATTGATTTGTACCTTCAAGATTTTTTGCCTTTTATTGCGTTACCCTTTTTTTCCCACACATATAACCTTTTTTATTTTAAGAGTGTTTCTAAGTAAACTCAAGGTTTATGGTGCTACCAATAGATTTTAGGATAAATAAACTTAAATTTTTAAGGCTTGTGATGTGGTTAAATATAAAAATTGGGTAATTATGCTCAAATGGGGTGACTAGGGATAAATATACATATAAAGTAGGCTAGAAAAGGCTCAATCGGTCCAAAGATAGCCTAATGTCATTTCTTTATTCATGTGAATTCTAGGATTTCTCAAGTAGTAATCAAATAAGTTCTAGAATATTGGTTTTCGAGATTGTGGTGTACTACTTAAGTAAAGAGTATCTCTAAGCAAAACAAATTCAACTAATACATGTTTATTTCAATGTGCTCAAGAACAAGTGATCAAAAATAAGCTTGAATTCAGTCTAAGAATTATGATATAAGAGTTATCACATGCATCTATTGTTTTCTAAAAATTTATGAAAATAAATTCAGTCAATATTCTAATTCTTATCGTGGACTAATGATTATCTTCTTAACTAATCAAAGCATGCAGCAAAATAAACACAGGATATGTGTTTCCTACCCTCAAACTTAAATTAGACATTGTTCTCAATGTCTAAAAATAAATCCAAAAGTAAGAAAAACTCTGCACTAGATAAAGTTGAAGCAATGCAGTGTTGTTGCCTATTGATTGAAGTGCGGTGTTTCTTTGCTCCTAATACTTGCAATTGCTTGTGCTGCTTCCTTGAATATTCCTCTTGTTGATTTATTCCTACAAAGAAAAGAAACTAACTTAACTAAAACTAAAACTAAAACTAAACAAAAATAAAAATTACTTGGGTTGCTTCCCAAGAAATGTTTGATTTAGTGTCGTCAGCTTGACGGGTTTCTTCTCTACTCTTATGGAGGATCAAAGTTAATGGTAAAAATATATTTGTATGTGAAGTTGTTAGGCTTCCTTTCTTTCAGCTTCTATATCTTATTAATTACGCTAAGGGCAGCAACTTGTTCCACTTTCTTCTCCTGCTTCTCCGGAAAGACTTGAATCTTAGACCGATGAAATGAGTCTTCCTTGCCCTTCTCTTCGATCCTCTTATTGTATTGCTTCTTCTTCTTCCTTTTATTTCTTCTCTTTCTATGCCTTAATGCCTTCTTTTTTATATGAGGATTCATCATCTCCATGTCTTTAAGCTCCTTGCACTTACGTGCACCAAATCAATGCTCCCACAGTCTTCACTTTCAAATGGCATCTTAATCTCCTTGAAGACTTTGGAAGTGACAATGTCATCTTACACCTTCATGGTCATCTCCCCTTTTTGAACATCAATGATCGTATGTCCTATAGCTATGAAGGGTTTTCCAAGGATGATGGGGAATTCTTTGTCTTCTTCTATGTTTAGAACAACAAAATTGGCATGGAAGATAAATTTGTCCATATTTACTAGTACATCTTCTATAACTCCTTTTGGGTAAGCGAGAGATTGATTAGTTAGTTAAAGTGTGATATTGATTAGTTTCACTTCTCTCAAACCTAACTTGTTGTAAACGAAGAGGGGCATGAGATTCATACTTGCTCTTAGATCGCATAGAGCTTTACCAAGATCATGATTGCCAATGGAACACAATATGGTAAATCTCTCAGAATCTTTGAACTTATGAGGTAGCTTTTTCTACAGAATGGCGCTACATTCCTCTGTTAATGCTACAACCACATAATCTGCTAGTCTCCTCTTCTTAGATAAAATATCTTTCATAAACTTCACATAACTTGGTATTTGTTCAAGAGCATCCGCAAAAGGTATGTTAATGTGAAGTTTCTTAAAGATATCCAGAATTTTGAGAATTGCTTGTCAAGTTTCTGTACCTATATCCTCTGAGAAAATGGTGGAGGTGGATGAGGATGCTACATGGGATGTTTTTCATATTTGTACTAGTATGTTTTGCTAATTTTTCACTTTTCTGCACTTGTACACAAGTTTCTGTACTATTTTTTACAGAATCTTCTGCACGTATATATTGCCCATCTTTGGTTTTTGTATTTACTGGATTGTCTTGCTGTAATTTTTTAATTTTTGCACTTGTTTGACATCTCTGTATCCTTTGAGGGAAAGGAATATGTGGTCTATATGGTTGTATATTTTCTTTTTGGTCAATTCTCTCATTTTTCTTCATCTTTGGAAATGGTGTTAGTGGTTTGCTATCATGTAAGATCTTACCACTTCGTAAGTTGATGGCTTGGCAATGCTCTACACTTCCTCTTGGATTTATCTCAATATCGTTTGGTAGAGTGCCTTGAGATTTCTTATTTATAGTAATAACAAGTTGTCCCATTTGTACCTCTAAATTCTTCAATGATGCTGAGTGATTCTATAGGATGGCATCGTTGGACTTTATATATTACATCAACATGTCTTCCAAAGCTAGATTTTTCTCTTATGGTGGATGGAATCCTGGGGGATTCATTTATCTAGATGACTCCCCTTAGTTGTTATGCCAAGAAGTTAGGATCTCTCCACCTTAGATTGTAAAAATTTCATTATGGGTTAGATTGTTGTTTATTAAGATCGCCCACATAATTTACTGACTTCATGTACTGCCCATTCATGTGGTTATCACCACAGAAGTCACAGTAACTTGCTAGGGCTTAATTACTTTATGCATCAATCTTCTTAGATAACATATTGATTTGTGCTATTAATGAATTGAATATGTCAATCTCATGCACACCGGTGACTTTTCTTGGTGTACCCTTTTTGCTGGCCATTGGTAACTATTTGATGCCATGTCTTCCAATAGCCCGTAAGCCTCATCTGTGGACTTATTCATTAAAGCTCCTTTAGCAACGGCATCTATAATAGTCCTTAAATGGCCTACTAATCCATTGTAAAACATTTGGACCAATAGCCATTTAGGAACTCCATTGTGAGGACACTTCTTCAATATATCCTTGAAGCGCTCTCATGCCTCATACAATGACTCGTCGTCATTCTAACTAAATGAGGTGATGTTATTCCTCATCTTTACTATCTTTACTGGTGGGAGAAACTTGGCTACGAACTTCTGACCTAATTCTTCCCATGCAGTATAGATCCTGACAGCAATGACATCAACCAACTCTTTGCTCTGTCCCTTAAAGAGAAAAGGAATAATCTCAATCTAATGGCATCATCGGAGACTCCATTGTACTTGAAGGTATCACAATTTTTCAAGAAATTTATGATATGAATGTTAGGATCATCATTGGGAGCTCCGTTGAATTGTACAATCTCGTTTAGCATTTGAATAATATTCGACTTAATTTCAAAGTTATTAGCGTTGATAGTTGGTCACCGAACACTAGACTGAACACTATTTGTAGTTAGGGTAGCATACTCTTTCAAAGCTCTTATGGTATTATGAGCTCAAACACTGGATTATTGATATAATCATTTTTTCCCTCCATGTTTAAAGATCGTTGGCTCTATTCACGTCAAAGTCTATGCAATGTTCTTTCGATCTTAGGATCAAAAGAAGTTAAGTTAGCACTTTTGTCATTCGCATAAATTGTCAAAGCAAAAGAAAAAAATCAAAGTGAAAAGAACAAAATAAAAAGAACAAAACTAAAACTAAAAATAAATTCTGAATTAAAAGTAAGTAGTTTGGTATTAGTATTCATTTAAGAATAGAAAGAAATAATCCCCGGCAGTGGTGTCAAAAACTTAATTGGTGCTATAGAAGCTAAGTGCAAGCGCATACTATCATATCCAGTAATAAATAATTTTAAGTCCATATATCATTCTCACAGGGACTATGCGATCTAATTCTATAAATCAAGTACTAAAATTATACCTACTTAACTTTTATTCTGAAAATCACAATTTAAAATTTAATTAACTAATCTAACTCTATCAATTAAACTAAACAAAAGTAAAAGGAAGAATTCACAAATAAAGATAATCAAGGGTTTGACTCATCCCCTAATATTTTATTGAATTTATTAACCTCTTAGTTAATCTCTTAATACCAATTGTTAGCTTAGACACTAATCTCATCATAAGCCTCTGGCAATGATCGAGTGACTATATTACGCATTCTAACAATTACCTAAATATCTATGGTAATCAAATCAGAATGTAATTCATTAAGATCAAGTCTAAATTATACCATACGTGCCACCTACGTATATGGCTATCCTAGATGGAATTCATAGTTGTTACCCTATGATCATGCAGCAAATTATCCTAGGCTAAACATATGAATCCCTTTGTCAAGTTCATCATGGTTCCTCAATCATTCAAAATATTAGCCAGATATAATAAAAATAATAAACAAAAGATAGAATGGATCAATTATATATATTAAGTTCATAAACTAAATATTAACAAAATCCAACTAAATACTTAAGTTCAAAAGTCTAACCCTAGAATAACATGTTTAGCCCATCACAAAACTAAAAGTATCCAACCAATTCATAAATATAAAAATAAGTAAGAACATAATGATAAAGAAAGAGTAGATAAACTAATCAAAGTGACTCTTTTATGTGCTTCTTGCTCTTCTTTAACTTGAACCTTGAATTGTGATCTTGGTTCTTCAATCTTTGGCTTTGATCTTTTGATTTTATGTTGTGAATTCTTTTTCTAAGTTTTTTCCTCCCTCCAATCCATCTTTTGGCCCTCAAAAGAGTGTTTTTATAGGTATTGAAAACCCTAAGGGCGAGGGGATTTGAATCCAAGTCAAAATAAGACTCAAAAGGGAAGTTTTGGGCTTAATGCACGGGTGCTGCAACGCTGAGACCTAGGGTTACATTTTGGTGGTTCTTCGACTGAGCACCGTAGTACTAGGCAGTGGATGCTGCTGCGCCCGGCCTTGGGCATCGCGGAGCCCAGACTTGTATTATCAGGTCTTAATATTTTCATCGTATCTCCTTCGTTTCACATCTATTTTGTCTCCTTTTTTATGTATTACAATTTCCATCGCACACCTATTTATTATCAAAAATATAATTAAATAGCCAAATATTCATGATTTAGAGCAAAATACGAAAGTTGCGTACGAAACATACTAATACATGTATACCCTTATCACCTTGCAAGTGTGAAATTTATATCTAATGTTGTTGTATAAGGGATAAGTATGTTTGGGCTTTAGTACAAGGATATGTGGGTTAAACACACTCCTTATACCAACCTCATTAGAAAGAAGATCATAAGAAAAAGAAAGATAGAATTGCAAGTGAAGGATCCCTATAATGATTTTTAGTTGACCTGGATCAACAACAGCCAATTGACATGGTCGTTCATACATAGTTTCAAGCTTGGATTCGAGATGGTTAAAGGCATGTTAGCTTACTTGGCATCAATGCTGATCTAAAATAGTTTAATAAGCTTCTAAATGACTGGCTTAATAATTTTGTAAGGAAATTCTTACATTTTTTTATTTTTTAAATATGAATTAGTAGTATCAATAGTTATACACTTTACATTGGATTTTGTAGCATATTAATTAGTATCTAAAGTTAGTTCATAGGTGCTAGTACAATTATTTGCAAGCATACTCACAAGAGTGCACAATTTCAAATGCATATTTTTTGTAAGTTTTTTTCCTCGATTGTTGTTCACATTATGTTATAAATTTATTAGTATAATTATTTTAATTTAATATCATATATTTAATTTTAGGAGTGTGTGCACCAATAGTATGCCTTTGCTCAAGATGGTATTACATGAGACTTGTTGTTGTTGTCCTATGAACTAGGACAGAATGAGAATTTACTTGGTGTTAAATTATAGGTTGAGGTAGATATGGTAATAGACATAAAATAATAATTTTTTTCATTTACTATATAATTAGTACATAATAAAACTACAATTGTCTGTGTAGGTATATATTCCAATGAACTACAAAATGGAGCATTGGATTACAACATATGTAATTTACTTTATAGGAGGATTACACTCTACGATTTCAATATTTATGCATTTATTGATGAAGTGATGAAAGTGTTTATTGCTCCTCTGTGTATTCTTATGTCATATTATCTCCAGGCATGCAGTATGCCTTTAAAAGAGAAGCAATTGAATATGTATCATTGTTTGAGTCTATGTGTTTAAAGGAAGATGTGTCTTAGCAGAGGTCCAAGGTAGGGACTATGGCATATTCAGTTATATATTCATTGAGTACCTAATATTGGGTCTACCATTCGATTTCGACCACGAGACTAGTATTTTTAGAGAAAAAATAGCTATAGATTTATGAACCTATGCCTTGAAATGATGTATAAATGTGCAATTATGTTATATTGTTGTCTGTGTTCCTTGTGTTTGGTGGATACGTACAGATATTTTATATAGATGTGCAAAATGTTATATAAATGTGCAATTGTGTTATATAGTTGTATGTTATCCTCGTGTTTGGTGGATGTGTACTGATATAGTGTATAGATGTGCAAAATGTATCGAAGTGTTATTGATGATATGCAAGTTTCAGAATGTCTATAAAATAGAAGAAATTTTATTGAAATTTTGGTATATAAATATAATAAATTATATTTAACAATCAAACAATAAATATCAAAGTAAACTAAACGAAAGGAGGTTAAATATCAATTTAGGTTTTACAAACAAACATATAATTTCATTGAAACAATGCAAGCCAAAGTTAACAATTATACATCAACTGTTATATAAAGCAATAACGTTCCAACATGTCGGTCGGTTATTTCTAGGTTATTTATAGTGACTACAAAAATTCTTCGATGGTTCCTCCCTTTGAGATAAAATCTACTTTGTTCTATGCCTGCCTACATATTGATGTACTATAGGAGGTTAGCTCTCAATATTTCTTAATTCATTTGGGACTATCAAATATGATGGATAGCCAACTGAAAGGATTGACTTGCTATAGGCACAAACTAAGCACTCAAACATGTAATAAGCTAAACAAAGACACTCATACTATAATCTCGTATATCTGTACACGGTAGTAACATGGTGACAAGTAAGTTGCCAAAAGTCAAACTTTCAATAACTGTATGTCTTCACAATGATGTCCACTATTCTATTTTTACTTTTGTCCTTCACTAGAAATCACAAATTTTCCACTAGGTAAATTATCATTCAACTAGTTTTATCATTGTGCTTCATCACTTTGTGATTTGCCCAAGTCGTTAGAAAGGATATCATACCTTTTGCTGCCTTCTATCTACGATAAAATCACTGCTGCATTATATCTCATATCCACTCAACCAAAATGGTTGCAGGAAGAGATTTTACATCTTTTTCAACTACATTAATACTCTCTACTATATTAATAGTTATGATGTTGTATCTTCTGAATGTACTTATTGATTGAGCCTATTTCCCATACCAACATCCTCCTCTAAATACTTAGTTGCATCATGTCTCATTTATTACATCTTGTTTATTTTGTGTTAAAAGTAAAAAAAAAAATGATATGCCTTGACAGCAATAAAATAAGCAACTAAGAATCCCTCTTTTTTTCTGTTAGTATCTTGTATTTTGTCACTAAATTTTTCTTCAAGTGACAAATGCAAAACCTATGATAGGCATTAGGAAACAACCCTGAATGGCCATCTCAATATTAACAGGTTAATCAGTTATAAAAATTACGTCCTAATGGTCACCAATTACTCTTTGCAGTTTGGCCATAAACTATGTCCAAGAAGTATGTTCTTAGAGTCAACAATCCCTCATTCTAATGGGAAAATGTTATTGTTTTCATCTTTACATATGGCCACAAACATTGTACTAAGATAACCATCTTTTAAAAATGTCAAAATGAAATATTTAAAGTGATTATCCCTATTAATTTTTAAATAACCCAGCTTCTATTTGTCTAATACATTATATGATGCGAATCAGGTTTTCAAAAATTCACAAGATCCGTTGAGCATTCATAGGGGTCCAATGATAACGAAAACATTAAAATGGACTAATTTAGCATATCTCAAATTCGTGCTTTGTTCAAAACACTAATCTGACTGAATTAAGTGTTCAAGATTATTAATGCCTTTTCAATGTTATTCACGTTTCTTTAAGTTATCTGGAGTAATTTATATAAAGAACAATATAAAACACATATCAATTTAGGAAGGAAGATTTGGTAGATATCAATGTAGGAAGGAAGATCTGGAGTTACTGATCACGCATCACTATTCATGCATTACTATTCACACAGATTTATTCGATCCTTGTTTTCTTTTTTTTCTTTTTTTTTATTCTTAGGTTAAATATAGAAATAAGGATCCATAAATATTTATTTTCTTAATATGCTTGTTATTTATTTTCTATTTTTGTAATCAATTCATACTATGACTTAGGATTTGATTTATTTTTTCCTTTTATACTCTTAGTAAAATTGGCTATATAAGGCTCTGTAACCCTAAGGGGAATTTAGAGTTTTAACATTAATAATAGTGAGAGTTTTATCTTAGTTCTTCAAAGAACATTTCAGAACTTATCAAGATTTCTTCTTGTGGCATTCATTATTGACTTATCACTTATAATCTTTCTCTTCTTTCTTGAGTACTGCATCTACCCTAATTTCTTATGCCTTTGGTCTTTATAGATAATGGGTAAAGGTCCTTTGTTTTTGTTTATTTGTGAATCTGAATTAGAATGATCTTTGATAAAGGAACCTCATTAAGCGAGTTTCACTTTTTTTTGTGAGGTTCATATCATAGTAATATATAGAAAGCAATTCTAAATATATCTTTTGGAGCATAATTTATCTACCTGCATGCATGCTCCTTAGCTCGCCAAGCAATAGAATCGGTTAACACTAAATTATTCACACATGTCCACTTGAATTTCCTTCGATCTGTAAATTCTACTAACTAATTTAAACTTATTTTTTTATTATTTTAGTAATAATACGACTCGGCTTGACAGTGACCATCACGCAATCGGTCCAAAACACAAATGTGCTATACATTTATTCTCCTCAGAGTGAATAATTTTCACACTTCCATCGACACTGGCCGTAATCTCTATTTGTATCTTTCATCATTGCATTTTGTCTCAAAACGATATTTGGTAGACCTATGAATTTTGAATCTCCAATTACTCTTTAAGTGCTAGTATGCTTATAGCCTCATAAATTTCATCTTTGTTATCATACTATGTTTCTTCAAATACATCCCTATTTCTAGTATAGGATACCTTATCTGATATATTCAAGTTTAATAGTGGTATTGGAGGCATAAATTGAAAAAGATTTTCTACTTGAACCGTATCTTCTCCTGCATGTCAATTATATACATCAACTAGCTCACAAAGAGAACTATTAGAATCATAGCATAGTCCACCTTATGGTATGTCATTTAATCCATTAGCTTTAGTTCTATAATTAGCATTTTCATTACCATCATCATCCCTCGTCTGTTTGACTATCATTATACGTATAAGTTGGGTCTTCATTAAACATTGGTGAGAAATAATGATAATCATTTATAGTGTTTATCGGAAATATAATTGTTGGTATTGTTGGGGTATGCTACTCACTTAGTTACTACCACTTGTGGACATAAAGTGATTAGGGCAGACTTGTTCATTCTCGATGAGAACTTATGCATTATTTTTATACACGAGAGCTCAAACATCCATTGTTATACATAGAGATGTCAAAGTATTTTATGGATGCCCAACCAAAACTCTACATCATTGTTCTTTTTAATTGCAATTGGTCTCAACTTTACCTTTCTTGCATGAATAGAATTCTAATAAACATTTTATATTGTACGTAATTAACTCCAATTACACGACAAACGTTTCTCAACAGTGCTTCATGTTTTACATTGTTCAGAACTAAAATACCAACATTTTGAAATCCAATGTATCTCTCATCACTGTCACTAGAAATCTCTCACCTTCCCTCAAAGCATACAATAGTTGAAACACATGCTATGATACCTACAACAAAAGAAAAAATGTCAAAAAAGTGATTAGAATGAGAAACAAAACTAAATTCGGGGAAAAAAAATGCATGTTATGGGTGAAATTCCCATGTGCACCGCACATTACCCCCGCTAACTCCACACGGATTGCTGCCCAATTTTTACTTATTTTACACCATTTTGCACCATTTACATTCGTTTTTAACCAATGTACTCACTTTAAACACATATATCACAAAAAAAATTATTTTCTAATATTATTGCATAATATATCTTTAATTCAAGAAACTTATCAAATACTTGACGTCGATTTGCCAAGAATCTGTCATCCACTTGATCAGATATTTGAAGAGAAGTGTGTATACTTGTTTAGGGGCTTTGGGTTTTTTTTTCTTCTTTTGGTTAATTATTTTAATTTGGAGAAAATATAGTTAGGGAATAAAAGTGTCCTAAAGATTAAAAATTTGATGTGTGGCTAAAAAAAATAAAACATTAAAAAAGGAACTATTTTTGAAAAAAATTCGATTTCTTCCTATTTTGATGATGTCGATAAAGATGATGGTTTTTAAACCGCTATTGATATATGGTTTGTGACTGTCAATAATATCTTTGTAGGCCTTCTTCAATTGTTTCATAAATATAAACTTTACCATCTTTTACAATTTCATGCTCACAACTTTACAACTTAAGAATTCTTTTTGTTAGTGTAAATTAAAATTGCATGACTCAGAATTTCAATCTTTACTTTCAAATGAGTTACACTATATTTGCAGCAAAAACTATCTTCCACTATGCTAAACATCTTGTTTGTTATTTATTTCTTTTAAAAGCTTTTATACCCCCGCTTCATTGAATAGATTTTGTACTAACCAAAAAAAATTTTGAAATGTAAAGCAAAAATTAACTCTAAACTTTATACCAACTTTCAATCATGGTTAACTTTCACAAATAGAGCACAAATTAAACAATAACACTACATATACAGATTAATCATACAAACTTATTCATACTATCAATGTAGTAAATATAGTTAAGAAGATAAATATAAAATAATAAATAAAAATAGATAATTTGATAATAAGTAAACCAATCAAACTATGTCATGTTAAGTAATATAAAAAAGTACGTACGTATGATTTAGTTTGCATATGTAATTTTTTAAATTAAATTATTATTAAAGATATTATCATAAATATTCTTAAAATATTATTTAATTTTAAAAATACTCATTAATTTAAAAAATAATAATAATGCTCAACCATTAATGATTCTTATGTTAAAGTTAATATGGAAAATGACAATTAGATATTTTTCAAATGCTTTTGACCAAATATTAGATATATTCCATATCTAAACAATACTTATTCCAACTCCACACAAATATAAACCTATATCTAAAAAACCCTAATTTTTTCTCTCTCTTGTCCTCTCCTCTCTTTCTCTTTACTCTCTCTTTCCTTTCCCTCTTCTCCTCCTCTTTTCTCTCCTCACACAAGCTAAATAGTGGGAGTAGCAACCATCTCGTTGCCACGACGTTCATCCCTCTCCGTCGTCACGCCGTTCATCTCTTTCCCCGTTGCACCGTTCATCTAACCTTCAAACCAAACTTCGCGGTGCTTGTGCCTCACTTATGGAATGTTTATGTATTATTGATTCAAGCGGAATATTAATTGTTGAAACCAAACTGAACGAAACAAAAACAAAATGCATAAACCTAGATGTTTATTCTTTTTCTCTCACTTGTAGCAACTAAAACAGATTTTTGCAAATGGGATCTCACGGCAATAGTAGAAAGAGCAAGAAAGAGAATTATTCTTCAAAAAGAAGCAATCGAAGTGAAGGAAAGAGGTGTGATGACTCATTATCTGAGTCAGAGTCCAATTATGACACATACATGGAGTCAGATGAGTCACCAGTTAGGAGCTCAAACAAGTGTCGAGAGCATAGGAGAAGCAAAAGCAGTAGACGTGGTAGGGATTTAGATAGTTCTAAGGATAATAGTAATAAGAGTGATCGAGGCCATAAAAAGCGGAAGTTTTCAAGGAAAATTACTGAAGAGGAAATTGATGAATACTAGGCTAAGAAAGCACTGAGAAAGGTTAAATATTTTGTATATTATTATTGTATATATTTGTTTTTGTTCACTCCAATTGATTATACAAATTTTTTATTCTGTAGGTCGTGAAAGTTGCAAAGAAGTTGAAAGCACAGAAGGTATCTGGTTACTCAAACGATTCTTTGGTGACTCCAATCTCAAAGAGAATTCTCACCACACCATTGGGCCTATCACGAGGTGGTGGAAAGTACTTTTCTGGAAATGAAAGGAATCGGAAATGGGTTTTTATGTTTTTTTTAATTTATTTTTTATTTAATAACAATTAATTAGAGATTAATATATTTTTAAATTTATTGCATTAATATATTTATGCTAAATGAATAAAAAAATTATTATGTTGAAAGTGTTATTATTACTGATATTGCTAAATAAGTGATGTGATGTTATATTATATTATTAAAAAATATTAATATTTTGTAAAAAAAAATAATATCATTGATTTTTTAAGGAAAAGTTTAAAAATTTTAAAAGCATTGATATTAATTTATTCAAAAAGTATAAAAGTTAAATTATTTATTTTTTGAAAATGTAATGAATTGCATTGGGAAATGGTGTCTCTCGCTTTTTGTGCAGAGTAAAGTAATCATTTCATTATTTTTTAAAATCTAAAAGAATAATTTAAATTTTTTACACAATTTTATTAATTCTAATGGGATATTCTCTAACAATTAAGCATTACTTTCTGTTTTTTAAATTAATAGGTATTATTAAAATTAGATGATACCTTAAGAGTATTTATAATATTGTCTTTTATTATTATATAATATTATCTTTTATTATTATTAACCTGAAATGTAATTTCTAAGCAAACAACATACCAAAAACAATCATATTCTTGTTTTGCTTTCGTCTAATTTTGATCTATATTTGTAGGTACCAAAATTAAAATAATTGGTCCCATCCAATTACAACACGTCATCTATTTAAGAGCATCCAACTAGATAATGATAAAAAGAAGTAATATCTATTAAAAATTAGATAAATTCTAGACTATAAAATAGATCCAATAAATGAGAGGATTGTTTAGGAGAAGAGTTATTTGGTTTTCTCCAAAATTCTTTCACTAACAAAAATAGTAAAAATAGTCTTTAAATCAAATTCGCACTATCTTTAATCAGAGTTAGAATTTAATTCATGCCTAAATGCTTTGAAAGAGATTGGAATTCATATCCTATAAATAAAGGCAGTTATTCATGAATTATTCATTCACCATTGATTGGTTGATTCATTGTTTAAACATTCATTCATACACAACAAATATTACAACCATTCTAGTTTTTACACACACTCCTTTACACACAACACCCTTTTTTTTTTCAGATAAACACTAACTTAAGTATCATAATATTTTTTCTTTTAGGAGGAAAAATGGTGTAATCATCAATTGAAGGAGTACAAAAGCATAAGAAGGTAATTAACTATGGAGATTTCAAACCAAAGAATTTTAATAGTGTCATCTGTAGGAACCTTTTGACTAAAATACGACAACATAAAAAAAAACCAACAAAAAAATGTTAAATACAAATTTTGAAATTAGAAAAATGGGAAAAAATAATTCAAAATCAAAATAAAAACATCTCCACCACTGTAAAATGAACTTGAAATAGCCTCAAATGTTGCCAGTCGATCTATCCCAACCAACTTTCCATGAAACGTCATCGAAAAATGCCAAACCCACAATACGAAAGCTTAACATTCTCAAGCGCCATTTGATTCACTGTGTTTTACCATAAGTGGGATGCACTACCATCATATATCATCTCCTTAGCTTGTGTTACCTATTTTTAACCATTGTTCACTATTTATTAACTTGCCGATGGTTGGAATCCCATCACCCTTTCTTGTCCACAACTTTGTTCCATTATTTTGATCAAATCGCGGTGACCTAAACTTTTTTAACACTACTTAGCCTAGCACTTATAATTGTTGTTGATGTGAATCATGTTGTCAAAGTTTTACAAGAACCGTTGAGCATCCATATGGGTCTAATGACAAGGGCAAAAACTAAGAAACTAAAGAAAGCATTAAATGGGCTAATTTGGCACATCTCAAATTCACGCTTTATTCAAGATACTAATCTTCCCAAATTGAGTGTTCAAGATGATCAACTAGTTGTCAATGTTATTCAAGCTTATTTAAGTGATTTACATGAAGAACAAAATAAGGCACATAATCAATTTAGGAAAGAAGATCTACTGCATAATCATTTTTAAAAGAGTATTAGGCACATAAAGAGAAGGAAAGGTGTGTAGATTTTTTTTCTTATTTTGTTTCCTAACTTCTTAGATCCTTTATTAGAGCCTTTATTTTTATATAAGTCAGCCTAACACTGTTCACGCCTAACTGTTCACACGACTTTATGAGATCCTTATTTTCTTGATTTTCTTTTTATTTTTAGGTTATATTTACTAACAAAGATATAAAAATATTTGTTTCTTTAATATGTTTGTTATTTATTTCTTCTTTTTGTAATGAATTCCTACTATGCCTAGGATTTGATTTATTTTTCCTTTTATACTCTTGGTAAATTTAGCTATATAAGACCCTGTAACCCTATGGGGAATTTAGAGTTAACATTAATATTACTAAGAGTTTCCTCTTGGTTCTTCAAAGAAAATATTGTGACATTTATCCTTGACTTATCACTTATAATCTTTATAATTGTTTTTAGTATGGCGTCTACCTTAAATTCCTATACCTCTGGTTCTTATCTCTTTATAGATAACAGGTTAAGGTCTTTTATTTTTTATTTTTTATTTTTTGTTTAAGAATCTGAATTAAAATGATCATTAGTAAAAGAACCTTAATGAACATCGGGTCTCACTTTTCTTTGTACAGTTTACATCAATTGCCACAGCCGCAGCAACTTAACACAACATTATAGCCAATAATAAAGTCAGTCAATCACCATATGCTTGCGTATCAGTCTGCAAGCCAGCTCTCTTCTAATTGCCACCACTTATCAAAAATGTGAAACCCTAAATCTAAGACTAAAGCAGCAACAAAAGTTCAAATTCAAGTTTCACTATATCAAACCACCATTCTATGACTCTTGTAAAATTAGTAAAATCTTTTATATTCATAAATAAACTGCAATAGAGATACAACTCTTCTTTTGTATGATAAATTCATTTAAACTCAGTTAAAACTTACTCTTAAGTTATTGGGTGTTGATAAATACTATAGGATGCATGCATGAGGTATGTGTCCATTATTTCATATACATATAATTAATGCATCTCATACATAAAATACGCAACAGAAGTTAGAAATCTAATTTTCTAAAACAATCAACACATTAAATTCTTGTCTCATCACAATAATAAATAAATTAAGGATTGAGAATTCACCTTGCAAGCCTTTGGAACGGATTAAGCTGGAGTCCCACTTAAAATGAACCCATTGGTAATTCTAGCAATCAATGAAGGTAAGCTTGATTGGCTAGATGTTTACGCTCAAAACATGATGCGACTATCGCAGTATAGATTGAGGTGTCAATTCCACGAGGAAGCTTTTGACAAATAGGTTAGTGAAGTAAAATATTAAAGCAGTAGCAAAGAAGAAAATTAATTAATTTGTCTAAATGGATGAGATAGAATTGTCTATGAATTGAGAAAAATGTCTTATGATGATTTAAGCAAGGCTTCGAGAATCACAATCATGCTTTATAAATCTACTCTACACTTTGATTCAATTTTTATAACTCAATTGACAGTTTTACATCTAAACAATCAATCGGAAGATATGTAACATATAGCCCCTTTGAATACATGCATTTGATATGACTAAACTCTTTTGCAAATATTAACATAAATCATGTTCATTTATACAAGTTATCTAAGATCGACAACATATCATTTTGACAATATTGCAATAAAAGATCAACTTGAATATCAAACATTTATTGCCTTTACATACTATCCAAGATCGACAATATTGCAGTAAAAGATTAACATATAAAATAATGTAACCAATAACAATTATAATTCAACAAGAATCACATAAAGAAAGCATGACTGAAAATATATGAAACATGAGAATTATAACCTTTGAATTATATAAAATAAAATAGATAAGAGTTTAAGCATAATCAAACTTACAAACATTTGTAGCTCTTGACAACAAATCAAAGGATAGAAGTAAATTTATTAAACACAAAAGTTCATCTCTTAACCTTGCCAAGACCTTTAGCCTAAATTACAATACATGGTTATGAGAAGAAAATAAAAGAGAATTATTTAATGTTAAAAACATCCTAAGAGTGTCTTTATATATGCAATGAATGAAAATATGTCAAGTGTGACATCAATCTTCAATAATTTAGGCCAACAATCTATTCACCCACTTGCAGCACCTTTTTAATAATGTTAATGACCGATGTAACATTTTTGACCGACATGAAAGTTGTAGCATTTTGTCTCTTATTTCTATAGGCACCAGGTTCATGCAAAGTGGATGAGTATCCAAGGAGATATGAGCAAAATTCCAAAGATACATCAGATTTCGGTCAACAACCCTTTTATCCACTTACAATATAATTTGGTCTATGATAACGGTTGATTTGGACTTTATCATCAACATAAGAGTTGTTGATAATTAAGTCAATATTTCCAATCTTTAATAATTATACCAATTGGGTACGTATTTTGTGAGATACGCCCAAATACGTGAGTTGGGTCAAGCTGAGCGGAAGTTGTAGCCTTATTCTATTGTATCTCAATTTTTTGCCCATAACATGTTGGATTTGGCTTTTCAACTTTTATTCAAGTTTGTGTAAGATTGAGTCATGTTTCTCCAAACTTAAGAATTTCTTCATTTTGATTTCTACATTGAGAGTTATGTCCATTTTACCGAAACCTGTGCAAATAACATTCATTAATCACAATTTAAGGAGAACACTTTATTTCAAGTTAAAAGTACAAAAATGCTAAAATTAGTGACATTAAATAATGACTGAATCTCTTAATAAATATGCATTTTTATGTGTTCATCACAGCCCTCAACCAGCTTATTGCTAGTCTCTAGCAATGCATGCGTAAATAAAATATGCAAAACTACCTAAGCATTTCAAACAAAAAGTCAGTTCAAGATTACTGTTGCTATTATGGTTTTTTCAATTATAACTTCCAAAAACTGTGTATGTGTGAACTAAGCCGTAACCATCTTACCACAAACCACAACAGATATAGCCTTGAAAAGTTTTCGAAGTAAAAGTCTCAACTCCATATCCTTATAAGTGCATGACGATTTAAAAGGTTATGATTTCTCTCATGGAGTTGGAAAACAGTTAAGCACTCAAGAAAAAATCAATTTTAAGGACATACATGCAAACTAACATTGATCCAAAGATAGGAAAATCAATCGTTTAGAAATCAATCATAATTGACATCTACCAGCTTTAGGACTTCAATTATCTGGTAAGAATAATACAAATATAGCTTGGTGAGAAAACTGATTTACAAGATATTTGCCTTCTAAAATTGAATGAAAACTTTATTAATTTGAATTGATTCTTCTTTATATATATATATATATATTTTTTTCTTTTTTTTCTTTTTTTTCTTTTATATATATTTTTTTTTCATTTTGTTTTTAAGAATACAAGGAAACATTACAAAATTAAAAAAAAAAGTTTCTCGCCAAAATATATTATACACAAATGCAACCAACTTATTCTTTAATTCAAATAATATCAATCTAAACAAAAATTAATCAATTCAAAGGATCAATGAAGGTTCATAAGTTATTTTCTCAACCTTTCCACTTACTCACAAATGATATGTGCAACTTATCCTCTCCCAAACCAAATGAAACATTATCCTTAATGTTAAAATAGAAAGAGATAAAGTATATGAGATATTACCTGAAATGCCAGTTATTCAAAAGAAACAAACCTGAGAGACACTTAAGCAAATATAAACTAAAATAATGATACTGATAAATAAATAAAATAAAGAAAAACATATGTATTTACAAGTAGTTATAATTGTGGCTCACATTTTCCTCTGGTTTTACATCCAGTAACGGCTTAAACGCCATCTATGGGTCGGGAATAGGCTTCTCATCCAATTTTCTTATAAATTGAAAAATAGGGTCTTTTAGAGTCAGATTCCCGAGACTATACCGTTGATGTTCATTTTTAAATTTATTCTATAAATCGAGAAGTTCACGTTGCACAAGCCCACAGGGATGCGTCTCAAGAGTCAATAGGATATCATCCAAAGACTCCTTACTCAGTCCATCCTTAATGAACTGAATTTTGTCTTCTCAATTTCTAGATGCAAATCCTAAAGAACGACAACTCCAGTTACAATTCCATCAAGCACATTTATGACATACTTGTAACCTCTTTGCTCATCGCTTTTTGGCATAAGAGCTTCTTTCAAGACCAGACATAAAATAAATAAAATCATTTACAGACTCACCAGATAATCGAACCTTAGCTTCAATTAACCAACGGATATCCACAGAGATATTACTCAACATTAATAGCCTTAGTCTTTCACACCGTACTTTGTAAATCTTAAGTATAGCATTTTAAGGCAATGAAGGAAAATATTTTTTTTTAAGGTTGGCAAGAATGCTATCCATTTTGAAAGAAAGAAAAGAAAAGATATGAATGCACAGTTTGAGGGACAGTTTTTAAGGAACTAAGAAATCAAATTTAATAGTCACGGAGTACCATATTCATCACTTGACCGGGAAATAAAATCACACTGCATAAAAAAAAGAAAAAGAATAAAATAAAGTAAAATAAAATGTGAAAGAAAATAAAAGCAAAAATAAAAAGTCAAAAGATAAAATATAGACAAAATATAAAATATGGTAAAGATAGATTGAACCTGATCAAGCATGATAGACAGCATCCACAAGAGAGATCTCGTCTAGGTACATAGAGTGGTCTACCTTTTCCACATAGCTCTTCAGCCACTGTCCATTTACTTTAAAAGTTCTCCCATCAGTGGGGTCCTTGATTTCAACAGTACCATTAGGAAAAATGTGCCTTACCATAAATAAACCAGTCCATCGAGATCTCAACTTTTTATGGTGTAAATGCAATCGAGAATCATAAAGATAGACCTGTTGATTTGGCTCGAAGTGTTTCCTTGAGATCTGTTTGTCATGAGCTGCTTTCATTTTATCTTTGTAAATTCTAGAGTTTTCATATGCATCATTTTGTAACTCTTCTATTTTTGACAATTGTAACTTTCTCTGAAGACTTGCATCACTCAAATCAAAGTTAAGAGCTTTGACAGCCCAATAAACTTTATGCTCTAGCTTAACAGGTAAATGGAAAGCTTTCCCATAAACAAGCCGATATGGAGACATTCCTAAGATGGTTATGTATACAGTGCAATATGCATATAATGTACATAGAGACCAATCTTTACAATTCGAGTTAACCGTCTTTTCCAAAAACTGTTTAACCTCTCTCTTTACTAGCTTGGCTTGTCCATTTATCTGTGAATGGTATGCAGTGAAAACTTTATGAAGAACACCATACCTGCGCATCAAAGTTTTAAAAGAACGATTACAAAAATGTGTTCCTTGGTTACTAATGATGACACGTGGTGTCTCAAGTTTTGATGGCTTTGGTTTCTTCCTCTCTCGTGGCAACTCTTCAATGCTTGGATTCCAAAATTGAGTCCTTTTATCCTATAAGTCAAAAATACTAAACACATCAGTTGTTTCATCAGGATAACGCAATTCTTCAAAGTCAAAATCAATGAGGTTTTCTAAAGAATCAAAGCCATGATTTTTATAAGCTTCCTCTACTACAAGTATGTCTATAATATATGAATGATTGAATTCGTCTTCTTCTCGTGGTTGCTTATCAATATAAAAAATGTTTACCTCAAGAGTCATATTCCCAAAGGATAATTTCATTAGACTATTTCTACAATTAATAAGAGCGTTAGCAGTGGCAATAAAAGGTCTCCTCAAAATAAGAGAAATTTTTGACTCCGTGTTAACAACAGAATGAGTATCTAAAATAAGAAAATCAACAGGGTAGTAAAATTTATCAATTTGCAACAAAACATCTTCTATTATTCCTCGTGGTTTCTTAACTGATTGGTCAGCTAATTTTAGGACTACAGATGTAGGTTTAATCTCACCAAGTCCCAATTACAAGTAAATAGAATAAGGCATCAAATTTACACTTGCTCCTAAGTCCAACAACGCTTGACCAAACTCATATTTCCCAATTTGGCAGGAGATTATGGGACATCCTAGGTCTTTATACGTAGGTGGTGTCTTCTATTCAATCATTGCACTTACTTGTTCTGCCAAAAATGCAATTTTCTTTACATGATGTTTTCTTTTGATAGTGCATAAATCCTTGATGACTTTGACATAAATTGGAACCTGCTTAATCAAATTCAACAATATACCGGTCGAAGAGCTTAAAGAAAAGGCACTGGGATTGAAAACTTATTTCCAGGCTCTTTTTTCACTGTGACCTCTTTTTCAATGGGGCCGTCTTTACTACATATCAATGTGTTAGTTGGAGAAGTAGGCTCACTCACAATCTTACCACTTTGAGTAGTAATAGCATTGACTTCTTTGAGATTTGATGCATCAAAAATAGAAGCTTGTGCCATGAATTATCCTTTTAGATTGGATTGAGGTTGAGATGAAAACTTACCTCACTCTTATACAGTTAAGGCACTGGTCAGCTTTGTGATTTGACTCTTGATTTCTTTATTTTCGTCTATCACCTGAGCAAGAACTGTTTCAAATTTTTTATTAGTCTTACTTTGTGCCTCTATAAATGCTTGTAATGTATCCTCTAAAGGACTCCTAGTTGGTCGTGCATTATATTAAGGTGTAACATAAGACTTGGGTGCTTATTGTTCTTGTTTCCAATGGCTGTTGGCTTGTTGATCAGATTTTCAACTAAAGTTTGGGTGGTTTCTCCAGCTAGGATTATAGGTTTCAGAGTATGATGAATAAGGCTTCTTGTACATCCCTGGGACATTACATTATTCCTCATATATCTCTTTCATCTCACTATAAGTAAGGCAATCTTGAGCTAAGTGTTCCACTCTTCCATAAACAAAACAGACATCGTGTGACTTAACCTTAGTAACCGTGTGGGTGTTTGGTTTTCAAGGCCTCTAACTCCCTAGTTAAGACCTCTAATTGGGCTTTGAGGTTATCTTTTTCCCTAATATGGAAAACTCTACTTAGTCATAACCTATTTGTGCTTTCAGTCATGCTAGGTCTAGTCCATATATGGGCTTTTTCGGCTAAGTCATTAAAGAATTCTATGGCTTCATCAGGATCTTTGTGAAGGAACTCCCCATTACACATCATCTCAACAAATTGACACTCTCTAATTGTGAGTCCCTCATAAAAATAGCTAACCAAGCGCCAATTTTTATACCTATGGGCACAGATTTAGCAACTCTTTAAACCTTTCCCATGCTTGATATAAGGTTTCACTATCTTTTTAGAAAAATGAATAAATTTATCTTTTCAGGCCATTAGTTTTGTATTGCGGGAAGTATTTATTAAAAAATGCTTAGGTCATTTCTGCCCAAGTTCCTATAAACCTCGGCTTCAAAGAGTATAGCTAACTCTTTACTTTGTCTTTCAAAGAAAAAGGGGAATATTTAAGCCTAACAGTGTTTATGGCTTCAGGTTGGCTATGAAAGGTGGCAATTATCTCTTTAAATTTCCTAACGTGTACATAAGGATTTTCACTATCTAGACCATGAAAAGTGGGCAGAAGTTGTATCATTCCAAGTTTAAAATCCGAATGTGGTGTATTAGGTGGAAATATAATGCATGATGGTGTGGCTGTGCGAGTAGGATGCAAGTAATCTTTTAGAGTCCTAACGGGGTTATCTTCGTATTGGCTCATTGTGTTGGAATTACAAGATGAACTAGATGGTGAATTCTCTCCCCTTACAAATTATAGTGGTGATTCTAGTTCTACTTCTCTCACAAATCTCCCCCGTTTGTCTCTAAGTCGATGCATACATCCTAACAACTTTTTGTTTATGAAAGAAACGCTCAAGAAAAATTAAGAAGTGAAATGAAATACAACACGAAATAGAAATGAGTTAGGTGGTAAGACCAACCATGAAATATAAATACAATAAATGAACAAAAGATAATAAACTGTAAAGTACGATAAAAAAAAATACAATAAGTAAATAAAACAAAAGAAAGTGCAATAAATAAAGAAAAATAAAATGTAAAGTACAATAAATAAATAAAATGAAGTACAATAAATAAAAAAAGGTACAATAAGTAAATAAATAAAAAGTTAGGCGGTAGAACCGACCATTAAAATAAAATAAAAATATAACATATTAACTAAAGAAAATAAAGTACAGTAATTAAATAAAAATAATAAATACAAAAAATGCAATAAATAAATAAAAGAAAATAAAGTGCAATATATAAATAAAGTACAATAAATAAACTAAAGTGCAATAAATAAATAAAGTGTAATAAATAAAAATAAATAAACTAAGTTAGGCGGTAAAACTAACCATTAAAATAATATAAAATATATCAAATTAACTCAAGAAAACAAAATAAATTAGGTGGTAGAACCAACCATGAAAAATAAAATGAATTACAACAAAAAAAATAAAACAAAGATTTTACAAAGAAAAGAAAATGTACAAAGTTACCGCTTTAGTATTGATAAACGCAACCGACTTCGCTTAGTGTGCCTCCCCGGCAACGGCGCCAAATTTTGTTTACACTCAAAATGTAATGTGGCTATCGCAGTATAGATTAAGGTGTCGATCCCATGAGGAAGCTTTTGGCAAAATAGGTTGGTGAAGTAAAATATTAAAGCAGTAGCAAAGAAGAAAATTAATTAATTGATATAAGTGGATGAGATAGAATTGTCTATGAATTGAGGAAAATGTCTTATGATGATTTAAGCAAGGCTTCGAGAATCACAATCATGCTTTATAAATCTACTTTACAATTTGATTCAATGTTTATAACTCAATTGACAGTTTTACATCTAAACAATCAGTCGGAAGATATGTAAAATATAGCACATTTGATAACACATGCATTTGATATGAATAAACTCTTTTGTAAATATTAACACAAATCATGTTCATTTATACAAGTTATCTAAGATCGACAACATATCATTTTGACAATATTGCAATAAAAGATCAACTTGAATATCAAACATTTATTGCCTTTACTATCCAAGATCGATAATATATCAATTGACAATATTGTAGTAAAAGATTAACATATAAAATAATGTAACCAATAACAATTATAATTCAACAAAAATCACATAAAGAAAGCATGACTGAAAATATATGAAACATGAGAATTATAACCTTTGGATTATAGAAAATAAAATAGATAAGAGTTTAAGCATAATCAAACTTATAAACATTTGTAGCTCTTGACAACGAATCAAATCATAGAAGTACATTTATTAAACACAAAAGTTCATCTCTTAGCCTTGCCAAGAACTCTAGCCTAAATTACAATACATGTTAATGAGAAGAAAATAAGAGAGAATTATCTAATGTTGAAAACTGTAATATCTAATCCCTATTAGTAGTATTGGCGCCTAAATTTTGGTATAGAACAAATAAGACACCGTAGGGTTACTCGATTTTAACCCTATTAGAAATATTCCCTTTGTAGTGCACATGAGAGATATTAGACCTAATTTGGTAATTTCACACTCGATCGGTACGCCGGACGACCCTAGAATATTTTTAGAATTTTTCTCTATTGGCTTGGAAAAGAAAATTCTAATTTACTACATACATTTTCATTTAAGGGTGATGTATGGAACAAGCCTTTGTTGAGAAACATAATCCATATATTAGAGAATAGACCAATTAGAAGAAATTTCATGGATTGCCAAGTTGGAAATTCTAGTTAGTTCTTTGAACTATACTAACTAGATAGTTACAAATGAACTAATTACATAATTAGTTTTTAACTAATGGTAAATTAGTAATTTTGAGAAAGTTGAAGGGCAAAATGGTAAACTGAGGGGGGACTATAAATATGTTGGAAGTGTGTAGAATTTTGAAGAAGTTCAAAAGCAAACACTTAGAGCAAAAGAGAGAAAATTCGAGCTTGGAAAGGGGGCTGCTACAGTGACCTTTCAAGTTTTGTTTGCATGATTTTTCATGTGTAATCAAGCCAAAATAAGGTTACAAACCAATCCCTAAGCTCAATTGAAGTCTCTATTAGTGGAAATTCAAGAAAAAGAGGTAAGAAATGCATCTTTTATGAGTTTGATAAGTGAGATTTCAAGAATGCTTTAATTGATGTTCGTATGTGTATTCTTGGCTTAGATTGAGTTGAATTCTAGTGTGGAGCTTGAAGGAGTCATCAATTTGAAGAAATTGGCAAGGTGAGAATTAGGGTTTTTGGTGATTTTGTTGTAGAGATTTCAATTGGTTGTAATTAGGGCTTTAGAATGAAATTGGCATGATTTTGTTGTAATTGGAACAAGAAATTGAGAAAAGGAATGTGTTGGAATCTAGGGTGAAATTCTGCCACTTTAGGGAAGTTAGAAATTGAGTGGTGTTTTGAATGAATTGTTGTGTGTAAATGGTGCATATTGTGAATTGAATGTATATGGTTGATGGAAAAACCAAAAATGAAGAAAATGGGACATAATTATCCAAGTTGGAAATGTGAATGGCAATTATGTCCAACCAAGTTATAAGGTGTTCAATAATTTTCAGGGCGCCGGATGGTGAGTTAGTTTCGATTATGGCTCCGTAACTAAAATCGGAAAGTAGTTTACATCCGGGATTTGTATACCGATTAGGGCATTTAGTAGTTAAATGAGATTTTAGTATTCAATTTGGTTCTAAATATCATTTATGGCGCATAGGTGAAGATAACCGAGAGCGTTAACGGGAGCAGAAATCGGGAGCGAAATTGAGCGCAGAGCGGTTGTGAGTGTAAATCTGTCATTTCTTTTACTTTTCGGTTATTATGTTTTCGCACAATGACTATGTATGTTTTATGAGCTTTCGATGCATAAACATGATTTATGATCTTGATATGTTCATAGACATGCTTTTACATGATCGATTTGCGAAACCGTTTTAAAATTCTGCATTTGTTTTAAAGGCCATTGGTACCCTCAGATTGTAGTGGTAATGATTGTATTAGACCCGACCGGTATATCCAGTGCACATGGGCAGGTCTTGGGGGTGTGTCACTAACTCTGGGAAGTCAGGAAGTTGAGTCATATGAGTCGCTCTATGTGTACGGGGTATTGTCTCGCTATATGCATACGATGTAGGATTCCGCTGCATAGCCAGTGAGATGTCTTGAGATGTCACTGTGGGTGCTGCTAGTTGAGGTGCCCCGTGACCTACTCACGTATGCGGTGCTACTTGAGTCGCTGTGTGGGTATAGAGCTTTAGGGTTACCATTGGTACAGGTTAGAAAGAAAATGGTCGAGCGAGAATTTTACTAGTTTTCGATTTACCAATAGCATTTATGCATTTATATGCACACAGCAGTTATTATGTTATACAGATTCTGAATATAGTTTTCCAAAGATGTAGATAAAACCCGCTCAGCAAGATTTCATTAGCATATGATATTAGAAACCGTTTTACAGTTTTACATCCATTTTAGAAGCATAATTTCTGCATGTACTTTAGAAATTACTTTCTTTGTATAATGTTCTTGTAATTGAAATCTCATTTACACTCACTGAGCTTCTTTAGCTCACCCGTTTTATGTTTTATATTTTTAAACCCCTTTCCCAGGTGTAGGTCTCAGTATGCAAGCTGATGATTCTCCTATTGCCGAGTAGTGGGCCGAATCCGAAGATCATTTTTTGTACATATAAATGTGCTAAATAGCACCCTTTTACTTTATGCATAATAGTTGTAGGCATATATATTTGGATGTATGTTTTGAATCGAAAAGAAGAGATTTCAATTTTATGATGGTCGTTCTTTTTACTTTTATAATTACCCTTATTTGTGATTCAAATGAATAATTGAGTTGTGTTTCAGAATTGATTTGGAAAGGATCGGAGGTCCAAATTGGTAGAATTGAGATGTATTGGAAATAGAAGTGAAATTTCTTTGTAGGTTTTATATTGATTTTCTGAAAAATAGGAGAAACTCTGTCCGTTTATTTTTAAAATTAAGATGTCGTTTTCATGTATGTTACTAGACCTTCTTAGTAGTAACAAGAATTAAAAGGGGTTCGCCTCGCGAAATTTCTCAACTTACCCAGTTAGGTTCAGAGGAACTTCCGTCGGGGTGCCCGGCAGGGCCGCTGGGATCTATAGTAGAGGGTCTCGGGTCGGGTCCTGTCAAAAACATCCTAAGACTGCCCTTATATAGGCAATGAATGGAAATATGTCAAGTGTAACATCAATCTTCAATAATTTAGGCCAACAACTCGTTCACCTACTTGCAACACCTTTTGATAATGTCAATGACCGATGTAGCCTTTTTGGCCGACATGAAAGATGTATCATTTTGTCTCTTCTTTCCATAGGCATCAAGTTCATGCAAATTGAATGAGTATCCAATGAGATATGAGCAAAATTCCAAAGATACGTCAAATTTCAGCCAACAACCCTTTTACCCACTTGCAATACAATTTGGTCCATGATAATGGCTGATTTGGACTTTATCATCAACATAAGAGTTGTTGTTAATGAAGTCATTATTTCAAAATTTCAAGAATTATATCAATTGGGTACGTATTTTGTGAGATACGGTCCAAATACGTGAGTTGGGTCAAGTTGAGCGGAAGTTGTAACCCGATTTTATTGTATCTCAATTTTTAGCCCATAATATGTTGGATTTGCTTCAAACTGTTCTTCAAGTTTGTGTAAGATTGAGTCATGTTACTCCAGATTCAAGAATTTCTTCATTTTAATTTTTACAGTAAGAGTTATATCTATTTTACTTAAACCTGTGCAAATAATATTCATTAATCTCAATTTAAGGAAAACACTTTATTTCAAGCTAAAAGTACAAAAATGTTAAAATTAATGACATTAAATGATGACTAAATCTCTTAATAAATATACATTTTTATGTATTCATCACTAGAATAAAAGTTTTAATTTAAGCTCTGGTTTAACACTTAAAGCCTTTAAATTAACTCTTATTCTATAGTTTAACACCTATTTTTAAGCAATGAACTTAGTTTTGTATTATTCAACACTTGAATATAAAAAGGCAAAATTTAAAGCTTCCATGGCTAGCTTAATTGGAGAAGAAGATAAAATAATGTTTTTAACAATTGAAAACAAAGAAAAATAAATTTTCTCTCACCAATTTCCCTAGTTAGCTGAACCACCCTTGTAAGTATTTTTTTAACTGCTTAAAAGAAATGAACTTTTCATTCTCTTTTAACCAAAAATGGTCAGCCACTTTTTAACCACCACCCAAAAAAAGAATTTCAAATTCATTAATATAATATTCATTTCATTTAACACACATTTCACTTTTATTTAACCTTAGTTAACAATTAACTTTAGTTAAATTAACTTTACATGGCCATCAAGTATGTAACTTAATCATAGTTAACAATTAATCTTAGTTAGGTTAAACTTTACTTGCCCATCAAGTATTTAACCTAACCATAGTTAACAATTAATCTTAATTAAGTTAGATTTTACTTAACAATTAAGTAAATATAAATATCTAGTTTAACCTAACCACGTGGTTAACTTTTAACTATAGTTAAGTTAAATATTTATTTAACTATTAAATAAATAAATATCTGGATTATTTAACAATTAAAAAATTAATTAAGTGAAATTACCTTTAAGCCCTTAACTTGGTTACCAAGTTAACTTAAAGTAGGTTCCACCTAACTACACACTTGAGTCAACTTAATTGAAGGCTCACTATGCACCACGTGTCAACGTTTCATTGGTCAATAATAATTGTTAACTAATTAATGTACTTAACTCTTAAGAATTGACACGTGCACCTCCTGATGGATCATGAAATGAATATTCGATTTTCCTAAAATTTATTGGATTGAACAATTAAATCTAGTACACTACCCCAGTGTACAACGAGTACACTTTATATTGCGAGACTCCCTAAGTCCATGCCTGATTCGTCAAATAAAACTATTCCATGAGTCTGTGATCGATGCCCCACACACACATCACAGATATTACAAATCAAGGATTTAGATCATACAAGTTGAGGTCATAGTGCATACATATAATCCTTTCGTCACTTATATCCTGAAAGAACGAAAATATAGATTATGACCGTCAAATCTCCATGTGTTCAACCGTGAACTTATCTCCAGATTTTTATTTCTGTAAAACAATATCTACAAACTCTTTTGTAATATTGTTTAACCCTACGAAAAACTCTTTTTCGAGATTTATGCTTTTAGCCAAAAGACTTTTTGAAATATAGTTATTGGAGCATCAGGATCCTATATCTATGCACACCGAACTCCATGAGCATCATACCAAACCCAGCAACACCTAGCAATCAGACCATGAAAGGTCCCTAACATTCGTAGAATCAAATTATGGTAGATCAGTCATAAGTCCACCTTGGCATTCAGGTCAATGGACCACAAATACTACTTAACTTAAGAAGACCCTCCATTGACGGCTTTATGGGATGTCTATTGAAGGTCATTGTGAGTTTATTCAGTATCCAATGCTGACTGAATATCCGCATGCCTATACAAGCTCTAAGCTCATGGTCAGCTAAGAACAACCATGTGTACGATGCAAATATAGACATACACTAATCTATATAAAAGGGATTCACCGATACACCCGCATCGATGAAAATAGATTAGGAACATAGTATCTGAGAACATACTTGTATAATGATATTTTCTAGCACCTATTGCAACTCTTTGCAACTATATGATTAACTAGTATACCCTTAGGTCTTTGTCCCATTACAGACAAGGCTCTAACTCCTTAGATTTCGCTGACTCTTATACCTTACTAACTTTTAGCATCGCTAACTCTTAACATTTATAACTTTCAACGCCGCTAATTCTTAGTACTAATCTAAACTCCTTTAGATCAAATTTGAACTCCTTCAGATCATACAATGTTTGTAACGTTACAAGCATTGTACCATAAATGTTTAATATTAATGATTTTATTCAAAATATTTATTGTATAAATATTAAACAATTAATATTCATACAATATTGGAATGGCATGTAAGCACTAACTCTAACACAAGTTATAAAATAAGTATATAAATGCATAGATATATGGATATGATGATTTAATCTAAGCATGCTTTCTTGAAATAGCTGATAAAAGTCTAGATATACTATTTTATCTCTATGTGTTTAACCCTGAACTTATTTCAGATTTGTATTTCTGTAAAATAATATATGCAAACTCCTTTTTGGTATTGTTTAACCCTACGAAAAACTCTTTTTCAGGGTTTATGCTTTTGGCCAAAAGACTTTCTGAAACATAATTCTTGAAGCATCAGGATATACAACTCACTCATATGAGCTTACGGATCCTATATCTACACACACTGAAGTCCATGAGCATCAGACCATATATAAAGACACCCAGCGATCAGACTATGAAATGTCTCTGATATGCGTGAAACCAAAGCATAGTGGATCACTCATAAGTCCACTACGACGCTTAGGTCAATGGACCACGAAAACTACTAAACTCAAGAAGACCCTCTATTGACGGCTTTATGGGATGTCTATTAGAGGTCCTTGTAAGGTATTCAGTATCTAATCCTAACTGAATACCCGTAGGCCTGTACGAGCTCTAAACTCATAGTCAGTTAAGAACAACTATATATACCATACAAATATAGACAGACACTGATCTATATAAAAGGGACTCACCGACAGACCTGCATCGATGAAAATAGATTAGGAATATAATGTTTGATAACATACTTGCATAATTACATTTCCTAACACCTATTGCAACTCTTTACAATTATGTCATTACTAGTGTACCCTCAAGTCTTTGTATTATTACAAATAAAGCTCTAACTCCATAAATTTCACTGACTCGTATAACCTACTAGCTCTTAGTATTTATAACTCTTAACGATGCTAACTCTTAACACTAATCTAAACTCCTTTAGACCAGATTTGAACTCCTTCTAATCATACAATATCTGTAACATTACAAGTATTGTACTATATATGTTTAATATTAACAATTTTATTCAAAGTATTTATTGTATAAATATTAAACAATTAATATTCATACAATATTGGAATAGCACATAAGCACGAGCTCCAACACAAGTTACAAAATAAGCACGTGAATGCATAGATATATAGGTATGATGATTTAATCTAAGCATGCTTTCTTGAAATAGATGATATAAGTCTAGATATACTATTTTAATCGATTGTCTAGACATGCTTTCTCGAAAATAGAGTAGTTAATACTAGATCAAACATGACGATTTGACCGATAAATCTACCATTTTTCAGATGAATAATAGAACTTGGACAAGTAACTTTCATGAGGAACTTCTGTAGATGCTAAAATTAACATAATTGGTACTGACTAATTACAACACACCACCTGTCCAAGAACGTCCAAGTGGATAATAATTTTTTTAAAAAAAAGTAATATCCATTAAAGATTGAATAAACTCTAAACCGTAAAATAAATCCAATGGATAAGAAGATTTTAAGAGAAAAGTTAGTTTCCTCCAAAATTATTCCGCCAATAAAAATAGTAAAAATAATTTTTAAATCGGATTCGCGCTCTCTTTAACCAAAGTTTGAATTTAACTCATATACATGACTACTTTAAAAGGGATTGGAATTTATATATCATAAATATATGCAATTATTCATTAATAATTTATTCACAATTAATTAATTTATTCATTGTTTAAACCATCCATTCATACATGGTAAATATTACAATTATTCTAGTTCTTGAACACGCTCTTTATCCATTCATTCACAGTAAATATTACAATTATTCTATTTTTTGCATATACTCTTTCATACACAATACTCTCCGTTGAGATAAACAGTTACTTAAGTATTAGATAATACTAATTTAAACATTAAAATATTTTTCTTACAAAAAGATGAGAGTATAATCGTTAATAGAATAAGTACACAAAAACCAAAAAAAAAAAAATTGACTATAGCAAACCAACAAACTTCAATATTATCTTTGGCACAACCAGTTCTGTCAAGTGAATATATTTTCTTAACCCACGAGACTTCTTAACACTTGTTGAAAAGCTAATTGAACTCGAGATTAGCATTATAACTAGCAAAATATTTTGTAAAATTCTTAGCAGTCAAGTGCATGATCAACGTCGTCTGTTTTAAATTACCATTTTTTTGATATTTTTTGATAAAAAATTTAATTATCTACTAATTTTATTTTAAATATAATTTATTTGATTCTTCAAATTTTAATATTTGAATCCTTATAATATCTAAAATTTCACATGATGTATATCAATTAAATAATATATTATATACAATATTTTAAAAAGACTAATTAATATGAAAAAAATTAATATTAATGTTCAATAAAAAAATTTATTAATTTTGAGAAGTCTCATGAATCGCGAATAAGCAAAGACAGAGCTAAACAATAGCAATATGAAATTAAACTATAAAAGAATAAATATTAATATATTAACTATTAGCTCCCGTACAAAGAAAAATATAATTGTCAAATATTTATTTAACTTGTTCTATGAATTACAATAAAAAAAAGAAAGGAAATGAAACTATAAAGTAATAAATTATGCACATTTTAATTTATTATTTAAAATAATTAGTATTTATATATATAATAAATATTGTAAAGAATAACGCAATTTGACAAATTTATTTAGCATCTAATAAAAATAATGACAAACAATAACAAAAATAATAATTATAACCACAGTTAAAATAAATGATGCGAGATTTGTAAATTAAAATAATTATTATACTTATAATCATAACTTAATTTATAATTTTTACAAAAATAAATTAAAATAGTATATAATTTATATTAATGAATAATCATATAAAATTATTTTAAATAATAAATTATTAAGATTACTAAAGAAATTGAAATTTGATATTTAGAGGAGAAATCATTATTTCCTCGCCCTTCGGAGGGGAATTATAATTGCTCAAATAAGAGAAAAAAAAACTAAATTCCTAAGGAATCCTCGTTCAGAGCAGAGCAACCAAAACAGAAAAATCCCAATTCTTATAAAAGTTCATTTGCCATGCCCCCCCTCCACCATCTCAACCAAACATCCCCTTAGTTTCTTAGACGAATTCCATTATGAAGTTGTCTCTGGTCTTCTGATGAGAATTTTTAAAATGCCCCTAAAAAAAGCAGTAAATTTTCAGGAAAAATACCAAACACAAGCATCGCTTACTTTCTTGACTTACGTAGTCATGCTCAGTTCACTGACAGGCAATGAAGTTGAGGTTGGACCTTACCCAAAAAGGAGACAATACTAACATGTAATTACGTATTCCAATATACCACTCCACAAGAGGGGATTTTTCCAGTTCAGTGTCTCTAAGCACTAGTCTGTTTTTAATTATTTTTATTTTATTTTTGGTCTATTCAAAAAGAACTGTATAATACGAACAAAGCAAACAAAAAGGGGGAACAAATATTACAAAAGGTGTATATCATTTCCATATTGAAGCACATATCAAGGAAGAAACTGAAGGTAGTGTCTTCATATGCCCAACTTTCTCCATGCTTCTCATCAAGTAGCAAGAGCAATTCTCCATTGAAGGACTAGACAAACTGGCACCTTAACAAAGAAGCTTACAGATACAGCTGCCAGATTATATCTACCACCAACCAAAAAGGACTTGCAGCAAGACTTTTGTAACATCCTCAGAAACTCAAAAGGAAAGCCTAAATGCCACGAACCTATAGTAACTGAGCATGAGATATTTATCTGCAGGCTAGATGTCAACCTTGAACATACAACATTTATAGGGAACAATCCAATATCATTTGATAGATTACATACACACAGTCTTAACCAGAGAAATTCTCAGCTGAAAGCCACAAAGAACGAACTGACCAACAACTTTCCCCCTCAACATGACCACATCAACAACTCTCTAAATCCTTACCTATAAAACTTCCCCTCTGAAACATCACATCTTCCTTTCACTGATTCTTTGAAAATGGTAAGAGCCCTTAAATTGTCAACAAATGAAATGATATGAAAACCCAATACATATAATCCTACTCTTTAGCTGTAATTCTCTACAGAATATAGACTGCAACTCTGCCTTTCTCTTGTCTCCTATTTGCTCAGTTGAAGCTTCCCCATATTTCTCTCCCTCCTCTTCTGGATATAAACCTTTTCTCCCAACACCTTGGGTCCCATATTCCCTCATCACCTAAGAAACAATTTCAACTTGTATCTATAACTTGTGCATAATGCCCCTTCTTGGGGACAGAAGGTGTCAATTAACTGTAAGATAGCTTCTTCACGTCCGAGACTTACAAGTGTTTCTCTTCACCAAAATAATATTGCATCTAAAGAAACAAAGAGAACTGAAGACAATCAAGAATCTGCTCTGGTTGTGGTAAAAGAAGAAAGAAGACCTGCAGCTTGGGCAGGTAAAATGTCACCAAATGTTGACATGGCAGCCGCCGATCTATCCTTGAATATGCCCACTTGACTATCTGTTAATATGGATCCCAATTTCAGTGTGCTCTCTCCAAATCTGCTACCAACCTGGTCATAATGAAGTACACCGTTATCAAGACCTTTGTCTCCAAATATACCCAGGAATTGGACAACAAAACATCAAACAATTTTCTATGCAGAGCTCAGTAATTATCCACATAAAGAACAGATAAGTACATATTTTGTTGAAGTCACCATAAATTACTTAAATTCTGAGTTTATCACTCCAAATGAAAGAATATATCAACAAAACCACAGTAACTAATTGAAACCCATGGATAAAATTGTTTTTCTACCGTCTAGGTCCACGAATTTTCATGCTTTTCTAATTAAGGACACAGTTGCCTGACTTTCTTTTTATCTAATTCCCTGCTGTTAACTTTTTTCCATTTATTACTAAGGTTAGAGAGGTAAAATGGAAATTCAATGGCTTAGATTCCATTAAAAATAGCTCCTTATAGTTAGTAATTACCAGAAAAATAATGGCAGAGAAATCGTGAAAAAGAGGGGGGAAAACTGTGCCCTTAAATGAAAGAAACGTGAAGATTTAGGGACATAGATGATAATACCCCATAATCTATCACATTGACTGGATAACTTTCTGACTTGAATTAAATAGACATTGTGGGAAAAAAAAAAAGAATAAGGACATTTTTGTCCCTGGAAGTTGGCCCAGTACCTAACTTTGTCCCTATTGTTTCTAAATACTCAATTTTGTCCCTCTATGTTAGTCAGTTATCATTTAAGTTCACAAAAGAAGGGTACAAGAGCAACTCAACAAGAAGACTGACACACAAGATATTCCATCATGGCCACATGTCAAATAATCACTGGTTATTAATTTAAAAAAAAAAATCCTCTTTCACACTTAAAGAACCCAAGCCCTTCATCTTTCACCATCAAACTCTTTGTTCAAAATAGGCCCCTTCAAAAACCACGGCAAATTCGACTCCGTGAAACCCACTCTGAAACACCATCGGCCAAAACAATCTAAGACAGTCCACCACTTAATAGCAAAGAAAATTATGAGCAACCACTATTTACAGCCATGCCCCTATTTCTACAGTGAGTAAATCGATTCCAATCTAAAATAGATTATGCAAAATGTTGGGTTTTTAACACATTGTTGATTTTCCTATGATTTATGAGTCCTTATGAAATTATTATAAGACTGAAAGATTGATTTGTTGGAAAGAAGGTTTATGGGTTTCAAATTTTATTCATGATTTTGGTTTTTTTTTGTTTTAAATATCTGAATTGAATTCGATGGATTCATAATTCATTCCTGTGTTGAACAAAATTCTTAGGGTTTTCTGAGTTGGGTAAAGATAGTGCAAATTTTTAGAGTTTTGTTGGTTGTAATGACCAGTACATTTGTTGCTATCAATATTTGTTTGTGGTAATGTTGTTATCATGTAATGAGAGTGCTAGGTTTTCTGGGTTGCTGTCAGTATTTGTTTCTGGCCATTTTGTGTTCTATCATGGGCTGTTGGTATCTGCTATGAAATGAGTGTTGTGTATCAGTTTGATGGTGCAATACTCTGAAAATTTTGTTTGTTGATGTGGTTGCAAAAAGCATCTGATGGTGAAGAATATATTACCACCACAATGAGAGTGTTGGGTTGGAGAGAATACAAATACTATGGAAAGAGTGACTACTGTAGTTTAATTGCTTGAAGAGTTGTGTGTGCAGCTATTTGAAAGACCCCTGTTTCCAAGAGACAAGTTTAGGGTCACTGCCACCATTCCTTGGACAGGGAAACAAATTGAATTGGAAGATGATAGAGGGCTTGTGGAATTGGTGAATGAGTGCTTGAGGAAATGGTATTGCATGGATGTTGATTTTCAAGAGTTGCAACTGAAGTCAATGACTCCCCCACATTATAAACAAGGAATGACAAATGTTGATAGTGGACCTGGGCCAAGTATGAAGAGACAATTGTTCCCTAATCCTGCCACTAACCCAGACCCCCTTCTTGCCACTGCCACTACCACTTCCACAGCCATTGCCCCTGCCCCAGCCCCAGTCCAAACACAGGACATTGAATTAGGGGACCTTGCTCACAAGTATACCAAGGGCTCCAACCACAACAGCACAATTAGATTCCAGTCAGTTCCACACCCACCAATGACCAAGAATCTCAAGCGTACCAAGCTCCTACTGAATCACCAGTAACCCGAACACAACACCAACAGCATAGTCTACACAACCTACAAAGGCAGCACAATCCAAGCAACCTAGAACTGCACAACAGTCTAAGAAGGCCACAAATGCCAAACAGCCCTAGCCCACAAATGCAAAACAACCCAACCCCGAAAATGCAACACAGCCGTAGCCCAAAAATGCAGTAAAGCCCTAGGGTTTTTGATGAGGAAGCAATATGGTCAGACAGTAACCAAGATATACGGTCAGACAGTGATTAAAATGAGGAAGATGTTGAAGATAATGAGAAAGAGGGGGGAAATGACCAAGTGAGTAACAGTGAAAGTGAGACATCCCATCCACCATCAACAACCAGTTTGATGATAGAGACGGTGCCTTAGTCTCCTCTTTAGATGAAGATTCTGCAATCAATGATTTTGTTAGCCCATTTGGTAGAGATTACTTCCCCAAGATCACCAAAATATTGTAACTTACACATTGGACAAGAGTTTGATGGTGTTGACCATTTTAGAGTGCTTCAAAAAAATATTTCATAGGAAAGTTTTGAAGTGGTGCAACTAAAAAATAATTTGCAAAGTTTTAGGGATAAGGGTAAAGAACCAAGATGCCCATTGTTCATCTTTGCATCAAGAGTAAAATCTGAGACTTTATTTCGAATTCAATAGCTACAAGAGGAGCACAGTTGTGATAGGGTGTCTGACAAAGTATGAGTAAATCTCTCTTGTATTTCATCTAACAAATGTACACTAATTTATAAAAAAAAAAAGCTAAGTCCTAATTACAGAAAATACATAGCTATAATACATGGCTGAAATGAGCTGTAATAAGCTAAAAAATCTGCACACCAAAACCATAATTGTTGACTCTAACACTCCCCCTCAAGCTGGTGAGTGGATATTTTCCATTCCCAGCTTGCCAACAATAGATTGGAATGCAGAACCATTTAATCCTTTAGTTAATACATCTGCAAGTTGACCTTCGGTTGATACAAATGGAGTACAAATCATTCCACTCGCTAACTTCTCCTTTATAAAATGTCTATCTACTTCCACATGCTTAGTGCGGTCATGTTGTACTAGATTGTGTGCAATATTAATTGCTGACTTATTATCACAATATAGTTTCATAGGTTCTTCCCATGCAATCTTCAAATCTTCCAAGATTATTTTCAACCATAAAAGTTCACAAACTCCTAATGCCATAGCTCTGAACTCAGCTTCTGCACTTGATCTTGCTACCACATTTTGCTTCTTGCTTCTCCACGTTACAAGTTGATCTTTTATCATCAACTGATCCAGCATAATCTGCATCCGTGTATGCTTCCACTGTCAATTCATTACCTCTTCTAAACAACACTCCCTTTCCTGGAGTACCTTTTAAGTACTGTAGAATTCGATGTGCTGCTTGAAGGTGTACTTCTTTTGGGTTGTTCATGAATTGACTCACCACTCCTACAGCATAGGCTATGTCTGGTCTGGTATGGGAAAGATAGATTAATTTGCCAACCAATCTTTAATAGGATTCTTTATCTACCACTGTATCTTCTGGTGCTTCACAAAGTTTGTGATTTGGTTCAATAGGTGTCTCCACTGGTTTATACCCTAGTTTCCCTATGTCAGTTAATAGATCTAACATATATTTCTGCTGTAATATAAAGATCACATGTTGAGAGTGAGCTACTTCAATGCCGAGTAAATATTTTAACTTGCCGAGTTCTTTAATCTCAAATTCTTGCAATAAAAACTTTTTCAGTGTTTTCATTCCTTGCAAGTCATCTCCAGTTACCACTATGTCATCCACATAGACTAAGAGAGCTGTAACTCCCCCTAAAGAGAAATGTTTGATAAACAATGTGTGATCACCTTGACTTTGTTTGAAACCCAAAGCATGCATTACTCTAACAAATCTGCCAAACCAAGCCCTAGGAGACTGTTTTAAGCCATATAATGCATTTTTTAACTTACACACCTTGTTCTTTTCTGACTCAAACCCTAGAGGTATCTCCATATAGATTTTTTCATTAAGATCACCATGTAGAAAGGCATTTTTTACATCAAACTGCTGCAAACTCCAACCACGATTAGCAGCTAAAGATAATAATATTCTTACTGTATTCATTTTTGCAACAGGAGCAAATGTTTCAAAATAATCTATCCCATAAGTTTGAGTATACCCCTTTGCTACTAACCTTGCTTTGTACCGTTCAAGTGATCCATCTGCCTTATATTTCACGGTGAAAACCCATTTACATCCCACTAACTTCTTTCCTAGAGATAGTTCCACCAAGTCCCAAGTTTTGTTCTTCTCAAGAGCATCCAATTCAACCTTCATAGCTTTTTTCCACTCTTTGCTACCCAAAGTTTTCGAGACATTTTTTGGAATAGTAATAGTGTTGAGGTGAATAAGAAAATTTTTATGACCACTAGATAGCTTTTTATAAGATACAAAGTGAGACAATGGATATACAGGTCGTTGGGTACATTTTCTAATCCCCTTTCTAATTGCAATAGGAAGATCATCATCATTAGCAACAATAGGCACATTACTATCATAATCCTCAGAGTTAGGAGTTACCTCAACATTATTAGTACCAGAAATTGGTTCTGAATCAAGAACTTGCATTGGTTGAACAACAGGCTCTTTCCTTCTTGAATAGACCTGCAATGGGTGTATAGTACTTTGAATCTGTTTATCATTTGCCACTTGCCTAGGATCAAAAACAGATGATGATTTATTTGGTGAAAGAACCAAATTTTGATTTTGTGAGGATGAGGAGTATGAAAGATCAAATAAAAACAAATCTCTATCCTTATCTTTCATAAATGTTGTCTCCCCCTGAAGATAAAGATTTGAAAAGTAATTTTCATTTTCAACGAAGGTTACATCGACAGAGACAAAGAATCGTTTTGTCGGAGGATGATAACACTTATACCCTTACTGTGTAGAAGAATACCCAACAAAAAAACACTTAAGAGCCCTTGGATCAAGTTTCCCACAGTTATTCGAATGAATATGAACAAATGACACCCAAAAATCCTAGGAATCAGGTGATTAGTCGTTTTGAAGTCAGGGTAAAATTTCAAAAATAGTTGCATAGGACTGTTATAATCAAAAACTTTAGAGGGTAATCTATTAATCAGATCTGTAGCGGTTAAGACAGCTTCCCCCCAATAATTCTTTGGAACATTTTTTTGGAAAAGAAAAGCTCGAGTAACTGCTAAAAGATGACCATTTTTCCTTTCTGCCACTCCATTTTGTTGTGGTGTATTGACACATGAGGACCTATGAATGATTCCTTTTTCTTTGAAGAATGGTAACAATACTTGATTAAAATATTCCCTAGCATTATCAGACCGAAGTCTTTTTATCCCAACCCTAAATTGATTTTTTACCATATGGAAAAAATTTTAAAAGGTGAAACTAACACCTGATTTTTGTTTTAAAAGAAAAACCCATGACACTCGAGTGCAGTCATCAATAAATGAGACAAACCAACGAGCTCCAGAGATATTATAAAAAGTAAAAGGTCCCCAAACATCGCTATGAATTAGAGTAAAAGGTTTTAAAGTTCTTGTATTACTTATTGGAAATGATGCACGTCTATGTTTTGCAAGTTTACAAACATCACAATGGAACATACTTAAATCAAATTCTTTAAATAAACCAGGAAACATTATTTTAAGAATACTAAAAGAAGGATGACCAAGACGAAAATGATATAATCATATCTTATCTTTATTGGCAAGAGAAGACTTAGAAAGCAAGGACAACGAAATCGAATCCTTAGTACTATTTTACCCACTAGATTCCTCAAGAAAGTAGAGCTCATTATTCTCCCTAGCAAGTGCAATCATCATCCCCGTTTTCTAGTCCTGAAATTTACAAAGTGTAGAAGAAAAGGTTACAAAGCAGTTCAAATCCTTTGTAAGTTTGAGAATTGAAACTAGATTGGTAGATAATTTTGGCACATGTAAAACATTTTTTAAAACAAGATTCTGATTTATAACTACATCCCCTTAACCAGCAACTATAACCAATGTTCCATCAGCAATAGCAATTTTTTTATTACTAGGACAAGGACTATAAGATACAAACCCATGAGAAGATTGAGTCATATGATCTGTAGCCCCAAAATCTACTATCCAAGTTCCTTTTGTGATCGACACATTAAGTGCAAAGGGCTGAAAATTACCTGAAAAAGCCAAGGAGTAAGTACCTGCACCACCCATAGGTTTCTTTAATGTCCTCATAAAATATCGCAACTTCTCAATCTCTTCTTTATTGAACTTAGATCGCTCTTGAGAGAATTCTTTTACACTTTTAGATTGTGTCGAGGTCAAATGTGCCAGTCCTTGACTTGCTTCCTGATTACACTTTACTGTCCAAGATGTATTTTGAGTATTTAAAGACTTACCATGGAGTTTCCAGCACCTTTCCTTGCTATGTTGGGGCTTCTTACAGTAGGTGCACCATAAGGAGTCTTTTTTACCTTCTCTAAGTCCCTTCTAACAGTCCTACTCCACTTGAACAAGCATTTGATTGTTGTTGATCTGATTTCAGAGCTTTTGTAACTAAAGCTGAAATTTCTGTCAGATTATAATCTTACTGATTGGTAGATTCTAAAATCTCAAGCATGATTTTAGACATAAGTGGTTCTGAAAAATCTAGGCGTGGGAAAACTAATTTTGAGAGAAAAAAATGATTCTAAAAAATATGGCAAAGCAAGCCTTAAAAGAACCAGAAGAATGAAATAAAATAGCAATTTAAGCCAGAAAAAAAAAAGAAGGAAACTGGAATTTTTTTTCAGAAATTTTAAGTGGCAATGCAGGCCACAAATTTGGAATTGATAAAATGACCCCAAAAAAAACACAAATTGGAACTTTTTCCAGAAATTTTAAAGTGGCAATGCAGGCCACAAGTTTAGAAATTATAACCTAGCTTTGATATCCTGACAAAGTATAAGTAAATCTCTCTTGTATTTCATCTAACAAATGTACACTAATTTATAGGAAAAAGAAACTAACCTAAGTCCTAATTACAGAGAATATATAGCTGTAATACATGGCTGAAATGAGCTGTAATACACAGCTGAAATGAGCTCCAATACACAGCTGTAATAAGCTGAAAAGCCTGCACACCAAAACCATAATTCCTTGACAAGATGACTTCCTCAAAATTGAGTTTAATTCACTCCTATCATGTGGTGAAATTATCGCTGACGATCTTGCTCAAAGGGGCAAATTTTTATGGTTCTCACCCTAGCATCACTTAGTACTGAGCTTTCATCAGTCCGTGATTAGATTCTTGCTAGTGTTGTTGTTCCTTCCATGGATGATGTCTTTGCTCGGTTGCTTCGTGTCTCTGCTCTAGGTCATCAGTATGGGCCCTCTACCACTGATTCAAATTCTTCTGTCTTGGCATCTCAATCACAGCCTTCTTTTAAGGAAAAGCAAGATGATTGTGGGAAAAGTCATCCCAAGTGCACTTATTGTCATCAGTGGAGACATACTAGGGAAAAATGTTACAGGTTACATGGACGACCCCCTCCGGCTGCTAACCTTGCTCAATCTGATCATTCTAACATTACAGACAAGCAACCTCCATCCATGACTCTCACTGGTGCCGACTATGAGGAATACCTGAAATATCAAGCGGGTAAGCAGTCTACCTCTTCCATTGCCTCTGTCGCACATACTGGTAATTCGATCGCTTGTCTAACTCAGTCCTCTTCTCTAAGACCCTGGGTCCTTGATTCCGGTGCTTTTGACCACATTTCTGGTAACCTTCAATTACTTTCTCATACTTCTACATCTAGGTCATTACCATCTGTCACCTTAGCTAATGGTTCCACCACTACTGCTCAAGCAATTGGTCGAGCATATCCTCTTCCTTCCTTACCTTTAGAATCTGTTTTTTATATACTGCGTTGTCCTTTTAATCTTATATCTGTCAGTCAACTCACTTGTTCTTTAAATTATGTTATCACCTTTGTTGATGACTGTTGTTATACAGGATCATAGTACAAGACAGACGATTGGCACAAGACGTGAGTCAAAGGGGCTCTATCATCTCGGTCTTCCGCAACCATCTGTAGCATGCACTGTCACTGAATCTCCAACACTTATTCACAATCGTCTGGAACATCCGAGTCTGTCAAAACTACAAATAATGATTCCAGATCTGTCTACTTGTAAGTCCTGTCAACTTGGAAAACACTCTTGTGGGTCGTTTCCCAAGCATGTCAATAAACGGGCTGTGTCCCCCTTTGAAATAGTTCATTCTGATATTTAAGGTCCTAGTCGACTTCTTTCTGTTTTAGGGTTTAAGTATTTTATTACATTTATTGATGACTATTCACATTGTACTTGGTTATTTTTAATGAAAGATCGATCTGAACTATTTTCCATATTTAAATCTTTTTGTGCAGAAATTAAGACACAATTCTCTACTACTCTTCGTACATTGCGTAGTGATAATGCACGTGAATATTTTTCCGCTCCCTTTACTAAATTTGTCTTCTTGGGGAATTTTACATCAGTCCTCCTGTGCCTATACTCCACAACAAAATGGAGTTGTCGAGCGTAAAAACAGGCATCTTATTAAAACTACTCGCACCTTACTTGTCCATAATCATGTTCCTCTCCGTTTTTGGGCTGACGCAGTTCTTACTGCGTGTTTCTTAATCAACCGTATGCCCTCTTCTATCTTACAAAATAAAGTTCCCCATTCTCTTCTACATCCTGATACACCATTATGTCTTATCTCACCTCGGGTTTTTGGCTGCATATGTTTTGTCCATGTCTTTTCTCCTGGCCAAGACAAGTTATCTGCTCGATCCATAAAATGTGTCTTTCTCGGGTACTCCCATCTTCAAAAAGGATATAGATGTTACTCTTCTAACACGACAATATTTTATATCTGCTAATGTCACATTTTTCGATTCTTCTCCTTCTCTTCCTCTTGTTCCGAAACACAGATCATCACAGAAGTTCTTCCAATTCCTTATATTGCTCCTCCTACTGTGTCCTCCTCTGAGCCAGTATCTGAGTCGGAGTCTGTCATTCCATCTCCAACCTATGATAATCTTGTCTCTGTTCCTTCTACAGATGATGTTATTACTATTGTCCCTGATGTAGATCTTGCAAGTGCTGCTGATACTGGTGATGCCATTGATACTGTTCCTGTTGACTCATTGCTTGCTCCTAATTCCTCTCCGACTGCAGTCTTACCCTCTGCTGAACAGTTTCCCATTGCTATTCGTAAAGGTATACGATCTACTCGCAATCCTCATCCTATATACAATTTTCTTAGTTATCATTGATTATCTTCCCCATATTATGCCTTTTTGTCTACTTTATCTTTTGTTTCTGTCCCCAAAACACTTCGTGAGGCTCTTTCACACTCTGGCTGGTGTCAAGCAATGATTAAGGAAATGACTGCTTTGCATGCTAATGGTACATAGGAATTAGTTCGATTGCCACTCGAGCACTCCACAGTTGGTTATCGATGGGTATACACTGTCAAAGTTAGACCTAATGGTCAGGTGGACAGATTGAAAGCTCGGTTGATTGCAAAATGATACACTTAGACTTATGGGCAGGATTATTACGAGACTCTCTCATGTGGCTAAAATGTCATTTGTTCGGTTGTTCTTATTTATGGCTGCCATTCGACAATGGCCTTTGCACCAACTTGATATCAAAAATGCGTTTTTTCATTGTGAGCTTTAGGAAGAAATATATAGGAGCAACCACCTGGATTTGTTGCTCAGAGGGGGTCTAGTTTGGTATATAAGCTTCGTCGCTCTTTGTATGGTTTGAAACTATCTCCTCGTAATTGGTTTCGCTGCTTCAGTACTGTTATCCAAAAGTTTGGCATGATCAGAAATGAGTCGAATCACTCTATTTTCTATAAACATACACCGCAGGGACAATGCATATATTTAGTAGTCTATGTTGATATTGTCATTACAAGAGATGATCAGGAAGGTATTAAGCAATTAAAGAATCACTTGTTTCGTCATTTCCAAACTAAAGATTTGAGATTGCTCATATATTTTCTTGGTATAGAGGTTGCCCAATCTAAGTCTGGAATTGCTATCTCTTAACGAAAATATGCACCGCATATTCTAGAGGAAACAAGAATGTTAGACTGCAGACCTATAGATTCTCCTATGGATTCTAATGCTAAACGTCTACCTAAACAAGGGAAGCCGCTTTCAGACCCTGGGAGATATCGAAGACTGGTTGGTAAACTTAATTATCTTACTATCACACGGCCTGATATTTCCTTTTCAGTCAATGTTGTTAGTCAGTTTCTACAGTCTCCATGTGATAGTCATTGGGATGCAGTTATCCGAATTTTACGATATATCAAGGGCACACCAGGCAAAGGATTGTTGTATTAGAATAAAGGTCACACACAAGTTGTGGGATACTCAGATGCAGAATTGGGAAGGATTTCCATTAGATAGACGGTCTGCTACCGGATATTGTGTTCTTGTTGGGGGCTAATCTTGTATCATGGAAAAGTAAGAAACAAGATGTTGCTAGGTCAAGTGTAGAAATAGAATATCGTGCCATGACCTTAGCTACATGTGAGCTTATATGGTTGAAACTAGGAGTGGGCAACTCGGGATCGAGTTAGGTTCAGGACTGACCCGATTGGTCCCGAGTCTCGTTCGGGACAGATTTATCTGTCCCGAACGGGAATTTTGTTCTGGCTTGGCCATGTCCTGACCCGAAGCGGTTTGGGTCGGGACATGGCCCGGGTCTGACCGGGACATGGGTAAATGGCGACAGGCTGCAGAACGGCGGCAGGCAACAGAGGCGGCAGGCAATAGTAGGGGCAGGCGACAGAATGGCAGCGACAAGCGGCAGCAGCAGCAGAACCGCAGCAGCAGTAGCGGCGGAATGGGTCATTCCCAAACCGAACCGAGTCCCGTCTTGACTGGACCGGGACAACCGGGACTCACAGTTTCCGTCCCGGTTCTGTCCCGGTTTCGGGACCCGACCCGATTTTTTCCGGCCAGGCCATTCGCCCACGCCTAGTTGAAACAGTTAATCCAAGAATTAAAATTTACAGACATTTCACAAATGAAGTTGTTTTGTGATAATCAAGCTGCACTTCATATTTCATCCAACCCGGTGTTTCATGAAAGAACTAAGCATATAGAAGTTGACTGTCACTTTATTCGAAAGAAGATAGTCTGGTTGTATTTCTACTAATCATGTTATATTTCTACTAATCATGTTAGTTCAAATAACCAGCTAGCTAATATTCTTACTAAATCTCTCAGCAATCCTCGAATTGATTTCATTTGTAACAAGTTTGGCGCATATAACTTATATGCTCCAGCTTAAAGGGGAGTGTTGAAATGTATATAGTAGGTATATATATGGTAAGCGTAAAATAGGAAAGCACTAATGATGTTCCTTTTTTGTATACAGGACTTCCTTTCTAGGGCTGCCCTCTCTCCTATATATTGTACTGTTTTCTTCACAATGATATGAAATATAGAAATATATTCTCTTCTTTCACGCATGATGCCATTCCAATCATTCAAGTTTTGTAAAACAGTGAGAAACAAGTATTATCGTCCTTAGTTGTTTACATTGACAATGTTGTTGTGTTTGGTAATGACTCAAAGGGCATAGAAGTCAAGAATCGATTGAAAAAGTGCTTACAAACTAAAGATTAGAACAACCTAGATACTTCCTCAAGATTGAAGTGGCAAGGAGTAAAAGAGGAATTTTTTTATCTCAATGCAAATATGTTCATAACTTGACACTAGAATGTTGTGATCCAAACTAGTTGATACTCGTAGAAAGTTATGATTTGAATGAGACAAGGAAATACAGAAGCCTTATGGCAAAGTTATTATACTTACAGTTACTCAACCAGTTATAACTTTTGCAATGAGTGCTTATTAAATACATGCAATCTCTGAAGATGAAGGATTGGAAGAAAGTGTGTAGAATGCTTGATACTATTGGTCTTGAAGGATTGGAAGAAAGTGTGTAGAATGCTTGATACTATTGGTCTTGATTAAATATAAGAAAGGTTCACAACCTCAAACTTTGTTAGTTTCATGATGCAAAGGCTAATCACAAATCAACTAATGGTTATTATATTTTTCTTAGAGGAAATCTAGTAAGTGAGAGAAGCAAAAAGCAAAATGCGGTTGCTTGTTCTAGTGCAGAAGATGTGTACAAAGCTATAGCTTATATTGCTTGCAAACAAATATGGCTGAAAAATTGGCTTGAAAAGTTAAAAGTTGATATTGAAAATGATCATCTTCTTAGCAAGGAATATGATGTGTCATGAGAGGAAGAAGCATATTAAAGTAGATTGCCACTTTACTCGAGCAGCAATGATGAAAGAAAAGGTCACTCCATATATTAAGTTCGGAGATAAAGTTTGTGATCTCTTTACAAAGGCAGTCCATTAAGGCTTGTTTCTACATCTTTGTTCTCAGCTGGGCACTAAAAACATCTAGGCTCCAGCTTGGGGGAGTCTTGAAAACATTTTATGCTTCTTTATTTGTTTAGGTATAATTTCCTATCCTGTTTGGTCTTTGCATGTCCATGATTCTAGAGATCTCTCATGTGTTTAGTAAGCAGGTTCTGTATATAAGCTGCTGGTGTGTGTACCTTATTATTGTTAATAATATTTCTTGGAATTTCATAAAGTGTACAAAACATGTTTATTTCAAAGCAACATCGCCATGGATTAGAGCACTATTTATTGATTGAAAGAACAAACAAAATTGACAAACAGCAGCAAATCAACCTACGTATAATTATATTTGTCTAGGACAATTTTCCCACAATTTGTACCAGAACCGAGGACTATGTTCATCCACATATAAAGATTTCAGGGATGATAAGCCATTTCAAGATGCAACATACTGTTCAACCACAACTACAATTAAAAGTATAAAAAGGACTAAATTAGACAGACAGACAGACATACCTGCATGAAAGACTTTAAGAATGGTGTTGCTACACCAAAACTCGAGTTATCATCCAAATCAATCTTTCGAGAAAGCTCTCCATTGGTATAAGCTTTCCAGGAGCCTCTTGAAGAAATATCATCCGACGAAATTGGAGCGGATGTTTTAGTTGTTGCTCTTGAAGACAGAGCTGGAGCACTTGACAATGAAAAATAACACAAGAGAATCCATATCAAAGAACAGATAATTTTAGGCAGTGAACTTATTGAGATAGAGGAAAAAGAATTCATGTCTATGTATTACTGTAGCAGGCGTAATGAGAGCAAAACATAGAGTTTAATAAAAGAAATGAAACCACCAACCTGATTGGAAGATATTTGAAGCGAGGAACTATCGAGCATCTCATAATATTTGACTCGGAATTAGTAGGCAGTTTCTGAACAGTGTCAGTGTACATCCGATTGAGTTGCACAAAGAACCCAAAGAGAACAGCGTGCCTCAGGTATGCTTGCCTCTCATTCTCCCACAGATATGGCTCATACCTTGAATGATGTAAAATAAATTAGAAAGCATAAGTAATAAATACTAAAGTACACCTTAATCCAACTATATGAAGACAAGGGCTTCTCACAGTCAGATAAAAGATATTCAAAAATTAAAAAAAAATAATTGGATTAGTACACACACAACAGAACAGAAACCTCCAAGGTGCAGATTGCATATAGAAGACAATGTGTCCTGTTTGGTCAGTTGTAATGAGCAGATTCTCAGTACAACTAAAAAATAATATTTTTATTGAAACATGTAATGTGAAGTTTTGCATGTGATGACAAGTACACAAAATTAAGACAGCAAAGAAATGTCAATAAATGCCTTCACTTCAACTTGACATAATACTGCACATTACTGCACCATAAGGACAATCCTTCCTGTCATTTCCAAAGTCTTAAAGTTTGAGTTATTGCATAAGCCAAGAGTATAGACAATTCAAAAATGTTTAGTTTGAATTTGCATCTAAACAATTTTATACTCTACTTCCCAGCTTTCCAAACTTCTTTAACAATTTAATGCCAATATTTTTCAGTAAATTCTATTATGAACAGCAAACTTGACATGAACGGAAGCACATCAACCATGATTATTGAAGGAAACGAACCCCTTGACAATTCCCCAACAACATTTATGCTCATTTGGCATATGCAAGGAAAACACAAGTAATGTAAATTCCAACTAGTAAAGAAAATTTCTCACATAAACATTATGAATGCTCAAACCACTACAGAGTTGCATAATAAAATTATGTACAGGGATAGAAAATCCTACGTAAGCCAGTCAATGGGATCCAATCTTTGTGAAAAATGATTAATTAAGCCATCAACATGTTCTCCAGTTTGCGATTTCATTTGGTTTTGATCCTGCTTCCGCCTTAAAGAAAACCTTGCCTTTGGATTTTTGGATGACTCCTCATTTACGTTGATACATCCCCCAGATAGAACGTCAGCAGCAAATCTCAAGTCTAACAAGACTTGCAAAACTCCTTTCTCTGACACTTGCATTCCATGCGCCTCTATAGTAAAAAGCAAGCTCCTGTAAATGCCTACAACCTGCATAATAAAAATATATGAAAAGGCGTCTTTTTTCTCAATTAAAAAGCACATCAGCTAATCAATCATAAGAGGAAACAAACAAAAGGAAATTACTACTACTGTAATGACTTTATCTATTCCCTTCAAAAAGATTTAAAAACAAAAAGTTCACTACAAGGCACTCCTGAAAGGGAAGGTGGAGGAGAAACTTATCGCAAGTGTAACATATAATTTAAAGAAGAATCAGATGATGAAGGGAAAAAATATGGGCTCCATATTCTTTTACCTAGGTAACAAACATCTAAATGGTTAATAAATAAACACTGTTAACAGAAGGTATGATATACAATGACAACAGGTGAATGTTGATAAAGTTCTAAAGATGACAATATGCCAACAACAAAAAATTCTAATATATAGTTGATCATCGCTATGCAGTCACAGAATTACAAGTAAATTGGAAATGAAAGCATGTTGCATACCTTTTCCAACAGTTGGGATGCAAATTTTTGCAAAATTGATTTGTCAAGGACATGACCACCAATTCTATGAATTTCTTCACATGCTCGACACAAAAATGAGATGATATAGAGTGAAGGCATGGATGGAAGTGAAATTTTCATCTCTGACTGACTCTCATCAGATTGTTCTTGCTTGATTACCGTCTCTTCCCACCCCTGCCCCGATATTAAGAAGATGAGACTAGTTAATACCAGCATGCTTGCATAATATAAACAACAATGTATAAATAAATTGTCAGCTAGTCACAATACTGACTACTAGTAGTTATCCAAGTGGAAAATTAATCTATATGTAAATAAACAAGGTTTTTTTTTCCCTTTTAGAAATGAATGAGGGATTCCTTTACCAGATAAAGAGGGGAGGGGAAAAAAAGGGAAAAATAATACAGATGCACATGTTTCCAGTTTCCACTGCCATATTCGGCTAAACCATTGTTTTATGTGTCACTGCAGTTAGAAAGCCAAGTACCATTCTTTTGTTCTTTACTAGTTATGTTATTTGATGTAAAGCATTGTCATTCTACAGTGGAAAACTCTAGTCATCTGTTTCAGCTAGATACAAGACTGTTCAACAAAGGATCTCAAAGCTCCTGAAATGCACAGAATATTCTCAAGTTTCCTTTAACCGTAGCTCTCTATCTCCACTGAAAGCAACCAGATTACTCAGTGACTAGAAGGAGACAGAAAAATGATCCTGAATATCCCAGAAGTTGAGAAAAAAATAAAGTAAAATAAAACAATAACAAAAAAACAGAAAAGATCTTCAAAAGAAATGCAAACATTTGTCTGGAAAAAGATAAGCACACTAACTCTAATAGAAGTATCTACGCGAAACAGTTGCCGACAAAGAATAGAATTTCTCTATTGTCATTTTCCAGCAAGTATCCTGCCAACCCCCACCAAGTTACTGCCCATGTTAAAGCTTGACCATTCACTAATGTAAAAAGAGATCAGGATAGAGAGTTCGGTGGAGCATCCTCCAACCAGTAAGAACTTTGGCATCATCACAATCATCATATATAAATTTATATGAATACAATACCACAGTGAACAATACCAAAGCCATAAATATGGATTTAAAAAATAACCATGCCTCAAATCCTCCATAAAATCCATTTGAAAATTAGCAGCAAATTCATTTTAATCTTGATGAGCGACAACTATGATGATATAATTGTTGAAGGGTAAAAAGGGGCACTACTAGTACCAAAAGCCAATTCTTGTGAACTACAGAATCCCCAAAAAAAAAAGCGAGAAAAAACATGCAATTTTGAAGAGAACGAAGGTTAACCATCATTAGTGAAAATCCAGCTACTAATACTAATAAAGCTAACATGGTAAATATGGTAGAATACTACAAAATTTAAGGAGCATCAATACACAAAAAGATGCACATGCATGCATCCCCTTCTAGGGAATATAATGAATGGGAAACTGAATTTGAAGCAATAAGCATGTACTTTGACAAAACATCATCTTTTAAATGCCAAGACTATAAGAAAAATTGAGAGTAAAAATTGGAGAGACAGGGAGGGACTCAAATGAAAAGGCCCTTGTGAGACTCCATCATGAACTAAAAAAATCTCACAGATCAAAGCACAGTAAAACTGATGTACACATTTATATAAATATATATACTGCTGTCAAGCAGCACCATGCCATGAAAGAACAGCAAAACCAATGTTCCCAATTTTTAGTAAAAAGGGCATTCATTTATCCTGACTGGACTCTTCACCTGCCCTAACACAGGAGGAAGGACAGGCTTGTAGTACTGATCACTGTAGTCCCAGGCATATATTCATGTACATATATGCATACATACAATATGTGCATATCCAATCAGAGAAAATAGAATCAATAAGTTTGTAACTAAATGCTGCTTACCCTCAAAGGAGTTGTTGCTGACAATCCATCATCTAGTTCAAGATCCCGAGAGAGAATAACAGAAAGCTCATCAGATAACCATGATATCCACAAGCTATGTGCTCTAATGCAAAGCTCTTGGGTGGTTCTCGTTAGTTCTTCAAAATTTGGGCTCACACTATCATTTGCTCCAAGCAGTGCAGCAGTCGCAGCTGAAATTTGTCTTCTAGAGCCCGTGGGAATTTGCTTCCCAAGGCTATCAGCCATGGGAGAATCAGTAGCCACTCTAGATTGCCTCAACAGGGGTGATAACTTACCGAAAACTGCAGCCATAGTCTCCTCTGCCCAAAACCTTGGAGAACCAAGTATAACTGGGATATGCTTTGAGTGGTTCTGAAATGCAAACAAAAGGCGCCCAATGAAAAGGGATCTTTCAACAATGATTGCTTTTGGTACAGACTGAGCATCCTGGATGCCATTTTCAATGGAAGCATATAAGTTATCAAGCTCCCTCTTGAGTTCCATCAAAATTGTTGACAAGCTTTCATAACATTTACTTTGTAGATATGGAACCAGATCCTTCAACCTCAGAGCTGCATTTGGAGATTCTAAGAAACTCAGTAAATCCTCAAGGACACTCTGACAGCAGCTGTCTACTGCATCTCTGATGCGACTAACTTCAGGACCCAAATAGGCATTGAGACAAGTTTGAAAATCATTATCTTCAGAAGACATTTTATGTCCTAAAATGACACCAGCCTTCTTAACAGTATTATTAGGTTCCATAAACCAAACCCCACCACCTGTAGAAGGTTGATTCAAGTATGCCTGGAAATCAATCCATTCACAAGAACTATCACCTCCTATCATATGAATGGAATTGGCCACATTCACAACTCCCGACAAGTCCTTGAATCCCGAATAAATAATCATTTTCATCCTTTGGACAAAAGCATCTTCAAAAATCTCATCCCAAAGATCTGAATCATCTTCCAAAATGAGCTCACGTATCCTACTCCAAGGCAACTCAATCTCTGAGCCAAACACACTCTTAAGCCATTCCAAACTACCCTCCAAAACCTGCTTACTATCCATGGTCTCACGTATCAACTTCTCAGCTAATGCAAGCTCTTTACCAGTAGTTATTGCATCGATTAGAAACTTGCCATTAATCTTACTTACAATTTCCCCACCACATTCTCTCAACCAACTGCAACAAGTTTTTGCAATATAATCTTTATGAAGAATCATCATTACAGACTCCAATTTATCCCCAAATGACTTCCACAACCCAATCTCATCATCTGGATACGGAATCCCACCAAACAATTGAGATGCTGGTGGTGAACCTAATATAACTTTATAAAATAAAGGCATATCATTCAATACTTGTAAAAACAACTGACCCACTTGAGCTACAGTGATTTGAATAATTTTCATCACTTCACAAAATACATAAACAACATCAGAAGAGGCAACATTAACATTACCCCCCAATGTTTGAAGAACCCAAACTTTTCTAGTGTCCAAGAACAAGCCCAGAACTTGCTTCGGATCCAGTTCATCAATCACAGCAACAGCAGATAAAGCATCTGCATAAGAGTGGATTTCCAGCCCTTTGTCTAGCAAAAGTTCTCGACCCCTCTGTGAAATCTGCGCCTTAAAACTCTCCACGATTTGGCACTGATGCTGTAACAAGGCGAAATTCAACTGATCCATTTCTTTATTAACATCAACTAAAATGAATTGCACGTGCTTGGCACGCACGTACCTCGTAGCGGCCTCTAAAAACATGGATTCGTCCAAACAACCCCAGATATTCTCAGGCGTGTCTACCAAATACTTGACGCGACATGCAATGCCGTAAATCTTGAGTCGGTTAGGATTAGGGTTCACCAATTTGGGGGTTTCGGCAGACAGAGACAGAATGTGAGAGTGAATGGACGAAATATTCGATGAAATTGATTCGCATGATGACTTCATAAGCACGATCGAATCTGCCGAGTCAATTAAATCTCGGTAACGCGTCCCCACCAGTTGTCGTAGCTCCTCCTGCTTTTCCTGGATCTGTTTCTGGGTATTGAGTTCCACATTTCGGATTTCGGATATCGGTTTCGTACGGAATAGAGTCTCGGCGTCTCGGTAGCCTCCTCCGCTGAGTTTGGCAATTCGCTCCTCCGCGGCGGTGGCGCCTGTTGATACTCTCATGGTCCTAGAAATATGATAATCACTCAATGATTCATTACAACTTGATCAAAACTATGAGATTTCTTTTTTTTTTTTTCTTCCAGATCTAGGAGCTATTTCGTCAGATCTGAAATTTCGGTTACCGTCTAACTGAAACTCGAATCAAATTTTAACATTTCGTTCAGTTAGTTCATTTTTCAAATTTGGAGGAAAAAAAATAAGAAAAGAAATCAAGACAAAGAAGCGGTACTGGTGTTGTGACTTGGTGTAATTACTTTTATCCTCATTTCGTAAATCGAAAGAAGCAGGGATAATCTACATTCAGATCCTTTGTTTAACAAATATTTCAACAAACCACATGTTTACCGAAATCATCAATTAACCCCTCATGTTTGTCAACTTCTCACAAAAATCCCTTGACCAATGTTCTTAGACAATTTCATAACATTAAATAAAAAAATTTGTTTTTAAAATTTAATACAGAAAATAATTTAAAAAATTATATCTAAATTTTAATAAATAAAAATTACAAAATAATATAATATTACAATATGATTGTTCAAAAAGTTTTTATTGCTTTTTAAATTAATCTAAAATTCATATAAATTATAAAATCTAAATAAATAAAAATTGTAATTAATTGAGATATTATATTAAACTTTAAAATATAGAATTTTTAATTATTCAAAAATATATAAATATATAAATGCTTTTTTAACATGAATGAATTGTTAATATGTTTAATTGTTTTTCCAAATTAGTCAAGTAAATAATTGAAAAAAACTCATGCTTATAAGCATTTACTTTTTTGCTTACTTATTTGAACCAAGTGTTGAACAAAGAACTATAATTATTGTAATTTTAATAATTGCAATTATAATTAATGTAGCTATATTTAATTTAATTATAATTATAACTCTAATTATTAAAAAAATATCATTGTAATTGCAATGCTAATCTTAATTCTAATTGTAATAGTGATTATGATTAGGATTATATTGTAATTATAATTTATTGTAATTAAAATTAAAATTATTATAATTATAATAGTAATTGAAACTAAGATTGTAATTATAATTATAACTATATTATCATTGTAATTATGTTTGTAATTGTAATTTTAGTTGTAATTATATTATTAGTTCTAATTTTAATTATTAAAAAAAGAGTTTATGACTTGTAAATCCTAAGCTATTGCGAAACTGATTGAAAGATCATTTGATTTTAAAATAGCCTAAAACACTTCATTCGTTAATATTTTTTGTTAATTTAAATGAATTTAAGAGTATTTTAATATATTTAACTATATATAACACGTGGTATAATTTTAATAAAACACTTGGCACAAAAATAAAATTAAAAAATTTAAATTTAACAATAAAAAAATAAAATAATATTTTTATTTAAATCACATCTAATAAATACTAATATTTTTTTGTTTTAATCTTCACCATTCCATCAAAATCATTTTATTGCCCGTTGATTTAAAATATATTCTTCTTTAATTTTTACCATTAACCATGGATCCTATTATTACTATCATGTTACCCTGTGATGGCTACCATGCAACCTCATTTTACTTTTTTTTTTTTTAAAAAGAAATCATTGACCTTTTTATTCGTTCATCAATCTGGTTTAAGATTCAAAAATTTTATGTACGTGTAACTTTTTAGGTTTTGATAGAATTTCACGCGAGAACCAATTCGAATAGAGATTAAGATCTGTCACTGATGCAATAATTTCTCTCTACTACACCTATGGATCCCACCAAATGATTAAACTTTTTAGGTTGTCACTTTTTTATGTTTGATTAATAGTCATTAGATCGATGAAGATACTCTCTAGATTTCGCTTCTAATCTTTTTTTATTCACTAGCCACTAAATTCACGGATACCACCTTTTTGTAAATTGAGTTTCAAAAACCCATTTGGGGTTTTTTTAATGACGGGTGGTGGTTGTTTGGTTATCAAGTTGTGGAGATTTAGAAGCCGGGGTTGATTAGGCGCGGGAGTAGTTGAAATGATAGCAGCTAATGGTGGAAGGGGATGGTTATGGTTGTTGTTTATTTTTAAATTATTTATTTAATTATAAAATAAAATATTAAATATATAAATTTATCAAATTGTGGCATGTGTATACTTTTTTCGGTTAAAATATCATACAATACTAACATCCATTAAACATGGACAAAAATTCATTATATACTAATTAATGTCAATTCTATTAAAAAATTAACAAAAAATACTGATCGACAGAAGTGTTTTTGGCTATTTTAAAATCAATGAGCTCATTCAATTAGTTTTACAAAAATTTAGAGATCTACAAATCATACACTCTTAAAAAAAATTGTAATTCTAATTATAAATAATGGTAATTCTATTTTTAAATATAATAATAAATTTAATTGAAATTAAAGTTATAATTATAATTATAATTATAAATTTTCTAATAATAATTCTTATCCTAATTTTAGTGCAATTAGAATTGTAATTAACATTACTAGTATAATTGCAATTCTAATTCAAATTCATATTTTAACTCTTAAAAAAGTAATTTTTTTTTAATTCAATACCTAAAACATGTATAGTAAAAGATTCTAATGTAAAATTAATTTATTTAAGAATCAAGTTATTTGATAATAACATATTTTAAGAATCCATCCAATCCCAACATACACTTGGAGCAATTGTTTTGGGTTTTGCAGAAAGCAAATATTTATAACACAAGAATTAATAATGTTTTATAACTAGAAAAATTGGGAAAGGGAAGAGAAAACAATAAAATAAAGGAAATTGATTAATAAAGAGTACGAAATTTATATTGTTAGAAATTTTATATGGACTTAGCATAATGATTGGTAACTCACTCAAGTGTCAAACATTGTTGTTTATATGAAAACATGTTAATGGATAATTTAATATGATATATAATATATGGTATTATATAATGGGAGGACATAAGTTTCTTAATTAGTAAGTGGCTCGTGTACTCTCTCTTTCATTATATTTTGGATAACTCGTTTGGCCAAAAAAACCTTTCTTTTGGTGTAATATAATAGATTTTAGGAATGGTAAAATTATTGGAGATAATGTTTATGTGTTATTATTCTAATTTGCATAAATATTAAATTATTTAATATTTATATAATATATATTTTTAATAAATTATTAATAATTAATTTATATGGTACTAAATTTGTTACTTTTCAGATATTGTAGGTTTAAAGAAGTTTAAGTCTGATTTAAATGAGTTTAGGTCAATGTTAAGAGTTAACAATTTTAAGAGTTAGAACATTCTCTGAATTAGGACAAAACTTAGGAATATATTAATAATGATATAATTATTAAGAGTTACAAATAGTGCTAATAAATGTCATTATGCAATATATTCTCGAAAACATCGTTTCTAATCCATGGTTGCTGACACGGGTCAATTGGTATTCCGTCTGGGTCATAATATGTTTATATCTGGATTGTCCAACTAGTTAGTCTTAGTAGAACGCGGGTCTAGCGAAAGCTCGTTAAGACATGTATGTATTCAGTAAAGATTAGGTATTGAACAAACTCACGAGGAACTCCAATAAACATCTCATAGAGCTATCAATAGAGTGCCTTCTAGAGTTGAGTAGTATTTGTGGTCTTTTAACTTAAGCGCTATGGTGGACTTGTAAGTAATTAACCATACTTTGATTCCACACATGTTAATAACTTTTTATGGTCTGACCTCTAAGTGTTGTTGGGTATGATTTAATGGTTATGGAGTTTAGTGTCCGTAGATATATGATTCGTCAACTCATATAGGTGAGTTGTATATCCTAATACTTCGAGATTGTATTTCAGAAAGTCTTATGGCCATAAGCATTAAACTCCGAAAAAGAGTTTTTCACAAGGTTAAATAATATCGCAAAGAAGTTTACGAATATTGTTTACAAAAATAAAAATTTAGAGATAAGTTTACGGTCAAGTGTATAGAGATTTGACAGTGATGATTTATATCTCTACTCTTCCATGATATAAGTAACAGAAGGATTATATGGATAAAGTTGACATCAGCTTGTATGGTTCAATGCACCGTTCTGTAATATCTATAAAATGTGTATAGAGCATCATTTACGAACTTACGAAAGAGTTTCATAAGACAAATGGGTGTAAACTTATGAAATCTCACGATATGACTTGTACATATTAAACACTAGGGTAGCGAGTTTGGTTAAATGGTTTGATTCGAGATAATTAAAAAAAAAAAATATTTTAGATTCTCTTGAGAAACACACTTGTCAAAGTTTAAGTGTTAAACATACATTTTATTAGTTAACTATATTTTATTAATTAAAGTAGTTAACTAATAAAATATTGACAAGTGGCATGCATGGCAACATGCATGATTGACAAGTGGTATTAAAGCTAGTTTAATGTAAGATACTTGACTAATGCATGGCTTGAAATTAGTTCAAATGTTGACAAGTGTCAAGCATTCAATGGTTAAGGGAAATAAACTTTTCAAATGTTGCAAAGAAGTCTCCATTTGGCCATTTATAAAGAAAAGTTTGTAAAAGTTGCATTTTTAACTCTTATAACACATTTTGACAAAGTGAAAGAATTCAAGTGCAAGTGTTGCATGAATTTAATTATGTTAGAATTTAAGGCTGCCATTCTAGCTTCTTAATCTCACTGAATTATTACGAACTAGAATTGGTCAAGTTAACACTTCAAGGTGAGCTCCAGATTAAATTCTTCACTGAATTATCTTCAATAGTGTGTTTTATAATTTTGTTAGTGTAACAGATTTAATTTCAGTATATATTTGTTGAATTAAAAATTAGATTTCTAATCCACTACATAATTGTATATAGACATGCATTGATAATTCAATAAACATATTTTCATATGCATGCACCCATTAATGCACATTAACAAAAATAACTTGCAAACCCATAAGTCCGCTAGAACTTATGAAGAATTTGGTAAAGCTTGAAGTGGGTTTAGGACGAGTTTGGTACACAAAATTAAAACCTACAATAAGTTTAGGACGGGTATGATTTTGATAAAGTATCTTGCAGATACCAGTTAGGTATCCGCGGATATTTATATATTTTTTTATTTTTCTAAAATGAAGATCAAATGATATTGTTTTGGTTGTAGCCCTAAATAAAAAATTAAAATAACAATTTTGATCTCTTCTTTAATCTACCAATTATTCTCGGCTCAATTGTTATACAAACATTGTCCCATAGCTTTGTTTATTTGATTCTTTATTCTCACAAAACTATTAGTTCATACTCGTTAAATGTCTATTTGATTATCAAATGACATGTGTCGATCTATGTTTAATCTTCATCTCACCGACATTACATTACTTAAATAAATAATATGAATATTTAAGAGATATGAGTTATTTTTTGTTTAATTTTATTTATTTATTTTCTTCACATTATGGATATTGATAGCCATTGTGTTTTATTTTTTTTACTCTTTTAATGTTTAATATGTTATTGGCTTAACTAATTAGCAAACTAGCTTATTTTAAAACTATAATATGCTAATATAAATTCATTTATAAGACATGTTTTTAAATCTTAAATCAAGCCTAAAATTTTTATTTTTATTTTATTGGATAACTTTTTAATTATATTGTTTAATTTATGTTAACTATTTATGAATTATTTTTATTAGTTTTAACTTGAATATGAGTATAACTTTAATGGAAAGAATTTATTGAATTTAAATTTGTGATATAATTTTGATTGTTATATTTTATGAATTTTTTGAAATTAATATTATAATATTATATTTTTTGTTATATTAATTTACAACCGTTTAAAATCTGTAGATAATTCATTGCGAGTTTGGTAAAGAGTACATATCCACTATAATGAGTTTGATAATAAAACTCTAAGCTTGTAATGAATTTAAAAAGAATTTAGTATTTTATTTTTAAAATAGATGTGAATGCAGATGTAGAGGTATCCATCCCAAATTTGATTAGTTAGCATCTCTAAAATCGAATAAGATAGGTGTACTTAGACTAGAACTAAAAAAAAAAGGACACATACATATACACATGTAAGGGTTGTTATATACTAATGGTTAAGGGTGGCACGGTTTGATTTTTTTGAAGAAATAAAATTGACACCGATTTTTTTCCTTAAAAAAATTGAACTGAATCGAATTGGTTTTTTTTAGTTCGATTTGGTCCGGTTTAATTTTTTTTAATTTTTTGCTAATATTTTATTTTAAATTATGGGTTTTTTAATTCATTTATCCAAATAATTTAGTAGATCATTTTAATTTATTTTTTATTATACGTTACATAAGTCACCAAATTTGTTCTTATAAATTATATAAGTATTTAAAAAATTAAGTTGACTAAATTTATATATATTACACGTTATATGTTATATAATAAAAAAATTCCTACATGTTACATAAATCACTAAATTTGTTCTTATTTATTATATAAGTCTTTAAAAAATTAAGTTGACTAAATTATTATATATTACACGTTATATAATATATAATTAAAAAAATTCATTACACGTTATATAAACTACTAAATTTATTCTTATTTATTATATAAGTCTTTAAAAAATTAAGTTGACTAAATTAATATATATTACACATTACATTACATGCTATATATTATATAATAAAAAAAATTCATTTCACATTACATAAACTACTAAATTTATTTTTATATATTATATAAGTCTTTAAAAAATTAAGTTGACTAAATTATTATATATTACACGTTACATTACATGTTATATATTATATAATCAAAAAACAATTCATTACACATTATATAACCCACAAAATTTGTTCTTATTTATTATATAAGTCTTTAAAAAATTAAGTTGATTAAATTAATATATATTACACGTTACATTACACGTTATATATTATATAATAAAAAATAATTTTATTACACATTACATAAATCACTAAATTTGTTCTTATATAATATAAGTCTTTAAAAATTTAGGCTAGTTTTTGAGTTTTTTTTTTCGATTTTTTTAATTTAAATTGTAGGCTTTTTTAATTCATTTGTCTAAATAATTTAGTAGATCATTTTTTGACCTAATTTTTTTATCTATTTCTTATTAACATAATTACAATTTGCTTAATTTGAGATAAATTTAAACTTTTTATTTATTAATAATATACTAGTTTCTAATAATATCCATAAAATAAAATTCTTTTATTTAATGAAATTACAATTAGGGTTTTTTCAAAATTTTATTATAATAATGAGTAAGTGAAATTATGTGTGGGTAAATATATGTTTATATTTTTCAAACCCTTGATTATTTAGTACCACATGGTAATTTTATTAAAATTTACCAAAAAATTCGGTTATTTTTTTTTGGAAAAATCGAACTGGATCGGTCAATTTTTTTCAAAATTAAAACCGAACCGATTTTTTGTAATAAAAAAATGGATCGAACTAAATTGAACCAGCCAATTCAGTTCGATTTTTTGATTGTCAATTTTTTTTCCATCCTTACTAACGGTATCATGTTATCTACAAAATGAGAGAAAAGAAAAAAGAAAGAATTCATCACTTTCTTTTCACCTTGATTTGACATGGCAATGACAATGACTCTACCATCGTCTTTAACAATTTGAGGTAACGAAACTCTTCTCATAATGTTTAATATGCTTCAAATATTAAAGGAAAAATGATTGTTAAATCTCTTTAATTTGGATTAAATTTCTTAAATATTTTTTTAATTTTAAAATTATTTAAAAGACTCTATTTATTAGTATTTATCACTTCTTTTAAAGAAAGATGAACAAAATAATAAACTCTTTTTTTTTTCCTTAGCTTAGAGCTATAACACTTCTTTAATTTGTATATATCTTAGTAAGTATGTTCACTGGAGATGACATGTCATTCGTCTCTAACAGATATGTCATCCATCTTTAATAATAACATGTTGTCCGTCGCTGATAAACATGTTATTTGCCTAATACCCGTACAACATATTGTCCAATATCATCCTTATCTTAGGACACCCACTAAAATTTAAAAAATTAAGTAAAATATCATATGAGTGCATAAAACATATATTTTAAGGGACTCAATTTTTACATAGAATTATTATGGGCCTAAACTTCCAATATTATGTATAAGGGTCTTATAGTTTTCCTATTTATAATTAGCTACAAAGTTTTCAGAATATTCTTTGTGCCACCAATGTTTTATTATTTATAAATAATCCTTTATAGTTTTTGATACTATGTTTAAGTCCCTTTTTAACCATTTTTTATTTGTTTATATAATTTTTTTTCTATGTTTAAAGAAATTTTTGGTGGTTTATTATCATAATGTTGAATGAAATTTCATTGATATGATTCATACACTACATTTGTGATTGTATGCCATGTTGCCTTTCATATATCATATGATATGATTTATGACATACAAGATTATGACAATAGTGAATATTTATGTGCTTACTTAAGAGTCTAAACATGTCAAATTGTTAATGTTTATACTTGAAATTGCGAGAATAAGACAACAATGAATGCTAATGTATTTGTCTATTTTAAGTCTTAGCAAGTCAAATTGTTAATGTTAATGATATCCCATAATTAATTATACATTATACAAAGATCTACATTGTAAGATGCTTAATTAGTAAGGAAATTTGTTAAATACTATGAATCGCATAATCTTTTCTACTCAATCAATAGAAAGGTCAATGCATTTGGTTGTGATGTTTAATAAATTGTCCTTATTGCTAAAGGTCTTTCACGTGCTTAAAAACACTCTAGCATTCAATGATCATAAAGGTTAAAGGTAACTAAGAAAAGTTTAGAAATAAGCAAATAACATGGTCTTACATGCATAATGGTGATTTTGTTCCTTTTTTCCTCAGCTTAAAGCTATTTATGTGTATCTCAGTGAGTACTACAATTATGACACTTAATGAGACTATATATGGAAAATTGTATAAGTCTCTCATGATGAGATTTTGGCAAAACTTTGATTTCACCTTAAAGGCTGATGCGCCTCCAAAACCCACTGTTGAGAGTTCAAAAGATAATAAGAAAAAAAAAGGAATAAGAATATGCAAACAAGTATTTTATACCTTTATTGACAACTTTTTAGATTATAGTCATAGTGAGCTTCTTCTTTGAGAAATATAACTTATTAAATACTTTTAAAGCTTTTAAGGGTAATGTTGAGCTTTAAAAGGAAAAAAAAAATGAAAGCAATGAGTTCTTACAAAAGAAAACCTTCTTACCAGTTTCTTTTAAAGATTTCTTTTCAATTATCATGGTTATTGCGACTCATTTTCACTTAAAGCTTTATCAATGGCATTGGAACCACATTTTTAAATGATAACTTGTATGAGAATGTTTATATTTTTCAACCAACTAGTTTTGAGGAAGCTCATAAAAGACATCTAGTTTGTAAGCTTAAAAAATCTATTTATAGATGAAATAAGCATTAGGGTAGTGGATTGCAAAGTTTGTGAGATTGTCACTGCCAATAGATTTAGGGAGTGTCAGTTAGTGTATATACTTGTGGTTAGTAAGAGTAGTTATATATTCTTGGTTTTATATGTTGATGATATATTGCTTGCATCTAATGATAGTAAATTTTATCTAAAACAAGTATATATTTACCCAATAATATCCTTAAGATAATATAAAAGAGATCAAATAAGAACAGTCCTATAAGTGCCTATTGTTGGTAATATAATGTATACTTAAGTATGCATATGTCTTGATATAGTTTTTGATGCAGGTATGCTACAAATAAGTGGTTCTAAGCTAAGGATCTTATATTGATATATCATACCAACACTTTCAACATAGTTGGATTTTATGACGAGGAAGAACTCGAGCATAAAATTAAAGATGAGTTTTAATTTTAAGTTGGAGACTAATGAGGAGTTTATTGAGGTCAATGATGTGTTAGAAAGACGAGGAAGGATAGAAAATGGAAGCTAAAAATAAGGAGGAACTCGAGCACAAGAAAAATTGAGACGAGTTGGCTTTGGCACTTAAGTGCCAAGTTTGGCGCCTAAGTGCCATGGCCTAGGCATATTTGGCATCTAGGCGCTACCAAATTCGAGAAATTATTTATTTTAGGTTATTTTGTCGTCCCCAAGTTGGTTTTTGACCTTTATAATATATGAACTCTTATTCCAGCTCGGTTTAGATCATTGTAATTACTAAATAAATCCTTGTAACCCATTGTATTCAATGAAGCATTAAATTGGCACAAGAGAGAGAATAGAGAGCTTAGAACACACTTAAGTGTTTTAAGCACACAAGATAGGATGGTATAAATCATTGATCGTTTTTGGGTATTCCTTATAACTTTTATTGGCTTTCTTTGGGTATAAAAGAAAGGAATAAAGAAGTTAGGATCCGCAGATCCACTGTGGACGTAGGCAAATATCCCAAATCACGTAAATTGGTGTGTCATTTCTTTACTTTCTTGGTTGTTTATCTCTTCATTGTGTGATCTTTCTTTTCTTGATTATTTATGAGTGTGAGACTTCCATAAGGCGGCTAAGGGTATTTTAGTATTCGTACTAGATTTTTCTCAATAAACTGGTATTAGAGCCTAAGTTTGGACTCAATAAATTGGCTACTAACAAACATGAAGTAAAAAAGTTTAATAGGCAGAATGATTTTAATTTATGAAAGGTGAAGGTGATGGCTCTATTAGTGAGTCAAGGGTTGGACTTAACTTTTAAGGAAACTTAAGCAACAACCAGTAATGAAAAGAAACTAGTAAAATTTAGTAAGTTAGATGAAGAAACCGTTCGAAAAAGAGCCTATAGTAAAATAGTTCTATATTGAGTGACGAAGTTCTAAAAGAGATGGCTTGAGAGAAGATGCCAATAGGTCTTTAAAAGAAACTTGCCGTACTAAACATGGCAAAGTCATTAATGAATCCTCTTTATGTAAATAAGAAGTTATATCAGTTAGCTATCATTGAGGGAACTTCCATGAGCAACCACATTGACGCATTTAACAAGATTGTCATGGATCTTAAGACAATAAACATCAAAATCGAAGATGAAGACAAGGCTATTATCTTGTTGTGCTATATTCCTCCACGTTATGAGCACTTTGTGAATACACTCATATATTGTAGAGAGACTTTTAATGGTAAATGATGTTAAAACCTCATTAAACTATAAAGAAAAGATGAAAAGAATGGAATTTGAAAGTGAAATAGGAGGAGATGGTAAAAAGAACCAATAGGGAAGATCTAAGAAGTGCTATAATTGTAGTAATAAAGGGCACTTGAGGAGGGATTGGCCGACAAGAAAGTCAAAGAGTGGAGAGGTTGCAATAATTTATGGTGAAGACTTAGAAATAGTAGTCCTTAGTAGCTTTTAGTGAGAAATATATTGGTAGATGGATACTTGATTCTGACTGTAGTTACCATATGCATCCAAAAAAGTCATTGTTTACAAATTACAAACCATAAAGGAAAAAATACTAATGGAAAATAACATAGCTTGTAGAATCATGGGATTGGTAATGCTAGGATGAAGATGTTGTTAGGGTTGGTGCTTACGTGTCATCATTGAATGTACATATACTTATGTATTTAAACATATGTACATTTTCATTAAATCGCTAATGCCTATTTAAATGGCACTATGCAATGTAACATTATAGACATTGTATGATCTGAAAGAGTTCAGATCTGATTTAAAGGAATTTAGATAAGGGCCCACAGTTGACCACACTGAGAGATATAAATGCTAAATGTTAGCACAACTAATTGTTAGCTGGTTATAATACTTAGCAAAAATTCAAGAGTTGGAGTCTTGTCTGTAATAGAACATAGACCTAGGAATATACTAGTAATTGCATAATTGCAAGAGTTGCAATCAGGTGCCAGGAAATGTCAGTTGCGCAAGTATGTTCTCGAATATTGTCCTTGATCTATTTATACCGATGCAGGTTTGTGGGTGGATACTTTTAAATAAATCAGCATATGTCGTACCTATAGGGTATTGATATTTTTTCCTAGTCGGTCGTGATCTTAGAGCTCGTATTGACATATGCGTATCCAGTTAAGACTGGATATAGGACAGACTCATGAGAGCCTCCAATAGACACCCTATGTAAGCTGTCAATAGAGGGTCCTCTCGAGTTAAATAGTATATGCGGTCCTTTAACCTGAGTGTCACGGTAGGCTTGTAAGTGATCCACCATAATTTGGTTCCATACATGTCACAGACCTTTCATGGTATGACCACTAGGTGTTGCTGGGTATGGTCCAATGCTTATGGAGTCCAGTGTGTACAGATATAGGATTTGTTAGCTCGCATAAGGAGTTAGATATCCAGATTCTTCGAGACTGTATCTTAGAAAGTCTTGTGGCAACAAGCATTAATCTTGGGAAAGAGTTTTTGATAGAGTGGAGCAATATGGCAAAAGAGTTTGCACTTATTATTCAGTGAGATACAAGTCTAGAGATATGATATGGATGAGTACATGGAGATTTGACGATGATAATATATATTCGCGCAAATCCAGGATATCATGACGGAAGGACTATACGTATGCGTTATGACCTCATCTTGGATAGTTCAACACGCTGATTTGTAATATCCATGACTTGTGCGTAGGGCATTGCTCACGGACTCATGGAATAGTTCTATTTGACGAATCAGGTGTGGACTTAGGGAGTCCCGCGATATGGAGTGTACTCGTTGTGCATTGGGGCAGCGTACCGAATTAAACTGTTTAATAAAGTAATATCTAGCATTACCACGGAAATGGATGCGTATCTGTATTTAAGCATTAAATATAACAATTAGTCAATAATTATTATTTACTAATTGTATAATGACACATGGCGCATTGTGGACCATCGGTTGAGTTTACCCAAGTATGAAATTTAGTGGGAATCACTAAGGGGTAAACTTGGTAACTATTCATGAGGGGGCAAAATGGTCATTTTATATAATGATTATTTAATTATTAAATAATCATAAATATCTCATTATTATATTATATAATATTATTATATTATTTTATTATATAATATTATTATATTATATATTGGCATATAGGTGTCATTCATTTACTATTTTATAATCATAAAATTAATTTTTTAATAGGTGGTCTTATTTTATATTATAATATATAATATTATTATTTTAATACAATTGAGATATATATGTGTATGAAGTGATGTGCGTTGAGAATGAGATATGAAAATGAAAATTGTTTCATTTTTCCTTCTTGTGAACCGAGATAAATAATTGTGAATTGTTTCAATTTTTATTTCTTTTTCTTTTAGAGAAAAAGAAAAATATATACAACTAGTCATTTTAAGGGATTAAAGGTTAATCTTTAATAGGGGCGTAAAAGCACTAGTATGATTTATACTCTAAAATTTATATTTTGCTCTAAATTTAAATATTTGACTATTTAATTGTATTATTTTTATCATAAATAGATGCACGACGAAAAATGTGACGCATAGGAATAAACGGTAGGCAAATCGGACATAAAACGAAGAAGTTACGTTTAAAATACGAAAGAAGTACCAGGGCTAGGCGCCACAGCACCTAATGACTAAGCGCCATGGCGCCCAGGTTAGTAGTTGAGCGTCGCGGCGCTCACAACTCAGCACTGTGGCACCCGTGCGACATATAAAAGAAATCTCAACTCTTCTATTTCAACTTGGATTTGAAGCCCCTCGCCTTTAGATTTCTCATACCAATAAAAACACTATTTTGAGGTCAAATACAGAGACTTTGGAGAGGCAAAAATGGAGAAAAAGAATTCACAACACAAAATTGAAGATCAAGGCCAAGAAATCAAGATTCAAGCTTCAAGTGAAGATTGAGAGAGAAGCAACACAAGACATCTTCTTAATTAATTTTTTTTCTCTTTTCTTATTATTATGTTCTTGTTCTTGCTGTTCTTCATGGATTGATTTAATACTTTTTATTTTGTGATGAGCTAAACTTGTTATTCTAGGATTAGACTATATGAACCTAGTATGTAGTTTGATTTCATTGATTCTTAGTTTATGAACTTAATTGTTATAATTGATTTATTCTATCTTGTGTTTATTGCTTTCATTATATCTGGCCAATATTATGAATGATTGAGAACTATGATGAACTTGACAAAGGGATTCATGTGTTTAGCCTATGGTAGTTTGATGCATGATCATAGGGTAACACTATGAGTTCCATCTAGAATAGACATATACTTAAGTGGCATGTATGGTATAATTTAAACTTGATCTTAATGAATTACATTCTAATTTGTTTACTATAGACATATAGGTAATTGTTAGAATGTGTAATATAGTCATTTGACTATCGACAGAGGCTTGTGATGAAATTAGTGTCTAAGCCAACAAACAGGGATGAATTAAGTGGTTAATGAATTCAATGAAATATTAGAAGATGAGTCTATACCCTAGATTATTATCTTTTGATGAATTTATATCTCCTGTTTGTTTGCTATTTAGGTTTAGTTTAATTTGATAGAATTAGGTTAATAAATTCAATTCAGATTTTGATTTTTCTTAACAAAAGTTAAGTAGATATAATTTTAATAATTGATTGAAGAATTAGATCATGTAGTCCCTGTGGGATCGATACTTAGACTTAAATCCTATATTACTTGATACAATAGTGTGCACTTGTGCTAGGCTATTAAAGCAAACAATCAATCTTATGCTGAATTTTAGAGCTGCTGTTCTAACTTACCAAGCCCACCGAGTTGGTGACTAGAACTGCCAATGAGTTAGTCTCTAGACAGACTCGAGGATACATGTGTATAAAGTTACACGTTTTGATGATTTCTCAAACCTTTAAATATATTAATGTGATTAATATATTATTTATTGTGTTTATTGCATGATTTAATTATTTCACAGTATTAAATATGTATGAGATACATATTTTATGCAATAAACATTATTCCACATGCATACATCCACGTATATTAGATCCTCAACAGATGCATGATGAGGAGACTAGAAAATTATATGAGGTTAGACATGTTCCTAGATTTAGGAGGAATTTGTTATCCTTAGGAATGCTAGATCAAGAGAGGTATTTATTTAAGGCCAAAAAAGGAATACTAGATTTAAGGAAAGGATTTATAGTTATGAGGGGTGAGAAGTATAAGGGGTTATATGTGCTTGTTGGCAATGTTGTGGGTCCCAACACGGAGTTGTTGAAGGGATGCTTACCAAAGGGCAATATTGGGAATTTGCTCACCATGGTGATAGGGATCGAAAGAGAATTCATGGAAAGGATATCGCTAGGTGTTGTGATGGTGCCAAGAGCGATATTAAAAATCATAATAAGAAAGGTATCCAAGGGAAGAAGCATTCAGACCTTTAGAGATCAAGGTCATAAGTCCAAAAGGAGTTAAGTCGGGATAAAGACTTAACTGATGTTAACACTGGATGATAGAGCATTAGATTGGATAAATCTTGGTAAAACTTCTTGGAAAGATTTTTAATTAAAGAGGGGTTTGCTAGAAATTAGTGATTCAAAATTAAGTATGAGTTTTAATTTTGAGTTAGAGATCAATGAAGAGTTGAACGAGGTCAAGGATGTGTTGGAAAGACAAGGAAAGGTAAAAAATGAAAGTAAAAAACAAGGAGGAACTTGAATTGCGAAAGAAAAAGCAAGATGAGCTCGTTTTGGCACCTAGGCGCTAGGTTTGGCACCTAGGTGCCACTAGATTCAGGAAATTGCTTATTTTGGGCTATTTTGATGTTTCCAAGTTGGGTTTTGACCTTTACAACGTATGGACTCATATTCCAACTAGGTTTGGGTTTCTAAGGTCATTGTAGTCATTAAATAAACCTTCGTAACCCCTTATATTCAATGAAGCATCAAATTGGCACAAGGGAGAGAATAGAGAGCTTAGGTTACTATGGGTGTTTTGAGCATAAATGAAAGTAAAAAACAAGGAGGAACTCGAATTATGAAGAAAAAGCGAGATGAGCTTTCTTTGGCACCTAAGTGCCACTAGATTTAGGAAATTGCTTATTTTGGGCTATTTCAATGTCCCCAAGTCGGGTTTTGAACTTTACAATGCCTTGACTCATATTCCAACTAAGTTTAGAGTTTCTAAGGTCATTGTAATCATTAAATACTCCTTCGTAACCCCTTGGATTCAATGAAGCATCAAATTGGCACAAGAGAGAATAGAGAGCTTATGTCACACTGAGTATTTTGAGAACACAAGATAATGTGGTATAAATTCTTGATAGTTCTTGGGTATTCCTTGTAACTCTTATGAGCTTTTCTTTGGGGTATAAAAGAAAGGAATAAAGTAGATAAGATTCTTAGATCTACCATAGACGTAGGTAGATTTGTCGAACCACGTAAATTGATGTGTTTATTTTTTTTGCTTTCTTTGTTGTTTATCTACTCTTTGTGTGATCTTTATTTTCTTGGTTATTTGTAAAGTAGATAAGATTCTTAGATCTACCATAGACGTAGGTAGATTTGTCGAACCACGTAAACTGATGTGTTTATTTTTTTTTGCTTTCTTTGTTGTTTATCTACTCTTTGTGTGATCTTTATTTTCTTGGTTATTTGTGAGTGTGAGACTTTCACAAGGCACTAAAGGTATTTTAGTACTTGCATTAGATTTTCTTCAACAGATCTTATGTTGGTAGATTCTTTAAATAAATGTGTTTACCTCTATATGTGTTTTAGGTTGGTTTTTGACGTCTACAATGCATAGACTCGTATTCTAACTAGGTTTAGGGTTTCTAAGGTCATTGTAATCACTATATAAACCATCATAACCCCTTATATTCAATAAAGCATCAAATTAGCACAAGAGAGAGAATAGAAAACTTAAGTCACACTTGAGTGTTTTGAGAATACAAGATAGTGTGGTATAAATTCTTGATATCTCTTGGGTATTCCTTGTAACTCTTGTGGGCTTTCTTTAGGTACAAAAGAATGGAATAAAGTAAATAAGATTGTTAAATCCACTATAGACATAGGCGGATTTTTCTAACCACATAAATTAGTGTGTTATTTTCTTTGCTTTCTTGGTTATTTATCTACTCATTGTGTAATCTTTCTTTTCTTGATTATTTACGAGTGTGAGACTTCCGTAAGACGCTAAGGGTATTTTAATATCTACACTAGATTTCCTTAAATAGATCTTATGTTGGCAGATTCTCTGACTAAAGGTATTTATCTCTATGTGTGTTTCAAAAGCAGGTAAGCCATATAAGATTGAAGGAACCTAATTTATATTAAGTTAATGAAACTTTATTACATTTCAATATACTAAAAATGTGTTTTTATGCTTATGTTTGATGCAACACATCCATATTTTGATCATTGTTACTAAATAAATCTATGATATTATGAGCACAGTTGTTTATATAAGTAGAGACAAGTTAATATATGAGACATCTGGTTTTAGCCTTAAAATGCATATGTCGATATAGATATTTATTATATTATGCATAGATTGGTTCATGAACATTGCTATCATACTTTCTGAATTTCTATTATAATTGTGTATGATTTTAATATCATGTCGATACAATATTATAGACGATTAGTTTGATATAAGATTTTTTATATTTAACATCTTTTTGTTTAATGAGTTATTTACTATTATGCAGTCTAGATGAGAGGATTTTAGAAGTTTTACATAGACTTAACTTAGTAATTGGCAACTCACTTAAGTAGCAAACATTTTTGTTTATATGAAAGCTTATTATGGATAATTTAATATAATATATGATGTCTAGTATTGCATAGTGGGATATAATGAAACTGACGTAAGTTTTCTAATTAACTAAAGGCTCTTGAACTTCTCTCTTTCATTAGGTTTTGGCTAGCTCATTGAACTAAATAACTTTTCTCTTCTAATAGAATACACCTATTAGGATGAGTGCATTTTTATTAGGATTAAGAAAAAGGACACACCCCTACACACATGTATGTATACACGCACATGAAAAGGGTTATATGCCATTTTGTATTATGTTATTGTTAGGCATGTAATTTTATTTTGTACTCCTAAAGTACGTATAATAACATTTTATTTAATTGATAAATTTTATTCATACATAATTAAACATATATTAAAAGTGCCCATATTTATAAAGTATGTGATCTATATGTTAGACTTATGGTGCTAATATAGAAAGTATAGATCACAAGTTCTTTATAAATTAAATCTTATTCACAGTTATTAATGAAATGGGCATTTCATTCTGTAAAACTATACTTTTTCTATTTCTTATAGCGAATGATTTATCTTGATTATTGAAGTATAGACTTCGAGTAGAAATACTAGTGTATGATACATTAAACTGGACTAATGTAAATTCTGATCTAATTAACTAAATGTATTTAATCTTAATATACAAAGCTTTAATAAGCTTGATTAACCTTAATCCGGATCATGCAATGAACTTACATTTATGTATTATATTCTTTTGAGTTATCACGGAGTAAGACTCAAATGAACAGTCAAAATCTCGTTGACTTAGAGATGCAATTTCATGAATCGTAGAAATATATGATTACAATATAGAATCTATATTAAATGATGTCACTTAGGTTGTTTGTAGTGCTTAATTATTTAAATCTATGGCCACAGTTTATTTAATAGATTATTTATTGAATAATAATATGTATTTGTAAAATTATATACAAATACAGATATATTAATAAATAATCATTACAACATTCAGCGACTTAGAGGTAAATAAGTAATTAAAAAGGTATGACATTTTATAATGGCCTAACTTTAATTACGACATCATATAAATGGTTAATTGAGTGACTATTATTGGTCAAAGAATTAATTTTAATTAAAATTTGGATTTATTTATTACATAGGCCAACTAGAGTGCAACTTTGGGTTTTTTGTGGAGCAGTCGAAGTTAACTTAGAAGATCTAATGGGTCATGAGATAACTAGAATTTGAATATGTAATTTGGAGCTAGAAAGTCCACTGGCCTTTAATCCTTTTACTAGCTCAAATTACCATTTTATCTTTTACCTAAAATGATAATTATGCAAAAACACAATTATGAGTGTTTTGGCTCATTTTATTTAAATAAATCACAACTTAATTTTATATAAGAATGTAGGGGTTGAAAAGAGGAAACACAATTATAATTATTTGCCTTTTTTGATTTAAATAAGTTGTCAACTAATTTTTACTTTTGCATAAAAGTGAAATGGTTTAAAATGAGGCATATAGTTGGAATCATTAAGGGGAATTAAGTGCCCAATACACTTATAAGATAGAATTTTGAGAATAGTAGAGAAGACTAGAGTCAAAGTAGATTCTCTCTACAACAAAGGAAGAGAAGTTAGGAGTTAAAGGAATTTGTCTACATCAAAATATTTTAAGATAATTTTCTTCCTTCTTCTATTTAATTTACATGTAATATAATCAATATAATCATCTTACGCTTCCAACAAAAATGATATCATAGCAAGTTTTGATCTGTATTATATGTAAATATGGTATATGTTGTGTGTGGTTGTGAATATTAATTATAGCACCAAATAATTTCATTAATCTATTGTTGTTATAATTCAATTATTTGATAAATATTTTTTATTGCCCAACTCTATGGTAGAGATTTGCTTGTTAATTTTATAGTATGTAATAAGAGGGGGTGATAAAATAATATCATAATTTTTCCTCTTGATTATTTCATTTTTTTTATTTATCGTAAGTTAATTTTTTTGGCATAGGAATATCATGGAATACAATTATAATTGTAATTGATATGTAATAAAAAATGCGATATGTAATTTTTTTTGGCAATATGGTAGCATATGGCAGTAAGTGGGAGTGGTGGCATTAGGTGTCGGTGGCGGAGAGAGAAAAAATAAAATTGGATTTCACCCTATCTTTTCTCACTTAGCCCCCTATAGTTTTGTGAATTCTATTTTGACAAGTTTAATTTAAAAATATTTACAAATCAGTCCAAAATAGAATTTCAATTTTTAATGTCATCTACACCCTTAAATTGTTGGATAAATATGATTTGGTTGAAAAATTTTGAGAAATTTGTAAATAGGTCATAATTGACCCAAATATATTTGTGGACTATTTTGGGTATATGCAAATTTGAAGTTGGCCTAAAATCTTTTTAATTTTGGTCTAAATTTTATGAAGTATCTAATGGGTTATTTTAATAAATCTTTTTCATAAGGCCTCAAAAAAAACATTTTAGTGTCTAAATTTGTTATAAAAATAAATAGACCAAAGCAAAGTTTAAATATCTAACATATCAAGCTCGTACAACTTGCAAGCAAATGAAAATACAGATGGACATTATGAAAAAGCCCAAGTTGTCTTTAAGAAAGACTTTAAATAATTTAGGTTTAGTTTTAATGTTTTATTCCCTAAGAAAAATCATGAATTATGAGTTGTTCATTTATCTAATTATTTGATTGATTGAATAACATGTTATAAAGATTAAAGGTGGCACATTCATATGTTCATACATTGATATATCATGTGACATTAATATTCTAATGTGATTAGGATAAGAATAATGTTATGTTTTTATATATTGATTTAATAATTTGACATAGTCTAATTAATTATTTTATTTGATAAAATTAGATATTAATTAGTAGAATGTCAATTTAATAAGTTAATTAGTATATTAAAATAAATAAATAAAAATGCTAAGGTTTAAAATTATTGAGAGGGAGAGGGCTTTAGGCATAAGGCCTTCGGTCTCCGTTATTAGTTTTATAGTAAGGTGGATTAATACTTTGTCTTAAATCTTGTGAGCTCCTTACAGATGGTATTAATCAGAACTGGTTACTAGATAGGACTTTCCTAAAGGATAAGTTCTAATATATGACTCATGTAAAAATAATTGCCCTATGATGACTTTTTAATTGAGAAATATAGATGATTGAAATAATAGTTATACACTCAACTTAAGTTAATTGATATCTTCTCTACGGAGTTCTTGTCAATTGAACATAAAGGCTAAAGAATCGGTAGTTTATTATTATTTGATATGAGATATCTAGATGATAATACTACATAAATAAATTAAACAAAACAAAACTCTAAGGTTTAAAAATATTGAGTTTGAGAGGGCTTTAGGCATAAGGCCCGTGATCTCTATTATTTGTCATATAGTAAGGTAGATTAATGCATTGTCTCAAATCTTTTGAGATCCCTATAGAGGGTATTAATCAGAACTGGTAACTAGATAAGACTTCTGTAAATGATAAGATCTAATATAGAACTCACATAAAATTGACTACCCTATAAATGCTATTTTAATTGAAAAATATAGATAATTGAAATAATAGTTATACACTTAACTTAGGTTGATTGATATCTTCCCTACGAAGTTCTTGTCAATTAAACATAAGGCTAAAGAATTGGTAGTTTATTATTATTTTATATGAGATATCTAGATGATAATAATAAATTAGTACGATACTAATCGTATTCATGATGGATACGACCACCCTATGGAGGCATATTCTGAATGGAAATTAGATTACCGATGCGTAATATGGTTAAAGAGCTCTACATATATGCATTTCATGCATTCATACAAAAGTTTTATATGCTATAAGAGAATATATGCTCAAATCTTTTGAGCTCCCTATAGAAGGTATTAATCAGAACTGGTAACTAGATAAGACTTCTGTAAAGGATAAGATCTAATATAGGACTCACATGAAATTAACTACCCTACGAATGCTATTTTAATTAAAAAATATAGATGATTGCAATAATAGTTATACACTCAACTTAGGTTGATTGATATCTTCCCTACAGAGTTCTTGTCAATTAAATATAAGGCTAAAGAATTGGTAGTTTATTATTATTTTATATGAGATATCTAGATGATAATAATAAATTAGTATGATACTAATCATATTCATGATGGATACAACCACCCTATGAAGGCGTATTCTGAATGAAAATTAGATTACCGATGCATAATATAGTTAAAGAGCTCAACATATATGCATTTCATGCATTCATGTAAAAGTTTTATATGCTACAAGAGAATATATGCTTAAATCTTTTGAGCTCTCTATAGAGGGTATTAATTAAAACTGGTAACTAGATAAGACTTCTGTAAAGGATAAGATCTAATATAGGACTCACACGAAATTGACTACCCTATGAATGCTATTTTAATTGAAAAATATAGATGATTGAAAAAATAGTTATACACTTAACTTAAGTTGATTGATATCTTCCCTGTGGAGTTCTTGTCAATTAAACATAAGGCTAAAGAATTGGTAGTTTATTATTATTTTATATGAGATATCTAGATGATAATAATAAATTAGTATGATACTAATCGTATTCATGATGGATACGACCACCTTATGGAGGTGTATTCTGAATGAAAATTAGATTATCGATGTATAATATAGTTAAAGAGCTCTACATACATGCATTTCATGCATTCATGCAAAAGTTTTATATGCTACAAGAGAATATATGCTCACTTATGAATTTATTCTTTAAAATCATATATTGATTCAACCCACTAGCATTTATCCTTAACAAAAAACAAGTTAAACGAGAATAATTATATGGATTGAAAAAGGAACTTGGATATTGTACTTATAACTAAAAGCACAAATATGTCTTGACTGATAAATGCCGTCCAGAAACCTAATGAAAATGTAACCCAAAGATGAAATAGTTGTTTATAATAGTCACTTGACCAAGGGCTTGTCTTTTTCCGGTCTCAATCTTAATGGAAAGAGAAGTAAAAGAAGAAGAATAAGCTAAAAAAAAGCATCTAATTCGGGATCTATGCAAAATCATAAAAAAAAAGTAAGACCTAAAGAAAAATATTGCCAATATGGCATTAATGAGCATTAGAAGAGAAACTGTCCTTAACTAAATTTTCTTAATAACCAAAAGGCTTCAGCTTCTACTATTATTCTTTTCATTGAGACATGTTTATGTTTGTGCATTAAAAGGTGCATGCAAATGATTGTGTACATGTTGAAAATTTCAAAATGCATGTCTAACATAGATTGCGCAGCAGAATAAAATAATATAATCAATATATACACATTACAATTAGATCAAAAATAGTACAAGAATCGAGTACATACATTTGTAGACAATGAATTCTTATCTTGAACAATTCTAGACTTCAACATTTAGTGGAATTAAAGTAGTAAGAATGGTAGCCTTTGATGTATATTTCATGCAGGAATCAAAATAAATTCAACACTTGAACTAGTTGAAGCATCAAATGCATAAAGATTGAGTTAGGGACCAAAATGTAACTTTCTCATAGTTTCTATTTTCTCTCTATATGGTAACACAAAATTTTCACTCTTAGAATCAAAATTCATTCAAATGAAACTCATTTCATTAGTTATAAGAAGTCTAAGACTTCTAAGTGGCCACACGTCTACCATTAAGGTATGTGTTGCCATGCAATGCCATGTATGAGTGACAAATTTTACTCATTCATGCAAACACTTTGCATGGTTGACATTTGTAACATACATGTCTATGTATGTTGCTATTTGTCACACAAATGGCCATGTATGGATGCCATGTATGCATTTGCACTTTTCCATGCAATAGGGATATGTTTGCAACATTTACAAACTATGTTTCCTACTTTTCAGTTTGATCATAAAATGTATCTTGCTTTCTAAAACCTTTCCGGATTGATCCGTACAATTCATCCCGCTACTTTTATGCTAAATGATTATACTTTATATTGTGAGACTCTCTAGGTTTACACTCATTTATCTTACGAAACACTTTCGTAAATCTGTGAACGATGCCCTACACACATTACAGATCTGATAGAATGGCGCATTAAACAATACATGTTGAGGTCAACCATATTCGTATAATCCCTCTGTCACCTATATCCTTAGAAAAGCAAAGATATAGATCTTCACTGTCAAATCTCTATATGCTTAACTGTGAACTTATCTCCAGATTTGTATTTCCCTAAACAATATTCACAAACTCCTTTGCGATATTGTTTAACCTTATAGAAAACTCCTTTTTGGGTTTTATGTTTGTGACCATAAAACTTTCTGAAATATAATCTTAGAGTATCAAGATATATAATTCACCTAAATGAGCTAACAAATCCCATATCTATGCATACAGAACTCTATGAGCATTAGACCATACCCAACAACTCCTAGTGGTCAAACTATGAAAGGTCTTTGACATGCGTGAAACCAAAGTATGGTGGATCACTCATAAGCTTACCGTGGTGCTAAGGTCAAAGGATCACGAATACTACTCAACTTGAGAAGATAATTTATTGACGACTTTATGGGATATCTATTAGAGGTCATCGTGAGTCTGTTCAGTATCCAGTCCTTACTGAATACCTTCATACCTATACGAACTTCTGCTAAGTCCATGGTCTGCTAAACCTAAACATCTAAATAATTTAGATATAGACATACACTAATTCGAAAGGAATACCGATCGATCCATATAGGTAACCATGTATCAAGAACGATGTTTTTGAGAATATATTGCGCAATGATATTTCTTAGCACCATTTGCAACTCTTTGTAACTATGTCATTACTATATTATTCTTGGGTCTTTGTCCCTATTTCAGACAAGGTTCTAACTCTATAGAATTGTTAACTTTGGCATTGACATAAACTTCTTTAGATCTACAATGTTTGAAAAAGTTACAAGTTTCTTATCATATAATTATGTATTAACGATTATTATTGAAATGTTAAACTATATATTAGAATGGCACGTAAGCACCATTTCTAATAACTCCCACTTGCTCTAGTGTCATTCACGATGATATCTAATATCTATCGACTTTATGTGTTTCTCAAACACCCTAGAAATTATGGTATTAGTGCACGAGTCTGCTATATTATTTATAGAATCTATTCTAGACACTATTAAATCTTATATAGCTAAGATTTTTCTAATTTATGGTATTTGATCTCCACATGATTAGAATTATGGTGCATTTAATTTTTAGCTACTCCGCTTGAGCAAACTACTTTATTATTTATTGTAATATAGTCGGATAGGATCCACTAAACCTGGAAATATTCCGAGTTCAACGACTATCTTTTGTATCCACTACTTCCATTACAGCTTCTAAAGCTATAAGGTATTCTTCCTCCAAGGTAGAATCAGCTTTGGATGCTTAGTTAACACACCATTAACTGACTGCAACACCATTTAGGGGAAATTATATCTAGATGTAGACTTTTCATCATCTAGATTAAACCCCGAGTCTTAATTAATGTTTCCTCTCACTTATAAGTTACATTCTTCATGTATAAAAAACTTATCATTTATATCTCCAAGATACTTTAGGATGTGTTTCACGACCATCTAATAGTTGTTACCTAAATTAGACTAATATTGGCTCATAACTCTTACAACCATACTAATCTCAGGTTTTGTACATAACATGACGTACGTCATGCTACCTATAGCTGATGCTTATATTATGTTAGACATTTTAACCCTTTCATATTTCATCTAAGGAAATATGTTTCTAGAAAGATGAATGCTATGTTTAAAAGATATAATAACTGTCTCACAGTTGTTTAGGTTATACCTTTCAAGAATATTTTCTATGTATGAAGATTGAGAGAGTTCTATCAGTTTCTTAACTCAAGTTCTATCAATTTAAAGCTCTATACCCAGTATATGAAAAGCTTTTTCTTAATCTTTCATAGAGAAGTTTTTACTTATATCTCTTGACTCATTGTTACACGTCAACATCATTTTTGATCATGACAATCATTCACGTAAAGAACAAGAAAGACAATCATGCCCCTACTGCCCTTTCTTAACACACATGCTTCCTTTTCGTTTTTGATAAAACCAAACCTTTTGATTACTTAATCAAAATAAAGATTCCAGCTTCTGGAAGCCTGCTTAAGTCCATAATGGTCTTCTTCAGTTCACATACTAGATTAAAAATCTGACTAGATGTAAAACTTTAGGTCGTTGTATGTATATCTCTTACTCGAGATATCCATTCCAGAATACTGTCTTTATATCCATCTGCCAGATTTAAAAAATTTAAATATACTGCAATAGCTAATAAAATTCCAATCGACTTTAGCATGGTTACTAGTGAAAAGTTTCCTCATAATCGATCATGATCGTTGAATGCAACCTTTTACCACCAGTCGGACCTTGAAGGTCTCTACCTCCAATTGGACCCTATGCTTCCGCTTGTAAACTCATTTGCAACTAATAGAAACTATTCTTTTGGGAAGCTTAACTAAGTCCCAGACTTGATTGACATGCACTGAGTCAATTTCGGATTTCATAACATCTTGCTATTTCCTAAATCGATGCCCAACATCGTCCTTTTATAAGTCATAGAATCTTTTTCCTTAACTAAGAAATCCTCAAAGACATCTTTAAGTATCTTACATACCTTACAGATAACCTTGACATCTTTTGTAACTTACATGGATCGTGTATCAAAAGGTATTTCATTTGATTGATTGTAAAATTCTATCGTTGGTTCTACAATTCTCAAATTAACTTCACCAAGTTCAATACTTTTACAATCCCCACAATTCATAAAACTATTTCTCTTGAAAAGTAGTATTACAAGAAATAAACATTTCTATCTTTCTAGATCATAGAACTAATATCCTTTAAAGTGTTTGGGATATCTAATGAACCGATACTTGTATCATTTTTATGTAAGTTTATCCTGTCGGGTAACTCTTATGTAAATAGGATAAACTCAAGTTTTAATATAATTAGGACTCAATTTCCTACCAATCCATATTTTATATAGAGTAGTAAGAATGATTTTTGATTGAATTCTGTTCAACAAATGAGCAACAATTTTTTAAAGCATAACCCTCTATATATTTTAGAAGATCAGTGAAGCTCATTTTCAACCAGACTATATCTAATAAAGTCCAATTCCTCATATCCGAAACACCATTATGTTGAGGAGTACTTGCAGGACTATGGTGAGCAAAAATCTCATTCTCCTTTAAATAATTCACAAATTTACTACTCATGTATTCACCACTTCGATCTAATCAAAGACATTTAATATACATAGCAGTTGGTTTCTCAACCTTAAGTTGAAACTCTTTGAACATTTAAAAAAAAATTTTACTTGTGTTTCATTAAACACATATCTGTTTCGTGATATTCATCGATAAAGACAACAAAGTAGGTAAACCTACTTATAGCAGCGTGATTCATTAGACCACTTACATCACTATGTACTAATTTTAATAAATTAATGGCATGGTGTCAAACACCAAATAGTAGGAGATTCAGTCATCTTCTTTTGAATATAAGATTCATAAACCAGATAGGGCTCCATAGTAAGATCGAGTATCTGATCATCCCCAACCAGGCGGGTTAAGCATTTTATGCCTATATGACTTAATCTTATTTGCCATAATTCCTATTTAAAGCTACCAAACTTATTACTTGTTCTATTCATCAATATATTCGAGACATTTTCTGTTGTATCTTAATTATAATGGCCTTTCATCAATTGACATTTAACTGATGATACATTATCAACATCATGTAAATATAAGGAATAATTTCTTTTATATACATGATAACCTTCAGTGTCTCACACAAGAAGGGATATTAACTATCTCATAATGTTCAATAAAAAATAAAAGATATACAACTTAATGCTTTTGCAAGTGAAGAAGAAAGAAGTGACTAAAAGTCTTAACAATTTCATCGTTATGAAAATATCTATTTCCTACATGAAGATGTACTTCTCATTTCTGTAACTTCCTAGCATTAATCAAATCATACAATAAATTATAGATATAAGACGAATAGGCCGTATCTAATATACAACTATTTCTAGCATCAAATGTTGATGAAATATCAATATTTGGTAAATTGTTTATAACGAGATACTCTAGACAGTAACATTTACAGTGTCCAACCACACAACAATGGAAATATTTTATTTGTATTTATTATCATCCTATGTATTTAGATATATAAAATTATTCTTTCAAATGGAGTATAATGCTACTTGTACTTCTTGTGTATATGCTCCCACTGAATATCAATAGTCCCCGGCAATGGCGCCAAAAATTTGATGTCTAATTTAATGACCTAGCACAAGTGCACGCTTTTTGTACCAAGTAATATAGGACTAAGTCCAGATTATCGATCCCACAGAGACTATTGTTTCTATTTCTTTCAATCTAATACTAAAATTACTCTACTTTATCTTTATCCAGACTACCTTCAAAAGATGGAGTTTAACTAATTAAATTACTACTATCGAATTGAACCTAATTAAAATATCGCAAGTACTTAGAGATAGAATTCACTAATTTGATAAGTAATCTAGGTATCGACGTATCCCCTAGTAGTTCACTGAACTCTTTAACCCCTTAGTTATTTCTTTTTTATCAATTGATTGGCTAGACACTGATTTCATCATAAGCTTCTGTCGACAGTCAAATGATAATATCACACCCTAACAATTACCTATATGTCTATGGTAATCCGAATAAGATGCAACTCGTTAAGATTAAGTCTAATCAAACCATGCATGCCACTTAGGTATATGTCTATCCTAGATGGAACTCATAGATATTATTACCCTATGATCATATATCAATCTACCCTAGGCTAAACATATGATTCCTTTTGTTAAAGTTATCATGGAATAATCAAAATGGTGATCAAGTATAATGAACGCATTAAGCATAGATAGATTGAATCAATTAAGGGATAAAAGTTCATAACTAAGAGTTTAAAAGAATCAATTACATACTAGGTTCAAGAACGTCTAACCCTAGATCAAAAGTATTTAGCTCATGTTCAAAACAAGAATATCAAAGCAAAAGTATAAAAATATCATGATCAAAATCATCTCTTAAAACTAAGGAAGAAAATAACATAAGTGATGCCCTGAGTTGTTCTTCTTCCTTTTGTCTTGATTGCTCAAGAGTTGATTCTTCAATCTTTAATAAAATTCACCTTGATATCTTGGTTTGAATGTGTATTCGTTGCTTGCATTTTTCTCCTTGTTAAATCTCTCTATTTTTGCCTCAAAATAGTATTTTTGTTGCTAAGAGAAACCTTAGGCACGAGGAGCTTCGAATCCACCCTGATAGGCAAGTTGAGAGGAGTATTTAAACACCCGTACAGGCGCCGCAGCACTGGGCACGCTCTTTAGGTTCCCGCAAGTGTTTGACGAGCGCCGCGGCACTTACTCGCTGTTTTGGGCGTCGCAGTGCCCAGACACTTGTCTCTTACTTTCGTCTTTCGAGCGTATTTCGCTTGTTTCTCGCCAGATTTGCTTCCCATACGTTACATTTTCCTTCACGTACCTATTTAAGATTAAAAACACAAATAAGTAGCCAAATATTAATAGATTAAAGCAAAAATATCTAAGTTAGAGTGCTAGAATACTATTGTCATTATTATATTATCAATACTATGCTCACACTTTAGCGATATTGGATAATATTTTCGCTTATATTTGCCTCATCTCATGTTTAACTGACATAGTTTAAATCACACTGACTAGTCCCCTCACATTTTAGCGATATTGAAAAAAAAACCGTAATGACTCGTTTAACACCGTATTGATCAGATGCACCATATATAACATTATCTTATAATGTAATATATTTCAATCTGATTAAAATATATTTTTACCATTTAATAAAAAAATTTCGTATCTTATATGAATCTAATTCAAAATTAGAATATTTGTTCACACAAGCACAACTAACCCTCACCAGTAGGGTTCTTATTGTGGTTAACAATGTAAACAAATATTTACAATTTATAATACAACAATATGACAAATTTATCTGCATTAAATAATAAAAAATAAATATTTCACATGCAAAAATGCAATTTGGAGTGTATAATTTGGAACGATCAGTGCGAAAAGTTGAACAATCTAGCATTATACAATATAATGCTTCGAAAAAAACAATTTGTACTTTTTTTACACTTACGCTTAACTTAATGCACTCTGGCGTGAAATAGCGTTAACGCCCCAATGTTTAACACTTAAACGCCTTAATGTTCTGTGTTGGAGAATGTCCATGCATTCATATCTTCAACGTGTCAACATTCTGTGTTAGAGAACGCCCCTGCGTTTATATCTTCAACACTCCAGTGTTCTGTATGCAATAAACTTGCTTCTACGTTGCAAACACCCCGACATTATATATATGAATGCCTCAGCGTTCTACCCTGTGAGCGTCTTGGCATTCAACACTTGAACACCCCTGTGTTCTACATACAGAGCCTAGAAGAACACCTCAATATTATGCGTAGAACGCCCCAATGTTCAAATCGCAGCGCCGCGGCGTTCTCTCGACTGTAAGTGATTTGTTGCACTTAATACATTTCAAAATGTACCTCCCACCGTTTTTGGGCATCTCCAACACTTCAAATAACACTCCAACAATCCAAAACACACAAAACATACTATAATACCAACTGCTAGTGCATTAAAGGGTGTATGCATGTGATTGTGTACTTATTAAAAATTTCAAAATACATGTCCAACATACATTGTGTAGCGGAATAAAAAAATATAATCAATGTATACACATTACAACAGGATCAAAAATAGTATAAGAATCGAATATATACCGTTGCAGACGATTCGGTGAAGATTGTTGAACTTTAAAGCCATTTGAGCTCACAATAAAGTCATTTCTTGAACAACTCTAGACTCTAATATTTGGTGGGATTAGAGTAGCTAGAATTGTAGCCTTTGATGTATATTTTGTGTAGGAATTAAAACAAATTCAACACTTAAACTAGTTGAAGCATCAAATGAATAAAGATTGAGTTTAGGGACCAAAATGTAACTTTCTCATAATTTCTATTTTCTCTCCATATGGTAGCACGAATTTAATTCTTAGATCAAAATTCATTCAAATGAAACTCATTTCATTTGTTATAAGAAGTTTAAGACTTCTAAGTGGCCACACATCTACCATTAAGGCATGTGTTGCCATACAATGCCATGCATAAGTGACAAATGTCATTCATCTATGCAAACACTTTAGATGGTTGATATTTGTCACATGCATGTCCATGCATGCTGCCATTTGTCACACAAATGGCCGTGCATGGATGTCATATGTGTATTTGTACTTTTTCATGCAATAAGAATCTGTTTGCAACATTTGCAAACTATGTTTCCAACTCTCTAGATTGGTCTTAAAACGTATCCTACTTTCTGAAACATTTTTGAATCGATTCGTACGATTCGTCCCACTACCATCGTGTTCAACGAGTATACTTCATATTATGAAACTTTCTAAGTTCACACTCGTTTGTCTTACGAAAATATTCGTAAGTCTATGAACGATGCCCCACACATACGTTACGGATATTATAGAATGATGCGTTGAACCATACAAGTTGAGATTAACCATATTAGTATAATCTCTTTTTCACCTATATCCTTAGAAGAACAGAGATATAGATCATCACTGTCAAATCTCTATATGCTCAACCATGAACTTATCTCGAGATTTGTATTTCGTAAATAATATCCACAAACTCGTTTAGAATATTGTTTAATCCTATGAAAAACTTTTCTCTGGGTTTTATTCTTTTGGCCACAACACTTCCTAAAATACAATCTCGGAGCATCAGGATATATAACTCACCCATCTGAGTTGACAGATCATATATCTACACACACAGGACTCTATGAACATCGAACCATACCCAGTGACACCCAGCAGTCAGACCATGAAAGGTCTCTAACATACGTGGAACCAAAGTATGATAGATCGCTCACAAGCCTACCATGATGCTCAAGTCAAAGGGTCACGAATACTACTCAACTCTAGAAGACCCTCAATTGGCAATTTTATGGGATGTTTATTGGAGGTCATTGTGAGTTTGTTCAGTATCCAATTCTTACTGAATACCTTCATGCCTATACAAACTTTCGATAAGTTCATGGTCTGCTAAGACTAACCATTTGAATAATTTAGATATAATTTACACTAATCTGGAAGGAATGCCGATTGATCAATGTTGGTAACCATAGATTAGGCTATTTTCGAGAACATATTGCGCAATGATATTTCTTAGCACTATTTGTAACTCTTTGTAACTACGACATTACTATATTATTCTCTAATCTTGGTCCTTATTTCAGATAAGGTTCTAACTCTCTAGAATTACTAACTTTAGCACTGACTTAAACTCTTTAGAACTACAATGTCTAAAAAAGTTATAAGCTTCTTATCATATAATTATGTATTAACAATTATTTTTAAAATGTTTATTGTATATCGGAATGGCACTTAAGCACCATCTCCAATAGTTTAGTGGTTGATTCTATAGATTCCTAGATAGTAGATTCTAGAACCACTAACCGTATTTGTAATTCGTTGTAAAGGTTAGAGGAAACCAAATCACTCATCGAAAAAGAGATTAGTCTTAGACTTCAAAATGACGCAACTGTTGTACCCAAGGTAGTGGAAGTTTTTCATCTTTATTTTGATAACTTTAGAATTTTAATAGAAGTTTTTTTGTTAATACTAAACTTAAACGTTATTTGATCAGTTAGTTGTTTAACTTTAACTCAACTATGATGATAAAAAGAAATAAGCCGTTTTTATGTTCAGGTATAATGGTTAACAATCTATACTACATATATCCTAAAATCATCTCACTGTATGATAAAGAATTGAATAATGAATCTAATCACTATAAGAGGATTAAAATGTCTTCCACTAATTAAACGTATTTATAGCATCTACGTTTTGGTTACATTATTATTTATAGGATCTAGTCAAAGATAGACCTTTTAGTTCATTAGAGATTAAACAATTACCAGTTAGCGAATCCTGTGTAGAGGTAAATTGGCTAAGAAGACCCTTTTATGCTAAAGGTTAAAGAACCGTTAGGGCGTTAGATTTAGTGCACTCTGACGTGTTTGTTCCCATGATGAGCACACAAGCTAGATGAAGATATGAATATTTCATCACTTTTATTGATGATTATTCTAGATTTGGTTATGTGTACCTAATGCGTCATAAGTATGAGGCATTTGATAAATTCAAAGTGTTTCAGGCAGAAATGGAAAGGTAATTAGGGAAACACATAAAGACACTTCAATTTGATTGAGGTGGAGAATACTTCTATGGTGAATTTTGGACCTATATATCAGAAAATAGGACATAATTCCAATTTTCTGCACCTGGGTTACTCTAATAAAATGGTGTAGTAGAAAAGAGAAACAAGACTCTTCTTGAAATAGTGAGGTTAATGATGAGTTATTCAACTTTACCCATCTCATTTTATAGTTGCGCCTTAGAGACAACCATGTATCTTCTTAACATAATTTCATCTAAGTCATTCCCTAAAACACCTCTAGAAATGTGGATATGGTATAAACTAAGTTTACATCATATACATATATGGGGTTGTCTAGCTCATGTGCTAAAAGAGAAGACAAATAAAATGGATTCTAAGTTAGAAATTTGTCTGTTTGTTGGCTATCCTAAAGGAACAAGAGAAAGTCTTTTCTATAATTCTCAAGATAAAAAAATGCTTATTAGCACAAATGTTATCTTTTTTTAGAAAGATTATATGAAATAATTCAAGCCTAAGAGTAAGATAGTTCTTGATGAGTTATCTGGGAACCCTTGTATTCTGCTTGAGAGAGTGATAGAGGCATAAAAGCACTAGTATGATTTATACCTAACTTTTGTATTTTACTTCAAATCATAAATAATTGACTATTTAATTGTGTTTTTTTGATCATAAATAGATGCACGATGAAAAATGTGACGCATAGAAACAAACGAAAGGTGAATCAGACGTCAAATAAAGAAGTTATGCTCAAAATACGAAAAGGGTACCAAGGCTGGGCGCCGCAGCGCCCATGACTGAGCGTCGCGGCGCCCACAACCCAGTACCGCGGCACCTGTGTGACATATAAAATCCCTTTCAACTTGGATTTGAAGCCCCTCGCCCTTAGAGTTTCTAATACCAACAAAACACTCTTTTGATGTCAAATATAGAGACTTTGGAGAGGCAAAAACGGAGAGAAAGAATTTACAACACAAAGTTAAAGATCGAAGCCAAGAAATCAAGATTCAAGCTTCAAGTCAGGATTGAGAGAGAAGCAACTCAAGACGTCTTCATGATTAGTTTTTCTTCTCTTTTTTTATCATTATATTCTTGTTCTTACTGTTATTCATGGATTGGTTGGATACTTTTAGTTTATGATGAGCTAAACTTGTTATTTTAGGGTTAGACTATGTGAACTTAGTATGTAGTTAGATTTCATTGATTCTTAGTTTATGAACTTAATTATTATAATTGATTCATTCAATCTTGTGTTTAATGCTTTCATTATACCTGATCAATATTTTGAATGATTAAGGAACCATGATGAACTCGATAGAGAGATTCATGTATTTAGTATAGGATAGTTTGATGCATGATCATAGGGTAACAACTATGAGTTCCATCTAGTATAGATATATACCTAGGTGGCATGTATGGTCTAATTTAGACTTGATCTTAATGAATTACATTTTGATTTGTTATCATAGACATATAGGTGATTGTTAGAATGTGTAATATAGTCACTTGACCATCGACAGAGGCTTGTGATGAGATTAATATCTAAGGCAATCAGTTGATATTAAGGGATTAACTAAGTGGTTAATGAATCCAATAAAATACTAGAGGCTAGTCAAAACTCTAGATTATCTTTGTTTGTAATTTTTACTATTTACTTTTGTTTAGTTAATTGATAGAATTAGATTAGTTAAATAAATTATAGATTTTAGTTTTCTGAATAAAAGTTAAGTAGGTACAATTTTAATACTTGATTTTTAGAATTAGATCGCATAGTTCTTGTGGGATCGATACTTGGACTTAAAATCCTATATTACTTGATATGATAGCGTGCGCTTGCGCTTAGCTAGTAAAGCATAAATCAAGTTTTTGGCACCGTTGTGGGGGATTAGTTTTATCTGTTCTTTAGATCAATACTAATACCAAGCTATTTACTTTTAATTTAGATTTTTATTTTTTATTTATCTTCTTCTTTTTACTTTGATCTTCTTTTTATTTTCCTTTGACAGTTCATACCATGGAGGGAAACAACGATCACATTAACAATATTGTGTTTGAGCCTATGATATCACAGAGAGCTTTGAAAAAATATGTTATCCTAACTACAAGTAGCGTTCAGTCTAGTATTCGATGACCAACCATCAATAATAATAACTTTGAGATCAAGCCGAATATTATTCAGATGCTGAAAGAAACTATATAGTTTAGCAGAGCTCCCAATGACGATCCTAACATGCATATCATAAATATTTTAGAAATTTGTAATACCTTTAAATACAACAGAGTTTCCGACGATGCCATCAGGTTGAGACTATTCCCTTTCTCCTTAAGAGATAGAGTCAAGAGTTAGTTGATGTCATTGCCGCCAGAATCTATATCAACATGGGAAGATTTAGCATAGAAGTTTTTAGCCAAGTTCTTTCTACCAGCAAAGACAGTAAAGATAAGGAATGACATTACCTCATTCAGTCAAATTGATGGAGAGTTATTTTATGAGGCATGAGAGCGCTTTAAGGATATGTTAAGGAAGTGTTCTCATCATGGACATGTTAAGGCATGACATTACCTAGACGGCTATTAGTCTAAACGTTCTATAATAGATTAGTAGGCTATTTGAGGACTATTGTAGATGCTGCAGCTGAAGGAGCTTTAATGAATAAGTCTACAGATGAGGCTTATGATCTATTAAAAGAGATGACATCAAATAGTTACGAATGGCCAGCAGAGAGAGTTATACTTAAGAGAGTTTCAGTATATATAAAATTGACGCATTTAATGCATTAATAGCTCAAATCAATACTTTATCTAAGAAGTTTGATGCATTGAATGACGGTAAAACTCAACAAGTGACATGCAACTTTTGTAGTGATAACTACATGAATGGGTGGTGCATGGAAGCAGTGAACTATGTGGGCAATTTTAATTGTCATTAACCTAACCCACAATCAAAATTTAATAATCCAAGGTGGAGAGATCATCTAAACTTCTCTTGGCATTACAACCAAGAGGAGCCATCTAGAACAATGAATGCCCCAGGATTCTCGCCACTACAAGAAAAGAAGTCAACATTGGAAGACATATTTTTGCAATATATAAAGTCCAATCATTTAGAGGTTCAAATGGGACAACTTGCTACTACAATTAATGGGAGACCTCAAGGTATTCTACAAAGTGATACTGAGACAAATCCAAAAGAGATTGTAGAGCAATGCCAAGCCATCGACTTGAGGAGTGGTAAGATCTTACAAGAAAATATATTCACACCACCACTATTAAATATAAATAAGGAAGTGCAGAAAAATAAAGTGCAACCATATAGACCGCCTATTCCTTTTCTTCAAAGGCTACAGAGATGTCAAACAAGTGTTGAAACAGAAAATCAACAACATACCAGTCAAGAAAATAGTGCAAAATCTCATAAAAGTGCAAAAAATGGTATTGAAGTGGAACAATATTCTAAGGTGCAAAAAAGTGATAACACAGTAGAAAATACTAGTAACAAAGAGCAAATCAGCCTATGCACACTATATTACTTGACTGTTGCAGCACTAATGTGATGCCATCAAACACTAAAGAGCTCAAAGATATGAAGATGTGAATTCTCACATAAAAAAAGAAGGTGTTAAGGTATAGAAAGAGAAGAAAGAAGAAGAAGAAGAAGCAGTACGATGATAGGATCGAAGAGAATGGCACAAAAGATACTTCACCGGTCTAAGATTCAAGTCTTTCCAGATAAACACGAGGAGAAAAAAGAACAAGTTGCTGCCTAAGATCTAATAAAGAAGATGTGGAAGCCGAAAGAAAGGAAGCCTAAAGAAAGGAAGCCTAACAAGCTCATATATAAAGATGCTTCCACAATTGACTTTGATCCTCTATATGAGTAGAAAGAGACCCGTAAAGTCGACGACGCTAAATCAAGCGCTTTTTGGGAGGCAACCCAAGTAGTTTTTATTTTTATTAGCTTATTTTTAGTATTAGTTATGTTAGTTTTTTTATTTTATTTATAGGAATAAATCAGTTAGTCAAGCATTCAAGGAAGCAGCAGAAGCAATTGTAAGCGTTAGGAGCAAATGAACACTACAGTTCAACCAATAGACAACACCGCTACATTGCCGCAACTTCAATTACCAGAGGAGTTTTTCTTACTTTTAAATTTATGTTTAAACATTGAGGACAATGTCTAATTTAAGTCTGGGGGTGGGAAACACACTTTCTTATGTTTATTTTGCTATTTATATTGGTTGGTTGGTTGTCTTGTGGGTTAATATATTTTTTTTGTCTAGTTTTGGTTGAGATGATGATCATTAGTCTATGATAAAAAATAAAATATTGGCTGAATTTATTTTCACAAGTCTTTAAGAAATAATATATGTTTGGGATAACTCTTTTATCATGATTCTTGAATTCAATTCAAGCTTATTTTTGATCACTTACTCTTGAACACATTGAAATAAACATGTATTAGTTGAAATTTTTTTACTTAGAGTTATTCATGCTTAAGTAATACACCACAGTCTCGAAGACCAATATTTTAAAGCTTGCTTGATTACTACTAGAGGCAAAATTTTAGAATTACATGCTTAGGTGTTTACGCTTAAAAAGTAATGCGGTTATTGCAGTATAGATTGAGATGTCAATCCCACGAGGAAGCTTTTGGAAAAATAGGTTGGTGAAGTAAAATATTAAAGTAGAAGTAAAGAAAAAAATTAATTAATTGGTTTAAGTATATGAGATAGTATTGTCTATGAATTTAAGAAAATGTCTTATGATGATGTAAGTAAGGCTTCGAGAATCACAATTATGCTTTATAAATCTACTATACACTTTGATTCAATATTTATAACTCAATTGAAAGTTTTACATCCCAAACAATCAATCGGAAGATATGAAAAATATAGCACATTTGATAACACATGTATTTGATATGACTAAACTCTTTACAAACATTAACACAAACCATGTTCATTTATGTAAGTTATCTAATATCGATAATATATCATTTTGACAATATTACAGTAAAAGATCAACTTGAATATTAAACAATTATTTTCTTTACATGTTATCCAAAATTGACTATATATCGATTGACAATATTGTAGTAAAAGATTAATATATAAAACAACGTAATCAATAACAATTATAATTCAACAAGAATCACATAAAAGAAGCATGACTGAAAATATATAAAACATGAGAATTATAACATTTGGATTATAGAAGATAAAATAGATAAGAGTTTAGGCACAACCAAACTTACAAACATTTATAGCTCTTGACAAAGAATCAAAGCATAGAAGTAGTAAAAGTTCATCTCTTAGCCTTGTCAAGAGCTATAGCCTAGATTACAATGCATGTTAATGAGAAGAAAATAAGAGAGAATTATCTAATGTTAAAAATATCCTAAGAGTGTCCTTATATAGGCAATGACTGGAAATATGTTAAGTGTGACATCAATCTTGAATAATTTTGGCCAACTACTCGTTCACCCACTTATAGTACCTTTTTGATAATGTAAATGACTGATGTAACCTTTTTAGTCGACATAAAAGTTATAGCATATTGTCTCTTCTTTCCATAAGCACCAGCTTCATACAAATTGGACGAGTATCCAATGAGATATGGGCAAAATGCTAAAGATATGTCAGATTTTGGCCAACAACCCTTCTACCTACTTACAATACAATTTGGTCAATTATAACGATTGATTTAGACTTACCATCAATATAACAGTTGTTGATAATTGAGTCAGTATTTCACAACTTTAAGAATTATACCAATTGGGTACGTATTTTGTGAAATACAATTCAAATACATGAGTTGGATCAAGCTGAGTAGAAGTTGTAACCTAATTTTATTGTATCTCAATTTTTGGCCCATAACATATTGGATTTGGCTGTTCAACTATTTTTCAAGTTTGTGTAAGATTGAGTCATGTTATTCCAGGTTCAAGAAATTCTTTATTTTGATTTCTACATTGAGAGTTACATCTATTTTACCTAAACTTGTGCAAATAACATTCATTAATCACAATTTCAGGAGAACACTTTATTTCAAGCTAAAAATATTAAAATTACTGATATTAAATAGTGATTGAATATCTTAATAAATATACATTTTCATGTGTTCATCACAACCCCCAACTAGCTTATTGTTAATCTCTAACAATTCAAGTATAAATAGAATTTGCAAAGCTACTTAAGCATTTTAAACAAAAAGTCAGTTCAATTATTGAGGTATTAACAATTATATATCTTGGGTTAGATAACATTTAAATTATTTTATAATTTTTATTATTTAAATTTTGAAAATCATTATTTTTAATAATTTACTTATTTTTTTACAAATATTTTAAAATAAGTTTACACATTAAAATTTTTAAATAATTGCTTATTGAAATAGAAAATATATTTTTATGTTTAATGTTTATTAAATTATTTGAATTTATTAAAATATTTTAGTTAGTGATGTAATTGTTTTATATGTATATATATATTAAAGCTTGTAAAAGTTAAATAAAAGTGATGTTGTTGGAGTGATTTTTCATTTTTTTTTCATTTAACTTTTAATCTAAAATAGTTTGAGTTCAAGGCCTCGTAACTTGATTTACCAAATATTAAATTATTGATTTGTTAATTACTGGAAAAAAAAAAACAATAAAACAGTATGGGCTAGGCCCATGAGCTTTACCTATGGAGAAGTTGGTGGGTCACTGGGTAGGCAGCAGTATGTGAAATTTGGATTCCATCCGCACCGTCACCACTACCAGAAACAGCTTGACTTTGCTGATGAATTGAAGCACACTAAATTCATCTTTAAAAAATATTCATTTTGTTAATCTTTTGACTTTTTTTAGTTTCGTTAAAGCCTTTTATGTAGTTTATGTATTATATACATTACGTGATGAGGAAATGGAAACGACAATCCTCCATATACAATGAAATGAAAATGACAGAATTAGCCGTTTCATAGTCATAGTCATAGGTAGCACTTGCAGTTGCCTAGTTGCCTGTTGTCTATGTAAATTGTGTATGCTACGAATTGCGTTTCAAAGAAGGATTAAATTTTGCCTTGCTGCCAGGTGGATACAGTTGTTAAATTGAAATCATTTTTAGGGATTTTGTCGTAAATAATCAATTTGTTGGGTCCATTTTTTTTATTTACCCAATTTTACTTTTTTTAAATTTTTGTAACTAAATAATTTAAAAGTATATAAAAATATCTTTTTCACTATTTTAACAGTAGTTACTATATTGAACATGACCTATTATAGTACCCACTACAATGACTATTTTTTATTTTAATTTATTATATTTTATAAATAATTTATTTTATTATGTATGGCATGATTAATTTATATTATTTATTTAAAATTATATTTATATTTTTTCTAATTTAAATATGTATTTTTTTTATTAAAATTATATATCTTTTATTTAATTTTTTTTATTAATTATTTTATTTAACAAATAAAATAATTAAATAAAATAAATATAATTTTAATAAATAAATTTAAATTTAAACAAATGTAAATAAATAATATAAATTAATCATGTCATACATAATAAAATAAAATTATTTATAATATTTTATTAATATTTATTATTACTTATAATAAATATTATTAATTTTTATTTATAATTAAATAGATAAATATTTTATTTATTTTTATTTTTATTATTTGTAATATTTATTTTATTATATTTTTTATTTAATTATATTATTTGTTAATTATTTACGTTAATTATATTAATTATTTGGTTTAATTGAACTACATTATTTAATTATATCATTGTCTTAAATTTTGTAATAATATGGTTAAATTAAATAATTAAAAAATAAATATAAATTTAAGAAATAAAAACAAAATTAATTTAAATAAATATAAATATAATTTTTAAAAAATAATATAAATTAATTATGCTATACATAATAAAATAAAATTATAATTAAATTAATTTATAAAATTATCTAAAACAAAAAAAAAATTAATTACTATAATAGATAATGCTCACTATTGCGAGTATGTTCTTTATAGCTAGTATTGTTTGTTGAAATAGTGAGAATGATATTTTTGTTCACTTTAAAATTATTTAATTATGAAAGTTAAAAAAAATTAAAGTTGACAAAATAAAAAAATGATCTCAACAAATTGAGTATTTATAAAAAATATTTTCATTTTTTAATGTATTAACACTGGCATTAGATAACTATTAAATTATTTTTTAATCAATTATGTTTATAAATGATAAGGCAGACAGAAAGGAGGAGTTGGCTCTCAAACTCCCCTATTCCAAAACAGCGCTGCACCTTTCCTCTTTCTCACTTCGTCGGGCTTTTCTCTGGCCAATGAAATCTCATCCCCTTCTCATTCCCTATCACTTCCCCCTTCATTTCCCTTGAATTTAGTGCCCTTTTACTTTTTTTGGTTTATGTTTTTCAGCGGTGTGGTAAGCTACAATGGCAGTTTTCTGGTCTATGGTCGTCACCTTGTGCTGGGCCGCTGCACCTTCCAATGCAGTCATCCTTCTGAGCCCTAACCGGTTTCACCCTAAACTCCAGCGTGCCTCCCTGTTGGTCCACTCGAGTTCATGGTCCTTGACATTTTTCGGGAAGCCTTGGCCGTGTTGCTGTAGTCCTCGTCGAACCAGAATCGGACACCACCCATGATCCAAGTATTCGTCAGTGTGCGATGGCGAGTTGGGTCATGGACTGCATTGGAAGGATGACTGCACCTTCCAATGCAGTCATCCTTCTGAGCCCTAACCGGTTTCACCCTGAACTCTAGCATGCCTCCCTGTTGGTCCACTCGAGTTCATGGTCCTTGACATTTTTCGGGAAGCCTTGGCTGTGTTGCTGTAGTCCTTGTCGAACCAGAATCGGACACCACCCATGATCCAAGTATTCGTCAGTGTGCGATGGCGAGTTGGGTCATGGCCTGCTTCATTTTTTGGCGAGCCGACAGTTTTTCTTGCCACACTACCATGGACGTGCAATCAGTTGGCCATCTATTTGAATCTGTCGTTGACCACCGCTAGCCTTTCAACATATGCACCTGAGCAAACACTGCCCACCATAGCCGCACTCACATCCGAGCAATCTACAACTTACGTGTTCTCCAGCGTTTTCATTGCCGCTATTACTTCGCATCTGTGGCCATCCCTTTTCGGTAGTTCATTAGTGTTCCGGCGAATGTGCTGTTTGCTTGGCGTTGTTGATGGTTTTATGTTGGTGTTTGTTTTAATTTATCCCTTAGTTAAAGGATCTGTATTTTCCTCCTATGCGAGGTCTGTTATCTATTTCTTCGTGTTAAGGAAGCAAATAAAGTCCCACATTAGAAAGAAATGAGGAAGATCATGGGTATATAAGGAGTGAACTATATCTTTATTGGTATGAGGCCTTTTGGGTAGAGCTGATAAGGGCAAATTTGTCATATATTTTCTCATGTTTTTATTATTGATATTTTATGGTTTTATGAGAATAGATGGCTATTTATGTGCATTATTGTTATTTATAGGGACTTGAACGAAATTTAAAGAAAGAACGCAAAAGGAGTGAAAACAGGGACTAAAATGCAAAGTTTTCAAAGTATGTGTCCATCGCCCCAGCGCCACAAGAATTGTCGCCCCAGCGCTGAAATAGTGATCGAAATAAGAAAAACGACCTGCTTAACTCGCGTCTAGCGCCCCAGCGCCAATATCCCACCGCTCCAGCTGTAATAGCTTTTTCACGCGTCGCCCCAGTGACAGATGCATAGCGCGCCAGCGGTAGTGCGAGTCCTAGTCCGACGAGAATTGAGATTTTCAAGCTCATATCAATCTCTATATAAAGCCACTCGTTCCCAACCTTCAAGAATCAATCCAAAACGACCCAAGAGCACCAAGAATATAGAGCTCAAGTCTTGGAGAGCAATAGGAGCTTAATTGAAGCAACTTTGGAGAGAGATACAAGACGTTCTTCGGCATTAAGAGTTCCTAGGCAGCGCAATTAAGAGCAATTCGACGTCTATATCGGTTTGCTAATAATTGTATCATGATTTATAATTATTTTTACTGCTGTTCTCTTGTAGCCATGAGCTAAACTTGTTTTCTAGGGTTAATACTTGAACTCAATATGTGTGCTTAATTGCCATATCTTTTGAATATTTAATAAACTTAGTCATTTATTATTTAAATTATTTGTGTTTAATGCTTCAATATATCTGGCCAATATATGGTGAATGAGTTGGTAATATTATTGATAAACTCGGAAGAGGAATCATAATATTTAGACCTAGGTAATTTGATGCATGATTGTAGAGTAACATTCAATGTTGCATATGCAAGTTTCAATTTAGGATAGGAATATACCTAATTGGCATGTATGATCAATAAGACCTAATCTTAATGAATCTTAATTTATTACAAGTACCATAGGAATATAGGTATTTGGTAAATTAAGGTATACTTGCATGACCTTGGAAGAGGCTTGTGAATACATTAGTGTCTTGATCAATAATAAAGACTAAGGGAATTAAATATTATAAGGTTAATCATTAAAAAGAATATTGAGGGATAGTATTAATCCTAAGTTTTCTCTACATTGCTATCTTCTTATTCTCTTTGCGTTGTGTTTTTACTTTTATATTTTCTACATTCATTCTTAGGTTTTTATTTATCTGAATAATTATTAGGAAGATATAATTTTAGTAATTGGTTAAAAAGAAAACATTATCCCTGTGGGTTCGACATCCGACTTATTTAGTCTCTTTATTACTTACATACGATAGTGTATACTTGTACTTAATTTTATGATATAGAATTATCGCATCAAGTTTTTGGCGCTGTTGCCGGGGATAATTATCTACTTTTTCGCCAATATTAATACCAATCTTTCTAGTTTTTACTTCAGAATTTTTTTTTATTTTTCTTAATTTAGTTTTACTTTCTTTCTTACGAGGTACATGCGAAGATCGAAAAGTGAAGACTTGATTGCTTTTGATCCAGAGATTGAAAGAACTTTAAGAAGAATTAGAAGAGAGCAAAATCAAGTCAACACCATGGAAGATCAAGTACCAATTGCACCCAATAATGAAGGAAGACCACTAAGGGAGTATGCTGTTCCCTTAGTGAATGGAATCCATTCGAGCATCCAAAGACCAACTGTTCAAGCTAAGAACTTCGAGATCAAGCAAAGCACAATTCAAATGCTCAAGGATTCGATACAATTTAGTGGACTACCCAATGACGATCCAAACATGCACATCATCAATTTCTTGGAGATCTGTGATACATTCAAGTACAATGGGGTGTCCGATGATGCAATCCGTCTAAGATTGTTTCCCTTTTCCTTGAGAGACAAAGCAAAAAGCTGGCTGCTATCACTTCCATCTGGATCCATAGCGACATGGGATGATCTTGCACAGAAGTTCCTCGCCAAATTCTTTCCACCTGCTAAAACTGCCAAGATGAGGAACGACATCACATCATTCCTACAACTAGATGGAGAATCTCTTTATGAGGCATGGGAGAGATACAAAGATATGCAAAGAAAATGTCCTCATCATGGAGTTCCAAAGTGGTTGCTTGTACAAACATTTTACAATGGATTAGCCGGTCAATTCAGAACGATAGTAGATGCTGCAGCTGGAGGAGCACTTATGAACAAATCCACCGATGAAGCTTATGATCTACTAGATGAAATGGCGTCCAATGCCTATCAATGGCCCACCGAAAGGTCAACCACAAGAAAGATCGCTGGATTACATGAAGTAGACACTTTGACTACATTATCTGCCCAAGTCAACCTCTTGACCAAACAATTAAGCAACTTGGGAGTTAATGCTATCAAGAGTCAACCCATCACTTGCGATTTCTATGGAAGCAATCATGCTAATGGACAATGTATGGAGACTGCTCAATATGTAGGGGACTTTAACCGCAATAATCCCAATTCTAATTTTTACAATCCTGGATGGAGAAATCACCCAAACTTCTCATGGAGCAACAATAATCAAGGACAGTATTCCAAAGCTCCTCCTAGCTTCCAAACGCAAATTCAGTAAGAGAAGAAACCAGACATTAAAGACATGCTCCTGCAATACATGAAGAAAACAGATGCACTCTTTCAAAGTCAAGCAACTTCACTTAGAGCCTTAGAAAATCAAGTAGGGCAGCTCGCAACAGCAATAAACAATCGCCCTCAAGGAACTCTACCAAGCAACACTGAAGTCAATCCAAAAGGAAGTGTAGAACAGTGCCAAGCCATCTCCCTAAGAAGTGGTAAAGTCTTACATGACAATACTCCTCAACCACAGCTTTCAGAGATGATAGAGAAGGAAAAAGAAACAGTGGTCCAGCAAGATGACGTGCAACCATATAGACCACCTATACCATTTCCTCAGAGATTACAGCAGCTAAGAAGTCAAGAGAAAAGTGCTGAAACACAAAAAAGTATAGAAAATGGTATTCAAGTGCAAGAACAGAAAAGAGAAAATGCAGCAGAAGATACCAATAACAACCCACAGAAGCAACCTACGCAGTCATTCACTCCACCACCTCCAGTTCCTCAGAGGCTGCAAAAGAAGAAACTAGATAAGCAATTTTCTAAATTTCTTGATATTTTAAAGAAATTACATATTAATCTTCCTTTTGTAGATGCACTGGAGCAAATGCCAAGCTATGTGAGATTTATGAAGGACATTCTATCAAAGAAGAGAAAAATAGATGACTTCGAGACTGTGGCCCTGACGGAAGAGTGTAGCGCCATCCTCCTAAAGAAGCTACCTCCAAAGCTCAAAGATCCTGGGAGTTTCACCATACCATGCTCAATTGGGAATTATGATTTTGGGAAAGCACTTTGTGATCTGGGAGCTAGCATCAATCTTATGCCATTGTCCGTGTATAAAAAGTTGGGACTGAAAGAAGCCAAACCAACAAATATCACACTTCAGTTAGCAGATCGTTCTCTCACCTATCCTAAGGGATTAATTGAAGATGTGTTGGTTAAGGTCGATAAATTCATCTTTCCTGTCGATTTCATTGTTTTGGATATGGAAGAAGACAAGGAGATCTCAATCATCCTTGGAAGACCCTTTCTAGCCACTGGAAGAACAATTATTGATGTGCAAAAAGGGGAGTTGACCATGAGAGTATAAGAGGATACAGTCACTTTTAAGGTCTTCAAGGAGATCAAATTACCAGCTGAAAATGAAGACTGTTTCCGCATTAATGTGGTGCATCCAAGCGTTAAGCAAATTAAAGATATGGAGACATTGGATCCTCACATCCGAAAAAGAGCATTGAAGCATAGGAAGGCAAGAGAGAAGAAGAAAAAGCAGCATCACAACAAAGCAAGCAAAGAGAAAGAAAAGGAAGAACCATCTCCTCAGTCTAAGATTAAAGTTTTTCTGGAGAGACAGAAGAAGAATGCAGCAAAAGATACTGCCCAAGGTTTAACTACAAAAATATGGAAGCCGAAAAAGAAGAAAGCCAGCAAGATCACTTACACAAATGCTTCCATCAGCATCTTCGACCCACCATAAAAGAAAAGGAAGCCCCGTCAAGCTGATGACGTTAAATCAAGCGCTACTTGGGAGGCAACCCAAGGAAAGTATTATTATTATTATTATAATTTTTTTAATTTTTTTTCAGCATCTTAAAAAAAAAAAAAAACCAAGAATTTCAGCGCTCCAGCGGCATAACATGGCGCGGCAGCGACAGAAAAATCGAGAAACCACCGCCCCCGCGGTACACGAAACATCGCGCCAGCGCAAATTCCAGTAACTGTGTAGAAATCAGCCTTCAGCGCTGCAGCGACAGACGATTACCGCGGCAACGCCAGAACATCGCCCCAGTGGGAGAGCCAGTGCGGCAGCGAAAATTGACCAGGGAAGTCTCTTAATTTCACTTCTTTATTTTTCGACATTGGGGACAATGTCTAAATTAAGTTTGGGGGTGGGAAACACTTTCTTGTGTTCATTTTGCTGCATGATTTGGGTGGTCATTCTTGTGGGTTAAATTTTTTTTTTTTAGTTACTTAGTTTTTTTTTAGTTAATTCATTTTTATTAGGTTTTGATAAGATGATCATTAGTCTATGATAAGAAAAAGAATACATGGTTGAATTTATTTTTTACAAATACCTAAGGAATGATAGATACTTGAGACAATTTTGATTATTCAAGTTTAGGAACAAATTTGACCTTATTTATTATCACTAATTTTTTTGAGCACTTTATAAGCATGAATAGTTATAATTATTACTTAGAGATACTTATGCTTTAGGGAGTACACCACAGTCTCGAAGACCGATACTCTAGAACTTGTCTTTAATTACTACTTGAGGCGAAATTCTAGGAAACACATGAATAGGGAGATGACATTAGGCCATCTTTTGACCGATTGAGCCTTTTTAGCCTACCATTTTATTGTATATTTATCCCTAGTACCCTATTTTGAGCCTAATTACCCATTCTTTGGTTTAACCACATTACAAGCTCAAGACTTAAAGTTTACTTATCTAAATATTTACCCGTAACACCATAAACTTTGCATTTGCTTAGAAATACTCTTGAAAGGAAAAAGTTGTGGTGATATGAGAAAAATAAGTTTGGGTGGTATTTGTCAATCTAAGTTTGGGGGTATTCAAAAAAAAAAAAAGTAAAATAAAATACCCCCAACTTAAGAAAAAAAGAAGAAATTCTTTGAAAAATAAAAGGTTGAAAAGAAGAATGGGAACACAATAAGTTTGGGGGAAGAGATAATACAAGGAAAAGAAGATCAAGAGGTTTCTAGGTAAAATCTAAGTGTTCATGGTGTGAATTGAACTTCATATATTTATCCTTTTATCCCACCTTGACTTTAACCTTACATTACAAGCTAAGTAAAGTCCTAAATAGATCCCTAGACATGTGATTTTCTACATTAGTGGAGAGTGGTAATAAAGACAAGCTTATGGAAGTGTCATTATACAAATTAAATGCCGAGACATCATTTTTTCTGTATAAACTAAAGTATAAAGTAAATCAAAGTATGATTTTCGCTATTTGCTGGCTGCTTGCACACACACACATGGTGATTATTTATGAGGAAGAATGAGGGACTAAATGAAGATAATTAGAATTGTTAATAGCTATTTGTCTACCTTAAGGATTTGTATCATTTCGTTAGCCTTTGAGACAATGATTTTGATCATCTTACTAGTATTAGTATATTTTGTTTTGTTAAATGAGTCAAGTATAACCCTTTGTTTCTCTCTTAGTTTTATTTTATTGCTTGAGGACAAGCAAGTATTTAAGTTTGGGGGAATTTGATAAGGGCAAATTTGTCATATATTTTCTCATATTTTTATTATTGATATTTTATGATTTTATGAGAATAGATGGCTATTTATGTGCATTATTGTTATTTATAGGGACTTGAACGAAATTTAAAGAAAGAACGCAAAAGGAGTGAAAACAGGGACTAAAATGCAAAGTTTTCAAAGTATGTGTCCATCGCCCCAGCGCCATAAGAATTGTCGCCCCAGCGCTGAAATAGTGATCGAAATAAGAAAAACGACCTGCTTAACTCGCGTCTAGCGCCCCAGCGCCAGACAGTCACCGCCCCAGCAACGAGACAGCGCCCCAACGCCAATATCCCACCGCTCCAGCGGTAATAGCTTTTTCACGCGTTGCCCCAGTGACAGATGCATAGCGCGCCAGCGGTAGTGCGAGTCCTAGTCCGACGAGAATTGAGATTTTCAAGCTCATATCAATCTCTATATAAAGCCACTCGTTCCCAACCTTCAAGAATCAATCCAAGACGACCCAAGAGCACCAAGAATATAGAGCACAAGTCTTGGAGAGCAATAGGAGCTTAATTGAAGCAACTTTGGAGAGAGATACAAGACGTTCTTCGGCATCAAGAGTTCCTAGGCAGCGCAATTAAGAGCAATTCGACGTCTATATCGGTTTGTTAATAATTGTATCATGATTTATAATTATTTTTACTGCTGTTCTCTTGTAGCCATGAGCTTAACTTGTTTTCTAGGGTTAATACTTGAACTCAATATGTGTGCTTAATTGCCATATCTTTTGAATATTTAATAAACTTAGTCATTTATTATTTAAATTATTTGTGTTTAATGCTTCAATATATCTGGCCAATATATGGTGAATGAGTTGGTAATATTATTGATAAACTCGGAAGAGGAATCATAATATTTAGACCTAGGTAATTTGATGCATGATTGTAGAGTAACATTCAATGTTGCATATGCAAGTTTCAATTTAGGATAGGAATATACCTAATTGGCATGTATGATCAATAAGACCTAATCTTAATGAATCTTAATTTATTACAAGTACCATAGGAATATAGGTATTTGGTAAATTAAGGTATACTCGCATGACCTTGGAAGAGGCTTGTGAATACATTAGTGTCTTGATCAATAATAAAGACTAAGGGAGTTAAATATTATAAGGTTAATCATTAGAAAGAATATTGAGGGATAGTATTAATCCTAAGTTTTCTCTACATTGCTATCTTCTTATTCTCTTTGCGTTGTGTTTTTACTTTTATATTTTCTACATTCATTCTTAGGTTTTTATTTATCTGAATAATTATTAGGAAGATATAATTTTAGTAATTGGTTAAAAAGAAAACATTATCCCTGTGGGTTCGACATCCGACTTATTTAGTCTCTTTATTACTTGCATACGATAGTGTATACTTGCACTTAATTTTATGATATAGAATTATCGCATCAAGAGCCCAATAGCAAAACCATGAGGGCTTAGGCCCAAAGTGGACAATATTATACAAATGTGGAGATATGTGTGGTTTATGGACTCCTTACAAGTGGTATCAGAGCCATGCCCCTAAATTAGCCATGTGGAAGAAATCCTCGGTATCGAACGAGAAGGTGGTGAGCCTGGTAAGCCTCGATTTACGATGGGATCTATAGTAAGCTCTATGGACAGGTGGTGGTATGCTCCTGGGCATCACGTAAGGCGTGTGGTCTCAACGCAGTGATGCAGGCTTCACGTAAGGCGTGTCCTCTCAATGCAGTGATAAAGAGTTGACTTGATAGAGCATGCTCTCTAGGTAGGGGTACTCTGGGCTTCACATAAGGCGTGCTCCCACAACGCAGTGAAGATAAGTAGAAGATGAGAATCCAAAAGGAGAGCAAGATCTTCCTATGTGGAAGATAGATGGATAGAATATCGTTTGAGGGGAGGCTTTGTGGTCCTTTGTTCAAGGGAAGGATTGTTAAGGAAGCAAACAAAGTCTCACATTAGAAAGAAATGAAAAAGATCATGGGTATATAAGAAGTGAACTATATCTCCATTAATATGAGGCATTTTGGGTAGAGCCCAATAGCAAAACCATGAAAGCTTAGGTCCAAAGTGGACAATATCATACCAATGTGGAGATATGTGTGGTTTATGGATTCCTTACACTTTAGAAATGTCTGTTTATTATTTTCTCCGAAAAGAGTTTGTAATTATCTTTCTCACTTTTTTGTACAAGAGTTTTGATTTAGATAATCTCAAAATGTATTTATTTTATTCTGTTATTCTTTTAATCTGTTAATCTGTGTATTAAAAGATTGATGTAATATCTTTATAACATTTAATAATATGATATGAAATTTTTTTTCAAAAAAAAGAAAAGAAAAGAGGAGTTGGAGTTCAATTAGAGACGCCTGGGGCTGGGTGGACTTGGAGGAGTTGGGAGTTCAAAACTGGCAATTGCTGCAGCCGGACGGGTACCGCGAAATAAAAGTATTTTAAATAGATTAGCAAACAGATTTAATTAATATTACACACAAAATCCTAAGAATGGTAGAAAAATTAGAAAGCAGATTTAGTTGGCAATTTTTATTTAACTATTAAAATTTTAGTCTAATTTCATCAAACTACTAAACGTTTAAAAATGTTTCATGTAACTACAAAATTATACCTTCATTTAAGAACCCAAAACCTACACCTAAAATCTCCCAATTTTTTTTCCTGAAAATTCAAAACTTTATACTTAAATCTCACATAAAACATTTTTTTGTGTGTTTCTTTTGAAGTAAACTGGATTCATAAAATAAATTGTAAACAAAAACATCCAACAGAACAACTAACTATAGTCCTAAAGTATTTCTAACCACATTTAAAAAAAAAAATAAAAAAAATATTCCAGCCAAATTTTTTGTTTATCATCATCATATGAAAGAATCAAAATTAAGTTATACAAAACAATGTAAATTTTAACAACACATCGTCATCATCAAATTTATTAATTGTGGTGCTTGGTAATAATTTGAAGTGATAGTGCACAACAGTTTTGACGGTGGAAGTTGACTAGTTTTTTATGGGTCAACGTTCATGGAGTCCATTGGTTGTAACAACTACTACTAGGGCATGTGCGGTTGTATATTTGTTATGTAAAATTGAAGTAGTGGTTGGAATACGATATAAACTTTTTTTAAAGAAAAAGATGTGTTTGATTAGCTGGGGAAATAAAAAGAGAGAGAAAACGTTGTTTTTATTAACTTTGTGAAGTCCAATGACAATTTAGCCTTTCTTCGTAAATTTAAAAATAAACGGAATACTTTTAGATATTAAATATATATATTTTTGTTACATCTCAATACTTCTTATAGCTAAAAACAAATAAGTTAAAATTTAACAATTGGATGAAAAATAATCCATTTAATTCATATGCCATCGAGATTAAAATACACTTATTAAATTTAGGAAAAAAAAAAGATATCTATACCCCTTAAAAATGGTGAAAGAGACAATTAGCCTCCATAATTTTAAAAATAAATCATAAATCTCTTTATCTATGTAATGCTGAATTTTTTTTATATATTGAAGTAAAAGCAATCAGACGAGTAAAATATCTCAAGTAATATAAAGTAGAAATATGTAATTAAAATTTTACAAAGAGAAAGATAGAAGAAACAACACACAAAATTTATATAGTTCGGTAACTCATTTACATCCAAGACGGATCAAGATCACACTCTCTTATTATTGAATAACAAAGTACTCATAAAGTATTTATTTTACAAAAAAATACTTATAAAGAAATCGCTCTCTCTTGCAAATAAGGAGTTTCTTTCACTAAGAATCACAAAGAATGCTGTGATCACTAAGATATGTTTACAAGCCAATAGAGAGCCTTTATATAGGCTTTAAGATGACCTAGGTTAACCTTAAATGTGTGGAGTCATTTTAGGGAGTCTTGAAGCAAGTGGGAGTCAAAACAAATATGATCAAAACGGGAAACTGATTCTCGCGCTGGGTGCTGCGGCGCCTACGCCTGGGTACCACATTTTGTGTTTTTTTTTTCTCTTTTCGCGTCCGTCTTCAATCTTCGTGCACCCAACGCACTTGCCTTGCTCTCTAAATCATATCCCGATGATTTTAATCAACTTTCTCACAAATCCTTTCCTTAATTTAAAATTATTTACAAAGTAATTCGATCTCTCATCTCCACATCTTTGGTCACCCTCACAAAGTAGTGACTCCGGTTAAGTTCTTGCAAATGATGAACTTAACCGAGGGTAGTGGTTTAGTCAACATGTCAGCAGAATTTTCAGATGACGCTATCTTCGTTAGATTAACTTTACCACTTTGGACAATCTCTTGAATGTAATGGAGTCGCACATCAATGTATTTAGACCTCTTGTAAAACACTTGATGCTTACTTAGGTATATGGCACTTTGGCTATCATAATATACACCAGTGTTCACATCTTTAGTAGCCATTACATTTGTGCGTATGCCTTTCAACCACACAAACTCCTTAATTGCTTCTTCAACAACTATGTACTCTGCCTCTGTGGTAGATAGTGCAATCACATATTGTAGAACAGATCTACAATAAACACTACACTCAAACACTGTGAATACATAACCCGTTAACGATTTTCTCTTGTCTAAATTGCCTGCATAATCTGAGTTTATGTATCCTCTTACCATTACACTGTTGTCTTTATCCCTTTTATACATTAATTCATGATTCAACGTCCCCTTGAGATATCTTAAAATCTACTTCACTACAAGCTAGTGATCCTTACCCGGATTCCTAATGTATCTACTCACCACACTTATAGTCTATGCTATATCTGGTTTTGTGCAAATTATTAAATATAAGATGCTCTCTACAGCGCTTGCATATAGTACTTTACTCATTTGCAGTTTCTTCTTTTTGGATGTAGGCGATTGTATTGCTGAAAATTTAAAATGCATGGCCAAAGTAATAGAAAGAGCCTTTGCATTGAACATACCAAACTTCTCTAAGATCTTAAGTATATATCACTGTTAAGATAATAAGATAGCATTTCTTCTTTCACTTACAATACCCATACTCAATATTCTCCTCACTGCTCCTAAATCCTTCATCTCAAACTCACCACTTAACTACTTCTTGAGTTTCTGTATCTCTTCTGTGTTCCTAGACGCGATCAACAAATCATCGACGTATAGAAGCAAATACATCATCCCATAACTAAGCTCTTAAAGTACACACATCTATCATACTTAATTCTACTAAAGTCACAAGTCATCATAAACTCATTAAATCTCATATACTACTGTCTAAGTGATTGCTTTAACCCATATAATGACTTCTTTAACAAATAAGCATGATCTTCTTTTTCGAGCTTTACAAACCCTTGCGGTTGTGCAATGTATATCATCTCTTCAGGCTCTTCATGCAAAAAAGTTATTTTTACATCCATCTATTTTATATGTAAATCAAACTTTGCACACATAGACTAACAAAATCCTAATATATGTATGCTTGATGACTTGAGAGAATATCTCATGAAAGTCAACTCCCTCTCTATGAGTAAAACTTTATGCAACTAACATAACTTTGGATCTCGTAGGCTTTATCCCATGTATCCCATTCTTCACTTTATACACCCATTTGCACTTAATTAGTTTTTTTTGCGGTCTTTCCACCAATTTCTAGGTATTATTCTTCCTAAGAGAACTAATCTCTTCTTTTGCCACTCTTTCTTATTTTTACTATTCATAGTCTCACTATATGTTCTGATTAGTGGGTTAATCGTTCTCCTTAACATGTCTCTGGCTAGTTGGTACTCTTCAAGTTTTATCTCAAGAGTCATAATATTTCTTTGGGTGGACTTAGAGGAACTTGCTAGTGTTCTTGGTTCATATTCAAGGATCTCCCTGTTGAAGTGCTGATCTGAGTGCATATCAGATCTATTCTCAAGCTTTACTTCAACTTCTATAGACACGGGTGCTGAGTCTTCTTTTAACACAGACTCTCTATTCTCATCTTCTTAGGAGGTTTTCAACATGTTCGTTTCATCGAATGTCACGTCATGGCTTATGATACTTTTTGGTGGTGTCAACTCTTTACACATCTTGTATCCTTTAACTCATTCAAGATATTCTATGAATACCCATTTAATAGCTCTAGGTTCCAATTTTTCCTCCTTAACATGGACAAAGGTAAAGTAACAAAAAATTCTAAGGTCGTTATACTTAGAAGAATTGTCAGACCATTTCTCTTCTAACGTCTTGAAGTCAATTGCTGAAGAGGGAATTCTATTGATAAAATAGGCTGCATTACTACAGCTTCTCCTCAAAATTTCTTGGACATCTTTGCATTGGTAAGCATGCATCTAACCCTTTCAAGTAGGGTTCTGTTCATCCACTCAACTACACTATTCTACTGTGGTGTTGATCTCACCGTTCTATACCTTGCAATCCCATGCTTGGCATAAAATCCATCAAACCCTCTATTGCAAAATTCAAGTCTATTGTCATTTTGTAGCATTGTTATCCTTTTACCAGTCTGATTCTCAATAAGGGCCTTCCAAGTATTGAACGCATCAAACACTTGATCATTGCTCTTCAACAAATAGACCCATAGCTTCCTTGAATAGTCATCAATCAAACTGAGAAAATACTTAGCACCACCAAGAGTAGCTATTTGAGCTGGTCCTTAAAGGTCTGAGTGTATATAGTCAAGAGTCCCTTTAGCCTTGTGCTCACCGGTACTAAATCTCACCCTATATGCTTTTTCAAGCACACAATATTCACAAAACTTTAATGACTGAAACTTATCCTCATCAAAAACCTTTTGACTAAATAACTCCTTTAGGTTTCTCTCCCTTATGTGTGCTAGTCTAAGATGTCACAACTTGATTTGCATATTTTCGTCATCAATAGAAAATAATGCAGAACCACATACAACTTCACCCTTAAGCACATAAACATCTTTGTGATTCTCTTATCTCATTACCACAATGGAACCCTTAAATACTCTCAAAATTCCTCTGTCGATCCTGATGGAATACCTATTTTGGTCTAAAGTTCATAGTGAGATCAAGTTCTTCTTGAGGTCAGGAATATACCTAACTTTTATCAATTCTCTCACTCACCTATCATGCAGCTTAAGTTTAATACTACCAATTCTCATCATCTAACAAGCAATGTCATTACCTATTAACACCTTACTTCTACTAATGAGCTAAAAATTTATAAACAAAGACTTGTGTGGGTACATGTGAGATGTACAACTAGAATTTAGAACTCATTGTTCAGTATTCTTACCATTAGTAGCGACTAAGGTCTCTGAGTTGTCATAGCTATCATCATAGGAAAGTACAACATCCGCTTTTTTCTTGTCATATGTTTTGTTCTCTGCACAGTCCTTTATGAAGTGCCCATCTTTCTTACAGCACTATCACTTCTTAGGAGTCTTGGACTTTGATCTTAAGCCTTTTTTTATTCCATCTCTATATGAGGGCTTTCCTCTTATAGATAGACTTTCTACATTGCCCTCGATCTGTTTTCCTAATACCTTTGAGTTTAATGATGATTTCATATTACTCATTGTTAAACTTTCTCTGCTATAGAGTAATGTATCAATAAAGCTCCCATAACTCTTAGGAAGTGAACTCAGCAGGATAATCGCCCTATCTTTATCTTCTATCTTGGTGTTGATAGACTTAAGATCAAGAATGATGTTATTGAAGGCATCTATATTATCTTTCATCGGTGTTCTCTTTGACATGGACAACTGATACAGCTTTTTCTTTATATGCAATCTATTGGCTAACGATTCCTGCATATAAAGGGAGTCAAGTTTCTTCCAAAGACCAATCGTCATCGTCTCACCTGCTACCTCATTCAGTATTTCATCACTTAATGATAAAACAATTATACTATGAACTCTTTCTTGAATGTCACTTCTTTCTGCTTCAGTCTTAGATGACTCTAGCGTCTTCTATTCTTCACTAGATAAAGCTGCAGTCTCCTCTAATGCCAAGCCTAATCGTTGACTTACTAACAACGCCTTAACCTTCATATTCCACAGATTGAAGTCATTCGTCCTATTGAATTTCTCTACCTTATACTTGGGTGTGACTATATCTACTCAGAACTAAGCTTTGATATCAGTTCGTTGAAGTAGAAGCAATCAAACAAGCAAAATATCCAAAGTAATATAATGCATAAACAAGTAATTAAGAATTTAGAGAGAGAAAGGTAGAAGAAATTGTTGGAAATTGAGTGTGTGACATACGAGTGTATACGTAATTTAAAAAATTACTACACTTAGCAGAAAAATGTGAACATATACATCTAATTTAACAAATTTAACCATATATATCACATATATGTTCAAGTATAACTATTATACAACAACTTATACATGATGAACAATTATATTCATAAATTAAAATGTAAAGAACACTTACCTAATAAAGGTAGCTTTACAAATTCTTCAAGTCCTCAAACAATCCAATTGAAGAGCTCATATTGAAGTGAATTGTTGAGCAATTCTAGTCTATAACAGTTTGGTGGGATTATAGAGCTAGAATGACAGCTTAGTTTTACAATTTCCCGCACATGTATTCAAACTCTTTGAACACAAATTATTTGATTCTTAAATAGAGATGGTAAACATTTACATACAACTCTTGTTTAAATGATGAAAACAATTTCCATATATTAATTAATTTTAGCACAACTCATATTTACAATTATCAATCTCTTTCTCCATTTTTATTTATTCATTTTGATCCATTCATGAAAGAAGAAGATAAAGAGAAATCCCTTTTGCTTTCAATACTTAAAAAACACAAAACCAAAACTCTCTCACTGACCTTGAAATTGCTTAACTGTATCTTTTCATCCAAAATGAATGAATGAATGAATCAAATGTTAGCTTAATTTTTATTTTTGTTATTCAACACTTTTTGATAAAACAAAAACAAGTGCTCCACCAATTTAATTGTTAGTCTCCCACTTAAGATTAATTTATTAAGCACTAGAATAATGGTCACCTAAACATTACCTAACAAATATAATTATTTTAATCATATTAAGTAAATAAATGACCAACATTTAGGCCCCTCATTATATTAAAATACAATGGCCATGATTAATATATATTATCAAATTATCTAATAATATAATAATAATATCTAATTTAATTATTTAAAATAATTTTAAATAATTACTTTTTACCTTACTAGTTTTTACTACCAAGGTTAAATGGCAAAACTAAGGTAAAATCAAATCATGAACTAAATTGTGCCACTTGTCAATCATTATATTAATTAACAACTCTTATTAATTAATTCAATGATGTACTTAACAATTAAGTCTTGACAAATACACATCCTGAGGGATCTCGAAATAATTATTCTATTTTGTTGGAATTTATTGGATCGAAATATTCAATCCAATTCGCTACCCTAGTGCGCAACGAGTACACTTCATACTGTGAGACTCTATAGGTCTACACCTAATTTGTCATATAGAGCTCCTCCATAAGTCCGTGAATGATGCCCCACACAACATTACGGATATTACGAATCAGTGCGTTAGACCATGTAAGTTGAGGTTATTGCATATTTGTATAATACCTCCATCATTTATATCATGGAAGAGCAGAGATATAGATCATCACCATCAAATCTCTATTTGCTCAACCATAACTTGTCTTCAGATTTATATTTCCTTAAACAATATTCAAAAACACTTTTGTGATATTGTTTATCCCTTTGAAATATATTTTCTGAGGTTTATGCTTGTGGCCACAAGACTTTCTGAAATACAATCTTGGAGCATCAGGATATACAACCCACTCATATGAGCTGATGGATCCCATATCTACACACACTAAACTCTATGAGCATTGGACCATACCAAGCGACACACAACGGTTAGACCATGAAGGGTCTCTGACATGTGTAGAACTAAAGTATGGTGGATCACTCACAAGCCCACCTAATACTACTCAACTCAGAAGACCTTCCATTGACGGCTTTATGAGATGTCTATTGGAGGTCTTTATGAGTCTGTTTAATATCTAGTCCTCACTGAATACACGTATGTCTATACTGTTGGGTGTGTTGGGTTGGGCGAATTTACTAGGGTGCTTGCATGTGGGTTGTGTTCATTATACAAACAATATACATATCTCATACATACATGTGCACAGTGGAAGATTAAATACAATAAACACAGAAAATAACATTTGATAAACTGAAAATTCGAGATTGAGAAATATCACCAATGAAGCCTTTGGATTAATTTTCTTGAAGTCCACCATGAAATGAATCTTTGATCAATTCTAGCAATCAACAAAGGTGAGTTTGATTGTCTAGAATGACAGCATCTTAATCCAGCATATGTGTTTAACTCTTAAACATTTTTCAAAGTTAAACTATTTAACTTAATTAAATTTCTTTTTCCTTTTATTCAACTCTTGAATAAATAAAACAAATCATGTTTTTAGTTATTACATTTAGAAACCATTTATCTAATTTGTTTTGTTGTTCTAACACTTAAAACACAAAACAAACAATTTCAATTTCTCAAATTGAATTGGCTCCCAAAAATGCAAAACATATAAACTAAAAATTTAATGATTTTCAATTTCATTTCACTTTATATACTAATGCATAAATTCCAAACTAATTTGAATTTCATTTGCATTTCATTTGGTTTAACCTAACCTTAGTTAACATTTAACCTTAGTTAGATTATTTTAACTTAACCTTTAAGTTAATAAATATTTAATTATTTTAACCATAATTAACTAACTTAACCTTGGTTAGGTTAACCTTTACTTAATCATTAAGTAAAGTTAACTAAATTAACCATATGATTAACCTTTAATCATAGTTAAATTAAATCATTTATTTAACAATTAAATAAATAAATATTTATTCTTATTATTTAACAATTAAATAATCATAAAGTGAAATTACTATTATATCCTTACTCGGTTACCAAGTTAGCCTAAAGTGGGTCCCACCATGTAACCATATACTTTAGTTAACGTAACCTTAGTAATTGTTGAATTATACTGTATTGAACAATTCAATACGGTACACTGCCCAAGTGCTTAAATAGTACATTTCATATTGGGACTTTCTAGGTCCACACCCGATTTGTCAAATGGAACTGTTCCATTAATCCGTAATTGATGCCCCACACACACGTTACGAATATTACAAATCAGCGTGTCAGACCATACAAGTTGAGGTCATAACGTATACGTATAATCCTTCCATCATTTATATCCTGGATGTGCCGGGATATAGATCAGCACCATCAAATCCTCATTTGCTCATCCATAACCTTATCTCCAGATTCGTATCTCGATAAACAATATACGCAAACACTTTTGCTATATTGTTTAACCCTGTGGGAAACTCTTTTCCCGGGTTTATGCTTTTGGCCACAAGACTTTATGAAATACAATCTCGGAGCATCGGATATACAACTTACCTACGTAAGCTGACGGATCCCGTATCTACACACACCGAACTCCATGAGCATCGGACCATACCCAGCGACACATAGCGGACAGACCATGAAAGGTCTCTAACATATGTGGAACCAAAGCATGATGGATCACTCACAAGACCACCGTGGCGCTCAGGTCAAAGGACCACGAATACTACTCAACTTGAGAGGACGTTCCTTTGACGATATCATAGGATATCTATTGGGGTCCTCATAAGTCTGTTCAGTATCCAGTCTTGACTGGATACCCGCATGCCTATACAAGCTCTAAGCTCATGGTCAGCTAAGAACAACTATCTGAACCAGTTAGATATAGACATACACTAATCTATATAAAGTGAATCACCGATAGACCCGTATTGGTGATTATAGATCAGGAACATTATCTTTGAGACATACTTACATAATGATATTTCTTAACTCCTATTGCAACTCTTTGCAACTATATCATTATAAGTATACTCTCAGGTCTTTGTCCTATTATAGACAAGGTTCTAACTCTTTAGACCTCACTGACTCTTATAACCTGCTAACTCTTAACAGTGCTAACTTATAGCATTTATAACTTTCAGCTTTGCTAACTATTAGTTCTGATCTAAACTCATTTAGATCAGATCTAAACTCTTTCAGATCAAACAATGTCTCTAATGTTACAAGCATTATACCATATTAATATGATATTAACAATCTTTATTCGAAATGTTTATTGTATAAATATTAACAATTAATATTCATACAATATTGAATGGCACGTGAGCACCAGCTCCAACATATACGACCTTCCACTAAGCTCATAGTTGGTTAAGACTAATCATTTGGACCATTCAAATATAAACATATACTAATTTATATTAATGGGTTCCACCGATAGACCCACATCGATGAAATTAAATCAGGAACATCATATTTGAGAACATACTTGCATAATGATATTTCTTAGTACCATCTGTAACTTTTTGCAGCTATGTTATTATAAATATATTCTCAGGTCATTGTCCCATTTCAGACAAGACTCTAATTGTTTAGATTTCGCTAACTCTATTAATGTGCTAACTCTTAGCACTGATCTAAACTACTTTAGACCATATATGAACTCCTTCAGATCATAAAATGTCTGAAACATTACAAACATATTACCATTTAGTATAAATAATATTAATAATTTTATTAGAAATAATAATTGTATAAATACTATCATTAAATATTTATACATAATAGGATGGCACGTAAGCACAAATTTCAACATATACAACACACAAAATTTACGTGGTTTAGCAACCTGCCTACGTACACGACGGATCAAGATCACACTCTCTTATTATTAAATTTTAAGGCACTCACATAGTATTTCTTTTATAAGAAAGATTCACAAATAAATCACTATCTCTTCCAAATAAGGGATTTCTCTCACTAAAAATCACAAAGAATGCTATGATCATAAAAATATCACTAAGATTTGTGTTTGATCACTAAGATGTGTTTTCAAACCAATAGAGAGCCTTTATATAGGCTTTAAGATAATTTAGATTAACCCTAAACATGTGGGAGTTGTTTTAAGGAGTTTTGAAACAAGTGAGACTTGAAACAAATCTGATTAAAATGAAAAACTGATTCCCGCGTTGGGTGCTAGAACATTCTGCTTGGGAGCCACAACACTCTGGTTCTGTCTTGGGCGCTATGATGCCCACAACATAGTGTCGCGGCGCCTAACGCATTTAATTTTTTTTTCAAATCATATCCTGATAATTTTTAATCAACTTTCTCACAATTCATAAGCAATAAAGCACAGAAGAAAGTCCAAATGTAATGGCACTACAATTTCTTTTCCCAATAATAATGTGTTTGTTACGGAGTACTACAACCTCCAAACATAATTGTAACAACTTAAATAATGGAGGTAATAGTCACCATAATGCAATGTCACTTGACAATAATTGCATTGCAGTCAGTCGCGATTTGGTTGATGTTGCATTGCACCTCTTTGATGCTCCATTGTAAAAAAAATGACATCTTTATGTAGATCGTGAGATTTAGTGTTAATTGTGCTCCAATTAGCATTGATAATTTATTGTTAGTAGTTTGTTTTCATTTCTTCTATTTTCTTTTCGTTTCTTTTCTATAAAATTTTAATATGTTATTTAACTAGTATTTCATGCTCAAAGTATAAAATATTGTTATGTAATGTGTCAACGATTTTTTGAATTTTTTTATTGCAATATAAATATTAATATATTATTTTAAAATTTTAATAATATAAATTACATTAAAAATAAATATATTTAATTTGATTTTACACCTCTGGTGTATACTAAACAGATCAAATTGTGTAATGTATCACTAAAATGTTGCTTTTATTTAAATTAAAAGTTAATTATTGTTTAGAGGAGTATTATAATAATTATAAAGGCCATCCAATTTAATAAAAGATGGGGGTTAAGTGGAATCGTGGGAGGCTAATTGTTCATTTCACAATTTTCAAAGAATTTGGGTGTCTTTATCGTTTTCATAAATTTATTAGGTTATATATGACTAGAACTTTAGAGATGATTTGATCACAATATGAAATTAATAATTTGAATTGATATTATGAGTTGACACTAATAAGGATTATATCATATTATCTCACTTATTTAATAATGTATCATATTTGCTTACAAAATTTTTAGTATTTGTATCATTTATCACTCATTTAAGTATACGACTTCGTATGTTTGTCATATTTAAAGTTAAAGTGTACATTTACCATGCACTTTACTTATTGTGTTTTGAAAAATAATAAAGGAAAAAAAAAATACCTCAAACGAGTTCTAAATTGAATTTAGTTTTAAGTGGCATTATGGTCAATAAATTTTAAAGTGTAAATATCTGTACATTAAAAAAAATACGATTTTAAAATTAAATAATAATATCATATAACATTAATAAAGAATGCCCTCGAGATATATACAATTAATAGAGATATTGTGATAACAAATGTAAATTTGAAGAGAAAAAACAACAACAATCTATGTTGAAATTCCGGAAGTCGCCCCGTGGAAGATCAAGTCCATTCTCCATCACCATCAGCTCACAGCTCAGCGCTAGCGTTCAGTTTACCACTAAAACCATCAAACCCTCCATTCACAACAAACAAAGCTATCAATTTAGAAGCAAAAGAAAATGAATAAATAAATAAATAAATAAGGAAACAACTAATAGTTTAAGCAAATCTCTCTTTAATTTGAAGTCAACTCTTTATTTAATTTCTCTCTCTCGACTAAAAAATGATCGAGGGCTACAAATACACGAACCAGCGGGGGGTGGAGAGAGATATATCTTCCAATTGCCCTTCCCCAGAAAGTTGTGTGACTTATCTTAATTAGCTGCTTTCTTATCATCCCCAGAAAGTTCATTATAGCCATTTCCTTTCTTCTGTTGTACGCAAGTTAATTTTTTTTTTCTTTGTTTGTTTCCATCTGCATGCCAAAAATTATATCAATATGCAGCATCACGATTTCAAGTAATCATACTCTCCACGTCAACTTTATTTCTGTATCAAGTTTCGAATTCTGAGAACTGGGCTGTATTCGTTCTTTTACCTACCTTTTCATTTTCCTTAAAGATTTAATATGTTGACTGGGTCATCGGTCGAGTTTCCTTCCATATTGATGTAGATATATAGTTCAAAGAAGAAGAAGAAGAAGAAGAAGAAGATACACATAGATATAGCTATAGTAGCTAGTTTGAAAGAGAGAGAGACAATTAGCAAGTGGGGCAGAGAGAAAATGCACGGTGGAAATCACTGGGGAGGGTCATTCGAGATTATAAACAATGAGCCAAATACTAGAGAAGAAGATCACAACATGGATTGGGACAAAGGAGCTCTTCAATCACAAAGGTATCATCATCATGATCATCACTTAGATGAAACGCAGCAGAGCTGGTTATTAGGGCATAATAAAGAGAACACAAAGAAGAATAAAAATGTAGACATGGGATGCATTGTTATCAGCCGCAAGGCCTTGAAATGGATCCTTGGATCATTTGCAATTGCTTTTCTCGTGATTGCACTCCCCATTATCATCGCCAAGACATTGCCTAAGCACAACTCTCCATCACCTCCTGACAATTACACTCTTGCCCTCCACAAGGCCCTTCTCTTCTTCAATGCTCAGAAATGTAAGTCAAAATCTTTTAATTACCTACCCTTGCTTTGCCATGTTTTTCTATTTATTTAGTTTCGTTTTACAAGCCTAAAGAATTATTTTCTTCTAGTTTAGCAAGCTAGGTTATGTTTGTAATAATTAACACTTTGAGCTGCTTGTAATATGGTTGCTTTGTGCGTTTGATTATCATTTCACATTCATCAGTCCCTAGTCTTTATTAAGTTCTTAGGGGAATTGATTGATCTTGAGATTTACGTGGCTGACTTGACTAACTGAACAAGAATAGGATACAGAATATAACTCCGTGTGGGCTCCGCCTTTGAAAAATATTCCAAATTTTTTTGACATCATCATGAATCGTGGCTCATGGAAGTAGTCTTTATTTGATTAATAAAATTGCATCCAACCACGGAAACCACTGACGCGTTTATATATAAATAAATATATATATATATATATATTTACGTATACTGGATTTAATTAAATTAGATAGACAGTTGGAAGGTTACATGATTTTCTGGAACAAATTAACAATTGCAACAGCTATAATATAATGTGCCAAACAAAAACTGAGATGTACCTCCACGTCTTTAGGTGGTAGGAATTTGTCAATACATCTTTATATATATTTTATAGTTCCATTGACAAATATTTTTCTTAATATTTCCTGCATTGCATCTCCCTCAATTTTATGTTCAAAATTTTATGGACTAATCAAAATTCGTTTGGAGAGCCAGCTTTTAGTTTGGTGGTTGAGAGTAGAGATTGAATCCTCATAAATTTTTTCCCTTTATAAGAGTTGGTCGATATTTTTTAGGAGTTGATCTCTAAAATATTGGATTATGAGTGAGTCAAATTAAGGCCTGGCAATGGCAAACAATGAGTCAGGCCAACGTTTTTTTTATCTGTTAACAATAATTCAATATTTCATGACATAATTGGAATTGGATGCAGCTGGGAAATTGCCAAAGAATAATGGGATTCCATGGAGAGGAAATTCAGGACTGAGCGATGGTAATACAACAGATGTGAAGGGAGGTCTGGTTGGAGGATATTACGATGCCGGAGACAATACAAAATTTCATTTCCCCATGTCATTTGCTATGACAATGCTCAGTTGGAGTCTCGTTGAATACAATCACAAATATCAGGCCATTGGCGAATACAATCATATGCGAGACCTCATCAAATGGGGCACTGATTATTTGCTTCTAACATTCAATTCTTCTGCCACTAAGATTGACAAGATCTATGCCCAGGTAACAACTTCTCTTAATAAGGTTTAGGTCCCTAATAAGTAATATCAACATAGCTCCATGAAACTACTTGATGCAGGACCCGGTACCGATATACAGAAATATAAATTTAAAAGAGTTTTTGCAACATAAAATCTAAAACGGGATCATAATATTATGCTCCCTGAGTTGTTTTTCTGCTTTCTTAAGTAAGGGCACAATTTGTCCATTGTATCAAATACATCTTTGACCCCTATTGAATGCCCATAGTACTCCTTGTTAAATTAAAAATTTGAACTTAACAAGGTACTTAACGTGAAAAAGGGTTGTTCAGTCATTTTAAATAAGACTAGGGACCTATTTGATGCAAATGAAGAGCCCATGTCCTCACTAGAAAAAGCACAAAAGTGTGATACAAAACTTCATATAGTAAATTAACATTCTATATCACGTTTTATGATGCAAAGATCACATATCTCTCTTAACTTTAAAGAGGGTATGGTAACCAATATTGTTAACAAAAGAACCATATATATGTTTTTTTTTAAAAAAAATTGGGTGTAATATTAAATGTGAGCATTAATTATTAAATGATCAATTATGTAGGCTGGTGGACATCTAAATGGTACGTCAGAACCGGATGATCATTACTGTTGGCAGAGACCAGAAGACATGAACTACAATCGAGCTGTCCAAACCATAAATGCAGGGCCTGATCTTGCTGGGGAAATGGCAGCAGCTCTAGCAGCAGCTTCGATTGTATTTCGGGACAACAGAGCCTACTCCCAAAAGCTCATCAAAGGTGCACAAACAGTCTTTGATTTTGCAAGGGATGCTGGCAGAAGAAGACCATATTGTCGGGGGAACCCATTTATTGAGCCATATTATAACTCCACTGGCTACTTTGATGAGTACATGTGGGCTGCTGCCTGGTTATATTATGCCACTGGAAATGCTTCCTATATTTCCTTGGCAACAAATCCAGGCTTACCTAAGAGTTCAAAAGCCTTTTATATGATTCCTGATCTCAGTGTACTCAGTTGGGATAACAAGTTACCAGCAGCCATGCTCTTGCTGACGAGATTTAGGGTTTTTCTGAGTCCAGGCTACCCTTACGAGGACATGTTGCACATGTATCACAATACAACTGCTCTTACAATGTGCTCTTATCTTCAACAGTTTCAGGTTTTCAACTGGACCCGAGGTACCTATGTATTGACTCATTCTATACTATATACTACACAGTCCAACATTTTTGTTAGAAATTCTAATTTGTTTAACCAATAACTTGGGAAATGTAATAGAAAACTTAGAACATATAACGAAAAAAAGTAAAAGAACTATGCCACGGAGTCAGTACTTGTGTATGATTATTCATTAGATACATGACCAATTAAATTAAATATGTTGTTGCTGATTGAATTCTTTGATCAGGGGGAATGATCCAGCTGAATCATGGAAGACCACAGCCTCTACAATATGTTGCTAATGCTGCCTTCCTAGCATCTCTCTTTGTTGATTACTTGAATGCTACTGGTGTTCCAGGATTCAATTGCGGTCCCTATTTCATTTCATTAGCTAAGCTTCGGAGTTTTGCAGCTTCCCAGGTATCCTCTTTTACAGGCTTGAATGTAGTCTTTACAAAGAATGATGCATTTCTAACATGAACAAAATGATATTAAGAGATCATTCTGTTCATTCAGGGAGGAGAATCTATTTCGGTAGGATATGTAGGGAGTTCATTTGAAGACTTGACTTTAACCTTAACCATACTATCATAGATATTTCTTAATAACTTAAGTTTTAATGTCAATTCATATTAGTATCAAGGCTGTTAAAACATGTCTTTAATACTAATATTATTAAGCGCATGAGTTTTGTGTTCCAGCGACAGTTATTGCATTACAATGTTATTATATTATTTAAAGATACAAAAGAATCACTGGTCTATGATCATGCAGGTTGATTATATTCTAGGCAAAAACCCGATGAAAATGAGTTATGTGGTGGGATTTGGCAACAAGTTCCCTAGACATGTGCATCACCGGGGTGCATCAATACCTACCGATGGCAAAAAGTATTCATGCACAGGTGGATGGAAATGGCGTGACAGCCGCAACTCCAACCCTCACAACATTACAGGAGCCATGGTCGGGGGCCCTGATCGTTTTGACCAATTTCGTGATCTACGAACAAATTATAACTACACGGAGCCGACATTAGCAGCGAATGCAGGACTTGTTGCTGCACTTGCATCCTTAACAAGCAGTGGTGGCTATGGCATTGACAAGAATAGCATCTTTTCAGCTGTTCCACCGCTCTACCCACAAAGTCCTCCCCCACCGCCGCCTTGGAAGCCTTAATTGAACTACTTTGCTTCATTACCTCGCTCTTGTTAATTTCTCAAGTTTTGTCATTACATTATAATCTCATTCATATAAAACAACTGAGACAGAGGGATTGTTCAATATTTTAATTTGTAAAATTCATACATATATATTTATGTAACGTTGTTTGTTGTTTTTGTTGTCAGGAATCTGATAAACATGCTTGCATTTGATGTTCTTTTTAGCACAGATCTAGCGAGTGTAATAATTTTACTGCAGCATTGTAAAACCAGGATAATTTTGCATTGGTAAAACCGTAAGATCAGGCCCCTGAATTACAGTTATGTAGGGAATAAGGATAACAACGGATTAGGTTTGTGATTGACACCCCTAAATTAGTATTCGTATTCATTTAAAAAATAAAATATCAAATTTTTTTAAATTTGTTAAGTGTTTGGAGTTTCATTGCCAACTCGCTCCAACAAATATGTAATCCTTACCAAACTCGAAATGGGTTATTTATGTATTCTAAGTGGGTTATAAATTAATATAATAAAAAATATAAATTCATAATATTAGTTTTAAAGAAAATTTATAAAGTATAACAATCAAAATTATATCACAAATTTAAATTTAATAAAAAAAATTTCATTAAAATTAAACTTATTTTCAAATTAAAACTAATAAAAGCAACTTATAAATAGTCAACGTAAACACTAGACAACATAATTATAAGGTAACTCAATTAAACAAAAATAATTTTTCTTAGGTTTGATTCAAGATTTACAAATAAATTTATATTTGAATATTATAGTTTTAAGATAAACTAATTTACTAACTAGTTAAGTTAATAACATATTAAACATTTAAAGAGTAAAACGATAAACAAAATGACTATCAATCTCCATCATATGAAGAACATAAATAAAAAAAAGTTCAACAAAATAATTATCAATTTTCATCATGTGAAGAAATAAACGAAAAAAAAATCAACTCATATTTTTTAAAATATTCATATAATTTATTTAAGTAATGTAATGTCAGAGAAGCGAAGATTAAAGAGAGATCGAAATATGTCACGTGACTTAAAGAAATATTTAATAAGCGTGAGTCAATAGCTTTATGAGAATAGAGAATCAGAAATGACAAATCTGTGGGACAATATTTGTATGACAAGTAAGAGTGAGAACAATAATAGATTTAAGAAGAGATAAAAATCGTTCTTTCAATTTTTTATTTAGAGCTACAACTAAATTAATATTGTTTGATCTTCTTTTTAAAAAAATAAAAACAAATGTAAATATCTGCGGATACCCCAATGAGTATTCCTAGATATTTCATTAAACCTGTACCCATCCCAAATTCATTGTAGGTTTTAACTTTGTGCACCAAATGTATTCTAAATCTATTTTAAGTCTTACTAAATTTTTTTCTAACAAAAACAAGGTTTAGTGGGTTTACGGGTCATTTTAACATCCTAGTAGGGAAAAGAGATTTGACTATTAAAGAAAGAAAAAATTGAAGCCTCATAAACTTGAGCATGTGATCAATATTTACACATTAATTAAGGAATCGAATCTACGCAATGTTCTATTGTGCTGGAATTTTTAAGGTTGAATTTTCAAGGATGAATAGTGGAGCAAAAAATTCACAGGTTCATATTCTAAGTTCTAGCACTAAAGTAAGACTTCGTATTAACATTGTAGGATGGAGATGTTGCAAAACCATCCTAAGCCCAGTTTAATCTTTCAACGAGGTTTCATATAAAGAAACTATTGTATGAAAACTTTATAAATATAAATATAATAGATCATACCTCTAGTCATTATTGTTCAAGTAAAATAGATAACTTAAAACCTTCCATCCTATTACTATTGAGAGTTTTAATGATGGATTTCATAAGCAAATTTTTATTTTTATCGTAACTCTCTTGGCTAGGATAGGGACCCTCAATACTTTTTTATATATCCTTTATCACTTTCTCCCGTCAAGAAAGTGGGCATTACAAGATAACAAATATCTCACCTATTTTTGACACTCATTATCTAATATTGACAGTTACCACATCACACACAAACTATTATTAATAATCAAAATTTGAATTTCAAAATTTAAACTTATAACCATTTTTATATGTGGACCACTATATGTAAGATAATATATAATATTCTCCCACTTGGTCTACATATCAAAAGTATAACCTTAGGGTGACTAACTTGTTATGGCCATAAAATTATTGTAACTCCCTTAAGCAATTCATAGTGAACTTATTTACCTAAAAGAAAAACTTCAATGTATGATTCATAACGGTTATATTTAATACTTGCACATTTCTTTTCATGTATCACATGTATAAATATTTTTAAATCAATAACACATTGTTTTATGAATGAACTTTCTATAAGTCATTTGGATCCTCTTAAATAATCCCAATGGATTAAAACTTAGAAACATTATATGCAAAAAATATTTCAATGGTTGAAATGATCCAAATAAATACATACTTATATAATCATAGAATGAAAATAGCACTAAAGATAAGTCTAGTCTAAAAATTTCATGCTATCCACATGATCTTTGTATAACTTAACTGTCAATTCTTTAGTTATGGGATTTGCAATATTGAGCGCAATCTTTATATGATCAATGACCACTTCTTGATATGATCTCTAACAATAAAAACTTTATATCAATATATTTGTTGTTACTTCCACTTTTGTTATTCTTAGCAAAGAATATTATAACTTAGCACTAAAGATAAGTCTAGTCTAAAAATCTCATGCTATCCACATGATTTTTATATAACTTAGCCAACAATTCTTTAGTCATGGGATCTGCAATATTGAGCGCAATCTTTATATGATCAATGACCACTTCTTGATATGATATCTAACAATCAAAAACTTTATATTGATATATTTGTTGTTACTTCTACTTTTTTTTATTCTTAGCAAAGAATATTATAACTGAGTTATCACAGTAAATCTTTAGAGGTATTGTTATAAAATCGACAATATTTAGGCCCATAATAAAATTTCTCAACCACAATGCCTATAAAGTGGCATCACAACAACTAATAAGTTTTGCCTGCATAGTAGATGAAGCAAATATTGTCTGCTTAATGCTTCTCCAAGGATAATACCTTTCGCAAAAAGGAAAATGTATCTTGAAGTAGATTTCTTTATGTCTAAGCATCGGATAAAATTTGAATTTGAATATCTAATTACCTCAAGATGATTGCTGATTGTGATGCTATAGTAGCTAAGCGCAAGTGCACGCTATCGTATCAAGTAATATAGGATTTTAAGTCCAAGCATCGATCCCACAGGGACTATACAATCTAATTCTATAAATCAAGTACTAAAATTGTACCTACTTGACTTTTATTCAGAAAACTAAAATCTGAAATTTATTTAACTAATCTAATTATCTCAATTAACTAAACAAAAGTAAAGAGTAGAATTCACAAATAAAGATAATCTATGGTTTTGACTCGTCCCCTAATATTTCATTGGACTCATTAACCACTTAGTTAATCCTTTAATACCAATTGATTGGCTTAGACACTAATCTCATCACAAGCCTCTGTCGATCATCAAGTGACTATATTACACATTTCAACAATCACCTATATGTTTATGGTAATCAAATCAGAATGTAATTCATTAAGATCAAGTCTAAATTAGACCATATATGCCACCTAAGTATATGTCTATCCTAAAAGAACTCATAGTTGTTATCTTATGATCATGCATCAAACTATCCTAGGCTAAACACATGAATCCCTCTGTCGAGTTTATCATGGTTCTTCAATCATTCAAAATATTGACCATGTATAATGAAAGCATTAAACACAAGACAGAATGAATCAATTGAATGTATTAAGTTCATAAACTAAAAATTAACACAATCTAAATCCATACTAGGTTCATATTGTCTAACACTAGATGAACAAATTAACCCATCACAAAATCAAAAGTATCAAACCAATTCATAAAGATCAACAAGAACAAGAACATAATGATAAAGGAGAAGAAAAACTAATAAAAGTGACTCTTTGATGTGCTTCTCCTTTAATCTTGACTTAAAGCTTGAATCTTGATCTTGGTTCTTTAATCTTTGGCTTTGATTTTTGATTTTGTGCTGTGACTTCTCTCTCTAAGTTTTTGCCTCTTTTCTCTCCTTTTTTCTCCTTTCCTCCTCTTAGGATTTTTGTCTTCAAAATACTGTTTACGAGTTACTGTAGCAAAATAATATTCACGGATTACTGTTCCCCGACACTGTTCACCCCCCACGAGCACCGTGGCGTTGGGTTGTGGGCGTTGCGGCGCTCAGCTACTGATTTGGGTGCTGCAGCGCCCAGCCCTGGTACCCTTTTCGTATTTTGAGCGTAACTTCTTCGTTTGACATTCGATTTGCCTCCCATTTGTTCCTATACGTCATATGTTTTGTCGTGCATCTATTTATGATTAGAAAACACAATTAAATAGTCAAATATTTATGATTTAGAGCAAAAAGTGAAAGTTAAGTACAAATCATACTAGTGCTTTTACGCCCTTATCAATTGCTATGCTTGCATGTAAGTCTGTAATCCTTAGTTTCTTATAGATATCTCATCACTATTTTGGAAGTCTTCCAATGTTCTATACTAGGATTACTTTGATGTCTATCTAGTACACTAACTACAAATGCAATGTTAATCCTATTTCAAATTTATTCATACAGTAGGATACCTATTGTAGAAACGAAAGGTTTATTTTTTCATTAATTCTTATTCTAAGTCATTTTTTGGACATTGATTCTAACTAAACTTATCCCTTTTCATAATGGGTGCTACATTAGTAGTGCAATTTGTTATTCTAAATCTCTCCAAAACTTTTTTAATGTAGGCTTTTTAAAACAATTCTAATGTCCTGTTATATCTATCTCTATGAATTTCTATACCAATAACATAAGAAGCTTTACTCATATTCTTCATTTCCAAGTTTTATGCAAGAATTTGTTTTATGTCATGTAGCAAACCCAAGTCACTACTTGCAAGTAAAATGTCATCTATATGTAGGACTAGGAAGATGTATTTGCTCACACTGATCTTAAGATATATATGTTAGAGATGGTGCTTACGTGCTATTCCATTATACAGTAAACATTACCATAAAAATCATTCATGCATAATTATATTGTAAGAAGCTTGTAAATTTTTCAGACATTGTAAATCTAAAAGAGTTTACGTCAGCACTAAAGTTAGCAATTTAAAAAATTTAGAACTTTGTCTGAAATAGGGATAAAGACCCGAGAATAATATAGTAATGAAGTAGAGGCAAAGAGTTGAAAATCGTGCCAAGTAATGTCATTGTATAATATATTCTCGAAAACACTGTTCCTGATCTATGGTTACGGACACGGGTCGATCAGTATTTCTTCTGGATTAGTGTATGTCTATATCTAAATTATTCAGATGGTTAGTCTTAGTAGATCACAGACTCAGTAAAAGTCTGTACAGGCATGCATGTATTCAGTAAGGATTGGGTACTAAACAAACTCACGAGGACCTACAATAGACATCACATAAAGTCGTCAATTGAGGGTCTTATCAAGTTGAGTAGTATTCATAATCCTTTGACCTGAGCATTACGGTGGACTTGTAAATGATCTACCATACTTTGGTTCCACAAATATAAGAGACTTTCCATAGTCTGACCATTGAGTGTCACTGGGTATGGTATGATACTCATGAAGTCCGGTGTACGTCGATATGGGATATGTCCGCTTATATAGGTGAGATATATATCCTAATGTTCCAAAATTATATTTCAGGAAGTCTTGTGGCCACAAGCATAAAACCTTGAAAAGAGTTTCTTATATGCTTAAACAATATCGCAAATGATACATATTTGGAGATAAGTTTAGGATTGAGCATATAGAGATTTAATGGTGATGATCTATGTATTTGCTCTTTCAAGAATATAGGCGACGAAAGAATTATACGGATATGATTAACCTCAACTTGTATGGTTCAACGTGTCATTTTATAATATCCGTAATGTGTGTGTAAGGCATCGTTCACAGACTTGCGAAAGTATTATTTAAGATAAACGGGTGTGAACATAGAAAGTCTCATAATATAAGGTGTACTCATTGAGCATTAGGATAGCAGTACGAATTGTACAAATCGATTTGGGAAGGTTTCAGAAAGCAGGATACGTTTTAGGACCTATGTGAACCATAGTTTGTAAATATTACAAATAGGACTTTATTGCATGGAAAAGTAAATTGCACATATGGCATTATACATGGCCATTTGTTTGATAAATGGCAGCATGCGTGGAGTTACATTTGACAAATGTCACCCATGTAAAGTGTTTGCATGGATAAGTGTTTGCATGGATAAGTGACATTTGTCACTCAAGCATAGCATTGCATGACAACACATGCCTTAATGGTAGACATGTGACCACTTAAGGAGTCTTTGACTTCTTATAACAAATGAAATAGCTTTTATTTGTTGTAGAATTGATTTGGAAAATAAAAAATTCGTGGAAAGCATTTGAGAGAAAATGCACCTTTTAAAAACTTGCATTTAGGTCCCTAAAATACATTTGTATGCATTTGATGCTTAAATCAATTCAAGTGTTGAGTTTTTTTGTTGATTACTGTACAAAATACTGATCAAAGGCTACCATTCTAGCTATTATAATCCCACCAAATGTTAGAGTCTAGAATTGTTCAAGAAATGACGTCATTGTGAGCTCAAATGGCTTCAAAGTTCAACAATCTTCACCGAATCGTTTACAAAGGTATATATATGATTCCCATATATTTTTGATTCATTTGAAATGTGTATATGTTGATTATATTATATTATTCTATTATGTAATGTATGTTGGACATGCATTTTAAAATTTTTAACAGGTACACAATCACATGCATACACCATTTAATGCACTAACAATATATATATATATATATATATATATATATATATATTGATCAATGATATTTTCTATAAATTCCCATGAAGTACAAACTTTATAAAACTTTAAATCCTATTGACGAGAAGCTTGTTTCAGCCTATATATATATATATATATATATATATATATATATATATATATATATATATAGATTTCTTTAATATGCATACAAGGTGACTTTTTTCATTTTCATTGAATCTTTTAGGCTGATTCATGTATACCTTTTCTTGAAGATTCTCATTTAAGAATATTATTTTCACATCCATTTGGTACAACTCTAAATCAAAATGAGTTAACAAAGCTATAATAATTCTAAATGAATCTTTCTTAAAGACTAGAGAAAATATTTCATAGTAATCAATGCATTCATTTTGAGTAAAACCATTGGTTACAAATCTTGCTTTATTTGGTTCTATGTTTCTAGTTGTACTTTATTTGGTTTTATAAACCCATTTATAATCAATAAACCTATTTGTTTATTATTGTATGAAATACTGATCAAAGGCTACCATTCTAGCTACTATAATCCCTCCAAATGTTACAGTCTAGAATTGGTCAAGAGATGACTTCATTGTGAACTCAAATGGATTCAAAGTTCAACAATCTTCACTAAATCATCTATAAGGGTATGGATATGTTTTGATCCAGTTGAAATATGCATCTGTTGATTATATTGTATTATTTCACTACGTAATGTATGTTGGACATGCATTTGAAATTTTTTAACATATACACAATCACATGCATTGACTGCTTAATGTACTAACAGATGATATCAAAGAATGTTTTGTGAATTTTTAGGTTGTTGGAGTATTAGTTGAAGTGTTGGGGATGCCAAAAAATAGTAGGAGGTACATTTTGAAGTGTGTGAAGTGTAGAAAATGGCCTAGTGTCGAAGAAACGCCGCGGTACTACAATTAGAACTTTAGGGTGTTTACATGAATGCTAGGGCATTCATCACGAAACGCTGGTGCGTTCAACGGAGGTTCTGCATGTTGGAACGCTGGGGCATTAAGGTAGTTAACATTGAAACGTTGGCCAAGACAAAACGTTAGGACGTTCTCATACAAAACGCATGGGCTTTCTTAGGTTGAATACTGAGGCGTTAAGATAGTTAACACTGTGGCATTTATCTATATAACGCTGAGCCGTTGAGACTATTTGGCGCCAGAGTGCATTTGGTTGAGCGTGAGCCTAAAAAAAATACAAAAAGTATTTTCAGAGCATTATATTGTATAAAGCTAGGTTGTTCAACTTTACGCGCTAATCGTTTCAAACTATACACTCTAATTTTCATTTTTGCATGTAAAATTTTTATTTTTTTATTATTTAATGCATATAAATTTGTTGTATTACTGTTTTATAAACTGTAAATATTTGTTTACGTTGTTAATCACAATGGAAGCCCTACTGGTGGGGGTTAGTTGTGTTTGTGTGAATAAATATTTTGATTATAAATCAAATCCGTATGAGATGCAAATTTTTTTTATTAAATTATAAAATCTCTTTTAATTAAATTAAAATGTATTACATCATGAGATAATGTTACATATGGTCTGCCTTGTCAATACAGTATTAGTCGGTCATTTTGATCTTTTTTTCAATATCGCTAAAGTGTGAGGGATTTGATCGGTGTGATTTAGAATATGTCGTTTAACATGAAATGAGGCAAATATAAGCGAAAGTATGATTCGATATCGCTAAAGTGTGAGGGCAATATCAGTAACTTATATTTAATTATTAACAAGTAAATCTAGAATACACTTGTCCAGTATCGCTAAAGTGTGAGGATAAAGTGTATTTCAGATCAGAAGTAAGAGTTGTATGAGATGCAATTGATAAGAGTTTTCTACTTTTTAGGATTTAAAAAGGCTAATATTGCTAGAGTGTGAGGCTCGAGTATAATGCTAATTGGATCTATGTCTCATTGTAGAATTTAAAATGTTTAAATTTTTATTTTTTCTATTTGAGAGATTATGGGAAATATGTAAAGAATAGGAGGATGTCTTTAGATTGAAAATATATACTAACTATATCCATGATCTAAAAGTGTTAATTTTAACGAATAAAAATATTTCGCTAAATATCTCATGTATTATCTTATAGAGATAAAATAAGAAGAATACGAGCAATCCGTTAGATACACATATTAGACACACACGCACTATTGGACACTTAATAATAATTATGATTGAGTGTGAATCTGAGAATTTTTCTAGATTTGGAATAACTTGAATATATCATTAATTAGAAAATGATAAGTGGTGTTTATGAAAATACTTATTTTAAAGAGGTTTAAACTTATTAGAAATAGATAAAGGATGATTTGAGAGTCAAATTATATATCTTAGCCTCGATATCTACTGATATTCAGTGGAAGCAAGTACTCAAGAATAGTGTAAGTAGTATTATGCTCCATTTGAAAGAATAATTAGATATATCAAATCCACAGCATAAGAATAAATGTAAATGAAAGTGTTTCCATTGCAGTATAGTTGGATATTGTAAATGTTACTATCCAAAGTACGTACCTCTTATAGACAATAAAACCCCTTAGGTGTTTGTTTATCAAATATTGACATTTTGTCAGTATTTGATGCTAGAAATAGTTGTATATTAGCTACGGCCTATTAATCTCATATCTACAATTTTTTGTATGATTTGAGCAATGCTAGCAAGTTGCGAAAAGGAGAAGTATATCTTCATATAGGAAATAGAGATTTCTAGAACGATGAAGTTGTTCAGACTTTTAGTAACTTCTCTCTTCTATACTTGCAGAGGCATTAAGTTATATGTATTTTATTTTGTGCTAAACATTATCAGATAATTAATATCCCTTCTCGTGTGAGACATTGAAGGTTATCATGTATATAAAAAGAATTGTTCTTTATATTTACCTGCTGTTAATAATGTATCATCAGCTAAATATTAGTTGATGAAAGGCCATTATAATTAAAATACAATATGAAATTTCTTGAATATATTGGTGAATAAAACAATTAATAAGTTTGGTATCTTTAAATAGGAATTATGACAAATGAGATTAAGTCATATAGGTGTGAGATGTTTAACCTGTTTAGTTGGGTATGGTCAGATTTTTGATCTTACCATGGAACTCTATCTGGTTAATAAAGCATGTATTCAAGGAAAGATGACCAAATCTCCAATTATCTAGTGTTTGACACCATGCCATTAATTTATTAGATCTAGTACATAGTGATATATGTGGTCTAATAAATTACACAGCTAAAAGTAGGTTTTTCTACTTCGTTGTCTTTATTGATGAATGCCACGATACGGATAATTTTTTATGAAACACAAGTAAATTTTTTTTGAAATTTTCAAAAGGGTTTCGACTTAAAATAGAGAAACCAACCGCTATATGTATTAAAAAGCTTTGATTAGATTGAAGTAGTGAATACATAAGCAGTGAATTCATAAATTATTTAAAGGAGAATGAGATTCTCGCTCACTATAATCCTTCAAGTACTCCTCAACACAAAGGTGTTTTAGAGAGGAAGAATGAGACTTTATTAGATATGGTCTTATCAATAAGAGCATTACTAATCTTTAAAAATATCTATAGGGTTATGCTATAGAAAACTGCTACTCACTTGTTGAATATAATTCCATCTAAAACTGTTCTTAATACTCCGTATGAGATATAAATTGGCAGAAAATCGAGTCTTAAGTATGTTAAGACTTGGGGTTATCCAATTTATGTAAAAGTTACCCGACAGTATAAACTTCCACCAAAAAGATACAAGTATCGGTTTATTAGATATCTCAAAACTTTTAAGGGACATCAATTCTATGATCTAGAAAGAACAAAATGTTCATTTCTTATAATACCAATTTTCTAGAGAAATAGTTTCTCATGAGTCATGTAGATTGTAGTAGGATTGAACTTAGTGAAGTCAATATAAGAATTATAGAACCAATGATGGAATTTCATAATCAATCGAGTGAAATACCTCTTAACACAGCCTTCATGTAAGTTAGAAATGATATCAATGCTATATGTAAGGTATATTTGATGCCTGAAGATGGCCTTGAGGTTTTCTTAGTTGAAGAAATGGATTATATGGCTTATAAAGAGACGATGTTAGACATTAATTTAGAAAATGGCAAAAAGCCATGAAATCCGAAATTGAATTATTGCATGTCAATCAAGTCTGGGACTTAGTTGAGCTTTCTAAAGGAATAGTCCCTATTGGTTGTAAATGAGTTTATAAGAGGAAGCGTAGAGCCCAATTGAAGATAGAGACTTTCAAGGCCCAACTGGTGGTAAAAAGTTACATTCAGGGATTTGGGATCGATTATGAGAAAACTTTTCACTAGTTACCATGCTAAAGTCATTTGGAATTTTATTGGCTATTTTTGCATATTCTAATTTTTAAAATCTAATAGGTGGATGTAAAGACGGTATTCCAGAATGCATGACTTGCGTAAGAGATATTCATAGAATAACTTGAAGATTTTACATCCAGCTGGACTTCTAATCTAGTATGAAAGTTAAAGAAGTCAATTTATGGACTTAAGCAGGCTTCCCAAAACTGAAATCTTCATTTTGATTAAGTGATTAGTAAGTCTAGTTTTTTTTAAGAATGACGAGGAAGTATGTGTGTTAAGAATGGGCAGTGGGAGCATGATTGTGTTTCTTGTTCTTTACGTGGATGATAGTCATTATTGAAAATGATATTGACGTGTAACAATTAGCCAAGAGTTATAAGTAAAAACTTCTCCATAAAGGATTAGGAAAAAGCTTCTCATATAATTGGTATAGAGCTTTATAGAGACAGAGCTGGAGTTAGGAAGCTGATAGGACTCTTCTAATCCTCATACATAAAAAATGTTCTTGAAAGATATAACTTAAACAACTGTGAGACAGTTAATATATCTTTTAAACATGATATTCATATTTCTAGAAAAATATTTTCTTAGATGAAAGCTGAAAGGGTTAGAGTATCTAACATAGTATAAGCATCAGCTATAGGTAGCTTAATATACATCATGTTATGTATGAAACTTGACATTAGTAAGGCTGTAAAAGTTACGAGCCAGTATTAGTCTAATTCAAGCAATGACTATTAGATGGTTATGAAACACATCCTAAAGTATCTTCGAGATACAAAAAATAAGTTTATGATACATGGAGAATGTAACATATAAATGAGAGGAAACATTAATTAAGACCTAAAATCTATCCAGATGATAAAAAGTCTACATTTGGATATATGTCCTCATAAATAGTGTCGTAGTTAGTTAATAGTGTGTTAACTAAGCGTCCACAACTAATTCTATCTTGGAGGAAGAATATCTTACGACTTTAGAATATGTAAAGGAAGCAGTGGATACACAAGATAGTCGTTGAACTCAGAATATTTTCTGGTTTAGTGGACCTTATCCCACTTTATTGTGACAAACAAGGGAGTAGTTGCTCAAGCGTAGTAGCCAAGAAACTTATACCCCAGAAATCTAATAATGTAAAAATCAAATACCACATAAATAAAGAAATCTTGACTAGAAGAGATGCAACAGTGTCTAGAATAGATTCTATAAATAATATGACTGACCCACGCACTAATGCCTTGACTCCTAGGGTATTTGAGAAACACATAGAGTCGATAGATATTAGATATCATAGTCCATGGGCTCTACGCATGTCAGAGACCTTTCATTTTTTGATCGCTGGGTGTTATTGGATATGGTCCGATACTCATGGAGTCTGGTGTACGTAAATGTAGGATTTGTCAGCTCATGTGGGTGAGTTATATATCATAATGCTCAGATATTGTATTTTAGGAAGTCTTGTGGCCATAAAAATAAAACCCTGAAAAGAGTTTTTCATAAGGTTAAATAATATTGCAAAACAGTTTGCGGATATTATTTATAGAAATACACATTTGAAGATAAGTTCATGGTTGAGCATATAGAGATTTGACGGTGATGATCTATATCTCTGCTCTTTCAATGATATAGGTGACGAAGGGATTATACGAATATAGTTGACCTCAACTTGTATGGTTCAACACGCTATTTTGTAATATTAGTAACGTGTGTGGGCGGCATCATTCACGAACTTACAGAAGTGTTCTGTAAGTCAAACAAGTGTGAACCTAGAGAGTTTCACAATATGAAATATACTTGGTGAGCCTTGGGGTAGTGGTACGGATTATACGGATCAATCCAAGAAGGTTTCAGAAAGCAAGATACAATTTAGAACCTATTTAGAAAGTGGGAACTATAGTTTGTAAATATTGCAAATAGGTTCCTATTGTATAGAAAAGCAAATTGCACACATGGCATCTATGCATGGCCATTTGTGTGACAAATGGAAGCATGCATGACAAATGTCACCCATGTAAAGTGTTTGCCTGGAGGAGTGACATTTGTCACTCATACATAACATTGTATGACAACACATGCCTTAATGATAGACATATGGCAACTTAAGGAGTCTTTGACTTCTTATAACAAATGAAATAGCTTTTATTTGTTGCAGAATTGATTTGGAAAATAAAAAAATTCGTGGAAAGCATTTGAGAGAAAATACACCTTTTAAAAACTTGCATTTAGGTCCCTAAAATACATTTGTATGCATTTGATGCTTAAATCAATTCAAGTGTTGAGTTTTTTGTTGATTACTATATGAAATACTAATCAAAGGTTACCATTCTAGCTATTATAATTCCACCCAATGTTGGAGTCTAGAATTATTCAAGAAATGACTTCATTGTGAGCTCAAATGGCTTTAAAGTTCAACAATCTTCACCGAATCGTCTACAAGGGTATGTATATGATTCCCATATATTTTTGATTCATTTGAAATGTGTATATGTTGATTATATTGTATTATTCTGCTGTGTAATGTATGTTGGACATGTATTTAAAAATTGTTAACAGGTACACAATCACATGCATACACCATTTAATGCACTAACAATATATATATATATATATATATATATATATATATATAGATTTCTTTAATATGCATACAAGGTGACTTTTTTCATTTTCATTGAATCTTTTAGGCTGATTCATGTATACCTTTTCTTGAAGATTCTCATTTAAGAATATTATTTTCACATCCATTTGGTGCAACTCTAAATCAAAATGAGTTAACAAAGCTATAATAATTCAAAATGAATCTTTCTTAGAGACTAGAGAAAATATTTCATAATAATCAATGCATTCATTTTGAGTAAAACCCTTGGCTACAAATCTTGCTTTATTTGGTTCTATATTGCTAGTTGTACTTTATTTGGTTTTATAAACCCATTTATAATCAATGATTGCATGACTAGCTAGCCACTCAACAAGATTCCAAACTTGAGTTTTAGACATAAATTTCATCTTTTCCTTCATAGCATAATACCAAAACATAGAGTTCTCTCTATTCAAGGCTTGTGAAAACATGCTTGGATCGTTAATGAGTCTAACATTATAGTTAGAATCTTAAAGATACATAACATAATCACTAGAAATTACCATTATTCTTATTCTTGAGGATCTTCTTAAATCTACTGTCTCATTCTCATTTGTTAGAATTTGAGTTGTAGACTTTTCACGAATTTTATTAAGTGTGTGTTTTTGAATCGGTTGCTCCTCAATAGTTTATTTTGAAAAGAAATTATTGTATTATTTTGAGGAAGTGATTCATAGTTTTCCATTCCTTTATGAAATTTAAGATTTCTAGAAAATTCCCTCTCACTTACTTTATGATATTTTAGAAATTTTGTATTTCTAACTTCTACAATTCTTATAAAGTGTGAAGGACAATAAAACCTGTACCCCACGAAGTGTAATGGATAGCCTATGAAAATGTTGCTAACTGTTCTTGGGTCTAACTTCTTTAATTAATGATTATAAATCCTTACACCCATTGGACACTCATAAATGTGTAGATGTTTCAAAATTAGTTTCCATCCATTCTTTAATTCAAATGTATTTTAAGAACTACCTTAGATCAAAGCATATTTAAAATAAACATAATGGTCTTTAAAGCTTCACTCTATAAATTTTTGGGAAGATTTAAATTGCTGACCTTGCTTTTTACCATGTTCATTAAAGTTTGATTTTTCCTTTTGATAACACCATTTTATTATGGTGTTCCTAGTACTGTATATATGTGCAATAATGCATTCTTCTTGAAGCAACTTAGCAAATAAACCTAGTATTTGACAATTTTTAGTGAACTTTCTTAATATTCCCCACCCCTGTTTGATCTAATAATTTTAATTTTTCATTCCCTTTGTTTCTCTACTTCTACTTTATAAATCTTAAAAGCATCTAGTGCCTCATCTTTATGATTTATGAGATAGAGATATATATCTTATATGGTCATCTGTAAAAGTTACAAAATACTTTTGACCATTCAGACAGGGAGAATATAGTCCACTAATATCTGTATATATGATCTCAATTATTTCAGTACTCCTGTTGGCACCCTTAGAATTCTTATTAGTTTGCTTACCTTTGATGCAATCCATACAAGTTCAAAAAAATTAGTAAAATCAATAGTTTGCAAAATTCCTTCATTTACTAATATTTTAATTTGCTTAATTGAGATATGTCCTAATCTCTTATGTCATAATTTAGAGTAATGCCGATTAATAATATTACGTTTAGTGCCAACATTAGCATTTTGTATGGTTAAAAGGTTGTATTCATATGTAGGATCTAAATTAAACTTACAAAATCATCAAATAGAAAACCATTGCCAACAATGGTACCATTTTAAAATAAAACAAAGTTTGAATCTTCAAATATAAACTTAAAACCTAAAGGTACTAGTCTTGCAATAAGAACTAAATTTCTAAAAAACGATAGAATATCAAAAGCATTCTTAAAATCTAAATAAAAACCAAAATTTAGAATTAATCTAAATGTTCCCACACCTTCAACATTTGAGCTCATCTTATTTTTTGAATAGATGCATTGCTTATTTGCTTTTGGTTTCCTTAGGTTCAAGAAATCTTGCATAACATTGAAAACATGAATTATAATACCAGAATCAATCCACCATGTATTAATAGAAGCTTTAATAAAATGAGATTTATGACATATAAAAATGAAGGATGTATTTGTTATTTTTAGCCATTTCATGTGTTTTAGGTAGTCTTTTTTTATATGCCCATTGTTTTTGCAAAAGAAGCATTTAACATCATCGGCTTTCTTAAACTTTGGTGTATTATTTTTCTTTCCTTTAGGACTACCCCTAGATTTCTTTTCATTTGCCTTATCATGAGTTATGACATTAGCAATCTCCATCTTCTCATTCTTAAGCCTCTCCTCTTCTTGAACACATATAATTAAGAGTTTATGGACAGTCCATTTATTCTTATATATGTTATATGATATCTGAAATAGACCATACTCCTTATGAAGAGAGTTTATAACTAAATAAATGAAGAATGACTCAAAATTTAATCACTAGAGACTTGAGCTGAGTAGCAGCATCCTTTATCTCCATAATGTGCTCATGCACATTGGTAGAATTATTATGCTTCATGTCTAAACGCTTCCTCATAAAGGTGCTAGCCCTTATCTTATTAGAACTTACAAATTGTTCTTCAATGGCTTGTATGAAGTTCTTAGCCTTATTACATACTGGCATTGAACCTCGTATGCTCTTGCTAATATTATTCTTTATAAACATAAGACTCAAGCGATTGGATAGCTCCTAAGATTTATAGGCAATATTTTCACTAGCATGCATGATTGTGGGGTGGGGGGACAAGTGGTTTGTCCTCACAAAGTGCCAAGTCAAGGTCCATGCACCATAAAGTTAGGAGAAATTTATCCTTCTATTTACAAAAATTATCACCACATAAAATTGAAATACGAGAATTATTGAAAATATTGTGAACTACTGCATAGGAAAAATTACATACACATTAATGCTATGAATAAAATTAAACTAAATATTGAATTAACCAACGTTAAATTCAATTTGTAAATTCAAATTTTTTATGGATAAAGGGGATATAAACACATTGAATTTACACAAACTTTATTTATAAGATTAATAAATTAAAAACACCAAATTACAATAGAATGTCCATACCTATAGACCTAGGATATTTTATTTATTAGATGTCTTATTTACAATCTTATTCTCAAAATTTCATTAAAATAAATATCTCCCTATGGGGCTAAATAATTATTTCAATGAATTAATAATAATTGATAAATGTCATATACCTATATAACTTTAAAATTTTCGTATGTGATTTTACACTTTATAAATATTATTATAACTTAAGATACTATGGCTACTCTTAAGGTTATAATATTATTTCTAACATGTAGAGGTGGTAGGTGGGTAGTGCTATACAGACATGGCCCATTAAATTTTGACCCAAGTATGTCGTCATGTCAGGGCCGGCATGGCACGCAAGTTTATTATGTTGTGCTATGGCGACACTGTAGGCCTCATGGGTCTTGCCCATGTGTCTTTTTATTTTATTTTATTTTGAAATAATTTTTTTAATTTTAAAAAATAAAAATAATAGTGATATAAATTTTACCCTTTATTTTTGTATTTGTATCCAATTATTTTGTATTTGGGATAATATTAATAAATTTTTATCTTTAATAGACTTTCAATTTTAATCATGAATTTATGATTATAATACACTTCTAATCTAATGTAATCTTAATTGTTATTATAATATTTATAATTACAATTAAAATATTGTAAGAAAATTAATTAAATTATTTAATTTATCGTACGAATACAAAATAGTTGAAATTGAATGATTGAATTCTTGTACAATTGAATTATAATTTCAATTTAGTCAAATAAATTATTCAATTTATCCCATGAATAATATAAGTTAATTGAAATTGAAATTGAATCCTTGTACAATTGAATTATAATTTTAATTAATTTAATTTAATTATTTAATTCATCCTATGAAGACAAATTAATTGAAATTGAAATTGAATCATTATACAATTGAATTATAATTTTAATTTAGCCATTGAAATTGTTTAATTCATTCCATGAATACCAATTAATTGAAATTAAATAATTGAATCATTATACAATTAAATTATAATTTCAATCAATTCAATTGAATTATTTAATTCATGGACATTCCATGAATACAAATTAATTGAAATTAAATGATTGAATCATTGTATAATTGAATTATAATTTTAATTTTAATTTAGTCAATTTAATTATTTAATTTATCCCATAAATATCAGTTAATATAAAATTAAATGATTGAATCCTTGTACAATTGATTTATAATCTATTTGATTTATCACATGAATATAAATTAATAGAAATTAAAAATTGAATATTGTATGATTAAAATTTAATTTTAATTAATTAAAGTGCAACATTGAATTTTATTTTTAATTTACTCAATTGGATGATTTTGTCGTGTATATAAATTAATTAAAAATATAATTTAATTAATTAATTTAATATAAAATAAAATATACAATAACATATTTTAATTATATAAAAACTCAAATTTAATGTTAAAAAATTAAAGAATACAATCAAAAGTGTTATTTGGTCTAATAGTTAGTAACCTCTACTTAGTTCAGTTTTTGGCCATAAGGTCTTGGGTTTAAGATTTTATAGCCACAAAATTCAATATTTTGTGATTTTATGTATGAGACCTTTAATAGATAACAATGTACAATAAGAGACCTATGTAGTGGACTGTTTAATGTCCTAGGTTTAGAACATAGAAAAAGTTTAATGGCTTTTTAATCATTTAAAGTTAGAGTGAGTTTCATTACTGGCAAATAACCAACTTTCCAAATCATATATATAAACATGATCTCTTTAATTTATTGGGAATAAAAGTCATAACATGGCTCCGACAATTGAAACCCACAATGGCAGTAAGTCAAATGAATATGAGTGGCTAATTCTGAAAAGAATTCTACCGGAACTTAAATTAAATAATTTATATATAAATATATAATCCACTTACAATTAAGACTTTATATGATAAGCATATTTGAAAAATGAAGCAACCATATATAGATATATGCAAGGATTTTATAAATAAATAAACAAACCATATATGCTAAAATCCATTTATAATTTGCAAATCACAATATATAAAGCAAATCAAACAGCCGTACGTTAATATAAATTTCTAAACAGCTAATCAAATACATATCGAAAATCAAGCTTCATGTTCATGGATAGTAAGCATCTCCTACATTATTTTCTAAGTCGATATAATCAAGAAACGCACATATCTACATTATTTTGAGATTACGTCAAAATCTATATATTTGTCCGCTCTAAAATAGGGTGCAAAAGAAATTTAACTTTATTACATTTCTATCCCTAAAAGATAATAAAATGTATACATTACCTCTTATTTTTCAAAGTGAACACGGATATCACAATTCTAAGCCTTATTTAGGAAAACATAATTGTCTTTATCCATATCACAAATAAGTGATAAGCATGAATATATCTTTTTGAACTGAACAACAAAATTGTAGCTGGCTACAACATGATTGTAGTTGTTTCTGGTGCCATATGTAGAAAATTTTATAAATAAAAACAAAATAGATGTACATCTAGTTATAGTTGTTCAAATAAAACAAATAACTTTAGACTTTCTATCTTAATCCTATTAGGAGTTTTTATTAATAAATTTTATAAGAAAAAAATTATTTTTTATCACAACTCTTTTGATTAGGATAAAGATTGTTAATTCTTTTATATATCTTTTATCACTTTCTTTCTAAAAAGTTACAGGATAATAAATATTTCACTCATTTTTTACGTTCATTATCTAATATATATTAACAGTTACCATATCACCCACCAACTATTCTTAATTATCAAATTTTGAAATTTAAAATTTAAACTTATAACCATTTTTATATTTGGACTACCGTAATGTGAGACAATATTTAACAAGTCTAAAACATATTGGAGGTATCATATCATCGGTACAATAACTTAAATAAATTTTTTTTAATGTATAGTTGTTTACTCTTATTCTTTGAGAACTATTGATCATATTATTTCCCTGACTGAATTTGAAGCTGCATTAATGTGATTATATTATTTCCTTGACTGAATTTGAAGCTGCATTAGTGTCACGACAAGAGGGAAGTAAAGCAATGGCTTTCAAACTGCAAATTTCACCATTTAACTTGGTTAGCCTACTGTAAGTTCAATTCAATACCTCAACAAAGGGGTAGCCCTTAATTGATCTAGCTTCTAAAACTAAAACTTTTCTTTTAACATTTAAAGAAAAGTTTTTCTTTTTCTTTTTTCACTCTTAACTTTTTTTTTTCAAACGTCCCCAATCAGCAATCATTGTTGACTTTTATGATTTGATAACCTTGGATGTTAGGTAATCCTAGGCCTATGAATTGAATTTATTTATTATTGAAAACAACGAATAGGCTTCTCAAAGAGCCGAGCTAAGGCGACCACTCTTTGATGTTTATTGAGTTTTGATAGCTTCAAACTTATTCAAGATCAAACAAAATAAAACAAGTATAAAAGAGATAGAATTATAGTGGTTTGATTCAATGTGAATCTACATCTATTTCGCTGAGCATCCTTTACTCACTCAGATACATTATTGAATAATATCCTTACATTAAAAATACAAAGAAGCAATTATGGAGCCTTAGTGGCTATAATGGAGCCTTGGAGGCTATAATAGAGCCTTTAATAGCTGTAATAGAGTCTTGGAGGATATTTTTCGTTTTCTAATCAAGAAGAATCGAAGAAGAAGCCAAAAGATCCATTGCTTCAGCATTTAACCTCATTTTTATAGACAGGTTATAAAGTCTTTGTAAACTGGATTTAGGACACATGGAGTCCTTTTAGAATTGTGTCATATGGAGTCATTTTAGAATTGTAGAGTTATATTGGAATTAGGACATCTCTGACTTTGGGTCCTCGAAAATAGGTAGTGTGAATGATCGGTCATTCGTGAATAGGTAACTTTTTTGTCTATCCCTAAGGTTTGCTCGAATTTATAGAGGGCTTATTAATCGGTCTCTTGGAGGGCTTACAGGACTGAAGACATTTTGGCTGAGGATACTCCCTTAGTGAACCAACATCTCAAGTTTTTGGATATTCTGACGGGTTACAGTGAACTTTTTAAAGATTAGTCTTGGGCCGAAATATTGAGAGAACATGAGTAATCCCAGGGGGAGCATTATTTTTTAACTTCAACTTTAAGTTAACATGAAGGTCTAGTTATGTTTTACGATATTCAAATGTGATGAAGAAAATAAAAACCTTACCAGTAGTCTCATACTGAGGTATAATTATAGTACTATTTTTGCTATTAATGTTGTAAGAATCCTGCGTTTTTACAACTTGGTCACAAAGTTTTATGCAGGTTTTCTCCACGATGTCTCCGGTCTCCATTATCAAATTATTTTCCTTTGCCCTTTATTATTGACTTTTTAATCACCTTACTCACTGTACTCTTTTTATGGGGTATGGTTTGTTTCTCGCTAATCCTTTTTTCAATCTCGATTCCTTGTCTTTTTTTTTTGTTAAAAAGAGGAATAGTACTAATTACTTTCTCGCAATTCCCAATCATAAAGATTTCAGAAAGTTCTCATTATGAAGCCACATCCTAAAGACATTGAAATTACAAAATTTAATTTATAAACCCACAACCTTAGGACAGGGAAATTACCAGCTTTTCTGAGACCTTTATAGAACTTATTTCTATTTCTATAACACAAAAAATTGCCCAAGAATTTTATTTAAAAGAAAAAGAGCAGCAATTTTATGATTTTAAGAACATTAAAAGTGTTCAGTTATCCTTGCAAATAGCAAGAATCTGGCTGAGCAATGTGGCCTGAAGCAGCTGCAATTCCTTTTTGATTCGAGAAACACCAGAAATTTGCTAGCCTTCGAGTAACTTGCCATGGTTTCTTTGCCAGATTGTCATAAGGTATCCATAACCGCTCTTCGGTGAGAGGAGAAAATAATATGGAAAAGCATATTAGAGTATCAAGTTACTGAGCATTTGAGTATTAAAGGCTGAGAAGATTCGAAGAAATGAAGAATGCAGCAAAGTTAATTTTGAGTTGTAAAGGAGTTAGAAGAAGTTATTAAAAAGTTGTTATAACAAACTTTCCCACAAAGTATTTGTTATTTGTTCTTTTTTATCATTTTTGCTACACTTAAGGATTTGACACCTATACAAGTTTGTTATGTTGAGATCATTATAAAAGGCTTGTATCTTTATAATCATTTGGTGAAGTTAATAAAAGAATCAGCTTTACAAATTCATTACATTTTCTTTCTTTGTTTTAGAAATTTTCTTTTAGTCAAACAGTCACAAATCTTACATGGTATCAAAGTCGCGGCCAATGCCAACTCATCAAATACAAATATAGCCTATGTTAACATAAATGCGAGTTTAATAGTCTTCAATCATTTCCATCAATTGTTAAACTCACCATATCGAAATATGTAGTTTGAAAATCTCAGATTTTGATTGCCATAAGAGGTAATAAACTTGAGAGCTTCATTGATGGTAGTAATTCTGCTCCAGATTGAGTGATTAAGATAGCAAATCTAGATCAAACTATTTATAATATGGAGAATCCTGAATTTTAGTCTTAGATACATCAAGATCAACTGCTCTTAAGTTGGCTTTTCTCAACCATACATGATTCAATACTTTACTTAGTTATTGTAGTGTGACATTAAGAGAGTTATGGTTGTCATTTGAAAGATAATTTGGATCTGAATCAAAAGCTCGATGCATACAATTAAAGAACCAGTTGCCAATAATGAGTAAAACCTCCCCTTCAATGTCTGATTATGTGCATAATGCTAGAAGCAAAAATGAAAATCAAAGTTTCTCAGCAAATTATATGCAAAAGAATTTTAAAAAAAGGTTACAATTATGGTGTTAATCATGGCTTTAGAGGTAGATATGCTAGCCATAATAATTTTGGTGGAAATTTTAGTGAAAATAATAATAAATTTAGAGGTTTTGGAAAAGGGATTCAACAAAGTAGAAGAAGAAGAAGATATCATGTAGTAGGAGGAAGATTTTATGGCAAAAACAGCAATATCTCTTAACTAATCTGTCAAATTTGTGAAAAGTAAGTCCATTCAACCTCTAAATATTACTACATGTATTATAATAACTATATGCCAAAAACGCAATATAGATAGAGGTGTTGGAGACCAAAATTATGAAAATCATGGTTCGAGAAATTCAAGAGCAAATGAGTTCAACAAGAATTACATATATGGTAACATAGTAAAAAGGACCTACTAATTAAGGCTGGTACTTAGATTCTAGAGCCACTTAGCACTTGACAAATTATGAGAACAATTTAAACAACAAAACTGAGTTTATGGGTACAGACCAACTCATTATGGAAAATGCCTTTGGCTTAAAAATTAATAATACTAGCATTGCTTGGTTGAAATGCAAAACTAAAAATAGTCTTATGCTTAGAGATTTGCTATTTGTGCTTGCAATATCTAAAACTCTAATCAATGTATCTAAGCTTGTGAATGATAATATATCTTTAATGAATTCTTTTTTGATATGTGTCTTGTTAAGTATGAGAGATCGGGACTTATGCTACCCAAAGGTGCTACCTTGCGCTTTACCAGAAACCACTTCCCGCTATCAACATCATAACACAGAAACATTGTCATATATTCATCCTTCTTCAATTCTATCAATTTGTACCTTAAATGCACCTTGTAAGATAAATAAGAATTAGAATTGTGCAACTGATTCAAATTCTCAAGTCTTGAATAAGTAAGGTTTTGTATCATATAGCTTGTTATTTGTCTTTTTATAATCAAAACAAGTTTGATTACAAACTGTGGCATAAAGGACTTGGTCATCCAAGTCCTTATATACTTAAAAGTGTAATACATTCTTGTAACCTTCCATTTGACATAAATGAAAAATATAAGCCTGAATTATATGATTTTTGTCAGCTTGCAAATTATATAAAATTCACTTTCCTTGTACTGCAATCAAATGATACTGATTTGAAAATGCATTGTCCGGAGGTGAGTGTGTATATTTTTAATTTTTAATTACACATCACACATGCATAATTAAGTGCAGTGGAATATAAGCAAACATCTTATTACACTAATTAGATATTATGGAACTCACCATCGAAGTGTGCTTTGCGCAATTTTAGTCTAAAACTCGGTGGGATCCTTTGAGCTAGAATGGTAGCTTGCTATTCTCAGTGAAATATTAGAAGCAACTTTTGCCTTTTTATTTCTCTTGGCCCTTAATTTATTTTTAGCTCACAATTCACTTGTCTTAACAAATGAATTAAGCTAACTATTTATAGTCTTACATGCCTCACATTTGGCAGAACTTAAACAAAGTGGTGTTATTCTTTATTGACCTAATTTTATATTAAATGTTAATGTATTAGCCAATTGGAAGCTTTATCAAGTGGATCAATTTGAAAGTGCACTACACAAGGGGTAAGTGTGTACATTTTTAATTTTTAATTATATATCACACATACATAATTAAGTGCAACAGAATATAAACAAATATCTCATTACACTAATGAGATATTAGGGAACTCACCATCGAATTATGCTTTGCGTAGTTTTAGTTTAAGACTCGATGGGATCTTTTGAACTAGAATGGTAGCTTGTTATTCTCGGCGGAATATTAGAGGTAACTTTTGCCTTTTTATTTCTCTCGGCCCTTAATGTATTTTTAGCTCACAATTTACTTAACCTATTAAATGAATTAAGCTAACTATTTATAGTCTTACATGACTCACATTCGACCAATAAAAATGAATGAAATGTCTAATTTAAAAGAAACATGACAAGGCAAAAAGAGTCTCTACTGAATCTTCTTTTTATAAATGTTTAGGGTCTATCTTTAATTGAAACAAGAGAAAACTTTAAATATTATCTTAGTATTATTGATTATTACATTAGATATACCTGGCTCTTTCCTATGAAACTAAAATTTGAAGCTTTAAATATTTTCAAACAGTTTAAAGTTCAAGTTGAAAGACAATTTGAGGAAAACATCTAACCACTACAATCAGATTAGAGTGGTCAATTTAGGTCATTTACTTCACTTCTTGAACAAGAGGGAATTTAGTTTAGACACTCTTGTCCACATATACATCATTAAAATATGGTAGTAAAAGAAAGCATAGGCATATTATTGAAATCAGTCTCACTTTTCTTTCACAAACTTCCATGCCTTTAGAATTCTGGTGGGAAGTATTCTATATAGCTTCGTACTTAATCAACAGACTTCCAACCATTGTTCTAAATAATAAATCACCATTTGAGATATTTTTTCATTGTAAACCTGATTATTTGTTTTCTCTAAACCTTTGGTTGTGCTTGCTTTCCTTTCCTTAAACCTTATCATTGACACAAGTTAAGATTTTATTTTGAAAAATGTATCTTTCTTAGTTATTGTCTAGTTCATAAAGGTTGTTAGTGTTTGTATTCTTATAGTAAAGTGTACATAGCTAGACATATAACATTTAATGAGTCTTGCTTTTCATACACAAAATATTTCAAGGCTTCAAATTTACCAAATTAATCAAATTCCGTGTCAAATATTTCAAAACAAAATAATGATCCCTTTTCCTTCTATTCAATACCTCAATATAAACATTCAAACCAAAAAAATCACCCAACAACAGCAGAATGTCCAATAGGAGTAGAATGTTTTGATTCTGAGTTCAGTTCACAAGATCATACTAGACCCTGGTTATCAAATCATTTTACTTAATACCTTCACCTCATATATATCACTAAAACCCCTCTTCCTTGAGAAACAATTCATTAACATCTAGTCAAAGATAAATTACACATGAACTAGTAAAGACTATTTCATAGCATCCAATGCAATCCGGGTCAAAATCTAGTATTGTTAAGCCAAAAGTCTATCTAAGCTAAGCTAAGAAGGCACTCAACATTCAATTAATTGTTTTTGAACCAACATTAGTTACTAAAGCTTTGAAAAGTAACAAATGGAAGTTAGTAATGGAGGATGATTTTTCTGCACTTTTAAGGAATATTACTTAAACTCTTATACCATAAATGGAAGCAACTAAGATTGTTGACAATAAGTGGGTGTTGAGAGTCAAGTACAACTCAGATGGATCAGTATAAATTTAAATCAAGATTAGTTGTAAAAGGCTCTTATAAACTCTTGAGATAGATTATCTTTAGTCTAATTATTAAGGCTACTACAATAAGAGTTGTTTTGAGTCTTATTGTTATGCATCATTTGACTATAAGATAAGTAGATGTTAATAATGCATTCTTGAATAGAGTTTTGACTGAGGCAGTATATATAAGATAACCAGAGGGGTTTATTGATTATGTTCATCCAACTTATGTTTGTAAGCTTAACAAAGCTCTTCATGGATTGAAGCAAGCTCCAAACGCCTGATGTGATAAGGAAGCCATCAGTTAATAGGAAACATAGATGCTAACTGAAAAATGATCTAGTTGACAAAAACTCCAATGGTGGGTTTTATATTTTCTTAAAGAATAATCTTATGTCTTGGTCATCCAAAAAGCATAATAGAGTATCAAGATCTAATACAGAAGTTGAGCATAGAGCTTTAGCTACTCCATGCATAAAAATGATGTGGCTCAATTCTTTACATGATGAATTGCATATGAGCTCTTTTGTTGTACCACTTCTTGGGTGTGATAATTAGAGTGTAAAGCCTTGGCATTAAATCTAGCTTTTCACTCCATAACCAAACATAAAAAGTTGGATGTGCATTTCATTTAAGAAAAAGTTATTGACAATTAGATAAAAATAAAATGTCCCAAGTTCAAATCAAATAGCAAATATTATCTCCAAACTTCTTCCATTCTTTAGTTTCAGTTTTCATAGGTCCAAACTCAAAGTTTTGTCTCACCCTTGAGCTTGAGTGGATATTAGTATCAAGTTGCTGAGCATTGGAATATTAAAGGCTGAGGAGATTCGAAGAAGTAAAGTAGTAGAGTTAATTTTGAGTTGTAAAGGAGTTACAAGAAGCTATTAAAAAGTTATAACAAACTTTTCTGCGAAGTGTTTGCTATTTGTTTTATTATTATTATTTAGTTACACTTATGGATCTGTTGACACCTGTATAAGTTACACTAAGATCATTATAAAAGGCTTGTATCTTTGTAGTCATTTGGTAAAGTTAATAAAAGAACCAGCTTTACAAATTCATTACATTTTCTTTCTCAGTTTCAGAATTTTCCTTTTAACCAAACAGTCACAAATCTTAGAGAACACATTGTCAATAGAAGATAAAATACAGAAAGATGATAGCAATGCAACAATTCCATCTTTATCCCAATAAAATCTTTTCCTGTACTAGTTTTGAGAAATAAAGCATGTTGACAATAAAAGGTACCCATCTACAAATATAATTTAATGGTGACATAATCAACTAATACTTGCAGCTCCCGCAGCACGTGGCCATATCGTTTGTTGAACGTCCGACGCATCAATTGTTTCACCCCACATGCATACTTCACCACCGATAACTAATTTCTGTTGCTCGGAATTTGTGAGTGGCTCATTCATATAGAATAGCTCCCATGGGGTATCCAAATACCACTTATCCTGGTTACTTACATGCACCTTAATCCAGCCGCGCCGCACCAACTTTATGAGCACTACCTCCTCCAATCCTATGAAAATTTTAAGCAGAAATTAATCTATCTAATATCATATGAATCAGAAAGAAGTTACAGCATAAATCTTACATCATTCTACGAGCCATGAAAGAATTGATTTAAATTTCACAATATCTATTTTCTAATTAATCAACATCAAATTAAATCACAAACATGTTAGCTTTGGGATCATGAGGCCCAAAGAGACCAAATATTGGCTGTGTTTCACAATTTTTATATTTAATCACAATAGTGTATTTTGTACATTTGCTTGCAGCGCAAAATATTGAATTGATATACCAGAAAAATTGTTAGCCAAAGTTAAAGTTTTCCAGGGCCTTCTTCCTAGTTCACGACTTTGCCAATTTAACTTACAAAGTATTGAAAACCTAACTTCCAAATTAGGAGATATATTTTACAAAAGTTAACAGTTAAACTCATCCAACAGTTGTAATACCTTTCTTTTATTTGCTTCCTTCACAGAACAAAGCATCATCATGACAGAAAAAAAAAGTATATACTAGCAGCATACAAGGCAGAAATAAATAAGATTGAAATAATAATAATAATAGTACCCAAAGAAAGATTATCTGAACAAATATTAAAGTTTAATCTGTCAATCTGCTTAATGTATATAAACTTTTGAACAAAAAGCAATCATCTGACACAAGTTAAAATACTGTTGTAAGAATGGGCACTTCATTACTACCATGAGCGAGCATGCCCCGGCACATCTATTTCAGTCAATACTTCCTCGTCTCTGAGCATAACTGCAAAGGTTGATAATTAATATGTTAGAGATAGTGAAACTGGTAGAAAATAAGTGGTTCAAAAAAGTCAGAGAGCACTCACCTCACAACTCAGCAGCATCGGCCATTGTGTACCACTCTGCAATTAAATAAAAATTAGTTTATATGTTAATTGAGTCAATCCTATGTTAGTAAAAAATAGTATAGAGTGGTTTAATTAAACTTATATAAGATAATATATTTTTTTGATATTAAATATATTTTTAAAATAATTCTCTTCTCTTTTTTTGTTTGTAAGATTTTTTTATGAAAATCTCATAGTTTAAAATTTTTATATTTAAACTTCTGAAAGTTGTAAGAATTTAATTTTTTCTTTTAGTTTTAGGTATTTGTAGTAATACCTTATTATTTGAATAATTACAGTATTGACCATACTACTTTAATATTTACAATTTGACCCAATAATTTGAGAATTTGTATTGTGACCTAAAAACTTTGTAACTTCTCTTGAAGATAGTAGATTTGTTCTCTTGAACATTACCGAACCTCGTTAAACTTGGTGTTCTTTTTTTCTTATATATATTGTGTTAGATGGTTAGTTGCCTCATTATGGTATTACTAACATTATTGATTGTCCGCATAACAATTAGTAATAGTGCTAATTATTATTTGAATGCTTCTTGGCACAACAAGTGGTATCAGAGCCCCTAGTTTAGGACGATGAATAGCTATTTTCGTTGAGCACTTACTACTATTCTGCGTTGGTGAATTTTGGATTGCTAGTGATTAGATATAATTATTTGGTGGAGCTTGGTTATTTGTGATATTGTGTATCGAGCTCATTTGTGTGAGGTAGCTATGGCATCATCATCATCTACATCGATGAGGATAGTGACAGTGTCTAGTGCAAAAATAGATGTGAAAAATTTTGATGGTTAGAATAATTTCAGCTTATGGCAGAGTGAGGTGTTGGATGGATTGTGTCAGCAAGACTTGAATATAGTTTTGAAAGAAAAAAAACCAGAAGATATCAAGGAGATAGACTAGAATAGGCTTAATATAAAAGCTTGTGGGTTCATTTGTTATTATCTGTGTAGAGAGTAGAAGTATCCGTTCATCAGAGAAAATCTGCCAATGCATTGTGGAAGGCCCTAGAGAATAAATATATGAAGAAACGCAATGAGAACTGACTGAATTAGTTCTATTGAAGAGATTGTTTCGTCTTTAGTTGAGACAAGGTACGAGTATTAGTTCTCATATTGATGAATTTAATAAGTTAATTGCTGATTTATTAAATTTACAAGAAATCTTCAAAGATGAAATAAATGCTATGTTATTGATTGGTTCTCTTCGGGATGAATTAGATCATTTATGTATTACTCTTATCCATGGAAAGGATAAATTGTCATTTGAAGAAGTTTATTCTTCTTTGACAAACTATGAAATCTGCAGAAAGGATCAAAGAGAACATAGAGATGAGTCAGTAGAAGCATTGATAGTAAGAGGGCGTAGCCAGAGTAGAAAACTAAGAAAAAGGGAAAAATCTAAGTCGAGGGGTAGAGTAGGAAAAGATGAGTATGCCTTTTGTCGGGAGAAAGGGCATTAGAAGAAAGATTGTCTAAAGTTAAAAAAGAAAGAAAAAGATATGTCTGTTTTTTATGCATATGTTGTTGAGAGTGTAAGCAATGATAGTGTGTCAGATTTTTATTTAAGTAGTCATTCATCCGAATATTGTATATGGACGCTAATTGTGAACAGAAAAGTAATAAGATGTTATGTGGTACACCACAAGTTAAATTGATATGAGAGATAAGTATTAAAGATTTATAGAAGTATTTACTCTCAAGTATAAAATGTATTCTAATTGTCATCAACAAATATTGTCAAGAACGTCAGAATCATAACAAATTGACAAATTTTAAGTCCAAAATCACAATATAATCAAGAACATAATAATACATTTAATGCTAATTGCAAAGTACCACTGATTATTTACTACAAATGGTGGTACAAGTATGTTATTTTGTCAGATGAAGTATGAAACAAATCATCATCAGATCTAGATGTATCTGCAGCAAATTTCATCAGAAATCAAATAAAACAAATTCATTTGAAAAGGGAAAAAATGAAAAACAAATCCAACTAATAATCCTAACTACTTGAAGGCAGCTGGGATAATATAGTTTAATATTTCAGTTCAGTTAGAAAACAGTCCAAACATCAGGTTGGAGCAAATGATTAGCCCATTAAACCAGTCAAGCAAAGCCAACATATTCTTTCCCTTTCCATTATATTGCCAAACACCTAACCATTATTGATGGTATAGAAAAATCTGGTCATGCCTCTTGTTGGCATAAATGAAGGCTACTGCAGTTGGGTTTAGAACTTAGGTAACAGGTCAAGTCAACCACTTGGTTAGTAAATATTCGCTTGCAACACCAAATGTATACAAGTGTTGAAATCTTGCCATTAGTGTAGATACTTAAAGTTGTTTAACATCTATATTATCCCTTCAACAGAAACAGACAACCACCATTCAGACAGGTCATTAGGATAGTATAAAAATCTCACCAGTTAAAAACCCTCGATAAGGGAACCTTGGCCGATCACTTATGATACAGGGAGTCATAAGAACTTCTATTACCCTAGAACTGAAGTTGAATTGGCATAGCTGGCTGAAATCTGCATAATTTCATGCAAATGTTTAAAAGACTTTAAAGAGGTTGTTTAAAATGCCAAAGCATCATTGACATTGTCATGAATGACCCTAACCAGAAGAGCATGTAAAGCCCCATAAATTGTTTGTGCCTACATGTTAAAAATAAACTTGAGTTGATAAGAGAGACAAAAATAAAAAATAAAAAACAAATGCACACAATCTGATCTGCAGAATAAATACAAGATACACTGACATTTTAGACCTTGATAAGCATAATAACAAAATAACACATGTTTAGTGTACATTGGGCATAATAACAAAATAACTATGTCATCGACATGCTATTTTGATCTTATCCTACTAGTTGTAATATATTTATGGTAGAGGTTGAGAGCGGCAATAAAGATCCCAAACGATCATGGAATGATAAATAGACAAATGCCTTAATCTTTATTATGAAGGGAGATGTTAGAAACAAATAGGGTTGTACCTAGTAAACCATCGGCTACACACTTCAGCACTCACAAAAAGAATCCACCACAAAGCAGAAAATTATCAATCAAATGTATTCAATGTTTAAAATAAATCACATCATTAGGGGGCCATTGGTATTTGGAAATTGATGATACAATCTTCCAAATTTCTTTTCAATAACCCTTCTGGTGATTCTATGATACACCGTATCAAGGTCCACTGACCTAAGACTACGATATAACATTGTAATTCTTTAAATAGTGATTACGTTCAAAAATTATATCTCAAGAAATTGAAGAATAATTTTTATGAACATGGTCGCAACAGACATTTGGTTATATTAATATGGTATGTTATTCATCTCAGACCTTTGAATAGAGTAAGTGGGTAAGAAGCATGAAAAAGACCAATTATAATTAACTCAAGATGTGCATAAACTGGTTTATGAGGAGATGGTACCAATAACTTGTAAGACTCATCAATGCCATATTGTAACTGTAACAAAACAAAACGAACAACAACCCAGAAAGTTAACGGAATTACAACTCAGTGCTAAAATTAAAAGAATTACAACTCAGTGCCAAAACACACAAAAATAAAAAAGGATCCCCAAACAAATTAAATCACAAAACACATTATCAACTATCTAATTGCTGCATTTGTTTAAATGGCTTAGTAGTAAAAAGCTTACACAACATTTTTCTAAAGTGAAGGTACCAAATTCGATTCTCCCTTCCCAAGCCAAAAAAAAAAAAAACTATCTATTTGCTGTAGTAAAAAAATGCATACCTCATCATATTGGGATAAAATAAGGACATTCAATCCTCGGAGTACTGTGGAGTAAGCAAATTTAGACATTAACATATTATCGTCGACAACATGAACTATTTTGATAACATCAAGAAACCTTGAGAATGCATCTTTTAATATTCCAGAAGCATCATTGGATATGTGTTTATACTTGCTTTCCAAACTCATTTTTAACTAAAAAGCTTTGCTTATATAAAGGCTCTTGTGCCCATGTCATACAGAATGTGGCATTGTCCATATCTTCAAATTCAAGTTTAACCCATCGATATTATTAACAGCAACTTTTATGACTACTACTTGTTGAACAACAGCAAACAACAATATCCAAACCCACAAAGTTTCGATTTCTCTCTTCCCTTAATCCCAATTATCATAATCTTTTAGCTAAACCAATTTATTTTTTCAAGAAATGTTAGGTAGAAATGCAAATACAAATACAATGAATGTTGAACAGTTGTAAGAGCCAGGATAATAGAAGTCTCAAATTTATGAAGTAACCAATTTATGAATGTTGAACAGTTGCAGGAGCCAAGACAATACACACACACACATATATATATAGCAAACTTCAACCAATCCCTACATTATATTGACATATATTAATTTTAATTAAAGTATTTTTTAAAAAGTAATGCTACACTTCTCAAATTATATCCACAAAATTTGGATCCCAAATAAGTGTCAAGCTACAATTGAGTGAAAAAATAGTGTAACGAGTAATTTTAAAAATTACAAAAATTAATCATCTAATAGTTAGTTAACACATTATTTAAATTTTGAATTTTGAGATCAAAATTTGAGGTGTGTAGTATTGTTAATTTTTAAGTCATCACCGCACACCTATTTTGTTAATGAGTACGGTTAAACTTGATGTTGAGAGGGAGAAAAATGTAAATGTAGATATTTGAGTTTGAAATATTATCGAGCATTTTGTTCTGATATTTGAAGCCACCTATTCAATTAAATCATACATATCCCCTCACTAAGTGAAACTAAGAATTGGAAGGAAAATTATCTCTCATTATATATATATATATATGTATATATATATATGTATCTACGTTTTTGGTGCCAAATTACATAAACACTAAAATCAAGTCTGAAATTACACAAAGTTCTTCACTCTGAGATCTATCTTTTTTGGGAGATGATAGACGACATTTGGAAGAGTAAAGTGGACTGCAGTGTGATCTTAGAAAGGTTAGTATCTTAATGGGGTTATATAATTATTTCATTTAAGTTTTGTGAAATAAGATTCATTTTACAAGAAGTTGTATAAAAACGAGACACTGTCTTTTTGTATGATCTTAAGTATATGAGTAAATCTAAGAGGCATTTGACTATTTACTTGCTTATTGAATGCACATACAAGGTGATCATTTATGGTGAAGAATGAAAGAACTTTGATATAATCATATAATCAACCCAGTTTTTCGTGTCTTTTCTATGAGTCAAGTTATATCTTAACTTTTTTTAATATTTTTGATATCTTTCTTTGCGTGAGGATGATAAATTCTCTAAGTTTGGAGGAATTTGATAAGTGTGAAATAAATATACATTTTTATTCCCAAATTATTTAGGAATTGCTTATTTTTATGTGAATAGAAGGCTATTTATGCATTTATTGTTGATTTTATAAGGATGAAGCATTAAAAGATCAAAAGTTAAGAATTTGGAGAAAAAATGTTGAAATTAGAATCAAAACTAGAAAATATGACTTAATTGCAAAACCTGAAAAACTCAAGAAGAACGTCACGGAGATGAAGAAAAGAATGCTCCAGCGTTCATGATTTGGTAAAATGTCCTAACGATAGATAGAGAACATTGAGGCAATAATTCTAGCACCTTATCACTCTAGCGCCAGAAGATTATCACCCCAACAATGCGACTAAATTGAGCCTTCAACACCCCAGCATTAAGTAAAGAACATTGTAGTGATGGAGATTTTGGGCCTACGCTCCAACGTTGAGGAGCTACCACCCCAATGTTGATGTGATTTCTTGTTTTGATTCTAATTCCGACTTTGAAACTCCAAAGCTTCCCTATAAAACGGCCACTTGTCCCAACCTTTTAAAGAGACACAATTTAAGTCTTTGAGAGCAATTTTAGCATATTTTATATTAATTGAGAGAGAGATTTAAATGCATATACAATGGAGCAAAGGAATTCTATCAAAATCAACCAACAAGTAGTTCAAGATTTGGATCTGCAATTTGGTTTGGTTTTTGGTTGTATCATATTTTTATTTCTTTTTTGATTTTATTCTCTTGTAATCATGAATTAAATTTCTTTTATAGGATTATAGCTTGAACTCAATATGTGAGCTATTATTGTTATACTCTTTTATATTTATAAGCTCAGTTTTTATTATTCAAATTATTTGCTCTTAATGCTTTTAATATATCTAGTCAGTTATTGAATAATTTGGGAACATTTATAAGCTTAGAAAGGCACCTTTATGTTTAGCCTAGGATAATTTGCTATATGATTATGGAGTAGCATTTGCAAGTTTTAATATAGGATAGGAATATACATATATGGCATGTATGGTTAAAAGAAATTAAGCTTAATGAATCTTGATTTTATCAAGCTACCATAAGAATATAAGTAATTGGTAAATCAAGATAATTTTTCTTGACCATGAGAATAAGCTAGTAAAGAATTTAGTGTCTTAACCAATAATAAATTAAGGAATTAATCATTAAAGGGTTGTATCTTTTAGAAAAGTATATTGAGAGATAGTTATAATTTTAGGTTTTCTCTGTATTGATATTTGCTTGAGTTGTGGTAATCTTAGTTTATTTGTATTCATAGTTTATTTTTTTGTTACTTGAATATTGATTTTCTAGATAAAGATAAGAAGATTTACTTCTAGTAATTGGTAAAAAATTTATACTAAGTCCCTATAGGTACGATTTTCATCTCTGTATTACTTGTTTATGATAGCGTACACTTGATTACACAACATGCTCTTAATATATCAAGTAAGCAGAGGATGACGAGAACACTACTGTCAAAGCTCCCTTGGTTGCTTTAACTATTCTTACTGTCACAACCATTCTAACTCTAGCTAAAGATCAAGTTACCTCTCTTGCTACTAGTACTTGAGACTTATATATATATATATATATATTGTTTTTATCCTTACTATCCTCGTATTGTTCTAAAGATAGTACAATTTTAAAGATACTCCTTGTAAATATTTGGTCCATCAATGAAAGTTTCTCTTTTGGGCTAATGATTTCTAGATTTATATTGAATCCTTATTCCTGGCCTTTTAGACATCATCTTTAATAATACTATAAATTGGATTTGACCATCTTTGTAAATTAATTTACATATGCATCTTCAACTTTAATGGACGAGTCCTTTTACTGTGACTTAAGTCTTTTTATTCTAAAATAAAGTCCATCCTTCTATGAATTTGCTACTGGACATCATATAAAGATTCTCTACCCAAAGCATCCTTCAGATAAGTATATACTTATAAACCCATGCATTCATATACTCGATATTTTTGGAAAGGAAATAAAGATTTTATTGATGACTTTTAACTTTTAAAAGCTTAGAAAGTACAATAAGAATGATTGTGAGTATTTTTCAAGAGCTTGGTGTTTTAAGGCTTCTTAACGACCCGTCCATTTGCATATCCTAGCTCGTAGGCACCCGGTTAGATCATTTTGAGTATTGTATTGTGACCTTCCTAGTTGAAACCGAGAACTATTTTGGTTGAGCCTTTAGTATTGGTAGAAATTTTCTTAGGACCAGGTCTTTTTTTGAGAAATCTCGCACTCTAACTCTTTTGTTATAATACTAGGTAATTGTTTACTAGTAAGCAATAGTTTGAATCTTAGCCATTTCTCTCTTTTGCTCTACTAGATCTAAATTTTCTTAAATAAGCCTTCATTCTTGTTCTTGTCAAAGTATTGTACTCAGTGGGTAGGCATTCCAACATTTGCTTAGATTATGGCTTCATAACAAATAGCCAAGGAGAAAAAGGTGTAACTAGTGGTTGTCTTGTTAGTGGTCCTCAACGCCCACATGACTTTGGGAAAATCATCAATCCAAGTTTATTCTTCCATGTTAGCTTCTTTTTTAGTAACCTTTTGATAAGCTTGTTATAAGACTCTACCTATTCGTTGGTTTTTGGGTGAACTAAAGAGGCAAACAAAAGTTGTATATTGATTTGCTTGCAAAAGTATTCAAAGCTATCATTGTAAAATTATTTTTCATCGTCTGTAATGATAGTGTGTGGTACCCTGAACCTGCAAACTAGGTTTCTCTATACGAAGTCTCCTGCTTTCTTTTAGGTAATGCTTGCTAAGGGCTCAACTTCTATCCATTTAGTAAAGTAGTTAATGGCGATGATGACGTGTTTGACTGAACCGTTTTCTCGAGGTAAGGGGCTAACTAGATTGAGTCCCCACTATGCGAAGGAGCATAGGCTAATCATTATTTTTAAGTTCTCTAGCCGGGTAGAGATGTGATTAGCATATCTTTGGCATGTATCACTTTTTTTTTTAACTAATTCTTTAGCATCTCAGAGTGCAGTAGGCTAGTAGATCCTGAAAGTTTTATGAACCAAGGTTTTACCTCTCAAAGTGAAATCTACATATCCTTTCATGAATTTCTCAGAGCATGTAATCGGCCTCGTCTAGTTTTAGACATATCAAGTAAGGGATGAAATATCCTCGTCAATAAAGGACATCATCAGTAAGAGTATATCGAGCTGCCGTGTATCTCAACTGTTGTGCTTCTAATTTATCCTATGACAATTTCTCCGTTTAGTATATTTTTGAATCAAATCTATCTAACTAAAGCATAGGTCAACATATATAACCCTTTTGTTTTGTCTTAGTTTCTCTTATGCTTGGCTCAAGAATGAAGTTAAGGGGAATAGATCACGGTATTCAAGCTTTCTCAATTAAAACTATTTATATCAATATATCTACCCAATGATTTTCTGCCCTCAATATCTATTGGAGGTCAACCATTTTGAATTGTTTTATAGGTCATTACATTTTTAGAGACAATTGGCTATATGATATCTTTACACCTCAAAATATTTATTAACTTGATTGACAATGAGTTGCAATCCCTTTTGATGAGGACTCTCATGGTGAAGAGTGATCAGTCAACTTTTAACCAGGCTATAAGGTTTCATATTCTACTTCATTGTTCAAAGCGAGAAAGCCAAATCTAACTGAGTAACTAAGTCTGTCTCCCTTCAAGCTAATAACAATGACGCCAAATTCATAGTCTTGAGAGTTAAAAGCTCTATCAATGAAGATTATCTAAGTTGAAGTAGTGGGTTGCTTGTTATTCTGTTTATTTGAGGCTCTTTGGAATGAGTTTCTAGTATGATCACGCCGCCATGGGTATATTCTATAACAAAATTTACAATGGCTTATCTCTTGATAGTCATTATTGGCTTGAATTGAATATCAAACTCATTAAGTTCATTTGATCAATCACCTAGAGAGGTCGGGCTTATAGAGGATCTACCTCAAAGGCTAGTTGGTGATGATGATTATGGCATTGGCCTAAAAGTATATCCTTAGTTTTCACCATATCATGACCAATGCTAATACAAAATTCTCTACCGATGGGTTATAGGTCTCAAGATATGTGAAGGCTTTACTGGTTAAGTATATAGGTCTTTGGGATCCTTCATTCCTTTTTAGCACTATTATGCTTACTGCTTATACTAAAACTCCCAAGTATTTGATTAGTTAGTCCTTGATCTTTAGTGCTACGAGGTAGAATGGTTGAGCTAGGTATGCCTTAAGCTTCTTAAAGCTTCATTGCACTAGAGAGTTCTCTTTGTCTTCTCTTTGCTCTTGATAGCCTAAACAAATTCAAAGCATTTGTTAGTAGCTTTAGAAATGAACCTACTAAGACTAGCAATTCAACCTTATAGCCTTTGAATCTCTTTGATAGTGCTCAGGAACTTCATTTCAAGGATTGCTTGGACTTTATCTGAGTTGTTGTAATCCTTCTCTAGCTCACCATGAATCCCAAGCATTTCCTCGATGCGGCTCTAAAGGCACACTTCTTAGGATTTAGGTTTATACTGTGCTTTCTCAACAGTTCAAATGTCTTTTTTAGCTCATCCACTTGGTCCTTGGGATGAACTAATTTTGTGATCATATCATTCCCCTACACCTTTATTATTTTTCTAATTAACCTCTGGTAGGTGGCACCTATATTTTTTCATACAAATGGCATGACATTATAATAATAAGTCCCCCGACGTGTAATGAATGATGTTTTTTCCTAGTTGGTAGAAAATATCTTGATGTGGTTATAACCTGAAAAACATGTCTATAAAATTAAAGAGTGCATGTCTATTAGGAGTCAACTAATTTGTTAATTTTAGAGTGGAAAACTATCTTTGAGGCAAGCTTATTCAAATTCGTGAAGTCTATGCTTATTCTGCACTTTTCTTTGGCTTTTTTAACAATCACAATATTAGCCAACCAATTAAAGTAGTGGACTTCTCGAAGGAATCTTGTTGCTAAGAGCTTTTTAATCTTTACTCTAATAGCTTCATTCCTCTCTTGATTGAAAACTCATGTCTTTTACTTGATTAACTTGAAATATAAATCAACAGCTAGCGCATAAGATATTAAGGTGAGATCTATTCCCAGCATTTCTATGTGTGTCCAAGTGAATATGTATGACTAGTATGCTAAGCTTTTTTTCTAATCTTTAGTTCTGATTGTGAATCTATCTTCATCGCCTTCTCAAGTGACTTAAGTTTAATAGGCACAAAGATCAATTTCCCAATTGGCTTCAAGAATTTTGACTTATTCTTTTCTCTTATGTTCATTGTTAATATACAAAATGTTCTTTTAGATAAGGTTCTATAATAACTCCTCCATGCCGTCTGATCTTCATAAATAATCTCTACGTATTCTTCAATTGAGAATTTCAATTTTAAATAATAGATGGACATGGCTGCATTCAAATTTCTCATAAAAAGTCTACCTAGTAGAACTTTGTAGAGCTTCATTTGGTCGACCACTACAATTTTAAACTGACGACCTTAAGTGACATGACATAGTTGTCTCTAAATTTAAACAATGATATTTGCATTCTCTCCATCTTTAAATCCCTAATACTGAGCTCGTTCAATGTCTTTTTAAGCATTATGTCTATCAAGTTTCTTATGTAAACAAGCAATCAGTTTATCTCCATTCTAACTATTTGCACAGTCACTATTAGTGAATTGTCATTGGGTTAACTAACGCTTGTGGATCCTTCTTGAAAAACATGATAGGAATTGTCTGAACCCGAGGCTTCTTAGTAGCTAAGGTGTTGCACATCACCTAGTATCTTAATAATAAGTACTAGAAGTAGTTTTTCTTCTACCTATTTGAATCTTCTGTAAGTGTCAAGCCTTCTAAGGGTGGGAAAATTTTGATTTCAGTTTAGTTCAGTACCAGATTGAACTAAAAATTTCATATAAATGAGTCGATCTGTACAAGTATAAGAAACTGAACTAAAACAAACTACCTTAGTTTGGTTCCGTTCGATTCAGTTTGGTTTTTAGATTTTTTGGAAAATTTTGGTCTATTTTAAGTATTTTTTTTCAATTTGAACCAAACTGAACTCTAAACTAAATCGAACTAAACTATAAATTTTTATTTCAATTTGGTTTGGTTTGATTTTTTATTCAACCAAACTAATGCCCACCCCTCAAGCCTCTTGAGATTAACATTGTTATATCCACTCAGAGAGAGTTCCTGGCTCCTAAATTCTTGGTTGGTCAAGGTTCCTTTTTCTTTAGGTCAGCTTTAAATTCTTTAAGGTGCCCATTCTTCATCAGACGATCCACTTGGTACCTTAAATATATACATTCGTTAGTAGTCTGGTCGCTATTTTGGTGATATTCACTTCTTTAGTCCTTATTTTGTTTGGTGAGGTCGAGAGAGCTCTCAGCTCCTCAAGTAGGCCTTTTCCCTTGATGTCCTCGAATAATATGACCAAGGAAATAGCATGGGAATAAATTTTTCTTTTTGAACTTTCACTACTCTATGGGGTTCTATCCTCCATATTCTCCTCACATGGTCGATGTCTCTAAGGATATTGTCATTCTTGGTAGTGTTCTACCTCTTCATTCTCAAACCATCTTCCTTTTAGGAGACCAAGGATCATGACTACATACATTTCCTCAAATGTATTTTGTGGCTCATTTCTTTGTTGCTTCCTCCTCTTTGATTTTATATATCGGGGTGTTTGTTCATAGGCAATTACATAAGTCATAGTTGAGTTTTTAGACAATTAATACTAGAAATGACTTAGCTTCAGCTCTGTCTTAAAGGCTTCTAAGACGATCAGCAAGTCGAACGTTTTAGGCAAAATAAATTTATAGTGAAATAATCCCATAAAATTGTGAGTGATTTTAAACCTAGTGTGCATGCATGTGGGTTTGTGTCTATCATTCAAATATAGAATATGTATCACATATATACATGCACAGCGGATGAGCAAAATATAAATTTCATAATGATAAACATAAATAAACTTTACATGTTATCTCATAAATGTAAATAGTTCAAGATTGAGAAATAATACCTTGTCAAGCCTTTGGTATATTATCGAACCGAAGTACCCGCCTTGAAGCAACCCATTCACAATTCTAGCTCCTTAACACGGTGGGCTTGAGGAAGCTAGAATAGCAGCTTATCCAGTAAAGGATTCAACTTTTAAATCCTTATTTCTACCTTATAGTATGGGTGACCAAAAATAGAAGGAAAAATGGAAAATGTGTTTTTGCTCTCAACACTTGAGAGACTTTTCTAACACTTAACCTTTCAAAATTCTCTCTACCATTCCCACTAATCCTTTGGTCTAATTTTTACTTAATCAATTTAGCAACATATTGTTATTTTATTTGTTTATTATTATTTTTCATTTTCTCACCTAATGGCATCCATTATGTTTGCCATTAATGTTTTATTTATTATTATCTTTCATTTTCTCACCTAATGACATCCATTATGTTTGCCATTAGTTTTTTTTATTATTATTTACAATAAACCAAATGAAAACAAAACAAAATAGAAAAATCATTTAAATAAATTTGGCCTTAATCTAGGCCAAATGAGAAAACACTTTCTCATTATTAAGAAACATCTTAAGGCCTACTATTAACAAATTCCACCCATTTCTACTTATCTTATCATTTAATTAATATTAAATAAAAGATTTAATCATATTAAATCATGGTAGAAACACATGCTAATTTAAATAAAAAATTAATTGTTTGGTTTCAATTTAAATAATAATATCATATATTATTATTATTATTATTATTTTATTCAATAAACTTTTTAATGAATAAAATAATGATATTATTTGTCCAACAAATAAGGTCATTTTGATAATTTTCAAATCAAACAATAATTAGCCCACATGTGCCATGTGTCAACATCTCATTGGTCAACAACTAATTATTAACTAATTGATGTACATAACTCTTAAGTTTTGACACGTGTACGATCGAAGGGAAACCGAAGTAAATGTCTGGTCTCCTATAATTTTCTAGATTGAACTATTCAATTCGATACGCTGCTCCAGTGCACAAAGAGTACACTTTATATTGCATAACTCTCTAGGTCTACTATCGATTTGTCATACAGAACTATTCTGTGAGTCCGAGATCGATGCCTCACGTATACGTCACGGATATTACAAATCAATGCAGTAGATCATATAAGTTGATATCATAGCGCATACGTATAATCCTTCCGCCAATCATATCCTAGAAGAGTAAGGATATAGATCACTACTGTCAAATCCCTATGTGCTCATCTGTGAACTTATCTCTAGACACATATCTTAATAAACAATATATGCAAACATGTACAATATTGTTTAACCCTATAGGAAACTCTTTTCCTAGGTTTATTGCTTATGGCCATCCAGATATATAACTCATCTATGTGAGCTGACGGATTTCATATATGTACATACCGGACTCCATAAGCATCAGATCATACCCAGCGACACCCAGCGGTCACACCATAAAAGGTTTGTGACATGTCTGAAACCAAAATATGATGGATTACTTACAAGTCTACCGTGGTACTCAGGTCAAAGAACCACGTATACTACTCAACTCGAGAAAATATTTCATTGATGACTTCTTGGGATGTCTATTGGGGTTCTCGTTGAGTCTGTTCAGTATTCAGTCCTTACTGAACACCTGTATGCTATACGCATTTCTAGTAAACCCATGGTCAGCTAAGAACAATCATCTAGACCATCTAGGTATAGTATACACTGGTCTATGTGAAAGGATTCCATCGTCAGACTTGCATCGGTAAATTAAGATCAGGAACATATAGTTTGAGAATAAACTTACATAATAATATTTCGTAGCACCTATTGTAACTCTTACAAAAATGTTATTACTAATGTATTCTCAGGTCTTTGTACCATCACATACAAGATTCTAACTCTTAGAAATCACTGATCAATATAACATGCTAACTCTTTAGCGTTATATTTTTTTAGTGATGCTAATTCACAGCATTGATCTAACTTCTTTAGACCAAATTTGAACCCTTTCAGATCATATAATGTCTATAGCGTCACAAGCATTGAACCATTTAATAACACTAATTAGCGATTTAATAAATAATGAACTGTATAAATATTATAAAATAAAATATTCATACAACAATGGGATGGCACGTGAGCACAAATCCCAATAAAAATTCCTTAAACTTTTAATCTAACATTACTTGAGTTGTCACAACTGTTGGGGGTCTATAGCCTTCTTGTTGGCTTCTAAAAAATGTTGGACAGACTTTTTAGTCAGCTCATTATAGAAAGATATTCTCTTCTGTCTTAAGCTTTGATACTCTATGAGGGCATATCCATGTAGATTCATATGGAACATGCGGCATATTAGGTTTTATCTAAGCTTGAAAATTGATAATAGATTGGTTACTTAGTCTACATAGTGGTTCGAATCTGTTGTACCTTTATAAATCGACAGGCTTGGCAGTTTAAAGCCTACTAGTAACTTCATGTCTCTTAGCTTGTCTGTAAGAGGAGAATTTCTTTCCCTCTCGGTTGCTCTTGGAGTAGGTTTTAACTTGCCTCCATTCTCAATAATTGGTGCAACCACTCTTCAATTCCATGAACCTTCTCTTTTAAGGGACTTTTAGTCTTAGATGTTGAGCTCTACTACTCATTTTCTTCCTTGATCCTATTTAGCACTCTCGTCGTATCTTCTTTAATTCTAATATTCTTTTTCTGTTTATTAAAGATCTCTTGAACATTTCTCACCTTTTTGTTTTCTCTTTTAAACAGATCCAACAATCTTCAGGTATTACCTTCACCTAGATCATTCCTATTTTCCCCGACAGCTCGACCCTGTCTCATATTATTCAAATCACCAACTTCTGATTGAAGAGGAACTTAGTGATGATTTTTGTGATATGACTTTTTACTTAATGGATGACTCTCTCTTTCAAGTGACTTTGTTTGAGCTCTTTTCCCCTTTTGTTTACAAGTAAAATGATGAGGGTTTTTGCTACCCCCAATTATTAGGAGGGTGTTCTCAGATTTAGCTGGTCGTGTTGCAATTTAGTGATCTATCATAGCTCTTAGTGTTCGTCTAGATTTTTATACTTCTTTCACCAACAAACTTTTAACTCGTCTATTTTTTGCTACGAGTTTTTCAATTCCTCCTCCAATGTTTCTTGCCAAGCTAGTAATTCCTCATCTTAGAATAGTATATTACCATTTCGCACTTCTATAGATCCTTTTTGGTTTTGTAATCCAAGATTCTCATCAGGCAGTAGATTCTACTCACTACTCTAAGTAGCCGTGGAATAGATAACTACATTTTTTTAATGTGTATTTGTCATAATTTTTTATTCTTATATCTAATGGCTTTCTATTTTGTTCTCATATGCGGTGTTAACTTATTGACCTAAAAATTTAGGCAACTCTTGGATTAACAAGTTGAATTTATTTCTTCTAGCAACAATAACTATAAAGCAGCTAGCCTTTGTAAAGACTAGGTTAAAGTAGTTCAATCTAAATGTGTTAGGCTTGATAAAGATCCTGTAACCAAAGATAGGTTAAGCCACACTAGAGATTTTCTGGCGATGACACGCAATGCTTAAGCTAGCAAAAGCTAGAAAAGGTGAGAATTATTAAAAGGCAATAAAAAAATATAAAGAAAAAAAAGGTTTATTCAAAGTTTCCAGAATCTCTTAGCTCGATAATTTGGACTCTATTTATAGGGTTGCAATATAAGTTATCCTTATAGCCATAGAATTGTATTAGAATTGAAAAGCATCAAGAGCTTCCATTTTTAGATTAGTTTACTAGAGTTTTACTAAAATAAGGAAAAACCTTTCTTAGACTTTTATCGAGATTATAGAATTGTATTTGTAGAAGGAATCCCGAATCCTATGATTCTTAGTAGCAGATCATTTTAGATCACTAGTATGCAACAAAAGTGGTCAGTTTTGCCCGAAGAAGGCATCCAATATCGAGGACACCTAATACCGATAACTCCTCTTGAAGAGATCGATGACTATAAACTAACTAGATGACACCTCTTATTTAACTTTATTGAGGATGGCAAGCCTCAATCAATGTGCCTCTTAAGTATTTGGACTTGCGCTTTATAGGCCAAAATACAAGGAAAAAGAATAGTTGATAAAAACTTAAACTTAAACATCATCATAAGTTCTAATTGTGACTAATAATTAGCCTCATCCATTCTCATGGACACATGATCATTGTTATCCCTATTGAGAATTTTGACTTACACTTGAGATACAAGACTACTCTCAATAATTTTGGCTAACAAATATATCAATATTGGTCATATACGTATATTAAGTAGACCATAAATGTCATGTTGAAGTGGAAGCGTATCAAGCAAATAATATGATGTAGCAATAAGCAATTAGTAAGCAATCTAGAGAGAAAGGTAGAAGAAAGAACACAAGTATTTACATGGTTCAGTAATTGTCTACATCCACGACACATCTAAATCTCACTTCTTTATTAATGAATCACAAGGCACTCACAAAAATATACCTTTTACAAGAATATCAAAGCTTACAAATAACTAATACTCAATTGCACTCACAATTGATCTCTCTTGTAATCTAGAATTTTTCTCTTATGTGTTTATTTTGTGATGATTTATGTTAATTATAAGGAGTTACAATGGTTTATATAATGTTAATACTAACCCTAGAAATTCTAAATCTAATTGAAATAAGAGTTCTTACATGCAGGACACTTAAAGAAGTGAATTAGGCTAAAACAGAAAATACCCATAAGTTGCCACGTGAACAATACCCATGAACAGTACCCATCGCATGAACAGTGCTCGCCGCATGAATAATTCCTTGCTTCCGACTTTTCATTTTGCTCATTCCTAACATGACCTTCATGTACTAGACTTCTATTGACTCTTCATTGGTCTCTAACTCAAAATCAAAATTCATCATTAATTTTGAATCACCAATTTTTAATAATTCGTATAATAATTTTTTCTTAGTGGCAAGTGAGAAATTAACTTTAGATTGGGTTAAACTGAACTGTCTATTTTTAATTAAAATAATAGTTATTCACAAACAATCTTATTTTATCAACAAATGTTGATGGTTTAAGTGAATCTCATGTAAAAAAAACCAATTAAATAAATAGGTTTAGCAAAAATAACAAACAACGAGAGTCAAATTATTTTACTCATAATATATTTATAGAATTATAGAATTATCTCATTTTCTCATTTGTTAAATTCAAATTTGTTAATTACAATCTTTTATACTATTCTTAATCTTTAAATTCATACATATAGTCACATGAATTTTTCAAACCGATGTTGTGGATTAAGAAAATAAGGAGTAACCTAATTTTTTTCTTTTAATGTAAAAAGATAAATTTACTACTTTTTTCCTCCTCTTTTTATATCAACACCACCTCCTATTAGTTTTTTTCTCTCCAAAGTCTTTATTTTAAAATAAAATAAATTATCTACTATAAAAGTCGAAAACTACAATTTTATCTAATAAAATACCCAAATGTTGCATGATAAATTACCATAGAGCTTATTCGAATTAAGACAATGTCTTAAAGAGACATTTATTATCCTTAAATAGTATACATATTTATACGTCTTTGCTTTACAATTAAAATGCGTGTGGCTTAATTCTAAATCAAGCATTCGTAAAATCTAAAATTTTCCTCTTAGGACATTATAAAGTTAAGTATTCATTTATGTATGAAATAGAAGGTTGGATTGTGGTCTTATTTTTAAGATGAACATGTGGTATGACACTAATAAATCGGAAGAAAGTCAAATTTGGAGTTTTGGTCTAATGCACTCTCTACCTAACTGGAACCTACAAAATAAGCTAACGTTAAGCTTATTAGCTTAACACCCAATTCCGAACAAATTCATAATTTAGGACCAGCAGACCTATGACGGTACTAAAATAGTAATCTATGACTTGCCAATTAGTCTACTGGTTTAATGGTTGCCACTAATACTTCCAAACTTTAGATGTTGGATTGAAGTTAAGCTGGAGTCTCATCACGCTGAAGAGTAGAAATATTCCTTCATTAAAGGGTACTCGAAATCTCTCCATCTTGCCAGAAGGTTGAAGCTTACCTCCATTAGAGGGTAATTTTAGTCCTTGTAATGCAATATTTGTCTCCTTAAACTAAACTTCATCTTTGACTATTATTGTTACGTTTGTCATTGTATAACATATACTTGTGTAGAAAGGATGTCAGTAAGAAAAATTAGGTGTACCTTCTAATTTAAAATTTTAAAATGTAAACTTAAATATTAAGATTGCTAAATTATTATAATTGTTTGTTTATGAAATTAAAGTTGTCTATTTATAATACTAATTATCAACTACTTGTGTTATTATTAATTTGATGTATTACATCCATATTTATATAAAACTCATTAATTTTATTTCTTATCATATACCTATCATATAAAATATGTATTATTATATTGGTGAATTTCATAATTATTAGGTCATTATCTATTTGACTCAAACAGCTAGTGTAAAATTCAACTTTTGAAAAGAATCAGTCCATATTTTAGATTCAATATATTATGTAACCAAATTTGTCAATCCATGGATTCCACAAACAGGTCATGTAAGTCATGGGGAGGTGGAAATAGATTAAACTTTTAATTCTAGTTAAATTTTATTAGCTAATTATTATTTTGCATAAGAATAATTTTTTCATAAATGAAGAAATTTCGTTTAAATCTTTTTTCTTTGATTGATAATTCTCAAATAAATTAAATTCTTTATCAATTCACGTTTAATTAAACTCATAATTTGATGAGAATTTGAATCCATGCTTTCATACTTTGATACATATTAAGATATATATATATATATATATAAACATTATAAATAAGAGACAACTTTGCCAACAATTAATTTTATTCATAATATAAGATTAACATTATTTGATTAGCTATTAATTTATTTATTTTATTTCATTGACCATTTATTCTTATTAAATATTGAGAGTATCATGTTTGTCTTTGCAATATTTTCACTTACTAACAACATCTTTCTAGAAAAAACACGCATCTTTCTTGAATAAATACTAATTTGAGTGTCGGAGTATTTTTTCCTGTAGGAGGATGGTGCATTCCCACAAATTTGAAGAGAAAGCAACGATAAGAACAATTTGTGGAGTTATAAACTTTAGAGCTTTCAATGGCACCGATTAAGAAAATTTTTGAATAAAAAGCCAAACTTACTAGTTACAGAAAAAGAGAAGAAGAGGAAGAAACAATAACAACAATAACAACAACAACAACAACAATAAAAAAAAAAAGAAAAAAAGTAGAAACAAGAATCATGCATGGGCTGCATGCAAATTTGGAATTAGAGAAGAAAAAAGAAAAGAATGAAAGAGAAGAAAAAGAAAAGAAAAAAAAAGGAAAAGACATGAAGAAAATAAAGAAAAAAAGAGGGAGGAGAAAAATTAAAAGAAAAAAGAAGAGAAAAAGAAATAGAATCAAGAAATAAAAAAGAAATGAGGAAGAGAGAGAAAAGAAAAATGAAAAAAAAAAAGGATCAAGAAAGAAGAAAAAAAAGAAGACAAAAAAGAGAAAAAAGAAGAGGTTATTCTAGAGACTCGAACTTGAGTCTTTGATATGAAATCCAAGCCAAATGTGGCAGTGGAACTAGCTAAGGAAATATTCTCTTGTTAAAATGAAAATTTGAAAAAAAAATAAATATAAAGAAGAAAATAAAAACCCTAGCCACAATTGAAACCACTCCTTGCGATCGTCGGCCACTGTTTTGGTCATCATTTATTGTCGAGCCCTCCCATCAACTAAGAAAGTGTCAATCAAACTTCTCTTGCAATTCTTACCACCTTCTGCTATCAAAATTGGTGGAAATGAATCAAAAACCCGATCAGCTACTGCTCGGTTGAATCTCACTATTTCACTCATCGTTAATCGCTGATAAAGTTTTTGACTATCTCAAAAAAGGTTAGCCAACACTTCCATGTGATTCAAGTCATCATTCAACCGTAGTAATCATTGGAAAGTGACCAAATACCAAATTAATCACCATAACTTACCGTTAAATGAGCTTTTTACCGCATTTTTTATTTGTAATCCTTTACAGCTCGTTAATATAATTTACACAATTTCAAGAAACATAGCGGGAACCCACAATCTCCTTTAGATCGGGAAATAAGAACAAATAAACACCTCTTTTCTTGAGTCCCAATTACTTATAATAAAACTACCTCAAAAATTTTATACATTCATTAATTCCTTATTATTTGCACCTTTTTTTTCAAGCATTCAATTTTCTTAAAGACTTTTGAAAAGTTTCATTTACACTTGAATCAGGATTCCACAAAGGAACCCCTCTCGAATTAACTATTCATTCTAAAGAAACCTCTAGTGATATTCAATTTGAAACGAGAGCACACAAATAACCTAGAATTATAATTCATTGGCCACACTTAAAATGCAACCAAAGAAGTAATCATAATACTAGTTAATATGACAGAGAGGAAGGAATATATGTGAAGAGTGAGATTGAAAAGAGAAAGGTTTTTGAAGACATAATAGCAAGAGATTTAAAAGAGGAACTAAAGCTCACGAATGTATAGAAAATGGTTAAGAAATTCCCTCATCTAGATTTTTGGACCTTGCACAAACAAATTTAGATTATCTCGCAGGAAGTTTTCAAAATTATCTAAGACCTTCCATGGAAAAACAACCAATTTATTTATTTTTGGAATGATTAGGAATATAACATAAAGAATATATTACAATCATAATTTCATCCACGATTTAAATTTTGCAAGAATTCAGAGGAAAGACTGTTGAGATATAGGAATGACCCTGCAAAGTCATCAGAAAATGAGACCAAGGAGCATATCAGTTACAGACCATAAAAAAGGAACCTATCCCAACTCCATAGAATATATCCAAGCTGAAAAGATTCAATGTATGAATTCTTATCTTCATATATTATTTTAGTTATTTTTTTAATGATTATGGATATAATGACTATGGTAATGAGATAATGAATTAGGCAACCTAAAAAAATTTAAAAACGTAGCATCTTTCTTCTGAAGAGCAAAAATGAAAGCTAAGGGATTGAAGTACGTAGTACCTTCCCCTCACATTTAGAAGAATTGGAGTATGTAGTACCTTTCTTTTCCTTTTGAGGAGCAAAAAATGAAAGCTAAAAGAATTAAAGTATGTAATACCCTCCCCTCACGCCTCGAACGGAATAGAGTATGTAGTACCTGCCTTCTGAAGAGCAGAAAATGGAAGCTGAGGGGATTGGAATATGTAGTACCTTCCCCTCATGCATCAAAAGGATTAGAGTATATAGTACCTTCCAAGATGCAGAAAATAGAAGCTAAGGGGATTGGAGTATGTAGTATCTTCTCCTCGTGCTTAAAAGAATTGGAATATATAATACCTTCTTTTTTAGAAGCAAAAAATGGAAGCCGAGGGAATTGGAATATGTAGTACCTTTCTTTCGCACCTCAGAAGGATTGATGTATGTAGTATCTTCCTTTTAAGGAGCAAAAAACAAAAGTCAAGGGGACTAAAGTATGTAGTACATTCTCTTTACGCGTCGGAAAGACCAGAGTACGTACATTCTTTTTGGGGAGTTAATAAGAAAACAAAATAAGATTAAAGTTAGAAAGATTAAAGTACCTAGTACCTTTCTACCAACAATATAATTAAAACCTAAAAAAGATTTACGTACCTAGTACCTTCCTTCCATGAAAAAATTGAAACCTAGAGGGACTAGAGTACTTAATACCTTCCCTTTATGAGGAAAAATAAAGACTGAAAAAGCTAGAGTACCTAGTTCTTTCCTTCTAGCAACAAAGACTTGAGTTAGAAAGGATTAGAGTACCTAATACCTTCCTTTAAACAACATGATTAAAATCTTAAAGGATTAGAGAAATAATGAGATGACTTTATTAAGAGGGGTTATATCTTTGAAACCCTCTTCCATGAAAGTAATAAGACATATGAAATAAGAAAACTTCGGTAGAAAGATTGTATCCTCAGAGCTCCCTTCCACAAAGGATATATAACATAAGAGATAAAAATAATATAAAGAAGACTTCTTTAGAAGGGTTAAATACCTTTAGCAAGGATCAGGAAACCTCAGAAGGATTTGAGTACGTAGTACCTTCCTTCTAAGGAGCAAAAAACTAAAGTTGAGGAGATTGAAGTATATAGTACCTCCCTTTATGCCTTAGAAGGTTGAAGTACACAGTACCTTCCTTTTTCTTTCGAGGAGCAAAAAATAAAAACTAGAAGAATTAAAGTACATAGTACCTTTCCCTCACGCCTAAAAAGAATGGAGTACATAGTATTTTCCTTCGAGGAGTAGAAAACATAAGTGGAGGGGATTGAAATATGTTGTACCTTTCCCTCATTCATCAGAAGGATTGTAGTACGTAATACCTTCCTTCTGATGAGTAAAAAATAGAAGCCAGAGGGATTGAAGTACATAATACATTCCATTCATACTTGTTGTGTAATTACTAAGCACAAAATTAAGTGCAAGTATACGCTATCATAACAAGTAATATAGGGACTATAAGTCAGATGTTGAACCTATAAGGTTATATAGGGACTATAAGTCAGATGTTATATTATCTTCAATCAAGTACTAAAATTATATCTTTAAGTAATTATCTAGAAAATCAAATCCTTAGATTTCAAAATAATTCAATAACTAATTTAGAACACGAAAAAGAAATAACACAACTCTAATATTTCAAGGAAAAAGCAATATAGAGAAAGCCTATGATTAATTACTATTCTCTAATATATTTTCTAAAAACTAATCTTTTAATATTTAAATCCCTCAATTCTTATTATTGATCAAGCATTAATATATTCACAAGAGCCTCTCAAGGTCAGGTAAGTCTATCTTAATTTACCAAGTACTTATATCTCATGGTAATTACAATAAATTAGCATTCATTAAGAACAAGTCTTATTGATCATACATGCTAATTAGGTATATCTCTATCCTAAATTAGAACTTGTAAATTTCTCGATAATCATGCATCAAATTATCAAGGTCTAAATATAATGATGTCTCTTTCAAGTTTATCAAAGTATTACCAATTCAATCACAACAATGGTCAGATATAATAAAGCATTAAGAACAGATAGTTTGACTAACAAGAATTGAGTTCAAATAAATATTAAAAAGATCTAACAATTAAACATATATATTGAATTCAAGTAATATTCTTAGAAAAAAAATTAGTTCATGATTACAAGAGAATTATGGCTAGAAAATAAAATAAACATGATACAACAAAAAGTAAACCATTATAGATATCAAATTGTAGTTAGTTGATCCATAAAAAATTCATCAATGATCTCTTACTTCGTTGAATTGCCTTTGTTTCTTTCTATAAAATAACTCTAATTATGCTCAAATTGCTCTCTAAGACTTATATTGTATGTTCTTCTATGGCTGAAACGAGTGGCATTTGTATAGGAATTGATTGGAGTCTTAGAGTTGAATTTCTCTTTACTTCAAGAAACGTCACATTGTTGTAGTGAAATTTCTCCACCACTGCAGCACTAATGTGTTTTATTCCTTCGTTGTAGTGCTACCTCTTCACCGTTATAGTGCTATGATATTGTTGCAATGCTACATCTTTATCACTGTGACATTTTTGCAATTAAATTAGGTCTTTTGTGCACTCGCGTTGTTAGGGCAAAAATCATTTTTCGCTGCAGCAAAGTTGGCTTGAAAAAACCATTGCAGCAGCAAGTACTTCACCACTGGGGTGGTGACTCAACAATTTTGATTTCTTTGAATTTTAGTCCAACAAAAGACACCACCCAAGTACAAAGACCCAGGATGTCTCATAATCTCCTGCCAAATTGGGACACATGAGTTTGGTCAAGCTTTGTTGGACTTAGGAGAAAGTGTAAATTTAATGTCTTATTCTATTTACTTGCAATTGGGACTTGGTGAGATTAAACCAACATCTGTAGTCTTACAATTAGTTGACCAATCAATCAAGAAACCATGAGGAATAGTAGAATATGTTTTGTTGCAAATTGATAAATTTTACTATCCTGTTGATTTTCTTGTTTTAGATACTCATTCTATTGTTAACATAGAGTCAAAAATCCCTCTTATTTTGGGGAGACCTTTTCTTGCCACTGCTAACACTCTTATTAATTGCAAAAATGGTCTAATGAAATTATCTTTTGGGAATATGACTCTTGAGGTGAATATTTTCAATATTGGCAAACAACCACGAGAAAAAGACGAATGCTATCATTCATATATGATAAACACACTTGTAGCGGAGGAAGCTTATAAAACTCATGGCTCTAATTCTTTAAAAAACCTTCTCAATTTTGATTTTGAAGAATTTTATTATCCTAATGTAAAAACTGATGTGTGTAGTATTTTTGACTCATAGGATAAAGGGACTCGATTTTGGTAGCTACGCTTCAAAGAGTTGCCACGAGAGAAGGAGAAACTAAAATCATCAAACCTCGAGACACCACAAGTTGAGCTTTCTCTACTACTCAAAGGTTTGAAACACGCATCTTGGGACAAGGTGATACATTTCCTATTATTATTTCTTCTAAACTTAGTGTTGAACAAGAGGAAAAATTGATAAAATTGTTAAAAGAACATAAGTCTGCACTATTTTAGACCATAGCTGATATTAAAGGTATTTCTCCATTGATATACTCTCATAGAATTCATTTAGAGGAAGGTGCCCAACCTCGTAGGGACCCACAAAGAAGACTTAACCTAACAATGAAAGAAATAGTGAAGAAAGAGGTCTTGAAACTATTAGATGCGGGTATAATCTATCCAATTTCTGATAGTCAATGGGTAAGTCCAACTCAAGTAGATCCTAAGAAATCTGGAGTTACTGTTGTGGAAAATGAGAATGGAATACCTGTTCCAACTAGGGTGGTAAGTGGTTGGCGAATGTGTATTGATTATAGAAAATTAAACACAGCCATTAGGAAAGACAATTTTCCATTGCTTTTTATCGACCAAATTTTAGAACATATAGCTGAATATCCTTTTTATTGCTTTCTTGATGGGTATTCAGGATATTACCAGATTGAGATAGCTATAGAAGATCAAGAAAAAATCACTTTTACATGCCCTTTTGGTTCTTATGCTTTTTGTAGAATACCATTTGGATTATGTAATGCACCAGCTACTTTTCAATGTTGTATGTTGAGTATTTTCTCTGATATAGTTGAAAAATGCATGAAAGTTTTTATGGATGATTTGACTATTTTTGGTAATTCTTTTGATTTATGACTACTTAACTTGAAAGCTGTTTTGAGTACGTATGAAGAAAAATGACTCGTACTAAATTGGGAGAAATTTCATTTTATGGTATCTTCAGGAATCGTTTTGGGCTATATTGTATATGAAAGAGGGATAGAGGTTTACAAGGCCAAAATTGAATTAATCTCTAAATTACCTACACCCAAAACGGTAAAAGATGTCCGATCTTTTCTTGGACACGCTGTCTTTTACAAAAGGTTTATACAAAATTTCTCTGTCATATCTAGACCATTGTGTAACCGTTTGCTAGAAGATACAGAATTTACATGGACACAAGAGTGTGAGGAGGCATTCTGAACACTCATTGCCAAACTCACCACGCTCCTATCATGCAATCACCGAATTGGAACCTCCCATTTAAAATTATGTATGATGCAAGTAATTGTGCTGTATGAGCAGTTCTTGGGCAACGTAGGGAGGGAAAACCCTTTGTTGTTTATTATGCTAGTAGGACTTTGAATGATGCTCAAATGAATTACATTACTACTGAAGAAGAACTATTAGATATTGTTTTTAACTTAGACAAATTTCATTCTTATTTGATTGGTTCACCTATTATTATTTTTACTGACCACGCAACCCTTAAGTACCTTCTTTCTACGAAGAATACTAAAGCCCGTTGAATTAGGTGAATTCTTTTTTTGCGGGAATTTGATCTAACCATCAAGGATAAGAAAGGCGTTGAGAATGTTGTTACTGATCATCTATCCCGCCTTGAGTTCACTGACTCCACTGATCTACCACCCATTCGAGTTGATTTTCCTAATGAACATCTTTTTACTATAAGCCAATACCTTGGTATGCACATATCGTAAATTATTTGGTTTGTGGTGAACTTCGATCTAACTGTAGTGCACAAGATAAGCGTAAGTTCTTGGTTGAGGTACGTAATTTTTATTGGGACGATCCATATCTTTTTAAATACTGTTATGACCAAATTATGAGACGTTACATTCCTGAAAGTGAAGTTTTTAGTGTCTTAAATTTTTGTCATAGTGCTGCTTGTGGTGGTCATTTTTCTATAAAGAAGACAGCTGTGAAAAATTTACAGTGTGGTCTTTTCTGGCCCACTTTGTTCAAAGACACTAATAATTTTTATCGTTTCTATGAAAGATGTCAAAAGTTTGGTGCTTTATCTCGAAGACATATGATGCCTCTTAGCCCTATTTTTGTTATCGAGATATTTGATTGTTGGGGTATCAATTTTATGGGTCAGTTTCCCTAATCCTTCGGCTACTTTTACATTATTTTAGCTGTTGACTATGTATCGAAATGGGTGGAGGCTGTAGCTTGTGGTACTAATGATAATACAACTGTGGTAAAATTCTTTAAAAAAAATGTGTTATCTAGGTACGGTATGCCACGTATCATTATTAGTGACCAAGGAACACATTATGGGCATATCGCACTGCATACAAAACCTCTTAACCCTATTCTTGTTATCAAGATATTTGATTATTGGGATATCAATTTTATGGGTCCTTTTCCCTAATTTTTTGGCTACCTTTACATCATTTTAGTTTGAGACTGTATCAAAATGGGTGGAGGCTGTAGTTTGTCGTACTAATGATAATACAACTCTGGTAAAATTTTTAAAAGAAAATGTATTATCTAGGTACGGTACGCCACGTGTCATCATTAGTGACCAAGGAACACATTTTTGTAATCGTTCTTTTGAAGCTTTGATGCGCAGGTATAGTGTTCTTCACAAAGTCTCCACTGCATATTATCCACAGATAAATGGACAAGCCGAGCTAGCAAATAGAGAGGTTAAACAGATTTTGAAAAAGACGGTTAACCCAAATCACAAAGATTGGTCTCTATGCCTTTCTGATGCATTATGGGCATATCGCACTGCATACAAAATCATCTTAGGAATGTCTCCATACCGACTTGTTTATGGGAAAGCCTACAATTTACCTGTTGAGTTAGAGCATAAAGCTTATTGGGCTGTTAAAGCCCTTAACTTTGATTTGAATGCTACAAGTCTCCAGAGAAAGTTATAATTGTCAGAAATAGAAGAGCTAAGAAATGACGCATATGACAACTCCAGAATTTACAAAGCTAAAATGAAAGTGGTTCATGACAAACAGATCTTAAGGAAACACTTTAAGCCAAATCAACGGGTCTATCTTTATGATTCTCGATTGTATTTACACTCTGGAAAGTTGAGATCTCGATGGACTGGTCCATTTATGGTGAGGCACATTTTTCTTAATGGTGCTGTCAAAATTGAAGGCCCCACTGATGAGCAAACTTTCAAAGTGAATAGACAGTGGCTGAAAAGCTATGTAAAAAAGGTAGATCACTCTATGTACCTAGATGAGATCCCTCTTATGGATCCTGTCTATCATACTTGATCAGGTTCAATCTATCTGTACCATATTTTATATTTTGTCTATATTTTATCTTTTGACTTTTTATTTTTGCTTTTATTTTCTTTCACATTTTATTTTACTTTATTTTCTTCTTCATTGTGATTTTTTTTTTGGTCAAGTAGCGGATACGGTACTCCGAGACTATTAAAGTCAATTTCTCAATTCCCTAAAAACTGTCCCTCAAACTATGCATTCATCTTTTTCTTTCTTTCAAAATGGATCGCATTCTTGCCAACCTTAAAAAATGTTTTCCTTCATTGCCTCAAAATGCTTTACTTAAGATTTACAAAGCACGGTGTGAAAGACTAAGGCTATTGATATTGGGTAATATCCTTGTGGATCTACGTTGGTTAATTGAACCCAATGTTCGATTATCTGGTGAATCTGCAAATGATTTTGTTTCTCATATGCTTGGTCTTGGAAGAAGATCGTATGCCAAAAGCCGACGAGCAAATAGATTATAAGTCTGTCATAAATGTGCTCAATGAAATTGTAACCGGAGTTGTCATTCTTTAAGATTTGCATCTAGAAATCGAGAAGATAAAATTCAGTTCATTAAAGATAGATTGAGTAAAGAGTCTTTGGATAATATCCTATTGACTATTGAGACGCATCCCTGTGGGCTCGTGCAACGTGAACTTCTCGATTTATGAGACAAATTCAAAAATGAACATCAACGGTATAGTCTCGGGAATCCTATAAATACATGTGAGCCACAATCACAACTACTTGTAAATACATGTGTTTTAAATTCAAATTTTTATTTTATTTTATTTTATAAATAGTATGGCTACTCATGTAGATGTCTTGAATTCAAATCTTTTTGTTCAATAATGCATGTGGGTCATTATGTTTAAATTTTTATGTTTTATTTTTAACTCTCTTCTGATAAACTGTCAGATTACCACAATCATTGTTATTATTTTGCACTCTATAAATACAGCACCTCATTTTCTTCATTTTCATATATTGAGATAAAGATGAGTGTAGATATGGAGGAAACCCAGTTCAACAATTCTGAAATATATGTGTATTTTGTGGATCTAGTCCTGGGAGAAATAAAGTGTTTGTAGAAGCAGCAAACAATCTAGGAAAAGCATTAGCTGTAAGAAAATTTCATTTGATTTATGGATGGGGTAGCCTTGGGTTAATGGGGCATGTGTCAACTGCTGCACATTTAGGAGGAAGTCAAGTTTTAGGTATTATTCCTACAGCTTTAGCCGTGGGAAACCTGATTGGGAAAACAATAAGGGAAGAATTATGAGCCTCATCCATGCATGAACATATAGCTAGAATGCTTTACAATGCAAAGGCTTTTATTGTTTTACCAGGTGGTTTTGGTACCTTGGAAGAAATTTTTTAAATTGCCTCTTAGGCCTAGCTGAATATGCACCGAAAACCCATAGGTTTGTTGAATGTTAATAACTATTTTGATTGCTTACTTTGTTTTCTTGATAAAGCGATGGAACAGAATTTTATTTCACAATCGGCGCACAGATCCTCATTTTTGCCACCAATGCGGATGAATTGATTGACAAATTACAAGTAGTTACCTATGAACCTGAACCAGCAATAACTCAAATCGATTGGTCAGTGGGCCTTAACAAGCGAAAATTGAATCCGACACTTCGTTTGTAAATATTTCTTTGCTTTATTTATTTATCAGCATCATCATTTTAGTTTATATTTGCTTAAGTGTCTCTCAAATTTGTTTCTTTCGAATAACTGGCATTTCAGGTAATGTCTCCTATATTTTATCTCTTTCTATTTAAACATTGAGAACAATGTTTCATTTGATTTAGGGGAGGATAGTAGACATAAGTTGCATTTTGGATTCTAAAAAAAAAAATTGTGGTTTGACATTTGATTAAAATGGTAGAGTAAAGAGTTCATTCTTGAACTCTTGAGACGCATTCTAGGTCAAATTAGAATGGCAAAGTGTCACGCCCTAGACCCAAAAAATCTGACACACGACATCATTTACATTCATTCAATAATATATAAACATTCATTTCAATTTTATTTTTTTTCAGAATTATAACAATTGAATTATGACTGGGACAATTAATAACCTGGAGATACACAGAGTTTTCTCAGAGATTAACACTCTACTACGTCACCAGTAGCAACTTTGTTACCGGAAGCCCAGAATCTATTCATTGCAAATTCTTACTTAAAATCAACCAATAACCACACTTGGCGAAACTTAAACCAAATCCAACCACACACAATAAAATAATACATAAGTATTTATTCAATAGGGACAAATCAAATATCTTACCCCACGTGTCCCCAAATGAAACACTCAATAACCTAACAACTTAAGGAACCCAAGAAACAGTAGAAGCCTTGGCAAATTCGCTAAGCACACATGTACCTTATTTACCTGAAATCACCATAAACTATAATGAGTATAAAACTCAGTAAGCATACTAGTTTTTCATATATCAAATACAAATACATATATGTACACAATGCATATGTATGATATGCTGTGATCAATCAAAATCATAATCTTATTAAATCACATGTCATGTAAGCGCTTACACATTCTTTCAAAACATATAATAGGAATACCATCACTCAACTACTACTTAGTAGGACTTACATATCACATAATGAGTTAAATGTCACTCGTAGGTGACATACCATATGAGAGGAATAGTACAAGTGAGGTTTTTAAATTACACATATATAATGCTCATGCCCGAAGGTAAAAGCCAAACCCTCACCCTAATCATCAGTGAGTTCTCTCACATACACCAATACGCCACCACACAAATGTGATGACTCACTCTTCCTTTAGGTACCAATAGGATCCTCCCTACATACGGAACATATAACATATACCAATCCCAAAGGAAAGGCCACACATAAAGGCTCCACAAATCACATAAAATGCCTACTCAGTTAACAGTGAGTTCAAGCATCCTTAAAATACAAAATATTTCTCATGGACATATTACACTTCAAACGCTCTCTTTGTTAAACACATTTCACTTTGAAAGATCACTTTCAAAAACACATATGTCATGTATGTCCATGCTCACATTCATAAATACATATTTTCACATTTCATATCAAAATATTCTTTGACATAACATAAACATATTCCTAACCACATTTACAAAATCATACAAAATAATTCCTATGTTTATTGTGATTTCAGTAAAAAGGCTAGTATACTTACCTCTTAGCACTTTCAGCTACAAAGCTTAAATTTTCTTAACCTATCAATAGAGATCAATCCTTTCATAAGCCTCACAATTCACGTAAAATACTTTAAATAGCTAACAAAATTATACAAAATGCATTTATTACATCAAATTGGTCTAAATACTTGGTTTCTCAAAACCCACCATTCTGACCACTTACACTTAAAAAAAAATTATAATACATCAAATGATGTCCTATTACTCCAAAATCAGACTATATCATCCTTGACTCATTTATACTTCTTATATATGAATATTATATCAAAATGCCTACAAAATCCATTCCATACACACCATCGAATCCAAACTACTAACCTGACAGGATCGAGATATTTATTGCACAGTATTCAATCTCCCAATTTTATAAAATCATATACTAACTTAAAAATTATAAAATTATCCCAAAGTTACTCTTAACACATATCGCAATCCATGATAAATATTACACTTCAAAATCACTGCTAAAAGTATTTTAAAACTATTTTATTCTATAGCTTTGAATATCTGTTAATCAAATACTACAATGAGCTGACACTTTTTAGAAACTCAAAACCATTTAACCACATTGATCTAAATTATCAATTTTGAGTATATCATATTAGACATATAAAATTATCATATTTCATAAATTTGTAATTTTTTAAGATCATTAAGTAGATTAAAAATTATTTGTCACTGTATCATACTGTTCACACAGGAAATTTTCAGAATTTTAGGGTCATTTTGGTAAATTCACAACAAATTCAATTTCTGGAATTTTCAATCGATTCAAAGTCTTAAACGATCCTAAACATTTCTAATTCCATATACTCAAAATTTAAAATCAGAATCGAATCTTAACAATTTATAAAATTCATGGATCAAGAGACTATCAAGTAAAAATTCTGCAATTCATCAAGATTTATCAAGCTATCTACATAGATCATCATCAATTCTCACAATATCTTACGAAACATACATCAAATCCTCAATTTTATATATTTTCAGGAATTAAAATTAAAGGAATTAACTTAATTAACACCAATAAATTGAGAAATGGTTGTGATATACATCTTAAAATCTAAAATTCCAATTTCTTCTTCTTCTTCTCTTTCTCTCCCCTCTATTTCTCTCTTCTCTCTCTCTAAAGGGATAGCTCGACCCAAAAATGAGTAAATTAGGGTTTCAAAAGTGTATTTTTATACTAAGAGGCTAATATTTGATATTTATAAATTTGCCCCTAAAACGTTCAAAGTATTACAATTTGGTCCCTAAAATAAATCTAAAGTCTTGCAATTAAACTCAATACTAATAGTATGTCCTTAACCTATATAAACACTACTAATAACAATACATAAATCAAATATCACCCACATACAAATAAAATATGTAAATAAACTTATTCTTGCCGATTATGGATATTGGTTACTACACAAAGTAAGGAGTTTTATTTCTAACTTTTGAAACGCATTTTAACTAACTTTTTATTGTTTTATTTTATGTTTCATATATTGTTGTTTATTGCTTGTAGTCTTGGTAATTCTTGTATAAAGGAATTTGCTTTTCTGCCTAGGTATGATTTCAAAATTGTATAGGTTGAGTCACTATTTCTATTTAGGTTACTAAAGAATGACTTCCAAAATATTTTTTAACACAATGCTAAGCCTTGTAGTACGATGAATAATATAATTTATATAGCCAAGAGAATTCCTATGTTTAAGTATATATTTTTCTAATCTCACATATCATTTGTGAGTAAGTGAAAATGTTGAGAAAACAACTTATGAACCTTCATTGATCATTTGAATTGGTTAATTTTTGTTTAGATTGATATTATTTGAATTAAGGGATAACTTCGTTGCATTTGTGTATAATATATTTTGATGAGAAACTTTTTTTTTACTTTGTAATGTTTCTTTGTATTCTTCAAAAATAAAAAATAATCGAAAAAAACAAAATACCAAAAAAAATGAAAAAAAAACTGAGAATCAATTCAATTTAATAAAGTTTTCATTCAATTTGAGAAGATAAATTTGTTTTGTAAGGCGGTTTTCTCACCAAGCTATATTGGTATTATTCTTATAAGACAATTGAAGTCCTAAAGCTAGTACATGTTAAGAATAATTGACTTCTAAACAATTAATTTTTCTATCTTTAGATCAATATTAGTTTATATGTCTATCCTTAAAATTGATTTTTTCTTAAGTGCTTAACTATTTTCTAACTCTATGAGAGAAATTCTAATCCTTTAAACAATTATACACTTATCAGGATATGGAGTTGAAGCTTTTACTTGGAGAAATTTTTAAGGCTATATCTGTTATGGTTTGTGATAAGATGGTTATGGCTTAGTTCAGATACACACAATTTTTGAAAGTTATAATTGAAAAAACTATAATAGCACCAGTGATCTTGAACTGATTTTTTGTTTGAAATGCTTAGGTAGTTTTGCATATTCTATTTACGCTTGAATTGCTAGAGACTAGCAATAAGCTGGTTGGGGGCTATGATGAATACATAAAAATGCATATTTGTTAAGAGATTCAATCACCATTTAATGTCACTAAATTTAGCATTTTCTTATATTTTTAGCTTAAAATAAAGTGTTCTCCTTAAATTGTGATTAATAAATGTTATTTGCATAAGTTTAGGTAAAATTAACATAACTCTCAATGTAGAAATTGAAATAAATAAATTCTTGAACCTAGAGCAACATGACTCAATCTTACACAAACTTGAAGAATAGTTGAAAAGCCAAATCCAATATGTTATGGGCCAAAAATTGAGATACAATAGAATCGGGCTACAACTTCTACTCAGCATGACCCAACTCATGTATTTGGACCATATCTCACAAAATATGTACTCAATTGGTATAATTCTTAAAGCTGTGAAATACTGACTTAATTATCAACAACTTTTATGTTGATGGTAAAGTCCAAATCAATCCTTATCATGGACCAAATTCCATTACAAGTAGGTAAAAGGGTTGTTAGCTAAAATATGATGTATCTTTGAAAGTTTGCTTATATCTCATTGGATACGCATCAAATTTGCATAAACCCAGTGCCTATGGAAAGAAGAGACAAAATTATACAACTTTTATGTTGGCCACAGAGGCTACCTCGGTCATTTACATTATCAAAAATATGCTGCAAGTTGTCTATTTTATTTTCTATAATCGAGAGGTTATAATTCTCAGGTCTCATATATATTCAGTCATGTTTTTCTTATATAATTCTTATTGAATTATAATTGTTATTGGTTACATTATTTATATGTTAATCTTTTACTGCAATATTGTCGATTGATATATTGTCGATCTTAGATAACATATAAAGACAATAAATGTTTGATATTCAAGTTGATCTTTTACTGCAATATTGTCAAAATGATATATTGTCGATCTTAGATAACTTGTATAAATGAACATGATTTGTGTTAATATTTGCAAAAAAGTTTAGTCATATCAAATACATGTGTTATCAAACATGCTATATTTTATATATCTTTCGATTGATTGTTTAGATGTAAAACTATCAATTGAGTTATAAATATTGAATCAAAGTGCAGAGTAGATTTATAAAGCATAAATGTGATTCTCAAAGCCCTGTTTAAATCATCATAAGACATTTTCCTCAATTCATAAACAATTCTATCTCATCCACTTAAACCAATTAATTAATTTTCTCATTTGCTACTACTTTAATATTTTACTTCACCAACCTATTTTGCTAAAAGCTTTCTCGTGGGATCAACACCTCAATCTATACTGCGATAACCACATTATATTTTGAGCGTAAACAGTTAGCACTAATAAAAGTTAACAGGTTATAAGAATTAGTGAAATCTAATGTGTTAGAGCTTTATTTAAAATAGGACAAAGACTTGAGAATATATTAGTAATGACGTAGTTGCAAAGAGTTACAAATTGTGCTAAGAAATATCATTATGCAAATATGTTCTCAAATACTATGTTCTTGAGCTATCTTCACTGATGCAGGTTTGTCAGTAAAGACTTTAATATATATATATATATATCTCAGTGTATGTCTATATCTGGATGGTTCATATGATAAGTCTTAGCAGACCATGAGTCTAGTAGAAACTCGTATAGAGATATAGGTATTCAGTAAGGACTAAATACTAAATAGACTCATGATGACTTCTAATAGAAATCTCATAAAGTCGTCAATTGAGGGTCTTCTCGAGTTGAGTAGTATTTGTGATCCTTTAACCTGAGCACCACGGTGGGTTTGTGAGTGATCCACCACACTTTGGTTCCACAAATATCAGAAACCTTTCATAATTTGATCGTTGGGTGTTGCTGAGTATAGTCCAATGCTCATAGAGTTTGATGTGCGTAGATTTGGGATCTATCAACCCATTTAGGTGAGTAATATTTCCTAATGCTCCAAGATTGTGTTTCAAAAAGTCTTATAGCTATAAGTAGTAAAACCTAGAAAAAAGAGTTTTTCTTAAGAATAAATAATATCGCAAAAGTATTTTCAGATATTATTTATTAAAATACAAATCTGAAAATAAGTTTACGATCAAGCGTATAAACATTTGACAGTGTTGATTTATATCTCCGCTCTTCTAGGATATATATGATAAAAGGATTATAAAGATATGTTATAACCTCAGCTTGTATAGTCTAACACGATATTTTGTGATATCTATAACATGTGAGTAGGACATTGTTCACGAATGTATAGAAAAATTTCATATGAAAAACTGGGCATGGACCTAGAGAGTCTCACAATATGAAGTGTACTCATTGTGCACCGAGGTAGCATATTAACAGTTTGATCCAAGAAATTTCAAAAAAATGAAAATATGTTTCAAGGGTTCCTCAGGATGTGTATTTGTCAAGAATTAAATGTTAACTACATCACATAATTAGTTGACAAGAATTGTTAACCAATAGGATGTTGACAAGTGACACAATATTGTCCATAAATTATTTTTACCTTAAAATTACTAATTTACCTTTATAGTAAAAATAGGTGGGGTAAAAGTAATTATTCAAAAATAGTTTTTGAATAATTAATATAAAATTCATTTATTATCATTATTACAAAAGGATAAACATTAATTATGGCAATTGTATAATTTAACTAATGAGGGACCTTAATGTTGGCCATTGATTACTTAAAATAATTAAAGATATTCTAACATTATGTAAAGGAATATCTTGCCGAGCATTTTTAAGTGTTTTGGCAAATATAATTAAGTGGCATGGGTAACAATTATAAATGTGGGGAGAGCACTTTGATGAGTCATTGTTTGAACAAAAATCAAAAGAGGCTCTCATTCATTTAATGTGTGTGCAAGCTTTCTATGTATGAGAGAGTTGTGAAAGAGAATAAGTTAAGTGTTTCTCCTAAGTGTTCTATACCAAGGCTTGTGTGAGAACAAAAGCCAAAAATATTTTATTTATCTCATATCTCATAAGAAACAAAAACAAAAGGAATCAAAGTGTTTGAGAGGTTAATACCTATTGCTGAAAATTTTGTGGTTGCCATTCTAGATTCATAATTCCACCATTTTTATTGTGAACTAGAATTATTCAACATTATACTTCAAGGTGAGTTCAAGACTTGGAGATTGCAACTCTTAAAGAATTGAAAGCTACCTTCAATCCGGGTAAATTTTCTCACTTGTAATTTAGTTTAATTAATATATAATCATATATAAGATATATATGTATGATTATATTGATTAAGTGTAATATATATATATATATATGATACTTCTGCTGTGTGTAATAAAATTTAAAATTATACATACACTCTATTATCACACACTCACTTAACAATATAGATGTAGATTCACTAGGTATTCTTATTTAATCGAGTCAAATTGTGTCATATGATAAGTGTAAGGCCTTCCCCCCTATAGGATTATGATAATTAAAGAATAGTCATATGTCTTAAGATCAGTTTGGAAGTTTTAAAAGACTTCTTTGGAATGGTCTAGTACCTTTACTGATAAGCACCTATATCGAAAAGACTTTTAAAAATATGATTCAAAATCACATCCAAAACATAGGAAGTGTATTTATCTTATTTGATTTCTCGAATTTTGCATTCAATTAATACTTTAAAAAGCAACACTTTATTAGAATTTTTATCATAAGAAGTAAAACGGAGGAAGTAACACCGATTATTGGGTACTTCTTCCTCTTTCGAATCTATTATAAGGGGAATAATGCCTTACAAGTTACACAAAAATGGGATCTTGAAAAGATTGTATGTAGGAACCTTCACAAAGATGAAACTAATGAAGAGTAAGAAATAAAAAAGGGGAAGTCATACTTAGTTTTGTTTTTTTATATTTCAGATGTATGGAAAAAGACTATGTATTTTTTTTACACATGATAGCATAAATCGTTAAGTAAATGATTGTATGATTATTATATCACATACATGATGTATTCCTTTTACATGATATTATTTAAGGACTAAATTACAAATGGAAGAAAATATTATTACTTCTATAACAATTTAGGCAAAAATTGAAGGATTGCGATGAAAATGTCTTTGGGCAGAAACTAAAAGCTCAAAATGTATCGTTTCTCTCATCGATTCAAGCTAGACAGACGCTGATATGTGGAAGGAATAAACCATGCATGCATCCGTTTATTAGATCAAAAATATCACTGGTATTCAAAGGGAGTATATTGTTGAAAACAACAACACCAGGAAAAGCACGAGAAAAATAAAAGTTTTTTTTAAATACGTGGCACTCGCTGATTGGTAAGTGAAAGAGTGTATGTTTCTGCGCACTCCTTCACTTATGGGATGGACACCTGTTTGGCTCACTATATAGATAGCCTAAACAACTAGCACAAAGCCTAACCTTTGAGAAGGCTAGACCCAGATTTCAAATCCAATACATTAGGTAATTGGATCCATCAACCTATGAGTCCCACAAATAGATTATGTGAGTCATTAAGAGGTGGAAACAGATTAAACTTTAAATCATATTTACATTTTAATTACTTAATTATTGTTCTATATAAAGAAAGATCTTTCACAAGTGGAGGAATCTCGCTTAAATCTTTTTTATTTATTAATAACTTTGAAACAAATTAAAATTTTTAATTAATTCAAGTTGAATTAAACTCATAATTTGATGAGGATTCAAATTCATACATTCATACTTTGATGCAGATTAGAATTTGTACACTATAAATAAATAGGCAACCTTACCCATAATTCATTCTATTCACAATACAAGATTCACATTATTCGACTAGCCATTAATTTATTTAGTTTATTTCATTAATTTTTATTGAATATTAAGAGCATTATGCTTGTTTTTGCAATACTCTCACATACTAACATCATCTTTTTTAAATAAATATTGACTTGAGCATGAGAGTATTTTTTTTTATAAGAGAACGATGCATTCTTATAAATTTAAGTAAGCAAGGACATGACAAACAATTCGGAGTTCTAAAACATTGGAGCTTTCAATAATTATTATGTTTTGTTAGGTAATTACAACTAGGGATATAAGTGGATCAAATTTGGGATAAATATCCCAAAATCTATATCCACAATAGCTTCGAAAATAAAATTTCAAATTTTTTTCAAATTCATTGCAAAGTTTAAATTTCATTATCAAACTTGCTTTATCAGATATACAATCTTTACGGAACCCATGACATATTATTTATAGATTTTAAACAGGTTGTAACATTAATATAATAAAAACTATAAAATCATAACCTTAAAAATAAAATCCATAAAATAAATCAATCAACATCATATCACTAATTTAAGTTCAAAAGACATAATAATAATTTGATTAATATTTAAATTAGTCTCAAAATATGAAATACAAAAGCACATGAACAACTCAATTTTTGACAGTTGAAATACAAATTCACCGACTAAATGAAATCCTTTCAAACACAAATTCAAGTTTAGTTTTCTCAAAGAACTAAACTTGACCAACATCACACTTGGTTTGTTTGATAAATTTCACATAAAAGTTTCTTTGTTTGTGAACATATATGCTTTTATATTTGTGTGACTAATCTCACAAAATTTTTTCAAAAGACGATTTATTTTGTCATCTTTTTGTTAGAACGATTAAAACTTAATTAGATATAATTATTTGTATTTGTGTGACTAATCTCACAAAAAGTTTTTAAAAGACGATTTGTTTTGTTATCTGTTTGTTAGAAACGATTAAAACCTAAATAGATATAATTGAATCGTTGCACCTTTTAAGCTTATTATATACATTCTTAATAGAGATTTGTAAGTATTTATATTAATAATTATAAAATATTTGTTCAAAATGTTCATGAACAGCTTGAGCTCATTTGAAAATTTGAAAAATTAAAAAATTAAGATAAGAATGTTTATTAGAGAACTGTAGGTAAATCTATCGGTATTATGCTAAATATTTACTGAATATAAGAAATGGGCTATTCTTTTATTAAAGTATTTCGGTTGCAATTTATTTTTATATAAAACTTTTGTGTTTGTGTATAATCTCAATTAAAAGAAGTTAAAATAGGTTGTATTCGTGAATATTTCATTCAATTTATATCTCTAAATTCATTATGATTTTTAATTTTGTGTATCAAACTCATTTTAAATTTGATTTGAGATTTATTAAATTGTTTTTGACAAGGTCGACTTCGGGTTATAGCGAGTTTGTAGATTAGGAGGTCATTTTTCCATTCCTACTTATAACTAAAAAAAATTGCATGTAATAAAAAGTGGCAATAAAAATCATATGAATATTATTTTAGTATTAATTTATATAGTTAAATATTTTTTGAAATAATTTTTATTAATCTAATATAAAAAAATTAATAAAGGCTTGTAAAAATATTGATTTTAAGTGATTTATATTGAAAAAAAAACAAATGCTTATATTTAAATGCTAAGGAAAAAAAAGTTATTTAAATTTAGCCATTTAACTAATACTAGGGAGGGGGATTCACACTCAAAATTTCTACTTTAGTGGAGGAATGCAATGCAAGCCCCTTATTATTGGGCAATTTAAGCCAATGCTAAAATAATTTTAAAAAATTAAATATAAAAAATTGGTTAAACAACATTTATAGGAAAATGATTAGAAATAATTGTTTTTAAAATTATAAATATTTTATAACAAAAAATTATTTGGTTAATTTTTATTAGCCAAAAAAATAATATATGGATAAGATTACCCCGATGAATAACGTAACTAAAAAAATTTATTGTTTGATTGTTGAGCTATAAAATCAACAAAAAATAAATGGTTATTACTATTTAAATAGATTTGAAAAGATACTCTATAGATTGAAAATAAATAATTTTGTGAGTAAAAGTTTAAATTTTAGGTTTTTAGGGTTTGAATTTTTTGAATTTCACATTTTTTATATATATTTGTATAATGTCACATATACCATAATATTATTTTTTTGATTCTATAGTGTGCATTTAAAAAAATAAACTATATTAGCTATCATATTTTCTTAAAAACTATTATATATCCGTATCTCTATAGCTATCACATTTCTATAAGAATCTATCAAAATTTTTTGTTGATTATTTTATTTTTAATAAAAATTAATATTATTTTATTCTTAATTTTGTACTAAATATAATAATTTATATTTATTAGTTGATTACTATGTATTAAATTTACTTGATTTTTGTGTTTTAAAAAATTGAGTTTAAGAAAATATTTGATAAATTTAGAATTATATATAAAAGATATTTAATTGTTTAGAATTTGGATATAAATTTTATTAAATATTTTTTTCGATAATTTAATAATAAATAAGTATTTTTAACAATATATAACTAAACGATATAATATTTTAAAGAGTTTTTTAATTGATAATTAAATAATTAATGTCTTTTTTTTTCTTAAAAATTTTATTTAAAAAATTCAATTAAATGAGTCAACCAAATTAAAAAGTTTGATTCGATTTAATTTAATTTTAATATTAAATTCAAGTTTAATTTATTTTATTTGAAACCAATCAATTCAATTTGATTCAATTCAAATAACAAAAAAATACACTAAAAGTATTAAAAAAATAAAAAATCAAATTAATTAAGTTCTGTTTTAAAAGATAGAATCGATCATTCTAATTTATTAAAACTGATTAATTTCAGTTTAACTTACCTATCCTTAATACTGAAATGATAAAATAACTTCTTTTTTTTGTTGCTAAAAAAGGAATTGTTTTTGAAAATTTCCAATATTATAATGCCATGTTCCGGTAATGACTGAGATGCGGGTTAATGAAAAGACACGAAAGGGTATTACAAGTCAAAGAGAAGCAGTAATAATGAACATGACCTCCACGTCTGACGTCTTCTCCTTATTTATATTTTTTCTAATTAAATAGGAGACCCCACGACCGTGTTAGCATAGTAATATTTGCAAAAAGCTTATTTTCAAAAAAAAAAAAGGAGCAAAAAGCAAACAGCGGTTGTTTCTCGTAAACTCCAATTCAATTGCATTTGTCTGAAATTCTCCTCCTGGATTTCCTCTCAGAATCTGATGGATCCTCCTCCCCTCATCGACTTCAATATCGATGACGTCGTTCACTCAGCCACATCACACTCCTACTCCGATAACCAGGGCACCAAAATCTTCGATCGCTACCTGTCGTCCTTGTCATCGTCTTCTTCAGATGATGAGGCGGCATCGCATCCGTCCAATTCGACCATCAGACGCCTCGATTACATGATGGACTTCTTAGATAGGAAGCTCTCAACAACAAATGATAACAAGAACCGAAACAGGGGCTCTGCTGGTTCTTCTTCATCCCTCCCCGAGTTCATCGGCAAGGGCGGAGACATTCCGATGTTTAAACCGCCGGTTCGGGCGGCAGTACACCCGAAGCGGCCGCCAAGTCTGGAAGTGAGGCCGCACCCGTTGAGAGAGACGCAAATCGGTTGTTTCTTAAGGACGATTGTGTGTACGGAGAAGCACTTGTGGGTGGGGGCAGAGAATGGGTTGAGAGTGTGGAATTTGAAAGACTTGTATAACGAGAGCGAGAGTGAGAATGGAGCGGCTCCGTTTAAGGAGTCAGTAAAGGGAGTGCCGTCGGTGATGTGTATGGTTGGGGATGAAGCGAGTGGAGTGATATGGAGTGGGCATAGAGATGGTAGAATCAGGTGTTGGAGGATGAATTATATTTATTTGGATGATGATGGGTTTAGAGAAGCGTTCTCTTGGCTAGCCCATCGTGGCCCTGTTCTTTCCCTTTGCATTTCCTCTTATGGTACGTCTCAATAATATCATTTCTACTATTCCTTCTCTACTTTAGTACTATTATTAGATCATGAAGCCATTTTTCAATTTGAATATTATCATTTCTGCCATTCTATGTTTAACTACATATCCTTGTTACATTACCTTAGTACTTCTCGTTATGGAAATTAGGCATGAAACCATTTCCAAGCAAGGAATTTACTTGGTCAATCTCTCTCTCTCGCGCGCATGCTCTCTCTCTTTTTTTTTTAAACCTTTTCCTTTTCCTGGTGAGGGGATCATGGAATAAACGCTTATATATCATTATTATGTGCCGTGAAGCCTTGATAAATCGATAGCCTGGTTAAAACAATTATTTCTGTTGATTCTGATAATATTGTGGCCAAACTTGTTATATATTACATTTCCAAAATATCCTTATTGTCCCAGTGATAACATAAATCAATAATTTAGTTATTGTTTGCATTGTATTCAATCTACACTCAACTGGTTCTCATGAGTTTGTTGAGAAGAATTTGACAGGGAAAGTTTGCTTCAGATATGTGGATTTTGTGTGATAAGAAAAAGGATATAAAGGGGATTAAAAAAAGGATGAAAGAGAGAGAAGGCTAAACTATAGATCTAGGTTTGAGAAATTGTGAAACTATTATAGAAATCAAAGTTTATTGAACTGAAATGATTTTCGGTAATTTTTCTTTCTGAGAATTACAAGTCTGTGGAAAAATAACTAACATGATTGAGAAGATACAAAAGACTTTGATATGATAATTAGCTTATTAACTCATCGATAAATCCAAACCTTGACAACTGGTGTTGCTCTATTAGTTTATACAGGTTTCACTGTATTTTTAAGGTTGGTGGCTAATGTTGTGACCATGCCCATATTGGAGTGTAGATTGATGGCATGATTTCACAGGGAGCAAATAGCAGAATTTGTTAGAGGAATTTCTTAAAGTTATTGTTCCATTATTGTGTATAGAGATATTATTAAATTCTAAAACTTAATATTGATTTAAAGCTAAATCAATTGTATTATGACCTATGGAGAGCATATGCCTTGCCTATATTTGGTGCAAGATCTGGACTGGAAAATTTCTTTGTCAAAAGTGGATCGCTGTTTATTTTTTGTGTTAATTTTAATGTAATGGCTTTCAGTTCGGATTTCTGTATAATTTGGGACGATGGTATAGGCTCAACCTCTTTAAATAATTGCAGTGACTAGCATTGAGTTGTTTTAGATGTTAGATAGTCTTAAGTCAAATAATGATAAAACAATATGATTATTACATATTAACATTTCTCTAACTTCTTGCTTGTCAAGATGCCTTTTCCGGTATACATATTGCTGCACCTACTTGATTGAGAATTTTCTAGAGGAATCCCGTTGCTGGTTCATTTTAGAGAATTTTGCTTTCTTGTTTCTGTCTCTTTCATGATACAACATATTGTAGCCTTGATTGTCCTATTATGTGATCTTGTTGGTACTTACCCAAATCATACAGTAAAGAGATCTACTCATTAATTAGAAAAAAGAGAAAAGGGGACTGTGCTTGGAATGTTGATAAAATAGAATCCTGGTTGTGAACAGTGATTCAGTTGCTGATAAAGAAATAGAATTCGTGGTTCAGTTCTCTTGCTTAATCACAGACAAAAGGACTTGTATTTGCCACCATTTGTTCTCATGTTTCATTTTCCTTTATTTCTTTTCTCTTTGGTCCAGGGGATCTGTGGTCAGGTTCTGAGGGTGGTGTTATCAAGGCATGGCCATGGGAAGCTATTGAAAAAGCTCTGTCTCTGACAGCAGAAGAAAGGCACATGGCTGTTTTAATAGTGGAGAGGTCATACATTGACCTTAGGAGTCAAGTTTCTGTAAATGGCTTCAGTACTATACTAACTTCAGATATTAAGAACTTATTATCTGATAATTCCAGAGCGAAAGTGTGGAGTGCTGGATTTCTGTCATTTGCACTTTGGTATGTCTACACTCTGCATACTTTTTTTGATTAATTATTATTATTTTAATAGGAACCACTCTAAATAATGAATTTAAATCTTAAACAGTTCTTGCATGGTGTCATGGAAATATGTTTCTCTCTTGATAAGTAACTGTAGTCCATTTTTGGCAATTTGGGTCATTGGGCAAGGTAATTTGACCTGGGTCTGTCAGGTGTAGCACATCCAAGTTTGAGCTCAAATTTTGTATATGGAGTACCCAAATAAAGGTCCTTACATACCAATATGTTGTTTTTCTAGTAGTTTCACATGCATAGAACAGATATGGCTTCCCAATTAGTCATAGATGATCGGGTAGGCATACTCATTTTTTATTATTCTGTTGCATGTCCTTGTGTTGCTCATATGGTCACTTTGAGCATGTTCAGAATTTTTTAATGTACAATCTGATAGTTAGATGTTAATGTTGTGTAACAAAAAATTTTCGGCTTAATCGAACCCCTTCACAAGAACCCCCCAAACAAAAATGAGAAAAAAAGGTTGTTTTAGTGGACTCATGTACTTAGATTTTATGTTGTGGGATTTAAATTGCTTTGCATTATTTGAAAAACTTCTATTATTATCTTTTTAAAATGACACTAACAGGATTGTTTTTGGGCCTTTTTGAGCTTCTTGCATGAAGTAATATGTATGCTTGTGCTTGATGTCAAGTAAGATTTTTCCTGTGGTTCATATTGTTTTTGAAAATTTTGGTATGTTTTCCAGTGCCAATAACACAAAAATATGCTCTTCTTTATATATTTGGTATATAGAATTTGGGTGAATGGAATTCATACTTTTTAAACTATAGTGGGAAAAAACACACTTTTTGAGTCATTTTATGTGTTTTCGGAAATCAGGATCTGAAAAATATGTAAAACTCTTCAGCTCCTTCAAAATAATTTTATTGGATGCATCTCCATTATTTTTGTTCTCCAAAATTTGTTTTCAGAATATACTACCAGATGCTTTCTTGGATTTTGACAATATAAAATTTAATATCTTACTATTGTAGAAAACAATTCCTTTCTTATTGATAGGAAATATGAAATATGATTAGAGTATGTAGAGGAGGAACAAAATGAACCAGTTGAATGTGCATAGAAACATCACCTTTATGAACTGTCAAAAATCTTCACAGAAAGAGACCTGTCTACACCATAATAGACGAAAATTGAAAACGACACGTATTGCTTGAAGTATAATATTAACTCATAACACAACCCATTCTGAGTACTTTAGAAAGAAGTTTTAAAAAACATTTTTGCAAAATGATATCAAATAGACTTTCTTAAGTTGTATTTGGTTTGCTGGACTAGGTTAGATTGGATTTAGACAGTATAGGATTATACTATATTTAGTAGAATAGTACTATATTTCCCAAGTGATATTCTAATATTTTTCCATTCCAAGTGATGTGTTAAGCATTCATTAGATGGTTAATGTTTTTAACTTTCAAAAATCATCCATTAACATCATTTCACCATCTAATAGTTGTTTGACATCACTTGAGATAAAAAATATTGGAATACTACTTGGAAAGTATCACTCTATTTAGTATTATCTTGGAGAGTTAATTTTGAAGTTAGGGTCTGAGGTGTTTTCATACACACCGGACAGTTTGATACAAGAGCTTACAGAAATCTGTATATTTTCTTTTCTTTTTTTAAATTTTATTCAATATTGGGCTGTTTTTGCTATTTTGTTTGGATATCTGGTCCATATCATTCTTGATTATTAATAAATATATTTTCCTAGAAAAAAAAGATTGTCCTATTTATGTTGCAGTACTGGATTGGCAAAAATGTATAAGTTCAATTTCACCATTAAATTAATATATATATGTCTAATTTTTTTTTTTGGTAAGAAATACATCTCAAAGTTAATGATATATTTAAATTAACAGTATAAATTTAGTTAAGAAATGTTTTATAAATATTGTACTTATAAAGGAAATTCATGTATAGATTTGTATATTTTTATTATCAATTACATGATAATAATTATTAACAATAATATTTGCATTGGTAATTAATTAAAAATCGATTTACGTGCAAGTTAATTAAATATAAAATAAATTATAACTGTTTATACATTTCTTATTTGTAATAATAAACTGATCTATTTATATACCAGTATGTTAATTAATTATTTATATTATTATTTTAATGTTAACATCTTAATTAATGTCATGAAAATTTAGTCCCAAGTAGATGGGGTAAAGGAAAACTGATTAATTCCCATGGGGATTAATTGTCCTATTAATGTGGGACTAACTGGTGTACCCTTGATTGCTTATCCTGCCCACTTTAACTTCGTAGCTCCAAACAGGGGATTGGATCTATGGTCTGACAAATTAGTTCAGTCCTATGTTTTCCACATAGTTCCAAACAACCCCATGATGCATGTTTGGTACATGGGATGGGACATAAGATTGGATTAATTTGTGTCCTATCCCATGTTTGGCAATGTTAAGACGGATAAAAATTTTGGGGCCTATTTAGGATCTGCTGTTTTATCCCCTAATTGGGATAACTTATGTGTGTATATATATATATATGTAAAGTATTTCTATTAAGTATTTAATGTTATTTACTTTTAAAATAATAAGTGAAATTAACTATTATTTTTCAATAGAAATACTTAATATATATAACTATATAAAAATATTCATAATAAAATTTAATTATTGTTAATTATGTGTTATTAATTTTCATTCACATGATATGGATATATATTATAGGAACATGATTTGGATAATTAATAATATTAACTATTAGTTAATAGTAATATATAATATATTAGTATGATAGTACTATGAAATATTTAAACATTTATTATCATAAACAAAAGTTATCTAAATATTCAATTCTTAAATTTAAATTATTGTTCAAATATGTAATAATTTTTGTTTGAACTAATTTAATTAAATATTTATTATATAAATAAATAATTACTTTTGTGTAATTGTGTAATGATTTTAATAATAAAATTATATCCTATCCATTTCTCTTCTGTACTACACCAAACATAATATATAACTAAATATAATCCAATGCAATTGTATCTTATTCTAACCTTTGTTATCTTATCTCTAAACCATTCCAATTTGGCATATGAAATGGGCTTTTGTTGTCATATAGATGGGTCTTTTAATCATGACTATGAATATCTCAAAACCTGGACCAGTCTTTGTCACATTCCAAAAGTTTTGCATTTTGAGTGAAGAGAACAATGAATTAATCTGACACTCAATTCATTTCTCCCTTTTCTTCTATTCTTGCCCCTTTTTGTCCATTTCCGAAAGATTTGTCTCTCGCATTTTATGACTATACCTTTATGTATGTATGTATCTATATGTAGGTATGCATGCAAGCAGTTATGTGTGCATTAGATCCTTTACATGCATTCGTATATAGGTATACATATATAGCAATGGGAGATATGTTGGCTTTTTTATATACAAGGGTGATATTGCTAAGAGTTGTGGTTTAAAGTAATTGTGGCTGATTTTGCTATGAGTTTCCAAACTACAGGGATGCTCGTACAAGGGAGTTACTGAAAGTATTTAATATAGATGGTCAGGTGGAGAATCGAGTTGATATATCATCATTACCAGATTTTGCTGTGGAAGATGAGGTTAAGATGAAGATTGTTACTAGTTCAAAGAAAGATAAAGCACAGAGTTCCTTCGGTTTTTTTCAGAGATCACGTAATGCCATAATGGGAGCAGCTGATGCTGTTCGTCGAGTTGCAGCAAAAGGGGGCTTTGGAGATGATAATCGGAGAACTGAGGCACTAACCATAGCAATTGATGGAATGATTTGGACTGGAAGTGCAAATGGTGTACTTGTCCAATGGGATCCAAATGGAAATCGTTTTCAAGATTTTCATTATCATCCTTTTGCCGTTCAATGCTTATGTACATTTGGGTCACGGATATGGGTCGGTTATGTGAGTGGAATTGTTCAGGTGTTGGACCTTGAGGGAAATCTGCTTGGAGGATGGGTAGCTCATAGTACACCTGTGATAAAAATGGCTTTTGGGGCTGGTTATGTTTTCACCTTGGCTAATCATAGTGGTATACGCGGGTGGAATGTCATGTCTCCTGGACCTCTTGACAGCATATTGTCTTCAGAGTTGGCTGGAAAGGAGTTTCTGTATAGACGGATCGAAAATTTGAAAATATTGGCTGGTACATGGAATGTTGGACAAGGAAGGGCTTCTCATGACTCACTTATATTCTGGCTTGGTTCTGCAGCTATAGAAGTTGGGATTGTTGTTGTTGGATTGCAAGAAGTTGAAATGGGTGCTGGTTTTCTAGCTATGTCTGCTGCAAAAGAAACTGTAAGATACTGAAACTACACCAAACTTTCTTCTCATGTTCATGCTTCATTTGAGGCATGGGCATTTGATATATTGCTGACCTGGTTTGTGTTGCAATTTTCTTCTGAATTATTACTTCTCTATGCAAGCGATGACTAGTTTGAAAATTTTTCTGATACACATTTTTATACGTATGTACTAGGAACTTATTTGTATTGCAGTTAAAAAAAAAATTGATAATTGCATTTTGAACTTCTATGTGCCAGAATTTTCTTCTGTTATAGAACTACTTAATATGATTTCACAAATTTCTAAACCTTGTTCTTTTTGTTCCATATGACTACAGGTTGGTCTTGAGGGGAGTGCTGTTGGACAATGGTGGCTGGATATGATTGGGAAAACATTGGATGAAGGGTCAACATTTGAACGTGTCGGTTCTAGGCAGCTGGCTGGATTACTTATTGCTGTGTGGTAAGTTCAGAATTCATTGGATCAGCCATCAATATTTTGAAAAAAATAAACTACTTTCTACAGCTGTTTGAATAATATCTGGATACTGGGTTAAAATTTGCATGATTTTCTAATTTTATTGTGTATGGTTCAAAGAATCACAATTTCTCAATTTTGATAAGGCTTTCTAGTATCCCTTCACGCATCCTATCAGTGCATCCATTGATTAGAACACTTAGTTTTATTTTTCGTTCATAATTTTGTTCTATTATGATTATTTAGGAACCAATTTGGTCTGTTATGGCTTTGCACTTAATGATGCCCTCAAATACATGTAAACCAATGACTGAAATTTCCATGTTCATATAATTTTGTTCTATTATGATTATTTAGGAACCAATTTGGTCTTTTATGGCTTTGCACTTAATGATGCCCTCAAATACATGTAAACCAGTGGCTGAAATTTCCATGTTAATGTCCGTAGTCCCTTCTTATGCTAAAGAATTTGTCTGTCTCCTTTATTTATTTATTTTTACATAACTTACTTTCCTACTGTGCTTATTTTTTTTTCTCTATTCTCTTGCATTTGTCATCTCTAATGGATGAAGATTTGTCTATTAGGGTGAGAAATAATCTAAAAGATTATGTTGGGGATGTTGATGTTGCAGCAGTTCCATGTGGACTAGGACGTGCAATTGGTAATAAGGTATCCAACTGCTGTGTGTTCAGCTGAGTTACTCTTTACGACAGTTAGAAATTATAGCATTTTGCTGCATGGATGTAATTCTTGTTCATGTCAACCATGGTGAATTGCAATTCTTTGAACTAAATATCTTTGTGGGTTAAATTTAATGTCTCAAGTGGTAGACCTTTAGATCAAAACATATTTTATGTGGTTCAGATTGCATCCAGAATGTATAATTCCAAGATGCATAAATTATGCATTACATTTAATCTTAATCATTTAGAAGTGGATAAAACCAATGGTCAAAAATTGTACACAACTTCTGTTAAAAATGTGGTGCCATTTTTTTTTTTTTCCTTTTTGAACTTTTAATAAGAAACTCAACTTTGTATTAAAGATGAAAGATCAGTACATTTGAATCGTGGTGCCATGGTCTTACCTGTTTAGATACATTTTAGACTAATGAACAATGGACAAAGAATTATAATTAAAAAACACTGAGCAATATAATAAGATATTCACTTCATCTGATTATTTTTTTTTTTTGAGGAATTCTATCTTTCTAAGGGGGCATCAACATTGCTAGTTGACGAAATATGAGAAAAAATTCACTTATATTCAACCAAAAAAAGTACACAAATATATAAGAAAAAACTAGACTATAAAAAGAAACTCCCCTAAGACCTAATCCCCATAAATCAGGGATATTAACTACCAGAATATACATTTTAATTGTTGGATATATACACCACTATAATACAAGTTTTCTTCCTATCTAATGAGCTGTAAAACTTGTACACCATAATTGTTAATTCTAACACACCCCTTCAAGTTTGTGAGTGGATATTTTCCATTCCCAGCTTGCTAACAATAGACTAAAATACAAAACTACTTAATCCTTTAGTTAACACATCGGCAAGTTTACCTTCAGTTGACATAAATGGAGTATAAATTAATCTACTATCTTCTCATTTATAAAATGTTTATCTACTTCCACATGCTTGGTGCGGTAATGTTGCACAAGGTTGTGTGCGATATTAATTGCTAACTTGTTATCCTAATATAGCTTCATAGCTCCTTCCCACTCAATCTTCAAATCTTCCAAGGTTATTTTCAACTATAAAAACTCACAAACTCCTAATGCTATAGCTTTGAACTCAGCTTCTACACTTGACCTTGCAACCACATTTTACTTCTTGCATCTCCATGTTCTAAAGCTGCCTCCAAGGAATGTACAGTAGCCTGAAGTCAATCTTCTGTCATCAATTGATCTAGCACAAATTGCATATGTGTATGCTTTCAATGCAACTCATTTCCTCTTCTAAACAACTCTCCCTTTTCTGGAGTACCTTTTAAGTGTTGTAGATATAATTTTGCTGAATATTTCTCACACTTTGCATTGATAGGAAGATTACAAAAATATAGATACAAGGTAAAACCAAAAAGGAAACAATTATCTCCTAGAATCAAGGAAATAATAAAGGAAATTAATACAAATTTAAATGAGGAAACAAATACAAAATTAAATGATTTGATTTGATTTTTTGTCAACACTCTCCGTCAAGCTTGACTATAAATATTGATGAGACCAAGCTTGTCCAAGAGAAAATCAAACACTTGTTCTGTAAGACCCTTAGTAAGTATATTGGCCAATTGTTGATCAGTAGGTACATACTTAATGCTGATAATACCACCATCAATTTTTTCTTTAATAAAGTGTCAATCCACCTCAACATGTTTTGTTTTATCATGATGTATTGGATTGTGAGCTATACTGATAGTTGATTTGTTATCGCAGTGAAGATGAATAGGATCTTCGTATTCAATTTTTAATTCTTCCATTAATCTTTTTATCCAGATAATTTCACAAACTCTATGAGCCATAGCTCTGTATTCGGCTTTTGCACTACTTCTTGCTATAATAGATTGTTTCTTGCTCCTCCAAGTTACCAAGTTACCACATAATAGAGTACATTAACTTGATTTGATTTTGTATCATCAACCGAACTAGCCCAATCAGCATCTGTGAAAACTTTAACTCTTCGATCATCGGTCTTAAAGAATAGTCCCTTTCTAGTTGTTTGTTTTAAATATCTCAAGATTCTATACACTGCATTAAGATGATCTTGACAAGGTGCATGCATATACTGGCTTATTAGGCTGACAGCAAACGTAATGTCGGGTCTTGTATGAGATAGATAAATGGGCATTCCCACAAGTCGTTGATACCTTCCTTTGTCAACTGGATCTCCTTCGAACATTGTTTCTTTATTTCCAAGTTCAATCGGAGTTTTACTAAGCTTACTTCCTAGCATACCAATTTGTTCTTCTCAAGAGCATTTATTTCAACCTTCATAGCTTTTTTTCCACTTTACCATCCAATGTTTCAGAGACATTTTTTGAGATGGATAATAAAAGTTTTGACCACTGGATAGCTTTTCATAGGATACAAAGTGAAATAATGGATTTACAGATGCCCTTTCTAATTGCAATAAGAAGATCATCATCATCAACAACAATAAGCACATTACTTTCATAATCCTTAGAATTATGAGTTACCTCAACATTATTAGCATCAGCGATTGGTTTTGAATTAAGAACCTGCATTGGTTGAACAAGAGATCTTTCCTTTTTGAGTATACTTGCAATGGGTGTGTAGCACTATGAATTTATTATCCTTTGCCACTAGACTAAGAGTGCTTGGATATGACTCATTTGGTAAAGGATTAGAAACGAATGATGACTCATTTTAATTTTGTGAGGATAGGGAGGATGAAGGATCAAGTACAAAAAAATTTCTATCCTTATCTTTCATAAATGATTTCTCCCCCTTAAGATAAGGATTTGGAAAGTAATCCCAGTTTCAACAAATGTGACATCTATAGAGACAAAGAATCGTTTTGTCAAAGAATGATAACACTTATACCCTTTATATGTAGAAGAATATCCAGCAAAAATACGCTTAAGAGCCCTTGAATCAAGTTTCCCATGGTTATTCAAATGAATATGAAAGAAGGACACACACCCATAGACCTTAGGAGCTAGGTGATTTGTTGTTTGGAAGTCAGGATAAAATTTTGAAAATAGTTGCATAGGGTTATTATAATCAAGAACTCAAGTGGGTAATCAATATATTAGATATGTAGCAATTAAGACAGCTTCTCCCCAGTAATTCTGTGGAACATTTTTTTTTGAAAAAGAAAGGCTTAGGTAACAGTTAGAAGATATTTTTTCTTTTTGCTACTTCATTTTGTTGTGGTGTGTTGACACACGAAGACTCATGAATGATTCTTTTTTTTTTGAATAATTGTGACAACACTTGATTAAAATAGTCCTAGCATTATTTGTCCGAAATTGTTGTATCTCAACCCTAAATTGATTTTTAACCATGTGAAAAAAATTTGGAAAAGTGGAACTAACATCTGATTTTTGTTTTAAGAGAAAAACCCATTACACTAGAGTATAATTATCAATAAATGAAACACACCAGCAAGCTCTAGAGATATTATGAAATGTAGAAGGTCCCCAAACATCAGTGTGAATTAGAGTAAGGTTTTAAAGCTCTTGTATTATTTATTGGAAAAGAAGTACTTTTATATTTTGCGAGTTTACAAACATCACAATGGAATATACTCAAATCAAATCCTTTAAACAAATTAGAAACATTACTTTAAAAATACTGAAAGAAAGATGACTAAGACGAAAATGATAACCATATTTAATTTTTATTAGAAAGGGAAGACTCAGAAAGCAGAGACAACAAAATAGGATACTTAACGCTATTTTGCCCACTAGGTTCTTTAAGAAAGTAGAGCCTATTCTTCTCCTTAGTAAGTCCAATCATCATCCCCGTTTTCTGGTCTTAAAATTTACAAAGTGTAGAAGAAAAGGTTACCATATAGTTTAAGTCCTTTGTAAGCTTGTGAATTGAAACTACATTGATAAACAATTTTGGCACATGTAGAACATTTTTTAAAACAAAATTCTGACTTATAACTACATCTCCTTGACCAACAACTGTAACCAATATTCCATTAGCAGTAACAATTTTTTTATTACTAGGACGATGACTATAAGAGACAAACCTATGAGATGATTAAGTCATATGATTTGTAGTCTCGGAATCCACTACCCAAGCTCCTTTTTGAGATCAACGCATTAAGTGCATAGCGCTGAGAATTACCTAAAAAAGTGAAAGAACAAGTATTTGCACCCATTAGTTAGTTTCTTTAATGTCCTTAGAAAATATCTCAACTTCATAATTTCTTCTCTATTGAACTTAGATTGCTCTTGAGAGGATTGTCCATTATTTCTAGATTATGCCGAGGTCACATGTGCCTATCCTTGTCCTCCTCCTCGATTACTCTTTGTTGTCCAAGAAACAATTTTGAGTATTTGAGGGCTACCATGGATTTTCCAGCACCCATACCTGTTGTGTTGCAACTTCTTACAATAGGTACACCATAAGGAGTCCTTTTACCTGCTCTAGGTCCTTCAAATAGCCCATTATTTCCACCTATTCCGGTGGAATAAACATTTGACTATTACTGGTCTGATTTCACAACTCTCAAATTTGTTGCTTTTGTAACTAAGGCTGAACCCTCTGCCGACTAAGGCTCCAATATAACTCCTCTTTGTTTTTCTTCTCCATGAATTATGGCAATTGTTTCATTGAGTGAAGGAATTTCTTCCTTTCCTAACACTTGCACTCGGAATAGATCAAACTCAACTTTTAATTTGGAAAGGAAAGTGTAAATCCTCTCTTTTTGTATAAAACGTTTAAGAAGAGCTGCATTTTCACCTCACTTTTTCTCAATATACTGATAATGGTCTAACTCTTGCTATAAAGTTTACAAAATTTGAGCATATTCAGTGACCAAGCAATTACCTTACTTGGTAGATGAGATTTTTGTCTTAATCTCGTAGATTTGTGCAGCATCTCAGACTTTAGAATAGGTTTGCCTATAGGACTTCCAAATTTTCTTTGCTGTTGTCAAAAACATGCAAGCATTGCTGACTTTTGGTATCATCAAATTGCATGACCAGGACATCACCATCGAGTCTTCTTCATCCCACGCAATGAACTTTGGATCATTTGGTTTTGGTCCCGTCCCAAGAAGATGATCCAGTTTGCCCTTCCCTTTCAAGAAGGTTCGAACAAACTTAGACCACTTCAAATAGCTTTTGCTGTTGAGACGTAAGCCTGGTTGACTATTCTCCTGCTGGAGTATTAATAATTTCATTTGTTGCTGTTGAATTACCAACTTGCTAATTGGTAGATTTGGAAACCTCAGACATGATTTGGGACAATAGTTGAAAGAAATCTAGGCTCGAGAGTATCAATTTGAAGAAAACGGTTCTGGAAAAAATGGCAAAGCAGGCCTTGAAAAACAGAACCAGAACAGAAAAAGGGAAAAATTGGAACTCTTTTCCAGAGACTTTTAGGGTGCAATGCAGGCCACAAATTTACATGTATTTCCAGAGAGCATTCAGCTTTGATACCAGATGAAATACGAGGAAAATTTCACTTATATTCAACCAACAAATATATAAAAATATATAGGAAAAGACTAGACTGTGAAAGGAAACTCTCCTAAAACCTAATCCCCATAAATCAGAGATATTAACTATCAGCATATACATTTTAATTATAGGATATATACACAGCTGTAATACAAGTTTTCTTCCTATCTAATGAGCTGTAAAATCTGTACGCCATGATTGTTGATCTAATACTAGTATATGGACCTTAACATGTAGATATTTTCATACTACTTTTCACTGTAAAATTTCTGAAGCAAGAGGGTGAACATCACAAAAGTAGAGGCTTCTTAGATGGAAAAACTTGTACATAGTTATCACACAAATGCTGTGGCTTGTTAAAGTAGGTGGGCAAGTAACTTTGGATGGTGAAGTTACAAAATTAAATGTTTTTAGTTTTCAGATTGAGGATTACTAATTGTGCACTAGAAAATCAAAAGTTGGCTCATCAAATCATTGTCAGTAATAAGAGATTATGTAGTTATCAAATACTAATTATTGAATATTGAATCCTTATTTGTATACATGTCCACATATGGTAGCATGTGAATGCAATGGTTTCAGTTGATCTAGTTCTATTCAAGTAATACAAATTATCGTTTTGCTATTTCTTCTTTTCTTTATTATTTATCAATATGCATTGGTTGCCCACCCAGGGAGCTGTTGGTTTGAGAGTAAGAGTGTATGACCGGATAATGTGCTTTGTCAATTGTCATTTTGCTGCGCATTTAGAAGCTGTTAGTCGTCGTAATGCTGACTTTGACCACGTATATCGATCAATGACCTTCTCTCGACCATCTAACCTTTGTAATGCTGCAGCTGGTATGACGCCATACCTGTTATTGTCTTGCTCGCTTGCATGCTCGATGTATTTAGTTTGGCTTGTTTATAGATTTGGCTTGCCATTGGTCCTTTCTGTTGCAGCTGGGGCTTCATCTGCTGTTCAAATGCTTCGCAGTACAACTGTACGTATATGCTTTGATGGGGATTAATTGCTACCTTGATCTCAAAGTTACTTTTGATTCATTTTCTTTCACCTGGTGTGCTAAATAGTTCATGGTTCTACAGATTTTGAGTGGCCATACTGGAGAAGGAATGCCCGAGTTATCTGAGGCAGACATAGTCATATTTCTTGGTGACTTCAATTATCGGCTTGATGGTATCACTTATGATGAAGCAAGAGATTTTGTTTCTCAGCGATGCTTTGATTGGCTTAGAGAAAGGGATCAGCTCCGAGCTGAAATGGGAGCTGGGAATGTCTTCCAGGGAATGCGAGAAGCAGATATTAAATTTCCTCCCACATACAAGTTTGAAAGACACCAAGCTGGTTTAGCAGGTAACCTTTCGTGTAAAATTTAGGAACTTTCTCTGATTGTTTAATGAACTTTATAGAGTCATTTGGTTGCTATGTAAGTTCTATGGGGTAGTTTATTGCTTACAAGTTGGTTGAATAATGCTCCAATTATTCAATCTGCTTGGCAGTTTATGTTCCTAAAAATTGAGAAAAATATTAAAATCCTAGAGGAAGGCCTGTTCTTTTCAAGTCTTTAATGATTCTATCAAGATAACATCATCAACATATATTATAAGAATTACAAATTTTTCATTAATAGAATGTTTATAAAATATAGTTTGATTTGCCTAACTCTAAGAATGTTCATGGCGTTCAAACCAAGCCCTAGGAGACTATTTAGGCTATATAGAGGCTTCTTCAGTTTACAGGCTTTCTCGGCTCCATAAAATATTTTCAAACCTTGGTGGCAAATCTATACAAACCTTTTCTTCTAATTCTCCATTTAGGAAAGCATTTTTGACATTCAGTTGAATCAAATGACAATCTAGGTTAGCTATGAGAAATAGTAAAACTCAATCTTTGCTACTGGGGCAAATGTTTCTTGATATTTGATACCATATGTCTGTGAGAACCCTTTTGCAACAAGTCTTGCTTTGTATTTTTCAATTGACCCATCTACCTTATACTTAACGGTAAATACGCATTCACAATTCACATGTTTCTTTCCTTTTGGAAAGCTTACAAGCTCTCATTAGCCATTTTTTTTCAAGGGCTTCCACCTCCTCTAATATAGCCTCTCTCCATTTAGGAACAATTAGAGCATATGGCATAGTTTTTGGAATTTTACTATTTGACAAACTAGTAGTAAAGGCTTTAAATAATGAAGATAGCCTATCAAATGACACATATTTAGAAATGGGATGCATAGTACAATATGTAGTTCCTTTCCTAAGAGAAATAGGGATGTTAAGATCATCTATTATGTGACTCTAGAATAGAAGAAGAATTAGGAATACCTGTAACTTCTAGATTGTTGATGTGCGATGCTAACTCTTGGTTAAATGTAGATGATTATTGTTCTATATCTTTATAAATTCGCTTTCTTGTGTAGACTCGTAGCTCAAATTGGGGTTCAACAAGTAATGTATCTCCCCCAAGTAATGTATTTCCCCCTGTCAATGATTTGTTATTGCTTGGCATAGTAGATGGAGGTGAAGAACTAGAATCTAATGAAATGATAGGATTTTGATTGGTAGGACTAGGCTTGGAAATAGGTAATAATAATGGTAAAGGATTTTTCTAGAAATGATCTTCTATATTGTTCTCCCTTTGAACCAGGTTTTTGGAAAAGTAGGGTTGATTTTCAAAGAACGTAATCCATTATGATAGAAGAATTTTCTAGTAGTAGGATCATAACACTTATATCTTTTTTGAGTCAGAGAATAACCCAAAAGTACTCATTTTAATGCTCGAGGATCAAATTTGGACTTATTGTGCTTGTGGATATGTATGATGTAGACATCCTAACACTTTAAGAGGAATGGATGTGACAATCTTGGTTTCAGGATAAATGTTGGAAAGAACATTTAGAGGTGTTTAAAATTGTAGAATTCTAGTTGGCATACAATTAATCAAATAAGATTCTATAAGGACAGCTTTGCCCTAAAAAACCTTAGGAACTACAGATGTAAACATGATGGCTTGAGCGACTTTTAACAAGTGCCCATTTTTTCTTTCAGCGACACCATTCTGTTGAGGAGTATCAACATAAGAGGGTTGGTCAATAATTTCTTGTATTACTAAAATATCTCCTAGAATAAAATTAAAATATTTGTTTCCATTGTCTGTTTTAAGAATCTATATTTGAGTATTGAATTGAATTTTTGACCATGACATGAAATTTTTTAAAGACTTCTTCAGTTTCAGATTTTTCTTTTAGTAGATACTCCCAACATATTCTTGTGTGATAATCAATAAGGATGACAAAACATTTAGTTCCTATAGTAATTGTTACACTGGACCCAAATGTCACTTTGTATTAGGGAAAAAGATTTAGATTCTTGATATAACTACGAAGGAAAATAAACACAATGATGTTTAGACAACTGATTGGGTTCACATTGAAATATCAAGAGATTTTTATTTTTCAACAACCAAGGAAATATGTTTATTAAGGGAAATCAGGATGCCCTAATCTGCGGTGACATAACACTATTTCATCTTCGACATAAAGAGAAGTTTTACTATTTGCAGCCTTAGCTTGTCCACTTGTGATGGCATCAACATCAAAATAATATAGTGCATCAACTTCTTTAGCTCCACCAATCGTCTTCCTCGAACATAGGTCCTAGAATTCATAATTAAAAAATTTATCAGTGTAATTTAAATCTCCTGTAAGTTTGCCGATAGACAAAAGATTATAGAAAAGTTTTGGAACATGAAGGGCTGAATCTAATTTTAAATTTTTTGAAATCACAATTGATCCTTTTCCTACTATAGATGATAAAGAACCATCAACAATCTTAACTTTTAAATTACCAAGGCACAGGGTATAAGATGAAAATAAATGAAAAATACTTGTCATGTGATATGTTGCACCTGAATCAATGATCCAAGATATTTGAGTGATAAAAGAGGTATTTAAAGCACTTAAAAAATTACCTGTTTGTGCTAAGAGGATGTAGGATTTTGAGAGGTTTGAGATTGATTTAAGAATCTTCAATTGTTCCAATTGTTTCTTACTGAATAGAGGTGTTTCAGCTCCCTTTTATTTTGTTGTGGATTCTGTAGTTGCTTGCATGCCCACACTTATTTTTATTAGGAAATTTGTTCTTCCAATTTTGAGGCTTCCTATGTAACTTCCAATAAGTCTCTCAAGGATGCTGTGGTTTATTGCTGTAGTCACACCATATTTTTCCTTTTTCATCACCCCTTTTTTGATTCCTTTGGTTATTTGTTGAGGCTACAGTTTCTGTTATAGTACTAGTTAGTGTAGACTTTTCAATAATGCTTATGGAGGGATTCCCCATCATAATATTTCTTCAATTTTCTTCTCTTCTAACTTCTGGAAAAGCTTCAGGAAAGGATGGAAGTGGTCTTTTTCAAAATATGCAATTGTGAACATCGTGAAATCCCCAGATGTTTCTGTTACTACCATTCTTTAGTGACTTGGTAGTTCAACAGTTAAAACAAAGGGTTGGTCTTTGAAAGAATATCAGGCTCCAAAAGTTTTGGCAATACATCTAAACCTTGAAAAACATCAAAGAGTCCCCAAAAGTTATAATAAATTGCTTAATTCTAAACTTTGAGAAATATCAAAGACACCCTAATAATTTTAGTAAACTGCTAAACTACCCTAAAACTTTGAGATAATGACATATAGCCCCCCAAATATGGAATTGGAATTGGTAAGGGCTTGTTGGAGTTTTAGTAATTACCCAGAACAGTGGATCAGAGTGAGGGTTCGAATGAGCTTGGTGGTGATACATCACTTGCCGGAGACAAGTAGTGGAGAAACTCTAAAAACCAAAGCTTCAACAGGCGCATGACACCAAACCAGGCCGCAGATTATGGCGATCCTAGGTTGGATAAGCAGATTGGCAGACAATCTTCCCAGTGAAGTCGGTGGTGAAAAAATACGGCAACTTTTATAGTGGCTCGTGAGGCCCACGCACGACTCTGGTTAACCCTGGGCTACTGTTCACGCTGGAAAATCACTGTGTTACTATTCGCTGGAAAAAAATTCCTCCCTAAAATGAAAACTATTAAACCCATCCTTGTTTCAAATAATTTAATGGTATTTTTTTTAAGTAGAGTGAGTTGTTGGGCTTTTTAATAATAGGCCCAACAATGATAAATTTTAGAAACCCGATTTATCTTTCATTTGAACTCAATCTAAGGTTTGTGCTATTTTACCATATTATGTTGTTAATATTACATATTAGCTTTTAGTGCTTTTACATCTGGTGTTAATTGAATTCATACCATTTTTAATTAAACAAGTGACACAATATTCTTTCAAGATAAAAAAAATAAACGATGCAATAAACTTTAATTAAATTCAATATAATGGAGAAAATTATTGAACCTAAAATAACATAAATTGAACTCATTCCGTATTAGGAGATATTATTTTCAAGTTACTTAGCTACACTACTAAAACAAGGGCTTTTGGTGATAGATTTTGAAGTCACAAACCATGTTTAAGGATATAAAAATTTTACCACCAAAAGACACCTAAGTAATCAGTGATAGAAATATTCTATCACCAATATGTAATAGATGCATTTTGTGATAGAATTTTTCTATTACTAGCTTCTGACATCATTTTGTGATAGAAGATATTTATAAAAAAAATTGTAATTTTTGTTCTACATGTACAAAAAAAATACATACGTGTTCGATAACGTGGATGCTAATTTGACACTTGATACGATAGATGATGTTAGTGTGATATCATTAAGCTAATGTCATAGAAAATAATGTGAGCTCATCAAAATACATTATCTGTCACGAATGTTTGATAGTTTCTATCACAAATTTGTGATAGATGCGTATCATGAATTCGTGATAGATGTCTATTTGGATCATATTATCTATCATGAATTTATGTTACATAATAACCCAATTTCATTTATTATATTTTAGAATCAATTGTTAAAGTTTCATGAAATCTAAATTATATTTGTATAAATATATTAAATATTTAATATATTTATATAAATAAAAATATATATTACAAAATTAAAATATTCAACGAACATTGTTATTAAAAATTCAAATAACCATATATAATTCAAACATCTTTCCATTAACACAAACACACATTATAATAATAAAGTATAACAATGTATACAACAATTTAAACATCTTTCCACTAAGAGAAATACACATCATAAAGTATATACTACACTATAATTATATGACTTACTTCAGATCCAACATTAATATAATATCCAACATGCAACTTAGTTTATTTTGAAACTTGTAACAGTTAAAGATACAAGTATAAATAGGTAGCATAGCACAAGTGCCACCTTCAAAAGGTTCCATCGTGTTAGAACAAGCATTACATCATTAACATAGTTTGAAATTTGTATACCTACAAACTCAATGTAGTAGTTTGCCTCTGAACAATCTTGTCCCACCTTCAAATCAAAGAAATTCCAAGTTAGTTATTATGTTGTAACACTAAATTGAACAATAAAGTTAGAATAAAATATAAAATATTAAGTGACAAATGTAATATACCTAGCTCATATCTTAGAAGAAACAAAAGAAATGTCCACTCTACACGAATCTCATCTATCTCCTCCTTAGTATATGCTGTCTTACCCATGAACTAATAATATATAAAGTAGAAAAATAAATTCATTATTGATTGTACGTAACTTCAAGGTGCACATACAAGTGAATGAACTTAAAAAAATAATATCTGCAAATGAGATTAAAAGCATAAAAATTCTCATCTAAAAAAAACAAAATTGGATGACAATTTTGCTATCACACCTTGATTAATACAAAAAACAAACAAGATAAATTGTATGGAATCAAGAACTTACTTGTAGTACTATATTTTAATGAAATTTGCTTACCTTATCATGTTGTAAAATAAATAATGAAACTAAAGTATGTCACAGCCTTTAGTTGAAAGAAACCAGATGATGGCAATATAAAAGAACTAACATTTTGTGCAAGTATGTTGGAGTTATTTATAACATCTCTCATGTACGCCATGACATACAATCCGTATTCGACAGTTCCTGGTTGAAGCAAGGCTTGGAAAAAGGAAGTCTATAGTTAATAAATTGATATTTTTGAATAAATAAATATATTTAGTTGAAACACTACTTAAAATATTGGAGATCTTTTGCTAATGGCACCTTCTTGAACTAAATGAATGCATATACTACTAATTTAAAAAAGAAAAGTAATTGGTCACTTATTTGTATTTGAAACAAAATTAATTTTATTGTGTTGATATGTGGAACTCACTTATTCAAAATAGTCTGAAAGTTAGGGCATATTTAACCTCCTAATGGATCTAAATGATAAACTATTTTGTCAAAGAGATCAATAACAACAAGAAATCAATAGAAACTATATAAAAAAAGTCAAAATATTCAAAAGTCAATAAAACCTAAAATGCATTATATTAACTTTTACTTGGAATTATAAGGGACTAGCCACAACTAGTTGCGTGATGTGCTTTGAATGCGGTCTGCAATGGCATATGAACATTCATTGGCCACTGTTATTGCAGCTAATTTTCATGTGAGAGAAATGATAAATGGATCAATGAATCCAAATGCATGGGTCAATTTGGACTCCGTTAGCTTTTTATACAATAACCTATGTAAATATTTAAAAATGTCACATTTTCATGTTATTTGAAATTAAAAATAAAGTACAAAACTAGCAAAAAATAAATATTACTCACATTATATGCATTTGTATATAATATACGTTGAGAGGTGTGATGTATAGGACATACTCATAGTCTTACTTCTGTACCCAAATTGTATATTCACGTCTAAAATTCTGAGCCTTAAATGTAACTTCTTTTGTTCTCTCACCAAAACATTTATCTACTAATGTTCTAAACATCAGAAGTTGTGGGCATCTAATGAAGTTATATTTTGTTTCCTGTCTTGTATTCCTCCTAAACCCTTGTATAGGTTTAGGAGTAGCAATCTTTTTTCTTTTGGGAGTAATTACTGGTGGCTACATCATGCGAACATTGGATACATAATTGTTTATGTAAAATAGAAAAATTTAGCTATAAAGTAGTAAAAATCAACACATATACCACTTCTTAAATAGTCGGCAACATTAGACTTTGCTTTATTTTTATAGGGGTTTTGTTGCCATATTTCTAGGTGTTTTTTAAACCTTTAAAGAGGTGCCTTCATCCTAAGTGATTTATAATAGAATATTAGTAAATGCCATTTTATAATCTTTTATAAACTAAATGACAGTATGCAATGGTAAAGTAAAGTAATTTACATTGAAAATTATTGGTGATGGCAATTCAACATCTATATCCAATCTTTTGACAACTGTTAACTTGTTTAAACTTGCCCATTCAAAAAACTTGGCAGTTATTTATAGTTTATCCTCTACGAATTCAACCTTAGCATTCATTCTTGCTATTTGCTCATCATACTTCCACCTTTCATTCTCTCATAAGTAATCTCCAATTGGTATACTAAAGTATATGTTAATGGTGATATACTTACCTACTCCCTGAAAATGGCCAGTAGTAAGCTTCCTTCCCAAAGACCAAGCCAAAATGTCATTTTCTCCTTTAAAATTATATGCATCCTTTCTTACTTCACTTTCATAATCTTTCTGCAAGTATATTGACACATACATGTAACTACATATAATTTATAACCTATAAATGGCAGTTTCTAATTTATTGACATGACTAGGTTGACATAATATCTAATTTATGACTATGTATTAAAAACACTGTAATAACAATTTATGACCAAGTATTAAAGACTAATTTATGATCAGGTAGACATTTAGAATGTTGAAAAATATGTAAATGCATACTTTCTTGCTTCACTTTCATAATGTTCCTGCGAGTATATTGACACATATATGTAACAATTGATATACAAATACCAAGATGCTAACAGTATAATTTTGGATGGTTTTTGAAAGAAATTTCTAAATACCATGATAGTATACCAAGATGTAGCAATTGACATACAAGTACCATGCTACAAGTATATTTTCATAATTTATTGAATCTAAAATTATCTATTAATTCCAATTTCAAACAAGTATAGAATAAACCAATCTTTATTTTTAATATTGGATTAGAAGCATAGAAAACCCTACATAGTTACTGAATGAAAAAAATTAATAATAAAAAAGTAACATTCTTTAAAGCTACACTTTTGGTTCGGCTAAAGAAGGGACACCAAACCCCTATATGCATATTACTAATGGTTTTTGCTACCAACTCACAAAATAAATCAAGGGACCACATGCTACCAAAATCCCCATTTTTTAGCTCTGTCTTTTTCAAACAAATGGACCATAAACACAACTCTTAAAAAATGCAAAAAGAAAATTGTCAAAAATAATAGTTAAACAAAAATTCAACTACACCTTCGATTTTGTTAAACAAACAACACTAAAACAAAAATCCACAAAACTTTTGCTAAAAACAACATAAATCTTAAACAATAATCCATCTTCTTCAAACAAAAGAATCACAAACACAAATCATAAAAACTCACAAAAACCCTAGAAGCATATATATAAACAAACACTTTCCTTCATATGGTCAATGGGTAAATATAAAATTTTTGCTAAAAACAACAAAAATCTTAAACATTAACAACACATGCCCCCACATGCATATTACCAAAGCAAAACTCACTTGGTCACAATAGCCTTATACACAATCCAAAATAATAATAAAAATAATTAGGGTTTATAGCACTTTAGCTTAATGCAGCACCTTAATTTCTTGTTAGTGATGATGCCTAAGTAAATCATTCAAATTTTGAATCAATGGAGAAGATTGGAATCAAAAGCTAGGGTTCAAACTTTTGAGAGAAGACAAAAGATTTTATGTTTTTCCTTCTGTCTTTACTTGGTTTTTACTTCAAAACGTGGCTACATAGTGTAACACAATCAATTATCAACGGCATGGGATGAAATGACGTCATCTACAACAAGGTTTTAACCAAAAATGTTGTTGTCTTTTATTTGTCAATGGGTATTAAAGCTTCTTTACCAAACGACACCATTTTTTTTATAACTAATATTCTATCAACTTGCAACTACTACCAAAATGAAATAAATTTAGTAAAAAAAAAAACTACTATGATAAATGCAGTTGCAAGCTCTTAGAATGACTTTTTATCTACTTCTTGGACTTTGCATCACGAGTTGGTGATGTCCCCCATCATTCTCTCCATTTGCAGAGAACTCGTCATCGAGTGATCATATAGGTTCTCCTCAGATTTGCAATGGTCTTGTCACGCTCCACATGGCCACTCAAGTTCTCCGAATGCACCTCCTGGATAAGCTTGTCTTGTAAAGAACTCCGTAGAATGCATAGTTGGATTTCTTTGAACAAGTAACCATCATGAACTATAAAGTCATCATTCGGCTGTTTCATGAGATGCTTAGACCAAATCTGCCCGAAGTCATCATTCTTCTAATAAAGCTCTTTAAACTCGGTCATTAGATACATGAAAGTACTCGGAAAATTTCACAACCCAAATATCATAACTAACCACTCATACAAGCCATCATTAGTCTTAATGGCAGTTTTCCATTCATTCCTAGGGTGTATTCGGATTTGGTGGTAGCCACTCTTCAAGTTTATCTTGAAGTACACCTTGGCACCACTCAATTTGTCAAGCAAATTATCAAGGCGAGGGATAAGAAAACGATACCTTACAGTAATCTTGTTGATGGCACGAATGTCCACACATATCGGCAAACTCTTATCATGCTTTAGGACAAGTAAAGCAGGAACAGTATATGGACTGATACTCTTCCTAATGTGTCCCTTCATCAACAACTCTTCTACCATCTCCTTCGGAATGTCATATTCTTGTGGGCTTATCCAATATTGGGGTAGATTTGGTAAGTTGCCAGGAATGAAATCAATGTGGTGTTGGATATCCCGCATTAGTGGCAATGTAATTGGTTCCGCCATTGTTTAGGAGGATTGTTTAGGCAATTCTTCTACTTTCACCACCAATTTGGTACACGTGTGTGTATCCTTTATCTCTTCCACAAACTTATCTTCCTTGTGGATCCCCGAAAATAAGGTCTTCTCCTCCACTTTAGGGACTGCCTTTTTGGTTTGACTTGGTACCATCACTGTCCGCTTTCTGTTCCAAGTAAAAGAACAAGTATTATCATTTTCCTTGTGTATAGCATCCACATCGTATTGCCAGGGCCTACCTAATAACACATAACAAGTATTCATTTCAACTACATCACACAACAAATTAGATTTGTAGCTCTTACCAATAGAAAGAGGCAATTGGCATTGCTTTATAATCTCAACACTTGGCCTTTTCTTAACTTGCCCTATGTTGTATGGTGATGGATGCGGATACGGCTGTGTTTGGATTTTGAGGTGATCAACCAAGCTTTGAGACATTAAGTTCTCAGCTAAAACTCTCAATAATGAGTTACACACCTTATTAGCAACCGAACACTTTCCTTCAAAGATTTTCTTTCGTCGGGTCGCCTTGGGTTGAACAGGTGTGTACATCAACCTTTGCACCATACACACTGCTTGTTCTCCCCTTTCTTCAGTTATCTTATTTTTATATTCACCCAAATTTTTCTTGGGTTCGCACCATCTGGATCCACTTTATCTCCCTCTCCTAAATCATCCACTAGAGGGGTAAAGTGGTAAGGTCATCTTCGTCCAATCATGGCTGCTCCTCTTGCTTGCTGCTTAATCGCAACTTCATCTTTGACTTCCTCCTTCAAATTGAAATTAAAGGGTGCAGAATGCGGCTGCCTGAGCGATCTTCTCCTTGCCACCCTTGGTTCTTGTTGTAGTGGATCTTTAGTTTTTAAAGCCAAAAACAATTCTATCAATGCTGCCATTCGTTCCTTCATATCTCTCGAAAACTCTGTTATACGTTTATCCAAAGCATTCCAATGGTCTCCATTCAAGTCATTGAGGCTTGCCATCTCAAGACAAGGCTTTGATACCACCTGACACAGGACAAGCGTTGATGTGTTCGTGATTTCGTTCACGAAGACGAGAGTTGTTGACATCGTTCAACATGATGAAATAAAAATAGTTCAGAAAAATCAAAATTCTGAACTGAATTCTTGGTAGAGAATTCTACTTTTGATTAATCAGCAAAAGCTATTGAAATACAGAAGTTTCTAGTTTAGATACTAAATACTTGGAATAATCCTCCAAGCATAGTAAAAACTAGAATTAAAGTTCCAAGACAATCATGAATACCAGAATTAAAGTTCCAAGACAATCATGAATACCAGAATTATAGTTCCAAGACCACACAAACATCAAAACATAAAATGTAACTAAGACTTTCAAGCTTACAACTACTACCAAGATGAAATAAATTTAGTATTAAATAAAACTACTATGATAAATGCAGTTGCAAGCTCCTAGAATGACTTTTTATCTACTTCTTGGACTTTGCATCACATGAGCTGGTGATGTTCCCCATCATCATCCCTGACCTTGGTATGAGTGGGATTCGAACCCTAAACCTTTTGTACCAGTAACTAGCACCCACTATCACCTTGATATTAGACCAATACAAGTTATCACTTGAAATTATGCAAGAACAATCAACCTATGTTTGTGAAGCAAAATAGAATTGAAAATATTTCGTGACTCAAATATTATTGCGGATCTGATCCTAGAACACTCCTTGCCAACAATTTTGTTGTCTTAGAGTAATAGCTGTCAGGATTTTGTCATTTGTGTAGTAAAAAACATGCAAGTTATATGATTATGATCTTTTCTCATTGACAGGTTTTTGTTTTTCCTTTTTTTTTCTCCTCCTTTTGTGAGATAATACAAACTTATCATTGGAAACAGATTACTGTTAACAAGTTCGTTCTCAGAGTGTGACTGAGTATGTGACAGAGAGGATGTTCCTCTATTAAGAAAGAAAAAAAGGAAAAAATCACATAGATGCAAAGAAAATGAAAGCAAAGAAGTAGATTCTAGGTAAGAGAAGGTATATAAAAAAATGTGATGTAATTTGTACTTTGTACTAAAAGTTAACATTGACGGGGGATTTTCTTTTTTTTTTTTACACATAAAAGCTCAATAACAAACTGAGTTGTAGCTGCTGTATTTGTTTGAGTTTTGAGCTTTTCTTTTTATCATTTGTACCCTAGATGCTTTTGTCATACTTGTTTCAGTGTTTCTTTTTTCTTCCGCTTATCTTTTGAGTTGGTGGATATCTTATCCGCCTTGTGTGTGCATTCATTAATAACATTTTCTCGTTTCCTAAAAAAGCCCCAATAACAAAAATTAACTGCAAAAATAATGAAAAATTTAGTTCATTTTTAAAAATTTCTTATCACAATTTTAACTGCCATGCAAAATGATTGTTTAATTAGTGTTCTCCTTGAGGATGTTATGTCATTTAGCATTCGAATATGTAACTTTTGTTTATTTAACAACTAGAAAGTATGTGGCATGTAAGTACATGATTGTTGGCAGCTCCAGAAAGTCATGATATGCCTTTTACCAAAATAAAATATACTTTGGTAAACATTGTTGTGCTAGATACACTAGAAAAGAAGAAAGTTCTCTTTGAAATTATAGACATTATGGTGTTCTTCTACGAGTCTTTTCTGTCATTAGGTTTGTTGAAACTTTCTGAACTACCACACGACTGTCTTTCAACAGGTTACGATTCTGGTGAAAAGAAGCGCATCCCTGCCTGGTGTGACAGAATTTTATATCGTGATAGCCGGTCAGCCTTGGCATCTGAATGCAGTTTAGAATGTCCAGTTGTGTCTTCAATATTACAGTAAGTTTTTCCTAATTTTTTTGTTTTCTTCCCGTACTTGGGATAAACGCTTCAAACACTATGCATATTGCCCCATTGCCCCAGAAAATTTCTAGTAACTAATGTTCTCAGTGAATGTCACTTGTGTAATTTTTAGTAACTTATGTTCTTGGTGAATGTCACTTGAGGAGTCACACATAGATCATGTGCCTAAATTTTTTTTTTTTTGACTGGGCACTTACAGCTGTTTGATGCACTGCTGCCGGAAATAATTTAGCTAATAAATCAACCTAAGGTTAGGATCGCAGCTAGATCTTGAAGTCCTTTACATGAACATACATATAGGATGTTCTTGCTAGCATGAACAAATGTGTACCTTGTATGTATTGTATATTATAGAAGATTTTATAGCAGGTGCATTTTAATCTCCTTGCTCCAATCCATGTCTATCCATCTAATCATGTACACACCTATAGGTTGGCATTTGCATCGATGTCATGTGCAGGTCATATCAAGATTTGGATATTAGGATAATTGTCAATTTGACTATGAACTGTTTAATTTATTTAATTATAATGCTACATATGACATGCACAATTTGCTTAACAAACATGTTATAGTAGGGATATATATGGTAGGCGTAAATAGGAAAACACTAATGATGTTCCTTTTTTGTATCGAAGACTTCCTCTTTAAGGCTGTCTCTTCTCCTATATATTGTACTCTTTTTTTACAATGAATAATACAATACATTAGAATCATTTTCTCTTCTTTTACATGGTATCAGAGCTATTGTGCTCTCTCTAATTTTTTAGTTTTTTTGGCGAATTCGCCTGTTTTCTTTCCGGCCACATGAGCATGGACTCTCACCGCCGGCAATCACTTCTTTGGCGGCCAGACAGTTATCGGCTTTTGCGTTGCCACGCGTCGCCTCTCTCCTCGGCTTCACATTTTCACATCTCAGTCTTCGGCGAGCGTGAGGCTTCACTGTTGGCACCAATCGCTCCAGACGATGCCGGCGACCCTAAATCCACCCACCGTGTCCTTTGCCATCGCCGGCCGTTGTCACCATTGTCGGAATCCGCCATTGTCGTTAGAAAATTGCTCCTGGTTGTCCGTTGTTCTCTCCTTCCTCATCCTTTCTGATTTGTGATCTAATATGACTACTGAGAGCTCTAAAACAGGTTCAATTTTTTCCTTTGGTTCATTCCTGACTATTTCTATTGAAAAATTGGTCGGGAATAGTAATTATACTTCTTGGGCCACATTTGTTGAATTATGGTGTATGAGAATGGCTTAGAGGACCATTTACCTACCAGGGTTACGGATTTAAAAAATAAATATTCAATTGAGTGGAAAAGAGTTGATACCTTATTAGGTAATCAATTATGGCAAACCATCGATCCTCATTTATATACCATTTATAAGGCCTATCAAACATGTTTTGATATTGGTATCAAGCTAAGTTCTTATATACTAATGATATCTAAAGGTTGTACTCTGTGGTCTCGAGTCTGGTTAATCTGAAACAACAGTGTATGCAGATGTCAGAATTCCTTGGCAAGATAGCCTCTCTCAAAGCTGAGTTTAATTCACTCCTGCCGTGGGGTGAAACTGTCGCTGACGATCTTGCTCAAAGGGACAAATGCTTTATGGTTCTCACCTTAGCATCACTTAGCTCTGAGCTCTCATCAGTCCGTGATTAGATTCTTGCTAGTGCTGTTGTTTCTTCTATGGATGATGTCTTTGCCCGACTGCTTCGTGTATTTGCTCCAGGTCATCAGTCTGGGCCCTCCACCACTGATTGAAATTCCTCCGTCTTAACATCTCAGTCACAGCCTTCTTTTAAGAGAGAGCAAGGTGATTATGAGAAAAGTCGTCTCAAGTGCATTTATTGTTATCGGTGGGGACATACCAATGTTACAAGTTACAGCAACCCCTCAGGTTGCTAACCTTGCTCATTCTAATCATTTTGACATTACAGAAAAGCAACCTCCATCCATGACTCTCATTGGTGCCGACTATGAGGAATACCTTAAATATCAAGTGGCTAAGTAGTCTGCTTCTTCCATTGCTTTCGTTGCACATAGTGGTAATTCGGTCGCTTGTCTTACTCAATCCTCTTCTCTAGGATCCTCGGTCCATGATTTTGGTGCCTCTGATCACATTTCTGGTAACCTTCAATTACTTTTTCATACAACTACATCTAGGTCATTACTATCTGTCACCTTAGCTAATGGTTCCACAACTATTGCTCAAGCAGTTGGTCGAGCATATCCTCATATTTCCTTACCTTTAGAATTTGTTCTTTAAATATTGCGTTGTCCTTTTAATCTTATATCTATCAGTCAACTCGCTCGTTCTTTAAATTGTGCTATTACTTTTGTTGATGACTCTATTGTTATATAGGATTGCAGAACGAAGCAGATGATTGGCACAGGACATGAGTCACTGGGGCTCTATCATCTTGGTCTTCTGCAACCATATATAGCATGCATTATCACTGAATCTCCATCACTCATTCATAATCGTTTGGGACATCCGAGTCTGTCAAAACTACAAATATTGATTCCAGATTTGTTTAGATTTTCGTCTTTAAATTGAGTCCTATCAACTTGAAAAACACTCTCGTGGGTCGTTTCCTAAGCGTTTCAATAAATGGGCTGCGTCCCCCTTTGAATTAGTTCATTCTAATATTTGTGGTCCTAGTCAACTTCCTTCTATTTTAGGGTTTAAGTATTTTGTTATTTTTATTGGTGATTATTTGCATTGCACTTGGTTATTTTTAATGAAAGATCAATCTGAATTATTTTCCATATTTGAATCCTTTTGTGCAGAAATTAAGACACAGTTCTCTACTATTCGTACATTGCATAGTGATAATGCACTTGAATATGTTTTCGCTACCTTTACTAAATTTGTCTTCTCAGAGAATTTTACATCAGTCCTTCTGTGCTTACTCTCCACAACAAAATGGGGTTGCCGAGTGTAAAAATAGGCATCTTATTGAAACTACTCGCATCTTACTTGTCCATAATCATGTTCCTCTCCGTTTTTGGGCCAACGTCGTTCTTACTACGTGTTTCTTAATCAACCGCATGCCCTCTTCCGTCTTACAAAATAAAGTCCTTCATTCTCTTCTACATCCTGATACACCATTATATCCTATCTCACCTCGGGTTTTCGGCTGCACGTGCTTTGTCCATGTCTTTTATCCTGATCAAGACAAGTTATCTGCTCGATCCATCAAGTGTCTTCTTGGGGTACTCCCGTCTTCAAAAAGGATATAGGTGTTATTCTCCTAACACATCGCTATTTTATGTTTACTAATGTCACATTTTTCGAGTCTTCTTTTCCTCTCGTTTCGAAAACACAGATCATCATAGAAGTTCTTTCAATTTTTTATATTGCTTCTCCTACTATGTCATCCTCTGAGCCAGTATCTGAGTTGGAGTCTGCCATTTCATCTCCAGCTTGTGATATTCTTGTCCTTGTTCCTTCTATGGATGATGTCATTACTATTGTTCCTGATGTAGATCTACAGGTGCTACTATTGATACTGGTGATGCCATTGATATTGTTTCTGTTGACTCACTGCCTGCTCTTGATTCCTCTCTGACTGTGATCTTGCCCTCTAATTGATAGTTTCCCATTGCTATTCGTAAAGGTATACAATCTACTCGCAATCCTTACCCTATATATAATTTTCTTAATTATCATCGCTTATCTTCCTCATATTATACCTTTATGTCTACTTTATCTTCTGTTTTTGTCCCCAAAACACTTCGTGAGGCTCTTTCACACTCTGGCTGGTGTTAAGCAATGGTTGAGGAAATGGCTGCTTTTCATGCAAATGGTACATGGGCATTAATTTGGTTGCTACCAGGGCACTCCACAGTTGGTTGTCGATGGGTATATACTGTCAAAGTTGGACCTAATGGTCAAGTGGACAGATTGAAAGCTCGGTTGGTTGCAAAAGGATACACTCAAACCTATGAGTAGGATTATTACGAGACTTTTTCTCCTGTGGCTAAAATGTCATCTGTTCGGTTGTTTTTATCAATGGTTGCCATTCGTCAATGGTCTTTGTACCAACTTGATATCAAGAATGCGTTTCTTTATGGCGAGTTTCAAGAAGAAATATATATGGAGCAACCACCTAGATTTGTTGTTCAGGGGGAGTTTGGTTTGGTATGTAAGCTTCGTCGCTCTTTGTATGGTTTGAAATAGTCTCCTCGTGCTTGGTTTGGTCACTTCAGTACTGTTATCCAGGTGTTTGGCATGATCCGAAGTGAGTCAGATCACTTTGTTTTCTATAAACATACACTACAGGGTCAGTGCATATATCTAATAGTCTACGTTGATGATATTGTCATTACAGGAGATGATCAGAAAGGTATTAAACAATTAAAGAATCACTTGTTTCATCATTTTCAGATTAAAGATTTGGGATTGCTCAGATATTTTCTTGGTATAGAGGTTGCCCAATCTAAGTCTAGAATCGTTATCTCTCAAAGAAAATATGCGCTGGATATTCTAGAGGAAACAAGAATGATAAATTGCAGACCTATAGATTCTTCTATGGATTTTAATGCTAAACTTCTACTTGGACAAGGGAAACCGCTTTTAGACCCTGGGAGATCTGGAAGACTGGTTGGTAAATTTAATTATCTTATTATCACACGGCTTGATATTTCTTATTCAGTCAGTGTTAGTCAATTTCTACAGTCTCCATGTCAGTCATTGGAATGCAATTATTTGAATTTTATGATATATCAAGGGCACACTAGTGTCACGCCCCAAATATTCTCAAGCAATTACTCGAGTATTTGGCGCGCGACAGGACCACCAAGGGAGGACTTAGTCCATTTTGGGTTAAATGGGCTAGAGCTTCTAGAAGGCCCAATGGATTTGGGTTAATGCCACATGTGTGTGGTAGGTGGGGGAGTTTTCTAGAAAAGGTATATTCCATGAGATATTCTTTTGGTAGTTGGCATCTTTGAAATATTCCTTAGCATATTCTCCTCTTTAGATGTGGACCATTGGATTAGAGTTAATCCTAGCCGTCCATTGTATATAGCTTTAGCTATAAATAGGTGGTGTTCTCATTTGAGAAACCATCCTCCAAATTGTAGAAATACTCTTAGCTTGTAAGTGTATAGCTTTGTAATATCTCTTTAGTAATAATATTCGAGAGCATTCTCTCAAACACTTGGTGTGCTTCTTCTTCATCTCTTTCTTTGGTTAATTGGGGTCTTGTAGGCTGCTTAGCACTAGCAAGTGTCTAAGGCCGCACGGTTTCGAGATATCGGGTCGTGACACTAGGCAAAGGATTATTATATGAGAATAAGGGTTACACACAAGTTGTGGGATATTCAGATACAGATTGGGCAAGATCTCCATTGGATAGACGGTTTACTACCGGGTATTGTGTTTTTGTTGGGGGTAATCTTGTATCATGGAAAAGTAAGAAACAAGATGTTGCTAGGTCAAGTGCAGAAGTAGAATATCGTGCTATAGCCTTAGCTACATATGAGCTTATATGGTTGAAACAATTAATCTAAAAATTAAAGTTTACAAACATTTCACAAATAAAGTTATTTTGTGATAATCAAGCTGCACTTCATATTTCATCCAACCCGATATTTCATGAAAGGACTAAGCATATAGAAGTTGACGTCACTTTATTCGAGAAGAGATATTGTCTGGCTGTATCTTTGCTAATTATGTTAGTTCACATAACCAGCTAGCGAATATACTTACTAAATCTCTTAGGGGTTCTCGAATTGTTTTTATTTGTAATAAACTTAGCACATATAACTTATATGTTCCAGCTTGAGGGAGAGTGTTGAAATGTATATAGTAGGTATATATATGGTAGGCGTAAAATAGGAAAACACTAATGATGTTTCTTTTCTGTATCGAAGACTTCCTTTTTAAGGCTGTCTCTTCTTCTATATATTGTACTCTTTCTTTACAATGAATAATACAATACAACAGAATCATATTCTCTTCCTTTACAGAACTTATAATGAAAATGTGAAAGTGATAATAGTTCTTACATTTAATATTATTTAAAATTTTAATTAGTAATTATGAATTACATATATTCAATTTCCACCTTTTTTGTACTATGTTAAATGATAACTTAGGGGCCTTGGGTATTTAATGGTGGGGATGGCAATTTGGACTCGAACTGACCAAACCAAACTGAGCCCGGTTTGTGTATCAGTTAAATGTCGGTTCGTTTTTTTTTTAAAACCGAGCAGTTTGGTTCTATTTCGGTTGAGTTCAATTCGGTTCAAAACTGAAAAAAAAATAATTAAAAGAAAAATTGAAAAAAACTGAGAGCCAAATCGCTTCGGTTTAGACAAATGTCGATTCAGGGTTGGTTCCACTTTTTAGTAGAACTGATCAATTCGGTTCAGGTTCGGTTTTGGACCGAATTGAATTTGATTACAATAAACAGGTCAGTCTTTAACCTGAAAACATTAAAAGGAATTTGAAACTAACTAATCGGTGGTGGATTTAAGTCATAACCAGATCTAAAATTCTAACCCCTACATAACACTCTTATATACTTGCATATGTGCACACTATGTTTTCTCAATCAGATCCTCAGATCCTTTCCCCCTGTTTATTTTATGTAAAGCTTGATGTCTCCATTTGAATAGGTATGAAGCCTGCATGGACGTAACAGACAGTGATCACAAGCCTGTCCGTTGTATATTTACTGTTGATATTGCTCGAGTTGACGAGTCAGTGAGGAGACAAGAGTTTGGAGATATAATGAGATCAAATGAGAAAATAAAAATCATTCTTCAACAATTATGCACGATTCCAGAAACTATTGTCAGTACAAACAACATAATTATTCAAAACCAGGACACTTCCATTTTGCGTATCACAAATAAATGTGGAGAAAATGATGCTTTCTATGAAGTAATTTGTGAAGGTCAATCTACTGTCAGGGAGGATGGACAAGCATCAGATCATCATCCTAGAGGTTCCTTTGGCTTTCCAAGATGGCTTGAGGTAAGTTCTTTTGCTTTGGACAAAAATACTGTCATTCACCTATTAAGCTTAGTTGGTTTTGGTTTGAACTAAGAATTACAGATTTCAAACTGATTTTTAATAGTTAAGTTTTAAGCTGTCATCAAATGGGCTTTGCCTGGCCCTTATCAACTTCTTGTGTGGATACCTATAAATAATTTTAATAATGATGACATTGATTATTTATACAAGTTATCTTGTTGAAGTTAATATAACTGAGCTCAGAAGCTGAATTTGAATCTAATCAGTAATTTTGCCTAAGCCTGATTTATTTTGCTACAATGTGTTGTTTCAAGACTTGTTATCCATGTGGATAGGGAAGTGTAGTGACCTGAGAAGATGTTTACCTTAATTTTGTGACGAACTTTTATGTTTTGCATCGAGCTGTACATTTGAGCTTTTTTATAGTGGCATTGGCTTGAAGCTATGATTTCTAGGACTTTTTTTAATGGAAAAAATGGCATCTTAGACCCTTGAGTCTTCTGCCTACACCTCAAACTCATGTTCAGTAGTAAGGTATCCATTTCATTTTAATATGACGATAGAAATTTTGAGAATGCTATTAGTTGCTGTCAAGACACTTACAGAATTGCTCGCTTCTGTTATTAGTTTAATGTCAATGGTCTACAAACAAACTGTGAATCATAGATTATCATACGAGATTAATCTTAAGATTTCATATAGGTTGACATGCACATGCGCTTTCATTAATCAGGCTTGTATTTGGCATCTTACAAAAGTTAATATTAAATATAGCCAGGCCTTGTTTTTAATTATTTATTTATTTTTTATTTTTCAAGATTTACTTCACTAAGTAGTGTTTTGATCAAACTTATGAACTAAAAGTTTGTGATTTCATATACTGTGTAAAATTTGAACTAGGTCACACCAGCTACAGGCATAATTAAACCAGATCGTATAGCAGAAATATCAGTACATCATGAGGACTTTCAGACCTTTGAAGAGTTTGTGGACGGTGTCCCACAAAACTGGTGGTGTGAAGACACAAGAGACCAGGAAGTTATACTGGTGTTGAAGGTTTGTGGCAGATTTTCAACTGAGACAAAAAATCACCGTCTCCGTGTAAGACACTGTTATTCAGCTAAGACAAAACGAGTGGATCATAAACCCAGTGACTCTGGGCAAATCCCAGGAAATGTTTTTCCTAGGTCTGATTACCAACGGCTTAGCAGTTCCTTGGATGTGGTTGACAACTTGCGGAATTTGCATAGTCCTTAAAGCAAAATGATAAGGCATCCGGAAAAATCACATGCAACTGTTGATGACTGCACGAAGATCGTCATGTGGTTGACAGGAGGATCAACTCCATTTCTACAAGCATCTTTCTTGAAAAGAGCAAGCAGCTGCAGCTGGGTCTGAGTTGCTTTTTGTGCCTTCAAAAAAGTTTGATTTTCTACCTGGCGCCATGTTTTGGAATGTCTTCTGTTTCTTCAGAGTATTCCTTTTGAGATTGAATTCCAATATGCAAGTGTACAGAAACGGCAAATACATGGAGCATAAAAGCCGAGTGCAGGATTTTTGTTTGTTTGTCTTTTTTTTTTTTCTTTTTCCTGATTCTATTTGCATTGCAGGTGAGCCCCATTCGTTGAGTGAAGATACTATTTATGGCGTTTATGATCAGTTTGGTTAAGTAGCAAATACCTATAAAAATGAGTACGTAAAGTTTTTTTTTCTCTCTAAAATTAATAACTAATTTTATTAATTGAGTCCATTAGTTTGGATAATAGTAAAGATAATATGATATTAAATTTTAAAAACACGTGGTTTAATGTAAATAGGTTTATGTTTTTATATTAAATAATAAAATAAAATAAAATAAAAAGTTAAAAAAGAAGAGCAGGGTAGACAAGCAGTAACAATGATGATATTCTAACCTGATATTATTAGACTTTAAATTTTTATAATTAGAAGGTAGAATTTTTTCAATTAATGAAATATTAAAAGATAACAAAACAAAATTGGTGAGATGAGCGGCAGCCATTTTAAAGTTGTCAAATATAGCACATTATGGTATGCCGCTACCTCAATCAAAGTCATCGACCTTATCTACTAGAGGTGCAAGTGTTACTGAACACGTTGCTAATTTTCTCACCACTTTTTTGCTCTTCTTTAGAAATTTTTTGATTGAAATAATTTAATTAATGATATAAATTACGAAATTTAAAATTTGATGTGTGTTAATCATGAGTTGAAATTTTGCTGCTCCCATTCAATTGACCGCAACGTGGCAATTGGTGGCGGTCTCTATTCCTTTTTCTTTTTAAATTTAATTTAATTATATTTTAATTCATTTGTTTATTTATTAATTTAAAAGTAAAGATTATCTTATGAGACTGTGCCATATGTCATTTGTAGTAAATATAATATTAATATTATTTTATTTTTAAAAAAAATTATAAAATAAACCTATATATTTAGCCATGTGTTTGATTATAATTGGTGTAATATAATATACATTATCTATTATAATTTTTTTTGTTTATTATAATATAATAAACAAAGATAAGTAGTTTAGATTTTGTCACAAATCAATAATATATCAATTCTATATGATTTGAAGTCAGTTCAAATGATATTATAGTTTTCTAATTAGAATATTTTATTGGAAATTTTTTATAAATGACCCATATTTTTAAACAATAATCCTTTCTAACTATAAAGTGATAGTCTACTTTTTATTAGCTAAAATTAAAAAAGAGGGCACATTTTTTCATTTTTGGTAAAATATAATAATAAATAAAATATTTAAAAATAATTAGACAAAAATCAGCTCAATATTTTTGTGCTTATTTTATAAATATATGAACATCGAAATATAATCGTAGTGTAATTAATGAAATGAAAAAGAAATAAGCTGAATCGGAGAGAAAAATCTCAAATTTGAAAAAATTTACAAATTGAAATGACTTGCATCACATGCTAATTTCTCATGTACAGGATGTGCGTGAAATGCACAAGCGATCATTTTTCGTGAGTGCGATATGTGTGCAAATTGTTTTATGTCCATTTCTCATGTATGGAATATGTGTGCGAAATGCACAGGTATTCATTTCCTGCACATATCCCACACATAAGAATGAGAGTGCTATGCAACTCAATTTAGTGCGTAGATTTTTTTCTTCTTAATTTATTTTATTTCTTCTCTATTTCATCAAATTATCTTATTTTTTCTCTACTTCATCAAATTACTCTATGAGTATATTTAAATGCTCATACATTTATAAATTATTATGACCGAAACTTAGTACGCAATATTTATACGGAGGTGCATGCATAAAGGTTTTATTATTTGAAACAGGACTCTATCTTATTCTCGAACCCGCTGTTAAGTCATAGTCACATTTTCTTTTAAAAAAGGCCAAAAAAATGTCTCCACTTATTGTCAATAGTCTTTTTTTAAAATTATACTAAACGGTCGATTCTCCATCCTTTTTGTTTTAGCTACTTATCTTAAGGTCTCATTGCCAAGAGTTCTCTAACAATGATAGGGAACCAATCTGTCTACAGTAAAAATATAAAATTTTTGAAAAAGTCAAGTTGAATTTTATTAAATTATTTTTAAATATTTTATTTATTATTATATTTTATTAAAAAAGATAAGTATGTCCAATTTTTTAATTTTAACCAATGAAGATTATATTATTATTTTATAACTAAAAAATTATTATTTAAAAATAAGGACCCTTTTTCTAAAAAAAAAATTCCTATGCTATTTATATTTTTCGTCGTAATCTTTGCGTAAAAAAAAAATTTGTCTCATCATTATGAATTTTCCTGATGACCAAATTAGTTATTGGACTCGTATATTAAGAGAAAAACATAGGCGGGATGGTCTCAAGGAGACAATATAAAAAAATCTCGATATGGCTTTCATTTTTTTGTCTCACCACACTTTTAAAATGATTGAATCATTAAAATAAATACATATGTGAAAATTTGCATTGGATGGAGGCACGAATGATGTGGTGTGTCTGACGGAAGGTAGGGCATGTTCTAATGTTTTATGTTTAAGAAGATGAGCAGAGTGTTTGGGTTTTATTATTTTTTATATAGGTTTTATATTAATTATATATTATAAATTTTTAAAATTAGGACTAATTCAAGTGTTTTATTTGAATTATTTTTATTTCGTTTTAGAAACTGTCGGAGTTTTAAAACTTTTTTAAAGTAAGAAAATTGATACAGTGAGAATTTTTTCATAAAATTTCTTTTTGTCAACTCTTTATGAATAAATTAGATGCTTAATAAATAATATGAATTAAGAATATATCTTAAATCTTTGTTTAGTTTTTTTTTATTAAAAAATTTTAAATTTAGCATCTTATATTATACTGAGTGAAATAGTAAACTTTCAATTTTTTTGAAAATACATATTTTAAAACAAATTCTATTTTTCTTCCACATTATTTTATGTTCTTTCGAAATGTTATTATTTTCAACCTTTAGTTCTCTTTTTATAATATCTTTAAAATAATAACTATTATTATTTTAATTAAATAATTTAGTAATAATATTAATTAATTAAATTATTATCTCTTAAAAAAGAGATTTAATACATGTGAACCACGGAGAATTCCATATACTATGGTTAACGTGCAACACTCAATAATTGGATGTTACAAAACTTCTAAAATAAATGGACTTATAGTCTTTTAATAAAAGAAAAAAATTAAAAATAAAATAAAATCTTTTTGATAATTTTAAAAATTATCCTTTAAATTTTTTCTATTTAATTTATTAAATTAAATATTAGATTATATTTAGATAAGATATTATCTCTAAAATTAATTAATTTTATCTAAATATAAAAAATATACGTAGTTTGAAAACTATTTTAATTGTGTAATAAAAACAAATTCTTTATATTGTTTATTGTAATAAACTAAGAGATGGTATTATGGACTTATGAACTTACAATTTCGAGTTTCAATAAATTTTTGATAACTAATTAAATATTTTAATTAATTGATTCAATTTATTAATTTTAGTATTATTCTACTAAAAATCTAGAATTGCATTCTTGAAAGTATAAATATATTTTATTAAAAAAACTTAGAACAGTCCATTGATTTAATCATTATATACATTTCATTTCTCCATAGACAGTTCATAATTAGAGTTAAATTATTTACTATTTTACTACTTTAATTATTTATTTATTCTTAAGTACCATTAATTTACTAGTGAACAGTTAATTGTCAAACTTATTACATATTGAGTGCTTTAATTATTCAGTTCTAGAACTAACACTTAAGGAGACATTTTTTTCTAATTTTCGATAGAAAAAAATGAGCTTCATATTTATAAATCATATTCTTAACTGCTTATCTTACTGTGTCACCAAAGTACAAGTTTTTAATCTTTTCTTGAGACAAATCGTAATAAGTATTTCAAATAACAGTGACACAAACACGAGTTTATAATCACTTAGGATTAAGGTTAATCTGCATATGATTATCAGTTAACATTATTTAAATTCTTAATTAAGGTATTTTTTATAAGAATAAAAACTATGTCTAGTCTAGTACTATATAATCTATTATATAAAGTCTTTACCATAATGCCATTATATTAGTGATTCAAATAAAATCACCACATTCTCAATATCTATAAATCATACTAGTAATATTTAATTAAAGATCCCAACTTTAATTAATTTATTACGATTCTCTTTTCTATTTATTATCTGTAATCATAATCCTCTTGTATGTAATAATTATATACTAAGGTTATGGTCATATAAATAAATTTAGAATTTTTTGATATTTATGTTATAATATTATGAACACTCTTTAAGTATAAAATTATAATTTTATTTATTTTATAAAAAATAGTACAAGCACAAGCTTTTAGGGCATTATCCATAATAGAAACATCTATTGAGTATGAGCATATTATGTGTAGAGACCTAATACAAGTTAAACTATTATTGATGAGAAGATAGTTAACCTAGTATATAAAAAACCCTTATATAGTTGTGGTACTTAAGTCAAATCATTAATCGTAGAGATCTTTTCATCTTTTGATCATAGAGAGAACCTTATTGAGCGCTACAAAGATTTGATAGTGGAAGACCACTGTATTCTTGATTATTATTAAAGGCTACTAGTTCTCACGTTTTAATTACTATAGATTCCTCATGTAAAATTTTCTCCGTATCCTAATAATTTGACATGATAGATTAAGAGTGTTGTATTTCATGGGTATCAATTCTAATTTACATTTATGTCTAACAAGGAGTACTTTTGTTAACAGCTTAGTAATAAAAGCCTGACAGTACATCTTTACCTCTACGTTGGTGAAGGTTTGAAGTTTAAATCCCCTATTCTCTATGTCAAAAAAATAAAAGAAGATGAGCAAAGGATGGTTTAACAACACAATCTGGATTAATTGAAGGAAAAATAAAATCTTATTAAAGCACAATATCCTTATATGATTCCAATACAACTGGATCCTTAGCTATCCAAACACAAGCTTCAATAGATAACAAACCCTGTATCTATATCATCTCTATATGATTATGAATGTTGGCAGCTCTATGATGATACCTTTTCCCCCTAGGATTTCAATGAACAAGGTCCAAGGTCTTTGGCTTATAAGGCTAAAAAACCTTAGACCACAATAACCTAAAGAGAACTTCGAACACATAAGACCCAAAAGAAAAAGTGTCAACCCATAAATATCTTTGAACCAAGGTACATTTTTTAAGCTGGTTAAAACAATGATCGAAGCCCCTATCCTAACCGATCAGACTCCTAAAGGAGAGAAGAGTACTCTATACCCTCTAGCATGGCCTCACATTCTTTTTTATTACAAGATCCTAGATGATACCAGGGTTGTGGGGGAGGAAGCATCCTTATGGGTTCAATTTTCAGTCTTATCCTAGTCATTTAAGACAAGCTTTCTAACAATTAATAAATTTAATCGTTGATCTTAAATAGATCAACTTTTAGGGTCAACAATTTGGCATTGTCTGTGGGAAGCAAACAAAAAGACTATAAAAACCAAACAGAGAATATGAAGAATGCACAAAAAACATATTACCACCTGTTCGATGGCCACACGAAATTGTAAAACCTCACTACCTGACGAAAATCCTAAATGACAGAATCCAAATAAGTATGTACAAATACAATGCACTAACCATTCAAGCTAGCAAGAAGAGCCACTAGCTTGGCAGAAAACATTAGAAAAAGAACTAAAGAAATCTCGACAAGAAAGGAATGAAGTCAAGAAGATCATGTCAAAACTTCTGAAAAAGTGCGACAATCTAGAATGATCACAAGATTCTTATTTCTACTTCGAGTCATAACAAGACTTCTTACCATCAATGAGTATTATAGCAAGGAAAGCTAGAAACCCTAATTGATTAACTCAAAGATAAAAAGACAATGGAATTGTAATAGAATCCTTTGAAAGAGAGAGTCGCCAGTAAAGCCTACAATTATACAGAGGTGACCACGACCACTCCCTCGACCATTCAAAAGTGGAGCATAGAATCTCTATAGGGAAGCTAATGCCAAATGTAATTCGGAAGACAATAATGCTTGAACAATCATTAATGAAATTCAGAGAAGCAATGGTTAAACACAAGATGTTTGAGAAATTATGGACAAAAAGATGGAAGGAAGCCAGATCAGAAGAGATGCTAAAGACTTGCTGAATAGGGAAAAGAGTATTAGCAAGGTAAAGTAAGATGCACGAAAAGTCATCGAAAGGGCAAAGAGCACAAACATAGCAAGCAACACAACTCACCGCTTAGAGAAAAAAGGATCTAATAGCCGAGAAGGTTCAAAACCTAGAGAAGTGACTGTACCATCTTGTCAAAGATAAAGAGAAGTAGAAACTCTCATAAAAGAAAGTGGAATAAGAGAAGAAATCTCATTTTATTGATGGGTTTAGAGATATCAAGCTACTATAGGGGTTTAAGATGCTAAACCTCCTAACTTATAAAAGGACAACAGACCCCAATCATTATATCAATCATATTATCGACCTACTATTGATTGTAGGCCTTAGATAGAAATAGATATAGCAACTGTTTCATGTTAACCTAGATAGATGATGCGATATTTCTATATCATAAATTAAGTGCAAGTATACACTATCGTATGCAAGTAATAAAGAGACTAAATAAGTCGAATGTCGAACCCACATGGATAATTTCTTCTTATTAACCAATTACTAAAATTATGTCTTCCTAATAATTATTCAGAAAAATAAAAATTCAAGAATGAATGTAGAAAATATAAAAGTAAAAACACAATGCAAAGAGAATAAGAAGATAGCAATGTAGAGAAAACCTAGGATTAATATTATCCCTCAATATGCTTTTTAATGATTAATCCTCTAATATTTAACTCACTTAGTCTTTATTATTGATCAAGACACTAATGTATTCACAAGCCTCTTCCAAGGTCATGCAAGTATACCTTAATTTACCAAATACCTATATTCCTATGGTACTTGTAATAAACTAAGATTCATTAAGATTAGGTCTTATTGATCATACATGCCAATTAGGTATATTCCTATCCTAAATTGAAACTTGCATATGCAACATTGAATGTTACTCTACAATCATGCATCAAATTACCTAGGTCTAAATATATTGATTCCTCTTCCGAGTTTATCAATAATATTACCAACTCATTCACCATATATTGGCCAGATATATTGAAGCATTAAACACAAGTAATTTAAATAATAAATGACTAAGTTTATTAAATACTAAAGGATATGGCAAGTTAAGCGCACATATTGAGTTCAAATATTAACCCCAAAAAATAAATTAGCTCATGGCTACAAGAGAACAGCAGTAAAAATAATTATAAATCATGATACAATTATTAGCAAACCGATATAGACGTCGAATTGCTCTTAATTGCACTGCCTAGGAACTCTTGATGCCGAAGAATGTCTTGTATCTCTCTCTAAAGTTGCTTCAATTAAGCTCCTATTGCTCTCCAAGACTCATACTCTATATTCTTGGTGCTCTTGGGTCGTCTTGGATTGATTCTTGAAGGCTGGGAACGAGTGGCTTTATATAGGGATTGATATGAGCTTGAAAATCTCAGTTCTCGTCGGATTAGGACTCGCACTACCGCTGGCGCGCTATGCATCTGTTGCTGGGGCGACGCGTGAAAAAGCTATTACCGCTAGAGCGGTGGAATCTTGGCGCTGGGGCGGTGACTGTCTGGCGCTGGGGCGCTATACGCGACTTAAGCAGGTCGTTTTTCTTATTTCGATCACTATTTCAGCGCTGGGGCGAAAATACTTTTGGCGCTGGGGCGATGGACTCATAATTTGAAAACTTTGCAATTTAGTCCCTGTTTTCGCTCCTTTTGTGTTCTTTCTTTAAATTTCATTCAAGTCCCTATAAATAACAATAATGCACATAAATAGCCATCTATTCTCATAAAATCATAAAATATCAATAATAAAAATATGAGAAAATATATGACAAATTTGCCCTTATCAATAGATAAGCCCTTATATGGTACAAAAGTTTGAGGCGAAGAAGTATATCATCCTTCAGTGAATTGACCGAGAAGTACGTCTAATACTTTTAAGGAGCATGTGAAAAGGCAAACGATTCTTTATAACTGTGACTACTCAAATGGAGAGTATTTCATCACAACAGACTATTTCACCAAATGGATAAAGACCAACCTTTTAGAAAATATCACAACAAAGAGAGCTTAAGACTTTATTTATAAAAATATAGTTAGCAGGTTTGAAACACCTCATACTATGATTACAGATCATGGCAAGCAATTTGATAATAAAAGGTTTATAGAATTTTACTCACAACTCAAAGTTTGATACTTTTTGCCTCACCTGCCCATCCCTAGACAAATATACAAGTGAAGTCCTCTAATAAACTTTTAAAAATCTGCTCAAGAAAAAATTAATAGAGAAGAAAGGAGCTTAGGTCATGGAGTTACTCAAGGTCCTATGGGCCCTTTGAACTACTAACAAAGCAACAACCAGAGAAACACCATTCTTCCTGGACTTTGGTTGTGAAGCAGTAATCCCGGCATAAGTAGGAGTGCCCCCTAGAGACTACAATACTTTAACAAAGAAAGAATAAAGAATTTATGAGAGGAAACCTAGACCTCCTCAAACAAAGAAGGGATGCAACTAAAATTGGAAAAATTGCTTATCAATAAAAGATTACTTGATATTACAGCAAACATATTTGAGCTTAAGAGTTCCAAGAAGGGTACTTGATCTTGAGAAAAATCTTGTCCAATATAAGGGATCTAACAACTAGAGCCTTTGGACCCAACTGGAAATGCCCATATAAGATACTTAGGAGAGTTTAACTAGATGCCTATGAACTCGAATACACCAATGAAAGCATTGTCAGGAATCCATAAAATGCTAAAGTCTTGAAAGAATATTACCTATAGTTACTTTTTTGTATTATTATAGCAGATTCATCAATAAAAAAATTCCTTTTTTTTCAACATTTATGTTAAGAAGGTTCATAATCATAACACAACCAATACTCTCAAGAATCAAGAACTAAAGAACAAAATACCAAAAAATATATTTTTTTCATTCAATAACCAAAATGTTTACAGGGAAATGAGAAAAATACAGAGGAGAAATCAAGAAGAAGAAAGAGCCCGATTGTTAAGAGTATTGGAGGCATAATTTCCCTCAGAATCATTTCATCATCAGAGATATGCATAGCATCATCAATTCACTGAAGCATAATGTCAGGGTAGTGTTCTTTAAAAATATTGACATAATTGTTGAAGCCTTCCATAACACCAGAGGTGAAGCATTGCTCTTTAACCTGATCGATTGAGTCTTCATTGGCCTTATCAGTATAATTTAAAATTATTGACACAATTGTTGAAGCCTTCTATAACACCATAGGTGAAGCAACGCTCTTTAACCTGATCGATTGGGTCTTCATTGGCCTTATCAGTACAATCACATATTTGAGTTGATTCTTCTTTAAGGGCCTTTGATAAGTCATTCAAAGATTTTACTTGGCTCTCCAAATATTTGACTTGATGCTTCAGCTCAGTTACTTTGCCCTTTGTTGTAGCAGCACCTCTAGCAGCTTTGTTATGGAAAACCTTTCCCAAGAGCTCGAGCTTTGAAACTTTGCTTTTAACTATCATTTCTTTAGCAGCCATCTCTTCTAGTTTCCCCACCAAGGATTGTACCTCTATTTTCTTAACCCAATACTACTTCTTAGCATTGACCAAGTCTTTCTTGAGGTTGGTAGCCTTCAAACCATCATGGATTACCCCAAGAATAGTCTATCAACAAAGCAAAGAGATATGTACTACTTAAGGAAAGAAAAAAATGCGAGGAGTGTCAGCAAACATGGTGAGATATTTTTATATCTTATACTTAAGCACAAGTATACGTTATCAAAACAAGTAATAAAAGGACTCAATAAATCGGATGTCGAACCCATAGAGATAATTTCTGCGTTTTAACCAAGTATTAAAATTATGTCTTTCTAATAATTATTCAGAAAAATAGAAATCTAAGTATTAATGTAAAAAATATAAAAGCAATGAAACAATGTAAAGAGATTTAGGTGATAACAATATAGAGAAAACCTAGGATCAATACTATCCCTCAATATGCTTTCTAATGATTAATCTCTAATATTTAACTCCATTAGTCTTTATTATTGATTAAGACATTAATGTATTCACAAGCCTCTTCCAAGGTCATGCAAGTATACCTTAATTTATCAAATACCTATATTCCTATGGTACTTGTAATAAATTAAGATTCATCAAGATTAAGTCTTATTGATCATACATGCCAATTAGGTATATTCCTATCCTAAATTGAAACTTGCATATGCAACATTGAATGTTACTCTACAATCATGCATCAAATTACCTAGGTCTAAATATTATGATTCCTCTTCTGAGTTTATCAACAATATTACCAATTCATTCACCATATATTGATCAGATATATTGAAGCATTAAGATCAAGTAATTTAAATAACAAAGGACTAAGTTTATTAAATATTAAAAAGATATGGCAATTAAGCACACATATTGAGTTCAAGTATTAACCCTAGAAACTAAGTTTAGCTCATGGTTACAAGAGAACAGAAATAAAAATAAAAATAAAACACGATACAATTAATAGCAAACCGATATAGACGTCGAATTACTTTTAATTGCGCTGCCTAAGATCTCTTGATGCCGAAGAATGCCTTGAATCTCTCTCTAAGGTAGCTTCAATTAAACTTCTATTGCTCTCTAACACTTGTGCTCTGTATTCTTGGTGTTTTTGAATTGCTCTTGGGTCGATTTTTAAAGTTTGAAGATGAGTGGCCTTTTATAGGGATTGATATGTGTTTTAAAATCTCAATTCTTATAGGATTAGAACTCGCATTACTACTGGGGTGCTATGTTGTGCTCACTGTGGCACTGCGTGTAATAATCCCCACCGTTGGAGCGGTGAAATATTGGCGCTGGCGTGATAAAGGTTTGGCACTGGGGCGTCAGTTGCGACTTCAACAGGTTCGTCTTTTTTAATTTTCTTATTTCGATCATTGTTCCAGCGTTGGGGCGAAAATCCTTGTGGCGCTGGGGTGAAAGATTCATACTTTGAAAATTTTGCCCTATATTTGCTAAGTTTCTTTGAAATTTTTTTAAATTTCATTCAAGTCTCTGTAAATAATAATAATGCACATAAATAACTATCTATTATCATAAAATAATAAAATATGAAAATAAAAACACGAGAAAATATATGACAAATATGCCCTTATCAAAACACAAAGGAGGTTACTCAATAAAAATATAAAAGCAACAAAGAAAGAGGACTACCTTAATTGCGTTCGTTAGAGAAAGTTAGAAGGCAGAAAAGGGATTCCAATCCCACATCTTTTGAGCTTGAAAAGTTTTGATCGAGTACTCAATCTCCTTAAAAAGTAGAAGCAAATGATAATATCTGCCTCGATAACCAGTAGTAAAAGAACCCAAGGACATCAAGTGAGGATTCCTTATAAGCGTCTCTTGAACTATATCCCAATTAGCTGATTCTTCTTTAGTAGTGAAGGACCAAAATCTGGTTGAGATAACGCCATACGTTGCTTCTCCTTCTCATCTACAATAGAAGGTCTTAGAATAGTAGTCCTCGGTATAACTCAACCCTTATTAGTGGGAATCTATTGGCCACAGCCATGGGCAATAGATTATCCTTGATTAAGGGTTGTAGATTGACTATGACCAGTAAGTGACAATGGATCCCGCTGACCCATACCAGATATACCACTTTCAAACCTCCAACAAGAGAGATAATCAGAAGGAGAGTGCTCATAATGACTTCGCTTATAACTACCATAACCATTTGAAATGTTTGCCAAAGGAAAAAGAGTAGATATCAACATTTAGAAAAAAAAAACAAAAAATCAAAGAAATAGTCACACACTCTTCCTAAAAGAAGCAACTCACCATAATGAGAAATAACCTTGCTATTCTTCCATAATATGGGGATTTCCTCACTATCATTCAGTTTATACTTAATTGTTACTCTTACCTAACCTTTCAAATTGTGAGGATCGATTTGATTTAAAGAAGACATAGTTCCTAAACAAAACAAATAACTACCAAGGATAGAGACCAAGAACCAAGAACTAAGAACCAAGAAATTTTTAAGAGGAATGAAGCTTACATAAAAGTGATGGAAATTGTGCTTACATGCCATTCCATTATTGTATGAATATTAATTATTTAATATTTATACAATAAATATTTTGAATAACATCGTTAATATTCAATAATATATGGTAAGATGCTTGTAATATCTCAGACATTCAATAATCTAAAGGAGTTTAGATCTTGTCTAAAAGAGTTTAGACCAGGGCTAATAGTTAGTAATGCTGAAAGTTATAAATGCTAAGAATTAGCACTACTAAGAGTTATGGGGTTATAAGAGTCAGTAAAATCTAAAGAGTTAGAGCCTTGTCTGAAATGGGATAAAGACCCTGGGATATACTAGCAATGACATAGTTGCAAAGAGTTACAAATAGTGATAGAAAATGTTATTGTGCAAATATGTTCTCAAATTTTATATTTCTAATCTATCTTTATTGATGTGGGTCTGTTGGTGAAGACCTTATTATATATAGATCATCATATGTCTATATATCGATGGTCCAAATGGTTAGTTTTAATAGGCCATGAGCCTAGTGGAAGCTCGTATAGACATGTGAGTATTCAGTAAGGACTAAGTATTGAACAAACTTAATTAGGACCTTTAATAGACATCCTATAAAGCCGTCAATGGATGGTTTTTTCGAGTTAAGCAGTATTTGTGGTCCATTAACCTAAATACCATGGTGGACTTATGAGTAATCCACTATACTTAGGTTTCACACATGTCAGAAACCTTCATTGGTCTGACCGCTAAGTGTTGCTGGGTATAGTCCGATGCTCATAGAGTCCGATGTGTGTAGATATATGATCTGTCAGCTAATATAAGTGAATTTTATATCCATATGCTCTAATATTGTATTTCAAAAAATCTTATGGATATAAGTAACAAACCTAGAAAAGTGTTTCTCGTGAGAGAAATAATATCACAAAAGTGGTTGCAGATATTTTATGGGAATAAATATGTGGAGATAAGTTTTGGGGTTGAGCATTTGGAGACTTGACGGTGATAATCTATATCTCCGTTCTTTCAGGATATAAGTGACGGAGGGGTTATACGAATATATATTAACCTCAACTTATATGGTTTAACGCACCGCTTTATTATTTCCATAATGTGTGTATAAGGCATTGTTTATGGACTTATGGAAGAGTTTCATAAGACAAAATAGGTGTGAACTTAAGGAGTCTCACTATATAAAGTATACTCGTTGTGCACTGGGGTAGTGCACTAGATCAAATGGTTCGATCTAGGAAGTTCTCGGTAAGCCAAAATTATTTTAGGATCTCTTGGGGAATTGTCAAGGTTTAAATGTTAAGCTCAGGATGTTGACAAATAGGACTTGCTACTTCATCCCTTAATTGGATATCATATGTCATGCCATTAATTTGTAATGGTATGACACATGACATAATAAAAATGGCCACTAATTAAATATATATATATATATTTTTTCAAGAGGTAAAGATCAATCGGCTAAATTAATTAGTAAACAAATGGTGGTTATATTTAAATGATATAAGCCTTGTCATGCTTAAGTTTGTAAGCATGTGTTGGCATGATTTTGGCCATTTGAAGCATACTATTTGGCCACATCTTTTATAAGCACCTTGCCACCATGATTTGTATTAAGCAAAATGTGGCATCAAATTTAAGGATTCGACCAAATTATGCTTAAAGATCAAGCATATGGTGGCAAACTTTAAATAAAGCAATTTTTTTGGTGAAAGCATGAAATTCTTTCTTATACTTAAGTGCAACAAGAGGTGGTGTTAACTCTTTTACATTTGGCCTTTTCATGCTTTAAAATTTGAAGTTACAAATTGCATTTCATTAGACATATGGGCAGCATCAATTGCCTATTAATAAGGCTTTCTATATTTTAAAAACATAAGTGATAGAAAGCAAATAATTATTAAGTTCATTAATAGTTATTTGGCCGAAGAGATTAGAAGAAGTAAAAGTTGCTTCATAAATAATTCTTGCTAAGAAAAAGAGACTACTATTATGGCTTAATAAATCTTATCATGTCCTCGACTAGAATTGTATAAAGTACGCTTCAAGAGTGAGTTTTCTATTATCTTATTAGTATAATGAGATATTTAATTTTATATTCCGCTGTGTATATTATGCATGTGTGATGTGTAAATTAAAATTAAAATGTATACACTTACTCTACACATAGCATACTTTCAAAAAGAAACCCCTAAGGGACACCCATAAGGAAAAAGAAAGGAGAACAAAGAAAAGTTATAGGCACAGAGAAGTATTATCTGAGTTAAAAGTTGAACCGTACGAAAAAGACCTAAGAAGAAAAGCTAGAGGATCTTCGTACTTTCTCTCTAAAAAAAGAACCATGGAGAAAGGCATATTATGAGAAGTTTAAAGACCATTGTTTTTATATAAAGAAAATCTTTAGGCTTTCAAAGCCCAACCATTAATTAGATTTATTGGTCTAACGAAAATCCTACCTAAATCTCTTTCCCAAACTAAAATAAAAAATAGCTTATAACCGTCAGAGAACCCAAGAAATTCTAAAGGAGCCACATCAATAAGGCTATCCCTAAAAATATCATATATGGAAAATAGCCCAAAACATGAAAAGTGCACATTTAATGCGAAAAGAATGAGTGGAAAATTAAGATGAGATCTACCATAAAAACTTCTTAGTCTGATATAGTTTCCAAAAAAAATAAGTCTTCAAGAACAAAGAGATCATAACGAAGAAATAATAAAGGTGCCAACCACACTTCATCGAACACCCTATTTGAAAAATGTTTATCATAACGGGACAACGTGCTTGAATGAAACTAGAGATCGACCTCAAGATCAGTCCTTAAGTAATCTTCAAAGATTAAGGCGATTAGAAAAGAAGAAATATAAACATGTAAAGGAAAGTAAAAGTGCTTCTTTCATTAAAACACTCAAAAAGAAGTTCATTACAAAGCTTTTAAAAAAGAAAAACAAAAATCAAATAGTAGGAAAACTTTGATTGTCTTCAACAGTAATAGAGTCGGAGGCGAGAGCATCATCAGCCCGAGGAACAGCCAAAGAGTCAACATCAGCTTAGGTAAGAGCATCTTCAATAACCCAAGCAGCATTAGAGGCATCAGCATCAACATCCTCTAAAGGCCATAAAAAGATCCTCTACCAAATAGAGGTCCATCCCAATATAACGACTTTTGAAAATGTCTACCAACTGAGTCAGAGCCTTTAGATACCTACTTGCCAATGCAATGACTTAAGAGATCGAGCTTTCTTTCCAGCTTGTCCTTGACTTTTTACAAAAAAGTACTCTCCTCTTGAAGGACCTTCACTTTTTTTCCTAGATCTTTGACTTTAGCTCGAGAACAGTAACTCTATTCTCAGCTAGAGCAGCCTTGGCCTTAACTACCTCTACGTTCGCATTAGCCCTCTCTTTAGCATGCTTCAACTTAAAAACTTAGAAGTTGAGCTTGTGTTCAAAAGTTTCTTTTGGCCTAGTAGCCTCAGCCCTAGTCACCACCTTAAAAATATTATGGCAATGACTAGTAAGAGTGATCATGCCTTATAAAAATTTGAATAACTTCAAAAAGTTTAAAACATTACCTTGAACAAGCACCTAAAACCATGGGACATAGTTTGAGAAGTGCTACACGTTAACACTAGTGCAAGCAAGCTTCTTAGGCGGTGCCTATTCTACCTCCCTCAAAAGAGATAGCATGTGCTCATACCTCTCACTCTTCGTAAAATAGAGGTTTGATAAATGAAGAGACCCTAGTCTATGTCTCGACCAAGGCCTCAAAGTTAAACGTCAACTAGATGTATTCACTCATCATAATTAAATTTGAAAACGTTTGGGTGTAAAGGTAATTTAATAAAAATTTGGAAAGTGAAGGCTATTCTTGTGGAAAACTTTTACACTAGATTTCGTCAAAGGGACGGAGTTGAAATAATAATAAAAATATTGTATGACTTGCAATGAATTTGTTTTGGGTGCTTGAGAATTTATATTGCATATGAAAATCTATTTGAAATGAAAATTGGCGTGTGATTAATATGAGTTTGTGTAATGATATCTTGGACTCATAACTATAAATTTAAACTATTTTGGCATTAATCAAGATAAGTTAATAGTAAAGGTGAGTAGAAAATAGATCGGTCTGGAATTTTTTTTTTATAATTGAGGCGAATTGAAAAAATTCTAGAATTTTATTTTTAACACCAAATTATACCAAAATCTGTATGAGAATTGAACCGCTTCGAATTGATTTGTGTGAGAATATTCATTGAAAATTATCAAGATATGATTTGGAGAGTAAGCCAAGTGCGTAGGGTGCGCACGGATTGAAGACGGACGCGAAAGGAGGTGAAAGATGAAGGGAACATAGGCCAGGTGTAGGCGCCGCAGTGACCAGGGCTAGGCGCTGCAGTGCCCAGTCCAGAATGTGAGTGCCGAGCGCTAGGCAACGAGCACCGCGACCCTCAGATAGGTGCACCAGTGTTGTGGCGGTGAGAGCTCTGCACTGCGGCGTTAGAGACGTGAACAGTATCCCAAAATAAGGAAACTTTCTTATTTCGTCTCCCACTTACTTCAAGACTCCCTAAAATAACTCCCACATATTTAGGGTAAACCGAGGACGTCTCAAAGCCTATATAAAGGCTCTCAATTGGCTTTTAAACACAATCTAAGTGATCATCAACAATCTTTGTGATTCTTTGTGAGAGAAAATCCTTAGAGTGTAAGAGAGAGTTTTCTTTGTGATTTTCTTGTAAAAGGCATACTTTATGAGTGCCCTGTGATTCATAATAAGAGAAGAGTGTGATCTTGATCCACCGTGGACGTAGATAAATTTTCGAACTATGTAATTCTTTGTGTGTTCTTCTTTGACCCTTTCTCTCTTTATTCCTTAATTACTTGTTCTGTATATATTGCTTGGGTGATTTTGCTTATTTGTGTGCTTCCGCTTCAACAAATTGGTATCAAAGCTTGGTTCTAAGCAGACATGGCCACACCCAAGTATGAGGTAGAGAAATTCAATAGTATGAATGACTTTAATCTGTGGAATATGAAGGTTAAGGCATTTTTAGTAAGGCAAGGGCTTGGTTCGGCATTAGAGAAGACTGTAGCTCCATCTAGTGATGAAGAGAAAAATCCAGAGTCATCTAAAGCTAAAGCAGAAAGAAGGGACATTTAAGAAAGAGCTCATAGCACAATCGTTCTGTCATTGAGCGATGAAGTACTAAGGGAAGTAGCAGGTGAGACGACGACAATAAGTCTTTGGAAGAAGCTTGACTCTCTTTATATGAGAAAATCATTGGCCAAGAGATTACATATAAAGAAGAAGCTGTATCAGATGTCTATGTTAAAGGGGACGCCAATGAAAAATCATATAGACACCTTCAATAAGATCATCCTTGATCTTGAGTCTATCAACATCAAGATAGAAGATGAAGATAGAGCAATTATCCTACTAAGTTTACTCCCTAAGAGCTATGAGAGCTTTGTTGATACGCTACTCTATGGTAGAGAGAGTTTAACGATGAGTGATGTGAAATCATCATTAAACTCAAAGTTATTAGGGAAGCTGATTGAGGGCAATGCAGAAAGCTTATCTTTAAGAGGAAGGCCCTCATATAAAGATAAGAAGAAAAAGGGCTCAAGATCGAAGTTTAGGACTCTTAGGAAGTCCTATTACTGCAAGAAAAAGGGGCACTTCATAAAAGACTGTCTTGAGAAGAGAGTACAAGACAAGAAGAAAGCGGATGCTGCGCTTGCCTATGATGATAACTATGACAGCGCAGAGACACTCGTTGCTACTGATGGTAAGAACTCTGAACAATGGGTTCTTGATTCTAGTTGCACTTTTCACATGTGCTTGCATAAGTCTTGGTTTATACATTTTTAGCCCATTAGTAGTGGTAAGGTCTTAATAGGTAATGACGTTGCATGTCAGATGATGGGAATTGGTAGTGTTAAACTTAGGCTACTTGATGGGAGAGTAAAAGAGTTAACAGATGTTAGGTATGTTCTTGACTTGAAGAGAAACTTGATCTCACTAAAAATTCTAGACCAGAATGGGTGTTTCATCAGGATCGACAGAGAGATTTTAAGAGTTTTGAAGGGTTCCATGGTGGTGATGAGAGGAGAGAAGTGCAAAGGTGTTTATGTGCTTAAGGGTAAAGTCGTGAGTGGTTCTTCACTATTCTCTGTAGATGATGAGAGTATACAAACCAAGTTATGGCATCTTAGACTGGCACATGATGAACACTTGAAATTACACATTTAATAACAGTTTTACATGATTGTTTTGTATTACTAGTGTATTTAATTTTCTTAACTTAAGTATGTTTACAATATTGTACTTAATTATCTTTTAACTGTTTTGTAGAAGGTTCGGTAAAATGGGCATAACTTTCTACCTAAAGATCCAATTGAGGTGATTCTTAATCTTGTGAAGAGATGACTCAATGGGCTAACATATTTTATTTCACAAAGCATTTGAAATTCGAGTGTTTAAAGGGTCAAAAATGGCCTAGAACAGAACTGATCTGCAGTACAGGCCCAGTTTGAACAGTCATAAGTATTTGGCCCATAACTATAGAAATACGTATCTAATATGTATGAGATCACTCCATTTGCAAAGATAAGAGACTTATCTACAAATTTGATGTTTTGAGTGACAGCTAATTCAGATTACATAAATTCTAAATTGGATAATCAAGTGGGTGCCCGAGTGATAATCAATGCAAATTATTTTGCCACCATTCTTGACTTTCATCAACCAAGTGGTTCCCTCCAACTTTGTCTCTATTTATCCATATTTTTCTATAAATAGGTGACTTGTTTATGCCTAAAGGATGTAATTAGAAAGTTATAATTTAGTTCAAAATACTTGTCCTTTGTATCCATTTCTTTGTAAATTTATTTCTCTTGTTTACTATTAAATCATGTTATTTCTTCTTCCATTTCTTTTCTTTTTCTTTAGTTGTATTATGTCCAAATAATTTTCTTTAAGCTAAGGTGAAAGGGTGAAGCTCTTGGCAAGGTAATAAGATATGTTTAATATTTATTCATGAATTTAATGCTTCATTTTTAAGCTATGCAAACTTATATATGATGTATTTATTTTGTTTGTAGAATTAATACCATTTCTTCTAAAGTGGTGATTCTTGATTTATTATTGACAAACTTAATATTTGGCACAATAAATTCTTGAAACCATTTACAAGATTTGGTGTATATAACCTTTCTTGTAAAGTGGGAGTCTTGATTTATTGTAGACAAATATAAAGATTGGCATAATAAATACTTGAACCCATTTATAAGATTTGGTGTATAATAATTGAAAGAAATAAATACTAATCAATATATAAATGATGATGAACTTTAATTGCTATATTTTTTGGTTGGAACCTTTTTTGTGTGAGGATTCCAATTGAGTTATAAAAAAATAAATAGTTAAATATATTCTTACTTCTTATGCCAAGAGTGAATCCCCGTAACCTTAGCTTTTTATTTGAATTGGTTAATTGAAATAATATTTGCAAACATCTTATACTGTATTAATTATCTTTAAAGTGTTTATAATTTGTAATTTTAATTCTACTTCCCTGTGGATCGACCCCGTTCTCATCGGGTTATTTATTACTTCGACAATCTTACACTTGGGAATAACTCCTATATTCTGGACGTGTCAGCACACCTAGGCGAGAGAAACCTTAAGGAGTTATTTAGTCAAAAGGCATTTGGCGAGGATAAATTTCAGCCCTTAGAGTTTTGTGAGCATTGTGTGATTGAGAAAGAACATAGGGTGAGGTTTAGTACCGGCGAGCACAATACTAAGGGGACTCTTGACTACATACACTCGGATCTTTAGGGACAAGCTTAGACAGCTACTCGTGGTGGTGCCAGGTATTTTCTCAGTTTAATTGATGACTATTCAAGAAAGCTGTGGGTCTATCTGTTAAAGAGCAAAGATCAAGCATTTGAAGTATTCAAGACTTGGAAGACTCTTGTTGAGAATCAAACTGGCAAAAGGGTGAAGAAGTTAAGAACTGACAACAACCTCGAATGTTGCAATAGAGAGTTTGATGGGTTTTGTGCCAATCATGGGATTGTAAGGCATAGAACAGTAAGATCAACACCACAACAGAATGGCGTAGTTGAGAGAATGAATAAGACCCTACTTGAAAGGGTTAAATGCATGCTTACCAATGCGAAGTTGTCCAAGACATTATGGGGAGAAGCTATAGTAACTGTAACTTACTTGATTAATAGAAGTCCCTCCTCAACAATTGACTTCAAGACGCCAGGAGAGAAATGGTCTGGCAATCCTCTGAAGTATAACCACCTCAGAATATTTGGTTACTCTGCCTTTATACATGTTAAGGAGGGGAAGTTGGAACCTAGAGCTATCAAAGAGGTATTCATAGGATATCCCGAAGGAGTGAAAGGATACAAGGTGTGGTGTAAAGACTTAACACCACCAAGGAGTATCATAAAACATGACGTGACGTTCAATGAAATAACGATGCTGAAAACCTCCCAAGACGATGAGAAAGAAGAACTTGTGCCCAAGGAAGACTTAGCACCCGAGTCAATAGAAGTTGAAGTGAAGCCTGAAAGTGGATCTGATATGCCCCCAGATTAACACTTCAACGAGGAGATCCTTGAAGATGAACCAAGAACACCGGCGAGTTCCTCCAAGTCCACCCAAAGAAAGACTAGGACTCCTAAGATGGAACTTGAAGAGTACCAGTTAGCTAGAGACAGGCTAAGGAGAACGATTAACCCACTAGTCAGGTATGCATAAGTAGATTTAGTTGCTCATGCTTTTAATTCTGCTTACACTCTTGAGTATGATGAGCCTAGGACATATGGTGAGGCTATGAAGAGTGAAAATAAGAAAGAATGGCAGTAGGCCATGAAAGAAGAAATTAGTTCAATTAGGAAGAACAATACCTGGAAAGTTGGTGAAGATACCTCAAAAGAAGCTAGTCGGGTGCAAGTGGGTGTATAAGGTGAAGGAGGGAATACCAGGGATTGAGCCTACGAGAGGTCAAAACACATTGAAGTGAGGCTCCATTACATTGGAGAGATTGTCCAAAGTGGTGAAGTTAGTCTAACAAAGATAGCGTCATTTAAAAATCCTGCTGATATGTTAACTAAGCCACTATGCTCGGTTAAGTTCGTCTTATGCAAGGACTTAACCGGAGTCACTACTTTGTGAGGGTAACTGAAGATGCGAAAATGATAGATCGAGTTACTTTGTGGATGATTTTGAATCAAGGATGGGATTTATGAGAATATTGATTAATAATCATCGGGATATGATTTAGAGAACAAGCCAAGTGGGTAGGGTGCGCACGGATCGAAAACGGATGCAAAAGGAGGTAAAAGACGAAGGGAACATAGCCCAAGCATGGGAGCCGCGGCGACCATGGCTGGACGCTGTAATGCCCAGTCCAAAACATGAGCGCCGTGGTGCCAGGCGACCAGCATCACGGCGCTTAGATGGGCGCACCAGCACCGTGGCGGTGAGAGCCCAACGCCACGGCGCTGGAGACGTGAATAGTATCCCAAAATAAGGAAACTTCCTTATTTCATTTTTCACTTACTTCATGACTCCCTAAAACAACTCCCACACGTTTAGGGTAAACCTAGAACGTCCCAAAGCCTATATAAAGGCTCTCAATTGGCTTGTAAACACAATCTAAGTGATCATGAACAATCTTTGTGATTCTTTGTGAGAGAAAATCCCTAGAGTGCAAGAGAGAGTTTTGTTTTGTGATCTTTCTTGTAAAAGACATACTTTGTGAGTGCCTTGTGATTCATAATAAGAGAAGAGTGTGATCTTGATCCGCCGTGGGAGTAGGTAAGTTGCCGAACTACGTAATTCTTTGTGTGTTCTTCTTCTACCATTTGTCTCTTTATTCCTTAATTACACGTTTTGTATATATTTCTTAGGTGATTTTGCTTGTTTGTGTGCTTCCGCTTCAACAATTTGGTTTGTTGTGATTTGATCTCTTAAATATTTTTTAAAAAACTAAAACTATATGCGTAAGAAATAAATTTATGTAGAAAATAAAGAAGAAAATGTACATTAACTTTAAGCACCAAATTAATTAATATTTATAAACTAATCAAGTTAGAAAAATTATTAAAAATTAAAGTTCTTCTAAACAAATCAAGTATCCATTAATTTAAAGCACTAAATTAATTAAAATTTTATGAACTAAATAAGTTAGAAAACAATATTATAATTAAAGTTTATCCAAACAAATAAAGTGATTATCAACTTTTAAGCACCAATTTAATTAAAGTCCAGAACTAAACAAGTTAAAAAACTATTAAAATAAATTCACCAAATGAATTATACGAAAATTTTGTGTGAAACTTTATTTATGCCCTTTCATTTGGTTTGGTATTTTTTAAGTAAAATCGAATCGAACCTAATTTATTCCAGGACCAAAATAAAAACTAATCAATTAATTTTTATACTTTAATACCAAACCAAACTAATCAATTCGATCCAATTTAATTCGGTATTTCTGATTCATGTACTTTTTTGTCCACCCATAATTAATAGTTACCATAATATCCTTGATTTTTTAATGACCTATTTGAACAATTGTAAATTTCTAATGATTTGTTATAAGTTGTTCTTTCATTGCTATCACTAGAGTTGTACCAGCAAAAAATATTTATAGATTTTATAACGTTCTTAATTTCATATATATTAAATATAAAGAGTTTTTCTTTAATATATATAGAATGTTTAATTTGAGCTACATATGTTATGCATGATTTTATAGCCTGAAATAGGTGAAAAATAATCAAAAAAGTAGCAAACAATGTCACTAGACGTTGTTGAGTGTGACACCATCATTTCTTGCAGCATTTGTATGCCACACAAAATGATGCTACAACGCACAATGCATGCACGCCACATGGTATGTGCGCATGTGCCTACTTGCGCGTGGCAGGTGGTAATTGGACGGCGCCATGTGGTGTTGCCTAACGTTTTTTGGTTTTATTTATTATTATATCCCTATTTCATTTAAATTAAATATAATTAATAATTTAATTATTAATTAATGAAATAGTTAATAAATTTATTAATAAGAAAGTATTTATTTAATTAATTTGGGTATTTTTATAATTAATTATTAATTATTTTTATAATTAAATAATTATGTAAATACATATTAATTAAATCATTATTTAATTAAATTAATTTGTTTATTTATTTATTTTGTTATTAGTTTTGTTACTTTCTTCTAATTAATTTTTTTTAAGGAAAAATGCGTCCAAATTTTTTATAGTTTTAGAAAATGAGTTCTATTGAGTGTCGATGACTTCTTACGCAAAGTTGTTAGCCGTACACCTCATAAGACATAAGTTGATACACACACAAAAACAATTATTTAGGATGACATATGAGGGTCATTTTCTAGTTGCGCACGATATCTGATTTAATGTATATTAGTGCATGAAGTATTGTTAAGACAAGCTCATACAAAAAAATGTATATGAAGAATTAAGGTTTTTGATTTGTAATAAGCGCATTAAAATTTCCCATTTAGTATTTTTTATAATTACAGGGACTAAGATGATAGATTATCCTTCAGTTAGAGAGCTACAAAGAAAACTTAGAAATAGGTTGTGGGATAAATATTTTAGACATAAAAAGTCTTTGAATTATAAGATTTGAGTGAAAAAGACGAGGCAAAGGTAGTGAAATTGTGTCTGTTTTATTTTTTCATTGTGTTTTGGTGCTGTGGGACAATCATAGAAAGATCTTTCATTTTGTGCTTATTCTTGTGGATGACTTGGATGAGTTCAGTCAGTATCCGTGGGGCATAATTCCATGGTCTATGTAATACAACTCCTTAAACAGAATTACGAAAAAAAAGTTAAAAAAAATAGGGGAGTAGTGATCATAAGAATGAAAAGTGTAACGTATATGATTTTGCATCTACAATCTTGGTGAGTAATTCTATTGATTCATTATTTTATTAAAATGTAGAGAAAGTATTCAAACTATATTTTGTTAATATTAATTTTTTATTATTATCTTAGGTTTGGATCTACGATGTTATTTTGGTTTGTGTATCAATATTTGACATCTTGATAATGATCAATTCCTGTACTTACTGAATTGGCATAGTAGGAGCACTCTTTTTTTCAAAGACATTAAAGAGATTCTCTTTAAAAAAAAATGAATATTTAGTATATTTTTAAACCATATAGCCACATACACACACACACACATACACACACACACACATACACACACATACATACACACACACACACACACACACACACACACACACACACACACACACACACACACACACACACACACACACACACACACACACACACACACACACACACACACACACAAATACAAACACAAATGAGGAACCTTAAAATTTGGCCATTGCATTGGTAAAAGAAATTTGGAGCAGCCCAATTTACCAACACCAGCGCATGTGTTGCAAAGTCCAAGGAGAAGATAAGAAGTTTATTTTAATAGCGTGCAATTGCATTTATCATGGTAGTTATATTTACTACTAAATTTATTTCATCTTAGTAGTAGATGTAAGTTTAAACGTCTTAGTTTGCATTAATTGTTGCACTTTAAAAGTTATAATGAATGTTAGGCAGTCCAAGTGGTCTTTATTAATATCATAAGGGATGAGAAGGAAACAAGAAAAGATATTATTCAGAATACCTTGTCTTGACTTAATCGATCATAATATGTGTTTTATTAAACGATTTTAACATATTGCATCTTTACAAATGATAGCCTAAGCTCAACAACGCTTGTCCTGCATTAAGTAGTATCAGAGTCTTGTCTTGAGATGGCAGGTCTAGTGACTTGAATGGAGATTGTTTGAATAATTTGAAGCAAGGAATGAAGGAACGTATAATAGATTTTTAGAGAGATATGCAAGAACACATGGTAGCATTGATCGAACTAGTTGTGACTTTGAGAGCTAATGATCCACTACAACAGAAAAAATGGCGGCGAGGAAAAGACTCCATAGGAACCATATTTTATACTCATTAATGTCAATTTATAGGAGGAAGCCAAAGATGAGGTTGAGGTCAGGCCACAAGCAAGAGGATCAGCTATAGGTAAATAAAGAAGGCCTAACCATTTTTCCCCTATAGTGGATGATTTAGAAGATGAGGAAATTGATGGTAAGTTTCTGCTAAGAGGAAGACAACAATACTAGCATGATGAAACTTACAAGGTAAAAGTTGATTTGCCTACTTTTAATAGTGCTGCTCATATAAAATAATTTTTGGATTAAGAGCATGGAGTATAAAGTTTCTTTGAAATTATGAATGTAAGACTATAATGTAAAGTAGCTTTAACGGCTTACAAACAATGTGAGAGTGAAGGGGCTTGGTGGAAATGCCATAATTTTTTTTTGAGATCTAGAGGACAGTCATATGTTTCTTATTAGCACCAAATGAAGGCACTCTTAAATGGGCATTTTTTACCTTTGAATTATGAATAAAATCTATTCCAACAGTTCTAGAATTGCATTCAAGGAACCTATTCTATTTCAGCTTATATAGAAGAGTTCCTAAGGTTGTAAGTTAGGTACAACTTGATAGAAATGGAGGACCAACAAGATAGATTGACCATGCAACAATTATAGTCAATTGATCAAGTTCAGAACATGGCATTGATGGCTTAATGAATCATTAAGACTAAGAGATTTTTGAAAAGTCAGGCTTATTCCTAGTTCCAAGTTTTCTTCTACCAGACTTGATGTCAAACCTTCATAATTCAAGGGAAATGAAGCTAGTTTGAAGAAACCAAAAGCAAATGGGAAGGAAAAACTAGAGGGTTCAAAAGGAATTCGATATTTTAAATGCAACGAATTATGGCATAGGTCTAGTGATTGCCCTAAGAAAAGTTTTTTTATGTCATATATTGAGAGGAAGAGGAAAGAGAAGTAGATGATGATGACCCCAAGGAGGATGAATTTGGTTTTTGTGTTGAGATAGCTGAAGAGGAGGGTGAAAAGGTTGTGTGTGTTGCAAAAATATTGATGTTTTACATCTATACAACCATAAGAGTGTCAACAAAAGAAGATTTTTGAGGGGGAAATGCTCGGTTGCTAATAAAGTGTACAAGGTTGTTATTAATAGTTGTAATTATGAGAACTTAGTATCTCAAAGCTTAGTTAATCATCTTAAACTCTAAATATAGCCAAATTCATTACCTGACAACAAAGGGTAGATTAAGAAAAGGCCAAGTGTTGAGATTACAAGGCAATGTCGATTGCCTCTTTCTATTAGAAAAACACTATAAATATAATGTTTTATGTGATGTTGTTGATATAAATACTTGTCATGTGTTGCTAGGTAGGCCTTGGCAATACAATATGATACTGTAGACAAGGAAAAGGATAATACTTATTTTGTTTACTTGGAACCAAAAGCGGATAGTAATGGTACCCAATCAACAAGCAAAGGTAGCCTTTAAAGTGGAGGAGAAAGCTTTATTTTTAGTGGCTTCAGAGGAAAATAAGTTTATAGAGGAATTAAATAGTACAAGCACTTACATTTGTGTCTGGTGGTGAAAGGTGAAGAGCAACTAGAACAACCCTTGCTTATTGAAATACAAGGATTGATTATTGAGATTGAAGACCTTATAGCTAAACTAACCAGCCTGTCTCTAATGTGAGATATTCAACATAGTATTAACTTCATTCATGGAGCCAATTTTTCAAATCTGCCATATTACCAAATGAGTTCAAAAGAGCATGTTATCTTAAAAGAAAAGGTGGAAGATTTATTAAAAAATGGACACATAAGGGAGAATATTAGCCCTTGTGCTCTTCTTGTCCTACTTACCCTAAAGAAGGATGGAAGTTAGTAGATGTGTATGGACAATCGTGCCATCAACAAGATTATCGTAAGGTATCATTTTTCTATCCCTTGCCTTAATGATTTTCTTGACCAATTGAGTGGTGTCAAAGTGTTTTGCAATTACCACCAAATTAGAATACGATCGAGTGATGAGTGGAAAACTGTAGTAAAAATGAAGGATTATCTTTGCGAGTAGATGGTATGCCATTTGGGTTGTTAAATAGGCCAAGTACCTTTATTCACCTAATGACCAAGGTACTTCTACTATTCATGTCTACATTTTTATTTTTTACTTTGACAATATTCTAGCTTATAGCAAGGATGTTGTAGGATATATTAACCACCTTAGGCAAGTCTTGTTAGTGTTAAGAAAAAATGAATTATTTGTGAATTTAAAAATGTGTGCTTTTCTCACAACCAAATTAGTATTTTTAGGATTTATGATTAGTAGTTAGGGAATCCATATGAATGAGGAGAGCGTAAAAGCTATCTGGGAATGGGTTATCCCTAAAACTATCACTGACGTATAGCTTTTTCATGGCTTAGCTATTTTGTTTCATCAATTTGTTAAGAATTTCAGCACTACACTAGCTTCAATGATTGAATGTTTAAAGAAGGAAGGTTTAATTAAAGCAACGCTGGAGATCAAAGTTTCAAAATGATCAAAGAGAAACTTTCTATTGCACCAATCCTCATACTTTTAGATTTTACCAAGACTTCTGAATTGAAGTGTAACATAAGTGGAGTAGGTATTGAATCAGTTCTTTTTGAAGAAAGAAGACCAATTACTTTCTTTAATTAGAAGCTGAGTGAGTTGAGATAGAATTGGTTCATATATCAACAAGAGTTTTTATGTGGTATTTAGATCTCTCAAGACATAGAAGGTTTATCTCCAACCCAAGGAGTTCATTATCTATTCGAACCACCAATTATTAAAGCACTTTTGTAATTATAAGCATGTGGACCAGATATTATCTCGATTGACAACCTACCTTAAGAGGTTTAATTATGGTATTTTTCATGAATATGGTGTTTCTAACCAAGTAGCTAATGCCTTGAGTTATCGAGTTACCTTGCTTGTTTCTCTTGATGTTGAAATTCTAGTATTTGAGCACCTTAATGAACTTTATAAAAGAGATGATGATTTCGGGTAGACTTGGGCTAAATATCTCATAAAACAACCAATGGGTGATTTTGTAGTCTATGATTAACACCTATTCAAAGGAAACCAACTTTGCATTCCCAAGAGTTCTTTGCATGACAAACTCTTTAGGGAAGTTCATTCAGGCGACTTAAGTAGCCATGTTGAGCGTGACAAGACCATTGCAAATATGGAAGAGAGATATTATTGGCCTCAATTAAAGAGAGATGCTGGAATATTTGTACAAAGATGTTTAGTCTATCAAAAGTGCAAAGTACAAATGTAAAACATTGGTTTGTATATGCCTTTAACTCTACCAAATACACCATGGGATGATATATCTATGGATTTTTTTCTAAAAGGAAAATGATTTCAGAAATGGCTCATTTTATTCCTTGTCATTAGACAATAGATACTCACTATATTGCTAAGTTGTTCTTTAGGCAAGTTATGCATTTTCATGGAATACCCCTTCCCATTGTTTCAGATAGGGACAATGATTTTCTTGTAGCAATTTAGCTGACCTCATAGAAGAGATTTTGAGATAGAGTTGAAATTTTCAAGCACAACATGTCCCCAAGCTGATGGCTAAACCAAAGTGGTGAATAAGTCATTAGGCAATTTGATCCGATGCATTTGCCGAGGCAAAACAGACACTAAAATTTTGCACTAGCTCAAGCTGAGTTCTCCTACAACAACTCAGTTAGCCATTCAACCGAAAAGAGTCCTTTATCTATAGTTTATACCAAGATACCCAGAAATGTGGTAGACTTGGTTAAAATCTCTTTAAATGCAAAATCTCAAGTTATCTTTACCTTGGTCAAAAGTTACACAAACATGTTTCAAGAGGTGCTTAATACATTGGAAAGCCAAAGAAAAAAGTACAAGCAAGCTGTAGACAAGCATAAGAGGCCTAAAAGTTTAAAGTAGGTGACCACATTTTGGTTTTTTAAAGCAAAGAGAGGATGTTGATTAGTGCTGATGGGAAACTCAAGTAGAAAAGATATGGCTCGTACTAAATTTTAAAGAAGATCAATGATAATGCTTATACTGTAGATCTTCTAGCAAACATGGGAATTTTTAAGATATCAATATTGTGGACTTATCACCATTTTATCCAGATAAGAAGCTTCACGACCACTTAAGGAAAGTTCTCTATAAGTGGAGGAGAGTATAGGGGATATCTTACGCAGGATAAGTGTTGATGGGCTCTATGTATCATTCTCAAAGACTTAAATATATTGATATTGTTTAATAGAATACAAATTAGGATTGGTTAAAAGACCAATTCACGACACTGCAATAATGGAAATTGCAAAAAATAAGTTAAAAAAGGTTTTCTAGATACTATATTTTATTTTTTTCCTCTTATCCCTTATGGTATTTATAGAGAGACCACTTGGAATGCCTAGCATTCATTACAACATTTTAAGTGTAACAATGAATGAAAATTAAGACATTAAAACTTATAACCACTACTAAGATGAAATAAATTCAGTAGTAAATATAACTACTATGATAAATGCAGTTATATGCTACTAAAATAAACTTCGTACCTTCTCTTTAGCTTTTGTATCACATGTGTTGATGCTAGTAAATTGGGTTGTTCCTAATTTCTTTTACCAATGTAATGGCCTGATTGCGACAGAGGTTGATTTTCTAGAAAGGAGGATTATTATCTATAATTCTATCATTAATGTATATGCCGACATTGTGATAGAAGTTCGTACCACTCCTCTTGCAAAATATATTAAAGGGTGCATGCATGTGATTGTGTACAAGTTGACTAATTTAAAATGCATGTCTAACAAGCATTAACACAACGAAACTATTTACAGATTAATCAACATTCACACATTAAATTAAACCAAAACAACAATATAAGTTATAGAGATTATATCCTTGAAGAACTTCGGTGAAAATTCTATTTCAAAGCTTAAACGGAAGTGTAATTGCTATCAGTTCTAGTTTGTAACAATCCGGTGGGATTATGAAGCTAGAATAGTAGCTTGGATAATTTCTGATGATTTTAAACAACTCATTTTCTCTCTCAAATGGTGTTGGCTGAATTTAGCTATTAGGTAGCTATTTGAAACAATTTTAAACTTTGTCTTATATAATGGCCAAAACGTCTTTGGGAGAGGGGAGGGGGGAGGGAGGTAAATGCAATATTTGTAAAGTATCAAAATCTTTAGCCATTTACAACTTGACACATGACCTAATTAGAATGCATGCATGATAAAATTGGCAACAGTTATAAATCTAGAAGATATGCATGCATGATGGGGGACATCTAATGTAGAATAAGTGTTGATGAGCTCACAGTTTTAATCTTAAAGACACAAATATGTTAATATTGTTCAATAGAACGCAAATTAGGATTGGTTAAAAGACCAATTCAAGACAAGGTTTTTAAAAAAACATTAAATTTGTTGTTGTTTCCCTCTCATCCTTTATTGTATTTATAGAGATACCACTTAAAATGTCTAGCATTTATTACAACTTTTTAAGTGCAATAGTTAATGCAAATTAAGACTTTCAAACTTGCAATTACTACCAAAATGAAATAGATTCAATAGTAAATACAACTACTAAGATAAATGCAGTTGCATGCTACCAAAATAAACATTGTACCTTCTTCTTAGGCTTTGCATCACATATACTTGTGATGGTAAATTAGGTTGCTCCTAATTTCTTTTGCCAATGTAATGGCCTGATTATGAGAGAGGCTGATTTGCTAAAGAGGAAGATTACTATCTATAATTCCATCATTAATGGATATGCCGACATTGTGATGAAAGATTATACTGTTTCTCTTATAAAGTGCATTAAAAAGGTGCATGCATATGATTGTGTACATGTTGACTAATTCAAAATGCATGTCTAACAAGCATTAGCACATCAGAATTATTTATAGATTAATCAATATTCACTTACTGAATCAAACCAAAACAACAGCATAAGTTACAAAGATTATACCCTTGAAGAACTTCAGTGAAGATTCTATCCCGGAGCTCACATGGAAGTGTAATTAAGAGCAATTCTAGTCCGTAACAATTCGATGGGATTACAAAACAAGAATAATAGCTTGGATGATTTTTAGCAACTCAGTTTCTTTTTTAAATGTTGTTGGTTGAATTTAGATATTAGGGAGCTATTTGAAACAATTTCAAACTTTGTCTTGTATCAAAGGAGAGGGGGGGGTCATTGCAATTTTTGCTAAGTATCAAAACCTTTAGCCATTTACAACTTGACACATAGCCCAATTAGAATGCATGCATGATAAAAATGACAACTCTTGTCAATATAGAAGACATAAATCCTTGCTATATGTCTAACATGCATTGCTTTGTGTCAAGCATCTTTTGCCATTTGTCAACATTTCCTTTTCATGTAAAAGGGACCTGTTTATAACTTTTATAAACTATATTTCCTGTTATTTTAAGAGACCTTGAAATTAACCTTACTTTTTGAAATCTTCTCGAATCGAACCGTTCAACCCGATCTATTACTTTAGTGCTTAACGAGTATACTTCATATTATAAGACTCCCTAGGTTCATACCTGTTTATCTTATAGAACTCTTTCACAAGTCCATAAATGATATCCTATACACACATTACAGATATTATAGAATGACATGTTGATCCATACAGCTGATGTCAATCATATTCGTATAGTCCTTTTGATAAGGGCAAAATTGTCATATATTTTTTCGTGTTTTTTTATTGATATTTTATAATTTTATGAGAATAGATGGCTATTTATGTGCATTATTGTTATTTATAGGGACTTGAACGAAATTTAAAGAAAGAATGCAAAAGGAGAGAAAACAGGGACTAAAATGCAAAGTTTGCAAAGTATGTGTTCATCGCCCCAGCGCTGTAATAGTGATCGAAATAAAAATATGACCTGTTGAAGTTGCATCTGGCGCCCCAGTTCCAGACAGTCACCGCTCCAGCGACGGGATAGAGCCCCAGCGCCATTAACCCACTGCTCCAGCGGTGAAGCCTTTTTCACGCGTCGCCCTAGCGACAACTGCATAGCGCCCCAGTGATAGTGCGAGTCCTAGTCCGATGAGAATTGAGATTTTCAAGCTCATATCAATCTCTATAAAAAGCCACTCGTTCCCAGCCTTTAAGAAAAAATCCAAGACGACCCAAGAGCACCAAGAATACAGAGCACGAGTCTTGGAGAGCAATAGAAGTTTAATTGAGGCAACTTTAGAGAGAGATTCAAGGCGTTCTTCGGCATCAAGAGATCTTAGGCAGCGCAATTAAAAGCAATTCGACGTCTATATCGGTTTGCTATTAATTGTATCATGTTTTATTTTTATTTTTATTGCTGTTCTCTTGTAGCTATGAGCTAAACTTAGTTTCTAGGGTTAATACTTGAACTCAATATTTGTGCTTAATTTTCATATCTTTCGAATATTTAATAAACTTAGTTCTTTATTATTTAAATTACTTGATCTTAATGCTTCAATATATTTGGCCAATATATGGTGAATGAGAGTTGGTAATATGTTGATAAACTTGGAAGAGGAATCATTATATTTAGACCTAGGTAATTTGATGCATGATTGTAGAGTAACATTCAATGTTGTATATGCAAGTTTCAATTTAGGATAGGAATATACCTAGTTGACATGTATGATCAATAAGACCTAATCTTAATGAATCTTAGTTTATTACAAGTACCATAGGAATATAGTTATTTGGTAAATTAGGGTATACTTGCATGACCTTGGAAGAGGCTTGTGAATACATTAGTGTCTTGATCAATAACAAAGACTAAATGAGTTAAATATTAGAAGATTAATCATTAAAAAGTATATTGAGGGATAATATTAATCATAGATTTTCTCTACATTGCTATCACCTAAGTTTCTTTGCATTATGTTTTGCTTTTATATTTCTTACATTCATTCTTAGATTTTTATTTTTCTGAATAATTATTAGGAAGATATAAGTTTAGTAATTGGTTTAAAAGAAGAAATTATCCCTGTGGGTTCGACATCCGACTTATTTAGTCTCTTTATTACTTGCATACGGTAGTGTATACTTGCACTTAATTTTATGATATAGAAATATCGCATCACCTTTCGACACCTATATCCTGAAAGAGTAGAGATATAAATCATCACCATCAAATCTCTATATGCTCAACCGTGAACTTACATCCATATTTCTATTTCCGTAAACAATATCCACAAAATTCTTTATGATATTGATTAATCCTATGAAAAACATTTTTCCAAGGTTTTCGCTTATAGCCATAAGGCATCCCAAATACAATATCAGAGCATCAAGATATAAAACTCACCCATATGAGTTGATGGATCTCATATCTATGCACACTGAACTCCATAAGCATCGAACCATGTCTAAGAACACCCAAAGGTCAGACCATGAAAGGTCTTTGACATTTGTGGAATCAAAGCATAATGGATTGATTATAAGCTCACTATAGTGCTTTGGTCAAATAATCATAAATACTACTAAACTCTAAAAGACCCTCTATTGATGACTCTATAGGATGTCTATCGGAGGTCCGCTTGAGTTTGTTCAGTACCTAGTCCTCACTGAATATCAGCATATTTATATGAGATTTCACTAAGCCTACGATTTGTTAAGACTAACCGTTTGGACAATTCAAATATAGACATACACTAATCTAAAAGGAATATCGATCGATCTGTGTTGACAACCATAGATTAAGAATAATGTTTTTGAGAATATATTGTGCAATGGAATTTTTTAGCACCATTTACAACTTTGTCAATATTATAATATTTTTGAGTTTTTGTCCCTATTTTAGACAAGGTTCAACTTTTAGCGCTTGATGCGATATTTCTATATCATAAATTAAGTGCAAGTATACACTATCGTATGCAAGTAATAAAGAGACTAATTAGTCGGATGTCGAACCCACAGGGATAATGTTTTCTTTTTAACCAATTACTAAAATTATATCTTCCTAATAATTATTCAGATAAATAAAAATCTAAGAATGAATGTAAGAAATATAAAACACAAAAACACAATGCAATGAGATGTAAAGATATAGCAACGTAGAGAGAACCTAGGATTAATATTATCCCTCAATATGTTTCTAATGATTAATCCTCTAATATTTAACTCACTTAGTCTTTATTATTGATCAAGACACTAATGTATTCATAAGCCTCTTCCAAGGTCATACAAGTATACCTTAATTTACCAAATACCTATATTCCTATGGTACTTGTAATAAATTAAGATTCATTAAGATTAGGTCTTATTGATCATACATGCCAATTAGGTATATTCCTATCCTAAGTTGAAACTTGCATATGCAACATTGAATGTTACTCTACAATCATGCATCAAATTACCTAGGTCTAAATATTATGATTCCTCTTCCGAGTTTATCAATAATATTACCAACTCATTCACCATATATTGGCCAGATATATTGAAGCATTAAACACAAGTAATTTAAATAATAAAAGACTAAGTTTATTAAATACTAAAGAGATATGGCAATTAAGCACACATATTGAGTTCAAATATTAACCCTAGAAAATAAGTTAGCTCATGGCTACAAGAGAACAGCAGTAAAAATAATTATAAAACATGATACAATTAATCGCAAACCGATATAGACGTCGAATTGCTCTTAATTGCGCTGCCTAGAAACTCTTGATGCCGAAGAACGCCTTGTACTTCTCTCTAAAGTTGCTTCAATTAAGCTCCTATTGCTCTCCAAGACTCGTGCTCTGTATTCTTGGTGCTCTTGGGTCGTCTTGGATTCTTTCTTGAAGGCTGGGAACGAGTGGCTTTATATAGGGATTGATATGAGCTTGAAAATCTCAATTCTCGTCGGACTCGGACTCGCACTACCGCTGGCGCGCTATGCATCTGTCGCTGGGGCGACACGTGAAAAAGTCTTCACCGCTGGAGCGGTGGGATCTTGGCGCTGGGGCGCTGCATGAAAACGGCTTCACCGCTGGCGCGGTGACTGTCTGGCGCTGGGGCGCTATACGCGACTTAAGCAGGTCGTTTTTCTTATTTCGATCACTATTTCAGCGCTGGGGCGAAAATCCTTGTGGCGCTGGGGCGATGGACACATACTTTGAAAACTTTGCATTTTAGTCCCTGTTTTCGCTCCTTTTGCGTTCTTTCTTTAAATTTCGTTCAAGTCCCTATAAATAACAATAATGCACATAAATAGCCATCTATTCTCATAAAATCATAAAATATCAATAATAAAAACATGAGAAAATATATGACAAATTTGCCCTTATCAAATTCCCCCAAACTTAAATACTTGCTTGTCCTCAAGCAATAAAATAAAACTAAGAGAGAAACAAAGGGTTATACTTGACTCATTTAACAAATAAAACAAAATATAATAAACTAGTAAGATGATCAAAATCATTGTCTCAAAGGCTGACGAAATAGTACAAATTCTTAAGGTAGACAAATAGCTATTAACAATTCTAATTATCTTCATTTAGTCCCTCATTCTTCCTCATAAATAATCACCATGTGTGTGTGTGTGTGTGCAAGTAGCAAGCAAATAGCGAAAACCATACTTTGATTTACTTTATACTTTAGTTTGTACAGAAAAGATGATGTCTCGGCATTTAATTTGTATAATGACACTTCCATAAGCTTGTCTTTATTACCACTCTCCACTAATGTAGAAAATCACATGTCTAGGGATCTATTTAGGACTTTACTTAGCTTGTAATGTAAGGCTAAGGTCAAGGTGGGATAAAAGTATAAATATATGAAGTTCAATTCACACCATGAACACTTAGATTTTACCTAGAAATATCTTGATCTTCTTTTCCTTGTATTATCTCTTCCCCCAAACTTATTGTGTTTCCCATCTTTCTTTTCAACCTTTTATTTTTCAAAAACTTTCTTCTTTTTCTTAAGCTGGGGGTATTTTTCTTTACTTTTTTTTTTTTTACTTTTTTTTTTATTTTTTTTTTATGAAATACCCCCAAACTTAGATTGACAAATACCACCCAAACTTATTTTTCTCATATCACCACAACTTTTTCCTTTCAAGAGTATTTCTAAGTAAATGCAAGATTTATGGTGTTATGGGTAAATTTCTAGATAAGTAAACTTTAAGTCTTGGGCTTGTAATGTGGTTAAACCAAAGAATGGGTAATTAGGCTCAAAATAGGGTACTAGGGATAAATATACAATAAAAGGTAGGCTAGAAAGGCTCAATCGGTCCAAAGATGGCCTAATGTCATTTCCCTATTCATGTGTTTTTTAGAATTTCGCCTCAAGTAGTAACTAAAGACAAGTTCTAGAGTATCGGTCTTCGAGACTGTGGTGTACTCCCTAAAGCATAAGTATCTCTAAGTAATAGGTATAACTATTCATGCTTATAAAGTGTTCAAAAAATTGGTAATTATAAATAAGGTCGAACTTGTTCCTAAACTTGAATAATCAAAATTGTCTCAAGTATCTATCATTCCCTATGGATGTGTAAAAATAAATTCAACCATGTATTCTTTTTCTTATCATAGACTAATGATCATCTTATCAAAACCTAATAAAAATTAATTAACTAAGAAAAAACTAAGTAACTAAAAAAAACTTTTAATCCACAAGAATGACCACTCAAATCATGCAGGAAAATGAACACAAGAAAGTGTTTCCCACCCCCAAACTTAATTTAGACATTGTCCCCAATGTCAAAAAAATAAATAAGTGAAAGTAAGAGACTTCCCTGGTCAATTTTCGCTGTCGCGCTGAGTCTCCATCGCTGGGGCGATGTTATGGCGCTGCCGCGGTAATCGTCTGTCGCTGCAGCGCTGAAGGATGATTTCTGCATAGTTACTGGAATTTGCGCTGGCGCGATGGTGCTTGTACCGCGGGGGCGGTGGTGCTCGATTTTCCTGTCGCTGCTGCGCCATGTTATGCCGCTGGAGCGCTGAAATTCTTGTTTTTTTTTTTTTTTAATGCTGAAAAAAATAAAAAAAATGATAATAATAATAATAATACTTTTCTTGGGTTGCCTCCCAAGTAGCGCTTGATTTAACGTCATCGGCTTGACGGGGCTTCCTTTTCTTTTATGGTGGGTTGAAGATGCAGGTGGAAGCATTTGTGTAAGTGATCTTACTGGCTTTCTTCTTTTTCGGCTTCCATATTTTTGCAATTAAACCTTGGGTAGTATTTTTTGCTGCATTCTCCTTATGTCTCTCCGGAAAGACTTTAATCTTAGATCGGGGAGATGGTTCTTCCTTTTCTTTCTCTTTGCTTGCTTCGTCGCGATGCTGCTTTTTCTTCTTCTCTCTTGCCTTCCTATGCTTCAATGCTCTTTTTCGGATGTGAGGATCCAATGTCTCCATATTTTTAATTTGCTTAACGCTTGGATGCACTACATTAATGCAGAAACAGTCTTCATTTTCAGCTGGTAATTTGATCTCCTTGAAGACCTTAAAAGTGACTGTATCCTCTTGTACTCTCATGGTCAACTCCCCTTTTTGCACATCAATAATTGTTCTTCCAGTGGCTAGGAAGGGTCTTCCAAGGATGATTGGGATCTCCTTGTCTTCTTCCATATCCAAAACAATGAAATCGGCAGGGAAGATGAATTTATCGACCTTAACCAACACATCTTCAATTAATCCCTTAGGATAGGTAAGAGAACGATCTGCTAACTGAAGTGTGATATTTGTTGGTTTGGCTTCTTTCAGTCCCAACTTTTTATACACGGACAATGGCATAAGATTGATGCTAGCTCCCAGATCACAAAGTGCTTTCCCAAAATCATAATTCCCAATTGAGCATGGTATGGTGAAGCTTCCAGGATCTTTGAGCTTTGGAGGTAGCTTCTTTAGGAGGATGGCGCTACACTCTTCTGTTAGGGCCACAGTCTCGAAGTCATCTATTCTTCTCTTCTTTGATAGGATTTCCTTCATAAATTTCACATAGCTTGGCATTTGCTCCAGTGCATCTGCAAAAGGAAGATTAATATGTAATTTCTTAAAAATATCAAGAAATTTAGAAAATTGCTTATCTAGTTTCTTCGTTTGCAGCCTCTGAGGAAATGGAGGTGGTGGAGTGAATGACTGCGTAGGTTGCTTCTGCGGGTTGCTATTGGTATCTTCTGCTGTATTTTCTCTTTTCTGTTCTTGCACTTGAATACCATTTTCTACGCTTTTCTGTGTTTCAGCACTTTTCTCTTGGTTTATGAACTGCTGTAATCTCTGAGGAAATGGTATAGGTGGTCTATATGGTTGCACGTCATCTTGCTGGACCACTGTTTCTTTTTCCTTCTCTATCATCTCTGAAAGCTGTGGTTGAGGAGTATTGTCATGTAAGACTTTACCACTTCTTAGGGAGATGGCTTGGCACTGTTCTACGCTTCCTTTTGGATTGACTTCAGTGTTGCTTGGTAGAGTTCCTTGAGGGCGATTGTTTATTGCTGTTGCGAGCTGCCCTACTTGATTTTCCAAGGCTCTAAGTGAAGTTGCTTGACTTTGAAAGAGTGCATCTGTTTTCTTCATGTATTGCAGGAGCATGTCTTCAATGTCTGGTTTCTTCTCTTGCTGAATTTGCGTTTGGAAGCCAGGAGGAGCTTTGGAATACTGTCCTTGATTATTGTTGCTCCATGAGAAGTTGGGGTGATTTCTCCATCCGGGATTGTAGAAATTTGAATTGGGGTTGTTGCGGTTGAAGTCCCCTACATATTGAGCAGTCTCCATGCATTGTCCATTAGCATGATTTCCTCCACAGAAATCGCAAGTGATAGGTTGACTCTTGATGGCATTAACTCCCAAGTTGCTTAATTGTTTGGTCAAAAGGTTGACTTGAGCAGATAATGTGGTCAAAGTGTCTACTTCATGTAATCCAGCAATCTTTCTTGTGGTTGACCTTTCAGTGGGCCATTGATAGGCATTGGATGCCATCTCATCTAGTAGATCATAAGCTTCATCGGTGGATTTATTCATAAGTGCTCCTCCAGCTGCAGCATCTACTATTGTTCTGAATTGACCAGCTAATCCATTGTAAAATATTTGTACAAGCAACCACTTCGGAACTCCATGATGAGGACATTTTCTTTGCATATCTTTGTATCTCTCCCATGCCTCATAAAGAGATTCTTCATCTAGTTGTAGGAATGATGTGATGTCGTTCCTCATCTTGGCAGTTTTAGCAGGTGGAAAGAATTTGGCGAGGAACTTTTGTGCAAGATCATCCCATGTAGCTATAGATCCAGATGGAAGTGATAGCAGCCAACTTTTTGCCTTGTCTCTCAAGGAAAAGGGAAACAATCTTAGTCGAATTGCATCATCGGACACCCCATTGTACTTGAATGTATCACATATCTCCAAGAAGTTGATAATGTGCATGTTTGGATCATCATTGGGCAGTCCACCAAATTGTACCGAATCCTTGAGCATTTGAATTGTGCTTGGCTTGATCTCGAAGTTATTAGCTTGAACAGTGGGTCTTTGAATGCTCGAATGGATTCCATTCACTAAGGGAACAGCATACTCCCTTAGTGGTCTTCCTTCATTATTGGGTGCAATTGGTACTTGGTCTTCCATGGAGTTGACTTGATTTTGCTCTCTTCTAATTCTTCGTAAGGTTCTTTCAATTTCTGGATCAAAAGAAATCAAGTCTTCACTTTTTGATCTTCGCATGTACCTCGTAAGAAAGAAAGTAAAACTAAATTAAGAAAAATAAAATAAAAATTTCTGAAGTAAAAACTAGAAAGATTGGTATTAATATTGGTGAAAAAGTAGATAATTATCCCCGGCAACGGCGCCAAAAACTTGATGCGATATTTCTATATCATAAATTAAGTGCAAGTATACACTATCGTATGCAAGTAATAAAGAGACTAATTAGTCGGATGTCGAACCCACAGGGATAATGTTTTCTTTTTAACCAATTACTAAAATTATATCTTCCTAATAATTATTCAGATAAATAAAAATCTAAGAATGAATGTAAGAAATATAAAACACAAAAACACAATGCAATGAGATGTAAAGATATAGCAACGTAGAGAGAACCTAGGATTAATATTATCCCTCAATATGTTTCTAATGATTAATCCTCTAATATTTAACTCACTTAGTCTTTATTATTGATCAAGACACTAATGTATTCATAAGCCTCTTCCAAGGTCATACAAGTATACCTTAATTTACCAAATACCTATATTCCTATGGTACTTGTAATAAATTAAGATTCATTAAGATTAGGTCTTATTGATCATACATGCCAATTAGGTATATTCCTATCCTAAGTTGAAACTTGCATATGCAACATTGAATGTTACTCTACAATCATGCATCAAATTACCTAGGTCTAAATATTATGATTCCTCTTCCGAGTTTATCAATAATATTACCAACTCATTCACCATATATTGGCCAGATATATTGAAGCATTAAACACAAGTAATTTAAATAATAAAAGACTAAGTTTATTAAATACTAAAGAGATATGGCAATTAAGCACACATATTGAGTTCAAATATTAACCCTAGAAAATAAGTTAGCTCATGGCTACAAGAGAACAGCAGTAAAAATAATTATAAAACATGATACAATTAATCGCAAACCGATATAGACGTCGAATTGCTCTTAATTGCGCTGCCTAGAAACTCTTGATGCCGAAGAACGCCTTGTACTTCTCTCTAAAGTTGCTTCAATTAAGCTCCTATTGCTCTCCAAGACTCGTGCTCTGTATTCTTGGTGCTCTTGGGTCGTCTTGGATTCTTTCTTGAAGGCTGGGAACGAGTGGCTTTATATAGGGATTGATATGAGCTTGAAAATCTCAATTCTCGTCGGACTCGGACTCGCACTACCGCTGGCGCGCTATGCATCTGTCGCTGGGGCGACACGTGAAAAAGTCTTCACCGCTGGAGCGGTGGGATCTTGGCGCTGGGGCGCTGCATGAAAACGGCTTCACCGCTGGCGCGGTGACTGTCTGGCGCTGGGGCGCTATACGCGACTTAAGCAGGTCGTTTTTCTTATTTCGATCACTATTTCAGCGCTGGGGCGAAAATCCTTGTGGCGCTGGGGCGATGGACACATACTTTGAAAACTTTGCATTTTAGTCCCTGTTTTCGCTCCTTTTGCGTTCTTTCTTTAAATTTCGTTCAAGTCCCTATAAATAACAATAATGCACATAAATAGCCATCTATTCTCATAAAATCATAAAATATCAATAATAAAAACATGAGAAAATATATGACAAATTTGCCCTTATCAGCGCTAATCTAAACTCTTTTAGATCAGATCTAAACTCCTTTAGATCTACAATGTCTAAAAAGTTATTAGATTATTATCATATAATTAATAATTACCAATTAAATAAAAAATATTCATTATATAAATATTAAATAAATAAACAAATAAATATCTATACAATAATTGAAATGACACGTACGCACCACTCCTAACACCTCTGTGTTCTCTTATGCCACATTATCTCCTAGCATATAGATTTTATGCTCTTAAAAGAAAAGTAAAGGAAGATTTGTCGTCATTAGATATTGTACATCTGAAGGAAGATGTGCCTTAGTAGAGGGTCTAAAATAGAGATTGTGGCATATTTACTTATACATTTATTGAGTACGTAATGTTGGGTCGATTATTAGATTTCAGACCTGACACTGGTATTTTTTTAAGGAAAAGATAGCCATAGATTTGTAGATCCATGCCTCAAAATAAATATAATACTTTATGTTATATTATTCTGTTGTGTTGTTATCCTTGTGTTTGGTAGATGTAAACAAAGATGATGCATAGATGTGCAAAGTGTATAGAAGTATTATTTTTTAAATTGTAAGTTTCTAAATTTTCATAAAACAGGGAAACTTTTGTTGAAATTTCAGTATATGAATATAGTTAACTATATTTAACTGATAACAAAGTAAATCAAACAACAAATAACAAAATAAACTAAATGAAAGGCGAACAAAATAAGCCAAAAAAATGAGATTATATATTGATTTAAGGTTTACAAATAAGCATATAACTCCATTGTAACAATGCAAACCAAAATTAATGATCAAACATCAATTGCAATGTAAAATAAATATGTTTTTTTAATAGTGACAACAAATATATTTTAATGGTTCCTCCCCTTACAACGAAAACTGCTTCGTTCTATGCCTCATTGCTTGTTGACGTGTTATAGAAAGCTGGATGTCAATATTTCTCAATTCGTCTGTAATAATCTAATTTGATAGATGGCCAACCAGTAGGCCTGACTCGCTATAGGCATGAAATAAGCATTCAAACTTGTAATAAGCTAAACGAAGACCTTAGTATTGTAATCTTGTATATATGCATACAACAATAGTATAAGGATAAGGTAGTTGCCAAAAGTTAAACTTCTGATAATTGTATGTCGTTATAGTGATGTTTACTATTCCATCTATACTTTCGTCTTTCACTATAAATCATGAACTATCCATTGTTTAAACTGTCATTTGACTAGATTTATATTGTGCTTTATTACTTTGTGATATGCCTAGGTCAGAAAGGATGTCATAACTTTTGCTGCCTCTTGTCCACTCAACCAAAATGGTTACAGGAAGAGGTCTTGTATATTTTACAATTGTATTAGTGCTCTTGTGATATTAGTTGCCATATCTTCTAAATGCACCGATTGATCAAGCCCATTTCTCCATACCAATACCCTCCTCCAAATACTTAGCTACCTCATCTCTCATCTCTTGCATCTTGTTCATTTGGTGTTGAAAGTAAAAAAAGTGATATGTCTTTATAACAACAAAATAAGCAGCCAAGAATTCCTTTTTTTCTTCTTTCTTTTCTATTGGTATCTTGTATTTTGTCACTAAATTTTTCTTCAAGTGATAAATGCAAAATCTATTATAGGCATTAAGAAACACACCCTGAATAGCCTTCTCAATACTAGCGTGTCGATCGGATATAAAAACTAGATGTTAAAAGTTACCAATTACTCCTTGCAGTTTGGCCCTGAACCGTATTCATGAAGCATTGTTTTTAGAGTTAGCAATCCCACATGCCAATGGAAATTTTTTATTTTTCTTTATTTTTATATACAACTATAAATATTTTACCAAGATAGATACCTTTAAAAAATACTTCATCAATTGTAATCATGGGACGTATGGATGATTGAAAACCTTTCATGCATGGTCTCAATGTCATAAAGAAATACTTAAAAGTGATTGTCATTGTCAATTTCCAAGTGTATAACTGTACCTGGGTTCTGTTGTTCTAGCACATAGATCACTAACCAATAAAATATGTTAACTTTATACCAAATTCTTCATACATGCCCACTTGGATTTCTTTCGATTTATAAATTTTATTGATTGATGCAAACTTATTTATTATTATTATTTTATCAATAATTTGAATTTTAGCTTACCGTTGACCACCATGCAATTAGTCTAAAATATTTATGTACTTTGCATCTATTCTCACAACGATAAAAAAAATTTGCACTTTTATCGACACTTCATGTACTCTTCATTTGCAACTCTCATCATCACATTTTACCTCTAAATGATATTTCGTAGACATGAACTTTTTAGATCTAGTTACTTTAAGCACCAATATGCTTATAGCCTCATGAAGTTAATCTTGGCTATCATTCAACTTTCAGACTAACACATTTTAAATTTCAGTACACGATATCTTATCAGATGTAGCCAAGTTCGATTACGATATTAGAGGAATAAATTGAAATAGGTTTTTTGCTTGAACTTTAAATTCTCTTACATGCAAATTATAGGCATCATTCGACTTATAAAGAGAATTATTAGAAATATAACATGGTCTACCTTCTGGTATATTATTCAATCCATCAGCTTCGATTCTATAATTAGCAATTTTATTATCATTATCATCCTTATCTATCTGACTATTGTAGTGTGTAAAAGTTGGGTCTTTATTGAATATTATAGGGGAATAATGATAGTCATTTGTAGTGTTTGTTGGCAATATAACTTTTGAGATTGTTGGAGCTATGTTACTCACTTGGTTTCTATTGCTTGAGGGCATAAAGTAATTATAGCAGCTTGTTTATACTCAACGGGTGCCTCTACATTATTTTCAAGCTCTAACATTTAATTGCCATTGGTCTCAACTTCACCCTCATTCCATCAACAAAAATCTTATAGACATTTTATACTATACCTTATCAATTTCAATTATATGACATACAATATTCAACAACGCTTTATATTTTATATTCTTCATAACTAAAATACCAATATTTCCAAATTTAATATATTTTTCATTGTCACTGGAAATCTTCCACCTTCCCTCGAAGCATATATCAGTTGAAACAAAATCTATGATACCTATAAAAAAGTAAAATTTATAAAAATGTGATTGAAACATTTTCAAGAAAATTGCGAGTATCATACAAAAATTAAATGTGCCCATGTGTTTTGTAGGCATGGTACACATGTATAACTCTCGCACCTTCTTAAACTAGCAACCCCTGATCTATCAAGTAGTGGTGGCAGTGCAAGTCACCGCCCTAGCATTTAATGGTAGCATGGTGATGGTCGTTGCCTTATCACCCCATTTTTGGCCGCCTTATAGTCTTTTTTGGGCAAAAAATGAACCCTACCATTGTATAGATAAAAGAAAAATAAAGTCTAATAGGATAAAATTTGATCATTTTTATCGTCAGAGTTTGGTGGCTGACGACATCTACTCCTTGCCGCTTGACGGTGGCAGTGACAAAGGCTTTCTTCTTATTTTTAAAAAATAAATTATTTATTTATTAATAATTATTTCATTTAAAGTTTTGCAATTAGAGAAAAAGAGAGAAAGTAGACGAGATAGAAATGATAATTTATTTTATTTAATATAATAATTAAATATAAATTATTTTATTTAATTAAATTATAGTAAATGAATGGATGAGAATGGCCACATGTTTAAAATTAAATTAGATAAGATTACCCCATGATGATCTAATCCTGTCAGCCCATGAAGAGCAAAAATGATATTGCACAGGAAAAATAGTTTTTCTGTAAAACATAATAGAATCTTACTAACGGATTATGACAAAATTAACTATTTTGGAACTTATGGGACAAACATAAAAATTAGGTCAAACTCTTAGAACAAAAAAGTCATTTTACCTATAAATAAAAGATTTTAAAGCTCCTCCTGTTGGAAAATTTTCAAAAAAGACCCCATTTTAAAGGTTTATTCTTTTTTACTTTTTTATAGCTAAAATGCTAAATTGGGTCTCTTTTACATACATCACCTCCCCCATAAATATATATATAATTTTAATTTTTTCCTCTCTCTCATCCAAGAGCACATTTTACTCTCTCAGATCAAGGAACACTCGAAAACACACTCATCAAACCCTTGAAGATCGGCGACCAACCAATACATTCTCATTGGAAAATAGTATATACTTATTAAAGTTAAAAATATTTTTCATTTAATGATGATTTATGTTGAGTTAATGTGTAAAATGAGTAGATATTATGAAAAATAGGTAAATTATTTTAAAAAATGATTTAAAAGGCATAAAATACGGCAAAATCGCTCTTTTTGCTGACACACACGGCGGTGTGCACTTAGCACACAATGTTGCCATGTGGCACCACCTAAACTTTTTAAAAACAATTAATTAGATTGCTTTTAATTTTATATTAAATAAATTTTAGTTACTAATTAAATTAATAAATAAACTAATAAATTAATAAAATACTAAAATAATTAATATTATGTTATTAATTTTAATAAAAAAGTAAACTAAAATTGTTTAATATAATTTTAGTTGTTTTATATTTAAATTAATTAAATAATATTTAATGCATTATTTAATTTGTTATTAATTTTATTAGTTATTATTAATTTGTTTTATTTATTTAATAATCTGTTCATGCTCATGCACTAATAAATTTAATTTTTTGTAGGAAGCGACATTTGTCAAAATTATTTATAGTTCTAGAAAATGAGTTCTAATGAATGTTGATCACTACTTATTCAAAGTTGTAGGTTATAGGAACCATTAGGCACAAGTTGACACCTAGACAGGCGAATTTATTTAGGACTACATATTGGAGACATTTCCTAGATGCCACGATACCCCATTCTCAAATATATTAGTGCATAAGATATTGTAAATGCAGGTGCATACTCAAAATTTATATAAAGAATTATGGTTTTTTGAATGCAATAAACAGATTAGATTCTCCCATTAAAATTTTTATTTTACTACGGAGTTGGGGCTAGGAGATTATCCCTCAGCCAAAGAGTTAAACAGAAAACTTAGAAATAAACTATTGGTTAAATATTTTAGAAGCAGAAGGATTTTGACCTATAAGGACTTAGATGTATGGTTCACTATGGTAGATTTGGTTGTTAATGATGACACAGATGTTGTAAAAAAAATTTATTTTATTTTTTTATAAAGTATTTTGTTGCTTAGTCATGTAAACGATTTGGATTAGTTCAATACCTACCCATACGGCACAATTACATGATTTGTACTATACAATATCTTAAACATAATGATGGAAAAAAGATAAATAAGATCATAAAATAGGGTGATTGGAAGAAAGAAGCATATAACATGTTGGTCTTGCTTTTGCATTATTGGTAAGTAATTCTATCGACTTATTATTACATTAAAATGTAGAGAAAATGTTTGAACTACCATTTGTTGATGTAAAATTGTTATTGTTTTTAATTATCTCAAGCTTGGATTTATAAAACGATTCTGATCTGTGGATGGATGTTTGTACGCTAGGATGATGACAGTGTTTCATGCCTTTTGAATTGGTATAGTAGGGGCACTCCACTATTTATAGACATTGAACAGGTTCTCTTAAAAAAGGATGAAGATTTGTTATTATTTTTATACCATATAACCACTTTCACATGCACATATACACACACATATATTTCTATTAATGGTTAACAATTTTGAAATTTTTATGTAAGTTTTAGACGTATATAGAAAGTTGGTGCCGAGACAACATGTGAAAAATAAGGACTATTGCACGACAACGAAGGTGTGAATCTTGATAGGAGTATTTAGAGGGGATCTCAATATTGACCATATTGTGAAGTCGAACGTCTAATCACTAATCCCGGGGATTATATGGATGTTCAGTGTGGCTATTCCTCTAAAGTAACGATACAATAATTTAATAATTTTTTTCATTCATTCACTATTTTTATCACGGTGAGTATTATATTTTAAAGGTTGATTATATAATTACTTATGTATAATTTGAGTCAAGCATATCATTACACTAGTATTCTTGAGAAGAAGATTGATGATATACGGGACGAGATCTACTTATGAAACCAAAGCTTATGACCAAGATGGACAAGGAAAAAATAGAGATCTTGCATCAAATGAATCTCATGATGTAATACCTCTAATCACCCAACATATATGAGGATGCAGATCAAGTGATGGTACGTTTTATACGTAAAGTTGATTTTGTACATTATTTACAAAATAGAGCATGGTATTCTATCCCAACTCACAACACCTGGAACACTACAATAGAATGATGTGTAGAAAGGAGAAACAAAACCTTGCTAGATATAAGTCTATGAAGAGTTACAAATTACAGTCTATATTTTGAATGTAGTAACTTCTAAATCTATCCACAATACACCTTAGAGATGTGAAATTGTAGTAAATCTAGTTTACATCATTTTCACATATATGAGTGTCTAACATATGTGCTAAAAGGAAATAATAAAAAGTTAAAACCACAACCAGAAGTGTGTCTATTTGTAGGCCATCCTAAAGGCATAAGAGGAGGTATATTTTATAGTTTTTGAGAAAAAAAAGGTGATTGTATCAACAAATGCTATTTTCCTTGAGAGTAATTATATAGCAAACTTCAAACCTCACAGTAAGGTTGTACTAGAGGAAATTCTTTCTGATCAGGCCAAGCCTTCACCATTGATAATTTGTAAATAATAAGTTCATAAAACCATTGTTCTTGATAAGAACATCTTGCTACCTCAACGTAGCGAAAGCTTAGTGAGATTACCTACTCATTACAGAAATGATAGAGAGGCATAAGTAGTTATATTTGACACAAGCAAAGATGTTCTATTGATATACAAAAATGCATTGCATAATTTTGAGAAAAAGAAATGGCAAAAAGCCATAAACAAAGAAATAGAATCCATGTATTCTAATTTAGTTTGAGAACTTATAGATCTACCTAAAGATGCCCATTGGGTGCAAATAAATCTTTAAGAAGAAAAGAGTGACGGATAAGAAAGTAGAGACTTTCAAGGTAAAGTTGTTGACAAATAATTATACTAAAAAAGAATAAGTCGACTATGAGGAAACTTTTTTTACCAATAGCCATGCTTAAATCCAATTGCATCCTCTTGTCTATTACAGCATGTCTCAATGATGAGATATGGCAAATGGACATCAAGAAAGTCTTTCTAAATAGTTATCATGAAGAAAGCATCTATATGATGTAACTAGAGGGGTTCGTAGTGAAAGGTTAGGAGCAGAAAGTCTGTAATTTGCTCAAGTCCATTTATAGACTTAAGCAAGCTTCGAGGTCTTAGAACCTAAGATTTGATGAGATAATCAAATCTTATGGTATCAACCTGAATGTTGATGAACCTTGTGTATGTACATTAAGAACAAAAATATGGTTTTTCTAGTGCTTTATATAGATGACATTCTACTTATTGGGAATGTCGCAAAAATACTATCCAATGTTAAGAAGTAGTTGGCCAAACATTTCCAAATGAATGATTTGGGAGAGGCGAGTTATGTCCTTAGGATTTAAATTACTTGGGATCGCAAGAATAGACTCTTGGCAATGTTTTAATCATTATATATCAATAAGATACTTATGTTATTTTTGATGCAAAGTTCCTACAAGGGTTAATTATTAACTCGACATAGAATTGTTCTTTCCACAGAGTAGTATCCTAAGACACCTCAAGAGTAAAAATATTTATGATGGGTTCCCTATGCCTTAATAGTTAGTAGCCTCTATACGCTATGTTGTACACGAGGCCTAGCATTTGCTACATAGTAGAAGTAGTCAGTTGTTATCAATCCAACCCAAGATTGGCTTACTGAATTATGGTGAAGCATATTCTCAAGTATCTTCAAAGAATAAGTAACAATATGCTTGTGTATTCAGGTGGAGACCTAAACCTCTTACTAGTCACATCGATTTTAAATTTCAATAAGAAAAGAAAGTTGAACATTTGTGTCAATGTTTACTCTTGTTAGTGGAGCCATAGTCTTGAGAAGTGTTAAACAATCTAGCACTATTGATTCAACCCTAGAGACTAAATGCATAGCAGCTTACAAAGTAGCTAAAAGAGCAGCGTCACTCAAAATATTCATCATTGATTTGGAAGTAGTTCTAGATATAAATAAACCATTGACCCTTTATTGTGACACTAGTGGGGTAGTGGCAAATTTAAAAGAACCAATGAGTCACAAAAGAGCAAAGTATATAGAGAAAAAGTAACACCTAATCAAGGAAATTATGCATAGATGTGATGTAACGATCATGAAGACAGTGTTCAAGAAACGTCTTACAGACCTATTCACTAAGACATTATTGGCTAAGACATTTGAAGGTCATATGGAGGGTATGGGTTTAAGAGACATATCTCACCTACTTTAGGGCAAGTATGTGATTGTTAGGGATAGTACCTTAAAAGCATGTACTGGCATGTACTTGTACTATTTTTATTAAATAAATAAAATAATAATTTTATATTTAAAAAGTAATCATAATGTTATAACGTAAATATTAGAAAATTATGGGTTTATTTTTGTGACCATAATCTTAGTATATAATTATTATATACAAGAATATTAAGGTTATAGATAATAAATTAAAAAAAGTATGTAATAAATTAATTAAAATTTGATATTACAAGTACGGTCTACAGACCTTGAGAATGTGGTAATTTTATCCGAATCACTAATGTAGTGACATTATGGTAAATGCACTTTATATGATATGATTTTATAGGACTGGACTAGACGTAGTTTAAATTCTTATAAAAAATACCATTGTTAATTAATAACTCGAAGAACATCAAGTGATGATCTTATATAGATCAACTCTAATCCTGAGTGATTATAAACTCTTATTTGTGTCACTGTGTCATTTAAAATACTTACTTTGGTTTATCTAAAAAATAAACTAAAAACTTATGTTTTGGTGGCACTGTGAGATAAGCAGCTGGGAATGTAATTTATAGATATGGAATCCATTCCTTCATAATGGAAGTTAGAAAGAAAGTTCTCCTAAATGTTAGTTTTGGAACTAAATGGTTATAGCACTCAATTTGTAACAAGTTTAAAAATTAACTGTTCATTGGTGAATTAATGGTACTTAAGAATAAAGAAATAATTAGAGGATAAAATAGTAATTTGACCTAACTCTAATTATGAACCATCTATGGATGATTAAATTGCATGTGTTAATTAAATTAATGGACTGCTCTAATTTGAGTAAAATTATATATGCAATGTCAAGAATACAATTTTAGATTTTTAGTAAGATAACACTGGAATTTATAAACTGGATTGATTAATTAAAGAGTTTAATTAATTATCTAAAATTTATTGAAGCTTAAAATTTTTGACTTATAGATCCTGAAAACCGCTTCTTTAGTTATATTACAATGAATAATTAAAAGACACTGTGTTATTACACAAATTATTTGTGTCCAAATTATAATTAATTAATTGAGAATTAATTAATTTTTTAGATGATAATTTATCTAATATTTAATTTGAGAAATAAAAAACTTAAGGATAATTTATGAAATTATCAATGAGGTTTTTTTTTTCTTAATTAAATGAATAAAATTTCAAAGAATTTTTTGAAATTATCTAGAACGGTTTATTTTTTATCTCTCCTGTAATAGGGGAACACTTCCAACACAGAGAAATTTCATTTGTGTTAAACATGTATCTCTCCTAAAAAAGAGGAGTGATTTTATCCTCTAATTTTCTTTTTTGAAAATTAATTTTAAAAAAATTATTTTGATAACATTTTGAAAAGTTAAAATTGGCAGTCTTGTAACACCCAAATATTGGGTGTTATAGGTGAACTAAAGAGAGTGGGACTTCCTTCTACTCATAATTTTATCTCCTTAATTTTTAGAGAGATAATTGTCTAAATAATTAATTAATAAATATTATTAATTAATTAATTAAATTAAATTAAAAAAGTTTCAATTTAATTGAATTTAGATTAAATTATGCAATTGGTTCCACAAACCATAATTACATTCATATACAAAAAAATAAATTATATATGTAATATGAAACAGGACAAATCTAATACTAATTATTGAAAAAAAATTTCTTTTTTTTCTCTCTCCCCATAGAGCTAGGAAACATATAAGTTTAAAGGTTTATTTACTAGCTCAAATCATCAATAATTAAATAGGTGAGACATTTTATCATGGCCTAACTTTAATTATTAATATCAGTTAGGGAGTCATTTAAGTGGTTATAATTGATCTAAGGCCAAGCCTAATTTAATTAAAAGGGTTTAAATTAAACAACTTTTGATTTGCTTAACATAGGTTATTAGAGTGCAACATTTGGCTTTTAATGAAGAGTTTGGAGTTAACTTAGAAGAACTAATGAGTAATGAGATGATTTAGACAATGCCTTTTAAGTTAGAGTTAAGAAGCCTATAGCTCTAGTAATCCCTCTGCTAGCTCAAATCCTAATCAAATTCTATGTCCTAAACTCTAATCAAACACCAAAACTTCAAGGAAGATGCCTATATATATGGAAGGTGGAGAGTTGTTAAAAAACAAAGAAAGAAATGAACAATATAATTCTTTTTACATAGTTTTTACTTGGAAAAGGAAACCTCTTTTCTCAAGCTATAGCATTTCTTTGAGTCCATGCGAGTTTGAAGATCAAAAGAGATCTATATGCTTACACATATGCGTTTGAAGATTGAGGATAGTAAAGAAGATTGTAATCATTCAATTCAGGGTTTATCAAATATGAAATTAAGGTAATTTTCTATCCTTATACATATAATTCTGAACAAAACAATCTGGTTCCTATGCAAATTTCATTAAATAGAAAAAAAAATTATCTAACAATTAGTATCGGAATTGCTTTGTTTCATAATACATATATAATTTATTTTTAATGTATAACAATAATTGTTTATTATGTCACTAATTATATAGTTTAATATAAAATTATAATTATTTTTATTAATTATATAATGAATATTTATGTCTACAATAATAATTCATGGTTAAATGTTTGCTTGCAATTTTTGTTTTTTGAGAATTATAAGAGGGTGTGATGAAATAATATCATAAGGATGTTAGCAGTGATGAATGGCCAAGGATGTCAGCCAACGACACAAGTTGTTGTTCCTCTTCATTTTAATCATGCGATAGCACGTGGCGTCAATGAACAATTAAGGATGTTAGCAGTGACAAGGGTAGCTTCCTCTATACTGTTGGCAGCGAGTAGGGATCAAATTCAATAGCGGCCGGTGGTGTTTGGTAGCTAGGCAGCAATAAAGGACTGCAAACATAGAGAGAGTTGTCTTTTCTCACTTTGTACCCTCTAATTTTTAGTTAATTTAGTTTTGCTAGAAACATTAGTATATTTTACAAATAGACCCTAAACATATTTTATATTTTTGATTAATTTTGTTTTGACCAGAATATTTTTAAAATTTTGTAAAGGCCCTAAAAAGAATTTATATTGGGTAACTAAGATTTGTCTAGAAAATTTAATATAATTTGCAAATAGGTCCCGATTCTAATCCAAATTTATTTTTGGACTATTTTTTGGGCATTTGTAAATCCAAAGTTGACCAAAACTTATTCTAATTTTGATCTTAATTTTATAAAATTTTATTTAGACTATTTTAATAAAACCATTTGTCCTAAAATTATTTTAAAATAACAAATTATTTTAAGGAGGCCCAATAATAATTTTTAAGTCTAAAATATGCCCATTTTTTTTAAAAAATAAATGGATTAAAGAAAATTAAAAGCCCAAAATACCTAACTCTTAAAAGGAGATGGACATTATCTATGAGCAAATAGAGATGGATATTATCTATGAGCCCTAGTTAACTTTAAGGAGCACTTTGAAGATTTTAGGTTAAGTTTTAATATGTTTTTCTTAGGAAAATCAACAAATTATGAGTTATTTATTTATCTAGTAATTGATTTGTTGAATAACATGTCATATAGATTAAGGATGCCATATTCACAAGAGGGGGTAAAATGTGATTAAGGGCAAAAAGTTGTGATTGAGAACAAAAAGGCTAAAGAGTGTTGGTGTGAAAATTTTCTATTACCTTTGGCCTTAGTGACACTACATTTTATAGTTTATAGTTAGTCCTGACTATGTTATCCCGAGAATTATGGGTGAGAAATATAGTCTTCATCTTCATTATGATTGGTGGTAGATTTAAGATAATAGGGCTGATCCCAATCCTTAATTACCCAGGGCTTCCCTTTTCAGGTGAAAATCTTGATCCTGAGGTTCCGAGGCCTTCCTTATCATGTGGTGATTGACCCTGATCCCGAGATTCTCACACTTCCCTTATTTAGTGGTGATTGACAAAATGTCCCTTGTGTTGTAGGATTCTGGCATTAATGCACTTGCCAGCTCCTTAAAGTTTATCCTACTCAGGAGATTGCGGGTGACCTCTTAATGTTTTAAATATGGATACTGATGAGGCCTTTCGTTATAAATATGCCCTAAGAATCAGGCTCTCTGATGGGCTCGAGTTAGATTTAAACCTTGGTACTTCTAAGGTTTTACCATTAAATTCAACTAAGCATGCTTTTGTCTTTGGCCCACCTGGGTAGGACCTAGGCTAGACTTGAACCTTGGTATTTAGGCCAAATTCCTAGGTATAGGGATAAAGGTCTCTTACTTTTTAGTTTTGACTAGTCAAAGCTAAAAACTATATGTAGTTCCTTATCTAGTTTGCCACTTTAAAGTGGTAGTTTTAGATTGATTAACTTGGGATTTTCTAGCATCGATTCCATGATTCCCTATTCTTGAGGTTTTTACTAGTAGTTTAGTCATACCTTGAGGAGGTCTAATGCACTAGAATTTTGCATTAAATGCAAGCACCTCTACAAAGATCATGTGCCCACTATCCCGTCTTTTATTGCACTTAAGCATTTGATATAGCGGGTCATTGGTTATATGTCTTCAATCTTGATCTTGTTTATGTAATTGGATAGTCCCTGATCCTCAATCGTCACATTGGTCAGTTGAGGGGATGTTTCTAGGGAAACTTTGATTTGGTCTGTCCATTTATATATGTGATGGTGATTTGTTCTGGGTTTGGCTTATAAATATGCCTTTTTGCTATTATTTTAATACTTTTGCTTTGTCTAATCTGTATTGCCAAGAGAAAGAGAGAATTTTCAATTCTAGCTGGGTTACTGTTTTGGTCGATTACTTAATCTGTTATGAAGCTTTCTTCCTTTATTTCGGCGCTCTATGATTTATATTATCTTTTTGTCATGATAAGTTCTTCTCTATCTTTCTCTGATTTCCATCAAATTTCTTGGATTTTTTCTTTTTGCTATTGAAATTCCTAGATGATAGATTATTTTTATAGAATTTCTTGGATTGTTTCTCATATCTTATGGCCTTTTGGTAATTTAGATTTTGAATGTGTTTACTTTTGGACTATTTGATTTTTTCCTTATTGCTTATAAAGCAAATTCCATAATGGCTTATGATAGTGAAGGTCACACAAACCTTAGGTCACTACTAGGTGACACTAAGGACGAAATGAAAGAGATTTACCTTATTAGAAATAGTAGAATTAAGGAAAATTAAGATCTTAAGGGTGAAGCCTCCTCTTCACGGGGTATAGAAATTTTTTAGAATGCTTTAGCTATCATGGGTCCTGAAGAGATGGGTAACGAGGCCACCTTAGGTGATCAAATAGGCCTTGAATTAGAGATGGTAGGAGAAGAAGATGAGGGACTATTTGATGATCCCTTTGTTAAGCCTAAGGAGATTGAATAAGAATTAGACCTTAGGTATCAAAGGTATTATATGACCGAGGAGAGCTTAAAGCACCCCAGGCTCTGAAATAATATTTCTACCTTAATAACCTTGGATGTCCCCAATTTTGATGACTTCCTGAGTTACCTTGAATATAGCAAGGTAGCTTTACATACCAAGTTCTTTACGCTTAGGCTTAGAGTCCCTATACAATCATACTTTGGGAGAATGTTAGCTCATTTTGGGGTCACCCTATACCAACTAGGTCCAAACTCTTGGTGAGTGTTGTCAGTGCTCTTATGGGCAAAAGCAGAAAATTCAAGCCATATGACAAAGGCATATTTGTCATATATTTTTTCATGTTTTTATTTTGATATTTTACTATTTTATAAGAATAAATGGCTATTTATATGCATTATTGTTTATTTATATGCATTTTATGTCCCAGTGCTGGAATAGTAATTAAAATAAAAAAATCAGAAAAAAGACCTGTTAAAGTCGCAGTCTACCGGCCCAATGCTAGCAAGCTACCAGCCAGCGATAGCCCAATGCTCTAATACTAGACCTTCACCGCTCTAGTGATACAGTCTTTTACATGCAGCGCCCTAGCGATAGCAAGATAGTGCCCCAACGGTAGTGCAATTCCTGACCCGACAAGAACTAAAGATTTCAAGCTCATATCAATCTCTATAAAAGGCCACTCGTCCTAGCCTTTAGATGGCATCCATGAACATTAAGAACACAGAATATAAGTTTTAGAGAGCAATTGAAGTAGCCATAGAGAGATATTCTAGGTATTCTTCTGCATCAAGAGTTTCTTAGGTAGGGCAATCAAGAGCAATTCGACATTTATATCGTTTCTCTATTGATTGTATCGTGATTTCTTATTATTTTTGCTGTTGTTCTCTTGTAGTGAACTAAATTTTCTTTCTAGGGTTAATACTTGAACTCAATATGTGCGCTTAATTGCTATATCTTTCTATTATTTAATAGACTTAGTTCTTTGTTATTCAATTTACTTGTTCTTAATGCTTTAATATATCTGGCCAATAAATGGTAAATGAATTGGCAATATCTTTGATAAACTCGAAAAAGGAATCATTATATTTAGACCTAGGTAATTTGATGCATGATTGCAGAGTAACGTTCAATGTTGCATATTCAAGTTTCAAATTAGGATAGAAATATACCTAATTGGCATGTATGATCAATAAGACTTAATCTTAATGAATCTTAATTTATTACAAGTACCATAGGAATATAGGTATTTGATAAATTAAGGTATACTTGCATGACCTTGGGAGAGGCTTGTGAATACATTAATGTCTTAATCAATAATAAGAACTAAGAGAATTAAATATTAGACGATTAATCATTGAAAAGCATATTAAGGGGTAGTATTAACCCTAAGTTTTCTCTATATTGCTATCTTTCAAATCTCTTTATGTTGTGTCATTGCTTTTATATTTTCTAAATTCATTCTTAGATTTTTATTTTTCTGAATAATTACTAGAAATATATAATTTTAATACTTGGTTAATAAGAAGACATTATCTCTGTAGGTTTGACATTTAACTCTTTTTGTCCCTTTATTACTTGCATACGATAGTGTATACCTGCACTCAATTATAAGATATAGAAATATCGCATCACCAATATTTTTAGGAGTTGCAATACTTATACCAATTTAGGCATACCCAACTGAGAACAAGGGTTTCTACTACTTCTTGAGCTAATGGGCTCATGCTCCCCTTCAACATCTAACTTCCACCAACAAAGGGTGAAAAGAATATTGGTAATTTTGCTGAATGAGAGTAGGGTTAGGAAATTCCTTAACCCCAATGAGGATATTAGACTATTCTGACTTAATTCTCCTAAGATGTACGCCATTCCCTTTTTATTGTCCCTCGAACTATTATATGTTGTCTTTATTGTTTCCTTTGTAACAATATTTTACCTCATTTATACGTACTTGGCCTACGAGGCTACATCTTTTCGATCACATAGAGCTTAGGTTGAAATGGGTCTAGCCCATGTTAATAATTATAGGGTTTGTTAATCGAGAGGAGTTTGAAGGATGCGAATCTCATCTCGGAATTATCCCACTCTATTCCTCAAAAAAGAAGTACACCTTATCTGATTTAGTACTTTATTTTTCACAAGTGTTTCCCTTTTAATCACTCTCTTCTTTGACTCTTTTCTTAGGTATGTAAGGTTATAGGGATGACCCTAGTCAGAAGTGGGCTCGTCATAAAGGAACGAACTTGAGTTCAAGTACGAGGCCTGAGGGTTTGGATGCCAAGGGAATTTTAACTCTTTTTTGGCCCAAGTACTTTAAAAAGATCGATGATTCCTCTTGCTTTGAGCTCTCCACTTGGCTCGAGAGCATAGGGTAGAGGACATGAAAACTCAAGAGGGGGATTTTCCTCATTGAGGGCCACCTTAAGAGCAAAGAGCACAGCTTCAGGGTCAACCTTAAGGCTAAGGTAAGAAATAAAAGGAGTAGCCTTCACTGAGGCACCTATACAACCTTCTTTTACCACCCCTAAAATCCTAAACCCTTCACCAAGTTCCCTCCAAACCTCAAGGGCATTCCTAATTACTTTCCCAGGACAAGTTACAATAGTTACTTTCCCAACTTGATTACTTGATTCCATTGCCGCAATGAGGGTACGGTATGTGGACTCTACTTAGGCTCATTGGATAGTTGATTGGCACTCAATCATTGCGATCCATCTTGGCAATGGGTGCTTAATGGACGTAAGTTCTCCTACTTTTGGTTTTTTCAATTTTGTTCGAGATCTTAATTTCCTTTATTTTTATTCTAGGCTATCTATTCCTTCACTAAGTGCTAAATAAATGTCATTTGGAAGTGGATCAACATCTAATAGCTTAATAAGAACTTGGCCAAGGTAAGGAAAGAGGTCAAGCAGGTTCGCAATGAATCTAAACACTTTGAGGCTTAGGTTGAGGCTATCAAGACAATGATACTGAGGCAAAGAGAAAAGTTTCTAAACTAGAATAACATAAAGTTATACTATAACAAAAGGCATCGTCATTAGTAGCAGCCACTGAAAGTCGAGTATCCAAGCTGATACAGTAGAATGAACTTGTGGAGTTTAAGTTTACTGAGGCTCACCAGGAGTTGGAATCCCTGGAGCTAGTTAGGTCAGAGATAGCTAAATGAATGGATGAACTGACTTGGGAGGTGGATGATGCTTATACTGAAGGTTATGGTCATGGTGTACTTTAAGGGTTTATAAGGCTTCTCGAGATGTACAACGGTTTTTAAAGAATGTTATCCTGATCTTGACTGCCAATGACTCATAAGCGTAGTGAGGTACTAACTCGAGGCGATCGAGGATCAGACCCCAAGTATACTAAAGTTTATTGTTTTTCTTATTGACCCTACCATTGCTCCTCTTGAAAACCTTGCCTTGACTGCCAAGAATGCTGCTCTCCCTAAAAAGTTCCTCTTATGAATCCTTATGTTGAGGTTACTCTCACCCTTTTTGCTACTAATGTGCGTGCTCTTTTCGTCAATATATCTGCTCCTCCACTGATGATATTCTTGCTTCTCTTGCTAATATGCTGCACCCGAGAATGTGATTGTCATAGATGCTAATGTGTATGTGCTACTTGAATTTGAATTTCTCTTTATTTGTTCTTTTTACATTTTTTTCTTAGGTGGGAAATCCCTTTTCAAACAATATCTGTATTTTAGGTGAATGTGCCATTTTGAATAATATTTTTTAGGTTTTATTTAATACTAAGTTTCTTGTTTATACTCCTTGAGTGCATTTTCCTTTGCCTAAGCATAGTTTTATTTCCAAATCTTTCGTTACTCGGGATCATCTTTATGATCGCTTATGGTTTTTAGCTTGTGCTCTTGCCTTGGGCAGGCTAGGATGCTTGCTAGGATTATCCATGCCCTTAAGCAGGTGTGGATCCTTATAGATGAAACCTTAAGTGAGCTTGGGTTTTTATTGAAATTATCCCTGTGGTAAGTGGGCTTGAGTCTTTATAAATGCAATCCCTACCCTAGACGAGCTCTAGTGCTTATTGAGATTATCAATGCCTTAGGTGGGCGGACTTAAGTACGTATTGAAATTATCCTTCCTTTAGATGGGCTTGGGTCTTCATAAATACCATTCCTGCATAGGTGCACTTGGAATTTTACTGAAATTATCCCTGCCCTAGGCGGAATCAGGTCTTTATAAATATAATCCTTGCCCTATTTGGGTTTAGGTGCTTGATAAAATTATCCTTACCCTCAGGGAGTTCATGTCTTCATAAATGCAATCTCTACTCTAAGCAGGCTCTCGAGTGCTTATTATTATTATTCTTACGTTGGGCGAGCTTACATCTTCTTTGTTGCTAAAAATAATCAGATGCCAATGATACCTAGGATTTTAATTTTTGAAATTAATAATGACATTCTTTACAATGAGAGAAATAAACAAAGTAAACATGTTTTTCATAAAAAGACAAGTAGGAAAAGTAAATTATTTAGGGATAGTACTATTCAAGAAGTTCAATATTCCATGGTTTCCTCACCATTCTACCATTGATAAGGGCAAATTTATCGTATATTTTCTCATATTTTTATTATTGATATTTTATTATTTTATGAGAATAGATGGCTATTAATGTGCTTTATTGTTATTTATAGGGACTAAAATGCAAAGTATGTGTCCATCGCCCCAGCGTCACGAGGATTGTTGCCCCAGCTTTGGAACAATGATCGAAATAAGAAAAATGACCTATTTAAGTCGCATCTGGCGCCCCAGCACCAGAGCTTCATCGCTGAGACAGCGCCCCAGCGCCATCAACTCATCGCTCCAGCGGTGAAGCTTTTTTCACGTGTCGCCCCAGCGACAACTTCATAGCGCCCTAGCGGTATCGCGAGTCCTAGTCCAACGAGAATTGAGATTTTTAAGCTCAAATCAATCCCTATAAAAAGTCACTCGTTCTCAGCCTTCAAGAATCATCCAAGATCAACCTAGAGCAATTCAAGAACACCAAGAATACAGAGCACGAGTCTTGGAGAGCAATAGGAGTTTAATCGAAGCAACTTTAGAGAGAGATTCAAGGTGTTCTTCAGCATCAAGAGTATCTTAGGCAGTGCAATTAAGAGCAATTCGACGTCTATATCAGTTTGCTATTGATTGTATTATGGTTTATTATTATTTTTACTGCCGTTCTCTTCTAGCCATGAGTTAAACTTATTTTCTAGGGTTAATACTTGAACTCAATATGTGTGCTTAATTGTCATATCTTTAGAATATTTAATAAACTTAGTTCTTTGATATTTAAATTACTTGATCTTAATGCTTCAATATATCTGGCCAATATATGGTGAATGAGTTGGTAATATTGTTGATAAACTCGGAAGAGGAATTATAATATTTAGACCTAGGTAATTTGATGCATGATTGTAGAGTAACATTCAATGTTGCATATGCAAGTTTCAATTTATGATAGGAATATACCTAATTGGCATGTATGATCAATAAGACCTAATCTTAATGAATCTTAATTTATTACAAGTACCATAGGAATATAGGTATTTGGTAAGTTAAGGTATACTTGCATGACCTTAAAAGAGGCTTGTGAATACATTAGTGTCTTGATCAATAACAAAGACTAAGTGAGTTAAATATTAGAAAATTAATCATTAAAAAGTATATTGAGGGATAATATTAATCCTAAGTTTTCTCTACATTACTATCACCTAAGTTTCTTTGCATTGTGTGTTGCTTTTATATTTCTTACATTCATTCTTAAATTTTTATTTTTCTGAATAATTATTAAGAAGATATAAGTTTAGTAATTGGTTTAAAAGAATAAATTATCCATGTGGGTTCGACATCCGACTTATTTAGTCTCTTTATTACTTGTATACGATAGTATATACTTCCACTTAATTATAAGATATAGAAATATCGCATCGGCCATTATTATGCTTAACGTGTTTTAGGGTGTATGCATGTGATTGTGTACACGTTAAAAAATTTTAAATGCATGTCCAACATACATTACGCACTAGAATAAAACAATATAATCAATATATATACACTATAACCGAATAAAAAATAGTACTAGAATCAAATACATACCCTTATATATGATTCGGTGAAGTTTGTCGAACTTTGAAGTTTGTTAAGCTCACAATAAAGTTCGCCTTTGAATATTCTTGACTTCAACAGATGGTGGGATCGGAGTAGCCAGAATAGTAGCTTTTGATCTTAATTTCGTACAGAAATCAAAGAAATAACTCAACACTTATATTGGTTTAAGCATCAAATGCTTAAAATGATGTTTTGGAAATTAAATGCAACTTTTTCAAAGTTTACATTTTTTCTCTTATCTTTTGCACAAAATGTCCATTCTCAATTTACTCACATAATAAATGAAACTCCTTTCATTTGTTATAAGAAGTCTAAACTTCTTAAGTTGCCACATGTCTTTGATTAAGCTATGTGTTGCCATGATATACCATGTATGAGTGACAAATATCACTTATGTTATTTATGCAAACACTTTGCATGGATGACATTTGTCACATTCATGTTGCCATTTGTCAAAAAATGGCCATGCATGAATGTCATGTGTGCATTTGTACTTTTCTATGCAATAGGGACCTATTTGTAAATTATGGTTCCCACTTTCCAAATAAGTCTAAAAATGTATCTTGCTTTTTGAAAGCTTCTTAGATTAATCTGTATAATTGGTCTCGCTACCCTTGTGCTCAACGAGTACACTTCATATTATGAGACTCTTGTTGCCGGGGATCTAATACATATGGGTGTATGCATGTGTAATTGTGTCTATTGCCTAAAATACGTATCAAATACAAATTTAACTTGGTGGAAGCGTAAATTATACAATAAACACAATAAATAAAATATATTAATCACATTCATATATTAGTAAGGTTGAGAACTCACCTCAATGTGTAACGTTATACACGTATTTCCTCGGAGTTCGCATGGAAACCAACTTGTGGGCAGTTCTAGTCACCAACACGGTGGACAATTTTAGTCACCAACACGGTGGACAGTTCTAGTCACCAATATGGTAGGCTTGGTAAGCTAGAACAATAGCCCTATAACCAGTACGGGATTAACTCTTAATCTCCAAAATAGTCGGGTGTGTGTTTTCATCATTTTTTTCGAAAGGATAAGAAATGGAGAATTTGAAACAATTCACAATAGCTCTAATTGAAACCACAGAGAAAAATGAAACAATTTTATTTTTTCCTTTTTTTTTCTTTCTTCTTCCTTCGACCATTTCTTCTTCTTTTTCTCTTCTCCATTTCTCTGCACCTCTTGGCAAAACACAACACACAAAACACACCTAAAACAATTCACATCTCTCTTACTTTACATATATATATAATAAAATAATAATATAATAATCATAATGGGTACCAAATAGATAAAATATTAATATATATATAATATCATATAATAAAATATTATATAATATAATAATATATTATAATGAGAGATATTTTGATTATTTAACTATTAAATAATTAAAGTGTGAAATGATCATTTTATCCCTCGTGAATAGATACCAAGTCTACCCCTAGTGGATCCCATCAAATTCTACACTTGGGTAAACTCAACCAATGGTCCACAATGCGTCATGTGTCATTATACAATTAGTAAATTATAATTATTAACTAATTATTGTATTTAACACTTAAATACAGACACGCACGCATTCTCATGGTAGTGCTGAATATTGGTAGATAAAATAATTTAATCTGGCACGCTGCCCCAGTGCACAATGAGTACACTCCATATCGCTAGACTCCCTAGGTCTTACGCTCGATTCGTCAAATGAAACTATTCCATGAGTCCGTGAGCAAGCCCCACATACAGGTCTTGGATATACAAACCAGCGCGTTGAACCATACAAGTTGAGGTTACAAAGCATACGTAGAGTCCTTCTGTCATTATATCCTGGATGTGCGAGGATATAAATCATCACTGTCAAATCCCCTAGTGCTCATCCATGTCTTATCTCCAGACTCGTATCTCAATGAACAATATGTGAAAACTCATTTGTCATATTGTTCTATCCTGATGGAACTCTTTCCCGGGATTAATACTTGTGGCCATAAGATTTTTCAAGGTACAGTCTCGAAGCATCTGGATATCAAACTCTCTATGCAAGCTGACGGATCCCTTATCTGTACACACCTGACTCTATAAGCATCAGACTATACCCAGTGACACCCAGTGGTTACACTATGAAAGGTCTTTGACATGAGTGGAACCAAAGTATGGTAGATCACTTATAAGCCCACCATGACACTCAGGTCAAAGGACCACATATACTACTCAACTCGAGAGGACCCTCTGTTGACGGCTTACATAGGGTGTCTATCAGAGGCCCTTATGAGTCTTTCCCATATCCAGTCCTAATTGGATACCCATATGTCAATACGAGCTCCAAGCTTACGATCGGCTAAGAACAACCATCTATACCCTATAGGTACGACATATACTGATCTATATATAAAGGTATCCACCGATAGACCCGCATCGGCAGAAATAGATCAAGGACAATAATTTGATAACATACTTGCGTAACTTGCATTTCCTGGCATCCGATTGCAACTCTTGCAACTATGCAGTTACTGGTATATTCCCAGGTTTATGTTCCATTACAGACAAGGCTCCAACTCTTGGATCTGCTGAATATTATAACTAGCTAACACTTAGCTATGCTAACATTTAGCATTTATATCTCTCAGCTTGGCTGACTATGAGCCCTGATCTGAACTCCTTTAGATCTGATCTGAACTTCTTCAGATCATACAATGTCTGTAACATTAAATTGTATAGTACCATAAAAATTGGTATTAGCGATTTAATAAAAATGTACACTTGTATAAATACACAAGTATATGTACATTCAGGGATGACACGTAAGAACCTACCCTAATAACTCTCTAGGTTCACCTCTGTTTGTTTTACAAAGCACTTCCGCAAGTCCATGAACAATGCCTCACATACATGTTATGGATATTACAAAACCAAACGTTAAACTATACAAATTGATGTCAACCATATCCGTATAATCCCTCCATCATCTATATCCTAAAGGAGCATAGATATAGATTATAACCGTCAAATCTCTATATGTTCATCCATGAACTTATCTCTAGATATATATCTTCGTAAACAATATCGGCAAACTCCTTTGCGATATTGTTTAACCCTAATGAAAAACTCTTTTTTTTGGGTTAATACTTATCGCCATAAAACTTTCTGAAATATGTTCTTAGAGCATCTGGATATATAACTCACCCATATGAGCTAACAGATCCCGCAGCTACGTACACCAGACTCTATGAGACTCGAATCATACCCAGTGACACCCAGCGATCATACCATAAAAAGGTCTCTGACGTTCGTAGAATCAAAGTATAATGGATCACTTATAAGCCTATTATTGTACTTAGGTCAAAGGATCATGAATACTACTCAACATGAGAAGGCCCTCAATTAACGGCTTTATGGGATATTTATTTGAGGTCCTCGTAAGTCTGTTCAGTATCTAGTCCTTACTAAATACCTGCATGCTTATACAGACTTTCACTAGCCAATAATCTACTAAGACTAACCATCTGGATAATCTAGATATAGACATACACTGATGAAAGGAATATCGATCGACCCGTGTTAATAACCATAGATTAAGAACAATATTTTTGAGAACATATTACGTAATGACATTTCTTAGCACCATTTATAAACTCTTTGTAACTACGTCATTACTATAATATTCTCGAGTCTTTGTCCCTGTTTCAGACAAGGTTTTAACTCTTTAGAATTTTTAACTCTTAGCGTTGACCTAAACTCTTTTAGATCTATAATTTGTGAAAAGCTACAAGCTTCTTACTATATAAATAATAATAATTGACAAATAAAAGAAATGTTTATTGTATAAATATTAAATAAATAAACATTCATACAACAATTTGAATGGCACGTAAGCACAATTCCTAATAACTTCTACTTGCTCTGGTGCCATTCACGATGATATCTAATTCCCATCATGTCCATATGTTTCTCAAACACTCTAGGAGTTAATGCCTTAGTGAGTAGGTCCGCTACATTATCTATAGAATCTACTCTAGAACTATTATATCTCTTCTAGTCAAGATTTTTCTAATTATATAACATTTTCTATCCACATGTTTAGACTTTTAGTGTATCTTTGGCTCTTTTACTTGAGCTATTGCCTCATTGTTATCATAAAATAGTGGGATATGATTTATTAAACTTGGGACTACTCCAAATTCTCTGACAAACTTGCGTATCCATATTGTTTCCTTTACAGCTTTTGAAGCCGCAACATATTCTACCTCTGTGGTAGAATCAGTTTTGGATGCTTGCTTAACATTTTAACTAATCGCATCACCATTGAGACAAAACACATATCCAGATGTAGACTTTCTATCATTCGGATCAGACTAGAATTCTGAGTTAGTGTATCCCTTACTTACAAGTCACTTTCTCTATAAATTATAAACTTATCCTTTGTACTCTTCAGGTATTTTAGGATATATTTCATTGCCATCCAATGGTCACTACCTATACTAGACTGATACCGACTTGTAACACTTACAACCATACTGATGTCAGATTTTGTACATAACATGGCATATATCAAGCTATCTACTGCTGTTGTATATGGCATATTAGACATTCTAAATTTTTCATCTTTCGTTTTAAGAGACATTCTCCTAGAAAGATGAATGCCATGTTCGAAGTGTTCGTTAATTGTCTTACAATTAGTAAAGTTATGCCTTTCAAGAATATTTTCTATGTACGAAGATTGAAAGAGTCCATCCATCTTCTAACTCTATCTCTATAAAGCTTTATACCAAGTACACAAGACGCCTCTCCTAAATCTTTTATGGAGAAGTTCTTACTTAAATAACTCTTGACTGATTGTAATATACCAATATCATTTTCGATAATGAGTATGTCATCTACATAAAGAATAAGAAAGAAAATCAAGCTCTCACTGACCTTTTTGTACACACATACTTCCTCTTTATTTTGGACAAAATCAAACATTCTAATTACTTTATCAAAATGAAGATTTCAGCTTCGAAAGTGTGCTTAAGTCTATAAATAGACTTCTTTAGTTTGCATACGAAATTAAAAGTTAGGTTGGATGTAAAAACTTCAGGCTGCTCCATGTAAATCTCTTTCTTGAGATTTTCATTCAGAAAAGCCGTCTTCATATCTATCTACCAGATCTTAAAATCATAGTATACAACAATAGCCAATAGAATACGAATCGAATTTAGCATGGCAACTGGTGAAAATTTCCTTATAATTGATCCCAGATCATTGAGTATAACATTTTTCTACCAGTTTGGCTTTAAAGGTTTCTACTTTTCCATCAAGCCCATGCTTCTTCTTGTAAACCCATTTACAACCAATAGTAATAATTCCTTTTGTAAACTCAACCAAGTCACAGACTCAATTAACATGCATTTATGACCTTTTACCATTTCCCTAAATCGATGTCCAACATCGCCTCTCTATAGGTCATAAGATCATTTGTTGCAACTAAGAAAACGTCAAAAACACCTTCAAGCATCATTCCATACCTCACAGGTGGTCTTGACATCTTTTCTAACCTACATGAAATGTGTGTTAAAGGTATTTTACTCGATTGAGTCTTAGGTTCCATCGTTGGTTCATTAATTTCTTGATTGACTCCATCAAGTTCAATCCTTTTACAATCCTAATGACACATGAGAAAATGTTTCTCTAAAAAAGTGGCATAGCAAGCAATGATCACGTTTCATTCCTCTAGATTATAGAATAGATATCCCATAGAGAGTTTAGGATATCCAATGAACCGATACTTATACCCCTTAGGTTTAAGTTTATCCTATTGCATAACTTTTATATAAGTAGGACAACCCCAAATCTTAACATACTTAAGACTTGGTTTCTTCCTAGTCTATATCTCATACGAAGTAGTAAAAATAGCTTTCGATGGAACTCTGTTCAACAAGTGAGTAGCGATTTCTAAAGCATAATCCTATATATATTTTAGAAGATCAGTGAAGCTCATCATCGATCAGACTATATCTAATAAAGTCTGATTCCTCTTCTCTGAAACATCATCGTGTTGAGTACCTGGAGGATTGTATTAAGCGAGAATCCCATTCTCCTTCAAATAAGTTGTGAATTCATTATTCATGTATTCACTGTCTTGATTTGATTGAAGGTATTAGATACATATGCCAATTTATTTTTCTACTTCCTATCGAAATTCTTTTAACATTTCAAAGGTTTCTAAATTGTATTTCATAAGATACACATGTCCATATCATGACAAATGATTGATAAAGACGACAAAATATCAAATTTACCCATAACAGTGTAGTTCATTGGACACATATATCACCATGTAGTAGTTCAAATAAATTGGTGGCTTGGTGTCTAACACTTATAAAAGGAGAATCAGTTATCTTTCCTCGAATACAAGATTTACAAACTAGTAAGGGTTCTATGGTAAGATCAGGTATCTAACCATCCTTAACCAAACGGGTTAGGCATCTTACGCCTATATGACCTAATCTCATATGCCACAATTCTATGTTATTTAAAGTTCCTGAACTACGACCTGTGTTTACCTATGTATTTAAGACATTTCCTGTTGCATTTAAAATATAATGACCATTCACCAACTGACATTCAGCTAATAAAATATTATCCGCATCACATAAATACAAGGAATAGTTCTAAATAAATATATGATAGCCCTCAGTGTATAACACTGGGAGGGATATAATCTACCTGATAATGTTCAGTACACAATAGCAATTATACAACATTAAAGTTTGATTACGTGGGAGAATTAATTGAAAATTTCCAACTGCTTCGACTTGTAGGAAATCACTATTTCTAACACGAAATTGGATTTCTCTGTGCTATATAGATGTGAGAAAGACATCCGATATCTAATACCTAGCCGCTAAAAGCATCGTATGCTAATGGAATATCAATAATAGGTAAACAAATACTTGATGGGTTTTTTTTTATTGTGGTAATATACTTCAGATAGTTACATTTTCAGTGTCCATCATTACTGTAGTGGAAACACTTTCCCTTGTTTTTCTTCTGATATTTCTGTTTAGATACAACTTGTCTCTGGGGACTTGAATATGGTGTCTTCTTCACCTTCTTCTTCCCTTTAAACTTTCTAAAAGCCCTTGGGATAGAAAATGAAGCACCAGTCTGAACTATGAAGGTCAAACCTCTCTTTTTAATGTCCTCCTCAACTACTGTAACAAGTAATGCAACTCAGCATAAGTTAGAGTCAGTTCTTGCATGTTGAAGTTCATAATGAATTGTGTAAAAGACTCTAGCAAAAACTGAAGAATCAAGTTATTCCCCAAGTTTTTTGTTCAGAGAAACGTCTATAGTCTCTAACTTTTCGATGTAGGAAATCATCTTAAGTACGTGGGGACTTACTAGACTGCCTTTAGCCAACTTAAACTAAAAAGTGCTTTGGAGATCCTATAGAGTTCTACATGTGGTCAATCTCTAAACAACTCCTTTAGATGGAGCATAATGCTATCACACTATCCATGTGCACGTGCTCCCTCAAAAGTTCATTTGATATTGAGGCAAAAATGTACGACTTGACTTTCAAATCGTCATCGACCCATTTCTTATAAGTCAAAACCTCTTTGTCAGTAGAAGCTTCAAAAACATCTTTAGGCATTCTCTGATCTATTATCTATCCAAGCTTTTCTAAATCCAAAATAATTTTGAGATTCATCAACCAGTCTGAGTAGTTATCAACACCCTTTAGAAGATTAGCATCAAGTATGCATACCAATAGGTTGCTAGTAGCCATCTTATCTTTATAAGAAAAAATAAGAGATATGTGCAAAAATATTTCAAAATCATCAATTGATAACAATTTAGGTCATAAATATAACTAGTATTTTTTTTTTATCTGAAGCGCCCTTCCACTGCTTTACGTACTATTTATAATTTCTCAAATAAAAAAAACAAAAATTTAAACATTTTAAATTTTACAGTGAGAAGTAGATCCAATTAGCATTCTACTCGAGCATTACGCTTTAGCGATATTGGCCTTTGTATAACCTAAAAGGTACACAACTCTTGTCAATTGCATCTCATGCCACTCTTACTTCTGATCCTAAATATACCTTATCCTCATACTTTATTGATATTTGGTAAGTGTATTCCATATTTAATTGTCAATAATTAAATATAAGTTACTAATATTACCCTTACATTTTAGCGATATTGGATAATACTTTCGCTTATATTCGCTTTATCTCATATTTAACCGACATATTCTAAACCACACCAATTGAATCCCTCATACTTTACCGATATTGGAAAAAAGATCGAGATGACCAAACTAGTACCGTATTGACAAGGCGGAACATATATGATATTATCTCATAATATAATACATTTCAAGCTGATTAAGAGAGATTTATCATTTTTATAATTTATCCGCATCTCTTGAGGATGTGATTTATAATCACTCATTTATTTTATCCAAGCATAACTAACCCCTACCAATAAGGCTCCTATTGTGGTTAACAGCATAAACAAATGTTTACAGTTTATAATACAACAATCTAACAATTATGTCTGTATTAAATAATAAAAATTAAATATTTCACATGCAAAATGCAATTTGAAATATATAGTTTAGAATGATTAGCATGAAAAGTTGAACAATCTGGCATTATACAATATAATGCTTCGGAAAAAAAAAATTTTGAGTACTCATTTTTTTAAGGCTCACACCCCAGCATCCAACCTAAAATGCCCCGGCGTCAAATTGCTTTAATGCCCTAGTGTTCAACACTTGAACACTTCAGTGTTCTGTGTTGGAGAATGCCTCTACATTTATATCTCCAACGTTCAAGTGTTCTGCATGCAACAAATTGCTTCTGCCTTATAAATGCCTCAACATTATATGTGCAGAACCTAAACGAACACTCAGCGTTATACGTAGAATGCCCTAGCTTTAAATTCTACACATGAATGCCTTAGCGTTCATGTCTACACATCAACACCCTAGCGTTTTACTCATAATAACCCGATGTTCCCTCAATAATAGGTCATTTTGTATACTTTAAATACTTCAAAATGCACCTCCCAATATTTCTGGTCATTCCCAACACTTCAAATAACACTTCAATAACCCAAAAATATACAAAACATGCTCTGATACCACTTGTTAATTTGTTTTAAGGTGCATGCATGTAATTGTGTACATGTTTAAAAATTTTCAAATACATGTTCAACATACATTACGCATCAGAATAAAATAATATAATCAACATATACACACTATAACTGAATCAAAAATAGTACTAGAATCAAATACATACCCTTATAGACGATTCGATGAAGATTGTTGAACTTTGAAGCTTGTTGCGCTCCCAATAAAGTCCACCCTTGAACAATCCTCGACTCCAACAGCTGGGTGGGATTAAACCATCCAAAATAATAGCTTTTAATCTTAATTTCATACAAGAATCAAAGAAATGACTTAACACTTGAATTGGTTTAAGCATCAAAAGCTTAAAATGGTATTTTGGGACCTCAATGCAACTTTTTCAAAGTTAGCATTTTCTCTCTTCTTGATTGGTGTGCTATAGTAGCTAAGCGCAAATGCACGCTATCGTATCAAGTAATATAGGATTGTAAGTCCAGATATCGATCCCACAGGGACTAAGCAATCTAATTCTATAAATTAAGTACTAAAATTATACCTACTTAACTTTTATTCAGAAAATCACTATCTGAAATTTATTTAACTAATTTAACTCTATTAATTAAATTAAACTAAACAAAAGCAAAGAGTAGAATTCATAAATAAAGATAATCTACGATTTTGACTCGTCCCCTAGTATTTCATTGGATTCATTAACTACTTAGTTAATCCTTTAATACCAATTGATTGGTTTAGACACTAATCTCACCACAAGCCTCTGTCGATGGTCCAGTGACTATATTACGCATTCTAACAATCACCTATATGTCTATGGTAATCAAATTAGAATGTAATTCATTAAGATCAAGTCTAAATTATACCATACATGCCACTTAGGTATATGTCTATCCTAGATGGAACTCATAGTTGTTACCCTATGATCATGCATCAAACTACCATAGCCTAAACACATGAATCCCTCCGTCGAGTTCATCATGGTTCCTCAATTATTCAAAATATTGATCAAGTATAATGAAAGCATTAAACACAAGATAGAATGAATCAATTGAATTTATCAAGTTCATATACTAAAATTTAACACAATCCAAATCTATACTAGGTTTACATAGTCTAACCCTTTATGAATAAATTAACCCATCACAAAACCAAAAGTATCAAACCAATTCATAAAGATCAACAAGAAGAAGAACATAATGATAAAGAAAGAGAAAAAAAAACTAATCAAAGTGACTCCTTGATGTGCTTCTCCCTCAATCTTGACTTGAAGCTTGAATCTTGATATTGGTTCTTCAATATTTGGCTTTGATATTTTATTTGTGTTGTGAATTCTCTTTCTAAGTTTTTGCCTCTTTTCTCTCTTTTTCTCTCTCTCCTCTAATTAGGGTTTTTGTCTTTGAGTTACTATTCACAAGTTACTGCAGCAAAATACTATTTACGATGGACTGTTCACCGACACTGTTCCCCAGTCACGAGCGCCGCGGCGCTCACTTGCTATTCTGGGCGCTGCGGCACCCAGCCACCTGCTGTGCGCTTTTTGTATTTCAAGCGTAACTTCTTCGTTTGATGTCCGATTCGCCTCCCGTTTGTTCCCATGCGTCACATTTTTCATCATATATCTATTTATGATCAAAAACCACAATTAAATAGCCAAATATTTATGATTTGTAGCAAAATAAAAAAGTTGGGTACAAATTATACTAGTGCTTTTATGCCCTTATCACTTCTCTTTTGCACGAAATTTCCATTCTAAATTAACTCACACAACAAATTAAACTCCTTTCATTTGTTATAAGAAGTCTAAACTTCTTAAATTGCCATATATCTTTCATTAAGGCATGTGTTGCCATACAATACTATGCATAAGTGACAAATGTCACTTATGTTATCCATACAAAAACTTTGCATGGTGACATTTGTCACATACATGTCCATGCATGCTGCCATTTGTCACATAAATAGCCATGCACAAATAGCCATGCATGGAAGCCATGTGTGCATTTGTATTTTTTCATACAATAGGGATCTATTTACAATATTTACAAACTATGGTTTCCACTTTCTAAATAGGTCATACAACGTATCCTGCTTTCTGAAATATTTTTAGATCGATCCATACGATCCGTCTCACTACCCTCGTGCTCAATGAGTATACTTCATATTGTGAGACTCTCTAGGTTCACCTGCATTTGTCTTACAGAACACTTCCGCAAGTCTGTGAATAGTGCCCTACACATACATTACAGATATTGCAGAACAGAGCATTAAACCATATAAATTGAGGTCAACCATATCTGCATAATCCCTCCGTCATCTATATCCTAAAGGAATAGAGATATAGATTATGATCGTTAAATCTCTTTATGCTCATCCATGAACTTATCTCATGATATGTATTTCCATAAACAATATCTGCAAACTCCTTTGCGATATTGTTTAACCATAATGGAAAACTCTTTTGTCGGGGGGGGTGTTAACGCTTATAGCCATAAGTCTTTCTAAAATACGTTCTCAAAGCATTTGGATATTCATCTTATCTATATGAATTGACGAATCCCATATCTACACATATCGGACTCTATGAGCATCGGACCATACCCAGCGACACCTAATGGTCAGACCATAAAAGGTCTCTGACATGCGTGAAACTAAAGTATAGTGGATTACTCACAAGCCCATCATGTCACTCGGGTCAAAGGATCACGAATACAACTCAATTCGAGAAGACCCTCCATTGACGGCTTCGTGGGATTTATATTTGAGGTCCTCATTAGTCTGTTCAGTATCTAGTCCTTACTAAATACCTGCATGCCTATGAGGACTTCCACTATACCCATGGTCTGCTAAGGCTAACCATCTAGACAATTCAAATATGGACATACACCGATCCGAAAGGAATACCGATCGACTCCTGCTGATAATAGTGGATCAGGAATGATATTTTTGAGAATATATTGCACAATGATATTTCTTAGCACTATTTGCAAATTCTTTTTAACTACGTCATTACTATAAAATTCTTGGGTCTTTATCTCTGTTTCAGACAAGGTTTTAAAACTTTAGAATTCTAACTTTGAGTGTTGACCTAAACTCTTTTAGATCTACAATGTTTGAAAAGTTACAAGCTTCTTACCATATAAATAATAATAATTAACGAATAAAAGAAATGTTTATTGTATAAATATTAAATAAATAAACATTCATTCAACAATTTGAATGGCACGTAAGCATTATTCTCAACAATTTGGAGTACTTTTCTTAGCACAAAGTCTTCATCTGGAAATTCCTATGCCTAAACCCTCTTGTTATATTATCTAGCCACTTTGTGCTAATAGGCCATAACCCTAACCTATGCCAATTGTCTCTTCTGCTTAGTCAACTCCAGGTTTCCTCTGATCAATCTCTCATTTGGTCCATCTTCAAAGTGAAGTACTTAGTTGGTTGGAACACCAAGCTTTGTAGGAATTGCAGCTTTACATCCAAGGGGTAGAGAAAATGGGGTTTCATCATAATGGTCTTGTTGGTGGTTTTCAGTGCCTAAAGGACCTCGGTAGCTCTTTAACTTACCCTCTATTTCCTCTCAGTTAATTTCTTAATGATTTTGTTGGAGGACTACTTGTTTGTCACTGGGAGAGCCAAGGAAGTGAATCATAGTTATACTTTTAACTGCTTACAAAAGATCTTGAAGCTATTTTTGTTGAACTGATTCTCATGGTTTGTCTTGATTGCTTATGGCACTTTAAACCTATAAGTATAATTTTCCCTACAAAGTCTCAAACCTTCTTCTTAGTAATGCTAGACAATGCTTTGGCCTCTACTCACTTAGTGAAATAGTTTATAGCAATAATGACGTATTAGGCGAAATCTAATACAGTGCTCAGCATCTGAAGAGGAGCTTGGATATGTTAGCATATCTTTGGTAAGCATTATATTGCCTGAACAATTTCTTGGAATCTTGGAGTATAGTGGGCTATTAGTACCCAAACTTGAAGACTTTATAGGCTTTTCTACTCCCAAGTGATTCCCACATAAGTCTTTATGAATTTTCCTAAGCATATGTTCTATTTCTTCAGGCTTTAAGCATCTCATGTATAGATGAAAAAAAAAATCTTCATTGGTACAATACCCCGTTTATTAATATTTATTAGGCTACCCTATACTGAAGCTGTCATGCTTCCCGTCTATCCTTTAAAAGGGCCCCATTTGATATATATTACCTAATTGGATCCACCTAGCTAGGTGGGGGTCAATCTACATTACCTGCTTAACTTCTTGTATGTTAGACGCCTAGATAAGTTTAAAAGGTACTGATGAACATATGAAAATGCATATTTGTTAAGAGATTTAGTCACCATTTAATGTCACTAATTTTAGTATTTTCTGTATTTTTAGCTTGAAATAAAGTGTTCTCCTTAAATTGTGATTAATGAATGTTATTTGGACAGGTTTAGGTAAAATGGACATAACTCTCAATGTAGAAATCAAAATGAAGAAATTCTTGAACCTGGTGCAACATGACTCAATCTTACATAAATGTGAAGAATAGTAGAAAAGCCAAATCCAACATGTTATGGGCCAAATATTGAAATACAACATAATCGGGCTACAACTCCTACCCAGCTTGACCCAACTCACATATTTGGACCGTATCTCACAAAATACGTACTCAATTAGTATAATTCTTGAAGATGTGAAATGTTAACTTAACTATCAACAACTCGTATGTTGATGGTAAAGTTCAAATCAGCCGTTATCATGGACCAAATCGCATTGTAAGTGGGTAAAATGGTTGTTGGCCGAATTTTGATGTATCTTTGGAAGTTTGCTCATATCTCATTGGATACTCATCTAATTTGCATGAAATTGGTGCCTATGGAAAGAAGCGTCAAAATTATACAACTTTCATGTTGGTACAAAAGCTAAATCGGTCATTTATATTATCAAAAATGTGCTGCAAGTGGATAAACGAGTTATTGGCTTAAAATTACTGAAGATTGATGTCATCCATGACATATGTCCATTCATTGCCTATATAAGGAGACTCTTAGGACATTTTTAATATTAGATAATTCTCTCTTCTTTTCTTCTCATTAACATGTATTGTAATTTAGGCTAGAGTTCTTGGCAAGGCTAAGAGATGAACTTTTATGTGTAATAAATCTATTGCTATGCTTTGATTCGTTGCAAAGAGCTACAAATGTTTGTAAGTTTAGTTTTGATTAAACTCTTATCTATTCTATTATCTATAATCCAAAGATTATAATTCTTATGTCTTATATAAGTTTAGTCATGCTTTTCTTATATGATTCTTGATAAACTATAATTGTTACTGGTTACATTGTTTTATATGTTAATCTTTTACTATAGTATTGTCAAATTGATATATTGTCGATTTCGGATAACATATAAGGGCAATAAATGTTTGATATTCAAGTTGATCTTTTACCGCAATATTGTCAAAGTGATATATTGTCGATCTTAGATAACTTGTATAAATGAACATGATGTGTGTTAATGCTTGCAAAGAGTTTAATTACATCAAATACATGTGTTATCAAATGTGCTATATTTTACCTATCTTCCGATTGATTGTTTGGGATGTGAAACTTTCAATTGAGTTACAAGCATTGAATCAAAGTGTAGAGTAGATTTGTAAAGCATAATTGTGATTCTCAAAGCCTTGCTTAAATCATCATAAGATATTTTCTTCAATTCATAGACAATTTCATCTCATCAATTAATTTTATCCTTTGCTACCTCTTTAATATTTTACTTCACCAACCTATTTTGCCAAGAGCTTCCTCGTGGGATCGACACCTCAATCTATACTGCGATAACCGCATTATATTTTGAGTGTAAACATGCACCAATTAGGGTATTCGAGCTTCATCAATGGAAGCCAGGCATGTTAGGACATCGATTCAGTGATTTTCAGTTCTTGGGATTAACTAGATCCTTACTTTTTCAAATTGACTAGCCAATTCTTGAATCTTCTTAAGGTATAAGGCTATATGCTTTCTACGTGCTCTAAAATCCTAGTCGACTTAATTTACAACCAATTAAGAATCACTTTTTACTAGGATCCTCTTAGATAGGAAGGCTTAGGGAACCCTCGGCCCAGCCTATAGAGCTTTATATTGGCTTTATTGTTAAAAGCTAAGAATTTGAATCAAACCACATAACAAATCTTGTCTCCCTCTAGACTAATTAGCAAGTTAGATGCTCTGTCAATAGAAAGGGTCTAAGTTAGAGCTTCAATAGTCTACTCTTCTAAAGGTTCCTCTATGAGGCTCTAATACTACTTCTCTTACGGTGCATTCAGCCACAAAGTCTGCAAGGTCTGACCCTTAATGACAGCTTTTAATTTATATTGTATGTCAAACTAAATGAGCTCAATCGTCCATCTAACCAATCATTTTAAAAGATTAAGCTTATAAATATCCGCCTTGGAGATTGGTTGGTGAGCATAATTAAGATGTGAGCCTTGAAGTACAGGTATAGCTTCCATCCTGACATGACCAGCACTAAGGCTAATTTCTTTACAATTGGGTATCGACTTTTTGGGTTTGTGAAGGATATGCTAATGAAGTATACTAATCTCTAAACCCTTGGCTTTTCTTCAACCAAGATCGACCTTACTACCCCAGCTAAAACCCCGAGGTATATGATTAGTTAATCTCTAATTGATGGAATAACGAGGTGGACGGGCTATGCAAGAAATGATTAGTTAATTTTATTAGTCTCATATGCAAAACATATACACAGTGGAATATAAAATGCACATCTCATTACATTAACGAGGTAAAAAGAACTCACTCTTAAAGCGTGCTATATTTGTAGGATTCCTGTAAAGTCGAGGATATAGTAGGAATCCTCGAGCTAGAATGGTAGCTTCTTATCTTTGCAGGATTTGTTGACGCAACTATTACCTCTATGTAAATCTCTCGAATTTATAAACTATTTTATAACTCTTATTTTTGTACATTCAATTTCAATGGAAAATAGCCCCTTTATATAGCCCTCATTTGCTGTCTATTCATCCAATCAAATTCACTTGAGAGGCCATTTGATTGTAAACATGACAATGCTTGAATGTTTCCACTAGATGCTTCTAATTTAGGCTTAATGGCAATGTGCTTGAGCTAGCCGAATTGCACAAAGATTGGTGGCCAAATTAACTTCTCAATTGCAATTCATGAAAGCCACCTCTTGTTTATAAAAAAAAAAAGGCTTGGTGGCTTAATGACTTACATTAGCCGAATTGAAGCATGATAAGGCTTCTTGCTTTCAGTGGCTAATTTTTTCTTAAATGGCCATTAAACACCTCATGCTTCATTTATTCATTATGTTTTAGAATTGGAATTAAGTTTGCACTTTTTGCTTTACAATTTCCTGAATGCCACAGTTTTTATCTAATTAAATTACAGACATTTGCAATATTATAGGTTTTACACTTCAAGGACAATTGTCCTTTAATAAGGCAAAATGGTGGCAAGGCTTTGCCATATGTCACATAATCATATTATGCAAATACCACATGTCAAATTCTAATTAGTTAAAATTATTGGTAACTAATTAATTAATTAATACATTTAACACTTAATTCCTAACACGTGTGCATCCCGAGAGACTTTGAAATACTTTCTGCTTTTTGAGACCTTACCAGATTGAACTATTCGATCTGGTATGCTACCTTAGTGCTTAACAAGTATACTTCATATTGTGAGATTCTCTAGGTTCACACCCATTTGTATTATGGAACTCATCTGTAAGTTCATAAATGATGCCCTACACAAGTTGAACCATACAAGTTAAGGTTAATACATATTTATATAATCTCTTCATTATTTAAATCTTAGAAAAGCAAAGACATAAATCATCACCATCAAGTCTCTATATGCTCAACCTTAAACTTATCTTCAGATTTGTATTTCCATAAACATTATCTGTAAATACTCTTATGATATTATTTATGTCACGGAGAAATATTTTCCCAAGTTAAATACTTATAGTCATAAGAATTTCTGAAATACAATGTTGAAGCATCAAGATATACTACTCACGCATATGAGTTAATGGATCCTAGCAACTCAATAAGTAAAGAACCATACCTAGCGACATCCAACGGTCAGACCATAAAAGGTCTCTGACATATGTGGAACCTAAGTATAGTGGATCACTCACAAGCCTACCATGGTGCTTAAGTCTAAGAACCACGAATACTACTAACATTGAAAGGATCATCCATTGGTGGCTTTATAAGATGTCTATTGGAGATTCTAATTGAGCCTGTTCAGTAACCAGTCCTCACTGAATACTAGTATGTCTATACGAGCTTCTACTATGCTCATGGTTTGCTAAGACTTACCATCTAAATCATCCAGGTTTATAAACATACACCAATTTATATTATATATCAGGTTTTCACCAACAAACCCACATCAGTAAAAATAGATCAGGAACATAACGCTTGAAAACATACTTGAACAATGATATTTTTTAGCACTATTTACAACCCATTGCAACTATATCATTGCTAGTATACCCTCGAGTGTTTGTCCTATTTCAGACAAGGTTTTAACTCTTTAGATTTCGCTGACTCTTATAATCTGCTAACTAGTAGTAGTGTTAACTCTTAGCAATTATAACTCTCGGTGCAGCTAACTCTTAGCACTAATTTGAACTAAATCTGAACTCTTTCAAATCATACAATGTATGAAATATTACAAGCATTTACCATATATTATTAATATTAATTATTTTAATCAAAATGCTTATTGTATAATTATTAAACAATTAATATTCATACAATTTGGAATGGCATATAAGCACCAGTTCTAACAAAAGCTTTAATAGGTGAGATAAGGAGAGTGTTGAAAGAAGAGATGTAGCAGGTTCATGAACGGATAGATAAATTTAAATCTAGTACACAAAGGGTGCAGACACGTAAAGTTCCTATATGCGAAGGCATGATAGGTGTGCTACCATGAATGATAATGGCATTGATAGAGATGCTTGGGATAAATTGTTGCATATGGAAAGGAAGGTAAAAAGCTAACTGAATAGGAAGAGTTCCATAAGATATGGCCAAAACTCTAGTTCCATATCATCTTGGAAACTGGATTGGAGTAAAGAAGATGAGCAAGCTAATTCTAATTCTAAAGCAGAAGCACCTGAGGACCAAAATATAGAAGGCAGGCAAGGTAAGGGTAAACTTGATTCCCAACTAAATAATAAAGATATTAAATATTTTATATGTTTAGGAACATGTCATATTGCATCTCAATGTCCAAATTAGAGTGCAATAATTCTAAGAGATAATGGTGTCATTAAAATAAAGCAAGTTAGGTGAGAAGCCTATATCACCTTTAGAAGATGCCAGTAATGGTGTGAAGTACCTAGTAGATGGCAAGTTGATGGTTACTAGTCGTTCAATAAGTTTGCAAATCCAAGAAGAAGAGATGGTACAATGTGACAACATATTTCATACTAGATGCCATGTCAATAATAAGGAATTTGATGATGTATTTCTCATAGAGATACCTAATGCTTTATCACTAATAAAGAGAATCGAGCATCAAATCGATTTTATACCTAGAGCATTAATTTCACGTAGGCCAACCTATAGAAGTAATCCCGATGAGACAAAGAAACTTCAAAGGTAGGTTAGTGAGCTCATAAGAAAGGGATATATGCTTAAGAGCATAAGTCATTCTATGGCTCTAGTATTGCTTATGCCTAAGAAGGATGGTTACGGAAGATGTGTGTGGATTTTTGTGCCATAAAAAATATCACTTCAAAGTTCAAGAAAGTTGTATTTGAGCTCGTAAAGATTTAAGGACAAATTCTTTTCAAGAAAAGGGGAATAATGCGAACTAGACTACCAAAAGGTCTATTAAAGCATCTATAGGTGATAGGAAATTGTGGCACAACAACTCATGTGAGTAGCCTATGTGATGAGAAGCCTCTGGACGCCTATAACTAATTGTTGTCATTAATTGTTGTAATAAATGCTAAACATCCCAAGAGGTCTCTATAAATACGTGAAAGATGAGGGAGAAGGGGATATAATTGATTATATTAATGTTGAGAGTTTTCTCTTAAATTCTTCAAAGAACTTTTATTAGAGCTTAGTAAGATTTCATCTTGTGGCATTTTTTTAGACTTATCACTCACAACTTCTTAACTATCTTGAATGTGGCGTCTACAGTCTTCTTATACCTATGGTTCTTATTTCTTATAGATAATGGGTCAAAGTTCTTATTTTTATTTATCTAAAAATCTGAATTAGAACGATCATTGGCAAAGGAACCTCATTGAGCGCTGGGTCTCACTTTTTCTTTGTGAGGTTCACATCAAAACCTATAAAAAAGTTATACATTACATGTAAAAAAGATTTATTCATTGTCAATCTTAATCCTTCATCATCTACTAACATTTATAGCCCGTATTCATCATCACCCAAGATTATTCACCATCAACCATTATTCAATCACTGGCCATTGTTCGCCTTTGATAATCTTTGCATCTTGCATTATCATCTAAACACCTTAAATTATCCAAGCAAAGCCCTTTATTCTTTATTGCAAATTATAGCTTGAAACCCTAGTTTGCTCTAATTTATTCTCGGTGAACACAACTTCACACCCATTAGCATCTTTCTTATTATTCCATAAGAATACTAGTTGGAACAGTAGCTCTTCGTCTGTTCTAGAGCTCCACATCCATTTAAATACATTGTCAATCTATATACACAAGGTTTAAGTGGCAATTTTCCTCTAACCTTCTAAATATAGGGTTTATATCGCATAAAAACTCATATTTTGCTAGCACATGAAACATCTCATCTTTAAGACACATGTTTCTCTGTTATTTATTGTATAAGTCTGATTCTCACACCTCTCATACCTTATGACCAGGTTTATCCAAAAAAATTCTTTTTTTTTTCTTAAGGTAGTTAGAACAAATTTACAACATTAAGCCTATTGGACTCTTGAAGCTCCTTAAAGATTTGGTAAGATTTATTACTAAACTAGAAGTTAAAATCTACTTTTTAAACCCAGGTCATATCATTGTATCAGGTGCCATGCTAGTGCAAAAACTACTACAACTAATAAGTTCTATCAAGTCACGATCTATTAGAACCGTCCTAAATACACACTTCGCTAAAAACAATTAAGCATTTTCCGTGTCATGCACAATTCTCAATTGATTTATCATCTCGAAAAAGAAAAAATTTAGATGAGTTCGATTATATTATTTTTTCTATTTCAAACTTTCCAAGTATAAAGATGCATCATAGTAAAGTAATAGGTGGGAGGGGTTTAATTCTTGCATGGGCAACTTATGTATTTTCCCCTTTTAAATTAAATGGGGAGTTATTCTTTTCTGTAGATGAGCTTTAGGTGTTTATTTTTGTGTCTAAATTTGAATACATCTGAATTTAATTACAATTTGAATGGATCTAAATTCATATATCTTAATGATATGTTTCTTTCTTTCTTTTAACATATGAATATAAGTATCTAAAAACGAATAATCTAACCTTAATAAGAAAGTAAATGAAACTATAAATAATATAACATATCGACTTTAATAATAATTGTTTTTTAAATTCTTGAAAAATATGCGCCTAAACTTACATCATGTTTAGTCTTTGCAGTATTAACAACAATTAGATTGAACAAAGAATGTGTGTGTGTTTTTCTTTCTTTTAAAAGTGTTTTTTTTCTTTGAGGAGCAATTTTTTTCTCTGAAAATTACCAAAATTATCACAAGTTAAATTTATAATATAATCCAAAAATTTAGATTTAAGACGAGCTAATTCACCTTCCATATAAAGAATTCGCCCATATGGAACTAGGATGAGGCTCTTACATTACATTTGGTAGTTGATGATGAGATTAATGATAATGATGATCACATATTATTTATTATATACGAAGGCCTGAGTTCATTAAAAGAGATATTTTCATGTCATTGTACATTTCGAAAAAGACATTATCAACATAGAAATAGAGAACGAAGGAAATTGCTTCTTTTTCCCACTCTTATTTAAGCCAATTATCCAAGATACACTAATAATTTCGAAACATCTGTTGTTATTTTTTAAAAATAGTTTTCATCATTTTTAGTGATTCGATATATTTACTCTTAATTATTTTGAATTCCAGTTGAATCGGAGTACGAGTTGATTTCATTCCAACCACTTTTATTGAAGTTTGAAAAAAATTGTATGTAAGGAGACACGAAAGCAATATTCAACACCCTCCTATAGTTTTCAAAATATTTCATTACCACCAATAATTTCGTCCATTTTATATAAAATTGATTAATTAAAATTTTACATTTTATATTTTCGCTCTTTTTCTCTTAACAGAAGATATTTAATTATTATGGATGTCATTTGATTCAAGCAACGAAATCTTTTTTTTTTTTGGAATATGAAATTAGAATCTTTTTATAATATAATGAAGAAACTTTTGATTTATATTTAATGTAATAAAATTATTTTAAAAATGTCCAATAATTGTTACTCTTGATGGGGTATAGACATTTTTTTTCACGGAAGATTTGGACTTATAGCATGCAAGTATATGTGTATGGAATGGAATTATCGTTTTTCAGATGACCAGTGCTAAGCACAACTACTTGTCTCGTGTTGTTTGATTAATTGATTAGAGACGAGATGGCCATTTCCTATGCACATGTCCATGTCCATGTGTTTTGAGCATTCTTTTTGCATAATTATTTTATTGAAATTGGTGATTTAACAATTAAATATGAGTATGAATTGAGATAAATATCAAATAAAGAGTCTAGTATGAATTTTAATATGCAAAGATCGCACAAGGAACAAAACGAAGAGCCGAAAGTAAGAAAGGACTTGAAAACATAAGAAAGGACGTATTGGTCTGAACACCCCGGCATTGGAAGACAGAACGCCCCTGTGTTGATTCCAGATAGCCCAACGCCCACGTGTTGCCAAAGAACACCGCAACATTGTGACAAGGTCGCATTAATGCCCTAGTGTTAGAACAGTCGCATTAATGCCCCAGTGTTGGATGCTGAATGCCCTAACATTGCTTGTTCGAGAAAATTCGTTTTTGATTTGAATTGACTTTTTGAGTGGGTTTTTAACTTTCACACGCAAGAACTCTTATTTCAACTAGTTTTAGGGTTTCTTAGAATTTTTTTAAAGTACTATATAAACTCTTATAACCCCTTAGAATTGATTAAACATTAAGAAAGACTCTAAAGGAAAATAAATAGCTAGGTAAACGCTAAATTCTTGTGTACATTAGGGTGGAACCATTGTTAGGTATCTTTGTTCTTCTATGAATAAAAGGAGCACCAATAGATCCTTTAAGAGTTCTTTATTCTATATTCTTTGTAATCTCTAGGGAGTTAATAAGAGAAGTTAGGATCCCTTGATCTACAATGAATGTAGGCTATTGAGGTTGAACCACGTAAATTGTTGTACATGTTCTTATTGATCTTATTCTTATTTATTTTCTCTTACATTTACTTGTGATTATACGTTTTCGCAATAAGTGGGTATTAGGTCAAAGGCTAATCCCTATGAGAGATTGATGCTAAGCCTAATTCCCATCAACAAATTAGTATCAGAGCTGAGTTGCAGAACATAGGTGAAAGAGTCACATTGCAAAGAAAATGAGAAATTAACCATGGCAACACTTAAGCATGATATAGGAAAGTTCAATGGGATGAATGAATTGAATCAATGGAAGGTAAAAATTATGGCTTTACTTGTGAAGGAAGGGTTAGACTTAGCCTTAGAGGTAACCCAAGCAACTACTAGCGAAGTGAAGAAACCTGTGAAGCTTGGCGAGTTAGATTGGGACACCATTTAGACGAGAGCACATAGTACTATAGTATTAACATTGAGTGATGAAGCATTAAGCGAGGTAGTTGGGGAGAATATGGAAAAAAGTCTATGGAAGAAGCTCGACATACTATACATGAAGAAGTTCTTGGCTAATCGTCTCTATATAAATAAGAAGTTGTATCAACTATCGATGTTTGAGAGATCTTTAATTAAAGATCATAGTGACACCTTCAATAAGATCATCAAAGATCTTGAGATCATTAGACATTAGATCGAGGATAAAGATAAAGTTATTATCTTATTAAGTTTGTTGCCATCGAGTTATGAGCACTTTGTAGTTATGCTCATGTATAGTAGGTAGACTCTTTCAATGAAGGATGTTAAATCCTTATTTTACTCAAAATAATTAGGAAAGAGATCTTAATCCAAAAATGCAGCAGGTTTGGTTGCAAGAGGAAAGAAGAACAATCAATTTATGGGGAGATCTAAGAAATATTTTCTTTATAAGAAAGAAGAGCATTATGTAAAGAATTATCCTAAAGTAAACAAAATGGATGGAGATGCTACAATTACATGTTATGAAGATGATTTGGAAGTTATAGACTCTCTTGTAGCCTCTAAAGGAAAGTATGCTAGAGAATAGATATTAGACTTTGGCTGTAGTATCCATATATCTTCAAATAGACCATTATTCACCATTATGAAGTCATTAGGAGTAAAGTACTAATGAGAAATGACATTGCTTGTGAGGTTATAGGGGGTTGAGGACTTAAAGATGAGAATGCATGATGGGAAGCTTAAGGACTTATGAGGTTTAAGCATGTTCCTAAACTTAGGATGAATTTGATATCCCTAAGTAAGCTAAATGACGAGGGACATTCGATTTTAGTAGAAAAAGAAACACTAAGAGTAAGAAAATGGTCTATGAAGATGAAGGGTGAGAACTACAAGGAAGGCCTCTATGTGCTTACTAGGATGGCCATTGGTGGCGCAACATATGATATTGGGGTAATGTAGACCACAAGGCGACATTTAAAATCAACTCACTAAAGTTATTAGAGTTGAAAGAGAATGAACAACATCCACACTCTATGCAAGGAGCATTCATACCTTTAGAGACCAAAGTCACAAGCCCATGATAAGTTAATTCTAAATGAATACTTAACTGAAATCAATTCTAGATGATATAGTATTAATGTGGATAGATCCAAAAGCCTTCTTATAGAGAGATATTGAATCAAGGAGAGGTCTGTTAGAATTGATGATTCAATAATCACGTGTGAGCATGAATTGAGATGAATACTAAGTGAAGAGTTAGCCTAAAGTCTCATACTTAAAGGTCGTACGAGAAAGGAACAAAATGAAGAGTTGAAAGCTGTAGTAACCAGTATCCATAACCGGTAAGAATATGTATATTTATATATATAAATATACGTATTTTATTTGTATGTGGGTGATCCTTGATTTATATATTGTTATTAGTAGTGTTTTTATAGGTTAAGGATATACTATTAGTATTGGGTTTATTTGCAAGACTTTGAAATTATTTTAGGGACCAAATTGTTATACTTTGAAAGTTTTGGGGGTGAATTCGTAAATACCAAAAATTAACCACTTAGTATAAAAATACACTTTTAAAAACCCTAATTCTCTCATTTTGGTCGAGCTACCCATTTTTAGAGAGAGAAGAGAGAAATAAAGGAGAGAGAAAGAGAAGAAGAAGAAGAAAAAGAAGAAGAAAATGAGAATTTTGGATCTTTAGAGGTATATCACAACTAATTATCAATTTATTGGTGTTAATTAAGTTAATTTCTTTAAGTTTTGATTTCTGGAAATATGTATAATTAAGGATTTGATGTGTATTTCGTTTGATGTTGTGAGAATTGATGATGATCTATAAGATAGTTTGATAAATCATGATGAATTATGGAATTTCTGCTGGATAACCCCTTGATCTAGGAATTTTATAAATTGTTGTGATTCGATTCTGGTTTTGAATTTTGAGTATATGAAATTAGACATGTTTAGGATCATCTGAGACTTTGAATCGACTGAAAATCTCGGAAATTGAATTGTTAGTGAATTTACCAAAATGACCCTGGAATTCTGGAAATTTCCTGTGTAAACAGTATGATACAGTGGAAAATAATTTTTGACCTGCTGAATGATCTTTAAAAATTATGAATTTGTGGAATATGATAATTTTATATGTCTAATATGATATACTCGGAATTGAGAATTTGGATCAATGTGGTTGAAGTGTTATGAATTTCTAAAGTGTATCAGCTCATTGTAGTATTTGATTAACAGATTTTTAAAGTTATGAAATAAAATAGTTTTAAACTACTTTTGGCAGTTATTTGGAAGCCAAATATTTATCATGGACTTAGATATGTGTCAAGAGTAATTATGTGGTAGTTTTATAATTTTTGAGTTAGTATATGATTTTATAAAATTAGGAGATTGAATACTGTTCAGTAAGTATCTTGATCCTGTCAGGTTTGTAGTTTGGATTCGATGGTGTGTATGGAATAGATTGTGTAGGAATTTTGATATAATATTCATATATAAGAAGTATATATGAGTCAAGAATGATATATTCTGATTTCGGAGTAATTGGACATCATTTGATGTATTAGAAATTTTTGTTAAGTGTAAGTGGTCAGAATGACAGGTTTTGAGAAACCAAATATTTAGACCAATTTGATGTGATAAATGCATTGTGTATAATTTTGTAAGCTATTTAAAGTATTTTGTGTGAATTGTGAGGCTTATGAAAGGATTAATCTCCATTGATAGGTTAAGGAGATTTAAGCCTTGTAGCTGAAAGTGTTAAGAGGTAAGTATACTAGACTTACTACTGGAATCACAATAAACATAATAATTATTTTGTATGATTTTGTAAATGGGGTTAAGAATATGTTTATGATATGTCAAAGTATATTTTGATATGAAATGTGAATATATGTTTATGAATGTGAGCATTGACATTGAGCATTGATAAGGCGTAATTGTATAAACTATTTTATCTTCCTAACTTGATATTTGTTCAATTTATCTCAATAATTGGGCTATTTATGCGTATTAATGTTTTTTTATAGGTTGAAGAATTATCGGAGCAAAAATACCGGAAAACGGACGCAAATCGGAGCATTAGAGATAAAAATACGAATGGGGCACTGTTTGCTACAGTAACACTGTAGCTACAGTGCTGCTACAGTGGTACTGTAGCACAGTGCAGCGCCGCAGCGCTGGATTTCAGCGCCGCGGCGCCGATTGCAGAAACTGAGCGCCGCAGCGCCAAATCGCAGCGCCGCGGCACCGGGACCTGGGCAACAAGTTTTGACAGGTTCCTGAAAATCAGGAAACCCAAAAGTAACTCAAAATGCGCCCTAATTCCGTGCTCTTACCTATTTAATTGCTCAAAACTTACATTTTGGGACAGGACTCCAGCTGGGACAGCAGCTGGAAACACAAAGAAACACCTAACTTCTAAGTTTGAAGAAATCAAAGAGGAGGGAAGCAAGCTTCAACAACAAAGGCATTTGACAGGGATGTCTTCTTTGCTTTGATTCTTTACTTGTTGTAAGATGTTTAGTTTACATGTATTGATGGAATTAGCTTCAAGATTGTGTAGTTTAATGATGAGCTAATTTCGTTCATCTAGGATTACATCCTTGAACTCATTATGTGATTGATTTTAGTTCTCTCTTTTATGGTATTAATTCAGCTTTTGATATATTCATTGTGCTTGTGCTTAATGCTATTTGATTACTTGGCCAGTGGTTAAATTGATCTAGAAATGCTTAAATAAACTTGACAAAGGCATTTAGGTATTTAGTCTTAAGCATATTGATGCATGATCATAGTGTAGTACACTTGAGTTTCATATGAGATAGACATATGCTCATAAGACATGTATGGCTCATAAAACTTGTGCTTAATGAATTTTGTTCAATTTATTTATCATAGACATATAGATATTTGATTGGATGGAATAGATTCACTTGACCTGCAAAAGAGGCTTGTGATGTGTTGAGTGTTTTGGTCAATATATCAAGTTGAGAACCAATAAACATCAAAGAGATTCTGCTGAATTTATTTGCATAATGAGGGATAGTTTGTAATCCTAGGATTTCTCATATTGAATATAATTTGTTGGTAATTTAGTTTATCACTTAGCATAATTAAATTGTTCTTTTACTTGAGTAGTTTAATCATCATACATTAAATCATTTTCTGGATAATAGTAGAAAGACACCATTTCGGTACTTAAACTAGAAAAGATAAATCATTCTCTGTGGGATCGACACTCTACTTATCATATATTACTTGTTGCGACACGTGCACTTGCGCTAATTTGTGTTATAGAAAACACACAACAAGCATGGACATACATGTGTTTTTGAAAGTGAGCTTTCTAAAATAAGATGCGTTTAACAAAGAAAGCTTTTGAAGTGTAATATGTCCATGAGAAATATTTTGTGATTTGAGGGTACTTGAACTCACTGTTAACTTAGTAGGCATTTTATGTGATTTGTGGAGCCTTTATGTGTGGCCTTTCCTTCGGGATTGGTATATGTTATGTGTTCCGTATGTAGGGAGGATCCTATTGGTACCTAAAGGAAGTGTGAGTCATCACATTCGTGTGGTGGCGTATTGGTACATGTGAGAGGACTCACCGATGATCAGGGTGAGGGTTTGGCTTTTACCTTCGGGCATAAGCGTTATATATGTGTGATTTAAATACCTCACTTGTACTATTCCTCTCATACGGTATGTCACCTACGAGTGACATTTGGCTCATTATGTGATATGTGATATGTAAGTCCTACTAAGTAGTAGTCGAGTAATGGTATTCCTATTATGTGTTTTGAAAGAATGTGTAAGCGCTTACATGATATGTGATTTGATAAGATTATGATTTTGATTGATCACAGCATATCATACATATGCATTGTGTACATATATGTATTTGTATTTGATATATGAAAAATTAGTATGCTTACTGAGTTTTATACTCATTATAGTTTATGGTGATTTCAGGTAAATAAGGTACATGTGTGCTTAGCGGATTTGGCAAGGCTTCTGCTGTTCCTTGGGTTCCCTAAGTTGCTAGGTTGTTGTGTGTTTCATTTGGGGACACGTGGGATAGGATATTTGGTTTGTCCCTATTGAATAAATACTTATGTATTATTTCATTGTGTGTGGATTGGATTTGGTTTAAGTTTTATAAAGTGTGGTTATTGGATGATTTTAAGTAAGAATTTGCAATTGATATATTCTGGGCTCCCGGTAACAAAGTTGCTACTGGTGACGTAGTAGAGTGTTAATCTCTGAGAAAACTCTGCGTATCTCCGGTTTAATAATTGTCCCAGTCATAATTCAATTGCTATAATTCTGAAAGAAATTGAAATGAATGTTTAAATATTGTCAAGAGAAGTTTATATTTATATGTTAGGTTATGTTTGATTTTAGTGTTGAACTTACTAGCAACTTGCTAAGGATTTCTGTGTTGAATGAAAGTTGAAAATTTTGTGTAATATTATTTATGAGTGCACATGCAGTGAATGAATGTAAGTGATGTCGTGTGTCGGATCTTTTGGGTCTGGGGCGTGACAAAAGCAATGAGGGGCTAGGACACACAATGATGGACGTACAGATATAAACAACCCAGCATTCGAAGATAGAACACCACTACATCAATTCTAAAGATCCCAATACCCCTGCGTTGCCAGAGAATGTCATAACATTGTGATAAGGTCACAATAATACCCAACATTCATCAAGGAACACCTCACTATTGGAATAGTCGCATTAATGCCATAGTGTTGAATGCTGAATACCCTAGCGTTGCTTGTTCAAAAAAAAATTATTTTTGGTTTGAATTGACTTCTTTGAGTGGGTTTCGGACTCCCACATGTAAGGACTATTATTCCAACTAGTTTTAAGGATTCTTAGGCTTTTGTAAAGCACTATATATACTCTTATAATCCCTTAAAATTGATTACGTATTAAGAAAGACTCTAATAGAGAATAAAGATATATGTAGATACAAAGTATTTATGTGCATTACGGTGGAACCATTTTTAGGTGTCTTTGCTCTTGTGTGAACAAAATGAGCACTAATAGATTTTTTATTTTGTCATTTCTAGAGAGTTAATAAAAGAGGTTATGATCCTTTGATCCATTGTAGATGTAGGTTGTTAGTGTCAAACCACGTAATTAGTTGTATGTGTTCTTATTTATTTTCTCTTATATTTATTTGTGATTATACATTTCCGTAACAAATGGGTATTGGGACAAAGGCTAATCCCTATAAGAGTTTGGTGTTAACCCTAATTCCTTTCAATATATTCAGTATGGTTTTTGTTGGCCTATACTTTGTGCATTCATCTTTTCTCCTTTTATCGGTTTGTCCTTGTCATTTTGTTGTTACTATATCTTGTGATTATATGCTTCCACAACAAGTGTGTATTAGGATAAAGGCTAATCTCTAAGAGATATTAATGCTAAGCCTAATTTCCTTTAACAAATTCAGTATGGTTTAATTTGGCTTATATTTTGTGCATTCATCTATTCTCCTTTTATTGCTTTGGCCTTGTCATTTTGTTGTTACTAGGTCTTGTTTACATATATGAGAGAAAATATTCACACATCTTAATCTAAAAAATGATTGATTCTGATAAAGTTTCTACTAGAGGATAGGTGAGATTGAGATTTTACCATACTAATGTATACACAAGTTTTTCATATTTACATACTATACTAATGCAGGGGTTTAACCCCTTGGGTCTCATAAATCTTTTAGAAATAGAATCGTTTATTTACAATTTTATTTTTTTAAAATACATATTTAAATTTTGGCTCTTTTTTCGCGAAATAATTTTTAAAGTAGGGATCCGTGTACGCCCAGTGTCTTACTAGACTAATGTTATGCCCTAGATTCAAGAGAAGCTGAGACTAGGGTGTTCAACATGCAATGTAAGGCTGAACTTGGTTATCAGCAAGCAAAGTTTGTACCTGGGCTGTCAGCAACCAAGGTTTATATCTAAACATGGGCTGAAATGTAGCGAGAGAATTGTGGAGCTTGGGTTCTTCTCAGGAAAGATAGGTGAAGCTTCAACAATAAGGCTATAGGTCTCAACAAGCAATGATGTGAGTCTTGGGTTAAATGATAAAAATGAGAGAAAATATAAAAAACTAAAAAGCTTGTGGATTATGAGTTTGAATGAATAGTTGATTCATATAATGAGAAATCAAGCTTATTTATAGGCTATAAAACTATATACATATCCTAATTTTACAAGGAAAATAATTCTGATATAACAAAACTTCTTATAATATACATATTTCTAAATAATGCACAATGGCCAATTGGGCCCAAACTTTAAACTAGAAAAGTCCATTATACTCTTTTTAGGCCAATGTCAATAATGCCTTCTGCAAGTCGATCAAAAAGACTATTTTTTCTAAGGCTTGTAATACATAGCTAGCCATCCTCCCTAAGCCTAATTGCCCTATTTTCATGTTAAAACCTTAAAAATTTCCCTAATCATCTTTCAAAAAATCACTCTGATGTATCTCTGAGGTCACCTGTAGCAGTTTTTGGTGCTATCTATCCCTTAGCCTTTAGGCCTTCGATCAATTTGCTTATATGGATTTCTACTTTAATGGTCGCCCATCATTTCTTTAGCCTTCCAAATTTTCCTATCACGCAATACTTGGTGGAAATCTGTTATGTTCACTTTGATCGCCCATGTTAAAGTTTCAAAAGTTTCTTAGCCAAAAAGTTGCCTAGGCACTTTTGAGACCGTTGTCATCACCAAAATTTCCTATAAACTACTTCTGAGGCAAGAAAATTGCCCTGGTCATATGATTATACCACTAGTTTTCCTTGAAGTCGCCTATGATACTTATCTAAACTTCTTGATTCGTATGAAATTGCCCTAAATGAGGTTTTTATCTCCAAATCATCTTTCCAAGTCTTACAATGAAATCACCTGATTGTACAACGTTGATTATTACTTCCTAAAATTGCATATTCCTTAGTAAAGTTCTACAAATCAACTCTTTACTAAAAATTGGTCGCTCACAAAGTATATTGACTTTGTACTTATATCAACATTCATTCTTTATATTATATAAGCTGATTTTACACTTAGAATTTCTAAGGATAAACTTAAACTCTTTATTTACTTTTTTAACCATTATAATTGTTAGTAACTGTCATATTAATGGTCATTAATAAGAGTCTAATCATTACCTTAGCAATAATTTAAAATATAACCATTCCATCACTGCCCTCAATTAAATGCTAAAGTGTGACCTTTCATTTTAATTGTTCTTGAACTTTTATAAAAAAAGGTCACTTTATTTTTTATCTTCACTTTTACCCTCAAAGCAATCCTTTTTCTGTTAACGTATTTTAGGGTGTATGCATATGATTGTGTACATGTTAAAAAATTAAATACATATATTATATACACGATTTTATAGCGAATTAAGTATATGATCAACATATACACATGTAACTTATATCATTAATAACATAATATGACAAAAAACATACCCTTGAAGAACTTCGGTAAAGATTTCAATTCTAGATTCTTCCTAGCGCTAACTTTGAGCTTACTTTAAAGTGTACTACTGTTCAATTCTAAGTCAAAAAAATCTAGTGGGATTGTGAAGTTAGAATAGCAGCAACTGAATTTTCAGCAACAAGGTATTGTTTCTTGAAAGAAAAATAAAAAGAATTTTTTTTCTTTCTCTCTAGTTTTTCTCACAACTCTTTGTTCAAAGAAAAACTCTCTAAAATCAAAAACTCTCTCCAATCCTCTCACCTTGCACATTTTTGCTTTACCCTTTGTTAATTAATTATTCAATTCAATTTTTAGGTGTGTAAAGCTCTTTACAAGTGCTCCTAAAATTAATTAAGTGGCCAAAAAACTAAAAAAATAAGATTTTTTGACTATTATACCTAATTAGGTATATGTCTCTCACCTAAACCAAAATAATAAACAACTAAATAAATATTATTATTTATTTAAATAATATTTATTCAATTATTCAAAAGCTAATTGAATAATTAATTCTTACCTTATTTGATTTTACTAACATGGCTAATGAGTGAATTCATGGTGAAACAATTCATGGAACAAAATTGTGCCACTTGTTAACATTTAATTAGTTAATGACTCTTGCCAACTAATTAAGTGACGTATTTAACATTAAGTCTAGACAAATGCACAACCTAAGAAACCCTGAAATAAATTTTTAGTTTGCTAGAATTTTTAGGATGAAACTGTTCAATCCATAATGCCGCCCCAGTGCACAACGAGTACAATTCATATTGTGAGACTCTCTAGGTCTACGCCCGAATTGTTATATGAAACTCCTCCATACGTTCATGAATGAAGTCTTATACATACATTACGGATATAAAAAAGTAGCATGTTAGACCATACGAGTTGAGGTTATAACATATTTGTATAATCCCTCCATCATTTATAGCTGAGTAGAGCAGAGATATAGATCAATATAGTCAAATCTTCATATGCCCGACCGAAGGCTTATCTCTAGAGTTATATTTTAATAAGTAATGTCCATAAGACTTTTTGAAATACAATCTTAGAGAATTATGATGTATTACTCACTCAAATAAGCTGATAGATCTCATATCTATGCACACCGGACTCCATGAGCATCAAACCATACCCAGTGACACCCAGCAGTTAGACCATGAAAGGTTTCTAACAAGTGTGGAACAAACGTATGGTGGATCACTCACAAGCCCACCTTAACACTTAGGTCACAGGACCACGAATACTATTCAACTCAAAAGACCCTCCACTGACAGCTTTATAGAGTGTCTATTAGAGGTTTTTGTAAGTTTGTTCAGTATTCAGTCCTTTCTGAATAACTGTATCTCTATATGAGTTTCCACTAAACTCATGGTCTGCTAAGACTAACCATTTGGATCATCCAAATATAGACATACATCAATCTATAAATTTATTAGGGTATTCACTGACAGATTAGCATCAATGAAGATAGATTAGGAACATAATATTGAAAACATATTTGCATAATGACATTTTCTAGCACTATTTGCAATTCTTTGCAACTACATCATTACTAATATATTCTCAGATCTTTGTTCCATTTCAGATAAGGTTCTAACTCCTTAGATATTGCTAACTCTTATAACCTGATAACTCTTATTAGTGCCAACTCTCAGCATTTATAACTCTTAGCATTTCTTATTCTTAGCACTGATCTAAACTCATTTAAACTAGATTTGAACTCTTTCAGATCATACAATGTCTGAAACATTACAAGCATCTTACTATATATAAAATATAATTAATGATTTAATGAAATGATAATACTAGTATAAATATTAAAGAAATATTTATACATAAAGGGATGACACGTAAGCACAAATATTTATCCACACTGCTTCTTTTGCTGCTTCTGAGGCTACAATATATTGTCTCTATTATGGAATCAGCTGTGGATGACTGTTTATTGCTCTTTCAACTAACTGCAGCACCATTGAGAATGAATACATATCCAGATGTAGACTTGTTAGAGTGTGTGGGGCCCACCAACGCTTTGGTACCCAACTAGTGGCTGACACCTCAGCACCTACTGGCGCCCCAACACACAATCCGCAGGTAACCTGCACCCCCAAGGAATCGAACCCCCGCCCCCATCTCCATGGAGGCCTTATAGGCCTTTAGAGGTTCGTCCTTGTACCCATTGGGCTGGATTTAGTTTTTTAGGTTTTTTTTGTTAGAGTGTGTGGGGCCCACCAACGCTTTGGTACCCAACCAGTGGCTGACACCTCAGCACCTACTGGCGCCCCAGCACACAATCCGCAGGTAACCTGCACCCCCAAGGAATCGAACCCCCGCCCCCATCTCCATGGAGGCCTTATAGGCCTTTAGAGGTTCGTCCTTGTACCCATTGAGCTGGCCAGCCCAATGGGTACAAGGACGAACCTCTAAAGGCCTATAAGGCCTCCATGGAGATGGGAGCGGGGGTTCGATTCCTTGGGGGTGCAGGTTACCTGCGGATTGTGTGCTGGGGCGCCAGTAGGTGCTGAGGTGTCAGCCACTGGTTGGGTACCAAAGCGTTGGTGGGCCCCACACACTCTAACAAGACTTTCTATTATCTAGATCAGACAATAAGACTATTTACTTCTAGTACTGCACTTGTAGCAAGCACATGAATCACACCCCTCCCAATCTCGGGCACTGACTCACGCAGTGTTTTACCTCTACCTCTTTTACTTATACCTTTTATTTAGTCCCCAAGCCAAGCGTAGTGCTGGTTGTCAAACCTTCAGTTGAATTGGCCCTAACTATAGAACTAGGAAGTTTGAATCTGTGTATCCTCTCACTTTTAAGTCACTTTCTCTATATATTAGAAACTTGTCCTTAGTACCCTTAAGATATTTGAGGACATGTTTCACAACCATCTAATGGCCTTCATCTGGATCAAACTAATACCGGCTTATGATACTTACAGTCATACTGATGTCAGGTCTCGTACTTATCATGGCATACATCAAGCTTTCTATAGCTGATGCATATGGTATATTAGACATTCTAACCTTTTCATCATCACTTTGAGGACACATCTTCCTCAAAAGATGAACGTTATGTCTAAAAGGTATATTAACTATCTTATAGTTACTAAAAATATACCTTTCCAAGATATTATCTATGTACGATGATTGAGGAAGTCTTATAAGCCTCTTAGCTCTATCTATATAAAGCTGTATACCCAATATATAGGAAGCCTCTCTCAAATCCTTCATGGAAAAATTCTTACTAAGGTAGCTTTTAGCTGATTGCATCATACCAATATTATCTCCAATAATGAGTATGTCATCCATATACAGAAGTAAGAAGATTACCATGCTCTCACTGCTCTTTTTATACACACATGATTCTTTTTCATTCTTGATAAAACTAGACCCTCTGATTACTTCATCAAAACGAAGATTGTAACTTCAAAAAGCTTGTTTAAGTCCATATATAGACTTCTTCAGTTTGCATACTAAATTAGAAGTTTGGGTAGATGTAAAACTTTCAGGTTATTATATATAGACCTCTTCTTCAAGATATTCATTTAAGAATGCCATTTTTACATCCATTTAACAAATTTCATAGTCATAATATGCAGCAATTGTTAGTAAAATTTGAATTGACTTAAGCATCGGTACTGGTGAGAAGGTTTCCTCATAATCGATCCCAGATCGCTGAGTATAACCCTTCGCCACCAGACGGGCCTTGAAAGTCTCTACTTTCCCATCAGGCTCACGCTTCCGCTTGTAAATCCATTTACAACTGATAAGAATAATTCTTTTAGGAGGCTCAAACAAATCTCAAACTTGATTTTAATGTATTGAGTCAATCTCAAATTTAATGGCCTCTTGTATTTTTCCAAATCAATGTCCTACATCGCCTCTCTATAAGTCAAAGGATTCTTTTTTTCAATCAAGAAAACACCAAGAGCACCTTCAGGTATTGGACCATACCTATTAGGTGCCTTGATATTCTTTCTGATTTACGTGGAGGATGCATTGAAGGTATTCTACTCGATTGAGCTGAGGTTCTATCGTTTGTTCATTTACATCCTGATTAAGTTCATCTAATTCAATCTTTCTACAATTTTCACAATTCATGAGAAACTGTTTCTCTAGAAAAGTGGCATTTCGAGCAACAAACACATTTTGTTCCTCAGAATCATAGAACTGTTACCCCATTGAATTTTTAAGATATCCAATGAACCGATACTTGTATCCTTTTTATGCAAGTTTATCCTGCTGCGTAACTTTTACATAAGTAAGACAGTCATAAATCTTAACATATTTAAGATTCAGTTTTCTTCTATTCCATATCTCATAAGGAGTTGAAGGAACAGCTTTTGATGAAAATTTGTTCAATATATAAGCAAAAGTTTCTAGAGTATAGCCCCATAGATATTCAGGGTGATCGATGAAGCTCATCATCTATCAGACCATATCCAATAAAGTTTGATTCCTTCTCTTTAAAACACCATTATATTGTGGAGTACCTAGAGGACTATACTGAGCGAGAATTCTGTTCTCTATTAAATAATCCAAAAATTCACTGCTCATGTATTCACCACCTCGATCTGATCGAAAGCACTTATATACTTTCCAATTTATTTCTCTACTTCGAGTCAAAACTCTTTGAACCTTCAAAAGTTTCTGACTTGTGTTTTATAAGAAACACATATCCAAATCATGATAGATCATCAATAAAGATAACAAAGTATCAAAATTCACCTATTACAGTGTGATTCATTGAACCACATACATCACTATATATAAGTTCTAATAAATCAGTGGTGCGGTGTCCAACACTAATAAATAGAGCTTTGGTCATTTTCCCTTGAATACAAGATTCACAAACGAGATAAGGTTCTATGGTCAGATCAGGTATCTGACCATTCTTAACCAGATGGGTTAGGTGTCTCACACCTATATAACCTAATCTTATATGCCACAATTTCGTATCATTTAACATTTTTTGAGTCATTATCAACATTCACCTGTACATTCATGATATTTTCTACTATATCTAATATATAATGGCCATTAATCAACTGACATTCAGCTAATAAAATATTACCTAAATCATACAAACATAAGGAGCAGTTTCGTACATACATATGATATCCCTCACTGTCCAATATAGGAATGGAAATAATTACCAGATAATGTTTGGCACACAATAATAATTATTCAATACAACAATTTTATTACATGAAAGAAGTAAATTAAAAAGTGTAATGGCCTCGAGCTATAGGAAATCTCTATTTCTAACACGAAGCTATACTTCTCTAGGCTGTAATAGTCTAACTTTCTTCAGACCCTACAACACATTGCAAATATGAGAAAGACAAGTAGTAGTTAATACCCAGCCCGTACTCGCTGTAATGGAAACATTTTCCTTTTTCTTTGTTCTTATGTTGGGGCTTGAACATGTGTTGCTTTTGAAGTCCTATTTTGGGTGCATACTTTGCTTTCTTTTTATTCTTCCTTTTGAACTTCCTAGAATTCTTCGAGATAAAAGATTAAGCACCCTGAATATAGAGGGTCGTACCCCCTTTGTTCATGTCTTCTTGAGCTATTTTCAGTATGTTATGTAAATCAGCATAAGTATGTGTTAATCTATGCATGTTAAAGTTCATGATGAACTATGCAAATAACCCTGGAAGTGATTGGAGAATCAAACTGTTCCCTAATATATTACTTAGTGAGATATCCATGGTTTCTAACCTCTCAATATAAGATATGATCTTGAGGATATAGAGACTCACTAGACTGCCCTCAGGTAGTCTAACTTGAAAGAGATATTTGGCAATCTTATATATTTCAACTTGAGGCCGATCACCAAATTATTCTTTGAGGTGGAGTATTATGCTCCCAGCATTGTCCATGTAGACATACTCTTTTTGGAGCTCTCCGTAGACATTGAGCCAAGGATGTACGATTTGACTTTTAAGTCGTCATCTAATCATTTCTGATATGTCTCATTTTTTTCTAGAGAAGCATCATCAAAAATAGCTCGATGCAGGCGCTGATCAATTACATATCCAAGCTTATCAGAATCTAAAAACTATTCTAAGATTCATAAGTCAGTCAGCATAATTTTTTGCACCTTTGAGTTAATGTGCATCAAGGATACGAACTAATGGGTTGCTTGAAGCCATTTGATTTGATAAGATAAAAGAAAAAATGCTAGTAGAACATTTCAATCGCAAATAAATAACGTTTTAGATCATAGGTATAACAATTATACATTTTTTAATCTAAAAACGCCCTCCCATTGTTTTACGTAATCCCTTTAATTTTCAAATAGGAAAACGATAGTTTTAGATTTTTTAAACTATACAGTGGGAAGTGGATCTCATTGACATTTTACTCTAACCTCACACTGTAGCAATATTGGTCTTTATAAACCCAAAAGGTAGACAACTCTTGTCAATTGCATCTCATGCAACTCTTATCACTGATCTTAAATATACATTATCCTTACGCTGTAGTAATATTAGATAAGTGTATTTCAGATTAACTTACCAATCATCAAATATATGCTACCTGTATAACCCTCACGCTGTAGAAATATTGGGCAATATGTCGCATATATTTGCCTCATCTCATATTTAACCGACATAGCTTGAATCACCCCGACCAATCTCTCACGCTGTAGCAATATTAGGAAAGACCAAAGTGAACTGTCTAATACCGTATTGACAAAACGGATCGTTATATAATATTATCTCATAATACAATATTATTTAATCTGATTTAGAGAGATTTTTAAATATGTTTTTAATGATTATTATACTTATTATTACCATTAACAATTATAATAATTTTTTACATCTCATACGAATCTAATTTATAATTAGAATATTTGTTTATGCAAGCACAACTAACCCCCATTAATAGAGCTCCCATTGTAATTAATAAGCATAAACAAATATATATATATATATATATACACAACATTTAATACTATGATATAACAATTATAATTGTATTAAATGAACCTCACATGCAAAATTTTCAAATTATAGTGTATTGTTCAGAATGATCAGTGTTAAAAGTTGAACGTTATAACATTATACAATATAATGCTCCAACATTTTTTTTTGTCTTCAACCTTAAGCGGCCTGGTCTAACTTATGAACGGCCCAATGTTCAATACTTGAACGTCCCCACTTACATCATTAAGAATGCCCCTGCGTTCAATACTTGAATGCCCTGGCGTTCTGCCCTTTTAACGCCTCTATATTAAGCACCTTAATGCCCTAGCATTATCACAAATAACACTCCAACAATATATAACGAACGCCCCAACGTTTACTAACGAACATCCCAGAATTCACTAGTGAACGCAGTGACATTCATGTTAACACATGAACGCCCTAGTGTTTGGTTCCTAGAACCGCGGCGTTTTTTCTACATAAACCATTTTTTATACATTTTAAAACGTAATTTTTACTATTTCCAAGCATTATAAACACTTCATATAACATTCCAACAACCCAGAAACACAATAAATATGCTCTGATACCACTTGTTAACTTATTTTTAGGGTGCATGTATGTGATTGTGTACATGTTGAAAAAACTAAATACATGTATCATATACACAATTTTGCAATAGAATTAAGCATCTAATCAATATAAACACATGTAACTTATATCATTGACAACATAAGATGACAGAAAACATACCTTTGAAGAACTTCGGTGAAGATTTTAATTTCAAATTCTTCCTAACTCCAACTTTGAGCTCACCTTAAAGTGCACTGTTGTTCAATTCTAGTTCAAAACAATCTTGTGAGATCATGAAGCTAGAATAGTAGCGACCGAATTTCTAGCAACAATGTGTTGTTTCTTGAAAGAAAAATAAAAAGAATTTATTTTTCATTCTCTCTAGTTTTTCTTGCAACCCATTGTTCAAAGAAAAACTCTCCAAAACCAAAAACTCTCTCCAATCGTTTCACCTTGCACATTTTTGCTTCACCCTTTGTTAATTAATTATTCAATTCAATTTTTAGGTGTGTTACGCACTTCGCAAGTGCTACCAAAATTGATTAAGTGGTTAAAAAACTAAAAAAAACAAGATTCGGTGGCCATTATACCTAATTAGGTATACGTCTCCTACCTAACTCAAAATAATAAACAACTAAATAAATATTATTATTTTATTTAAATAATATTTATTCAATTATACAAAAACTATTTGAATAATAAATTTTACCTTATTTAATTTTACTAACATGGTTAATAGGTGAATGCATGGTGAAACAATTCATAGAACAAAATTGTGCCACTTGTTAACATTTAATTAGTTAAAAACTCTTGCCAACTAATTAAGTGATATATTTAACATTTAAGTCTAGATAATTGCATAACCTAAGAAAGTCTTAAGCAAATTTTCAGTTTGCTGGAATTTTTAAGATGGAACTGTTCAATCTATAATACTGCCCCGGTGCACAACAAGTACACTTCATATCGTAAGACTCTCTAGGTCCATGACCGAATTGTCATATGGAACTCCTTCATACGTCCGTGAATGATGCCTCATACATATGTTACGAATATTCCAAAGTGGCGGATTAGACTATACAAGTTGAGGTTATAACATATTCGTATAATCCCTCCATTATTTATATCGGAGACCGAAAGCTTATCTCTAGAATTGTATTTCAATAAATAATATTCCCAAATAATTTTGTAAAATTATTTATCCCTAGAGTTAAACTCTTTTCCTAGGAATTACTGCTTATAACTATAAGACTTTCTGAAATACAATCTTAGAGCATTAGGATATATTGCTCACCCAAATTAGCTGATGAATCTCATATCTATGCACACCAGACTCTATAAGCATCGAACCATACCCAACGACACCCAGCAGTCAAACTATGAAGGTTTCTGACATGTGTAGAACCAAAGTATGGCGGATTGCTTATAAGCCCACCGTGGCACTCAAGTCAAAGGACCACGAATACTAATCAACTCGCAAAATCCTCTATTGATGGCTTTAGGGGATGTCTAATGGAGGTCTCTGTGAGTCTGTTATGTATTCAGTCCTTATTGAATACCTGTATCTCTATATAAGCTTTCACTAAACTTATGGTTTGCTAAGACTAACCATCTGAACCATCCAGATATAGATATACACCAATCTATATATTTATTAAGGTATTCACTAACAGACCAACATCAGTGAAGATAGATCAGGAATATTATATTTGAGAACATATTTACATAATGACATTTCCTAGCACTATTTGTAACTCTTTGCAACTACGTCATTACTAATATATTCTCAAGTCTTTGTCCAATTTCAGACAAAGCTAGATGTTGCTTATCAGTGACAACTCTTATAACTTGATAACTCTTATCAGTGACAACTCTTAGCAATTATAACTCAACGTTGCTTATTCTTAGCACTGAACTAAACTCATTTATACCAGATTTGAACTCTTTCAGATCATACAATGTCTAAAATGTTACAAACATCTTACCATATATAAAATATAATTAACAATTTAATGAAATGATAATACTAATATAGATATTAAACAAATATTTATATGTAAAGGGCTCGCAGGTAAGCACAAATCCTAACATTTTGCTCTCAACTTTTCCAAAGAAATTGCAAGTATTCTTCAACAGTATTTTTCTTTAAAGTTTTCACTTTTAATCTTTTATTTTCCTTATTTTTACCTTATAGTTGTTTGAAGTTTAAACTTTTATTTGTAGAATTTCTTAAGATGGCATTAAAATTGACCAGCACTACTCGCTTAAAGAAATCCAGGACAATCGAAGCTGAAGAGACTCCTCTTACTTTACACACCAAAGCCCGGATAATAGAGTCAAGCGATAAAGTCACCAAGGTACTTACCTACTCAGTCGATCTTTTAGGTTATATCTTAGATTCCTTCCATAGTAATAGATTACCTTAAGTTTTTTCCTGCCTATTTTAAAGACTCAATGAGATTTGGCCAAGAACATGACATGTCTGTATAGTCAACTTTAAAATTGATTAGATCTTGACCAAAATCAACTTGTGACTTTAAGGGAGGGCTGAATCGCCTAGAGCCATATTTGGCCACCACCGGGAAATCAATCAGGATCTATGATCCCATTCAATTATCTAGGTACCAAACATTTTTGCCTAATTACCTAATATCGACCACTTTACTTTTCTGGTCTAGGGTGTGCAATAGTTTCTGCTTTAGGTTTAAGTACATGTCACCCACCCTTTACGACTTGGCTATTATTTTTAACTTACTAGTCCATAGGGTTGACGTCGACTTATATTTTTCCAGGGTTGAATCCAACTTTGGAAAATTTATTAGCTCCTTTAAGCAGAAATCAGCCAAGTCGACAAGAACTGAGTATATTTCCTTCCTCCTCTATTGGCCGTGTAAGTATGTTCTATTCCCCTTTTTATAGAGACTCACCGGAGACTATCTTAAAGTAGTAATCGGCTTATGGCCATTTTTCCTTTCCTATTTATATAGGAGCCTTTTTTATATTCTTCCTTCTAAGGGTGAGTCGACTTTTAAATGTTAGGGGTCCCTTATAGATTCTCTAATTTTGGATATTAGCCTTTTTTTCTCTCTTTCTTCACTATAACTTCTCATCCTGATAAAATCGACTTAGTTGTTACGCTCATTGGCTCCTTTAATTATAGATCAAGGATCTTAATTTTAAAGATTTCTTTTCATTCTTCTACACTATTGCCACTTTAGATGATCTTATTTTTTGTCACCTTAGGCTAACCCTTTTTAGCCCTGAGTGGACCAGATGGTCTTACAAGGGTTAACATTGTACCCCTGAAGAGGTCACCCTAGATGTTGAATAGCATGATTCATGGGTCAGTTGCTTAATTGCTTATGATTTTCATCATGGGGTGATAATAGATTGTGGCAACAATAATAAATATGTAACGGAGACTTATTACCCTCAGTAGGCAAGTCGCCAATTTAGTTTTATCCAAGCCATTCCGCACTCTAACCTTTTCTCAACTAATCAAAAGTTTAGGAGTAGGGTATTGTTTAGAGAGTCATTTGTTATAGATGAAACCTCTAAAGTGTCTAATCTCCTTAAGAGGTCACTCTAGTTGGTTAATTTTCCTATTTTCCCTGGTCATCTAGACCAATGTAATATGTACTAGGAGGGAGTAGTCGACCAACATTTCTCTTTACCCTTAGATGTAGCACTTTCCTATCATCATTTTGAGGAGACTAACACTGATGCTGCTATATAGGTCGGCCACAAGAAAATTATGGTAAGCTGATTCAAGAAATCCTTGATTTTGAATCTTTTTATGACTTTAAATATAACTATAATAACTTAAAAGAAATAAGGAGTATATGCCATCAAAGGAAAAGAGAGTTTATTCTGGAACATAAGTGGTAGGCTGTAGAATGCCAAACCCAATGGGTTTGTTTAGGTAGCCATCGGTTGGGGGAGATGTTCTTCAAGCCATCATTTGTGGATCCAAGACCCTAATCCTAATGGCTAAGTTCAGCATAGCTAGCGACATCTCAAGCAAAAGTAAAAATTGGCCTACATAGACCGATTTTTACCTTGATGATTATAATAAACCAATATTTGACCCTAAATCGGTCATGATCATTGGCAATATTTAATAAGTGTATTTTGGATCCATAATTCGACCCAATTTATCTTAATAATGGTTCGTTTCTGAGTAATTTAATGGCTATTATGTGTTAAATGTTATTGTTACAGGGTTAAATAAAAAAAAGATGGGAAATGATGAAATTAGAGAAAATGAGGGAAAATAGCTACAATAATTATGAACATTAGTTTTCTACAAAGACCACCGCCGCCTCAATGTTAATACAAGTAATGAATGCCCTAGCGTTTCGACGATTCTATAAATATCTTGTTCCACCTCTAAATGAGAGAATCGGACTCCTAACCTAACCCTAACCCATTTTCCCTCAATCTAACACGTTAAAGATCTAGCTAACAATTCATAATCAAGGGATTAGAATAGAAGAGTAACTAGTTCAAGTAAAGTGTTGAGGGATAAGTTATAATCCTAGTTATTTCTATATTAATGATCAAATCTTGTTTTACTTTAGTCTATCCTGATTAAATTTTAGTTTAGAATAGATTAGTTTAGATTCAATTTTATTTCGTTTGAATAAAAGTAAGAAGACCTAATTTTAGTACTTATTAATGAATAAGTTAAAAGGTCCTCGTGGGAATGATACTTGACTCATTCTATATTATTCATTGTGATTAGTGCACTTAAATTTTAAGTTAGTAAACCCATAACAATATTATAACCACTAATATTACAGAAGTATCAATACGGTGGCAAAGCAGGCATGTTCTCTACCTATAACTTCACTAGCTAAATGGATATGAGAGTTAACATAAAATTGGTTTTATAATAGAAGAAAAGTTATAAAAAAATATGACTACACACTTAACTGCATAAACAAACCATAAGGTATGGAAGCACAAGGATCAGGCAATAAGAATGTTAGTCCATCTAATTGGCAACTCCATCTTTGTTGTAAAGGATGACAGTAAGAATGGGATAGTCGACTTAGCCACAAAGACATACAATTATAGGAAGATTGACTTTCGCCAACTGCTATGTGTCTATACAATTATCATGTGCAGACATGCTAGGTTACATTATTAGGGGTTTTGCTCTTTTTATTACATGGTTGAGAATTTATTGACTGTATATGGTGATTTAACAAATCATATTTACCATTTATCGGATTGGATTATTTTAGACAATGTGCAAATATATTCAGATATAACCTTCAGTTGCAAGTAGACAATTAGGTAGATGAAGAGAGAAACGTATATCGTCCCAAGGGGGGGAACTTTGAAGAATGCACATAGTAGGTGTTTGTAACACAGACATAACCAACAGACATGTCGAAACCCTGTTGCATGAACTCTTAAAGATGATGACCCTATTATGATTCTTACTATTTTATATTAGGATCTTGGGACATTTTGTTATGTGTTGTCCAAATTTATATTTTGATTATTATTAGACACTTGCTTTATGGGTGATTGTTATATCTTTATGATGTTTGTTATAGTTTTATTATAATTTTGGCAACATTTCCCTTATACTTTGGACATTCCTAAACCTACAATGTTAGAAACACACATATTTTGGTATACAAGCAATTATATAGTTTAACTAATACATAAGTGTGAATGATTAATTACAATTCATTACACCACAAATCAATAGCCATCTTCTCCCTAAAATAGAATTCGTTCTCAAGCTTGAAGTCAAATGTACAACCCCACATTTAATATTCTATAAATTACAAGTGAATAACCCTCAATCACCACTCTGAACAGTTTATTGAGGCACTCATTCCTATAGGCGTACAATGGTATAAGGCGACAAATCTAAAAGCACTTATTCCGTCTCTATAACCTCGAATTCTGGAGTCGTATATAGTAACCGGTCGAGCTAGAAAATTAACCTCAACTATAACTCAATGCTCACCCTAATAATTGACATGAAGATATACCTAAAATCATATATAAATATACATGAATTAAAATTATGCAAATGCCCAACAGAAAAGTGTGAATGTGCATAAAAACATACATATCAACATCAATTCATTGTTTACCATCATAGAAATGTTCTTTGTGCCCACTTGCATATTATAATAGCTCAGGGTCCAAATTTATTAAAGATAAATCATGGTGATACTCTGAATAAATACCAAAAAAGGAATCCTAAAATTAACCAATTTTCAATCAAATATATTATACAAATCAGTATAACATCATAAAATTGGCGTCGTTTAATGGAGGTAATTAGTAATACTTACAAAAAAAACTATGAATAAATTATTGTACATCTTTGGAGTAATGTCTAGGTGTATTTTCATTGACAAAAGCGAATCAAATTTAGATACTTGTTGATGTGCTGTAATATAAGAACATAATGCTAAATTATCACTGTTCAACGATAAAAAGAAGTAATTAACTCTTCTTTATTATCATAGATCTCCTGCAAAGAGGATTTGTAAATGGTGTATACATGACCTATGTTGGTATGTATTCTTGTCAGAACTTACTTATGCTTTATGTGCAACAGGGAACAGCTGAACACTGCCAAATCTGCTATTAGCTTCTTGTTGGAAATAATTGTTTGGCTGATATTCTGTCTCTATTTGGCTGATAATCCCCCTTTTAATCTATTTTTCTTTTTTAGTCATACATTAAATTCTAGTCTTTGTAGCTAAAGACTTAAAAAAAGGATCTTTTTGCCCCTCAAATATATTTTCTCCTAATTAGAACAACTCACCCAAAAAATTACTTAAAACTTAAAAACAAATTACACTCAATTCACTTTAAAGATCCTAATCAAATTGACGACAAGTGGATAACAAATTCTTGGCAAATTGACAACAAATACTAGGTGAGTTATTGAATTATGGATATTATGCAATAATATTACAAAACAAGATATTTTTTTTGTGATAGATGTGCTCAAAATGTGTATATTGGTTAAAAATAAGAAAAAATGGAAGCAAAATGAGTGAAAAACCAAAATTGAACCAAAATTAGAGGGCGATCAAAATAGGGGAGTATAGTGGCATGCACAAGGCCTAACGTGGCACACACGCAACGCCCACACTATACCCAAAGCACGAGCATGACATGTGGCCACTATGCACATGCACAGTTCTTGCATGTGCACACCTATGCAGAATGTGACACGCATTTAGTTTTTTCATGGTATACACTATTGTTTTTGAATTTGTTTTTCTTACCATTTTAATCACATTTTTGAAACCTTTTGTTATAGGGGATCACGGCGTATGTTTCCATTATTGTATACTTCGGAGGAAGGTGAGAGAGTTCCAATGACGATGAAGAGAGATAAACTAGATTTTAAAATATTGGTATTTCAGTTTCGAAGAATGTAAAATATGAAGCATTATTGAATACTAAATATCATATAACTAAAGTTGATAAGGTGCAGTATAAAGTGTCCATTAGAATTTTGGTTGATGCAATAAGGATGAAGTTAAGACCAATTACAATTAAAAATGATGATGATGTGTTATTTTAGTTCGGTCTTAACACAAAAACTGACATCTTTATGTAAAATAGTGGATGTTAGAGCTCCTATATGTGAAAATAATGTAAAGATTCCTGTGAGAATGAACAAACCTATCGTAATCACTTCATGTTCGCAAGTTGTAACAAGCAAGTGAGTACGATAGCCCCAATAATACCAACAATTATGTTTCTGACTAACACTATAAATGACTATCATTATTTTCTTATAATGTTCAAGGAAGACCAAACTTACACGCACTATGATAGTCAAACAAATGGGGACAATGATGGTAATAAAAATATTAATTATGAAATTGAAGCTGATGGATTGAATGATATACAAGATGGCAGACCATGTTATATTTTTAATAATTCTCTTTATGAGTTGCATAATTCTTAATATTCACATGCAAGAGAAAATAAAGTTTAAGCATAAAACCCCTTTTAGTTTATTCCTTCAATAACAACATTGGAAATAAACATAAGAGCACTTGAGAGTAATTGGATCTTCAAAGTTTATAGGTCTACGAAAAATTATTTGAGAAAAAATACAACGATGAAGGATGCAAATAGAGAGTATGTGCAATCACAAAAATGCCAAAGTTTTTCACCATAAGAAGAATAAATGTAGAGCACATATGTGTTTTGGACCGATTGTGTGATGGTCATTAGTAAGCCGAGAGCAGACATGCCAGTATTTTATTAGTAAAATCATAAAAAAAAAAATTTGCATCAGTCAATAGAATTAATAAACCAAAGGAAATCTAAGTGAACATGCATGAAGAATTTAGTGTAGGTCTAATGTATTCTACTACTTGGCGAATTAAAGAGCATACATGCAAGTTGATACAAGGTACTCTAGAGGATTCATTTAGATAGCTTCCTACACATTGCTATATTCTGAAACAATAGAGAATCCAGGAACAATTACTCACTAGAAAATTGATGACGACAATTACTTTAAGTATTTCTTTATGGCATTCGAATCATGACTAAGAAGTTTTTAGTCATCCACCTGACCCATGATTGTAGTTGATGGAACATTTTTTTAAGGTGCTAATCTTTGTACAATGTTTGTGGCCATATGTAAAGATGAAATAATAAAATTTTTCTATTGGCATGAAAGATTGTTGACTCTTAAAATGATACTTCTTGAGAGTAGTTTATAGCTAAACTGTAGGGAATAATCAGTAAATTTTAGTATTTAGTTTTATATTTGATCAACGCGTCAATATTAAGAAGGCCATTTATGGTGTGTTTCCTAATGCCCTATCATGGGTTTTGCATCTATCACTTGAATAAAATATACCAACAGAAAAAGAAAAAAAAAATCTTAGCTTCTTCTTTATTGCTACAAAGGCATATCGCCTTTTTAACTTTTAATACCAAATAAACAAGATACGAGATGTGATACTTGAGGCAGTTAAGTATTTGGACGAGGATGTTGTTATGGAGAAATGGGCTGATCAATGGCTGCATTTAGAAGATACGACATCATGACTACTAATATCATAGAAAACATTAATACAGTTGTAAAAGATGCAAGATCTCTTCCTGTAACCATTTTGGTTGAATGGATATAGAGTTAATGCAATAGTAGTATTACCATAGATGAGAGGTTGTAAAAGGTACAACATCCTTTCTGATGATTTGGGCAAATCACAAAGTGATGAAGCATAATGACAAAAGTAGAAATGAAATAGTGGACATCGCCACAAAGACATGTAGTTGTTGAAAGTTTGAATTTCGACAACTACCTTAGGCCTATGTTATTTTTGTATGTAGACATATGAGAGTATAGTACAAGGGTCTTTGTTTGCCTTATTACATTTCATAGTGCCTATAGCGAGTTAGTCCTTTCAATTGGCCATCTGTCAAATTGGATAGCTCTAGACAAATTAAGAAATGCTAATAGCTTCCTATAACATGTCAATAAGTAGGTGGCGCATGACGAAGTGGAATTTATCACAAGGGGATGAACCATCTAAAAATGTTTGTAGTCACAGTAAACAATATGGACTTAACTGCTAGACATGTCAAAAACCTATTATTTTACATAGCAATTAAGTTTGACTGTTAATTTTGATTTATGTTGTTATAATAGAGTTTTATGTTTGCTTGTAAAACTAAAATTGATATTTAATCTCCTTTTGTTTGGTTTATTTTGTTCGTCTTTCATTTAGTATCTGTTGTTTGTTTGTAAAAATTAAATTGATTTGGTTTGTTTATGACACTTAAATTGATATTTTTTGTTTGCTTGCACTTTACTATTAATTAAGTATCATTAACTATATACATATACCAAAGTTTCAGCAGAATTTATCCTATTTTATAGACATTCTGAAGCCTTCCATTTAAAAATCAACACATCTATACATCATCTGTATTGACATCCATCAAACACAAGGACAACAGACAACAAAATAATATAACAAAAGCATTATATTTATTTCAAGGCATGGGTCCATAAATCTATGGTTAGCTTTTTCTAAAAAAAGTACAAAACTCAAGTTTAAAATCTAATGATCGACCTAATATTAGGTACTCAATAAACACATAAGTAAATACGCCACATCCTGACTTTGGAACCTCTGCTAAGGCATACATTTCTTAGTATGTACAACATCAAACGGTGACAAATCTTTCTTCGCTTCTCTCTAAGGGCATAAATTCTACATGCTCGAAGATTAAACGATATAAGAAGACATAGAAGAACGATATAAACTTCTATCATATCGTCAATATATCCATTAATGCTAAAATCATAGATTGTAATCCTTCTCTTCAATAAATCAACCTTTGTCATAATCCAATGCTCCATTTTGTAGTTCATTAAAATATATAAGTACATAGACAATTGTAAATTTTATTATAAACTACTTGTATAATAAACAAGAACTTTCAACCAAGGGTATAAGTATTAGTTCATTAGATATTCCAAGCATTTTATAGGATATTAGTTCTATAAACCCAAAGAATAAAACATGTGTGTTGCTCGTCATGCCATTTCTCTAGAAACACAGTTCCTATTGGATCATAGAAATTATAGAAATAATGTAATTGATAAAGTGAATGAATATATCAATGAACCGATGATGGAATCTCATGTTCAATCAAGTGAGATAGCTTTGAGACACCTTCATCGTAGGTTGGAAACAATCTCAAAACCACCTATAAGGCATGAAAGGATGCCTAAAGGTACTTTCAATATTTCTTAATTGAAGAAAATGATCCTTTGACTTTTGGAGAAATGAAGTTATACATCGAATCGAATAAATGGCAAGAAGACATAAAATTTGAGATTGATTCTATGCATAACAATCAAGTTTAGGACTTGATTAAACTTCCTGAAAGAATTATTCTTACCAGCTATAAGTGGGTTTACAAGCAAAAACATAGGCTCGATGGAAAGGTAGAGACCTTCAAAGCTTGACTCATGGCAAAAGGATATACTTAGAAATCTAGGATAGATTATGAAGAGACATTTTTGCTAGTAACCATATTGAAATCAATTCAAATTTTATTCGCCATTGCTCATATTATGATTATGAAATCTGCAAAATGGATATATGACAGCATTGTTTAAAGAAAATCTTGATGAGGAGATTTACATGGAATAGTTTGAAGGTTTTATATCCAGTGAGACTTCTAATCTGGTATGTAGAATAAAGAAGTCTATTTACAGATTTTAGCAGTCTTCTTAAAGTTAGAATCGTTATTTTGATAATGTAATCAAAGCGTCTAGTTTTATCAAAAACGAAGAAGAAGCGTGTGTGTTTATGAAAAGGTCAATAGGAGTATAATTATCTTTTAGGTACTTTACATTGATGACACACTCATTATTGAAAACGATATTGGTATGCTGCAATCAGTCAAGAGTTATTTGAGCAAGAATTTCTCTATGAAGGATTTAGGAGAAATATTTGGGGGAAGTTTCTTTCATACTGGGCATAAATTTTTATAGAGATAAAGTTAGGAGGCTAATTGGACTCTCCCAGCCCTCTTACATAAATAATATTTTAGAAAGATATAATTTCAATAACTATAAGATAGGAGATGTACCATTTAGACATAGCACTTATCCTTCTAAGAGGATATGTCCTCAAAAGGCAGATAAAAGTGTTAGAATGTCTAACATACCTTATGCATCAACTGTTGGTAGCATAATATATGCTATAATATGTACAAAACCTGACATCAGTATAGTTGTAAGTGTTACAAGTCGTTATTAGTCTGATCCAGGTAACAACTATTAGATGGCCGTAAAACATATCCTAAAATACCTTAAGGGTATGAAGAATAAGTTTCTTATATATGGAGAAAATGATTTACAAGTCAGAGGATTCACCGATTTCAGACTTCCAATCTGATCCAGATGATAAAACGTCTACTTTTGATTTTGTATTTCTTCTTAATGGTGTTTGATGAGTGCATTTTATATCTATTATTTTAATCTCCTAAACTTGATAATTCTCAATTTAAAAACAATATATTTTTTTATGTACATTAAGGTTATTTTGTATGTTCCAAGTTAACAGAGCTATTTAGGGTGAAAAGTTAAGGAAAATGCGCAAAAACCTCCAAAGAGGACCAAAATGCTCACTTTGAACAATAATCATGAATAATGGAAAGTAAACCATAATAGTGAACAGTAAAATGTGAAAAGTGCACCGCGACACCATTTGGGCAGAAACTTAGGTCACGGCCACAAGTCGAGAAAAAGGCTATGCCATGACGTCGTACGATAGGGATGTTTTTAAGGATTCGTGCCCTAATTTTGAAGCCCAATTTAAAACCTATTAAAGGAGGGAAAAGTTCTCATTTGAATGAGAGAGCACGAATTTAAGTGCAAAAACTAAGAGTTCATAGTGAGAGAAAGTATATTGGAGCTTGGAATCTTGAAGGACCTTGAAGATTAAAGACCCCAAAAACTTCTCCAACTACTTCTCCATTCTCATCTTATCTCATTTACTTTAGTTTAAAGTTTGTTTTGTAATTTGTGTTGTTTTAAACATAGTTACTCTTATGAACTCTTGGATTATTGTATTTATGCATTTGACTACGGATAGCTAAATGTTTTGTTCTAATACTTGATGGAACTTTATTGAATACTATATTTTGATGTTATTATTTAGTTAATGACTATATCTTATGTTTTTCATTTATGTTTTTTATGAGTTTAATGTAATAGCACTTGCCCTAAGACCCTTTACTGTAGATCCCGGTAGGCCCCGTCGGGCACCCCAACGGAAGCTCCTCAGAATCTCACTATCAAAACTGAGAAATTCTGCGAGGCAAACCCTTTTTATTTCTTGCTCATTACAACTAAATCCCAGAATATTTGTGAAGATATTTTATCAAAGTTTTTTTTTAAAAAAAAAAAGGACAAAGTTTTCTTTGTTTTTCTGAAAATTCCAATACAAAACCTGTAAAGAAATTACATTTCTATTTCAGAGTTTCCTCTGTTTTTCTAAAAATCTCAATACAAAATCTGCAAGGAAATTACACTTCTATTTTAAATAGCTTCTCAACTTCCAAATAAAACCTCCGATCCCTTTTAAAACCAAATCCAAACTCAACTCAACAATTTCATTTCAATCACAAAGTTTGCATACTAATAAAAAATAAAACTATCACTATAATACTGAAACCTCTTCTTATTTGTTCAGAACATATTTACAAAATACACAAGTTTATAACTATTATGCAAAAAGAAAAAGGTGCTACTTAGCACATTTACATTTACAAAATGATCGTCAAACTTGGCCCACTAATCAATTGTAGGAGAATCAGCAACTTGCGCACCGAGGCCTACACTTAAGGGAATTTAGAAAATATAAAACACAAAACAGGTAATCTAAAGGAGCTCAGTGAGTGCATTTAAGATTTTCAATAAAAATAAAATAAAATACTGCATAAATAACAAATTCTAAAAAATGCATAAAACAGGCTTCTAAAACTATTAAAAAACTGTAAAACATAATAACTAACATGTACACATATAAATACGTAATGTGCGTCTGGTAGCTCAAAAACTATTAAAGCCCTCGCTCAGCCATTTTGTTTTCTAAACTGTACCAATGGTAACCCTAAAACTTTATACTCACATAGCGACTAAACTAGCACCGCACAACGTGAGTCCGTCAGAGGGCATCTAAACTAGCAACACCCACTGTGACATCTCAAGACATCTCACTGGCTATGCAGCGAAATCTTACATCGCCTACATATAGCAAGACAATACCTCGTACACATAGAGCGACTCACATGACTTAACAACCCAACTTCTCAGAGTTAGTGACTCACCCTCCAATACTGATATACCGGCCAGGTCTTAAACCATCACCACACTGAAATCTGAGGGTACCAATGGCCTTTGAAACTAATTTAGTCGTTTTAAAACTATTTCTTAAACCGAACATATAAATGCATATTTATAACTGTATACCAAAATCGTAAATCATGTTTATGCATTAAAAGTACATAAAACATACAATTTCAATATGCAGAAACATATTAAACGAAAGCTAAACCATGATAGATGAAATTTCACTCACCAACCACTCCAAACGCAATTCTTCCCCGAACTTTTACTTCCTTTACCAGTCTTGATTTTCTTCACCTACACACCATAAATGACATTAAGAACCTTTACAAAAGCTAAAATTTCATTTAAACTAATAAGTGCCCTAATCGGCTTTCAAAGCCCAGATAGATTTCACTTTTTGATTTTTATTTACAAAGTCATTCAATCTTGTTTAATCTTATTTAATCCACCATCCGATGCTATAAAAATTGCTTAACACCTTATAAATTTGATTGGACATAATTGCCCTTCACCTTACCAAAATGGATAATTATATCCCATTTTTTCAATTTTAATTTTTCATTAACCATATACATCTAATTGATACAAGGAATCATTTATACACAACAATTGAACCAAAACACAACTCAAACCCTAAAATCCCTAAAGTGGCCGAAATTTACCCTACTCACCCAACACATTTCTTTTCTCAATTTCTTGTTCCAATGACATAAAATCAAACCAATTTAATTTTAATGCCCTAATAACATCCAATTGAAGTTTCTACATTGAAATCACACCAAGCCCTAATTCTTACCTGACTAATTCCTTTACTTTGATGAGTTCTTTAAACTCTACACTTGAATTCAACTCAACCTACATCAATAATTCACACCAAAAACATAAATTGAAGTAATCTTAAAAAATCATAAGCCACCATCACTAGATAAGGTTTTTCTTACCTCTTTTTATTAGGTTTTCACTAGTGGAAGCTTCAATAGACCTTAAGAACTTGTATTTGGCTTTGTTTTGACTTGATAATGCATGAAACATCATGAAAAAGCCTTGAATTTTACTGTAGCACCCCCTTCTCACCATGGCCGAAATTCTCTCCTCTTTTGCTCCAACATGTTATGCTTTTTTTTACTTAGCCAAATTCTAGACACTTCACCCTTATATAGTGCTCTCCCAAAACTCCAATTTTCCCCTTAACTAATTCTAAATGCCTAAATTGCCATTAGTTCAAAATGAAAGTATTTAATTGGTTCCTTTCTAACTATTTAGTTAGAATAGTCAAAGGAACTAACTAGACCTCCAACTTGGTAATCCATGAACTTGTCACTAATTGGTCCATTTTCTAACATATATATTGTGTTTCTTAACAAAGGCTTGTTCCATGCATAACCCTTAAATGAAAATTCATGTTTTAAATTAAAATTTCCTTTTCCAAAGCCAATAGAGAAATTTCATTTTCCAAAGCCAATAAAAACAAATTCCAAAAATATTTCATGACCGTCCGACGTTCCAAATGAGTGTGAAATTACCAATTTAAGTCTAATACCTCTCACATGCACCATAAAATAAATATTTCTAATAGGGTTAGAATCGGGTAAACCTACGGAGTCTTTATCACTTTATACCAAAATCTAGGCACCTATACTACTAATAGGGATCAAATATTACTTAATGCTTCTAATTAGATTGAAAAATTAAATAGATGATCTAGACTTGTGGGTTATGTGCTTACAAAAGTTTAAGTCATGTGTTTGAATTAAAAAGCATAGCCTTTGATTTTATTAAATTATGAGACTAATAAAATTAAGGTAATCACTTAAGAGTATCTTAATATAGATAACAATTTAGATAGGGATATCAACTTGATTGTGTATACATAGGATCTCATTTGACCCTTGAGAGAGGTAATGAGATTAGTTCTAAACCTTTGGTTAATGAATTTACAAGATTAGTTGTTAATCATTAACTCTAAGGAACATAGGAAAAGTATAGTGAAATCAAGACCCTATGACCCTTTTTCCATAGAATTTTACTCTCTATGAACTTATTTAATTTTAGTTTTTTGCACCTTTAAATTTCTTAATTATCTTAGTATTTAATTTAGCTTAGATAAAGTTAGGTTGTTAGTACCATAGTAATTAACATTGAATTAGAGCATCAATCCTCGTGGAAACGATTATCACTCATCATTTTATCACTTGCTCATGACTCATGCCCTTGTGGTTATAATTTATGAGTGTTACTTTCACGAACAGTGTCGTTGTTAGTTTTAAAGAGTACAAAATAAGGATCCACAAATGATTCTACAACAGGGGTAGAAAATATTGTGATTTCAGAAGCTACAATGGAAGTAGTATGGATACACGGGTTTATTGTAGAGTTGGGAATTATTCCAAGTATAGTGAATCCCATTCAATTATATTGTGCTAACAATGTAGCAATAGCTAAAGCAAAGGAATACTGGGCACATCAGAAGTCTAAGCATATGGAATAAAAGTACCACATAATTAGAGAGATTTTGTCTAAATGAGATGTAGTAGTTTATAAAGTATAGACTAGCAAAAATAAAATGAATCCACTTATTAAGGCCTTAACTCCTAATGTGTTTATGAAAGCGTTCATGGGTATTAGATAACATTTTGAATGGTACAAGAGTAAGTGGAAGTTGTTGCAGTTTAAATGTCCTTTTTTCTGTTAAAATAGACGTAAAGCATTACCTAACAAGAATGTTGATGAATTTTTGAAACTATTAACATTTGCACATCTCTTTCCTAAAACATTACAGGTCTAGATTTCTTTTTTTTTTTTTTGTAAACTTATTAATGTCAGACTAACGAAGGGCCAAATTGTTAAAATTTGAAAATTCTGGGGCTAAAGTTTACATTACAAGAGGGTGTCGATACATATGCATTGAATTGAATTACTATTCAACTTTCATTCCATCGAGATACTTATTATTCCTTCAAGATCTTTACTTTTTGTTATTTTCATATTTCGTACTAATCAAGTTTTGATAATTTTTAAATTTAAGAAAATGTCAAATGTTGTATTAAATGTAATTTTTATATTAAAACAAGTTATATATATTTGAATATAAACATTAAAAGAATAACTCAATTTTTTCTTTAATATAAAAATAAATTTCTTTATGAACTAGAACTAATATCGAATATCAATCTATTTCAATTTCAACATTATAAATGTAAGACTTTCAACATTAAAATGTGCTTTACTTTTAAAAATTTTTGAGTAAGATGAAAAGTTTCACCTATTAAATATGAATTCATACCCTCTATTTTATTTTTATTCAAATTTTACGTGATCGTGAACACCCTTTATTTTTATTCAAACTTGCATTAACATGAACATTAAGTGCATTCATACCCAATTCACATAATGTTGAGGAACTCAAATACATGCATCCTAAATATTGATGAGTGTTATCTCTTTACCAAAAACAAGATAAAAAGGCAACTCAAATCAAAATCATATATTTTAAGGCAAAACTTATATGTTCTCCACGTACGACGTGCTCAAAACAATCTTGGGCAAGACGTGTGCCATAGTGTACCAAACAAAATGAAATAAAATAGTGATCAACCTGTTAATGAAACAATATATACACCCCAACAAACTCTCTCTAGGCCTCTAAATATCTGACACTCATTTGCCTAGCGAACTCTACCATCCCTTCTAAAATTATAAAAGACATTGACGTCTTATGGAATTCATTCTCTATTGACAACTCTCACAATGAAGAGGTTCTAGGGATCCCAAATACAATGATTAAAGACATCGCTCAACAGAAAAATTCAGGCTCTTTGTTAAAATCTTTACCAGAAGAAAATATCAATGAGATGCTTTCCAAACTATAATGCAAAGTCTGTGGCGACCTACCAGAGAGCTGAGATTTCGATGGTTAGGTGGTGATAATATTTTATGTGAGTTTGCTTTGGAAGATGATCAAAAAAAAGTTCTAATGTCTGAACCATGGAACTTCAATAAATGTCTAGTAGCCATAGAGCCCGCTTCAGATAAAGACTCGGCTACGAACCTTACATTTTAGTATGCATCATTTTGGATTCAAATATACAACGTGCCAATAATCCATATGAATGTTGAGACGGTTGAGCTGATTGGGAACAAAATTGGGACATTCTTAAATGTGGATTCTAACGACTCTGGATCTTGCACCAGGAGATTCATGCGAATCCAAATTAGATGATGCCTCGATCAGCCAATACGGAAAGGCATATTTCTTAAACTCAGATCAAGTAAAAAACTGATTTGGTTAGACTTTTAAGTACAACAAATTGTCAGAGTTTTGTACACTCTGTGGCTTCTTAAACCAAAGGCACCGAGAGTGCTTACAATCATTCCAAACAATCTTAACAAAACCTGGCAATCACCGCTACTCAAATAACATCCAAGTAGTAGAGAGCTACAAGGGACAACAATCTAGACCAAAGGAAACACAAAGGGAAAATATAATTGTCCATCATTATGCAGATACTAAAGGAGATTCTCACATGAAGGAGGATGATCAAAATACGGGGATAGAGGGATCCAGCTCACGATCAGATAAGAATTTCTCCGTGGTGGTTATCGATGGTGACATTGTTCCGGTGAATGCAAAACCAATGGTGTATGGTATGATGACAAAGAGAAGTTTAAAGAAAGATAAGGTACCAGCAAATATATGCCCTATTTTGAAAAATAATACTGCTGCATGTGGAAGCATACAGCTTAATGATGGATGCCCTAATGGTAACAACCCTAAGTAGCTAATTAAAGAGCGAGAAGCACGTACAATGGTTGGTAACTTGGCTAAAAGTACTGTCAAAATGTTTGAAGTCCCCAAAGATACCATCATGGATGCATATCAAAAGAGTGCCATACATTTAGGTAATGTTCTGCATGTGCCTCACAATAAATGGGCAAATGTTGAGGTTGCTCAGCTAAATGTGCATCACACAAATTGTGGTGTAAATCTTATTAATAAAATCATACAAATAAGTGAAGAGGGAATACCTTTGACTGGATGCTTGTCTAAAGCTCACCCAAATACTATTGAATATCCTGAAAATAGCCAAGTGGGAGCATGTGATGAAGGGAATAAACAAATAGGGACATTTGGCACTTGCTAGGCAATATAGTGGAACTTATGGGAGGTGCACGTGGTATAAGGAATCAAATGAGTGAAGCTGACAACAGTTCAAAGTTCTACCAGTATCTAATGTCAGGAATAAAGAATAAAGTATTAAAAGAGAACGAAAAGCTTGTTAATGAAAACCTAACAAAAAAAAAGCTCACGGCTGATAGTGCTTCACGTGCTGCCAAGAGCCTATGAGCTTTATCCTTATTTCTTTACCACTATTTAATAAAGTACCAAGTACTGACCTGCTCCCTATCTCTCACTCATATTTAGATGCCCCAAAGTGTGATGAGGGCACGCAAAGGAGGTCCCTATGGCAGACACTCTCGTCACTCTCTAAATAGGATTTTCTTACCCCTAAAAATTCTGCCACCATAGATGTTGCTCCCCATGCCTATTCAAATCCTACAAACTAGCCTCTGCTTGTAATGATAGACTAGTTGTATACTTTCTTAATTGCAGACTTGGTGGCAAACATGGATAAAAAATCCATAGGAGGTAGCATGTGAACAAAAGGAATCTTATGGGGCTTTTACTAGAAAAAAAAAAACTAATTATGCGGGCTCCCTTTAAATGTCCTCCAAGCAGAAACATTATAGATATCCACTCAGCTGCTATCAAGTAAGAATGAATAGGTCATTTTTGAGTCTCGGGGAAAAAGAATCTCCGGCCTTTCTAAGCCACACCTCTCTACAAATGTTGAACTAAAACTAAATGGAAGAAACGGGCGATGAAATAGAAATTTTCACCCAAACTAAGAGGACTTTACTCAGTACTGAAGGACTACATGAACCGACCTCTTCTTCTCAAATTCAAATGGCAGCTCTTGTTGAGGTGCAGATGATAGGGGCGTAAAAGCACTAGTATAATTTATACCTAACTTTCATATTTTACTCAAAATCATAAATATTTGGATATTTAATTGTGATGTTTGATCATAAATAGATGCACTATGGAAAATGTGACGTATAGGAACAAACGGGAGGCGAATCGGACGTCAAACTAAGAAGTTACGCTCAAAATACGAAAGGGGCACCAGGCTAGCGACTGAGCGCTGTGGCGCCCAGGTCAGCAACCCAGCGCCGTGGTACTCGTGCCGGTGAAAGTACCGTGAACAGTATTTTGCTACAGTGACTCGTAAATAGTATTTTGAAGACAAAAACTCTAAGAGGGAGGAGAAGAGAAAAAGGAGAGAGAAAAAAGGCAAAAAACTTAGAGAGAGAATTCACAATACAAGATCAAAGATCAAAGTCAAAGATTGAAGAACCAAGATCAAGATTGAAGAAGAAGCACATCAATGAGTGACTTTGATTATTTTTTCTTCTCTTTCTTTATCATTATGTTCTTGTTCTTGTTGATCTTTATGAATTGGTTTGATACTTTTTATTTTGTGATAAGTTAATTTGTTCATCTAGAGTTAGACTATGTAAACCTAGTATGGATTTGGATTGTGTTAATTTTTAGTTTATAAACTTGGTACATTCAATTGATTCATTCTATCTTGTGTTTAATACTTTTATTATGCCTGATCAATATTTAATACTTTTATTATGCCTGATCAATATTTTGAATGATTGAGAAACTATGATGAAGTCGATGGAGGGATTCATGTGTTTAGCCTAGGGTAGTTTGATGCATGATCATAGGGTAACAACTATAAGTTCCATCTAGGATAGACATATACCTAGGTGGCATGTATGGTATAATTTAGACTCGATCTTAATGAATTACATTCTGATTTGATTACCATAGACATATAAGTGATTGTTAGAATGCGTAATATAGTCACTTGATCATCAACAGAGGCTTGTGATGAGATTACTATCTAAGCCAATTAATTAGTATTAAGAGATTAACTAAGTGGTCAATGAGTCCAACGAAATACTAGAGGACGAGTCAAAATCCTAAATTATCTTTATTTGTGAATTCTACTCTTTTGCTTTTGTTTAGTTTAATTTATAGAGTTAAATTCGTTAAATAAATTCAAGATTTTAGTTTTCTGAATAAAAGTTAAGTAGGTATAATTTTAATACTTGATTTATAGAATTAGATTGCATAGTCCCTATGGGATCGATATCTGGACTTAAAATCCTATATTACTTAATACGATAGCGTGCACTTGCACTTAGCTACTATAGCACAACAATCAGCAGGGCTGCCAATCCCAATGATAACCTTAAGTTGGAATGTGCAAAGGCTGGGCAACCCTTGCATATTTCATATTGTGTGCAACTTGGTATAGGAACACTACCCAGAGATAATCTTTCTTATGGAAACACATACTTTCAAACAAAGGCTTGAGGATCTACGAGTGAAACTTAGTTATGTTAGAAAACTTCTTGTTAAGAAAGTTGAACGTAATGGCGACTTGGCATCACTATAGACAGATAAGGTAGATATTTCCCTTCTATCTTACTCTTATTTTCATATTGATGTTATTGTTATAGAACAATGGAGAAAATGGTAATTTACAAGTTTTTATAGCAATCCTAATACACCTCAACGTGTCCACTCTTTGACACTTATTAAGCATCTGTGTTCTCTTTCTTCTCTTCCTTAGGTATGTGGTGAAAATTTTAATGAGATTCTTAGAAATTCAAAAAAATATGGTGGTCTGCCTCGTCCTCTATATCTTATGCAAAATTTCAGGAATTCTATTGATGATTATAACTTAATAGGGATCCATTTCAATGGCCCCTCTTTCACCTAGTGTAATGGGCACAACTTAAATATTTTTATACAATAAAGACTTGACCGCATGTTCTGTTCCTTCTCTTGGCACAACCATTTGAATTTTTGGGGCTCTGATCACCGTCCCTTACTGTTAGTTTATGGGGATTATAGAATGATGGTTGGTAAAATCTCATCTCAACTTCCCCGTAGCAGGTTCCATTTTTAGGACGCTTGGGATGATGAAGAGGAGTATAGACAACTTATCTCAGAGGGATGGTCCCATAATACGACTTCTCTTAACGCAATTTGTGAAAATCTACAGCGTATTATAACTCAGCTTAAGAAGTGGAACTTGGTATATTTTCAGAGACTGAAATCTGAGATAAAGAAGAAAAATGCATTATTTAGGGGTTTTAAATCAGCAAGTAGATATATAAGCCTGACGAGATATTTCTAAGGTCCAAAAATCCCTTGATGCTCTATTATATAAAGAAAATACATATTAGAGACAACACTCGAGGGTTTTGTAGCTCCAAACAGGAGATAAGAATTTAGGGTTCTTTCACTTTAAAGCCTTTGGCCATAAAAAGAAGAACTATATCTCAGGGATCATGGACAGTTATTAAACTTGGCATACAGACTCAAATAAAATTGCATAAACTTTTGATGAGCACTTTTCTGACATTTTCACTTCTTCTAGGCTTTCTGAGTCAGAGATTGATTCTGTTGTTTCTTTTGTAGAGCGGCGACTCTCTGAGCAACTCCATCAGTGGTTGGACTCCCCTTTTTGAGCTAAGAAAATCTACACTGATGTTCATCAGATGTACTCCACAAAAGCTCCAGAGAAGATGGTAAGTCTGTCTTGTTTTATCAAATATTTTGGGATATTATTGGTCCAACTATTTGCAGTGTGTGTTTGGGCTTCCTTAATAATGGTGATGATATTGGGAAGGCTAATGAAACTCTCAACACTTTGATCTTTAAAGTCAATGAGCCCAAGCTATGTTCGAAGTTTTGTCCTATTAGCCTTTGTAATGTCCTATACAAAATCATTGTGAAACCACTGGCCTACAGATTACGATGTATTATGAACGATGTGATTTTAGATTCTCAGAGTGCCTTCATCTCAGGTCATCTAATCACTAATAATGCAATAATTGGGTTTGAATGTTTTCATGCTATTAAAAGAAATAAATTTTATGGTGGAAATTACTTGATCTTAAAATTGGATATGTTTAAGGCCTATGACAATGTTGAGTGGCCTTTTCTAATGGCTGTGATGCTAGGTTGGGCTTTTCTGACAGTGATGCCTAAAGATCTATCTATGTATCTCTTCAATATCCTACTCTGTTGTTATTAACGGCATGGTATGGGACAATATTTCTCCTTCTCAAGGTCTCTTCCAAGGTGATCCTTTATCCCCTTATTTATTTCTCTTTTGTACTGAAAGCCTCTCTACCCTTCTTAATTTGGTTGAGCAATAAAGCGTCTGACATGGTTTGAAATGTAGGAGACTGGACCCAATAATATCCTATTTATTCTTTGCTAATGATAACCTAATTATTACTAGGGCATCTCTGAATGATTGCAATTTGATAATGGAGATTCTGCGGTCTTATGAGGTTGCTTCTAGATAGCTGATCAATTACCAAAAATCGATCATATGTTTTGGTAAATCTATTTCGAGGGTGTCCACTGCTCATCTATCTCATTATCTTGGTGTAACCTATATTTCACACCATAGTAAATACTTGGGTCTCCACTATGTCTCCAATAAGAATAAGCAGAATCTTTTTACCACCATTAAAGAAAGAGTGTGGAATAAATTGAGGAGATGGAAGAGGCATCTTTTTTCTGCCAGTGGTCAGGAGGTTCTTCTTAAAGCAGTGGTTTAAGCATTTCCAACTTATGTAATGAATTTGTTTAGGCTACAAAAAAGTCTTATCAAGGAAATTCATAAACTTTATGCCAAATTCTTTTGGGGTGGTGATAAGAACAAGAGGAAAGTTCACTGATGTTCTTGAAAAATATTGTGTCGTCACAAGAAGGATGGAGGCCTTGGGTTTAGGGATTTGAACTCCTTCAATCAAGCCATTCTGGCTAAACAGGGTTGGCGTATGATTGCTAACCCAAACTCCTTGGTTGCAAGAACCCTCCAAAGTATTTATTTTTCCAACTCTTCATTCTTACAGGCACATCTTAAATATTCTAATTTCGCTGTTTGAAAAAGCATTCTATAGGGACGAAATTTACTTATTAAGGGGTTTCATTGGTATATCGACAACGACTCGTCTGTCTCAATCTACTATGATCAATGGCTCCCTTGTCCCTTATCCTTTATACTTTTATTCCCTCATAAACTGCTGGAGCACTCATTGGTGACTGATTTAATTCTTCCTTCAGGTTCCTAGAACCAAGAACTTATACATAACTCCTTCTCGGAAGAAGAATGTAACCTTATCTTAAATATTTTGTTCTCGCTTTCTTAAAGCCACCTTTGCCACTAAGTTATGTGGCACTTCAACAGACATAGACAATTTTCTGTTAAGAGTAGTTATTGGCTTTCTCTTGCTCCTAATTATGCCTCATCCAATAATGGCAATGTCGATTCCCGCAACTAATGGCAACACTTGTGGAGTTTGCAACTTCTCCCAAAGATCAAATACTTTTATTTGGAGACTGTTTCATGCTTGGATCCCTACTTTTTCTAACCTCAGGAGACATCATGTTTTTGTTGATGACTTCAGTAATCACTGCACTAAAGGAGCTAAAAATACATTTCATGTGTTATGGCTTTGTGATGCTCTAATGGAAGTACGCCAAGCCTACTCTTTTATGCATGGCTTTTGTATTTCCCATAATACGTCCATGTTGGAGTTTTGGTTGATTGTTTGGCGTGCTTACCTATTGAAGAATTATAGGTTCTGCTAATCCTTTTTTGGAGATTTTGATTTATCATAAACCAATTTAATTCGGAACCGAAAGTGTTTACGATGTCGAATGTGCTGAGTTTGGCTAAATATTACAGGAGTAAATCAATGACTATCCATGCTTCTACTACCGGCACCCCTATGTCACTGCACAGATTATGGTTGGCTCCTAGGTTGGGCTTCATAAAACTAAATACTAATGTAGGCCGACCTTCAAAACATTTCAAGACTAAGCTAGGTGTGATACTGTGCAACCACTCTAGTGCTATCTTGACTTTTTCATCTATTCCTATTTATGCACATCCTTCTGTGGATATTCTTGAAACTTTGACTTTGGCTTTAGCTTTGCTACGTAATTTTCGTCTGACTAGGTTGCTAGGTATTTCAACCCTAAATGTAATTTTCAATGCTGTTGGTATTATTCGAGACATCAACAATTTCTCCCTTTCTATCTCGAAACTAGGCTTGATTCTTCAAGACATAACGTCAATTACTTCATCATTCTCTTGTTGCTCATTTAGCCATTCTCATCAATCCTCCAATCGAGTTGCACATGAATTGACACTTCTTACTTTAAATTTAAATTCTGAAACTATTTGATTTGCAAAATACTTTCTCAATTTGAACATTTTGTAATCGATGATTTTTCCTCCGCATGAGTTATATTTATTAACTTATACCTTTAAAAAAAAAAGAAATAAAATAGCATCAATACAAAATGTTTATACACATATTTCACTTCCTCTTAAGATAATTATTTTTCATAGCAGTGCGAAAGCATCACTGTCAATTACTGCTGGAAAGAATGTTTTAACATTTTCTTTTTTCTTAATCTGGGAGAGAATCCCCCTGTTTTACAAATATAGAGCCGGATGCTATCCCAAAGTGTCCAGGCAAAATGCATAGACCAGCCAACTGGAGAAACAACATGCATGTTGGATAAAGAAATGGGGTGCACATCTCTATGATTTTCCTCCTGCAGCTGTTTCGGCATCTTCAGTTTGACTGCCTAATTTAACAATATCTTCTACAAGTATTTTTCCATCTGTTGCAAGGAAAATGAACAAAGGCACCATACAGATTGGTTTAGATGTTTGAACAACCATACCAAGGATGATACAACATAACATAAATATATATATATATATATATGTTAGGACATATGTAGAAGCATATAGAAACAACTTTTCCATTATTCTTTTGCAAGACAATGGAACAAGGTCAGATGCATTTGCTCCCCTTCAGTTTACTAATAGTTTGTGAAATATAAAAAAGTTGCACTGTCCACAACCATAAATATTTTGATGCTAACATGAAGAAAATATAAGTGCTTTATGAGTAAAGATGCCAGAGAAAGGTTTCATTTTCTAACATCAAAATACACACTAGTTGTATCATGAAAGAATATGTAACAAGCAGAAGAATTGGTGTATTCAAGTTCATCCTCCATGTAGTTCCACCCACGGAGTTGACATGGCTCTCAGAAGTTTAATAATTGGGGGTTACGAAATGACAATAATAGATAAGGCTACAAAGGGAAATTGCCACTGACCTCTATCTTTCGAAAGATTGGTAATAAGTTCTTGGATGCCCTCCTTGCCCAAGGTGTCTTTAAGGTACATAGCAGCAGATGCTACCTCCTCAGGAGTCACTTTCCCATCATAATCTATGCCAAGAAATCACACAAATTAATTATGTGGCAACATTAACAGTTGACTTAGAAAGAGGGTAATGGAAGCTTAGGGGAAAGGAGAATAATCTCAATTAAACTTCCACAATTTTGCCAGGGTGTTTGAATCAGGAAAAAAAGTTAAGCTTCAAGGGGAAGAAGAATAATCTTTAAAAACAAAAAAGAAAAAGAAAAAGAACAATGGGGGAGCACTACAAAAGATGGTATGTGTTTTGTTAGATCAAGGAGAAGAAAATGAACAGTGAAGAGTAATTTAATCAAAGTATTGATAATCAGAGCCATTGGACTCACATATTTAGAAGATTGATACCTCACGGATCCATTAGCATTTATTATGAGACAAATCATGCTTCTTGAAGGTTAAGTTCAGATCAAGAGGAAGGGGACAATCAAGAGTACTTATGGTCCCATATTTGAAGCATTATTATAGGCGAGCTTTTGAAGGAAATACATGTTGGATGGCACCCAAATCTCTTACAGTAACTCAGTAAAGGGTTGGCTTAGAACTGAGGCAGTGGTCAAGGTAGGAGGTCATAATGGACAGGCAAGCCTGAAGCAGATACTTGAGTGATTGATTTGACCTACCCACAAAGCGGCTGTATGTCTTACTTTGTAACGGCGTTTAAAGGCATGGTGTTGACGAGCAAAATGTAATGTTTCAACTACAAAAACTGGAGTCTGGACTAATTACAAGATTTCTAGATGCACAGACATGGGATGTAGATAAATCCCATAGTAAAAACTAAAAATTTTCAAGAGGCATGTAACAACCTATCAAGCAATCGCCAACGATCTCCAATTTTGGCATCAACATCATCAATTTCTTTTTCGAGCTTTTGGAGCATAGCATCTACCTGAAATTTGAAAAATCAAACCAATATAGTCACACTTAGTTTCAGTGATGTCTTAAATGCAGGAAACAGAGAGCTAATAAATTGATAGCATAATGATAATTGGAGCTTCCGATAACACTAGATTATCTGAAAATAGATTTTCTGAAAACTAATTACCCTGTCTATCAGTGCGGAAGAAACCTTGTGCTCAACATCCTTATCAGCATCTTGATTGGTCTCCTCCCTGGCAGCTTTGTATGCCTTCTTAGCTTTTTCTTCACCTTCTTTACCATCTTTCTCTACCATACTGTTATATAGTTCTATCTGGAAATGATCATAGTAACAGACAAATGAAAAGACATGTACTTCTTATAAAAGGGAAGAAAGAGCAATAAAACTTCAGTATTTAGCTTTCTAGTTTCCTCATGGCAGTCTATCTAGGACAATGTACATTGTTTGCTAAGATCATGGGAAAAGGACTTTGTTCCACTTGTGGAATCAGCAATTTATGAGATAGTGTGAAGGTCATACTCATGAAAAACTTTTACCGAGACACTCCATGGAAGAGCAAAATGCAAAGAAAAAAGAAAACCATTATTAAATCCACAGCGTTACTACTTAATCTCCCACAAACAATGTTATACATCATATAACTACAATTTGCCGATGGTCTAGTTTTGACATCAAATTTCGGGTGAGCGACATTCAGATACCATCGTAAAATAACAAGGAAAATTTCTACAATTAATCAGGCAGAAGAAGAAAATGAAGAATTTTGTTATCAATAATGCACAGAAAAAGATCTTGTAGTCACTAGTTTTGCACAGAAAAGTTATTTGTATATTCACTAGATTTACACAGAGAAGCTATGGAAAACTTTTTTCATTGGTAAATGTTAAACCAAGGCTATAAAAAAATGATACAACAAATTCATTTATTTGAAGAATTTAGACCTTCAATATATAAATTCGCACTTCATACTTCATACATACAACTTAATAACTTGTACCTCATCATTGACAAGTCTTAGGAACTCTTCACGTTCCCTGCTGACTGACTGAAATAGGCACAGAAAAGGCAAGTCAACCGTCTGAATAATGCCAGCTCATATTTAATATGACACAGCAATTAATAAATAATCTAATAATTGCCCTTACAGATGCAGAAGCTAAAACAGCCAATGCACGACTGAGCTCACAAAGCTGCTCATGTTTCTCCAATGTTTTTGCTTTTGCTTGTTCCTGTGCCTCTTTAGCTGTTGGATCAGTCATTTCTTCCAAAGCCACATCCTTTTGGCTGCTAACAGATTCCTTCATCTTGGCCTGCTCCTCTTCCTCTTCCTCCTCCTCCTCCTATAAATCAATTCAATTGTTATAAACGAGGAAATTAATACATAGCAACCCAGATAAAAGCAAAACTTCAAAAAATTTCAATATATTTATTTAATGAGCTTTCGGAACTTTGAGCAAACATCCTTCTAAACACATAAAATTGTTAGATTTTTGGGCTAACATAAAATACATACAAACCCTTGAGATTTTCTTCCGATTGTCAATTAAAACCTCTATGAAGTGAGGTCCTGTCCAGCTGGGCTCATCCAAAGTTGGCCCCTTTCATCAGAACCCCTTTAGACCAAGAGTAAATTCGTAACATATTTCCCATAGTTATCAACACAAATAAACAGGCATTATTTACATAAAAAGTTCAAAATCTTGTACAGAACAGCTCAAAAGAATATTGAAAACATGAACTGACAGAGAATCTAAATTAAAGCACCACCAACTCCTGCTTCTGCTACCAGCCCAACATTTCCAAAATCCAGAGAGAAATGGTTTGGTGAAGTTGCAAGTAGCAAGGCACTGATATTTCCAACATTTGGTCTCAGCTTTGTGCCAAAATACAAATAAATTGACTGAAGATTCAGTATTGGATGAAGAATTTAGAATAGAGAGCCCACAATTTTTTGCAGAATGATAAAAGTAAAATTTACAGAACTGGATGTTTTTCATTGTGGGTGATTGAGACTTAAAAGGGGAAAAAAGTGAGAAGATTTGGGATGGCTCATAGACGGGATAATCCAGTAGTGTAAAACAGCCCCAGATGGGGGACCATAAAAGAATGAGATAATAAATTGTCAAAATGTTGACTCTTAATGTGAAGCTATGGACAAACCAGTCTTTTATTCGTGGAAACAATCCCACGCATTCAACAATTTCAAATCCGTAATTCAATTTGAAATTATATAATGAATTTTTCTGATAATTAACAAATTTTAAGATAACAGGAAAAAAAAGAGTGAAGTATAAGTCAGTAAATGCATCAATAGACTGCCAAAAAAAGGAAGAGAAGCACTTGGCAGAAAAACATAAACAAACTTAAGTATTAATATGGAAGAAATGCCAGTTCCCAGAGCCAATAAATAGACCTGAGCATGGAAGAAACAACATTTTCTTTTTCCTTAGTAAATTGTAGAAGCATAGAAAGTATCATATAAATAACCTTGATTAGTTCTTCCTGCATTTCTAGGAACTCCAACTTCCTTCTCCTTTCTGAAACAGAATCTTCAGATGGCAAAGCTGTAACCCCAACCATATCCACAACCTCATCCGGCAGTGAGGAGAGTGTAGCTTGAACAGCTTCTTCTGGCCTAACTTTTCCAGACACCGAGAAAGCTCTGCACAGGTCACAAATAAAAGAAATATATAAACTCAGTATTATGTTTTAAACCGAAACCTAACTTGTAAAGCATTATGTTACCTAGAAAGAATCAAAAGAGAAGATGGAACAGAGTGATTGAGTGACAAATCCAGCCAATCACGCAACTGCAAAGAGAAATAATGACTTACAGGTCAGGATAATGGAAGTAGAGAACAATATAACAAAACCTTGAAGCAACTACAGTCATCAGCTTATATGGAAGTTCCAGAACTCAGAACTGAGGTTTACTGCAAAACATAGATCCAATCACGCAACTTCCAAAAAACAATTCTTACACTTGCTGATTACAAAAATTCTTTTAACCCCTTCAGCACCTATTGTCATTTGTATTTAGATGAAGATCATGTTGAAGATAAAGTTGATTTAATGTCAACTCACTTTGCAGAAAGCCATTTTAGAATATCATGAGTAAAAGATATCATAATCCCATAAAACTACTAAAATTGATGTCATAAACTATTATTCTTTGATGAAAACTCTTTCGGGAATAGCCGTAACATAGGGTTATATATTAGGCCACTAGGCTTGAAGTGAATCCAGCCAACTTGGCTTGTTAAGAGACCTGAACAATTATTGGGAATACCAACTCAATGAAGAGGAAGGAAGAGTGGGTTCATTGATGAAAGCACCATAAATGGACAAACTAAGTGCCTATTTGTTTATTTTACTTAATGTTGAATATGACTTGATTAGCTTATTTTGTCATTTAAAGTTGTTTGTTTTATTAGCTTAATGAGAATTTTAAATCAATTCTGACTTAATTAAAGCCCAATTTTTTGGCTTTTTGACTAAATGTAAAAAATCTAAACGGTGTGATTAATTTCATTTTCAAAAATATCCTTACCTATTTAATATATTATATCCCTATCCATATAAAACACATCTCTTTTATTTCTTATCAAATAGCCATCAAATAAAATACGTACTTATTGTAAATGTGTTTCTTTTACATACTTACAACTTCAAAAAAAAGATATCTATATGTCATAAAAAATTACAATAAAATGAGGGTTGACATCATTTTAATATTAAATGTATAAATAAATATTATTTTATTTATATATTTTCATATTTTCTTTTATTAATTTAAATTAAAAATTTATAAGGGCATAAATGTAAAAGTATTGATTTTCAGTTGTTTTTTAATTGAAAAAAACAAAAGTAACAACTTATATTTAGATTTTAAGTGAAAAAAAACAAACAACTCATTTAGATTCAATCATTTAGTTCTATTCAGCATTCAACTCAAGGCAACTATATTAAGAATTCAATCAAAAAAACCAATATAACCCAGGACTAAGAATGTTTTACAGAGCTATCATCATTTTGATATACATTATAAATTCTGTGGTTTCTTTTGAAAGTTTGTAGTAAAGACATGCAACATATATGTTTGAGCATTAACCTGTAGCCGCATTTCCTCCACTGAAAGTAATCCTAGTAAGCCTCGATCTCTACAGGCTTGACGAAGCTCTGCTTCTGAAAGAGACTCCATGCCCTCAGCTTGAATCATCTTATCATCATTCTTAATCCTACCAAGCCCAAGATCATGACCATTATATAGAGCTAGAATTAAATCATTCACTTAAAAATTGTATTGAGGAAATCTAGAAAATCTGGACAGTCTTGGCTTTGTAGTTCTCAAAAATGGCAATATTCTTCATATTTGAGAAATTTTAACATATATGTAAACTTTTCATAAACCATGAATAATCAATTTTAATGAAAATATTGTCTACATTGATTCAAAATATTCACCTACAATAAGCTCAAATCCCTAATATCATGAACAAAATGTAATATTACAAGGTTGAGAAAGCATGTTGGAAGAGTTAATGGTCTAGTTATGAAGGAGACCCACCCAAAAAGATTGATAGAAATTAATACTAATGAACACCAGAACATTTAGAGAAACACAAACCTCTCTACAATTGTCAAAAAGGATCTTCTTCGCCTTAAAATAACATAAAATCACTTCCAAATAGACCACATCCCCAAAGATACACTCTCGCAACCATCTCTAACTTCTCTGTCCTAATTGACTCTTGAATTAGAGTGTATCATGGAACCCAAAAAAGAAACAAAAGAATATCTAGTTCCCCTCATGATGGAGGGAAAACAATTAAATTATTTGGCAAAGCAATCGCTAATGATCAGGTTACCATTGTTCAAAAACCCTTGATCAGTGCGGTCCACCACACAAATAGACTTGTATATACACAACCAAAGTAAAATATATATATATATATATGATCTAACCCAGAAGCAGAACAATAGAAAAAAATCAACAAAAAATGTCTTACTCTTGCAGTCTCTTCCGAAGCATATAACGCAAATATGCATCTGTTCCGTAGGGGCTGATGCCCATGTACTTGCACATATTTACTAAGCGAGGCCTGCATTCAGAAACCAAAACGTCACATTCACCAAATTATCCGTTATACTGACTGAAGGAAAATAGTCATAAACTAAATGGCAAGCAAGCCACGGAAAATTGCAGGAGTGGTTACACAAAACTAACCTGCTAATGTTATCTAAAGTAAGCTCATCATTAAATAGCTTGGCAAAGCCTAAAATTTCATCATTAGAAACACCAGCACCAGTTCTAACCTGTTGAAACAGCAGAATAAAACCTCACGTAAATTACTGCCAGCATGAGAGCAGGTGAAACATAGAGTAAACTCGCTTCCCTTGTCGATGAAAGAAGAAGTTCAACAATTACCTTGTTCATAAACTCATCAAGGTCTTCTGCCGTATTCTTAATTTCTCCACTTCGTGAGTTTTGAACTTCCTTTGCCATTTCTTTCACAGTATCTTGAAGGAACTTTGCATATTCTATTCTTGCATTAAGCCTTCTTTTCAGTGCCTCCTAAAAGTTAAAGAATGATGACTGGAAACTATATTATCCTTGTCAATAGTTCAGTGCAAAACTTACAAGGATTATTAGCTATATTCCTACTTGGATGAGCTTTTGTACCCAGTTTCAGTATCAAGACTGACAAATGCCCAAAAAGAAAAAAAGAAGAAAAAAGGAATTATTTATGAAAAAAATAGCCCAAAAGTTTTCCAGCCATTACCTCTTCTTTCATCTTGTCTTGGAAGGTTGATGGCAACATATTGGGAAATAATTTCAGGAATACTGGTAGCAAGAACTCCATGAAAGGAACTATAATAAAAACTGCAAATGGAACTAGCCTAAAAATATCAGCTGTGGTCCGTGTGAGCTGTTGCCTCTCCCTTCTAGAAAGACCCTTCCCACTGACAAGTTTCAACAGTAACCTTGAGCTTATCCTTACATCAGCCCAAAGTAATTTTGTTCCCAACCAATAGTGTTGCATGGTAGATTTGAATTCATCCTTCCAATGACGAAGTTTCTTAGCCCAGTCTTCCCTAGAAGATAACATAAGATGCAAAATGAGTGTTAAAAGACTGATAAAAGAACAGATCCAACAAAATTGTTCTTGAAAGGCTAAGTTCTGAACCTGCTCATAGAAGCAACAGCTCTCAAAGCGGGACCAATACCCAATAGCATAGCCCATACTCTCTGCATTATAGATTTGGCACTCTTTTGAGTGTCTTGCAACTGCTTAGCTTTCGCTTTAGCTTTTACGGTACTCAAACCTTCAACTGCTTGGTCACACTCCTCTGGAGAAGCTTCATTTACTTGTTTAGCAGACTGTTGCTCATTTGCATCTCTATGATGTTGACCAGCTGTTGCAGTGGACGCATGACGTACAGATTGTAGAACCAGTCCAGCTTGTAATGGAGAAATGAAATTACCCCTCCCAACTCCAATACCCAAATTAGAAATCTGGAGGAAGTTATGTTTCAGAAGATCAACTGTTAAAGGTTTTGATAATTCATCCCTGGTGACTGAAGATAAAACTCCTTCTTGTCTGCGATTACTATCTTCAGACGAATGACTTGAAAATCCAACCAAGCTTGATCCTCGTAGGTTATTAGATGTAATTGATTTTCCATGCTCAAAACTAGAAAATCCCCGAATCAAGCAAGTAGGTTGATTCAGAGAATTGAAAAGGCACCTCTTCCTCCGCAAGATTGCTCTTGAAGTCATTATCACAATTCTCAACAGCTGTGTACAGAGCAACTGTAATGTATCTCATACAGCTACCTGATTTCACCAGTCTGCAACAATAGCATAACCCTCACCATTTACTATCTTCCCCCAAATTTAAATACTTGGTTCTCCAATCATATTAGACAAATAAAAGACTAGCAAACAAAACTGCATATCAATATCAATAGGGATAATATTCAATGGCATCTCAAGCTTCATCCTAATCAGTTGCCCTACATTCAGTCCCCAAATTTACGCTTACCACTTTCTGAAAAACTTAAGTGAGCAAACAAGTCCAATTGAATGAGACTTCATTGCTTAATTTTTTTAAGTACTCAATTGAATTGATGGACTTTACAAAACATCCGATTACATATATGTTTGTCCTCCAAAAGAATAAATTGTACTTATTATCCCCAATATAACTGTCACACTAAAATTAAAAAAGAAATCACAGCCGTCAACTCTGACCAACCGAAACCTATACACATTGAAATAGTTAATGCAGTAAACGAAACAGAATGTTTCTTTCCCCAAACACGAGACATCCGATAATTAACTTGGAACTACGAAACGTTATCACCAATACGTTAAAGCTTGATGCGACAATAGCCCAAATAATTTTTTTTTTTAAAAGTTGAATGTCATTTCAAGAATACTTAAAATCAATGAGAGACTAGACTTTGCAGCACAGAAGTGTTAGAATTTAAATACGGAATTCAAAACCAAAAAAGCTAGAAACACAAATTAATAAAAGAAAAAGGGTCCGTTTATACTTACCCTTTGAAGCTTAAAGGAAGAAGATCAATCAAATGAATGAGTTTCAGAGAAAGAAAGAGTTAAAGGAAGTTTTGAAGTGAGATTTTAGACAGAGAAGTGCGAGCGGAGTCAATTGAGAAAGCAGAAGAGCCTGGACGTCTATTGCTGTGACTAATGGCACATTTCCTTTTTATAAAAAAAAAAAAAAAGAGGCACGTTTCTCTTCTCTCTATCTCAATCAAAAGAAATGTTAGACTCGTAAACAAAAATAATAATAAATATAAAAATTAAGGGTAAAGGATAATTTTATTTTTTAAATATAGTTTAATATTTAATTTTATCTTTATTATTTAAGAAATCTAATTTGTATTCAAGTTCTTTAACATTGTGCTATTTAAGTTGACGATAAAATAATAAATTTGTAACTTAACACAAAAAGAAAATATACATCGACACACAAGATGTCTTATTATAACCACATGTTAAACACTTATTGACTTTTAATAAAAGTCAAATATTTGCCTCATTTGCGCTTAAAATTCCTTCATCTTCTATCATCAAATTCCATAATTCCTTCATCATTTGTCATCAAACTCTCGTAACTTCTCTCAAACAACCTCTTTCAAAGTGCCTGTAAAATTGATTCTATTAAACCCTTGCTAAACTATCATTTGACAAAATGGTTGAATAAAGTCTACCATTTGACAGAAAAGTAAACAAGGAGCACCCACCATTTACAGGCTATTACTTTATTTTCATGGTAAATAAATCGATTTTAATTTGAAAATAGTTCAAAATTTGGTGGGTTCTTAATACATTGTTCACTTTCATATCAATGGTGGGTTCTTATGAAATTATTTTTGGGTTGTCATTGAATTTTTACGTTGTTTGATGGATGGGTTTTGAATATTTTTTCATTATTTTAGGTTAATTTATTCTATTTACAAAATTGCATTTTGATGGTTTCATGATTTATTGAGATGAGTTTGAACAAAAATCTTAGGATTTTCTTGGGCGGATACAATGAGTGTAAGATTTTAAAGTTTTATGGGTTGGAAATCAATAGTCATTATGTGTGTTGCTGCCATTATGTAAAAGGAGTGCTAAAGTGGTTATCATGTAATGCTGCCAATATCTGTATAGTGAGTGCTAATGTAGTTATCATGTACTATATACCCTTATGTGCTTGTTGATGGGCTATTTGTAAGTACTATAAAAATACATTTCTTGTGTTTAATAGGGTATTACCCTGAAAAGATCTTTGTTTATTGATGTTATAATTATAGAGGGCATCTAAAGATGAAGAGTTTATTACCATCGTCGTGAGAGTGTTGGGGTGCAATGACTACACGTACTATAACGAGGTTTACTATTGTAGTTTAATTGCATTAAAGAGTGAGGTGTATGAGAAGCTATTTGAGAGATCTTTATTTCCAAGAAATAAGTTTTAGGCCACTGCCACAATTTCTTAGACAGGGTAAAAAGTGGAATTGAAAAATGATAAAGACTTTGTGGAGTTAATGAATGAGTGCTTGAGAAGGATATGGTTTTTCCTAAATGCTGATTTGGAGGTATTACCATTGAAGTCAGTGACTCCTACGTTATAAAAGGCAACGATTGACAAAGGTTAGTGGTGGCCCTAACCCAAGTATGTAAAGAAAATTGTTATCTAATCCTACCCTTATATTTGACCTTATCCATCCCACTGCTGCTACCCTTGGCCATGCCACTACCACTACCACTGCCCCTACTCCTTATGGAGTTTATGAACGAGTGTTTGAGAATGATGTGATTTTACATGGATGTTGATTTGGAGATGTTAAAGACCTTGTGGAGTTAGTGAATGAGTGCTTGTGGAGTTGTGAAAGATGATAAAGACCTTGTGGAGTTGGTGAATGAGAACTTGAAAAAGATATGGTTTTGTTTGGATGTTGATTTGGAGGTGTTAAAGCCCTTGTGCAGTTAGTGAATGAGTGCTTAAAAAGGATATGGTTTTACTTAGATGTTGATTTGGAGGTGTTACTGTAGTAACCAGTATCCATAATCGGCAAGAATAAGTATTTATATATATATATTTTATTCGTATGTGGTTGATATTTGATTTATGTATTGTTATTAGTAGTGTTTGTATAGGTTAAGGACATACTATTAGTATTGGGTTTATTTGCAAGACTTTAGATTTATTTTAAGGGTCAAATTGTAATACTTTGAAAATTTTGGGGGCAAATTCGTAAATATCAAATATTAGCCTCTTAGTATAAAAATATATTTTTGAAACTCTAATTTACTCATTTTTGGTCGACTACCCCTTTAGAGAGAGAAAAGAGAGAAATAAAGGGGAGAGAAAGAGAAGAAGAAGAAGAAGAAATTAGAATTTTGAATTTTAAGAGGTATATCACAACTATTTCTCAATTTATTAGTGTTAATTAAGTTGATTCCTTTACGTTTTTATTTCTAAAAATATGTATAATTGAGGATTTGATGTGTATTTCGTAAGATATTGTGAGAATTGATGATGATGATCTATGTAGATAGCTTGATAACTCATGATGAATTGTAGAATTTCTACTTGATAGTCTCCTGATCCAATAATTTTATAAATTATTATAATTCGATTCTGATTTTGAATTTTGAGTATATAAAATTAGATATGTTTAGAACTATTTGAGATTTTGAATCGATTGAAAATTTTAGAAATTGAATTTATAGTGAATTTACCAAAATGACCCTGAAATTCTGAAAATTTTCTGTGTGAACAGTATAATACAGTGACAAATAATTTATGATTTACTTAATGATCTTCAAAAATTACGAATTTATGGAATATGATAATTTTATATGTCTAATATGATATACTCAAAATTAAAAATTTAGATCAATGTGGTTAAATTGTTATGATTTTCTAAACAATGTCAGCTCATTGCAGTATTTAATTAACAGATTTTTAAAGCTATAGAATAAAATAGTTTTAAAATAGTTTTGACAGTGATTTTGAAGTAAAATATTTATCATGAATTGAGATATGTGTCAAGAATATTTCTATGGTAGTTTTATAATTTTTAACTTAGTATATGATTTTATAAAATTGGGATATTGAATACTGTTTAGTAAATATCTTGATCCTGACAGGATAATAATTTGGATTTGATGGTGTTTATAGAATGGATTGTGTCAGAATTATGATATAATATTCATACATAAGAAGAATATATGAGTTAAGAATGATATATTCTGATTTTGGAGTAATTGGACATCATTTGCTATATAAGAAAATTTTATTAAGTGTAAGTGGTCAGAATGATAGGTTTTGAGAAACTAAGTAATTAGACCAATTTGATGTAATAAGTGCAATATTTATAATTTTGTAAGCTATTTAAAGTGTTTTGTGTGAATTGTGAGGCTTATGAAAAGATTAATCTCCATTGATAGGTTAAGGATAATTAAGTCTTGTACCCGAAAGTGCTAAGAGGTAAGTATACTAGACTTTTACTGAAATCACAATAAACATAGTAATTATCTATTTATGATATTTTAAATTTGCTTAGAAATATGTTTATATTATGTCAAAGTATATTTGATATAAAATGTGAAAGAAATATGTTTATGAATGTGAGCATTGACATTGAGCATAGACATACAAGTGTTTTTGAAAGTGAGCTTTCAAAGAAGATGTGTTTAACAAAGAAAGCTTTTGAAGTGTAATATGTCAATGAGAAATTTTTGTGTTTTGAGGGTACTTGAACTTACTGTTAACTTAGTAGGCATTTTATGTGATTTGTGGAGCCTTTATGTGTGGCCTTTCCTTCGAGATTGGTATATGTTATGTGTTCCGTATGTAGGGAGGATCCTATTGGTACCTAAAGGAAGAGTGAGTCATCACAATCGTGTGGTGGCGTATTGGTGCATGTGAAAGAACTCACTGATGATCAGAGTGAGGGTTTGGCTTTTAACTTCAGGTATGAGCATTATATATTTGTAATTTAAAAACCTTACTTGTATTATTCCTCTCATACGGTATGTCACCTACGAGTGACATTTGGCTCATTATGTGATATGTAAGTCCTATTAAGTAGTAGTTGAGTGATGGTATTCCTATTATATGTTTTGAAAGAATGTGTAAGCGCTTACATGATATGTGATTTGATAAGATTATGATTTTGATTGATCACAGCATATCATACATATGCATTGTGTACATATATGTATTTGTATTTGATATATGAAAATCTAGTATGCTTACTGAGTTTTATACTTATTATAGTTTATGGTGATTTTAGGTAAATAAGGTACATGTGTGCTTAGCGGATTTGGTAAGGCTTCTGTTGTTCCTTGGGTTCCCTAAGTTGTTAGGTTGCTGAGTGTTTTATTTGGGGATACGTGGGATAAGATATTTGATTTGTCCTTATTGAATAAATACTTATGTATTATTTTATTGTGTATGGTTGGATTTGGTTTAAGTTTCACCAAGTGTGGTTATTGGTTGATTTTAAGTAAGAATTTGCAATGAATATATTTTGGGCTTTCGGTAACAAAGTTGCTACTGGTGACGTAGTATAATGTTAATCTTTGAGAAAACTCTGCATTTCTTTGGTTTATTAATTGTCCCAGTCATAATTCAATTGTTATAATTTTGAAAGAAATTGAAATGAATGTTTAAATATTATTGAATGAATGTTAGTGATGTTGTGTGTCAGATCTTTTGGGTCTGAGGCGTAACAGTTACCACTAAAGTCAATGAGTCCTCTACATTATAAAAGGGAACGATTGACAAAGGTTGGTGGTGGTCTTGGCCCAAGTAAGAAGAAAATTTTGTTATTTAATCCTACCTTTTCCTTTGACCCTGGCCATGCCATTGCTACTACCGTTGGCTATGGCACTGTTACTACTACTGGCATGCCACTATCACTACCTCTAACCTTACCCCTGCCCCTACCCCTACCCTTGCCCTTGCCCTTGACTCTAGCCATGCCATTGCTTCTCAAGTGTACCAAGGTTTCCAATCATAATAGCACCATTACACTCCAATCAATCCCACTACCACCAATGATTGCTAATCTCAAGTGTACCAAGTTCATAATGAAATACCAATAGCCCCAGCATAACAACCACAATATCACAACCCAAGCTGCCCATAAATGCAACACAACTCTAGTATTTATGAGGGGAAAGCATTCTGATCGGTCAGTAACCAAGATAAAGAAGTGTCTTCAGATGATACCAATGCTAAAGATAATGACCAAGACAAAGGGAATGACCAAGTGAGTGACTAATAGGGACTTATAAAGGCTATTATTTCTATGTTATCAAACTTATATTTTTCATTAAATAATTGATTATTTGGCTATTTATTGAGTTTATTGATAAAATATATACTTTTAACCTACAACATAAAGATTCTCAAAAATCAGATGAAAAAATAGAAGAAAATGGCCTAGCGTCATGGCATCTGAGATAAAGACCCTAGTACCGTAGCGCTCAAGTAGAAGAACATGGGCTAAATCCTAGGTCTCAGTGCCACAGCACCCGAAACAGAGAGTTTAGCATCAAAGCACTCAGAAGCCAACACCACAGCGTCTATACAACTAAAAAGGAAATTTACTTTTGTTCCCTATTATGACTTAGACTCTAAGCTATATGCCTCTAAGATTACGAAGACCTATAAAAGATCACTTTTTACAGCCAATATCATAGCACAATAGAGGGAAGTCAAGAGCAAACATAACAACTTTTCAAGAGAGATCAAAATAAGGAATTGAAGATTGAAGGATTAAAGATTGCGCAATAAGCAAGAGAAAGAAAGAGGTAATTCAGGGCATTAACATTGTTTTAATTTTGTTCTTTTCTTTTATTTTATGTCTTTATTTACTATATCTTTGAATTCTTTCTTTGAAACTCTTAAATTCATCATGAACTAATTTTCTTTATCTAGGGTTCAACTTTTGAACCCAATATGTAATTGAATTTTATTATTTCTCTTATTTCATGAACTCAATAAAGACAAATTGTTCATTCTATCTTATGCTAATGCTTTCTTTATTTTTGACTAATATATTGATTCTTTGAGGAACCATAATGAACTCGATAGAAAAATTTATATGGTTAGCCTAGGATAGTTTGATATATGATTATAAAATAACTACTATAAATTTCATGTATGATAAAAATATACCTATATGGCATATATGGCATTACTAGACTTGTTCTTAATGATTTTTATAATATTCTGATTACCATAGACATATAAGTAATTGTTATGATGAAAAATAGTTATTCGCCCATCGACAGAGGCTTTAGCAATATTAGAGTTCTAGGCAACAATTCGCTATTGAGTGATTAAATAAGAGAATAATAGGTTTAATGAAATATTGAGGGACAAGTTGAAACCCTAGATTCTTTTCATATTAGTAAATTCACATCTTTATATGCTTATTGCTTAATATTAGGTTTATTTTAATAAATTTAGATCAATTAAAGATTATTCAATTTTAAGTTTGTCTAAATAAAAGTTAAGTAGAATTAATTTTAGTACTTGATTAGAATAATTAGATTATATAAGTCTTCGTGGAAATGATACTTAGACTCAATTCCTATATTATTGGATACGATAGTGTACACTTGTGCTTAACTAAAAATCGCACATCAATGACATTGATCGTAAAGGCATCCCATCCATTATTAGGCTACTAATTAGATTATAGAGACTATTCCTTAATCTCCTCATTAGATCAAGATTCTAAAATTTGAGATTTTAAAAGATTAATGGGCAAAGATTATTTTTGCCAAGGTCACCAAGAGGAACCTAACTTGCATATTGATTAGAAGTTTGATAGAGTTGAGCACTTTAGAAGTACTTTGAAGAAATATTGCATTAGGGAAGATTTTAAAGTGGTTCAAATAAAAAAAAAAGTCTTGCAGAGGTCAAGGATAGGTGTAAATGGCCAAAATGCCCATGGTTCATTTTTGCAATAAAAGTGAAATCATAGATTATATTTAGAATACAATAACTACAAGAGGATCATACTTGTGATAGGGTGTTTAATACAAAAGAAGTTAAAAGTGCATAGATTGATTTACATTTTATTGATGCCTTAGGGAGTAACCCAAAAATGCCATCTAAGGCAATAAAGAATGAGTTGAAGCAAAGGTTTGGCATACACTGTAGTTTACCAAAGGTTTTCAAATCTAAAGGGATTGTTCTAAGATAAGCTAATGGGATCATGCCTTATCATATCAAAGGCTAAGAGATTTTGCAAATGTGTTGATAGAAAGGAACCGTAGTATATTAGTTAAATGCAAGTAGTTGTGAGTGTTAAAGATGGTCTAATTAGGTTTAAGAAATTTATGTTCATTTTTTTAACTTTAAAAGATGGCTTCCTTCTAAGTTGTAGAGGGTCTATAGGACTAGATAAGTGTCATTTAAAGTGCCTGATAGAGGAGTTCTATTATTTGTTGTGAATAATGAGATTTTCCCTTCAGTAGTGTGTGTGGCTGAGATTGAGAATAAAGATATATAAGGCTAGTTTCTAGAGATCCTTAGGCAATGGCTTCACATTGATGATAAGCATTTAGTTACCTTCATGATTGAGTGAAAGAAAAGGATACAACAAGCATTAGCAACTCATTAGCCTAGATCCCTAATTAAATTTTATGATAGGTACATCGTCCCAAATTTAGGAAACAATGGTTAGATTAAAGATTCATGCCTTTATTTTGGGAGGCATTAAATGCCACTAAGAAATCAATCTTTAGTAGAGTAATAAATAAGATTAAGAGTGCAAATATGACATATTCATGCTTTATAGCATGATGTAAAGCGTGCTCATGTGATTAATAACATGACATATTCATGAAATAATTGATTAAATGTTCACAGAGGCTCACATATTTTGACTTTGCTAGAGATCACAAGAAATAAATTAATGAAAAGATTGAGAAAAGGGCATAAAAAAGTAGTGCAATGGGAGGGAGCACTGCCATCATTAGTGAAAATGAGGTTTGATCAATTATGAAATTATGTAAAATTTATAAACGTAATAGATGCTATTGGGACTAAGTTTGATGTTATAGATGGTTACCAAACTTTTATTATGAATTTGGAAACAAAGACATGTAACTATGGTGCTTACTAAGTCAGTGGCATCTTATGTAGGCATGTTTTGCCTTATCGTAATCATAGGAAAGAATTTATTAATGATTATTTAGATCCTACACTTACAAATGAGGCTTATTTGAAAATGTATACTAGTGTGATTCATCCTCTGGCTTATCAATCTAATTGGCCAACAATCGAAGGCCCACAAATTCAACCACTTGAGATAAAAAGAAAGGGCCTAAGACTAGTAGAAAGAGTAAACCATAAGAAATGTTAAGCAAGCAAGATGTGAGCAAGAAAGGTACCATAAGATGTGGTAAGTGCAGTCAATTTCGCCATAATAAAAGGAGTTGTAATTTCTAGCCTTTTACAAGCCAAGTAATATACATTTTAATTGATTAGTCTTGTTAATTTTTGACTTAGTAGAACATAATTTAATTTTTCATTTGGTAGGGATCAGAGTCTTCAGCTAATGCAGCCAATGCTGAGACAAATTCCAATGTGCCTTCAACCTAAAAAATTGCAGATACAACAAGAAGTGATTCAAAGTGTCTATAGAACATTTCAAGAAAACATTCAAATCTCTTAGGAGGAGTTAGTCACATAGCTACATTTAAAAGGATGGGTAGAGGCAGAACAAATCAATCTTAAAAGAAACACATATATTTCATTAGCAATTTTATTTGACATTCTTGTTTGCATTACACTTTCTAACTAATTATAACATATGCTGCCAGTCCCAAAAAGGTAATGAATACTACTATAATTATCAAAACAAAAAGTCATTGTTTGGTCACTACATCATTGCTTGCATGTCTTCTAATATGGATTTCTTAATCTAGATCATAAGAATTAGATACATTTTTCCTTATGCACAAGGTGACTGTTGTTATTATAAAAAATTGCACTTGCATTAAACTCCTCCAGTCTGAACTTTCAAAACCTGTAAAACTTACATCCTATATATGCACCTGAAATATAGCTTATTTATGTTTTCTTTGGATTTTGATATTCCTACATATGCTCTTTCATTGTATTGACAAATTCTATTTTAAATTTTATCAAATGTCCATTAACTTGATAAAACTTGCTATAAGAACTGATAAATGATTTAGAGCTAGAGCTTTGCTACATGGTTGAAGATTTTATAGCTTTTGTATTGCTAACTTGATAGATGTAGTACTGAATAGAATATCCTATGACCTAAGAATATAATTTTTAATTGTTAAACAGTATACTTTTATGGGTTTATAACTATATTTTTGAAATAGATTTACTGAATTAAGTATTAAAAAAGTGCTTTTAGCCTATTTATACACGCCTAAATCGAAGGAAAAATTGATGCAAACACAATGATTATAATAAACGGCTATAAAAAAGCTAATAATAAGTGTAAAATGGCCAATGTTTTCCTACAAAGATGCCCAATGGTTCACATACTGTTGGGGCTTTTTTATTCTTTAAATATTTTTTTGTTTTTGCTAATATGTCAATTACTTTAACATCATTTTCAACTAACATAATAATTTAGAGTAAAATTATTATTATACAGTAAAATTATATTTTTCGTCAACTTAAACGGTAAAAGGTTAATGGACTGGCACAAAATTGAGATTTAAAAAATAATAGGGATAAAATTTGGTATTATGACATATTTATACATGGCAAGTGGGCTGTGTTGTGCCTATACTGACTAATGATAATAGAGAAATTGTATTTTATTACATATATTTTTTGAAAAGTATTTAATGATGCGACATTATCATGTTTATGTGTCTCAACCTTCTATTACTTTGACTTGTATATAATATCATTGATTTTGTTTGTTAAATATAGAGATGATCTCATGTTTTCTGATATATGTATTATTGTAAAGATTAAATTCTAAAATTATTTGAGAAAAAATTATAGATTATTTTTTAGTGCAACAATAATAGATCCTAGAATCAATTGATCTAGTATAAAAAGTTTAGTTTTAGGAATTTTAAAAAATTTAAATTCTGAACTTCTTAAGATTTTAACTAAATTTATAATTTTATCATATAATTATTCATTTTTGATGAAAATAAATTTGGATCAATTTTATCTATAAAAAAACTAAATGAAAAGCCTATTTATGATCAGGCTGCTTTGAGAATTTTGTTAAAAGGTTATAGAAAATTGGTTCTAGTTTCATTGTTTCTACGACTTTTGAATTGAAAAGAATTATTGTCATTGACTACTCTTTTATGTTTAGTACACAACAACAAAGAGAATTTGATATTTTTTCATAGTAAAAATCAAACAAAAGGGTTTATCCTATGTTATCCATCATGACTCAAAATTTACTAACTCCCCTGATGTCTACTATAACATCGAAATTTATTTTTTAGCACAGGGGGTAGGATATTAGATAAAAAAACGATCAAGATTGACATGTTAAGAGAATTTCATAACATTGAGATTTGATCATTTGAAATAGAAATTTATAATTTATTAGAAATAGTTGAATTCACAAATAATAAATAGTTCAACAAGTGTCAACTTAGTTGGGATGTATTGTAACTATAGTGATATAAATTTGATTATTTATTATTTTATTTGTATCTAATAATTTCATATTTGAAATAACATCAATAAATTTTTTATCAACCCATTGTATTTGCAATTTCAATTATGATTGTAATACAATTCTAATGTAATATAGTTAACTTACAATTAATAATTTTAATTATTATTACAATATTTATAATTACAATTAAAATATTATAAGAAAAGTAATTATAAATATTTAAAAATTAATTAAAATATCTCAAAAATTAATAATTAATTTGTAAATCGACACAGGCCCTTAGGCTTGATTTGTGCCAAGCCCATGATGAGTCATGCCTGACATGGCACACTGAGCTACAATCTATCGCTAAGTACGACATGACTTCTTGGGCCACCTTGTTAGGCTAGGCTGGGCTACAAGCCCATTTTTCATCTCTAACCTTATTCGAAGGATAAAATTGTCCTTTAGTAAAAAATTAAGTAATAAAAACTCATTTATACCATTTGACATGTTATAATAAGATTGGTTAATTTATTATCACATCATTTATTTAATTTATTATTTTTTTCTTATTTATAATTTCAATTATATTATACTATATTAAATAATATAAATGGATTTGAATGATTAATTTATAAATTCTCTAATAGCGTCATAATATAACTTTATATCTTAATTTTATAAACATTATCTATTTACTATCTTGCTAAAATTATAATTTAAAAACTAGTGGAGCAACGCATTTCACATTTATTCATTTTTAAAATTCTTTTGAAGAATTTTTTTAAATGATTGTAATTTTTCTTTCTTTTATATTCAATTATTTACATTAGATATTATTAACTAATAAATTATTTATTTTTATTATAAAAACATGCTGCAGCAGATGGAGGTTTAAGGGTAGTTGGTTTTTCAGCTTAATGATTAATTTGGCTTAATTTATATTTAAGTTGTTTGTTTTTTTTAGTTTATTAAAAATTTTAAGTCAAATTTAATTTAATAGAAAAAAAGTAAAATTGTTGACTTTTTGGCTTAATGTAGAAATGTGAATAATATTACAAACAACTTAATATTTATTTTTTAATATTAAGCAAAATAACAATCAGGTCAAACAAATTTAACTATTTAGCTACATTCAGCATTAAGTTATATTTAAATTCAATTTAAAAAAAAGCACTAACTTAAACTGCCATATGATTAAAGTCTTTTGTACCCATACTTGAGGTAAGAGTAGGCACAATACAAATTGATTTGATTTTTTTAGAATTGAAATGAACCAAAAAGTTTTAAAAGTTGAATTTGACCAAATTATAAATGAGGATTAAACCAGTTGACTGATTCAATCCAATTTATTTTACTTCCATCTCTTAAATGTTTGGACTGAATAGTTTAGAAAACAAATATATCATTGAATTATAAAGATTTAAAAAAAAAAGTTAAATGGGATGAAAAATCTTATACACGAAATACCAATCATTGTCTCTTATTTTTATTTGAACTCGAGTGGTTCAGGGCGTTAAACACATTTACCACAAATCAAACTATGCTCAAAGGACACCTTACACAAAATTAAAATACATATATAAACTATTTAATTTAAAATACATATTAGTTTACAAGTCCATTTTGATTTAAAATAACACTAGAACTTATTTTAATAGCCCTTCATGCACAAACCGCAATCTCTTTATTCAACTAACATGATTTGTTTTGATTTAATATTTTTTCATTTTGTATTGATGTTTTTGTCCACCTCTATTTAAAGATTTTATATTCGGTCATCATATTGTGCATATTTTTTACTTATAAAAAAGTGCACATTATCATAACAAGTAATATAATAATTGAGTCCAAATATCATTTCCACAAAGATGTTGTTTAACATATTCTTTGCTACTACTAAAATTAGAACTCCTTACCTTTATTCAAACAAAGGTTAAATTAATTAAAAAGCTGAACTAATATAATTTAATTAAATAAGCAAAAGAAACTAAGCAAATAAGTGATTCACTAGTGAAGAAAGAACGGGTTACATTTTATCTCCTAATACTTTATTGAACCATTTAGCCTCTTGTCTTAATTTCTTAATTATAAATTATTAGCTAGATCCCTAATCTCATTATAAGCCTTTGTCGATGGTTAAATGACTATATCTTATCTGAACAACTACCTATATATCTATGGTAATTAGATAAAGATAAAACTTATTAAGGACTGATCGATTAACACCATATATGTCATATAGATATATTTCTATCTTATATAAAACTCATCATTATTACCCTATGATCATATATCATTTTACCCTAGACTAAACACGTAAATTCCTCTATCAAGTTTATTATGATTCCTTAAACAATCAATATATTGGCAATATATAAAGAAAGCATTAAGTATGGTTAGAATGAATAATTTAATTTATTGAGTACATAAAAATAAAAGAGATAATAAAATTCAACTGCATATTAAATTTAAGAGTTGCAACCCTAGATAAAGAAATTTAGTTCATGATGAATAAGAGAATACTAAAGTGATAATAAAAAATATCATTAAAAAAAACAATGAATCTAAGATAACAGGAAAAAAAAAAGAGTTTAAACAAGATTGATAGCCCTGTATTTTAGTTTCTTTCTCTAGCTTGCATCATAATTCTTCTATTCAATCTTCAATTCTTGCCTTAATCTCTCTTGAAAGCTATTTTTGCTTATTGCTCTTGCTTGTATGTCTTTTTAGTTTTTTTTTTATAAGTCTTCGTAGCCTAGAAGTAGGGTTTCTTTGAGTCTAAGTCTAATTGAAACTTTTTGAAATTTTTTCTTTTATTGCGCGAGTGCTGCGGCGCTGGCTTCTAATTGCCACAATGCTAGACTCTCTAACTTAAACACTACGCTGCTAAGTTTTAGTTTTTGCGGCGCTAAGACTGAAAAATTTATAGTTTGGCTTTTTAATCATGTGTTGTGGCTATAACTATAGAGTGCTATAACACTGGGTCTCTCAGTTGAGTGCCATGACGCTGGGGTCTCTGAGTTAAGCACTGTTACATTGAATATAGTATGCCATAGCACTAGGTCTTTTGTTGGAGTTTGTGCTTATGTGCGATTCAAATTATTATATGAATATTTATATTTAATATTTATGCAATGAACATTTCAAATAAATTGTTTATAATTAATTATATGGTACTAAGTTTGTACATTTCAAACATTGTAAATCTCAAGAAGTTTAGATCTGATCTAAAGGAGTTTAGGTGAGCGCTACGAGTTAGCATTCTAAAGAACTAGAACCTTGTCTGAAATAGGGACAAAGACCTGAGAATATATTAGTAATGAATAGTTGCAAGGAGTACAATTGGTGATAAGAAATGTCATTGCATAGTATGTGCTCAAAAATATCGTTCTTGATCTATAATTACCAACACGGATCGATTTTCTTCCGAATTAATGTGTGTCTATATCTAGATTGTCCAGACAGTTAGTCTTAGTAGACTGTGGGCATAACGGAAGCTCGTATAAGTATATAGGTATTCAGTGAAGACTGGATACTGAACAGACTCATAAGAACCTCCAATAGATAGGCCATAGAGCCGTCAATAGAGGGTCTTCTCAAATTGGGTAGTATTCGTGGTCCTTCAACCTGAGTACCACAGTGGGTTTGTGACTGATCCATTATAATTTGATTCTATATATGTCTGAGACTTTTTATGGTCGTACCTTTGAGTGTTATTTGGTATGGTTCGATGCTCATAAAGCCTAATGTGCATAGATATAGGATCTGTCAGCTCATATAGGTGAGTTGTATATCCTTATGCTCCAAGATTATATTTTAGAAAATCTCATGGGCATCAGTAGAAACCCCAAAAAAGAGTTTTTTATAGGGTTAAACAATATCGTAAAGGTGTTTGCGGATATTGTTTATGAAATATAAATTTGGACATAAGTTCATGGTCAAGCATATAGAGATTTGACTATGATGATCTATGTTTCTGCTCTTTTGAGATATATGTGACAAATGGACTATACGAATATGTTATAACCTTAACTTGTATGGTTTAATGCGTTATTATGTAATATCTGTAACATGTGTGCAGGGTATCATTTACGGATTTAAAAAAAAGTTTCGTAAGACAAATAGGTATGAAGTTGGAGTGTCCTACAATATAAAGTGTACTCATTGAGCACTAGGGTAGCGAACTAGGCTAAACAGTTTGATTTGAATTTTTTTCAAAAAGCATGGTTTATTTTAATATCTCTTGGGAAGCACACTTGTCAAGATTTAAATGTTAAATCTATATTTTATTAATTAATGTTGTTAACTAATAAAATCTTGACAATTGGCATTATACATGGATAAATAAGTAGACACTTGACTTTGTGCATAGAAAAGTAAGTGGATACTTGATTTTTTACATAGTATTCTTAAGTGACACATGACCTTCATGGATGGCATTTATGAGACAAATGCCTTTTGTGTGGATTCTTAGCGGACACTTGTCCATGTGAAATAAATAAATTTTAAACAAAGGAAAGGGTTTTTATTTGTTAAGGGCAATGTATGCCATTCGGCCATAAGGACTTCAATCATATGAATGAGTTCATTTTGGTAAATAAAGAGGGTGAAAATTTGGCCATGTGAGAATTTGACTTTGAAATTATAATATTTTAGTCCTTTTTTCATTCTCTGCAAATTTTGAGAGAAAGCTTAAGTGTTGAGCAATCAAAAACACTGTTGAAAATTTTTAAAGCTATTATTTTAGCTTCACAATTACACCAGATTGTGGTGGGCTAAAATTGTCAAAGATTATACTTCAAGGTGACCTCCGAATCTTGAATTCTTCACTGAAGTTCTTCAAGGGTGAGTATTCTCAGTGTAATTAATCCTAATATATGTGTATTTGTTGAATAATGTAATACAATTTTGCTATGTAAATGTGTGCTCGTCCTTGAGCAAAGCAAAAACAACAATAAATAAAATAAAATTGAAAAAAAATGAATAGATGATTGGTGCCATACTAGTTAAGCGCAAGCACATACTATCGTATAAAGTAATATGGAGTTAAGTCTAAATATCGTTCCCACAGGAATTATATGATCTAATTCTTCAATCAATTCCTAAAATTATGTCTACTCAACTTTTATTCCAAGAAATCTAAAATCTGAAACTTAATTAATTAACCTAATTTTATCAAATTAAATTAAACCTAAATAACAAACAAACAAAGAGATAAATTCGCCAATTGATAATAATTTAGGGTTTAGACTTATCCCTTAGTATATCATTGGATTCATCAACCTTCTTAGTTAATTCTTTAATATAAATTGAATTACTTAGACACTAATCTCATTACAAGCCTCTGTCGATGGTCAAGTAATAATATTATGCATTCTAACAATAATTATATGTCTATGCCAATCAGAATAAAATGTAATTTATTAAGATCAAGTCTAAATTATACCATACATGCCATCTAGGTATATATCTATCCTACATGGAACTCATAATACTATAGAAAAAGAGGATTCTTGGGTTTTTCCTCCTGCTGCGAAAGCATTTATTCTTCAGTTCATTGTTACCCTATGATCATGTATCAAACTAAATTAGGCTAAATGCACGAATCTATTTGTCAAGTTCATCATGGTTTCTCAATCATTCATAATATTGGCTAGATATAATGAAAGCATTAAACTCAAAAATAGAATGAATCAATTGTATATATTTAGTTCATAAACTAAGAATTAATAAAATCCAACTTCATATTGGGTTCAAAAGTCTAACTTTGAAAATAAAAATCAGGTCATAATGAAATAAAGAGTTCTAGAGCTTATCAAGAATAACATCATAAAAAACTAGAAAAATAAAGAGTTGAAGAGATAAAATTAATTCTTCTACAGTCTTCAATTTTCTAGTCTTCTTGATTCTCTAAAAATTGCTCTTTTTCTTTCTTCTTAATTCTTGAATTAGGCTTTTTGATCTTCTATTTATAGGTTTTATGTCTTAAAATTAGGATAAAACATCAAATACAAATTAAATTAGAATTACTATTTATATGGTACTATTTATAAGTAATTTTTACGTGCACTGTTCATGCATTATTGTTCATGCAGTGCCACGACGTTGGATTTTGGGCATTGAGGGGCTGTACACACTGTTTTGCATACCGCAACGCTCATTTTTAGGCACTACGATGCTGGTACTATAGATCGTTACTATAGCTGGGTATTGTAGCAGTTCAATATTTTGACTTATTTTTATTCCTATTTACTCCATTGACTCCAAACTTACAAAATAATAATAAAATACATTAAAAAGTCAAATAATCTTAATTTCAATGAACGAATATTAAGCTTGAAAGATGAAAATATTAGACCTAATTAATCCTTATCAATGGGTTAATTAGATATTTGCTAATTGGTCTCAAAGATTGTATTACGCCTATAACTCTTACGAATTTTTAAACATTTTAAAGAATTCCATATGCCCATTTATCATGCTTATCTTACCCTATAAGTAATCATTTAGTGTGTGTGTGTTTGTATAATTTTTCTTATTGTCAACTGGTTGCACCCAAAATAATTTATGTATATAAGAATGTTAGGGTTCCTCTAACAATCTATAGGCTTGCTTTTTATAACACTCTCCACTAATGTAGGATAAAATATAATTAAGGATAAATAGGACTTTTAAAAGCTTGTAATGTATCGCTATGGTAAAGGTGAGGAAAAGTTGGAAAATTTTAAGTTTAATCCATACCATAACAATAATTTTCTTGTTTATAGATTGTTTAACCTTTACTTCTTTCTCAAGGATCACCCAAAACTTAAATTGGTTCCTTCTTTGCTATTTTGCTGCTCACTATTCTTTCTTTCTTTTTTTCTTTACTAAGGGAGTAAGGTGGCCGCTACCATATTGAATATGTGGTCAAGATGTAGAAAGGGCAGTGGGCAATGTATGTTATATGTGAGCTGATGGAATTAGGCCCTACTGGCCGCTAGTATATTGGATTTATGATATGGTGCTACTATCTAGTGGTTGCTCAAGATGTAATAGGTCCTTGGAAGGGTCCCATTTAATTTTAGCCTAGCACAAAATGCTGTGACAAGAGATGGACAATAAAAGCTCATCTTTGTCTGACAAGAGACGATATCGATCGTCTTTTTGGTGAGAAGGGCATAAAGTAGAATGACATGATGCTTGGTCACACTACGAATTTGTGTGATCGACATAAGACGTGCTACAATAAAATATGCCATGCATTGGTTTCTCAGTTCATAAATTTGGCAAAGAAGGAAACATTTTTGCTCATAAACATCTTTCATTTGGCTTATTCGATACCTAAGTGCCAAATAATGGCCTCACAATTCGGCTCCTTCAATAACTTATGATAATAAGCGCGTGAGATGCTTAATAGGTCGAAGAAGCAGTTAATGGCAGTACTTGTGATGGTTATGTCTCTTCTTCTTACTTTCACTTTCAAATCTCGGTGGTCAGAAGTGTTGGCATAGAATTCCTGGGCAACTGGAAGGATTGTAGCTTTAGGATGAGCACATAACTTCTGACACCCCCGTTCATTGATAATTCACTTGATATTTGAGAATTGACCATCTGGAATATTGAAGTCTCAATTTGGAATGGTGGTTCATTTAACCACAAATTTAGTATGCCGTTCAAATGCCGTTTAAGATACAAACTTGGTTGTATCATAATTGGCAGATGTTGATGCCAAAGTTCAGGACCATTTTATGGCTATTTGGCAAAGAAACAATACTTGAAAAAAATTGCACACTCCTAAATCTTTGAACAATAATTACAAATTTAACTCTTCCTCAATTTCTTGTAATGCAATGAGCAATAATACTCCCAACAACACTAAATTATAAGCTAAACTCAACAATTTTATTTATTTATTAATAATCCACCAATGGACAACCTATAGGCTATGTATCAATCCAACATAACTCCTTAAATACTTCCTCTTAATAGATATTATAAGGATTAATCGAGTGAGGAATGATGAATTTGTACCTTCAGTGAATGATTGTTGCCCAAAATCGATAAAAGGGAGGTTTGGTGTTCTTAGAGTGATATTTTAAATTTGGATGAAAATGTTTATTGTTGTAGGTTAATTTTGGGTTCATGTTGATTTTTGAATTTGGTTTGGTGGTTAATTAACTGTGTTTTGATCAATATTTTAGGGGTTAAGAAGTTAGGGTTAGGATGAGTGTTTTTGTGTTTTTTTTAGTGAAAGTGGGAATTGTGGCCACATTTAGGAATTTTGTACTATTTTTTTGAAGTAGCGCTGCGGCCTGGCTTTAGCACCACACTGCTGAGAACGTATTATCGCAGCACTAGGGCCTGGGTTTGAAGTCTACTAACCCTAGTGCTCAGCACTGGTGTATGGGCACTGTGATGCTAAGGTCTCTGACTTTAATGTCGCAACACTAAATTCTTGTCACGCGGCGAGGAGCTCAACTTAACACTCATCATTTTTTATAAATTAAAATGGAAGTGCTAAAACACTAAAACCAATAAAGGATATTTTATTTGGGTTGCCTTCTAATAAGTGCTTGATTTAACATTGTCGGCTTAACATAGTGCTCTTTGTCTATCTTGGCTTAATCAAGTTGATAGAGGTATTTTGACGATCAATTTCTCTTCTCCAGTAGTATTTTAATATTTTGCCATTGACTTTAAATGTTTCTTGGGTTGTTTTATCTATGATCTCAATGGCTTTATATGAGTATACCTTGGTGATGTAGAATAGCTTGAACTATCGCGACTTGAGTTTTTCAAGAAAAATCTTCGATCAGGAATTGTATAACAATACCTTCTAGCCTAATTCGAATGTGCACTGTAGAATTCTTTTACTGTGTCACCTATTCACTTTTTCTTTGTATGGCTTGGCATTTCATATGCTTGCATTTGAAACTCATCTATTGCGTTGAGCTGTAATAAGCATTTTTCTCCAGCTACTTATAGATCAAAATTAAGAGCCTTGATGGCTTAATAAGCTTTATGCTCTAATTCAAACGGAAGGTGGCATACCTTTCCAAAGACTATCCAAATAGGGAACATCCCAATGTCATTTTGTAAGCATAATGATATGCCTAGAGTGCATTATATAAGTGCATCACCCATTCATTTCGACTTGGCTTTACTATTTTCTTTAAGATTCTCTTGATTTCTCTATCGTAGACTTCAACTTGCCCACTTATCTATGGATGATATGTGGCAATCTTATGTTTGACCCCATATTTTTGTAACAGGGATGAGAAGTATTTGTTGCAAAAAAGAGAGCCCTCATCATTGATGATAACTCTTGTGGTTTCGTATCTTTGAAGATGTTCCTCTTGAGAAATTTTATCACCACTTTTGCATCATTAGTGGGTAATTATATAGCTTCTACCCATTTGGAGACATAATCTACAGTGACAAGGATCTATCAGTTATTGTTTGTGGATTTGAAAAGTCTTATAAAATCTATTCCCCTAACGTCAAAGAGTTTTACTTCCAATATGTTCTGAAGAGGCATCTCGTATCTTTTGGAGATGTTTCCAACTCTTTGGCACCGGTAAAACTTGCAAGAAAGGAATGTGCATCTTTAAATGAAGTAGCCCAATAAAAACCAAATTACAATACCATTGTTGCAATCTTTTCTCCTCTAAAATGTCCACCACAGAAAGAGGCATGGCAATGGTAAAGGGTATTTTCAATCTCTTCCTTCGAAATGCACCTTATAATTAATTGATCTGCAAATTGCTTGAAGAAGAAAGGTTTATCCTAGAAATAAAAGTTTACATCATGTAAAAATTTCTTTCTTTGCTGAAGTGTTAAATCTAGAGGAAGAATGCCACTAACTAAGTAGTTGACATAATCAACGTACCATGGTATCTCCTTGTACTGTGTTTCCAAGAGTTGTTCATCGAGGAATATTTCATTGATCATTGTCGTTTCTTTGTCTTGATTTGGATCTTCCAAATGGGATAGATAGTCTACCACTTGATTTTCTGGACCTCTTTTGTCTTGAATTTCCATATTGAACTCTTGCAGCAATAAAATTCACTTAATCAACCTTGGTTTTGCATCTTTCTTTGTGATTAGATATTGGATGGCTGAATGGTCCATGAAAACTATCACCTTGACTCCAATGAGATAAGATCGAAATATGTCAAATGAAAAGACTACTTTAAGAATCTCTTTCTCTATGATGGTGTAGTTGGATTGAGCATCATTCAAGGTTTTACTGGTGTAGTGAATTACATGGAAACCTTGTTCTTTATTTGCCCCAAAACTGCATCTATTGTAATATTGTTGGCATCACACATTAACTTAAATGGAAGACTCCAATCAGTTGTTATAATTATTAGGTTTGAGATTAGTTTCTTCTTGAAGATATCAATGGCTTCGAGGCATTCTTGATCAAACTTGAACAACACATCATTTTCTAAAATTGCAAAAAGGTTTAGAGATCTTGGAGAAGTCTTTGATAAATCTTCTATAAAATCTAGCATGTCTAAGAAAACTCCTAATCCCTTTGATATTTATTGGCATCAATGATAGGGTTAGTTAGGTCAAATGTTTCGATTTTTCAAAATTTATATTTGTTCATTTAAATTAAGATTGTTTGAATTGTATTTTATTGTTATTTTGTAAGTTTGGAGAATGGAGAAAATATGGATGAAAATCTAATTATTAAAAGGCAAAAATATTAAAATTGCTACAATAGAATGCCACAGTAACTATAAACAATGATTTTGCTGTAGTATTTTGCTACATGAATTTGCCCTAATTTGCAGCCACCAAACCTATAAATAAAAGGCATTTGAAGCTAAAAACATAGAAAACAAGAGAGAGTAATAAAGAGAAGTCAAGAGAAAACACAAAAACCTTTCAAAAAAGATCAAAGTAAAGGATTGAAGATTGAAGGAGTAAAAATTGTGCAACAAGAAAGATAGAGAAAGAAGATATTCAATGAACCTTGTTTAATTCCTTTTCTTTTCTCTTATTTTATGTCTTAATATTTACTTTGGAACTCTTAGATTCATCATGAATTAAACTTTTTTGATCTAGGGTTTAACTCCTGAACCCAATATGTAGTTGAATATCATTATTTTTCTTATTTTATGAACTCAATAAAGGAGATTGTTTATTCTATCTTGTGTTTAATATTTTCTTTATATCTGGCTAATATATTAATTATTTGAGGAATCATAATGAACTTGACAGAGAAATTTATGTATTTTTCCTAACATAGTTTGATACATGATCATAAGATAACAACTATGAGTTCCATGTAGGATAGAAATATACCTATACAATATTTATGGCATTAATAGACTTATTCTTGATGAATTTCATTCTATTCTGATTACCATAGACATATAGGTAATTATTAGGATTTATTATAGTTATCTGAGCATCGACAGAGGCCTATAACGATATTAAAGTTCCAGCCAATAATTCATTATTGAGTGATTAAATAAGAGAAAATATGGTTAATGAAGTATTAGGGGATAAGTTGAAACCCTAGATTCTTTTTATCTGGTGAATTCAAATTCTTGTTTATTTTTTTGCTTAAGTTTAGAATAATTTTAATACAATTACAAAAATTAGAACATTCATCCTTTAGTTGTGTTTGAATAAAAGTTGAGTATGATTAATTTTAATAATTTATTAATGGTTAGGTTTAGAAGTCTCTGTAGGAATGATATCTGATTTCGATCAGTATATTAATTGGTACGATATGTGCACTTGTGTACATTTTTGCTATATTTGCATTGCATCAGGCAATAACTTCTCAATTGTCTCTATCTTTGCACAATCTACCTTGATTCCCTTGAAAGAAATTCGATGACGAAAGACTATCATCTCCTTGACCATGAAGTGACATTTTTTCTAATTCAACACCAAATTAGTATCTTCATAGCGCTTCAATACAAAAGCTAAGTTATCCAAGAATATATCATAAGAATTGCCAAAAATGGATAACTCATCCATGAAGACTTCCAAAACCTATTCCAGAATATATAAGAAAATTACCATCATACATCTTTAGAAGGCGGTGGGTGCATTGTATAATCAAAATAACATCCTCTAAAAAGTAAATGTGCTATAGGGGCAAGTGAAGGTGATTTTCTCTTGGTTTTCTAGGGTTAGAGCAATTTGATTATATCTTAAAGAACCATCTAAAAAATAATATTACTCATGTCCTGTCAATTTATCTAGCATTTGATTAATGAATGGTAAGGGAAAATAGTCCTTGTATGTGGCTTTGTTTAACTTATAGTAGTCTATACATACTCTTCATCCAGTCATTGTTCTTGTAGGGATTAACTTAATGTTTTCATTAGCTAAAAAAGCAACCTCACCCATCTTAGGTACACACTGGATTGGACTGAACTAACCTATAAACTATTTGAAATTGGGTAATTAATGCTTACATTTAACCACTTTATGATCTACTTCTTTACTATTTCCTTCATGACTAAATTTAACCTATGTTGATGCTTAATAAATGTCTTTTGACCATCCTCCAATAATATCTTATGCATGCAAAAGGATAGACTAATACCTCTAATGTCTGCAATGGTCTACCCTATAGCCTTTTTATATTTCCTTATAGTTTCTCTTCTTGAACTTCATTTAAGGCAGTTGAAATTATTACCGGAAGAGTAGAGGAATTGCCAAAGAATGTATACCTCAAATGACTAAGTAATGGTTTAAGCTCTAATATTAGCGGTTCTTCAAATGGAGGGCTTATTGCATGCTTCAACACTTTCGGGTCTCTCTAATGGTTCAATACTCACCTTGGCTCTGTCAAATCTTAGGGTTTCATTTAAAACTTGTAAGTATTATTGAGCTTCAAGGTCTTCTACTTTAGCTTTATTAATGATAATTTTTTCTAAAGAGTCTTGCATGCTATGCTTTGTGAATGCCTTTTGGATTTCACTATCAATAATATCAATGCTAAAGCATTCTTCTTCTTCACTTGGATGTTTCATAGCCTTGAATACATTAAAGGTCACTTCTCATCTTGTAATCTCATTGTTAGCTTGCCTTTTTAAATCAATTAACATTCTTTCTATTGTTAAGAATGTCTTTTAAGAATAATAAGGATTTCGCAGTCCTCCTCCATATCGAGTACAATAAAGTTTAGTGGTTGATTCTACTGATTCCTAAATAGTAGATTCTGGAGCCACTAATCATATTTACAATGCATTGCAGGGGTTCTAGGAAACTAGATAACTCAGTGAATGAGAGATCAGTCTAAAGCTAAGAAATGGTGCAACTGTTGCAGATAAGGCAATGGGAGTTGTTCAACTTTATTTTGATGATTTTAGGACTTTAGTATTAGATGATTGTTTGTTAGTGTCGAAACTCAAACGTAATTTGATTTCAGTTAGTTATTTGAATAAATTTAGTTATTCTGTTATTTTTTACTCAACTGTGGTGATTAAAAGAAATAAGTCATTTATATATTCTAGTACACTTGTTAACAATCTATGCTGCATATCTCTTAAAATCAACTCATTACATAACATAGAATTGAATAATGAATCTAATCACCATAATAGGATTAAAGTGACACATACTAATTAAACATATCTATAGCATCTACGTCTTAGTCATATTAGTCTAGATAGAGTCTAAAGATTGGTCAAATATGGACCTTTGAGTTCATTAGATATTGAACCATTACCAGTCTGCGAATCATATATAGAAGGTAAAATAACCAGAAGACCCTTTAAAATTAAAGGTAATGAATCATTAAAATGCTAAATTAGTGTACTCTGGCGTGTGTAGGCTCATGGGCACACAAGTTAGGGGAGGTTATGAATATTTCATGACTTTCACTAATGATCATTCTAGATTCGATTATGTGTACCTAATGTGCCACAAGTCTGAGGCCTTTGATATATTCAAAGAGTTTCAGGCAGAAGTGGAAAGGCAATTAGAAAAATACATAAAGGCACTTCGATTTGATTGAGGTGACGAATACCTTTATACTGAGTTCAGGACTTATTTGTTAGAAAATAAGATATTATCCCAGTTGACTGCACCAGGGTTACCCCAACAAAATGGTGGAGTAGAAAGGAAAAATAAAACTCTTCTTGAAATGGTGAGGTCAATGATAGGTTATTTAACTTTACCTATCTCGTTATTGGGTTATGCCTTAGAAACAACCATGTATCTTCTTAACTTAATTTTATCTAAGTCAGTCCCTAAAATACCTCTGGAAATGTGGTTATGATGTAAACTAAGTTTACGTCACATACATACATGAGGTTGTCCAACTCATGTGCTAAAAGAGAAGACAGACAAGTTGGAATCTAGGTTTGAAGTTTATCTGTTTGTTGGCTATCCTAAAAGAATAAGAGGAAGTTTTTTCTATAGTTCTCAAGATAAGAAAGTATTAGTTAACACTAATGCAATCTTTCTTGAAGAAGATTATATGAAAGACTTCAAGTCGAGGAGTAAGATAATTCTTGATGAGTTATCTGGGAACTCTAATATTGTGCCTCATAGAGTCAATGAGTTAATTCCCAATCCAAATCATAATAACCAACTAGAGCCAGTTGTAGAATAACACCCATCGGTACTTCATCATAGTGGGAGGATTATTAGACATCCAACTAAGTACATGTTAATTGGAGAGTCTTTTCAAGCAATCTCTAATGAGCATGAACTAGATTCCACTAGTTATGATGAAGCAATAGTTGATAAAGATGCAAACCATTGGCATAAAGCTATGAAATCAGAAATGGATTCCATGTATTCCAATAACATCTGGGAACTTGTAGAGAAACCTGAAGGGATAAAACCTGTAAATTATTCTACAAGAAAAAGAGATGGGTAAATAGGATGGTGGAAACCTTCAAAGCTAGGCTTGTTGCTAAAATGTACACTGAGAAAAAATGTATCAATTATGAGGAGACCTTTTTGCTGGTAACCGATTAAGTCTATTAGAATAATCTTATCCATTGCAGTAAGTCTTGATTATGAGATTCGGCAAATGGATGTCAAGACTGCTTTTCTTAATGGCAATCTTGAAGAAAGTATCTTTATGATACAACCAGATGGTTTTATAACTATAGGCCAAGAGCATATGGTTTGTAAACTGCAAAAATTCATCTATAAGCTTAAACAAGCATCTAGATTGTGGTACATCAAATTTAATCAAGCAATCAAATTGTTTGATTTTAATCAAAATTTTGATGAACCTTGTGTTTATAGGAAGATAGATAAACGGTTGGTGGTTCTTCTAGTCCTATATGTAGATGATATACTACTCATTGGAAATGATGTAGGAGCATTATCAGCAGTTAAAATTTTTTTATCTAACCAATTTGATATGAATGACTTAAGCGAAGCTAGTTACATCCTTGGAATTAAGCTATTACGAGATCGTAAAAATAGGATGTTAGCTTTATCTCAAGCTACATATATAGACAAAATTCTAGTTAGGTTTGCTATGCATGAATCCAAACATGGATCACTTTCTTTTAGACATAGAATTGATCTATCCAAGATTCAGTGTCCCAAAACTCCTAAAGAGATAGATCATATGAGAGGAATTCTTTATGCATCAGCGGTAGGAAGTCTCATGTATGCAATGTTATGTATTAGACCAGATATTTATTATACAGTCGGCATGGTCAACAAATATCAATCTAATCCAAAACCAGAACACTGGATTGCAGTAAAGCATATATTTAAGTACGTTTAGAGAATGAAAGATTATATGCTTATATATTTCAGTGAAGATCTTATACCTATTGGGTATACAAATTCAAAGTTTTAAGTAGATAAAGATGTCTAGAGATCTACCTTAGGATATGTGTTTACTTTAAGTGATGGGGTTATAAGTTGGAGGATTGTAAAGCAATCATGCATCGCTGACTCTACCATAAAAGCTGAATATGTAGCTGCGTCAGAAGCTGCAAAAGAGGCTGTATAGCTCTTCAAGTTCCTTATGGAACTTGAAGTGGTACCTAATGCTGAGATGCCCATTATTATTTATTGTGATAATAGCGGAGTTGTAGCACAATCCAAAGAACCGAGATATCATAAAAAAGAAAACATGATGAGAAAAAACATTATTTGGTATAGGAGCTTGTACAAAATGGTGAAGTTATAGTATCCAAGATTGCATCAGCAGAAAATCTAGCAGATCTATTCACCAAATCGTTGCCAGCAAAGTGTTTTGAAACTTATATATATGATATGGGAGTTTGACAAATGCCCGACATGCTTTAGGGCAATTGAGAGATTGTTAGATGTTTTATGTTATTTTACGTCTATAAAGTATGCGTAATAATATTTTATTAGATTAATAAAGTTTATTCATATATATAATTGAGCATACATTGATGAGCCTATATTTATAAAGTATGTGATCTATGTATTAGGCATATGATGCTAATACAGAGGGTATAGATCACAAATTCTTTATAAATTAAATTTAGTTCACAACTATGAATAAAAAAAGCATTTCATTATATAAGGTTGTAGTTTTTTTGCTTCTTAAAGTGAATGATTTACCTTGATCATTGAAGTAGAGACTTCGAGTAGAAAAACTAGTGTATATGTTACATTGAACGAGACTACTATGAATTTCGATCTGATTAACTAAATGACGTAGATCTTAATTCACAAAAGCTTTAATAAGTGATACAATATTTATATATCTTATATTGAGTGCAAGTATACACTATCGTATGCAAGTAATAAATGGACTAAATAAGCTGGATGTCGAACCAACAGGGATAATTTCTTCTTTTTAACCAATTATTAAAATTGTCTTCCTAATAATTATTCAGAAAAATAAAAATCTAAGAATGAATGTAGAAAATATAAAAGTAAAAACACAATGCAAATAGAATTAGGTGATAGCAATATAGAGAAAACCTAGGATTAATATTATCCCTCAATATGCTTCTTAATGATTAATCTTCTAATAAATAACTCCCGTAGTTTTTGTTATTGATCAAGACACTAATGTATTCACAAGCCTCTTCCAAGGTCATGCAAGTATACCTTAATTTACCAAATACATATATTCCTGGGGTACTTGTAATAAATTAAGACCCATTAAGACTAAGTCTTATTGATCATACATACCAATTAAGTATATTCCTATCCTAAATTGAAACTTGCATATGCAACATTGAACGTTACTTTACAATCATGCATCAAATTACCTAGGTCTAAATATTATAATTTCTCTTCCGAGTTTATCAAAAATATTACCAATTCATTCATCATATATTGGCCAGATATATTGAAGCATTAAGAACAAGTAATTTGAATAAAAAAAGAATTAAGTTTATTAAAATTTAAAAAGATAAGGCAATTAAGCACACATATTGAGTTCAAGTATTAACCCTAAAAAGAAAATAAGTTCATGGCTACAAGAGAACAGTAGTAAAAATAATAATAAATCATGATACAATCAATAGCAAATCGATATATATGTCGAATTTGTCTTGATTGAGCTGCTTAAAAAACTTTTGATGCCGAAGAACGCCTTGAATCTCTCTCTAAGGTTGCTTCAATTAAACTCCTATTACTCTCCAAGACTCATGCTTTATATTCTTGGTGTTCTTGAATGTATCTTGGATTATTTTTAACGTCTGGGTTCGAGGGGCTTTTTATAGGGATTGATATGAGCTTGAAAATCTCAATTCTCATTGGATTAGGACTCGCACTATCGCTAGAGCACTGGATGCTATTGCTGGGGCACTGCGTGTATAAGGTCTCACCGCTGGAGCGGTGTCGTGATGGCACTAGGGCGCTCACCTGTCGCTGGCATGATGAAGATATGGCGCTGGGGCGCTGGCTTGTCGCTGGTGCGATGCAGGTCTGGCGCCAGGGCGAAAATCCTTGTGGTGCTAGGGCGATGGACTCATATTTTGAAAACTTTGCATTTTAATCCCTATTTTTGCTCCTATTCTCATAAAACCATAAAATAACGCACCATTCGTTCAAGTCCCTATAAATAACAATAAAGCACATAAAGAGCCATCTACTCTCATAAAACTATAAAATATCAATATAAAAATATGATAAAATATATGACAAATTTGCCCTTATCAATAAGCTTAATTGATCTTAATCCTAACAGGTAATGAACTTACATTCATGCATTATATCTTTTGAGTTATCACGGAGTGAGATCCATATAAACGGTCAAAACCTCGATAGCTTGGAGATATAATTTCATAGGTCGTAGGAACATATATTTACAAGATGGAATCTAATAATTAATGTCCACCTAAGCTGTTACAGTACTTGATCATTAGAATCCGTGGCCTTATTTATTAAATAATAATTATTTATTTGTAAATTTATTTACAAATATAGACATATTAAAAGTGATCATTAGAGTATTCGGTGACTTAAAAGTAAATAAGTAATTAAAAATGCAAGATTTTTTTCATGACCTAACTTTAATTATGGACATCAATTAAAGGGTTAATTAAGTGATTATTATTGGTCTAAAGACCAAGCCCAATTTAATTAAATTTTTTTAATTAAATGGGCTTTTACTTAATTACATGGGTTACTAGAGTACAACCGTTGGCTTTTAGTGGAATAGCTTGAGGTTAACTTAGAAAAATTGGTGTATTATGAGATAATAAGGACTAAGCTTTTTAAGTTTGAGCGAAGAAGCCCATGGGTCTTGCAGTCCCTCTAATAGTTCAAATTCTAATCAAATTCTAATTTACTAATCCTAATCTAATTTAAAATAATCAAGGAAAATTCCTATATATATGGGAGGTATAGAATAGTAAAAAAAAAAACTATAACCAGAAAATTCTTTTTACGTATTCTTATGTGAAAAAAGAATTTAGTTATTACCATTCTCTTATATTTGGGTATTAGTGATTTTAAAGGAAGAGAAAAGATCTACGTGCCCACACGTGTTGAGTTTGAAGGTTGAGGATAGTAAAGAAGAGTACAGCCTATCAATTCAAGATTTACCATAGCGTGGATTTGAGGTAATCTACTATTCTTATACATGTAATTATGAACAAAAAAATCTGGCTTCCGCTGCATTTATTTTTATAAACAAAAAAAATTATTTTCAACCAACAGGTTATTCATTGCTAAAGCCAATTTTCCAACTTGAGTCTCCAAGTTTCATAGAGAGGCTGTTTGGTTTTAGAAGAGTTAATTCATTTTGTTTATATATTGTATTAGTAAATCTTTTAGAGCCGACTTCTTTTCTTGTTGTTGTGGTTGAGTATGAAATCTAGGTGGATTTATTGGCTTTAAAGTTTATCTTTGGTTGTTACTCCAAAACAAATTAGGATGATTGTGTCATCCTAGATTATAATAATTTGAATTATGATTATGTTGATTCCTTTTGAAATTCCCAACATAATGAGCTATCTACATGCATTAACCATTCATATGGTTATTGCCATATAAGTTACAGGTGATGTTTTAAGCTTTCACAGCATTAACTCATACTGCATCGAACTTCTTTGATAGCATATTGACTTGAACAGCTAATGCGGTAAATGCTTCTATGTCATGGACCTCTGCAACTTTCCTTGGTGTCAATCTTTTAGTTGGTCATTGATAACTATTTAACATCATCTCTTCTAGTAAATCATATGCCTTATTTGTGGACTTATTCATCAATACTCATCTAACGGCTGCATCAACAATAGTCCTCAAGTACCCAACTAGTCCATTTAGAATGTTTGAACTAGTAGCCATTTAAGAACTCCATAATTAGGGCACTTTCTTAACATGCCCTTGAACCTTTCCAATGCTTTATATAACGATTCTCCATCAAACTGACCAAATGAGGCAATGTCATTCCTCATCTTGGTTGTCTTAGCTAGTGGAAAGAATTTTGCCAAAAATTTATACGCCAATTTATCTCATGTAACTGTAGAATTGAATGGTAATGACATTAACTAACTTTTTGCTTTGTTCCTCAGTGAGAAGGAAAATAACCACAATCCGATGGCATTGTCGAATATTGAATTGTATTTAAATGTATCACAAATCTCCAAGAAATTTATGATATGATCATTGGGATCATCATGTGGTGCCCCGATGAACTACACAAAATATTTTAACATATGTATTATGTTGGGCTTGATCTCAAAGTTGTTTGCATAACTGTCGATCGCCAAATACTAGAGTGGATCCCATATATTATAGGCACTACATATTCTTTTAAAGATCAATGTGCTTTTACTATAATCGAATTCTGAATTTTTGCATCACGAATTTGGTCATCCATAGTGCTTTTTTTCTCGACGTAGTCTTCCGAATGTTCTTTAAATCTCAAGATCGAAAGAAGTTAAATCTATACTTTTTTATTTACGCATGAATTCTTGAAATAAATCTACAACAATAAAAGAAAAAGTCTGAATTAAAAGTAAGATAGTTTGCTATTAGTATTAGCAAGAGAATAAATTTTAAAGTCCTCAACAACGACGCTAAAAATTTATTGCGTATTTTTTACTTAAGTGCAAGTACACACAATCATGATAAGTAATATAAGAATTGAGTCCAAATATCTTTCCCACAGAGACTTTGTTTAACCTATTGTTTACTAAGTACTATACTTAGAACTTCTTACTTTTATTCAAACAAAGGTAAAATTGATTTAAAGATGAACTAATATAACCTAATTAAACAAGACAAAAGAAACTAAGCAGATAAGTGATTCACCAGTGAGGAAAGAACCTAAGATTACAATTTATACCCTAACACTTTATTGAACCAATTATCCTCTTATCTTAATCCCTCAATTTGAATTGTTAGCTAGATCCCTAATCTCGTCATAAGCCATTGTTGATAGTTAAATGACTATATCTTATCCTAACAACTAGCTAAATGTCTATAGTAATTAGATGAAGATAAGACTCATTAAGGATTAATCTATTAATACCATATATGCCATATACGTATATTTTTATTCTATATGAAACTCATAATTGTTATGCTATAATCATATATCATTCTACCTAGGCTAAACACATATATTTCTCTATCGAGTTCATTATAGTTCCTTAAATAAATAATATATTGCCTAGATATAAAGAAAGCATTAAACATAGTTAGAATGAATATTTTAATTTATTGAGTTCCAAAAATAAGAGAGATAAGAAAATTCAAATACATATTAGGTTTAAGAGTTGTAACTCTAAATAAAGTAATTTAATTCATGATGAATAAAAAAATACTAAAGCAATAATTCAAAGACATCATAAAGAAAAACAATGAATCTAAGATGAAGAAAGAGTTTAAACAAGGTTGGTGGCCCTGAATCTTCACTTTCTTTTCCTAGCTTGCAGCACAATTCTTCTCTTCAATATTCAATTCTTACCGTAATCTCTCTTGAAAGTTATTTTTTGCTTATTTCTCTTGCTTGTATATCTTTTTTGCCTCCAAATGGGTTTTATTTATCGATCTTTAAAGTCTTGAAGTAGGGTTTCTTCGAGTTCAAGTCTAATTAGGACTTCAAAAATATCCTCTTTCATCGCACAAGCGTCACAGCATTGGCTTCTAACCTATGGCACTAGACTTTCTGACTTCAGTGTTGCGGCACTGGCTTTTAATCACCGTGGTGCTGAAACCTAGAAATCTGTAGTCTAGCTCTTCGATCGAGCACTGCGGCGATTGCTGTAGAGCGCTCAGTGCTGGGGTCTCTAAGTTGAGCATTGTGGCATTAAATTTTGAGTGCCGCAATGCTGGACCAGTTTCTTGAATTCCCTTCAATTTTTATTTTATTTCCAATATCTTTACACCAAATGATTGAAAACCTATAGATTATCAATAAACTTCATAAATAGCCAAATATTCTTTAATTAATTAGTAAAAATATTAAATTTAAGGGATGAAAATATTAAATCTAATTAACCTCTATCACATATTCTCTCTCTTTTAATTATAATAGGGGAATTATTTTTAAAATAGCCTAAATTTTAAGCCGTTATCCTTTTTTATCCCCAAATTTAATAGTTAATATATTTATTACTAAAGAATTTAAAAATATACAATTTTACACCTGATTAATATTTTTCCTCTCAACACATAAAACCACTTTAAAAAGCAATCTCAAACACCTCCAAACTCAAGTGCAATCGATAGAAATTGGAGCAACCAAATCAGTGGCGGTATTGTAATATGTTAATGGCTTAACACACTAGTGACTCACTTGAAATTTGAAAAATAACTGATGGTGAGTTTTTTAAATTTAAGATATAATACATGAATATGCTAGTTTTTGTTATTAATGTGTGAAAACGATTATATTGTGAGTAAAATGTGTGAAAGATGAGTAAATTGTGTTATAAATAGATGAAAATAGGTAGAAAAGTAGAAAACTAGTTGAAATCGCATGGTTTTTTTTAAATGTTGGCAGGCGACGCCGCATGTTCCCGTCGCACACACGCAAGTGCACGATTTCGTCACACGCCAACAACATGCGTCCAATGCACACGCAAAAATAAATAAATTTTATTTAAAATTAAATAAATAAAAAATATTAAATGAATAAATTTTTAATATAATTTATTAAATAAATAGATAAATAATTTAATATTATTTAAAATAAATAATTAAATAATACTAGTTAAATAATTTACTTAATTTATTATAGTTTGTTAAATAATTAAATAATAAATATTTATTGTTGATTAAATAAATTATTTAATATTAATTAAATAATTAATAAATACTTAGTTAATTAAAAAATTAAACAATATTTTTTATTTATAGTTTAGCTTATTAATTTATATTTGTTAAGTTAGTTAGAATATTTAATTCATTATTTTGTTTAATAAGTTTTTATTTTTTATATGATTTTATTTAATATATTATTTGATTTGTTATTATTTTTACAAAAAGCATAATATGTCTAAAAACTATATAAATTTGGCTAATAAGTTTCTAAGAGCATCAGTTATATCTTACTTAAAGATACAAACCTTAGACCTTATCAGACATAAGCTGATGCCCACTCAATTAGAATTTTTCAAGCCAACATGTATGAGGAGATTTTGGACATATAAAATATCACTTTTTCAAGAATTTTGGTGCATGAAATTTTATTATTTTATTGCAGTAGGTTCAAACTACAAATCTATATGAAGAGATGTGGTTTTTAATCGATAATAAGAATATACAATTTTTCTGTAAAGAGTTTGTAGTAATAACGGGGTTAAATATGGGAGATTATCTGCTTATTCAAAAGTTGACAAAAAAATTTGAGTAATCAATTGTGGGAGAAATACTTTCCTAGTACAAAGATGTTAACATACAAGTATGTAGATAACTGGTTTAATGTGTTGGACAACAGCAAGTCGATGATGAAGATGCTGTAAAATTATTTTTATTCTATTTTCTTCATCGAGTTTTGTTACCACACGACAAAAGTAGAGGCATTCAAAACTTTATGCTAAGTATAGTTAATGATTTGAGTGAGTTTAATAACTATCCATAGGGTAATGTTACATGAAAAATAATGCATGCTCACTTCACACATCAACTTTGTTGAATTTTTAGAAAGTAAGAAAAGCTTCTATTAGCAACAAAGAAATTTTGAATAGGTATGGATTTTCATATAAACTTTTAAGTGCATATTTTCATCAATCATTATTGACATTAATAATTTATTTTTATTGACATTAATTTTGTAATTTTTTTAAATTTATGGTTTAGATTTACAAGGTAATAGCAATCTGTGGTGATGTATTTGCATTTCAAAATAAGGACCACTTCTCGAATTGGCAGAGCAATGAGATTGTGTTGTTCATGAACATTGAAGAAATAGTTTTAAAGAAGGATCTCGTATGTTTTTAATCCATTTTGTCACATTCACATATAATATTATAATTTTTAGTGGTTAACAATTCTGTGATATATATTTAGTTGTTTGTAGGTTCTAGTGATACATTGTAAGTTAGTATGGAAAGAATATAAAGAGAGGAGGAGGCCATTAGGTTGATCAAAATTTAAAAATTCTAACATATCGGGGCCTGCCATTTTATGGTGTTGTACAAAATCAATGAGCATTTTATATTTTACTAATCTTGGAGATGGTATGAATATTGAGGGCGGCCAAGATTAAGAAGCCTTACAAGTATATAGAACAACAATATAGTATCATGGATGCTTATTTAATTATTTAGAAAAACTAGCTTAATTAATGTGTTATCTTTGATGATTGTTAACGTATAGTTTGAACATAACATGTCATCAAATTATGACGTTGCAAAGGAAATTGAAAAGTTACGAGAATAGTTAAGACTGGACAATGTAGAGCTTCTGAAAAGAATGAATTGAGACAAAGATTTTGTTTCTAAAAGGGTGAATTGGATCCGAGATGATATTATGCATCAAATGAAGTTAATGATGCAATATTTCTAGACATATTCCTTTTAGGCAGCACTAATCAAACTATAGTAAGGGAATAAATATAGCTTATAAAAATTTAAATCAATTCACCTGACATATCGATTAGTGTGTGTTGTTTTAATTTAGAGAAAATGCAACGGATGAAGTTTAAACTCCACCAGCTAGTTGCGACTTGCAGCCAGACATGCAATATCATCCTGATAGTCCTACAAGTTTACAAATTTTACTTGATGCTGTAAAATGTATAAGTATATTTAGGTGCTAAGGTAAAACAAAACTCTTTTACTAATCCTATACTAAGAAAGATTAGGAAGAGGAAGACAGAACCCCAAGTACAACCTCAATGCTATAAGATCGTGGTGGACATGAATCCATTATAGCTATTAGACATGGTCGTTCAAGTAAAGTTTGAGGCTTGAGTTTACAGCAGTGAGGTTTGTTTACGCTCACAATGTAATTTGGCTATCGCAATATAGATTGAGGCGTCGATCCCAAGAAGAAGCTTTTGACAAAATAGGTTAATGAAATAAAATATTAAAACCGTCACTAATGAGAAAATTAATTAATTGGTTTATATGGATGAGATAGAATTATTTATTAATTAAAGAAGAAGTCTTATAATGATGTAAGTTAGGCTTTGAAAATCACAATTATACTTTATAAATCTATTTTATACTTTGATTTAATGTTTATAACTTAATTGAAAGTTTCACATCCCAAACAATCAATCAAAAGATATGTAAAATGTGGCACATTTGATAATACATGTATTTAATATGACTAAACGCTTTGCAAACATTAACATAAACCATGCTTATTTAAACAAGTTATCTAAGATTGACAATATATCATTTTGATAATATTATAGTAAAAGATCAACTTGAATATCAAACAATTATTGTCTTTACATGTTATCTAAGATCGACAATATATCGATCGACAATATTGCAGTAAAAGATTAACATATAAAATAATGTAACCAATAACAATTATAATTCAACAAGAATCACATAAAGAAAGCATAACTAAAAATATATAAAACATGAGAATTATAACCTCTAGATTATAAAAAAGAAATAGATAAGTGTTTAGACACAAACAAACTTACAAACATTTATAGCTCTTGACAAATAATCAAAGTATAGAAGTCAATTTATTACACATAAAAGTTCATCTCTAGCCTTGTTAAGAATTGTAGCCTAGCTTACAATGCATGATAAAGAGAAATTATATAAGAGAATTGTAAAGCATTCAAAAAACATACATTAGCCTCCTAAAGGTGTCCTTATATAAGCCATGAATGGAAACATATTTAGTATGACTTCAATCTTCAATAATTTAGGCCACTCACTCCTTTACCTAATTGTTATACCTTTTTTATAATGAAAATGATCGATATAGCCATTTTGATCAACATAAAAGTTGTAGTATTTTGTCTCTTCTTTCTATAGCGACAAGGTTCATTCAATTTGGATACGTATCCAATGAGATATGGATAAAATACCAAAGATATGTCAGATTTTAGCCAACAACCCTTTTTCTAAATTGTAATATAATTTGGTCCATGATAACGACTTCTTTGGATTTTGCTATCACCATAAGAGTTGTTGACAATGGAGTCAGTATTTCTTAACTTTAAGAATCATATTGATTGGGTAGGTATTTTATGAAATAAGATCTAAATACGTGAGGTAGTTCAAAGTGAGTGAAAGTTGTAATCTAGTTCTATTGTATCCCATTTTTGTCCCATAAAATGTTGGATTTGGCTTTTCAACTGTTCTTAAAATTTGTGTAAGATTGAGTCATATTCCTTCAGGTTCAATAATTTCTTCATGTTGATTTCTACATTGAAAGTTACATCCATTTTACTAAACCTGTGCAAATAATATTCATTAATCGCCATTTAAGGACAATATTTTATTTCAAACTTAAAAATTCAAAAATGCTAAAATTAGTGACATTAAATAGTGACTAAATCTCTTAATAAATATGCATTTTATTATACTCATGACAATCCCCAGCCAGTTTATTACTAGTCTCTAGCAATTCAAGCGTAAATAAAATATGCAAAACAAACTAAACATTTCAAACAAAAAGTGAGTTCAAGATCACTATTGCTATTATGGTTTTTTCAATTATAACTTTCAAAATTATATGTGTGTGAACTAAGCCGTAACCTTCTTACCACTAACTATAACATATATAACCTTGAGAATTTCTCCAAGTAAAAACCTCAACTCCATATCCTCATAAGTGTATGACTGTTTAAAAGATTAGGATTTCTCTCTTGGAGTTGGAAAATAGTTAATAACTAAATATAAAAGTCAATTTTAAGGACAGACATACATATTAACATTGATCCAAAAATAGGCAAATCAATCGTTTAGAAATCAATCATTCTTGACACGCACCAGCTTTAGAACTTCAATTGCCTTATGTGAATAATACAAATATAGCTTGGTAAAAAAATTGTCTTTGTCTTCTAAAATTAAATGAAAACTTTATTAAACTGAATTGATTCTTTTTTTTTTTTTCTTTTCATTTTTTTTTCGAAGAATACAAGAAAGCATTACAAAATATAAAAAAAAAACAGTTTCTCACCAAAATATATTGCACATAATTTGAAATTTCACTTTAAATCATCCTTCAACTATGCAACCAACTTATTCCTTAATTCGAATAAGATTAATCTAAATAAAAATTAATCAATTCAAAATATCAATAAAAATTTGTAAGCTATTTTATCAACCTTTCTACTTACTCACAAAAGATATGTGAAATTAGAAAAATATATACTTAAACATGAAAATTCTCTTGACTATATAAATTGAATCATCTATCTTACCACAAGGCTTAGTATTATACTAAAAAATATTTCGAAAGTCATTGTTTAGTAACCTAAATAGAACAGTGACTAGAACTAAACAATTTTAAAATAATACCTAGGTAGAAAAGCAAATTCCTTTATACAAGAATTACCAAGACTACATACAATAATAACAATGCATGAAATATAAAATAAAATAACAAAGTTAGTTAAAATGCATTTCAAAAGTTAGATAAAATAATTCTCCTTACTTTGCATTCTTAATCTAATTTGACCTATAATACGTCTCAAAAGTTTAAAAATGAACTCTTTACGTTGTCATTTTAATCAAATAGGTATGTCGGACCCCATCATCATTTTTGTTTTTGAATTTTTATTTTGTAATGCAAAATACAGCTTATGTCTACTATCCTACCCCCCAAACTAGATGAAATATTGTCCTCAATGTTTGATTAGAAAGAGATAAAGTATAGGAAACATTGCCTAAAATTCCAGTTAATCAAAAGAAACAAACCTGAGATACACTTAAGCAAATATAAATTAAAGTGATGACGTTAATAAAAAAAAAAGAAACATTTACAAACGAGTGTCAGATCTAATTTTTGCTTGTTATAGCCAACTGACCAATCGATCTGAGTTATTGCCAGGTCAGGTTCGTAGACAACTGTCTATAATTTGTTAATCAATTCATCTACATTGGTAGTAGAAACAATGATCTATTGCACCGAATGTGAAACAAAATTCTGTTTCATAGCTTAATCAAGAAAAAAAAGTAAGCAATCAAAATAATTATTAACATTCAACAAATCTATGGGTTTTCAGTGGATATTCAACTAGGTCTAAGAGGCAATTTAAAAAATTTCTTCCAAGGTACCAAAACTACCTGGTAAAGCAATAAAAGCTTTTGCACAGTAAAGCATTCTAGCTATACATTAATGTATAGATGCAACTTGTAATTCTTCCCTTATTGTTTTCCCAGTTATGTTTCTCATGGCTAGAGCTATAGGAATAATACCTAAAACTTGACTTTCTCTTAAATGTGGAGCGGTTTGACATACACCCCATTAGCCCAAGGCTACCCCTTCCATATATCAAATAGATTTTTTTTGCAGCTATAATTTTTCCTAGATTATTTGTTGCATCTACAAACACTTTATTTTTCCTAGGATTAGATCCACGAAATACACATATATTTCAAAATCGTCAAATTGAGATTTTCTCTGTATCTATACTCACTTTTGTCTCGATATATGAAAATTAGGTATTGTATTTAGAGTACCAAATGATAACATTGATTTTGGTAACCCAATAGTTTGTCAAAAGAGATTTGAAAATAAAACAACAAAAATTCAAAGATAATGACCCACATGCATTATTTAACCAACAGATTTAAATTTAATACATCTATATGAGTAGTTTTACTATTTATAAAATAAAATAAAATAAGTTTGAAATTAAGACACATGCATATATACAAGTAGTTGTGATTGTGGCTCACATCTTCCTTTAGTTTTACATCCAATAACGGCTTAAACACCCTCTATGGGTCGGGGATCGGCTTCCTATCCAATTTTCTTATAAATTGGCAAATAGGATCTCTTAGAGTCAAATTCCCGAGACTATATTCTTGATGTTCATTTTTGAATTTATTCCATAACTCAATAAGTTCACGTTGCACGAGCTCACAAGGATGAGTCTCAAAAGTCAATAGGATATCATCCAAAGACTCCTTACTCAATTCATCCTTAATGAACTGAATTTTATCTTCTCGATTTCTAGATGCAAATCCTGAAGAATGACAACTCTAATTACAATTTCAAAGAGCACATTTATGACAGATTTGTAACCTTTTTGCTCTTCGCCTTTTGGCATAAGAGTTTCTTCCAAGACCAGGCATAAAAGAAAAAAAATTATTTATAGACTTACCAGATAATCGAACCTTCACTTCGATTAACTAACGAATATCCACAAGAACATTCCACAACATTAATAACCTTAGTCTTTTATGTCATGTTTTGTAAATCTTAAGTAGAGTATTTTGAGGCAATGAAGGAAATCATTTTTTAAGATTGACAAAAATGCGATTCATTTTGAAAGAAAGGGAAAAAAGAAGGGATAAATGCATGTTTTGGGGGATAATTTTTAGGGAACTAAGAAACCGACTTTAATAGTCATAGAATACAGTATCTGCCACTTAATTGAGAAACAAAATCATATAGAAGAGAAAAGAAAAAAAAGAAGAAAATAAAATAAAATACGAAAAAAGATAAAAAGAAAATTAAAAAGTTAAAATATAAAATATAGATAAAATATAAAATATAGTGCAGAGAGATTGAACATGATCAAGCATGATAGATAAAATCCATAAGAGGGATCTTGTCTAGGTATATAGAGTGATTTACCTTTTCCACATATCTTTTCAACCACTGTCTATTCACTTTGAAAATTCGCCTATCAGTAGAGTCTTTGATTTTGACAGCACCATTAGGAAAAATGTGCCTTACCACAAATGGACTAGTCCATCAAGATCTCAACTTTCCAGGGTATACATACAATCGAGAATCATAAAGATAAACCCATTGATTTAGCTCAAAGTGTTTCCTTAAGATCTGTTTGTCATGATCTACTTTCATCTTGGCTTTGTAAATCTTGGAGCTATCATATGCATTATTTCGTAGCTCTTCTATTTCTGACAATTGTAACTTTCTCTGAAGACCTACAGCGCTCAAATTAAAGTTAAGGGCTTTGACAGCCCAGTAAGCTTTATGCTCTAGCTCAACGGGTAAATAGAAAGCTTTCCCATAGAAAAGTCGGTATGGAGACTTTCGTAAGATGATTTTGTATACAGTGCAATATGCCCATAATGCATCTGAAAGGCGTAGAGACCAATCTTTGCGATTCGGGTAAAATGTTTTTTTCTAAAATCTATTTAACCTCTTTATTTACTAACTCGGCTTGTCTATTTGTCTGCGAATGGTATGTAGTGAAAATTTTTTGAAGAACACCATACCTGAGCATCAAAGCCTCAAAAGAATGGTTAAAGAAATATGTCCCTTAGTCACTAATGATGACACGTGGTGTACTATACCTAAATAACACATTTTCTTTTAAGAACTTTACCACAGTTGTGTTATCATTAGCACGATAAGCTATAACCTTCACCCATTTTGATACATAGTCAATAGCTAGAAGGATGTAAAGGTAGCTAAAAGATGAGGGAAAAGGGACCTATAAAATCGATACCCCAATAATCAAATATCTCGATAACAAGAATAGAGTTAAGAGGCATCATATGTCTTCGAGATATAGTACCTAACTTTTGACATCTTTCACAGGAACGACAAAAATTATTAGTGTCTTTGAACAAAGTGGGCCAGTAAAGACCACAGTGTAAAATTTTTGCGCCTGTCTTCTTTATAGAAAACTGACTGCCACAAGCAATACCATGGCACAAATTTAAGACACTAGAAACTTTACTTTTAGGAATGCAATGTCTCATAACTTGGTCAGGGAAGTATTTGAAACGTTATGGATCATCCCAATAAAAATTATATACTTTAACCAAGAACTCACATTTATCTTGTGCACTCTAGTTAGATGGAACTTCTCTACAAACTAAATAATTTACAATATGTGTGTACCAAAGTACTTGGCTTACAGTGAAAAAATATTCATCAGAAAATCCATCTTGAATGGGTGGAATATCAATGGAGTCAGTGAACTCAAGGTGGGATAAATAATCAGCAATGACATTTTCAATGCCCTTTTTGTCTTTAATGGTTAGATCAAATTTCTGCAAAAGAAGAATTCACCTAATTAAATGGGCTTTAACATCCTTCGTAGAAAGAAAGTATTTAAGGGCCACGTGGTCAGTAAAAATAACAATAGGTGAACCAATCAAATAAGAATAGAATTTGTCTAAGGTAAAATAATAGCTAATAGTTTTTTTTTCAATAGTAGAGTAATTCATTTAAGGATCATTCAAAGTCCTACTAGCATAATAGACAACAAAGTTTTTCCCTCCCTTCATTACCTAAGAACTGCTCCTACAACATAATTACTTACGTCACATATAATCTCAAATGGAAGGTTCCGATCCAGTGATTGCATGATAAAAGCAGCAGTAAATTTGGCAATGAGTGTTTAGAATGCATCCTCACACTCTTATGTTCATGTGAATTCAGCATCTTTTAACAAAAGATTACACAATAGTCTAGATATGGCAAAATATTTTGTATAAACTTCCTATAAAAGCCAGCGTGTTCAAGAAAATATCAAATATCTTTTACCATTTTGGGTGTTGGTAATTTAGAGGTTAATTCAATTTTGTCCTTGTCAACCTCTATCCCCTTTTTAGATACAATATGCCCTAAAATGATGCCTAAAGATACCGTGAAGTGACATTTCTCCCAGTTGAGCACAAGTCATTTTTCTTCATACCTACTCAAAATAGTTTTTAAGTTAAGTAGACATAAATTAAAAGAATCACCAAAAATAGTCAAATCGTCCATAAAAACTTTCATGCATTTTTCAACCATATCAGAGAAAATACTTAGCATACAACGTTAAAAAGTAGTTAATGCATTACATAATCCAAATGGCATTCTACAAAAAATATAAGTACCAAAAGAGCATGTAAATGTAGTTTTTTCTTGATCTTCTATAGCTATCTCAATCTGGTAATATTTTGAATACCCATCAAGAAAGCAATAAAAGAGATGTCCAACTATACGTTCTAAAATTTGGTCGATGAAAGGCAATGAAAAGTAGTCTTTCCTGACGGTTGTGTTTAGTTTTCTATAATCAATACATATTCGCCAACCACTTACTACCCTAGTTGAAATAGGTATCCCATTCTCATTTGTCACAATAGTAACCTCATATTTCTTAGGAACTACTTGAGTTGGATTTACCCATTAATTTTCAGAAATTTGGTAGATTATACCTACATCAAATAGTTTCAAGACCTCTTTCTTCACTACTTCTTTTATTGTTGGGTTAAGTCTTCTTAGAGGATCTCTATGGGGTTGGGAACCTTCCTCTAAATGAATTCTATGGGAGCATATTAATAGAAAAATATCTTTAATATTAGCTATAGTCCAACCTAGTACAGATTTATATTCTTTTAACAATGTTATCAAATTTTTCTATTGTTCAGCCTTAAGTTCAGAAGAAATGATGATAGGTAAGGTATCACTTGGTCCCAAGAATGCGTGTTTCAAATCTTTGGGCAGTGAAAAAAGTTCAACTTATGGTGTCTCAAGGTTTGATGGTTTCGAATTCTCCCTCTCTCGTGGCAACTCTTCAAAGCGTGGCTGCCAAAATCGAGTCCCTTTATCCTGTGAGTCAAAAATGCTAAACACATCAATTGTTTCATAAGGATAACACAATTCTTTAAAATCAAAATTAAGGAGGTTTTCTAAAAAATCAAAGCCATAGTTTTTATAAGCTTCCTCCGCTACAAGTGTGTCTATCATATATGAATGATAACATTCATCTTTTTTTCGTGGTTACTTGCTAATATAGAAAATGTTCACCTCAAGAGTTATATTCCCAAATGATAATTTCATTATACCATTTCTAGAATTAATAAGAGCGTTAGCAGTGGCACAAAAATTCCTCCCTAAAATAAGAGGGATTTTAAACTCCATGTTAACCATAGAATGTGTATCTAAAACAAGAAAACCAACAGGGCGGTAAAATTTATCAATTTGTAATAAAACATCTTCTACTATTTTCCATGGTTTCTTGAATTATCGGCCAGCTAATTGTAGGACTACAAATATAGGTTTAATCTCACTAAATCCCAATTACAAGTAAATAGAATAAGGAATTAAATTTACGCTTACTCCTAACTCCAACAAAGCTTGATCAAACTAATGTGTCCTAACTTGGCAGGAGATTGTGGGACATCCTAGGTCTTTATATTAGGGTGGTGTCTTTTGTTCAATCACTGCACTTACTTGTTCTGCCAAAAATGTAGTTTTCTTTACATGGTGTTTTCTTTTGATAGTGCACAGATCCTTAATGACTTTGGAAAAAGTTAGAACCTATTTAATCAAATGTAACAAGAGAAGATTAATCTCAACTTGTTTCAAATATTCTAAAATCTCACCTTGAATTTCTAAATTTTTCCCAACAGGTTGAAGAACTTGGGAAAAAAGCACTGGGATTAAAAACTTATTTTCGGGCTCTTTTTCAACTGTGGCCTCTTTTTTAAGGGGACATCTTTACTACTCATAGATGTGTTGGTTGGAGAAGTAAGTTCACTCACAATCTTACCACTTCGAGTAGTAACAACATTGACTTCTTTGAGATTTTTTACATCAGAAATAGTAACTTATGCCATGAATTATCATTTTGGATTGGATTAAGATTGAGATGGAAACTTACCTCACTCATGTACAGTTAAGGCACTGGTCAGCTTAGTGATTTGACTTTTGATTTCTTTATTTTTATCTACCACCTAAGCAAGAATAGTTTCAAATTTTTTATCAGTCTTACTTTGTGCCTCTATAAATACTTGTAATGTATCCTCTAAAGGACTCCTAGTTGGTCGTGCATTATATTGAGGTGCACTATCAGACTTTGGTGCTTATTGTTCTTGTTTCCAATGGTTATTAGCTTATTGGTCAAATTTCCAACTGAAGTTTGGGTGGTTTCTCTAACTAGGATTATAGGTTTCAAAGTAGGGTAAATAAGGCTTCTTATACATCCCTAGGGCATTAAATTATTTCTCATATATCCCTCTCATCTCATTATAAGTGAGGTGATCCTGAGCTAAATGTTTCGCTCCTCCACAGACAAAATAGACATCGTGTGACTCAACCCTAGCAATCGTATGGGTGACCCTTCTGTCTTTAGTTTTCAAGGCCTTTAATTCCCTAGTTAAGACCTCTAACTGAGCTTTAAGGTTATCCTCTTCCCTAAGATGGAAAACTTCACTAGGTTGTAGCCTATTTGTGCTTTCAGTAATGCTATGTTTAGTCCATATATAGGCTTTTTGGGGTAAGTCATTAAGAAATTCTATGGCTTCCTCGGGATCTTTATGAAAGAACTCTTCATTTTACATTATCTCAACAAATTAGCGATCTCTAATTGTAAGTCCTTCATAAGAATAGCTAACTAAAGGCCAATTTTTATACCCATGATGAGGGCACAGATTTAACAACTCTTTAAACATTTCCCAAGTTGATACAAGGTTTCACTGTCTTTTTGGGAGAATGAAGAAATTTATCTTTTTAGACTATTAGTTTTGTGTTGTAGGAAGTATTTATTAAAAAATGCTTGGGTTATTTCTACCTAAGTTCCTATAGACATCAGCCTCAAAGAGTATAGCTAACTCTTTGCTTTGTCTTTGAAAGAAAAAGGAAAAACTTTAAGCCTAACAGTGTCTATGGCTTTGGGTTGGTTAAGAAAGGTGGCCACTACCTCTTCAAATTTTCTAACATGTACATAAGGATTTTCACTATCTAGAATATGGAAAGTGGTGGGTAGAAATTGTATCATTCCAGATTTAAAATCCAAATGTGGTGTGTTAGGTGGAAATATAATGCATGATGGTGTGGCTGTTCGAGTAGGATGCAAGTAATCTCTTAGAGTCCTAACAGGGTTATCCTCGTGTTGCTTCATTGTGTTGGAATTACAAGATGAACTAGATGGTGAATTTTCTTCCTTTACAAATTGTGGTGGTGGTTCTAATTCTACTTCTCACACAAATCTTCCTTATTTGTTTCTAAGTCAATGCATACATCCTAACAATATTTTTTAAATTCTTTTTTTTTAATGAAGAAAGTTCTCAAGAAAAAATTAAGAAGTGAACAAAAGAAAGAAAAAAAATGAGTTAGGTGGTAAAACCAACCATAAAATATAAAGTAAAGTACAATAAATAAATAAAAGAAAATAAACTGTAAAGTACAATAAATAAATAAATAAAATAAACTGCAAAGTACAATAAATAAATAAAAATAAACTGTAAAGTACAATAAATTAATAAAAGAAATAAAATAATAAAATAAAATACAACAAATGAACAAAAGACAATAAAAAAAATAAAACTAAATTAGGTAGTAGAACCAACCATAATAAATAAATGAGGGAAATAAAATACAACAAATTAATAAAATGAGATAAACTGTAAAGTACAATAAATAAATAAAAGAAAATAAATAACAAATAAATTAAAATTAAATTATAAAAATAACAAATAAATTAAAAAATTAAACTGTAAAATACAACAAATAAATAAAAGAAAATAAACTGAGTTAGGTGGTAGAACCAACCATGTAAAATTAAATAAAAATACAAGAAGATAATAAAATAAGTTAGGTGGTAGAACCAACCATGAATAATAAAATAAATTACAATAAAGGAAATAAATTTAAGAACTAAAATTTTATTAAGAAAAGTAAATTTGCAAAGTCACCGTTTTAGTATTGATAAATGCAACTTACTTTCGCTTAATGTGCCTCCTGGCAACGACACCAAATTTTGTTTACACTCAAAATGTAATGTGGCTATCGCAGTATAGATTGAGGTGTCGATCCCACAATGAAACTTTTGACAAAATAGATTAGTGAAATTAAAATATTAAAACAGTCACAAATGAGAAAATTAACTAATTGGTTTATATGAATGAGATAGAATTGTATATGAATTAAATAAGAAGTCTTCAATGATGTAAGTAAGACTTCGAGAATTACAATTATGCTTCATAAATCTATTCTATACTTTGATTTAATGTTTATAACCCAATTGAAAGTTTCACATCCTAAACAATCAATTAGAAGATATGTAAAATATGACACATTTGATAATACATGTATCTGATATTACTAAACTCTTTGCAAACATTAACACAAACCATGTTCATTTATACAAGTTATCTAAGATCTATAATATATCATTTTGACAATATTGCAATAAAAGATCAACTTGAATATCAAACAATTATTGTCTTTACATGTTATCTAAGATCGACAATATATCGATTGATCACATTGCAATAAAAGATTAACATGTAAAACAATGTAACCAATAACAATTATAATTCAACAAAAATCACATAAAGAAAGACTGAAAATATATAAAACATGAGAATTATCACCTCTGGATTATAGAAAAATAATAGATAAGAGTTTAGACACAAGCAAACTTACAAACATTTGTAGCTCTTAATAAATAATCAAAGTATAGAAGTCAATTTATTACACATAAAAGTTCATCTCTAGCCTTGTCAAGAACTGTAGCCTAGCTTACAATACATAATAAAGAGAAATTATATGAGAAAAATGTAAAGGCATTCAAAAAAACATACATTAGCCTCCTAAGGGTGTCTTTATATAGGCAATGAATGGAACATGTTTAGTGTGACTTCAATCTTCAATAATTTAGGCCACCCACTCCTTCACCTAATTGTTGCACCTTTTTTACATTAGAGATTATCAATGTAGCCATTTTAGTTAACAAGATTGTCTCTTCTTTCCATAGCGATAAGGTTCATTCAATTTGGATAAGTATCCAATGAAATATGGACAAAATACCAAAAATATGTAAGATTTTGGCCAACAACCTTTTTTCCAATTTGCAATACAATTTGGTCCATAATAACAAGTTCTTTGGATTTTGCTATCAACATAAGAGTTGTTGATAATCGAGTCAATATTTTCCATCTTCAAGAATCATACTGATTAGGTAGGTATTTTGTGAAATAAGATCTAAATGCGTAAAGTGGGTCAAAGTGAGTGAAAGTTGTAATTCAGTTCTATTGTATCCCATTTTTATCCCATAAAATGTTAGATTTGGCTTTCAACTATTCTTCAAATTTGTGTAAGATTGGGTCATATTCCTCCAGGTTTAAGAATTTCTTTATTTTAATTTCTACATTGAGAGTTACGTCTATTTTACTAAACCTATGCAAATAATATTCACTAATCACCATTTAAGTACCATTTTATTTCAAACTTAAAAATACAAAAATGCTAAAATTAGTTACATTAAATGGTTACTGAATCTCTTAATAAATATGCATTTTATTGTGCTCATCAAGGTTCATATTAGTTTACCTAAGATTGATGCTAACATGTCATAATTTCATCAGGTATTAAACAACTGGTTGGATGACTTTGTAAGGACATATACATATATATTGGGTAGCTTTTAATTCAATTATTGTTTTACTTTATTTATTTTCTTATACATATATATTGGATTTTGTAATATATTAATGAGTACTTGAAGTTAGTCCATCAACGGCAATGCAAGTATCAATAAGCATTGCCACAAGAGTCCACTACAAAGAATTTGTACTTCTCTTAAAAGTTTTTTTAGCAAAAATTTTTTAATGTGACATTCACATGTACTCATTTCTTATTTTACTATTAATTTAGAATTTCTGTAATTATGTCCAGAGCCAATTCGCTTATAATCTATTTGTTATTACATGAGACGAAATGTTGTTGTCATATGGATTAAAACTTAAAGAATATTTACCAAATGAAAAACTGAAGGTTGAGATTCAAAAAGTAATCATTATAGTTAAAGAATTTATTTTAATTATACATTATTAAATTTATGTAACAATGTCTAACTTTTTGTAGGTTTATATTCCCATTAACTATAAGTGTGAGCTTTTGATTGTGACTGAGGTGGATTTGCTACATTAAAAAGGTTACTATCTATGATTATAGTATTAATACATACATTGACGGTATATTGGAGGCTTATGTCGCTCCTCTATGCATTCTTATGTCACATTATCTCCAGTTATATAGATTTTATAATCTTAGAAAGAATGTTATTTTAAATTTGTCGCCCTTCGATCTTATTAGGTTAAAAAAGAGTGTGGTGGCTCAATAGAAGGTACAGAATGGGAAATTAGAATGTCTGTTTGTATGTTTATGAGTATCTAATGTTGGGTCAGCTCTAAGATATTGGGCTAAGAATGGTCTTTTTTTTAAAAAAATATGACTATAAAATTGTGGATCTATGCCTCAAAATATATATAATGTAAATTTTAGATATTTTTTACTTTGCAAATTAATTTTAAATTAACAAATGAAATTAACGTGCATTATATATTTTAGCTATGAAATTTTAAAACAATATTAAATATTAGTAAAATGGCAAATTAAATTAAATTTAAATTTAAGTTATACAAATACAAATAATAATAAATAATAATAAAACTTAACAATAGACAATATTAATTGTTATGCAAAGCAACATGATAGCAAAATAAAAACACATTAAATTTAAATTTAAGTTATACAAATATAAATAATATTAAATGGTAGTAAAATACAACCCTAAGCAATATCAATTGTTATGCAAAGTATTTTAGAGTTCTAATAGTCTAGGATTATGTACATGCTACTTACAACAACTGTACACATTATTCATCGGTTCCTCACATTGCGATGGAATTCACTTCTTCTGACGCCTCCCAAATTGTTGATGTGTTATAGAAGGCTAGATGTCAATATCTTCCAACTCGTTCGAAACTATCAAATCTATCGGATGGCCAACCAGATAGGTTAACTCGCTATATGCACGAAATAAGCACTCAGATGTTTAATTGGGTAAACAAAGACCATAATACTGTAATCTAGTCTCTCTGTATATTGCAATAGTATAGGCATAAGATAGTTGCTGAAAGTCAAACTTACGACAATCGTAAAACTTTACCAGGATGTCCACTACTCCATTTCCACTTCCATCATTCACTACAAAATGTGAATTATCAACTTGGTGAACTATCATGTGATTAAACTTATCATTGTACTTTTAAACCATGTGATGGGCCCAAGTCATTAGAAAGGATGCCATACATTTTGCAACCTCTCATATTTGAAAAAACTAATTTTACATTAACTTCTATATCCATTCAACCAAGGTCTTCACAGGAAGGGTTGTCCATCTTTTAGAATAACATTAATATTCTCTGTAATATTAATGATATGATGTCACATCTTTTGAATACTCCCACTTATCGAGCCAATTTGGAGAAACCAACGTCCTCTTCCAAGTACTTTGTTACCTCAGGTTTCATCTCTCGAATCTTGTTAATTTGTTCTTGTAAGTAAGAAAGGTAATATGCCTTTACAACAATAAAATAAGAAGTCAGGAACCCTTTTTTCTTTTTCTTTTTTTCTAATGGTATCTTGTATTTAGTAACCAAATTTTCATTCAAGTGATAGATGCAAACCCTATGATCGACATTAAGAAAAACATCTTGAATGGCTTTCTCAATACTAGCGTGCCAATATGATATAAATATAAGATCCTCAATATCACTAATAACGTATTGGTGTTTGGCCATAAACCATGCCTCAAAAGCATTATTTTCAAAATCAATAATCCCTTATGGCAGTGGAAAATTTTGATTATTTCCATCTTTACATACGACTATAAATATTTTACCTAGATATGCACCTTTTAACAATGTTTCATCAACTACAATCATTGGTCGGATGGATCACTGAAAGGCCTAATACAGGTCCCAATATTAGAGGAATAAACTGGAAAGAGTTTTCTACTTCAACTTTATCTCCTTTTCTATGAGAATCATACGCATCACTTGCCTCAGTAAGAGAACTATTAGAAACATAACGTTGCCCATATTTTTCTAAATCATTTAATCCATCAGCTTCTTCCACATTACCAATATTTAATCTTCATATGTGTAACTATCATATTGCATATAAGTTGGGTCTTCATTAAACAATATATGGGAAATATGATAGTTAATCATAATATTTATAGGAATCACAACAGTTAGTATTGTTAGGGTTTTGTTACCTACTTGGTTGCTATCGTCACTGACACAAAGTGATTATAACAAGGTGCTTAGTTTTCAATAGACACCTGTGTATCCTTTTCACATATGTGAGATCTAAGATCCACTATTATATATAGAAGATATAATGATATTTTATTGATCTCCATAAAAATTGAACATCATTATCATTTTCAGTCTTAACCTAAACCTCATTGCATCATTAAAATTTTTTAAGACACTTTATACTCTATATTATTTACTTTAATTACACACCACAGTATTCAAAAGCCCTTCATATTTTACATCCTTTGAAATCGAAATACGCAAGTTCTTATGTCTAATATATCTCTCATTGTCGTCATTATAGCTCTCTTAACTTTTTCTGAAACATACATGTTCGCAAAATTATGTACACGCGAATTGAAACTGCAAGTACACGGATCGTGATTAGGTAATACAATGATGAGTAAATATCGTCCTATGAGGATTGGATCCTAAATTAATACTAAGTGTTATAGTGTTGGCAACCTAACTTTATCTAGCTAATTAAAGGTTAAATTGAATTATGAAATTAAAACAAAATGTTTAAACTAAATAATTCAGTAAATTAAAGATATGAGAGTTCTATGGCAATGGGTTCTAAAGACTTGATTTCTCTATTTTATTCCTATGCTCTTTATCATTAATGACTAACAACTAATTTTATGCATTCATTAATCAATGGTGTAAGACTAATCTTATTACCTCTCTCGAGTGTCGAATGAGATCCTATGCATATACAACTAAGTTGATATCCATATCTAACCCGTTATATATATATATATATGTATTAAGCTACCCTTAAATGATTACTCTAAGTCTATTAGTCTCCCAACTCAATAACTCAAAATTATGCTTTTTAAACCCAAACATGAATTACACTCTCCTAAGTACATAACTTAAGTGTTTAAACATCTAATTTATTTCTCAATCAAATTAGATGCATCAAGCATATAAAAATTATAAATGAATAAACATAAAATAGTCATTAATCACTTAATAGCATCAACATATAGTGTTCAATGGAGTTCTATCAAGCCCTAGAACAAACAATCTAGCTATCCATGGTGAAATATTCAATTACATCAATCTAAATGTTCATAAAAGTAATCATGTTCAAACAACACAAAGTACAATTACAAACTTGAAATAAATGTAAATGAAGTAGAGAGAAAGAAGGAACTAGTTGGAGAAATCTTGAGAAGGCTTTAATCTTTAATGATCTTGTCCAAATCCAAGCTCTAATGTGTTTCTCTCCCTAAAATCTTTTGTTTCTCCCTGTATTTTGTGCTCTTCTTCCTCCTTTTAGATGAGACTTTTAATATTCTATTTATAGGCTTTAAAAATGGGCTTCAAAATTAGGGCACAAAGTAAAAAATAGAATTCGGGTGTTGACGGTACTTGAGTACCACTTTTTGACACCTAGGAGCCAAAACTTGAGTGATTTGGCGCCTGGGCGTCACTTTTTGGCCCCCAGACACAGTGTACTGTAGCAAAATACAATTCATCGGCATTGTAGTTTGTTATTGTAGCAATCTACTGTCGTATATTTGTTTTTTTACCTTATTTTCTTTAAATTTTTATTCCAAATAGTTTCATTAACTTGAAACTTACAAAATAACATTAATACACATAAAAAGTCACATATTCACATTCAAAATAAGTAATTATCAAATTAAGAAAGGTATAACATTATATATAAAATGCGCTTATCAATACATACGAGTGACTTATACTTCATGACACTTATAATAAAAATATTATTAAAAACTTATTTAAATTAGTAAAAAAAAACTCAATAAAATTGCACGACATCGTGCATATTATTTTCATGAGCATGAATATAGTTTCGATTCCACTATGTGAATATATTGAGCAACCCAAATTTTCTAGCTTTGTGATTTTTTTTCTCCTTAATTCACTTTATTTTTTCTCCATTTTATCACTTTCACTATGCCTATATTTTGATGCTCATGTATTTACAAAATAAACACAAAAACTTTTAAATTGTATTGGTAACTCTAATTTAGTCATTTTAAATGTTTAAATATATATGAAACAAATGCATTGTATAATAATAAAAGTAATTATACTATTTTTTTATAATTTAAATGTTGAAATCTATTTATTCTAAAAGTTAAAGTGTGTATTTTGAGAATAATTTTGAGAATGCTAGCTAATTTTTATGTATTTATTTTTAAATATTTTATTTATCATTATATTTTATATATAAGGGCAATTGTGTTCATTTATAATAGTTTTGGCTAATAAAACTTAAAGTATTAGTGTGTGGATAAAAAAGATAATTGTTTAAAATTTTGGATCATTTTGGAAACTTTCCCGTTGTATTATAAGTTTAAAAATTATTAAAAAAAACGATTGCAATTGAAAAAAAATTCAGACTGTAGAGGTGCGATCATTCTTTGTATACATTAAAATGTAAACAGATCATGGGACCCACGATCTGCTGATGAGTTTGATCCTGGCCCGTTTGGTAGGGTTGTGTTTGATGTATCAATTCTATGATCTTTGAGGTGTGTTCATATTCTTAATCCGTGTTCTCTTTCTTTTGTTGTTTGAAAATGTCTCAGGATTTTGCTTTCTGTGCCAATGCAATGGAGCTTTTAGAAATTGCTAGGTTTTTTTTATCTTCAGACTTTCAATATGAAATTCGTGGTTGGGCGCTTTGAGATTTTGAATAAATTTGTATATTGATTCTTTGATTTATGTTCTATGTTATTCTTACGTACTTGTTTATATTCTTATGATATATGTCTTTATGGTGATTTTGTTTTGAATGCATATACACTTGTTTGTTTATTTATGATTTTAATTTTTTTTATGCTTTGTCTAAGATGTATGTGCCTTGGCCTTAGCCATTGTTTTCTTAATTAATCGTAGGCACATTCAAGTTTCAAGTAAAAGAGTCGTTTTAGTTGTTTACACTAAGTAAAGGACTTCTTATTTGTCCAACATCAGTCTGTTTAAGTTTGGGTGTATGCAAGCTTATATTGTGGGAATTTTATATGTATATTAATTTCTAGGAAACAATTGCACTGAATATTGGATGTCCCTGTAGCTAGCTCTTATGTATTAAGTGTTTCTTTTTCTCTGGCACTGCTTATTATATACGTCAAGAAATGTAAAAGTTTTTCATTTGCACCTGCTGATTCTTTTACCAGAAATCTGAGCATCTAGAACTTGGTCTGTACACATTTCAGGTCTTTTCCTTTTTCACTAAACATTAAGACAAACAGTATATATTGGTATATTTTTTGTTCATTGAGCTTTTTTTATACCAAGAAGTCTCCAATCCTCTTTTTGTTCATTGAGCTACTGCTGAAGCCTGTACAACCTTGGCAGTCAGGAAACTAGTAGATATAAATATCCCAGGTAGGGGTCCAAGGATTTTTTAACCCCCGACCTCTTGGTTGAATCCAAGGGCTATTACTAGTCACCCAATTCCTTGAGATTGACAAATACAATTATGTAATATGTATTATCAGACCTTTTTTCCTCTTTTGGTGATAGGAAAACAGATCGTTTAAATTTAAATCCATAAGATATCACCCATGAAATCAAACAAATATCAGTAGTTTTAAAATTTAGCTGGTTTATTTTAACAGACATGAAGGAAAATACATAAGGTTGTTACGGTCTTCCTTACTAAAATGCTATATCATAAAAACTTTTTGATCATTAGGTCATTTAAGTAACTGATTTTAGTTTCCCATTACATAGATTGGAGCTCATTGTAGTTAGGTTACTGGTTGCAATTATTTTCATGATTTTTTGCAATGGATTTTCATTTTGGTTTTCATATTCATTGTAATTTGAATATAATAACTACATTTGACTTTTGCCAGAAGGAAGTGAAGCATGAGAAGAAATGGCTGAGAACAAATTTGATATTCAAAGTGAAAACAAAGATTCTACTGCTTCTACAGTCGTAGAAAAGAAGCACAAGGGTATCAATTCTCGTATTTGGAATTGTATGTTTAGATTAAAAGGGGATGATTTTGAGAAGAGATTGCAATACATTTCAGAGGAAGAAGCTATTATTCTTGCTAGAATGAAAAGGAGATCCCAGGCTTGGAGGAAGATGACTAGGCATCTTATTATATTTACTGTCATTTTTGAGTTGCCCTTTCCCTTATTACTTTTTTGTTGCCATTTAGATGCAATACCTACATTCTTTTAAACTCTCATACTTTATTATATTGCTCAAATCATCTGGTTTCATTTTAATAGCAAGGAATATTAAATGAGTAATGCTTTGTTTACAACGTTTGTATCCCAATTGATGTGGCATCTGATGTGTTAATTATTGATTTGTATTGTATAACTACCATATTAATGAGTAAAAAGTCAACAACTACCTAACAAGTGGTAGTTACCTATTGGTGACACATCAGTTGTATCTCAACTATGTAAGTGTAGCACTGCTTAAATTAAAATTTGCAATAGTGTCAACTGTTAATACATTTCTTTATGAGTCTCCATTGACCAATAACAGTTTCATTGGCAAGCTATTGAGAGGACTCAGTCATGACTATATCAACTTTCCATCTTTTCCATGCTTAGTTTTTTTAGAAACCAAGTTGTTATTATTAACAAAAGAGTTCCTTAGAAATAAATGATAGGTGGAACTGATAACTTTATGATATCTTCCTTTGTTCTTTCAATGTTTTAGATGTCTGGTCAAAATTGAACACCTACTATGGTTGAATTTTGCAGGTTTTTGGCCATAGAATTTCATTTTCATCCTGAATAGAAAGCTTACCAAGTTTTCATCACTTCTATAACAAAATTTCCATTAAAAATGAGTTTAGGGTGCAGAGTTGGAGGCGACCATTGATTTGGATATCCTTTTTGTAGTACAAACTCTTTTGATGGAACAATTCGCTCTGTTATGTACTTAAGACTTCTCTGACTTCTGACTATCATGATTATCTTCCTTTTGGCTACTTTAGATATTTTTTTATTACTCCTTTCACTATCATGGTTATTTTCCCTCCTAGTTCCTGCTTAGATTTTTTCTTTCATATCCGATAAGATAAGTAGTGGATGATCTGCTGTGAAACCTTGAGAAATATAGTGTGTTCATCATTTTATCTTTTTTAAGATGCATGGTTTGGCCATAATCCTTTAACTTGATGCGTGCTACACTTACCAACTCAATTTTGAATATTTCCCTGGAATTTGTATCAATTTTCAGGTTATTGCAGTTTGTTGTGCTATCATGACAACAAGATCAATGAAGTTAAATTGGCAAAAGAGGGCACTTCGAGTTTTGCCGATGTTTCTTTTGCCTGCATTATCTTCTCTAGCGTATTCAGGATTTGTGAGCTTCACAAAAATGTGAATGTGCTTTTAACTTCATCTCTGCTTATATTTTCTTGTAATGTTTTGATTCATATATGTGTTCAAATCTCTTTACTTTCTCTCTCTCTCTCTCTCTCTCTCTCTCTCTTTCTTAGTTGGTGCCCGTTAAAACTTATATGCTGTCAATAATGGCCACTAATGCATCTTCGCATATGTTGGCACTATGAGGACAGGTGTATTAATTAACCTATATTTTATCCGATGTTTATAGGTGATTGCAAGGACCAGAAAACTCTGGAAAAGTTGCAGGCCGAGAGATGAGCCAAAATTGATGAACTTAAAGAGAGGACAAATTATTACACCACCCAGCAGCTCATTCAGGTAATTATTAATGAAGTTTCTGTTCATATCACGATCTGGAGTTTATAAAGGATCAAGGACATTAGTTACTGGTGGAAATGGTTATTGCCAGTTCAAAATAATGACTCAAATTCAAATTTTCATTTTCTTTCTGTAAAATAGTCTTTTAATTTTCTTTTAAAGGCAAATTGCAAGGTGAAAGAGATGTGTCTTCTTTGCAAATACATGTCTTTTTATTTGTAATTACTATGAAACTATACTTAGTACAAGCTCGTATTCAGAGATATGATCCTGACCCAGCAGCAAAGGCTGCTGCTGCAACTGTTCTGGCTTCCAAGATGGGTGCAGATTCTGGCTTGAAAGTGTTTGTGGGGGATGAATCTAAACTCAGTGTCCCAACCGGGAAGAGCAGTGATGTTGAGGTTGTGCCATCTAGTGGTCTTCGAAACCAAAAGCAATTGCATACCAGATCCAGTATATGCAGGGAGTGCGTCGTCGGATCATTCTGATTAAGAAACCTCTCGTTCCGTCATGAGTGAGGGTCCTCAAACTTCTGAGCACAAACAACTGGTTGTCGATCATCACCATCCTCACAGATCTACCATGCATGATGGAGGATGGATTGCTCGAATTGCAGCATTACTTGTGGGTGAAGATCCTACACAATCTTATGCTCTTTTATGTGGTAACTGCCATATGCATAATGGTAAGTCAACTTCTATTGGTGTTGGTTCCTATCCACATGCACAACCCCAAAATCAATTGTGTGTTCTTCGTGAAATGTGGTGGGTTAACACAGCAATTTTTTTATTGCTTTTGTGCAGGACTTGCTAGGAAGGAGGATTCTCCATTTATTACTTGTTACTGTCCACACTGCCATGCCCTGAATAAGCCTAAAGAATCAGAAGAGCATGTTTCTGGTTCTATTTCTAGTTTGCCCAATATGAGCTCCTCGACAACAGATTTGATCTACAATGACGGTATTACTTTGAGGGATAGGGGACACCCGAGTAATAGCCCTGTTACAGAGGGTTCAGTAGCAGAGGAATCTGAAAAAACTGCTTAACTTGATATGGTTAGTTAAGGAGCAGACTATTGCTGGAGCTGCTACTTATTGGGATGAGATGTTTGTTCAACAGGTATGGGCTTTTGATCTTTCTGCTTGGGTGGCGATTGTTGGATATGTAATCAGTTTGCTTCTTGTTTGGTTCAGGAGAAGGAACTATTGGGCATTCCATATGGAAAGTCTTGTGTGCTTTGTGATTACATAACCTTGTCAGAGACTGTACTTTGATCAAAGATGTCATAGTTAATTGTGCCTGCAACTTATTATATGCCTTCTTGTGTATGAAACAGAGGATGTTTGCCAACATGTGAGAATTTATGGAAAGAGGACTTTTGATTGATCAAAGCAAGAGCAATACCATAGGAGCATGTTGTATGACTTGCAATGAGGAAATGAAACTGTTATTTGTATGCAAGAAATGGATCATGCTGTCATACTTATTAAGTTAGAAGACCACAGTTTATGCAGACATCTGAATGCTTAGTAACCTATACCTCTGCCTGCTTATCATTTTTCCCATCACTAAATGATTTGTGTTTGAATGATTAACTAATAATATCCTTTTGATTAGGCAGGAAAGCAAATGTAGGCGATTGTGTTTAAGTTGACATTTACATTTGTCCAAAGAGAGTGGCTGATAGGCATTTAGCGAGCTAATTGGCTTGTTAAAACAAAAACTCTCCTTTGCCAAAAAAAAAACCTTCTATTAATAAATAATTTTGACAAATGCGATGGTTAGTTGGATGTTTGGCAATTGGCAGTGACTTGGATATTTCTAATTTTTTCTTATTCTTTTGAATACAAATAATAATATTTAAAAACTGACCTGAGTGGGCATTGACATGAACTCCCTCGTATTTTATTTTTGGTTATTATTGATAGTAATTCTTTTTGTCTTGAAACAAGTTTTGAATGAGTTGACACTTTTTTTAACTACCTTTCTTGTTCATTAAAAGGGGTCAGAAAAGAGAACTCTACATAATTGGCGCCTATCTTCTCTACAACGGCAAGTGGGGCAAAGAGGTTTTTTGTTTTTTTATTTAAAAAAGTGGTTTTAAACTCAGAATTTTCACTTTTGTCAACAAAAAAAATGCATTGTAAATTTTTTTACCACCCGTCTATAATTGTAAGTACAGGCAAAGTGATTTGTCAAGCCATTAGCAATCTTTTCCAATTAAAAATCCATGTATCTCTTAGAATTATATGCTCTTCAAAAACTAATTTTCGATTTATTTTGTTAAATTCATCTTTCTTTGGTTGTTTAACTAAAGTTTATTATACATAATTCATGGGTATTTGTCTCTTTAAACTATATTTATATAAAATAAAATTTTGTTTGTGCAACGTTATAGAAGAATTATGCTAGTGGCTAATGAACCATGAGTTGAGAATAATGATTTTTTAGTGTCTTTTAAACCTGAAACTTGTTATAAGTATTTAGTGTTAAATTATATTATAACTTTTTGTTTACACTTTGTCGTGCTTTTATATGATACAAAAGCCTAATTAGGTGACCCAAGAAAAAGGGTGTATTTAATATTTTAAAGACTTCAAATGCATTCACGTAAAAATAAATAAATAAACTTCAAATGCATTAAATAAATGCTATTCTATTCTAATAAAACAAGCTAAATAAATGATAATATTTACAATAAATTAAAGAGAGTAAGAGAAAAGCACAAAAAGTAGTTCGTGTAAACAAAGAGTAAAATTAATGATATAATTTAAGTTATTTGCAATAAATTAAAATGACAATGATGGTGCTTAGTTCCTGTTTAAAAGTATTTGTTGGGATCCATTCTTGGTATACATGAATATTTAAATTATAATTAATGATATAGTTCTTGTTTAAAAAAATTTGTTGGTATACATGAATATTTAAATTATAATTAATGATATAGTTCTTGTTTAAAAGTATTTGTTGGTGTTGATCCAAAAATTTAGACAATTCACAAATGAACGAGTTAAAATTATTTTTTTTTAGAATAGCAACAAATAAAATAGTTAAGCTTTGTGAAGACTAGATTAAATTAGTTCACTCTAAGAATGTTGAGCTTAACAAGAATCCTATAATAAAAAAGAAGGTTAGGTCATTTTTCGGTGATTACACTTTGATGATTAAGTCAATAAAGACTAAAAAAATGGTAAGAAGAATAGAAAGGTAAAAGGTGATCAGAGAAAGAAAGAGACAGATTCTTAAAAGTGCTGGAAAAATCTCTTTAAAAAGTCTTCAAAAAGATTATTTTAAAAAATCTCTCAAAAAAATCTCCCTTAGCTCAGTAATTCTGACCCTATTTATAAGGTTACAATGTAAGTTCAATTCATAGTTGTAGAATTCCTTTTTGAATTTAAAAAGCATCAAGACTTTCTCATTCTCGTTTATTACAGTGTTACTAATAATAAGGATAGATCTTTCTTATCTTTATAAGACTTTTACCAAGATTGTAGGGGTTGTATTTGTAAAGAAAATCTCAGATCTCATGATTCTCAATGGCAAGTTTGTTTTAGGTCATAAACATGCGACCAATATGGTCGAATTTGTTCAGGAGGGTGGTCGGTTTGATTGGGGGGGTCCAATGTTGAGCACCCAATGTTGAGGACTCTTTTTAAGAAGATCAAGGACTTATGAGTCAATTTGAGGACATCTTTTGTTAGGCTTTATTGAGGATGATGAACGAGAACCTATGTGTCCTTGACATATTTGGGCTCGCACTTATGGGTTAGAATCTATAGAAAAACAAAGGTCCCTCAATTTTTAGTGTTAACTAATCAATACTAAAAATTTTATACTTAGAGTCACTGGATTAACTAGTCTTCAAAGTACCTTAAAAACACAAGTACTATCAAAGTCTCCAATTTGACGACCTGTCAAGATGTTTTATTCAGATATCGAGTCCTCGTGGGTAAGTTAATCTATTGATTAGTAATATATTCTTTGTTGATAAGTTCTGGGCTCGCTTGAAATGACCGTTTTGTCATAGAGGTAATGGGACGAATATTTAAAGTTGGCACCCAAAGATGCATTTAATATAGGTAGCCTTTTGATAAACGTGTGTAGATAGGTGCTAAATGAATATTCACATCTTTTTGAATTTTGTGATGATATGATCTTATTTTAGAGCATCAGTGCTGATCGAACAGTTAGGGTGTGTTCTTTTAGAGGGATGTGTTAGCTTAAATAGTTGTTTCTTCTTTGAAGTATTCCAGCCTCGAATTTTAAATCAACGGCTGCGATTGCTCTGAGAATCATATATATAAAGGAATGGTCTCTTTACTTATTTGACAGTTTTGTAAGAGGATGTGCAGATAGGAAGTAACATGCAAATTAAAATCATAGTACACAACAGAAGCATTCTTTGTACATTACATCCAACCATTCAATTAATCTTATGTGTCTCATACTATTACATATATAACAATTATACAAAAATAATAATTGATGAACACTTATTAAAATGAAGATAGCTTTTTTAATTTGTATGTGTTATAATGTCCAAGTGTAGATCTCACATGAAATGTTACTCTTGAACAAATCTAAGCCTAGGTTATGGTGAAATCTAAATTCTATAATAGTAGCTTTAAGTTTTTGCGGGATCTATTTTGGTGTTTTAGGCTTAACTCTTAAGCTATTTTTTACTTTTCACACTCTCGATTTTTATATAACCTAAACAAAACCATTTTCTGGTGTTCAAAATAAATTTAAAAAATAAAAAAAAAACCAACAAAATAGAACTTCTCTTTTTTCTTAATTCAAAAAGCTAAATCTACTAATGCCAAATACTTGGATAACCCTTTATGCATTAAATGTGATTTGGCAATAGAAATAGACAAGTGTTCATGAAATAATTGCTAATAAGATAAGTATCTAATAACTTGTTAAAATCTTAAGCAAAACTTAACCACTTGTCAAAAATTAAACCCATTTCTTGTTACAAAAACACAAAACAAATGCTCGAGAGACTTCTTCTCTCTTTCACATTTTGCATAACTCTTATGCATTATTTTGTTTTGACTTTACAAATGGAAAAGTGTCTATAAATTGAGTTGCCACCAAGATAAGTTAAATTACTTGTCACTCTCTTAAGAAAAGTTTAACTATTAAACTTTTTTAAAAATATTCAAAGTGAATAATTATAGAAGCATTAACATGTTGCCTAATAATGTCTTGACATGTGTTGAATTTTAACACTTAGAATTCGACATATGTCTTTCTCGATTGATGTTAAAATCGAATCCCGTTTGTCTAAAATTTTTTGGGGTTGAACTCTTTGACCCTATATGCTAACCTAGTGCTCAACGAGTACACTTCATATTGTGAGACTCCATTTGTCTTATAGAACCTTTTCATAAATCTATAAATTCAGCACTACGTACAAATCACAAATACAATAAAATAAAGCGTTAAACCATACAAGTTGAGGTTAAACATATTTGTATAATCCCTCCGTCACCTATATCTTGGAAGAGCAGAAACATAGATCTATACCGCCAAATCTCTATTCGCTTGACTATGAATTTATCTCTATATTTGTATTTCGATAAACCATATCCACAAACTCATTTATAATTTTGTTTCACCTTATGGAAACTCTTTTTGGGGTGATGCTTTTAATCAAAAGACTTTTTAAAATATAATTTCAAAGCATCAGGATACACAGGCTAACCATATAAGCTAACGGATCCTAGATCTATGCACACCAAACTTCATGATTATAGGACCTTACCCAATGACACCTAGAGGTCAGACTATGAAAGGTCTCTGACATGTGTGGATTCAAAGTGTATTAGATCACTCACAAGCCCACTGAGACGCTAAAGTCTAAAGACCACAAATATTAATCAACTCATAAAGACTATCAATTGACGACTTTATAGAATGTCTATTGGATGTCTTCGTAAATCTGTTCAGTACTTAGTCCTAACTAAATCCCTATATGCCTATACGAGCTTCCACTAGGTTCATGGTTTGCTAAGACAAATCATTTAGACAATCTAGATATAGACATACACTAATCTATCTAGTTTACCAATCCACCCGTGTTAGTAAACATTAATCAGGAACTATGTTCTGAGAATATATTGTATAATGATATTTTTTAGCACCATTTACAACTCTTTACAACTATTTCATTACAATAAATATCCTTAGGTCTTTATCCTAATTCATATAAGGTTCTCATTCTTAGAATTACTAACTCTTAGTTTTGATCTAAACTTTTTTAGATCTACAATTTATGAAAAAGAATAAGATTATTAACATATATTAAATAACGATTTATAGAAATGTGCATTATATAAATATCAATAAATATTCATACAAAAAATAGAATGGCATGTAAGCATCATCTCTAACAACTTTTACTTGCTCTAGCGCTATTGACCATGATATCTAATACCTTTTGACTCTAAATATTTCAAAACAAAATTAAGAGTTAAGGTCTTAGTAAGTAGGTCCACTACATTATCGTTAGAATCTACTCTATATACTATTATGTCTCCTCTAACTAAGATCTCTCTAATTATGTGGTACTTCCATTCTGCATGCTTAAACTTTTAGTGCTCTTAGGGCTTATTGGCTTAAGCAACTGCCCCATTGTTATCACAATATAATGGGATAAGATTTACTATACTTGGGACTATTCCCAATTTTACAACAAACTTGCATATTTATACTGCTTCCTTTGCAGCTTCTAAAGCTACAATGTATTTTTCTTATATGGTACTGTAGTAACCACTTATCCACAATCGGAAAGAATAAATATTTGTACTTGTATAATATTCATATTTTATTTGTATGTGGATGATACTTAATTTATGTATTGTTATTAATATTGTTTGTATAGATTAAGGACATACTATTAATATTGAGTTTATTTACAAGACTTCAAATTTATTTTAAGGACCAAACTGTAATACTTTAAAAGTTTTAGGGGTTAATTTGTAAATACTAAAAGTTAGCCTCTTAGTATAAAAATACACATTTTAAATCATAATTTACTCATTTTTGGGTCAAGTCACCCCTTTAGAGAGAGAAAAGAGAGAAATAAAGGGGAAAAGAAGAAGAAGAAAAATAAAAAGAAATTAGAATTTAAAATTTTAAGAGGTATATCATAACTATTTCTCAATTTATTGGTGTTAATTAAGTTAATTTCTTTAAGTTTTGATTTTTAAAAATATGTACAATTGAGGGCTTGATGTGGATTTTGTAAGATATATTAAGAATTGATGATGATTATGTAGATAACTTGATAAATCATAATGAATTACAGAATTTCTACTTGTTTCGAAACTTTTATAAATTTTTATGCTTTGATTCTGATTTTGGATTTTGATAGTATGAAACTAGACATGTATAGAATCATTTGAGACTTTGAATAGATTAAAAATTTCAGAAATTGAATTTGTAATGAATTTACCAAAATGACCCTAAAATTCTGGAAATTTCCTGTGTTAACAGTATGATACAGTGACAAAATATTTTTGTTTTGCTGAATGATCTTCAAAACTTACGAATTTATGGAATATGATAAATTTATATGTCTGATATTATATATTCAAAATTGAAAATTTATATCAATGTGATTAAATTGTTATGAGTTTCTAAATCGTATTAGCTCATTGCAGTATTTGATTAACAGATTTTTAAAGTTATGGAATAAAATAGTTTAAAATACTTTTAGCAGGGATTTTGAAGTGAAATATTTATCATGGGTTGAAATATGTGTCAAGAGTAATTTTGTGACAGTTTTATAATTTTTGAGTTAGTATATGATTTTATAAAATTAGGAGACTGAATACTAGTAAATATCTTGATCCCACCAGAATAATAGTTTAGATTTGATGGTGTTTATGAAATGGATTGTGTAGGAATTATGATATAATATTCATACATAAGGAGGATATATGAGTTAAGAAAGATATATTCTGATTTTAGAGCAATTGGACATCATTTGATGTATAAGAAAATTTGGTTAAGTGAAAGTGGTCAGAATGACAGGTTTTGAGAAACCAAGTAATTAGACCAATTTGATGTGATAAGTGCAATATGTATAATTTTGTAAGCTATTTAAAGTATTTTGTATGAATTGTGAGGCTTATGAAATGATTAATCTACATTGATAGGTTAAGGAGAATTAAGCCTTGCACCCGAAAGTGCTAAGGGGTAAGTATACTAGACTTTTACTAAAATCACAATAAGCATAGTAATTGTCTATGTATGATTTTGTAAATGTGCTTAGAAATATGTTTATGTTATGCCAAAGTATATTTGATATGAAATGTGAAAGACATATATTTATGAATGTGAGCATTGACATTGAGCATGGACATACTTGTGTTTATGAAAGTGAGCTTTCAAAATAAAATGTATTTAACAAAGAAAGCTTTTGAAGTGAAAACTGTCCATGAGATATGTTTTGTGTTTTGAGGATGCTTGAACTTACTATTTACTTAGTAGGCACCTTATGTGATTTATGGAGCATTTATGTGTGGCCGTTCCTTCGAGATTGGTATATGTTATGTGTTCTGTATGTAGAGAGGATCCTATTGGTACCTAAAGGAAGATTGAGTCATCACATTCATGTGGTGGCGTATTAGTGCATGTGAGAGGACTCACCAATGATCAGGGTGAGGGTTTGGCTCTTACCTTCAGGCATGAGCATTATATATAATTAATTTAAACCTCACTTGTACTATTCTTCTCATACGGTATGTCACCTACGAGTGACATTTGGCTCATTATGTGATATGTGATATGAAAGTCTTATTAAGTAATAGTTGAGTGATGGTATTCCTATTATATGTTTTGAAAGAATGTGTAAGCGCTTACCTGATATGTGATTTGATAAGATTATGATTTTGATTTATCACAGCATATCATACATATGCATTGTATACATATATGTATTTGTATTTTGATAAATAAAAAACTAGTATGCTTATTGAGTTTTATACTCATTATAGTTTATGGTGATTTCAGGTAAATAAGGTACATGTGTGCTTAGCAGATTTGGCAAGGCTTCTGCTGTCCCTTGGGTTTCCTAATTTGCTAGACTGCTAAGTATTTCATTTGTGGACATGTAGTTTAAGATATTTAATTTGTCCCTATTAAATAAATACTTATGTAATATTTTATTAGGTGTGGTTGTATTTGGTTTATGTTTCACCAAGTATGGTCATAAGTGGAACTTTGTGTTATACTTACTAGCAACTTGCTAAGGATTCCTATATTGAATTTAAGTTTGAAATTTTATGCAATATTAATTATGAGTGTACATTATTGAATGAGTGTAAGTTATGTCGTGTGTCAGATCTTTTGGGTCTAGGCATGACAGGTACAATCAATTGTGGATCCCTATTTTACACTCTTCCAACTGATAGTAGCATTATTAAGAAGAAATACATAACCAGATATAGTCTTTCTATTATCCGAATCAGACTGAAAGTCTGAATTAGTGTAAGCTACTCTCTTTAAAAATAAAAAGTTTATCCTTTGTACTCTTAAGGTATTTCAGGATATTTTCTCAGATATCTAACTATCATTTTCTAGATTAGACTGATACCGACTTATAACACTTACAACATGTTGATGTTAGGTTTCGTATATAATATGACATACATTATACTACCTTCAACTAATATATAAGGTATGTTAGACATTCTAACCCTTTAATCTTCTTTTTAGGGACACATTATCTTGGAAAGATGAATGTCATGTCTAAAAGGTACATTAACTGTCTTATAATTTTTGGCAAAATTATACACACGCGAATTGTAACCATAAGTGCACGAGTCATGATCAAGTAATAAAGTGATGAGTTAATATCGTTCCTACGAGGATTAGTGTCATAAATTAATACTAAATACTATAGTGTTGACAACCTAACTTTATCTAGACTAATTTAAAGACTAAGTTGAATTATAAAATTAAATATACTTAAATTAAATAATTTAGTAAATCAAAGAGGCGAGAATTCTATAGTAAAGGGTCTTAGGGTCTTGATTTCACTCTACCATTTCTATGTTCTTTATAGTTAGTGACTAATAACTAATCTTGTGAATTCATTAATTTAGAGTTTATAACTAATCACACTACCTCTCCCAAGTATCAAATGAGATTTTATGCATACATCACCAAATTGATAACCTTATCTAACTTATTATCTATATATGCATTAAGTTATCCTTATATGATTATCCTAATTCTATTAGTCTCCCAACTCATTAAAATTAAGGTTATGCTTTTAAATTCCAACACATAGGTTAAACTTTCTCAAGCACATCACCCATAAGTCTAAATCTTCTAATCAATTTTTCAATCCAATTAGAAGCATTAAAATCATAAAAAGCATAAATCATAAACATAAAATAGTCATTAATTAACATAACACATCAAAACATAGTATTAAGTAGAATTACATCAAACCCTAGAACTTGAAATTTAATTATCCATAATCAAATATACAAATACAATAATCCAAAAGTTTATAAGAGTAAAAATGCTTCAAATAAAATAAAATACAATTATGATTTTCATATTTAAGTAAATGAGGTAGAGAGAAGGAACTAGTTGGAGAAGTCATTGGAGCCTTGAATCTTTAATTATCTCCTATAATCCATGCTCCAAGTATATTTCTCTCGAAATTTTGTGTTCTCTCTTCTCTATCAAATGAGACCTTTAGCTATCTTTTTATAGGTCTTAAAATTAGGGCAAAATAGGCTTTTTTACATCGAATGGTACTGCGGTGCCAAATTTTAGGGTTGCAACGCCAGGTTTCTGTCCGAACTAGCACCGTATGGGTATTATTCATGTAAATAGTACATAAAAATAGTAATCACTATTTATTGTTTATTATTCCCGCGCCACGGTGCCAAGAGCTAGGTTTTTGTGGCTCCGCGGTGGATATTGTAGCAAAATATTGTTATGACTACTGTAGCAACACTATAGCACCTTTGATATTTTTGCGCGTTTTCCTCAGCTTTTCGACCTAAATAGATCTGTTAACTTAGAGCACATAAAATAATATTTACACAAATTAAAAAATATATATTCTTATTTAAATTGAGTAATTATCAAGTTTAAGAAATTAAAACAATAGATATAAAATGCATATATTCTTTTCAGAACACTATTTATGTACAAGGACTGAAAGAGTCCTATCAGCCTCTTACTCTTATCTCTATAAAGTTTTATACCTAGTATAAATAAAGCCTCTCTCAAATCCTTCATAGAGAAGTTCTTACTTAGAACACTTTTGATCGACTGCAACATACTAATATCGTTTTTTATAATGAGTAAGTCATCTACATAGAGTACTAAAAAGACAATCATGCTCCTATTAACCTTCTTATACATATACACTTCTTCATTTTTTATAAACCAGACCCTCTGATTATATCATCAAAATGAAGATTTCAACTTTGGAAAGCCAGCTTAAGTCCATAAATAGAATCTTCAGTCTATACACCAGATAAAAAGTTAGTATATTCCATATATATCTCTTTCTCGAGATATCCATTCAGAAAAGTTATCTTTACATCGATCTGCAAGATTTCATAATTATTATATGTAGCAATAGCCAATAAAATTCGGATTGACTTCATCATGGCTACTAGTGAAAAGGTCTCTTCATAATCTATCCCATATTTATGAGTATAATATTTTCCTACCAATCAGGTTTTCAAGGTCTCTACTTTCCCATCAGGCCTATGCTTCTACTTGTAAACCCATTTATAATTGATAGGAATAATTCCTTCGAGAAACCAAACCAAGTTCTAGACTTAATTGTCATGCATAGAATCAATCTCTGATTTTATGACGTCTTGCCATCTACCTGAATCGATGTCTAACATCGCCTTTCTATAAGTCAAAAGATTATTTTTTTTCAACTAAGAAAATATCAAAGGTACCTTCAGGCATTATAACATACCTAATATGTACTCTCAAGATCCTTCCTTACATACGGGGAGGCTGTGTTTAAGGTATCTTCCTCAATTGAACTTGAGGTTCTATCATCAGTTCACCAACATGTTAATAGGCTTCATCAAGTTTAATCTTTTTATAATCTCTATGATTTACTAGAAATTGGCTTTATAAGAAGGTGACATAATGAGCAATGAACACATTTCTTTCCTTAGAATTATAGAATTGATATCCCATGAAGTGCTTAGATATCTGATGAATCGATATTTGTACCACTTGGGTGCAAATTTATCTTATTACGTAACATTTACATAAACAGAACAGCCCTAAATCTTAACATACTTAAGACCCTCTCAGTCTATATCTCATACAAAGTGATAAAAATGTTTTTGTTATGAAACTCTATTCAATAAGTGAGCAATAGTCTACAGAGTATAACACCAAAGATATTAAGGAAGATTGGTAAAGAAGTGAGCATACAGAGTGGTAGGAACATCCAATGACAATCATGCTTTTGATGTTATTAACAACCAATCTCCTACTCCTTAGCATTAGGCTTTTTACATTTTTTCTTTAATTTTTTAATCTAAATTATACTCTCGTATGTACGAATATTTTGTAAATCAATGAAGAACTATTTTTTCACACTTGCGTAAATATGATCCTTGCTTGATTGATTGCTTGATTTTACGTATCTTTGATTAGTCTCTCTAGATGTTCTGAGTAATCTTTGCCTATAAATGCTTAATCCTTCTTGAGGTATCGTCTTCATTTTTATCTTGGTAGCCAATATTTGAATAAATGGCACAAATCTTTGACTCCTCGATTTCTTTTGGTGTTTTATCTGTAGGCTGCTCGTGATGTTTGGCTGAAAAGGTCTCATGATGAGCTGAATAATCTTAATTCCCTAGGATTTAGCCTTAGTATAAGCTTGAAAGTCATCCTAAAGACTACTTAAGAATCTTAACCAAAAAAGTTGTGTTGATGTCAAAATGTTGCCCTTCTCGGCTTTTATTGGTTATCTAGGGATGCTCGAGGACTTCATTGGCCGATGAGGTCATGTGGTGGGGTTCTCAGATACTAGTAAGTTTGAATTTTAATCGATCATTTCACATTAAATGCAACTGTATTTTTTAATCCCGCGTCTTTCCCATCAGTCATGTTTTTAAGGTGGCTTAGATGATTTGGATGCTTTTTAATCCTTGGATCCTTCGAAGACTCACCAATTCTCAGGACTCTATCAGTTGTGCTTGGCAGTTGAAATGGCATCTTTAGATGGGTTTCAGAGGCTATTTGATTTGATCAACAGCTTAATTCAACTTCAGGTATTAATATAAAAGTGTATACTATTTTCATTATTTATCTACATTCTTAGAGAAAGAAACTTCTGCTCCTACCTTTTCACTTTTAAAGAGAGAAAGCATTGTGACTATTTACAAAATTCTTTGGTGACCTTTTTTCTGATTCTAGCTATTACTTTCATTAGCGGTTACCTTTTTCAATTTTCTTGACACCGATGAGTAGCTATTCTAGACGATCATATCTTGTTAGTTTGCTTTCTCTTGGTACATCCCTAGAATGTTTATTTTTTAGCTTTGGGATTCTATGAATGTGTAAGAGTGCTTTACTTACTTTATGGTATTATGACTCCTTGATGATGATGATGATGATTTGAAGATTTCCATTATATTGATTATTCTTTCCTTTAAGTTGTGGTGATTAGATTTACCCGTAGGACAAAAGTAGATTAAATGTTTTTCTTATTAAGAATTATGTCAGCCCTAAGGCAATCTCGGTTTCATAGTTTAAGTGGCCAGACAAAGGTGAGAGTCAGAGCTCATTCGGGGTATCTCAAGGAGAAGAAAAAGGATCCCTTATTTAGGAGCAAGAATTGGGGTAATCATCTTTAAGGGGAGTCTAATAAGAGGAGCGGTGTTTGTCTTTAGCCTTTATATTCTTTAACATAAGATTTCTAATACTGATCCTCCATTGTTTATGTTTTTGTAGCTATGCAATGTGAGAGCAATGATAGGAAACATGCTTGGCACAATGAGAAATCTTTGAGGCCACGTGCTTAAGGAGTTATCGAGCACATGTTTGGGCACGAGAAATGAGGTATGACTTCACCTGAAGGTTCCACAAAAGCTTCTAAGATGCTAGTGTGAAGGACTTTATTTTAGGCTGAGAATGGAAAAACGGTTGCTAGCTCTTCAACCTCATGCAAAGAAAACCTCAGAGCACAACACCACCATGTCTTCCTCAGGGGTCATCCTAAGAGTCCCTGATCTCATTAGAGGTCGACCCCACTCTTACAAGATGTGCCGATAGATTGGAGGCTGTATGTAGGCTAGTGATGATGAATCCTCATAATTCAGCCAAGAAGAAGGCATTCACTTTGAAGGTCATCGATGGGTTCAATAGGAGTGATAAGTTGTAAAATGAATGTTATCCTGGCATCAACCTTAAATGGCTTCACGATGCTCTTAATGTGTTAAGCAAAAATACGGATAATGAGGACACTCCTATTGTAATCCCTTCGACTACATCTTCAATTGCTCTTGTTGTTGCAACCACCTTGTCTTTAGCTGATGACCGAACCACTTCTCTAGCCCTATTGTTTGAGATTTTGTATATTCTAACTATTTTTATTTTTATTGTCCCTATATTATTCTGAAGAGAGTAGTTCAATGTTTTAGATATCTCTTGTAAATATTTGATCCATCAATAGAAGCTTCTTTTCGTTGATTATGATTTCTTAATTTATGTTGAATGTTCATTCATGGGTTTTAGAATTTATCTTTAATAATATTGTAAATTGATTTTTAAGTGTTAAAAACCCTTTATCGGTCACTTCAGACTTTGGAATTAACCATTTCTTATTAAAAAAAATCACTTTACACATACTTTTTTGGCTATGACGAGTTGTTTTTGGAACTTAGTCTTTTTATCCTAAGACTAGGTATGTGTCCTTATAAATTCACTTTTGGGCTTCATATAAGTGTCCTTTAGCCAAAATATATTTTTTTTGAACAATTTATTAAAGATACCTCCTCATAAGTTTGGTTTGAGCTTCATATGAATGTTCTTTATCTAAAACACATTTTTTTCGAGAAGGTAATTAAGGATACATCTCCGCAAGTTCACTTTTGGGCTTCATATGAATGTTATTTGCCCAAAACACATTTTTATGGGGATTTTATTAGGAATACCTCCTCGTGAGCATTCACGGAGTTATATACATATGACTTGTAACCACAAGTGCACGGGTCGTAAGCAAGTAATAAAGTGTTAAGTGAGTATCATTCCTACGAGAATTGTGTCTTGAACTGATGCTAATTGCTCTGGTGTTAGCACCTTAACTTTATCTAGGATAATATAAAGGGTAAGTTGAATTAAAAAAAAAGCTTAATACTAAATAACTTGGTAAAATAACGATATGAGAGTTCTATGGCAATAAGGTTCTAAGGACTTGATTTTCCTTTATTGTTTTTATACATTTTATAATTACTGATTAACAACTAATTTAATACATTCATTAATCAAGGGCTTAAGACTAATCTCATTCCCTCTTTCGAGTGCCGAATGAGACTCTATGCATATACAACTAAGTTGATATCCCTATCTAACTCGTTATACATACACGCATTAAGCTACATTTATATAACTACCCTAATTTGGGGATGTCTTCAAGGTTTCAATCCTTCAAATGTCTTCAATGATGCTCAAGAAATCTTAGAGACATTCTTCATTTTCTTTAAATTTGAGCTTAAGTCTTTGTCTCATTTGTGTATTTTGTGCCTCCCTTTTGATGGTGTGAGAAGTGGCTAAAGGATAGTATTTATAGATTTCAAATTAGGACAAGAAAATGGGTAACAAAATAGGCGGTGGCGCCTCGGTGCCATTTTTTAGTGCTCGGTCGCCAAGCATTCTGCTCGATTTGGCATCTAGGCGTCAAATCCTGGGTATTTTGGCGCCTGGGTGCCGAGCCCTATAGCAATTTATTATAGCATTGTTTTTTTTTTTTGCTTATTTTCTTTGAATTTGCATTCTAAATAGCTTAATTAACTTGAAACCTACAAAATAACATTAATACATTTAAAAAGTCACAAATTCACATTCAAAATGAGCAATTATCAAATTAAGAGGGGTATAACATCATATATAAAATGCGCTTATCAATGAGCTCGCTTTTGGGCTTCACATGAATATCTTTCACGCAAAACATATTTTTTAGGAGATCTTCAGGGATATGTCCTTGCAAATTTGCTTTTAGGATTCACATGAATATCTTTCACCTAAAACACGTTTTTTTAAGGAGTTCATCAAAGATACCTCCTTATAAGCTCACTTTTAGGCTTCACATGAATGTTATTCACCTAAAACATGTATTTTCAATGAGGTCTTTAGGGATACATCCCTGCGAATTCGCTTTTGGGTTCCACATGAAATTCCTTTACCCAAAATACATTTTTCCAAGGAGTATTAAGTAGTTTTCATCATTAGCCCTACTAGGATTTTAAGACGGTCTTCTATTTTTGCCCTCCATATGGGTTTCTATTGAGTTTGTAGTTCTGAACTCATGTTCTCATAAAATCTTTATTCTAAAAGAAAGATTTTTATTGATGACTCTTTAATTTTTACAAGTACAAGGAGTACAATAAAAGTAACTATGAATGGTATTCTTTTAGGTTCGATATTTTAGGATTTTTTTTATAACCCTTCCATCTGCATGCTCAAGCTCATAAGTGTCAGGTCGAATCCTTCTGGGCACTTTATATGGGTCTTCCCAACTTGGATTAAAAACTACTTTAGTCGAGTCCTTGGTGTTTCATAATACTTTTCTTAAGACCATGTCTTCCTTTATAATGCTCAGGCACATACTATTTTGTTGTAATATTGAGCAACGTTTTACTAATAAGCAATGGTCTGAATCTTGGCTAACTCCTTCTTCTGCTAAACTAGATCTAACTTTCCTTAGATAAGCTCTTTATTTTTGTTCTTGTCAAATCATTGTACCCCATGGGTAGGTACTCGCTCTTCGGTTGGGATTACGGATTCACAACCAAAGGCTAGGAAGAAAGGAGTCTGACCTGCTGCTATTTTGCTTATGGTTTATAATGCTTATAGGACTTTGGGAAGTTTGTCAACCTAAGCCCTTTTATTCATAGCTAGCTTTTTCTTTAGCAACCTTTTGATGAGCTTGTTAAAAAATTCCACTTGTCCATTAGTCTTTGGGTAAGCTAGAGAGGTGAATATGAGCTGTATACCAAGCTTTTTATAGAAGTCTTTGAATTTTTCACTATCGAACTACTTGTCATGATTTGTGATGATAGTATTTGGTACCTCAAATCTGTAAAGTAGGTTTCTCCACACAATTTCTTACCTTTTTCTTGGTGATGCTTGTTAAGGGCTCTGCCTTTACCTGTTTAGTAAAGTAGTTGACAACGACAATGGCGTATTTATTTAAGCTTCTTCCTCAGGGTAAAAGGTCGCTCAAATTGAACTCCCACAATGTGAAAAGTTGATGGATGGTCATTGTCTTTAAGTTCTCTAGCGGAGTGTAGATGTTATTAGCATATCTTTGGCATGCATCATATTTTTTAACCAATTCCTTTGCATCTCAAAGTGCGATAGGTGAGTAATAATCTATCTTGAAGGCTTTGTGAGCTATGGCCTCAGCTCCTGAGTGATTTCCACATATCTTTTCATGAATCACTTGAAGTACATAATTAACCTCATCGAACTTTAGGAACCTCATGTACAAAAGGGAATGTTCTCATCGACGGAGGATGATGTCGATGATGGTATAGCAAGCTGCTTTGTATCTCAGGTAATGAGCTTCCAACTTATTCTATGGCAACTTCCCATTTTTTATGTTTTCTTGAATTTGACCATTCAACTAGGGCGTGGATCAACTTGCATGACCTTTTTAGTCTCAATTTCTTTAATGCTTGATTTAAGTATGAACTCAAGAGGAGCAAACTATAATATTCAAGCTTCCTTAGTCAAAGTTATTCATGCCAATACGTTTACCTTATGATTTTCTACCTTTAGTATCTACTAGATCTAGACCTTTTCGAATTGTTTTATCAGCCCATTGAATTTTTGAAGATGAGCGGCTATGTAATCTCCTTGCACCTCAAAACCCTTAATGACTTGGTTGATGACAAGCTGTGAGTCACTTTTAACAAGGATTCTTTTGGAAAGAAGTGAATAGGAAACTTTTAGTCTAATTAAGAGGGGCTTGTATTCTGTTAATTATTCGAAACGAGAAAGTTGAATCTAATTGCGTAACTAAGCTTGTCTCCCTCTAAGTTAATAAGAATAATATTAGCCCTGCTATCTTAAAGGTTAGAGGCTCCATCAATGAAGAGTGTCTAAATTGAAGCAGAAAGTTACTCATTAGCCCATTCATCTAAAGGCTCCTTAGAGGGAGTTTTTGGTATGACCACATCACCATAGGTACATTCCACGACAAAATCTATAAAATTTATCCTTTGATGGTCGTTATTGGCTTGAACTATATGTCGAATTCATTGAACTTAATCGTCCATTTGATTAACCATCTAGAGAGATTGGGCTCATGGAGAATTTATCTTAAAGTCTAGTTAGTGAAGATGATTATGGTGTGGGCCTGAAAATATGATTATAGTTTTCATCATACTGTAACTAGTATTAATGCCAGCTTATCAGCTGAGGGGTAGTGGGTCTCTGGATTTGTGAAGACCTTACTGGCAAAGCATATAGGTCACTAGACTTTCTATCCTTTTTGCCCAATACTGCACTTGCTGCCTATGCCGAAACTCCTAAGTATATGATCAACTAGTCCCCAATTTTTTGTACTGCAAGGTGAAGTGGCTGGGCCAAGTACGCTTTAAGCTTTTGAAAAGCTTCCTCGTACTAGGAAGTCCATCTCTTCTTCTCTTTGCTCTTGATAGCTTGAAAAAATTCAAAGCACTCGTCAGTAGCCTTAGAAACAAACCTATTAAGAGCAGCATCTCTGTTTATTAGCCTTTGAATTTCCTTGAAAGTGCTTGGGGACTTCACTTCGAGGATTGCCTAGACTTTATCTAGATTGGTCAATTCTTCTCTGGCTCAGCATGAATCCAACTATTTCCCTAGTTCGACCCTAAAGGCACACTTCTCAAGATTCAACTTCATATTGTGTTTCCTCAGGACCTTAAATGTCTTCCTTAGGTCATCCACATGGTTTTCAGGCTAAACTGATTTTGTGATCATATTATCCACGTACACATCTATGTTCTTCCCGATCAGTGGCTTAGACAACTTGTTTATGGCCTCTAGTATGTGGCACTTGCATTCTCTAACCTAAATGGCATAACCTTATAGCAATAAATTCCTTGATAGGTTATGAATAATGTCTTCTCCTGGTTAGGAGAAAACATCGTGATCTAGTTATATCCTGAGAAGGCATTTATAAAACCAAAAAGGGTGTGCTCGGTCTTAAAGTCCACCAACTAATCTATCTTTGGGAGTGTAAAAAGTTGTCATTGGGGCAGGCTTTATTCAAATCTATAAAGTCCATGCACATTCTCCACTTCCCATTAGATTTTTCAACTATCACAATGTTAGCTAACCATTTAGGATATTAGACCTCTCGGATGAATCCTATTATTAAGAGCTTATCAACCTTTATTGTAACAACCTCATTCCTCTCCTAGTTGAAGACATGTCTTTTTTTCTTGATCAGTTTGAAAGACGAATTGACAATGCATGAGATATCAAGGTGAGATCTATTCCCAACATGTCTTTATATAATCAGGTAAAAATATTTGAGAACTCCTTAACCAATACAGTTATTTCTTCTCTAATCTTTAGTTTCAGCTGCGAACCTATCTTGACCATCTTCTCGGGTGACTTAGGTTTAATAGGCACCGAAAATAATTCCCTGTGTGGTTTTAAGAATTTTGACTTATTCTCTTTTCTAGGGTCCATCATTGAAATGCAAAAGGTTCTTTTAAATGCGGTCACATAACAGTACCCTCGTTGCCTTCTGATCTCTATAAATGACTCTTACTCCCTCTCAAGCCAAGAATTTTAATTTCAGATAGTAGATGAACACGGTTGCATTCGAAATTCTCATAAAAAGTTTTCCTAACATACCTTTGTGAGATTTCGCCTAGTCGACCACCACAAATTTACCATAATGATTTTGACATATGGGCAAACTAATGACCCCAACTGACCACCTCAAAATTCTCATTAGATGGCAAGTTTTATAGTTTTATCAAAATAAAGATAGATCATTCTTATCCTTATAAAACTCTTATCGAGATTATAAGGGTTGTGTTTGTAGAGAAAATCTTAAATCTCGTAATTCTCGATTGTAAGTCTATTTTTAGGCCATAAACATGTGACTAGGGTAGTCAAATTTATCGAGAAGGGTGATTGGTTTGACCGAGGAGGGCATTAAATACCGAGCACCTAACGTCAAGCACCCAATACTAAGGACTCCTTTTGAGAAGATCGAGGACTTACAAGCCAATTCAAAGGTGTCTTTTGTTGAATTTTTTAGGATAATAAGCCCCAACCTATGTTTCCTTAATGCATCTGGGCTCGCACTTATAAGTCATAATCTAGAAAGGAACAGTTGGTATCCATAAAAAGTAGTGTAGTTTTTTTTTTCATTTTTTACACCAAATTTGTCTTAAATTTTTTTATATTATTATGTGAGAAGAGGATTCAAACTCAAGATTTTCACTTTAGTGCAAAAAAAAAATACACTATAAATTCTTTATTATTAAATCATTTAAACAAGTGCAAAACTTATCTTAGACTTAGACTTGTCATATAATTATTTATACATAAACATACTAAACCCGCAACACTAAAATTGGATATTTGCCAATAGTCGAACATGCAAGTCAACATTCAATATTCAAAATTGTTATTATTTTTAGGGTCTTAATCCTAGATAGTTAAAAATAAGGCTTTAATTATTTTAGCCAAACCTTTCATTTATTATTATTTTAGTTATAAAAAAAAAAGATTGTAAGGATAAAAATACCCTCGCACTCTTGACAACTTTCATTCTTAATTATCTCTCACAATTCTCTTTAAAGAAATTTTCTAATCAATTACAAATTGCCAGTTTTATTAAATTCAAATTATAAAATACAACAATAATAATATCACTTTATATGAATCCAACTGTCGAGCACACTCGGTGCTTGCTAAATGATCTATTGACACAATCCATGGCGCGTAATCATTGATTTCTCGTTTTTCTTTTATTTATTTAATAATATTTAAGAACATGTTAAAAGGAAATTGTAAAGAACAGGAAATTAGAGTTTGAACCATATTATATTAGCTCGGCATTCTATCGAGCATTTGGTATGCTCGATAATTTCTTAACCTTTTCTTTTTATTTTCTCTATACATTTTCTTAAATTTTCATTTAAATCTCTATTAAGTAAAATATATATTATACTTTTGAACTTTATGTATTTTGGTCTAACCTCAAGTTTTATTTCACGAAGATCAAAATTTTGTTCCCAAATTCGTGTAATGTAAAATTATTATTGTAATTTGTGGTTTGAATTTAATTAAATAGACAATTTATAATTGACTAAAAAATGTCTTGGGAGAGATAGTTAATAATTAAATAGACATTTTTGTTCTCGCAACCTGTTTTTGGGCTAAAATAATAAAAATTAAAGAGATTTGACTAAGATAATTAAATTCATTTAATTTTTAGCTATTTAAAATTAAAACCCTTTATTCTAAATTCATGAGATTGAATTGAATTCTTCGTGACTCAATAATATAATAATTGTTTAGTGATATATATTTAAAGTTATTATCAAGAATAACTTTGAGGTAAGGTTTAACTATAAAAAAAATCAACAAATTTAAAAAAATAACATTAAAACTTAAACGTTTCACAAATTATACATGGATGTTCCGTCATTAGAAATATTCTATTAAAGTTAATAAATTCTCTGCTAATATGCATCAAATGACTAAAACACCATTCTAATATTGATTTTAAATTTTTATCTTAATAAAAGCCTTTAATAAAAAATAAAACACTTAAAAAATTAGAAAAAAGTAAAATAAAAGTAAAAATAACAATAATAAAATTAGAAAAATTAAAAAAAAACAATTTAAATAACCTTATCCAAAAAAATTAAGAATATTAAAAAAATTAAAATTTAATAAAAACAGCATGAGGCCACTGGCTGGCAAAGGCCTCAGGCTGCTGGCCTCAGTTAGATTAGGTCGTGCCTGAGGTCGCCGGCCGCATCCAACTGCCTGGACTAGTCGGTAAAGGCTTGATCAAGCTTGGCTCGGCTAGATCAAGTCGCTGCAGTAGTGGCTAGCAGCCTGATCTAGCCACTCTACAGTGACCTTGGTTGGCCTCTATGGCCAGTGGCCTGATCAAGCAGGGGCGGCCATATGTTTTTTTTTAAAATATTTTTATTTTTAATTTATTTTTTTAATTTAATTTTATTATTTTTAAAAGTGTTTAAAAAAAGGAATTTGAAGGGTGAAATGACTTTTTTACCCTAGAGTATGTTAATTTTAACGGAAGATTCCTAATAACGGGGCATCCGTGCATAATTTTTGAAAAGTTTTGGTATTAATATCACTTATTAAAATTTTTGAGTTTTTCTATAATTAGACCTTACTTCAAGGGTATTCTTAATAATATCCCTAAATATTTAAGATGGGTTGGATTATAACTTAAAAGCACCTCTACCTTGTAAACAAAACACAATTTAAATGGGTATAATTGGACGAAATTGGGTTGAGACTATTTTATTTTATTTTTTAAATTTTGAACGAGAATGAGAAATTTTATTAACAAAATATCAATTTTTATTTTATTTTTATTTAAATTTAGATGATATATATGTAATTAGTATTTACAACCATTGAATTACATAAGAAAACCCTCAAGTTATATATATAATTAGTATTTACAACCATTGAATTACATAAGAAAACCCTCAAATATTTTGAATTGAGTTTAATTTAATTTAATTTGCTTTACTAGTTAAGATCAAACCATACCCAACCTTAATGAAAGAATAGTCCATCATTTATTTTTGTCTTATAATCATGGGATAACTAATGTCGTGGCATCCCGTGGAATAAGTTTATTTATTCCATGTTCCCGGATTAACTTTATGTTGTGATTTTTTTCTAATAATGATAATTTTATTTGTATAATATTAGTATTATAATTATAATAAAATTGATGAATAGTATAAATATATATTTTACATACTATTCATAAATCTTTATTCTTAAAAAAGTTAACATTAAAAAATTATATCTAAGATATAATAGTCTTTTTACAATAAACATTTTATTGAAAAAAATATGTATTATGGGTATTATATTTTTGTAACACGATCTAGAATTTATAAGTTATAAATACAAATTATGAATTTATTTTAAGTGATTTAAAAATTACGGATGTATGTAAATCTTTACTAATTTTTCTTTAAAGTGAAAAAATTGCTTATATACAATTCTTGTAGATATTTTTTTAACAAGAAAAATATTATTTTTCTGTTATTGGGCAAGTGATACAACTTTGTATTGCTAGTGAAAAATTTGCAACAAATGTACATTTTTTTCCATTGTTTATTGTGGTTAGCAAATGAAATATAATCTTATTTATAAGTATTAATAGGCCTCGTTAATTCAGTTTTCTTTTATAATAAAATGTCATAAACATTATATGCTTTAAGAAGCATTATAATTTATTTTCTTTTATATAATATTGTGTTCAAATATGTTGTCCTCATAAAATGTGTTTTATAATATAATAACATATGTTATTATAAAATGGATTATCATAATTGATAGTAGTAATTTCATAGAGCTGTGTATATATTGAGCTATTGGATGATATATTAATGTGTTTATTTTATTGTTATTTTTTTAATTGTTAATAATATAAATATATATAACAGTTGCATACCTTCTATGGATGTCATATTGCATAAATAACAATATTAATATTTTTAAATACTTACTTTGACTCGGTGCTTATTTATGTTCTAATAGAATAGTAATTGTTAAATGGACCATTTAAAATTCTTTGCCAATTTTTAAATGGACCATGTTAAATGGACCATAATGCGGGGGCTTTCAAATATATTATTTCACAATTTTTTAAACAAAATTACATGAGCGATTAATAAAAGTTGAGAAGTTGGAAAGGAAAATAAAAGTGTTAATATTTTTTCTTTCATAATTTCTTAAATTGAGAATTCTATGTTGTATATGTTTAATTACTTATCTAAGTTGACACTTTTCTTTGAGGAAGGAATTTTTTTTGGAATTTAGAAAATTCGAGGACAAAACTTTTTAAAAATAATTCAAATTACTAGTGAAGAGTTCTTTAGCATGCTAATAAAATAGAAATTATATAAAAATTCTATAAATAAAAGATTTTCAAAAAAAATCATAAATACGATATTTTTGATATAAGTGTTATAAAATTATTGAGGGGAATGTGTCTAAACCCATTTTAATACAATGTCGAAACTATATATAAAAATTTCATAAATAAAGATTTTTACAAAAAATTATAAATAAAAGACTTTTGAAAACAGTCTTGTTAAATTGTCAAGGGGGGTGTGCTTAAACTCATAAGGGAATCACTTATGGAAGTAACCCAACCTCTATGATTGGTGATCCCATAAAGGAGGTTCAATGGGTAAGAATAATTTATACTGCGTGACTTATTTAGCACTTATATTATAGACATATCGTAGAGTAGATATGTTTTCGCTTATTCCTATGGCAAAAATACTTATTTCGTGTAACATTAAAAATGATATTTACCTTGAATGAGTCTGAGCAAGAATATTCTTGCAAGACATGGGTCACATATGCCCTTAAAAGACTCACCTAGTGAGAGTAGTCACAGGTCACAATTATGAAAATTGAGTTACTCTCTAAAGCTCTCATTAGAATCAAGATAGAGCACAAGACTATTAATTCACCAACTCACAAAATCAAGTCTTTTATCACTATTATGTGTGTTATAATTGAAATTTGATCAAAGGGGCTGAGTTCAAAACATAGTTCACTCAGATTCCTCAAATAAATTTTATAGCACTAAGTATAAGTTCAAATTTAAAAGATACCTATACTTATTACATAATAGAATATTGCTCGTGTATATATATATATTTCAACTATTGATTATAAATCAAATTTTTTTATATATTAAAATTCATAAAAGGCTTCAAACCATTTTGTAGGGACTGATGGAGAAAAAGTTTTGAAAACTTTTTAAATGGTTAATAAATTATAAACTATTAATATAATTTTAATATTGTAGGTTATATATTGTAAATTAATATTATTATATCATTTTTATTATAGTGATTACAATATTTAAATAAGCCATTAAACCTAATTTTAAAATTTGAGTGTTACAAAATTTATTTATAATATTGTGATTATCATATGGGTTATAATATTTATATGATATTAATATTTGGGAGTTTATATAGTAAATTATTGTATGAGTTACAATATATTAAATTATTTTAATTAAATATTAAAATTAATTATAAGAGTTATAAATATGCAAAATTATAATTAATATTAATACATTAACCTTTATCTACCATTATATAAATAGTGCTAATCCTTCTTTAGAGATAGTGTATGTGAAAATAAAAAAAAGTAAAGAAAAGTGGCTTTGGTGATATGTGCGAGAGTGAAGAAGAAGAAAAGAAAAATGAGAAGTATAATATGCTATACAATATTTTAAATTATATATTTTATATTAAGTTTTGAGCAACCATGACAAAGAATACTTGATATAATCTTTTGGTGATTGTGCTCATCAAAAAGAGCAACTATAAAGATAGAGTTGTATTTTAGAATTATATAAATCTATCACTACCTGCACGATGGGAGACTATTTGACTTAGGACAATGCAATTAGCATGCTTTTTCTATGTTAAAGTCAAGTTTAATTTTACTTGCTCATTATATTTTTTTTAAATATATTATTAATATATTTTATGTTTTGTTAATTGTGAATATTTTGTATATTGTTGGTCATATATTTGTATGGTTGATATTTTTCTATTGTGAAATACTTTAATCCCATATTTATTTCTTGTGTATATATGGTATTCAATTTAAGAGATGACATTCTTAAAGAAATTATTTAGTGTATTACATTGTTGATTCTTTTATGTATATATTAGTATTGTTTATTTGGTGTGTTAAATTGTTTATGTATATATTATTACACAACATAGACTACCAAAATTAATTCACTTCAATTTTATGGTATCCAATCTAACACACTAATAATATTTTTCTTATCACAATACACGGCGTGAGCAGGTAATGTTGGTGTTTGCAATTTTAAGACAAAAGGAAGGTTACAATTTACAAAGGAAAATATTCACAAATAGCCCATTTTAAAAAGCAATAATTTTTATGGCTAAAAATTATTTGGGCAATTTTTATTAGTTAAAAAGATCATAGATCGGTGAAAAAGCCCTTGTAATAATAAATTTTTTAAAACTTATTGATTGAGTCACAAAATTAATAAATAAATGACTTTTATAGTCTAAAAAGATCTAAAACAAATACTTTACAAAAGAGAGCAAGTAATTTTATGAATCATTTAATTAAAAAGGAATGGTTTGTATAATTATTTCTTTTATTTGTTATTATTTTGTTTAATATTTCATTACCCACCTCTCATCGAGACACGAGATCAGGGGATGTTATAATAGTATCGAACACAAATAATTATTCAAACTTACTAAAAATACACTTAAATTTTTTTCTTGAAATAAACATTTACAGAAAAAAATTAGCAGAGTCTCCCTTAAAAATTACACTTTATACTATTTGTGACAAAAGAAAACACTCTCAATTTTATTTTCAATTCTCAACCAATTTTTCATCTTCTAATAAATATCCACAACTCATATTACAATTTAAATATATCAAACCTTCACCAAACTAATTCAAATTCAATATATTATCAAAATAAATATCATATATCATCATAGTTTTAAAGAAAATAATTCTAAGAAAATTCATATATACATGTACATACAATTAATGTCCATAATATAATATACAACAGTTTATAAACAAATAAAATATCTATCAAATATAAATATATGTATATAGAGAATGTGAGCAACTCTGAGTTGCTGTAGAAAGATTCACTCTTCAGTTTTAGGATGACAACTCTACTACCTGCGCATGGTAAATCCAACGCGCTCAATACAACGGTTTAGTGGGTGTATACAAAAGTTAAAACTGTATAATAATGTTTTATTACCTTTTTGCAAATAAACCATATATATAAATAATGAAATTTTTAATAATAACCAATTTTGCCATATAATATAAAGTAACTGCCTCTCATCGAGACATGAGATCAGGGGATGCTACGATAGCATCAAATACAAACAATAATAAACAATTATTCAAACTTACCAAAAACACACTTAAATTTATTTTTTTTTGAAAAAAATATTTACGGGGAAAAACTGGCAGAGTCTCTCCTAAAAATTAGACTTTACACTACCTGTGACAAAAGAAAACACTCTCAATCTTATTTTCAATTCTCAACCAACTTCTCATTTTCTAACAAATATCCATAACTCATATTGCAATTTAAAAACGTCAAACCTTCACCAAACTAATTTAAATCCAACATATTATCAAAACAAATATCATATATCATCATAGTTTTAAAGAAACAATTATGAGGAAATACATATATACACGTACATACAATTAATGTCCATAATATAATATACAACAGTTTATAGACAAATAAAATACCTACCAAATATAAATATATGTATATAGAGAATGTGAGCGACTCTGAGTTGCTATAGAAAGATTCACTCTTCAGTCTTTAGGAATGACAACTCTACTACTTGCGTATGATAAATCCAACACATTAAGCACAACGGCTTAATGGGTGTACACAAAAGTTAAAACAGTATAATAATATTTTATTACTTTTTTGCAAATAAACCATATATATAAACAATGAAAATTTTAATAATAACCAATTTTGTCATATAATATAATAAATTAAAATTTATTAATTAATCAATTCATTAAACCAAAATATTATTCAATTAATAAAAATATATATACACATATCATATTTATAATTTAATTAATTCATTTATTAAATATTTCAATAAATTATAATTAATCCTAATAGGCGCCCAAAATAAACACTGACACGATACCATGAATTGACTAACGGGCTAACAAATATCAGATAGTGATCCAGCATCAACCACTTAGTGACTACCCACCAAATACAGAGCAGATTAAAACAGATAACAGATCAGATACATAGAGCAGTGTTATCAGACAAGCAAACGACGCAGTACTACTATAATATCTTATTGGCATGCCAACTACCAATCCTCCTCTATCAATGTTCAAGTTTACTTAGAATGTCTCGATAATATTATTAATACATTATATTCTTTTAAATTCATTCTAACACGATTTTTTTTAAATTATTATTATTAAACTAAATTATTATACAAATTCACATTTACTCAATTTTTTTTATTATTCATATTTAGACACAATTTTTTTTATTATTACAAATAGGCCCAAATTTTTTAACTATTCACCTTTATGCCCAAATTTTTTCAAATTTTTACACATGAGCCCAAATATTCTAAAAGTTTTCATAAGTTCTAGATTTGTACATATTTAATAATTAAGCCCAAAAAATTTTAATTTTTCACTTATAGGCTTAAATTTTCTAAAATTTTACAATTAGGCCCCAATTTCTTCAAAAAGTCATATATAAGTTCTAATTCCATAATAATTCACATAAAGACCTAAAATTTTTAAATATTTATGAATTAGTCCAGATTTTTTCAAAATTCTCATATACGTTCTATTTTTCTCAAAATTCATATTCATGCCCAATTTTTTTCAATTTGACCACTGTTTAATATTCAATGTTCAAAATATATTTAATTCATTTAGAAACAATATAATTATTAATTCAATGCCATAGTTCAACATACTCATCCATCATATTATTAAATCACATAAATATACACTAAATTCCCTATAGTACAAAATTTATGTTTCAATTTAAAGTGTACACCAACCTTATATCTTTAATTCCTCTACTTGTAACTCACTTATTCTCCTTCTCCTTCCCTTGGCTATCCTTGGCCAAGCTTTCACCTTAATTTGTCAAAATACACAAATAATAAATAAAATTCTAATTTACCAAATTAAATGTACAAATCCTTAATTCTATATGGCTATTTCATCTATTAACCCTTAAAACTTCAAATTCATATTCAATAGAATTTTTAGCATCAACTCATCTTAAATAACACCTTCTAACTTAAAATTGATCATTGAAATTTGATGAAGATTATTTTAATTAAGGGTTTGGAGGCTTAATTTGTAAAGAAAAATTGAAATTTGGCTAGATTTTAAAAGAGAACAATTGAAAATTTGATGAGAAAACAAAAAGGGGGGGGGGGGGAAGGGCCAAGGTGTCTAAAATGTCTCATTTTTTCAATACCATTCTCCCTTTTATAGCCTTTATTTTTCTTTTCAAAAATACCCCCAACTAAACCCAAAATTACAAAAATACCATTGGTTAGAAATAGTGGCATTTGATTGGTCCAAAAATTTCAAGAACTATTCATAACTAAACTAAATAAAAAATTTAGTTTAAATCTAACTAATTCTAGTAAATTCTATTTAAATTGTTGGCAAAATCTCATTGGTCCAAATGTTGAAAAAGTCTTAATAGCATAGGTTTTAATTCCATGCAAAACATTTATACCATACTAACACTTTTTCAACCAATCAAATTCTTCCATTTCTTTGACTAACAAATTTAATCAAAATAAATAAAATTTTGGGGTATTACATTTTGTATTTATAATGAGGTCACAATGTATTTTGAAGTTGTTTGTGTTTAGTATGTAAAAATATATGTATGAAAATATAGTGATAGTATATTGTGATGAAATGGAAAATAAATAAAGTGTCGGTAAGAAAAAAATAGTAAATCGAGGGAGGGAACAAAATTTAGGACAAAGAAACCTAGAATTCCTTACGCCTCACATGTGAGACAGGTGTGCAGGCCTTGCTTTTTTTAAAAAAATTTGAATTTTTTTTAATTAAATGTTATTTTAATATTTTTTACTTTTATTACAGGTGCCATGGATTATGAGTTAATCATTATACTCTTCGATGGAAGGTTGGAGAACTCTAGTGATAAAGAAGAGAAATATATTGGATTTAGTAACTTAAGTATTATGGTTTCAAAAAACATCAATTATAAAGAGCTATTAAATAGAGTGTATTTTGCACCAGGAGTTGATCATGTAGAGCATAGGATGTCATTAAAGATTTCTATTAATACACAAAAGTATAAGTTGAGACCAATTGAGATTAAAGATGACAATAATATTCGGTTCTTTATGGGATCAATAGAAAATTGTTATATTCTATATGTGTAACATTGGAACTTAAAGCTCTTGTATGTGAAAAAGACACACAGATGCTTATTTAGAACTAACCACTGTGCCATAAATCAATTCATGTCAGCAAGCCGTAATAACCAAGTGAGCTACACAGCATCAACAATATTAACTTAGGTGTATCCCATAAATACCACTGGTGACTATCATGATTATTCCCTACTAAGGTTTAATAAAGACCCAATATATACATACTTCAATAGTCAAACAGATGAGGATGTTGATGATATTGGAATTATTGATGATGTGGAAGGATTGGATGATGTTTAGAAAGGTAGACATTGTTATATTTCTAATACCTCCCTTAATAAGAATGCACATATATACGCTTCAACTAGAAAAATATATGAAGTTAAAGCAAAAAACCCTTTTTAGTTTCTTACTTCAATGCCACCGTAGAACTTTGTCATATTGAATAAGATATCTAGTTCCATAATTGGGAATGTGTTTATTAAAAAGTTGTATGATACTAATGATTAACTTTATCAGGCAATCAGCTTATTGACGCTCAAGAGTAATTAGAGCTTTAAAGTTTCAAGGTTTACTAAAGATCAATTTGAAGCAAAATGCAATGATGGGATATAAAAATGGTGAATATGTGTAGTGTCGATGGATGCAAGGAAGTATTTTATTATGTACAAGAATGATACAGATTACACATGTTAGCTAGATCAGTTGTGAGATGTTCACCAGCAACCGAAGAGTTAAATTATTGAAAAATTCATTAAAAATAAGTTTGCATAATTCAATAGAGTTTACAAATTCAAGGAGATCCAAGCCGACATACGAGAAGAGTTTGGGGTGGAAATAACGTATGTCACTACTCAGCGAGCTAATGAGCATGTTGATAATAGCATAATGTCAATAGTATTTTAGCACTCTAACTTGAGTATTTTTACTTTAATCTATCAATATTTGGCTACTTATTTGTGTTTTTAATCTTAAATAGGCGCGTGAAGGAAAATGTGACACATAGGACCAAACAGAAGGCGATTCGGGCGAGAAATGAGCGAGATGCGCTCGAAAGACGAAAGTAGCATAGCAAGTGGCTGGGCGCCGCGGCACTCAGCACCCAGCGCCGCAACACTCATCGATGTTTTGATGAACCTTGTGCTCATGCCCAGCACTGCAGCGATCATGTTGATACTTAAATACCCTTTTTAACTCTCCTATTTTCGAGGGGATTAGAAACTCCTCGCGCTTAGGGTTTCTCATAGCAACAAAAATACTATTTTGAGTCAAAAATAAGGAGACTTAGCAAGGAGAAAAACACAAGCAACGAATACACATTCAAGTTAATAGATCAAATTGAATTTATTGAGGATTGAAGAATCAACTCTTGGGCAATCAAGACAAGAGGAAGAAGAATAACTCAGAGCATCACTTGTGTTATTTTCTTCCTTAATTTTAAGAGATGATCTTGTTCATGATATTTTTATATTTTTGCTTTGATATTCTTGATGTGAACATGAGCTAAATACTTTTGATCTAGAGTTAGACGTTCTTGAACTTAGTATGTAATCGACTCTTTTAAACTATTAGTTATGAACTTTTATCCCTTAATTGATTCAATCTATCTATGCTTAATAATTTTATTATACTTGATCACTATTTTAATTGTTTAGGAACCATGATAACTTTGAAAAAAGGATGCATATATTTAGCCTATGGTAGATTGATACATGATCATAGAGTAATATCTATGAGTTCCATCTAAGATAGACATATGCCTAGGTGGCATGTATAGTTTGATTAGACTTATTCTTAATAAGTTGCATCTTATTCGGATTACCATAGACATATAAGTAATTGTTAGGGTGTGATATTTGTTAGGGTCAGTGCTTACGTGCCATTCCTAAATGTATATATACTTGTGAATTTATATAAGTGTGCATTCTTATTAAATCGTTAATACTATTCATATAGTATTATGTAATGTAATGTTACAAACATTGTAGATCTGAAGAAGTTTAGATCAGATCTGAAGAAGTTTAGATCAGATCTAAAGGAGTTTAGATAAGGGCTTACAGTTAGCCACACTAAGAGATATAAATGCTAAATGTTAGCATAACTAAGTGTTAGCTGGTTATAATACTCAGCAGATCCAAGAGTTATAGCATTTTCTATAATGGGATATAGACCTGTGAATATACTAGTAACTGCATAGTGCAAGAGTTGCAATCGGGTGCTAAAAAATGTTAATTGCGCAAGTATGTTCTCGAATAATTATCCCTGGTCTATTTCTGCTGATGCGGGTCTATCGGTGGATACCTTAATATATAGATCGACATATGTCGTACTTATAGGGTATAGATGATTGTTCCTAGCCGATTATGAGCTTGGAGCTCATATTAACATATGGGTATCCAGTTAGAACTGGATATAGGATAGACTCACGAATGCCTCCGATAGACACCCTATGTAAGCCGTCAATGGAGGGTCCTCTCAAGTTGCGTAGTATACGTGGTCCTTTGACCTGAGTGCCACGATAGGCTTGTAAGTGATCCAACATACTTTAGTTATATGCATGTCACAAACCTTTCATGGTGTGACTGCTGGATATGGTCCGATGCTTATGGAGTTCGGTGTGTACAGATATGGGATCCGTTAGCTCGCATAGGGAGTTTGATATACAAATGCTTTGAGATTGTATCTCAAAAAATCTTTTGGCCACAAGTATTAATCCCAGGAAAGAGTTCCGTCAGGGTGGAATAATATGGCAAAGGAGTTTGCGCATATTATTCAGTGAGATACGAGTCTGGCGATAAGACATGGATGAGCACTAGGAGATTTGACAGTGATGATCTATATCCCCGCACATCCAGGATATCATGATGGAAGGACTATACGTATGCGTTGTAACCTCAACTTGCAGGGTTCAACGCGCTGATTTGTATATCCACGATGTGTACGTGGGGCATTGCTCACGGACTCATAGAATAATTCCATTTGACAAATTGGACATAGGACCTAGGGAGTCCCGTGATATAGAGTGTACTCATTGTACACTAGGGCAGCATGCCGAATTAAAATGTTTAATCCAACAATATTCAGCACTACCACAAGAATGCTTGAGTGTCTATATTTAAGTGTTAAATATAATAATTAGTTAATAATTATTATTTGCTAATTGTATAATGACACGTGGTATATTGTGGACCATCGGTTGAGTTTACTCAAGTGTAAGATTTGATGAGACCTACTAGGGGTAGACTTGGTAACTATTTATGAGGGACGAAATGATCATTTCACACTTTGATTATTTAATTATTAAATAATCAAAATATCTCTTATTATAATATTATATTATATATTAATTATTTTATTAATGGTGCCATATAGTTGACATCCATTAATATATAATATAATATTATTTATTTATTTTGTTATTATTAAATAATAATATTTTATTATTTTATTTTATATATATATATATATATATATAAAAGAGATTTGTGTGCAAAAGTGTGTGTGTGTTTGTATTACAGAAAATTGGAGAAGAAACGGAAATGGAAGAAAATAGATGAGAAAGAAATGGAACCAGAGAAAAAAAAAAAAAAAGGAAAAGTGAAATTGTTTTATTTTTCTCTATGGTTCTAATTGGAGCAATTTTGAATTGCTTCAAATTCTCCATTTCTTATCCTTTTAGAAAAAATGATGAAAATACACACTCGACCATTTTTAGGTTTAAGAGTTAAACCCAGTGTTAGATATAGAGCTGTTATTCTAGCTTACCAAGCCCACCGAGTTGGTGACTAGAACTGCCCGCGAGTTGGTCTTCATGCAGACTCTGAGGAATACGTGTATAACGTTACACGTTGAGGTAATTTCTCAAGCCTTTTAATATATTAATGTGATTAATATATTTATTTATTTATTGCGTTTATTGCATGTTTATTTGCTTCCGCCGCGTTTAATATGTATATGATACGTATTTTAGGTAATAGACACAATTGCACATGCATACACCCACATATATTAGATCCCCAGCAAAAATGGTATCAGAGCCATTTAGGATATATATGGGTGTTGTTTGAGTGAATGGATACAAAAAGCCCAGTATAAATGGCGGGTTTCAAGTGTTGAAACGGGTATGCCAAAAGGGGTGCACTGGGCGCTCCAGCACTACAACGAGGTGACTTGGCGCTGTGGTGCTGGGGGTTTGAGCTCCTAGCACTGCAGCGGTGCCATCTGACACCGCGGCAGGGTATCGTTCACTTAAACAGTAGCACATGAACTGTGAATTTTTACTGTTCATAACTATAGTAATTTTGAATAGTATTTTTGAACAATCTTTCAAAATTAATTTTACATGTGTAAATTTATGAGATGTAGTGATAAAAGTTATCAGTTTACATTATAAATCAGGATGTATGAGATGCAGTAATAAGAGTTATCGGTCTGCATTATAAATCAGGATTAATTTTTCTGTATTGGTAACCACATTGGGAGCCCTACTGGTGGGGGCTAGTTGTGCTTATATAGAAAAATTATTTAATTGAGAATCACATTTTCTAGGAGAATGGAGACCAAGGATATACAAAAATCTCTCTTAATCAGATTAAAGAATATTACGTTATGAGATAAATTTTATTCTAATTCGTCTTGTCAATACGGTGTTAGACGAGTCACGTCGGCCTTTTTCTAATATTGCTACAGCGTGAGGGACTTGGTCGGCTGGGCTTGGACTATATTGATTAAATATGAGATGAAGCAAATATATGCGAAAGTATTGCCCAAAATTGCTACAGTGTGAGAGTAGTATCGATAGCATATATTTGATCATTGACAAGTTAATCTGGAATACACTTACCCAATATTGCTACAGCTTGAGGATAAGGTGTATTCAAGATCAAGTGGTAAGAGTTGCATGAGATGCAATTGACAAATGTTATCTACCTATTGGGTTTACAAAGGCAAATATTGCTATAACATGAGGCCCAAGTAAATTTTAATGGGATCTACTTCCCGCTATATAGTTTAAAAGAGTTTAAACTATCGTCTTCCCATTTGAGAGATTACCGAGATTATGTAAAGCAGTAAGAGGGCGTTTTAAATTAAAAATGTATAATTAGTATACCCATGATTTAAAACGTTTCATTAGCGATTTAATAACCATTCCGCTTACATCTCCCGTTATTTTGGCCCGTTAAGTTTAATGGCCACTGCGAACGAGTTGGTGTGCATAGTTGATGCAGTCCAACTATAGGATACTAGGAATTACTAACCGGCGGATAAATCTTAAAAGTGTTCTAGATTTAGAAAATTTTAGATTTATTGTTGATCAAAGTTTGCCGTAAGGTAATTCTGATAACACTTCCCAAGAGGATTGCATGGAGAGAGTGTGACTCTCTTTGTTTATGGTGCTTCATATTCTATTCCAAGTATATCTGGTGAAACCAAATATGTGAGGAGAAGAAGATAAGGGGGATACCCAGGACAAATCCTCAAAGGTAATATTTATCCAAAGATCTACAAGAGAACGAGTAGATGAAAAGTGTTTCCAATACAGTAAGGTCGGGTATTGGAAATTCAACTACCCTAGAAGCCTTATAATTATTAGGAAGACTTCCATAGGTTTGTGTTTGACACACATAGACATTTCTAGGGCATAAGATGCCAATTCAAGCTAGGTATGAGATACCATGTGTCCATCTCATATCTGTAATATGTTGCAGGGATTGAGAGAAACTTCAATGCAATAGCTTGTAGAAATAAAGTTGAGAGTAGAAAATTGTGATTTCTTGCGAGTCCAAGTTGTTGGGCAGCTTAACTTACTTCTTGTATGCAATACAACTGTTGTATTGCATAATTAGTATGCTGTTTTATTAGCTGAATGACAGTTAATAAATAGACATCATATACAATTAGAAATGTCTGTAGATTGGAATCCTTAAATGAAACGGAGATATGGTATATAAGTTTAGGTCATATAGGCGTGAGACGTTTATTCGTCTGGTTAAGGATGGTTGGATTCCTAATCTGACCATGAAAACTTAACTAATTTATGAATAATATATTCACGGAGATGACCAAAAATACCATAATATACGTCACATCCCTTTAATTAGATCAATGTAGTGAGTACATTAACAGCAAATTTCTGTTTGTTTAAGGAGAATGAGATTCTCACTCATTATAATCCTCCGAGTATTCCTCAACATAATGATGTTTAAAAAAGAGGAATTAAACTTTATTAGATATAGTCCGATTAATAATGAGTGTTATCGATCTATATCTGTGAGTATATGCTCTAAAGACAACTGCTTATTAAACATAGTTCCATTAGAAGTTGTTGTTTCTATTCCGTATGTGATATAGAAAGGAATGAAGCTGAATCTTAAATATGTTAAAACTTGGGGTTGTCCTGTTTACGTAAGAGTTACGTAGCAAGGTATCTTATGTTGTAAGAGTTACTCAGTATGATAAACTAGCACCCAAAAGGCATAAGTATAGGTTTATTGTGTATCCTGTGGATTCAATAGGATACTAGTTCTATGAATCAGAGAAGCGAAGTGTGTTCATTTCTTGGTATACCATTATCCTTAAGGAAGAGTTTCTCGTGGATCGTGGGAATCATAGAAATATTAAACTTGGTGAAGTCAATCTAAGAAATTAATGAACCAAGGATGGGAACTCAGACTCAATTAAGTAGTAACCTTTTAGTACACCTCTTAATGAGTCGGAAAGGATTTCTAGGTCACCTTTTAGGTATGGTTGATGCCTGAAGGTGAACTTATAGTTTTCTTGATAGAAAAAAATAATCCTTTCACCTATAGGGAGACGATGTTAGACATCAAATCGGGGAGTAGCAAGAAGTCATGAAAATAAAAATTGACTATATGCATCAGAATCAAGGATGAGACTTGGTTAAACTACCCATGGAAATTGTTCTCATTGGTTGTAAAAAGTTTACAAAGAGGTAGTAGGAGCCAAATGGAAGGTAGAGACCTTCTAGGCTCTATATTAGTTTTAGAAATATAATCCTTAATGATCTGGGATCAATTAAGATTAAACATTTGGACCAATATTAATGCTAAAGTCGATTAGAATTTTATTGGCTCTTGCAGCACATTATGACTTTGAGGTTTGGCAAATGAATGTAAGGTCGATATTCCGGAATGAATAACGCAAGTAAGAGATATTTATGGAACAACCTGAAGGTTTTACATCCAGTCAGACTTCTGGTCTAGTGTGCTTGAAAGGTCAGTAGGAGCACGATAGTCTTATTGATGCTCTTTGTTGATGAGATACTGGTCATTAGGAATGATGTCAGTATGTTATAATCAGTCAGAAATAACTCGTAAGTATTTCCCTATGAAGGATTTGGGAGATGCTTCCTTTATACTAAGTATAAAGCTTTATAGAGATAGAGCGAGGAAGCTGATAGGGCTCTCCCAAATCATTTCACATCAATAGACCTTGTGTTCATCTTTCGAGGAGAGTGTCTCTTCAAATAGAATATGAGAGACTTGGAGTGTTTAACACACTAGATACATCAGCTCTTTAGAGATTGATGTATGCTATGATGTGTTTGAGACCTGATATCAGTTTGGCTGTAAAAGTTACGAGCCGATTTCAGTCTGATTCAGGTGACCACCATTTGTTGGTAGTCAAACATATCCTGAGGTACCTTGAGGGTATAAAAAAATAAGCTTCTCAAATATGGAGAAAGCGGCTTACGAATGAGAAGATACACGAAGTCATACTTCTAGTTTGACCTAGATGAGTTTACGTCTGGGAATGTGCTTATTCTTAATGGTACTAAGTGAGTTAAAATTACACCAAACTAAGATTCACTGTAGACCTATATAGACGTAACGGAAGTGGCAATGAGGATTCGTAGGTTTATTGCTGGGCTTTGAAGAGTTCCAAGACAGATGGATCCTATTCCATAAGTTTGCGACAAAATAAGGCCATTGTACAGGCTGAGGTGCCAAGAAGACACCAGTACTCTAATTATATTGAGAGGAGTCTCACATGACTAGAGGGATCCTACCTAAAGAAGATGTGATTATTTGTAAAAGTGTTCCATAAATAATTTAGTGAACTCACTATCTAAAGACCATGACTCTTAAAGTGTTTATGAAACACGTAGAGTCGATGTGTATGAGATGCCATTAGGAATGACACTAGAGCAAGTGGGAGATTGTTAGGATCGGTACTTACATGTCATCCCTGAATGTACATATACTTGTGTATTTATACAAGTGTATATTCTCATTAAATCGCTAATACCATTCACATGGTATTATGCAATATAATGTTACAGACATTATAGATCTAAAGAAGTTCAGATCAGATCTAAATGAGTTTACATAAGGGCTTACAATTAGCCACGCTGAGAGATATAAATGCTAAATGTTAGCACAACTAAGTATTGATTGGTTATAATACTCAGCAGATCCAAGAGTTGGAGCCTTATCTGTAATGAGACATAGACCTGGGAATATACTAGTAACTGCATAGTAGCAAGAGTTATAATCGGGTGCCAGGAAATGCTAGTTGCACAACTATGTTCTTGAATAATTGTCCCTGATCTATTTCTGCTGATGCTGGTCTATCGGTGGATACCTTAATATATAAATCGGCATATGTTGTACCTATAGGATATAGATGGTCGTTCCTAACTGATCGTGAGCTTGGAGCTCGTATTGACATATGGGTATCTAGTTAGGACTGGATATGGGACAGACTCACGAGGGCCTCCGATAGACACCCTATGTAAGCCATCAATGGAGGGTTCTCTCGAGTTGAGTAGTATACATGGTCCTTTGACCTGAGTGCCACGATGGGCCTGTAAGTGATCCACCATACTTTAGTTCCACACATGTCACATACCTTTCATAGTGTGATCGTTGGGTATGGTCCGATGCTTATAGAGTTCGGTGTGTACAAATATGAGATTCGTCAGCTCGTATAGGGAGTTTGCCATATTGTTCCACCCTGACGGAACAATATGGCAAAGAAATTTGCACATATTTTTCAATGAGATACGAGTCTAGAGATAAGACATGGATGAGCATTAGAAAATTTGACGGTGATGATCTATATCCCCGCACATCCAGGATATTATGACGGAAGGACTATACGTATGCGTTGTAACCTCAACTTGCATGGTTCAACGCGCTGATTTGTATATCCGTGACGTGTGCGTGAGGCATTGTTCACGGACTTATGGAATAGTTCTATTTGACAAATCGGACGTAGGACCTAGGAAGTCCCGTGATATAGAGTGTACTCATTGTGCACTGGGGTAGCATGCCAGATTAAAGTATTTAATCCAGCAATATTCAGCAGTACCATGAGAATGCGTGAGTGTCTATATTTAAGTGTTAAATATAATAATTAGTTAATAATTATTATTTGCTAATTGTATAATGACACGTGGCGTATTGTGGACCATCGGTTAAGTTTACCCAAATGTGAGATTTGATGAGACCTATTAAGAGTAGATTTGGTAACTATTCATGAGAAACGAAATAATCATTTCACACTTTGATTATTTAATAGTTAAATAATCAAAATATCTCTTATTATAATATTATATTATATACTATTATATTATATATTAATATTTTATTAATGGTGCCATATAGTTGACATCCATTAATATATAATATGATATTATTTATTTATTTTGTTATTATTAAATAATATTATATTATTATTTAATTTTATATATATATATAAGAGATTTGTGTGCAAAAGTGTGTGTGTGTTTGTATTACAGAAAATTGTAGAAGAAACGGAAATGGAAGAAAAGAGATGAGAAGGAAATGGAACCAGAGAAAAAAAGAAGAAGAGAAAAAATAAATGAAGAGAAGAAAAAATAAAATTGTTTCATTTTTCTCTATGGTTCCAATTGGAGCAATTTTAAATTGCTTCAAGCTCTTCATTTCTTATCCTTTTGGAGAAAATGATGAAAACACACACTCGACTATTTTGGGGTTTAAGAATTAAACCCAGTGCTGGATATAGAGCTGTTGTTCTAGCTCACCAAGCCTAACGAGTTGGTGACTAGAACTGCCCGCGAGTTGGTCTTCATGCAGACTCCGAGAAAATACGTGTATAACGTTATATGTTGAGGTGAGTTTTCAAGCCTTTTAATATATTAATGTGATTAATATATTTATTTATTGCGTTTATTGCATGTTTATATGCTTCCGTCACGTTTAATATATATATGATACGTATTTTAGGAATAGACACAATTACACATGTATACACCCACATATATTAGATCCTCAACAAAATTATCATTCGACTGTCGACAGAAGTTTATGATGAAATTAGTGTCTTGCCAATTAATTGATAATAAGGGAATAACTAAGGGGTTAAAGAATTCAATGAACTACTAGGGGATACGTTGAAACCATAAATTACTTATCAAACTAGTGAATTTTATCTCCGAGTGCTTGCGATATTTTAGTTAGGTTTAATTCAATAACAGTAGTATAGTTAGTTAAACTCCATCTCAGAAATTAGTTTGAATAAAGGTAAAATAGAGTAATTTTAGTAATCGATTGAAGAAATAGAAACAATAGTCTCCGTGGGATCGATAATCTGGACTAAGTTCTATATTACTTGGTAGGAAAACATGCACTTGCGCTAGGTTATTAAATCAGATATCATATGCATACAGGTTGATAGCCATCTCTTCAAAGGCTTTATTTAGATTACTCTCAGCATATTGCTATGTTCTGGAATAACATAATGTAAGGACCCAAATCCCACATCGGGCAGACTCGTCTAAAGTGAAGGCCTTATAAGGAGTAATTACGCGTACCTATATGAGGCACCTTTTGGGGATGGTGATTCGTTCCGCCCATAAAGGACAAAATCGTGAGGGGGAAAGACACGTGCGTGAACCCCAAAGCGAACAATACCTTACACAGGGATGTGGGCTCTTTCACAGAACGTAGATATGGTTACTCATTTGGAAATTGATGATTTTAATCACTTTAAATATTTATTTTAGAGTTAGGATCATGCATCAAGGGTTTTCAATCATCTATCAGGCCAATGATTGCAGTCGATGGAGTATTTTTTAAAAAGTGCATATCTAGAAAAATTATGTGCCCGTATGTAAAGATGAAAATAATTAAATATTTTCATTAACATGGGGATTGTTGATTTAGAGAATGATGTGTTTTGGATATAGTTTATGGCTAAACTTCGACGTGTTATTAGTATTGTTAATGATCTTATTTTTGTATTCGATCGACACGTGAGTATTAAGAATGTCATTCAAGAGGTGTTTCCTAATACCTATCATGGGATTTGTATCTACCATTTTGAAATAAAATTTGGTTAGTAGATACAAGATACCATTAGAGAAGAAGAAAAAAAAAAGAAAGATTTTATAGCTTCTTATTTTACTGTTGCAAAAGCATATCGTCTCACTGACTTTTGAGAGCAAATGAACAAGATGCAAAAGATGAAACCTGAGGCTGCAAAGTACTTAGAGGAGGACGTCGAGTTCCTGAAATGGGCTCGATTAATAGAAGCTTTCAGAAGATACAATATCATAACCACTAGTATTGCAAATAGCATTTATGTTGTTGCAAAAGAAATATGTTCCCTTCCTGTGACTACCTTGTTTGAGTGGATACAGAAGTTATGTAGAAATTAGTTTTTCCATTGAAATCAAGAAACACAATATATGACATATTTCCTAACGAGTTGGGTGAACGATAAGGTTTGGAAGCACAATGATAATTTTAATCGCTTAACAGTTCATTATGTGGATAGTGGACGATTTGTTGTGAAAGATAGACTTTGAAATGGAATAGTGGACATTCCCGAGAATTTGTGTAGTTGTCAGAAGTTTAAGTTCCGTTAACTACCTTGTGCTTATGCTCTAACAGTATGTAGGCAAACTAGATCGCAGTATCAAAATTTATATTTAGCCTATTACACATCAAAGTGTTTATTGCATGCATATAGCAAACCAATAAATCTGATTGGCCATCTGCTACATTGGATTGTTTTGAATAAGTTGAGAGATGCCAACATTCAACCTCCTATCACATGTCAGCAATCTGGAAGGCGTATGACCAAGCGGATTCCCTCTGAATGGGAGGAATCAATAAAGAATATGTACAATTGGTGTGTATGTGCTTTCAACATTTTTTTTTATATTTAATTATATGTGCCTATTGTCATTTTCCAACTATTTATATTAATTTTGAATTATATCTTAAGTATATTGGATTTGTCAAATTAAATTGAATTTTATGTGACTATTTTTAAATCTAATTTTAATGTGCTTGAAAACTTTATGCTATACAAATAATTTGATATTAGATTTTAATTTACATACAAGAAAATCTTACATTTATTTATATGCATGGCCTTACAAATCTATGGCCATCTTATTTAAAAAAAAATTAGCCATGCTCAGGTCCAAATTCCAGGGATTGATCCAATATTAAAAACTCAATAAATATATATTATAAATTCTATAATCCTTACTCTCAACTCTCTGCTTCAAAAATATTTCCTCAATTTTTTTCAATTGCAAAGTCTGCCCACTCACCCAGTTTAATATACAAGGGAAGCGGTTAGCTATTTGACGTGCAAATACTTTCCTACAGATTGATATGGCCTCGTATATCCACACCTAATAATTAATCAAGAATAATAAATGAAACTTGATAAAAATAAATAACTACATCAACAATCATTTTTAAGAAAATTTCGTACCAAAAAAGGGAATGAAAAACCTAACACATTATATTTTTCTTTAGCATCAACAGGACCTTTTCTGACTTTCTTCAGCTTTTTAATGCACATTGTATCAAGTGAATTATAGAGAGCAGACCACTATGTATCCCCCCATAGATAATTATTAAATTCCTTCAAATTATTTACAACACGTCGCACAAAGTACTAAACTTCTATGTAGGTGTCACACGGTAACAATAATTTATAAATCAAATGCACTAAATTAAGCTTCATCGCGTCTTAATCGTTGAAGTCTACAAAGTGCATAACAGTGTACCACTTTTTCAAATCCCCCGTACATCAAACGTCTAGCCTTCGACTAGTACTGCTGCCGGTTAACTTCGTAATTTTCTCTCAAATCTCAAACAGATGAGTAATCTCCTATTTTTAGCTCTATAATCAATGCAAACTCATTGTAGGGGAATCAAATCCGCCTATCGCCAATTAGAAACCACACTTTCTCATGCAAATTAACAGTGTGAACCTATTGTAACAAGACTTCGTGTACCAACGTCTCCAAAAAAATAAGGGGTTATATATCCAAAAATTGGCCTATGCATGTCTCCCTCAACATTGACGACCAATCGAGTGTCAACTTCTGTCGTATAATATATTATTTATCTTTTAAATTTATCCTCATTATTATTATTATTATTATATTCTTTTATTATTTATCACAATAATAATTATATATTTTTTTCTTTTTATTATTATTATTATTATTTTATTTCAATTAATATTATTATCATTATTTAATTTATTCATTTATATCATTATAATTATTATCAAAATTTAATTATTATTACTTTAAATTTGTCCTCATCATCATCATTATTATTATTACTATTATAATAATTATTTTTTTGAATTTAAAATAGTTATTATTATTATTTACTCTTTTTTTTTGTTTTTTTCTTTATTCTTTGCATGCTCACGGTGAGGCTCCTCATTGCATGCCACGTGACAAACAGTGAGGACCTGCAAATTTGGCAGTGTGTGTGTGGAGTGTGATGCACGTGAGGTACTAACGTGCGCCACACGCCGTGAGACATAACAATTTTTGTCATTTTTCTTTCAATTTTTGTTTATTGTTTTTCAGTTGTTTTCAACTAAATTTATCTATTTTGAAGTTATACAATTCTAAATTTACTCATTTTTCATAATTTTTAACAAAAATACCAAAAAAAATTAAACAAATTTAAAAATCACCATTGTTCACTCTTTTTCTAAATTTTACACTTTTTAACTTGTAATCTTTAAATATTAGTATTCAAATATCCCATCTATTTGTTTTTGAGCTTTAATTTAAGTATTTTATGTAAATATTAAGTTTTAGTCTTTTTGAAGAGAGAAAAAATGGTGAAAAAGAGGTTATTTTATACTTTCAAATAAAATAATCTGAATTTAAATTATATAACTATCAAAATTTAATTTTCTGGCTATAAAAATTTATAAAATTTAAAATAAAGTACATTTTCCATTTACAAGGCGAAGCCGAATTCAATTTGAAGGGTGTTGACTATCACGTACACATGGGACCCAACTCTCCCAAAAATCAAACCAATCACACAGTGCCACATAAAGCAATCCCACGCCTCAGCAGCACACCAGCATCAACATGGCCAATTAAAAACTTTTAAGAAACGGAAACAGAAAAACACTTCAACAAAAACAAAAACAAGCAAAAACGAAAACACAAGGAGCTTTCTCTCTTCCCGTCCTCCTCCCTGGATTTGTTTCTACTTTCTACACTTCTTGATTGAAATTTCAAATCAATCCAACTCGTTGTACTGGCCTCCCTCCCGATCTCCTACGCAACCCAAAGTTTCAACCCCCTTAAACGCAGTCGTTTTACAATTACGGATTTCACTTGCGTGCTAAACTTTTTCTCATTTCATTTCATTTCTACTGAAAAGATTTCGATCTTGAAGCTGTGCTTCGAGTGGCAAGCTGTGTAAATTACGTGAAAAATGAAGCTTCTCTTGTTCAATTGCCCGGTTCTGAAGTTCGAAGAAGGTGGGGTTCTACTGGGGGAGTGATTAGGGTTTGGTTTCTGTGGCTAATTTTGGGGTTTATTGACCTCAAATTGTGTAATTATCTGAAAGAAGTAGAAATTCGGGATTCCTGGAGGTCATTCTGAGGAAATTGTGTTGTATTGAAAGTTAGGGTTTCGTGTTTATTGCTAGTATGGGAGTTTATTGAGTCTAATTTGAAATTTGATTTGGATAGAAGTGAAGGTTTTGGTTTTTCGAGGTCAACTGGTTGCATAGGTAATTAGCGCTTCTTTGTTAAATTTCAAGGTTTCTTCTTTGGTTTTTGTGTTTTGGGAAGCTAATAGAAATTTCGAATTTACTGCTTGTATTAAAATTAGGGTTTTTGTTACGATTAATTGATATAGTGTTTTCAGCTAGAAGAGTGAATTTTGGTGCATGAAAGCTTAAGGTTTTTTTGGGTGTGGGGTGAGAAATGTTTTATTCACAGTTTATATTGGCCAAGAAAGGGCCTTTGGGGACCATATGGATAGCTGCTCACTTGGAGAGGAAGCTTCGAAAGAACCAGGTCGCTGATACCGATATTGGTGTCTCTGTAGGTTAGTAGTATTTGTATTAACTTTTCTTTATGTGAATTGAAAATCTTATTTTGATTGCTGAACCGTTTGAGTAAATAATTGAAATCTTCAAGTTCTTAAATTTTTTGTTTATTATTCTTTTCTTAAAATAGCGTGTGTTATTAAACAACATCTAGTGACTGCTTAACTGATTTCTAGTCATTCATAACAATTTAAGGAATAGCAAGAAGAAAAAGTTGACTCTTAGATTTTCTTGGTTAATTATTGTCTCGTCTCTTGCTCCCTGAAACTTATGTGATAGATATGTCTTTATAATACGCATTTATCATATGTCACTTTTTCAACTGCTTTTGTAAATTTATTTCCTTTACCTAGATCTTTTCCTTTTCTTGATGTTGTATAAGCAAGGACTTAAAATTTTCGATCTGGGTAGGCTTTTTTCTCCCTAATACTAGTATTATGTCTGACTTTATTTTTCCCTGTCATTGTTGTAGGATAAAAATGAGAAAATAAGTTGTGAGCTTTAGTTAGTTGTCATAGTATAAATTTGACAGATATAATGTTGCATTTGTTAAATTATATTGCCAATTTTACTTGCTTGAACAATATGCTCTTATTCTTCCTCTGTTTGCAACTTCTACAGCCAGTTAATTGTGATTTCTCACATTGTCTATTCATTTCACCATTCCCTTGTCTATTAGTATAGAGCATGATATTTATTGGTTTCTTTTTATGCTTATTAGTATTAATGTTATTTCATGATCATTGTTTCAATTAATAAAGAAAAAACATGGCCAATTATATCTAGCCATTCTGAAGTTAGTTTCCTTCAAAGATATAAAAGACTTGGATAATATCAGGAGCAAACAAAGTGGTCGAATATTATTGCAGTTGAAGTTGTTTGTATTTGGTGATACTTAGTTATGTGACTCTGACAACCGTAACCTGGAAGGTTGATCTTTTAAATAGTAGATCAGCCTGACAGCTTCATGGCTTTACATGCAAGTGGTAATTATGTATTAAGGTATGCATTTATTTGTATAAAAAAAAACAGATTTTTGGTATTTGATTTCGGAACCACTTCATAAATGTTAAAATTGATGTTAGTGTGCCAAGCCACTACTTTATAAATCTTAACATTGATGTTAGCGCACCAAGCCACTATCACCTATTTTTGAGCTTAAGATATAATAGCCATCTAACTCGTGGCATGGTATTAGAGATTTGCTAGAATTTAAGATATAGTGAAGTAGCTAAAGTTGCGCATAAATGATCTGTTCGTCCAGATTGGACCTATAGATTGAAATTGTCAAGTCTTTGCTTTAGCCTTTATTTCGCCTATGTCAGCTCTCATCATTCTCATCCAGTCACCAGTTCATACTAGTTGCCCTTGGCATTCATTACAATTTGTTCTTTCTTCTTCTTGTTGTACGCTTAGGATGCAGTTGCTTCGTTAAGTTAGGTCATATAATATTAGTTGAATTGTTTCTGTTAAGGAATTCTTCACTTTGCAAGGATATCATGTTAACTTCTCTGCATTCGCTTTACTCTTTCACTGTACGTATATGTCAGTGTATCCCCCTGGCAATAGGAACACACTGATAATACCATTCTGCCTTGTGTACTTGGTGAGAGGATTTTTTATTGCTCCTGTGAAATTCTTACATTTTCTGAATTTTGTTTGTTATCCATACTTTTAATAGTGAATCTCTGAAATCAGTTTGTTAATAAAAACTTGATAATAAGCTTATCATGTTTTGAAATGCTCATTCTCTTGCTCAGACTTTTACATCTGATAATTGTTCCTTAATTATCAAAGAAAAGAAAACCATATTATGTTTCACATTTTTGTTGCAAATCTCAGTTCTTTCATTATGCCTGTTCCTGTCTGCAAATTCTCATCTCAGTTCATCTAGCATATGTTGTTTTTGTTTGTTTTGAGCAGACTCTATTCTGTTTCCTGAGGTACCCATTGCACTCCGATTGTCCAGTCATCTTCTGCTTGGTGTGGTGAGGATATATTCTCGAAAGGTAAATTACCTTTTTGATGATTGCAGTGAGGCTTTGCTTAAGATAAAGCAAGCTTTTCGCTCCACTGCAGTTGATTTACCGCCAGAAGAATCAACTGCACCCTATCACTCAATCACCTTGCCAGAGACATTTGATCTTGATGATTTTGAGCTGCCAGATAATGATTTTTTTCAGGGGTTAGTTCCAGATGTTCCAGTGTAGTTTAGTGTTAGTTTTAGTGTTTTCTATTAAAATTAAGTTAATCCGGTGTACTTGATTGATCTTTATGAGGCACAAGTTTTCTGATGGAGGGTTTGACCGTGACAGGTTCTACTGCCATGTTTGAACCATTCCTATTAAGAGACTTGTGCTTAAAATACTATTCTAACTTGTGATAGCCTTTTCTGGATTTTTGACAGATTCATTGACTATAACTGAAGTATTGACAAGTCTTAGCTCCTGATATTATTTGTTTATAATGGGGAGCATATTGATAATTCACATTGACATAAATTCTTCTTAAGCTGTAGATTGTTCCTTCTGCTTATTAACTCCTAATTCTTCTGCAGTAACTATGTTGATCATCACGTCAGTACCAGGGAGCAAATCACCCTCCAAGACACCATGGATGGAGTGGTTTACTCCACATCACAGTTTGGATTAGATGGTGAGGCCTTTTGCATGTCATTGCCTAGATTGGACTCTTTGATGGTTAATCATGTAGGAGACTTCCTTTTTTCCTTTTTAAAATATTCTTGGTTGGTTTTCAGAGCGGTTTGGTGATGGCGATGCTTCCCAAATTGGTTTGGACCTTGATGAGGTAATTATTGTGTTCACTTCCTATAACATTAGAAATGATGTCCTTGATTCTTGAGATTTAATGGATAGTCTGATCAATTCCGCTGGATCTCAATTACATCCATTTTCATGATATAACTATAAACAGCTATTTTAAGTTGTTGCATTTGATTTTCAATTTTTTTTTCAACATGCCTCCTATTTTCTTTTGTAAAGTGATGAACGAAATTTGTATCAGAATTTTCTGCACAGAATAGTTATTGAACTAGGTATGCCCTGCTATTCTTGTGGAACCACACTAAAAGGCATCCATTCTTCCCTATCTATATTTAGAAAAATCAATGGAGAAGGCTTTTTCTACTTCCTGGAAAATGTTGTGTGGAGTATTTGCATTTTTATTTTTTGTTGGCTATTATTTATGTATTTTCTTTGGTTAATCACAAACAGGAGCTGTTATTTGACAAGGTTACAGCTGCAGAGAATGGAGTTTCTGAGTAAGCTCTTATATATACGCGTCACAACTGCAGATTGTTATTGAGTGCTATTAAGTGGCAGTCATTGTAATTGGTGGTCTAGATGCTGGTTTACTGCTTCAGACATTGAGTGTTCTGATGTAGATTGTTCTAATTGCAGTGCTGAAGTTCAGGGGTCTGATAAACCAATGACACCTTGGGAACAAGATAATATAAGTGAGCAGATAAATGATACTTCAGAAACCGCCACAGTGAATGACAGTGCAGATCAGGTTAATTTCAATATCTAATAGATGATGGCTCAAGTTATTCATTTTCATCTATTTCTCGCTTGGATATGCTTTCATTTGGTATCATCTTTAGCTCTTTCCTTTGTGAACAGCTTGAGAGACGTGGCCTGAATGTTGAACACATTGAGTATGCAGAAGCACCATCTACTCCCGGATTAGGGCAAGAGCCAAACTTGTCTACTGTTCAGAAGGCTCTGGTTGGGGATGATCATTTGGAATCAGAAGATCACAATTCAAATGAATTTATGTCTACAGAGAGCAGAGTAAAGGTTCTAAATAAGTCGGATTTTCATCATGGGGGTAGCCATGAGATGGATTGGCCTTCACATAAGGATTCAAATCATGATACGTTTCAGTGCATGCATCCTGAAGAAAACGGCCACCATGTCAGAGATGCAGAGGTCAAACAAGCAGAATCACTTGGTTACTCTGTTAAATCTGTGCCTTTGGAACTAGATGGTTCAGACAGATTGGAAAACGTTCAAAATGTTCCAAGCATGCCGTGTGTGGAATCCCAAGGAGTTAAATCTGATGTGCAGGACCGCAGTCATGAAACTTGCAAGGCTAACACCCATGTGCTTGTATCAGAAGCCTCTTTGGTGGATAATCAAGCATCAATGAAGACCAAAATTCACAGAGTTGATGAAGTTACTGAACACGTAGCAGGTTCAGGCTTACCTGTAGTTGTTGGTTCTGAAGTTCATGCCAGTCAGGATCTTGAGGATCCTGAGACCTTGGAAAACCATGTTGCTCATGAAGTTATGCCATCTGTTGGTATGAATATGCTAAAACCATGCAGCTCCCATCTGAGTCCACCAGACTTCTTGTCTCCTGGACATGATAATTCAGTGGCTCCAATACAATCTGTGGAAGTCGAGTCACACTCATCAGAGACATCTAAAAGGAATGAGGCTTCTCTTGAGGTGCAAGGTTTGTATTGGAAGCTTTATGTATGTAATTTGATGCAACATTGATGAAGTTTTAATTCAATGATTAATTGTTTGCTCTTTTGTAGGTGAAGAATACCGGGTGGCAGACATTGCACAATCTGAAAAAAGTCAGATATCAGGGCCTTCTGTATGTGGAGATATTCAAGCAGATAATGGAAAATTGGATGTGCCATTGGCCAATGCGATTTCTAGTGATAATCAACTAAAAAAAGTAAATAATTCCATGAGTTCTGATTTGCCTGCACCTGAAACGCTACTATCTGTACCAGAGGGCATTTTTGATAAGCCAATTGATTTGCTAGTTGAGTCTACACCTGAAAGAGAAGCCTTAGCAGAAAGTGGTGCGGCAGATGCTGGAAAACTTATTTCCAGGAAAAAGCGCAGTTACACTGAGAGTACAGTTACTGTAGAGAGTTTAAACTCATCTGGATCCTTTGGGGTGGACGGATCTAAGAGAAATTCAGAATTTATCCCGGATGATGATGACTTGTTGTCATCTATTTTAGGTATTGACTTGTTTCTTTGTTGGTTGCCCAAATAAAAGAAAAAGGAGCATTTGTGGATTATGACTGTTAGAAAGGCTAGTAAATTGTGTGCCATTTCCTTGTAGAAATTTCTAGAGTTTTATTTGCATGTGAGTTATGGTTCAACAGTAATATGCTAATGACTGAATTAATCTTATTGTTTGCTTCAGTCGGAAGAAAATCTTCAGTTCTTAAAATGAAGCCCACTCCACCTGCCCCCGAAGTAGCATCAAGAAAACGTGCCCGATCTGCACTGCAGACTAGTGCTTTGAAGAGGAAGGTGCTTATGGATGACATGATGGTTTTGCATGGCGAGTATGCTCGTGTTCTTATTTCCATATTTCTTACTTTCTGTACTTTCTAAGCTTCAACTAATCATTATCTCTGGTTTATGCGTCTGTCTATCGAAGTTTCATAGTAATCTCCACTTTATGCTTCATATTTGTATAATACTGCATTTCTTCTCTAAGTCCCCATAAATATCATTATTCTCTTGACTTTGATAATGTTGCCGTTCTGCTTTTGTCTTCAAGGAGACAATTTATGATGATGGCTTTGCTTTTTAAGCTGCCACTGAACCAGGGTCTAAAGAATGAAATTCCTTTGAAGATTGTCACATATATGATTTCTATTATCTCAGAAAGAACTAATTGAGATGTGTTTACTTCGTAACCTGTTACATTGGAGTGCTTTCAGTTCCAATATTTTAATGGTGTAATTAATATAAGCATGGTAGTTTTAATCTAGTGTCTCTGTAAATCTTTGCTTATGCTAGACACCTCTTATGATAAACCACTGATGTGTTTGCTTGCTTTGTCTTCTCAAGTATAATACGTCAACAGTTGACAAATACTGAAGACATACGTCGCATACGAAAAAAAGCTCCTTGCACTTGCCCTGAAATTTTGATGATTCAGATACAGTTCTTGGAGGATGAAATTTACAATGAACCTATATTTACTGGTGAGTCACGGTGCTAAAGATTCAGTGGGTCTGGCCGGCTGCCTTTTTTATTTGTAATTGAAATAATATGATTTTATTAATATTTCTTAATGATATTGGGCTCTTTCTTTCTCTCTCCTCTTCATTCCTTCTGTTCCTCCTGTCTCTATTCTCATTTTTTTCTTTGGTCTTTTCAGAGTGGGGATTTTAGAGAGTGATATCTTATCCTATGGAAAATCTGCTGAACATATTGTCGTAGAAATGGTTTTGTTGATGGTGAGACTATAGATGTGCACCAGTGTGAGGTTAAATCAAACAATCTTCTTCTGTTTCAACATTCTTTTGTTGTCTACGTTCCCCATCAGCAGCATGAAAGTCATTCTTGTCGTGCATTCTACCTATAAACCTCTGACAAGCTACCTCTCCCTTGAACCAATTACTATCACTTGTCTCTCGTTGAATATGGGACATCTGATCTTGCTGGTGCTACTCTGAGACAGAAGTTCTTGTAGTGCAATATGAAGTCCCAAATTGTTATATTCCCTCTAGGTCTAGGTCCTCATTTCAAATTGTAATAATGCCTTCTAGGCTGCATCTCCATCTTGATATCGAGTTTGCTCTGATGCTACAAATTTGCCAAGGGTTGTAAAGGAACTTCTAACATGTACCTTCTGACTAAGTGAGTTGGTATTGTTGTTGGTCTATCTTCAGGTATGTCTGCTGAACTTACAAGTTTGCATTGTGAAACGTATGACGTCAGCAAAATCAGGGTTTCTGAAACAGATGAACATCATGGTTCTTTGGAAGTAAAGGATGTAGAGTGCTCTGTTAGTCCTAATGTTATTGAAAATGGAAAGGAAGGGAGCAAGGAAACTGTCATTCTGAGAAATAGTAGTGAAGCACAACTAGGAGAGAGTGCCATGCAGACTGAGAGCCAGCAAGATGGTCACCAACACATAGGCTCTCATGAGACTGATGCTCAAGGGAATACGGATTCTGTTACTGATGTAGCTGAGCTTAAAACAGTGCACAACAAACCTTTGACTGAGGTAACTGAAATGGACATTGACAGAGGAAGTGTTGAAGTTGCTGATGAGGCTACTTTCTCTATTATTCTTGGGATTGAAACATCATCTCGAACTGATGTTGCTTCTGTAGAAATTGGTAACTTGCCAGCTGAAGATAGAACTGATGGCGCAGATGCATCTCTGCAGATGGATGCTTCATGCTTGACACCCGAGCAGAAGGTGGATACTCAACCTGTTGAAGAAGATGTTTCTTTAGCAAATATGAGCAACACAATAGGAGTTGATGATACTGAAATTGTAGATCGAAACGTTGAAGATATTGTTGCTGTTGAAAATGAAGTGAAAGGAAGGTATGAGGATTTGTTGGAGAAAGGCAAAGTTGGTTCATCAGTTGAAAATGGAGCTGATGTTCAGACAGACTGTATGGAACTTACTGACAATATGAACACTAACGAAGCAGGATCTCTGGAAACTCGTGGGTATAATAACCTGGCTTCTGCAAATGGTGACAATAGTGAGCTAGGGGTTATGAATGATGATGGAGTTGTCGTTGGGGAGTTGGGTACCTCTAACCATATGTTTGGCAAGGAAACTGTTATAGATTTCACAAATTCCGTTGAACTTGATGGAGATGAGAAAAATGCTACATTGGATGATGGAAAAAATCAAGTTGATTTACTTCAACATCCCGCTGCAGAAGATCGTGGTGTACGTCCGATAATTGATATACTTTCGTTTTGGATTTGCTTCTGAAGTGCTTGCATTTGTTTAATGGGCTTTCCTTTTTCTTTTCCATCTCTCTTAATCTCTTGAAAGTTTTGTGATATATATTCTCCTGATATTTTAGATATTTCTTTCCTGTATTATCATATTTTCTTCTTTTTTTAAGTTACAAAAGGATATAACATTAGGGGCATCTAATCTAATGCTTACCTCTATACTTTTGTGTTCCTGGTTTTTGTTGCTGTTCTGTCCTCTTTTGTATGTGCAATAAAAGTGTCCTGCTTGAACTGCAATAACATGTTTGCATGCTTTGATAGTATTGTAACATTCATATCTTGCATTTTTTTTGGTGCGTGCTTATTATCAAATGGACTTGAGAATGAATTGTGCATGGTCATTGTTTCCATGGGATGCATTTGGGTATGTGGATTGACATTCATTTACTAGCTTCTGTTTTCCTAACTTTGGCCCTTATATATACCAATCTCTCATCTTTATCCTGGAAATTAAATTACAATAGACTGTAATACTGATTGAATTGTTGATGTACTAAAATTATGAGATTAGGGAGTATCAACTTTCCATTCCTTTCTTTGCTGGTGATGTTACATGGCAAGAAATTGTTGGAGACTAATTTCCAGAATGTCAAACTTTGCTTTTCTATTGATTTAAATATTGCTTCAGGAATGGTAAATGCTACTTTAATTAGAACTGACGAGTCCCATATATAAATTTAGGCATGCCCTTGTTCACTTTTTGCTTTTTATGATGCAGGAATTTGAAGAAGCTACTGTTGGGAATGATACAGGTTTGCACCTCATTCTGTGTGGTCTCTTCCGTATTTTTGTTTTGAAATTTTGATGTATCCTAAAAGTTGCACTTCCACACAAGAAGTTTTGGAAGGACTTTCTTGAAGTGTTTTTTTGGCTGAATGATGTGTTCTGGGAAATTTCCCTTGCTAAGTGAGTGTAAGATGGGTGTATGCAACCACTGTGATGGCTTAATAAAGTCTGAAGCCTAGTACTTTACATCCTCATAGATCACTCTGATAGCTTACTGATGTCCGAAGCCTAATTGTTGGCTAGTTTCTTTTTTAACATCTTTTCAAGGTTTTAATTCATTTTCTGTTGAGGAAAAGAAGTAATGTCCAACCGCATAGATCATTCCCTAATGTGTGATGATGTTGGAATTGTGTGTTTGGGATAGCGAGAGCACAGTTTCTTTGCGTGATTGTATACTGAAAAACCTCTTGCTTGTGGCCACAAACCCGGTAGTTAATATTCTGCTTCAAAATTCTTTCCAGAATTTTTGAATGTAGACGATGACGAAGTAGCTGAAGATTATGAGGATGGCAACAGGTGTGCTGAGGACACTCGCCTTCTTGAGAATAGCGGATGGTCTACCCGCACAAGGTGTGTATGCTTCATGTGGTTGGATTGTTTCCCCAGTTCATAACATTATTACTATAGATAATGTTTCCTGCTCGCTCCTCCCTCTCTCTGCTTCTTTAATTACTAAATTCGTTCGGGTTAACAATTTTGTTCTGTTTTTAATTTAGAGATGCAACTAGTTGATAGATTCTGTTTTCCTTTTGGCTATGATTTTTATTAAGGTACTTTATTCTGACAGTTGTTGATGCTCTTTCTAATAGGGCTGTTGCCAAGTACTTGCAAGCCTTATATGGTCGGGAAGCTGTTCGTGGAGGGAAGGTTCTTTCATTGGACCATCTATTAGCTGGTAAAACTCGAAAGGAAGCATCAAGGATGTTTTTTGAAACGCTGGTATGTTAATCAAACTTTCATAGTTTCAATGCGGTTGACCTTTTTGCTGGATAGACATTTTATCAATGAGCAGCAACGCGTTCTTGAAAATTCTGTCTATAATTATAACAGATTGCAGGATGATTAAGGATATATACATATTTGTATTATAATTTTACGTATGTATAAACCAGTGACTACTAGAAACTGTTACAAGTCAGAGGTAGTTTTTGTGATAGACGTGAGTTTGGGCAACAGAAATGCAGACCTTTCTGTGGAATAGTGGTTTTAATTGTTCGAGGGGTCATGGTTCTACATCTAATGCGTGATCAAGTCACGGGTGATGAGAGATTCTTTTTAGAAGGGGGTTAAAAAAAATCTTGCTCTTGGATGATATTAAATAAGAGTGGTTGTAGGGCTATCTTCACAATTAGCTCATGTATAGGAACTAGATATGCAATGATGCTTGTGGGAAGGCTGCGTGACAGAGAAATATGCAAGTGGAAAGTGGGGTTATATATCCCAAACTAATTTTGCTGAACATGATGTTATGATTTTTTTGTGTTCGTTCTCTTTGGTGTTGGATTATTGATATATATATATATATATATATATATTTGTCTTTTTACTGGTTGATAGATTGTGTCCTGTGATTTCATTTCCTTGATTCACAATAACTTGAATATTTCATGCTCCCGTATAAACAACTTGTAGTCTATTTTTCATAATGAAAAATTATGCCAAATGGCAGGTTCTCAAAACGAAGGATTACATCCATGTAGAACAGTTGAAGCCCTTGGACAACATTCATGTAAAGCCTCGAGGAAAGCTCATGAAATCAGTCTTCTGATCTCACACATACGAGAGGTCGATACTGTTGGAAAAAGATTTACGTAGTTGTAGTTTGGTTGACGCTTGATCTGGATTGGAAATAATTTCATCACTGGAATTTTTTCTTTTTCTTTTTAGGTCTAAATTATGTCCCTACTTAGTCCATGTAATTGGGGTAGGTTTAACAACAGAAGGAGGGTCAAGCGGGACAGATCATACTGTTGATTGTAGCGAAAATGTTGTAGTGGATCATAATTTTATGTATATATGTGTATAATATCACACCAGTTTCAATGGAAGATGACAATTAATTATTTGTTTGTTGAAATAAGTAGGAAGTAAGAATAATATTATATTTTAAATTTTTTTTAATTTTAATGGTGTTAAATAATTATTGGAGAATAAAATGATGTAATAGTTAATTGTGAAAGTTGTATTATTTTATTATTTAATGATTGTTTTAAATATTATTTAGAATGAAAAAATTTGAGATATAATTTAAAAAGTATAATAAATAATTGGGTAAAGAGTATATAAATCTCGAAGTTTGACAAAAGGATTTGAAAGATTTGAAGTTTTAAAAGGATTATAAAAATTCTTATAAGATAATGGTAACTGTTTAAGTTACTAAAAAAAAAGGGTAAATTTATCTTTTCAAATATAAATATTAAGTAGGTCATCGAGAATGAAAAATTTTAATATATTTTGTTGTCTTGTCAATGTCATGTGGCTACTTGTGATTGGTCTACTGTTTTCTTGCTTTTATTTCACTATAACCATCGTCTTCTCATCTCCAATTTCTGTAAATTTCAACATTTCAAAAGAGAAACACAAAAAATAACATCGATTTGTTCAGAGAAACACGAAATTTTCAATAATCTTCAATGGCTTCATCAAGGATGAAAATATTCGAACTTTAAGGTAAAAGTCTAATGCCTTTTAATTCTGAAGAATTCCTTATTTCGAAAGAAAGCTTTTAATGACGATATTTGTAAAATTGAAATAGTTAATGAATTTTTGAAAAAAAGATATCTTCTTCCATTGAAATGGTAATTTCTTGACATGCATGTTAATTTTGCAATGAATATTGGTCTTTAAATGGGTTTTTCCTAGTTCGTACACTGTTGAACCATAAATGAGTTTTTTTGGTTCGAAATTGATGGACCAATTAAAGAGTTTTTCTGGTTCGAAAGCTGATGAACTAAATGCTTTGTGTTATAATGGGTTTTTGTTGTTTGGAACACTGATTTATTAATGATTTTGTACTCTTTGGTTGAAATTTAATGAGTTGATACTACAGTGTGCTGTGTTGGTTATTGGAATGAGCCGATGGCTAAGTATTGTTCAGTTTTTATGCACTACATTGGTATTATTCTGTTATTTTATTTTATTTTTGTTAATATCGTTGGAATGTGTTGAGTTGGTTTGATTGTTGGACTATGCGTGTTAGTGATTGTTGGAATGTGCTGTGTTGCTTATAGTATAGTGTGTTAAGTTTAATATTTATAATGTGCATGCAGTTTTAGTATGCCTGAAATGAGGAAATGGGATGGGGTTGCAATGACTGTAAGAGTAATGGAGATCCCAGAGACAATGAAGTATGTAGTTCAAGGTAAGTACAATTTGATTTTATTGCAGAAATATGTCTGTGATGATCTGTTTGGTAGGGGTTTGTTGCCTTTAGAGAAGTTCAAGGAAATTGCCTGGTTACCTTGGACAGGGAAAGGTGTTTTAATGAAAAAGGATAGTGACTTAGTTTTTTAAAAGATTGTGTCAGGAAGGGGTAGTATCAAGTAATTTAGACTTTGAGGTACTGCTCTTAGATATGGTGACCTCTCCTCTCCCTCACAAACCCTCTAAATAACCTTGAAAAGTCAAATGATCTTATTAGACCAAACAGGAAACTCTTTCATAACCCAACTACAAGGCAAGGCCCAAGTAAAGGGCCCAACAAATTAGCACCACAACTTATGAACTTTTTTTTATGAATCACAATGTGATGAAGAAGACCCTCAATCACAAGTTGATCAAGCAGTCCATAACCCACAAAAAACCCCACAATTTTACACAATCAAATTTTGACCTACCACATAGCTCACAAGCAGAATTCCTATCTCTAGTTGATCAGAATATACCAAGCTCACCACAAAACACCCAATAAGTACCATGCCAACAGGAAATAACCCCCCAATACCCAGTACCCCATAACATACCCAAACAAAGAGTAACAGTGGTTAGGATGGAGCAAATGATACTAATGAGGCTCATTGGTCTGATGATGAGGAGCTTCAGAATGAGGATAGAGTACCCGAGGGTGAGGAAAAAGTATCTGAGAATGAGGATAGAGTACCTAAGGGTGAGGACATAGAAGGAATAGAAGAGCTAGAAGACAGTAAGGAAGATGAGTTATCTAATTACTCATCTGATGATAGAGATAGGCCTTGCCAACAAGTGATTCAAATGAAGATGTTTGTAGGCTTGCTATAGGTGTTGACAGATGTGAAGATAGGCAGACTAATCTACATATGGGCTTAGAGTTTGATGATGTAGATAAGGAGGGTTATTTTAGAAGGGTTATTATTGGTTACTGTGTTAAGGAGGGATTTGATCTTAAAAGGCTTAAAAATGAGAAAATGAGGTTTAAGGCTACTTGTGCACATCCTGGTTGCACATAATACATATATACAATCATTGTGAAATGTAGAACGACATTTAGAATACAGTAGCTTGTTGAAAGACATACTTTTGATAGAAAATCAATCTACAGAGAAGTTTATTACAAGTGAATTGCAAGAGAGTTTGAATCTTCTCTAAGGAGCAACCCTAAAATACCTGTTAGGGCAATAAATGATGAATTGGTACACAAGTATGGTCTCCACATAAGTAGGAAGAAAATATCGAAGAAAAGGGAGGCAACATTGAAGAGTGTGTATAATAGTCATGGTGAGAGTTATTCAAAAGTAAGGGCTTATATAGAGATTTTGCAGTAAAGGAATCCAGGGGTGTTTGTGAGAGTGTTGATTATCTTAGAGTGCATATATATGGGTATGCGTTTATCATTACAAAACATGCATCATATACATATTTGTGCTTATACGGAAGTCTGAAAATCGAATTTCTTAAATGATAAACAAATAAATTTTTTAGATTATCTCATAATTGAAATTATAAGGGTTCAATGAGAATTACCTTAACAAGCCTTTAGAATTTGATGAATCGGAGTTTTGCCTTGAAATGTGCTTGTTGTGAATTCTAGCTCCAACCTTGGTAGGCTTGAGAAGTTTAGAATGACAACTTGATTCCAACAAGGGGTTTAACTCTATAAATCTTAAGCTTAACTTTTAAATGATTGGTTTAACCTTTAAGCTATGAACTATTATAAGCTATTAATTGTTTTTGTTCAAGTTTAATACTTAAACAACAAAAGCATGTTTTCTAATGCTTATAGTAAATTCGGCCATATACTAAGAAAAGGAGAAGAAGATTTTGGATATTCTCAACACTTACACAATTTCTTCAACTCTTGAAAAACGGAAATACTTCTCTCTTTCTTCACTTCTTAACTTGGCCAAATTTCACACACACAAAAATGAGCAACACTTAGCTCTTTATTTGCTTCATTTGCTTTCCCTCAAATTATCAAGCATTGTCCCTTACATGGTATGGCTATGTTTGCCACACCCATTTTCCATTATTTTTGTTTCACTTGTTTATAATAAATAAAGGAAATAAAACACATGCAATTCAAATGGTGTGAATGAATATGGTCGAGAATGGATCCAAATGAGAAATAATTTCTTAATCAAAACATTTGAATTTAGCCCTACATGTTGCATGCCCATACCTTGTTTTCCAATTCTTTAATCAAATTAAATATATTGAAAAACATGTGCTAGCCATATTTAAGTGATATGGTTGGATTGTGCAACCAAAGGGAAACAATTTCCTTCTCTTGTGTTTCACTCTTTGGCCCCACCACTTACATTGGCCACGCTTTCATATTTCATCTTGAATTAATTTAATCATATTAAATCAACTAGAAACACATGCATTATGCAATAAATAATAATTGTTTGACTTGATTAAAATAATATTTTATAATTTTATTCAATAAATAATTTAATGAATAAAATATGATCTTGATTATCCAACAAGTAAGGTCATGTTGGTAATTTTTAAGTCAAACAATAATTGACATATAATATGCCACGTACCATCATCCTATTGGTCAATAATTATTGTCAACTAATTGATATACTTAACTCTTAAGTCTTGACACGTGCATATGTCGAGGGATACTGAAGGAAATGTTTGGTCTGCTAAAATTTATTGGATTAAACTATTTAATCTGGTACACTGCCTCTGTGCACAACGAGTACACTTCATATAGCAGGACTTTCTAGGTCCATGCCCGATTTGTTAAACGGAACCATTCTGCGAGTCCGAGATTGATGCCCTATGCATACATCAGGCATATAACAAATCAGCACAGTAAACCATACAAGTTGAGGTCATTGTGTATACGTATAATCATTCTGCCATTCATATCTTAGAGGAGCAGGGATATAGATCAACACAATTAAATCTTCACGCACTTATCCGTGAACTTATCTCTAGATACGTATCTCGATAAACAATACAGGCAAACACCTTTGCGATATTGTTTAACCATGTGGAAAACTATTTTATTGAGTTTATTGCTTATGGCCATAAGTCTTTCTAAGATACAGTCTTGGAGCATTCGGATATACAACTCACCCATGTGAGCTGACGGATCCTATATCTGTGCACATCGAACTCCATAAGCATTAAATTATACCTAGCGATACATAGCGACCAGACTATGAAAAGTCTCTAACATATGTGAAATCACAAGTCCATTGTGATACTCAGGTCAAAGGACTACGTACATTACTTAACTTAAGAGGACCAACTATTGATGGCTTCATGGGATGTCTATTGGGATCCTCGTTGAGCTTGTTCAGTATTCAGTCCTTACTGAATACTCATATGCTATACGAGCTTCCGATAAGCTCATGGTCAGCTAAGAACAACCATCTAGACCATCTAGATATGGTTATACACTGATCTATAATAAAAGGTTTCACCGACAGACGCGCATCGGTGAATTAGATTAGGAACACCATGTTTGAGAATACGCGTGCATAATAACAGTTCTTAGCACCTATTGCAACTTTTTGCAACTATGTTATTACTGATTTATTCTCGGGTCTTTGTCCCGTTATAGACAAGGTCCTAACTCTTAAATTTTATTAATTTTTATAACCTATTAACTCTTAGTAGTACTAATTATTAGTAATTATAATTCTTAGTGTTGCTAACCTTTAGCGCTGGTCTAAACTCCTTTAGGCCAGATCTGAACCCTTTCAAATCATACAATGTTTGTAATGTTACAAGCATTGTACCATTTAATTAATGAAATTAGCGATTTAATAAAATGTACTATATAAATATTATAAAATAAAATATTCACACAAAATGGGATGACACGTAAGCACAAATCCCAACAAACTCCTACTTGCTCTAGTACCATTCATAGTGGTATCTAATACTCATATACTCCATGTGTTTTTCAAACACCTTTGGAGTTAACGCCTTAGTTAGTGGGTTAGTTACATTATTTACAAAGTCAACTCTACAAATTATTACATCTCCCATAACTAATATCTCTCTAATTATGTGGTATTTCCTCAGCGACGAACTTGCGTATCCATACTGCTTTCTTTGTTGCCTCCGAGGCTGCAATATATTCTACTTTCGTTGTTGAATCAGTTGTGGGTCCTTGTTTGGTGCTCTTCGAAGTCACCGCGGCATCGTTGAGGATAAACACATATCCAGATGTAGATTTTTTGTCATCTGGATCAGATTGAAAGTTTGAATCTGTGTATCATTTGACTTGTAAGTCACTATCTTCATAAATTAGAAACTTGTCATTTATACCTTTAAAGTATTTAAGGACATGTTTGACTGCCATTCAATAGTTGTCACCTGGATCAAATTGATATCGACTAGTAACACTTACAGCCTTGCTGATATTGGGTCTATTACACATCATAACATACATCAGACTGCCAACAGTTAATGCATATAGCATCTTAGACATTCTAACTCTTTCTTCTTCCGTTTGAGGAGACATTCTCTCCAAAAGATGAATGCCATTAGGCTGCCAACAGCTAATGCATATGGTATTTTAGACATTCTAACTCTTTCATCTTCTGTTTGAGGAGACATTCTCTCCGAAAGATGAATGCCATGTCTAGAAGGTACATTAGCTATTTTACAATTAGTAAAATTGTACCTTTTTAAGACAATATCGATGTATGATGATTGGGGAAGTCCTATCAGCTTGCTAGCTCTATCTCTATAAAGCTTTATACCCAGTATATATGAAGTCTCTTCCAAATTCTTTATGAAGAAGTTCTTATTTAGATAACTCTGAACTAATTGTAACATACCTATATCATTCCCAATAACCAGTATGTCATCTACATAGAGAACTAAGATGACTATCATGCTCCCACTGGCTTTTCTATACATACAATTTTCCTCTTCTTTTTTGATGAAATTAGACCTTCTGATTATTTTATCAAAATAAAGATTCTAACTTCAGGAAACCTTCTTAGGTCCATAAATGAACTTCTTCAGTTTGTATACTAGACCCGCGGTAAGGTTGGATACAAAACCTTCAAGCTGTTCTTATGAGTGATATTAAACCTAGGGTGCATGTATGTGGATTTGGATACATATCACATACATATTATCGCAACGGATGAACAAAAATTTAATTTTTTAATGATAAACACAAATAAGTTTTACATGTATCTCATAAATGTAAATTATATAGGGATTGAGAATTTATTACCTTGACAAGCCTTTGGTTTTTCGTCGAATTGGAGAACCGCGATGAAGTAACCTGTTCATAATTTTAGTTTTCCAATACGGTGGGCTTGGAAAGTCTAGAATGGTAACTTCTGTTCTAGTAAAGGATATAACAATTAAACCCTAGTTTAACTCTTAAACTTATATACATAACTCTTAAGCACTTAGACTACTACAAGTTATTAATTATTTTTGTTCAACTTTAACACTTAAACAACAAAAACCATCTTTGTTATTGCAAGTAGTATGTTCGGCCGACAAAAAGAAAGATAGATGAAGAAAGTGAGATAAATAGTTTTTGATTACTTTTCAACACTTGAAAACAAAAAAGCTTTCATTCTTTCCTCTCATTGGCTGTGTGATTCTCTCTATAATTGAGCAACACTTTGATTATATTTGCTTCACTTGTTTTCCCTCCAATTATCATGCATTGGCCCATAAAGGATGACTTTTGCTTGTTGAAATATTTATTTACAATAAACAAATGCATTACAAATCATGTAGAATGAATGTGGCTAGATTTTTGAGCAAAATGAAACAATTTCCACTTGCTTGTAATTGTAAAATTTGGCCCTCCCACATGACAAACCCATGCATTTGTGTTTTTTTATTTTATTTAATCAATATTAAATAATTAATTTTATCATATTAAATTATAGTAGAAATACATGCTAATTTGATAATAATAATAACTGTTTGACTTTTATTAAATAATAATATCATATATTATATATTATTATTATTATTTTATTTAATAAATAATTTAATTAATAAAATAATGATTTTGTTTGTCCAACAAGCAATATCATTTTGGTAATTTCTAAGTCAAACAATGATAGGCCTACAATGCGCCATGTGTTAATATTTCATTGGTCAACAACTATTGTTAACTAATTGATATACTTAACTAAGTCTTGATACGTGCACGACTCGAGGAAAATTGAAGCAAATGTTTGGTCTCCTGGAATTTACTAGATTGAACTATTTAATCTGGTACGTTGCCCCAGTGCACAACGAGTACACTTAATATTTTGGGACTCCCTAGCTCCACGCTCGATTTGTCAAACAGAACCATTCTGTGAGTCCGAGATTGATGCCCTACGAACACGTTAGGGATATAACAAATCAGCGCAATAGACCACACAAGTTGAGGTTATTGCGCATACGTATAATCCTTCCGCCATTCATATCCTGAAAGAGCGGGGATATAGATCAATACCGTCAAATCTCCATGCGCTCATCTATGAACTTATCTCCAGACATGTATCTTGATAAACAATACACGCAAATACCTTGTGATATTGTTTCACCCTATGGGAAACTCTTTTTCTGGGTTTATTGCTTATGGCCATAAGTCTTTCTGAGATACAGTCTCGGAGCATCCGGATATACAACTCACCTATGTGACCTAACGGATCCCACATCTATGCACACTAGACTTCATGAGCATTGGACCATACCCAGTAAAACACAATGGTCAGACTATGAAAAGTCTCTAACATATGTAGACTCAAAGCATAATGGATCACTTATAAGCCTACTGTGACGTTCAAGGCAAAGGACCATGTACACTACTTAACTCAAGAGGACTAACCATTAACGGCTTTATGGGATGTCTATTGGGGTCCTCGTTGAGCCTGTTTAGTATTCAATCCTCACTGAATACCCGTATGCCATACGAGCTTTCGGTAAGCCCATGGTCAGCTGATGTCTATTTTGTATAACACAAACTAATGCAAGTATACGTTATCGCAACAAGTAATATATGATAAATAGAGTATTGATTCCACGAAGAATTGTTATTACTACTTGCTAAGTACTAAAATTATATTCTCCTATTCTTATTCAATCTATTGGCAATTCAATGATTTTTATATCTAAACTAACTAAACAAAAAGAATAATTACAAAAATTGGGCAAAGAGAACAAACGTGATAGCACAAATACTCAAATGCCTAGGATTACAATAATCCCTCAATACTTCACTTGAATTCAATTATTCCTCTTATCAATATGAATATTAACCAAGAACTCTAATATCCTCACAAGCCTCTTCCGATGGTCAAGTGAGTATATTTCATTCAATTAATTATCTATATTCCTATGATAATCAAATTGAAATAAGATTTATTAAGTTCAAATTCTCTAAATGGTCATATATGCCATATGAATATATTTCTATCTCATATGGAACTCATGCTTTTACACAATAATCATATATCAATTTATCCATGGTCAACACAAAATTCCATTTTCCAAGTTCTTTAAAGTTTCCAAATCAATCTAATACGTTGTAATGTAATTAGAAGCATTAAGCATAGAACAAATTGAACAATTCAATACTAACATGAGAAATAAGGGAAAATAATCAGTCCAAGCTACATGAGTTCACATTGTAATCTTAGCAATAAACTTAGTTCATAATTAAAAACATAAGTTTAGAACATCTAATAACATCATTAGACATGCTAGAATCAACAATTACGAAATTGAAGAGAAGAAGAAATTTTCCTTGATGAAATGGTGATGTTCTTCCTCTAAAATGCCGAAATTCTTCTTCTTCCTCTTGATTCTTGGCTCTTGTTGTTGATTCTTGCATCTAATACCCAAATGAAGTGTTAATTTTCGTGCTCTCTAATGCTCCAAAATAGTATTTTTGTTGCTATCAGTAACCTTAGGCGCGTGGGGCTTCCAATCCCCTGGTAGGTGAGCTGAGAGGAATATTTAAACATCCGCACGGGCGCTGCGGTGTTGGGGGCTTAGCGCCGTGGTACTGGGCACGAGCATCAGGTATTCTCGAAGTTGACGAGTGCCACGGCGCTGGGTGCTGAGCGCCGTGGCGCTCACTCGCTGATCTGGGCGTTACGGCACTCAGCGCTGGGCCCCGCGGCGCCCAGCCACCTGTTGCGCTACTTTCGTATTTTGAGCGTAAATTCTTCGTTTGACATCCAATTCGTCTCCCGTTTGTTCTTATACGTCATATTTTGTCATGCATCTATTTATGATCATAAAATACAATTATATATCCAAATATGTATGATTTAAAGCAGAAAATGAAAGTTAGGTACAAATCATACTAGTGTTTTTACGCTCCTATCAATTATCCCCAAACTTAATACTTTGCTCGCCCTCGAGCAAAGCAAAGAAAAATATTCACAACTTATTCATGACTCAAAAATAAATACTAAAAGCAAAAAACAAGCTCAGGTTAATTAGATGATTAATATCGTTGTCCCAAAAATTGTAAAAAATAGCACAAGGCTCTTTAGAAATCAATAAACAACTTTCAACAATCCTCATACCATTGATCAAATACTTCATTCTCCCTTGTAAATCATCACTTGTGTGTGTGTGTAATAAGTAATTAGCTAAATAGAACATAGATTTACTCAATACTTAAGAAAGTATATAAAGATGATATCTCAGCATATTTTCAATTATAACACTACTATAAGCTTGCTTTTCGTACTACTCTCCACTAATGTAGAAATACACATATCTATGGATCTATTTAAAACTTTATTTAGCTTGTAATGTAAGGCTAAGGTAAAGGTGAGTTATAAAGATATAAATATGAAGCATCAAATCACACCATGAACACTTAGATTTTACTTAGAACCCTTTTGATTCATTCTCCTCCTTGATTATTCATCTCTTCCCCCAAACTTATGCTATTCCCATTTTTCTTTAATCACTTTTACAAAGAATATATTTTTTCAAATTAGGGGTATTATGCATTTAAACATTTTTTTTTATGAACCCCCAAACTTAGATTGATATATACCTTCAAGACTTATTACTTTTTATTGCAGTACCTTTTTTTTCATACATCCACATACTTTTTCATTTTAAGAATATTTCTAAGTAAATTCAAAGTTTATGGTGCTACCGGTAGATTTTAGGGTAAGTAAACTTCAAGTCTTTAAGCTTGTAATGTGGTTAAACAAAAAAAAAAAGAATAATTAAGCATAAACGGGGTGACTAGGGATAAATACACATATAAGGTAGGCTCGAAAAGGCTCAATCGGTCCAAAGATGGCCTAATGTCATTTCCCTAAGCATATGAATTCTAGGATTTCACCTCAAGTAGTAATCAAGCAAGTTCTAAAGTGTTGGTCTTCGAGACTGTGGTGTACTACTTAAACATGAATAACTCTAAGCAAAAAATTCAACTAATACAAGATTTTTTCATTGTGCTCAAGAATAAGTGATCACAAATAAGCTTGAATTCAGTCTAAGAATCATGATATAAAAATTATCTCAATCATATTGTTTCTTAAAGACTTGTGAGAATAAATTCAGCCAATACTTTATTTCTTATTATGGACTAATGATTATCATCATAACTAAAATTTAACAACCTAAAAATTTTTTTTACTCCACAAGACAACCACTCAAATCATGCAGTAAAAATAAACACAAGTAAATGTATTTTCTTACCCCCAAACTTAAATTAGACATTGTCCTCAATGTCTAAAAAAAATAAATTTGAAAGTAAAAGAAACTCCTTTGGTAATTGACGTTGTGGCAATGTAGCAATATTGTCTATTGGTTGGATTACATTGTTCCTTTGCTCTTAACGCTTGCAATTGCTTGTGCTGCTTTCTTGAATGCTTGACTTGCTGATTTTATTCCTAAAAGAAACAAAGAAACAAACATAATTAAAAATGAATAATAAGCTAATACAAATAAAAATTTACTTGGGTTGCCTCCTAATAAGCGTATGATTTAACGTCGTCAGTGTGAAGTCTTCATTTTTGGATCATGGTGGATCAAATTGCATATATGAAGCATCTCGCCTATGGAACTTCAGTCGATGCCTATAAGTAATGGTATTCATTTTCTTCGACTTCCAAAGTTCCATGAGAAAATTTTAAGGAACAACTCGGACCACCTTGCCTTGAGCCTTACCAGAAAGATTTTAATCTTAGACCGAACAATTGAACCTAGTTGGCCAGTATGTATTGGTTGCTCTTTGCGAGCTTGTTTTGCCGCCTTTTGGTATTTAGTTTGTGTAGCGGTATCTCTTCTTGCGCATGATCCCTGATGGCTTCTAGTACTTGCTGTTTTAGAGATGGTTGAGCATCATCCGGAATCACCATATCGATCTTGAAGCAATGGGAAAATTCCTTGGGAAAATGCAGATCATGGTTCTTCCCTTCAAGCTCCATAGACAATGGAAATTGTAGAGTACAATAGCTCAGAAAATTTTGCTACTGTAACTCTTCTTCTTGTACTCTTTTTGCTACTTCCATTTACGCCTCATCCATGTGATGATCCTCCTTTGACTTGTTTAATTCATTGGCTGCATGTTGCTCTATCCCACACTCCACAATGATTGCTTTGCAGTGTTCAACATTTTTCATTGGTAAGTTTTCAATATTATTTGGCAATGCATTTTCAAGATAATTGTGGCCAACATTTATCAATTGTTCCACCTGCATTTCTAACATATGTAGAGATGAAGATTGGCTACACAACAACTCAGCTGTCCTACTTACATGTTGGATCATATCTTCTAATGAGGATTGCATCTCAAGTTGTTGTTGCAGAATTTCTGATGGTGTTACAAGAGGTTTTAATTGCAGTGAAGTTTCCTCTTGGTTGCTATTCCAAGATGCTTGATTCCCCAATTCTGGATAATATGCATTACAATTATGGTTGTGCTGCTGTTGGTAATAAATTTTTGGATAATTTGTAGGTTTCGCACATTGTCCATTTGGATGGCTACCACCACAAAAATCATAAGTGATATATGCAACTCTCTCTATGCATTCCATTGGGGTAGCAACTTCAGTTTTCCATTGATAATTGTTGAAGGCCATCTCTTCCAGCAATTCATATGCCTCATCAACAAACATATTCGTAAATGTACCTCCTGCTGCAACATTAATAAGCATCTTTAAATGTCTAACTATCCCATCATAAAAAATCTGCACAAGTAATTATTTTGGGATGCCATGGTGTGGACATTTCCTCTACATTTCTTTGAACCTTTCCTATGCTTCATATAAGGATTCATCATCATTCTGCACAAATGAAGTTATGGCACTCTTCATCATAATTGTCTTTGCCAGTGGGAAGAATTTGGTAAGGAGTTTCTGCGCTAACTTATCCCATGTTGTTATAGACATCGGTGGTAGTAACCTCAACCAATTCTTTGCTCTGTCTCGGAGTGAAAATGTGAATAGGTGAAGCCAAATTGCATCATCCAAGACTCTATTGTATTTGCAAAGGTCACAAATTTTCAAGAAATTCATAACATGCTCAATTGGATCTTTATTTGATAATCCACCAAATTGTATTGATGCTTTCAATAACTGAATCATTTTCGAATGAATTTCAAAGTAATCGACATCAATGACCGATTTTTGAATGCTTGAGTTGATGTCGCTTACTCTTGGAACTGTAAATTCTCTCAACAAACTTGATGTTCCAACCATCATAAACAATCTACAATTACTAAAAAACAGAAAAATGAAACAAATGACAGCAAAATATACAATGACAGTAAATATACAATGACAGAAAAATGTTTGAACTAAGAATAAGATGAATTGGTATTAGTATCAACAAGAATAATAAATAATTCCTCCGTAACGGCGCCAAAAATCTGATGTCTATTTTGTATAACACAAACTAACGCAAGTATACGTTATTGCAATAAGTAATATATGATAAGTAGAGTGTCAATCCCATGAGCAATTGTTATTACTACTAGTTAAGTACTAAAATTATATTCTCCTATTCTTATTTAAGCTATTGACAATTCAATAATTTTTATATCTAAACTAACTAAACAAAAAAAAATAATTACAAAAATTGGGCAAAGAGAACAAACGTGATAGTATAAATATTTAAATGCCTAGGAATACAATAATACCTCAATATTTCACTTGAATTCAATTAATTCCCTTAGAACTATCAATATGAATGTTAACCAAGAACTCTAATATCTTTACAAGTCTTTTTCGATGGTCAAGTGAGTATATCTCATTCAATTAATTATCTATATTCCTATGATAACTAATTGAAATAAGATTCATTAAGTTCAAATTCTCTAAATGGTCATATATGCCATATGAATATATTTCTATCTCATATGGAACTCTTACTTTTACATAATGATCATACATAAATTTATCCATGGCCAACACAAAATTTCATTTTCCAAGTTCTTTAAAGTTCCTAAATCAATCTAATACGTTGTAATGTAATTAGAAGCATTAAGCTTAGAATAAATTGAACAATTCAATACCAACATGACAAATAAGGAAAAATAATCAGTCTAAGCTATATATAAGTTCACATTGTAATTCTAGCAATAAACTTAGTTCATAATTAAAAACATAAGTTTAGAACATCTAACAACATCATTAGACATGCTAGAATCAACAATTACGAAATTGAAGAGAAGAAGAAATTTTCTTTGATGGAATGGTGATGTTATTCCTCTAAAATGCAGAAATTCTTCTTCTTCCTCTTGATTCTTGGCTCTTGTTGTTGATTCTTGCATCCAATACCCGAATGAAGTGTTAATTTTCGTGCTCTCTACTACTCCAAAATAGTATTTTTGTTGCTATCAGTAACTCTAGGCGCGTGGGACTTCTAATCCCCTGGTAGGCGAGCTGAGAGGAGTATTTAAATATCTGCACGGGCGCTGCGGTGCTGAGCACGAGCATCAGGTATTCTTGAAGTTGACGAGTACCACGGCGCTGGGTGCTAAGCACCGTGGTGCTCACTCGCTGATCTGGGCGCCGCGGCGCCCAACCACCTGCTGCGCTACTTTCGTATTTTGAGCGTAATTTCTTGGTTTGACATCCAATTCATCTCCCGTTTGTTCTTATACGTCATATTTTCTGTCATACATCTATTTGTGATAATAAAACACAATTATATATCCAAATATTTATGATTTGAAGCAGAAAACAAAATTTAGGTACAAATCATACTAGTGTTTTTATGCCCTTATCATCAACTAAGAACAACTATATAAACCATCTAGATATGGTCATATACTGATCTATAATAAAAGGTGTCACCGATAGACCAGCATCGGTGAATTAGATTAGGAACACCGTGTTTGAGAATACACATGCATAATAATATTTCTTAGCACCTATTGCAACTATTTTGTTACTATGTACCCTCAGGTCTTTGTTCCGTTACAGACAAGATCCAAACTCTTAGATATTATTGACTTTTATAACCTGCTAATTCTTAGTAGTGCTAACAGTTAGCAATTATAATTCTTAGCTTTGCTAATCTTTAGCGCTAGTCTAAACTCCTTTAGGCCAGATCTGAATTACTTCAGATCATACAATGTCTGTAGCATAACAAGCACTGTATCATTTAATTAATGAAATTAGTGATTTAATAAAATGTACTATATAAATATTATAAAATAAAATATTCATACAACAATGGGATGACACGTAAGTACAAATCTCAACAGTTCCATATAAATTCTTTCGAGATATCCATTCGAGAACACAGTCTTTATATCTATCTGCTATATCTCAAAGTCATAATATGCAGCAATTGCCAATAAAATTTGTATTGACTTTAACATTGCTACTGGTGCAAATGTTTCCTCATAATCGATCCTAGATCGTTGACATAACCTTTTGTAACCAGCCGGGCTTTGAAGGTCTCTACCTTTCCATCGGGCCTATACTTTTGCTTGTAAATCCATTTAAAACCAATAAGAACTATTCATTCAGGAAGCTTAACCAAGTCTCAAACTTTATTTTGATGTATTGAGTCAATTTCATATTTCATGACTTCTTGCCATTTTTTTCGAGTCGATGTCCAATATTGCTTCTCTATAGGCTAAAGGATCATTTTCTTTAACTAAGAATACTCCAAGCACACCTTTAAGAACCTGACCATACTTGGCAAGTGGTCTGAACATTCTCTCCGACTTACGTGGAGGGTGTGTTAAAGGTATTTTGCTGGATTAAACTTGAGATTCTATGTCTGGTTCATTCTAATTTTGATTGGCTTCATCAAGTTTAATATTTCTACAACCTTCACGATTCATGAGAAACTCTTTCTTTAGGAAAGTGGCATATCGAGAAACGAACACGTTTTGGTCATTAGGATCATAGAATTGGTATCGCTTTGAATTCTTGGAATACCCAATGAATCGGTACCTGTACCCCCTAGGTGCAAGTTTATCCTGTTGGTTAACTTTTACGTAAGTAGGATAGCCCCAAATCTTAAAATATTTAAGACTTGGTTTCTTTTCTCTCAGCATCTTATATGAAGTGGTCGGAATAGCTTTAGATGAAACCCTGTTCAATATATGAGCAGCAATATCAAAAGCATATCCCCACAGATATTTTGAAAGATCGGTGAAACTCATCATCGACTAGACTATATTCAATAAAGTCCGATTCATCCTTTCCAAAATATTATTGTGTTGTGGAGTACCCAGAAGACTATACTGAGTGAGAATCCCATTCTCTTTTAAATAATCAGAAAATTCATTTCTCATGTACTTATTGCATCGATCTGATCAAAGGCATTTGACATACATATTGGTTTGTTTCTCTTCTTCAAACCTAAATTCCTTGAATTTTTCAAAGGTTTTTGACTTCATAAGAAACATATACCTGTATCGTGATAAATCCTTGATAAAGGTTACAAAGTATCAAAATTCACCAATTGCAACGTGATTTATTGAACCGCATATATCACTATGTACCAGTTCCAATAAATCAGTAGCACGGTGTCTAATACTAATAAATGGATATTTAGTCATTTTTCCTTGAATACAGGATTCACAAACTGGGTAAGATTCTATGGTCAGATCAGGTATTTGACCATCCTTAACCAGATTGGTTAGACGTCTCATGCCTATGTGACCTAATCTCATATGCTAAAGTTTTATATTATTTAAAGTTTTTGAACTACTACTAGTACTACCCTATACATTCATGACATTTTCAGTTATATCCAAAACATAATGCCAATTAATTAATTGATATTCAATTAACAAACACATTAAATATATGACATAAATATAAGGAATAGTTCCTAATATACATATAATACCTTTCACTGTCAAGTATAGGAAGGGAGATAATATGCCTGATACAAGTAGGTATAAAATAACAGTTATGTAATACAATAATTTTATTACAAGGGAGAATCAAGTCAAAATGTCCAATAGCCTCCACCAGCAAGAAATCACCATTTCCTACTCGAAGCTGTACCTCTCCCAGCTACAACCATCTAATTTTCTTCAGACCCTGTAACACATTGCAGATGTCAGAAGGATATATGATATCTAATACCTAGCCTGTACTAGCATCAAATGCTAAACAAATATCAATAATTGGTAAGCATATACTTGTAGGAGTCTTCTTCATGGTGGCAAGGTATTTGAGGTAGTTTCTTTTCCAGTGCCCATCCTTATTGCAGTGGAAATATTTTTCTTTTGCTTTTGGCTTCTCTTGTGGCTTGGATATCTGCCGCCACTGAGGACCCATCCTGGGTGTCTACTTCACTTTTTTTTTCTTCTTCCTTTTGGATTTCTCAGAAGCCCTCGGGGTATAAGATGAAGCACCCTGAATATACAGGGCCGTGCCTTATTTACTTATGTCCTCCTGTGTAATATCCGATCTTGTAGATACCTAGATTTCGATATAAAGCGATAAAGAAACTGTGGGGTTACCCGATTTTAACCCTGTTAGAAATTTTTTTTTATGATGCACGTGAGAGGTATTTGACCTAAATTGATAATTTTACAGTCGATTAGGGAGTCAGACGGTCATGAAATATTTTTGGAATTTTTTTCTATTGGCTTGAAAAAGGAAATTTCAATTTAACACATGGATTTTCATACAAGTGTTATGCATGGAACAAGTCTTTGTTAAGAAACACAATTCATGTGTTAGAAAATGAACCAATGAGGAATAAGCTCATGGATTGCTAAGTTAAAAGTGTAATTTGGTTAGCTTGACTAGTTTACTCAAATAGTTAGAAATAGACCAATCATATGCTTCAATTTCTAACCAATGGTATCTTTGATATTTAGAGTTTAGTTAAGGAAAAAAATTGGGCATTTTAGAGGGAACTATATAAGGAGAATAGGTGCTGGAAAATTTGTCTTAAATGAAAAGAAAAAAATTGAAACAAAAAGGGATACTATCGGTAAAAATTGGAGACAAAATAGGGAGAATGCAGAACCATTTCCAATAGTAAAATTCAAGGCTTTTTCATGATTTTCATGTATGATCAAGCTAAAATCAAGCTAAGTCCAAGTTCCTAAGGTTAAATAGATCATGCACTAGTGAAAAATCCAAGGAAAAGAGGTAAGAAAACATCATTTAGTGATGGTGGTATATAATTTTTCAAGACTTTTTCAATTAATGTCTTTTTTTGAATTATTGACTTAGATTTGAGTTGAATTTAAGTTTAGAGCTCAAGGAGACTCATTTAGTGTGGTTGTTTTGCAGGCTTTGTATATTTAGGTTTTTTAGAAAAACAGAGGAAACTCTGTCTGTTTTTTTTTTTAAATTGGTAAAGTATCTTCACTGATATTCTAAGATTTAGTTAGTAATAACAAGAATTAAAAAGGGTTTTCTTGGCAAAATTTTCTAGTTTTGGTAATTATACTCGAAGGAACTTTCGTTGGGGTGCCTGACAGAGCCCATCGAGATCTACAGTAGAGGGTTCCGGGGTGGGTCCTGTCAGACTGGTATCAGAGCCTGATTATTGAAGTTTTCAGTTAAAAAGTTTATTTTTAGAATGATATTTTTTGAAATTGCATGCATTTTCTAATTTTATTAAATTGAATTTCATGCACTATATAGCCATATTCATTATTAAAATTCACAAAAAATATGCATGTCGAAACCGCCCACGTACTAGGAGAACAGTTGTGGAGGCTCTTGTATATGAAGAGAAGCATGTAAATGAGTCAGTAAATGTTCCTACGCATCATACCTCTTCGGAGTCATCTCAGCCTGCTGAGCCAGAGGGTGAAAACATAAATGTAGCTCAGATGGCCCAGATGCTAGCTGCAACAATTCAATAGCCGAGAGAGGCAGGAGTGTCTATTAAGTGCGCCAAGAAATTGACCGCTAAGCCTTATGATGACACAGGAGACCCTGAGAAAGCCCTATCTTGGTTAGAGAGCAATGAATAAATTTTCCAAAAGTAAAGGGTGTTCGGAAGAACAGATGGTTTCATATTCAATAATTCTCTTAAAGGAAACGGCGAAGGATTGGTGGAAAGCTCTACAGAGGAGGAATCCCAAGGGGGTGTCTTGGGTGCTTTTCAAAAGAATTTTTGGATAAGTTCTATCCCAAGAGTTATAAAGATGCAAAGATAAAAGAGTTTTTCAAGTTAAAACATGGTTCTCTCTCTGTGGCAGAGTGTGAAAGGAAGTTTTTAGAGCTCATCCGTGCCGTTCCCTTTATAGTTGATAATGAGGAGCAAAAGGCTAATCGGTTTGCAGTGGGCCTCATTCATCGAATCAAGGCCTACATAGTATCAACAGCTCACATTCAATACGGAGCATTAGTGGAAGTGGCAACTTAAGTTGAAAGAAGTATGGCAGCCATTCCAAAGTTGAGACAGCAAGGCTAGAAAAAGAGCTGGTCATGTGGTTTTCAGGGAAGACCTAGTAAATCTAGAAGAACGAAGGAGAGATCTACATGGTCCAACAGTAAAAAACTAAGCTAAGGAGTTCAGTCAAGTCAAGCTTCCATTAGGCAATCATCAGCCGGATCCCGGAGTACTAAAAAGAGTTGGAAGGATTTTCTAGTGTAGTAAATGTAGAAGGGCTCATCTTGGGGATTATAGGAAGGGGACTAGAGGTTGCTATAAATGTGGTCAGGAGGGCCACTATATGAAAGATTTTTCGAACATTGGAGCTAATAGTAAGTCAGATAATAGACCACCAGCTCTGGGTCAAACTAGTGGTGGCTGAGGATAGAGTAAAAGTGGTTCCCAATTCAGGAGGCCTAGAGGTTCAGGCCAGCTTAGTGGAGGAGCTGGTCGAGGTGGATCAATTAGAGGGCAGCAAGGCAGACCTTATACCCAAGCTAAGGTATTTGCAGTGACCCAGCAGGAGGCAGATGCAGCCCTAGAGGTGGTGACAAGTACGATGTTAGTCTTTAATCGAGATGTATATGTACTGATAGATCTTGGAGCTACCCATTATTTTATTTCTATAGGGTTTACTACAAATGCTAGTATAACATCACAGTTATTAAATTATATCATGGCGGTGTCTCTTCCTACTGGAGACTTTATTATAGTAGAAAAGGTGTATAAGGGTAGTAAAATAAGTATAGGGAGCTGAGAATTTTTGGCAAACTTGATCCTACGAGCCATCAGTGAATTTGATGTGATTTTGGGGATGGATTGGTTGTCCAAATATCGGGCCACGGTGGATTGCTTTCGGAAAGAAGTCAGATTGTGTAGGCTAGGTTAAATTGAAGTTATTTTCTGTGGGGTATGAAAAATACTTCCCGCCAGCATGGTGTCCGTAATGAGGGCAAGAAAGATGCTTCGAAAGTCGTGTCAAAGGTATTTAGTCTACGCAATAGAAGTAAAAGATGGTGGAATAAAATTGGAGGATGTTCCAATGGTTAGAGAATTTTTGGATGTGTTCCCTGATGATCCTCCGAGGTTACCTCAAGATAGAGAAGTAGAGTTTCGAATAAAATTAGCCCCTGGAACAAAACAAATTTCTAAAACACCTTACAGAATGGCTCCTTCAAAATTGAAAGAATTGAAGGTTCAAATAGAAGAGTTGGTGAATAAGGGTTTCATTAGGCCGAGTACATCTTTATAGAGGGCACCGATTTTATTTTTAAAGAAGAAACATAGAAGTATGAGATTTTGGATTGATTATAAGGAACTACATAAAGTAACAGTGCGTAATTAATATCCACTTTTGAGAATTGATGATCTGTTTGATTAGCTGCAGGGGGCCAGAGTATTTTTCAAGATAGATCTGAGGTTAAGATACCATCAATTGAAAATTTGGGAGGAAGATGTTCGCAAGACTATCTTTAGAACTTGATATAAGCATTATAAATTTTTAGTCATGCTTTTCGGCTGACTAATGCCCCAGCCGCCTTTATGGATCTTATGAATTGAAATTTTTGGCCTTATTTGGATAATTTGTAGTAGTGTTTATTGATGATATACTGATCTATTTAAGCAGTAAGGAGGAACACGCAAAACATCTGAGGGTTGTTTTGCAGACTCTAAGGGAGTATCGGTTATACGCCAAACTCAGTAAATGTCAATTCTAACTAGATAGAGTTACATTTTTGGGACATGTAGTCTCTATAGTAGGGGTATTCGTAGATCCCTAGAAGATTGAAGCTATAGTGAATTAGAACAACCCATGAATGTGACACAGGTCCGCAATTTCTTAGGTTTGGCTGGGTACTATAGGAAGTTTGTAGAGAAATTTTCAAAGATAGCCGCTCCTCTGACTAAGCTGACCCGAAAAGAACAGAAGTTTGTATGGTCTGAGGCGTGTCAGCAGAGTTTTGATGAGTTGAAGAGAAGGTTACCTCAGTCTCAGTGCTTACACTTCCGTCAGGGAATGATGGATTTACAATATATTGTGATGCTTTTAGGCAAGATCTAGGTTGTGTACTGATGTAAAAGGAGAAAGTAATAGTCTATGCTTCCAAACAATTGAAGAAGCATAAGCAGAATTATCCCACACATGACTTAGAACTGACAACAGTAGTTTTTGCCCTAAGAATTTGGAGGCATTACTTGTATAGGGTTCCCTGCAAAATTGTTACAGACCATAAGAGCCTGCAATACTTATTCACCGAGAAAGAGCTAAATATGAGACAGAGAAGATGGCTGGAGCTTATTAAGGATTATGAGTGCACAATTGAGTACCATTCTAGAAAAGTTAATGTGGTAGCAAATGCTCTCAGTAAGAAGCCTATCAGCTCAGTAGCTCACCTGAAGGCTGCATATCTATCAATGTTAATAGAATTGAGGTCTTTGAGTGTGAGATTGGAGTTGTCAGATTCGAGAGCACTATTAGCCATATTTTAGGTTTGCCTAATACTAGTTGATTGGATCAGAGAATTGCAAACTCAAGATCCACAGGTAGTTAAATTGAAGGGTGAAATTGAGTATGGGCAACGAAAGGACTTTTCAGGGACTGAGGATGGTATAGTAACCTTGGGTCAGAGATTATGTGTACCGGATGTGAATGAGTTAAAAATTAAGATTATGGAAGAAGCTCATTCTTCTACATATGCTATGCATCCCGAGAGCATAAAAATGTATCGTACCTAAAAGAGTACTACCGGTGGAAAGGGCATGAAGAAAGATATAGCTAAATTTGTATCCAGATGCCTGACTTACTGATAAGGGCAAATTTGTCATATATTTTTTCATGTTTTTATTATTGATATTTTATGGTTTTATGAGAATAGATGACTATTTATGTGCATTATCGTTATTTACAGGGACTAAAACGCAAGGTTTTCAAAAGTATGTGTCCATAGCCCCAGCGCCACAAGGATTATCGCCCCAACGCTGGAATAGTGATTGAAATAAGAAAAATGACCTGTTTAAGTCACATCTGGCGCCCCAGCTCCATCAACCTACCGCTCCAGTGGTGAAGCCTTTTTCACGCGTCGCCCCAGTGATAACTGCATAACGCCCCAACGGTAGCGCGAGTCCTAGTTCGACGAGAATTGAGATTTTCAAGCTCATATCAATTCTTATAAAAAGCCACTCATTCCCATACGTCAAGAGGAAGCCAAGAATCCAAGAGCAACCTAGAGCAATTCAAGAACACCAAGAATACAGAGCACGAGTCTTGGAGAGTAATAAGAGTTTTTTTGAAGTAACTTTAAAGAGAGATTCAAGGCGTTCTTCGACATCAAGAGTATCTTAGGCAGCGTAATTAAGAGCAATTTGACGTCTATATCGGTTTGCTATTGATTGTATCATGGTTTATTATTATTTTTACTGCTGTTCTCTTGTAGCCATGAGCTAAACTTATTTTTTAGGGTTAATACTTAAACTCAATATGTGTGCTTAATTGCCATATCTTTTGAATATTTAATAAACTTAGTTCTTTGATATTCAAATTACTTGATTTTAATGCTTCAATATATCTGGTCAATATATGGTGAATGAGTTGGTAATATTATTGATAAACTCGGAGAGGAATCATAATATTTAGACCTAAGTAATTTGATGCATGATTGTAGAATAACATTCAATGTTGCATATGCAAGTTTCAATTTAGGATAAGAATGTACCTAATTGGCATGTATGATCAATAAGACCTAATTTTAATAAGTCTTAATTTATTACAAGTACCATAAGAATATAAGTATTTGGTAAATTAAGGTATACTTGCATGACCTTGGAAGAAGCTTGTGAATACATTAATGTCTTGATCAATAACAAAGACTAAGGAAATTGAGGAATAGTATTAATCCTAAGTTTTCTCTATATTGCTATCACTTAAATTTTTTTGCATTGTGTTTTTGTCTTTATATTTTCTATAGTAATTCTTAGATTTTTATTTATCTGAATAATTATTAGGAAGATATAATTTTAGCAATTGGTTAAAAAGAAGAAATTATCTCTATGGGTTCAACATCCGACTTATTTAGTCTCTTTATTATTTGCATACGATAGTGTATACTTGCACTTAATTATAAGATATAGAAATATCGCATCACTTACTAGCAAGTAAAGACCAAACACCAGAAACTTGTAGGGCTTTTACAACCCCTTCTGATCCCTAAGTGGAAATGGAAGAGGATAACAATAGATTTTGTAGTAGAATTTTCGTGTAGCCAAAGAGGCAATGACGCGATATGAGTAATTGTTGATAGATTGATGAAATCTCTCAATTTCCTACCCATCAGAAGTAATTATTCCTTGGATAAATTGGTCCAGTTGTATGTAGATGAGGTGGTACGACTTTATGGCACTGTAGTATCCACAGTGTCAGATAGAGATTCGAGGTTCACTTTTCAATTTTGGTCAGCTTACAGAAAGCTTTAGGCACTAAATTCAATTTCAGTACGGTTTTTCATCCACAGACGGATAGCCAGTCTGAGCAGACAATTTAGATACTTGAGGATATGCTTAGGGCGTATGTTATAGAGTTTAAGGGGAGCTGGGATACTCACTTGCCAATGATGAAGTTCGCTTACAATAATAGCTATCAGGCTAGCATCGAAGGGCACCATATGAAAGGTTGTATGAAAAGACGTGCACAAGTGCAGTTTGTTGGGATGAGGATGGTGAAAGGAAGCTTGATGGTCCAAAAATTGTCCAGATTACTTCAAAAAATATTCAAATTATTAGACAGAGATTAAAAATAGCTAACGATAGACAGAAGGGTTATGCAAATAATCAGAGAAGGGATTTGGAGTTCCGGGTTAATGATAAAGTCTTCTTGAAGATATTACCATGGAAATGAGTATTAAGATTCGGGAAGTGAGAGAAGTCGAGTCCCTTATACATTGGGCCGTATGAGATAGTCGAAAGAGTTGGGGAAGTGGCATATCGTCTACGGTTACCGGAAGAGCTGGTCAGAATCCATGACATATTCCACATTGCTATGCTTCACAAGTACATAGCAGACCCTTTACACATCCTAAGAGAACAGTCAGTAGAATTGAACGAGAATTTGACCTATGAAGAGAAGCCTGTGCAAATTCTAGATTGGAAAGAATAAGTGCTTCGTAATAAAAGCATTCCTTTGGTGAAGGTGTTATGGATGAACCATGGAGTAGAAGAAGTCACGTGGGAACGTGAAGATCAAATACGAGTACAACATCCCTACCTCTTTGGGACAGATATGGTTTAAATTTCGAGGACAAAATTATTTTAGGAGGTATGAAACTGTAATATTCGATCCTTATTAATAGTGTAGATACATAGATTTCGGTATAAAGCGAAAAAGAAACCGTAGGGTTACCTAATTTAAACCCTATTAGAAATATTTTTTTATAGTGTGCATGAGAGGTATTAGACCTAAATTGATAATTTTATAGTCGATTGGGGAGTCGGATGGCCATGGAATATTTTTGGAATTTTTTTCTATTGGCTTGAAAAAGGAAATTTCAATTTAACATGGATTTCCATATAAGTGTTATGTATGGAATAAGCCTTTGTTAAGAAACAAAATTCATGTGTTAGAAAATGAACCAATAAGGAATAAGCTCATGGATTGCCAAGTTAAAAGTGTAATTTGGTTAGCTTGACTAGTTTACTCAAATAGTTAGAAATAGACCAATCATATGCTTCAATTTCTAACCAATGGTATCTTTGATATTTAGAGTTTAGTTAAGGAAAAAAATTGGGCATTTTAGAGGGCACTATATAAGGAGAATAGGTGCTGGAAAATTGGTCTTAAATGAAAAGAAAAAATTGAAACAAAAAGGGATACTATCGGTAAAAATTGGAGACAAAATGGGGAGAATGCAGAACCATTTCCAGTAGTAAAATTCAAGGTTCTTTCGTGATTTTTCATGCATGATCAAGATAAAATCAAGCTAAGCCCAAGTTTCTAAGTTTAAATAGATCATGCACTAGTGAAAAATCTAAAGAAAAGAGGTAAGAAATCATTTAGTGATGGTGGTATATGATTTTTCTAGACTATTTTAATTAATGTCTTTGTTTGAATTATTGACTTAGATTTGAGTTGAATTCAAGTTTGGAGTTCAAAGATACACCAAACTAAAGGAATTAATGAGGTATGAATTAAGGTTTGGTGTGATTTTGATGTAGAGACTTCAATTGAATGTTATTAAGGCATTAGAATTAAATTGACATGATTTGAATGCCATTGGAACAAGAAATTGAGAAAAGGAATGTGTTGGGTGGAAGATGGTGAATTCAGCCACTTGAGGGATTTTAGGGTTTGAGTGGTATTTTGGTTCAATAGTTGTGTATAAACGATTTCTTGTGTCAATTGATTGTAATATGGATGACAAAAAATCAAGAATGAAGTAAAAGGAACATAATTGTCCATTCTTGATAAGATGAAAGGCAATTATATCAAACCAAATTATTAATGTTAAGCAATTTTGTTGCTTCGGATAGTGAATTACAGAAAATTGAATGAATATGAAAATGAAAATAGAACGTGGAGTCTATTTGGGCATTGTACGTCAATTAGGGCGCTTACTAGTTTTGGTGTAATTTTAGCATTAGTAAAGGTTTTAAATGTCAATTGTGACATGTAGGTGAAGGAAACTGAGAGTGGTAAAAGAAGGAAACTTTTCGGAGAAGAATTGAGTTTGGAGTGTTTGGTGAGTAAAAATCTGTAATTGTTTATCTTTCGTTTAATATGTTTTAGCATATTAGAATTTTATGTTTATGTTATTTTAAATGTATAAACATGATTTACAGTTTTTGGTATACTAATATAATTATAAATTTCTATGTTCAGTTTGAGAAACAGTTTTTAAAATTATTAAATTAGTTTTCAAAGGCCATTGGTACCCTCAGATTTACAATGTGATGATAATTTAAGACTCGGTCGGTATATCCCGTACGAATGGGCAAGTGTTAAAGGGTGTGTCACTAACTTCAAAAATTTCGATGCATAGCCAATGAGATGTCTTTAGATGTCATAGTGGGTATTGCTAGTTTAGACGCCCTGTGACCTACTCACGTTGTGCGGTGCTAGTTTAGTTTCTGCGTGAATATAGAGTTTTAGGGTTACCATTTGGTACAGATTAGAAAAAAAATGGCCGAGCGAGAGTTTTAGTAGATTTTGAGTTATCGAACACATATCATTGCATTTAAATATATACATGTTAGTTACTATGTTTTTACAGATTCTGACAATTGTTTACATAAATTATTAAAAAACATCGCTCGGTAGGATTTTATCAGCATATGATGTTTAGAAACAATTTTACAGTTTTATAATAGCTTGAGAAGCATGTTTTAGGCAGTTTGTAGAATTTAATGTTTATATAGAATCTTATTTTTTATTGAAAATTTTAAAAGAACTCACTGAACTTCTTTAGCTCACTCGTTTTGTGTTTTATGTTTTATGTTTTTTAAAATCCTTTTCAAGTGCAGGCCTCGGTACGCATGTTGCTGGTTCTCCTACCATTAGATTAGTGGACTAAGTCAAACGATCATTTTGTAAATGTAAATGTAAATGTACTGAATAACACCTTTTGATTTTCTACATAGCAGTATAGATTTTGTGCATCTTGTAAATATGTTTTAAAAAACAAGAAACGATTTTTATAATATAGTCATAGTTTTCACTTTTCATAGTATGTCAATTTTATTGTAAATTAATTTTTATAGATTGGAATGAATTTGCTGTATTGAGTTTGGATTTGATTCTGGAAGGATTAGAAGTCCTATTTTGAAGTTGAGAAAAGTGTTTAAAATAGAACTGTGATTTATTTGCAAATTTTGTATTTTTGGGTTTTCAGAAAAACAGAAGAAACTTTGTCTGTTTTTTTTTTTTAAATTGGAAAAGTATCTTTATTGATATTCTAGGATTTAGTTAGTAATAGCAAGAATTAAAAAGGGTTTGCTTCACAGAAATTTTCAGTTTGGGTTATTAGACTCTGAGGAACTTTGGTTAGGGTGCTTGGCGGGGCCTACTAGGATTTATAGTAGAGGGTTTCGGAGCGGGTTATGTCATCCTGAGTTATCTTGAGAATATTATGTAGATTAGCGTAGGTACGGGTCAAACCTTGCATATTGCAGTTCATGATGAATTGTGCAAATGACCCAGGCAGCTACTGGAGAATCAAGTTATTTCCCAAGTTATTATTCAAAGAAATGTCCATACTCCCAAGCCTCTAGATTAATCCTATCATCGTGAGGACATGAGGACTCACTGGGCTCCCATCAGAAAGTTTGGCTTGAAAGAGAGCTTTGGCGACCCTACAAATCTCGATTTGAGGTTGATCACCAAAGAGCTCCTTCAGATGGAGCATGATGCTGCTAGCACTGTCCATACAGACATGCTCTCACTATAGCTTAGTGGTTATGGAGGCGAGGATGTAGGATTTAACTTTTAAATCGTCATCCTTTCATTTCTGATATGTCACATTTTCTTCCTTGGTCGCATCCTCAGAAAGACCTCTAAGCATCTTCTGGTCAATAACATATCATAGCTTTTTCGAATCCAGATCAATTCTAAGATTCATATACTAATTAGAAAAGTTATCAGCACTCTTGAGTTGGTGTACATCTAGTATGTGTGCCAAGGGATTACTGGAGGCCATTATTGCTTTACAAGACAAAAAAAAAGAAGATGTCAGCGGATATTTAAAATATTAAATTACTAATAAACGTTTTAAATCATGGGTATACAGTATATATACATTTTCTTTAATTTAAAACGCCCTCCCACTGCTTTACATAGTCCATTTAATCTCTTAGATGGGATAACGATAGTTTAAACTCATTTAACTATACAGTGAGAAGTTGACCCCATTGGCATTTTACTCGGGTCGCATACTGTAGCGATCTAGGCCTTTGTAAACCCAACGGGTAGATAACTCTTGTCAATTATATCTCATGCAAATCTTACTCATAATCTTAAATACGCCTTAGCCATACACTGTAACGATCTAGGGTAAGTGAATTTCAAATTAACTTGTCAATAATCAAATATATGCTATTGGTACTACCCGTACATTGTAGCGATCAAGGGTAATATTTTCACATATATTTGCCTCATCTCATGTTTAACTGGTCTAGTCCAAATCATACCAACCAAATCCCTCACACTATAGCCATATTTAAGTGATATGGCCAGATTATGCAACCAAAAGGAAACAATTTCCTTCTTTTGCATTTCATTCTTTGGCCCCACCATTTACATTGGCCATGCTTTTGATATTTCATCTTAAATTAATTTAATCATATTAAATCAACTAGAAACACATGCATTATGCAATAAATAATAATTGTTTGACTTGATTAAAATAATATCAAATATTATTTTATTATTTTATTTGATAAATAATTTAATGAATAAAATAATGATCTTACTTGTCTAACAAGTAAGGTTATTTTAGAAAATTTTAAGTCAAACAATAATTGGCCTACAATGTACCACGTGTCATCATCCTATTAGTCAACAACTATTCTTATCTAATTGATGTACTTAATTATTCAATCCGGTGCACTGTCTCAGTACACAACGAGTACACTTCATACTGTGGAACTCTTTAGCTCCACGCTCGATTTGTCAAACGGAACCATTCCGTGAGTTCGAGATCAATGTCCCATGCACACGTTAGGGATATAACAAATCAGTGCTGTAGACCATACAAGTTGAGGTCATCGTGCATACGTATAATCCTTTCGTCATTCATATCTTGGAGGAGCAGGGATATAGATCAACACCGTCAAATCCCCATGCGCTCATCCGTGAATTTATCTACAAGCATGTATCTTGATAAACAATACATGCAAATACCTATGCGATATTGTTTATTTGCGTGTATTATTTAACCCTGTGAGAAATTTTTTTCCTGAGTTTATTGCTTATGGTTATAAGTCTTTTTGAGGTACAGTCTTGGAGCATCTAGATATACAACTCACTTATGTGAGCTGACGGATCCCATATTTGCGCACACCAGATTCTATAAGTATCGGACCATATCCAACGACACATAATGGTCAGACCATGAAAGGTCTCTGATATATGCTAAACTAAAGCATGATGGATCACTCATAAGCCTACCATGACGCTCAAGTCAAAGGACCACGTACACTACTCAACTCAAGAGAACTAACCATTGATGGCTTCATGGGATGTTTATTGAGGTCCTCGTTGAGCCTGTTCAGTATTCAGTCCTCATTAAATGCCCGTATGCCATATGAGTTTTCGATAAGCCCATGGTCAGCTAAGAACAACCATCTAGATATGGTCATACACTGATCTATAGTAAAAGGTTTCACCGATAGACCCGCATCAGTGAATTAGATTAAGAAAATCGTGTTTGAGAATACACGTGCATAATAACATTTCTTAGCACCTATTTTAACTCCTTGCAACTATGTTATTATTGATGCATTCTTGGGTCTTTGTCCCGTTACAGACAAGGTCCTAACTCTTAGATTTTGCTGACTTTTATAATCTATTAACTCTTAGTAGTGCTAACTATTAACAATTATAATTCTCAGCATTGTTAACCTTTAGCGCTGGTCTAAACTCCTTTAGGCCAGATCTGAATTCCTTCAGATTATACAATGTCTGTAGCTTTACAAGCACTGTACCATTTAATTAATGAAATTAGTAATTTAATAAAATGTACTGTATAAATATTATAAAATAAAATATTCATACAAAATGGGATGACATGTAAGCATAAATCTCAATAAACTCTCACTTGCTCTAGTACCATTCATAGTGGTATCTAATACCCATGGACTCCATGTGTTTCTCAAACACCTTTGGAGTTAAAGGCTTAGTCAGTGGGTCCATTACATTATTTACAGAGTCAATTCTACAAATTATTACATCTCTTTTAGTCAAGATCTATCTAATTATGTGGTATTTTTTCTTTACATGTTTAGATCTTTAGTGTGCTCTCGACTTTTTGGCTTGTGCTGTGGTCCCATTGTTGTCACAAAATAATGGGATAGAATTTATCAAGGTAGGAATAATTCTTAGCTCAGTGAACTTGCGTATCCATACTACTTCCTTTGCTGGCTTAGAGGATGCAATATATTTCGCTTTCATTGTTGATTTAGAGAAGAGGGCCTATGATTTGAAACATATCAATTAATTGGAATTATATGCAAGCATGTTATACCTTGCATTGCAATCAGAAATGATGATCCTGTTGATTTAGAGAATATGGCTTATGATTATGAAGCATATCAATTAACTGAAATTCCATACAAGTATGTCATACCTTGTATTGCAATGAGAAATGATGATCCTGTTGATTATGTTGATCCCAAGTTGACTATGTAAGCATATCTGACTTATTCAAAAATTATCCACCCCTTACCAGATCAAAGAGCTTAGCGTGTTGTGGAAGGGTCTACAATCAATCTTCCTCATGTTAAAGCAAAAATTAGAAGGCCAAAGATCAGTAGAAGGATAGAATAGGGTTAAAATATACCTAGACAAAGATCAAGCTAAAGAACAATGAAATGTGGTTATTGTGGTATATTTGGACATAATAAGAGGATGTAAGAATTCACCATCAGCCCAGGTAATATTATTATGATAATGTTATATTAATGTTATCCATTTAAGTTACTTACAAATAACAAGACTAATTGCAATCTCAAATTGTTAGGTAAGTGTTCAAGGACAATCAGATATGCCACAGCCTGATGAACTAATATAACTAGAACAATCAAGACAATCCAACAAAAAACTATGTCAAAGGGTTGGGATTCCTGAAAGCAATTTGATAGCAAGGCAAAGAAAATTGTTGTAATAATCCTTAAGACAAGTTCAACCATAACAAAAACCACAAGTAAGAATTTTGTTCTTTATAACTATGCATAAAAATGTTTCTACTTTTTTCATTTACCACTACAATACATACATTCACTCCTTTTAGCTAACCCTAGGCTACTACCTACAATTATAGCGATTAATATTACAACTGGTTGGATTACATGTTGAATTATATTTTGAGTCTTTACATTTCTTGCATGAATATTAGAAGTGATTTCATCTTTAGTTTTATATCCTTGTCCATGCTCACCTTGCACTAACATAACATTGCTCGAGGAAGGAGAAAATGTCTTTAAAACACTGGTATTAAATTCTGATTGGGTTGCCTTCTAGAATCTATAAAATGAGCACTTTCCTTGAACATCTATAGTAAAACATGTTAGGATTTTTGGATGATTGTGAAATTCTCACAAATGCTCTGAGGTTATAATTGCATTTCTTATTCTGAAATTTAATCACCCTGCTATTAATTTCATTAAAAGGAATTGATTGCTTAATGGTTGGATGCACTTTATTTGATTTTAGCTCCCATATTAGGTAATATTCACACATGTCTGTTATGAAACAAAATAGTGCTTATTTGTTGCATATTTGGTCTCACATATCTCCACAGAGGCCTTTTGATTGCATTTACACCAACAATTCTTGAATTTTATCAAATTTCCATTCACTCTAGCACCTTGCCTCTGCATTGTTCTATTTTTTTTTCTTGTTGCTGGAATTTAGGTGCTGTGTACTTGGGAAATAAATGTTGTCTTCTTTGATTTTTAGTGGTGTCTTATTGTTGGAATTTTGGGTGCTATTTTAATGGGTTTCTGGTGCCGTGTACTTGGAAAATAGGTGATGTTTTTTTTTAATTTTTGGTAGTGTGTTGTTGCTAGAATTTTATGTGTTGTTTTAATGGGTTCCTAGTATTGTGTACTTGGAAAATAATGTTGTTTTCTTTCATTTTTGCTAGTGTGTTGTTACTGGAATTTTAGGTGTTGTTTTAACGATTTTTGGTGCTGTGTACTTGAGAAATAATACTATTTTCTTTGATTTTTTGTGGTGTTTTATTGTTAGAAATTGGGTGCTGTGTTGATGGTTGAGCTGCTGTTCATTGGATTTTTTTTCTTGATTTTGTAGTGTATTTAGCCGTGACTATTTTGGTGGAGTTTTGTCGTAAAGATAGATTTTTAGAGGTGAGATGGTTGAGAAGGCAAGAAATGACGATCAATTGGATGTTGGGTAAGACATTGACCTGTTATTGAACTGATAATGTACTAAAATAAAAAAACTTCCTGGTTTTTATAGCATTTTGGAACTATTATTGCCATTGTGATGTTGAGATGTATGCTACTATGATTTTGCAGTGTATATTTGATATTTTTGATAACAGAAAGCAATGAAATATATTGGCTATTTTTGGTAAAAATTTGTTGGATATTTCACTTGTATGGAGATGAACTAGTAAGGGCAAAGAAATGGTAATGCATTGTTTCAATCTCATTGAATTTATCTATATAAATTAACACAAAACCAACGGTCAAAAAGAATTACTGAATAACTATAAGAAACAAGGGCAAATCAATCATTTTAAGTAGCATTTAAAAGGTAAAAAATGGGCTCATATTTAATGAACAATTCTTTTAATATTTCAAGGATAAAATAGACAATTCATTTAACATTCACTGGTTACTAACGTGCGCAAATCTATAAAAATAAAAATAAAGGTATTTTGGTACTTTATTGAATTTTGATTGTTTGAGTATTAACTTAAACGATTACCATCATTTGACAAGGGTCCTTTTAAAATTTTAAAAGTCTTTCAGTCATTTTTGCTAAACTTTAAAAGTATATATAGTCTTTACCCTAAATAATTTATGTTTGGAATTTTTTTTTTGACGATGATGAGGTCGTGTTGTTACCCATGTTACATCTATAAATAACAAACATTGACACTTGAAGAGTTATCTATTGGGGTTAAATTAAATTTTATTTTCTTAAGATGAGAATGAATTCTGATGCTTTATGTGATACAAAAGATTCAAGATTCAATTAGTTGGGTCTGCAGTAATGTCATGCACCGCATTCTTTATATCTAAGCTCCACTGAAGCAAGTTGAGATTGTGATTGTTTGCAATAAGTTCTCATTGTTTAGAAAAATTCAAATAGATTTTTTATTAAAGAAAAAAGAATCGTGTCAAATGTCAATTAAATTTGCCATGTTTGTAAATGTCTCAGGAAAGACTTTTGAGTTGATGGTTAGTTATAGCTATAAGCGGTCATTTACTTTTCTGTAGAATTATTCTGAATTTCCACAAGCCTTAGAAAAATGTCAAGTAGGCAAGGGATGCCCTGTTTACCTTTCTTCACACCCCCCGTTTTGAGTCAAATGTTTGTAAATGTCTCACGAAAGACTTTTGAGTTGATGGTTAGTTGTAGCTATAAGCGGTCATTTATCTTTCTGTAGAATTAGTCTGAATTCCCACAAGCCTTAGAAAAATGTCAAGCGGGATGCCCTGTTTACCTTTCTTCACCGCCGCCCGCCCCCCCCCCCCTTTTCCCTTTTTTGATCATTTCTTTCTTTTCGAAATTTTCTCTCTCCATTAACAGAAAAAGAGAGTATTTGACATTAAGGTGCATTGCCCAGGCTTCAATATATGGTAATATATGTACAATTGTCTTTGTAAAGAAATCTGTTCTCACATATAATAGTGAGACTCGAAGTTCTTGGCAGACTTGTAAAAAGGGGAAAAGAAAAAGCATTTTCTCTCAAGGGTAACTTGGTGGGATAGAAGTACAAAAATCTGCTTGAAATGCCAACTTATAAACTTGCAACACCATAAAAAATCGTCAGGTTTAACCCCTTAACAATGTCAGGATGTGTACGAGCAAATGTATGGTAGTTGGAGCCAACTCTTTCATTACTCATTTCAAATTTTTGTGACACAAAAGTTTTAGTTACATATATCAGTATATGCTTTATATTCTATATATTTAAAAATATAATGAAAAATTAGTAATGTGTAACAAATAACTTGAAATGATTAACAAAAAGGCTTGAGATGTACAATAAAAAAGTTTTAAAGACTACAATATAGCTGCTCAAGGTTAGCATGACTTTTAACACAAAATTTGTATTGTGGGAAGGTGAAATACGGTGTCTGAGATAGCATCTTCTTACATTTCAGATTAGTATTTTGCAGTGAGATTGATAAAAGTTAATAAGGCCCTCAGTTAGAGAAGAGTGTTGTCTTCCCAAAAATAGGCCCTCAGTAACCCCTCACATCTAACCCATCTCTGCGCATCAAACTAATTAAAAATTAATCGATTAAAAAGTAACATATCTTCAATTAACAATTTACAAACAGCTCATACACATACCGGGACTTCAGAAAGAGCACACCTCTGTCATATGTATACACAACACGAATATGTGGTACGGTGCAACCTATCTAAATGTACATTTTTAAGCGATCAAGAAAACATAGGTGACCCAATCAAGCTACCACCATTAGGCCCGTCTATCCAATTACGCAGTGATAGTCTATTTCAACATCTATGTTAAATAATATATTGAAACAGTTTTTTCAATTGTATAAATAAAACATAAATGAAAACTAGATTCCTCAGAAACCTTGCTGTGAGCGAGATCTATATCCAAGACCTTAAGCCACCTCAAGAGATCATAATCAAATTAATCAACTAATTAAATAAATATCTTAAATTATTTATGTTAGACATATAATATTATTGATGCCCTCAAAGCAAGCGTGTGAAATAATATTTTATTTGATTAATAAAAATTTATTCATATATATAATTGAGCATATATTGATGAGCCCATATTTATAAAGTATGTGATCTATGTATTAGGCATATGATTATAATATAGAAGGTATAAATTACAAGTTATTTATAAATTAAATATAGTTCACAATCATTAATAAAAAATGACATTTTATTATGTAAGGTTGTAGTTTTTCTAATTCTTATAGTAGATGATTTACCTTTGATCATCAAAGTAGAGACTTCGAGTAGAAAAATTAGTGTATATGTTACATTGAACGGACTACTGTGAATTTCGATCTGGTTAACTAAATGTCGTAGATCTTAATTCACAAAAATTTTAATAAACTTGATTGATCTTAATTCTGAGTAGGTAATGAGTTTACATTCATGCGTTGTATTTTTTGAGCTATCACGGAGTGAGATCCATATAAACGGTCGAAACCTCGATAGCTTGAAGATATAATTTCATGGGTCGTAGGAACATATATTTGCAAGATGGAATCTAATAATTAATGTCCACCTAAGATGTTTGCAGTACTTGATCATTAGAATCTGTGGCCACAGTTTATTCAATAAATTATTTATTGAATAATAATATTTATTTGTAAATTTATTTACAAATATAGATATATTAAAAATGATCATTAGAACATTCAATGACTTAGGGGCAAATAAGTAATTAAAGAGGTAAAACATTTTTTTAAAGACCTAACTTTAATTATGAACATCAATTAGATGGTCAATTAAGTGGTTATTGTTAATTTAAAGACTAAGCCCAATTTAATTAAAATGAGTTTTAATTAAATGAGCTTTTATTTTATAACATGAGTTACTAGATTACAGCCCTTGACTTTTAATGGAATAGCCTGTGGTTAACTTATAAGAATTGGTGTATTATGAGATAATAAGTTAAAACTAGGAAGCTCATGGGTCTTGTAATCCCTCAACTAACTTAAATCCTAATCAAACTATAATTTTCTAATCTTAATCAAATTCTAAATACTCAAAGGAGATCCCTATATATATGGAATGTATGTAATAAGAAAAAGTAATTACAACCATATAGAGAAAAATTCTTTTACGTATTCTTACGTTAAAAAAAAATTTAATTAATACAATTTTCTCAGATTTGGGTATTAGTGGTTTTAGAGATTAAGAAAGATCCACACGCCCACACGCGTTGAGTTTGAAGGTTGAGGATAATAAAGAATATTGCAGCCAATCAATTCAAAATTTGTCATAGCGAAGAATTGAGATAATCTTCTATCCATATACATATAATTATAAATAAGACGATCTAACTTCCGCTGCATTTATTTTTATAAACAAAAAATTATTTTTATTTACCATACCAACAATTTATATATCCAAACGGTTATGCACGTCATGTAAATAATATCCTTTAAGCCCTTAGTGCCTTTTGAGTTGGGAGGAAGTAGAAGTAAAGATCAAGGATCAATACCATTTTGTAGATCTTCACTTAACTTGTATTTGAGTTGGGAGGAAGTAGAAGTAAAGAAATCAAGGATCAATACCATTTTGCAGATCTTCACTTAACATGTAACCCAATTAACAAGTGTTCATGTGCATTACTTAGGTCTTATAAATGGGGTAAATCATATGCATAATGCATGTATACATTTCAGACATGCACATTTTAAGTGACGATCTGCAAATATTTCTTCTTTTGTAGAGCTCCAAATATTCATCAGAATTTAGTATATACAGGGATCTCCCATTAGTCCAGCAGAAGGATAAGGGATCAGTCACGAGATTCTTCATGAATCAGTTACAATAATTGTAGATAACCAGGGAAGACACCATGTAGACAAACAGTAATCAAGATTTGCACATTTGACAACTTACGAACGACTATTTATGGAAAGAGGCTTGAAAAATCCGTAACAAAATTATATAAACGCTAGAAAGTTAAGTGACTCACTCGATTGCCTGAGAAACCGCAGATAGGTATCCCTTAAAATACCTCTCTCTCAATTTGTCGTCCAGCATCTCATGGAGTGGGGAATTATCATTTTGTTCATCATCCATACCTTAGAAACGAAAGACAATGAGCACTCAAAGAAACTTAAAGAAACCAATACGTAACAAGTTCACTACCATGAAATTTATACTAGCTGCAGGACAGCTAGCGCGCATGCAGTAAACAGCTTTCCAGACCAATAACATGGGCTGTGCATTTGGTTTTGTTTCAAAATGGTGTTTCAAAAGCTGTTTTTGAGAATGAAAATGATGTTGTTGAAATTATGTCTTAAAAAAAAAGAATGTGTTTGACATTGTTTGTTAAAGGTAATTTCTAAAACTGAAAACAGTAGGAATGGGTTTGGTATTGTTTTAAAAAAATGAGTAATGTAGTTGTTTAAAAAAAGTTTTACATTGTTTTCAAAATGATTTTAAAAAACAATCATAAACAATAAATTGTTGTTTTCACCTCTTGCTTTAATCACAGTGTTTTCTATTTCTAGAAACACATTTTAGAAAGCACCTAACCAGACACTGCTTTCCAGTTGAGACTGAAAAACTGTTTTCTAAGACAAAACCAAACAACCCGGCATCCCTAACTCTGAGATTCAGGACTTGACTGTTAAAGCTCCAAACTACCAACTGTTTGGCTGAACCAGAAATATGAATCATTGGAGTGGTAGCTTCACCAGCCAATCAGAAGTATCATGTACCATTCCCTTCATCAAAACCCAATGCCTTCCATTCATATAATAAAGTGTCACTAAATTATATGATCAAGTCTGAAACTATTTTCGCATATCTGTACAGATTTGATAGCAAAACTGAGAGTAAGTAACAAATTATTCTTTTGATGGAAAAGTATATTCACATACCATTCTCAGTGACATAAAGTGGGGTGGTGTTGAATGTTTTCGATATGAAACTGAGAACTTTACGAATGCCCCAGGGAACAACATAAAGCCATTCTGATGCCGCCTGCACGTATAAAATCTTTAAGCAGACTAAAAAATAAGCTAATGATATTGTATGGATGCGGGATGTTCCCCCTCTTGTTGGAAATGCTGGAATGAGGGATATCCCTCTTCCTGAGTAATGCAATTTGATGTTTCTGGTCAAAAAAAGAAAAAACAAATTGTAATTTATAAATTCACAATTCAAATCATACACTATTCTTTTTATGAAGGCCAATCAAGTCAATAATAATTAATAGAAAAATTAAAAATAATCAAGTCAAATACTTGACATACTGAGGTCAAAATTAACTAAAATAGTAATATTAACCAAGACGGATTCTTAGACATACTCAATAACGTCTTTTTATTTATTTATTTTTTTGTAGGCAAAGCTTGAACTAAGACTATGTTATTGCCAAGAGATAAATCCTCTCGATTCACAATTCAAGAATTTACTGCTTTTTGTTTTTCAATTCTGTGTCTTACTAAAATTTCTCTATTGTCTTATCATGTGCTTTTCATTGGAAAAGCACATATTTACAGTGTTCAATTGATAAGATGATCAGCTACTCTATTTGAATTTTGAATGTGAATTTTGAGCGTGAATTAATGGACTTAGGATTACATAACTGCTCACATTTTATTTCATTTAAGATTAGATTCAAAAAAATTGTAGTTTCTTTTTTAATTCAAATAAAAAGTTAGCCTGTTCGAAATTGTATTGGGCCGATGCCGAGGCAACCCACCCATTTTCAACATGAATAGATTACATTTTCTTTTTATTATAGTTTTAATTTATTAGATTTTTTTTTATACATGAGAGGGAGAAATCGAACTTAAAGACTAAAAGATATATTGCAAGCCCTTAAACTACTGGGTCATTTTAAAAAAGTGCATTTTTTTTAATTTATTTGTTAGATTTTAGTGAATGTTATAATTTTAATATATAATAAAAAATTAGAATACATGTGAAAAGTTTTGGAATATGCCACGTATAACAATTTAAGTTATTTTCTTTTTAGTCACAAATAAATGAACTAATCTTTATTAGTCAAAAAATTTGAAATTGGACATTATACCTCTAATATTATTTTCCCTTCCCACAAAAAAAAAAAAAAACAAAAGAAAAAGAAAAACACTCTCTCTAGTCCAACAATCTTTTTTTCTATACAAAACTCTCTCAACTCAAATTTGGTTACATTGAAGATTTAGAAATAGGAGTTGTATAGATAGACTTTGGACAACATATTCCTCACCTCAAACTTAAAAAATAGCCGATTCTTAGTGAGCTTTATTATTTTTTTATTATAGATAAAAATATAAATTGTATCGGAAAGGAGTTAAAAATTATATTGTGTTGGAAATAGGTGCAATAGGTGAAATATATTTGAGCAATAGGTTGAAAAAATAAAAAACAAAATTGTGAAAATCCTGTAAAAAATAATATAGAATGGGAAAAAAAATCAAGTGGATGTCAGCCGTTGGCCTATTGCATCCCACATAGCCAGTTTTTTGTATGTCACGTGGTGTGCTTATTTTAAATTTAAAATAAAATAGTAATAAAATTGAAAAATATTTATTTTTGAAAAAAATATTAATTTAATTAATTAATTAAATTTATAGTTGGAAAATAAAAGTTAATATGTTTTACAATTGAAATAGTAATTTATTTAATTAATTTTTAATTTAACTATTACTTAATTTAATCTTTGGAAATAAAAATTAAATAATACTTAAAATATTTGTTTTATTTTATTAAATTTAATATGCATGTTTGTTTTAAGTTATTTAATTTTAATTATTTAATATATATATTTATTTTGATTTTATTTGTTATTTATTTTGGCAAAAAGAATAGCTTCTCCAAACGATATAGAATTCTCGAGAATGATTTCTTGCATGCATTAATAATTTATTACTCGAAGATGTGAATCCTAAATACAATAAGAGGGAAATTGATGTCTAATTAGACAGAGTTGTTTAGGCAGACTTGTATAAGACATTTTCTTGGATATGTCCAATCTTTTTTTCTTCAACATTTTGGTTCATGAAATTTTATTGCTGGAGGTGGAGACCTTCAATTTGTACAAGGAGATGTAGTTTTAAAATGGCCAGAGGTGTATTTGATTCTCCTAAAAGGAGTTTGTTTTATGAGACAATATCCAATTTCATGTAGATTTATATTACTAATAACTATAAGATGCAATATTATATTGCGATTGAAGTGGATCTCGTGCATTAAAAGATTATTATCTACGATTCTAGTCTCAACAGATATATTATGGGCATGATGGAGATTCATGTCATGCTATTGTGTATGCTAATGTCTTACTACCTATAGGCTTGTAGATTTTATAAAATTAGAATCGACATTATACTGAATTTATCCTAATGTTAGGTTACCCTTGGATTTTAGCCCCGATACTGGGTCATTTTTTAGGCAAAAGATGGCCATCAATTTATGGACACATGCCTCTAAAAAATAAATAATAATCACTTTATGCATGATTTGAATATTAAATTTGTTATTATAACACATTGTAACTTATAATAGTTATAAAGTAAGTAAATATCACATGAGAAAAAAAGTTACCAAAAAAATTAAATTATTTATTTTTAAAATTTTAAAATAATTATCAACACATTACAAGATTTTGCGCTCAAGCGTGTCTCAAAATGACAATTAGAGTATAATTTGCAAAAGAGTATGAAAATAACAAATACAAGTAGCATAACATACAAGTAACATAAAATATTTAATTTAAAATTCACGTTAAATTTAAATTTAAGTATACTAACACAAGTAACATAAAATAATAAAGAAATACACACTAATATGCCATATCAAAGGTTATGCAAAGCAATAGGGTTTCAATATGTCTGGTGGTTATGTCCATGCTATTCACAGTGGTTGCACACATTATTCTTTGGTTCCTTACCTAGTGATGGAATCCTCTCATTTTGATGTCTCTTTGATTGATATTTGTTAGAGATGGTGCATACGTACTATTCTAATATAGTATAAATATTAATAGTTTAATATTTATACAATAAACACTTCGAATAAAATAGTTAATATTAAATATATATATATATATATATATGGTACCAAGCTTGTAACGTTTCAAATATTGTATGATCTAAAAAAGTTTAGATATGATTTAAAGGAGTTTAGGTCAAAGTTAAGAGTTAGCAATGCTAACAGTTAGAAGCGTTAAGAGTTAACGATGCTAAGAGTTAGAGTCTTGTCTAAAATGGGACAATGACCTGAAAATATATTAGTAATGATATAGTTGTAAGGAGTTACAAATAGTGCTAGAAAATATTATTATACAGTATGTTCTTGAAGATCTCGTTCCTAATCTATATTTATTGAAGCAGATCGATCAATGAACTCCTCCAGATCAGTGCATGTCTATATGATTAGTCTTAACAGACTACAAGCTTAGTAGAAGCTCGTATAGGCATACAGGTATTCAATAAAGACTGGTACTGAATAGACTCACAGGGATCTCTAATAGCTCGTATAAGCATGAAGCTATCAATGAAAATTTTTCTCAAGTTGAGTAGTATTTATAGTCTTTAGGCTTGAGTGCTATAGTGGGCTTATGAGCAATCTACCATGCTTTGGTTTCACGCATATTAGAGACCTTTTATAGTTTGGCCATTAGGTGTCGCTAGGTATGATTCATTGCTTATGGAGCTCGGTATATGTAGATATGGTATATGTCAGTTCATATGGGTGAGTTGTATATTCTAATGCTCTGAGATTATATTTCAGGAAATCTTGTGACCACAAGCATAAACCCTGAAAAAGAGTTTTTCGTACGTTTAAACAATATCACAAAAATATTTACAGATTGTTTATAGAAAAACAAATATAGAGATAAGTTCACGGTTGAGCAAAAAGAGATTTGACGATACTGATCTATATATCTACTCTGTTAGGATATAGGTGATGAAGGGATTATATATGTATGTTATAACCTCAGCTTGTATAATTTAACACACTACTTTATAGTATCCGTAACGTACGTGTGAGGCATCATTCTCGGACTTATGGAAGATTTTTATATGACAAATCGAGCATGAACCTAGGGAGTCTTACAATATGAAATGTACTCATTGTGTATTAGGATAGAGGGTTGGATTGAATAGTTCGATTCAAAAAAATTTAGTAATCCAAGATTTTATTTCAGGATCCTTTGGAATGCTTGTGAAGGCTAAAATATTGAATACATCATTTAATTAGTTAACAAAAATTATTAACCAATAGAATGATGACAAGTGACATAATTAAAGCCATTGATTATTTAACATTTGTCACAATAATTAGTTTGCTAGACAAGAAAATTCAGTTAAATAATGCAAATTCTTTGCATTAAAATAATATAAATTGTTTATATTATTTGAAAGACAAGAAGACACTTAGGCATGGCAAATAAGGCCAAGTGTTGGCAAAAGGAAAATTGGAAATAAAATGAAAAGTATTTCATTTGGCAATCCAATTTTTTGTTTGGCTATTGCAAAGTGTTTTGCCCATTTTAGTAACAAAAAATAATTAAACATTGAAGCATGGCTAGACATATGATGTGGGGACGATGGTTGACAAAACCTTTTGACATAAAATGAAAAAAGAAAAGAGATTTTCATTTTGCATGATGGCTTTTGCAAGATTTGGTTCAGTAATTCAATTAAGAGAAAGAGAAGTGTTTTGTCTTTTTTTTTTTTCCTTTAAAGAGCAAGTGTTGTCTTTAAGAAGAACTCTTCTTTTTCTTCTTCATAAGTGCCAACCATTAACAAAAAGGAAAAGAGTGGAATCTTATTTTGGTTTTACAAAAGTTGTATGAACAAAAATAGATTTAAATTTTTCTTGAAACAAAAGTAAGTGTTGCTTCAAAACAAAATAAATAGTTAAAGAGTTTAACCAATAAGAAAGTGTTTAAAGAGTTTAAACACCTAGTTGTTGGAATTTTAAGAACAAAGCTACCATTCTAGCATTCTAAGTCCACTCGAATTGGAATCTACAGTGGCCAACAAAAGTGCTTTATAGTGAGATCTCCAAAATTCGATTCTGTACCGAATTGCTTCAAGGGTATGTTTTAATTTTAATATACCAAAATTTAATTTAAGTATATGTTTGTTGAATAGGAAATTAGATTTCTATTTTGTTGGGAATAATATATGCATGACATGCAAATATTTTAATTCAATGAACATTGATCACATGCAAGCAATTAGTAATATAGCAAATTTTCAATATCATGCTATAAGAGGCTAGATGTCAGCATCTCTTTCAACTCTTTTGGAATAATTTAATTTGTTAGGTGGCTAACTAGATTAACTGGCTCACTATATGCACGAAATAATGACTTAAAGTATTATAGGACAAACAAAGACTCTAATATTATAATATGGTTTATTTGCATCCTGCAATAGCATGGCCACAAAGTAGTTACCAAAAGTTAAACTTCAAGCAACTGCATGACTTCGCTAAGAAATTCACTATTCCATTTTTATTTCCATCATTCACAAAAAATGTGAGAATAATCTACCAGGCGAACAGTTATATAAGTGGACTTATCATTGTGCTTTCAAACATTATGATGAGGCCACCAATTCATTATAGAATTTGCCATACCTTCTGTAGCCTCTTATCTTTGAAAAAAATCAATTTTACATTAACTCTTGAATCCATCCAACCAAGGTAGTCATTGAAAGTCCATATGCATCCTTTACAAAAGTATTAATGTTTTCTGTAATGTTATTGGTCATGATGTTATATCTTCTGTTATGAATGTTCCCACTGATCTAGCCCATTTGGAAAAAACCAACCTTCTCTTACGTATCTTGTTGCCTCCAGTCTCATCTCCTCTATCTTCTTAATTTGCTCTTAAAAGTCAATAAGGTGATATGTTTTCATAGAAGAAAATTGGAAGCAGGAATCCCCATTTCTTATTCTTCTATGATGGAATTTTTTATTTTTTGACTAAATTTCCTTTTAGGTGAAAGATGCATTTGAAAGTATATTGTATGTAGGATAAGTGTGTGCATTTAATTTAATTTTTTACATATTACACATGCAAAATATATGCAGTAGAATATTAACAAATGTCTCATTACACTAATGAGATAATAGAGAACTCACCCTTAAAGTTTACTTGCCGCAGTTCTAGTCCAGGACAAGGTGGGATTCCTTAAGCTAGAACAGTAGTTTTCTTTACCTAGGCGGGAATTTAATTGAAACAACATTTGCTTCAATATTTTACTCAGCCTTCTCTATTTGTTTTTTTATTTTCACTTACACTGCAAATTGGTGGCTAATAAAAAGAAGCATGACAAGGATTGATTATTAGCCACTTCATGCTATAAACTTAGGCTTTAAATATTGCTGGCCAAATATAAAGAAAATTAGTGGCCTATTTATTCTTAATAAATGCCACCTCTTGCTTGTCAATTTTCAAAGAATAAAGCATGACAAAGTTATTGGAATTTGTGCTCATATGCTATCCTATTGTTGTATGAATATTTTATTTTATAATATTTATACAGTACATTTTTTGTTAAATCGCTAATTACAACCATTAAAATGGTTTAATGCTTGTGACACTACAAACATTATATGATCTGAAGGAGTTCAAATTTAGTCTAAAGAAGTTTAGGTCAATACTAAGAATTAGCAACACTGAGAACTATAAATGCTAAAGAGTTAGCATATTATAATAATCAATGAAGTCTAAAAGTTAGAATCTTATCTGTAACGGTACAAAGACCTGAGAGTACACTAGTAATAACATAATTGCAAGAGTTGCAATGGGTGCTAAGAAATGTTATTATGAAAGTCTATTATTCAATTATATGTTTCTATACCTAAATGGTCTAGATGGTTATTCTTAGCTGACTATGGGCTTACTGGAAGTTTGTATAGCATACAGGTATTCAGTAAAGACTGAATATTGAACAGAATCAACGAGAACCCCAATAGACATCCCATAAAGCTGTCAATAGAATGTCCTATCGAGTTGAGTAGTATACGCGATCCTTTGACTTGAGTGCCACGGTGGACTTGTAAGTGATCCACCATACTTTTGTTCCACATATGTCACAGACCTTTCATGGTGTGACCACTGGGTATGGTCGATGCTTATAAAGTTCGGTGTATACAGATGATGTGCCTTAATTTCTAGAAAAATAGATTATTCCAAAATTCGAATAAAATCTGGTTCTATTGTTGGTTAATTTTCTTTAAGTGTTTAGGCTGAATTATAACAACATTAAATGGTAAATTTGATGGAGGATAGAACTAAATAGATACCTTGATAAGTTAGATGGACGCCACAAGGATCAATTTAGGATTTGACGCCACACTCTTGGTGATCAAAGAGTGATAAGTCACCAACTGTCTTCAAGAGTTAGAAATTTTGAGAAGACAATTTTGTGAGAGAATAGCTCTTTTATTTCATGCTTCAAATTCTAAAATGAGGCAACTACCTCTATAAGACTTTAACATGCCTTATATAGGTTTACAAAATGAGGGGAAACCCTAATGTTACCTAATTAACTTAAAAAGCCTAAAATAAGCCCAATATGACTTAACAATTTAAAATAAAGCTAAACAAGTTTAAAATGGCCCAAATACATAAAAGTAGCAACATAAGAAGTAAATTAAGCCCAATAGCATGGAAAGAAAGCCCTCAACTACTTCTTTAAGTCCAATGTCACCAAACATCTCTAAATCACATCCCAATCTTTAATTGAAGACAAATAAACACATTTAGCTCATTTCCATTCAGAACGCAAGCTTCTAATCCCATAGAAGCTTCAATAGCTCCAATTTGACTACTTATAGCCCTTTGAAGCTGTTTAGCCTTAGCCCTTGTTATTGGACCATCTGAAATCTCCTTTACGCTCAACTCACTTTCTTGAGTTAATTTAAAACCTTCATGATGCACATCATCACCCCCGGACAGAGAATGATTTGCCCTTAAAACAGAATCTTCTAGATCTTCCAAATAAGGAGATAAGTCCTTCACATTAAAAGTGGCTGAAACATTGTAATCACCAGGTAGATCAACTTTGTAAGCATTACTATTTACCTTCTCTACAGTCCAAAAAGGTCCATCAACTCTTTGCATCAGCTTGGACTTCCGCTTACTAGGAAATCTTTCCTTGTTAAGATGAATCTAAACAAGATCACCAGGTTCAAAGTTAATCATTTGTCGTCCTTTATTAGCATGCTTAACATACTTAGCTGTTTTCTCCTCAATATGAATTCGAACCTGCTCATGAAGCTTCTTCATTAATTCTGCCTTCTTAACCCCATCTATAGATGTCCTCTCATCAATTGGAATAGGAACAAGGTCAATAGGAACAAATGGATTAAATCCATACACAATCTCAAATGGTGAAAATTTTGTAGCCCCATGCACACTACGGTTGTATGCAAACTCCACAATAGGCAAACAAGTATCCCAACTCTTTAAGTTCTTGTTTATAACAGCCCGTAATAAAGAAGATAGAGTACGGTTCTCTACCTCAGTTTGCCCATCAGTGTGTGGATGACAAGCAGTACTGAAAAGTAACTTTGTTCCAACTTTCTTCCAAAAATAGCTTAAGAACTTTGTATCATGATAAGAGACAACGCTTTTAGGGATTCAATGCAAACGTACAATTTCCCTAAAAAACAAATCAGCAATATGAATAGCATCAACAGTTTTGTTACAAGGAATAAAGTGTGACATTTTGAAGAACCGATCAACCACAACCGTTACTGAATCCTTCCCACGTTGTGTTCTAGGTAATCCAAGCACAAAATCCATACTAATATCCATCCATGGTTGCTCTGGGATAGGTAAAGGCATATATAGTCCATATGCATTCTCTTTACCCTTAGCTTTCTTGCCAATTACACACCTTTCAACAACTTTATGAACATCCCGTAGTATATTGGGCCAAAAGAAGTGCTCTTTCAGTAGCTCATAAGTTTTCTTCTCCCCAAAATGACCACTAAGACCACCCCACGAGGCTCACGCACAAGCAACTCACGCAAGGATCCTGAAGGTATACACATTCTGCCCAACTTGAACAAGTAACCATCATGCGCAAAGAACCTATCACAAGCTCCTTTAGCACATTTAGACATCATATTAGCAAAGTATGAATCAGTTGTATATTGTTCTTTCACCTGTTCAAAACCCAAAAGCCTTGCATTTAACATAGAAATCAATGCATACCTCCTAGAAAGAGCATCAGCAATGACATTAGTTTTCCATTTCTTGTATTTTATGACATATGAAAATGGCTTCATAAACTTTACCCATTTGGCATGTCTTCTATTCAGCTTGTTCTGCCATTTAAGATACTTTAACGATTCATGGTCAGTATGAATAACGAATTATTTAGGTAATAGGTAATGCTACCATACCTCGAGAGCCCGAATCAATGCTTAAAACTCATTGTCATAAATAGAGTAGTTTAAACGTGCTTCATTCAGCTTCTCACTGAAGAATGCAATTGGCCTATTTTCTTGCATCAAAACAGCCCCAATACCAACCTCTGAAGCATCACACTCTATTTCAAATGTTTTAGCAAAATCAGGAAGTGCTAAAACAGGAGTAGAACATAATTGTTCTTTAATCAGCTCAAATGCCTTCTGGGCATGCTCATTCCACCTAAACTCATTACCTTTTTTCAAACACTCTGTCATAGGGGCAATAATAGAACTAAAGTCCTTAATAAATTGCCTATAGAAAGAGGCTAAACTATAAAAACTTCTCACATCGGCAATACCAATAGGTTTAGGCCAATCATGAATTGCCTTAACCTTCTCTTCATCAACTTTAATTCCACTACCAGAAATAACATACCCTAAAACAATAACACTATCTTGGCAGAAATAACACTTCTCGAGGTTTCCATACAACTTAGCATCACGCAAGGTATAAAATATAACCCTAAGATGCCTCACATGATCATCAAACATTTTGCTATAGATTAAGATATAATCAAAATAGACTGTACAAATAGCCCAATAAACTTTCTCAAAACATGATTTATAAGTCTCATAAATGTACTAGGTGCATTAGAAAGCCTAAACGGCATCACCATCCACTCATACAATCCATGCTTAGTTTTAAAGGCTATTTTCCATTCATCACCTTCGTTCATCCTAATTTGGCGATATCCACTCATCAAATCAACTTTAGAAAAATAAACAGCACCATGCAATTCATCAAGCATATCATCAAGTCTAGGAATAGGGAATCAATACTTAACCGTTATCTTAGTGATAGCCTAACTGTCCACACACATTCTCATGGTACCATCATTCTTTGGAACAAGCAAAGTGGGCACTAAACAAGGACTAAGTGACTCACGCACATAGCCCCTCTCTAAGAGCTCACCAACCTGCCTTTTGATCTCCTTTGCTTCCTCCGGATTACATCTATATGTTGGTCTATTTGGAAGTGAAGCTCCAAGCATCAAATCAATTTGATGCTTTATCCCTCGAATAGGTGGTAATCCCAATGGTAGCTCTTCTGGAAATACATCTTTGAACTCTTCAAGCAACTCCACAACCTGCCCTGGCAAATCCAAACCCTCCACTTGCAATAAAGGCTTTGCCCAAGTCATGAAAACAACCCCCACAGAAGCTAGTGGTTGCTCAACATCTCCCTTTTTGGCTAACATTAACCCTTTACCAGATTCCATCATCTTTCTTTAATTTCGCAACTGATCTTCTTTAACTTGTTGAGAACTCAATGGCATCAAATTCACTTTCTTCCCATTCAGCACAAATGAATAAGTGTTCCTTCGCCCATTATAAGTCACATCATTATCAAATTTCCATAGACGTCCTAATAACACATGACTAGCTGTCATAGGAACCACATCACATAAAACCTCATCATGAAAGGTTTTAATAAAGAATGGCACCCGAACCTGTCTTGTAACCTGAATCTCTCCCTTGTCATTAAGCCAATGCAATTTGTATGGTTCTAGATGTGGAACAGTAGTTAATCCCAGTTTCTCCACTAAAGTAATAGATGCAACATTGATACAACTACCATTATCAATGATCATGGCACAAGCCTTATCTCAGATTTGACATCTTGTATGAAAGATGTTTTCGCGCTGTTCCAAACCAATATCAACTTCAGCACTCACAATTATTTGAATAACTATTAAATTTCCCTTCATTGGCTCAAGATTCTCTTCTTGTTCAGTCACTTCGACTTTAGATTCCTCTTCTATTTCAGCCTCATCTTCACTTACAAGCTCTCCATGCTTCCCTTGTAAAACCATCACCCTTTATTTGGACATTCAGAAGCAATATGCTCATTTTCCAAGCACTTGAAACACTTGATGTCTCGCAACCTCCTAGAAAATTGAGGTTCAAATACCTTCTCATTTTCTTTCAACGAACCTAAACTAGCACTTCCTATACTGAACTTCACTTTCTCATCACGTTTAGGTGTGTTCCATGTTCACGAAGGTGAAGAAACAGCCTTTGTGTTACTTGTTGTAGTTGACCTCATATGGATACCCTATCTTTTCTACTGTCTTTCTACTTTAGTTGTAAGTTTTATGACATCCTCAAGAAATATGAAGGGCTGTAACTCAACAACATTAGCTATGTCCCTCTTCAATCCATCAAGGAATCTAGCTATTGTTTTCTCTTGAGGGTCATTCAAATCACAGCGAATCAGCAATAGCTCAAATTCTTTCACATACTCCTCCACACTCAAGGAACCTTGCCGCAAAGTCTGGAGTTTGATGTATAATTCTTGTTTATAGTAATCCAGAACAAATCTCTTCTTCATTAATCTTTTCATAAGTGACCAGCTCGTAACTTCTTCTTCGTCATCCCTTCTTCGCTGAGTTTTTAAGTTTTCCCACCACAAAAGTACATAATCGGTAAACTCAAGTGCTGCTACCTTACACTTCTTTGCCTCAAGGTACTCATGCCAATAAAACACCCTTTCTATCTTCTGAACCCATTCAAGATACTCATCAGGAGAACTAGTACCTCTAAATAGTGGTATATTAAGTTTGATACCATTAGTAGGGTCATTTTGCTGCCTCCTTATCTACTCCTATCTTCAGTCTCATCATCCCGATTTGGCTCATCTTCAGCATCCCCTAGGTCATTTCGAGGTACCCTACGCCCTACCTGCCTTTGTTGGGGTTGCAAAGTATTTCTTTGCATCATTTTTATAATTGCAGCAAGTTGTCCACGAATTTCAGTAATCTCACCTCGAAATTCATCATGAGCACGTTGTAAGCCCATGAGTTGAGCTTGTTCTAAACTCAGTCCCTTTGGTACTCTACTTGCATCATCTTCAGCCATTATTAACAAAAACTCCAAACAAGTATGAACAATGAATAGCACAACCAGTAGCTAAAAACACACTTCTCAAACGGAATTTTTTTTCACCAATTCAGTAAATAAAATCAGATAGCAACAATTGACTAAAATTTAAAATTTCAAGGTTCAGGAACAACTCAACTCAGCCAAATCATCTTCAGCCCACAAACTACTAAAAATTAATTCTAATGCTTCAGAGTTGCAATTCAAATACTAGAGACCCAATTTGATGAATAATTCCATGAAATTATTTAAAACAAAAATAGCAAGACACCTTAAATAGCTGAAACTTCAGTTTACACACTGAAATCCTATGCTCTGATACCAGATAATATGCCTTGATTTCCAGAAAAATAGATTATTCCAAAATTCGAATAAAATCTAGTTCTTTTGTTGGTTAATTTTCTTTAAGTGTTTAGGCTGAATTATAACAAACTTAAATGGTAAAGTTGATGGAGGATAGAACTAAATAGATACCTTGATAAGTCAGATGGACGCCACAAGGATCAATTTAGGATTTGACGCCACATTCTTGGTGATCAAAGATTGATAAGTCACCAACTGTCTTCAAGAGCTAGAAATTTTGAGAAGACAATTTTGTGAGAGAAATAGCTCTTCTATTTCGTGCTTCCAATTCTAAAATGAGGCAACTGCCTCTATAAGACTTTAACATGCCTTATATAGGCTTACAAAATGAAGGAAAGCCCTAATGTTACCTAATTAACTTAAAAAGCCTAAAATAAGCCCAATATGACTTAACAATTTAAAATAAAGCTAAACAAGTTCAAAATGGCCCAAATACATAAAAAATAGCAACATAAGAAGTAAATTAAGCCCCATAGCATGGAAAGAAAGCCCTCAGCTGCTTCTTTAAGTCCAATGTCACCAAACGTCTCTAAATCACGTCCCAATCTCTAATTGAAGACAAATAAACACTTTTAGCTCATTTCCATTCAGATTGCTAGCTTCTAATCCCATAGAAGCTTCAATAGCTCCAATTTGACTACTTATAGCCCTTTGAAGCTGTTTAGCCTTAGCCCTTGTTATTGGACCATTTGAAATCTCCTTTACGCTCAGCTCACCTTCTTGAGTTGATTTAGAACCTTCATGATGCACATCAACAGATATGGGATCCATTCCCTTACATGGATGAGTTATATATCCAGATGCTTCAAGACTGTTTCTTAGAAAGTCTTACAGCCATAAGCAACTAACCTGAAAAAAGAGTTTCACACAGGGTTAAACAATATTGGAGATAAGTTAATGGATGAGCACATAGATAAGTTAGTTGATAAGTTAATACATAAGCAACTAACCTGAAAAAAGAGTTTCACACAGGGTTAAACAATTTGATGGTAATGATCTATATCCTCGCTCTTCCAAGATATGATTGGTTGAAGAATTATACGTATATACTATGACCTCAACTTGTATAGTTTTTTGTGTTGATTTATAATATCCATGACGTGTGCGTGGGGCATCGATCACAGACTCATAGAATAGTTTTGTTTGACAAATCGAGACTGGACTTAGAGAGTCCCGCAATATGAAGTGTAGTCGTTGTGCACTTAGGTAGCATATCGGATTGAATAGTTCAATCCAGTAAATTCTAGCAGACTGGACATTTGCTTCAGTCTCTCTCCGGCTGTGCACGTATCAAAACTTAAGAGTTAAGTACATTAATTAGGTAACAATTAGTTGTTGACCAATAGGATGTTCACATATGGCACATTATGGGCCAATTATGGTTTGATTTGAAAATCACCAAAATGACCTTATTTATTAGAAAATAAGATTATTATTTTATTCATTAAAATATTTATTGAATAAAATAATAATAATACTAATATATGATTTATTATTTAAATATAAGTCAAATAATTCATTTTATAATCAAATTGGCATGTGTTTTTACCATGATTTCATATGATTAAATTATTTATTTAATATTGATTAAATGATAAATGCAAATGGATGACATTTATAAATGGTGGGCCGAACATGTCTATTGCAAATGAGAAAGTGTTTCTCATTTAGCTAGATTTTGGCCAAGTTCATCCAATTGATTTCCTATTTTGTTTTATTTTTATTTTGTTTATTGTAAACAATAATAAACAAAACACTAATGAAAAACATTGACCATAATAATGAAGGCCATTATGTAATTAAATGGGACAAGGCTTAGAGAGTGAGAGAGAAGTGAAATTTTGGCTAAGTGTTAGGAAACCTCTTAAGAGTTAAGAGCACAAAAACACTTATTACATTTATCTCTATCTTGGCTAACATACTATAAGGTAGAAATAAGGATTCAAGTGTTGAATCATTTATTGGAAAACTTGTTATTCTAACTTCTCCAAGTCTACAGTGTTAAGAAACTAGAATTGTGAATGAGTTGCTTCAAGGCGGGTACTCCGATTCGATAAAACATCGAAGGCTTTTCAAGGTAATAAATTCTCAATCTTTATGTAGTTTACATTTATGAGATAGATGTAAAACTTATTGTGTTTATCATTATGAAATTAGTATTCTGCTAGTCCGCTGCGCTCATATATATGTGATATGTATGTGAATTTAAATGATTGATACAAACTCACATACATGCACCCTAGGTTTAAAATCACTCACAAAAGCTTGTACTTTCATTGGCCAAAATGCATTTCAAATGAATAAAAAATGCTTGCCACACATGCTGTCAAAAGTGGCCGAATGCATTTCTTCATCAAAGTTTGCATTTCTTTATAATAGGCCAATTGAAACATGCCATGTGTCATGCTATTACAAATTAATGGCATGAAATGTGGCATTAAATAGAAAAGATGAAGTGGTAAGTCCTGCTTGCCAAAATCCTGAGCTTAACACTTAAATCTTAATAATTCTCCAAGAGACCCTAAAATAATTCCAACTTACCGAGAGCTTCATTGATTGAACCATTTGATCTGGTGTGCTACCTCAGTGTACAACGAGTATACTTCATATAGTGAGACTTTTTAGGTTCAAACTCGTTTTGTCTTATGGAACTCTTTCTTAAGTCCATAAACAATGCCCCACATATACGTTATGGAAATAACATAATGGTGTATTGAACCATACAAGTTGAGGTTAATACATATTCGTATAATTTCTCCATCATATATATCCTGAAAGAGTGAAGACATAGATCAACATTGTCAAATATCTATATGCTAAACTGTAAACTTATCTTCAGATTCATATTCCCATAAACAATATCCGCAAACACTTTTGCAATATTATTTTTCCCACAGAAAACTCTTTCCCAGGTATATTATTTATGGTCATAATATTTTCTAGAATATAATCTTGGAGTATTTGGATACGCAACTCACTCATATGAATAGACAGATCCCATATCTACACACATCAGACTCCATGAGACACCTAACGGTCAAATCATAAAAGGTCTTTAATATGTGTAAAACCTAAGTATAGTAGATCACTCACAAGCTCACTGTAGTGCTCAGGTTAAGGGACTACGAATACTACTTAACTCGAAGGGACCCTTTATTGACGATTTTATGGGATGTCTATTGGAGGTTCTGGTTGAGTCTGTTGAGTACCCAGTCCTCATTGAATACCAGTATATCTATACAAGCTTCCACTAATCTCATGGTCTACTAATACTAACCATTTAGATATATACATACATAGATTTATATTAAATAAGAATTTTACTAACATATCTATATTATTAAAAATAGATCAGGAACATAACGTTTGAAAATATACTAATGATATTTCTTAGCACTATTTGCAACCCTTTACAACTCTGTCATTGCTAATATACCCTTGGGTCTTTGTCCCATTCAGACAAGACTCTAACTTTTTAGATTTCGTTGACTCTTATAACCTGTTAACTCTTAGCAATTATAACTCCCAATATTGCTAACTTTTAGCCTTAGTCTAAACTTTTTTAAAGTAGATTTGAACTTCTTCAGATCATACAATGTTTGAAAATGTTACAACCATCTTACTATATATATATATATTTAATATTAACAATTTTATTTAAAATACTTATTGTATAAATATTAAACAATTAATATTCATACAATTAATACCTATCGTCTCCATATGTTTCTTAAATACATTGAAAGTTAAGGCCTAAGTGGGTCCGCTATATTATTGATAGAATATATCCTAGATACTATTACATCTTCAATAACGAACAACTTTCTAATTATATGGTATTCAAAGTCCACATTATCAGAATTCTGATGTGCCTTATGGCTTCTTGGCTAGAGCAATTTTTCTGTTATTGTTGCATTTTGTGGGATAGGATCCACTAAGCTTGGAACTATTCTAAACTCTGTAAGTGACTTATATATCCACAGAACTTCTTTTGCAGGCTTCTCAAGCCGTAACATATTCTGTCTCCAAAGGGGAATTAGCTATGAATATTTATATTGCACTCTTAACTAACTGCAGTTTTGATGAGAAGAAATATATAACCAAATATAGACTTTCAATCATCTAGACTATACTGGAATTTCAAGTCTGTGTATTCTCTCATATGTAAGTAACTTTCTCTATGATATAGAAACTTATCCTCTATACCTCTCATGTATTTCAGATATGTCTCACAACCATATATTGGTTATTACCTAGATCAAACCAACACTGACTCATAACACTTACAACCATCTAGATTTAGGTCTCACACATAACATGTCATACATTAAGTTATCTCTAACTGATGCACTTGGTATTTTAGATACTTTAACCCTCTTATCTTTTGCCAAGGATACTTCCTTATGGGAAGATGAATACCATGTTTGAAAGGTATATAAACTATCTCACAGTCATGTACAAAGATTGGGATAGTCTTATTAACCTCCTAACTCAATCTCTATAAAGCTTTATACCTAGTATATAGGAAGCATCTTCTAAATATTTTATAGAGAAGTTCTTATTTAGATAACTTTTATTTGACTTACTTGTAACATATCAACGTTTTTTCCAATATTGAATATATCATCCACATAGAAAACTTGAAAGATAATTATTCTCCTACTGCCCTTTCTAAACACATACACTTTCTCTTTGTTCTTAATGAAACTAGATTCTCTTATTTCTTTGTTACAATGAAGAATCCAGCATACTGCAATAGGCAACAAAATTTGAATTGACTTAAGCATGATTACTAGTAAAAAAAGTTTTCTCATAATCGATCCCAGACTACCGAGTATAACTTTTTGTTGCCAGTCAGGCTTTGATAGTCTCTAACTTAAAATTAAGTCCATACTTTCGCTATGTAAACTCATTTACAACAAATAGAAAAAATTCATATGGGAAGTACAGGTCAAGTCCCAGACTTAATTGTCATGCATAGAGTTAATTTTGAATTTTATGGCATCTTGCCATTTTTTTGAATTGATGTCCAACATTATTTTTCTTTAAGTTAAAGGATCATTTTTTTCAAGTAAGAAATCACCAAAACACATACAGTTATCAAGGAGACATACAATTATCAATGACACCTATTATGTGACCTTCAATATCTTTTTTAACTTATAAAGAGAATGTGTTAAAGGTATTTTACTTAATTGAACTTGAGATTCCATTGGAAGTTCATATACATCTTGATTGACTTTATTAAGTTTAATATTTTTATAATCTCCATGACCCTTGAGAAAAGATTTCTTTAGAAAAGTGGTATAATGAGAAATGAAGATATTTCGCTTTTCTGGATCATATAACTAGTATTCCATAGAATGCTTGGGATACCTTATAAATCGATACTCGTACTCTTTGGGTTCAAATTTATCCTATCATGCAACTTTTATAAAAGTAGGACAACCCCAAATCTTAACTTACTTAAGACTTGGTTTCCTTTCAGTCCATATCTCATATGAAATAAAAGAAATTGCTTTCGATGGAACTCTGTTCAATAAGTAAATAATAGGTTATAGTGCACAATCCCATAGATATTCTAAAAGATCGGTAAAGCTCAACATCAATCAAACTATATCTAATAAAGTTTAATTCCTTATCTCTAAAATACTTTTGTGTTGAGGAGTACATAGAGAACTATATTGAGCAAAAATTCTATTCTCCTTTAAATAATTCAAGAATTCATTGCTCATGTACTCTCTACCTTGATTTGATCAAAGACATTGAATATACATAAGCGTTTGTTTTTCTACTTCAAGTCAAAACTTTTTGAAAATTTCAAAAGTTCTACCCTGTGTTTTCCAAAAACACGTCTGTATCGTGATGAGTCACAATAAGGACAATGAAGTGAAATTCACCCATGACAGTTTGATTCATTGAATTATATACATTAGTTCTAATAAATCAATGGGTCGGTATCTAATGCCTACATAAGTATTTGAGCATTTTTCCTCGAATTCAGGATTCATAAACTAGCCAAGGTTTCATAATCAAATCAAGTATCTGTCTATCCTTAACCAGATGGAATATTCATCTCACGTCTACATGACCTAATCTCATGTCCAATAATTCTTTATTACTAATCTTATATCCCATAATTCTTTATTATTCAAAGTTTTCGAACCATTATTTATTTTGTCTACCTAGACATTTCTTGTTGTATTTAAGATATAATGGCCATTTATTAATTAATATTCAGTTAGCAAAATATTATCATTATCATATATACACGAGGAACTATTCCTAATATTTTCATAATAATCCTCTCTATCTAATACAGGGAGTGATATGATTTGCCTAATAATGTATGACACAAAATAGAAATGATACAACATTATACTTTTGCTAGAATTGAGAAGTGACTTAAAAGTTATAACAGCTACCACGTCTTAAGAAATCTCTATTTCATACGCGAAGCTATACTTTTCCTTTCATAGCTTCCTATCATTTTTCAAATCATGCAACATCTTGCTGAAATGAAAATGACAGGCGATATCTCATACACTTGTAATTCTTAGTATCATATGTCAATGGAATGTCTATGAACGATAAAGAGATATCTAAGGGGTCTATCTTTCTAAAGGTAAGGTATATTTAAATAGTAATATTTACTATTTCAAATCTCATCAAAGTAGAAACACTTTTTATTGTTATAATTCTCTATTGATAATCGGATATAATTTTTCAGATGGAGTATAATACCACTTGCATATGCTTCCACTGAAGATCATTAGATATCGAGGCAAGAATATATAATTTAACTCTCAAATCATTCTTAATTCATTCTTGATAAATTTAACTTCTTTCGAAGAGATATTATTAGAAACACCTATTTTCATCTATTGATCATTAATATATCCAAGTTTTTCTGAATCTAGGACTATTCTCAGATTTATTGGAAAGTCTAAATATTTCTTAATATCCTATAGTTGGTGTACCTTGATCAAGTATATTAATGGATTGCTTATACTGATATTTTCTCTATAAGATACTTAAGAGATGTTTAACGAAACATTTCTAATTGTTAATTTATAACGCTTTAGATTTAAGATCATCGGTATAACTTTTATACATTTTTAAATCTATAGACGCCCTCCCACTACTTTACATAATCCCTTAAATCTCTCAAAGAAGAAAACACTAATTTAAACATTTTAAACTATACAGCAGGAAGTAAACCCCATCGGCATTTTACTTTAGCCTCACGCTTTAGCAATATTGGCCTTTGTAAACCCAAAAGATAAACAACTCTTGTCAATTGCATCTCATGCAACTCTGATCACTGATCGTAAATACACCTTATTCTCATACTTTAACAATATTGGGTAAGTGTATTCTAGATTAACTTGTTAATGACCAAATATATGTTACTGATACTACCCTTTCGCTTTAGTAATATTAGGCAATACGTTCGCATATATTTTTCAAATTTCATATTTAATTGGCTTAGTCCAAATCACACTGACTAATCCCCCACGCTTAGTAATATTACGAAAGATTGAAGTGACCTGTCTAACACCGTATTGACAAGACAGACCAACGCGTAACATTATCTTACAATGAAATACTATTCAATCCGGTTAAGAGAGATTTTTGCATTCTTGCCCGCATCTCATGAAGATGTGATTGTAAATCACACATTTGTTTTGTGCAAACACAACTAACCTTTATCAGTAAGGCCTTTATTGTGATTTTCAACACAAATAAATGGGCCATAATTTATTATAATGCATTTATTATAACAATTATAAATTGCATAAAATAAATTATAAATATTTTAAATCAATTTAAAAACAAATAATTAAAGTAACTAGCGCAATTACAGTTTTCCTAGGGTGCCAGTGTCGGTGCTATGATACTGAAGGTGTTAGGGCTTGTGCTTACGTGCCATCATTGTTTGTATGAATATTTGATATTTATACAATGTACATTTTATTAAATTTCTAATTACATTAATTATATGGTACAATGCTTATAATGCTACAGATATTGTATGATCTGAAAGAGTTCAAATTTGATCTAAAAGAGTTTAGATTAGGGTTAAGACTTAGCAACATAGAGAATTATAATTGCTAAAAGTTAGCAGATTATAAGAATCAATGAAGTCCAAGGCGTTGGAGCCTTGCTTATAATGGGACAAAGACCTGAGGGTATAGTAGTAATGACATAGTTACAAGAGTTGTAATAAAGTGCTCGGAAATATCATTATGTAAGTATATTCTTAAATATTATATTCTTGATCTATTTTTACCGATACAAATCTATCAAAAAATGATGTGTGGATGGCTATTTATAGCCACCACTACCTCACATTCGACCAATTATAAGCAAAATGGTGGCTAATAAAAAGAAGCATGACAAGGATTGATTATTAGCCACTTCATGCTATAAAGTTAGGCTTTGAATAGTGCTAGTTGAATATATAAAAAATTAGTGGCCTATTTATTCTTAATAAATGCCACCTCTAGCTTATCAATTTTCAAATAATAATGCACGACAAAGCCTGTACATTAATTGGCCAAAATATATTTTAAATGAATAAAAAAGCTTGCCACCATATACTGTAAAAAGTGGCCGAATGCATTTCTTCATCAAAATTTGCTATCTATTATAACTTGTTTCAATTGGTAAATCATATATTAACATTTAATAAAATAATGGGCCATTTAAGACATACTATGTGGCATGCCATTATAAATTAATGACATGACATATGACATTCAATAGAAAGGATGAAGTGGCAAGTTCCACTTGCCGAGATCTTGAGCTTAACACTTAAACCCTAACAATTCCTTGAGAGACCCTCAAGTAATTCCAGCTTATTGAGAGCTTCCCTGATTGAACCATTTGATTTGGCGTTCTGCCTCAACGCACAAACTTTATATAGTGAGACTCATTTGGTTCATACTCATTTTGTCTTATGAAACTCTTCCTTAAGTCCATAAATAATGCCCCACACACACATTATGAAAATAACATAATAGCATATTGAACCATACAAGTTGAGTTTAGTACATATTCATATAATCCCTTCATCATATAGATCTTGGAAGAGCAAAGACATAGATTAACACTGTCAAATCTTTATATGCTCAACCGTGAACTTATCTCCAGATTCGTATTCCTATAAATAATATCCGCAAACACTTTTGCAATATTATTTTTCCCACAGAAAACTCTTTCCCAGGTATATTACTTATGGCTATAAGATTTTTTGGAATACAATCTTGGAGCATTTAGATATACAACTCATCCATATGAGCAAACGAATCTCATATCTATACACACTGGACTCTATGAGCATCGAACCATACCAATGACACCTATCGGTTAGACCATGAAAGGTCTCGGTCATATGTAGAACCTAAGTATGATGGATCACTCACAGGCCCACGGTGGTGCTCAGGTTAAAGGACCACAAATACTACTTAACTTGAAAGGATAATTTATTATTGGCTTTATGGGATTTCTATTGGAGGTCATGACTAAGTCTGTTTAGTACCCAATCCTCACTGAATACCCTCATGTCTGTACGAGCTTTCATTAAACTCATGGTCTGCTAAGACTAACTATCTAGACCACCATATATAGGGATACATCAATATATGTTAAATAAGATTTTTATTGACATACCTGCATCAATGAAAATAGATAAAAAAATATAACGTTTGAGAACATACTTTCACAATGACATTTCTTAGCACTATTTGTAACATTTTTATAACTATGTCATTGCTAATATACCCTCGGGTCTTTGTTCCATTTCTAACAATGCTTTAACTCTTTAGATTTCGCTGACTCTTATAACCTGCTAACTTTGCTAACTCTTAGCAATTATAACTCTCAGCGTTGCTAACTCTTAGCCTTGGTCTAAATTCTTACAGATCATACAATGTCTAAAAATATTACAAGCATCTTATCATATATATTTAATATTAATGATTTTATTTGAAATGCTTATTGATGAACACTTGAAATTACATATTTAATAAGGGTTTTACATCATTGTTTTGTATTACTAATATCATTAATCTCTCTAACTTAAGCATGCTTACAATATTGTACATAATTAGCTTTAATTATTTTATGGTAGGTTTGGTAAAATGGGCATAACTTTCTACCTAGTAATTCAATAAGAGTATTTTTAATCTTGTAAAAAGCTGACTCAATAGAATAAAATATTTTTTTCACAAGAAATTTAGAATTCAAGTGTAATATCCAATCCCTATTAGTAGTATTGCTGCCTAGATTTTGGTATAGAGTAATGAAGATACCGTAGGGTTATCCGATTCTAACCCTACTAGAAATATTGTTTTCTATGATGCGCGTGAGAGATTAGACCTAATTTGATAATTTCACATTTGGTTGGAGCGTCAGACGACTCTAGAATATTTTTAGAATTTTTCCCTTATTGGCTTGGAAAATGAAATTTTAATTTACTTAATGAATTTCCATTTAAGGGTTATGTATGGAACAAGCCTTTGTTGAGAAACACAATCCATATGTTAGAGAATGGACCAATTAGAGACAATTTAATGGATTGCCAAGTTGAAAATTCTAGTTAGTTCTTTTGACTATTCTAACTAAATAGTTGCAAAGTAACTAATTACATAGTTAGTTTCCAACTAGTGGCAAATTAAAAATTTATAGTAAGTTGAGGGGAAAATTATACAATTGAGGGAGTTCTATATATATATTAGAAGTGTGTAGAAATTTCATAAGAAAAAAAGCAAATATCTTAGAGCAAGAGACGCAAAATTTGGCCAAGAGAAATGAGGGGTTGCTACAGTGAAATTTCAATTTTTTTCAAGATTTTTCATGCTTAATCAAGCTAAAATAAGGTCAAGTACAAGTTTCTAAGATTAATTAAAGCCTCCATTAGTGAAAATCCAAGAAAAAGAGGTTAGAAAAGCATTGTTTTGTGAGGTTGATATGTGAACTTTCAAGATTGCTGCAATTGATGTTCTTGTGTGTATTCTTGGTTTAGATTGAGTTGAATTCTAGTGTGGAGCTTGAAGGAGTCATTAAATTGAAGAAATTAGTAAGGTAAGAATTAAGGTTTTAGGTGACTTTAATGTAGAGACTTCAATTGATTATAATTAGGGCATTAGAATGAAATTAGCTTGATTTTGATGCAATTTGAACAAGAAATTGAGAAAAGAAATGTGTTGGAACATAGGGTGAAATTCTACCACTTTAAGGAAGTTAGGTTGAGTTGTGTTGTGGTGTATAAATGGTGCCTTATGTAAATTGAATGGAGATAGTTGATGAAAAAATCAAAAATGAAGAAAGGGGGGAATAATTGTCCATTTTGGTAAGCTAAAGGGCAATTATGTCCAACCAAAGTTATAGGGTGTTAAGCAATTTTTAAGGCGTCAGATGGTGAGTTAGATTAGATTAAATGACTCTGTAAATGAAAATTGAAAAGTACTATCCATCCAGACTTTGTATGCCGATTAGGGAGTTTAGTAGTTAAATGAGATTCTAGTGTTTGAATTAGTTCTAAATGTCATTTATGGCGTGTAAGTGAAGAAAATCGAGACCGGTAACGGGAGCAGAAATCTGGAGCAAAATTGAGCTCGAAGCGGTTGTGAGTGAAAATATGTTATTTTTTTTATCTTTCATTTATTATGTTTCTGCATAATGAAAATGTATGTTTTATGTGCTTTTAATGCATTTATATGATTTATGATTTTGATAAATATATCCATAGATATGCTTTTACATGTTCAGTTTAAGAAATAACTTTAAAATTACTACGTTTGTTTTAAAGGCCATTGGTACCCTCAGATTATAGTGGTGGTAATGGTATTAGACCCGGCCGGTATATCCCATACACATGGGCAAGTATTGGGGGTGTGTCACTAACTCCGGGAAGTCGGGTTATCGATTCATGTGAGTCACTATATGTGCACGGGGTATTGTCTCGCTATATGTAGGCGATGTAGCATTCTGCTGTATAGCCAGTGAGATATCTTGAGATGTCACTATGGGTGCTGCTAGTTGAGGCACCCCGTGACCTACTCACATGTGCGCTGCTAGTTGAGTCGCTGCGTGAGTATAGAGCTTTAGGGTTACCATTGGTACAGTTTAGAAAGAAAATGGCCGAGCGAGGGCTTTACTAGTTTTCGATCTACCGATTGCGTATTATGCATTTATATGCACATGCTAGTTATTATGTTGTACAGATTTTAGATATTATTTTTCGAAGATGTAAATAAAACTTGCTCGGCAAGATTTCATCGGCATATAATGTTAGAAACCATTTTACAGCTTTATACAAGTCTTAGAAACATAAATTATGCATGTCTTTTAGAATTTAATATTTATGTAGAACTTTATTTTAATTCGAAATCTTAAATGAATTCACTGAGCTCCTTTAGCTCACTCGTTTTGTATTTTATATTTTCTAAACTCCCTCCCCAGGTGCAAGTCTCGGTACGTAAGCTGCTGATTAGTGGGCCAAATCTGAAAATCATTTTGTATATGTAAATGTGCTAAATAGCACTCTTTTTGCCTTCTGCATAGTAATTATAGGCATGTGTATTTGTACATATGTTTTGGACAAACATGAAGAGGTTTCGATAATATGATGATCATTTTTACTTTTTATGAGTGTGCCAATTTTGTGTTTTTAATGAAATTATTGAGTTGAGTTGGATTAATTTTGGAAATGACTGGAAGTCCTATTTGGTAGTATTAAGAAGTGTTTGAAATAGAAGTACAATTTCTTTACAGGTTTTATATTGGATTTTAAAGAAAATAGGGGAAACTCTGCCCATTTAAAAAAAAAATTAAGATGTCATTTCCATGTATATTCCAAGATTTTCTCAGTAATAGCAAGAACTAAATAGGGGTTTGCCTTGCGAAATTTCTCAACTTACCTAATTAAATTATGAGAAACTTCTATTAGGGTGCCCCGCAGAGCCCTTGGGATCTATAGTAGAGGGTCTCGGGCGGGTCTTATCATCAAGCATTTAGAGGGTAAAAATGGTATAGAACAGAAATGATTTGTAGTATAGGTCTAGTCGAAATAGTCATCAGTATTTGGCCCATAACTAAAGAAATACGTATCTAATACGTATAAGATAACTCAATTTTGAAAGATCAGAGACTTATCTACAACTTTGATTTTTCAAGTGAAAGCTAATTAGGACCACATCAATTTCAAATTGGACAATCAAGTAGGTGCATTAATGATAATCAATGCAAATTAGTTGCCTCCTCATTGACTTTATCATCCAGTGGTTCTCTCTTTATTTGTCTTGTATTATCCATATTTTTCTATAAATAGATGGCCTGTTGATGCCCAAATGATGTAACTAAAGAGCTAGATTCTAGTTCAAAATACTTATCTTTTGTATTATCTCTTTGTAGTATCATTTCTTTCATTTACTATTCTAAAGTTCATGTTATCTCTTCTTCCATCTTTTTTCTTAATTTTATTATTTCAAAATAATTTTTTATTTTGCTAAGATGAAAGGGTAAAACTCTTGATAAGGTAATAAGATATACTTCAAATCTTATTCTAGAATTTATTGTTCTATTCTTAAGTTAAGTAAATTTAATATGATATATTTATTTTGTTTTGAAATATTGATGCCCTTTCTTGCAAAATGGTGTATTTTGGTTTATTATAAATAATATTTATAGTTGGCACAATAAATCTTGAAACAATTTACAAGTTTTGCTGTAGATACCCTTTCTTGTAAAATGGGGATCATGATTTATTGTAGACAAATATAAAGATTAGATAATAAATACTTGAACCATTTATAAGATTTGGTATATAATAATTAAAAGAAATAAATACAAGTTAATATATAAATGACGATGAATCTTAATTATTTATATCTTCCGATTTGAACCTCCTTTGTGTGAGGATTCCAATTGAGTTATAAAAAGAGTTGAATATATTCTTATTTCATATGCCAAAAGTGGATCCCCTTAACCTTAGCATTCATTTAAATTGGTTATTTGAATTATTATTTGCAAACGTCTTATATTGCTTTATTTGTCTTTAGAGTATTTATAATTTGTAAATTTTAATTCCACTTCCCTATGGATCAACCCGTTCTTACCGGGTTAATTATTACTTTGACAATCCTGCACTTGAGAATAAACTTCTTACTCTGAACATGTCAAGTTTTTGGTGTCATTGCTAGGGAAGTGAAATTAACTAAGTTTTTTTTTTTTCATGGAAGGCTAAGCCTTCTAACTTGCTTTACTTTTAAATATTCTTTATTTTTTTATTTTTATGGAAGGCTAAGCCTTCTACTTTTTATTTACTAACTTTTTATTATCCTAATCTAACATTTACGAATCTAACTTTTAACTAGTTCTCTAACTTTTATTTTATTATTAGCCTTACCTATTTTATTTGCATTTATTTAATATTTTATTTCTTTTCTTTTCTTATTTATAATATTTATTGTTATCGTATTTTATTTTATTTCTTTGTATGAGTGATTGGTTTTGAGATCCTAATTCTCATCGTTTGGTGAAAGGTAATTTTAGGACTTCCTTTGATAATTTGTTGGATTTTCCTTCATCTTCTCATTCTTCACCAATTAACACCATAATCGATAATTAAATTGAGGGATTTATAAACTCAAGGGACAATCAGTTCCAATATAATGACCATAATTGACCTATGACATTTAGAGGCTACATGAACCCCACACGAACGGGTGCACCATATTGCTTAGTTTTTCCTATAGATGCAATACATTTTAATTTTAAGTTAGACATTATTTAACTTTTACTTTCATGGCTTAAATGCAGAGAACTCTTACCTATATCTAAGAGAATTTAAATAAGTGTGTAACACGTATAATAACCTAAATTATAGCATAAACACAATTTGACTTAAGCTTGTTCTTTTTTATTTAAATAATAAAGATAAAACATGGCTACAAAACCTTAGGGCAAGATTTATTTCTTCATGGGATGAGATGCAACAATAATTTTTGAAATATATTTTCCTCCCCATAGAATAAATTCTTTCAAAAGATAAATTACAAGTTTTGCCCAAAAAATCAAGAGAGACCCTTTATCAATGTTGGAAAATGTATTAAGAATTACTTAATACTTGTTTTCATCATGGCTTTAAAACTTAGACATTAATCTTAAATTTCTAGAGGGCTTAATACCCTAAGTTTGGAAAATGATAGAAATTGAGACATTGTTGGTACTTGTGAGGCACCTAACAAAAATCAAACCACTACATCTAGTGGGGGTATTTATCATATTAGAAAAGACCATGAGCTTCAAGCCAAATTAGTATTCCTAACTAGAAAAGTCAAAACCTTAGAAATGAAAAGGATGGGTTAATTAAAATTTGTTCAAGAAATTGTCGAACACATATGTGAAATCCATTATCACTTTACCAATGTGCCCAACTTTACCTGTCTTTAGAGAATGTCTACATGAACAAGCTAATGTTCTAAACACATTACAGCCGTCAAAGCATAACCCATATTCACAAAACTATAAACTTGGTTAGAAAAATCACACAAATTTCAGTTTGAGGAATGAACCTAAAGCACGGGCTTCACAACTACCTTCTCAATCACACCAAAATTTTCAAAACTCTCAAGGTTATGCACCATATATCTCACCTTCTAAAATAAATCTTAAAGAAATTTTGCTGCTGTTTATGCTTAAAATGTAATGCAACTATTGCAGTATAGATTGAGGTGTCAATCCTATAAGGAAGCTTTTGGCAAAATAGGCTAGTAAAGTAAAAATATTAAAGCAGTAGCAAAGGAAAAAATTAACTAATTGGTTTTTGTAGATGAGATAGAATTGCATATGAATTAAGAGAAAAACTTATGATGATGCAAGTAAGGCTTCAAGAATCACAATTATGCTTCGTAAATCAATTCTATACATTGATTCAATGTTTATACCTCAATTGAAAGTTTCACACCCTAAATAATCAATCGGAAGATATGTAAAATATGACACATTTGATAATACATGTATTTGATATGACTAAACTCTTTGCAAATATTAACACAAATCATGTTCATTTATACAAGTTATCTAAGATCGATAATAATTTTAAAAATATTACTGACACGTCCAGAATATAGAAGTTATTCCCAAGTGCAGGATTGTCGAAGTAATAAATAACCCGATGAGAACAGGGTCGATCCACAGGGAAGTAGAATTAAAATTACAAATTATAAACACTTTAAAGATAATTAATGCAGTATAAGATGTTTGCAAATATTATTTCAATTAACCAATTCAAATAAAAAGCTAAGGTTATAGGGATTCACTCTTGGCATAAGAAGTAAGAATATATTTAACTTTTTATTTTTTTATAACTCAATTGGAATCCTCACACAAAGGAGGTTCCAACCGGAAAATATAGCAATTAAAGTTCATTATCATTTATATATTGATTAGTATTTATTTCTTTCAATTATTATACACAAAATCTTATAAATGGGTTCAAGTATTTATTATGCCAATCTTTATATTTGTCTACAATAAATCAAGACTCCCACTTTACAAGAAAGGTTATATAAACCAAATCTTGTAAATGGTTTCAAGAATTTATTGTGCCAAGTATTAAGTTTGTCAATAATAAATCAAGAATCACCACTTTAGAAGAAAGGGTATTAATTCTACAAACAAAATAAATACATCATATATAAATTTGCATAACTTAAAAATGAAGCATTAAATTCATGAATAAATATTAAACATATCTTATTACCTTGCCAAGAGCTTCACCCTTTCACCTTAGCTTAAACAAAATTATTTGGACATAATAAAACTAAATGGAAAGAAAAGAAATGGAAGAAGAAATAACATGACTTAATAGTAAACAAGAGAAATAGTAGTACAAGGAAATGGATACAAAAGAAAAGTATTTTGAACTAAATTCTAACTTTCTAATTACCTTATTTAGGCATAAACAAGCCACTTATTTATAGAAAAACATGGATAAATCGTGACAAATTTGGAGGGAACCACTTGGTTGATGAAAGTCAAGAATGGTGGCAAAATAATTTGCATTCATTATCACTTGGGCACCCACTTGATTATCCAATTTGGAATTGATGTGATCCGAATTAGCTGTCACTCAAAACATAAAAGTTGTAGATAAGTCTCTTATCTTTCCAAATTGAGTGATCTCATACGTATTAGATACGTATTTCTATAGTTATGGGCCAAATACTGATAACTGTTCAAACTGGGCCTGTACTGCAGATCAATTCTGTTCTAGGCAAATTTGAACCCTCTAAACACTCGAATTTCCTATGCTTTGTGAAATACAATATGTTAGGCCATTAAGTTAGATCTACACAAGATTAAGAATCAACTCAATTGGATCTTTAGGTAGAAAGTTATGCCCATTTTACCGAACCTGCCATAAAACAGTTATAAGATAATTAAGTACAATATTGTAAACATACTTAAGTTAAGAAAATTAAATACACTAGTAATACAAAACAATCATGTAAAACTCTTATTAAATGTGTAATTTCAAGTGTTCATCACACCCCCCAACTGGCTTATTGCTAGTCCCTAGCAATTCGAGCATAAATAAAATTTGAACACTACCTAAGTATTTCAAACAAAACGTCAGTTTTAAAATCACAATCGCTATAAAGGTTATTTCAATCATAACTTTCAAAAATATTTTTGTGTGTGTGTGAATTAAGCCAAAGCCTTCTTACCACAAACCACAACATATATAGCCTTAAAAATGTTCCAAGTAAAAGCCTCAACTCCATATCCTTACAGGTGAATAACTTGTTTAATGACTTAGGATTTCATTCATGGAGTTGAAAAACAGATAATCGCTCAAGAAAAAGTTACATTTAAGGACAGACAGACAAACTAACATTGATCCAAAGATAGGAAAATCAAATATTTAGAGTCAAACCATTATTGCCAAATGCCAGCTTCAAGACTTTAATTATTTAATGCGAATCTTACGAATATAGAATTCGGTGATAAGATTACTTCCTAATGACTTTAGTCTTCTAAAATTGAATGAAGACTTTATTGAACTGAATTGACTTCTTTTCTTTCTTTTTTTTTTTAATTTTTTTTTTACTCATTTTTTTTTTCTTTTTTGAAAGACATAAGGAATCATTACAACATAAGAGCAATTTATCACCATAATACTTTTCCAATTTTTTTTTTTTTATCCTTCAGCTAAGCAACCAAATCATTCATCATCCCAAATAATGTCATTCCAAATAAAAATTAACCATTTCAAAAGATCAATGAAAGTTCGTAAGCTGTTATCTCAAACCTCTCCACTCACTCACAAAAGATATGTGAGTTTAGAAAATAATATGTATACTTAAACATGGAAATTCTCTTTGCTATATATATTGAATCATCCATCTTACCACAAGGCTTAGTATTGTTCTCAAGAAATAATTTCAGAAGTTATTCTTTAGTAACATAAATAGAGAAAGTGATTTAAACTAAACAATTTTGAAATCATACATCGATAGTAAAGCAAATTTATTTACGCAAGAGTTACCAAAAACTTAAGCAACAAACAATTATACATAAAATGCATTAAAAAAAACCAATTAGAATGTGTTTCAAAAGTTTATAATGTACTCTTTACTCTGCCATTCTAGAACTAGAATGCGTCTCAAGAATACATAAATGAACATTTTACTCACGCCATTCATGATAATTTTTTTTTTTTACATAACAAAGTGATAACAACAACAAAATAAAATAATTAACACTAACATTATATATCAACTATTCTCCCCCCAACCAGATTGAGACATTGTCCTCAATGTCAAAATATAGAAAGAGTAAAATATAGAAGATATTACCTGAAACATCTTTTATTGAAAATTAAACCTGCAACAAAATAAAACAAGCCACACAAAAAAATAAAACAAGCCACACAAAAAAGCTTAAAAATACATAGAAATAGATAGGCTACAGACGAAGCGTCAAATCTATCATGCGTTTCTTTTCACTATTATCAGTATACCAATCTATCTGACTCATTGTTGGATCAGATAGAGGTGTAAAAGCTTGTAGTTCATCGAGTAACTGATCAACAGTTGAAGCAGAAATGAGGATCTGTCGTGTTGCAGATGAGACGAATTGTTTTTCCACCACATAGTCAAGAAAAGATAACAACCCATTATAAAAACCATCAACGTTTAATGGGTTTTTTATGGATTTGCAATTGTGCCCATGAGACAATTTGAAAATTTTCCTCCAATGTTCCGAAACCTCCAGGTAGAGCTATGAAGGCATCAGCATTACAAAGCATAAAAGAAATTCGTTCATGCATTGATGATACCTGTAACTCATCCCCAATTGTTTTTCCTACAATGTCTCCAACAGCTAGAGCTTTTGGTATGATACCAAAAACTCGACTGCCATTATTTTGTGCAGCGGTTGCCACACGTCCCATTAATCCAAGACTACCTCCCCCATATACTAAATGAATATTGCGCTCAGCTAACATCTTACCAAGGGTTTCTGCTGCTTCTATAAACTCACTAGTTTTTCCAGGGCTGGATCCACAAAAGACACAAATTTTTGTGAATTTACAAGTTGATGATCCTTCCATGATTACACTCACCCTCTCTCTTGAATAATTTTGAGTTTGTACAAAGATGCAGAAATAATGCAATGTATTTATAGAGCCAAAAGGTATTGCAAAGTTAAATCACATGGCTATTGGCTTGAAATACAAGATTCAACACCTTTTACCAATTTTCAATTTGTTAGCTGGAAAATCACATGGGTTGTCGGCTTAAAATGCAAAATTTTCAAAAAGGATTATAGGTGGTTGACTATTGAAAAGACGTTTGAGTTTGAAATGAAACATTTAAAAATAACAGCTATAGTAAATATATACAAGTAGTTGTGATTGTGGCTCACATCTTCCTCTGATCTTACGTCCAGTAATGACTTAAACGCCCTCTATGGGTCGGGGATAGGCTTTCCATCTAATTTTCTTATAAATTGGCAAATAGGGTCTTTTAAAGTCAGATTCCCGAGACTGTACCGCTCATGTTCTTTTAGGAATATGTCCCATAATTCATGAATTGCAATATGCACATATCCACTAGGATGCGTCTCAAGAGTCGATAAGATATTATCTAAAGACTCCTTACTCAGGTCATCCTTAATGAACCTAATTTTATCTTCACGATTTACAGACACCATTCCTAAAGTGCGGCAACGTGTGTTGCAAGTCGTGCGTGCACACTTGTAACAAACATTTAATCGTTTTGCTCTTCGTTTTTTTGAAAAAGAGCTTTTACCTAAGCCAGGCATGTAGAAAATTAATGAGTCTGAAAATTCACCTGTCAATCTAACTTTGGCTTCAATTAACCAACGTAAATCAACAGGTATATTCATAATCATTAATAACCTTAATCTTTCACATCTTGCTTGGTAAATTTTCTTCAAGGAATTTTGAGGCAATGAGGGAAAACGTTTTTTCAAATTTTTTAGAATGTCATCCATTTTTTTTTTTTAGAAAAGGGGAAAGAAGAGAAGATATCAGTAATTATGGAAAACTGACAAAACCGATTTGAAATATCACGGAGTACCGTTATCCGCCGCTTAACCGGGGTGCAAAACAAAACTTTAACAAAACTACTAAATTAACCTGCAAGTAAAAAAAAAAATGTTAGAAGAAGAATAAATATATATAAATATGTAAATATATAAAACAAAGATTAATTGGTCTCGTAACAAGGATCCGACAGGAACGTAAATTCTTCATGAAAAGCTTGGTTTTCTAGAAACGGCTTGAGTCTTTGCCCATTTACCTTAAACACATTCCCATTTCTAGGATTTTCAATGTCAATTGTTCCATAAGGGTACACATGTTTCACAATAAAAGGGCCACTCCATCTTGATCTTAATTTTCCAGGGAATATGTGAAGTCGAGAATTATAAAGCAAAACCTTCTGACCAGTGTCAAATGTTTTTCTCTGAATTTTTTTATCATGAAAGGCTTTAATTTTAGCTTTATGAATTTTTGAATTCTCATATGCATCATTTCTCAAATCTTCAAGTTCATTTATTTGTAATTTACGTATGTGTCCAGCAGAATCAAGATTTTCATTGAAAGTTTTAATAGCCCAGTAGGCTTTATGCTCAAGTTCCACAGGTAAGTGACAAGGTTTTCCATAAACTATCCTATAGGGAGACATACCCAATGAAGTTTTAAAAGCAGTTCTATAAGCCCACAGTGCATCAATTAGTCTTAAAGACCAATCTTTGCGATTTGGGTTTACAGTTTTTTTTTAAATTTATTTTATCTCCCTATTTGCTAATTCAACTTGTCCACTTGTCTGAGGATGATAAGGGGTGGCAACTTTATAAGTAATACCATATTTTTTCACTAATGTTTCAAATGGTATATTACAAAAATGCTTACCCCCATCACTTATAATGGCTCGAGGGATTCCAAATCGACTTAAGATATTTTCTTTCAAAATTTCATGACTGTTTTATGGTCATTATGTCGACATGGAATAGCCTCAATCCATTTTGAGACATAATCTACTGCAACTAAGATATACATAAATCCAAATGATAACGGAAATGGTCCCATGAAATCTATCCCCCAACAATCAAAGATTTCAATAACAAGAATGGGGTTCAAAGGCATCATGTTTCGTTTTGAAATTGATCCCAACTTTTGACAATTTTCACAAGTTATACAAAATGCATGTGTATCTTTAAATAAAGTGGGCCAATAAAATTCACACTGCAAGATTTTTGCAGCTGTTTTCTTTGATGAGAAATGTCCCCTACATGCTTCAGAATGACAAAATTCAATAACTTTATTTACCTCATTGTCGGGTATGCATCTTCGAAATATTTGATCACGACAATATTTAAAGAAATAAGAATCATCCCAATAAAACTTTCTCACCTCCGTTAAAAATTTTCTTTTGTCTTGAGAATTCCATTGAGGTGGCATTTCTCCTGTTACAAGAAAATTAACAATATTAGCATACCAGGGCATTGTAACAGTATAAAATAAAAATTCATCGGGAAAAGAATCATTAATAGGTGTTATTTCTGTTGATGAATCTGGTGTGAGTCTTGATAAGTGATCTGCAACAACATTCTCAGCTCCCTTCTTATCCTTGATAGTGATAATAAATTCTTGTAGCAATAGAATCCATCGAATTAGCCTTGGTTTTGCATCCTGTTTTGACATTAAGTACCTTACAGCAGCATGGTCAGTAAATACAATAGTTGAAGAACCAATTAAGTAAGAACGAAATTTGTCTAATGCAAATATTACAGCAAGTAATTCTTTTTCAGTTGTTGTGTAATTCATTTGTGCACTGTTTAAAGTTCTACTTGCGTAATAAATTACATAGGATTTACCTTCCTTTCTTTGTCCTAATACAGCACCAACAGCGTAGTCACTAGCATCACACATGAGCTCAAAAGGTAAAGACCAGTCAGGAGATTGTATGATAGGAGCAGATGTTAAGAGGCCAATTAATTTTTCAAACGAATTTTGACACTCTTGAGTCCACTTAAATGATACATCTTTTGCTAAGAGGTTACAAAGAGGTTTAGATATAGCACTAAATATTTTTATGAACCTCCTATAGAATCGAGCATGTCCTAAAAAGGATCGAACTTCTCTGACTATTTTTTGTGGAGGTAAATGTATAATGAGTTCGACTTTTGCCTTATCCACTTTAATTCCTTTAGAAGATACTATATGTCCCAAAACAATTCCAGAAGTAACCATGTAATGACATTTTTCCCAATTCAATACAAGACTCTTTTCTTCACATCTTTTTAAGACCTTTTCTAAGTTTTTAAGACAATTATCAAAAGAATTTCCAAACACAGTTAAATCATCCATGAAAACTTCTAAATAATGCTCAATCATGTCACTAAAAATGCTTAACATACATCTCTGAAATGTTGCTGAGGCATTACAAAGTCCAAAGGGCATTCTTCTAAAAGCAAAGGTTCCAAAAGGACATGTGAATGTAGTATTTTCTTGGTCCTCTAGTGCTATAGGAATTTGATAATAGCCAGAGTAACCATCTAGAAAGCAATAGTAGGGATGTCCTGCTACTCTTTCTATAATCTGATCAAGGAATGGTAAAGGAAAATGGTCTTTTCTAGTGGCCAAGTTCAATTTTCTATAATCTATGCACATCCTCCAACTAGATGAGACTCGAGTTGGTATTAACTCACCTTTTTCATTTTCAATGACTGTGATTCCAGGTTTTTTTGGTACTACCTGAGTAGGACTTACCCACTTACTATCTGAGATCGGATAAATGATTCCTACTTCAAGTAATTTGAGAACTTCAGCTCTCACTACCTCTTTCATATGTGGATTTAATCTCCTTTGAGGTTGTTGGGAAGTTTTGGCATTATCCTCTAGGTGTATTCTATGTGTGCAAATCAAAGGATTAATACCATTTATGTCTTTTAAAGTCCACCCAATTGCATTTTTATGCATTTTCAATAATTCAATCAACTTATCTTCTTGTTCACTTGTGAGTGTAGAAGCGATTACCACCGGGTAAGTTTGTTTCTCTCCAAGAAATGCATATTTCAGTCCTTCAGGCAGAGGTTTTAACTCTAACTTTGAAATTTCGTTCTTTTTATCCTCATTTTCTCCCAATTCTTCAAACTTTAGTTTCCATCTTTTATTTTCAATCACCTGTGCACAGTCAAGTAAAGAACATATGTCAGAGATTTCAGGATCTAATTGTATATTTGACTCAAATGAATTTATTAAACATATTTCTAAGGGATCGGTAGAACTCCTTTTTTGAATATGATCCTCCACAATCGTTTCAATCATGTCACCTTCTTCACTTTCATCCTCCTCTTCATATGGTTGCTTACACATATTAAAAACATTGAGTTTAAGTGTCATGTTTCCAAATGAAAGCTTCATTACTCCATTCCTGCAATTAATCAAAGCGTTAGAAGTTGCTAAAAATGGACGACCTAAAATAACAAGTATCGGATTACATCCTTTGACAGGTTCTGTGTCAAAGACGATAAAATCCACAGGATATATGAATTTATCAACTTGAACTAAGACATCCTCCACTGTCCCTCTTGGTACTTTTATTGATCTATCAGCAAGTAAAAGAGTTACAGATGTTGATTTTAACTCCCCGAGATTGAGCTGCTGATAAACTGAATACGGCAATAAATTCACACTAGCACCAAGATCAAGTAAGGCTTGTTCAATTTTATGACTTCCAATAATACATGAAATTGTAGGATAACCAGGGTCTTTATATTTCAAAGAATTATTGTTCTGAAGAATGGCACTTACTTGTTCAGCTAAAAATGCTTTCTTTTTCACATTCAGTTTTCTTTTTACTGTGCATAAGTCTTTTAAAAAATTTGCATAAGATGGAACCTGTTTAATAGCATCCAGTAAAGGAATATTAACTTTTACCTGTTTGAAGATTTCAAAAATTTCAGGATTGTGATTCATCTTCTTAGTATTACGTAATGCATGAGGAAATGGGGGTGGAGGTGAGGGTTTAGTGTTTTCTTTATTAAGTGTAGGCTCAACACTTTCCTTACCCTTAGAGATTAATTCATCGCTCTCATGAGGTTCAGGAATTTCTTTTTCAACAATTATACCACTCCGAAGAGTGATAACTGCTTTAACTTGATCCATGTGTTGGCTTCCTGAACTACATGCATTTGAGTTATGTTGTCCTTTGGGGTTTGGCTGTGGTTGAGAAGGAAATTTTCCTTTCTCATGAATGTTCAGTGCAGATGCAAATTTAGCAAGAGTATCTTTCAAATCAGCAAATGTTTGAGCATTTTGAGAATTAATAGACTCTTGTTTTTCAATGAATGTATGCAAGGTTTCTTCAATATTTTTCCTAGGAGGTGGGACATATGGTGTATAACCTTGATGATTTTGAAAGTTTTGGTGTGGTTGGAAAGGTGGTTGCGAAGCCTGTGCTTGAGTGTCATTCCTCCAACTAAAATTCGGGTGATTTCGCCATCCAGGATTATAGTTTTGTGAATATGGGTTATTGTTTGACCGTTTGAACGTGTTTAAAACATTGGCTTGTTCATGGAGACATTCCCTAAATGCAGGCAAAGTTGGGCAATCATTGGTAGGGTGATCATGGGTTTCACAAATGTGACACACAATTTCTTGAACAGATTTTATTTGACCACTCTTTTTCATTTCTAAGGTTTCGACTTTTCTAGCAAGGGATGCTAATTTGGCTTGAAGGTCATGGTCTTCCTTAAGATGATAAATACCCCCACTAGATATAGTGGTTTCATTTTTGCTAGGTGCCTCACAGGTACCAGCAGTGTCCCAATTTTGAGCATTTTCTACTAGTAAGTCAAGATAGTTCATTGCCTCTTCTGGGTCTTTTTCCTCAAATGTTCCATTACACATCATTTCTACCATTTGTCTAACTTGGGGTGTTAAGCCCTCATAGAAATTTGAGACTACTCTCCATGTTTCAAAACCATGATGGGGACAGGTATTAAGTAATTCTTTATACCTTTCCCAACATTGGTAAAGGGTTTCTCCTGGTTTTTGGGCAAAAGTGGTGATTTGTCTTTTGAAAGAATTTGTTCTATGGGAGGGAAAAAACTTTTTCAGGAATTGTTGTTACATCTCATCCCATAAAGAAATGGATCCTGGCCTAAGGTTTTGTAGCCATGTTTTAGCTTTATCTTTTAAAGAAAAAGGGAAAAGCTTAAGTCGAATTGTGTTCATGCTACAATTTTGATCATTATACGTGTTACATACTTCTTCAAATTCTCTTAGATGTAGATAAGGGTTCTCTGCATCTAAGCCATAAAAAGTGGGTAAAAGTTGGATAATGCCTGGCTTAAAATTAAAATGCGTTGCATCCGGTGGAAAAATTAAGCAAGATAGTGCACCGGTTCGTGTAGGGTTCATATAGTCTCTAAGTGTCCTAGGTCGGTTATGGTCATTATGTTGGGACTGATTGTTCCCTGGGTCTATGAGTCCCTCAATTTAATTTTCGCTCATGGTGTTACTTGGTGAAGAATGAGAAGATGAAGGAGAATCTAACAAATTATCAAAGGAAGTTTTGAAATTACCTTTTACTAAACGATGAGAATTAGGATCTTGAAACCAACCGCTCATAAAAAGAAACAAAACAAAATACAATAACAATAAATAATACAAATAAAATATTAAACACAGGTAAATAAAATAAAATATTACACACAAGTAAATAAAATATGTAAAACTAAAAGCAAAATAAAGATAAATAATTAGAAGTTAGATTAGTGATGTTAGATTATATAATAAAAAGTTAATAAATAAATAGTAGGAGACTTAGCCTTCCATTAAAATAAAAAGCGAAAATAAAAGCCGAATAATAAATAAAGTAAAGTACGTTAGGAGGCTCGGCCTTCCATGAAAATTTAAAAAAAATGAAAATAAAAAGTAAAAAATAATAAATAAACGAAATAAAGAGTAGGAGGCTCAGCCTTCTGCGAAAATAAAAACAGAATAATAATAAAGTACGTTAGGAGGCTCGGCCTTCCATGAAAATAAAAAATAAAAATAAAAATAAAAAAAAACGAATAATAAATAACGAGTAGGAGGCTCAGCCTTCCATGAAAATAAAATAAACAAACAAACAATAACAAAACAAAATATTAACGTTACCTCCCCGGCAACGGCGCCAAAAACTTGACACGTCCAGAATATAGAAGTTATTCCCAAGTGCAGGATTGTCGAAGTAATAAATAACCCGATGAGAACGGGGTCGATCCACAGGAAAGTAGAATTAAAATTACAAATTATAAATACTTTAAAGATAATTAATGCAGTATAAGATGTTTGCAAATATTATTTCAATTAACCAATTCAAATAAAAAGCTAAGGTTATAGGGATTCACTCTTGGCATAAGAAGTAAGAATATATTTAACTTTTTATTTTTTTATAACTCAATTGGAATCCTCACACAAAGGAGGTTCCAACCGAAAAATATAGCAATTAAAGTTCATTGTCATTTATATATTGATTAGTATTTATTTCTTTCAATTATTATACACCAAATCTTATAAATGGGTTCAAGTATTTATTATGCCAATCTTTATATTTGTCTACAATAAATCAAGACTCCCACTTTACAAGAAAGGTTATATAAACCAAATCTTGTAAATGGTTTCAAGAATTTATTGTGCCAAGTATTAAGTTTGTCAATAATAAATCAAGAATCATCATTTTAGAAGAAAGGGTATTAATTCTACAAACAAAATAAATACATCATATATAAATTTGCATAACTTAAAAATGAAGTATTAAATTCATGAATAAATATTAAACATATCTTATTACCTTGCCAAAAGCTTCACCCTTTCACCTTAGCTTAAACAAAATTATTTGGACATAATAAAACTAAATGAAAAGAAAAGAAATGGAAGAAGAAATAACATGACTTAATAGCAAACAAGAGAAATAATAGTACAAGGAAATGGATACAAAGGAAAAGTATTTTGAACTAAATTTTAACTTTCTAATTACATTCTTTAGGCATAAACAAGCCACCTATTTATAGAAAAACATGGATAAATCGAGACAAATTTGGAGGGAACCACTTGGTTGATGAAAGTCAAGAATGGTGGCAAAATAATTTTGCATTCATTATCACTTGGGCACCCACTTGATTATCCAATTTAGAATTGATGTGATCCGAATTAGCTGTCACTCAAAACATAAAATTTTTACATAAGTCTCTTATCTTTCTAAATTTAGTGATCTCATACGTATTAGATACGTATTTCTATAGTTATGGGCCAAATACTGATAATTGTTCAAACTGGGCCTGTACTGCAGATCAATTCTAATCTAGGACAATTTTCACCCTCTAAACACTCGAATTTCCTATGCTTTGTAAAATACAATATGTTATCCCATTGAGTCAACTCTGCACAGGATTAAGAATCAACTCAATTGCATCTTTAGGTAGAAAGTTATGCCCATTTTACCGAACCTATTACAAAACAGTTATAAGATAATTAAGTACAATATTGTAAACATACTTAAGTTAAGAAAATTAAATACACTAGTAATACAAAACAATCATGTAAAACTCTTATTAAATGTGTAATTTCAAGTGTTCATCAATTACAGTAAAAGATCAACTTGAATATCAAACAATTATTGTCTTTACATGTTATCTAAGATTAACAATATATTGATTGACAATATTGCAATAAAAAATTAACATGTAAAACAATGTAACCAATAACAATTATAATTCAATAAGAATCATATAAAGAAAGCATGACTAAAAATATATGAAATATGAGAATTATAACTTTTGGATTATAGAAACATAATAGATAAGAGTTTAGACACAAGCAAACTTACAAACATTTGTAGCTCTTGACAAAGAATCAAAGTATAGAAGTAAATTTATTACACATAAAAGTTCATCTCTTAGCCTTGCCAAGAACTCTAGCCTAGCTTATAATGCATGTTAAAGAGAAGGAATATAAGAGAATTGTGATGTATTGAAAAAATTCCTAAGAGTGTCCTCAAATAGGCAATGAATGGAAATATGTTTAGTGTGACTTCAGTCTTCAATAATTTAGGCCAACCACTTGTTCACCCAATTAAAGCACCATTTTGATAAGGGAAATGATCTATGTAGCCTTTTTAACTGACATAAAAGTTATAGCATTTTATCTCTTCTTTCTATAGCCATTAGGTTCATACAATTTGGATGAGTATCCAATGAGATATGGGCAAAATGCCAACGATATGTCAGATTTCGGCCAACAACCCTTTTACTAATTTGCAATGCAATTTGGTCCATAACAACGGTTAATTTGGACTTACCATCAATATAAGAGTTATTGATAATTGAGTCAATATTTTATATCTTCAAGGATTATACTAATTAGGTATGTATTGTTTGAAATACAGTCTAAATACGGGAGGTGGGTCAAACTGAGTAGAAGTTGTAACCTAATTTTGTTGTATCCCAATTTTTGGCCCATAACATGTTGGATTTGGCTTTTAACTATTCTTCAAGTTTGTATAAGATTGAGTCATGTTACTCTAAGATCAATAATTTTTTTATTTTGATTTCTACATTGAGAGTTACATCCATTTTACCTAAACCTGTGCAAAAAACATTCATTAATCATAATTTAAGGACAACACTTTATTTCAAGCCTAAAAATACAAAAATGCTAAAATTAGTGACATTAAATGGTGACTGAATCTCTTAATAAATATATATTTTAATGTGTTCATCAGCTGCATTCATTGAAGAGCAAGAGTCTATTAATTCTCAAAATGCTAAAATATTTACTGATTTGAAAGATACTCTTACTAAATTTGCATCTGCACTAGACATTTATGAGAAAGGAAAATTTCATTCTCAACTACAATCAAACCCCAAAGTACAACATAACTCAAATACAGGTAATTTAGGAATCCAACACATAGATCAAGTTAAAGCAGTTATCACTCTACAGAGTGGTAAGGTTATTGAAAAATACATTCCTGAACCTCATGAGAATTACAAATCAATTTTTAAGGATAAGGAATGCATTTAACATACACCTAGTGAAGAAGACACTAATCCTTCACCTGCACCCCCATTTCCTCATGGATTACATAATGCTAAGAAGTTGAATCACAATCTTGAAAAATTTAAAATCTTTAAATAGGTAAAAGTTAATATTCCTTTATTGGATGCTATTAAATAAGTTTCCTCTTATGCAAAATTTTTAAAGGATTTATGTATAGTAAAAGGAAAATTGAATGTGAAAAAGAAAGTATTTTTAGCTTAACAAGTAAGTGCCATTCTTCAGAATAATAATGCTTTGAAATATAAAGACCCTAATTGTCCAACAATTTCACGCAATATTGAAAGTCATAAAATTGAACTAGCCTTACTTGATCTTGGTGCTAGTGTGAATTTACTGCCATATTCAGTTTATTAACGGCTTAATCTCGATAAATTAAAACTAATTTTTGTAACTCTTTTACTTGCCGATAGATCAATAAAAGTGCCAAAAGAAATAGTGGAAGATGTTTTAGTTCAACTTGATAAATTCATATATCTTGTGAATTTTATTGTCTTGGATACAAAACTTGTTAAAGGATGTAATCTAATACCTGTTATTTTGGGTCATCCATTTTTAGCAACTTCTAACGCTTTGATTAATTATAGGAATGGAGTAATGAAGCTTTCATTTAGAAATATGACACTGGAGCCCAATGTTTTCAATATGTGTAAGTAACTATATGAGGAGGAGGATGAAAGTGAATAAGTCAACATGATTGAAATGATTATGGAGGATCATATTCAAAAAGAAAGTTTTACTGATCCCTTAGAAATGTGTTTAATGAAATCATTTGAGTCAAATATGCAATTAGATCCTGAAATCTCTAACATATGTTCTTTACTTGACTGCACACATATGATAAAAAAATAAAAGATGGAACTAATGTTTAAAGAACTAAGAGAAAAGAAGGATAATCAGAATAAAATTCTAAAGTTTGAGTTAAAATCGCTACTTGAACGGCTAAAATATACATTTCTTAGCAAAAAACAAACTTACCCAGTGGTAATTTCTTCTACCCTCACAAGCGAACAAGAAGGTAAATTAATTAAAGTATTAAAAATGCATAAAAATATAATAGGGTGGACATTAAAAGACATAAAAGTCATTAATCCTTTGCTTTGCACACATAGAATACACCTAGAGGATAATGCCAAAACTTTCCAATAGCACCAAAAGAGATTAAATTCAGATATGATAGAGGTAGTGAGAGTTAAAGTTCTCGAATTACTTAAAGTATGAATCATCTATCCTATCTTAGATAGTAAGTGGGTAAGTTCTACTCAGGTAGTACAAAAAAAAAATTAGAATCACAGTCATTGAAAATGAAAAGGGTGAGTTTATTACAAACTCAAGTCTCATCTTGTTGGAGGATGTGCATAGATTATAGGAAGTTGAACTCTGCCACTAGAAAAGAGCATTTTTATTTACCATTCCTTGACCAAATTTTTGAAAGAGTAGTAGGACATCCCTACTATTGCTTTCTAGATGGCTATTCTGGTTCTTATCAAATTCCTATAGCATTAGAGGACCAAGAAAAGACTACATTCGCATGTATTTTTGGGACCTTTGCTTTTAGAAGGATGCCCTTTGGACTTTGTAATATTCCAGCAACATTTCAAAGATGTATGTTAAGCATTTTTAGTGACATGGTTGAGCATTATTTAGAAGTTTTTATGGATGATTTAATTGTGTTTGGAAAATTCTTTTGATAATTGTCTTGAAAACATATAAAATGCCTTAAAAAGATGTAAAGAAAAAGATCTTGTGTTGAATTTGGGAAAATGTCATTACTCGGTCACTTTTAGAAGTATTTTGAGACATGTAGTGTCTTATAAAGGAATCAAAGTAAATAAGGCAAAATTCAAACTCATTGCTCATTTGCCTCCACAAAAAATAGTCAAAGAAGTTCGATCCTTTTTAGGGTATGCTGAATTTTATAGGAGGTTCATAAAAAATTTTAGTGCTATATCTAGAGCTCTTTGTGACCTCTTAGCAAAAGATGTATCATTTGAGTGGACTCAAGAGTGCTAAAATTTGTTTGAAAAATTAATTGGCCTCTTAACATCTGCTTCTATTATACAATTTCCTGACTGGTTTTTTGCGTTTTGAGCTCATGTGTGATGCCAATGATTATGCTGTTGGTGTTGTATTGGAACAAAGAAATAAAGGTAAACCATATATAATTTATTATGCAAGTAGAACTTTAAACAGTGCGCAAATGAATTACACATCAACTAAAAAAAGAATTACTAACTATAATATTTGTATTAGACAAATTTCTTTCTTACTTAATTGGTTCTTCAACTGTTGTGTTTACTGAACATGCTACTATAAGGTACTTAATGTCAAAACAGAATGCAAAATAAAGATTGATTCGATAGATTCTATTGCTTCAAGAATTTAATATCAATATCAAGGATGATAAAGGAGCTGAGAATGTTGTTGCATATCACTTATCATGACTCGTACCAGATTCATCAACAAAAATAACACCCATTAATAACTCTTTTCTCGATGAATTTTTATTTTCTACTATTACAATACTTTGGTATGCTAATATTGTTAATTTTCTTATGACATGAGAAATACCACCTTAATGGAATATTTAAGACAAAAAGAAATTTTTAACTGAGGTAAGAAAGTTTTATTGGGATGATCCTTATCTCTTCAAATATTGTCCTGACCAAATATTTTAAAGATGCATACTCGATAATGAGGTAAGTATAGTTATTGAATTTTGTCATTTTGAAGCATATGGAGGACATTTCTCATCAGAGAAAATAGCTGCAAAAATCTTGCAATGTAGATTTTTATTGGCTCACTTTATTTAAAAATACACATACATTTTGTAAAACATGTGAAAATTGTCACAAATTGAGATCTATTTCAAAACGAAACATAATGCCTTTAAACCTCATTCTTGTTTTTGAAATCTTTGATTGTTAAGGGATAGATTTCGTGGGACCATTTTCACTATCATTTAGATTTACATATATTTTAGTCATAGTAGATTATGTCTCAAAATAGATTGAGACTATTCTATATCAAAACAATGACCATAAAACAATTATGAAAGTTTTGAAGAAAAATATCTTAAGTCGATTTGGAATCCCTCGAGCCATTATAAGTGATAGGGGTAAGCACTTTTGTAAAAGGTCATTTGAAATATTAATGAAAAAAATATTATATTACCCATACAGTTGTCACCCCTTATCACCCACAGACAAGTGGACAAGTGAACTAGCTAATAGGGAGATAAAATAAATTTTATAAAAATTATAAACCTAAATCGCAAAGATTGATCTTTAAGACTTAGTGATGCACTCTGAGCTTATAGAACAGGTTTTAAAACTTCATTGGATATATTTCTTTATAGGTTAGTGATGCGATATTTCTATATCATAAATTAAGTGCAAGTATACACTATCGTATGCAAGTAATAAAGAGACTAAATAAGTCGGATGTCGAACCCACAGGGATAATTCTTTCTTTTTAACCAATTACTAAAATTATATCTTCCTAATAATTATTCAGATAAATAAAAACCTAAGAATGAATGTAAAAAATATAAAAGTAAAAACACAATGCAATGAGATTTAAAGATAGCAATGTAGAGAAAACCTAGGATTAATATTATCCCTCAATATATTTCTAATGATTAATCCTCTAATATTTAACTCACTTAGTCTTTATTATTGATCAAGACGCTAATGTATTCACAAGCCTCTTCCAAGGTCATGCAAGTATACCTTAATTTACCAAATACCTATATTCCTATGGTACTTGTAATAAATTAAGATTCATTAAGATTAGGTCTTATTGATCATACATGCCAATTAGGTATATTCCTATCCTAAATTGAAACTTGCATATGCAACATTGAATGTTACTCTACAATCATGCATCAAATTACCTAGGTCTAAATATTATGATTCCTCTTCCGAGTTTATCAATAATATTACCAACTCATTCACCATATATTGGCCAGATATATTGAAGCATTAAACACAAGTAATTTAAATAATAAATGACTAAGTTTATTAAATACTAAAAGATATGGCAATTAAGCACACATATTGAGTTCAAATATTAACCCTAGAAAATAAGTTAGCTCATGGCTACAAGAGAACAGCAGTAAAAATAATTATAAATCATGATACAATTATTAGCAAACCGATATAGACGTCGAATTGCTCTTAATTGCGTTGCTTAGGAACTCTTGATGCCGAAGAACGTCTTGTATCTCTCTCTAAAGTTGCTTCAATTAAGCTCCTATTGCTCTCCAAGACTCGTGCTCTATATTCTTGATGCTCTTGGGTCGTCTTGGATTCATCCCTGAAGGTTGGGAACGAGTGGCTTTATATAGGGATTGATATGAGCTTGAAAATCTTAATTCTCGTCGGACTAGGACTCGCACTACCGCTGGCGCGCTATAAAGTTGTCGCTGGGGTGCTGCGTGAAAAAGCCTTCACCGCTGGAGCGGTGGGATCTTGGCGCTGAGGCGCTGCATGAAAACGGCTTCACCGCTGGCGCGGTGACTATTCGGCGCTGGGGCGCTAGACGCGACTTAAGCAGGTCGTTTTTCTTATTTCGATCACTATTTCAGCGCTGGGGCGAAAATACTTGTGGAGCGGGGGCGCTGGACTCATAATTTGAAAACTTTGCATTTTAGTCCCTGTTTTCGCTCCTTTTGCGTTCTTTCTTTAAATTTCGTTCAAGTCCCTATAAATAACAATAATGCACATAAATAGCCATCTATTCTCATAAAATAATAAAATATCAATAATAAAAACATGAGAAAATATATGACAAATTTGCCCTTATCAGTTAGTTTATGAAAAACCTTATCACTTACCTGTAGAACTTGAGCATAAAGCCTACTGAGCCATTAAAACTTTCAACGTAAATCTTGATTCTCATGGACAGATACATAAATTACAAATAAATGAACTTGAATAATTGAGAAATAATGCATATGAGAATTCAAAAATCTAAAATCAAAGCTTTTCATGATTAATAAATTCAAAGAAAAATATTTAATGTTGGTCAGAAGGTTTTGCTTTATAATTCTCGACTTCACATATTTTCTGAAAAATTAAGATCAAGATGGAGTGACCATTTTATTGTGAAACATGTGTACCCTTATGAAGCAATTGACATTGAAAATCCTAAAAATAGTAATATGTTTAAGGTAAATGGGCAAAGACTCAAGCCCTTTCTAGAAAACCAAGCTTTTCAAGAAGAATTTATGTCATTTTCTGACTCTTGTTATGAAACCAATTGATATTTATCGTACATATATATATATATTTATTTTTCTTCTAACTTTATTTTTTTTCGTACTTGCGAGTTAATTTAATATTTTTGTATTAAGTTTTGTTTTGTACTCCGGTTAAGTGGCAGATAATGGTACTTTGTGAAATTTCAAGTCAGTTTTGTTAGTTTCCGATAATTACTGATATTTTCTCTTCTTCTCTTTTATAAAAAAAATGGATAACATTCTAATGAATTTGAAAAAACATTTTCCCCTATTGCCTCAAAATGCCTTAAAGAAAATTTACTAAGCAAGATGTAAACAATTAAGGCTATTAATGATTATGAATATACTTGTTGATGTACATTGGTTAATTAAAACCAAAGTTTGATTGATAGCCGAGTTTTCAAACTCATTAATTTCCTACATGCCTAACTTAGGTAAAAGCTTTGTTGAAAAAAAATGAAGGGCAAAAACATTAATTGTTTGTTACAGGTGTGTATGCATGATTTGTAATACACGTTATCACACTTTAGGAATGGTGTCTATAAATTGCAAAGGTAAAATTAGGTCCATTAAGGATGGCCTGAGTAAGGAGTCTTTAGATGATGTCTTATCGACTCTTAAGATGCATCCTAGTGAATATATGCATATTGTAATTTATGAATTATGGGACATATTCCTAAAAGAACATGAGCGGTACAATCTCAAAAATCTAAATTTAAAGACCTTGTTTGTCAATTTATAAGAAAATTGGATGAGAAGCCTATCCTTGACCCATAGAGGGCGTTTAAGCTAGTCTGGACGTAAAACCAAAGGAATATGTATGCCACAATCACAACTACTTGTACATATTTACTATGACTGTTATTTTTAAATGTTTTATTTCAATCTCAAAAGTCTTTTTCAACAATAACCAATCACCCATAGTCGATTTTAAAATTTTTGCATTTAAAGCTTAATTTTGTCCATTAACAACCAACTACCCATATAACTTTACTTTCCAACACCTTTTGGCTCTATAAATATATTGCATTATTTTTTCATCTTCATACAAACTTAAAATCATTCAAAGAAGAGGGTGAGTGTAACAATAGAGGGAACATCAACTCATAAATTCATAAACATTTGTGTCTTTTATGGATCCAGCCCTTAAAAAGCTAAAGACTTTATAGAAGTGGTAGAAACCCTTGGCAAGGTGTTAGCTTAGCAAAAAATTCATTTATTATATGGCAGAGATAGTTATGTTTTAATGGGATTTATGGCAGTAGTTACACAAAATAAAGGTAGTTGAATTTTGGGTATCATACCGAAAGCTCTAGCTGTTGAAAATATTGTAGAAAAATAATTGGGGATGAGTTACAGGTATCATCAATGCATGAGCGAATGTTTCTTATAATTTGGAATGTTGATGCCTTCATAGCTCTACCTAGAGGTTTTGAAACTTTGGAGGAAAGTTTTCAAATTGTCTCATTGGCACAATTATAAATCCCTAAAAACCTATTGGTTTGTTAAATATTGATGGTTTTTATAATGAGTTATTATATTTTCTTGACTATGCGATAGAAAAATAGTTCATCTCATTTACAACACGATGGATCTTATTTTTATTTTAACTGTTGATCAGTTACTCAATGAATTACAAGTTTTTATAACTTTATCTGATCCAACAATGCATCAGATAGATTGGCATACTAATGACAGTGAAAAGAAACGCAAGATAAATTTAACTCTTCGTCTGTAACCTATCTACATTTATGTATTTTTAAGCATTTTGTGTGGCTTGCTTTATTTGGTTGTAGGTTTTATCTTCAATTAAAGATATTTCAGGTGATATCTTCTATACTTTACTATTTCAATATTTTGATATTGAGGACAATGTTTCAATCTAGTTGGAGGGAGGGCAGTTGATATATAATGTTAGTATTAATTTTTGCTATCACTTTGTTCTTCAAAAAAAAATTTCCATCAATGAATGGTGTGAGTAAAAGGTTCATTTATGCACTTTTGAGACGCATTCTTGTTCTAATGTGGCAAAGAAAGAGTACATTATTGATCTTTTGAAACATATTCTAATTGATTTATTTTTAATGCATTTAATGTACATTTGTTTATTTCTTAAGTTTTTGGTAACTCTTGAGTAAATAAGTTTGCTTTACTATCGAAGTATGATTTCAAAATTGTTTAGTTTAAATCACTTTTTCTATCTAGGTTATTAAAGAATAACTTTCAAAATTATTTCTTGAGCACAATATTAAGCCTTGTGGTAAGATGGATAATTTAATATATATAGCCAAGAGAATTTCTATGTTTAAGTATACATATTTTTTTCTAAACTCACACATCTTTTGTGAGTAGGTGGAGAGGTTTGAGAAAATAGCTTACAAACTTTCATTTATCCTTTGAAATGGTTAATTTTTAGTTGGAATGACATTATTTTGGATGAGGAATGATTTGGTTGCTTAGCTGAAGGATGATAAAAAATTATGAAAAAGTATTGTGATGAGAAATTTCTCTTATTTTGTAATGATTCCTTAATTTTATAAAAACAAAAACAAAAAAAAAGCATAGATATAGAGAAAAGAAAAGAAGTCAATTCAGTTCAATAAAGTCTTCGTTCAATTTTAGAAGATAAAAGTCATTAGGAAGCAGTTTTATCACCGGACTCTATTCATAAGATTCGCATAAGATAATTAAAGTCTTGAAACTAGTATGTGGCAAGAATGGTTTGACTCTAAACAATTGATTTTCCTATCTTTGAATCAATGTTAGTTTATCTATCTGCCTTTAAATGTAACTTTTTTCTAAGCAATTATCTATTTTTTAACTTCATAAGTGAAATCCTAGCCTTTTAAACATTTATTCAATTGTGAGGATATGAAATTTAGGCTTTTACTTGGAGAAAATTTTTAAGGCTATATATATTATGGTTTGTTCGGCTTAATTCACACACACACAATTGTAGAAGTTATGATTAAAATAACTTTAATAGCGATTGTGATCTTGAACTGTCGTTTTGTTTAAAATACTTAAGTAGTATTAAAATTTTATTTATACTTAAATTGTTAGGGACTAGAAATAAGATGGTTAAGGGTATGATGAACACTTGAAATTACATATTTGATAAGGAATTTACGTTATTGTTTTGTATTATTAGTGTCATTAACCTCACTAACTTAAGTATGTTTACAATATTGTACCTAATTAGCTTTTAACTATTTTATGGTAGGTTCGGTAAAATGAGCATAACTTTCTACCTAAGAATGTAATTAGAGTAATTCTTGATCCTGTAAAGAGCTGACTCAATTGGAAAAAATATTTTATTTTAAGTAATTTGGAATTCGAGCTTTTAGAGGGTGAAAAATGGCCTATAATAGAATTGATATGCAGTATCGGCCTAGTCTGAACACTTATCAATTTTAGCCCATAACTAGAGAAACACGTATCTAATACGTATAAGAAAACTTAAATTGAAAAAATAATATACTTATCTACAACTTTGATTTTTTGAGAGGAAGCTAATTCGGACTATATCAATTTTAAATTGGACAATCAAGTTAGTGCATTAATGATAATTAATTCAAATTAGTTGCCTCCCCTTTGACTTTATCATCCACGTGATTTCCTCCTCATTTGTCTTGTATTATCCATATTTTTCTATAAATAGGTGGCATGTTTATGCTCAAAGGTTATAATTAGAGAGTTAGAATTTAGTTCAAAATACTTTTCTTTTGTATTATCTCTTTGTAGTATTATTTCTTTTATTTACTATTCTAAAGTTCATGTTATCTCTTCTTCTAAATTTTTTCTTTAATTTTATTATGTCCAAGTAATTTTCATTTTGCTAAGGTGAAAGGGTAAAACTCTTGGTAAGGTAATAAGATATACTTCAACTCTTATTCTAGAATTTAATGTTCCATTCTTAAGTTAAGCAAATTTATATATGATGTATTTATTTTGTTTAGCAATATTGATATATTTTTCTTGTAAAGTGGTGTCTCTTGATTTATTATAAACAATCTTTATAGTTGGCACAATGAATTCTTGAAACTATTTACAAGATTTGGCGTAGATACTCTTTCTTGTAAAATGTGGGTCATAATTTATTGTAGACAAATATAAAGATTGGATAATAAATACTTGAACCCATTTACAAGATTTGGTGTATAATAATTAAAAATAAATAAATACAATTTAATATATAAATGATTATGAACCTTAATTGTTATATCTTCCGATTGGAACTCCTTTGTGTGAGAATTCTAATTACGTTATAAAAATAGTTGAATATATTCTTATTTCATATACCAAGAGTGGATCCCCCAAACTTTAGCATTCATTTTAATTGGTTATTTGAATTATTATTTGCAAACATCTTATATTGCTTTATTTGTCTTTAAAGTATTTATAATTTGTAAATTTTAATTTTCTTTTCCTATGAATCGACCTCGTTCTCACCAGGTTAATTATTACTCTGACAATCTTACACTTGAAAATAAACTCCTATATTCTGGACGTGTCACTTATTGTATATATATATATATTAAATAATTAATATTCATACAATATTAGAATTGCACGTAAGCATCATTTCTAACAACATTCCCTATGATATGCATTAGGAAATACTTCTCGAATGGTCCTCTCAATATTAGCAAGTCGATCGGATACAAATATAAGATTCACAAGATCACTAAGGACTCCTAATAGTTTGGCGATAAACTATGTCTAGGAAACATTATTTTTCGAATTAGTAATACCCTATGCTAGTAGAAAATTTTGATTATTTTCATCTTTATAAACTACAACAAACATTGTACTCAGGTACGCATCTTAAAAAAATGATCCATTAACTACAACAACCAATTAGATGAATGACTGAAAACTTCTAATGCACAGTTAAAGTGACACAAAGAAAATTTTAAAGTATTTGTAGTCATCAATTTCCAATTAAGTAACCATACTTGGGTTCTATTACTCTAGCACATAGTAGTGTGATGGAAATAATCTAAACAAAGACTTTGGAGTACCCTGTATCATTCTACATGTATACTCCTTAGCATTCCAAGTAGTAGAGTAAGTTATCTCCATATCAAACTCTTCACTTCTATCTACTTAGATCTCTCTTAGTTTGTAAAGTTGACTAACTAATGCAAACTTATTCTTTATGAATTTTGTAATAACTTGACTCTTCCCTTTTTAATGACCATCGTAGAATTGTTTCAATTAACATGTGTGATTTGTATCAATTCTCTGCACAATGAAATGCTTCCTAGCATCCATCGACACTGTATGTAATCGCCATTTACATCTCTCATCATCGCATATTACTTAATCTTTTTCCGACCTTGAGACTTTGAACCTCAGATCACCCTTAAGAGCTAGCACACTAATTGCCTAGTAAAATTCATCTTTGCTATCAAACAACCTCCCTAAAAATACATCACCAATTATAGTACACGAAATCTTATCGAATATGCTCAAGTCTAATTGTGGTATTTGAGGAATAAATGCAAAAGAATTTTCAGTATCATCTCATATTCTATCTTTAATATTAAGAGAGTTAGTTAAAACATAACAATATCCATCTATCGATAAATCATCTAAACTGACACATTCTTCTACATTATCAATATTCCAACCCCATCGACATCTTCATCTGCCCTACTATTGTAGTGCATATAACTTGGGTATTATTGAACCTTTAGAGGAATAATGATAATGATTTATTATGTTTGTGGAAACCACAATTATTGGTATTGTTGCGGCTATGTGGCTCATTTAGTTGCTATTACTTACCAATATAAAATGAGTACCACTAGATTATTGGTTTTGAATGGGTGACTATGCATCCTCTTCACGTACAGGAGCTCTGGGATCCACATAGAGGACAAAACATTCTTCTATTGACCCTAAAAAATAATTAGACATTATTACCATTTCTAATATCAATTGGTCTCAATTCATGCATTAATTAAGATTTTGGAGTCACCTTATACTTCATATTGTCAACTTTAATTGAACAACATAATATTTAAAAGATCTTTATAATTCATATCCTTCATAACTGAAATACCAAAGTTACTATAGTCAACATGTCTCTCAACCTTGACACTTGAGTCACTCACTTTCCAAAAAGATGGTTAACTTTTACTTCATAGGACCTGAAACAAAAAAAATTAAAAAACCATTCAAATTTTTCAAAAAGTTTTAATTGAGAAAACTATGTGAAACTATAGAATAGCATGTGAGGCGCAACAACTGGGTGCATTATGTGCGCCTTTCAACATTACGCACTAGAAATGACGCCTCATGCTTTTATTCTAACAGGCGAGAATGTGCCTATAAAGTGCGAAAGTGCAATGCAATTTTTCTCACAGATCTAGTTTTTTAGATCCAACCCAAATTTAGCAGATTTTCTTTCTTATTATCATTTGTATCACATTTACCTCATTTCTCTCTGTAACTTTACCACGTTACACTTGGATTATATTTTGATACTAACACATTTCAAAATAAATACTTTAAAACATCCTATCATTTCAACTTATATATAATAAAATATACATTATACGATAATGAAAAAATGACTTACCTTTGTAAATGATTCACAACTTCAAATCTACTTATTTTGAATGATTCACAAAATGTTTTTCTCTCTTCAGATTAGATCTGAAGATCATATTTATCATTCTTTTGAGGCTTTATGGGAATCTTTCTCTATTGATAGTTAATGTTCTAAGGATATCTTAGGAATTGACAATGTTATGGTTAGCTGACATCAACAGGAGATAGAATTCAAACTATTTGTAAAGGTGTTAACAATGAAGTATTTCTAATAGGATGCATTTCAAAGTACGATGAGGAATTTATGGAAACTGAAAGGTGATGTGTCGATTTAAGTGGTTAGGTAAAGATGTATTTCTATGTGAATTTGACTTGGAAATAGATAGGAAGAATGTGTTACTACTATAGCCTTGGAACTTCAATTGTTTTCTCCTAGTATTAGAGTTGGTTATGAATGAAGATACTGTTATAAAACCAAAGTTTTGTGATATTCCATTCTAGATTTAGGTGTATAATCTCCTGATTGTACATATGAACGTTGAATTCGATAAGTTGATTGGTAATAAAATTGGTACCTTCATGGAGGTTGATACGGATGGTACTTGGTCCTATATGGGAACTTTTTGCATATCAAGATTAAGCTGGATTATAGTAAACCTCTAAAGGAAAGGTTTACTGATTCGGCTAGGATCGAAAGAGAAATTGCATTAGGTAACCTTTAGATATGATAAGCTACCAAATTTTAGATACTAGATCACACTTTCAAAGAGTGCCATGAAGATTACCTAGTGATTCTTAATAAACTTGAAATCACTAGTTTCAACCATCTTTACAGGCTTTATGGCATTTAGGCTTCTTTGTTGATCACTTAGTCTTGGGGGGGATACGTTTGCAAAGTTGACTAATTCTAAGGCTATTTCTCCTCTTCTTGCAAACCAAACCCTTAAAGCTAAAGGGATAGCTGACAACCTCAATGCTAAAAGTACTAATGGTGGGAATATTATGCCATGGCTTAATCTGAGCGTGGGGAGAATAAAATAAGAGAAGTGGTTGATGATGTTACAGGAAATACTAATAAGGGTGGTAACAGTAGTTTAAACTATGGCTCGATCGATGGTGTTAGGTCAGGTTAAATTCAATTGACACAAGCCTCAAGTTCAAATCTGAGTGATTCTAGTTTGGACAAAGATGATAGAATCCATCCAGAGTTTCTTACTTGAGTTTCTTACCTTTCAAAATTCGAATTTAAACTTTTCTATTACGAGAAATGGTTTCATCATTCTAAAGACTCTTTAAATTTGAATAAGTCTCTAATTTTTTTCACATAACATGCATTAGGTTAGCATTTTATCCTTCTAAAAGTTTTTGAGTTCCAGCAAAGCATGTGAGCTACTCAGTAATTTTCTTCTACATCTTTAATTTTGTCAGACTCCCCAACCTTTCGAACACAAATATTGAGTTAGCATTCATTGCCCTAAGATTCTCCTTTCATAGGACTTCTAATGTAAGCAAATTTTTAGAACTAAGGAGGGTAGCTAAAATTTCTGCCAAACTTCTCAGAGGTCTCAGACGAAATGCATGTTGATTCAAGTCCAATGAAAAGGAAGTGTGTACATAGGTAATCTTCTTTTAATCACAAGAGACAAAGTGTAACAGGGACATATGGAAGTGATGGCAGGGATTTTTCTCCTTCAAAGGCATGGTTGTGGAGCAACCCTACTAACAGCAATGAGTGTCCTATGCTAGAATGCATAGGGATAGGGAACCTCATGCAATAAAGAGCTTGAAAAAGCTTCTTATTGATCTTTTCCCCAATTTGGTTTTTATCCTAAAAACCAAATTGTTTGATAAATGGGCTAAGAGGATTTGTAATAGTCTAGGGGTAAAAAACTATTTCAAGGTCGATAGCTTTGGAAGAAGCGAGGGCTTATGGGTTCTATGGGATGATCATGGAATGTGAGTATGAAGGGATATTTAAGGTTTAACATCGAAGTTTTAGTGGTTGATAATTTATAGAATTCTTAGTGGGTAGTAGGTTTCTATGGGAATCTAGTGAGAAATAAGTGTCTTCAGAGTTGGGAACTACTATGACGATTGAAAGTTCATTCATCTGTCCCTTTCTTTTGTGTTAATAACTGATAAGAGTTTAAATAGTCTATTATATCTATCATCCTAGACTTAGGTTTTGCTCCAAATTAAGAATATTAGCTATTTATTTGAGGTGTTTTGATAATTTATAGGTTTACTAACCAAGGCATGAAGATACGGGAGAGATCGGGCATAAAACGAACGCGAAACATCAAAGAACAGACGAATCGAAAAAAATAATTAGGCACCGTGGCGCCCATGGCTGGATGCTACAGCGTCTAGTCCAGAAATTTAAGTGCGCAGCACCTACTACCAGTAGCATTAGGCCTAGTTGTGGTCCCAATGGTGGTCGTTTTACAGGTCTTAGCGCCACAGCACTCGTACAACAAATAAAACCCTTTCTCAATTGTCCTATTTCGAATTAGATTCAAAGCTTCACATTCCTAGGGTTTTGAAGACCTATAAAAGTGCTCTTTTTAGAGCCAAAATAGAGAGAATATCAGAGGCAAACCTAGGGTAAACAAAATACATCACAAAACAAGAGATCAAAGTAAATAATTCAAGATTTGTGCAATCAAGCTAGAAAGAGATAGAGGTAATCCAAGGCATTAGCTTTGTGTTATTTCTTATCTTTACTTATCATTATGATTTTTTTTATGATGTTTTTCATTCTTTACTTTGATACTTTTAGATTAATGATGAACTAAACTTTTTTTATCTACGGTTAGATTATTGAACCGAATATGTAGTTGGATTTTATTGACTCCTAGTTTATTGAAGTTAATACATTAAATTAATTTATTCTATCTTGTATTTAATACTTTTATTATATCTGACTAATATTTTAGAAGATCAATGAACCATAATAACTAAAAAGAAGAATTTATGCGTTTAGTCTATAATAGTTTGATGAATGATCATAGGGTGACTGCTATGAGTTCTATATAGAATATAAATATACCTAGACGAATGTATGATATTATTTAGACATATTTTTAATGAAATGCATTCTATTTGGATTACTATAGACATATAGGTACTTGTTAAGATGTAATATAGTTACTCAACCATTAACAGAGGCTTGTGATAAGATTAGAGTTTAGCCAATAATTTGTTATTAAGGGATTAACTAAAAGGTTAATAAATCTAATGAAATATTAGGGGATAAGTCAAAACCCTCGATTCCCTTTGATTAGTAAATCCAAACCCTTACTTGCTTTTTGAATAAAATTAGGTTTAATTTGATAGAATTAGTTAATTAAATAAAAATTATATTTTGATTCATTTGGATAAAAGTTAAAGTATGATTAATTTGAATACTTGATTGAAATAAATAGGTTAAATAGTCATTGTGAAAACGATGATTGAACTTTAATCTTATATTACTTAATACGATAGTGTACACTTGCGATTAATTATTATTGCATATATCAATGACTTTAATGAAATGTTTACTATGCATGACAAAATTGGAGGTTTTTATCTTGTGACATAGCCTATGGTGGATTTCTAATAGGTTATGGATGATACTTAGGCGGCAGATTTAGGCTTTGTGGGGTGACGTTTCACTTGAAAGGCGTGGGTAGAGATAAGAAAGTGAACCTAAAAAGACTTATTGTGCCCTTTGTTGTGCAAATTGAAGGGCTTTGTTTCCATAAGCCACAATGTTACAAAAGGATCTTTATAGCTCTGACCATAGGCCATTCAGTATCTCTTTAAAACCTAGCAAAATCAGAACATTCTATGGGAACAATGAGATTTGTATTTAAGCCTTTATGGGTGTAAGATGAAGGTTGTGTGACACTATTTTTTATGCTTGGAAGTGTGGTCGTGTCTGATGCGATATTTCTATATCTTATAATTAAGTGCAAGTATACACTATCGTATGCAAGTAATAAAGAGACTAAATAAGTTAGATGTCGAACCCACAGGGATAATTTCTTCTTTTTAACCAATTACTAAAATTATATCTTTCTAATAATTATTCAGATAAATAAAAATCTAAGAATTACTATAGAAAATATAAAGGCAAAAACACAATGCAAAAAGATTTAAGTGATAGCAATATAGAAAAAACCTAAGATTAATATTATTCCTCAATATGTTTTCTAATAATCAATCTTCTAATATTTAACTCCCTTAATCTTTGTTATTGATCAAGATACTAATGTATTCACAAGCCTCTTCCAAGGTCATGCAAGTATACCTTAATTTACTAAATACCTATATTTCTATGGTACTTGTAATAAATTAAGACTCATTAAGATTAGGTCTTATTGATCATACATGCCAATTAGCTATATTCCTATCCTAAATTGAAACTTGCATATGTAACATTGAATGTTACTCTACAATCATGCATCAAATTACCTAGGTCTAAATATTATGATTCCTCTTCTGAGTTTATCAATAATATTACCAACTCATTCACCATATATTGACCAGATATATTGAAGCATTAAAATCAAGTAATTTGAATATCAAAGAACTAAGTTTATTAAATATTCAAAAGATATGGCAATTAAGCACACATATTGAGTTCAAGTATTAACCCTAAAAAATAAGTTTAGCTCATGGTTACAAGAGAACAGCAGTAAAAATAATAATAAACCATGATACAATCAATAGCAAACCGATATAGACGTTGAATTGCTCTTAATTGCGCTGCCTAAAATACTATTGATGCCGAAGAATGCCTTGAATCTCTCTCTAAAGTTGCTTCAATAAAACTCCTATTGCTCTCCAAGACTCGTGCTCTGTATTCTTGGTGTTCTTGAATTGCTCTAGGTTGCTCTTGGATTCTTGGCTTCCTCTTGACGTATAGGAACGAGTAGCTTTTTATAAGGATTGATATGAGCTTGAAAATCTCAATTCTCGTCGGACTAGGACTCGCGCTACCGCTAGGGCGCTATGCAGTTGTCGCTGGGACGATGCGTGAAAAAGGCTTCACCGCTAAAGCGATGGGTTGATGGCGCTGGGGCTCTGTCTCGTTGTTGGAGCGGTAAAGGTTTGGCGTTGGGGCGCTAGATGCGACTTAAACAAGTCATTTTTTTATTTCAATCACTATTCCAGAGCTGGGACGATAATCCTTGTGGCGTTGGGGCTATGGACACATACTTTTGAAAACCTTGCGTTTTAGTCCCTATTTTCGCTCCTTTTGCATTCTTTCTTTAAATTTAGTTCAAGTCCCTATAAATAACAATAATGCACATAAATAGCCATTTATTCTCATAAAACCATAAAATATCAATAATAAAAACATGAGAAAATATATGAAAAATTTGCCTTTATCAGTGCCTTTATCAATTATACATGCATGTGCTTTGGCATTGACATCTTGGAACCGCCTGCATGAGGGATCAATTCTGAATCAAATTAGGACACTTAGAAGAAAAAATGAAGGGCTGCTAACAGGTGGTTCTCGGGTGGACATATTATAGTTGAATTAGCTTGAGAGGGTCTTGAAAATATTGCTTCTAAAAGAAGAGTAAACTAGTATCAAAGGGCATGGATTAAATGGTTAAAGTGTAAGTGAGTGTGTGTGTGGCGGGGGATGGAAGGGATAAGATTTCCAATTATTTCCACTATAAAGCCTCTAATCGATGAGCAAAAATAATTATCTATGGATTTTTTTATGATTCAAGAAGTTGGTGTTTATCAAGAGAGTAGATTTCCAATATAATTTGCAGCTACTTTAGTGAGCTTTTCCACTCGGTCAAGCCATAAATGCGTAAAATGGATAGGTTGTTCAATGATCATCCTTCCAGGCTTTCCTTCAAATTAGTTAGTATTTTATAGGAGCCTTTTTCGACTACTAAGGTTTATAACGCAGTTTTTTCCATGAGCCTCATAAGACCCCTGGTCCGGATGGGTTCCATGCCGCTTTCTACCAACATTACTGGGACATTGTGGGAGTAGATGTGACTACATTCTATCTTGATGTTCTTAATGGCTCGGAACCATTAGAGGCTTGTAAATAAGACTAATGTAGTCTTGGTTCTAAAGGTTAGCTCATCGTAAGTGATTAAAGAATTTAAACCAATTAGCATTAGAAAAGTTTTGTAGTTTACCTGTTATTTAAGATATAATTTTTATTTGATTGAAGTCAAATTTTTTAAATTTTGTTAATTAAATATATGTCACGTTAACCATTTTACCTTTATTGTAATTTTAATATTTTTTTCTTATTTTATCTTCTATTTTTTTTATAAATGAATTAAAAACATAAAATTTTAAATAATTAATTATGAAAAAAAATATTTATAATAACAATAATAGTTTAAAAAAACTATATTGTAATTAAATAATATAAATTATTTAATTAATTGACTTTTTATTTTTTTATAAATTAATTAAAATAATTAATTTAAAAATAAGTTAAAAAGTAAAATATAAAAATTTAATATAAAAGAAATTTTAAAAAAAAGCAAAAGGCGCATGCGTAAGGCGCGCGCCCAACCGTGCGCCCCAAGCATACGCCTAGCACAGCCAAGCCAAGCTTGGGTGCATGCCTGCGCCCCATGAGCCCAAGCTTTGGTTTTCTTCTTAATAAATTTTAAAAATAAAATAAAATAAATAGTAAAAAATAAATTAAAAACAAAAATTTTCTTTTTTTTATTAAATTAATAAAAAAACTATATTGTAATTAAATAATATAAATTACTTAATTAAATAACATTTTATGTTTTATAAATAAATTAAAATAAAATTTTAAAAATAAGTTAAAATAAAATTAAAAATAAAAAAGCAAAGCCTTGAGGCGCATGCGTAGGGCGCGCACCCAAAGCATGCACTTGCAAGACTTTACTTGGGGCACATACATGTGGTACGCGCCCCATGCGCCCGCAACCTTTTTTTTTTTTTATTTTATTTTATTTAAATAGGTAATATATTAAACAAAATATACTAATTTTTCTCATTTTACCCCTCACAAATAATATCTCGCACTATTTTTTTTTCACTCTCAAAAGTCTTAAAACCGACTCTCTCATCTTAAAAGCTCTCTCTCTCTCAACATAACTTACACCCATCTTTCTTAGATCTATTATCAATTTTAAAGATCTTTCTTAGATCTGGCGATATTTTGAAGATTTAGTTGAAGTTGAAAACTAATAGGCTTATTTTATTTTTTTTAATTAGAAGTAATGTTTATATTTATATTAAAAATAAGTGTAATAGATGAAAAATGAATGACTGCAAATGAATATTTATATCAAAAATTATAAATTTCAAACTCCACGGTTAACACGGGCGGTGCGTCGGATGCAAATGGGTGCATGCGCGACTGTTGTTGGGGCGCCGCCTGGTGCTCGTGCACACACTAGGGCGCAATAAGGCACTCATGTAGGGTGCACAATAGGCGCTTATATAGATATATATTTGTATATTTATAAATATTTATATATTCAACTTTATTTTTAATTTAGTTGTATATATAATTAAACTAAAATTACATTGTATTTTTTCAGGTGCCGCTGATTATGTCACAAATTTCAACATTATATGCTTTGGGGGAAGATGAGAGAGTTGTAGTAATAGTTTTAAAAGATACATTGAATATCAAAATATGCACATGATACTTCTAAAAAATATTAGATATAAAGCGTTGTTGAGAAGAATTTGTCATCTTCTAGAAGTTGATCAGGTGCATTATAAAGTAACTCTCAAGTTTGAGGTTTCTTCAAGTACTATAAAGTTGAGACCTATTCCACTTGAATATGACGACGATACAATATCGTGGTTGAGCTTACATAATAATATAGCTACACCTCTTTATATAACAGTAGATGCTCGAGGACCTGAAAGTAATGCAGAAGCACCCATGGAGTAAAAATAAGGTTATGCTAAGCAATTCACATTGGTAACTTCTATGTATATTTCAAATCCCTCGAAGAATTATCATTATTCTCATCTGATATTCAACGAACAACCAGACTACACATATTATAATAGTCAGATATATGAAGATATTGGCGTTGATATTGGCTATGATATTGGTCAAGATGTTGGATATATTGTAAGTAATGAGGAAAAAAATGAGGAACATTATTAGAATGATAATTATGGTTACGATGTTGGTTATGAGGTTGATGATGATGGGAGAAATGATGATAATGATGATGATGAGGATGAGGATGAGGATGATGATGATTATAAAGAGACTGGGGATAGAAATGATGATGCTGGTGATGATGATGAGAATAATGATAATGATGATAATGAGAGTGATAATGATGGTGATGATAATAATGATTATAGAAGAGAAGAAATGGTTAAGGTAGAAAACTCATTTCAGTTTCAGCCTGAAATACCACCATTTGACTTGACTATATCAGAAAAAATACGTTCTACTGCGATTGATGATATATTTGTTAGAAAATTATACAACAATAAAGATGAAATTCATGAAGCTATAAGTATGATTGCACTGAAGGGTAAATGGAGCTTTAGAGTTTACAAATTCACCAAAACTCGTTTTGCGTTGAAATGCGATGATGACAGCTGTAAGTGGAGATTATGGGTAGTGTTGATGTGCATTATGAGGGTTCTGAATCAACTCAAGAAGGTGAACTGAGCATAAAAGAGGCTTCAGATGAGCCAATAACAAGAGTTAAGGCAAAACAGCTTCAAAGGGCCATAAGTAGTCAGATTGGAGTTATTGAAGCTTCTATGGCTTAAAAACTTGTGATCTGAATGAGAATGGACCAAAGGTGTTTATTTGTCATCAATTAGAGCTTGGGACGTGATCTAGAGGCTGTTGGCGACTTTAGGTTTAAAGAATCAGATGAGAGCCTTATTTGCATGCTTTTAGGTTTAAGTTACTTCTTTTTGAACCTATTTCTATTATTTTGCTTATCTCACTCTATTTTCATGTATTTGGGCATTTTTAAAACATGTTTAGTTTTATTTTAAGTTGTTAAGTCAGTTTGAGCTTATTTGAGTTATTTTGGGCTTTTTAAGCCAATTAGGTAAAATTAGGTTTTTTTTTCATCTTATAAGCCTATATAAGGCATCTTAAACTTCTTGTAGAGGTAGCTGCCTCCATTTTTAATTAGATGCACAAAAATAAGAACTTTGCTCTCTCAAAATTGTCTACTTAAGTTTTCTAACTCTTGAAGATAGTTACTGACTTATCACTCTTTGATCACCAAAAGTGTTATGTCAAAATCCTAAATTGATCTTTGTGGCGTCCATATGACTTATCAAGGTTTCTTTTTAGTTCTAGCCTTCATCTTACGTACAATTTATTTGTTATAACCTAAACAGTTAAAGAAAGACCAACAAAAATCTGACACCACCCTAATCTTGAAATAAGATTTTGTTTATATTTTGAATAATCTATTTTGAAGATCAAGGCGCGTCATCTTGGTATCAAAGCATAGGATTTCAGTATGCAAATGAAGTGTCAGATATTGAAGGTCTCTTGCTATTTTTGTCTAATATATTATTGTGGGGGGTTATCCAACAGCTTGGGTCTCTATTATTTGAGGTTAGTAGTTTTTGAATTGCAACTCTAAAGCATTAAAGTTAATTTTTAGTAGTTTGTAGACTGATGATAATTTGGCTGAGTTGAGTTGTTTCTGAACCTAGAAATTATGAATTTGAGTCATTTGTTGCTATTTGATCCTACTAGTGGTATTAAACTTAATATACTATCATTTAGAGGTACTAGTTCTCCTGAAGAGTATTTGGAGTGGGTTTAGAAGGTAGAAAATGTATTTGATTGGCATGAGTACCCTGAGGCAAAGAAATGTAAGGTAACAGTACTTAAGTTTACAGATTATGCAATTTTGTGATAAGAAACCTTAAAAGCTCAACAAAGAAGGGATGATGAAGAAGAAGTTACTAGTTGGCCACTTATGAAAAGATTAATGAAGAAGAGATTTGTTTCTGATTACTATAAATATAAACAAGAATTATACATAAAACTCTAGATTTTGTGGCAAGGTTCCTTGAGTGTGGAAGAGTATGTGAAAGAATTTGAGCTATTACTGATTCGTTGTGATTTGAATGAACCTCAAGAGTAAACACTAGATAGATTTCTTGATGGATTGAGGAAGGACATAGCTAATGTTGTTGAGTTACAACCCTTCATATTTCTTGAGGATGTCATAAAACTTGCAACTAAAGTAAAAAGACAACAAAAATGAGGAGGTATCCATATAAGGTCAACTACATTAAGTAATACAAAGGCTGTTTCTTCACCTTCCTAGATATGGAACACACCTAAATAGGATAAGAAAGTGTAGTTCAATAAGAGGAATGCTAGTTCAAGTTCTTTGAAGGGAAAGGAGAAGGTATTTGAATCTCAACTTCCTAGAAGGTCTCAAGACATCAAGTGTTTCAAGTACTTGGAAAATGGGCATATTGCTTCTGAATGTCCAAATAAGAGGGTGATGGTTCTACATGGAAAGCATAGAGAGCTTGTAAGTAAAGATGAGGCCAAAACAGAAGAGGAATCTAAGGTAGAAGTGACTGAACAAGAAGAAGATTTGGAGCCAATGGAGTGGAATTTATTAATTATTCAAAGGATTTTGAGTGCTGAAGTTGATATTGGTTTGGAACAATGCGAAAAAATCTTTCATACAAGATGTCAAATCCGAGATAAGGTTTGTGCTAGATCATTGATAATGGTAGTTGTACCAATGTTGCATCCACTACTTTAGTGGAAAAATTAGGATTAACTACTGTTCTATATCCCAAACTATACAAATTGCATTGGCTTAATGACAAGGGGGAGATTCAGGTTACAAGACAAGTTCGCGTGCTGTTCTCCATTAGAACCTTTTATGATGAGGTTTTATGTGATATAGTTCCTATGATAGCAAGTCATGTGTTATTAGGACATCTATGGTAATTTGATAATGATGCGACTTATAATAGGCGAATGAACACTTATTCATTTGTGCTGAATTGGAAGAAAGTGAATTTGATGTCATTGAATTCTCCATAAGTTAGAGAAGATCAGTTGCAGAATCAAAGGAAGATGGTGGAATCGGGTAAAAGGCTGATGCTAGCCAAAAAAGGAGATGTTGAACAAGCACTAGCTTCTGTAGGGGTTATTTTCATGGCTTGGGCAAAGCCTTTATTGCAAGTGGAGGCTGAATTTGCCAAGGTAAGTTGTAGAGTTACTTGAAGAGTTCAAAGATGTATTTTCGAAAAAGCTGCCATTGGGATTACCACCTATTCGAAGGATAAAGCATCAAATTGATTTGGTTCTTAGAGCTTCACTTCCTAATAAACCAGCATATAGATGTAATCCGGAGGAAGCAAATAAGATCCAAAGACAGGTTGGTGAACTCTTAGAGAAGGGTTATGTGCGTGAGTCATGAGTCGCTTAGTCGTTGTTCTGTACCAACTTTGCTTGTTCCAAAAAAGGATAGTACCATGAGAATTTGTGTGGATGGCCAAGCTATCAATAAGATAACGATTAAGTATCGATTCTTTATTCTTAGACTTGATGATATACTTGATGAATTGCATGGTGCTATTTATTTTTCTAAAGTTGATTTGATGAGTGGATATCACCAAATTAGGATGAAAGAATATGATTAATGGAAAACAGCCTTTAAAATTAAGCATGGATTGTATGAGTGAATGGTGATGCCGTTTGGGCTTTCTAATGCACCTAGTACATTTATGAGGCTTATGAATCATATTTTGAGGAAGTTTAATGGGCTGTTTGTTTTGGTCTATTTTGATGATATCCTGATCTGTAGTAAAACTTTTGTTGATTACGTGAGGCATCTTAGGGCAGTATTTGAGACCTTGCATGATGCTAAGTTGTATGAAAAACTCAAGAAGTGTTATTTTTGCCAAAATAGTGTTATCTTTCTTGGGTATATTGTTTCTAGTAGTGGAATTAAGGTTGATGATGAGAAGGTTAAGGCAATTTACGATTGGCCTAAACCTACTAGTGTTATTTTAGCCTCTTTCTATAGGCAATTTATTAAATATTTTAGTTCTATTGTTCGCCTATTAAAGAGTGTTTGAAAAAGCAGAATAAGTTTAGGTGGGATGAGAATGCACAGAAGGTATTTGAGCTGATTAAAAAAAAATTATGTTCTGCTCTTTTTTTAGCAATTCCTGATTTTGTTAAAATGTTTGAAATAGAGTGTGATGCTTCTGGGCTTGGTATTGGGGCTTTTTTTACGCAAGAAAAGCGGCCAATTGCACTCTTTAGTAAGAAGCTGAATAGGGCACGTTTAAACTACTCTATTTATGACAAAGAGTTTTATGCATTGATTTGGGCTCTCGAGGTATAGCAACATTAACTATTACCAAAAGAGTTCATTATTCATACTAACTATGAATCTTTAAAGTATCTTAAATGGTAGAACAAGCTGAATAGAAAATATGCTAAATGGGTAGAATTCATGGAGCCATTTTCTTATGTCATAAAATACAAGAAGAGGCAAACTAATGTCATTGTTGATGCACTTTCTAGGAGGTATTCATTGATTTCTATGTTAAATGCAAAGCTCTTGGGTTTTGAACAGGTAAAAGAACAATATATTAGTGATTTATACTTTGTTAATATGGTGTCTGAATGTGCTAAAGGAGCTTGTGATAGGTTCTTTATGCATGATGGTTACTTATTCAAGTTGGGCAGAATGTGTATACCTTCAGGATCTTTGCGTGAGTTTCTTATGTGTGAGGCTCATGGTGGTGGTCTTAGTGGTCATTTTGGGGAGAAGAAAACTTATGAGCTACTGAAAGAACACTTCTTTTGGCCTAATATGTTATGGGATGTTCATAAAGTGGTTGAAAGATGTGTTATTTGTAAGAAAGCTAAGGGTCAAGAGAATGCATATGGGTTGTATATGTCTTTACCTATCCCAGAGCAACCATGGATGGATATTAGTATGGATTTCGTGCTTGGATTACCTAGAACACAACGTGGAAAGGATTCAGTGATGGTTGGAGTTGATCGGTTCTCCAAAATGTCCCACTTTATTCCTTGTAACAAAATTGATGATGGTATTCATATTGCCGATTTATTTTTTAAGGAAATTGTATGTTTGCATGGAATCCTTAAAAGCATTGTCTCCGATACAAAGTTCTTAAGCTACTTTTAGAAGACTCTTTGGAAGAAACTTGGAATGAAGCTGCTTTTTAGTACTGCATGTCATCCCCAAACTGATGGAAAAATTGAGGTCGTGAACCGTACTCTATCTTCTTTTTACGGGCCATTATAAACAAGAACTTAAAGAGTTGGGATACTTGTTTTCCTATTGTGGAGTTTGCATATAATCGTACTGTGCATAGTATTTTAAAATTCTCACCATTTGAGATTTTGTATGGATTTAATTTATTTGTTCCTATTGACCTTGTTCCTATTCCAATTGATGAGAGGACTTCTATTGATAGGGTTAAGAAGGCAGAATTAATGAAGAAGCTTCATGAGCAGATTCAAATTCATATTAAGGAGAAAACAGCTAAGTATGTTAAGCATGCTAACAAAGGACAAAAAATTATTAGCTTTGAACCTAGTGATCTTGTTTGGATTCATCTTAGTAAGGGAAGATTTTCCAGTAAACAGAAGTCCAAGTTGATGGACCTTTTCGAGAAATAGAAAAGGTGAATAGTAATGCTCATAAAGTTGATCTTCTAGGTGATTACAATATTTCAGCTACTTTTAATGTTAAGGACTTATCTCTTTATTTGGAAGATCGAGAAGATTCTGATTTAAGGGCAAATTGTTTTCAGCCCAGGGGAGATGATGTGCATCATAAGGGTTCTAAATCAACTCAAGAATGTGAATTGAGCATAAAATAGGCTTCAGATGGGCCAAAAATAAGAGTTAAGACCTAAAAGCTTCAAAGAGCCATAAGTAGTCAGATTTGAGCTATTAAAGCTTTTATAGGCTTGAAAACTTGTGATTTGAATGAGAATGGACCAAAGGTGTTTATTTGTCTTCAATTAGAGCTTGGGACGTGATCTAGAGGCTGTTGGCAACTTTAGGCTTAAAGAATCAGTTGAGAGCCTTATTTGCATGCTATTAGGTTTAAGTTGCTTCTTTTTATACCTATTTTCATTATTTTGCTTATCTCACTCTATTTTCATGCATTTGGGCATTTTTAAAACATATTTAGTTTTGTTTTAAGTTGTTAAGTCAGTTTAGGCTTATTTGAGTTGTTTAGAGCTTTTTAAGCCAATTAGGTAAAATTAAAATTTTTTCTCATCTTGTAAGCCTATATAAGGCATCTTAAACTTCTTGTAGAGGTAGCTGCCTCAGTCTTCAATTGGATTCACAAAAATAAGAACTTTTCTCTCTCAAAATTATCTTCTTAAGTTTTTTAACCTTTGAAGATAGTTACTGACTTATCACTCTTTGATCACCAAAAGTGTGGTGTCAAAATCTTAAATTAATCCTTGTGGCATCCATATGACTTATCAAGGTTTCTTTTTAGTTCTATCCTCCATCTTACTTACAATTTATTTATTAAAATTCAGCCTAAACACTTAAAGAAAGACCAATAAAAATCAGACACCACCCTAATCTTGAAATCAGATTTTGTTTATATTTTGAATAATCTATTTTAAAGATCAAGACACATCAAGTGTCGACAAAATGGTGACATTTTTTTATCGTAAGGTGAGTAGATACATACAGAGCATACTTGTGTTTTGAGTCAATTATGGGATGGTCACCAGCAAGTCAAGAGCCAAATTATTGCTATAGTAATAAAAAATAAGTTTACATCGGTCAATAGAAATTATAGACCGAAAGACATTTAAGCAGACATACGTGAAGAATTCGGTGTTCAGATAATGTATACTATATCTTGGCGAGCTAGGGAATGAGCATTAAGATTGATAAGAGGTGCTCCAGAGGATTCGTTCATATTGCTTCCTGCATACAGCTATGTGTTGCAACAAAATAACCCAGGTACAGTTACTCATTTGAAAACTGACCCAGATAATCACTTCAAGTATATCGTTTTGGCGTTATGACCCTGTATTAGAGGTTTTAATTCATCAATTCGACTGGTGATTGCAATGGATGGAAAGTTTTTGAAAACTTCCTATCTTGGTACAATGTTTGTGGCCTTTTGTAAAGATGGAAACAATCATATTTTTCCATTGGCTTAGGGAATTACTGACTCAGAAAATGATACTTCTTGGGAGTAGTTTATGGTTAAACTGTGGGGTATAATTATAGACCATCGGAGTTTTGTCTTTATATCTGATCGACACACCAGTATTGAGAGGGCTATACGAGGTGTGTTTCCTCATGCATATCATGGGATTTGCATCTATCATTTAAAAGGAAATTTGATGACAAAATACAAGTTACCATCAAAAAATTCTAAAAATAGGTATACCTATTTGCTTACTTCATTGCTGTCAAGGCTTATCGTGTCCCTGAAAGTCAGCAGCCATGAATTCGGTACCCTACAAAATCAAACAATACCAGTTAATGTATTGACTTGTTAAACTTTGTACCCAATGTAATTTAGGTTTAAAATGTACCATACTCTGTCATGCATCCTCAGAGATCTTAGCTGGCTTAAACTATTGCACCAAAAGAGATATCTAATGCAAGATATTTTCTTCGGCCTTATCAATCTTGGCAGAAAGCTCTGAGTTAACCTTATCAATCCTGGTAAATAGCCTTTTTTCAAGATCATCCATCCTCTTCTCTAGGACATGATACTGTGATGATGACACGCCGGACTCAAACTATACATAAGTAATTATAATAAATTTTCACAAGTTAATACTCATCAATAACATAAATAATTATAATTCAAAGAAAAAAAATAAATTATTATACCATTGATTCAGTCTTTGGCGGGGCTTAAAATTCGTAGTCAAACTGAAGATCATCAGTGAATTGGGTGTCCAAAATTTCAACTTTCTCCAACTTAAGACTCACTCTCCATTTTTCAGATGGAATGCACAAGTTTGCTGCTACGCGATAGTTCACACTCTTCTTATGCTTGTGGAGCACCAACTTCCTATGAATTTTCAAAGCCTTTATAATATTTTAGATTTATTAATCATTTTTAAAAAAAATAACAAAAGTTATAAGAAATTATATCTATTTTTTGTTGAACATAAAATCATACCCCATTATACGACGCTTTCGTATAATGGGGTGCCTGTACCAAACCAATTTAGAATATGCGAAAAATAGTCTCTATTCCTGTAAGCAAATAGCTCCCCACATCTCGTGATCGTCTCGTAAATCCACACCTGAGATGACAATAAATAAAAAAATTAATATATCAACAAGATAATTTTTTCTATATCTCAATATGATAATAAATCAAAAAAATAGAATTACTCACCAAGAATGCTTGACTAAATAAGTATAAGTTATATAATTCCTTATCCAAAGCCCCCACTTTTTTAACATTCACTAACTTTTTAATTGGAGCCGTGCATAAACTATTGTAGAGTATAGTCCATGCAATCGTGCCCCAAGGTAAGCATTAAACTCATCTAGATTATTTACTAGACGAAGTACAAAATATTGTATGGCTCTATTTCAATCACATGGCATTAACAATTTATAAAATATATAAAATAGACACATTTTTACTGCATCTACATCATCATCAAATGTAACGCTCACGAACCACGGATCTAAATCCTTGTAAGTCAATTCACTTTTACCCGAAAAATATTTATGACATAGTCTATCACCTAACTCACTCACTACGGGATAATCCCTCATCCTCAAACCAGTAATCAAATAAAATTTTAGACGAGAGAATCTAATACATATTTTGCCTATATAGAACCATAATTCTTCATATAAATTTTTGGTATGTACGAATCTTAATAAAATCTCATATGTTAAAATATTTGAGAATAGTATATCTGATACATTCAAAAAATAACAAAAACATGTGGTTCTAAATATTTCTACTATAAGTCAATTTTTCTTTTATATTTTATATAACCCATAACCTCGAATAAGCATCTACGTTCGCTCGGTAAAAAATATCTTCGAAAATTACATAGTATTTTAAAACATTCTCGTTCCTGAAAAAATTAAAAAAACTTATTAGCATATAATATTCAAAAAAATTATTATCAACATATAACTAACTATTAAATAAAGATAAAAAAATTACAATTAACCAAAATAATATATATAATTTTGACAAAACAATTTTAAATTATTAAATTAAATAATTATCAAAACAATTTAAAATTATAAAATTAAATAATTATTAATAAATAAAATGATATATTTTTAAATTAATAAAAAGATAAAAAAAAATTTAAATTACCACGTGTAGCCCGCACCTGCCGTCGGGGGCATGCCACGCCGTGGGGCTCGAGTTGTGGGGCGCAGCCCACATTGTCGAGCGCTCATCACACCATGGGGCGCACACCCAACGGCGTGCCATAGTGCACACCCAACGGCATGCCGCAACGTACTTCTACGCACTTGTCGCGTGAAGCATATTCACCGCGGGTATAAGCATGCGTCGACATGTGTCTCACAAAAACAAATTGTCGAAATCTGCCATTTCCAGCCATTTTTTATTTTACATATATTTTTAACTTCTTTTTCACACTATATTTATACATTTCTAACAATTAATTACAAAAACTACTCAAAATCATAAAAACTAAATTTAATAAATAAACTTACCAATTTTCTTCCTTTTTGATTTTTTTAATTTCATAATAAATTATTTTAACTTTAATCTTCAAAATCTCTTGTTTTTATAGTCGGTCTGAAAAAAATTTAAGACAAATTTGTAAGTCATGAGAGAGGGAGAGAGGAGTGTGGTGTTAGAGAGAAAAATGAGGTTCTAAGAATAAGGGTGAAGTGGTAAGAAAAAATATAATATAATTAATACAGATTTTGACTTCGTCAAAATAAAAATTTTATTATTTTTTTTTATCAACTACGGAAATTTTCCATTACCTTTGCAACATTATTTATAAGAGTATTGCCAAGGTTCTCGCCAGCCATCTGAAACTGGTGCTACCTAATATTATCTCGGAGAATAAAAGTGCTTTCTTACCTAAGAGGTTAATTTATGACAATATTGTTTATGGCTTCGAGCTTATGCATTCTCTTCAAAAGAGATTAGGTTTTGTGGGCTCTATGCCATTAAAGTTAGATATGAGCAAGGCTTATGATAGGATGGAGTTATATTTCCTATTGTTTATACTTCACCTATTTGGATTCCCAGAGGGATGGTCTCGTCAGATCTATAATTATCTGTCATCTGTAGAGTTCTCCTATGTGATTAATGGCTCAGTCACTGGTTCTGTAAAACCTTCCCGTGGGTTGAGATAGGGGTGCCTTTTATCTATGTTTTTGTTCTTGATTTGTATCGAGAGATTCTCATATCTACTTAATAAGGCTGAAGGAAGTAGAAGGATGAGTTGTTTTGCTTGCACATGTAACGGTCCGAGAGCTAATCATCTGTTCTTTATAGTTGACAGTCTCATATTCTACCGAGCTATTATTTCAAACTGTTTATCTATTTTAGAAGTTATTTCCACTTACGAAGAGGTTTCTGGTCAGCAAATAAATTTGAAGAAATCCTTGATCATATACAGACTGTGGTACCCAACAAGATAGAATGACAGCTTTACAGATCACTGGTACTGAGACACATGCTATATATTTGGGTCCATCTTCTCTTATTGGTAGGAATAAAAGGTGCTTATTTCAGTATATTATAGATATGGTCTAGAGTAGACTACAGGCGTGGAAGACAAACATTATTAGTGGGTGGAAAAGTTGTTCTCATTCAGGCAATGGTGCAGGCAATCACAACATACGCTATGTCAATATTTCGTTTACCTTCCTCAGTTATTGATAAGCTGCTATGACTAAAACATTCTGGCGGAGGTCTGATAGAGATGTTAAGGAAATTAACTAGAGTCGATGGGATTTGATTTGTCGTTCTAAACTGGAAGGAGGATTTGGTATCAGAGACTTGGCAACTTTCAATCAAACTTTGTTTGTTAAGAAGGGGTGGGGAATCATTAGCTTCCAAAACTCTTAAAGCTAAGCATTTTCTTGAAGCTTTAAACGGGGACTGGTGGTTCTTTTCTTTGGCATTCACTTTTATGTGGGAGGGATATTCTTAAATTGGGAGTTAGGTGGCGAGTGGAATTTGGGACCTCTATAGCCTTGTTTACAGACCATTGGATACCGCAACCTCCATCTTTTAAAACTCACTCTTAGTTATGGAAATGTCCTTTATAAGGTTTCAGATTTAATCCTTCGTAGTTGTGGTTGGAATATCTCTTTGCTACAATCCCTTTTTTGGGATGTGGATGTCCATCTAGTCTTTTCTCTCTCGGTTGGTTCATTTGGTGGTTTCAACATAATAATGTAGTGTTTGTAGTAAATAAAATTTTTTGTTTTAATAAAATAAATAAAAGTCAAATTGTCTTATTCATAATTACATTTATAAGGATAGAAGATTATTTCAAATCCTCATTATGATAAATCTTAAATTGATATGCTGCAATCTTTTTACTATCCTCAACCTTCAAACTCAACACGTGTGGGTACGTGAATTTTTTCTAAATTTTTAAAATCACTAATACCCAAATATGAGATAATGATAATAATCAAATTCTTTTTTCACATTAGAATACGTAAAAGGAATTTTCTGGTTATATTTATTGTAATTTTTTTACTACTCCATACCTCCTATATATATCAAAATTTTCTTTGGGTATTTTAAATTAAATTATGATTATGAAATTAGAGTTTGATTAGGATTTGAGCTAGTAGAGAGACTGTAAGACCTATGGGTTTCCTAACTCTAACTTAAAAGGCATAGTCCTTATTATCTCATAATACACTAATTTTTCTAAGTTAACACCAGGTTATTCCACTAAAAGTCAATTGTTATACTCTGGTAACCCATGTTATTAAGTAAATGCTCATTTAATTAAAACTCTTTTAAATTAAATCGGGCTTGGTCTTTAGACCAATAATAACCACTTAATTAACTCTCTAATTAATTTTCATAATTAAAGTTAAGCCATGAAAAAAATGTCATACCTCTTTAATTATTTATTTATCATTAAGTCACTGAATGCCCTAATTATCACTTTTATTATGTCTATAAATGTAAATAAATTTACAAATAAATATTATTATTCAATAAATAATTTATTGAATAAACTATGATCACAGATTCTAATGATCAAGTATTGTAAATAGCTTAGGTGGACCTTATTTATTAGATTCCATCTTGCAAATATATGTTCCTACGACCCATGAAATTATATCTCTAAGCTATCGAAGTTTTGACCGTTTATATGGATCTCACTCCATGATAACTCAAAAGATATAATGCATGAATGTAAGTTCATTACCTGCTTAGGATTAAGATCAATTAAGCTTATTAAAACTTTTGTGAATTAAGATCTACGACATTTAGTTAACCAGATTAAAATTTACAATAGTCTCGTTCAATGTAACATATACACTAATTTTTCTACTCGAAGTCCTTACTTCAATGATCAAGGTAAATCATTCACTATAAGGAGGAGAAAAACTACAACTTTACATAGTGAAATGCCTTTTTTTATTAATGGCTGTGAACTAGATTTAATTTATAAAGAACTTGTGATCTATACCCTCTGTATTAGCATCATATGCCTAATACATAGATCACATACTTTATAAATATGGGTTCATCAATGTATGCTCAATTATATATATGAATAAACCTTATTAATCTAATAAAATATTATTACACATGTTTTAAGGGCATAAAATAACGTAAAACATTTAACAATCTCCCACTTACCCTAAAGCACATTGGGCATCTGTCGAACTCCCATGTCATATATATGAGTTTTAAAACACTTTACTGGCAATGATTTGGTAAATGGATCCACTAGATTTTCTGTAGATGCAGTCTTGGATACCATAACTTCACTCTTTTGCACAAGCTCCCATACCAAATGGTATTTTCTCTCAATGTATTTTTCTTTCTTATGGTATCTTGGTTCCTTAGATTATACTACAACTCTGCTATTATCATACTAAATAACAATGGGCATCTTAACACTAGATATCACTTCAAGTTCTATAAGAAACATGCGGAGCTATACAGCCTCTTTTGCAGCTTTTGACACAGTTACATAATCAGCTTCCATAGTATAGTCTGCGATGCATGATTGCTTTACACTCCTCCAACATATAGCCTCACCACCTAAAGTAAACACATATCCTGAGATAGATCTCCGGGCATCCTTATCTGTTGGGAAATTTGAATCTGTATACCCAATAGGTATAAGATCCTCACTGGAATACACAAGCATATAATCTTTCATTCTCCAAAGGTACTTAAATATATATTTTACTGCAGTTCAGTGTTCTGGTCCTGGATTAAATTGATATATGCTGACCATACCGACTACATAACAAATACCTGGCCTAGTACATAGCATTGCATACATGAGACTTCCTATTACTAATGCATAAGGAATTTCTCTCATGTGATCTATCTTTTTAGGAGTTTTTGGGGCACTGATTCTTGGATAGATCATATCCATGTCTAAAAAGAAGTGATCCCTTTTTGGATTCATGTATAGCAAACCTAACTAGAATTTTATCTATATATGCAGTTTAAGATAATGCTAACATCATATTTTTACGATCTCGCAATAGCTTAATTCCAAAGATGTAACTAGCTTTACCTAATTCCTTCATATCAAATTGGTTAGATAACCAAATTTTAACTGATGATAATGCACTTATATCATTTCTAATGAGTAGTATATCATCTATATACAGGACTAGAAAAATCACCAACCGCTCATCTATCTTCTTGTAAACACAAGGTTCATCGGGATTTAGATCAAAATCAAACGATTTGATTGCTGGATCAAATTAGATATTCTATGATATAGAAGCTTGTTTAAGCCCATAGATAGATTTTTGTAGTTTACAAACCATATGCTTTTGGTCTGTTGCTATAAAATAATCTGGTTGTATCATATAGATACTTTCTTCAAGATTGCCATTAAGAAAGGCAGTCTTGACATCTATTTGCCAAATCTCATAATCAAGATTTGTTGTAATGGATAAGAGAATTCTAATAGACTTAAGCATGTTTACTGATGAAAATGTCTTCTCATAATCGATACCTTCTTTCTGAGTGTACCATTTAGAAACAAACCTAGCTTTGAAGGTTTCTATCTTCCCATCTACTTATCTCTTTCTCTTGTAGACCCATTTACACCCTATGGGTTTTATCACTTCAAGTTTCTCTACAAGTTCCCAGACTCTATTGGAATACATGGAATCCATTTCTGATTTCATAGCTTTATACCAATGGTTTGTATCTTTATCAACCATTGCTTCATCATAGCTAGTGGGATCTAGTTCATGCTCATTAGAGACTGCCTAAAAGGACTCTCCAATTAACATGTACCTAGTTAGATGTCTAATAATCCTCCACTATAATGAAGTACCGGTGGTTATTGTTCTGCAACTGGCTCTAGTTGGTTATTATAATCTAGATTGGGAATTAACTCATTGATTTTATCAAGCACAATATTAGAGTTCTCAGATAACTCATCAAGAATTATCTTACTCCTGGGCTTAAAGTAAGATAATTCTTTCTTGAAAATATAGTCTTCTTCAAGAAAGATTGCATTAGTGCTAACTAATTAATTATTATCTTGAGAACTATAGAAAATACTTCATCTTATTCCTTTGGGATAACCAACAAACAGACAAACTTCTGACTTAGATTCCAACTTGTCTATCTTCCCTTTTAGCACATAAGCTGGACAACCCCATATATGTATGTGACGTAAACTTAATTTACATTCTATCCATATTTTCAGAGGTGTTTTAGGGACTGACTTAGATGGAATTAAGTTAAGAAGATACATGGTTGTTTCTAAGGCATAATCCCAAAACGAGATAGGTAAAGTTGAATAACTCATCATTAACCTCACCATTTCAAGAATAGCTTTATTTCTCATTTCTGCTACACCATTTTGCTAGGGTGACCCTGGTGCAGTCAACTAGGATAATATCTCATTGTTTAACAAATAGGTCCCGAACTCATTATAGAGGCATTTGCTACCTCGATCAGATCAAAGTACATTTATGTTTTTTTCTAATTGCTTTTCTACTTCTGTTTGAACTCCTTAAATTTATCAAATATCTCAGACTTATGACGCATTAAGTACACATAACCAAATCTAGAATGATTATCAATGGAAATGATGAAATATTCATAACCTCTTCTAGCTTGTGTGCTTATGGGCCCACATATGTCAGAGTGCACTAATTCTAACGTTTCAATGGTTCAATTACCTTTAGTATTAAAGGGTCTTCTGATCATTTTTCCTTTTATACAGAATTCGCAGACTGGTAATGGTTCAATATCTAATGAACTCAAAGGTCTATCTTTGACCAATCTTTGGATCCTATTTAGACTAATATGATCAAGACGTAGATGCCATAGATACGTTTGATTAGTGGGAGTCACTTTAATCCTCTTATGGTGATTAGATTCATTATTCATTTCTGTGTTATACAATGAGTTGATTTTAAGATATATGCAGTATAGATTGTTAACTAGTGCACCAGAACATGTAAATGACTTATTTCTTTTAATCACCATAGTTGAGTCAAAAATAATAAAATAACCAAATTTATTCTAATAACTAACTAAAATAAAATTGTGTTTGAGTTCCGGTACTAACAAATAATTATTTAATACTAAAATCTTAAAATCATCAAAATAAAGTTGAAAAACTCCCACTACGTTGCCTGTAATAGTTTCGTCATTTCTTAGCCTTAGACTGATCTCCCTTTCACTTAGTTGTTTGGTTTCTTGGAACCTCTACAATGAATTGCAAATATAATTGGTGGCTCTAAAATCTACTATTTAGGAATTAGTAGAATCAACCACTAAATATGTCTCAATGAAAAAAAAAATTTACCTGAAGTAAAAGATGTCACTTTAGTTATTGAAACCTTTGCTAAGTAAGCTGCACAATTTCTCTTCCAATGCCCTTTAACACCACATTAGAAACATTTTCCTTTGGGTTTCTTATCATTTTGTTGAATTTGCACAAAAGTTGAGTTAGATGCTCTCTTGGGCTTATTCTTTTTCTTCTTATTTCCCTTTCTCTTAGGATCAGAACCTGAAAAAAAAAAAAAGATGGGCCCTTAGTTAAATGAACACTTAGTCCAAGTTTCATTATGGCCTCATCAGCTTTAAGCAAATTCGTTACCTCATTTAATGAAAAGTTCAATTGATTCATTGATATGTTTAATAAGAAAGTCTAAAATGATGGTGCTAGGGTTTCTAGGACCATCTCGACCTTAGATTGGCCAGTGTATTCCCCACCCAAATCCTCAACTTGTTGAAACAGTGCTATCATTTTAAACATGTGATCTTGCACAGGAGTTCCTTCAGCTTGCCTGGTATTCATAATCTCTTTCAAATCAGCCTGCCTCAAGGTCCTATTTTTATCAACAAACATCTCTGAAAGGCTGAAAACTATATCAGCAGCCATTTCTATTATCTCATGTTGCTTTGCTAGAGTACTAAACAAAGAAGCTAATATATAACATATGGCCATTTCATCAGACTGTTGCCACTTGTTATAAGCATCTTTTTCAGCTTGAGATGTCTTTTCATTAGGTTCAATAGGGCATTTTTCAGTTAATACATATTTGTACTTTTCAACTGTGAGAACAATGTCTAACTTCCTCTTCCAATCCACATAATTATTTTTGGTTAACTTATTTTGGTTAAAGATGGATGCTAATGGGCTGAATAAAGACATTCTGAAAAATAAATTCATACATAAACATACATTATTTGAAAGCATGTGTAACTTTTGTATGAATACATGAAATGCATTTATGTAGAACTCTTTATCTACATTATGCATTGGTAATGTAATTTTCATTCAGAATACGCTTCCATAGTGTAGTCGTATCCGTCATGAATCAAACTAATATCATATTAATTTTTTATTATTATCTAGATATCTCACATCAAATAATAATAAACTACCGATTCTTTAGTCCTTAGATTTAATTGACAAGAACTCCATAGGAGGATATCAATCAACCTAAGTTGAGTGCATAACCATTATTTGAATTCTTTATATTTTTCAATTAAAAAGTCATCGTATGATAGTTAATTTTTCATGAGTCCTATATTGGAACTTATCTTTTAGGGAAGTCCTATCTAGTAACCAGTTTTGATTAATACCCTCCGTAGGGCGCTCACAAGATTTGAGGCAATGCATTAATCTACCTTACTATATAAGACCAATAATGGAGGCAATTTGCCTTATGCCTACAGCCATCTCTCACTCAATATTTTAAATTTTTAGAGTTTTAATTAATTTATAAAATGACGTTCTGCTCATTAATATCTAATTTTATTTTTATAAATTAATTAATAATGTCACGTCAAATAATAAATTAATATGATATTAAAAAATAGGATAATAATCTTATCATAATCTCATTAGAACATTAATGTCATACAAAATAATATATTTTATACATGGACATGTGAATGTGGTACCCTTAATCTATATAACATGTTATTCATCCTATCAATTAACTAAATAAATAAATAATTCATAATTCATTGCTTTTTCTAAGAAGAAAAATATTTAAAATTAAGTTTAAATTCTTCAAAGTCTTCCTTGAAGTCAACTTGAGTTATTCTATAATGTTACATCCTCTTGCTTGTCTCCTTTTATGGGCTTAGATTTTGGGCCTCTTAATTTTCTTTGGTCCACTTATTTTTCTTTAAAAACAAATTAAATTGGGCATAGTTTAGGCTTAAAATTTATATTGGGCCTTCTAAAAAAATTTTAAAAAAATATATATATTTTTAGACCTAATAGTTTTAATAAAATAACTCAAATAAAATTTTATAAAATTGGAGTAAAATTAAAAACAATTTGGACTAACTTTAAATTTTTAAATACTCAAAATTAGTCTAAAAATAAAATTAGGTTAAATTTAGGACCTATTTACAAATATCTCAAAATTTCTTAGCAAAACTTTGATTACCCAATACCTGGAGGGGGCTAAGGGAAATAAAAATTTTGTAGCGCATATTTGCACAATTTACAAACCTAATAGGGTCAATTTATAATCTATTCAAACTTGACTAGGTCAAAATAGAATTAATTCAAACTTGGAGGGGCCTATGTGATATTTCTTATATGAACCCTAGTTCCATCATCTTAACACTGGCCCACCCACTCTTTCTCTCTCTCTTTTTTTTTTTATGTTTTTCTTCTCTTTTTTTACATTTTTTTTAGGGATAAAGACAATTTTACCATAAATTTTAGGCTAATTAACAACTTTGCCCCCGTTAGATATAAAATACCCAATTTTTTCATAATCTGTTAATTTTTGCCATCAATTTGGATGAAAAATTTATATTTAATATGCTTTTACCATTTTACCCCCAATATATAAATTGACACTTGTTATTGTATGATTTGTTACAAATGAAACGTGTCATTGTATAATTGGTTGTATTATTAATAAAATAAATTGAAAATTTGAAAATAAAAACTGACATTGTTGCCAAAAACGACAGCCAGCTGGCCGCCGGCAACTGTTTTCCAGCAACACACCGACAACAAAAATTTATCAAATTTACATCATTGGACTCCATTTTTCTTGATCTACATAGTTGTGGGATCATTTTTTATTAAAAAAAACAAGACCAGAAAATGGTCCAAAATGGTGGAGAGTGGCGGCAGCCACCGCTGGCCGTCGTTAAACGGTGGGGCGGTGACTTGCACCGCCAACACAGGTGGATAGATCGGCCGGTCGGACGCCGTTTCTGGCAACAGTGTCAGTTTTTATTTTTAATTTATTTATAAATTACTTTTAAAAAATAAACGAATTACATAGTGACACGTGTCTAAAAGTACTAATCATATTATAACACGTGTCATATTATTAAAATATATTTTTAAAATTATATTAAATTAACTTAATGGATGAGATTGTGCCACGTATTCGAAAAGACAATGAATGGGTAAGATTGTGCCACATGTTCAATGGGTAATTTATTTATATGGCTAGATTATATTTTTACCCTTCCACCATTAAAACTAACGGCAAAAATTAACGGATTATGACAAAATTGGGTATTTTATATCTAACAGGGGTAAAGTTGTTAATTAGTCTAAAACATTAGGGTAACATTGTCTTTATCCCTTTTTTTACAACAAAAATATTAAAATACATATTCTTTAGATTACAAATTAAATAACTCTAAGCCATTTAATTGGCTTACAAAGAAATCTAAAGAATCATTAAGAATTAACCTAACCAAAAGAGAAAATTGTGATATTATTTCATCACCCCCTCTTGTTACAATTCTTAAGAAAAAATACAAATAAATATCTAACCATGAATTATTGGATATAACTATTCATCACATAATGAATATAAATAACAAATATAGATTAAATAGGCAATTGATGCCACAATAAACAATTGCTACCATACATAAAAATAAATTATACATGTAATATGAAACAAAGCAGCTTCGATACCAATTGTTGGTAGTAAATAAAAATTTCTGTTTTAATAAAATAAATGCAGTGAAAGCCAAATCGTCTTGTTCATAATTACATGTATAAGGATAGAAGATTACCTCAAATCCTCTCTATGGGAAATCTTGAATTCATAGGCTACAATCTTCTCTACTATCCTCAACCTTCAAACTCAACGTGTGTGGGCACGTGGATCTTTTTTAATATCTAAAACTACTAATACCCAAATCTGAGATAATTGCATTAATTAAAACCACTAATACCAAATTCTTTTTCTACATTAGAATACATAAAAAGAATTTTCTGGTTATATTTATTGTAATTGTTTTACTACTCCATGCATCTCATATAAATACAAATTTCCCTTGGGTATTTTGAATTAGATTAGGATTAGAAAATTAGACTTTAATTATGATTTGAGCTAGTAAAGGGACTGCAAGACCCATAGGCTTCCTAACTCTAACTTAAAAGATCTAGTCCTTATTATCTCATAATACACTAATTCTTCTAAGTTAACCTCGGGCTATTCCACTAAAAGCCAAGGGCTGTACTCTAGTAACCCATGTTATTAAGTAAAGACCCATTTAATTAAAAATCTTTTTAATTAAATTGGGTTTGGTCTTTAAACCAATAATAACCACTTAATTAACTCTCTAATTAATTTTCATAATTAAAGTTAGGCCACGAAAAAAATGTCTTACCTCTTTAATTACTTATTTTTCATTAAGTCACTGAATACTCCAATGATCATTTTTAATATGTCTATATTTGTAAATAAATTTAAAAATAAATATTATTATTTAATAAATAATTTATTGAATAAACTATGGCCACGGATTCTAATGATCAAGTACTGCAAACAACTTAAGTGGACATTATTTATTAAATTTCATCTTGTAAATATATGTTCCTACGACTCATAAAATTACATCTCCAAGCTATCGAGGTTTTGACCGTTTATATGGATCTCACTTCATGATAACTCAAAGGATACAATGCATGAATGTAAGTTCATTACCTGCTCAAGATTAAGATCAATCAAGCTTATTAATGCTTTTGTGAATTAAGATCTACGACATTTAGTTAACCATATCGAAAATCACAGTAGTCTCGTTCAATGTAACATATACACTAGTTTTTCTACTCGAAGTCCTTACTTTAATATCAAGGCAAATCATTCACTATAAGAAGCAGAAAAACTACAACCTTACATAATGAAATATCTTTTTTCATTAATGGCTGTGAACTAGATTTAATTTGTAAATAATTTGTGATCTATACCCTTTGTATTAGCATCATATGCCTAATACATAGATCATATACTTTATAAATATAAGCTCATTAGTGTATGCTCAATTATATATATGAATAAACTTTATTAATTTAATAAAATGTTATTACACATAAAACGTCTAACATGTGTCACTATAACACCTTAGGGTGTTTTTCAGTGAAGTCAGCTTACCATGTTAAAATGAAAGTGAAGAATTGTTTGGGTAATAGTTGATCATCCCTCTCATAATTGGTGGAAAATTATTTAGGGTTTAAATATTCTAAATAAAGTAAAGGTTTTCATATGGCGGTTTTATTACAATGTGGTCCCAACCAATTTAAACCTGACTTTAAGGGGAGTAAATGTTCCTAAGACTTATCAATGCTATGTGGATGGGGTGGAATCAGTAGTCCATGCAATTTTCTTATGTCCTTACTTCATCATGGTATAGGGTGTAGCAGCTTTGCATCCAGCTTGGTTTTGTTAGAGGGTCAATCTTCAGAGTAGTTTCTGAAGCAAGTATATGGGGTGATATTTGAAGCTTCAGTGTAGGATCCTAAGTGTATTTCAATAGTAATGTTGAGGCATTGGCGACCAAGAATCCTGATGGTTTTCTAAAATATTTTAAGGATCCAAGATTGGTAATTAACTCGGCTGGATTTTTTCTATTTGAATACCAATCAGCAAATTTGGAAATAAAGCCAAATTAGATGAGCAATGGTGTGTGTGTTATTTTGAAGAGCAGGGTGAATGAAGTTAGAAGTGATGGTGATCCAGGTCTTGCCTCTTAACCTGCTATACCAGGAAACTTGACTACCTCTAGCGATGTGGTTGTTGGAGTGGACAGAAATTATACTCACTCTCGATGCTAGAACTGATTAGAGTGTAAAAATGGTGTTTGGGATGCAAATTTTAGTGCTTTTAAGTGATGTAAATCACCTATTGGGATCTCAAAGGAAATTTTGATGTTGCAAATAACTCCAACAAAAGTGTGATCGAGTTGGGAACGGTGGTACGAGATTGTTATGGGAAGGTATGCTTAACTTTTGCAAGAATTATGATTGGAAATTTTCTCCTATAACTGAATCTCTAGCTTTATACCATGTTATTTTAGTTGCTTTGGAAAATAATTGTTGTTTGCACTTCACAGAGCTTTATTGTCTCAATGTGGTTCAAGCCATTAATAAGTGATCATTCTTAAGAACCGAGGGAGATATTCTTGCTTGTTGGAAATTAGAGATTTAACAATTTTGTATATGCAAGAATTGAGATGAATACCAAGATAAGAGTCATTATGAAGTCAAGTATGCATTGGGTGTACAAGGGAGGAGCAAAACGGAAAGAAAAAAGAAGGGGTATTATTCATGCGGTGACACTGTTCACAGCGAGCACTCCTGCATACGGCGACAAGTACTGTTCACGGTTGGTACTGTTCACGAGGTTACTATTTACGCGACAGCTTTAGGGTATTTCCTGTTTGGCTCAATTGACTTCTTTAAGTAGGATTAGGACTCTCACAAGTAAGGACTCTTATTCCAACTAGGTTTAGAGTTTCTATAGGTATTTTATTCACCATATAAACCCTTCTAAACATAAGAGAAAAACAAACATCTAAAGTTTTAAGATGTAACTATAAGAGAGAATAAAGGAGTTAGGTAGGCACTAAGTGCGTGGTGCATTAGGGTGTAACATTTGGGGAGTGTTTTCTTTTGGTTCTTGAGTGAACAAAAGAAACATCAAGAATCCTTCTAACTTAGATGCTCGGGTTATTCTTGTATTCCTTATAAAATTCTCTTATGAGGAGATACTGAGAGGTCTTGGGGAGTTATGGTGATCAATGGTAAATACTTAGAGATCTCTATGAGAGATACTAAGGAGTCTTGTGAGATCATTAATGATGTAAGATGATACTATATGATCTATATCAATAATAAGAAGCCGGATCATGGATCCTCCGTGGATATAGGCAATTTTGAGCCGAACCACGTATATCTTGTGTCTTGTTAATTTGTTTGTTTTTTTATCTTTATTAGTATGCTGATCTTATATATTCTTACTTATGATGTGAGTTATAATTTTTGTTGCGCATGGAGTAAAAAAGGTATCAATGTTATGGCTTAATTGATGCCATATAAATGTCAAACTGAAGAACATGACTTGATATCCGCAACATAACTTTTATGGTTCATGATGATTTGAAGAATGTATTTTGTAACTTTATAAGGCGTAATGGTGATTTATTAGTTCATCATCTAACTTGACTTTTTAAAAAGAAAAGGGAAATTTTCACAAATAATCAAATTTGTAGGTTACATAACTAATTTAGTCACATATTTTATTTTTTAATATTTTTAGCTAAAGAATTAATGAAGAACATAAATATCATTTCACTATTTAAAAAGTTTTGAGTTACATTGAACAGTACTACTACAGTGAATAATATTTCACTGCAGTAACTTCTTTATTCAAAATTAAATATTTTTTATTTATTAAAATTATATTTATTTTATATTATTTATTTATTTATTTTAATCATATTACTATAAAATAATATAATTATTTAATATAATTAAATTAAATAAATAAAAATTAATTTTCATAAACAAATACAAACTTAATTTGTATTTTTTATTAAAATTATATTATTGATAATTAAATAAAATAAATAAATAAGTAAATAAATATTTTTAATTTATTTATAAATAATATAAATTAATCATGCCATATATAATAAAATAAAATTATAAAAAAATAAATTAAAATATTAAAGAAAAAATATCGCAACCACATTAAGGGTGGAATAAAAACTCGCACCCATATTTGAATGCGATAAAAATTTACCACGCTTTTTAAAAATATATTTTATTATATTTATTTAGTATATAATTAAATTAAATTATTTATTATTTTATTTATAAATAAATAAATAAATATTTTATTTAGTTTTAATATATTTTATTATGTATAATATAATAAATTTATATTATTTATTAAAAACTATATTTATGTTTATTTAAACTTAAGTTTATATTATTTATTTAAATTTAACTACATTAAATAATCATTATTTATTTAAATTTTTTAGTAATATAATTAAATAATTAACAACTAACATAAATCAATGAAATAATCATAATTTTAATAAACAAATAAAAATTTTAATTTTGAATAAACATTAGATACTATAGCGGATACTGTTTAAATAGTAAACAAATATTTTTGTCTAATTTTATTATGTTTGGCTAAATAAATTAAAAATTTTGAACTGTAGTTAAATTAGTTAAATGGACTTAATTTTTGACTATTTGTGACATTTTTCTAAAAAAGAAAACTAATATTGAAGTGTACTTTTAAAAATGAATTTGTTAAAAATCGATTCAATTTTTTATTTTTGATTTTTAAATTTATTGTTTATCACTATATTGTACATATGAACGTAAATATATCCATTTACCATTTGTTTGAGTAATAAAAATTAGCATCCTATTTTGTGGTTTCAAACAAATTAATTAATTAAAATTAACGGCCAATTCAGAAAAATTCCCAAAACAATTTGAAGATCACGTAGAACGACTCTTTAACGATTGGATAAGTAACCGACAGGGGAAAGGGTAAGCCATGGCTTCATTGGCGCTAACGAATTTGGTGATAAACCACCCATCCTCTTCAGCAGCGGCATTTCTCTCTAATCCTAATACTAACAATACCAATACATTCTTCTTCTTCCCTAGACATGTTGCTTCATTGTTAAAATCCAATCTTTTTTCTGTTTCACGCTCTGGAAAAACCAATGCTTCCACTGCTTCATCAAGTCGTGACCTGCCACAAGAAGAAAATGAAAATGAAAATGAAGAAGAGAACTTTCAAGTGCTGGCAGCAATAAGAAGCAAGTATAATGACATTGTAATAGTGGACACTCCCAAGTCTAGAATGCTGCTCCTTGACTCTACTCGTAATATATCATGTCACTGTAGTGTTCTCTCTAATTCTTTGTTAAAATTTTCAATGCTTTAATACTTTATATTGTATGTTGTTCATGATGCTGCAGATAATGTTCATAGCATTCTGAATAAGGGTCTTCACAAATGGACTGGTTCTTATTGGGTATACTCTATGCTTAGAATTTTATCTCTTCCCATGTATGTATGTATGTATGTATGTTACCCTTCTCGGTTAATTTATTTTTGTTGATTTTAATTATACAGGATGAATTTGTAGGTTTACCAACTATTGTTCCAGAAGGTCCTATTGCTATCTATGGCTTGGTAGTTTACTCAATCTTGGAAATTATTACTACTAATCTGGATTAACCAATGATTTTTTTAAGTGAATTAACCAATGGTAGTTGCTGATTCTTTCAGGGGGGTGGAACAGCTGCACATCTGATGCTTGACTTTTGGCCTTCATTGCAGCTTGAAGGCTGGGAGATTGATGAAATTGTATGGAACTTTAACTATCTCTTTCAGCCATAACATTGTATCATATCAACTTTTGAGAGTATAGATCATTTACGTAAAGATTTTCTGTCTCTTTTTGTTTAATTTTGCAAGGTAAGGTTGGTTTTATGTGGAGATGGAGTTGTTAGACAGTAGCTCACTTCACTCTCAAATTACTTTTTTAGTTAATTCATCAATGCACCCAAGAATCTGTTTGATTTTGCACTTGAGGCCAGACATAAATCCTATTCACTTTGCAGTTTGGAGGAATATATGATTCTGCAACTGCAAATAATTAGACCTGTTAACTATTAAATCCGCAATTCACAATGAAACTATTTACTCAGTTGATATCTAATCTGATTCATCCTTACTCGGGCTCACTTTTCTAGATCAAAATAGCATCTACCCCTTTTTTGTTTGAGAACCTTTTGCATCTTTCTGTTGGATTAGAATAGTAAATTTGGCACCATATCAACAATGGTTATCACCATCTGATATAAAAGTTCTTTTAGTCATTGGAGCTAAATCAAACTCTTTCTTTATTGCTGAAATCATTAATACAAAGATATTTTCAACTTCCAATTCTAACTGAAAGTTTATTCCCTTTTTCCATTTTAGTTAATTGACAAAGTAAGAGAATATTTTGGGTTATCTGATCTTGAAAAGCATACTCAAGCTGGTGGCATTCTTCATGTCCATATCGACAATGTGTTTTCTCCCACAGATAATGTTTCAGGAAGATATGCAGGTGAAATTTCCGATCAGTAATATAAAGAAGCAGGATTCCGTTTATTTCTGATTTTGATTTCTTTCTCTATTTTTTTCTTATTTCTGCTTTTTTTCTATCTCCTTGTCTGGTGAGGTTTCCTTGTAATTTTAAAATGTTGGGATGCCATAGGCATGTATTTTATTCCTATTTTTTATTTTTTATTTTTTACTTTTATACATCTTCCCTTTAATGTGCAAATGATTTTGTGTGTTCGTGGGTATGTTTTCCGATGTATCATGGTTTTTCTTTTCTTTTTATTTTGTTAGAGCTTGATTTTTCTGATTTATCCATTCCCTTTTGGCCTTTCCTTAACTTTCTATGGCATACTCAACTATTCCGTTTCACTTCTTCAGGAATTCTTATTTCATCAATGATTTGTTTCATGAATCTTATACATTTTCACTGACCTGCTTTGCTAACTTGTGCAAGCAATAAATATTCAGGCATTGTCATAGACTTGTTTTCTGAGGGAAAGGTCTTGGCAGAGTTGGAAGAGGTATGTACTTCACTTTCATTGCATAAATATCTGTACGCACTGTTACCAGTGTCATGTTTCTTAAGTTTTGATATTTCTCATCTAAATGAAAAATGTTCATCAATCTTTACTAAATATAAATTCAACTTGAAGACAATTAGAAGTTAACTTATAGTCTTGTTAATGTCTTTAACTGCTAGAGGTGTCTACATAAATATTTTTCTCCAATCAGTCAGGTCTGTGCCACTACCATATTAAAGGACATGCCCGATCTTTATATATAGCTTAATGATCTATACTGGAAATAGGCATGAGGTTTATGATTAAAATGCTAAAGTCAACCTATTACATGATCCATGAGATAGATTCAAGTGCTGTAAAAGCCAAAGCATGTGTGTGTACTCCTTTATCTTTATATGGTAAAACAGAACCTCAGTTGAGAAATGCCTGCTTTTTTCCTGCTCTTCTAGAATATGGCATATCTTTAAATTCTAAACTTTATCTTTTGAATTTCGAAGCCCTTCCTCGTCTTCTAGGAAAGTATCTTAAACTGTTCGTTTGACCACTTTCTCCATCTTAGAAACTATTGTTAGTTTTGATTATTTATCCTTTGGGTACCATCCTATATATGCATGTAAAAAATTGCAACATATCATTGCAGTATCTTTTTCAACTGCTAATGTCGTGTTGATGTCAATGGAGACAGTATATTGAATTTTGAAATGCATGAAAGATTTGACCATGAAAATGGCAAACAAATTCAATCATTAGCACTACTTCATACTTGAGAGATTTATAATATACTGTTTGTCGAGTTTGCCTTATCAGAGGCAAGTTTGTTAAGAAGTGCTCCACACAAAGAGTTTGAATTTCTTCAGTTTACATAATTATATTATATGAACAAGTACAGTTTTATGGTATCATACTTAGTAGCTATTTTATGTTGCATGATTGTGTTTGGCAGGTTGCAACTTGGTTGAAACTGAAAGATAGATTAATGCCCAATGGTCGCTTCATGGTCAATTGTGGTGGCATTAGCAGACCATCTGATATGACATATGGAACAACCCTGCCAAAATCAGTGGATGACATATGGATCCAGAATTCTACTATCAAGGCACTAACAAAAGCATTTCCTGGGCAAGTATGGCTTTTCCATGATTTATCCCTCCAAAGTAAAATTACTCTTTTGATAACCATACTTGAGATCATGGTAGAAATATTAGCCGTAGTTTTAAGCTTGTACTTGCTAAAATGATTACGGGTTCTACAACTTGGCTCTTGTTGGTACTGTTCTCAAAACTCCACCTACATTTGTCAAACAACATTTGAATGCAAAGATGTTGAGAAAAAAGAACAAAAAAAATGTTGTAATGAACATAATGAACATGGACTCTTAATGATCATAAGAGTCCATGTTTTAAATCATGTTTACGGTTTATCAGGTATAATAAATATGAGTACCCTTCACTATCTAAATTTCACAACCAGAAACAAAACTAACCCTATGACAGTAGAAAGTTCCTGCTTGAACTGGTGCTGTAGCACATATCCCTGTTTTGTTATGATGTTTTAAAGGTTCATAGTAGGTACCTCTCCATTCACCAATGAGATAATTGACCCAGGTCAGCACCTTGCATATGCTTGAGCAACTTGCACTTAATGAAGTTTGTTTTATGAAACAAAAGTACTTATGCTGGGTGAAAAGCGATGCCTAACTTATTGTTTCAAATATTTCGTAAGTTTTCAACTCTATTGTCATACAATGATATGGTGAACCATTTTTATCCCGATATCTTCCTATAATTCATTTGCTGCTCTACTTTATTTTCTACATAAATCCTCTTGGGATTCCATTTGGCAGCAAATGAATTATAGGAAGACAGCGGGATAAAAATGGTTCATTTGCTGCTCTACTTTATTTTCTACATAAATCCTCTTGAGATTCCATTTGGCAGCAACCTCCAGTTGAACCATTCCTGATCAAAGTTATAAAATAATTGATTTATATGGGCTAATGAAAAAAGGATTGACAACTAAGCACACATCTACAGATCTGCAGTACTAAACTCCTAGCATGAACTGCTGGAGGAAATATGTTAAGTCTTCTTGTTTGTTAACTCCAAACAATTGGAATCATCTGTTGTTTTCATTCATGTATGTTCATAATCAACTGTCTGACATCTTTATCTTTCTGCATGTGCTGAACTATTTGTGTTTTTACTGTGATTAGGTGTTATGTGCAACTGATTAGATGGAATGAAGCTCACAATTTGATTTGATTGGCACAGGTGAGCTGGAAGAGAATGCCTGAAAGAAAGGGCGAAAATTTCCTTGCACTAACAGGACCTTTGCCAGATTTGAGTTCCTGGTCTGCAACTGTGCCAGGTTATTTGAGTGAGAATGTGAAAAAATGGAAGCCTTGTGTGCCTTCTCCATGAAAATGCTCTCTTCACTTGCTTATTAGAATGGGCACCAGTAAATTGTTTTGAGAGACTGAAGAAATACTTGAGAGAATAGTTCTCAAACTCTATATTTCTTTCTTTAGAATTTACAAATATTTATAGGCTACAAATACAACCTATAAGAGAAGAAAAAATAAACCTTATGCAAGTAAGAAATCCTGGTATTTAATTGAGCTTGCTTCAGATTAGTGTTGTATCCCTTCTTTCTCGAATAAACTTGAAGTGGTTTAGTGGTTATTGGATTTTCAAGAAGATTTTGTGAGTAAGTTTCAGGTTGTGTCATGGCTGGATTTTCATGTGGGGGGACATCAGACCCAGAGTTGGAAGTAGAACTGAGATCAGAATATGAAGAAGTGTGATCAGGAGTTGGGAGTGTATTCGAGGTAGGGATGGTTGAACTTGAGGGAACAAGGACAAGACCTTGATTAATGATGGTAGAGACAATCCGGACATATAATCAAGGATATCAACACAGCCTTCATTCTTTTTATCACATGTTGTCTCCCCCGATGGGAAGAATGATGGAAAAAAACTCCTATGCTCAACGAACGTAACATCAATGAAAATACAAGTTTTTTTTTTTTTGGTAGGTGAATGATAACACTTGTAGCCTTTTCGTGTTGAAGAATACCCTATAAACAGATATTTGAGTGCCTGAGGATCAAGTTTGCTTCTGTTGTGTGCATGAATATGAACAAAGGCAACATACCCAAATACTCGCAGAGGCAATCTGTTTAGAGTAAGAAAATCTGAAAAATGCTGTGAAAGTGCTGCCTAAGGGCTTTTAAAATCCAAGACTTTGTGGGGTAATTGATTGATAAGATGGGTGGCTGTAAGAACTGCTTTCCCCAAAAATATTTTGGTACTTATCTTTGGAAAAGAAGAGCACGTGTGGTTTCAAGAGAATGTCCATTCTTTTTTTCTACCATACCATTTTGTTGAGGTACGTCAGTGCATAAAGATTCATGAATTATTCTTTCTTGGCGGAAGTAGGGTGATAAGGTTTAATTAAAATACTCTCTCCCCTTGTTAGTTCTTACCCTTTTAATCGCTACCCCATATTGTGTTTTTAATCATGTTATGAAATTTTGAAAAGATTGTGGCTACATCAAATTTTTGCTTCATGAGAAAAGTTCAAGTGACCCGTGAACAATCATCTATAAAGATAACAAACCAACGTGCCCTTGAATAACTAGCAATCTGCGAAGGACCCCAAACATCACTGTGTATTAAATGAAAAGAAACAGATAATCATTATTGCTTAAAGAGAAAGAAACATGCTTATGTTTGAAAAGTTGAGAGTTCTAAAGGAATGATGACCAAGCTGTAAATGAAGAAGAAGAATTTTATCTTTATTTGCATAAGAACTTGACAAAAAAACCAGATGAATAACTAACTTCAATATCCATCTTTTCCTTCATAGTTTCGAGACAGTAGAGACCATCTTTTTTCTTAACATGCCCAATCATCTTCCTCGAAGGAGGTCCTGAAACAGACAAGAATTATTTGAGAAAATGAGGTTATAATTCATATACATTGTAATTTTTTTGACAGCTACAAGATTAGTTGTCAATTTTGGCACATGTAAAATATTTTTTAAGAATAAGGAGGATCTTAAGGATATATCCCCTTGACTAGCAATAGTGACTAAATTTCCATCGGTGATCTTTTTATTGTTAGGGCATGGTTTATACGAGAAAAAATATTTGAATGAGTTAGTCATGTGATCGGTTGCTTCAGAATTGACTCTCCACGAATGAGGGTGGATTAAAACATTATCTAAAATACTAAACACATGAGAGTCAAAACACATATCAAAAAATGCCAATGAACAAGCACCTGAAGGTTTTTTGAGAGAGTCAATGAGGGATCAAAGATGATCAATGTCTTTTTTATTGAATTCTTTGGTGCTTGAATTTGATTGATCACTAGTACTATTGGCATTAGTTTGTGCGACGTGGGTTTGTCCTTTTGCTGCCAATTTCTTCCTCTAAAATTTTGGTTTAACTGATTCGCATTTTGTGGCCTTCCATGTAACTTGTAGCAGGTGTCCTTCGTGTAACCTATTTTTTTACAATAGTTGTATACCAAATTTCCTTTATTTGTCCTCTTCAGGTCAGATTTCTTGTCATCTATGGTGACAAAAGAGTCGTTCTCCAAAGTTTGTTCACTAGTGGTGGTTGTAAGTAATGCGGATCCTTCTAATGGTTTTGGTTCCAACATGACTCCTCTTCTGCTTTTCTCGGCTCGAATTGCTGTAATTGCTTCATTCAAAGATGACAATCCTTTTCCCAAGGTTTGGATTCTCACAATATCAAATTCTAGATTAAGTCCTATTAGGAAATCATATATTCAGTTAATGGAGTGTAGACTCCTCTAATTGAGGACTGGTTTGTATGACTTCTGACATCTTGGTTGATCAGACTTATAAATAGCTAATGGAGCTTTTGGTTGATGAAATATTTTTTTTTCTAAGAAGAATATCTAGAGCTCTGATACCATATCAAAGAAAAAATAGGGAAAGATATTGTATATTTCACACTTTTACAATACAGAATAGCTTGTTATTTATAGGCTGAATACAACCAAGACGAAATCAAAGAAAAATCAAAAAAAATAAGGTAATACAATCATATCCAAAAATAGAGACTAAACTAAGTCAACCTTTTAATAATACACCATCTAAATCTGCCTATAATCAATACCAAATCAAATAGCTTACACTTTTCTAAAGTATTTTATAATCATATAAAATCGAAGATATTTTCCAACAGGATCAAATAAGGGTATCAACAAGTTTGCACCCCAGCATACTTATTTCCTTTAGCAAAACTAAACTATACTTTTTTTATGACACAAAGATCCCCTTCTTAGACCTAGCTCCATATTTAAAAAATACCTCAGAATGGAGGTCTTTCATCTCAAATCTTTAACTAGCAATGTTTATAATTTTTTTAATTCAACAACACCATCTCCTGTCAAGATAATATCAAAATATATCTCTATGATAGTATTTCATAAATTCTTTATTGTTGCTAAAAAAAGATAAGTTTGGCTAACAAAAAGAAGGTTAAAAGAAAAAAAAAATTATGGAAACAAAGAAAGATTACAGTGTTGGATTATTGGATATGCTCTTGCAAGTCACCTTTGCATTGCATTCATGGTTGGTGAACTAAATGCTAAGGAGTGCAAGAATCGGACTAAATTTTGCAGTTAATGTCTCCATTGTGTCTCCAAAATCTTAATTGTTTTAGTCAATGGAAATACTTCATACATTCATTTGTCTTAAGATTTCTATTTGTTCATGATCATTTTCTCATTGAAGAGCTCTACTGTGGTTTTTTACATTTCAAAATGCATCCATTTCCTTTTTAAAAAAATATATAAAAATAATGCTTCTAGTTACTTTTAATCTTTTTATGGGAACTAATTTCCGGGTATACGAGTTTTTATGCTTTTGAAGTAAGATATAATTTGTCCTTTGTATCAAATAAGTAGTCAACTCCAACTAAAACGATTGAAATACCTTTTAATGTTTAAGTTATATACCGTTGGTTGTCAAAAAGTAAATATAGCAAGCGTACTTCAGTTATTTCATACAGGAGTTTACAAGTGGACAAATTAGGTTGTTATTTGAGAATATTTATAAACGTAGATATCACAAGACATAGGATATAGCAACATTTAGAACTCAGGCTCAGCAAGACATCCTGCTCAAGCAACAATATCACAAGCCCCGAAAAGTGCTGTCAAGTCGAATAAAGAACATGTAATGGTGCCTTTTCAGTGCTCAGTTTACCCAAGAGCAAGATTACCAAAAGAACGAGGATGTCATTACCACAAATAAAAGAGGTGACATTCATCTTCCCCATTGCAGTTCAAACTGTTAATACACTTGCCCTCAGCCATAAAGGCCAAGAAAGGTTATATTACAACTATGAAATACAACAGGCTGTCCCATTTAAAAGATTGGGATTCAGCTCTGTTCCATCTCTCTGCAATCCCTTTCAAAAGCAAGCCAAAACATTTACTCCATACTCAAATAACTGTACAGAACAATCCGAAGATTACGACTGAAAATCCCTGGCAAAATCAGTGTCGCTCAAGAACTAATAGATTCTATAACAACAACAGAAATTGCTTTCAAACTTGCACACCATTGCAATAGCTGTATAACCCATCCGATAACATTTTTGCTGGTTTTGTAGCACTTCCATTTTGGTACACCTTCTCCTTTGCAATACCATTGCTCAGCTTAGCATGGAGATGTGCTTGGGTCCCAGGGCCTTGTATGAGAGTATCTAACTGCCCACATGCTGCCGCTATGAGTCCTGCATTTGATATGATAATGTGACGGTTAACAAGATAATATTTTGGAATTATGAAGCTCATTTCACCATAGTACAGCAAATCAAATTATATTAGGTTTGCTAATTCACCATTAAAATTCTCCAGGCTTTACCAACCATCTGGCTAGTTGTGGCAAAGTTGCATGAAACTATTACTCATACAGAACATTGTGACATCCATCAAAGCAATCTCATTTTCTCAATAGTTGCATTTTTCACCATATCATACATAACAAATGTCACCATTAGGATAGATCAAATATTTAACTGAGATATTTTTCAGAAGAAAAGAAAAAGTGAAAGAGAAAATTTTCACATTTTGGGAAGAAGCAAATTAGTGATTTTGTGTTGGTTTATCTTATTGAGAAATGTATCAATTAGTTTATTTTATGCATAATTCTAAGTTCATACTTATTGATTCTTATAATTTAGGATCCCCCAATTAAGTCATCTTATTAGTAAGTGTTATCAACTTGGTTCCGTGGTTATATGAATAATAGTGAAAGCAAACACAGACAAGTACTAACACGGCAGTTCAGTTTACACTTCAGGTAAGTAAGAGTGGCATTCTAATCCATGTAAAAATAACAGAGGGAACAGGATCAGTTTAAATGTCCATTAAATAGTAGGTTAATTCCGAAGTCCATATCGTGCAGGCAGACTCTTTGAGGAAGCAAACATCAGAAATAACAAAAACAGGACAAGAAATGATACCTAAGAACAAAGCAGAGGGTTTTCCTGGTCTTGATTTATATTCAGGATGGAATTGAACGCCAATGAAGTACGGATGATTAGGCAGTTCAACAATCTGCAACATTAATATATCATTATTTCTTTCACATTATCAAAGTATCTTGTGCGGTGAATAAGTTGATAGATGAAACCTATACCTCCATTCGTCGGCCTGTTTCATCCTTGCCGGTGAAAGAGAGACCGGCATTTTCTAAGCGTGCTACCATTTCGGGATTGACCTGCATAAGATTAAATGTAGTTCCGTGACCAAACAGTTAATCACGAGACAAATATGTATATCTTCATGGCACATACCTCGTATCTATGTCGATGTCTCTCATCAACGAAACTCTTATTTCCATATCTAACACAGAGAGAGAAAGGGTTAGCTAATCTGTCTTGCATAAAAAGCACTTATTTATTTCTGAGATGTTTATTTTCCAAAGCAGTTATTTTATACTCACAATTTTGCCAATTTGCAGTCCTTAACTTGGAAATATGTCCTTCTTGAACCAAGGCGCATGGTGCCTCCCATATGAGTTTTCGAGCCCTGTTTGAATTATGAAATGTTCAAGAGAGGAAAGAGAGGCGGACAAATTATTTAAATCCACTGTAGCATAAAAATGAAGGCCACATATATAAGTACCTCAGGCATAAATATAATGCAGGGATTTTTGGTTTTAGGATCAAATTCAGTGCTGTTAGCATCTCGCAGACCAAGAGCAGATCGTGCAAACTCAATGACAGCAACTTGCATTCCAAGACAAATGCCAAGGTAAGGAATTCTATTTTCCCTGGCATACTTGGCTGCAAGAATTTTCCCTGGCACCCCTCTGTCCCCAAAGCCTCCTGGAACAAGAATACCATCGGCACCCTGAAAACACAAGGTAGTCAGAACACCGCTACAGAAAACTCCCATGCCAACACTTAAAAGAGGATCAGTTATTGTAGCACAAACCTTCAACAATTTCCATGCGGCCTTATAAGCATCAGGATTCTGCTAGGAAAATATTCTTGTCAAGATGTGAAAAAAAAATGAATAAAGGACCCATTGAAAGATCAGAATAACTACTAACTTCTTTTTCAGTTGCTTCTTCAAGATCGCAGGCTGGAACCCAATCAATGACAAGTTTCTTGCAGAGATCAACAGAAGCATGTAGAAGAGCCTGCAGACAGCATAACAACTTTTATGGCCAGCAACAACATCATATGCTAACACCATTTACTTCTAGAGATATTCAGATAACAATTGCGGAAATAAATCAGCATACATTTGAACTACATTCATATGACATTTCACGCAGGAATTTCATTTAGTTCTTGTTCATTACATGTTTAAGACATTAATATAATTAGTGGATAAGCTAGCACAATAGAAGAGATCAAGATACTAAAAAGATAATTAATTAGTTTTCTTGTAAACATATAATTCACCTGAATAAAAAGTGAAAGATGAAATTGGTTGGCTCATATTGTGTTTCAATTTTTGAACAGTTATATAGCGGAAAGTGAAAGTTGACAACATTCACTGAAAAGTTATACATATAAAAAGAGAATGTGAGAACTTATTCTCACTCCACTTTTACTGTTTCGAGAGTTAAATCTTGTTCATAAGTCCAGTTGCATATCAACAATGACAGTCAACCATTGCAATTATCCTTCATCCTTGGTATCAGTTGTGAAACATATAATTAATCAGTTTTGTTCAACTCATATCTCTAGTTAAATTAATCACAGTACTGTGCTCAGTTGAATAAAACACCAAATAAATTTGAGATCATGCCATACCGTCCACTACAAGTTTCCAACAAAATTAAATGGCTTATGCATATTGTCACAATCTACGACAAAAATGTCTACGGGAAATGAGTATGTTGAGTTGTTATCCCACATAGAAAAAGAGTGGGAAAATTGAAGAATTTATAAGGAGAAGGGTTACACCACTTAATAGGCTAGTCTTTTGAGTTGAATGTTGAGACCTTTGACCCACAGGGTAGATTGTTGAGTTGTTGTCCCACGTAGAAAAAGAGTGGAAAGATAAAAGAGTTTATAAAAAGAAAGGTCATGACTGTGTAGCACCGACGGAGGTTTCGTTCGAGCAGGAGATTGTAAGTGAGATTGTAAGTTGTTATCTCACGTAGAAAAAGAATGAAAATATAGAAGAGTTTATAAAAAGAAGACCACACCACTTAATAGACTAGTCTTTTGGGTTGGATGTTGGACTCTTGACGTAAGAAAAATAAAAGTTTATGAGGAAAAGGGCTACACCACTTAATAGGCTAGTCTGGGATTAGATATTGTACCTTGACCCCAATCCCCTAACAGAGCACTTCAAATAGACTCTAACATAAGAGCACAACAATATTCAAGTTGACAAAATACTTCAGAGTTCAAAATTTTGAATTGGAAAATGTACCTTCAGTACAGAGAGATAGGCATCTGAAAGGCCTGTATATTTCCCAACTATGGCAATTCTGACCTGTAAATTACAGAAAATAGAAATAAGATTCTGGCAGCAATATAGATTCTGAATTTGGGAACTGCTAGGAGACCCACCGGCTCATGTAACGTGTCACAGAGTTCGGCCCTTGAAGTCCATTCCTTTAAAGAAGGCTCTTTCGTTGTGCTGCACATGATTGAATATAATTGAATAAGGATGCGTGAATGCCAAATATGACGCCAGGGGCATGTGCAGAACCTATACAATCCAGCCCAAAAGTGAAATAAAGAGAAGTGAGAGCATTAGACAAACCCTTGGAGGTTCAGCACTCTTAAAATTGCTTCATGGGCCTTTTGATCCTAATCAAGAAGAGCAAAACATATGTGCAAGTTGTAAGAATTGGCAACTACTTATGAAAACTGGATTTCAAAGGTGCTATAGAATTACCCACTTTTAAAAGCAAAGGAATATGCCAGATATTGGGAACATCATAGAGAGTGATGACATTTTCAGCCTGGAAAGCATGTAGAATTAGAAAGACGGATCTGGCAAAGCAGATAACTAAAATTTAAGTGAAATTAAAATAAAATGTTATTCCTTGTAAGCAACATACCGGAACATTGCAAAACTGTGAGAGTTTTGCCTTCACATTCTCGTCAAGTGCCTGGAAGATACACTCAGATTTAGAAACTTAAGCAAACATTCACAGTTTTGCATGTATTTGTGGAGGTGTGTGTGCATGGAAGAGATAGAGAGGTCAATCTACCATTGTGCTGCGACAGGCTAAAATATTTGGTGTCAAACCCTGGCCTCTAAGTCTCCGAACACTGTGCTGGGTTGGTTTTGTTTTCTGCACATGGTAAAGGTAAATCAATTTGTTCATTAGAGCAATGGGTAACTGGTCGTATTTCCACATAAAATGCGCTGATGTATAATAAACTACCTGTTCACCAACAACATTAAGAACAGGCACAAGGCTGACGTGAATCAAGCAAAAGTTGCCAGGACCTAGGAACACGAAGCATTGAAGAGAGAAAAAAAAAGTCAATTGATTACAAAATGTTGAAAGAAAGAGGACTAAATTGTTGTATCGAGTTGCAGCAGAAACATTCTTACCGACACGGTAAGAGAACTGCCCTAAAGCCTCAATAAATGGCATGGATTCAATGTCTCCTGCATGCAGAAAATTTTCTTTCAACACAAAGAAAATAGGAAAACAGCTCATGACAAGGTATAAGAACCTTCTTGTTAATGTACCTATAGTTCCTCCCAATTCTATGACACAAACATCTGCGGGTCCTTCCTTTCCATCCACCGGTATCATCGCAACACGCGCAATCCACTCTTGAATGGCATCAGTAATGTGAGGGACAACCTACAGATGGCAAGAAAATTATAAGGTCATAAATTATACAAGAAACTTCTTGTGAGATATAGCAGAATATATATATGATAAAATCTGGAGTAAAATTAAACCTGAACAGTTTTTCCCAAATAATCTCCCTTTCTCTCCTTATCAATAACAGCCTGTCATACAACAAGAAAAATTAGAGAAAATCAGAAACTGATATCAACGCAGTCTAATGATCTTTGGCATCTCTAACTGTGGATGTAGAGAAAACATAAATCAGTAAATTTAGAATCCAATCACTTACTTGGTAAATCTTTCCAGTGGTGATATTATTATCACGGGTCAACTTGATATCCATGAATCGCTCATAGTTTCCAAGGTCGAGGTCCACCTTTAATAATAAATTTCAAAAAAAAAAGAAAAAGTAAGAACCTGCTTCAATGAATCTTCTATATTTTCTAAGAAATTAACAGTTCAACTCCACTTTTTTTTTTAACAGTAATTTAATTTTCATTTGTAAAAAAATAAAATAAAAAAGAAAAATTTAGTATCTTCCATTTCAAATATTTTGGGTTGCTAATCCTAAACCACTTCATTCCAGTTCCATAGAAAATGATAGACATGGGCATGCCGGACAACTTTCTGTGCTAGGGCAGATTAGAAGAGTTTGAGCAGAGCATTGAGAAGACAATCTTCCTAACAACTTATAAATCCCACTAGAAAGAATGTGGAAACACAGTTATAAACAAATCTACAAGTATTGCATAGAACGGAGAAATTTCTCAGTACCTCGCCACCATCATCTAAGACGAATACTTCCCCATGCTCAAACGGGGACATTGTTCCCGCATCAGTGTTTAAATAAGGATCTGCATCCGAAAAGAAATATGATCATAATCAGTACATTAAAGGTCTGAAGCGAACGGAAATTTGGTGTCTCATAGTTTCAAGAAAGAGATGCTAACAATATTGAAGTAACAGTGTTTCTGAAGCAGGTAAAAGATTTATAAGATCATGTAGTCTCCAGGATTAAGAAGCAAAAAAATAAATTGATAAATAAATCAGATAAAAGCACCACAGAATCTTATAAAATTCAAGAAAGCGCATTCATGTAAAGGAAAGATATTTCAAATTAAACAAGCATAAAGAGAAAAGTGATACATTTATGCCTTTGAATCCAACCCGTTAAAATCTTTTTACAGAGAATAATCAGAAATATATATATATATATATATATGTTTTGTGATCATAGTGATCTACAAAACGATGACACTCTTCTAAATGACACGATTATAAACAAAATCCAGCTTCCTCAATTTAAAAAAACTATTAAAAAAAAGGAAAATACAACTAGAAGAAAGTATATTTGCCTTTTAAGTTGCAAACCAACTTCTAGGATCAAAATATTTCACATAAACTGCAGAAACACATGGAAAAATTGAACCCCAGAAAAGAAAATTAAAACTAGAAAAAAATTTCAGAACTGATATTAATTGAAAACAAATAAAACCACCATCAACAACAAAAACAAGACAATAAGATCCTTTTTGAGACTGCAAAACTATTTTTGAAATTAAAAAAAAAAAAGGCAAAACAAGTTTTCCAAGAATGAGGAAAAGGCAATTAATCAAACTGCTTCCCTAAAAACTCGAAACAAAACAAAATAAAAATAAATAGAAGGAAGAAAGTAGAGACCAATCTTGATGGAAGTAACACGAAGGCCACAGGCTTCAAGAAGAACACCAATACTGCTGGCTGTGACTCCTTTCCCAAGCCCACTTACTACTCCACCAGTTACCAATACATACTTCATTGTCTTCTTCATTGTTTCTATTTTTTTAAACTGTTTTCAAACAATATCGCTTCCTCTTCTTTCTTCGTCTGTTCGTAAAGTAAACTACCCACCACCTAAACAAAATAGCAACATATCATATTATATATTACCAAATAAACGTAGAATGAGAAGGGATTTTTACAAACAAGAAGAAGAATGGAACCTCGTGAACTTGAACAAGATGAATATGAATAAGTAGTTTTCACGTTATCTACTTAATTTTTTTCTTAGTGGTTTTGGATAAGAAGGTGCAAAGAGCATGAACAAAGACAAAATAAACTGATTTTTTTTCCCTTCTTATGAGGAAATATAAACAAAGAAAGAGACCAAGAAATGGAGAAAAAGCTCTCGCTACACAAATTACAAAGCACAAAGCTTCACAACAAGAATGCAAATGCGAGCAAAAGAATGATGTTGTTTGGGGAGTGTTGGCGGCTTTTTATATACAAATTACCACCCATAATCTAGTCATTGAAAACCGAAAAAAATAAAAAAATGTGAAGAAGATATTTCTCTTTTTCTCTTTTTTTTTATAATAATATAAAATTTTATAAACATAACATGACCTCGAATGGGAAGCCCCTGCTTTCTTTTTGTCTGGAGCAACTGTGAGCCCTGTGACAGCAGGCAGGACCCTGAACTCCGCTCCCAAATTAACTTTATTTTAATAAATAATACTAATAATTATTTTTCATGAGACCCCCCCATTAACTATACTAACTAAACTAATCAAGTTTGTTAACATAAGACAAAAGATTAGTAAATAAAACTATGTTATCTCCATGTTACTAAGCTTACAGCTTGTGACCGTCTTTTATTGATCAGGATAGTTTTAATGAATTATAGTTACCTGGCTCGCTCATGTGAAGGCTGAAGACATATTTAACAGATCGGCTCGTTTGCGTATATGTTTCTCTCTTTACCTAACAAAACTAACTTTGTCTACGTGTCGATCATCTTTATTTTCAAGGCTTAGCCTCCGTTAGGAATTGTGTACTACTGTAACTTTGACGGAATCTGAAAGTTGACAGAACAACATTCTGAGTAAAATAAAAATGAAAGTTTGGAGGCTTCAGTCTAAAGTAGCGAGGGTTTGGGTTAGCTTATTATTATTATTATTCTTATAAAATGTTGACCCCCAAAAAATTAGTCTCTCAAGTTAAAGGCAACTGGGCCTCTGCATGGGGATGGGCATGGTTATGCTACTCTTAGCTCTCGTGTAACAGAAAGAAGGACAATTAGATCTCGTTGCTGATTGTTCCGATAAGAATCCTCTTATGCTTAAATTAATAAGTGCACAGGTATAGTAGGAGTGGGAAAGTTAGTTTTTCTCTTTGTACCTTTATCTTTTTATAGTTAGTCTTTATTATTTCACCTCGAGAAATGTAAGTGAGAAATCAAATCTTCATTCTTGTCGTGATTTGCTGCAGGCCATGGTTAACCAGAGTGATTCTCATTTTGAGATTTCTAAGATTTTCCTTATTGAATGATGATTGACAATATTAGCTCAAATTACGAGATTCAATTGTTAATGCAAGTTTTTAAACTCCTTGGGACTAAAAGTATTCGGGTGAATGTAAGTGACTTGTTCGAGGTTTAAACCTAAATATCAAACAGGTCCTTTGTGGGTGTGTAGGTGGGCTTTGCCCTTCTAACCCACGTACGATCAATTTAAGCTAAAATATTGAGCTCTAGTACACTTGAGTTGAGTCTTGATCTTGTGATGGATCTTAAGAGGAGCATAAAATAAAAATATTGATTATCAAGCAATCAAATAGTGTTTTCTAAATTGAATCATTGGTTAAAGGTTTCAACCATAAGCCTTCGTTAATAAGATGATGAAAGCACCCAAAATATATATGGGATTACGACTTTATTCTTTTAGTTTTTACCAAGTTGCAATAACTTTATATAAGCATATTTATGTCTCTCCATTCTCTTTATCCTCACTTTAGCCCCAAAATATATACAGGATTACAACTCTATTCTTTTGATTTTTATCGAGTTGCAACCACTTTATATAGGCATATTTATGTCCCTCCAATCTCTTTATTTTCACTTCAGCCCTTGTAGTGGTGTGTGGCAATTTAGAAGTAAATTATCTCATTGGATCCAACAAAGACGGCATTCTTTTTTATAGTAGTTTTGCTGGATATATATATATATTATTTCAATAATATGTTTTAGTGTCCACATAATGTTTTAATATAATTTTTATTTTAAATTTTAAATTTTAAATTTATATTTTTACATAGTGTGCCACTCATATCTAGATATACAATGAGTACTTTGTTAATTTTAGTCTTAAGATATATGTATACTCTATAGCAATATAAAAAAAAAAAAAGTCCATTTAGAGTTTGATTTATGTTGATAGTTACTGTAATGTAATTTTTTTAAAGATGGAGTGTTCAAAGTAGATTCATATATATGGGTGGTATATTTTATGTAGATATTCTTTTATGCATTAGTAAGATTAGATAAATATATTTAATTATGATTAAAATGAGTAATTATAATTAAAAAAAATTTAATAAATTTTAAAATTAATTAAATTAATCTTAAATTATTTATATAGATTTTTTATCAAATAGATATTGTTTAAAATTATTTAATTTTTAATGCACAAAGAGTTTACAAAATAATTTAACTGTTTTGCTTGCAAAATTAAACAAGAACACAATAATTCCCAAAAACAAAAAAAAAAAAAAATCTTAGCTTTATTTTTGTTCCAAAATGTTTCTGATTTCCGTTAATATAAGTTAGTCCTTCCTCTCAGTTTTAACAATAGTTACATTCCTTTAAAATGTCGTTTTCGAAGTTTTGAAAATAGAATTAATTTCACTTGTTATGCTTCTGTTCAACGATGTTTATGGTTGTCTTTAGTGAAATTATTCTCATGAAAAAAATAAAGCATAAAATGAAGGTATTGAATTAATAAAACCGATCTCAAAAGAGGTAGATAAATATTTTATTTAAGTCACTAATTTAGGGATCTATATTATATTACCGAGAATTAAAGAAGGTCTAAATGAAATTAACTTCATTTTATCATCTTTTGATCAATTTTTATAGATGTTTCCCTCTCTTGGTTTCACTTCATGTTTTGTGAAAATGCCATAAGTTCTTAGGGAAATAGCATATCTTTTTGATAAAAGGCAAAGATCAAGTTAACTATAGAAAAAAAAAAAATTGCATGAATAGAGATGAAATTTGATTTTTAAAAAAGTATATTCTAAAAATTAAAAAATTAAAAAAAAAAAAAGGAAAGGAAAGGAATACAAGATACACCATGAAAAGGAAAAATATAAACAAGTTGGGTATAAGTAATTAATTATATGCAACATAAAAATAGACTAGCTGAGAACAATTACAATCAAAACATGAGACACCCCTTAAAAGCATTATGGAAAAACTGAGCAAACTTTAGTTTTAAGCACCTTCACCTTTTAAGTACAAAGGCTCAAATCTGAATTATATATATTCTGATTCCTTTCAGTAAATTAATTAATTAACAGTAATTTGTCTACTGAAAAGTACCAGCCCTGCAGGGGACCATATCTTATGTAATTTAAGGAAGGGACCATATCTTGGATTGAAAGGCGGTGAGTGAAGCCGAACTTAGCCGAACCAAATTAAGCAAGGAAGTTTTATGGCTTTAGTTTAGGCTAGCTACATATCAAAATCATCATTAATTGTTTCTCTTAAACCCAAATAAATGTACAATACAAGAGAGTTTATTAATTGATAATTATGTGTTATTTGTAATCTCCATATTAATAATAGCAAATATATATATATATATATAGAGTAACAGTAGACAGTAGTAATAATAAGGTAGTAATGAGATGTAACTACCCAACAACTTAATAATTTGAAGCAAACCAAAAGGACCCATGGATGGAGTCCTTGTCCAATGGCTTATGACCCCCACACCACACCACCCCACCCAAACCCACCCACACACACACACACACACACACACAATCCTAATTCCTATGGCATCCCCTTCTTAGGACTTTTGACCACCACATCTTTCAGATTCCATCTCTTTCTTTCTACTCCTTTTGCTTTTTACCCACCACTACTTTTATTTTATATATTGAAACCAATAGAATGCAAGAACAAGCCGAGCCTCTATCTTCTCTAGTGTACAAGGAAAGGATATTCCAATTCCAAGAAAATATATTTCAAGATAAAACACACTTTCCGAAAGTAATAAAAAGAGAGATCGAAACTTGAGAAAGAAATTAATAAAGAGAAGGAGACATAAAAATTTTATGAAACAAAAAATAAATAAAAATTAAAAGGAATAATCAAAAGAGAATCCTTTCATTTCAAGAAATCCACCTAACTACCAAACCAACTTCCAACGAACCCATCATTTTCTCTTACTGTACTTCTTCTATACTAAACATTTTTAATTATTAAATTATATAATAATAATCTACTGAACGACATTATTGATAATATGATAAGTAATATTAACTTGGTGCATGAAATATTGCCCAATTGTGTCACATATGCAAATATATATATAATGAGGTAAAGAAGGGTTGGTGTTTATTAATATTTCCATGGTTACCACAGAAAATTATGTAGATACTTGGAGTAAGCAAAATAGAGGGTTGTGTCTTTGGACATTGATAGTCAATAGACAAGGTTTGATGGTTTGTTATGCACCAACCGTTCAAAGGGACCCCATTACAAATACAATGTATCTTTAGTCAAAACTTACTGTTTGGATAATAGCTTTCCTTGCCCTCTTACCAAACATCCATCCATCCAATCAAAATCAAATGGTTTTTTCTACTTCTTCCATATTCTTCTTCTGCCTTTTTTTTTTCTTTTTCTTTTTCTTTTTCTTTTGTTGCTACTAGGCGATTACCATTACTTTTCGTTTTAAAATATTTGTCATTTTGAAGTTTAGAGCGTGCAATTCAGATAACCATTTTTGACTTTCAATTCTCCGCGTGATTCAGGAAGCCTTGGAGCGAAACTTTATCAAATCCTTCATCATATATTTCGTTATTTGCATATAAGATCTTATATAGATTTCCTTTAAAAATTATTACATTATTGGTCACTGGTGATTATCATAAATCAATTGAAGAACAAAAAATGTCTTATGTTATATCATGTCAATTGTTATTTTAAAAAAAAAAAAACCACTTGTTTAAGATGATTCGGTGGTTTAAAGACTTGTAGTACATCTTTCAAATTTTAAGTTTAATTTTTGCTTTTTCATGTATTAAAAAAAAACATGTTAAAAAAACACTTAATGGGCAAGAAACCCTCTAACATATTCCCATAAGTAAAGAAATTAAAATATAATTCCTTTTAAATATATTGAAGAAAAAAAATGCATGGGAGTTGCGATCATTTTCCACGCAATAATCAAAGGAAAAGGTAAAAAAAAGATGCCAAAAAAATATTTCTAGAAAACCTTTACTTTATTGTACTCCCCATCGTAGCACTCTTGTAATCAATGTCAAAACAGAACTCATGCTTTTATTTTATTTTTACTTTTTAATTACATAACTTCCATGTTCTAGAAGTACTGAAAATTCTTTTTAAATTTTCTCTTGTATAACATTACTCAAGCAACACTAACCATGCATATGAAATTAAATTGGTTCAACCCCCTTAAAAAATAAAAAACACAACCATCAATTACAAAATGCTCTACTTCTTTTTTTTTTTTAATCTAATATTATTTGAACAACTTAAAGATGTTCCATTATTCTCCAACAAAAATTTGGTCCAAGTTAAATAATATCTACCCTCAAAAAGAACTTTCTGCATATGTGATTATATAATGATCTTAATGGCGCATGGCTCTTCAAATTTGAAACAATTCCATCTTTTTTTTAAAAAAAAATAAACATCACTTTACCTCTCATCATTGTTTATTGTCGTTCATTTTTGAAATGTTGACTAATATTAATCATTAAAAATGAATATTATCCCTAAAAATTACTATATAGTTTTAAATTAGATTTATGTAATTTTTTTTAAAAAAAAAAACATTAACATCTTTTAATTAGACATTTATCTGCATAGTTTTTTTCTCCGCTAAATCTCCGATATCAAATTTTATGTTTGATTTTGCAGATAACATGTTATGCACACATTTGACTTATGACATGGTAAAACAAAGTAATTAAAAATAAATAAATAAATAATAGAAATGGATGTTTGGTGAAACAAATATATAGAAAGAAAAAAAGTTGAGCCAAACGTGGTTCTGACACGCTCAATCCTCGCCTTCGGTCGCGCGGCTTCGAGGAAATCGCAAGTGGTCCCCCTACCTAACTCTGACACGTCATCTCTACATGTCACCACGTAAGCTCCAACTCTGCTTTTGCTATGCTCTTCTGTTATACGTCAATGTGATTAACGGTTAGTCAAATTGGGTTGAATTCTAGTTTTACTTTTTGTATCTCTTCCAATACCCAAAAAGAAAAGATTCTGATAAATTAAAAAGTTAAATTTTTTTAAATCTCATATTACAACTATTAATACATCAACTTAAATTCATTTCATTCATCTCAAATTATAATTGTCAAACATACATCTTAAATTATAACCGTCAAATATATATCTCAAATTATAATTGTTAAATATAATTATTAATAGCCAAACTTCAAATTAAAAAAATTAAACTTTTTAGATCTTTCAAAGACTAAATGATAATTGTCAAATATAATTATTAATAATCAAATTATATATTAAAGAAAATTAAATTATTTAAATTTTTTTAAGACTTGAACCCTGACTTTAAATAAAGATATGCACGGGCATTGTTACTTGAGCAATGCAAATTAAAATAGCTTATTATTTCAAAAAAAATATTTGACTCCTAATTCAATTAATTTTTACATATACAATTTCTTATCACAGAAAAATAAGGATGTTAACACTTTCACCTCCTGAAGTTTTACGCAAATTATAGTTGGATGGTAGTTTTGATTTTTATTATACTATCATTCCTCTACTTAATTTGAAACGTAAAAATACTCTTAAAGTTATATTTTTTTAATAACTTAAATGATTAAATATTCTTAAAAGTTAGGGTATTTTCATCTTTTAAATTAGATAAAGAAAGTGACAATATAACTAAAACTACAACTGTCATTAAAATATAATTTGTATAAACTTCTAGGGTGACGGTGTTAATACCCCTAAAAACAATATTTGACTTTTTGTGTTAAATTAATTTTTGTAGAATTATAACAGTTTTTGTTTCAAAATGTATTTTTACTTTTAATAATTAAAATAGGATTGTTCTATGATATTGAAATTACAGTTTTAGTATAAGATCAAAATTAATTGAACTTATTGAATCAAATTAGAGAATTAATGGTGATGATGTTCAACTATTAATTTAATAAATACAAATAATTCTACTATCAATATCGTTAAAACATTTTCAGTATTATAGAATAATCCTTAAAAATAATATTTGTAGAATTATAAGATTTTTTTATTTCTTAAAAAAATGTTTGACTTTTAAAAAAACAGTTCTTTTGGTATTTAAATTATCTTTTGTAAAATAAAAATAAAATCGCAATTCAATTCAGTTAAGAACTTTTATATGGATGGTTTGGTAGTAAAATTTCGGATAAAGACCAACGAAGTCAGGTATAATGCATGTATTCTTTTATAAAAATAACTTAGGAATCGCCCTTGTTGTTGTTGTCATTGTTGTATTCACTTATTTATCTTGAGAGGAAAATTTAAACTTTCCTAAGGTCCCAAACCTAGGACCACCCTCATCGAGGTCTCAATTTCAAGGCCCAACCTCTTGAGGTTCAACCGGCTAAAGACCCTATTTATTAAGATTAGCCTATGTTTATTGACTTTTGTATAAAGCCTAAGACCTTAGGCTTAATAAGATCCAAGATGCTTAAAGTCAGCGTCTAATGAACATGTTTTGGTAGGTATGCTGTCGTGCTTGATTTTAGGTATCTTAGGTTGGTTGTCTTAATATTTGCTTAGCGCTAAGGACTACCTTAAATATGAGGCAACAATTTATCCCTACAATCTCAAGAAACTTGCATGAAGCAATGACTAAGTATTCGAGAAAGCTTATATAAAGGGGGACCAATAGGAGGAGAGGTAGGACTTTCAAACTCAAAAAGTAGAAAGGAAAAAAAATATATAAGTATGCTACTCTAAACACATTATTTTCACCCATCTTTATTATTTTGACCGATTTAATTGCTGACTTAAGCATTAGAAAGTTATTATTGGAGATAACCATTAATGTAGCCTTAACCAATTTTATGAGTGCAAAGAATAGACTCTAACACCAAAGAGTGCTCAAGGAAGGAAATATTAACTTGAATCTAACTAGATCACTTTATCGAGAAGCAAAACTCATTTGTGACCAAGGACTCAACATTCAACCAAGGACCATTATCAATAGAACTCAAAAAACTTTTAAAATAAAGAGAGAAATATACACCATTAGCCTTAATTAATTAAGTAAAAAAAACAATCATATAAAAATTTGGTTGGTATAATAGTCTATTAGTTGCTCCATTTTAAGTCTTATGTATTTAGTCACTTACTTTATAAGCTTACAATGCAAAATCTAAATTATCAAATATTGTAATAAATACTTTAGTAGTATTTATTGACTCTGAATTTTGCATTGTTCTGGGCCAAAAAGTTAATTTTATTTCTCTGAGAACAATGATTACTTATTAATAGGTTAGACTGTAACAATAATTCATTAAGGTGTATATTGTGCCTGATTTGTGTTTGGTACTTTAGAGCTTCAGATTCAATTGAGATTGAAAAAAAAAATATAAGGGATTATAGTAATTGAGCCCTATAGGATTTTATCGAGCCTTGGCTTGCTTAAACAACACTATTAAACAATGGTTTTTAAAGTGGGAATGCAAGGCGGTATAGCTTATACAATTAATGAATAAATAAATAAAATTACAAAATATACTATCTTTGAGCCTTAGAGGCAACCATGAAGCCTTAGAGTCTATAATGGAGTCTTTGAAAGCTATAGTTCGCTTAGAAAAAGTCTTAAAGAAGAAGAAAGAGGCTAAAAAGGCCTGGAAAAAGAGCAGAGGTACCCATTTTCTAATGTCTTGTCCCTAATTATATATATTATTGTGCTTAGTAGTTGAATCCTTGTAAGACTAAGGCAAGTTATTACTATTCTACTCTAGATATGTCCCGAGATTGTTAAAGTCTTTCCTTTTTAGGCCATCTCGAGATTATAGGAGGATTGACATTAAGAATCTTGGATTTTAAGATTCCCAAGAACAATGGCGATTTAGATCCTAAAGTCATTCTAAGTCTTTAATCTTTGATAAGTAATGGGTGAGATTTCTCATCTATCTGAGGGAAACAAGTGGTTAGTCTTCTAAAGGATTTACGTGGTTAGCTTAACTAATGTTGGTTAGCGAGAAGTATCTATTAACACCAAAGAGTGTTTGTTATTATTGAGGTGTTTAGGACTTGGAGCTGTAAATATGTCTCGAGAATGTTTCTTCGTATAATGTTTAAGCTTATAATAATGGTAGATTAAGGCCTTAGATGTTTGCACAATAGGTATCATCTCAATCAGCCATAGACCTCAAATGAAGAGTCTTTGAGAAGTATGAATTCGAGGATTGTGGGTTATGCTGAGCCTTTTAGGAAGATTAGGCTTGAGCCTCCCAAGAAAGAACAATACTAAATAGTTAACATATTATTAGAGATAAAAAAATTTAAAATAAGTTTTAATTGAGCTAACTATAAAAAAGAATAATGAATTTTTGTTACATTGATACAATTGTCATTATTTTTTATTTTCGCTCTTGACATTTATGTAATTTTTGTTACATTTAAGCCAACTTTTACATACGACTTATAATTTATATATATAATATTATTTTGCCATAAAAAAGATATTTGTTTAGGTTTGATTCTCAGCTAGAGGGCCCAACACGAACGCTATGAGGAAGATGTGAGTGCTGAATTAGGAAGTCTGATTTTGTTAGGCCTTTTATTACTAAAAATCAAGTTGGAGCTTTGATTTAGTTATGTAGAAACTGGGACTAAGTAAAGAGTAGGCTGAAAACTAAGTCCAAGCTAGTTGACTTAAAGAGGCCTTGGAACATAAAAAACACGGGGCCAATGGTTGGTGTCAGTAGGGTGGCCAGTAATGGCCCTTCAACACTCAAGAATCAGGTTGAGTGAGTATTGAATTAGGAAGTCTAATTTTGTTAGGCCTTTTATTACCAAGAATCATGTTGGAGCTTTGATTTGGTTATGCAAAAATTGGGACTGAGTAAAGAGTAGGCTAAAAACTAAGTCCAAGCTAGTCGACTTGAAGGGGCCTTAGAACATAAAAAAAATAGGAGGCCAATGACTGGTGCCACTAAGGTGGCCAATAATGGTCCTTCAACACTCAAGTCAGATGGCTGTTGAGTGGTGAATATTCCCTATGGTTTATTTCTCTTAGAGAGAGTATAAAATTTCTTAAAGAGAAGGAAAAAAGTTTTCCCTTACTAAAATTATGTTGATTTCGACTTTTTTTTTCTTACCACCTTTTAAATTTAGAGATAAACTTGAACTTTGAAGCTGCCAGCTTAGAGATTTCCTTTCAAGAGTGACACATGGTAAACTATAATTAAAGAATCATCCTTATCGTAAGAAGTATTTTGGAGAACTTGCTTAGAGAGGGCAAAAGAATAATTTAACTTCCTCTAACGTTTGCAATACTATTTATATTTGTGATTGGTCACTTTCTAGATCAATCAACTTGAGTTGATGAAACCTAAAAGCTTTGAGGGATCTTCTGACTTTATCACCCATGAACTCAATAGGTCTAATACTGAGTTTCCTCAACAATCCCAAACAACTTTGCCTACTGGGTCAATAGTGTCAACAGAAGACAAAGTTGGTAATGTGGAGGTTAGTCATTGACTCCTTAGATATTATTTTATCTAACCTTATCTTTAGGCCTAGTAGTTAAATGATATAGCATCCAAATGCTTTTTTAGTGGGTCCTGCTAGTGTGTGGTAGGACCTGAGCTACGCTAATTTCTATGCCTACTAGTGGACTCATGATGATGTGACATGTGTCTAAACTCCCATGACGTGTCATTTGACACTGGCTCTGAATAGTAAGACATTTTATAGCTTAGATCCTACTAGATAGACTTTCTGGATCGAGTTATGAAACTTTAAACGTTTGGGTCCAAGCTCAGCCTCCTAAGATAGCTCGTTTTGAGCTATTCTACTCATGGAGAGGTTTGAGCTTGAGTGCTATATTGGACTTTTTCTAGATGAGTCAAATGTTATTAAACTTTACCCTTAACAAAACTTATATTGTTAAATCTAAGATATATAAATTAATGTTAAAAATCTTAATTACATTATTATATTAAGACAAATTGATACTCAGATATTTGAAGATTTTCTTTTTCTTTTTCTTTAAGGATTTGATGATTTAGTTAATAAGATCTTTTGAGTAAAAAAATTGTATCATTTCTAATAATTGGTGGTTCCTTTGTAAGAGCAAATGAATTTAATTTCTGATGGGTAGATTTCTCCCAATTCTTAAGAGTGAATTAAGTCCTCACTGTATTAATAATTTCAAGTTGCATTACTGTAAATTTGACGAGAGTTAAATTCTAATATACTTTTATTGAAAAGGCAATGAAAGAAAAGAAAAGAAAAAAAAAGGGTCGGGAATTGAATAAAGATGAAGAGGAAAGGGTAGATGGTTATTGTCGGTTTATGACAGTTTGCCACGTTAAGTACACGTGCTTATCTCAGCCACATACACATTCACCGTTGACGGTTTCTGTTACTGTACCGCCTCCTCTGTCCCCACCAATTCTAACTCCTGCCAACACGACATCTTACTCTCACCTTTCATTTTAATTTAATTGTGTTAATGTTACTAGTAAATTAAAATACTTGCTCTTCAGTATCAATACAAAGAAAGAGAAGGACCGAATCGCGTTGGTTTTAATTTCATTGTCGTTTGTGAAATTGAAATATGTAGGAACCGACTGAGTGACACGTGGAGTTTTAGATAGATAATACGTTGATCTGATCAAATATCGTGTGCGTAATCAATCACATCATCTTGGTGCCAACCCGACCCCACACCATCCTTGAATTCACTATGAAAAACTCATCCAAAATCATACTCATACGGTACACCTGTTTATAGGAATAGCCGAATGGATCGCTTCACTTGTTTTTTTTTATAAATAAATTAATTTCTATTATATTTATTTATTTAACATTATCAATTATTATTTTCATTGCATTTAGTCAATTTTGTTTATTATAAATCATTAATTAGTAATAATTATTTTAAGAACTAATAATGAAGAGTTTGAGAAAGTCTCTACTCCGTAAAATTAAAAATTAAAAACATTAACCCATAATATTGTTGATTTCTAGATGTGGGAATCTTAACTTGAAACCATCGAGTATCACAAAATCAAAATGTTTCGTTTTTCAAAATTCTTAAGACTTTTTTATTTATCGTAACTAATGATTCTTCATCCAACCTTTGGGTCAAAAATCTACCGACATCTCGAGGCCATTATAGTTTCAGAAACTTTTGAAGTACAGCCTATATTATCATAATTCACTTCTTATATTTACTATTCTTACATAATGAGAATTGATATATTTTTATATCATTTTCAAAAACTTGCAACTTAAAAAAAAAAAAAGAGATGAGAACCATCAAGAGGTAGTTTTCAATATCATTTTTAATTTATTAGTTGAAAATATACAATTTACAAGTTGACTTAATTAACACTTAGCGATCAACATATTTTGTATATATTAATTCAAAATTTTCATTTTCATAACCAAGATGAGAAGGGATGTAAGAAATAAATTTTTTATTTTGGATTGGATTATTTTTTAATATAATTTATAAATTTTAACAATTAAAAAGATTTTATTCATAAAAAATAAATGCGTCTTGTATGAAAAGATATAATAAAGCTAACTATTGACCGAAAAATTTAGTTCTTTAGGCTAACAAGTTTTTAAATTTATTTGTAAGGGAACGAACTTGGGTCTCTGTTATAGGACTATGCAGAGAACAAGTCTTTGCTTAATGACTACAATTTCCTTAGGCTTCTACTATAGGGCTGTGCTGAGAACTTGATTTCATTTAATGACTACAATTTCCTTGCTACAAAAGAATAAAGCAAAGTTAAGGCTACATTGGTGGTTGTTCAGGCAAGGAACCTCTGTGCTTTAGTCAATGAGGGGAACTGGGTGTTAGGGGTGATTAGTGTAAAGAGTTTCTTAGGAAGGATTTTAATTACCCTTTGTTGCTGTATGATTACCTCTTTTTATAGTTGGTCTTTACTACTTATCCCAAGAATAATAGGCGAGGCTTTCAATTATCTTTATCGTAATTGAAAAGGAGGTCAGGGTAATTAGATTGATCCTTATCCTGAGACTCCCACACTTACCTTATAAGCTGGATGTTTTGATTCCATTCCCGTGATTCCCACAGCCTTCCTTACCTAGTAGAGATTTAGGATTGTAGGCCCAACAAGTGTTCGTTCTTGGGGATGTTTTTTCTTGGGGAGATCTTGGCCACCTCATCAAGTTCCAAGTATGAGTATCGAGGAGCTTCTCAATTATGGTTATCATTCCTCGAGCATCTTATTCTGGGCCTGGGCTCTGGTTCTTAGTTTCGAGTGTATCCTCATTCCAGCCTAGTTTGATGGGGTAATTCTCATCCTCCTAACCCATCATAGGGGGTATGAATCTACACTTGGACCGATTTTTTACAGGAGAACCAGAGTTTGCTAGTTTTCAATTTTGACTAGTCAAAGTTGGAAATTAATTCTTTTATTTTGTCCTATCAGATCGAGGTACCTAATAAGTTCAAGTTTTTTCGAAGGAACGAATCGAGGCTACCTGATAGAGATTTGACTAATATAGTGCCTGCACAATTCGTTAGTATACCTCAAGGCAGTCTCTGTTCCCTAGGATCTTTGTATTTAATGTTGTTGCTTCATAAGAAGCCATACGCCTCCCGGCTGTCTTTTCATAGCGTTTAAATTTCTGAACCGAAAGGTGATGAATAGTAAATTATAATCCTGGGATGGATTTAACAACTCTTATTGTATGAACTGTCACATTTGGTCAACTTAATGGACGTTTTTAAGCACAATGTGATCCGCTTCATTCTTTTGAATGAATGGTGGAGATTTTTGCTAGTTTAGGGTTACAAAAATGTCTTTGAGGGGTTCTTTTAATATTTATTATTCACTTTATTTTTCTTTTTTAGCAAGAGAGAGAGAGAGAAGCATATTTTTCACCATTCGTGTGAAGATTTTGTCTCTATTCAAATGTCGTACTTTAGTTAGTCGTCTTTCATTTCTATTGTTTTTCTTCTTTTTTGTATGCTTATACTCATTATTCCTACTTCGTTTAGATCATGATCAGATTTTTTATTGTTTTATCAGTGTTTTATTTATTGAGAAAAGTCTTTTGCTTATTATTTTAAGAGTGGGTGTGTATTCTACTGCATTTTTTTGTCCATAGAATTATTTGCCCAAAAACTTTTCTTTAATAGCTTCTAGAAACAACAATAATTTGAATATTAGTCTTCTATTAATAAACATGGATGAAGAAATCAGGATCGAGGATCCTTCTTATTATAAGGATCCATAGGAATATAAGAAAAGGCTCTGAAAGTGGGTTTCTTACCCAAGGGGTCACGAGGGCACTCGAGGCTACGAGTGAGTTTGCCTTTCAAATAGGTAAGGAGGCTGAAAATGAGGGATTATCTTATGACCTTTTACTAAACCTGAGGAGCTTGAGTTTGAACTTTACCTTAAGTGCTAGAGGTCCCGTCCCATATGAATGACGAGGACTTAGATTGCCTTAGACTTAGGTATAATATCCCCGACTAAGTGTGTCAAGTCTCAGACCTAAAAGATCTGACACACGACATAACTTACATTCATTCAATAATGTGCACTCATAAATAATATTGCATAAAATTTTAAACTTTAATTCAATATAGGAATCCTTAATAAGTTGCTAATAAGTTCAACATTAAAATCAACCCATAACCACACTTGGTGAAACTTAAACCAAATACAACCACACTTAATAAAATAATACATAAGTATTTATTCAATAGGGACAAATCAAATATCTTAAATCACGTGTCCACAAATGAAACACTCATCAACTTAGGGAACCCAAGGGACAGCAAAAGTTTTGACAAATCCGCTAAGCACACATGTACCTTATTTACCTGAAATCATCATAAACTATAATAAGTATGAAACTCAGTAAGCTTACTAGTTTTTTATATATCAAAATATAAATACATATATGTACACAATGCATGTGTATGATATGCTGTGATAAATTAAAATCATAATCTTATCAAATCACATGTCAAGTAAACGCTTACACATTCTTTCAAAACAAATAATAGGAATACTATCACTCAACTACTACTTAATAGGACTTCCATATCACATATCACATTATGAGCCAAATGTCACTCATAGGTAAGAGCCAAACCCTCACCCTAATCATCGGTAAGTCCTCTCACATGCACCAATACGCCACCATACGAATGTGATGACTCACTCTTCCTTTAGGTACCAATAGGATCTTCCTTACATTCAGAACACATAACATATACCAATCCCGAAGGAAAGGCCACACATAAAGGCTCTACAAATCACATAAGATGTCTACTAAGTTAACAGTGAGTTCAAGCATCCTCAAAATACAAAATATTTCTCATGGACATATTACACTTCAAAAGCTTTCTTTGTTAAACACATTTCATTTTGAAAGCTCACTTTCAAAAACACATATATGTTATGTATGTTCATGCTCACATTTATAAACACATGTCTTTCACATTTCATATCAAGATATACTTTGACATAACATAAACATATTCCTAAGCACATTTATAAAATCATACATAATAATTATTATGTTTATTGTGATTTTCGTAAAAGTCTAGTGTACTTACCTCTTAGCACTTTCGGCTACAAGGCTTAATTCTCCTTAATCTATTAATGGAGATTAATCCTTTCATAGGCCTCAACATTCACACAAAACACTTTAAATAGCTTACAAAATTACACATATTGCACTTATCACATCGAATTGGTCTAATTACTTGGTTTCTCAAAACCTATCATTCTGACCACTTACACTTAACAAAATTTTCTTATACATCAAATGAAGTCCAATTACTACAAAATCAAAATATATCATTCTTGACTCATATATCCTTCTTATATATGAATATATATCATAATTCCTACACAATCCATTCCATAAACACCTTCAAATCCAAACTATTATCCTGACAGGATCAAGATATTTACTGAATAGTATTCAATCTCTCAATGTTATAAAATCATATACTAACTCAAAAATTATAAAACTATCATAGAATTACTCTTGATACATATCTCAATTCATGATAAATATATCACTTTAAAATCCCTGCTAAAAATATTTTAAAACTATTTTATTCCATAGCTTTAAAAATTTGTTAATTAAATACTGCAATGAGCTGATACACTTTAGAAAATCACAAAAATTTAACCACATTGATCTAAATTCTCAATTTTGAATATATCATATTAGACATATAAAATTATTATATTCTAAAAATTCGTAATTTGTAAAGATCATTCAGCAGATAAAAAATTATTTGTCACTGTATCATACTGTTAACACAAAATTTTCAGAATTTTTGGTAAATTCACTAAAACTTCAATTTTTGAAAATTTCAATTGATTCAATCTCAAATGATTCTAGACATGTCTAATTTTATATTTTCAAAATACAAAACCAGAATCACAGCACAACAATTTATAAAATTTTCGAATCAAGAGACTATCAAGTAGAAATTCTATAATTCATCATGATCTATCAAGTTATCTACACAATCATCATCAATTCTCAATATATCTTACAAAATCCACATCAAATTCCCAATTTTTTTATATTTCTAAAAATAAAAAATTAAAGGAATTAACTAAATTAACATCAAGAAACTAAGAAAGGGTTATAATATACCTCTTAAAGCTTAAATTCTAAATTTCTTCTTCTTTTTCTTCTTCATCTTCTCTTTCTCTCCCCTCTCTTTCTCTCTTTTCTCACTCTAAAAGAGGTGGCTCGACCAAAATGAGTGAATTAGGGTTACAAATGTGTATTTTTATACTAAGAGGTGGCTCGACCAAAATGAGTGAATTAGGATTACAAATGTGTATTTCTTATTCTTTTTTTTCTTCTTCATCTTCACTTTCTCTCCCCTCTCTTTCTCTCTTTTCTCACTCTAAAAGAGGTGGCTCGATCAAAATGAGTGAATTAGGGTTACAAATGTGTATTTTTATACTAAGAGGTTAATTTTTAGTATTTATAAATTAGCCCCCAAAACTTTTAAAGTATTACAATTTGGTCCCTAAAATAAATCTAAAGTCTTGCAAATAAACCCAATTCTAACAGTAGGTCGTTAATCTATACTAACAGTACTAATAATAATACAGAAATCAAGTATCACTCACATACAAATAAAATATGAATATTTATATATATATAAATATTTATTCTTACCGGTTGTGGATAAGTGGTTACTATAAAGTGACCTTGCATGTTCTGAAACTTGATGATTTCCTGAGTCGACTCGAGAAGGGTAAAGTAGCCTTACATGTTGAATTCTTTAAGTTAGGGCTTTGACTCTCCATGTAACCGCACTTTGCTAGGATGCTAGCTTGTTTAGAGATGGCTTTATCCCAGTTAGGCCCGAACTCTTAGTGAGTTTTGATTGGAATTTTTGTTTTATGGGTGAGGACAAGATAGTCTGCACCCACCTTTTAGAAATTGTGGTACTTTACCATTTCAGGCATAGTACTGTAGAGAATATGGGCTTTTATTACTTTTTTAGCTATAGGGCTCATAACTCCATTCAAAAATCTTTCTTATACTAACAAGAATTGGATATAATACTGGTTTTTGGCTAGCGGTAGGAGTGGAAAATCGGTTCGGTTAATTGAAAATAGAACTGAACCAAACTAGAATTTTCTATTTGGTTTAGAATTCGGTTTAGTATTCAGTATAATTTATTTAAAACTGATCGGTTTGATTTCAATTTTGTTTCAATTAAGTTAGGTTTGGTTCAAACCAGAGAAAAAACACTACAAATTTTGAAAACATTAAAAATTAAACTGAACCGGTTCAGTTCTATATGCTCAAATTAATTGGTTTTAATTTCTTGGGACTGACTGGTTCTGTTTTAGTTTGGTTCCGACCCGAACCAAACCAAAATTTAACATTGCCCAAAACCGAACATTACCCAAATCGTAGTTGGCGGTGAATGGTGTAGGGAAGTTCCTCGACCTCGAGGAGGGTTTTAAACCATTCATACTATTTTTTCTTTAGAAATAGGTCATCTTTATATATATTCTATTTTCTTTTCTTCTTGTTTTTTTTCCAATTATCCCTTCATATATTCTCACTCTTGGCTACTTTCGTTTTCTCCATCTTTTTTTAAAAAACTTGGGCAATTAGCTCGAGCATTTCTAAAGCTCACCAGGCTAGGTTTGAAGCAGCTTTAACACACACTGTTAGCTATTGGGACCTTTTATCTACAGAGAGCTTAATGAATGCCAATTTAATTTCTAAATTATCCCATACTATTCCTAGGAGGAGTAAGTTTAGTTCAGTCCTATACTTAGGTGATGGTTTGTGTGCTTATTATGTATTTATCCTTAACTTTTCTCTTCTCTTCTTCTCTCTCTCTCTTGAAGGAATATAAGGCCAAAAAGGTGACCCATCATGAAGAAAGCTTGCCATGAAGGCATAGGCCCTGGGTCAAGGGTAAAAACTGAAAACTTAGTAGCTCAAGAAGTTTTCAACCTACTTTTTGGCTCGGGTACCTCCTTTGAAGCTCGTGGTAAGGGCTGAGAAAGCCCTGGGGGTGGTGCTGGTTGAGAGGGCCCAAAGTGTAGTGCAACACCTTGGGTACCTATTTGTGAACTACCCCAGGATGGGGCTCGAGGTCAAGCCCCTAAGGCCAAGGTCTGGAAGAGACAAGGTAGCACTTATGAGGCCGCTCGTTTAATCTAATCTAGCTTTAACTTACCTTCCTCTAAGTGTATCTCAATCAGTATGAGCTTTTAGTTTTAAGCCACCATTCTTGGAAAAGATTCGGTGCCTAGGAATGAGTACTACTCTCATTATAATGCTTGCAGACTTGGTCTTTGAGAGGGGACCTCAACCTAAGAACTTAATCCCCTTGATGCGTTAAAAGAAAAGGTACATAAATCTTGCTTGGGTCGATCAAATGGCTGATCTAGACACGATCACCACGTTTCATGTTACAATTGGGAGCGTGATGGATGTGAGCTTTCTACTACTTAGTTTTAATTGACCTATCATGGTAAGATACCTTAGAATGCAAAATAGATTCTTACAACCATGTATTTATGTTATTATCAGATGACCTATGCCTTTGCTCAGGTTGAACAAACGTGATCCAAAGGCTGTTAACCATTTAGCATGCACGTGTAGTGATAAAGGACTTAGAGGTATGAGTCAAGGCCTCTAAGATGAGTAGAGCTAAAGCGAGAGTAGGGTTTCGAAGCTAGAAAGACAAAGAACCTTGATATAGGATAAGGCGTTTGCATCCATAGCGGCTGCAGAGAGTCAGGTATTATAGTTGACTTAACAGAATGGGCTCATAGAGGATAAATTCATTGATATCTATAGGGAGCTAAAGTCTTTTGAATTGATTAGGATGAGGATAACCAGGAGAATTGATGAACTCATTGTAAAGGTGAAAGAAACTTGGTCTGAGGGTCAAGGTACGGGTTAATGTGTCAGAGTTTTAGAGGGTTTTTGAGGTACTTAATCCATTCTAGGTACGTCGACCACCAATAGCTTTGGAATTTAGTGACTCGCTGCTATGAGGTGACTAGTGGTGACACTTTAAGTGCCCAAGAGGAGGTCACCCTTGCTGCTGACTCTATTGCTAATCCTCCTTTAGATCTTTCTCCCACAGCTATTCAAGAATCTATTCCCTCATTATGGGTTCCCATTGAAAACATTTTGCCTACTATTGTGCCTACTATGCTCCCTCGCTTGTTTTCTAGAAGGCACTTCTAGGGGGGTCTCTAGTATCATTTCCCCCGGGGTGCATTTAGTTATAAACTTTGCTAAAGATGGAGTTTTGACGATGTTATTTTGTATTAAAATACAAGTGCATGCTATTGTAAACAAGTAATATAGAACAAATAAAGTATTAGTCCTATAAGAAATTGTTGTCATTATTATGCTAAGTACTATAATTATGTCTTCTTACTTGTATTCAGATAAATAAAAATCAAATAATAAGTAATCTAATATGAATAAACAAACACTAACAAGATAAGATAAAGATAATAAGAGTGAATCACCAATAAAAGATAAAACCTAGGAATAAAACTATCCATCGATACTTTACTTGAACCAATTAATCTTTTCTTAAGTTAATCCCTTAATATAAATTGTTAGCTAGATCTTTAATATGATCACAAGCCTTTGTCAATGGTTGAGTGACTCTATCTTACCTTAATAAGTAGCTATATGTCTATGGTAATTAGATGAGGATAAGATTTATTAAAAACTAATCTATTATTATTATATATGTTATATGAGTATAAGTTTATCTGATATGAAACTCATAATTGTTACATTATGATCATAAATAAAATTATTCAAGACCAACACCTAAATTCCTTCTTTAAGTTTATTAGGGTTCCTATAAAAATTTAATTAGTGATCAAGTAATAGGAAAACATTAAGTATATAATAATTGAACAATTATACTATTGAGTTCATAAAAATAAGAAAAGAACTTGAATCAATCACATATCGAGTTCAAAATTATAATCTTAGATATACAAACTTAGATCATAATGAAAACTAGAGTTCTAGAACAAAAATTAATATACATACAATAAAGAAAAATGAAAAATATAAGTAAGAGAAGAAGAAAACAAAGAATAGTTCCCTGATTTAATGCTTTCTCTCTTTAACTTGCTGTTGAATCCCTTCTTTAATTATGAAATCACACTCTAAACTCCTTAAAGCTTATTATCTTTTGTGATCTCTCATATTATCTAACTTTGAGGTTTCCAGAGATTCTTATTTATAGGTTTTATGGCTTCAAATTAAGGTAACTTTGAGTTTAAGGTTGATTAGAATTTCCTTTAATCATACAGGTGCCATGGTGCTGAGACTTGGAAATCTCTTCATCTAGGATGGATTGAGCATCACGACATTACATAGTAGGTGTTATGGCACTTTATCTTTTTACTTTAATGCCGCAGTATTGAATTATTGAGTGCCGCAACGCTGACCTCTTTTTATGCTTTCTTTATTTTTCAATCTATTTTCAGTATCTTTGCACCGAAAGTCTTAAAATTTATAAATTAACATTAATACACATAAGATGCCATATATTCTTATTAATATGAGTAATTAATCAAGTAAAAGGAGCAAAACTTATAGGTATAATTTACGCTCATAAGATAGCTACTCAGGGCTTACACTGTATGTTAAATTCACTTAGCTTAATTGCTTATCTGATCAAACATCCCGAAAGGTTAGGCTTATGCAGAATCTACCATAAGGGGCTAGTCAGTGAAAAACCACTATTGTGTGGGCTTGAAAGTAGGGATACAACTTTCTCCCAAACATAACCAACGTTAAGGTTAGCTTCTCGGCTGAGGGGTATCGGCTTTTAGGGTTAGTGAAAGACTTACTACCAAGTATACTGACCTTTGAACACTCGCCTCTTCTTTGATCATAACTGAGCTTATCGCCTAAGTTAACACATCGAGATATAGGAAAAATGCATCTCTAAGGATTGGAACATCGTGGTGAATGGGTTGTGCGAGGTAGGCTTTAAGTTGCTGGAGTGCCTTCTTGCACTATGAGGTCCATATATTCTTCCCATTCATTGTAATGGCTTGAAAAAAAACTCAAAACACTTATCCGTTGCTCTAGAGATGGATCAACTAAGGGCTGCCACTTTGCCTATTTACTATTAGATTTCTTTTACTATACTTAGGGATTTCATCTCTAAGATAGCCCTTAATTTTTTTAGGTTCACTCCTATACCCCTCTTACTGCCATATGTTAGAGATAGTGCTTACATGCCCTTCCATTTTGTATGAATATCTATTGTTTAATATTTGTACAATGAACATTTCAATAAATCGTTAATATTAATTTATATGGTACTAGCTTGTTACTTTTTATACATTGTTGATCTAAAGAAGTCTAGGTTAGCACTAAGAGTTAGCATTCTAAGAGTAAGAACCTTGTCGAAAAAAGGACAAAGACCTTAGAATATATTAGTAATGACATAGTTGTAAGAAGTTACAAATGGTGCTAAGAAATGTTATTATGCAGTATATTCTCAAAAACATCATTCTTGAACTATGGTTGCTGACACCAGTGATTGGTATACCTTCTAGATCAGTGTGTATTTAAGTCTAGATTATCTAGAAGGTTAGTCTAAAAAAACTATAAGCTTAGTAAAAGCTCGTATTGGTATGCAGGTATTCAGTATGAGGACCTCCAATAAACATCCTATAGAGCCATCAGTGGAATGTCTTCTCGAGTTGAATAGTAATTGTAGTCCTTTGACCTAAGCGCCATAGTAGACTTGTGAGTGATGCACCATGCTTTGATTCCACATATGTCAGAGACCTTTCATGATCTGACCTTTGGGTGTTGTTGGATATTCGATGTTCATAAAGTCTGGTGTATATAGATATAAGATTCGTTAGCTTATATAGGTAAGTTGTATATCCTGATACTTCGAGATTATGTTTCAGGAAGTCTTATGGTCATAAGTGGTAACCTTGAAAAAGAATTTTTTGTAGGGCTAAATAATATAGTAAAGAGTTTGTGAATATTATTTATAAAAATATCAATTTAAAAATAAGTTTACAGTCGAGCATATAGAGTCATATTTATACTATTCGAAGATGTAGGTGACGAAAGAATTATACGTATATGGTTGACCTTAACTTATATGGTTCAATGTGTCATTCTGTAATATTTGTTATGAGTGTGTAGGGCATTTTGTTCACGGATTTATGGAAGAGTTTTGTAAGACAAACGAGTGTGAATTTAAGGAGTCTCACAATATAAAGTATACTTGTTGAACATTGGGGTAACAGACCAGGTTGAAAGGTTCAATGCAAATTTTTTTTCAAAAAGATGAATTTATTTTAGGATCTTTCAGAAAATACAACTGTTAAAGTTTAAGTATTAAATCTATTTATATTATTAGTTAAGTTGTTAACTAATGGAAAGTTGACACATGGCATAATGCATGGCCATTTGTATGACACATAAAAAATGCATAAAAGGGAAACATAACAAGTGGAAAATATAATGGGATATTTGTCTTGATGCATAAGGTGTATAAAAGACAACTGTTGTGTGATTTCTATGCTAAGCGCTAGTGCACGCTATTGGGAGCAAGTAATATAATGATGAGTTGAGTGTCGATTCCACTAGGAATTATTATTATTCTTAATCAAGTACTAAAATTATGTCTTGTTGCTATTATTCAGACAAATGATAATTTGATTTTGTTTATGTTAAAACTAATTACTAATTCTACAAATCAATCATAATTATGCAAATGGTGTAAAGTGCAATCACTATATGAAGAGTATATAGAATTATAGCTATCCCTTAATATGATTTTATTATCGCATTATTATTCACTCAATTCAATTATTGGTCATAACACATATTTCATTACAAGTCTCTTCCGATAGTCGAGTAATTATATCTTGATTTATCAATTTCCTATATTTCCATGGTAATACAAATAAATAAAGGTTCATTATGAACAAGTTGTATTGACCATACATACCATATATATATATATATATATATATATTCCTATCCTATATTAAAACCTGTAGATATTACTCAATAATCATGTATCTTTAAACAATAGGATTCCTTTTCCAAGTTTACCCTATTCTATAATCTTTCAATCACTATTCCCAACACATTGGAAGCATTAAGAATAGCACAAATTGAATAATAAACCGAATTTATAATAACAATAATCAAATAATTCAATTAAGTCCATATATTGACTTTAAAGCTACAATCTTAGATAATAACATAAATCAACATAGCAAGAGTTTAAAGGCTAAATAATAATAAAATATGATACAACCAATCCCAAATTGAATTTATGAAGATAAAGTGGCATCAAATCAATCCTTGAGCTTTAATTGAATCCTCTAAAGATTAGCCCAAATGCTCTTGTATGTGTAATCCCTATCTAAAATAGATTCAAATATTTTTGTGTGTGCATAATATAAGAATGATTTCTGGGTTATAGAAATGTTAGAATTGAAAGAAAATAGGTTAGGGTTAGGTTAAGGGCGGAATTCTCCTTTTTGGAGGCGAAACAAGGTAATTATAGAATCGACTACAGTGATTTGAACGGTGCTACAGTGTTCTAGCCATTCTACAATACTTTAACCATTAGTGAACAGTGATCGTTGCTACAGTCATAAGTAATGCAATGCTATAGAATCCACATCACTGTTCACAGATACTATAGCTATGTACTATAGTAATTTGTATTTTTGGCTTCTGATTTTCCTCCTTAAATGCTTCATTGATTTCCTTTCCCATCTCTTTATTATTTAAACTTGTAAAATAATATTTAACACATAAATAGCCTTTGAAGTACTAAAAAATAAATGATTACTAATATAAATGGGGTCAGATTATGGGTCTAAATTACACTCATCAACAAGTGTCAAGTGTTCATTGCCTAAGGGAATAAACTTTACAAATATTGCGAAGAGGTTTCCATTTGCTTATTTAGGCCATATATAAAGAAGAATGCAATGTTACATTAAGGTTTATTTTACATCTTAGCCAAAAATAAAGAGAGTAATAAGTTCAGGGGTTGAACAAATCTGAATTATGCTAGAATTATATGCTGTCATTCTAGATTTATAATCCGACTAGTTGTTATGGATTAGAATTATTCACAATTTTGCTTCAGTGTGAGACACCGGAATTCGAAACTTCACCATGGTCTTCAAGGATGAGTGTTATTGAAACTGTTAATGTAATAGACTTCAATTCATTATGTGTTTGTTGAATAAGAAATTAGTTTCAATGTTGTTGCAATGTATGTATGACATGAATTAATCATTCAATGAACATTTTTTCACATGCATGCACCCTTAGATGCACTCTTATACTATGAACTTGGGGCATTTACTTGACTTTAGGCCAAAAGCACATGTCTTTGGGTACAACTTTATTTGTGTTCCCTCAACAATTCAAAGATCTCCTTCAAATGTCCAATGTGATCTTTTGGCCTGAGCGATTTTGTAAATATGTCATTCATATAAACCTCCATGTTTTTTCCTATTAGGGGCTTAAATGGTTTGTTCAACAACCTCTGATATATGACCCCAACATTCTTGAGACCAAACAACATTACTTTATAGTAGTAGGTGCCTTGGTGAGTGACAAATGAGTTTTTTTCTTAGTCAGGGAATATTTTGATCTAATTATATCTTAAGAAAGCATCCATCAAGTTTATAAGTTCATGCCCTAGTATTGAGTCTACCAGTTGGTCAGTTTTTGGAAGGGAGAAATTATCTTTTGGGCATGCTTTGTTTAGGTCAGTGAAATCGACATACATCTTGCACTTCTTATTAGTCTTCTTAACCATCACCACATTAGCAAACCACTCGAGATAATAAGCCTCTGTTATAAATCTAACGGAAAACAATTTTTTAACCTTCTTACTACCCACCATTTCATCTCTTAGTTAAAGATTCTTCTTTTTTGCTTGATAGGTTAGGAGGAGGCATTAATAACTAAGGCTTGGGACACTACATATAGGTTTATTCTTAGAATATCTTCGTGAGACCAAGTAAAGACATCCGAGAATTCTTTCACCAAAGTGATCAGACTTTTCCTAACCTCGTGTTCTATTTGGGACTCAATCTTCACTATCTTTTATGGCAAGACAAGCTTTACCTGAACTGAGTTTAGCTTTCTGCTAATCCTGGGGATTCACCCTTTTCCTCTTGATGGTCCATAATAGAGATGCAGTAAATCTTTTTGGCTATTACTATAAAGCAACTCCTATCCGTCTCTTAATCTCCAATCATAACACCTATCTCTTCTCTTACGAGGAACTTAAGCTTTAAGTACTGAATGGAGAAAGAGAGTTGCATTAGGGTTTCTAAAAAACAAAGCCACTCAAGTAAGACATTATATTGGAAGGGTTGATCGATTACTAAGAAGTTGTCATGACAATTCTTATGTAAGGCCTTTCTCCTAAAGTTATGGGTAGACTTACAACTCCGAAAGGTATGACACAACTATCTACAAACCCTTGTAAGGAGTTAGTGATCTCTCTATTTTAAAATCCTTGACCCCTAACTCGTTTAAGGCCTCCTTGAAAATTATGTCAACTGAGCTCTCTTGGTCTACAAATACTAAGTTTACCTCCATGCCAGCTATTTATACTGTGATTATCAGTGCATCATCATGCGGGTAACTCACCTCTTAGGCATCCTACTTAGTGAACATGATGAGAACCTCTTACATCTACATATTTTTTGTGACCGAGATATTACACATCACCTGTCACGCCCCAGACCCAAAAGATCTGATACATGACATAACTTACCATCATTCAATAATATTTAAACATTAATTTTTATTTCTTTTAGAATTATAGCAATTGAATTATGACTTGGACAATTAGTAAACCAGAGATATGCAAAGTTTTCTCAGAGATTAACACTCTACTACGTCACCAGTAGCAACTTTGTTACCGGAAGCCCAGAATATATTCATTGCAAATTCTTACTTAAAATCAATCCATAATCACACTTGGTGAAACTTAAACTAAATCCAATCACACACAATAAAATAATACATAAATATTTATTCAATAAGGACAAATCAAATATCTTATCCTATATGTCCCCAAATGAAACACTCGGCAACCTAGCAACTTAGGGAACCCAAGGAACAGCAGAAGCCTTGCCAAATCCGCTAAGCACACATGTACTTTATTTACCTGAAATCGCCATAAACTATAATGAGTATAAAACTCATTAAGCATACTAATTTTTCATATATCAAATACAAATACATATATGTACATAATGCATATGTATGATATGCTGTGATCAATCAAAATCATAATCTTATCAAATCATATATCATATAAGCACTTACACATTCTTTCAAAATATATAATAGGAATACCATCACTCAACTACTACTTAGTAGGACTTACATATCACATAATGAGCTAAATGTCACTCGTAGGTGACATACCGTATGAGAGGAATAGTATAAGTGAGATTTTTAAATCACACATATATAATGCTCATGCCCGAAGGTAAAAGCCAAATCCTCACCCTGATCATCGGTGAGTCCTCTCACATGCACCAATACGCCACCACACGAATGTGATGACTCAGTCTTCCTTTAGGTACCAATAAGATCCTCCCTACATACGAAACATATAACATATACCAATCCTGAAGAAAAGGCCACACATAAAGGCTCCACAAATCATATAAAATGCCTACTAAGTTAACATTGAGTTCAAGTACCCTCAAAACACAAAACGTTTCTCATGGACATATTACACTTCAAAAGCTTTCTTTGTTAAACACATCTTATTTTGAAAGCTCACTTTCAAAAACACATATATGTTATGTATGTCCATGCTCACATTCATAAATACATATCTTCACATTTCATATCAAAATATACATTGACATAATATAAACATATTCCTAACCACATTTACAAAATCATACAAAATAATTACTACGTTTATTGTGATTTCAGAAAAAGTTTAGTATACTTACCTTTTAGCACTTTCGGGTACAAGGCTTAATTCTCCTTAACCTATCAATAGAGATTAATCCTTTCATAAGCCTCAAAATTCACACAAAACACTTTAAATAGCTTACAAAATTATACACAATGCATTTATCACATCAAATTGGTCTAATTGCTCGGTTTCTCAAAACCTGTCATTCTGACCACTTACAGTTAACAAAATTTACTAATACATCAAATGATGTCCAATCACTCCAAAATCAGAATATATCATTTTTGACTCATATATGCTTCTTATATATGAATATTGTATCATAATTCCTACACATTCCATTTCATGAACACCATCAAATTCAAACTATTATTCTGGCGGGATCAAGATATTTACTGAACAGTATTCAGTCTCGTAATTTTATAAAATCAGATACTAACTCAAAAGTTACAAAACTACCATATAATTACTCTTGACACATATTCCAACCCATGATAAATATGTCACTTCAAAATACCTGCCAAAAGTATTTTAAAATTATTTTATTCCATAACTGTAAAAATCTGTTAATCAAATACTGCAATGAGCTGATACACTTTAGAAAATTATAACAATTTAACCACATTGATCTAAATTCTCAATTTTGATTATATCATATTAGACATATAAGTTATGACATTTCATAAATTCGTAATTTTTGAAGATCATTTAAGAGGCCAAAAATTGTTTTCCACTATATCATACTGTTCACATAGAAAATTTCTAAAATTTCAGGGTCATTTTGGTAAATTCACTAAAAATTCAATTTCTGGAATCTTAAATCGATTCAAAGTCTCAGATGATTCAGAATATATCTAATTTTATATACTCAAAATTAAAAACCAGAATCGAATCACAACAATTTATAAAATTCCTGAATCAAGGGACTATCAAGCAGAAATTCTACAAATCATCATGATTTATCAAGCTATCTACATAGATCATCATCAATTCTCACAATATCTTACGAAATACACATCAAATCCTTAATTATAAATATTTCTAGAAATCAAAACTTAAAGAAATTAACTTAATTAACACCAACGAATTGAGAAATAGTTGTGATATACATCTTAAAATCCAAAATTCCAATTTCTTCTTCTTTTTCTTCTTCTTCTTCTCTTTCTTTCCCTTCTATTTCTCTCTTCTCTCTCTCTTAAGGGATAGCTTGACCCAAAAGAGTGAATTAGAGTTTCAAAAGTATATTTTTATACTAAGAGGCTAATTTTTAATATTTATAAATTTGCCCCCAAAACTTTCAAAGTATTATAAATTGGTCCCTAAAATAAATCTAAAGTCTTGCAAATAAACCCAATGCTAATAGTATGTCCTTAAACTATACAAACACTACTAATAATAATACATAAATCAAGTATCACCCACATACAAATAAAAATACGTATATTTATATATATATATATATATAAATACTTATTCTTACCGGTTGTGGATACTAGTTACTACATCACCTAGTGTCCCACTATGGAATATCTTGAGTAGTTCTTCCTCTACCAATTAGAATCCTCTGCTAATAAAGGTTCTTTCAAGATGATCATAGTAGGTTTAGGTGGGGTAACCTCATTCGGGCATTCAATAGTTACTCTTAGTGTTGGAGGGTAGCCCAAAACTCATTTAGATAACAGTTCCTCACTAGCCACTCCACTTGCTTCTTTAGGGTATAACATCCTCTCATGAGATGCCCTACATCCTAGCAGAAATCACATCTCTTCGCTGGGTTATATTAGGTTAAGGGTGAAGTTATGGCTTAAAGTTTGATGAGTAAGCTTTGGTCTTTTATAGCCTCAAGATGACATTTCAAGGGGTTATCAATAGGACAAAATTATTGATCTTAGTTACTCAGGATTGAGTTTTCATTACCATGTCTCTTAGATCGATTCCTTTGGCTTCTCAAGGTTGATCTATCCATGGATACGATCGACCCATCGGTCTATCCGCTAACCTTTGGTGATTCGAGGTAAGGTTCTTTCTCTCTTCTTCCTCTGGGAATCTTTTCCCCATAGATCTTACTCTTGTTGCATCTCGAGATCGTGCCTGTCATTAAGTAGCATTAGATGAAGTCGCTCTCTTCACTTTTTTCTCTTGTTCAATGAGATGTATTTAGATGCCTCATTGCAGGAACCATATAGCTTATGACATAATTCTCGAAGAGGTAGTACTAGAATTAATTTAGTTTCAACCTAGCCCTTAAAGCTTCTAAAGCAACAGGCAGATCAAAAGCCATGAGCTATACCTCTATATGGAATCTTTTTATATACTCCCTCAGGTTTTCAATTTGTCGCTGTTTGATTTCTCTTAGTTGTTAGAGGTCTTTGACGATTTTTTAAAACCCACGAAAATATTATGCAAACCTGTCTATGAGGTCGTTATATAAAAGATAATACTCATATACTTTTAACCTCTCTACCAGAGGAGAACAGGCCCTTTTAAGCTCATATGTAATAGTTGGCACATCTATTCTTACTTTAGGCCTAAAATAGAAAACAAATCCATTATCTGGTCTATCTAATAGTTGGGGTCTGACATGCCCCTGTATATGGGTAGACTAGGTAGCCTAAACTCTAATGGCAACTCAATATTCCTTAACTCATCTATCATGGTAATTTTCTTTCCCTCTCTGTCTTTCTTAGAGGAGAATAATTTTTTTGTTCTTTTTCCTCAAGTAGGGTATGCAATCGCTCATTTAACCCTCAGACTTTCTTTTTATGGGCACATCCACTTAGGACCTTCTTGTGGTCCTCATTTCTTGGTTTTCTCATATTTTCCCATACCCTATAATCTTCTTTTTCTCTTCCTGACCATATGACCAAAGTATCCAACTTGAGATAAGTCGTGCTCTCCCCTGTTATGGATGTACCTTGATCAGTTTATTGATTAGTTGTTAGGTGATACCTATTGTAATTTGTTTGCCTTTTTACCTTGGGTGTTTCTAGCTGGTAGTCCATTCTATTTGTTAAGCCCTTCAGGGTTTGGGAAGCCATCCTATTGATCAACTTTCTAGGGCTTCATTATCCTGTCTGGTCCTTTATGCTGCTTTAGGATCTCAATTAGCAATTACTTCATCTTCTTTCTCTCATCTCAACAATTGCATCTCTTATTCAATTCCTTATCGTAACGAAGTTCTAAGAAGTTCTACCTTGCATCATTGGATTTTCTTGTGGGTTCACTCATCGAACCTTGTTATTTTATTTCAAATGCTCAATTAGTTGCACGTTCAAGTATTTTCAGTGCTACTCCATGAGCAATTTGCCATTTTAGTTCTAGTTAGCCTCTTTAAGGCTTTTTGTTTCATTCCTAAAAACGATGCTAAAAACTATTGATCAAAAAATCTGGTTCTTTGAGCCAATTAGTTTTAGATTTATTTGTGAGGGAACAGACTTGGACTTTTACTACAAGGTTGCGCTGAGAGTAGGCCTTCGCTTGGTGATTGCAATTTCCTTGGGCTTTGATTATTGATGCTATTGTAGTTAAGTGCAAGCACACGTTATGATCAAAATTTGAAATTTTATTGAATTCATTAATATGTTAGTTAATCACTTAATATGAATTGATTGGATTAGAAACTAATCTCATTACAAGCCTCTGTCGATGGTCGAGTGACTATATTATGCATTTTAACAATCACTTATATGTCTATGGTAATCAAATTAAAATATAATTCATTAAGATCAAGTTTAAATAATACCATACATACCACCTAGGTATATGTCTATCCTAGATGAAACTCAAAGTTGTTATCCTATGATCATGCATCAAACTATCTTAGGCTCAACACATGAATCCCTTTGTCAAGTTCATCATGGTTCCTCACTCATTCATAATATTGGCCAGATATAATGAAAGCATTAAACTCATAAAGAATGAATCAATTGTATGTATTAAGTTCTTAAACTAATAATTAAAAAATCCAACTACATATTAGGTTTAATAGCCTAACCCTAGATTAACAATGTTTAGCTCACTACAAAATTAAAAGTATCAAACCAATCCATGAAGAACAACAAGAACAAGAACAAGAACATAATAATAAGAAAATAGAGGAAAATCTAATCAAGAAGATGCATTGGGTTATTTTTCTCTCAATCTTGACTTGAAGTTTGAATATTGATATTGAATCTTAATTTCTCGGGTTTGATATTTGATTTTGTCTTGTGAATTCTTCTCCAAGTTTTTGCATCTCTAAAGCTTTTTTTTGAATTAGAGATTTTTGACATTTTATTTATAGGTTTATGTCTTCAAATTAGAGTAAAACATCAAATACAAATCAGATTAGAATTATTGTTTACAAGTTACTATTTATGCATACTGTTCATAGGCATGCTGGATTTTGGCATTGTATATACTATTTTTAAGCGTCGTTCTGAGCGTTGCAGCCTTTGGCATTGTAGCAAAATTACTCGTATAGCAAGTATTATAGCAATTTGATGTTTTTGCCTTATTTTCTTCAGATTTTCATCCATATTTGCTTCATTGACTCCACCTACAAAATAACAATAAAATAATTAAAATGTAAAATAATCTTAATTTAAATAATAAATATTAAGTTTGAAAGATGAAAGTATTAAACTTAATTAACCTCTATCAAGCTTCTGCTACAGGGTTGTGCTAAGAATAGGCCTTCATTTGGTGATTGCAATTTTCTTGTCACAAAAGAACAAAGAAACATCAAGGCCATACCGATAGTTGTTCTGACAAGGATTCTATAATGTTTAAGTCAATGAGGGGAATTGGGTGTGAGGGGTGATTACTCTAAAGAGTTTCTTGAGAACACTCTTTAAAAAGATCTTTATTACACTTGGGCCAATTTCTTATGGAGGAACATCAATTAAAAAAACAATAATAATAAAATAAAAAATACAAATACAAATAAAATATTATTGAAGTTGTGCTAGAATTATCTATAATTAATTCTAAATTACCCTTCTTTATTCCCCTTACACTTATATAGGCTGGCACATAGTAGATACATAAATATGAAATAGAGAAAATATTAGTAAAAGCTTTTGAGTGTTTGACAAAATTCAAACAATAAAAGAAAGTAAATTGAAATATCATGAAAAAATTTGTGAAGAAATATGACTAATAAATTTTTAATAATATTTAAGTCCTAAAAATTTAAAGAAACTCATTGTTTAAAAAATATATATATAACAAAAATCTAAATATAAGTTAATTTTTTAAATATAAGTTATTTTATGATATTAATGTAAGATATATAAATCAATACTTTTATACATTATTAAAATAGGAAATCTAAATTCTTTAAGAGAATAATTTAAGAAATAAGAAGAATTTTAACAAGATACAAAGTTTAGAATAGTTTAATAAACAAATATTAAAAAATATTATATTTTTAATATATATATATATATTTATATATATTGGAAGCTCGGCTAAGCTACAACTCAACCAAAACCCCTATTAGTTTCATTCCTGAAAATAAGTTCATATAATAAATTGAGATTGGTTCATTTACAATATTATTAATGAAGGCCTTTTTGCATCACTAATTGAGAATATATAAAATCACAATAATACTGTATTTAATAGTAAAAATACAAAATTTGTATTTTAATTAATATATTATCAATCAATGGCTACTATATATGATGTGATAACTGACTTTATTAACATAATTTATGTAGCAATTATTAGAACTTATCATTGAATAGTACATTCTATATGCCACATCAATCAAGTGCGTATCCATAATTTTTTCTAAGCCAAGGAAATTGTTTTAATATAAATAATTTTCTTTTCTTCTTTTTTTAAAAAAAAGCAAATATAGATGGTATGATGATATTAATGAATAAAAGAAAATTCATATCTAATTGAAGATACAAAATGATTAACAAGTTTGACAATGATATTGAGATCATTATAATTTTTTTTAAAAAAAAAAAAAAGGAAATTATTTCATCAAAGTATGGACTCGAATTCTCACCTCAAATTATATCTTGAGAATGAAAATTGAGAAAATCGTCACAGGAAATGAAGTATGTTAGTTGTTTTATAATAAAAGTAAAAAAGCTTAGTATTAGAAATCAAAATTTGGAATGATGTGTTCTCTTTTTTTCCTTTTAAGAGTGTAGAAATTGAGAGAATTAAGAAGCATCATATTTAAAAGAGAAAAGAGCACCAGAGGTCAAATTTAAATATAAGCTGCAATATCTATTAATAAGTAAATAAAAACACAGAAAGGGCAATTTCATAATGAGTTGAAAATGGTTTTGCAAATAATTAAAGATGGGTAGGGGATTATCATAAAATAATAAAACTTATGATCATATGTGAAATTTTCGCAAGGCTTGGCTTAGTTTGCATAATTCTTCATTTTCTAATATTAGTTGGAATACAAACTTTTTATATATATAGCATTTCATTTTATAGCTTGACCTAATCCACGTAATGCTCCACTTATAATATCGGAATACAAATTTTATATTACAATTGTGTTGGTATAAGATTAGTATATAATTGTAATGACCAATTACATAACTCTTTCAAAGCTTGAGAAATTATGTCTAGATAATAATACCTTTTTTAATGAAAAATATATAAAAATTTCTCAAGTTTGGCGGTTTGAAGATTTTAGTCCTGAAAAGATTGGAAGTACCTAATGAGATTCACATAATTATTAATTTTTTGGTAGTTTGGATAGTAATAAGAACATTTTATTATTACTATAAAGATTTAAATTTTGTTAACCCATGTCACAATATGAAACTAATTAATTAATTTTTACTTTATTAATTACACAAAAAATAAAATTCTTAAAAATTAAACCAATTGCTAGACCACACAAATGCTAGAGATATACCGACGATTAAATATTAATTACAAGGATGGTCATGACCATCACATCATCAAACTTCAAATTTCTTGATCTTTCTTAATAGACCTCAAAAGAAGAGTGAGTGAAATGATTTTTATTGCAATGACTATATAATACCTTAATCAATAAACATTGTGTTCTAGTGCCCCACCCTTTCATCAAAGTCACAACTATTAAGGCTTTCAAAGTCAAATGTGTTTTTTGTACTAGTTTAGTATTCAAATATTGAAAATGACTTTACCAATGTGTAAGAAAAAATGTGTCTATAATATACCAAAATGACCTCATCATTAAGGGCACTTGTGAACTAGGATATGACAACTCGATAAGGAATGAATCGAGTTTTTAACAAACTCTATTGATAACCCTTATATTTTTTTCAATCTTAAACAAATCAAGAAACCAATCCAACTTATATTGATTAAATAAAAATCACTTTATAGAAATTAAAACAATTTAGATCTTGGTGATAAACAACTTATATCAATACCAAATATCCTAATATGATAAAAACTTGTGATTGTTAACAAGTATGAAAAAGAATAACAATATAACCATAAAGTATATAATCCAATAAAATATAATCAAAATATAAAAAATAAAGAACAACAACTATAACAAAATAAATATTATAAAAGTTAAAGGGAATGAAAAAAAGAAAGCAAATACAACAATCTTTGTGTAGTTTGTAAATCTCGTTATATCGACCCTTTCAAACTTTATTACTAGGAGATTTCACTAATAATAGTGATTGACGCCAACCCAAAAATATATATATAGTAGATTTATTCGAGTTTTTTCTTTTTGCATATATTAAGCCAGAATCAATTGGGTATTTTAGCCCATATTAAGTGCTTATTAGTATAGAAAATCTTATGGGATTAGAATGATTTTCTTTTTGAAATTAGAAATAGATTAGGGTTTTAAAAAATATGTATAAAAGTTAGATTATTATTGTACAAGCGAGATATCATTTAACTTAATAATACAATAATTACAATTTTATTTCAATTTAACTTTTTCTCGTTTTAGCATTCAATCCAAGATTTTTTATCATTGCTTATGATTTCCATGCCCCAATTACTGGAGTTTTACTTGTTCATCTCCGCAAAGTACTTAAACTCTTTAATTTGTTCGCTATCGTACAACCTAAGTTTATACAATACCTTGCTTGTTGTAAATCAAATTCAACTTTACCTTATTTGATAAAACTCTGACCTTAGATCTTCGCAAATTTGAGTTGGTTCATTATTTTAGCAAGACATTAGACATACATGAATCTAGCTCCTTAATTTTTATCTGCGAACATCTTTTTGGCACATCTAGTGGGACTCCATTGGTTTGTATACCAGTAACAACTAGATCGATGACCAAAAATCCTATGGTTAATACTACTACTAGAAACACCGTTTTCAAAACATCTGATTCCGTAAATAAGGTTGAAGAGCCAACCACGACTCTTGTCAAGATCCCTTAAATGCAACATCATATAGAATTGAGTGGGAAAAACTTTGAAGAATCATTCAGTCAACAACTGGACAACATTCCAAGAGATGTTACACTACAACCAAAGCCGTTCTATAACCAACATTTAGGGTTTTGGTTTTTAAAATCTTTTTGGAGAATCAACAGCTCGATACCATGCTCACTAATCAAATGGTCATAATGTTTAGACCACTGATAGAAAATAATCAAAATATCAGTAGGAGCATTCTGAAAAATCTAGAAGTTATGATATATAACCAGACCGAGCTCACAGACTTTTTTCAAGGCCGACCTAACCATAAGCTTTAAAAGTCTCGCAGGTGCCAAAACTATAAACAAGCTGACCTATAACATGGTTCGATTAATATCCTAAGGTGGCCGGCCTAAAAGAATTGAGTCTACAAACTCTCAACTCTAGTAAGACCAACCTAGATAAAATTTCAGCTATGATTTTACTGAAAATATAACTAATTTGGAGAGCTTGTATCAACTAGCTCTGCAAACGTATGACCAAGTCGACCAATCTCAATTAAGGCCGATTCAATTTGGTTCTATAAAGCCAAAATGACCAAATAACTATCAGAGTAATGAGATCGATAGAAATATATTAGTTAAAGCTCTATATAACATCGGGTGGACCTAAAGCCAATGGCAATGTTGTCTTATAAAAAGTCATACCCCACAATATAGATTCTTTTTTTTTCATTTTCTAAAAGGTTATAAGATCCCAAAGTTCTTTTTATTTTCAGAGAGGAAAATATCACCACCTTCAAGCATATCTCAAGGTTCACAGTACAATATGGGGAAGCCAGCTCTTCTCCCTTATGGAAGTAAAGATTATTTGGTAACTCCTTAATAAAAGCTATCTTTACTTACTACAAAACCTTAATGCCAGAGTCAATTGCTAGTTGGGAACAGATGGAAGAGAAGTTTCATATCGAATTTTATAGATTACCTTCAGAATCACCATAGCCTACTTAGCTAGAGTAATACAAATGCCGGGAGAATCAGTCTTAAAATACATAGCCCGATTTAAGATGTTTAGAACACGATGCCAAACCCAAATCATTGAAGCTGACTACGTACCAATGGTGATGAGGGATATGTCCACCATATTGAGGAAACATATTCAAGGGCACCGATTCAGGGATTTATATGAATTGGCCACTTAAACGGCTAGTTATAAGAGGCTCCTCAAGGAGAAAGATTAGAAAAAGGCGTCCTTTGAAGGAACTTACTACAAGGATTAGCTGGTTATAGCTGCCATCTAAATCGAATTAGAAAAAAACGTCCTTATCATAAAAGGTAAGGGATATATACCTGAACCTGAAGTAGAAGGCATTCTAGGCTCTAGACCAGAAGAGTAATAAGGCCAATATAAGCTTATTATGTAAAGGGATTTGATAACTAGACATTTGGATAAGATCAAAGATCTCAATTGATTTTCAAGAAGAAAAAAAGTGAGGTTCTAAGCGATTTAGCCATCCCTTAAATTCATTGGATTTTGGCCATGATCTAATTGACCAAGATGTCAACCATATTGACTTAACATGTTCCCAACAAAATCTTATTTGATCTTTCTTATAGACAAAAAAAAAATCTAAGAAAATTATAGATGACTGATGTATTATAGGGACCTAGTACATATTGAGATGTATCGGCTATATAAGAAAGTACTTTAAATGAGACTTGGCCACTTTCTTAAATGTCCTAAGATTTTTCATAAAGCAACAGAGGGGTGTCAATGGCTTCGATTGATTTTGACTTCTTAGACCTTGCCGCAGTATTAGAAGCCAATTTTGATGCCATTTGGAGAAATAAGTTAAAACTATAGAAATTGTGAATCAAGACTAAAAGCAGTCCAAATTGAAAAATTAAGGGTGAAATAAAAATTATGGAGATTAAAAGATGAAATTAAATATACTTACTAAATAAGAATTTAAAAATTGTTAAAGAACTCAAAGAACACCTTAAAGATTGCCTTAAACAATTAAGAGAAAAGAGTGCTTTTGCTTGAGAGGTAAAAGTGAAAAATGAAGAAGTAAAAAATACTTTTATAGACAGACTTAGGGCTATAAAATAAAAAGTTTAAAATTAAGTCTCATTAATACTAAAGGTAAAGAGGTGAATTAAATAGATTATTTAAAGCAAATCGGCTTTGACTCCTATAAGAAATAGCTCCAATGAGGATTGATGAACTGTCTTGAAATAAAGGCTGATTTTTTACAAAATAAGTATTTCTTTTCTCAAAGGCATAGTTACTAGCCAATTATTCTATAAAACTCTCGTGGGATGTTCCACAAAGACGATTTCTTCATACATAAACCTTGAGAGCGTAAACAAAGCTGACTTTCTTGGATAATTCATGAAAAATGCAACTATTAAGCTGATGTTTTGTCTGTCAATTTCCAAGATTATTTTACATAGCAGATTTTCATATTAATCTAGGAGAAGTATAATAAATCTAATTTTCATGTAAATTTCTAGAATTATTACATGAAGCTGACATTTCCATATAATATCCATAGGAAGTACAATGAAGCCGAGTTTTTAAGCATATAAAATGTAAGGCCGACTTTGTTAGATGCGAGCTTTAGTAAAATAATTCCTTTTTGATCGTCTTACAAGGGGGCATTATTGATGCCAGCCCAAAAATGTATATAATGGAACAATTTGAGTTCTTTCTTTTTGTATACATTAGGCCAAGTCTAGTTGGGTATTTAGCCCATATTAGGTGCCTATTAGCATAAAAAGTCTTATATGATTAGAATTCTTTTCTTTATGAAATTAATATTATAGTAAGATTTTGAGAAGCCTATATAAAGGCTAGATTATTATTGTACAAACGAGATATCATTCAACTCTATATACAACAATTACAATTTCTTCTCAGTTTATCTTTTTTTCAGTTTTTCAATTTCTCATTTTAGTTTTCAACCCAAAATTTTCCATCCTTACTTGTTGATTTTCATAGCCTAATTATTGTACTTTTGCTTGTTCTTCTCTTCAGAGTACCCAAATTTTATAATTTGCTCGCTATCGTACATCCTAAGTTTATCCCACACCTTACTTGCTGTAAATCAAATTCGACTTTGCCTTATTTGATAAAACCCTGACCTTAGATTTTCGCGAATTTGAGGCAGTTCATCGTTCTAATAAAACACTGGACATACACGAATTCAATCCCTTAATTTTTATCTGTGAACAATAGCGTAATCCAAGCTCAGCACGGTAAGCTTATGGGTCCTAACCAAACACTATAAAAGTGTCTAATCCAAGGTTAGCACGATTATCTTATGGGTGCTAACCAAATGCTATAATAACCAATTGACTTTTAGATGTCAATTAAACATTATATTGATTAGCTTACAGGTACAAGTACACAATTCAAGGTGCTAGATATGATATTTATCAAATATATCACTAAGATAAGGTTTAATCTCTTTTGCACACTTAGATTATGAAACTCTCAAGTTTAGACATAAGATATGACTGAGACAACACTAGAGAATAGAACAAGTTGGAGGCTTAAGATTTTTGTTAGCTTGTTGCATTGAGATGTGAGGTATAAGGGCTTATATAGGCTAAAGAACCATTAAAAAGAGTTTTTGGATCTTAAAAGACTTTGAATTTCTCAACTTGTTCGATCTTGTTTGAATAATTGAGTTCTGGTTAAGTTGAAATAAGGTTCCATAAGGTCTATAGGACTAAGATTGGTCTAGCAGGTGTTTAATATAGGTTCAAGACTGATCTCAGTCCCTCAAATTCACTTGGTGACCTAACATACATAATGAAGTTATTATGAGCTGTTCCTTGATATTTGAATATATTCTTACCATATTTAAGCTTACAAATATATTCTAATGCTAATATAATTTTCTCATATATGTATTCTATGTAAGTAAGCTTGTTTTCTATCTATCTTGTGAGCTTTAGTTTGACCTTCCAAGCTTTGACTTTCTATGTTTTGCATTATTTTCTCATTAACTCCATAAGGCATTTGACATTTAGAATTGTTGCTTTGACCCCATTTGAATTTAAAACATGTGTCATGTCTTCAATATTCATTTTATATGATATTCGACATGTGTAAGATCTCTACAATATGATATTCTACATGTGACAAATCTTGGAACTTGATTGCAATTTGCATGCTTAATTTTTGCCAAACAACTCAAATAAACATGTGAATAACAAATGAGTAAATAGTTTATTATCACTAAAACTTAGGTTTATGAAACGTCATAAAACCTTAAGACTACAGTAACAATTAAAATATTATTATATTTTATAATGAAAGATAAATAATTCATACTACTAATGGTTAATTTAATTAGTAATTTATTTTAGTACGTAATAAAATCTTAACTTTTAAAAAAAAAATTAAATGTAATTATTCATAATTGTAGTTGTTTAAAATGAACTATATCTATGTACATATTGTAATATGCATAAGTTACATTTTTAACATAATATTTTAATGGCATAAAAATAAACAAATATTAAACACAATATTATATGTGGAATTAATAGTAATATTTAAATTTATTTTGTTCAATATAAATTATGTCTAAAAATATATGACCTATCTTATGATCTACTGATATCTAAAATTAGCTTTTATTACATACTAAAATTCAAAGAGATATCTTTCCAAAAAAGCTATATATATATATATATTTAAAGAAATAAATAAATGTTTTAAACAACTGAAAGCATAACTCAATTAAATTCCTAAAAAATACTAACCTAGGATCTCAATGAATATTTTTGACCTTTTTAAAACTAAATTGTCCAAATCACAAAGATGCACTTAAAATATATATTATATTTTTTTAATTAGTATTACATCAACAAAGTCGAGTAACTAAGAGGGCATTTTTCAACTAAACACCCTTTTCCTAACTTTTCTCTTAAATTCTAGACAAACTTTTCTCTCAAATAAAAAAGGCGTCGCTCCCATAACTTTCCTTGTCGCCAGTAAGGGGTTTTAGCCTCCTCTCTGAAGGCCCTCTTAAACCACTCATAGTGTAATTTATTTTTATGTTGCTTTCTTTATGTTTTCACTATCTCCTCTAAATCGATGGTGGCCTCCTTCGTTCCGGTCTCTTTCGATCTGGTCGATGTTTCTTATCGTCGAAGATGGTTGGTGGAGGTAAAGTGTGTGCCTCATCGTTGTCCCCCCCCGACGACAAAGAAACTCAATCGACTCGGCCATTATGCTGAAGCCAACCGTCTCCAACTAGGTTTTCTATCCACCAGCACCTTGATGAGTCTTGGCCGACATATGTGACTACATTACCGTCTTCCTCCTACAATAATATGGGCTCATTAGTTCTGCCATGGGGCTGATCTAAGTAAGGGCAGTCCTGGTTGCTACCAGAATTAGATGTTCTACTGCCATGCTTCTATTTTGGCCCCTATATCTTTAGATTTAGACGGTATTTACCTTTTTTGGCACTATATAACTCCATCGCTAGTGACCCTTCTTGAAAATACTTTTGCAGCTATTGCTTCTGTGTCGGGTGTTAGATGGTTGTTTAGGATTTATTGTGTTCTTTGTTTGTGTTTTAATGTTAGGGTAATTTTGTAATCTCCCTCCTATGTGAAGGTAGTATTTAGTGTAATAAGTCTCCTATATAGGAAAGATATCCTCTTTGTGAGGTTAAATTCCTCATGCGTGAGGAGATTTTGTCCCTCGTTAGGAGAATAGTTGGACCCTCATTAGAAAGGTTGATGTGCCCTTTTAATGTTTGGCTCTAGTATCGGATTCTAGTTTGTTTCTCTTCTTAGGAAGAGGCTTAGGTCCGGGCATTCGTCAATAATTATAAGTTATGTTGTCCCTGTAATTCTCTACTTATATAGTAGTAAACCCTGTAATATCTTAGTTTTCAATCAATGATATTAAAAGTTTAAAAAAAAGTCGAGATAACTCGATATACTAAAATTACTTTCAAGGAACAATGTAAACACTGTCAAAAAATAGGTGGTTACATTAGATATAGGGGGAGAGGACGTTTTAGATAATTCACTTAAATTGACAAATTTCCTGAGCACTACTAAAAAACATAGGTGCCCACAATTTCTTTCTTTGAAATGAAAGATTCATATTAAATTAACTACAATTAAAAGGAAGCATGCCCTACAATATAAGATTATGAAGGTGGCTCAGAACACAACCATGCCAAATTACATTAAATTCTAAACTAGTAGCATATTTGACTAACCCATGAGATACCACATTCAATGAACAAGAAGCATAGAGAGTTTTACAATCCAAAAAGGATTTAATAAGTAAAGCAACATCTTGCAACACTATCCCAAATTTGAATATGGAAGATGTCTTGATGAGGATGTCCTTGACAAATAATTTGGCATCTGATTCTACTTCAACAACATGCAAGCCCAATTGCTTAGCTAATGAAAGACCTTTCCAAATTGTCATAGCTTCTACGATGTTAACCTAGTATATAGAGTACATTGAAACAACAACTACTATTGAAGCGGAAGCAATAAACCTAAGTGATGTTATACAATAACAAGCAATCAAGAATAAAGTATAGAGAGAAAGTAAAAGAAAGAATATAAAGAACTTACGTGGTTGAAAACTTACCTACGTCCACAGCAGATCAAAATCTCACTTCTCTTATTAATAAATCATAAGACACTCACAAAGTATATCTTTTATAAAAAAGAACTTAAGGTTCACAAAGAATATTTTCAATTGCACTCACAAAGGCTACAATTGATCTTTCTTGTAAACTATGAGTTATCTCTCTTGTATTTGTGTTGTGATTGTTGTGATACATTTACAAGCCAAATATAAAGTCTTTATATAGGCTTTGGATGCCCTGGGGAAATAGTAAACCAAGTAAAAATACGTTTGGGAAGTCTTAACGCAGTTATGACGAACTTAGGAAACATAAAGGGCATTACTTGCATCAGCACCGCATCGTTGCACATTCTAAATCCAGCACCGCGATGCAGAGGTCATTGGTTTGAGCATAACAACCCTCAGACATGGGTAGTAACTCTCCGTTATCTCGCCTCCTTTCACGATCTTTTCACTTTCTCATGTCCCTTATACACTTAACTTGATCTCAAAATCATCCATAAAGCTTCCAAGATCTTTCATCTCTATATCTTCGGTCACCTTCACATAGTAGTAACTTTGATTAAGTCATTGCATAGGACAAAATTAACCAAGGACAGTGGCTTAGTCAATATGTTAATGGGATTTTCAGACAAAGAAATCTTCGTTAGACTAATTTTGCCACTTTGAATAATATCTCTAATGAAATGAAGCCGCACATTATTATGTTTAGACCTCTCTAGGAATACTTGATTTTACTTAGGTATATGACACTTTGGCTATCACAATACACACTAGTGTTGACGTCTTCAGTAGCCATTACCTCTGCGTACATCCCTTTTAACCATACAACCTCCTTAATAACTTCACCAATTGCTATATATTCCACCTCTGTGGTAGATAGTGCCACCACATAATATAGAATCGATCTCTAACATACACTACACTCAAAAACTGTGAATACATACCCAGTTAACGATTTTTCCTTATATAGATCACCGGTATAATCTGACTCGATGTACCCTTTTACCATTGCACTCTCATTCTTAGCCTTTTTAAACAATAAACCATGATTCGATATTCCCTTGAGACATCTCAATTCACTTCACTACAAGCCAGTGATCCTTAACTGGATTCGTTATATATCTGCTTACCACACTTACAGCCTATGCTATATCTAGTCTTGTGTAAACTATTGCATATATGATGCTCCCCACAACGCTCACATACGGTACTGTACTTATCTGCAGTTTTTCCTTTTTGAATTTCGATGACTATGCTACTGAAAGTTTGAAATGCATAGCTAAAAAAGTAGAAACAGCCTTCGCATTGGACATACCAAACTTTTTTAAGATTTTTAATTATATATCACTATTGTGATAAAAAGATACCATCTCTTCTTTCCCTCACAATATCTATACCCAAAATCCTCTTTACTGCTCTTAAATCTTTCATCTCAACTATTTCTTTAATTTCTATATCTCTTTCATATCTCTATATGCGATCAATATGTTATCCACATATAGAAGTAAATAAATCATCATCCCACAACTCAAACTCTTAAAGTACACGCATCCGTCATACTTGTTTCTACTAAACCCACAAGTCGTTATAAACTCATCAAATCTTATATACAGCTATCTAGGAGATTTTTTTAACCTATACAATAACTTCTTCAGCAAATAAGCATGCTCTTCTTTCTTGGGCTTTATAAACCCTTGTGACTATGACATGTAAATCTGTTTTTCAAGTTCTCTATACAGAAAAGATACTTTTACATTCATCTTCTCTAGATGTAAATCAAGAATTGTACATATGGCTAACAGAATCCTAATAGGTGTGTGTGATAAGAGCGTAAAAGCACTAGTATAATTTATACTCAACTTTTATATTTTGCTTCAAATCATAACTATTTGGATATTTAATTGTGGTTTTTGATCATAAATAGATGCACCATAGAAAATGTGACATATAGGAACAAACAGGAGGCGAATCGGACGTCAAACGAAGAAGTTACGCTCAAAATACAAAAGGGGCACCAGGGCAGCGATTGAGCGCCACGGCGCCCAGGTCAGTAGCTGAGTGTAGCGGCGCTTGAGGCGGTGAACAGTACCCCCCCAAACAGTATTTTGCTACAGTACTGGTGAATAGTATTTTGAAGACAAAAACCCTAAGAGAGAGGAGAGGAAGAAAAAGAGAGAAAAGAGAGAAAAAAACTTAGAGAGAGAATCACAACACAAATCAAAGATCAAATCCAAAGATTGAACAATTAAGATTAAGATTCAAGCTTCAAGTCAAGATTGAGGGAGAAGCACATCAAGGAGTCACTTTAATTAGTTTTTCTTCTCTTTCTTTATCATTATGTTCTTGTTCTTGTTGATATTTATGAATTGGTTTGATACTTTTGGTTTTGTGATGAGTTAATTTGTTCATCTAGGGTTAGACTATGTAAACCTAGTATAGATTTGCATTGTGTTAAATTTTAGTTTATGAACTTGATAAATTCAATTGATTCATTCTATCTTGTGTTTAATGCTTTCATTATACCTGATCAATATTTTAAATGATTGAGGAACCATGATGAACTCGACAGAGGGATTCATGTGTTTAGCCTATGATAGTTTGATGCATGATTATAGGGTAACAACTATGAGTTCCATCTAGGATAGACATATACCTAGGTGACATGTATGGTATAATTTAGACTTAATCTTAATAAATTACATTCTGATTTGATTACCATAGACATATAGATGATTGTTAGAATGCGTAATATAGTCACTTGACCATCAACAGAGGCTTGTGATGAGATTAGTGTCTAAGCCAATCAATTGGTATTAAGAGATTAACTAAGTGGTTAATGAATCCAATGAAATACTAAGGGACAAGTTAAAACCTTAGATTATCTTTATTTGTGAATTCTACTCTTTATTTTTTTTGTCTAGTTAATTGATAGAATTAGATTAGTTAAATAAATTTCAGATTGTGATTTTCTAAATAAAAGTTAAGTAGATATTATTTTAGTACTTGATTTATAGAATTAGATTGCATAGTCCCTGTGGGATCGATATCTGGACTTAAAATCTTATATTACTTGATACGATAGCGTGCACTTGCGCTTAGCTACTATAGTATAGCATCACAATCAGTGTGCTTGACAACTGAAGAGAAAATCTCATAAAAGTCTATCCTATTTGTTTGAGTAAAACTTTGTTGCAATAAGCCTAGCCTTAAATCTTTAGGCTCAACCCCCAGTATCCCCTCATTAACCTTATACACCCATTTGCACTCAACTAGTTTCTTTTGAGATCTTTCCATCAATGTTTAGGTATTATTATTCTTAAGAGAACGAATCTTTTCTTTCATGACCTGCTGCCATCTATCTTTATTCTCACTCTTCATAGCCTCATTGTACGTCTTAAGCTCATCAAACTTAAGAGTGTAAGTAGAATTGAAAGCATGAGTAATTAAATCTGCTTGTGCATATTTAATTGGTTAGTTTATCGTACTCCTTAGCTTATCTCTAGCTAGCTTGTACTCTTCAAGTTTTATCTCAAGTGTCCTAGTTTTACTTTGGGTGGACTTAGAGGAACTCATCGATGTTCTTGACTCAACATTAAGGATTTCTTTGTTGAAGTGTTAATCTAGGGGTATATCAGATCTACACTTAGGCTCCACTTCAACTTCTATTGATTCGGGTGATGAATCTTCCTTGGGCACATGTTCTTCTTTTTATTTTTCTTGTGAATTTTCAATACTGTCATCTCATCGAACATCATATCATGGCTTATGATACTCTTTGGTGGCTTTAACTCTTTGCATCACACCTTATATCCTTTCACATATTCGGGATACCCTATAAATATTCCCTTCATAACTCTAAGACTCAATTTTCCTTGTTCACATATAAGAAAACTAGGTAGCCAAATATTCTGAGGTGGTCATACTTAGGAAGGTTGTCAAATCATTTCTCTTTAGGAGTTTTGAAGTCTATCATTGAGGAGGGACTTCTATTGATTAAATAAGCTAATTTTATCGTAGTTTCACCCCAAAATGCCTTGGACATCTTCGCATTGGTCAATATGCATCTAACCACTTCAAGTAGGGTTTTAATCAACCTCTCCGCCAAATCATTATACTGCAGTGTTGATCTTAGAGTTCTATGTCTTGAAATCCCATGCTTAGCATAAAATCCATCAAACTCTCTATTACAAAACTCGAGGCCATTGTCAGCTCTTAGCCTCTTAATTCTCTTGCCAGTTTGATTCTCAACAATGGCCTTCCAAGTCTTGAAGTCTCAAACACCTACTCCTTATTCTTCAACACATAAACCCACATCTTCTTTGAATAGTCATTCAATAAAAGTGAGGAAATATCTAGCCCTACTATAGGTTACTGTCTGCCCTGGTCCCTAAAGATCTGAGTATATGTAGTTAAGAGTCCCCTTAAATCTGTGCTCTCCGGTACTAAACCTAACTCTATGTGCTTTCCTTAACACACAATGCTAAAAAAACTCAAGTGATTGAAACTTATCCTTACCAAATGCCCTTTGACTAAATAACTCCTTCAGGCTCCTCTCACCTAGATGTGCTAATCTAAAATGTCATATCTTGGTTTGTATATTCTCATCAGTCATATAGAATGATGTAGAACCACTCATTGCCTCTCTCTTCAACACATATACTCCTTTGTGCTTCTCACCTCTTATTAGTACCTGAAACTCTTCAACACTTTTAAAACCCCTTCTGTCAATCCTGATGAAACACACATTCTAGTCTAACATACCTAGTGAGATCAAGTTTCTCTTAAAGTCAGGAACATACCTAACTTCTAACAACTCTCTCAATCGCCCATCATGCAACTTAATTCTAATACTACTAATTCTCATCACTTGACACGTTACGTCATTACCTATTAACACTTTACCATTATTAATGGACTGAAAATTGATAAACCAGGACTTATGTAGGTACATGTAAAAGGTACAATTAGAATCAAGAACCCATTATTTAGATTTCTTACTATCAGTAGCGACTAGAGTCTCTACGCTGTTGCAGCTATCATTATAGGCAAGTACAGCATCCGCCTTCTTATCTTTGGCTTTCATCTCCAGACAGTCCTTTATAAAGTACCCATTTTTCTTACAACAATAGTACTTCCTAGGAGAGCCCTTGAATTTTGATCTCGAGTGCTTTTTTTTCCATCTCTATATGAGGCTCTCATTCTTGCAGATAAGTCTTCTACATTAGCCTTTATCTATCTTCTTAATTACTTTGAGTTTAATGATGATTTCACATCACTTATAGTTAAACTCTCTCTGACGTAGAGAAGTATATCAACAAAGTGCTCATTGCTTATAGGAAGTGAGCTCAACAAGAAGATCGCCTTGTCTTCATTCTCTATCTTTATATTGATAGCTTCAAGATCAATGATAATCTTATTGAAGCCATCTATATGGTCATTTATCGACATCTGTTCAGACATGGACAACTAATATAGCTTCTTCGTTATATGCAATCTGTTGGCCAACGACTTTTGCATATAAAGAAAATCAAGCTTCTTCTAAATACCAAACTTTGTCTTTTAATCTACTACTTCCCTTAAGACTTTGTTACTCAATGACAGAACAATTATACCGTGAGCTCTTTCTTGAATGTCTTTTCTTTCTACTTCAGCCTTAGATGACTCTAATGTCTTATCTTTCCCACTAGATAGAGCTGCAATCTCCTCTAGCACCGAGCCTAACCGTTGGCTCACCAGTAATGTTCTCACCTGCATCTTTCATAAATTAAAATCATTCGACCCATTAAATTTCTCTACTTCATATTTAGGAGTGGCCATGACTATAAGGAACCAAACTTTGATACTTGTTTGTTGAAGCGAAAGTAATAAACTCAAGTAATATTATGCAGTAACAAGTAATTAAGAATAAACTAGAGAGAGAAAGTAAAAGAAATAATATAAAAAAATTATATGGTTCGGTAACTTGCCTATATCCATAGTAGATCAAAATTTATCTTATTTTATTAATGAATTACAAGGCACTCAGAAAGTATGTCTTTTATAAGAAAGAACTCAAGTTTTATAAAGAACACGCTCAATTGCACTCACAGAGGGTTTACAATTGTTCTTTCTTATAAATTATAGATTTTTCTCTTGTGTTTGTGTTGTGATTATTGTGATATGTTTACAAGCCAAATATAGAGCTTTTATATAAACTTTGGATGCCTTAGGAAAATTCTAAACTTAGTGAGAATAGACTTTGAAAGTCCTAATGCACTTGGGACGAACTTATGGAACATAGGAGGCATTAATCACATCAGTGCTGCGACGTTGGCCTTCTAGTGCCGCGGCACTACACATTCTGAATCTAACATCGCGACGTTGAACCATAGGCATTGTGGCATTAAGGTTACTAGTTTGAGCATTACAATGTCACAACTACCATTAGAGCGTTACTATGAAAGTTGCGAATAACATTGCCCAATCTATACGATTGTCCACAATTAAATATATAAAAAAAAATGCTCTTAAACCCCTAACTACTCGGGGTATCATGCTAAATACAAGTAAATAGTTTTTAGAACATCTAAAATTTGAGGTGTATAAGTTAAAGATATTAGGCGTATTTATTTTACATATTATTTCAATCATTTTTTAAATTATATGTTATATACATATAAGATATAGAAAAATATATTAATGACATATATAAATAAAATAAGCAATACAAAAATAAATTTGACATTGAGTATAAAAGAGGCATATTAAATAAAATTATTCTAAAGTCAAATAATTCTTTCCTTGAACAAATAATAATAAATTTATATAACTCTAAGATTCAGTCGCATGCTCTCAATTGCTCTCTTTGATAAGTATTATTATCAAAAAATATTATCAAATCTTCATTATCATAATTACTCAAAATATAGTATAAAAAAATATATTATTTATACATAAACACTTTTAACTTTAATACATTACTCTTATAATAATTTAAAAATATAATAATCTCAAATAATAATAATATTTAAATACTATAACTCTCACACAATTAAATTAGATTTAATGATTAATTTAAATATATTATAAATATTATATAATGATAATTTATTATTTGTAACTTTTATATTTAAATTATATAGTTGATAAAATATTTAAAAAGTTATTTTTAAAGTTTTTCTACCGACAAAAATAATGGTTCTAAATTTATATAGATATTTTCACATAAACACAGGAAAAGAAAAAAAAAATTAAGAGTTTCAACTTTCATGGTGTTGAGTAACAGTCCGGCACAGGACCAGGAGCGAGGAAATGTGCAATGTGCAATGTGCAATGTGCAGAGTGCACCGGCAGATGGTGTGGGTCCGCGATTAAGGACAAAGCCAACTAATTTTTATAACTGTTAACTGCTCAGTGGGGAGTCACTGATATTTTCCAACTGTTTTCGTTCTCTCCACGTGTCTACTAAAATATTTAAGTTTGAATTGAAGACCGCGATCGTGAAAGGCAGAGAAAACGCCACAAGAATTGATTCTTAAGAGATTTGATTCTGATTATAATTTATATGGTATTTTGATTCGCCAACTTTCGCACTCACATGACCTGACCCCTCTCTGCTCTGTCCCTTAGCCCTTTTCCTGCTGCCCCCACCAGTGGGGCATACGTTGCCACCAATTCGCAGCCAAATTGTTTTAGGCACAAAGAGTTTTGTCTTTAATTTTTAAGTTTATTTTGTAAATTTAAAAAAAAATAAAAATTATTCTAATTGCAGGATTTCATTAAATTTAATTAAAATTTTCATTTTTATTGTGTAATGAGATTTATGCTTTTCATATTTTATTCTATTTTTATCTTAATTTAATTTTAAACACGTAATACGATTTTATTTATTTTAAAAAATAAAATATTTATTTTATTCTCTCTCTTATTTGCCTTTTCCTTTTTTCCTAAATAAAGTAATTTAATTTTTAAAAATAAATTATTTAAAAATAAAAAAAGCTTTTGTCTCGATTTAAGCTTCATCATAAATAACGCTTCATCACCTCCTTCATTTTCATACAAGTTCCCACTCTCTACCACAACTTTTCTCTTGCCTTCACTTAATCTTTAATTTGTGAGCTTCCTCTTATCTCTCCCAGCCCAAATCTACCTCCTCCGTCGTTGCCACCTAAAATTGCCTTTATAAGCAAGGCCACACTCATACTCTTCACCCCAATGTTTTTGTACTTATTCATCAAATGCTCCTTCATAACCTTCAACTCTCCCATATTGTAAAACACTTAAAAATCTCATCCCTACTTGCGCCTGATTCAACCCTTTTATTTTCCCTTCTAGAACCTTCATCGGTTCGTTTCGTAACTTATCATCCACTTCTTTAACGTAATTTCAAAGTTCTTTGAAATTATAAAGAGCTTACTAGATTCTACTAAAGATTGTTTCGATGGAGTCTACATTGATATTTATCTTGAGGTGAATAAAAAAGTTTTGTCATCTTACCCTAAACCAATTTCTTGAGATAAAATTTATGAACAAACAAAAAAGAGGATTTTTTTTATATTTTTGTTACATAGGTATCTCTCTTTTATTATAAAATAAATATTAATGTAATTATATAATAAAATTTTAAAAATATTTATTAAAAATTTAAATCTATATGTGTGTGCCATATGTCTTTTTATATTGCTTGTCAGTTTTAGTCAGCCTACTTTAAAGTTTTTAATTGAATTCTGATTTTGTCCCTTCAACATTAAAACAAACGGAATCCTGCTATGGATTGAGACAATTTTGAGTTTTTTTAAAATTTGTGAGACAAAATTAAGAATTATGCGAAACTCTAAAATTAAAATTGTTATTTTTTCAAATTTTTACGCCACTCAAATATTTAGGATATTAACATCGTCACCCTCTGAGTTGGCACAAATTATATTTTGATGATGGTTTTGATTTTATTTATACTGTCACTCTCTCTAATAAATTAAAAAGAAAAAAATACCCTCACTTTCTAAAGATATTTTAATATTTAATTTATAATTTATAAAGGGTTCTAATTTATCCCATCACTCCACCAATAACTTTAGTATACAAACCATTAATTTAGAGATATATTGAAGTTTATTTCTAAATTTAGTTTAGCAGAAGCCCAACTCAAATATTTATTTATTAAAAAATAAAAAGAAAATCTATTCCTCAATAAGAGAGGGATTAAACTTTTTACCTCAAGAATGAGGTAAAAAGGTGAAAACCATTAGGATAAAAGATGGTTCTCTCCCCCTTTCCTATTAATAAATATATTATTGCTTATAGTATATTATTGTTAGTGTTAATATTATTTCTCTTATTATAAATATTGCATTGATTATAATTCTTATTTGAACTGAACTTTTATTTAGTAAATATATTGTATATGAATTAGAAAGATAAATTTTAAGTACAATCATTTTAATATAATTATTCAATAATAATATATCATGTATATATTTATATATATCAAAAGTAATTATAAGATTAGCAAATTTCAAAACAAATACATACATGACTAGTGAGAAAATCACTGTACAGCCTATCCTTTCTCTCTATGAAAAACTTTTAGCTACAAGTTTTACCTTAAATCTTACTGCCTCTTCCAATGTGATTTCTTATTTGACTGTAGATCCATTTATAATCTACCAATTTTTTATTTAGAGGCATTGTGATTAATATCCAGGTTTTGTTATTAATGAGAGAGTTCATTTTTTCCTGCATAATAGACAATCACTCTTTTTTGTATCAGCTGTTGATGGTGTTTTTATATGTCCTTGATTTAGTTTTAGAGATTTTCTGAGCTGTACATAAAGTAAAAGCAATTAGATCATAAAGAGCAAATTTAGATAAGAGTTTTACTTGGCTTCTTGCTTTATCTCTGGCAACCTTGTTGTCTGAAAGATCCTCAGGTTATTGTTATATACTAGTTTGAAATCTACTTTAGATGGCATATGACTAGATAAGTGATCATCTAATGCTTCTGGATGTTGACGCTTTACCTCAATTTGAAGCTTCTTTTCTTCTTTTAGGCTATTGTCTTATTTCTTTTCCAGGTATAGCATATTAGATTCATTAAACATATCATCTATGTTGACAATTATTTTCATCCTATTTGATTCCTTTAGTCAGAGCCTATATCCATTGATCCCTTTTGTATATCCAAGGAATACTCACTTTTGTAACCTAAGTTCTAATTTAACTAATGTTTTGGTGTATATAGGCAATGCACCCAAATACTCTCAAATGTTTGTAACTTGGAGGCTTTTCTGTCCATAGTTCCTCAGATGTCTTAAAATTCAAAGCACTTGAGGGACTTTTTATTGATCAGATAGAAGGTTGTGTTGGAGCTGGTGTTCACGTGCCATTCCAATATTATATGAATATTAATTATTAATATTTATACAATAACTATTTCGAATAAAAATTGTTAATATCATATTTATATGATATAATGCTTGTAACATTACAGACATTGTTTGATTTAAAAGAGTTCAGATTTGATTTAAAAGAGTTTAGATCAGAACTAATAGTTAGCAAAGCTAAGAGTTATAAATACTAAGAGTTAGCAGGCTATAAGAGTCAGCGATGTAGTAACCAGTATCCATAACCGGTAAGAATATGTATATTTATATATATAAATATACGTATTTTATTTGTATGTGGGTGATCCTTGATTTATATATTGTTATTAGTAGTGTTTTTATAGGTTAAGGATATACTATTAGTATTGGGTTTATTTGCAAGACTTTGGAATTATTTTAGGGACCAAATTGTTATACTTTGAAAGTTTTGGGGGTGAATTCGTAAATACCAAAAATTAACCACTTAGTATAAAAATACACTTTTAAAAACCCTAATTCTCTCATTTTGGTCGAGCTACCCATTTTTAGAGAGAGAAGAGAGAAATAAAGGAGAGAGAAAGAGAAGAAGAAGAAGAAAAAGAAGAAAAAGAAGAAGAAAATGAGAATTTTGGATCTTTAGAGGTATATCATAACTAATTATCAATTTATTGGTGTTAATTAAGTTAATTTCTTTAAGTTTTGATTTCTGGAAATATGTATAATTAAGGATTTGATGTGTATTTCGTTTGATGTTGTGAGAATTGATGATGATCTATAAGATAGTTTGATAAATCATGATGAATTATGGAATTTCTGCTGGATAACCTCTTGATCTAGGAATTTTATAAATTTTTGTGATTCGATTCTGGTTTTGAATTTTGAGTATATGAAATTAGACATGTTTAGGATCATCTGAGACTTTGAATCGACTGAAAATCTCGGAAATTGAATTTGTAGTGAATTTACCAAAATGACCCTGGAATTCTGGAAATTTCCTGTGTAAACAGTATGATACAGTGGAAAATAATTTTTGACCTGCTGAATGATCTTTAAAAATTATGAATTTGTGGAATATGATAATTTTATATGTCTAATATGATATACTCGGAATTGAGAATTTGGATCAATGTGGTTGAAGTGTTATGAATTTCTAAAGTGTATCAGCTCATTGTAGTATTTGATTAACATATTTTTAAAGTTATGAAATAAAATAGTTTTAAAATACTTTTGGCAGTTATTTGGAAGCCAAGTATTTATCATGGACTGAGATATGTGTCAAGAGTAATTATGTGGTAGTTTTATAATTTTTGAGTTAGTATATGATTTTATAAAATTGGGAGATTGAATACTGTTCAGTAAGTATCTTGATCCTGTCAGGTTTGTAGTTTGGATTCGATGGTGTGTATGGAATGGATTGTGTAGGAATTTTGATATAATATTTATATATAAGAGGTATATATGAGTCGAGAATGATATATTCTGATTTCGGAGTAATTGGACATCATTTGATGTATTAGAAATTTTTGTTAAGTGTAAGTGGTCAGAATGACAGGTTTTGAGAAACCAAATATTTAGACCAATTTGATGTGATAAATGCATTGTGTATAATTTTGTAAGCTATTTAAAGTATTTTGTGTGAATTGTGAGGCTTATGAAAGGATTAATCTCCATTGATAGGTTAAGGAGATTTAAGCCTTGTAGCTGAAAGTGTTAAGAGGTAAGTATACTAGACTTTTTACTGAAATCACAATAAACATAGTAATTGTTTTGTATGATTTTGCAAATGGGGTTAAGAATATGTTTATGATATGTCAAAGTATATTTTGATATGAAATGTGAATATATGTTTATGAATGTGAGCATTGACATTGAGCATGGACATACATGTGTTTTTGTAAGTGAGTTTTCAAAATAAGATGTGTTTAATAAAGAAAGCTTTTGAAGTGTAATATGTCCATGAGAAATATTTTGTATTTTGAGGGTACTTGAACTCACTGTTAACTTAGTAGGCATTTTATGTGATTTGTGGAGCCTTTATGTGTGGCCTTTCCTTTGGGATTGGTATATGTTATGTGTTCCGTATGTAGGGAGGATCCTATTGGTACCTAAAGGAAGAGTGAGTCATCACATTCGTGTGGTGGCGTATTGGTGCATGTGAGAGGACTCACCGATGATCAGGGTGAGGGTTTGGCTTTTACCTTCGGGCATAAGCATTATATATGTGTTATTCAAGACCTCACTTGTACTATTCCTCTCATACGGTATGTCACCTACGAGTGACATTTGGCTCATTATGTGATATGTGATATGTAAGTCCTACTAAGTAGTAGTCGAGTAATGGTATTCCTATTATGTGTTTTGAAAGAATGTGTAAGCGCTTACATGATATGTGATTTGATAAGATTATGATTTTGATTGATCACAGCATATCATACATATGCATTGTGTACATATATGTATTTGTATTTGATATATGAAAAATTAGTATGCTTACTGAGTTTTATACTCATTATAGTTTATGGTGATTTCAGGTAAATAAGGTACATGTGTTCTTAGCGGATTTGGCAAGGCTTCTGCTGTTCCTTGGGTTCCCTAAGTTGCTAGGTTGTTGTGTGTTTCATTTGGGGACACGTGGGACAGGATATTTGGTTTGTCCCTATTGAATAAATACTTATGTATTATTTCATTGTGTGTGGATTGGATTTGGTTTAAGTTTTATAAAGTGTGGTTATTGGATGATTTTAAGTAAGAATTTGCAATGGATATATTCTGGGCTCCCGGTAACAAAGTTGCTACTGGTGACGTAGTAGAGTGTTAATCTCTGAGAAAACTCTGCGTATCTCCGGTTTAATAATTGTCCCAGTCATAATTCAATTGCTATAATTCTGAAAGAAATTGAAATGAATGTTTAAATATTGTCAAGAGAAGTTTATATTTATATGTTAGGCTATGGTTGATTTTAGTGTTGAACTTACTAGCAACTTGCTAAGGATTTCTGTGTTGAATGAAAGTTGAAAATTTTGTGTAATATTATTTATGAGTGCACATGCAGTGAATGAATGTAAGTGATGTCGTGTGTCGGATCTTTTGGGTCTGGGGCGTGACAGCTTTTATTGGTATCAGAGCTAAGATATGATTCTGTAGACTTTTAAGTGTCGAGTCAAGGGAACCGAGCAGATGCCAAATCCTTAGGATTGTATTTGTAGCTTTGTTGTGTAAAAGTTTGACATATTCCTTAAATTTTGTATGATTTTGTGAAGATGACACAGTATCCAAGAGCTGCTAAGATTGTTGTTGTTGTGGATAATGGTACCTTGTGGATCTTAATGTTACCATTTAGATTTTCTTTTAAGTTATGACTAATATTCTTAGTAAGAGTGATGTTGAATATCTTATAATGATAATTTGCATGTGATAGAGCAAATTGAGATAATTTTCTCAATGACAAAATATAGAGAAGTAGAGTATTGAAGACATCAATTGAAACAACTTTTATTGAAAAGGAAAACAACAACACAACAACACAACAACAATAGCAGCAACAAAAATACAATAGAGGCTACGGAGTGAGATTTAAGTCTATTTTGCGCTTCTTCTGACTGTCATGAGTAGACCAATCTAACTGATGCAATGTTGGATTAGACAGAGGAATAAAAGACTGCAATTGATCAATCAGTTGATCAACAGTTGGAGCTGAAATAAGAATCCGTCGTGCTAGAAGTGGGATGAATTGTGTTCCCGCTGCATAGTCAAGAAAAGATATCAACCCGTCGTAAAAACCATTAACATTTAACAAACCAATGGGTTTTTGGTGGATTTGTAATTGTGCCCATGAGACAATTTGAAAATTTTCCTCCAAGGTCCCGAAACCTCCTGGTAGAGCTATGAAAGCATCCGCATGCCTAAGCATTTGAGCCATTCGCTCGTGCATAGATGAGACTTGTAACTCATCCCCAATTGTTTTTCCTACAACATTTTCAATAGCTAGAGGTTTTGGAATGATACCCAAAACTCGACTACCTTTATTGTGTGCAGCTTTTGCCACAGACCCCATTAACCCTCGGTTACCTCCTCCATATACTAAATGTATATTTCGCTCAGCTAATACCTTACCAAGATTTTCTGCAACTTTTGTAAACTCTTCAGTATTCCCAGGGTTGGATCCACAAAAGACACAAATGTTTGTGAATCGACGAGCTGAGGTTTCCTCCATTGTTATGCTCACCCTAATCTTTGAATATTTTTGAGTTTGTATAAGGATGCAATAATAATGTATTTATAGAGAAACAAATTGATAATAGCTGTGGAGCATATGTGTAAGTATGTTCAAGTATATATTTTTCTCGATTCTTGTGAGGTAAAACAAAAAAAAAAGAGAATGAGTTTTACTTTATCATTTTATAAGGGACAATAGGTCGCAAAATCTTGAATAAATATATGTTGATATGTAAGTGTGATAAAAATTGTGTCGGAAGTGTGATAAGTTAGGCAAGATAATAAAAAAAAGTCAATAAAGGCCTATTTCATGGATTTAGGGACTTAGCCATTTTGGCACTAATGGTCGACAATACATCAATGACTTGAAGACTTTTTGAGCTAACAATTGGACTTTGGACATGAGGCTAAATTAACTTTATTAATTACAAAGATTTTGTGGTCTTAACATTAATTTTTGGCCGATAGATTAAAAGCAGATATGAAGAAAGATAAAGCACACTTGACATAAAGATAAAGCAGTAATCAGTCTCTCTTTGATGTGATAGAGCAACACGGATCTAGTTTCTGTGAAAATAGAAACAGCAATGTAGGTCAAAATGAGTCTCCTTGGTCGCTTTCATCTGTGTCGTATCCGTGAGAGAGGAACTTATGGAGTTGTTGTTCCCATACATTGAATGAGGGCTCTGGTGGAGTGGAATGTGGGTCTACCATATCTTGATCTTCTCCAGGTGAGCTGGTCTGGATGAGGGATGTGCTGGCTTCCTCTTGGATTTGGGTGTCGGTTGGATAAGGTTGGGAGTCTTGAAAGAGGGATAAGTCAAGATTGGGTTGGTGTTGGTCAAGTTCTGTCGGGACAACTGGCTGAGATTGAGTAGGTTCTGTCGGGACAACTGGCTGAGATTGGGTAGGTTCTGTCGGGACAGTTAGCTGAGGCCATTGGTGAAGGTTATCCATTGCTTGTCTGTATCTGGCATAATAAGTCATGTTTGGGATATGGTGATGATGAGTAGAGTAATATGTATTTCTGAGATGTGAAAGATGATATTTTTGTCTTTGTTGGAATTTGAGTATATTGGCAAAATTCAGGTCTTCTGTAAAGTCAGCTTCAACTTGTTCCCAAGGTGCAACATCTTCTGGGGAGATCCAAACAGACGGAGGAATTATTTGATTTTCCTGAGCAAGAATTCTTTCAAGTTCTCTCTTTTGCTGAATTACTTCTTCAGGCCAGAGCTTAATTGATCCCTTTAGTGAAAGGGTAAATGTGAAGTAATCCTTAACAGTGGGGTAATAATGAATCTCGTGATCTGAAATAATCATACCCTTCCGTTGGAGAAGTAAGACTGACCAAAGATGTTGTCTGGGGACTGCAGCATTTGTGTTGTTTGCAATCATGTATTGAAATTTAGTTATCCACCATGTCTTTGGGTAAAACCATTGGAGAAAAATCAGGGCTGGATGATCTTCATCACATTTTTCTAATTTTTGGAGGGTTCTAAGTAATGGGAATTCCATGGCGATTGTATACAGATCCAACAGGTACCATAACAAGTAAAGGACAGGTTTGGACCATTGGGAAAATGGGAAAAAAGAGTGCAGGTGAAAGAAAGGGTATTCTAAGTTGAACAAAGGGCCACCAAGAACTGTGAGGCCGTGTTCTTGGACTGCTAAGATGGCGTAGTGTCTGATGAATTCTTTGGCACGGGAATGGAGTGTTCTGGTTTTGATTAGGTCTGGAAATTGTGGTGGAGAAAAAGGAACAGGAGGAGTTATGATAATGGGATTCATTATGAAGATGGTAAGAAGGTTAGTTTTATTTATTGCTAGAAAAGTGATTATGAGGTTTAGGCTATTTATAGAGTTTTATGAAAGAAAATCAATAATCGTTTTGTCCTTTCCTTTTACGTGGATGACGTTAAAGGAATAGTTAAAAGAATCATATTTGCCATCGCAGTAATTGTGCTAGTAGAATCTTTTCTATTTGAAATCGAGCATATTAGAAAAAAGCAGACATGTCAATCTCAATGAGAAAATGATGTCCAATAAGGTGGACTATTTTTTTTAAGAGTTAAAGTAAGAGATATAATGTTAAGATCTATAGTTTAAGAATCAGTTGAACTAAAGGTCTTTTTATTGAAGTTGATTTTTGATCGTTTAAGATAATGCTTTCAATATTCTGATTTGAATGACAACTTAGTTGCGTAGAAATACTACTTTTTTTTTTTGAATGATATCAAGGTAGTGAATGATATTATGACGTATGAGTATATGTTGAAGGGATTAAAATTTTTAAAGGAGTTAAGAATTTTATGTAAGAGATTAGTATGGGTATTCTACATCTATGTTATTCTTTAATGAATGAAAGGTGAAGTGTATAGATACCCATTAAATATTGAACGAATGGAAAAAAAGAATAAAAATATGTGTGTATAATTTTATAAGTCCATAATGTGTGTCATATGTTTATTTTATGGATATATGTTTCGTACTCCTCTCGTATACTCAGCTATGAGCCAACTTAAAGATAATCTAACATATGAATGAGTATTTATTAGGATTTTGGACCACAATGAGCAAATCCTATATACAAGGAAGATTGCTTTGTAAATGTTTTATGAATAAACTATACAGTTGAAAAGGAAAATTGAGAATGAGAAGAAGAAATGAGATCTAAGTATCCTCATCTATGTGCTTAAGTTATGAATTTCGAGGACGAAATTCTTATAAGGAGGGGAGAATTGTAGTAACCAGTATCCATAACCGGTAAGAATATGTATATTTATATATATAAATATACGTATTTTATTTGTATGTGGGTGATCCTTGATTTATATATTGTTATTAGTAGTGTTTTTATAGGTTAAGGATATACTATTAGTATTGGGTTTATTTGCAAGACTTTGGAATTATTTTAGGGACCAAATTGTTATACTTTGAAAGTTTTGGGGGTGAATTCGTAAATACCAAAAATTAACCACTTAGTATAAAAATACACTTTTAAAAACCCTAATTCTCTCATTTTGGTCGAGCTACCCATTTTTAGAGAGAGAAGAGAGAAATAAAGGAGAGAGAAAGAGAAGAAGAAGAAGAAAAAGAAGAAAAAGAAGAAGAAAATGAGAATTTTGGATCTTTAGAGGTATATCATAACTAATTATCAATTTATTGGTGTTAATTAAGTTAATTTCTTTAAGTTTTGATTTCTGGAAATATGTATAATTAAGGATTTGATGTGTATTTCGTTTGATGTTGTGAGAATTGATGATGATCTATAAGATAGTTTGATAAATCATGATGAATTATGGAATTTCTGCTGGATAACCTCTTGATCTAGGAATTTTATAAATTTTTGTGATTCGATTCTGGTTTTGAATTTTGAGTATATGAAATTAGACATGTTTAGGATCATCTGAGACTTTGAATCGACTGAAAATCTCGGAAATTGAATTTGTAGTGAATTTACCAAAATGACCCTGGAATTCTGGAAATTTCCTGTGTAAACAGTATGATACAGTGGAAAATAATTTTTGACCTGCTGAATGATCTTTAAAAATTATGAATTTGTGGAATATGATAATTTTATATGTCTAATATGATATACTCGGAATTGAGAATTTGGATCAATGTGGTTGAAGTGTTATGAATTTCTAAAGTGTATCAGCTCATTGTAGTATTTGATTAACATATTTTTAAAGTTATGAAATAAAATAGTTTTAAAATACTTTTGGCAGTTATTTGGAAGCCAAGTATTTATCATGGACTGAGATATGTGTCAAGAGTAATTATGTGGTAGTTTTATAATTTTTGAGTTAGTATATGATTTTATAAAATTGGGAGATTGAATACTGTTCAGTAAGTATCTTGATCCTGTCAGGTTTGTAGTTTGGATTCGATGGTGTGTATGGAATGGATTGTGTAGGAATTTTGATATAATATTTATATATAAGAGGTATATATGAGTCGAGAATGATATATTCTGATTTCGGAGTAATTGGACATCATTTGATGTATTAGAAATTTTTGTTAAGTGTAAGTGGTCAGAATGACAGGTTTTGAGAAACCAAATATTTAGACCAATTTGATGTGATAAATGCATTGTGTATAATTTTGTAAGCTATTTAAAGTATTTTGTGTGAATTGTGAGGCTTATGAAAGGATTAATCTCCATTGATAGGTTAAGGAGATTTAAGCCTTGTAGCTGAAAGTGTTAAGAGGTAAGTATACTAGACTTTTTACTGAAATCACAATAAACATAGTAATTGTTTTGTATGATTTTGCAAATGGGGTTAAGAATATGTTTATGATATGTCAAAGTATATTTTGATATGAAATGTGAATATATGTTTATGAATGTGAGCATTGACATTGAGCATGGACATACATGTGTTTTTGTAAGTGAGTTTTCAAAATAAGATGTGTTTAATAAAGAAAGCTTTTGAAGTGTAATATGTCCATGAGAAATATTTTGTATTTTGAGGGTACTTGAACTCACTGTTAACTTAGTAGGCATTTTATGTGATTTGTGGAGCCTTTATGTGTGGCCTTTCCTTTGGGATTGGTATATGTTATGTGTTCCGTATGTAGGGAGGATCCTATTGGTACCTAAAGGAAGAGTGAGTCATCACATTCGTGTGGTGGCGTATTGGTGCATGTGAGAGGACTCACCGATGATCAGGGTGAGGGTTTGGCTTTTACCTTCGGGCATAAGCATTATATATGTGTTATTCAAGACCTCACTTGTACTATTCCTCTCATACGGTATGTCACCTACGAGTGACATTTGGCTCATTATGTGATATGTGATATGTAAGTCCTACTAAGTAGTAGTCGAGTAATGGTATTCCTATTATGTGTTTTGAAAGAATGTGTAAGCGCTTACATGATATGTGATTTGATAAGATTATGATTTTGATTGATCACAGCATATCATACATATGCATTGTGTACATATATGTATTTGTATTTGATATATGAAAAATTAGTATGCTTACTGAGTTTTATACTCATTATAGTTTATGGTGATTTCAGGTAAATAAGGTACATGTGTTCTTAGCGGATTTGGCAAGGCTTCTGCTGTTCCTTGGGTTCCCTAAGTTGCTAGGTTGTTGTGTGTTTCATTTGGGGACACGTGGGACAGGATATTTGGTTTGTCCCTATTGAATAAATACTTATGTATTATTTCATTGTGTGTGGATTGGATTTGGTTTAAGTTTTATAAAGTGTGGTTATTGGATGATTTTAAGTAAGAATTTGCAATGGATATATTCTGGGCTCCCGGTAACAAAGTTGCTACTGGTGACGTAGTAGAGTGTTAATCTCTGAGAAAACTCTGCGTATCTCCGGTTTAATAATTGTCCCAGTCATAATTCAATTGCTATAATTCTGAAAGAAATTGAAATGAATGTTTAAATATTGTCAAGAGAAGTTTATATTTATATGTTAGGCTATGGTTGATTTTAGTGTTGAACTTACTAGCAACTTGCTAAGGATTTCTGTGTTGAATGAAAGTTGAAAATTTTGTGTAATATTATTTATGAGTGCACATGCAGTGAATGAATGTAAGTGATGTCGTGTGTCGGATCTTTTGGGTCTGGGGCGTGACAAGCGAGCTCTAAAGAGTTAGAACCTTGTCTATAATGGGACAAAGACTTGAGAGTATACTTGTAATGATATAGTTGCAAGGAGTTGCAATAGGTGCTAAGAAATATCATTATGTAAGTATGTCTCAAATATAATTTTTCTGATCTATGATCACCAATGCAGGTTTATCGGTGAATTCACATTATATAGATTTGTGTATGTCTATATTTGATTGGTTCAGATGATTGTTCTTAGCTGACCATGAGCTTATAGCTTGTATAGGCATGCGGGTATCCAGTCAGGACTGGATACTGAACAGACTCATGAGGACCCTAATAGATATCCTATGAAGCCGTCAAATGAAGGTCCTCTCGAGTTGAGTAGTATTCGTGGTCCTTTGACCTAAGCGCCACGGTGGTCTTGTGAGTGATCCATCATGCTTTGGTTCGACATATGTCAGAGACCTTTCATGGTCTAACCATTATGTGTCGCTGGGTATAGTCCGATGCTCATGGAGTCCAGTGTGCGTAGATACGGGATCCGTCAGCTTACATAGGTAAGTTGTATATCCAATGCTCCAAGATTGTATTTCATAAAGTCTTGTGGTCAGAAGCATAAACCCAGAAAAAGAGTTTTTCACAGGGTTAAACAATATAGCAAAAGTGTTTACATATATTGTTTATCGAGATACGAATCTGGAGATAAGATTATAGATGAGCAAATTGGGATTTGACGGTACTGATCTATATCCTCGCACATCCAGGGTATAAATGATGGAAGAATTATACATATACGTTATGACCTCAACTTGTATGGTCTAACATGCTAATTTGTAATATTCGTAACGTATGCGTGGATTATTGATTACGAATTAATGGAATAGTTCCATTTGATAAATCGAATGTAGACCTAGAGAGTTCCAATATAAAATGTACTCTTTGAGCACTTGGGCAGTTTACTGTATTGAATTGTTTAATACTGTATAATTCAGCAAATTACTAAGGTTAAGTTAACTAAAGTATATGGTTAAATGGTAGGACCCACTTTAGGTTAACTTGGTAACCTAGTAAGAATATAAATGTAATTTCACTTTATGATTATTTAATTGTTAAATAATTAAAATAAATATTTATTTATTTAATTATTAAATAAATTATTTAACTTAACTATAGTTAAAGGTTAACCATATGATTAAGTTAAGTTAACCTTACTTAATGATTAAGTAAAGGTTAACCTAACTATGATTAAGTTAGTTAACTATGATTAGAATATTTAAATATTTATTAAGGGATAAGTTAAACTAACCTAACTAAGGTTAAATGTTAACTAAGGTTAGGTTAAGTTAAATGAAATGCAAATGAAATTCAAATTAGTCTGGAATTTATGCATTAGTATATAAAGGGAAATGAAATTCAAAATTCATAAGTTTTTAAGTTTTTAGATTTTGCAATTTTGGTAGCCATTTCAATTTGAGAAATTGAAATTCTTTGTTTTGTGTTTTAAGTGTTAGAACAACAAAATAAATAGATAAATAGTTACTAAATATAATATTGAAAAAGGAGATTTGTTTTAATTATTCAAGAGTTGAACAAAAGATAAAATAAATTTAATTAAGTTAAAGAGTTTAACTTTAAATCAAGTTTAAGAGTTAAACTAAATGTTGGATTAACATATTACTATTCTAGACAATCAAACCCACCCTTATTGATTGCTAGGATTGATCAAAAATTCATTTCATGGAGGACTTCAAGCAAATTAATCCAAAGGCTTCATAGGTTATAATTCTCAATCTCGTTTTTCATTTAATAAATATGTATTAAATGTGTTCATTGTATTATATTAATCTTTCGTTATGCACATTTATGTATGCAATATGTATATTTTTTATATGATGAACACATCCCACATGCAAGCACCTTAGAATAATCAACACCCAACAGGTTGTACTTGTTACTTCTCTCCAAAATTGTTTAAATCGACCCTAGCTCAGTAGCATATACTTGATTTTATTGAGGATAGTTCTATTCACTCTTTCAACAACTCCATTTTGCTAAAAAGTGAATCTATCTATCCCATGTCTCACTATTTCATTTTCTTTGCAATAGTCATCAAACAATTTATTGCAAAACTCTAAACCATTGTCAATCCTCAACATCTTTAATCTAATTATGTCTCAACAAGTATTTTTTAACTTTTAAATTTCTTAAAGTTTCATTCTTGGATTTCAATAAGAAAATTTATATCTTTTATGAGTAGTCATCCACCAAGGAAAAGAAATACTTGTTGCCTCTATAAGTACTTAGTTGGTAGGTCCTTGTATATCAGAATGTACATATTGGAGATTGCAATTACTCTATTTATGCTTGGCTTGAAACTCAACTTATATTATTTTTGTAATATGTAGTGTTCACAAAAATCTAGCCTTGTGATTTTACCAGAACCAATTAATCCTTAATTGTATAGTTTCAACAATCTAGTCTCACTAATATGCCCCAATCTTTTGTGCCACAACTCAATTTCCTTTATGCAATAGTTATAATGCTTCCAATAACTAATTCTCCTTTTAGAATGTAAAGGCTCTTTTGCTTAGTTTCTTTTATCATTAACATAGAACCCTATCAAACTTTTATCTGCATATTCTCAACTTTGCAAATATATCCTGATTAATCTAGAACTCTTAGTGAAATCAAGTTTCTCTTGAGTTTTGGAACATGCATTAGATTCTTCAAGATGCTGATTGTTCTATCATGCATGTTAATTGGTAATTCCTTATTCCAATCACTTTGCACGAGTGGTTATTGTCAATTAATATTTTTCTACCTTCATATGATTCATAAATGTCAAATTATTCTCTATTTAGACTCATAAGTACCACTTGAGTTTAGAAGCTAATTTTCAATATCATCAATTATTATTGGAAGTGCTTTTGAACTTTAATAACCATCAGTTACAGCTGCTATTTTTTGTATGGTCTAAACCATTTTTTTCATCTTTCTAATTGTCTTATAGCAATTCCTCTTTATGTGCTATTCTTTTTCATAAAAAAACACTTTCTTCTAACAGTCCTTAACTTTGACTTAGACTTTCCTCTGTATTTTTTCTTTTTTGTTTTCTCTAGTTTTTCTTCAATAAATAGATTTTACCACCATCTTTCTTCCCAATACTTATTTCTTGTTCCCTTAGTCTTAAGGCAGTCAAACAATCTTCTAAGCTAAAACTTTCTTTGCCATATTTAATCGCTGCTTTTACTTCTTGATAAGAACTTGGTAAAGAGTTTAGGAGAATAACTACTTGATTCTCATTATTGATTACTTCACTAGTATTTGCCAAGTCTATACATATCCTTTTGAATTTATCTAGATTCTTCTCTAAATATTTTAAAGGATCTGTCCGAAAGTTAAATAATCTTTCTCTTAAAAGGATTTTATTGGATAAAGATTTAGAAATATACAAGCTTTCAAGCTTACCCCAAAGTCCCCTTACTATGATCTCTTTATTAACTTCTCGTAATACGTTATCGGGTAATTGTAGGATAATGATGTTGAAGGTAGTTTCATCTATCTCGGCCATCTTCTTATTACTTATTAAAGTCCCTTCTTCCTTCTTTGGCTTTAGTAAAGCTTTCGCAACCTTCTGTTATATCAGTAAGGCCTTCATCTCTTTCTGTCATAGATTAAAGTTGCCTGCCTATTAAACTTTTATACTTTAAACTTGGTGGTCGTCATTCTTCGATTCTTATTATTTTTTTGTACGTCTTCTTCTAATTCTTTAAACTTTCGATTCTGATACCACTGTTGGGAATTCACAGTCTTGAGTTGGACTATAAATTTTTAACACATATATATACATTCTTCAAAAATAAATAAAAATAAAATCCTATCATAAAAGATTCTAATTTTGATTGTGCCCTTGCTCTCATAATTATTAAACCAGCAACCACATGCAACGAGAACTCCCTCAATAGAAGTATATTAATTAATTATAATTAAGTTTATATCCTAATAATTAATGACAGGAAGAATCCACTGCATGGGTCAAAACATGGGGCGTTAATATATTCTAATTATTTAAAAAATCATTCCAAAAGTTTAATTTAATTAAGTAGAAGCTAGATAGATACCCATAATTGTAGCCATTAGCAATTATAAAAAGATGAGAGCACTAAGCACTTGGCAACACCTTTTTAAGTTCATTTCTAAGAGAAACAGTCCAATGCTGATCAATTCTTTTTTATTATCTAGAAATATTGTTAACAGTGTTAAAAATACTGTCAACTGTGCCCTTACTAGAGTATTTAAACCCAAAAATTAAAAAAGAAATTATGGGTGCTAAGTTATTCAACTAATGAAATCTCTTATAATAAAAAAAGAGATATAGAGATACATTTTGTTTATTAAAAAAGCAAAGCAAAAGAAAATCATGCATTTTGACCCCTTGGATTGCAAGACTTTCATTTCGGAGCATACAAATTTTCAATTTGCAATGTCAGATAAATGATATTGTTCATTAGAAGTTTGACATTGCAATTTGCAATTGATAATGGTTGCGTACCCAAGACAAAGTGTAAACAAACAAGTTGAAGAAAATGCATGCCTTCAAATTTGAGAATTTGAACATGTTTACAAAATAAAGAAATGTCAAGTTTGCTAAAATTTGTGTGAGAGAAGAATGAGGACGAGGATGAGGTGATGAGTGATTAGGATTTAGAAAATGTATAGTCAGCAACAACGCAGCTTAACAAATAACAACGTCGTGCTTTATTTTCTCAGCACGTTTTGTGCAGCAATTCTCTTCCACTGCTAACAAATGCTAATTACGTAACCTTCACTTGTATTAATTTATTCCAAAGAGTATATATATATATATATATATATATTTTTTCTTCTATGCATATTCCATGCACAATTGTTTTTTCTTAAAAAAAGCAAAAGAAGAAATCAAGTTCATGTTTGGTATCATTTTTCAAACATCATTATCTGTAAAAGATTGATTAGGTTGAATTAAACATGTCTGGAATTGGCAAGTTATTTTGTAATTGAATACTGAAAAAAGAATAAATAGTTAATAATAAGGACTAAATGGGAAACTAATCTTCAAGAACACAATGAACCACTCACAAAAAAAAAAAAAAAAAAGGATTGGGTTTTTGTGTTATTATTATGATGATGGTCTTCTTAAAGAAAAACAAGAGCGTGAAATGGAACTTTCCAACTACCATACCTAACCCAACCCAATCTCATAATTTGTGAAGATTTGATGCTTGTCTAGGCAAGGCCATGTGGGTTTTGATACCCCACGTTGTTTCTTTTCAGTCCCATTTATTGTCCTTTTACCATTTTTCGGAAATCACTTCTGATCCCCTTTGAAGTAGAAGTAGAAGTAGAAAAAAGGAATCACTTTTCCTTTAGAAAAATAAAAAGCCATAAACCTAGCTAATAGCTTTCTCTTCTCTACCATAGCATTAGCATTAGCATGCATGTGCATTTTCTTGTGGACTTGGCTTTACCGATTGCGATTAGCAGCAGCATATTTTACCATTTTAGTATACCAAATATATGTTGGGGCCTCTTTGTTTCAGCACTTTTTTTTACATCAATACATGCACATTTCAATCTCATTATAAATATTTATCAATGAAAACTGTTTACGACTGAAGTCACTTACAAGAAAACTGCACAATTAAACTCATACTCCCCGACTCCTCTTAGGACTTGGTCAGTTTTTGATATCAATACAAAGTGTACATTTTAATTTCATTATTACAAATATTTATCAATAGAGACGGCTTACAACTAAAGTTACTTATAAGGGAACTGCATAACTGAACTCATACTCTTTGACTCTTCTTAGGATTTGAACTTTTAACCTAAAATTAAAGAGTGGGCAAGCATTACTACTAGAACAATGCAACTGGGTGCTATTAAAAGAAAAATGTTAATTAGTTAGATTTTGCATTTGTTAATCCACCCATTTTGTCTTTCAAAAAAAGAAGAATATATATGTGTGTGTAAGTAATGTTACATTTTTTTAAATAATATTTTAAAATATTTGTTTATTCAAATGACATATTAAATAATTATTGGTGTTAAAATAATATAACTTTTATAATTATTTATTAGATTATTTTATTATTTAATAATTTTATAGGGGGAGCTTATTACAAATCCTAAGAGATATCGGAGACTAATTAGTAAATTTAATTATTTCATTATCACACAACTTGATATTTTTTTTTTAATCAGTGTTGTCAATCAATTTTTATAGTCTTCATGTGATAATTATTAAAATGTGATTATCCGAATTCTACGATCTATTAAGAGTGTACCGAGTAAATGTTTGTTAAATAAGAATAAGGGTTATATACAGATTGTTAAATATTCAAATGCCAATTGGGTAAGTTTTTCATCAGATAAACGTTCTACCACTGAGAATTATATTTTTGTCGGAGGAAACTTGTATTTTGAAAAATAAAAATGTAAATTATTGTTGTTAGGTCAAGTGTAGAAATAGAATAATTGACTTATATTTTTTTTAAATTCGTTTATTTAAATATTTGAAATCTTATGAAATAAAAAATTTAAAAATATTATTTAAAAAATGTAAGATTATTCACATATTTATATTGTGTAAGAGTTGAAAACGAGTGTTTGGCATTATTAATGGAACATGGTCTCCAAAGTAAGAGACACACAGTCCTTGAGATAAAGCCTTTGCATGTGATGAAAATTAAAATGGGAAAGCGACCAATTAATGTATATGGAATTGATTCCCATATATTTTTCAATGCCGCAGGTGGGGTTGCATTTGCTGCCTGTTCTTTGAGCTTTAATCCCCAGATTGTGATTTTTTTTTTTTAATCCTAAAACAGAATTTTCTTCTTGTCTTCAAAAAGCCCTTATTCCTTGAGAAATGAAATGGACATTACTTGATGGGGCATGACTATAGACTATATTTTAGGTATTTTTAGTTTTTTTTATTGAATTATTGTTATATGTGTTTTTTAATTAATTATAATAATTTAATATAAAAAAATTTAAAAGTCTCCAAAACTCTTTCTTATATTATTGTTAATATTTTTATTTGATGAACTTTGTTTTATATATATATATATATATTGTTTTTGTTAAGGTATCAAAGTTTTTATTATTTTCAACTTTGATATCAATTTGTTGCGAAAAATTAGTTTTAATATAAATTATATTTAAAAATTAATTTTTGCACTAACTCTATTGTTAAGGTTTTATATGTCATAATATCATCATGACTTAGTATTTAGCATTCTAAAAATTCTATGTGTGTGCAGATCTTTAACTCATAAATAATCAAGAATATAAAAAGATCAATACAATAATAAAGATAAAAATAAATAAATTACAAAATATAAGATATACGTGGTTCGACCAATATCCACGGCGAATCAATGATCCAACTTCTTTTATTAATAGTTTACAAAGAATTTTTAGATTATTAAATATCTCCTAGATCACTTAGTATCTCTCAGATCACTCAGTGTTTCCAAAATCATTTAAATTTAACAATAAGATATTTAATTAAGGAATACAAAAATAGTTAGAGCTCTCTTTTAAAGGATCTATCACCATTTTCTTGCACACTTAGTACTAAAGTGATGTTATGTTTACACCCTCGCATACTCAGCACTTAGTGATTGTTTAGCTCTCTATTTTCTCTTATATTTATATCTTTGATGCTTGATTAATTCTAAGGATTATATAATACATAAAGCATCCTTAAAAACTCTAAACTTAGTTGAAATAAGAGTCTATACATGTGAGAGTTTAAATCTCACTCAAAGAAGTCAATTCCAAACTAAAAAAATGGACTTTCCAAAAGTTAGGTGTTGCGGCGTTGGTGTGGCCTTAACACGGTGCTGCATGGCTAGTGCTGCAACACTGAGACTTGGTGGTGGTGCCTTGATATTTCTTCACCCTTCTCATTGTTTTTAACTCTCCGTTTTGCTTATTCCTCGTACATTTTATGCGTACTTGACTTTGTGATAACTCTTTATTAGTTTCTAACTCAAAATTTTACTAAAATATAATTTTAAATTATCAATTCTAATATATAAGATATTATTAGTCAAACAATTACCACAACCATATAAAACCGTTTGTATACGAAAATTTGTCCGAACTAATTGTTCTCAGGAAAAAGAAGCTCCCACACTAGGCAATGCCATTATGGGTATAAATTTTATATTAGATTCACAAACTATTATGATAAATTTTCACAAGTTACAAATCATGTTTATCAAAGTTATTTATTACATTTATCGAGTTATATGTTGTATTTTAAAATTTCAAAATTCCAATTAAATATTGTATGATTTAAGTTTCATGTTATATATATTAGTTTTATCTATTACACGTACAATTTTAGGTGTCTTAATTTTTTTTTTTTTGAAGTTGTAGTGTATAAAAATATAAATGTTGTAGTTGTATTGTGAGTTTGAGGTAACCTGATGGTAAAATATGCCCACAACAATTCATGTTGATGATGCAAAACAAAAGATGAATATTGAAGTGGAAGCAATCAAGCAAGCAAATATTTTAAGTAATATAATATAGAAACAAGCAATTAAGAAACTAAAGAGAGAAATGTGGAAGATCAACATGTAGAATTTACTTGGTTCAACAACATGTCTACGTTCACGGCGGATCAAGATTACACTTTTTTATTATTGAATCTGAAGGCACTCACAAAGTATGCCTTTTACAAGAAAGAACTCATATAGAAATCAATTTCTTTTTTAAACAAGAAGTTTTTCTCACTAAGAATCACAAAGTAAGTTATAATCACAAAGATTTGTATTTAATCACTAATATGTGTTTACAAGGCAATTGAGGACTTTTATATAGGCTTTAAGATGACCTAGGTTAACTCTCAACATGTGGGATTCGTTTTAGGGAGACTTGGAATAAGTGAGAGTAAAAAAAAAATTAAGAAACAACTTCTCTCGCACCCGGCGTCACGACGCCCACTCCCTGGGGCCTCGACGCTGGATGGCCACGCTTGGCACCGCGACACTCAGGTGCTATCTGGGGCGCTGTGACGCCTACAACCTGGCATTGAGGTGCCCATACCTAGGTTGCCGCTTTCATGTATTTGCCACCTTTCGTGTCTATCTTCAATCCTTAAGCACCCAACGCACTTGGTTTGCTCTCCAAATCATATCTCGATGATTTTTAATCAGTTTTCTCACAAATTCTCTCTTTGATTCAAAATCATTCACAAAGTATCTTGATCTCTCATCTCCGCATCTTTAGTCACCCTCACAAAGTAGTGACCCCAGTTAAGTCCTTACATAGGATGAACATAACCGAGGGTAGTGACTTGGTCAACATATCAACAGAATTTTTAGATAACGCTATCTTTATTAAACTAACTTTACCACTTTGAACAATCTCTCGAATGAAATGGAGTCACACATCAATGTGTTTAGATCTCTCGTGAAACACTTGATGCTTGTTTAGGTGTATGGCATTCTAGCTGGCACAATACACGTCGGTGTTCACATCTTCAGTAGTCATTACCTCTACGCATATGCCTTTCAACCACACGGACTCCTTAATAGCTTCATCAATAGCTATGTACTCTACCTCTATGGTAGAAAGTGCAACCATATGTTGTAGAATAGGTCTTCAACATACACTACATCCAAACACTGTGAATACGTAACCCGTCAATAATCTTCTCTTGTTTAGATCACCTACATAATTTGAGTCTATGTATCCTTTTACTATTACACTGTTATCCTCATCCCTTTTATACGTCAACCCATGATTCGACGTTCCCTTGAAATATTTCAAAATCCACTTTACTGCAAGTTAGTGATCCTTACCCTGATTCACCATGTATCTATTCACCACGCTTACAGTCTATGCTATGTCTGATCTTGTACAAGCTATTGCATATATAATGCTCCCCACAGCACTTGCGTACGGTACTTTACTCATATGTAGTTTCTCTTCCTTAGATGTTGATTGTGCTACTAAAAGTTTGAAATGTATGGCCAAAAGGGTAGACACAACCTTTACATTGAACATACCAAACTTCTCTAGGATCTTGAGTATATATCGTTGTTGAGACAAGAAAATAATATCTCTTCTTTCTCTTACAATATATATACCCAATATCCTTTTCACTGCTCCCAAATATTTCATCTCAAACTCGCCACTAAACTACTTCTTGAGTTTTTATATTTCTTCTATGTTCTTACGTGCAATTAACATATCATTGATGTATAAAAGCAAATACATCATCCCATAACTCAAGCTCTTAAAGTACACCCATTCGTCATACTTGCTCATACTAAAGCCACAAGTCATCATACACTCATTAAATCTCTTATACCACTGTCTAGGTGATTACTTTAACATATATAATGATTTCTTTAGCAAACAAGCATGATCTTCTTTTTTGAGCTCTACAAACCTTTGCAGTTGTGTCATATAAATCGTCTTTTCAAGCTTTCTATGTAGAAAAGCTATTTTTACATCCATCCGCTCCAGATGTAAATCAAGGTTTGCATACAAGGCTAACAAAATTCTAATGAATGTGTGCTTAATGACTGGAGAGAATATCTCATGAAAGTCAACTCATTCTCTCTAAGTAAAACCTTGTGCAACTAACCTAGCCTTGAATCTCATAGGCTCTATCTCGGGTATCCCATCCTTCACTTTATACACTCACTTGCACCCAACTAGTTTCTTTTGAGATCTCTCCACCAACTTCTAGGTATTATTCTTCCTAAGAGAACTAATCTCTTCTTCTATGGTCTGCTGTAATTTTTTCTTATTTTCACTCTTTATAGCCTTACCATATGTTCTAGGCTCATCAAATTCAAAAATGTAAGCAGAATTAAAAGTGTAAGCAACTAAGTCTGCTTGTGCATCCTTGATTGGTGGGTTAATCGTTCTCTTTAGCCTGTCTTTGGCTAGTTGGTACTCTTCAAGTTCCATCTTAATAGTCCTAATCTTTCCTTGGGTGGACTTAGAGGAACTTGCCGATGTTCTTAGTTCTTCTTCAAGGATCTCCTTGTTGAAGTGCTGATATGGAGGCATATCAAATCTATTCTTAGGCTCTATTTCAACTTTTATTGACTCAAATGCTAAGTCTTCCTTGGACACAAGTTCTTCCTTCTCATCTTCTTGGGAGGCTTTCAACATGGTCGTCTCATCGAATGTCATGTCACGACTTATGATACTTCTTATTAGTGTTAACTCTTTAACCCACACATTGTATCCTTTCACTTCTTCAGATATCTTATAAATACCCCTTTGATAGTTCTATGTTCTAATTTTCCCTCCTTAACATGTACAAAGGCAGGGTAATAAAAAATTATGAGGTGGTCAAACTTAGAAGGGTTGCCAGACTATTTCCCTTCTGCGCGTTTTGAAGTCAATTGCTGAGGAGAGACTTTTATTAATCAAATAAGCTCCAATTACTACAACTTCTTACCAAAATTCTTTGGACATTTTCGCATTGGTAAACATGCATCTAACCCTTTCAAGTAGGATCCTATTTATTTTTTCAGCTATGCCATTCTGCTGTGGTGTTGATTTCTCCGTTCTATGCCTTACAATTCCATACTTGGCATAAAAGCTATCAAACTCTCTATTGCAAAACTCGAGACCATTGTTAGTTCTTAACCTCTTCACCCTTTTGCCAGTCTGATTCTCAACAAGAGTCTTTCAAGTCTTGAACGTATCAAACACTTAATCCTTACTCCTCAATACATAGACCCGCAACTTGTTTGAATAGTCATCAATCAAACTGAAAAAATACCTAGCACCACCATAAATAATTATTTGAGCTGGTTCTAAATTATCTGAGTGTATGTAGTTAAGAATCTCCTTATTCTTGTACTCGCCGGCACTAAACCTCATCCTATGTGTTTTTCCAAGCACATAATGTTCACAAAACTCCAATAGCTGGAACCTATCCTCAACAAACACCTTTTGACTAAATAACTCATTCAGGTTTTTCTCGCCTAAATGTGCAAATTTAAGATGTCACAGTTTGGTTTACATATTCTCATTATCTAGAGAGAATAATGCAGAACCACTTACAACTTCACCTTTAAGCACTTAGCTTGCTCTCTAAATTATATCCCGATAATTTTTAATTAACCTTTTCACAATAAAAATAAAGGAATTAACGTAACACGTGATGGGTATTGAAGTTAATTATAAACCAACCAAATTCATCATAAAAGCATTTCCCACCGAACGCCGTCCATAGCATGCAATGCAAGCGTGACATTCTTTTTCTATTATCAAAGTTAAAACATTCTCTACCTCAAAGATTTTGTTTCCATAACTCTTCTTAAGCAAGTGCCCACCAACAATTTTCATTACGTTTATTGTATCCATGTAATTATCTATTCAACTGAGTTTGTGGTGAAGTTAGGATCATGACTCAAAAGGACTAATATAAATTATAATAAGATATAACAAAGAATTTACTGAGTTCAGTAAAGGCTGTTTTTCTTATTCAATGGAAGAATTTTCTTTTTCTTTTTCTTTTGTTAGGGGCTCACAGTCTCCAATGATTCTTATAACTAGCTCCACCATTAAAATTGAGCATTTAAAAATATCCTAAACGATGTTTTAAAGTTTTGTAGAAAAGAAAAAATTACTATAATGTCAAGTGTCTTAAAGAATGTTGAATCGCGCACACATTAAACTTTATTCTCCTTCAAATTTCAAATTTGGTGTGAGATAGTAGATTTCATTGTCTTGACTTTTACTTAAAAAAAAGAAATGCTTTCGAACGGTCCTTTAGAGATAATTAAAATTAAAAATTGATTGCAATTTGATGACGCATCAAGGTATTTATATTTGTCAAAAAACAAAAAATTCTTATTAACGAGTAGGACGTTGGTGAATAAAAGTATTGACTAATGAGATGGAAAAACATCTTGAAACCAAAGTAAAAAAAGCATGTTGATTTCCAATGATAAAATAGAGCCGTGTAAGATATACCTAGCCGACCCATTTGATATCATTGGTCCACATTGCCAAATGATAACGAACAAATTTTTTGGTTTCCTTAATGGATGAATTCAATTCACTTGCTCTTGCTTATCTTATGGTTTAAAATCTCCCACATAATTATGTCACCTAGTCAATTTCTTCACTTCTCGAGTCATGACTATCTATACCACCTAGCCCACGAGCCCCTATAATTAGTTAGTTCAAATACTAACCAAGTCCGTAAGTTTGTCACTTGTACTATAAATAAGCCCTAAACATCCATTACTATTGAGTCCTACTCTTATACGGCTTGACGGACCCTCAAGATGCTTTGAAACTTTTGCCCTTTTAAGGCTATATATAAGTTGTTGTTAAAAAGCTATTAATGTTGATGGATGCAGACAAGGATTTATTTGGTATAAACGAGAAAGTTGTGAACCTTATGAGTATTCGAATAAATGGTAGGGATCTGTGTGTAATAATAGCTGTTCTTCTTTTGAAAAAGATATTGATCATCCGAGTGAAAGTAGGTCCAAATAGGATTCCATTAAGCTAATGTGAAAACAAAAAGAAATCAACATCATAAAGTTGGCAGTTACGATTTGGTAAGATCACCCCTTTTTAAATGTTAATCCGAGTTATTTTGAAGATTTAGATATAGTAATCAAGTAATTTAGACTTTGAGAACAAAACCTTTTCACATGCATGGAGGGTTGGCAAATAGAAATATCTTATCCAAAAAAACTTAATTGCCCAAATGAAAATGACCCCATCCTCGACCTCAACTTTAGCTGCTTTACATTCACCGCAACTTCAACTTGTAAGGAGAAGGAGAATCTCAAACAAGCAGACAGAATTAGAGGAGACGTGTGCGTTAGCAAATGGGGTTATATAAAAACCATTATCCAAATGCATACTCTCGTTATTCCTTACATTTTCTAGGAGATTGAGTGAAAATATCAACTAGTTGTGTTTGAAAGAGGTTACAGAAAGTGACTTCGAGTCCAAAAATTCTACAATGCTGCCGTATAAGATATACTTTTAAAAAAGAAAATCATAAAAGGTAGCCTTGGCCGCCTTAGGGATGACAAGTCCAGTAAAACTCTCAAATTGTATTTGAACACAATTATAAGAACTTCTCTTTTCTTTTGTCAGGAGTGAACATTCTAACTAACACATAAGGCCCAATATTTTAAACTTGTAAGCCCATTAGGTCGCTGACAATACTAAAGTTACAAATTTATTTCCGTCTATTAAGGCCTCCTATTAGATTAGAAATTAGACTCATTGGAAACCCATTCCTATTATTATAAAATGAATAATAAAAACAATAACTAAAGATAATTCAAATAAAAACATCTGAAAATATTATAGAAATTTAAAAAGGATTGGAAGTGAATGAATTATAAATGAGGCTGTACATATATTTATAGACAAAAATATGAGTAAAATTTATCATTTTATCCTTTCCCCTATCATTTTAATTTACTACCTTATAACACTCCCTCTTAAATTCTACTATTGCAATTGTATTTTATATTTATTAAAAAAAATTCAGTAGGACAAAAATTAAATAAAAATAAATATAACTATATAATGTATAGTGGCAGTGAACGTGCTTTAAGATTGTTTCATTAAAAACATTGCTAATAAAACCCAATGTGATAAACCTGGTCGAAGAAAAAAAAAAGAATACAATGCATGTTTGTAGTTAATGTGATTCTTCTTCTGGAAGAATGTGCTTCCCCTGATTAAATGCTCTCTCTTAGAGTAACATCCATTAATTTAACAATTTGTTAAGTTGGCACATACCAACTTTGTGAACTAATTTCTCAAAAGTTGACGTAAGTAGAAATTTAAAGAACAGATCGGCAAATTTTTCGATGGAGCGTATCTATTTAACATCAATCATCTTGCTGTGCTACAACTTATGAGTGTAAAAGAATTTAGGAGAAATATGTTTGATTTTATCTCATTTGATGTATTCATCTCTAACTTGAGCAATACAGGCAGCATTATCTTCATATATTATAATTTGAATATTTATTATAAAAGATAGACTGCATGTACTCTAAATGTGATGAATGATATATTGCAACCATATGCATTCCCTACTTGCTTCATATAGTGTTAAAATCTTAGAGTGATGTGAGGAGGTGGCAACAAAAGTTTGTTTTGTGGATCACCATGAGATTGTTGTATTATTGTAAGTAAAAACATATCCCGTTTGCGAGCGAGCTTTATGGGGATCAGATAAATACCTAATATCTGCATAACCAATTAGGCCTGAATCTTCTGTAGGTTCATTGGAGTAAAATAGTCTCAAATATATCATTCTACGAAAATAACAAAATATATGTATCATTCCAATGACGTCGAGTTGGTGCAGAACTAAATCTTACCACTAAGTTTACTGCAAAGATTATATATGGTCTAATGCATTGGGTTAGATATAATAATGAACCAATTGCATTAAGATATGGTACTTCTGGATCAAGTATTATCTCATTATTTTTCTTGTGACGAAATAGATCCTTTTTAAGATCAAGAGACCGAACAATTATAGGGATACTTAAAAGATGAGCTTTATCTATATTAAATCTTTTTAGAATTTTTTCAATATAGATAGATTGATAGATAAAGATTCCGTTTGATTTGTATTCAATCTGTAGGCCAAGACAATATTTAGTCTTCTCAAGTCTTGTATTTCAAATTATTTTTTTAAATATTTTGCGGTCTTTAAAAGCTCATCAAGAGTCCCAATCAGATTCATGTTATCCATATATACAATTATAATGAAAAATTTAGATTGTCTTTTTTATAAATATACATAGACATATTGGATCATTAATATTTTTTTCTTTTATCAAGTATTCACTTAGGCGGTTGTACTACATGCACCTAAATTGTCTAAATCCATATAAAGATCTTTGCAGCTTGATTAAACATAAATTATGATTACATGCTTCAGGCATATTAAATCATTCAAGAATTTTCATGTAAATATCTGTATCAAGTGACCCATATAGATAAATGGTCACTACATCCATAAAGACGTATATCAAATTTTTCTGAGACTGCCAAGCTTATCAAAAATCAAAATATAATTGTGTCCATCACAGAAAAATAAGTTTCATTAAAATCAATCTTAAGTCTCTACGAAAAACCTTGAGCAACAAGTCTTATTTTGTATCTAATGACCTCGTTGTTTTCGTACAAAAATTCATTTATATCCTATGGGTTTGACATCTTCAGATATTCGGACTACAGGTCTAAATACTTCACGTTTGATTAGAGAAGTTAATTCTGCTTGAATTATTTTTTTTCATTAAAGCCAATTATGTCTTCTTGGCATCCATTAACAGTTTGTGATTCAAAATTATCATTCATAATTTCAATAACTACTGCAATTAAAAATACATCGTCGATAATTAATTCATCACGTTTTCACATTTCTCGTGTAAATATAATACATTTTCTTCATTTTTTTACCTCTTTTGGGACTAATATTTCTTCAAAGACTTGTGTTTCTTCAACGACTATTAAATCATCTAATATTAATAATTTAGAGTGTGAATTTATTAACTTGAGCATCATTTTTAACAAAATCTTAATTTTTCACTTTCTTTTTTTGTAAAATAATATTTTTTGAACCAAATGATTTGCTATGCTTTTAACGTACAACAGAAGATTTATTTGTTACTCTTTAATTATATTGTTCTATAAGAACAATCACCCAAACTAATGTATTGACAGCTGGTATATATGATTTGATTACTTTTAATGCATTTGTAAATACATTAAATAATTCATTTGTAATTTTTTAAAAATGAATAATCATTTTCACCTCATTTTTATATTGATTTATGCGAGAATCCAAATGTGACATAATAATAATTTTTTTAAAAAATTCATGCTTGACTTCGGAAGACAAATTTTTTTTTTAATGATAAAATATTATTTCGTCAAAATGACAATTTATAAATTGTGCTAATAATGTATTATAAAATAAATAATAATGATAAGATCTAAAGATAATTCAAATAAAAATTTCTAAAAAATATTATAAAAATTTAGAAAGTATTAAAAGTGAATAAGTTACAAATAAGACTGTACATATTTATAGGCAAAAAAAGAAGAGTAAAAGTTACCATTTTACCCCTCCCCCACCACCTTAATTTTCCGCCAAATAACATCTACAAAGTTTTTGTATAATTTATTACAAAACCTCCCCTGTAATAAAAGTCATGGGCATAAAACTAAACAGATAGAAATTGCATATAATTGCTAATTAATTAATAAAAATAAAATAAAATCTTTACCAGATGCATAATATTATCTGCGTGTCAGAAGGCTTAAGCAAGAGAAAATCCTAATTCTTCAAAGCTCAAGAAATGTCGTTAGAATTATACATTAATTATCATCCGAGGAAGTAATAAATTCAAGACCCTAGACTAATGGACAGCCTCAAAAGTTGTAATCGATGATTTCCTAATTAAAGTTAAGGCAACGGATAAAACTGATAAGGAAAATACTTGCAACATTAAGTTGACTACTAAATTAAAAAAATTCGTAGACCGGACAGCAAAGCTGGTAAGACAAACAAGGCTTTGAAGCAGCAAGCGCCAAGTAACGAGCCGTAATTTTATGATGATTTATTGACTAGCGATTTTCAAATAACATATAAGATGGCAACGATTTTAACATGCTCTCAGTGAATGCAATTCCGATGAATAGGTTGGCATCTCCAACACTGAAATTTGCTCCTGTTTTAGATGAACCTGTAAAGAAAGGCACCATCATCAGAATCACAAAGCACTGGAATTTTCACCTGAGTGAATGGTCTCCTTGAGCCATGCTTAGTAAAAGCTACTGACTAATTTAAGAAATTCATAGTTATTGCTTAATACCAAATTAATGAATATAATTTTTTTTTATTGGAAATGTTTTATAATTGAGTCTGCAGTGAATTCTATATAGACAATTAGAATTTTTGTTTTGGTTTTAGAGAAAATGATAAATAGATAGTATGCAATCCAATGCTACAAATCAAAGGGCAGCACTGGAAGGAGAAAACAAAAGATGGAGTCATTAGAAGAAATGCTTAGAGCACTTTGTGGATTAAAATCAGTATAATTCAATAAGGGGTTTCCAACTAAAATGCTATAAAAGTTGGATATTAGATGAAAATACCTCAAACTCATTTTTGTTAAATAACTATCCTCAAATGCATGAGAAGTTATCAAAATACCCTTCGTTTTATACACAATCAAACAAATCCTTAGAAATTCAAGCTAGGGCTAGGGCTAGGGCTAGGGTTTTTTTCTTTTTTTAATTTATGGGAATTTTGAGAATTGAAGTTTAATGGCTGCAAAAATTGAAGTATATTATATTGTATTAGGAAGGTGGAATAAATAATTTAGGGTTGATAATAAGTTAGGTTACACAACCCTTGAAGAACCCTTACATGATCTTTGTGTAGTGTTAGATAACCCATACACGACCTTTACATAACCCTTACACAGCCCATACACGACCTTTACACGACTATCATGTAGCGTTACACAATCCTTAAAAAGGTGGTAATGTCAGGTTCCATGACCCTTGTTCATATTATACTTGGAATCCAAAATCAAATTCAGAAGTGTGATTGAGTGCAAAAGAGAGTGGATTACAAAAACTAAGCATAAACAAGCACCTTTGAGAGTACTTTTAGAAAATTTGGCTGGAATGTCTCAAGAGAAATGGAGAGAAGAATTTCTGGAAGAGAGTTGGTTTCTTACCATACTCAAAAAAGGTACTTTTCACAATTTTTTTTTTAACCTCATTTGGCATTTTCTGGGGCATATCTATGTAAGTTTTAAGTTTTTGAGAGATATATGAATAAAAAAAATCCTAATTCAACTGAGTAATGCAGGGTGTCACCAAACTTAACTCAAATGACTTAAATATCAACTAGTTGAGATTAGCAGCATGAACCCACTTCCTCTACTCCATTCTATCCAGGACCAAATATTTTGTAAACTATCTTGTCTTTAAGCTTAGTATTTTCAAGCCAAGTTGAGATATTTCTTGATTTACAGTTTGCAGCTTCCACTATTGTGACAAGCAAATAGCACATTCTCTAGACACTACCTCTTCCACTGGCTCTAAAATCAAAAGTGTATAGAATCAAGAGTGGTATAATTAAAGTGCTCTAATGTTCAAATAATATTAACATATATAGGATATGAAACTAGTATTAGGACTCAAAGATTTCACTCATCATATTCTGTAATTCTTATGGAGTGTTTTTGAGCCCAAATGGCATGACAGACCTCGAAAATTTCCAGTATTAGGATTAAGTATCCAAATTGTACTGTAAAAAGAGTCTTATATCTGTCGTTTCCCGCAATTTGCATTTGCCACAACCACTTTTCATGTCAAACCTCAAAAAGATTGTAAATGCATGTAGTTTATTTAACAAGTCTATTTTGATGGGAATAAAGAATCTGATTCATTTCAATGCCTTGTTTAAAGGTATATTACTGACAACTAATCTTAGGACCCTTCTATACTCAATAGCCAGTGGGCTAAACACCAAAGCATCGCACACAAACACTAGGATAGAGACCAAGCCTTTTAAGATCAAACCTCAAAATCTAGAAGGTTGGACTAGGTTTTGGCCTAAGTTTTGGGTAAAGGATGGTGTTTCTAGGTCTTAGTATCCAATATCTAAGGATAGACTTGCCCTTTTTTTTATCTTCAAGGCTTCTTCCAACCAGAGGGACTATAAACATTTAGACCTTCTAGTAGGGTGTGCTAAATTGTTAGAAACAGCCCTTAATCTTGGTACCCTGAGGAAACCCCTAAAAGATTAAAGAAAAGAAAAGAAAAGAAAAGATAGTGTGAGAGAGACTTACTTGTAGAGGTGGCAAAAGAGCCAGAAAACCAGATACAACAAACTGAACTGGCCTGTTTGGTAGGGTTTTGTATTTGAAAATATACAGGTCAGTATTTGAAAATGTAATGGCAAATTTAATTGTTGCAAATCATTGAAGCTAGTTTTGCAACCCCAGCTGTGATTACAGTGAGCAAAGGATAGGTTCTGACTCTTTAAAGATAAAAAGAGGAAAAAGACAATGAAGAGATAGACTGGTAGATTTATGCACCTATTGCAAGGCAGAAGATATACAGTCTCTCATAGATGTACAACTCCACCTTTATTCAGAACACACCAGATAAGAGAAGACTCTAAAATTTGCTATAGCGAGTTAAGTAGCAATTACTATTCATTGTACCACGATAGTGTACTAATTCTGTCTTTTAGTGAGAAAAAAACAAGACGGTTAAAATTACAAATTAAAGTCAAAAGTGAAAATGGAACGCTAGATTTTACCAAACCCTAAGTGATCCCTAATGGTAAAAAAAATAACCAAGGTGGCTCACCATGGTTAACTTTCTAACAGCGGTTAGAAATCTTTTTATAAATGAAAGTGGTGTCTCATTTGAAGCTAGCAAGCAAGATTGTGTGAGTCTATCACATGAGTTCTTGCATGGTTTCTACGAAGAGCTCTTAAGAGTGAAGTATCCCTGAAAATATTCTGGAGGCTCTTGGAAATACTCCATAAATAGAGAATGAGCAAGCTCTTGTAATAAAATCTTGTGTGTCTTTCTTCTCTTACTTTGCATCTTTATCTTGTACAAGTGAGGTTTCTATCCATAGCTCTCCTAGATTTTGTCCAATATTTAAAGAACTTGTGTGGACGTTCAGACAAGACCCTAAGATCACAAATCTGCAATTCACAAGTTTCATCTTGTCTGCAGTACTCATATGGGAAATTATGATCAAGGATTACTCTATCAACCACCATCTACATCAGAAATCCTGCCTGAAACATTTTTCAACCACAAAAGTTCAGTATCTTCCCCACCTGATTTTGTTAGGGCTTACACATGAGGATTTAAATCATCATATTAAAAATATGCAATTGAAATATTTTTCCTGGCATGTCTAGGAGGATGCATAAATATTATTTCCAAAGAAGAAATATTTTGAGGAACCAACTTCACCTCAAATGTCAGAAATTCAGGCTTTACTCAATGACAGGTGGCTATAGGAGATCAAAGATAAAAGTTTTTGTAAGCGAAAACGATGAAAACTCCCTCTTGACATCAAGCCCCATTATAATAGGCCACTGGCAAACTCCTTAAAAAAGGTATCTACTTTTGCAAAAAGAACGACTCAGTTATTGTGAAGGACACGATGACTCCCCATGTGAACTAAAGGTTATTTGTCTGTTAAAATAATGTTATGCATCTGTTTTCGGTCCCATTATTGCACTGAATTATCTCAGCACTAGTCTCTCTATATAAAGTAGACCTTGGTGCATGCTTGGGATTTAAAATTTTTTTGTCAAATATTAAAAGAAAAGTGTAGCTCTTCCTTCCATCCACTTTATAAAACATTTTTAGATATATATAGTATTTTGTGAATCATTTAATTTTGACAATCTATTATTTTACATGTTAATACAATTTTAACATTAAAGTACCCTGATTATATACCATTCTTAATCCTATGCACTCTTAATATTAGACTTGGTTGAAAAGGTAGTGTATGAGAGTATGCATTTTATTTCCCACAATAAACGATCCAACATCCTTTAGTTAAGGACTGCAATTATGCCTCTTCTAGTACTTTAAACACAGCTCTATTGAATAGCTTAAGCAGGTTATGCCTCACCTACCCTGGACACTTCTAAGAGACTTGAGAACTCGTTAAGTGATATGCTGTTTAAAACAAATTATTTTGTCTTTAAACTTAGTATCTTGAACTGAGTGATAATTTTTAATGTCTGATCTGTAAGATCCACTACCGAGGCAAACACGAGCTTACAACTATTACTACAGGATGCTACGTATAAGTTGAGACTTAAGTAACATGGAGTAGTAGGTTGTTACCCAATACAATGGTTATGGAAGTCAATCCCAAGCTTTTAAGTAACCTGAGTTAATTTACCAACAACAGCAACTTCATATAGATTTGATGATATTCAAGAGTCTAGCCAATAGTTAGACCTCCTATCAATATAAGTTTGCATCTCATGTTTTCAATGCTAAACCCTGTGTAGTTGCCTGCAGAAAACTCAGATTCCATAATAAGAAGATATCTTGGTGATCTTACATTAACTGTCATACATAATCTTGGTGATCTTACATTAACTGTCCTGCACACTTGTTTGTCTGATAAATACATACTGTTAAACATAGGTGTTAGAAAACATAACATGTAATTGTAGGCTTATTGCTAAAAAAATTATTAAGTAGCTGGCATTCTTAAAGTAGAATTGACATCATAATATACAAACTAAATTGCAGAAACATATTTCATTCCTTAACAGTTAAAAAGCATTTAACTAATTTTAACATTATCTTCATTCAAAAAATTTAAAGAAAAAATTGAATCTTCAAAGAAAGGAAAAAAACATTACCTTTTCCCTGCAAAAACATTAATGAAGAATATTCTCAAAAATGCAAGGATAGATATGAGTGTCCCGCCCCAAAGACATACTTGAAGAACTTTTTCCCTTTTCCTTGGCCTCAATGAAGTGAAGAAGCACAGAGTAACCTCTAGAATGGATTCTCCATCCAGAAAATATGCCTAACAGAAAAAAGTATGATCAAAGAAAATAAAACTTGATGTGTGCAAGAAACGTCATCCCTTTATGCAACATTTAATCATTGATAACAGTATCTTCTAGCTTCCACAGTCAACCCACTTTCCACTTCTTAATGAAAAATCAGATCAAAATCATATATCCATAAAGCCATAATTAGGTAAACGAATCTAGGGTTTTAGTAGTCAATAAAATCTACAGTTCAGACAAGATTGGCCATTAGTCCCAACACACAAACTTATGCTCCAAAAGAATACTATTTCAGCCAGTAGTTTATTTGTGACAAAGTTTTAACCCAAAGACCTGAGACATGTATCAATTAGTCAATATCTTATCTGCAACAAATTGATATGTTAAAACCTTTTAATTTGCAGTATCTAGACTATGCTTATATAAGCATTCTTGCCTTAAAGCATATAGCACGATTTTTCATGTTATCATTTACATTGTCACCATATAAACTCGTCACCATCAATAATACCAACCCTTGAACCCTAGATCTTTACAAGGTATTTCAAGTACCAAACCATCAAGATAAAGAAGGAAGTTGGTAGCATTTACCTTATCACTGGCATTAACTAACTTACCATTTATATGGAGGATACCTAAAACATTATTGAAATGAAAGAAGGGTATAGGGGGCAAGATAACCGGAAAAAGAGAACAAAATGATTCCAATTAGGCTTAAAGCTCTGACTAAATTATTTCTACCTAGTGGTACCTTTTCTAGTGACGAAGACCATTGTGGCACTAAAAAAAAAGAGCAGCAAAGAATTGAAGAGCCAAAAATATTTTAGCTTAACAGATATCTCAAACTGCACTAAATATTAAACACCATTCCAACCACCTGTAATTTTTCTAGTGAATAACCTGAATTCTTTTCACTACATCATATTAACAAAATACCACCTTATATTTATAAAAATTTCATGGCAGGGTATTGAACTCATTTCGCACCACTTTGATCACATAAAATCATTTTTTTAATAGATGTATATTTGCATCAAATGCCAAAACTAGGAATGAAGGAATGAGAAGGAGAGTATGCATATATCTAAAAAGTAGGTATTAGAAGGAGAGTAGGAGCAATTCAGAAAACAAAACTTTATTTTAACATTTTTTCCTTTGTTATATGAAATATATACCAAATCCCTCTGGAGACCTAGTGAATGGGATGTCAAATGAGAAAAAAAAAAAAACAATACAAGATAATGCCTGCCAACAAACCTCACCAAAACAAAAGGGAGACAAAAGTGCAAGGCCTCATCATGCCCTTTAGGCCTAGTTATATGTTTGTTTCATAGTTTATGACCGGATTTTACAAGAATGATTAGCTCACATTATAACATTGACTTTATAATGTAGGTTTAAATTGAGAGGGTAAACAGAACAAAGCATGACATAGAGAGAATGGAGGAGGGAGAGAATAATGCATCCTTTGTTAACCCTAACCTTAAGTATTTTCAGTAATTAAATTATCAGTCCATCCAACAATAACAAGATATAAACTCCATCATTGATAATCCTCAAGAAAGAAGAAGAGGAAGAAAAAAGACCTTAGCCACTCCTTGCTTATTAATACAACACCACTAACCAATGGAAAACATTTTCTCACAGATGAGGAATCAATCTAACATTCACATTTATCTTTAGGCATTTACCACCCTTGCAAGATGAGCCTCATCTTTTAACATGTAAGGTAAAAGCAAATGGAGTTAAGAACCTAAGAAACACCATTTATTTCCAACTAACTATGATAGCTTATAGAAGATTGCCTATAATAATTCTTTTCTCAAATCCTAAACTAAAAATTTAATTACAATGTGGCATTAATGCATCAACATGCAGACTAAAGACATATATGCTTGAAAAGAATCACATTCTTACAATAAAATGCAAATAGTACAATAACTTACTGGCAAACTGTTAAGAAGAGCTAGTGTCAGAGAGACATGGAATATGCACATCAAACTCTTTTCCAGAACATTTGGAAGATACACACAAATAGTAGATGGCCAACGAGGTTGAAATGCAGTTAACGAAACTGAATGTGCCATGGAGATTACATTGCCAACAAAGACAAAAGTCCCACCACAGTATGGTTCCATAAAGTCAGCATTACTGGAATTTGAAACTGAACTTCCTCCAAGTTGCATGCATTCCATAGAATAAGGTCTCGCATATGTAATCTCAACCCACGTCAGACCTGGCAACTGAACTGGACTCAAGCAAGATTCATCCTATAAATATTCAATATTCATATCATTATTAAGCAATATATTTCCATTATATGCAAAGAAAACAAGAAAATTGGTTAGAAGAGTTGTGATGCCCGAAAACCTATATTTAGCTTGAAAATTTCATTCAGTTCAACATTCAAATATTTACCTTCAAACAAATGCAGTGGCTTCCATTTGTTATTGATGTCATCCATCCATCACCACACTTATTAAGCTTGACAATATCCTTTGCATTCAAGCAGTGCCCACTCTCTAATTTGTTTAGCTGACCACCTTCACTGCTGATGTTTAAGCTACTGGTATCAAAGCAATGAGCAGTAACAAATGCAGTTAAATCATCCAGGCAAGCAGATTGGTTGCCCACCAGTTGAATCTTCATGCTTTCTTCGATCATATAATTAGAGACACAGTACCCCTTTCTGCCATCAGCTGTCCCTAAACCAGTATATTTGGAATGACTTGACTTTTGAAGAGTCTGTTTATCCAGCGAGGCAGCCATCTCCATCCATTCTTGCTCATTATGGATGCGTATGCCATCCAATGACATAATCACATCCCCAGAAGACAAATAGCCCAACAAAGGTGATGTGGTAGGCACATCCAACACCTGTTCAAAGCATCCATTATTGCACAAAATAGGTGGAACAAACATGTCAAGTCAGAAATATATGTGAATTATGTTTGTATGAACAAGAAATAACATGAAAAAAAAAGTATGCGCTCGTGGGAATTTACCATGGGACCTTCACCATGTTTGTAAAATGGAAACAAGATCAAGGGCATGAGAAATAACAGCAATCCACAAACTGCACAACACTAGAGAAGAAATTGAAGACAATCAGTGTTAATTGAATTAAGTATTGCTTAAAGAGCATAAATATGACCTATATAAAGATTCCAATATATATAAAGGGCAAAAGTGTTCCGTTGAGATACTGAGAATGAAAAGATTAAATTTGACACATCGAGAGAGCTTCTTACCACAGCATTATGCCAAATGCCCGCACAGTATACACGAAGAATAGTAAAACGCGGTAAGGACTGCAGCAAGTCATGATTGAAAGCGACGAGAGCACCAGGAAATAGAATAGCAAAGAAAACTGCAATATATTCCACCTGTATGCCCTCACTGCTCTTCCATAATCATAACATCCATTCAAAGAATATGTATCTTGCTGTAGTGTTCATAATCATATAGAAACAAGTATAATTAGAAGAAAGAGAAAGCGACCTGGCAGCGGCTACAGCATGACCAAATTCATGCACAGATACTGAAATCAGAGTAGAAACTAAAACATAGGCAGCATCAGCAAGTGACACCTGCAGTCACAAACCACAAATGGAATTAAATGCATGATGATTTGGCCTTCTTAAGCTAATAAAAAGCAAATAACAATAACGCGTATGGCCCATTTACGAGTGCTTAAAACTACTCTTTTCCCTCTTAAATATTGATGGCGCATTTGCAATGCTCTTCAAGATTGATGCAGTTCAAGATTTTTTTTTCTGATAGCCAAACGTGCTTTTCTCTACACTTCTATTGTTCAAAAACCACCTATTGGATAAGAAAAATCACTTAATTGAAATGCATTTCCAATCAGATGATTTGAAAAAAGTGCTTTCACTCGAGCACCTTCTAAAAAAGCACTCCCAATCGCAACATTATGGATAGAAGCGTTTTTTTTTTTTTTTTTTAATACAAGAAGAGAAAAGCACATTCTGAGAAGAAACATAGAGACAAGTGTTTTTACTTGAAGTTTCTAGAACTTAAGAGAAAGTATCCTTTAACAAAATTGCTTTCTAAAATCACTTCTACTTTGAGAAACATCCAATTAAGAACAATCATTGGTGCTTACAGAAGGTGAAAAGCCGAACAAGAAGAAAAACGCAGTGTCGTTCGAGTTTTTTCCAGGAAAAAGATTCCAAACAAGAACCAAGCTAACTGCAATCAGCAGTGTGATGCTGAAACCGACTCCGATCGAGAACCAAACTCTTAGCCACGCGGCGTGTCTTCGTCCGAAACGTAATAAAGTTTCGTTAAACACACGGATTTTATAATCGCAGTACCAGCAGGATACGGTATTGGTGGTGACATCATCGGGTGCGGTTGCGCCCACCGGAAGAAGATACGGCTGCCCCGTTCTTCTTCCAAATCTTCTCAACCTCCTCGCTTCCATCCCTCACTCGCCACTCCCCAGTACTTAATTTTCATTTTTATTAAATAAGTGTATTAACATTATCACCCCCTAAGTTTTCGTGAATTGCATATTCATCGGATACTTTAGTTTTAATAACATTGTCACCCTCTTTACCAACGCATCACCATTAATTTTGAAAGTAACCGAACTAAAAAAGTCCCTCGAAAGTTCCTCTTACTAAACTTTTTCATCGTTCGTTGCCAGTTCTTCATGATTCCTTCTCACCACAATTTGTGCAATGAGCATAGCAAGACCTCAAATTTAAGCATTTCCTTAAGAGAAAAGTGAAGTTCTCGGTTGGCACTCTATCACTAAATATCTTTAGATTCTCGTTCCCCTGCTTCTAAATAATTACAACATCCTCGTCCACTTATAAAGAATCTTTGACGTTCAAATTAGTGAAATTAGAATGATCGATTCGAGGAATGATAAGAGGATGCAAAATAGTGTTTGATTTTTTGAAAAGTGTGTATATAATAGTGAAGTATTGATTCAATAAAACAGTAAAATGTATTTGAATTTCTAAAAGAGATGTCTATGAATCTATGAGTGAGAGAGGACTTATCTATTTTCTAGGGGAAGATTTGAAGAAAAAAATAAGAACTTTTCCCTCAAATCTTCTTGACTGCTAAATGGGTGCATCCTTTTTCTTACCATTGAATCGACCACTTACTTTCTAGCTGCATATAAGTTCATTAAAACCATTCAAACGGGGAAGATCCGTTGCATGCATGCTTATTCAAACTTCTTCAAATGGAGAAGATCAAGTGTGTACATGCTCATGGGAACCTTGGGACTCCTTTACTAAGGTAGAAACATGATAGGTGGCATTGGTCTTATTAGGTCGACTAGATTTAAAGCCAACAGATGCTTTTGATAAGTGAAGAATTATAACCATTTATTAGATGGCTTACAAGGTATGCTTCTTTGCTTCTTCTCAACCTGTGCGTGCCATGTGTTTGATATATGGGTCTGATTTTCCCACTTCTCTGCCCTTTGCATTGTTTAGGAATGTTGCATCCCTTTTGAAAGTTAGTGACATTTCTACCCCATTGACTCGCCAAATGTATAGCTTGTTAGTCTATAAATACTCTACAACCACCTTTATTTTTTATTTTTAGATAATAAAAAAACAGGCTTTCTTATTCTCTAAGCTTTTCATCTTCGTTTCTTGCCTTAAAAAAACTTGTCTTTCTATTTATTGTTAATTAAAAAGTAAAAATGGTTCATGGCATTGACAATCTTACCACCAAGGTTTAAAGTCTATTTTTAGAATTCATAATGACATCCGTGTTTTCATCGATGACAATAAAAAGAATCTTTAATTGTTACATCTAGGGGATATTCTTCTATTTAGGTGTCATTTGGAGTGGTTTCGCTTCCCAATCCTACTAATGATCTTGAGTTCCTAGACATTACAGGAGTATTCCACTCAAGATCCATCCAAATATCTTTCACATGATTCAAGGGATCTCCATGATACACCATATAATGCACCTTTTACATGATATTTTAACTGTCGCAATATCACATGTTCAAATATTAACTACTGCTAGGCTTCCAAGTCTAGAATGAGGTTGATATGAGAGTTTAAGGGTAAAAGTGCTAATTTTGACATAAACTCCATTATCATTGGTGAGGAGTAGATGAGGTTAGGCCTCCCTTATATTGTCCAAACTAGTCATGGATCCTTTGATTATTAAACTTCCATCACTTTACAACCCATACCTGAGCGAGACCACTTTTGAAAGTACTTTTGGGTGAAGGACAATTCCTATTACTAACTATGACTCATTTAACTTTTTATCTAATATTTTTGCCTTTGGGGGTTTGGCATTTTCCCTATGTGCTAAACTATAAAGATAGGTTTTTGACTCTTTCTCCATTTAGATATCGCCTTCCAAGAATCGAAGGCCTTTGTTCCTTTCAACAAAACTGCCTTTTATGAAAACTTTTTAATGGGTGTGGTGCTTTCTCTTAAGGTTCTCTTCTATCTTAAGTTCGAGGAAAGAGATGGTAAGGATGTCGCCATTTCACTTACACAATTTTTTATTATTATTATGAGTGAGTTTTTTTTTCTGCTTCTGTTCTCTATATGATCTTCCCTGTATATATTTTTGACTCTTTTTCTTCATGTTACAGCTTAAGGAATCGAGCCACTCAGGTCACATTAGGTGGTAAGTCGTTGATTTCTCCTATGCACTTGATTCTCTTAATGTTGTTTTTAATTCCTTCCTTAGGCTCAATGGTACAGATGAGGGACCTGAGGGTGATAAGGTCTTTGAGCTATTGACCACCACTTTTTGAGCATTATATTCCATTTCTGCCAAGGGTCTCAATGTTGGCCCTTGTCTTATTGATTTTTTTGCTCCTAGACCATTTAATGTTGGTCTGAATGCTTCTTAATCTCCTCGCTCAAGCCCTTCATTAGGTAGGAGCATTATGAAAGTAGTTGCTTAAATTTAGGCTTCCACAAAAGCGCCTCTCAATACTTCTACCATTCTTATCCTCAAAGAAGGTGAGTTGTTGCATCTTACATTCTTCCCTGTCTTTTCACTATTGGTTTTGTAATTAAACTAATTGGTTTATTGGCTTTTTAGTCATACAAATTAATGTTTTAATGATCATAAATCTAATGTTATTTGTATTATATTAGTTGTTTTAGGTATTGAAGGTTTAAGTATATAAAGGAGGCATTTTATGAGCAAGTGAATTACTTATGACAACTTAAGTACATTAGGACTTCAATAAATCAGAAACGACTTTGGAAATTATATTGGCATTTCATAAGACTAAAATTATGTACAAAAATGATGTTAGAAAGATAATTATGTCAAATTTTCAAAAACATTTATGAAAGTTAATTCAGAGTTGTTTATAAATAGTTATGGCTAAATTATTCAAGCATGTGCAACATAATAAGTGAAAAGTAGTGTGTGATTTAAATAGAATGAAGCAGGCCAAATCGGTTTCCCAAAGCAGCCTAGCTTATTTTGTGTTTTTCTAAATTTTTCTAATAGCTATGAATAACCTCTAAATGGCTAGTTTTCTTACTTATCTATAAATACCTTAATCATATAAGCTTAAAATATATCAAGATATTACACTTCAATATCCTTAAACCTTTATTATACTAAACTTTTTATACTAAATCATTTGGGAGTTTAAATCATTTTTTGCATTAATTCTTGTATTAGATTTACTTAAGTGTTTATGGAGAACACTTTGGGAGTTGAGGGATATACGCATTCATTATAAAAGGTTATATTGGTACCTTTTAGAAACCAATTTGTTAGAAAAGTTTCTTAACACCTTAGAAGTCAAGTGTATTCATTCTTGGCCTTGTACATAGACTATGTGAAGTGTCAAAACATATAAACATTTGGGTGCAATTCTCTTTATCCCTTACATCTTTTATTTATTGCAATTATTTATTTTTGAATTGGTTTACATGTTAGTAATTGCATAAATAATTCATTTAGAGCATTAATCTTTTAAATATGCAATTCATCTCTTATAAGGTTGTCTACTTTCTATTTTCTAGTTCCTATTTGATTTTAAATCTTTAATCTTTTAGTGAAATCTTCCAAACATTCTACTTGGCTCATTAAGGATGGGATTCAAAAGACAAAATACATAACAAAAAAAGGCATCTAAATTTGCCTAAGAGCTCGAGGCTTAGGTTTTCTTTTGCTTTAAATAAGCAAAAGACCTTCACATCTCTGGTCAAAGGTTTTTATCCTCAAGAAGTCTTTATTAATCCTACTATAGTCTAAATTAATCCTACTTTAGTCTAAACAAATCCTACTACAATCTAAATTGCTCCCATCACAATCCTAATTATTCTTGCTCCAGTCTAATCTATTCCTGCTCTAGTTCAAACTGCTTAATACAAGACCCATCCTTTGCATTCCCTTCAAAGAAGTTTTGTGCCTTCAATTATTGACATCTTCTTTCTTTCTTAGTAGTATAATACAAACATTTGCAATTATGTCTTGCAAATGTTCCTATTTTGGACATTGAAGATTTGAGCTCATCGAGTTTTAGTTTTGGTGACTCGAAGAGCTCTACTGACTATCCTGCCCCTAAATGAAATAGGATCGAAAAAGGAAAAAGGGCTATAGTGCTTCCTGGCTTCCTCCATAGCCAACAAGATCTTCTCCTTCAAGGTTATTTTGAGATATGCTATTAGGAAAGAGGATGTATTTGCCCCCAAGTTGTTGAAGGGAACCACTTTGGGCTAGTGCTATAGTCTTCCATCTTAAGAATGGACCCAATAAGTGCAGTTGCTATTTTGGATAAACTCTTGACATGGGTTGATTTAGAAATAATCCCGCTTATGAGTAGTAGCAAATGTGAACTGAAAAGTTCTTAGTTGTAGATTATGGTAAGTTACTTGGGAAAGCTTTTTGTGACTTGGTTTTTGTGTATAGTTTTTTGGTTTCACTCTTTTGATGATTTTGGTATATTTTTATGCCATATAGGATAATGTGCGAACCGCCAGGTTCTTTAAAGAAGAGCTTTAGGCTAATTTACAGAAGGTTGAAACTCTGAAGAAATAAATTGTAAATATAGTCAAGGATGCATTTTTGTAAAAGGGTCAACTTATAGTTGCTGGGTCTATTTTGTAGAGATTGGAATAGGAGAATCTGTGATTGAGGGTTGGCATTAAGGGAGGCTAAGTTGTGACTAAGTAAAGGTAACAGATAAAGGCTACTGACAGAAAGGTGGCAAATGCCAATGCTTTAATTAAATAGCTAAGAATAGGAATAATGCTTTTATTGTACTAGAGTGTTGATCTCTTGGCTATGTTGATGGGTAGGGAAGGTGATATTGAGAAGTTGAAAGTTGAAGTTGTTAATTTGAAATCTAGGAAGGATACTCTAGATAACATAATTATACAACTGCAAGAACAAGTTTCTTCTTCCAATATGGAGTTGTGGAGGAAGTATGATAAGTTTAAGGCAACTAGTAATAGAGCTAACAAGGATGTTAAGTTGCTGAAAGCCTCGAAGGGGCGAAATGCTAATTTAGAGATTGTTCTAGAAAGTTAAAGTTTGATCTATATGGTTTTTAGAAGGTCTTGGCTGAAGGTAAGGATGGGATTGAGAGTGCAAAGGCTTCCCCAAGCTAATTTGGGAAGAAGCTTGATTTGGCTAAGGAAATTACCAAGTGTCGAGTTACTTTTGCACAATTATTTTGAAAAAGTGCATTAAAGGTGTATGCATGTGATTGTGTACATATTGAAAAATTTAAATACATGTCTAACAAACATTTATACAATGGAATTAAACATAAACAATCAATATATACACATTATAACTAAATAAAAAATAGTCTAAGAATAAAATAAATATAGTGGATGATTTGGTGAAGATTTGATCCCCCGGAGCTTATATAGAAGTGGAACGCGAGCAATTCTAGTTCACAACGTTTCGATGAGTTTACAGAGTTAGAATAGTAGCTTAATATTTGATTTCTAATAAGCTTGAATTTGAATTTACTCTCAAATAGGTGAAGTGTTTGAGGTATGAAAATAGGGACTAGATTGAAACACTTTCAAAACTTTTGTTTATATACATGGCAGAAGTGGGGGCATTTTGCAATATTTGTAAAGTTTTAGCCAACTCATCACTTATATGCTTGACATTTTTCATTTATGCGTCTCATACATGCTACCAAACGTTGTTCATGCAATCCATGCATGTGCCATTTGTCATACAAATGTCCATGCAACATACCAGGTATAGAGATTCCCATTTCATGTAAAAGAGACCTATTTGCAACATTTGCAAATTATGTTTACCATTTTTTAGAGAGGTCATAAAATGAATCCTGCTTTTTGAAAATCTCTTGGATCGAACCGTTCGACCAGATTCGCTACCTCAAGGCTTAACAAGTACACTTCATCTTGTGAGTCTCCCTAAATTCATACTCGTTTATCTTATAGAACTCTTTCTCAAGTTTGTGAATGATACCCTACATACATGTTTACAAATATTACAGAACGGTACATTGAACCATACAAGTTAAGATCAACTATATCCATATAATCCTTTCGTCATCTATATCCTGAAAGAGTAGAAATATAGATCATCACTGTTAAATCTCTATAAGTTCTACTATAAACTTATCTCTATATTCATATTTCTATAAATAATATCCGCAAACTCCTATACGATATTATTAACCCTATTAAAAATTATTTTTCAGAATTTTTATTTACAATCATAAAACTTTCTGAAATACAATCTCAGAGCATTTGGATATACAACTCACCAATATGAGCTGATAGATCCTATATCTACCACACCAGACTCTATGAACATCAGACCATGCTCAATGACACCCAAATGTTAGAGCATAAAAGGTCTATAACATACATGGAACTAAAGTATGGTGGAACACTCACAAGCCCGTCGTGGCGCTCAGGTCAAAGGACTATAAATACTACTCAACTAAAGAAGACCCTCAATTAACGACTCTATGAGATATCTATTAGAGGTCCTCATGAGTTTGTCAGTACCTAATCCTCATTGAATACCTATACACCTATACAGGCTTCTGTTAAGCCTATAGTCTGTTAAAACTAACTATCTGAACAATCCAGATATAGACATACACTAGTTCGATAGAAATACCAATCGACTCGTGTCGACAACTATAGACCATGAACAATGTCTTCGAGAATAAACTACATAATGACATTTCTTAGCACCATTTGTAACTCCTTGCAACTATGTCATACTAATATATTCTTAGGTTTTTATCTCTATTTCAGATAAGGTTCTAACTCTTAAACATTTTAACACTTAAAACTGACATAAACTCCTTTAAATCTACATTATCTGAAAAGTTACAAACTTACTACTAAATAATTAATATTAAACGATTTAATAAAATTTTTTATTACATTAATATTAAATAAATAAATATTTATACAACAATTAGAATGACACATAAGCACTAATCACAATACGTTTCACTACAACTTTTGTGTTGAAAGAGATCTAGCCACTCATAAATTATTTCCAAAGGATTTTAATAAGGATTGTGGTTGGTATTAGTGTTGATTGATGAACACTTGAAATTACATATTTAATGAGGATTTTATATCATTGTTTTGTATTACTAGTGTCTTTAATCCCCTAACTTAAGTATGTTTACAATATTGTACCTAATTAGCTTTTAACTATTTTGTGGTAGGTATGGTAAAATAGGCATAACTTTCTACCTAAGAATCCAATTGGAGTAATTCGTGATCCTATGAAGAGCTGACTCAATGGGCTAATATATTTTATTTCATAAGACATTCAAAATTCGAGTGTTTAGAAGGTGAAAATGGCCTAAAATAGAACTGATCTGCAATACAGGCCCAATCCGAACAGTCATCAGTATTTGGCCCATAACTATAGAAATACGTATCTAATACGTATGAGATAACTCAATTTGGAAAGATAAAAGATTTATCTACAACTTTAATGTTTTAAGTGACAGTTAATTCAGAACACATCAATTTCAAATTGGATAAGCAAGTGGGTGTATTCATTATAATTAATGTAAATTATTTGTCACTATTCTTGACTTTTATCCATGCGGTTCCCTCGTCATTTATCTCGATTTATCCATATTTTTCTATGATTAGGTAGCATGTTTATACCCAAAACATATAATTAGAGAACTATATTTTAGTTCAAAACACTTGTCTTTTATATTATCTCTTTGTAATATTATTTCTCTTGTTTACTATTGTAAAATCATGTTATCTCTTCTTCCATTTCTTTTCTTTTTCTTTAGTTTTATTATGTCCAAGTAATTTTATTTATGCTAAGGTGAATGGGTGAAACTCTTGGCAAAAGTAATACTTAACTCTTATTTATGAATTTAATGTTTTATTCTTAAGTTAGGCAAATTTATATATGATGTATTTATTTTGTTTGTAATATTAATATCTTTTCTTCTAAGTGGTGTATCTTGATTTATTATTGATAAACTTTATACTTGGCAAAATAGATTCTTGAAACCATTTACAAGATTTAACGTATATACCCTTTCTTGTAAAGTGAGAGTCTTGATTTATTGTAGACAAAGATAAAGATTGACATAATAAATACTTGAACCCATTTATAAGATTTGATGTATAATAATTGAAAGAAATAAATACTAATTAATATATAAATGATGATGAACTTTAATTGTTATATTTTTTGGTTGGAACCTCATTTGTGTAAGAATTCTAATTGAGTTATAAAAAAAGTTAAATATATTCTTACTTCTTCTGCCAAGAGTGGATCCCCATAACCTTAGCTTTTATTTGAATTGGTTAATTGAATTAATATTTGCAAATATCTTATACTATATTAATTGTCTTTAAAGTTATTATAGTTTGTAATTTTATTTCTACTTTCCTGTGGATCGACCCCGTTCTCACCAGGTTATTTATTACTTCGACAATCCTGCACTTGAGAATAAACTCATATATTCTAAACGTGTCAAGTTTTTGGCGCCGTTGCCGGGAAAGTGAAATTAATATTTTATTTATTTATTTTATTTTCATGATAGGTTAAGCCTCATAACTTGCTTTACTTTATTTATTATTCGCTTTTATTTTCATGAAAGGTTAATCTTCCTCACTTGCTTTACTTTATTTATTATTCGCTTTTTAGTTTCATGAAAGGTCTAGCCTCACACTCTTTATTTATTAACTTTTTATTATATAATCTAATATTAACTAATCTAACATTATTAATCTAACTTCTAACTATTTATCTAACTTTTATTTTATTTTTAGTTTTGCCTATTTTATTTATCTTTATTTAATATTTTGTTTTATTTTTTTCTCTTATTTGTAATATTTATTGTTATTGTATTTTATTTTATTTCTTTGTATGAGTAGTTGGTTTCGAGATCCTAATTCTCATCATTTGGTGAAAGGTAATTTTGAAACTTCCTTTGATAATTTGTTAGATTCTCCTTTATCTTCTCATTCCTCACCAATTAACACCATGATCGAAAATCAAATTGAGGGACTCATAGACCTAGGAAACAATCAGTCCCAACATAATGACCATAACTGACCTAGGACACTTAGAGATTACAGGAACCCTACACAAATTGGTGCACCATCTTGCTTAATTTTTTTCTCCAGATGCAACACATTTTAATTTTAAGCCAATCATTATCCAACTTTTACCTACTTTTCATGGCTTAGATGCAGAGAACCTTTATCTACATCTAAGAGATTTTGAAGAAGTGTGTAACATGTATAATGACCAAAATTGTAGCATGAACACAATTCGACTTAAGCTTTTTCCTTTTTTCTTTTAAAGATAAAGCTAAAACATGACTACAAAACTTTAGGCCATGATCCATTTCTTTATGGGATGAGATGCAACAACAATTCCTAAAAACAATTTTCCTTCCCATAGAACAAATTATTTCAAAAGATAAATTACCACTTTTGTCCAAAAATCAGGAAAAAACCCCTTACCAATGTTGGAAAAAGGTATAAGGAATTACTTAATACCTATCCCCATCACGGCTTTGAAACATGGAGAATAGTCTCAAATATCTATGAGGGCTTAACACCCCAAGTTAGGCAAATGGTAAAAATGATGTGTAATTGAACATTTAAGGACAAAGACCTAGAAGAGGCAATGAACTATCTAGACTTACTAGCAGAAAATGCTTAAAATTGGGACACTGCTAGTACCTGTGAGGCACCTGGTAAAACTTAAACCACTACATCTAGTCGAGGTATTTATCATCTTAAGAAAGACTATGACCTTCAAGCCAAATTTATATCCCTAACTAGAAAAGTCGAAACCTTAGAAATGAAAAAGAGTGGTCAAATAAAATCTGTTCAAGAAATTGTGTGTCATATTTGTGAAACCTATGATCACTCTACCAATGATTGCCTAACTTTGCTTGCATTTAGGGAATATATCCATGAATAAACCAATGTTCTAAACACGATCAAACGGTCAAACAATAACCTATATTCACAAAACTATAATCTTGGATGGAGAAATCACTCGAATTTTAGTTGGAGGAATGACACTCAAGCACAGGCTTCACAACCACCTTTTCAACCACACCAAAATTTTCAAAATCATCAAGGTTATGTACCATATGTCCCACCTCATAAGAAAAATCTTAAAGAAACTTTGCATGCATTCATTGAAAAGCAAGAGTCTATTAATTCTCAAAATGTTCAAACATTTGCTAATTTGAAAGATACTCTTACAAAATTTGCATCTGCACTGAACATTCATGAGAAAGGAAAATTTCCTTCTCAACCACAACCAAACCCCAAAGACAACATAACTCAAATGCATGTAGTTCAAGAAGTCAACACATGGATCAAGTTAAAACAGTTATCACTATTTAGAATGGTAAAATTGTTAAAAAAGACATTCCTGAACCTCATGAGAACGATGAATCAATCTCTAAGGGTAAGAAAAACTTTGAACCTACACCTAATGAAGAAAACACCAAACCCTTACCTTTACCCCCATTTTCTCATACATTACATAATACTAAGAAGATGAATCACAATCTTGAAAATTTTGAAATCTTCAAACAAGTAAAAGTTAATATTCATTTACTGGATGCTATTAAACAAGTTCCCTCTTATGCAAAATTTTTAAAGGATTTATGAACAGTAAAAAGAAAACTGAATGTAAAAAAGAAAGCATTTTTAGCTGAACAAGTAAGCGTCATTCTTCAGAACAATAATGCTTTGAAATATAAAGATCCTGGTTGTTCTACAATTTCATGTATTATTGGAAGTCATAAAATTGAACAAACCTTACTTGATCTTGGTGCTAGTATGAATTTACTACCGTATTCAGTTTATTAGCAGCTCAATCTCGGTGAGTTAAAATCAACTTCTGTAACTCTTTTTCTTACCGATAGATTAATAAAAGTACCAAGAGGGATAATGGAAGATGTTTTAGTTCAAGTTGATAAATTCATATATCTTGTGGATTTTATTGTTTTGGACACAAAACCTATTAAAGGATGTAATCTGATACTTGTTATTTTGGGTCGTTCATTTTTAGTAACTTCTAACGCTTTGATTAATTGCAGGAATAGAGTAATGAAGCTTTCATTTGGAAACATGACATTTAAGCTCAATGTTTTCAATATGTGTAAGCAACCACATGAGGGGGATGATGAAAGTAAAGAAGCCGACATGATTAAAACGATTGTGAAGGATCATATTTAAAAAGGGAGTTCTACCGATCCCTTAAAAATGTATTTAATAAATTCATTTGAGTCAAATATACAATTAAATCCTGAAATCTCTGACATGTGTTCTTTACTTGACTGTGCACAGGTGATTGAAAATAAAGGATGAAAACTAAAGTTTGAAGAATTATTAGAAAATGAGGATAAACAGAACGAAATTTCAAAGTTGGAGTTAAAACCTCTGCCTGAAGGACTAAAATATGCATTTCTTAGAGAGAAATAAACTTACCCGGTGGTAATCTCTTTTACATTCACAAGTGAACAAGAAAGTAAGTTGATTGAATTATTAAAAATGTATAAAAATGCAATTAGGTGGACTTTAAAAGACATAAATGGCATTAATCATTTGATTTGCACACATAGAATACATCTAGAGGATAATGCCAAAATTTCCCAACAACCTCAAAGGAGATTAAATCTACATATGAAAGATGTAGTGAGAGCTGAAGTTCTCAAATTACTTTAAGTAGGAATCATCTATCCTATCTCAAATAGTAAGTGGGTAAGTCTTACTCAAGTAGTACTAAAAAAATCTGGAATCACAGTCATTGAAAATGAAAAAGGTGAGTTAATACCAACTCGAGTCTCATCTAGTTGGAGGATGTGTATAGATCATAGGAAGTTTAACTCAGCCACTAAAAAATACCATTTTCCTTTACCATTCCTTGATCAAATTATAGAAAGAGTAGCAGAACATCCCTACTATTACTTTTTAGATGGTTATTCTGGCTATTATCAAATTCTTATAGCACTAGAGGACTAAGAAAAGACTACATTCACATGCCCTTTTGAGACCTTTGCTTTTAAAAGAATGCCCTTTGAATTTTGTAATGCCCCAACAACATTTCAGAGATGTATGTTAAGCATTTTTAGTGACATGGCTGAGCATTATTTAGAAGTTTTCATAGATGATTTAACTGTGTTTGGAAATTCATTTGATAATTGTCTTGAAAACTTAGAAAAGGTCTTAAAAAGATGTGAAAAAAAGAGTCTTGTGTTGAATTGAAAAAAATACATGGTTACTTTTGGAATTATTTGAGGACGTGTAGTGTCTTCTAAAAGAATTGAAATGAATAAGGCAAAAGTCGAACTCATTACACATTTGCCTCCACAAAAAACAATCAAAAAAGTTCGATCTTTTTTAGAACATGCTGGATTCTCTATGAGGTTCATCAAAAATTTTGATGCTATATCTAAACCTCTTTGTAACCTCTTAGCCAAAGATGTATCATTTGAGTGGACTCAAGAGTGTCAAAATTTGTTTGAAAAATTAATTGGCCTCTTAACATCTGCTCTTATCATACAATCTCCTAATTAGTCTTTACCTTTTGAGCTCATGTGTGATACTAGTAACTACGCTGTTGGTGCTGTATTGGGACAAAGAAAGGAAGGTAAATCCTATATAATTTATTATATAAGTAGAACTTTAAACAGTGCACAAATAAATTACACAACAACTAAAAAAGAACTACTTGTTGTAATATTTGCATTAGATAAATTTCGTTCTTATTTAATTGGTTCTTCAACTGCTGTGTTTACTGACCATGCTGCTGTAAGGTACTTAATGTCAAAACAGGATACAAAACCAAGACTGATTCAATGGATTCTATTGCTTCAAGAATTTATTATCATTATCAAGGATAAGAAGGGAGCTGAGAATGTTGTTGAAGATCACTTATCAAGACTCGCACAAGATTCATCAACAGAAATAACACCTATTAATGATTCTTTTCCCAATGAATTTTTATTTTCTATTGTTACAATGCATTGGTATGCTAATATTGTTAATTTTCTTATAACAAGAGAAATGCCACCTTAATGGAATGCTCAAAACAATTTTTTTTTTAATTGAGGTAAGAAAGTTTTATTGGGATGATCCTTATCTTTTTAAATATTATCGTGACCAAATACTCGAAGATGCATACCCGACAATGAGGTAAGTAAAGTTATTGAATTTTGTTATTCTGAAGCATGTGGGGGGCATTTCTCATCAAAGAAAATAATTGCAAAAATCTTATATTGTGGATTTTATTGGCCCACTTTATTTAAAATACACATGCATTCTGTATAACGTGTGAAAATTGTCAAAAGTTGGGATCAATTTCAAAATGAAACATGATGCTTTTGAACCCCATTTTTGTTATTGAAATATTTGATTACTAGGGGATAGATTTCATGAGACCATTTCCGTTATCATTTGGATTTACGTATATCTTAGTTGCAGTACATTATATCTTAAATTGGATTGAGAATATTCCATGTCGAAATAATGACCATCAAACAGTCATGAAATTTTTGAAAAAAAATATCTTAAGTCGATTTAGAATCCCTCGAGCCATTATAAGTGATGGGGGTAAACATTTTTGTAATAAGCCATTTGAAACATTAATGAAAAAATATGGTATTACTCATAAAGTTGCTACCCTTTATCATCCTCAGACAAGTGGACAAGTTGAATTAGTAAATAGGGAGATAAAACAAAATTTAGAAAAAACTGTAAACCCAGATCGCAAAGATTGGTCTTTAAGACTTAATGATGCACTGTAGGCTTATAAAACTACTTTTAAAACTTCATTGGGTATGTCTCCTTATAGGATAGTTTATGAAAACCTTGTCATTTACCTATGGAACTTGAGCATAAATCCTACTAGGCTATTAAAACTTTCAATGCAAATCTTGATTCTGCTAAACATATACGTAAATTACAAATAAATGAACTTAAAGAATTGAGAAATGATGCATATGAGAATTCAAAAATTCATAAAGCTAAAATCAAAGCTTTTCATGACAAAAAAATTCAAAGAAAAATATTTGATACTGGTAAGAAGGTTTTACTTTATAATTCTCGACTTCACATATTCCTTGGAAAATTAAGATCAAAATGGAGTAGTCCTTTTATTGTGAAACATGTGTATCCTTATAGAATAATTGACATTGAAAATTCTAGAAATGGGAATGTGTTTAAGGTAAATGAGCAATGACTCAAGCTCTTTCTAGAAAACCAAACATTTCATGAAGAATTTGTGTCTTTGTTTGACTCTTGTTACGACACCAATTAATCTTTGTTTTATATATTTAAATATTTATTCTTCTTCTAGCTTTTTTTCTACTTGCAGATTAATTTAGTATTTTTGTTAAAGTTTTGTTTTGCACCTCGGTTAAATGGCGGATAATGGTACTTTGTGACATTTCAAGTCAGTTTTGTCAGTTTTTCATAATTACTGATACTTTCTCTTCTTCCCCATTTCTAAAAAAAATAGATGACATTCTAAAGAATTTGAAAAAGCGTTTTCCCTTATTGCCTCAAAATTTCTTAAAGAAAATTTACCAAGCAAGATGTGAAAGATTAAGGTTATTAATGATTATGAATATACCTGTTGATTTACGTTGGTTAATTGAAGTCAAAGTTCGATTGACAGGTGAATTTTCAAACTTATTAATTTCCTACATGCCTGACTTAGATAAAGCTCTTTTGCAAAAAAACGAAGAGCAAAACGATTAAGCCTTTGTTACAAGTGTGCACGTATGACTTGCAACACACGTTGCCGCATTTTAGAAATAGTGTCTATAAATCACGAAGATAAAATTAGATTCATTAAGGATGGCTTGAGTAATGAGTCTTTAGATAATATCTTATCGACTCTTGAGACGCATCCTAGTGGATATGTGCATATTGTAATTCCTGAATTATGAGACATATTCTTAAAAGAACATGAGTGGTACAGTCTCGAGAATCTGACTTTAAAAGACCTTGTTTGCCAATTTATAAGAAAATTAGATGGGAGGCCTATCCCCGACCCATAGAGGGCGTTTAAGCTGTTACTGAACGTAAAACAAGAGGAAGATGTCAGCCATAATTACAACTAATTATACATATTTATTGTAACTTTTATTTTTAAATGTTTTATTTCAAACTCAAACGTTTTTTTTAATAACCAACCACCCATGTGACTTTTCCAGCTAACAGATTGAAAATTGATAAAAAGGTGTTAACAATTTTGCATTTTAAGCCAACAGCTCATGTGACTTAACTTTACACCACCTTTTGGCTCTATAAATACATTGCATTATTTTTGCATTTTTATACAAACTCAAAATCATTCAAGAGAGAGAGTGAGTGCAATAATAAAAGGAACATCAACTCGTAAATTCACAAAAATTTGTGTTTTTTGTGGATCCAGCCCTGAAAAAACTAAAGAGTTTGTAGAAGCAGCAGAAACCCTTGGTAAGGTATTAACTGAGTGAAATATTCATTTAGTATATGGGAGAAGTAGTCTTGGATTAATAGGATATGTGGCAACTGCTGCACAAAATAAAAGCAGTCGAGTTTTTGGTATCATACCAAAAGCTCTAGTTGTTGAAAACATTGTAGGAAAAATAATTGGGGATAAGTTACAGGTATCATCAATGTATGAACGAATGTCTTTTATGCTTCATAATGCTGATGCCTTCATAGCTCTACCTGGAGGTTTTGAAACATTTGAGGAAATTTTTTAAATTGTCTTATGGGCACAATTGCAAATCCATAAAAAATTCATTGGTTTGTTAACTGTTGATGGTTTTTTAATGGGTTGTTATCTTTTCTTGACTATGCGGTGGAAAAACAATTCATCACATTTGCATCACGTTTGCATCACGACAGATCCTCATTTTTTCTTCAACTGTTGATCAGTTACTCGATAAACTACAAGTTTTTACACCTCTATCTGATCCAACAATGAGTCAGATAGATTGGTATACTGATGACAGTGAAAAACAATGCAAGATAGATGTGACGCTTCATCTGTAACTTATCTATTTTAATATATTTTAAAGTATTTTGTGTGGCTTGTTTTATTTTGTTGTAGGTATAATTTCTAATAAACAATGTTTCAGGTGATATCTTCTATAATTTATTCTTTCTATATTTTGACATTAAGAACAATGTCTTAATCTGATTAGGGTGAGGATAGTTGATATATAATGTTAGTGTTAATTTTTTTTTGTTTTTTGTTTTCACTTTGTTCTCTAATAATTTTTTTTTTATCATGAATGGCGTGAGTAAAATGTTTATTTATACATTCTTGAGACGCATTCTAGTTCTAGAATGACAGAGTAAAGAGTACATTACTGAACTTTTAAAATACATTCTAATTGATTTATTTTAATGCATTTTACGTATATTTGTTTGTTGCTTAAGTTTTTGGTAACTCTTGCATAAACAAGTTTGCTTTATTATCGAGGTATGATTTCAAAATTATTTAGTTTAAATCACTTTTTCTATCTATGTTACTAAAGAATAACTTTTGAAATTATTTCTTGAGCAAAATACTAAGCCTTGTGGTAAGATGGATGATTCAATATATATAGCCAAGAGAATTTTCATGTTTAAGTATATATATTGTTTTCTAAACTCACATATCTTTTGTGAGTGAATGGAGAGGTTTGAGATAACAACTTACGAACTTTCATTGATCTTTTAAAATGATTAATTTTTGTTTGGAATAACATTATTTGGGATGAGGAATGATTTGGTTGCTTAGCTGAAAAATAAAAAAAAATTATTATGGTGAGGAATTGTTCTTATTTTGTAATGATTCTTTACGTCTTAAAAAAACACATAACAAAAAGCAAAAAATCAAGTATATATATAAAAAAAATAAAATAAGTCAATTTAGTTCAATAAAATATTCATTCAATTCTAGAAGACAAAAGTCATTAGAAAATAATTTTATCACTGTACTCTTTATTTGTAAGATTTGCATAAAATAATTAAAGTCCTGAAGCGAGCATGTGGAAAGAATGGTTTGACTCTAAATAATTAATTTTCCTATCTTTGGATCAATATTAGTTTGTTTGTCTGTCTTTAAATGTAATATTTTCTTGAGCGATTATCTGTTTTCCAACTCCACGAGTGAAATCCTAACCCATTAAACAGTTATTCACCTGTGAGGATATAAAGTTGAGGCTTTACTTGGAAAATATTTTTAAGGCTATATATATTATGGTTTGTGGTAAGAAGGCTTCGGCTTAATTCACACACACACAATTTTAAAAGTTATGATTGAAATAACCTTTATAGCAATTGTGATCTTTAACTGATGTTTTATTTGAAATACTTAGGTTGTGTTCAAAATTTATTTGTGCTTGAATTGCTAGGGACTAGCAATAAACTGGTTAGAGGATGTGATAAACACTTGAAATTACATATTTAATAAGAGTTTTATATTATTGTTTTGTATTACTAGTATCTTTAACCCCCATAACTTAAGTATGTTTACAATATTGTACATAATTAGCTTTTAACTGTTTTGTAGTAGGTACGGTAAAATGGGCATAACTTTCTACCTAAGAATTAAATTGGAGTGATTCTTAATCCTGTGAAGAGCTGACTCAATGGGCTAACATATTATATTTCACAAGACATTTGAAATTCGAGCGTTTAGAAATTAAAAATAGCCTAAAATAGAACTGATCTACAATACAGGCCCAATCTAAATAGTCATCAGTAATTGGCCCATAACTATAGAAATACGTATCTAATACGTATGAGACAACTCCATTTGAAAAGATAAGAGACATTTCTACAACTTTGATGTTTTGAGTGATAGGTAATTCGGAACACATTAATTCCAAATTAGATAAGCAAGTGAGTGCATTAATGATAATCAATGTAAATTATTTGCTACCATTCTTGACTTTTATCATCCATGTGGTTCCTTCATCATTTGTCTCGATTTATCCATATTTTTCTATAAATAGGTAGCATGTTTATGCCCAAAATATATAATTAGAGAACTAAATTTTAGTTCAAAACACTTGTCTTTTGTATTATCTCTTTGTAATATTATTTCTCTTGTTTATTATTGTAAAATTATGTTATCTCTTCTTCCATTTCTTTTCTTTTTCTTTAGTTTTATTATGTCCAAGTAATTTTATTTATGCTAAGGTGAAAGGGTGAAACTCTTAACAAAGATAATACTTAACTCTTATTCATGAATTTAATGTTTTATTCTTAAGTTATGCAAATTTATATATGATGTATTTATTTTGTTTGTAATATTAATATCCTTTCTTCTAAATGGTGTATCTTGATATATTATTAACAAAATTTATACTTGGCACAATAAAATTTTTGAAACTATTTATAAGATTTGGTGTATATACCATTTCTTATAAAGTGAGAGTCTTGATTTATTGTAGACAAAGATAAAGATTGGCATAATAAATACTTGAACCTATTTATAAGATTTGATGTATAATAACTAAATAAATAAATACTAATTAATATATAAATGATGATGAACTTTAATTGTTATATTTTTTGGTTGGAACCTCATTTGTGTGAGAATTCCAATTGAGTTATAAAAGAGTTAAATATATTCTTACTTCTTATGCCAAGAGTGGATCCCTATAACCTTAGCTTTTATTTGAATTGGTTAATTGAATTAATATTTGCAAACATTTTATACTACATTAATTGTCTTTAAGGTTATTATAGTTTGTAATTTTATTTTTACTTTCCTGTGGATCGATCCCATTTTCACCGAGTTATTTATTACTTCGACAATTTGCACTTGAGAATAAACTTTTATATTCTAGACTTATCATTAATCAGCTAGCACTTTAAAGATGATTTGAAACAAATCAATTATAATTCTACTAGTGAAGATGCCTCCAAAGTGGCCATGGTATAGTGAATCTTCCTAATAGCTCTTCAGATAATGAATGACGTATTCCCATTTCTTTCCTCCTTCTTGTCTTATGAATTTTTTTTTGCTTATTTTGTGAAATAAATATGTAATTGAATTAATTATGGAGTGGAATGAAACATATTGATTTTTTTTTAATTTTGTTGTCTCTTGTGGATGTATGTGTAAAATTTTTCCAAGTATGAATGTTGTCGTTTTATGTATGATGGAAGCACTTAACTGACTTATGTTATCCAAAAGAAATTTCTACTAAGTAAAATTACCAAGCGAAGACCCCAAAGTTAATGAATTTAATTTTGACTTCCTTGCATGTTTATTGTTGCTGTTTGACAATGTTTAGGTGCTTCTTTATGTTTTGTCTTAGTGCTATCTTGATTCTTAGGTTAGGACTTCCTAGAAGGGTTTGTCTATTGCATCTGTACTTTTACTAGATCTATTTGGAATTTGATTTTTGGGCATTGCAAATCCTTTTGGGAAGGATTAATTGTGCTAAATGTTGATGTGTGATCTTTCACATTTTTATCGAATGTTATGAAATTTAGAGGCTAACTCTTTTTTAGGAAGGTCTGAATGTGATTGAAATTTGTAATTTTGATATTCTGAGTCCGTGACCTTAGGAATTCTAATAGGATGGGGTGAGGGCAGGAGGCCTTTTGCGTACCCTACCCCATTTTTTATATTTTAATCACCATTTCCCACCCTTATTCCCTAAAACATTTAATGAGGGCGACAGTAGTGAATCCTTATTGGGGGAATGCCTTTCCCATCCCCACCCTATTTCTCTATTTTCTATTTATTGATATTAAATATTAATTTATGTTCACAAATTTTAACAATATAAAATTTTATCTATATTATGGTTTAAATAAAAGAAATCAAATTAACTAACTAGAATAATATAATAATATCTTTCAATAATGTGAATAGTAATTAGTAAATAATTTTTAAATAAATAACAAATAAAAAAAAATTAAATAATATTTTAGAGTTTAACATTATTGATTTTTCAGTTAATCGCAACTCAAAAATAAAAGTCTTTTGTTATTTACAATAAAGAAAAAATAGATTTAAAGGATTTTTTATTAAATAATTTTTATTAATAAAAATATATTATTAAAGCATGTTCTAGTTAAATATTTATTATAAAATAAAACAATTGATAAATTATTTAATATATAAATATATACTAAAAATTACATTTAATATATTCATAGAAAATGGGCGGGGGAAAAATTAATCCTATCTCTACACCATTAATAATTTGGAGAATAATTTTTCTCTGTGCCCAACCCTATTTTAACAAAAACTAGCTTATTCCCGCCCCATATAAATGTGGCCTCGCAGGTACCTACCTCAACAGGGCATTTTACTGTCCTTACATGACCCTTCCAAGATCGGGCAATATTAGAGCACACGACCCTTTCAAGAAAGAGCTACATTAGATAACACGAGCCTTTCAATGAAGGGTAACATTACAGCACTAGACCTTTCCATGGTTGGATGACATTAGAGCATATGATTCTTCCAAAAAGAGCCAACATTGGATATTTTGAGCATACAACCCTTTCAAGAAAAGACAAAATTTAATAATTTGATGGCATGATCCTTTCTAAGAAAGGTGACATAAAAAGTTTGTTTTGATTATAAAAATCTCAATCTATCCAGGGAATTGTCTTACTACTAGCACTTTGACCTTTTCTGAAAAGCTCAGTTTTGGTATTTTTTTATATGTATTTTTTGAATTGATGATTCTAAAAAGCAAGGAAAGTACTTTACTATTAGCACTTTGATCTTACTTGGAAGGTCAAACTTTTGGTCATATATCCCTTTTAAAGAAGTAGAAATATGTTTATGGCTCTTTGAAAGTGATGTTAAGGAACTAAAACCTCATACTTCATAAATAATTTCATATATAACAATGAATGAGTTTAGTGAATGACTTTACACATAGAATTTTTTAAGTTTGGAGATATTCCATAGTGTTGGCACAACCTTTCCATCCACAGTTTGTAATATGAAGGCTTTTCTCCCAAGGCTCTTAACAATCTTGTAAGGGCATTTCCATATTTTTAGTATTTAGTTCTTTGTTGATGTCTAGTGCTTATCGCAACATTGGGCCACCTTCTTTATCTTTTTATCATATTATATTTTCATCATTCCTTTGTACACAACAACATGTATGACAATAATATCTTTAGCTTTATTTGCAAGATCTTTTATTGTAGACAACATCTCACTATTTAAATCCAGCTTTACCAATTTTGTTCGCAAGGTGGGAATAAACACCTTCAATGGCAATACAGCTTCTGTCCCATATGTGAGGGTATATGGGAGCTTCCAATTGATCTTACTTTTGTTGTCCTATAGGTCCATAAGACTCTTTGTAGCTCTTCTAACCACTTCCACTTCTTTTACCCTAGTTTTTTTTCCTTAATATTATAAAGATTGTTTTGTTCGTGATCTCGACTTATCTGCTGCCTTATGAGTAACCTTAGGAAGAATACTTTTGCTAGATTTTATAGGTTTGATAGAATTGGTAATAGTTTTGATAACAAACTGTTTCTTATTATCTATTACAAGTATTTATGACATATTATACTTGGTAATGATATTAGTTTACATAAACTTTTACTTTGCTACTAGTATATAGCTATAAGCTTCTCTTTTCCTATTTTCTAAAGTAGCTTGTAGCTACAAGGACAAACCACTTTCCTCCAACTAAAATAGGTAAGGACCCATTATATCAATCCTCTACTAGATGAAAGGCTAAGGACTTGTGATATTGTTAAGTTCCCTAGCTAGAAGGTAGATGATTACGGCTTGTTTCTAGCCTTTTCAACATTTTTTTTCATATACTCCTTGGCTTTCTATTGTAAAGTGAACTAATGGAATCACTGTAGGAGGATCTTGTAAACTAAAATCCTTTCACTTGAATGATTACCACACATTCCTTTATGCATTTCCTCTAGCACTTTCTTTCTTTGTTCCTCAATTACACACCACGTATATAGGTCAACAAATGTTATTCTATATAACTTTGTTTCTAAGTGAATAAATCTTCCCACTTTGCTTCTGAGCTTGCAAGCTTTCTTTCAGTTGCTAGAAGTTATTTATGCTAAAAAATAATAATAATAATGTAAGTTTTTATCTTCTAGAAGTTATTATCTTCTAGAAGATAAATGTTATTCTATATAGGTCAACAAATGTTATTCTATATAACTTTGTTTCTAAGTGAATAAATCTTCCTACTTTGCTTCTGAGCTTGCAAGCTTTCTTTTAGTTGCTAGAAGTTATTTATGCTAAAAAAAAAATAATAATGTAAGTTTTTATCTTCTAGAAGAGTTCGTAATTACCATCACATTTTTTGTCACAGCTTTTTATGGTTATTTTATTTCTTTCATAAATTTCTCCTTTGTAGTAAGGGGGATTATTCTTGTGAAAGAATATTTGGCTACCAAGGTTTCTTTGGTCATCTTGTCTACTTTTGTGTTACTACTTCTAGGAACTTGCTTCTTTCACTATTTAGTTGCTTACTTTACTTTATTGAGGAAAATTTTCATCCTTCATTCTTTTATGATGTAGTCATTGTTCCATTTGGGAAGTGGCTAGGTCTAGTTTGTATAGACATATAATTTCTTGACCATTAATTGTCTTGCTACTATAAAACCTTTAATAAAGGCCTTGTACTTTAGCCCTTTTGGGGACAACAATTTCATTATGTGGATCCGTTTATATACATCTATCAAACTCTCTCTTTTTCTTGCAACTTTAGAAGTAATTTGTTGTCCTCTATGACTTATTCACATTTTAAGAAAAAATCAACCATCATATGCCTTTCGATTATTGTTTTGGAACGATACTCAATGTCTAGGTTAGTTAATCCCATCACTATATTGGTGACTATTCCTATAACATCTAGTATGACAAGATGTTTTCTAATAGATAAAAAGTGTAAAGTACTCTTAAATGAGCTTTGAAATAATGACGCAACTTCTCTTTGACCTGAGTTAGGGCTAGCATGAGCTTTTTGGCCACTAAATATATGGTTTTAGCATCTAATAGAACTTTATTGGTATAGAATATTGGTTTCTTTTAATCTTCATCATCCTTAAATAGAATAGCACTAGCTCTTTCTTAGAAACTGTAAGGTATAAAAATAGGGTTTCATTATAAGTGAATTGGCCTTCAAGTTAATGCTTCCATTTCTTTGGACCCACATACCACTATTCTTGGTTTTGATGGCTTGGAAGAATAACCTATATTTATTTGACATCATGGAAATGAATCTATTGAGCATGACTGTTCTTTTGGTTAATATCCGCGCTTCTTATGGTGTTATAAGAATTGTTAACTATCTTAAGGCTAAAACTTGAGAAGGGTTAACCTCGATTCCTATTATGCTAACTATGTGCCCTAGCAAGTTCTTAAACATAACATCGGATATGCAGTTGGATGCAAGCACATCATGAACTTCCACAACACTTTGAACACTTTCTATAAGTCTGCAAATTATCTTTTGCCTTCTTGCTTTTGGCTATTGAATCATCAATATATGCTTTTGCTTGTCTTCCTATCATCTTTCTAAAGAGCTTGTTGACAAGCTCTAAAAGGTGGCTCTTACATTCTTTACCTAAAAGGCATCACCTTGTAATAGTAGATTTCGAGGTTCGTGATAAAGCTCATCTTCTCTTTATTTTCTGGATTTATCTTAATATAGTTGTATCGACTATAGGAGTCCAGAAAAGAAAATATTTTGTAATTGGCCATTGCCTCCACCATCTAGTCTATCTTTAATAATGGAAAGGAATCTTTCAGGGTCACCTTGTTGAGATTTATGTAGTCAACATAGACTCTTCATTTACCGTTCTTCTTTTTCACAACAACCACATTAGAAAGCCAATCCAAGTATTAGATTTCTCGATAAATCTATTCTAGCAATCAATTTACCTTTATTGATTATCTTATTCCACTCAAGCATGAATAATCTCTGTCTTTACTTCATAGGTGGATAATGCTTGTTAATCCTCAGTTTATGACATATTACCTTTGGGTTGTTTCGATCATGTCTTTATGAGTCTATACAATGACTTTTGATTATTTCTTAACAATTTTATCGATGATTTATCCTTCTTTATCATGCTTATGCCCATGAGCACTTTCCTATTATTGTAAAGGAGGCTAGTTGTACTTCTATCATCTTTTCAATAATGAGGCCACATAATCTTCCTCTTATCAAACTTAAAGAAGCCTTTTCATCTACCAAACTTCTAATTGTTATTTTTTCGCTTGTGCTTCCACCTCTAGATGAGTAGAAGTAAGATGTTGGTTTGTATAGGCAGAATATTCTTAGTTTTAACTTTCCTAAATTCTATTTTCCCATCTCTATTTGCCTAGACATCTTTGTTGACTTCTTTTGGTTTCTTCAACTTTTTAAGCATTTCAGGCCTAAGGGCAAAAGCATAACATTCCCTGACCTAAAGTTGTTCCCTTAATATACATAGTACCTCTTCCATGAGCTGAAACATACCTATTCATCTAATGTATAGTAGATGGGGCTACTTTCATAAAGTGTAGCTAATACTTGCTAGTTATGACATTCTAGACAGAAGGTGCATCCACCATCAAGTAATTAACTTCTATTAACTTCCCAACAGCCTTTGCTGGCAATTAAATTATACCATTAACCATCATCTTTCTTTATTCAAAAGCAAATAGCTAATATTGCATTTTTTGATACCTTTCTTATCCTACTTCATCCACTGTAACACTTCTTAAAATAAAATATCACCACTCTCTTCTTCTTCAACTAACATTCTTCTTACCAGCACATCTCTAATTAATATAGCGACCATTAGTGAATCTATATGAGAGAATTACAAAGAAGTTAAATCCTCTCTGAGAGAGAAATTGAAGCTTTTGTTTGCAAGGTGGACTATTATAAATTCTTTTTAGATCCACTGCTAAAACTTTTGATTAATTACCTTAAATAAGGTAAAGTTCTTCCAGACCAGATATCGGTAGTAAAGAGAGAAAGTTTTCATAACCTTTTGATATGCCTGAGTAGTGATCTTCATATTACAACTTCCTATCTCGCTTAACTCCTTAATTAATCTATTCAAGCAACTTTTAATTGTCTCACTTTCTCCCTACTTCATGAGAAACCAATCTGATGTAGTCTTCATCCTCTTTTTATTCCTTATGTATTAAGCTAAGAATTGCACAGATAACCCACATAAGAAGTCATTGAGCTCTCATTCAGACTATGGAACTACATTGAGGCTAGTCCCTTTAGGTTCAAGGAAAACATGGTGCATTTAAGTAATTTGTTATTTATATGTATAATTATCTTCATCTTGAAATAGAAGAGGTGTTACTCTAGATCCTTGATCTATTATATATCTAGAAATTTGGAACCACAAATTTGTGAGACTTTTGAGCTGTACAAATTGATTATATGAATGGATGTTAATTGACTCATTTAGCTAAAAGCATAGCTTCCTTAGTAATCCTCAGTTTCCTCATACTATTGTACCACTATCCTACCTATTTCATAATTAAAGGTCACATGGTGGCCTCTTCATTCAATTTATTTATCCTCTCATGGCTTGGTTTTCTAGTTACTCTATGATCCACCTCAACTTTTGAATCATCTCGCTAGAATTGCTTGTGGTGATCATTCTTATGATTTGATTTAAATCTTTGAATTCTTCCAATAATGTGAGTCTTTCCTTCATTATTCAATTCCTTCAATTTCTTCAAGATCTTTATCAAAATATCAACAATCATAGACCTTCTCCCTTTAACACTATCACCTTGACTACACTCGATTTTTCTTTCACTACTTCTTCCTCTTGCTTTGATCAAACTACTTGATTGCATCTTGGTCTGACCATCTCCATTGTCCTCTATTTTGATCTCAATGAAATGCAGTCATTTTAAGATAAAACAATTTTCAAAGATAGTGCCATTGAAGTTCATTGGATCACTCATTCGAGCAAAGACCTTTATATCCTCATCTCTTAGCTACTAAATTACCAGAGTGCCATCGTCAACTTATGAAGAACACTTTGATACTCAAGTTAGTGATAGTGGAAGGATTAATTGAAAGAATTATAAAATGATGTAAAATAATGTTTGGTTTTTGTGAATATGTGTATGTGATAATGAAGCATTGATTCAATAAAACAATGAAAAGTATTTGATTTTTAAAAAGAGATGTCCATGAATCCATGAGTGAGAGAGGACTTATTTATAAGAGAAGATTTAGAGGCAAACTTGGGAGCTTTTCCCTAAAATCTTCTTAATTGCTAAATGGACGCGCCTCTTTCATTGCCATTAGATCGACCACCTACTTTCTAGCTGCATGTGAGTTTGTTAAAGTCGTTTAAATGGGAAGATCTAGAGTAGGCATATTCACACGAACTCCCTCAAGTAGGAAAGAACTAGTGCGAATGTGCTCACGTAGACTTCTAGACTCCTATACTATGGTAGAAACAGGATGTGTGGCATTTAGTTTTGGGCTAACTAAATTTCAACCCAACAAAAAGTAATAGCTTAACTTTCTCATATGTCGTTGAAATAGCCGTCAAAACTATTTAGAAGTTCAATAATTAGGACTTGTAAATGAAAATTTTACTAATATTACTTTTTTTTTATTTTTTTTAATTAAAAGCAATCCAACCAATAATATTAATTTTCATACATAAATAAGTATCAAATAATTCATTCAAAACTCAACCTCATAAAACTTGGAAAGAGATATAGAATATAAATACAAAACATTTAGAAGTTGTAATTGAAAAATATTAACATGACAAAAAGTAATGCAGTAAAACATTAGATTTAATTTTATCCTAATAATCACTATTCTTATGCAAATTCACACAAGCAATGAGTTAATGAATTATTTGCAGGTGATACTGTTTTACCTAGTAAACTCCAAATTAGATCAATCAAAGTTTGTTAGGATCCTTTAAGTTCAAAACAAACTTATTTTGAAAGAAGACACACAAGATGAGCTCTCGAAGAGTCAAATAGGTGTTGAGTAAGTCCACAAACCTCAATCCCATTTGGATGTCTCATTTGGAATGATCAATGGTTGATAACGAGGATGGATGATTAAATGGCTCAGATTGGGAATTTGGAGAAAAAATCATTCTTTTGCTTCGAATTTTCTATAAATAGGAACTCTTCTCATTCAAAAATAAAATATGTATATACATAAACAACATAATTAATCATTTATGTAATTCTTGTAATACACAATCAATATTTTCTCTTTAAAACAATCCTTCAAACCATTTATTTTACCTTCTAATAATCAAATAAACACTGACTTAAGTATCAGAGTGGTTTCTACATATGCTAAAGGCTTTGCTTTCAAAGTTTTCCATTCATGGAAAAGAGAAATCAAAGGTGTGGAGGAATAAGCTGTCATTTTTATCATAAAGCCAACTTTGCGACTGCAGTTTCATCTTTTATGGGAATCTTACAACCGTAACTACATTTGAAGAAAATTTAACTGAAAGCTAGAAGAAATGGTAGGTTTAAGATGAAATCAAGCAATCAAGTAGACTAGGATAAGGAAAATAAGGAAGAGTAGAATTTAACAGAGCATGAATGGCAAAGTTCCAACCTTAGTAGCATATATTTTATCAAAGAGCATGAATGGCAAAGTTCCAACCTTAGTAGCATATATTCTATCAAAGATCTTGAAGTGACTTGAAGAAGCACACAAGGAGAATAAAGAGCACAAAGAGAGATTGATAGTTGTGGATGGATATAAAGAAATGCAGGCAGAGGAAGAAATTCATCTAAACAATGTAGAACTAAAGACAGTTGATGAATTATGTCACAAAAAGATGAAGATGTCATGTAATAAAGAAAATGTAAAAGCAACAATCTTTAAACAAGTAAAAGAATTATATGGAATTATAATGAAGAAAGAGAACAAATCAAGGGCTTTGGAAGATTGATGGTTCTTGTTTAGAAAGTCAATTAGAATTCATTCATTGAAGAAATTTATAATGCTCCAAGACTGTAAATGTTCATAATGTCGACCTTTCGAATGTATGATAAATGGAGAGATCTAGAAGAACTCATATTTTACTTTAATCATAAATTGATTATGCAAGTAAATTAATACCTTTGAAATGTATTGATTTTCTTTCCAGCTTAAGCGGACCAGCTCATATTTGGTTCAAAAGCTTGGAGGACAACTTTATCTTATCATATAATGAGTTATGCATATAATTCATTGGATAATATAAGAAAGCAAAAAAAAAAAAAAAAAAAAAGAAAGATTTCCATTTGTTTCTCTTACAGCAAGGCCAAAATGAAAAAAATTAAAGTTCTTTTTATAGGTTTAATGGAGAATTAAGTAAGAATGGAAGTTGTAATCTTAAGGTGGCCACTTAGGCTTACTAGAAGGCATTGAAGCCTACGACACCTTACTAATGATTCTCAGTAAGAGAAAACTTTTAATTCCTTTTAAAGTAATCAATCAAAATATTAGCTGTAGATCAGAGAAGAGGAAGAAGAAGTTGTTGACGTATTTTAGGGTGTATGTATGTGATTGTGTACATATTGAAAAACTAAATATATGTATCATATATACGAATTTAGCAGCGAAATTTACCATGTAATCAACATATACACATGTACTTCAATTCTTAACAACTTAAGAATATAGAAAATATACATTTGAAGACCTTCGATGAAGATTTCAAATATGAATTTTTTTACTCTAACTTTGAGCTCACCTTGAAGTGCACTTTTGTTCAATTCTAGTTCATAATAATCCGGTGGGATTAAGAAGCTAGAATAGCAGCAGTATAATCTCCAGCAATAAGGTTTGTATTACTTGAAAGAAAAATAAGAAGGGTTTATTTTTCTTTCTTCTTTAGTTTTTCTCGTAAGTCTTTGTTCAATGAAAAACTTTCTCAAAACCAACTCTTCTTTTTCCTCTCCATACTTGCAGGAAAATTGATTTACACACTTGTTAACACAAATGAAACTGAACCATTTTAGTCCTCTCAACACTTCACAAGTGCTCCACCAAAATTAGATTAAGTGACCAACTACTAAAACAATTTTTGGTGGTCATTTTAATAGTCTAATAAAATTAACCATTAATCACAAAATAGTACTCCACTTAATTTAATTTATGTTTCTCAAATTAGGTATGTCTTCCATTTAGGGATAAAATAACAAATAAATAAAATCATATTTTATTTATTTAAATAATATTTATTTAATTATTCAAAAACTATTTGAATAATTAATATTTACCTTATTTGATTTTACTAACATGGTTAATGGGTGAATTCATGGAAAAACAATTCATGGAAAAACAATTCATGGAATAAAATTGTGCCACTTGTTAACATCTAATTAATTAATAACTCTTATCAACTAATTAAATGATATAGTTAACATTTAAGTCTAAACAAGTGCACAATCCAAGGAATCTTGAAACATATTTTTGGTTTGCTGAAATTTCTAGGATGGAACTGTTCAATCCATTATGCGGTCCCAATGTACAATGAGTACACTTCATATTATGAGACTCTCTAGGTCGACGCCCAAATTGTCATATGGAACTCTTCCATACGTCCATGAACGATGCCCCACACACACGTTACAGATATTACAAAGCGGCGTGTTAGACCATACAAGTTGAGGTTATAACATATTCATATAATCCTTCCATCATTTATATTCGGGTAGAGCAGAGATATAGATCAACACTTTCAAATCTCTATATACCCAACCAAAAGCCTATCTCTAGAATTTCATTTCAATAAATAATATTCCCAAACACTTTTGTAATATTATTTATCCCTAGGGTTAAACTCATTTCTTGGGAATTACTGCTTATGGCTAGAAGACTTTTTGAAATACAACCTTTAGAGCATTAGGATATAATACTCACCCAAATGAGCTGATAGATCCCATATCTATGCACACCGGACTTCATAAGCATCGGACCATACCAAACGACACTCAATGGTCAGACCATGAAAGGTTTCTGACATGTGTAGAACCAAAGTATGGTGGATCACTCATAAGCCCACTGTGGCACTCAGGTCAAAGGACCATGAATACTACTCAACTCGAAAGACCCTTTATTGACGGCTTTATGGGATGTTTATTAGAGATCTTTGTGAGTCTGTTCAATATTCAGTCCTTACTGAATATCTCTATCTCTATACGAGCTTCCACTAAACTTATGGTTTGCTAAAATTAACCATCTGGACCATCCAGATATAGACATACACCAATCTATATATTTATTAAGGTATTCACTAACAGACTAGTATCAGTGAAGATAGATCAGGAACATAATATTTGAGAACATATTTGCATAATGACATTTTCTAGCACTATTTGCAACTCTTTGCAATTACGTCATTACTAATATATTCCTAGGTCTTTGTCCTATTTTAGACAAGGTTCTAACTCTTTAGATATCGCTTACTCTTATAACCTGATAACTCTTATCAGTGCTAACTCTTAGCATTTATAACTCTTAGCGTTGCTAATTCTTAGCACTGATCTAAACTCATTAGGCCAGATCTGAACTCTTTCACATCGTACAATATCTAAAACGTTACAAGCATCTTACCATATATAAATATAATTAGTAATTTAATGAAATAATAATACTAGTATAAATATTAAACAAATATTCATACATAAAGGGATGATACGTAAGCACAAATTCCAATAGAAGTCTTGCAACATAAGGAAGCAACAATGACTATTACAAGAGACAAAAAGATGACAAAATAAGAAGTTATAAAGCAACATTTTGAGAGATAGAGAAAGTAAGAAAGTAAATGATGTCTATAAGCCTATGATTCTAATTAACAATCCAATAGAGCAGACTTGGATGAAGTACAAAGATAAAGATATCTTTTGAAAGTCAAGAGCCATTATGATTCTAGAAGGTTAAAAAGACCATTCCAAACATTGTGCATTACATCAAGAGTATGGCCACAATATAAGAGATTATGGACAATTAAGGGGATAAATTTGTTGTGATATGGTGTGTGATGTGTATAGATGTATATAATTTCAAAAAGTAAATACGCAACGGAAGTATTCATACATATTAAACAATATGTAACATATTCAAGCATGTATGATCATTCAAGTACATATATATCTCATATATATATTTCATGCATGATATAAAATGAATAACAAATAAATAACCTACCCGGATATGAAGGTAGCTTTACAATTCTTTAAGAACTTCAAGCTTCAATTTGTTGAGCTCACCTTGAAGTGTTCTCTTGCACAATTCTAGTTCACAATTAAATTCGATGGGATTGTGAAGTTAGAATGGCAGCCTTGAATTTTCAGCAAATGATTGTTTTAACACTTAAAACAATTTGTCCTTATGAATGATTACTACCAAGAGATGAGAAGAATTAGGTATTTTCTATAGTTCTTTACAACTCTATATGTTGTAGCTTGGTAAGCCTTTGCATTTTCTCTCAACACTTTGAGAAAAACACTTAGGAAAAGCTCTCAATTCTCTCTCCTTTCTCCTAGAACGAATTTCACTCTTTCTTCCACAAATTGAACTCTTTCAATTCTTTCTTAAGTGCAAAGAATGATTTCTCTTAGTGCTCCACCACCACTTAACCATGTTTGCCATTACAAACATTAATCTATCATATTGTTCACTCACCAATTTGATTCAACCAATTGAATCAATTTCTAGAGAGTAAATGACATTTAATCAATATTAAGTGGTTTTACCACTTCCTTAGTGCATCATTTAAGAATTACAAAGTGGTAAACTTTCCTTATTATTAATAACAAGTGCATTCTCCATTAGTAAATGGTGTTTGCCACTTATTCCAATTAATAATAATAATTTGATTAATATATAAAATATTAATAATTCAAAACTATTTTGAATATTTACTTTTACCATATATGTATTTACCAAGTAAGGTAAATAGGTAAATACATGGTAAATTATTTATGGAGCAAGATTATGTCACTTGTCAATTTCTTATTGGTTAACAACTCTTGTAAACCAATAATGTGTTTTACCTTCAATTATTGACAAGTGAATAATAAAAGGAACCTTGAAACATTTTTCATTTTGCTAGAAATTGTTGGATTAATTGTTCAATCCAATTCGCCGCCCCAGTGCACAACGAGTACACTTCATATTGTGAGACTCTCTAGGTCCATGCCCGATTTGTCATATGAAACTATTTCACACGTCCGTGAACAATGTCCCACACACATGTTACAGATATTACAAAATGGCGCATTAGACCATACAAGTTGAGGTTATAACATATTCGTATAATCCTTCCATCATAAATATCCTAGAAGAGCGGAGATATAGATCAACACCGTCAAGTCTCCATGTGCTCAACCATAAACTTATCTCTAGATTAGTATTTCAATAAATAATATCCGTAAACACTTTTACGATATTATTTTTCCGAGAATAAAATTAATTCTTGGATATGTCTGCTTATGGCCATAAGACTTTTTGAAATACAATCTTAGAGTTACAGGATATTTTACTCACCCAATTGAGTTGATGGATCCCATATCTGTACACACCGGACTCCATAAGCATCGGACCATACCCAGCGACACCCAGCGGTCAGACCATGAAAGGTATCTGACATGTGTGGAACCAAAGTATGATGGATCACTCACAAGTCCACCGTGGCACTCAGGTCTAAGGACCACGAATACTACTCAACTCGAAAGATCCTCTATTGACGGCTTTATGGGATGTCTATTGGAGATTTTTGTGAGTCTGTTCAATATTCAGTCCTTACTGAATACTTGTATCTCTATATGAGTTTCTACTAAACTCATGGTCTGCTAAGACTAACCATCTGGACTATCCAGATATAGACATATACTGATCTATATTTATTAAGGTCTTCACTAACAGACCCGCATTAGTGAAGATAGATCAGGAACATTAAGTTTAAGAACATATTTGCATAACAACATTTCTTAGCACCATTTGCAACTGATTGCAACTACGTCATTACTAATATATTCTTAGGTCTTTGTCCCATTTCAGACAAGGCTCTAACTCTTTAGATTTTGCTAACTCTTATAACCTGATAACTCTTATCAGTGCTATCTTTTAGCATTTATATATTTTACCATTACTAACTCTTAGTTCTGATCTAAACTCCTTTAGATCAGATCTGAACTCTTTCAGATCATACAATGTCTAAAACATTACAAGCATCTTACCATATTTGTATATAAAATAATTAGTGATATATTGAAATCATAATTGTATAAACATAAAGCAAATATTTATACACAAAAGGGATGGCACGTAAGCACAAATCCCAACAAAATTAACACCTTAATGAGGAATAGGCAATTAGAAAAATTTAGATTGAAAGGTAAAGTGAAGAAAGAGGAAGCAAAGAATAGAACGAATGAAAGTGACATAGAGGAGTAAAGGAAAAAAGTGGTGAAGAGACCTAGCGAAATTTGGTTTGTCCATAATTCTTTTTATGATGATTATAATTATGAGAAAGAAGAGGAGATAAAGGCAGAAGATTACCAAATGATTTTGGAAGATCCAAAAATTAGTAATACCTCTGAAAAAGGAAGCCCTATATGACACAATAATGAGAATAGTAATCAATAACTTTTTCATGGTAGTTCTTCTTGGTCAATCACCTAGTAGAGAAAGAAGAATAGGACAATGGAGGTCGTTATATAGAGTGGTGAATAAAGTAGAGAGATATAAGATTGTATACATTTAGTTACTTTGGTCATGTCTATCATATAAAATCTTAGGGACATAATGTTCTACAGGTTCCATACTTGGATCCTTTAGTAATTAGTATTATACTAATTGATGTTTTTAGTACGAATGGTATCAATGAATAAAGTAGTGCTGATATAGTTTCTTGGGATGTGCTTTAACGAATAAAGCTTGAGGAGCATGGTATTAAAAAGTGTAGCACATAATTAGTTGTTTTTAGCGGGGGAAAAAGTATAGTAAAAATAAATGATAAGCCTTTCTATAAAAGCAATTGGGAGGAGTTAGAAGTTAATTTCATAGTAGTCGATGTTCTTATAACCTATAATGTAATGGTAAAAATGTATTTTTTTTAATAGTAAATGTAAGCAATGCCTTTGAATTTGCTTTAAGTTGTAAGGTGTGTTTCCACTTTCAAAAGAGGCACAATGAAAATTAAGAAAAGCAAGTACAAGCAAAGCAATGCTAATGGCTTTGATTAAACCTCCAAAATCAAAGAAATATAATAGAGAAAAGAAAAAGGTTAAAGTAGCAATGCAAGAAAAGAAATAAGAAAGAATGGAAAAGAATAGGGGAAGGAATGAAAATAAAAGTGCACAACAACTGCCTCCTCTAAAGGTAAAGGTCTTTGATAAATAATGGTGGTCAAAGGCACTCTTTCAGGCTAAAGAGAAATATGATTACATGGCACTAAAAATAGAGGGAATAATAAGAGTACAATTAGATTCTTTGGCTATTGGAAGAAAGGTGTTGATTGGTGTCAACATTAATGAAAGGGAGAAATAAAGCATGATATAAAGCTTATCCCAAAAAGACTCATTCTTGTTACCAAAAATCATTCAAACGGCAGGCACTACCATAAGGTATAAAAAATTATCCTTTCTAGATGCTTATAGTGGATATAATTAGATAAAAATGCACTTAAAAGATAAAGAGAATATCAACTTCATAACAAAGAGTGGCATTTACTGTTACAAAGTAATGGCATTTAGGTTAAAGAATGTTGGAACACCTTTTTCAGAGGTTGTGCACAAGGTATTCAAGAAGTTAATTCGGAAGACAGTGGAAGCTTATATAGATGAGGCAATAGAAAGAGCAAAAGAGCAAAGGATCACTCAAATCATTAGCAATAAGTGTTTAATAAGCTATAAATGTACAAAATGCACTTAAATCTAAATAAGTGCATATTTTGAGTCTTCTTTGAGAATGTTTTAAAGCATGTGGTCAGTTTAAGAAAAGTGAAAGCTAATTAAGCTTAGGTATTTACATTGAGGTAGACAAAGATTCTAGAAACATCAAAGTAAAAATATTAATCAAAGGAATAATAGTACTTAATGATTCATTTCCAAAATGTTAGACAGATGTATGGTGTTCTTTAAAGTAATCAAGCCAAAAGTGGAGGGCTATGGGGACCAAAACAAGCTGAAACTTTACAACAACTAAAAAAATTATTTGAAGAAACCACTAATTCTTTCTTCCTTAATTTATAAGGAAACTCTATTCATTTATCTTACAATATCTCACCTCAAACAATGTTGTTCCTTTCAAAGTGAAAGATAGGGCAAAAAAATAATTATGTTCTATACAATCAAGATTTTACTAGAAGTAGAGGCAAGATACTCGAAGAAACTTGTTTTATTATTGGTATTATGCCAAGGAGAAATTGAGACATTACTTCAAAGCCCACAAAGTGATAGTATATACCTCATACCCTTTCAAGTGCATCGTTTTACAAACCTAATGTAGTAGAAAGGATAATAAAGATAACAATGGGTCTGTCTAACTTGGATATTGAATATTGATCAAGAATAATGATGCAAGGTAATGCCAAATTTCTTACTAGAATACCAACTAAGTATAGAAAGATGTAACTCTACTCCAATAACCATTTTAATGGAAGAATGTTGACTCATAAAGCCCATTGTTAATGATAATTTTAGCTAACATTACAATAAGATGTGAGAGTTTATGTTAAAAGATGTATAAAAGTCAAAAGCATGCCGTATTGATCAAAATACCAATTAGAGAATTGAATACGGTAATAAACTCAAGGCCATTTATTTAATAGAGAATGGACATCATAGGGCCTGTGCCTATATTAATGAGCGAAAGAGGTTTATCTTACTAGCCATCGATTATTTCATCAAATGGGTTGAAGTAGAAGGATATAGCAACATCCTCTGAACAAATAGTCACTAGATATAACATGCAATATGGCATGGTCTCATATAATGTGAAACAATTTGTGAACAAGATTGTAATAGATGTTTCTAAGAGTTACATAAAAAAACATTATCTTGAAATTATCCACAAGGTAATGGATAAACAAAATCACAAATAAAACCATCCTCACCATCTTAAAGAAGAAGCTAGAAAGAAATAAAGGAAATTGACTAAAAGAATTATCAAGGTTCTTCCGGGCTTATCAAACCATTATTGAAAGGTTGATTAGCAATCAACCATATTCGTTAGTCTATGGAACATAAGCCTTGTTCGCAAAGCAAGGATAACTTCAATCTTGCTTTGCAAATGATGCTTATGAACTTTAAAACTTAAATGATTAGACATTGGTGTAAGCAAAAAATGTTTTAGATGAAGCTACAGATGTTGTCATTATATAAGCAGCAATATACAAAGGAAGAACAAAGAGACAATATGATTGAAGGATTAATAAAAAAGAGTTAAAGGACGGTGATTTGGTGCTACACAAGGAAGATGACAAAAACCTGGAAAGGGCTTTACAAGATTCTCAAGAACCTTAGTATGGTGCCTACACATTGCAAATGGTGGATGGAAAGAAAATTCCTATATCATGGAACACCTCAAAACTTTGGAGTTCTATGTGTAATGCAATTTACTTTCTCAATACATAAAATTTAATTAATTCAATAAAGACTATCTTTACTTGTGAACAAATAAAGTTATCTTGGAAAAAAAATTAAGGAAGCCTTTTTTTTTTCCAAAATTTCAAAAATCTATCTTTCTTATGCAGGATGAAGTAAAGACAAGGAATTTAATCTATAATAAGCGCAAAAGCTATTCTTCCTAAAAAGAGTCGTCTGTTCAAAATTTTTTCCAAATGGCCTCTGTTCCCAAGAAAACTCTTCTGCTTAAATAAATTATAAGAAGTTGTTCTTCCCAAGAAGAATCATGTGCTTAGATTTGTTAAAATAAAAAACGTTGTTCTTCCCACAAAGAATTGCGTAATGCAAAATATCAAAGTAATTAATAGTTGCTCTTCACAAGAAAATGTGTTTAAATAAATTTAAAAAATATTGTTCTTCCTAAGAAGAATTCAATGCATAGATTACTTTTTTTTTTAAAGAAAAAAGTTATTCTTTCTAGGAAGAATTGTTCACTTAGATTACTTATTTCCAAAAAGTTATTCTCTTAGAAAGAATTTTATACTTATTATTAAATTCATAAAAAATTATGCTTCCTAAGAATAATCATGTGCTCGAATTATTTATTTTTAAAAGGCTATTCTTCCTAGAAAAAACTGTGTGCCAAGAATGATAGATCATTCTTCATAGGAAGAATTTGTTCAGATTTGTGCTCATGTGCCATCATAATTTTGTATGAATATTATATTTTTATATTTATGTAATAAATAAATATTTCATTAAATCGCTAATTATTTCTTATAAAGAAAGGTGCTTATAACATTTTGGACATTGTATTGATCTAAGGAGTTTAGATTAGGTCTAAAGAGTTAGAATCTTGTCTGAAATAGGACAAAGACTTAGGAATATACTAATAATGACATATTTGCAAATAGTTGCAACTATTGCTAGAAAATATCATTATTCAAGTATGTTCTCGAATTATATATTTTTGATGTATTTCCACCGACGCAGGGTCAGTCAAGTGTAACTGATTAGTATAGATCAGTGTATGTCTATATCTGAAGGGTCTAGATGGTTAATCTTAACAAATCACGAGCTTAGTGGAAGCTCGTATAGATATACAAGTATTCAGTGATGACTGGATACTAAACAAAACTCAATGTATACCTCCAATAGGTATCCCATAAAACTGTCAATTGTGAGTCTTCTTGAGTTGAGTAGTATTCATGATCTTTTGACCTTAGCACCACAGTGGGCTTGTGAGTGATCCATCATACTTAAGTTCCACACATATCAGAGACCTTTCATGGTCTGACCGCTGGTGACACTAGTATGGTCTGATGCTTATGGAGTTCGGTGTGTGTAGACATGGGATCCGTCAGCTCATGTAGATGAGTCAAATATCCAGATGCTCTAAAGTTGTATTCCAAAAAGTCTTATAGCCATAAATATTAACCCCGGGAAAGAGTTCCCCGTGGTATAAACAATATCGTAAAGTAGCTTATGGATATTGATTATCAGAATACGAATCGAGCAATAGGTGACTTGACGATGTTGATCTATGTCCCCGCCCTTCCAGAATATTAATGACGGATGAATTGTATGAATATGAATTAACCTCAACTTGTATAGTTCAACTCACCATTTTGTATTATCCATAACGTATGGGGGGTATCGGTTATGGACTTACAAAAATATTCCATAAGATAAAATGGATATGAATTTAGAGAGTCTCACTATATGAAGTGTATTCATTGAGTATGTAGGTAACGCACCAGATCGAATTCTTCGATCTGAGAATTTTTTGAAAAATATGAATTTATTTCAAGGTCTCTAAAAAAATAGCTAAGATTTAAGTGTTAAACCTAATATTGTGCTAAGTGAGACTTGATGACACTTTTATCTATCTAGTGTATGCTTCAAATTATGCCAATCATTTGTATAGGTACTAAATTGGACATTGGTAGATATAACTATTAAGGTAATGCAACACTTGTTGTTTCATTAATTTGTAATTCTATTATATGCAAATGTTAACAAATAAATTTGTTCATTTGATTAATCAAAACCTTGCCAAGTGTTGCTTTATGGTTTAATAAAACAAAAGGCAATGACATGTGTTTATTTTTTAATGGTTGAATGTGTTGGCAATGGAAATATGTTCTTAATTCATTGGATAAATACATTTGAATAAATATTTAATTGAATATGATTCAATTCATTAGCAAAAGGTGGCAATGTGATTTGCCACTAATTGCTTCCTCATTTGGCCAACAAAATTAAGCTGTTTACTAATCCTTCATAATGCTTTATCATGCTACTCCATGTGTCAATCTGCTTTTTATTTATTGGCTAAATAAAAGGCAATGGTTGCCTATAAATAAGTAAATGGCCGATAAGTATGAATAAGATTAAAGGGAATTGCTTTAGCTTAAAGAGGTTAAAAGTTAACCTATACACTAAAAGTAAAAAAAGAATCTGAGAGAAAGTAATGAATATCAGAAGTAAGTGTTGCTTCGAATATTCTGAAAAAAGGAAAGCTACTAGTCTAGCTTAAGGAAGTCCACTACGTCCTCAACTAGATTTGTTCAAAAGTACGCTTCAAAGGCGAGTTCCTAATCTAATTAGTGTAATGATATAATGCAATGTATATTTTTACTGCGTTGCATGTGAGATATACGATATTTAAATTATTTAAAATGCACATATTCACTTATAGCACGGCGCACATGCACACAACCCTTCCAGAATTGTGTGCCCAGATAGGAAAAATATTCTTAAACATTTCTTTCTTAGAACATTTATGCATTGAAAATATTTAAATACATATGATATAAAGAGTTCTTCCTAAGAAGAATGTACACTATGAATAAAGCATTCAATAGTCATTCTCATCTACAGAAAGATTGTTGTTTTGAAATATTGTCATTTTAGAAATAAGCATAATATTTATAGATCTAGTTTCTCTAAAATTCAAAAGTGAACTAGATCATGTCATAAAAAAATTATCCAAATTCTTAGAAGTTGTTCTTTTTGGTGCATCAAAGGAAAAAGAAGAAAAGAACAAAAAATACAAACATCTTTAAGAGTTGGCACAGAAATTAGAGACTTAGTCTTCTATAGATGATGAGCTAGTTGAAAGGTTAACCCCATCTAGATCTTCCTCTAAAGCTCATTCTTCAACAGAATGAGAGTTAATTTCATCGTATCATCTTCTAAATGCTTAGCAGACTATCCTCTATATCAACCTCATTCCTCATTAAAATCTTTTTAAAAAGCTTATGCACAATTGGTTCTCTCTTAGAATGAAACCCATGCCTAAATATTCTATAGTCACAATTTGACATTAATGATTATAATGTTGTTGTGCCAATTTTAATTTCCTCTTTGATAAAGTAGCAGTAGCTTATGTAGCCTTAACTTCAATTTTCAACCCTTCCAACATCTTTTCGAATTCTCAAAGGCTAATCTAATATCTTGGTTAAGCATTTCTAATTCAAATACATGACCCTTGATCTTTTTTAAAAAACTAGCATTAGCTTAGGTTTTATTAGCAACAAACCTTAACTCATTATGCTTCTTCCTCAAATTCATATTTAATGAGGAAATATAATTAATCATTGATTATTCTTTTTTTTTTTAACAAAAGACTTTCTAGACTCTTATTTTTAGCTCTAAGATTGACAACCTCTTTTTTCCAAACTTCTCATCATCTCTTCTTGATTTTTTAGAATTCATTTTAAGATAATTTTGTCCTTAAGAAGAGCCTTGTTAGCTCTTTAACTCCTCCATCAGCAAATTAGTTTTCACTATCTTTGTTACATATCTTTCCATCTATTACTTTATAGATTCATTTTCACTCAGCTTTGCCATGAAAATTTTCAGTTTTAACTTTTAATCTACTACCTTCACTTTTATATACACAAACTTGGTTTATATACAAGCCTTGTAACGTCTATTTGAGAAACCTCTTTCTTTAATATGGCAATCTCTAAATCCTTTGAGAGAAGTTCTTCTTTATATGCCTCTACAGTACATAAACTATCTTATAAGACATGTACTAGGACAACACTAAAATTTCAAAATCAGAACATTAGACAAAATACCTTCCATAAACAAAATATCAATAAATATATAAATCAAAATAAAACAATTTTAGTGATCCATTATTGAGATCGTTTTTGCTCCCAAGATATAATATTAATCTTGAGTATCACTCTTCTATTATCTTGAGTAAATAATTCATTAAAAAAAATAACACTACTCACTGGGTCTTTTTTTAAGAACATAGATTCTTTCACTAGCCCTGAGTAGTCACCCTTCAAGAACACAAGAGGGAAATATCACATTCTCTAAAAAGAGAGCTTAGGAAACCATATAACCTTCCTGCTTCTATTTTGTAAAGGGAGCATGACAATCATTCTTAGTGCTTTCAAAACCCAAACCACTTATCTCAAATATTGGGATTCTTGACAAACAAGATTAGAAAGGTTAGAAGATTTAGAATACGGAAAGAAAAGAAGAAGGAAGGTTAAGAAACCTATAAATAGGTCTTATCAGGAATGAATAGAAAGGTAGATTGAAAAGCAAAAGCTTTGCCTTTCACCTCAAAAAAATGCTATAGAAGGAGAAGAGCAGTTGTTAAAATTGTATAGCAGTGGGTACACTTGGATTGGCAGGAGTTAAATTTTAAGAGGATGAACCACTTAGATCCTTTCTAGTCGAAGGGTCAGTAAAAGAATGAATTAGATCAACAATAGATAGAAGAACATCTTCTTAATTGTAAATTGATGAACCCATAGGATTAGAAAAACTCTTGGTGGTAAATTAGATTGGCGGTGATTCAGGAACAAGTTGAAGAGCAACATACTTTCTATTTTAAAACCTTCTTCATTTTTGGTGTTTTTTTTCTTCTGTATTATTGTTTTTGTTCTAGCTTTTAAGAAACCTAGAACAACATTGAGAAAATTCTCTATGAAGGATTGAAAATCTAGAAAAATAAAAGAATAATAATTAGTATATTAGAAAAATGAATGATAAGATGCAAAAAGATAGAATATGTGCTTTTTTCTTGAGAATATACAACCAAAACAAATGGAATAGATATATAGTCCATGAATGAAGAAAGTTCAGAATTAGCAAGAGAAAAAAAGAAAAAATGAAGAAAGGTTTACTGCACTCACTACACAAATAGAGGTGCTTAATGCAAAACTAAATGGCCGAGCAAATATTGAAGTTGGTAGCTACATTGTCTGCCAAACTAGGGCTACAAAGAGGAAAAATATGGAAGTTGATCTCTCTTCAGATGTTTTGGCTAAAAAGAGGGTGAAGTTGAATAAAATTTATGAAAAACTATATACCTTTTAATTTAACCGACTAATTAATAACCTTTTTTTTTTAAACAATCTACCCGGTTAATGGAATAGTCAAGAAAGGCAACCAAGAAAAACTCTGACAAAGTTAACTCCAGCCAAAAGATCTTCATCTAAGAAAACTCTTACAAAGCCAACTCCAACCAAGACACCTCCAATTAAAGTAGCTCTAACAAAACAAACTTCATCTAAAGACACCTTCAACTAAAATATCGCAACTAGCTCCAAGAGGATCCCTAAAAGTTAGTCCAATCGAAAATGTTGAATATAGAATTTTAGTGGGGTTTACCAATCCCACCAAAAAATATCCACAATACTACTAAAATCATGCTCAACAGTCTTGTTATATTATTCCAAATACAAAGATGTCATAACCAAGGTAGATTCTACTTGCATATAATCTAAGCTTTAACTCTTTCGATATTGATGTACTCGTAAAATATATCTTAACACATACGGATCAAATTAATGTATTGTGCTTTATTCTTTCTTGTAACAACCATTAGGTGTTAGTTACAATTGAAACCCTAACATCTACAGTGTAGTATCTTCATTCTTTAGACTATAATCTTAATGATAATTTGGAGATATTGTTAACCATTTAAGAATTTATACACCTACACCTCTTTCCTTTTTATTGTAAATTTTTAGGCTTTGTGATCCAATTCATTTGTTACAATATGTTGACTAAAGGCTTCATTCTTTGTTAGGATGACTAGAATTTATCATTCACAGAAAAGATCTAAAAAGCTTAATTTGTAATGAGACTTGGTAAAGGTTGTTATAGGACCTTATATTTTCATTGAATCTATTATATATAGCAAAAACATAAACATATATAATAGTATCATTTATTGTTTAGTACCCTTTATAACCTAGCAATATTGAGTATGGTTACTATGTCATGAAGACATTGTTGGATGTTAACACATTGAAAGATAATATGAGTATCAAATCAGCTCGTGGTGTTGTTATGGTTATTCATTATTCTGGTGCTTATAAGCCTTTATACTGATACTTTTTAATGTATAATTAACAATTTTTTTAATGTAAATGACTATTAAGGAATAATGAATACTTTAAGGATAATTTCATAATCATCCATGAAGAGTAGGCAATACTTGTTACCAAACTAAATCCTAAAAGCTAAAAGAAAAGCTAAATAACATTTTGATACCATTTCTTTGATATGCATACAAATTAAGCATTTGTCTTTCTATGAAATTATTAATTGATGTATTTTTCTTTGGGTTATTTTTATTCCTAAAATTACCAGCAAATTGTTTCTTTTTAATTTGATTTTATGAGTTCTAGGTTTTGTTATATAAATGAATAAGTTTTCAAGGTCTAGCAAAATATTATGGTATATGGTTGTTCATGTAATAGTCTCACTTGATTTTGTTGGTTTTGGATTAATTGACTCATATATATGACAAAGAGTTAGATGATGGACTTTAATATAATGTTTAATAGATTACTTAATAGTATTATGCTCAAAATGTATTTTTCCTTAGTCTTGTTTATTAGAACCATGTGATAGTGTCTTTGGGTGTCTTATTATGATCTTTATCAATGTTAAGGCATTTATTCCTAACTTTTAAACTTAAATTAATTTCATCCCAAAAAATCATTATGAGACCAAAGTTTTAGGTAGCTCGTCGGATGCTAACTTACCATTAAATACCTTTTTTGACTTATGAGATGAATGGTTAAGTGGTCAAAATAGATGATGGCCCATGAAGGCATTCATTTTGCTATATATTAGCCAACATGAAGATGTTTTTAACTCAAAATATAGATAAATGAAATATCCATTTATAATACACTTAAATAACTTTGATTATCCATAATAACACAATTCGCAAGTTGAAACTTCCTTTTTTTATGTGCATAATATACCCATACAGCTATGTCACATAGGGTTTTCAAGCCTTCAATTACTAGGGCTATGTACACATCAAGATTATTAACAGGTTGTTTAGATTCAAAAATGAGTCAAATAACATCATATATCTTTTATGCACATAGAAGATTATAATGCCACCATCATTATCAACCAACAATTATATATAATGCTAAGTGTGCTATAAGGATAACTTTGTTAGTTTGAGAGAGCTAATTTGAAAACTTTAGGCTCTTGTGCAAAATCAAGCCACTTATTATCAATTATCCATTATACTAGTGAGTCTATTATATCATGTTCAACATCGAATAGAAATTGGGTAGATTTAGGTTACATATAAGTGGGTATGCGTTATCTAATAAGCTAGTCTTTTGCGTCAATAAAAAGCATTTGACTCGTGACAAGTGGTGTCAGAGTAGATCTGAATTCTTATTCGCATGTAGGCCTTTAAAATCACTCTAATAAAGATTTTCACATGGAATGTTGATTCTTAAAGAATAGTAAGGATAAGCATTATGGGTCAAGTGAGTCTTGAAAATCCTACGTCTTGAGCTGTAATAAAGATTGCCACATGGGTAATAAGTCCTTATACCTAGAGGATGGGCAATACAACCCAAGTTGACCTTTGAGTTTGGTCAGACCATGACAAAGGCATCATATGATTAGATGAAGGAGAATGTTATATCCTATATTAAACACAAATTTGGTGGATGTTGAGTATATATTGGCGAGTAGGTAGCATTACCTAATAGGCTAGTCTTTTAGGTTAATGGCAAATGCCTAACCCATGATAAATGGTATTAAAGCAGACCTGAATTCTTATTTATATTTGGGCCCCTGAAAATACCCCAATAGAGATTGTCACGTAAGATGTGGGTCTTTTAAGAGTAGTAGTGATAGGCATTACGAGCCAAGTAGGCCCTAAAAATCTTGTGTCTTGAGCCCAATAGACCTTGTAGGTAGTGGGTCTTCCAAAAATAGTGAGGATGGGCAATACAGGCAAGGTTAACCTCTGAGTTTGGGTTAGACCGTAATAAGGGCGTAACATTATTGGTGGATCTTAAGCATATATGGGTGGCTATGCAATATTACCTAGTAAGCTAGTCTTTTGAATCAATGACAAGCGCTCAACCAGTAATAAGTGGTGTTAGAGTAAACTCAAATTCTCATTTGCATGTGGGCCCTAAAAATCACCCTTATAAACATTTCCATGTGGGATGTAGGTCCTTGAAGAATAGTGGAGATAGAAATTACAGGCCAAGTGAGCCATAAAAATTATGTATCTTGAGTCCTAATAGAGATAGCTATGTGGATAGTGAGTCCTTATGCCTAAGGGGGATAAGCAATACAAACTAGGTTGGCCTCTGAGTTTGAGATAGAGTGTGATGAGGGCGTCATATGATTGGATGTGGGAGAATGTCACATCCCACATCAAATAAAAATTGTGTAGATCTTAGGTATATATGGGTGAGTAGATAGAATTATCGAACATGCCTATCTTTTTGGTTAATAGCAAACGTCTGACTTGTGACAATATCTCAATTGGGGCAATAGAGATTTCCACATGGGTAGTAGATCCCCTAAGAGTAGCGAGAATAGGCAATATGGGCCAGGTTGGCCACTAAGTTTAGGTCGGATCATGACGAGAGCGTCACGTAATTGGGTAGGGGAGAATGTCACATCCTACATCATATATAATTTGAGTGCTTAAGTGTATATTGGCATGTATGTAGCATTACCTAACAATATAGTCTTTTGAGTTAATGATAAGCGTAAACCTGTGACAAGTGGTATTAGAGCATATTCGAATTCTTATTCGCATGTAGGCCTCTGAAATTATCCCAATATAGATTTTTACTTGAGTAGTGGGTCTCTTAAGAGTAGAAGAGATGGGCATTACATGCCAAGTAAGTCCTAAAACTCTTGCGTCTTGAGCTCTAATAAAGATTGTCATATAAGTAGTAGATCCTCTATGAGTAGTGAAGATGGGCAATACGGATTTAGTTGACCTTTGAGTTTGGGCTAAACCATAATGAAAGCGTCACATAATTGAGTGAGGAAAAATATCACATTCTACATTAAATAGAACTTAAGTGAATCTTAAATATTATAAATATATAACATTATCTAATAAATTAATTTTTTAAATAATAACAAGCGTCCGACCTTTGATAATTGGACAGCAAAGCTTAAAACTCTTCACCCTCCTATTTGCATGCTAAGCCATGTTATCGCTAATTTGTGGTGATTAAAATATATTTTTGTACTTAGAAATGACCAAAAAAAAGAAGACCCTTTTCAGGAATCCCTCTACATTTTTTCCACTAAAATGTCTACAAAGGACGATAGCCAGTGAGATTTTCTGTTCATTCTTGGAGCAATTTTTGGAAACTGTGTGCATTTTCATGTATTTTAGGCCTAAGATATTTGTTGTGTAATGAATTAGGAAGAGCATCTAAAAGATTCCGACAACCCATATCTGGCCCCTCAATATTGTTCTCTTCTACAATATATATTTTTTCATTAAACAAGATAACTTAGAATGTATTGGCCTCCAGTGCACGGGCTTTTAGGCATCTTCAAGTATATCTCTAAAATATTTGAGTAGTTTTTGGTTTGAGAAATGAAAAGGAAAGAAGAAAGAGAAAGGAAAGGAAAGGAAAGGTGGAATTGTAGGGGAAAAATAATTACTATATTTTGCTTCAATAAAATTCGCCTCTCTAGTCCATTTCATACTTTACATTAAAAACATCTATCATTTATTTTATATTATTGTTACAAAATGAATAAAAAATTAAATTTATGTAGATGTATTTTATAACTATAGATATAGTGTGTAGAATTAATAAATAAAAATAAAACAACATAAATGAAGATTAAAAGAACATATATAACAACAATTTTTACATTTTATATTTAATAGAAAATTAAGTCACTACCTAAACGTTAAAATTAACAAATATACAAATAGTAATAGAAATAAGTCATAGAAATAATAATCGCAAATACCACAAGTCTACATTAACCATAACGTGAGTCCAAATTCACAAGTTAGATTGTTAACCTATATATCATCATTGATAAGAAGTCTATCCCATACTTTTAAGAGTTGTGGCTATAAGTCGCTCCATCATTGTAAGACCATTGATTTTCCTCAACTTTTCACTTTGTCCCACTTATTTGACATTGATTTCTTGCCCAGCAGCTCAACTAACGCAATTAGAAGAGTCTTTCATTTCCTCAACAATAAGAGTTGCTACTCTTTTAGTGCCTCTCCAAAATTTGCATTTTTCTCCTTTTTCTTGATGAGGTATCTTAACTTGTGGAGGATGCATACAAACATATGTCATCCAAATTATCTCTTACATTCTCAACATTTAAATTCTCCACTTCAATGTCATTGTAGGGGTGGCAATTATGCTTAAAATTTATTGCCTCTCTATGACTCTGCAAATAATTAACTTTTGGTGAAATATGCTTTAGGATTAACAATCAATTACAATATAATACTTTTTTTTGACCAAAATGCATAGGACAATTATCTAGCAAATAATTTTCAGATTGCATCTGTATCATAAATATAGTTGTTATAGTTATTAACCTAGTACTGGAAGTAATACATGTACCTCAACCATTTTGAAGGTAAAAAGATTATGAAATTTCTATTGATATAGCATTAGATGCACAATTATGAAGAAGCATATAATTTGTTTCCTAGGAAAGCAAAACATATTTTAAGATTATGTGAGAATACTAATAAGTATCTTTAAATAAGCATCCCATGGCAACTTTTTTTGTAGTTACAACTTCTCTTTCTAAATCTTAACCAAATCAACTCTAATTTGGTCCAGTTAACATTTCATGTACAATTCAAAAGTTTATTTTCAATGTCTTTAAGCGAGATTCAATATATGGCTTAGCCTTTAAGCCACATTCCAGTCACTTTACGTCTAATGCACTCTTAATAACTCTAGCCACCCTTGAAATTATTATCAACATGATTGTTATGCCCCGTACTAAAAGGATCTAAGGTGTGATTATTTTCTTAACTTTTAAACACCACAGGAAGCATCAAACTTGATAAATAATGAATCATTGATATTAAGTATGTCAAAGTCAAAATTTTAAAAATATATCGTTAAATACTATATGTAGAAGAGTAATATTAAGCATCCCAAAAGTGATGTATATCAAGCAAACATTGGGTGTAATAAATAATTTTAAAATTTACACTATTTTATCATTCAATGTTTGTTTGACACATTCATTTTGAGATATCTAGCATTACTCTGTGTGAAAATCAAAATCATGCAATCTCAGTGACTTATAGAGAAGCTTGCAATAGAAAAAAATTTCGAGTCAAATTCACTACAATCGTTAAATTGAATCTTTAGATATTTCTAGAGCACCTCAACCAAAATCATTACACCTACAGAATCAATCTTAACTTTGGATAATCACAATAAACTATAATGAGCATATAATCCAGTAAGCAAATTAGTTTTTAAAAGTTACAAAACACACACACACACATACACACACACACATATATATATGATGCAAATGTATGATATGCCATGATCAAAACCATATACGATTTAAAAATATATATATCATGATATTTTTCGAAAACTTTTCTTCAAAGAATTATTACGTTGGGTGTATTGTTACTCAATTACTGTTTAGTAAGATTTTTTTTTTTTTTTATATATGTGAAGCAAGTGCTAGATAGGCTTATATGTTCACACGCAAAAGAACACTCGTGCAAAAAAAAGAGAGCCGAATCTTTACCTTGACATTGGTGAGTCCTTTGACATGTATAAATATGTCGATATATGGAACACACATGTCACATATACCAATGCTGAAAAAAACAAACGCCACACATAACACCTATATTATTCTTGAAAAAAAGGCCATATATAATCATATAGGTTGCTTACTTAAATATGTAACAAACTTAGGCGTCCAAAACAACAAAACTTATTTTTAGAGTCAAAACACTTTCACAAATCACTTTCTTGTTAAAAAAAAAATTATGCATTTTTATGCCTAATGTCAGTGCACATTATTGATATCATACATGCAATCATGCATTCATATCAAAATATTTGTAATAAACATATCAACTTAAAGAAAAATTTTAAGAATTGACCCATATTCTTTATTATTATTTTATTTTGACCAAAGTAAAAAATTTTAAACTCTTTTAACCAAACACTATATTTTTGCCCTTTTTACCCCTTTAACAAAATTGAATTTTTCTCCTTTCTCTCACAATTCACTCACTCAACCACTCTCACGGTTTCTCATACAATTTATAGATCAACTTCAAAGTCATAATATTTTGAATATTGGAAGTAAAATAACTGATTGTAGAGTTGAAAATATTGAAAATAGACGAAAATTAGTAAGTTTTTATTCTAAATATTATTTTATGATATTTTTGTAATTTAGCAATTCAAATGTGTAGATTTAGTGTTAATAAGATGAAAATATGATTGAAAATAGGTGTAAAAAAAAATTAAAAATGACAAAAAAATAACCGATTTCTACCTAATACTGCGTCCTTCTCGTGGCATATAGTGCCACGTGCCAAGTGTGCATTGCCATGTAGCAACATAATTTTTGTTTATTAAATTTTATTTCATGCAAATTGTTATTTTTGTTTAATTAAATTATTTAACTTTGTCAATTTTTTAATGTTTTGTCATTAATTATTTTTTATTAGTTTTGATTTTGTATATTAAATTTTTTGTATATTTTATTTTTAAATTTTACTAAATATTTGAATTTTATTTTTGTAATTAATTTAAAATGGTTTAATTAAAATTTTCATTTTTTTTAATTGTATATAATTGCTAATACTAATAATTGGATATTTAGAAAGCAAAAAGTCTCCAAGGATTATATAATTCTAGAAAATGAATTGTATTAAGTGTCGATCAATAATTAATCTAAGATGTGGACTATCAAATCGATAAAGAAGAAGTTGACAGAAAGGCCAATAGAATTTTTGAGACCACATATTTTTGCCATTTTCTAAATGCATAGGACATTTCATTCTCAAGTATATTAGTACTTGAGATTTTATATAGGCAAGAGGCGGATTAGATGGGTTTGAGGATAAGAGATTATCTCTCAGTGAGAGAGTTGAAAAAACAATTAGATCATAAATTGTGGTATAAATATTTTAAAGATAGAAATATGTTAACCTACAAGGATTTAGATCCGTGATTTAATATAGTTAGTTTTAGTACTAACGATGAAACAAATGCTGTGAAAATGTATCTATTTTATTTATTTCATAAATTGTTGATGTCATATGACCTAAGTATAGTCATCTTGTATTTTGTGCTTCACCTCGTGGACTATTTAGATGAGTTTAATACCTACACATGGAACATGTTTGCATAGAGTTTGCTCTACAATAGCTTATGCAAAATTTCAGTTAAAAAAGTTAATAAAGGTCAGAAAAGAGTGCGGTCAGGAGAAAGAAGCATATAATATCTATGCTTTTGGTATGGCATTCTTGGTGAGTAATTATTTTTGATTCATTATTGTATTGAAATGTAGAAAAAATAGTTATTATTATATTACATTAAAGAAGATAAGAAAAAAATGTTATTTGAGATTGTTATTTTTTATTATGTTAGGTTTGGATCTTCGAGGTGATCCCGATATGTGAATCAGCATTTGCCCGCAAGAAGGGTGACTATTTTTCTCGCCTTCTAAATTGGTCTAACAGGAGCCTTTCATTGTACAAAAATGTTGAAAATCTTTTAAAGAGTATGTTTTTACATAGAAAAAAATAATATATATTTTTTTGTTGAAAATTCTTTCTCCTATTAGTGGTTAATAAATTTGAAATTTTGTGTAGGTTTTGAAAATATATTAGAAATTGGTGCCCCACAAATATAAGAAGAATGAGGACTGTAGCACAACGACAAAATTGCGCATTCCATCAGAAGAATAAAGAGGGACTCTGAAACTTGAGCATATTTCAAAGTCGAACATCTAATTTATCGATCCCATGAATGATATGGATGCTCAGTGTAGCTACCAATTCGAATCCTCGACAATGGCTAGACTAATAATACAATCATTAAATATTTTTTCTTTGATTCACTATATGATGTTGATGAGTATTACATTATCAAGATTGATTATATGTAATTATATGTAGTTTAAGTCAGGCACATTATCGCAATATAATGTTTTAGAGAAAAATATTGATGATCTACAAGACAATACGCAATTTATGAAAACAGAGCTAACCATTAAGATTTATAGGTTAGCTTAGAGCTAACCATCAAGATTTATAGGTTAGCTTAGAGCTAACCATCAAGATTGATGTTGTTAATGCAGAGCTAATGACTAGAATGAAGAAGGCAAAAATAAAGCTCTTGCATAAGATGAGTCTCATAATGTAGTACCTGAAATCATCCAGGATCTTCAAGGAGACAAATTAAACAATGGTATATTTTTCACATAAATTTAATTTAGTAAAAAGTTAACAAGTCAATATATTGATTAGTGTTGCTTTATTTTAGGGGAGAGAATCTATGGCCAATGACATTTGGACACACACACCCCTGTGCATCAGTATCAGCATTAGTCACAACAGGTCATGTAGCATATAACTAAGAGCCCTGCAAGTATTCAAATTATACCCGATGCTGTTGCACAAGGGATACGCAAGTGTAGGTGCCAGTATAAGGCTGGCTAAAAACACTCCTTATACTAATTCTTTCAAAAAAAAAGGTCAAAATAAAAATTATCAAATTGTAAGTATAAGCTACAGTTGATATACACGGGCGATTGCTTTTTATAAATGAAGTAAAAATTAAGGAACTTCAGGATTGGATAAATAATAATGACCCAGAGCAGCATATTCCTTTATATGGGCATGATGCTAATGGGATCTGGTTTAACAAAAACTTGTATCATTGGCTTGATGATTCGATAAGAACATTTACTTTTATATATTTTTTTATGTTTGTTTTTTAAATAATAACAAAACTTATATACATTATGCGGAGTTTTGTAGCATATTAACAAGTATTTAAATGTGCTCCATGCCTGAAAGAATACGTTTCAATAAATGTACTCACAGGATTGCATAGTTGCATATGCATATTTTTTGTGTGAGTATTCTTTGTTTGGCTATTAGGCACATTACATTATAATATTATTAGTTAAATTTGATGAGTTTAATGTCATATATTTATTTTTTTAAGAGTACATTAGACAAATGTGGTGAATGGAAAGCAGTTCAAATGTTGATGTTGAATGGATCGCAACAGTGTTGTTATATGTACAAGGAACAAAGAAAGATTTAGTTAATGCTAAAACGTGGGTTGTAGTCAATTTGGTATTGAAAGTTTAAGTAATAACTTTTTATCGTTTAAAATACAATAAGTTCATAATAAAACAACAATGGTTTTTATATGTATATATTCCATTAAATTAAAATCACGAATATTAGTTTACGGTATAGGTCAATTTTATTCATAGGAGGATTACATTATATGATTTCAGTATAAATGGAAACTCAAACGAAGCCATTGAAAGTTTTATTGCACTTTTGAGTATTTTCATACTATATTATCTTCAAACATATAGATTTTATCAATTAAGGGGAGAAGTGAATTCAGATACGTCGTCTTTCCTAACTATTCATTTGAAGGATAATGTACCTCAATAGAAGGTTAAGAGTGGGGATTGCATTGTATTTACTTGTATAGTCATTGAGTACTTTATTTTGGATTGACCATTTGATTACTTTCCCGAGATTGATGTATATTTTAGATAAAATATAGCCTTAGATTTATAGATCATTGCTTTATGGGATGTATAGATGTTCAAACTATTTTATATATGTGTATTTGTGTTATATAATTGTATTGAAGTCATCTTTTCGTTTGGTGGATGTATACAAATATGATGTATAATTGTATAAAAGTATTAGTTTTTTGAAGATGTATATTTGAGAACGTCCATAAAATAGGGAAAATTCTGCCAAAATTTCGTTAAGATGAATATAAGTGTTGTGTGATTAAAAATGCAAAGACACATATAGAGGCATGTAATATGTAAAATAAAATTTCGGATCTTGGGATACTATCCTGTGAACAGGATATGATGCAAATATAGCATAAATATATGAAAGTATCTGTATATTGACCCTATTATTTCGTCAAACAATCAGTATATTAACCAGATAATATGAATGCATTAAACACAAAATAGAATGAACAATCTCCTTTATTTAGGCACATAGTTTAGAGTCCAAGTCCTATTAGGAAACAACCAAAGTTGCCATTTTAATCGTATGGACATTGCAGTGCTAGGCTTACTGTCTCAGACGTCACGACACTAGGTGTTGGGCCCCGTGGTGTTAGGCCACTTTCTTTGCTTTCTTTATTTTTTCATTCAATTTCCCAGAATCTTCATACTGTGGGTTGAAAACTTATACTTAATGAATAAACTCAATAAATAGCTAATAAAAAATGATTTAACAGCCAAATCTAAGCTTAAGAGGATAAAAATAATACTATATATTAGTTTATATCAAAACATTCATAATCTCTCATTACAGTAGGAACTCTCATCACAATAGGAATTCTATATAAATTTTGACAGAGTTTCCCCTATTTTTCGAATATCCTAAACCTACATCTTACAAATATTAACACTTCTATAAAATCCAAAATATGCCATTACACTTCCAAACTTTCTATAACTTATCCATAACACAAAATTGTCAACATTAAATGAAAATATATCAAATACCCAAAATAGCATAATTAAAATTCAAGTTCAAAAGTCTAATACAATAAATTACTATAGATTTCAATTACCAAAATGGTCTTTAAGTCACATACGAGAACCCTCAATCTTGTGAAATCAATGTGGGAATTGTGCATCGAGTTTCAATTCATTCCTTCTATCTTCTACGGGTTCTAAAACAAAAAATAAAAATAAATTAGGCTAATAATATAGTGAAATTAAAGATTAAATAAAATTTTATTTTTATAAACAAACATACATCAACCACTATGTAATGCAATAGGATTTCAATATGTCTTTTGGTTATGTCTATATTATTTACAACGACTACAAACATTCTTCAATGGTTCCTCATTTGAGATAGACTCCGATTTATCCTACGCCTACCTGCTTGATGACGTGTTATCGAAGGGTGGATGTCAATATTTCTCAACTCCTTTAGAACAATTCAATCTGACAAATAGTCTACTAGAAATACTGACTCACTATAGGCACAGAATAAAGACTCAGGCGGGTATAAGTCGAACAAAGACTCTCATGCATTAATCTCACATGTCTGCATACGACAAGTGTATAAGGATAAATTAGCTGCTAAAAGTCAAATTTCTGATAGCTTCATGTCTTTGTGGGAATGTCCACAATTCCATCTCTATCGCCGTCTTTCACTATAAATCGTGATTATCAACTAGGTGAATTATTATTCGACTAGCTTTATCATTGTGTTTCATCACCTTGTGATTTTTGCAAGTCGTCAACATAACCATTATACGTTGTGCCACCTTCCATCTATGATACCATTGTTGCATTAGCTCTTTTATCCACTTCACCAAATTGATTGCAAGAAGTTTTTCTACTTCTTTTGCAATAGCATTAATGCTTTCTACGATACTAGTAGTCATAATGTCGTATCTTCTAAAAGCATCAGCCCATGATTGAGCCCTGCGGCACCTACAACCCAGCGCCGCAGCGCTCATGGCTGCGAACAGTATTTTGCTATAGTAACCCGTAAACAGTATTTTTGCTATAGTAACTTGTGAACAATATTTTGAAAATAAAAACCTATAAATAGAAAAGCCAAAAACCCAAAAAGGAGAAAAAAAAAAGAGGCAAAAACTTAGAAAAAGAATTTATAACACAAGATCAAAGATCAAAGCTATATATTGAAGAACCAAGATTAAGATTCAAGCTTCAAGTCAAGATTGAGCGAGAAGCACATCAATGAGTCACTTGATTAGTTTTTCTTTTCTTTCTTTATCATTATATTCTTGTTCTTGTTGATCTGAATTGGTTAGATACTTTTGATTTTGTGATGGGCTAAATTGTTCATCTAGGGCTATACTATGTAAACCTAGTATGTAGCTAGATTTCATTGATTCTTAGTTTATGAACTTAATTATTATAATTGATTCATTCTATCTTGTGTTTAATGCTTTCATTATACCCAATCAATATTTTGAATGATTGAGGAACCACGATGAACTCGACGGAGGGATTCATGTGTTTAGCCTAGGGTAGTTTGATGTATGATCATAGGGTAACAATTATGAGTTCCATCTAGGATAGACGTATACCTAGGTGGCATGTATGGTATAATTTAGACTTGATCTTAATGAATTACATTCTGATTTAATTACCATAAACATATAGGTGATTGTTAGAATGTGTAATATAGTCACTTGACCATCGACAAAGGCTTGTGATGAGATTAGTGTCTAAGCCAATCAATTGGTATCAAGAGATTAACTAAGAGGTTAATGAGTCCAATAAAATACTAGGGGATAAGTCAAAACCCTAGATTATTTTTATTTATGAATTCTACTCTTTACTTTTGTTCTGTTTAATTGATAGAGTAGATTAGTTAAATAAATTTCAGATTGTGATTTTCTGAATAAAAGTTAAGTAGGTACAATTTTAGTACTTGATTTATAGAATTAGATTGCAGAGTCCTTGTGAGATCGATATCTAGACTTAAAATCCTATATTACTTGATACATGATGCGATATTTCTATATCATAAAATTAAGTGCAAGTATACACTATCGTATGCAAGTAATAAAGAGACTAAATAAGTCGGATGTCGAACCCACAGGGATAATTGTTTCTTTTTAACCAATTATTAAAATTATATCTTCCTAATAATTATTCAGATAAATAAAAACCTAAGAATGAATGTAGAAAATATAAAAGTAAAAACACAATGCAATGAGATTTAAAGATAGCAATGTAGAGAAAACCTAAGATTAATATTATCCCTCAATATGCTTTTTAATGATTAACCCTATAATATTTAACTCACTTAGTCTTTATTATTGATCAAGACACTAATGTATTCACAAGCCTCTTCCAAGGTCATGCAAGTATACCCTAATTTACCAAATACCTATATTCCTATGGTACTTGTAATAAATTAAGATTCATTAAGATTAGGTCTTATTGATCATACATGCCAATTAGGTATATTCCTATCCTAAATTGAAACTTGCATATGCAACATTGAATGTTACTCTACAATCATGCATCAAATTACCTAGGTCTAAATATATTGATTCCTCTTCCGAGTTTATCAAAATATTACCAATTCATTCACCATATATTGGCCAGATATATTGAAGCATTAAACACAAGTAATTTAAATAATAAATGACTACGTTTATTAAATACTAAAAGATATGGCAATTTAAGCGCACATATTGAGTTCAAATATTAACCCTAGAAAATAAGTTTAGCTCATGGCTACAAGAGAACAGCAGTAAAAATAATTATAAATCATGATACAATTATTAGCAAACCGATATAGACGTCGAATTGCTCTTAATTGCGCTGCCTAGGAACTCTTGATGCCGAAGAACGTCTTGTATCTCTCTCTAAAGTTGCTTCAATTAAGCTCCTATTGCTCTCCAAGACTCGTGTTCTATATTCTTGGTGCTCTTGGGTCGTCTTGGATTGATTCTTGAAGGCTGGGAACGAGTGGCTTTATATAGGGATTGATATGAGCTTGAAAATCTCAATTCTCGTCGGACTAGGACTCGCACTACCGCTGGCGCGCTATGAAGTTGTCGCTGGGGCGATGCGTGAAAAAGCTATTATCGCTGGAGCGGTGTGATCTTGGCGCTGGGGCGCTACATGAAAACGGCTTTACCGCTGGCGCGGTATGTTGATAGCGCTGGGGCGCTGGAACGTCGCTGGCGCGGTGAATCTTCGGCGCTGGAGCACCAGACGCGACTTAAACAGGTCGTTTTTCTAATTTCGATCACTATTCCAACGCTGGGGCGAAAATACTTGTGGCGCGGGGGCGCTGGACTCATAATTTGAAAACTTTGCATTTTAGTCCCTGTTTTCGCTCCTTTTGCGTTCTTTCTTTAAATTTGTTCAAGTCCCTATAAATAACAATAATGCACATAAATAGCCATCTATTCTCATAAAATCATAAAATATCAATAATAAAAACATGAGAAAATATATGACAAATTTGCCCTTATCAATACAATAGCGTGCACTTGTACTTAGCTACTATAGCACACACATCGGTTGGTAACTTATATTTTGTCACTAAATTTCCTTTCAAGCGAAAGATGCAAAATCCATTATATGCATTAAGAAACACACCCTAAATAGCCCTCTCATTATTGAAGTGTCGATCAGATACAAAAATTAGATTCTGATGGTCATCAATTACTGCGTACAGTTTAATAATAAACCATGTCCAAGAAGCATCATTTTCTGAGTCAAAAATCTCTCATTCTAATGGAAATATCTGATTGTTTTCATCTTTACATATTACCACAAACATTGTACAAAGATAGGCATCTTTCAAAAATGTTCCATCAATTACAATCACTGATCGAATGATGACTGAAAACCTCTGATGCAGGGTCCCAGTGCCATAAAAAATACTAAAAGTGATTCTCGGCATAAGTTTTCAAGTGAGTAATTGTACCTGGTTTCTACTATTACAATACATAATTATATGTAGAAAGTAATCTGAATGAATCCTCTGGAGCACCTCTTATCAATCTTAATGCATGCTCCTTAGCTCATCAAACTATAGTATACATTATCTCAACGCCAAATTCTTCATATATGTCTGCTTAAATTTTCTTCGGTCTATAATTTCTACTGACTGATGCAACTTATTTTTAATTACTTTACTAGTAATACGACTTTTGGCTTGTTGGTGACCATGCCATAATCGTTCCAAAACACAAGTGTGCTCTGCATCTACCCTATTCACAGTAAAGAATTGTCATTATTCCATCCACACTGCACATAATCTTCTTTTGCATTTGTCATTATCGCATTTCACCCTAGAACCATCTTTGGTGGACTTATGAACTTTGAAACTCTAATTACTTTTAAGTGCTAGTATGCTTATAGCATCATGAATTTTATCTTTACTATTATATAACTTTCCTACAAATACATCTCTAATTCTAGTACACAATAACTTTATGATATGTTCAAGTTAAACGATGGTATCAAAGGCATGAATTGAAATGGGTTTTCTACTTGAACCTTATCTTCTCTTGCATATGGGACAAACCATGCAGCCCATAAGCAGAAGTTTTAAAAGTATAACATGGTCCGCCTTCGATATGTCATTCAATCTATTGATTTTTGTTCTATAATCATCATCATTACTAACAACATAACCAATATCATTACCACGATCATTATTCTCATAAGCATCGTTATTTCTATCATTATTATCAACATCATAACCAATATCATTACCAATATCATAACCAACATCAATGCCAACATCTTCATATATCTAACTATTATAATATGTGTAAGTTGGGTGTTTGTTGAACATTAGATGAGAATAATGATAATTATTTAGAGGGTTTAACGAAAACACATGGGTTAGAATTGTTGAGGCTATACTACACATTTGCTTACTACCACTTATAGACATGAATTGATTAGGTAGACTTATTTCTGCTCAATTGATGCTTATGTATTATTTTCACATATAGGAGCTCGAACATACAGTATTACATATAGAGCTGTAGTACTTTTTTTGTAGGCTTAACCAAAAGACCATATCGTCATCATTTTTAAGTGAAATAAGTCTCAACTTTATAGTATTTGAATAAACCTCAAATTTGAGAGTCATTTTATACTTGCACCTAATCAACTCCAATAATACAACAAACTTTTCTCAACAATGCTTCATATTTTATATTTTTTGAAATCTAATGTATCTTTCAATACCATCAATAGAACTCTATCACCTTTTTACAAAGTATACAATGGTTGAAATAAGCCCTATAATATCTAAAACAATATCAGCAGCACTTAAAAAAATAAAAAATAATAATTAATATATGAGTAATTAAATAAAAATAAAAAATGTAACATTTATTTTAAAAAATTTCAATTAATTAAAAATTAAATTTTAAATATTACTAAAATTTTAAAAAATAAATATGAATATAATACAAAAAATAAAAACTAATAAAAAATAAATTAATGACAAATTTTTTTAAAAAAAAAGATAAAGTTAAAAAATTTAATTAAATAAAATTAAAAATTACATTCAATAAAATTTAATAAACATAAATATAATTAAAAATTAAATTGTCATGTGGTGCCATATGTTGCAAAGCGTAGTACGCACATTGCGCTTAAGAACGTAACACACTTCGAGCGTGGCACCACACGCCATGCACGAGGTGCTTTGTGCCCAACGCGTGCGCCACAACCAGGACGCAGTTTTTGGCTGAAATCAGCCATTTTTTATCATTTGTTTTATTGCTTTTGGCTTTTTACACCCAGTTTCAATCACATTTTTACCTTTTTATACTAAATCTACACATTTGAACTATTAGAATACAAAACATCACAAAAACACAAAAAAATAACATTTAAAATAAAATTCACCAATTTTTAATATTTTTAACTCTACAATCGATTATTTTACTTCTTATCTTTAAAATATGATGATTTTGAAGACGATCTACAAATTTGTGGAATGATCATCCCATCGATTTTGCAAATTGGCAAGTGGAAGTATTTGTGTTTGTAAGAGTGAGAGAGCTTTTGAAACGATAAGGGCAAAAGGGAGAATTTTCAAGTCTTTGGTTAATAAAGAAGGAAAATATTGACTTTGGTCAAAATAGTTTAATAATAAAAAAATTGGGTCAAATTTAAAAATTTCTCCAACGTATATCGAAAATAGTTTCATAAAAATCTACATAAATATACATATGTATGTTATGATTCAATTAAAAAAATTAGTTTACTTACCTCGTAGCATCCTTAAATCTTTGAATAATTATGTTTTAATTATTACTCTTAAATCCTAAATCATAATCATCAAATCATTAAATGTAATATCATAAAATCTAAAGACCATAAATTTTATATGTGATTAACCTCAAAATTTTACCTCATGTTACATCAAAACTCAATTCCTTAACTAAACAGTATTAGGTCTCTAATGTTTTATAAATTATTCCTTTAATGAATTAATCTAAATTTTTACATAGAGCATGCTAACATACGGGGCTTTGTATCATATAAGTTTCAAATCATTATTTTAAGAAACGTTATTGAAACTAATTTTCATTTTAAACTTTTTCAAATTAGTCAAATAGTTTTCAACTTTGCACTTACTCACCTAAATAATTCACAACAAATCACTTTCGTATAATCACGAGTCTTATCTCAAAATAAACTAGATATATAAATTATTTGGAGTTTTATGTGCTCTAATATCATTTGTTAGTAATTTAGCACCTTAAAACTTTAGCCCACGCAAAAGACTTTGCTCAAAAGTAAACAAGAATAAAAAGAGCACACATACAATAAAAGTAAACCATCACATATAAGGCACAAGAATTATATGATTCGGCAATTGCCTACATCTACAATAGATCATATGATCCTAACTTCTTTTCTTACTTAATCACAAAGATTTCTCACAAAAGATTACTAAGAAATACAACAATAGATAAGCTTCTAAAGAATTTATTAGCATTCTCTTGTAGACATAGTACTCAAGCGTTCACTATACGACACTTCTTGCACACCCAGTACTAAATCGCTCTCTAAGCTCTCTATTCTCTCTCTTATTATTTCTTCAATGCTTAACTAATCTAGTGGCTTTACAAGGGTTTATATAGGTTCCAAAACATCATTAGAAACCTTATTTTTAGTTGGAATAAGGGTGCCCGTGTAAAACAATCTAAACTTGACTCAAACTAATTAAAGTCAGCTTAAAAAGGGGAACTCCCAAAACTTGGCACCACGGTGCCACCACACCTAGCCCACAGCACCAAGGTTCTTCTCAGGTCGGCATCGCTGCCCCAAGGTATGAAAATGGCTTCGCTTGCGCTTCTGAGCCCCTACTTACTTCTGGCTTTTCATTTTCGTCTCATTCTTATATGACTAACCCGTATTCGACTACGTGTCAACTCCTTATTTGTCTCCAACTCAAAATTATACTCAAATACGATTTTGAATCATCAAATTCTAACAAACCCCCTTTAATTTAAAATCTCTTAAAAAGCTTTCTAAGATCCATCATGCTAATGCTCAATTACTTAGCGTTACTCAAATAAAAACTCATTGGTGCCAAGCGTGAGGGAATGCTAGACGTTTGGTAATTTTTCCTAGTTAAGTATTTATGTTTACTTAATTCCACTAAGACTCGTGACTTTGGTCTCTAAAGATTCGAATGCATCTTACCTCGAGTAGCCTTTGTATTGTAATCTCTAGTGTCACTCTTGACTCAATCACAATATCTCGATGGCTGAATCTTCTCTCTGAGCAACACTCTTACTGCATATTCTCTTTTGACTCTTTTCACTTTGATCAGCTAATCTCTAATGTTGTCTCTTAGTCCGCATTCCCTTAACAATACATGTTGAGCCACTTATAGCATTTCTATCAAGCATATATAGTTCGTTATACTTCTCACCATTCATAATCACCATAGACCCTTTCATTACTTCCAGTATTCTTTTTTTTTTTTTGCCTTGAATGAATATCCTACTTGATCTAGCACTATTAGGGATATCAAGTTCCTCCTAACTCTAAGAACATGTCTTACACTAAGTAATTCCTTATCTTTTTTATCATGCAGCCTCATTCTTATACTACCAATTCTCATGTCCTAACAAGTCATATCATTATCCATTAGTATTTTACCTCTCTTAATGGATCTATAATGGGTAAATAAGGATCTATCAGGACTCACGTGCAAACTACAATGAAAATCAAGAATCCACTCACAACATATTTCTCATCAGAAGCTACCAAAGAGTCTACAACTTTATATTCATCCTCACAGACTATTGTAGCCTTTATTCCCTCTTTTCCTTTCTTTTTGAATAATCTCTAATCAAGTGCCATTGTTTCTTACAATGATAGCACATTTTGGATTTTTTTCTTTGTCTAATTGTTCTTCTCATATTTATATTCAACCATTCCTCTTCTAGTTATACCTGCTGTACTATTAGGTTCTAATCTTGTTTCTAATTCCTTTAAGTTCAACGAGACTTTAACATCAGTCATCATTAAAGTCTCTCTGCCATACATGAGTATATCTATAAAGTGCGCAAAACTCGAAGGTAGAAAATATAACAAGATAATTATCTTATCTTCATCCTCTATCTTGATGTCAATCAAGATCAATGATAATCTTGTTGAAGGTTTTAATGTGGTCTTTAATTGAAGTTTCTTCAGCCATGGAAAACTTATACAACTTCTTCTTAACATACAAATGATTCAAGAAGGATTTCTCCATGTAGAAGGCATCAAACTTCTTCTAAAGATTAATTATTGTCTTTTCTTCAACAACCGCCCTTAGAACTTCATAACTCAACGATAAAACAATGGTGCTATGGACTCTCTTCTTAATGGTTTCATAAACATATTCGGATTTAGGAATCTCAGGTGTATTTCTTCACTAGTTGTTGCTTAAGTCTCTTCAAGTGTTGAATTTAACCCTTAACTCACTAGTAAAGTCATAACCTTTACCTTTCACAAATTGAAATCATTCTGCCCATTGAATATCTCAATTTTATACTTGTGAGTTGCCATGATTGAACAACCTATGCTCTGACAACACTTGTTGAGTTTTTTGTGTGCACTAATACAACTTGTTGATAATTTTGCACCCTAAAACCTTAGCGTCCACAGAAGATTTTGCTCACAATTAAATAAGAATAAAAAGATCACACATACAATAGAGATAAATAATTATATCACGTATATAATATAGATAAATAATCACACATAAGACACAAGAATTATATAGTTCGACAACTGTCTACATCCTCCATGGATCATAGGATCCTAGCTTCTTTTATTACTCGGATCAAAAAGATCTCTCACAAGAGATTACTAAAGAATACAACAATAGACGAGCTTCCAAAAGATTTATTAGCACTCTTTTGTATACACAGTACTTAAGTGCTCACTATATGGCACATTCTTATGCACTCAACACTTAAGCGCTCTCTAAGCTTTCTATTCTCTCTCTCTCTCTTCTTGTTTCTTTAATGCTTGACTAATCTAATGGCTTCACAATGGTTCATGTAGGCTCCAAAACATCCTTAGAAATCTTATTTCTTGTCGGAATAAGAGTTCACGTGTAAAAAAATTCAAAACTAACTCATATTAATTAAAATCAGCTTAAAACGAAAAACTTCCAAAACTCAGTGTCACGGTGACACCGACCAAGTTTTGCCTAGGCCGGTGTCGCGGTCCCAAGACTTCGAAACGGCTCCGCTTGCTTCTGACTTTCTATTTTTATCCCTTTCTCATACATCCAACACATTTTCGATTATGTGTCAACTCTTTATTGGTCTCCAACTCAAAATTATATTCAAATACAATTTTGAATCACCAAATTTCATCATAGACAAATCTATACATATGATGTTTGTAAGTTTTGAATAATTATAGGTATATAAAAATCTTTTTTTATAATCTTGAGAATTCATAATAATAAAACAAATTCGGCGTATATAAACCATTTTCAAAAAAATCATTCAAAGTTGTATTCTTGTTTTCGACAAAACAAAACTTGAGTAACTCATTTAGACGTATAATTTAACATATCCAAAAATCGTCTTCAAATTCTTTTTATCAAATTTAATACAATTTTCCTGATAACCCTTTGGAACACACTACTTGAAAGCTTCTTCTCAGTTGAAGATTGAGCCACATAATTGCAAAATGCTTTTAAATGAAGATAAGAGTCACCTAATTAGCCTGTGATATATAACAAAAAGTAACTTATCTGGTCTCTAACGACACGTAGTTTAGACTCTTTTGTAGAGTCCTAGAGTCTTCAAGGACACTTGTACCCTTTAGATTTCCCAAATAAATTTCAAGTAGCAAGGAGATCCTATGGCTGGTATGCGACTTAACTAAAAGGAAAAAATGCAACTATTAATTAAGAAATCTATTAATTAGGAAAAATGCGACTTAACAAAATCTATTAATTAGGAAAAGATTCATGATCCAATATTGGATCAACTATTTTAGGACTGATCAAGCAGCGATCTTTAATATACAAGAAATTTGTTATTTTCTGCCAATTTTCTTGTATTGTAACCTGTAATTAAGGCATTTTCTATCTCTTTCCTTCGTAAAAAACACTTATAAAAAAACTTAAGAGCTATTTTTCATAATTTTTTGCATTTTCCTAAGAGAATAATAGAAAATTCCATTTTATTTTCCACCAAAAACTTTATTTTAGAAATTCTAATTTCATTTTTAGTGCAACTAATTATAATTTGATTAAAAGATCTTAACTAGCTCACATTGGGATTTCAGTTAGAGCTAAAACCTTTTAAACTCGTTTTCTTAGGAAAATTCTGAAGCGTTTCTCGTAAAAATAATTAAGCCCTAGCTCCAAGGCTTAAGAGTGTGATTTCATGCTACAGAGAAGAAGTTGACCAATATGAAAGAGAAGCAGATGATTATCTATGAAGATCAAGTAGAAGAAGAAATGTACAATCTTCATATAACAAGGTAAAATCGTTATATGTATAATTTGTTATAGAAAATATTGAAACAATTAGAAGACTAATAGAAAAGAGAATGAAGAACTGAGGCTCGGGCTTGCTAGCCTGGAAAGTCAGAAGACGAAGACAATAAGAGTTGGATCTAACAAATTCCAGCTAGAGATCATAAACACGAAAATCTAGAAATCAATAAACTAAAAGAGTAGCTCCTTTTAACCAGCTCCGAATCAACAAAAGCAAGTTGAAAGTATACCACTGAAAATTTGTCCCTTGGAGAAGAAGCTATAAGACATGTAGTGATGTGAGAAGTGACTCGAAGGCTTGAGGAATAGTTGAAAGATCAATTACTAGGAGAAAATGAGGCAAACTAGTAGCACAAAAACTTGGAAGGACTCCTTTCCCTTTGAGTATTTTATGTATGCTCACAGGCCTTTTAAGTTTGTGATGTTAAGTTTTAGAGTGTATGCACGGGTAATAATGGGGTGGGCTGGGTTGAGATTACAATATCCACCCTCGTACTTAATTAGTATGAGAATTTTTCGTACTCACCTCATTTTTTATATATATAATGGCTTTGGGGTAGGGGGATCTTATGAGTACTTCATATTCAATTTTTTTAAAATTTGTTTTAAATACTCTTTTATTTATATTGATTCAATTTTGTAAAATAATCTTTCATCTTGTACCATTATAATATACTAAAAAATAATTGTAAACATCAAATAAAAATATAAATTACATCGAGTCTTCAACTACTAATTTTAAAAATCAATAGCATGAATTAAAATTTAAAATTTACAAAAATTAATAGTTTTTTTTTTAACTTTGACATCTAAATCATCATGTTTCATTTGTAATCAAACATCAAGTCCTTATTAAGATTCCTTACAAACTTGTAACACAAAGTAAAATTTTTTTTGAGTTAAATAAGCAATGACTAGGAAACTAAGAATGGTAATAAAATCATTTATCTATTTTATTTGTTCCTCTTCATATACTTTTTTCTTTCTCAACAAATGAGTTCACTTCAATTTGGAAACAAGTGTCTAATATTAAATATAATTAAAAAAATAAAAAATATAGATAAGGATCAAAAAATTTTAAAATAATTAATAATGTAAATAAATTATATACCTACAAATTTAGCATGTAGCTGACTTTGATTTGTATAAATAAGTAAAATTTTCTCATACTAACGTTTTTTATTTTTAATTTTGTTTTTAAATCGGATATTTGGGCAGATCTGGGAAAATTAATTTATCCCTAAACTTAATTAGAATTTAATTCGAGTTTGGATTACTGTACCTAAATCCCTCTATCCTAAAAAAAATATCTAAAATGTAAACCGAATTACTCCTCATTTTGGGGCTTATCCCTACCAGCCCCAACCTCGTGGAAAATTCTGCACCTCTAGGTGTACGAAGGCCTCACAATATAGAAGATAATATATTTGCTTTCAAGCATGAAATTAAGCTTCTATAAGTATGATAATTTATTGCTTTGCAGATTCTTCCCCTGTAGCTTGGCAGATCTTGTACAAGTGTGGTTTAAGAACTTGCCTTTAAATTCTATACATAACTTTACACAGTTGAGTGTGTTATTTGTTAATAAATAAGGAATGTAAGGAATCCTAAATAAACATCTTCACTCTTTTCCCTAAAACAAAGAGATAGAGAAAGACATAGATTTCCTTGCTAGGTTTAATGTTGAGTGGAATTAAAAAGAGAAATATGGTATCGAAATAGTTTTATAAGCCTTTGAGAAGAGACTTGGACTAGAGATTGCTTTCTATGAGTATGTAGTAAGAAAGAATTTCCAAAATATAAAGGTTGTAAATTAGAAGGAATATAATGCCTTAGTAGTGAGCATTGGGATAAAGAGAACATATGTGAGTAAAAAAGGATGAGGCTGTTATAGCAACATAATGCCTTAGTAGTGAGAACTAGGAATAATAAAATGTGAGTAATGAGTAGTCAGGGGAAGAGGTGAAGATTTACAAATATAGTACTTACCCTACTAAAGGTTCCCCATTTTTAGATATGGAAGGAGACTAAAGATCCAAGGATTTTTAAGCAGTCAAGGCCAATAAATACAACATTTGAAGATAAGAACCAGAACAAGCACTATATGTTTCATGATGATGAAGGACATACCATTAAGAGTGTTATTAGAGATTTGGTGATTTAACAATCATGTTTGAACAAGAATTAATAAGAATATCAAATAAGAGAGTCACAAGAAGTCTAGAATGTGTGGGACATGCATGAGAAAGTCTAGGACGTGTGAAACATGAAGGGGGAAGCGAGAAAAAGCACAAAAGCTGGGTACAGGGCTGAGCACATGGCGCCCAAATTAGAAACGCAATGTCATAGTGCTAGGTTCCTAGCACCGCGGTGCTGGCCGCTACTAACTCAGTGCCGCGTTGCCATGTCCTCAGCGCTGCAATGCCAGAGCGGGTGGAGTTTATTTTTATTTTTAATTTTTTAGTGTTTGAAAGTTTTAGACTTCCAAAATAAGTGGACTCTTACTTCTATAAGGATTAGGGTTAGTAGGCATGAATTAACCCCTATATAAACCCTTGTAAATCATTTAGGTTACAATTAAGCATTAAAAGAGACTCTAAGAGAGGAAAGAACTGGGTAGACACTAAGTGCTTGTGTGCACTGAGTGGAACCGTCGTTTGACTCTTCATTGTTCATGGTAGAGCAATGGTACACTAAATATTAGATCCTTTTGAGGGTTCTTCATTGGGTTTTCCTTGTAAAATCTCTACAGAGTTAATAAGATAGGCTTCCTTAGATCCATCGTAGATATAGGCAATTTGTTCGAACTACGTAAGTGATTGTATTGGGCTATTTATTATCTGCTTTGAATTCTTGCTATTTTTTGCCTGATATCTAGGTTATTTCACTGCACAAAGAAGTTAGTGTTCAAGGTTGAACTTGGTTAGGGTTCTTCGCTTCAACCTAATCTCATGGGGAAAATAGTGATTCCTTCAACAAACTGGTATTAGAGCTAAGATTTGATAATGCACACTTAGGGTATTTAAACCATAGCTGCAATCAAGTAAGAAATAGAGAAGTTTAATAGGATAAATGACTTCAATCTTTAGAAGAAGAAGGTTAGGGCTCTACTAGTGAAGGAAATGCTGGACTCAGCCTTGGAGGAAGCCAGTTCATCAACTAGCAAAGAAATGACAACCTCAAAGTTCGGGCAGAAAGATTGGGACACGATTCAGAAAAAGCCTCACAACAATATAATCCTAGCATTGAGCGACGAAGTATTAAAGGACATTGGTGATAAAAAAAAAATTGCTTTGGGGCTATAGAAAAACCTCGATGCATTATACATAAAGAAGTCTCTTACAAATAGACTTCTTATGAAGAAGAAACTACATTAGTTAACTATGCACAAGGGATCTTCATAAATAGCCCACATTGACAAATGCAACAAGATCATTATAAGTCTTCAGCAATTGGGTATCAAGACTGAAGATGAAGATAAGGCCATAATCCTGTTACGTACATTATCTAAAAGCTATAAGAGCTTTATGGATACGTTATTGTATGGTAAGGAGTCTTTAACGATGAATGATATCAAGGCATTATTGAACTCAAAAGAATTGACAAAGAGATTTGAGTCTGAGAATGAGCAACATTGCTTGCATAAGGAAAGAAGAGCAACCAATCACGAAGGAGATCCAAGAAGTAATTTTTTTATAATAATGAAGGATACTTTGTGAAGGATTGTCCTAAATCAAAAGGCCAATAAAGGTATGTTGCAATCTCTTGAGGAAGATACTAAAGTTGTAAACATATTGGTAGCCTCAAGAGGAAAGTACGCTGGTAAATAGATACTAGATTTAGGGTATAGCATCTGTATATGTCCCGATAAATCAATGTTTACCAACAACAAAGTCAAGAGAGGTAAAACTCTAATGGGGAATAACATGATTTGTGAGATTATAAGAGTTGGTGATATAAGGCTGAGGATGCAAGGTGGAGAAACTAAGGACTTACATGGTGTAAAGCATGTTCCTAATCTGATGAGGAACTTGATATCCCTAGGCAAGCTCGATGAGGAAGGGTATTCGGTTAGAGCGAAAAAAGAAAAACTAAGGGTAGAGAAATTATATATAAGTTTGAGAGTAAGAAGCATAATGGAGGCTTTATGTGTTTATTGGGATGGCCATAGTGGCCCAACACATGGTGTTGAGGTAATGTAAACCACTAGGTGACATCCAAATCATACTTACCGAGGTGATGAGGGTCAGAAAGGAGTGCAACGCATCCATACCCTATACAAGGTGCATGAATGCCTTTTGAGACCAAAGTCACTATCTTAGGGAAAGATAAGTATTCGTAGAGACTTAATTGGACTCAGCTCTAGGTGATAGATTATTGGTATGGATCGGATCCAGAAGCCTTCTTATTTGAAAGATTTTGAATCAAGGAAGGGTTTGTTGAATATTTAGTGATTCAACAATTTTGTTTGGACAAGAATTAAGAAGAATATCAAAGAAGAGAGTCACAAGAAGTCTAGAACATGTGGGACATGCATGGGGAAGTTTAGAGCTTTTGGAACATGAAGAGGGAAACAAAACTGAACTCAAATATGTAAAGGAAGAGAGAAAAAGCGCAGAAGCTGAGTACAGAGTTGAGCACTGCGGCGCCCGATTAGAAACCCAGCGTCGCAGCTCCAAAGTGGGTGGAGTCTATTTTTGTTTTAGATTTTTAAGTTTTTGAAAGTTTTGGACTTCCAAAACAAGTGGACTCTTACTTCAATAAGGATTAGGTTTAGTAGGCATGAATTAACCTCTATATAAACCTTTGTAAATCCTTTAGGTTGAAATTAAGAATTAAGAAAGGTTCTAAGAGAGGGAAGAATTGAGTAGACACTATGTCACGCCCCAGACCCAAAAGATCTGACACACGACATCACTTACATTCATTCAATAATACTTAAGCATTTATTTTAATTTCTTTCAGAATTATAGCAATTGAATTATGACTGGGACAATTAGTAAACCGGAGATACGCAGAGTTTTCTCAGAGATTAACACTCTACTACGTCACCAGTAGCAACTTTGTTACCGGAAGCCCAGAATATATTCATTGCAAATTCTTACTTAAAATCAATCCATTACTACACTTGGTGAAACTTAAACTAAATCCAACCACACAATAAAATAATACATAGGTATTTATTCACTAGGGACAAATCAAATATCTTATCCCACGTGTCCCCAAATAAAACACTTAGCAACCTAACAACTTAGGGAACCCAAGAAACAGCAGAAGCCTTGCCAAATCCGCTATGCACACATGTACCTTATTTACCTGAAATCACCATAAACTATAATGAGTATAAAACTCAGTAAGCATACTAGTTTTTCATATATCAAATACAAATACATATATGTACACGATGCATATGTATGATATGCTGTGATCAATCAAAATCATAATCTTATCAAATCACATATCATGTAAGCGCTTACACATTCTTTCAAAACACATAATAGGAATACCATCACTCAACTACTACTTAGTAGGACTTACATATCACATATCACATAATGAGCCAAATGTCACTCGTAGGTGACATACCGTATGAGAGGAATAGTACAAGTGAGGTCTTTAAATCACACATATATAACGCTTATGCCCGAAGGTAAAAGCCAAACCCTCACCCTGATCATCGGTGAGTCCTCTCACATGTACCAATACGCCACCACACGAATGTGATGACTCACACTTCCTTTAGGTACCAATAGGATCCTCCCTACATACGGAACACATAACATATACCAATCCCGAAGGAAAGGCCACACATAAAGGCTCCACAAATCACATAAAATGCCTACTAAGTTAACAGTGAGTTCAAGTACCCTCAAAATACAAAATATTTCTCATGGACATATTACACTTCAAAAGCTTTCTTTATTAAACACATCTTATTTTGAAAGCTCACTTACAAAAACACATGTATGTCCATGCTCAATGTCAATGCTCACATTCAGAAACATATATTCACATTTCATATCAAAATATACTTTGACATAACATAAACATATTCTTAACCCCATTTGCAAAATCATACAAAACAATTACTATGTTTATTGTGATTTCAGTAAAAAGTCTAGTATACTTACCTCTTAGCATTTACAGCTATAAGGCTTAAATCTCCTTAACCTATCAATGGAGATCAATCCTTTCATAAGCCTCACAATTCACACAAATACTTAAATAGCTTACAAAATTATACACAATGCATTTAACACATCAAATTGGTCTAAATACTTGATTTCTCAAAACTTGTCATTCTGACCACTTACACTTAACAAAATTTTCTAATACATCAAATGATGTCCAATTACTCCAAAATCAGAATGCATTAATCTTGACTCATATATCCTTCCTATATATTAATATTATATCAAAATTCCTACACAATCCATTTCATATACATCATCGAATCCAAACTACCAACCTGACAGGATCAAAATACTTACTGAACAATATTCAATCTCCTAATTTTATAAAATCATATACTAACTTTAAAATTGTAAAACTACCACAGAAATACTCTTGACACATATACCAATTCATGATAAATAGTTTACTTCAAAATAACTGCCAAAAGTATTTTAAAACTATTTTATTGTTTAACTTTAAAAACCTGTTAATCAAATACTGCAATGAGCTAATACACTTTAGAAAATCATAACACTTCAACCACATTGATCTAAATTCCCAATTCCGAGTATATCACATTAGATATATAAACTTATCATATTCCACAAATTCATAATTTTTGAAGATCATTCAGTAGGACAAAAATTATTTTTCACTGTATTATACTGTTTACACAGGAAATTTCCAGAATTTCAGGGTCATTTTGGTAAATTCACTATAAATTCAATTTCCAGAATTTTCAATCGATTCAAAGTCTCAGATGATCCTTAACATGTCTAATTTTATATACTCAAAATTAAAAACCAGAATCGAATCACAACAATTTATAAAATTCCTAGATCAAGAGGTTATCCAGCAGAAATTCCATAATTCATCATGATTTATCAAACTATCTTATAGATCATCATCAATTCTCATATGATCTTACGAAATACACAACAAATCCTCAATTATACATATTTTCAGAAATCAAAACTTAAAGGAATTAACTTAATTAATACCAATAAATTGAGAAATACGTATGATATACCTCTTGAAATTCAAAATTCCAATTTCTTCTTCTTTTTCTTCTTCTTCTCCTCTTTCTCTCTCCTCTATTTCTCTCTTCTCTCTCTTAAAATGGGTAGCTCGACCTAAAAATGGTAAATTAGGGTTTAAAAGTGTATTTTTATACTAAGTGGTTAATTTTTGGTATTTACGAATTCACCCCCAAAACTTTCAAAGTATAACAATTTGGTCCCTAAAATAATTCCAAAGTCTTGCAAATAAACCCAATACTAATAGTATATCCTTAACCTATAAAAACACTACTAATAACAATATATAAATCAAGGATCACCCACATACAAATAAAATACGTATATTTATATATATAAATATACATATTCTTACCGATTATGGATACTGGTTACTACAATTCTCCCCTCCTTATAAGAATTTCGTCCTCGAAATTCATAACTTAAGCACATAGATGAGGATACTTAGATCTCATTTCTTCTTCTCATTCTCAATTTTCCTTTTCAACTGTATAGTTTATTCATAAAACATTTACAAAGCAATCTTCCTTGTATATAGGATTTGCTCATTGTGGTCTAAAATTCTAATAAATACTCATTCATATGTTAGATTATCTCTAAGTTGGCTCATAGCTGAGTATACGAGAGGAGTACGAAACATATATCCATAAAATAAACATATGACACACATTATGGACTTATAAAATTATACACACATATTTTTATTCTTTTTTTTTTTTTCATTCGTTCAATATTTAATGGGTATCTATACACTTCACCTTTCATTCATTAAAGAATAACATAGATGTAGAATACCCATACTAATCTCTTACATAAAATTCTTAACTCCTTTAAAAATTTTAATCCCTTCAACATATACTCATACGTCATAATATCATTCACTACCTTGATATCATTCAAAAAAAAAATGTAGTATTTCTACGCAACTAAGTTGTCATTCAAATCAGAATATTGAAAGCATTATCTTAAACGATCAAAAATCAACTTCAATAAAAAGACCTTTAGTTCAACTGATTCTTAAACTATAGATCTTAACATTATATCTCTTACTTTAACTCTTAAAAAAAAAAATAGTCCACCTTATTGGACATCATTTTCTCATTGAGATTGACATGTCTGCTTTTTCTAATATGCTCGATTTCAAATAGAAAAGATTCTACTAGCACAATTACTGCGATGGCAAATATGATTCTTTTAACTATTCCTTTAACGTCATCCACGTAAAAGGAAAGGACAAAACGATTATTGATTTTCTTTCATAAAACTCTATAAATAGCCTAAACCTCATAATCACTTTTCTAGCAATAAATAAAACCAACCTTCTTACTATCTTCATAATGAATCCCATTATCATAACTCCTCATGTTCCTTTTTCTCCACCACAATTTTCAGACCTAATCAAAACCAGAACACTCCATTCCCGTGCCAAAGAATTCATCAGACACTACGCCATCTTGGCAGTCCAAGAACACGGCCTCACAGTTCTTGGTGGCCCTTCGTTCAACTTGGAATACCCTTTCTTTCACCTGCACTATTTTTTCCCATTTTCCCAATGGTCCAAATCTGTCCTTTACTTGTTATGGTACCTATTGGATCTGTATACAATCGTCATGGAATTCTCATTACTTAGAACCGTCCAAAAATTAGAAAAATGTGATGAAGATCATCCAGCCCTGATTTTTCTCCAATGGTTTTACCCAAAGACATGGTGGATAACTAAATTTCAATACATGATTGCAAACAACACAAATGCTGCAGTCCCCAGACAACATCTTTGGTCAGTCTTACTTCTCCAACGGAAGGGTATGATTATTTCAGATCACGAGATTCATTATTACCCCACTGTTAAGGATTACTTCACATTTACCCTTTCACTAAAGGGATCAATTAAGCTCTGGCCTGAAGAAGTAATTCAGCAAAAGAGAGAACTTGAAAGAATTCTTGCTCAGGAAAATCAAATAATTCCTCCGTCTGTTTGGATCTCCCCAGAAGATGCTGCACCTTAGGAACAAGTTGAAGCTGACTTTACAGAAGACCTGAATTTTGCCAATATACTCAAATTCCAACAAAGACAAAAATATCATCTTTCACATCTCAGAAATACAGATTACTTTACTCATCATCACCATATCCCAAACATGACTTATTATGCCAGATACAGACAAGCAATGGATAACCTTCACCAATGGCCTCAGCTAACTGTCCCGACAGAACCTACCCAATCTCAGCCAGTTGTCCCGACAGAACCTGACCAACACCAACCCAATCTTGACTTATCCCTCTTTCAAGACTCCCAACCTTATCTAACCGACACTCAAATCCAAGGGGAATCCAGCACATCCCTCATCCAGACCAGCTCACCTGCAGAAGATCAAGATATGGTAGACCCACCTTCCACTCCGCCAGAGCCCTCATTCAATGTATGGGAACAACAACTCCATAAGTTCCTCTCTCACGGATACGACACAGATGAAAGCGACCAAGGAGACTCATTTTAACCTACATTGCTGTTTCTATTTTCACAGAAACTAGATCCGTGTTGCTCTATCACATCAAAGAGAGACTGATTACCGCTTTATCTTTATGTCAAGTGTGCTTTATCTTTCTTCATATCTGCTTTTAATCTATCGGCCAAAAATTAATGTTAAGACCACAAAAATTTTGTAATTAATAAAGTTAATTTGGCCTCATGTCCAAAGTCCAATTGTTAGCTCAAAAAGTCTTCAAGTCATTGATGTATTGTCGACCATTAGTGCCAAAATGGCAAAGTCCCTAAGCCCATAAAATATGCCTTTATTTGACTTTTCTTAATCATCTTACCTAACTCATCACGCTTCCGACACAATTTTTATCACACTTACATATCAACATATATTTATTCAAGATTTTGCGGCCTATTGTCCCTTATAAAATGATAAAGTAAAACTCATTCTTTTTTTTTTTTTTTTCCTCACAAGAATCGAGAAAAATATATACTTGAACATACTTACACATATGCTCCACAGCTATTATCAATTTGTTTCTCTATAAATACATTATTATTGCATCCTTATACAAACTCAAAAATATTCAAAGATTAGGGTGATCATAACAATGGAGGAAACCTCAGCTCGTCGATTCACAAAAATTTGTGTCTTTTGTGGATCCAACCCTGGGAATACTGAAGAGTTTACAAAAGTTGCAGAAAATCTTGGTAAGGTATTAGCTGAGCGAAATATACATTTAGTATATGGAGGAGGTAACCGAGGGTTAATGGGGTCTGTGGCAAAAGCTGCACACAATAAAGGTAGTCGAGTTTTGGGTATCATTCCAAAACCTCTAGCTATTGAAAGTGTTGTAGGAAAAACAATTGGGGATGAGTTACAAGTCTCATCTATGCACGAGCGAATGGCTCAAATGCTTAGGCATGCGGATGCTTTCATAGCTCTACCAGGAGGTTTCGGGACCTTGGAGGAAATTTTTCAAATTGTCTCATGGGCACAATTACAAATCCACCAAAAACCCATTGGTTTGTTAAATGTTAATGGTTTTTACGACGGGTTGATATCTTTTCTTGACTATGCAGCGGGAACACAATTCATCCCACTTCTAGCACGAAGGATTCTTATTTCAGCTCCAACTGTTGATCAACTGATTGATCAATTGCAGTCTTTTATTCCTCTGTCTAATCCAACATTGCATCAGTTAGATTGGTCTACTCATGACAGTCAGAAGAAGCGCAAAATAGACTTAAATCTCACTCCGTAGCCTCTATTGTATTTTTGTTGCTGCTATTGTTGTTGTGTTGTTGTTTTCCTTTTCAATAAAAGTTGTTTCAATTGATATCTTCAATACTCTACTTCTCTATATTTTGTCATTGAGAAAATTATCTCAATTTGCTCTATCACATGCAAATTATCATTATAAGATATTCAACATCACTCTTACTAAGCATATTAGTCATAACTTAAAAGAAAATCTAAATGGTAATATTAAGATCCACAAGGTACCATTATCCACAACAACAACAATCTTAGCAGCTCTTGGATACTGTGTCATCTTCACAAAATCATACAAAATTTAAGGAATATGTCAAACTTTTACACAACAAAGCTACAAATACAATCCTAAGGATTTGGCATCTGCTCGGTTCCCTTGACTCGACACTTAAAAGTCTACAGAATCATATCTTAGCTCTGATACCAATAAAAGCTGTCACGCCCCAGACCCAAAAGATCTGACACACGACATCACTTACATTCATTCAATAATACTTAAGCATTTATTTTAATTTCTTTCAGAATTATAGCAATTGAATTATGACTGGGACAATTAGTAAACCGGAGATACGCAGAGTTTTCTCAGAGATTAACACTCTACTACGTCACCAGTAGCAACTTTGTTACCGGAAGCCCAGAATATATTCATTGCAAATTCTTACTTAAAATCAATCCATTACTACACTTGGTGAAACTTAAACTAAATCCAACCACACAATAAAATAATACATAGGTATTTATTCACTAGGGACAAATCAAATATCTTATCCCACGTGTCCCCAAATAAAACACTTAGCAACCTAACAACTTAGGGAACCCAAGAAACAGCAGAAGCCTTGCCAAATCCGCTATGCACACATGTACCTTATTTACCTGAAATCACCATAAACTATAATGAGTATAAAACTCAGTAAGCATACTAGTTTTTCATATATCAAATACAAATACATATATGTACACGATGCATATGTATGATATGCTGTGATCAATCAAAATCATAATCTTATCAAATCACATATCATGTAAGCGCTTACACATTCTTTCAAAACACATAATAGGAATACCATCACTCAACTACTACTTAGTAGGACTTACATATCACATATCACATAATGAGCCAAATGTCACTCGTAGGTGACATACCGTATGAGAGGAATAGTACAAGTGAGGTCTTTAAATCACACATATATAACGCTTATGCCCGAAGGTAAAAGCCAAACCCTCACCCTGATCATCGGTGAGTCCTCTCACATGTACCAATACGCCACCACACGAATGTGATGACTCACACTTCCTTTAGGTACCAATAGGATCCTCCCTACATACGGAACACATAACATATACCAATCCCGAAGGAAAGGCCACACATAAAGGCTCCACAAATCACATAAAATGCCTACTAAGTTAACAGTGAGTTCAAGTACCCTCAAAATACAAAATATTTCTCATGGACATATTACACTTCAAAAGCTTTCTTTATTAAACACATCTTATTTTGAAAGCTCACTTACAAAAACACATGTATGTCCATGCTCAATGTCAATGCTCACATTCAGAAACATATATTCACATTTCATATCAAAATATACTTTGACATAACATAAACATATTCTTAACCCCATTTGCAAAATCATACAAAACAATTACTATGTTTATTGTGATTTCAGTAAAAAGTCTAGTATACTTACCTCTTAGCATTTACAGCTATAAGGCTTAAATCTCCTTAACCTATCAATGGAGATCAATCCTTTCATAAGCCTCACAATTCACACAAATACTTAAATAGCTTACAAAATTATACACAATGCATTTAACACATCAAATTGGTCTAAATACTTGATTTCTCAAAACTTGTCATTCTGACCACTTACACTTAACAAAATTTTCTAATACATCAAATGATGTCCAATTACTCCAAAATCAGAATGCATTAATCTTGACTCATATATCCTTCCTATATATTAATATTATATCAAAATTCCTACACAATCCATTTCATATACATCATCGAATCCAAACTACCAACCTGACAGGATCAAAATACTTACTGAACAATATTCAATCTCCTAATTTTATAAAATCATATACTAACTTTAAAATTGTAAAACTACCACAGAAATACTCTTGACACATATACCAATTCATGATAAATAGTTTACTTCAAAATAACTGCCAAAAGTATTTTAAAACTATTTTATTGTTTAACTTTAAAAACCTGTTAATCAAATACTGCAATGAGCTAATACACTTTAGAAAATCATAACACTTCAACCACATTGATCTAAATTCCCAATTCCGAGTATATCACATTAGATATATAAACTTATCATATTCCACAAATTCATAATTTTTGAAGATCATTCAGTAGGACAAAAATTATTTTTCACTGTATTATACTGTTTACACAGGAAATTTCCAGAATTTCAGGGTCATTTTGGTAAATTCACTATAAATTCAATTTCCAGAATTTTCAATCGATTCAAAGTCTCAGATGATCCTTAACATGTCTAATTTTATATACTCAAAATTAAAAACCAGAATCGAATCACAACAATTTATAAAATTCCTAGATCAAGAGGTTATCCAGCAGAAATTCCATAATTCATCATGATTTATCAAACTATCTTATAGATCATCATCAATTCTCATATGATCTTACGAAATACACAACAAATCCTCAATTATACATATTTTCAGAAATCAAAACTTAAAGGAATTAACTTAATTAATACCAATAAATTGAGAAATACGTATGATATACCTCTTGAAATTCAAAATTCCAATTTCTTCTTCTTTTTCTTCTTCTTCTCCTCTTTCTCTCTCCTCTATTTCTCTCTTCTCTCTCTTAAAATGGGTAGCTCGACCTAAAAATGGTAAATTAGGGTTTAAAAGTGTATTTTTATACTAAGTGGTTAATTTTTGGTATTTACGAATTCACCCCCAAAACTTTCAAAGTATAACAATTTGGTCCCTAAAATAATTCCAAAGTCTTGCAAATAAACCCAATACTAATAGTATATCCTTAACCTATAAAAACACTACTAATAACAATATATAAATCAAGGATCACCCACATACAAATAAAATACGTATATTTATATATATAAATATACATATTCTTACCGATTATGGATACTGGTTACTACACACTAAGTGCTTGTAAGCACTAGGGTGGAACCGTTGTTTGGGTGTTCATTGTTCGTGGTAGAGTAATGGTACATTAAACATTAGATCCTTTTGAGGGTTTTTCATTGAGTTTTCCTTGCAAAATCTCAAGGGAGTTAATAAGAGAGGCTAAGATCTTTAGATTCATCGTAGACATAGGCAATTTGATCGAACCACATAAGTGATTGTGTTATGCTCTTTATTATCTGCTTTAAATTCTTGTTATTTTTTTTTCTTGACTTCCAGGTTATTCCGCTGCTCAAAGAGGTTAGGGATCAAGGTTAAACTTGGTTAGGGTTCTTCGCTTTAATCTAATCTAATAGGGAGAATGACAATTTCTCTAACAAGTGAAGGCCATTAAAGGTGCAAATTAAAAAAATGATTAAGATGGCATGTTGCAACAATATGTAGATAATGCCACAGTCATTGTACCAAAGGTTGTTATAGAAATAATGTCACTTAACTCTGCATATCAGGATTTAGAGTAGTAAAGATGGTCTACTTTGCATTACCATAAAGGGTAATTTAGGCTAAGTTTAAAGCTTCTAAAGACATCATACAATGGGATAAAGCTATAAAGCTTGAAATGAACTAAAGACTGAAGGAGAACCTGATGATGATTTTACCAATGAGATAGAGGAAATGATGGACTAGTTAGTGGAGGAAATGGTAGACCTCACTTTGTAAAAACACTTAATTTCTGTGATACATAGAAGGCCATCATCTGGTGAAATAGTTACAAAATTGAAGGCTTGTGTATGGCGAGGCAGTTAAGGCTTAAAAATTCGAAATAATTAACCCTCAATTACTTTTGTAATGTCAATGTCATAGGATCTAAGTCCAATTATTTTTACTAAGCTGATTATAAAGACATGTAAGTACCACATCAAGATCCATTAGTAATTACCTTCATCATAGCTAAGGTACTAGTAAGAGGGTATTAGCGAACATTGGTGGCAGTGTAGAAATTTTCTTCTATGACAATTTAGAAAGGGTAAGATAAGAGCGTATTAACAGGCTTTTATTGCTTCTAGATTCACACTAGCTCTGTTAAGAAATTTAATGAAGCCTTGTCTAACAGACTCAGTAAGGATGAGGCTATGTGAGCAAGCTTGTATGTATCTTCATTTTGAGTCCTTAGAACTTGCTAGATCAATAAATTCTATATTCTTACCCTTTTGTTAAATATGCCACCAACCATTCTTTCTTCTTTCACTTATAATCTCCATTCTATTGTAAGAATATAAAAGCTATGACAATTTTCTTCTATGACACTGGTGGGTTTCATCTTAGCTTACTTATAGGCTATAACATGGTAGTCTTCTAACTTATAGTTAGGAATCCTTAAAAGTTAGACACCAGGCACGAAGTGAACTGTGACTAATCAGAAGCTATATGAGGTGTTTGGCACCACTAAAGAGGCTGACAAATTATTAGTTGAGATTTATAATTTTTTATGGAACCATGCAAGTTGAAGATCTCTAGCTCATATTATTATAGAGCAAGGCTATTATTAGCCTTCATTAAAGACTTATTTGTGGATTATATCAAGAAATGTTACAAATGCTAAAGGCATGCTTCTGTGATTCACCAACCTGTAGAAAAGTTGCATAACATCATAAGTTCGTGTTCCTTTCTCCAATAGGGAATGGATATTATGAGATCATAGCCAACTACTCAGGGAACAAAAAAATTATTTTGCTAACAACTGATTATTTTTCTAAGTGGTGGATTGCAAAAGCTTATAACAACATCACTAGAGTTGAAGTCAATAAATTTGTGTGGAATAATATTGTCATCAAATTTGGGCTACCAATTATCCTCATTCTGTTAATAGCAAGTGATTTGAAAAAATTGATTAAAGCTCTCAATGAAAATCACAAGATTAAGAAAAAATTTCTTCAATGAGCTACCCTCAAAGGAATGGACAGACTAAGTAACTGATAGAACAATCGTTAATAATCTAAAGAAGTTGGAGGTTAAAAAAAGGGAATAGCTTGATAAGCTTCCAATTACGCTTTGAGCATATAAACCCATGCACAGAGGATAAATTATAGAGACTCCTTATGCTTTGGTATATGGCATGAAAGCTTTGTTTCCAACAAAAGCTATAATGCCTAATTTAAGAACTAAGGTGACAGAACTCCAGTTACCATTAGATATACAAGCAAGAGAGAAAGATTTAGTAGAAGTTAGAGAGCCATGCAGTAGCAACATATCTAGGTCTTTACAAGAGCAATTTGCGAAACCAGTATCATAAAAAGGTGAAGCTAGAAAATTTTAGAAAGAGACTTGTTAAAACATGCTCTGAATACCAAAAAGGATCTTAATAAAAGGAAAATGGTTGTTGTTGGGATTTCTACTCATGTGCCATTCTAATTTTGTATGAATATTGTATTTTCATACTTATGTAATAAATAAATATTTCATTAAATCGCTAATTAATTTTATTAAGGTAAGATGCTTGTAACATTTCAAACATTGTATTGATCGGAAAGAGTTTAGATCAAGTCTAAATAGTTAGAACCTTGTCTGCAATAGGATAAAGACCTAAGAATATACTTGCAATGACATAGTTGCAAATAGTTGCAAGCGTTGTTAAGAAATATCATTGTATAAATATGTTCTCAAATTAAATGTTCCTGATCTATTTCCATCGATGCAGGGTTTATCAAATGGAATCGATTTATATAGATCAATGTATGTCTATATTTGGATAGTCTAGATGGTTTATCTTAGCAAACCATGAGCTTAGTGGAAGCTCATATAGATATACATGTATTTAATAAGGACTGGATACTGAACTAGACTCAATGTAGACCTCCAATAGATTTCTCATAAATCCATCAGTTGAGAGTCTTCATGAGTTGAGTAGTATTCATGGTCTTTAAACTTGAGCACCACGATGGGCTTATGAGTAATCTACCATACTTAGGTTCCACACATGTCAGAGACCTTTCATGGTCGAACCGCGGGGTGTCGTTGGGTATGATCCGATGCTTATGGAGTCCGGTGTGTGTAGATATGGGATCCGTCAGCTCATATGGGTGAGTTAAATATCCAGATGCTCTAAGATTGTATTCTAGAAAGTTTTATGGCCATAAGCATTTAACCCAGGAAAGAGTTTCCTGTGGAGTAAATAATATTGCAAATGAATTTGCATATATTATTTATTAGAATACGAATCAAAAGAGATAAGTTTATATGGTTGAGTAATAGGGGACTTGACATTATTGATCTATGTCTCCACTCTTTCAGGATATTACTGATGGAGAGATTGTACGAATATGGATTAACCTCAACTTGTATGGTTTAACTCGCCATTTTGTATTATCCATAACGTGTATGTGTAGGGCATCGGTTATGGACTTACAGAAATATTTCGTGAGACAAAATGGGTGTGAGCCTAAGGAGTCTCACTATATGAAATGTACGCGTTGAGCACGTGGGTAGCGTACCGGATCAAATTGTTCAATCTGGGAAGTTTTAGAAAATATGATTTTATTTCAGAGTCTCTCGGGGAGTAGCTAAGGTTTAATTGTTAAACCTAAAATTGTACCAAATGAAACTTGACACTTTTATCTACCTAGTGTATGTCTCAAATTGTGCCAATAATTTATATGGGTACTAAATTGGGTATTGGTTGATATAACTACCATTTAAATAAAATAATTATTATTTTGTTTAAATTAAATTAATTATTCACTCATTTACTTTAGAGTCTCTCAGGGAGTAACTAACGTTTAATTGTTAAACCTAAAATTATGTCAAGTGAGACTTAACACTTTTATCTACCTAGTGTATGTCTCAAATTGTGCCAATAATTTGTATGGATACTAATTTAAGTATTGTCAAATAAAATTTAAAATAAAGAAAAAAATTCAATAACTTTTGCTTTTGTTAACTGTTGACAAAAACAAAAATAATTAGGAAAAAACTTTAGTCTGAGAGAAAAATTATAAATTGTACCGAGAGTTGCTTCATACATTTTGAAAAATAAAAAGTTACTATTTTAACTTGTGGAAGTCCATTCGTTCCTAATTAGAATTGTTCAAAGCACGCTTTGAGGTCCCTAATCTCATTAGTGTAATGAGATTATTTTAATGTGTATTATATTTTCGCTGCATTGCATGTGAGACATGCAATTTTTAAATTACTTAAAATACACACATTCACCTCTAGCATAGTACAAATGAACACAGCACTAACAACTGCCACATAGGAAGACCATACGAAATTGAAGATGTAAGGCAAAAGATCTTCTAAGTTGATCAAACTGGATGGTAAGAATATTATTTGTATTGGGATTTGTGCTCACGCACCATCCCATTGTTGTATGAATATTTTATTTTATAATATTTATACAGTACATTACTTGTTAAATCGCTAATTATAATTATTAAATGGTTCAATACTTGTGATGCTATAGGCATTATATGATATGAAGGAGTTCAGATTTGGTCTAAAGAAGTTTAGATCAATGCTGAAAGTTAGCATCACTGAAAAACTATAAATGCTAAAAAGTTAGCATGTTATAATAATTAGTGAAGTCAGAAAGTTAGAACTCTGTCTGTAATGGAACAAAGACCTGAGAGTACACTAATAATAATATAATTGCAAGAGTTGCAATAGGTGCTAAGAAATGTTATTATATAAGTCTATTCTCAAATTATATGTTCCTAGTCTTAATTCACCGATGCAGGTCTGTCGATAGAATCCTTTTTCATAGACTAGTGTATACTATACCTAGATGGTCAAGATGGTTGTTTTTAGTTGACTATGAGCTTACTGGAAGTTCGTATAGCATACAAGTGTTCAATAAGGACTGAATACGGAACAAACTCAACGAGGACCTCAATAGACATCCCATAAAGCTGTTAATGAAATGTCCTCTTGAGTTTAGTAGTATACGTGGTCCTTTGACCTGAGTGCCACGGTGGACTTGTAAGTGATCCACCATGCTTTAGTTTCACACATGTCACAGACCTTTCTTGGTGTGACCGTTGAGTGTTGCTGTGTATAATCTAATGCTTATAGAGTCCGGTGTGTAGAGATATAGAATCTGTCAACTCACATGGATGAGTTATATATCCGAATACTTAGAGACTGTATCTTAGAAAGTTTTATAGCCATTAGCAACAAACCAAGAAAATGGGTTTCCTATAGGGTTAAACAATATATGCAAATAATAAACAATATTGCAAAGGTATTTGCATATATTATTTATCAAGATACGTGTCTGGAGATAAGTTCGCAGATGAGCACATAAGAATTTGATAGTAGTGATCTATATCCCCGTTCTTCCAGGATATAATTGGCGGAAGGATTATACGTATGTGCTATGACCTCAACTTGTATGGTCTACTGCACAGATTTGTAATATCCATGATGTGTGCATGGGGCATCGATCTCATAGTCTACTGCACAGATTTATAATATCCATGATGTGTGCATGGGGCATCGATCTCAGACTCACAAAATACTTCTATTTAACAAATCAAGAGTGGAGCTAGAGAGTTCCGCAATATAAAGTATACTCGTTGTGCAATAGAGCAGCGTACCAGATTAAATAGTTCAATCCAGAAAATTCTAGTAGACCAAACATTTACTTCGGTTTCCCTCCGGTCGTGCACGTGTCAAGACTTAAGAGTTAATTATATCAATTAGTTAACAATTAGTTGTTGACCAATGAAATATTGACACATGGCACATTGTGGGCTAATTATTGTTTGATTTGGTAATTACCAAAATGACTTTACTTGTTTGACAAATAATATCATTATTTTATTCATTAAAATGTTTATTAAATAAAATAATAATAATATATAATATTATTATTGAAGTCAAACAATTCATTTTTTATTTAAACTGGCATGTGTTTCTACTATGATTTAATATGATTGAATCATTTATTTAATATTGATTAAATGATATAATAAGAATAAATGGGTGGCACTTGTAAATGGTAGGCCTTAAAATGTTTCTTACTAATGAGAAAATGTTTCTCATTTGGCCTAGATTTAGGCCAAGTTCATCTAAAATATTTTTTATTTTGTTTTATTTTTATTTAGTTTATTGTAAACAATAATAAATAAAACACTAATAGCAAACATTGACCAAAATAATGGAGACCATCATGTAATTAAATGGGACAAGTGTTGTCCATTAAGTGAAAAACAAATAAATGAGCAATAGGTTGCCCAATTAGGTGAAGATATAGGGGTAAGGTATTTGGAGAGATAAGAGTGATAATTTGGCTATGTGTTAAGCAAAAAAAAACTCTCAAGTGTTGAGAGCTTAAAACACACTTCTTCTATTCTTCTTCTTTTGGCCACCTATACTATAAGGTAGAAACAAGGATTCAAGGGTTGAATTCTTTGTTGGAAAAGCTGTTATTCTAGCTTCCTCAAGCCCACCGTGTTGAGGAACTAGAATTGTGAATGACTTGCTTCAAGGTAAGTACTCTGGTTCAACCAAAGACCAAAGGCTTGTCAATGTAATAAATTCTCAATCTTTATGTAGTTTACATTTATGAGATAACATGTAAAACTTATTTGTGTTTATCATAAAGAAATTAGTATTCCGCTCATCCACTACTTATATATATATATATATATATATATATGATACGTATACATATTTGAATGATAGACACAAACTCACATGTATGCACCCTAGGTTTAAAATTACTCACAAAATGGTATCAGAGCTATTTTGAATTGATATTGGGTGTTTTTGAGTGTGAAATTATTGTTGGTGATGTTCTAGTGCTCAAATGGTGCATTGAAGATATTAAAATAGGTATACCAAAGATGGGGAGCATCGGAGCGCCGTGGCCATGACTGCTAATCATCGAGGCGCTGGGTAGTAGCACCGCGACACTGGGGCCTCCAGGCCTTAGCGCCACAGCGTTAGGCACTGAGGGCCTCAGAACACAGGTTCTGGAATTTGTGCCGCAGTGCTGGGGGCCTCCAAGCCTTGGCACCGCAGCGCTGGATGTTGAGTGCCGCAATGCCAGAAGCTAGGCATCGTGGTGCTAGAGGCTATGCCCCTCGGCGCTACCGCACAGTGAACCCAACAATGAGGCACCGACAACACTCATTCTAATTATGTTTTAAATTATTTAAATATTATTTTAATTATTGGCGGTTTATGAGATACAATAATAAGAGTTATTAGGTTGGTATTATAAACTGAGATCATTTTTTAGGTGTTGGTAAACACAATGGGAGCCTTACTAGTGGGGGTTAATTGTGCTAACATAAAATTTAATGTATGATTGAGAATTACCTCCTCATGGGATATGGATTAAGTCTTTGTGCCTAAAAAAAAAAGAGTAAAAATCTCTCTTAATCAGATTGAACAATATTATATTATGAGATATTATTTTATTGATGATCCGTCTTGTCAATACGGTATTAACCGGATCATATCAGTCTTTTCTAAGATCACTACAATATGAAAGAATTAGTCGATATGATTTAGACTATGCTGGTTAAACATGAGATGAGGCAAATATATACGAAAGTGTTACCTTAGATCGCTATAGTGTACAGGTAATATCGATAGCATATATTTTATCATTGACAAGTTAATCTAAAATACACTTACTCTAAATCGCTACAATGTGCGGATAAGGTGTTTTTAGTATAAAGAGTAAGACTAGCATGAGATACAATTGATAAAAATTGTCTACCGGTTGGATTTATAAAGGCTTAGATCACTACAGTGTATGGCCCGAGTAAAATTTCAATGGAATCTACTTCCCGTTGTATAGTTTAAAATAGTTTAAACTGTCGTTATCCCATTTTGAGAGATTGGAGAAATTATGTAAAACAGTGGGATGGCATTTTAAATTAAAAAATTGTATAAATGTTATACCCATGATTTAAAATACATTATTAGCGATTTAATAATATTTTTCGCTTACATCTCTAAATATTATTATATTTGACTTGTGTAAGCTAGGATGTCATCTTCAAATCCCTTGGTGCGTATACTGGATGCACACAACCTCAAAGGTGTCGAGAATTTCTCTAACTAGTACATGAATTTCAGAATTGTTCTGGATTCAGAAAGACTGGGATATGTTATTGACCAAAAGATGCCCAGAGGTGTTTCTAAGGATGCCACCAAGGAAGAAAATGTGACGTATCAGAAATGGTTGGATGACGATTTAAAAGTTAAGTTCTACATCCTCGCCTCTATATCCACTGAGCTGCAGAAGAAGCATGTCCGTATGGACAATGCTCATAGCATTATGCTCTATAGGGTCGCCAAAACACTGTTTCAGGCAATAACCGAGAGCAGTCCAGTGAATCCTGATGTTCTCCAGTTTTGAGCAATAACCTGGGGAACAGTTTAATTCTCCAGTCGTTGCTTAGGTCATATGTACAGTTTATCATAAACTTCAATATGCAAGGAATAGCCCCTACTTATGCTGATCTTCACAACATACTGAAGACAACGGATGAGGACATGCATAAAGGATACTCGGCCCTCCTTATTCATGGTGCTTCGTCTTCAACCCTGAGGGTTTCTGGGAAGTCCAAAGGGAAGAAGAAAAAGAAGGTGAGGTAGACACCCAAGATAAGTTCTCAGCGGCAATAGATATCCAAGCCACTAGAGAAACTGAAAGCGAAAAGGAAATGCTTCACTGCGGTGGGGATGAGCATTGAAAATGCAACTACCCCAAATAATTTGTCATTGTAAAAAAGACTCTTTTAGGTATTATCTTTCTCATTATTGACCTTTCTTTAGCATTTTATGCTAGTATTAGCTGGGTATTAGATACCGAAAGTTATTCTCATATCTGTAATATGTTGCAAGGTCTGAAAGAAGTTAGATTGCTTCAGCCAGAAGAGGTGCAGCTTCGAGTAGGAAATGATGATCTCCTACGAGTCGAGGCTGTAGGACATTATGATTTGATTCTTCTTTGTAATAAAATCGTTGTACTTTATAATTGTTATTTTGTACCTGCTATGATCAGACAGATTATCTCTCTTCCTGTACTTGACAGTGAAGAGCATCATATGCATATTAAGAATCGTTCTTTATATTTATGTGATATGTTTAATATTTTATTAGCTGAGTGTCAGTTAGTTAATGGGCATTATGTTTTGGATACAACAAGAAATATCATGAATGTACAAGATATCACTAGTAGTAATGCAAAAGCTTTAAATGATGCTGAATTATGGCATATGAGATTGGGTCATATATGTGTGAGACACATAACCCGTCTGGCTAAGGATAGTCGAATGGCTGATGTAACCATAGAACCTTACCCAATTTGTGAATCTTGTATTCAAGAGAAAATGACTAAATCTCCATTCACTGATGTTGGACATCATGCCACTGACTTATTGGAACTAGTACATAATGATGTATGTGGTCCAATGAATTATGCTGCAATGGGTGGATTTTGATACTTTGTTACCTTTATCGATGATTTGTCATAATACGGGTATGTGTTTCTTATAAAACACAAGTCAGAAACCTTTGAAAAGTTTAAAGAGTTCAAACTTAAAGTAGAGAAACAAACTGGAATGTATGTCAAATGCCTTCGATCGATCTAGGCAATAAGTATATGAGATGTGAATTCTCTGATTATTTAAATAAGAATGAGATTCTAGCTCAATATAGTCCTTTAGGTACTCCATAACACAATGATGTGTCAGAGATGAGAAATCAGACTTTATTAGATATGGTTCGATCGATGATGAGCTTCATCGATATACCTGAATATCTTTGGGTTATGCTCTAGAAACTACTACTTATATATTGAATAGAGTTCTATCTAAAGTTATTCCAACCACTCTACATGAGATGTTGAATGGAAAGAAATCAAGTTTTGAATACTTAAAGATTTAGGGTTATCTTGCTTACGTAAAAGTTATGCAATATAATAAACTTACACCTAAGGGGTACAAGTACCGGTTAGTTGGGTATCCTAAGAATTCAATGGGATACCAATTCTATGATCTCGAGGAGCGAAATGTGTTTGTTTCTCGATATGCCACTTTCCTTAAGAAAGAGTTTCTCATGGATTATGGAGGTTATAAAAAGATTGTACTTGATGAAGCCAATCAAAACGAACATGAACTCGAGATAGAACCTCAAAATTAGTTGAGCGGAATACCTTTAACACACCCTCCACGTAGGTCCAAAAAGATGTCCCACCTACTAGGTATGGTTAGATACTTGAAGGTGCACTTGGATTTTTCTTAGTGGAAGAAAATGATCCTTTAACCTATAAGGATGTGATGTTAGACATCGACTCGAAAAAGTGGCAAGAAGTCATAAAATTCAAAATTGACTCAATTCATCACAATCAAGTTAGGGACTTGATTGCGCTTCCCGAAGGAATAGTTCCTATCAATTATAAATGGATTTACAAGTGAAAGTGTGGACCCAATGAGAAGGTAGAGACCTTCAAAGCTCGACTGGTTGCAAAAGATTATTCTCAATGATCTGACATCGATTATAAGGAAACCTTTGCACCAGTAGCAACGTTAAAGTCAATATGAATTTTATTGGTTATTGTTACATAATATAACCATAAGATATGGCAAATGAATGTAAAAACGGCATTCCTGAATGGGTATCTCGAGGAAGAGATGTACATGGAACAGCCTGAAGGTTTTGCATCCAACCTATCCAAGGGTTTAGTATACAAACTGAAGAAGTCCATTTATAGGCTTAAGCAAGCTTCTCGGAATTGAAACCTTCGTTTTGATAAGGTAATTAAAGGGTTCCGTTTCATCAAAAACGATGAGGAACCATGTGAATAAAAAGGTCAGTTGGAGCATGATTGCATTCTTAATTCTCTATGTGGATGATATACTGATCATTAGGAATGATATCGGTATGTTACAATCAGTCAAGAGTTATTTAAACAAAGACGTCTCCATGAAGAACTTGGGAGAGGCTTCTTATAAACTGAGTATAAAGCTTTATCGAGATAGAGCTAAGAAGCTGCTAGGACTCTCCCAATCATTATACATCGATAGTGTCCTTGAAAGGTATAATTTTACTAACTGTAAGATAGCTAATGTATGTTTTAGACATGGCATTTATCTTTTGAGGAGAACGTCTCCTCAGACGTAAAATGAAAGAGTAAGAATGTTTAAGATACCATATGCATCAGCTGTAGGTAGCTTGATGTATGTTATGATGTGCATAAGACCTGACATCAGCATGGCTGTAAATGTTACTAGCTGGTATCAATCTGATCTAGGAGAAAGCCATTGGATGGCAATCAAACATATCCTTAAATACCATAAAGGTACAAAGGATAAGTTTCTCATTTATAGAGAAAGTGACTTATAGGTTAGGGGATACATAGATTCGAACTTCCAGTTTGATTCAAATGATAAAAAGTCTACATCTAGATATGTATTTATCCTCAATGATACTGTAGTGAGTTGGAACAGCACTAAACAAGGATCCACAGCTGATTCAACAATTGAAGCAGAATATATTGTAGCCTCTGAGGCAACAAAGAAAGCAGTATGGATATGCAAGTTTATCCCCAAGCTCGGGATTGTCCCAAGTTCGATGGATCTTATTCCTTTATTCTGTGACAATAATGGAGCCATTACACAAGCAAAAGAGCCAAGAGCGCACCAGAGATATAAATATGTGAAGAAGAAATATCACATAATTAGAGAAATCTTAACTATGAGAGATGTAATAATTTGTAGAGTTGACTCTATAAATAATGTAGTGGACCCACTGAATAAGACCTTAACTCCAAAGGTATTTAAGAAACACGTGGAGTCTATGGTATAAGATACCACTATGAATAGCACTAGAGCAAGTGGAAGTTGTACTTATATGTCATCCCATTATTGTATGAATTTTTTATTTTATAATATTTATACAGTACATTACTTTGTTAAATTGCTAATTACAATTATTAAATATGTTTAATATTTGTGACGCTATAAACATTATATGATCTGAAAGAGTTCAGATTTGGTCTAAAAATGTTTAGATCAATGCTAAGAGTTAGTATCACTGAAAAACTATAAATGCTAAAGAGTTAACATGTTATAATAATTAGTGAAGTCTAAAAGTTAAAACTCTGTCTGTAATGGAACAAAGACCTGAGAGTACACTAATAATAATATAATTGCAAGAGTTGCAATAGGTACTAAAGAATGTTATTATATAAGTCTATTCTCAAATTATATATTCCTAGTCTTAATTCACTGATGCAGGTCTGTCGATGGAATCGTTTTTCATAGACTAGTGTATACTATACCTAGATGGTCAAGATGGTTATTTTTAGTTGACCATGAGCTTACTGGAAGTTCGTATAGCATACAAGTGTTCAACAAGGATTGAATACTGAACAAACTCAATGAGGACCTCAATAGACATCCCATGAAGCCGTTAATGAAATGTCCTTTCGAGTTGAGTAGTATACGTGGTCCTTTGACCTGAGTGCCACTGGACTTGTAAGTGATCCACCATGCTTTGGTTCCACACATGTTACAGACCTTTCATGGTGTGACCGCTGGGTATCACTGGGTATGATCCGATACTTATGGAGTCTGGTGTGTACAGATATAAAATTTGTTAGCTCACATGGATGAGTTATATATCCAGATACGCAAAGACTGTATCTTAAAAAGTTTTATAGCCATAAGCAACAAACCCAGGAAAAGGGTTTCCCATAGGGCTAAACAATATATGTAAACAATATTGCAAATGTGTTTACATATATTGTTTATCAAGATACATGTCTGGAGATACGTTCGCGGATGAGCACATATAGATTTGACGGTAGTGATCTATATCCCAGCTCTTCCAGAATATAATTGGCAGAAAGATTATACGTATGTGCTATGACCTAAACTTATACAGTCTACTGCACTGATTTGTAATATCCATGATGTGTGTGTGGGGCGTCGATCTTGAACTCACAGAATAGTTCTATTTGACAAATTGGGAGTAGACCTAGAGAGTCCTATAGGTACTCCGGTTCAACCAAATGCCAAAGGCTTGTCAATGTAATAAATTCTCAATCTTTATGTAGTTTACATTTATGACATAACATGTAAAACTTATTTGTGTTTATCATAAGGAAATTAGTATTCCACTCATCCACTACGCATATATGTATATGATACGTATGCATATTTGAATGATAGACACAAACCTACATGCATGCACCCTATATTTAAAATCACTCATACTTTTAACCCCTTGGAATGCTTTGCTTATGAGAATATTCTACTTCTAAAAGCATGCGTTATTTGAGTTATGATTTCTTTAAAGTGGATTGTCACTTTATATGCAATATATAGGCTTATTACAACCTTTTTATGAATTAATAAAGAAATATACTTTTTGAGTGTTTGTTTATGAGTAAAATATACAACTAGAAAATTTGGCATGGTTAATTAGCAACAACAGCATCTCTGATTAAAAAGTGTCATATAATCATATAAGCATAATGAGGTGTAATTTGAAAGATCCTTAAACTGATTGGCAAACTAAAATGTGAAAAATTGCTTCTCGCAATGAACATCAGTATAGAGTAACATGCAAAGAATCAAAACATGATTTGAGGTGTCTTTGGATACATGACACACGTCATTGAAGGAACAAAATATGAAAATAAAAAATGAAAAAGTATGTCTAGGTAAGTGAAAACCTGGTCAGTGAAGGAATGCTGTTTGGAACTTAGAGTATTATGATTATGGATATCTCTGGGTAGATGACAACATAGTCATCAAAAGAACATCCCAACGAGAGCATTTTGGGGATAATTATGGGTAAATGATAAGCTAGTGACTGAAAGGATATCCTTATAAGATAGTTTTCGAGGTTGAACTATTGATAGTAAATAAAAAGTTTTCTGTTTAATAAATAAACACAGTAGAAGTTAGATCATTTTGTTCATAATTACATGTATAGGGATAGAAGATTTTCTCAATTCCTTGCCATAGTGGATCTTGAATTGACTGGCTGTAATCTTCTCTACTATCATCAATCTTCAAACTTAATACGTACGAGCGCATGAATCTTTCTTTAATCTCTAAAATCACTAATACCCAAATCAGAGAGAATGATATTAACTAAATTCTTTTTCCACATAAGAATACATAAAAGAAATTTTTCTAGTTATGATTGTTTTTTTGTTCTATTTCATTATTACCCCATACCTCCCATATATATAAGAATCTCCCTTGGATATTTAAAATTAGATTAGGATTAGGAAATTATAGTTTGATTAGGATTTGAGCTAGTAGAGGTACTGCAAAACTCATAGGCTTTCTAACTCCAACTTAAAAGGCCTAGTTCTTATTATCTCATAATACACCAATTTTCTAAGTTAACCCCGGGTTATTCTATTAAAAGTCAAGGGATGTACTATAATAACCCATGTTATAAAGTAAAAGCTCATTTAATTAAATTGAGCTTGGTTTTTAGACCAATAATAATCACTTAATTAACCCTCTAATTAATATCCATAATTAAAGCTAAGCCATGAAAAAAATATCTTGCCTCTTTAGTTATTTATTTGCCCCTAAGTCACTGAATGTTCTAGTGATCACTTTTAATATATCTATATTTGTAAATAAATTTACAAATAAATATTATTATTCAATAAATAATTTATTGAATAAACTGCAGCCACAAATTCAAATGATCAAATACTACAAATAGCTTAGGTAGACATATTTTTTAGATTCCATCTTGCAAATATATGTTCATACGACCCATAAAATTATATCTCCAAGATATCGAGATTTTGACCATTTATATGGATCTCACTCCATGGTAACTCAAAAAATATAACGCATGAATATAAGTTCATTATTTGCTTAGAATTAAGATTAATCGAGCTTATTAAAGCTTTTACGAATCAAGATAAATGACATTTAGTTAACCTAGTCAAAGTTCACAATAGTCTCGTTCAATGTAACATATACATTAGTTTTTCTACTCGAAGTCTCTACTTTGATGATCAAGGTAAATCATCCACTAAAAGTAGAAAAACTACAACTTTACATAATGAAATGCCATTTTTTTATTAATGGTTGTGAACTAGATTTAATTTATAAAGAACTTGTGGTCTATACCTTCTGTATTAACATCATATGCCTAATACATAAATTATATACTTTATAAATATAGGCTTAATAATGTATGCTCAATTATATGTATGAATAAACTTTTATTAATCAAATAAAATGTTATTTCATATGCTTTAAGGGCATAAATAACATTATATGTCTAACATGAACATCTTTAGTAAATGACAACTTAGTCGTTAAAGGACTGGTCCATACAAGGACAAGATTATAAAATCATCTTTGGGCAAATGGAAGTGAGACCATTGAAAGAATGCTATTAGAAACAAAAGCAAAGTGAATCCTAATAATAGAGATACTATCTAAATCACCAACAATAACCTAAACAAGACTATCTATGACATTAGTATTTGAAAGTGATAAGTGGCAATTTTAGGCAATAAAATAATAAACCTTTGGTAGATGAATTTGCTAATCAATGGACATTAACAAGTGAAGGGAACAACAACTTTATGATTGGCTCTCTTGGGCAGTCAATTCATTTATAAATGAATTGTATATGTGATCATTTTTATTGCTCATTCGAAACAAGAGAAAAGAAAATAAGGTTTTTGTTTTGATTGGTTTAAGTTGAAAGAAGTTTTTTTTCCCCCTACTTTAAAGTAAAAAAGAGAAAAAGAAAAAAGAAATTAAGAGGAAAATGGAAAAAGAAAAAAGAAAAAGAGTCAAACGAAGGAAGAAAAAAAAGTATATAAAGAAAGAAAGGTCGGGAGAGAGAATAGAAAAATGAGTAAAAGAAAATTTTTGTGGAAACATGTTTGAGTACTTAAATTTATATCCAGTGATTCAACAGATAAAAGTTTTACAATATCAGAGTATTTATGTTTCAGATTTATGATACAATGAGTCCTAATAATATATTTTATTACTCTATGATTTAGGAATTGTACAAGTAGTTGATAACCCCCAAGATCCAGATCCAACTTAAGATTAGCACTTTTTGTGAGTGGATATCAATATATATAGTTTATATATTTTTTATATAACAATTTATGATTTAATTACACGTTATTAGATTTTTATTATCCATGATTTATTTTTAGATAGACAATTTTTTATGCTAATTATCTATATTTAGAAATGCTTTCAAAGTTTATTATATTATAGCTTATAATTATGTTAAGTACAGAAATTTTAATTTAGAATAATTATACTTCTACAATATTATATTATAATTTTTGAACCCCCAAATACGCATCCTCCCTTTAGTTTAGTTTGCTCTGCACATGCATTAGACCAGTTTAGTTTGTTATAAGCAAGTGATGCAGCATTCCATTGGTGTAGTTTAATTTTCCCCAGGTACAAGTTTGGTGTAGTTTTAAATATATATATATATGTATATACAATATATATTTATTCTCATTATTATGTTATATGTGATCAGTTTTAGCACAGATTTTATGACAATTTATGCTTTTAAATTTTCATATTTCTAGTATTATGTTATGATTTTTAATACAAATTTTATAATAGCTCATGTTTTTAGTGTGAGTTTATTGATTACTCAGTATATAGTTTAATGATTATTTTATATTATAAATTTATACGTGTATATTAGATATATATTATTTATTATCAAATTATTATTAAAATGCTATTATTTATAGTACATATAAATTATATAATTTTTTTTCAAACTATGTCTACTCATTGGCCATAAGCTCATTCTTTTTCTATTTTTCCCTTATTTTTTTAGGTTGTTGTATGGAATCGTACAATTTTATATAGTCTTCACATTTTGATGTTGGTTCATGACACGCATAGCTGCATGAGCTGTTATGTTTTGTATATTTGTGTACAAGTGTACATTTTTATTGAGGTATATAGCATTATTATATCAGATGTAATGAATATAGAGTATGTTAGTCTTATATCATCGCAGGATTTGCCTCGAATTCTGAGGAAAGCTCGAGACGGGTCCTGTCAGGTTTGTATCAGAGCACGATTTTAGATTCTGTAAACCATAACATATGCATACATATTAGAGACATTTTAAAGCATTTGATAAATTTTCATCATGTTTGGCCAACCTCACACGAAACCTATACCTTAACTGGGATCTTCCTTAGTACTGGAGAGAAAGAAGAAGCTTATTATAGAGAAGATAGCTGAGTCAGTCTTTCTTGAATCCAAACATTAAACTAAATATAATCTTATTATAGAGCAAATGCACCCTTAGCTAGTGCCAAAACCTGAGATAAATTCTATACATGGACAGCTTGATAAAGCCATATTATAGTAGCCTATAGACAGGTTTTCTCAATTAGTTACAATTACAGTAGAGAGAGAGAACACGATAGAGCGTGTTTGTAGTTAGGGCAGCACTATAGAGTCGATGATGTAGAGTTATGACTAACTAGACTAGAGTAGATATTTAATGTTATAAGATGTAATGATGATGAGAAGATTTCATTTGCCATATTTTTGCTTAAGGGTGGAACATACATCGATAGACATCAGTTTCACACAGATGTGGAGGAATGATTAGTTGAGTTGATTTTTATAATAAGAGTAATACTAAATTCTTTCTCATAGTTTGCTAAGACATCAAGACTAATAAGTTCTTGAAATTGAAGCAAGGATTGATGACTATTGAGGATTATGAAAACTGATTTATGAAGTTATTGAGATTTGTTTCATATGCAATGCAGAATAAGAGGGATAAATGTAAGAGATCTGAACAAGGCCTTAGAGGTAATATCAAGATAGCAATAACTGCCGCGGGGCATAATGAGTTTAGTGAATTAGTATGGGCTACAATAAAGGTTAAGAGAAATTTGACAGATACATGCAAAGCTTAATCATCCAAGCCGAAGTAAAGTAAAGGTTAGCTAGCTAGTGAATCCAATAGTAGTGGGATGCCTAGGAGATAGACAACCCATATAGAATATTCAAGTAGTCAATAGCATTAAAGGGCAGAGAGAGAGTTCTAGTTAGATTTTTTGCACCTTAGCTTATAGGAGGCAATATAGGGAGTTAGAGGCCTTATGGTAATAGCCATGCCAATATTATTATTGGTTGATAGTATATTATAAATATGTATTATTAAAGTGGATAGTAATGAAATAGTAACATATTTAATTTCTCTTGATATATATATATGATTTTGTTGCAATACTTAGGATATAATGGTTAGCTAATCACCATACTATTGTTGACTACCCAAAATGAGGTTATATTCATAAGATGTGGAGAGCCTGATATTACTTTTTAGTAAAAAGCGCAAGTTCTTTTAACTTATGTTATATTTGCTATGACTGTCAGTCGATTGCTTAGAAAATAATGCTTAGTTTATTTAGCTTATGTCATTGATACCAGAGTTAATGGAGTCAAATTAGAAGACATTTCTATGGTCAGAGATTCTTCAAATGCATTTTTTAAAGATATTCCAGGTTTGCCATCAAATAGAGAGACTAATTTTTGGTATTAATTTGGTTCCAGACACAACATCTATCTCCAAAACACCATACAAAATGGCCTCTTTAAATTTAAAAGAATTAAAGACTCAGTTACAAGAACTGATAATAAGTGTATCATTAGACTTAGTGTATCATCATATAGAGCATCAATGTTGTTTGTTAAAAAGAAGGATGGAACCTTGGGGTATGTATTGATTTCGAGAGCTAGATAAAGTCACCATATGCAACCAATATCAACTTTCTCGCATTAATGATTTATTTAATCAACTATAGGGTCAAAACATTTTCTCGGAGGTTAATTTGTATCATCAGTTGAAGATCAGAGATGCTGATGTGTCTAGGAACACCCTCAAAACTCTATACAAGCATTATGAGTTCTTGGTAATGCAATTTACATTGACTAATACTCCAACTGTATTCATGGATCTTAAGAACATAGTGTTTTATCCTTATATGGATCGGTTTATTATAATATTTATTGATGACATTTGTATTTATTCATATGGTATATAGGAGCATGGAAAGAATTTGAGTGTAGTGTTACAAACTTTAAGAGAGAAGCAGTTATATATTATCAACAAATGTCAGCTCTGGCTCGACAGAGTTACATTTTTAGGTCTTGTGATCTCTGTTCATGGAATTTATATGAATCCTCATATAACTAAAGTTGTGGTAAATTGAGAGCGACCAGCCAGTATGACAGAAGTTAGAAGTTTATTTAGGTTGGTAGATGATTATTAAACATTGTTTAAGACTATCTAAGATTGTTGTACCATTGATAAAACTGATTAAAAGAATGTAAAATTTGAATGAACATATGAATGTGAGAACAGTGTTCAAGAAACTCAAAAAGAAATTGACTTTAGCTCTTGTTCTTATATTTTTATTAAAGACTGAAGAATATATTATTTACAATGATGCTTCTAAACAAAGATTAGGTTGTGTGCTAATGCAACATTGGAAGGTGATAACTTATACTTCTAAGTAGCATAAGAAGCATGAGTTGAATTATCTAACCCATTATTTAGAGTAATAGCAGTAATGTTTGCATTGAAGACTTAGAGACATTATTTATATAATGTTACAAGTCAGATCTTCACTAATTATAAGAGTTTGAATTATTTGTTCACACAGAAAGACTTGAATTTAGAGGACTGAGTTAGACCTATCTTGATTGATTAGATTCGGGAATTACAAGATAAGTATTTTAATTTAGTTAAACTTAAGCAAGAATTAAAGGGATAAAATGCAGACTGATTTATTGTTTAAAGTTGAAGAAAAATTAGTTCTAGGTAACAGGTTTTGTGTTTTGAATAACTGAGAGTTAAAAATTCATATTTTAGAAGAAACTTATAGTTCAGTTTATGTTATGCATCCTGGCAGCACAAAGATGTATCCTACTCTAAGAGAGCATTACTGGTGGCAAAGTATGAAAAGAGAGATTGCAAAGTTTATATCTCACTGCTTGACTTGTTAGCAGGTTAAAGCAAAACATCAGAGACCAACAAAGACTATCTCAGCCACTTTTAATTCCTAAATCGAAGTGAGAACTCACTATAAATTTTTTTATTGGGCTTTCACTACTTAGAATGGTCATGATAGTATTTGGGTGATTGTTGGTTGACTCACAAAGTTTGCTCATTTCTTACCTTATAAGATTTCATATTCATTAGACAAATTGACACATTTGTATGTGAGTGAGATTGTATAATTTCATGGGCCTCCAGTATCTACTATATCAAATAGAGATTACTTGATTCACTTCTAGATTCTAGTCTAACTTATAGAAGGCTTGAGAACTAAGTTAAATTTTAGTTCAACTTTTCATCCCTAAATAGATGAGTAATCAAAGAGGACAATATAGATATTGGAAGACATGCTTAGAACCTGTATGTTACAGCTTAAGGGAAATTGGGATAATCATTTATCATTGGTGAAATATGCTTAAAATAATAGTTATCAGTCTAGTATCCAAATGGCACCATATGAGGCTTTGTATAGAAGAAAAAAAAGGTAGAACTTTACTTTATTGGGATGCGGTTGAAAAGAGAAAACTATTGGGTCTAGAGATTATTTAGGCCACTAACAAGAATATCAGTATTATTAAATAGAGACTTAAGGTAGCTCAAGACAAATAAAAGATTTATGTAAATAACATCATCGACAGCTTAAGTTTGCAATGGGTGATAAATTTTTCTTACGAATATATCTATAATAGTGTGTGCTTCATCTTGGCAGATAGGGAAAACTAAGTTCTTAATATCTTTGGCAGTATGAGATTGTTTAAAGGGTTACCATGTGATGCGATATTTTTACATCTTAAAATTGAGTGCAAGTATACACTATCGTATACAAGTAATAAAGGGACAAAATAGTCGAATGTCGAACCCACAGGGATGATTTCTACGTTTTAACCAAGTACTAAAATTATGTCTTTCTAATAATTATTCAAAAAAATAAAAAATCTAAGAATTAATGTAAAAAAATATAAAAGTAATGACACAATGTAAAGAGAATTAGGTGATAGCAATATAGAGAAAACCTAGGGTCAATACTATCCCTTAATATGCTTTCTAATAATTAATCCTCTAATATTTAACTCTCTTAGTCTTTGTTATTGATCAAGACACTAATATATTCACAAGCCTCTTCCAAGGTCATAGAAGTATACCTTAATTTACCAAATACCTATAGTTCTATGGTACTTGTCATAAATTAAGATTCATTAAGATAAAGTCTTATTGATCATACATGCCAATTGGGTATATTTCTATCCTAAATTGAAACTTGCATACGCAATATTGAATGTTACTCTACAATTATGCATCAAATTACCTAAGTCTAAAAATAATGATTCCTCTTCCAAGTTTATAAAAAATATTACTAATTCATTCACCATATATTGACTAGATATATTGAAGCATTAAAAATAAGTAATTTGAAGAACAAAGAACTAAGTTTATTAAATATTAAAAAGATAAGGCAGTTAAGCGCACATATTGAGTTCAAGTATTAACCTTAGAAAGAAAATTTAGTTCATGGCTATAAAAGAACAGCAGCAAAAATTATAAGAAATCATGATAGAATCAATAGCAAACCGATATAGATGTTGAATTGCTCTTAATTGTGCTACCTAAGCAATCTATGGTTACTTTAATTAAACTCTAATTGCTCTTTAAGACTTGTGCTCTGTATTTTTGATGTTCTTGAATGCTTTTGGATGCTTTTTAAAGGCTAGGAGCAAGTGGCTTTTTATAGGGATTGATATGAGCTTGAAAATCTCAATTCTCGTCGGATTAAGACTCATACTACCGTTGGGGCACTAGGCTGCTGTTGCTATGGAGCTGGGTGTAAACGGCCTCACTATTAGAGCGATGAGATGTTGGCGCTGAAGCGCTGGAAAGATGGCGCTGGGGTGCCAGTCTGTGACTTACACATGTTATTTTTTCTGCTTTTCTTATTTTGATCATGATTCCAGGGCTGGGGCGAAAATCCTTGTAGCGCTAGGGCGACAGATCAGTATTTTAAAAAGTTTGCATTTTAGTTATAGTTTTTGCTCCTTTTGCATCCTTTCTTTAAATTTCGTTTGAGTCTCTATAAATAACAATAATGCACATAAATAGCTATTTATTCTCATAAAATATCAAAATAAAAATATAAAAGAATATATAACAAATATGCCCTTATTAAATTCTCCCAAACTTAAACACTTGCTTGTCTTCAAGCAATAAAATAAAATCAAGAGAGAAATAAAAGGGTTATACTTGACTTAAATAACAAATAAATAAAACAAAACAAAATATGCTAGATTAGTAAGATGATCAAAATAATTGTCTCAAAAGCTGTTTAAATGGCACAAATCCTTAAGGTAGATAAATAACTATTAACAATTCTAATTATCTCTATTTAGTCCTTCATTCTTCCTCAAAGATAATCACCATGTGTGTGTGTGCAAGTAGCAAACAATAGCTAAAATCATATTATGATTTACTTTATACTTTAGTTTGTACATAAAAGATGATGTCTCGGTATTTAATTTGTATAATAACACTTCCATAGGCTTGTCTTTACGACCATTCTCCATTAATATAGAAAATTACATGTCTAGGGATCTATTTAGGACTTTACTTAGCTTATAATGTAGGGCTAAGGTCAAGGTAGGATAAAAGGATAAACAATTTAGGTTCAAGTTACACCATGAACACTTAAACTTTACCTAGAAACTTCTTGATCTTTCTTTTCCTTGTATTATCTTTTCTCCCAAACTTATTATTTTTTCCATCTTTCTTTTCAACCTTTATTTTTCAAAGAATTTCTTCTTTTCTTAAGTTGGGGGTATTTTTCTTTCTCTCTTTTTTTTCTTAATACCCCCAAAATTAGATTGACAAATATCATCCAAACTTATTTTTCTCATATCACCACAACCGTTTCCTTTCAAGAGTATTTCTAAGCAAATGCAAGGTTTATAGTGTTACGGGTAAATTTCTGGATAAGTAAACTTTAAGTCTTGGGCTTGTAATGTGATTAAACCAAAAAATGGATAATTAGGGTACTAGGGATAAATATACAGTTAAGGTAGGCTAAAAAGGCTCAATCGGTCCAAAGATGGCCAAATGTCATTTTTCTATTCATGTGTTTCCTAGGATTTCGCCTCGAGTAGTAACTAAAGACAAGTTCTAGAGTGTCGGTCTTTTGAGACTGTGGTGTACTCCCTAAAGCATAAGTATCTCTAAGTAATAGTTATAACCATTCATGCTAATAAAGTGCTAAAAAAGAATTGTGATTATAAATAAGGTCAATCTTGTTCCTAAACTTAGATAACAAAAATTGTCTCAAGTATCTATCATTCTCTAGGGATTTGTGAAAAAGAAATTCAACTATGTATTCTTTTTCTAAACATAAACTAATGATCATCTATAAAAAATTAATTAACTAAAACAAAAAATTTAACCCACAAAAACAACCACTCAAATTATGGAGCAAAGCAAACATAAGAAAGTATTTTTTACCCCCAAACTTAATTTACACATTGTCCCCAATGTCGAAAAATAAAGAATTGAAAGTAAGAGACTTCCTTATTCAAATTTTGCTACAGTGTTGAATTTTTATCGCTGAAGCCACATTTTGGCATTAACGCGATAATTGTCTGTCGCTGCAGTGCTATAGGCTTGTTTTGTAATGCTTACTAAAATTACTGCCAGAGCGATAGCTTATGTACCACAGAGGCGATACTAACTTCGAAGCTTTTTTGCTGCAGCGCTAAACTTCTTGGGTTGTTTTTTTTAAGGCTTAAGAAAATAATAATAATAATACTTACCTTGGCTTGCCTCCCAAGTAGCGTTTGATTTAACGTCGTCGGCTTAACAGGGCTTCCTATTCTCTTATAGTGGATCAAAGGTGTTGATGAAGCCATTTGTATAAGTGATCTTATTGGTTTTCTTCTTTTTCGGCTTTTATATTTTTGCAATTAAACCCTGGGCAGTATCTTTTACTGTATTCTCCTTATGTCTCTCTTGAAAGACTTTAATTTTAGACAGGGGTAGTGGCTATTCCTTTTTTTTCTCTTTACTTGCTTCATCGAGGTGCTGCTCCTTCTTCTTCTTTCTTGCCTTCCTATACTTTAATACTCTTTTTTGAATATGAGGATCCAATGTCTTCATATCTTTGGTTTGCTTCACGTTTGGGTACACTACATTAATGCAGAAACAATCTTCATTTTCAGTCGGTAACTTGATCTCCTTGAAGACCTTAAAAGTGATTGTGTCCTCTTGTATCCTCATGACCAACTCCCATTTTTTGCACATCAATGATTATTCTTCCAATGGCTAGGAAGAGTCTTCCAAGGATGATCAAAATCTCTTTGTCTTCTTCCATGTCCAAAATGATAAAATCGATACAAAAGATGAATTTATCAACTTTAACCAACACATCTTCAATGATTCCCTTAGGATATGTGAGAGAGTGGTCTGCTAGTTAGAGTGTGATATTTGTTGGTTTGACTTCTCTCAATCCCAATATTTTGTACACGGACAGTGGCATAAGATTGATGCTAGCTCCTAGATAACAAAGTGCTTTCCTAAAATCATAATTTCCAATTGAGCATGGTATAGTGAAGCTTTTAGGATCTTTAAGTTTTGGAGATAGCTTCTTTAGAATGATGGCGCTACACTCCTCCGTTAGGGTTACAGTCTTGAAGTCATCTATTATTTTCTTCTTTGATAGAATATCCTTCATGAATCTCACATAGCTCAGTATTTGCTCCAGTGCATATGCAAAATGAAGATTAATATGTAATTTCTTAAAAGCATCAAGAAATCTAAAAAATTGCTTATCTACTTTCTTTTTTTGTAGCCTTTGAAGAAATTGAGGTAAAGCAGTGATTGACTGTGTGGGTTGCTTCTACGAGTTGCTACTGGTATCTTCTATTATATTTTCACTTTTCTATTCTTGTACTTGAATACTAATTTCTATACTTTTCTGTGTTTCAGCACTTTTTTCTTAATCTCTTAGTTACCGAAATCTCTGGGGAAATGACATAGGTGGTCTATATGGTTGCACATCATCTTGCTGGACCACTGTTTCTCTTTCTTTCTCCTTCATCTCTGAAAGCTTTGGTTGAAGTGTGTTGTCATGTAAGATTTTACCACATCTTAAGGAGATGGCTTGACACTGCTCTACATTTCCTTTTGGATTGACTTCAGTGTTGCTTGGTATAGTTCCTTAAGGGCGATTGTTCATTACTGCAATGAGTTATCCTACTTGATTCTCCAAGGCTCTAAATGAAGCTGCTTGAATTTTGAAGAAGTACATCCATTTTCTTCATGTATTGTAAGAACATGTCTTCTATGTTTGGTTTTTTCTCTTGCTGGTTTTGTGGTTGAAATCCAAAAAGAGCTTTGGAATGCTACCATTGAGTATTATTGCTCCATGAGAAGTTGGGGTGATTTCTCCATCTAGGACTATAGAAATTTGAGTTGGGGTTATTGCGGTTGAAGTCCTCTATATATTGAGCAGTCTCCATGCAATATCCAATAGCATGATTGCCTCCACAGAAATCGCAAGTGATTGGTTGACTTTTGACAGCATTAACTCCCAAGTTGCTTAATTGTTTGGTCAGGAGGTTGACTTGGGCGGATAATGTGGTCAAAGTGTCTACTTCATGTAGCCCAGCTATCTTTCTTGTGGTTGACCTTTCGGTGGGCCATTGATAGAAATTAGATGCCATCTCATCTAGTAGATTATACTCTTCATCGCTAGATTTGTTCATGAGTGCTCCTCTAGCTACAACATCTATTTTTGTTCTGAATTGACTACCTAATCTATTATAGAATGTTTGTACAAGCAATCACTTCAGAATTTTATGATGAGGACATTTTCTTTGCATATCTTTGTATCTCTCTCATGCCTCATAAAGAGATTCTCCATCTAATTGTAGGAATGATGTGATGTTGTTCCTCATCTTGGCAGTTTTAGCAGGTGGAAAGAATTTGGCGTGGAACTTTTGTGCAAGATAATTCCATGTAGTATGAATCCAGATGGAAGTGATAGCAGCCAATTTTTTGCCTTATCTCTCAAGGAAAAAGGAAACAATCTTAGTCGGATTGTATCATCGGACACCCCATTATACTTGAATATATCATATATCTCCAAAATGTTGATGATGTACATATTTTGATCGTCATTAGGCAGTCCACTAAATTGTACCGAATCTTTGAGCATTTGAATCATGCTTAACTTGATCTCGAAGTTGTTAGCTTAAACAGTTGGTCTTTGAATGCTTGAATGGATTCCATTGACAAGGGGAACAGCATATTCCCTTAGTGGTCTAACTTCATTGTTAGGAGCAATTGGTACTTGCTCTTCTATGATGTTGACTTGATTTTGCTCTCTTCTAATTCATCTTATAGTTCTTTCAATTTCTAGATCAAAAGTAATCAAGTCTTCACTTTTCAATCTTCGCGTGTACCTCGAAAAAAAGAAAGTAAAACTAAATTAAGAAAATTAAAAAAAATCTGAAGAAAAAACTAGAAAGATTGGTATTAATATTGGCAAAAAAGTAGATAATTATCCCTGGCAACAGCACTAAAACCTTAATGCGATATTTCTATATCTTAAAATTGAGTGCAAGTATACACTATCGTATGAAAGTAATAAAGGGATAAAAGAGTCAGATGTCGAACCCACAGAGATAATTTCTATGTTTTAACCAATTACTAAAATTATGTCTTTCTAATAATTATTCAGAAAAAAAAAATCTAAGATGAATGTAAAAAATATAAAAGTAATGACACAATGTAAAGAGAATTAGGTGATAGCAATATAAAAAAAACCTAGGGTCAATACTATCCCTCAATATGCTTTCTAATAATTAATCCTCTAATACTTAACTCACTTAGTTTTTGTTATTGATCAAGACACTAATGTATTCACAAGCCTCTTCCAATGTCATGCAAGTACACCTTAATTTACCAAATACCTATATTCCTATGGTACTTGTAATAAATTAAGATTCATTAAGATAAAATTTTATTGATCATACATGCCAATTAGGTATATTTCTATCCTAAATTGAAACTTGCATATGGAACATTGAATGTTACTTTACAATCATACATCAAATTACCTAGGTCTAAATATAATAATTCCTCTTCTAAGTTTATAACAAATATTACCAATTCATTCACCATATATTGGCCAGATATATTGAAGCATTAAGAACAAGTAATTTGAAGAACAAGTAATTTGAAGATCAAGTAATTTGAAGAACAAGTAATTTGAAGAACAAGTAATTTGAAGATCAAGTAATTTGAAGAACAAGTAATTTGAAGAACAAGTAATTTGAAGATCAAGTAATTTGAAGAACAAGTAATTTAAAGAACAAAGAACTAAGTTTATTAATTATTAAAAAGATAAGGCAATTAAGCGCACATATTGAGTTCAAGTATTAACCCTAAAAAAATAATTTAGTTTATGGTTACAAGAGAACAGTGGCAAAAATAATAAGAAATCATGATACAATCAATAGCAAACCGATATAGACGTTAAATTGCTCTTAATTGTGCTACCTAAGAAACTCTTGATGCTGAAGAATGCTTTGAATCTCTCTTTATGGTTGCTTCAATTAAACTCTAATTGCTCTTTAAGACTTATGCTCTGTATTCTTGATGTTCTTGAATACTCTTGGATGCTCTTGAATGTTTTTTAAAGGCTGGGGGCGAGTAGCCTTTTATAGAGATTGATATGGTTTAAAAATCTCAATTATCGTCAAATTAGGACTCATATTACCACTGGGGCGCTGGGTGTAAACGGCTTCACCGCTGGAACGATAAGATGTTTGCGCGGAGTGCTGGCCTATTACTAGAACGCTAGAGAGATTGCGCTAGGGCGCCAATCTACAACTTACACAGGTTGTTTTTTTTATTTTCTTATATTGATCACGGTTCCAACGCTGAAGCAAAAATCCTTATGGCACTGGGGCGACAAGTCCATATTTTAAAAAGTTTGTATTTTAGTCCTTATTTTGCTCCTTTTGCATCCTTTCTTTAAATTTAATTCAAGTCTCTATAAATAACAATAATGCATATAAATAGCTATTTATTCTCATAAAATAATAAAATATCAAAATAAAAATATAAGAAAATATATTACAAATATGCCCTTATCAGTATGGTTACTTACTGCCTAGCATTATCGCCTAAAATGTTACACATTTGAAATGTGTTTTAAGTTTCTATGCTATGCATGTATAAGCCTGGCCTTTATTATATTTTAGATGCCCAGCTAGTTCAATTAAGACCAGATTTAACCTATAATGAGGAACCTGCTCAGATGCTTGATTATTGCTAGCAAGTACTACGTAATAAGACTATTTATTTGGTTAAGGCCTTATGAAGGATTCAGGCAGGGGCAAAGGCTACGTGGGAACTTGAGGATCAAATAAAAGCTCAGTATCCATACTTGTTCCAAATAAGTATATGAATTTTAAGGACAAAATTCTTATAAGGAAAGGAATTGTAGTGGACGTGGCCTTAATTTGAAGAGTAGAAAGCCACACATAAACTTCAGTTGCTTTATTTAAGTGATAAGTGACAATTTCAAGTAATACAATAATGAAAGTTTGGTTGATGAATTTGCTAATGAATGGACATTAACATATGGAGGCACTAATAACTTTATGATTGGCTTTCTTGGGCGGTCAATTCATTTATAAATGAATTGTATATGTGTTCATTTTTATTGCTCATTCAAAACAAGAGAAACGGAAGTAGAGAAAAAGAAGGAAGAAATCAAGAGAAAAAGAAAAAATATGAAGAAAAAAGAAAGAAGAATGGAACAAAGGAAGAAAAAAAAGGTATATTGAGAAAGAGAGGTTGAGAGAGAGAATAAAAGAAAAGAGTAAAAGAAAAATTGTGTGGAAACTTGTTTGGGTACTTAAATTTATATCTAGTAATTCAATAGGTAAAAGTTTTACAATATTAAAGTATATATGTTTTAGTATTTATGATACACATAGGTCTTAATGTTATATTTTATTACTCTATGATTTAGAAATTGTACCAACAATTGATAACCCTCAAGATTCAGATCTTGCTCATGATTAACACTTTTTATGAGTGGATACCTATATATATAGTTTATATATTTTTAATATAATAGTTTATGATTTAATTACACTTTATCAGATTTCTATTGTTCATGATTTATTTTTAAAAAAGTTTTTATGCTAATTATCTATATTTAAAAATACTTTTAGAGTTTATTATAGTATAGTTTATGATTACGTTAAGTATAAAAATATTTAATTTAGAATAATTATACTTTTACGATATTATATAGTAGTTTTTGAACCACTAGATACGTACCCTTCCATTTAGTTTAGTTTGCTCTGCGTATGCGTTAGACCAGTTTAGTTTGCTCTGCCCGAACAATGCAATATTCCACCAAGTTAAACCAGCTCAAATCACCTGCTCTGCTTGTACATGAGTTATTCCGTTAGATTATACTAGCTTTTTCTCAAATACAAATTTAGTGTAGTTTTCAGTATGTATATATAGTATATATTTAATCTCAGTATTATGTTATGTGTAATTAATTTTAGCACAGATTTTATGCCAGTTACACTTTCAGGTTTTTAGATTCCTAGTATTATATTATAATTTTTAATTTTGGCATAAAGTTTAAGATAGTTCATGTTTTCAGTATGAGTTCATTGATTACTCAGTCATAGTTTAATGATTATTTTATATTACAAATTTATATGTGTATATTATAATTTATTATTAAAAAGTTATTATTTACAGTATATATAAATTATATAATATTTTTATATTTTGTCCACTCATTGAACCATAAGCTCACCATTTTTATATTTTTTTCGAGGTTGTTGTAGGGAATCATGCAATATAATACAATATTCATATTTTGAGGTTAATCCAGACACATATTGGTGCATGAGTTGTATGTTTTGTATATTTATGTATACGTGTATATTTTTGTTGAGGTATATAATCTTATTCTATTAGAGTAATGAGTATAGAGAATATTAGTGTTATGTCATTGTAAGATCCGCCTTAACTTTTGAGGAAAGCTCGAGACTGGTCCTAATAGTTTACATTGAGCTATTTAATTAACTCAATAATTTAATAAAATGCTTTAGTTGATTATGTGGCTATCATCATGTTATATGAAAATAAACCAAGATCATTTTAATCTGCTTGCATGTAATTTACACTATTTAGGAAAAAAAATGCTAATATATCAAGTCTGTTAATATCATGAAAAAAGTCTTAGCATTACACAACCTCAAAAATAGATTACAATTATAAGACAGAAAATGGTGAAATCTTACAAACTCTTATAAAAAAGGTAAATTATAGGGATAAGGAAAGATTTGCATTGATGAAGCTTTCTTCATAGGGTGTTATAAGATCAATGGCCATGGAAGTTGTTGAAAGAGACTCAAAGAGCAAAGGAGATGGAAACTTTTATGGAAGAACATGGCTTTGCCTAAATAGTTATTGGAGTTTCATTGAAGGTTAGAGTGCTAGATTCTCTCTAACCAATCTACAAACCATATCCTTTATAGATGGCCATTTTTCTGAGTCCACTTGAGCAGCTAGTGTTTTTTCTTCTTCTAAAAGAACTGCATTAGAGTCAAAAGTTAGTAGCCTAACCTTGTAGTGTTGATATGGCCACCTTGAGTAAAACACATTGGCTACATCATAATCCTTAGAAAGGATAGATTCAACATGCCTAAGGGATGAATCATTTCTAAATCCCAATCTAAAGGCTCTGCATTTGTTTGCCCTAATGTTGCCTCTACTTTTCCTATAATTTTATTCCTATCGTCCATCCTCTTTTCCAAGGTGGCAAAAACTTCATATTTCTCTTTTTCAGCTTGGGAAACCCTGCCATCAAGAGAGAGTTTCTCTTCCTCAATCTTCGTAACTTCTCATTTTTAGTTTGCAACTAAGCTGTTAAGCTATCTAAATGTAATTATTCTCTTGCTAAGTTTTCTCTCTCTTTTTCCAATGTCTCTTGATTGACTTGAAGAACTTTCTTATCTATGCTCTTATTTTTAAGCTCTTAGACTTTGTCTATTAAGTTTTTTAATTCCTCTTTTAAACCTTTGGAACTTTTCTTTATTCCTCTGCTTTAGCTTCAGCTTTGGTAGCCAATTGTTTTGCTACCGTCCAACTTTAAATATTCTACTACAATTTCTTCTCTCTCTCAACAATCACTTTCTCTGCTACTTTGCCATATATTGTTTTAGCTACATATCTTCAATCTTCTATAAATCTCTACCTGACACCTCAAATCAATCAATTCTCTTGTATTTTATATTTTATATACATTGGCATATTCACTCAGTATCCCAAATTTCTACATCATCTAAAAAACAACAAAGAGCATATTAGTGGTTACAACATCTTCCTTTGAAATAAACTTTATAATAAAATATCAAGAGTAAGAGTCTATCACCTCCATCATGGGCTTGGCTAACATTATAATGCCTTGAGAAATATAAGTAAACTTAATAGTAGTCCCTCTATCAGCCTTAAACATCAACCTTTTACCACTCTCAAACACCTTTCAAGATCCTTGCTCAAAACTACATTGTTGTTTACTAAGGTATGATTCGAAGGCCTCATAAACATAGGCTGAAACAGATTGGTAAATTGAGCCCCGCTACATTAAACCATTTCAAAAGTCCTTGGGATGTGAACTTGTTTTCCTATTGAGCCTTTGAAATTATTAGGGGAAGATTACTATTGATGTGTATAAGTTTGAGCTTGTGCTTGTTGTTTCCCTGCAAACAATTCTTCTATCCAATCATCAAACTACCTTTAGATATGCTAGAAGCACTAGAAATACTTCAACATATTATATACTATACGAGTTGGTGCCTGAGTATTTAATAGAGTAACATTTAGGACCCTAACATTGCTAAGTTATGTAGATGCCAAAATCTGAGGCATATTTGTGTTCTCATCAGGAATGTGAACCATTTCTGTGGAACTTTGAGTGTTATCATTAATTCGCTTTATAGATAACAGTATTTAGTTTTCTTGTTACTTCACTTGGTTGGGTTGATTGCACTACAATATCTACAATTATCTACAATAGACTAGGAAAAACAAGGCCCTGAGTTGGCTGAGAACTAAAAGCTTCCATTGTCTTTTGTCTTTTCACTAATTCATTTATGGGCAATGCATCATCTAAAGACATCTCTTTTGTAGTTCTCTTCTCACTAACAAGTTTAGGGTTATATATATCATCTGATCAATAAAATGAGATAGTTTAAACAATATTCCATCATTTAGGAAAGCATCAGTAGTAGCATCCTTCTGACTTTGCTCAGCTCAGGAGCGATGTTTGTATAGGATCAAACATAAAAACATTAATAGACACCTTTATGAAGTCTGTCACAAACTCCACAAATGCAGAAAACTAAGTGTTTGTTATTTCGCTAAGAATATTAGCACATTAAGGCCTTCTGTAGAGGCTCTTCAATAGCCACTTGAGCTATTCCTATCATAGTAGGGTCATCACCCTTAAGAGATAGCACATAGTTATCTATTTAAGTTCCTCATCAAATTCCTCTTCATGGACTTTTTATTTCCATTTTCAATCAATAGTAAGGAATGCCTTCTTCCACATTGGTTGTAGTAGGTAACGTTTTGATGCTTCCTGATCCTAACCATCAGCATCATCACTACCATGTTCATCTAGCTTACTAATTACTAAGGTTGTGTGAGCAAGCTTATCTACATCTTCATTCTAAGCTCTTGAAACTCGCTAGATTAGTAATTATATCTTTATTTCTGAGCTCTCTTACTACAAACATTAAGCCCAATCCTCTTATAAGGCTTTTTATAGCCTTTTTTCAACTTTTTTATTATCTTATCTACATCTACTACCTCATATGGCATACTATAACTTAATCATTAGATGGCTAACCATCTAACTTTTCCAAGAAAGCAATAATCCTAATATACCTAAGATTTAACCTTGTAGCCTAAAAAGATAAATTATTTGGTGAGCACGCTAATCTTGTTGGAATTCTTTTATTTAGGAAGGGTTTAGAAAGATTTTCCTGTCAAAACCTTTTTTTCCAAGTTTTCAAATTCAAAATTATTCCTACCTTAATCATTGAGAACCTAAATAGTTGTCATTCCCTACCAATATAACCCAGGTTTTGTTTTTTAATTTTGACCAATGTCTTTGAAGTAAGTAAAAATTCTCTTGTTCCTTTAGGTTGAAGATGGTAAAACTCATCATCAGTTTTGTTGACAAGAGTGCGGAGTTGTTGAATGCAAAAAAAGGTGTAGCAGTTACTACCTCCCATCATTTGATTAACAATTAACATGGTCAATCAGTAAAAGTTAAGACATTATTTGGAATGGTATCACTAGCTTAAATGTTGGAATTAGTAATGGGCATGAATTGAGATTGATACTAAGAGGATAATTATTATAAAGTCAAGTACGCGTTGGGCATATAATGGAGAAGCAAAATGAACAGTTAGAAGAACATGTGTGTCCACATGGTGGTACTATTTCACGGGGAATACTGTTCACGCAGTGGTACTATTCATAGGCATTGTTCATGCGGTTATTGTTCACGCGGTAACTTATGGGTATTTCTTGTTTTTACTTAAATGATTTTTTTAAGTGAGATTATGACTTCATTAAGTAAGGACTCTTATTCTAACTAAGTTTTAGGTTTTATAGACTTTATAAGTACTATATAAATCCTTGTAAACCTTTTACCTTGATTAAGCATTAAAAGAGACTCTAAGAGAAAAGAAGAACTAGGTAGACACTAAATGCTTGTGGACATTAGGGTGAAACCGTTGTTTGAGTGTTCATTATTCTTGGAAGAACAAAGGTACGTCATTCATAGATCCTTTGAAAGTTCTTCATATTGTTTTCCTTATAAAGTTCTCTATAAGAGTTAATAAGAAATGCTAGAAGCCTTTGATCCATCATCGACATAGACAATTGCCGAACTACGTATATTGATTGTGTTGTGTTCTTATTAATCTGCTATATATTCTTGTTATATTTGCTTGACAATCTCATATTTTTGCTTCACAAAGGTATTAGGGTTTAAGGTTGATCTCTATTAAGAGTTCATCGCTCAACCTAATTTCTAAAGAGAATGGTGTTTCCTTCAACAATAATGTTAAAGACTTGTCTTTAATACTAATATTGAGCATTCACCTATTAGTTTAAACTTTTAGGTTAAGTGGTAAACTAATATGGTATCAGAACCAATGTCTTGAGTTCGAGCCTCTATGTCTTTATTTTCTTGATTTGTCTATCTGTTTCTACAAGAGATCCACTATGGTTTATGCTGAAGCCTATTCTGATATTCGAATTCACGTTTCATGTAAAGGAGACTATCAAATACTTATCTTTAATATTAATATTGAGCCTTCACCTATCAATTTAAACTTTTGTATTGAGTTATAAACTAATAAAAGTAAAGAAATTTTAATACTAATGGCAAGATAAGGAAGCTTAACATCTCCAAATGTTGAAAAAAAATAACCTCATTGTCTACTAATTCGAGATTCCATTGATTAATGTTTGTTGAACATGGTCTTCTAATTATATCATCTAATAAAATATTCTTCAACATATGACTCACAATGCGAGCTTTTCTTAGGTCATATTCTTTAGATTATTAACCATTATCTTTGTTTTAAAAGGACGAGTAAAGGGGATGAAACTTTTTCAAAACTTTGTCAAAGCTATGGTAAAGCCATGAAAGCTCTAATAAAATAAATTTCAAGCAAGATGAGGAAGACAAATGACACTTTTAAGACTAAAAACATTTACAATGAGAGGCCGTACATCAAGAAAGTATTTTTGTTTTTTGTGATTACATTTCCTCCCTTTTGAATAACACATGCGAAAAACATAAAGAACATGTGACTAAAGGCATGCTCTCAACTAAAAATTGAGTTACTTGATTAGCAACATTCCTTTACTAACGTTAGTCGCCTAATTAGCACATGATATATGTTTGAAAAAGTAACTAATCTTCAGAGTCGCTAGAGATGTGTAGACACTTCATACGTTTGGAGTCCCTGTAACGAAGGACACATGCACCCTTTAGATTCCCAATAATTCTAAGAAACAGCCAAATCACATGCCTTACGTGACTTTGTTTTTTAAAGCAGTGGCTTAAGTAACTTGACGACGAGAAATAATGAAGAGGAAAAGATTGGAGGATCCTTTGACAATCTAAAAATTACAAGAAATTTATTATTTTTTTTATCATTTTTCAACCTAGTAATCTATAAATAAGATATTTTCTCTCCTAAAAGGAGAACTTTTATGCAACATCCTTGGATTTTCCCTAAAAATTAATTGAAGCAATCCAATTTCTTTTTAATCAAACACTTTATTTTAGCAATTCTCACTCCATTTTTGGTGCAACGTATTAAAATTTGACTAAAAAATCTTAACTAGCTCACACGTAATAAAACACATTAATTGTGAAATTGTAAGAACATATTTTATATCATGGGTATATGATAACAAATTAAAAAGATGAGTTATTATGGATAGGGATGCAATCAATTAAATAGGTAATGATATTGTTTAGAAAAAATTTAATTACATCATTTAGACTCTTCAGATTCAACCAAAAAAAAAACTAATTTTTTTTTTTGCTTATTAATAAAAAATGGCTTAAAATTCTCATTACGTTAAAAAAGAAACAACCTTAAATAATTAACAAGAAAAAAATTAAGTCATATTCAACGTGATGTAGGTAATTTGTCTTTTTGTTTTTTACTAAATTCTAGATAGAATTGAATTGAGCTTAATACTGAATAGAGTTAAATGGTTGAATCTGAATAACATATTTGTTTTTTTAAATTTAATATCTGAATATAAATGTTAAATTATTTATGTTTTAAATAAAAATATGAAAACTAATACTTTCACATTTATGTTCTTATGTTTAATGTTAAATTAATAAATAAAATAAAAATTAATTATACAAATTAATATTAAAACAATGTTATTATGAATTTTTTTGCAATTGTTTATGATCTATAAGTTTTTTTTTTTTAAAGTGTAAGTATGCTAAAAATACATGAATTATAAAATTGACCAACACAATAAGTATGTATTTATATAATTAGTATTTGATAAGAAATAAAATAGACTAGTGTTATATGAAAAGAGATGTAATATATAAATTTGTTAAGAATAAATTTTAGAAAGAAATTAACCATATCATTTGCACTTTTTACTTAAGCCAAAAAGCCAAAAAAAATTTGCCTTTTCTAATTAAGCTAATAAAATTTGACTTTTTCATTAAGTCAAAATTGTCTTAAAATTCTTATTAATTTAGAAAAACAAACAATATAAGTTAAATTAAGTCATATTTAACATTAAGCCAAAAAAAACCTTGAAGTATTTTTTTTATTGAATTTTAAATTGAGTTAAATGCTAAATAGAGATGAATGATTAAATTTAAATGACCTATTTCTTCTTTTTCTTAATATTTGAATATAAGTATTGAGTTATTTAATTTTTTTTTTAAAAATAATACTTTACAATTATGCCCTTATGAATTTTTAATGTTAATGAATGATAAACATGAAAAATATATAACTAAAATAATATTTAATTACATAAATTAGTTTTAAAAAAAGATTAATATGAATTTTATTGTAATTGTTTATGATGTAAGAAACTTTTATGTAAATACAAATAAATAAATCATACCTCTAGTCATTGTTGTTCAAATAAATAAATAACTTCAAGCCTTCTATCTTAATTCTGTTGAGAGTTTTTGATGAATTTCACATGCAAATTTTTTTAACATAACTCGCTTATGGGTAAGATAGGGACCTTCAATTCCTTTATATACATAACTTTATTACATTATCTAATCAAGAAAGTGAGTAGTTACAGGATAAAAATTATCTCACCTATTTTTCAGTACATTATTTGATAAAAATAAATTTATCTCATTTTCATGTACATTATCTAATAAGATAGTTATTATCACCCATAAATTTTAAATGTGGACCACTTTAAAAAGATAATATATAATATTATAAGATATTATCTAATATTCTCCCACTTGATCCACATATTAAAATATAAATTTAGGGTGACCAACTTGTTATGCCCAAAAAGTTGTGGTAACTCCTTAAAATAATTCATAGTGAAATTTTTATGTTTCGAAAATGAAAACTTCAATGCATGAATCATGGCAGTCATCTGTTTAATAATTACACATTTCCTTTCATATATCACATGTATAAAAAAATTTCAAATGAATAACTTACTTTATGAATGAACTTCCAATAAGTCATTCAGGTCCTCTTAAATAATCTCAATGGATTAAAACTTAAAACATTATATGTACAAAATATTATATAATCAGATAACAAAAACAGCAATAAAGACAAGTCTAGACTAAGAATCTCATGTTATCCATATGATCTTTGTACAATTTAATAGACAATCCTTTAGTCATATGATCTAATATATTGAATGCAGTTTTTATATGATCAAGGACTACTTCTTATCTTTTGATATGGTCCTGACAACCAAAAATTTTATGTTAATATGTTTGTTGTTACTTCTACTTTTATTATTCTTTACAAAAAATACTCCAGGTAAATTATCACAATAAATCCTTAGAGGCTTACTATAGAATCGACAACCTTTAGGCCTGTAATAAAATTTCTCAACCACAATGCCTATGAAGTAACATTATAGCAACTATTGAATTCTGCCTATATAGTAGATGAAGCAATTATTGTCTGCTTAGCACTTCTCCAAGACACAGCACCTCCAACAAGAAGAAAAATGTATCCTAAAGTAGACTTCTTTGTGTCTGAACATCCGGCGAAATCTGAGTCTGAATATCCAATCACCTCAAGATAATCGTTATGCTTGTATGTAAGTTTATAGTCCTTGGTTCATTGTAGATACCTCATTTCTCTATTAATAGTCTTTCAATGTTTCATACTAAGATTGCTTTGATATTTACCTAGTACATCATTTGCAAATGCAATGTTAGGTTTAGTGCAGACTTAGGCATACATTAAGCTACCTACAGTAAAAGCGTAAGGTATTTTCCTCATTTGTTCTCGCTCTAAGTCATTTTATGGATATTGATTCTAATTGAACTTATCCCCTTTTACAATGGGTGCTACAATAGTAGTGTAATCTTTCATTCTAAATCTCTTTAAAACTTTTTCGATGTAGGCCTTTTGAGATAATCATAATATCCTGTAGGATCTATCTCTATGAATTTCTATGCCAATGACAAATGAAGCTTTACCTATATCCTTCATTTTAAAGTTTTGTGCAAGGAAAACTTTTGTATCATATAGCAAACCTAAGTCACTACTTGCAAGCAAAATATTATCTACATATAATACTAGAGAAATGTATTTACTGTGAGGGGTGCTAGTTTATCTCAGTTTGTAACCTAAACTTATTGGGTGTGTGCATGTGGTACACGAGTCTATTTTAAAAATTATATATATACGCATCAAATACAATATCTATACACTATTTATGTATCTCATACATATATATTCACAACGGAAGTTAGAAATTTAATTTTCTAAAATGAACACGATAAATTTTATTCATTATGCTAATGAACAAAATATAAAACATACTAATCAAATTAATACTAATGACTGAGAACTAAGAGATATCACCTGTCAAGCCTTTGGAACGGATTTATTTTGGAGTACCACCCGAAGTAGACCCGTTGGCAGTTCTAGAACCCAACGTGGTGGGCTTGAGTCGCTAGAATAACAGCCTTTATTTTCTAGCATCCGATTTAACTCTTAAACTGTAGGATTATCACTTAATCCCTATAGCCTAATACTTAGACAAAGTCCTAAGCTAAACTATTTTAACTTAAAATTTCTTTCAAGAGTATAAATGTGTTTTTGTTCCTTTGGTCAACACTTGAACAACAAAAAATAACTTAAGCCCTAATGGTCCAATCTATTTAAGGGAGAAAATGATAAAATCTCAACATTTGAAATCAAAGTACAAAACTAATTTTAGCTTACCCATTTTCAATCCAAATTGCCAAACACCACATTGAGAGAAAAAGAAGAATTCCTTTTGTTTTGCTCAAAGCACAAAATGAACTCAAAAACTCTTTCTTGAGCTCCACCACTATTAGTTTCAAAAACCAAAAATGAATTGACAAAAGGCACACCCTATGGCCGGCCATTCCTCTTATTTTATATGCATTATTTGAATATAATATTATTTTATAACAAAATATTTTAACAATTAATATTATATTATTATAAAATAAATTTGGCTTATCAAATAAGCTCAAATGTGTCCAATAATTGGACAAGAAATGGATGGCCATGCCTTGCTTTTGACAAGTAAAATATCATTCAAGTCCTCAAGGTTTCAATTAATGCCTTTAAAGTTTATTTAATTTTCTTTTTAGCAACATTTGCTTTAACTATAATTAATTACTCAATAAAATCTTATTTTATTTAGCAATTAAGTCCTCAATTAAATATTTGCTTTATTAATTTAATTATGAGTTAACAATTAACTCTACTTAAATTAACTAATCACTTAACTCTTAAGTGACAACAAGTATTTAGACTATTTATCACTTAAATAATCAATTTAGGGAAATAACCCTTAAGTCTTTAATTAACCCAACTTAGGTCTCACCATACCCATTACTTGAGCCAATTTAACCGAAGGCTCATTATTCGCTACGTGTCACTATTTAATTAGTCAAAAATAATTATTAACTAATTATTATACTTAACACTTAAGTACTGACACGCGCACATCTCGAGGGTACCTGAAACAATTATTCGGTTCTGCTGGAAATTACTACATTGAACAATTCAATCCAGTGCGTTGCCACAGTGCACAACTAGTACATTTCATATTGCGAGACTCTTTAGGTCCACACCCAATTAGTTAAATAGAATTATTCCATAATTTTGTGATCAATGCCCCAAGCACACGTCATAGATATTACTAATCAGCACATTGGACCATACAAGTTAAGGTCACAACACATACGTATAATCCTTCTGTCATCTATATCTTGGATGTGCGGGGATATTAATAAGCACAGTCAAATTCTCGTATGCTCATTTATGAACTTATCTCTAGATTTGTATATCTCAAGAACAATATACGCCAACACATTTGCTATATTGTTCACCCTTTTGGAAAACACCTTTCCCGGGTTAGAACTTGTGGCCATGAAATTTTTTGAAATACAATATCGGAGCATCTAGATATAATACTCCCTTATGAGAGCTAACGGATCTCATATCTGTACACACCAAACTCCATAAACATTGGATTATATCTAGTGACACACAACAGTTACATCATGAAAGGTCTGTGACATGTGTGAAATCAAAGTATGGTGAATCACTTACAAGCCTACTGTGGTACTCAGGTCAAAGGATCACATATACTACTCAACTCAAGAGAACTCACCATTGATGGGTTCATAGGGTATCTATTGGCATTCTCGTGAGTCTGTTTAGTATTCAATCCAGACTAAATATCCGTATGCATATACGAGCTTCCTGTAAGTCCATGGTCTGCTAAGAACAACCATATATACCATATAGATATAGCCTACACTGATTTATATGAAAATGATCCATGACAGACCTGTATCGGTGAAGCAGATCAGGAACATAGTGTTTAAGAACATACTTGCGTAATGACATCTTCTAGATCTATTGTAACTATATCATTATTGGTATACTCTCAAGTCTTTGTCTAATTATAGATAAGGATCTAACTTTTTAGATCTTGTTGACTGTTATAATCTTCTAACTCTTAGCAGTGCTAACTGTTAGCATTTATAACTTTCAGCTCTACTAATTCTTAGCACTGGTCTAAACTCCTTTAAACTAGATCTGAACTTTTTCAGATCATACAATGTCTGTAACATAACAAGCATTGTACTATATATTTATATCATATTAACAATTATACGAAATGTTTACTATAAATATTAAATAATTTAATATTCGTACAGTATTGCAATGACACGTAAGCACCAACTCTAACATTTACTCCCACTGATCTTAAGATATATACATTGATCAATGATATTTTTTGTAAATTCATATAAAGTAATGACATTATGAAACTTCAAATACCATTGACGGAAAGCCTGTTTCAGCCTATATATAAATTTTTTTAATTTGCATACAAGATAACCCTTTTCATTTTCATTAAATCCTTCAAGCTAACTCATGTATACCTCTTTCTCAAGATCCCCATTCAAGAATGTTGTTTTTACATCTATTTGGTGCAACTCTAAATTAAAATGAGCTATCAAAATAATATTGATTCTGAAAGAATCTTTCTTAAACATTACAGAAAATTTTCATAGTAATCAATACCTTTTTTTGAGTAAAACCTTTGGTTATAAGTTTAACTTTATATCATTCTATGTTGCCAGTTGCATTTCTTTTGATTTTATAAACTCATTTACAACCAATAGTTATATGACCAACTGGCAACTCAACCAGATCCCAAACTTGATTTTAGCCATAGATCCATCTATTCCTTCATAACATTATACTAAAGCATAGAGTTTTCTCCATTCAAGGCTTGTGAAAACGAACTTGAATTATTATCAAGTCTAATGTTAGAGTTAGAATCTTGAAGATATACAACACAATCACTAGAAATTGTAGGTTTGCTTGTTCTTGAGGATCTTCTCAAATCTACTACCTCATTTTTATTTTGTTGAAATGAGTTGTGGGATCTTCATGAGTTTCATTGAGTGTGTGTGCTTGAATTGATTTCTCCTCAATAAATTTTAAAGTATTTCTTTGAAAAGAAATTATTGAATCATTTTAAGGAGGTGATTCATACTTTTTTTTCATTTCTTCATAAAATTCAATATTTCTATAAAGTTCACTCCTACTCACTTTATGATACTCTAGAAATTTTGTATTTTTCACTTTTATAATTCTTATAAAGTGTGAAAGACAACAAAACCTATACCTGTTTGAGTTTAAGAGATAGCCTATAAAAAATAACTAATTGTTTTTGGATCCAATTTCTTTAATTGAGGATTATGAATCCTTACTTCAACTGGACACCCCTAAATGTGTAGATGTTTCAAGATTGGTTTTCATCCATGCCATAATCAAAATGTGTTTTAATAACTACCTTAAATGGAACCCTATTTAAAATATACACAGTAATTTTTAAGGCTTCACTCTATAAACTTTTAAGAAGACTTGAATTATTGACCACGCTCTTTACCATGTCCATTAAGGTTCGATTTCTCCTTTTGACAACATTATTTTGTTGTGATGTTCCTGGTATTGTGGATTATGCAATAATATTATTTTTTTTTGTGAGAAACTTAGTAAATAGACCTGGTATGTGACCATTTTCAATGAATCTTCCATAATATTCCCCAGTTCTGTCTGATCTAACGATTTTGATTTTTCATTCCCTTTGTTTCTTTACTTTTGCTTTATAAAAGTTAAATGCATATAGTGCCTCATCCTTATGATTTATGAGATAGAGATACATATATCTTATATGGTCATCTATAAAGGTTATAAAATACGTTTGACCATTCAGATAAGGAGAATATGGTCAATTAATGTCTTCATGTATGATTTCAAGTGTTTCATGCTCCTCTTGGCACATTTAGAATTCTTGTTAGTTTGCTTACCCTTGATGCAACCTATATAAGTTCCAAAATTGGTAAAATCAAGAGTTTGCAAAATTCTTTCATTTACTAATCTTTTAATTCACTCAATGACGATGTGTTCTAATCTCTTATGCCATAATTTAGAGGAGTGCTCATTAGTAATACTACATTTAGTGCCACACATTCATATTTTGCATGGCTGATAGGTTGTATTCATATATGTGATCCAAATTAAACTTATATAAACTATCAACTAGAAAACCGTTGCCAATAATAGTACTATTTTTAAATAAAATGAAGTTTAAATTTTCAAATACAAATTTAAAACCCAAAGTTACTAGTCTTGCAATAGAAACCAAATTTCTAAAAAAATATGGAATATAAAATGTGTTCTTAAAATCTAAATAAAAACCATAATTTAGAACTAATCTAAATATTCTCATGCTCTCAACTTTTGAACTCATTTTATTTCTTGAATAGATGCATTGCTCATTTGCCAATGATTTTCTTAAGTCTAAGAAACCTTGTATAACATTAGCAACGTGAATTGAAGTACTAGAAATAATCCAATATGTATTATTAGGAGCTTTAATAAAATGAGATTTATAACATACATAAATAAAGGGTGTACTTTTCTTTTTGAGCCATTTCTTACATTTCAAGCAATCCTTCTTCATGTGCCCCTTTTTTTTATAAAAAAAACATGTAACATCATCGCCTTTCTTGAATTTTAGTGCATTATTTTTCTTTCCTTTATGACCACTTTTAGGCTTTTTGCCATTTGCCTTATCATGAGTTATGAGGTTAGCAACCTCTACCTTCTCATTCTTAAATCTCTCCTCCTCTTGAATATACATAGTCAAGAGTTCATTGACAATCTATTTATCTTTATGTGTGTTATATGATATTTGAAATGGACCATATTCCTTCGAAAGAGAGTTCATAATTAAATGAACTAAAAATGACTCAAAAATGAAAATTTCTAGAGACATAAGTTGAGCAACAATGTCCCTCATCTCCATAATATTCTCACGCGCATTATTAGAATTGTTATGCTTCACACTTGAAAGCTTTCTCATAAGGATGCTAGCCCTTACTTTATCAGAACTTACAAATTGCTCTTTGACAGCCCTTATTAAGTTTTTAGTCTTATCACATTCTGAGATTGAACTGCTTACGCTCTTGCTAATATAATTCTTTATAAACATGAGATTCAAACTATTAAATCACTCCCAAGATTGATAGAGAAATTTTCATTTAGTGTACTTGATTCTGTGGGAACAAGTGGTTCGCCTTCACGAAATACCAAGTCAAGGGTACCATAAAGTCATGAGAATTTTCTTTTTCCAATAAAAATTTGTCACCACATAAAATTTGAAATACGAGAGTCATTGAAAATATTATGAACTACTGTATAGAAAAATTACATATATATTAATGCTACGAATAAAATTAAACTATTTTATTGAATTAGCTAATGTTAAATTCAATTTGTAAATTCAAACCTTCTTATAGGTAGAGGTCGTATCACACATTGAATTTACACAAACTTTATTTATAAGATTAGTAAATTAAAGACATCAAACTTCAATAGAATTTCCATACCTATAGGCCAGAAAATTTTATTTACTAGATGTTTTATTTACAACCTCATTCCTAAAATTTCATTGAAATAATTTTATTCCTATGAAGCCAAATAATTATTCCAATGAATTAATAGTAATTGGTAAATGTCATATACCTATATCACTTAAATAATTTTATATATAATTTCATACTTTATAAATATAATCATAACTTAAGATGCTATGATTTTTAAAGTTACAATAATATTAACATTAATTATGACATTAATTTACCAATAATTCATTATATTATAAACACATTTGAAATTTTAGATTATTACTTTAAGGCACAAAGTTATTACTAAAATACAGAATTAATACAATAAAGCATTTTATTTAAAATTCATGTGCTATTTGAAAATGCTAAAATAATAAGCTATCATGCTTTTTAAATCTTTATAGAATATTATTTTAATAAAAATTGAATTCTATAACAGTAACATCTATCAAGTTAAGAATGTACACAAAAGAAATGATTTGCCTTAAATTTGTTTTCAATAAAATATTACAACCACAAAAATACTAAAAATACATTCATAATAAAATATATATATATATATATATAGAGCTAGACTTTTGAATCATATATATATATATATATGCATTAGGAAAAAACCTCATAACATGGTAGTAGCCCAACGAAAAAATCAGATTGGACCCACATCAAAAAACATTATTATACCTACTTTTTTTTTATTGTTTTAAATGATGATTTGAATGCTTTTGAAAGACCAAGAATCCAAGCAATCATATACATTCCACGTGACAATTCAAAAACCATTAGAAATTTTTTTTTTTTTAAAAAACTATTTTTTTTTAAAAAAAAACTATTTTTTTTTTTAAATTGGAACTTTTCAATTCCAAGACCTTACATTGGAATTTCAATAGCACTTAAAAAGGATTAAGTCAAATACCTAAAATTCATAAAAGAATTTTGCTGGAACGTAAATATTCATATCACCAGCAAATGGTGATTATGAATGTACGTATTAAGCCTTAAACATTAGAAGTGAGATAATAAATTTTTAAAAAACTTCTCAATAATAAAGGAAAAAAAATACACACATATATATAAATATACTTAAATTTATTTAGAATAGAGACGCGAAGGCATACGTCTATATATTAAACAATAAGATTGAAAGTTATTCTAATATTACGTAAAAGAAATGTTTATGTAAATATAATTAAATAAATCATAACTCAAGTTATTATTATTTAAGTAATCAAATAACTTAAACCTTCTATCTTATTTCTATTGAGAGTTTTTGTTTTATAGATTTTAAAGTAAAAGATTTTAATGTAATTCTCTTATAATTGTAATAGAGACCGTCAGTTCTTTTATATACATAACTTTATTATTTTTTCTCATAAAAAAAGTGAATAATTATAAAATAAAAATTATCTTACTAATTTTTACGTACATTATTTGATAAAAATAAATTTATTTCATTTATTATATATGTTATCTGATAAGATAGTTACTACATCACTAATAAATTTTAAATGTGGATCACCTTAAGGAGATAATATTTAATATTATAAAATATTATTTAACGTACGAGCTATAAGTTATTTAAAAAACACATTAATTATAAATTTTATTAACACAATAAGTATGTATTTATATAATTAGTATATGATAGGAAATAAAATAGACAAGTTTTCTGTAAAGTAGGGATGTAATATATTAAATAGAAAATGATATCTTTGAGAAAAGAAATTAATTAATCATTCAGACTTTTTTACATTCAATGATAAAATAAAATAAAATTTTAATTGTTTTAATTAAATTTAAATTTGACTTAAAATTCTCATTAAATTAAAACACAAATAACTAAATAAACTAAATTATGTCATATTCAATATCAAGTTAAAAAAAAAATCACCAAATCAAAATAATTAAAAGGCACATGCAATACTTTTTTAGGTCATAAGAACTTGACCTTAATATATTATATTCAAGTGTACAAAAGTAGTGAGTAATAGCTTGGAATAACTTAGAAGAAGCTATACATATACGGAGATGAATCACAGGGCCATGTAAAATCATGTTTGAATTTAAGTTTTACAATTTAATAAAAAAAATTAAAAAATTAACTATTTATCATGCTGTTAATTTAGTCTTTTTTTTAAATATAAGTATTATTTCAATTGTTGACCTAAAAATTTAGTTATCTTAAAGTTAATAGGTTAAAAATATTAGTTATTAGACGAGGTTGAGATTAAAAAATAAGAAGAAAAAAAATATAACAAGACACAAAATTTATAATAATTCAGCTCAATATAAATTTATATCATTGTTGATATCTTTCTTTTATAATTTTACATATTGTTTATAAAGTGGTAAGAGTATTAGAGTCGTAAAATCTGAGCTAAATCAAGATATAACAAAATTTTTCTAATTAAGATTTACTTATAAGAGTCTTGCTCAAATAAAGATAGTAATTGTCTTAACTTTTTAAAGAGTCTTATTAAAATAAATTCATTTCTCTTTTTACTTATTTATAAGTTTTTTAAAAATCTTTATAATAAATTAAGTCTATTCTGAAATTCAGGGACAACATTAATATTTGAATAGAATGTATTTGCCTGATTAGAAATAATTCTTGAAATTACTTAATTAAGTAAAAACATGTTTTGTACTTGATTAATCAAATTGGGCTTGTTAAATTGGATTTTTACTAAAAGATCATATTTTAGGGGTCTGTTTGGTATTTCATTTTTAAATAGAGTTTTTTTTTTAAGTAGAGTTCACGTTAGTACAACTTTCATATATAGAGGTTTTAAAAAAAAAAAAGAAATTAGTATTTTCTTTGTCACTTATAATTTTTAGAAAAAATTATATAATTGCTTTAATAGACAAATTTTTAAGTTATATTATAAGAGAATTAAAGTAAAACTTTTAAATAGAATAAGAGTATTTTAGATAATTTAATACTTACTTAAAAAAAAAATTTCTAAATTCTATTCTAAAATATTTAAAATTTAAATTTTTTTTAAGAGAGATAAAAAACATATTTTTAATCCTAAAAATTATTTTTTAATTTACAATTAAATACCTCAAAAAACTTTTAATATTAAAAAAGCTCTTCTAATCTATGAAAAAAACCATATCAAACAAACATATTCTTAGTCTAATATGAAGATGGTGGTGTTATGTGCAAGAGAGGTGCAACTAGTTAGCAGGAGCAGAAAAGACGAAAAGAGAAAGGGTCTAAATAATAATAATAATAATGAAGAGGCAGAAGAATCTCCTCTTAAACACGAGTCTTTTTTTTTTTCTCCTCTCTCTCGTACAAAACAACAAACAGATCACAATCACAGACACAGACACAGTCCCAAACATAAGCCGTTTCAATCACCAGCTTCAGCTCCCTCCATCTCCAAGAACAAGAGCGTGGAAGAGAAAAGATAGAGAGATTGAAATTGAAGGCAGATGTTACTCTTGCAGTCTCATTCGAGGTTCCTTCTCGAGACCTTGTTGAACCGGGTTCAGAAGTACGTTCTCTCTTGTTTTAGATTCTTATTGGTAAACATGTATTCTATTTTTTGATAAATGGGTATTTTGTTTTTATGGTTCTTGATTGAGCTATTTTCTTGAAATGCTGATGAACTCATATGGGTCGTACTAGAATTCGATTTTACGTCAATTTGGAATCATATTCTATTATAGGCGAGGAGATATGCCGATTATACTTGAAATTTTTGTTGTTTTTGGTCACCTTTAGTCATGGTTTCTTGGTTTTGATATTGATATTTCCAAATATTTTGGTTGATTCTGCAGTCTTGATAAAGCAGTTGAGCTTGATTACCACTGGGTTGAGTTTGACGATGTTCGTTATCATGTCCAGGTAATTTACTAGCTTTATCTAAACTATGTACGTGTTAAAAGGTTGAGATATTGTGGCTTAAAATTTTGACTTAAAACATGGCAACTCTTTAAAGCCACATGCATTAGAATAGATGGATCATTCAAAGTTATGTGGATTAAGTTTTTAATTTTATATAAGTGAACATGGTATAAGACATGTATAACCTGCAAATTTTGTTTGCAGGTAACAATGAAGAATCCACATATTTTGCTATTATCAGTATCATTACCGGTTCCACCTCCTGAAGCAATTTTCCTTCGGGGACTTCCATTTGGAGCTATAGAGGGTATAAAAGCTGCATATGGAGTGGTTGTACAGATCCTTGATCCTCCCAGGGATGGCTTTAATCTCACATTGAAACTCAACTTGTCAAAACTTCCTCCTAATGAAGGTTCAACGAGTTCCTTTTCTAAGGTCATTATGAGCTTGCCATGAATATGCAAAGAATGCTTAGGATTGATTTTTAGACAATTTTCATCTTCAGTTTGTTCTCTAGGTTGTCTCTATGTGTGTGTGTGGTTTTTTTTTAAAATTTTTTTTTTGTATACTTCTTTTATTCTTTTTACAATATTGAGTTTCCTTGTTTAGTATGGATTCAGGAATTGCTTGATTCTGCTTTGTGTTGATGTCTTCATATTTTCTGAGGTTTCTATTTATTGAAGTATATTTACCGTTTCTAAAATTCTGATAAACTTCCACTTTATGCCATTCATGCTATAAAATTTTGATAAAATGGGAGTTCCTATTGACTAAAAACTAAAATCTCTAGAGTTCCAACTCAAATGGCATAACTTTCTGTAGAAGTTTAAATGTTTATGGTCTAGGAAGTGTAGGGAATTGTCTTTGGATAGATGGATAATTGATGTGCTACTAGACTGAAGCCTTAGATATTGGGTCATAGTCGATCGCTATTCCATTGCATTTTCCGAAATTGTTGGGAAATTATTAAGGAAGATATTATGAAAGTTTTTGTGAAATTCTTTGATAGGGGGTGATTAATAAAATCACCAATGCTACCTTTATATGTCTAATACAAAAAAATAAAAGAGTCTTTGAAGATTGGTTATTATAGACCTATTAGTCTTTTGACTAGTTTGTATAATATTATTGCAAAAGTTCTTTCTTTGAGGTTAAAAGAGGTGTTAAATGACACTATAGTCACTGCCCAGGCTGCTTTGTTTAAGGAAGGCAAACTTTTAATGCAGCTTTGGTGGCAAATAAAATAGTGGAAGAGTGCAAAAAGAAAAAGAAAGAGGGTTAGTGATAAACATCGATTTTGACAAGGCCTACGACCATGTTGATTGGAATTTTTTAGATTTTTTTCTCAATGCTAAGGATGTTGGAAATAAATGGAGAAGTGGATGAAAGGTTGTTTACATTCTATGAACTTGTCTATGCTAATTAATGGGAGACCTAGAAGTAGATTTGGTTCTACTAGGTGGTTTAAGACAAGGAGATCCACTTTCTCCTTAGTAGTTGATAACTTGAGTAGATTAATGGTCAAAGCTAAGGACGTCAACATCATCAAGGGCGTTTCAATTGGAAAAGAAAGATCAAAATTTTTCATCTCCAATTTGTAGATGATACTATATTTTTCTCATTGAGAGATGATCAAAAGATAGCCAATCTTTGCAAAGTTTTGAAGATAATTTCTATCATTTTGAATCTTAAGATAAACAAAAGCCTAATTGTGGGAATTAATTGTTCAGAGGATAAGTTAAAGACATTGGCTTTGAATCATGGTACTTCGGTGGGTTGTTGACCCTTGAAATACGAGGGCCTTCCTTAGGGAGACAAACCAAGAAAGGTAGACTTGTGGCATAAAAAATTGAGAGAAGACTTAGAGGGGGGAAAGAAGACTCACCTTAATTAGATCCATATTATCCTTATTACCATTTTACTTTTATCAATCTTTACTTTTATTAGTATACAAGGTTACCTCTTTTTTTCTATCACTATTCAAGATTCCCCATGTGGTTGTTGAAAGGATAGAAAGATTGATGAGGGATTTCTTATGGAAAATTTTTGAAGAAGGTAAAGTTTGTCATGTTGTTAATTGGCTTATCATTTGTAGGCCTAAAGAATTCAAAGGGTTAGGAATTGGGAGTTTGGAGATGAAAAATAACGCTCTCATAGCTGATAGCTAAGTGACTATCTAGATTCTCCATTAGAAGAGCTTTCTTTATGGCACAATGTAATCAAAATCAAACATGGTCTTCACTCTAAGGGATGGGATGTTAAAAAGGTGAGTACCAGTTCTTATAGAAGTCCTTGAAAGCCATCTTGAAGGAATATTTCAACAATCATGTTACTTTTAAGGTGGGTAATTGTGAGAATTTCTGCTTTTGGGAAGATAGTTGGATTGGTGATTGATTCTTGGGAGATTAGTTTCTTGATCTCTATGCTTTGAGCAACTCTAAGAATGTCTCAATAAAATTTAGGGTGGTTTTCTCCCCTCATTCTAGTGATTGGAGTTGGAATTTTAGAAGGAATCTCAATAAGAGAGAAGTTCAAGACTGCATTGCTTTGGTATCTTTACTTGACCCAAGCAACTTTGGATGAGATGCAAGAAGATAGGAGAGTTTGAAAGCTCGAAGCATCCAGAGTTTTAAGTAGCAAATCTTACTTCTTGTGATTACAGCAAGATGGATCCTCTAATTTTTTCAAGCAATTTCAACATGGTTTGGAAAGCTAAAGTTCCCCCAAAATACAAGATCTTGCTTGGGCATTAACCTATAGAAGAATCAATATCGATGATATAAAAACCAAATAAGATACCCTAAAATGAGTAGTTCCCTTTCTTAGCGCATATTGTGCAACAGGGATGGTGAGACGATTGACTATCTCATTCTTCATTGCAACATTGCATCTTCCCTATGAGCTAAATTTTGCAAGAAAGCAAGGAGTTATTAACAGAAAATGTTCTTGCGTTTAAAAACTGTAGAAAGACTAAGACTTTGTGGATTTTGCAGTGTTGCTCTTTTATGGGTGATTTGGCAAGAATGAAATAATAGTGTCTTTGAAGATAAAAATGAAGAAGATGTTCTTGGGTTATTGGACAGAATTCATTTTCTTGCTTCTCTTTGGCCCTTAATTTCTAAGGATTTTGAAGACACGCCTCTCTCTTTCTTTATCAATCTCAATTGGAAAGGGGTGCTAGGTTAATCTACTATTTTTTGGGTTTCTTCCATTATTTGTAAATCTTAGGTTGTTGTACTATTTGCGATACAGATGCATTGATTTTGTTTTGTGTTGTATAGTTGAGAGAGAGCTCTTATTTGGCTATTTTTGTTACGTTTATGGACCTCTGGTTCACTTTTATATCTCCTACCATGCTTGAAACGACCTGCCTCGTAGTTTCTTACAAACTTTAGGGGGGATTTCGACTACTATTCTGTAGACATTCATTACTCTCACAACAATGGGAATTCTATCGAAATTCTAGCAGAGTTTCACTTGTTTTTTTTTATATTCCTAAACTTGCAACTTAAAATATAAACACTTCTATCAATTTAACACAAACAACACTACTTCCAAACTTTCCATTTCTTATCCACTACACAAACATTGTTATTAAATGAAAATACATTTATAACCCATTCATCTACATATTCTAGGCATCTAAGACAATGTTAACAACATTATGACATTAAATGCCCAAATAATAATATACATATCCAAAGTTAAATAGTCTATTACAACAAGTTACTATAACCCAAAATGACAAAAAAAGTCCATAGATCCCACATGGCTAACAAAAACAGTCTAGAGCACCATCACGTGATCTACCTTAACCAGTCACTAAAATGAGAGAGTCTAAAGTCTTCTGAGAGGGGAAAAAGTAAAGGGGGTGAGTTTTCACAAACCCAATAAGTGAAATAATTTAAATAAATAAGAAACATAATAAACATAAGAATAATAATAAAAATAAAAATAAATTTTTATACTATAGATACCAATGTTAATGCATAAAATATAAATATTCTAAAATCTCATAAAAATCATCAAATTTCATTTCACTCATGCTAAATGTAAAAGTTTGCAAAATCTTACATGATCTAATAGATATTTTCATAAAATGGTTCATATGTAGCACATGTCATGGAATTAAATATTTTTTTAAATTCTTCACTAAACTAGTAGCAAGGAGAAATCTCATCGTATTAGGAATATTCTTCGAGCAGAGTATTAGACATACACATAACTTATTAATCCTATTCTCATCTTACGCATGTACAAAGCAAAAAATCCCAAAAAGCAAAGCACCAACACGCACCGCCCAAAGTCTCTACGTGTGTACAAATGAGTCCAGAGACCTTAATCTCATTTCTAAATTTAAGGGAGAGAATACCGCATAGTAGTTTGAAAACCTCGTCTATTTTATATAAATATAAATTCATAGAACATTGTTATCTCATATTTTATACTTTTAATCTCATAAACCGATCAAATTCATTTGGACTTGTGTAGGTGATGTATAATCTCAAATTCAAACATTTTTAGAGTTAAAAACCTATATTATGAATTTCCTAGAAATGATCTAGTGGGTTACGTAGCTCATCATATAGTGAGCTCCTGAACACGTAGCAAGATTCTGTAGCACATTGTAAACTGTTCAGAAATTATAAAAAGTTGTGAATTTACTAGACAGTGACATGGCAGGATTGCTCACCATATGATGAGCTACGTAACCACCAGATCATTTCTCATGAATTGCCTACATATAAAATAGCATAATTTATAAAATTAATCATTAAGGAAAATATATCATTTAACTATAAAACATATTTATCATGCTTCAAATATACTTTTATAAAACAATGAGTGAAATACATTAAATGCTTCATATTAGAAAATAAAATAATAAACAAATAAATATATATCCCCCTCACAAAATTGATGATGCTAAGCATAAACCATAGGAACTCTTATTATTAAGAGAAAATATACAAATATTCACCGGAATGGAAATTAATACTCAATTTGATATTTCAAAACAAAAATTTATTGAACAAAATGGTATCACATCAAGTTATTCACGTACCGACTTGTGAAGTCAATGCGGGCTTTACGTCTCAAGGCCCAAATTGTCAACTCGATCTCTTATAAGTCCTAAATTAAAGAAAAATAATAAATTAGACTAATAATTTAATAAAAAATTGGATTTAAGCCTAAAACTAAAGTTAAGGTTTTCTAAAACCTAAAACCTTCTCTTTTCCATAAAATCCAACACCCGAACATGTATATATAAGTGAAACCTTATAATTAGATTGATGATCTTGCTCCCAAAAGCTTGAACACTCTTTCTCACACTGCTTTCTCCTTCTAAAACCTCAAATACCTAAATTTATCTCTAATTGGAAAGATTTCGACACTTGACAACCTACCCCGCAATTTCCAATAAACTTTTGGGTTCTAATTTCTAAATCATTTTTAAAGCATCACCCATAAGTTGTTAGTACTAAAATTTCTCATAATTTCCAATTAAATGAAGGTTTTCCATTAAATTTTACCTTGAAATCCTCTTCTTTCTCGTCTCCTCTGTCTGTAATTTCCCTATTTTTTTTTGTTTTGTTCCATTTCTTTAAATGCTTTAAAAAGGAGATGAGTTTTGGTTTTTGGGCTTTAGTTAAAAATATATAGGCCAGTTACAAGTAATGGGTATTTCAATCCTTCCTCGTAAAAATTTTGCCCCTGAAATTTAAAATACCTAATAAGAAAAGATATGATATTGTGCTCAGCATTAAGTCCACATGCTCTTAAGTGGCCTTTTCCTTTGCATGACTTTTCTATTGAATCTTTACTAAGGAAATGGTTTTAGAATGTAAAATTTGCTACTTCCATTCCAAGATCTCCATTTGCTCCTCCGCATAAGTCAAATCTCCTCTCAATTGAAAAGATTGTTGTTCTAACACATGGCTCAGGTCATACATGTACTTTCAGAGCATTGAAGCATGAAACATATTATGGATTCTTGATAATTTTGGTGGTAAAGCTAAACGATAGCAAATTGCACTAACATGCTCTACAATCTCATACTGGCCAATGTTCCTTGGGTTTAGCTTACTAGGCTTCCTAAATCAAAGTAAACTCTTCCAAGGAGAGATTCGTACAATCACTTTGTCTCTAACATTAAAGTCAAGTTCATTTCTACGCTTGTCAACATAATTCTTTTGTCTATCCTACTCACTTTCATTTTCACCTGTGTAATCTGTATCTTCTCATTAGTATCCTACACCAATTTCAAACTTAATAATCTCTTTTCGCCTACCTCACCCTAACAAATTGGAGTCCTACATTTCCTACCATACAAAATCTTATATGGGGCCATCTCAATATTAGCTTGGTAACTATTATTATCGGCAAACTCTATCAAAAGCAAGCATCTCAACTCCTTTTGAACTCTATAACACAAACTCGTAGCATATCTTCCAAAGTTTGTATAGTACGCTCCTATAACCCATCTATTTGAGGATGAAAGTTGTACTAAAATTCAATTTTATGCCTAATGCTTTATGCAAGCTGGGCAAGAAATTTAGATGTAAAACAAGGATTTTGATTTGATACTATAGACACGGGTGCTCCATGAAGACGTACTATCTCGTCCACATAAATACTAACAAACTTATCAAGTGAGTAAGTAGCTTTGATAGGCAAGTGAACGGACTTCGTGAGTTGGTTAACAATCACTGATATATTGTCATAACCCCTTTAAGTACGTGAAAGCTCTGTTGCATAGTCCAAGAAATGCAAGCTTAGGATCCTTAGTTAGTGAAGTTGATAGATGATGTGAGAAAGGGTTTGCGAGCCGACTTCATTGTGAGAGACAATAGGTCTCTAACCATGGGTACAAGACTTTGTGTACCTAATGTAGAAGATTTCAAAAAGATCATGAAAGAAGCTCATTGTTAGTTTATGCATACATTTGCATAGTACGAAGATGTATTGTATCTTGAGAGATTATTATTGGTGGTAGGTATGAAGAGAGAGATTGCGGAGTTTGGTTCTCGGTGTTTAGATTGTTAATAGATCAAGGCTGAGCATTAGAGGCGTATAGGACTTCCCCAGCCGCTTCTTATTCTTGAGTGGAAATGGAAGTATATTACTATAGAATTGAAATGTCTATTACATGAAAGTGGACCCATATTTTTTAACTAAAGCCCAAAACAAAACTCATCTCCTTTCTAAAGCATTTAAAGAAACTGAACAAAACCGAAAAAAAGAAAAGGAAAGTGCAAGCTGAGAGAGGGAGATGAGAAAGAGGAGAAGTTCAAGATAAAATTTCATGGGAAACCTTCATTTTATTGGAAATTGTGGGCAATTTTAGTCCTAATAACTTATGGGTGATGCTTTAAGGATGATTTAGAACCCTAAAGTTTATAGAAAACTATGGGGCAGATCGTTTCAATTTTTTTCTATAAAAGATATTTTTTTTCCTATCAAAAGAAAAAAAAAAGTGTAGTGAAGGAAACAAAGTAATGGGTTTGAGAGGTTGTAATCCTGTCATGCTGTCATGTATATCAAATAGAAGACAATTGTTTCAATGCTGATTGCTATATCTCAACTTTCTAGGAGGGACATGTTCTAAAACAAATGATTAAGATTCTTGGGGTTAAGCAATTTTGGCTAGTCCATTAAATAGGTTGCTTCCTTTGATTGTTTGGTTGCTGCTTGCCTTTTGCATCTTGTTGCACAATTATTAAGTCTCAGGGGTTGTTAAGTCATTTATTCTAAGATGTTTTCATCTGAATAGAAAAAATGGATTTTTCATTTAAATTCTTTTGTTAATTTTATTTGATGGTTGAGGTCTTGATGGCATGCTTAAATTTGAATCCTCAAACGTCTCTGTACAAATTATTTATTTCCTAACCTTTTGGAAACTTACCTTCTTGTTTTATTGTTAATGCCTTTGTATTTTTAATTTCTTTTCATAAATTACTAATTTAAAATAACTAGTGTTATACCTTTCCAGATATATTAAAAAAATGTTTATTTATAGCTTCTCAAAATATTTAAGTTATAAAATTTCAAGCATGTATAATACTTTCAGGAGCATATCTGTCAGTATACCAGTTTCTTTATATTTCTGTTTATCGAAACAATCACCTTAACGCTTAAAGGCAAGCCTACAAAAGGGAACACAAACATATCATCTGGTGCATTCAATTTATATTTGTTTGAATTTAGAATTATTTAGATTTTGGACAAGAAAAACAAGTGTTTCCTTAGTATATGCTGTGTACTAGTCTGGGCATTGGAAGAACCTAGGCAAATTTTCTGCTTTGTGTTTTGCTACATAGTCCATAACTTGCCACAACTGACACATAAAAAGAAGCTAGTGAACAAGGGTATGTTAGAAAATGTGTTCCCTGTAAATGTGTGCCTGATGTTCTGACATAACTTGAGGTGGTATGGTTCTATGCAATCCTATGCAAGTAGCAATTCACTTACCGTTTTCATTTAGACATCATTAAGTTGTATTCCAATTATCATGCTCCAAATAGTTGTTTCCATTGACCTAAGAAAATGATGTTTTGACTTTGCTTTAGAAGTTGTGTTAGCTATGTGTAGATGCTGCATCAGTTTTTCTGTTTTTGTCTGAAAATTGAAGCAGTTTCATGATTACAGAATTCAATAAATATGATGTTGAGGAGACATTTGTTATTAAAATTATGATCGTTATAAGTTCGTTATCTTTATGTTAGCACCTCTTGCCTTTTATTTATTAGAGAGTCTCTCTCCCCTCCTCACCCTGGTTGCCTGTTCTGATAGGAAGTGTGAATATGGAAAAGAGAAGATTAGAACAAAGAGAGGAAGTGTTTTAAAAGAAGGTAGTGAGGAAACCAAAAGGCATAGAAGCCTGACTGGTAGCAGTGTCCTGATGACCAAGAAAGTCCATAACATAAATCAAAAGAGCTGTTCTAAATAACTTCTATCTTGTTCAACATATTTATTAATTCATTTGGTGGGAATATTAGATTAGCTCTCTTAATACACAAATTAACTTGATGATCCTTTGTTGGTTGTGCATTCTGTAAGTGAAATTCTCAATGACTACTTATGACTGCTGACGATGGGGCTATATGTGGAACTTAGAGAGACAAAGGAGGGCCCTAGCCCAAAGAAAACCTTTGATTTATTTTTTAAAATAATAAATATCTTATGGAAGATTATTGAAGTTAAAAATTATTCCTATGATTGTTAAAATTTACCAAGCTATTTAGGGTGCTCAGAGGGACAAAGGAGGGCCCTAGCCCAAAGAAAACCTTTTATTTATTTATTTTTAAATAATAAATATCTTATGGAAGATTATTGAAGTTAAAAATTATTCATATGATTGTTAAAAAATTACCAAGCTATTTAGGGCAGCGACCTAAATTCATAGTCTGGTTTTGCCCCCAGTTGGGCCCCTTCAAACAGTTGACTTATACATTAAACACCTCCAACTCTAAGAATTTTGACACAATACTATAAAAGTTTGATCGTCCTAAAGTAACCAAAGGTTATGTAGCTTTTGCAATTTTTTCATAGTACAAGTCATTGTACTAAGATGTTGAGTGTCCTTTGGTGTTGAATACATATATGTGCCTTTTCATTGTGTAAGAAGTATTGAGTTCCCTCTTTGATTGTTTAGGCTTCACCCTTTTTTCTTCTTTTTCATTTTCATTTGGTTCCATCGGAGGCTTATGGGCAACATGGGATGTGCCTCTGAATGTAATCTTCTCCTATCCCATAAAACCCTCTTTTTGGTGCAAGTAGAATTTGATCTTTTCATTCATGCATTGCCTAATGTCTTTACGAACCAAGCTAGCTGCCCCCACATTTATGGTTCACTTTAATGACATTGTTATATAAAATATTTTTCGGGGTATTCAGTGCATATCTAATTCAAGATCTTTTTTCTTCAATATTTGTTGACACCATTTGTAACAGATTTAACTTTTATTCCCCCTCTGCAGAAAGAAGACATCCTCTTTTGGTGAAGATTGCATCTGTTAGGGAAGTGGTACTAGGTGCCCCATTAAGAGTAGTACTAAAACATCTTGCTTCAAGAACTGTTGCTCCTGATATAGAGCAGTTTCTTGCCCTCGTGCATCGACCAAAGGAATCCTTCTTTCTTATTCCTCAGGTATATCTATTATTAACTTGCATGTTAGAACTTCTAAAAACTTCATTTTAGGAAAAATCTTTCTCCAATAGATATAGATTGCATTTCCCTTCCCACTCTTTCTCACTCCATAATTGTTTAGCTCAGAGTTATTTACTATTGAAACCTTTGTCCATATATAAATATGGATTTTCAGTGTGTTAATTCAGAGCATGCGTTATCTGGGTACTTGTTCACATAGCTTTTTATCTATTTACTTATGTTATGCAGAACTAGATGAGGTCCTTATGATTTAAGGAGTAAATAGTCTAATTGTTAATGCAGGCAGAAAAGGTGACTGTGGTATTTCCAATGCGATTCAATGATTCTGTGGATACAATTCTTGCAACTTCCTTCCTGCAGGTACAGTTGGTAGATCATCTTTCTGTACTAACTTCAAGTCTCATAAGTTTCCATTAAGTATTCAATGTAGGGAAGGCAATTAGTATTGGTTGCTTGCGTTTGTTTGGTGTTGAGGTGGTCAACCAAACACCACCTGTTTAACTAATCATGTAAAATACAAACATGGCCCACTATTAGATGGGCAAATGACATTATTCAAGTAACCCATGTAGACATTCAATCCGCTTAATGCATTTACCCAAATTCTACCTAGTTAACCCTTGAACACAAATCCAATCTAGTTAACCTGTGCAAGCAATCAAGTTTTTTTACTTCCTCTTTGGCCTTGGAAGAGTTTTAGATTTATGAAATCTTTCAGGTTTTGCCAGTGACTGACAAGTTCTCTTGTCAAACAAAGGCATCATTTCCTTGTAGCTCTTGTGTGATTTCTTGTTTTTCACTTTCAAGTTTTGGTTATTATTCAGGAATTTGTTGAAGCAAGGCGTACAGCCGGACTTAGTAATGCACCTCTCTGTTCATGGTCTCCTTCTCCTCCTCGAGAACTTAAGGAGGTTCCTTCTGAAGCATTATCTGCCAATGCTGGATTTGTTACTTTCGGTAATATCAGAACAAAATGCGTACCCTTTTTGCTTTTTCTCTTGTTGTAACATTCAAATGTTCTTATCAATGCAGTCATTTTTCCTCGACATGTGGAAGGAAAAAAGTTGGACCGTACAGTTTGGAATTTATCGACATTTCATGCATATGTTAGTTATCACGTTAAGGTGGGTTTTCTTCTCTCTAATTGTTCAATATTTGTGTATTTTATTGCTAAATTTGTGCTCACAGCCCAATTAGAATACTCATGGCAAAAAAATGGTCATAGTTACACTCAAATTCTGAATATAAAATTATTAAACAAGTGATTGGTGATTTAATATGCTTAAAACACTGTCTTCCAAATCTTATCCAAAGAAGAAAACCTGTCTTGCCATGAATTACAAACAATAGTAATTCACGAAACAGAGACTAAATGAGTGCATAGATATGATATATGCTTTCACATGGATGTCTTTGTCCACAGAGTATTGAGATCTAAGGAATACTAGCGTAACAACCAATTACATGTGCTCTTAAAGTTCTCAATTTCCAACAGCTGTCCTCGAATTCTGATGCCACTAGATAAAGTTATTAGGAGAAAACTAAATTGCTCCTTATATGAGCCTCATCACAACAAACATTTATTATTGATTAGCAAGGATCTAGATGTTATAAAATAAGAAGTCGCCTTATTAAAAGTTAGTATTAATTGACATTTTGGACCATTTGATTATTGTCTTATGTTGGACAACTGATATAGTCCAAAATGGTTTGTTTTGCATCATCTAAAAGTCATGTGATTGGATATCTTTAAATGTGTACGATCACCATTCTTCATTTATCATACCTAGTTGAGTGCTTAATGATATTTTGTGAAACACATCTACTTGCGCATGTAGGGTGCAACCTAGTTTATTCTTCCTATTCTTTTGTGTAAATGGCTTGTTTAGAACTTGTATGAGCGTCAAGTGCTAGGCACTTTAGAATGAGCTCTGTCTAATTGAAAGATTGGTGAGTACCTTTTCATTGCATGCCAAACTCATTCAAATATCTTGTGGAAGAACTATGGAATGGTCAGAATACTGTTTTCCAGTAAACTTTGAATTCTGTGATGTCTGTTTTGAAGTTGAGAGGGTATATCTTATCAAAAAAGGAGACGTAAAAGAGAGAAATAATTCTGAAGATATATGCAGTCATTATTCAAGCTCTTCTTTTCTTGATTAGGTTTACTATTTGGTTTTTTAATGAAGTTATTCTTAGATTGTTGGATGAATCAGATCATGATTTGTCTATTTCTTGTTGACCTGCCTGCATCCTGATGTTTTGGCTACTAATTAATAGCATTTTGAGTATTCAGTTCATCTTCATAAACAATTACTTGAATTGTGCATAATTTGACTTCTTTGATCTCAATTTATTCCATTACATTTTTCTCAGTGCTCAGAGGGTTTCATGCATACACGGATGCGACGTCGTGTAGAATCTCTGATTCAGGTAGTATTTCCACTTACATATTCTGCTGACTCTACTATGCTTTTGCAATATATTATGGTAGATTATTATAGATTATTCTTCTAATAAGATATAGGATTTTTGCTTATTTGGTGGATGGATAAGTATATATTTGTTGAACAAATTTTATGCGGTTTTTACTTCTACGATGTTAATAACAGTTTGTGAATTGGTCAATCAATTAAACTTAGTATGAAATGTTTCATATAATTTTGAAGTGGATGCCTTTTGATTTATATGGACTTGTATTTCGGGATTCAACTTTTTCCAATCAAAAGAAATATCATCAATGAAATTAAAAGGAAGCCTAATGTAGTATTTCTAGCTGTACTTGAGTGCAGGAAATTTAAGCAAGGTCTGATAAAAATCATTTTAGCTGTATTTTGCAGTTCATGCCTAAGCCTTTTCTTTTCACCTTGCCCAAATTGTTATGTACATGGGTGTTGTATTGTTAAGGCTTCCTGGGCATAAAGTCAACCTGAGTTGCTATTTTTTTGGCCCAAATTGTGTGTACTGTATGGGAGGTTTATTGCAATTCTGAAACACAAGATTATATGGAGATGGACTTCTGTGGAGGTGACATTGATATGCCCGAGTCTCCATAAAAAAAATTATTTGGTCCCTGTTGTGATTATTCAACATAAAGTTATTTTAGGTACACCTGAATTAGATAATACTATTAGCTAAGGTATTTAAAGTGTTTAAAATTTTAAAAATGATAGATACTAAATATTTGTTTTGTTAAGTGGACTAAATTGGTGGTTGACCTGTATCAGTAATGTTGCTTAGGAGTCTGCATTCCTAAAATCTGCTGAAACTGGACGGGCTTAGGATTGACTACTTTCAAACCCAGCTTTTGACTGCGCTAATACCATTGTTTAGAGTTCGTAGACATCTAACTATGGAAAAACAACTTTGTTATGAAGCTTTTAAAAAAGCAATTGCTATGGTACTTCAAAATTATTAGCAGAAAAAGAAAAATTGATAACGGGATGATTTCTACTCCCATATTCTCCTGTTGCTCATTCCTCGTCTTTTCATTAGAGTTGCTTATGCTCTGATACACCCAACATTGCAGAAATTGGTGAATTGATGCATACATACTTCATCCTTCTTCCTATGCATGCACGGTTATTGGTTTATCATATTTCTTTCAGATGGATATTATACAACTACAGTACCAAATGAAAAATACAGTTCCTAACTTTAAAAGATAACTGAATGAGACGGTGCATGGGTGACCTGAGCAAATCTGGTGGGGTCATAAGTGATCCGTCTTGTACTAAGCAGTAGTTTTCCTCTGCATCTACCATTTAGAATTGGAAGAATTTTGAGACAGTTTACTTTATTCGTGGTTTTGATCATGTAGAGCACTCAATATCACCCAGATAATTTTTGCACAATTTCTTTCACCTATTTGTTCACTTTTTTGGGGTTTTTTTTTTTTCCTTCTAAATCCATGATCAATATCACCCAGATATATTTTAATTTTGTTAAGCTGCCCTGTCTGAGATATTCATTTTACCTGCATGCTTGCTAACAAACTGAGGCTTACAAGGAATATTAATATCATAATATGTTGTTCTATGTAGACCTTGGATCGTGCAAAACCTGATTCAGAGAAATCGAAGAAAACCATAAATAACAGATCTTTCAAACGGCTGGTATGTTTTGAGAATGCTTATTTTGATGCTTTACTAAATTACAAAGATGATTTATGGGATGTATATCTAACTAATGAAAATGTTGGTTATAGAGCCTCAAGGACAGTCGGTCTAATTCAATTTCGTGAAGGCAGGGTCAGTAAGTAAGCTTTGTCGGTAGAGGCCAGTAAGAAAACTTTGGTTTGGTAACTTGATTGCATGTAGCCAGGAAGATTGCTTTTAGGTGGTTGTATTTTATTCATTATTAGAATTAGCGCGCGGGGGGTTGGGGGTGCTCTTTCAGGTGCTTACTTAAGATGCTAACATATCGTAATCGTCCCGTTCATAAACAAGAAATTCCATTTTGTTAGGTCATTTTTCGGGGTTACTATTAGAAATCTTGTGTTTCCAAGCTCGTAACATTTATTTAATTTATGATTTTTTTTTTTTGTTTGGTTTTAAATAAAAAATCTCTAGTAAGTCTCTTGCTACTCAAAACCCATACGAATAATGGTGGTTTTGCGATTAGTTTATTTGTTTGATTGCTGACATGTAATCTTGAATGACTTTGATCATGAATTTTAGAACAGAAATAAATCACGAAATTAATTTTTTTTAATTACATATACCCTTTTAAAACTCTTCATAATTTTATTAATAAAAATAAAAATAATTTATATATTTAAATGAGAGGAGGTTTTTGAGTTATAAAGGTGCAAATTGTTCCTAATGAGTTTCAAACAAAATGGAATTACGTGTGGATTTATTTACATTTCTGTGTCTCTTTATCTATAATGTAGAGAATATCAAAACTGCTAATATTCACTCATAAAACAATGTTAGAAATTAAACGATCATTGAAAATTATGTAGATACTTGTACCGATATGATATGTTGTTGGTTCTCGCTTTTCTTCTTTTTTTTTTTTTTTTTTGTTTATTTATCAAACATTATGACTTTTAAAAACTTAGTACAAAATATTGTTACATAAAATACAATTGATTTGGTTTGTTAATTAATGGCAGCCAAAAAACCACTACTTTTTTATATACGCTTATTTGAGTTCTTTGGCATGTTATTTCGTATTACATTTACTCAAAAGAAAAAAAATGAAGTATAAAGAAAAGTAAAGGCTGGTGAGATAAATAAGGGAGTCAAATCATCACACCTTTCTAATTTTATGAAGGTTTCTAATCATCACACCTCATTAAGAGTTATAAAAGAAAAGCAGCAAGATTAATTTACTATTACATATTTTAAGTTGGTATTTTAAATAATGATGTATTAAGTAATTATTTAATATAATAGATGATTTTAAAATTTATGTTATTTTTTAATTAATTATTATTTAACAAATTATTATTTAATATATAATTTAAAATGTATAATATTACTCTTTACTGAATATAGTATAATGAGGATGGGCATTAAGCGTTTGAGTTTAGTTAGACTAATTCAAAATCAAACACAAATTTGGTTTTTTTTTTTTTTTTGTAATCAATATCATAAATAAAGCTGCACTTATATAAATAGCACAAAAATAAAAGGTTTGTAGTATTTTTTTTTCTTCTAAAGCGGTGGTTTCAAGTTCGAATCCTTCCTCTCCTAATTTTTTTTTAAAAAAAAAACATAAATAAAGTTACTACCCAAACTAAACACTATTCGGTTTGAGTTATTTTTTAGAATCTACTATTCTTTTCATTATAACGTGATGTTTCATTCAAAATAAGTATTAATAATTTGAAGAAAAAAAAAACAATTACTTAAATTAATTAAACGTAGCATACGATAACATAAAATTTTATATCCAAGTTTCTTAAAGTAGTTTCATATGCAAATTGCAATCTCGAAATGTTATATCCTCTTTCATATTCCAAGTTTGGTTTTGTATTTAAGTTTAATTTTAGATAAATAATTATTGAAAATAAAAAATTTAATTAATTTTCAGTTTGAATTGCGCTAAATAGGTTTAGAAACCTCAACCTAATTCAATGCAATTAAATTTTAGGAACAATAACATTTTAGTCCCCTAAGTTTATGAGTATATACTAATTTAGATCCCCATGTTTTAATAAATATCACATTAATCTCTTATATTAGAAAGATTCTATTAAATGGATACTGTTTTGTTGCTTTTATCGTAATACCCTTGAGTCCAAAGTCTACAAATTATTATAATGTGTCATTATATAATTGATTTATATTTTAACTAAATATTTTTAAAAATAAATAAAATAAAAAGAAATTAAAAACATAAATATCATTGTACTAAAAAATGGCAATCAGCCGGCCGCTGGCCACCATTTTCTCGTGACGCTCCGACAATAAAAATTATCAAATTTTATATTATTGGACTTCATTTTAACTGAACTACATAATAGTGAGATTATTTTTTCACAAAATAAAGACCATAATATAACAAAAAATAGTGGAGAGGGGTGATGGTTGCTCCCGCTTGCCGTCAAATCAGGGGGGGGAAGAGGAGGTGACTTACACTGCCTCCGCATATGGATAGATCGGTCGATGGCCACCACTCCTCCGACCATTTTTTATTTTTTTTGGGCAAAAAATGATTCCACCATTGTGTAGATCAGAAAAAATAAAGTCCAATAATATAAATTTTAGTTTTTATTAGTGCCTCACCATCGTCAAAAAATGGTGTTCCGCCTGTCGCTATTTTTTGGCGATGGTGGGCAGTAAATTTTTTTATTATTTATTTATTTTTAAAAATATTTATTAATAAATAAATATTTTAAATATAAGCACACATGTCATAATATGATTAGTTATAAATAATGACATGTGTCATTTGTAATTAATCATATCACGTGTTCTTTTATTAAAAAAATTTATTAAGTTATTTTAAAAAATATTTATTATTTCAAAAAAATATATTTATTAAAAATATAAACTAATTACATGATGACATGTATTATTTATAACTGATTATATTATGACATGTGCCCTTTTATTTAAAATATATATTTATTAATTTACTTTTAAAAATATTTATTAAAAATATAAACCAATTACAAGATGACACGTGTTCTTATATTTAAAATATATTTATTAATTTATTTTTAAAATTTTTTATTCATTCAAAAAAATATTTATTAAAAATATGAACAAATTACATAATGATACATGTCATTTATAACTAATCATATTATAACACGTATCTTTTTATAAAAAAATTATTAATTTACTTTTAAAAATATTTATTCTTTTACATGATAATACGTGTCATTTATAATTAATCATATTATGACACGTATCTTTTTATTAAAATTTTTTTTTATTAATTTACTTTTAAAAATATTTATTACAAATATTAACTAATGACATGATGATACGTGTCCTAATTAACTTATCATATATGTCATTTTATTATATTTTTTAAAATTTTATTTTATTTTATTTTATTCATTATGTAATTAATAAATTTATCTCTTTGACTTTTTAAAATAATATTTTGACAATTATATTTTTAAAATGACAAAAATACTCCTTTACTCTTGAAGAGAACCATTTAACAGAATCAATTTGACAATAAAAATTAACGTAATATTTATTAAAATACAAAAAACTAATTAATATATACCCGTAAATTCAAAGGCTACAATATCATTTTCCCTAAATTCTAAGTTAAAAAATTTTAACCCACCCAATCCATATAAAGTTAAAACTCAAATCACACCTAACGCACAACTCAATTAAGACATTGTACTAAAAGTTAAGAGCTTGGCAGATTTCTGTTGTTTTGATTGGTTCAGTTAAAAGAATTATTATTATTATTATGAGAAAATGTCAAATTTGAGCAAATTTTTTTTATTATTATTTTTTTAAGCTAGTCAAAACTTTTAAACTTTATTAATCAAATGCAAATTTTACCCATTTTGTTCCTTATGCAAAAACTGGCCCTAATTTAGCATATTTTACATGGTGCCACACCTTGGGTTGCCATTTGGCAATAATTTTTTATATTTTTTAAATTTATTCTTTTATATTAAAAATCTTAATTTTTTATTACTTATTTAATAAAATAAATAAAAAATTTTAAATTTTGAATAGACTTCATTCTCTCTCTTGAATTTTGTCTAAAATTACTATCGAATTTGTAGATCAGTTTAAAACGCATGATATTTTGAATAATAGAAGTGAAATAATGATTGTGGACTTAAAGAAATTAAAAATAAGATAAAATTTGGTGAGTTTTTATTGTTTGTTTATTGTTGATTTGTAGGTGTAATAGTTTTTTTTTTTGAAATAAGTAAAGAACTATATTAATTCAAGTAGGAGGAAGAATCCTCAAGTACAAAATGTTCAATTTGGAGAGGTATTTTATCAAACCAAATTTTTTTAGAATCTACATTCAACGCAAAATGAGCCAGTTCATGAGCAACTCGATTAGTAAAGCGATGAGAATAGCTAAATTGACAGGACTCAAATAAAGCAGAGGTTGACGTAATGTCCTGAAGCACCAAACCGAGTTTCAAAGTCGAACAGATTTTGTTATTGATGTCATAAATAATACCGGCAAAGTCTGATGCCACCTCAATGACTGAGATACCCAACATTTTAGCAAGCTTGAGACCCCTCATCAATGCCAAGGCTTCAAGGAGATTGACTGAGAACTTTGCGTTAATAGGAATAGATGAAGAAGCCAAAACAAGTCCTGCATGATCACGCAAAATCACGCCCAACCTAGCTTTGTAGTGTGCCGAAGACAACCCCGTATCACAATTCCGTTTTATTGCACTAAGCCTAGGCGCTTTCCAAATTTGATGGATTATCATTGGGGTTTTCTTAACCACTTCACGATTGGTATTAAGTTCGCTCCAATAGTGTTTAGCCCAACATAGCGCATGAGAAATTGTAAAGACTTTCTATTCCATCACAAATTAGTTTCTAAGGTGCCAAAGTCTCTAAAACATAATTAATAGAATCTCAAAATCCATAGTTAGTAAAGTAGCCTTGCATTCAACAAAAAAATATATCATTAGTGTGTTATGAAGGATATTGATACCATGCATAAACGAACAGGCCCGCCTTACTTTCTTCAGACTATCACAAAGCCATATTGCATGAATAGGATTTTCAGCACCTTTATCACACTGGCAACAGATGATATCCACAGGGACATTGTGCTTTTTGAGGCTCTTAAGGGTAGGGATCTAGCCATGTGTAACTCTCAAAATAAAATGTTTAATCTTAGAAGGAAGTTGCATACTCTATAAATATCGCCATCAAGACCATGAGTTAGCATTACCATTGCTAGATGACGCTTGGTTAGAGACATTGGATAACCAATAACCGCTTTGATAATGTAATGCCTATGTCTATCGTGGTGCCACATAGGAGAGTCGCATTGTTGGCTCCAATTTGGGGAACGTGGGATGCTTAAGATTAAATCACATTCTTCAGCGAAAAATGAGTCACGAACCAAGTCAAGGATCCAGTATCCTGAAAGGAGAATGAGATCAGTAACTATAGAATGCTCTGGTATTCTGCGAGGAGATGATGTTTTGAAAGAAAGTGGGTGGGGGAGCCACTGGTCATGGTAAATGGAAACAGAGGAGCCATCTCTGATGCGCCAACGAAGCCCTTTAATAAGCAGATCTCGTCCTCAAAGAATGCTTTTTCAGACAAGTGAGTCAGAACGTTTAAAAAGGGCCTGTAAAAAAGAAGAGTTAGGGAAATAGATACTTTAGAGAGTCCTTGTCATTAGAGAGTTTGGATTAGCCATTAGTCAAGATCCCTGTTTTGTAAGAATGGCTTTGTTGAAGGAGATCAATTCCCTGAAACCAATACCACCCTCCATCTTGTGGGTACCCAACCTATTCCAGGAGCACCAATGGATCTTTCTTTTATTTTCATCACCACCCCAGAAAATCTTGCACAAAGGCTTTTGAGTTCCTTTATAAGGTTCCTTGTCATTAGAGAGTTTAGATTAGCTATTAGTCAGAATCCCTGTTTCATAAGAATGGCTTTGTTGAAGGAGATCAATTCCTTGAAACCAATACCACCCTCTATCTTGTGGGTACACAATCTATTCCAGGAGTACCAATGGATCTTTCTTTTGTTTTCATCACCACCTTAGAAAAATCTTATGCAAAGGCTTTTGAGTTCTTTTATAAGGTTCTTCGGGAGTCTGAATAAGTTCATTGTATAGGTCAGGATAGCCTAGATTATTGCTTTGAGGGGGTCCTCCCGCCTTCCCACAGAAAGAAGGTGCCTTTTCCAGCCTTTTAATTTATTCCACACTTTTTCTTTGATAGTTGTAAAAAGATTTTGTTTGTTTTTGTCGGATATACAAAGGAGACCCAAGTATTTTCTATGGTGGGGAACCTATGCCACCCCAAGACAAAGTGAAAGTTGAGAAGCGAGATCTCTTGAGATAGATTTACCAAAGCATACAGAGGATTTCTAGCTATTAATCTGCTTACCAGAGGCAAGTTCATAGGTACCCAGGATCTCTTTTATCCTGGTGCAGTCATTCACTGATGCCCTAGTAAATAATAGGTTGTCATCCGCAAAGAGTAAATAGGTAATTGTTGGGCCGTTGACTCCACACTTTAGACTCAACAGGTCATTACATCGTTCAACAAATTGAAGTTGAGTAGAGAGACACTCAACGCAAATAAAGAACAAGTATGAGGAAAAGGAATCCCCCTAGTGGAGGCCCCTAGAAGGGATGATGTCACTTTTTGGCACGTCATTAATGATTACTGAGTATGTAATAGATGAGATTCACTAATAGATCTTTTGGCACCAAGCACTAGGGAAGCTTAGTCTTCGCATCATAGCCATAAAAAAAAGGCAATTCCACCTGATTATAAGCCTTATACATATTCAGTTTCAATGCCATGTGGTGCCCAAAAACTTGATTGGCTGCTATAATAGCTAAGCGCAAGTGCACGCTATCATATAAAGTAATATGAGATTTTAAGTCCAGATATCGATCCCATAAGGACTATGCGATCTAATTCTATAAATCAAGTACTAAAATTATACTTACTTAACTTTTATTTAGAAAACTAAAATTTGGAATTTATTTAACTAATCTAGTATATCAATTAAACTAAATAAAAGTAAAGAGTAGAATTCACAAATAAAAATAATCTAGAGTTTGACTTGTTCCCTATTATTTCATTGGACTCATTAACCACTTAGTTAATCTCTTAATACCAATTGATTGGCTTAGACACTAATCTTATTACAAGCCTCTATCGATGGTCAAGTAACTATATTACACATTCTAACAATCACCTATATGTCCATGGTAATCAAATCAGAATGTAATTCATTAAGATCAAGTCTAAATTATACCATACATGCCACCTAAGTATATGTCTATCCTAGATGGAACTAATAGTTGTTACCCTATGATCATTCCTCAAACTATCTTAGGCTAAATACATGAATTCCTTCGTCAAATTCATCATGGTTCCTTAATCATTCAAAATATTGATCAGGTATAATGAAAGCATTAAACACAAGGTAGAAGGAATCAATTATAATAATTAAGTTCATAAACTAAAAATTAACACAATCCAAATCCATACTAGGTTCACATAGTCTAACCCTAGATAAACAATTTAGCCCATCACAAAACCACAAGTATCAAACCAATTCATAAAAATCAAGAAGAACAAGAATATAATGATAAAGACAGAGAAGAAAAACTAATCAAAGTGACTCCTTGATGTGCTTCTCCCTTAATCTTGACTTGAAGCTTGAATTTTGATCTTGGTTCTTCAATCTTTGGCTTAAATCTTTGATTTTGGGTTGTGAATTCTTTCTAAGTTTTTTTGTCTCTTTTCTTCTCCTCTCTTTTTTTCTCCTCTCTTAGGGTTTTTGGCATTCTATTTATAGGTTTTTATCTTCAAAATACTGTTTACGAGTACTATAGTAAAATATTGTTCACGAGTTACTATTTATATAGTACTATTCACCACCATAGGAGCCGCAGCGCTCAGCTACTGACCTGGGCGCCGCGGCGCTTAGTCATAGGTGTTGCGGTGCCCAACCTTGACATCGCTTTTGTATTTTGAGCGTAACTTCTTCGTTTGACATCCGATTCGCCTCCCGTTTGCTCCTATGCATCACATTTTTAATCGTTCATCTATCTATGATCAGAAAACACAATTAAATAGTCAAATATGAAAGTTGAGTATAAATCATACTAGTACTTTTACGCCCCTATCACCCAGCAGAGAATCTATTGCGTTTGAGAGCATGAAAACATTCGAAGCCAATTATTGCATTATCTGTGATTAGGCATCCAGGGATGAAAGCACTCTGAGATACAGAAATCACCTCTTCCATAACACAACTGATTCTTTTTGCCATCGCCTTTGCAATAATCTTGTAAAGAACATTACAGAGGCGAATCGGACAAAATTCTAAGCACTCATTGGGATCGTTGACTTTAGGAGTCAGACATATAAAGGTTTCATTGATTTTCCCAAGGTTGTCACCATTATTGAGAAAGCCTAAACACACCCTGCAGATATCGGGACTCAAGATATCCCAAAATTTTTGGTAGAATAAAGCAAGCATACCATCTTTTCCAGGAGCTTTTATTAGGGACATCTAGAAAACAACCTTGTAGATCTCATCGGCCTAGAAAGGGGAGTCCAACCATAGGAAAAGATGTTCAAGTAACTGTTTCTCCACACAGGAAGCTATTGAGTTAATCACCGATTCAGATGGATTGGAAAAGGTAAGGATATCATAAAAATACCCAATAAAAGTCTTCTCAATTTGATTCTGGTCGGTATATCATACACCTTCTCTGCCTTGGATCCCAGCTTGAAGTCATTGAATCCTCGAACGTTGTCTCCAGTATAACTCATCTTTATACAGAAGGACATCTAAGGATTTTTGGACTTTAGATACGTACTGCCAGTTTTGGGCATCTACTTTTTGATTTAGCCTATAAGATAAGTTTTTTTTCCTTTATTTGTGTTTGCAGTCTTCGAAAATGAGTCAATTTCCAAGTGTGCAGCTTAGACCCAATATGCTGGAGATTTTCATATACTAAGTCAAGGGAGTTCGAATTTTAGGATCAGCCTTCTGTAATAAGATCTCTGCAGTCTTGGTCATCAGCCCACGCTTCCTCAAAATGGAATTTGTTACGAGGATGGTGTGTTCGGTTCCCATTAGTCCGGGTGTTAGACTCTCCAAAAATTAACAAAAGTGGCCTATGGTCAGATCCCCAGAACTCAAGATGTCGCACAAAGACGTCAAAGAAAAGACCGTGCCATAAAAACAAGCAGAGCATACGGTCTAGTTTTTCCTGAATAAAATCACTTGAGGAGTGCCTATTACACTAGGTGAATTAGGGACCCTTGTGTTGAACCTTTAAGAGTTCACAATCATCAATAGCGCCTCGGAAGTTTTGTATAAGGTAGAGAGCTCGCGGGATGCCGCCCACTTTTTTTGAATTTGTAAGAATCTCATTAAAATATCCTCTACACACCTAAGGAAGAGAGGATAAAGAATACAGGGCGTTTCAGTAGTGTCCAGGAGTGAGTACATTGAGAAGCTTCATGATGACCATAAATTTCTGTGAAGCGCCATTTTTTTCCCATCCCTACAACAGGAACATCGATATAAAGTCGGGAATATGATAGAAGAGAAATATCCACCTTATCAGTCTATAGTAGTGTCAAGCCCCCACTACGATCGACTCTTTCAACAACCAGTTTACCAACATAGCCAAGTTTGGCTCAGAGATCTTCCACTCTCTGTCTGTATGCTTGTGCTTCCATTAGGAAGATCACATCTGGGCAATGTTTCTGTACCAAGGAGCACAGAATGTGAAATATGCGAGGGTTGCCTAGCCCCCGCACATTCCAACTTAAGGTTTTCATTATGGTCGACAGCCCCGCTGGTTAGCAGGAGACGCCGTTTAAGTTTCAGAGAAGGAATCATTTGATCTTTCACAAGTAATACCCAAGTTCGCAACCTGTTACTGAGTCGTATCCTAAATATTTAGAAAAAGGGTGTCAGCAGCCTCGGTCTGGAAATTATGCCTTGCTGCATTAGTCTGGATCTTCTTAAGAGGGTGGATATTTACAATGGCATTGCTTCGCTCCTTATTTTTGGGTTTTGGCTTATCAAAAGTGGTGATTTACAGATGACGGTTATGAGAGTAAAGTGTTTGTTTTCATAGTTTCTGTCTAGAGGATCTTTGGAGGGAGCAAACTTGGTCAGTTTGTGTTTGTGGAAAGATGGTGAAGTCAGAAGGAGTTGTGAGGTGAGAGTGGCCATTATTCTTGGGGCAATTACCGAAGTGGAAAGGTTGTTCAAGCACGTGTATTGTATTATGAGGAGGCTCTGGCATTTCCCTATGACTCTGCCTATAGAATGGTAATTCTTTGTTGATGACATCTTTAGAATCGACACTTGAATTACCGATGATTTGTCTATTCAGTGCATAAAGTGCTTTAGCAATTGGGGTTGTCGATATGTGTGTGATGCAGTCCTTGGAATTGAATTTCTCAGAGTGCAAAGTGTCACGCCCCAAATATTCTCAAGCAATTACTCGAACATTTGGCACGCGACAGAACCACCAAGGGAGGGCTTAGTCCATTTTGGGTTAAATGGGCTAGAGCTTCTAGAAGGCCCAATGGATTTGGGTTGATGCCACATGTGTGTGGTAGGTGGGGGAGTTTTCTAGAAAAGGCATATTCCTTTGGATATACTTTGGTAGTTGGCATCTTTTGGAATATCCCTTAGCATATTCTCCTCTTTAGATTTGGACCCTTGGATTAGAGTTAATCCTAGCCGTCCATTGTATATAGCTTTAGCTATAAATAGGTGGAGTTCTCATTTGAGAATCAATCCTCCAAATTGTAGAAATACTCTTAGCTTGTAAGTGTATAGCTTTGTAATCTCTCTTTAGTAATAAAATACGAGAGCATTCTCTCAAACACTTGGTGTGCTTCTTCTTCATCTCTTTCTTTGGTTAATTGGGGTCTTGTAGGCTGCTTAGCACTAGCAAGTGTCTAAGGCCGCACGGTTTCGAGAGATCGGGTCGTGACAAGTGGTATCAGAGCGGGTTCAAAGAAGATGGTGAAGGGAGTTGCTGGATCATCGGGGATTACTGAAGGGAAGGGTAGAGACCCCAAAGCTAGGAGGCATGGGAGTATTTCGCCAGAAAAGTTCATTGATCCGAACCATGATCTAGGGGACATGGTTATGAGGCTCGGTGGTGCTGTGAGCAAGGCAACAGATCGCCTTGGGGAGTTGGAGGAGCAAGTCCAGAATGTCGAGGTGGGCCTCGATACTCAAGGTGATGAGCTGCGCTCCCTCATCGAAAGCTCCATTGACGAGCATGCTGTCAAGCAACGGGACTGGATCAAGGCTTTTCAGGAGAAGGTTTACAACACCATGGACAAAGTTCAAGCCCAAGTAGAAGAGCTACGAAAGGGGTTTGAAGATGTCAAGGAGGATGTGGTGTTGTGCAAGCGAGCGGTCGCTAATGGCGTAGCTACTCAAACTGCGGTGGCTGCACCGAGGGTCGAGGCCCCTAAACCGAAGGAGTTTAGCGGCAGACGGGATGCCAAGGAGCTTGACAACTTCTTTTGGCAAATGGAGAGGTATTTCGGCGCTATGGGCGTGCGGGACGAACACAAGGTAAGTACCGCAACTTTATACCTTTCCGATCATGCAATTCTGTGGTGGCGTAGGAAAAGCGAGGAGATTCGCAAGGGTACCTGCACCATAGACACATGGGAAGAATTGCAACGGGAGTTAAAGCGCCAATTCTATCCGGAGAATGTGGCGCACGACGCTCGCAAGCGGTTGAAGGAGTTGAAACAAACGAAGTCCATTGGGGAGTACGTAGAGGAGTACTCTTTGTTGATGCTGCAAATCCGCAACATGACCGAGGAGGACTTGTTGTTCAATTTCCTGGATGGGCTGCAATCCTGGGCAGCCAATGAGTTGAAGCGGCGTGGAGTGCAGAATATATCCGATGCCCTTACTATGGCGGAGACGCTCATGGATTACCGCAAGGGGGATTCGGGAAAGTCTAAGAATTCTAAACCCAATCACAGTAAGGGTGGGGAAGCCAAGGAGTTTCAGCCTCCGGAGAACAAGGAGGAGAAAGGCAAACCGCCCAAGTGGAAGGAACAGAAACGCAACGGCCATAGAGGTAATGGTCCGAAGTCTAACTGTTTTCTCTGCGATGGGGATCATTGGGTGAAGGACTGTCCGAAAAAGAAGGCTTTCAATGCAATGTATGAGGCACAAGAGGAGGGCGGACAGAGCCGTATGGGTTGTATGCAGCTGGTCAATTCCCTCAAAGCCAAGCGGCGTGCCGATGCGCCAACGGGGGCGGCGCTCATGTACATTGAAGCCTATGTTAATTGCATCAAGACTCAAGTGTTGGTTGATACGGGGGCTACGCACAACTTCATTAGGTGTGCGGAAGCGGAACGCTTGGGCCTTTATGTAGAAAAGGGAGAGGGATACCTCAAGTCCGTAAATGCAAGAGCCAAGCCGCTGGATGGGATGGTTCGTGGAGCTGAAATTCACATTGGCAAATGGCACGGTGAGGTAAACTTCTCGGTAGCACCTCTCGATGATTTTGATGTGGTGCTAGGTATGGAGTTCTTACGGCAGTACAATGTGGTGTTACTTCCTCAACACAACTATATGTGTATTTTGGAAGGAGGGCCCCGAATGATACCGACGGTAGACATGCCCAAGGGTGGGCGATCCAAGCCAAACGCCAAGGTCCTTTCCGCCATGCAACTAAGGGTAGATGCTGGGCGCAAAGGAGGGTTACATTCAGCCTCAACAGCGGGGGTGGATGATGCGGCAAATGGGGGCAAGGATGAAATACCGAAGGTTGTTGCAGAAGTGCTCGGGGAGCACAATGGGGTCAAGCCTACTGCCATACCGGAAGAACCGCCTTCAAGAGATGTAATTGAGGGCAAGTTGGAGCTTGAGATTACGCTTCCAACTATGGGGTTGACGCCTCCATCGGAGATGGGAGAGTTGCAGGGGCAGCTTGAGGAGTTGTTGGGTGCGGGTGTTATCCAAAAGTCCAAGGTGTCACAAGATGTGCAGTTTCCGCACAAGGAGTGGGTCGAAGACAAGCAGCGGCGTGTCAAGCATAGTGCGGGGGACTTGGTGATGGAGACGATACTTCCACCACAACGCAAGTCAGCACGCCCACTCCACAAGGGCCTTGATCGTGGGGACGAGGGGCCAAGGTTGATTGCCAAGAGAGTTGGCAACGTCTCGCATAAGGTGGAGTTACCTTCGAGACAGCGGCAGTGGCGACATCAGGTGCATTCCGCAAGCTGTTGGAAGCAGTACCGTGGAGGTACGGGAGATGCAGAATTTGAGCCACACAACCGGGAACCTTTGGGGATTTCCACACGCCATGACAAAGGGGAGCAACTTAGGACGAGGCTTGAGTACTTTGTCGAGTGGAAAGGGTTTCCGGATGGGAGAGCACGCTTGGGACACAAGAGCGCACAGCCAGAGTTTGCAGAACGCGGCGCGCAAGTTCCAGCGAAGACGCGACGAGGGCGTCGCGTGAATTTGGTGGGGGAGAATGTCACGCCCCAAATATTCTCAAGCAATTACTCGAACATTTGGCGCGCGACAGAACCACCAAGGGAGGGCTTAGTCCATTTTGGGTTAAATGGGCTAGAGCTTCTAGAAGGCCCAATGGATTTGGGTTGATGCCACATGTGTGTGGTAGGTGGGGGAGTTTTCTAGAAAAGGCATATTCCTTTGGATATACTTTGGTAGTTGGCATATTTTGAAATATCCCTTAGCATATTCTCCTCTTTAGATTTGGACCCTTGGATTAGAGTTAATCCTAGCCGTCCATTGTATATAGCTTTAGCTATAAATAGGTGGAGTTCTCATTTGAGAATCAATCCTCCAAATTGTAGAAATACTCTTAGCTTGTAAGTGTATAGCTTTGTAATCTCTCTTTAGTAATAAAATACGAGAGCATTCTCTCAAACACTTGGTGTGCTTCTTCTTCATCTCTTTCTTTGGTTAATTGGGGTCTTGTAGGCTGCTTAGCACTAGCAAGTGTCTAAGGCCGCACGGTTTCGAGAAATCGGGTCGTGACAAGAGGAAGAGCCAGCCAAGGTGTATGGGTCGGGTTTACACCTGTGTCAGATTTGCAGCCTTCAAAGATCATGCGAGAGATGAGGTTAGATTCAGAGATGCCACCATATGCTATTCGTGCCTCAGGTTCCTCACCTACGTAAGCTCTAAGAATGGTAGATTCCCTTCCATCATTCTTTACACTGTCATTTGCCCGTTTCAGCATTATTTTATAATCTGCATGTGAATACTTTAAGGAGCTTCTGTCCTTAATTTTCTTTTATTTCTAACTTTCATGTGCATTCGCCTTGATTTTGAGGATGCCGTCACGTGCAGGATAGTGTTCCACCAATTCCCGTCATTTCTTGTTTATTCCATCCATAAGCATGCTGTCAGGTGAGCAAGTTGACGTTGGGCATTCTCCACTTGAAGCATACTGTGTAATCATATGTGAGCTATTATTGTTCAAGCGATTTCCACCCTCTCCAAGAAGATTACTAGCATGTGTATCCAGATCATTTGCAGCCCTTTTGTGAAGCTCTTGCCATGATTCTTCCATTTGGTTGATAAACCCATCACATGCCTTTTGAGAGCTCACATTAGAGCCATTAAAGACTTTTGATTATAAGCTCGAGATTCTATTTGCTTTGGTGTCAGTTATGCGTGGCCTATCAATCCTTTTTGTGTAGTTCGAGTGTCCATCATAAGATTCTTTTTCACCATGCCAAAAGCTTTCACCTGCGACATTATTGTTCTACAAAGTATGGCACATATTTGCTGGTGTTTCTGGGTTGTTAGGACCTTTCCCTGACAGTCTACTAGTTGTAATTTGGGTTGTGCTCGCCGGGCAGATATTGCTGACGTTGGTAGACCTGTGGTCGTCAATATTTCTAATTTCAGGTTGTGCTTTATCACCGTTTGGTCACAATTCATTTGTGTCTTGGTGAGAAGCTAATTTGGGGTCTTCAAAAAGAGGAACAAAAGAGCTTTTGAGTTTGTCCTTTATTGAATGGAGCTTCTGAGTCTTATAACTTCCATTCATTCAAATGTTATCTGAATAGCCATGGTTACCAGGTTTTTTTAGGGCTGTAAGGTATGACTATAAGCACTCGTGGTAACCATGATCTAGTAACCCACAAAGGGTACAGAACTCCGATAGCTTCTCGTATTTGAAGTCAAGCCATATCAGGTTATCACTTGACCCGAGTGTAAGGAAAATTTTCCTCCTTATTGGTTGATCAATCAATAATTTCACTCGGATGCGAAGAAATCTCCCTGTGCATGATCCTGAGTCATCAGCATCTGTGTCTAGGAAGCTGTAAAGTTTATTCCCGATCAGTTCAGCCGTCTCGACGCTCATGTGGATTATCGGTACATTGTACACCTGGATACAAAATGGTGTTTTTCGAAAAGTAGGGTCTGCCGCAAAGTCTTCCTCTACAGTTGATTCCATGGCTAGGAGGAATTTGTTAAAATTCTAGGGTTCGGACACCAACACCCTTGTATGATCTTCTTCTAACACAAACTCACACAAAAAAATATTTCCACCTAACCATTGAAATCTGAGGTCTCCATTAGGCTGCCACAAGTTTTTCATTATGTTTGAAAGGCATCCCATTGGTAGTTTTTCCTTGTCAAGACTTTGACAAAAAGCCCAAACTTTGCTACAGATCAATATCTCTTAACCACCGCTTTCGAAATCCCTATAACCTCTTCGTTGTAAGAATTGTCGATTGAAAAAGAATTTCATAGAGCCTCAATGTCTTCCATGATTGAGGAAGTGATAACAGAGTTCATAAGCAAATGAAAGTTAGATCTCTAAGCTTACCGCCTAAAGAGAAAAAAAATTTGCAGTTTGTAGATGTAATAGTTAATGTGTAGATTTAGTATTAAGACGTGTTTAAAAAGTGAAAATATAGTTGAAAATAGGTACAAAAAGATAAAATGGCAATAAAAAAAACAAAAATGATGGATTTAGTGCCGAACCTGCATACATCTTGTGATACACATGTCGGCAGTTGTTCCATGCACCGGGAGTGGAGTACTAGGCGCCGATGCGTAGTTGTATGCGCCAAGCTAACGTGCCAATTTGGTGCGCGCTTTAACGCTGAAGCTCGCACTAATGCATGCACTTTGTTGTGTGCATCAGCGCGACGCCAAGCTATCGCGTGCATCAACTTGGCTCACATAGGGCCACGTGGCATTTTATTTTTTTATAAAATCAATAATTTATTTATTTTTATTAATTAATTTATATTAATTTTCATATTAGTTAATTTTTGTATAATATATATTTATATTTATATATTATTTAATATTTTGTATTATTTTTAATTATTATATATAATTATACTAAACTAATTATTATTTTGGTGTTGTTCTTTTTCAGGTGTTGTTGATATTATCATGGTACAAATTTCGACCATTGCATACTTTAAGGGAAGATACGAGAATTCCAGTGATTGTTGATTGGTGCTATAGTAGTTAAGCACAAGCGCACGCTATTATATCAAATAATATAGGATTTTAAGTTTAAATATCATTCTCACGAGGACTATATAATCTAATTCTTCAATCAATTACTAAAATTATGTCTAATCAACTTTTATTCAGAGAAATCTAAAATCTAAAACTTAATTAATTAACCTAATTTCTATCAAATTAAATTAAACCTAAATAGCAAACAAACAAAGAGATAAATTTACTAATTAATAATAATCTAGAGTATAGAACTATTCCCTAATATTTCATTGGACTCATTAATATCTTAGTTAATCACTTAATATGAATTGTTGACTTAGACATAATTTCATCACCAACTAATATCGACGGTCGAGTGACTGTATTACGCAAGTCAAAGGATCACGTATACTACTCAGTTTGAGAGGCCCTCTATTGATGGCTTATATAGAATGTCTATTGGAGGCCCTCGTGAGTCCATTCTATATCTAGTCCTAACTAGATACCCATATGTCAATACGAGCTCTAAGCTTACAGTCGGCTAGGAATGACCATCTATACTCTATAGATACGACATATGCTGATCTATATAAATATATCCACCGACAGACCTGCATCGACAAAAATAGATCAAAGATAATATTCGAGAACATACTTGCGCAACTGACATTTCCTGACACCTAATTGTAACTTTTACAACTATGTAGTTACTAGTATATTTCCAGGTCTATGTCTCATTTCAGACAGGGCTCCAACTCTTGAATCTTCGCTAAGTATTATAACCAGCTAACAATTAGTTGTGCTATTGTTAAACATTTATATCTCTCATCGTGGCCAACTGTGGGCTCTTATCTAAACTTCTTTCGATCAGATCTGAACTCCTTCAAATCATACAATGTCTGTAATGTTACATTGCATAGTATCATTTAAATTAGCATTAGTGATTTAATGGGAATGTACACCTGTATAAATAATAAGTATATGTACATTCAAGGATAGCACGTAAGCACCAACCCCAACATGTATGTCTATATCTGACTGGTGCAGATGATTGTTCTTAGCTGACCATGAGCTTAAAGCTTGTATAGGAATACGAGTATCTAGTCAGGACTAGATACTAAACAGACTCATAAGGACCCCAATAGATATCCTATGAAATCATTAAAAGAAGGTTCTCTCGAGTTGAGTAGTATTTGTGATCCTTTGACCCGAGCGCCACAGTGGGCTTATAAGTGATCCACCATACTTTGGTTCCACATATGTCAGAGACATTTCATGAGTTGATCGCAATGTGTCGTTGGGTGTGATCTGATGCTTATAGAGTCCGATATGCGTAGATACGGGATCCGTTAGCTTACATAGGTAAGTTGTATATCCATGCTTCGAGATTGTATCTCAAAAAATCTTATGGCTATAAGTAATAAACCCAAGAAATGAGATTGCGTATATTGTTTATCAAAATACGAATCTAGAGATAAGTTCATGGATGAGCAAATAGGGATTTGTTACTACTGATCTATATTCCCGCACATCCAGGGTATAATGATGGAAGGATTTTACGCATTCGTTCTGGCCTCAACTTATATGGTCTAACATGCTGATTTGTAATATTTGTGACGTGTGCGTGGGACATTGTTCACAGACTCATAGAATAGTTTCATTTGACGAATCGGGCCTGAACCTAGTGAGTCCCAATATGAAATGTACTCATTGTACACTTGGGCAGTATACCGTATTGAATAGTTCAATAGAGTATAAAATACAATAAATTATTGTGGTTAAGTTAACTAAGTATATGGTTATAGTATGACCCACTTTGAATTAACTTGATAACCTAGTAAGGGTATAATGGTAATTTTACTTTATTGATGATTTAATTATTAAATAATCAAGATCTTTATTTATATAATAATTAAATAAAAATCTAACTTAACCATGGTTAATTGTTCACTAAATTGTTAGGTTAAAAGATATTTTGTACTTAATTTAACTATAGTTAATTGTTAATTATGGTTAGGTTAAATAAATATCTAGATATTTTATTTTTATTATTAAATAAATATTAACCTAACTAGGGTTAATAGTTAACTCTAAGATTAGATTAGTTGGATATTTATTAACTTAAAGGTTAAGTTATTTTAACTCAACTATAGTTAAATTAAATGCAAATGAAATTCAAATTTATTTGAAATTTAAGCATTAGGATATAAAGTGAAATGAAATTCAAAATTCATAGGGTTTTAGATTTTGCAATTTTGGTAGCCATTTCAATTTGAGAAATTGGAATTCTTTGTTTTATTTTTTAAGTGTTAGAACAACAAACTAAATGCAATTGGCTACTAATTGTAATAACTAAAATAGATTTGTTTTAATTATTTAAGAGTTGCACAAAAGATAAAACAAATTAGTTTAATTAGATTACGAGTTAATCTAATTTGTTTAAGTGTTAAACAATTTATAGATCATACTGTCATTCTAGATAATCAAAACCACCTAAGATGATTATTAGAATTGTCAACGAGTTCATTTCATGTAAACTCTAAAAATTTGATCCAAAGGCTTTAATAATGATATTTCTCAATTCTGTAATTAATTTGATTAAATGTATAATTATGTGTTCATGATATAGTTTTTAATCTTTCACTGTGCTTGTATATGTATGAGATATGTATATATGTATGATGAACACATACACCACATGCATACACCCAAGAATAATCGACACCCAATAAATTATTTCATAAGGGTACACATGTTTCACAATAAATTGGCCATCTTGATCTTAATTTTTTAGAAAATATGTGAAGTCGAGAATTATAAAGCAAAACCTTCTAACCAACAACAAATGTTTTTCTTTGAATTTTTTTATCATGAAATGTTTTGATTTTAGCTTTATGAAATTTTGAATTCTCATATGCATCATTTCTCAATTTTTCAAGTTCATGTATTTGTAATTTACGTATCTATCTCGTAGAATCAAGATTGGCGTTGAAAGTTTTAATGGCCCAATAGGTTTTATGCTCAAGTTCCACAAGTAAGTAACAAGGTTTCTATAAACTAACCTATAAAGAGACATACCCAATGAAGTTTTAAAAGCAATTCTATATTCTAAAGTGTATATTAAGTCTTAAAGATCAATCTTTGTGATTTAGGTTTACAGTTTTTTCTAAAATTTGTTTTATCTCCCTATTAGCTAGTTCACTTGTCCGAAGGTGATAAGGGGTGGCAACTTTATAAGTAATACCATTTTTTATATTAATATTTTAAATAGCTTATTATAAAAGTGCTTATCCTCATCACTTATAATCGTTCGAGGGATTCCAAATCGACTTAAGATATTTTCTTTCAAAAATTTCATGACTGTTTTATGGCCTTTATTTCGACATAGAATAGCTTCAATCCTAATGATAGTGGAAATGATCCCATAAAATCTATCCCCCAATAATAAAAGATTTCAATAACAAGAATGAGGTTCAAAGGCATCATGTTTTTTTTTTTAAATGGATTCTAATTTTTAACAATTTTCACACGTTTTACACAATACATGTGTGTTTTTAAATAAAGTGGGCCAATAAAATTCATATTGTAAGATTTTTGTAACAGTTTTCTTTAATGAGAAATATCCCTCACATGCTTCAGAATGACAAAATTTAATAACTCTACTTACCTCATTATCGAGTATGTATCTTTGAAATATTTGGTCAGAATAATATTTGAATAGATAAGGATCATCCCAATAAAACTCTCTCACCTTAGGTAAAAGTTTCTTTTTGTCTTGTGCATTCCATTGAGGTGGCATTTCTTCTGTCACAAACAAATTAACAATATTAGCATACCAATGCATTGTAACATCAGAAAATAAAAATTCATCAGGAAAAGAGTTATTAATAGGTGTTATTTCTGTTGATGAATCTGGTACGAGACTTGATAAGTGATCTACAAAAACATTATCAACTCTCATCTTATCTTTGATAATGATATTAAATTCTTGAAGCAATAGAATCCATCGAATCAGTCTTGGTTTTACATCCTGTTTTGACATTAAGTACCTTATAACAACATAGTCAATAAACACAACAACTGAAGAACCAATTAAATAAGAATAAAATTTATCTAATGCAAATATTACAGTAAAAAATTCTTTTTCAATTGTTGTATAATTGATTTGAGCACTGTTTAAAGTTCTACTTGCGTAATAAATTACATAGGGTTTACCTTCCATTCTTTGTCTCAATATAGCACCAACAATATAATTACTAGCATCACACATGAGCTTAAAAGGCAAAGATCAGTTAAAAGATTGTATGATAAGAGCAGATGTTAAGAGAATAATTAATTTTTCAAATGAATTTTGACACTCTTAAGTAAACTCAAATGATACATTTTTTGCTAAGAGATTATAAAGAGGTCTAGATATAGCACTAAAATATTTTATGAACCTCCTATAAAATCCAACATGTCCTAAAAATGATCGAACTTCTCTAACTATTTTTTGTAGGGGGAAATGAGCAATGATTTTGGCTTTTACCTTATCCACTTCAATTCCTTTAAAAGATACTACATGTCCCAAAACAATTCTAAAAGTGACCACGTAATAACATTTTTCCCAATTCACCTCAGCACCATTTTCTTCACATCTTTTTAAAATATTTCCTAAGTTTTCAAGACAATTATCAAAAATATTTCATACAAAGTTAAATCATCCACGAAAACTTCTAAATAATGCTTAACCATGTCACTAAAAATGCTTAACATAAATCTTTGAAATGTTGCTGGGACATTACAAAGTCCAAATGGCATCCTTCTAAAAGCAAAGGTCCTAAAAGGACATGTGAATGTAGTCTTTTCTTGATCCTTTAACACTATAGGGGAATTGATAATAACCAAATAGCCATCTAGAAAGTAATAGTAGAGATGTACCGTTACTCTTTCTAAAATTGGTCATATTGCGAAACTCTCTAGGTCTACGTCTAATTCGTCAAATAGAACTATTTCATAAGTCCGTGAATAATGCCTCACGCATACATCACGAATATTACAAATCAACGCGTTGAACCATACAAGTTGAGGTTACAACGCATACATATAATCCTTCCATCATATATATCTTGGATGTGCGGGGACATAGATCTACACTATCAAATCTCCATATGCTCATCTATAAACCTATCTCCAGAATAGTATCTCAATAGTACAATATGAGCAAAACTCATTGTCATATTGTTTAACCCCGTGGAAATACTTTTCTGGGTTAACTGCTTACGGCTATAAGACTTTCCTGAGATACTATCTTGGAGCATCTAGATATATTACTCCCTATGAGAGTTGATGAATCCCATATCTGCATGCACCGGACCCCATGAGCATTGGACCATACCCAGAGACACTCAGCGGTCAGACTATGAAAAGTCTCTGACATGCATGGAACCAAAGCATAGTGGATCACTCACAAGCCCAGCGTAGTGCTCAGGTCAGAAGACCACGTATACTACTCAACTCGAGAGGACCTTTCATTGACGGTAACATAGGATGTCTATTGAGGTCCTCATGAGTTTGTTCAGTACTCAGTCCTAACTGAATACCTGTATGCCTATACAATCTCCAAGATCCTGGTTAGCTAGGAATAACCAACTGTACCCTACAGATATAGACATACACTAATCTATGTAAATTGATAGGATCTACTAACAGACCTGCGTTACTAAAAATAGAACATGAACTATATATTTGAGAACATGCTTGCATAATGACATATCCTAGCAACCTATTACAACTCTTGCAATTATATCATTATTAGCATATTATGAGATCTTTGTCTCGTTACAGACAATGCTCCAACTCTTGGAATATTTGCTAACTCGTAGCACCGATCTAAACTCCTTTAGACCGTATCTGAACTCCTTCAGACAAAACAAAGTCTGTAGCGTAACAAGCATTAAACCATATAATTAAAAGGTAATTAACGATATAATAAAATATACTCTATATAAATATCAAATATTCATACAAAACTGGGATGGCATGTAGGCACAACCCTAATACTATGCACATCCGCTAACTAGATAAGACTCGAGTTGGTATTAACTCACCTTCATCATTTTCAATGATTGTAATTCAAGATTTTTTTAGTACTACCTGAGTAGGACTTACCCACTTACTATCTGAGATATGATAGATGATTTCTACTTCAAGTAATTTGAGAACTTTAGCTCTCACTACCTCTTTTATATATGAGTTTAATCTTCTTTGGAGTTGTTAGAAAGTTTTGGCAATGTCCTCTAGGTGTATTTTATATGTGCAAATTAAATGATTAATGCCTTTTATGTCTTTTAAAGTTGACCCTATTTCATTTTTATATATTTTCAATACTTCAATTAACTTACCTTATTGTTCGCTTGTGAATGTAGAAGAGATTACCACTTGATAAGTTTGTTTCCATCCTTTATTTTTTATCATCTATGCATAGTTAAGTAAAGAACATATGTTAGAGATTTTAGAATCTAATTGCATATTTGACTCAAATGAATTCGTTAAATACATTTCTGAAGGATCAGTAGAACTCTCTGTTTCAATATGATCATCCACAATTATTTCAATCACGTTGACTTTTTCACTTTCATCCTTCTCCTCATATGGCTGCTTAAATATATTGAAAACATTGAGAGCTCAAGTGTCATGTTTCTAAATGAAAGCTTCATTACTCCATTCCTACAAATAATCAAAGCATTATAAGTTACTAAAAATGGATGACCCAAAATAACAGGTATCGGATTACATCCTTTAATAGGTTATGTGTCCAAGACAATAAAATTCACATAATATATACATTTATCGACTTGAACTAAAATATCTTTCACTATTGATCTATCAACAAGTAAAAGAATTACAAAAGTTAGTTTTAACACCCTAAGATTGAGCTATTGATAAACTGAATACAATAGTAAATTCACACTAACACTAAGATCAAGTAAGGCTTATTCAATTTTATGACTTCCAATAATGCATGAAATTGTAGGACAACCAGAGTCATTATATTTCAAAGCATTATTGTTTTGAAGAATAGCACTTACTTGTTCAGCTAAAAATGCTTTGTTTTTAACATTTAGTTTTCTTTCTACTGTACATTGATCCTTCAAATATTTTGCATAAATAGGGAACCTGTTTAATAGCACACAATAAAAGAATATTAACTTTTACCTATTTTAATATTTCAAAATTTTCAAGATTATGATTCAACTTCCTAGCATTATGTAATGCATGAAAAAATGAGGGTGCATGTAAGGGTTCGGTATTTTCTTCACTAGGTGTAGGTTTTACACTTTCCTTACCCTTAAAGATCAATTCATCATTTTCATAAGCTTCAAGAATGTATTTTTCAACAACCTTGCCATTCCAAAGAGTGATAACCACTTTAACTTGATCCATGTGTTAGCTTTCTGAACTACATGTATTTGAGTTATGTTGTCCTTTGGGATTTGGTTGTGGTTAAGAATAAATTTTTTCTTTCTTATAAATGTTTAGTGTAGATGTAAATTTAGTAAGAGTGTCTTTCAAATCAGCCAATGTTTGAGCTTTTTTAGAATTAATAGACTTTTACATTTTAATGAATTCATGCAAAGTTTCTTCAAAATTTTTGTTAGAAGATGGGACATATGGTGCATAACCTTAAGAGTTTTGAAAATTTTTGTGTTATTAAAAAGGTGGTTTTGAAGCCCGTGCTTACGTTTCATTCCTCAAACTGAAATTGGGTGATTTCTCTAACCAAGATTGTAGTTTTGTGAACATGGGTTATGATTTGATCACTTGAACGTGTTTAGAACATTGGCTTGTTCATAGAGACACTCCCTAAATGAAGACAAAGTTGGGCAATCATTTGTAGAGTGATCATAGGTTTCATATGTATGTGATGTGAAAAAGTTCAGGGGTATGAGATATCGTCTGTCCTACTCTCATCTACAAGGTGTCGCATGATTTAAGTACTGTTAGAAAGCTATGAAAAGAGAAGTACAGCTTCACGAAGGGAATGGAGATTACCTAATCATAGTAGTTGTTAGCATTTTTAAGTCACTTCTCTATTCTAATAAAAGCATTATGTTGTATAATTACTTTTTGTGCCAAACAAAATTAAGCAAAATATATCACTTCATGTATTAGACAGAAAGGGTTATCATAAATATATTAGGAATAGTTTCTCTTGTTTGTATGATAATGATAATGCATTGCTAACTGAGTGTCAGTTAATTAATGACCATTATATCTTACATATAACAAGAAACGCATAAAAATATTTAGGTGAACAGAATAAATAGAAATTCAGGAACTTTGAGTAATAATGAATTATGGCATAAGTGATTAGGTCATGTCGACGTGAGACAACTATCTTGTCTTGTTGAGGATGGTCATATACTTCATTTAACTATAGAACCTTATCTAATTTATGAATCATGTATTCAGGTGAAGTTGACTAAATCCTAATGTAGGTGTTAAACACCGAGCAACTTAACAAATGTAATGGCCGAACATTGTACCAAGATAAAAGGAAAAATAAAGACACTTTTATTTTGTTATTATCATAAAAATATAACCAGCCCTTCTTTTTGTGTATAAAGACAAAAACAAACTTTGTCTTCTTTTCACACACTTTGGCCATTAATTTGATGGATTAATTAATCTATTTTGGGACACATGTCAAGTATTTATAAATACATAACCATTATGTATCCAAATAAGTTTATCACATAAGATTTGGCTATTTAAATAATAAATGAACACTTGTCACTATTTTATTCAATGTTTAACCATTAAGCATTCTCAAAATAATCAAGTATATGATAAGTGTCTAAACACTTGTCCAAATACTATATAAGCCTTAACTCTTAAGACTTAGTAATATGTGAAATTCTAATAATTAGAATTTGACACGTGTCCATCTCGAGCAGTCTCATACTAAATCCTGCTTATCCATAATTTTTTTAGATCAAACTCTTCAATTGAGTTCACTACCCCAATATTCAACGAGTACACTTTATATGGTAAGACTCTCTACGTTTATAACTATTTTGTCTTATAGAACTCTTTTATAAGTCCATTAACAATGCCCTACACACACGTTACAGATATTATAAAGCGGCGCATTGAACTATATAAATTAAAGTTAAAGCATATACGTATAGTCCTTTCGTCACCTATATCCTGAAAGAGTAAAAATATAGATCATCATCATCAAATATCTATATACTCGACTATGAACTTATCTCCAGATTTGTATTTCTATAAACAGTATTTGTAAACACCTTTATGATATCATTTAACCTCACAGAAAACTCTTTTTTGGGGTTTATGCTTGTGGCTATAAGACTTCCTGAAATATAATTTAAGAGCATTATAATATACAACTTACCCATATGAGCTAATGAATCTCATATTTATGCGCACCAGACTCCATGATCATTGGACCATATCTAACGACGCCAAGAGTTCAAACCATGAAAAGTCCTTAACATGTGTGAAATCAAAGTATGATAGATCACTTACAAGCCTACTGTAGTGCTCAAGTGATCAAAGGATCATAAATACTACTCAACTTAATAAGACATTCTGTTGAAGGCTTTATGGGATATCTATTAGAGGTCCTCGTGAGTTTATTCAATACCCAGTTCTTACTAAATATTTGCATCCCTATACATGCTTTCACTAAGCTCACGGTCTGCTAAGACTAATCATTCAGACTATTTAGATATAGACATACACTAATATGAATGGAATAGCAATCGACTCGTGTCAGTAACTATAGATCAGAAACGATTATTCAAGAACATATTGCATAATGATATTTTTTAGCACCATTTGCAACTATTTCATTACTAATATATTCTTAGGTTTTTGTCCCAATTCAGACAAGGTTCTAACTCTTAGAATGCTAACTCTTGGCGCTGACTTAAATTCTTTCAGATTAGATCTAAACTCATTTAGATCTACAATGTCTGAAAAGTAACAAGCTTAGTACCATATAATAAATTCAACGATTTATTGAAATGTTCATTATATAAATTTTAAATAAAAAATATTCATACAAATTTGAAATGGCACATAAGCACCATCTCCAACAACTCTCACTTGCTCTAGTGTCATTCACAATGATATCTAATACCCATTGACCTCACGTGTTTCTCAAACACCTTGAAAGTTAAGATCTTAGTTAGTGGGTCTGCTACATTATCAATCAAATCTATTATAGAAACTATTACATCTTCTTTAGTCAAGATTTCTTTAATTATGTAGAATTTTCTCTTCATATACTTAAACTTTTAATATACCCTTGGCTCTTAACCTGAGTAATTGCTCTATTGTTGTTGTACAATTATAAGATAGGATCCATTGACCTTATGACTATTCTGAGCTCTACGATAAACTTTGTATCCATACTACTTCCTTTGCAGCTTCTAAAGCTTAAATGTATTTTGCCTCTGTGATAAAATCAGTTGTAGACCATGTTTTGCACTCTTTCATCTGACTAGGACATCATTAAAAGAAACAAATAATTAGATGTAGACTTTCTATCATTCGAGTCAGATTAGAAGTCTAAGTCAGTCTATCACCTCACTTGTAAGTCACTCTCTCCATAAATCAGAAACTTATCTTTTATACCCTTAAGTTATTACAGGATATGTTTCACGACCATCTAATGGTCGTTACCTAGATCAAAATGATAACAGCTCATAACGCTTATAGTCATACTAATGTCAAGTCTTGTACATAACATAACATACATCAAGTTACCAACAGCTGATGCATAAGGTATGTTAGACATTCTAACTCCTTTATCTTCCTTCTAAGGACACATCCTCCTAGTAAGATAAATGTCATGTTTGAAAAATATACATAACTATCTTACAATTAGCAAAGTTATACCTTACCAGAATATTGTCTATGTACAAGGACTGGAAGAGTCCTATCAGCCTCCTAGTTCTATCTCTATAAAATTTTATACTCAGTATATAGGAACCATTTCCCAAATTTTTCATGGAGAAGTTCTTATTCAGATAACCCTTGACTGACTGTAACATTCCAATATCATTTTCGATAATAAGTATGTCATCCACATAGAGAACTAGAAAGATAATCATGCTCCTTCTAATCATTTTGTCATACATACTTTCTATTCATTTTTTATAAAATCAGACCCTTTGATTACTTCATCAAATTGAAGATTCCAGCTTCAAGAAGCCTATTTAAGTTCATAAATGGACTTCTTCAGTCTACACACTAGATTAAAATTCAGGTTAAATGTAAAACCTTCAAGTTTTTTCATGTATATCACTTCTTCAAGTTTTTTCATGTATATCACTTCTTCAAGATATCCATTCAGGAAAGCTATTTTTACATCCATCTGCCAGATCTTAAAATTATATCATAATTTACTGCAATACCCAAAATAATCTTATCGACTTCAGTATAGTTATTGTTAAAAAAGTTTCCTTATAATCTATCCCTGATTTCTGAGTATAACCTTTTGCCACCAGACGGTCTTTAAAGGTCTCTACCTTTTCATCGAGCCTATACTTCCGGTCGTAAACCCATTTACAACTAATAGGAACAATTCCTTCAAGAAGTTCAACCAAGTCCCAGACATGATTTTCATGCATAAAGTCAATTTTGGATTTTATGAAGTCTTGTCATTTTTCTAAATCAATGTCCAACATCGTATCTCTATAAATCAAAGGATCCTTTTTTTCTACTAAGAAAATAACAAAGACACCTTTAGGCATCATACCATGCCTGATAAGCAGCTTTGAGATCTTTTTTGACTTACATAGAAGGTGTGTCAAAGGTATCTCACTTGATTGTGCCCAAGGTTCCATCATCGGTTCAGTAAAATTCTTGACTAACCTCATCAAGTTCAATTCTTTTACAATCTTCGAGATCCATGAGAAATCGTTTCTTTAGAAAAGTGGCATTACAAGTAACAAAGATATTTCATTCCTCTATAACATAGAACTGATATCTCATAGAGTATTTGAAATATCCAATGAACTGATACTTGTATCCCTTAGGTGTAAGTTTATCCTATTGTGTAACTTTTACTTAAACATGACAGCCCAAATTCTTAACATACTTAATATTTGGTCTCCTTCCAATCTATTATAAAGAGTTGTGGGAACAATATTTAATGGAACTCTATCCAATAAATGAGCAGTGGTTTTTTATAGCATAACCCCATAAATATTTTAATCGACCGAAACATATCTAATAGAATTTAATTTCTCCTCTTCGAAACACTATTGTATGGAGGAGTACCTAAAGGACTACAGTGAGTGAGAATCTCATTCTCCTTCAAATGATCAGTGAATTACTACTCTTGTATTCGTCGCCTCAATATCATTAAAGGCAGATTGAATAAACTTATCAGTTTGTTTCTCTACCTATAGTTAAAACTCTTTGAATATTTCAAAGGTTTCTGACTTGTGTCTCATCATCATGATAAATCATTGATATAGATCATGAAGTATCAAAACTCATAGTAGTGTGATTCATTGGACCACATATATCACTATGTACTAGTTCCAACAAATCAGTGTCCTAGTGTCCAACACCAATAAAATGAGGTTTGGCCTTCTTCCATTGAATACAAAATTCACAATCTAGATAAGACTTTATAGTAAGATCAAGTATCTGACCATCTTTAACTAGATAAGTTAGGCATCTCACACTTATTGACCTAATCGCATATGTCACAATTATGTATTATTCAACGTTTTTGAACTATTTCTTTTGTTCACTTGTACATTCAAGACATTTTTTGTTGTATCTAAAATATAATAGCCATTTATCAACTAATATTTAACTAATAAAACCTTATCCATATCATATAAATATAAGGAACGATTTTGAATAAATACATGATAACCTTCAGTATCCAACATAAGAAGTGATATAATCTGTCTGATAATGTTCAGCACAAAATAACAATTATACAACATAATAAATCTTCTACAAGGGATAAATAACTAAAAATATCCAACAGCCTCGACTTGTAGGAATTCTCTATTTCCAATATGAAGTTGTATTTCTCCACAATACAACAGTTAACTTCTTTCAGACCCTACAATATATTACAAATATGATAAGGACATAAGGTATCTTATACCCTATCTATACTAGCATCAAATGGTAACAAAATGTCAATAATAGACAAATATATACCTGAGGGGTTCTTTTTTACTGCAGACTTCAGACAATTGCGCTTCCAATGTCCGTCCTCACCGCAATGTTAAAACTTTCCTTTCCCTTTATTTTTCTCTTGTGGCTTGGATATCATATATCTTTAAGGACCTATATATGGCATCTGATGCTTCTTAATCTTGCTATTAAACTTCCAATAAGCCTTCAAGACATAAAATAAAGCACCACCCTAAATGTAAAGGGTTACACCCTCTTTATTCATGTCCTCTTGAGCTGTCTTCAACAAATTGTACAGCTCAGCATATGTGGGAGTCAACTCTTGCATTTTAAAGTTAATAATGAACTGTGCAAATGAGCCCGACAGAGATTAGAGAATCAAACTATTCCCTAAATTATTGTTTAAAGATATGTCCATAGTCTCCAATTTCTCAATATACAAAATCATATTAAATACATAGGGACTCACTAGACTGCCCTTTGTTAGTTGAGATTGAAACAGTGTCTTGACGACTCAATATAACTCGACCTGTGGTCTATCACCAAACAACTCCTTGAAATAGAGCATTATACTACTTGCACTTCCATATGCACATACTTCATCCGAAGTTCAGTTGACATTAAGGCCGGGATATTGATTTAACTCTCAAATCATCATCAATCCATTTCTGATATGTCTCAAGCTCTTATGAACTAGCTTTATCAAAAACACCTTTGGGCATCTTCTTATCAATAATATATCCAAGTTTCTCTAAATCTAAAATAATTCTCAAATTTATAAACCAGTCAGAATAATTTTTGACACCTTTCAGTTGGTGTGTATCAAGTATGCATACCAACGAATTGATCGAAGCCATCTTATCTTCACAAGATAAAAGAAGAGATGTTAGCAGAATATTTTAAATCATTAAAATATTTTAAATTATGGATATAACAATTATATATTTTCAATCTAAAGATGTCATCCCACTGCTTTACATATTTTCTTTAATCTCTCAAATAGGAAAATGAAAGTTTAAACACTTTGAACTTTATAGTGAGAAATAGACCCAATTGGTATTTTACTCCAACATCACACTTTAACAATATTAGTCTTTTGAAATTCAAAAGGTAGACAATTTTTGTCAATTGCATTTCATGCAACTCTTACCATTGATCCTAAACACACTTTATCCTCACGCTTTAACAATATTGGGTAAGTTTGTTCTAATTTAACTTGTTAATAATCAAACATAAGTTACTAATACTATCCTCACATTTTAGTAATATTGGACAATACGTTCGCTTATATTTACCTCAACTCATATTTAATTAGCATAGTCCAAATCACACCAACCAATCTCTCACATTTTAGCAATATTGGGATAGACCGAGGTAACCCATCTAACACTATATTGACAAGACAAACCATGTATAATATTACCTCATAATGAAATACATTTTCAATCTGATTAATAGAGATTTTTGTACTATCTACATCTCAAGAGCTTATTGATCTCAATTACACATTTATTTAATGCAATCATAACTAACCCCCACTCGTAGGGCTTCTATTGTGGTTAACAACGTAAATAAATTATCACAATTTATATAACTACAAAATATAAGCATCATATGCATAGAAAAATTTAAAATGAGTGAAGGCCATGAACGCCCCTGCGAAAAATTTAAAAGCATACCACTTTTATTTAGATTTTTAAACCGAATCACGTGTGTGAGTGTGTGTGGATAATGAAACATAACTACGTGTCATACACCATGCAGTAGAAGCATAATATGCATTTCATAACCACATAAACACAAGTATTTCATCAATAACAAAAAAATATATATCTTTGATGAACCGCTGGTGATGTTGGACAAATGGATCTCAAACTCTTACCTTAAAGTATTCTTTTAAACAAATCTAATCTTTGACTCAGGTGGGATCAAAGAGTTAGAATGATAACTTTTATTTTTGGTAGGATTTTTCAGCTTAACAGTTAAGCCCCTTAAAACTCTCTCACCTATCAAAAAATGGCTTAAAAGCAATATTGCAACTCTTACTTCTATTTTTCAAAATGGTCGAAGCAATATCTTTCTCTTAAAGCCAATCTAATGGCCCTCTCCTTTAAGTATATCACATATACCTTTAACCATTTTAATTAATTAAAAAAAAAATTTGTCTTATTAAGCAATGTAATAGCCGAACACTACACCAATATAAAAGGAAAAAAAAACACTTTTTATTTTGTTACTTTCTTAAAAATATGGTTGGCCCTTCTTTTTGTGTATAAAGACAAAAATAATTTTTCTCTTCTTTTCACAATCTTTGGCCATTAATTTAATGGATAATTAATCCATTTTGAAACCCATGTTAAATGTATATGAAGACGTAACTATTAAGTATTAAAAAAAAACTTATCACATAAGTTTAGCTATTTAAATATTAAATTGACACTTATCACTATTTTATTCAATGCTTAACCATTAAGTATTCTCAAAATAATTAAATACATAACAAGTGTCGAACACTTGTCCAAGTACTATACAAGCCTTAACTCTTAAGAATTAGTAATGTGTCAAATTCTAACAATTAGAATTTGACACATGTCTGTCTCAAGCTGTCCCAATACTAAATCTTGCTCATTCATAATTTTTCTAAATCAAACTCTTTAATCGAGTCCGCTACCCTAGCACTCAATGAGTACACATCATATTTTGAGACTCTCTAATTTCATACCCAGTTTATTTTATGGAACTCTTTCAAAATATGATGTATACTTATTGAGTGCTGGGGTAGTGGACTCGATTGAGTTTCACACCTAGTTTATCTTATAGAACTTTTTCACAAGTTCATTAAGATTGTCTCATACACACGTTACAGATATTACAAAGCGAGGTATTAAACCCATATAAGTTGAGGTTAAAATATATACGTATAGTTCCTCTGTCACCTATATCCCAGAAGAGTATAAACATAGATCATTACCGTTAAATCTCTATATGCTCTACCATAAACTTATCTCCAGATTTGTATGTCTATAAACAATATCTATAAACACCTTTGTGATATTGTTTAACCTCCCGGAAAGCTCTTTTCTGAGGTTTATGCTTGTGGCCAAAGACTTCATGAGATACAATCTCAACAAATTAAAATATAAAACTCACCCATATGAGCTAACGGATCTCATATTTATGCACACTAGACTCTGTAAGCATCGAACCATATCCAATGACACCCAGAGGTCAAACCATAAAAAGTCTATAATATGCTTGGAATCAAAGTATGATGGATCACTCATAAGCCCACTATGTCACTCAGGTTAAAGGACTATCAATACTATTTAACTTGAGAAGATCTTCTATTGACGGCTTTATAGGATGTCTATTAGAAGTCCTCATTAGTCTATTTAGTACTCGATCCTTACTAAATACCTGTATTCTTATACGTGCTTCCACTAAGCTCACGGGTTGCTAAGACTAACTATCCTAACAATCTAGATATAGACATACACTGATATGAAGGAATACCAACCGACCTGTATCTTGTCTGAATTTGATAAAGACTTAAGAATATATTAGTAATAACATAATTGCAAATGGTGCTAAACAATGTGCTAGGAATATCATAGACCTTCCTTGGCACCATTTGCAATTATGTCATTACTAATATACTCCGAGGTCTTTATCCAATTCAGATAAGGTTTTAACTCTTAGAATGCTAACTCTTAGTGCTGACCTAAACTCCTTTAGATCTATAGTATCTGAAAAGTAACAAGCTTAATACCATATAAAAAATTAACGATTTATTGAAATGTTCATTGTATAAATATTATATAATAAATATTCATACAAATTAGAATGGCACGTAAGTACCATATCCAACAAACCTCTCTAAAAGGCTAAGAAAGGCTAATCAAAGAGGGTCTTCAAGGGTCCAAATGGAAAAATGAGTGGCTTATGCTTCTATTTCAACTCATTCTCCCTTATATCCTCTAACGTCTCAAATCATAATGTGCCCTTCCTAAGGTCTCTTTGGGATGCAAGGATCTTTGATCACAATGGAAACTCAAGTGCTCGCCCTTAGTACTGAGCACAAGCTTAGGAGGAAGCCCACTAGTTAGGCGATAAAGTTTTCAACTCTTCTTTCTCTATTGTTAACTTTCACCTCAACAAGAGTGCAAGGTATAGGTACACAGTGCCCCTGAAGATGGAGAGGGAGTATACAATTAAAGTTAGGCATATCGAGGCAACCTCAAAGTATAATGAGGTCAAAGCTTTCCATACTAACCTCGATAATCTCTTTGATATATGCTTCATTGACTTAGGTAATTTTCCTTTAACCTTTTATAAAGTTGTACTCAAACAAACACCTCCCCCTTTTCGAAGGTTGCCTTCATCCTCTCTCATCATTGAGAGGCAATCATAACTACAGTTTAAAATGGTCAAAAATTGAAGGAGGTCGAAATCAACATCTATCACCTCTAAGAAGTCATGTATGAGGCAAATAAAAAGGCTGAGTTGAACACTTAGAAGGCGAAAGATTATACTGCTAAGGCTGAGTAGGCTAAAGTGAGGATGGAAATGACAGATAGTTATCTCTCTGATCTACAGAAGATCAACAAGATCTTTGAGGTAAGAGCAGTCAAGGTTGAAACCATGATGACCATTCTAAGGGAAGACCATGTTGAGATAGCACATAAGGTGGAATAGTTTCAAAAAGAAAGTGGAAGAGGCTCAATCTTTGAGGAATAAGGTCGTAGAGAAATGGCTCGAATGGGTCAATAGAGGATTTACTAAGGGTGTCAAGCTATTCAAATAGCACTATTTTGAGATCAACTTTTAATGGTTAAACAATGAGCTCTCCAAGTAATAATCAACTAAAGTGATATCGAGCCTACCCATTAACTCATTGACCTAGATATGGGAGACGACACCCCCAAGGTACTTCTGAGGCCATCGTAGAGATAATTGTTGATTCTTCTCTACATTGGCCTTTTAACTCTAGCACTAAGCTTAATCATCATTATCCCTTCCACCAAGACAAATGTGGTCTGTTTACTTGACTAGAAGGTGGCCAAGAATGAAGAGCCCCCACCCTCGCTTACTATATAAAATTAGAACCCTACTGCCTTGATATTGTATCATTTTTTTATTGTACAAGCAATGTGTAATATAATTTTAAGGCCCAAGTGCCTTTTTCTTCCTTAAACTATTTTTGTTTCTATAATTCCTGAGAACTATTGTTAGATTATGACCCAACAAGGGACCAAGTGTTAGGTTCAGTGCTTACGTGTCATCTCTGAATGTACATAGACTTGTGTATTTATACAAGTGTACATTTTCATTAAATCGTTAATACCAATTTATATGGTATTATGCATGTACCGTTACAGACATTGTAAATCTGAAAGAGTTTGAAACAGATCTAAAAGAGTTTAGATAAGGGATCATAATTAGCCATACTGAGAGATGTAAATGCTAAATATTAGTACAGCTAAGTATTAGCCGGTTATAATACTCAGCAGATCCAATAGTTGGAGCCTTGTCTGTAATGAGACATAGACCTGAGAGTATACTAGTAACTGTATATTTGCAAGAGTGGCAATTGGGTGCCAAAAAATGGTAGTTGCGCAAATATGTTCTTGAATTATTGTCCTTGATCTATTTCTACCGATGCGGGTCTGTCGGTGGATACCTTTAAATATAGATCAGCATATGTCATACCTATAGGGTATAGATGGTCATTCCTAGCCGACTGTGAGCTTGGAGCTCATATTGACATATGGGTATCTAGTTAGGACTAAATATGGGACAGACTCATGAGGGCCTCCGATAGACATCCTATATAAGCCGTCAACGGAGGGTCCTCTCGAGTTAGGTAGTATATGTGGTCCTTTGACCTGAGTGTCACGGTGGGCTTGTAAGTGATCCATCATACTTTGGTTCCACGCATGTCACAGATCTTTCATGGTGTGACCACTGGGTGTCGCTGGGTATGGTCCGATGCTTATGAAGTCTGGTGCATACAGATATGGGATCTATCAGCTCCCATATGGAGTTCGATATCCAGATGCTTCGAGACTGTATCTCAGAAAGTCTTGTGGCCACAAGCAATCATCCCGAGAAAGAGTTCTGTTAGGGTGGAACAATATGGCAAATAAGTTTATGCATATTGTTCATTGAGTTATGAGTGTGGAGATAGGACATGGATGAGCACAAGGGGATTTGATGGTGATAATCTATATCCCCGCACATCCAGGATATCATGACGGAAGGACTATACGTATGCGTTGTAACCTCAGCTTGTATGGTTCAACACGCTGATTTGTATATCCGTGACGTATGCGTAGGGTATTGTTCACGGACTCATGAAATAGTTTCATTTGACGAATCAGGTGTATGACTTAGGGAGTCCCGCAATATAGAGTGTACTCGTTGTGCACTGGGCAGCGTGCAGAATTAAATTGTTTAATCCAGTAATATTCAGCAATACCACAAAAATGCGTGCATATCCTTATTTAAGTGTTAAATACAATAATTAGTTAATAATTGTTATTTATTATTTATATAATGACACGTAGTATATTGTGGACCCTTAGTTGAGTTTACCCAAGTATAGGATTTAGTGGGGCCCACTAATGGATAAACTTGGTAACTATTTATGTGGGGCAAAATGGTCATTTCTCACTTTGATTATTTAATAGTTAAATAATCAAAATATCTCTCTTTTTATATTATATAATATATTTTTATATTTATATTATTATTATATTATTATTTATATTATATTATTATTATATTATATATATATAAAGAAAAAGAGAAAGAAAGAGGGAGAGGTGTGTGTGCCCGAGAGAAAAGAAAGAGAAATGGAGAAAGAAAAGAAGAAGAAGAAGAGAAGAAAAAAAAAAGAAGGAAAAATGAAATTGTTTCATTTTTCCTATGCTTCCAAATAGAGCAATTGTGAATTGCTTCAAATTCTTTATTTCTTATTCTTTTGGAGAAAATGATGAAAAACACACACCGACCATTTTGGGGAATAAGAGTTAATCCCGAGCTGAATATAGGGCTACTGTTCTAGCTCACCAAGCCCACCATGTTAGTGAATAGAACTGCATATGAGTTGGTCCCCATGCGAACTTCAAAAAAATACATGTATAACGTTACACGTTGAGGTGAGTTCTCATACCCTATTTATATATTAATGTGATTAATATATTTATTTATTGTGTTTATTGTATGTTTCACGCTTCTATTGGATTTAAATTTGTATATGATACGTATTTAGGCAATAGACACAATTGCACATGCATACACCCACGTGCCTTAGATCCTCTGCCAACACCAAGAACTATAAATAATAAGTAACCAAATAGTGTTCACCCGACCACAATGGATGATATTCAGAAAATGAAAATTTGACTAAGTATTAGAATAATATTATTAATCTAACTAAGTATTGGAATAATATTATTAACCCAACTTCATAGGGGAAAGAACTAATTTAAATAACTGACCACTCAAATAACAAGTGTCCTCAACTTACTAAACTTAGTTTTCAAGTATAATATAAATAAACGTTAAGAATAATTTGCCTAAGTATATAAACTTTTTTACCCTGTAAGTTCAGATCTAGAAATTTCCCATCTTAAAGGCAATATACGACCTCAAAATTTGAGAAGACCTTCAAAGGTTTAAACCTGAATGAGCATTAGCATAACTTTAAGCTAAATTTTTTAAGTATAAAAACTATTTCACCTAAGCTAGGAAGCTTAGGTGCTCCGATGAGCATTCATTACTAAGTTCAAGGTAAGTGATTACTAAACCTCCATCTCTAAGGATGAGTCATTTATTTAGTGAAAAGTTTGGTCACTTAACCTTATCATCGATCCCCCAATTGTTTTCAAGTTTCAAGGTGAGGAACGTTGGTTATTCTTGAGATTTTTTTAAGATTAAGTTATCATACTATCTTATTTGGATGAGCTTTAGTTCTTTTATTGATTGAGCATATAGAACCAAAACACCTGATTTCACTAAAGTAGATTGGAACTTCAAATGAATTTATTAAGAACAAGTAAAGGAGATAAAAGGCACTACTCGAGGGTCTATCATTATTAAAAATAGTGTGTGCCATTTCGGCACGACATATCTACCCACGTCGTGCATCATGGCCCAGCATGCTATGCTAGCATGAGCCCATCATAGGCCACGTGCTAGCACGAGCCTGTGATGGGTTATGTGTATTTCTTAAATATTTGAATTTGGTATATATTTTTAATAACTTTTAATATTTATAATTATTTTTTCTTACAAATATTTAAATTTTTAATTATAATTATTTTACAATTAAAATTTAGGATTGAAAATTTAAAATTACATTTCCATTAAAGATAAAAATTTATTGATATTATTTCAATTTCTAAATTTGAAATCATATAATTACAAAAATTCAATATAAATTTATTAAATTTATTTTGAGGTTATTTTAATAATTAATGTTATCTTATTTTATTTTTAAATATTTAATTTTCTTTTGATATTTTAAATTTTTTTAATATTTGCAATTATAAATATTGTACTAACAAGAGACAGGTGAGAGTTCACAAGAAGTTATAACTTCCAACCACTCTCCAGCCACCAATTTGTACTCTCATTCTAATTCACTTGGCTAACTTCTTTTAGTTATCTTAGTCCCCAACTTAAGAACTCTTACCCCATCTTGGGGTTTCTATCAACCAATGCCTTTTTAGTGTAAGTTAAAGAATTAGTTATCCAAATTGAATTCTCTCTAAGTTATTCTACAATTTTGGTACTTTATGGCCTTGTGCTCAGTTAGATTCATAAGTGCTCTAGAGATGTCTACTTAAACTCTCATAGAAACTGACCTAATTCCACACTCATATAGGTGAACCTCCATCAAGTATGTTCTATAGTATAACACACCACCATACAATATTAGGTTATGAAGTTCCTTAAGAGTATAAAACTCATTCTTTTCCATTATAGATATACTAACTAGCCTTAAGAAGGGACTCTCAATATATAGTCAATAGTATAACAAAACAACAAGTGACTTGTTCTTACCACCCCTATAAACCTAGTTCATAGAATCTTCAATCATATAGTTTGAATTACTATCACTCTTATCTTATGCTCTAGGCATAGTCCACTCCCCTTCAACCTCAAATCACTAACCTCATTAAGTGATTTGTCCAAGGATTGGCCAAATTTAACTCTTGTCTTTATAGAATTTTGGCTCCAGGAAAAAGTAAGCAATTTTATATTACCAATTGCTTACTTTTTCCACTCTAATATTCAACCACAACTTTTGAATATTCAATATTCGATCATATTCAATTTAATGGGCTAAATTGAATATATCGAAGATCATAATATACACCTGAATTAGTTAGTGTTACAGTCCAAATTACTCAAGCCAAAGTCATACAATGGCATAATATAGGCCTAGCGCCACGGCATTACTTCTCTGGTGCCGCAGCACTGGGCATTCTATGATCGCCGCCCCATCATCACTTCTCTGGCGCCACAGCATTGGGTTTTCTCTAATCATTGCCACATCGTCACTTCTCTAGTGTCACGACGCTAGGCCGTCACTTACTCTAGTTTCTTTTATCCAATTACAAACAATGTTTATCATCAAATTTATAATAATAAAGACTTCAAAAGTCTAATTTATTGACATTGAACTACCCTTCAAATGTCAAATTCCAATGATGAATAACAACATATATATCACTTCATGCATAATAAATTTTTGTAGTGATTCTCATGAAATCACATATTCCTTTCACATAAATATAATTAAATTCATTAAGAAGTGAAAATTATAACATACCATGCATAATAAATTGCATGTCAAGAGCCATCAAATAGAATAAATAAGAAAAACACATTGTTACCATTATAGATCATTCTATTCATCAAGCATAATTCTATTATTAAGATTGTTAGAAATTTTAGAATGTTGATAGATGCTTCACAAAATATGGATCACACACACAACGGATAGTAAGTCAAGGCGTGTAAGAGTATACTATACTTAAGGATAAATTTTTGCCTCTTTAGGACATTGTCTTGGTGCAATCAAGTTAAATGACGGTTTAACCTCTAGCATTCAATAGTTTTAGTTTTGTATGGGCGCACTTCAATGAAACAGAATCCTAGAACAACTTGTTGACATTTTATCCATACTTATTCTTCCGGTATTAGCACACATATTTATAGGTGATAAGTATCCTATTTAATGTACAACCCTCCACATACACCTCTTAGTTTATGATCATTAGATCAAAATTTAAATTTGATCAATAATTTAAAATGAACAATTATTATTTAGAATGAAAAAATATAACCTCATGAATAATTGCATATATAAAATGAAAAAAGATAACTCTCTACTAATGTGTATTTTAAAATCAATATCGAATATCCAATAATTGGGGATGACAAAATTCGGATCTGGATTCGAATTTTGCTCAACCCGAATTTGGAACTTTTTGGTCCCTAAACCCAATTTTAGTTCGAATATTTTTTTTAGCAGGGCCGAATCCGGGCTTACATCTGGACCGAGTCGGATCGGATCGGATTCGGGTTAAGCCTGTTTTTTTTCAATTTTTTATTATTTTAATAAGTTTTAAACTTTTGAAGTATTTATTTTATAAAATAATTGTTAGATTTATATTTATAGTTTATATTATATAATTTATATTTATATTTATATTTAATATGTATAATTTGTATAAATGACGCGTATAATTTACTTTATAGTTTAAAATGTATTTTTTATCTTTGTTACAAATATTTTTTAATTTTTAGGTTAAATTTAAATTTTTGAGACATTTATTTTATAAAACAATTGTAAGATTCATATATATCAAAGATTAAGAATTAATTTAAAATTTTTTAAAAATAAAAAAATTTTAAAAAAATAAATTCGGGCTGAATATGAGCCGAGCCCGAATCCGAATCCAAATTTTTTAAAAAAATATATATAAAAATTTAATTCTTTAAAAAAATTTAAATTTTTTTAGACTAGGTTGTGAATTTTTTCTAATCCAAATTTTTTATCATCCCCACCAACAACCACTACAGCTAGTGAGGTTCTGCCAAATTACAGTCTTCTAGAACCACTAATTATCCTTTTTTCTTGTAGAAAATAAACAACATAAAGAAACGATCATCATTACTCTACAAAGTCTTTCTTCTCTCTTTCTGTAACTGGATGTTTGTAATTAGGCCCCGCAACGGATTATGTTAAAATGGATTCGTGTCATGTTGTTAATAAATCTTTTTAAATTCAATAGATTCAAATCCAACCCGTTAATTTATTGGGTCAAAAAAATCAACGATTTTGTTATTTTTGTAATGTTATCCAAACCAACTTATTAATCTGCCTTTGTGTTAATAGAAAATAAAAATATAAAATCTTATAAAATTTTAGAGTTCAAATATATAACATAATAATAATCTATCAAAGTAAAATCATTACAAATATAACAGCAAATTTTTTTAAAAAAATGAATGAAAATAAAAGATATGATGTTAAACATCAAATAAAAGTTCACAAAACTCTATGCAACTAATTTTTATAATAAATTATGCCTAAAATAAAATCAGAAATAGTTTAAATGTTTCGAATTTTTCATTTTTTAACTTGTTCTTTGTTCTTTTATCATTTCTTATTATTTGATGAACATAATTCGTGCCTCTCTCTCTCTCTCTCTCTCTCTCTCTCTCTCTCTCTCTATATATATATATATATATATAGTTATCTTTATATGATGGCTGATGCTAAATACTGAAAGATGGACTGTACTCAAGTCTCAAGTTTAATAAACACTTATCTTCTTTAAAAAAATATATATTTTAATAATTAAATTATTAAAAGAAATTAATGTTAATGTATTTAAATTGGCGAAACGGTTTTGAGAAACAAACTCAGACAGATCCAATATCATCTGGGTTTTAACGAATTGACTCGTTAACAACCTGATTTAATGAAGTTAAACCCTACAATTGTTTCTTTCATGCGAGTTATCAATAGACTCGCATCTTTCAAATAAGTTCTTTTAAAAACCAGTTCGGTTTCATTTCATACAAATTCATTTATACTATCCAACCTGATTTAATGAAGTTAAACCCTACATAAGTCCAAAAATTATGAAATGCTTCGGATGTGGACAAAATTGAATGAAATATTGATGTTATGAGAGAAAAAAAGATTTTTAAAAATTGTATCAAATCTTGAAATTGTTGTGTAATATAACTTATTATGGGTGTTTTTTTTAAAAAAAAAAATCCTTATTATAGGTGATGGTTACAATTTGGGCAAAACTTGTTTAATTTTAAATTGTGCAATGTTTTAAAGTTTAGATTGTGTAATGTGTATTGAATTATGAGGATTAATTAATGCATGTAATTGTTTTATTTTGATATGCATTATAAGTGAACTATAAATAAAATATAGACTTGTTATTATAACTATTTTAGACTTTTTTTTAATTATGCACAACTTGATCAACCCAACTTATCCCAAATAAAAAATATTTGGGTTAAGTTAGATTGGGTTAAAGGGTTTAATGAGTTAGATTGAATAATAAATTATCAACTCGATCAGTTTAGTTTAAATTGAATTTTTTATCAACTCAATTCAACCCGACATGTATACTCCAACCACACTCTCAAAGCTTGGTTTGAATGATAGAAATATCTTTTTTATTTAAAAATTACCTAAAAATATTTGTCTTTGTTAATTAACTTTATTATTTTGTATTAGTTTATCACTCAATTAAAAATTTTAAATTGATAAATGAAGACTTAATATTAATATTAAAGATAAATTTTGTGGACTTGAACTCAAAACTTTAATTCTGATACTATATTAATTTATTATTTAATTTAAAATTTTAAATTAATAAATGAAAGTTTGATATTAATATTGAAGATAAGTTTTTAACATTTTGGATGTCAATAAAAAAAATGTTATACTTTCTTTTTTTGAAAAAAAAAAATACATGACTAAATATTATTAGTTTGTTTTTTATTTTTAATTAAATAAATTTAAAAAATAATATAAAATATAAAAAAAAAACAAATATCAACTAACGGCTATCACTATTGTAACCATCATTGATGGATTAGTGTTAGTAATAATAACAATGGTGGATTGATTTAAAATTAATAAATACGAACTTTAATTTTTATGATCTAAGTGATGATAAAATTATTTTTAATAAATGAGCAAGAAAGAGGACCGCATCAAAGTAGGAAAATGGTGATGACCACTGACTGCAACAAGGCCATAAAATACCGGCAATTGATGGTTCACCACCACAAATCTATGACTGGCAACTCAAATAGTGATGTTGATTCGCGGTAACGCATTGTCATTTTAACGTTAACGTTAACGTTAAAATGATCATCGTCTTTCTCTTCATTTAACTTTTTCTCAATATTTTTTTGACAAATAAAATCACCGTCACTTAGAATCCGACAGTATTAATTTTGAGTCTTGATGTCACTATCATCGGCACTGGTTATTTGTCATTTGTTGTTACTTTCTTTTCTAATTAATTTCATTGTTTTGTAAGTTTTTTTTAATCAAATACCAAATAAACCAATGATATTAAATCATATACCCTTTTAAGAATAAAGTATAATATTTATTATATTATAAAAATATTTTAATGGTAACTTATTTTTATTTTAGTTTATTATATTATAAATATATGAAGTAAAAGTAAACGTATCAAATTGTGCTGTGGATTAATTCATTTTAAATTTGAAGTCAACTACAATTTAAAGAACATAATGGTAATTTTAACAAAAGTCATCTAATTTAACAAAGTATTTTTAAAACACAAAGTTTTATTATTCTTTAAACCAAAAGTTGGGATGTAGTCGTCTTTTTCTTAAATAAATATTTTCAACTTTTTTTTTTTTGGTCGTCTTTTACTTGGGCTTTGAATTTGATAATGTATATATAGAAATACTATTCAAACATAAAAAAGACTTCAATCAAATATTGCCACATAATATTTAAGAGAAAAATCAATAGAATAGATTCGATTCGTTTTGCCAATTTGATTATGTTTTTTTTAATATTGATATTACATTAGATATCTATTATATAATATACATATTTATTAAAATTATATATTATTTAACACTTATATACATCTAAATTTACACCTCTACAACAAAGAACTAATTACCCTCACAAAATGAGAAAAAAAATTAAAATGCTATTAAGGTAAAACAACTGACTTCAAATCAAGGTATACATAAGTCTTACAATCCGAGTAAGACAACTGGGTGCAACCAATGCTATCAGTTTGTATAAATAAAAAATCAATCCAACACTTATTGGAAACTGTCCAAATTATCAATATGAATTAGATTTGAATTAGTTTAGATCGGTTCAGTTCAAATGTGCCTATTTCTACTTACCATTTTTTTTCTTTTTTTTTGTAAATTCTTACCACCTGTTAACATCAACATATCACAAATTGATTTACTTCTTTATATTTTCTTAAAACTTTTACAAGAGTTTTCAATTGACAAAGATGTTAGGAAAGTTTAAATCATTTTATATTTTTACTCTGAATAATAATGTGATTTCACATTAAATTTTTAGCTTATATAAAAATTATCAACAATAAAACTACGATTATAATACAATATCTAACACAAAAAGAAAATATTTTAATTCTAGAATAACTAACTAAGAAATTTTTAATATACTAACTTTAACACCCCCCTAAAACTTAAGATGAAAAAAATAATTTGAGTTTATAAAATAAATTTAAAAAGTAGATAATAAAATAATTTAATAATAAGTTTGTAGTGGTACACATGAGAAACAATCATTATCAAAAAAAAATAACTATTGTTAGAGAGTTACAAACGCATTAAAAAAGATAATCATAAAACAATTATTGTCAAAGAAAAGTAATTATTGTTATAGAGTTACAAGCGCATTAAAAAAATCAATCACGGCAAATGCAAACACGTTATTAGAGAAATTAAAAACAATAATTGTAAGTGCAAGTGCGTTGATGAGAAAAATATAGTCAAGTGTTATAAATATAGGTGACAGTATGGCGACAACAACTTAGTATATTGAACACTAAAACTAGAGACCAAAATTTTAACCTATAACCTAACGAATAACTTAACTGGTCACGCTCCAAACCCAAAAGATTCAACACACGATATAATTTACATTCATTCAATAATGTGCACTCATAAATAATATTACATAAAATTTCAAACTTTAATTCAACATAGGAATCCTTAGCATACATACAATCTTAACGTTTCTAGTATATTCCTAAATTCTTATTTATGAGTTGGTCTCATGTTTAAAATATAAACATAAATATTTATTGATAATATTTAAACATTCATTTCAATTTTTTCAGAATTATAACAATTGAATTATGACTGAAGCAATTAATAAACCGGAGATACGCAGAGTTTTTTCAAAGATTAACACTCTACTACGTCACTAGTAGTAACTTTGTTACCGGAAGTCCAGAATATATTCATTGCAAATTCTTACTTAAAATTAACCCATAACCATACTTGGTGAGACTTAAACCAAATACAATCACACATAATAAAATAATACATAAGTATTTATTCAATAAGGATAAATCAAATATCTTAACCCACGTGTCTCCAAATGAAACATTTAGCAACCTAGCAACTTAGAGAACCCAAGAAACAGCAGAAATCTTGCCAAATCCGCTAAGCACATATATACCTTATTTATTTAAAATCACCATAAACTATAACGAGTATAAAACTCAGTAAACATACTAATTTTTTATATATCAAATACAAACACATATATGTACACAATGCATGTGTATGATATGCTGTGATAAATCAAAATCATAATCTTATCAAATCACATGTCAGGTAAGCACTTACACATTCTTTCAAAATATATAATAGAAATATCATCACTCAACTACTATTTAATAGGACTTTCATATCACATATCACATAATGAGCCAAATGTCACTCGTAGGTGACATATCGTATAAGAAGAATAGTACAAGTGAGGTTTTAAATTACACATATATAATGCTCATGCCCGAAGGTAAAAGCCAAACCTTTACCCTGATCATCGGTGAGTCCTTTCACATGCACCAATACGCCACCACACGAATGTGATGACTCACTCTTCCTTTAGGTACCAATAGGATCCTCCCTACATACGGAACACATAATATATACCAATCCCGAAGGAAAAGTTATACATAAAGGCTCCACAAATCACATAAAATGCCTATTAAGTCAACAATGAGTTCAAGCATCCTCTAAATATAAAATGTTTCTCATTGACATATTACACTTCAAAAGCTCTCTTTGTTAAATACATTTCATTTTGAAAGCTCACTTTCAAAAACACATATATGTCATGTATGTCCATGCTCACATTTATAAATCCATGTCTTCACATTTCATATCAAAATATACTTTGACATAACATAAATATATTCCTAACCACATTTACAAAATCATACATAACAATTACTATATTATTGTGATTTCAGTAAAAAGTCTAGTATACTTATCTCTTAGCACTTTTAGTTACAAGGCTTAAATCTCCTTAACCTATCAAATAAGATTAATTCTTTTATGAGCCTCAACATTCATACAAAATACTTTAAATAGTTTACAAAATTACACATATTGCACTTATCACATCGAATTGATCTAATTACTTGGTTTCTCAAAACCTGTCATTCTGACTACTTACACTTTACAAAATTTTCTTATATATCAAATGATGTCCAATTACTCCAAAATCAGAATATATCATTCTTGACTCATATATCCTTCTTATATATGAATATTATATCATAATTCATACACAATCCATTCCATAAATACCATCAAATCTAAACTATTAACCTGACAGAATCAAGATATTTACTAAACAGTATTCAATCTCCTAATTTTATAAAATCATATACTAACTCAAAAATTATAAAACTATCCCAGAATTACTCTTGACACATATCTCAATCCATGATAAATATTTCACTTCAAAATCACTATCAAAAGTATTTTAAAACTATTTTATTCCATAGCTTTAAAATTCTGTTAATCAAATACTGTAATGAGCTGACACTCTTTAGAAAATTATAACAATTTAACCGCATTGATCTAAATCCTCAATTTTGAATATATCACATTAGACATATAAACTTATCATATTCCATAAATTTATAATTTTTTAAGATCATTCAGTAGATTAAAAATTGTTTGTCACTGTATCATACTGTTAATACATGAAATTTCTAGAATTTTAGGGTCATTTTAGTAAATTCACTACAAATTCAATTTTTGAAATTTTCAATCGATTCAAAGTCTCAAATGATTCTAGACATATCTAATTTCATATACTCAAAATTTAAAATCAGAATCAAAGTACAACAATTTATAAAATTTTCGAATCAAGAGACTATCAAAAAGAAATTTTGTAATTCATCATGATTTATCAAGTTATCTACATAATCATCATTAATTCTCACAATATCTTACGAAATCCACATCAAATCCTCAATTGTACATATTTCAGAAATTAAAACTTAAAGGAATTAACTAAATTAACACTAAGAAACTAAGAAATTGTTATAATATACCTCTTAAAGCTTAAATTTCAACTTTCTTCTTCTTTTTCTCTTTCTCTCCCCTTTCTTTCTCTCTTTTCTCACTCTAAAAGAGGTGGATCGACCAAAATAAGTGAATTAGGGTTTTAAATGTGTATTTTTATACTAAGAGACTAATTTTTAGTATTTATGAATTAGCCTCCAAAACTTTTAAAGTATTATAATTTGGTCCCTAAAATAAATCTAAAGTCTTACAAATAAACTCAATACTAATAGTAGGTCATTAATCTATACAAACACTACTAATAACAATACATAAATCAGGTATCACCTAAATACAATTAAAATATGTATATTTATATATATATATATAAATATTTATTCCTACCAGTTGTGAATAAGTGGTTACTACATAACCTTTGACAAATAACCTAAGTTCTAATACCTGTTAGAAAATTAAAGTCTTTCTATATGTCTACCTTGAATAATAATTATAAAAGGTGAGCTATATATGAACATTAAATTCATACCTTATATGAAAAGAATTAATACATAAAATTATGATTATAATACAATTTCTAATACAAAAGAAAATAACTTAATTTTAGAATAATTAAATAAAAAATCCCTAATACAATATTAACTTTAACCAAAAAATAATAATTATGCAATAGTTCAAAGATAACAAGATAAATAAAAAAAGTTGTCTATCAATCTTATTAAATCTTTTTAAGTATCTTTCTTATTATAACTAGAATTAAACATTAGATATTCTTCACACACAAAAATTTGGTACAAAGAATTATGATCTTTATTATTGTTGGATAGACCAACACAAGACTCGTATTCTCTTAATTACTAACCAAGATTTACACAAATAACCAAAAATACAAGAATAAAATATTTATAGCGATTTAGTTTTAAAGAAATCAACGTCAACTTTCAACTTTCTGAGCTAATCAAAGGCTCTAGATGCATTGTGGTTTGGGAATTTTATAGGATTTGTAGGCAAAAGTACAACAATTACAATAACTCTAAAAAGAAATGGTTGCTTAAATATCATACACCATAACAAATATCAAAAGTTGAAAAAATAATAAGAAAAATCATCCCAACTCAGCACATAAACCCCCTTCTAAATATATATATATATATATATATATATATTGTTAACCCATTCTGTGGGTCTATTTTTCTCTCATCAATTCTGTTTTGACTACTAAGGGAAGATGACAAACAGTTGCTGGCTTGCTGAGAAAATCAGTTTTGGTATGACTGCACTGTGGCCCACCAAAACGACACCGTTTTCTACAATTACTATATTACGTTAATGAGGAATGGCGGAGTTTTTTTTGTGTTAGAGTTCAGCCTCTGAAAAATATCATTGCACCCCCTTACATTTTGAAATAATTACTTTCAAACTTACTATACTTACAATTCTACCTTTAGTTTTAAAGTAATTAAGTCTCCATGAGTGCAAGACATCACCCCTTAGCAATTCATTCATTTGTTCACCATTCTTCCACGTGAAGTAAGCTCATACACAATCATATTTGTTCACTACCAAAACTTGATTCCGAAATAGCAGGATTCTCTTCACTAAACACTTTATCTAATTTCACATTACCATTTGCAACCAAATCTTGGATGAAATGGGACTCTACATTCATATGCTTAATTCTATGATGAAACATAAAGCTTTTGCACATATGAATGACAGATTAGTTTTCAAAGTTAAACCTTTGCTATTATTCAGAGAATACCAAGCTCCTTTAACATTCCCTCCAATTGTATAGCTTCTTTGAAGACCTCTGTTGTAGAAATATTCTCAGCCTCAATGTTGGACAAAGCAATAAGTTGTAGTTGTGCTTTTCAACTTGCACAAAAAATAAAGAAATATGAAGTTAGTGACCTTTTGTTTTGTCACTAGCAAAGTCTAATTCTATATATCTTATCAACTCAATGTATTTTAAATCATGACAAACATTAATCTATAATTTAATGTACTATTAATATATCTTAAAATTCATTTGATACTAAACTAGTGTCCCTTACGTGGATTTATTATGTATATGCTCAAGAACTGATTAAGTATACTAAATCAGACTGTGTGCAGATCATGATATACATTATTGATCCCATTACACTTAAGTATATGGAACATACTCAATACCTTAATACTGAAAGTGCTGACACCAACTACTTGGCCAATAAAATAATAGACAAAATTAAAATTTATTAGATAATAATTTTCAAAAATTTTATTTTTCAACTAGGCTTTATATTCTTTACAAGCCGTCTAGATATTCTTTGAGTTGTTGATCTTCAATCTTTGATATCAAATCTAGAATATTAGATCTTGCAAAAATACAAGATTAAGTTGTAATCTTCTTAAATAACTTATTGTGGACAATATGTAATTTGTCGTTGTTGTCTTCTTAAAATAACTTATTTAGAACATTATTTAATTTGTTATTGTTGTTTTTCATTTAGGAAAATGTGACTTTTATTTTATAAAAAAAATATCAATAGAGAAAACTAGGACTATGAGACAAACAAGAGATATTAATAAATTCATGAAAAAAGTTATATGAACTTTTAAAGTTTTATGAAAGGTTCATCAAGACCTTTATTAGTTAACGATTTCTATCTATTTTAATTGAAAATTGAATAAAAATAATAAAAGTATTTTTATACTCCCGTTTTGAATTAAAAGTCATTTATACTTTAAATTAACAAACCCTAACTCCAATCCTAGCCGTTGATTTTCCCCATTTTGAGTTAAAGCTAGTTTTGCCCTGCCTTTCTCTGTCGCCATGGTCGCCGGCTTATCAACCAAATCCATTCAATACATTCTTATCAAACAAATATACTGCAAATTTCTTATCACAATAAAATAGCCCAACAATAGAAGTCTTCCAATAAAATTATATGAAAAATTCATTACCAATACTATCCAATTTTACCCCAATCTTAGTGGCAGTATTTGAAACATGTAATAATTTCTTGTAGGCTGCTGGGGCGCCCATGTTCTGCTCTACCAGAGCCTGTTTTCCCTCAGCGCATTCACGTAATAATTTGATCAATAAGGACACAAACAGCACTGGCTTCGGCCTTCAATGGCCCTTAATAGGCTCTTCTTTGATGAACTCAATATATTAATGAGCACATGACCTTGCCTTGTAAAGTTTGCTTGTTCCTTTTTTTTTTTTAAATACTAATAGTAAAATTTGTTTATTTCTTTTTTAAAATTTTAGGAATTCAAATATTTTTTTTTATTAATTTATTTTGGAATATTTATAAAAAAATTTATTTAAGAATAATTCAGTAATATAATTCTTTTAAGAAAAAAAAAATAGGAGTGGGAAGGTATATTATGAATTCAAAGAGCTTCCCACTAAAATTTGTAGTCAAAATTTTAAAATAGAAAGATTCCCACCTAAAGATGTTTGACAATTTTGACTTCATGGATTTCGAGACGAGGTAGAAGAGATAAATATCAAGATTAAAATTTTCAATAATAATTAGTAAACAAACGAAAATATATTTTAAGAAGGAAAGAAAGGAATCTTGATTTGGTTGAAAATAATATTATTTCATTTTAGAGAAAGATAGATTCCCATAACTATGATTACTAATATTTTATACTTCGCCTCATATTAATCATTACTATTTACTAACATGATTTTTTTTTTTTTCAAATAAAAATGAGTACATGAAGACAATCTACCAAGTGGCTATTTCATTCCACAATTTTCGCCTTTTTCATAGGTTAAATTATTTCAAATAGAGAGATTTATTTATTCATTTACTCAAATCATTTTTTTTATAATGCATAATTACAATCTAATCCTTTTTTTTTTTTTAATCTAGACTGACTCTCTCAAAGACTCTTTGAAGAGAAGTTGATGACTTGATCTCACATCTGTAAAAAAAATAATTAATTAAAAAAAGACAACTTATTAATAAATACAACTTATGAGCAATATTCAAATGCAAACGTGAACGTTACTTTGATTGTGTTTTAATTAAAACAATATTTTGAAATGTATATTAAACTAAAACAAAGTTATTTTTCTATATTTATATATTGAAAAGTTAAAAACATCCGCAGCCCACACCAAACCTAAAAGTGACTCATGAGATTATAATAAAAAAAATATATCACACTTACAGCCATTCTATTGTTAAAAAATGTAAACGTATATTGACAGACGTATCTAAGCTTATAATTTAGAAAGAAAATGAAAATAAGTTTGAATGTTCAGAGGTAAAAGAAAAAGCAAATAAAAACCAGAAAGGCAGGCAGGCAGTCCTTGTCATTGATGAAGAAATTAAGAAACTACAGCGGCAGAATGGCATGATTCTTTGTACACGAGAATGGCATGATTCTTTTTTTCATTTCTCCTTTTTGTGATTCAAGAAAGCGAAGAATTCAACATCAGACAAAAAATTTAAACCAAAAAAAGCGGGTGAAGCCCATTTTCTATGATATAAGTTGAGTGTTGAATTAATCAACATCACAAAGATCACATTTGCATTTTTGCATTGTTGGGTTGGGGGAATGAGAAACTTTCCAATTTTCTGAAGAAATAATGAAGGGCATCGTGCAGCAGCAGCAGCAGCAGCTTTTCTCATATTCATATGCTTGTGTAAGTAAGCAAGATTCAAGCTTCAAAATTTCTTCACAGTTGATTTCACCTTCTTCTTCTCAGCAAAAGGGCAGAAGCAGAGCCTATGGCTCAGCCGAGACCGAGAGCTCTCCAAAGTCAAAAACCCCATTGTTGATTCATTCAAAGTAGAAACAACTTTTTTTTTTTTAATAACTTTTTAACTCCTAGTCGGAATCACTGCCCATGCTCTCCATTCCTTTAAGCCCCCTTCGCTTTTGCTGTTTACACCACAAACAAAAATATAAAAATAGTTTAGTCCCACGTATAAGTCACGCCATGTCATTTTATCAACAAAGTCATTATTCGTGTATTCCACGCCTAAAATAAATAGAATTCAGGTCAAGTAAAAGACCAAATTAATACAATTAACCTCAGTGCTATTCCTTTTAACTTTTCTTAGTTGGTGCGCAGTCAAAACTACAAAAAAAAAAAACAGAGAACTTATTCCGCTTACAAGATTGTTATGTCAAAAGAGTAGTTATTTTTTTTAACACTAAAAGAGTTTTTAATAATTAAATAAAAATAATAATATTGCACTTTACAAATAATATCTTTTTTTTTTTTTTCAAATAACGTGAAAACAATCTGTGAAATAATATATTGAATAATTTTAAAAATTAAACTATTTTTCTAGTTAATAATTGATTAATATATCAATTTAGCATAAAAGAAAATTAAGATGCCATTTGAGGAATGTGGGGAATGTAGCTTTATTTATTTTTTTTTTTAAAAAGGTTGGGTCAAGTGACAAACTCGCAAGGGAATAAATTTTCCAACTCTTAATACAACTATCTTAGATAGAAAAATAAATAAAAACGTCTCCACCGGAGAATGAATTTTTACATCTAATAAATTTCCTATGGCGATAATCATAAATCACATGCAAAGATGCATTTATAATAAATTGAAATTTAACTTTCCCACCCAACACCTTTTTTTTTGGGGGCAATTTTAATGTTTGATAAACAACTTGTGCAATAAAAAGAAAGTAAAAAAAAAAAAAGGAACTTTCAAGGAAGAGGAGAGTAATGAGTGAATATGAAGACAGAAAAAAAAAGTAAAGAAGATGGAGGTGAGAAAGAGGAAAGAAATTCACCTTCTTAACACTTTTCTTCTCTCTAACCTCATACCGACTCTTTGTTAAATCAGACAGCCACATGCCTGGAAAACAATACTGCCATAACCCACCAAAACTAAATTAAAATTTAAATAATATTAATGCTTTGCTCATAAACAAAAAATGAAAAATTAGGTAATATATAGATAAGCAAGGCCATAATTTAGAAAGAAAAAAAATTTAAAAAAAGAAAAAGAAAAGGAAAGTAGATGCTTCTTTGCTTTTGTGGGGTACCTGGAGAGCTCTATCAATATTCTTGGCTCTTTTCTTGGGCCTATGAGGAAGCTTTGTGCCTTTCATTGCTAGAAAATCATCTTCTTTCTCCTTCCTAGACAAGGCAACATAAATCTTTGGCCATTCAATCAGTTCAACATTACCCTTTTCTCCGATTGAAATCGTGTTAGTAGTAGCAGCTGCAGCCTCTTGTTCTGAACGAATTCGAGCGGAATCAACATGATTGCTCTGATGATCAGCTCTTGTCATGGATCCTCCATCTTTTCTCAACCCAGAACTTGGCATCTTCTTATCGATTTTGTCCGCAGATGGAGGAGATGATTTGCCCGCCGTAGATCTAGAAACAGCCCGCATGTTACCACTGCTAGCAACGTTTCTCAAAGGTGACCCATTTACGGCAGACGCACCAGAACGATCTTCTATGTTCCTGCTCATCATGGCCACCAAATTATGTAACAGATGATAGATAATGCTGCGCTTGGTTTTTCTTTTGTTGAACTAAAAGTTGGGGGGTTTATTCTTTGAAGTTTAGATGAAGCACCACACAAGACAAAAGAAAAAATAAACGAAAAGTCACCAATTAAATATCCACCTAAAAGCAATAATCAGGGCAATCTTTAAACAAGTGAAATACGAAAAAAATTATATAATTTTCGGAAAAAAAAAACTATTCCAAATTACAATAAGAAAGCAAAAGCAGGAAAAAATTAATTTTCCATAGAGATGGTGTTATTTTCAAGATCTGGACAAAAGCATTAGTCAAAGGCAAGAAAAATTATCTGTGCTCACAAGGGAATTATGACCCATCAAAATAAAACCAAAAAAAAACACCAAAAACCCACAAAATGAAGAAGGAAAGATGGACTAAGCAAAAGACTTGTTCTTGGATACCCAATAAAGCCAAGAAAGCTGAGAGATCATAGATTTGTTCATCTTTTAAAGGGTATAAAAGTAAACTTACAAATAAAAGTTGGTCTAAAACTGGGTGTAAACTACGAATAAAGTTAGGTCTTCAACTGTGTTGTAATTGAATATAAGGCTAGTAGTAAAATGTAGTTTTAGAACCTGAGATCCACTACCAAATTGTCGATATTCTTTTCCTAGAACAAATAAAGAAAAAACAAACCATAAAAATTCAATCTTTTTCCCATATTAAGAACAGAAAAGCTTAACCCAGAAAAATGAAAATCATGAAAAAAGAGAAATCCCGAATAATCAAATCACAGCTTATATTTCACTGAAAATAAAGTTTAAAAAATAAATCTTTGGCAATAAACGTTCATTAAGTCAAAAATAATTATAAAAAAAACATAAGCAAAATTAGGTACCTGTTGTTAATCAATCCAGAGGGTTCTTTGCTTCTAAGATTTGAAGCTCTACTGGTGGTAGAACTACCATTAGCAGGTTGAGGCAACAGCGGTGGCGGCGGCGGGGGCATAGGGGCAGAAGAAAGCTTATCCATCAAGCCAGGTCCTCTTCTCTGAATCTTGTTCATAGATTGTCTGGCTTGAATTGATGAAGATGATGAAGAATCATCAGTGATTGAGCGGATCTCTGTTCTTGAAAGCCTTGCTCTCTTCTTCTGGCCCCATTGCAAAAGCACATCGCCTCTGCTCGGACTCATATCAACTCTTTGACTCGGGTGATTGTTGTTGTCTGAGAGTGAAGGAGAAGGCGGGGTGACACCATTAGAGTGATTGTGGTGGTTATTGAAGTTGTTATCGGGGGGTTTTGAAGGGGATCTGAATCTGAAGCCTTTTGGTGCTTCAAAATTGGAATCAAATCCATTGTTTGAAATTGTTTTGCTGCTGCCGTTGTTGTTTTCACCGTCTTCTTTGCATGTTGTTGTTCTCAAGTTGGATTTTTTCCCATTGCTGAATGGAAGATAATCTGGGCTTACTCTCTGATATCTGTAAAACCAATTTCAAAATCAACAACATTCACCATTGAAATCACACAAATTTCAAAGCTACAACTTAAATTTGTTACGTATTCTCAGAAGGGTCAAACAAGAAATTGGCTAAATCGTACAAATCAAAATGAGATTATGTGATTTAAGATCTGGTGATGAAAAGCAACCAGAAATCAACTGCTAAAATCAAAAGGTCAAGCAATAGATAAAATGAGAATCGAGCCAAATATGGAATCAATCAATGAGACTGAACGGAGTTTTGAGTTTTAGCAAACAAAATCAGCTCACTACATGCAAAGGCTCATAGAGCTATGAGCCAACTGACCCAGATAAGATTATTAATTTCTCGTCTCTTGCAATTTGAGACCATTTCTTCCGGGTTTTGGTTACAAAGTAGTGATTCAAGCTTCTGCTCAAATTAATGATCTTGTTTTTGTTTTTTTCAAGAGACAAGACCGGCGACTGAATAGTCTCATTGATTTGATTAGATTCAAAAGAACACAGAAGAGAAAAATAGAGAAAATCAACTGATGAATCTCATTGTATCACCTCATCACCATCAACAAAAATAGGAACAGTATCCATTAAATCTATAAGGAAAAAGAAAAACAGAAAAACAAGCTGATCCCAGAAACAAGAGAAGATCAAAAAGGGGTTAAGAATTCTCCAAGGCAACAGACCTCATCATTATATTGAAACAAAGGTGCTCGTCAAATAAATCTTCAACATTAAAAGACGGTGTTCATCATTCTTCTCACAAGAAAAGGCAAAGGCAAAGAGAGAGGAGGAGTTGTTGTGGTTGATGAAGAAGAAACAGTGAGAAGAAACGATGGAGGAAAACCAGCAGGGTTGAGGCGATACCATCCTATAAATATAAAATTTATTAAAAAAAAGCTAATAACATACGAATCCCTAATGTTCATAGTTTCTCAGAAAAGGACTTAGTTTATCTATTTGTATCAACTAGGTCCGGATTCCTACTAAAATGACTGAAATACTCTTATACAGTGAGAATTGAGGGTTAACCTAATTGATAAGGACCTAATTGATACAAATAGAAAACTATAATTCTTATTTAAGAAACATAAAATATAGGACCCGGATAATATTTATCCGAATAGTAAATAATAGAATGAGCAGTTAGTAATTAGTAGCTACTAAGTGGCGAGGGATGTTAAATGACTTTTTCTTTCTTCGTTTATTCCCAAAGGGATAGGGTTATTTCACCTAATGACCTAACTTTATTTGCTTAAAATGAAAATTAATCCTCAACTTTGAAATTAAAAAAACAATTATATATGACGATTTTCTTTTCGTATTCTCTATCTAATGAATTTATTGACATTAAAATAGTCTTAAATAGTAAAAGTAAATAATTATGATTTATTTAGCCGTTACTTTTTATTGATTATTCATGGTAATGTTATATATTTTAAATTATAATATATTAAATAATATAATAAATAATTTTAAAATTTATATTATTTTATTATTTAATAATTAATTAATATATCATTATTTAAAATACAACATAAATATGTAATATTATTCTTTAATCGATGTACATGTACAGATTTTTTATAAACCCTATTCATTTTTTCTTAATATTATTGCTAACTTCTTTGGTGGTTTTTTTTTGCACTCATGTTAGTTTTTATTAAATTTGGAAATTCTTCAATTTATTCTCTTAATTGATATTGTAATTAGTTACAATACGAATTGATTTTCTTTTATTTAGAATAAATTAACATTTATCAGTCACTTATTGTCTTGGTGGTGAATATTAAAGTTTGAGCTTCAAGTCTCTTCACATGCTAGTGGAAATAAATTTTTCTTTGTATATGTTTTACAAAAAAAAAATTTATGGAAGATGCTCTTAAAGAAAACTCTCTCATCTCTCTTAACAAAATCCAACCCCCTCCCCCCAACCACAAAAAAAAAAAAAAAAATCCTTCCTTCTCTCTTCCATGCATCGGCACTTTCAAGTTGTTTCTTTTGATTGGTTTCCAATTTCTTTGCAGCTTTAGCTTATTTTTCTATTGCCTTTCTGGCTTAAAGCTGCCACCGTTTTGAAGATTCGGGCGGCACTTGTGTGCAGGCATGGCTTCACCGGCTCGTGAAGTGCAATTCCTCGTCGGCATTGTAGTCCCTCTATCGGAATCCGTCGGCATGTTGTCGTCTTCTCACCGAGTGCCGTCGCCGCTCACCATCTTTCTGATGACAAGCCTGAGGTCTAACCACCACTCCCCCCCGCAAGGTTTGCAACCACTGCTGCCACTCCTTCTAACTGTGCCAAATTTTTTTGACTACATTTTAAGAAGTTTTGAATGTTGAGTCTTAGGTTTTGTTAAATATTTTGAGCATTCCTATTTGTGGTATCTTGTTTATTAGTTACGGCAATGTATGTAACTCTCTCAGGAATTTTTTATATTGCTCGTCTTCTTTATTATTAGGATTGTCTTTACTCTTCTCTTCTTAAGAAGGGTTTATTCTCCGTAAAAATTAGTTTATTCTTGTTGAGGTTAGATGAAGTTAGAAAAAACGTCAATGTAGAACATTATATTTAACTCCTATAATTCTCTGATTGTTTTGATCAGAAGCCCTACAAAATATAATCCTTATTACTTTATTTTTAATTTTTTTTTAAAAACAATTCCCTTCGTATATAATATAGGCATTCCCAACTACATTATTGGTAAACTTGATCTACACACGCGTGCGCACGAGAGTGCATCATGGATAATATCTAATTTTTTTAAATAATAATAATAATTAATAAAATATCTAGTTAATAGTTTCATGTATAATTAGAGATGTATTCAAAAGTTTATTTTAGAGTCGGCTAAAAGCATTTTTACTAACATTTTTAATTTGCAATTAGTAATTATTATTTATCAAGTAATTATTAATTTTTATTAATATGATTTATATAATAATAAATTATATACACGTCAAATATTACCTCAGTTAAAATATAAACTAAATTTTGTATCTTAAATATTTTTAAGTATAACATTACTATATTATAACTTATGTGTCAGATTTAGATAGTATGTCACAATTTTAGAATAGTATGTTTTTAAATTTAAATCGTGACTTATATTATTAATAATTAATTTTATTTAATCTGATTACAATAGTTTAGAGATTAATTAATTATCAATATCAAATACTAAATGTGGACTTTGGATTTCAATCATTAGATTGGATTACAACTAATGATTACAAATTTAAATTATAAACAGTGATACACTTGTATATTTTAGATATAAAATTTGCATTTTAATTTATTTGTTACTAATCAATAATTATCACATATTAAATAATTATATATTTTTTTAAATATTTATCAATGTCTTAATTAAATAACACTAATAATAATTAACACATCAAATATTTATCAATGTCATAATCATTAAATTATAATTATTAATTAAAATTCTTACTTCTTAATTAGCACAATAAACTCACCTATACATAAAAACATCAAGTAAATATAACTCACTTAAGGTGATGTAAATTAAAACAATTTTTTAAAAGTAGAATAATTTTTTTTAATATATCTACCTAATTAATTTGTGTCAAATAGATAAAGAAAAAAAAAAGCTTTAATCAATTGGTTTAAAAAGAGAAAAGAGAAAGACATAACATCAATTTTCTTTTATACATGAATAAAAATTTATAATCCTTTATAAGGATATCAATACATATCAAGCAATAAATACATTTATTATAGATGAAAAAAAAAGAAGAAATTTATCAGTTGTAATATTTTTAATAACATATCATTAACTTTCCCTTTTAATGCTCGACTAAGCTACCGTGTAGGGTCACCAGCATTCTTCCAACTCAAATCACGCAAGCCCTTATCAGTGTTTGGCTCATCCCCATAAATCTTAGTTTACGTGGTAATTTTTTTTTTTGTTTGGGCTAGCTTTAATGTCATTTTTAACATGTTTGAATATTTGATATTAACTGAAAAGACTATTATATTATCTATTCATTTTTATAAACTTAATAACAACTTAATTTATATTTGATATAAAATATAATATTATCACTCACCAATTACGTGATGCTATTATTACGTTTGACTCATTTGTTTATAAGTTAACGTGGATTGTATTACACATCTTCATTTAAGAATAGCAAAATGTTACGTAAGCCTTATCTCAAATAGAAAAAAAATAAGATGATTTTTATAAAAATAAAGTGTAACCTTCCCGATTTTTGTAAAAATAATTCAAAGAATAAAAAAAAACTATTCTTTGAATTATTAATGAGACAGAGATTAACCTTCCCAATCCCGCGCCCTATTGTATATGTATATAATAAATGTAATTTTAAGTATATAGTTATATAATTTACCAATTTTTTATTTTATAATTTGTATTTAATTAGGTTATTATGAAATATTTTAATAATATAATTTTATTAATAAAAATTAAAAATATTTAACAAAAAAAACCTAAATATCAATATTAAAGGTTTTATTTTTTAGTTAAGTCGAGAGACGTTATTAATTTTATTCTCTCAGACTCTCATCAAACTTGTTCAATTGCTCTCTTTGTCTTCTCATCAAATTTGCTCTCTCGTTTCAAGTAAAAAATTCATAACTGCAGTAAAATCAATTTTTGATAGTATTTGAATCTACATTTAGTATAATTGGTAGATTTGTAAATTTTCATCGTAATATATTACATCAAAAGATATTAAAAACTTTGATGTTTGCTTAAGATTGGTTATGAGATGAAATCAGATGTATGAAATATAATTATGTATTATTTGTAAAAATTTAATTTTTTTATTTATTTTATTTGATTTTAACCAATTAGTTACTATATAGTTTATTTTTATTGTTAAGTTTAGATTCAAGTTCTTTTACAAAAACTCAATGTCACACATTTATTGAAGATATTAATAAGGTAAATTTCACTCTAATTTCTTATAAGTTTAATTTTGTTAAACTATTTATTACATTATCTCAATGAAATTAGAAGTTAAAAGTAGTTTATTTAATTTTAAGAATGAGTCTCAATATCATGACTTTTAATAAGAAAATATGAAACAATTAACAAGAACATCAATAATACTAGCACTAGAATATTATTTTATTTTTTATTTTTTATTTTAATTATTTACTTAAAAGTTTATTTATTATTCACATAATTGAAGGATATTATCATATTATTCTAAGTTGTTAGTTTGATTCTTTTTCATCGTAATATAGATTAATTTTATATTATTAAAATTTATAATATAAATTAATATTTAATATTAATAAAAATAGGGAATGGAGTGGTGATGTGAAAGTCATTCCATGCATAGGAATTCCTCATCCCTGTATCATTAAATTTTTATAGATAATGCAATGGGGATGGAACTTAAAATAAAAAATAGAGTGGGGTACAGGAAAGTTCTCCTCGCTCCATTGTCATCCCTATCTTCACTAACTTTAAAGAACTTATGTCTCACCTAGTAAACTTTTATTAGGGTTTAAGAGATAATATTTTAAGAGTTTATATAAGGATAAAAATTTAAGTATATTTTGATGCTATTTGTCACAGGTCAGATACTTGAATTTGACATTGACTTAAAAAGACTAACGTATTAAGTAATATTACCTACTCACCTAATTTCTATCCAATATAAAACTTGACATTCTCATTGCAAGTCAAACATGTACCATTAACCTAAAATACTAGCCTATTAGTAAATACAACATATTCACCTAATAAAATTAAGACCCATCCAATTTTTATTTGATATGTGACATAATATACCTATTGATAAAAGTATATTTGTCATTATTTTATCCCCATTTTTAGATAAGATTTTGATATTTTATAAGAATGAATGGTTATTTTCGTATGTTATTGTTTATTTATAGAGTTTAGAACAAAAAAAATGAAAAAATGAAGCAAGGATACAAAACAGTAAAAACTAGGGATGCAAAAAATTCAAAACTAGTGATTTTTTGCTCCAATGGTATGCAAGTTTTCACTCCAGTGACAAGACTAAACACAAAATAAGAAAGATCAAAATAAGACTTGATTTGAGTTTGAAATCCTTAATTCTAATAAAATTAAAGATTTCAAACTATAAAAGACCACTCGTTTTCAACCTTTAGGAGAATACACAAGACACTCAAGTAACACACAACACAAGCTTTATAGAGCAATTAGAGCACAATTGAAACAGTTATAGAGAGAAGATAAAAGGCGTTCAAGCTGCAAGAGTTTTCTAGGTAATTTACTCAAAAAGCAATTCGATGTCTATATCAGTTTGATATTGATTGTATCATATTTTATTTATATTTCTACCTTAATTCTCTTGTAACCATGAACTAATTTTTTTCTAGGGTTAATAGTTGAAATCAATATGTGTGCTTAATTGACAAATCTTTCTAATATTTAATAAACTTAGTTTATTGTTATTTAAATTATTTATTCTTGATGCTTCATTATATCTGATCAATATTATGATTGTTTCGATAATACTTTGATAAACTCGAGAAAGGTATTATTGTATTTAGACATAGATAATTTGATGCATGATTGTAAAGTAACATATACAAGTTTTAAATTAGGATAAATATATACCTAATTGGCATGTATAAGTAATAAGACTTGTTCTTAGTGAATCATAAAGATATAGATATTTGGTAAATTAAAATATACTTACTTGACTTTGGGAGAGGCTTGTAAATACATTCGTGTCTTGATCAATTACAAGAATTAAGAGATTTAAATATTATGAGATTAATCACTAGAAAATATATTGAAGGATAGTATTAATTCTAGGTTTTCTCTATATTATTATTTTTCTAGTCTTAACGTTGTGATATTATTTTATTATCTTTCCATATTTAATTCTTAATCTTTGAATTTGTTTTGAATAATTATTAAAAAGATAAAATTTTATACTTGGTAACAAAAAGTAGTAATTATTTCTATGGGTTTGACATTTGACTATTTTGTCCCTTTATTATTTATTCGATAATATATACTTGCACTTAATTTTAAGATATAGAAATATCGCATCACCTACTAACCCAATCACAGTGATGCTCTCATATGTCTGACCTATCCCTTATGAGCCAACATAGATCATATCACCGTCCTTACTAATCTTTAGAGACCCACGTCCTACATAAAAAAATTATTTAGAGCTTAAGACACAAGATTTTAAGGGTTCATATACGAATACAAACTCAAGTCTGCTCTAATATCATTGTCATAGGTCGAGGTATGCCATTAACCAAAAGAATAGTACATTAGATAATATTGCCTACCCACTCATATAAACTTGACATATACGCAATTTATATCAAATATGGAACATGACACTAGCTAAGCACTTATATAATTCTATTATTTTTTACAACCTTTTTTTACTACTCTTAAATAATAAAAAAAGATTTAAATAATTCTATATACACAATTAAGTACAAATTTATCCATAAAATTATTGAGAAATAATATGATTGAATATGAAATAAAAGTATTTTTATGTCTTTTGTTCCCATTTATTATATTTATTTTCTTATTTGTTTCATTTAATATGTCATTTTATGTTAGTTTGTATCAACCAATTGACATAGGTAATTTATATTTGTAGTATCAATTAAAAGATTTTCAATATTTAGTGAAAAAAAATACAATAATTGGTTGAAGAACTATTATTATTCAAAAAATTGTCTTTCTCTTCCGATAAATTCAAGCAAACAAGTAAATAAATTCAATAGTAAACACATTTATTTTTCTCCTAAAGTTAGGAGAAAATGAATTAAGCATGCTTTGCCACTCTATTTAAAGTTTTCTTATATTTTATCATTTTATTTTTGTCCATGAAAAAGAATTGGTGGGTATTTTTTTGTTGACACTGGAATTTGGAAAACTTGAGCTTACGAGTTGATTTTCGTTTTTTGAAAACAATAGTTAGCTCCCTAAAAGATAGGGCTGAAGTGATCTTTCTTGACACATATTGAGTTTTAAAAGTCTTCAACTTAAGATTCTAAACTCAATAAAAATCAATTAATAAAATAAATAATTACAAATAAGAATAATCTTATGGTAATTCAGTTTAATGTGAACCTACATCAACTTCACCAAGTTTAATCAGCTCACTTAAATATATTAGTGAAGAATATTTTATAATAAGAAATAAGGAATCGAAGTAATTATATAATCAAGGTTAGAAGCATCCCCCTCCCCGAAAGAATTTTAGGTGTCTTCTACTTATGAAAAGCTTTAGAGTTATTTGTTTACCCCTCAATAATTTTCCTTTTTACAAGCTTTTCTGTATTAGGTTGTAGAGTTCTTTTAAAACTAGAAAACTAGAATATATCTTTACCTTTCTACTTGATTATTTTTGAAAACTTTAGGGCTTTGGGGTTTTCAGGAACAAGGACAACAATAATCCTTGGTTAATAATGGGTAGGTACCTTTTCTTCTACCTCTAAGAGCTTTGGTGTTTGGCTTTTAGAGGGCTTCTATAGTTGAGCCTTAGAGAGTTTATGCAATCAAAGACTTTGGGTTAAAGGACATTCCCTTATGGACAAAAAATCAGGGGTGACCATATAATTGGCTTCCCTGTAAGCTACACTAAGCCTTCTATGGAATTGGGTTTAGGTCAGTGCTTGGTGTAATAAATCGTTAATAAGTTGTCCACTTTATTTGTCTAGGTCTTAGTAGAATCATGTCTTTAGTCGACGACTCCCAAAATATATCTGGTTATGAGTCTGACAAATTTAGTGGTGACTTAGCTATTAAGAGTAGCTCAGCTTGAAAAGTTAAAAGTGGGAATGCTTGAAAAGGTCAAGGTTTCTAATTGACAATTTAAGAGTCTATATGAAGAGTGAACATTAAGGTAAAGTTGCTCAAAGGCTCCGTTGACTACGAGCAGATACTTAATGATTTTAAAGTATCAACTATTGCTTGTTGTGTGATTTCTACAACACAAACTAACGCAAGTGTACGTTATCGCAACAAGTAATATATGATAAGTTGAGTGTCAATTTCACGAGGAATTGTTATTACTACTTGCTAAGTACTAAAATTATGTTCTCTTATTCTTATTCAAGCTATTAGTAATTCAAAGATTGTTATATCTAAACTAACTAAATAAAAAGAATAATTACAAAAATTGAGCAAAGAGAACAAACGTGATAGCACAAATACTCAAATGCCTAGGATTACAACAATCCCTCAATACCTCACTTGAATTCAATTACTCCCCTTAGAACTATCAATATGAATATTAACCAAGAACTCTAATATCCTCACAAGCCTCTTTCGATGGTCAAGTGAGAATATCTCATTCAATCAATTATCTATATTTATATGATAATCAAATTGTAATAAGATTCATTAAGTTCAAGTTCTCTAAATGGTCATATATGCCATATGAGTATATTTCTATCTCATATGGAACTCATGCTTTTACATAATGATTATACATCAATTTATTCATGGCCAACACAAAATTTCCTTTATAAAGTTCATTAAGGTTCCTTAATCAATCTAATCCATTGTCACGTAATTAGAAGCATTAAGCATGGAACAAATTGAACAATTCAATACCAATATGATAAATAAGGAAAAATAATCAATCCAAGCTACATATTGAGTTCACTTTGTAATCCTAGCAATAAAACTTAGTTCATAATTGAAAACATAAGTTTAGAGCATCTAACAACATCATTATACATGCTGGAATCAACAATAAATACGAAATTGAAGAGAATGAGAAATTTTCCTTGATGCAATGGTGATGTTCTTCCTCCAAAATGCAAAAATTCTTCTTCTTCCTCTTGATTTTTGGCTTTTGTTGTTGATTCTTGCTTCCAAGACCCAAATGAAGTATTTATTTTCGTGCTCTCTACTGCCCAGCTTTTCTTGGCTTAACAATGGGCGTTTATATAGGTTTAGGGTTTCAAAAAGAGGACAAAAATGCCTTTAAAGACTGCCCAAAATTCAGTGCCGTGGCATTCGGATTCAATGTCGCGGCATTCGGATTCAATGTCGCAGCGTAGAGCTTTTAGAATTGACGCCCGACGCTCAAATTGAATGCCCCGGCATTGCATTGTTCATGCAATATAGAAATTGCACTATTCACTAGTGCTGTTCATGTTTTAAGCATTTTAGTCTATTTTCGGATTCTCATCTCAAATAGCTTCATTTGCATCCGATTTTTGGTTTTTTTGCTCCGATAGTGCTTAAACCTATAAAACAACATTAATATGTATAAATAGCCAAATTATTGGGATAAATTGAACAAACATCAAGTTTAAGATGATAAAATATTTTATGCAATTACGTCCTATCAGTGCTCCTCAGGGGCGAGTGCTAGTCTGTGGTCATCCAAGTAGGCCAAAGAAAAAGAAAGAGTTTGTTCCTTAGACTGATGAAGAGATCCCATTTGAGTTAGACTGCCTACCTCACTATCTTTTAGGTATGAAGTAGTAGGATCTCGACTTAATGAGGATGAAGTACAATATACCAAGCATGGTCACCCTAAAGGTCCTTCTTGAGGATCATTATACTAGTACCCCATCAGTTGGCAAAGTGGCTCTTAATCTTGTTTATTTTAAATTAGGGTTAAGACTACCTCTCTAACCGTACTTTATTTATATGTACACCCATTTGAATTTAGTACCTTACCAATTGAACCTTAATTTATAGAGGATATTGGTCGGCCTGCATATGATGTAGATAAAGGTCAACTATAGTAAGTCTATTTTTACAGAACTTCAGTAAATCTCTTAAAGTAGGAAAAACTCTGACCAATAGAAATATTTTATTATCTTACCTCTTATGATGGTGAAAAAAAACCCTTATATGGGATCTTCTTGTTGAAACAATTGGAATGAATCATGAAATGGATTACCAGAGTCCAAAATAATTGAGTATCACTTTTGCTACTAGAAGACAAGTGACAGAGCAAAGTTACAACTGTAACTTTGCTCATTGTAGCTGCCCTTGGTACTGTAATAACACTACAGGAAAAATTCATAAAGGGAAATAGTATAACAAAAGGATGATCAAATGGTTGACAAGGGCAACAGTACCATAAGGGATGACTAAATGGTTAGCATTGATATAAGGTGTTGTCAAGATCCTAAAAGTAATGGTACAACAATGGATGATCTAATGGTCAACATTGATCATAGTACAAAATAGAAAGCTAAACAATAAGGCTGTGTTTGTTATTAGCTAAGCTCAACAAATGTATTTTTACCTTGTATATATTCAGAAAAACTATCTCATTGTATTCACCTAAGAAACACTGTTACATTAAATGTACAATACAAAAACATTATTTTAAAAACTCAAATTTTCATCTTGTTATCAGAGCCATCAATGGCATTTAGCTTAACCTCTCAAAACACATCAGCATATACCATCAATCAAACCCATCAAAGTAGTATGCCTAGAAGCTTGTTTGTGTTCTCAACACCTATTAAACTTACTAACACAAACTTTCTCTTATAAAAATTACAAGTATGCCCAACATCAGAAGTAATGGCCTCATTGGATTCATAGATAGAAGCAAATTAACTCCTAGATAGCAAAATGTCACAGTTGATGACGATAACACCATCGTTACCACTGAAAATCCTAAACATACCTTATGGTTAAGGAAAGACCAGAACCTAATGAGTTGGCTTTTGTCATCTCTATCTGAGCCCATGTTGGGGGTAGTCATTGAATGCTCAAACTCTTTTCAACTTTGGACTACTCTGAAGAGCTTATTTGTCTCTTATTCAAAGGTAAGAATGATCCAACTCAAAAACCTTATCCAAACCATTAAACAGAGGTCAATGACTATCGCCTAATACTACATGAAAATGAAAGGATTGGCAAAAGCACTCAGATGTGCTAGTTGTGTAGTCACAGATGATGAATTGGTTGACTACATTCTAGGTGGTCTTGGGAATTCATATGATCATGTATATGTCAATGTAACCTCAAGACTTGACAAGCTTCCCTTGGCTGAAGTATATGCTCTCATCCTCACTCAATAGCACAAACTTGAACAAAACACAAATAAGGATTCTTATCAGCCACCAACTAGCTTTAATGCTAATTTCACCCAATCCAATTGGAACAACAAAAAAGCTTGGCAAACTAAGATAAAATATGGCAATTTTCATGACCAAATGAAAACAAAAAATGCTTCTCACACTCAGTACAACATCTAGCCAAACATCCAAACTAAGAAAAAAATGCCAAGATGCTAGAAACAATGACAACAATAATAAAGTGTGCTAGATTTGCTTCAAAAGAAAGCATAATACAGTTGACTATTGACACGGGTTAAAGAAGGGCTTTGTGCCAAAGATAAACACAAACAATCACCAAATGAGAACCTACATAGCAGTAACTGCAGAAGAAGAATATGAAGTATAGTACCTTGACAATAGAGTAACCAACCATGTCACTGACAACTTGAAGAACCTCAACATCAGTAACAGATACAAAAGAAATCAGACACTTGTAGCAGGTAATGGTCAAAACCTTACTATCATTCACATTGATCACACTTCAATACATTTATAACATTGTTCATACATTAACTAACTTTTCTTGAATGATATACTGCTTGTTCTTAGCATAACCAAGAACCTCATCAACATATCTAAGCTAGTTCATGATAATGGCATTGTGGTGGAATTTAATGAATGAAAATATGTTGTGAGTGACCTAAAATAGGGGAATATGATGCTTCTGGGAATGACTAAAGATAGTATTTACAAGCTGCAGTGTTTAAATAGACCAATAAGTCAATCAGAGTCCATTTCAAGCTCAGGGTCTTCAACAAATACCTTTGCAACCTCTGTCAGTCTAGTGTCCATATTTTCTTTCTACTTTAACACTTATAGTCAGAGTTAGTCTAAGAATCTATAGTTAGTTAAGCCAATGAAAACCAAATCCTTGGGATCAAATCTTCAACTTCTAAACAAAAGATTAGGTCATCCACATGTATTGGTCTTCAAAGAAGTTATGTCAAAGTGTAAGTTTCTTTCAAAAGGTTTTAATGAAAACATGTAGTTTTTAAACTTCCATTTTGTTTAGCATGTCAATTTAGGAAAATGCACAGACTATCTTTTAAAGCAATTGAGACTAAGACTAAGAAACCTCTTGAATTGATTCATATTGCCTTATGGGGACCTGCACTTGTGTCTTCAAGTAAAGGCTATAAATACTACATGGCCATAGTTGATGACTATACAAATTTCACTTGGATCTACCTTTTTTCCAACAAATCAGAAACCTTACACACCTTCATCAACTATAAAACAATGGTTAAAAAACTTATTAAGCATAAAATAAAAAATATATACAGTGACATGGGCAGAAAATTCATAGCTCTAAAACAATACCTAAAATCTGAGTGAATTAACCAAAGGTATTAGTACCCATACACATATCACCAAAGTGGAAAAGTGGAGAGAAAACACAAACACCTGACTGAAACAGCTCTAACCCACCTTGCACAAGCTGAAATGCCCCTCAAATACTGATGGAAAGCAGTCCACACTACTGCCTACCTCATCACAAGACTCACATCCATAAAATTAAACTACAATTCACCTATGAAAGTCTATTTGGACATTTACCTGATTATACCCTCGTTAAAAACTTTTGGATGTGAATGTTACCCATTGTTTAGACCTTATAACCAAAACAAGTTCAACTTTCACACTTCTAAGTGTGTCTTCCTAGGATATGGTCCTAAACACAAAGGGTATATATGTCTATACTCATTAAGGAGACTATACATAGCCATACATATAATGTTCAATGAGAATTCTTTCCCATTTAAAATAGATCGGGAGTTTAGAACTAATGCAGAAACCACTTTCTCTTAAAACAACACCCTTTGTCAATAATTTATTTACTTAGAAAAACCACCTAAGTCAACCTCTAATGAGTCACATACAACTTGCATAAACCACATTGATGATAGCTCATAAGAAACATCAAATTCCTTTGCATCAATTCTACAACAAGACCAATAAGGCTTTTCCTACCATAATGCTCATGAAAATGAACCAAGTGAAGTCTAACCTCAAGTGACACAACATATTCAAAACCCTCAATCAACTCATCCTATGATAACCAAGTCAAAAGTTGGTATATACAAGCCCAAATATACATGACCATAAACTCATCTCATATACTCGAATTAGTAACAGAAGCCATCAAAAACACCAACTAAAAATAAGCCATGAAGGAATAATACAGTGCCCTTATGAAAACCCAAACTTGGAACCTTGTCCCATAAACTCCCTAAATAGGAATAGTATGGAACAAGTGGATATTTAAGGTGAAACACAAAGTAGATGGCAACATAGAAAGTTTTAAAGCTAGACTAGTTGCCAAAAGATTTCACTAAACTCTAGGACTTGATTTCCACGAGACCTTTAGTCTAGTTATCAAACTATGCACAATTAGAGTTGGCTTGACCACAACCCTAATGAATAACTGGACATCAAAGCAGATAGATATCAACAATGCATTCTAACAAAAGATGTATACGTGTATCAAACCTGAAGGCCATGTGGATAAAGAGAGACCAAACTTTGTGTGTAAGTTGAAAAAGGCCAATTACGGCCTTAAGCAAGCCTCTAGGGCATGGTTTAATAAACTAAGAGAATATATCTTGAAATGGGGCTCTAATGGCACTGAATTGACTCATCGTTATTTCTTAAAAAGGATAAGGAACACATAACTATATTACGGATCTATGTAGATGATATCATATTGACTGGAAGCAACAATGAAGTAATTATAGAACTAATAAATAAACTGAGCTCAAGCTTTGCATTAAAAGATTTGGGCAATTTACACATATTCCTTGGGATTGAAATGACCAGGTCAGCATAGTCCATCTTCTTGTCACATACCAAATATATCAAAGATCTGCTTTAGAAGGAAAATATGAACAACTGCAATAGCAACCTTACTTCTATAAACACATGAATGAAGCTTAAAAATCAAGATGGGAAACCATTCAACAATCCTATTCTTTATAGAAGTGTCATTGGTAATCTCCAATATACCACCCTTACTGGGCTAGAATTAGCTTTCACTGTCAACACGTTAAGCCAATTCATGAGCTCACCCCTGGATACACATAGGTTAGCTTACAAAAAAGTCCTCAGATATCTCAAGAAAACCATTGACTTTGTCTTAGAATTGAGAAAACCTAAGTCCTTATAATTAATCACTTATACAGATGCTAATTGGAGCTGTGATGTAGATGATAGAAAATCAATTAGGGGATATCTAGTCTACCTTGGTGAAAGTTTAATTTCGTGGAGCTCAAAGAAGCAATCAGTAGTATCTAGATCTAGTGAAGAGTCCGAATACAGAGCCCTAGCCAATGCAAATGCAAAAATTAGTTAAATCACCTTTCTAATTCATGAATTAGGTCTCAAATTCACCAAAACACTAGTGATATGGACAGACAACATTAGTACATCCTTTCTTGCCTCAAATTCAGTATATCATGCAAGAACTAAGCATTTTAGAATTGATATCTATTTCATTAGAGACAAAGTATGCAGAGGAAAATTAATCATTAAGTTCATTCCAAGCATTAACCAACCTGCAGATATCCTAACTAAGGTGTTAAGCTTTGATAGGTTCGATTTCTTGAGAAGCAAGGCTTGAAGATGGATGTTGAAATATTTGGAACGAATCCTAAAATGGATTGCCATAGTCTAAAATAATTGAGCATCACTCTTGCTACTAGAAGATAAGTGACAAAGGTAGCTGCCTCTGGTACTACAATGACACTGCAAGAAAAATTCATAAAGGCAATAATACAACAAGGAATGATCAAATGGTTAGTAAGGACAACAGTACCACAAGGGATGATCGAATGGTTAACATTTATATAAGGTGTTGTCAAGATCCTAAAAGCAATGGTACAACAATGAATGATCCAATATTCAGCATTGATCATTGTATAAAATAGAAAGCTAAATAATAGGGGTTAGGCTCTATCAAAGATCTTTTCATTTAGCAAAATTTAAAAGTACAAGATTGACCGATCATTATGTTGGACTGTTGAAGAAAAGAAAAAGAAAGGTAATTTTTTTGATAGTTTCCTTCTTTTGTAGTACTTGACCATCATATAAAAATGATCTATCTTTAGTTATAATTCTCTTTTAATATTTTGTAGTAATAAAAAAAGAAGACAAGACAATAGCAAAAATGTCCTTGTTTGTCACAAACTTCTGGCTTAAAGAGACTGAGCATGGATCTATATAATGTACTTGTTGCTCGATTTGAGTAGCAGAGAAGACACCCCTAAGGTGAGGGGAGGTGTAAGTACAAGTATTGGTCAATAAGCTAGCTGTAAGAGCTCTCCAATTGAGAAATGGAAGGGTCGATCAGAACCTCTATTAATCCTTTGAGTTTGTACTTCCTTTGCAATATTTTGGAAGGACAAGTAGTTTAATTTGGGAGGAGGTAATACTGATATTAGACTCTTTGGCAACTCTTCTAAGTTAGGGTGATCCTGGTTGAGTAGGCCATGGATATGATTGAGATCTTTTACCTTCACCTTGTTTAAAATTTTGATTAGTAAACACGATCGGTATGGGCATATAATGCCCTTAGTAAATAAGGTGAAACATGCAGTTAAGGTTGCTCAGAGGAGACTGCCTCGAAGTATAATACCTTGAAGTTCTTTACGTACAACATGAGATATGTGCTTAAGGTGATTTCCATATGATAAATTTTATTTTAGATTTTTCTAGCAGGTTGTTCAATCAAGAATAAATCATCTTTCTTATACACGTGGCCTTTATTTTGGCTCAGCATCGAGATAAAATCTGGAGTGTTATAAAGGATAACTAGAACTAAAAAGGTTGAGGTTAAAGTTGATCGTTTCAAGAAGTCTTTGTTGAAGGCTAATAAGAAAGTTGAGGAGGTGAGCCAATAGCTAAAAAATTACATAACCAAGGTAAAGGAGGCCGAAATCAAGGTAGCTACCAAAAAGAGCAAAGTTTATGCTCTTCAGACAAAGATTCATTAGTTTAATATGGTAGCTGGTGAGTCTTAGAGCTTGGTGACATAATATCCACCAAGTAACCCAGTGGATTCCTCAAGACTTATTTGAAGAAGATTGCCACCAGTAGTTTACAATATATTTTTGAATATCCTGACGAAGATTGTTTGGAAGTTTAAAAACACTTATTGCATACATGGGAATAGTTTGAATAACAGCTTTAATCAAAACTTATTTTCTCTTATTTGAGAGTAAATAGGCCTTCTAAAGCTTTAATTTCTCATAAACTCTCTCTAAAATAGTTTGAAAATAATCTATATTCCTTCTTACAATCATAGATGGCAAGTCGAGATAGGATGTATGACAATTACCTACCTAAAGCTAAAAGAGATCTCTGATTTTCTTGTACTGTCTGTTGGCTAGTATTAAAGCTAAATAGTATAAATGATTGTCAAACTTGAATATCTATCTAGAGGTGTTAGTATACAACTCAAAAAGAAGTTTGAGCTTTACAAATTCAGCTACAATTGCTTTTTCAAAAATTAAACTATCATCTACACAAAAAACAAAAAAAGACAAGTAAGTAATAGTGGCTCTTGTAGCCAAATTTTACTCCATGGATAAGCTTTAAAGATTTAGCTTATTTAAGTAGCAAAAATAAACTGCAGCACACAAAATAGATAAATATAGGGAAATGAGACATCCTGGACGTATCCCCTATTAGGGAGTTATACAGGCCATCGGTTTTTCATTGATCAAAATAGAGTAAGAGCCAGTAATTACACAGTTCATAATTAGCTTTATCTATTTCTTCGAAAAACCTAACTTAATAAGCACTTTTTTTTAAAAAAAACCCCTAATTTAATTTTATCATAGGCTTTGCTAATATAAAGTTTATTGCAACATAGCAAAGTTTGCCCCTTTTTCTGCATCTAATTTTTTGAATACTTTTCTATACAATAATGATATTATCTGAAATTATTTGATTAAGGAGAAATACACTTTGAGTAGAAAGGATAAGCTTATTGATAAGGGTATAAAAGTACTAGTAGGATTTGTACTTAACTTTTGTATTTTGCTCCAAATCATAAGTATTTAACTATTTAATTATGTTTTATGATCATAAATAGATGCATGACAGAAAATGTGATGCATAGGAATAAACGGGAGGCAAATTGGACGTCAAACGAAAAAGTTACGCTCAAAATATGAAAATAGCGCAACAGCAGGTGGCTGGGCGCCGCAGCGCCCAGAACAGTGTGTGAGCACTGCGGCGCTCAGCACCCAACGCCGCGGCACTCAACACCCAGCGCCGCGGTACTCAGCACCCAGCATCGCAGCTCCCGTGCAGATGTTTAAATACCCTTCTAAACTCGCCTATTGAAGAGGTGAATTCGAAGCTCCTCGTGCCTAAGGCTTCTCTTAGCAAAAAAAGTACTCTTTTAAGGTAAAAATAAAGAGACTTAGCAAGGAGAATAACATAAGCAACAAACACACATTCAAGTCAAGAGATCAAGGTGAAGTTATTGAAGATTGAAGATTGGGAAATCAACTCTTAAACAATCAAGACAAGAGGAAGAAGAACAACTCAGGGCATCACTTATTTTATTTTATTCCTTACTTTTAAGAGATGATTTTATTCATTATATTTTCATACTTTTGTTTTGATATTCTTGTTTTGAACATGAGCTAATTTCTTTTAATCTAGGGTTAGACATTATTGAACTTAGTATGTAATTGATTCTTTTAATCTCTTAGTTATGAACTTTTATCCCTTAATTGATTCAATCTATCTATACTTAATGCTTTCATTATACTTGATCACGATTTTGATTGTTTAGGAACCATGATAACTTTGACGAAATGAATCATGTGTTTAGCCTATGGTAGATTGATACATGATCATAGGGTAACATCTATGAGTTCCATCTAGGATAGACATATACCTAGGTGGCATGTCTGGTTTAATTAGACTTAATCTTAATGAGTTGCATCTTATTCGGATTACCATAGACATATAGGTGATTGTTAAGGTGTGATATTATTATTTGACTGTCGATAGAAGCTTATGATAAAATCAGTGTCTGGCCAATCAATTGATAAAAAGGAAAATAACTAAGGGGTTAAAGGGTTCAATGAACTATTAGGGGATGCGTCGATACCCTAGATTACCTATCAATTTAGTGAATTCTATCTTTAAGTATTTGTAATATTTTAATTAGGTTCAGTTCAATAGCAATAATTTAGTTAGTTAAACTCCATCCTTAAAGCTAGTCTGGATAAAGGTAAAGTAGAGTAATTTTAGTATTCGATTGAAAAAAATAGAAACAATAGTCTCTGTGAGATCGATAATCTGGACTTAGTCCTATATTACTTGATACAAAAAGCATGCACTTGCACTAGGTCATTAAATTAGACATCACTTATCCATCACCAATTTCAACCGATTTATAATAGTTTTAGCAGTAATATTATAAATAATATTGCTTAAACTAATAGGCCAATAGATTATTACTCTAATGGAGGATTTAATTTTAGGAACTAATGCAATATATGTATGGGTTAGATCCGTAAGAGGTCCCTTGCCATTAAGAATAAAGCAATAAAATTGAGTAGCAAAATCACCTACTACCTACCAATGATGCTAAAAAAAGAATGTAGGAAAACCATTAGGACCTGTGACTTTATCAGATTCATCTAAAATAACACTTCAGGAATCTCATCCCTAGAGAACTCTTTATTAAGCACATATTGCATATCAACATCAATCTTGGTAGGTATGACTTGTAGATAGCTATGAATGATATCCATCGAAGGTTGAGAAGATTGAAAAAGATTAGAAAAATAACTGATAAATTGTAACTCCACATATGCGAGATCCTCCACCTAACAATTATCTTTATTAAGAACACCCTGGATACAATTCCTTTTATATATAGTAAATACATATATATAAAAGAATTTGGTATTTGTATTCCTTGATTTAAGCCATTCAATTCTGGAACGTTGTTGCTAATAAATTTCTTCATCTATAAGTAGTTTATCCAACTTTTTTTCAACATTAAAAATTGCGGGTAACTGCAATATTTTTGGGACATAAAACTTATCTCTTGTTGAAGATGTTTAATTTGCTGCCTTCTAGAACCTAAAACATCTATACCCTGTTATTTTAATCCAATTTGAGAAATATGAAGCATAGACTGCAAGATTGTTATTAGGTGAGAACTCAAATCCCTTTTCTTAGAGGAATCATCATTCTTCTTGTAAGATTAGGTTTAAGTAAAAAAACCCTAACCTTTTTGTGTAGCAAAATAATCAAGATATCAAGCAAAATAGCAATAATATAAAGCAGATAATAAAGAGCACAACACAATCACTTACGTGGTTCGGCCAATTGCCTACTTCCACAGTGGATCCAAGGATCCTAGCGTCTCTTATTAACTAGAGAATTTACAAGAAAACGCAATGAAGAACCCTCAAAAGGATCTAATGAATGGTGTACTCTTGTTCTCCAATGAATAATGAACACTCAAACAATGGTTGCACTCTAGCACACACAAGTACTTAGTGTCTACCTAGTTCTTTTCTTTCTTAGAGTCTCTCTTAATACTTGATTCTCAAACTGAAGGGTTTACCAAGAATTATATAGGGGTTGTTTCGTGCCTACTAACCCTAATTCTAATTAGAATAAGAGTCAACGTATTTTAGGAGTCCAAAACTCTCAAAATCTCAAAAATCCAGAGCCAAAATGGACTTACCCATATTTGGCGCCACAACATTGGGTGGCCAGCGCTATGGTGCTGGTATGAATTTAATCCAACGCTACGGCGCTATACTTATGGGTTTCCAACACTACAATGCTGTTGGCCCTGGCACTGCGGCCTGGACTTCTAGTCCTCTTTTCTCGTCTTTTAGTCCCATTTCGCTTCCATCTTCATGTCCTATACGTCCTAGACTTTCTCATGCGTATTTCACATACTCTAGATTTCTTGTGACTATCATTTTTTATATTCTTTATAATTCTTATCTAAATAAAACTGTTGAATCACTAAATCTCCAATACCTTCCACGTCCTCATCAAATTTCTTCCACTATATTACTACACTTATCATAAGATTTTCAAAGTTGCTCAAAGTGGAAACAAAAGGAACCTCTTCTATCATTGCGTCCTGTTAAACAAAGCATTGGTCAGGGCCTGTTAATAGAGCAAACCCAAGATAAAGAGCCAAAACCAGCCCATGACTGTAACATTCTTCCTTCAGCAAAATAACTGTTAACACAAGTAAATCCATTAGGTGACAGCTGCCTCAGTAACAATCGTACCAGTTCAAGGCATTACCTGTCAACATATCATTTGTCTAGACAAAGATCTTGCAGCTAGTAAATGGACAAATATGATCCATTGGACAACATTACTACATTTGTAAACAATCTCGAAAAATGTATTTCTGTGAATGTTCTAGAATAGCCAATGATTAGCAATGCAACAACAATATATAAATAGAGTCTTGTATAGCATTATCAGATTATTCATTCAATGAAAAATACCTTGTTCATACACTGATTCTTAACTCGTCCAAGGTTTTGAGTTTTCCATTTATAACAAACAATATAGGTCAATGATCAAAACTCCAAAACAAGAAGGTTTTGAAATAGCCATAAAAATTTACTTTGAAGCTTATGAACAAACAAAACGATCCAAACGTTCAAAAATATCCTTATCTCTGTTCATACAATTAGACTATGTGAAGGACACCCCTCCCAAGTCATATCTTATAACCTTACATATATTAATGCTTACAATTTCTCTTATACCCTCTTAATTTTTTGGTTTTCCTCATAGTTTCTTTTAAATCTTTAAAATCTCATTAGAATCTCTACCAAGTAACTAGGGTGAACAAAATAAGTCAACTTTTAAACTTATTTGCTTATACGAAATCAATTCCTAACCTAAATTAGAATATTATTTTTTTTTAGCATATTCTCATGGAATAATGTAAGGAACCACACTAAATTTAGAAAGAGAGAACACTAAATTTAGAATGGAAGGTTCTAATATACTTTTATATTAGTCTTCCTGCAAAGGTTATTCTTAAAATTATAAAAAGAATTGTATATAACATCACATGAATTATCGTAAATGTCAAGGCTAAACTATAGTTATATTGAAATATGAAAAATAAGTAGTTTCGAAGAGGATAGCCTAATTTATTTGACTTTTTGCAGTGCAAGTAAGAGGAGGTGGTATTCTGAATTAGGCAAAAGTATTTATTATTTTTAAAAAAAAATAATCCCTGATAAACATGGTAATTACCAAAAATATCTCTACATTCTAAAAAGTATCAAACATATCCCTATAATAATATTATAACAGTTCTGTTAAAATTTATATTTGAAGGGTAAAAATGTACTTTAACCATCATATTTTACTTTAAAAAAATTTTATTTCCGTCCAAATATTATTTTCATTTCCCACCAAAATGAAAACTCAAAAGAACCTTTCATCTTCATCTTCTTCATTTTTTTTTCTATTTTCATCTTCTTCTCCTCCTAAAAGAAGCCAAGAAACAAATCATTTGCTCTTTTATTTTTTTTATCTCCCTTTTCTCTTTCATCTTCTTTAGAATTTTATTTTTCACTCATGGGTGTGTAGCAACTAACCAATAAGAGAGAATCTTGGGTGTTTCTGAGCATGCTTCTTGGAGCATTGAATGAGCATGAAATCTTGGTTATGAATATTGATATTGATTCCTATAAAATCTTGGGCGGTTTTATTTATTTTGTATTGAAGAAGCAAAGTTCATGCTAGTTTGACTTACGAATATCACCCACCATTATTTTTTGACTTGCACCCCCTCTTTTATCAAAATTTAATATGCATGTTTATTGTTTTGTTTGGGAATATAATTTGACTTCAAAAATCAAATTTAAAGATAACGATACAAGGCCAATGCCAATTTTGATATTGTTGAGCGTGGGAGTACGACGATGATGATGATGATATTTTTTTTTTTATAAAAGACAAATAAAAATATTTTAATAATAAAATTTTGTTAGATCTAAATAAAAGTATTATTAAAGATACATTCAATTTTTTTTTTGTCTTATTCAATTTGTTGAGGGTATTTATATAATTTTACAGTGGTCAATGTTACATTAAAAGTATTATAGTAAAACTACCGAGAAAGAAAAATTTTAAGAGAACAGTTATAGCGGGCAGAGATGAATGCTTGTTGTCTAATGGGCAAGGTCCTTTCAACCAAAGTGGTAAACATAGAGGCGTTTATAACAACAATGGAGTAGATTTGGAAGACAATGTATGAAGTGCAGATTGAAAGTTTGAGATGTAATAGATTTTAATTTATATAATTGAATCAGAGAGGAGGATAAGAAAAGGGTGTTAGCCAAAGAGCCATGGTGTTTTAATAATTCTCTAATTACATTTAACTAAAATCTCAGGATTGGGAGAGATCAATAAACAATCCTTTGCGCACACATCCTTTTGGTGATGTGAATACACAAGGATATATATATATATATATATATATATATATATGATTCAAAAGGTAGGGAGAAAGATTGAAAATGTTGAGGAATTTGATTTAGATGCAAGAAAAAGTTGGTTAGGAGAATATGTAAGAGTTAGGGCCTCCATTGATGGTAGCAGGTCGTTAAAAAGATGTGTGAAGTTAAGGCCTCCATTGATGACTTAGAGACTAAAGCTACACTACCAATCCTTTATGAAAAGTTATCGGATTTTTGCTTTTAGAGTGGATTGGTGAGAGTTGCTAGGATATTATCGACAAAAATAAGGAAACGAAGAATAATTGGACGAGGGAATTTGGAAAGAAAATAGTTGAATAAATAGTAGTTTACCATTTTGCTCTCATTGTTAGCAGGCTTACAAAAATGTGAGAATAGACATACGATTAATTATTTTGAACATATATTAATATATAATTAATTATATTTTTAAAATTAAATAATTAATAATTAAAAAAATTACCACCATCGTAAAAATAAGGTCGATGAACCAATCACTGACTGTCATAAAAACAATGACAATAAATTAGTAAAATAAATTCAAATTTTATATTTTTAGATTTTATTTTTTTTAATTTATACAATGGTAAAATTATTTTTAATTAAAATGACAAAAAAATATGGAGAGGAGCGAAGGCCACCGCCGCGCCTCCCATATCCATCAATTTGAACTGTCTTTTGATTTTATTTTGACAAAAATAATCATATTATTATGTAAATTAAAAAAATAAAATCTAATGATATTAAGTTAATTATTTTTATCGTCAAAATATCACTAAAAAATAACAATCGGTAACCTACTGACTACTATTTTACAACACTAGTGACAACTTTAATAAAAATATAAACTAATTATATACTGATATATCTAAAATAACTAATTATATTATGTATCTTTTATTAAATTTTTTAAAAAAATTATATTAAATTAAATTAATGAATAAAATTATATCACATGTTTAAAAAATATTATGTTACGTGTCTAAAGAGTAATTTATTTTTACAATTAAAATAATTTTTTTATTTTTTAACCATTAAAATTAAATATTTTTAATTTAATTAAAGTAAAATTATACTATAATCTAAAATATTGAAATAAAATTATCTTATCCTTATCCTTTAAAAAAAAGAGAGAAAAAAAGAGAAGTGGCAGCTGGTGGCACGCTTCATTGAACAGCACGATGAGGTGCAATCTTTTCTAAGCCACACAAACAACAGAAAAATCCACTAAGCTACAGAAATTGCAAAATTACAACAATTCCCCTCATTTGACGGGAGGAACAAACAAATACAAATATATTTATTCTCTTCAGTGCTTGCAAGCTAGAATCTCTTCTGCTTCCCAGCCATCTTCTTATTTGTATTATTTCCCATTTGTATCCATAATCATTAACTCTCAGGTTATATATTTGTAATAACCTTCTAATTCTGAACCAAAAAAAAAATGCCTTAAATATCGCAGCATCAGAAAGATGATTATGCATTTTGCGATCCGCTATCCTATTCTGTATAACGAAAACTGAATCAGAGAACCGGAATTGAGCCTACTATAACAGGTCGTGCTTGATGTCACTGTGATTATACCATATCATCTCATACAATGGGGAGTCGGGCACATTTATTGTGAAAGCTCGGCATGATTTCAATCTATTGTGGATATAAACATTATGGGAAGAGAAAGATATCCCCAGATATACGTACAGTTTGGGGGGCTAGAGATTATGATATTCATGCTTGATGAACTACACGGCAACTCCTTGAGTATTCTCCAGCTTACCTGAAAATAATGAGATAACAGAGAGAATTGGCATCTTGGTCCATCTACCGGAAGAGCCTTGGAACTGATCTCTTTGGTACTTTGCTTTCCAGCTTTAGTCTTCTATATGATTCTCTAATGTGGCAAGGCCTGATTGGCCCAGATTCATTCCTCTCCGTCATAACCATTCTAGCTGCAAAACCACAAGAACCAGTAAGAACAGAAAAGACAGCTATTCAAACTTCCATATGGAACTTCTACATAGGCCTTCAGAAATTGCATCTGAAAGGTTTTGGACATTACCTTTACAAGTTATGTTGCCAGAGTTGCTTATTCACGGGACATCATCCCTTTTCTTATACTTTTCCTTTTGGAAACGAAATTAACATAAAAATTGAAAGGGAAAGAGTTGTAACCATACCCATTTCAACTAGTTCACCAACAAACATTTTCACAATACCACACACCACAATTGTCATTGGTAAAGAAATCTTCTGGCTTCTGGTGATGCTCACTAATAGCTGCATTTACACAAGACGGGAAAGAGGGTCAATCACATCTTCAACTCAGGAACTGAGGAAAAGCTTGAAATAAAAGATGGATCCAACAGGGGAAGCTGAAAGGTGCATACCCTTCTCATGTTAGACTTTTGAAGTGCAGATCTCCTGAAAGATTCATATCTGTCCATCTGCTCCTCTGTGAATTGAGATAGAATAGCCCTGAAAATAAGTAGATATGTCAGCAGGACATGCTTTGTTGTAATTTCATGGCAGTTGATAAGGCATAAGATGTCAACAAGCTTATGATCCAGAAAAGGGCTATCCACTGTTTTTTATAAGAGATTTAAGATAATTCCCTCACCTATTCCTTGAAAAAGAAAAAAGTCAAGTTCATTTTATACTAAGCTGTGATTCTACAACCTCATTCTATTGTCCTATCATTCCCCATCACTACTCAATCAAGTTCATTTTACATTCTTCTGGGATCCTACAACCCTCATTCTATTGTCAGCAGGACATGCTTATTAAAATTTCTTATGCCATTTGATATAACGCATAAGATGTCAATGAGCTTTTGGTGGAATTCCATTACTGTTTTACTTGCAGAAGAAAGAATCAAGTCCATTTGAACTATGCTGTGATTTCATTCTATTGTTCTATCATTCCCCAATCACAACTAATCAAACTGCAGGTAATCCACACTACCTTCCCCTTGCATGAGAGCTCCTAGCATTAACGATCCTAAAACTGCCATCCACAGGAGGGGCATGATCACTAAAATGATGATGAATTGACAATGCAAGCTCATCTCAGACAGTGTGCAGACCAAAGATCAAAACCTTTCTATCAAGACCAGCAGTTCTCCTAAATTCTTGAAAAATAGAATATTAGGTAAAAAGGTTATCTAAGTTATAAAAATTAAATAGCTCATTTTAGACAGTGTGCAGACCAAAGATCAAAACCTTTCTATCAAGACCAGCAGTTCTCCTAAATTCTTGAAAAATAGAATATTAGGTAAAAAGGTTATCTAAGTTATAAAAATTAAATATTTTAGCCAAGCTATTTACATTGAATGGATTGGGAAGAAATTTAAGCCAAACATTACGCGCATTAAACAACTGAAAGAAAAGCACTTTTGTTTGGTGATGATATGTATGATACCATCAATAGAAAACTACATAAAGATGACGTACACTTAAGGAAGTAGAAAGCACAATGGATGTAGGGAGATACAGATATCTAACTCATATCTATTAAATGCTATCACATGAAAAACATGGAATATGCCTTGAGAAAAACCATAAATCAGTGGGATGCATTTAAATAGATCTAATCCAACAAATTAAATGCAAATACTATCAATATCACCCACCACACACTAAAAATATGTGGATCACCCCAGACTGAGATAAAATGCAATCAACAGATGCTTTAAAGAGAAAGCCAATCAAATTCAATCTTTCAGTTAACAGTTGCTTACTTAGGTATGCCTGAATGTTTAACTAATTATCTTGCTATATTTTGCCTACCATGCCACTGTTGTATATAACATTCAAATTAACACCCTAAAGTTTATACAACTATGACCTTAAAAGAGCTGGTAAACGCATATGCTGCATATAAACTTCCAAGGTTATCAAAACAATATATGAAAGATTCACACTTGGTGATGCTTAATATAAGTAATAATCCCATAAAGCAAATCATACAGAACATTTTTTAAAAAAAAATTTAATGAAACTCACTGCATTTTGGCCATCTTAGCAGGGTCAGCACTAGACGGGAATTTTCCAAGGTCAACATCCATGTTCTCCTCCTCTTCCTCGTCATCATCTTCTTTATTCTTGGCAATCACTGCATTTACATTGCTCCCACCGGGGGCTGCAATGGGAGCAGAAACATTGTCAAAATCATCTTCTAATCCACCAGCAGCAGAAACACCTGAGTTTGAGTCGCTGACTCATCCGGACCAGCCGGGGAATCGGGTGTCGATTCCTCCTGCTCCTCTAATGCAGCCTCAAATGGGTCCTTTGATTGCTTCATTGTCATCTCTGTTCATTCATTTTAAAAGCACCCAAGTTTTTTAGCAATTAATCGCACATGAATCCAAATCAATGCACGAAAAACAAACTAACACAAGTCATTTTAGTTTTTCGTTTACAATTTTTCCAATTGCGAACAAAACAAGCTATATGAATAAGTTTGTGTGTTTAAAAACACATGTACCAAATAGACGTTGATCATCTATCCTAAAGATACACAGAAACTAACTCAAACAGACCTAGGGTTTCTAAAGCAAAAACCATAAATTGAAAAAAAAAAAAAGTGAAAACAAACCTCAAGTTGCTGGATGTTAACGTGGAGTGGAGGGCTGAGCGGGTGTTTGGCTGTTTTGTTTTTCAAGTGTTGTTTGTGCAGCGGCTTAAGCCTGAGCTGAAAGATTTGCAGAATCGGAATCGATTTTAAAATGGAAAATTTTCGCAAATAGCCTTTTTTTAGGGGGCTCCAGTATAACTTTTCAATTTTTTTTTGGTCAAACCCTATGATTTTGGACTATAATACCCCCTTTACTCATCTCTTTCTCAACTGTTTATCTCTCTCAAACTCTCAAAAACCTCTCCCCCCTCAAGCTTTGACGGCAAGCGGCGACAGCAAGTGACAATGGCAATCGAGAACTATGGATGGCGACAATGACATTAACGGCGGTGGCAAAAATGAGGTAAGTAGAAAAAAATAAAAAAATAGTGAAATTTTTTATTTTATATTAAAGTTAATTGTGAGTTTTATTTGTTGCATGAGTTTTGTTATTTTAGTGGTTAGAAATGAGATATATGAGTGATTTGTGTTGTGAAAATTTTGATTGTTGGGTTTTGGGGGGTAGCGGCGGCGGTGGAATTTGGGGGATGATTTGTGGTGATTTTTTAGGTTGTTGTGGGTGTGTGGTGGCACCGATGGTGGTTGTAGTGATTTTATGGGGTTGTGGGAAGGGTTTACAGCAGCAGAGAAAGGTTTGTTACATTTGGGTTCGACACGGGCAGCAGTGATAAGCCCCCAAAACTTATCGCGCTAGATTAAGCTAGCGCAATAAGGGGCGATAGAATTCGTCATTTAGCTGGCATGATAAGATTTCATCTTATCACGTCGGATTCCAGGGGCTCCTTAAAATTTCCTAAATGTCCATAAATTTTTCTAAACTTCCTTAATGATACCCTTATTATTATGTCTATAATAAATTTAATTAATATTTGTTTAAAAATATTTGTGATAATTATAAATTTATAAAATTAATAATTAATTAATGATTTTCTCATTTATTTTTGTTGAGCAACAACGCAGTTTTTAAAAATTGAAGGTTCCTGTTAAAGATCATTTCCCTGCCACAATTACATGTTATTCTAAGTTTTAGGTTTTTAATTCAATAATAGATAAGTTGATGGATCGTCAAAAAGAAATATGAAAAAATATGTGTATGGAATATTTATTGGATTTGCAACAATTAAATTTTTTAGGTACTTTGATTCATCATATGTTACTCCACGAGATCGAAATTGTAGATAAGGATGACGAGTTTTGATTTTTGGTGAACAAAAAAATGAATTTGATTTAGTCAGTAAGAGTTGCAGTTATATCTGGACTGAAAATAGGAGAAAATCTAGCTCTGAGGCAGTTGTCGAAGAAATTGAGTTATTGCTTACAAAGCAAGTACCTGTCAAATAGACATAATGTTCGATTGCTACAGTTTCATGACATATATGAGGAATATGATTTTGAGCATATGAATGACGAAGATGCGGTGAAATTATCGTTGTTGTATTTTATTCACCGTGTGTTGTTGAGGTGGAGAGAAAGAAGTTATTTAGATCTATTTGTACTCCAGATAGTGAATAATTGGGATGAATTTAATAAATATTTATGGTGTAATGTATCATGGGAGGCCACTCACAAATCTATGTGGAGTTCGGCATTGAATGATAAGGAAGAAAGATTCAAGAGGTTGAAGGTGCAAAATTCGAAACATAAAAAGAAAAATATAATTTGTAAGGTTTTCCTTTAATTTTTCAGGTACAAAATAAATTTTGGAGTTTTTTCATTTTTCATATTAAATATGTATTTATAAATTGATAACTTGTTGATATAACAATTTATTTTATAAGTATGGATTTTTTAGGCAATCTCCTTGGCTGGGAGACTATATGTGCAACAATCTCCACTGATAGTCCATCGTAGGCTAAAGTGTACTAGGATTATAATACATAATAATCTTTTCAAAGAAAGATTAGTAATATATAAATATAATGTAATATCAACAACAAAAAGTTATGAGTAGCTTATTCAATTTGGTAATTGTTTTTAGAACTTAGATGTGATTCGACAATTGGTTTTTGAAGAGCGTGAGATAGGGACAGATTTTATCCAGGTGTTGATGCAATTCAAGGGGACCTAAGGTAATTATGGTAGACGCCTTGATTTAGAAGATGAGGAAGTGAGTGTAGAAGAGCAGGGAGATGCAATGTTGTCCATGAAGACGAACCTCAGACACATGCACATGGAGATGAGGTACATTATTTGGTTTAATTTATCTATATGTATTTACATACATTACGTATTTTGTATGCTTAACGTATATTTCTTAATTAGGCTCAATTTGAACAACACACGATACCGTTTACATATCCAAATGACCCTACAACATTTTTAGGCAATAGTAATAAAGAGGTTTATTTTGTTGGATAACATGTACAATATACTTCTATAAATATAAGTTAACCAAATTTATAAATAGAGATCACCTTAATTTACTTGTTCTTAAAAAATTTCAGACGTAATTCTAACATCGCTGACATATCCTAATGATTACTGTCAGAAATGACTTGATATATTATATAGTGAGGTTGGCGAGTTGAGAAAGGAGGTGCAAGAAGGATATGCCAACTTGCGAGAGCAGTAACAAAAGGATAGAAGAAATGATAAAGAAGATGCGAGAGGCGCAGCTTTTCTATCAACAATAGCAATAAAAAGATAATGAACAGATGATGGAGAAGATTAGAATGCTGAGACAATTGCTGAAAAATTCTCCTTTATGTATAGACCCATATAATAATCAGGTAATTTACGGTTTGTAATTTAATTATTGCTTTGATTTTCTTATAATTGATATGTTTTGGATAAGTTATCAGTCAGACATATATGTTCCTGATTGCCAAATGGAGACCGATATTCAGTCGGAGGTTGAGCAAGCCAGACAACAAATTGGCAATGTTCATGTGGTTCATGGTGGGAATAAGAGGGCCAGCATGCATGAAAGTAGTCTGAATAAGTCATCAATCAAACCCCATCATTAACCTCTTTGCTTTCTCTTTAGCTCGATAACCGATCATATATATTAAATTCACACCATACTCATCTCGTGTATCGATCACAATATCCTTTGGTCTATAAAGTCTATTGACATCTGTAAATTTATTCTTGATCATTTGAGCAATTATTTGACTCTTTGCTTGACGATGACCATCATGCAATTGGTCCAATTCATATATATGCTCCTTGTCAATTCTTCAGACAATGAAATACTTTCGATCATCCGTGGACATGGCATGAACTCACCATTTACACTTTTCATCATCACATATTACCTCAAACTGATCTTTTGTAGACCTGAACACCTTGAAATTCTAATTACCGTTCAATGTATGTATATTGAAAGCATCGTATATTGCTTTCTTATTAGGAAACAACTTTTCCAACCACTGCTTTCTCAATTCTTGAACACGATACCTTATTTGTAGAACTCAAGTTAAAAGCTAGTATCAGAAGGATAAACTGAAATGGGTTTTGTAGGTAAACAACATTATTATGCTTAATTATTGGTGTTAGACATAAATCACTAGGTTCTTCATTCTGATAATCTAACATGTCTCATTTGCCTTCTTTTTCTATATCATTTAAACCATCTCCATGAACATCTTCATCATTATCACAATTACCACCATCATAAGCGTACTTAGACTAATCTATCTGGTTGTCATAATGAGCATAAGGTGGGTCAAAGTTGTACCTAGGTGAAAAAATATTGTAGTCGCATGACGTGTTGGATAGGACGTTCATAGATGCTAATGTTGGAACCATGCTACTAACATGATTATTATCGCTTGCAGATATGAAGTGGTTATGCAGCTATTGTTGCCTCTCTACAGGAACTTGCAGAATCTCATTACAATTAACTGGTCTAAGATTTCCATTAACACATAATGGTATAAAAATCCTTCTATTAATTCCAAATAAAAACAGCACTTCTTGATCACTTTAGATTGTTAATGGTATAGTACTCATTCCCATTATAGGCATTGATATTTTTATAGTGACATTATACTACTCAGAATTCACTCCAATTTTATAGCATACTAAGTTCTGAAGTTAATCATAAGTTAAGTCACAGGAACCGTTATAGCAACGCTTTGATACTTAGCATATCTCTCTTTGCCATTATTGGAACTCTTTCATCTTTCCCTCAAAACATGTCAAAAGTGGCTCAGTCTCCATAATACTTATATTAAAAAAAAAAGTAATTCATTAAAAAATAAAATTATGTCTTATGGCCTAATAGGTTCCTATCAAAAAAGGCTATTTGTGAAAATTTTTCTTCTAATATTATAATTGAAACATTTAAAAAAAATAGTTAATACTAATCAATTTTAGCCAAAGAACAAAATCAATAAAAAGAAAAACAAGATAGAGATATATATGACAAGAAATTAAAAAAAAAAGGTGGTTTTTATGATTAAAGGGCAAACAACAAGGGCAAGTGTAATTTATAATATTATAAATAAATTTACAATATTACAATGTAAGTTTGTCGATATACATTAGATAATTACTGAAATGCTTCACAGAAATAAGATAGATTTTTTGTGGTTTGCTCGAACTTACTTCTCCTAACAGTAGAGATATAGACAAGTCTCATAATGAAAACTATCCCATATAGGAATTACTATTCTTGTTATGGATGGGGAGATCCGACTTTATGCAGGAGGGATTTTACAACTTCACAAAAAAGATTTTTGCCCTCACGTAAGAGAAAAAAATACAAAAGCCCCTCGTAAAAAAGAAAAATTACAAAAATACCCCTACACTTAATACACTCATTGAACTCATTCTAAACCTAATCTAACTAACCAACCAAATACAAGAAAAATTGCTGAAGCTGACAAATGTCGGTAAGCAAGAGCTAGCATTGAAACTGAAGCCTATAGTGATCGAAAAATAGGCGATGGCGGATGGATCTAAAGATAGTAGGGCGGTCGGTGTAAATCTAATGGGGTTGGCCAAAATAACGTCAATGAGGCTTAGGGGACACTGTTGGAGCTTCGAAGAAGCAAGCGATGTCCAAAAATGTTAGGTCAGAGGCATGACCACACTAAAAAGGCCAGAAAGATCGCTTGTAGCCTAGAGACAAACAATTGGGAAAGCTACAGTTATTGGTGGTCGACGACACCAACCGAAAAACAAAAAAAAAAAAGAAAGATCAATTTTTTTTTAAAATGAAAACATGAAAAAGAAATGATACGTTGAGAAGTTTTGGTGCATTGGCTGCTAGTTTTCTTCAAGAGAAAACTTGACCAAAAAAAAAGGGTTTTTATCTAAAGGGTCAAACCAGCATTGATTATTATTTGGCCATCTATTGATGATTTTAATATATATGAGATGACTAAAATACCTTTAGAAACTCAAAAAGACAAAAAATAATTATGACAATTAAATAAATTGTTGAAAATTAAATTAAAACAATTAAAAAATTAAATCCAAACTCTAAATAAATCAAATGATATTAGATTTGAATTAAAATAAAATATAATTTATTTAAATTTAAAATTATATAAATTTATGTAAAAAAATAATTAAACTTAAATTTATCAAGAAAATGTAAGGAATAAACTACAATATTAGAGATGCAGTGCGTCGACGACTGAGTGATAGGCAACACGAAATGAATCTTAATAATTTTTAGTTTAACATTGTATTAAATTTAATAAAAAAATAGTAAAATAGTAAAACTAAAATTGAATTATAATAAGTCTGAGTATATTTTAATTATGAATAATAGCTTAAATAAAATAAATTTTATTAAAAAAATTGAAAAACAACTTATCTACCACTCTCTAAAATAACCGTAATTAAAAAAAATAAATTATTGAAAGTACGAATTTGTCACAATATCAATTGACGTAACGGTCAACTCTAATCTAAAGATAAAATTGATAAAATAAAAAAAAGAATAAGAATATAGGTGACAAAAAATATAAAATTATAATCTTTGTAATTAAAAAGCAAACAATAAAGAAAAAAAATGTAAAAATAACCCTAAAATTTATAATATACTTTGTATTAGGATTATTTAAAAGACCAAAAAATGCCAGTCTTCATTATGAAGCGAAAACTGAAGAGAAAATTCGTAGGCGGTGGACTGGGTAATTTCATCCAAGCCCCTCCTTGCAAGATTCTTCTGCTAGATCCCTCTTTTTTGTAAAATTGATCAAGCAAGTCTTTATCCTTAATAGACTCCTCCTAGTCCTAATTACTACAGCTAGCAGCCGACTTGATCGCAATTCCCTACTTGAGTCTGCCAAGTTTGGGCGGACAGCTTTTACATTTTTCCTTTTCTTATCGATAATCATCGATCGTTCCACTGTCTAAAATTTTACCCTCTCTTCTAATGAGTTTAAAAAAAATTAACAAATAATTACAAGAACTTTTGAAATATATCATTTGGCCACATTTCCGTCAATAATCACTTAGTCATTGTTCAAAAATATCTATTTTACCTCTGAACATGGAAATGAGACTTTTAAAGACAAATTTACTCTTGAATTTGGACTTTAAAGGAGAAATGGAAATCAAATTCGGCTTATATTAATTTTAATTGATCGTACCAAGGTGTTACATTAGTTTTACTAATTTACAACTCATAACATGATATATTAAATTTTAATTACTAAATCATCTATCAATCTTAAGCTTTCTTGACAATTTTAATTTTTCTAATACAAATAATAACCTTTTTAAAATGTTATCCATAATAAAAATTCTTAAACAAAATAATAATAAAGTGAATAGTTATGTTTTTATTTGAAATTTAATATTTGTAAATCTTGCCAAAATAGAGTCAAAGACTAGGCACTATACAAAACAACATAAAATTTGTCAATCTTTTTTTTTTTTTAAATAGAATCATATTATATCATTAATATCGTCAAGTTATTACATTAAGTCCCTTTAATATACAGATTAAAGGAATAACAGAATAAGATAAATACATTTTAAAATCATATGATTCAAGCCTCTTGCAAAGGAGAAGACAATCATACCCATAGTAGGTAAAAATAAAACGAACTTCGAACTCTTTCAAAAGAAAGAGAAACAAACATTTCAACAAAAAAGGAATACAGATCTTTCAGCAGAAAGAGAATACAAACTTTTTAGCAAAAATGGATAATAAACCTCCTATAAGAGGAAAATACAGATCCCTTGAATAAAGGAGAAATTATTGACCGCATAATTCAAAATAAAGCTATCGTCAAACCTATCCCTGAAAATAAAGAACTAACAATAGTAACCCAACAAACAACAGGGTAAAATTTCTATTTGGATAGGGGTAGGAGCACAAAGGAAATTGAGCTATAGCAGTTGGTCGAAACCAAGCTGGCCGAAAAATGGCCAAGGGAACACGAGCGGCGCATAAAGTTTGAGATCGGCATAATCCGGTCGGGACCAACCACCAGAGCACTGTTCGAATGCCAGGAATGCCAGCAGAGGTGGCTTAAAGTTCGGCAGTCCTATGAGCCAACGGAGACGGCAATGCTGTTCGACGAAGGGAGAACATACACGCCATTGAAAGGGGGGCTGGTGGTGGTGCTTACTGAGGAACCATTGTGACCAATGTCGCACCTGGCGAACTCGGTTACTTGATGGCTGGTCGAAACAAGCCGAAGAAAGGAAAAAAAAGTGTAGTGAACGACAGCCTCGTGAGATCCGAATCCAAGGAGCACACCAACCCAAGCTGGAGTCATTGGCGATGGGGTTCAAGTGGTGGCCAAAGACGTCGAGAAACAAAGAACAGGGCCGAGGAAACATCGGAGACCAAACGGAACAATGTGGCTGAGGAGGGCATCCAAAGCGGGCTAGTGGCCAGACCAACTGAAGTCTCCACTTTGATCCTAACCTTAGCAATCCATCTAAGGGAAACACCGCTAATGGAGACAAAGATTTGACAATGTGTGGCATGAAGATTGCCTAAACTAAACAAAGCCAAGGAAGGCTTAGAGAGTTCACAGCGACACAGTCAGAATCCAGGGAAGATCACTAGAGGACGAGGAAGCATGCCAGAAATCAAAGTGACTTGGCGAAGCTTGGATGGCTTGGTGGCAGTCCAAGAGACACCACAATGCCAATCTGAGAGGAGTGGAGAGGATCTACGGAGATAAATGGAAAGATTTAGGTAGAGGGGAGAGGGAGAGTAGGTCCACCAGAAAGAGGCCGAAAGAAAGGCCCCTCTTAGGTGGAAATGGTGGGGGGGGGGGGGGGGGGGGGGGGGCAGTATTTTTAATAATTAAGTATTGGGTTCGAGTCAAGTAGAGTCTCTCTAATATGTTGCAGGAGAGAAAATCCCTCCAAGTGATACAGGTAAATATAGTTTTAACACTTTTAAAAGTACTATGAGTTATAATGCAATATTTTTAGGCTGGAGTCCCACAATTGGATGAGGGTAGATTTAGTTTCAATACTTTTAAGAGTATTACAAGTTGTAATGCAATATTGTAAAGTACTATGAGCATTTGAATTCATATAATGCAATATTATATTGAGTTATTATATGTTGGAAAAAATATAAATACACGGGAGAAGATCTCACAATTAAATAAATTGAAATTTTTATTTTTTACCTAAAATCTATTTTTATAGAAAATATCAAACAGTATAGAAAAATAATAAAAAGAGAATAACAAAAACACAAGAATTTACGTAGTTCGGCTCAAATCCAGCCTACATCCATAGGCTATCAAATACAAAATTTGCTATATAAAATTAGTTACAATTATATAGACTTTCACCACTCATCCACCGAATTGAGCCTACTACAAGAGAACATTAACTCCAGATTCACAAATGTTTTTCATTATCCTAATGATAATTACATTATACACTCTTAGTTAATCCCAAAGGATTACAATGTGAGAAAAATAAAAACAAACCTTTTATTTTTCTTCTCACACTCTCACATTTTCTTTTTCTCTTTTTTGTTGCTCTTTTTTTATATTTTTAGTATCACAATGGTGTTACATTTTGGTGTTCCCCCAAAATCTTATCTCCAAAGGAATCTATTTATAACATTTTATAATGTAAAAAGTCTTTGTCAATTTTGGTGCCACATACACCAATTTATTTTTCTTCATGTTTAAGTCAAATAAATTGGTTTAACAACATCTTATGCACAAGTTAAATAAATTGGCTCATTCACTATCACTTATGCACAAATCAAATAAATTGGTTCCACCAATCTTATGCATAAGTCAAATAAATTGATTTTACCTAAATGCATATTTATCTCCAATACCAACACTATAAGTATTTATACACTTTATTTTTTAAAAAAAAAAACTTAAAATTTAGGCACGATATAAATTATATGGACTGAGCTGATTGTGCTATGCTAGGGTTATAATTTTACTTATGGGCTAATCTTGCATAATAATTATGTCGTACCAATATGACCGAAACCCAATTTGTGGATTAATTTGATGAGTACCACCAAATTTGTAACTCATATAAGCTTATGTGGTTCAATTTTGATCTAAGTTTTCTTACCAATTCCAAGTTCATAGTAAAAGCAAGTTATTAGACTATAAAAAAAAATCTATAACTTTTTTAGATGCATTTTAAGATTGCAAGATTGTGCCAATTTTAACACCAAACTGGACAATGTGTACAAGAAAGGCACAAATTGATTGGAGTAACTCTTTTGAATAGATTTTCATCGATTGGTAGTAGATCATTCAGTGCTTTACATAGAAAAATTTTAATCTTGAAAATGCACTACAATAAACTACACAAATTTGTACCCACCATCAGCGTCTTTATAGGATCCAATCTGATCCGATATTTCATGGATAGGGCAACATAATATGCACTTCGAATGATATACTTGCCCATTTTCATGGAAGGCTTTTATATATGACATAATTAAAATCACAAATATAAGTCTTCTCTTAAAACTCTCTGAGGCTTTTTGAGAGGGCTGAGTAAAAGTGTGAGTAGAGGTTTTGGGCTCTATTTTTTTTTCACTTCTTTAAATGGTGTTAAGTCACTCTTTGGGAGTGGGTACCGGTATAGTGTACCATCAGAATGGTGCCAGAATAATTATCTTCACAAGAAGAGTTAGGTGGTTATAAAAGGGGGAGTTATTTTGAGGTAAGTAAGTGTAAAGAGGTGATAGGTGATTATAGAGACTGAAGAATTAATTTTTCTTTGCAATTCTATAAGGATAACCAAAGAAAAAGAGGATGTAGTTACATTATCTGAAGAAGCAAAAAAGAAAGGGGAGTAAATGACCGTCCGTTGCTTATTAAGAAAATTCTATTCTACAAAAGTAGTAAATAGAGAAGCATTCAAATTGGTTATCCAACTATCGATTGTCTTCAAAATATCATAATTCTATTCTAGTTCTCCCAAGAGTTAGATAAGCGAAGAGTGCTTTCTGCTGGCCTTTAGCATTTTGATAAGTCCCCCATAGTTCTCTCAGAATCAACTAGTATTGAGGAGGTAAGTAGTCGGTCCTTTTTCATGGGTATCCTTTCAGATACGGGTGATTAATATTTCTATTTTGTGTATGAGTCGTGAAATGGCACATACCATCTGTGACAAAGTAGGAAAAGTGGAGGAAATTAATTTAGATTCAAAGGGAGAATGTGTAGGCAATTGTATTAGAGCTAGAGTTACAGTAGATGTCACCAAACCACTGACAATGGTGTATCAATGTTAGTCTTCCAAATTTAGAGATAGGGTCGAAATTGATCGTTGTATGAAAGACTACTAGACTTTTACTTCTATTGTTGATGTTTTGGTTATTTTGTTAGGGAATGTGCTGGGTTTTAGAAAGTAACCCGAATAGAGGGATAAGCAGTTTAAACCTCAGATACGTTATACAAAACATGAATGAGATTTGAACCAATAGAGAATGGGAAATAGAATAAAATGACTTAAAATTCAACTAGAACATGATCACTTGGGAAAGAGTCGCCTAAAAATCGCTCTAGGGATCAGTTAAAGTCCAACCTATCACAGTTTGGCAACCTTGATCAAATCAAAACCATTAACTTGATGATGAAAAGTAGAGTGGAAATTGGAAATAAAAATGACTCAACACCTGAGGGACCTGCATCTTTCAATATGGAGGTAGATGGATTAGCAGTCAAAGATAAAATGGCTTTTGATATGATAAACATTTATTGCACTGAAAAGGGCAATAAAAGAAAGGGAAGTTGGAGTAAGAAATTAACTTTATGGAATTGGTAAGTCAAAACAGTGTTGTAATGGGCTAAAGGTAGCTTTACCGACCTATAAATAAGACCAAACCATTTTGCTCATAAAAGTTATGCAAAATGGAAAGACTTCAAGAGTTTAAAATCTCTATCCCAAAGCCCACATAAGAGATGGAAGTTCAAGGCCTGGGTTAGAGCCACAAGGAAGATAGATGAAGTGCAACCAAAACTTTAAAAAGAAGGCCTAATATTTTAGAGACTTTGGAGGTTGAAAATCCAAATAGAAAAAGGCTTAAAACTAAAGAAGAAGTCTCAAACCAATAAAAAGATATCTTTGTTTAGAATCAACATATATTAACAGCCCCTTTTTTGAAATTTGATAACAATTTGGCCATGAGTGATCATATGCCCAACACGACAACCATTAACTTATCTATGGTAACTACTTACCAGCCCTACCGGTTGCCATGAGGAGAGTTTATTTCTTGAATTGCTTATCAGGGATTTTATTAAAATTCTTCAGATTCATAAAAAAATATAGTATTTGTTTATGAATCAAAATTAATGACAAGACAGATGAAAAAAATTGCAAGGAGAGTTGATTTCTTGAATTGCTTATCTGTTGACAGAGTAGTATGAGTGGCAGTCTTGCATTATTATGAAGGACTAGATTGGAGTTGCATATTAATTCTTATAGTAGGCATCACATTGATGCCATTACAAAACCCTATGACAATTGGTGGTGGCGGTACTCTAGTATCTATAGTCATACAGAAGCTAGTAAAAAAAAAAAAGGCTTACTTAGATGTTTAGTGGGACGACTACATGGTCTACACAATTTGCCATGCATTTATAGCAAAGTCTTCAACGAAATTTTGAATCTTAAGGAAAACACAGTGCCTAATGAGAAGCATCGAATATATGGCACAAATCAAAGACATTGTAACTGATTGTAACTTGCAAAATTTGGGATAGTCTGGCTTTTCCTTTACTTGGAGTAACAAAAGATATGATTCATAGTTAGTGGAAGAAAGGCTTGATTGATTTCTTAGTAATCCCAACTAGGATGATATGTATTGTATGGCAAGAGTGACAAACTTAAAGCGGAAATCAAAACTAATTATGGGGGTCTGATCTGTACCCCTTATAAAAGGTTCTTTATGAGGATATGTAGAATGATTATGAAGATTATCACTTGTTGGCGAATGAGAGATGGACAAAGGCAGAGTTGCATCCTATGATGAATGCAGTCCAAAGGTTCAAGAATAAAATTAAAAGTAACATTGAGGTTGAAGTAATAGAGCTCAAAAGACTTGGAAGATAGAAAGAGGAAACTGCAGAAACTCGTAATACAATTATACGAGTATATGGCGGTTGGTGCTCAATATGAAGATAGGGATAGATCAAAAGAATTGAGAAACTGATTGATTTGATCCTTCATGATAAAAAAATCTATTGGAGACAGAGGTCCCAAATTATGTGGTTTAGGAAGCGTGACTGAAATATAAAATTATTTCACACCAGGGCATTAGAAAAGAAAGAGGAGGAATACCATTCCAGAGCTGCTAAATGTAAATAACCAGTGGATTGAAGAAGAACCAAGCGCTAGCCGATATTATATGTGAGTATTTCTTTAGTTTGTTTTTTTATAACGTCCTTTACCTTGCAACAAATGGACAATGCTTTAGCTAGGATTAGTTCTAGAATCACAATGGACATGAATGAAAGTCTGGATCGTTAATTTACAAAGGAGTAAATCCGAGAAGCTATTCTGGAGATGAACCCAACAAAAGCTCTTGGTCCAGATGGATATTTAACCGGGCTCTATCAAAAGCACTAGAGTGTGGTTGGTGAGGATGTGACTTAGACCTGTCTTTTCATTCTGAACTAGTGAGGTGATATCTCTGAACTTAACAATACTCTTATTATTCTGATTCCTAAAATAGAGAAACCTAAAAGGATCATTGATTACAGACATATGAGCTTATATAATGTAATATATCATATTATTGCAAAAGTGATTGCTAACAGGATAAAACAGGTTTTATATTCAATTATTGCCTTTAATCAAAGTGTCTTTATTCCATCGAGACTCGTTACCGATAATATTATTATTAGCTATGAGTGTCTTCATAATACCAGAGGTAGAAAGTAAGGAAAGGCTAGTCTTGTGGTACTAAAAATGGACATAAGCAACGCATATGACAGGGTGAAATAGAATTTTTCGAAAATGGCAATGTTAAAGCTTGGGTTCTTTGAAAGGTGGGTTGAATTGATAACGTTCTGTGTATCAACTCCAATTTTTTCAATCCAAGTGAATGGCTAAGCTAGGGGCAGAATTATACCCTAATGAGAGCTTCAGCAAGGCTACTCTATATCCCTTTACTTTTTCATTATTTATGTTGAAGCCCTCTCATCATTGATCAATAAGGCAAAGATGGATTAGTTTTATTTTTGCCAAAGCCCAAGAGTCAGAATACAAAGCCCTCAAGAGTATTTTCGATTGTTATGTTATGGCTACGAGGCAAATCTTTAACTTTGAGAAGTCCTCCATCATGTTTAGCCTCAATGTTGATAGCCAATTAAAACAATTTATTTCTGCAATCTTCAACTTTAATTTTACTTCACTCCATACGAAATACTTTTACGATAGGGAAAAATAAAAAAAATTTCATTGAGATCAAGCTTCAAATCAGGAGCAAAGATAAAGGATGGGATAAGAACCTGTTCTTAAGTGGCGGCAAAGAAGTCCTCATTAAAGTGGTAGCTCAAACAATTCTAGCTTATGTCATGAACATTTTCAAAATATATGAATCATTGTGAGATAACATTCAAAAGATGTTGATAGATTACTGGTGGGGTTCGAAGGAGACATAAAAATATTCACTGGATGAGTTAAAATAAAATGTGCCAATCAAAGAAGAAAGGTAGATTGGGTATATTTTTTGGGAATTTAGTTGCTTTAATCAAAATTTACCAGCTAAGTAAGGGTGACGACTAATGTAGAATCCGAACTCGCAAATGGGCAGAATCCTAAAGGCAGAGTACTTGAAGAGATGTGATTTTTCTCATGCTCAAATTGGTAACAATCCATCATTCATTTGAAGGAGTATTTTGTGGGAACGAAATGTTGCTGAATAATGAGATGAGGTATAGAATTGGTAATGGAATGAATTTTTTGATCTATAAGAGTAGGTGGATATTAAGACCGTCTACTTTTATGCCCATTTCCCCTCTTTTGCTCCCTCTAGACAGTAAAATTTGCAAGCTGATAAAAGACGATCTATAAAATGTATCGCTGATTAAAAATCAGTTTTGTGAGAAGGATGCCGATTTAATCACAACTAGTACTCTTTCAAGAATACTCAAAAGATGATAGGAGTAACTCTTCAACCTTTTTATAATGTTAGATTTCATATCATCACTATCAAGTCTTTACGTGGATTTTAAAAGGCATGTAAGTATTTGCTTAAAAAAACATTTAAGTTTGTTCTAGCATATTATAAAAAAGAGTAGTACTATTATCAGATAAATTGACAAATATAACATTTGATTGTTCTTTCTTTACTTGGTGGCAGTTCCCCCTTAAGAAAATTCCTAGTTTCTTTCCCAATGAAATTTTAGGCAATTAGTTTGTCATGTTTTATTTTTACTCTTTTGTTTTTGGGAAACTTTTCTAAATTGATGACTGTAAGTGATAACACTCATTATATCTCCTAAATGAATATATTCTTCCTTTTTTTTTTTTTTGTTTAATAAATTCTCTTTAGAGATAGTTTATTTATAAAAAAAATTATTTTATTTTTTATATTTTCACTTTGTTTAACATTATATGATCAGGTTCATTTATTTTGTGTTTAAGAATTCAGTTACATATAACTATTAGGTTAATTATTACTCTTAAAAGCTTTTGGGATGAAGTTAGGCATCCAATAAAAAGTGTTAACCGAATTGGTTAGTTTCTCTTTAGTTGCTCACTTGGGGTTCGAGCCCGTCTATGAAAAGATTGAGAGGAGTGTGTGTATTGTTAGAGATTGTGTGTGTTGTACACTAAAAAAAATATAATAATTTCAAATCATTTGATAACACCATAAAAATGATAATACAATAATGAATCGAGCCCGTCTATGAAAAGATTGGGAGGAGTGTGTGTATTGTTAGAGAGTGTGTGTGTTGTACACTAAAAAAAATATAATAATTTCAAATCATTTGGTGACACCATAAAAATGATAATACAATAATGAAGCCAACCAGTAGTAGTTCCATCATTTGACATTATATTACACTTTTTCTGTTCAACGTTCACCTTCGCATGCCTACCAAATGACCATAACACCCATTAAATCTAACTACATGCCTAAACATTACCAGAGCAAATACGGATCTAATTCCTCTCCTTTCAACATATAACAAAGAGGAAAAATTAAAAACAAAAATAAGTAAAAACCCACCAAAAATACAGTGAATCAACTATTTATATATATAAATCATTTTAACAATATTTTGGTGATCATATATTACTGCATTTGAAATGTATTAGGTTGCTGAGCTTGAGCAAGCATTTGAACAACTTCTTTCATGGTTGGTCTCTCGACACTGTGTTCTTGAACACATAGCATGGCGACAAAGAACACTTCCATTGCTTCAGTGAGTGGAATATTGCTTAGTCTATGATCAAGAATCTTCACCACCCCTTCTTTGTTTGAATTTGTTTGCATTTTGGTCCATTGAACAATGTCTAGTCCATCTTCTCCAAAATCACCTACTGGCCTTCTTCCTGTTATCAACTCTAATAGTACTACCCCAAAGCTGTATACATCACTCTTCTCATCAACTTTCAATGTGTATGCGTATTCTGTCAAACAAAATTGTTAAATGAACAAAGTCCTGCCCCATTGAACATGCAAGAAGTAATGTGAGGCAAAAACAATAGTTTGCACATTTGTACTATGTATTTAGAAAAAGGGTAAAAGAGTCTCTTTCATTTTACGTGAAGTTCATGCCATGATCTATGCACTATGCTTTGGCAGAGTCAAGGAAAGTACAGGGAATCAACTCACTTCCCCCAAGTAAAGTAACAGTAGAAAGTAAAAGTAGTAAAGGGTTTGTCCATATTCAATATACACCTGTATCTTCTTTTTAGGGTTTAGGGAAAGTAAAGGTTAGATCCCAATTAGCAATATTCTTGGAGAGAGCAAGCTTTTGATTCATGTGTATCATGATATTGTTATAACTTGGTTTGGGTCAAAAAGTATGCTTGTGATTGATGAATGAAAAATAATAGTCTATAATTTAGCTAAAGCTCACATAATATTTCTGTGTGGTAAGGTTAGGGTAAAAAAAGTAAAAGATGCATTTTCCTTTGCGTTAGTGGAGCCTTTACTCATTCTTGATTCGGTCCTAGTAAAGAAAAATGCATATTTTTCAATATTCTGTTCATGTTCTACGTGCTGTCCAATTAAAAAAAGATAAGACAAAAGATGATTATGTTTGGAATTAGTGATTCAATCTTTACCTTAAGAGAGACTCATTTTAACCTAAGTCAAAAGGTTAATGTTATAAGTGCTTTTATTTAGGGCACAAATGTAACTACAACTACAAGCATCATGAGCTAAGAGTAAACGGGGTTAATGTTTAAATTGGATTAGATTTTGGACGTACAGTAAAGAATTCCTTGAAATTATAGAGAGAGAAAAAAAAAGTGTACCTGGAGCAATATAGCCATAAGAACCAGCAATTGCAGACATGCACTCTGTTGTTCCAGTGTCTTGCAAGAACTTGGCCAGCCCGAAATCTGCTACATGAGCCTCAAAATCTGAGTTAAGTAGAATGTTATTTGACTTGACATCTCTATGAATTATGAGAGGGGAACAATCATGGTGCAAATAACACAGGCCTTTTGCAGCTTCAATAGCTATTTTTAGCCTTGCTTCCCATTTTAGATAACCTCCACTCTTCCCATGCAGAAATTCACCTAAGCTTCCATTTGGCATGTACTCGTAAACAAGTATATTGTTCTCTTTATTGGAACAAAACGCCATCAATCTCACAATATTCCTGTGCCTAATCTTTCCCAATGTCTGAATTTCCGCAGATAGACCATTATCATGAGAAGAACCTTTTGTTATGCCTAACAATTTCTTAACTGCTACTTGTTCTCCATTTGGCATAACTCCTCTGTACACAACTCCAGCTCCTCCTCTCCCTATCACATTGTTATCCTTTACACATTCCAGGATGTCTTCACTTCCAAATTCCAGCTTCTGGAATGCAGTGAGCTTCCATTTATTCGAATTTTTCCGTACCTTTCGCGTTTTGATGATTGCTAATATAGCAAATACTAATGAACATGCCAAGAGTCCCAGAGCGAAAAGAAGCTTATACTTTCCGGGAACATGAGACTTGCTGCCATTTTGGTTGTGTAATTGTAACGGCGAAGTTGATGAATAGTTGCATGGATTCAAGTAAGATCCACACAGCTGAGGGTTACCAACAAAGGACGTGGAGTTGAAGAAGGAATATTGTCCAAACTCAGGTATTACACCAGAGAAATCGTTGTGGGAGAAATCTGCTGATGTTAAGCTCTTCATGTATCCAATTTCCTTGGGAAGGCTTGCATTCAATTTGTTCCAAGACACATTGAGATAATTCAGTATGTGAATTTGAGTAATTTGAACTGGGATTGGGCCTGAAAGTTGGTTCTGGCTCAAGTCTAAGTAAGTCAACAAGAGACAGTTACCTATCTCAGGAGGAATCATTCCAGAGAAGTTGTTTCTGCTCATATCCAATTGTTGCACATTTTTAAGCTGACTGATGTCAGATGGAATTTCTCCAGTTAACTTGTTTCCACTCAGTAGAAAAATCTGCAAGCTAGAGAAATTTCCAATGGAAGAAGGAATTGACCCCGTTAGCCGATTATTGGACAGATTCAACCGGCTAAGTTTTGCGGGTACCATGCCTGTTTCTGCAGGAATTCTTCCAGTGAGAAAATTGTTCTGCAGCTCCAAGAGTGAAAGTTCTGGCAAATAAAGTAGGCCATTTGGTATCGATCCAGTCAAGTAATTATGGTACATCCGAACCTTAACTAGAGTTCTACACTCGCCAAGATCCTCAGGCAGCGGACCAAACAAGAAATTGTTGAACAAAATCAAAGTTGTCAGCTTTCTACCGAAACACAGAGATTTGGGGACTAATCCAGTGAGCTTATTAGTTGATAGATCAAGCGTTTTCAACCTACCACTTTCTCCAAGCTTTGAAGGAATAGCCCCAGTGAAATTATTCTGCCAAAGCTGTAAAACTTCCAAATTTTCCAGCTCTGCAGTGAAATGGGGAATCTCCCCATGAAACCTGTTGGCAAACAAGTGCAACAGGGTGAGTTGTCGAAGCCCCGAAAACTCAACTGGTATCTCTCCTGTAAGGCTATTCTTAGAAAGATCAAGACTTTTCAGGCTACTCAAATTGCCCAGTTGGGGAGGAGTCGAACCGCTGAGCTCGTTTACATACAAAAGGAGAGTGTCTAACTTGTTTAAATTGCCCAACTCTGCAGGTATTGGACCCTCCAAGCTGCAATTTGCGAGGTCTAGATGAACCAGATTGATCAGCTTGCCAAATTCAGCTGGGATTCCACCGTCAAATTCATTGTAAAATCCCAAACGAAGCTGCTCAAGATTGGTAAGATTTCCAAGCTCACCAGGAATGAAACCATTCAAATCATTTCCTCCAAGATGGAGATACAGCAGCTGCTGAAGATCTCCATAGCTTGGAGGAATTGTTCCAGAGAAGTAATTCCCTCCTAAATTTAAGTGCTGCAACTTGGAAAGTTGAGCGACACCTAATGGAAGTGAACCATTAAATTCATTATCGTAAACATCAAGCACTACAAGCTCTTTCAGCTCAGAGAATTCCCAATTCAACTCTCCACTGAACGTGTTCGTAGATACATTCAAGACTTGAAGCCTTGTTAGCCGGTGAATCTCTGGGGGAAACTCACCCGAGAAGCTGTTAGTTGAGAGTGAAAGATAGACAAGACTTCGCAGTTCAGTGATCACAGGTGACAAAGAACCAGTGATATTGAAATTGGATACATCAAAAGAAACTACTGATCTATTCGCGCTATCGCATTTGATGCCAGGCCAAGAACAAAGAGACATGTAGTTTGATACATTCCAGCTATCAAGAGAAGGATCAAAGGATACAAAACCTTGTTTGAGAGAAGCAAGGATTGAAGCTTGCCTTTTGAAGGACAGATTATGTGAAGAAAATGAATGACAAGAAGTGAACAAAACCACAAGTAGAGAAGAGAAGAAGATAACTCTCATCACATCCATTGAAAATTTTCTTAGTTCTTAGAGAGAGTTGGTATTAGGGAAGCCAATGATATTCCTTTAATAAGATTGAATAAAACCAGCAGTAACCATTTCATGGGGTTGAATGGGGGCTGCAACAAAGAATATACAAAGAGAGGAAAAGAGAGAGATGAAAGATGAATTGAATCTAAAGGTAAAGGTTCCCACCTTCACATTATTAACAGCATCCAAGGTCATCTTTCTGTTTGTGGTTGCTTCAGTATATTTTGGTTTCATCATCTTTTGCTTTATAAAAAGAAAAGCAAAAGCAAATGTTTGCATAAAGAGGTGTGAGGCAACAGACCGTTTTATCAAACCGATATTTAGAATTTCATTACCTTTTTCAAGCCAAGTTTGCAATAATGCTTGTTACTTTTTCTTTTCTTTTTTTAATTTTCTTTATCACTGAATCCATGAGAGCAGCAGAAACCAGAATTTGAATATTCAAGAATTGAGTTAGATCTTGACTCTCATATTTGAAGAAACAACTGATTAAAAATATTGTATCAAGTGTAGTTTATGCAGTAACAGATTTTGGTACAATAATAGACTTTGGTATTGTTATCTCATGATTGTTATTGAAGAAGAACTTCTTCAAGTTGCATTTTGAGGTGCAATTGGTATATTTTTCACTATAATTTCCTTAAAATAATGTTTGAAAATGAAAATAATATTTTTAGTATGGTGTTTGAAGATTGGGAAGACAAGTTTTTGGTTGCATTTGTTGATTAATAGTTTACGAAACATACTTTTCACTTTTAATTTAAGTTTTTAGGGCATTAAATTGCTTTGATTGACATAACCAAACACCCAATTATCTCCTAACTTGTTAGATTGTCCATAAGTTCCTAAATACAAAATGATTTGAAATATATCTTGTTGACGCAATTCTTGTGTTCACCAACAATTAAAGTTTCAGACAAAACCTATCAAATCACACCTATAGCATTCTTTTTTAATCAAAAGAATGAAACCCACATGCAACTTTGCAGCCTAATGACCATATTTTGTAGTCTTTTGTTGAGCGGCAGCCAGATTATAGCAAGTTTGTTAATAATATACAAAAGTGTACTTGACTTGGTAGAGCGTGTTAATGTTCAAGTCTTTTTAGAGTTAAATAATCATGACGATCAAAGAGGAATAATATCAACATAGAAGATGCAGATTACCCTTTGAATCTTTCTTTTTAGGTGGGCACAAAATATACATGTCTAGGTCTTTATTGGGACCAATTTCAATTATTTTCTTTGCTCTTTACAAAAGCTAACGATATTCCAATTTGATGAGCCCGCCCCCCCTAATCTCCTTTAGAGAAAGAGGATTAAAAAGGAAAAGAAGCTGGTTGATTTGAGGGGCATCTTCGTGTTGGGATTCCTAACTTTAATCTTACTCTTTCTACAGATCTCTCTCTCTCTCTCTCTCTCTTTGCATGGTGGACCTATATGTTAAGGATAGAGGCATTTACAATAGGCCAAGGCCACTCATCGTTAAATTTTTTCAGCTGTAATTTATTTAACTACGGAATTATAAAGCAATGATTTTTATTTCCTCTAAAAACTAATTTGTGGTTGATGAACATCAAAACTATCTAATCCATTTTGTTTGTAATCTTTAAGGTGATCACTGTCCCGTAAAGTCGACAATTCAACATAAATATATTACATACACAAATTCTTCCTTCAGACTCACCGACATAAGTTGATGCAACATTATTGTGTAAATGTAATATTTTGATTTAATTTATTTCTCACTTTTATTTAATTTAAGTTACACCAATTTGCAAAATTTGTATAAATGTACAGTTTGCAAGTATAGTATTCGACAGTGAGAGAAAGATTCAAACTGTTGAATTGGTCAGTTGATGGTCTTCGAATCTATTGCATGCCGATTGCCGATGCATCATTGTTTAGAAAGCATGCTAGTGACCGGTTAGATGGGGTCTCTTCTTCTTCTTCTTCCGATTTTGCGCCTGAAAACGAGGACAAAAGAATCTTTGATGATGCTAGCTTTTAAGTCAAAGTGTATGAAACTCATTGAATTTATTGAGTATATACATGTTGGCCATCATTTTATTAAGAGCACAATTATGGGTCCTAGCTGCCTTGGATCGAGATTCTTAATTTGCAAGCATGGAAAGTGCTTTCATGGGAATTATATGAGATGGAAATAAAAATTGACATCATTTGCCAAGTTCTAGAAAGATGCACATAATTCTTATAGACTGATCACATCTTTTCAAAAGCACACGTAGCGCAGCTTGTTTCGATACTTGTCTACATTTTGATGGTGCTGGTTTTTGGGATGATGGTCCATCAATCATCGTCATTATTCATTTTCATCATCACACAAAACCCTAGTCTATCTTTTTAGCCATATAATGAGATATCATCCCCCCCCGGCATTTGATTGCAATGCCCACTACACTTAGCAAATGCTACAATCATTCTTTTACATTTTTTTTCTTCCAAAGACATATACTACCAGATAGTAGGATTATGGAGACATCTTAAAATCACCTGCATATTAAGACTTAAAATTGACTGTTTTTATAGACTATTGAGTAATAGAATCATTGAGACGTACAACTTAAAATTACTTTCATATTAAAACTTATTTAAATAATTATTTTTATTAAAAAAATGACTTCCACACAACGAGAAAAAATTGTCTGCCTGCTTTTATGTTTTATTAGACTTACAAATTACGGGTAAATTAGTTAATTATGTTTCCTCATTTCTCTTACAGTGTATATTAATGCATGCTAAAAAAATTAATTTAATGACATATATGAGTATTTTAAATCAATTGTTCAACTTAAAAATTTAATTAATAAAAAAACATTTAACATTTATTTAAAGTCAAATCTAATATGCCATATGCTATACAAAGCTGACAGGATAAAATGTGTGCATACATGCATATAAATATAAGATGCAATACATATACATAATTGCCTTTTGAAAATTTGTATGCTTTGGTGTGTCTATATATATATATAAATACAAGATATGCATTCCACATATGCATGCATGAGTGCAGCATTATGTATACTCTTCCCAACGTGTGGAAATATATACTAAAATTGTCGGGTTTTTAATTTGTTGTGGATGGTGATCTTGCTAATGGTAATTATTAAAAGAAAATTAATAAAAATATATTATGAAAATGAAATGAAGCTATGCTTGAAAACAAGACAAGTTCAGTTGACCTACTCTGAAGATAATTTCAAAGACACTTTTTACTTTACTTTTTTCATGTCAAAGCCAATATATCTCATCAATTGAGTGGAGAAGCACTACTACTTTATTATTCTTTTTTTTTTCTTTCCATATTATTCTCTACTGAAGGGTATTCTCTTCTTAAAGGTGGACATAAAAAATCAAAAACTGAAAAAATTGACCCATTTCGTAGTTTTAATTATTTTAAGTATAAAAATCAAATGATCTAGTCTGATTTTATTAAAACCCAAAACCAACTCATAAAATTGATTTTTTAAATAAATTAATAAAAATTTAATTTTGCCACGTAACAATTCATTATTGGCTAAACCGAATTTTACAATGAGCTCGCCTGCACAAAATAATTAATATATAATTTTTTTAAAAAAAAAATTAAAAAAAACCTAACCCTAATTGCAATATCGACCCCTTCCCACCCCTCATTCACTCGTCCGTCACTCTTTTTTCTCTATTGAAGACTCTGTCACTCTCTTGAACTTGCCTGGCATTCACCCATCTCTCACTCTCTCTGTCAAAGACTCTGTCTCTCTCTCTTGTCTCACAATTTCATTTTTTCTCTTCATCTCTCACTCTTTGTATCTCACTCTTTATCTGATGTCTCTCTTACGTTGTTCTCATCATCGTCACCTCGCCGGATTGGTTGTCGTTGCTAAACTGCCACCATCGACTCTCTCATGCCAATAATAAAAGTCAACTTGATCATTTGTCAAGTGCATTTGGGCTTTTTATTGCATTTTTAAAGTCACTTTGTTTCTTAACCTAGTTTTTATACAAATGAAACTTAGAAAGTGGCTTTTTGATTGATCTTATTTGTTTTTATTTTGTGTTCTTGGAGGTGTGGAGTTTACTCGAATTATTTACTTTGTTATTTTCGAGATATAATCAAGTAATCAATGGTTTTCTGCTTAGTTTACTAAAAGAAGCCACAAATTCTTAGTTAATTGTTTGGTTAGCAATTTTTTTAGTACAACTCTTTGGCATATATAGAATTCTTATTCTGATGCTGCTAGATTATGCATGAAAACTTCCCATCTCATTCACATATATGCTATGTATTGATTCGATAAGTCCTTAAAAATTATTTGTGAAAAAAGTCTCAAATTAGAGATTTAATGAATTTTAAACTTCCCATCTAGTTCCTGTATATGCTATCTTATTTTATTTTATTTTTTTTAAACATGTTGTTATGATTGTGTGTTGTCATTCTTAATAAATTTTGAATGATAGTTTTGTGATTGTGTTATTGTTGGATTTGGTTGGTGTAGAAAGGATCGCAATTCAAAAAATAAGAAGAAGGGCACCATGCTAACTATAGTACTAGTCAATTGAGATTGAAAGTTTACCAAAGCTTCACTAAGCTGGTGGGTGGGGTAAGAGCTAAATGCAATTTCTATAGGAAGAGGTATGTGTGTCACAGTAGTAATATTGGAACTTCAAGTGTGTGGTCACATTTAAAGAGAGATGTTACTTATCAAAGCATACAAATTGTTGCAAATATTATGGTAGTTGGGTTTAATAAGGAAGATATTAGAAAAGTACTTATTCGGATGACAAAAAAAGATTAGTTGCCTTTTAAGTTTATGGAGGGTAAAAGATTTATTGAGAAAATTTTGTCCAAGATTTGATGTGCCATCTCGAAGTCAATTGCAAGAGACATCCTTGAAGTGCTTATGAATGAGAAGGCCTTGTTAAAAAGAATTTTTAATGCTAATCTGTAGAGGATTTATATCACAATAGATACTTGGACTCCAATCTAGAATAAGAATTATATGGTAATAATATCCCACTTTGTCAATGAGAAATAAGAGTTACATAAGAGGATTCTCAATTTTGGGATAATTTCAAACCATAAAGGAGATAACATCAAGAAGTTAATAGAAAATTGTTTGCTTGATTGGGTTATTGAAAAAGAGTTTGCTATTATAATGGACAATATAAGTGTAAATGATGTTGCAGTGGGTTATGTCAAAAGAAAATTAAATAGTTGGAAGAGGATTCATTAGTTTTGAATAGTCACTTTATACATTTGTGCTATTTTACACATATTATTAATTTGGTTGTGCAAGATGGGATGAAAGAGGTGAATGAGTCCATTTTTAGTATTCGTAATGATGTCAAGTACTTTAAGACTTTTTCCTCAAGATTGCAAAAATTTAAGAAATGTGTAAAAAGAGAGAAAATCTCATCTAAAGCGATTGTCCATCTAGATGTAGCAACTAGGTAGAACTCAGAATACTTAATGTTAGATAGCACTTTGCAATTAAAAAAAAGTATTTGACCAAACTGAGGATTATGGTGGTTTGTATTGTTAATTATTTTTTATTGGGTGAAATAATAAAAGAAGAGTGGGGCCACCAATGGACTAGGATTGTGATAATGCTTAAAGATTGGTCAAGTGTCTAAAGACATTCTGTGATATTATATTAAAATTTAGTTCATCTCTACAAGTCTCTTCACATCTTTATGTGAATGAAATTTAGAAGAATCAATCATATTTGAAGACACTTATAGATAGTAGAAATATGTTATTGGAGGGGTATAACTATTACTATAAAAAAAGAAATTTAATAAGTACTTGAGATCTTTAGACAAAATCAATAACATCTTGATTGTGGTAGTAATACTTGATCCTAGTTGTAAAATGAAATGTGTTTTAGCACTTTATTTAATGATATAAATGTGGATAAAATAATTGTTTCTATCAAACAATAGTTGTTCAAGTTGTTTATTAGTTATAAAGCATTTGGATCATATTATGATGTGATAAATCTAGTGCTAGTCAAAGTCAATTTTGTAGTGAGTGTAGTTAAGAGGTCGAGTAGATGAGGTAGATGAAGAAGAAGAGACTTAAGATGGTTTGTCCTAATATAATAAAGTAAATAAGAGAAAAATTAAAGTTAAACCACAACATAAGACTGAGAGGTATTTGTCAACTTAGAGAGAGAAATCCAAAAATGTACACTTAAATATCCTGAAAATTAAATTGAACAAAGTATTCAATTTTGTCCTAACTGCAAAGGATGTCTTGGCAATTCAAGTGTCTACTGTTACTTCTGAGTCTACCTTTAGTATGAGAGGATCCATTCTTGATTCATTTAGAAGTTCTTTGACTCTTAAAATTATAAAAGCCTTTATTTGCATCTAAAATTAGTTTTGATCTACTCTTTTTGAAGACCACATGGATATTCCTTACATGAAGGATACTAAAATGTGTAAAAGCTTTAAAGAAAGTATAATAATCACTTATATTGTAATATGATAATTAATTTTTAAGCCAATGTAAGCTTATCTTTTATATTTTTTTTATGTATAATTTTTCTAGTTGATGTAAGCATCGAAGTAGATTATGATCCTTGATTGATATTTTTATTTGAGATAACAATTTTAAAATTTATTATGTTTCTTATATTTCATTTATAATTTATAGTTCATTTATATAGTTTTTTTTAAATAATTATAAAGTTGTTGTCTTTTTGGATTAGAGTCGATCATTAATAATTATGGAGTTGGCCATTTTGGACTTTGAATTTTAGAAGTTGGATTAAGTTTGATGTGTGGTTATGGAATTGAATATTGAACAATTTGTTGTATATTTTTATCTTTTGTTGGACAATTTGATGTTGATGAGTTATTATTTGTGATTTTATAATGGATATTGATGGATAATTTGATTTTGAGGGATAATTTGATTTTGACGGACAATTTAATTTCCATAGATAATTTAATTTTCATGGACAATTTAATTTTTATGGATAATTTGATTTTGTTGGACAATTTATTTTGGATTATATTTGTACTACTTGTCTTATATTTGTGTTTTATATAAAGAATAAAGTTATAAATTATATTTTTTTAAAATTTTGAATTAATTAATGTTGAATGCTTCTAAGAGATAAATTTGTAAATAAAATTGTTAGTATATTATTAATAATTTAAATTCTAAATTTAGCTTAAATGAGTAAATGATAATTATTTAAATATAAAATTGGCCCAAAATGGCCTTATAAAAAAGCCAATATTTTAAAAGAGATCCAATTGGGCCCAAAATTAAAAAAATTGAGCTGAACTAAAAAAAAATTGTTTGCTCCGATTCAATTATTCTCTCGAAACTAATTTTTATTAAGTTCAATTATAAAGAAGAATCAAATAATTGTAAATCAGTTTAATTCTAATCAAAATTGGACCAAAGCAGTCGATGCCCACCCTTGTCTCTACTAATGAAGTAATGAAAGATCTAAGGTTTGTATCAATTATTATATCTAAGATACATGATATGCACTTTCAAAAACATAATATATAAAAATAAATAAGATATGAAAACTAACAGTTTAATCCCTATATTTTTGTTGAGTTGCTCACTAAATCCCTCTCTTTTTTAAAATACCTCGTTTAATCACTATCATCCAAAAGATTCTATTAAATACTTACTTTTTCAATTCTTTTACCACTTTACCCTCAACTAAGATGATGTGATATATATTAATATAATGACTCTCAATGATAATTAAAATTAGAGAATAATTACTAAATTTGTATTAATTAGTTATTAAATGGTGATTAAAAATGAGAATATTACATCTTGATTAGTCCATGATTACAACTTAAAGAAATTAAGAATTAAAAAAAAAATAAAACAATTGCAAAAAAACAAATTGAAACTAAGAGTGGACAAATTAGGTTTAGGTTGGGTTTGGGATGGGCCTGATCAGACTCGAGTTTCGATTGGGACAAATATTTGGGACGTGTCTCGACCCAACTAGAACGGGTTGCAACAGGTTGGGACATCAGTCATTTTGGGACATAGGCCATTTTTGGCTCATGTCCTTAATTGCTCTAAATTTATATTTTTGGCCAAAAAAATTAAGCTTAATTTAAGTATTTTATTTTTGGGATTTTTATTTTTGTAATTTTATGTTTTGAATTTTTTTTTATATTTGAAGAGATTTGTTTAGCTATTTAATAATTTCTATTATGGGTTTCTAATTTCATTATAAATAATTTAGTTTGGACTTCTATTTTGAAGTAATTTTTTAACTTGTTTTATATTGGTTTAGAATTATATGTAATAAAATTAATAATAATTAATTAAAATCAAAGTACCAATTACCAAATACCAATATACATGCACAAATCATAACATAAACATACTAAATTTATGTACAATATCCTTTAATTAAATAGCACAAATCATAACGTAAACATACTTAATTTGTAAATTCATTAATACAAATTAAGATAAAATATTTAAAAAAGATTATAATTTATTGATTAACTTATAATATATTGTATTGAACTAAGTTATATATATATATATATTAATTGTGTCTGTGCGGGTAAAAAATTACACTAGATCATATATACTTGTATATCTTAACCAATTATATGATATTTTACACTTGTGATAAATTATAACGTATAAATGCATAATAAAATGTTAATCGATTATCTATTTACACATTCTTCAAATTCTTCAATTTAAAACATGAAAGAATATCAATTGATTTATATTTAAAAAAATTTGACATAACCTTCCTTAAAATTTGAATAATTTTATAAACATATACCCAAAAAAACATTATGACATTCCAATATAAATCATCACATCAAATTATCATTCACTACACACCCATAATGTCAATAGATTTAAAATAAATTAATATTTTATTTAATTATTTATGTTTACAAAATTAAAACATGTACAACACTTAACTAAATAGATTAAGCCCAAAAAGTAATTGAAATATAAAGTCAAAATAGTAATTTAAAATAATAATTATTTTATTTATTTATTTATTAATGTTTAATTTAATACTATAAAAATTATTAACATAATTTGAAACATATACTAAATAATTAAAAATGTCAAATTTCATTTAATATAATTTTAAGTTTAACATTTAAATTTTAATTATTTTTCGAAAGACCTTAAAATAAATAAATGGTCGAATAATTTAATTAAATAAAATAATAATTATTTTATTTAAATAATAACTATATTTACTAATATCAAATTTAGTACCCATACAAATTATTGGTACAATTTGAGATACACACTAGGTAGATAAAAGTGTCAAGTCTTTCTTTTCATAATTTTAGGTTTAACATTTAAACCTTAACTACTCCTTGAGAGGTCTCGAAATAAATTCATATTCTCCGAAAACTTTTCGAATCAAACAATTTGATCTGGTGCGCTACCCACGTGCTCAACGAGTATACTTTATATAGTGAGACTCCCTAGGTTCACACCCATTTTTGTCTCACGGAACATTTTCATAAGTCTATAACCGATGCCCCACACATACATGTTATAAATAATACAAAATGGCAAGTTGAACCATACAAGTTGAGGTTAATCCATATTTGTACAATTTCTCTATCATAAATATCCTGAAAGAGTAGAGATATAGAACGACACCGTCAAGTCTCCTATTACTCAACCATGAACTTATCTCCTTAATTTGTATTCCGATAAACAATATATGCAAATTCCTTTGCGATATTATTTATACCATAGGAAACTATTTTTCAGGTTAAATACTTATAACCATAAGATTTCCTAGAATAAAACCTTAGAGCATCTGGATATTTGACACATTCATATGAGCTGACGGATCCCATATCTATACACACCAGACTCTATAAGCATCAGATCAAACTCAACGACACCTAGCGGTCAGACTATGAAAGGTATTTGACATGTGTGAAACTAAAGTATAGTGGATCACTCACAAGCCCACCGTGGTGCTCAGGTCAAGGGACCACAAATACTACTCAACTTGAGAATACCACCCATTGACGATTTTATGAGATATCTATTAGAGGTCTTCTTTGAGTCTTATTCAATATCTAGTTCTCACTGAATACTTGTATATCTACACGAGCTTCTAGTAAGCTCATTGTCTGCTAAGATTAACCATCTAAATAATCTAGATATAGATATACACTGATCTATATTAATCGGTTCCACTCAATAGACCCTACTTCAGTGGAAATAGATTAAGAACTTATAATTCGAGAATATACTTACACAATAACATTTCTTAGCAATGCTTGCAACTTTTTGCAACTATGTCATTGCAAGCACATTCCCAAGTCTCTGTCTATTTCAGATAAGGTTCTAACTCCTAAGACCTGATTTGAATTCCTTTAGATCTATATAATGTCTGCAATGTTACAAGTATCTTACTTTAAAAGATAATTAGTAATTTAATAAAATATTTATTTATTGCATAAAGTATAAAATTACAATATTCATATAAAATTGAGATGACACATAAGCACAAATTCTAATAAATTCAATAACAATTGTAAAACATGTAAGTTCATTTTCATAAAATTGTCTTATCTCTTTAATTCTTGCGCAATTTGCAAACTGTAGCAAAACTAAATAGTTAAATTAAAAAAATATTTATTTGAAAAAGAATAAATTCATGATTATTTATATTTATTGATTGAATTACAGAATTACCTAAAAAATTGAATTGCTAGGAAATAACATTAAAAAACCCCTTTAGTGGCTATTGTGGTTGAGGAAGCTCTTGGATCATACTTTGCTCAAACTCTACATGAAAAATAAAATTTTCACATAATTTAGAAAAAAACACAAAATATTGATAAATGATAATAAAAAAATCAAATGCAAAAATAATTAAAGAGTATAATAATATTTTTTTTATCTACTTTAACTTTATCATAAAACTCAACATCTTGGAGTAATTCTTCTTTCTTTACTTTGTCCAACAAAAAAGAAGCTCGTATCTAATTTTGTGTACATATCAAACTCTCATTAATTTTTAGAGTTAATGAACTCTATAATGAATCAAGAATACGTCATTCGTTACTAAAATCCAACTCAGAGGCTACAATAGATATCAAAATAGTAAGTACATTCCTAGCTATATGTTCTAAAATTGGATTTTGAGGACTTTCAATTTGTCCATCAAGTATCTATCTACCTCATTGAATTTAGCTAAATTTATTTTATCCTCTTCAAACCTTACAAATTTTGTCCAAGAGTCATCATCCTCCATATCATATTGTACCACATCATAAACTAAAAGTTGATGGACTACTATATTATTGTGATTGTGAAGCATACATGCTATTCCTACAAATACCAGTACTACTACTTGCCCCATCAAATGCTTTTCCATGCAATGTATTATAGACCTCATAAAGCCTATACAATAAATTTTTACTTATTCTCTTCATTTCATCGACTTGGGCATTGCCATTACCAAATAAAATCTCAGAACAAGATCCACTAAATTGCATCTTGCGTCGTGGATCAAGCAATGTAGTAATTATCAATAATTTATTAATTTTCTCTATAGATTCTTAATACTTATCATATTTTATTTTCATATTGTTAGCTATGGATCCTAATGAGAAATATTCATTCCAACTTAATGAAGCTAAGTTAGAATTAATCTTACAAATCTCACAGAAACAGATATTAGATATCACATTCAATTAAGCATTAAATTTTAACATGATATCATAAAAAGTTTTTAGAAACTTGACAAATCGCTCAGCATTCTCCTAATCTGTGCTAATTGGTGGCCCATCTCTTTTCTTTTCATTTTTCTCCTCTAATAAGTAACTCTTTTATAACTCATCTTTTTTTGCCATTTGATCAAAAAGCCTTCTAAAATTTTAATGCAATCACCAACATCAAATAAAGTAGAATTCCACTTAGTTGGCACATCTAACACTACACTCCCTTTATACTCAAATTTTTTGTCTCTCCATACAACTTTAAAAAGCTTGCAATCTCGTTATGGAGGATCTTACATATTTCACATCATTGTGTATATAAATAATGCTCTCATTTAATTCTTTTAACTAATCAGTCACAATCAAATTCAAAATGTGTGCATAGCAACACATATGCTTAAACTTGTTGTGATATGGTATGTGATGTGTATAGATGTATATAATTTCAAAAATTAAATACGCAACGGAAGTATTTATACATATTATACAATATGTAACAAATTCAAGCATGTAATCACATGTATGATCATTCAAGTACATATATATCTCATATATATTTCATGCATGATATAAAATGAATAGCAAATAGATAACCCACCCGGTTATAAAGGTAGCTTTACAATTCTTCAAGAACTCCAAGCTTCAATTTGTTGAGCTCACCTTGAAGTGTTCCCTTGCACAATTCTAGTTCACAACTAAATCCGGTGGGATTGTGAAGCTAGAATAACAGCCTTGAATTTTCAGCAAAGGATTGTTTTAACACTTAAAACAATTTGTCTATATGAGTGATTACTACCAAGAGATGAGAAGAGTTAAGAGTTTTCTTTTGTTCTTCACAACTTTTTTATGTTGAACCTTGGTAAGCCTTTATATTTTCTCTCAACACTTTGAGAAAAACACTTAGAAAATGCTCTAAATTCTCTCTTCTTTCTCCTTGAACGAAATTCATTCTTTCTTACACTCAAATTGAACTCTTTCAATTCTTTCTTAAGTGCAAAGAATGATTTCTCTTAGTGCTCCACCACCACTTAACCATGTTTGCCATTACAAACATTAATCTATCATATTTTTCACTCACCAATTTGATTCAACCATTTGAATCAATTTCTAGAGAGTAAATGACATTTAATCAATGTTAAGTGGTTTTACCACTTCCTTAGTGCATCATTTAAGAATTACTAAGTAGTCAACATTCCTTATTATTAATAACAAGTGCATTCTCCATTAGTAAATGGTGTTTGCCACTTATTCCAATTAATAATAACAATTTGATTAATATATAAAATATTAATAATTCAAAACTATTTTGAATATTTACATTTACCATATATGTATTTACCAAGTAAGGTAAATAGGTAAATACATGGTAAATAATTTATAGAGCAAGATTATGTCACTTGTCAATTTCTTATTGGTTAACAACTCTTGTAAACCAATAATGTATTTTACCTTCAATTATTGACAAGTGAATAATAAAAGGAACCTTGAAACATTTTTCATTTTGCTGAAAATTGTTGGATCAATTGTTCAATCCAATTCGCTGCCCCAGTGCACAACGAGTACACTTCATATTGTAAGACTCTCTAGGTCCATGTCCGATTTGTCATATGAAACTATTTCACACGTCTGTGAACAATGTCCCATACACATGTTACAGATATTACAAAACGGCGCATTAGACCATACAAGTTGAGATTATAACATATTCGTATAATCCTTCCATCATAAATATCATAGAAGAGCGGAGATATAGATCAACACCGTCAAGTCTCCATGTGCTCAACCATAAACTTATCTCTAGATTTGTATTTCAATAAATAATATCCGTAAACACTTTTACGATATTATTTTTTCAAGAATAAAATTAATTCTTGGATGTCTGCTTATGGCCATAAGACTTTCTGAAATACAATCTTGGAGTTGCATGATATTTTACTCACCCAATTGAGTTTATGGATCCCATATCTGTACATTTTGGACTCCATGAGCATCGGACTATACCCAGCGACACCCAGCGGTCAGACCATGAAAGGTATCTAATATGTGTGGAACCAAAGTATGGTGGATCACTAATAAGTCCACTGTGGCACTCAAGTCTAAGGACCACGAATACTACTCAACTCGAAAGATCCTCCATTGACGGCTTTATGGGATGTTTATTGGAGATCTTTGTGAGTCTGTTCAATATTCAGTCCTTACTGAATACTTGTATCTCTATACGAGTTTCCACTAAACTCATGGTCTGCTAAGACTAAACATCTGGACTATCCAGATATAGACATACACTGATATATATATATATATATATATATTAAGATCTTCACTAACAGACCCGCATTAGTGAAGGTAGATCAGGAACATTAAATTTAAGAACATATTTGCATAACAATATTTCCTAGCACCATTTGCAACCCATTGCAACTATGTCATTATTAATATATTCTTAGGTCTTTTTCCCATTTCAGACAAGGTTCTAACTCTTTAGATTTTACTGACTCTTAGTTCTGATCTAAACTCCTTTAGATCAGATTTGAACTCTTTCAGATCATACAATGTCTAAAACGTTACAAGCATCTTACCATATTCTTGGGAAAATAATTAGTGATATATTGAAATCATAAATGTATAAACATAAAGCAAATATTTATACATAAAAGGGATGGCACGTAAGCACAAATCCCAACAAAACTCACCATTCAATACTAGTGCATCCACTTTTCAACTCCTCACTTTCTTCTTTAAATAAGTGGTGGCAATATTATTGGCAGTTACTGTTGGCGGATCTAAGGTACTTGTGTGTGTATGCATGTGCAATTGTGTCCATTGCCTAACGCAGCGGAAGCGTATAAATTTTGCAATATACATAATAAATAAATATATTAATCACATTAATATATTAATAGGATAGAGAACTCACCTCAACGAGTAATGGTATACACATATTTTCTTGGAGTCCGCATAGAGATTAACTCGTGTACAGTTCTAGTCACCAACGCGGTAGGCTTGGTAAGCTAGAATAGTAGCCCGATATTCAGCCCGGGATTAACTCGTAATCCCCAAAATGGCCGGTGTGTGATTATATCCTTTTCTCTAAAAGGATAAGAAATAGAGAATTTGAAGCAATTCATAATTGCTCCGATTGGAAGCATAGAGAAAAATGAAACAACTTTATTTTTCCCTATTTTTTTTCTTTTCTTCTTCTTCTTCTTCTTCTTTTTCTCTTCTTCCTCTTCTCCATTTCTTTCTCTTTTCTTTCTCAGCAGAATTCGGTCTCACACACCTCTTTCTCTCTTTCTTTTTCTTTATATATATAATAATAATATATAAAATATAATATATTATATAAAATAAATAATAATATAATAATAAAAATAACATAATAATATATTATGTAATAATATATATAATATAAAAAGAAAGATATTTTGATTATTTAACTATTAAATAATCAAAGTGAGAAATGACCATTTTGCTTCTCATGAATAGTTACAGAGTTTACTTCCTAGTGGGTTCCACCAAATCTCACACTTGGGTAAACTCAACAGAGGGTCCACAATATGCGACGTGTCATAATACAATTAGTAAATAACAATTATTAACTAATTATTGTATTTAACACTTAAATACAGACACGCATGCATTCTCATAGTATTGCTGGATTAAACAATTTAATCTAGCACGCTGCCCTAGTGCCATATTCCATGAGTCCGTGAGCAATGCCCCACGCATACGTCACGGATATACAAATCAACATGTTGAACCATACAAGCTGAGATTACAATGTATACGTATAGTCCTTTCGTCATGATAACCTGGATGTGCGGGGATATAGATTATCACCGTTAAATCTCCTAGTGCTCATCCATATATTATCTTCAGACTTGTATCTCACTGAACAATATGCACAAACTCATTTGTCATATTATTCTACCTTGGCAGAACTTTTTCTCGGGATGATTGCTTGTGGCCACAAGACTTTCTGAGATATAATCTTGAAGCATTTAGATATCAAACTCCCTATGCGAGTTGACGGATCTCATATATGTACACACTGAACTCCATAAGCATCGGACTATACCCAGCGACACTCAGCGATCACACCATGAAAGACCTGTGACATGCGTGGAACCAAAGTATGGTGGATCACTTACAAGCCTACCGTGGCACTCAGGTCAAAGGACCACGTATACTACTCAACTCGAGAGGACCCTTCATTGACGGCTTACGTAGGATGTCTATCAGAGGCCCTTGTGAGTCTGTCCCATATCTAGTCCTAACTAGATACCCATATGTCAATACGAGCTCTAAGCTCACGGTCGACTAGGAATGACCATCTATACCCTATAAGTACAACATATACTGATCTATATATAAAGGTATCCACTGGCAGACCCGCATCGGCAGAAATAGATCAGGGACAATTATTCGAGAACATATTTGCGCAACTTACATTTTCTGGCATTCGATTGTAACTCTTGCACTATGCAGTTACTAGTATATTTCTGGGTCTATATCCTATTACAGACAAGCCTCAAACTTTTGGATCTGCTGAGTATTATAACCAGCTAACACTTAACTGTGATAACATTTAACAATTATATCTCTTAACGTGGCTGACTATGAGCCCTTATCTAAACTCCTTTAGATCTGATCTGAATACCTTAAGATCTATAATGTCTGTAATGTTACATGTATAATACCATATATATGGGTATTTTTGATTTAATGGGAATGTACACTTGTATAAATACACAAGTATATATACATTCAAGGATGACACGTAAGCACCGACCCTAATAATGGCTAGCCTGATAGGGACAAGGACGAACATCTAAAGGCCTCTATAGAAAAGGGGGCAGGAGTTCAATTCCTTGAGGGTGCAGGTAACCTGAGAATTATGTGCTGGGACCCTAGTGGCTCTAAGGTGTCACCCAGCTAGTGGACCAAAGAGTTGGTAGGTTCCACAAACTCTTACACTTACATCATAAACTATAATGGTAAACACTTTCTCTATGCCTCAATTTACAAGCAAGAGAAACTCAAAATTCTCTTATGCAACTTCTAATCTAAGACTATAAAGTGGGCAGTTACAATTATATAGCTGTGATTATAAATAAAGTCCAAATATAAGTTGTCAAGCTCACTCGCTGCACACTCCCACTAATTATACTCTTGAATATCACTTTCTCTTCAACAAATAATTATTTTGTGTCCCTAGTTATAGTTCTACGTGATAGAACATCAAATACAAAACCTGTTACACTGTAAAAAAAAACTACCATTCTCTATAAAAATGAATGGCATATTTATCCACAACCACTATTTTTATAGTTGCTTGTCGACATGCTTTTTGACTTCATACTTTAGGTACAATATTCTTCTCCTCTGATAGGTTTTTACCAAAAATCTTTTGTTGATCATCCACTAATTATTAGGATTGGTGCTTACGTGATATTCCATTATGTATGAATATTTATGTTTAATATTTATACAGTCATTATTTTATTAAATCGTTAATTATATTTATTAGATAGTAATATACTTATAATGTTTCAGACATTATATGATTTAAATAAGTTTAGATCTGGTCTAAATGAGTTTAAATTAGTACTAAGAGTTAACAACGGTAAGAGTTAGCAACATTAAGAGTTTTAAGTGCTAAGAGTAGCAAATCTAAAGAGTTAGAGCATTGTCTGAAATAGAACAAAGACCTAAAAATATATTAGTAATCATATAGTTACAAAGAGTTACAAATGGTGTTAGAAAATGTCAATATGCAGTCTTTTTTCAAACACTATATTCCTGATCTATCTTTACTGATGTGGGTCTATTAATGAACCTTTTATATAGATCAATATATATATATATATATATAGATGGTCCAATGGTTAGTTTTAGCAGATCATGAGCTAAGTGAAAATTCATATAGACATGCGGGTGTTCAGTGAGGATTGAGTACTAAACAAGCTCACAATAACCTCTAATAGACATTTCACGAATCATCAATGATATGTTTTCTCAAGTTGAGTAGTATTCGTGATCCTTTGACCTGAGCGCCATTGTGGGCTTGTGAGTTATCTACCATACTTTGGTTCCACGCATGTCAGAGACCTTTCATGGTCTGACCCGTGGGTGTCACTGAATATAGTTTGATGCTCATGAAGTCCAACGCAGGTAGATATAGGATCCATTAGCTCATATGAGTGATTTGTATATCCTGATACTCTGAGATTGTATTTCAGAAAGTTTTATGGCCATAAGCAAGTAAACTCAGAAAAGAGTTTTTTGCGGAATAAACAATATCATAAGAGTATTTGTGAATATCATTTATTGAAATACAAATTTAGAGATAAGCTTTCGGATGAGAAAATAGAGATTTGACGGTGATGATCTATATCTCTGCTCATCTAGGATATAAGTAACGAAAGGATTATACGTATATATTAAGACCTCAGTTTGTATGGTTTAACGCACTGCTTTATAATATCTGTAATATGTGTGTGAGGGATCATTCACAGACGTATGAAAGAGTTCCATATGACAAATTGGGTATAGACCTAGAGAGTCCTATAATATTAAGTGTACTTGTTGTGTACTAGGGTAGTAGGTTGGATTGAATAATTCGATCTAGAAATTTTTAGCAAATTCAATATTTGTTTCAAGATCCCTCGGGATGTGCATTTATCATGACTTAAGTGTTAAGTACATATTCTATAATATTAAGTGTACTTGTTGTGTACTAGGGTAGTATGTTAGATTGAATAATTCGATCTAGAAATTTTTAGCAAATTCAATATTTGTTTCAAGATCCCTTGGGAAGTGCACTTATCATGACTTAAGTGTTAAGTACATATTCTTTAAAATAAAGTGTTAAGTACATCAATTAATTAGTTAACAAAAATAGTTAACTAATAAGAGATGATAAGTGGCACATTTTAGGCCATTCATTGTTTGACTTTGAAATTATAAATTTGTCGTTACTTGTTGTCGGAGATCTAATATACGTGGGTGTATGCATGTGCAATAGTATTTATTGCATAAAATACGCATCTCATACATATTTTAATGCTGCGGAATAATTAAGTTATATAATAAACACAATAAATAATATATTAATCATATTAATATATTTAACGGGTTGAGAAATTACTATAACGTGTATCCTGGGAGTCCGCCTAAAGACCAACTAGTTGGCAGTTCTAGTCACCAACTCAGTGGGCTTGATAAGCTAGAACAACAGATCCTTATCCAGCACTGAGTTTAACTTTTAAACCCTTTGAATTTATTTTTCCTTTAATCAACTCTTTGATTAATAAAATAAATTTCTGGTTGTTGTAACTAGTAGCCAATAGTGAAGATAATTTATAAATTAGTTTCAACATTTGAAACCAATTCACAAGAGATCAAATCTCTTTTCCTCTTTCACCAATTTGTTGGCCACCAATTGTAATCAACATTTCCATTTTCTTTTTACAACAACCAAAAATGGAAAATGAAAAATAATTTTTTCATTCTTTCTTTCGGCACAACAAGAAGCGAAAATGAAACAATTTTATTTTTCCTCTTCACGTTGCACACACTTCACACACACATCTCAAATATATATATATATATATCATATTAATATAATAATATAATATATTATAAATAAAACACTTGGCCACTATTTAATGAAATAATATTGTTATAAAAATTAACAATATAAAATAATAAATAGATGACACCTATATGCCAATATTTAATATAATCATATTATATAATAATATATTATCATGAGATATTTATGATTATTTAGTAATTAAATAATTATTATATGAAATAATTATTTTGCTTTTCATGAATAGTTATCAAGTCTACCCTATAGTGAGTTCCACCATACCCACACTTGGGTAAACTCAACCAATAGTTCATAATGCGCAACGATCATTATACAATTAATAAATAATAATTATTGACTAATTGTTGTATTTAACACTTAAATACAGATATGCACGCATTTTCGTAGTAGTGTTGGATATTATTGAATTAAATAATTTAATTCAGTACGCTGCCCTAGTGCATAACGAGTACACTCTATATCGAGGGACTCCCTAAGTCCATGCCCGATTCATCAAATGGAGCTATTCCACGAGTTCGTGAATATTTTCCCACGCACACATTACGAAAATACAAATAAGTGCGTCAACCATCCAAGCTGAGGTCACAGTGCATATGTATAGTCCTTCCGTCATGATATCCTGAATGTGTCGGGGATATAGATTATCACTATCAAATCCCATGTGCTCATCCATCTCATATCTCCAGACTTGTATCTTACTGAACAATATATGCAAACTCTTTTGCTATATTGTTCTACCCTGACGAAAATTTTTTCTTGGGATTAATGCTTGTGGCCACAAGACTTTTTGAGATACAATCTCGAAGCATCTGGATATCAAACTCCCTATGCGAGCTGATGGATCTCATATCTGTACACATCGGACTCTATAAGCATCGGACCATACCCAATGACACTCAACAGTCACACCATGAAAGGTTTGTGACATGTGTGGAATCAAAGTATGGTGGATCACTTACAAGCCTACTGTAGCACTCAGGTCAAAGGACCACGTATACTACTCAACTCGAGAGGACCCTCCGTTGATGGCTTACATAGGGTGTCTATCAGAGGCCCTCGTGAGTTCGTCCCATATTCAGTCTTAACTGGATACCCATATACCAATACGAGCTCTAAGCTCACAGTCGGCTAGGAATGACCATTTATACCCTATAGGTACGACATATGCTGATCTATATAAAGATATCCATCGATAGACCTGCATCGGTAAAAATAGATCAAGGATAATTTTCGAGAACATACTTGCGTAATTGACATTTCCTAGTATATTCCTAGGTCTATGTCCCATTATAAATAAGGCTCAAACTCTTGAATCTTCGTTGAGTATTATAATCAGCTAACAATTAGCTGTGCTAATATTTAGCATTTATATCTCTTAGTGTAGCTAACTGTAGGCTATTGTTTAAATTCTTTTAGATCATATTTAAATTCGTTTAAATTATATAATGTCTGTAATATTATATTATATAATATTATTTAAATAAATATTAATAATTTAATGAGAATATATATATATATATATATATATATTAAAAAATGATACGTAAATACCAACCTTAACATTTGTATGCTAAGTTAAATTCATAAAATAAACAAAAAGTGTTTTGTTTTATTTTATTATTAAGTCATAAACAAGATAAAACAATGGGGCATTGCATTGGATATGTTAACATTGCTCGGTGGCCATTTATGTTGACAAATTAAAGAGGGAAAATGGCTATATAAATGAAAGGATTTTTCATTTGGTTAGAGAGCTGGTTCGGCCAATTAGAGACAGAAATAACAAAAGTGTTTTGTGTGATTTTTATCTACTAAAACACCAAAATAGTTCTATCTTCTCCCATTTCTTAAGACTTGGCTAGCCATCAAAGTAAGAGATATTGTTTTATTTATTTAAGAGTTAAATAAAAAATAATAATTTTATTGTTATGAAATAAATTATGATTAAAAAATTAACATAGACTAAGTATTTAAGAGTTAAATATTTAAATTTGTTGAAAACTAAAGCTATCATTTTAGAGACTTAAACCCACCATCAATGAGTCATAGAATTACCGAGCGTGTGTTTCAAGGTGAACTCCATTTTAAAAAAAATTCAAAATGCATACAAGGTGATTTCTCGATTTTAAATTTATTAATGTAATGAAAACTTAATTTAAGTATATTTATTACATTAACAAATTAAATTTTAAATTTTACTGTATATTTTATATGTATAAGATGTATAAATTATATTATAATAAATACATTGCACATGCATGTACCTTAAAAAAATAACATACTTTTACCCATGTGTGTGAAAACTTCTTACATTTTTTTAAGTGTCTCCTTATATTATTTGTTCCATCTATTGTTGAATTTGACACAATCAAATTCTCACAACAATTATACTTTGATTTATCATTTACGGTCTTACATCGAGTGAAGTAAACTGCACCATTGATCTTGATGCTTGTTTTCTCTTTTTGAGCTTAAGATGTGGCGGCAAAGATGTAATTTTGTTATATTCGTAATATTTTTTAACTTAAATTAAGAGTCATTTATAATACAACGATGAAATAAGATAAATGAAATTGTATATAAGATACTTGATATAAATACAATTTAAATAATATGAACACGTAGAGCAATTTTTGCTGTAAGAATTATATTTTAAAATAAAAAAGTACATCATTAATCACCAATCACTGTAACTTGTTCATTTGTCGAAAAGAAATCTAGGTGCGTATACGAGAAGAAAGTTGATATCAACTTTCCTGGATTATAATTCTTCTGATAACAGCTTTTCTTTAAAATACTTATTATTAGAAATAATATAATTTTTAAGTTATTATCATCCACCATTTATAGAATAAATGCAAACTAAACTATACAAATTTTTGCTTCCTACACGAAAGGTACATATCAAAGCCATCTTGCCAACCATTTCTTCTATCAGCACAATAATGCTAGTTATTTGTTTTTTTTTAAATAATAAATCTTCACTGATTCAAGTAAACAAATAGATTTATTTCATTATTTGACATGTTTATTGAAATGTTGGAATGAATAACTTGTCTTATTAATTGTCACGTGTTAATTATTGTATCTCTTGCATTCATTTATGTTTGACATAAATAAATCAAGCAATCTGTTCACAGAAAAAAAAAAATGGTTCTATTCAGAATCTTGTACAATTAATGGTTCTGTTAAAAAATAAATAAATAAATCAAGCAATAGAGAAATAGAGGATTATAATCAGATTATGGCTTAATATATAATAAGAAATCATAAACGGGCCATATAAGATTAATTGCATGCAAGGCAATCAAGCTTCAGAAGACAACATCGAGCTGCAACAACGGCGAGGCGATGATGAGACGACGGCGAGAAATAAAAAAGAATTGAGACTGAAGTGAGAAAGAAGAGAATCGGAAATCGAAAAGAGAAGAGGGATTTGAGAAATTTTATTTTTGGCTTTACTTACCTAAAATGGCAACATTTTGGCAGGACTCAAACGGCGCCGTTTTAATCATTTTAATTTTTTCAAAAAACTTTTTGAGTCCAGGACATTTTTTAGATTTATTCCAAATCCCATCCTAAACATGAGTGTCCTGATTGAGGGACTCGATCAGTCACAAACTTTCGATCCGAACTTATTTCCATTCAAAAATTTTTAATTAAAAAATTCAGATCGGATCGAATTTGAAAATGTTGCTCACTCCTAATTAAAACTATGAAATCACCATCCATGCAATATTATCAATCACCAAACTATCAGCCCACTAATAACTAAAATTGTTATCTCAATAATACCACTAATCAACAAACTACCATCCAACAATAACATTGCTTTTAGTGTCTTTTTCTCCCATATAGGTGACAGGGATGGAGGGGGATGGTTGAAGTAGTAGCATGGTGGGAGGTCGGTCGGTAGAGTGGCAATGTGGAAGGGGATGCTGGATGAGGTGCTGGTTTTGGAGAGGGGGCCAATTTTTGGGAGGAAATAAAAATAAAAATTTAATATTTAGAGAAATGAAAATGAAAATTTAATATATTTTTTTATTTTTTCAATGTAAAATTTTAATATTAATTTATTATATTATGAAAGAAAGGCTTATCACTCAAAAGTTAAATTTAACAAATGTTTTAAATGATAAGGACTAATTAGGATATTTAAAAAAGATAAAGATCTAATAGATAATTCAACAAAAGCCTAAAACTAAACTGTCCATTTTTTTTAATAAAATATTATTTATTTTAAAGTAAACAAGATTTGAATTTTCAATATTTATACAATATATAATTATAATCAACATTCTACTTAAGATTTTATAAATGTTTAGCCATTTATATTGGAAGGAAGGAATTTTTTTATGACTATGGTCGTTTATGAAGGAATAGAGAGTTAATGTGTTAATTATTTCAAAACAAAGAAGTTAATATGTTAACTAGAATAGAACCAACTCATAAATTTAAGTTGGGTAGAGGGTTACAAAGAAGTTAATATGTTAACTAGAATAGAACCAACTCATAAATTTAAGTTGGGTAGAGGGTTCCAATAATTCATTTCAAATATACTTATTTTCAAAGGAAATGTTATAGAAATTTTAAAATCCTGCGTACTCATACGCAAGCAACTGAAGTTGAAGATAAGATGTCACTTTTAACTACAATTTTGATACCATATTTATATTAATCTAATATAGATAATTTTAAGATTAAATGTGAAAGGTGTTGAGATTTGTATTTACGTGTCACTTCTGTTTGTATGAATATTTATTTTGTAAGATTTATACAATGTATATTTTATTAAATCGCTAATAACTTTTATTAAATGATACTAATTCTTGTAACACTATAAATATTGTATGATTTAAAAGAGTTTAGACTAGAACTAAGAGTTAGTAATGCTGAGAGTTATAAGTACTAAGAGTTAGCAGAATTTAAAGAGTTAGAATTTTATCTATAATGGAACAAAAATATGAGAATATACTAGTAATGATATAGTTGTAATAGATGCTAAGAAATGTCATTATGCAAGTATGTACTCAAACACTATTTTTCTGATCTATGTTCATCAATACAAGTATATCGGTAAATCTCTATTATATAGATCAGTGTATGTCTACATCTACATGATATAGATGATTGTTCTTAACTAACCATAAGTTTAGTGGAAGCTCGTATAAACATGTAGGTATTAAGTCAAAACTAGATATTGAATAGACTCGGGAAGACCCCAATAGACATCTTATAAAATCATCAATGATAAGTCCTCTTAAGTTGAGTAGTATTCATGATCTTTTGACCTGAGCGCCACGAATTTGTAAGTGATCTACTATACTTTAGTTATATGGATGTTATAGAACTTTCATAGTCTAACCTCTGTATGTCGCTAGGTATGGTCTGATGCTCACGGAGTCTAGTATGTGTATATATACGGGATCCACCAGCTTACACATGTAGGTTGTATATCTGATACTCCTAGATTGTATCTTAGAATGTCTTATGCCATAAGTAATAAACCTAGGAAAGGAATTTTCCCATTGGGTTAAACAATGTAATATTGTGTATATTATTTATTGAGATACGAATTTGGAGATAAGTTAATTGACGAGCTTATGGTTATTTGACAGTGCTAATCTATGTTCCTGCACATCCAAGGTATAATGACAGAAAGATTATATGTATACGCAATGATCTCAACTTGTATGGTCTAACATGTTGATTTATAATATCCGTGATATGTGCATGGGGTATCGATCACGGACTCATAGAATAGTTCTATTTGACGAATCGAACGTGAACCTAGAGAGTCCCAATATGAAATGTACTCGTTGTGCACTGGGGCAGCGTACTGGAATGAATAATTTAATCCAGTAAATTACTATGGTTAAGTTAACTAAAATATATGATTAAAAGTGAGACCCACTTTAGGTTAACTTGGTAACCAAGTAAGGGCTTAAGGGTAATTTCACATAATTGATTATTTAATTATTAAATAATTAAGATATTTTATTATTAAATAAATTTTAACTTAATCTAGCTTAATTGTTAACTCTAAGGTTAGGTAAAATTAAGATATTTTATTATTAAATAAATTTTAACTTAACCTAGGTTAATTGTTAACTTTAAAGTTAGGTAAAATTAAGATATTTTATTTTATTATTAAATAAAGTTTAACTAACTTAGGTTAATTGTTACCTTTAAAGTTAAGTTAAAATTAAAATATTTTATTTTATTTAATAATAAAATATTATTTAACTTATCCTAAGTTAATTGTTATCTCTAGGGTTAAATTACTGTGGAATTAAAATGAATGAATGCAAATGGATTGAAATTAAAATGCATTTGTATGTATTTGTTAAGTGAAATAAAATTTTATAAGTCACAAATTTAGAAGTAGCTGGCCAAATTTTTGGAGAAAGAGAGGGAGAAGGTGTTTCTTAGTTTTAATTTCTTAACAACTCTTATTCTACTTCTATTTTAGACTACATATTGTAATAATAAATGAATTTATTTTAATTGTTCAAGTGTTGATCAAGGTTAAAATAAATTATTTTTTTAGTTTAATTGTTAAACCGATTGTTGGATTATAAGCTGCTATATAGACAATTAATTTCACATTTGTTGATTGTTAAAATTGATAATGGCTATAGTTCACGTGAACTGCAAACAAATTTAATTCAAAGATTTTAAGGGTTATATTATCAATTTGTAATTAAATTGTTTAATATATATAATTTATGTTCATTATTTAATTTTAAATTTCTACAGTATATATATATATGAAATATATATATTAAAATGATGAACTCATATTTCACATGCATACATCCATGATTTATCAACACTTTTTAGAAGGACCCAATAAATATTAAGTAAAAATAGTCTTTAATTGACTGTAAATTCAAACTAATTCTGATTCTATGTCGAAGGATTCTAACAGAACTTGAGTATTGGGATTTTCAAAATACAACCGTTACTAAGTACAAATGCATAATAAACATAATATATTTACTACTTTTGAAATTTGGATGTCTATATTTATAAAATGGATTTAGTTATGTTGCAGATCTGTATTTATGTAGATTGAACAAAAAAATTTGTAATGTTCTATACAAAATTTGAAATTTTAATACAAAAGTTAAAATTAAAGTGTATGTTTATTTAAAGATCTGTAACATGGCAAATCTCTTATAAAAGACAAAATTATCAATTCTTTGAGCTTAGAATCTGTGTCAAAGAGATTTAATCGAGTTATAATGATATATACAAAGTTGCACCAAGACAATATTGATATATATATATATATATTATATTATGACAACTAAGAGCGAGTCTAACTCTATAATAAAACAATTTCAATCTATGTTATGTGATTTGTCAAACTAAAATATAGAACAAGATATTTGTATACTTTCTTATTGGTGGGGCTATTTACATTCTTAAAAGTTCTATGTATTGGGATACCGGGATCATTTAAACATATTTGTGTGTAGAAAACTTTAGAGAGTTACCTCAAATTTGTTTGCTTTTTAGAGGATTGGATTTGAGCTAAGCTTTAATTTCCCCCATAAGTGTGTGGGCAGTTCAACTTCCCAAAAATAACCAAGTAGAGAAGCTATGGTAGCCTCACACTCTCTCTTTCTCACCTTTTATGGAGAAGGTATGTGGTGAGTGGTTACCACTCTCATACTTATCTTCATATGGACTTTATCCTATTACTATAATTTTGAGATATTTTAAGCTAATAAAGGGCTAAAGACCCATAGGTTTTTTAGCTTTAATCTAGAGAGCCTAATTCTAGTCATCTTATAATCTATTAAAACCTTAAGACTACATTTTAGTTGGGCTATGTAATATATAAATTTAATTTTAATTGAACTTTTTTAATTAAAATAAGGTTGGTCATGATCAGTAATAACCATTTAATTAATTCATATTCTCTTATATGATATTCATAATTAAAGGAGAATTTTTTTTAAATGGCTCATATTTTTAGACAATGTTCTTTTTTATCTACAAAGTAATAGGTTAATTTTTATTAGCCCAAAAAGTGAAAAACAGACACAATTGCCGTTGTTGATTAAAAATAATGATAAATAAAAATTTGAAAGTAAATGTATAAAAAATCAGCTTTCTTTTTGAAATTTTATTTGAAGAAACTTACTCTAACATTTAGTGACGAAGTTCTATAGAAATATGGTGAATGGAGAGAAAAATCACAAATTAGAGATTTGTGATAGCGATTTTTTATCACCAAATCCCTTTTTTTTAGTAGTGCAAGATCTGTCACCTCTATATTGCAACCATGGATTGATTAAAGTCAAAGAGGTTTTTAAAACCTAATCCAACCTTCATCAACAAAACAAATGTCATCTTATTTAATCAAATTTATTTTACTAGATTTTGAAGTAAATCCTCACCAAAAAGAGCGCATCAGTTGAGTAATTCAATGAATAACCGAAGTTGGCAAACGCAACATTGACATCACATATGTAGGGATATTTTGAATAACAGCCTTGATTAAAATAATTTTCCACCGACTGATAGAAGTTTTCGCTTCTATAGTTGCATTTGCCTCCAAATACGATCAATAATGTGCTGATAAGCTGTCTTTTTATCCATACCAATCATTAAAAGCAATCCCAGATACCAATCATATTTGACTTGTGAGCACAAACCAAATAGACTCTATATAGATTCTCTATCAGTAGGTGGTATATTTGGGCTAAAAATAATAGTAAACTTATCAAAATTAATTTTTTTCCCCTAAAATCGCTTAATAAATATATTAGAACAATTAGAAGAATTGATCTTAAAGAAAACCAAATTGTCATCTACAAAAAAGTAGGTGCGACACACTTGGAGCAGTACGCACACAAGTAAAACTAGTAATAACACCAATGGATTTTGCTTGTTGTAAGAGAAAGGATGAGCTCTCAGTGCATATTAAATAGGGATACACTCCTAGTAACAATACCATTTATAAGAAAATTGAATTGAGCAAATGATAAGCAGTTAAACACCAACTATCGTCAATTATCATTAAGCCTAACTTCTTTATTTCAAAGATGACAAAGCTCCACTCAACCTTGTCATAAGCTTTGCTCATATCCAACTTTAGAGCAAGATACCCATTTTTACCACTCCTCTTTTTATTCAAAGAGTGGAGCAGCTTAAAGCTTGAAATAATATTATCTGAAAAATAATCATTTTTTGATGTCTTTATTTGTAAATAACTTTACAAATAAGTATCATTATTCAATAAATAATTTATTAAATAAATTACGGCCAAAGATTTAAACCATCAAATACTGCAAGCAGTTTAGGAGAACTCATGTGAGAATAGATTCTAACTTGCATGTAAATGTTTTTATAACCCATAAAATTGCATCTCTAAGTCCTTGAAGTTTTGACTATTTATATGAATCTCATTCTATAATAACTCAAAAGATACAATACAAGAATATAAATTTATTACCTATTTAAGATTAAGGTCAATTAAACTTATTAAAACTTTATAAATTAAGATCAATGATATTTAGTTAATTAAATCGAAATCACATTAGTCTAATACAATACATTATATATACTAATTTTTCTAGTCAAAGTCTCTACTTTAATAAAAAGATAAATCATCTACAAAAATAAGTAAAAAAAATATATATAGTATTACATAATAAAATGAGCTTTTCCATTGATGATTATAAACATTATTTAATTTATAAAAAATTATGATCTACATCTTTTGTATTAGCATCATATACTTAATACATAATCACATACTTTTCAAATATGAGTTCATTAATATATACTAATATATATATATATATGTGAATAAATTGCATTAATCAGAAAATGTTATTATATATACTTTAAGGACACTAATAACATAAAATGCTAACACTATGAACACTTATATTTTAATAAAATTTTATATTATTTAAAAAATCATTACTTAATTTACTATTAAGACCAATCTTACAAAATTAAACAATATAATATTCTTTTAATAACATTTTCTTTCTAAATTTATTGTTTTAAATGTTGAATTGTTGCATGAAGTTCGTTGCCAACCATTATCATAACTATATAAAACATAGAAAAATATGTCCAAAGAGAAATTTTAACGTCTTATTAGTAGATGAAAAATATGTATCTTGAATTATTATCAATCTTTTTGTTCATAAAAAGTAAAATAAGTATTTGTATAAGCAACTGGACATAAGATCTTGTAAAGGAATTGCATATAAATTGTTAAAATTTTGAAGACAACGATGAAATGATAAAAGAAGATTTCAGTAACTCTCTGAACACAACGAATTTTAAAAAACTAGCCCATCTTGTTCACAAACCGTTCACTGCAGGCTTGTTATGTTTTTCCACTTGCAATTTTGGCATATTATTTTTCAGTATTTTTTAATGGAAAATTAGGTTTTTTTAGCACATTTAATGGTAGTTAATTAGGGATTTTTTTTATTATAGTGGGTGTGTTGAGTGCTTTTTAGGTTAAAAATTAACCTATGATTGTCTTGAGTAAAAAGTGTACAGAGTACTTTTTAGGATAGAATAATTTATTTTTTTATATAAAAAAATAACAATTTAGTTTATATATTTTTAAAGAGGTAAAGATAATTTTATCTTAATATTTTATACTAATTAACAATTTTATCCCGTTAGATATAAAATATTTAATTTTGTCCTAATTCGTTAATTTTTACCATTAATTTTAATGGTGAAAAGGTAAAAATATAATTTAACTATATAAAAAAATTACTCATTGAACATGTGACAAAATCTTACTAATTCATTATCTTTTTGAAAGCGTGGTACAATTTCATATATTAATTTAATTTAATATAATTTTAAAAATAAATTTTAACAATATAACACGTGTCAAAATGTGATTAATACTTTTAGACACGTGTCACCATGTAATTGGTTTATTTTTTTACAATACTTTATAAATAAATTAAATTATACAAAAAAAAATTGGCACTATCGCCTGAAATGGCAGCCGACCACCATTTTTCGGCGATATGTTGACAACAAAAATTTATCAAATTTAAATTATTGGACTCTATTTTTCTTGATCTACACAGTAATGGGATCATTTTTTATAAAAAAAAAAGATTAGAAAATGGTCAAAATGGTGGAGAGTGGTAGTAGCCACCGCCGACCGCCGTTAAATGGTGGGGTAGTGACTTGCACCGCCACCACAGGTGGATAGATCGGCAGTCAATCTATCCGCCTGTGGCCGCCACCACTCTCTACCATTTTGACCATTTTTTGGTCTTATTTTACCAAAAATGATCCCACCACTATGTAGATCAAGAAAAATGGAGTTTAATGATGTAAATTTGATAAATTTTTGTTGTTGGCGTGTTGCTGAAAAATAGTGGCTGGCCGACGGTCATTTTCGGCGACAGTGTTTGTTTTTATTTTTAAAATTTTAATTTATTTTATTAATAATATAACTAATTATACGATGATACGTGTTATTTGTAACAAATCATACAATGACACGTGTCCATTTATATATTTAGGGTAAAATGGTAAAAATATATTAAATGTAAATTTTTCATCTAAATTGATAGTAAAAATTAACGGATTAGGAAAAAATTAAGTATTTTATATCTAACAGGGATAAAGTTGTTAATTAACCTAAAACATTAGAATAAAATTATCTTTATCCTTTTTTTAAATTACCTATAAGGTTCTTAAATTTTTTAAAACAACTAAGTTAATTTTTTTTTTAAAAAAATATGTATTTTTTTAAAAAAATATGTATTTTTTTAAAGACAAAAGTGATATCAACAATTATATAATTGAATATTTTAAAATTTTAGATATTTAGTACACATACAAACTACAATATAAAAACTCATTCATACATAATGATGTAGCATGATATGATTGAATAAATTAAATAACTCAATGTAATAAATAAAAATAAAACCACACGTCTAATTATATCATGCCATGTCAATTTGTAAGGATGAATATATATATAAAAGTTTGTACATCTAGTATTATTTTTTTAAAATATATATATATATATATATATACGTCTAATTAAGATAATGTTTGTTATGAAATTTGAATTGTCAATGAAGCTTGAGAGTAGCATATTTAAATTTTTTAATGAAATTTAAATTAAAATCAAGTTTGCAAAAGAGCATATTATATCTAGTATAAGGTGAATCATTGTACTAGGCAGACACCCTTAAAGTGAAAGACCCACAAAGTGTCATGCACATGACATAATTAAATGTTTTTGTGAAATTTAAACATAAAGGTTGACATATTTGAATTTCTTTGTGAAAGTTGAATTAAGGTTAAGTTTGCGAAGGAGCATCATATTATGTATAAATCATTGCACTTGACATGTATTTTAGTCACTATAACACTAGACACATGAGTCGTTGTGTGCATTCAATTCAAGAGATGGCTAAAAGAATTATTAAAAAAAGACGAGTTTTTAAATGTAGTGATGCCAAAATGCCTGCTTCGTCTCTTATGGTGGCTGGAACCCTAAGAGATTCATTGGTTTAGATGACTCCCATTGGTTGTTATGCTAAGAAAAGTTTGGATGATCTCTCTACCCCGAATTGTAGGAATTTGATTATGGGTTAGATTGTTGTCGATTAAAATTGCTCACATAATTCACTACTTTCATGCACCACCCATTTATGTGGTTATCACCACAAAAGTCGTATGTTACTTGCTGAATTTTGATGGCATTTAATCCATCAATCTTCTTAGATAATATATTAATTTGCATTGCCAATGCATTGAATGTGTCAATCTTAAGCACACCGATGATCCTTCTTGGTGTAAGCCTCTCTACTAGCCATTGGTAACTATTAGATGTCATCTCCTCTAGTAAATTACAAATCTCATATGTGGACTTATTTATTAAAACTCCTCCAGCAGTGACATCTACAATAGTCCTTAAATGATTTACTAATCCATTATAGAATGTTTGGATTAATATCCATTTAAGAACTCCATGATGAGGACACTTCCTCAACATGTTCTTGTAGCACTCTCATGCCTCATACAACGACTCGCCATAAATCTGACTAAATAAGGTGATTTTATTCTTTATTTTTGTTAGCTTTGCTGGTGAAAAAAACTTGGCTAAGAACTTCTAAGCCAAATCTTCCTATGTTGATATAGATCTTGATGACAATGACATTAACCAACTTTTGGTCTTGTCCCTTAAAGAGAAAGAGAATAGGCTCAATTTAATGGCATCATTGGAGACTCCATTATACTTGAAGGTACCACAAATTTCTAAGATATTTATGATATGCATATTTGGATCATAATTGGGGGCTCTGCTGAACTATATAGTTTCTTTCAACATATGAATAATATTCTGTTTGATCTCAAAGTTATTTGCAATAACAGTTAGTCGCTGAATAGTAGATTGCACACCATCGTTAGTTGAGACAACATACTCTCTCAACGCCCTCTGTGGTATCATGGGCTCAAATACTGGATTATTGATGTGATCGTTGTTTTCCTTCATGTTTAAGGATCGTTAGCGCTATTCACTTCGAAGTCTATGCAATGTTCTTTCGATTTTAGGGTCAAAAGAAGTTAAATCAGCACTCTTCACCTTTCGCATGAATTGTCAAAGCAAAAAGAAATATAAAAACAAAATCAAAGTAAAAAAGAAGAAAATAAATTGAAACAATAATAAAATAAAATAAAATAAAATCAGAATTAAAAGCAAGTAGTTTAGTATTAGTATTAATCTAAGAATAGAAAGAAATATTCCCCAGCGCCAAAAATTTGATTGATGCTATAGTAGCTAAGCGTAAGTGCATGCTATCGTATCAAGTAATATAGGACTTTAAGTTCAAGTATCGATCCCACCATAACCATACAATCTAATTCTATAAATCAAATACTAAAATTGTACCTACTTAACTTTTAGTCAAAAAATCACAATCTGAAATTTAATTAACTAATCTAACTTTATCAATTAAACTAAACAAAAGTAAATGATAAAATTCACAAATAAAGATAATTTAGGATTTTAACTCATCCCCTAGTATTTCATTAGATTTATTAAGTTATTAGTTAATCTCTTAATACCAATTGTTGACTTAGACACTAATTTCATCACAAGCCTCTGTCGATGGTCGAGTGACTATATTATGCATTCTAATAATCACCTATATATCTATGGTAATCAAATCAGAATGTAATTAATTAATATCAAGTCTAAATTATACCATACATGCCATCAAGGTATATGTCTATCCTAGAAGGAACTTATAGTTGTTACCCTATGATTATACATTAAACTATCCTAGGCTAAACATGAATCCATCCGTCGAGTTCATCATGGTTCCTCAATCATTCAAGATATTGGCAAGATATAATAAAATCATTAAAATCAAGATAGAATGAATCAATTGTATATATTAAGTATATAAACTAAAAATTAACAAAATTCAAATCCATACTAGGTTCACATAGTTTAACCCTAGATGAATAATTTAGCCCACCATAAAACTAAAAATATCCCACCATTTCATAAAGATTAATAAGAACAAGAATATAATGATAAAGAAAGCGAAGAAAAACTAATCAAGAAGACGTCTTGGGTTGCTTATCTCTCAATTTTGATTTAAAGTTTGAATCTTGATCTTAAATCTTGATCTTTTGGCTTTCTAAAGTTTATGTTTTTTCCTCTCTAAAGTCTATATTTTGTCTTTTAAAAGTATGGTTTTATAGGTGTGATAACCGTAGTGTCAAGGGGAGTTAATTCTAAGTCAAAATAAGACTCAAAATGGGTATATTTTTCATTTGTCGTTCTGAGTGCCACGGCGCTGGGAAGTGAGCACCGTGACGCTCCGTATTTGGGAATTGGGCGCTGCAGTGCTCAGGCTTGCGTTCTGGCGCTCTCATATTATGAGCGTAACTTCTTTGGTTTACTTCCGATTCGCCTACAGTTTTTCTTATGTGTCGTATTTTTGTCGTATACTTATTTATGATAAAAAAATACAATTAAATAACCAAATATTTATAATTTATAGTAAAATATAAATTTTGGGTACTGATCATACTAGTACTTTTTACACTCATATTACTCCCTTCCATATAAGAAAATATCAATAAAATGTTCATAGATTTTAAGAAGTGAACTCAATAACAAAATTGACTTGTCTTCATTACTGATTTTGACATCAACTGTCTCTAAATCAATGATAACTTTGTTGAAAGAATCAATATGTTCATTGAGTGAACAACCCTCAACCAAAGATAACCCAAAAAAATTCTTCTTGAGATACAATCAGTTTGCAAAAGACTTAGTCATATATAACTCATTAAGTATTTTTCACAAACTCAATACAGATTTTCTTTACCCACTTCCCTCAAAACTTCATTACCCAAACTCAAAATAATTTCACTCTAGGTCTTTTTATTAATGATTTCAGGATCCATGTCAGACTTAAATATTGTAGGCTTATCACTAGTACTAGAGGGTTCCTCAAAGGCTGATTCTAGTCTTTAACTCTCTAACAAAGCCATCATCTTAAGCTTCCATAAGTTAAAATTATTATGCCTTATAAATTTCTCTACTTCATGCTTATATGGTGTCATGTTCAACAAAAAATAAACTTAGACAGCTAATAACAATCTTTGATACCAATTTGTAGCGTTTAACACGTAGCGGAATACATAAAGTATACAAGCAATAAAGTAGATAGTACCTAAGCCAAGCAAGAATAGTAACTAAATCAAGAATTAAGAAATTACAGTAAAGAAATACAAAAATATACCATACCAATACACAAAATACGTGGTTCAGCAATGTACTTACGCCTACAGTGGATCAAGGATAATTGATCTTGAAAGAGAATTAATCTTGAAAGATCAAGGAATAATATAATTTAATTTAGAGCTTTAGGGTTTGTTGTATAATATTTTTTAAGAGTCTTTTTCATGTTCTCTATCAACCCTAGGCATAATGAAATATTTATATGAAGTCCAAAATACCCAAGCATTTTAAAAATGCTTAAAATTTGAATTTAAGGAACTATGAATAATACTAGTGCCAATACCTTAACCAGCACCAAGGCATTAACATTATGCTTGACATTCTACATCTAGGCATTAGATGCAGAATGTCAATGCACAAGGCACTCACACTTGGAAATTGTTTTTTAATTTTGCACTTTGTCAACTGTTCCATTAGATTTTCTACCTCCTTCCGAGCTTATGTTTAACTTTAATTTGATTCCGAATTGTTTCTAAATTTATCCCAAACATTACAATCACAATAAACATAATTTTAGATCACAAATTCCCTAACTTTTGTAATCAGATAATTAGATTTTAGTAGTTCATTTCATTTGTCAATTATGAACAATGTTTAAAGACATGTGATATTTGCTATTATTTTTATATTAAAAGTAAATTGTACATTTATATATCATAAACTATTTTTTTAGTAGAGTTTTAATTTGTTAAATTTTAAAAGAATAAACAAATTAAACTAAAGTTTTACGTAATATATTAAAATTAAAAAAATTTAATATTTAGAAAGAATGACTATTAAAAGTCTCAATGACTATCCAATCATTATATTAACTTATCATTATAATACACTACAATTATAATGATTTAATATGTAAAACAAATGAGGATTAAAAGCCTCAATGACTTTTTGAATTCAATCTTTATATTAACTTATCATGGTTTAGTTTTGTGTCTGCAACAAAATAGATAAAGGTGTGTAATGGTGGAAATTATGCTATTATTGTTTTAGTATATCTCTATATTATACATTATAATTCATTGGCGCATTTAGAGAAAAATATATAAAAAGGACAAGACTAAGACGACATGCTACAACTAAAGCAAATTGGTCCATCGTAAATACCCTAAGACAAAATTGGTACAATCAAACTCTACATTTGATCTATTATAACAAAAGTAATTTTATTTCTCTAACTAAAAATTCATCCTTAGTGTACCACAAGCTCAACAGGTAGACTATATAGCCAAAGATGTGGACCTTTTGCAATAAAAATAAATAAATAATAGGATAAGTAATTGTAGATAAAGGTGTTATGTGATGGATGAACCCTTCTTCTTCACGATATTCAATATATGCATTAGAAATCCTACCAAATTTAGTATTTTTTATTGTTCTTCCAAAAATGTGATATAAGTTCACATTTATATAAGGGATAAAGAAACTTTTTATAAAAAAAATAGATATAAATTTACTCTAATTAGATCTAAAATACTTAATTTTATTAATTTTTATCGTTAATTTTAAAGGTAAAATGATAAAAAATTAATCTAGTCATAAAAGTAAATTAAAATTTGGACATGAGACACAATCTTACCCATTTACTGCCTTTAAACATATGGTGCAATCTCATCAATTTATTTAATTTAATATAATTTAAAAAATAAATTTTAATAAAATAACCGTATCATTGTGCAATTGATTTATATTTTTTATAAATATTTTTTAAAATAAATTCAATTAAATAAAAAATAAGAAAAAATAGAAACTGTCGGAGCATCGGTGGAAAGCAACAGCTAGCTAGCTACTGACCGCTGTAACAAAAATAATCAAATTTTGCATCATTTAACTCTATTTTTTCTTATCTACACATTGGTGGAGTTAGTTTTAGCAAAACAAAAAGACCAAAAGATGGCCAAAAATAATAGAGAGGGGCGACAGCACTATCTCCCACCATCAACAGAGCACCACCCCTACCTATGGACAAATCGGCCCTCGTTTGATGATGAGCAGCGGTGGCCACCGCTTCTCCCCAATATGTTTTATTGTCTTCTGGTCTTTTTTTTTTTTTTTTTTGCCAAAATAAACTCCACCAATATGTAGATTAAGAAAAATAAAATTCAATAATATAAAATTTGATCATTTTTGTTACTGGAACATTGCCAGAAAATGGCAACCAACCGTTATATTTATAATTATTATTTATTTTATTTTAAAAATATTTTTAAAAATAAAATCAATTACATGAAAACACGTGTTATTTATTATAAATATTTACTATAAATATATATTTATTACTTTATTTTAAAAAATATAAACCATCTTTCTTTTTATTCTAATATTTCTATTTATCAATAGGTTCATATGAAGTTAGCTCAGTTTATTTTCTTAGGAATTAATTTTTCAGAGCAAGTGCTTGACTTAGTTGTCTTTTTTCCATGATGTAACTAGTGTTAAAAATAGATTTTGAATCAATGGATCAGGCCCAAGTAGACCTCTATATGGGACTTTTTAAATAGGCCTTAAAACCCATGAGAATAGCCTTATAAAAACTAAGTATAAGGAAATAAGGGAATTAAATCGTATGGATTACATCCCTGAAAATTTTCAATTATGAGAAAGTAGTTTGCCTTTGGCAACTAGGAAGGATTGGCTTTAATTAGTCTTTAAGTTGAGGTTGACCTAACTAGGTCACTAGGCCTCGACCACAAACTATAAAAAGTAGTGGTTGAGGCTATACAATTTAAGTGGGGACTGACTGACCCAGAGCTTATGTAGCTCCCAAGGCTGCAGGTCATAGGTACCAGTCAAGTAAGAGAGAACTAAGCAAAGCAAAATGCTATTTTTAAATAAAGAAATAAGCAGGGGTGGGGTAGCTACTAAGGAATTTGAAAACCTGGCAATAAGCGAAAGGAAATGTCAAACTAAAATGTGGAGTGAAAACCTAAACACTCTTCGTCATTTTCTATCATAGTCTAGATCAGATTGCTATTTGTCTAAGATGGAGCTTCTCATTACTAATGAGGCATTCACTAAGTTTTTACTCTAATTACAACCATCTTATCTTTTGCTTTGTGAGAAAACCCACTCTAATAGTTGAGTGACTTGGTCTAAGAAACTATTGCTCCATAGCTAGAGGTTTTCTAGTTCTGACGTACTTTCCTTATGCATCCAGCCAACTCACTAATGTGAATAGGTTATATAGAAGGGCGAGTTGGTTATATACTCTTATGTGCGCTTATTCTTGGAACCTTTTGGTATTACATGATGACACGTGTCATCGTCAACTTATCATATATATGACACGTGCCATTTTATTAATTTTTTAAAATTATATTAAATTAAATGAATTGATGAGATTGATCCACGTATTCAAAGACACTGAATAGGTGAATTTGTGCTACATGTCCAAAGTTAAAGAGCAAATAATAAGAGTAAATTGATGATTATATATTAAAACTACTATTTTCATCCAAATTGAAGATTAAAATTAATGGATTGATGTAAAATTGGGTATTTCAGATTAATTAGGGTAAAGTTATCAATTAGGCTAATCTTTTAGGGTAAAATTGCCCTTATCCCTTTGTCTAATGTTGTTTATTTGTTATTCATGTTCTACTGATATTAGAACCATTCATTTGCTTACTAGTTATTTTTCCTTAATTACATTTGGAATTATTGATGATGTGAATGTTTGACATTCGATATGTTAGACTAAGTCATATAAAGCAAAATAAATGTTTTAGCTAAAGAAAGCTTATTGGGATCACTCTTTGAGATTGATAATTTCATATATGATAATTATTTAGTTGTAAAAACAAAATCTTTGAGGCTGAAGTAAAAAGTCCATTATGGTTAATCCATTATGACATTTGTAGTCTAATGAATGTAACAACTGGGCATGGAGCCTCAAATTTCATCATATTTATTTATTATCACTTACGTTTTAGTTATGTCTATTTTAGCTCCTATAAATTAAAAGCAATAATTTGTTTTAAATTATATATTTAGAATTGGTAGATAATTAATTAGAGGAAAAAATTCAAGTTCTAAAATAGATTGAGAATATGAATATTTTTCTAAACAATTTAAGGAATTATGAAATAAGAAATGTATTAATACATAGTTTTTTCTTCCTATAATTTCGCAATAAAATAGTGTGGCAGAAATAAAGAATAGGACATAATTAAGAATGGTTAATTTTATTATGGCACAAACAAATTGTCTAGTTTCTTACTTTGAAGATACTCTGCTAACTAACTACATATATACTTAATCAAACTCTAAGTAAATTAATTAGTTCCACACTATATGAGTCAAGAACAAGAAGGAAACTTGAACTAACTCATTGGAGACCCTAAGGCTTTGTATCTTAGTTTCACAACCTAACTCATAAACATGGGGAATTGAATGCAAGAGGAAAGAAATGTATCCTTATAAAATACTTTGAACACTCTAATAGGTATGTGTTTTTTAGTGAATAAATGAATGAGATCGTGATTGAATTAAAAAGAAAAATTGATGTCACATTTATTAAGAATGAATTTCTTAGCATTAGAAAAGTTGACAAGAACATTCAATTATATTAATTGAATTGTCAAAATAATGTTGTTACTTTTAGCTTATGAGAAACTCAAACTTGCTTAGGAGTTTCAATCTTAGTATGAGTAGAACACCCGACATGATGATTCCAAGGATACTCAATTCAATTACAAATTGAGCAAAATTTGAATTTTTCTAAGAGTTTAAGACTTAGTAGAAGTTAGACACGATATCTTAAGATAACTTAATTTGATGAAATAATAATGAGACCCATCATATGCCATCATTTTATGATTAACAATACGACCTTATGGTTACTTCTCATGATCAAGGACCTTTTAGTAAGACTATCATAGTACTTGCCATGGATTAAGATGAAAGTAATGAAAAAGGGAATGGAGTTTATAAAATCTAACCATATTTGGGACTTAGTTGATTTATCACCTAACCATAAAGCATTATGAATTAATAAGTTTTCTACCCATCAAAAGTAAGATAGATGGTACAATTAATAGATACAAGACATGTTTAATAACAAAATGATATATCAAAGAAGAAAGTGTGGACAATAAGAAAACCTTTTCTCTGGTGGCAATATTTGCCTTGATGAGACCCATTCTAGTCTTTGTTGTAAATATAAACCTTGAATTACATCAAATGGAAGTTAAAAATCATTTCTCAATAGAAAATTAGAGGAGAATATTCATATAAAGCAAGCCGAAGGTTATATAACCAAAGGCCAAGTGTGTAAAGTTTACAACTCAAAAGGTTAATATATGGGTTGAAATATTCCTTAAGACAATGGTATTTTAGGTTTGATGAAATCGTAATTTCTTATAGATTTTTAATGATCAAAGAAGACCATTGTATACATATTAAGACATTTGAAGATAAACTTTTTCTTTTATCTTTATATGTGGATGATATTCTTTGGGTTAAAATAATAAGAAGTTTGTTAAAGCCATCAATGAGTTGTTATCAAATTTTGAGATAAAAAATATAAGTGAGACAACTTATATTTAAAGAATTCAAGTTGAAATGGATCATTTAAGAAGACTTCTGACTTTGTACAAAGGTCATACTTACGAAAAAAAACTTTTCAAATTTTTAATATAATTGATTGTAAGCTTATAGATACTCTTATTATAAAAATGCAAACTCTTAGACCTTAGCATATGCCTCGTGACTTCTCAAAAAATAAAAAACACACAATATGAGTTTAGTACTCATGTGTTATTAGAAGCCTCATGTACACTATGATACATATAAAATTTGAAACTAATAATACAATAGGAATAGTAAATAGGTGCCAATTAAATTGTAGATACAAATATTAACATATTGTCGAGAGAATTTTGGCATAATTTAGAAACCATGTAGACTATTTTTTGTGCTATCAAAGAGGTGATTTGCATTTATATACAAATGTCAATCAAGAAGGTGTTCTTGATAAGCAAAATCAACCTTAGAATATGTATTAGTGATTCATAGTGATACCATATCATAGAGCATTAAAAAGTAAATAGACACAAGCTCCATTAACAATAGAAGCTAAGTATATGGCATGTTAAGTGGTCATGTAAGAAAATATTTAGTATAAAAGTTTTTTTAAGGATCTAACATTATTATTAATGCTTCATATCAATGATTATGCATTTGGACTGTCAAATAACAATATCTTTTGTAGATGATATATGTTGTCACAAGAAATTGAAATTCATAAAGATCAAACATAATTTTTTAGTTATTTTAACACAAAAGGTGTTTGCAAGCAATGTGTATTTACATCTCACATGATAGTGAACTCGTTGAGAATAAAGATATTTATGTTGTACATGTACAACTTTTTATCGATATTTTAGCACAAAAAATATGTGCAAACAATATATATCTATATCTTACATGATAGTAAACTCGTTAAGAGTATAAATTTTTATGCTATACATGCACGAGTTTTTAGAATATATAGCTTATAATATTATACTTGATGAGACTCTTATTAGGTATTTCATCTCATTTATGGTCATATGTTTATAACTAGAATATTACACACATGAGATGAGATGATGAAAAATATGTTGTTAGATTATGACTTGCTTTCTTAAGCAAGTGATTGTTTCAACTACTAAAAAGATAAGATAAAGACATTGGATATATTATCATGGAACTTATATTTTTTGTACAATTATTTTTTGCCTTAATTGGGTCAAAATGATGTTCACTTTTGAGTAGATATTTAACCAACCATAATATTTATCATGGAAACTTATTTTTCAAAATGTGAGTTTTTCAGTTTAATAGTATGTAAAAATGAGCTTATTTGTTAATTATATGAAGATTTGTACAATGAATTTATAAGACATTCTTTAAAAAGAGAATTCACTTAGGAGATGAACATATATAAAAGGGGATTAAGAGTTCTTCAAGAACACAAAGGATTCTTTGATTGTGACAAGAGGAGATTTTTCAACCTTGTTATCATCCTTTTGCAACAAGTGAAAACGTACAAAATTCTTGTATTATTTTAATTAATACATGATAATCTATACTTTATTTTATCATCTAATAAATGAATACCGCATGATTTAAAATGTGTAATATTCCTATATAATTTCACTATCCAAACACAATATATTAGAATGTTAAAATCTTTTGTTTAAGGAAACATTTTATTTTACTCTTTTGTGCCTTAAATTATATTTATTTATATATGTATGTATATTTGTATGTAATTTGAAATTTTTTTCGTATCAACGAAACAATGTAAATATGGTTATTTGCATCTTAAAATATATTCTAAACGTCAAATTTTTACTAACAATTTATATTATTAAATTATCTTCAAATGAATTTACTCAAATATATAGAATTAAAGCATGTGTCAATTAGATTAATTGATAAATCCTCTTGAATAGAACTAAAAGGTCTAAAGTTTAAGTTTCCCTCACTTACGAATATAATTTATATTTTATATAAAAAAAACATGATTAAAAATATTTTTAAAAAATTATTCTAAAAAAATTATTTAAAAAAGAATTTTAGTAGGAGGTTATGTTGGAATTAAAGATGTATTCAATCCAACTAAAATTAAATAATAAATATATTAAAAAGATAAGTGTTTAAATTAGTTTTCAAGATGTAAATGATCTCATCCCTTATAATGATTTTGTCCTCAATTGTCATCATATTAAGAAGTTATCAATCACATAATAAAATAAGGTATATCAATAAACAAATGTGATGGACCTGAGTTCAATAATGTCATATATTACTTAGTAGAAAGCTAGGGGGGTCATGGCACAATCGATTATACAAATTATGATGATGCTATTGCCATGTAGTATGTATGCATGTTAAGCTTTATTTTAATACATTGATTACTTATATTATTTACTTGGTGGTTGGTGGTATGTGACATCCATCTCTTCATATTTTTTTAACATAGGTGACCCCTAACAAATATTAATTATGTAATTTCTTTTTAACTATTACAAAAGTATCAACTAACCATATAAGTAATAAATTATGAGTATTAATTAATTTAGCACTGAAATCTATTATTTTATAGGTATTCTTAAATTTACATAACTTATCATATAATTGTTAATTTTTTAATTTTTATTAATGTGAGAATTATACTATATTAATTAACATAAGACACATAAATAATACATTAATTGAGATGCAAATTTTGTCTCCTAATTATGTAAACATAACATTATTATTATATTATATATTTGTTATTTTGTTACATAAAACATAAATTAAAACTTCTTCTCAATCAAAATCGAACTTTTTAAACTACTCAAAAAATTTTGCCGATTAAATTGACACTCAAAATAATTAAATCTTATTCATATCATGATTGCAAAAAAAAAAAAAATTGTAGATATCACAATTATTATTTAATATAAAGAGAAATTAAATTGGATAACTAATGAAAGCTAACAAGTGACCTAAGAAAGGGTAATAAAACATAAAAGATCTTAAAATGGGCGAGTATGTATAGATTTCGTTTGGGTCCTGTGTTTATGCCATTGCAAGCAGAGACCAAGACACCAACTCGACTGCTGAGACCTTAAATTCAAAGCAGCATTCGCTCTCTCTCAACGAATACCGGAGGTAATGTTTTTAAGACTCGGGGTTTTGTTTATATTTGTTGACATTTATGTTGGGTTGCCGCATGCCAACTGTTTGCTGAAATTCCTCACTGAAAATCCGGTAATTGATTTTCTTTTTAAAATTAGTTCTTTGTTAACTGGGATATCTTTGATGATGCCAAGAACAACTTAGGTAACGTTGGATCACTTAAATATTGACACACTTTTGATGGGGTTCCATCTATACGTCAATTTATGTATGTATCCAAAAGTAAATTCTGTCCCGGTGCTTGAATCCAGAAGTTGAAATCATTGTTAATCTATTATCAGTGTTAACTTCACTTGCACTTTTTGTTTTTTTTCCATGCTATCATTACATCCTTAGTTGTTATTCCAGATCTAATGTATTGCTTATTACATAATCAGCAGCTGCTTTCTAACTTTTGGCACTTCTGCTTTTATTACTAATTATGTAATGGTGGTTATTTAGGATAATAAAAAAACCTAAAAAATAGAGACAGTAAAAAACTATTCACATTCTATTTGAACTGCCAGCAATGTTAAAATAAAGACGACGAGGTAGGAGACCTCTACTGCCTATTGTTGTCAATTACATAGTCAAGACCAAAAAAAATTTCATTGCTAGAAGCAATGGTCAAAACTTGTACTAATGGTTTACTTACCGGTTAAGTTTTTCTAAATATCTTAGACATTGAGTTTTTTTAATGCCTATATTTCTTGTGTCAGGTTCCGATAAGATGTCCTTGAGAACTGCTCAAATCCGTCTTGTCAGTTCACATCCTGAGGTTTACGAACCATGTGATGATTCATTTGCATTAGTTGATGCACTTCTAGCAGATCGAATTAACCTGTTAGAACATTGTCCAACATTGTGCATGGAAGTGGGATGCGGTAGTGGATATGTTATAACTTCTCTAGTTCTTATGCTTGAGCACGAAGTTCGTGGGGTCCACTACATAGCCACTGATATCAACCCCTATGCAGTGGAAGTGACCCGTAAGACACTAGAAGCACATGGTGTTCGTGCAGAGTTGATAAATACTGACATTGCATCAGGACTGGAGAAGCGTCTGGCAGGATTGGTAGATGTGATGGTTGTGAATCCACCATATGTGCCAACACCTGAGGATGAAGTAGGTCGTGAAGGAATTGCCGCTTCTTGGGCTGGTGGGGAGAATGGCCGGGCTGTTATTGACAAGATACTGCCTGTTGCTGACAAACTTTTATCAAAAAGGGGATGGTTATACTTGGTCACTCTTACCACAAATGATCCTTCACAGATATGCCTTCAAATGAGGGAAAAAGGTTATGCTGCTAGAATTGTTGTCCAGAGATCAACAGAAGAAGAGAGTCTCCACATTATCAAGTTCTGGCGGGATCCTGATATTCAAACGGATACAAAAGAAACTGTGCCAGTGAACAGAACAGCTCCTGTAAAGGTAGTGGACACTCTGCTTTCACAAATTCATCGACTGTCACTTTGGAGAAGCGGCAATAGCTAGCAATTGATTTATGAATGGAGGTGAAAGTATGTCTGCATTTATTTTGGAATTTAGATATACAGTTCTGCTGTATGTTCTGGTTCAGTGTTCATTTGGTCTTTGAGTATGGATAAAAATTATGGGAATGTGGGAAGCAGATGTGTGATTCTTTTGGTGGCTTACTGATTGAAAATTCATTGATCCTAATATTGCAATGATTTTGTCACGACTTCTTGTTCAGAAGACGAATTCCATCTGTTTTGACAAGTAAAAGGCAAAATCATCTTTTCACCATGTAACGGGTTGAAAGTTTTGTTATGTTTATTATGCCTATTTTCTTTAAAATGGGAGGATAAATATATAAATATGCATTTGGTAGGATTCGAATTTAAGACATGGGTAGCAATAAAATACTTAATCATTAGGCTACAATTACTTTATTAATTAATATAAAGTTTATTTATTTTTTATATATACAATAAAATAGTTTGGACAATGAATTAAATAAATTAAATTTATTATAAATTAATAAAAAAAGTAATGTGGTTATCGATCATTGATGACAGCATGATTTTATTTATTATAAATTAATTAATTTTTATTTTTTGAGTTTAGAATTAGTGGCCATTTGATTTTTTAATTTTTAATTTTAGTTGATTTGAATTTATTTTTTTATTTAATTCATTTTAAATTGAATTTATTTCATTCATTTTAAATTTAATTAATTTAATTCATTATCCAGAATATTTTATTATATATATAAAAGATAGATAAATTTAATGTAAATGAAATACTTACAGCCTAATGATATTTTTTTTAATCATACAACCTAATTGGTTAAAGTGTTTAATTTCTATCCAAATGTCTTAAATTTAAGTTTGAGTCCTATTTTGTCACTCTATATTTAGACTCATTAAAGATAAAACAAGCCTAAAAATCTTAATGACACATCAACAGGATAGAAAAGTGGAAAGATAAACTTGGACTAGCTGGTTTCTCGATGCTCCGGCTTGTTCCTCAATATTTAAAGCCACCAACCCTTTTATCCTTCAAATTCTCTTAATACTTTTGTCTTTTACAATCAAGGACAAATCAACGGGAGGAATTTTGCAATTCAAAGGACCACTGCAGCAGCCAAATTATATTGCGACGTTCAATATTTAGTATTTTTCGACAAGGAGCTGCTGGCCTCTTGCACTAATTGATATACTGAATAACGAGGATAATATACAGAAGTGCTAGCAGGTTGTTCACGTGTTAAGCATCCACAAGACCACAAATGAACCGGACCAAATCCACTAAACAAGGGGTCATTCTTGTGCACTGAACATAAAAGTTTGAACTAATTGTTTTCCCAGAAGGATTATATAGTTCCATCCAGTGGCACTATCGGTCAGAACAAATTGAAGCTGTTGCCCAAATCTCCTGATCTGGGCATACTTATTTTGTAGAACATACAAGCGCATGTATTAAATGCCAAGGCAAGTACACCAAGAGCAACATATGTGTGTGTGCGCGCATGTGTATTAGATACTTTGAAGGTTAGAACTAAAGATTGGCAAGTCTAAATACATTGGTCAAGAGTTCTATCATGGGGGGCTTTACAGAGCAAAATGAATCAAATGAACTTCAGGAAGGACAAAAAATTGAAAACTGCACACTACTAATCGATAAGTTGCAGCTGTAGGTCATGTATTAGGTGAGACCTTCTTAGTCCTTTTCACGGTAGTCTTGGTAAGAGCATCGCATATCTCTCTTCTACGTTTGGAATTGTTTTTGTTCTTTTTGTTGCTATTGTTGTCATCGTTGTTGACATTGCTATTGTTGTTGCCACCCATGTCTCCAGGAATCCTACCCGCAGCTTTTAGTGCTTCTTTCACAAAACCCTTCAACCTCCACAATGTTAATTCACTCTGCATTGATTACAGCAGCAATTACAAAGAAAATAAAAGAGAAGTCTCATTCTCATGACTTTATAAACTAAATTGACAAGTACAGAGTATGAATATTGGACAATGATTTTGACCTGAGCATCCATGTCAATGTCCACTTCTTGGGCTGTTGCTTGGAAGCTAGGATTGTTTTCAGCAACTATATCTAGTGCCTTCGTGAGATCTTCAGGAGACAATCGAGTGAGAGCTGTCACAAGTTTCTTCTTCTCTTCAACAGACATCTTCCTGAAATAATGCATCCAATCCAGTCAGTGCAATGCACCAACAAAATGATTGATCTCAAGTACGAAACATAGAAACACAGCATGCAAGCAAAAGCCAAGCTGTCAAAAAAATGTTTCAAATCTATCGATGCCCATTAAAGTTTTACAGATTTAATAAATATTTTAAGTGCTTTCTTAGTTACAATAGCCTCCAAGATAAACATTTCATACCAACTAACCATCATACTATCCGCAATGCAGCCGAGGAACCAATATATAGGGAGGATCAACAACTGTTTTCGAGTTATTAGCCACCCGCACAATCCTTTTTGAGTCTTAGCCACTTTCCACCCTTCAACAGGACTATATGCAAGATAGGAAGGATGCTCTAAAGTATTATCATAAGTGAGAACTGTCAAGTTAGTTTGTTTTCATTGGAAGTGCAAATTATCTCCTATTATCTTCTTTTTTTTATTTCTATTAAGACTAGAAATTAGTCTGAGAAATTGTTTGAGATTTGTCGGCTACCTGGATTGGATAAAGATAAAGAAAAGATTTTTATTTTTTTAAAAAAAAGACTATTTTTCTTAGTTCAATTAGCATAAATAATTGTTGCAGCCTTCAAAATCCAGCGTTTTTGACATCATTAATGAGTGAGATCTGCAAAGTCAGTTTGAATTACTTGTCATTTCTTGGTATATATGTGAATCCACAAGCATTTTGCTATTTCCGCGGTATTCTAAAATTCAACAGGAACCTAGCTAGCTGTCTATCCTTCCACCTAGCATCCACCCTTCATTAGTGTTTTTATTTCAATCTACATTCTGCTTCTCCTGTTTGAACGAGGTGTAAACCTGATCAATCCAAAAAGTCAACATTTTTAGAGACTAAGCCACTACTTTTCCCTTTTTAGAATGACTCAGTTTTTTGTATGATTAAGCCATGAACATCAGACATTGAGACTGTCCTATCTGATGCTCACTCACCCTGCATCAAAATCTCAACCTCAATCACAAGGTTTCTAGTCATCCGGAAGAATTTAAATGGAAAGGAAAACCATATGAATGACATACAGGAGCAGCATATTTTGCCATGACCAATGAAATTTGAACATAAAAGTTGCACAAAACATTGGTGGTTACAGATACCTGCCATTACGAACCACTGTTTCTCTGAGTTGCTCTAGTTGGGTCTCGACTTCATGAAGCTGAGAAAAGTTCAAATTTATGTTGTCAAGGGCATGCTGAAAAATATACCCCATCTAAGACTGAACTTATATTTAGAACATTATGACTATCTCAGATGCAAGTAAAAGACAGCATAAAGCTTAAAACAGACTAACTTCATGCTGTAGAAGGTATGTCATGTCTTGCACTTCCCATAGAGGACCAACTTCTGGCCATAAATTTATTTTACTACAAGTTCTAATAGAAGTTCATAAAACCTTGAGAAGGTTGCTTTCAAATTATAACTTCGTTTTATAAAAGTTAGAAAGGTGTTGAATGAAATGACATACTTCAGAGAATAAATCCCTGGCCCTGTTGGCATGGACAACCTCCCGAGTGAGTCGCATATCCAGTTGTGCTTTTGCTTCCTCCTCCTCTTGTCTTTTCTCCTGCAAGTACAATAGTATGGAAGCCATCACATGCTGCTAAATGAGCTATAAATTCCCGCGGCTACAAGAGAACTGAACATCATAAGAAGTCCTTTGCCGAGGTCATTTTAGTCCCAGCAAAAGAACATATCATATTAGAGCGTCAGCTAACCTCTTCCACAACTTTAGGCAAAAGCTGCAGCCACTTTTCTTCAAATTTTTCCAACAAAGATTTTGCCATTACATGGACATCATCTCTTTCTTCGTTGTATTTCATTGCATTCTTAAACACCAACCTAACATCAGCATAGATCTCCCTGACATTCCTGAACCCAACACCATCCTTGCCCTCCATTTTATTCTTTATTGTACTGAAGTCCATGGGCTTGTCAATAACCTGGTATATGAAGTGTACAACATATTAATGGACAGCACATGGAGTATAAAAAGAAAGAGAGAGAGAGAGAGAATTAACAGATGATGTGCAATGAATGAAATACTGCTGTCATTTTATTTATTTATTTTTCAATGTACTGAAGTCCATGTGCTTGTTAATAAGCTGACATATGAAATGTACAACATATTAATTGACAACATTCGGATAAAAGAAAAAAAATAAAAAATGGATGTGCAAATAATGAAAATAGTCAATATAAGGTTTAGTTCTCTCTAAATATAAGCAGACACAGATTCAATGTAAGGATACCATTTCAATGTCCTATATTTATCTTACAGCTAAAAAGGACAGCATATTTTTATCCCACAAATTTGGCCTAATACCCAATTTTGTCCCAGTTTGATTAGAAATTTCAATTTTGTCCCAATCTGTTATCCTGTTGTCATTTTAGTTGACAATGGAAGGGCAAAATCGTCACTCAACACGAAGAAGAAATACAAATTGACACGCAAGATGTCTTATCATGGCCACATGTCAAATACTCATTGGCCATTAATAAAAGCAAGAAATTTGTGTCTTTCACGCTCAAACACAATCCCTTCATCTTCTAACCATGAAACTCTCTCTCAACCAGCCTCTTTCAAAGCATCTGTAAAATAGATTCTGTCAAACCCTATCTGAACCAACATCTGACAAAAATGTCAAAGAAAGTCTAGCATTTGATGGCATAGGAAACGATGAGCACCCACCATTTACGAGCTACTACCCTATTTTCACGGTAAGTAAATAGATTTATGTTTGAAAATAGTCCAAAATTTGGTGGGTTCTTAACACGTTGTTCACTTCCATATCATTGGTGGGTTTTCTTATGAAATTATTTTTGGCTTGTCATCGAATTTTTTTGATGTTACATGGATGGGTTTCAATTTTTTTCCATGATTCTAGTTTAAGGTTTTGTGATTTAATATTGCACTTCGAGGGTTTTCATGATTCATAGATGTGTCATTGAGCAAAAATCTAAGGGTTTTCTAGGGTAGGTACAATGAGTGCAAATTTCTAATGTTTTGTTAGGAAATTTCTACTATCAATGGCCATTAAGTGTTTGTAGATAGACTATTTGTAAGTGTTATGAAAACGTTATTATTGTGTTTGATGGGACAGTACCTTGAAAATATTTTTATTTGTTGATGTTATGGTTACAAATGGCATTTGAAGATGAAGATTTGTTACCATCACCGTGAGAGTGTTAGGGTGCAATGGCTACATGTACTATGCCAAGGTTGACTATTGTAGTCTAATTGCACTCATGAATAGATTGTGAACAGTAATCCTAATCTGACTTGTATTTGATGTTTTACCCTAATTTGAAGACATAAACCTACAAATAAAAGACCAAAAAGCCTAATTCAAGAATCAAGAGAGAGAAGAAGGAAGAGAAAGAGCAATTTTTTCTAGTTTTTTATGATTTTCATAATGTTATTCTTGACAATTTCTAACTCTATATTTCATCATGACCTAAGTTTTTATTTCTAGGGTTAGATTTTGTCAATTCTTAGTTTATGAATTTAATACATATAATTGATTCATTTTATCTTGTATTTAATGTTTTCATTACATCTGGCTAATATTTTGAATGATTGAGGAACCATAATGAACTTAACAAAGGGATTTATGTGTTTTACCTAGGATAATTTGAAACATGATCATAGGGTAACAATTATAAGTTCCATGTACGATAGACATATACCTAGATGACATGTGTGGTACGATTTAGACTTTGTCTTAATGAATTACATTATATTCTGATTACCATAGACATATAGATAGTTAAAAAGCGTAATATAGTCACTCGACCATCGACAGAGGCTTGTGATAAAATTAGTGTCTAAGTTAACAATTTGTATTAAGGGATTAACTAAAAAGTTAATAAATCCCATGAAATACTTGGAGATAATTCTAAACCCTAAATTATTATTAATTAGTGAATTCAACTCTTTGTTTATTCGTTATTTAGGTTTAGTTTAATTTAATAGAACTAAGTTATATAATTGAATTTCAGATTTTAGTTTTTCTAAATAAATGTTAAGTCTAGATATCATTCTCACAGAGACTATGCAATCTAATTCTTTACTTGATACGATAGCGTGCGCTTACGCTTTGCCATTGTAGCACTAATCAGTCATTGCCACAATTCCTTGGATAAGACAAAATGTGGAATTGGAAGATTATAAAGACTTTGTGGATTAGTGAATGAGAGCTTGAGAAGATGATTTTGTATGGATGTTAATTTGGAGGTACTACCACTCAAGCCAATGACTCCCCTACATTATAAGAGCTAACGAGTGACAAAGGTTGGTGCTGGCTCTGGCCCAAATATGAAGAAAAAGTTGCTCTCTAATCCTACCCCTATGCCCCTGGCCATGCCACTACCAATGCCAATGCCCTTGCCCCAGTCCAAACACAAGATACAGAATAGGGGGGACTTTGCTCTCAAGTGTACCAAGGTCCAAACCACAGCACATCATCACACTCCATTCAATCCCGCTCCCACCAATGACTGCCAATCTCAAGTATTGCAACACAACCCAAGCCCACCACAGCCAGAAACAATTCTTGATGAAACATAAGTAGCCCCAACACAACAGCACATCCCAAGCCCACCACAACCAGAAACAAGCCCTGTTGAAACACCAGTTGCCCCAGCACAGGCCACAAGTGCAGCACAGGATATTTGGAGTTGGAGCTTCGATGCATGCTTGAAGGTTTTTAAGCTTTTGTATTGCAAACCTAATAGAAGTAGTGTTGAGAAGGATATTTTGTGACCTAAGATTGTAATTTTAAACTGTTGAACAATATACTTTTAGGGGCTACAAGTTGTATTTTTGCAATGGATTTACTGAATGAAGATTTTAGAGCTTGCTATAATTCCTTTTAGGTTGTTTTTAAGTGTTGAGAAGTGCATGTTGCCTATTTATCTTCGCCTAAATTGATGGGATAATCAGCCCCTGTTCACAACACATACAACGGCTATAAAAAACGACTATAATCCAAGGGTAAAATGGTCATTTCCAAGATCTTAAAAATACCCAACAGTTCACATGCTGTTGGGGCATCTTTATTCTTTAAATAATTTTTTTTGCTAACGTGTCAATCACTTCAAACATCATGTTCAACTAACAGAACAATTAAGGACAAAAATGTCATTGTATAGCAAATTCATCTTTTTCGTATTAAATTGTATAGCAAATGTCATATTAAACAGCAGCAAGCTAACAGATTGGGACAAAATTGAGATGTCTAATTTAACTAGGACAAAATTGGGTATTAAGCCAATTTTGAGGGATAAAAAGGTCCTTTTTCATAAAAAGAATCAAAATAGTCAATAAGCACCACACATTTCAATCTACTTTGTTTATATTTCAACTATGAACGAACCACTTCAAATTTTCAGGGCATAATAATTAATGCATAAAATAAGGATGAGAAATGACACACAAATTATTTACACAAACTAGTGACCATATGGATTGATAACCAGAAAGGTTTGAAAGCAATGACCCTTACCTGATAATAGTCATGCAAACCAAGACGTTCAACATCTACAGGATGCATGAAAGGCCACGCCCACTTGTGCTGAGTGATCTGAGACATTAAAAGTGAAGCAAACTAAATTATTAATTACCCATGAGAAAGGATTGCTTTGTTATTTCAACCCCAAAGCATCAAATCGATGAGGTTCCATAGAAAAGTATTCATATTAAAGGGAAGACCAAATAACGATGGAAATGAAAGAACACAAACACACAAATGACACTAAAAGACTGGTCAACTTCGTTTGCATAAATTCTGGAATTAATGTCAAATATGATGAGCTTTTTCTTCACAAAAAATAAGTAATTTCTCCTTATACCTGCAAACTGAACATTTACCTATAGGATAAGTCTAAGGAGGAATACTCCACAAGCAAACTTCTTAGTCAGCAAATAAAATTCATATCAGGTTAGAACTCTTTAATTTGCCTGGAAATAGAAGCAGATATCATATTTCTTGTTGTTTTTCTTTTCTTTTTCACCAACACATATGCTATTTAAAGCATAAAATCCTCCTAAATGCTTATCAGTAAGAAGGATACAATTGTCACAAGTAAATAGTTCTATTAACAAGATAAAAATAAGTAATATAAATTTAAACTGGCAAGAATTTTCCGTTTAAACTTCTACAAATTAGCACCATTTTAGCCAGGAAGCAAACTTCCAAATTTGCTAATTTGGATCAATCAATAACGAGTAACCAGAAAGCAATGACCAAAATGGAGATCTTGAACCCACCCAGTACAACTTAATCACCCTGAAGATAAGACAATCCTATATTAGAATCTGAGGCCCCAGAAGAGAAAAATATGGGCTTCTTAGCAACATCAAATGCAGATGGCCTAGAAACAGAAGGAACTTAGCCTCTCCCTCATCTCTAATAATCATGATCATGACTGGCTATGACATTATTACTTAAGAAATATGTGATGTCAGTTATTAATCCATACATACTGTCACATTGAAGACAAAAAAAGGTATTACCAAGACAAAATTTGGCAAAACAATGATCACCCAACTTAGTAAAACAAAAAATAATCAAGATAGAATAAAGGAATAACAAAATTTTAGGTAATATTGACTTCTAAAGAAATGAAATCTAAATCTGTAAACTAGTAACCTAATGGTGGAAAACATAAATATACAAAAACCAATTCACAAAGGTTATGGAGCTTGCCTGGCGAAAAATTGTTGCAAACTGGCGCTTAAGCTCTTGCATCCTCCTTCCAGAAGCTTCTTCCCTATGTAATGCTTCTTGTTGCAGCTTCTCAATGCTAGTAATATGTCTTTCCTTTACTTTTTCCTTCACAATTGAGCTAGACTTTGAAGTGTTTGGTTGAATCTCGTCCATATTCAAATAAAACTGTTCAACCTCCTTCATTTGCTCCTCAATCTTCAAGTCAAATATCAAAGTCAAGTTGAAAGCATACTAGCACAGTGGCAGCTTAAAGCAACTTAATGAAAAGTTGACAAGCATAAACATGCACAGCTAGCTGCATTAATGAAAATAATGCAACATCTTTGGGTGATCCATGTCTGCCAAAATCACAATCAGAACCATAAGAGTCGAATTCTTTCTTCTTAATCAGATATAGACTTTGATTCACCTCCCGTAGGGGAAACCCAAGATGCTAGATAGCAGAATTATCATAGAACAGATGCAACTATTTTAAAGCAGAGGGCTATTAGGATAGACTTTAGAATGATAGTAAATTATCTCCTTAGATGATAGCAATAGCCCTTGAAGTGGTATTGGTTCCAAGTCCTAAATATTTGAACTGCTGAAAGGGGAAAACTCAGACTTCAATCCAAGAGTTCCTATTCAAGGAGTTAAAAACTCCTTTACTTATCATAAAATTGATGGTTTGTTTGCTTGATTGAGTCATAAACTTCAAATATTTTCTAGAAACCACTAAAGATCATTACAGGCTGGATGTGACCATAGTGAATGCTGAAGTAATGGACTAGCTGTTATAATGCTGACAGTGGAAATAGCATCATCATCCACAGTCAAGATGACAGCAGATTTCATTGGTGTAGCAGCAAAACCAATGGCAATGAAATTCAATGCATAAAGACACAAGATAGAGACAGTAACAAATTTTCTACAATGTGTTCTCAAAAGAGCTGGTCTTTGTAACATAGGCAACAAGTTGCCATAGTAGGCAGCAGCATTAGAGGAAGTGCTATTGGAAGCTCTAATGGTGGAAACATCAACGTGGTTCGGTACCTTTCCCTTGTGCAGCTATTAGCATACCTCTCACTTAAATTTGACTTGTTGACACATTAAAAGTTCATCTTCTCTTTTTATATCATAAGATTTTTGGCTTGTCCAGGTGTTTTATCACCATAGAGAATTTGCATAATAACCACAATAGTCAACCGCACCCACATGTAATGAAATTAAAACCATAGAAATATCACATAGAACATACTAAGCTACAATCAGATGAGAAACTTAAATCAAAGTTGTAAGTTTACTAATAGTTGTAATTTTGTCAATAAGACTCACCATATTCACTCTCTGCCATATATCTTTCATGGTTTGGTTAAATTCACCCACTTGAGCAACATCACCTTCGGCCTGTACCAGCCCCAAGTCTCTCTCATCTAGATTCAATGCAGATGTTGGTTCCATCTAATAAAAGAACAAAAAAAGAAAAGACCATGAAAATCATGACAATAAAAAATGCGACATGTAAGGGAAAAGATAAAAAGGGTCAAAACAAAGGATTATGAGAATTAATAGATACCATAAACATGTAACATATAAAAATTTAGAAGATAATTAAAACGATCAAAACACTGCAGCCAACAAAAAATACAAGCTTCACAAAAAAGAAGAGATCAAAAGCCTTGTGCTTTCAGGACTTTAACTGAGGGTTTCTTCAACCCAATTTGTGATCCACTTTTGAGGACAAAAATCAGGATTTGACAAATAATATCAGTTAAAAATTCCACCTTTCAACGAAATTCTGACTTAGCAAGTTCCGTAATGCATTCGTTTCATTATACATATATCTTCAAAATTAAAGCTCCTTTTGCCTATAACCATTAAAAAAACGACAAAAAAAAAAAACGAAGTTGAAAAAAAGTAGAAAAGAAAATTAGATAATTAAAATTACAATTAAAAAAACGAAATAAACCCTAAATCCTGATTTTCTGGTTCACTGACCTGCAACTACAAAGGACAAAATCACATGGCAGTAATAGCAGATGACGAGTCTTAAGTTAATTTCACTTATGTTTCAATTGATTTGTTGTAGTTGTTGTTGGATTATCAATTGGGCTTGGGTCTGGACTCCATCTTACTGGGCTTCTCGTTTCACAATGAATGGCCCAGATTCTACTTTCACTTAATCATTCATTGAGCGGCAATGATTCCTTCAACTGAAATGGCATCCACCAATGACATCGATTTTATGTTTATGATTGAGATTGACTATTATATCCATATCATAAGCCTTGAGGTTCCTTTTTTATTGTTATTAGATAACTTAAGAGTTAGATATTTCGTAAATTATTTTTCACAAAATTATTTTATCTTATAGCAAATTTTGAAAAGTATGAAGAGAGTTATTTTCCAAAATCAGATTTTGAGATTCAATTTTTTTCGTTAAATTTATTATCATATATATTCCCAAACCCAAAACTATCGTCAAACTTATTATTTAATTATTTTAATCTTAAATAAAATTATTTTATATATCTCATTTATCTAATAATAAAATTAATTTAATTTAATTTAAATAATATTCTTCAATTTATCTCTAATATATAAACATATGTAAGAATAAATATATAAATATTAAACATATACACCAAAATATATTATATAATAAATCTATTAAAACACTCTTATAAAAGTAATGTATTATTTTTTTAAAGTGATTATTATTATTATTATTATTATTATTATTAATGTGTTGTTGTAGCAATATTTTTGACATATCATTTTTTATAGCACTATAATAATAGAATTTACCAAACATATGTAAACTATTTTTAAAATTTATAGTACTTTTAAAAATATAATTTATCATGTATTTAATTCATTCTATTTACAACTAATTATTTTTTTGGATGTAATAGAATTGGCAAAATTCAGATCTGGGTCCGAATTTTAGTCAATTTAAATATCTCAAAATTTAAGTAGCACTCAGATTCTTTTTAAAATATAAGCTGGATCCGAGTTGAAGTCCAAGTAAGGTCTGTATAACCTGAAACTCATATTTTAATCCATACTTTTTTTGTTCATTTTTTTCGAAATCATGTTCAAAATATTAAAAATTTGCATGCTACATGTTAATAAGATATTGAGACTTAAACGACTATGATTATAACGGTGTATCCAAATCTATTTTGATTAAAAAGTTTGTTAAATTGACTGTTTGAAAGGGATTTGGTAGGCTAGTAATAAAAGAGAAGCCAAAGCCAACCTATTTTATTTCTCACCTTTGTCCAATCCTCAAACTCAGAATTGAATCAACATCACAGTCACAACAAAATTTATTTCATCTAGTGCTTCTAGCTAGTCATGTAATTAGATAATGATATTCAATAATTACAACCAGCGTATATTTTACAGAATTGAATCAGCATACTATTAGACATTTTATATTATTTTATGCCCTGAAAGCATGTGTAATAACATTTTATTAGATTAATAAAGTTTATTCATACATATAATTGAGCATACATTGATAAGCCCATATTTTTAAATTATGTGATCTAAGTATTAGGCATATGATGCTAATACATAGGGTATAGATCACGAGTTATTTATAAATTAAATAATGTTCACAATCATTAATGAAAAGGACATTTCATTATGTAAGGATGTAGTTTTTCTACTTCTTATAGTGGATGATTTACCTTGATCATCGAAGTAGAGACTTTGAGTAAAGAAACTAATGTATATGATACATTGAACAGGACTACTGTGAATTTTGATTTGGTTAACTAAATGTTGTAGATCTTAATTCATAAAAGCTTTAATAAGCTTGATTGATCTTAATCCTGAGTAGGTAATGAACTTACATTTATGTGTTGTATCTTTTGAGCTATCACGGAGTGAGATCCATATAAACGGTCAAAATCTCGATAGCTTGGAAATATAATTTCATAAGTCATAGGAACATATATTTGCAAGATGGAATCTAATAATTAATGTCCACCTAAAATGTTTGCAGTACTTGATAATTAGAATCTATGGCCACAATTTATTCAATAAATTATTTATAGAATAATAATATTTATTTGTAAATTTATTTATAAATATAGATATATTAAAAATGATCATTAGAACATTCAAGAATTTAGGGGCAAATAAGTAATTAAAGAGGCAAGACATTTATTTTGGCCTAACTTTAATTATGGACATCAATTAGAGAGTCAATTAAGTGGTTATTGTTGATCTAAAGACCAAGCCCAATTTAATTAAATAGAGTTTTAATTAAATGGACTTTTATTTTATAACATGGGTTATTAGAGTACAGTCTTGTCTTTTAGTAGAATAGTCTGGGGTTAACTTACAAGAATTAACGAATTATGAGATAATAAGAACTAGGCCTTTTAAGTTGGAGCTAAGAAACTCATGGGTCTTGCAATCTCTCTACTTGCTCAAATCCTAATCAAACTCTAATTTCTTAATTCTAATCAAATTCTAAATACTCAAGAGAGATCTCTATATATATAGGAAGTATGTAATAAGAAAAGTGAGCACAACCATACAGAAAAAAAATTCGTTTACATATTCTTACGTGGAAAAAGAATTTAGTTAATACCATTCTCCCAGATTTGGGTATTAATGATTTTAGAGATTAAGAAAGATCCACACGCTCATACACGTTAAGTTTGAAGATTGAGGATAGTAGAGAAGATTGGAGCCAGTCAATTCAAGATCTATCATAGCGAGGAATTGAGGTAATCTTCTATCCCTATACATGTAATTATAAACAAGACGATCTGGCGTCCATTGCATTTATTTTTATAAACAGAAATTTTATTTTTACATACCAACCAATAATTGGTATCAGAGCAGCCTTGTTTCATATTATCTGTATAGTTTATTTTATGTATGGTAGTAATTGTTTATTGTGGCACAAATTGCATATTAATTTATATTGTTATTTTTATTAATTATGTGATTAATGGTTATGCCTATTAATTAATAGTTAGATATTTATTTGTATTTTATTTTTGGAATTGTAACAAGAGAGGGTGATGAAATAATATCACAATTTTCCCTCTTGGTTAGATTAAATTTATTTATTTTTATTATTTTGTTGTAATTATAATAATAAAAAAAGGAAAAACGAGCAAAAGAAGAAACAAGAAAAGCCATGCACTTAGCCACTATTTATGGCAGCGGCGTGCATGGCCGCTTGTCACCTACGGCGGCATGTCGTGGCAGCAGCGTGCGAGCCAATTGCTGCATCATTGCGACAGTCGGACGTGACAAAGATTGGCAACGGTGGCTTGGCGAGGCAACCGATGACGAAGGGGGCGAATTTTTGGCTATTCACGCAGTGGTTTTAGAAAGCATGATCGACGGTTCGCAGCGGGAAAGATAGTCGTCTGAAGCCAGTGTTCTCCTAAGCATTGATCGGAGGCTAGAAACAAAGTCAGAATCATGGCCGGGGTGGGCAGGAAGAGAGAAGAAGCGGCGTGGGTGAATATTGTGAAATTAGGGTTTCACTGGCAAATATCACATAGTCCCCTCCTTGTTATAAATAATTCTATTTTGGGTCAAAACGTTTGCATTCTATACAAACAGACCCTTAAAAATTTGTCTGACAAATAGGCCTTAACATAATTTTTATTTCACTCAGCCCCCTCCAGAACTTGGGTAATCATAGTTTGGCTAGAGAACTTTGAGATATTTGATAATAGGTCTCCAAGTTTGACTAAAATTTATTTTTGGACTAATTTTGAGTATTTACAAATTCAAAGTTAGCCCAAACTTCTTTTAATTTTGGTTTAATTTTATAAAATTTTATTTGGGCTATTTTATTAAAATCATTGGGTCTAAAAAAATATTTTTATTTAAATTTTTTTAAAAAGAGCCAAAGAAATTTTAAAGCCTAAAATAAGTCCAATTTAATTTTTAAATAAGTGGACCAAAGAAAATTAAAAGGCCGAGAATTCAAACCCACAAAATGAGACAAGTAAAAGGAGGTAACATTATGAAAGAGCCCAAGTTGACTTCAAAGAAGATTTTGAAGAATTTAAACTTAGTTTTTAATGTTTTTCTTCCTAGAAAAAGTCATGAATTATGAGTAATTTATTTATCTAGTTAATTGATTGGATGAATAACATGTCATATAGATTAAGGGTGCCACATTCACTTGTCCATGCATAAAATATATTATATTGTATAACATTAATATTCTAATGAGATTATAATAAGATTATTGTCATATATATATATTAATTTATTATTTGATGTGGCCTTATTAATTATCTTATGAAAATAAAATTAGATATTAATGAGTAAAACGTCATTTTTATAAATTAATTAAAAACTCTAAGAATTAAAATATTAAGTGAGATGGGGTTTTAGGCATAAAGCCTATGGCCTCCATTATTGGTCTTATTGTAAGGTAAACTAATGTCTTACCTCAAATCTTATGAGCTCCCTACGGAGGGTATTTATCAGAATTAGTTACTAAATAGGACTTCCCTAAAGGATAAGATCTAATATAGGATTCATGCGAAACTGACTACCCTACGGTGGTTTTTTTAATTAGAAAATATAAATGATTGAAATAATGGTTGTACACTTAATTTAAGTTGATTGATATCCTCCGTATGGAGTTCTTGTAAATTAAATTTAAGGGCTAAGGAATCAGTAATTTATTATTATTTGATATGAGATATCTAGATAATAATCATAAATTAGTATGGTACTAGTTTAATTTATGACGGATACGACTACCCTACGGAGGCGTATTCTGAATGAAAATTAGATTACCGATGTATAATGTAGTTAAAGAGTTCTACATAAATGCATTTCATATATTTATGCAAAACTAACACATACTTTCAGATAATGTATGCTCATGTATGAATTTATTTTTCAGAATCGTGTCTTCATTCAGCCCACTAGCATCCATCCTTAACTAAGACAAGTTAACCGAAAATAATTATGTGGATTGGGAAAGGAACCTAGATATTGAACTCACAGTTGAAAAACACAAATATGTCTTGACTGATAAATGTACTCAAATATCTAATAAAAATGTACCCCAAGATGAAATAGATGCTTATAATAGTCAATTGACTAAGGGCTCGTCTTCATCTTTTGGTCTCAATCCTAGAGGAAAGAGTAATAATAAGAAGAAGAATAAGCCAAAGGAAGCATCTAATTCAGAGTTTGTGCAAATTCATAAAAATGTAATGAGGCCCAAAGGAAATTGTTTCCAATATGGCATTAAAGGATATTAGAAGAGAAACTGTCCTTTAGTTAAGTTTTCAATAACTAAAAGGACAGCCTCACCTTTTGGTAAAATTCTTTTCATTGAGACATATTTAATGGTTGATTCTACTGATTCTTGGATAGTAGATTCTGGAGCCACTAATCATATTTGCAATTCATTGCAAGGGTTCCAGGAAACCAGACAACTCAATGATTGGGAGATCAGTCTAAGGCTAGGAAATGACGCAACTGTTGTAGCTAAGACAGTAGGAGTTGTTCAACTTTATTTTGATGATTTTATGACATTAGTATTAGATGATTGTTTGTTAGTACCGAAACTCAAACGTAATTTGATTTCAGTTAGTTATTTGAATAAATTTGGTTATTCTGTTATATTTGACTCAACTGTGGTGATCAAAAGAAATAAGTCGTTTATATGTTCCGGTACACTAGTTAACAATCTATACTGCATATATCCTAAAATCAACTCACTGCATGACACATAATTGAATAATGATTCTAATCACCATAAGAGAAGTAAAGTGACTCCCACTAATCAAAACGTATCTATAGCATCTACGTCTTGGTCATATTAGTCTAGATAGGATCCAAAGACTGGTCAAAGATGGACTTTTAAGTTCATTAGATATTGAACCATTATTAGTCTGCGAATTTTGTATAGAAGGTAAAATGACCAGAAGACCCTTTAATGCTAAAGGTGATAGAGCCATTGAAACATTAGAATTAGTGCACTCTAACATGTGTGAGCCCATGAGCACACAAGCTATAGGAGATTATGAATATTTCATCACTTTCATTGATGATTATTCTAGATTTGGTCATGTGTACCTAATGCGCCATAAGTCTGAGGCATTTGATAAATTCAAAGAGTTTCAAGCAAAAGTGGAAAGGCAATTAGAAAAACACATAAAGGCACTTCGATCTGATCAAGGTGACGAATACCTCTATAGTGAGTTCAGAACCTATTTGTTAGATAATGGGATATTATCCAGTTGATTGCACCAAGGTCACCCCAGTAAAATAGTGTAGCAGAAAGAAGAAATATAACTCTTCTTGAAATGGTGAGGTCAATGATGAGTTATTCAACTTTACCTATCTCGTTCTGGGGTCATGCCTTAGAAATAGTCATGTATCTTCTTAACTTAATTCCATCTAAGTCAGTCCATAAAACACCTCTAGAAATGTGAATAGGACGTCAACCAAGTTTATGTTATATATATATATATATATATATATATATATATAGGGTTGTTCAGCACATGTGCTAAAAGGGAAAACAGACAAGTTAGAATCTAAGTCAGAAGTTTGTCTGTTTGTTGGTTATCCTAAAGGAACAAGATGAAGTATTTTCTATAGTTCTCAAGATAAGAAATTATTAGTTAGCACTAATGCAATCTTTCTTAAAGAAGATTTTATGAAAGACTTCAAACCTATGAGTAAGATAATTCTTGATGAATTATCTAGGAACTCTAATATTATGTTTGATAGAGTCAATGAGTTAATCCCCAATCTAGATCATAATAATCAACTAGAGCTAGTTATAGAATAACAACCTCCGGTACTTTGTCATAGTGGAAAGATTATTAGACGTCCAATTAGGTACATGTTAATTGGAGAGTCATTTCAGGCAGTCTCTAATGAGCATGAACTAGATCACACTAGTTATGATGAAGCAGTGGTTGATAAAGATGCAAACCATTGACATAAAGCTATGAAATCAGAAATGGATTTGATGTATTCCAATAAAGTCTGGGAACTTGTAGAGAAACCTGAAGGGATAAAACCCATAGGGTGTAAATAAGTTTATAAGAGAAAGAGAGGGGTAAATGAAAAGGTAGAAACCATCAAAGCTAGGTTTGTTACTAAAGGGTACACTCAGAACGAAGGTATCGATTATGAGGAGACCTTTTCGCCGGTAGCCATGCTTAAGTCTATTAGAATTCTCTTATCCATTACAGTAAATCTTGATTATGAGATTTGGCAAATGGATGTCAAGACTGCCTTTCTTAATGACAATCTTGAAGAAAGTATCTATATGGTTTGTAGATGGTTTGTAAACTGCACAAATCTATCTATGGGCTTAAACAAGCATCTAGATCATGGAACATCATATTTGATCAGGCAATCAAATTGTTTGGTTTTGATCAAAATCCTGATGAACCTTGTGTTTACAAGAAAATAGATAAACGGTTGGTGGTTTTTCTAGTCCTGTATATAGATGATATACTACTCATTGGAAATGATGTAAGAGCATTATCATCAGTTAAAATTTGGTTATCTAACCAATTTGATATGAATGACTTAGGTGAAGCTAGTTACATCCTTGGAATTAAGTTATTACGAGATCGTAAAAATAGGATGTTAGCTTTATCTCAAGCTGTATATATAGACAAAATTCTGATTAGGTTTGTTATGCATGAATCCAAAAAGAGAACACTTCCTTTTAAACATGTAATTGATCTATCTAGAAATCAGTGTCCCAAAAATTCTGAAGAGATAGATCACATAAGAGGAATTCTTTATACATCAGCAGTAGGAAGTCTCATATATGCAATGCTATGTACTAGACCAGATATTTGTTATGCAGTCGGCATGGTCAGCAGATATCAATCTAATCCAAGACTAGAACACTGAACTACAATAAAGCATATATTCAAGTACCTTCGGAGAATGAAAGATTATATACTCTTGTATTCCAGTGAGGATCTTATACCTATTAGGTATACAGATTCAGATTTTTAATCAGATAATGATGCCCAGAGATCTACCTCAGGATATGTGTTTACTTTAGGTGGTAGGGCTATTAGTTGGAGGAGTGTAAAGCAATCATACATTGCAAACTCTACCATGAAAGGTGAATATGTAGCTGCGTCAGAAGCTGCAAAAGAGGTTATATGGCTCTGCAAGTTCCTTATGAAACTTGAAGTGGTACCTAGTGCTAAGATGCCTATTGTTATTTATTGTGATAATAGCGAAGCTGTAGCACAATCTAAAGAACTGAGATACCATAAGAAAGGAAAACACATTGAAAGAAAATACCATTTGGTACGAGAGCTAGTGCAAAATGGTGAAGTTATGGTATCCAAGATTGCATCACCAAAAAATCTAACGGATCAATTCACCAAATCATTGCCAACAAAGTGTTTTGAAACTCATATATATGATATGGGAGTTCGAAATATGCCCGACATGCTTTAGGGCAAGTGGGAGATTGTTAGACATTTTATATTATTTTATGCCCTTAAAGTATGTGTAATAACATTTTATTAGATTAATAAAATTTATTCATACATATAATTAAGCATACATTGATGAGCCCATATTTATAAAATATATGATCTATGTATTAGGCATATGATGCTAATACAGAGGGTATAGATCACAAGTTATTTATAAATTAAATCATGTTCACAACCATTAATGAAAATGTCATTTCATTATGTAAGGTTATAGTTTTTCTACTTCTTATAGTGGATGATTTACCATGATCATCGAAGTAGAGACTTTGAGTAGAGAAACTAATGTATATGATACATTGAATAGGACTACTGTGAATTTTAATCTGGTTAACTAAATGTCGCAGATCTTAATTCACAAAAGTTTTAATAAGCTTGATTGATCTTAATCCTGAGTAGATAATGAACTTATATTAATGTACTGTATCTTTTGAGCTATCACGGAGTGAGATTCATATAAACGGTCAAAACCTCAATAGCTTGGAAATATAATTTCATGAGTCATAGGAGCATATATTTGTAAGATGGAATCTAATAATTAATGTTCACCTAAGATGTTTGCAGTACTTGATTATTAGAATCTGTGGCCACAGTTTATTCAATAAATTATTTATAGAATAATAATATTTATTTGTAAATTTATTTATAAATATAGATATATTAAAAATGATCATTAGAGCATTCAAGGACTTAGGGGCAAATAAGTAATTAAAGAGGCAAGACATTATTTTGGGCCTAACTTTAATTATGGACATCAATTAGATAGTCAATTAAGTGGTTATTATTGGTCTAAAGACCAAGACCAATTTAATTAAATAGATTTTTAATTAAATAGACTTTTATTTTATAACATGGGTTACTAGAATACAGCCTTTGACTTTTAGCGGAATAGCCTAGGGTTAACTTAGAAGAATTGATGTATTATGAGATAATAAGGACTATGCCTTTTAAGTTAAAGCTAAAAGCCCATGGGTCTTGCAGTCCCTCTACTAGCTCAAATCCTAATCAAATTCTAATTTTCTAATCCTAATTAAATTCTAAATACACAAGGGATATCCCTATATATATTGGAGGTATGTAATAAGAAAGGTGACCACAACCATATAAAAAAAAATTCTTTTATGTATTCTTACGTGGGAAAAGAATTTAGTTAATATCATTCTCTCAAATTTGGGTATTAGTGGTTTTAGAGGTTAAGAAAGATTCACGCGCCTATACACGTTGAGTTTGAAGATTGAGGATAGTAGAGAAGATTGCAGCCAGTCAATTCAAGATCTGTCATAGCAAAGAATTGAGGTAATCTTCTATCCCTATACATATAATTATGAACAAGACGATCTGACTTCCGCCGCGTTTATTTTTATAAACATAAATTTTATTTTTACATACCAACAAACACATACATTTATAGGTTTTGATTACTTCTCTTTATATAAGCATATATTTCATGAAGATCAAGACACAATTGCAAGAACCTTTTAAAAAAAATTACCTATATTTTAATTTAACAATAAGAAGGTATAAGAAAAATATTTTAATTGTAAATTTTTTACAAATATTTTTTATCTTTTACGTTATATCTTTCACTAATAGACTACTCGTGTGGGCGAATTAATAAATTATAAAATATTCAAATTTTATGTTTTTACTTTTTTTCTCTTCAAAAAATAATTTAACTCAAAAATCACTAAAAAAAATACGTAAAAGTAGTCTTAAAACCCTTTTTTTATAGTGTAAGAATCTTTATTTTATCTAAATTCCATATTTTAATAGAATTAAGATAAAATAATATCTTTATGTTGTTTTTAATTTTAATAATTTAAAGGATAAATATAGTTTTTAATATTATCTTTAATTAAATAATTTAGATAATTCATAATTATCTAATTATCTAATTTAATTAAATAATCTAATTGTTTAATTTAAATAAATAATATAATTATTTATTTAATTCTATAATTATTATGGATTAAGTCAACAATTGATTGAGCCTAATGAGTTTAATCAAATTAAACATGGGCTAACAAAATTAATTAATTAGTCTTAATAAGTTTAATCAAATTAACCTTAGGTGAATTAATATCTTATATCTAACAATTAATCGTATAGTTCATTTTAGTATATTATGGAGGTAGTATAGAGACTTGATGGACCTACAAAATTAAACTCTAATAGATTAAGTTATTTGATTAAACCCTTTAATTAATATAATTTTATTTATTAAATTTATATTATTACACTAAAAATATAAAGTTAAACTCTTATTTTGTAAATAAATTATAACATAAAAAACTGTTTTTGTCCATTTAATAATCATTTCATATAGATCAGTCCTCCACAAGTGTTCACATTAGAGTTAGGTCGAGTGTCCATTAACCTCTCTAGTTACATCCTTATCATTAATCCATATTGATCATCTTTTGAACATTTAATTTATGAAATTCACAAATTTATTATTTTCTTTAACTCTTAAAGAAAATTAAGTGTTGATTATGTTTAAGAACAGAATCAATTATCAATAGAACAACTTATCTAACTTTTTTTTTCAGAATGAGTGGATTCTATATATGTGAGAAGTGTTCCTAACCATCCATTTTATTATATTTATAAAATACTTAGTAATTGATTAAAAATCTTTTACAATCTTTCTCTTATAAATTAATAAACATAATTCAATAAATAGTAGTTCATTAATCACTCAAGATTAAGATTAATTCATATATTATTATATTACGATAAAATAAATTTTCTTTACTAACAGAGATTAATATAAAATTAATTTTATCGTGATCTAATCCTATATAATTAACATGATATAAAGCACCTTCATTTTTTGTGTCACCACATAGAATGATCCGATAAGATTATAGTATAAAATATACAAATGGACTGTACTTTTAGTCTATCAAAATAAAATTTGTCTCCATTTAGACTGAAGATTTATTTAGATTATTATACTTAAACTTAATCCTCTTATATATAATTATTATATTTTAAGTTTAAGGTTACATATAAAAATTAAGGAATTTCATGATATTTGAATAAAAGTAATCAAAATTGTAAACGTAAAATTGAATGAATAACCTCTATAATTTATTTTCAATAGTATCAAAATACAAATAATCATGCTTTAGGGCATACTCCCAATAATCTCCCATTTGCCATAAAGTAGGTGAGACATGTCTCATATCTCTAAACCCTCTAAGTGACTCTCAAAACTAGCAGTAGGAAGAGTTTTCGTAAAAGGATCAGCATGATTATTTTGTGACTCGATTTCTTCATTAGGACATCTCCTGGATGAACAATCTCCTTGATCAAATGGTATTTGTTTTTTATGTCTTTGCATCTTTTATGACTTCCTAACTCTTTGGAATTCGCCACTATACCATTATTATCAAATAAAAGTGTGAGGGGTTTATCTATATATGGAACAACTTTCAGATCTGATAGGAATTTGCAGCAACATACTACTTCTTTAGCTACTTCACAAGCCATTATATATTCGGCTTCCATGATGAAATTAGCAATACATAATTGTTTTATGCTTCTCCATACAATGGCCCCACCTTCAAGAGTGAACATTGATCAAGACATAGATTTTTGAGAATTTAAGTCAAATTAAAAATCAGAATCAGTATATTTAATTGGGATCAAATCTTTACCGAAATAGACAAGCTATAGTTTCTCGTTCTCTATAGGTACTTAAGAATATGTTTTACCGTAATCCAATGATCATATCCTAGATTGGATTGATACCATCTAACTATACCCACTAAATAGTAAATATCGAACCTTGTACATAACATGGCATATATTAGACTACCTATTACAAAGGCATAGGGTATCTGTCTCATATCCCCTTCCTCTTGAGGTGTCTTAGAACATTATGCCTTAGACAAGTGAATTCCATAGTGAGAAGGTAAATTACATTTTTTGGAATTCTGCATCGAAAACCTTATAAGGATCTAATGTATGTACGATGCTTGAGACAAAACTAAGAGTTTATTTTTATGATCTCGTATGAGTTAAATCCCTAAAACATAACTTGCTTCTTCTAAATATTTCATTTGGAATTGATTAGCTAGCCATTTCGTTACATCTAATAATACTTCTTTATCATTCCTAATTAAAAAGAATATCATCAACATAAAGAACTAAGAAAACCACTTTGCCCTCATTGATGTGCTTATATACACAAGCTTCATCAATATTTTACTCAAAGCTATAAGACTTAATAGTTTAATCAAATCTTATATTCCAAGACCTAGATACATACTTAAGTTCAAAAATGGACATTTGCAGCTTGTAAACCTTTTGCTCTTAATCTTATTCTATGAATCCCTCTAATTTCACTATATAAATAGTTTCATCAAGATTTTCATTCAGAAAAGCAGTCTTAATTACTATTTGCCAAATCTCATAATTTAAACAAAAGCGGCAATGGATAAAAAAATACTAATGAATTTTAGCATGGCTACTGGTGAGAAAGTCTCCCCACAGTCAACTATTTTTTTTAAGTATAACCCTTTACCATTAACCTTACCAGAATAGACAAGCATATAGTTTCCTATTCTCTGTAGGTACTTAAGAATATAAAATTTGCAAAGCAGTTCACACTAAAAGATAAAGCATTATCTTGCTACTTTATCTTTGTTTTGTATATAAACCACCTAAGTTATCCATTTGAAAAAAGAATTCTTGACTAAAATGGATGTTTATTTCACTATGTACAATTTGAGCATGAAAAAATGGATTCACAACAGGCACTAACATTAACAGACCATATAATTGGAGTGATGGTGAAATCAAATGCTAAAAATTACAAGCAAATTTTTTTTTATAGGCAAAGTTTTAAACCCTATACTTAGACTCAATACTTAACCTAGCTACTACTTGTTTCTTTGAGGACCAAGTGATCAAATTATTGCCCAAGTATACACAATAACCACCTATAAGTTTACAATCGTCAACATGATAGCCTTAATCAACATTTGAGTACGGTTGAAGAGGAAAAGTACCTGTTGCAGTAAATTGAAGACCCTTTTTTTTTTTCATTTAAGATAACTAAACAATCATTTACATGTATGCCAATATTTGATAGTGGGCTGAGTATGAACATGATTGAGTTTATTAACTGAGAATGCAATTTAGGCTTGGTATGTGTCAAATATTGAAGAGTTCCAACTGTACTTTAGTAAAAAAAAAAGTATCTTCAAATATTTCACTATCACATTTGTATAACTTATATTTATACTCATAAAAGTTGATCATTTTTTACAATATTGTGTGTTGGCCTTAGCAAGCAAGTCTCTAGTCTATTTGGTATAGGAGAACAGAATTCCTTGCTTGTACTGTGTAACTATAGTATCAAGGAAAAAAAAAATTGCCTAAGGCTTTTAAGGCAAAAGTATAATTGAGCTGTGTAATTACTTGGTTAACTATATGAGCAGTAGAACCACTGACAAGGACATCATCAACATAGTTTAAGATTAAGACAATGTAAGAATCTACAAACTTAATAAAGAGGAAGTTATCATACTATGAGTTGGGAAAATTCTAACTAAGCAGTGCCTTTATACTAGGCCCTTGATAAAGGCATTATTACTTCCTCTATGAGTTCCCCATTGATAAAGGCATTATTAATGTTTATTTGCCTAATTTTGCATGTTGCATCATAACAATACTAAAAATAACTCTGATAGTTGAAGCTTTAACAATAGAATCGAATGTCTTAAAATAGTCTACACATATTGTCTAATGAAACCCCTTTCTACTTGAAGATGCTACCATTTAAATAATATTTAATTCTAAAGACCCACTTGTTTCCTATAACCTTCTATGTTGTTGATGATGCTACCAATATACAAGTGTTTATTCTTTATCAAAGCCTTATATTCATTTTTCATTTTACTTATACTTGATGTTAGTTAAGCTTACTTAACATTGGTTGGTTCTTGTACTAGTTTGGCTATGCGATAAAATTTGGCTTAAAAATACCATTCTTTGACCAAGTGATCATAGGATCTATTCAAGCATATAGCAACAAATTAGGTTAATGTTTTTTTTGGTCTAGTAGGATAATATTGGAGTTGTTGGTTATAATGGAGATGATGAAGGCTATGTAATTGGTGTTGATTTTTATTGGGATGATTATTTTTGTTTATACAATGAAGAGATTGTGTTTATTGGATTTTGTATCTAATATTGTGTTTGTATTAGACTCAATAGTAAGTGATAGAGATAGCAAAGGAAAATTGTTAGTATAGTTACTATTGGAGCCTTGGTAATTGTTATTATATAGACACAAGGTAATACTAACATCTCTTTATTGCATTTTGGAAATGAATGGTATTGAAAGGAATGATTAATAAAGAAAAGAAAAGACAATTAATTGAAAATAACATGTCTTGGAACATATACGTTTTCAATATCACAAAGACATTTATATATTTGAGGAAGGAATAAACTTATTTGTGTTTGTACAGAGCTTTTATAAGGTGCTTTATATGATAAACTGATGTGGGAAGTCTATTAATCAAATAAATAGTAGTATAAAAATCCCGCTATAATCTTGAAGGCAGTATAGCTGTATAAGTAAAGTTAACCCTAGCTCAACTATATATGTGCTTTCTTTCAACAATAATATTGTGATGATGAGTGTGACGACATGAGTGTCTAAATAATATACATTCACTCTTCAAGAAAGGAACAAAATGTTTTTACTCACTACTCTAATCTAATTGCAATTTGAACATCTTAAAAACATCTATACTCAGACTTTTCAATTAATGAGAAAATCCACATATATCTAATGAAATAATCAATGAAGTGAACATAGTATTTGTAACCCACTCTAGATAACAATGGTGTTGAACCCCTAACATCGGTATATAATAGTTTAAGTCATGCTTTAGATTTAGTTTTAGTAATAAGAAAGTGAAGTGTGATGAGAATTTATGATTCAAGTAGTTGAAGAAGACTTAAAAGTTGTCATTGGTTTGGCTCAAACTAGTTCAAAAAGTTGTTAAAAGTAGTTAAAGGCATAAGGCTTTCACGTGCAAATATTTGGCTTTAAGTGATCATACGTCGAGTATGTGAAGGTTGTTAGAGTTAGTTACAACAGCTGAAGTTCTAGAAATATTGCTGATAAATTGTTAATTTTTAGAGCTCCTTTGAGGATGACGCATTCGAAATTAAAGATAGAGTTGTAAAAGGACCTTATGCTCTATAGTGAAGAGATTGTGTTTATATCTTATTTTTGATCTAATAAGACACCATTAGAGAGTACTTACCCATAGGCTAGGGCTAGCCTAAACCACGTATATACTATGTCATTGTTTTGTTTTCATTTAATTTTGTTTATGTGTTTTTTCATTTGAGTTCTTCAGCTTATTTGATCGATCTTGAGGGTTCTTTGAGCATTTATCTCAAAGCCTATGGTTTTGAAAATGTTAACAGTTAAGCATGACATTGAAAAATTCAATGGGAAAATGACTTTAAAATCTAGCGATTCAAGATGAAAGCAATCTTGGTGAGTCGGGTTTGATTCAGCATTGACCATGCTTATTAAGGGAAAAGATAAAGGCAAGAAGTATGAGTGATCATCAAAACTAGAAGATATGTTTGAGATTGACAGAAAGGCATATAGTGTCATTAAGGTTGAGTGATGAAGTGTTGAGGGAAGTGACCAATACGGCCACTGCTTTAAGGTTATGGAAAAAGTTAGAAGCTTTATATATGACAAATTCTCTTGGTTATAGAATATACATGAAGAAAAGATTATACTTTTTTATAATGTAAGAAGGTACTTCTGTGAAAGAACATTCAGATCAATTCAATAAAATCATTCTTAATCTTAATAACATTTATGTTAAGTTAAAAGATGAAGAGAAAGCAATAATTATGCCAAGCTCCCTCACTAACACATATAAGTATTTTATAGATACATTATTATATGGAGGACTTTAACCATGAAGGATGTGAAGGTTGCCTTAAATTCAAAGATCTGATAAAAATGAGTGAGATCAAATATGTACACTCTGGTGAAGGTTTGATGGCTAAAGGAATATCTCAGAAGAAAGATATGAAAGAGAAAATTAGGAACAGATCCAGATCAAAGACCAAGAAATTGAAATGTTTCTAATGCCATAAAAATGGCACTTTAAGAAGGACTTCTCAGAAAAAAAAAAAAAGAATAAGACTAGAGAAATGCAAGATTCAAGCAGCAATGTTGTTGTTGTTGTTGCAGAAAATGAGGGTTATGAGAGTGCTAAGACACTTATAGTTATTGACAAAAGGATAGAAGATGAACAGATTCTTTACTATAGTTGTACATTCCATACGTGCCTTAATAAATATTTTTTCACTACCTATCAAGTTATAGATAGAGGTGACGTTTTAATGGGGAATAATATTATTTATGATGTTATTGGATTGGATCCATTAAATTAAATTTACATGATAGGATGATTAGAGAGTTATAAAATATATGACATGTTCTTAATTTAAAGAGAAACATGATCTCCTTAAGAGTTTTAGATGAATTTAGCTATAATTTAAATCTGATTGTAGTTTGCTTAAGATCTTCAAAGAATCCATGTTGATCATGATGGGAGAAATGAGAAATGAGTTATAAGTTCTTTCTGATAGAGCTATGATAAGATTAACTATTGTGGTTACATAAGTAATAAAGGAAAAAAATATTTTATAGCAGTTTAAGTTAGGGCATGTGAGTGAAAATAGATTGAAAGAATTTAAGAAGCAAAGAATACTTGGGAATTTAAAGATTGGTGGTCTTTAATTTTGTGACCAGTGTGTACTTGGGAAAATCAATGGGATTAAGTTTAAAATAATAGCTTAGAGGACTAAATCTACACTATATCATATACATTCAGATGTATGGAGGCCTTAAGAAACACCATCTTAGGGGTGCCAAGTACTTTATGACCTTTGTAGATGACTTTTCAAGAAAAGTCTAAGTTTATCCACTCAAGAGCAAGGATAAAGTCTTTGATAAATTTAAGACTTGAACTTAATGGAGAATCAAACTTGAAAGAAGATTAAGAGATTAAGGACAGATAATGGGCTAGAGTAGTGTAACAAGGTGTTTCATGAGCTTTACAGTCAAAGTAAAATAACTAGGCATAGAATATCAAGATGACACCACAACAAAATGGTGCTACTAAGAGGCTCAATAGAACTCTATTAGAGAAGGTTAGATGCATGTTATTCTTTGCAAAGCTACTTAAGATATTTTAAGGAGAGGCTGTTGTCACAGCTAGATTTATGGTGATTAAAAGTCCTTCCACAACCCTTGATCTAAAGACACCTGAAAAAAGTATGGTCTAGACACACTGCAGATTACCATAATTTAAAGATTTTTTTATTGTTATTCTTTTGCATAAAGTAAGACAGGCTGGAACCAAGGGCACTCAAAGGCATTTTAATTGGCTATCCTAAAGGGGTAACAGGGTATAAGCTTTGGTGCACTAACTTGAATCCACCAATATATATTACCAGTTGAGATGTCACATTTAATGAGAAAGAATTGTTGAAAAATGGTGAATTAGCTTAGTTTGAAGTTGCTTAAAGCACTCATACTGCTGGAAATAATGAATCAAATGGGAATCAAAAAGAGGGAATAGAATGGCAAGCCTACACTGAAGATGATGATCAGAATTTGATAAGAGATAAAACAAAATCAAAAGAACTTTATTACAGTCTCACTAAGGATAGAGAGAAAAGGCAAATTAGCTACTAAAAAAATATGGATATATAGATCTAATTGAAAGCATGCTATATTTCTATGGTGCATGCATACACAGCGTATTTATTACACTACAATATGCATGTCATACATACATATTAGCACAGCGAAATTAAAAATCTAAAATTTCTATTGCAACAAACACATTTAAATTTTAAAATTTTCATTACAATAATAAATTTTATATAGAAAATTACCTTATAAGCCCTTGGAAATTTTGAATGAGAGTCCAACATGAAGCACACTCGCCAGTAATTCTAAGACCCAACTAAGGTGGGCTTAGATATCTAGAATAACAGCTCTAATTTTCAGTAATGATGTTCAACTCTTAAACACCAAACTTGGTTAACTATTAACCATAATTAGTCTAAACTTTTTAAACTTAATTGTAGTTAAGCACTTTAACTACTTTATATTTGTTTCAAAGCAACACTTGCTTTTGTTTCATTTGAAAAATAGAAATCTTGTTTTGTTTATGCAACATTTGCAAAAAAAACAAAACATGTTTCCACCACTTATTTTAATGGTCAGCCACCATAAAAGAAAATTAAGAAGATGAAAAGCATTTTACAACTATAACAAAATCTCACTCTCTCGCCGATGTAAAATGGCCGAACCTAAGTCATTCATCCAAAACAAATAAAACTCTTTCATTCATTTAATTTTCATTTCCTTTCAAATTGTCCAAGAAAAGTGGTCCCACTATATGTCTTGCGATGCCTTATTATATTCAAATAATATACGATCTTTTACATTATTTAATTGCAAACATTTTGCATTATTCACTTTAAAGCATGCAATGGTCAAACCTTTCTCACATAAATGAAACAAAACCATTTCATTTTATAAATGTTAATTTCCCTCTTTTCACAAAGTCATCATATGTCATTCTTTTAATTTAATAATTGTTTGACTTAAATAAAATGAAAAAAAATGATTCTTCGTTTATTTAATATAAGTTGCTTGTCTAACAAGTAAGGGTACTTTTATAATTTCTTTAGTCAAACAATGAATGGCTCATATGCACCACTTGTCATCATCTTATTGATCAACAATTTTTCTTGACTAATTGATATACTTAACTCTTAAGTCTTGACAAGTGCACATCTTGAAGGACTCTGAAACAAATATCCAGTTTGTTAAAATTTACTGGATTAAATTATTCAATTATGTACGCTACCCCAATGCACAACGAGTACACTTTATATTGTGAGACTTCCTAGGTCCACGCCCAGTTTATCAAATGGAACTCTTCAATAAATCTATGAATGATGCCCCACACATACGTCACAGATATTACAAAGTGGCGTGTTAGACCATACAAGTTAAGGTCATAACATATCCGTGTAATCCCTTCGTCACCTATATCTTAGAAGAGCAAAGATATACATCGTCACCGTCAAATCTTTATTTACTCATCCGTTTACTTATCTCTTGATTCTTATTTTGATAAACAATATTCGCAAATATTTTTGCGATATTATTTAACCCTACGAAAAACTCTTTTTGGAGGTTTATGCTTGTGGCCACAAGACTTCCTAAAATACAATCTCGAAGTATCTGGACATATAACTCACCCATATGAGCTGACAGATCTATATCTATGAAAACTGACCTCTATGAGCATTGGACCATACCCAACGATACACAGTGGTTAGATTATGACAGGTTTCTGACATCCGTAGAACTAAAGTATGATAAATCACTCATAACTCTACTGTGGTACTCAGGTCAAATGACCATGAATATTACTTAACTCTAGAAGACCAGCCATTGACAGCTTTATATGATGTCTATTGAAGTTTCTAGTGAGTCTGTTCAATACTCAATCATTACCAAATACATGTATGCCTATACAAGCTTTTACTAAACTCATAGTCTACTAAGACTAACCATCTAGATCATTCATATATAGATATATATTGATCTATATAAAACGTTTTCATCGATAGACCCACATCGGTAAAATAAATTAGGAATATAATATTTGAGAACAGACTGCATAATAACATTTCCTAGCACCATTTGCAACTATGTTATTGCTAATATATTCTTATATCTTTGTCCCATTTTAAACAAGGCTCTAACTCTTAGATTTCGCTAACTTTTAACCTACTAACTCTTAGCAGGGCTAAGTTTTTACCATTATAACTCTTAGGATTGCTAACTCTCAACACTAATATAAACTTACTTAGATCAGATCTAAACTTCTTTATATCATACAATATCTAAAATGTTATAAACATCTTACCATCTATTATAATATTAATGATTTAATACGAAATGTATATTGTATAAATATTAAATAATTAATATTCATACAATATTAGAATGGCACATAAGCACCGTCTCCAACAAACTCTCACTTGCTCCAGTGTCATTTATGATGATATCTTATATCCATCAACTCTGCGTATTTCTCAAACACCTTAAGAGTTAAGGCTTGTGTGGGTCTACTAAGTTATGCATAGAATATATCTTGGATACTAATACATCTCCAGTAGCCAATATCTTTCTAATTATGTAGATTCAGAGTCTACATGATCATAATTCTGGTGTTAGACTTGAAAATCCTTATAAGTTTTTTATAAGGGGGAGAATTGGTGTTGGCTCTCCACTACCCCCGGTGCAGGCATAGCCATGCACTAAGTGAGCCACGCTGGGGCAACCTGGGGACAAATTCTTAATACCGAAGGGAGTTCAGGGTCTTATGGCTCATTAGTTTGAGCTCTTATTATATGATAATGAGATAGCATCTACTGAGCTTGGAACTATTTTAAGCTCTGCAACTAGCCTAATTATCCAAAAAACTCCCTTTATAGGTTTCTCAAGCCGTAACATATTTTGCCTTTAGGGTAGAATCAACTGTGGACATCTAAATTGTACTCTCAACTGACAATAATACCATTAAGAAGAAATATATGACCAGTTATAAATTTTTTATCATCTGAATCAGACTAAAAGTTTGAGTCTGTGTATCCTTTTAATTGAAAGTAATTTTCTCCACAAGTTAAAAACTTATCATTTGTACCTTTTAGGTATAACTGGATATGTTTTACGACCATTCAATAATGATTACCTAGATCAAGCTGATACCAGCTCGTAACACATACAACCATCCAGATCTAGGCCTCGTACATAAAATGGTGTATATCAAGCTACCTCTAGTTGATGTACATAGTATATTAGACACTCTAACCCTCGCATCTTTTTCTCGAGGACACTTCTTCCTAGAGAGATGAATGTCTGTTTGAAAGATACATTAAATGTCTCACAGTTACTAAAGTTGTATCTTTCTAGGACTTAGTCTATATATGAAGATTGTAAGAGTCTCATCAGCCTCCAAGCTTTATCTCTATAAAGCTTTATATCCAGTATACAGAAAGTCTCTCCCAAATCTTTCATGGATAAGTTTTTATTCAAATAGTTTTTGACTAAGTGACTTGCAACAAACAAACATCGTTTCCAACATTGATATATCTTCCATGTAGAGAACTAGAAAAATAATTATTCTTCTACTACCCTTTCTAAACATACATGTTTTTTCTTCATTTTTAATGAAATCATACTCTCTAATTTCCTCATCAAAACAGAGATTTCAGCTTTAAAACAATTGCTGAAGTCCACACTTGGACTTCTTTAGTTTATAAATCAAATTAGAAGTTAGGCTAGATGTAAAATCTTTAGGCTATTCCATGCATATCTCTTGCTCGAGTTATACATTTCAGAATGTTGTCTTCATATCCATCCACCAGACCTTAATATCGTAATATGTTGTAATAGCTAACAAAATTCAAATTGACTTTAACATGGTTACTGATGAAAAGGTTTCCTCATAATCAATTTCAGATCTCTAAATGTAACATTTTATCACCAGTCAGGCTTTAAATATCTCTACCTTTATATCAGGCTTTAAAGATTTCTACCTTTATTTCAGGCTCATGCTTCTGCAACAAATTAAAATTATTTCTACGAAAAAGAAAACCAAGTCCCAAATGTAATTGTCATGCATAGAGTCAATTTTGGATTTCATGGCATCTTGCCATTTTTTCAAATTGATTTCCAACATCACCTCTCTATAAGTTAAATGATCATTTTCTTCAACTAAGAAAATACTAAAGGCAACTTCAAGTATCAAACATACCTAACAGGTGGCCTTGATATCCTTTCCAACTTATAAGGAGAGTGTGTTAAAGGTATTTTACTTGATTGAGATAATCTCCATGACCCATAAGAAACTCTTTCTCTAGAAAAGTGACATTAGGAACAACAAACATATTTTATTCTTCTGAATTATAGAATTAGTATTTCATAGAATTCTTGGGATACCCAATGAGCAGATACTTGAACCCCTTAGGTACAAGTTTATCCTATTACATAACTCTTATGCAAGCAAAACAACCCTAAGTCTTAACACTCTTAAGATTCGGTTTTATTCTAGTCTATATCTTATATAGAGTAGAACGAACGGGTTTTGATAGAACTGTGTTCAATAAGTGAGTAGCAGTTTGTATAGCACAATCCCATAGATATTCCAGAAGATTGGTGAAGCTCAACATCGATTAGACCACATCTAATTAAGTTTGATTTATCCTCTCAAAAATACCTTTGTGTTGAGAAGTATCTGTAAGATTATGTTGAGTGAGAATAATATTCTCATTTAAATAATCTGTGAATTTACTGTTCATGTATTAATCGCCTCGATCTGATTAAAGGCGTTGAATATATATAAGGGTTTGTTTCTCTACTTCCAGTCAGAATTCTTTGAATACTTTAAAAGTTTCTGACCTGTGTTTCCCAGAAACACGTTTATATATTGAAAAATAATGATAAAAACAATGAAGTATCAAAATCCACCCAATGGTAGTATGATTCATTGGACTATATACATCACTATGTATCAATTTTGATAAATCAATGGCTTGGTGTCCAACACCTACACATTGTTCATGTTCCCTTGAGTACAAGATTCATAAACTGGTTAAGATTTTATAGTTAAAATAAGCATCCGACCTTCCTTAACCAGGCGGGATAGTCGTCTCATGTCTAGATGACCTAATTTTATATCCCACAATTCCTTATTATTTAAAGTTCTTAAACTATTATTTGTTCTGTTCACCTAATTATTTAAGACATTTATTGTGTATTTAAGATATAATGATAATTCATTAACTGACACTTAGTTAGCAGAACATTATTATTACATATAAACATAAGAAACTATTCCCAATATATTTATGATAACCTTCTCTGTGTAACACAGGGAGTGATATAATTCGCCAAACAATGTTTGCATAAATTAATAATTATACAACATAATGCTTCTGCCATAATGAAATTGTGACTTAAAAGTCCTAACAGCTACCACGTTTAAGAAATCTTTATTTTCTATACAGAGTTGTACTTCTCTTTTCACAACTTCCTAGCATTCTTCAAATCATGCAACACTTTGATATGAGAAGGACAAGCAATTCTTAGCATCATATGCTAATGAAATATCAATGATTGGTAAATAAATATCTAAGGGGTCTATCTATTCTAGGTAAAGGTGCCTTAAATAGTAACGTTTACTATTTAAAACTTTACCATAATGAAAAACACTTTTCGTTGTTACTATTCTCTATGTCATGGCACTGTACCACTAGCACGATATTGTCCGCATTGGGCCCCACTGGGCCCTCACGGTTTTGTTCCTAGGGTACCCATACACCCCAAAAGGCCTTGTACTAATGAAGACAGTCCACCCCTTATAAACCCAGCATCTCTCCCGTGCTTTGTCGATGTGGGATTTGCCTAAGGGTGTATTTACCCCCCCCCCCCCCTTCGGGACTCAGTGTCCTCACTGAGGCACACACTGAGGTTTGCCCCACCATCGCTCAAAAGGACACGCGGAGCCGCTCTGATACCATCTGTCATGGCACTGCACCACTGGCACGATATTGTCCACTTTGGGCCCCACTGGGCCCTCACAATTTTGTTCCTAGGGTGCCCATACACCCCAAAAAGCCTTGTACCAATGAAGGTAGCCCACCTCTTATAAACCCAGCATCTCTCCAGTTCTTTTTCAATGTGGGATTTGCCTAGAATACACTATTAGGCAAATTTCACATCGACAAAGCATGGGAGAGATGCTGGTTTTATAAGGGGTGGGCTGCCTTCATTGGTACGAGGCCTTTTGGGGTGTATGGGCACACCAGGAACAAAACCGTGAGGGCCCAGTGGGGCCCAAAGCGAACAATATCGTGCTAATGGTGCAGTGCCATGACAGATGGTATCAGAGCGGCTCCGCGTGTCCTTTTGAACGATGGTGGGGCAAACCTCAGTGTGTGCCTCAGTGAGGACACTGAGTCCCGAAGGGGGGGTGAATACACCATTAGGCAAATCTCACATCGATAAAGCATGGGAGAGATGCTGGGTTTATAAGGGGTGGGCTGCCTTCATTGGTACGAGGCCTTTTGGGGTGTATGGGCACACCAGGAACAAAACAGTGAGGGCCAGTGGGGCCCAATATGGACAATATCGTGTCAGTGGTGCAGTGCCATGACATATGGTAACAAAATCGTGAGGGCTTAGTAGAGCCCAAAGCGGACAATATCGTGCCAGTGGTACAGTGCCATGAGAATCTATTTGTGGCTTGGATATATTGAACAATTTTTCAGATGGAGCAATGTATAACTTGCATATCTCATGTGCACATGCTCCCATTAAAGATCATTAGACATCGAGGCCAGGATATATGTATTGACTCTCAAATCATTCTTAATCCATTTTTGATAAATTGCGACCTCTTTTAAAGAGACATAATCAGAAACATCTCTTTATTATCTTCTGATCAATAATATATCCAAGTTTTTTTGAATCTAGAACTATTTTCAAATTCATTGGCAAGTCAAAATATTTTTCAGCACCCTATTGTTGGTGTGCCTAGATTAAGTATACTAATGGAATGCTCGTAGTCATCTTATCTCTATAAGACACCCATCTTGTCTCTACATGAACAAATAGAAGATGCATAGCAAAATATTTCTAATCGTCAATTAATAATGTCTTAGATCATGGGTATAATTTTTATACATTTTTAAATCTAAAGTGGCCCTCCCATTGCTTTATATAATCCCTTTAATCTCTTAAATAGAAAAACGATAGTTTAAATATTATAAACTATACAATGAGAAATTGACCCATTGACATTTTATTCTAGCCGCACACTTTAACGATCTTGGCCTTTATAAACCTAAAAGTTAGACTACTCTTGTCAATTATATTCCATGCAATTCTTACTCTTGATCCTAAATACACCTAATTCACATACTTTAGTGATCTAGGGTAAGTGTATTCTAGATTAACTTGTCAATAATTAAATATATGTCATCGATACTGCTAGCACACATTAGTAATTTAAGAAAATACTTTCGCATATATTTGCCTCATCTCATGTTTAACTGGCATAGTCCAAATCACACCGACCAATCCCTCACACTTTAGTGATATTGAAAAAAAATCAAGATGACCCGTTTAACACCGTATTAACAAGATAGGCCATGTAACATTATCTCATAATGAAATACACTTAAATTTGATTAAGAAATATTTAAAAAATTTATATCCCTAATCTAATTAAGAAATATTTTTGAAAACATTTATATACCCATGTCATGAGAACGTGATTCTCAATCAAACATTCATTTTGTGCAAGCACAACTAACCCCCATTAATGGAGCTCCTATTGTGGTTAACAACAAAAAAATGGTCACCATTTATAATACAATTAAATAAGTTTTATTATTTCACAAATAAAAGCCACATGCATTTTTAAACACTTTAAAAAAATATCGAAGTGAAACAGCGTTCGGTGTCACAAGCCCCGCTTACTAGCGTTGCGGCGCTGAGGTTAACTACCTCTATCGCCACGGCTGGGGCCTAGAAACCTTAATGTTACGACGTTCCTCATCCAACAATGAGGCACTTGAGCCTAGAAAGCTTGAGCGCCACAATGCCAATTGCTACCACTGCGGCATCCTACTAGGTCGTCTTCTGATTTTGCATTTTCAACACTTGAAATGCATCACCTAAAGCCCTACGACATCCCTAACTACACTATAATCACTGTAAAAACCCAATCGACACAAAAATCATGATCTAATATCAATTGAAAGTGTGCTATATTTCTAGGGTGCGTGCATATGTAGCGTGTTCATTATAATGCAATATGTATGTCATACATATATACTGGTGCAGTGGAATCAAAAATCTAATTTTATAGTGCAACAAACACATTTTAAATTTAAATCTTTTATTGCAATAATGAATTTGAAATAGAGAATCACCTTATAAGTCTTTGAAAATTTACGAATTAGAGTCCACCATAAAGTGCACTCGCCGGCAATTTTAAAACCCAACTAAAGTGGGCTTGAATCCCTAGAATTATAACTCTGATTTTCAACAATAATGTTTAACTCTTAAACTACAAACTTGGTAACTCTTAACTATAATTAGTCTAAACTCTTTAAACTTAATTGTAGTTAAATATTTTAACTATATATTTGTTTCACAACAATACTCGCTTTTGTCTCATTTGAAAAATGAAAATCTAGTTTTGTTTATGCATTTATTGCAAAAACAAAAACATGTTTACACCACTTATGTAGGTTCTAGTATCCACAACCGGAAAGAATAAGTATTTATATATATATATATAAATATACATATTTTATTTGTATGTGGGTGATACTTGATTTATGTATTGTTATTAGTAGTATTTGTATAGGTTAAGAACATATTATTAGTATTTGGTTTATTTGCAAGACTTTAGATTTATTTTAGGGACCAAATTATAATACTTTGAAAGTTTTGGGGGCTAATTTATAAATACTAAAAATTAGCCTCTTAGTATAAAAATATACTTTTTAAACACTAATTCAATCATTTTGGTCGAGCCACCTCGTTTAGAGTGAGAAAAGAGAGAAACAAAAGGGGAGAGAAAGAGAAGAAGAAGAAGAAAGTTGGAATTCAAACTTTAAGAGGTATATTATAACCCTTTCTTAGTTTCTTGGTATTAATTTAGTTAATTCCTTTAAGTTTTGATTTCTGAAAATATGTACAATTAGGGATTTGATGTGAATTTCGTAAGATATTGTGAGAGTTGATGATGATCTATGTAGATAGCTTGATAAATCATGATAAATTGCAGAATTTCTACTTGATAGTCTCTTGATCCAGGAATTTTATAAATTTTTGTACTTCAATTCTGGTTTTTTCTTTTAAGTCTATGAAATTATACATGTTTAGAATTATTTGAGACTTTGAATCGATTGACAATTTGAGAAAATAAATTTGTAGTGAATTTACCAAAATGACTCTAAAATTTTGGAAATTTCCTGTGTTAACAGTATGATACAGAGACAAATAATTTTTGATCTGCTGAATGATCTTAAAAAATTATGAATATATGAAATTTGATAAGTTTATATGTCTAATATGATATACTCAGAATTGAGAATTTAAATCAATGTGGTTAAATTGTTATGAGTTTTTAAATAGTGTCAACTCATTGTAGTATTTGATTAATAGATTTTTAAAGCTATAGAATAAAATAGTTTTAAAATACTTTTGGCAGTGATTTTGAAGTGAAATATTTATCATGAATTGAGATATGTGTTAAGATTAATTTTGTGGTAGTTTTATATTTTTTGAGTTAGTATATGATTTTATAACATTAAGAGATTGAATACTGTTCAGTAAATATCTTAATCCTGTCAAGTTAATAGTTTGTATTTGATGGTGTTTATGGAATGGATTGTGTAGGAATTATGATATAATATTCATATATAAGAAGGATATATGAGTCAAGAATGATATATTCTGATTTTGGAGTAATTGGACATCATTTGATGTATAAGAAAATTTTGTTAAGTGTAAGTGGTCAAAATAACAGATTTTGAGAAACCAAGTAATTAGACCAATTCGATGTGATAAGTGCAATATGTGTAATTTTGTAAGCTACTTAAAGTATTTTGTATAACTGTTGAGACTCATGAAAGGATTAATCTCCATTGATAGGTTAAGGAGATTTAAGCCTTGTAGCTGAAAGTGCTAAGAGGTAAGTACACTAGACTTTTTACTGAAATCACGATAAACATAATAATTGTTATGTATAATTTTGTAAATGTAGTTAGGAATATGTTTATGTTATGTTAAAGTATATTTTGATATGAAATGTGAAGACATGTGCTTATGAATGTGAGTATTGATATACATGGCATATATGTGTTTTTGAAAGTGAGCTTTCAAAGTGAAATGTGTTTAACAAAGAGAAATATTTTGTGTTTTAAGGATGCTTGAACTCACCATTGACTTAGTAGGCATTTTATGTGCTTTCTGGAGCCTTTATGTATAGCCTTTCCTTCGGGATTGGTATATGTTATGTGTTCCATATGTAGGGAGGATCCTATTGGTACCTAAAGGAAGAGTGAGTTATCACATTCGTGTAGTGGTGTATTGATGCATGTGAGAGGACTCACCGATGATCATGGTGAGGGTTTGGCTTTTACCTTCGGGCATTAGTATTATATATGTGTAATTTAAAACCTCACTTATACTATTTCTCTCATACGGTATGTCACCTACGAGTGACATTTGGCTCATTATGTGATATGTGATATGTAAGTTCTATTAAGTAGTAGTTGAGTGATGGTATTCCTATTATATGTTTTAAAAGAATGTGTAAGCGCTTACCTGACATGTGATTTGATAAGATTATGATTTTGATTTTGATTTATCACAGCATATCATACATATGCATTGTGTACATATATGTATTTGTATTTGATATATGAAAAACTAGTATGCTTACTGAGTTTTATACTCATTATAGTTTATGGTGATTTCAGGTAAATAAGGTACATGTGTGCTTAGCGGATTTGGCATGGCTTCTGCTGTCTATTGGGTTCCCTACGTTGCTAGGTTGTTGAGTGTTTCATTTTGGGACACGTGGTTTAAGATATTTAATTTGTCCTTATTGAATAAATACTTATGTATTATTTTATTGAGTGTGGTTATGGGTTGATTTTAAGTAAGAATTTGCAATGAATATATTCTGGGCTTCTAGTAACAAAGTTGCTACTAGTGACGTAGTAGAGTGTTAATCCTGAGAGAACTCTGCCCGGTTTACTAATTGCCCCAGTCATAATTCAATTGTTATACTTTTGAAAAAAATTAAAATGAATGTTTAAATATTGTCAATAAATGTTTATGTTTATATTTTAGGTTATGAGTTGATTTTAGTGATGAATTTACTAGCAACTTGCTAAGGATTCCTAGGTTAAATTAAAGTTTCAAAATTTATCCAATATTATTTATGAGTGTACATTATTGAATGAATATAAGTTATGTCGTGTGTCAAATCTTTTGGATCCAGGGCGTGACAACTTATGTTAATGGTCGACCACCATAAAAGAAAATGAAGAAGATGAAAAGCTTTTTACAATTGTTGCAAAAGCTCTCTCTCTCACCCATGTAAAATGGCCAAACCCAAGTCTTTCATCCAAAAGTAATGAAACTTTTTCATTCAATTTATATTCATTTCCTTTCAATATGTCAAAAAAAAGGTCCCACCATATGTCTTGCCATGCCTTATTATATTCAAATAATGTAAACTCTTTTACATTATTTAATTGAAAATATTTTGCATCAGTCACTTTAAAGCATGCAATGGCTGTACCTTTCTCACACAAATGAAACAAAATCATTTCATTTTATAAATGTTAATTTCTCTCTTTCCACAAAGTCATCACACGACCCTTACATGCTATATATGACCCACGCATTTATATTTCCTTTTTATTTGTTTAATAACAAATAAAAACGTTTTCCATTCTTTAATTTAATAATTATTTGGCTTAAATAAAATAAAAGGCAAAGGACATTTTTACCCCAATAGTATGGCCTAATAGACACTTTTATCCTAAAATAATTTTTAATACCCAATTTTACCCTGATCGGTTAACTTTTACTGTTAGTTTTAATAGTTAAAGGGTAAAAGAGTAATCTAACTGTATAAATAAATTACACTTTGGACACGTAGTACAATCTTATCTATTCGTTATTTTTGAACACGTGGCTCAATCCTATCTATTAATTTAATTTAATTTATTTTTAAAAGATAAACTTTCATAAAAAACACGTGTCACAATGTAATTAGTTACTTTTGATACACGTCAGCATATAATTCGTTAATAATTATATTAAAAAAAATTTAAAAATTTAAAATTAAATAAAAATTAAAAACAGAGTCGGAGGGTCGTCAGAAAATTGTGGCTAACTACCATTTTTTGGTGACACTTACACGAAAAAAATTGCCCATTTTATATCATTAGACTCCATTTTACATTTTACATCATTAGACTCCATTTTATATTTTACATTATTAGACTCTATTTTTTCTAATCTACACAATGGTATGATCATTTTTTACAAAAACAAATGATCAGAAAATGACCAAAGTGAGTGGAGAGGGGCAGCCGCCATCATAAGAGGGGGCGATGCAAGCATATAGATAGATCAGCAGTTACCCCTCTTTTGAAGGCGGCTGGCTGCCACCGCCGCCCCTCTCCACCCATTTTGGCCATTTTTTAACAAAAATATTACACATTATGTAGATCAAAAAAAATATAGTCTAATAATATAAAATAAGTAATGTTTTACTACCCAACGTTGTCGAAAAGGGCAACCGGTGATCAGCCGATTGCCATTTTTTGTGACAATGCAAAATTATTGTTATTAGTTTATTAATAATTAACCAATCATATAGTGATACGTGTTCAAATTATATGGTAACACGTATCCATTCCTACCCTGTTTTCAAACTCTATTAATAATGAGGGCAAAATGGTAATGACTATTACGAATGGAATTTTCATCCAAATAAACGAAAATAAGTGATGGACTAGAATAATTTTGGGTATTAAAAATAATTTAGGGTAAAAGTGTCTATTAGGCTATACTATTGGGGTATGTATGACCTTTGCCCTAAAATTAAAAATAATTCTTTGTTTATTTAATATAATTTGCTAGTCTAACAAGCAAAGGTACTTTTATAATTTTCTTAGTCAAACAATGAATGACTCGATATACGCCATTTGTCATCATCCCATTAGTCAACAACTTTTCTTAAGTAATTGATATATTTAACTCTTAAGTCTTGACAAGTGCACATCCTGAGAGATCCTAAAGCAAATATCCGGTTTGCTAGAATTTACTGGATTGAACTATTCAATTCGGTACATTGTCCCAGTGCATAACGAGTACACTTGATATTGTGAGACTCCCTAAGCCCACACTCGATTTGTCAAATGAAACTCTTCTATGAGTCCGTGAACAATGTCCTATGTATACGTCACAGATATTACAAAGCGGCACGTTAGACCATACAAGTTGAGGTCATAACATATTCATTTTATTTTTTTGTCATTTATATCTTGAAAGAGTAGAGATATAGATTATTACCATCAAATCTCAATTTGTGAATTTGTGAATTTATCTCCTGATTCGTATTTTGATAAATAATATACGCAAATGCTTCTTCGATATTATTTAACCCTACGAAAAAATCTTTTTTAAGGTTTATACTCTTGGCTACAAGACTTCTTAAAATATAATCTCGGAGCATCTGAATATAAAACTCACTCATATGAGCTGATAAATCCTATATCTATGCATACTAGACTCTATGAGCATCGAACCATACCCAGCAACACGTAGCAGTCAGACCATGAAAGATCTTTGACATCCGTGTTACCGAAGTATGATGGATCACTCATAAGTCCACCATGGCGCTTGGGTCTAAGGGTCACAAATACTACTTAACTAAAGAAGACCTGTCATTGACGACTTTATGAGATGTCTATTGAAGGTCCCGGTGAGTCTGTTCAGTACCTAGTCCTTACTAAATACACAATACTTAAATGAGCTTCTAATAAGCTCGTGGTATACTAAGACTAACCATCTAGACTATCCATATATAGATATATATTGATCTATATAAAACGTTTTCACCGATAAACCCACATCGGTAAAATATATCAGAAACATAAAGTTTGAGAACAAACTGCATAAACACATTTACTAACATCATTTGCAACTCTTTACAACTATGTCACTACTAATATATTCTCAGGTCTTTGTCTCATTTCTGATAAAGCTCTAACTCTTAGATTTTGCTAACTCTTATATCCTTCTAACTCTTAGCAATGCTAACTCTTAGCAATTATAACTCTCAGTGTTGTTAACTCTCAGCACTGATCTAAACTCCTTTAGATCATACAATGTCTAAAATATTACAAGCATCTTACTATTTATTTAATATTAACAATTTTATACAAAATGTATATTGTATAAATATTAAATAATTAATATTTATAAAATATTGTAATGGCATGTAAGCACCATCTCTAACACTAATTGCATTTGCCCTTATGTCTACTGAGGAACTCAATAATAGTGAGCCTAATGACTACCATGAATTTATCAATAGTAAAAACAAAGACAATGGAAGAAGAGATTGAATCTGTAAACAAGAACTGGGATTAGACCTTGGTATATGAACTTGCCAACAAGAGAATTGTGAGCTGCAAATGGATTTTCATGCTCTATATGGGTGTAACAAGCAAGGATCCATGAAGATTTAAAGGATGAGATTATTTCATTGAATTCTTCTCACCTATGGTAAGACATAGCTCTATCTGAGTGTTGTAAGCCATCGCTGTTATTTTAAATCTAGAACTAGAGCAATTAGATGCTAAAATAGCCTTATTACTTGAGAGCTTGATGAGGAGATCTACATAAGTCAGTCACAAGGGTTTAAAGCTCAAGGGAAAGAGGATTAGGTATACTTGTTGAAGAAATCTCTCTATGAACTTAAAGAATGTCTTAGACAGTGGTATATGAGATTTGATATCTTCATGTTGCAAAATAGCTTTAGCAGGAGTGTTCATGATAGCTATGTGTATTTCAAGTATTTGAATTAAGGTAAGGCTATCTACATGGGCTGTATATGGATAATATACTTATTGTATGTTATGAAAGCTAAAATTAAAAATTTAAAGGCCCGATTAAGTAGTGAGTTTGATATGAAGAATATTGAAGTAGCCAAGAAGATCTTTGGAATAAAAATCAAAAGGACTAGAACTATTAATGCCATGTTTCTAAAATAAGAAAAATATGTGAAGAAGTTACTTTAGACATCACAAGTGGGTTGTGTCAGGCTAGCACAACCTATGAAAAATAGGCCCAAGTGAGCGTTTTTGCCTAGGTCAGCACGGTACTGAATCAATTTGCGTCGTGCTGGCACAGTTGGCCCATAGGCCATTTTATATTTTTTAAGTATTTTTTATTAGTTTTAAAAAATAAAAAAATTGAAAAAAAAAGTTGCTGCAGACAGCAGCCTACAGCTAACATAGTCACTTTTTTATTTTTTATTTTACTTTACCGTTGATTAACAGTAACCCCTCTTGTCCCCTTCTCCCCCCTACTCTCTCTAACTCAACTCAAATCTCTCTTAATTCTCTTTCAAATTATTTCAACTCTCTTTAAAATTTATATTCTCTCAAATTATTTATTTATTTTTTAATTTTCATTTATCTAATTATATTTTTCAAATTGCAGATCATTATAACAACAACGTTCATTATAACAGCAACAACGTTCAAATTGCAGATCATTATGACAAAAAAAGCGTTCATTCTCAACCTCAACAAAATAGTGGTGATGAAGATGCATCGCAATTGCAACATAACACTGCAATGAAGTTCATTTCAAATCATTTTACAGTCAAGGTTCAACACAAACAAAAAATAACTATATTACAATATTGTGTTGCAATATGTGTACCCAAAATTTGACCTATTCTAATCATTCTAGCTTAGCAAACATCAGTGGGCTTGCCGCGAAGTATAACGTAAAAAACAAATATTTTAGTTTTAATAATTAATTTATGTTATCTAATTTTACTTTTAGATATTTAATTTTCTTTAAATATTTTTTTAAAATTTTTTAATTTTTGCAATTATAAATATCGTAATAAAAAGATATCGATGAAAGTTCCCAAGTTGTTCCAGCCAGCCACTTATCATCGCCTACCAATGAGTTTAAACCCTAAATTTACTTCACTCATTCAATCTCCCCTAGTTACTCCAATCCCCTGCTTGAGAACTCATACCCCAAAGATTGAGGCAACCATAAGAGGTTGGACAAGTGGAGTAAGGTAATAGTTCAAACTAGTGGTTAAAAGTTAAAACTTCTTGAGGACACTCACCTGTCTCTTTTTAGTATGGACACTGCCAAAAGTGTGAAGACCCCATTAGTTGCACATCAAAATTTGTCCAGTGACTAGTCACCAACAACAAATTATGAATTAGCATCTATAGACAAGGTCCCACATGCAAGTGCTGCAGGGTTTTTGATGTATGTCGTGGTATGCACCAAGCCTAACATCTCACATATTGGAAGTGTTGATAGTAGGTTCATGGTTAAACCACAGAAGCATCATTGGCAAGCAATCAAGTGAATTCTAAGGTACCTAAATAGCTCACTAGGGCTTAGACTACTCTATGATAGCTTAAGGCATAAATAATAAGTAATACAAGGTTTTGTATATTCTAACTTTGCAGGTGATAAGTATATTTTATAAATAATATTTTGATTCTCTTAACTTGATAATTGGTCAATGTGAGAATAAATATGTGGCTTTTCATGCATGTTATTGTTATTTGGTAGATTTTAACAAAACGGCGAACAAAAAGAGCAAAAAACAAAGTAAAATGGCAAAACATTCATTTCACATACTCAAACTACAATCCAAGATCTAAAGTCACAGACTGAAGCAAGAATTGAAAGACAAGTTAGTATTTACAGGTTGTGGCCTCGATCAAATTAATCTGCAGTGTTAACTCAAACATGCCGCAACTCTAATCTTCCCAGGCTGCGGCCCTAGTAAATTTGAGCCTAAGTCGTGGCCCTAATCTTCCCAAGTTGTGGCTCCGGCAGACAAACAGAAGACCTAGTTTTTGTGCTCTTAAAATTTTCTTTAATTGAAACCTATAAGTAAAATCCCATAAGCCACAATTCAAAGAAGGAAAATAGAGCATGAAATTAGAGAGAGAGAGAGAGGCATACTTTTCTCAACATAGAGAGACTTGAGGCTGAAGACTCTTATAGATTCTTGAAGGATTAAAGCCTTGAAGACCATCTCTATCATAGTTCTTATCTCTTTCTCTGTGTTGGCTGAAATTTGTATTTATGGATATTATTTTAAATTTATTCATATTTATGAATTTTTGGATGATTTTAGGTATGAGTTTGTCTATGTTTGGCTAGATTTTCATTTTAGGAATTCGTATAGCTCTATTTTATACTATTTTTGGAATATTTAGTTAATTTTTAACAAAGTTTAGTTCAATTTATTTGTGTTTCTCTATTATTAACATTTCTAATTTGTTAGAAAACGAATTAGTTGACTTAGATTTATGGGTTCTAATACTCGGGAGAGATTGACTCATTTGTTAGATTTTAGAAACATAACCTTAATTATTATTGAGTTTGGGAGGACAATAACACTTTGGAAATTAATACAATAGTTGCTTAATGAATGTATAAGTAGACAAGTTAGATAGGGATATCAACTTGAATATACATATGATCTCATTTAACACTTGATAAAGGTAATGAGATTAATTTTAATTCATTGATTAATGAATTAAAATATAATTAGTTAATAATTACTAAATAGAAAGAACATTAGTAATTGAAATCAAGACCCTATGATCCTTTTTATTATAAACTTCTCATTTCATAAGATTATCAATTTTGATAGTTGTTTTTTCAATATATTTAATCAATTTTTTTAGTTTAATTTTCTTTATTTCTCATAATAAATTTAAAATGAAGGTAGCCTATATAAAATTACATTGTGAACAATCATAGTATTTAGCATAAATTCAAAAGAACAATCCTCATAGAACGATACTCATACTCATCACTTAATTACTTGATCAGGACTCATACGCTTGTAGTTTTTTGTATGTGTATGTCAACAAACAATAAGCGACTTGGATAGAAAAAAGTCTCTTATAGGATACTTGTTCACCTTAAATGGGTGTTTGGTGAGCTGGAAGGCTTTATTATAACATATAGTAGCTTTGTCAACAACAGAAGCAAAGTAAATTGTAGCAACAGAAGCCATTAAAGAGGCTATTTATTTAAAAGGCATGGTGACTGAGCTAAGGCTGGAACAAGAGTGTGTAAAAGTGTTTTGTCATTCTCAAAGTGTCATAACTTTGAGTAAGAACTAGATATATCATGAGAAAAAGAAACGTATAGATGTGAAAGATTATTTTATCAGAGATGAGATTACTAATAGCATGGTTAAGCTTGAGGAGATTAGCATAATCAGTAACTCAACTAATATGCTAACCATACAAATAACAATTGAGAAGTTTAAGCCTTACTTAAACTTAATTAGTGTTCCTAGCTTATAAGAAGAAGACTGGGAGATAGGAAGACTATTGGAGAATGATGGTTTTAAATTCAAAGTAGAGATTTGTGATGAGAATTGATGATTCAATCAACCAATGAAGACTTGAAAGAAACTATTAATAGTTTAGCTCTAAAAGTAATTCAAAAAGCTATTAAAAGCAGTTTATGGCATATGGTTTCACATGCAAGTATTTGGCTTTTAAGTGATCAAGTGTCGAGCACATAAGGGTTGTTAAAGTTAGATATGGCAGCTTAAGTTATGGAAATGTTGCAGATAAATTGCCAATTTTTGAAGCTTGTTTGAGGATGATACATTTAAAATTAAATAGAGTTGTAAAAGAAAATTTTGCTATAAAGTGAGTTATTCCCCCTTGCCCGAACCACATATATATTATGTCATTATTCTATTTTCATTTGATTTTGTTTCTATGTTTTTTTTAATTAGAATTCTTCAACTTATTTGATCGATCTTAAGGATATTTTGGGCATTGATCTAGTAGTGTAATCACTATACAAAGTTTATGAATTTTTTTTATATTGGCAGGCAACACAAAATTTATTACTAATAAAAGCAAAAGTTTTGTTATAATCATACTTTTAGTACTCAATAGCACGGTATACTTAATTGAGCCATAAGTTTCACTAGCTTGCATATCTTTATCAAAACGTAATTAATTTTTTAACAAAACAAAACCATTAAGATAGGTTGTTTTATTATAAAACAAGATTCTATAGACTGGCATGAAGATACTGAGAGCTTATACAGTAGCTTATAAAATCATTCTTCAATAATCTCCTTGGATTGTTGGAATTTGTGCTTACATGTCATCCCTTTTATATATGAATATTTACTATATATTTATACTATTATCATTTCATTAAATCGCTAATTATATTTAATATATGGTATGATACTTGTAATATTTCAGACATTATATGATTTGAAAGAGTTCAGATCTGGCCTAAATGCGTTTAGATCAATGTTAAGAATTAGCAACGCTGAGAGTTATAAATACTAAAAGTTAGCACTGATAGGAGTTACTAGGTAAAAGAGTTAGCAAAATCTAAAGAGTTAGAGCCTTGTTTGAAATAAGATAAAGACTTGAGAATATATTAGTAATAACATAGTTATAAAGAGTAATAAATGATGTTAGGAAATGTCATTATGCAAGTATATTCTCAAATACTATATTTCTTATCTATCTTTACTTATGTAGGTTCATTAGTAAAGACCTTATTATATATAGATCAGTGTATGTGTATATCTAGATGGTTCAGATGGTTTGTCTTAGCAGACCATGAGTTTAGTGGAAGCTTATATAGAGATACATGTATTCAGTTAGGACTGAGTACTGAACAAACTCATTAGGACATTCAATAGACATTTTATATAGCCAGTTATAGAGCGTCTTCTCGAGTTAATGAACCTTCAATAGACGTTCCTAATCTATCTTCATTGATGTAGGTCTATTAGTGAAGACCTTGTTATATATAGATCAGTGTATGTCTATATCTAGATGGTCCAGATGGTTAGTCTTAGCAGACCACGAGTTTAGTGGAAGCTCATATAGAGATACAGGTATTCAGTTAAGACTGAATATTGAACAAACTCATGAGGACCTTTAATAGGCATTTCATATAGCCGTTAATAGAGCGTCTTCTCGAGTTAAGTAGTATTCGTAGTCCTTTGACCTGAGCACCATAATGGGCTTGTAAGTGATCCACTATACTTTTGTTCCACATATGTCAAACACTTTTCATGGTCTGACTGCTAGGTATAGTTCGATGCTCATAGAGCTCGGTGTGCGTAGATATGGGATCCATTAGCTTATTTGAGTGAGTAATATATCATGATGCTCCAAGATTGTGTTTTCAAAAGTCTTGTGGTCATAAGTAGTTATACCCGAGAAAAAGAGTTTTATCTTAGGATAAATAATATCGTAAAAGTGTTTGCGGATAATATTTATTGAAATACAAATCTAGAGATACGTTTATAGTTGAGCACATAGAGACTTGATGGTGTTGATCTATATCTCCATTTTTCAAAGATATCTATGATGGAAGGATTATACGAATATGTTATAACCTCAACTTGTATGGTCTAACGTGCTATTTTATAATATCTGTAACATATGTATGGGACATTGTTCATGGACATATTGATAAGTTCTATATGAAAAATCAGGCGTGGACCTAGAGAGTCTCACAATATGTATACTCATTATGCACCAGAGCAAATATTGGATCAAACAGTTTGGTCTAAGAAATTCTAACAAGCCCAAAATATATTTTAGAGGTTCCTCGGGATATTATTTCTCAAGACTTAAATGTTAAGTACATTATATAATTAATTGACAAAAAATTTTAACCAATAAGATGTTGACAAATGGAACAATATTGTGCATAATTTGCTTTTACCTTGAAATTACCGATTTACCTTGTTAGTAAAAATAAGTGAGGTAAAAGTAATTCTTCAAAAATAGTTTTTGAATAATTAATGTAAAATTCATTTATTATTATTATTACAAAGGGATAAATATCAATTATGACAATTGTATCATTTACCTAATTGAGAGCCTTGATGTTGGCTATTAAGTACTTAAAATAATTAAAGATATTCCAACATTAGGTAAAGGAATATTTGGTGGTCATTAATCAAATGTATTTGATAAGATGATACAATGAAATGGCCAACAATATTTAATTGTAGGCTATGAAAAACATTAAAAAATTGAAATGCAAATTGAATTCATTCAATGGATGCATGATACAGCCAAGTGTAAGTGTAGACAGAATAGAAACGTTTTGGCTAAGCCTTTGATATTCTTACAAAAAGTTGTGAGGGAAAAAGACCAAGAACATTCAACTCTTTCTCATCACTTACAATAAACAAACACCATATAGTTTAAAGTATTTTAAGAGTTAAAATATTTTGTTGCTGAAAATTTGAAGCTGTTATTCTAATTTCACAATCCCTCCAATTTTAGTTGTGAACTAGAATTGTGTAACATCACACTTGAAGGTGAGCTCAAGAATTGAATATTGGAGTTCTTGAAGAATTAGAAAGCTACCTACAATCCAGGTAGGTTTACTTACTTGCAATTTATTTAATTGATACTTATGAACATATATAAGACATATGTATTAGATTATGCCATATTGAGTGTAATATGTAGATGATACTTTTGCTACGTGAATAAATTTTTTAAATTATACGTATACTCTACACATCACACACCTACTTAACAAATGGTATTAGAGCTTGTTAATTTGATGTATACATACTTGCCACACATTACACACCCACTTAATAAAAGAACCTTAGTCATTGAGGAAACCATCCATGTTATCTTTGATGCGACTAATACATTCATTGCCAAGAATGCACAAGAAGATGAAATAGTTAAAATAAAAAATAGTGTGCGTAAAATTCAACTTGAAGAGAGCAAAAAGGATGAGCCCAATGACGTTACCTCTAAAGAAAAAGAAGAGAATCAAGGAAAGAAAAAAGTAGTTCAAATTGAAGAAGAAGAAGGTGATAATAATGCTCAATCACTCTATAGAGCATTGAGGTTTGCATCATCTCACCCTTTAGATAACATTATTGGTGATCCATCAAATGGCATCAAAACTAGATCATCATTTAGGCACATTTATAATAAAATGGTATTCGTATCTCAAATTAAACCTAAGAACTTCCTTGAAGCCAAAAAAGATGACATTGGATAATGGTAATTCAAGAGGAGTTAAATCAATTTGAGAGAAATCAAGTTTGGACATTAGTACCTAGACCATAACATCAATCTATAATAGGCACTAGATGGGTTTTTAGAAACACAATGGATAAATCTAGAATAGTTGTTAGAAACAATGCTAGATTAGTTGCATAATAGTATAGTCAAGAAGAATGAATTGATTTTGATGAAACTTATGCACATATAGCTAGAGTTGAATCCATTAGGTCATTACTTGCTTATGCATGTTATAAGAATTTCATTTTATATCAAATGAATGTGAAAAGTGCATTTTTAAATGGTTTCATTATGGAAGATGTTTATGTAAAACAACCTCCTGACTTTAAAAATGAGAAATTTTTAGATCATGTATATAGGTTGTCTAAAGAATTATATGATTTGAAGCAAGCGCCTAGGGCATGGTATGAACGTTTATGCAAATTCCTTATTGAAAATGATTTTTCAATGGGAAAAGTTGATACCATATTATTCATTAAGCATAAGGACCATGGCATACGTATTGTGCAAATTTATGTAGATGATATCATTTTTGGATTCACTAATGAATATCTATGTAAGAAATTTTTAACTTGTATGAACAACGAATTTGAGATGAACATGATGGGAGAACTCAAATTATTTCTTGGACTTCAAATCAAGTAAATAAGAGATGGGATCTTCATCAATATTCAAATACATCAAAGATCTTCTCAAAATATTTGAATTGCAAAATGGAAAGAGTGCGTCAACCCAAATGAGCTTATCTACCAAGCTTGACAAATATGAGAAAAGAGAAGAAATGAATATCAAGAGCTATCGAGGTATGATCGTCTCTCTTTTATATTTAACTACTAGTAGATCGGACATTATGTTTAGTGTATGCCTATGTGCAAGATTCCAATCATGTCCTAAAGTCTAACATCTAGTTACTGTAAAATGGATTTTTAGATATTTACATGGCACAATGAACTTAAGGTTATAGTACTCAAAAGGCACTCAATTTAACCTCATCGGTTATTCGAATGCTGACTTTGCCGAATGCAAAGTGGATAGAAAGAGTACAAGTGGGATTTGTCATTTTTTAGTCATTCACTTATCTCATGGGCTAGTAAGAAATAAAATTAGTAGCTACATCAACTGCCGAGGCCGAATATATTGCCGCTGGTAGTTATTGTGCTCAAACACTTTGAATGAGACAAATCCATAGGGACTTTGATGTTGAAATAAGAAATACTCCTATTAAGCGTGACAATACAAGTGCTATAAACTTGTCTAAAAATCCTATTCAACACTCTCAGACCAAACAAATTGAAATTAGGCATCATTTGTTTAGGGATTATGTCCAAAATGGTGTTTTTTTTTGTAATTTACACCTACGAATGACCAACTTGCAAATATTTTCACAAAACCTTTAAATGAAGAAAAGTTCTGTAAAATTAGAGGAGAACTTGGTATGATGAAATCTCCATATTATGAACTTTTTTTATAATTAATTGTTTAATTAATGTTTTTTTTAAATAATTGTTGACTTCATACATGTTATATTTGCATTCTTATTATATTTAAGATAAATTATTTGATATACATTTGGTTGTCATAATCGGAGCTATATCTTCTAATCATCTTGGGTATGTCATTGCATCTTTGATTTTCTAATAGGGAGATTTGTTTATGTTATATTTAGGGGGGAGCATAACAAGCTTATAGTTTATGAAATATGTTTTTACTTGTACCTAGAACTTCCGATTAATGACTTGAATTTTCCTTATAGACAAGTTCTTTATGACTCACTTATTAAAAATATTAGATGCATTATTTTGATGAAATAATATATTTTGAAATATTATTTTTAAAAGGGAGAGAAATACTAATTATTTATTTTTTAAATTGTATTTAATGTTGAAAGGGAATTATTTTTCAGTGCCTTTTGTTGATGACAAAAAGGAGAAAATATATTTTGATAATTTTGATGCTATTATGTAAATATATTCTCAAATGTAAAAGTACTGCAGCGACAACTAATTTGATGGCTCTTTACAAATACCTCACTCATTTGAAGCTCTTCATAATTATGAAAAACATTATATGTCAATTTGAGAGCCTCTTTGTTCTTACACCTTCATATTAGCTCATTTGAGAGTTTAAAATCTTTTGTATTTGTTTTAATTCTTGTATTAGGTTTAGTTAAGTATTTGTGGGAAACACTTTGAAAGTAGAGTGATTACTCATTTATTGTAAGGGTTCAATTGGTACCTTAAAAATTAGTTTGTTGTAGAGGTTTCTTGACACCTTGGAAGTCAAGTGTATTGATTTTTGGCCTTGATTTAAGGCAAGCTAGTGAAATCCTTAATGTGAGTTGCTTGAGGCGTGGACATAGGCTGTGTGGAGTGTCGAGCCACATAAACATCTGTGTGCAATTCTCATTATCCCTTACTCTCTTTATTTTTCTATTTTAGTTATCATCTTGTACTTATTTATTGTAATTTATTTGTTGTTAAATTTGTTTACATTTTAAATAATAGCATAAATTGTTCATATTAGTGCATTAATTTTTAAATTACCAAATTCATCCCTCTCTTGAGTTGCCTATCTTGAATTTTTATTTATATTATTATCATTTCATTAAATCGCTAATTATATTTAATATATGGTATAATGCTTATAACATTAAAGACATTGTATAATCTGAAAGAGTTCAAATCTGGTCTAAATAAATTTAGATGTACTAAGAATTAACAACGCTGAAGGTAATAATTACTGAGTTAGCACTAATAAGAGTTATTAGGTTATAAGAGTTAGTAAAATCTAAAGAGTTAGAGCTTTGTCTGAAATGGGACAAAGGCCTGAAAATATATGAGTAATGATATAGTTACAAATAGTTACAAATAGTGCTAGAAAATGTCATTATGTAAGTATATTCTCAAATACTATGTTCCTGATCTATCTTCGCTGATACGGGTCTATTAGTAAAGACATTGTTATATATAGATCAGTGTAAGTCTATATTTGGTTGGTCCAGATGGTTACCCTTAGCAGACCATGAGTTTAGTGGAAGCTCATATAGAGATACAGGCATTCAATTAGGACTGAGTACTGAAGAGATTTACAAGGATCTCTAATAGACATCCCATATAATCGTCAATGGAGGGTATTCTCGAGTTCAGTAGTATTCGTAGTCCTTCGACCTGAGCGCCATAGTGGGCTTGTGAGTGATCAACCCTACTTTAGTTTCACACATATCATAAAACTTTCATGGTCTTACCGCTGGGTGTCACTGAGTATAGTCTGATGGTCATGGAGCCCAGTGTGCATAGATATGGGATTCATCAGCTCATTTGGGTGAGTAATATATCCTAATGCTCCAAGATTGTGTCTCAGAAAGTCTTATGGCCATAAGCAGTTATACCCTCGAAAAAGAGTTTTATCCTATGATAAATAATACCGCAAAAGTATTTACAGATATTATTTATTAAAATACAAATCTAGAGATAAGTTTATGGTTGAGCACATAGAGACTTGACGGTGTTTATCTATTTCCCCGCTTTTCAAGGATATTTATGATGGAGGGATTATACGAATATGTTATAACCTCAACTAGTATGGTTTAACGCATAATTTTTTAATATCCGTAACTTATATGTGGGACATTGTTCATAAACGTATGGATAAGTTTCATATGAAAAACTGGGCATGGACTTAGTGTTGCGATTTGTGTTCATGTGCCATCCCATTATTGTATGAATATTTTATTTTATACAGCACATTATTTGTTAAATCGCTAATTTTTATTATTAAATGATTCAATATTTGTGACACTAAAGATATTATATGATCTGAATGGTTCAGATTTGGTCTAAAGAAGTTTAGATCAATGATAAGAGTTAAAATCACTGAAAAATATAAATACTAAAGAATTAACACATTATATTAATCAGTGAAGTCTAAGTGTTAGAATCTTGTCTGTGATGGTATAAAGACATGTTGCTCAATTGATTAAGTGAAAATTAGGCAAGGGATTAGTGGGTATTGTAGAGAGAATTTTGAAATGCTAAGTGTTAGAAAATTCTCTCAAGTGTTGAAAGCAAAAACACATTCTCTCTATTTGTTTTTTTCCATTTTGGTCACCTATACTACAAGGTAGAAATAAGGATTCAAGAGTTGAATCCTTTATTGGAAAAGCTGCTATTCTAGCTTCCTCAAGCCCACCGTGTTGAGAAACTAGAATTATGAACGGGTTATTTCAAGGCGGATACTCCTGTTCGACCATATACCAAAGCTTGATAAGGTACTATTTCTCAATCTTGAAGTATTTTACATATATGAGATAACATGTAAAAGTTCATTTGTGTTTATCATTGAGTAATTTATATTCCGCTCATCCGCTGCGCATATATGTATGTTGTCACACCCCAGACCCAAAAGATCCAACACACGACATCACTTACATTCATTCAATGTATGTGTACTCATAAATAATATTACACAAAATTTTAAACTTTAATTCAACATGGGAATCCTTAGCAAGTTGCTAGTAAGTTCAACACTAAAATCAACCCATAACCTAACATATAAATATAAACTTCTATTGACAATATTTATACATTCATTTCAATTTCTTTCAGAATTATAACAATTGAACTATGACTGGGCCAATTAATAAACTGGAGATACACAGAGTTTTCTCAGAAATTAACACGCTACTACGTCACCAGAAACAACTTTGTTACCGGAAGCTCATAATATATTCATTGCAAATTTTTACTTGAAATCAACCAATAACCACACTTGGTGAAACTTAAATCAAATCCAACCACACACAATAAAATAATACATAAGTATTTATTCAATAAGGACAAATCAAATATCTTATCCCACGTGTCCCCAAATGAAACACTCAGCAACCTAACAACTTATGGAATCCAAGGAACAGTAGAAGCCTTGCCAAATCCGCTAAGGACACATGTACCTTATTTACCTGAAATCACCATAAACTATAATGAATATAAAACTCAGTAAGCATACTAGTTTTTCATATATCAAATACAAATACATATATGTACACAATGCATATGTATGATATGTTGTAATAAATCAAAATCATAATCTTATCAAATCACATGTCATGTAAGCGCTTACACATTCTTTCAAAATATATAATAGGAATACCATCACTCAACTACTACTTAGTAGGACTTACATATCACATATCACATAATGAGCCAAATGTCACTCGTAGGTGACATACCGTATGAGGAATAGTACAAGTGAGGTTTTTAAATTACACATATATAATGCTCATGCTCGAAGGTAAAAGCCAAACCCTCACCTTAATCATCGTTGAGTCCTCTCACATGCACCAATACACCACCACACGAATGTGATGACTCCCTCTTCCTTTAGGTACCAATAGAATCCTCCCTACATACGGAACACATAACATATACCAATCCCGAAGGAAATGCCACACATAAAGGCTCCACTAATCACATAAATGCCTACTAAGTTAACAGTGAGTTCAAGCATCCTCAAAACACAAAATGTTTCTTATGGACATATTACACTTCAAAAGCTCTCTTTGTTAAACACATTTTACTTTGAAAGCTCACTTTCAAAAATACATATATGTCATGTATGTCCATGCTCACATTCATAAACACATGTCTTCATATTTCATATCAAAATATACTTTGACATAACATAAACATATTCCTAACCACATTTACAAAATCATACATAACAGTTACTATGTTTATTGTGATTTCAGTAAAAAGTCTAGTATACTTACCTCTTAACACTTTCAGCTACAAGGCTTAAATCTCCTTAACCTATCAATGGAGATTAATCCTTTCATGAGCTTCAAAATTCATACAAAACACTTTAAATAGCTTACAAAAATATACATATTGCACTTATCACATCAAATTGGTCTACTTACTTGGTTTCTCAAAACCTGTCATTCTGACCACTTACACTTAACAAAATTTTCTTATACATCAAATGATGTCCAATTACTCCAAAATCAGAATATATCATTCTTGACGCATATATCCTTCTTATATATGAATATTATATCATAATTCCTACACAATCTATTCCATAAACACCATCAAATACAAACTATTAACTTGACAGGATCAAGATATTTACTGAACAGTATTCAATCTCCCAATTTTATAAAATCATCTACTAACTCAAAAATTATAAAACTACCACAAAATTACTCTTAACACATATTTGAATTCATGATAAATATTTCACTTCAAAATCACTGCTAAAAGTATTTTAAAACTATTTTATTCTATAGCTTTAAAAATCTGTTAATCAAATACTATAATGAGCTGACACTCTTTAGAAAATCATAACAATTTAACCACATTGATTTAAATTCTCAATTCTGAGTATATCATATTAGACATATAAACTTATCATATTCCATAAATTTGTAATTTTGAAGATCATTCAGTAGATCAAAAATGTTTGTCTCTATATCATACTATTAACACAAGAAATTTTCAGAATTTCAGGATGCTTTTGGTAAATTCACTAAAAATTTAACTTCTAAAATTTTTAATCGATTCAAAGTCTCAGATGATTCTAAACATGTTTAATTTCATATACTCAAAATTCAAAATCAGAATCGAATCACAACAATTTATAAAATTTCTGGATCAAGAGACTATCAAGTAAAAATTCTACAATTCATCATAATTTATCGAGCTATCTACATAGATCATCATCAATTCTCACAATATCTTACGAAATACACATCAAATTCTCAATTATACATATTTCAAGAAATTAAAACTTAAAGGAATTAACTTAATTAACACCAATAAATTGAGAAATAGTTGTGATATACCTCTTAAAATCTAAAATTCCAATTTCTTCTTCTTCTTCTCTTTCTCTCCCCTCTATTTCTCTCTTCTCTCTCTCTAAAGGGATAGCTCGACCCAAAAATGAGTAAATTAGAATTTCATATGTGTATTTTTATACTAAGAGGTTAATTTTTGGTATTTATGAATTTTCCCCTAAAACTTTCACAGTATTACAATTTGGTCCCTAAAATAAATCTAAAGTCTTGCAAATAAACCCAATACTAATAGTATGTCCTTAACCTATACAAACACTTTTAATAACAATATATAAATCATGTATCATCCACATACAAATAAAATATGTATATTTATATATATAAAAATATATATTCTTACCGGTTGTGGATACTGGTTACTACATATATGATACATATGCTATATTTGAATGATAGACACAAACCCACATGCATGTACCCTAGGTTTAAAATCACTCACAAAATGGTATCATAGCATATTTGAGTTGATATTGGGTGCTTCAAGTGTAAAATTGTTATTGCTGATGTTCCAGTGCTCAAAATGTGCATTTCAAGTTGTTGAAATGGGTATATCAAAGGTGGGGATCACCGAAGCGCCACGACCATAAGTGTTTAGCGCCGAGGAGCTAGAAAATTTTGTTCCAGCACCCCACGCTGGGTAGCTAGCTCTACGACGCTAGGGCTTCCAGGTGCGTCAGCGCTAAGAGAATAGACACTTAAGCACTGATTCTAGAATTCGCGCCGCAGTACTGAAGGGCCTCCAAGCACTGAGAGTTATTAGGTTGTATTATAAACCAAGATAATTTTTTGTGTATTGGTAAACACAATTGAAGCCCTATTGTTGGAAGTTAGTTGAGCTTACATAAAAATTATTGATTGATTGAGAATTACCTCCTCAAAAGATGGGGGTTAAGTCTTTGTGATACTAAAAAAAAATTCTCTCTTAATCTGATTAAACAATAATACATTAAGAGATAGTGTTTTATTATTGATTCGTCTTGTCAATACGGTGTTAGTTATATTATATCGGTCTTTCCCAAGATCACTACAATGTGAGGGATTTGGTCGGTATGATTTAAACTATACTGATTAAACATGAGATAAGGCAAATATATGGGAAAGTATTACCTTAGATCACTACAGTGTGCAAGTAATACCGGTAGCATATATTTGATTATTGATAAGTTAATCTAAAATACACTTACCCTAGATTGCTATAATGTGCGGATAATGTGTATTTAGGATAAAGAGTAGGGGAGTTGCATGAGATGCAATTACCAAGAGTTGTCTACCTGTTGGGTTTACAAAGGCCTAGATCGCTACAGTGTGTGGTCCGAGTAAAATGCCAATAGGGTCCACTTTCCGTTGTATAGTTTAAAATAGTTTAAACTGTCATTATCCTATTTTGAGAGATTAGATGGATTATGTAAAACAGTGGGAGGGCATTTTAAATTAAAAAATGTATAAATGTTATACTCATAATTTAAAATGTATTATTAGCGATTTAATAATAATTTCTGCTAACATCTCATAATATTATTTTATTTGACTTGTGTAAGCTAGGATGACATCTTTAAACCCCTTGGTGCATATACTGGATGCATATCAACTCAAAGGTGTCAAAAATTTCTCTGACTGATACATGAATCTCAGAATTATTCTGGATTCAGAAAGACTGGGATATGTTATTGACCAAAAGATGCCCAGAGGTGTTTCTGAGGATGCCACCAAGGAAGAAAATGTGACATATCAGAAATGGTTGGATGACAATTTAAAAGTTAAATCGTACATCCTTACCTTAATGTCCACTGAGCTGCAGATGGAGCATATCCGTATGGATAATGCCAGTAGCATTATGCTCCATCTTAGGGAGCTCTTTGGTGACCGACCCCAAGTTAAAAAATATAAGGTCGTCAAAGCGTTGTTTCAGGCAAAGCTCCCTGAGGTCAGTCTAGTGAGTACTCATGTTCTCAAGACGATAGGATTAATCGAGAGGCTTGAGTCTATGGACATCTCTTTGAGCAATAACCTGGGGAACAGTTTGATTCTCCAGTCGCTGCCTAGGTCATATGAACAGTTCATCATGAACTTCAATATGCAAGAAATAACCCCTACTTATACTAATCTTTACAATATACTGAAGACAGCGGACGAGGACATGCATAAAGAAGGCTCGGCCCTCCTTATTCATAGTGCTTCATCTTTAACCCTGAGGGCTTCTGCCAAGTTTAAGGGGAAGAAGAAAAGAAAGGTGAGGTAAACATCTAAGATGGGTCTTCAGCGATGACAGATATCCAAGCCACTAGAGAAACCAAAAGTGAAAAGCAAATGCTTTTATTGTGGTGAGGATGGGCATTAGAAACGCAACTGCCATAAATACCTTGCCATTGTGAAGAAGACTCCCTCAGGTATTATCTTTCCCATTATTGACATTTCTTTAGCATTTGACGCTAGTATTGGCTGGGTATTAGATTTTGCAAGTCCTTCTCACATCTGCAATATGTTGCAGGGTCTGAAGAAAATTAGATTGCTACAACCGAGAGAGGTACAGCTTCGAGTAGGAAATGGTGATCTCTTAAGGGTCAAGGCTGTAAGACATTATGATTTGATTCTCCCTTGTAATAAAACTATTGTACTTCATAACTGTTATTTTGTGCCTACTATAATCAAACAGATTATCTTTCTTCCTGTACTTGATAGTGAAGGGTATCATATGTATATTAAGAACCACTCTTTATATTTATATGATATGTTAGATGTTTTATTAACTGAGTGTCAGTTAATTAATAGATATTATATTTTGGATACAACGAAAAATGTCATGAATGTACAGGGTAGCACTAATAATAGTACACAAGCTTTAAATGATACTGAATTGTGGCACATGATATTGGGTTATATAGGTGTGAGACGCAAACACCCCTTTTGGTTAAAGATGGTCGGATACCTGATCTAACTATAGAACCTTACCCAATTTGTGAATCTCGTATTCAAGGGAAAATAACTAAATCTCCATTCACTGGTGTTGGACATTGTGCCACTAATTTATTGAAACTAATACATAGTGATGTATGCAGTCCAATGAATAATGCTGTGATGGGTGGATTTCGATACTTTGTAACCTTTATCGATGATTTGTTACGATACTGGTATGTGTTTCTTATGAAACACAAGTCAGAAACCTTTGAAAAATTTCAAAGAGTTCATACTTGAAGTAGAGAAACAAATCGGAATGTATGTTAAATGCCTTCGTTTAGATCGAGGCGGTGAGTACATGAGCAGTGAATTCTTTGATTATTTAAAGGAGAATGGGATTTTGCCTCAGTATAGTCCTCTAGATACTCCGCAACACAATGGTGTGTTGGATATGAGGAATCGAACATTATTGGATATGGTCTAATCGATTATGAGCTTCACCGATCTACCTAAATATCTTTGGGGTTATGCTCTAGAAATTGCTACTCATATATTGAACAAAGTTTCATCTAAAGATGTTTCAACCACTCCACATGAGATGTTGAATGGAAAGAAATCAAGTCTTAAATAGTTTAAGATTTAGGGCTATCTTGCTTACGTAAAAGTTACGTAACAGAATAAACTTGCACCCAGATGGTACAAGTACCGGTTCATTGGGTATCCCAAGAATTCAATGGGATACCACTTTTATGATCTCAATGAGCGAAATGTGTTTATTTCTCGATACGTCACTTTCCTTGAGAAAGAGTTTTTCATGAATCATGGAGGTTATAGAAAGATTGTGCTTAATGAAACCAATCAAAGCAAACATGAACCCGAGATAGAACCTCAAAATTAATTGAGCAGAATACCTTTAACACACCCTCCATGTAGGTCTGAAAGGATGTCTAGGCCACCTACTAGGTATGGTCAGATGCCTGAAGGTGCACTTGGAGTTTTCTTTGTGAAAGAAAATGATCTTTTAACCTATAAGGATGCGATGTTAGACATGGACTTAGGAAAGTGGCAAGAAGCCATTAAATCTGAAATTGACTTAATTAATCACAATCAAGTCTGGAACTGGGTTGAGCTTCCTGAAGGAATAGTTTCTATCGGTTCTAAATGAATTTACAAGTGGAAATATGGGCCCGATAGAAAGGTAGAGACCTTTAAAGCCCAACTGGTTACAAAAGGTTATTCTCAACGATCTGGGATCGATTATGAGGAAACCTTTACATCAGTAGTGATGTTGAAGTCAATACAAATTTTATTGGCTATTGCTGCATATTATGATTATGAGATATGACAGATGGATGTAAAGACAGCATTTCTAATTGGATATCTCGAAGAAGAGATATACATGGAACAGCTTAAAGATTTTGCATCCAGCCAATCCACAAGTCCAGTGTGCAAATTGAAAATGTCCATTTATAGGCTTCCTGAAGTTGGAACCTTCATTTTGATGAGGTAATCAAAGGATCTGATTTCATCAAAAATGATGAGGAACCATGTGTGTATAAAAAGGTCAGTGGGAGCATGGTTGTCTTCTTAATTCTCTATGTGAATGGCATACTGATCATTGGCAATGATATCGGTATGTTATAATCGGTTAAGAGTTATTTAAACAAAAACTTCTCTATGAAAGACTTGGAAAAGGCTTCCTATATACTAGGTATAAAGCTTTATAGAGATAGAGCTAAGAAGCTGATAGAACTCTCCCAATCATCATATATCGATAGTGTCCTAGAAAGGTATAACTTTACTAATTGTAAGACAGCTAATGTATCTTTCAGACATGACACTCATATTCCGAGGAGAATGTCTCCTCAGATGGAAGATGAAAGAGTTAAAATGTCTAAAATACTATATACATCAACTGTAGACAGCCTGATGTATGCTATAATATGCAGGAGACCTAACATCAGTATGGCTGTAAGTGTTATTAGCGGGTATCAATATGATCTAGGTGACAGCCATTGGATGGCAGTCAAACATGTCCTTAAATACCTAAAGGGTACAAAGGACAAGTTTCTCATTTATGGAGAAAGTGATTTGCATGTTAGGGGATACACAGATTTAGACTTTCAGTCTAATCTAGATGATAGAAAGTCTACATCTGGATATGTATTTATCCTCAACGGTGCTGCAGTGAGTTGGAAGAGCACAAAACAAGGATCCACAGCTGATTCCACATCAGAAGCAGAATATATTGCAGCTTCTAAGGCAACAAAAAAAACAGTGTGATTACGCAAGTTTGTCGTTGAGCTCGAGATTATACCAAGCTCAATGGATCCTATCCCATTATTCTATGACAACAATGGATCCATTGCACAAGCAAAAGAGCCAAGAGCACACCCAAGATCTAAGCATGTGGAGAGAAAATATCATATAATTAAAAAAATCTTGGCTATGGAAGATGTAATAATTTGTAGAGTTAACTCTGTAAATAATGTAGCGGACCCACTGACTAAGGCCTTAACTCCAAAGGTGTTTGAGAAACACGTGGAGTCTATGGGTATTAAATACCATTATGAATGGCACTAGAGCAAGTGGGAGTTTGTTAAAATTTGTGCTCACGTGCCATCCTATTATTGCATAAATATTTTATTTTATAATATTTATACAGTACAATAATTGTTAAATCGCTAATTACTATTATTAAATGGTTCAATATTTGTGACGCTATAGACATTATATGATCTGAAAGAGTTCAGATTTGGTCTAAAGAGGTTTAGATCAATGCTAAAAGTTAACATCACTGAAAACTATAAATGCTAAAGAGTTAGCATGTTATATTAATCAGTAAAGTCTAAGTGTTAAAATCTTGTCTGTGACTGTACAAAAACCTGAGAATACATTAGTAATAACATAGTTACAAGAGTTGCAATAGGTGCTAAGAAATATTATTATACAAGTCTATTATCAAATTATATGTTCCTAGTCTTAATTCACCAATGCAGGTTTGTTGGTGGAATCCTTTTTTATAAACTAATGTATATTATACCTAGATGATTGTTCTTAGCTGATTATGGGTTTACTGGAAGTTTGTATAACATGCAGGTGTTCAATAAAGACTAAATACTGAATAGACACAACAATGACCCTAATAGACATCCCATGAAGTCATTAATGGAAGGTACTCTTGAGTTAAGTAGTATACGTGGTCCTTTGACCTGAGTACCACCATGGGCTTGTAAGTGATCCATTATACTTTGGTTCCACACATGTCACAGACCTTTCATGGTGTGACCGCTGGGTATGGTCCGATGCTTATGGAGTCCAGTATGTATAAATATGAAATTCGTCAGCTCACATGGATGAATTATATATATCTAGATGCTTAGAGACTATATCTTAGAAAGTCTTATGGCCATAAACAACAAACCCAGGAAAAGAGTTTCCTACAGTGGTAAATAATATTGTAAAATATTTGCATATATTATTTATTAAGATACGTGTCTGGAGATAAGTCACGGATGAGCACATAGGGATTTGACGGTAGTGATCTATATCCCTACTCTTTTAGGATATGATTGACGGAATGATTATACGTATACGCTATGACCTCAACTTGTATGGTCTACTGCACTAATTTGTAATATCCGTGACGTGTGCATAGGCATTGATCTCGGACTCAAAGAATAATTCTATTTGACAAATCGAGAGTGGACCTAAAGAGTCCGGCAATATGAAGTATACTTATTGTGCACTAGAGTAGCATACTGGATTAAATAATTCGATCTAGAAAATTTTAGCAGACCGGACATTTACTTCAGTCTCCCTCCGTTCGTGCATGTGTCAAACTTAAGAGTTAAGTACATCAATTAGTTAACAATTAGTTGTTGACCAATAGAATATTGACACATGGCACATGTAAACTAATTATTGTTTGATTTAAAAATTACCAAAATGACTTTATTTGTTGGACAAATAATATCATTATTTTATTTATTAAAATATTTATTGAATAAAATAATAATATTAATATTTAAATTGAAATCAAATAATTAATTTTTTATTTAAATTAGCATGTGTTTCTACCATAATTTAATATGATTAAATTATTTGTTTAATATTAATTAAATGATATGATAAGTATAAATTGGTAGCATTTGTTAATGATAGGTCTTAAGATGTTTCTTAATAATGAGAAAGTGTTTTTTCATTTGGCCTAGATTAAGGCCAAATTCATTTAAATGATTTTTCATTTTATTTTTTTTTTCATTTAGTTTATTGTAAACAATAATAAACAAAACACTAATGACAAATATTAACCTAGATAATAGATGGCATTAGGTGAGAAAATAAAAGAAAATAATAAACAAATGAAAGAGAAATATGTTGCTCAATTGATTAAGTAAAAATTAGGCCAAGGGATTAGTGTGTATTGTAGAGAGAATTTTGAAAGGTTAAGTGTTAAAAAATTCTCTCAAGTGTTGAGAGCAAAAACACATTCTCTCCATTTTTTCTCTTTCATTTTGGTCACCCATACTATAAGGTAGAAATAAGGATTCAAGAGTTGAATCCTTTACTGAAAAAGCTGCTATTCTAGCTTCCTCAAGCCCATCGTGTTAAGGAACTAGAATTGTGAACGGGTTGCTTAAAGACGGGTACTCCGGTTCGACCATATACCAAAGGCTTGATAATGTACTATTTCTCAATCTTAAAGTATTTTACATATATGAGATAACATGTAAAAGTTCATTTGTGTTTATCATCAAGTAATTTATATTCCGTTCATCTGTTGCGCATGTATATATGTGATACATATGCTATATTTGAATGATAGACACAAACTCATATGCATACACCCTAGGTTTAAAATCACTCACACCTAGAGAGTCTCACAATATGAAGTATACTTGTTGTGCACCAGGACAACATATTGGATCAAATAGTTCGATCTAGAAAATTTCAGCAAACTGAAAATATGTTTAAAGGGTTCTTCAAGATGTGTATTTGTCAATACTTAATGTGAAGTACATCATATAATTGATTGATAAGAGTTTTTAACCTATAAGATGTTGAAAAATAGAACAATATTATGCATAATTTGCTTTTACCTTAAAATTACTGATTTACTTTGCTAGTAAAAATAAGTGAGGTAAAATTTATTTTTTATTATTATTACAAAAGGATAAATATCAATTATGATAATTGTATCATTTACCTAATGAGGGGCCTTAATGTTGGCCATTAATTACTTCAAATAATTAAAGATATTCCAACATTAGGTAAAGAAATATTTGGTGGCCATTAATCAAATGTATTTGATAAGATAATTCAATGAAATGACCAACAATATTTAACTGTAGGCCATGAAAAGCATTAGAAAATGCAGCCAAGTGTAAGTATAGAGGGAATAGAAAAAGTTTTGGCTAAGCCTTCGATATTTTTACAAAAGAGTTGTGAGGTGAAAAGACAAAGATTATTCAACTCTTTCTTATCACTAAAAAAAAATAAACACCATATAGTTCAAAGTGTTTTAAGCCTTAAAATATTTTGTTGCTGAAAATTTAAGGCTGCTATTCTTACTTCACAATCCCACTGATTTTAGTTGTGAACTAAAATTGTACAACAGCATACTTCAAGGTGAGCTCAAGAATTGAAGATTGGAAAGCTACTTTCAATCCAAATAGGTTTACTTACTTATAATTTATTTAATTGATACTTATGAACATATATGAGATATATGTATTTAATTATGCTATATTGAGTATAATATATATGTGATACTTTCACTGCGTGTATAAATTTTTAAAATTATAGATACACTCCATACATTATACACCTACTTAACATGAGTATCACTAAACTTATCATCTTGTCCTTTCATAAACATATATTATAAAAAAATCAACATTTAAGTCATTGTTAGCTTAAAGTTTTGAAACACTAACAAGATTCTTTGTGATGTAGGAACTTATAGCACATTATTTAAATATATGGTATTATAATTATGTTAAATTTAGATATGTAAAACCAATGCAAGAAATATTTAAGCCTAAGCCATTTCCAATTATTAAAGTATCATTACTTGTATGTTCTTCCTTTTTAGGTAAGAACGTCTGGATCATTTATGAGATGTTGCATGGCTCTATTATCTAGATACAACCCTTAGTTTGCTATTCTTTCAAGAGTTACAAAGTATGTTGTTTTGGCATAAGAAACTCTAACTCTATAGAGATCCTACTAAAGAAGTTATGTCCATATGACATTGGTCCAGCTATATAAGCACTATATGTGTTTTTCAGAGTATAAAAATTTTGTCGTTGAGGCATAAAATTTCTATTGAATCTATTATTATACTTTAGGATCTAAAAGTCCTACTTTAAAGCATATATAATAGATTAGCTTGAGAAATCCTCTTCTTGAAAAATTTCCACAAAAAAAAGAACACTTTGAAAGCCTATTGAAAAACTTAAAAGCCTCTTCTACCTCTTTAAGTATTTCCTCTTCCTACTTTATAGAAACCTCTTCCTCTATTTTGATTATTCATACCTAAACCATCATTATTCTTTACATTCAATTTTTAAGTACCACTTCTATTCTTCTGCATTTGCTTAGATTGAGTGAAATTAGCTTCAAACTTTATATTCGAGTTTCTTTTATCTAATATACACTCATGAATTAGCATTAATGACAACACTATTCAAATCAATAGTTCCAATCTTTACTTAAATATACACAACAATTATATCAAAGTTTTTATCAACACTAGTTTAGAAATGCATGATTAGATCATCACCACTATTTGGACATTCAAAAATGGATAAGTTTTCAGTAAATTAAACTCTTAATTTTTGATGAAATATTTAGTAATGGAAAGTAAAACTTTTATAGTATGATAAAGTTAAGCTTTAAGTTACATCTTTATTACTTTTAATTGAGTACCAAATTGCTTTCCAATTGTTATTCAAAGATCATAAGAAGTCTTACATTTAGTCACAAATCTAAGACTGCTCTTATTTACGGAAGTTAGCAACCAGTTAAGCAAATTTTGATATGGTCTTCAATTTACAAAATATGGATATTCAACCATATTCGAGTTTTGGCTACTTGAACATCCAGCTTGATCGATTATAAATCCTACTATAAACTGAATTGGTGCTCGTGTAGATCCATCTAAAGGTGGGCATAAGCCAATTCGATCCAATTTTGATCGAAATCAAATGAGTCCACTGGTTATTTAGTTCCTCCCTATAAGAGAACATAATAAAACCATTTATAGGGATGAAATGTAACCCTTTTTTTTAGTTCGATTTGGATTAATTTTTTTATTTTCTTTATAAAAAAAAATTAGACCTAAAAGAGCTCTTAAAAGAGAGAATGTTCTGCAAGTGCAAAAAAGAATTACAAAAAAGGTAAAATAGATATTTAGTTTTGTAACTAAAATATGATTCCGGTATCAAAGCCATCATTGATCACCTTTCTGGCCATAAAACAACAATTAATTCACATCCAAGGTCAACAAAATTAAGCTTCAGTTGGTCAACAATTCCAAATGGATCTTGATCAATCAACATCAATAAAAAAAAATGAAACAGACACCAATCAACCAAATCAAAAATAGATTTGGATCTTCAATCGGCCAAATCAAGGAGAAATAAGGGACCAAAATCAAAAGCAAATTAGAAAATTATGTAATTCAAAGGCAATTATGCTTGGATTGGAATCACGAAAATGCATGAAAGACGAAAGCATATGATTGGCTATCCTAATCTGGATAAAATCACCAATAAAAGACTCGTTCAATTTGGACACTAAATTCCAGCTGAAATGGAACTTAAAGGTTATTCATCATCTAATTAATAGTCAATTATAGTCCAATTTTCATAAATGAGATGATATCTATTGACAATTGATTTCATGTGAAAGATATTTTGAATCAAGTCATGGAGAAAGAGACAATATAAAGTTAAGAATGACATAAAAAGATGAATTTAAAATTAAAGTTAAAGACTTAAAATTAGATGCTATTTTCAAGTCGAGTGTCACAACACTTAAGTCAGAACCTTCTAGCTGTAAGGATAATGCTACGACACCAATAACAAACATTTTATGATTTTATCTCTTGTAAGAGGATTGAACTTCCTTTTTAAGTATAACTCGTATTAAATTTACTTAGAACATATAAATTATAAATATGCTCTTAGTTTGACTTAAAAAATATTACTAAATTAAGAGTATTTAATTTTAATTTTAAAAAAGAAATTTTTATAATCATTGATTTAATAAAAAAAAATTAAAATTTTAATTCATTGTAACATAATAATTATCAAACAATATAAATTTTGTGTGTGCTTTTTTATTTTATATTTTCTTTTAACTTATCATACTCTCTTTATATCTATAATTCATCATGCTTGTGGGTATTTTTTGCAACAATTTCGATGGACGATTAATAACCATTTTAATTCATTACATTAATTAATTTCAAATTAAAAGTTAGTTTTAAAAGTTAAAAGATACGATCAATCACAAACCTATGAGAAAAAAGAAAAAGAAAAAGATAATTGCTAAGGTCTGCCAAAGATGACGGCAAGCAGTTGGAAAGATAATTGCAAAGCTTTTCTTTTCGGTTTCGACTTTCGAGAAAAAAAAAAAGCAAAGATGGTGCAGTGACGAGCAAATCCAGCGACGGTGAAAGTGACACAAGTACAAAAAAGAGAGTGTATAGAGAGAGATAAGAGACAGAGAGACGAGTGAGTCGCATGAATGGGCAGGGTCAATTTTACAATTAGGTTTTCTTAATTTTATTTTTAATTTGTATATGAATTATCAGGTGCGGACGAGCTCATACTAACAATGGCCAATAACATACTGCCGCGTGACATAATATTTTGTTAATTTATTTTAAAACCTTTTTTTATTTAATTTTAATATCTGAACCGATTAATTTTTTTACTTAAAATAATTAATGATTTTTTTAAAAATAAAAATTTAACTGAATTGATTAATTTGCTTGATCTAAACCAATTTTTTTAAATTTTTAGTTGTTTATGCTCATTCTTAAATTCATCAATATAATTTTTTAAACCATTTCACCAATTCACTTCGAGAGTTTATGCTCTCCATAAAAAAAAGTTTGATCTCGCAAATGATTTGTATAAAAAAAGATAAAAAGTTACCGGAGGTGTTTGATTAGAAAAGGGTAAGTTTGCCATTTTCTTCTGATATCAACTTTTTTTAAAAAAAATTATTTTATTTGATACTAGAAAAATAAGAGAAAATTGTTACTCTAAGAAACAGGGGATTGAATTGATTCCATTGTCCAGAAGATACACGAAATGACAAAGTTTATAGTATTTATACACAAATGAAAAAAAAAAAAATGCGCTGTTACAAATTCCGTGAAGATTATTGCAAGTTGCTGTACTGTAAAAGAAAATGAGTGGGAAATATTAACTTAAGATTTGTCTTAAATTAGACTTTGTTTGCTATCAGCTCATCACCCTTCTTCCAAGTCATCTCATCTCCTTTATAATTGTCACACTCCTTTGTAGAGCTGAGAATGTATAATACTACTACTTTTTCCTTACCCTACCCCATCCGTAAACAATTAATAGATGAGTAAAGAATAAATAAACTCTCAATGTTTTATTAAATGGATAAGTTAGTTACTTTATTTTCAAAAATACCTAAAAATACTCATTTTTATTAAATTTGATAATAATTATTACAAATATTAAAATACTCTTAGATCACCATTAATTGATATTAATTGACAACTGATCAGCATTGGTTGACATTGACCAACTATTAACCAACATTAAACCAATTCATTAAGGGTAAAATCAAACTTCAAATTTCATGTTCTACACAACGATTAGGTGAATTTTTAATAATGAAGTATTATAAGAGCTTGAAATGAGTAAAAAATTAAGTAATGAACTCATTATTTTTTTTACTAATTTTTGTATCCTTTCAATGTTTCGTTGGTGAAAATAATTTCACTATTATGTATATTACAAAATTTAAAGTCTAAAAGTGTCTTTGGTGAACAGGTCTAGTGTGGATCAATACTAGTCAAACTAATCAACGTTGGCCAACGTCAATCAAATAGTACCATGTGTCTTATATAAATAAAATATTATATTACTCTTATTATCATCTAAATTAATAGAAAAATTTAATGAACAGAGTATTTTTTAGTGTTATAAAAATTAATATGATTAATTTTTTTCTTTAACAAAATTTTAGAGTCCATTCATTCTTAGATTGTCGGCCAGTTATAAAATTTTTAATTTATCAACCCCTGTTATATTTGATCATGTTTAAAAAAATTTACTTGTGTACAACCTATACAATGTATTTCCATTGACCCCTATAACTTACAATATTTGTAATAATTAAATTGGTTTTGTGTAACTGAATTACAAAACTATATTAAACAACATAAACATTGCTTAAGTGAGTGTTAGTCAATTTAATTGATAAAAGTCTTTTAAATAAAATTAAGAAGTGAGCCCAAATTCCCCTCACATGATAAGAAAAAAATATGATTTATATTTCATATATTAAAATTTAATTAAAAAAATAAACAAAGGTTTTTGAACTCAATAATTGTATTTGTACAACAATAAGGTACATTGATCCTTTTTAATTTGAAATTACCATAATAACATACTTCTGAAAAAGTATCCGCTTGTCATAAAGAGATTGGGAACATCATAAAGATAATTTCCCTAAATGAAACATGTTTTAGTAATTTCTTGATATTAAGAGAAAAATTGATTTTGAAAATACTTTTTCTAAAACATATTACTAATTACTTATTCTAGAAAAAAGGACACAAACATTGGTGGTCAACAGCCACGTTGTGTTGGAGCCTTGAAATAAACATGCCTTAACAGCTTTTCCCAGCTAGCATTATTAATGCAAGTCATTCTGAATAACTTTGTGATGACAAATTAAAATAATAATAATAATGTTAAGTATTTTAAATTATATTTTAAAAAATAATATATTAATTAATTATTGATGGTAAAATGATGTAATGGGTAATTTTAAAATTTATACTATTTTTTTATTAAATAATTATTTAACATATCAATTTTTTAATACAAAATTATTAGGATACAATTTAAAATGTGTTCTTTCAAATCCATACGCTAGTTTTTGAAGGAGAAAAAAATTTAACCAGATTTCCATTCAATTTTTAATTTATATATTTACTTTTATATGTAGATGTGTTTATGATTGTTCCTGAAAATTTTGAAAACTATTTAAATAGTCAAAACAAAAGCATCTTCTAATATTTACTTGAAACAAACAAAAAGAGCTTTTTGAAATAATAAAAAAGAACTTTCATGAAATGTTCTTATTGTCTTTTTTTTTTAAAAAAAAAGCTTTTCAAATTAAAAAAATTTCAAATTTTGTTTTTATACAAAATGTATATATTTATTAGATGATTTTACCTCAAAATAATATTACACATATTATCTAAATAATGATGAATACATGTCACTTAAAATATAAAAAAAAATTAAAAAATGAAAAATTACTTGATAACTTTACTCCTATAGCCTTTGTTAGCATGCAAAAAAACATTCTTCTCAAACCAATGATATGACACCACAATAAATTTGATGAATTGACATTTCTTAAAATGAAAGCTTAGCAATGATTTTATAGGTTTCATTTCATTCTCATCCTCACCAACCATAAAATATATACTAGAGAAGCTCAAGAGTGCACATCTCACTCACTTAAAACACACAAATAATAAAAGATAAAGGAAAAAACTAGCTTCAAATTAAATAATTACAAACAAATCACTCCTCATCAAGACCATTTTCCTTCTCTTTTAATCTTCACGAGGAAGCACATGCAAAATGATCAAGAAGCAAAAAAACATTTAAAAAAAAAATACTTATAATAATTCTCCCCACCCCCACTTCCTATAATGTAAAAATTTTACAAATAGTTTTACAAAAAGAGAAACAATAATACAAAATCAAGACCGTAAAACAAATTCCAGATAAATTACAAGTTTTTTTTATAAAAAAAAAAAAAAAAAAAAAAGAAAGAAAAAGAAAAAACAAGGACACATGCATATAGAATAGTAAAGAATAAGAAATCATGTTTTGTTTTGTTTTGTTTTTTAGAAGACTTTTACAGAAAAGAGGCACGTCACTTGATGATTTCATTATAATATTGATGTTCTTGTCATCAAGGTTTTGGTGGTTCTGCAGCTGGTTGATCCTCCTTAGCAGCAGCAGGCTCAGTTGGAGATGCTGCTGGGGCGGTGGCGGTGGCAGTGGCAGCAGGCTCGGCTGCCGGCTCAGTTTTCTCTTCTTCAACCACAATCTCTCTGTCTTTGCCACTTGTTTCTTCCTTTGTTTCTGCTTCTGCTTTTGCTGGTTTTTCTTCGGTAACAATGAACGTGGAGACCTTCTCGAACACAAAGAATACTGGCCCTGAAACTAGAGCCGGTCCATACTTTGATGATGCTTCGCTTACTGGTTTTGATCCAGGAAACTCTATTCATATACATGCACCACCAAAAAGAATAGATTAAATTTAAAATTTTAAAAAAAAAACTGAAAAATTAGAATCAAGTTTGTTTCAGTGAAATAACCCTTTATTGATTCAACCACAGGAAAATATATGTATATATATGCATACCGATTTTGACAAGCTCTTCAAGGAACTTGTGAACAGCAGTAGAGTGCTTCTTGAGTCCTGCCTCCTTGGGTTCCTTGATTATGGTCTGTTAATTTTCCAAGTAATCATAATATTAAAGTTAGACAAATGTTGAGCTAGAAACCTGTTACTGCCTTTTTTTTAAAATTATTTTTCATGATATCAACATGAGACAGACCTTGATTTCAGCTGAAGAAGCTTCATAGATTTCAATAACTTTAGGTTGGAGCTCAGTTTTCTTCTCTTCAAACTCCTTGTTAATATCCTCCTATACACACACACACACACATATATATAATATGTTAATTAATTAAACAACAACCAGAGAGAAATCATAAATATTCTTTTGTTAGTTTCTCATGTAAAATATATATATATAGAAACATATGCATATGTGTTTGTTTTGGAGGAGAAAATTAAGAAGAAACGTCATATATGTATATGTAAATATAAATATAAAGACCTTAGAATCATCAAAGGACTTGATAGCCTCAGCAGCAGCTGTCTTCTTGGTTCCATTTTTCTCAAAAACTTTCTTGATCTTTGGAAGAACCTTGGATTTCCAGTACCCCATCTTTAATTTCTTCTCTCAACTCAAAAACAAAGTATCTAATAACAAGCCCAATCAACAAAATCACAACAAAAAAAAAAAATTAATGATCAAACATGTACAGAAGATCTCATAAAGAAGAAATTAACAAAAGAGAAGTTTTATACAACTAAGATTTTGTGTTTGTGTGTGTAGCTATGATCATTTAATCACTTACTTGTTCTACCTCTTCCTCTAATTTCAGTCTCCAAATTGAGCTTCAATCAAAGTAGTAGTAGTCTATGTCTATCTCAATGCAACTAATTGCGCCAACTGTCCCCTCCAATTTTAAGGCCATGGCATCATCATATAGACATTGCTTCCCCATTAAAATAATTCCTTTCTTTCCTACTTAATTACCACTTATGCCCCTCTTTTAATTCATTGCTATTGCCCAGCTTTTGCAATTCTTTTTTTTTTTTAATACTAATTTATCTAATTGGCTTGGTATTTAAGTGAACAAAAGATTTGAAGTTTGAATTATGCCCATATTAAAATTAAGAATTTTAATTTATTTTCATAAACATAATTTAAGAAGAGAAAGAAACAGTGTATTGAGACCCACCAACTTTTATCATTAATAGTTGTCGAAACGAATTCACAATTAATTTGTTTGATAAAATTAATAAAATAATATTATATATTTTAAATTTTCATCACAAATAATATAATATCTTGAAATTTGTGAATTTTCATTATCATTTTATGAATGTTACACGTTAAATGATTCAACAGTTTATTATTATTTTAAAATCACTCTTTAATGTAGACATCTTTTATATATATGTTTAGAATTCGAAGAAAATTATGAAGGATTTATTTGAATGCATCAAAAAAAAATTTATAAAAAAAGGTCATTATGATTTTTGTAATAATTAGATAATCCGATGGGTAAAATGGGAAATAGAAGGGTGGGGGATGTGACAGCTGGCAATCAACTCATATACGTGGGACCTAAAACCGATAGGATTCTAAAATAGATGTTGATCTGTAAACACAAAATTACAAATATGTATATGTTTCTTTTGCCCTTATCTAACTTCTCACGTGGCTTCGCTGTTAGCCTGTTACAACAATCAAGCCGTCAATGACTAACTAACATTTTCCTTTATATATATATATATAAAAAAATTAAATTTTTGAAGCATATTCATTCATTCACATTATTATTATTATTATTATAACATTGATGCCATGTTAGCTATTCTTCATTTCTATCTTGTATATATATTGATTGATGATATTCCAATATATGCATACAAATTTGGATATCCTCTTCATTTCAATTGCAAGAGATTTTGTATAGAATTGGCACCACATGAAATGAGTTGGGTTATTCAACTATTTCATCGACTCAATAATTGGTGTTAGTATTTTTAATATTTAAGTATTTAATTTATTTAAATTTGAGTTATATCTCTAATTCTATGAGACCCGACAATGTAAGTGGAAACTTTTTTTTATTAATATATACTTTTTTTAAAACAAAATTGATAAATACATTTGATTTGCAAATATGTTGAAATTAAAGGTCGAATAAAACTCATATGAGAAGAAATTTTGGGTGTGCATACATGGTATGACATATAAAGACAAGTTTAATTAATTTATTCATATTAGTAATGCATCACGAGATAACTAGCTTGCATGCACATGTAGATGTAGTGCTTGATTGATTATTTGTACTAGTTGGCTAAAAACAAAGAGTAAGAGACAAGAAACATCGATTAATTTTATTACTAATCATGGAGGTTTGATTCTTAATCAATCATCGATCTTTTTGTTAAGGTGGGTATGATCTTGAGGTATGAAAGAGAGATTTGGACCATTATTTGATTTGGTTTTTGGTGTTAATTGTAAGTTGAAAATACCTTAATTTAACTAATGATGAAAGCATATATTTTGTCTTGATTCTTTGTGTGTGTGTGTGAATGTTGAAATGACAATTTGGATGCACAAGTCTTTTTATAACTACATGATAAGATACATCTCTCCTTCACTTAAGTGGTAGAATTGGAGTTTTTTTTAAAAAAAATTATATATGATCTTCTCTTATTTTGAGTATTATCTATTTATTTTTTAATATTTCAGATTACTCAAAAAAATTCTGTTGTTACAAAAATTCTATTAAATCTTAATTTTTATTATTGTTTTTACTAATCTACCCTTATATTGTTGATATTATTTTTTTTACTATTTTTCATAAATTATTAATATAATTTTTTTTAAACAATACTAAAAAAACAAAATAATAAAAACCATTACATATTTATGTTATGATGGAAGGGTGAATATTTTAGTTTTTTTCTTTTTATTTTTTCTTTTGTTTTATAATTTTAAAATTTTATTCATTAATTAATTTTTTTAAATACATTAATATTTAATACTTTTGAAAAAGAATAACTATATTACAATTTTATTATTTTATTATGTTCATTATTTTTTGGTAACTTTGTTTAAATTTATAAAAAAAAATTATAATATATTTATTCTTTCTAATCAATATTAAATATTAATTAAATAAAATAACTAGAATGTTCATTTATGCCATAACATAAATATGTTATTATTTTAATTATTATACTATTTTAGTTATTTTTTAGTATTTTTTAATAATAATAAAAATCATAATGTATTTATTCTTTCTAATGAGCATTCAATATTACTATATCTAAAAAATGTTAAATACTAATAAAATTATAAAATAATAAAATAACTAGAATATTCATCCTTCCATTTATGTTATTGTTTTTGTTATTTTAATATTATTTTTTTAAAAAATAAATTATTATTTTCTATAATAAAATAATAAAAAGATGATGCTAATAATGATGTCATCAATGTATGGTAAATTAGTAAAAGAATAATAAGAGTAAAAATTAAGCAGAATTTTAATAACAGTAATTTTTTTTTAGTAAAATGAAATATTAAAGAAATAAATAGATAATACTCAAAACATGAGAAAGGTAATTGGTCGCAGCCCTTTTTTTATATGTATATTGTTTAGAGTCATTTTATAAAAATAGATATTTGAACATTCTATTTCTTTGTAAGAGTTGAAAGTGTGTTTCTAGAAAAAGAGATATCTTTGTTGGGCTAAAAATGAGTTTATTCTTCACATTTCAATAAATTATTATAATGTAATATGTCTTTTTTTTTTTTGTTTTAATAAAATAGCAATTAGATATAGGGAGAAATGTGTTTGTAGAATACTTGTCAATAACTCAAGCTACTTGGTTGATTTTATGACCAGAAATCTATTAGATTTTCTCAACATCTTATCTGGTCCCTCATCTATCTTATCTATCTATCATAATCCACATTTTCTCCTTCTTCTTCTTCTTCTTCTTCTAATTTGGTTGGCAAATTAAATTACATTGTTATTGTAATCTACAACTACAAGCAATAATAATATTTTGTTGAAAATAAGCCAAGATTAAATGAAAAAAAAAACTAATTAATGCCAAATATAAAAACATGATTGTTGAACAACATTCATTTTGTTGACCAAAATTATTGTTGACCATTGTGCTTTATTCAACATCTACCTCTCTATTCCTTTAAAAAATTGAAAAAAGAAAGACCTACACTATATATCATGTTATTGACTATAAACAATCTTAACCTAATAATTTTATGGCCCTAAGGAGAATTCCTCTAGTCTAGAATCCAAAACTTAATTTAACCATCTTTTTGTTGATCATATATTGGTATTTTAGATATTTTTTGCCCCCTATTTGGTCCTGTAAAATTAACAACTCTTTTACTATACAAAAGGGGACTTTTGTAATTAACAATTGAAAATTATGGTGAACAGTGTAATTTAAATAAATTTTAGGTGGTTGGTAAAATTATTCCTCATATTTTAAAGCTAACATTAATGTTAAACTCTAGCTCTACTAATTTTAACAACAAAAAAACATTATAACATGGTTATATGATAGATGGTTCAATTTTTTTTTTTTGTTTTCTTTTTTATTTAAAAAATAAATGATTTTAAAATTAAGCTTCTAATATTAGCAATAATAACTTTTCCCTAATGCCAAGGTCTTCTAGGAAGCACATTGTATGTCCAAAAAATTAATAAAATACTGTGGGCTTTGGTGTGTACATTAATATATTAATAAAATATCATGCAAGAAGATTTCCATTTTTTTTTTGTTAGAATATTATCCTCCTTATCTGGCAATCAAAGGAATGATGTGATCAATAATTCCACTTCAATAATAAATATGATGTAATACATATAACAGTAGTTTTAGGTTTAAAAATTGAATTATTTTAACTGATTTATCATTAACTAATAAATATTACTTATTAAATAGTTGTTATTTTTTAATTTTTATTAATATGACAATTATACAATATTAATTAATAATATATATCAAATATCACATTAATTAAAATATAAATTATATATCTTAATTATATAAATATAATTTTATTATACGTGTAAATAAAATAAAAATTGTTACAAAATTTAAATTGAAACAAATATGAAAACATATACTTTCATTGTTTAATAATTATTCAACATATTATTATTTAAAATATGTAACATTACTTTTATTTTTATATATTTTAAATATACTTCCGAGTGCTAATCTCTATTCAAGTAATTGAAACACCATTTAACTTTAAAGTTAAGTTATATATATTAATACTTTTTTTAGGGTCAAAATACAAATAAATAGTTGCTGATTCTCAGCGCCCCGTATAAATTCATCTGGTTCAAATATTGAAATTGTTAAAAAATTAGTGATTCAACAATTTTGGTTGGATAAGAATTGAGATGAATATCAAAGTGGAGAGTCACAAGAAGTCAAGAACGTGTGAGACATGTATGAAGAAATCTAGGACGTATGGGACACGAAAGGGGAAGTGAAACGGGACTCAAAGATGCGAAGAAAAAGAAGAAATCGCGGGGAGCTTCCAGCACCGCGGCGCTCAAAACAGAAGACCAGTGCCATAGCTCTGGGCGCGAGAAGGGCCAGCGCCGCGGCACCAGAACGCGTGGAAAAGTCCGTTTTGGTTCGAGATTTCGGGTTTTGGAAAGTTTTGGACTTTCAAAACAAGTGAACTCTTACTCCAATAAGGAATAGGGTTTGTAGGCACGAAATACACCCTATATAAACACTTGTAAACTATTGTTTTAGATCAAGCATATAAAGTTTCAAGATGTAACCATAAGAGAGAATAGATGAGCTAGGTAGGCACTAAGTGCATGGTGCACTAAGGTGTAACCTTTAGGGGTGTTTTCTTTTTTAGGTTCTTTGAGTGAATAAAAGAGAAACACCATAAATCCTTTAGACTTAGATGCTCAGGCTATTTTTGTGTTCCTTGTACAAATCTCTTATGAGGAGATACGAAGAGGTCTTAGAGAATCATAATGATCAATGGTAGATGCTTAGAGGTCTCTATGAGAGATACTAAGAGGTCTTGTAGGATCATTGATGATGTAAGAAGATACTTTGTGATCTATTTCAATAATAAAAAATTGGATCATGGATCCTCCGTAGATGTAGGCAATTTGGGCCGAACCACGTATATCTTGTGTCTTGTGATTGGTTTGTTTTTTTTTTATTTTTATTGGTATGTTAATCTTATGTGTTCTTACTTATGGTGTGAGTTATAATTTTTTATTATACATAGAGTAAAAAGAGTATTAAAATTATGACTTAATTAATGTCATAGAAATGTCAAACTAAAGTATATATTGTGATCTCCTCAACAAAAATAATATGGGTTTATAAATTGAGGACAACAAAACATTTTTGTGTTGTTTTGGGCCAATCAGAAAATGGCCAATATTGGTCAAGTGGACCGAGTGTTTTGATGTTGAGATATAATAATAGGATAAGTTTTTGTGGATGAGATTAAAGATGATGACATTGACATGAAAATTAAATTAAATTAAATAGTCCATATAAATATATTGTCACAAATTCATTCAAATTTAAATTCAAATTCAATTAATTTCATTTTGCAAAATTAATCAAAGAAACTGTATATGACGTTGCTTAGCGTTTGAGTGCACAACTCCATTGAGATTGACAAGGGCTCTCAATCTTTGTCATCTTGAAAATGAAAGTGTACTTAGCTTCGCTTTGCTTCTCCAATCTTCTTAATTTGCTCCCTATTCCTATAAGTTTTAAGTAAGCCTCAAATTTTAGACCAAGTATTTCAATCATATTATATGTTGAATCATATATATAACCTTTGATTTTAATATCAAATTTCCAAGAAATTGATTTTGACAAGCAAGACCCAAAGTACATTATAAAAAAAAAATCTAAATATGTTTGAATATCAAACACATATATGTTATGATTATTAGACAAGTTACCTAAAAAGTAGGCATAGGGGGTTAAAATATAAAAATTAAAAATTTATAACAACTCAAATTTATATCATGAGAATCAAAATATTAAAGTAAAAATGTTGTAAAGATTAACATCTAAAATTCTAATGTTTAAAGATATAATTATAAATAAGTACTTATTTAAAAAATTTTACAAGGCTTTAGAGAGGCTATGCCCCCATATCCTAGTGTAACTCTGCGCCTGCATAACATAACATGATCAATCACATTGAAGAAATGGGTTGTTTCCATGTTTTGACCCCATTTAAAACATAGGTTTAATACAATTAGAAATGTTTAACCTCTTTAATATGTTTAATTACAACTTCAAAAATGATGAAGAATTTCCCAATCCCAACCCACTCATAGCTTTACAGGGCTCATGCTAAATTGCTTATGGCAGGGCAAAGCCAACTCACCATGTCCAATCAATATATGACTTTTCTCAACATGCTAGAATCTCCAAGCAAAACACTAATAAGCATTGCAATCAATATGCATTATGCATACACCTTCATGGATGAATGTGGCAACTTGCAAAACTACTGCCGACAAGAGAAGAATTTGTTCAGAACACATTAGTCCCAATTCACAAACAAGCACACACAGACCCACATGGGCATGCCATTATAAGCTTTGCAAGCTATCGGCGATGGCATTTCCAGATCAGGGCCAGACAACACTCATTTTTCTAACCATATACGTTGATTGTACTATAATGTAAAAACACAAAAGGGTTGGTGAGAAAGATCAGTGCTTTTCAAGTCCAAAACAGCCTGGTATTTGGTAAGAGATAAGTGCTTTTCCAGTCCAAGACAGCTTTAAGCATCACTGCTGCTTGGCCTGATTCCCTCGATATTTAAAACATGGTGGGATCTGACAGGTAAGGCCTAAGAAGAATAACAATGTGAGGCAATTGGTAAATTATACAATCTTGTTTAATAAGGAACTAATGGGCATATGCCAACATACAACATGAATGTAATGAAGCAGCAAGATGTATATTACAATATAGGCCACCAACCACCGACCCGTCCTAGCTACTTAAGCAACTATTAACCCATTTTTCAAAACTGATACTCTAGCACCACACCTTTAACTTTTGCAGGGCTGCAGATACTAATTTTCCTGCCATAAAGATTTAACCACCATATTATATAGCCAACTTGATGTGAAGCAGATTGCCAAGTTAACTCCAGCTCTGTAAGAGTTAGGAACCACAAAGTGGCTAGTTTCTCACACCTATCAATGCATTTGCCCATCACTCGATGACATAATTTGGAGCGACCACTAAAATCCTCTCATCTCTAGATGGACGCCCTTCAGCTTGACCCTCTGCTGCTACTTGTTTACCATCATCCACCACTATCAGATGACCTTCCCTCCTTATCAAACTCTGCATAGCAAGAATTTGATTATGTCAAATAATTACATTAACATAATTATGTGGAAATATAACACTTAATTGAAGGGGAATCAAGACAAGTGTTGTAGTACCTCGATAATAGCTTTGAGTTTGGAAACTTCCTTTTTTACTTCCTCCATAGAACTGTAATTGTTTTTCTCATTCTGTTGTTCCACATACCACTTAATCAATTCCTTCTGCCTCATTCCAGCAAGCCCAGTTCCTGTAAGTGGCAACAAACTCACATCAATAAAAATAATCATTAATGATCAAATGCAGCTGAAATAAGTCCGTGATGGGTAATCATGAAGCAGCACTTTAAAATCAACATCTAGCATCCACCATCCAATTTTGCTGTGATGTACAAGTATACAATTATTGCTGAAGAAGATTCAGGGTCATGGTAAAACTAAATCTCCAAAGATTTTATGATCGAACAATTCAAACCATTCACTTATAAACATGAATAACCAATGGTTCATGCAATTTACCTTCTTGTATTACTGCTTCCTCATGCTGTCTAAGGCGCATGACCAGGGCTTGGGTGACTCTTTGAAAATATTCATCGCTTATAACAAGTGTTTTCCGCGGTCGGTTCCCCGAACTGGCTCCATTTTCTGCACAATCATAATGCAATTTTCTTTAATTCAAAAAGATAAAAGCAAAACAATTCCAAGTAATGTTAGCGATTGAATCATACCAGCATTTTCAGAAGCTGGTTCAGAAGTCCTGTTTCTCGGTTGAGCATCACCATGATCATTGCCATCATTTCGATCATCACCACCATTACCATCATCGCGGTTCTCCTCTTGAAACTCAGACAGATCAATCTCGCTGGACTCCACACTGCATGCAGAAACAAAGTTCATATTTCTGATAAAACTTGTTTAAAAAGAGAGGACATTTAGAATAATTTTGCTATTATCTTGCCTGATTACAGATGTCTTAAGTAGTCTTACTGCTACACGAACATGGCGTGGTTGTACCTGCGAACAGATAATTTTATAACTAGATGGTGAAAATGCATAACAAAGAATACATGCGAATGGATAAATTGCTAAATTAGGGCACCTGAGTTTCCAAATGACTCCGAGCAATAGCCTCAGACAACCTGATCAATGCCTCCAGTTGCCTAACTGTCATCCGATATGCAACTCTACTCCCAGCAGTTGTATCACCCCTTCGGAGCGCAACATAAGAGTCCACCAACAGCTTCCTAGCTTCCAAGCTTAGCTGAATATTTGCATCAATAGTTGACATAAGCGAAGTGTGATAGCATAAATCTTAAGTCAAAAACCACGTCATGATCATAAAAAGATTAGGCAGACAACCTTTGGTTTTAGAGTTTTAGCGTATGCAATATATCGCTTCAGTTGTGCAGTAGTGAATGCAGGAGCGAGTGCATCTTCACGCTTCTGATGAACTCTGACAATGTGGTGGGCAATATGATAATCAGTTTGATCATCTGGGTCGTCAATCATTACGTATACCAGATCAAACCTGGAAAGAATAGCAGGAGGAAGGGCAACGTTGTACTGGGGAGAAAGATAAACTGAAAGTGATTAGTCCACAAAAATAGACACCCAAATAATAGCAAAAAAAGACTAGGGCATCAGTAACATAGATTCCACATTAAAAAGATTCTCACCTTTAGGGGTTTAGACTTATCATACCGCCCCCCTGCAGGGTTAGCAGCAGCTAGAATTGATGTTCGAGCATTCAGTGTTGCTTGTATACCTGCTTTTGTAATGCTTATTGTCTGCTGTTCCATAGCTTCATGAATTGCAACCTTCACAATCATTTACAAGTGACATATCAGCATAACATGAAAAATTAGATCCTATGAATTAAACAATGCAAAAATACCTGATCCCTGATGTCCATCTTGTCAAATTCATCAATGCAACAAATGCCATTGTCAGCAAGCATCAGTGCACCAGCCTGGAAATTAAGCACATAATTGTCACTATACCCAATTAGCAGGAATGATAAACTCAGAGGTCATTGGAAATAAAGATCCAAAAGAATATGACGGGAAAGCATGTCAGAAGATTAGGGCTTTTTTTTAATGTCTTCTTCAACTTTGTGAATCTTCCCATATTCATATAGGTCTCTTTTACCCTCTTCTTGGTTATCATTTTCATGCTCTTTAAATCATTCTACATTAACTTTGTAACCTCACAAAACTAAAACACTTTGTCAGATTTAAATTATGCCTTCTGTACACTAATGCAAAGGTACATACTATGAATGGCAAAATAAAGCAGACACACCTTGAAATCATTGGTATTTCTTTCCTGGTCAAGCATTAGCCAAATTTGGTCGGGGCCCTTCCAATATCATATTTTTCTAACCTTCAAGATAATTAATATCACATATCCACATATTTCAATGATAATTTTTTTTCCACTGGAGATGTCTTAACATGGATCTAGAATACCATAGGTCTGAAATTATGGATTTTCTAATTAAGGATACAGACATAGGCAATCTTTTGATTCATTCAAAAGTTGGAAATAGTTCAGTAAAAAACAGATAAAACTTCTAAGGAAAAAGTCAACATTCATAGAGTTTAACTTGTCTATAATCAGAAGTTGGTGTCTGGTGTCTACGGACATTTAATAGTTCAAGTGCTGCAACTTTGACTGTATAAATTTGAAAATCTTTTAGCAAACAAAGAGCAACATAATTGAATTACCTCGATACAGAATTCCCCAGTTTCTGGTTCTTTAGCAACAGTGGCAGTCAGCCCTGCCGCAGAGGAGGACTTGCCAGATGTGTAGACAGATCTAGGAACGATACCAGAAGCGTATCTGCAAGCGGGTAACCATTATTTTTAACTACTTCAAGCAGTGTCAACCTCAGGGATTGCAGAATTAGAAACAGAAACAAACAGAAATTTAAAAAATTTAAAAAAAATGTCATACTTCAGGAACTGAGATTTGGCACAGCTGGGATCTCCAACTACACAAACATTGATGTCCCCTCTCAAGTTGATGCCTTCATGAGTAAGTTTGTGGACACCACCCAAGAGCATGAGCAGGATTGCTCGCTTTATATCTTGATGACCAAAAACAGTTGGGCCAATGCTATCAACCAGCTTATTGAAGAAATCAGGGGTATTTCTCATTCTTTGGATTTCATCTAGCTCTTCAGTCTGTTTGTTAAAATGAAGTCAGCGAGATGTAGAATTTGATTGATTTTTTCAAGTACACAAGGAATCATCTAAATCAAATACTCAGAATCCTGAAATCACATAACATCAGCTTAATGGAAAAAAAAATCCCAGCTTATTTGTAAATCCTTATCTGCAAATTGCATCTTTACCTTAAGCAGATCGAACATTTACACATGCCAAGTCCAAACAAAATGGCATAGTTAGAAAGAAATTCTAAGTAAGCCCAAAGTAAAGACATGAATGTAATTTTATCTCAATAGGGGAGGAAAAGATATTTATAAATTTAGATGGGAAGTAACATGAACTAACTGTAATTGAAAATCTCATAATCACATCTCAGGCAAATAGGAACTATACTAAAAGAACTAGAAATTCTTGAACAAACCATGAAATGATGTTGGTCATCTTCATCAGCATCCTTCTTTCTATTTCTAATGTCAGCATCCCTTCTACCATCAGCAATCTAAACAAGCAAGCAATGATGAAACATAGGTCACTTGAAGACAATCATTGGTCATCACATGATCCAACTTAAAGGATTGCCAATAATAACCCATCCTATTAACCAACCTGAACTGAATTGGCAATGAAAGCAAGGCGGTAGGAGAGATCTCTCACTCCCAATGACCGAAGACCCCTCACACCTTCATGTCCAACAGCAGAGGTGTTGCGTTGAGCAGCTTCTCGTCGACATTCTGCTCTCTCCCCGGGAGAGGCCAATGCCAATATGTCTGGTATGACTACCACAGTACCCGTGAAAATGACCCTGTTAGTGTACACAGTATGAAGCACATTAATGAGCCATAAACAACCATCTGATATTTTATAAGTAAAAGCAAAAAAATTAAAAATAATAGTCTATAGGAAAAACAGAAAAAGAAATAATACAGATGGAGTCAATGGGAATCCAGATGAGGGTAATATCTTACGTGTCTCCTGCCCTAGCCTGTTCAACAATGTCGTGGCGGAGAATAACATCTAATGATCTGGGCAAGGATCCAGCAGGAATCTCTTTGGAAGTCTCCTGCATTCTCACCCTCTGCCAATCAGCAAACTTGCTTTCTTGACGTAGCAATGCCCATCTCATTCTATTTGAACAGGTTGCATTCACGCAGATTGTGGGCTAGAACCGAAAAATACAATAAAAATTGTTGCCGGAAATGAAAATTCACCCACAAAATATATATGCCAACTAGAGAATCCTCAGATTTAAAGGGCAAAAAAATTAAGTAAGAAGACAAGTAAATACACATAACAACTAACCTCAGTATATTTGAATTGCTGCTCAACGTTCTTGATGACACTGCCACATTCCAGGCACTTAAAAGTTCCTTGGAGAAGCTCAGGTCGAACTTCACTCGTTCGAGTCACCACTCCTGTAACTGACACTAGTCTCCCGATTTCTGCTGTGGTCAACTCTCTCAACCTGCGCTCCAGAATTACATACATACGTACACACAGTTTATAGGTAATATGATTGGGCACATTTATCACAAATAATGATAATCGAGCGGCAAATGGCGCCACTAGGAACAATTAACGCAACCTGAACTCAACTCTCTCCACCTAACTACATAAAATTTTAAATGAATTGGTAACTAAAAGGTGATCAAAAAAAGAATATTACCGCTTAGAAAAAGGGATGTTGAAGAAAGCAATATTGATGTCTTTGTTAGGATTATCATCCGAAATAAAAGTCGGGTTTTGCTCCATCACGAATCTCTTGCAGGCATTCTTCAAATACGGCTCGAATCTACCAAAACCCAGAAATCACAATTCACAATCATCATAACACTCATAAACAATCAATTATCATTACTATAATCAATCAATTAGATTTTTTTTTTAAATGAAAGAACCTTAAATACTCATCGGCAATGGCCTTTTGAAGAACATCGTTATAGCGCATAACGTGAGAGAAATCAATGAACATGGTGGTGGATTCGTTGGTTCTCATTGTCTCAATTTCGGCCTCGTAATACGCCTCTCCCCCATCTAATCTAAAACTGCCCACATCATAATTATGCAGCCAAAAAAATCAAGATCACCATTACCATTCATCAAAATCCCTCAAGATTACAATTTTAACACAAAATTAAAAGGGAATAATAATAAATAAACTAAAAACTAACCTCTTTAGAAATTCCAAGAAAATGTTCTCGACTCTCACTGCTTTCTCGTCCACCAAGTACCCACCAAACGCCTCCATTTTTGCTTTCTCTTACTCACTGAACTGGAAACCCTAATTTCAAACAACTAGCAAACACTAATTCATTCACTCTTATCTTGTGGTTGTAGGTCTCTATGTGGCGGGAAAATAATCATGGCATTCCCGCCAACGAAAAATGGCCTGATATTGGTCCGGGCCTCATCTCTGCTCAATTGGACCTTTTGGGTTGTCTGTTATATGTATTTGGGCTTCATCATCACGATTCTTAAATTATTATTATTATTATTATATATATATATATAAAATATTCTTTTTGAACTATCAAATACTTATAAATTTCATTTTTTATTTATATAATATTATTTTTAAAAAGCTTTTTTTTTTTACAAAATGTATTACCAAATGAGCCCGTCGTCATTTTCTTATATTCCATCATCTTACACTTTGAAATTAATCGGTATAGGTGTTTTATACTTTTTGGTTGAAAATTTGCTACTTGTACTTGAAATAAGTAGTATAGTATCCGAGTTTAATAATTATACAAGTAAAATTATAAATTGATACAGAATTATCAAGAATTATGATTTGGAATGTTTTATTTTTAAGAATTTACTTTTTGTATGCATATTAACACCCAACAGGGGTGGTACACATGGGACGAAATCAAATTTGGGACTTGTTTGAAATTATTGTTAGAGAGATTGAAAAGTAATTTTAAAAAAAATTAAGAGTTAACTTTTGTGTTTGGAAAAATAATTTTAAATTTATTTTTAACAAAATCATTCCCTCCTATAATAAATTTTAAAAAGTAGTGAGAGAATTTTTTTTCAATTTTTTATTTTGAGAATCAATTTTAATTTTAGAGAGGATTCTAATTTTATCATCATACAAATAAAAAAAACAAAATTAATTCATTACAAATTAGTTAATTCCAATTCTACTAAAATAAAAATAAAATCATTAAAATTTAACTTAAATTAAACTTTATTTTATGTCTCCTCTTGTTTCTTCTCTAATAATAATAACAACAACAACAACAATAAATAAATAAATAATAAATCTTAAAATTATTTCTATGTATGCAAAACTATTGTTGTTGTTATTATTTTTATTATTGTTATTATTGCTACGCTCATCATGATCATATATATATATATATATATATGTTCAAAATCCATTTTAATCATATAAATTTTTACAATATTACAACGACAGAAGTTACCAAATGAATATAAATTACTTTTAAATTTTACAACACTTTTAAAAATATAATGAACCAAGTGCTTGACTGCTTTTATTTATAATTGATTATTTCTCAAGCACAATTAACAATAGTTATTTTAAAAACTACAACAATCCCAGACTAGCCCCGGCCCTTAATATCATACGAGGCTAAAATGTTATAATTGAAAGCTAGATGGGTTAAATTAGTACATATTCTATTTTTAGGTGCTAAAATGTCAAACTCTCAACTAATAGAGGTTAAATTCAAAAATGTATAGGGGGCTGGTATCATAAAAACCACTTAATTGTCTTCTTTTTTCCCCCTACAAAATACATAATAATTTTTATTACATAAAAAATGAACCATATGGTTCTTTACTCTATATAAGCGAGATTCTTTAAACTTCTTCAAAAAAAAAAAATTACCAATCAAATTATTTGACACCACATTATTCTATTAGTATTTAAATATGAGTTATGATATCACTTATATTGTAAAGTTAGAATATAAAATGGGTATTTTGCTTAAGACCCTTTGGAACTGGTGTTGAAAGGAAAAAAAATTGATTTTAAGAAATGCATTTTAGGATACCATTTTTAAAAATATTTATTCTGAAAAATAGTCTAAAAAAATCTACACATAAAAAGAATAAAAAATTACTAACTTAAATAAATAATTTATCTTTTAAAAAAAATGCATATTTATGGGCTAGATTAGGCCTTAGATTTAGTTAACGGGTATAAAACAATCACGTATCAACTTGTGGGCTTCAACAATCTAAGTTCAACCTACATTTTTTTTTTGGTTTAAATATATTTACTCTTTAGTCTTTTATTTTAACAAGTTATACGAGGTATATAGATAATTTCGCCTTACAAAAGAAGTTTTCACTTATTTTCTCTGAACTAAAGTAAGTAATTTAGTTGTAATCACATTTCTTCATTGTATTTTCAAGTTTCACAACCGTTTTCGTTGTTGTTAATGGTGCTTTTGCTTTAGTACCTAGTGGTGTCGGATTGTATTTTCTGTTAGACTATAAATTTAGAGAATGTACTTGCAAAATACACCACCTTAGACCTTAATAACAATCATGTTCCTGTCACTAGTGTGGAGGAGTCCATTCATGCTAGAACATTGCAAATCTCTATTTCACTATAGGGCAAGGTCTTATGCTCCAAACCGATTAATAGGGTGACGTTCATATCTGTAATGTATATATTATAGCGTACAACAAAGCCCTTCACTATTTAAGTGGTTAGTTTAGGTCAAAATTTTGGAGATGGTACTTATGCGTCATTCTGTTTTGTATAAATATTTATTGTTTAATAACTATACAATAAATATTTTAATAAGATTATTAATATTTATTATATGGTATTTAACTTGTTATTTTTTAGACATTGTAGATCTAAAAGAGTTTAAATTTGATTTGATGAAGTTTAGGTCAGCTTCTAAGAGTTAAAACATTGTCTGAAATTGGACAAAGACTTAAAAATATATTAGTATTGACATAATTGTAAAAAGTTTCAAATGATGCTAAGAAATGTTATTATGTAGTATGTTCTCGAAAACATCATTCTTGATCTATAGTTATCGATACGGATTGATTGGTATACCTTTTTCGGATCACTTTGTGTTTATATATAGATTGTTTAGACAATTAGTTTTAGCAGGTCGTGGGCTTAATGGAAGTTAGTATAAGCATACAACTATTTCGTGAGAAATAGGTACTAAACAGACTCACGATGACCTCCAATAGACATCCTATAAAGTTGTCAATAGAAAGTCTTATTGAGTTGAAAAGTATACATGGTCTTTTGACATGAGCGCCATAGTGGCTTATGAGTAATCCATCATACTTTAATTTTATGCATGTCAAATACCTTCTATGGTCAGACCTCTATGTATTGTTAGATATGGTCCGATGCTCATAGAATATGGTGTACATAGATATGAGATCTGTCAGCTTATATGGGTGAGTTGTATATCATAATGCTTTGAGATTGTATTTTAGAAAGTCTTATGACTACAAACATAAACTCTAAAAAAGAGTTTTCGTAGTATTAAACAATATCGTAAAGACGTTTAGAGATATTGTTTACGTAAATAGAAATCTTAAGATAAGTTCATGGTCGAGGATATAAAGATTTGACAGTAATGATCTGTGTCTTTGCTCTTTCGGGATATAGTGATAGGGATTATACGTATACGGTTAACCTTAACTTATATGATTCAACGCTCTATTTTATAATATCCATAACGTGTAGGAGGCATCATTCACAGACTTACAAAAGAGTTCTGTAAGACAAACAGATGTGAACCTAGAGAATTTCACAGTATGAAGTGTACTTCTAAAGAATTTGGATAGTGGACTAGGTCGAATAGTTTAATCCGAAAAATTTTCAAAAAGTAAAATTTGTTTTGGAATTTCTCGAGAAGTATATATGTCAAGGTTTAAGTGTTAAAAATATTAATTAATTAACTAGCAATTGTTATTAACCAATTGAAAGTTGACACATGGCATGAACCATAGCCATTTGTGTGACAAGTGGCATTTGCATGGAAATGAATGCTTGACAAAATGGCAAAGGCATTTGGCTTGGTACATGTAATGCATGAAGGACATGTGTACTTATAAAAGTCAAACTATTTAAAAGCAAACGAAATTGTTTCATTTATGGTAGTTGCAAAATAGGCCAAAGGAAAATACTTTGAAGTTGTTTCAGTTAGGTCCCTAAAGCTTATTTTGGCCAATTTGTTTAGAGAGAAAACTAGCTCAAGTGTTGAGTCAATTCAAATCATGCTAGAAATTAAACAATACTATGATTCTAGATTCTTATTCTCATTCTCGCTAGTTATTATAAATTAGAATTGTTCTTTGATTCACTTTTGTGTGAGACCTGGAATTGATTATACACTTAATCGTCTTCAATGGAAAGTTCTAAAATTGTTAATATAACAAGACTTCAATTAAGTGTCTAGGAAATTAGATTTCATTCTGTTGCACAATAAATGTATAACATGCATTATTTGATTAAGTGAATATACATTCACATGCATTCACCCATTAGGCAATCCTACAGAAACTTATTTGTTATTTACTTTCACTATACTATTGATTGTTGGAGAGTCCTTGCGTTATTTAAATAGCTTAATAGTATTAGAAATTCCTTGTGGCTTTGGTAGATTTTTAGATTTAGCTTTTAATTAAGTGTCATTTTGTGTTTAATTGTATGGCTTACCCTGATTTTAATGCATAAAGCCATTGGAAGGAAACTTGGCTCTTTAATTGGCAATGTTGAAGAAATAGATAAAAGGGCCAATGGTGAATGTCTTGATAAGTACTTAGCGTTAGGGTTTTAGTTAATCTTGATAAATCTTTAAAGTCTACACTGCATGTTAACTTACCAAGTTCTAGAGAGATTGCCACCATTTTACTTGAGTATAAACAATTGCCTGATTTATCCTTTGTGTATGGCTTCTTTGGTCACTTAAAATGAGAGTGTCCTCAACATACTGCTTTCACATCTTAAGGAAACAATCAATTGTATGGTACATGGAGAAGGGCTAGTTTTGCTCATAGACTTTATAGTTAGAGTTCTAAAAGATCTAAGTCGGGAGATTTGCTCTTTTCAAAAACTCCTAATCAGATAGCGTGTGATGCAGTTATGACTCTTAACATTGACATCCAATCGGATCACACCATAAGAAAGGATTTGAGGAAGACCTATTAGACTTTTGGACCAACTAGAAATGGAGAATTTAGATTGGTAACCTCAGGTAGCCTTACCAACTCTATCTATAAAATGAGTTTATAGCAAATTCGAATCTAAAAACCAAGGACTTGATCAAAATATTGAGTTAGAAATCTCAAAATATGTATTATGTCAACCACATCTTGTATTGGGCCATATTTATCTCAGTCAAAATAGAATACTAACCTTGGAAACATTGTATTTCTATTCATGGAAGCCGTTCCTCCTTATACTAATTGTACTAAAGAAAATATTAATCTCTTTGTAAGTTTAATATCCAATATGGCCGTCGTTATAACAAATCCTTAAAGGCTAAAAACCCTTTATTCAATATTACGACTAGTCCTCTTCATAAAGTTTAAATTTTGGATGATTTCAACTTTCAATCAGATTCTCATGCAACAAGTGGACAGAAAAAGCAAAGGGGTAGCAAATGCATAGAAATGGAAAAATACCCTATAGGGCCTGCCCTGAATGAGACAGAAATAAAAGTAATTTTTGTAAAAATAAAATGAAGCATAAAAAAAAATTATTTCTCAAATTTTTAATGAGGTGGGAATGAGATTAAACCTCTATGCCATGTCTTCACCCCGTTTTCTATGAATATATTAAATATAAGTTTTTAGTATATATTTTATATTAAATAATTTATCACTTTTTTATTTATAATTTATATCAACCAGGACATGCTTTAATAATATATTCTTATTAATAAAAAGAAAATATATAATAAAAATCTCTTAAATCTATTTTTTGTTTTTGTTATAAATGACAAAAAGACTTTTATTTTTTAGTAGGGTGGTAATTTATTTTAACAAAAATATGAAGTAATTAATAAAAAATTCAATGATACTAGGCACTAGAACTTTACTAAACCTAGGGCTCTGATATCACTCACCGTCCTAAACCTAAGACTCTGATAACACTTGTTACGCCAAGAAGCGTTCAATCAACAATTAGCAATGTTACCCATTGTTATGCAGAATACAATTTTTGAATAACCGAAACACAACTAACCAATAATGCTAGCAATAGGATATAATATCATAACGAGGCAACTAACTATCATCCAACCATCATGTGCAAAATAAGAAGAACACCAAATTTAATGAGGTTCAATAATGTTACCTACGTCATCGGGAGCCACTGAAACAAATCCACTATCTTCAAAGAGAAGTTACAAAGTTTTGGGTCACAATACAAAATTTTAAATTATTGGGTCAAACTATAAATACTCAAATAGTATGGTCAATAATATAATTATTCAAATAATAAGGTATTACTACAAATGCCCAAAATAAAGAAAAAATTAAATTCATACAAACTTCAGGGGCTTAAATGAAAAATTCTTGAACTATGAGGTTCTAAAAAAAGATCCTACAAATTGAGAGGGGAAAAAAGAATTATCCAAAAAGTACAACAAATAAAAAAGATGGCTTTATCTTATATAAGCCCAACCAAGCTACCCTAATGCCATCTCCCACCAATGTGGGATTGGCTCTAATTTGTATGTAAGCCAATTTCAACAAATCTCCACCTTGGCAAATATGCCAATTATCTACAAAGCTTCATTTATTTTTCCCAAAATTCCCTATCCAAATGAAACTCCTCCAAATTTGAGCCCAATTGCTCCATCAAACTCAAACTATATTGATCAAGTCCAAACAATGACTGAACTTGAACGCTGTCGCCACCTTAGTCAACATATCTGCGGGATTCTCGATAGTCCCAATCTTCTGAAGTAAGATTCTTCATTCACTAATGATCTCCTGTACAAAATGATATTGAACATCAATATACTTTATTCGAACATGGTATACTGGATTCTTCGCTAAATGAATAACACTTTGACTATTAGAATAAACAGGAATCTTCTTCTGACTAATTTCCAACTCATCTAGCAATCTATATAACTAAATAGCTTCCTTCGCAACCTCTGTAACTACCATGTACTCTACCTCTGTAGTAGATAAAGCAACTGCAGACTGTAAAGTAGACTTTTAACTCACAAGAACTCTTGCAAGAGTAAACACATAACCAGTTGTTAACTGACTTTTATCCAAATCACCAGCATAATCAGAATCAACATAACTGACAGCACATTGATCACATGTATCATTGCTCTCAAAGACTAAGCCAACATCTACGGTCTTTAATAAATCCCGTAGAATCCATTTCACAGTTTATCAATGTCCTTTACCAGGATCATGCATATATCTGCTTACTATTCCAATTGTATATGAAATGTCGAGTCGCGTACACATCATAACATACATCAGGCTACCAACTACATTAGCATATGGAATTCGAGACATATACTCACATTTCTTATCTGTACTAAGAGATATAGATGCCCTAATTTTCATATGAGAAGCAAGTGGGGTACTTATAGGTTTTGACCCTTCTGAAATACCAAAACGTTGTAATACCTTCTTTAGATATTGCTTATGAGTCAAATAAACTTTGCCTCATTTTCTGTCTTTACTAATCTCTGTGCCTAGTATCTTTCTAGCTTCACCCAAAATTTTCATCTCAAACTCTCAATTCAACTGAATCTTTAATTTTTCAATTTATTCAACATTCGTTGAAACTATCAACATGTCATCGACGTACAAGAGTAGATAAATGAAAGACCAATCATGTAGCCTCTGAAAATACATACAATGATCAAATTTGCTTCTTGTGTACCTCTGACCTATCGTAAACCAATCAAACCGCTTATAATACTACCTCGATGATTGTTTCAAACTATAAAGCGATCTTTTCAGTTTGCAAACTAATTTTTCCTTACCAGCAACTTTGAATCCTTCTGGCTAAGTCATATAGATTTCCTCTTCCAAGTCACCATATAAAAATACAGTTTTTACATCGAGTTGAACTAGTTCCATATTTAACTGAGCTACCAAAGTTAATAAAATTCTAATAGAAGAATGCTTCACAACTGAAGAAAATACCTCATTATAGTCAATTCATTCCCTCTGTGCATAGCCTTTAGCCACTAACCTTATCTTGTAGCGAACATCTTTCTTGTAAGGAAATCCATCTTTCTTTGTATATACTCATTTGCAGCTAATTGTCTTTTTACCTTTCGATAGTTGAGTTAGCTCTTAAGTTTCATTCTTCTGAAGAGACTGTATCTCTTCCTCAATAGTTGTCTTTCACTGATCAACTTCTGAATAGCTGACTATCTCTGTATAAGTGGAAGGAACATCATCATCTAGAACTGGAAGTGCATAGGCCACTATATCAACAAATCGAGCAAGTCTTTGAATCTCTCGTCTTTGCCTATTTACTATAATAGATTCTTGTTGTTGTTAAGGTTCCTGAGTAGAACCTTCTCCATCATCTCCCAAAACTACCTCTGTCATAGGAGTACCATTATCTATCTCTACAGATCTAATCGCGTTCAATGTGATTGTTTCTAACTCTACTTACTGCTGAGTACGCTCCACCTGTTGTAGAGTACTATTCACTATTGTCTTGTTTTCTGATTTCTTCAAAATAGAAGACTCATCAAATGTTACATCTCTACTGGATATAATCTTCTTTGAACTCAGACATCAAAGACGATATCCTTTCACTATTGAAGAAAATCCCAAGAAAATTACTTTCTTGGCTCTGTAATCTAGCTTTGATTCTTTCATATGATAATATATAGTAGAACCATATATATTTAAAGAATCATAATCATAAACAGATTATCCAGACCAAACCTCAAATAGAGTTCTATCACTAATAGTAACTGACGGTAGATGATTAATGAGATAACACGCATAAATCACAGCCTCAGTCTAAAATTCCTTATCCAATCCTGCATTGGACAACATACACCGAACTTTCTCTAATGTCTGGTTCATGCATTCTGCCACCTCATTCTACTGTGATGTACTTCTTATAGTAAAATGACATACAATACCCTCATCTTGACATAATTTCAAGAACTGATCACTGCAATACTCACCATCATTGTCTGTTCTGAGATGCCTGATTTTTCTGCCTGTTTGTGTCTCAACCATCTTTTTTCAATTAAGGAAAGCATTAAGTACATCATTTTTAGATTTCAAAACGTACAGCCAAGTTCTTCTGAAAAAGTCATCAACAAAAATAACATAGTAACACATACCTCCCATAGATGTAGTCTAAGAAGGTCATCATACATTTGAGTGAACATAATCAAGAATACCCTAACTATTATAAATAGTGGTGCTAAACTTCACTCTCTTCTACTTTCTTAGAACACTATGCTCACAAAAATCTAGCTTACAAGCCTTCACACATTTCAATAAACCTTTTTTTCACTAAACTGAATAAGGTTTTCTCACCTGCATACCTTAACCGCATATGCCATAATCTAATGATCCCTAAATCTGCATCATTATCAAAAACCATGGTCGCTGATCCAATCATTGTATTGTCATTATAGTAATACAAGTTGTTCCTCCTGGTGCTTTTCAAAGTTACAAGAGCACCTAAAGTGACCCTCAAAATTCTATCTCGTATAGATAAAATACAACATTTAGATTTCAAGGCTCCTAAAGAGATGAGATTCTTCTTCAACTTCGGTGTATACCGAACCTCTATTAGAACTTTAGCTGATCTATCGTTATATCTCAACCGGATTTAACCTATCCCAGCAATATTGTAACTATCATTATTGCCCATATATACAACTCCACCATTAAGCTCTTTAAAATTAAAGAACCAATATGGACATATATGATAAGTACAACCCGAATTCATAATCCATTCATTAGAACGAGACGTGGATGAATGACCACTTAAACAAAAATCTGACACGCTATTATCACTTACGCTCTCAACAACACATGCATAAAAAATAAACATGTCTTTTTCTTTCTTTTTCAACTTCGAACAATCTTTCTTCCAATGCCTTTTCTCCCGACAAAAAGCACACTCACCTTTTTCTACTCTACCCCTCGACTTAGGTTTTTTCCTTTTTCTTGGTTTTCTACTCTAACTACGTCTTTTCACTGTCAATGTTTCTACTGACTCATCCCTGTTCTTTCTGATCCTCTCTACAGATTTCATAGTTTGTAAAAAAGGAATAAACTTCTTTAAATAATAATTTATCCTTCCCATGGATAAGAGTAATATATAAATGATCTAATTCATCTGAAAGAGAACCAATCAATAATATAGTCTTTATTTCATCTTTAAAGGTTTCCTCTAAATTTAATAAATCAGCAATTAACTTATTAAATTCATCAATATGAGAACTGATACTCATAGCTGGTCTTAACTAAAGATGAAACAATCTCTTGAATTGATACAGTCGGTTCTTATTGGTTTTCTTTATATATTTGTTCTCTAAAGCCTTCCACAATGCATTGGCAGACTTTTCTCAAATGAACTGATACTTCTGCTCTCTACGCAGACAAGAACGAATCAACCCACAAGCTTTTATATTAAGCTTGTTCCAGTCTGTCTCCTTGATATCTTCTGGTTTTGTTTCTTCTAGAATTATATCCAAGTCTTGCTGACATAATCCGTCCAACACCTCACTCTGCCATAAGTCAAAATTATTCCAGCCATTAAATTATTCTAGAATTATATCCAAGTCTACGCAGACAAGAACGAATCAACCCACAAGCTTTTATATTAAGCTTGTTCCAGTCTGTCTCCTTGATATCTTCTGGTTTTGTTTCTTCTAGAATTATATCCAAGTCTTGCTGACATAATCCGTCCAACACCTCACTCTGCCATAAGTCAAAATTATTCCAGCCATCAAATTTTTTCACATCTATTTTTACACTAGACACTGTCATTGTCCTCATCGATGTAAACGATGATGACGCCGTAGCTACCTCACACAAATAAGCTCGATACACAATATCACAAATAGTCAAGCTCTACTCAACAATTATATCCAACAACTAGCAGTCCAAATTCAACAACCCAGAATAGTAGTAAGTGCTCAACAAAAAATAGCCATTCATCGTCCTAAACCTGGGGCTCTGATACCACTTGTTACGCCAAAAAGCGTTCAATCAATAATTAGCAATGTTACCAATTGTTATGGGGAATATAATTTTTGGATAACCGAAACACAACCAACCAATAATGCTAGTATTAGGATATAATATCACAATAAGGCAACCAACTATCATCCAACCATTATATGCAAAATAGAATGAACACCAAATTTAACGAGGTTTGGTAATATTACTTACGTCCGCGGGTGCCGCTAGAACAAATCCACTATCTTCAAAGAGAAGTTACAAAGTTTTAGGCCACAATACAAATTTCTAAACTATTGGGTCAAACTGTAAATACCCAAATAGTATGGCTAATACTGTAATTACCCAAACAATAAGGTATTACTACAAATGCCCCAAATAAAAGAAAATTTTGAATTCTTACAAACTTCAAGGCCTTAAATGAAAAATACTTGAACTATGAGGTTCTCAAAAAGAGATTCTATAAATTGAGAGGGGAGAAGAGAATTATCTAAAAAGTATAATAAATAACAAAAATAGTCTTATCTTATATAAGTCCAACTAAGCCACCCCAATATCATCTCCTATTAATGTAGGACTGGCTCTAATTTACATATAAGTCAATTTCAACAACTCTTGCCAAAGTGCAGGTCTGTTGGTATCTATGATTTGCTTATGTTAAAATGTTCAAGGATTGGGCAATACTTGAACATTTTGAGTCTATCCCAGCTAATATAGTACCATTGTCAGGATTTAGTTACCATTATTTAGATTTAGTTTTTCTTTTTGAAACCATTTCCTATAAAAAGCAAATAGATGACTCACAAGTTAAATTTGGTTTTATTGAAAAGCTTGTTATTGAATGAATAGAGCAGAGCAGCAACATTGCACTGCTATGTTCTAATACTATTGAGGTTAACCTTATACCCTAGTCATGCTTCTATATTGATGTTTCTGTTTCTTCACATAGGGGTAAATTATAGCGGTTCATGAGGATCTATAGGCACCTAGAGGCTAGTCAAAGAATTCATACTTGAACTTTGCTTCTACACTTATATGGTTTATCTAATATTTTGTGGATTTATTATTGGAATTTTAATGAGATACTTGATGCCAAGGGAAAAGAGGGTGCTAGAAGAAGGCTATAATACTTACTGAAGAATTTTTGGCAAGCATTAAATTACTGTAGCTTAATGGATATAGGGTTCACAAGCCTTCCTTATACATGTTGTAATGGTTATGGAACAGAGGAAATTATTCTATAAGGGTTTGATGTTGTACATGATATTAGTTGGCAAACTTTTTTCTTAACTCTTTGGTAAAACATCTTAACTTCTAGATTTTTTACCATTGACCATTACTACTCATGATCCATAGCCCTAGTGGACATCAACCGATCTAGCATCAAAGAAGGACATTAAGTAGATTTTAATTTAAGGAAGCATAGGCAGATTGAAAGAGTAAAAGACCACATCAGCACAACTTAACAGATAGCCACTTGTTGCTTTTAGAGTTTGTAAGAGTTTGTTATGAGATTGTTAGTTTGTTATGAGATTATTAGTTTGTTAGGAGTTTCCCGCCAAAAAATAAATCTTGTGTAAGCTGTTACAACTGCAATTACGTGTATAAAAAGGATAATGTTCACTGTATCAATTCATTCAAGAAAGCATCAATAAATTGAAGTATTCATTTCTTTTTCGTTCCTTCTCATTTTTTTTCCTAATCTGTTTTTTGTTTTCTGTTTGGTTTACCAGAAAGTTTAACTTTTCTGGAAAATCAATCTTACAGTAAGATTCATAGAAATCTTTCATGGTATCAGAGCCACAATGGCTAACTCCTCAAATATTAATCAATCACAAACCTCAAACCTAAACATTCAAATGAATACTCTTGCAATCAGATTTAGCAGCAGCTTCAATTTCTCAAATATTATAAAACTAGACAATAATAATTTTCTGCTGTGGAAATCTCAGGTTCTTGCTTGCACCCGAGGCAATGATCTTGAAGATATTTTGATTGAAGAAAAATCTTGTTGTAGTAAATTCTTGATTCGATGTAAAGAAAGATCTAAGGCTATACAAGAGTTGAATCCACTATATCAACTATGGAAGAGACAAGATTCTCTATTTATAAGCTAGTTGTTTGCTTCTATGATAGATTCAATAATGAGTTATGTGATATAATGCAAAAGTTCCTTTGAAATCTAGAAACATGTTGATCGCATGTTTGGTAGCCAGTCACTGGCCAAGCTTACTCAACTCAGGTCACAACTTCAAACAATTAGAAAAGGAAAGATGTCGATGAATAACTACTATATGAAAGTCAAGCAAATAGTTGATAACTTGACTATGGCAGGAAAACCTGTCAAAGATCAGGATTTGATATCTTATCTCCTTGCTGGCCTTAGATCAGAATATGATCAGTTGCTTTACTTGTGTCAATTAGATCTGATAAGCTAAGTCTTGTTGAAATTTATTCTATTCTTATGAGTTAGGAATGGAGAATAGAATTAAAAAATACTGCATCTAGTGATCATATATTAGTAAATTTGGTAAATGTTGGGAACAAGCAATGGTTTAAAAGTGGATATGGAATAAACAAAGGTACTGAAAATTTTGCTAATCAAAATTTTCAGAATCAAAACTTTTAAAACAATCAAGGCAAAGGAAAGGGAAAGTAGTTCAATAGAGGCCGAGGGAACAATACTACAAAGATCATGTGTGAAATTTCTCTCAAACCTGGACATGGAGCTTTAAAGTGTTGGCATAGGTTTAAGGAAGATTTTGTACCAACTTTACCTCAAACACAACCAGTTGTCAATGATCAAGCACAGAATCAATCTGTAGCATTCATAGCAAAACCAGCAGAAGAGGGAAAAGTTGATCTTAACTGGTATTTGGATAGCCGAGCAACTAATCATGTTGCAAGTAGCACCAATAACATGTCAGCAAGGAAAAAATATATAGGTACTGAAAATATTGTTGTTGGTAATGGAAATAAATTACAGATTTTGCATATTGGTGATTATTTATTTGACACTTTTCATCCTCAAACACAGTATATTAAACTCAGAAATGTTCTCTATGTGCCTAAAATGACCAAAACTTTAATCAGCATTTCTAAACTTACCTCAGATATGAATTTAACTGCAGTATTCACTAATGATTATTGTGTGATTAAGATGTGAAATGGAGAGTTCTACTCAGAGGCAATGCTAAAGAAGGGTCGCATCAGCTCAATAACAAAGCCTACTCAAAATTCTCAGCCTATACAGTTACAAAGAATACAAAAAAGTGTCAGTCTCTTTTAGTCTCCTTATTTGTTAATTGTAACATAAATAACTCAGTTCTTGATGTCAAGACTGATAAAATCAGCCATGTAGTTTTCATGTCTAGTAATAACCAGAAGCAAATAAATATCTGCTACAAAAGATTTGGTCATCCAAATGTAGATGTGTTGAGATAGATACTTTTCAGTTGTAATATACAAACTTCTGTCAATAAAAACTTTTCTTTCTGTAATGCTTGTCAACTTGGTAAGACTCATAGGTTACATTTCTATTCAACAGAAACCAATTCAAAACAACCACTGAAAATCATGCATATTGATGTTTGGGGGCCAACACACACACTCTCTGATGATGGATTCAGATATTACATAAGCTATGTTGATGATTTCAGCAGATTCACTTGGATATACCCAATGAAACTAAAGTCAGAAGCCTTGTCCATATTTAAACATTTTCACAATCACATTGAAAGACTCTTTAACAGGAAAATAAGAGTTATACAGTCAGATGGTGGTGGAGAGTTTAAAGCATTCACTAATTGCTTAAGCCAACTAGGGATTACACATAGGTTCTCTAGTCCATACACTCATCGTCAAATTGGAAAAATGGAGAGAAAATACAGACACCTAGTTGAGACAGGGCTGACATTACTAGCTCAATGTAATATGCCAATCCATTACTAGTGGGAAGCTTTCTCCACTGCTACCTTTCTTATAAACAGAATGCTATTAAAAGTCCTAACCTTCAAGTCACCTTTTGAATTGATCTTTAACTAGAAATCATATTATTGTTTCATAAAAACCTTTGGTTGTAGTTGTTTTCCATACCTTAGACCTTATAACAACCATAAGTTGAGTTTTCACATAAAAATGTGTGTTCATTGGGTCTAGTAGCCAGCATAAGGGCTACAAATGTCTTAATGCAAAAGGTACAATATTCATTGCAAAACATGTAAAGTTCAATAAAGAAGATTTTTCTTTCCAAACTGATAAATCATTCGCAGGCCTAGATTCTTCTATAACAAGCAGCACACCAAAAGTTATTCTTTCTCATAGCCCTTTTTTCAATTGTCACTCAGACCTATCCCTTTCTTGTGCCATTTTTCAATGCTGATACAAATCCTAATTTAGCTCAGGTCTCAGAAGTAAATAACTACTTCAGCACATCACGTAATCACTCTCCTCTTCAACCTGCTTCACAGAATACACAAACCCACGATAATAAACCAAATATACCACATAACATACACTTACCACAATCTTCTGAAACAAGCACACAACAACCAGCTACCTTACCAGTATCACCACCAATAGCAAGATCTGTAATTATAAAAAATCAGTGATGACACGATCCAAACATGGGATCTTTAAGGCCAAAATTTTGGTTGCAAAAATAGATGATAGCATACCAACAACTGTGTCAGAAGCTGCTAATACCTCATTGAAAAATTGCTATGTTAGAAGAATACAAAGCATTAACCAACAACCAGACCTGGACATGGTTCCTTATCAACCTAATTACAATGTGGTTGGTAACAAATGGGTTTTTAGAGTGAAAAAGAACCCAAATGGTAGTATATCAAAGTATAAGGCCAGACTAGTAGCCAAAGTTACCATTAAAATGCTCGGGTTGATTTTCATAGACCTTTAATCCAGTTGTCAAGGCTAGCACCATCAGATTTATCATCAATCTAGCTGTCACAAAAGATTGGATACTGAAACAAATAAATGTTAATAATGCATTCTTTAATGGTGAACTGATAGAGACTATCTACATGACTCAGCCAGAAGGTTTTGTGGTAGCGGATTAAAAGTCATATATTTGTAAATTGCAGAAGGCTCTATATGGACTAAAACAAGCCCCATGGGCTTGGTATGATAAGCTCAGAACAACATTATTAGAATGGGGTTTCTACAACATTAAGTCTGATACCTCAGTGTTTGTTCAGTTTAATAACACAGCACCACTCATTATTCTAATGTATGTAGATGATATAGTTGTTACAGGTGAAGATCCAGTAGCTGTGCAATCAGTCATGCAGAAAATGAATAAGTAATTTGCCTTGAAGGAGCTTGGGGATCTTACATACTTTTTTGGTATTGAGTTTACAAAGATTGAAAATAGCCTACATCTTTGTCAAACTAAGTACATTAATGATTTACTTCAAAGAACACATATGGCAAAAGTTAAGAGTTGTCCAACCCCTACGAGTTTCGGATTAAAGCTGACCACATTCTGTGATAATAACTTTTCAGATGGTACCTTATACAGAAACATAATTAGGGCTTTGCAGTATTTGACTCTCACTAGGCTTGAGATCACTTTTGCAGTAAATAAACTTAGCCAATTTTTATCCTTGCCTATAATAACCCATTAGCAACATTGCAAGAGGCTATTGCGATATCTTCAAGGGACCAAACATCATGGACTGCTATATTCACCTGGTGATGCTCTTACATTAGTGGCTTTTACAGATGCAGATTGGGCAACAGACTTGGTAGACAGAAAATTGTATAGTGGGTACTATATCTTCTTGACTGTGAACTTCATTTCTTAGAGCTCCAAAAAGCAAAGAGTGATAGCTCGGTTTAGCGCAGAGTCTGAATATAAATCTTTGGCTCAGGTGGCTGCTGAAATAATATGGTTGCAGTCATTGTTTACTGAACTTCACATTTCCCTTTCCAGCACTCCTATCATCTGATGTGATAATCAAGGTGCCATTTTTCTTGCTGCTAATCCGATATTTCACAGCAGAACAAAACACATTAAAGTTAATATTCACTTTATTCGTGACCTTGTACTTACTGGTGCACTGGATATTCGATTTGTACCTTCTGATTCCTAAATAGCTGATATCTTCACCAAAGCCTTACCACTAATACGCTTTCAGCTGTTTCGATCCAAGCTCAATGTCAGCTCTCAACAGTGAGCTTGAGGGGGGATGAAAGAGTAAAAGACCGCGTCAGCACAACTTAACAGATAGCCACCTGCTGCTTCTAGAGTTTATTAGAGTTTGTTAGGAGTTTCCCACCAAAAAAAAAATATATCTTGTGCAAGCTGTTACAGTTGCAATTGTGTGTATAAAAAGGACAATTATCACTGTATCAATTCATTCAAGAAAGCATCAATAAATTGAAGTATTCGTTTCTCTTTCATTCATTCTCATTTTCGTTCCTACTCTATTTTCTGTTTGGTTTACCAGAAAGTTTAACTTTTCTGGAAAATCAATCTTACAACAAGATTCATAGAAATCTTTCACAGACGAAGAGGAATGTCGCAGAATAATTTTAAAAGGTTGGCAGTCTACTGATTCTATATATGAAATTTGTGTTAATCTTACTGCTCTTAGTAATTATTTGAAGTCATGGAACTGAGAACAATTCAGGAGATTATCTAAAGAAATCCAAGACCAAAAGAAACATCTCTCAACTCTTAATTAGTAGATCACTAATAGTCTATGGAAACAAATAAAGGTTATTAAAAGGCTGCTTGATGCTTTATACTATAAACAAGAATTGTATAGGAAGCAGAGATTGAGAGTTTCATAGCTCTACTGTGATGATAGAAATTCTATGTTCTTCCACTACAAAGCATAGGTTAGGCGAAGGAAAAATTGTATTACTAGCCTGTTTGATAGCTTGGGTGTCTGGCATAATGATGACAACGAATTGAGTCAATCTTAATGGAGCACTTCTCTAAACTATTGTGTATTACAAGCCCATCATGTAATGACTTCTAGTTAATTCGAGTGTAGGACTCGTAGACTTTTAGACTAGAGTGTGTAGCTACTTGAAGCACATTTTCAAGATATAAAAATCTAGCAGGAAGTATTCCAAATGCATCCAACCAAGGCTAAATGTAGGGATGGTATGTCAGCTCTATACTATCAAATGTATTTGGATGTAGTAGGGTCTGATATTACTTATGCATACCTTTGCTTTATAAATAGCATGAATAATATTAGATGTACTAATGATACTCTGAGTGGCCTAATAACAAAGATACGGTCCCCAAAGTGACTAATTAACTATTGCCCTATTAGTCTTTACAATGTGTCTTATAAGATTATTGCTTAGGTTTAATTAATAGGGTTCATTTGGTATTGCATGAAGTGGTTTTTAAAGCTTAGAGTGCATTTATCCATGATAGGCTTATAATGAACAATGTAATCATAGGCTTTGAATATCTTTATTTGATTAAGCATCAACGCATGTGACAAGCTAGCTATATGGTTCTGAAATTAGACATGTCCAAAGCCTATGACTAAGCAAAATGGAGCTTTTTAAATGCCATTATGAGATATGTGATTTTTCTAGATTCTTGTGCAAGTGGATTCATTGTTGTCTCTCATCAGTCTTATATTAATTTCTTGTTAATAACATGGCCAAAGAACTTTGAAAACTTCTAGAGGACTGCACCAAGGTGACCCATTCTCTTTGTACCTATTTGTCTTTTATGTTGAGGGACTATCAGCGTCTCTATATAAATCAAAATGAGCTAGACAAATCCTTTAGATTAAATTGTGGCAAATATGTGTCTTATATTTCTCACCAAGTTTTTGCTTATAACAGTTTAATTTTTACCCAAGCCTTTCTATCCAACTACTAGACCATCAAACGAATCCTTCTGTGTTATGAAAAAGCTTTAGGACAACTTATGAACTTTGAAAAATCATCTATTTGCTTTGGTCCGAAAGTGTCCTAAAATAAATCTTCTCAAATTGTTAATTGTTTAAGTGTGAGGAGAGTTTACTGCTATGAAAAATACCTCGATTTACCTAGCTTCAGGGGTAAAAATGAAAATTCATTGTTTACTTCCATCAAAGAAAAAATCTAGAATAAGCTAAAGGGCTGAAAATCTCAATTATTCTCAACTAATGGTCGTGAGTTACTCTTTAAAGCAATCATTCAATCCATCCTTACATAGTCCATGAATTTATTTTGCGTACCAACTTCTCTCCTCAATGAGATACATCGGTTGTGTGCCCGCTTTTGATAAGGTAAAGATGAGGACAAAAGAAAAGTTCATTGGTGTCGATGGAAGAACAATGTGAAATAAAAGAGACCGGTAGCTTAGGGTTTCACTTCACATTTAACTAAGCAATGCTAGCAAAACTAGTTTGAAAAATCGTCCAATACCCAAATTCCCTTGTTGTAAGAGTCCTACAAAATATTTATTTCCCTAATACTTTTTTCTTACTGGCTAAAGCACATTCTTCTTCTTCATATGTATGGAGGAGTATCATATAGAGTAAATAACTCATGTGTAAAGGCTTGAGGTGGCAGATTGGAGATGGCTATTCAGTCCTTGTGTATCATGATCCTTGGCTGCCAAGACCATACTCCTTCAAGCCTCTTTACCCTTATCGACTAAATGAGGTTACATGGGTATTTAAATTGAAGACAGGTTCCAGAGGTTGGAATTTGGAGATTATTCAGCAGGCTTTCACGCCAGAGGAACAAAAGTTGATTTCTTCCATTCCCATTTCAATCTAACAACCGACCCAACATGACACTTTACAATAATACTTTGACAAAAATGGGTTGTTCTCGGTGAAGAGTTGCTATTGGTTAGGAGGCTACCTAACTGAAATTGTCAACTGCTCCGGAGAATCTGAGATTACAAGGTGGTGGTACTTCTTTTGGTGCATGAATGTCCCGCCCAAAGTGAAAATGTTTGCATGGAGGACCATAAATGATTGGTTGCTTACATAGTTTAACTTAGCAAGACATCACGTTCCAGTTGATTCTTTTTGCCATGCTGTAGAAGTGCTGCTGAGACTACTACCCATGCACTTTGGTTGTGTAAAATGTTGGCCAAGTTTAAAGCTTCCTGCAGGTTTGCTGGTGATGTTAGCTACAATTTCAAACATCTGCAAAGGAGTTTTTGATTTCTTGCATGAACTTCAACAGAAAATATGAAGCTGCTAATTGTTGTGCTCGAATGTTTTGGTTTGTTCAAAATTAGTGGGTGCACCATCGTGTTATTTTGCCACCTAAATATGTTATTGGATAGGTAGAGGACTATTTGCAGGAATATCAAGCTACCTGACAGCAAAATCTACCAGGTTCTAATGTATATCTCAAATGGATAAGCGGCTGCTTCCACATCTAGGCCACATTAAAATCAACACAGATACAACATAGTGCTTTCAACATGGAAAATCTGGCCTAGGTATGGTTATTTGTGACTCTTCCGAGCAGATCATCCTTGCTTCTGCTGTACCTTTGCCTTTGTTGTACCAAGTTTCAACTGCTGAAAGCCATGGCCATCCGAAAAAGCTCCATTGTGTTGGCATCATTAAGGTGCACTGTAAGCTTTTTTTACCACTGGACCATTTAAACAAATACATTCCGATAATTATTTTAAATTGTAAATATTAAGAAATGTGTAATTTAATGTTTAAAAAATAGATGGTGGCATTTTTAATTTTATAACCAAAATACCCCATAATCTAAATGAGTAACTCATTTCAATAGAATCAGATTTTTAATTAGTTGGACCTCACAACATGCTTCAAGTAATGAATTAAAAAAAAAAGTCTTGCCAAATTTAGAACCACCAAATTCATCCACACAGTACACAAATAATTAACTTGAAAATCAAATTCATTGCCATTCAACACCTCATAAAGAGGAAAATCTTGAATATGTTGGGCAGTCCAATTAATTTGTATATGAATTAGACAAATATGTACAAGTAGACATTATTACAAATATAAATAGACACCATAACCACCATATCATATAATCTGATTCGTATCATTAATTTAATTCACATGGCCCTTAAAATTGTTACAAGATTTTAAATGGTAATATTAATCTAGGCTAAGCCTTTGCCTAGATGTATCCAATATTTGCCATTCAATCTCAGCAAATATTATCTAATCTTCGTTTTATTCCTTATTTTAGAATTATTCTCCCCACCAACTCTAAATTCTTTCTTACTCCGTCTAATACCCGTCATAATCTACAAAATTTGTAATGTTTTTGAAATTAAAAAATAAAATAAAATATTATTACTCATATTTTTATTAAAATATTTTATTTAAATTTCACGCAAATGTATATATCTAAATCAAAATTGGTCAAATTAACTCTTTAAAAATATGAAAATAAAAGAATTTATCAATATTTAGATTATATTAAGGACCAAGATCTTTTCCTAAGCTAAATTTTCACTTAAATAAATACAAGCATGTGATTGATAACTAATAAAAAGAAAACAGTAAAGAATAAATCTTAACCACTTATATTTAAGTGTTAATATGTGTCAAAAATTATTAAAAATTTAGCTAAATTTAACTGAAAAAGAGATTCTAATTCTTATATTACTTCTCCATAACTGACGTTGCATTTGACCTCTTTTAATATTTTATTGTTATAAAAGACCCGATCATTAAGAAATTTAAAAATTAGTAATACGATAAATAACAATATTTTGATTTATCATCCTTCAACCCGATGCCGACACCAATTATAGAAATAAAACGTGGGTGGTTTTTTTTTATAAATTTTTTGTATAATTTAGTTAATATTTTTTAAATAAAATTTTTTAAAAAAATAATAATAATGTGATTTATTTTTGTAAGATTAAAGTACTATATTACTTTAATAATCATATAAATGAATGGGTATTTTTAAATTACAAAGATTAATTATCTTTTCCACTATGTTAAGGCTATCGTCTATGTTAACTTAAAGAAAGAAAAGATGAAGGAAGCAAGAGAGGGGAAGTAGGCAGGTAGGGTTATTTGTTGTTTGTTGCAATGCAATTAATTGGTAACGCATACTAGAAGAAAAAAAAAAAGGGGGACACGTGCGATATACCCACTTAGCTTGAAAGTTGAAACTGGAATCCCACCCATTTGTCAATTCTCTCTTCATTTTCTTAGGTCAAAGCCACCGTTTCTCTCACTACATGTACATGTATACTTTCCATCTCTGAATTCAAACTTCTAACGACGCCATTTGTCTTCATTTTCATTCATTCTCCTCTTCTATTATTATGCATCCCATCATCATGATTCATTACACTCCCATCGCAACCCAATAACTTTATTTATTTATTTCTTTAAAACTAATACAATAAGCAACTACACTCTTATCTTCTATATTTAATAAAATTTCAATTAAAACTTTTGTATCATTTTAAGGAATTTTATAAGTTAAATCAATCATAACCACACTTATTAATTATATATTGCATTCGTTTCTTGGTACATATTGGGAACAAAATGTGCATTTATAAAAATTATGAGTGGAATAGATATATCGTATCATGCGTATGTCTATTCAATATTCATATGACTGGAGATTTTGTGTAATCGAATGGTGGGTAGTTGTGGACCTTAAAGGAAAAGTAAATCCTAGAATATCAAAGGCATTGATAATCATTGGATACTTGCTAAGCTAGGGCTAATTCAAGCCGCCAAGCGATTCCCAAATGAACCAAACCTTCTCTCTTATCAGCCGAAAGGTCCATTAGTTTAGACCCCACGATTTTTAACATAATAACCCACTTCAATTCTTAACTTAAAATTAACTCTCATTATTATTATTATAATAATTAAAACAAAACAAAAAGAGAAACAACATACCAAAAAAAAAAAGTGAGAGAGAGGAGAAGAAGAAAAAGCACACCATCATCCATCTTCCATTAAAGAGATTCGTCCCCTCTCAATTTCAATTCTATTTCATTAATGGAAGTGTTAATACAACATCAAGCCCCACCACCACCAATTCTCCCTAGCTAGCCACACACACACATACACCCCTTCTTCTTCATAACATCATCGAAAGCCAACACAACAACTCAGACACCATAGCAAAATTACTCTTCAACAATCACTACTCAAAATGATGAACAACAACTCAACAACAGCGACCCAATTGCATGAAAAAGAAGAACAAGAAGATCAAAAGGCCAAGACAAGCAAAGGGTATTTGGTTCTTTTGATCATCAATTATATCTGCCTCTTCGTTGGCTCGGTCTCAGCAAGTTTGCTCTCAAAGTACTACTTCATTCACAAAGGCTCAAGCAGATGGGTCTCTACTTGGGTTCAATGTGCAGGCTTTCCTCTTCTCCTTTTCCCAATTTTCCTCCCTTATTATCTCTTCAAATGCACCGATAGACGACCATTTTCTCACTTCACTACCAAGATCTTCACCTTATCAATCTTCGTTGGCCTTATGCTAGGCTTAAACAACCTTCTCTTCTCTTGGGGTAACTCATATTTACCCGTATCAACCTCAGCTCTTCTCTTATCATCCCAGCTCGTTTTCAACCTCATTTTCTCCGTTATCATCGTAAAACAAAGAATAACTTTCTCAAATCTCAACTGTGTCGTCCTTTTAACACTCAATTCCGTGCTTTTAGCCTTAGACTCAAACCACGACAAATCCTCAGACTTACCCAAATCCAAATACTTCATAGGGTTTTTCTGCACCGTTGGAGCTGGCTTGTTATTTGCTCTATATTTACCCATCATGGAGATGATATACAAGAAAGTTTACTGCTACTCAATGGTGATAGAAATGCAACTAGTTATGGAGATTGCCGCGACGGCGTTAGCCACCGTTGGGATGGCATCAGGCGGCGGATATTCAGAGATGAAAAAAGAGGGTCTAAAGATTTTTGATAACGGTCCAAAAATTTACTGGCTTACAGTGTTTGGCAATGTAGTGACATGGCAACTTTGCTTCATGGGAACCGCGGGGCTCGTTTTCTTAACGTCTTCACTAACCGGTGGAATTTGCATGACGGCAATTCTGGCCATGAACGTGCTCGGCGGAGTGGTGGTGTACGGCGAAAGCTTCGGCGGCATGAAGGCTGTGTCCACGGCGCTTTGTTCTTGGGGTTTTTGCTCCTATGTTTATGGTATGTATGTCAAAATGAAGCAAGAAAAGGACAAGGAAGAGAAAGAGATGAACAATAATAACCAAGGGATGGAGATGGTTCAGATTGTAACAGCAGCTGATAGAGTTTGATGATCATGAATTATAATAAATATATATGATATCTAAATACAAAATATTTTGTTGTTGGCTTAATATTGTTCATCGGAAATTCTCTAGAAAATGGGGATTCGAGTATAGCTGTTTTATAGCTTAAAAATGGTGCTATAAGAACTCGAACTCCATGTTGTTACCCATGTTACTGCTGTTTAATGCTAATGAAGTTCACTAGTTTCCCATTTCTATTACTATTAGCGTGATAATAGCACGCAGATGCTTGACTTTTTGCACTTTCTCAATTAAGGATTCAAGGAAACAAACTATAACTATGTCCTTATTAGAAGCAAAAATATGAAAACTAAGAGAGCTTTATGACGTAATTAACAACAGTTGATAATAGGTTCGATGATGGTGATATTGTGATAACAATGCTGATGGCTATGATGAATCTTTAGAAATATATATATATAAATTTTGTTGTTATTATGTATATATATATAGTTTTTTTTATCTTATCTAAATTATATATACTGATAATTTGAAGAAGATAAATAAGATATGACAGAATTTGAAATCGTTTGCCAAATTCAACACATCATTATTATCATCATTAGGAGTTATAATTGATACGGAGAGCGAAAGGTTAAATATATATATATATATATATATATATATACATATTCCTTGACATTACTATGTACCCCCTGTAAAACCGATAATTTATCACTTTCCCTTCCATTATTTTCAAAAGACCAAAAACCCTATTTAGGGAGTAAATAAGTATTAAAATTTTGTTAATTTTAGCCGAGGTGCAAAACAACAGTGAAAATGTAGTAAGTTTTGATATTCTATGGACGGTAAATAGTAATATCTTAATCTTGTCAATTAAGATCTATTGAAGCAGAAATTATCTATATTATGAAAAATTATTGGTTTAGTTTTTGAAGTTTGTTGAATTACTTAACTAGTTTTTATATATTTCCTAAATATCTCAATTAGTTTTTATTATTAAAAAAATAACGTCTCTGTAATACACTGTTTTATAACAGTAAAGTAAGTTAATATATCTACTCATAATAAATGATCATATATTTTAAAAAGTGTATTTTACATGTTATTTTTTCATAATAAGGATTAACCAAGATATTTAGAAGAATAAAGGACATAAGTAATTGAACTAAACTTCAAAGATTAAAATGATAAACTTTTGTTTTCATATAGAATATTTGTGAGAAGTTCTAGCAGAAGGAATTGTTTTTTAATCTCTAGAGTTGATTAATTAATGTTTTCCTATCTCAATAATAATTAGTTGAAAACATTTTATGAGGAAATAACTTGATGTAAGAAAGAGGCACATATTTCACCTTAAAAAAAGTGTTTTTGTGTATTTCTGTAACTTCATAAGTAAAGGAAAATTGTTTGTGTCAATTCTTCGTAAATTAGCATGATTTTAAATGCTAGATTTATACATTGGGTATAAATCAAACTTTATTATTTTATTATTAATATAATAAATATTAACTCTTATTAGCTCCTGTCATTAAATCATACGTTAATACTATATTAATTGAGATATAAATTTTATATTTTAATTTTGTATGTAATATTGCCCAATAATAAATTTTGATATTTACAATAGAATGCATGAGACTGAAACTAGCATAAAAGTTAAGATTCTCATATAAAAGGAAATAATGAAGAGTTTATTTATCGTTTTCTTCTTATTCATGGTGATTATAAGTTAATTGTTCTCAATTGCAAAGTTATCTCAAATTTTATAATCTTCAAGTCTTAAGATTTTTGTTATAATTAAAAAAATACATTTTAGAAATAATATTCAGATTTGTTCTTCTTCGAAAAACTTTTAAGCTTTTGTTATTAGCTCTATTTATTTAAACTAAATTAAAGTCATAAACAATCTAAAGTTGACATTTTGCACCAAGCGTCATGTCCTTGTTTAAAAATCAAAGAAAAATTAATGAATAAATAAATATGGTCGACCAAGCTAGTATTATATATAAACATTTATTAATTTCAGTAGCAACAAAAATATAAGAAACCATCCAAATCTTTTTTGTTTGCATATGAAACAAGATTAAGCACGATATGGGCTTTGTCGTCTATTTCTTAGAAAATAAATTAACATCTATTGGCACCGAAACTAATGATGATGTAGCAAGGCATTTAATATGCCTTGTCTCCACAAAATACCTTTTTTAAGTAAAAACAAGTTCATTTTGATGGGGCTTTCTTTGTGTTTGCTTATGGCTTTTAGACCTCTTCTTTAGTGAAAGTGGTGGGTCACTTATAATTAATAAAGACGAAAGCTACAAATATTGAAAGTTAAATAATTATTAATCAAAACAAAGGGGAAAAAAGAGAGAGAGAGAGAGAGAGAGAGAGAGAGGTGGTTCTTCCTTCGTAAGGTAGAAAAGGTGGATTCTCCATTTAATTTAGTTCCATTAATTAATTAATGATTAATTTAATGAGATCTCTTGAGGTTTATCAAAATGTCAAATTATGTAAAGAGATTATTTTTATAAAAACAAAAATTATCATTAAGATCCCATAATCACATTCACATAGAAGAAAAAGGAAAAGAAAAAAAAAAAAAACTCAAACACTTACTCAGACACTGTCATCACCTTCCAAAGTAATCATGCTTATTAGATTTAAGATTACAATGATTCAATACGGACATTCTCATGTTATAAGTGCAAATTTACGATCAAACGTGGATGTATGATTTTAAAATAGCATCGTATTGAATTATACAATGAGTTTTAAATTTGAAAATTTTAACATACTCTTACTCGACTGAATAATGACTCTAATCTTAAAAATGATCATGGACATTTTTTAAAAAATAAAATAAAATCATGCTAAGATTTTCTTTAACATTATGAGTTATGACGAAGCTTAAGAGAGTCCTAGTAAAACTCTTCCTCTAATTAAATATTATAAGAGAAATGAGACCCAGTTAATATCGATGATTGCTGATAGAGATGAAACTTTATATTGCATGAAACTTTAATTTATACATGTAAAATCATGAACTACGTGGGTCTTGCATGATCAAAAAAGTTATATAATTAAAATATATGTAAATATATAAAGAACATACAAATGGGTGTCTAGTCAGCCTTACCATTTTTACTTTAAACTATTTTAATTTTAAATTGTCAACTAGTAGAAAAATACAATATATATATATATATTTATAAAACCATTTCAAATAAATGGAATAAGAATTTTTTAAAATTAAATTCTATTTTTTTTAGGGTAGTGCTAAATTTACAAAATTAAAATACATATTTTATATTCTAACTGATGTGTCATTAATAAATTAGTACTATATAATTATTAATCTTGTTAATTTTTATTAAAGTGATAATTATATAATCTAATTTATAATAAATATATTAAATATTATGTTAATTAAAATATAAATTCCATATCCTAACTTTACAGATCTAGCATTATTATTACAGAAAATATAAATCAAATATCTCTTTACTTTAATATAAAGAGCATTTTAATGTTTGAATTTTTATACTATTTCATTATCAATTAAACTATTAAGACGTATGGAATATCTCACATGTTTGTCAAATACGTCAAAAATATGTATTAATTCTTGAAATTCCACATATTCATTATTTTACAAAAACTATAACTATTTGGCACAATGATTCTAATTGATTACCCTAAGTTTTCGAATTAATGGGAAGATAAATTCTAATATTAAATTTCAGTTTAATTACTAAATTGTCTACTATAATAGACAAATGGGTAGTCTTTAATATAGCTTTTGGTCTAATCTAATAAACACTTTGATTCTATTAGAGAAAGGTGCACCTCTTTTGCTTTATATTTTTGTTGAATTATTTATTGTCTTTAGAACTTCATCCAATATTAAAAAATGTTTAGCTTTTAATGATGATGAACTAGTTAAAGTACTAGCAGCCAGTGATAATAAAAAGTCAACTAAAGCAAATTTTGTCCAATTTACAATATTTTATGACACAACAATGATTTGTTGGTTAGTTGTATGTTTGATGTTTGTCGGAATTTGATTGAATTTTACAAAGTAATGGAAAATAATAAAATATGAAAAAGAGCATCCACTTTCATTTTTGATAGATGTGCATACATCACCCCACCTTTTTTCCCATTAAGAGATAATTATCTTTAGGCTCCTTAGGAGATTGAATCGTTTTTTATCGACTTTATAAGTAAATGATCGATCACTGACAGTAAATCTAACATACATAGATTCTTATAATACATATTAAATTATTAAATATGTAAAGTTTTGATAACAATGAAATGTATCTCTATAATTTGCCCTTGCCACATTGATAACCCAACTTCTTTAATTGAGAAAGCATGATTATATACATAGACATTAAAGTGGATTTCTCTTCTAAACCCAATAAAAAAAGGAAAAAGAGATAGTAAATAGCGAATATAAAAATATTATTTATGTTGGAGAAATTATAATTATTCTCGTGAGATTAAATTAAAATAAAAATTTTTAATCAAATTTAACTTTGAATATTAATATTTTTGTGCAACAGAATAACTTATATATCAAGTAAAAAATAACAAGAATTCAAAATAAAAAATAAAGAGTATAACATAATTACTTACGTGATTTGACTAAATTGCCTACGCTCACATTGAATCCAAAGATTCTAACATCTTTTATAACTCTTTATTTTACAAGAAAAATCTAATGAAGAACTCTAAAAAAAAAGATCTAATGTTTTAGTGTACCTTTATTCTCTCACGAATAATGAATACACAAACAACAGTTCCACTCTAGCGCACACAAACAGTTAGAGTATCTTTTAATATTTATTTTCTCTCAATTAAAGGGTTTATATAAGGGTTATTCCGTGTTTACTGACCCTAATCTTTATTGGAGTAAGAGTCTACTTATTTTAGAAGTCTAAAATTTTTCAAAACTTAAAAATCTAAAACAAAAATGGACTCTGCCCTCTTTGGCACTGTGGCGTTGAGCATGTTGTGCCCAGCGTTGGGAACCTAGTGCCGCAATGCTGAGTTTCTGATCTGGGCACTGTAGCACTCAGCCCTGTCATCAGCTTCGCATTTTTTCTCACTTCCTTTGCCTTTTCGAATCCTGTTTCGCTTCCCCCTTCATATCCCATAGGTTCTAAACTTTCTCATGTGTGTCCCACATGTTCTAGACTTCTTATGTCTCACATCTTTGATATTCTTTTCAATTTTTACCCAAACAAGATTGTTGAATCACCAAATCTCCAATAAACCATTTTTTGATTCAAAATCTTCTAAATAAGAAGGCTTACGGATCGATTCACACCAATATTCTATCACCTAGAGTTGAGTACAATTAAGTCTCCACCAAGACTTAATTTTTCTCGGGCTAGTGACTTTGGTCTCCAAAGGTATTCGTGTACCTTGTATAAGATATGGATGTGTTGCACTCATTTTCGACCCTCATCACCTTGGTGAGCACATTTTAGATGTCGTTTAGTGGTCTGCATTACCCCAACACCCCACACTGATCCACTCATGGTCATCCCAGTAAGTACATAGAGCCTATCTATTATGTTTTTCACCCTTAAACCTTATAGATCATTTCTCTGCCCTCAATTTTTCTTTTTTTCGCTTTTATTGAATACCCTTTCTCATCGAGCTTGCCTGGGGATATCAAATTTCTTATCATATTAGAAACATGCCTTACATTATGTAAGTCCCTATTTTCTCCACCTTACATCCTCAGTCTTATATCACCAATTCTCACGATCTCACAAGTTATGTCATTCCTCATTAGAGCTTTACCTCTCTTGGCTTTGTAGTTGGTAAACATCGATCTGTCGGGACACATATAGACGCTACACCCCGAATCTAGTATCCATTTGTCAGCATACTTTCCCTTTGAGGCTACTAACGTATCTACAACTTCGGTATCTTCTCCAAGAGTACTAATTGCAGCACACCCTCATTTGTCTTTTGATATAAGAAAATCTTTCACAAAGTACCATTCCTTATTACAAAGGAAACATTTCTTGGATCTCTTTCTCGATTGGTTGTTGTTCTTTCCTTGTGCAAGCAATGCTGCTCCACTTTCGAACTCAAATCTTTTTATCAATTCTTTCGAGTTCAATGATACATTGATGTCAGTCATCGTTAAGGACTCCTTACCATATAACAGTGTATCCACAAAGCTCTCATAGCTCTTCGGCAATAAACTTAATAAGATTATGGCCTCATCCTCAGTCTTGATGTCCAATTACTCAAGACTTATGATGATCTTGTTGAACTCGTCAATGTGGGCTCTCAATAAGGATACATCGTGTATAGTTAACTGATGTAATTTCTTTTTCACAAAAAGTCTATTTATAAGAGATTTCTTCATGTATAATGCCTAGAGTTTCTTCCATAGCCCCAAAGGGGTTTCTTTATCACCAACTTCCTTTAATACTTTATCGTTCAATGTTAAGATTATGGTGCTGTGAGTTTTTTTCCTGAATCGTGTCCCAATCTTTCTGTCTAGACTTTGAGATTATCGTCTCTTCGCTAGTTAAGGAACTGACTTTCTACAAGGCTGAGTTTAGCTATTCCTTCAATAGTAGAGCCCTAAAATTCATCATCTAAAGATTAAAGTCATTCATCCCATTAAACTTCTCTATTTCTTACTTGATTGTAGTCATGGATTAAATACCCTTAATGTGTATTATCGAACCTTAACTTTGATATCAGTTTGTTGGAGGAATCACTATTCTCTCCATGAGATTAGGTTAAAATGAAGAATTATAACAAAGTTCAACCTTGAACTCCTAACCTCTTTGCGCAATGAAACAATCTATATATCAAGCACAAAATAGTAAGAATTCAAAGTAGAAAATAAAGAGCACAACACAATTACTTACGTGATTCGGCCAAATTGCCTATGTCCGTGGTGAATCCAAGGATCATAGCCTCTCTTATTAATTCCTTAGAGATTTTACAAGAAAAATCCAATGAAAAACTTTTAAAAAAAGGATCTAATATTTAGTGTACCCTTGTTCTCTCACAAATAATGAACACCCAAACGACGGTTTCACCTTAGCACACACAAGTACTTAGTGTCTACCCAGTTCTTCCCTTTCTTAGAGTTTTTCTTAATGCTTAATCTCAACTAAAATGTTTGTAAGGGTTTATATAAGGAGTTATTTCGTGTCTACTAACCATAATCCTTATTAGAGTAAGAGTTCACTTGTTTTAAAAGTCTAAATTTTTTCAAAAATCATAAATCTGAAACAAAAAGAACTCTGCCCGCTCTGGCGCAGCGTCACTGGGTTTTTGATTTGGACACCGCGACCCTCAACTCTGTCATCAGCTCCGCGCTTTTTCTCGCTTCCTTCGCATCTTCAAGTCTTGTTTCGATTTTTTCTTCATGTCCCACACGTCATAAATTTTCTCATGCGTGTCCTACACGTTCTAGATTTTTTGTTACTCTCCTCTTTGATATTCTTTTCAATTCTTACCTAAATAAAATTGTTGAATCACCAAATTTTCAATATATAGATAAATTAATTTGTCAGAATTTTAAATTTATCGTAAAGATTACTCTCTAAATCTAATGCGGTGCTTATTCAATGTGAAATTGAGAAATTAAATGTAAAATACAAAGAATATGTTTTAAGCAGTGAAATCAAATACATACGTGGTTAACGAAATTTAGAGGCATATAGATTTTAGGAAAACAAATGTCATGAGAATATGAGATTCATATAGTTAATTGTACGCCAAGGGTAGCAAAACGGGAGGTTGAAATGGAAATAGACATGAAATGATAATCACTTTAAATTGTGTCCTCTCAGCAGCAAAAAGAAGATAAATGAACCACCCATGCATAAAGCGACATGCAAAGGCATTGACAGAGAGAGAGAGAGAGAGAGAGAGAGAGAGAGAGAAAAAAGAAATTGCATTGGAATGGAATGATAATGGTAGAATGACAGGTGGCAAAGGAATAAGGTTTAAATTAAATACATAGGTAAGGTAAGCAATGTTATTGGTAGCCAAAGCCCCTGAGGCAGAAACTGAACCATCGTCTGTCTGCTTTGCTTTATTGAATTTGCGGTGCCCAAGGGCGGCTAGGACGAACATTTGTCAGATATTCTGCTCTTACGATTCCATGCTTTTTATTTTATTGAGGATTGTGTTTGTGCGGTACCATCGCATGCTCTGTTTAGTAACTCTGCCCATTCCTCATTTTCCCTCTATTCCCTGACTCCAATTTATAAACCACGGATTTTTATTGCACCAACCGATTCTCCTAATCTTAAAATTGAATAGTCACTGTTATTTTGTAGTAAGAAAAGGTGGGTGTTTTCATTTCATAAATATTTTTATGTCCTTTTTATTATATATTTTGTAAGACACGTGTTATTCTTGTACGTTTATAAGTAGACAATAGGTCAGCTTTATTTGCTTTTCCCCAGGAGCAGAAACTTGGAAGTTCAGGAGATCTCTTTGACAAAAGATTTATGATTCTAGATTAGTGAAATGGTGACAACGAATTCTTACTTTATTCGCTCATATACCTTTGTCGTACATTCATCTATCCACATCCACTCATTCATATTTTGTTTTTCTTCTTAGTAAACGTGCAAATTCTTTAAGCTTGGAGTTCTTTAAGCTCAATATTAAGTACCCTAATGTTCATAGGAGGTACCAAGTTTTGCTTCAACAGAATTTTGAGGGCTACCGAGAGCTGTCAAATATTAAAGTTAAAATGTGTTAGGTTTTCAATTTATATTAAAATTAAGAAATTTCTAGTGGTCCAAAGTAATAAATTATTTTTAAAGCTAAATTCATAAATAAACTATTTTTTTAATTCTAATTTTTTGGTGGACCAACATAAAGGAGGAAATAGGCCGTGCCAAGTTAGCATGACCCACGAAAATTGAGCCTAAGTAAATTTTTGTGCTTGGACCAATATGATAGAGAAGGATTACATGCTGTGCCAACACAAAAACCTAGGCTGCAACCTATGCGCCATTTTTTTTTTTTTTTTAAAGAGTTTTTTTTAAAAAACAACTTTTTAAATTTTTGCAAAAGATTGTTATGCCTCTGCTGCAAGTGCAACAACAAAAGAAAAATTATTAAATATATATTTTTAAGACCATTGATCACTATTCAAATCAAGGATAATTCATGCATCCCACTTCTTAAAAATCTCACTCACACTCAATTTCTTTTTTTTCCCTCTCTACATCTCTCAATCTTTACACAACTCAACTCAAATATCATCTAATTTTCTTTTAAATTATTTCAACTCCTTTTAAAACTTATATTATCTCAAATTATTACTATGACAAGTTTCAATCTTAATACTCTAAATAAATTTAAAGATATTTTATTCTCATCAACATAAATTTCTAGTACTCATTTTATTTTCACCAATTAAAAATGTTAGAAGTATTAAAAAATCAAAAAGAGAACGAACATTAAAAGTTTAAAATTATTTGCATTGGAGAATTATATAGATGCTACTTTTGAAAATTTTAAAGAAAAACAATCTGTAAGTTTGTGATAATACTTTAAATGCCAAATCAAATCACGACATTAAATATTTAAATTAACATGCCAAGACATGTAATAAGAAATATGATCTAAATGAAATAACTCAAACTCAACTTGTCTAAAGTAGTATTGGAGAAAGTTATTTTGGATTCCAGTATAATCAGCAACATATGCATATTAGCTTAGTTAGATATATTGCATCAGGTGAACAACCTCTCTCATCTTCCAAAGTTGAAAGGTTTAAAAAATTTATAAAAAGGTACATTCAACCCAACTTGACTCATGTTTCTAAAAATACTATTAAAAATAATATTTTGATTATATTTTTGGATAGTAAACAAAAATTAATAAATTAAATTGCATAATTTTAAAAAGTGTTTGTTGTTACTTTTGATTGTTATAATGAATGTAAATGATTTATGGTATATTTGTATTATAATATATTATATTGATCATGCATGGTGTTTGCAAAAAAAAAAAAGTTATTACTTTTCGTGAATTAAAACATCCACACACGGCGCATGTTATTTTTAGTACTTTAATAAATATTTTTAGATAATTTAATATTGTTGATAAACTTATTAGCATTACTTTTGAAAATGCAAGTATAAATATTGTTATTATAGATTTATTTTTAATTCAATTAACACCCGCGCGTAGTTCAATTTTTTCATTTGAGGTGTTTTTGTTATATTTCTAATTTAATTATTCAAGATGGTTTGAATATAATTAATTCTCAAATTGAAAGTATTAGTTTAAAAATGAGTTAATTTTTTTTTCAAAACTATAAAAAATGAGTTAAAATTTTTTTTTATAAAAAAAACATGTCTCTCTAACTAAATTGTGGGTTTAAATTTATTTCTCATTTTTATGAGAGATTTCTAATTTGAATAAGATATATTCAAAATTGAACATATTGTTTTCATAACTTAGGTAGCGCATTAAGAATAGGATATACCTTAAAGTTGTATGTATTATTAAAAAAAAATTCAATACTATAATCTAATTGTAATATTAATAGTGTACTAAGATATAATATCAATACTATAATCTTATGTAATCTATAAAAAAAACCTATAAAGAGGTAATCGTCTCTTTCGCTATCTTTAGGGTTTGACTCTTTTTTTCTTTTCATTTTAATATACTGTGCAACTTTATTTACTAAGTGGGATGTTAGATATTAAGTAAAGAGAGAGGCATATCTCTATAATTATAGACAAAATCGCTAACTAGACTTATTTATATCACATGAAACTAATTCTTCCAAATCATGCAAACAAAATTGAATCTAAAACCATCTTTCATGTGTGTAGTTCATTTATTGATATATTACTTTAATGTTGGAGGGATTTGGTTTAATTTGTCTATGTATTATTTGAGGTGTGTGATAAGTATGAAAATTATGTAAAATATTTACATACACTGAAATGATTAATTTTCTTAATTTGTTTCACCACTTTTAGCTTGGGGTGTGTCATCTTCGGTCTAAAACCTAACCATAAGCTGGTTTTGGATAAAAAAATCTTAAAAAAGTTGAAGATGATGAGCTCAACACAGTCAAAACAAAAAATTAAATGAAGCGAGAAAATTGTATATTTGCAAAATTGAATTGATAAAACTAGTGTTTGTGTTGTGGGTTTGACTGTGACACATTACACGAATGAATATATAGTTAATTAGGGGTGCACATATCATCAATCTTATTGAAATAATAATAATTTTAGCGAATGAAATCCACTTCTCTCTTAAAGGAATCCTTTGGACGGATGATAAATAGGTCCCATCCATTTCTTCAGTAACCCCCTCCCCCCCCGGCATAAGATAAAAGAGATTGATTTTCTTTTTTTTTTTTCTTTTTTCCATATCTTCTCTCATGCTCCTCTTTTTTCCAAATCTTAGCACGAGGACGACGACTCTAATACTACTAATAATAATAATAAAATTTGAGTAATTTCAGTGCTATTATATAGATAAGTAAAGTTGAATTCTACAATAAATCCTTGTCGCAAGCATTATTAATTTGATCACAATTTTAATCTCTCTCATCTTTTATGATTTGATGTAATTTCTAATAAGAAAGATAGATTATATTTTATTCTTTTTTTTTCCAATGTAAGCAATGGGTTGGCTTTACTTAATTAATTTTTTTTTTAAGGAATACAATCAATTCTTTGATGGTTATAATATACTCACAAAAAATTTCCCAATTAACCATACAACCTAACTTTTTATTCAATTTGTAATCATTTAATATTATGTATATATTAAGATTCACTCATATCTTCTTCTCTAAAAGAAGAAAATATTAAGCATACATTATATTTTTCTCTCATATTAAGAAAATATTTAACTCTCACAGCCAGAGAACATCATTGTCATCCTTGCAACGTAGAAAATAAAAGTCATAATCTTCCTACATAATACATATGCCCCCAGATTATAACTACAATGTCAATCCATTAAAAATCTTAAGCATACATTATATTTTTAAATAAATGCAAATACAATCTCATAATCTAATTATCTCAATTTTTTTTTCCTTCTTTCTGATTTGATCTTTCTTTCAACTTCTTATTTTAGTTAACTATTGCTAGGTATAAAGGTAAAATGAACTACATCAATAGAAGTGAAGTGCATTACATTCATACATGCAAATTCATTGTCTTTCCATTTTATGATGTATACATCATAAAAGTAAGGCCTTACGTGCAAATAAAATGGGCCGGCCCAGCTAAGCTGTACAATCTATTCTAAACCAGGCCATGGCCTGTACTTAAAATTTAAGTTTAGCAAGTGGAGTTGTTGTTGATGATGGGATAATAACATCCGAGTCCTTTAGTTTGATCTTTTCATAAATAGCTACATAGTTTGTTCATTTGTATCAAATAACTTTTTTTTTAAAAAATATTTATTTTATAAGGAAAGAGACGGGGACAAGGATGGCATTTCCAGACTTGGAAACCTGGAAAATTAACTCAGCTCGCGTCGCAGGGGTTAAAAATCCCATGTCCAAATATTTTTTTTTTCTTTTTCATATATTTTCTAGGTGCCGGTTTATGTGAATTGATTTTTTTTTCACCCGTATGCGATCATTTTCGAAACTTGAGTTTTTGTGTTAATTTTTTTAAATTAAAAAAGACATGAATTTGAATTTATTTAAAAAAATTTTAATTTAAAAGAATTAATTTTATAATTTCAGTTTCAAATACTTAAACTTGACACAAATATAACTTAAACTCGTATCTCCAAAAACAATTAGGGTTATACTTGAGTTCAGGTCCAAATTAGTAAAATTTTGGACCATGTAATAAATAATATTTTATTTATTTTTATGACAGTTAGTTGAGGTGGTAATTTTTTTTATAGTGTTTCATGTCAAATAAAAATATAACAAACTAATTTAAATTTGACTCTTTTATTAATTGTGTTAAAATTTTAATTCTAATTCAATAAGGTTATTAAACATGTAATAATATAATTTGTTTAACATTTATTTTTGCAAAGCACAATTAATATAATTTAAAAATATATCAAAATATTTTTATGAAATATTTATGGTACTATATATTCAAACTCTAATTAATTTTAATTTAACTTTGACTAAATATATTTTAAAGATAATTTAAATATGACTAAACATTTTAAAAAAAATATGAAAAATAAATTATAGTTCTATGGAATCATAAATGAACTAATATAATATAAATACTAAAATAAAATAAGTAATCATGCATAAACACAAATTTGACACTATTATCATATCATATCTCTATTCTTTGTTTAGTTGTCATGTAATTAGCAGATTGCATCACTATTTGCAATTCAAGTTTCTTTTCTTTTTTTTTTTAATAAAAAAAATGAATTGCCACCCATGTTGGGACTTATTTTATATAAATTATAAAAGTTATGTTGTAATTTGAAAAAAAAGGTCAAAAACAGGGTATTTGAATGTTATTACATCAACAATTTATCGAAAGGCAATCTGTTGCCAAGAAGCCTGAAGCAAAGGTAACCATACAAAATGAGAAACTAATAGCAGGGAAAGCAAACACTGTGATTTGTGAAGCAACAAATCAAAGAGATTCACAGGGGGCAACTGCTTTTCTGGGAAATTCTTGTTTTGACAGAGGAAATGCAAAAGCTCGAACAGTAAATTTTAAAAGTAAAATAAAGATGGCAGCGGCAACATTTTTGCAACAATTTCAACTGCCGCTTGCTTCATCCATCTGCTTCCGCCACAACATTCAGAATCAGTATCCCTATCAGTATCAGTCTCTTTTTATTGCCACAAATACTAATATTGCTGCCAACCTTAACCTTTGTTGTAGTAAAAGGAGTAGTAAAAGAGTTGTCGCTTTGGTTGGTACAGAAGACACTGAACTGCAAGTCTCTGAAGAAAATGAGCTGCAAGATGATGATGATGAAGATGGAGAAGAAGACGAGAAAGAACCAACCCCAGAAGTCTTAGAAAATATTGCTCAGATTAAAAGAGTTTTGGAACTTCTTAGGAAAAATCGCGACATGCTCTTCAGTGAAGTAAGTCAAAGTATTCTTTCCTTGTTCTATGTTTCAGTATTCTGCTTGTAACAAATTAAATTAATTCTTTTTTTTAATCTCATTTCAATATGTGTAATTTCTTGCAATGAATGTAATAATGCTGTTAAGATTTGCTTTTAATACTAACCTAGGACATTATAATAGCTTAAGTTTCTCGCTATCAGAGCCAGGGCCTCGTGTTTGAAGCTTTCACTTCTCTGTTTTCAATTAAGTTTCTTGATATGATAGTCTTTGTTTCCGCCTCTGAATGCCCATACTTTTGAGACTGAAATTTCATGCGAGGGCCTATTAATTCTTGTTCTTAGTACTAATGTTGAACCTTTACCTAATGTTTTAAACTTTTGGGTGTAGTGGCTAAACTTATATTGTTCTCTGTAGTGTGGGGTACATGTCTTTGAAATTGTGGATTTTGATTTTGTAGGTTAAGCTCACCATAATGATTGAAGATCCAAGAGAGGTTGAGAGAAGAAGATTGTTGGGGATTGATGATCCTGATACCCCTACAAGAGAAGATTTGGCCGAGGCCTTGGAAGAAGTGAGTCCCTCCTTTTTTATTTACTTTGATAAATTTCAATTTGTAATCCACAAAAGCAGATAAATGCAGCTGTATTGCAAACTTTGCATATAAGTATATGGATTGGTTTGAGGAGTTTATTGAATTAGAGAAGGGTGATGTAATTTGAAGATTCATAAGCATATTATTGGATCATTGTCAGAGTCCTGAGCATACCTGAGTAATAATTTGTCAAGAAAAGTGTGAACTTCATTGCATATCACTTAAATTGAACAATTAATCTGTCCACTTCGTCATAATTTTTCTGCAATTTCTTTAATATCAATTAAGGTTGTTCCAGATATACATGTTAGGTAATTAAAGGCCATCTGAATAATTTTAGTCAATTGATCTCTCTTCGTTGCACTAAGTGGTCTTTATTGTACTCCTTGAAGCAGCTAATGTCTATAAGCTCCACGGGAACTCATTCAGGGAGAGTTCTTATGAAATAGTCTATGCCATCTATTACACTGCGCTCATTCAGAAGGACATGTATGAATCTGCAACGTCTGGGTATCCAAATTGTTTTTATGAGGTTCAGGTCATATGATTAAGAAGGAAAAAGCTATATCAGATCTTTTTTTTCTTTCTATTTTTGAAAAATATAGCAGATCATTGTTAAAGGAGATGATAAGTGTATAATAGATTTTAGTGGCAAAGAGTGATTTCTAAGGATGTCTTATGTGATAGTGGTTTCTGGATTGCAACAGAAAAGAATTTGTCCATTCTGAGGAGAAACAGGGTTATTTGTAGCAACATGCTTGCTGTCCTGTTCAATAGGACACCATATGATGTTCAGGATTTCATATTTGCAGAAAGGCCTGAATGTACAATTAAGTTATGCTCCCAACTTCAGTAAAATTAATTTGGGTGAGAATTTATCTGGGGCATAACCCCCTATGCCAAGCACGGGTGATGAGTGGAGGAACTCCCTGTATCTCAATGACCGAAACCCCTGCAATGCCATCTAAGATATCTTGGTGGTCCTCTCTTCCAACATGATATCAGTAGTGATACTAGGTTATTTCTTTTCATTATTGACGGTTCATTGCTCATAGGTGTGGCAAGCCTTGCCTTGACGTTTGAAATGCAAGGCCTCTTTGGAGTTTGACACGTCTATTGTCTCACGGATATGAGACACGGATATGGAGCATTTACAGCCTCAAAGCTCTCATGTGGCATTTGGCACAGGCACCAAATGGGTAAATAGTAGCAAGAGCTGGTCTAGGGATCTAGGTGAACCAGAAGGGTTTATGTTTTATTTAAAAGATTCTTCACTTTCTCATATTAAACATGGAAGAAATTAACTCCAACTTGGAAATTTATATTTGTATAATGTACAGTTCCTAGTTCCTATTTCACTCCTTAATTGAACTTGTCAAACTTAATAATCTAAATTCCCTTATAACAAAGCTAAAAAGAAGTAATTTGAAGCCATTGATATATTTTTGCTTTAATGTTATGACATCAGAATGCTGGTGATGTTTGATATCTGTCACACTATGCATTTCATATCTTCATTCACCAGTCTACATCGATATTTAAAAGATTATGTACTGTACTAGATCATTTGAGAGGAGATGCAAAAAGCAATATATAGGTAGAGCAAGATAGCCTTTTTATCTACATTGCTGATTGATGATCTAACTATTTATGTACCAGGTGAATGAAGGGAAGGTCCCAAAAGATCGTGTTGCTCTTCGGATGCTAGCTGAGGAAATGATTCAATGGCCTAATCTAGAGGTATGGTCATTACTTGAGAGCTTGGTAATTGCTCATGTTATATATGTTCTTTGTAACATACACACTCAGACACTCTGGGCAACTAGCATTAATTTAAGTGCAATTGTTTCTCTTAATCAGAATTCTACTGCTTTAGTTGAATAGTTTTACATTTCATCAGATGTTACGTGTCCCTTGAGATAGAATGACCTTTCTGATGTGGCTTTTATACAGATACCCTGGTCTTTTAACTATGAATTATTGGCTATTTCAACGAGTGCCTGCACCAGTTTCATTTCACAGGGCCATTTTGAAACTTTTATTTGTTGTAACAGGACATAATACATGGTGGAGACTAGGAGCTGGGTACTGGTTGATAGGATTCCGTAAAACTTCTTAATCACGTGATAGATTTTATATTAAATGGCAAACAATTTGGATTGTCTCTTTCCAAAGTATAAATTAATCGTCTCTTTGTAGAAAGCATCTTGAAATGGGGGTTTTGAGAACCTTATCAAACATTTCTCATCGATCCACAATTTACTTGGGCAACAGAACAAGAGTACTGCATATAATTTGATGGCTCTAAGAATCATATGCTGAAAATCCAGTGATGTCTACATAGGATTATGTTTCCTTCATATCTCTCTCATTTGAATCAGTTGTTATCTATCTTTTTCCGTAAGCCTCTATGATAATATGATAAAATTTGACTTCCTTTCCAATGAAAAATCTGAACAATTTAATGTGTAATAGCTTTATACTACATTTTCCTTTATTAATTTCTGTTCAACTTCTCTTTGTATGTTGTTGTTATTAACTTCCATTTAGCTCCATGACTATGTTTAAATTTTAATGGTGAACCAATTGAATCCAACCGTTAAACTCTTTCTGGAAGCTGCATGCTCTTTGGACAATCTCTTAAGACATTAAAGACAGCTGAATTTTGATCTTGCTGATTTTCCTTCTGGGCTCACCACTAACAAGTATCTGAATTAGCACACTGGTGTCAGTTTCCTTTCAATATTTGTTGATATGAGCTGTGTTTTTGAATAGGTGGAAGTGCCAAAGAAAAAGTCTGGCAAATCCCTATACGCAAGGGTCACAGACACCGGCATTGATCCTGAAGTGGCTGCCAAGAGACTAAACATCGATTGGGATTCAGCTGCTGAAATTGAAGAAGCTGATGTCAGTGATGAATCAGAAGTGCCAGCAGCTGTGGTTTGTTTTCTTGGCTCTATCTTGAATATCAGTATCTGGATACTTTGCTGTTCTAAAGAAAATTTGCTATTTACATTGAGGCTACCTTGTCCATTGAATTTAGGAGTTGCTTCTGCTCTCATGGTTAAAGCAGCAGAAGTTATACCAGTCAAATACAAAAAGATAATGAACAAACTATATCACTTGCTCTTACCTGGTTAAAATACAACCTACTAAAAATGTTCTGACTTACGACTAATGTCAAGTGATTAGCTGAAATTAATTATTGAAAGTTTAATTCAGAAAATTAATCAACAAAAAAGATAGGGATTAACCTTATCAGAATTCCTTTGTTTAAACTGTTAAATTATTGACATGCTGGTTTACTAATATAATTTTTAAACTTCTTTTAGAAAAAGAATGCTGATTGAAGTGCACATCTTTGTGAGGACAGCACTAACAGACCAACTGTGTGGAATTGTGAAATTCATGTTCTGCAATCATTGAGGATTGTGACCAAGGAAGCTAATTCTCTTGCAGGGTTATGGAGCACTGTACTTAGTTACGGCTTTTCCAGTCATCATTGGTATCTCCGTTGTGTTAATCTTATTCTATAATTCTCTCCAGTAGAAATTTTGTTTTGCTATTTAACTTCAATGTATAATCTCTGTTTCAGCAAATTCAACAGTCTCGAATTGACAAAAATGTAACCCTTGGTTTTATTGTTCAGGCAATGACTTTTTATAGTTTTATTTGAGAGTTATCATCAAAGACTGCTTAAATTTCGTTTTTTTTTTAATTGGTTCTAGTATGCTCATAGATTCTTGCATGCTAGCATGCATAACTTTAGTGTTGATGCAAGCACATCATTACTTTGTCTTGTGTTCTCCCTAAGCTCTTATTTTCATATTTGGAATTATTAGAATTTAATGTTTATCTTGTGTAAACATAACATCAGCATTCTAGAAAAGTCAGCTCTCATTACATTTAAATAATAGTCTGGTAGTTGTAGCATGCATCCCCCACAGATTCTCATATAGAGAAGAAAGATATATTTTATTGATATGTCCCCTTATTATATACCAAAGACACAACATGGAAATCACTACTACTAAAATGCCAATGGCATGCTGCCCACGTCCTAAGTTGTTTCTGCCTCTTCTTCCTCCTTTTTAAGTAGTTAAATTCTTTGCCTCATCGTTGCAATTTCTTCCCTTTTAACAACATGTACTTCCCAGTCTCAAAGGTGGTCGGCAATGGTGTTGGTCACTTTAATTTCTTGACCATCGAAGAACCCAAAAGTCTGGTCAAGAAGGAGAGTCCCCAAAAAGAGAAGCAGATCTTGGTTGATCCAATATCACTGAGAGAACCAAGCTTTAGTTTGATGTTGCCTCCTGTTATCACATCTCCAAGAGACACCACTGTGCCTCTTCCCCCACTGCTACCTCCTGCAAAACCCAAGTTCTTAAGTTGCAGCCTCCCGAGTTCCCCTCGTCTCAGCTCAATTCTGTCAAAGAAGAAATGGAAACACGAAAGTCAAGCATCTCCCCGGCAAGTAGACAATCTTGTTCTCCAGCAAGTTGCAGCACAATCCCGTCTCTCTTCCCTGCAAGATAGCCAGTTCAGAAGGAGCAAGTCTTGTGGTGAAGGAAGAGCCTCTGCACCATCCGATGAGTTTGACCTCTGCTTGCATAAACTAAATACTAATGAATACACTAAAATGTCTAATGCCCGCTTCTCCAGAACTGACATCAAGAAATACATGCATAACAGCAGTAGCAAGAGCATGGATTATCAGCACGAACGGGAGTTCAAATGCAGCGCACTTTGCTTGTTCTTGCCAGGCTTTGGCAAAGCAAAGGCAGTGAGGCCAAGGAAAGAGGAAATGACAGTAATAGAGAATGTGATTTCCAGGACAGTTTCTTTAGAAAAATTTGAATGCGGATCCTGGGCATCATCTGCCATTGTTGATGATGATGCAGACTCTGTGAATCTCTACTTTGATCTGCCATTGGAGTTGATCAGAAACAGTGTCAACGATGCTCACTCCCCCATCAATGCAGCTTTTGTCTTTGATAGGGATCTAAAGGGTGTTCTAAAGAATGGTTCAAGCAAAACAACAGTCCGGAAATCCCACGAATCGGTTCGCCATGTTCGGTTTTCTATATCGTCTCCTACATCATCTCCATCATCGCCAGCGTCTTGCATTACGCCTCGCCTGCGCAAGGCCAGGGAGGACTTCAATGCTTTCTTGGAAGCTCAAAGTCCTTCTTGACATTTTTACTTGTTTTGTGGTACTTTTGCCATGAATTTGTATCCAAAGTTTTTGCAATATGGGAAGTTCTTTTGTCATGTATTGCTTAATGCTTAGACGATTTTTGCACATACTCAGTTGAGTTTGTAGGCTTTGCTTGCATGATAATTAAACTTTTCGATTAATTTCCATGTATAAAGAAGAACTCTAATTGAAGGCTTAAGAATAATTCATCTTTCAAGTTGCTGAAAGCAATAATTTAGGTCTCAAGCAACAAAGAATCATATCATTAAATGACCACATTAATAACTTGGGGAAACAAACGAAAATAAAAACCCATTATTAAATTTTGAACAATGAATTTTAATAAAATTTTTATTATAAAACACCCTTGAGTAAATTACTTTGAGAAAAAAAAAAAAATACACCCATATCATTTTTCTTAAAATTCTCGTTAATTAATTTATAGCATTTATCAAATTCTCACACATTCCTTAAGGACATGCAAATCTTTAGAGATATCTTAATTTTGATTTGGAACGACGAAATTTTATTCCTTTTTTATTAATTAAGTTTTAATAATTTGATTTTTAGTTAGTTAGATATCAATATATTGATTATACATTTGTCGTATAGGATACTTCTGAAATTACAAAAGATCGTGAAATAAAAATCTTAATTTTAAAAATCTTCAGCAATAGGGTGTACTTAAAAGAATAAGTCAATTCAAATCGTTGCATTAAAAAATAAATTTTAAGGGTCAACAATAGAATATGGCAGAAAGACAATTTATTATTTTTTCAAAAAGCGAATTGGTCGCAATAGTTTTTTAATATTAAAATCTCTTTTCACTAATCGATATAATTGAACAATAGTTTATAGGAAAGTAAATATTTTGTTTTACATCTAGTGCAAGAAATTTAAATTTTTAGACTTTTAAGAGAAATTTTTTATTTTCTTAAAATGGTACCTTTTCTAAAATAATTTTACTTAATTTAAAAATATTTATTTCGTTGGTCTGTAAAATTAAATTTTACAATAATTGAAAACATAATAATTAATAACTTTTTATCAAATATACTCGATAATAATTTTTGCTTCAATTTGACCATTTTTTAATGGGTGAGAAATTCGTGCATTGTAGTTAATTAGGCATCATTCTAATATTGTACAAATTGGAATATTATCTCAAATTAACGTTGAAAATTAACAAATAACTCTAATTATCATAAGAGGAACCAATTTTCACAAATCAAAAAATACAATTTTTTTTATAGTTTCAATGTGGAAAGACAAACAATCCCACTTCAAGTTAATGACGACTTCTCAAGTTACATTTTGGATTTCTTTCATCAATTAAGTTATTACTACAACAAGTTTGTTGTTTGTTTGGTGGAGCAAGAGTATCATTCAACTCTTTTGGTGTTATATAAAGGTGAACAAAAATAACCATAAATAAAAAAATTGAATCGGATCAATGGATTGATTTTTCAAGTAAAAAAAAACTGACCGGTTCTGTATAACCAAAAAATCAAGCATTTGCAGTTCGGTTTATTGAAACTAAAATTGAACTGGAAATTGGTTCAATGGTAAAATTATAATTTTTCAAGGATTTGGTTGTTGATAATCAATGATTGGAAACTGATCAATGAGGATCGAATCTGATAGATTAGAACTCAGTGAGTGCTGTGGTGTTGTTGGATGTGGCTGAAAGTCGATGGTTGATTGAAAAAATTTAAAAAAAAAGTAGTCAATTTGGGTTGTTCTATTCCTATCACTGGCGACTTGAAGGCAGCAAAGGTGGTCAGATTTTGATAGGTGATGTATGAGGAGTGTTTTACTGTGTTTGTTCGACAGTGAGGATGGTTGGAACGACGAGATCAAGGGGGCAGAGTTGCGATGGTTTGGCGATGATTTAGGTGATTTTAGAGGCTATTCAATGCGACGACGACATGGTTTGAATGATCAGCCTTCTCTAACTTCAACGATAGTCTGATCGGTGGCATATAGTGTTGGAGCTGGTGCTCACGTGCCATTCCAATATTGTATGAATATTAATTGTTAATATTTATACAATAAACATTTCGAATAAAGATTGTTAATATCATATTAATATGGTATAATGCTTGTAACATTAGAGACATTGTTTGATCTGAAAGAGTTCAGATCTGGTCTAAAGGAGTTTAGATCAGAACTAATAGTTAGCAAAGCTGAGAGTTATAAATGCTAAAAGTTAGCACTGTTAAGAGTTAGCAGGTTATAAGAGTCAGCGAGGTCTAAAGAGTTAGAACCTTGTCTATAATGGGACAAAGACCTGAGAGTATACTTGTAATGATATAGTTGCAAAGAGTTGCAATAGGTGTTAAGAAATATCATTATGTAAGTATGTCTCAAAGATAATGTTCCTGATCTATAATCACTAATGCGGGTCTATCGGTGATTCACTATATATAGATTAGTGTATGTCTATATCTGACTGGTTCAGATGGTTGTTCTTAGCTGACCATGAGCTTAGAGCTTGTATAGGCATGCGGGTATCCAGTCAGGACTGGATACTGAACAGACTTATGAGGACCCCAATAGATATCCTATGACACCGTCAAAGGAAGGTCCTCTCGAGTTGAGTAGTATTCGTGGTCCTTTGACCTGAGCGCCACGGTGGTCTTGTGAGTGATCCATCATGCTTTGGTTCCACATATGTCAGAGACCTTTCATGGTCTGACCGCTATGTGTCGCTGGGTATGGTCCGATGCTCATGGAGTCCGGTGTGCGTAGATATGGGATCCGTCAGCTTACGTAGGTAAGTTGTATATCCGATGCTCTGAGATTGTATTTCATAAAGTCTTGTGGCCACAAGCATAAACCCGGGAAAAGAGTTTCCCATAGGGTTAAACAATATAGCAAAAGTGTTTGCGTATATTGTTTATCGAGATACGAATCTGGAGATAAGATTATGGATGAGCAAATAGGGATTTGACGGTGCTGATCTATATCCCCGCACATCCAGGGTATAAATGATGGAAGGATTATACGTATACGTTATGACCTCAACTTGTATGGTCTGACACGCTGATTTGTAATATTCGTAACGTGTGCGTGGGGCATCGATTACGGATTAATGGAACAGTTCCATTTGACAAATCGGGTGTAGACCTAGAGAGTCCCAATATGAAATGTACTCTTTGAGCACTTGGGCAGTGTACCGTATTGAATTGTTCAATACAGTATAATTCAGCAATTACTAAGGTTACGTTAACTAAAGTATGTGGTTAAATTGGTGGGACCCACTTTAGGTTAACTTGGTAACCGAGTAAGGATATAATAGTAATTTCACTTTATGATTATTTAATTGTTAAATAATTAAAATAAATATTTATTTATTTAATTGTTAAATAAATTAATTTAACATAACTAAGGTTAAAAGTTAACCAAGTGGTTAAGTTAAGTTAACCTTACTTAAAGGTTAAGTAAAGGTTAACCTAACCATGGTTAAGTTAGTTAACTATGGTTAAATTAATTAAATATTTATTAACTTAAAGGTTAAGTTAAAATAATCTAACTAAGGTTAAATGTTAACTAAGGTTAGGTTAAGCCAAATGAAATGCAAATGAAATTCAAATTAGTTTGGAATTAATTCATTTGTATATAAAGTGAAATGAAATTGAAATTCAAAATTGATTTAGTTTTTTAGGTTTTGCATTTTGGGAGCCAATTCAATTTGAGAAATTGAAATTGTTTGTTTTGTGTTTTAAGTGTTAGAACAACAAAACAAACTAGATAAATGGTTACTAAATGTAATAACTAAAATCAAGATTTGTTTTATTTATTCAAGAGTTGAATAAAAGGAAAAACAAATTTAATTAAGTTAAATTGTTTAACTTTGAAAATGTTTAAGAGTTAAACACATATGCTGGATTAAGATGCTGCCATTCTAGACAATCAAACCCACCCTTGTTGATTGCTAGAATTGATCAAAGATTCATTTCATGGTGGACTTCAAAGAAAATTAATCCAAAGGCTTCATTGGTGATATTTCTCAATCTCGAATTTCAGTTTAATCAAATGTTATTTTCTGTGTTCATTGTATTCAATCTTCCGCTGTGCACATGTATGTATGAGATATGTATATTGTTTGTATGATGAACAAAAACCCACATGCAAAGAACCCTAAGTTAATATCGCCCAACCCCATAACCCAACAATTGGTATCAGAGCAATTTGTGTTGTTATGGGTGATTTTTTAGTGTTAGCTAAGTGTTGGCTAAGTTGTAGGACAAGTTCCGGGGCTGTTGGGGTGCATTTTAAGTGTTAAAAATGCAAACCAGTGAAAAACAGCACCTGGAACGCTGCAGCGCTAAGGTCCAGCGCGGCAGCGTTCATAAGAACGCGGGAGCGCTGAGCGTATGACGCCCCAGCGCTGAAGTACCGCGGGGGCGCTGATTGTTTGGCGCCCCAGCGCTGGACAAGGGCGAGGGCGCTGGTTTTCTGGCGCCCCAGCGCTGGTAAGCCACCGCCGCAGCGCTGAGGCTTGTGAAGCCCTAGCGCGGCAGCGCTATAAGACCAGCGCCGCGGCGTTCTTACACTAAAAAAAAAAAAAAAAAAAAAAAAAAAAAAAAAAAAGAGTAAAATCTTTTTATTTTTCCGCATGTGGGGGTTTATGAGATGTAATGATAAGGGTTATTAGTTTACATGATAAACCAAGAAAATAATATTTTTATTATTTTATTTATTTTTGTAACCACAATGGGGGCCCCACTGGTGGGGGTTAGTTGTGCTTGTACAGAAATGAATAATTGATTGAGAATAACCTCTCATGTGATGAGCGCATATAATATGAAAGCCTGTAATTAAAATCTCTCTTAATTAGATTGAAATTTATTATATTATGTGATAATATTTTAAATGGTCCGTCTTGTCAATACGGTGTGAGATGGGTCACTATGGTCTTTCCCAATATTGCTTTAGCGTGAGGGATTTGGTCGGTGTGACTTGGTCTAATGCCGGTAAAACATGAGATGAATCAAATATATGCGAACATATTATCCAATATTGCTTTAGCGTGAGGATAGTGTCAGTAACATATATTTGAGCATTGATGAGTTAATCTGAAATACAGTTACCCAATATTGCTTTAGCGTGAGGGTAATGTGTATTTAGGATCAGTAGTAAGAGTTGTATGAGATACAATTGACAAGAGTTGTCTACCTGTTGGATTTATAAAGGCCAATATTGCTTTAGCGTGAGGCTGGAGTAAAACCCCAATGGGATCCACTTCCCGCTGTATAGTTTAAAATATTATACTATCTTATCCCGTTTGAGAGATTAAAGGGATTAAGTAAAGCAGTGGGAGGGCGTTTTTTAGATTAAAAAATGTATAACAGTTATACCCATGATCTAAAACGTAATTTATTAACGATAAAGAAATGTTCTGCTACGCATCTCCTATTTTGTCTTATAGAGATAAGATGATTATCTTATAGAGATAAGATACTTGTCTTATAGAGATAAGATTGTCTTATAGAGATAAGATGAGTACGAGCAATCCGTTACTAATCTTGAACAAATACCAATATCTATAGGGTACTGAATAAAATATGTAAGACTTGCTTATGAATCTAAGAATAGTTCTAGATTCAATAATATTTGATATTACTAAACCACAGAAAGAGAAAAGTCATAATGGAAAGTGTTTCCACTGTTATAAGGTTTGAAATAGTAAATGTTACTATTCATCACACCTTGACTTAAGAAAGATTGACCTATAAGATATCTGTTTTACCAAACATTAATATTTCATTAGCATTTGATGTTAATTATGCAAGGGTATGAGATATCGCTTGTCATTCTCATCTCTGTAAGATGTTGCATGAATTGAGAAATGCTTGATTACTAAGAAATGAGAAGTTCAGCTTCACGTAGGTAATAAAGATTTCCTGAACGTGGTAGCCGTTAAGACTTCACAGTTACTTCTTATTTCTAGTAACAACATTAATGTTGTATAATTACTATTTCATCCCAAACATTATTAGGTAAATCATATCACTCCCTGTAGTTGACAGAGAGGGTTATCATAAAAATACGGAAATAGTTCCTTGTGATAATGATAATGATTTACTAACTGAATGTTAGTTAATGAATGGCTGTTATATCTGATATACAACAGGAAATGTTATAAGTGTAGAGGTGAACAGAATATATAGTATTTCAGCAACTTAAATAATAATGAACAGTGGTATATATAAGATTAGGTCATGTAGTCGTGAGACGACTATCCTAGCTGGTTAAGGATGGTCAGATATTTGATCTGACTATAATACATTGACTAGTTTATGAATTATGAATTCAAAAGAATATAGCCGAATCTTTATGTAGGTGTAAGACGCCAAGCCACTGGTTTATTGGATCTGGTACATATAGATGTATTTAGTCCAATAAATCTTACTGTTATAAATGATTTCGATACTTCATTGTCTTTATAGTGAGTGTCACTATATAGACATGTGTTTCTAGGAAACGCAGGTCAGAATAATTTCGAAGTGTTCAAAATGTTCTGACAATGAAAGTAAAGAAACAAACCCTTATGTATATTGAGTGCTTTCGATTAGATCGAAGTAATTTATACATAATCAGTAAATTCATAAATTATTTAACTAGAATATGATTCTCTCTCAGCATAGTCCTCCAGATACTCCTCAACATAAAGATGTTTAGGAAATAAGGAATCGGACTATATTAGATACAGTCTGATTGATATTGAGAATCGCTGATCTTCTAAAAATATCTATGAGGTTATATTTTAACATCTGCTACTCACTTATTAAATAATTCCATAATCGTTCCTACTACTTTATATGAGATATAAACTAAATAGGAAACGAGTCTTAAGTATGTTAAGACTTGGTGTTATTCTGTTTTCATAAGAGTTATGCAATAGAATAAACTTGTATCCAACGGTACAAGTATCGGTTCATTTAGTATCCTAAGTGTATAATGGGATACCAATTCTATAATTCAGATGAACGAAATATATTCGTTTCTCATGATGTCACATTCCTAGAGAAAGCGTTTCTTATGGATTGTGGAGATTATAGAAAGATTGAACTTGATGAAGTCAATCTAAATATTGATGAACCAACGATGGAATTTTAATTTTAAATGAGTGAAATACCTTTAACACACTAAGTTCATAAGTCCAAAAGGATATCAAGGCCATCATTTAGGTATGTTTGATACTTGAATGTACCCTTGATATTTTCTTAGTTGAAGAAATGGATCCTTTAACTTATGGAGAGACGATGTTTGACATCGATTCGGGAAAATAAAAAGATATCATAAAATTTGAAATTGACTCAACGCATGACAATTAAGTCTAGGACTTAGTTGAGCTTCTTGTAGAAATTGTTTCTATCAGCAGTAAATCAGTTTACGCAGCGGAAGCAGTGTGGGCCCTATATGAAAGAATGGTCCTTCATGGCCTGACTAATGTTGAAAGGTTACACTCAGAGATCTAGGATCAATAATGAGGAAACCTTTTTCATTAGTAACCATGCTAAAGTCAATTTAGATTTTGTTGATGACAAGATACCATAAAATTCGAATTTGACTCTAAGTATGTCAATTAAGTCAAAGACTTAGCTGTGCTTCCTGTAGAAACTGTTTCTATCAGCAGTAAATTAGTTTATGCAGAGGAAGCAGTGTGGGCCCTATCTGAAGGAATGGTCCTTCATGGCCTGACTAATGTTGAAAGGTTACACTCAGAGATCTAGGATCAATAATGAGGAAACCTTTTTCATCAGTAGCCATACTAAAGTCAATTTGGATTTTGTTGGCTATTGTTGTATATTATGATTATGAGGACTGGCTTATAAATGTAAATAAGGTGTTCTGGGAAGTATATCTCCAACAAGAGATATGCAGAGAACAACTTGATGTTTTTGCATCCAAGCCTAACTTCTAATATAATGTGCAAATTAAGGAAGTCCATTTATGGACTTAAGCAGTTTTTCCAAAGTTGGAATCTTTGTTTAAATGATGAAATCAGAAAGTCTGGTTTTATCAGGAATAAAGAGGAAGCGTGTGTGTTCAGAAAGGGCAGTGGGAGTATAATTATCTTTTTAGTTCTCTAAAGTGGAAAGCATATACTCAATATTGGAAACGATGATTGGAGTATAGCAAGTAAATCAGATAAGTGTTATCTGTGTAAAGAACTTCTTCATAAAATATTTGAGAGAGACTTCCTATATACTAGGTATAAAGCTTTATGGAGATATAGCTAGGAAGCTAATAAGACTCTCTCAAACGTCGTACATAGACTAAGTCCATGAAAAGGTACAACTTGATTAACTGTGAGACAGTTAAAGCCCCTTTAGAAGTGGCATTCATCTTTCTTAGAGGAAGTGTCCTCGGGAAGAAGATGAGAGAGTTAGAGTGTCTAACATCTCAGATGCATTAGCTAGAAATAGATTAATGCATACCGTCTAATGTACGAAATCTGGATTTAGATGGTTGTAAGTGTTACAAGCTGGTATCTGTTAAATCTAGATCATGACCATTAAATGGTTGTGAAACATATCAATATATACTTGAGAAGTATATAGGATAAGTTTATAAAATATGAAGAAAGTTTCTTACAAAAGAAGGGATACACATTCAGACTTACGTCTGAACTGAATGGTAGAAAGTCTACATCTAGTTATGTGTTTCTCTTTATCAGTACCGGAGCTAGTTAAATGTGTGTTAGTAAATGTCCACAGGTAATTCTGCCTTGGAGGTAGAATATGTTGCGGCTTGAGAAGTCAGCAAAGAAAGTACAATGGATATTCAAAATTAATTGCAGAGCTTTGAATAGTTCCAAGCTCAGTGGATCCTATCCTACTATATTGCAAAATAACGGTAATTGCTCGAGCCGAGAAGCCATAAGGCACACCAGTATTCTAATCATGTGAACTCTGAAAATCACATAATTAGAAAGTTCTTGGCAACAAGAGTTGTAATAAAATCCAGGGAATAATCCTTAGATGTAGCGAACCCCCCTAAGCCTAAACTCCTATAGTGTTTGAGAAACACGTGGAGTGTATTGGTATGAGATACCAGTACGTATGGCACTGTAGCAAGTGGGAGTTTGTTGGAGCTGGTGCTCACGTGCCATTCCAATATTGTATGAATATTAATTGTTAATATTTATACAATAAACATTTCGAATAAAGATTGTTAATATCATATTAATATGGTATAATGCTTGTAACATTAGAGACATTGTTTGATCTGAAAGAGTTCAGATCTGGTCTAAAGGAGTTTAGATCAGAACTAATAGTTAGCAAAGCTGAGAGTTATAAATGCTAAAAGTTAGCACTGTTAAGAGTTAGCAGGTTATAAGAGTCAGCGAGGTCTAAAGAGTTAGAACCTTGTCTATAATGGGACAAAGACCTGAGAGTATACTTGTAATGATATAGTTGCAAAGAGTTGCAATAGGTGTTAAGAAATATCATTATGTAAGTATGTCTCAAAGATAATGTTCCTGATCTATAATCACTAATGCGGGTCTATCGGTGATTCACTATATATAGATTAGTGTATGTCTATATCTGACTGGTTCAGATGGTTGTTCTTAGCTGACCATGAGCTTAGAGCTTGTATAGGCATGCGGGTATCCAGTCAGGACTGGATACTGAACAGACTTATGAGGACCCCAATAGATATCCTATGACACCGTCAAAGGAAGGTCCTCTCGAGTTGAGTAGTATTCGTGGTCCTTTGACCTGAGCGCCACGGTGGTCTTGTGAGTGATCCATCATGCTTTGGTTCCACATATGTCAGAGACCTTTCATGGTCTGACCGCTATGTGTCGCTGGGTATGGTCCGATGCTCATGGAGTCCGGTGTGCGTAGATATGGGATCCGTCAGCTTACGTAGGTAAGTTGTATATCCGATGCTCTGAGATTGTATTTCATAAAGTCTTGTGGCCACAAGCATAAACCCGGGAAAAGAGTTTCCCATAGGGTTAAACAATATAGCAAAAGTGTTTGCGTATATTGTTTATCGAGATACGAATCTGGAGATAAGATTATGGATGAGCAAATAGGGATTTGACGGTGCTGATCTATATCCCCGCACATCCAGGGTATAAATGATGGAAGGATTATACGTATACGTTATGACCTCAACTTGTATGGTCTGACACGCTGATTTGTAATATTCGTAACGTGTGCGTGGGGCATCGATTACGGATTAATGGAACAGTTCCATTTGACAAATCGGGTGTAGACCTAGAGAGTCCCAATATGAAATGTACTCTTTGAGCACTTGGGCAGTGTACCGTATTGAATTGTTCAATACAGTATAATTCAGCAATTACTAAGGTTACGTTAACTAAAGTATGTGGTTAAATTGGTGGGACCCACTTTAGGTTAACTTGGTAACCGAGTAAGGATATAATAGTAATTTCACTTTATGATTATTTAATTGTTAAATAATTAAAATAAATATTTATTTATTTAATTGTTAAATAAATTAATTTAACATAACTAAGGTTAAAAGTTAACCAAGTGGTTAAGTTAAGTTAACCTTACTTAAAGGTTAAGTAAAGGTTAACCTAACCATGGTTAAGTTAGTTAACTATGGTTAAATTAATTAAATATTTATTAACTTAAAGGTTAAGTTAAAATAATCTAACTAAGGTTAAATGTTAACTAAGGTTAGGTTAAGCCAAATGAAATGCAAATGAAATTCAAATTAGTTTGGAATTAATTCATTTGTATATAAAGTGAAATGAAATTGAAATTCAAAATTGATTTAGTTTTTTAGGTTTTGCATTTTGGGAGCCAATTCAATTTGAGAAATTGAAATTGTTTGTTTTGTGTTTTAAGTGTTAGAACAACAAAACAAACTAGATAAATGGTTACTAAATGTAATAACTAAAATCAAGATTTGTTTTATTTATTCAAGAGTTGAATAAAAGGAAAAACAAATTTAATTAAGTTAAATTGTTTAACTTTGAAAATGTTTAAGAGTTAAACACATATGCTGGATTAAGATGCTGCCATTCTAGACAATCAAACCCACCCTTGTTGATTGCTAGAATTGATCAAAGATTCATTTCATGGTGGACTTCAAAGAAAATTAATCCAAAGGCTTCATTGGTGATATTTCTCAATCTCGAATTTCAGTTTAATCAAATGTTATTTTCTGTGTTCATTGTATTCAATCTTCCGCTGTGCACATGTATGTATGAGATATGTATATTGTTTGTATGATGAACAAAAACCCACATGCAAAGAACCCTAAGTTAATATCGCCCAACCCCATAACCCAACATATAGTATCCTCGTGCGGTGGCTAACGGTGTTGATGGGCGGTGATAGCAATAGTTTTTTTAATTCGATTTTTTTAATTGAATAGAAGATTTGAAAAACGAACCGAAAAAATAGTTCGGTCCAATTCGATTTTTTAAATTAAAATTTGTTTGTTCGGTTTTCTCTTAAGGAAAACTGAAAAAATTAAGGTCCGGTTCGATTTTAGCTAAAATTGAACCGAACAGGACCGTGTCTAGGCTTAGCGTCATATGCTTGTTTAACCTTTTAATTACATTTTCCAAATTTTTATTATATATTTTATATTAAAAAAATATTACCTTTTTATTTCTTAAAGGGTGGGATTATTTAAACCCATCAAAAAACTAAAAAAAAAAACTCACATTTTAAACACATCCATTATTAAATTTTAAGCATTTGAATTTTTGTTAAAAAGAAGCTTTAACTACTAATATAATCTTACTAATTTAAATTATTACAAAAATATTAATTTTTAATAGTTGCCTGAACAATTATTCTTAAAACCAAATAAATTTTACAATTGTCTCTCTACTAGAATCTAGAGTAATCATTAATAATTATCTTTTAAATGAAAATATAATAATGACTAAATATTATTTTATGTGTCATTTGTTGTGAAGAACAATTAATAAAAAAAGAAAAGAAAATTTAAAAGTAACTGTTGATGCAGCCTAAAAAAATGTGTTTTAATGGACTTCTTTTTGCAAAGTTTCGAGTCCAAATTTATATTATAGTTTATTTAGAAATATGAGCATAATAGAAAGTTATGTTATAGTAGAATTCTTTTTTTTAAAATAGAAATAGGTTTAATATAGGATTTACAGCCTATAAATAGACTTGATTTCTCGTTATAAATGATCATCAATAATTCAATACACATAATACACAAGTTTCTTAGCTTTTATCTTTTTTCTTTTGTTTTTATCATTCAACACAAGATTCTGTGTCTTTACTTGTTGAGAAATCCCGTAGCCTTGTTATTTAGAGCTTCGCTTGTCCTTCTCTGAAACGACCCAAGTTCTACGACACGCTTATTGTACTACAGTCTAGGTCTAGTGATAGACATTTCTTGTTGAAATTTCAGCCCTATTTAGCCGAACACATAGCATACACAAACCTGAACTTATTTCCTGCGAACATCTTTATGGTATGCTCAGTGGGACCATGGTATGTCAGTGACAACAAAACAAATGTTAGTGGTACTGACGGATCTATAATACCAACAGGTGTCAGTGCAACTGACGGATCTTCTACACCCCTTCCATAAGATAGAAATCCAGCCGATTTTGATTAAATTCGGCCAAGTCCCCCACCTATCGAGAAAAATTTGTTAAATCAATTAGAGGAAATTCATAGGAATACTCTACCCTATCCACAACCCTTTTCTACGGCTGACGTTGAAGGATTAGTAGCCCAGATCACCCTAGAAAATCAACCGCTCGGTATTATACTCACTAATCAAATGGTCGCAATGTTCTGTCCATTGATTGAGGATAGTCAAAATCTAAACCGTAGCATATGAGGAATTTAGAGGTCTTATGACAAAATCAAGTTGACTTCACTACTTTATTACAAGGTCGTCCTATTTCGGAATTGCAAGAACCCCATTGTAGGCATCACCCAAACTCCAATTTACAATACGAATTAGTGAATTTACTACGACAACTAAAGAGAGCTACTTCATCCCAGTCCCAAATCAATTAGAATCAACATGGTCAAGTTTTCAACTATGATCAAGCCATAAATATGACTAACTTTAGAAACTAGTTATTCTCAAATCAAGAGATGGTTAGCCAAACTAAGTCGATAATGATTCAATTTGAGATCGTAGAGCCGACAAGGCCAAGTAGCTCAAGGCAATAGCAACTAGATAGAAATATGTTAACCAGGGCCTTGAAACATATGAGGGTCAACTTGAAACTAATGGCATGTCCTTTGTACAAAAAATCGTACCTTTATAGTGTCGATTTATTATTCCCCTTTCCCAAGGGTTATAAAATTATAGAATTCTCATTATTTTCAAGAGAATAAAATATTACAATGTTTGAGAATGTTTCTAGATTCATTGTGCAGTGTGGCGAATCTGGATCTTCCTCTTATTGGAAATTACGGTTATTCGATAATATTTTAACTAAAACAGCCTTCACTTGGTATACCAATTTGGTACCTGAGTCGATAACTAGCTGGGAACAATTGGAGGATAATTTCATGTCGGGTTTTATAGATTGCCTCCTAACGTGACATTGGCCGACATAGCTAGACTGTCACAAATGACAGGTGAGTCAATTTCAAAATATATAAGCCCCTTCAGAAAGTTGCGGGCGTGATGTCAAACTCAAATATCAAAAAATGATTCGATTTCCATGGTCGTTTGTGATATAAATTTTACAATGAGAGAACATTTTGAAAGACATCGCTTTTAAGATTTGTATGAGCTGTAGATTAGGACCACCAAGTATAAGCGATATTGTTAGAAAAGGATAAGAAAAGAGCGTTCTCGAAGGGGACATATTACAAAAATTAAATGGATGTGGCTGCTGTACAAGCTGAGTCAGTAATTGACTCTGAGGACGTAGATGGAAAAGATATATACTTGGCCGAAATTGTTAGAAGTGGGCCGTGTGAATGCCTAGCTTTAAAGCGTGCAACACCAAATAAAGAAAAGAAGAAGATCGACTGAAATACTCAAATTGTGGAAGAATACTCATTTGATTTAAAGATGGTGATCAAATTTTCGATTGGTTGTTGAAAGACAAGCAAATTAAAATATCTGAGGACTATATTGTGCCATCGATCGAACAAAGAGCTAGAAAAGACTACTACAAATAGCACAATTCTTGGCGACATAGAACAAATAATTATGTCATCTTCAAAAACAAAATTTAAAGGCTAATCGATGAAGGATGACTACTCTTTTCTTCGAAAGGCAACCTCATTTGGTTGAAACATATCATTTTTCATCGGCTCACATAAATGTTATCATTCTAACAAAGAGAGAGAGGTTGGAGGAAGGAGCCCTTAAATACAAGGCTGATTGATGGACTATAGATAAAAATTCACATCATTAACAAAACATCGGAGGCACCAGAAATAATAGAAGGGTTATTATAAAATCTCCCCTAGAGAACCAACAAATCTCAACATAGACTTATTTAGTTTGTCCGCAATACCAAACAAAGTTCCAAAAGGTCTAGGTGGATTCCAAGTTGACAAGCTATAATAGATGACTCTTAAGGGCTTTTAAGCCCAAACCGACCACTGATGACCAATGGAAAAATTACAAGCCATAACGAAGTGTCTTTCAACCGCTGAGACGTCTGCCTAATAATATCAGACCAACTAAAACTAAAAAAAGGTGACAACAAAGGCAACAACAACTCAGACGAATAGAATATGCTATCGAGATTCAAGGAGAAAATGTGAATCCTAAAGTTTTATTCAAGATTGATAGTATTAATAAGAAGTTGAAGGGTATACAGTAGCAAAAGAAAATAGTAGACTGGCTTTAATGAACAATAGATAACGTCGAGTTTGAAGGCTAGTGGATAAAGGTACACTATCAGATATCAACCCAAACGATATGAACAATAATTCAATGAAAGAACAATCCAAAAGGACAATATAGAGGCCGTTTCTTCTCAGCCAGTTAATACGTGGTAATGTTTCCTGAGCCGCTTCCATATAAACCTGGACATGTAACTACTTTGGATAGGAATATTGTTGATGTATGCAATATCGGTGATGAGTCAGATGAACCAACTCAGTTTATGTTGTCTCAGCTGAATGATCATATAACCATGCATATTTGGCCACTCTATATAAAGGCCGATCTTAATAGGATACCAAGCAAAAGGATCTTGATTGATAATGAGTATGGTGTGAATATTCTACCTTCAAGAATGCTATGGTGATTGGGTATTGATAAAAGTGATCTTGATAGGACGGTAGTGGTTATGACCGATTTTTCTAGTCACAAAACTCCCGTGGATGGGTTTACAGGCATTAAAGTACGAGTCGGCTGTATAGAATGAGAGGAACCATTTTACGTAGTTAATGTTTCAAGTGACTACAACCTTCTACTAGGCCGAGATCAGATTTATTCAAATAAAGTGTTGTTGTCTAGTATGCATCAAATGATTTTTCAAGGACAACCAAAGGGCTTAATGGACCCATGCACTAAAACTGCTATGCTAAACTGAAAAGTGGATTCAGACCCTAACGTCGCCAAGTTAGACATTCAAGTCATAATAGGTGACGTAGCTCATCTGACGACATTCAGGAAAGACTGTCACCTCATTTACTTTATAAATGAGTAAACCACCATTCACAATGGCTGAATGTATGTACAAAGATGAGAATCAAGACCTACAAGTCGGCCATAATTTAAAACTAGCATTGCCAAAGTTGGACGATTAGAGCCCTCAATGTAAACTTAAAGAAATTAATATAGGCAGCAATGAACATAAGTTGATATTTATTGTTCAGCGCTAGAATTGACTTTTCAAGATAAGTTATTAGCAACCCTACAGGAATTCTAAGATTGCTTTACATGGGATTATTTAGAAATTCTTGGTCTCAATAGAAAATTGGTCGAGCATAGTCTACCAACAAAGGACGGTTATAAGCCTTACAAATAAAGCATAAGAGGAATTTTTAGAGAGGTAGAAGATAAAGTGGCCGAAGAAATTAAATGGCTCCTTAGTGTGAGTTTCATACGGCTGATTATGTACATTGAATGGTTATCAAATATCATCTCAATAATCAAGAAGAACGACAAGCTAAGAATTTGCATCTATTTTCAAAACCTAACTCTAGCAACACCGAAAGATGAATATCCAATGTCAATAGCTAACATGTTGGTTGACTCGGTAGCATGCCATCAGATTTTTAGTATCATGGATGGACATTCAGGGTATAATCAAATATTCATTAAAGAGACCAATGTCCACAAAATAACATTTCGATGCCTTGGGGTGACCAAAATATATGAATGGGTAGTAATGCCTTTCAATATGAAAAATGCAGGAACGCCTTATCAGAGGGCAACGAATGCTATTTTTCATGATATGATTGGGTGATTTCTAGAGGTTTATATCGACAATCTAGTTAGAAAGTCTCCCACAACCTAACAACATCTCAATGATCTTCGGGCGACTTACAAAAGAATGAGACTGCATCATCTAGAGATGAATCTTTTATAGTATGCATTTGGAGTGTTGGTTGGAAATTTCTTGGGTTCTTGGTGCACTAGAAAGGGGTATAGATAGACCCTAATAAAGTAAAGGCCATAAAGGAAGCACATACTCCAAGAACCAAGAAAGAGTTACAGCAGTTGATCGATAAAATCAATTTTTTGAGACGGTTAATTTCAAGCTCAGCTGGCCGTTTACATGCATGGTCACCTTTGTTGAAATTAAAGGATGGTGAAAAATTCATATAGACCTCTGAACATCAGAAAGGTGGTTGATGAAATAAAAAAGTATTTAACTAATGTGCCCGTTATGGTACCACCCATCCCTGGGCTACCACTCATCTATAGCTCTGTCGTACTGATAAGGGCAAATTTGTCATATATTTTCTCATGTTTTTATTATTGATATTTTATGATTTTATGAGAATAGATGGCTATTTATGTGCATTATTGTTATTTATAGGGACTTGAACGAAATTTAAAGAAAGAATGCAAAAGGAGCGAAAACAGGGACTAAAATGCAAAGTTTTCAAAATATGAGTCCAGTGCCCCCGCGCCACAAGGATTTTCGCCCCAGCGCTGAAATAGTAATCGAAATTAGAAAAACGACCTGTTTAAGTAGCGTCTGGAGCCCCAGCGCCATAAATTCACTGCGCCAGCGGTGAAGCCGTTTTCATGCAGCGCCCCAGCGACAGAAGCATATCGCCCCAGCGGTATCACGAGTCCTAATCCGACGAGAATTGAGATTTTCAAGCTCAAATCAATCCCTATAAAAAGCCACTCGTTCCCAGCCTTCAAGGATGAATCCAAGACGACCCAAGAGCACCAAGAATACAGAGCACGAGTCTTGGAGAGCAATAGGAGCTTAATCGAAGCAACTTTAGAGAGAGATACAAGACGTTCTTCGGCATCAAGAGTTCTTAGGCAGCGCAATTAAGAGCAATTCGACGTCTATATCGGTTTGCTAATAATTGTATCATGATTTATAATTATTTTTACTGCTGTTCTCTTGTAGCTATGAGCTAACTTATTTTCTAGGGTTAATATTTGAACTCAATATGTGTGCTTAATTGCCATATCTTTGAATATTTAATAAACTTAGTCATTTATTATTCAAATTACTTGTGTTTAATGCTTCAATATATCTGGCCAATATATGGTGAATGAATTGGTAATATGTTGATAAACTTGGAAGAGGAATCAATATATTTAGACCTAGGTAATTTGATACATGATTGTAGAGTAACATTCAATGTTGCATATGCAAGTTTCAACTTAGGATAGGAATATACCTAATTGGCATGTATGATCAATAAGACCTAATCTTAATGAATCTTAATTTATTACAAGTACCATAGGAATATAGGTATTTGGTAAATTAGGGTATACTTGCATGACCTTGGAAGAGGCTTGTGAATACATTAGTGTCTTGATCAATAATAAAGACTAAGTGAGTTAAATATTAGAGGGTTAATCATTAGAAATATATTGAGGGATAATATTAATCCTAGGTTTTCTCTACATTGCTATCATTTATTCTCTTTACATTGTGTTTTTGTTTTATATTTCTTACATTCAGTCTTAGATCTTTATTTTTCTGAATAATTATTAGGAAGATATAATTTTAGTAATTGGTTAAAAAGAAGAAATTATCCCTGTGGGTTCGACATCCGACTTAATTAGTCTCTTTATTACTTGCATACGATAGTGTATACTTGCACTTAATTTATGATATAGAAATATCGCATCACGTACAGGAATCAATTGGTAGCTTGTGAGCACAAAATCAACAAAGGGTCAAAAAAGCCATCTATTACCTTTGTAAAATATAGTAAAATGCTAAAGTTAGATACTCAGCGATTGAAAAACATTGTTTATCCTTGTATTTCTCTTGTTGCAAACTAAGGTATTATTTACTGCCTTCTATCGTCAAGGTGATCGGTCAAATGGATGTTACAAAATACCTATTGTCAAAACCATTTTTGAGAAATCGATTTGAAAAATTGGCAATCACTTTGTCAGAATTCAACTTGGTCTATGTTCTATAGAAAGGGAACAGTGTCAGGCTTTGGCCAACTTTCTCGCAGAACACCTTATGACTTATGAAAAAATGATCTAACATAATGTAGGCGATATCAACTCAAGCTAGTAGCTTTAGTTCGATGGGTCAAAGACCAGTCGAGTCGCTAGGACTGGGTTCGTCTTAATGCTAATAGGGCCAAAAGTTAAGATGTATTTCCTCCTCAAATTTCCATACACCAATAACAAAGTAGAGTACCAGACGCTCATTATTGGCCTTGAGATATAACTGAGATGAGAGTTGACAACATAAAAGTACAAGGCGATTCATTGTTAGCAATCAAGTAAGTCATCAATTGTGAAGCCGATTCATTGATACCATACTATAACAAGGCAAAACACTTGATTTGAGTTTCTCGGTTGGCTTCTGTCGAATTCTTTACAAAAATAAACAATCTTGAAGCCAACGACGTCGCACAGGGGGTAACAGATTACAGGCAATTGACGGAGATCCCCATAATATATAGACCACAGTCGTGTGTTTATAGTGTAGAGTTGCCAGATTCTTTTATGCAAATCAATCTTGTTAAAGATTAGAGACATAACTTGATCGCTTATATAAACAGCCCAAGTAATGAAGCAAATCAAAAGATAAGAATTATGGTCCCTGAGATTTGCACTTTTCTCAGGGGGATTATTCAGCAGATGACCACTCAGAGAACTATTGAGGTGTATTGGCCTAAAAGAATTAATTGTCGTGTTGGTCAAAGCTCATGAAGGGATGACAGGTGCTCATCTCAGTGAACGACTAATGAAAAATAATATTCTAAAAATTAGTTTCTGGTGGTCAACCATAGAATAGGATTGCCATGATTATGCCATAACATGCCAAGAGTGTCAGAAACATAGTCCGATTCAAAATATCCCGACCAATAAAATGCATGCTATTATCAAGCCATGGCCGTTCAGAGGATGGGCGATGAATGTCATTGAGAAAATATATCCAACATTGTCAAAATAACATGCTTTTATATTGGTAGCAATTGACTATTTTATAAAATAGGTGAAGGCCGTCCTATTAAAGACGGTAACCAACAGTCGGTTATCAAGTTCATCAAAGAAAATATAGTTTATAGACATAGGCTTCCAGAGTCAATAACCACCAATTAAGGGATAGTTTTCCCAGGAAAGATATAGTCGACTTCTCAAAGGAGTTTGGCCTCAGAATAATTCATAGTAGTCCTTACTACGCTAAATTAAATGGTCAGGCTGAATAAACTAATAAGGCTATCATTTAAGGGATAAAAAATAAAATTTCTGATAACCTAAGATCGTGTCATGAAAAGCTTCAAAAAGTTCTTTGGGCAAACCGAGTCAATATAAAAATAGCATTAGAACGTCACTGTATTCGTTAGTTTATGGCCATGAGGTTATGGTCCCTATGGAATTAAGCGCAGGATCTTTAAAAAGACAATTACAAGGAGATTTAACACTAGAATAATATGGAAGTGCCATGAACAAATAGACGGATAATCTAGACAAGTGACGATTTGAAGCTTTTAATCACCTAGAATATATAAAAAAAAACGAGTCACAAGGGCCTACAATAAGAAAGTGAAAATAAAGACATTTGGGCATAACGACTTAGGTTGGAAAGAATATTTCCAGTTGGTTGTAGGCAAGCCAACCTTGGCAAGTTCAATCCCAACTAGGAAGGACCATTTAAGATAGCAGAGATTATTGGCAATGGAGTATACATGCTAAGCAATTTGGATAGAGAACTATATAATAGACCAATAATTGGTAAATATCTTAAAATTTATTGACCAAGCATCTGGGAAGAGATCAATAGCATAATTTTAAAGAATACGAATTATCAAGTTTCACAAAGCTAATTTGAGAGTTTAGAGCAAACAAACAATTAAATAAGATATTTTTCATTAATGGAATTAACAAAAAGTGGGTAGTCTAGCCGATTATGTTATTTTTATATCCTATCTAACAAGGAACAAAAATTGGATATAATAGAGTCGATTGTGTATGTCTGCCGCTAACTTAGGGACGATTACATCCCTTTACTTCAGCTTCTTCCGCAGATCACTCTTCTTCGGTTGAAGCTCCATCACATTTTGCTCAAATTCCAAAGACTTGGCCGTTTTCTTTGCCTCATCTCCTTGAGCTTGGCCAAGGCAGTCTCTAGTTCTTTCATCTACTCATTGGCCGACCTACTCTCATCCCTTAGTTACTTCACCTCAGATATAAGATTAGCCTCTTGACGATCCAATAATGGCTTCTCTCTCATAGTCGACTCTATTTCATTAATCACGCTTCTAGCTGACTTGTTTTCTTTACAAGGGAGGTGAACAAAGCAGCAAAGTTATCCAGCTGTGTTTTCAAACTGACCGATATATGATTGCCTGTAATATTTTTAGATAGATAGCATAACTCTTTGTCCACCTCTAAGACTCCAGTCATCCAAAAGAATATCGGCTATGCGACTATTTGTACCCTTTATGTATTCCATAGCTTTTCTGACTTTATCTTGTATGGAAGGGAAATAAAAAGGTGAATTCGAGGAAGAAGACTGGTCAGCCAACTCTTCACCACCACTGAGGAACCCGCTATTTGAACCGAGAGTACATCAATAGCTGAAGTAGTAGTGTTCAGAGATGGCTTCTTGAAGGTTGGTTTTCCATATAGCTGCCTTTGAGGAATAATGGGGACAGGAGATGCAAGAGCAGGAGAGGCAACCAAGGGATGAGTTGGCGAGGTCTCTACATACGTTGCCTCTAGAGGATTGGTAGCCCTAGAAGGAATAAATGGAGTTGCCTTTTCAGCAAGATTAGTTGAAAGCATGATAACGATCGACTTTAATGGTGTCCTTAAATGAATAATCTTTATTTTGGTTGACTTCTTGGCAGTCATCTGTGATAAGGATATATTAGTTAAGAGACGAATAAAAGACGAGTAATGAAAAATTTAAAAAGTGTAATAATAATCAACAGGTATCAAGTTTTACCTTAACACATTTTTTTGGAAGAGCTGGTTCTTCATCCTCATTAGCAGGAGAAGCGTACAAAGAGGTTGGAATATCCTCTGTAACACAAAAATAAATCACTAATCAGAACTGATGAACAAAGTTTAAACATTACCTTTACCTGCTAAAGAATACTCGCCGACCACCATTCTTAACGAGGGAACTAAGATTGGCTCATTAAAATTTTCATAGTAAAATCTAGTCCAAGTAAGTCGATTACTCTATTTTTCAAGCATAACTTGTTATACTGAATTTTTCATATGGTATAGGTAGTCTAGGGTCTTCAAAGAGGTGTTTAAAGAAAATTTTACTAAGCTAAGGGCTGCCTCCATGAACCCATTTAGTTTTGCGATCAATGACCAATCAATTATGATGAGCATTAACTTCATTCTATGTTGATATCTTATTCTTTTATTTCGTCCAAGTTATTATAGTTATACTGACATCAAAGAATTTTTCAAAGTCTATAATTTCTTGTTTGAGCTTACTATAAGATTTAGGCCGTCAACTTGTACAGCATTAGCTACAAAATTGCGTAAAGAAAGTACAAGGTCTAAAGGCTTTGTAAAATAAAGGGCGACTAAGTCCTCTCAGTTTTTATTAAAGGAGTCTAAACAACTAGGAGAAGAAAGGATGTTAGTGGTTTGCAAAGGTTTTAACAATGCACTATTTAAACCTGAGGTTTCCTGACAAACTCAAGATTCCTAAAAACTACATGTGATCTTTCAGGTTTACAGAAAAAAGATTGAGATGAAGGACGGCTTGACCAAGCCCAAATTAGTGACTTACGCATTGAGGGTGATAAGTCTCAGTGCCACACTTGTTATTATTACAAGCGACAATTACAATGTCATGGTAAAGATCCCTTGTCGTGAGACACGTAGCCCAAGAATTATCTCAGTCGACATCAGAGTCACCTAAAGATGAACCCATATCAGCTTGTCTAGTCTAACTAGGTTCAAAAAGGGGTGTTCTTAGGTGACAAAATAAAAAACTGCCTATAGAAGAAGTGGTGAAAAATAGAAAAAGACCACGTTAAAGTCTCTTCGGTCAATTTTCCAATGTATTAGCTAGGAGGCATAACAACTTCAGCGACCTGCAGAGGTTAAGAAGTAACTTTGACAAAGTAAGAAAAATATACAAATAGCCAAAAGTACAAAATCCATAGAGGACCGCCGGCATTTAGAAATATTTCCTCACCCTTATTGGGGACAATCTCAAATAAGCTCTTATATAAATGGGAAAGTAAAAAATGCCCTAAAGCTAACATAGTACCATCAGTAATGGCAATGGTCACTTTAGAGAATTCCTTAGTAATTTTTTGAGAAGCAGAGCAAAAGGTGTATTTACTAAGCCAAAAGAACTAGAAGGCGACATGTTCAACCGTAGAAGGTATGGTCGAGTTTTCTTTGAATCAAGTTAAGAATTTACTAAAACTTGCTTCTGACTTGGAAAGTAGACGTCGACAGAACTTATTGAAAGATTAGTGGTAACGTTGACCCTATGGACTGGAATATTAGAAAAAAAGGCTAGGTCGTATAGAGTAAGAGTCATATAACCAAACCTAAAGCAGAAAACATATAGAGCCCTAGACCAAAATAGTAAGGTGGCCAAAATCAATCCATTATGTAAGGGTATTTGATACCTTGATAATTGTATTAAATCGTAAACCCTAGTTGACTTTTATATGGACTTAAAGTGGGGTTCAAGTTGATTTAACCAATCACTATAATCTTTGGACGATTTTAGCCAAGACCTAATTGACCTTGTGGATAACTAAATAGACATGTTATGAGGTTAGTCATACTTAAGGGGATTAGTTCAATGAGCAAGAAAATAATTGAAATATTGAGGTATTACTTCAATATTATAGGGACCAAGGATATACTGAGGGGGGTCAGTTTTATATGACAATACCTTATAGACAACCTGCTCTTCAATTTGATTTGATTGGGTGAGGAGATCCAAAGGAGTTCTCTTAGCCTTGGTCAATTTTGACTTCTTGGAGCGAGATGCAGTTTACTTTGATGCCATGATGATATTACTGATCAATAAACAAAAATTAACATACGATAGAATAAAATAGAATCAGATCAAAAAGTAAAACTAAAAAAAATTTACCTTGCATATGAATGAAGATTGTTATAGAAAGTTGAAGAGGTTAAGTGCAAAGCAACGTGTAAAGAGTTGGGTAAAATTTTGAGTGAAGTAAAAATGAGGATTTGCTTCTACTTATAGAGGATCAAGGGCGGTTGAAATAAAAAGTCACACTATATTTAATGCATTATAACTGTTTTTATTGCACACTAATAATTAATGATCAAGGAGACTGATGAAGTTGAGGCAGTTAAAAGACGGATAGATGGTGGTAAATGATCAAAATTTAGAAATATTTCTAAGTATTGATAGAGGTCAGCCTAAAATGAGATTTGAATGAAATGATAGGTCAGCTCGATTGATTTGTATTAATAGAAGTTGGCCAAGAATGAGGCTTGAATTAGATGATAGGCCGACCCAATAGACTGAAAATTACTTCATTTCAAGAGACTACATATATCAGATACTAAAGAAAATTGGCCGATTTTCTTGGGACGTGAAGTATTAATAACCACCACATGAAGAATACCGGTCAATTTATCTTAGAAAAATCAAAGATGCTATCGGAAGGACTTTTCTCATCAGGAAAAGCATTGGGATGATCTATATATATGTAACTTAGGATGACTAAGCATCAAGCAATTACTTTCAGGCCAATTTGAGTATACATTCATACAGGCCGAGCTAGGCAAATTAGCGCGATATGGAAGATTGAATGGGACAATTTTCTTTGAAGACGATCTCAAGCGATAAATAGGGCATCAAGTTGATAACGGACGGTCTTTGACAAAATTAATCATTTTGACTAGGCTTGCAGGGGGCATTGTTGACGCCGGCCCCTAAAATATGTTTTAATGGGCTTTGTTGCAAAGTTTCGAGCCCAAATTTATATTATAGTTTATTTAAAAATATAAGCATAATAAGAAGTTATGTTATAATAGAGTTCTTTTCCTTATAGAAATAGGTTTAATATAGGATTTACAACCTATAAATAGACTTGATTTTTCATTATAAAGGATTATCAATTATTCAATACACATAATATACAAGCTTTTTAACTTTTTATCATTTTTCTCTTGTTTTTATCATTCAACTTAGGACTCCGTGTCCTTGCTTGTTGAAAAATCCCATAGCCCTGTTATTTTGGAGCTTTGCTTGTCATTCTTTGAGAAGACCCAAGTTCTGCGATACACTTACTACACCACAACCTAGGTCTAGTGCTAGACCTTGCTTGCTAAAATTCCAGCCCTGTTAAGCTGAACACAGAACATACACGAACTCAAGCTTTATCCCAAGAACAATAACAAAAAAAAATCAATTGAGATAAATTAGATGAGATAGAGATAGAGATCGAGAGAAGAGATTAAGAGTGAAAGGGTGGAACAAAGGAAATTTAAGAGACTTGGTAGTTAAGACATTTAACTTTTGGGGGAGATTGATATTTATAGTTGAATAAAAATAGTTGTTAGACCAAAACTAAGTATTAACCAACGACTTTAATGTCATTGACCAACAGATTGCAGCTAAAACTACAACATTATATGTCATATTCGCGCGGCATTGCACCCAACTCTTGGACGTTGTTCACATGTTTGTTTGATGTTGTAGGGCACCCTGCACACTTAATAACAGTATGTGCATGCACTCATTGGGTGCTACACGCACGTGCAAAAATAATTAATAATTAATTATTAAAATATTTTAATAATTATAGCAAGTATTATTAATTAATTAATTAGTTTAGTTGTATTTAATTAATTAGTTTATCAATTTATATTTATTTAGTTAGTATATTTAATTAAGATAAATAATTGTATTTAATTAATTATTGAATATAAATAGTATATCTAGTACTAATTTGTTTAGTAAGAGTATTTAAGTTAATTATTGTATTTAACTAATTTATTAATTAAAAATAGTATAATGAATGAATTGATTAATTAATTAGTTTAATTGTATTTAATTAATTTGTTTGTTTAATTAGTGTATTTATTGCATTTATGTAATATTTGTTTGTTATATTTTTGTTTGAGTATATTTAGTGCTTTTAATTTAATTATTTTATTTTATTTATTTCTTATTATATTGTTTTTAATTTGTTTTGTTATTTATTTTTACAAGAAGCATAATGTGTTCAAAGAATTTAGTTCTTCTAAGTGTTAATTACATCTACTCAAATATGTGAGCCTTAGAGCTTATAAGACATAAGTTGATGTCAATTTAGAAGAAACTATTCATGGCAACATGTATGGGCAGATTTTTAGATATACAAAATAGTTTATTTTCTAGAAATTTTATGCATGAGATTTTATTAAGGTATGTTCAAACTAGAAATAAATATAAAAAATGTGATTTATTTCGTCTAAGTTGACATCAACGATCTATAGTGAGAGATTTGCACATCAAATTGGTGATCTTTTTTTGCACATTTTAAATTGGGATAGCGCGGGGATTCCACCAATCAAAGATATTGAAGATTAGGTTTTTAATAAGAATATTATATTTTTTTTAATCCATATCACCACCTTTATATATAATATCATAATATTTTGTTAGTGGTTAATAATATTCTGTGATCTATATAATATTTTATAGGATTTATAGGTATGTTGTAAGTAATTAATAAAAAGAACATGAGAAAAAGGAGGTAATGACTAATGACACTAATGAGTAATTTTGAGATTCTATCAGGGAGCTATGTAAAAGACCTTAAATTTGACGGTGTTGTCGATATGCCATTTTACGAACCTTGGAGATGATAAAAATGTTGAGCGTGACCAGGATGAAGAAGCCTTACAATTATTTGGAGGAATAATATGTTATTTTGAATGCATATTTTTAACAAAAATATTATGATTATGATTATGTACATATAGTTTAAACAGAACACGTAATAAAATAATGATGTTGTTGCAAAAATGATTAATGATTTACAAGAATAGTTAAGGCTGTACAAAATAGAGTTAACGGAAAAGATAGATGAGGATAGAGAGTTGGGTTTTCAAAGGTTGGAGCATATATTATACATTAGAAGACACTAATAATGCAATATTTTTGATCATATACCAAAATGGCAGATACAAATAAGATTATGATAAGTTAATAAATAGCTTACAAAACATTAAAGGTAAATTTTTAGAAATAGCGTAAAATTTTAAGAAATTATCTTTTTTAGCCACAAACTAATGCTTTAATCTTTATTAGCTAAAACTAGGATCAAATGGATACAATTGCTCCATATTTATAAGATATAATAATCAATAAAATATTTGAAAACAAATGTATAAAAATTAACCAGTATTCTTAAAATCAATCTCAAAATACACACTCCAACTTTCAAAATAAGTAGATTTTAATGGTGTAATGTGATGAAGTGTCGAAGAAATCGGGTGAATCAAGGAGAAAAAACTACAAATATAAAAACAAACTGGAAAAATCTAAGTGTCGGGTTGCATCACAAACGTTTCTGCAAGCACGATTCTAATCATCTCGTGTGCTACGTGAAAGTAAACGTTTATCTAGAATTTAGTGCATATGATTGTTAATAAAGTGAATGTAGTTTAGTGGTAAGAATTCCACTTTGTGGCTATAGAGACCTGGGTTCGAATCCCAATAGCCATATTTTGTCGTTTGTTATTACAATCTCGTGATGTGCGGCTCGCGAGTGATTCCATCATTCAATCACATGAGTGTCGTGTGAAATTAAACATTCATATAGGGATTACTACATATTATTGTCAACAAGTTGATTGTGGCTTAATGGTAAAAATCTTGTGGTAAAAAATAATAGCCAAGGTAAATTATCCATTTTTTTTTAATTCTTTGGCTACAAAAGATTAGCTATTAGATTTGGAGTTAAAAGAATACAAGCTTAAAAGTTGAGCCATTTTCAAAACTTTTCTCAAAATTAAATTAACTAATTTAACATATGCATTGGTGTTATTTTGTTTTTATTTGGAGATGATGTAATTAATGATGTCCAAACTTCAACATTTGGGTATGACTTGTAGATAGACATGCAATACCAACTTGATAATTATGCAAGTGTACAAATCTTACCTAATGCAGTAAATGGTATGAATATGTTTGGGCACCAATACAAGGTGCATGGACAAAAAAAAACCTTTTTATTAAGAAAGATCAGGAAAATGAAGATAGAACTCTAAGTAGAACCTCCATGCAATGAGACTGAGGTAGATGTTGATACATTACAATCTATAGAGTTGGTCATCCCAGAAAGTTTGAGTCTTGGGTTCACAATAGTGAAGGTCGTGTTAGTTTACCCGAGATTGTTATTGACCCGTTATAGCTCCATCCCTTCTTAAACAACTAGCTAGAAGATTTTGTAAGAACATGAGTATTCTTGTATTTTTTTTAATCCAACTATTTTCTTATATATATATGTTGGATTTTGCAACACATTAATAAGTCCCTAATGTTGATCCATCAATGTCAGTGCAAGTATCAACAAGTATTGCCACAAAGGTCTACGAGTGTGAATACATATTTTTTGTAAGTTTTCTTTTATAGATTTTTTTTGTTAGTGTGACCTTAACATTTGATCTTATTTTGCATTTATTTGATCATATTTTTCATTTATGTGTTCTTATTTTACTAATTTATTTCTTACAATTAACATTAGGAGTCGTGTAATTATGTTTACAACTAATTTCCCATGATTTATTTGCTATTATTTGGGGCTCAATGTTGCTGTAATATAAATTAACACTGAAAAAAGATTTACTTGGTGGCAAAATATAGGTTAAGGTTGATAAGGTAATCATTATAACTAATTAATTTATTTTTTATCATACATTATTAACTTCATGTAACAATGTCGAATTCTCTATATAATTTTACATTCCAATTAACTACAAATACGAGCATTGGATTGTGATAAAGGTTGATTTGTTGCACTGAAAGATCATTATCTATGATTTTAGCATTAATAGATATGCTGACAATATGCTGGAGGGTTATGTTGCTCCTCTATGTATTCTTATACCACTCTATCTTCCAATCATGTAGATTTTATAATCTTAAAAGGGATGTTATTCTAAATTATTTTACTGATATTATTTGATTAAAAGAATGTGTGCCTTAATAGAAGCCAGTGTGGGGATTATGGACTATTTGTAAATATATTGAGTATCTGATATTGGGTCAACTAATTGATTTCAAACCCAAAACCAATCTTTCTTTTAGACAAAAGATGGCTATATAAGTATGGACCCATGCCTTAAAATAAACATAATGCATGATTTTAATACTTATTATATTATTTTTTACTTAGGTTTCGCGGATCATTTGGATATTTTTTATTTTACAATTTAAATTTAAAGTAACAAATAAAAATAACATTCATTATAAATTTAACTCTTAAATTTTAAAACAAAATTAAATAGTAGCAAAATAGCAAATGAAATTTAAATTTAAGTTTTACAAAGATGAAAACTATTAATTAGTAATAGAATACAACAACAAGCAACATTAGTTGCTATGTAAAACAATAGGGTTCCAATAAGTCTGGCGATTATGTCCATGCTATTTGCAGTGACTACACACGTTCTTTATTGATTCCTCCATTTTTAATGGAATTCACTTCTTTTAACTCCTTCTTGAACATCGACATGCTATAAGAGGCTAAATGTCAATATCTCTCAACTTGTTTAAAACTATCTAAACTGATGGATGGCTAATCAAATTAACTAACTCACCATATGCACAAAATAAGCACTCGAATGTATAATAAGGCAAATAAAGACCCTTGTACTATAATTTAGTCTATTTGTATACCGCAATAGCATGGGCATAAGGTAGTTGGTAAAAGTCAAACTTTTAATAATTGCATATCTTCGTGATGTATCTACTATTCTATTTCTATTTCTGCCTTTCACAATAAGTTATACATTATCGATTAGTTGAATTGTCATTTAACTAGATATATTATTATGCTTCTAAACCTTGTTATTTGCCCAAGTTGTCAGAAAAGATGCCATACTTTTTGCAACCTCTCATCTCTAAAGAAACCACTTTTGTATTAACTCTTATTTTCACTCAACCATTGTGTTCACAGGACCTCTTGAAATAGGCTAAGTATCTGTTCTTCCAACTTGGTAATAGCTACCAACTTAGCCTCAAGATATAAGATTTTTGCCACCTTGTTAACCTTTTGCCCGTTTGTACTTAAGTTCATAGTTGAACTCCGCTAAGAAATATTTTCACTTGGCTTGCTTTAGGCTGAGTTTCGTTTGACTTTAAAAGTTATTCATCACTATATTTTTCATCATTATTATGAATTTTCCTTTAAGAAAATAATATGTCCAAGTATATAGGCAATAGATGACCCCCTCTGTCATCTCCTTCTATTGTACTATGTAATATCTCTCAATATTATTAAGTTTGCAACTGTCATAGGCTATCAGATGCTCTTGTTGCATCAAAATATCTGAATGGAAAAATATGATGCATCCATATATACTACACATGATAACAAATGGTTTGGCAGCACTAGCATTAACTCCTATAATCCAATTGGCACTCCTTAGACCACTCTCATGCTTTAGTCTTATTCAACTAGTCAATAAAGGTGTAACAATAGTAAAAAAGCTCTTACTAAATTTCCAGTGGTAGTTGACTAACCCAAGAAATGATAGCAACTCGGTAATTCTTGTGGGTGCCTCTAATCCTTTCTAACGCAAATATTTGCCTATCTATTAATAGCTTGCCATCATTGAACTTCTGACCAAGATAATCCACTTTTGACTTGGGAAAAGAACACTTCTCCCTTTTATATACAATTATTCTCACGATGTACTCTTGATACAGTCATATGATACTTTATATTCTCCTCAAGAATTTGTTGTAGATCATAATGTCATTTAGGTACATGACAATGAATTTGTCAAGGAAAGGTTTGTGAATTTTGTTCATCAAAGTGCAAAATGTGGTTGGTGCATTAGTGAGGCCAAATGACATGACAAGAAACTAAAACACATCGTAACGTATTGGACAGGTGTCTTTGGCTCATTACCTTTAAATATGCACACTTGAAGGTAACCCAATTGCAAGTCTAGCTTTGAGAAGTAATTACACTTATCCCAATTAATTAAATAGGTCTGCTATTAGATCCCCCATCCAATAACTTCTTGAGTTGTCTCCTTAACTATTCTAACTCCGTTAGAGACATTTGATAGTGCCTTTTTACTGAAGGCTTAATTATGCTCTAACTTAATCTAGTGGTCAATCGTCTATGTTGGTGGGAGGTTTTTTTGGTAAGGCTGGCAACATGACCTCCTTGTGTTCTTTGAGTACTCTCATATTCTCCTTCAATATCTTATCTTTGTCATCTTCCGCCTCACTTCCTATATTGTGGCTTGATAGGTCTCTTACCTATGCTTCACCTCTTTCTTTAGTTGCATGGAAGAAATAAGAGCGGTGTTGGTATTAGGCTTGGATTGCCAACTTTTAAGCTTGTCTACTGTTGGCACCATGTATGGCCTATCTCTAAGAGCTATATATATATAATTGTGTTGAGGAAGGGGCATGATGTCAAACTACCTCAAAAACTCCATACCAAGAGCATAATCAAAGTCATCAAGAGGTGTTATTGATAAATTTATTTTATCGTGCTAAGTTTCTAGGTGCATTTTGACTCCTCGAATTATTTCTATCAAATGGTTTAGCTGTAGTATTCATAGTTTTGAGGTATCTAACCCCATTCTTCATCATGAGTCCAAAACGCTCTACTTTTTCATTCTTGGTAAATTTATGCATAGCCTTGATATTAATTAACACTTGAGTCGTCTTCCTATTAATGATGGATTCAATGTATATGGGCGCCTCACCCTCTAGTGTGCTACTTATTCGCTTGGAATTAAGGGCATTAAGCAACTATAAACACCCATGTTAGGTTGCTCATTCACTTTTATATTTTAAACATGGCATTGAAAACCTTTTTTTTAAAGATAACCCTTCACCTATTGATCTCTATTATAAAGGAAATAGCTCGATCTTGAACTATCCCTTCTTTTATTATTACACTTCTGCTCATTGCCCTTGGGTGGCTTGCCTTTTCCATCATTGTTCTGTAATAGATGAGACTCATTGGCTCTTCTATATTTACTATGATTGGACTTGTAATTCTTAGACTTCCTCAATTCTCCTTTCTAGTATTCTATTAGTGTTTCTTCTATTATAAGAGCATTGGATATATCAACCACCTTATGCCACTTCAAGCCATTAGGCATATATGATTATAGCCCATTTAAAAAGTTGAATTGCAAATTATCTTCCCTCAAATTAGAGATCAGCAGCTAATAAAAACTACTCCTCCATATACTCACTTATGAAATTGGTTTGCTTTAACTTCCATAGTCACTTTTGGACGTCTCTCACCACATTATTTAGATATAATTGGCACTTAGGTTCCCATTACAATTTAGCCTAAGTTTTTTTTATGCAAGTTCCCTTGTGAATCTTTTTTCTCTTTGTACGCCACCATATTAGTTGCATGGTTAGAGAGATACAATGTAGCAGTGTTTAGCTTATCTTCAGCCTCACGCTTATGGGCTTGAAGTATTTCTCAGTCTATCAAAAATGTTATTGAGCTATTTGAAATGCTTTTTGTAATTGATCTCCTTCAGTTTAAAAGCCTCAACTTATGGGGCAACAACTACAATTTGAGTGGCAACAACTCTATTTGCTACCACTTATTTGCACAAGGTCACATTTTCCTTAATAGTTTCCAAGCCTTTCTATAGCTTTTTCACTTAATCCTACAACTTAGCTAGGGAAGAAATAATTTATCTCGAAAGCATTTACCCAATCTTGTTGCTTCTTAACATAGCCCTTGATGGATGTGTTGATAAGCGAGCTCGAATCATCCCCTTAAGTCTCAAGGTTCTCATCGAGCTTCTCTACGATATGCTCTAACTCCCTTATTCGATCTATTATTTTAGTGCATATGGTTGAGGTTATTTGGTTAATGTTGTCCATTTCATTTTATTTAAGACTTAATTTACTTGATTTTGAAATTGATAAATTTGGCTTCTTGTGGAGTTACCACTTTCAGGAATTTTTGTAATCTAGTTGGGAAATTTAATCTCTTGATAAAATTATACAATTTTATTTTAAAGTTTAAATAGTTATGTAAAGATTTGGTTCCCAAAGTAAATACATTAAGTGTAATAGGCATTTAAGTCATTTCATTAAAAGCGTATATGAGTCTTTTAAGCGTTAAATGTAACCTTAAGTCTATACACTGCCATTTTATGTTTACATATATTTGTGATGTTCTTAGTCTATTCATTATATCTAAGCCTCTTAAGTGTTAATAAAAAAAAACGGCTTCTGTTTACTTCGCCTTTCTTTCTCTTTAAAATTAGGGTTTGACCGAGTTCTCTTGATTTAGTCCATGCATTTTATAGATCAAGTCCTGTAATTAGTTCTCTTAAACTTGTTATACTCTGTGGCTGTAATCTTTTTAAAGAATAATGCAGATTGACCTTCTTTGTTGAGCTCCAAAGTGGATGTAGGCCACAAATCGTGGTTGAACAACTATAAATCTTGGTCTCTTGTGCGATTGAAATCTATTTCTTGTATTGTTTATGAATCTTGGTTAGATTAGAGTCTTGTGTTGTAATTACAACAGTGGTATCAGAGCTTTTGGTTAGGGTTTGTTAGATTGAAGACTCATTTTTTATTCTTAGAGTTAAAGAGTTAGTTTAAGAGTCATTAGTGCATCACGTTTTGAGGTTGAATGGTTTGATGGGCATAGTGACTTAGCCTTATGGTATAAGAAGAGGAAAGCTCTTTTGATTCAACAAAAGGTTACAAAGGCGCTGTCAGATCCAAAAATTTTACAAGAAATAATGAAATCAGATCAAATCGCAGAAATAGACGAGATCACTTACAACACAATTGTCTTATAATTGGCTGAAAATATTTTGAGCCGAGTAAAATGAAGAAACCATAATAGCTAGTCTCTAGGGTAAATTCGAAACTCTCTATATCTCTAAATAACTGTCTAGTAAAATTTTGATTAAAGAACGGTTATTTGGTTACAAAATGGACTTTAATAAAGGACTTAAAGAGAATTTAGATGATTTCAAAAAAATATGTTTGGATCTTACTAACACTAGAGAAACGTTAAGTAATGAAAATCAAGCTATAATCCGATAAAGCTCACTACCACCATCCTTTAAGGATGTTAAGTTTGCAATTAAATATGGTCATGAAAATCTGTCTTTAAATGAATGATTTACTGCTTTAAGGACTAAAGAACAAGATATTAAAAAGAAAAGACAATAATAGTGGAGAGGATTTATTTGTTAGAGGCAGAAATGACAAGAAAGAGTTTAAGACTAAATTTAGAGAAAAATAAAGATGTAAGTCTAGGTTTGGACCGAGAAGGTGTTATTTCTATAGGAAAGAAGGATATCCTAGAAGAAATTATTTTGGAAGAATTAAAAAGCATAAAGAAAAAGCAAATGAAAATACTGATGCAGCAATTATTAGTGATGGGTATAAAAGTGCTGATGCACTTATTATCTTTGTACAAGATAACTTAAAAGAATGGGTTTTAGATTCAAGTTGTTTATATCACATGTGTCCTAAAAAAAATTGGTTTAAAAGCTATCAAGATTATAATAGTGGGAGAGTTCTAATGGAAAATAATGAACCTTGTAGAGTTGAAGGCATAGGAACCATAGCCATTGAAACGTTTGATGTTAATATCATAACTTTTGAAAATGTTATAAATGTACCAAACTTAAAATGAAATTTAATTTTCTTAGGGGTATTAGATGAAGGTGGATACATATGTAAACTAGACGATGGCCAATTAAGAATAACACATGATGCTTTAGTTGTAATGAAAGGTAAAAAAACAAAAAACAAAAATAGCTTGTATATTCTTCAGGGTAAGATAGTAACTAGTTAAGATGTTGTTTCCATAATCCAAGACTTAAATAGAACAAAATGTGGCATAAAAGACTTAGTCACACAAGTGAGCAAGGTTTGCTTGAACTTAGAAAACAGGGCCTGCTTGGTAAGGATAAACTAAGTAAAATTAAATTTTACGAACAATGCATTTTAGCTAAGCAACAGAGACTAAGTTTTAGGATTAGTTCTTATAAGTCTAAAGCTATTTTAGAATATGTTCATACTAATTTGTAAGGACCTGCTCACATAACTACCCATATAGGGAGATAAATATTTCTTATCTATTATAGATGACCATTCCAGGAAACTGTAGGTCTATTTAAATAAAAATAAAAATAATACCTTTATCAAATTTGAACACCAGAAACAATTAGTTAAAAAATAAACTGGAAAAAGTTTAAAGGCACTTAAAATAGATAATAGACTGAAAATTTGTGAAATGTTTGACAATTTTTATAAAGAAAATAGAATCTTAAGGCACATAATAGTAAGGCATATAACCCAACGAAATGGCATTACTGAGAGGATGAATAATACACTATTAAATAAGGTCAGATGCATGCTAGTCAGCTTAGGGTTAGCTGAGGCTATTATGCCCCGTTTAAAATCTGTCAATGAAAATACAGAGGAAAACAACACTGGTCAGCAAGTTGTTACACCTCTTAAAGAAGATACCATTCATCTTGAGGTGAAAACTTCAACTCTTCAGCTGATTGACACTAAAAACCCAATTGATAGAGATCTAAGTCATCCACTTAGTATAGGTGAACAGAGTTAATTAGCTAGGACAGATAACTCTACTCTAGATACATATCAACTTGCTAAAGATAAACAAAGAAGACAGGTTAGACTCTATTCTAGATTTGATTCATATAACTTAAATGCTTTTGCTTTAATGTCTGCTCAAAATATGCACAAAATTGAACCTGTTTCTTATGATAAGGTAATGAGTAGTAAATACTCAAGTCGATGATATACTACTATGTGTGATGAGATGAAGTCAGTAAAACAGAATAAAACCTGGATCTTAGTTCTTAAGCCCTTAATTCAAAAACCAGTGGACTATAAATGGGTGTATAAAATAAAGAAGGGAACACACCTTTTGAACCTGTTAGGTTTTAATACATTCAGAATATTAGAATTTATTCTTAAGTGCAGGATTATCAAAGTAATAAATAATCGGTGAGAACGAGATCGATCCACAGGGAAGTGAAATTAAAGTTATAGAAATATAAATAATCTTAAAAGATATAAATCATTAAAGAAGTAAGATGGTTTCAAATAATAATACAAATAATCAAATAAAGTGAATGCTAAGGTTAGGGGATCTACCCTTGGTATATGAAATAAGATACATTCAAATCTCTTTTATAACTCAATTGAAATCCTCACATAAAGAAGGTTTCAATCAGAAGATACAATAAATATTGTTCGTCCCAATTTATATATTAATTTCTATTCATTTATTTTCATTATCATACACTAAATTTTGTAAATGAGTTCAAGTATTATTATGCCAATCATTATACTTCTCTATAATAAATCAAGACTCCCACTTTACAAGAAAGGGTATCTATGCTAAATTTTATAAATTGGTTTAAGGATTTATTATGCCTACTATAAGGATTGTCTATAATAAATCAAGTTACAGTATTTTGTAAGAAAGGGTATCGATATTGGAAAAAATAAAAAAATAAATACATCATATATACATTTAATTATCTTAAGAATGTAACATTAAATTTCAAATTAAGAGTTTAAATATATCATATTACCTTACCAAGAGTTTTACCCTTTTACCTTAGTAAAATGAAATCAAACAATCATGATGAAATTAAAGAAAGGAAATGCAATAAGAGATAACATGAACTTTAAACTAGTAGATGAAAGAAACTAATACTACAAAGAGATAATATAAAATAAAAGTGTTAGAACTAAAATCTAGCTCCCTTAGACATAGAGAAGCCATCTATTTATAGAAAAAACTTGAAGGGTATAAGTTAAAAAAGGATGCCAATACTTTAATGGATTGTTGATAATTTAAAGCTTATTTCAAGTGCCTAACTTGATCCGTGAACTTGTCACCAAAAGTAGCCGAATTTAATTCATATGCCAATAGTAAAGTTGTAGATATTTGTTTCAAATTTCTAGAATGGGCAAGAACGTATGTATTGAATATGTATTTATCAAGTTATGGGCCAAATATAGAGCCTACTCGGATTGGGCCTGCACTGCAGATGAGTCATCTTCTAAGCCACTTATCACCCTCTAATTTTTCGAATTACAAAATGTGGGTGAAATTCAATATTATTTTACATGAAATTAGCCCTTTATAGGTTTAAGAATTACTTTAATTGGATTCTTTGGAAGAAAGTTATGCCCAATTTATCAAACCTACACTAAAACAGTTAAGAACCTAAATAGGTATAATATTGAAAATATGTTCAAGTTATGAAGGTTACTAACACTAGTAATACAAAATAATGATGAAAACCCTTATTAAGCGTGTAAGTTTAAGTGTTGATCAAGGTTTGAAGATAGAGATTTCTCTCAAAATAAGGAAATAGATTATAATGAGATCTTTTCACCTATAGGAAAGTATACCACTAATCCATTTTTAATTAGGAATTAGAACAATTAGATGTTAATATGCTTTCTTACATGGTTAACTAGATGAAACCATTTATATGAAAAAACCTCTTAGTTAAAGAAAAAGATGAAACTGATTCAGTTTGTCTACTAAAAAAGTCACTATATGGATTAAAACAATCCCCTAGACAATGATGTAAAAGATTTGATGCTTTTATAGTAAAAATTGGTTTAAAAAGAAGTGATTTTGATAGTTGTTTCTATTTCAAAGGCTTAAGAAATGAAGATGAGATGTACTTGCTGTTATAAATTGATGATATGTTATTGACTAGTAGTAATAAATAAGAGATAGTAAATTTGAAAAGACTCCTAAAAATAAAATTTGATATGAAAGACCTTAGCTAAGTCAAGAAAATTTTGGGTATATAAATAATCAGAAATATACCAAACAATAGATTGTTTTTGTCACAAAATATTATCTAGAAAAGGTCTTTAATAGGTTTGGTATGACTAATTCAAAACTTATAAATGTGCCTCAAGTGGCACATTTTTAATTCTCTTCAAAATAGTGTCCATCCTTTGAAAAAGATAAGCAAGAAATGAGTATTGTACTATATTATAGTGTAGTAGGATCCATTATGTATTCTATGATTTGTTCTAGGCAAGATTTAGCTCATTTTATTGACGTTCTAAGTAGGTTTATGTCAAACCTCGAGAAAGAACACTAGTTAAGCATAAAATGGCTATTAAGATATATAAATGGATCATTACACTTTGGCCTACTGTTTAAAGGTACTAATTGTGATATTGAGTTGGTTGGACATGTAGATTCTGATTTTCTAGGGGATTAAGACAAAAGAAGGTCAACAGCATCTTATTTCTTTACCTTGTGTGGAAATTATGTGAGTTAAAAATCCCAACTCTAAATAATTGTAGCACTTTTCAGCACTAAAGCAGAGTTTATTACTTTGACAGAAGCAATAAAAGAAGGAATATGGTTATAGGGGTTACTTCATGAACTTGGTATTCTTAATTATGTTGTAATTATATATACTAATAGTCAAAGTACTTTGCATTTGTGTAAGAATCTTATTTACCTTGAAAGAACTAAGCATGTTGATGTGAAATTTTATTTCATTAGAGATGTTATCTCTAAGGGACAAGTAATTGTTAAGAAGATCTCCATAGAAGAAAATCTACCTGATATAAGTACAAAGGTGCTGCCTTAAAGTAAGTTTAAATTGTGCTTAAGCTTACTAAACATAGATAGAGGATGAAAGATTCATAAATTGGAGCGATGACACATGGAAGTGCAAATCTGCATTAGATAAAAGTATTCACTTTGGAAACCAAGGTGGAATTTGTAAAGATTCGGTTTTCAAAGTAAATAAATTAAATGTAATGGGCATTTAAGTCATTTTGTTAAGAGGGCATATGAGTATTTTAAGTGTTAAATGTAACACTAAGTCTATACATTGCCATTTCATGCTTATATATACATATTTGTGATGTTCTCAGTCTAATTCATTGTATATGAGTCTTAGGCAAAAGCGGCTTCTATATACTTTTTCTCTATTTCTCAGATTAAGGTTTGATCGAGTTCTCTTGATTTGGTCCATGCATTTTGTAGATTGAGTCTTGTAATTAGTTGTCTTGAACTTGTAATACTTTAGGGTTGTAATCTTTTTAAAGAATAGTGCAGATCAAGCTTCTTTGTTATGCTCAAATGGATGTAATCCACAAAGCGTGGTTAAACCATTATAAATCTTGGTCTCTTGTGCAATTAGAATTTTTTATTTATTTATTGTTTATGATTATTGGTTAGATTAGAGTCTTGTGTTGCAATTGCAACAATTTATCATCTAATAAATTAGTGATAAATTATTTTAAGATGAAAAAGTATGAATAATAATGTTAAATACGTAAAATTGCTCTTTTATGATTTATTTGAGGTGCCTTCTACTATATTATAATAAAAATCACAATCTTTATATTTAAATTGACGTAAACTCTGAAAAAAATTTGCAATAAAAATGTTGCGATAAAATTCAATTTTCCATCGTTTGAAATGTCATTAGAAGGATTTTATAGCCCTAAATAGTTTATGGGATTTTGAATGTATTCTTAGCTACAAATCCACTTAAATAACTCGTATCCTTGAAATAGAAATATATTGTTAGCATCAAAGATTATTTTTAATTAATTGAATGTTTGATTTAAATGGCCATTTTGGGTTGATGAGCAGCCCAATCTTAGCCAGTCAACTAGCAGTGAGCCGAGCCTTCCATCTTTGAAACAGGCTCAAAGCGGCCTGTTTATATAGCACTAATAATCTTTTTGCAAATTTACTAAGAGTGGCTATTAACACCTCCTTTAAAATAAAAAATATTTTAATACATATGAGGTAGTATAATTATTTAGTTATATCATAAAATGTGCTTTTATTTATTATAGCTTTCAATTTATTTGATAAATTTTTTATACAAATACATAAATGTATTATTAGATTATTGTACAGATGACGTAAAAATCTTCAATGTATTATAGTATTTTTCTTTTACAACTCTTTCAAAACCTTTTAAAATTTTAAAAATTTAAAAATGTGCACTTTTTCATAAGACCTTCTTTAATGCCAAAAATAACTCTAAATCCTTATTTTTCTCATGTATAAACCTCCATATTCTCTCTCCCTCTCTCTCTACATTTTGCGTAAGTAAATATGTAAGGTTCAGGGTTAGAAGTTTTGGAATTAATTTTTTTTATAATTATTATTTTTTATTGTGAAATGATATTAAAAAAAATCTTAACCCACGAGCTAAATTTATTTCTCCTTTGGGAATTGTGAATTTGATCCCCCCTAAACTTCAATAAGGCCAATCCTCATTAACACGTGTTGATCTTCAAGACTATCTCTGTAACCATAGAAGTGATGACCTTCTGTTGTTTAAGTTAGCAATGTGGTATTAAGGAAAAGAGAAAAGGTAGCTAAAAAATAATAAGTGAGGGAATAAGGGTAGGGTTGGTTCAAAAATTTTGGAATGATAATTCTCGGGATAAGGATATCTAGAGTCTTAAAAGGGTGTAACCATCTCTAGGTTAGTCCTTAAAACTTTGAGTGGTGACATCGAGTGTAATATCCAATCCCTATTAGTAGTATTGGCGCCTAGATTTTGGTATAGAACAAATAAGACACCGTAGGGTTACTCAATTTTAACTCTATTAGAAATATTCCCTTTATAGTGCACGTGAGAGATATTAGACCTAATTTGGTAATTTCACACTCGATCGGTGCACCGGACGACCCTAGAATATTTTTAGAATTTTTCTCTATTGACTTGGAAAAGAAAATTCTAATTTACTACATGAATTTCCATTTAAGGGTTATGAATGGAACAAGCCTTTGTTGAGAAACATAATCCATATATTAGAGAATGGACCAATTAGAAGAAATCTCATGGATTACCAAGTTGGAAGTTCTAGTTAGTTCTTTGAACTATTCTAACTAAATAGTTACAAATGAACTAATTACATAATTAGTTTTTAACTAATGGCAAATTAGAAGTTTTAAGTAAGTTGAAGGGCAAAATGGTAAATTGAGGGAGCACTATATATATTTTAGAAGTGTGTAGAAATTTGAAGAGAGATCAAAACCAACACTTAGCCAAAAAAAGAGAGAAATTCGAGCTTCAAAGGGGGTACTGCTACAGTGACTGTTCAAGTTTTGTTTTCATAATTTTTCATGTGTAATCAAGCCAAATTAAGGTTACAAACTAATCCCTAAACTTAATTGAAGTCTCTATTAGTGGAAATTCAAGAAAAAGAGGTAAGAAAAGCATCTTTTATGAGTTTGATAAGTGAGAATTCAAGAATGTGTTAATTGATTTTCTTATGTGTATTCTTGGCTTAGATTGAGTTAAATTCTAGTTTGGAGCTTGAAGGAGTCATCAATTTGAAGAAATTGGCAAGGTGAGAATTAGGGTTTTTGGTGATTTTGTTGTAGAGATTTCAATTGATTGTAATTAGGGCTTTAGAATGAAATTGGCATGATTTTGTTGTAATTGGAACAAGAAATTGAGAAAAGGAATGTGTTGGAACCTAGGGTGAAATTCTGCCACTTTAGGGAAGTTAAGAATTGAGTGGTGTTTTGATTGAATTGTTGTGTGTAAATGATGCATTTTGTGAATGGAATGTATATGGTTGATGAAAAACCCAAAAATGAAGAAAATGGGACATAATTGTCCATGTTGGAAAGGTGAAGGGCAAGTATGTCCAATCAAATGATAAGGTGTTCAATAATTTTCAGGGCGCCGGATGGTGAGTTAGTTTCGATTATGGCTCCGTAACTAAAATCGGGAAGTAGTTTACCTCCGGGCTTTGTATGCCAATTAGGGCATTTAGTAGTTAAATGAGATTCTAGTGTTCGATTTGGTTCTAAATGTCATTTATGGCGCGTAGGTGAGGATAACCGAGAGCATTAACAGGAGCAAGAATCGGGAGCGAAATTGAGCGCGGAGCGGTAGTGAGTGAAAATCTGCCATTTCTTTTACTTTTCGGTTATTATGTTTTCGCACAATGACTATGTATGTTTTATGAGCTTTCGATGCATAAATATGATTTATGATCTTAATATATTCATAGACATGCTTTTACATGATCGATTTGTGAAACAGTTTGAAAATTACTACATTTGTTTTAAGGCCATTGGTACCCTCAGATTATAGTGGTGATGATTATATTAGACCCGGCCGGTATATCCCGTGCACATGGACAGGTCTTAGGGGTGTGTCACTAACTCTGGAAAGTCGGGATGTCGAGTCATGTGAGTGGCTCTATGTGTACGGGATATTGTCTCGCTATATGCATGCGATGTAGGATTCCGCTGCGTAGCCAGTGAGATGTCTTGAGATGTCACTGTGGGTGCTGCTAGTTGAGGTGCCCCGTGACCTACTCACGTATGCGGTGCTAGTTGAGTCGCTGCATGGGTATAGAGCTTTAGGGTTACCATTGGTACAGTTTAGAAAGAAAATGGCCGAGCGAGAATTTTACTAGTTTTCGATTTACCGATAGCATTTATGCATTTATATGCACACAGCAGTTATTATGTTATACAGATTCTAAATATAGTTTTCCAAAGATGTAGATAAAACCCGCTCGGCAAGATTTCATTAGCATATGATATTAGAAACCGTTTTACAATTTTACATCCGTTTTAAAAGCATAATTTCTGCATGTACTTTAAAAATTGCTATCTTTGTATAATATTCTTGTAATTGAATTCTTATTTACACTCACTGAGCTCCTTTAGCTCACTCATTTTATGTTTTATGTTTTAAATCCCTTTTCCAGGTGCAGGTCTCGGAACGCAAGCTGCTGATTCTCCTATCGCCGAGTAGTGGGCCGAATCCATAGATAATTTTTGTACATGTAAATGTGCTAATAGCACTCTTTACTTTATGCATAATAGTTGTAGGCATATATATTTGTAAGTATGTGTTGAATCAAGAAGAAGAGATTTCCAGTTTATGATGATCGTTTTTACTTTTTATGATTATGCTTATTTTGTGATTTACACGAAATATTTGAGTTGTGTTGGATTTGATTTGAAAAGGATCGGAGGTCCGAATTGGTAGAATTGAGATGTGTTGGAATTAGAAGTGAAATTTCTTTGCAGGTTTATATGAATTTTCTGAAAAACAGGGGAAACTCTGTCTGTTTGTTTTTAAAACTAAGATGTCGTTTTCATGTATATTACTAGATCTTCTTAGCAGTAACAAGAATTAAAAAGGGGTTCGCCTCGCGAAATTTCTTAACTTACCCAGTTAGGTTCGGAGGAACTTTCCATCGAGGTGCCCGGCAGGGCCGCTGGGATCTATAGTAGAGGGTCTCGAGTCGGGTCTTGTCATCGAGGATGAATTAGAGCCAATGATATCTTAGGTAGGTATAGAAGGCATCCCTTAGTATTAAGGATATCCCTTATCTGATATTGGTTATAATCCATCATGGCTAGACCTCTAATGCCATGACGTAGAAGTTTTATATTGTAGGCCTCAAGCAAGATATCTTATAAAGGGATGAGCCTAAGGACCGTTAGGTTGTGTGGGCCTTTGGGGCTTTGTTAGAGGTGGACTGTGGTTGGGCTAAGGTCATTGAGTGAAACAAGGATCAATTAATTTTTAGTATTAACTTGTTAATGTTGAAAACTTTATTGTTGTGCTTGGACTGAAAAGGGGTTATATAATTGTGCTTAGGAAGCTTTTGGCTGATAGCTTAGCTAATAGGAGTCTTAAATCTTGAACTGTAAGTGTCCCTTCAAATTCATCGACATATCTTTATAAACATTTAAGGTAAGCAAACTAAAATAGGGGCGAGGCTAGACATCTTAACCTGAGCACAAACATTATGGTTAAGAAAAGTTCTATGTCCACCAAAAAGTCCAAAAGTATAGCACATTATAAAAAGAAATAATAAGCATTCCAAAATATGTATTCTAAAGAGTATAACAAAAAGAATGATGATTGTAATGCCATGCAATTTACCCAGTTAAAGAACGCTTAACAATAATACCCACAAATGCAAAATTAAAAGGAGAAAGGAGAAGTAACTTACGAGATAGCTGGTGAAGAGCGAGAGAAGAATGAACTTAAGATTGTGATCATAACTGAAATTAGAGAATGTTAGAGACAATGCCCTTACATGTGCTTTAAAGCTTTTTTTTCTTTTCTCTTAAAGTGGATAACACTCTCTCTCTTTTCAAAAGACTTATAATATATAAAGTCCAAGAATTACATAGTGATCACTTATTTATAACAAATTCTAAGGATCAATCTTAGTCATTGAGGAGATCTGATGCTCCAGATCTTCTAGCACTTAGAAACATCGGGTCATTTGATCGATGTGATGATTGAGGAGTAGTGATGACTATAGGATTAAATCCTAAGGTTGAGAGAGTGTCCACAACTTCGTTAAGTATAATAACTTGAACTTTGGGCATTGATAAAGTGTAATGGGTATGTTACAAGGGTAGTCAGAGTAGATCTTATTGTATAAGAGATCAAATGGTTGTTGATATTAGGCCTAACTTAAATGATATAGAAGAGGAAGAGAATGACCCTTTAGTACATAGAAGAGGGTCCCAATGGGATTTTATTCCTTAAAAAATGGTTCTATGTTTTGAACAAAAGGTAGATCTTGAGGCTAAGGTGATTAGGGTCAAGAGGAATCAGGATGTCTGTGTGGTAAAGTTAAGTAAGAGAAAGACTTCGAAGGATTCAGAAGTATTGATGAGGCTAAGGTTGAGGAGCTTTCTATAAGTGATAAGGAGGAGGAATGTGAAATGCACTGTTTTTATTACCACTCTAGTGTGTCAAACAACGATTTTGTTAGGCTAAAGGTCTAATACAATATCCCTAACTCTGTATTTTTTAGGACTCTAAGGATAGGCAATTTTGTCAATCAACCTTTTCATGTGAGGTCACCTTGCACATTGTCTTCTTTAAATTAGGGTTCAGGCTGCCCATACAGACTTAATTTTTTAGGATGTTAGAACAATTAAAGTTCACCTCGTCCTAATTAAGTCATAATGTTTAAAAGGTGTTGTCAGGGTTACATGTCATGTGGTTGAGAGTCGGTCTATCTGAGCCCACTCTTTATAAGTTTTAGTATCTATATTAACTCCATACGATGAGAACATAGGTTTTTACTACCTAGCAAGGTATGAAGGCTAGAATCCCATCAACAAGGTGTTGAGATTTGTGCTTACGTGCCATCCCTTTATATATGAATATTTGTTTAATATTTATACTAGTATTATCATTTCATTAAATCGCTAATTATATTTTATTTATACCTAGCAAGGTATGAAGGCTAGAATCCCATCAACAAGGTGTTGAGATTTGTGCTTACGTGCCATCCCTTTATATATGAATATTTGTTTAATATTTATACTAGTATTATCATTTCATTAAATCGCTAATTATATTTTATTTATAGTAAGATGCTTGTAACGTTTTAGACATTATATAAACTGAAAGAGTTCAGATCTGGTATAAAGGAGTTTAGATCAATGCTAAGAATTAGCAACGCTGAGAGTTATAAATGCTAAGAGTTAGTATTGATAAGAGTTTTCAGGTTATAAGAGTTCGATATCTAAAGAGTTAGAGTCTTGTCTGAAATGGGATAAAGATTTAAGAATATATTAGTAATGACGTAGTTGCAAAGAGTTGTAAATAGTACTAGAAAATGTCATTATGCAAATATGTTCTTAAATAATATGTTGCTGATCTATCTTCACTGATATCGGTCTGCCAATGAAGACTTTATAATATATAGATCGGTGTATGTGTATATCTGGATGGTCTAGATGGTTAGTCTTAGTAGACCATGAGTTTAGTAGAAGCTCGTATAGAGATACAAGTATTCAGTAAGGACTGAATACTGAATAGACTCATAAAGACCTCCAATAGACATCCCATAAAGCCGTCAATGGAGGGTCTTTCGAGTTGAGTAGTTTTCGTGGTCCTTTAACCTGAGTGCCACGGTAGACTTGTGAGTGATCCACCATACTTTGATTCCACACATGTTAGAAATATTTTATGGTTTGACTGCTAGGTGTCGATGGGTATGGTCTAATGCTCATGGAGTTCGATGTGCATAGATATAGGTTCCATCAGCTCATTTGGGTGAGTAATATATCCTAATGCTCTAAGATTGTATTTCAGAAAGACTTATGACTATAAGCAATAATTTCAATGAGAAGAGTTTAACCTTAGGGATAAATAATATTATAAAAGTGTTTGCGAATATTATTTATTGAAATACAATTCTAGAGATAAGCTTATGGTCAAGCATATGGAGATTTGACAGTGTTGATCTATATCTCCACTCTACCCAGATATAAATGATGGAGGGATTATACGAATATGTTATAACTTCAACTTGTATGGTCTGATGCACTACTTTGTAATTTTTGTAATGTGTATGTGAAGCATTATTCACAGACATATAGAAGAGTTCCATATGACAATTCGGGTGTAGACCTAGAGAGTTTTATAATATGAAGTGCACTGGGACAACATTATGAATTGAACAGTTCCATTTTAAAAATTCTAGCAAACTGAAAATTTATTTCAAGGTTTCTCAAGTTGTGCACTTGTCTAGACTTAAATATTAACTACATTATTTAATTAGTTGACAAGAGTTATTAACTAATTAAATGTTAACAAGTGGCACAGTTTTGTTCCATGAATTATTTCACTATGAATTCACCCATTAACCATGTTAGTAAAATCAAATAAGGTAAAAAAAAATTAATTATTCAAATAGTTTTTGAATAAATATTATTTAAATAAATAATAATATTTATTTAGTCGTTTATTATTTTGATTTTAGTGGGAGACATGTACCTAATTAGGTATAATAGCCACAAAATCTTGATTTTTAGTTTTGGTCACTTAATCAATTTTTGGGGCACTTTGTGAAGTGCTTAATACACCTAAAAAATGAATTAAATAATGATTCTCTAAGTGAAAGAAAACAAGAAATGGAAGAGGGATAAGAGAGGGTGTTTTTTGGTTTTAATTCTTTTTGCAAAGTGTTGTAAAAGAATAAGAGACAAAAGAAAAAAAAAACAATTCATTTACTCATTCTCTTTAAATTCAAAAATTGAAACTTGTTGCTAGAATCAGTTGATACCTGTCATTTTAGCTTCACATCCCATCGGATTGTTATGAACTAGAATTGCACAAGGATTCACTTCAAAGTGATTTCAAAGTTTGAAACAATCCGAAAATTTTGAAATCTTCATCGAAGTTCTTCAAAGGTATGTTTCTATAATTTTAAGTTGTTAATAATTTAAGTTATATATGTATATGCTAATTATATGCTTAATTTTATTATGAAATTATGTATATGATACATGTATTTAATTTTTTTAACATGTATACAATCACATGCATACACCCTAAAGCACATTAACACAAGGTACTTCAAAGTAATAAACGGTGGAAGCCATTTTGGTTTTACATTGTAGGGGAGTGGGATCAAGAAATTCTTGGCCAATATTTGGGACTTACTGTTATGCCACCAAATTTTCTCGTGCAATTTTTTTTACACTTTTTCTTTATTTCTCTTTCTTCTTTTAGGCCGAGGACAATCACTGAATGATTTTGACTTTACAGCTACTTGGTTTTCTCACTTAAGCCTTATTATAGAAGAGCAGGCGAGGTTAGATGCGGCTTTTAGGTATGTTGTTGATTGGATAAGTTTTTTTTTTTCCAATGAAAGTTTAAAAGCTTTAAGCCTAATTCAAGAGGTTACTAGACCCGTTCTTGTTACTAAAGAGCTAGAGCTAAGGAAGAGAATTATTTTTCTCCATTTTGAAGTCTTTTTCCCTTGTCATTTTTATTTATTGAATTTTTGTCTTCTGTATTAAAGGATGCAAGGTCAAAGAGATACTAACAAAAAGAGGCCCCATCAAGAGCAGAGATCAGGTTTGAGGACTCTAGCTCAAGATAATTGAGCTATAGTTAGGCTTATCTTCAGTGTTTGAGGGGGAGATCAAGATGCTCCTCAAATGAGAACTACTAAGGAGCCATTTAGCTTCTTAGTAGTTCCTACTAAGCCAGAGCTAAAGAGGATCTCTAGCCCTTTAGCTTTGGCTTAAACACCACTCTATTCTCAATGCCCAACGTCGCCCCATCTTCAAATCATTCTTGGGGGCCTCCAACCCTAGTCCAAGTTGCATTGGGGCTAGGAGGACTGAACTCGACGAACTTAGAGCAAGTGAGGAGGTTAATTAATGAAACCCCTCACCTTCTCTATAAATAATATAGTCTTCAGCAATGGTCAATGTGCATGTATCTAGTCCCACTAGTAAGATAGAGAAGCAATATATTGGCCTGAACCACACTAAGATGATCTCAGAGTAGGACGAGATTATAACTGCCTACATTTCTGTTGGTCGTATCACGGATGTAATTTTCTCCCACTTTTTCAATTTTGTATAAGTCTATGATAGTTTTTAGAATATTAATCACTTGACATTTTTGCAAGTCACTTACACCTTTTCCTGAAGCTGAAGTGCCATCCTTGCGACCTTTAATAAGGTATCAAGTACAGGGATCTGGAGGTTGAGGCCAAGCATCTTAGGAGAAGTTGATTGAGGCTAGGAAGTTAGCTGATAAGTACTTTAAAAAGTCCAAGTTCTTTGTTGCCAAGGTTGAAGAGGCAAGATGAAAATGATGATGACCAAGAGCCAACACTCAGAGCTTTTGAGGCAAAACAAGCTTCTCCAAACGAAGGTGACTAAGGCAGTAGCTACAGTTGAGAGCTTTAATATAGAGTTTATAAGGAAAAAATAAGCTCCTTGCAAAGAAAGTGACTGAGACCAAGGCTACTGAAACTACTTTAAGTCAGCTTGAACTGAGCTAGTATTGAAGGTTGAGTCACTGTTAAAGAAGGTAAAGGCTGTCCATTATTGAAATTGGAAGACAAATGCTTCTGAGATTTGGTCAAAACTATAAACAGGCCAGGTTCTAAGCCTCGAAACCAAGTTCTTGCTGTCAACACAAAGTATGGGGAAATAAACAACTAGCATCAATATCCATATTCTGAATCAACATATGGTATTTATATAATTTTAAATGGGCTATAGGATTAGTTCTACCCCCGTAACCAATTAACTATGACATTCTAAACTTTATAGGCAAAAGGCCATTCCTAATGTCAGTAATAAATAGGGACCTAGCCTCTATAATGGAAATACAATGGTATCCTTTGTTCGGCATATGCCTCTAGCTCTTGTTAAAGCTTGTTAACCTTTTTTAAAAGCTTACCAACAATGTTTTCTACCTCAGTGGCCTTCTCTTTCTTGTACGCATGGCGTTTGACATTAAAGCAGTCTGAGAGATCACCCTTAAAAGGTTCATTTCACCTACGAACCTTGGCACTTTTTGATTTACTCTCTATGATATATTTGAGCTCTTTATTAGGGCAAGCATAAGACTTGATCTTACTAGCTTATTTGTTGTGCTGAGGCTCTTGAGAGTTGTGACTTTGATGGTGACTACAGTCAACAATTTGCTGAGTTTGTTCGCCAACATCCTTCTCTAGCATTCTCTGACTGCTAGTATTGCTGGTCATCATACAATGTATTTCATTAGTTAACTCTTAAAGTTGCTTCCTAATAATCGGTGAATCTTTGTTAGCTTGGTCGTTTTATGCTTTAGAGGTATTTCCCTGGGTATATTTGTTGAATCTTTGCACAAGTTCGTTTAAGTTTTCAACAACTTTCTCTATGGATCGGCTTTTGTCAGGTATCTAGCTTCTCTTGACATCCTCAGACATGATAAACTACTTCAACAAATTCTTAGTTAGTCAAGTCTAGTAAAGTATTACAAAATAGGTTTTTTCTTGACGGTCCTACAAATGACGCCATCAAAGCTTAGGGTAAAAATTGGCTAGGCCTATAAACTCTCCCAAATATCAAGAATTTATTTTGGTATGAAAGCAATCGAGTTTGTTGAGCTTGTTTGCATCAAGAGATGGGCCTAAATGAGTTTTTGGGTGGTAGAAGATGGAGTGTTGAGTTAGAAGTTATTGGGAGTGAAAGGAATTAAAATAGAATTGGTGGAAACTTGCACAACACAGAAACAACACTTATCAATGGTCGGAGATTGCCTTTAATGCTCAAGTGAAATGACGAATTTAGTGGTGAATGTTTTCCTAGGGTTTTGCCCCATATAAAATTAGAAAAAAATGGGGGAATTGTTTTTGTCTATGAGTTTTTAATTTTTAAAAGTGTAGAATATTCCTTGAGTGTGGAGAAAAAGGAACTTGAAGACTTCCCCCTTATGAGCAATATATGGTAATGCATGAGTGGTGACTCATATTTTTTGTTGGTATTTTTTATAAGCGTTGAGGTTGGGGGACTTCTTGGTAATTGAGCTCCCTCAAATTTAGAGTACAAACATCCTCTAATTTGGCACTTTATGGGATAAACATAAAGCACACGGTCCCTAATACTGACACTTAAGCTTAATCTAGTGTAGGCTTACCCTACTCATAGGTTACCCTCATTTCTCTATCAAAAAATAGACAAAAGTGCTAAACAAGTTGACATGGCAATACAACAATGCCCCTTAGGATTATGTTAACTAGCCTTATCCTCTCCTCTCACATATAACATGTAATGAGGTTTCAGTGGTAAATTGTTGTAAAACTTAGTGATGACATAGAGACTAAGATAATCTCACTAATGTATCCTTTAAATCTTTAACTACCATGTATAATTTGATATTTTAAGTGTAGGGTTGTCATGACATGAATCTTTAAATGAGCAATATTGCTTAGCCCAACGTCTTGAATATTGAGCACTAATAAACTTGAGTTCTTGTTAAGCTCAATTATATATTCACATTTTGGTTGAGTATGTTTCTAAGGCTGTAGGACTCAACAGTCACAATTAATTAGTTTAATTAATAAAATTTTGTAATTAAAATTAAAAGTAAAAAAAAGTATGATTTATTTTATATAATAATGTAAACCATCTTAAATTAATACTACACTAATTAAAATATAACATAATACATGACCATTGATTCTTTAAGAGATATTTGTACATTCCAAATCATTATACTAATAAAATATGTTGCCTTAACATGACACCTCAAAGTACATGTTAAAATCTAAGAGCAATAACAATACCTTAGGGTAAAAATGAAATACACTGTATATGCTTTTTTTTTTCATACATAATAAAAATCTTAATTTCAACTGTAACAATTGTACTTTTTCAAACCTAGATCTTCCGAATCAAAAGAAATTCTTTTAAAAAAACAATTATAAGAAAAATAGTTAATGTGCAAAACCAGTTAGCAAGCCACATGATCGAAGATCTCATGATAAAATAAATTGAATAGCATAATTAATATATAATAAGCATTTTGTATGTTTAAAAAATTGCCCATATCAGTTGATACCTAACCCAGAAAATTACATACCATATGAAATGTGATCTATTTTTTTTTAAAAAAAATTCTTATTCCACATGGCTTCATGTGATGTGTTCAGTGTCCCATCATTTCCAATCTTTATAAATTATAAATAAATTTAAGATTCTAGGGCTCTACTAGACAGTATTGAATTGTGAAGTGTTTATTTGTTGCTGTCGATATAGAATGGTGAGAAAAAAAAAAGATATAGAATGGTGAGCTGTAGATAATTCAGTCAGCATAGGGCAATTTTTATATTAAGGGTCCAGTATTTGTTTAAATTTCAATAAATTTTCACTGAGGAGCTTCCATGACCATTTGAGTCTTCACTTCACCTGACCAATTTCACATGATTGTTCAAAATTCTCAATATTATATTCTACAAATCCTCGAGGTCTTTAAATGATGTTTTATGAAAAGTTTATTTACTTTATAAAATTTAAGTAAAATGTGAGCCATCAAGTGACAAAAGCAAAACCTTGGCCCTCCGAAAGAAAAAAAAAAACTCTCAAAGCTTAGCCGCTGCTGCCATAGCCTTCGGAGAGAGGTTGGTTTCGGCCTCTCTCCGGAGGATTTCTTCTCCAATTTTCTTTTCTATCATGTTTTTACTTGTTTTTCTTCTTTTATTTTTTGTTTTCATGTTTTAATTCAGATGGAGTCATGTTTTTTACCGATGAGCTCCTGTGTGATGTCTGTGATCCCTCAGTGTCACAGAACCTCATTGACACCGTCGAGCTTCTCTAGCAGTCACCGATTTTTTCATCGATCGTGCTTTGGCTGGATCCAGTTTGGACAGGATTTTGAACAGCATAGATGTGCCACTCTCCTTGCCTCTTGACGACAATGCCCTCTGCTCAGCCTTAACCCGACTTAGCTGTCTGCCTTTTTTCTTCTCATCTCCAGCCATCTTTCTGACCCTTCGTCGCGTCGACCACCATCAAACATCCAGCCATTGTGCCAGAACAGCGTAGCTCTCGCAGCTCGTGCCCTGTCTGAACTACTATGAAGCAAATCTGGCTGCCTTTAATCCACAACATTGCATCAACTTGGAGTAACCGAATATATTGTGCCATATTACTTTGTTAGTCTTTTGTGATGTATTGTTGATGCTTGAGTGTTTGATAGGGTCATAATTTGTATTAGATGAAGTGTGTTTGTGTTAAAAGTAGTCGTCTGTAACTTATGTGTGAAGGCGATTTTGTTTCGTTGTATAATAATCTTCTCGTGAGATGTAGATTTACCTCATGCATGAGGTTAGTTTATCATTCTTTGAAAATGGTCATTTCGTCCCTTATTTACGGGTAGATTATCCTTATCTTAAGTAATCCTCGTTCTTAACAGAGTAAATTTTCTCCATCCTAATTGAAGGTAGAGATACTAATTAGAATGATCCTTCCGTTAGGAAGTTTGTATGTTTTTTTTTATAGAAGAGCAGTAGGTCTGGGTGAACTATAATAAATATATTAATTTTTATGTAATATTCCGATAATTTTCTGATTTTATATCAAAAGTTCAACAATATAATATTACTAATGATGATTATTTTATTTTTGACTTTGTAATTTTTTGATATTACATTTAATGATGATTAAAAAAAAGTAAAATGTGAGCCATGTCTATATATATAGAGAGAGAGAGAATTGCATGAGTGTTTAATATACAATATAATTTGAATACAAGAGAATAAAAATAAGATTGGTTGGTTTTTTGGCCCTTGTTATTTTGTGCGCCCTTTAACTGGAATTGTGAGAAAAATCTTCCTTGTTTTGAGGCACATTTTATGCTGAAATCACTCCTTGAATGTTGGAGGCAAAAGGAAAAACAAAGGAACATTTGCCTTTATTATTATTATTTTTCCCTTGGCAAAAACACAATTGTTGAGATGAAGTCAACAGAATTTGAAAATGTCATTAGATAATGTTATCACATGAAAGATTAACATCTTCAGGCCTCGACTATTATTATCTCTTCAATCTTAAAGTAACAAATAATAAGTTTAAAGTGAGATGTCACATTTCTTAACTAAATAAATAAATTCCCTGGTCTGGGCATTTCTCTGGCACATCGTCGTATGAGACTCCACTAGAGTCTTATATGAAGTAATAATAACAACCGAGTCCCTACATTTTACAAATTTCTTAAGTAAAGACCCTTGTTGAAATGAAATACAAATGCCCTTTTGAGTAAAGGCGATTTGGTCTTTCTCTCAAAAGGATTTTCATTTTCTATTTGATGTAAATTTGAGAAAGTATAAGAATTTAGGGATTGGAATGTTATTACCACTTAAATTAATGCAAGAGAGAAAAAGCACTATCCAGTGCCAACCATGACAAAGTTCAGAACTGAGAAACTTTGCCTTAAAAGAATGTGAACCATGAAAAGAACAATATATATATATATATATATATATATATATATCAATTGAAGAATATAATTATTATTACAAGGCAGAGAAGTGAATAATAGAGAGTTGCAATTGGATTGTAAAAGGGCTATTGGATCGTCCATTGCCCATGTAGAGCCCATAATACTTTAAAAAAATAATTATAATTTGGGTAAAATGTATTATAATTTGCCCAAAATTTTAAATTAAATTACTTTCAAATACTAACATTTTGGGGACTAAAACATCTTCTGTTTTTCAAGAGAGAAAAGGAAAAATCATTTTTCAATTTTCAAATACTAACATTTCGAGTTTCGAGTTTGACTACTTTTAAGAACAGGGCACTAAATCAGGCAGTGACTTGATATTTCAACTCTTACCATGCATATAGGGTTATTTGGTAAAATATATATGACAAATTATTCAACCCCTAGCAAGCACTAGTTTGTAGATCAACAATAGATATTTTCAAAAACCAAAACAGATGTGAAAAATGCCATTGATTATATAATAAGAATCATCCAGAATTGTATTATTTTTCTCCTGCTTGTCTTGTTCATTTAATCTTTATGATTAACACCTTCCCTTATTTCTTTCCTCGCATGTTAGTTAAATGATTATTGGATTCTTCTATTTCTTAAGTCACCACCGACCTGCCCTTGTCTAAAGGTACAAAAATACAAGTTTCCTGGCTTCTAACCTTTGCTTAAAATAATAGCACAAACCCACTTTACTACAATTTCATATTATACCAAAAACCCCCACTTTCTCATCTACAGACCATATATCTATCTATGATGATTAAGTACATAAAACCAAAGCAAAAGAAAACACAATAAAAGTGTTGCAAAGAAGCACATTGGCCACAATGGCCAGCTCTTAGTGGCTAAAGAGGTCGTGGCCCCCAATTCTCACCGACGACAAAAATATACCCAAATCATTCATTAAAGAAAACAAATGAAGAATCAAATAATATTAAAACGTTAAAGAAAAAAGAATTGCAAATCTCTAATATTCTTCTTCAGCATGCACATAATATTACCCTGTATCTCTCTATACTTTTTTAATTTTATTTTTTTGCAAAAACTATCATACAAAAGAGGACTTAGCAATGACCCTCCCCCAAATGAATTTCAATTTCTTTTCTGTTCTATCCAAGCTCTCCCTGATATTAAATAAACTAAAGTCAAAAATAAAAAATAAAAGAAACAGGAGTGGCTGAAAACCCGTTTTTAAATACAGGGTCATTGGCGAGTGTTTTGTAATCTGGAGTCAATCATCTCGAGCTCAAATCTCTTCACAGTTCTTGCTATGCTCCTCATTGTGATGTCCTGTTCGTAAGGTGTGTTCTCAAAATTCAATTTGGTCCAGTTGCTAAAGGTCGAGCAAGGCTCTTGCCTTCGCGCAATCGTGCCATGGTAATGGTAGTATTTGATCATGCCCTCCGTCTTATGGGTTGATCGGCCGTGTAGGTTCTGCGACAAATGCACTCCTGTGGCATACACATTGCGCGGTTGAATCGCGTATTTCCGGTCCCTCCTAATACCTCTCTTTACATCTCTATATACAAGCTTCTCAAATCCCCATTTCCTGTATTTCACAATCACAAATAGCATAGCACAAATAAGAATATGAATAAAAACCATCAGCTTAACAATTCTTTTCTGCAATATTAACCAAAACGATCAAAAAATCAAAATATGTAAAAATCAATATCTAATAATATCTAATAAGTACTCAAATCTCCTTTAAATCCTATTTAAAGGGTTATATCATCTGTACACACAATTCCTAAATGGAATTACCCTGTGTAGGCAACCATATACAAAGAGAATTGCGTGAACCAAGATCTCAAGATACCTTTTAATCAATCTCCATCTCACAATATAAATCTATTTCTGGACTACATCAAAATGAGTCTTAGTCTCATATCAGCATCAAGATAATTGAGGGTTCATGACTACCAAATTTGTTATCATTTTTCCCAAGTTCATTTCATCGCACAAAACAACTCATCTAAGTAATTAACATCTTTTTGATTAATGTGATTCCACAGACTTGTGTTAGAAGAGACCATGGATTATTGAATGTTCACTCTTATTCTCCATTACAATAGAAAGATTGTTTAAAAAGGATGTAAAATGCTATTAAACAAATTAATAAGGTCCTAATCATAGATAAGAAACAATCACTTAATAACAAAGTTCAGACCCACCCCACTTCCACTTGTCTTAATGAAGAGATTGAAGAATCTATACTGACATACAAGAAGAATAACTCCAAATGCGTACACCACTTGATCTTATATAAATATTTTCAAAACCAGTTCTAATATGTTGCAATCACTCAACCACCACAATATTACAATGTTTACAAAATATATCAAACAAACAGACATATGATGTTGAATCTCCAGAAAAGTTCAATGTTAAGGGACAGCTCATATCTTCTAAAAAGACTGCCAAATGAAACAATTGCAGATGCATTAACAGTGGTGATAATTTACATTAACAATGGTTAATGAAGTTAAAACTTGCAAAGGGCCAAGTTGTTGATTGTTGACATATCAAGAATAATTCAACCAACTTCAAAACCAAGAAATATCTACCAAATACCTCTATCTACTTTTACCATTTCCATACTATTTTTGATTAATTCAAGTGCCAAGATTGAGCACTTATTAAAAAGGACGGGGCATTCAGAATCTAAGTTTCAGTTAGACCAACAACAAACATTAACCCCTTAATTTTCACAATACAAATTCGATTGTCAGAGTGATTATATTTAGATGACAATAACACATCTTCCCACCATCAAAAATTTAATTTTAACCCCCTGAAATTTTGAAGTAAATGCAAACCAATCTTCTTCCTATTCATCAAAATTCAACTTTTGTCAATCTGAACTCACATAAAATCATTCATAATTAATATTAAAGTAACAACTAAACCAAGCATAAAGAAAGCAACTAAGTACTTACCCGTCAGTATTTTCAGAATCAGCTGCCATACAAAGCTGACTGCTCATATGCATCTGTGCAATGGTGAACTGATCATAATCCACGAGAGAATCAAGCACTGACTTGATGGTATTCTGTGGTGGCACAAAAATATACTCATCAACATCAAAGAAGAACATCCACTTAGTCATAAACTTGTATCTGTGCAAACAATCATTCACCACCAAGAACTGATTATGATAATACCCATCAAATCTTTCTTGGTCCCTTATATCTTGCAAAGTCACATAACCTAAATCCATCCATGGCTTCAGCACTTGAAACACTTCCTCATGAACCCCACCTGCATCATATATCACAAAATGTGATTTTTCCCCAAAGAACCTCACATGATAAGCAATCCACTCCCTTATTCTCTGAGGACTCAACCCCCCATATAAAGGCGAACCACAATAGAAATAATCATATTTAGGCTCATAACTTGTATAGGCACTAAAATTAACACTTCCAGGCGGTTCTTGCAATGCCAATATTCTGTCCGTTAAATTATACTTGGTATCAAATTCACCGGAGCTTGATGCGTGCAGGAACAAACTCCCCCCAGAATTATCAGAATTAACAGGCTGAGCAAACGTACAATTCACAACAACAACAGTGTAAATTCGGCCATAGCCCCAGTCAGGAAGCATTTTGTAAGTTAATTTAGCAAAAATTGAATTTTTGGGATCGTTCTCAGGAACCCACTCGCATTGGTAACTGGGTTTGCCATAAACATGCAGAGGCTTCGAGGAAAGCCCTGTGATGGCGAATGTATGGGGCCCTCCTCTGTAACTCCCCATTGTAATGAAGTTATAAGCAGCTGTGCCATACGTGTTGAACGCTCGCTTGAGGACGCCGTTGTTGAGGACCTGGTCTCTCTCAATAGCCGGAGGCGGTGGCGATGACGGTGTCGGCGGTGGAGGAGGAGGAGATGGCAAAGGTGACGATTGTCGTTGTTGGTCTTCAAGCTGTAAATGTGATGAGATGTTTGTGTTTGTATTTGTGTCTGCGTTAGTGGAGATTTTGGAGATGCAAAGGCGAAGATCAGAGGTGGAGATGGTGAAACGAGAAGGCAAAAACTGAAGGAGAGTGGCGACGCTACAAAGAATCAAGAGAGCAACTAATATAAGCTTGAGCTCAGCTGCACAGTTCCATATTACCCCATCAAGCATCTTTTTCTCTCCTCTATCTTTCTGATCTCTCTCTTTATTCACCATTGTTGTTCCTGTTTCTGGTTCTTTCCTTCTCTTTTGAGGCTTCTCGTTTTCTTTAGTTTTGTGGGTGGTGGGTTTTTCTACACACAAACAAACAACAAAGGTTCTGCCCTTTTTTTTTTTAGAGAAATTGAGAAAAAAAAAGGGATTAGTATTATCAATATGATGTTGAAGAAGAAGAGCTTTTTTAGGAGGAGGAGAAAGAAGTATTGAATTGAATGAATATAAATCAAACAATAATTCTATTAAGCTTTTTTTTCCTCTCTCTTCTTCGCTCTACGCGTCCCTTCTTTTCCTCTCTTTTTATAGCTTCAATTGCCCTGTCTACATTGAGAAGTTTCGGTAACGTTGATTTGTATACAAACCGATAATTTTAATCTACCATTTATTTTTTAAATAGCTCCTCAACTTTTAAAGAAATTTTAATACGACCCTTTATTCGTTTACTTGAATGGATTCCTCTACATTGATGGACCCAGTAACCATTCCAAAAAGGGTATCATTGTCATTTAATTTAGGTCTGAAGAAGAGTTGTTCTTGCGTTAGTTCCCTAACTTTCGTGAAGTTCCCAGTTAGTCCGTTGTATTACATAAATATTAAGTTTCTAAGATAACTGAAATCTTCTTTTATTGTCAAGTTTCAATTAGATTTAGCAAAGTTAGATTTGTATATTTTAATTTGCGGATTTGAGTTCTGTAACAGTCATTAATGTTAAAAATGATGATGTCTCCGTTGTGTAGTTTAAATATGCTTGCCGCCATTTACCTAAAAGAATGGGCGTAGAATAAATACCCAAACAAAGGAGGGGGGTATTATGGTCATTTAATAAGAAGTTAGACACGTAAATAAACAATGAAGGGGCATTATGGTCATCGTAAAAGGACCGCGTATTTTTACAAATTAGGAAATTATGGAAATAGACGAGAGGAGTGAGGACTAATTTAAAATAAATCCAAAGGGTTAGTATTTACAGCTTAAAAGTCGGGTCAGAATGTGGGGGCTCAAAGTCCCTAACGGAATACGAATGGGACTCTATTCGACTTATTTCATAATTGCTAACGGATACCTCAACTTCTCTAAATCATTAATCATCCCCAAATCTGTTTGGATTTTCTCACCCGTACCCCTTATAATTTCATTCAAATCCTTCAATTTGAAAACTGAAGCTTCCCCAAGCCATTCACGAAATTATAACTCGCAAGTCAAATCACTCCCCAATTTAGTAAAAATATATTCTTTTCGAAACAATAATCACTAAAAAGAATATTAGGTTTGTTGATCTACAATTAGTTCTAATCAATATAAATCTCTTGAGATTTATTGCAAGAGATTTGAGATTCTCACTTCTATCATAACAAGATTTATATTTAAATATTTTAAAAAATAAATAAAAACTTTATTAAATCATAACTATGCATGAGTTTATAAAAAATTACACAACATTAACTATTTTCTTTTAAGTGTAATATTCTTTATGTCATATACTTGATAAATGCTAACATTTACCCGCATTTAATAACATTTTATTTGAATAAATAAAATAATGTCTTTGACTTAACTTATATTAAATATATTATTTTATTAATTTTTTTTTGTTTATTATTACACTCATTATTACATGGCCAACCAACTATATTTGTGTTAAACAGCTCACATTAAAGAGGGTCTAATTTTATGAAGTAAAAATATTTTAGTGTAAAAATTAAATTCAACACACTAGATAAGTTAATCTATTAATTTATGAGCTTTATAAAAAAGTAGTGTAAGTTATGATAAGATAAAAATGAATTAAAAAAATGATGTTGTATAAATTATGCTTGATCAATTGTTATTCTACGTGAAAGAGAATTTTTCATTAATAAACAAGTCTCACTTAAATTTTTTTTTTTTGATTGAAAACTTAATATCATATTTAACTCTTATTAACACAAATTAATTAAGTGTAAATATTCATGCATACTTTGAGTAAGATTAGACTTTATACACTATAAATAAAAGTCAATTTGTTTATTCATGATTCATTCATTATTTAATATTCATCAATAATATTTTAACATCTTATTTGTCTTTGTAACATTATTATAATATATTATTATTTTTAAATAAATATTAATTTTAGTATTAAAATATTAATAACAATATATTTCTCGTAAATTCTAAAGAATTAGTAAGAGTAAGACAATCATTGGTGTGAAGATTTCAAATCCAGCAACTTAATCTATAATTTCACCAATTTATGTGACGAAATGATAAAAGGCCAAAATGAAAAAAATTGTATGTGACCTTTCATATTTTCAATTTTCATCCAATTCCTAAACCTTAATGTTAATTGCAAATTTTCCCCTTAAAGGACAAAGAGATTAAAGCTTCTTCGGAGGAATATTAAGAGAATCTAATGGCACGATATGAAATAACAGTAAGAATCAGGGGTACCAGTGCAAAAAGTGTAAACTATTTGACGAGCGGTGACACGTGGTGGGATTATGTGAAATAGCGTGGAGCCTGTGTGCCCGGACTCCTGTCATGTCCCTCTAGGCTGTCTTACTTGCCTGTAAAGGACAACATCAGCGGACCCCACTTTGAAAACAGTTATAAATAAAATCTAAAAGATTTTGACACGTGGAGTAACGATAGATTTTTTCCTTCGTTGATAATAAAACATTATTCGGCGCTCGATGTTCATTATTAATAATTAAATTACAAAACAAAATGACGTTGGGGCCATATATTTTTCCTGAATCGGCGGCAATTTAAGCGAATTTATTTAATTTCTATACTTGTTAATGCTGAAACACGTACGCATTGCCCATTTTATTTTAAGATGCAATAATTTATACATGTTTTTCATTTCTTTTAATTATTTATTTATTATTTTCCATATAATTAATATTCTCTTCTATTTAGATGGTTAGTACACCAACTAAATATATATATAATTTGATAGGCAACTAAACGTATAACATTAATTTATGACGTATCTTAAATAGTGTTAAAATTAATAAATTATTCAAATAGTGACACCAAAATATCTCTTAAATAATTATTCTTACAAAAAGAAAAAAAAAATTGGTGGCGGCGAAAATGGAGAAGGGATTGATACGCAAAAATGGAAGAGGGAAGTCTACCTCATACCATACGAGAAATGAGATCAATTAATCGACACCACTTGTTGTAATATTAGTTGAGCAGTAACATGCAATTTCAACTAAAAATCATATCAATAACGAAATAACATTAACTGACTAGTTTTTATGTACATTTCATTAGGTAATAATTTAACATCATACGTTACACATTTTATTGTTTCACATTCCAATCCTTACATATGAGATCTCATTGAGAAAGATGTATTCATATCGATATCAAATCAATAATATTATGAGATCATTTGCGAAAGGTGTATTTCATGTCGATATCAAATTAATAATACTATTTATTTTTCTTAAATTATGATATAAAATTTATATTTTAACTAATATTTATTGTTAATATTATTATTTATAAGAGTGTTATTAACTTTATACTTTATTGATTCATGTTAATTTATAAATTAACTAACATTAGGTGCCAAGTTAATTTTGTTAGACATAATTGTAAACACGATTTATACTTATAGAATACAACTCTAAATTATCATATCAAATTATTAGAATATATATTGAGAAAAAGTTCACACGAGAATTTCATAATTATTAGAACACGAAAGTTTTCAGTTTTCAATTTTTAATAAGAATACGAAAGTTTATTAGCCTTCTATAATCTAATTTATGTAACACTCAATAAAGTTCTTTATGTGATGGGAAGAGAAGAAGAGCACTACGTACATAAAGATTTAACTTAAGGACCACAACCCTATAAGAAGTTTTTGTATATTACGTTAACTATCAATCTCATCAATAATAATTAACTAGTATTAGATCTCTACACATAATAAGCTTATATCCATAGATATATCTAGAGTCTAATAAAAGATAATTCAAATAAATCACTTAAATTAACTTTTTATTTATACTAGTCTAAAATATATAATTATTGTTAATATGTGAGCCCATATAAAAAATAATAAAATTCGATAATTTTTCACTTGAGTCACATATGTTGTTTAGAAAAATTATACATTATAAACTTTAGTACCAATAATAAATATTATCTTATCTTGAAATATATTCTTAAATACAATTTAGTTCATTAACTATATCAATATGGGATCAAAGCGATATTCGCTGCACATATTTGTAACTAGAGTCATCAATGGTTGCATACCAATATAATCAATGATATAAATCAAATATGAATGTGTAGTATGAAAATTACATTAAATGTGATCTTAAATATGCCTATTTCTAATTGATCCCACTTTATAACTCCAATAAATTGAACCAAATACTTTCTAAACTTATGCAAAACTACAGTAAAAAGTGCAACTTTATTTTTGAGTTTCAACAAATAATCCATTAAATTTTATTCTATAAAAAATAAAACATAAACGTGCCCTAAATAAATGAACATCAAATAACAAACTCTCACTATTTATGCACATTATTAAATAATACAACACCCATATAAGCAGCATGTTCATGAACATCTTTGGCTGTAACCTTTCGGTGAACGGTTCCATAACCATAGAGTTTGTACCAATATGTTATATCGACATTTGTTGACTCTGAACTCTATCTTTAACAACTAGAAACTTGATGTCTATGTGCTTCAACTTCGAAGAGCTTCTATTGTTATAGAAATACTGTTAGGGTCGATGCTTACGTGCCATCCCTGAATGTATATATACTTGTGTATTTATACAAGTGTACATTCCCATTAAATCGCTAATACCCATTTATATGGTATTATGCATGAAACATTACAGACATTGTAGATTTGAAGGAGTTCGGATCAGATCTAAAGAGTTTAGAAAAAGACTCATAGTTAGCCACGTTAAGAGATATAAATGCTAAATATTAGCACAGTTAAGTGTTAGCTGGTTATAATACTCAGCAGATCTAAAAGTTGGAGCCTTGTCTGTAATGGGACATAGACCTGGGAATATACTAGTAACTGCATAGTTGCAATCGAGTGCCAAAAAATGCAAGTTGCGCAAGTATGTTCTCGAATAATTGTCCCTGATCTATTTCTGCCGATGCGGGTCTGTCGGTGGATATCTTTATATATAGATCAGCATATGTCGTATCTATAGTGTATAAATGTTCGTTCCTAGCCGACCGTAGGCTTGGAGCTCATATTGATATATGGGTATCCAGTTAGGACTGGATATAAGATAGACTCGCAAGGGCCTCCGATAGACACCTAATGTAAGCCGTCAACGGAGGGTCCTCTCGAGTTGAGTAGTATACGTGGTCCTTTGACTTGAGTACCACGGTAGGCTTGTAAGTGATTGATAAGGCGTAATTGTATAAACTATTTTATCTTTCTAACTTGATATTTGTTCAATTTATCCCAATAATTTAACTATTTATGCATATTAATGTTGTTTTATAGGTTTAAGCACTGTTGGAGCAAAAATACCAGAAACCGGATGCAAATGAAGCTATTTGAGATGAGAATCCGAGAAAGGACTAAAATGCTCAAAACGTGAACAGTACGAGTGAACAGTAAAATTTATATAGTGCATGAACAGTGTAATGCCAGGGCATTCGATTTGAGTGTCGGGGCATTCGGTGCCGGGTGCCAATTCCAGAGAGTGAACACCGCGGCATTGAATTTGAATGCCGCGACATTGAACTCGAATGCCGCGGCACTCTTTAAGGGCATTTTTTTTCTCTTTTTGCAACCCTATCTATTTATACACCCATTGTTGAGCCAAGAAGAGAAAGAGTGGAGAAGAGGCACGAAATTGGAAGGAGGAGAAGGCTTGAGCTCGAATTGAAGGAGAAGAAATGATGTCTCCAAGGTTTCATGTGCATCATTGAAGACAATTGAAGGATTGAAATCTTGGAGACATCCCAAATTCGGTTTTCCCTTTCCTTTTCTTTGTTTTTATCCTTTGTTGTCATTTTCAATTATGAATATTACTTTTAATGAGTTGTATCTATGGATGGTTGGATAATTTTGGATATGGTTGGATTTTTATGTGATTAAACTTGATTCTAAGGATTGATGTAATTTTATTTATATTATGTTTGAATGATTTAGTATAAATTCGTGTAATTCATTTATGTTTCTTTATGCTTAATGCCTCCAAGTGATTGAAAAATGAATTTGTTGTTGTGAATTAATGGATTGATGCTTGAAAGAGATTGATCCATTTATAGGATTTAGGAGAAACATAGCTTTAGGTTGTTATTGAGTTGAAAGGCCAATAACACTTAGGTAATCTTCTTGGTTTTCCTTAGGATTTGCATGAGGTGCACTCCAAGTGTTTGATTAAATGCGTGACAGGCGTAAACTTTTTGGGGTGTGCTATTATGCCTAGGGTTACATGTGTTGCTCTCCTTTTTAAAGTGTTTGATAAAATGCGTGACAAGCGCAAATGATGAACACTTGAAATTACACATTTAATAAGAGTTTTACATGATTGTTTTGTATTACTAGTGTATTTAATTTTCTTAACTTAAGTATGTTTACAATATTGTACTTAATTATCGTATAACTGTTTTGTGGTAGGTTCGGTAAAATGGGTATAACTTTCTATCTAAAGATCCAATTGAGGTGATTCTTAATCCTGTGTAGAGCTGACTCAATAGGCTAACATATTTTATTTCACAAAGCATTGGAAATTCGAGTGTTTAGAGGGTGAAAATTGGCCTAGAACAGAATTGATCTGCAGTACAGGCCCAGTTTGAACAGTTATCAGTATTTGGCCCATAAATATAGAAATACGTATCTAATACGTATGAGATCACTCAATTTAGAAAGATAAGAGACTTATCTACAACTTTTATGTTTTGAGTGACAGCTAATTCGGATCACATCAATTCCAAATTGGATAATCAAGTGGGTGCCCAAGTGATAATGAATGCAAATTATTTTGCCACCATTCTTGACTTTCATCAACCAAGTGGTTCCCTCCAAATTTGTCTCGATTTATCCATGTTTTTTTATAAATAGGTGGCCTGTTTATGCCTAAAGAATGTAATTAGAAAGTTAGAATTTAGTTCAAAATACTTTTCCTTTGTAGCATTTTCCTTGTACTATTATTTCTCTTGTTTACTATTAAGTCATGTTATTTCTTCTTCCATTTCTTTTCTTTTCATTTAGTTTTATTATGTCCAAATAATTTTGTTTAAGCTAAGGTGAAAGGGTGAAGCTCTTGGCAAGGTAATAAGATATGTTTAATATTTATTCATGAATTTAATGTTTCATTTTTAAGTTATGCAAATTTATATATGATGTATTTATTTTGTTTGTAGAATTAATACCCTTTCTTCTAAAGTGGTGATTCTTGATTTATTATTGACAAACTTAATACTTGGCACAATAAATTCTTGAAACCATTTACAAGATTTGGTTTATATAACCTTTCTTGTAAAGTGAGAGTCTTGATTTATTGTAGACAAATATAACGATTGGCATAATAAATACTTGAACCCATTTATAAGATTTGGTGTATAATAATTAAAAACAATAAATACTAATTAATATATAAATGATGATGAACTTTAATTGCTATATTTTTCGGTTGGAACCTTCTTTGTGTGAGGATTCCAATTGAGTTATAAAAAAATTAAATATATTCTTATTTCTTATGCCAAGAGTGAATCTCCATAACCTTAGCTTTTTATTTAAATTGGTTAATTGAAATAATATTTGCAAACATCTTATACTGCATTAATTATCTTTAAAGTGTTTATAATTTGTAATTTTAATTCTACTTCCCTGTGGATCGACCCCGTTCTTATCGGGTTATTTATTACTTCGACAATCCTGCACTTGGGAATAACTTCTATATTTTGGACGTGTCAGCAAACACTTTGGGTGTGTCATTATTTCTAGAATTTCATTTGACGCTTGAGAGAGGTAATAAAATTAATCATTGGGTAATCAATGTAAAGGTTGCATAATGCATATCTATGTAAACAAGTTAGATAGACGTATCAACTTGAATATATATGCATAGTATCTCATTCGCACTCAATAGAGAAAATGAGATTAGTCTTAAGCCTTTGATTAATGAATTGAATGAATTTGCTAAATATGAAGAACATAGGAAGAATAGAATGAAATCAATACTTTAGGATCTCATTTGTATAGAATTCACCATATTGCAAGATTATCATTTTGTTGTAGATTGTATGTTCTAGGCCTTAATGGAACTTTATTGAACAATATGTGTTGAAGTTGCTATATGATTAATGGCTATCTTGTGTTATTTGTTTATGCTTTTTATGTGCTTTATACTTCTAATTGCATTGAAAAATGGATTGGATGAATTAAACATTTGGGTTATGTGCTTGACAAAATTTAATTCATATGTCGATTTTAAAAAACATAGCTTTAAGTTTGTTAAGTTGAGAGACTAATGAACTTAGGTAATAATCATCATGGTTTTCCTTAGGATTTGCATGAGGTGCACTCCAAGTGTTTGATTAAATGCGTAACAGGCGCAAACTCTTTGGGGTGTGCCATTATGCCTAGGATTACATATGGTGCTCTCTTTTTTAAAGTGTTTGATAAAATGCGTGACAGGCGCAAAAACTTTGGGTGTGTCATTATGTCTAGAATTTTATTTGACGCTCGAGAGAGGTAATGAAATTAATCTTTGGGTAATCAATTTAAGGGTAGCTTAATGCATGTATGTATAACAGGTTAGATAGAAATATCAATTTAGTTGTATAAGCATAGTATGTCATTCGCACTCGAAAGAGGGAATGGGATTAATCATACACCCTAAATTAATGAATGCATAACTTGATTGTTGAGTACTAATGACAAAGACCATATGAACAATAGAGGAAAAACTAAGTCCCTAGAACCCCATTGTCATAGATATAATATATCTTTAATTTACCGGTTTATTTAGTTTTAAGTATTATTTGTTCAATAAATTATCCTACCCTTTTGATTAGCCTAGATAAAGTTAGGTTGCCAACATCGTAGTACTTAACATTAATTTAGGACACAATCCTCGTAGGAACGATACTCACTCATCACTTTATTACTTGTTGCGATAATGTATACTTGTGTTAGTTTGTGTTATAGAAATCACACAACAGTGATCTACCATACTTTGGTTCCACGCATGTCATAGACCTTTCATGGTGTAACCGCTGGGTATGGTTTGATGCTTATAGAGTCCAATGCGTACAAATATGAGATCCGTCAGCTCCTATATGGAGTTTGATATCCAGATGCTTCGAGACAGTATCTCAGAAAGTCTTGTGGCCACAAGCAATCATACCGAAAAAGAGTTCCGTCAGGGTTGAATAATATGGCAAAGGAGTTTGTTTATATTGTTAATTGAGATACAAGTCTGGAGATAAGACATGGATGAGCACATAGGGATTTGACGGTGATAATCTATATCTCCGCACATCCACGATATCATGACGGAAGGACTATACGTATGCGTTGTAACTTTACCTTGCATAGTTTAACGCGCTGATTTGTACATCCATGACGTGTGCGAGGGGTATTGCTTACGGACTCATGAAATAGTTCCATTTGAAAAATCGAGCGTAGGACCTAGGGAGTCCCGTGATATGGAGTGTACTTGTTGTGCACTGGAGCAGCGTGCCAGATTAAATTGTTTAATCCAACAATATTCAACATTACCACAGAAATGCGTGCGTGTCTGTATTTAAGTGTTAAATATAATAATTAATTAATAATTGTTATTTACTAATTGTATTAAGACACATAGCGTATTGTGGACTCTCAGTTGAATTTACCCAAGTGTGAAATTTAGTGGGACCCTCTAGGGGTGAACTTGGTAACTATTTATTAGGGGTAAAATGGTCATTTCTTAGTTTGATTATTTAATAGTTAAATAATCAAATATCTTTATTTTTATATTATTATATATTATATTATATATATATATAAAGAAAGAAAGAGAGGAAGAGAATTGAATTTGGCCGAATTCGACCGAGAGAAAGAAAGAAATGGAGGAGAGGAAGAAGAGAGGAAGAAGAGAAGAAGAAGAAAAGAGGAAGAAGAGAAGAAGAAGAAGAGAGAAAAAAAAAAGGAGGAAAAATAAAATTATTTCATTTTCCTCTATGCTTCCAATTGGAGCAATTATGAATTGCTCCAAACTTTTAATTCCTTATCCTTTTGGAGAAAAGGATATAAATTCACTCCCGGTCATTTTGGAGATTAAGAGTTAATCCCAGGCTGAATACAGAGCTGCTGTTTTAGCTCACCAAACCCACCGTGTTGGTGACTAGAACTGCATACGAGTTGGTCTCTATGTGGACTCTAGAAAACAAATACGTGTATAACGTTGCACGTTATGGTGAGTTCTCTGTTCTATAAATATATTAATGCGATTAATATATTGTATTTATTGTGTTTATTACAAAATTTATATGTTTCCGCTACGTTAGACAATAGACATAATTGCACATGCATACACCCACGTACCTAAGATTCTCCGCCAACAAATACAACACATCAACTTTATTATTACAATAAATATTCAATAGTTTTTCAAAATCATTAAAAATTCGCAGCCATATCCTATGGTTTAGTACCTTAAAACAAACTATAAATTCGGCCTCCACAATAGAAAAAGTTATGAGCGTCTGCATAGTACTCTTTCAGAAAATAAAAAGCTTTTTAAGCAAAAATGCATATAGCCCAACGTGGATCTCTTACTATTTAAGCATCTAACAAAATCAAAATCGAAACACCTTAAGATTTCTAATCTATCTAATCTTTATATACAAGTATATAGTCTTTTATTCTATGTAAATACTGCATAACCAATTTGGCTGTTTTCTAATAATCTATCCTATAGTTACTTAAATATCAGTCAAACATTCAATAATGTACGTAATATTTGAATGCATACACATTTGAGCATACATGAGAATACCTACTATTGACATATAAAAGAATTTTTGTATCTCCTTCTATTTAATCTCATTGAGGTACTAAGACTGAACTTATTACTATTATCAATAGGCGTATCTCCTGGAGCATAATCTTTCATGCCAAACTTTTTAACACCTTATCGATATAGTTCTCTGTGATAACCCAAGAATACATTGAGTGCGATCTTGATATATCTGTATTTCTAATACAAAAGATGGATCATTAAGATTTTTCATCTTAAAATTCTTTAATATAAATATCTTAGTTTCATGCAATAAGCCTATAGCATTACTTGATAGTAATATGTCATCAATATATTAAACCAGAAAGATAAACTTACTCCTACTAAACTTATGATAGATACATTCATCAGTAGCATTTTTCTCTAAGCCAAATAAGGTAATAACTTGATGAAACCTATGATATTATTGACGGGATGCTTACTTGAGACTGTAGATGGACTTCTTTAATTTGCAGACTATATTATTTGGATCTCTAAACATAAAGTTTTATGGTTGCACCATATATATCATTTCCTTAGTATCACTATTGAGAAACCCAGTCTTTACGTCTATTTAACATAGCTCTAAATTAAAATGAGCTATAAGTACTATACTGATTCTAAAAGAGTCTTTCGTTGATATTGGAGTGAAAGTATCTTTATAATTAATGCATTCTTTCTTAGTGAAACCTTTGAAAATAAGACACGTTTCACATCTCTTGATATTGCTTTTTGAATCTCTCTTTGTTTTAAATATCTATTTGTAACTAATAGGTTTCACACCTTTAAGTAACTCGATAAAATCCCAAATGTCATTGTCTTTCATGGATTTCATATTATTCTCAATGGCCTCAATCCATTTATGAGAATTAGAACTTTATTTGGATTGACTTAAACTAATTGGATCATTTTATAATTCCACACCAAACTCGTGTTCTTGGAGATAGATGACATAATTATCCGAAATCACATTTCTCATTTATCTAGTAGATTTCTCAATAGCACTTGTTCTTGAGGTTGCTCTTTTTGAATGAGAGCAAATTTTCTATTTTGGATTGGGGGTTCCTATACATTATCTTGTATTTTCAGATTTACATCTTGAATATGTAAAAAAAAAATGTAGTTTTATCATTTTCAATACCAATTATAGGAACATAAATAAATTCCACCTCAAAGACAATAACCCTAACCTTATCTTCCCTCAAAACTCAACATCCTCAAAAAACCTAGCATTGACTATCTCAAAAAAAGATCTACTTGAGAGATTATAAAACTTGAAACCTCTCAATCTTTCAGAGTATATAACAAAATTGCAGTTAGTCCAGTTTCTTTTCATTAAGTTTATATGGCTTAGCCTCAGTTAGACAACTTTAAACATGTAAGTGCCTAATATTAGACTTCTGGCCAGTTCATAACTTGTAATACTGCTTTACTTGGAACTCTATTGAGGATATAAACTATATTTTTTAGTACTTTTCCCTAGATTGGTTTAGGTAAAGAAGAATGACTAATCATACTTCTCACCATGCTTTTAAGTGTTCAATTTCATCTTTCAGCAACACCATTCATGCTTTTTTCTTAGGCATTTTGTATTGTGGGGTGATGCCACATTCTTGATGCTATACAAATATAGTAGAAATATACACAAGTGTATGTATCGTACCAAGTAGTTTAATGATCAAAATTAGATATCGTTCTTACAGAGGCATCTAAACTTAATTGTTAATCAATTACTAAAATTAATTCTACTTAATTTTTATTCAGACAAAACTAAATGATAAATGTTCTAATTGATCTAATTATACTAAAATCAACCTAAACTTAAGCAAAAAGCAAACAAGGATTTGAATTCACCGAATAAAAAGAACCTAGGGTTTCAACTTATCTCTCAATACTTCGTTGACCCTATTATTCTTTTATCTAGTCCCTTAATAATGAATTGTTGGCTAAAAATCTAAGGTCAGATAACTATATTGAGTCCTAACAATTATCTATATGTCTATGATAATCAGAGTAGAATTGAAATTCATTAAGAACAAGTCTATCAATACCATACGTGCCATATAGGTATATTTTTATCATACATAAAACTCATAGTTATTACCCTATGATTATGTATCAAACCATCTTAGACTAAACACATAAATTCCTCTGTTAAGTTCATTATTGTTCCTCAAAGAATCAATATATTGGCTAGATATAAAGAAAGCATTAAACACTAGAAAGAATGAACAATCACCTTTATTGAGTTCATAAAATAAGAGAAATAATAGAATTCAACTACATATTGAATTCAAGAGTTGAACCTTAGATCAAGAAAGTTTAGTTCATGATGAATCTAAGAGTTTCAAAGTAAATATTGAAAGACATGGTCAACAAAGATATAACATAAGAGAAAAGAAAAGAAATTAAACAAGGTTAATGCCTGAAATCGCTTTTCTCTTTCTCTTACTTATTGCACAATCCTCACTCCCTCAATCTTCAATCCCTTGCATTGATCTTTCTTGAAAAGTTTTTGTGTTTGCTCTTAACTTTTTTCTATTCCTTTATCTCTCGTTCTCTATGTTTTTTGCTCTAAAAATCTTTTATTTATAGGTTTAGTGGATGCAAATTAAGGTGAATTTGTCCAAGATGAGTAAAGAGTCTATTTGTTTGCACTTGCCTTATGACGCTGAGACTTGGGAATTTGTCTTTTGATATACTAGTTAAGTGTTGCGACGTTGACACTGTAGCAAAGTATTGTAGTAAAATCAATGTTTTCCATTACTGTAGTGATATAATGTAGCAATTTTTGATATTTTTGCCTTTTAATCATTATATTCTCATCCTTATTTGCTATATTAACTTTAGACCTACAAAATAAGAATAAAATATATAAAAGTCAAATAATCTTAATTTAAGTGAACAAATATTAAGTTTGAAAGATAAAAATATTATACTTAATTAACCTTTATTAATTCTTTTAAAATTTCACAAAAGGTCTTAAACCTTGTTACTTGATTTGTTATATCTGCCATAGTATTCAATATCAGGGTCATATTTGACAGTTTTAATTTTCTTTTTAAATTAATTTTCAACTTTAGATTTGAAAACACGTATAGAGATTGAGATTTCTCATGAATTAAGTAAAGGTACTCATAATAAGAATAGTATTCAATGAACATAATAAAATACCATTGGCCATTCCAAGAAACCATGGGGAATGTTCATAAATATCAATATACATTAGTTCTAAGATACTAGAGCTCTTGTTGGCACCTAAATTTCTATTGCTTGTCAGTTTTCCTTTAATGCGCTCATCAGAATCTCTAAAATCAGTTAAGTTAAGAGAATCAAGAATCTTATAGGACACAAGCCTTTCAATTCTATGTTTAGAGATTGTCATAAACATTTGTTCCATAACTAGTAGAATTCTTTTCAATTAACTTTCACTTTGTCCTATATTTATTAACACGCAAAGATTCATTAAATACCGTCTAAATGATGGTATATAATAAGTCTTATTTAAATCCAAATAATAGCCAATCTCTAACTGTAATCTAAACAATCATATGGCCTTTACAAGAGCTGTGTTGTTGTCTTTCACATAAATGAATCTGAACATTAGTTGGCAATCAGCTCTTTAGACAACCTTGTATAGACACACTTACATGAGTAATTGCATATGTATCTATCCACCAAGTGTGTTTGGGTATAGAAACTAAATTAATTTCAAAACAAATAAAGTTGAGAAATGTATTTTTCTTAATAAGCCATTTGGTATACTTGGGATAGTCCTTCTTCACATAACCAATCTTCTTGTAAAAAAAAAACAAAAATGATAACCATATCTTATGTTGTTGCACTTTATTATGTGAAGTCCCTATTATAGTTTTCTTTCCTTTATCCTTTTTTCTTTTCTTATTGACAATTTTATCCTGAAAAGTACTTGTTAAATAAGCACTTCAATCTTTTCAAGTTTTAATCTTTCTTCTTCTTGTACACAATGTAAAATAAGCTCAATAAAAGTCCATTCATTTTTTGAGAGTTATACTTACCTTAAATTAATTGTATTGTACATAATTGCATAAGCAAGAGATCGAACAACATTAACTTTAGTACCTTTAGTTGGAAAGTGAGATAAGACATCTCTATGACATACTCCATTATATTTACTTTTCTTTTATATCTTATTGAAATAAGGTTAGCTAATAGCGTACTTGTTTCAGCCTTTTCATTTTTAGCAAAATACTTTTGAAGTTTCTCAATGAATATTTTAGCATTTTCCTCCTTAGATATAATGCCCCTAAAGATTTTTGAAATGACACATTTCATGATCATAAGACTTATGCGATTAGAAAGATCCTGCTTCTCTAGGTCCCTTTTATCCTCAATGGAGCTTAGATCGATGAAAGTAAAAGGTCGTTCTGTCCAAAGTGCAAGGTCAATATTCATGCAACTAAGAATAATGATACTTTCTCTTTCTAATTTCCAAAGTTTGTGATGTTGAGCACATGGATGGAATTTATATTTGTAGATGTAGAAGAAGCACAAGTAGAAACTAAATAAGAACTTACAATAAAACAATAAGTTCATAATTAATAACTATGTCATAACCTGAAGTATGCTTGACATAAGTAAACATATAAAGGTGGGACCCATTGCAAGATACCTAGTAACCTTGATATTTAATTTTTGGACAGAAATATCAACTGTAAATAGTATTCTCAATGTAATAATGAAATGTTTAAAATAAATCCTGCCAACAATAAGTCTTTTTTTGGATCGACTTATTGCAGGCATAAAAAATTTGATAATTATCACATATTTGTTATCTCAAATATGTCTATTGTTTGGTAAAAAAACTTCTATTGAGCCGATTATTTTTTACATGGATAATAAACATATTCATTTTAATATCTAAAAAAAATAGATTTACGCAATAGGTTACTTTGCCAACATATTATTCCAGTCAATTTATTTAAATATAAGATAAGTAATGCAAAAAAACAAAAAAACAAAAAAACCCAAAAATAGAAAAATTTAGTTTTTCTATGCATTGGAGTGGCACCACGATGCGAAGGCCACTAAGGTTATAACACTGTGATGCTACTATAATAGTAAAAAAACAAAGTCAATCTTAGGTTAACGATGGTCAGGTCAAATTTAAATAGGTTGGGTTTCGAGCAAGGATCTCTATAAACTATATCAAGTCGATCTAATACTAAAAACAACTACAAATTAGGTCAAAATTGACCTACCATCCCAGCTCTGAGGCATTGCACATGCAACATTGTGGCATTGAAATATATTTTTTAAACCTTTTAAGGCCTGGCGTTACAGCCCTACTAATGCATCGCCATAGCGCTTGGCTATCCACTACCACTAGGATGGTGTCTTTACCATAAGAGACTGGAAGCCCTTCAATAACATTAAGAGAGATTTCATCTCGAACTTGGCATGGCACAGGCAGAGGTAATAGCAATCTCGTAGGAGATAGGGTTACAACCATATTTCTTTAACAAATATTACATGCTGCTACAGAGGCCTTTACAATGGTATACATTGATGGCTAATAGAAAAATTGATGCAAACGTTTGAACTTGTGCTATACTTCTGAATGGCCTTTTATATAGCTATCATGGAACTCGGATAATAGTTGGTTAACAATAAGTATGTTAGAAGGAACCACTACTTTATGTTTTGTAGTAAACTAACCTATCCTTCCAAGTATAGGGAACACTTAGATTATTTTTAGCCTTCTGTGCAATGCATTGCATCTAGGATTGGTCCTTGGATGCTTTTTTAATATTTTCCTATAGACTTACCTAAGGCATAGAGATGGCATATAGAACAGGACAGCTAGACACCTTTAATAGTGAGTCTGCTACTTTGTTCTTTTTACTATAACTAAATTTTATAGTCGTACCCTATAAGTTTGGTCTATTTCTACTGTTCAACGTTGCTATCTTCTATTCTATCAAGTAAATAAAGCTATGCTGATCAGTCTAGATTATAAATTTTCTCCAAAGAAAGTAAGGGCGCCATGTTTGAATAGTCTCTATTATTGCAAGCATTTCCTTAGCATAAGTGGACCACGTTTACTTTGTGATGCCCAAAGCTCTACTCATGAATGCAATAGGCTTACCTTGTTGAGATAACACAGCTTTAATCTCCTTATTTGATGCATCAACTTTAATAACAAAGATGTTGATAAAGTTACTCATAACTAACGTAGCTGTATTGGTTATAACCTTTTTTAGGTCCATAAAAGCTTCTTCTACCTTCTCACTCTAACTAAACTTACCTAGTAAATTAGTCTAAGGCCCTAGCTATCACTCCCTAATTTTGGACACAATTTTGTAGTAACTGGTAAGACACAAAATCCATTTAATTCAGAGATATTTATAGGTTGCAGCCAGTTAACCATTGCTCAAATTTTCCTTTGGTCCACTTTAAGCCCTTGACTCAACAAAATATGGCCTAAGTATTCAACCTCTTTTGTTTCCTAATTCATATTTGATTCCTTTAACAAAGAATTTGTTTTGCCTAAAAATTTTAAAAATTTTCCTAACACGCTCAAGATGTTGATGCCAATTGGGACTATGAATGAATATGTCATAAAAAAATTAGGATGAACTTAAGAATATAAGGGTGAAAAATAGAATTCATGATTACTTGAAATATGGAAAGGGTGTTGTAAAGTCCAAAAGGCATAACTAGGTAATCATAGTGCCCACTGTGTGTACGAAAGGTTGTTTTTGAGATACTGAGAAACTCTAACTTAGTGGCAATTGGACCATAAATCTAACTTGGTAAAGTAAGCTGCCCCATGGAGCTCATCTAGCATGTCATCTACTGTGGGTATGGAAAATAATATTTAATATTGACAGCATTTAGAGAATGATAATCAATATAAAATGCCAACATTCATCTTTACTTTTTTTTTTATACACTTAAAGGATGGATGAGGAGAATAGGTTGGTATTAGTCTAATAAATCTAAACCTGAGCATGTTAAGAACTTGTTTCTTAATCTCAGCTTTTTGGAAATAGGAATATCTGTAAGGCTAAACATTTGCTAGTTTTGTTCCTTTTTTTCAAATTAATTCGGTGGTCCACTTAACTAACAGGTGGTAGTTGCATGGGCTCACTAAAGATATTTTTGTTAGGGTATATGCATACGTGCCATCCCTGTTTGTATGAATATTTATTTGATAATATTTATACAATGTATTCTTTTTGTTAAATCACTAATACTCTTTATTAAATAATGATGATGCTTGTGACATTACAGACACTACATGATCTGAAAGGGTTCAGATTTGATCTAAAGGTATTTAGACCGGTGCTAAGGGTTAGCAAAGCTGGTTATAGATGTTAATAGTTAGCACTGTTAAGAGTTAGTAGATTATAAGAGTCAACGAGATCTTAAGAGTTACAACCTTATCTATAATAGGATAAAGACCTAAGGGTACACTAGTAATGACATAGTTGCAAAGAGTTGCAATAGGCGCTAGGAAATGTCATTATGCAAGTGTGTTCTCAAACACTCTGTTTCTGATCTATTTTCACCAATGCAAGTCTATCGATGAATTCTTTTTATATAGATCAGTGTATGTCTATATCTGTAGGATACATATGATTGTTATTAGTTGACCATGAGCTTTGAGCTCGTATGGGCATATGAGCATTTAGTTAGGATTGAATACTGAACAGATTCATAAGGACCCCAATAGATATTCTATGAAATCATCAATGATAGGTCCTCTTGAGTTGAGTAGTATATATAGTCATTTGACCTGAACGCCATAGTGAACTTGTGGGTAATCCATCATAGTTTGGTTCCTTAGATGTCAGAGTCCTTTCATGGTCTGACTGCTACGTGCCACTAGGTGTGATCCGATGCTCATAGAGTTTAGTATACATAGATATAGGATTTCTCAGCTCATATAGGTGGGTTGTATATCTGATGCTTCAAGATTGTATCTCAAACAATCTTACGACTGTGAGTAATAAACTCGGGAAAAGAGTTTCCCACAGGGTTGGACAAAATAACAAAAGTGTTTATTTATATTATTCATCGAAATACAAATCTAGAGAGAAGATTGGATGAACATATGGAGATTTGACGATACTGATCTATACCCCCGCTCATCTAGGGTATCGGTGATGAACAAATTAAACATATGCATTCTAACCTCAACTTGTATGGTCTAATGTGCTGATTTGTAATATCTATGACATATGCGTGGGGCATCAATCATAGACTCATGAAATAGTTTCATTTGACGAATCAGGCGTAGACCAAGGGAGTCCTGCAATATGAAGTGTCATCATTGTGCACTAGGCAATGCACCGAATCAAATAGTTCAATTCAATAAAATCAAACAAAACTGAATATTTGTTTCAAGAACCCTCGGGCTATGTGCATATCAATACTTAAGTTTTAAGTACAACTAACTAGTTAACAATTGTTGTGTATTAATTAATAGGGATATGTGGCGCATAGTGAGCATTTGAATAATTTAACTCAAGTGTTAGGATTGGTGGGATCCACTTTGGATTAAATGAGGGCTTTAGGGTAATGTTACTTTATTAATTATTTAATTATTAAATAATTAAAATATAATTTATTTAATTGTTAAATGAATTATTAATTTAACTATGGTTAATAGTTAACTTAAGTTTGATTAATAGTTAACCAAAAGTAATTGTTAAATAAGATATTTATTTAACTAAACTAAAGTTAAGTTAGTTAACCATGGTTTGCTTAAAGTCATAAATATCTAAAGTTAACTTAAGTATTAAGTTAATTTAACTTAACTAGAGTTAGCTTTTAACTTTAGTTAGTCTTAAAGTAATTATAGTTAATTTATATTTTAAATTAATCTAAATATTTGTTATTTAATAGTTAAATAACAATTAACTTAACTAGAGTTTTGATTAACTCTTGAGTTGAGTTAAAAATGCTTTAATGAAAAATGAAACAAATTAAAAAATGGTTAAAAAAATAATTGGGTGGCTAACCATTGGAGAGTAAGATAGAAGAAGAAATTGTTTCTTCATTTTCAAGTGTAAGAGTTACAATTCTTAATTCATCTTGTTATTTAATTAATATAAGTTACCATTAGAAAATAGTTCAAGAGTTGAATTAATTGATTAAGAGTTAATCAATTTGGTTTAATAAGTTAAACCATTGTTGGCTTGGGCTGCTGTACTAGTTGATCAAGTCCACTGTGTTGATCACTAAAACTGTCAATGAGCAACACTTCAGACAGATTTCCAAAAAAAAAGTCAAAAAGGCTTCAAAGGTTTAAATTTCTCAATTCTATTTTAATTTGAATAAAAAGCATGAAATGTGTTTATATAATTGTTTAAATGCTTCCGTTACGTATATTGATGCATATATATATATATATATGTATTTGATACGTATGTATGATTGTATGAACATGAAACCACATATATGTGCCTTAGAATAATTGGCACTTTTAATTGGTATCAATGCAGTTGTTTATATTGATTTGGTGTATTTTGAGTGTTGGGGATATTTTTGGTTACATCTCGGTGTCATTTGGTGCATTTCAAGAGTTGAAATGGGTATACCAAAGGGATTGTCACTGGGATGCCATGGCCATGAATCTATTCCATGCTAAAGCTTTCCAAGCTTCAGCACTGCAGCGCTAGAGCTTAAACGCTGCAGCGCTAGAGTTTTCAAGCCCCACCACCGTAGCAGTGGTAAGTAAGCACCACGGCACTGGGGGCTTGGACTCCCAGCACTGTAGCGCCCATGGATTAGCACCGAGGCATTGAAGCAAAGTCTCCAGTACTGCGGCATTGGAATAGTACACTCAAATATTGATTTTTTAAAATTATTTAAAAATTTAAATAATACATGTGGAGGTTTATAAGATACAATGATAAGAGTTATTAGTCTGTATTATGAAACAATATCATTTTTCTCTGTATTGGTAATAACAATGGGAGCCCTACTGGTAGGGGTTAGTTGTGTTTACATAGAAATAAATGACTGATTAAGAAATCACCTTTTATTACATTATGTGATAGTATTTTAAAATGGTTTGTCTTGTCAATACAGTGTTAAACCGGCCATATCGATCTTTTGTCATGATCGCTATACTATGAGAGACTTGGTCAGTGTGATTCGATTTATACTAGTTAAACATGAGATGAGGCAAATATAGCGAAGATGTTGCCCTAGATCGCTATAGTGTGCAGGTAATTGATAAACGTAAATTATATTTATTATTTTCACTCCCTTAACTTAATTAATTGTTCATTTTAATAAAAATATTAGGCTTTTTATATGTTTAATTATTATTTTGTAGGTTTGGAGTCAATGGAACAATTGGGGATGAAAATCTAAGAAAAACAAGGGAAAACATATGCTAAGTACGCTACAGTGTTTGTAAACAGTAACGCGCGAACCGTATTCTATGAACAGTGTCCCCCATGCTACAGTGCTGTCACCCCAGCGATGAACAGTGAGATTTTTTTTAATCCTAAAAGAAATACAACTCCAAGACTCCAATTAATCCTTATATAAAGGCCATTCATTTCAGATCTCAAGGACACACAACTTAGGGCTCTTAGAGTCACAACACAATAAAGAAGAGCAATTTTTAGAGAGAGAAGCAAGAGGAATTCAAAGAAGTAAGAGATTATTGGCGAATCTTTGGCGTATCAACCAACTACGAATTGACGTCTATATTGGTTTGCTTTTGGTTGTATCATGTTTATTTTATTTTTCAGTCATAATTCTTTTGTTATCATGAGCTAAATTTATTTTTTAGGGTTATTACTTGAACTCAATATGTGAGCTTAATTGTTGGATCTTTTTAATATTTATTTGAACTCAATTCTTTATTATTCAAATTATTTGTTCTTAATGCTTCATTATATCTGATCAATATTGTGATTACTTTAGTAATACTTTGATAAACTCAGAAGAGGCATCATTGTATTTAGACCTAGATAATTTGATGCATGATTGTAGAGTAATATTTAATGTTGCATATGCAAGTTTCGAATTAGGATAGGAATATACCTAATTGGCATGTATGGTCAATAAGACTTATTCTTAATGAATCTTTATTTATTACAAGTATCATAGGAATATAGGTATTTGGTAAATTAAGATACACTTGCATGACATTGGAAGAGGCTTGTGAATATATTAGTGTCTTGACCAATAATAAGAATTGATGGATATAAATATTAAAAAGATTAATCTTTAGAAACCATATTGAAGGATAGTAATTAACCCTAAGCTTTCTCTATATTGCTATTTTCTTATTTTATTTTAGTTGTATCATTTATTTTCTGCACTTTTATTCTATTCAAATTTATTGCAAAATTAAGATTTGATTTTTCTGAATAATTATAAAAAAGATATAATTTTAGTACTTGGTAGAAAATAAAAATTATCCCTGTGGGTTCGACATCCGACTTTATAAATCCCTTTATTACTTGTTACGATAGCGTATACTTGCGCTTAATTATAAGTTATAGAAATATTGCATCAAATTTTTGGCACCGTTGCCAGGGATAATATTTTATTTTTGCCAATATTAATACCAATATTTCTTATTTTTAATTCAATTTTTTATATTTATAAGTCCTTATTTATTTTTATTTTTTGTACAGTTACTTTCCAATTCTTTTTGTTTTTGTTTTTTAGGATACCTTTCAGAGTTATATCATAGTTTATTAATTTCAGTTTCAACAGCAAGTGGGAGAATATAGATCTATGAGAGATTATTCAATCCCTATGATTAGCAGCATTCAACCTAACATATGCCGACCAATAATAAATGCTGATTACTTTGAAATTCAGCCAAAAATAATTCGAATGTTGAAAGACTTAGTTCAGTTTAGTGGACATCCATACGATGATCCGAATGAATATATCATAAATTTTCTAGAGATTTGTGATTTGTTCAAATACGATGGAGTCTCAGATGATGCAATACAATTACGGCTATTTCTTTTTTTACTTCGAGACAAGGCAAAGGGTTGGTTGATGTCATTACCATCAGGATCAATTACAACATGGGATGACTTGGCCCATAAATTTCTATCTAAATTCTTTCCACCGGCCAAGACAGCAAAGATAAGGAATGACATCACTTCTTTCATGTAGAATGACTCAGAAACACTTTATGAAGCATGGGAGCAGTATAAAGATATACTGAGGAGATGTCCACATTATGAGATTCCAAAGTGGTTACTTGTGCAGACATTTTATAATGGCTTAATGGGGCAATTGAGGATTATAATAGATGCCATAGCAGGTGAAGCACTAATGAACAAGTCAACTGACAAAGCATATGACCTGCTAGAGGAGATGGCATCCAATATTATCAATGGCCAGTAGAGAGAACAACCCCAAGAAGAATTACAAACACATATAATGAAGGGACACTTATCTCATTAGCTGCACAAATCAACCTGTTGACCAAAAATTTAGATGTCATTCGAGCTAATGCTATTAAGAGACAACTCATCACTTGTGATTTTTGTGGTGAGAAACATCCAAATGGCCAATGCATGGAGCCTATGCACTACATAGAGAACTATCAAGTACAACAACACAATTCCTATACCAACTTCTATATTTCAGATTGGGTAGACCCTCATAGCATGCCAACACAACCTCAACAGCAAATTGAAGATAAACTAGGCCTAGAAGAGATGTTTATGCAATACATGAAGCAGGCAGATTCTCTCCTTCAAAGCCAAACAGCCTCTTTAAGGACGTTAGAGATGCAAGTGAGTCAATTAGCCACATCAAAAAATAATCATCCACAAGGCCCATTGACCAATAACACATAGGAGAATCCAAGAGGAAATAAGGAGCAATGCCAAACAATCACCTTAAAGGCTGAACAAGAACTACCAACAGCTGTTGAAATGTCTCACAGTAAAGAAAGTCATGATAGAGCAACAAAGACAAAAGAAGATGAGGTAATACAGAAGAAAATGAATTAGTGGCATTTCAAAGCCAAGACAATCCATATATTCCACAACAACATTTTCCACAAAGACTTCAAGAGAAGAACCTTGAATATCAACAATTTTTCAATAATATATCTCAATGTTTCAAGGTTGATATGGTAATTCCTAAAGATCCACCATCACCTTCTAAAGTAAAATTAATGGAAGCCCTTCAACTACAAACTCATACAAAATTGTGCAAGTTAAAAAAGAAGAAGGGGCATGGCAAGATAATGGAAAGGCAGATTGATACCGGCCAACGGGGTGCAATATTTTGGTCTAATATTAAAATCTTTCCAGTAAGGCTCAAATCAAAGAGGGTGGGACCGTGTCTACAAAATTTTTTCATGGAGCTATGGAAGTCAAAGAAGAGGAATAACAATGGTCTTAGACATAAATTAAAGTTTCATAGGCGCGATACCGCTGACATGCAGTTTGATCCTCCATAAGTCAAAAAAGAAGACTTCTAGCCGATGACATTAAATCAAGTGCTTCTTGGAAGGCAACCCAAGTAAATTTTATTTTTATTTACTTATTTTCAGTTTTAGTTATATTAGTTTATTTTGTTTTAGAAATAAAACAGCAAGTCAAACACTCAAGTAAAGCAGCACAAGCATTTGCACGCATATAAAGCAAAAGACACTGCATTCACATCATTATATAACAATGCTGCATTGCTTCAACTTCTTTTACCAGGGGAGTTTCTCTTACTCTTACTTTTATTTTTTGACATTGGGGACAATGTCTAATTTAAGTTTGAAGGTGAAAAATACTTTCTTATGTTTATTTTTGCTGCATGATTTAATTGGTTGTCTTGTGGGATAATTTTTTTTTTACTTTTAGTTGTTAGGTTGTTAAGATGATCATTAGTCTATGATAAGAAAAAATATACATCGTTGAATTTATTTTTTTTACAAATCCATAGGAATGATAGATACTTGAGACAATTTTGGTTATTTAAGTTTAAGAACAAGTTCGACTTTATTTATAATCACCATTTGTTTTAGCACTTTATAAGTATGAATAGTTATAACTATTACTTAGAGATACTTATACTTTAGGGAGTACACCACAGTCTCAAAAGACCGACACTCTAGAACTTATCTTTAGTTACTACTTGAGGTGAAATTCTAGGAAACACATGAATAGAAAAATGACGTTGGGCCATCTTTGGACCGATTAGGCTTTTCTAGCCTACCTTTTATTGTATATTTATCTCTAATACCCTATATTGAGCCTAATTACCCATTCTTTGATTTAACCACATTACAAGCCTAATACTTAAAGTTTATTTATCCATAAATTTACCTGTAACACCATAAACCTTGCATTTGCTTAGAAATACTCTTGAAAAGAAAAGTTGTGGTGATATGAGAAAAATAAATTTGTGTGGTATTTGTCAATCTAAGTTTGGGAGTATTCAAAAAACAAATTCAAAAGAAAAAAAGAGAAAGAAAAATACCCTTAACTTAAGAAAAAAAAAGAAATTCTTTGAAAATTAAAGGTTGAAAAGAAAGATGGGAAACACAATAAGTTTAGGGGAAGAGATAATACAAGGAAAAGAAGATCAAGAGGTTTGCAGGTAAAGTGTAAGTGTTCATAGTGTGACTTGAACTTCATATATTTATCTTTTTATCCTACCTTGACCTTAACCTTAACCTTATGTTACAAGCTAAGTAAAGTCCTAAATAAATCCCTAAACATGTAATTTTCTGCATTAGTGGAGAGTAATAGTAAAAAAAAGCCTATAGAAGTGTCATTGATGCGATCTATAAAATTTAGCGACTTAGATCGCCAGCTATGAGAGACTTCTGATGCAGAAAGATCAAAAACAGGCGTCCTAAAAAAAGACTTATTATAAGAACCAATTAGAGGTTGCAACTATTCAGGCCGATTTAGAAACTAAATCAGAGGAGTGTGACTTCGATAAGGAGGTATGCTTTGTCAAGGTAATCAAAGGTGGGTCTTATAAGTGTTCAATGTTAAAAAAGGTGACGCTTGTCAAAGAGAAGAAGAAGGTCATTAAGAATACCCAGATCGCCAAAGAATATTCTTTCGATCTGCGGAAAGCTGATCAAATTTTTGATTAGTTGCTAAAGGACAAGTAAATTAGATTGTTTGAAGGCCATATGATTTCCTCAGTCGACCAGCATACAGGGAAGGACTACTGTAAGTGGTATAATTTCTGGCGACATAGCACAAACAACTGTGTAGTTTTTAGGAATGAGATTAAGAGGCTTATCGATAAATGCTGACTTCTTTTCAACTCAAAGGGCAAGACTCCCCTCGTAGAGACTGACCATTTTCCTGCATCAAATGTAAACGTGGTTATCCCTTCAAAAAAGAGGCTACTAGGAAAGGGATCGGCAACAGAGGCTTTGATGCCAGACAATCCGAGAATCAAGATCCAAGTTAATGATTCAGCTCTAGAGGCATCCAGAAAAGAAAGAATGGTCGCTATTGAGTATAATCTAGAGGACCAGTTGACCTCAATGAAGGCTTTTTCAACCCATCCTCAATCTTATACCACTTTTCAGAAGGTTCCGAGCAACCTATATAATTCCAATACCCCTCCACAGCCTTTACGTATGTTTAACCAAGGGTAAGCACAATCAACAATGAGAATTCAATAGGCTAAGGCAGAGCGTGTTTAATCAATTAGGAGGTTAAATTCCTTCATATTTTGGCCGATCGAGACTTAAAAAAAGAGAATGTAGAGATGCAAACAACACAGACATTTCAAACAGAGCGTCTAAAATACAAAAAAAAAAAGAATTGGATTCTAAGACCTTGGCCAAAATTGCAAGTCTTAAGAAAACGCTCTATAAGAATAAGGTAACAGATTAGCAACGAACCCTCCCAGCTAACCAGGAAAGGTGTTGCATTCCAAAGAAATGTCTAGGTATGATTTGATAAGAAACATGAGCCATTCAAGATCGAAGAGACCTAGATTGACTTTGACAATCTCGACTCACCAATAAACTAACCTCACCAAGGGGGTAACAGAAGAATCCCCTAAATAGAATATCAATATGGTGGTCATGTTACTGAATTATTCTAATTAAAACTAAGGTAATCATCCACTCTGGATGGTGATGTTGTTGATATTTTCCATATTAGAGATGAGCCAGATGAGCTGGCACCTCTGACACTTCCTCATTCAGCTGATAACATAACAAGGCACATTCAGTCGTTATTTCTAAAGGTCGATCTTAATGGAGTCCCATGTAAAAGGATCCTAATTGATAATGGCTCCAGAGTCAACATCTTGCCCTTAAGGATGCTAAGAAAATTGGGCATCAATAAGAGCAATTTGGAGCACTCTAATGTTATCATGACCAAATTTTCAGGTTGTGAAATACCAGCTGATGGATTCATTTTCCTCAAGGTAAAAGTCAGCTATATTAAAAAGGATGAACTATTTATATAGCCAATGTACTAAGTGACTACAACGTTCTTCTCGAGTGAGATTGGATTTATTCGAATAAAACATTGCCATCTAGCATGCCCCATATGATTTTTAGATGGCAACCAGATGGGACGATCAAGATAATTCTTACTAACCTTAAACCATTTAAAGGTGATGAATAAATGGCATCTATCGCATTGTATGATCCAACCATCACTACAACATTATTAAAACAGGGTGATCCATACCATTATAACTCATAAACGGTCTAAATAGACACTTAAGTCATTAAGGATGACGTCGCTCGCCTCATCACGATCAAAACAAACCGACCTCTAATCTATTTTTTTTAATGAATATACAATAGTATACAACTTCCTTAACTAAATATATCTATGAGGATAAAGTTCAAGACCCACAAATTGGCCATGAGTTAAAACCAGCTCTAAAAAAGTTGGACGACCACAACCCTCAAAACAAACTAAAGAAATTTGACTTAGGGGGAATGGACGACCATAAACCGATCATCATTACCGAGGGTTTAGATCTAGCTTATAAGGTCAAATTATTGACAATTCTCAGGGAATACAAAGATTGTTTTGCATGGGACTATAATGATATGCCTAGCCTCAGTAGGGGATTGGTCGAGTATAGTTTACCAATCAAAGATAGATGTTGACCATATAAGCATCACATAAGGAAAATGTCTAGGGAAATCATGGACAAAATAATCGAAGAGATCAAAAGACTCTTCAGTGCATAATTCATTAGGTTGGCTAACTATGTAGAATGGTTGTCCAATGTCGTCCAAGTGATCAAGAAGAATGGCAAACTCAAGCTTTGTATAGATTTTTGCAACTTCAACCTGGCGACTCCAAAAGATGAATATCCAATGCCTATAGCAGATATATTGGTTGACTTAGCTCCTTGCCACCAAATACCAAGCTTCCTAGGTGGACATTCAGGATATAACCAAATTTTTGTCAAGAAGACTAACGTCAATAAAATAGTATTCAAATGCCTCGAGGTGATCGGTATTTATGAGTGGGTAGTTATACCATTCGGATAGAAAAATGCTAAGGTAACTTATCAATGAGCCAATGCAATCTTTCACAATATGATTAGTCAAGTTCTAGAAGTATACATTGAAAATGTGGTGATTAAATCAAATTCTGATGACAGACACTTAATCATTTTAAAGACTGCCTTTCAGAGAATGCAATTGTACTAACTTAAGATGAATCCCTTAAAATTTGCATTTGGTGTCTCAGCCGATCACTTTCTTAGATTTCTAGTACACCAACGAGGGGTGGAGATAGATCATAACAAAGTTAAGGCGATCATGGATGCCTATTCACCATAAACTAAGAAAAAACTACAACAGTTGATAGACAAAATAAATTTTTTAGTCGATTTATTTCAAATTTAGCCAGAAGATTACGAGCATAGTCGCCTCTACTAAGATTGAAAAATGAAGAATAGTTTAAATAGACAGATCACCATCATAAGATTTTTGAAGAAATCAAGAAATACCTAACAAGTCCACTAGCTTAGTATCACCTAAACTAGAATTGCCTATTCTTCTTTATATATCGGTCACTCAAGAATCAATTGACAGCATGTTAGCATAAGAACATGATGGTGTTGAGAAGGCCGTATATTATAAATTTGTCGAAACTAGACTTGGCCCTAGTAAAGAGTAGGTTGGCCCTATCAACCTCAATTTCAGAATTTTTTTCAACTTTATGAATTGGAAGGTTAAAAAGAACTGTTAGGTCATAGAGTATGGACGACATGTACCTAAATCTAAAACAAAAATAGTTGGCCGACCTCAACCAGAAAAGAATGGTGGCAGAAATCAAATCATTGCAAAGAGGGATTTAGTATCTGGTTAACTAGAGAAGATCATAAATCCCACCCGATTTTCACACTGAACCAAAGTGAGGGTCAAAGCGATTAAGCCATAACCTGAAATCACTTATGATTTTTTACCAAGATCTGATTGACTTAGAGGTCGACCAGATAGACATGTCATCTTCTTGACTAAATCGAAGTGAGTCTTTGTGGTAAGCAGGGAAATAGTCCAAGTACTCTATGATGATCCCAGATTCATAAGGGCCTAGAATATAGCCTAAATGGTTGGTCGAGTATGTTAATACCTATGTGGTGACCTCATCTGATATTGCAATTTTTTGAGGTTTAGCATAGAAGTCCAAAGGCCTGTCATCCACCTCAGTAGTGCGCGATTTCTTAGTACGAGCAGTGTTGGTCGACGTAGATACCATAGTAAAAACTGTAAGATAAAGAACAACAGTAAATAAACAAGATTTAAAGATAAAATGCATATAATCAAGATAAAGAAAGAAAAATCATTTGAATTTACCTTAAAGATAAGTCGAAGACCGTTGAAGGCTGAAAAGTAGGTTGAAGGGTGCTTGAAAGAATTGAGAGAAATGGGAATGCTCAAAGTAAAAAATGAAAAGAAAAAATGAATTGCAGAGCATTTTATAGTACTTAGGGCGGTTAAGATGAAAAGTCACTCATTTAATATTTAGTTAAGTATTTAATGATGAGACATTGATGATTAACTGACAATAACTATCATAGTAATAATTGAGTAACTGTTACTAACAATTGTAAAGAAGGTGAAAAGGTCTTAGGGAAGTGACAAATTTTCTCTAAGTGTAGGATGAGCCGATTTGCCTATTGAAGGATGAACGACCGATTTATGAAGTTTATAAAAGCAATATCACAGTAAGATTTTGGTATCTAATAGTTATAAAAGATGATTTGCAGCTTATTGACATATTTCAAATGAATTACAAGTGATGGGAGATTAGTGAACGACATTAAAGCTCATGTTCTTCAGAGTGATGAGGGTATGGTATTACAAAATAGTTTGGAGCGATTTTGGGTGATTTCATAACAAGGGATGGTTGTGGTATTACAAAACCCCTTGCAAACTCAAAACGATGGCTTACTTAAAAGAGTAAGTAGGAATAAAGTAACCAAGGCCGATTTATCTCACGCTATAACTTAGCGGGCGGTCATTTGAAAGAAACTGAGCGATCAAGTCATCACAAACTAAACGATCCACTATTTGGACTGAAGTTATGCTTTGGGTGATTTTAACATAAAATAAAATATCATAAGGGTTTCAGGACAATTCAAATAGGTCATATTGTGACAGGCTAACTAGTATGACATAAATGAAGATTGGACGATTTTCTACATAACTGTCAACAAGTATTGTAGATCAAGATGGCTTCAAATAACTATTGTATAGAGAAAGGCACTCGGGCTATTATAAAGATAGAAGAAGGTAATTTTTAAGGCGTATTGGGATGATCCAAGCGATTTTAAAGGGCATTCTGAGCATGGCTCGAGCGATTTGGATGGATAAGTTCATGATGGGCGATTTCAGCCAGGTAAATATTGCAAGTTTTGACAAAATCATCATTTTGACTGACTTGTAGGGGGCATTGTTGACACCGACCCGAAAAGGTTCATAGTGGGCTTTTTCATATTAAAGGTTTAGCCTCAATTGTGTGTTATCGTTTATTTAAGAATTTATCCATAATAGAAAGTTGTGTTATATTAAGATTATTTTCCTTGTAAAAGTAAGTTTTATGTAAGTTTTTACAATCTATAAATAGGCTTAAACTCTCATTATGGTATCATTAACAATTCAATATACATATTTTACACAAAGCATCTCAGCTTTTTTTTTATTTTTATCATTCAACCCAAAACTTTGTGTCCTTTCTTATTGAAGATCTCGCAGTCATGTTGTTTGAGCTTCGCTTGTTCTTCTTCGAAAAGAACTCAAACTCTGCGACACGCTTGCTGTATTACAACTCAAGTCTAGTAATAAATCTCGCTTGCTAGTAAAATTCTTTAGTCTCGATTTCTCTCAAATTCATGACAATCTTTGTCTAGTCAGACATTGAGTGTACACGGACTCAAAACATATTTTTTTTCAATAAATAAACTAGGAAAAGATCGATTATTTTAAAATTTGTAAAATAAAATTGAGAATTAAAATAAACTCTTGAGATAAAAATGTCTTTATCTTGTAAAATATTAACTTTTTAAATATGCAAACTTTGAACTTTGTTATAAAAAAAAAAAAACAGATTGTATGGATTTGCAGTCTTGTACCAAAACAGCCACCAGAAGATAATTTTGTAATTGTAATGGAGCATTTTAAAAAGAGTTTGTATATTTTATTAAAAAAAAGAAAGAAATTTAGGAAGAAAAAATAAAAGCTTGAACGAGGAATGCACTACGTTGAACATAGAAGATAATATTATTCATTATATTAATACGAAGGAAGAAGGAAAATGTTGGCACACGGAAGATTGTGTAAGAACAGATTGTCTTTCAGAGCTCTGCCTTGGTCTTCCTTGGAATACGCAACTTCTCTCCACAAATTTTATTTGTCACGTGTCTTGACTCTGTCCATCCAGGCATCCACCACAAAATTGAAAATTCTCTCCCCTACCTTTGAATTTTCCACATTTACAACGAGGCCCTCGTAGTTTTAGTTGAAATATTAACTTAATTTCTAGAAAATTTATTTTGTACCGAGTTGATCCCTTTCCTTGACAACAAGAGTACAATACCATTTTTTTTAAGTAGTGGATTTGGGTTTGCTTTCGAAGAAAGATAATTTTGTAGAAATATAAATCATCATTTAGAAATATAATTAAAAATGATCTATTTTTGAAAACAAACTACTATCTTATCTTTACGACATTTATTTCGCTCATTTTTCTAAATTAGTACATCATATATTCTTTTTTGTTTGTACTTCCACAAAAAGGACAACGTTTCCTAACTTCAAATTTTCACCTATTGATTAAACGTATACTTTCACAAAAATAGCAAAAAGGAACACTAATATCCCATAATTTTGAAATTAACAATTAGACATTCATCCTTTAAGGTTATTTTTTTAAAAAAAAAAATTAGATTAAAAATATTATAATTACCATCTCACTCCTCTAAATAGTTAAATAAATTTAATATGTGAGACAATTTAAAATATCAATAAAACACCATGGACCACCGGTGCCCATCATCATTGCAAGCACCCAATGTCGGCAAATGATGATCATTATTGATACCCTTAGACTCAAAATCTCTCTTTTTTTTTTTATATATAATATAATGGTAGTATCTTTTTTTTTGGCAATTGATTATCAATGGATGCCCACATTTGACAAGAATCATATCTGGTATAGTAATACTAATCGTTAAATGATATTTAGTTGATGTATATCACTACCTTTATTAGACTCGTTAATTTAAGTAGAATTGATAGAAATGATAGGGCACACTATTGCGTTGCTATTTGACATTGGTGCTTTAGTATTTATTGTAATTTTTGTCGATTTTGGACACTACATCATTATTGTGTAAATTAATAAGTTTTGAGTTCAATAGTGTTTGAAATGATCCCCCACTACCGTGGTTACTAACAATGTCGCCAATAACCATGCCAGTGGTTGCTTTCATTTTTTTATTCTATTTTTAATTTTATTAAATTAAAATTTAAAATTTTAGATTGTATTATATGTCCCGTCAAAATACAAACATCCAAACTAATAAGATTGACCAATATTAAGAATTTTAAATTGTCAAATTAGGGAATTTTAGTATTATTTTTGCTATTTTTTGAGGGGTATAACTGTCCTTTTTCTTTGATTAAATCAATCTAATGATAAAAGAAGATAAATAAATTCGTAATATTAAACACTACTTTTCTTTTTACTTGAATCTTCCTAGTTGGATTTGAATTCAATATGAATAAAATTATTTGTTAAAAATGTTAAGTGAAAATTTTTTAATTAATAGAATCTAATAAAAAGCATAATTTTATGGAATTTTTTTTAATAAAAAATCTAAAAAAACATATATTAGAAATACTACTGACATATTTTTTAAATCTCAAAACACCATTTTTTAAAATATTATGTTTATTCTTAAAAAATAGTTATTAAAGATAAAATTCACCCTAAATTATTTACATGAAACCTTGATAGTTGATAAAACAGGAAAAAAAAAAACTGTCAAAATTGCAAAAATTGAGCCAAATATAAGCAAATAATATATAATTTAAGGGTAAATAAAGTGTTGATTAAGTAGAAAAACATAATGATTGAAAAAGTGTGGGGTAAGAGTGAAATTTTAACAGGCACTTAAAATATGAATAATCAGGGCCGCGCCGCGTGATGTGCATGTGACAGTGAGTGTGAGACACCTAAAAAGACCGCGTGATGGTTTGGCTGTGGCCATCTCAGACTCAGACTCAGACTCAGATTGAGTTTGAATGAATTTACGTTGGGCCCCAATCTCATCTTGGTGTGCGGTTCTGATCTTAAACGCCTTTCTTTCAGCAAATCTAAATTCTTAATTCCACGCCTTTCTTTCAACAAATCTAAATTCTTAATCCCACGATCACCGTTAGATTTTAAGATCCATACCATTTAAGTTTTAAAGATTTTGAGTTATGCCCTACGTAAATTTGTAAATATATTTTTTCCATTCAAATTACAAATTCTGTTACAAAGAATTCACCAATTTCAAATATTATATAATTCTATATTTAAAGTCTAAAGAGTTGAGAAAACTTTTTTATTTAATAATCGTTAAAAAAAGTTTAATACATAATTTCATGATCAACACAACATGTGGTATTATTATAAATGCATCTAATAATATTAAATTTGTGAATGAATTAAATAAATTTATTTGATATTATCGTTCACACTAAATTATTTCTCTCCTTATAAATAATAAAAGTCTTCTAAAGTAGGAACTTTCTTAAATTTTTAAAATAGAAATTTGTTAAAAATATTATATTTATTTAAAACACATTTGAAAAGAGTATCATTTTAATTAAATACGAGCAAAATAATATTATTTTAATAAGTTTGTATTTTAAAAAGAAAAATTGATAGTTTAACTTTTGTATTTTTGTTAAATTCCTCACTAAATTTTATTTTTTAATCAAATTAAATCTTTTTTCTAAAAAAAAAAATCCTCAATTAATCCTTTACAGTTCAAAAGATTCTGTCAAAATTAATTTTTTTTAGAATAAACATATATTTCACAACATTATAAATTAATATTATTTATTATTTATTTTCATTTTGATTCTCCTCCATCTCACCCTAAAAAAACCCTCCCCCGGTTGATCGCCCCAAAAAAACCCTCCACGACACCTCTCCTCCACCGGTTGATCGATGGTGCTGGTACTGGTGGCAAGAAAAACGCATAGTTTAGACTAACTTCCTAATTTTTTTATGGAAAGTACGTGTCACTTTTTAAGCCCACAGAGTTCTACGTGTAATCTACTTGTAACTCTTTTATGCATCAAACAGCATCTTTTTTTTATTTTATTAAAAATATATATATAATCTTAAAAAAAGATGCATTAACACCCTCAGAAAAAGTTCCCAAAAACTACGAAAATATTCCCTCATCATTATCACGATCAAATGAAAACTTCCCCATCAAGATTGAATCTAACGGTTGCGATTGAGATTCATTGCAAAACACATACAAAACAAAATAGTCAAAAGTGACAACTTCCGTACACTAATTATCTACGGCGTGCATTTTGACTTATATTTCCGCCAGCGCGGTGGAGAGTTACATAATCACGGAGTTGTCACCGACAATATGAACACTAATGATTGATCAAGAAAATAAAATATAACATGCGATTACTACAGCCTTCACCAATAATAACAACATGGACAGACTAACAGTTTTATATTAATACTTTTTTTAGAATAATTTTTTTATTAGTACTTACTTTTTGTATTGTTTTTGAAACTTTTAATATTTTATAAAGGTTCACATTTTAAAATAAGAAAATAATATATGAATCTTTAAATTTTTAAGAAAGAGATAAGTATATTTTAATATTTTAAAAAATTTTATTTATATTTTTATTAATTAAAGGTTTCCATTCACTTTAATGGTAAGAACAATAAAAATAAAAATTTATACTATAACTAAAAAAATTAAATTAAATGATAAAAATAAGTCTTGAAACTTTAACTTCATGGTTAAAGATCACATATTTTAACTAACTAAATTATTCTAATTTTATGTTTATATATAGATCTGTAAATTTATTAATACATTATCATCAAGATCACATGTTATATAGTAGTTATAAAAATACTATTAACAAACTTTAAACCCTAGTCATCCATATAATGAGTACTCAAAATTAAGCTACAATACATTTGTTGATATAATGTCAAACGTCGTCGATCACAGCCATCCATTATCTGGCAGAGGCAATGATGACCGATAATAACGGTTGTTAACGACAACGAGTGACGGCTAAGGTAATTTCCTTTCAGATTTTTGTATTTTTTATTTTGACATTATATCAATAAAATTTGTTGTTGCATAATAATAAATTCTCTTATTTGGTATGTGAGTGACCGGGGTTCAAATCTTATCACAAATGTTTTTTAAAATTATTTATATGTAGTCTTGATGATAATATATTAATATATTTTTAGACCCATACATATACATAAAGTTAGAATAGTTTGTAGGTTAAAGTGTGTGATTCTTAACTATGAGGACAAAGGTTCAAGTATTTTTTTTCTCTAGCATTTAATTAAATTTTAACTTTTTTTTCAATTAAAATGTGACAAAATCATACTTTCACTATTTTTGTCCAATATATTAATAGATTTTTAGACCCATTCATAAAAATATAAAGTTAGAATAGCTTTATTAGTTAAAGTATGTGATCCTTAACCATCAAGTTAAAGATTCAAGCCTTTCTTTTCTAGTATTTAATTGAATTTAGTTTTTTTTTATAGTCAAAATAAGGGTATAATTATACTTTTCTATTTTTGTTATTTTTTCATTAAAGTTTGCAAAACTTATTACTTGACAGGGTATAAATGAGAATTTTAAAAATATTAGGGTCTGCATATCTCTTTCTTGACATTTTAGGGATCTAAATATTCTTTTTCCTTTAAAATGATATCTTAAAGAAAATGAGATTTTAAAAACACTGGAAGTCTGTATGTCACTTTTTTAAAATCTTAAGGGTCTAAATGTTATTTTTTCTTTAAAATTATATTTTAAAGATTGGAAGGATTCATTTTGTAATGTCTATTGAAAGTAATTTTTAAAAGGAAAAATGACATCTAAATCTTTAAGGTTTTAGGAAAAGGATATATAGACCTCATTATTTTTAAAAAATTCCATTTACACTCACTTTATCAGGTGATGGTTTTCATTAATTTTAACGGGAAAAAAAGAGCAAAAATAGTGAAAGAATGATTATGCTTCCATTGAAAGGATTTATCTCATAATGTGTATTGAAAGCAATTTTTTTTAAAAGGGAATAAGACATTTGAACATCTAAAGTTTTAAGAAAGAGATATACAAATCCTAATATTTTTAGAAGTCATATTTACACTTCAGTCAAGTAACGGTTTCTATTAACTTTAATAGAAAAAAAAAGATAACAATGGTGAAAGTATGATTATGCCCCCTTTTTCAATTGAAAAAAAAATCAAATTTTAATTAAACACTAGAAATAAGGCTTAAACTTTTTGACCACATAGTTAAGGATCACACACTTTAACCATTTGAAGCTATTCCAACTTTTTATCTATATATGGGTCAACAAATCTATTAATATATTGTCACTACATGTTAATAATTTTAAAAACGCTTGGATTTAAACTCCGATAACACACATGACAAGTAAGTGTAATCACAACTAAGTTATAATAAATTTTGTTGAAATAATGACAAAATAAAAAATATGAAAATATGAACGATAGGATCGTAGCACCACCTATTGGCCATCACTGGCTGCTACAATAATTCATTGCAACCATCCATTGCCAGCCACCATTCACCACGATCACTGCCACTGTTTGTTGGCAGCTATGGACTTCGACTGTTGATTGACGTAACCAATGATAGTAAGTGATGGCTAGTATCTTGTCATTTCATATTTTTGTATTTTCTGTTTTGACATTATTTTAATAAAATTTATTATAAGTCAATGGTGAATACTCTTACTTATTATGTGAATGTTCAGGGTTTAAACCCTATTAATAGTATTTTTAAAATTATTAATATGTGGTCTTAAGGATAATATATTAATATATTTATAGACCTATACATAAACATAAAGTTGGAACACCTTAATTGATTAAAGTGTGTGGTCTTTGTCTTTGAGGTCAAATGTTTAGGCTAGTTCAAGCCATTTTTCTAGCATTTAATTGAATTTAATTTTTTTAATCTTTTCTATCATTAAAATTAATAGAAATCGATACTTGACAAGAGTGTAAATGAAAATTTTAAAAATATTAAGATCTACATGTCCTTTTTAGAAATCTTAGGAATTCAAATATTTTTTTTCCCTTTTCAAAAACTGAAATATTAAAAACATGTTTGATTTAGTATTAAAATACAAATTTCTATTTTTGAAAACGAAAAAATAGCGATAATCTTTTAAAAAACTGTTTGGCTTTCTCTTTTTTTTTTAATAAAATAAAAAAGGAAACTATTTTTGAATAGAATTTCTCCATTTTATTTTAAAAACTTAAACACAACTTTTAACGTAAATATTAATTTCATAACAACCTTACCATGTCTTGTAAGAAAAATTCATTTTATTTACAATATTATCATCTTTTGAAAGAAACAAATACTATCCATTTCAAATCCTTTTTCTTTTTCATTTACTGTCTTCAAACTTCTCAAGAAATATTGCAAGATTTTTTCTAATTTCACTTTTTTTTTGTTACTATGCCTCAATCAATTTTTTTCATTAATACATGATTATATATTTTTTAAATTACACATCTCTTACTATTGATAGTGGTTCTCGGCTAAATATTGAGTCCTCGATCAAAGATAGATTTGTTCTTTAGAAACAGTCGTTTGGTCTGAAGCTAAACTAAATTTGCTTCTCTAAGCTCTCTTTGATGTTTGAGATCTATTACTGCAATTATAAAAAGCAGTCAAGATTGCATCGATGGTTATCTCCAGTAAAAATCCTCTGATGCTTAAGTTAGAGATTGAGTTGGTAAAAAAAGAATATAGATTGTTGAAATAGTATTTAAAAATTGCTTACTTGTTTTTTTTTTTTGGGTTTCTCTCCTTTTTAGTGAGTATACCTGAGTCTAAAATATTATCCTTGCCTTCAGCACGTGACATTTGGTTTCCCTTATATAGGTTTCTCAGGCGGTTATCCCATATCGCACGTCGGCCCACACTTTGATCGTGTGAGTTGTCTAGGATTTTAAGAGTCATTGTTCAGTTGCCTCGTACTTCTTCATTTATGTGAGGAATGTGGGTGGTATGTTTTGTTTTGTCTAGACCTGGGATCGTGGACCACATGGCATGGCCTCTTCGTGTCAAAGGTAGTTCCCAGACTACAACATCCTTGGATGGTAAGTGGTCTTCAGTTAATGGCAAGTTGCGAGTTTACTTCCAACCTGGTCATAGGTTCTCATATGTTCCACTCAACTTGACACTAACTGTGTAGTCATAGTCGAGCACAACTTGATGATAGGCCAAGATTGATAATCATGGGCTAGGCACGACCACTTTAGACTTTGGCAGGATAGGTCCAAGATCTTAGGGGTAACATGGGTCCCTAAGTTTTAAGCATTGATTAGTCAATACTGAAAACTCAGTGTAGTACTTAGCCTAAATTATATCGTCTACATAGACCTCCATGCTCTTCCTAATTAGTGGCTTGAACAGTTGGTTGACTAGCCTCTGATAAGCGACTCCAACATTCTTTTGTTTGAACTACATGACCTTCTACCATAATGTTATCTAGTGAGTGATGAACAATATCTTCTCTTTGTTGAGGTGATCATCTTGATTTAGTTATACCCTAAGAATGCATCCATAAAACTGAAGAAGGTATGTCTGGCTGTGGAATCAACCAACTAGTTAATCTTTGAAAGTGGGAAGTTGTCCTTTAGCCAGGCTTTTTTTAGGTTGATGAATTTCACGTATATCCTTCCCTTCCCACTGTCTAGGGATGACAGCAGATCGGTTTTAGAATGGATTCCTTTAAGCCCACATCCATATTCGCTTTAAAAATAAAATACTAAATTCTTTCTAAACCCATTGCAGGTTTAAAGTTTCATTACTTAACTTGCTCTAGTGGATATGTACTCTTTATCAAATCCATAATAGGTTATCTATAGATTTTAAGCGGATTGCAAATCAATGTAATAAAAAAAATATAATATCATACATTAATTGTTTTATAAAAAAAATCATAAAATATAGCAATCAAAATCATATCACAATAACTTCAATAAAAATCTTCCCATCAAAGCTAAACTCATTCTCAAGTTAGAACTAAACACTAGATAACATAATTACAAAATAACTCAATTAAACAAAAATAGTTTTTTAGGTTTGATTCAAGATTTAAGAATACATCTTACGAATGAATTTATTAGCATATTAAAATTTTAAGATAATCTAATTTGCTAACTAACTAAGACATTAACATATTAAATATTAAAATAGTAAAAAATTAAAACAAAATAGCTATCAATCTCCATCATGTGAAGAAAATAAATAAAAAAAGCCAAATAAAATGATTTTCAATCTTTATCATGTAAATAAAAAATAAACAAAAAATTTAAACAAAAAAATCAACTCATCTCTATTAAAATATTCATATTATTTATTTAAATAATGTAATATCAGTGAGATGAAGATTAAAGAGATATTGAAATATATTGTTTGAGAATCAAAGAAATATTTGATGAGCATAAGTCAATAGCTTTGTGAGAATAAAGAATTAAAGATAACAAAGGTGCAGACGATGTTTGTATGAAAAATAAAAGTGAGAATAATTGATAGATTGAAGAAGAGATAAACATTATTTTTTTAAAAATTTTCAATTTGGCTTACAGAAAAGCAACAATGTTTAGTCTTCCTTTTAAAAAAAATAAAAATAAAAATATACATGGATATCGTAATGGTTATTCACAGGATATTTTACCAAACCCATACCTATCCAAAATAATTGTAGGTTTTAACTTTATATACCAAACCCATCCTAAATCTACTCAAGCTTTATTAAATTATTCTCAATAGGGATAGATTCTAGCAAATTTTTGGGTCTTTTTTTAGATTTGTATTTATGTGCCATCTTAATTTTGTATGAATATTGCATTTTCATACTTATGCAATAAATAAATATTTTATTAAATCGCTAATTATTTTATTAAGGTAAGATGCTTGTAACATTTCGGACATTATATTGATCTTAAGGAGTTCAGATCAGGTTTAAAGAGTTAGAACTTTATCTGAAATGGGACAAAGACTTGAGAATATACTAATAATGATATAGTTGTAAATAGTTACAAGAGTTGCTAGGGAATGTCATTGTACAAGTATGTTCTCAAATTATTTGTTCCTGATCTATTTTCATTTATGCATGGTTTGTCAAGCAGAACTGATTAATATAGATAAGTGTATATCTATATTTGGATTGTCCAGATAATTAATCTTAGCAAACTATGAGCTTAATGGAAGCTCGTATAGATATACAGGTATTCAGTAAGGACTAAATACTGAACAAGACTCAATGAAGAGCTCCGATAAATATCCCATAAAACGGTCAATGGAAGGTCTTCTCGAGTTGAGTAGTAATCGTGGTCCTTTGACCTGAGCACCACGGTGGGCTTGTGAGTAATTCACTATACTTTGGTTCCACACATGTCAAAGACCTTTTATGGTCTGACTATTGTGTGTCGCTGGGTATGGTATGATGCTCATAGAGTTTGGTGAGTATAGATATGGGATCTGTCAGCTCATATGGGTGAGTAAAATATCCAGATGCTCTAAACTTGTATTCTAAAAAGTTTTATAGTCATAAGCATTTAACCCGGGAAAGAGTTTCCAGTAAAATAAATAATATTGCAAAGGAATTTGTGTATATTGTTTATTGGAATACGAATCAAAAGAGTTAAGTTTATGGTTGATTAATAAGGGACTTGACAGTGTTGATTTATGTTTCCACTCTTCCAGGATATTAATGATGGAGGGATTGTATGAATATGGATTAATCTTAATTTATATGGTTTAACTCGTTATTTTATTTTATTCATAACGTGTGTGTGTGTGTGTGTGAGGCATCAGTTATGGACTTATGAAAATATTTAGTGAGACAAAATGGGTGTGAACCTAGGGAGTCTTACTATATGAAGTGTACTTATTGAGCACGTGGGTAATGCATCAGATATAATTGTTAGATTCGGGAAGTTTTTTAAAAATATAAATTTACTTTAAGGTCTCTTGGGGAGTAGCTAAGATTTAAGTATTAAATCTAAAATTGTGCCAAGTGAGACTTGACACTTTTATCTACCTAGTGTATGTCTCAAATTGTGCCAATAATTTATATGGGTACTAAATTAAACATTGGTAGATACAACTATCATTTAAATAAAATAATTATTGTTCTGTTTAAATTAAATTAATTAGTTATGAATTTATTTCAGGATCTCTCGAGAAAATCATATGGTCTAGGTGTTAAGCCTAAGATCTCGACAAATGGGACTTAATATTTTTACCTTTTTATTGGATGTTACATATCATGTCATTAATTTGTAAGGGCATAACATATGGCATGAAATCAATGGCCATTAATTTATTAAGTGTTAATATATTATTTAGCCAATTAAAATAATTTCTAAATAAAGTATTTGTTTAATAGAAAAGCATGAAACAAATTCGGCCCACAAAATGGTTTTGCCATATTTTGAAATCATATTATATTTAATTTGTTAAGCTAGGTGGCATTAATTGATTTGGCATTTTCATCAATAATTAAGACATATCTTTTATAAAGGAATTTTTGGACATTAAGCTTTTTTTTTTATTCAGCCAAATTAATACCCAGTGGTGCCCATTATTTAAAAGCAATTTGATGAGTCATGCTTAACTTTTAACACGTGGTGGCATAATTTTATAACTTAAGATACATTGTCATGCTTAATTACAAGCATGAGATGGCTGTCAAAATGTGGCAACTGAATCAAATTTTGGCCAACTTAAGGACATGTCACCAAGTCATTTTTAAAGAAGCATGAAGTGGCTAAAATGATACTTTGTCATGCTAGGCCACTAATTATATTTTTATTGACTATAAGGGTGGCGGATTACACTATATAAATAGGTATATAGCTTTTACAAATTGTGAGACGATTAAAAGTGAATTGCTTCTGTTCTTTAGGTTAAGAGTTAACCTTAACAATTGTCCGAGAGAAAGAAATAAAAAAGTAATTATAAGAAGCAAGAGTTATTTTAAAATAGTTTTGAATAGAAAGCTACTATTTTGACTTGAGAAAGCCCACTACGTTCCTAATTAGAATTGTTCAAAGCATGCTTCGAGAGTGAGTCCCCTAATCTCATTAGTGTAATGAGATTATTTTTATATATATTTACTCTACTGCGTAGTATGTATGACATGTCATTATTAATTATTTAATTATGCACACATGCGCACACGCACACAACACCAACAAAATTAGTATCAGAGTGTTGTGTTGTGTTGTTTGTACTTATATTTAGAGTGTACATGGCATAATTTAATTACGCCGGTTACTCCAAATATTTTTTTTAGAGTTTAAAAATAAATAGTTTATTTTTTTTATAATTTATAATTGTTATAAATGTGATAAATATTTTGGGCCATTTGTTTGTGCTGGTAAACCACAATGCGAGCCATACTAATGGGGGATAGTTGTGTTTGCACAAAATAAATGTGTGATTGAATCACGGCCTCATGAGATAAGGATAAAATTAAGTAATATCTTTTAATCAGATTTAATTATGTACCATTATGAGATGACGTTACACGTTGATTCGTCTTGTCAATACGGTATTAGTCAAGTCATATTAGTCTTTCCCAATATTACTAAAGCATAAGGGTTTTAGTCGGTGTGATTTTGACTATGAGATTTAAACATGAGACAAGGCAAATATATGCGAACGTATTACCCAATATTGTTAAAACGTGAGGGTAGTATTTGATCATTGATAAGTTAATCTGAAATACACTTATCCAATATTGCTCAAGTGTGAGGATAAGGTATGTTTAGGATCAGTGATAAGAGTTGCATAAAATGCAATTGACAAGAGTTGTCTACCTTTTGAATTTTACAATGACCAATGTTGCTAAAGCGCAAGGTCTGAGTAAAATGCCAAATGGATCTACTTCCTATTGTATAATTTAAAGAGTTTAAATTTTTTATTTTTCCTTCTGAGAGATTTAAAGGATTATTAATACAGCGGGAGGGTGTTTTAGATTTAAAGTGTATAAAGTGATTATCCTTAATCTAAAACAAAAAATTAGCGATTTAATATTTATTTTCTGCTAACATCTCTTATTTTCTCTTGTGAAGATAAAATGACTTCATCTAATCCGTTGGCGAGCATTTTGGATGCGAATCAACTTAAAAGCGCAGAAAACTATAAAGATTGCTTTATGAATCTGAGAATTATTCTCGATTATAAAAAACTTGGATATGTAATAGATTAGCGTATGCCCACAGGAATGTTTGATAAAGCCACCCCAGAGGAGAGGGTGACTATCATAAATGGCTGGATGATGATTTAAAAGTTAAATCTTAAGTCTTTGCCTCTATGTCTACAGTTTTACAGAGAAAGCATACTCATATGGGTGATGCTTTTAGCATTATGCTTCATCTGAAGGAGCTATTTGGCGACTGTCCTCAGGTTGAGGCATATAGGTTTGCTGAATCGCTTTTTCAGTGTAGACTTTCTGAAGGCAGTCCAGTCAGTCCTATTGTCCTCAATATGATTTCTATAATCGAGAGGTTAGAGACGATGTAAATTACACTGAACAAATATCTAGAGAATAGTTTGATTCTCCAATCGCTTTTGAGGTCTTTCAGACAGTTCATAATGAATTTTAATATATAGGGAATGACCACGTCTTATGCTGAACTTTATAATATATTGAAGACAGCAAAAGAGGACATGAATAAAGTGGGATCATCCTTCTTCGTTCAGGGTGCTTCATCTTCTGTTCCTAGGGATTCTGGGAAGCCTAAAGGAAATAAGAAAAAGAATGTGAGGTAAGCATCCAAGATTGTTTCTCAAAGGCGACCCATATCCAAATCACAAAAAAGAGATAAAGAAAAATGTTTCTACTGTGGTGAGGAAAGACACTGGAAGAGAAATTGTTAGAGATACCTTGCTTCAATAAAGAAGAATCCATCAGGTATATGTTTACCTATTATTGACATTTCTTTAACATATGAGGCTCATTCTGATTGGGTATTGGATACTGCTTCTCCTTCTTACATCTGCAATATGTTACAGGGTCTGAGAGAAGTTAAACTGTTGCAGTTGGGAGAGATTCAGCTTCGTGTTGAAAATAGAGATTTCCTTCAGGTCGAGGCTGTAGGACATTTTGATTTACATCTCTCATGTAATAGAACTATAGTATTGTTTAACTGTCTTTTTGTACCCTGTATTTTAAGATAAATAGTATCCCTTCATGTACTTGATAATAAAGGTTATCATATGTATATATGGAATCGTTCCTTATGTTTATATGATATGCAAAATATTTTGATAGTTGATTGTCAGTTAATTAATGGTCATTATGTTTTGAATAGAGCACAAAATATCATGAATGTACAGGTAAATACAACAAGTAGTTTGACAACTTTAAATGAAATAGAATTGTGGCATATGAGATTATGACATATAGGTGTTAGATGCCTATCCCGTCTGGTTAACGATGGTCGAATACTTGATTTAACCATAGAACCTTATCTAGTTTGTGAATCATGTATTTAAGAGAAAATGACCAAATCTCCTTTTATTGGTGTTGGAGACTGGGCCACTGGTTTATTAGAACTTATACATAGTGATGTATGTGGTCCAATAAATCATACTGTTATGGGTGAATTTCAATACTTTGTAATCTTCATCGATGATTTGTCACAATATGGTTATGTGTTTCTAATAAGACACAAATTTGAATCCTTTGAAAAGTTCAAGGAATTTAGACTTGAAGTAGAGAAACAAACCGGTATGTATGTCAAATGCCTTCGATCAGATCGAGACGGAGAATACAGAGGCAGTGAATTTTTGAATTATTTAAAAAAGAATGGAATTCTCACTTAGTATAGTCTCTAGGTACTTCGCAGCACAATGGTGTTTCAGAGAGGAGGAATAAGATATTATTAAATATGGTTTAATCGATGATGAGTTTCACCGATCTCCCTAAATATCTTTGGGGCTATGCTCTACATACTGTTGCTCATGTATTAAACAGAGTATCATCTAAAGCCATTTCCTCTACTCTCTATGAGATATGGACTGGAAGGAATCCAAGTCTTAAATATTTTAAGATTTGAGATTGCCCTGCTAATGTAAAAGTTACACAACTGCATAAACTTGCACTTATGGGGTACAAGGATCGGTTCATTGGTTATCCCATGAACTCAATGGGATATCAGTTCTATGATCCTTAGGAACGAAATATGTTCGTTGCTCGAAATGCCACTTTTTTAGAGAAATAATTTCTCATGGATTGTGAATTGTAAGAAGATTGATCTGAATGAGGTCAATCAGCATGAACCACAGATGGAACCACAAGTTCAATTGAGCAAATTACATTTTACACACCCTCTACATAGGTCACAAAGGATATCGAGGCAACATGAAAGGTATGGTATGATATCTAAAGGTACCTCTGAGATTTGTTTAGTGGAAGAAAATGATCATTTGACCTACAAAGAGGCAATATTAGATATTGATTCAAACAAATGGCAGGATGCCATGAAATTTGAAATTGACTCTATGCATCAAAATTAAGTTGGGGACTTAGTTGAGCTTTCTGAAGGAATAATTCCTATCGGTTGTAAATGGGTTTACAAGCGAAAACGTAGGCCTGATGAGAAGGTAGAGACCTTTAAGGGTCGTTTGGTACAAAAGGTTATACTCAACGATTGGGTATCTATTTTGAGAAAACTTTTGCACCAGTTATGATACTTAAGTCAATAAGGATTTTATTGGTAATTGTTGTGTACTATGACTTTTACATTTGGTAGATTAATGTAAAGACAGCGTTCATGAATGGATATCTCGAGGAAGAGATATTCATGGAACAGCCTGAAGGTTTTGTATCAAGCCTTTCTTTTGGTTTTGTATGCAAACTGAAGAAGTTCATTTATGGATTTAAGCAGGCTTTCTAAAGCTGGAATCTTCATTTTGATGAGGTAATTAGAGGATCTAGTTTTATCAAAAATAAAGGTGAGGTATGTGTGTATAAAAAGGTCAGTTGGAGCATGGTTGTCTTCTTAATTATTTATGTGGATGACATACTAATTATTGAAAAGGATATCGATATGTTATAGTCAGTAAAAGTTACCTAAGTAAGAATTTCTCCATGAAATATTTGGGAGAGGCTTTCTATATATTGGGTATAAAACTTTATAGAGATAAAGTTAATAGGCTGATAAGACTTTCTCAATCTTTGTACATTGACAGTGTCTTAGAAAGGTACAGTTTTAGTAACTGTAAGACAGTTAATGTACCTTTTAGATATAACATTCAATTTTCGAGAAAGATGTGTCCTCAGAAGAAAGATAAAAGGATTAGAATGTCTAGTATTCCTTATGCATCAACTGTTGGAAGCTTGATGTATGCTATAATGTATACGAGACCTGATATCCATATGGCTATAAGTGTTACAAGTCGATACCAATCTGATCTAGGTGACAGCCATTGGATGGCAATCAAACATGTCCTTAAATACCTTAAGGGTACAAAGGACAAGTTTTTCATATATAGAGAAAATAATTTACAAGTAAGAGGATACACTGACTCAGACTTTCAGTTTGATCTGGATGATAAAAAGTCTACATCTGGATATATGTTTATTCTCAATGTCCCCGCCATAAGTTGGAAGGGTATCAAACAATGATCCACGACTGATTTTACCACTGAGGTAGAATACATTGCAGCTTCAGAAGCAGCAAAAGAGGCAATATGGATTAATAAGTTTGTCCCTGAACTTGGTATAGTCCCAAATTTCGTGGATCCTATCCTAGTATATTGCGACAACAACGGGGCCATTGCATAGGTAAAAGAGCCAAGAGTATATCAGAGATCTAAACATGTGTAGAGAAAATACCACATTGCTAGAAAGATATTGGCTCGATGAGATGTTGTATTTTATAGAGTTGATTCTGTAAATAATATAGCGGACCCACTCACAAAGGCCTTAACTTTAAAGGTGTTTGAGAAACATGTGAAGTTGTTAGATATTAGATACCACTACGAATGACACTAGAGTAAGTGGGAGTATTGTTGGAATTTATGCATATGTGCCATCCTAATTTTGTATGAATATTGTATTTTCATACTTATGCAATAAATAAATATTTCATTAAATCGCTAATTATTTTATTAAGGTAAGATGCTTGTAACATTTTAGACATTATATTGATCTAAACTTCTTCAGATCAGGTCTAAAAAGTTAGAATCTTGTTTGAAATGGGATAAAGACCTAAGAATATACTAACAATGACATAGTTGCAAAAGTTGCTAGGAAATGTCATTGTGCAAGTAGGTTCTCAAATTATTTGTTTATGATCTATTTTTACCAATGTAGGATTTTTCGAGTGGAATTAATTATTATAGATCAGTGTATATCTATATCTGGATTGTCCAAATGATTAATCTTAGCAAACCATGAGCTTAATGAAAGCTCGTATAGATATACAGGTATTCAGTAAGGACTAAATATTGGGATTTGTGCTCACGTGCCATCCCATTATTGTATGAATATTTTATTTTATAATATTTATACAGTATATTATTTATTCAATCGCTAATTACTATTATTAAATGGTTCAATACTTGTGACGTTATAGACATTATATGATTTGGAGTTCAGATTTGGTCTAAAAAAGTTTAGATCAATGTTAAGAATTAGCATCGCTGAAAATTATAAATGCTTTGAAAAAGTATTAGCATGTTATATTGATCAGTGAAGTCTACGAGTTAGAATCTTGTCTGTGATGGTACAAATACCTGAGAATACATTAGTAATAATATAGTTGCAAGAATTGCAATAGGTGCTAGGAAATATTATTATATAAGTCTATTATCAAATTATGTGTTCCTGGTCTTAATTCACCGATGCAGGTCTGACGGTGGATTCTTTTACATAGACCAATGTATACTATACCTAGATGGTCTAGATGGTTGTTCTTAACTGACCATGAGCTTACTGGAAGTTCGTATAGCATACAGTTGTTCAATGAGGACTGAATACTAAACAGACTCAACGAGAACCCCAATAGACATCTCATGAAGCTGTCAATGGAAGGTCCTCTCGAGTTGAGTAGTATACGTGGTCCTTTGACCTAAATACCACGGTGGGCTTGTATGTGATCCATCATACTTTGGTTTCACGCATGTCATAGACCTTTCACGGTGTGATTACTAGGTGTCGTTGGTATGGTCCGATGCTTATAGAGTCTAGTGTGTACATATATGAAATCCGTCAGCTTACATGGATGAGTTATATATATCCAGATGCTTAGAGATTGTATCTTGAAAAGTCTTATGGCCATAAGCAATAAACCCAAGAAAGAGTTTTCCACGGGGTTAAATAATATTACAAAAATATTTGCATAAATTATTTATTAAGATACGTGTTTACAGATAAGTTCATGGATGAACACATAGGAATTTAACGGTAGTAATCTATATTCCTGCTCTTCCAGGATATGATTGGCGAAAGGATTATACGTATGTGCTATAACCTTAACTTGTATGGTCTACTGCACTAATTTGTAATATCCGTGACTTGGGCATGGGGCATCGATCTCGGACTCACAGAATAATTCTGTTTGACAAATCGAGAGTGGACCTAGAGAGTCTCACAATATGAAGTGTACTCGTTGTGCACTGAGGCAGCATACCAGATTGAATAGTTCGACCCAGAAAATTTCAACAGACCAGACATTTACTTCGGTTTCCCTCCGGTCGTGCACGTGTCAAGACTTAAGAGTTAAGTACATCAATTAGTTAACAATTAGTTGTTGACTAATGAGATATTGACACACGGCACATTGTGGGCCAATTATTGTTTGATTTGAAAATTATCAAAATGACCTTATTTGTTGGACAAATAATATCATTATTTTACTTATTAAAATATTTATTGAATAAAATAATAATAATATATGATATTATTATTTAAATTAAAATTAACAAATTAATTTTTTTATTTAAATTGGCATGTGTTTCTACCATTTGTTTAATTAAATGATAAGATAAGTATAAATGGATGACATTTGTTAATGGTAGGCATTAAGATGTTTCTTAATAATCAGAAAGTGTTTTCTCATTTGGCCTAAATTAAGGCCAAGTTCGTTTAAATGATTTTCCATTTTGTTTTTGTTTTCATTTGGTTTATTGTAAATAATAATAAACAAAACACTAATGGCAAGCATTGACCTAGATAATGGATGCCATTAGGTGAGAAAATGAAAGAAAATAATAAACAAATAAAAGAACAATATGTTGCTCAATTGATTAAGTGAAAATCAGGCCAAGGGATTAGTGGGAATGATAGAGAGAATTTTGAAAGGTTAAGTGTTAGAAAATTCTCTCAAGTGTTGAGAGCAAAAACGTTACTTCTATTTTTGGTCACCCGTACTACAAAGTAGAAATAAGAATTCAAGAGTTGAATCATTTGCTAAAAAATTTGTTATTCTAACTTTCTCAAGCCCACCGTGTTGAGAAACTAGAATTATGAACCGGTTACTTCAAGGTGGGTACTCTAGTTCGACCATATACCAAAGGCTTGACAAGGTACTATTTCTCAATCTTAAAGTATTTTACATTTATAAGATAACATGTAAAGTTTTTTTGTGTTTATCATTATGAAATTTATATTTCACTCATCCGCTACGTATGCATGTATGTGATATATATGCTATATTTGAATGATAGACACAAATCCATATGCATGCACCCTAGGTTTAAAATCACTCACACTAAATACTGAACAAGACTTAATGAAGAGCTCTGATAGATATCCCATAAAATTGTCAATGGAAGGTCTTCTCGAGTTGAGTAGTATTCGTGGTCCTTTGATCTGAGCACCATGGTGCGCTTGTGAGTGATCCACCATACTCTGGTTCCATACATGTTAGAGACCTTTCATGGTCTGACTACTGCATGTCGCTGGGTATGGTCCGATGCTCATAGAGTCTGGTAAGTATAGATATAGGATCCGTCAGCTCATATAGGTGAGTTAAATATCCAGATACTTTAAGGTTGTATTTTAGGAAGTCTTATGGTCATAAGCATTTAACCCGGGACAGAGTTTCCTGTTGAGTAAATAATATTGCAAAGAAATTTATGTATATTGTTTATTAGAATACGAATCAAGAGAAATAAGTTTATGGTTGATTAATATGAGACTTAACGGTGTTGATCTATGTCTCCACTCTTTCAGGATATTAATGATGGATGGATTGTATGAATATAGATTAACCTCAATTTGAATGATTTAACTCGCCATTTTGTTTTATCTATAATGTATGTGTGTGGGGCATTGGTTATGGACTTACAAAAATATTTCGTGAGAAGAAATAGGTGTGAACCTAAGGAGTCTAACTATATGAAGTGTACTCATTGAGTACGTAGGTAGCGCATCGGATCTAATTGTTCAATCCAAAAAGTTTTCAAAAAATATAAATTTACTTTAGGGTCTCTTGGGGAGTAGTTAAGGTTTAAGTATTAAATTTAAAATTGTGCCAAGTGAGACTTGACACTTTTATCTACCTTGTGTATGTCTCAAATTGTACTAATAATTTGTATGGGTACTAAACTAAACATTAGTAGATATAACTATTATTTAAATAAAAAAATTATTATTTTATTTAAATTAAATTAATTAGCCATGAATTTATTTCAGTGTCCCTCGGAAAGATCATAGGATTTAAGTGTTAAGTCTGAGATCTCAATAAGTAGGACTTGTCACTTTTACTTTTTTGTTAGATGTCACATGTCATACTATTAATTTGTAAGGGCATGACACATAGCATAAAATTAATGTGCCATTAATTTATTAAGTGTTAATATATAATTTAACCAATTAAAATAATTTTTAAATAAAGTATTTGTTTAATAAAAAAGCATGAAAAAAATTCAGCCCATAAAATGGTTTTGCCATATTTTGAAATCATATTATATTTGATTTGTTAAGCTAGGTGGCGTTAATTGATTTGGCATTTTCATCAATAATTAAGACACATCTTTTGTAAAAGAATTTTTGGACATTAAGCTTTTTTTTTATTCGGCCAAATTAATATTCAAGTGGTGCCCATTATTTAAAAGCTATTTGATGAGTCATGCTTAACTTTTAACACGTGGTGGCATCATTTTATAACTTAAATACATTGTCATGCTTAATTACAAGCATGAGATGACTGTCAAAATGTGACAATTGAATCAAATTTCGGCCAACTTAAGGACATGTCACCTAGTCATCTTTAAAGAAGCATGAAGTGGCTAAAACGATACTTTATCATGCTAGGCCACTAATTAGATTTGTGTTATCTATAAGGGTGGCGGATTACACTACATAAATGGGTATATAACTTTTACAAATTGTGAGATGATTAAAAGTGAATTGCTTCTGTTCTTTAGGTTAAGAGTTAACCGTAACAATTGTTCGAGAGAAAGAAATAAAAAAAATAATAAGAAGTAAGAGTTGTTTCAAAATAATTTTGAATAGAAATATACTATTTTAACTTGCGGAAGCCAACTACATCCCTAATTACAATTGTTCAAAGCATGCTTCGAGGACGAGTCCCTACTAATGAGATTATTTTATATATATTTATTTCGCTGTGTAGTATATATGACATGTCATTATTAAATTATTTAATTATGCGTACACGCACACAACACCAACAATTTTTCCATCCCTACTATTGACTTTCTTCATTATTACTACATTGGTAAGCCATTTAGAGTAGTGGACTTCTCAAATGAACCCTGCTACTAAAAGCTTATTAACCTTGGTGGCTACAACCTTGTTCCTTTCTTGGTTGAAATTTGCCTCTTCTACTTTACAAATCCAACAGTCAAGTTGATTGCGTACCTGCGATAGATCAACAAAGGGTTAATGTCTGGCATATCCTAATGAGACCTGGCTAAAATATTTGAGCACCCTCTCAGCGGAGAGCCTAGGTTTTTCTTTATCTTTGCTATCAAATTCAAATCGGTCTTAATCACCCTCTTAAGGGAGTTCTACTATAACTGGACATTAGCTTGGGACTTCAATTTCTCTTCCTCCCTTAGGTCCATTGAAGGTGATGCAATATGTTCTTTTAGTTGAGGTTATATAGCAGTTCTTCGCTATCTTCTAATTTCTCAAGATCACCCTCCACTCATTCATCGACTAAAAACTTTAACTTTAAATAATTTATAGATATTGCCATATTAGAGTTCCTCATGAATGCTCATCCAATGAGAATTTTGTATGGAAACAACTACTAAACCATTATAAAGCTCACCATCATAAGTTTTACATAGGATCTTTTTACAAGGACACAAGGAGAGTAACTAGCCCCAAAGCCATCATATAACCATCCTCGATGCCATAAAATAGAGTTTGTTTTCTCTCTACCTTTAAGTATTCGATGTTGAGGTTATCCAAGGCTTTTTTGAATATAATGTCCATCGAAACGTTGGAGACCTTATTAACACCAATGCCTACCACTTGAATAATGACTATTAGAACATCATCATATGGGTACCTGATTCTCCGAGTATCCTCCTCAATAAATATAATAGGTCATGCTTTTATTCTAGGTTTTTTCTCAGCTGGGTGTTACATATCACCTATTGCCCTATTAGGAATGCAAAAATAGTTCTTCCTCTGACGATTAGAATCCTAGCAAATGTTAGCCCCTCTAACATTATCACGGTCAAGGGCTCAAAATCTTGATTCTTGGCTTGCCGAGCTTTCTTATGTTCTTGGTTATCCTTAAATGCATTCAAATATGCATTCTGACCAATTGATCTACTTGCTTCTTCAGATGATTGCATTATTTAGTTGTGTGTTTATAGTCTCAATGAAATTCAGCGAGCCTTTGTCTTTGATGGCCTTAAAGATGATGATTAAAGGGATAATAAGAGGAATATATAACCTTTATCCTGGATTTGACCACCCTATACAGGACTTCGTCGGTCTCTCATTCCTTCTGTCTTTTCAAAGTCTTTCTCCTTACAGGTATTTGACTGGCCCAAACAGAGTTATGTCCCTTCTTCCTTCATACAACTTTTTCTCTAATGACCTCATCAACTTTATTTTTCTAACTCTTCCCTGGGATTCCACCATTGCTGACCTCTTCGCTTTATACTTTTCCTCAATTCTGATTTAGTTAGGTGCTGGGTTATAAGCAATGGCATAAGTGGGAACATAATTCTTGGTTAGGTGGTACCAGAACCTATTCAATTGTAAGCTCTCCTTCAGGGTTTCCCAATTAATGGGTAGGTCGAAGGCTCAAAGTTGAATTACCTTTTTTATGGAACATGTCTATAAATCCCCTTAGACCCCTTGTTTGGCCCTATTTGATCTTCCTTAATTGTTATAAATCTTTTACTGATTCATATGCTTCTAGAAAATATTGCACAAACTTATTAATTAGCTTACTAAATAAGGAGATGCTTTCCGCTTGAGTCCTTAATACCATAAAAGAGCATGCCTTTCCAAGTTTATATGAAATAACGAAACGTCTATCTAGTTTAGCAATAAATAAAAGGTTGGTTACCCAATCTATATAATGTTTTAAGGTTTAAATTCCCCTTGTAGGTTGAGATATTAGGCAGCATGAAAGCGATGAGCAACTTTATACCCTTAAGCTCGTCAATGAGCAGTGACTTTCGTTCTTTCTTCATTGTCTATAGTGGAGGTAGTTATTATCGCTCTTTTCTTTATACGATCTCTAATATCCTTAATTCCAGTCCTCAAACCTTCTCTTCTAAGGCTTCTTTCTCTTAGTCTATTTTTTACCACACTCTCTTTCATGCTTCTCTATTTCACCCTTAAAATTTGTTGAGCTTTATGCTCGTCTAGTTTATCCTTATCTTTCCTCACTTAGGCGTGTCTTATCACTTTATCCAAATCCCCAGCTTGTGATTGTGCTGGAGCTTAGTCCTCTTGTCCCTCATATGACTTCTCATTCTGAGGTTGGGTTTTTTGCACATCGTAGGAAACTTTTCCTTCAACCTACTTTGTTACTCCTAACGAGTGTATCATCAGTTGGGGGCAAAACATTTTGAGCACTTGATTAGTTGTTCCTCGTGGTTCCGGGGCCATCCAATTTCTGATGGGTGATTTTGCAAAAACTTTCTCATCTATCCATTTCTCTTTTTGCTTCTAACTCCCTTTCTAAATCCCACCTTTATGGGAGTCATCTTGCATTTTCTCTCAATAGTCAGTATTATCTTCCTATACTTTTAATCCTTCTCATTCATTCAAATTCATCTAATCGGGATTTCGCATTGTACTCTTTGATTTAACTCTTGATCTCTTATCACATTCTCTTAAACGGCCTTTTTACTCAGCTTAGGATTACTAGTCTCCATGACTTTTTACACCGTTTCCTACAAATGGCACCAATTTGTTGACAATGATTCTTTGCTAAATATTAAGTCCTCAATCAAAGCTAGATTTGTTCTCTAAAAATAATTGTCTAGTTTGAAGCTAAGCTAAGTCTGCTTCCCCAAGCTCTCCTTAACATTTGAGATTTGTCATTACGATTATAAAAACTAGTCAAGGCTATGTTGGTGGTTATCTCTATCAAAGATCTTTCAATGCTTATCTTAAAGATTAGGTTGATCAGAAATGTATATCAATCGTGGAAATAATGTTTAGAGATTGCTTACATATCTTTTTTTTGGTTTCTCTTGCTTTTAGTAAGTGAGTATGTCTAGGTCTAGAATCTTATCTTTATCCTTATCCTTTACGCGCGAGCCTTAGTTCTCTATTATGTAGGCCCTTTAATGGTTATCCCACGTCGCACATCATCCCACGCTTGAGGCTGTGCAGGTCACCTGAGATTTTAGGAGTCGTGTTAATTACCTTGTATTTTTGTGTTTATGGGAGAATGTGGATAACATGTTTTGCCTAGTCTGGACTCTAACCTAATGTCATGTTCTTTATGTGTCAAAGGCAGTTCTCGGACTATAGCATCCTCGAGTAGTGAGTGGTCTTCAATCAAGGACAAGTTGTGGGTTTACTCTTGACGTAGGTCCTAGGTTCTCACTAATCGAGCAGTCATAGTCGACCGAGGTTGGTAATCATGGGCTGACTTGACCACTTTAGACCTTGGCAAGCTGAGCCCAAAATGCTAGGTGTTGTGCCGAGGTTAGTAATTATGAATTAGGCTCAACCACCGTGAACCTTAGCATGTTGGGCCTAAAATCTTGCGGGTAACACTTGCAGTTATTATTGTGGCTTGCTATAAACTAAGTGCATCTCACCCTTTTTCTCATGGCTTCGAATCTAGCAATAGCCAAGTGTAACAAAAAAGAATTGTACATACTCGTTGACTAGTTGATTTCAGTTAAGAATATATTAATAAATATATTTCTTTTTTTTTAAGAATATGTTTAATATTATTACTTTTATACATATTATTGTCTTAATCAACAGAGTTAATTTTATTCTTTATCACCAAAACAATTGTCACAAAAAAATTTAATTTATTAAGCTCCCGATAAATTATTGCATGTGCACCGTGTTTCTTATTTTTTTTTTTTTAAAAAAGAGTTTATTAATTTACAATTAAATAAAAAAACAAATCTAATTTTTATCGAATATTTGTAGGACTAGAGTTTTTTTTTATCATTCACTACTTAATAATATTGTATCAAACATATTTTCAAACATTAACAGTACTAAGAATACAATTCAAGATTTTAAATTATATGTTTTTTTAATACAACTCAAAATTTTAAATTATATTTTATTTTTTGTTAAAAAAAAAGAATTGCAAACCAAAAGGATGTAACAATTTTTATTTTTCTATTTATATAAAAAGAAACTAAAAGAAGATGTAGGTGATTTTAAGAGCACAAGGTGTATCAAACTAGTGCATTAAGGATATAATTTTATATATGTCTTATATTATTATGTAATGAAAAAAGACAAGTCTTTTGATTCCTTCGTCGCTTACTCTCTAAAAAGGTGGATTAACACCCATGCCTGCATTTTAATAAAACAATTAGATTGTATAGACAAGCTAAATAATCCCACAAAAAAACTAACCTCCCAAGGCAATAAAGTTCCACAAAAGCAACATAGATATTTTTTTGTAAATGGATTTAGGATTGTTTAAATTACGGTCCTTTAGATATAAAAATAAAAGTGTTATGGTTTTAAAATCACAACTACTATAAGGTAAGAGTACTAATTGTAATGTGTCAAATAGAAGACATCGAGTTTTAGGCTAACAGTCCCATACAAAATTGGTCTTCATATGCAGTCGGCAAAATTTGCGTACCAGTGTAAACAAAATTTGAAGATTTAATAAATACGAATAGTATTATGTGTCAATCGACAAACAATTATCTACAAGTCTAAAGCCCCAACAATTTGACTGCACTTGTCTTCTAATTTTCTTGTTTCGAAATCATAGAAATTGCTTTTCGTTTAACAATGAAATAAACTCTAATCACAAAGAGCGTTTTCCATACCCCATCCGCATAACTTAAAGTGTCAACATCTTATTCTTAAGATAATATCCCAATGCTCGTAGGCTTAAGCCAAATAAAGAGAGTAGTAAATGACAGATGTTTAATAAGGTTAAATTTCTAGGTACTCAAAAAGGAGGGAATAAAAAAGCTCTTTTCTAATAATTATTTCATTCAAATTAAATGGCAAGTAAATTGCCCACTGAAACTTCTAAAATGAATGTGAAGTAAAAATGGCAATTCAAAATGAGGTGATGTCAAATACCAAATACAACTCCAATTCAAAGTTCACTCACTCTGGACAAGATACATACAAACGCCGAATATGAACAGTATGACTTTGTCCATCAGACCTAGAATCAAATATTACCTAGAGGCCAATTAACAATATATATCACTGGATTACAGATACAATATTATGTGCTTTGCACAAACAAGTTTATTCCCTTTCGCAGAAACAAACTTCATTCCCCTTCACTAAGAATGGGGACAATGAGAGGCTTCATTTGCGCAATGTATACAATCGCCCACCTAACAAAGCAAAAGAACATAGTAAATATCAAAATGAAAAAACCAGATAGACAAACCAACATCTTAATTTCTTATGTAAGCTAAACCTGAAAATTGAAAAAGTAAATAAATATGGCATGCTTGTTTCTCGCATCAGCATAAACCTCAAAATAGAAAACAGCAGGTCTTAAGTTTTATTCCTTTTCATAAATCCAGACAAGAGCAATTATTTTCTTATGATAAAACATAAGAAGCATTTTTTCCAGCTAACGCAATACTATGTCACAAAAGTAGGGTGATCATTGCAATTACAGTAAAAGGGCTGCCCTAACAGTCATCAGAGACACGGTGAATTTCATATCAATTTCTGGTATTAAGAACCCTATGAACAACCTAAATGATCATTGCTGAAAATAAAAAGACAAATTCAATATGCAATCCACCTTCCACTTTTATAATCAAGTGATGGCATACAAATGCATAAATGTGACCTTTGAGATAAAAACCAGGATGCATAAAATGTGAGTTATGATGCCTAAAATGTTTGAACATAAGAAAACAAAATACACATCCACTACTGAAGACCCTCCATGATCAGGATACTTACATACAATATGATTTTTAAGAGACTTTACATATTCCAAAACTGATCTAGAACTGAAGAGGATATGAACACACAAATAAATTGAAAACTTACATCATCCAGCAGCAGACTACGGCTGTAATAACCAGGGTTAGGTGGAGCCTGCATCACAAAAATAAAGAATGTTATCATATGGTTCCATATTGCATAAGAATATTATCTTGTGATTCCAAAGATCAAGACTGTCATTAGAAAGAAATGAAAAACAACTATAAGAAAATCTACATAGTTCAAACAAAAGCAAATATTGAACCATTGTCCTTCATGATAAGACTTGCTATGAGCTGATATATCATATGAAGATATTTTATAATAGATAGTGTCAGCAAGCACGAATGACGGGCAAACCAGTGGCAGTATCTTTGTACCAGCAGGCAAGCATGACAAAAATGCTTCATGAATATCATTATAAGAGAACATTTATCATCCAAAGGAACTCTTTTCTTGGGAGGATATTTCTTCATACCTTCATAAACCTAAAAGACATACTTCATTTATCATTACCAAAGAATAGAGATGCTAATATTGGGAGCATTATCCTATGGTTTCTCTGCAAAAGCAGAATCCTAAGGGGTACAGTTTGGATAAAGTCCTACATAATGTGGCAGCTCTAAAGTCAAGAGCTCTCGTGAAAGTGCTTCTGAGCCAAGACCACTAATACAAATACACCAAGCAATTGCCCCAATATATGCTTACAACCATGTATGTGTAAGAAAACACTGCCTAGGACCAAGTGTTTTAAACTTCAATGAAAGATATCACAATCGTTTGTCGGTAACCATCATTCCATAATAGAGATGATATGGCTGAAGTATTAATATGGCATGTTTAGAGTTTGGACATACTTTGAAAATAGAACATCATCTACTTGTCACATGGAGGATTAAACATAAAACCCATCAACTTTTACAGGATCCATAGAAAATGCCAATCGTTGAAACAATTTGCTGTTAAAATTTCAACTTTGTGCAAATGCTATGAAATCAATAGAATTCTTATCCAATAAGTTTTATGATAACTCTTAAGTTTCTTCAATGGCCACATGCAATAATCAACAAATTTTGCATAATTAAACATCCCAATTACGCGAAGAGTAAAACATCAGCAGATACAGAAACGCCAAAGATTTAAACTTGATAATTCATAAAACCTAAAAAACATAATCCAATATTGATAATTGAACGAAAACTTAATCAAAGAAGATAACATACAGATTAGCAGAAGGTCCCCTGTTGCAGCAAATTCGAGTACAAAGACAGGCAATGATCCCGATCACCGCAAAGATTAGCGTTGTCACCAAAAACCCCATCTTGATCTGAAATTCAGAGATTTTTAACTTAAAAAATTAGGGTTTCAATCAATCCAAAATTTCAACTTTATCACAAAAATGGAATCAAATTTGTTATCTGCCACTATAAGAGTCTAATTTTTGGCTCCATAAAACAGCTGAGCAATAAATGCGCAATGTGAGTGAGAAGTGAATGAGTCTACAAGCATAAACTATTAAATCACCATTTCAACATAAAATATAAACTAAATTCGGAGGTAAGAAAAATTGATTTTTTTTCTTCAAAAATTAAATCTAAATAACACAGCCCATACAAGAGTAAATAATAATAATAATGGAAAATAGGATAAGCTGAATCTAATGAAGGAACGTGGAATCCACAATTAAAGATAAGCTTGAATCTAGAGAGAGAGAGAGATTTACAGATCTATGAATAAATTCTAGAGAGAGAAAGCGAGTTTCAATCTCGAAGTTCTGTTTACAGTTGTAGGTTTTGCGATCGTACCTTAAAGACGGAGGAGGAGGCTTTTTGTATTGTTGCGAGTTCTGAAAATTTTTGTTTCGAGTTTTTGCTTTCGCTGTCGCCCAAAATCGAAAAAAAAAAAAAATATTGAGAATGAGAAGTAAAAAAAAAAAAACGAAACGTTTTGTTTGAGACATTCTGGGGGCGGACTTTAAATTTTTGTGGGCTAACGGGCCGGGTTTCCGTTGGGCTAAAAGCGAATCGCTTCATCAAATAATTTATTTTTTTGCAAAATGCATCAAATAATTTATTGTCTCGTAAGTTATTTTTATTTTTATTTTTAAACATCATCAAATTTAATAACATTATTAAAATCATTAACATACATCGTAGAGCTATTAATATAATATCAAAGAATTATTAGGACACTACACAAGAATAAAAAATTCTAATTTAACTCGCTCGAACTTACGTCTCGTGTTCTCAAAAACACATGTTAAATCTCATAGCTCGCTCGAACTTACGTCTCGTGTTCTCAAAAACACATGTTAAATCTCATAATGAGAAACTATCTCTACATTCAAGGATAATCTTCCGTTCTATTAAGGGTGGAAAGCTCTTCTTTCACAAAAGGGGATAAAATTACTCTCACATAGGAAACTACAAAACACTACAAAAAATACAACCTCTACATATCCAACTGAACCTACTCAAGACCTAATCTAATGCCAATCAACAAATGAACACTAGTTAAGTACAAATGACAATATATCCACCGGAGGAGGCTTGAACGAAACTAGAGTAGCATCCCCACCAAATCTATACATGAGCAGTTGTTGGTGACCAAAAACTACTCAGTATGCAGTGGCTACTTACCCACAGTAAATGGCATCAACACTGAAATCCTAGAGTTTGCAAAAAGGAGGTATAGGTTATGGTATCTGGCAAAGAATTGATGGAGGTTGGCAAGTCTCGATTGAGGTTAATGGAGCCCAATGGAGAGCTATAGCATCATGGTGGATTCTTGGCTTAGCCTTAATTGCTTTGTGCCAATATCTTGCACAGGCCAACAAGGCAAAGGCCAAAAAACTTTCTGAAAACACTGCGTGGGCTGATGGAGGCTCAACTATTATTTTTCTCAAGCCAAGACTTCAAAATGGATGAAAAACTAGTCAGAAAACAAAAAAGAAACTAAATCTAAGTTGAAAAAAAAGTTGGCTAAGAGGAGAAGACGAAACTAAAGGCAGGTAAGGGGATAAAGGATGAAGAGAGGCATGGGGAAGAGATATCCATCGGAGAGGTGAGAAGGACCCTTCTTCAGTGGATATTTATTTAGTTTAGGCAACTAGGGTTTCACTTTCAATGAGAGAGAAAGAGAAAGAGAGAGTTTCGAAGGAAAAAGCCTCTCGTGTTAAAATCTTGCAAGATATAATGAAGTGGGGTATTGTACATAAGTAGTTTACTTAAAACTCTCACATTTTGATTTGTTTTTTAATAATGGTGATCCAAATTTTAAAAAAGTTAGTGTTAACAAAAGATTATATATTTTTACATGAAATAAATGAAAAGCATAAGATGAGCCAAGTCAATAAAATATGTGATATTAACTTTAATTAATGAAAGTATAACAATGAAACCTTAAAAGGGGGTGGTTGAATTGAATTTTTATACTTTAAAGCAACTTATTAATCTACAACTCAAAGTAGAGTCAAATACAATATATTCAAATGAATAAGCACAATAGCCCACAAGCAAGTATGAAATGTACAAATTAAAAAGTGGAAGAATAGAAAAACTAACACATGATGTATATGTGGTTATACCCTTAATTCGATTTACATCCACACTTCAAAGAAAACTTTGTTTAAGGATTTCACTAACTTGGTCTATCTCCCAAGACCCTTCAATTAATTTTCTATGTGTTAATCAAATACTTACAGCCAATTGATCGATTGATTACCAATTAAACCCTTAAAAAGATTCAAATAAAAATAACAAAAAAATCGATACCAAATTTCAATATAGAAATGAGAAATTTTATTTTTTTATAACTAATGTGAAGGGTACAGAATGATTCTCTCTTGTTTCTTAAGCTTAAATGATACTTATATTTATTAAAGAATGAAACTAGCCTTTATAGTAGTTATAGAACTTTTCTCATTAAAATTGGTTGACTGTTTTGTTGGGTTATGGGGTGTACAAATAAAACTTAGGGTGCTTGCATGTGGGTTGTGTTCATCATACAAACAATATACATATCTCATACATACATGTGCACAGCGGAAGATTAAATATAATGAACACAGAAAATAACATTTGATTAAACTGAAATTCGAAATTGAGAAATATCACCAATGAAGCCTTTGGATTAATTTTCTTTGAAGTCCACCATGAAATGAATCTTTGATCAATTCTAGCAATCAACAAGGGTGAGTTTGATTGTCTAGAATGGCAGCATCTTAATCCAGCATATATGTTTAACTCTTAAACATTTTTCAAAGTTAAACAATTTAACTTAATCAAATTTGTTTTTCCTTTTATTCAACTCTTGAATAAATAAAACAAATCTTGTTTTTAGTTATTACATTTAGTAACCATTTATCTAGTTTGTTTTGTTGTTCTAACACTTAAAACACAAAACAAACAATTTCAATTTCTCAAATTGAATTGGCTCCCAAAATGCAAAACCTAAAATCTAAAACCAATTTCAAAAATTCATGATTTTCAATTTCATTTCACTTTATATACTAATGCATAAATTCCAAACTAATTTGAATTTCATTTGCATTTCATTTGGCTTAACCTAACCTTAGTTAACATTTAACTATAGTTAGATTATTTTAACTTAACCTTTAAGTTAATAAATATTTAATTAATTTAACCATAGTTAACTAACTTAACCATGGTTACGTTAACCTTTACTTAACCATTAAGTAAAGTTAACTAACTTAACCTTATGGTTAACCTTTAACCCTAGTTAAGTTAAATCATTTATTTAACAATTAAACAAATAAATATTTATTTTAATTATTTAACAATTAAATAATCATAAAGTGAAATTACTATTATATCCTTACTCGGTTACCAAGTTAACCTAAAGTGGGTCCCACCATTTAACCACATACTTTAGTTAACGTAACCTTAGTAATTGCTGAATTATACTGTATTGAACAATTCAATACGGTACACTGCCCAAGTGCTCAAAGAGTACATTTCATATTGGGACTCTCTAGGTCTACACCCGATTTGTCAAATGGAACTATTCCATTAATCCGTAATCGATGCCCCACGCACACGTTACGAATATTACAAATCAGCGTGTCAGACCATACAAGTTGAGGTCATAACGTATACGTATAATCCTTCCATCATTTATACCCTGGATGTGCGGGGATATAGATCAGCACCATCAAATCCCCATTTGCTCATCCAATAATCTTATCTCTAGATTCGTATCTCGATAAACAATATACGCAAACATTTTTGCTATATTGTTTAACCCTATGGGAAACTCTTTTCCCGGGTTTATGCTTGTGGCCACAAGACTTTATGAAATACAATCTCGGAGCATCGGATATACAACTTACCTACGTAAGCTGATGGATCCCGTATCTACGCACACCGGACTCCATGAGCATCGGACTATACCCAGCGACACATAACGGTCAGACCATGAAAGGTCTCTAACATATGTGGAACCAAAGCATGATGGATCACTCACAAGACCACCGTGGCGCTCAAGTCAAAGGACCACGATTACTACTCAACTCGAGAGGACCTTCCTTTGACGGTTTCATAGGATATCTATTGGGGTCCTCATAAGTCTGTTCAGTATCCAGTCCTGACTGGATACCCGCATGTCTATACAAGCTCTAAGCTCATGGTCAGCTAAGAACAACCATCTGAACTAGTCAGATATAGACATACACTAATCTATATATTGTGAATTCACCGATAGACCCGCATTGATGATCATAGATCAGGAACATTATATTTGAGACATACTTATATAATGATATTTCTTAGCTCCTATTGCAACTCTTTGCAACTATATCATTACAAGTATACTCTCAGGTCTTTGTCCCATTATAGACAAGGTTCTAACTATTTAGACCTCGCTGACTCTTATAAACTGATAACTATTAACAGTGCTAACTATTAGCATTTATAACTCTCAGCTTTGATAACTATTAGTTCTGATCTAAACTCCTTTAGATCAGATCTGAACTCTTTCAGATCAAACAATGTCTGTAATGTTACAAGCATTCTACCATATTAATATGATATTAACAATCCTTATTCGAAATGTTTATTGTATAAATATTAACAATTAATATTCATACAATATTGGAATGACACGTGAGCACCAGCTCCAACATGTTTTATCTAATTTAGCTCATCGCTTTGAACAAGTCTTATTGCACAACTATTTGACTTAAATGAGTTTGACGGTTAAACTGTCCAACCACTTTAGCCAAACTAGTTAACAACTTTACCTTGTTTATGCTATGCATGATTGAATGATTTGATCATAACTTATTATAGAAAACTTCAATTGATTTTTGTAAAATTTGTTGGAAAACTAACAAAATTATCTTTCTATTGCCGTCAAGTTTATGCTCAAGTTAAGTCTCATGCAATGCCATTATAAATTCTAATACCTCTTATGTTTTATTGCATGTATTCTTATAGTGATTTTATCCTTATTGTTTAAAACTTTCAAAAATTTTCACTTTAGTTTAGCATCATTGTTTTCTCTATTATTTGGGATTATAAAAAATTTCAAAGTCTTCGAGGCTAACAATCTTTCCCCTTTAATGAAGATAAATAATATATATAATATCTTGAATTTGAAAAATATATCTTCTCTTTCAATTTGTACTCCTTCTATAATTATGCCTTTACAAAATTCAAGTGTATGTTATCAAAACTTTTGAGAATGAATCATATACTAACTAAAGTTCATGCACATATTACAATGCAAAAATAATGATACAATCATAAGTAACCATAACTATACAAAAGAAATAATGAATCATCAAAATTTTATCGAAAAAAAAAAAATAGTCATATACTTTAAAGATAATTATTACAATGCTTCCTTTAAATATATTATACATGTTTCACAATTTTCTTCCTGTAATTTTTGTAAATAATTAATTCATTTAGCACCAATGAATTTATACCTCAAGATATGATTTGATTAAGGCAAATGCAAAATTGAAGACATGCATCAAAATATTTCATAAAGCTTTTTCTAATCAAGGGCCAGACTATAAGGGTCATGGTATTATCCAGGTGCAAAGAACCCTAGAGGTGACTGCAATGAGCAGAAATCTCACTCAGTGCCTAAACAACGAGCAAACATTCAAATGTGAAAGGTCCCCTGCCAAATGTCGAATAGTCTTAAATATATCTTTTTCTCTTATTCCAATTGATTAGGACAACCATCACATGATTGGAAAATGAAGGGAAAAGGCAAAATGAAGCATAATATTTCTAACCAATTCATTTATGTTCAATTGCCTCTCACATCCCTTGATGTTGTTACTTACAAAATAAGTTGTCATTTTGGTACTTAATATTCTTTGGGTTCTTGAATGTTAGTAATGGTTCCTTTTAGAACTCAAATTTATTTTCCTCTAAATTTCTTAATTGGACAATTAAAAATTTCATGTCCATATTTTTTGCAATAATCACCATTATCAAAGACCATTTTTTAGAATTAATTTAATTTAACAAAATTCTTTTGCCCAATCATAAAATTTTAGAACAATGTCATTCAAATCATGCCTCTTTTTAATGAGATTTTCATTCTTAGTTTTCAAAATTTTAATTTCTTCTTCCAAACCACTAACCTTTTCCAAGAAACTATTATTTTCTTCAAATGTTTTAGTTAGTAAGACAACTTTACGATCTTCTTCTTAGTCATAACTTTATTCATCCTCTTCCATGGTAAACTTTAAGGAAATAGATTTCTTCTTGTTGTCTATATTTTCTCCTTATAAGTTTAACTCATTTTCTTCAAGTTTACTAATAAAGGACTCTATGTTGTTCTTTTCAAAATCAATGTGACTTTTATAGAGATGTTGAAAGTAACCCATTCTAATGGTGAAGTTCTTAATGCATTCTTAACTTGATCACTTTGAGGAATGATCTTTTAAAGGGCTTGAAGCTTGTTGATGAGCATTATAAATCTTGAAATCATAAACTCAATAGATTCATTAATATTTATTGAAAATGATTCATAATCACTCATGAGTTTATCTATCTTAAACTTCTTGGCATCACTAGTTTCCTCATATTTTATAGTTAAAACATTTCATAATTCTTGAAAATTTGACCATTTAGAAATATTACCAATTACCATTCTATCTATGGAATAATGCAATTGATTTAAAGCCTTAGCATTAGTACAAAATTTCTTAATGTCTTCGGCCTTTATCCTACTCAGCTTTTAATTTTGGTATATCTTTATTTGCATGAGATTGGTATCAGAGCCATTTCCTCTCATCTCTATAGGAATCAGTTCAATTTTTGGTGACAGTTTTTCCCTTATTCCAAAAAAGAAATACCAACGCTCTCACCGCCGAAAAGACAAAACAAAAGTGTTCACTAAAACCACACAAACAGTTCCCTCTACCACTATAGAACCTACTTCACCTAAAATTCTATCGACCGTGCCTCTACTTACCCTTCGATCTTTCCACCAACGTCAAAAACCACTTTTATGACAATTCACCAAAATACATTTAATACCACTCCCTCAACCTTACATATCTTATCATCTACTGAACCATCTGTTTCTGATTCTGAGTCAGACACTAGCTCAATCAAGCAGTAATTTATGAATCAACCAGATCCATAACCTTCTCAAGTTCCTAAGGCTAATAGCTCTACATCCTCAATGGGTGAAACTATGCACATCTCATAGACACAACCAATTCCCCCTGAAATAAAAAATTCATCAGAAAAAAGGCACTGGTTTACCCTTAATGATTTGCCACCCAACAAATGGGTTGATAGAATCTTCGAATTTCAAGCATGGTACATTATCGAAAACCACAAACCACACATAACTGTTAATAATGTCATCTGGAAAGCTATAGCAAGATTCTAAGGGATACTCAAATATTAGTATTTACATCTTAGTGAATATCGTCAATTGCTGCTTCAACAAAGTACTACAGTAGAAACCTTTATCAGTTTCATCTTCACTGAATTTGTCGGAGAAGAAACCCAGATCATTGATAAAGTTAGAGAAGAAGTTTTCAAAATGAAGTGTTGTTCATTCAAACAAAAATACCTTGAATTGCATTTCTCAAAAGCCACTTCAAAATATTATATTCTCGAAATTGATGTTCCAAATTTGAAGCGGGCATATCTGAATTCTGTTCTAGAACCCTTGGAACAAAAAGCTCTGAGAATCATTACAGCCAAAGGTCAAACTTTAACAAATGCCTCCATTGGTGTCATCCACCAATCAATCATGGCTGCCCTTAAAACTTTACACCAGACATAAATTTTTCAGACAAATGCACCAAACAAACAAAAAGATTCATAAAGCTTATGAAAGACCAAACTTATTCATCAAATGCCCAAAAACAGACTGTGATTGTCCAACAAGAAAGAAACGACAACTTAAATTCCATCCGTCTTTCAAACATAAAAAATGACAATTCTTCAAAGTCGATCAACATTTTCAAACAAGTCCAATAGATGCTTTATCTGCAAAAAAATGAGGCTACTTTGCAAAAGACTATCCTCAGAAGGATAAAAAAAAAAAAGTCTACTCAGCCATAATATACCAAGATCCTCAGGACATAGACCTTGAGTCCCTCTTTTCTAAGTAATCAAACCAAGATAATGATATAGTTCTCATACTATCATCTTTTGAGTCTGAATCAGAATCTACTCAATCCCTTAAAATCTAACCCTTCCAAATGGGCGCACTAGCATCGCGATGCTGGGCGCGGGAACAGTTTTTCGTTTTGATACTTACCTATTTCATCTCCCACTTTCTTCAGGACTCCTTAATATGACTCCTACACGTTTATGGTAAACATAGGAAGTCCTAAAGCTTATATAAAGGCTCTATATTGACTTGTAAACACATCTTAGTGATCATTGAAGAAATATTTGTGTTTAAGCCTTCTTTGTGAGAGAATATCCTTAGATTGCAAGAGATAGTGTTCTTTATGAGTCTTTCTTATAAAAGGCGTGCTTTGTGATTACCTTTGAGTTTCAATAATAAGAAGAGTGATTTTGATCCACCATGGACATAGGCAAGTTGTCGAACCACATAAATTTTTATGTGTTCTTCTTCTACTTTTCTCTCTCTTTAATTCCTTAATTGATTGTTGTGCACTATTTGCTTGGGTGATATTGCTTATTTGGGTGCTTCCACTTCAACAGAGAACATAATGACCTTTCCTAATGAGTTTCAAAGACTTATAATAATTGGCTTCACATATTTGATGATTCTATCATTTTAATAATCAAATTCAATTCCATCAAAGTAAGATGACCTAGTGGTGGATTATCTTCCTACAATTTCTATTTTAGGATCTCAGATTATCCTTCTACAATTGCTATTTTAGGATCTATATAAAGACAATTAAGTTCTTAAAAAGAGAAGTCGCTTTCAAACAAAATGAAAGTCTAATATAAGTTAAGAATGATACTCTAAAAACGGAGAGGATGAATTATATTTTTATACTTTAAAACAACCTATTAATCAATAACTTAAACTACAACTAAATGCAAGATATTCAAACAAATAAATACAATAGACCAAAAGTAAGAATGAAATGCACAAATTAAAGAGTGTATGGATAGAGAAACTAATGCACAATATTTATATTGTTCAACCATTAATTCGGCTTACAACCACACATTGAAGGAAATTGTGCTTGAGAATTTCACTAACTTGGTCTAGACTAAAGACCTTTTTATTAAATCTCTATGCGTTAATTAAACCCTTGCAATCAATTGATTAACTAAACACCGGTAAACTGTTACAACAATTCCAATAAAAATGAAGAACTCTTTGAAAAGGTAGGTATAAAATTTTTATTATAAAGATTAATATATCTATTCTTTAAAAATAATATGAAGGGTATAAAGTACTTATCTCCAGTGTCTTGAGCTTGAATAGACTTGTATTTATAAAAGAATGGAGAAACAAGCTGATGCTTTACTTGTAGAAACTTTACTCGTAGAAACTAGCTGATGCTTTCCCTAAACTAGCTATTACTTTGAGTATATTTTATTTCACAACTATTGACTTAAATTGGTTTTGAAATTGGTTGGAAAACCGGTTTAATAGTTAAACAATCCAACCACTTTGACCAAATTAGTTAATTAATTTACATTGATCATATTGCTTATATTTAAATAATTTAACCATAACTTATTATAAAAAACTTCAAATTCACTTTCGTAAAATTTGTTAATAAGTTAAACAAAACTATCTTTCTATTAGTGTCAAGCTTGTGCTCAAATTTAGTCTCATGCAATGCCATTATAATTTCTAAAATCCCCTTCTCTTTTGTTTAAATGTCTTCCTTGTATCTTATTCTTATTGTCTAAAAATCATTTGGAATCATGATTGCTTTTATTAATAAATTGAATGTAAATTGTACATTATAAATGTAATGAGAATAAGGCCAAATGGCCTCTATTTGTAGGTCGTTTTGTCCTTGATGGGTATGGTTCTATGTAGGTTATAATAATACCTTTGGTGGTAAATTATTTATGTACTTATATCTTCAAAAATTTATTTCTTAAATTGTTTCAAGAAATAGGCAAATCAATAAATAAATAAGAAAAAATGATATTTTTATCTTAAGAGTTTGACTTAATTCTCAATTTTGTTCCACGAATTTTAAAAAAGTCATTTTTTTTCTCAATTCGTTAACAAGATTTCGTTAGTTTTAACATAAAAGCTAAATTTTCAATATAATGACATTTTTATCTTTCATGGACTGACAAGATTGGATCACCATGAGGTAGTCCCTATCCAATTTAATCTTGAACATATGATGCATTGTCATCCATTCATTTAATACAATACAATTATATTTAATTATTGTATTAAATAAAATATTTTTTCTCTCTCATCTATTTTTCTCTCTTTCTCTAATTGTAAATCTTTAAATGAAATAATTATTAATAAATAAAATAATTATTTTTTAAAAATAAATTATCTAAAAATAAGAAAAAAGCCTCTGTCACTGATACCGTTGAGTGGTGGTAGGCGGTCGTAAGACTTCAGTAACAAAAATGATCCAAATTTATTATCATTGGGCTCTATTCTTTCTAATTTACACAATGTTGGGATCACTTTTGACAAAAATAGACTAGAAGGCGACAAATATGGGGGGGAGAGGCCGACAACCACTGTTGCTCCACTGTCAAATAATGGAGCGGTGACTTTCACCGCTACACTATTTGATAACAGCCAAAAATGAGGGAGACAACGGCGAGTTTTTTCTTTTCCAGCTTCTGATATTTTTTTGGTCAAAACTAACTCCACCATTGTGCAGATCAAGAAAAATAGAGTTCAATGATATAATTTGATCATTTTTGTCCCTAGAGTCCCCCACCGCTCAACAACGATAGTGACAGAGATTTTTTTACTTTTTTTTTAATTAGTTAGTTTAATTATATATAATATATTATTAAGAATAAATATTAAAATTTAAACTTATAAGAAAGCGCCACGTGTCTTTCTTTTTATTTTTTACTTTTATTAATGGTCAATTTGTGATTGACACGCGTCTCACTTTGTCAACGCACTTTAAATTTTTATTTTAAGTTTTGATTTAACCCATTTACTGTGAAAATGAATAGAATCCTACTAATAGATTGAGACAAAATTGACCTTTTAAAACTCGTGGTACAAAATTAAAAATTAAGCTAAATTTCTAAGACAAATATATCATTTTTTCATAAAATAAAATATTAAAATCTTTTTAATTTATTACATATTACATCATAAATTTGGAACTTTATTTTCTCTTTTCATCAATGTTTGCACTCAACCATTTCTTTTGTCCTAAACATTGCGTCTTGCTTCGGCAAAATCTATCTATTTCAAAATATCTTTATCTTACACACTTCTATATAAGAGTGGCAATTCGTGTAAACAAATCGTATTCGTGTTGCGTTAATATAGGGTATTTACAAATTTTTGTCATAGTTCATATAAGATTCATTTACATACATGAATTAGGTACTCAAAAATATATTATGTTCATTTAGTATACAAATTACACGACACGACACGTTTAAATAAATAGGTCAAATTCAATTCGTTTATATAATTATACACAATTTGATTTGTTGAGTGGCAACAAATGGTCGTGAGACTTTAGCAAAAAAAATGATCAAATTTATTACAGTGGACTCCATATTTTTTATCTACAGAATTTTAGGGTCATTTCTGACCAAAAAAAAAGATCAAAAGGTAACAAAATATAAGGTGAGAGGGCAACGGCCACTATTGTACCACTGTCAAATAGTGAGGCGGTGACTTTCATCGCGACACTATTTGACGACAACTTATAATAAGGGAAATGACAGCAAGCATTTTTTTTCCACCTTCAGATATTGTTTTGTCAAAATTAACTCCACCATTGTACAGATAAAAAAATAGAGTCCAATGATATAATTTGATTTTTTTTGTCCCTAGAGTACTCTATTGCGCGACAACCACGGTGATAGAGTATTTTTTTCTATTTTTTTAATTAGTTAGTTTAATTATAGAATAAACATTAAGAATAAATATTAAAATTTAAGCCTATAAAAAAGTGTCACGTGTCTTTTTTATTATTTTTTTACTCTTATAAATGGTCAATTTATGATTTACATTTGTCTCACTTTGTGAACGCACTTCAATTTTTTATTTTTGAGTTTTGATTTTTACCCTGAAAACTAATGGAATCCTATTAATAGAATTGGACAGAATTGAGCTTTTAAAATTTGTGGGACAAAATTAAAAAATTAAGCTAAATTTCTAAGACAAATATGTCCATTTTTTTTAGATTATTACATATTACATCATAAATTTGGAACTTTATTTTATCTTTTCTTCAATGTTTGCACTCAACTCATTTCTTCAGCCCACTTTCTTTTTCTTAAACATTGCATTTTGCTTTGGAAAAATTCCTCTCTTTCCAAATATCTTTATCTTACACATAAGGGTGGCAATTCGTGTAAATAAATCGTATCTGTATCATGTCAATATAGCGTATTAATAAATTTTTATCATAATTTATATACGATTTATTTACACAAACGAATCACCCACTAAAACACATATTTTGATGATTTTGTAAACAAATTACATGATACGACACGTTTAAATAAATAACTCAAATTTAATTCGTTTATATAATTATACACAATTCTATTCGTTGAGTGGCGGCAGGCGGTTGCGAGACTCGAGTAAGAAAAATGATCAAATTGATTACCATTGGACTCTATTTTTTTATCTATATAATTTTAGAGTTATTTTTGACAAAAAAGATCAGAACACGACAAAATATGGGGGAAAAGAGCAACGACCACTGTTGCACTATCATCAAACAGTGGGGTTGTGACTTTCATTGGCATACTGTTTGACGACAGCCAAAAAAGAGGGAGACGATGACGAGCATTTTTTTTTTTGCCTTCTAATATTTGTTTTTGTTAAAATTGACTCTACTATTGTGTAGATCAAGAAAAATAGAGTTTAATGATATAATTTGATCATTTTTGTCCCTAGAGTCCCCCACCACTCAACGTCGACAGTGACAGAGATTTTTTTCTTTTTTTTTAATTAGTTAGTTTAATTATATAATAAATTATTAAGAATAAATATTAAAATTTAAACTTATAAAAAAGCTCCATGTGTCTTTCTTTTATTTTTTACTTTTATTAATGGTCAATCTGTGATTGATATGTGTCTCACTTTGTCAACGCACTTTAAATTTTTGTTTTGAGTTTCAATTTGACTCATTTATTGTGAAAACTAATAGAATCCTACTAATAGATTGAGACAAAATTGACCTTTTAAAACTCGTAGTACAAAATTAAAAATTAAGCTAAATTTCTGAGACGAATATGTCATTTTTCTATAAAATAAAATATTAACATCTTTCTAAATTATTACATATTACATCATAAATTTAGAACTTTATTTTCTCTTTTCTTCAATGTTTGCACTCAACCCATTTGTTTAGCCCACTTTCTTTTGTCTTCAACTCTGCGTTTTGCTTTGGTAGAATCCTTCTCTTTCAAAATATCTTTATCTTACACACTTCTGTATAAGGGTGAAAATTCGTGTAAATAAATCGTATTCATATTGTTTCAATATGGGATATTAATATATTTTTATCATAATTTGTATAAGATTCGTTTACATAAACAAATTAGTCACTCAAACACATTCGGTTCGTTTAGTATACTAATTATACGATATGACATAATTAAACATGTTTAAATAAATAGTCAAATTCCATTCGTTCATATAATTATACACAATTCAATTCGTTGAGTGGCGGTAAGCGATCATGAGAATTCAGCAACAAAAATGATCAAATTTATTACCATTGGACTTTTTTTTTTTTATATCTACATAATGTTGGGATTATTTTCAACAAAAAAAAGACCAGAATGCGACAAAATATGAGGGGAGAGGGCGGCAACCACTATTACACCACCATTAAATAGTGAGGTGGTGACTTTTACTGCCACGTTGTTTGACGATGGAAAAAAATGATGGAGATGACAGAAGGCATTTTTTTTCATCTTTTATATTTTTTTGGGTCAAAACTGACTCCACCATTTTGCAGTTTAAGAAAAATAAAGTCCAATGATATAATTTGATCATTTTATCCCTAGAGTCTGCCACTGTTCGACGACGACGGTGATAAAGACTTTTTATTTTTAATAATTTGTTAATTTAATTATAGAATAAATTATTAAAAATAAATATTAAAATTAAAACCAATAAAAAAGTGGCACGTGTCTTTTTGTGTGTGTTTTTTTTACTCTTATTGATGGTCAATCTTGTGATTGACACGTGTCTCACTTTGTGAACGCACTTTAAATTTTTATTTTTGAGTTTCGCTTTTACCCTTATACTATGAAAATTAACGAAATCCTACTAATAAATTAGGACAAAATTAATCTTTTAAAACTCGTAGGATAAAATTAAAAATTAAACTAAATTCTTGAAACAAATAAGTCCTTTTTCTATAAAATAAAATCTTAACATCTTTTTAAATTATTACATATTATATCATAAATTTGGAACTTTATTTTCTCTTTTCTTCAATGTTTGCATTCAACCCATTTCTTCAGCCCATTTTCTTTTGTCCTAAACGCTATGTTTTGCTTTGGCAAACTTTATCTCTTTCAAAATATCTTTATCTTACACAATTTTGTATAAGGGTGACAATTTGTATAAATAAATCATATTCATGTTATGTTAATATAAGATATTAAAATTTTTTTATCACAGTTCGTTTACAAATTGTTTACATAAACAAATCAGGTGCTCAAACACATATTCAGTTCGTTTAATATACGAATTATGCGATACAATACGATTAGATACGTTTAAATAAATGGATCAAATTCAATTTGTTTATATAATTATACACAATTTGATTTACAATTATATTCGTTTAAATGAATAATAATACTAAGTTTGATTTATTTACACGAATACGTAATTATCATTTAATTAAATATGACTTAAATGAATAGACATGCAAATATACATAAATTTGATTCATTTATTAAACGTAACTTAAACAAATTAGCAAATCATAGATCTTAAATATATACTCGAAAAAATTAATAAATGGGTAACATGAATTCGACTCGTTTATTAATTTTGTCAAAATTTTCTACTATATTCGCTTAAAGCATGTCGAATAATCGTATCGTGACCCATTTAGCAACCCTCGCTTCTGCAATGTCTTCTCTTTTTCACACACTTATTCTTGCATGATTGTTTTACCACTTGTCTCGTCTCCTCTACAATAAGTGCTGAAAACAAGTAGCAGTCACCTCTCATAATTTTTCAACTGCCTTTCATGATTTTTTCTTAGTCTCAACTTCACCTCTTCTTTCTTTCCTCGTTAGCATAACAACTTAGCAAAACTTTTGCAACCTCTGATTTAAAACTTGGGTGTGGAGTTTTTACTAAATAATAAACATAAAAGGTGAAGAATGAACTGAAAGTGCCGATTAAGATACGGTGTATACTTGTGATTTTGTGTTCATACAGACATACATACACATCAAATATATATGTACACATCAATATATGCAGCAGAAGTATTAAAACAATAATGAACACATTTAAACATATTTTATATATTAAAATAGAGATTGAGAATCAATCACCTTTGAAGCCTTCGAATTAATTGAATTGGAATTCACCCAAAGTGAGACTCGTAGGTAGTTCTAGTGATCAATGTAGTGGGCTTGATCAACTAGACAGCAGGTTATAATCTAACAAGTTTTGTTTAACTCCTTAGACCCTAAGAGTTTAAGCTACCATTAATCAACTCTTGATTAACAAATAAACACTTGTGTTTTACTTTAATAGACTTAGCCTTAAATGAGAAGAAAAAGAATTAGTGATTCAACACTTGAATCAATGAAGAAAAACAAAATTGTTTTTCTCTTTGATCGTCGGCCAAACCCTAGCGAAAATTCAAAAATTAATTTTTGTTTTACTTTTCACATATATTTATATTAAGACTTTAACTTAACCCCATAGTACATAATAAACCCTAGTTGAGTAATTTATTATTTCACTATTAAATAACAAATATCTTAATAATAATAATATAAAAACTAATTCAACCATAGTTAACCATTAACTATAATTAGGTTAGTTTTAACTTAACTCTTAAGTTTAGTTAGATATTTAGGTTAATTTAACCCTAGTTAACTTTTAACCTAGGTTAAGTTTAAGATTATTTAACTATTAAATAGTCTAAATATCATATTAACCTAACATAATGGTTAACTATTAATTATTGTTAAGTTAATAATTTATTTAACAATTAAATAAATATGTTTTTAATTATTTAACAATTAAATAATCAATAAAGTGAAATTATCTTTAAGCCCTCATTAACCCAAAGTGGGTCCCACCAAACTCGCACTTGAGTTAACGTAATTAAGGACTCATTATGCACCACGTGTTATCTTTTAATTGGTCAACAACAATTGTTATCCAATTAATCGTACTTAACACTTAAATATTGACACGCACACATCTTGAGAATTTCTAAAATAAATATTCGGTTTTGTTTAATTTTACTGAATTAAACTATTCAATCAGGTACGCTACCTTAGAGCATAATGAGTACACTTTATATTTTGCTGGACTCCCTAAGTTCAAGCCTGATTTGTCAAATGAAACTATTCTATGAGTCCATGATCGATACCCCATGCACACGTCATGGAAGTTAAAATCATTGTATTATACCATACAAGCTAAGGTCAGAACACATACGTATAACCTTTCCATTACTTACACTTTAGATGAGCAGGGATATAGATTAACATCATCAAATCTTCATGTGCTCATCCAATCTTGTCTCCAGATTTGTATTTTGATGAACAATATAAACAAACACTTTTGTCATATTGTTTAACCCTATGAAAAACTCATTTTTCTGAGTTTATTGTTCATAGTCACAAGACTTTCTGATATACAATCTCAAAGCATTAGATATGCAACACACCTATATGAGCTGACAAATTCCATATACACACACCGGACTCCATGAGCATTGGACCACACCTAGCGACACGTAAAGGTCAGACCATGAAATGTCTTTGACATCCGTGAAACCAAAATGTGGTGGATCACCTACAAGTCCACCGTGGCGCTCAAGTTAAAGGACCACATATACTACTCAACTCGAGAGGACCTACCATTGATGGTTTCATAGGATATCTATTAGGGTTCTTATGAGTTTATTCAGTATTCAGTTCTAAATGAATACCCGTATGCCTATACGAGCTCTAAGCATATGGTCAGCTAAGAACAATCATCTGTACCTTGCAAATATAGACATATTCTGATCTATATGAAAGGGATTCACTGATAGACTTGTAGTAGTGAAAAATAAATCAAGAACACAATGTTTGAGAACACACTTGCATAATGACATTTCTTAGCACCTATTACAACTTTTTGCAACTATATCATTACTAGTGTACCCTCTTTTTTTGTCCCATTATAGATAAGGTTCTAACTCCTTAGATTTCACTGACTCTTATGACCTGCTAACTGTTAACAGTGCTAATTATTAGCATTTATAATCTTCAGTTTTGCTAACCCTTAGCACCGGTCTAAACTTATTTAGACCGAATCTGAACTCTTTCAGATCATACAATTTCTGTAATGTAACTATTGGGATTTGTGCTCACGTGTCATCCTATTGTTGTATGAATATTTTATTGGAATAAAGATAATTTTACCCTAATATTTTAGGCTAATTAACAACTTTACCTCCGTTAGATATACAATACCTAATTTTGCCATAATTCATTAATTTTTGCCATTAGTTCTAATGGTGGAAGGGTAAAAATGTAATCTAACCATATAAATAAATTATCCATTGAACACTTGGCAAAATCTTACCCATTCATTGTCTTTTCGAATACGTGGCACAATCTCATCCATTAAGTTAATTTAATATAATCTTTTTTAAAAAAACGTTAATAATATGACATGTGTTAAAATATTATTAGTACTTTTAGACACGTGTCACTATGTAATTGGTTTATTTTTTAAAAATAATTTGTAAATAAATTAAAAAAATTAAAAATAAAAACTGACGCTGTCACCAGAAACGGCAGCCGGCTGACCGTTGGCGACACGCCGACAACATAAATTTATCAAATTTACATCATTGGACTCTATTTTTTTTTATCTATACAGTGGTGGGATCATTTTTTATAAAACAAAAATAAGAAAATGGTCAAAAATGGTGAAGAGTGGCGGTGGCCACCGCCGGTCGCGGTTAAACGGTGGGGCAGTGACTTGCACCGCCAACACAGGTGGATAGATCGGCGGTCGTGCACGTGTCAAGACTTAAGAGTTAAGTACATCAATTAGTTGTTGACCAATGAGATGTTGACACATGGCACATGTGGGCCAATTATTGTTTGATTTAAAAATTACCAAAATTACCTTATTTGTTGGATAAATAATATCATTAAATTTTTATTGAATAAAATAATTATTTTTTTATTTAAATTAGCATGTGTTTCTATCATGATTTAATATGATTAAATCATTTGTTTAATATTTATTAAATGAAATAATAAGTATAAATGGGTGGCATTTGTTAATGGTAGGTCTTAACATGTTTCTTAATAATGAAAAAGTGTTTTTTCGTTTGGCCTAGATTAAGGCCAGTTTATTTAAATGATTTTTCATTTTGTTTTGTTTTCATTTGGTTTATTGTAAATAATAATAAACAAAGACTAATGGCAAACATAATGAATGCCATTAGGTGAGAAAATAAAAGATAATAATAAATAAAACACTAATGGCAAACATAATGGATGCCATTAGGTGAGAAAATGATAGAAAATAATAAACAAATAAAAGAGCAATTAATTATCAAAAATTCATGCAATGGGCTATGTGAAGAGAGAGAAGTGAATTTTGCTAAGTGTTAAAAAATTCTCTCAAGTGTTGAGAGCACAAAAATACAACTCTTCCATTTCTCCTTTCATTTTGTCACCTATACTACAAGGTAGAAATAAAGATTCAAAAGTTGAATCCTGTGCTGGAAAAGCTGTTATTCTAGCTTCCCCAAGCTCACCATTTTGAGGAACTAAAATTGTGAATAAGTTGCTTTAAAGGCGGGTACTCCGGTTCAAGCAAATACCAAAGGCTTGAAAAGGTACTATTTCTCAATCTTGACGTATTTTACATTTATGAGATAACATGTAAAGTTTATTTGTGTTTATCATTATGAAATGTGTATTTCACTCATCCGCTGCGCATGTATATATGTGATATGTATGCTATATAAACACAAATCCACATGCATGCACCATAGGTTTAAAATTACTCACAGCGACAAGCATCAATACCATTTATTAAAGAGTACTAGCAATCTAATAAAATATACATTATATAAATATTATTAAAATAAGTATTCATACAAACTAAGATGATACGTAATCACATACTCTAACATGAACTACCTTGAGTGTCTAAAAAAGAGAGCAGTTGAACTCACTTCTTCTTTTGGTAACAACGTGAGGTAATTTAAGAATTAGATTAGTGTCTTGCAAACTCTTAGCTGAAAAGAGATCTTGAACGTTGGCAGGGTGCTCTAGGGCTGCTTTGATCCTAGTTCGATGTATTTTTGGACATATCCTGGCCGATTTTCCAAGTTTCTAAGGAAATAAACAAAACTTAAGTAAATAATAGTCAACAAGACCAGCCATCAGATAAAATTTAAACACCATAATTAATCTACTTCCAAAGAAAAAGAAGTGGGGATGACCTAATAACCCCTAGTTCTTGATCGAAGGACTTGTCGACCCTATTCGCCACTAGTAAAAAATCAATCCCCTTTTCAACCTTTATTGGTAGAGGGACAACTCGGGACAAGATCATGCTCCCAATGGCTTAAAAAGTAATAGAAGCCTCGATGCTCCATGGTTGAAGTGGTATAGACGCAAACGTTTTAAAAAATGAGGTAGGGATTGTCTTATTCTTGCCCATAAAACAAAGAGACTGGATAGCACGCACAAAGAATTTAGGTTGAGATGATAAGAGGTTACTCATAAGCGGGCTAATAGCTTAGCAACATGTGGTTGCATGGGAAGTCTAAGCCTTAACTTAAGAAATTTAGCATGGATAGCCACCTCCCTAGGGTCTGGATGGCTCGAGAAATCATCTGGTTAGGAAGTCTCAAGGTGACTGTGTCAAGGATGCCATACCTGACCGATCTTGTTGGGTCATGTTAGATCTTTGGTTTATGAGGAAATAATCTTAGGCTTCTTTTCGTTTTCGGAGCCATAGGAAGAGACGTCTTCAGCCTCCCCACCAGTCCTATGGCCCTCATCAATGTAAATCTATTCCCCCACATCAACAGGACCCATGATAGCCAAAGTCATCTCGGGAGACCTAGGGGCAACAACATCACCTAAGTGAAGGCCCCACTACCTTCCTCTCCCCCTCCAAACTCACATGTCCTTTTGACAAGTAGAACCTTGTCTACCTTTTATTCTTCCTCTTCTACATCTTTATCAAGGTAAAATTAGTTTCGAATCATTTCTATTTATTGAAGCCATTAAAATGAAGTTTTTAAATTCTAAAACTACTCTATAAGTAAAAAATGGTAGCATAAATCCACACCTAAAGTAAAAACAAACTCTCAATAAAGGTAGAAAGAGCGAAAAAAGCCACAAGTTCTCAACGAAAAAAAATATAGCGCACACACAAATATCAAAGTGAAAAGTAACAAAAGAAAAATGCAAAAAGGTAGAATAAGGAAAGAATCTCCAAACCTAATATGATGCAGAATCAAAGCCTACGAAGATCGCATCTTCCTCTCTCGACAAGAATGCCTTCCATGATTTGCTAGCCAAAGAAGGTAGCAACAATGATGAATAAAGTGTCAAAATGATCCCTGAGAAATATTTTTATAGCCTTGGACCAGCTTTAATCCTCACCGATTATTTTAAACAAACTAACCAGATCATTCTATACTCGAAATGACGTCCCTTCAGCTGGAACTGATGAATGGTTTAAGTCACGTGGGGTAATGATGTTTCACATCCTAAGTCAGTCATAATCCCAGCTGTTCATTTGAAAATGAACGAACCAGATTGCTCCACACCCGAGGAAGTACCCTCGGCTGAACTGATGCGATGCTTCAAGTTAAGTTTCGTTTTAGCATGTCACCCTACAATCTATCAATCTTAAGATATAAAGAGAAATTCAAGCAGTGTAGGATTCCAAAAAGATGCCTGCAATAAATGCTCATCTTTCAAAGAGCAGAGATCACACTAAGGCAAGTTGATCGAGACGTCATGGATAATTTCTTCCCTAAATAGCATTTTTCCAACCCTCTAAATAGCCTACTCGGTGTCTTAATCAGTCAAATAGAATAACTTTATAGTCTCGATCTGTCAAAATTAAAAATTGATGGACCTGGTTCCTCTTTAAAAGTTAGCTTGTATACAGGCCTGAGCCTCTCCTTAGAGTCAACCCAAAATGATATGCCTAGGCCTTGGAGACCGGCTTAAGTAATGGGTCACAGCTCAGGGTCATCCCTTATAAAACTCCTTTGGTCTTCAATAATCAAATACACCCCAGCAGAGCCAACCTAGAAGCATTGAATATACCCTATAAGATACAAACCTTCTCCCTTCCTATTTAATGAGGATCCTAAGAATCACGATTCCAAGTCACGTCACCAACAAGACAAGTTGCCATGATCTTAGGGACCATGATCTTCGGGATATATCACCCTTAAGGAAAATACCATAATCATGAGATCTCAACCACATCGAATACACCGTCAATCAAGGAAAGAATGACCCAACTACCCTCTTTTAATCTTCGGGGGTTAACATATATAAAATTCAACTATATAAAGGGGAAAGCATCAAGGGTTAAGGTAATGACACTTTATCTCACAAAATACTCGAATCTTACTCTCTTCAGAATTATTGACTTAGGCATCGGAGTAACCGCCAGTGAGATCATAACAATATCATTTTCTTATGAAGAAAAACTAGGAATAATCCAGTCCAAAGCTTCATTTCAACACAGCCCAACTTAGTAAGTCTAAGCTCATTCCCTCAAATAATAAATAATAAATTTAAAACTCATTAGTCAAGTTAAACCAAATTTGAATATCTTATTTATAAAAGTATAAAATTCATTTTGTAATAAAAGGTACCTTAATTTTTTAAAAAAAAGCTAATGAAAAAAAGTATAAATGAAATTAATTTTACAAAAAAGTTATGTATAAATTATTTTCCAAAAAGAAGTCCCGTTGTTATTTTTGGCCAAATTTTGGGTCTAAATGTCTTTGTCCCTATGCAGAAATGGATATCATCAATTAATTATATCTCCAGTTAATTTATTTATTAATGTAATGGGTCCATTTTTCTTACTGCTATATTTCTGCCATTACAAACATTTTTGACGATCCATGGAAGTTTAATTTAGACCTTATAACATCAAGAAGTTGAATTCTTTTCTTTTGGCAAAAAGGATGTTTTTATCTGAAAGAGCTGCAGAAGAATAAAGGGAAAGATTCCTATCAACAAGGGCATATTTGGGGAAGGTCAATTTGAACAATGAACCTATCAAAAGCCAGAAGCCAGAAGTGGCTTAGGATTCTCTTACTCAATTTCACATTGCAGGAGTAAAAGCTTAACTATATATAAGACTCATCATCATCAATTGATCATTCATACATATATGATATATCTCTACTGCTTCCGGCCCGAAAGCAAGAGCAAGCAAAAAAAGGGAATCACTACCATACAAATAAAAAAAAGAGGGAATATACATATACGTATGAAAGACTTGCACTTGAGCTTTAGAATTTGCAACACGACTCATTAAACTCATAACTTGCAACCTTAAACTTCTCAGTTTCTACGTTTAGGTTAAAAATAGGCTCCGCTCTGAATTGTAGTGTGGTAATTTTTAAAATCGTAGACATTGTAGAATAGCTTTTATGTTTATGTTAGACTTTCTGCCCAAAATATGAGCAACAAAAAAAAAAAAGTATCTTGTAATACCCTAAATTCATCGTATGTAAAAGAACAAGACAAATAGGAACATTATGAACTCTATTATAAAACTTAAGTAAACCCATGATACTTTTCATAAAAAATTCCTCAAATCTTTATTCATTAGACTAAAAATTTCTTTACTCACATAAATAGGCAAGGATAAACTTCGAAGTTAAAATCCTAACAAAAGTCGTATAAATTGTAATTCAAGTTAAAATTAAGACTATTGGAAACATCAAATTTTTTTATTAAACTAGAAGCACTTACGAAGTCCATAATTCTAAGGTAACTCACCACTTTATAACTTAATTTATAAAAATAAATGACAAGCGGTAATGTAACACCCCAAATTCTATGTGTAGAATACTACTAATTCATTACAAAATCAAAGCATTATATTCCACACTTTTTATGAAAATTTATTAAATCTTTATTTATCAAATTGAAAGTTCTCAAAATCTCTTCACATAAAGACAAAGATAAATCTTTAAAACAACGTCCTAGCTTTTAAACCATCCTTACAACTTAAGAAAAATAAAACTAAAACTACTAAATACATAAATTTCTCTTATTAAGCAAGAGATAGCTTTCCGAATGCCCAATTCTAACTCCAAGATAACTCACCAGGCTAAAACTTAATCTGCAAAAATGTTAATAACAAATGGTAAGTCGTCGACTCTATAAGTAAAACAATTTATCAATGATATTAATAAAATATTTTAATTTCAAATTTATCAAAGCAAAATTTTCAAGCTCAATAAGAAAATCAATTTAATAATAATTCTTGTAAACTTTCATATATCAAAAGTATGCAGAGGTTGCTCATATTATAGAATGTCACCTGTATCCTCAGTGACCCAGTCAATATCAAAATCTTATCTTGTCACTTGTATCTCCGGTGATCCGACCAATATTCATATATAGTGTTCACATTCAGAAAGGATACCAGCTGATCCAAATCGTATATCATTTCAATTATTTAATATCATATAACTATAGACAATGAGCTAAATAGTTTCTTTAAATTTCAGTTTCAATAATCAATTCATATCAAATATCATAACTTCTATTCTTTCATAACAACATAACTTGCACATTTTTGTAAACAGTATCTAATTGACTCAAAATTGAACCCACAATTTTGAGTTATCATATAGAGATCCATTATTTTGTAATATTTTTTAAAGAGATGTTTAAAAGTTATAAACAAATTATTTATTTAAAAATTTCAAAAAATACATAAACTTAAAGATATATTCATTCTTTTGACAAAAATCAGTAGAAAATAATTTAATTGAAAAATCATAAATAATTTTTAGAAGTAACAACAAGTTATAAATATCTTTAAGTATTTTCTATAATTTGCATATCATAATAACAATATTTCTCATTTGAAAATAAAAAGTGATACATTATAAATGAAGTTACTTACCTCAACAAAAGTCAAATACCTTAAAGAATAAACTACTTGTCCAAATATTGCAAGAATCATATTCATCAATATAACAATTGATTAGCTTTCATAATCATTCTCAAATTATATATATCTCTCAACCTATGACTCTCCCTCTATTTCTATTTTAATATCGAACAATAAATACTCCAAAATTTCTATCTCATATTCTGTATATTGGATTCATATAAACTCTATACCCATCTATTGTAGATACATTAGATTTCAACATATAATTTATTTGAAAATTTGGTTTAGCAAAACTATTAAAAATAAATTTATGTTTCTACTTGATAGAATCTGTCAAACGGTTTCCGTATGTGAACATAATTTGTAAGTTAATTTATAAAATATTTTACAATTGTCTAAAAATAGCGAAATTAAAATTAGAATAACTAGACATACATAAAAGTCAGTATATAAAATTTTAGAATTTTTAAGGATCATGTGATAGGTGAAAATATTTTCTTAATTTGGGTTTACTACTAAAATTTTTGTTTTCTAACATTGCAGTCACTACTTTAAAAATTCATAAAAAAATTGAATTCTTGGAGATTTTTATTAAAATAAACTTTTTTTTGAATCCTTATTGTGTTACATTTTGAATAGTAAAAATATTGGTACAAAAATAATATAATTTATTTAAAGAAATGTATATATTGTTGTTGAATTCTTTATTTTTCTAGGATCCCACTTACCACTTAATATACATATATATTCAAAAGTAAAAAATAAAGAGTTCTTGATAAAAATCAGGATTTTAAATAATTATTATGAAGTATACTACACATAATTATTATGAAGTATACTACACATAATTTTAAATAATTATTATGAAGTTCTTGATAAAAATCAAGATTTTAAATAATCATTTGAAAGAATCATGTTTATAGAACAATTAGTCAACTTATCAATTTACTTCCGGCAAATATACTACACATAATAAACTCAACACTTAATTTCTACTTTATATAATCCCTTTCTAATAAACCACTTTTATTGCAAACTCATCACAAGAATATGTTAAACTAAGTATGAATTCTACATAATCATAAAGAATAACTAAAGAAACTATAGTCTGAAAATGTAAAATATACTCGTGAGCAAAATTTCACTTAACACTTAACTATTTTCTTCTCTTTGTTTTTAAATCAACACTTGGTTGTTCTATGGCTCAACACTCTCTACTCACATGCACATTCTAGTTTTGATTCTTTTCAATCAATTTTTAAACTTTTTTTCACATAGACACCATTTATATATAGTGTCTATTTAAGTGGTATATGATGATAAATTTGTTGGAGCTGGTGCTCACGTGCCATTCCAATATTGTATGAATATTAATTGTTAATATTTATACAATAAACATTTCGAATAAAGATTGTTAATATTATATTAATATGGTATAATGCTTGTAACATTAGAGACATTGTTTGATCTGAAAGAGTTTAGATCTGATCTAAAGGAGTTTAGATCAGAACTAATAGTTAGCAAAGTTGAGAGTTATAAATGCTAAAAGTTAGCACTGTTAAGAGTTAGTAGGTTATAAGAGTCAGCGAGGTCTAAAGAGTTAAAACCTTGTCTATAATGGGACAAAGACCTGAGAGTATACTTATAATGATATAGTTGCAAAGAGTTGCAATAGGTGTTAAGAAATATCATTATGTAAGTATGTCTCAAAGATAATGTTCCTGATCTATAATCACCAATGCGGGTCTATCGGTGATTCACTTTATATAGATTAGTGTATGTCTATATCTGACTGGTTCAGATAGTTGTTCTTAGCTGACCATGAGCTTAGAGCTTGTATAGGCATGCGGGTATCCAGTCAAGACTGGATACTGAACAGACTTATGAGGACCCCAATAGATATCCTATGACACCGTCAAAGGAACGTCCTCTCGAGTTGAGTAGTATTCGTGGTCCTTTGACCTGAGCGCCACGGTGGTCTTGTGAGTGATCCATCATGCTTTGGTTCCACATATGTCAGAGACCTTTCATGGTCTGACCGCTATGTGTCGCTGGGTATGGTCCGATGCTCATGGAGTCCGGTGTGTGTAGATACGAGATCTGTCAGCTTACGTAGGTAAGTTGTATATCCGATGCTCCGAGATTGTATTTCATAAAGTCTTGTGGCCACAAGCATAAACCCGGAAAAAGAGTTTCCCACAGGGTTAAACAATATAGCAAAAGTGTTTGCGTATATTGTTTATCGAGATACGAATTTGGAGATAAGGTTATGGATGAGCAAATGGGGATTTGATGGTGCTGATCTATATCCCTGCACATCTAGGATATAAATGATGGAAGGATTATACGTATACGTTATGACCTCAACTTGTATGGTCTGACACGCTGATTTGTAATATTCGTAACGTGTGTGTAGGGCATCGATTACGGATTAATGGAACAGTTCCATTTGACAAATCGAGTGTGGACCTAGAAAGTCCCAATATGAAATGTACTCTTTGAGCACTTGGGCAGTGTACCGTATTGAATTGTTCAATACAGTATAATTCAGCAATTACTAAGGTTACGTTAACTAAAGTATATGGTTACATGGTGGGACCCACTTTAGGTTAACTTGGTAACCGAGTAAGGATATAATAGTAATTTCACTTTATGATTATTTAATTATTAAATAATAAGAATAAATATATATTTATTTAATTGTTAAATAAATAATTTAATTTAACTATGATTAAAGGTTAATCATATGGTTAATTTAGTTAACAAACTTAATGATTAAGTAAAGGTTAACCTAACCAAGGTTAAGTTAGTTAATTATGGTTAGAATAATTAAATATTTATTAACTTAAAGGTTAAGTTAAAATAATCTAACTAAGGTTAAATGTTAACTAAGGTTAAATGTTAACTAAGGTTAGGTTAAACCAAATGAAATGCAAATGAAATTCAAATTAGTTTGGAATTTATGCATTAGTATATAAAGTGAAATGAAATTGAAAATCATTAAGTTTTTAGTTTATATGTTTTGCATTTTTGGGAGCCATTTTAATTTGAGAAATTGGAATTCTTTGTTTTGTGTTTTAAGTGTTAGAACAACAAAACAAATTGAATTAATGGTTACTAAATGTAATAACTAAAAACAAGATTTGTTTTATTTATTCAAGAGTTGAATAAAAGGAAAAACAAATTTAATTAAGTTAAATAGTTTAACTTTGAAAAATGTTTAAGAGTTAAACACATATGCTGAATTAAAATGCTGCCATTCTAGACAATCAAACTCACCCTTGTTGATTGCTAGGATTGATCAAAAATTTATTTCATGGTGGACTTCAAAGAAAATTAATCCAAAGGCTTCATTGGTGATATTTTCTCAATCTCGAATTTCAGTTTAATCAAATGTTATTTTCTGTGTTCATTGTATTTAATCTTCCGCTGTGCACATGTATGTATGAGATATGTATATTGTTTGTATGATGAACACAACCCACATGCAAGCACCCTAGTTGATTTGCCCAACCCAACACACCCAACAAAATTCACTCACTTATTGTGGACATGTTAGGTTTAAGAATGAGTCATCAAATTAGGACCCAATTAGGTATTGGTTTGCTAAGTACTTGTGTTTGATCATATTTATCACTAGGCATAGCTTTATCTAAAACATATGTAATTATGAATGGGTCATCAAGATAGAATCAAATTAGATACTTGTTTGCTAAGTGTTTGTGTTAGGTTATATTCATCACTAAGCATAACTTGATATAAAGCATATACATTTATGAATGAGCATCAAGATAGGATCAAATTAAGTACTTATTTATTAAGTGTTTGTGTTAGGTCATATTCATCACTAGACATAACTTTATCTAAAGCATATGTAATTTTTAAGAACAAACAATATATATATAATTTAGAGAAAGCTTATAAATATTAGTGTATTATAGGTAAATCGTTAACTCGATAAGTAAATCCACTAATAATATTTTTTAGATTTTTTATTTCGAAGGGTTGCAAACATTGTTTTTTCAATAATCATTATAATAATAGTAAAATGTTAAACATGTATTTTCTTGTCAAACTAAAATTTATTAGAACGTCATAGTTTAATAAGATGATATCATGTAAAAATGAAATAATATACATAGTGGTTACTCATATCACATAGTGTTACCATTACCCCAATAATCAGACCCATGACAGAATCAGATAGTGTCACTTGTATCTTCGATGATTAGACTAATAACAGAATCATATAGTGTGTACATACTCAAAAACAAATACTAACTAGTGCAATCATATATTGTATCAATCAATTAGAATTATATAAAATTATTGACAGTGAGTCAGAATATTTATTAGTTCATTTCAATTCTAGATATTTCAAAATAAAGTGACTTGCAACAATTGCATACAAAGCTATGTTAAAACTAAAATAATTATTGTAAAGAAAATTAATAATTTAAAATCTTATTTTGTAGGGATATTTGAATACGAAGTTCAAAAATCATAAAAGTTATTTTACTCAAATCTCGGAAAGGTACGAGAACTATAAGATTACTAAAATCATTGAAAAATATTTTATTTCATAAAATTAATAACTTAAACTTCAAAGGTGACAAAGAAAAAAAATATGCATCTCTAATCATTCTAAATAATTTATATAACAAAATCATAACATTTTACTTTAAATAAAAAAGAGCACATTATGAATAAAGTTATTTACGTGGACTAAAGTAATAACTACAAAAATATCTCTACACATTAAAAGACCCCAAGCACCCTATCCAACAAAGTAACAATTGAGTTACTAATAATAATCATTCTAAACCAAAATATGTTTCTCAACCTAACTATTACTTTAACTTCTATTTCACTACTGAATAGTCTTTATTCTATAATTTTTATCTTATACTCTATAAATTAGTTTCATGCAAACTTTATACCAATTTATTCTGAATACATAAGGGTTTAATATATAATTTAATCGGAATATTTAGATAAATAAAACTATTTAAAACTGATTTATGATTGATAGAATCTGTCAAATAGTTTTTAAACACGAATATAGTTTAGAAATTAATTTATAAAATATTTTATAGACATCAAAATATTAAAAAAAAAGAACTAAAACTTCAAAAATCTAGATACATAAAAAATGTTGTATATGAAATCATAAAAAATTTTAAGATTGTTTGATAGGCGAAGGATTTTCTTATTTCTAATCTACTGCTAAAATTACTTCTTTTTTTTCAGCGTTGTATCATCTTCTTTGAAAACTATTAAGAATTGAAGACACAATGATATTTTATGAAACAAATTTCTTTAGAATGATTATTCTGTCTAATTGTATTTAGAAAGGGTTTGAACCAAAAATAAACTTTTTTAGTCATGCTATTAAAATAAAGAAACCCTACTATCTAGAATCAATCACAAAATCCTAGCTATAAATAATTTCTGCAAAAATAAAAGAGTGTAATACGATTCTAATCCTAACAATGTGTTCTAATATGCTATCATGAAAAAAAAAGAGATATATTGTAAATTTTAAAGTAAAAGAAATAGCCAATATGATGTAATTTACATGTATGATCTTTAAAGGAAGAAGGAAATTATTACCTAGAGTTGATAAACACTTTCTTTTCTCTTTTTCTTTTCTACATAATATATATATGAAGTAAGAGTATTCCTTGAGGCCAAAATGGGGTTAAGAGAAAGAAAAATAAGTTTTTAAAGGTCTAGAAAAAACTCTAGACAACTAATTTGAATTTTGAAGGAGTCTTAAAATAATACTCTCTTGCAAAATAAATTGCTCCTTAGATACATACGTAAAAATTTGTGTATTTAATTTGTAATAAAAGACTTTTAATTAAGGAAAATCTAAATTTTTCAACCAATTCCAAAATATAAAAAATAAAGAAAGAAAAGGGAAAAGAAAATAATATAAGAATGTGTGTTACATACCTAGTAAAGAGAGAATGCTTACCATAAAAGTACAAAAGGAGGAAACAGTGATATTAGATAAGTATTTTGAACCTTTAGACATACAATCTCACCCATTAAATTTTTAGGTTAGATTTACGCTTTGATTGAATCGTGGTGTTGTGACTTTATATTCATAATTGTTGTTAAATGAAAGCACTAGTTGTCAAATACTCGCAAATAGATGTTTCGTATAAAAATATCTTTTGAAGTTAATGAACATAATTTTAAATACTATGTATAATTTTATTTTATAAAATATTTGTAGAGTAAAATCAATTTAATTTTGAAAGCATATAGAGAAGAAATTTGACTTGGGTGTGGCCAAAATTAGTGAGAAAAGAAAGAAGCAAGATTCATTTCACAAATGTATATTCTTGTGATGAGGCTTAGAGAAATAACACTCAAATTTCACACTAAGTCATGATATACAAAATTTCATATACAAAGAAAGTAATATGAACATCATGACTGAAGGAGAAAAGTTTATATGAAACAGTTTTAATGGAAATATCCAATAAAAAAAAAAGTCCAACTTGTTTAAAATTTTCTATTATGATTGGTCAATAAGAGTAAGTTTTTTTTTTTTTTCTGTAAATGAGGAATTATAGGAAGCTTTCACAATTTCAGAGCAGAAATAACTACATACCTCTCGAATAGAAAGAGAAAAAGTGGAAGGGGTTGGGGTTGGGGTTGGGGCAGCAAACGATCCCCCACAGCCAAGTTTAAAGGAAGCAAATAATTGAGAGATGTCATGTAAGTGGGGTATCAACAAAATTGAAAGCCATTGACATCATGCACATGCCATTGCCTGCCCACCCTCACATGCTCTCTGTCCCCCTCTGCCCTCCCTTTTTCTTTAACCCAATTATGATCTCATCTACGGTACAACCACTGTAATAATACAACCTCATATCACATTTAAAATTTGAAAAATGAAATATATTATTTAAAATATACAACGAAAAACCCATAATCATTGAGTGACTGTAAGAATACAACTGTTGTATTGTAGTTTTTAACTTCAGTGCATCACTTTTCTCTCAAACACCCAACAAAGTCTTATTACACACACTATAAGCAATAACTATATAGTTAGAGAATGTGCTAACTTTACTAGCTTCTTCTTTGGTCATATTAACTTGCCATACTTGGTTCTGCTTCATCAGTCAGAATTGTGATCCTATAGAGCCGGGGCTACGACAGGTTGATGAGAGGCCAATGCTGTGCATTGAAGGTGTCTTGGGCAAGTGATCAAATGATCATTGGTTAGGCCAGCTGCTTGCATGAATGAGTGAATCACTGTTGGTCCAACAAACCTAAACCCCCTTTTCACCATGTCTTTGCTTATGCTTTCTGATTTTGAGGTCTTCACAGGGATCTTGTGGCTTGATCTATATTGAGTGCCGATTGGTTTGTGATTCACAAATCCCCACAAGTACTTGTCAAATGATCCGAATTGTTTCTTCACCTGTAAAATGAATTGGAAGTTATTAACATTTAACAACCAGGATGATATTGATAATGATACAATAACAATCCAACAACTACATCAAATGGCTAAAAATAATGAATTACTTCGCCCATGCACATGCCATTGAATCCCAAATATAGACGTTAATGATGTGAACTCCTTATCTATTGTTAATTTGCGTCCGAAAATAACAAAGTAACTAATTTTTCTTAAAGACTTGGCTACATATAATGGGCTATTTAAGGGGTGAATTTTAATATGGTAGGCCGCGATGTTATTTGCATTATAGTGCGAGACACTATTGAATTTTACCATTAAAATAATTATGAAGGCTTCGTTCTAATTAAATACCAACAATAAGATTTAATAGTATTTGACACTATAACGTAATCAACGTCATTCACTAACTCAATTCTGAAAAAAATTATGGTCATGCCATTTTATAGATGGTGTTGCAAGATGATTGCATTTGCTAGCTCATGTAAATTTTTAAAAAAAAAAAAATTAGAAGGTTGAATAAGAAATGGTGAGAGTACTGAAAAGACTGATAGAATTAAAGAATTATCATTTGTCAAACTTAATTAAATTCCATTACCTCAAGAATTCGAATTGAGTTGTCAACAACTCCTCGAACTTGGCTTATATCTAAACCATACTCGGCAGTTATTGATGTTATCGTTTTTTCAGAGAATATGGCGACAGCTTCTGCCTCAAACCCTGAAAAAGCTTCTCTGCAAAAACAATTACCAAAAACCAGTTAAAATTACTTTTTGTTCAATAAAGAAAATAAGAAGTAGCTAAAAAATAAAAATCAAATTGATTAATCAAACCCACCTGAATACTTGGCGTTTCTTCAAGACAGAAGTCCAATCTGATCCAATTTGTGCACCAGTCAACACTAGCAATTCAAACAACAATCTGCTATGCAACATTGGATATATTAAGTCACAAATCAGGATAGAGGCCAGATCATTATCAATAAAATTGATTGAAATAAAAGTGACATGTAGAGGTTTAAACACACAAGGAAATTATCAGAAATTGACTAAGTCAGAAGTGACACGTTGGGGTTTAAATATGAAATTTTGGCTGTCATACCATGTTAAGTAATAACTTGACTCAATATTAATATTAAAGTTTAATTGGAGGTGATAATGTTTGTTACTCCCGTCCTATTGCTCCTGTTTCAGTAATTTTTTATTTTCATGTTTTACATTTAGCGGCGGATTGCCAGACTCTTGGCTAACAGAAAGAAAAAGAGAGAGAGAATTTTACTTGTCATCATGGGTAGGAACTCCCCATTCTTCATCATGGTAAGCAACATAGATAGGATCTGCAGAAATAAAGTAAAATTTCCATGAAAATCCTGAGCAAAAATTTTCACCTTTCATCTCTTCATCAAATTTATATAAACAATACACACCTGTACTGGGTGTGATGAAACTGCATTTCCTTTCCTCTCTACCAACATTAGCATTAGCCAAAGAATCACTCTTTCCTTCAAACTTCACAGAGTTTGTTCTCCCATAATGAGCAATTCTCATCTTTCTTTGCTCTTGCATAATAGCAACTTGTTCTCTCCTTGCTGCTGCTATGCTTCCTGGTGCTTCAACTATCAATGAAGAATCAATATAACATTTTAGTGCAACACTTTTGGGCTTGTTCTTAACTGAGCTAGCCAACTTCTTGGTGCAAATTGGCGTCATAATTTTTCCTACACTAGATAAGCTTAGCTCATTGGGATCATTTCCTCTCTTTACTGCCGGTGGCCTAGGTGATTTTAGCTTTGGAGAAATAGGAGGAGACAAAGAAGATTTAGTCATCATTTTAACATTAGCAGTAGGAGATTTTGGTGATGAAGCAGCAATCTTCTTGTTGATAGAAATGCTTTTCTCCTGGCTTGGAACTTGGTTTGAAGTTGGTTGAAGAACAGGGCGACCATTGATTTGAGCAACTTTGGGAGTGACAGACTGCAGCTTAGACTTGGAAGAACACATTTTTATTTCAAGTGGAGGGTGGGAGCGGGGGCTTATTGAGAGAGAAGAGAAAACGGAGTTGCAAGAATTAAAGCAAATTGAAGAAGATGATCGAAGGGACTTGATAGATTGCTAGGGGTGGGAGCGGGGGCTTATAAATTGGAAGTGTGGGACAGATTTTGTGAAGTTGTAACATGGAGGGGTAGTCGTCTGCCATACAACTTCTTGGTAGGGGCATTTGCCTTTTCTCCTAATGCAAGAACAAAGTTGACAACGACACCATCCTAACTTTCTTTTTTATTTATGCTATCTTCAATCTAAACTAAGCAAGTAAAATTGGACAAGCATTGACCAATCAGATAGTTTTTCACATCTTTCTTATTTTGATGAAAAAAAGGGTTTTAATTATTACTTGTTATATAAAAGTATATTCTCTCTGATATTTGGAGACTCTATTTGACCTTAAGTAGTCTATGTGTCAGAGGAGTCTTAAACTTTTTATAAGAATTTTATTAGTTGAACTAATTAATACCTATATGTTATTATATTAACTGAGCCTTAATTAAAAACATATTTCAGTGAGAGGAACAAAGGGAGGGAAATGTGGGGATGGTATTGTGGAGGTGTGCCATTGGCAGCCTTTAGATGGACCCTCTTTTCCCCACTTCTTTGTTGTTTTGATGACTTTACTGGAGTGCAGATTAGTCTATGCCTTCTCAGTTCACCCAAATCCCAAAGTTAGAAATGAGAAGATAAGAGAGGGAGAAGAGGGTGAGTGAGAGAGACCAATCATTTGTCCCTCTTCAAAGCTAGCTGACAATCTCAACCCCACCCATAAAATCTTAGACAAATGCAGAGGTGGATGTTTCAGTTTTGAGTATTTGGAGATTTTAACAAAGTTATAATGGTTTTAATAAAATAGTAATAATTATTATATATATATAAGCTTAGAGAGGCTAGCAGCTAGCTTTTGTGGTTATTTAGACCCAATTTGCAGCTTTCTTAGAGCAAAGTTCTATTTAATTTAATCTCTAAATTTTTAAGTTGGTATATACTTGAAATGGTCCCATATCCCAATTGTTAACCACATGGACCATTTGATTGAAATCCAAGTCCTTGAATCAAACTTCATATATGTTGATCCAGGACTAAATTTTCATCTACTTGGTAGTCAACTTGTAGTATATGGAATTAGGGCCAAATTACTTTTTAATAATTTGTGTATTTGTATGCTTTCTCAGAATGTTTTTTTTTTCTTTTTAAATATTGAAAGCTCTTTCATTCTTTTTAGGTTGTGTCATTTGATTAAAATTAAATAAGAGTTTGTGAAAAAAAAAAAAATTACCTCATTTCAGGTAGAGGTGGCAACTGGGTCAGACGACCCAAGCACAATACGGCTTGGCATAGTATTATAGCATGCTTAGACCGCCTAAGCACACTACAATACCGCACTTGAACCTCTCAGTATGCTGTGTCGTGCTTCGGCCATATTTATTGGCTCGTAGGGTTGTGCTGGCACGAGCCCGTCACGAACCTAGCACGTAAGTCCCGTCAATAGTATCACTATTCTTGTCAATAGTGTATTATTTTTGTGTCACTATTCACCACAAAATTTTGTGGCTATGCCAATACTTCATAGCTAAAATTTTTATTAAGCGAAGACATCTTAACATTATACCAACATATATTCATATTTATGTTTATCTAATTTAATATTTATGTTATAAATGAATATATAATTAAATTAATAATTACTTTTTTAACATATTTTTATTGCTATTATTAATTGTAATATATTAAATTTATATTTTTTTATCATAATTAAATTTACATTCTAATTATAATTATAATTAGAATTACCATTAATGTACATATTATTAAATTACAATTATAGTTTGTAATTTTAAATAAATAGAAAGTACACGTTGAAATATAATTTTATTATGGGCAAAAAAATAAAATTCAAATAAAAATTTAGCAAATGAATCAATTGTATTTATTTACATTATTCGAATCTATACTCAGGCAAATTCAAACACCCTCGAGTTAAATGTTATAATTTTAAATTCAATTTTAATTTTAATTGCGTTAAATATTATAATTTTAAATCTAATTTTAATTACGTTAAATGTTATAATTAAAAATCTAATTTCAATTTTAATTACGTTAAATATTATAATTCTAATTCTAATTTTACTTTCGATTACGTTTATATTATAATTCTAAATCTAATTTTAATTTTAATTTCGTTAAATGTTATAATTTCAAGTCCAATTTCAATTTCAATTATGTTAAATGTTATAATTCAAATTCAAATTTCAATTCCAATTACGTTAAATGTTATAATTCAAATTTCAATTTCAATTTTAATTCCAATTACATTAAATGTTATAATTCCAAATCTAATTTCTATTTCAATAACGTTGAATGTTATAATTCTAAATTCAATTTTAATTTCAATTACATTAAAAGATATAATTTCAAATTCAAATTCAAATTCAATTACGTTAAATGTTATAATTCCAATTCTAATTTAGTTAAATATTATGATTCAAATTCCAATTTCAATTCCAATGACATTAAATATTATAATTCTAAATCCAATTTTAATTTTAATTATGTTAAATGTTATAACTCTAAATCTAATTTCAATTTCAATTATGTTAAATATTACAATTTTAAATCAATTTCAATTTCAATTAAGTTAAATGTTATAGTTTCAAATCTAATTTTAATTTCAGTTACATTAAATGTTATAATTTTAAATTTTAATTTCAATTCCAACGACATTAAATGTTATAATTCCAAATATAATTTTAATTTTAATTATGTTAATGTTATAATTTCAAATCCAATTTTAGTTTCAATTACGTTAAATGTTATAATTCTAAATCAAATTTTAATTTCAATTACATTAAATGCTATAATTTCAATTCTAATTATGTTAAATATTATAATTCTAAATTCAATTTTAATTATGTTAAATGCTATAATTATAAATCTATATTCAATTCAATTATGCTAAATATGATAATTCCAAATCCAATTTTAATTTCAATTATGTTAATTGTTATAATTTTGAATTTAATTTTAATTTCATTTATGTTAAATGTTATAATTTCAATTTTAATTTTAATTACGTTAAATAGTATAATTAATTTTAAATTATTATGTTAAATATTATAATTTCAATTACATTAAATGTTATAATTCAAATTCCAATCCCAATTTTGTTAAATGTTTATAGTTTAAATTTCAATCACATTAAATATTATAATTTTAAATTTAATTTTAATTTTAATTACGTTAAATGTGTATAAAATAATGTGAATCAATAATGAAACAAATGTTGGCAAATTTAAACAATTAAAAATAGTCAATGTAAAAAAACTTAAATTTTAAAATTCTGAATACTATAGCTATAGAAAAAGAAAAAAAACATATGATCTCACAACAATAATAATATTTTTTACTTTCTATTTTTTATTTAAAAAATAATTTTTTTAAATAACTTTTTAAAAAATTATTAAATTATTTTGTGGCCCATTGGATGGCCCTTTAGGCACGCGGACCGAGCACGCACGACCCACTGTAGGCCATGCCTGAGCCTAATTTTTAACTGTCATGTCTGGGCTGACACGACATGAATACTGTTAGTATTCGGGCCGGCCCAGCACAACAGCCTATATGGGCTCAACTTTCTTGAGTTATGTCAACTCGGCACAGCTCACTTATCACCTCTAATTTCAGGGGTGGTAGAATTCTCTATGGGCTTGAGGCTCGTAAGGACCCACCTTAAATAGAAAATAATTTCGGGTTATATTTAGGTTTTTTTTTAAAGATGGAGCGGGTTTGGGTACAGTACTCCAAACCCGAATTAAATTCAGATTGGATTTAGGGATAAGTCAATTTTTCTAGACCCGACCTAAATACTTAATTTAAAAAAAATTAAAAAAATAATAATGTGAAAAAATTACTTATTTATACAAATCAAAGTTGGCTATATGCTAAATCTAGATGTATTAAATTTACTTATATTATATTTTTAAAAAAATTAGTTCTTATTCTTATTCATATTTTTTTGTATTTCTTTTCTTTGTTTCTTAATCATATTTATTATTAGACACTTGCTTACAAATTGGAATGAACTCATTTGTCTAGGAAGAAAAGAAGATAAAGAGGAGCAAACAAAAAAAATAGAGCGGAGATATAGATCCCTCCATCATTTATATTCAACTAGAGCGGAGATATAGATCAACACCATTCAATCTCCATATGCCCGACCGAAAGCTTATCTTTAGAATTGTATTTCGATAAATAATATTTCCAAACATATTTGTGATATTATTTATCCTTAAGGTTAAACTCTTTTTTCAAAAATTACTGCTTATGGCCATAAGATTTTTTGAAATACAATCTTAGAGTACTATGATATATTACTCACCGAAATGAGTTGATGGTCCCATATCTATACACACCGAACTCTATGAGTATCGAACCATACCCAGCGACATTCAGCAGTCAGACCATGAAAGGTTTCTGACATGTATAAAACAAAAGTATGGTGGATCACTCACAAACCCACCGTGTCACTCAAGTCAAAGGACAACGAATACTATTTAACTCGAAAGACACTCCATTGACTACTTTATGAGATGTCTATTAGAGATCTTTGTGAGCTTACTCAGTATTTAATCCTTACTGTATACATGTATCTCTATACAAGCTTCCACTAAACTCATGGTCTGCTAAGATTAACTATTTAAACCATCTAGATATAGACATACACTGATCTATATATTTATTAAGGTATTCACTGACGGACCAGTATCAATGAAGATAGATCAGGAACATAATATTTGAGAATATATTTGTATAATGGCATTTTCTAGTACAATTTGTAACTCTTTGCAACTACGTCATTACTAATATATTCTCAGGTCTTTTTCTCATTTCAGATAATGTTCTAACTCTTTAGATATCGCTGACTTTTATAACCTAATAATTTTTATCAGTGTCAACTCTTAGTATTTATAACTCTTAGCGTTACTAATTTTTAGCACTGTTCTAAAATCATTTAGACCAAATCTAAACTCTTTTAAATCATATAATGTCTAAAACATTACAAGTATCTTACCATATATAAAATATAATTAGCGATTTAATAAAATAATAATAATAGTATAAATATTAAATAAATATTCATACATAAAGATGACACGTAAACATAAATTCCAATAAATATAATTTTCCAAAACTTTTTTATAAGGTAATTAAAAAATCAATATTTATTAAACGTTATACTTGACGATTAAATAATACATACTTTTTCATAAGTTCTATTTGAGGAAACTTTACCAAAGAGATCGGAAAAAAATTAAAATGTGTCTAAAAATTTCAACCATTCGTTTATAAAACTACTAATCAAAGCAAAAGTTAAACTTATATTTTAGTTTCTCCTTAACTAATGTGGATTCCAATATATATGTCGAAGGTTAATTGAAAGCAAGCACAAATAGGCACATGACTTAAGCAATAATAAGGGAAAGATTCCTCATTACACAAACAAAGTTCTCATATCATCTTCAATTGATTTTGTTGGAAGAAATTGAATTAGCAGCTGCAAATCAATATGTCATTCACAGTTGATCTTGTAGGATGAACCTTCCTTTAATATATATTCAACTATTTTGACTTAATTAACTAGAAAAAAAAAACAATTAAGCAACATCTCAAAATGACAGAAAGTAGTTTGATTTATGAAACATAAAGTAATGGAATATGCCATTGTATATGTGGAAATGAATGTGTGTGAGTTGTAAAGGCAAGCTTTCCACCTTGACAAAGGTGGAAGCTTGCTTATAAATTCATATGTTTCCTTCAATGTATATACAAGTTTTCTTTTTCTTTGAATCCTCTCTACATGGTATCAGAGCAAAGGTTTGGCTTTTAACTTGTGTTTTTCATTTTCTGGCATACTGCCCGGCCTTTTTCTGGCAACATTGCCTGTTTATTTTTCGGCTACTATGTTCACTTTTTTTGGTGGCCGTGATCTTAGAAGGTCATTCACAACAAGGCCCAAGAAATCGTCGCCAGACGCATCACCGGACGCGCCGAAAATAGTAAACTTTCTGATGATCTGCAACCGTTGTCCCTCTTCTTTTCGGCGAGTGTGAGGTTTCACCGCCAGCATCACCAGACTCAGACGAAGCTGGTGACCTCAAATCTAACCACCGAAAACTCATTGGCTGTTGGACGCGCCACCACGCGCCTCATCTCCGCCGCTGTCACTAGACCGCTAATCTCATCCTTCGGCGAGCGTGAATCCTCACTGTCGGTGCCAGTCGATTCAGACATCACCAAAAAACTCAATACCTGTCATACGGCCTCTCGTCATCGCCGACCGCCGTCACCTTCACCGGCCACCGTCACCTTCGCCGATATCCGCTCTCTGTGACCGGAAAATTATTTCTGCTTTCAATTAACCTGCTTTATCCAGTTTATGATTCAATATGGCCATTGAAAGCTCCAAAATAGGTTTTGCCTTATCTTTTAACTCATTTCCTACTTTCATAACCGAACAATTGGTAGGAAGTAGTAATTATGCCTCTTGGGCTGCGTCTGTTGAGTTATGGTGTATGGGATATGGCTTAGAAGACCATTTAGTTACCAAGATTACAGATTTGCAAGATAAAAATACAGCTGAATGAAAAAAGATTGATGCCTTATTGTGTAACCAATTATGGCAGAGCATTGATCCTCAACTATATCCCATTTACAAGGCCTACCGAACTTGTTTTGATATCTGGCATCAGGCTCATTTGTTATATACAAATGACATCCAAAAATTGTACTCTGTTGTCTCGAATCTTGTTAATTTAAAAAAATAGGCTATGGATATGTCAGAATTCCTTGGACAGATGGCATCTCTCAAAACCGAATTCAACTCACTTCTACCGGTTGGTAAGACTGTGGCTGAAGACCTTGCACAAAGGGATAAAAATTTTATGGTTTTGACTCTAGCTTCTCTTGGCTCTTAGCTCTCACCAATACGAGATCAGATCCTTGCCAGTGCAACTATCCCTTCTATGGATGAAGTGTTTGCTCGGCTCCTTCGTATTTCTGCACCAGGTCTTATTCCCGGGCCACCTGCATTGAACTCTTCTGTCTTGGCCTCCCAATCTCAATCACATAACTCTTTCAAAGGAGATCAAGGCGATCGCAGCAAAAATCGCCCTAAGTGCAGTTATTGTCATTGTTGGGGCCATACTCGAGAAAAATGCTACAAGCTGCATGGATGGCCTCTTCGAGCTACTACCCTTGCTCACCCCCATCAAATTAGCACTTCGAATAATTGTTCTCCTTCCATGCTTATTACTGGTACTGATTATGAGGGGTATCGTAAATACCAAGTAGCTCAGCAGTCTATTTCTTCCATTGCAAATACTGATAATTTTGTCACCTACCTTACTCAGTCTTCCTCTCACGGACCGTGGGTCTTTGATTCCGGTGCATCAGACCATATTTTCGGTAACCTTCAATTACTCTTTTGCATTTCTGAGACTGGGTCGTTACCATTTGTCACGTTAGCTAATGGAACCAAAACCATTGCTAAAGTAATTGGTCGTGCTTTTTCTTTGCCTTCTTTACCTTTAGACTATGTTCTTTATATACCACAATGTCCTTTTAACCTTATCTCTGTTAGTAAACTCACCCGTTCTTTAAACTGTGCTATCACTTTTGTTAATGACTCTGTTCTAATACAGGATCGCAGTACGGGAAAGATGATTGGCATAGGCCGTGAGTCACAAGAGCTCTACCATTTGAGTATTCCTCAACTATCTGTCGCATGCACTGTTGCTGAATCACCAGCACTTCTCCATGATCGTTTGGGACACCCACATTTGTTCAAGCTTAAAAAAATGGTTCCTGGTCTCTCTCATTTATCGTCTTTTAATTGTGAGTCTTGTCAGCTTGGAAAACACTCTCGTGGATCATTTCCAAAGCGGGTCAATAATCGGGCTACGTCCTCTTTTAAATTAGTTCATTCAGACATTTGGGGTCCTAATCGCGTTTTATCTGTTTTAGGCTTTAAATACTTTGTTACGTTTATTGATGATTATTCACAGTGCACTTGGTTATTTTTAATGAAAGATCATTCTGAATTATTTTCCATCTTTGAATCTTTCTGTGCTAAAATTAAGACACAATTCTCTACCACTATTCGTATATTACGTAGTGATAATGCACGTGAATATTTTTCTATTCCTTTTACTCAATTTATGTCGTCTCAAGGCATCTTACATCAGCCTTCTTGTGTCTATACTCCATAGCAAAATAGAGTTGCCGAACGTAAGAACAGGCATCTCATTAAAACTGCCCGTACTTTACTTCTACATCATCATGTTCCTCTCCGTTTTTGGGCGGATGCTATTCTTACTGCCTGTTTTTTAATAAATTGAATGCCCTCCTCTGTGTTACAACATCAGGTACCTCATTCTGTTCTATATCCTGATCAACCATTATTTTCTCTTTCGCCGCGTGTTTTTGGTTGTACTTGTTTTGTTTATGTATTCTCTCTTGGTTAAGACAAATTATCCGCTCGATCCATCAAATGTATTTTTCTTGGCTACTCACATCTTCAGAAAGGATATCGAAGTTATTCTCCTGACACCCGACGTCATTTCCTTTCTACTGATGTCACATTTTTTTAGTCTTCCCCTTTCTTTTCCTCCTCTACTTCTGAAAATGTATCACTCACAGAGGCTCTCCCAATTCTTTTTATTGTTCCTCCTCCTACGTCCAACACTGAATTTGTTCCCGTCCCCCAAAATAATCTTCCTCTTGAGGATTCTCACTCTCCGGCTCCTGCGAGTCCTATTCCTTTTTCTCCTGCAGGTGATGACATTTGCTACTACTCATGTGACACTTGAGGTGTAGTAACCAGTATCCATAACCGGTAAGAATATGTATATTTATATATATAAATATACGTATTTTATTTGTATGTGGGTGATCCTTGATTTATATATTATTATTAGTAGTGTTTTTATAGGTTAAGGATATACTATTAGTATTGGGTTTATTTGCAAGACTTTGGAATTATTTTAGGGACCAAATTGTTATACTTTGAAAGTTTTGGGGGTGAATTCGTAAATACCAAAAATTAACCACTTAGTATAAAAATACACTTTTAAAAACCCTAATTCTCTCATTTTGTCGAGCTACCCATTTTTAGAGAGAGAAGAGAGAAATAAAGGAGAGAGAAAGAGAAGAAGAAGAAGAAAAAGAAGAAGAAATTGGAATTTTGGATCTTTAGAGGTATATCACAACTAATTATCAATTTATTGGTGTTAATTAAGTTAATTTCTTTAAGTTTTGATTTCTGGAAATCTGTATAATTAAGGATTTGATGTGTATTTCGTTTGATGTTGTGAGAATTGATGATGATCTATAAGATAGTTTGATAAATCATGATGAATTATGAAATTTCTGCTGGATAACCTCTTGATCTAGGGATTTTATAAATTGTTGTGATTCGATTCTGGTTTTGAATTTTGAGTATATGAAATTAGACATGTTTAGGATCATCTGAGACTTTGAATCGACTGAAAATCTCGGAAATTGAATTTGTAGTGAATTTACCGAAATGACCCTGGAATTCTGGAAATTTCCTGTGTAAACAGTATGATACAGTGGAAAATAATTTTTGACCTGCTGAATGATCTTTAAAAATTATGAATTTGTGGAATATGATAATTTTATATGTCTAATATGATATACTCGGAATTGAGAATTTGAATCAATGTGGTTGAAGTGTTATGAATTTCTAAAGTGTATCAGCTCATTGTAGTATTTGATTAACAGATTTTTAAAGATATGAAATAAAATAGTTTTAAAATACTTTTGGCAGTTATTTGGAAGCCAAATATTTATCATGGACTGAGATATGTGTCAAGAGTAATTATGTGGTATTTTTATAATTTCTGAGTTAGTATATGATTTTATAAAATTGGGAGATTGAATACTGTTCAGTAAGTATCTTGATCCTGTCAGGTTTGTAGTTTGGATTCGATGGTGTGTATGGAATGGATTGTGTAGGAATTTTGATATAATATTCATATATAAGAAGTATATATGAGTCAAGAATGATATATTCTGATTTCGGAGTAATTGGACATCATTTGATGTATTAGAAATTTTTGTTAAGTGTAAGTGGTCAGAATGACAGGTTTTGAGAAACCAAATATTTAGACCAATTTGATGTGATAAATGCATTGTGTATAATTTTGTAAGCTATTTAAAGTATTTTGTGTGAATTATGAGGCTTATGAAAGGATTAATCTCCATTGATAGGTTAAGGAGATTTAAGCCTTGTAGCTGAAAGTGTTAAGAGGTAAGTATACTAGTCTTACTACTGGAATCACAATAAACATAATAATTGTTTTGTATGATTTTGTAAATGGGGTTAAGAATATGTTTATGATATGTCAAAGTATATTTTGATATGAAATGTGAATATATGTTTATGAATGTGAGCATTGACATTGAGCATGGACATACATGTGTTTTTGAAAGTGAGCTTTCCAAAATAAGATGCGTTTAACAAAGAAAGCTTTTGAAGTGTAATATGTCCATGAGAAATATTTTGTGATTTGAGGGTACTTGAACTCACTGTTAACTTAGTAGGCATTTTATGTGATTTGTGGAGCCTTTATGTGTGGCCTTTCCTTCGGGATTGGTATATGTTATGTGTTCCGTATGTAGGGAGGATCCTATTGGTACCTAAAGGAAGTGTGAGTCATCACATTCGTGTGGTGGCGTATTGGTACACGTGAGAGGACTCACCGATGATCAGGGTGAGGGTTTGGCTTTTACCTTCGGGCATAAGCGTTATATATGTGTGATTTAAAGACCTCACTTGTACTATTCCTCTCATACGGTATGTCACCTACGAGTGACATTTGGCTCATTATGTGGTATGTGATATGTAAGTCCTACTAAGTAGTAGTCAAGTAATGGTATTCCTATTATGTGTTTTGAAAGAATGTGTAAGCGCTTACATGATATGTGATTTGATAAGATTATGATTTTGATTGATCACAGCATATCATACATATGCATTATGTACATATATGTATTTGTATTTGATATATGAAAAATTAGTATGCTTACTGAGTTTTATACTCATTATAGTTTATGGTGATTTCAGGTAAATAAGGTACATGTGTGCTTAGCGGATTTGGCAAGGCTTCTGCTGTTCCTTGGGTTCCCTAAGTTGCTAGGTTGTTGTGTGTTTCATTTGGGGACACGTGGGATAGGATATTTGATTTGTCCCTATTGAATAAATACTTATGTATTATTTCATTGTGTGTGGATTGGATTTGGTTTAAGTTTTATAAAGTGTGGTTATTGGATGATTTTAAGTAAGAATTTGCAATGGATATATTCTGGGCTCCCGGTAACAAAGTTGCTACTGGTGACGTAGTAGAGTGTTAATCTCTGAGAAAACTCTGCGTATCTCCGGTTTAATAATTGTCCCAGTCATAATTCAATTGCTATAATTCTGAAAGAAATTGAAATAAATATTTAAATATTGTCAAGAGAAGTTTATATTTATATGTTAGGTTATGGTTGATTTTAGTGTTGAACTTACTAGCAACTTGCTAAGGATTTCTGTGTTGAATGAAAGTTGAAAATTTTGTGTAATATTATTTATGAGTGCACATGCAGTGAATGAATGTAAGTGATGTCGTGTGTCGGATCGTTTGGGTCTGGGGCGTGACATGAGGGGCCCGTTGACTAACTTCCTGCTCCCGATCACTCTCCTACTGAGGTCCTACCACCTGCTGACCAGTTTCCCATTGCTATTTGAAAATGTCACACCCCAGACCCAAAAGATCCGACACACGACATCACTTACATTCATTCAATAATACTGCATGTGCACTCATAAATAATATTACACAAAATTTTCAACTTTCCTTCAACACAGAAATCCTTAGCAAGTTGCTAGTAAGTTCAACACTAAAATCAACCCATAACTTAACATATAAATATAAACTTCTCTTGACCATATTTAAAAATTCATTTCAATTTCTTTCAGAATTATAACAATTGAATTATGACTGGGATAATTAATAAACCGGAGATACGCAGAGTTTTCTCAGAGATTAACACTCTACTACGTCACCAGTAGCAACTTTGTTACCGGAAGCCCAGAATATATTCATTGCAAATTCTTACTTGAAATCAACTAGTAACCACACTTTGAAAACTTAAATCAAATCCAGCCACACACAATGAAATAATACATAAGTATTTATTCAATAGGGACAAACCAAATATCTTATCCCACGTGTCCCCAAATGAAACACACAACAACCTAGCAACTTAGGGAACCCAAGGAACAGCAGAAGCCTTTCCAAATCCGCTAAGCACACATGCACCTTATTTACCTGAAATCACCATAAACTATAATGAGTATAAAACTCAGTAAGCATATTAGTTTTTCATATATCAAATACAAATACATATATGTACACAATGCATATGTATGATATGCTGTGATCAATCAAAATCATAATCTTATCAAATCACATATCATGTAAGCGCTTACACATTCTTTCAAAACACATAATAGGAATACCATCACTCAACTACTACTTAGTAGGACTTACATATCACATATCACATAATGAGCCAAATGTCACTCGTAGGTGACATACCGTATGAGAGGAATAGTACAAGTGAGGTCTTGAATAACACATATATAATGCTCATGCCCGAAGGTAAAAGCCAAACCCTCACCCTGATCATCGGTGAGTCCTCTCACATGCACCAATACGCCACCACACGAATGTGATAACTCACTCTTCCTTTAGGTACCAATAGGATCCTCCCTACATACGGAACACATAACATATACCTATCCCGAAGGAAAGGCCACACATAAAGGCTCCACAAATCACATAAGATGCCTACTAAGTCAACAGTGAGTTCAAGCATCCTCAAAACACAAAATCTTTCTCATGGACATATTGCACTTCAAAGCTTTCTTTGTCAAACACATTTCATTTTGAAAGCTCGCTTTCAAAAACACATTTATGTCCATGTTCAATGTCAATGCTCACATTCATAAACATATGTCTTTCACATTTCATATCAAATACACTTTGGCATAACATAAACATATTTTTAAGCACATTTACAAAATCATACATAGACAATTACTATGCTTATAGTGATTTCAGTAAAAGTCTAGTATACTTACCTCTTAACACTTTCAGCTACAAGGCTTAAATCTCCTTAACCTATCAATGGAGATTAATCCTTTCATAAGCCTCACAATTCACACAAAATACTTTAAATAGCTTACAAAATTATACACAATACATTTATCACATCAAATTGGTCTAAAAACTTGGTTTCTCAAAACCTGTCATTCTGACCACTTACACTTAACAAAATTTTCTAATACATCAAATGATGTCCAATTACTCCAAAATCAGAATATACCATCCTTGACTCATATATCCTTCTTATATATGAATATTATAACAAAATTCCTACACAATCCATTCCATACACACCATTGAATCCAAACTACTAACCTGATAGGATCAAGATACTTACTGAACAGTATTCAATCTCCCAAATTTATAAAATCATATACTAACTCAAAAATTATAAAAATATCACATAATACTCTTGACACATATCTCAGTCCATGATAAATATTTGGCTTCCAAATAACTGCCAAAAGTATTTTAAAACTATTTTATTCCATAGCTTTAAAAATCTGTTAATCAAATACTGTAATGAGCGGATATACTTTAGAAATTCATAACACTTCAACCACATTGATCCAAATTCTCAATTCCGAGTATATCATATTAGACATATAAAATTATCATATTCCACAAATTCGTAATTTTTAAAGATCATTCAGCAGGTCAAAAATTATTTTCCACTGTATCATACTGTTTACACAGGAAATTTCCAGAATTCCAGGGTCATTTTGGTAAATTCACTAAAAATTCAATTTCCGAGATTTTCAGTCGATGCAAAGTCTCAGATGATCCTAAACATGTCTAATTTCATATACTCAAAATTCAAAACCAGAATGGGTTCAAAATAATTTATAAAATTCTTAGATCAAGAGACTATCAATCAGAAATTTTACAATCCATCATGATTTATCAAACTATCTTATAAATCATCATCAATTCTCAAACTATCATACGAAATACACATCAAATCCTCAATTATAAATATTTCCAGAAATCAAAACTTAAAGAAATTAACATAATTAACACCAATAAATTAAGAAATAATTGTGATATACCTCTTAAGATCCAAAAATTCCAATTTCTTCTTCTTCTTCTTCTTCTTCTTCTCTTTCTCTCTCCTCTATTTCTCTCTTCTCTCTCTTAAAATGGGTAGCTCGACCTAAAAATGGTAAATTAGGGTTCAAAAGTGTATTTTTATACTAAGAGGCTAATTTTTGGTATTTACGAATTTGCCCCCAAAACTTTCAAAGTATAACAATTTGGTCCCTAAAATAATTCCAAAGTCTTGCAAATAAACCCAATACTAATAGTATATCCTTAACCTATAAAAACACTACTAATAACAATATATAAATCAAGGATCACCCACATACAAATAAAATACGTATATTTATATATATAAATATACATATTCTTACCGGTTATGGATACTGGTTACTACAGAAAAGGTATGCATTCCATTCGCAATCCTCATCCTATTTATAATTTTCTTAGTTATCATCGACTGTCTTCACCATATTATATCTTTGTGTCTACTTTATCCTCTGTTACTATTCTTACCACTCTCCGTGATGCTCTTTCACATCCTGGGTGGTGTTAAGCAATGGTTGACGAAATGACTGCTTTGCACAATAATGGTACCTGGGAGTTAGTCCAATTACCCCATGGTCATTCCACTGTTGGGTGTCGTTGGGTTTATACTGTCAAGATTGGACCCGATGATCAGGTTGATCAGTTGAAAGCAAGGTTGGTTGCCAAAGGATACACGCAAACTTATGGCCTGGATTATTCTGATATATTTTCTCATGTGGCTAAAATGTCGTCTGTTCGATTGTTCTTATCTATGGCTGCTATTCGCCAGTGGCCTTTGCACCAGCTTCACATCAAGAATGCATTTCTCTATGGTGAGCTTCAGGAAGAAATCTATATGGAGCAACCACCTGGTTTTGTTGCTCAGGGGGAGTCTGGTTTGGTATGCAAACTTCGTCGCTCATTATATGGTTTAAAACAATCTCTCCGTGCCTGGTTTGGTCATTTCAGTACTGTTATTCAGGAGTTTGACATGATTCGATGTCAGTCAGATCGTTCTGTTTTCTATAAGCATACACTACAAGGCCAATGCATATATCTGGTAGTCTATGTTGATGATATTGTCATCATGGGTAGTGATCAAAATGGTATTAAGCAATTAAAAGAACACTTGTTTGATCATTTTTAGACCAAAGATTTGGGATTACTTAGATACTTTCTTATTATTGAGGTAGTTCAGTCTAGCTCTAGAATTGTTATTTCTCAAAGAAAGTATGCTTTGGACATTCTTCAAGAAACAGGGATGATGGATTGCCAACCCATATACACTCCCATGGACTCTAACATTAAACTTCTACCTGGACAGGGGGAGCCCATTGCAGATCCTGGGAGATATCGGAGACTAGTTGGTAAACTGAATTATCTCACCATCACACGACCTAATATTTCTTTTCCGGTTAGTGTTGTCAATCAGTTTCTACAGTCTCCATATGATAGTCATTGGAATGCGGTTATTCGAATCCTACGATATATTAAGAATGCACCAGGTAAATGTTTGCTATATGAGAATAAGGGTCATACACAGATTGTTGGATATTCAAATGCCGATTGGGCAGGTTCTCCATCAGATAGACGTTCTACCACTGGGTATTGTGTTCTTATTGGAGGAAATCTTGTATCTTGAAAAAGTAAGAAGCAAGCTGTTGTTGCTAGGTCAAGTGCAGAAGTAGAATATCGGGCAATGGCTTTAGCAACATGTGAACTCATATGGTTAAAACAGTTAATCCAAGAATTAAAATTTGCAGATATTTTACAGATGAAGTTACTTTGTAATAATCAAGCTGCCCTTCACATTTCATCTAATCTAGTGTTTCATGAAAGGACGAAACATATAGAGATTGATTGTTACTTTATTCGAGAAAAAATTCTATCCGGCATTATTTCTACCAATTATGTTAGCTCAAATGATCAACTACCAGATGTTCTTACTAAATCTCTCAGGAGTTCTAGAATTGATTTTATTTGTAACAAGCTTGACGCATATGATTTATATGTTCCAACTTGAGGGGGAGTGTGAATGAATGTGTGTGAGTTGAAAATAAATGTGTGTGAGTTGTAAAGGCAAGCTTTCCACCTTGACAAAGGTGGAAGCTTGCCTATATATTCATATGTTTCCTTCAATATATATACAAGTTTTCTTCTTCTCTGAATCCTCTCTACAGTATAAATATATTTTTATGTTCATTATTAATTTTTTGTATTGTATTATTAATGAATTCTTGGGATTTCATTTACTTAAATTTGAAGAAAAAATTCAATGGGTTGAGCTAATTGATGTTTCTTTTTTATATTTTTTGTAACAACTTTTACAAGTGATTAGGATAAAAGACATCTTATAATTTAATATGTCTAAATGCAAACTTCATGTCACATCTTGATCACTTTTAGTTTCTTCATAAAAGAGACAGGCCATGTGTTTCTTCAACATATTTGTATAGATAATGAGAGGCATCTCAGAGACAAAATCTCATACACAACTAGCTACTAAAACACTTACACAGTAAAATCATTGCAGCTTTCTAATGTAGATGTTGCTCTCTTTGTAGAACATATTTGTACAAGTGGTATATCAATTAACAGTGTAACATCACATGACAATATCACTTACTATACGTTCATAAATATACGCTTATATAAATTATATTAAGCTCTAACAAATAGTATCTCATAAAAGTAATTAAATTATTGGATTAAAAGTATGGTATCATGTAATAATATTGCTTATTCCATTATGCATTAGGGGTCCGTTAGATGTAATTTTTTTTTTAAATAGAGCTTTTATAGCTACAACTTTTGTGAAAAAAATATTAGTCGTTTAATAATTGTATAAATACTTTAATAGATAATTGTTTTTAAGTTTATAATTATTTTACTAGATAATTATTTTGAGGTTATATTATGAGAAAACTCAAGTAAAACTTATTAGATAAAATAAGGGTATCTTAGAAATTTTATTATTTTAAAAAAGTTCTCTAATCTTTATTCTCAAAAGCTTAAAATTTAAGTTTATTTTAATAAAAAAAATTAAATAATTTTTTAATTTAAATAACTTTACTATAATTTGCAACTAAACGTCTCAAAAAAAATTCAGTATTAAAAATATACTTTTAATTTGTGAATAAATGGTACTATACTGGCTCTAAATTAAAGAATATGTTTTTTTTACAGTGAACCATTTAATGAACTAAATTTCTCCTTAAAAAATTTGTAGCCTTATCCATGAAACAGAAACCCACCGGAAGTGCAAGCAATTTTCCTGCAAGTTTGAAAAAGAAAAAAAGTTGAACAAGACAGAAATTTGGACAAAGAATGCATTTTCAATCACAGAAGATCATTATATTCAATAACATTTTATATTTCTATTACAATAAGACTATCCACTAACGAAAAAAAAGGAGAAAGGAACAACAAAACTTTGTGTATGTTTAAAGTCCATTTTGCCATTTTGATGGGAGCTTCTATTTTAAAGAAAGACTGTGGTAAGGGAACACAAAAAACTTTCATCTAGAGCTTCCATACCATTTATGAGGATGAGGATCTTGTTTTGAGTTTGCCCTCCAAGACTTGCATTTTTGTACGGTCAAAAAATGATCCAATGATGAAGTTGTCTTATGCTATAAAGCAATAATATATGTATATATATATGTAATGTTGAAACAAGCTGTCACGAGAACAAAAAGTGCAAAGCATTTTCAATTTCTGTTGGCTTAGGGTAACCTCATTTCTGTGGGGGCAAGTTCATTATATGAACATGTGGGGATGGTGCCCTTAAAGACTCGGGAAACAATTCAAGTCTTTCGTATTCAATTCAATTTATTGATTTTTTATTTTTTGCTGGCGTTCATTCACATATCAAATCTATTGAGTTGGCTGATGGGTTCCTATTTTGGAATTGGTTTGTTTGGAGAAGCACTTTCCAGCTTGTGTGTTCCCCTTTTCATTTTTAACTCGCTCAAATACAAATAACAGTAACTTATAAGCTTTATAACTTCTATTATGGTGGGTAGAGGGAGGCAGAAATATGAATTGATGGGGTTAATTTGAACAGTAAAACTTTAGTTTGAGTTTAAGATTGATTTTGTGATTTTAATGAGTTAATTTTTAGCCAACTTGAATGTTATGTCAATTTAAGAAAAAGAAAAGATTTGTGTCCAGTGAGGACCTTCAGTCAAAATTATGTTTATTTAATTCAAAAGTTATGTTGACCACAAACCCATATATTTGCAACTTCAGCTGATTGTATTCTATAACTTTCAATGTTGAAAAAAAATATATATATAAAAATAATTACAATTATGTTAATTTAATTCACAAGTTATGTTTGCCATCTTGTGTTAATTTGACAGTTTGAGGGAGCTGGTGCGGCATATTATATGAAATTTAAACTAAATTTATTGGTTTCACTCAGAAAATTTTATTAGTTAAATTAATTGACACCTACAAATTAACAATCTAATTTGTTATGCCTTAAGCACTAATATTTTGCATTTACTACCTGTAAAACTTTTAAATCTAAAAGTTAACTTAAAAGAATTTTTTTTTAAAAAGTAATTAGGAAGTTTCTTAAATAAAAATTAATTCCACTTTCTTTAAAAAAAATAAATTAATTTTTTTTTATAAGTCAAATTCAAATCCAACTTAATGTTGAATAACCAAAAAAAAAAAAGAATTTAAAACAAATTTTATATAAAAACATTAAATTTAGGGTCTTTAATCAATTCAATCCTTCTTCATTATCTTCGTGTAAAAATAGATATAGAGAGAGAAAGAATGATAGTTTAAAAATAAAATAAATTTTAGAGAGAAAAATTATTTTAGAGAAAGATACCATGTATAAAAAGAGTATATATTTTTATAATTATATTTTAAAATATAATATCGTACTAAATATATTATTTAATTTAAAAAGTGAATGTAAATTTATAAGAACCAAACCATTACAAAGTTTTAGCATATTTTATTTTCAATTTTATTTTCTTATTTTTCGTTGATATTCATTTTTAACTTTTAAATTTTAGAATGTAGTGCAAATTTTCAATATTAACTAATCTGACATTAGAAAAGGGTTTTTTTTTTTTTTTGTTAACCAAACAGATCCATGTTATTACCTAAAAAGCTTTCTGGGTTTGGGAGATAACAAACAAGCAGCCTGTAGACAAGGAGTTATCACTCCTCATCAAATAGCTGTTACGTTATCAGTGAAGGACTAAGACACATATTCTGTTAGAGCATTATCATAATCAAATAGCAATTTGATGCAATAAATAAAAACATGAATAAATTAACATAATTGAGCTTGTCCAGTGAGCTGTTCCAAGCCCAAGTCTCAGTTGCATTGACAAGTCATTTTTCATGTACATACAATAATCACTGAATAGCCATATGCCGCAGCAAGCGGACCGTCATGCTGGCATCTCTCAGTAATATCTGCTCTCTGTGTGATTGGTATCATTTTTTTCCCTTTTTTTATGGAAAAATAGAGATTGACACAGGAATTGTGGATGACAGATCGTTCATGGTGTCAGTTTCAAGTGATTTTGGACTCCGTGCAACGTGTGCCCTAAACAATTTCTGCGTAAATGGGATCTTGGATGTGGATCCATTATTCGTTTATGCTTTGAGGATAAGTTGAGTACATTTGTGGATGGCCTAGCCAGGTAAATTTCGATCTGCAAGTTTGTCAAATGAATCTGCAGTAAATTTGTGAATGGCTTCATTAAGTGGTTGGTAGGACCATTAAACATTCAAATGTTTAATATCACATGTTAAAATTAGTAATTTAACAATTATATTTGAATATGAATTTAAAACAAATATTAATAAATAGTCAATACAAAATTATGTATACTTGGATGTACAAGAAATTAACAAAATGAAGAGTTAGATGTAAGGAGTGAAGAAAAGACAGGCAATAGTACCAAGTCATAATGTCACAACGCTGTAAAATAAAACTGTCAACATTATAGTGTTACTTTATGTCGCGGCCAGCACTGCAGAGCCAGACCTTGGCATTGCGGTGCCCAACTTTAAGAAATTTTTATTTTTGATTCGGAATTAACTTCTTTAAATGAGTTTTAAACTCCAACATATAAGAATTCTTATTTTAATTAGATTTAAAAAATTTTAGACCTTTGTAAATACTATACAAACCCTTATAATCTCTTAAAATTCATTAAGTATTAAGAGATACTCTAAAACAGAATAAAGAGTTAGATAAACATTAAGTACTTTGGTGCATTAGGGTGGAAGCATAATAAATGTCTTTATTCTGTGTGAACAAAAAGAATACTAATAAATCATTTGAGAATTATCTATATATATATATTATATTTCTTGATAATCTATTGAGAGAGATCGTGATGATCTATAATTCTTTTGTAAATTTTAATAAGAGAGGTTAGGATTTCTTAATTTACTATAAATGTAGTTATTGTAACAAACCGCATAATTGTTGTGTGTGTTCTTTTGTGATTTTGTTCTTATTTTTGCTTCTGATTGGAAGTTTTCGTAATAATTAAGTATTAGGACAAAGGTTAATCACTATGAGAGATTACTGTTAAAGATAATACGTTTCAGTAAACTAGTATTAAAGTTTAGTTAAGGTCTAGATTGCAAAGTATAGGTAGCACAGTCAGATTGTAGAGAAAAATTTGTTAAACCATGACAATTCTCAAGCAAAATATAAAAAAATTCAATATAATGAATGACTTTAATTTATGAAAGATAAATATTATGACTCTATTAATGAATCAAGAGTTAAACTCAGTTTTGGAGGAAACCCAAGTAACTACTAGCGAAGAGGAGAAACATATGAAATTTAACGAATTAAATTAGGACTCCATTTAGAAGAGAGCCCACAATACTATTGTTTTATATTGATTGATGAAGTATTAAGGGAAGTAACTGAAGAGAAGACGACAATAAATTTATGAAAGAAGTTCGACACCTTATATATAATAAAATCCTCATAAAATTATTTGTATGTGAAAAGACTGTATAAACTATTTATGTCGAAGGAATTTTTAATAAGAGATCATATTAACACGCTTTCAATAAAATTATCATAAATTTTGAGACAATAAACATCAAGATCCAAGATAAAGATAAAGTCATCATCTTATTATGTTCATTACCATCAAGTTATGAGCACTTTATGAATACGCTTATATGTGTTAAGAAAATTTTATCAATGAAGAATGTCGAAGTCTCATTGATCTCTGAAACAGCCGAGGCCTCTGAATTCGACAGTCGATTTGACTCATCGGACGGCTAATGTTGATTGCACATCTGAGGTTGTGGTTCTTGTTGTTAGTGGTGCTGTCGAGGAGGTGGGGCGAGGAACATGTTTCTGGTTCGGTCTCTGGTTATGTCAATGCCAGGAAGAAGATCACCACTTCCAACTCGGCCTCCAACATCAAATGTGAAATCCTTTAAAAGTTTGACAAGCAACAATAATATACCCTATAAAGAGTCACAATCAGATGTTTTAAGGGATGTGGAAATTTCATAACTGAGATTAAGCAATTTAAGGCAAGCTCGTTGGAATCTAATGTTCACTTGTTGCCAGCGTAATGGGAGAAGAAAGCATTTGTAGAATAGTTGCTTGTAGCTGGCCCTTTGTTCTCTTTGAATTGATAAAAAGTCATATTTGGTACAGCTTTTATAAATGATTGAATAAGATCTCCATAGGCTTTCATGTTCTGGACTTGTGGCATATTAAAATGCGTTGAAGAAGAAAAACTTGCCATTTGCCAAGAAACCAATCTCTGCATATTAAAATGCATTCTGGACCTGGTAATTTAGGGATTTATTGATGCTTTATTATACTTCCATCCCTTGCTGCTTACGACCTTTCAGATTTTTCCATTTGATATTTCAGATAATAGTGAAATTTTAAAAGTAGTTGAGGCTTTAATGAATTCTTAAAACAACTTTTGTTCTGTAGAATTTGCCTCGTACCCTTTTCTTCCAAAGTGGCCGCTGGCTGCTGCTCCGCCGGCCAATTTTTAAATTTTTTTTTATTTTTTTTAAGGTTTTATTTTTTATTTTTTAATCTTTTGTTATTTTATTTATTATTATTATTTTAAATATTTTATTTTTTATTATTTTATAAAATATTTTAATTATTATTTGATTATATATTATTTTTTAAAGTCAAAACTTTAAATTTATACAAGTGTTATTGTCTGTCAACATTACTTAACGCGAAAGAAGTAATTTAGTCATTTAATACTAATTAGCATAAAATTTATTTAATTTGACAAAAAAATTTAACAATTAGATATTAATACATATTTTGTTAAAAAGTTAAATATTAATATTAATTTTTTTTTAAATCTCTAAATATTAGTAAAATTAACTAGTATCTTAACGATATTAAAGAAAATATTCCTAATTTTAATATATAATTTTTTTAACATTTTTAAACAATAATCATATAAGTGAATCAAAGTATGTTTATATATAAACGAATTGAATTGCGTAAATAAATCAAAACATATTATTCATATAAATGATCTAACATAACTCATTTATTACGCGTGTTAATCTATTTATTAAATAAATTAGATTAATATTTTATTGTTTAATTAGTTCACTTAAATGAATAAATAAATCGGATTTGATTTTATAAAATAAAACTCATTAATACTGTATTAAGATAAGATAATTAATATGATTTTGTTTATACTAATTATCACCCCTACTTATAAATTATATTTTAAAAAATTTTAAAATTTTGAAATGTGTAATAAAAGAATTTGAAAAAAAAAATTAACGAAATTGAAGGTTGTACCATACGCTTCGAATCACTTTGTTAAATTGGATATGATGCCGTAAATCAAATAAGCTCCAATACTGCATTAAGTTACGACTTAACTTAAAAAGCTAAGTGCCCAACTTATTAGAGTATTCAAGTTCCAACAGACCTTAACCATGTTTACAAAGCTTATTATATCGAACTGATTCGTCGACCAATCACTGTGCTAAGTGCATTGCCATGGAAAAGCTCATGTCCCAATGTTTTTATCAGTTGAATAAATTTACCATTTTGGAGGTCAAAAACCATCAATGTCTTGGAGAGCTTGGGGCCATTAGCGGTCCAGGAATTTGGTTATGTTGCATGTCTCATCGGACAGTGCCAAGCTGCTAGCTATGTATACCATGTGCATGTCAACACACTAACATATAGAATAAATAGTACTACTCTTGATCATGACACATTAATCTTGTTGAGATTTTTGGATAAGATAGCATGAATTTTGATTCCTTTTTCTTGTACCACATCCATAAGTTGATAAAAAAAATTTTAAAAAATTAGTTTAATTTAAATTTATTTTTTTAAAAAATTATTTTTTTTACCTCTCAACATATTATTTTTCTTTTTAAGTTTATCTTTTTTATTTTAGTTTATTCTTAAGTTTATTTTTTCTATTTTAATTTATCTCTTTTTTAAGTTTATCTTGTTCCTATTTTAGTTTATTGTAAACTCTATAAATGTTTAAACATTCATTAATGAAAATACAACAAAAACTATAATATTTTCTTTTTAATTTAAATCTTTATATGGCAAGAAAGCCTCTCGTGAGTTAATCTTTCGTCTTTACCAATTCATAGCTTAGCGATCAAATGCAGCCACTACAAGCACCGAACAAGAGTTACTATACAGTAACCAAATAAGTTCATGATTAATTCTTTCTTTTGTTTTTGTTTTTTTTTTCTCTTTTTTTTTTAGATTTTAAACATTAGTCAATTTTTTAACACAATATTCAATTTTTCTCCATCAATATTTTTCTTCCCTCTCGTAAACAATGCTCATGGACAGTAATTATAAACAGCACCCCGTGAACAATGTGCATGAACAATATCAGAACAGTATACGAATAGTAACTATAAAGAGTACTCGTAAACAGTGCGTATAAACACTATCCTAGTGTGTATAAACAATAATTACGAATAGTTTGTAAATAGTAGCAGTGAACAATACCACTACTTATTCTTCACAATACACAAGAATTCAATCAACCTTTATTATTTTTAACACTAATAATTCTTTTAAAAAAATACCGTCTTTCTTCGTTTTTATAAATTACTTCCACTTTGTTATAGAATTAAACTCTTATAAATTATCTCTCTCCTATTCTATTGTGTTATGGGATTAAGCTTCTATAAACTTTTCTATAAATTATCTCTCTCCTATTCTATTGTGTTATGAAATTAAGCTTCTATAAACTTTTCTCTCTCTCTTTCTATTCTATTATAGAATTAAACTCCTATAAACTCTCTCTTTTTTATTCTTTTTCTAAATGAGTCTCTTTTTTTTGTGCTTATTTTAAGGGTTAACTCCTTTCCATTCTTAAACAGGTTTTTAATTTTCAACTTTAGTTTTTTTTTATTTTATTTTAAGTGGTTTCCCCCTTCAATTCTTAAAAAATTTCTTTTCATTTCTATTATTTCTTTCCTCTTCCTCTTCTATTTTTAACATCCTTTAAGCTCGACAACTTAAGCTAGTCTCCAACTTTCTTTTCCATCGAGATACTATTCAATAATTTCTTATGGGTTACTGTTCAATGATTTCTTCTTTCAATAAGACGTCTTTCTTCTGTGCATTCAATTTCTTTTTTTAAAGAATAAAATTGGACTCTCCCTTCAGATCTTCTTCTCTTGACAAATAAAATTGGACTCTTCTCCTAGAGCTCCATCTTATTGGGGGCATGAAAAAGAAAATCATGAGATTTATCTTTAATTTAAAGGGTTATTATCAAGAATACCTTTGAGGTATGGCCTAATTATAAAAAAAAACTCACGAGTTTGAAACAATAACATTAATACCCAAACGTTTCACAAATTATATATGCATGCCTCGCCGTTAGGAATATTTCATTGAAGTTAACAAATTCTCTATGAATGTACATTAAATGACTAAATGACCTTTCCAATACTGATTTTAAAATTTTATCTTAATAAAATCCTTTAATGACAAATAAAAATACAATTTTAAAAGTTCAAATAAAATTTTAAGATAACGATAATAAGAACAATAATAAAAAATGTAAAAAAACAAAAACAATTAAAACATAACCAAACTAAAAAACAAGCGGTTTGACACAGTAGTTATTTTGCCTTTTGCCTTTGGCAAGTCTGTCCTGACTTGATTGACGAAGAATTAATCGATGCGTTCTCCATTTCCCAAGGCCAAAGGTATGAATGATTAACTAGTGACTTTACTATGCTCAAATAAGCTTTTTGCACAAGAAAGACCAAAAGAAGAATCCCAAATTACATGAGCAATAGGTCTTACATGTAAAGGGTTTTGTACCTATGCCTAAAAATTTCCTTAAAGACAAAAGTATTTGTTTATTGGGGAAAAAATCAATATACTTCTAATGTCAAATCAGGATCAACTAGGATATAAATAAAGCATTGGTTCGAACTCAATAATAATCTTACCAAAAAAATAATTAAACAAATATAAAAAAATTTATAAAGGCCTGAGGATATCCTTGAGGCCACTGGCTACTGCAATAACAGCCAGCAGTCTGATCTGGCCGTTGCTATAGTGGCCTGGGTTGACCACTACAAGCAAGCTAGATCAGGGCGTGCGGTCATATGTTTTTAAAAAATATTTTATTTTATTCTATTGCTTTATTATTCTTAAAAATATTTAAAAAGGGTATAAAGGGTGAAATGATTTTACCCTCGAATCTGTTAATTTTAATAGAAGATTCCTAACAGCGGGGCATCTATACATATTTTGTCAAATATTAGAATATTAATGTCACTTTTTCAAACTCGTAGGTATTTGTTTTATGAATTACCCTTTTTAGCTTCTCAACCCATTAAGTTTATTTCTCTTGTTAGGTTTATATTTTTTCTATTTTGGTTTATTTCTATTAGGTTTATTTTTCAATTTTGATTTTGTCACGCCCCAGACCCAAAAGATCTAACACACGACATCACTTACATTCATTCAATAATACTTAAACATTCATTTTAATTTCTTTCAGAATATAGCAATTGAATTATGACTGGGACAATTAGTAAACCGGAGATACGCAGAGTTTTCTTAGAGATTAACACTCTACTACGTCACCAGTAGCAACTTTGTTACCGGAAGCCCAGAATATATTCATTGCAAATTCTTACTTAAAATCAATCCATTACTACACTTGGTGAAACTTAAACTAAATCCAACCACACACAATAAAATAATACATAAATATTTATTCAATAGGGACAAATCAAATATCTTATCCCACGTGTCCCCAAATGAAACACTTAGCAACCTAACAACTTAGGGAACCCAAGGAACAACAGAAGCCTTGCCAAATCTGCTAAGCACACATGTACCTTATTTACCTGAAATCACCATAAACTATAATGAGTATAAAACTCAGTAAGTATATTAGTTTTTCATATATCAAATACAAATACATATATGTACACAATGCATATGTATGATATTTTGTAATCAATCAAAATCATAATCTTATCAAATCACATATCATGTAAGCGCTTACACATTCTTTCAAAACACATAATAGGAATACCATCACTCAACTACTACTTAGTAGGACTTACATATCACATATCACATAATGAGCCAAATGTCACTTGTAGGTGACATACCGTATAAGAGGAATAGTACAAGTGAGGCCTTTAAATTACACATATATAATGCTCATGCCCAAAGGTAAAAGCCAAACCCTCGCCCTGATCATCGGTGAGTCCTCTCACATGCACCAATACGCCACTACACGAATGTGATGACTCACTCTTCCTTTAGGTACCAATAGGATCCTCCCTACATACGGAACACATAACATATACCAATCTTGAAGGAAAGGCCACACATAAAGGCTCCACAAATCACATAAAATGCCTACTAAGTTAATAGTGAGTTCAAGTACCCTCAAAACACAAAATATTTCTCATTGACATATTACACTTCAAAAGCTTTTTTTATTAAATACATCTTATTTTGAAAGCTCACTTTCAAAAAATACATGTATGTCCATGCTCAATGTCAATGCTCATATTCATAAATATATATTCACATTTCATATCAAAATATACTTTGACATAACATAAACATATTCTTAACCCCATTTGCAAAATCATACCAAACAATTACTATGTTTATTGTGATTTCAGTAAAAAGTCTAGTATACTTACCTCTTAACACTTTCAGCTACAAGGCTTAAATCTCCTTAACCTATCAATGGAAATTAATCCTTTCATAAGCCTCACAATTCACACAAAATACTTTAAATAGCTTACAAAATTATACACAATACATTTATCACATCAAATTGGTCTAAATACTTAGTTTCCCAAAACCTGTCATTCTGACCACTTACACTTAACAAAATTTTCTAATACATCAAATGATGTCCAATTACTCCAAAATTAGAATATATCATTCTTGACTCATATATCCTTCTTATATATGAATATTATATCAAAATTCCTACACAATCCATTCCATATATACCATCGAATCCAAACTACTAACCTGACAAGATCAAGATACTTACTGAACAGTATTCCATCCCCCAATTTTATAAAATCATATACTAACTCAAAAATTATAAAACTATCACATAATTACTCTTCATACATATTTCAGTCCATGATAAATATTTCACTTCCAAATCACTGCCAAAAGTATTTTAAAACTATTTTATTCCATAGCTTTAAAAATCTGTTAATCAAATACTGCAATGAGCTGATACACTTTAGAAAATCATAACACTTCAACCACATTGATCTAAATTCTCAATTCCGAGTATATCATATTAAACATATAAACTTATCATATTCCACAAATTAGTAAATTTTAAAGATCATTCAGTAGGACAAAAATTATTTTTCACTGTATCATACTGTTCACATAGGAAATTTCTAGAATTTCAAGGTCATTTTGGTAAATTCACAAAAAAAATCAATTTCTAGAATTTTGAATCGATTCAAAGTCTCAGGTGATTCTAAACATGTCTAATTTCATATACTCAAAATTCAAAACCAGAATCGAATCACAACAATTTATAAAATTCTTGGATCAAGAGACTATCAAGTAGAAATTCTACAATCCATCATAATTTATCAAACTATCTTATAGATCATCATCAATTCTCAAAATATCATACGAAATACACATCAAATCCTCAATTATACATATTTTTAGAAATAAAAACGTAAATAAATTAACATAATTAACACCAATAAATTGAGAAATAATTGTGATATACCTCTTAAAATCCAAAATTCTAATTTCTTCTTCTTTTTCTTCTCCTTCTTCTCTTTCTCTCCCTTCTTTTTCTCTCTTCTCTCTCTCAAAAAGAGATAGCTCGACCAAAATGAGAGAATTAGGGATTTAAAAGTTTATTTTTATACTAAGTGGCTAATTTTTGGTATTTACGAATTTACCCCCAAAACTTTCAAAGTATTACAATTTGGTCCCTAAAATAAATCTAAAGTCTTGCAATTAAACCCAATGCTAATAGTATGACTTTAACCTATACAAACACTACTAATAACAATATATAAATCAAGTATCACCAACATACAAATAAAATACGTATATTTATACATATATAAATACTTATTCTTACCAGTCGTGGATACTGGTTACTACAGATTTAATCTTATTTGGTTTACTTTTATTTTAAATTTACCTTTTTCCTATTTTGATTTATTGTAAACTTTATAAATATTCAAGCATTCATAAAAAAGAATACAACAAATACTGTAATATTTTTTCTTCTCTCTAAATCTCTACACAAGCAGCTTTTTGAGTACATTTACACTTTCAAATTCAACTCAAGAACTTCAATGATTCAAAATATCTAATAGAGAACACATAAATATAACATTTTCTTTGATTTAGGCTTTTAAAGTAATCAACAAGGGTTATAGTGCAGAAATGCAGCTACCTTTTGATCGTTTACATATAATGTAGAGTACAGGAAAAAAGAGTACATAACCCAACATCCTTTTAATTCATACTTACTTTAACTATACATTTATAAATTCGAAAAAAATTTCCTTGCGTTCACCGCAATTCCTTGTTCATGATTATTAGTCTCTAGTTTTAGAAAAGTAAAAAATTCTTAATCTGGAGACCCTTATTATTACTTGAAGCAGAAATAAAGAACTACTTGTAGGAGTTCAATACACAACGGAATACATAGGATCGTATACAAACTAATCAATAAAGTAAATAATACAACAACTAGCCAAAAAAGAACAACAAGTTAATCACAAGAGCTTAGTATTGCAGTAAAGAAAATGTACCCCCATACCAAGATACAAAGTACCTAGTACAGTAATGTGCTTACGTCTATGGTGGATCAAGGATTAAGTTTTGAGCTCAATGGTTTGTTGTACAGTGTTTAAGAGTGTATATTTTGAACTCACTTCAACCCTAGGCATAATGGGATATTTATATTAGGTCCCAGTATGAAAATGGCTCAAAATAAGAGGAGGGACAAAAATTGAGCTGGCGCCGTAGCCAATGCCAATGTGGTGGCGCTAGCACAGATGTATCGGGGCACCACGGCGACCAACCATGAAAATAGACTTACTATTTCCTCTGTCGTCCCTTGGCTTTCAAACACTATTCCATTAGATTTTTTGCCCCTCTACGCATGCTTCTGGCTCTAATTTGAAATTGACTTGTTCTCGAATTTGTTTCAAACATAACCATCACATTAAACATGATTTTGGATTAAAAATTTCACAAATTCACTCCTTGATACAAAATCACTACAACAACACCAAGAGAGTAACCAAGGATCTATCCTATCAACATCACAACCTTAATTAAAAATTGTGATTCCAATTAAATCCATACACAACCTGAACTTAATTGCGAGCAACGGCTTAATCAACATTTTAGCGATTCTCTGACATTGTTAAAATGAGGCACATGTATTTTCTTTAACTTAGAATAAGGGCACAAGTTACTTTGAATGTTGTTACAGGTATGTTGAATATCTTTGGCCAGAGGCCCACATTTTAATTGATCCAAATTCTACACATTCTTTTATTTTTTGGTTTTTTGTCGTGCATGTGGATATATAGTTAAAACCTTTATTGTAGCTTGGTAGTAGCCATACCAGTTGGAGAATCATTGTTAACTAAAAGTGTATTTTAGGGATGTATTATTAGAGTGGGTAGTAGTAAGATGGTAGCAGATTTAATTCTACTAATATACATGAACTTGATGCTATAGTTAAGGTGGACTAATTAGCTAATCAACATACTACCATAGATTGTTTTTTAAAAGAGGTAATATTTAGAAAACATGATAAGCCTAATAGTACGTTTTGTGGAGCGAGTTTTTCCATATTGTATTATATCTACTATGATTGCTAGATCGTTATTCGGGAAATGGTATTCAACTTATTTAGCTCATGTCATTGATACCAAAGTCAATAAAGTTAAATTAAAAGATATTCTGATAGTCACAGATTTTTCAGATGTGTTTCTTAAAGATTTTCTAAGTTTTCCACCAGATTGAGAGATTGATTTGGTTCCAGACATAACTCCTATCTTCAAAGCACCATACATAATGACCTTTCTCAGAGTTAAATGATTTGAAGACTAAGTTATAAGAATTAATAGATAAGGGTTTCTTCAGACCTAGTGTATCGACATTAAGAACACCAGTATTATTTGTTAAAAAGAATGATGGAACCTTCAAGTTATGTATTGATTATCAGAAGCTGAATAAAGTCACCATATGCAACAAATATCCACTTCTTCATATTGATGAATTATTTGATCAGCTACAAGGTGCAAAAATTTTCTCAAATAATAATCTATGATTAGGGTATCATTAGTTGAAGATCAAAGATACTAATGTGTCTAAGATTACCTTCAGAACTCGATATGGACATTACGAGTTTTTAGTAATGCCATTTGGGTTGACTAATACTTCAGTTACATTCATGGATCTTATAAATATGGTGTTTCATTCCTATCTTCATTGAATTGTTATAGTTTTTATTGATGACATTTTTATATTTTCAAGAAGTACAGAGCAACATGCAGATCATTTAAAGATAGTGTTGTAAATTTTATGGAATAAATAATTATATGCTAAGATCAACAAATGTCTAGATAAAGTTACATTTTTAGGCCATGAGATCTCAGCTAATGGAATTTATGTGGATCCTAAAAAAATTGAAGCTATGGTAAATTGGGAGCGACCAGTTAGTGTGACAAAAGTGAGAAGTTTCCTTAGTGTAACGGTTACTATCGGAGGTTTGTTAAATATTTCTCTAAGATTGCTTCACCACATACAAAGCTAACTAGAAAGAATGTAAAGTTTTAGTAGACTAATGAATATGAAGATAGTTTCTAAAAACTTGAAAAAAGATTGACTTTAGCTCCCGTTCTCAGACTTCTATTTAGAACCAAAGGATTATAATTCATAGCGATGCTTTTATATAAGGATTGGGTTGTGTTTTAATGCAACATGAGAATATGATAGCCTATACTTCTAGGAGGTTTAAGAAGTAAGAGTTGAATTATCTTACCTATAATCTAGAGTTGGCTGTAATAATATTGCTATAAAGACTTAGAAGCATAATTTATATGGTGTCATATATTAGATTTTCACTAATCACAAGAGTTTGAAGTATTTATTCATACAAAAAGACATGAATCTGAGATAACAAATATGATTAGAGTTGATCATGGATTATGACTATACTATTAACTATTATCTAGACAAGGCTAATGTAGTGCAACTGCACTTAGCAGGAAGTCTTTTAACTCTTTAACTTATTTGAGAGTCGCTTATCTTTCTCTATTAGTTGAATTGAAAACTATGAGGGTTGATTTGTCAGTGGATGAATCTGAAATACTTTTAGCACATTTTTGAGTTAGGCCTATACTAATTGATTAGATTCGAAAGATGCAAGATCAAGGCCCTAGCATAGTTAAACTTAAAAAAGAAGTAAGAAATTAAATGCGGACTGATTTATTATTGAATGATGATGGGGCATTAGTTATGGGTAATATATTTTATTTTCCAAATAACTCAGAGTTAAAGAAGTAGATTTTAAAAAAAAAAACTCACAACTTAGTTTATGTTGTGCGTCTCAATAGCACTAAAATGTATTATACTTTAAGAGAACAATATTGGTAGCAGGTTATAAAAAAGAGACGTAAAGTTTGTATCTCATTGCTTAATTTATCAAAAGGTTAAAGCAGAACATCAAAGGTTAGTATAGCAAGATCATCATCCACTTGAGAATCCTGATTAGAAGTGGGACCATATTGTTAGGGTCGGTACTTACGTGCCATCGTTGAATGTACATATACTTATATATTTATACAAGTGTACATTCTCATTAAATTACTTATACCCATTTATATGGTATTATACATGTAACATTGCAGACATTGTAGATCTGAAGGAGTTCGGATCAAATCTAAAGGAGTTTAGATAAGGGCTCATAGTTAACCACGCTGAGATATATAATTGCTAAATGTTAGCATAGTTAAGTGTTAGCTAGTTATAATACTTAGCAGATCCAAGAGTTAGAGCCTTGTCTGTAATGGGACATAGACCTGGGAATATACTAGTAACTGCATAGTTGCAAGAGTTGCAATTGGGTGCTAAAAAATGCAAGTTGCACAAGTATATTCTCGAATAATTGTCTCTGATCTATTTCTGCCGATGCGAGTCTGTCGGTGGATACTTTTAAATATAGATCAGTATATTTCGTACTTATCAGATGTAGATGGTTGTTCCTGATCGACTGTGAACTTGAAGCTCGTATTGACATATGGGTATCTAGTTAGGACTGGATATGGGATAGACTTACAAGAACCTCAGATAGACACCCAATATAAGCCGTCAATGAAGAGTTCTCTCAAGTTAAGTAATATACGTGGTCCTTTGACCTGAGTGCCATGGTGGGCTTGTAAGTGATCCACCATACTTTAGTTCCACGCATGTCACAGACCTTTCATGATGTGACCGCTGGGTGTCGCTGGGTATGGTTCGATGCTTATGGAGTCCAGTGCGTACATATATGAGATCTGTCAGCTCTTATATGGAGTTCGATATCCAGATGCTTTGAGACTGTATCTCAAAAAGTCTTGTGGCCACAAGCAATCATCCCAGGAAAGAATTATGCTAAGGTGGAGCAATATGACAAAGGAGTTTGCGCATATTGTTCATTGAGTTACATTCAAGATATCATGACGGAAGGACTATACGTATGCGTTGTAACCTCAGCTTGTATGGTTCAGCACGCTGATTTATATATCCATGACATGTGCGTAGGGCATAGCTCACGAACTCATGAAATAGTTTCATTTAATGAATCGGGCGTAGGACCTAGGGAGTCCCACGATATGAAGTGTACTCGTTGTGCACTGGGGCAGCGTGCTGGATTAAATTGTTTAATCCAGCAAATTTAGCATTACCACGGGAATGCGTGACACATCCAGAATATAGAAGTTATTCCCAAGTGCAGGATTGTCGAAGTAATAAATAACCCGATGAGAACGGGGTCGATCCACAGGGAAGTAGAATTAAAATTACAAATTATAAACACTTTAAAGATAATTAATGCAGTATAAGATGTTTGTAAATATTATTTCAATTAACCAATTCAAATAAAAAGCTAAGGTTACGGGGATTCACTCTTGGCATAAGAAGTAAGAATATATTTAACTTTTTATTTTTTTATAACTCAATTGGAATCCTCACATAAAGGAGGTTCCAACCGAAAAATATAGCAATTAAAGTTCATTATCATTTATATATTGATTAGTATTTATTTCTTTCAATTATTATACACCAACTCTTATAAATGGGTTCAAGTATTTATTATGCCAATCTTTATATTTGTCTACAATAAATTAAGACTCCCACTTTACAAGAAATGTTATATAAACCAAATCTTGTAAATGGTTTCAAGAATTTATTGTGCCAAGTATTAAGTTTGTCAATAATAAATCAAGAATCACCACTTTAGAAGAAATTGTATTAATTTTACAAACAAAATAAATACATCATATATAAATTTGCATAACTTAAAAATGAAGTATTAAATTCATGAATAAATATTAAACATATCTTATTACCTTGCCAAGAGCTTCACCCTTTTACCTTAGCTTAAACAAAATTATTTGGACATAATAAAACTAAATGAAAAGAAAAGAAATGGAAGAAGAAATAACATGACTTAATAGTAAACAAGAGAAATAATAGTACAAGGAAATGGATACAAAGGAAAAATATTTTGAACTAAATTCTAACTTTCTAATTACATTCTTTAGGCATAAAAAAGCCACCTATTTATAGAAAAACATGGATAAATCGAGACAAATTTGGAGGGAACCACTTGGTTGATGAAAGTCAAGAATGGTGGCAAAATAATTTGCATTCATTATCACTTGGGCACCCACTTGATTATCCAATTTGGAATTGATGTGATCCGAATTAGCTGTCATTCAAAACATAAAAGTTGTAGATAAGTCTCTTATCTTTCCAAATTGAGTGATCTCATACGTATTAGATACGTATTTCTATAGTTATGGGCCAAATATTGATAACTGTTCAAACTGGGCCTATACTGCAGATCAATTCTGTTCTAGGCCAATTTTCACCCTCTAAACACTCGAATTTCCAATGCTTTGTGAAATATAATATGTTAGCCCATTAAGTCAGATCTGTACAGGATTAAAAATTACCTCAATTGGATCTTTAGGTAGAAAGTTATGCCTATTTTACCGAACCTGCCACAAAATAGTTATAAGATAATTAAGTACAATATTGTAAACATACTTAAGTTAAGAAAATTAAATACACTAGTAATACAAAACAATCATGTAAAACTCTTATTAAATGTGTAATTTCAAGTGTTCATCATACCCCCCAACTGGCTTATTGCTAGTCCCTAGCAATTCGAGCATAAATAAAATTTGAACACTACCTAAGTATTTCAAACAAAACGTCAGTTTTAAAATCACAATCGCTATAAAGGTTATTTCAATCATAACTTCCAAAAATATTTTTTTGTGTGTATGAATTAAGTCAAAGCCTTCTTACCACAAACCACAACATATATAGCCTTAAAAATGTTCCAAGTAAAAGCCTCAACTCCATATCCTTACAGGTGAATAACTTGTTTAATGACTTAGGATTTCACTCATGGAGTTGGAAAACAGATAATCACTCAAGAAAAAGTTACATTTAAGGACAGACAGACAAACTAACATTGATCCAAAGATAGGAAAATCAAATATTTAGAGTCAAACCATTATTGTCAAATACCAGCTTCAAGACTTTAATTATTTAATACGAATCTTACGAATATAGAATTCGGTGATAAGATTGCTTCCTAATGACTTTAGTCTTCTAAAATTGAATGAAGACTTTATTGAACTGAATTGACTTCTTTTCTTTCTTTTTTTTTTCTTTTTTTTTTAATTTTTTTTTTTTTTTACTCTTTTTTTTTTTAAAGACATAAGGAATCATTACAACATAAGAGCAATTTATCACCATAATACTTTTCCAATTTTTTTTTTATCCTTCAACTAAGCAACCAAATCATTCATCATCCCAAATAATGTCATTCCAAATAAAAATTAACCATTTCAAAGGATCAATGAAAGTTCGTAAGCTGTTATCTCAAACCTCTCCACTCACTCACAAAAGATATGTGAGTTTAGAAAATAATATGTATACTTAAACATGGAAATTCTCTTGGCTATATATATTGAATCATCCATCTTACCACAAGGCTTAGTATTATTCTCAAGAAATAATTTCAGAAGTTATTCTTTAGTAACCTAAATAGAGAAAGTGATTTAAACTAAACAATTTTGAAATCATACATCGATATTAAAGCAAATTTATTTACGCAAGAGTTATCAAAAACTTAAGCAACAAACAATTATACATAAAATGCATTAAAAATAAACCAATTAGAATGTGTTTCAAAATTTTATAATGTACTCTTTACTCTGCCATTCTAGAACTAGAATGCGTCTCAAGAATACATAAATGAACATTTTACTCACACCATTCATGATAATTTTTTTTTTTTTACATAACAAAGTGATAACAACAACAAAATAAAATAATTAACACTAACATTATATATCAACTATCCTCCCCCCAACCAGATTGAGACATTGTCCTCAATGTCAAAATATAGAAAGAGTAAAATATAGAAGATATCACTTGAAACATCTTTTATTGAAAATTAAACTTGTAACAAAATAAAACAAGCCACACAAAAAAAATAAAACAAGCCACACAAAAAAGCTTAAAAATACATAGAAATAGATGGGCTACAGACGAAGCGTCAAATCTATCCTGCGTTTCTTTTCACTGTTATCAGTATACCAATCTATCTGACTCATTGTTGAATCAGATAGAGGTGTAAAAGCTTGTAGTTCATCGAGTAACTGATCAACAGTTGAAGCAGAAATGAGGATCTGTCGTGCTGCAGATGAGACGAATTGTTTTTCCACCGCATAGTCAAGAAAAGATAACAACCCATTATAAAAACCATCAACGTTTAACAAACCAATGGGTTTTTTATGGATTTACAATTGTGCCCATGAGACAATTTGAAAAATTTCCTCCAATGTTCCGAAACCTCCAGGTAGAGCTATGAAGGCATCAGCATTACGAAGCATAAAAGAAATTCGTTCATGCATTGATGATACCTGTAACTCATCCCCAATTGTTTTTCCTACAATGTCTCCAACAGCTAGAGCTTTTGGTATGATACCCAAAACTCGACTGCCATTATTTTGTGCAGCGGTTGCCACACGTCCCATTAATCCAAGACTACCTCCCCCATATACTAAATGAATATTGCGCTCAGCTAACATCTTACCAAGGATTTCTGCTGCTTTTATAAACTCACTAGTTTTTCCAGGGCTGGATCCACAAAAGACACAAATTTTTGTGAATTTACGAGTTGATGATCCTTTTGTGATTACACTCACCCTCTCTCTTGAATGATTTTGAGTTTGTACAAAGATGCAGAAATAATGCAATGTATTTGTAGAGCCAAAAGGTATTGCAAAGTTAAATCACATAGCTATTGGCTTGAAATACAAGATTCAATACCTTTTACCAATTTTCAATTTGTTAGCTGGAAAAGTCACATGGGTTGTCGGCTTAAAATGCAAAATTTTCAAAAAGGATTATAGGTGGTTGATTATTGAAAAGACATTTGAGTTTGAAATGAAACATTTAAAAATAACAGCTATAGTAAATATATACAAGTAGTTGTGATTGTGGCTCACATCTTCCTCTGATTTTACGTCCAGTAACGGCTTAAACGCCCTCTATGGGTCGGGGATAGGCTTCCCATCCAATTTTCTTATAAATTGGCAAACAGGGTCTTTTAAAGTCAGATTCCTGAGACTGTACCGCTCATGTTCTTTTAGGAATATGTCCCATAATTCATGAATTGCAATATGCACATATCCACTAGGATGCGTCTCAAGAGTCGATAAGATATTATCTAAAGACTCCCTACTTAGGCCATCCTTAATGAACCTAATTTTATCTTCACGATTTACAGACACCATTCCTAAAGTACGGCAACGTGTGTTGCAAGTCGTGCGTGCACACTTGTAACAAACATTTAATCGTTTTGCTCTTCGTTTTTTTGAAAAAGAGCTTTTACCTAAGCCAGGCATGTAGGAAATTAATGAGTTTGAAAATTCACCTGTCAATCTAACTTTGGCTTCAATTAATCAACATAAATCAACAGGTATATTCATAATCATTAATAACCTTAATCTTTCACATCTTGCTTGGTAAATTTTCTTCAAGGAATTTTGAGGCAATGAGGGAAAACGCTTTTTCAAATTTTTTAGAATGTCATCCATTTTTTTTTTTTAAGAAAAGGGGGAAGAAGAGAAGATATCAGTAATTATGGGAAACTGACAAAACCGATTTGAAATATCACGGAGTACCGTTATCCGCCGCTTAACCGGGGTGCAAAATAAAACTTTAACAAAACTACTAAATTAACCTGCAAGTAAAAAAAAAATGTTAGAAGAAGAATAAATATATATAAATATGTAAATATATAAAACAAAGATTAATTGGTCTCGTAACAAGGATCCGACAGGAATGTAAATTCTTCATGAAAAGCTTGGTTTTCTAGAAACGGCTTGAGTCTTTGCCCATTTACCTTAAACACATTCTCATTTCTAGGATTTTCAATGTCAATTGTTCCATAAGGGTACACATGTTTCACAATAAAAGGGCCACTCCATCTTGATCTTAATTTTCCAGGGAATATGTGAAGTCGAGAATTATAAAGCAAAACCTTCTGACCAGTGTCAAATGTTTTTCTCTAAATTTTTTTATCATAAAAGGCTTTAATTTTAGCTTTATGAATTTTTGAATTCTCATATGCATCATTTCTCAATTCTTCAAGTTCATTTATTTGTAATTTACGTATGTGTCCAGCAGAATCAAGATTTTCATTAAAAGTTTTAATAGCCCAGTAGGCTTTATGCTCAAGTTCCACAGGTAAGTGACAAGGTTTTCCATAAACTATCCTATAGGGAGACATACCCAATGAAGTTTTAAAAGCAGTTCTATAAGCCCACAGTGCATCATTTAGTCTTAAAGACCAATCTTTACGATTTGGGTTTACAGTTTTTTCTAAAATTTGTTTTATCTCCCTATTTGCTAATTCAACTTGTCCACTTGTCTGAGGATGATAAGGGGTGGCAACTTTATGAGTAATACCATATTTTTTCACTAATGTTTCAAATGGTCTATTACAAAAATGCTTACCCCCATCACTTATAATGGCTCGAGGGATTCCAAATCGACTTAAGATATTTTCTTTCAAAAATTTCATGACTGTTTTATGGTCATTATATCGACATGGAATAGCCTCAATCCATTTTGAGACATAATCTACTGCAACTAAGATATACGTAAATCCAAATGATAACGGAAATGGTCCCATGAAATCTATCCCCCAACAATCAAAGATTTCAATAACAAGAATAAGGTTCAAAGGCATCATGTTTTGTTTTGAAATTAATCCCAACTTGTGACAATTTTCACAAGTTATACAAAATGCATGTGTATCTTTAAATAAAGTGGGCCAATAAAATCCACACTGTAAGATTTTTGCAGCTGTTTTCTTTGATGAGAAATGTCCCTCACATGCTTCAGAATGACAAAATTCAATAACTTTATTTACCTCATTGTCGGGTATGCATCTTCGAAATATTTGATCACGACAATATTTAAAGAGATAAGGATCATCCCAATAAAACTTGCTCACCTCCGTTAAAAATTTTCTTTTGTCTTGAGCATTCCATTGAGGTGGCATTTCTCCTGTTACAAGAAAATTAACAATATTAGCATACCAGGGCATTATAACAGTAGAAAATAAAAATTCATCGGGAAAAGAATCATTAATAGGTGTTATTTCTGTTGATGAATCTGGTGTGAGTCTTGATAAGTGATCTGCAACAACATTTTCAGCTCCCTTCTTATCCTTGATAGTGATAATAAATTCTTGAAGCAATAGAATCCATCGAATCAGTCTTGGTTTTGCATCCTGTTTTGACATTAAGTACCTTACATCAGCATGGTCAGTAAATACAATAGTTGAAGAACCAATTAAGTAAGAATGAAATTTGTCTAATGCAAATATTACAGCAAGTAGTTCTTTTTCAGTTGTTGTGTAATTCATTTGTGCACTGTTTAAAGTTCTACTCGCGTAATAAATTACATAGGATTTACCTTCCTTTCTTTGTCCTAATACAGCACCAACAGCGTAGTCACTAGCATCACACATGAGCTCAAAAGGTAAAGACCAGTCAGGAGATTGTATGATAGGAGCAGATGTTAAGAGGCCAATTAATTTTTCAAATGAATTTGGACACTCTTGAGTCCACTTAAATGATACATCTTTTGCTAAGAGGTTACAAAGAGGTTTAGATATAGCACTAAAGTTTTTTATGAACCTCCTATAAAATCTAGCATGTCCTAAAAAGGATCGGACTTCTCTGACTGTTTTTGGTGGAGGCAAATGTGTAATGAGTTCGACTTTTACCTTATCCACTTCAATTCCTTTAGAAGATACTATATGTCCCAAAACAATTCCAGAAGTAACCATGTAGTGACATTTTTCCCAGTTCAATACAAGACTCTTTTTTTCACATCTTTTTAAGATCTTTTCTAAGTTTTCAAGACAATTATCAAAAGAATTTCCAAACACAGTTAAATCATCCATGAAAACTTCTAAATAATGCTCAATCATGTCACTAAAAATGCTTAACATACATCTCTGAAATGTTGCTGGGCATTACAAAGTCCAAAGGGCATTCTTCTAAAAGCAAAGGTTCCAAAAGGACATGTGAATGTAGTCTTTTCTTGGTCTTCTAGTGCTATAGGAATTTGATAATAGCCAGAGTAACCATCTAGAAAGCAATAGTAGGGATGTCCTGCTACTCTTTTTATAATCTGATCAAGGAATGGTAAAGGAAAATGGTCTTTTCTAGTGGCCAAGTTCAATTTTCTATAATCTATGCACATCCTCCAACTAGATGAGACTCGAGTTGGTATTAACTCACCTTTTTCATTTTCAATGACTGTGATTCCAGATTTTTTTGGTACTACCTGAGTAGGACTTACCCACTTACTATCTGAGATCGGATAGATAATTCCTACTTCAAGTAATTTGAGAACTTCAGCTCTCACTACCTCTTTCATATGTGGATTTAATCTCCTTTGAGGTTGTTGGGAAGTTTTGGCATTATCCTCTAGGTGTATTCTATGTGTGCAAATCAAAGGATTAATACCATTTATGTCTTTTAAAGTCCACCCAATTGCATTTTTATGCATTTTCAATAATTCAATCAACTTATCTTCTTGTTCACTTGTGAGTGTAGAAGCGATTACCACCGGGTAAGTTTGTTTCTCTCCAAGAAATGCATATTTCAGTCCTTCAGGCAGAGGTTTTAACTCCAACTTTGAAATTTCGTTCTTTTTATCCTCATTTTCTCCCAATTCTTCAAACTTTAGTTTTCATCTTTTATTTTCAATCACCTGTGCACAATCAAGTAAAGAACATATGTTAGATTTCAGGATCTAATTGTATATTTGACTCAAATGAATTTATTAAACACATTTCTAAGGAATCGGTAGAACTCCCTTTTTGAATATGATCCTCCATAATCGTTTCAATCATGTCACCTTCTTCACTTTCATCCTCCTCTTCATATGGTTGCTTACACATATTAAAAACATTGAGTTTAAGTGTCATGTTTCCAAATGAAAGCTTCATTACTCCATTCCTGCAATTAATCAAAGCGTTAGAAGTTGCTAAAAAAGGACGACCTAAAATAACAGGTATCGGATTACATCCTTTGACAGGTTCTGTGTCCAAGACGATAAAATCCACAGGATATATGAATTTATCAACTTGAACTAAGACATCCTCCACTGTCCCTCTTGGTACTTTTATTGATCTATCAGCAAGTAAAAGAGTTACAGATGTTGATTTTAACTCCCCGAGATTGAGCTGCTGATAAACTGAATACGGCAATAAATTCACACTAGCACCAAGATCAAGTAAGGCTTGTTCAATTTTATGACTTCCAATAATACATGAAATTGTAGGACAACCAGGGTCTTTATATTTCAAAGAATTATTGTTCTGAAGAATGGCACTTACTTGTTCAGCTAAAAATGCTTTCTTTTTCACATTCAGTTTTCTTTTTACTGTGCATAAGTCTTTCAAAAATTTTGCATAAGATGGAACCTGTTTAATAGCATCCAGTAAAGGAATATTAACTTTTACCTGTTTGAAGATTTCAAAAATTTCAGGATTGTGATTCATCTTCTTAGTATTACGTAATACATGAGAAAATGGGGGTGGAGGTGAAGGTTTGGTGTTTTCTTCATTAAGTGTAGGTTCAACACTTTCCTTGCCCTTAGAGATTGATTCATCGCTCTCATGAGGTTCAGGAATTTCTTTTTCAACAATTTTACCACTCTGAAGAGTGATAACTGCTTTAACTTGATCCATGTGTTGGCTTCCTGAACTACATGCATTTGAGTTATGTTGTCCTTTGGGGTTTGGCTGTGGTTGAGAAGGAAATTTTCCTTTCTCATGAATGTTCAGTGCAGATGCAAATTTAGCAAGAGTATCTTTCAAATCAGCAAATGTTTGAGCATTTTGAGAATTAACAGACTCTTGTTTTTCAATGAATGTATGCAAGGTTTCTTCAAGATTTTTCCTAGGAGGTGGGACATATGGTGCATAACCTTGATGATTTTGAAAGTTTTGGTGTGGTTGGAAAGGTGGTTGCGAAGCCTGTGCTTGAGTGTCATTCCTCCAACTAAAATTTGGGTGATTTCGCCATCCAGGATTATAGTTTTGTGAATATGGGTTATTGTTTGACCATTTGAACGTGTTTAAAACATTGGCTTGTTCATAGAGACATTCCCTAAATGCAGGCAAAGTTGGGCAATCATTGGTAGGGTGATCATGGGTTTCACAAATGTGATACACAATTTCTTGAACAGATTTTATTTGACCACTCTTTTTCATTTCTAAGGTTTCGACTTTTCTAGCAAGGGATGCTAATTTGGCTTGAAGGTCATGGTCTTCCTTAAGATGATAAATACCCCCACTAGATGTAGTGGTTTGATTTTTGCTAGGTGCCTCACAGGTACCAGCAGTGTCCCAATTTTGAGCATTTTCTGCTAGTAAGTCAAAATAGTTCATTGCCTCTTCTAGGTCTTTTTCCTCAAATATTCCATTACACATCATTTCTACCATTTGCCTAACTTGGAGTGTTAAGCCCTCATAGAAATTTGAGACTACTCTCCATGTTTCAAAACCATGATGGGGACAGGTATTAAGTAATTCTTTATACCTTTCCCAACATTGGTAAAGGGTCTCTCCTGGTTTTTGGGCAAAAGTGGTGATTTGTCTTTTGAAAGAATTTGTTCTATAGGAGGGAAAAAACTTTTTCAGGAATTGTTGTTGCATCTCGTTCCATAAAGAAATGGATCCTGGCCTAAGGTTTTGTAGTCATGTTTTAGCTTTATCTTTTAAAGAAAAAGGGAAAAGCTTAAGTCGAATTGTGTTCATGCTACAATTTTTATCATTATACGTGTTACACACTTCTTCAAATTCTCTTAGATGTAGATAAGGGTTCTCTGCATCTAAGCCATGAAAAGTGGGTAAAAGTTGGATAATGCCTGGCTTAAAATTAAAATACGTTGCATCCGGTGGAAAAATTAAGCAAGATGGTGCACCGGTTCGTGTAGGGTTCATATAGTCTCTAAGTGTCCTAGGTCGGTTATGGTCATTATGTTGGGACTGATTGTCCCCTGGGTCTATGAGTCCCTCAATTTGATTTTCGCTCATGGTGTTACTTGGTGAAGAATGAGAAGATGAAGGAGAATCTAACAAATTATCAAAGGAAGTTTTGAAATTACCTTTTACTAAACGATGAGAATTAGGATCTCGAAACCAACTGCTCATAAAAAGAAACAAAACAAAATAATAATAACAATAATACAAATAAAATATTAAACACAGGTAAATAAAATAAAATATTACACACAAGTAAATAAAATATGTAAAACTAAAAGCAAAATAAAGATAAATAATTAGAAGTTAGATTAGTGATGTTAGATTATATAATAAAAAGTTAATAAATAAATAGTAGGAGGCTTAGCCTTCCATTAAAATAAAAAGCGAAAATAAAAGGCGAATAATAAATAAAGTAAAGTACGTTAGGAGGCTTGGCCTTCCATGAAAAAAAAACGAATAATAAATAACGAGTAGGAGGCTCAGCCTTCCATGAAAATAAAATAAACAAACAAACAATAACAAAACAAAATATTAACGTTACCTCCCCGGCAACGGTGCCAAAAACTTGACACGTCCAGAATATAGAAGTTATTCCTAAGTGCAGGATTGTCAAAGTAATAAATAACCCGATGAGAACGGGGTCGATCCACAGGGAAGTAGAATTAAAATTACAAATTATAAACACTTTAAAGATAATTAATGCAGTATAAGATATTTGTAAATATTATTTCAATTAACCAATTCAAATAAAAAGCTAAGGTTACGGGGATTCACTCTTGGCATAAGAAGTAAGAATATATTTAACTTTTTATTTTTTTATAACTCAATTGGAATCCTCACATAAAGGAGGTTCCAACCGAAAAATATAGTAATTAAAGTTCATTATCATTTATATATTGATTAGTATTTATTTCTTTCAATTATTATACACCAACTCTTATAAATGGGTTCAAGTATTTATTATGCCAATCTTTATATTTGTCTACAATAAATTAAGACTCCCACTTTACAAGAAATGTTATATAAACCAAATCTTGTAAATGGTTTCAAGAATTTATTGTGCCAAGTATTAAGTTTGTCAATAATAAATCAAGAATCACCACTTTAGAAGAAATGGTATTAATTTTACAAACAAAATAAATACATCATATATAAATTTGCATAACTTAAAAATGAAGTATTAAATTCATGAATAAATATTAAACATATCTTATTACCTTGCCAAGAGCTTCACCCTTTCACCTTAGCTTAAAAAAAATTATTTGGACATAATAAAACTAAATGAAAAGAAAAGAAATGGAAGAAGAAATAACATGACTTAATAGTAAACAAGAGAAATAATAGTACAAGGAAATGGATACAAAGGAAAAGTATTTTGAACTAAATTCTAACTTTCTAATTACATTCTTTAGGCATAAAAAAGCCACCTATTTATAGAAAAACATGGATAAATCGAGACAAATTTGGAGGGAACCACTTGGTTGATGAAAGTCAAGAATGGTGGCAAAATAATTTGCATTCATTATCACTTAGGCACCCACTTGATTATCCAATTTAGAATTGATGTGATCCGAATTAGCTATCACTCAAAACATAAAAGTTGTAGATAAGTCTCTTATCTTTCCAAATTGAGTGATCTCATACGTATTAGATACGTATTTCTATAGTTATGGGTCAAATACGGATAACTGTTCAAACTGGGCCTGTACTGCAGATCAATTCTGTTCTAGGCCAATTTTCACCCTCTAAACACTCGAATTTCCAATGCTTTGTGAAATATAATATGTTAGCCCATTGAGTCAGCTCTGCACAGGATTAAGAATCACCTCAATTGGATCTTTAGGTAGAAAGTTATGCCTATTTTACCGAACCTGCCACAAAATAGTTATAAGATAATTAAGTACAATATTGTAAACATACTTAAGTTAAGAAAATTAAATACACTAGTAATACAAAACAATCATGTAAAACTCTTATTAAATGTGTAATTTCAAGTGTTCATCAATGCGTGCTGTCTATATTTAAGTGTTAAATACAACAATTAGTTAATAATTATTATTTATTAATTGTATTAGGACACGTAGCGTATTGTGGACCCTCAGTTGAGATTACCCAAGTGTAGAATTTGGTAAGACCCACTAGGGGGTAAACTTGGTAACTATTTATGATGGACAAAATGGTCATTTCTCAATTTGATTATTTAATAGTTAAATAATCAAAATATCTTTCTTTTTATATTATATATATTATTATATTATTATTTATATTATATATTATTATTATATTATATATAAAGAAAGAAAGAGAGATGTGAAAAAAAAGAATTTGGCCAATTCAGTCGAGGGAGAAAGGGAGAAGAAATGGAGGAAGAAGAGAATGAAGAAGAAGAAAAAATGAAATTGTTTTATTTTTCTTTATGCTTCCAATTTAAGCAATTATGAATTGCTTCAAACTCTCAATTTCTTATTCTTTTGGAGAAAATGATATAAAAACACTCCCGACCATTTTGGGGATTAAAAGTTAATCCCGGGCTGAATACAGAGCTGCTGTTCTAGCTCACCAAGCTCACCGTATTGGTGACTAAAACTGCACACGAGTTGGTTTCTATGAGGACTCTAGAAAAATACGTGTATAAAGTTACACGTTATGATGAATTCTCTAATCCTATTAATATATTAATATGATTAATATATTTATTTATTGTGTTTATTGCAAAATTTATACATTTTCGATGTGTTGGGCAATAGACACAATTGCACATGCATACACCCACGTGTCTAAGATCCGCCAACACATATCACTATAGATTTTGTTGTTGGGCTTCCATGGACTCAGAGTGGTCATGATAATATTTAGGTGATTGTTGATTAACTCATGAAGTCTGCTCATTCTTGCCTTGTAAGGTTTCATACTCATTAGATAGGTTTGCTCATTTATATATATGTGAGATTACACGATTGCGTGGGACTGTAGTGTCTATTGTATTAAATAGAGACCTTCGATTCACTCTTAGATTTTGGACTAGCTTATAGAAGAGCTTGGGCTCTAAGTTAAATTTTAGTACAATTTTTCATCATTAAACAAATAGGCAATTAGAAAATAACTATAAACAACTATAACTCATGAAGTCTGCTTATTCTTGCCTTATAAGGTTTCATACTCATTAGATAGGCTTACTTATTTATATATATGTGAGATTACACGATTGCATAAGACTGTAGTGTCTATTGTATTAAATAGAGACCTTTGATTCACTTTTAGATTTTGGACTAGCTTATAGAAGAGCTTGGGCTCTAAGTTAAATTTTAGTACAATTTTTCATCATTAAACAAATGGGTAATTAGAAAACAACTATAAAGATATTTGAAGACATGCTCAGAGCCTATGTGTTGTAGTTTAAAGGTAACTTCGATGATTATTTACCATTGATAGAGTTTGCATACAATAATAATTATCAGTCTAGTATCCAAATGGCATCATATGAAGCTTTATATGGAAGAAAAAGTAGAACTCTAGTTTGCTATGATGAGGTTAGAGAGAGAAAATTGTTGGGACTAGAAATTATCCAAGCCATTAGTAATAAAATCATAATTATTAGAGATAGACTTAAAGCAGCTCAAGATAGACAAAAGAGTTATGTAGATAAACATTATAAATAGCTTGAATTTACAATAGGTGACAGAGTCTTCTTATGAATCTCTCCATGAAATGATGTGCTTCATTTTGAAAAATAAGAAAAATTAAGTCTTCGATATATTGGGTCATAAGATTATTGAAAGGGTTGGTGTAGTTGCTTACAGCCTAATGTTACCCCAGAGTTGTCACACATTCATGATGTGTTTCATATATTTATATTGTGGAAAAATATATCTAACTCTTTTCATATTCTATAAAGTCAGCCAGTTTAGGTGAGTCTAGATTTAACCTGTGACAATGAGTCTATTAAGATACTTGACTATCATTAGCAAATATTATGTAATAAGATTATTTCATTGGTTAAAAATCTTATGGAGGAATCATACAATGAAAAAGATTATATGAGATCATGAGAATCAGATGAGAGCTCAATATCTACGCTTATTCTAGACATATATAAATTTTAAGGATGAAATTCTTATAAGGAGAGAGGAATTGTAATACATATATCATGGGAGGGATAAGTGGTGCTTGTAGTGGCAATGAAATAAAATAAAATAATGTTTGATGAATGAAATTGTTAGGAAGAGAGATTAATATGTGGAGGCATTGAAATTTTGGATTGAATACATGAGTGGCCAAACTCATTATAAAAATTAGGATTTGCTTCATTTTTTTGCTCATTTTAAGTCAAGAAAAATAGAAGCAATCTAAGATAGAAGAAAAAGAGAGAGAAAGAAAAGAAGAAACAAAAAAGAAATAAAGAAAGAAGGCCGAGAGATAATAGAAAGAGAAATACAAGAAATGAATTTGGGTAATCAAATATATACCTAATGATTCAACGGATAATAAGTTTACGATATTAGAATATTTATATTCCAGTATTTATGATACATATCAGTATTAATAATATATTTTATAATCATATTATTTAGGAACCCCATCGAACCTTGACAGACTTAAGATCTAGATCCAGTTTAGGATTAGCACACTTTTATGAATAGATACTATAGATATATGTATGTATGTATGTATATAAATAGTTTATATATTCTTGATACAATAATTTATGATTTAGTTATACGTTATTAGATTTATTTTATCTATTATTTATTTTTAAATAGATAAATATTTATGTTAATTAATATATTCAAAAATATATTTAGAGTTTATTATAATATAATTTATGATTACATTAATTATAGAATTATTTATGCTTTCATGTTATTATATAATAGTAGTTTTTGAACCACCAAATGTATACCCTACCCTTTAATTTAATTGCTCTGCGCATGTGTTAAACCAGTTTATTTGTTGTGCCCGAACAATGCAATATTCCACTGGTGAAACCAAATCTCTCACTCTTTTTGTGTATGAGTTACTTTGCAAGGTAAGACCACGTTTTCTCTAGGTACAAATTTGATATGATTTTCAGTATGTATATAATACATGTTCTTAGAGTTACGTTATTTATATTCAGCTTCAAAATAAATTTTATGATAGTTTACGATATTAGTACATATTTCACGTTACCCAGAATACAATTTTATGATCTTTTATGATTTCAGACTTGTAAAGACGTTAGTATTATTCTTCAGTAGATTCTTATTAAAAAATTATTATTGTTAATATATATATTTTATGAATTGTATAATATTTTCATAACCATGTCCACTCACTAATCCATAAGGTTACTCTTTTTCTTATTTTTCCCTATTTTTTTTCAAGGTTAATGTAGAGGTTTGTGTTGTGTGATACAATCTTCACATCATATTTTGAGGTTGACTCGCTATACGCATATCTACATGAGTTGTTATGTTTTGTATATTTGTGTACATGTATGCAATTTTGTTGAGGCACGTAATCTCATTTTATCAGATGTAATGAGTGTAAAGCATGTTAGTTCCATGTTATCACAGGATTCGTCTTAACTTTCGATGAGGGCTCAGATCAGGTTCTATCAATGTGGATTATTGATATAGGCACATCCTATTACATGACTAGGGACCCTGGCTAATTAAAATCTTTTTTACTTTGCTTCTGTCAGTTATTTTCACAATCAATAGTAGTACCTCTTCATTACTAGAGAGAGTTCTATTATCTCATAGGATACTCTCACATTAAATATTATACTTGTAGTTCCATCTCTTTAATATATTATCCTTTCTATTAGCCGAATCATCTCTACTCTTGTTGTACTTAGGGGTGGGCATCCCAAGACTATATCGGGTTTAGGATGGACCTGACTAGTCCTGTGACCCATTTGGGACAGAGAAATCTTTTCCAAATGGGTCTCCTTTTAGGACAGGCCATGTCTTGACCCGATCCCGGATAGATCGGGTTTTGAACACAGGTCTAAAGCGGGATAGGGGCAATTTTTGCCCATATGCCAAATTTGTTTCAATTTTACAATTTTGTAATTTTTTCTTCAATTTAGTAGAAACTTATAAAATATCCAAACAAATTCATGAGACCAAGGAATCCCAAACCTAAAGTCATACATTATGCTAAATGAATTTGTCTATTTCCCATGTCTGTTGAGTATTGACTTAATATGTAAAAGATAAAGAGAAGAGTACAGAAAATAGAAAGAAACACAATAAAGCAAATAAATTAATGCAGAAAGCTAATAACTAATACTGAGTCTTATTTACAATTTAATTGATTTTTTTATTAATATAATATTTATATTGAGAAACAAAACAACTACGATCGAATAAAGCTAAATGAAAATACAAAAAAATTTCACCATAAGTACAGTAGCGACAGCATGGCTAGAGTTGTGGTGGCGGTGGTGGTTGATGGTAATGAGCAGAGGTAGACAACGATCGCATACAACAGAGACAATGTTAGTGAGTGATAGTGTCAGTTTCTTCAACGAGCAGACGACAGAGACAGCGTACGGTGGTCGACAATAAGGGTCAACAACAGAACAACAATGGCATGCATAGTGGTGGCAGAATAGAATGGATGATGAAGTTGTCAGAATTCTGAAGAAGAAAAAAGGGAAAATTGAAGGAAATGCATTTTTGGCTTTTTGTAATTTTGATTTTTATAATTAACTAAACTTTGTCGTCTTACCTTTTTAAAAAAAATGGTTTGTTCGAGAATGTCTTGGACTGAACCGAGTCCCATCCTTTTCAAACCATGACAATCTAGTTTACCATTTTGAGACCTAGTTATGTCCCAGATATAGGACTTGTCCTATTCTGACCTAGTTTTTTTGGGTCGAACAAGTCAAGCTGGGCCAGATGTCCACTTCTACATGCACTGTAATATTTTGGCCTTCTTTTTGTGTTTTTTAAGACATTATAACCAGGAAGATTATTGGTTATAGTGCTAAATAGGACAAACTCATTACTTGGAGTTAATTAAAAAAAAATGATTGAAGCTTAGTTAAGAGAATCAAATAAGTAGTAAGGATAAAGATTGAACGATTTTTTAGTTGTGGCACCGCAGGCTTAGACATCTTTTTTTTTAACTATCTTATGAAACTACAACTTCATTTGTTTTCTAGTTTAAATGATTTTAACTTTCACTGTGAGACATGTGAACTAGCTGAAAGTCATCATATTTCTTATAAACCAAGTTTGAATAAAAGTTTGAAGCTTTTTGTGGTTATTCATTCATATATATAAGGTCTTGCAAAAATTTCGTCCATTTTTAAAGCTCTTTATTTTATTACATTTATTGATAAATGTACTAGAATGTCTTAGATATCTCTTCTTCAAATTAAAAGTAATATGTGCAGGGTTTTTCTAGAATTTTATAATATGGTGAAAACTCAATAACAGAGAGATTCAGGTTTGGCATTTTGACAACATAAAATCTAACACCAAACTTCTTGCACATATACTTCACAACAGAATAAACTAGTAGAAAAAATAGGCAAATACTAGAGATAGGTTAGAGCATCTTTATTTGGTATGAATATGCCTAAGTTTTATTGGGGAGAGGTAATAGAATCGATGACTTATTTGATTAATCGAACACGATTTTATGTGATAAAGTTTCAAAAGCTTAAAAGATAGAATTGTTATTTTTTGTCCCTCATCTCTATAATCTTGAACTCAAGTTTTTGGTTGTATAGCTTACGTTCATATGCTTAAAGTTATTTGAGGTAAACTTGATTTATATGTAAAACGATGTGTCTTTCTTGGCTATTCAAAGTTTCAAAAGTGTTATAGGTGCTATGATCCTTAAACATGGAAGTTATATGTTACCTGAGTGTTCTTTTCATGAGTTAAAACCATACTATTAAAGGAAAAAAATGTTGGGCCTTCTCTTCAGAGGTAAGTCATAATGAAGAGAACTTGTCCCATGAATTTGGTGAAAAGGGCTTGTTCAAAGTAGAAGATGGAGATGTGATTTTTTGGCACCACGACTTTTGATCAATACCCCTTCCAATCCATCGTTTGAGTTGCCTACACTTACACCATCAACCAAAGAATCAACCAAGGATGTTTCTTCATATATAACCTTGGATCTCATAATTAATAAACCTAATGAAACATTTGATATCATGGAAAATATAGCCAATAAATATCTATAAAGGGTTAATAGAGGAGTTTCAAAAAAATAATATGAGTCTACCTTAAAGCTAAAATAAAGTACTTAATCAATAATCATGTGTCCCTTTATAAGTTATCAGAATCATATGCACATACTACTAGTCAATTATCTATTGTATTTATTCCTAGTAGTGTGTAGAATGTTCGATAGATCCAAAGTAGACTGGGGTGATGAATGAAGAAATTGAGTCCCTCCAACAAAATAATACTTGAGAGATTTGCTCATTATATAAAAGAATGAAGGCAATTAAGTGTAGATAAGTGTTTACGGTTAAACTCAAGGCTGATGATAATGTTGATAGATATCAAGTGAAGTTAGTTGCAAAAAAAAATATATGCAGAGTTATGTAATCAATTATCAAGAGACCTTTGCACCAATAGCCAAGATTAATACAATTCATATTTTATTTCTACATCAGCCAATCAAGATTGACCTTTGCAACAATTTGACATCAATAATTTTTTCTCAATGGAGACTTAGAGGAAGAAGTTTATATAGAGCTACTACTTAAAGCTAAAAGTAAACTTTTAAGAACAATTAAAGTATATAAATTGAAGAAGGCATTATATGGGCTACATCAATCAACCTAAACTTGGTTTGAAAGATTCTTATCCACAATGAGAGAGTTTGGTTATAAATAAAGTAATTCAAACTATACTTTTTTTATAAAAAGCAAGGAATGAAGGTAACGATTTTGATTGTATATATTGATTACATGGTCCAGACAGAAGATGACCTGGATGAAAGAAAGGCTTTACAAGAATCTTGTGGATAAATTTAAAATGAAAGATCTTGGTCAACTCAAATACTTGTTAAGAATTTAAGTCTTAAAGTTAAAACTTGGTATTCGCTCTCTCAAAGGAAATATATGTTAGACCTCTTAACTGAAACTGGGTTGCTAGCTTGTAAACTAGTTAAGGCACCTATAAAGATGAATCACCAACTTGCAAATTCTGAAAGTCAAATTCCAACTGACAAAGGGTGTTATCAGAGGTTAGTTAGAAGACTAATCTATTTCTCACACTAGGCTAGACATAGCTTATGTAGAGAGTGTCATAAGTTAATTTATGTATGTACTTAGTGAAGAACATATAAATGCACTCTTCAAATCTAAAGGTATTTAAAGAGTACGCCTAAAAGATGTTTGCTATTCTCAAAAAATGGGATCTCAAGTATTAAAGGGTATATGAATTCTGACTAGGCAAGAGATAAATTTGATAAGAGGTCTACATCTAGTTACTTCACTTTTGTGGAAGGCAATTTAGTTACTTGGAAAAGTAAAAAGCAAAAGGTTGTAGCTAGATCAAATGTAGAAGCTAAATTGTGAGGTATGACTTATGTGTATGCTAATTGTTATGGGTTTAAAGTATATTACTAGATTTAGGGATTGAATATGAGGAACCAACGAGTCTACATTGCGATAATAAGGCAGTTATTAAAATTGCACACAACCTAGTTTAACATGATCGTACTAAACATATGAAAGTTAATCATTACTTTATCAAAGAGAAACTTAATCAGAAGATCATACAACTTCTATATGTTAAGTCTGAAGATGATGCGACATTTCTATATCTTAAAATTAAGTGCAAGTATACACTATCGTATGCAAGTAATAAATGGACTAAATAAGTCGGATGTCTAATCCACAGGGATAATTTCTTCTTTTTAACTAATTACTAAAATTATGTCTTCCTAATAATTATTTAAAAAAATAAAAATCTAAGAATGAATGTAGAAAACATAAAAACAAAAACACAAAGAAAAGAAATTTAGGTGATAGCAATATAAAAAAAACCTAAGATTAATACTATCTCTCAATATGCTTTCTAATGATTAATCTATAATATTTAACTCTTTTAGTCTTTGTTATTGATCAAGACACTAATATATTCATAAGCCTCTTCCAAGGTCATGCAAGTATACCTTAATTTACCAAATACCTATATTCCTATGGTACTTGTAATAAATTAAGATTATTAAGATTAGGTCTCATTGATTATACATGCCAATTAGGTATATTTTTATCCTAAATTGAAACTTGCATATGCAACATTGAATGTTACTCTACAATAATGTATCAAATTACCTAGGTCTAAATATTATGATTCCTCTTCCGAGTTTATCAACAATATTACCAACTCATTCCCCATATATTGGCCAGATATATTGAAGCATTAAAATCAAGTAATTTAAATATCAAAGAACTAAGTTTATTAAATATTCAAAAGATATAGCAATTAAGCACACATATTGAGTTCAAATATTAATTCTAGAAAATAAATTTAGTTCATGGCTACAAGAGAACAACAGTAAAAATAATAATGAATCATAATACAATTAATAGCAAACCGATATAGACGTTGAATTGCTCTTAATTGCGCTGCCTAAGATACTCTTGATGCCGAAGAACGCATTGAATCTCTCTCTCTCTAACGTTGCTTCAATTAAACTCCTATTGCTCTCCAAGACTCGTGCTCTGTATTCTTAGTGTTCTTGAATTGCTCTGGGGTGCTCTAGGTTCCTCCTCAAAGGCTGGGAACGAGTGGCTTTTTATAGGGATTGATATGAGCTTAAAAATCTCAATTCTCGTCGGACTAGGACTTGCACTACCATTGGGGCGCTATGCAGTTTTCGCTGGGGTGACATGTGAAACAGGCTTCACCGCTGGAGCAGTGGGTTGATAGCATTGAAGCGCTGGCTTATCGCTAGCACGGTGACTATTTGGCACTGAGGCGCCAAATGCGACTTAAACAGGCCTTTTTCTTATTTCGATTACTGTTCCAAAGCTGGAGCGATAATCCTCGTGGCGTTGGGGCAATGGACACATACTTTAAAAATTTTGCATTTTAAATTTCATTCAAGTCCCTATAAATAACAATAATATACATAAATAGTCATCTATTCTCATAAAACAATAAAATGTCAAAATAAAAATATGAGAAAATATATGACAAATTTGTTCTTATAAAAAAATCAACGAGTTGATATTCTCATAAAAGCAATCACAAGAAATATGTTTCATGATGTGATTAATAAGTTGGGCATGATAGATATCTATGCACCAATTTGAGAGAGCGTGTTGGCATGATGTTATTTATTTAAGAAATATTGTTCTATTTAAGTTGTATTTCTTATATAGGATATTTTACTTGTATCGGACTTATTACTTGTATAAGACATAAGCCTTATATAAGACATATTTTTAAGTAAAGTAGATTTTATTTCATTTTTTGTAATAACAGTAAACTTATATAATGGCCACCTTTTGTACATATTTGTTCATTATAGAAAAATATTTATATTTTCTCATAATTCTAACGATGAAAATTGTTGTTATCATTCTATCTTATACGAACAACATGATTATACAACACAAAGGAGAAATCTTGTATAAACTGTGTTTTGTCTTGATGTATACTGAAATAAGATAGCAATAATAACAAATTCAAAAATAGATATATCCAGAAGAGAAACCCTATGTATATATGATGGCATAATATATACAAAAGATAGGTAACATGACCAGTATCAGAACAAGCATTCATTTGTCAATCTGGCCAGTTTTACTTATAATATTTAAAATACAGAGAAATTTTCCGAAAGAGAAAAAAGTTTTAGAAAATTTGTTTGTAGACAGAAATTGTTGTGTCTCCACGAAAAAGAACATAGGCCCATTATGTGCAGTGGTGAACCCATGTTGGATGTCAAATAAGTTGAGAGGATCAGAGAGTAATTAGATGAAAGAAGAGAGGAGATGGGTTTGAATTTTCTGATTCAGGCCTTATGAGTTAAGTGTTGGCAATGAAGACGGTCCTCTAAAGCAAGAACTCGTTCACCGGAACCCTATTAATCCATAAACGCACGGACAACATCCACAATTGGAGCACGGCATATTGGACACTTTCCGCTACTCCATTGCAATTCATTGGCACATTTGAGACAGGTGCATATATGTCCACATCTGTACAACGTGAGACAATATATCTCAGGAGATTAGAACCGGCATTTTTCAAAAATGGAAACTCAAATAGAGAAAGAATAGATAGCTTAGCTTGCAAGGCACAAACCTGTACAAAAGTGTGTCCACCTGCATTTCATAGCAAATGCAACATTTGCGTTTCTTTGTTGCCCAATCAAGTGAAGTATTTCCCATCCCGCGTACTGTAATAACAATGTCAATGTCATTTTCAAATGATGAAGATTAAAGAAAAAAGAAGAAATTCAAAAGGCAGTGTCCCCAAGCTCACCAGGAAGAACTTCCTGCTGATTGGATTGGTTGAATTTCATTTGCATGTCCATGCAACTCTGTACTGATTTTCTCAGCTCAGAAATCTCATGATGCAGTTGTTCTATCTGCTCTCTTAAATCATATATGAGTTCCGTTTCCTGCAAGTAGGTAAAGAAAGTTTAGTCCATTGAACAGGAACTGAGTTAATCTCAACCAAGATCGGTATAGGTTGATTAAGTAAAACTTACGATTGAAAGACGGTGTGTAGAGGAAGAGGACTGTCGACTATCCTGATAGCCAGCTTGAGATTGTAAAGGTCGAGGTGACGATACAGATATCACTGGATCAGAATCATCTCCAACTTCATGATCTCGATATCTCCAAGGAGAAGTAATTTGTGTTGATGCTGAGGATTGATAAAATAAATCACTTGCTTCGTTCAACTGATGACTTATTTGACTCCGTTCTTCTTCTTCTGCTTCATCTTCCTCCTCTTCTTGTTCATTGCCTTCTTCACCATCTCCTTCTCGTTGTTCTATCTCTTCTTCTTCTTCTTCTACAACTTGTTCATCTACTTGTTCTACCTGATGTCCTTCTGCTTGTTCTTCTTCTTGACTGACTGCCGGATGCATATGTCTTTGTGAGCGAGACAACAGCAATTCGCTTATTCTCTCTTGAGTAATCTCTTCTTCTTCTTGATAGCCTTCTAGTTCTGTTTGTCTTTGTACACGAGAAGTCATCAACTGGTCCATTGTCTCGCGGAAGTCACTGGTTAAAAAAGATGATACTCTTCTACTGCGTGCACAAAATTAGCAATTCAAGTTATTAAGATAAATGATTAAAACCCTATTGTTTCTGAAAGTTGTTATCTTCTAATTCAAACAGTTTTTGAGTAATGAGGACATAACTTTATTGCCACATAATTCATCCGTTTATGCTACAGAAAAGTTTTCACGCATTCAAATAAATTAATAAAATGTAAATGTGTTATGATTTTGAATAGCTGTTTTAGCAATACATAATATTTGATTTTTCTCTGGACCTCGTTTTCTGTTTTTTATTATTTTCATTTGCTACAAGAATCATATCATTTACAGGAAATAAGTGTATACTGAAATTCACACCTTTGTCAAACACACCAAGAACCTTTTCAACTTTTCAACTCTTGCCATAAAAAGACTTGTTTTTGGTTGATTGAGTTTTTTGTGTATGTGTACGCGTGCACATTCATAACAGGGGAAGAAATAAGGAATTGTAATAAAATCCAGTATACCTTTCAAGCAGTTGGCGTATCTCCTCATTTGAGCTCCCACTAAACATTTCCCGGTACCATGTTTGTCTCCGATCTTCCCAATAACTTCGTGGGCGAGATATTCCACTAATCCAGTCATAATTGGTTTCAACAAAATAGTCCTGGTCATAGGTCTCTTCTTCTAGCTCATTCTCGTCCCAATCATCCAAGGATGCTGCTATTTCTGCAGTTTCCTGTGAATCAAGATAGAGCTGCTGCTGGTCATTGACGTCTTGTTTGTTTACCATTTCATTCTCACTCCGATCATCCAAGGGTGCTGTTGATTCTGATATTCCTTGTGAGTTAGCATTTACGTGCTGCTGGCGATTGGTTTCTTGGTATTGTGCTATCTCACTTCTACCATCTAACAACATTGTACTTTCAGACACTCCTTGTGGGTCAAGAAAGGTAGCACGCGGATCCATTTCTTGCTGTGCAACATCAGTTTTTGGACTGGATAATTTTTTATGAACCTCACTTATTTGAGGTTCTTGCTGCGTGACATTAGTTCTTGGACTGGATAATTTCTGATGATCTTCACTTATTTGAGGCACAGAATTCTCAGCTGGGGCCGTACTCTTTCTTCGAGCAGTAGTAACTTCCTGATGATCTTCGCTAATTTGAGGTTCTAGCTGTATGACATCAGTTCTTGGACTGGATAATTTCTGATGATCTTCATTTATTCTAGGCACAGAATTCTCTGTTGGGGTTGTACTCTTTCTTCCAGCAGTGATAACTTCCTGATGTTGACTAACTTCACTTAGCTGACTGGCAGTGGAAGAATTCTGTAAATGTACTGTGTTATTTGCCATATCTGTATGGGAGCTTTTTGAAGTACTTGCATCATTTAGGGCGGTGACTCCACGATCAACACCTGTGCTAAATTTCTCCCTGCAATTGTTGGACATCAAAGTTAATTAATAATCACTAGCAAATAAATTTTTCCATTATATAATAATGCTGAATAAAATCACAACAACAGGTTCAACTAAAACTTGCTAAAACATTTTGATCAAACTCTGAAAGACTCTATTGGATACTAGATCCAATTTCAAACAATTGAAAAGAGATTTTATGTCCATAGCCAAACTACTAAAGTCTTCCCTATATTCTGGCCTGCTACAAACAATGAACCAAAAGAAGGAATTTTATTGATTCTAGCATTATATTTCATTTAATCTGCATTTGTGATTCCTTCCCAGTTATAGGCCAATAAAAAATCTTCCATCTTCGTTATGTAAATGACTCTTTTTGAGTAGTTTATTACTGTTGTATGCAAATTACTGCTGTATTAAATCCTACACAATGTTAATGGTTTCTGGAGACCAAAACTAGTTAAAGATTTTATACTATGTACCTGAGATGCATGATTGTCCCTCGTGATAACCGGTTCAACGGAGATTCAGCTGATTTAGGGCTTCGTTGTTCTTGAATTGCCTTGCCACGCTGTAGACATCTAAGCCGAAGCATTGACTGCATATCAATCACACAGAACATCAGTTAAAATCTGTTTTTAAAATTAAGTACTTAATACATTGTAGCATTCAGAATTTTACCTGAATTCGACCACGTTGGGGGAATTTTGAAACTGCTTGACGCTCTACCAGTAAATCAAGCTCCCTATGTCGGTCGCGCTCAAGGTGCATAAGCAAATCAGCAAACGCTTGCCGCCCTCTAATCTTTGGCGAACATATAACTCGTGAAAAGCCTCTTTGCTCTCTTTGCTCAGCTTGATCCCCCACACGCTCCCTTGATGGTGACTCACTTCCATAAGTACCCATCTCATGATCATTATCATCACTACCATTTGTCAGTCTCTTGATTATATCTGCAATTCTAACTCTTTCTCTTTCTCCAGCATCGGAATTTGAGAAAGTTGGTTGGTCACTGTGTGCAGTTCTATCAGAATGAGACTCCCAATCCGCAAAAGAATCTTCGTTGTTATTAGGCGGAGTATCATATCCCTCATCATCGGAATCAATTACTTCAGATTCTCTTGATGATTCTTCAACATTGTCATTGCTGCTACATCCTGAACTTGTTCTGCTCGAGCTTGATACCGGGCTGTTGTTATTGTTCATGCTGTTTGATCGAGTTAGCCTTGCTTCCCATATCTGAACAAGCGAAGACGCTCCGAGATTCCCAACAGCAGGCGAATTCTTCGATTCAGCCGGCGAGTTTTGGGAGTTCTCTCTTTCTGACGATGTGTTTGAAGTTGAAGTTGGAGCCAAGAGCTCTGCCTCTTGGCTCTGTTTCTCAATTGTTGACACCATTTCTCTTGCTTGTTTCGCCGCCCATCTATCCAAATTCTGTGACTTTCTGGAGCTTATAATCGAAGAATCATCATCACTTGACTTGTTTTCATTGCTTTTGTTATGATTATTACTCAAGAACATCAGGTTTCGATCATGCCCATTATTATTATTATAATTATAATTATTATTATTACCATTCCTCTGTTCTTTACCAACCTCGTGAACTTGCTGTTGCTTCTGAGAATTCTCATCGGAAGAAACAGAAATACAATTCTGAAAATGATCGCTCACCAACTCTTTCAGATTCTTCTGAAAAGTAGCGGTTCTCCCATTGCTCTCTGCATCGGTCTCGCCTGTTACGGTCTTTCAAGACAGAGCCAAATGGAGAAGATGACACGATTTCAACCTCAGAAGACGCCATTTTCGAACCGAAAAAACACAAAATAAACAATAACTAAACAAAACACAAAAACCCTTTTACGTGAAAACAAAAGTGAACAACAATGAAGAAGCCATTGTTGGCCTGGTGAGGAGATTGAAAAAGGGACAATCTCACGCAGAAAATTTGGATCACCCAAGCGGGATGATATGACGTTGTTGAAAGGAATCGAGTTGGTTTAGTTTGTTTCTTTGTTTGTTTTAAGGCTTTCGTATTTTCAACCGCTAGAATTAGCTGAGATTCGTTTTCATTTGATATATTTAGAGAGCCCCCAGTTACAGAGAAGTCTTCTAGGGTTGTATTGTCTTTAAAAATTAAATTAAATAAATAAATAGAGTGAGTGAACAAAACAACTACAAGTGAAAGGGATAGAGGAAGAAGAGGAGCTTTAGTCTGTGTGTGTGTTTTGTGTCGTGGCTATTACTATTAATGGACACAAACTGTAACAGACGTAAGATTCTGAGGGAATTTCTTTCGTATCTTAAATGTGACGAAAACAGCGGGATATCTTTTGGGTCCCAAGGGATATTTACATTGGGATCCTAAATTCTTCAAGTTTTGGTATAAAAACTATATATTTCAAGAAATAGATACTTAAATCCATATATATGAGCACACGGTAAATGATTTAAGAAAAAGGGGAAACAAATCTATCTTATTAGATGAAATATAAATTAAACTCTTTCCTACTAATCTTGAATAATGTCTGGCACCATTCTGTAATCTCTTTTTTTTATAAATTAAATGTCTGTAACTTTTATTATTGTGGCCTCAAAGCATACAGTGAAAAAATAAAATAAATAAATATTCATATAAAAAGAGTTTCAATAAAGCCAACATCTTCTTTCACATTCATTTTCTTTTAATATAACTTAAGGAGAAAAAATGTTATCAAACGACTACTCTTATCTAAGTACAATTTGAATCCTAATTGTTTTGTATTGTTTAAAAAATTTATTAATTGAATTAATTAACACCCACACATTGAATAATTTTGTAAAATAATTTCATAGGATAGCAAAACTCAAAACGTAAATTTTAACAAAATGAAACTTTCTTATAAAGAATTACTTTATTTTTATGTTAAAAGAGTGAATTAATTTTTTATAATGCAATGTTTAATATCGAAAATATTCTTAAATTTCTCTCCAAACATATGAATGATGATAACACTGATATTACTTAGGCTATTCAAGTTAAAATAAGCTCATTATGTCAAAAAGTCTTAGTAGTACGTGAACTAATAGTTTTAACGTATAGGGATTTCAATGCCCATCTCTTAAAACTAGTAGTTTTCTGTATTAAAAGACAAAATTTTGGGGACGTGAACGAAAAAATATCTGAAAGAGTGTGTGCTGTGGGGGGGGGGGGGGGGGGGGGGGGGGGGGGGGGGGGTGGTGTGGGGGAGTTTCGTCTGAGAGACGTTGGATTTTTGAACCGTTGTGAACGTGGGGTCAGGATCATCAATAAAATATAGACTTAGGAAAGTGAAATAAAGAAAAAAAAAGGTCAAAAAGAAATAGTGAATTAGCAACTCTGTACATGCTATATATGTAGTGCCTATTTTTAATAATAATTTTTTGACCATTATATTTTATATTACATACTAATTTAATTTTAAGGGCTTCTTTTTTTGCTGAAAAGTTTTTTAGTTGGGTTAATTTTAAGGGCAGTTAATTGGGTACCGTGTACACATTTTAGTCCAGATTTTAGTCCAATAAAAGACTTCTATTACTAATTAACTAAACTTACTTACCAAATATAGTTATTTAAATAACTAAATGTTTAAAAAAAATACCTTACTCACTTTAATATAGGGTTCTTTCACCACTCTTATCCTCACCTACTTGCCCATTTTTTCTCCTTAGTTTTACTTTTCTTTATATATATATATATATATATAGGACATAAGTGTTTACTTACTAAACAGATTTTGTTACAGTCGTTTTTTTTCATTAGAACAGACACAACAAACTTTTAATTTCATATAGAATTTCACAAATTATATAGCAAATTTCTTTTTTTTTAAAAAAATTATTTAAATTACCTAATAAAAAATTTACTTTCAAATAAGGAAAAATATGCTCTTATAAATAAATAAATATACTTCACAATAGATAAAGAAACTTTGTCTAAAAAAATCTCTACATGTTAATATTCATAACAAAAGTAGTGTTAGGCTTATAAATTTAGCATTCAGTATCTCAATTGATGTGTTAATAATTAATGATTATAATTTTTAAATTTTTATTAATGTGATAAATATATAATATTAATTAATAATAAATATATTAAATATTATATCAATTAGAATTTAAAGTTTGTATCTCAACTATTTAAGTATAGTGTCACGAGTTGAGCATTTGTTATTGATTTAAAAGACTAACATGTTAGATAATGTTGCATTCCTATCTTTATATACTTAAGATCTACCTAATTTTTATTCGATATGGGACCTGATATTCTCCCTCACCCAATCACGTGACGCCCTGGCCACAGTGTGGCTTAAACTTAATGATCAACTGGGCTTGTATTGCGCATCCCCCTAGGGATAGGGGATCTATTATTCACGTGGCAATCTCTATTGAAACTCAAAACACATGATTTTTATGGCCCATTTGGTATGTATTGCTCATTCCTCTTGCGTCATGGAGAACCCATATCCTATGTGATAATCTCCATTGAGTCAATTTTGGAGGTCCACATACGAATAAGAATTCGAATCTGTTCTGATACCACTTGTTATGAACTGAGCGCTTATCATAAATCTAAAAAATTAACCTATTAGGTAATACTGTATTTTCACCCTTATATATCTAAGATTCACCAGATTTACATTTGTGGGATATGACAGTCATAGCATCATTTTTATAATAATAACTATGACAAAATTAATATTTTATTATAAAAAAATAAAATTACCTAAAAATATTTTAATTATATTATAAAATATTATAAAATAAAATTGGTTCTCTTTTTAATAAATTTAAAACATTATCGATACAAACTCTTATTATAATAGATATGAACGAAGTAGATAAGTGAAAATAAAAAATAAACTAAATTAATTATGGAGATAATGTGGAGTATTTTTAATTATAAATTAGTTTGTATACAAATATTTACATGTAGTAATACTCAAATTTAAAATATGTAAATAACTCCCAACTTACATAAGATATTTTTGAAGATCTACATTTATCATTTATCATTGTGACACACATTCATTTTTAGTTTGTTACTTTAACTATGATGTGTTAAATGAAATGGATTAAAAAAATTGGAAAAAGATAGAGAGATTAACTAAGTATTTGGAATAATTTTATTTTAATCAAAAGTTCTTCATTTTTTTTAAGAATATTATTAAAATGAAAAATACATATAGAGGGGGGAAAAAATTTCTCAAATGATATCTTGACTTATTGCAACATCATATGTTGTATGTCAATGACTCAGTTGTCAAACTAAATAATTAATTTTGGTGGGTTAAAATGTTATAATCTCAACTAAGAAAATTATTAAATTTTGTGAAAAGTAGAGGTTAATTTGGCTGCCTCAAAAATGTCTTCTTCTAAGATTTACAGTTCACATTTGACATGTTATAAATATTAAGTTATACGAAACCTATTCCAAGCTATTTTAACCCATCAATCAACTTCGCTGATTTTGGTCAAATTTGACAATTGTGATATTTTATTAAATTTCTATCTAAGGAATTTGACTTGATTAATTCGGGTAACAACTCCTCTTAAAACATTTATCAAATTTAATTGACATTATTTTTTTTTTCCTTTTTGTGAAACAAAGAAAATTTAAGATGACAAGCATGCTATAATTGTTTTTTGGAAGTAATAAAAAATTTGAAATTTGAATTATTGATTGGATCATATTCTATTTTAATATCTTCAATATGTTCTTAATTCAAAAAAATGAGATTTTTTTTATAAAAATAAACATATTTTTAATATGTTCAAATTAATGTCATAAGAAATGCTATATTTAAATGGAAATTATTTTTTGATAATGTTATATATTTTAAATTTGTATGTTAAGTTATATTCTAAATAATATTATATCAAATAATTATTAAGTGTAATGAGTAATTTTAAATTTTATCTATTACTTGAGATACACTTTAGTATAAGTATTAAGTATTATTACTCTCTTTTTTTTTAATAGAAATCATTAGGTGTTTATTTTCAACGAGGGAGGATTCTATACTCATAGTACAAAGGAGTACTTAAAACTTTCAATCTTAAAATTGACGTGAAGAGTTGGCGATCACTAGATTAGTGGGTATTTTTTTTATTTATAAATTTTTACCTTCTATATATAATTTTTTGATTGATCGAAGAAAATTGCAAATGACAACACAATGTGGAAACACAACTAGCTCAAGTAAGCAAATATGATGATGGTTAGAGGTGGGAAATGGACAGGTTTGGCCCACGTTTAATATAAGCCCGGCCTTTATTCAGCTGGCACATGGGTCCAGTTGGACAGATATATGTAGATGTCGACCGATTAGCCCCAATTCTAAGCTGATGGATCCAGGCCTAGCCTATCTGTGCAATCTATGAGCTTCAATTCCTAAGCTTGGATCGGACCTGCACGACCCGACCCGCCAATTTCGGGTAATAACATTAAGGTCCATAATTTTTCATCTTCTTAAGTATGGACATAGTTTATCCATTTATTTTAAATTAGCCCCTGATCCCTCTTTTTTTTTTTTTTTCTTAAAAATCCCTGATAACTGATGACTGTAAAAATAAAAAGAAATGTAATTTATTATTAACTTATATATAATTATATGAATAATATTATACATCTCAAGTTTTTTCTTTTTCAAATAACTTGTTATTTATCTATAAATAATGAGACGATGTAATTAATTATTTTAAAATAATAAATATTTATTATTTAAGAGATTATTTATACATTATTTGAGTTAAAAAAACTTATAAGATTAATTTAAAATGTATTATATAATTGTAAGAATTTTTTTTAAGAAGAATTATCGACCCCCAACTTCAGACTAGAGCTCTAGGATTTTAAGCCATTAGAATTAGGCATGGCACCCTTAGACTTTAACGTGACTTTTAAGAAACTCAGGATGTAATGTATCAATTTAATTATTTTTTTATAGTAATAATTTAATATAATTAGTGGCCATTTGATTTAAGGATAGTAGGGATGATAAAATTTTTCACAGAGTTGGAGCCTTGTGTGGACCTACTCTATATAGGGCAAATTTTGGACTACATTTTTATCATTTTTTTGGAACGGGGTGAGTATGGAGAATTCAATCTATCTCTAAACTAAAATTGAGTTGGGGACAGTGATGGTTTGGTTTCTCCAAATATAACCCGAAAATCTAATTTAATAACACAATTAAAAAAATCTTAATAATAACCTTTGTTTTCTTAAAAATTTAAAACTATTCTTTGTTATTAAAATGAAAAGGAGTTTTTCTTTTTTAATGTTGATAAAATATAAACATTCTAAAATTTTCTTTTTTTTATTAAACCTATTTATTTAGTATTATATAAGAAATTAAACTGAAGAACGAAGAAACTTTCTTGATCATATTTGGTCTCTTATTAAACATTCTACTAATTAATTTATTTATTAAATTGACTTATTATCACATAAGACTTTTAATTAAAAAATGAAAAGTTTACTTGCAGAAGTTTTATGGTGTTGGTATTTCTTCTTTATGAAAATTTTTAATTACCAGAATTTAAAATTTATAAAAAAAAATTAAAATTTCAAGATAATTCATTAGAGATAATTTTATTTTAGTATTTTATGATTGTATGAGAGGAGATATTTGTTTACAAAATTAAATTGATATAAATTAAAGAATATTTTAGAATATTAATAAAATAAACAAGTATAAAGTACCTATGAGATCCCCATCTCTATTTAAAGATTTTTTACTCCAAATTTAAATTACATAAGACAAGTATGGAGAGTCTCGCTCTATGACGTGAGATGAGAAATATAATCCCCACCCCACCCCACCCCAATCCAACCCAACCCAACCCAATCCAACCCGGTCCATTGCGAGCCCTAGAGAATAGCAACCTATTTTATAAAAGGACTAACTATCTCCTTCCTTGAAAAGTTTTGGAAAATGAGGGATCTGGATGTTATCATCCTTGCCAGTTTTACACCAAAGTGAATCGCAGTCGCGGGCACTCGCCCAACACAAGAACCCAAGTGAAAACTTACACAATCTGAGAGAGAGAGAGAGAGAGAGAGAGAGATGGCGTGGAGTGCGACGATGATCGGAGCATTGCTGGGATTGGGAACCCAGATGTACTCAAATGCTCTTCGTAAACTCCCTTATATGAGGCGTATGTTATTCTTCTTCTTCTTTTTCTTTTATTTAAAAACAATTTCATAACGTAAACCCTAATTTTAACTTTCTGTTTGGTTGTGGAATTGGGATTAAGTGATTGATTAATATGTGTGTAGATCCTTGGGAACACGTTTTGGGCATGGGATTGGGAGCTGTGTTTGTGACCCAGCTGGTGAAGTGGGATGCTCAGCTACAGCAAGACCTTGACAAAATGCTCGAGAAGGCCAAGGAAGCTAACGAGCGCCGTTACTTCGGTACTAAGTACTAATTAAAATTATTTCTTCTGTTTTTTCAATTGGGTTTTTGTTTCTGCTTTTGCTTTTTCTAATTCTATTGATAATCCGGGAATATTAGAATAATGAGATTATTAACTGACAAGTTAACATTCTTAGCTTATATACATTAAAGCTGGGAATGGAAGTAATGGATGCACTAGAAAATTGTACCTTTTGATGCTTCGGATGAGGTTTTGCTAACAATTTGAGTGTCAGTGCAATTTGAATTGTTGAGAGAAAGTCTTTGTAGATGGTCATATTTATGATTCTTGACTGCACTGTGCTTTTCTTCAAATAAGAAAAAGATAAAATTATGATAAGAAAATGGAATGTGGTTGATTGTGATTGCTTTCCAAGCGAAGTTGAAGAATGAGCATGTGTTTGGGTACTTACAAGGTGCAGCTGAATTTTGAGCTGGGAATATGCATCCATGGAAAAAGATAATTGATTTCAACTATGAAAATAGTTAGTGATTGTGTTCAGGTTATTTTATAGTGATTTCACTGTAAGTAATGAATTTTCTTTGTGGGTGTCAACTTGCTCTGATTCCCATATAATGTTTTGGCATTTAGCTTCATGTCTAAATATTTGCCTCTTACTCTAGCTTGCATATTAGAATGAGAACAGAATAGGGTTTTGTTTGGAGTACCACGATTAAAAGGGGAAAAATATTGCTTTTTAAGTTGTGGGTAAAGCTACAATTTCCATTTCTGCATGCTCCACTAATATAGCTTCTTCTTTTTCTTTTCTTTCTTTTTTGTGTTTTTGTCTTCATCTTCTACCTTTTCATGAATAAGTTTCTTCAGAAAGAAATTTAAGCGGACGTAATTTGAAGCCTGACCTCACGCTTTCAATGAGTTGGGGTTTCAATCCTTTAGTCTGGTTTTCAGGTAGACTTGAATTATCTCTGTTTCACTTCAACTTCTGTTTTAGACTTGTGACAGGCCTTTGCAACCTCAGACCGCCCAATCATGATATCACTCTATAATATCTATAATACTGTGTTATAAATTTACTTAAAAGTAGAAAATGAATATTCAATTCATAGCAAAGAAAGCCTTAATCTAGAAAGATTTTAGACCTTTTTGTCATTTCTTCTAAATTATTTGACTCTCTCTCAGCCATTTTTCCCTTCATTTGGTTCTTTTACCTCTATATTTGATGGGATGGACACCTCCCTTATAAGCTACTGAACAAATTGTATAAAGGATCATGTTTGTTCCTCAGGAAAATGAAAATTTTCCTTGACCATGGACTTTCTTGCTATGATACTAGTATTGGGTCTCCAACAGGGGTGTTCCTAAACAAAGTGAAATCTTCAAATAATTGAGCATGTATTGCGTTTTCCATTTGACATACCTCTTTGTCTGTTTTGATATAAAAGCCTAGAGAATTTTACCAAATTTTTGCTAAACCCAGGGATGATTCTTTTGGAACTCCAATCAGTTGCCATTGAAATAAAGAATGCAGTCTTCATTACAAAGGCACAGTTGCGATTCAAATAAAATCATTACAAACCGCAATTTTTATTAATTAAAGTTATAAAAGAAAAATGAAAATCATTTAACCACAACTTCTTGAATTTCTTGAACAAGAGAGGAATATCCTCAAATTCTTGAAAGGGAGTGTTCTCTAGCTCGTCGTTAGTGGTTATCCTTTTTCTTAGCAAAAAAAGATTAAAAATCTAAATTTTCCTCCTGAGCATCTTCTGAAAACCTTTTTTTTTTAATCTAGCTTGAAGGATGAATGCATAATACCCACGTGATGAATTGTTTGATGCGGAGCAAAACTCAAGTTGTAACGTCGTGGACATATGATAGCCATGTCTCCAGAGAGAATCAAATTTTCTAGCAACTAACCAAAAATATCTGCCAATATACAAGAATTTTAAAAAACCAAAGCCTTTCTGCCTCCTCTAAATTTACAAAACTTTTCTACATACAAAGAGACACCAAGTGCTGGTATCACCCAACATAGTGCCCCCAAAAGTCTTATACCACAAATTTAATTCTATAGGGCTGAGGAGAAATGGATGACCTATGTTTTCCACCTCATTCTTACCATCATAGAGTAGTAGAGAGGGAATAAATGTTGTATCGAGCTACTGTTTGCACTTTGCTTGGGACCTTTTCCTTCTCTATCATATTAGAGAAACAAAAGAGGAAATTAAGGATTTGACTGTGAAGTTAGAGATTATCTACTATTTCTTATGGAATAATAATGAAGTTAAAAGGAATTACGTAAAAGGTTAAAAATTAGCTAAAAAGGGACCATGAAACCAACATACTAAGTTATGATAAAGAACTTGGCAAGACTAACTGAGTTTGTTCAGTTTGTCTGGTCGTCCAGTCAAAGAATCAAACTGCTTTGTGGTCTGAATTACTAGTTTGACTAGGCAGAACCTAGTCTTATAACTACACTTGCATGTATCCTTGTGTTGTCTGTTCGTTTAAGTGTGTGCATTTTCACAATAATTTATCTCAAAAATTGTGAAACATTGCAAGTGTTCCTTAGTTTTCATGACTATCTTGCAAAATTGAACAATTTGCTTCCAACTACCAAGGGATCAACAGATATCTTTCAAACTTTATTTTGATAGGGCAGTACTCAGAACTATGTTGCACCTCTATCGCTTTGCCCATTAAATATTCTTTATTGTATATCTTGTGAGCTGACTTGCATGATCTACTCAAGTTGCCATAATTCAGCTGGACGAAAGCTATTTGTTCTGTTGCTATTACCTACCATCATTTTTATTAGCAAAAGAAAAAGAAAGTTCACCTACTCTATTGTTGCCTTAACTTGTTTTTCCATCTGTTTGATTTTTTAATTTCATTTGTAGATGATGAATAATGCCCGTGCCCCTGGATTCTGGCATCTTCAGATGAGATTTCCATTTGCGGATATGTGGCCTTCAAAATGATAATGTCATGGCTTCTTACATTCTTTTCCATGTTAAATCTGTTTCTTTGTAAGGAAGTTGGGATTTTTAGCTTTTGGTGGACATAAGGTCTGTGCCACTTTTGTGGGCTGTACAGGCTAATCGCACCATAATAATTTCAAGTAATTGAGCAATTTTTCGTGTCTGTAATATCGTGTTGAATATATCTGACACCTTTAAATAATTCTCTTTGCCTACGCGTTGTTATAGTTTGTGCAGATATAATGGAAGTGCATGAGAGAAAGTTTGAATTTTAGGTGTATGCATAATTGTTTTACGGAAACTGCTCCGTAATTTTTTGTAAATTTTGAAACTAAAATGGTAGTTCTGGCTGTCAAAGCGTCATTGCATCATTCTCTACCCGCACGGTTACAGTTTGGAGTTGGTGTTTCCTTCTAAGATATAATTTTAGGAGATTATCTGTACTATGCAAATATCAAGTTCGTACACCTACGTTCAAAAATTGTTAAAAACATGTATTTGCTTAGCTAAAAACCATTAAAAGAATCAATATACCATGAAAATTATAAGTATAAATTGAAAACCAATTTTTATATACATTTCTTATGATTTTTCAAGGCAACGCATCTTTAGTGGTTTTGGCACATATATTGTAAGTGGATGGTTAAAAAAAGATAAGGAGTTGATACCATTGTGAGAAAAGGAGATGTTCTCTTTTACACGATTCTTGCAGAAAAAAGATATAGTTAATAGAACCCTTCATCACGGAATTGAAAGTTAATAGCAGAAAACTACTATACAAAATAACAAATAACTACCTTATTTTGATATCAAACCTCACTGCTCTGGAAATGTAGTTCCATCAGTTATGTTTAAGGATCTATATGAATCTTGTCGAAGTCCACAATCCTGTTGTTAAATACATTAAGGAGGAGATTACAAACTTGCCGTGATGATGGTCTCTCTTGAGGACTGGTTTTTGTACATTGCAATGCTATTTCAAGCACTTGGTACGCTGCACATTCTTCTCCAGGTAAGAGCGGTTTCATTTGATCATCGAGCAACTCCTCCCGAGGAGGGCCTGACATCTCAATACGAGTCTCCACCCATCTCACCATGTCCATTTCCATGCCAAAGGTTTCATCTGTTGGCATTTTTCCACTAACAAGCTCCATCAACACAATCCCCATGCTGTAAACATCGCTTTTCTCTGTTGGTTTTAGTGAATAAGCATATTCTGAAAGCAGGATGAAATGATTGTTAGAACCATTATGATTTGATAAACTCAGAACTAATATTCAAAGCAGTAACTGTTTTGTTACCAGGAGCGATGTAACCATAAGAACCAGCAAACCACATATTTGACTCTGTGTTCGAGTCATAATTCTCACTAAGAGCTTTTGCCAGCCCGAAATCCCCAAGATGTGCCTCCATGTTGGAATCAAGCAACACATTGCTCGATTTGATGTCCCTGTGAACAATCTTGGGTACACAATCATGGTGGAGGTATTCCACTCCCTGAGCCAATCCCATTGCTATCTTTAACCTTGCCTCCCAATCGAGGCTCTTCTTCTTGATATTTGCTGGTTGTTTGTGCAGCCAATCCCACACACTTCCATTCTCCATGTACTCGTATATCAACAGATTCGAACCTGCTCCTTTGTTGCTACAATACCCCATCAACTTGACTAGATGCCTGTGCCGTATCCTTCCCAGTGTCTTAACTTCTCTGGTGAAGCTTTTATTCAATAGAAAATCGTCTTTACAAGAAATTTTTTTGACTGCTATTGTTGTTCCATCAGGCAATTCAGCTTTGTAAATCATTCCAGATCCTCCAGAGCCAATTATGAACTCATCACTGAGATTATTTGTGGCTTGCATGATGTCTTCCCTTCTGAAATCTCGCTTTGCAGCTTGGAAGAGAAGTCTTCGCTGTGCTTGAGAAGAACTGGAAGAGTACGTGCAGTTCACTTCACTGCTCTTTTTGAGAAACTCTCGCTTGCGTTTGTAGAAGAGGGCAACTACAAATATCAGCAGAGTGATTGCAGCTAATGTTGAAATTACTGAGATTACCACCACTAGAGTTTCACTTATGGTGGATGGTCGATTGTTGGACAAAGAGCCATTGCAGCGATCAAGAGGGCTACCACAGAGACGTTGATTGCCTTCAAATGCTTCTGCAGGCCAGTTAGAGAACTGCTTGCTCAATTTGCCTTGAAGATTGTTGTAAGACAGATTAAGTTTGCCCAAACTACTCATCTCAGCAACTAGTGGGGGGATCTCTCCACCAAGATGATTGTGAGAAAGGTCAAGAACTTCAAGCTTGGACAGAGTGCCAATAGAAGGCGGGATTTGGCCAGTGAGATTGTTATAGCCCAGGTCTAAAATGCTTTGAAGATTCTGAAGTTTCCCAAGTTCAGAAGGTATTTCGCCATTCAAGCTGTTATGCGAAAGTCGAAGCTCATACAGCTTGCTTAGCTTGCCTATGGTAGGGGGAATTGGTCCGGAAAATAAGTTTCTATTAAGGTTTAAAACATTGAGTGATGCCAGATTACCGACTTCTTCGGGAAGAGTTCCATTAAGCAAATTGCCATCAAGAGAAACCACAAGCAACTTGGAACAATTGAATAATTCTCTAGGAAGAGGCCCAACAAATTGATTGGACGAAAGCTTAAGCTCTCCCAAATGTGGCAAACTTCCAAGCCACGAGGGTATTGGCCCCAAAAGAAGGTTGTTGTTGAGATCAATATGGCTCAGTTTCTTGCACAACAAAATCTGAGCAGGTATTGGTCCAGTGAGGGAATTTCCTGAGAGGTCTAACAGAGACAATTCATGGATTTTTCCCAGTGTCCATGGGATTTTTCCACTAAATTTGTTGTTTCCTAACCTGAGCCTCTCAAGATAAGGCGAATTTCCCAACTGGGGAGGAATCTCATGATCAAATTCATTGTTTGTGACGTCAAAAGAAAGAAAAGAATGGGAACTACACAATGCAGCAATGTTACCATTCAGTCTATTTCCGGAGAGATTAATTCTTGTCAGGTTTGCTAGATTGATCAGTGAACCTGGAAGATTACCTTCAAGGGAATTGTTGTAAAGCATGAGCTGCTCCAGAGATTGCAAGAACCCGAAACTCTCCGGAATCCCGCCAGAAAGAATATTATCTGCCAAATCCAGAATAGTTAGTTGATGACAGTTACCCAAACTGGCGGGAATTTGGCCAAGAAGTTCATTTTCCCTCGAGTGAAGCAATTTCAAATCCTTTAGCCTCCCAATAGTGATGGGAATCTCCCCACTGAAACGATTCCCAAAGAAATCAATCATCTTCAAGCTTGAACAATTGCCAATCTCTGAAGGGATATTTCCAGATAGCTGATTGTCATAGAGATACAGAAGCTCAAGCTTTCCGAGCATTCCAATCTCTACAGGCAGGCTGCCATGTAAATTGTTATGAAACAGAGCCAGTTCCTGTAGATTGCTGAGATTGGCTATGAATGGAGAAATTGAACCCTCCAAGCTATTGTTATGGAGGTAGAGGTAAGTCAAGCCAACCAACTGGAAAAGCTCAACTGGGATTGATCCGTTGAGTGTATTGTTGGACAAATCAATTTGCTTTAGTGATTGACACTGACTCAATTCAGCAGGAATTTCCCCAGAAAGCTGAATTTCTGATAGAATCAAATGCTCCAAACTGGTCGCATTTGAACAAATTCTTCTGGGAATTGAACCTGAAAGATTATTGTATGCTAAAACCAAATAATTAAGCTGACCCATGTTGCCAAACTCCTCCGGAATTCCTCCAGTGAGCCTGTTCAACGACAAATCAAGATTCTGAAGGTTAGCCATCTTGGCAAATGACCTCGGGATTGCACCTTCAAGCTTGTTCCCCATGAAGTTCAAATAACTGAGTTGACTCAGTTCACCAAGTTCACTCGGTATCTCCCCGGAGAGACTATTGTTTCCCAGGTTAAGCAACTGAAGATCTTGCAAACGACCCAATTCAGCTGGGATGGATCCATTTAGATTGTTTTCAGCTGCAGTGAAGATGGACAAGCTCGAACAATTTCCCAACTCAGCAGGAACCGGTCCCTGGAGCTGATTCTCCTGCAATATTAAATTCTCCAGTTGACTAAGTTGCCCGAGTTGCGGCGGTATTGGACCACTGAGACTGCATGAAGCTAAACCGAGAGTGACCAAGTTGACAAGACCACCAAACGAGGATGGAATGGGACCACTGAGCCGATTATCACCAATTCTCATGACTCGGAGACTCGTGACTGAGCCGAGCTGAGTTGGGATCCTACCAGTGAGTTGGTTGGAGAAAAGGAGCAAAGATTCCAATGAAGTAAGGTTTGAGAGAGCAGTTGGGATGGGACCCGTGAGACTGTTAGAAGAAAGATCAAGGTGGATTAGGTTTTGTAAACGGCCAAGTGAAGGAGATATTGACCCGCCGATTGAGGAGCCGGAAAGGTTGAGACTCACTACATGGACCGAGTTATCCACCGAGTTCAACCCGCATGATACTCCTCTCCAAGTACAGAAATTTGGGTTGCTTTCATTCCAATCACGCAACACATTTTCTGTGTCCATGAACGAGCTCTTCACTTCCAAAAGAACCGATAACTCTCCATCTTTGCATATAAAACCAGGTAAGAGACACATAAAAATAAGAATAATAACTTCTAAAACTTGTTTAGACATCATTGTTACTGCTCAAAAGGAAGCAACTATCTGACTTTTTCGATGGCTTTTGAGCTGCAAGAAGAAGAAATTTTTGTTATTTAAGAGGTTTGAGGCAGTTGTTGCATGGCGAGATATTGCATGGATAGGTGAGTTTTGGTGAAGGAGCAGCAGCAGCAGGCATTAAAAACAAGGTTGTTGATTATATTGGGGACTGAGAAGAATACTGTATCGGCAAAAAATTGATTTGTTGTGGCGTTGGGAAGATGATTATTAGTATTTGCAGAGTGGCCTTAAACTGAGCGACATTGGCAAAGATCGAAGAGATAAGAAAGAGGGACAGAGCTTGTTCCTGTGAATAAATAAAGAGCACAAACTTGTGTCAGTAGATGCAGAAATTTGCCATAAATGGCGACCGCTTAGATACAACTGTTGTATTGATCGAGCTTGTAGATAGACAAACAATGCCAATACTCGATAGTCTTAAATGCATGCAGTATTATTGGTGGCTGATATTGAGAATTAGGTCAAAATGGGTCAGAGAAAGAACATAAAAGTTGAAGAATTAATGTCCAAAAAAAATAAATAAATAAAGTTTGGGATATGGCCTATGGGGGTTCACATGGAGAAGATACAGAAACAATTGTTGGGGTTTGATGGTTGTGGGTTTGCTTGTTATTGGTGTGTTAGCTCAATGTGACTTCAAACCCTATAAACGAAAGTGAGCAGTTCAATTTCTATTTATGAAAAATATGCAAACGTCGACGCTTAAAAACGAGCGTTCCATATTAGTTCATTGGAATAAATCATTTAGTAATATTATGTTAATGTATGTAACTTATTTGTTGTAATTATTAAAATAAATAATAAATTTATATCAGATCATTGGAAAGATCATATGGTACAACTAAAATTTTTATTTAGAGGTTATTAATAAACAAGTCCAAGAAAAGGTACTTAATTCTTAATAATACATATATTAGCTTTACCTTGTTTACTTTGTTTTAAATATTCAATTTAAGAGTAATGGTATATTTTTTAAGTAGTATTTTAATTTTTTTATCATAAATAATATATTTAATAATTATTAGATAGTAAAATAGTACAACTTAAAAAAAAATTATCTATTTTATTATTTAATAATTATTTAATATATTATTTAAAATAATAATAAAATTTGTTGGATTATTCTTCAACCTAATTTTGATTCTTTTGAAGCTTTTACAAAGTCAAAGAAGCGCCCACAAACTCTTGTCATTCCCCACGTACGCAACAAATTTCCAAAGCAGAATAAATATTTATATTCTCGTTAATTAATTCAAAGCTTGAATATCAATATATTCTTGAATATTATTTTAAACCATTAATTATTGCTATTAATTGTTGTTATTGGGTTGAGCTACCAAATCCTGATGTCCCTTTGTGTGGCCTCACATTTTGCTTTAGTTGCATTGTAGTAACCCTTATCTTATTCGAGATATTTATATTAATAAGTTTACTTGTAATTATTGTTTCTCATCTCTTCCTCTATCAAACAAATCAAACCTACCTCAAGAAAATTAAAGAGAGAAGTTATTTCCTCTTAATCCATTGAAGTGTGTCTCAATAGCTATACTTTTGTATATCAGCATATAGTATTGGATTATAAAAAATCCAAAAGTAATACTTAAGGAGATAGTTTAATTAGTTAAATCTCTTACATTAATGTCTCAAATAGATATAATTTTGTATATCAATACGTTTGTTTTTCTATCAGTGGTGAATCTAGAGTCCAAATTATGGGGGCTAAAATGGTTAACATAAAAAAATTAGAGGGGCAAAACTTATAATAAGAGGGATTAAAAATTAAAATTTATAAAGATCAAAGTCTAAAACTATCTATTTTAAAATATATAAAAAATATGAATAAATGCTTGTAAAAAAATTATTAAAATTTTTGCTGAGGCCAACCCCCTTTCATCTCCTTGTAATTTCTATTTAACTTCAAAAATATAACAATTAAATATGTATTAAGAAACACTTTTGCAGTTTCAATTGTATACCAATTAGTATTAAATTAGTATAACTTTAAAATTAAGGTGAGTTTACTTGACAACTATTTAATAAAGAATACTTACATAAAAGCTAAAACTTTTTGCATGGTTAGTTTAGTGTACCAAGGAAGATAGGTTAGAAATTAGTAGTAAGTTTAATACGAGGCGTTTACTTGAAGGACCGGTCTATCATTCATTTTAGATTATTACAATTTTAAATTTCCTTCAACAAAAAGTGAAACAAATAATTAAAATGACATTGACAAAGAAAAAAAAAAGTTCTTTTCCTGATGTACTTACATACTTACAAAATTAGACACATAATGTTTGAATTACATGCGCAAATTGACCAATAAAGAGAAGTTCAAATAATTAATTAATCTCATAAAATTGTTTAATATAATTTAATTATTTGAACTTGAAAACGACCTCAATGGACGTAACGATATAATTTTAAGCTTGCAAGTGCAAGCCATGCATTTGAAAGTGCAGTGCCTTTTACAATATTAAAATATCGATTTGGTCCTTCTTGTTTTCAATTTTTGTTCTTTTGACTTTTTGAATTTATGAGATCAGTGGTGTTTATAAAGAACTCTCTAACAGTCAAATGAATTAAAGAATTTTTAAATGGAAATATAAAATTTCCCTTTTCTATATATACTGTTAGGATTTTTCACCCGTAAATAATTAAAAATATAGAATAAAAAATATTAATGAAAAAAAAAATACAATCAAAATATACAAGACAAGATTTATGTGTGTCATCTATTAAAAGCATACGAGATACATTTGTTTTAAATTAAATTTTTTTTTTGGCATCATTTCCAAATATTACTGTTTCAAACAGGACTCTTTTAATCTTAGTAACATTTCTACTTCTTCAAGTGGACGCATAGCCAGATAAAGAGTGGTTACATTTTTCAAATATGAAAGCTAAAGGTCTTTTTTTTTTCCCTCTAACGCTTTCCCTTGTGATTTTTAAAATAGAAAAACCTTAGAAATCTTATTTCTACCTTCATCCTGGAGACTCTTTTTAAAATCTCCAACACATCCAAAAGCAAATTATGTAAAAATAGTGAGAAGTCTAAACTCTCTTTTAATACAGGAACTAAAATCTGCGTTTCAGATTCCTAAAGAAGTTAATATTCGAATTCTTCCTACTAGTGACCCTTATCAAGAGTTAAGGACTGTTAGACTAGAAGAGTTACCTTTATTTCGGGAACATCTCTTGTGTTTCCATTTTTCAATTCCTCCCATTATCTATGAATTCTTGCATGTGCTGGGGCTTCCCTCTTTAGATCCACCTGAATGAATTCCACCTTTTGTAAGACGTGATTCTAAACCATATAAATCACTCGCATTATAGGCTCATGCTATACGATATCTTCTTGAGTTATAATCTCATTTGCGCAAAAATAAATTATTTTTGGTTCCCAAAAGATGAGAATAGGCTATTTGTCAATTTTAAAGATAAAAAAGCCAAGTTTAAAAAGAGTATGGTGGTGATCAATGGAGACTAAAAGAGGTTGAGGTATCTTGGCGAAGTAAATACCTAATTTGAGGAGTATAATTGGAAGACCAACCTCACTTTTTCTTTCATCCTAGGGAGGAAAAGATTCTTAGAAAATTTCTTTTGGAATGAGGTAATCTCACATGAGCATTTACATCAGACGGAGTTGCTATTGAAGTATGCTCGACTTCCAAAGGTGTGCCATCTCCCCTGCACCTTCACTATAGAGAAAGGATTATAGACTTTGACTCCTTGGGATTTAAGTATTGCAGTGGACACCCTGTCCTTCAACGACGGATATTTTCAGAACCATGTTTTGTACTATGATATTATGTCTTCAAATGTCTTGCTTCCTTAGAAGGATATCCAAGATGGTGAGAAAATTTTTGCCCATACACTTATAAGGGGTTCTTTTCTAATATCATTGAGTTTCAAAATAATTACTTTCGTATGTCACATTCTTTGTTTTTGGTGGTTACCAACTTATTATACTTTATGCAGCTACAACTATGGAAGCTGTTCGAGTTTCTACAAAAGCTAAGATTCTGGATTTTACTTTGGTGATGCTTTCTTGGGTATTGAAAACTTTCTCAATGTAGATGAGAGTTTGAGGATGACTTTAAAGCCCTAAAACTAGTTCATCAAAATCTAGAGGTTCTAGAGGTAGGTACATTGTTTACTACTTCTAGGTTGCTAGCTACTTATCTTGTTTCCTTTATGATTTTCACTTCCTAGAGGCGTATTAATATTGTTGAGGTGCTAGCTCCTTCTCCAGTAGAAGTTGGTGTTGTGTGATTTCTATAACACAAACTAATGTAAGTATACGTTATCGCAATAAGTAATATATAATGAGTAGAGTGTCGATCCCACGAAAAATTGTTATTACTACTTGCTAAGTACTAAAATTGTGTCCTCTTACTCTTATTCAAGCTATTGACAATTTAATGGTTTTGATATCTAAACTAACTAAACAAAAAATAATAATAATTACAAGAATTAAGCAATGAGAGCAAACGTGATAGCGCAAATACTCAAATACATAGGATTACAATAATCCCTCAATACTTCACTTGAATTCAATTACTTCCCTTAAAACTATCAATATGAATGTTAACCAAGAACCCTAATATCCTCATAAGCCTCTTTCGATGGTCAAGTGAGTATATCTCATTCAATTAATCATCAATATTCCTATGATAATCAAATTGAAATAAAATTCATTAAGTTCAAGTTCTCTAAATGGTTATATATGCCATATGAGTATATTTCTTTCTCTTATGAAACTTATGCTTTTACACAATGATCATACATCAATTTATTGATGGCCAACACAAAATTTCCTTTTCCAAGTTTATTAAGGTTTCCTAATCAATCTAATACATTGTCATGTAATTAAAAGCATTAAGCATGGAACAAATTAAACAATTTAATACCAATATGACAAATAAGAAAAAATAATCAATCCAAGCTACATATGAGTTCACATTGTAATCCTAGCAAAAAACTTAATTCATAATTGAAAACATAAGTTTAGAGCATCTAACAACATCGGTATACATGCTAGAATCAACAACAAATACGAAATTGAAGAGAAGAAGAAATTTTCTTTGATGCAATAGTGATGTTCTTCCTTTAAAATGCAGAAATTCTTCTCCTTCCTCTTGATTCTTACTTCTTGTTGTTGATTTTTGCTTCCAAGACCTAAATGAAGTGTTAATTTTTGTGGTCTCTACTACCTACTCTTCTTGGCTCAACAATGGACGTTTATATAGATTTAGAGTTGCAAAAATAAGACAAAAATGCCCAGTATCTAGCGCCGCGACATTCGGATTTAATGCTGCGGTGTAGAGCTTCTGATGTGCACTCTCCGACACTCCACTGTAGCATACTGTAGCGGGGTGAACAATGAACTTAGGTACTGTTCATCCACGCTGTTTACAATTTTTGCATTTTAGTCCGTTCTCGGATTCTCATCTTAAATAGCTCCGTTTGCATCTGATTTTTGGTATTTTTGCTCCGATAGTGCTTAAAACACATTAATATGCATAAATAGCCAAATTATTTTGATAAATTGAACAAACATCAAGTTTAGGAGAATAAAATATTTTATGCAATTACGCCCTATCAGTTGGTTCTAAAATTCTAGCTATGTAAGCAACTATTCCTCTGGCTATTTCTGCTTATGAGAAAAATATGAGTAACTTCTATTGGTTTCTCTTTTAATTTGATTTATCAACATATAGAGTCTCATTTCATACTTTTTCTTATTTGGAAAATTCCAAGCCTTTATGGAGGGCCTTTTAAGAGTAGTATCAAGCTTCTAGTAGTAGAGTGCAAAGAAACCAAGTACCTAGAAAATAAAAAGGTAAGGGTTTGAAAGTGCACCTGGAAGCACAAATGCTTCCATAGCTTCCAAGAGGCAAAGGATTGAGCTTCCATTTGAGGTTCTTGGGAGTTGAGAGCCTTTTCCAACCTAGATGAGATTAAGGGTTGAGCCTCCTAAGATTTCTGAAGCTATGTCAAAGGTTCCTAAAATTATGTTAGAGGTTCCTTAGGATTTGTCGGAGTTCGTTAGTAAGGGGGTTCTAGCTTCAGGATTGAGGTCAGCTCCACCAGTTGGATGAAGGGAGGTCCCCATTCTGAGGTTCCTAGGGTGTTTTCTTTCAATCCTAGTCCAAAGTCGTTTGTTTCTTTGGTTAATATTTTCTACTTATGATTTTATTTCTATCATTTCTAGTTTCTTATACTAACTCTTAATGGTTCTATTTTACAGAGGATTTGATTGAGATTAGAAATGATTCTAAGGATCTTACTCCCATTAAAATAGAAGTGAAAAGAGGGAGTGAGAGTAAATTGGTGAGTGTTAGCAGTAGTGTGGAGAGGGGGCAAAGTTCCAAGCAAAAATATTTTCCATTGCATTTACCTCTGCATTGTTCAAGAAGGGAAGAGGATGAATTTGCTTCCCGATTTTGGAAAGAAAAATTCAAGAATGTGGCAAGGCTTTTTGCAGATGGATGAAGAGAGTGCATTAACCGTTATGGAAAGGCTATTTACATGCTAAAAACATAGTTTTTCTTCCCAAAATGACTGTTAGGGATTGAGAGTTGAAGATTTCTTCTTCCTTATTAATGGTAAAGATCCTATAACTAACTTGATTTGATTTGTATAAGTATCATTTCCTAGATTATTTTTATTTGACAGACCTTGAAGGATAGTCTTTGCATAGCTGAGGCTTATCAGGATGATTTTTAAGCTTTTGTGGAAATGTTGAAGGGATAATTAGAGAAACAATCTGAAGAGAAAGTGTATTTATAAGGGCAAAAATTTCTCTTGGAGGTTGACCTCAAGATGATGGAAGAGGATAATCGATAATTGAGGGCTAATGCTATAGATGTATAAACAGTGGTCGAGCTATGACAGTCTGCTGAGGTCTTAAATAAGAAATTGAGGGAAGTCACGCAAGCCAATGAAGATCTACTTAGGGAGAGGGTTAATATGCAGGACTCCTTGAGGGCTAATATATTAGTATGTCCTTTTTAGAGGGCGAATGTGGAGAACATAAGGCAGAGCAAGGACACTATAGAGAGTGAAGTAGAGGATCTAAGATAGGAAAAGGACACTCTGGAAAGTACCATTTATCAACTTCAGAAGCAAGTGTCAATGAAAAATTTCAAACTAAGAAGGAAGCATGGCGAGATATAGACGACCAGTCATAGTGCTTCCTTATGTGATGATCTGTTCGAGGCTTCAGAGTCATGAGCAATCGAGCTAGAGGGAATGGTAGAGGAGCTGAGGGCTACTTTCCCAACAAGTGTTTACTACTGCCAAGTCTCAGATGAAAACCTTAGAGAATCAATAGAAGAAGCATCTAGAGGTTGCCAAGAATGTATTCAGTTGTAAAGTTCTGGTGTGTCAACTTAGAGTTTCAGATGCAGCTTTTGATTTACAAGTGATTTTGTTGCTTACCGAGAGATGCCAAAGGATTTTAATGCTGAGTGCGATTAGTATTGTGGTTGGTCTACAAGGCATTACAAAGATGAGTCCCAACTGATCAACTACGATTCAGCTATGAGGGACCCTCAGAGGCCGATCTTGATTTTGTTGACTCCCGATGTGGTATTCTGATGATAGTGCTTGATTTCCCCTATAATCTTTGCTTATTTTTGAAACTTTTATACATTCACAACAATTGTTTATATTTATATTTATTAATGGAAAGAAATTTTGGCTAATTGATTTTGTTTACAAGTATTGCTTCCATGTCAAATATTATTTCTATGTGTTTATGGGGAAAATTTTTCTAAGTGTTAATTCCTATGGTAAACTTCAGTATATGTGATAAAAATTTGACCAAGTGTTATTTCATAAATATTTGGATAAAATTTGATATGTTGAATAAGATTAAGTGATACTTCCTAGTTTTTCTTTGATCTTTATGATACCTATACTCTGATAATGAATTATGTTGATTTTTACTAAGACGTGACCATAAATGAGGTTTTGTGCTCCAAAGAGTGGTAGCTAATAGCCATCAAAGTCTTTTGGTTACTGTGATTCTAATTAGTGAAGTGTCTATGTGCTTCTTTGAGGAAGTCATTTTTGTTATCGTACTTTTGATTAGGGAAGTATTTTTGTACTTCCTTGGAAAAGACTTTTTAACTTTTATTCTTCCTTTGGGGAAGTTTTTTTTTTTACTTTTGTGCTTTCTTAGGGAAGTTTTTTTTGTGTTTCCTTGGGGAAGCCTTTTTTTGAATTTTTGTCCTTCTTTTAGGAAGTTTTTTTTATGTTCTGTGCTTCTTCAGGGAAGTCTTTTTTGTATTTCCTTGGGGAAGACTTTTGAATTTTATTTTTTCTTAGGAAGACTTTTGCATTTTATGATTCTTTGGGGAAGACTTTTTTACTTCATCAGGGAATTTTGTGCTTAATTAGGAAAGACTTTTTTTTTCTTTATCGAGAAAGACTTTTGCATGTGCTTCCTTAGGGAAGACTTTTGAATTTTATACTTCTTTGGGAAAGACGTTTTTGAATTTTATGCTTTCTTGAAGAAGACTTTGAATTTTATTCCTTCAGTAAAAGAGGACTATTCTGATATTGTACCTCCGGTTAAGAAAGGATTTTTGATGTTGTTACTTTATGAGGAAGAAAGGCTTATAGGAATTTTTCTCTTTCATAGAAAGTTTTGATGAGAAAATTGGAATCATGAAATATTTGTTATTGCAATATGAATAATAAATTGAATTTGAACTTGAAATTGAAAAAAGTCTTACATATAGAACTTTTTAAGCTTGAATATGTTCTAGAGGGTGGGGATGGGTTCCCTTTCCATTGTCTGTAGTAGAAAAGCACTTCAGTCCAACTTTTTGATGACTTTGTATGGCCCTTCCTATGTTTCGATCATTTTTCCGTTATTTCATTCTCTATTGGTGTTGAGTGCTTCCTTTAATACTAGGATACCCTTGTTGATTTTCCTCATTTAGATTTGATTATCATACTATTTCTTTATTCGCCTCTTGTAAACTATAGTATAGATGTTGAGATATTTTAAGCTTCACTAATAAGGTATTTTTCTAAGAAAAATGCCTTATTGTTTAGTTTTAGTTGTACTAACTTGGTTCTCAATGTAGGAATGAAAGTTTCAATCATGAATATGATTCTGTTTGTAACTTCAGCTTGTTAGTTGCCTTGGGGATAGTTATGGGAAGAAAAAGTTTATTGTATCTTGAACTTGTTGCAGAAGAAAGTGATGACTGAGCTGATGAATTGCCTTTTGTGGTTGAAGAATAGTATCTGCAACATCTCATATCTTTTAACATGTACACAATCATATACATAAACCCTAAAATACGCTAATAGTGGTATCAGAGCATGTTTATTGTGTTTCTGGGTTGTTGGAGTATTATATAAAGTGTTTAGAATGCTTAAAAATAGTAAAAATTATATTTTGAAGTGTTTAAAGTGTAAAAAAATAGTTTATGTCGAAAAAATGCCACGGCGCTAGGAACCAAACGCTAGCGCATTCACTAATGAATGCAGAGGCGTTCGTCGGTGAATGTTAGGGCGTTCATTGTATAACACTGTAGCATTATTTGTGATAACGCTGAGGCGTTAAAGTGTTTAACATAGGGGCGTTCAAAAGGCCGAATGCCAGGGTGTTCAAGTATTGAATGTTAGGGCGTTTGTAAGTCAAACACTTAGGTTGCTTAAGGTTGAAGATAAAAAAAAAAGCAAAAATTTCTTTTTGGAGCATTATATTGTATAGTGCTATAACATTCAACTTTAACGCTGATCATTTTGAACAATACACTCTAATTTGAAATTGCATGTGAGGTTCATTTAATACAATTATAATTGTTATATCATTGTATTAAATGTTGTGTGTATATATATTTGTTTATGCTTATTAATCACAATGGGAGTCTTATTAGTGGGGGTTAGTTGTGCATGCATAAATAAATATTCTAATTATAAATTAAATTCGTATGAGATGCAAATATTTATTATAATTGTTAATGGTAATAATAATTATAATAATTATTAAAAAAGTAATATTAAATTAAAAAAACAAAAAAAAAACTCTCTAAATCATATTAAATAATATTGTATTATGTGATAATATTATATAACAATCTGTTTTGTCAATACGATATTAGAAGGTTTACTTCAATCTTTCCTAATATTGCTACAGCGTGAGGGATTGGTCAGGATGATTCGGGCTATGCCAGTTAAATATGATATAAGGCAAATATATGTGAACGTATTGTCTAATATTACTGTAGTGTAAGAGTTTTACTGGTAGCATATATTTGATGATTGGCAAATTAATCTGGAATACACTTATCCAATATTGCTACAGCGTGAGGATAAGTTGTATTTAGGATCAACGGTAAGAGTTGCATGAAATGCAATTAACAAGAGTTGTCTACATTTTGAGTTTACAAAGGCCAATATTACTACAACGTAAGACTAGAGTAAAATGCCAATAGGATCCACTTCTCGCTGTATAGTTTAAAGAATCTAAAACTATAGTTTTCCCGTTTGAGAGATTAAAGGGATTATGTAAAATAGTGGGAGGATCTTTATAGATTAAAAAAAAAGTATAACTGTCATACCTATGATCTAAAATATTATTTATTAGCGATTGAAATATTCCGCTAACATATTTTCTTCTGTCTTGTCAAGATCAAATGGCTTTAAGCGATACCCAGTAGTTTGTATCCTTGATGCGCACCAACTCAAAGCTATAAAAAAATTATGTTGACTGGCTTGTGAATCTCTGAATAGTTCTAAATTCTGAAAAGCTTAGATATGTAATTGATCAGCACCTGCCCTGAGCTGTTTCTGATTATGCTTCTCTGAAGAAAAAAAGAGACATATTGAAAATAGTTTGATGTTGATTTGAAAGTCAAATCGTACATCCTCGGCTCAATGTCTACAAAGCTCCAAAGAGAGTATGTCCACATGGACAGTGTTGGGAGTATAATGCTCCACCTGAAAGAGTTATTTGGTGACTGGCCTTAAGTTGAATATACAGGATTGTCAAATCTTTCTTTCAAGCTAGACTGTCCGAGGGTAGTCCAGTGAGTCCCTATGTCCTTAAGATCATATCTCATATTGAAAGGTTAGAAACCATGGATATCTCACTGAGCAATACATTGAAAAATAGTTTGATTCTTCAATCACTTCCAAGGTCATTTGCACAATTCATCATGAACTTCAACATGCAAAGATTGACCTCTATTTATGCTAATCTTCATAACATGTTGAAAATAGCTCAAGAGGACATGAACAAAGGAGGCACAACCTTGTAATATTCGATCCCTATTAGTAGTGTAGCTGCCTAGATTTTGGTATAAAACGATAAAGAAACCGTAAGGTTATCCGACTTTAACCCTATTAGAAATATTTTTTTATGGTGCGCGTGAAAGGTATTAGACCTAAATTGGTAATTTCACAGTCGATTGGAGAGTCGGACAGTCATGGAATATTTTCAAAAATTTTCTATTAGCTTAGAAATTAAAATTTTAACTTAAGCACACATAAATTCCATGGGAGCATTATACATAGAATGAACCCTTGTTAAGAAACACAATCTATGCCTTTTTAAATGAACCAATGAGGAATAAGCTCATGGTTTACCAAGTTAGAAGTGTAATTTGGTTAGTTTGACTAGTTTAGTCAAATAGTTAGAAATGAACCAAACATATGCCTTCATTTCTAACCAATGGTATCTTTGATATTTAGATTTTAGTTGAGGGAAAAATTAGACATTTTAGAGGGCACTATATAAGGTGAATAGGCACTGGAAAATTGGCCTAAAATGAAAAGAAAAAATTGAGACAAAAAGAGGGGATTTTCGACAAATTAGAGATAAAATGAGGAAGACTTGCAGAACCATTTCTTGCAGTAAAATTCAAGACTTTTTCATAATTTTCCATGCATGATCAAGCTAAAATCAAGCTAAGCTCAAGTTCATAAGGTTAAATAGATCATGCACTAGTAAAAAATTCAAGGAAAAGAGGAAAGAAAAATATTATTTAGTGATGGTGGTATATGATTTTTCAAGATTACTTCAATTAATGTCTTTGTTTGAATTATTGACTTAGATTTGAGTTGATATCAAATTTGGAGCTCAAAGGATATACCAAACTAAAGAAATTAGTACGGTATGAATTAGCGTTTGGTGTGATTTTGATGTAGAGACTTCAATTGAATGTTATTAGGGTATTAGAATTAAATTAACATGATTTGAGTGTCATAGGAACAAGAAATTGAGAAAGGAATGTGTTGGGTGGAAGATGGTGAATTCGGCCACTTTTAATATTGTGTGCTTGAGTTGAGTTTTGGTTGAATTGTATTGTATGAATGCTATTTCATATCAATTGGATGTATATAGATGATGGAAAATCAAGAATGAAGTAAAGGGGACATAATTATCTATTCTTGGTAAGATGAAGGGCAATTATGTAAAACTAAATTTATAGAGTGTTAAGCAATTTTATGGCTTTAGATAGTAAATTAAACAAAATTGAATGACCATGTGAATGAAAAATGGAAAGTAGAGTCCATTCAGGCTTTGTAAGCCAATTAGGGCACTTACTAGTTTAGGTGTAATTTTAGCATTAACAAAGGTTTTAAATGTCAAATATGACATGTAGGTGAAGGAAACCGAGAGTGGTGAAAGAAGAAATTTTTTTGGAGAAGAATTGAAATTTGAGTGATTGGTGAGTGAAAATCTGCAATTGCTTATCTTTCATGTAATTTGTTTAAGCATAATTGAATTTTATGTCTTTATGTAAGCTCAAATGCACAAGTATACTGTTATAATTATGAATTTCTATGTTCAGTTTTGAGAAACAGTTTTTAAAGCTATTAAATTAGTTTTTAAATGTCATTGGTACCCTTAGATTTATAGTGTGGTGATAGTTTAAGACCCAGCCGGTATACCCCGTATACATAGACAAGTATTGGGGGTGTGTCACTAACTCTGGGAAGTCGGGTTGTCGAGTCATGTGAGTAGCTTTATGTGTACGGGGTATTATCTCGCTATATGTAGGCGATGTAGAATTCTACTGCATAGCCAGTGAGATGTCTTTAGATATCACAGTGGATGTTGCTAGTTTAGATGCCCTGTGACCTACTCACATTGTACGGTGCTAGTTTAGTTGCTGCGTGAGTATAGAGCTTTAGGGTTACCATTTGGTACAGTTTAGAAAGAAAATGGCCAAGTGAGAGTTTTAGCAGTTTTTGAGTTACCAAACACATATCAGTGTATTTATATATATACTTGTTAGTTATCATGTTTTACAGATTCTGGCAATTGTTTACAGAAATTATTAATAAATAAAAAAATGGTCGACAGGATTTTATCAGCATATGATGTTTAGAAACTGTTTTACAGTTTTATAATGACTTGAGAAGTATGTTTTAGGCAATTATTCAAAATTTAATATTTAGACAGAATCTTATTTTTACTGGAAATCGTAAAAGCACTCACTAAACTCCTTTTGGTTACCCGTTTTGTGTTTTATGTTTTCTAAAACTTTTTCAGGTGCAGGCCTCGATACAGGTTATTGGTTCTTCTGCAGCAAATTAATGGGTCAAGTCAGACGATCATTTTGTAAATACAAATGTGCTGAGTAGTACATTTTGAGTTTTTACATAACAGGATAGACTTTGTGCATCTTGTAAATATATTTTGAACAAACGAAGAATGGTTTCTGTAATATAGTGACAGTTTTCACTTTTCATTAGTATGTTAATTTTGTTATAAATTAATTTTTGTGGTTTGAATGAAATTGCTGTATTGAGCTGGGATTTGATTCTGGAAGGACTGGAGGCCCTATTTGAAAGTTGAGAAAACTGTTTAAAATAGAAGTATGGTTTTTATTGCAAGTTTTGTATTTTTGGGTTTTCAGAAAAACAGAGGAAACTCTATTAGTTTTTTTTATAAAAAATTGATAAAATATCCTCACTGATATTTTAGGATTTAGTTAGTAATAGTAAGAATTAAAAAATGTTTACCTCGTGAAAAATTTCCAATTTTGGTAGTTAAACTCTAAGAAATTTTCGTTGAGTTGCTCGATGGGGCCTATCGAGATCTACAGTAGAGAGTTCTGGGGTGGGTTCTGTCACTTTATGTTCAGAGTACTTTATCTTCTGCCCCGAAGAATTCTAAAAAGTTCAAATGGAAGAATAAAAAAAATAAAGTATGCACCCAAAATAGGTCCTCAAAAGCAATACATGTCGAAGCCCTAATATAAGAACAAAGCAAAAGAAAAATGTTTCTATTGCAGCGAAGATGGGCAATGGAAGCGAAATTACCAAAAATACATTACCACGATAAAGAAGAACCCCTCAAGTATGCATTTTCCTATCATTGACATTTCTTTAGCATTTGATGCTTGTACTGGCTGGGTATTAGATACTGCTTGTCCTTCTCATATCTATAATATATTGCAGGGTCTTAAAGAAGTTAGAATGTTACAGCCTGAAGAAGTACAGCTTTATGTTGGAAATAAAGATTTTCTGCCGGTCGAGGCTATTGGACGTTTTAATTTACTTATTTCATATAATAAAATTGTTGTATTGAATAATTGTTATTATGTGCACAAACATTATTTAGTAAATTATTTTCATTCCTGTATTAGACAGTGAAGGATATTATATGTATGTATAGAACCATTCCTTATGTTTGAATGATTTGGATAATATTTTATTAGCTGAATGTCAATTGATTAATGTCCATTATATATTAGATACATTAGAAAATGTCATAAATGTACAGGTGAATGCTGATAATAACTCTAGAACTTTAAATGATACAAAATTGTGGTATATGAGATTAGGTCATATAGGTGTAAGATGCCTAACCCGTCTGGTTAAGGATAGTCAGATACTTGATCTGACTATAAAGTCTTATCCAATTTACATCCAGCCAAACTTTTGGTTTAGCATGCAAACTGAAGAAGTCTTTATAGACTTAAGTAGGCTTTTCAAAGTTAGAATCTTCATTTTGATGAAGTAATAAGAGGATCTGGTTTCATTAAGAATGAAAAAGAATCATGTGTATATAAAAAGAGCAGTAGAAGCATGGTCGTCTTCTTGGTTCTTTATGTGAATGACATATTCATTATCAAAAATGATATTGGTATGTTCCAGTCAGTTAAAAGCTACCTTAGTAAGAATTTCTCCATGAAGGATTTCAGAGAGGCTTCCTATATACTGGGTATAAAACTTTATAGAGATAGAGCTAGGAGGCTTATAGGACTTTCTTAATCATCATACATAGATAACATCTTTGGAATGTATAATTTTATTAACTATAAGATAGTTAATATACCTTTTAGACATAGCGTTCATCTTTCGAAGAAGATGTGTCCTCAAAGTGAAGATGAAAAAGTTAGAATGTCTAACATACCGCATCCATCAGCTGTAAGAAACTTAATGTATGCCATGATGTGTACGAGATCTGATATCAGTATAGCTATAAGTGTTACAAGCTAGTATTAGTCTGATCTAAGCGAAGGTCATTGGATGGCTGTGAAACATGTCCTCAAATATCTTAAAGGTACTAAGGATAAGTTTCTAATATATGGAGAAAATGACTTACAAGTGAGAGGATACACAGATTCAGAATCTCACTCTGATCTAAATGATAGAAAGTCTACATCTGAATATGTATTCATTCTCAACGGTGTTGCAGTTAGTTAAAAGATCAACAAAAAGCATCCACAACTAATTCCATAGCAGAGGCAGAATATATTGTAGCCTCAGAAGCAGCAAAACAAGATTAGCGTGTATGCATATGTTGTGTACATGTTAAAAAAAAAACTAAATACATATATCATATGCACAATTTTAAGGCAGAATTAAGCATAAACTTAACATATACACATGTAACTTATATTATTAATAACATAAGATTACAGAAAATATACCTTTGAAGAACTTTGGTGAAAATTTCAATTTCAGATTCTTTCTAACTCTAACCTTAAGCTCACCTTAAAGTACACTATTGTACAATTCTAGTTCACAATAATCTAGTGGGATTGTAAAGCTAGATTAGCATCAATTGAATTTCTAGTACCAAGTTTTTATTTCTTGAAAGAAAAATAAGAAAAATTAATTTTTCTTTCTCTCTAGTTTTTCTCACAATTCTTTGTTCAAAGAAAAACTTTCTCCAATGCTATCTCTTCCCACGTTTTTGCTTCACCCCTTGTTAATCAAAATCAATTACTAAATGGTACTCTAAACACTTCAGAAGTGCTCTACCAAAATTAGGTTAAGCGGCCAACTACCAAAAACCATTTTTTGTAGCCATTTTTAATAGTCTAATAAAACTAGTCCATTAATTTCTATAAAAGGTGCTCCACCATTTAATTTATGTTTCTCAAATTAGGCATGTCTTTCATTTAACAATAAAATAACAAATAAATAAAAAAATTATATTTTATTTATTTAAATAATATTTATTTAATTATTCAAAAAAAACTATTAAAATAATTAATATTTACCTTATTTGATTTTACTAATATGGTTAGTGGGTGAATTAATGGTGAAACAATTCATAGAACAAAATTGTGCCACTTATTAACATCTAATTAGTTAATAACTCTTATCAACTAATTAACATTTAAGTCTAGATAAGTGCACAACTTGAGGAACCCTGAAATATATTTTCGGTTTGCTAGAATTTCTAGGACGGAATTGTTCAATCTATAATGCTACCCCAATACATAACAATACATTTTATATTGTGAGACTCTCTAGGTCCACACTCGAATTATCATATAAAACTTCTCTATATGTCCGTGAATGATGCCCCCCACACATTATGGATACTACAAAATGGTGCATTAGACCATATAAGTTGAGGTTATAACATATCTGTATAATCCCTCTATCATTTATATCTGGGTAGATCAGAGATATAGATCAACACTATCAAATCTCTATATGCCCGACCGTAAGCTTATCTCTAGAATTGTATTTCAATAAATAATATTTTCAAACACTTTTGAGATATTATTTATCCCCAGGGTTAAACTCTTTTTCTCATAAATTACTGTTTATGGCCATAAGACTTTTTGAAATACAATCTTAGAGCATTATAATATATTACCGACCTAAATGAGCTAATGGATCCCATATCTATGCACACCAGACTCTATGAGCATTGGACCATACCCAGTGAAACCTAGCGGTCAGACCATGAAAGGTTTCTGACATGTATAGAATCAAAGTATGATGGATTACTCATAAGCCCACCGTGGCACTTAGGTCAAATGACCACAAATACTACTTAACTCGGAAGACCCTCCGTTGACGGCTTTATGGGATGTCTATTGGAGCTCTTTGTGAGTCTGTTTAGTATTCAATCTTTACTGAATAACTGTATTTCTATACGAGCTTCCACTAAACTCATAGTCTGATAAGACTAACCATCTACACTCTTCAGATATAGACATGCACCGATCAATATATTATAAGGTCTTCACTGACAGACCCACATCAATGAAAATAGATCAGAAACATAATATTTGAGAACTTATTTGCATAATAACATTTTCCTAGCATCATTTGTAACTTTTTGCAACTATGCCATTTTATTAATATATTCTCAGGTCTTTGTCCCATTTCAGATAAGACTCTAACTCCTTAGATTTTACTGACTCTTATAACTTACTAACTCTTATCAATGCCAACTCTTAGCATTTATAACTCTGAGTTGCTAATTCTTAGCACTGATCTAAACTTATTTAGACCAACTCTGAACTTTTTTAGATCATACAATATCTAAAATTTTACAAGCATCTTACCATATATAAAATATAATTAGCGATTTAATGAAATGATAATACTAGTATAAATATTAAACAAATATTCACACATAAAAGGGTGGCACGTAAGCACAAATTCCAACAATATTTTATGATGATGTTATGCATAATGTATTTTTTAACTTCTACTCCTGTGATATTATGTATGTCTCTGTTTCCACCCATTTTGTGAAGTAGTATATTGCCAATAGTACAAATCGATTTCCTTCGACTACTAAAAAGAAAAGGCCTTACGATGTCCATCCTCTATTGTATGAAGGACTATAGGCTAGCAACCATGTTCAAATCCCTGAATAAGAGATAGATGAGTGTAGTGTGGTTCTAGCCCTTCTCATATTTCATTATGTATTCCAATGTATCCTTTTTTATAGAAGGCTAAAAATACCCTGTCTCATGGTTTTGTGGGTGAGGACCCCTCAAATGAAGTGGTTCTTATATATCCCTTTGTGGACTTCTTCCAATATCTTTATTTCATCATCCATCATCTATCACATATATATGTAAAAAAAATAATTACTTATACAATTGCTGTTTGATTAATATGTCTCCCTACTTTGCTTTGGAGCTCCATAACTTTCTTTTGGTCTATAGGAAAGCTTTCCATTTTGTTAAAAAATTAATGTAGAGAGTTATCTACCTGGTGAAAGTTGTCATTTCTATCAAATCTTATACTTCTACTTCTTGCTCATCTTCCTCGGCTTTTGTCAATAACAAAACTACTCTAGTTACTGGATGTTTTACTACGAATGCTTCTTTAGTAAGCTTATCAACTTTTGTATTATATTCCCAAGGAATTTGAGAGATGCTTACTTCTAGGAGATGTTCAATGACCTTCCTTTTCTTTTGTGAGATACGCTTTCATTCATTTTTCCTTGGCTATGTAATACCTATTCTATTATAAAGACACCAACGTTGAACCCATATAGATTTTTATCTTTTTGATCATCGACTATCATGCTATTGTGAGTGCTTCATATTTAGCTTCATTGTTGGATATGGAGGATAATAGCTTTATCGTGTGTTCTAGTATGAGTCTGTTTAGACTTTTAGTTCTAATTCCCATGCCTATTTTTTTGTTGTTAGATGCTCCATATGTGTTTATCATACAAGCTTCCCCATGTCCCATGGGTTTTAGATGTAATGTGTTGTCTTATTTGCCATTGCCTACCCTTTAATCATTGTTCTCAGTTAATGCTCAATGTCAAAGTGGATTAGCCTTATGGCCATCTTAGTGACTCTTTCAATTGAATCTAGTTTGGATAAAATGTGTTTCAAGGGGTACAAAGTATACACCATGAGTGAATGGGTTTTAAACTAGTGTCGGTGTTTGTCTTTGGCTTGGACAAAAGTGAGGACAAGCTTCTCTACTGATGAATATCTTGTCTCTATGTCAAAGTATTTTTCTTGTATAGAAGATTGGATTTTTTTTCCGTCTACTTCCTTAAACAAAACCACAATGACTATTATCATTGAAACTGTAAGATATAGAAATAAAGTTTAATTAAGAAGTGGTGTAGATAGGATTAAAGGTTGTTTAAGGTATTCTTTTAGGTTCTGAAGTGCTTCCATCTATTCCAGTCCTCATAAGTTCTCATTCTTGACTTTGATTGTTTGGAAGTGGGGCATGCACTTGTCTGATATTCTAGATATGAATCTACTAAGAGTTATTACTCATTCAATAAGGATCTGTACTTCCTTTGGCGTCCTAGGTATGGTAAGGTTCTTGAGGGCTTGGACCTCTGATTGGTCAGCTCTGATTTCCTTCATGTTTATGATATGTGCATCTTGTACTTCTGTAGGATGTTGAATACTTACCATAGGTTTGCAATGTGGTTCTCTGCTTTCTTACTCTTGATGACTGTATCATTTATGCAACCTTTTACTATTTTAATGAGAAATGTTTTGAAAATTTGACTGACTAGTGTTTGGAAAGCGATTTCTACATTCTGGTTTGTATGCTAAATTAAGGTGCATACATAAATATGTTCATTGAAATTACAAAAATGCATGTCACACATACAATAACACAGGAGAATAAAAGTTTAATTTTCTATTCAACAAACACATAATTAATTTAAATCTTGTTACACTAACAAGTTTAGAGAAACTCACCCTTGAACCAATTTGATGAATTTCTCAAATCCAGAGCTCACTTTAAAATGATTCGTTTGGCAAATCTAAATTCTAACTTCAGTTGGAATAAAGCTCTTGATTGGTTATTTCTAGCAGGACTGATCCTTAAGCAACTTTTTGCTTCGGCCTATCTTAAATTTTCATCTTATAAAATATTACACACATGAACAATAAATGGGAACAAGATAACACTTGCCTTATATCCTTTTAACAATGGCCGAATAATGGCTTAGAAGAAAGAAAAACAACACTTGCTTCTTTTTCCCTTTAATGGAAAATTTTATATGTATGGAGAAGAAAGAAGAATATGCATCTCTTGCTCTCATTTTCTTTCTTGACTGAATGAAGAAAAAGTAAAAGAGAAACTTTGGCTCTTTCGAAAAAACCAAAATGGCCAAATTTCTCATCCAAGAGAAAATGTGACTTTTGCACTTTCTTATATTGTCAAATGGATGACCCCTACTTACCAAACTTGATTGTTTCTGCATTATTTTAATGCAAACATCTTTTGCATTATTTTAATGCATGTTGCTTATCTCACAAGCAATCCATTTGTTGACAAAGGTTAATAAATAAAAAGGGCATAATTTTGCCACTTATTACCGTTTAATTGGTTAACAACTTCTATTAACTAATTAAATAATGTACTTAACACTTAAGCTTTGAAAATTATATATCCTAAGAGATCCTGAAACAAATCCCGGCCCATTGAAATTTTTGAATTGAATTGTTCAATTTAATCTACTACCCCAGTGCTCAACGAGTACATTTTATATTATGAGACTCTCTAGATTTATATTCAGTATGTTATATGAAACTCTTACATAAGTCCGTGAAAGATGCTATACACATATTACTGATATGACAAAGTATCGCATTAAATCATACAAGTTGAGATTAACCATATACGTATAATCCTTCACCTCTATCCTAAAATAGCAGAGGTATACATCATCAATGTCAAATCTCTATAAGCTCGACCATGAACTTATCTTTAAATTTTTATTCTATAAACAATATCTGTAAATACCTTTGCGATCATATTTATCCTATGAAAAACGCTTTTTTGGGGTTTATACATGTGGCCACAAGACTTCTTGAAATACAATCTCGGAGCATCAAGATATATAACTTACTTTTATGAGCAACAGATCTTATGTCTGTGCACACTGAACTCTATGAGTATCGGACTATACATAATGACACCCAGACATCAGACCATAAAAGAACTCTGACAAGCGTACTATCAAAGTATGATGGATCACTCATAAGATCACCATGGCGCTTAGGTCAAAAGACCACGAATACTACTCAACTCAAGAAGACCTTCCATTGACTACTCTACAGGATGTCTATTAAAGGTCCTCATGAGTCTGATTGGTATCTAATCCTTATTCAACACCTACATGTCTATAGATCTTCTACTAAATTCACAGTCTGGTAAGACTAACTGTCTAGACAATTTAGATATAAATATACATTGATCTGGAAGGTTCACTGATCAACTCATTCAGTAAAGATAGATCAGGAACAAGATCTTTGAGAACATACTGCATAACAACTTTTCCTAGCACTATTTGTAACTCCTTACAAATATGTCATTATTAATATATTCTTAGGCCTTTGTTCCATTTTAGACAAGGTATTAACTCTTAGAATTTGCTAACACTCTAGCATTTTTAACTTTTAGTATTGTTAACTTTTAGCACTGACCTAAACTCCTTTAGATCGAATTTAAACTCCTTTAGATCAGATCTAAACTGTAATATCCAATCCCTATTAGTAGTATTGGCGCCTAGATTTTAGTATAGAGCAATAAAGACACCGTAGGGTTACTCAATTTTAACTCTATTAGAAATATTTTCTTTATCGTACGCGTGAGAGATATTAGACCTAATTTGATAATTTCACACTCAATCGGAGTGCCGGACGACCCTAGAATATTTTTGGAATTTTTCTATATTGGCTTGGAAAAGGAATTCTAATTTACTACATGAATTTCCATTTAAAAGTTATGTATGGAACAAGCTTTTGTTGAGAAATACAATCCATATATTAAGGAATGGACCAATTAGAAGCAATCTCATGGATTGCCCAGTTGGAAACTCTAGTTAGTTCCTTTGACTGTTCTAACTAGATAGTTACAAAGGAACCAATTAAATCTTTTCATTTGAACTAATGGCAAATTAGAAGTTTTGAGTAAGTTGAAGGGCAAAATAGTCAATTGAGGGAGCACTATATAGATGTTGGAAGTTTGCAGAATTTTTAAAAGATCAAAAGTCAATACTTAGAACAAAAAAAGAGAGCAAATTCGTGCAAAGGTTGAAGGTGCTGCTACAGTGAAATTTCAGTTTTTTTTTTTCATGATTTTTCATGTGTAATCAAGCCAAAATAAGGTTACATATAAATCCCTAAGCTCAATTGAAGTCTCAATTAGTGAAAATTCAAGAGAAAGATGTAAGAAAAGCATTGTTTTATGAGTTTGATAGTGAGCTTTCAAGAATGCTTCAATTGATATTCTTGTGTGTGTTCTTGGCTTAGATTGAGTTGAATTCTAGTGTAGAGCTTGAAGGAGTCATCAATTTGATGAAATTGGCAAGGTAAGAATTAGGAGTTTTGGTGATTTTGATGTAGAGATTTTAATTGGTTGTAATTAGGGCTTTAGAATGAAATTGGCTTGATTTTGTTGTAATTGGAACAAGAAATTGAGAAAATGAATGTGTTGGAACCTAGGGTGAAATTATGCCACTTTAGGGAAGTTAGGGATTGAGTGGTGTTTTGATTGAGTTGTTGTGTGTAAATGGTGCATATTGTAAATTGAATGTATATGGTTGATGGAAAAACCAAAAATGAAAAAAATGGGACATAATTGTCCATTTTGAAAAGGTGAAGGGCAATTATGTCCAACCAAGTTATAAGGCGTTCAATAATTTTCAGGGCGCCGGATGGTGAGTTGGATTAGATTAAATGACTCCGTAAATAAAAATCGAGAAGTAGTATGCATCCGGGCTTTGTATGCCAATTAGGGCGTTTAGTAGTTAAATGAGATTCTAGCATTCGATTTAGTTCTAAATTGCATTTGTGGCACGTAGGGGAAGATAACTGAGAGCGGTAACGGGAGCAGAAATCGGGAGCGAAATTGAGCGCGGAGTGGTTGTGAGTGGAAATCTGCCATTCCTTTTACTTTTCATTTATTATGTTTTCGCATAATGAAAATGCATGTTTTATAAGCTTTTGATGCTTAAACATGATTTATGATCTTGATGTATATTCATAGACATGCTTTTACATGTTCGATTTGAGAAATAGTTTTAAAGTTTCTGCATCCGTTTTAAGGCCATTGGTACCCTCAGATTGTAGTGGTGATGATTGTATTAGACCCGGCTGGTATATCCCGTGCACATGGGCAGATTTTGGGGGGTGTAACTAATTTCAAAAAGTCGGGATGTCGAGTAATGTGAGTCACCCTATATGTACGGGGTATTGTCTCGCTATATGTATGCAATATAGGATTCCGCTGCATAGCCAGTGAGATGTCTTGAGATGTCATTGTGGGTGCTACTAGTTGAGGTGCCCTGCGACCTACTCACATGTGCGGTGCTAGTTGAGTCGCTGCTTGGGTATAGAGTTTTAGGGTTACCATTGGTACAGTTTAGAAAGAAAATGGCTGAGCGAGGATTTTACTAGTTTTCGATTTACCAATAGTATTTATGCATTTATATGCACACAGCAGTTATTATGTTATACAGATTCTGAATATTGTTTTCCAATGATGTAGATAAAACCCGCTCGCAAGATTGCATTAGCATATGATCTTAGAAATTATTTTACAGTTTTACATCAGTTATAGAATCATGATTTCTGCTTGTACTTTAGAATCTGCTATCTATACATAATGTTCTTGTAATTGAAATCTTAATTGCACTCACTGAGCTCCTTTAGCTCACTGATTTTGTGTTTTATATTTTCTAAATCTCCTTCCCAGGTGCAAGTCTCGGTACGCAAGCTGCTGATTTTACTATTGCCTAGTAGTGGGCCAAATCCTAAGATCATTTTTATACATGTAAATGTGCTAAATAGCACTCTTTACTTTATGCATAATAGTTGTAGGCATGTATATTTGTATGTATGTTTGAACCAACAAGAAGAGATTTCGATTTTATGATGATTGTTTTTGCTTTTTATAATTATGCTCATTTTGTGATTTAAATGAAACTATTGAGTTGTGTTGGATTTGATTTGGAAAGGACCGGAGGTCCGAATTGGTAGTATCGAGAAGTGTTTTGAAATAGAAGTGATATTTCTTTGCAGGTTTTATATGGATTTTTCGAAAAACAGGGGAAACTCTGTCCGTTTTTTTAGAAATTAAGATGTCATTTTCATGTATATTATAAGATTTTCTCAGTAATAGTAAGAACTGAAAGGGGGTTCACCTCGCAGAATTTCTCAACTTACCCAGTTAGGTTCTGAAGAACTTCTGTCTGGGTGCCCGGCAGGGCTGCTGGGATCTATAGTAAAGGGTCTCGAGTCGGGTCCTGTCATAAACTCTTTTATAACTATAATATCTAAAAAGTAACAAGCTTGATAATATTATAGAATTTTATTCAAAATATTTATTGCATAAATATTAAACAATTAATATTCATACAATATTGAAATGGCACATAAGCACCATCTCCAACATATTCTTCAACCCAAATGGCAGTACTTTATAGTAATATATACCATGCTCGGTAGGAAGCTAGTTTTCTCTTCACACTCTAGAAAATTTTGATCTGTTTCTATTTGCTACATGCAACCAAAAATGAGAGTCTCTTATATCCTGTCGTGGCATCCACCATTTGGTCGATTTTCAAAAGTTGAAAGAATCCTTTTGTGTTGCTTTGTTCAGGTTTGTGTAGTTTATATATACCCTTTATTTCCCATTCTTTCGCACAACAATAATGGTGAAAAGCCATTTTAGGTAGCGAACAGTCTATTATTGTAGTGATTAGAGCGCAAATGCATGCTATTATAAATAAATAATATAAAATTAATAGAGTATTTTTCCCATGAGGAATTAATATTAACTTTATTTAGTACTAAATTGTGTCTTCCTATTCTTATTCAAATAATCTAAGTATTCAAACCTATAAAACCTAAATCAAATAAACAAATAAATAAATAAATAAAATGGAGTAGAGAAAATAAATATAATTCACAAATTGTAAAGAGCCTAGGATTATAATCATCAATATGAATTGTTAACTAAGAAACCTAATATATACACAAGGCTTTTCTGATGGTCGAGTGAAAATATTTTACCTAATCAATTATCTATATTTCTATGATGACAAGATTAAAACAAAACTCATTAAGATTAGGTTCTCTATCAGTTATATAGTAATTCCTATTTCTTATGAAACTAAAAGCTATTATGCTATAATCATACATTAATCTATTCAAGGCTAACATCTAAATCTCTCTCCTAAGTTCATTAGGGTTTCGATCGCAATCTGATTATTGATAAAGTAATTAGAAAGAATTAAACATAGAATAAATTGAACAATTTTATATTGAATTCATAACTAAGAGAAAATAAATTAATTCAAGTTATATATTGAGTTTAAATTGTAATAGTAGACCTAGAAATTAGCTCATGATGAAATAAAAAAGTTCTAGAGCTTATTAAGAAAAATGTCATGAAAATAATAGAAACTAAAAAGATAAAAGTAGAAGAGATAAAAATAATTTACTACAATCTTTAATCTTTTAGGCTTCTTGATCCTCCAAAAGTTATTCTAAATCTCTAAAACGTTGTTTCTTTTGTGCTCCTCCTTCTCCTATCTCTTCTTGGTTGTTGACATAGCCTTTTTGATCTTCTATTTATAGGTTTATATGTTCAAATTAGGGTAACACGTCAAATACAAGTCATTAGAATTTTTATATTCAACACTTAGTGTCGGGCATCACAGCCTTAGATTTTGGGCTCCGCGACACTCAATTTTTAACAAAATCTGCATTTTTTGTGCTAGTACTACGACGCTCAGGTTTTGATGTTGCAGTAATGAGCACTATAGTAAACCACTATCATGGTTACTATAGCAAATTGGATATTTTTACCTTATTTCCGTTAGATTTTCATCCTAGTTAGTTTCACTAACTTCAAACCTAAAAATGACACTAAAATATATAAAAGCCTAAAATTTACATATAAAATGAATAAATGCTAAGTCTACGGAAGCCTAAATAATATGTATAAAATATACCTATCATCTGTCTACCTCATCGCTAATGATCTTGTTTCATTTGAGAGTGAATCGCCTTCACTTCTGTCAAATTGGTGTGTTGTCTTCTCTGATACTCAACTTATGGCACATTAGTTTTAGATCTATATCTATCATATCTTTTTAGGATTAGGTAAAGATGCCCTGGTTTTTCCTGAATAGCTTAATCATCCCTACTTTTTCCTCTTCGGTATTGGTGCTACACAGTACCTTGTTGGGGTTGAAATGGTCCAATATTACTTTCTCAAATTTTTCAATGCCATGCATGGTGTATTCTTTCTCCTAGGGAAGTCCTTTCGACCATCAATTCTGTAATTACTATTCTGACAGTATTTCCACTATTAGCGAAGGTGGAAGTTATTCCTTAGTTGGCATTCTTATGTCATATGCTTTTCTAAAAGTTTTAGTTGTCTCTATATTTTGACTCATATTTCAATCCATGATAAATGTTTTACTCTAAAATTTGTGTCAAATTTATTTTAAAATTATTTTATTCTTTAACTTTAAAAATCTGTTGATCAAACACTGTAGTGAACTGATACATTGTATTGACTCATAACAACTTGATAATTTTAATATAAATATTTAATTTTGAATATGTCATATTAGACATGTGAAATTATTATACTACAAAAATTAGTAATTTTTTAAGGTCATTTGATAGATCAAAATTTGTTCACCACTTGAGTATACTATTAACATGGAAAAATTTTAGAATTTTAATTTAATTTTTCTAAATTTACTAAAAATTCAATTTGTAGAATTTTTAACCGATTCAGAGTCCTAGATGATCCTAAACGTGTCTAGTGTCATATTCGCAAAAATAAAAAAACCAAAATTAAAGTATACAAATTTACAAAATTCTCGGATCAAGATACTATCAAACAAAAATTCTACAAATCCATTATAATTTATCAAGTTATTCGTATAATCATCACTAGTTCTCAATATATCTCACAAAATTCACATTAAATCCCCAATTTTGCATATTATTAAAAATTAAAGCTTAAAAAAATTAACATAATTAACACGAAAAAAATGAGAGAGAGTCATAATATACCTCTTAAACCTTAAAATTCTAATTTCTTATTATTATTATTATTATTATTATTATTCTTCTTCTTCTCTTTTTGTCATATCTCTTTCTTTCTTTTCTCTTTCTAAAAAGGGTGGCTCAACCAAATTGAGTGAATTAGGGTACATAATGTGTATTTTTATACTAAGAGGCTAATTTTTAATATTTATAAATTAGCCCCTAAAACTTTTAAAGTATTACAAATTGGTCCCTAAAATAAATCTAAAGTCTTGCAAATAAACCCAATACTAATAATAGGTCCTTAATATGTACAAACAATACTAATAATAATACATAAATCAAGTATCACCCACATAAAAATAAAATATAAATATTATATATATAAATATTTATTCTTATCAATTGTGGATAAGCGATAGCTACATCAGCGATCTAGGACAATACCTTCGCGTATATTGCCTCATCTCATGTTTACCCGGTATAGCCAAATCACACTAACCAAATCTCTCACATTTTAGCACTCTTGAGAAAGACTGATATGACCTATCTAACACCGTATTGATAAGGCGGACAATGTGTAATATTATCTCATAATGAAACGTTATTCAATCTGATTAAGAGAGATTTTTTTTCTCTTACCACCATCTCATGAGTATGTGATTCTCAATCACACATTTGTTTTATGCAAGCACACTTAACTCCCCATTAGTAGGGCTCTTATTGTGGTTATCAGCACAAATAAATGACCACAATTTATAATGCAATTTAATAAGAGTTATTATTGTATAAATAAATACCACATGCATTTTTTTTAACAATTTATAAAAATATAAAAGTGAACAGTGTGAGTAGAACTGCAACATCAGGCTATTAGTGCTACAGTACTCTGGGGCCAACCTTAGTACTGTAGCGTTGGAGGCAGAAACCTAAGGCCGCAACATTTGGGCTTGAAAACCCTAGTGCTGCTGCACTGACTTATCAACGTTGTGGCACTAGAGGCAGAATACCTAGTGTTGTGGTGCTGGGGCCTAGAAACTATAGTGCCACGGTACACTTTATCCAATGCTGCGGCCCTAGAGCCCGGAAAGCCTTAGCATTGTAGCGTCAAATGCTAGTGTTACGGTGTCCTGCTTGCTATCTCCAGATTTTTACATTTTCAACATATGAAATGCATCACCAATAGCCCCAAACCATTCCAATGACACCACAATCATTCCAATTAATCCAATCAGCAAACAAATATGTGCTTTGATACCATTTTGTTAGTGTGTTATTCGTACGGTGCATGTCTCACATATAATTTAACGCAGCAAAAAAAGAAAATCTAATTTCCTATTGCAATATATATATATATATATATACATACACTAAATGTAATCTGTTATGCCTGATAGAATTAGGAACTCACCTTGAAGTTGTAATTTGAAAAATTCTAGTCTAGGAACACCGATGAGATTACCAAAGCTAGAATGACAGCTTTAAATTTTCAGCATAAATTATTGCAAAGCAACCCTTTGCTTCTTTTCACTATACTAAATGTAAATCTGTTACACCTAATAGAATTAGAAACTCACTTTGAAGTTGTATTTTGAAAACTTCTAGCTAGGAACACTGGTGGGATTATCGAAGCTAGAATGATAGCTTTAAATGCTCAGCATAAATTGTTGCGAAGCAACCCTTTGCTTCTTTTCACTCTCGGTTAACTTAAAGAGCAAAGAAAAAAACTATTTTCTTTCTCTATTGCCAATTGCTGAATTTGAACTTAGGAAAAATAAGACTAACATTTGTTAACTTGTTAGACTAACCCTTAGTCTAACTCTCAGTCAACAAACTTAGTCTAAGACTTCTTTTGTTAACTCTTTACATAGTCTTATTCAAGGTTTTTAGACTAACTTATTAATCATACTTGATTCGGCCAACAAATACTAGTCTAACACTTATCTTTAGACTTATTAATAAATTGCCAACAATTTACAAATTGAATACATATTTTTGACACATTAAAGACGTGTGTCATTCAATTAAGAATTGGTAGCTACTTGCCATTCCATTTGTCAATTATTTAAGGCATTAATCATGTCTTTGTTTGAAAAATGGCAGCATGAGATGGTGATAAGTGATCAACATGATCACTTATCAATCTTTTAGGCTTAACACTTAAGCCCATCAGTATCTTGAGAGACCTTGAAACAATTCCTACTTTTTGAAAATTTTCCAAAATATACTTTAGACCTGGTGTGCTACTTAAGTGCTTAACGAATACACTTCATATTGTGAGACTCCTAGGTTCACACTCGTTTGTCTTCGAAACTCTTCCATAAGTCCGTAGACAATGCTGTACACACGTGTTATAGATATTGCAGAATGGCACATTGAATAATATAAGTTGAGGTTAATATCTATTCGTAAAATCCATTCGTTATTGATATCTTGGAAGAGCGGAAACATAGATTATTAGTGTCAAATCTCAATATTTTCAACCTTGAACTTATCCCTAAATTTGTATTTTCATAAACAATATCCGTAAATACTTTTATGATATTGTCTATCCCACAAGAAACTCTTTCTATAGTTTTATGCTTATGGCCACAAGACTCTTTGAAATACAATCTTAGAGCATCAATATATATAACTCACTTATATGAGCTGATGGATCCCGTATCTATACATACCAAACTCCATGAGCATCAGACCATACCGAGCGACACACAACAATATACCATGAAAGGTCTTTGACATGTGTGAAACCTAAGTATAGTGGATCACTCACAAGTCCACTGTGGTGCTTAGGTTAAAGGACTACGAATATTACTCAACTAGAGAATACATTCCATTGATGACTTTATGGGATGCCTATTAGAGGTTTTCATTGAGTTTGTTTAGTATCCAGTCTTTTCTGATGTGATATTTCTATATCTTAAAATCAAGCGCAAGTATACACTATTATAGCAAGTAATAAAAGGACTTATAAAGTCGGATTTCGAACCTACGGGGATAATTTTTATTTTTTACCAAGTATTAAAATTATATCTTTTTTGTAATTATTCAAAAAAATCAAATCTTAATTTTGTAATAAATTTAAGTAAAATAAAAGTGTAGAAAATAAATAATACAACTCAAATAAAATAAGAAAATAACAATTTAAAGAAAGCCTAAAACTTATTTCTATCATTCAATATATTTTTTAAATATTAATCATTTTAATATTTATATCCCTCAAATCTTATTATTGGTTAAGATACTAATGTATTCATAAGCCTCTCACAAGGTCATTCCTATAGTACTTATAATAAATTAAAATTCATTAAGAACAAGTCTATTGACCATACATGCTACTTAGGTATATTCCTATCCTAATTCGAAACTTGCATATACAACATTGAATGTTACTCTACAATCATACATCAAAATTATCTAGGTATAAATACAATGATGCCTCTTTCAAATTTATCAAAGTATTACCAAAGCATCCACGATATTGATCAGACATAATAAAGCATTAAGAACAAATAATTTAAATAATGAAGAATTGAGTTCAAATAAATATTAAAAAGATCCAACAATTAAGCTGACATATTGAGTTCAAGTAGTAACTCTAGAAAATAAATTTAGCTCATGATAACAAGAGAATTGTGGCTGAAAAATAAAATAAACATGATACAACCAAAAGCAAACCAATATGGACGTCAATTCACAATTGGTTGATATGCCAAAGATTCGCCAATAATCTCTTACTTCCTTAAATTTTCCTTACTTCTCTCTCTAAAAATTGCTCTTCTTCAATGTGTTATGGCTCTAAGAGCCCTAAGTTGTGTGTTCTTTAAGATCTGAAATAAAAGGTCTTTATATAGGGATTAATTGGAGTATTTGAGTTGTATTTCCTTTTTACTGTAGCACAATCACTTTTCACTTATACTGTTTCATGCACTATTCACATGCGACTGTTCAAGGTTGGAGTGAAGATTTGGGCACTGGGGCTTTGGGATTTTGCTGGGGCGAAGGTACTATAGCAATTTGATGTTTTTCCTTGTTTTGTTTTCTTAGATTTTTATCCCCAATTGCTCTATTGACTCGAAACCTACAAAATAACAATAAAACATATAAAAAGTCTAATATTCTTATTAAAATGAACAATTAATCAAGTTAAGAGAGTTAAAATAATAGATATAATTTACGCTTGTTACTCATTGAATACCTGTATGTCTATACTAGCTTCCACTAAGCTCATGGTCTGCTAAAATTGACCATTTAGATAATCCAGATATAGAAATACACTGGTCTATAAATGATAAGGTCTTTTCTGACAAACCTGCATTAGTGAAGATAGCTCAAGAACATAAAGTTTGAGAACATATTGCACAATAGCTTTTCCTAACACTGTTTATAATTCCTTACAACTATGTCATTGCTAATATATTCTCAAGTCTTTATTCTATTTCATACAAGGCACTAACTCTTTAGATTTTACTGACTCTTATAACCTGCTAACTCTTAGCATTTATAACTTTTAACATTACTAACTCTTAGCACTGATCTAAAATTCTTTAAACCAGATCTAATCTTATTCAGATTATACAATATCTAAAATATTACAAAAATTTTACCATTTATTTAATATTAATCATTTTATTTGAAATGTGTGTTAAATAAATATTAAATAATTAATATTCATACAATATTGGAATGGCACGTAAACACCATCTCCAACAGTTTTATAATATTATTTAGGACATCTGCCCTATTGATAGGGACCTCGCTTTCTAAAGTGATTGATTTTGGGTTGCTTGGAGCTCCATTCTGATGGTTATTTCACAGCTTTGAGTTATAAGGCTTTTTATGTGATGCCATCTTAGTTTATGGTAATTTGAATGCCAATATGTTTTTCTTTTTGTTCAAAAATTCTCCACAAATTTTGCGACTGAGGTTCCCAATATGGAACCTCTACGTAATTATCTCATTGTCTTTGCATACTCTTTGAAATAATGAAAGCACACTGTCTTCCTACAAAAAAAAAGTACTTTAGCACTCAATTGAGTGTTTGTCTGAAAAGAGGGTGCTTTGTGTGTGGAGATCATTCTCAAAGACAAACAAGAGTATGACATTGCTTATTTAGTACTAAATTTTATGAATAAAATTGAATAATATAGAGAACAAAAATCATGTATATCTATAGTGCATATAATCAAACCCTTTTTAGTTTATGTATGAATGAATATGGATTAATTACCATATTTGTTTAGGTGATACTTAGTAGTGTTTTGAGATGGATTTTAATCCCTTTTTCACTAAAAATAAAAAATAATATGAAGATAGAAATCATAATTTGATCTATCCTTAACTTCTCGTGAAGTCTGTTACCTATTTGTGAAAATTCATGGGTCATTGGATCAAATTACTTATTTATTGAATGTTGGATTTGATTTTTAGGCCTTTGGTTATATGGGTTTTCTAGTTTCAATGGTCTAGTCTACTTTTAGGCTCTAAAGTCATGGGTCACTTTCTTTGAAGTGAAAAAGGGCTCTAAAAGGTATTCAAGAAATATAAGTTATTAAAAATGAAGGATTCTCTCTTTTTAAAAGTATAATTTGGAGGGAAATAATTTATTCATCTGTTAGATGAATTTGTTAGGGGATCTAATGCATGTGGGTGTATGTATGTATTATTGTGTCTGTTGCCTATTATGCATGTCATATACGAATTTTTACGCGACGGAAGCGTTAAATTAAACAATAAACATAATAAATAAATATATTAATTACATTAATATATTAGTAAGGTTGAGAACTCGCTTTAACGTATAACGTTATACACGTATTTTCTCGGAGTCTGCATAGAAACCAACTCGTGAGCAGTTCTAGTCATCAACTCGGTGGGCTTAGTGAGCTAGAACAACAACCCGATATCCAACACTGGGTTTAACTCTTAAACCCCAAAATGGCCGGATGTGTGTTTTTATCCTTTTCACCAAAATAATAAGAAATGAAAATTTTAAAACAATTCACAATTGCTTCATTTGGAACTATAAAGAAAAATGAAACAATTTCATTTTTCCCTTTTTTTCTTTTTTCCCCTCCGATTCCATTTCTCTCTTTTCTCTCCATTTCCTTTTCTCTTTCTCGGCAACTCACTTTCAAATTCATCACACACTTCTCTCGCTCATATATATATATATATATAAAATAAAATAATAATATATAATATATTATATAATAATAATAATAATAAAATAATCATAATAGGTGCCAACTATTTGGCACCCAAATAAAATATTATTATTATTATATATAATATCATATAATAAAATATTATATAATATAATATAATAATATATTATAATGAGAGATATTTTGATTATTTAATAATTAAATAATTAAAGTATAAAATGACCATTTTGCCCCTCATAAATAGTTATCAAGCATACCCCTAGTGGGTTTCACTAAATTTCACACTTGGGTAAAGTCAACTGAGGGTTCACAATACGCCACGTGTCATAATACAATTAGTAAATAAAAATTATTAACTAACTGTTGTATTTAACACTTAATTACAGACACGCACGTATTCCCATGGTAGTGATGAATATTACTGGATTAAACAATTTAATCCAGCACGTTGCCCAATGCACAATGAGTACACTCTATATCACGGGATTGCCTAGGTCATACACCCAATTTGTCAAATTTCCCTATTCCATGAGTCCGTGAATTATGCACGACGCACACATCATGGATATACAAATCAACGCGTTGAACCATACAATCTGAGGTTACAACGCATACGTATAGTCATTCTGTCATGATATCCTGGATGTGCAGGGATATAGATTATCACCGTCAAATCTCCTAGTGCTCATCCATATCTTATCTCCAGATTTGTATCTCACTGAACAATAGCGCAAACTCCTTTGCCATATTGTTCTACCCTGGCAGAACTCTTTCTCGGGATTAATGCTTATGGCCATAAGACTTTTTGAGATATAGTCTTAAAGCATTTGGATATCGAACTCTCTATACGAGCTGATAGATCTCATATCTGTACATACCAGACTCTATAAGCATCAGACCATACCCAGTGACACCCAGCGATCACACCATAAAAAGTCTGTGACATGCGTAGAACCAAAGCATGGTGGATCACTTACAAGCCCATCGTGGCACTCAGGTTAAAGGACCACGTATACTACTTAACTCGAGAGGACCCTCCGTTGACGGCTTATATAGGATGTCTATAAGAAGGCCCTCATGAGTCTGTCCCATATCTAGTCCTAACTGGATACCAATATGTCAATACAAGCTCCAAGCTCACGGTCGGTTAGGAACGACCGTCTATACCCTATAGGTATGACATATGCTGATCTATATTTAAGGTATCCACCGATAAACCAGCATCAATAAAAATAGATTAGAGACAATTATTCAAGAACATACTTGCCAACTAGCATTTTTTGGCACTTGATTACAACTCTTACTACTATGCAGTTACTAGTATATTCCCAAGTCTATGTCTCATTATAGATCAAGTTCTAACTTTTGGATTTGCTAAGTATTATAATCAGCTAACACTTTGCTATGCTAACATTTAGCATTTATATTTCTCAGCATAGCTAATTGTAGGCCCTTATCCAAACTCCTTTAGATCTGATCTAAACTTCTTCAAATCGTATAATGTCTATAATATTATATTGCATAGTATATGGGTATTAGTGATTTAATGAGAATGTACACTTGTATAAATACACAAGTATATATACATTCAGGGATGGCACGTAAGCACCAACCCTAATAGAATTTGGCGATGTGAGTTCTTTCTTCCAGTCACAAACATTATGGAAACTTTCCTTTTCCTTCTTTGATGGGTTCTAGCAGGTAAGCATCCCAAATTTTTAGTTGTTATAGGCCTCTATATGGTAAAAAAAACCATGTCTTTTTTTAGCTTTAGATATTTGATTCCTTACTTTTCATCTTGTTGGTGCACCTTGGTTGCTTTTAAAAATGTATAGGTGGCAATCTTTTATAGGACTAGACAAAGTTAGTCCTTATAGTTATCTTTTTGGAAAACAAACTTAGGGGAAAAAAGAGGCAATTTTGAAATTCCCCAATGGATACTTGAAGAAGGCACAAAAGTAAAAAATGACAGGAAAAGGAACAACAATGAGCTCAAGATATTAGTTGTGGCTAGAAACTAGCTTCACCAAGATCCATGATAGCATTAAGTTAAAATGTATAAGGTTTGGGAAATCCCTGTATATTAAGAGCCCTCAGAAAAATATTCAAAATAAATAAGCCACAATTGTCATTCCTTTGTGAAACAAAACTACGAGAAGATTAAATAAAACAGGTTGGTAGAAAGCTGGAATATGCAAACTAATTGGTAGTAAATAGAGTAGGTTTGGAAAAAAAACATAACTCTTCTTTGGAGTGAGGAGGTGGATGTTCAAATTCTATCTTATAGTAAAAATGCCACGTTGGTTCAATAGTGAGGAGAAGAAACTCTAGAGGATAGAGATTTACAAGCATTTATGGGATGCTAGAGAGTGATCAGAAAAAGCATACCTAGGAAATTTTTAAGAGACTGATTCAGATGAATGATCTCTGTTGGTTGTGTTCTAGGGACTTTAATGAGATTATGAATTTATAAGAGAAACATAGAGGCCGAGAAACACAACAAACATTGAAGGGTTTTGAGAAGCACTCAGAATGAGCAGACTTTTTGATATGGGTTGGAGTATAATTCCTTATACCTGGTCTAATAGAGGGTTTGGTTTGAATTTAATTGAAGAAAGATTGGATAGATTCCCTTGTATTGAACAATTGAGCAATATCTATAAAAAAAAATACAATCTATCCTACCTTGTTGCCACATGGTCTAACTATTTTCCTATAATGATTGAAGCTTAGGAAAAGAAGGCATGGCTAAAGAAGAATGTTAAAAGTAGTTCTGAATTTCATTATAAAGAGATATGGAACTTACTTGAAGATTACAAGAGTGTAATGAAAAAAGGATGGAGCAACTCTAGAAGGCAGAACAAGAATCCTATTACAAACATAATACAAAAGATGGCTTAGACAAAAGAGATACTTAAGAAATATGGGAAAACATTTAGAGGTAGAGAGCTGAAAATTTTAATGGAAGAATTAAAATAGTTTAAGCTCTCTAATCAATAATATAATCCAAATGAGAAGATAAAATGCTGAAAAAGCAAATTAATAAATTATTGCACGAGAAAGAGATTTATTGGAGATGATCAAGGGCATTATGGCTTAGAGAAGGTAACATGAATACAAAATTCTTTCATGCCAGGGCTGATAGCAAAAAGAAAAAAAAAGATAAAATGGTTGTTTGATGAAGATGGAGAGTGGAAATAAGATAAGTAGAAGATAGAACAAATTGTATGTGGCTATTTTACTGAGCTGTTTCAAACTTTAAGCCCTTCAAAAGAGCAAAAGGAAGAAGCACTCTAAGACCTAGAGACAGGAATCACAAAGAAAATGAATGAAGAATTGATTAAGCCATTCTCAAGAGAGAAATTTATAAAAGTAGTATCTGACAAAACCCAACCAAGGCTCCTAGTACAGATGGATTATTTATAGGATTTTGTCAAAAGCATTGGATCAAGTGAAAGACGACACTATCCAGTCATACTTTTAGGTTCTTAACCAAAGAGAGCTAATGTAGCGGAGCTCAATAACACTATCATTGCCTTGATCCCAAAATAAAAGAACAGTTAAACACCAACATATTTTGGGCTAATAAATCTTTGCAATGTCATATATAGATTTATAGCTAAAACCATAGCAAATAGACTAAATAAAGTGCATAACTAGATCATCTCTCTAAACATTGATTAATGATAATATTATCATAGGTTATAAATGTCTACACAAGATAAGAAATCAAAATATGGGGAAAAGGGGATTAGCTGCACTCACTTGACATTAGTAAAGCCTATGATAAATTAGATTGGCAATTGTTAGAGGACACAATGCTTAGAAAGAAATTTCATAAGCTATGGGTTGGGTTGGTTCTAAAATGTATCTCTACTATATCCTTCTCAGTGCTAATAAATGGGAAACTCAGTGCAAGTTTAGAGCTTCCAAGGAGTTAAAGCAAGGCTACCCATTATCCCTATATTTGTTCATTATATATGCTGAAGTGATAACATGCTTACCAGCTAAAGCAGATTAGCAAAACAATATTGGAGGAGTTAAATTTAGCTGCTTTTTCTTATAATAGTTTGGTGTTTGTAACAACATCAGACAAGGAGTGCAAATACTTCAAGAGCATATTTGACAGATTTTGCATACATCTAGACAAATCTTCAACTACAACAAGTCCTCAATCTTTTTTAGCCCAAACGTGCCTAAAGACTAAGCATTGACTATCAAAGACATATTTTAACTAAATGAGGTATCAATCCATGGTAAATATCTTAGGCTCCCATCTATGGTTGGTAGGAATAAAATGTTGTTCTTTAATGACATAAAATTAAGACTATCTAAAAAAGTAAATGGCTGGTTGGAAAAACTATATTCTAGTATGGGCAAAGAGATTTTGAACAAAGCAGTGGCATAAGCATTACTTACATAGGCAATGAATGTCTTTAGACTTTTAGGAAAATTGTATACAGACCTCTAAAAGACGTTGGTTAGATTTTGATGGGGAACAAATGCAGAGATAAGAAAAATTCATTGGGTTGATTGGAGGAAACTCTGCAGAAGCAAGTCAATAAAGGCTTAGTTTTATGGAGCTTTCTTGTTTCAATCAAGCTTTCTTAGCAAAACAAGGATGAAGTATAATGAAGATGCGTGACTCTTTAATAGCAAGAGTACTTAAAGTCAGATACTTCCTCTATAAACAGTTCCTAAAAGCTAAAGTAAGAAGCAACCCATCCTATATATAGAGGAGTATGCTATAAGGCAAACAAATCCTAAATATAGAGGTAAGATGTCTAATAGGAAAATGTGATAAGCTGAAAATTTATAGAAGTAAATGGATCCCAAAAAGGTCTAAACTTAAACCCATATCCCTTTAAAAGCTCTTTATTATAACAATTTTGAAATTCTTATTGATGAAAATAATAGATGCAGAAGAGATATGGTCATGCAATGTTTTATAGAAGAAGATGCATATAAAAATATTGAAAATTGTGCTGCCTCGGGAGAAAATGAAAGACTCCATATGTTGACATTACAACAAAAAATGAGAGTATTCACAGAGAAATAGGTATTTTGGCATTGGAAGATAAGTTCTCAATGAAACCTGCAACCTTAATAGGAAAGGAATAATGGTGGAAGAAATTGAAGGAAATATCAATCCCCACAAAGGCTAAAATATTCTTATAGAAGGCGTTTTCCAATCTATTGCCTACTTGAGTAGCACTGCAAGCTAATAAATTTATCAATTAGCCAATATGTCAAAGATGCCTTAAGGAAGCAACCCGCTTCCATGCCTTGGTGAAATATAAAGCAGCTAAGAAGGTGTGGAAAGGCATACATGCCATCTAAGTATATGTCTATCCTATATGGAACTTATAGTTATTACCCTATGATTATGCATCAAACTATCCTAAGCTAAACACATTAATTCTTTTGTCAAGTTCATCATGGTTCCTCAATCATTCACGATATTGGCCAGATATAATGAAAGTAATAAACACAAGATAGAATGAATCAATTGTATGTATTAAGCTCATAAACTAATAATCAATGAAATCTAATTACATACTAGGTTCAAAAGTTTAACCCTAGAAATAAAAATTTAGGTTATGGTGAAATAAAGAGTTCTAGAGCTTATCAAGAATAACATCATGAAAATCATAGAAAATTAGAAAGATAAAGAGTTAAAGAGATAAAACTAATTTTTTTGCAGTTTTTAATCTTTTAGTCTTCTTGATCCTCTAAAAAATTGCTCTCTTTCTTTTTTTTTTCTCATCTTCTTGATTCTCTGATTCTTTCTTGATTTCTTACTTAGGTTTTTTGATCTTTTATTTATAGGTTTTATGTCTTCAAATTACAGTAAACATCAAATACAAATCAATTTAGGATTAGTATTCACGCGCAACTATTTGTGAGTTACTATTTATATAGCCTGAGGGCACTGGGGCATTGTACATACTATTTTGTGCACCGCGGCACTCTTTTTTGGGCATTGCAGTGCTAGTACTGTAGCAAATTATTGTAGAAATCTTCTGTAGTAGGTATTGTAGCAATTTAATTTTTTTTGCCTTATTTTCCTAGAAATTTTTATCCCCATTAACTCCAAACCTACAAAATAACAATAAATCACATAGAATGAATCAATTGTATGTATTAAGCTCATAAACTAATAATCAATGAAATCTAATTACATACTAGGTTCAAAAGTTTAACCCTAGAAATAAAAATTTAGGTTATGGTGAAATAAAGAGTTCTAGAGCTTATCAAGAATAACATCATGAAAATCATAGAAAATTAGAAAGATAAAGAGTTAAAGAGATAAAACTAATTTTTTTGCAGTTTTTAATCTTTTAGTCTTCTTGATCCTCTAAAAAATTGCTCTCTTTCTTCTTTTTTTCTCATCTTCTTGATTCTCTGATTCTTTCTTGATTTCTTACTTAGGTTTTTTGATCTTTTATTTATAGGTTTTATGTCTTCAAATTACAGTAAACATCAAATACAAATCAATTTAGGATTAGTATTCACGCGCAACTATTTGTGAGTTACTATTTATATAGCCTGAGGGCACTGAGGCATTGTACATACTATTTTGTGCACCGCGGCACTCTTTTTTGGGCATTGCAGTGTTAGTACTGTAGCAAATTATTGTAGAAATCTTCTGTAGTAGGTATTGTAGCAATTTAATTTTTTTTGCCTTATTTTCCTAGAAATTTTTATCCCCATTAACTCCAAACCTACAAAATAACAATAAATCACATAAAAAGTCAAATCATTTTAATTTAAATGAACAAATATTAAGTTTAAAAAATGAAAATATTAGACCTAATTAACCAATAGTAGGGGATTAGTCAAAGCTGTAGGTTTACAATGATCACTAATGCAATAATAGTATAGAGACGCAGATTGCTAGACTAGGGGTTATCATTAGACATGGCAATGGACAACCACACAGATTGCTAAACTAAGGGTTATTATTAAGCATATGCAATAATAGTGATCCTAGTAAATATTGGGTAGATGTAGAAATTGTTGAGGCAGAGTCTATCAGGTTAGGACTACAAGTGGTTAAAAAGCTTAAATTGTAGTAAATTTTAGTAATGTCTAATGCAAAAATGTAGTGGAATTGATTGAGGAAACTTTGTAATCTTATAAAGAAATCAAATTGGTAGTATAGATATATAGAAACAACTTGTGAACATAAACCAATGTAGAATCAATTTTGTTCCATGAACTTGTAAGGTAATGACTCATAAACTAGTCAAAATAGCTTTGAAAAAGCCATGTGTAAAAGTCTAGTTGTATAATTTTTCAGCTCTTTAATCTAATGATCATTACTTTTTGAAAAAAAAATGTTTCATCATTATGTCACTTTAGAAGTAAGGTTTCTTTACACTCTTAGATTGCCATATAGACACAACTCTTTAGTTCCTACATTTTGGCAGTTGCTAAACTTTGACATTGTTTATATAAACCCATCATACCTTTTTTAGTGATCATGTCAAATGTATCTTCCCTTGTATAGATAATTAGTCTTGTTTCATCCATCTTATAGTAAAATATTTTATTCAGAATGAAATATAGTTAAGTATCTCTTATACGGTTAAATTATCTTTTTTATTTTGATAAATATAATGAAATTCATTTTTAATAATTATTCAAATAGTAAAGCACCCTCTTTAGACATATATTTGGATCATAATTCTAAACTCATTAAACCTAAACACTTTGACACATTTCTAAACACTTACCAACACCCACATTGTTAAAAAAAAACATATTTAGAAACTACAAAGTAGACACGGTTGCACCATGTGTGCAAATGTGTATGCTTTTCAAGATTTATAGGTGAAAGTTCCAAATCTAGACCTATGCAAAAATTACCTCTTAACCCTTTAGATGCATAGAGTACTGCTGATGAAGAGCACCGTCCTCTTGTAAAAACAAAAGACACTCTGATGCTTAAATTAGTATTTGATTAACACAATCGTGCGATGTGTGATATTGTTTCAAGGAAAATGGTATTAATGCTCTCTGTATGTTGTATTGTTTTAATGATTTTTTGAATGTATATAAAATATTTAATGCATGCTTTTTATAGTGTAACAAGATATATTTTAATTCATATTCATATACTTATAAGATGAAGTTTAATCATAATATGATAGGCTTATCATGATGTGATAATGTGATAGTCCTATCATGATGTGATAAAGTGATATGCTTATCAAATAATGTGACAGAGTTATCATATTGTGATAGAGTTATAACCCATTAACAAGTATAAAATTTATAGTCCAATTAGTATTCTTGTCATTTTTACCAATTCAGCATTTTACCTCTTTTTGGGATTGGGCTAAGTAAGCTGGTTGGGACAATTCAATAATGAAACTAACAGATACCCCCTCACAAGTAAAGGAGTGGAATAATTCTAAAAGAACTCCTTTGTTTTTCAACCAGCAAGCATCTTATGTATTATGCTTCTATGTATGCAATATGACAATTATGTAATTATGTAAAAAAAAATTGTAATTCATGTTTCATTTCGTTATCATTCATATGATAAAATGAAGAAACTAAGTAAGTGTTAATTCTAACAAATATGGCAATCAGAATGTGATATCCAGATAATCAAATATAAGTTTAAGTGATACTGCTTGAACATTTATAGTGTCGATCTTGTTTATCTAATGTGTCCATGGAAGTTCTTTGTTGGATACCCAGTGGTTCCAAAAAATAACTTTTGAATTCTTTTTTTTTACATAATATCCTAGTAGATATGCAACAGAAATTTTGACAAGTGTCATTTCCTAAAAAAAGTGTTAGTTTGAAAACGGTAATTGTACAAATCAAAAGATAAATAATGCTTCATATTTTTGTCTCTAAATGATACTTTTTAGATAGTGTTGTTCACGTTCTTGGACATAATTTTGATTGTGTGCTTTCGGAAAAAAATGCATTGTGCTTTCGATTGTGAAAGCTTTTTAAAATATCGTACTTCCTGTAATAAAAGGCTTTTTCCTTCTATTTTGAGAGAAGTTGATATGATGTTTCCTGTGGGAAGAGTTTTTCACTTCAATTTTAGAAGAAGTTGATATGGTGCTCAAATGGAGGGTGATGTTTGTTAGGTAAATGACCATTTTAAGGAAATGTTTAATACGGTGCTTTCAATGGAGGGTGACATTTGTTAGGTAAATGACCCTTTTAAGAAAGAATTTTTCAATTTACAAATTTAAAAATAAGAGGCTAATTAAGTAAATTGACTAGATAATATAATTGATAATTTTCTAATTTGTTCAAAGACTGACTCTCATAGTTTCTATTAATACTAGGGATCCTTTTAGGATATTTTATCTGGAGAGTCGTCTCCCTCCCAGAGGGGAACCGAAGAGAGAAAGTAACAGTACGGCTTAGTGCCAACTTCAATTGAGGAGAAATTCCGAAGAGGATGTTTTTAGTGCTTTCAAAAAATGTGGCCAATGAGCACACGACCTTTTTGAGAATTTTGTATGCTACCAAAGGTGGTCGGTGAGCATGCGACCCTTGGAAGGAAGTATTCGGTGCTTACAAAAAAGTGGCAGGTAATTTTGTATAATCTTTCCACGAAGTTTTATGCTTCTAAGGGTGGTTAGTGGGTACGCAACCCTTGAAATGAAGTTCGTGTTTCCAAGGGAACCTGTTGGCATACGGCCCTTGGGAGGATTTTTGCATGCTTCTAAGAGTGGCTGGTAAGCACACATCCTTTGAAAAAGAGTTTTGTGATACCAAAGGTAATCAGCAGGCACACGACCCTTGAAAGGAAGTTTATTTTTCCAAAGGCGATCAATGGGCACTCAACCCTTGAAAGAAAATGTGGTATTTCCTTGGTAAGGACACAAAGTCTTTCTAGGGAAGTCTCTTGATTTTGGTATTTCCTGTGAAGGTACAAAGCCTTTCTTGAAAGTATTGACAATAATGCTTCTTTGTGAAGGTACAAAACCTTTCCCCAGAAGACTAGTTATAATGCTTCCTCACAAAGGTACGAAATCCTTTCCAAGAAAACTTTTGGTAAATGTGCTTCCTTGTAATGGCACATAGCCATCCTTTTCGGAAAGACTTTTGGTAAATGTGCTTCTTTATGATAGCACACAGCCATTCTACGAAAGATTTTCAATAACAATGTTTTCTTGTAGAGGTACAGAGCCCTCATTATGGAGATTTTTATAATAATACTTCCTTGTGGAGGCACGTAGCTCTCCTTAGGAAGACTTTTTGTTGTAGCACTTTCTGTAATAGGCACGAAGTTTTTCTTTGGAAGATTTCTGATAATGATGCTTCCTTGGTAAAAAAATATGTCCAAGGAAGTCTTCGTATATGCTTTCTTAGCAAAGGTACTAAGCCTTCGAGAGAAACTTTTTGGTTAATGGAACTCCCATGTGAAGGATCGTAGCCTTTCTTTGGAAGTCTTTCTGTAATGAGACTTTGTTACGTAGGTATAGAGCCCTTCATAGAAATAGTAATAGAACTTTCTTGTGAAAGCGTGAAGCTCTTCCCCTTCTTATGAAGTCTCTTCGATGATGAAACTTCCTTATAGAGGCACGTAGCCCTTCTTTAGTAACGAGACTTCCTTATGAAGGCAAATAACCCATTTTAGGAATTTATTTCGGTAATGAGACTTCTTTGTAAAGGTACAATGCCCTTTTTGTGAAGTAATTAGGTAATAAGACTTCTTTATGGAGGTATAGAGCTCTTATTGGGAAGTCTTTTCTGATAATAATGCTTCCATGTAGAGGTATAAACCTCTTTGGGGAAAACTATTTAATAATATGACTTTCTTATAAAGGCACGAACTTTTCATGGGAAGTCTTTTATGTAATAAAAATTTCTTATGAAGGCACAGAGCTCTTCGTGGGAAGTTTTTTTTTGTATTGGGACTTCCTTATAAAAGACACAAAGTCTTTCTTGGAAAGTCTTTTCGGTAATTGGACTTCCTTGTGAAGGCATAGAGCCCTTTTTGAGAATTTTTTATGTAATGGAACTTCCTTGTAACGACATGAAGTCCTTCCTGGGAATTTTTTTGGTAATAAAACTTTTTTATGATGACACGGAGTCCTTTTTAAGAAGTCTGTTTGGTATTGAGACTTCCTTATGAAGACATAAAGTCCTTCACGGGAAGTCTTTTGATAATAGGGCTTCTTTATGAAAGCACAGAGCCTTTCTTGGGAAATCTTTTCGGTAATGAAACTTTCTTGTGAAGGCACGGAATCCTCCATGGGAAGTCTTTCGGTATAAACTCTTTCTTTAACAAAAATGTCGACCAAGAAAGTCTTTTAGATATGGGTGCTTCCAAGGTGAAGGCATTTGATCCCGCCTAATAAGGTTTTAAGTACTTCCAAGGTGAAAGTGTTGACCCTGTCCAAGGAAGTCTTGGAATCTCCTAAGGTAAAGGCTTTTGAGCTTGTGAAAAGAAGTTCGTAGGTGCTTCTAAGTTTAAGGCTTTTGAGCCCGTGGAAGGAAGTCTTTAAGTGTTTCCATGTTAAAGGCGTTTGAGCCCGTGCAAAAATGTTTTGGACGCTTCCAAGTTAAAGGCTTTCGTGGCCTGTGTAAAGAAGGCTTCTGATGTGAGTTGTGGAGATTACTTTTGGCTATCTCCCATAATGGTGATGGAGGATTGCTTTTGGCCATCTCCTCTCCTAGTAATGACGCCAAACTATGCAAGGTGCCGATAGAACCTTACATAGGACCCGGGGGGAGCATTTTTTTTATCATGTTTCTGAAAGGATAATGAATGATTGCTTTTGGCCGTCCTTAGAATGACAGTAGAGGATTGCTTTTGGTCATTTCCTCTCCTAGTAATGGTAGTAGACCATGTAAAGGGGTAATATGACTTTATATACGGACCTGTGAGGATCGTTTTTCTAGCCATATCTCCATAACGACAGTGAAAGATTACTTTTGGCTATCTCATCTTCTAGTAATGGCACCAGACTATGTAAAGGGTCAATAAGACCTTACATACAAACCTATGAGGGATCTTTTTTTGGCCATCTCCCCTAAACGGTAGTGGAGGATTACTTTTGGCCGTCTCATCTCTTAGTAATAGTACCAAACCGCATAAAATGGTGATATGACCTTACATACAAACCTGGGGGGGATCATTTTTTGGTCATTCCCTAGAATGGCAATTGATAAGGGCAAATTTGTCATATATTTTCTCATATTTTTATTATTGATATTTTATGATTTTATGAGAATAGATGGCTATTTATATACATTATTGTTATTTATAGAGACTTGAACGAAATTTAAAGAAAGAACGCAAAAGGAGCGAAAACAGGGACTAAAATGTAAAGTTTTCAAAGTATGAGTCCAGCGCCCCAGCGCCACAAGTATTTTAGCCCCAGCGTTGGAATAGTGATCGAAATTAGAAAAACGACCTGTTTAAGTCGCGTCTGGAGCTCCAGCGATGAAGAGACACCGCGCCAGCGACGTTCCAGCGCCCCAGCGCTATAAACATACCGCGCCAGCGGTGAAGCCGTTTTCATGCAGCGCCCCAGCGCCAAGATCCCACCGCTCCAGCGGTGATAGCTTTTTCACGCGTCGCCCCAGCGACAGATGCATAGCGCGCCAGCGGTAATGCGAGTCCTAGTCCGACGAGAATTGAGATTTTCAAGCTCATATCAATCCCTATATAAAGCCACTCGTCCCCAACCTTCAAAAAAAGAATCCAAGACGACCCAAGAGCACCAAGAATACAGAGCAAGAGTCTTGGAGAGCAATAGGAGCTTAATTGAAGCATCTTTAGAGAGAGATACAAGACGTTCTTCGGCATCAAGAGTTCCTAGGCAGCGCAATTAAGAGCAATTCGACGTCTATATCGGTTTGCTAATAATTGTATCATGTTTTATAATTATTTCTACTGCTGTTCTCTTGTAGCCATGAGCTAACTTGTTTTCTAGGGTTAATATTTGAACTCAATATGTGTGCTTAATTGCCATATCTTTTAGTATTTAATAAACTTAGTCATTTATTATTTAAATTACTTGTGTTTAATGCTTCAATATATCTGGCCAATATATGGTGAATGAATTGGTAATATTATTGATAAACTCGGAAGAGGAATCATAATATTTAGACCTAGGTAATTTGATGCATGATTGTAGAGTAACATTCAATGTTGCATATGCAAGTTTCAACTTAGGATAGGAATATACCTAATTGGCATGTATGATCAATAAGACCTAATCTTAATGAATCTTAATTTATTACAAATACCATAGGAATATAGGTATTTGGTAAACTAAGATATACTTGCATGACCTTGGAAGAGGCTTGTGAATACATTAGCGTCTTGATCAATAATAAAGACTAAGTGAGTTAAATATTAGAGGATTAATCATTAGAAACATATTGAGGGATAATATTAAATCCTAGGTTCTCTCTACGTTGCTATATCTTTAAATCTCATTGCATTGTGTTTTTACTTTTATATTTCTTACATTCATTCTTAGATTTTTATTTTTCTGAATAATTATTAGAAAGACATAATTTTAGTAATTGGTTAAAAAGAAAGAATTATCCCTGTGGGTTCGACATCCGACTTATTTAGTCTCTTTATTACTTGCATACGATAGTGTATACTTGCACTTAATTTATGATATAGAAATATCGCATCAAGTTTTTGGCGCCGTTGCCGGGGATAATTATCTACTTTTTCACCAATATTAATACCAATCTTTCTAGTTTTTAATTCAGAATTTTTTTTTATTTTTTTTATTTTCTTAATTTAGTTTTACTTTCTTTCTTACGAGGTACATGCGAAGATCGAAAGTGAAGACTTGATTGCTTTTGATCCAGAGATTGAAAGAACTTTACGAAGAATTAGAAGAGAGCAAAATCAAGTCAACACCATGGAAGACCAAGTACCAATTGCACCCAATAATGAAGGAAGACCACTAAGGGAGTATGCTGTTCCCTTAGTGAATGGAATCCATTCGAGCATCCAAAGACCAACTGTTCAAGCTAATAACTTCGAGATCAAGCCAAGCACAATTCAAATGCTCAAGGATTCGGTACAATTTGGAGGATTGCCCAATGACGATCCAAACATGCACATCATCAACTTCTTAGAGATATGTGATACTTTCAAGTACAATGGGGTATCCGATGATGCAATCCGACTAAGGTTGTTTCCCTTTTCCTTGAGAGACAAAGCAAAAAGCTGGCTGTTATCACTTCCATCCGGATCTATAGCTACATGGGATGATCTTGCACAAAAGTTCCTCGCCAAATATTTTCCACCTGCTAAAACTGCCAAGATGAGGAACGACATCACATCATTCCTACAACTAGATGGAGAATCTCTTTATGAGGCATGGGAGAGATACAAAGATATGCAAAGAAAATGTCCTCATCATGGAGTTCCGAAGTGGTTACTTGTACAAACATTCTACAATGGATTAGCCGGTCAATTCAGAACGATAGTAGATGCTGCAGCTGGAGGAGCACTCATGAACAAATCCACCGATGAAGCTTATGATCTACTAGATGAGATGGCGTCCAATGCCTATCAATGGCCCACCGAAAGGTCAACCACAAGAAAGATCGCTGGATTACACGAAGTGGACACTTTGACTACATTATCGGCCCAAGTCAATCTCTTGACCAAACAATTAAGCAACTTGGGAGTTAATGCTATCAAGAGTCAACCCATCACCTGCGATTTCTGTGGAAGCAATCATGCTAATGGACAATGCATGGAGACTGCTCAATATGTAGGGGACTTCAACCGCAACAACCCCAATTCAAATTTCTACAATCCCGGATGGAGAAATCACCCCAACTTCTCATGGAGCAACAATAATCAAGGACAGTATTCCAAAGCTCCTCCTGGCTTCCAAACACAAATTCAGCAAGAGAAGAAACCAGACATTGAAGACATGCTCCTGCAATACATGAAGAAAACAGATGCACTCTTTCAAAGTCAAGCAACTTCACTTAGAGCCTTGGAAAATCAAGTAGGGCAGCTCGTAACAGCAATAAACAATCGCCCTCAAGAAACTCTACCAAGCAACACTGAAGTCAATCCAAAAGGAAGTGTAGAACAGTGCCAAGCCATCTCCCTAAGAAGTGGTAAAGTCTTACATGATAACACTCCTCAACCACAGCTTTCGGAAATGATAGAGAAGGAAAAAGAACTAGTGGTCCAGCAAGATGACGTGCAACCATATAGACCACCTATACCATTTCCTCAGAGATTACAGCAGTTCATAAACCAAGAGAAAAGTGCTGAAACGCAGAAAAGCATAGAAAATGGTATTCAAGTGCAAGAACAGAAAAGAGAAAATGCAGCAGAAGATACCAATAGCAACCCACAGAAGCAATCTACGCAGTCATTCACTCCACCACCTCCATTTCCTCAGAGACTGCAAAAGAAGAAACTAGATAAGCAATTTTCTAAATTTCTTGATATTTTTAAGAAATTACATATTAATCTTCCTTTTGCAGATGCACTGGAGCAAATGCCGAGCTATGTGAAATTTATGAAGGAAATCCTATCAAAGAAGAGAAAAATAGATGACTTCGAGACTGTGGCCCTGACGGAAGAGTGTAGCGCCATCCTTCTAAAGAAGCTACCTCCAAAGCTCAAAGATCCTGGGAGCTTCACCATACCGTGCTCAATTGGAAATTATGATTTTGGGAAAGCACTTTGTGATCTGGGAGCTAGCATCAATCTTATGCCACTGTCCGTGTATAAAAAGTTGGGACTGAAAGAAGCCAAACCAACAAATATCACACTTCAGTTAGCGGATCGTTCTCTCACCTATCCTAAGGGATTAATTGAAGATGTGTTGGTTAAGGTCGATAAATTCATCTTCCCTGCCGATTTCATTGTTTTGGATATGGAAGAAGACAAGGAGATCCCAATCATCCTTGGAAGACCCTTCCTAGCCACTGGAAGAACAATTATTGATGTACAAAAAGGGCAGTTGACCATGAGGGTACAAGAGGACACAGTCACTTTTAAGGTCTTCAAGGAGATCAAATTACCAGCTGAAAATGAAGACTGTTTCTGCATTAATGTGGTGCATCCAAGCGTTAAGCAAATTAAAGATATGGAGACATTGGATCCTCACATCCGAAAAAGAGCATTGAAGCATAGAAAGGCAAGAGAGAAGAAGAAAAAGCAGCGTCACGACGAAGCAAGCAAAGAGAAAGAAAAGGAAGAACCATCTCCCCGGTCTAAGATTAAAGTCTTTCCGGAGAGACATAAGGAGAATGCAGCAAAAGATACTGCCCGAGATTTAATTGCAAAAATATGGAAGCCGAAAAAGAAGAAAGCCAGCAAAATCACTTACTCAAATGCTTCCACCAGCATCTTCGATCCACCATGAAAGAAAAGGAAGCCCCGTCAAGCCGATGACGTTAAATCAAGCGCTACTTGGGAGGCAACCCAAGGAAAATATTATTATTATTATTATCATTTTTTTTTTATTTTTTTTTTCAGCATTTAAAAAAAAAAAAAAAAAAAAAAAAAAAAAAAAAACCCAAGAATTTCAGCGCTCCAGCGGCATAACATGGCGCGGCAGCGACAGAAAAATCGAGACACCACCGCCCCCGCGGTACAAGCACCATCGCGCCAGCGCAAATTCCAGTAACTGTGCAGAAATCAGCCTTCAGCGCTGCAGCGACAGAATATTACCGCGACAGCGCCAGAACATCGCCCCAGCGATGGAGAGTCAGCGCGGCAGCGAAAATTGACCTGGGAAGTCTCTTACTTTCACTTTTTTATTTTTTGACATTGGGGACAATGTCTAAATTAAGTTTGGGGGTGGGAAACACTTTCTTGTGTTCATTTTGCTGCATGATTTGGGTGGTCATTCTTGTGGGTTAAAAATTTTTTAGTTACTTAGTTTTTTTTTAGTTAATTCATTTTTATTAGATTTTGATAAGATGATCATTAGTCTATGATAAGAAAAAGAATACATGGTTGAATTTATTTTTACACATCCATAGGGAATGATAGATACTTGAGACAATTTTGATTATCTAAGTTTAGGAACAAATTTGACCTTATTTATTATCACCAATTCTTTTGAGCACTTTATAAGCATGAATAGTTATAACTATTACTTAGAGATACTTATGCTTTAGGGAGTACACCACAGTCTCAAAGACCGATACTCTAGAACTTGTCTTTAATTACTACTTGAGGCGAAATTCTAGGAAACACATGAATAGGGAAATGACATTAGGCCATCTTTGGACCGATTGAGCCTTTCTAGCCTACCTTTTATTGTATATTTATCTCTAGTACCCTATTTTGAGCCTAATGACCCATTCTTTGGTTTAACCACATTACAAGCCCAAGACTTAAAGTTTATTTATCTAGAAAATTACCCATAACACCATAAACCTTGCATTTACTTAGAAATACTCTTGAAAGGAAAAGGTTATGGTGATATGAGAAAAATAAGTTTGGGTGGTATTTGTCAATCTAAGTTTGGGGGTATTCAAAAAAAAAAAAAAAAAAAAAAAGAAAAAAAAAAAAGAGAAAGAAAAATACCCCCAGCTTAAGAAAAAGAAGAAAGTTTTTGAAAAATAAAAGGTTGAAAAGAAGGATGGGAACACAATAAGTTTAGGGGAAAAGATAATACAAGGAAAAGAAGATCAAGAGGTTTCTAGGTAAAATCTAAGTGTTCATGGTGTAATTTGAACTTCATATATTTATCTTTTTATCCCACCTTGACCTTAGCCTTACGTTACAAGCTAAGTAAAGTCCTAAATAGATCCCTAGACATGTGATTTTCTACATTAGTGGAGAGTGGTAATAAAGACAAGCTTATGGAAGTGTCATTATACAAAAAAAATGCCGAGACATCATCTTTTCTGTACAAACTAAAGTATAAAGTAAATCAAAGTATGGTTTTCGCTATTTGCTTGCTGCTTGCACACACACACATGGTGATTATTTATGAGGAAGAATGAGGGACTAAATGAAGATAATTAGAATTGTTAATAGCTATTTGTCTACCTTAAGGATTTGTATCATTTCGTCAGCCTTTGAGACAATGATTTTGATCATCTTATTAGTATTAGTATATTTTGTTTTGTTAAATGAGTCAAGTATAAACCTTTGTCTCTCTCGTAGTTTTATTTTATTGCTTGAGGACAAGCAAGTATTTAAGTTTGGGGGAATTTGATAAGGGCAAATTTGTCATATATTTTCTCATATTTTTATTATTGATATTTTATGATTTTATGAGAATAGATGGCTATTTATATACATTATTGTTATTTATAGAGACTTGAACGAAATTTAAAGAAAGAACGCAAAAGGAGCGAAAACAGGGACTAAAATGTAAAGTTTTCAAAGTATGAGTCCAGCGCCCCAGCGCCACAAGTATTTTAGCCCCAGCGTTGGAATAGTGATCGAAATTAGAAAAACGACCTGTTTAAGTCGCGTCTGGAGCTCCAGCGATGAAGAGACACCGCGCCAGCGACGTTCCAGCGCCCCAGCGCTATAAACATACCGCGCCAGCGGTGAAGCCGTTTTCATGCAGCGCCCCAGCGCCAAGATCCCACCGCTCCAGCGGTGATAGCTTTTTCACGCGTCGCCCCAGCGACAGATGCATAGCGCGCCAGCGGTAATGCGAGTCCTAGTCCGACGAGAATTGAGATTTTCAAGCTCATATCAATCCCTATATAAAGCCACTCGTCCCCAACCTTCAAAAAAAGAATCCAAGACGACCCAAGAGCACCAAGAATACAGAGCAAGAGTCTTGGAGAGCAATAGGAGCTTAATTGAAGCATCTTTAGAGAGAGATACAAGACGTTCTTCGGCATCAAGAGTTCCTAGGCAGCGCAATTAAGAGCAATTCGACGTCTATATCGGTTTGCTAATAATTGTATCATGTTTTATAATTATTTCTACTGCTGTTCTCTTGTAGCCATGAGCTAACTTGTTTTCTAGGGTTAATATTTGAACTCAATATGTGTGCTTAATTGCCATATCTTTTAGTATTTAATAAACTTAGTCATTTATTATTTAAATTACTTGTGTTTAATGCTTCAATATATCTGGCCAATATATGGTGAATGAATTGGTAATATTATTGATAAACTCGGAAGAGGAATCATAATATTTAGACCTAGGTAATTTGATGCATGATTGTAGAGTAACATTCAATGTTGCATATGCAAGTTTCAACTTAGGATAGGAATATACCTAATTGGCATGTATGATCAATAAGACCTAATCTTAATGAATCTTAATTTATTACAAATACCATAGGAATATAGGTATTTGGTAAACTAAGATATACTTGCATGACCTTGGAAGAGGCTTGTGAATACATTAGCGTCTTGATCAATAATAAAGACTAAGTGAGTTAAATATTAGAGGATTAATCATTAGAAACATATTGAGGGATAATATTAAATCCTAGGTTCTCTCTACGTTGCTATATCTTTAAATCTCATTGCATTGTGTTTTTACTTTTATATTTCTTACATTCATTCTTAGATTTTTATTTTTCTGAATAATTATTAGAAAGACATAATTTTAGTAATTGGTTAAAAAGAAAGAATTATCCCTGTGGGTTCGACATCCGACTTATTTAGTCTCTTTATTACTTGCATACGATAGTGTATACTTGCACTTAATTTATGATATAGAAATATCGCATCAGCAATGTAGGTGCTTTTGCCTATTAACATGATGCGAGAGTATGGATGCTTTTTTCTGTTACCACAATTTGTGATGGCGGCATAGTTTCCATGTTTAAGGTTTAATAACCATCATAGGAAATTTTCAGAGTATTTATAGATTTTGAAATAGAAACAATTAGTCTTGAAATATATAGAAATCAAGAGGTGTTATAATTATAGAACCTGGATGTTTCATATGACGTGGGGCTAGTTCCCTTTTCACAGTCTGTATCAAATAGGTTCTATATCCATGTGCGTAATGATCCCAGTTCTAACGTATGTGAAACTTCTCAGAAAATTTTCAAGATACGATGAATACCTGAGAAAAAATTTTGAACAATGCAAAATCATTATAATTAGAATAAAATAAAATAATCGAGAGTGAGTAAATGGAAAACAAAAAGGAAATGAATTTTGTTCTTATTTCCTGATTTGTAAAGGATAGATGATGAAATATAATTTTCTTTTAGTTCTGTATCTCAGACTAAAAGGAGCTCTTAATTGGTTCCATACTTGATTAGTTTCATTTCTTATTTACTCGTGACAATGAATTCTTTTACTAATGAGTTGTGGTAATTGTCTTGAATTTCGGTTAGCCTTTGTAAGGGCTTAGGCTTCTTCGATGTGGTGGACGAGGAGGTCCCTGAATTTGTGGAATGCCTATCTCTGCTGAGGCCTTTCAGCAAGGTTCTGAAAATATTCTACTAGAATTAGAATTTCATAGATCATGAAGGGTCTGAGTAAGATAGTAAGGTGTCATGGTTCGCTGTCGAAAGCTGAAAGTATTTAGGCCAAATGCAAATACTTTAAAATATAAAGGTGACTAATTGCAAAAACTCGAATGTTGCCCTAATTTCTCTTACATTGCACAGGTGATTTCTGTTGTGGTAGCTGGCACCGTGTGCCAGCTACATAATTGCTGTCACTGTGCTACATAATTGCTGGCACACAGTGCCAGCAATGATTTCAACAATCTTGGCTGTCCACCATGCTAAACTCTCCCTATAAATGGGAGAGTTTAGCAATTCATATTTCATTCTAAAAATAAGAAAAATTAGAGAGAATTTCAAAAGTTTTGAAAGAGTTTTTGAGTGATTTGAGAGAATTAGGTGTATTGGAGTTTTGGGTTGTAAGGCTAAAACACTACAATACTTGTATTCTCCATTTCTAATAGTAAAAGATTCTTCTGTCTTCACCCGTAGATGTAGGCTAAAAGTCGAACAACGTAAATTCTTGTATTTGTCTTATTTTTATTTTTATTATTTTTCTCAATTTCGCTTTAGCTGTGACCCTGCATCACTCCTCAATTTTCTAACAATTTCTTCACCGATTTTTGGCTAGTTGTTGTCAGGCTACCATTCGCTATAAGGAGGTCGTTGGCTGTTACAACAAACGTCGGCAACCATAAGGAAGTTGCTAGTTCGACGATGACGGTGGCTGTACTGATGAAGCGGCTATTGAATGGTTTAGTGCTGGCCAAATTTTTACAGCCCCAATCTTAGATTTCTCAGTGATGACGGAAGGCAAGGTTACAGAGGTGATGAGCAGTGGTAGTAACAGTTTGTGCTGGTTTATGCAGTCTTTCATGAAGTTGTGATGGTGACCGAGGTTCAAATCTTAGTGATCGTGCCCACTGTCTCTTGTGTGCTTTTTTGTTTCTTTTTTTATTTTTATTTTGTAGGATCATTGTCATAATTCACTTTCTCTAACTCTTTATAACCTTCGAAACTGTTATAGTCCACAAATGTGTTGTTATAATCCACAAATGTGTTGGTAAAACTCTAAAATTTAAAAACTTGGATTAAAATTGTTCACAATGTAGTATTACTAGTATTAGTCAGGACTATTTTTAAAAATTGATAATTTAATTATTAAGTAAAAAAAATTTTAAAATTTTGAGAGAGGCTAAAATAAATTTTTTAATAATACAAATTACAAGCAGAATATAAATTAAAGGAGAATTGTCAAGGCTTGGGCTACCATTCCCCCTACTACAATTCCGCCTATATGTACTTATATTTATTTTGAAATGAAACAATTATGTTTTAATAATGATAATCTAAAAGAAAACTGGAACACATGTCATGATCTTATTAAATAATGCCATTGAGAACATCAACTTAATTTTTTTTAATGCTAAATTAATATATATAATTTAATAAATTATATAATTCATATATTGTAAATAATGTCACATATTATTATTTAATAAATTTATAATTTTTATATAATTTATAATATATTATAAAATATTATCACGTGTTTAAAATTTATCGTATAATAAATTATTTAATTTATTAAATTAATTATATATATATATAATCATTTTTAAGTGTGGATGTCCATATCTTTTTAAAATATAAACCTCTTCGTAAAAGAGATATATATAAAAGATATCCTACATCAAGAAGCGTATTGTTGATAACATGCATGTGAATTTTCGCAAGTTGAAAATTCAACTAAAACAAGCATACAACAACTGCTTGGTCATATTTTTCAACTGATCCTGCTGATTCCATATTGCCATTGAAATTAGAAAACATCCTTGATAATTTTGATATGAATTACAAATTGGAACAAGCAGCAAGGTCATCATTTCTGACCAAGTTGAAAGTGTGTATATAAATAAATGGTTGTTTTGGTTGCTGATAGACAGTGAAAGAAAGAAAGACAAGATCAAAAGTTGAAAGAGACAACTGAAAAGGCTACCATATTTTTGCCATCAATAGGTATAGCCCCCATAGCCCTTTCACAAGACACTCGAGGTATTGATTTGGTCAATTCACCGCTTAAGTTATTCACATTTCATTTTGAATTCTTTTTATGTAGAATGAAGTAACGATAAGCCGCTGGAAATCTCCCAAATTTAACGTTAGGAAAAAGTTCTTATTATATCGGGTCATAAATTTATATTATTATATAGATTTTATACGGATAGAAATTTTCAGTGCAAAAATCCGCATGTTTAAATAAAATTATATATATAATATATATATATATATACATATTTACACACTTACACACACAATTATCGCATCCTAATCACATCCTATTGTAAGGGGAATCGAACTCCCAACTTATTAATCGAAGAGTGAGTTTTGAAATATTAGCCAATTCAATTAACATCTTAAGTTCATTTAAATATAAATTTTAATTAGTCCAATGAAATTATTTGTTTCAATATATATATATATATATATATATATATATATATTTTAACCGTGAAATGAAAAGGTATTGTCCCAAGTCAAATGCCTATAAAACTGTAAATTTATCGATAATAAATTGTGGTTTAAAATAGAAAAATTATTAATTTTATATTTATTTTAATATATTAATTAGGGTAAATGTTTTAAAAATACTTAATTATGTTGCTTTTAAATTTTTTGTTATAATTTTTATTTTTAAATTGTGATCATTTTCTTCTTAAAAAAACATAATTAATGATTTTTAAAATATTAAAAAATTAAATTAAATATTCAATATTTACTTAAGAACTAAAGCAGTAATTTCCTTTTAAAATACAACTAAAAGAACTTCAATTTTGAAACCATTGAGTCATTTGATGATTTTCTTCTTGCGATGATATGATCTTATACATCAATGGAGGTTGAATTATGGAAGATACAGAGAATTGGGTGACTTGTAATATTTCCTAAGTGACATTTTTTTGGAACCTATTGGCATATTATAATTTTCTAGGTAATAATTACTTATAATATTGCTACTAATTGTCATATACATGACGGATCTCCTACATCACACACTTATATTAATCTATCTAAATCATTCTAAGACTAATTGCTGTCAACTAGATATCAAATAGAATAATTATGTAGCTGATGATGAGATAATATTGTTTTCATTATCATAATTAAAACCATCAATAATGTCAATACATACAAGAATTGTATGTATTTAATTTATTACGGGATAAGAACATTTTATCTGCATGCGTGTCTTTTAATATGTAGGCAAAGTGTTTGTCATCTTCTCAAATTTGTCAAAATATAATGAAGCTAGCTAGCGAGGAGCTAGTACATTTTAGAACTGATTGTAGATGGGTTTGAGATTTATATGTTTTTAACATTGTTAAAAGTGTGTTTTTTTTAGAAGATATTATTGTTGAATGAAGAAATATTATCATCAATTTATTTGAGCTATGGCTTAATTATTTTAATATTTATAAATTTAAAAATTGACGTTAATAATCAATTTTTTTTATAAAATATATATAAATGTTCAATCATTAAAAATATTTTAATAAATAAAATAAATTTCATGTCAATTAATGTTAATTGACCAAATTATCTCTTACACATTAAATAAAATTGAACAATGACTTGTACAAATTTTAAAATTTTGATTTTAAAAAATAATTAAAAATAAAATAATAATAATATAATCCCTTAAAAAATTATAAAAAAGAAACCAAAAAAATTTAAATTCTTTAAAAATAATCAAAAATTAAAAATATAATTTAAATAATAATAACAAATAAAACTTTGCAATAAAAAGTAGGTTGCTAAAATGGCTGCTAATAGAGTAACTAAAGTGGTCGATGCTTGTTGCTTGTAGTAGCCAAAATGATCATTGATCTAGTGGCTTTTGTGGCTGCTGATTTAACAATCATTGTGATTGCCAATCCAGCCGACCATTTTGGCCAACTATTTATATTTTTATATTTATAATTTTATTATTTTATTTTGTTATTTTTTTAAAAAAAATTGAATGTGTAAAGTGTAAAAAAATTTTATTACCATTAGATCTGTTAACTTTAATGGTAAATCGTTGATAATTAGACATTTGTACATATTTTATAAAAAAATAAATATTAATATTGATTTTTTAAATTTGTGAGTGTTGATATAATTAGAATATACCTCAAGAGTATTAATGATAATATACCTTGAATTAATTAATAGTTATTTTGACATTTAAATTGTAATTGTAGTTTTTTTTACCTTTGAAATAAACTTATATTACACTTTTTCTTCAATTTTTTTTCTAAAAGTTTTTTTTATGTTATTAGTGTTTTTTTGTAAAGTAATTATCAAATGTTATATATATATATATATATATATATATAAATGCGAGCACATACACTTTAAATATTGTTTTCAATTCGAAAGTACTTTATAAAAGCAATTTTATTGAAAGAATACTTCTACTTTTCTAATGTTTATTGAAATTATTATTTTATCTCTGATAATGTAAATGTGTCATCTCAAAAATGAAAATGTAAGTTAGTGAAGAAGAATAACAATGAATATTGTCGTAAATGGGAGAGAATACATAAGAAAGAAAGAGTTAGGGTTCACATGAACCATAGACAAAAGGTGCGTTGGTTGTCCAACATGGAATTGCAGTTGAGGCATTTATTTTTATTGGGAAATTAAAGATAAGAGATTTGAAGATAGAAAAGATCTGTAAGTGAGACAAAGATGAGTCAGTCTTTGTAGGCGAGAAGTATTTTTGTTTTGTTCGCTTATTTTTATTATTCTTAAATTTTACATCCAGTCATCATTTTTTTTAAACAATTTCTCAACAAGGACATAATTTATATCTATTTGTATCAAATATGTTCTAACCTCTATCCATATGACTGAAATACCTTTTGGTGTTAAGCTACATATTATTATATTATGATGATCAAATTTTGGATTTATGAAAGTATTTTAATCATTTCATTAAGAGGCAAGGACCTATTTAATACAAATGAACAAACTTTATACATTATTATTTATTATTATTTGTTAATTTGTTGTTATGATAAGGGTTTAGACATCTTTGTAAGAATACATGAAACATATACAAAGTTTATCGATGCTTTTTTTTTATTATTGGAAGGAAGAATAATGAGGGATTGTTTAGTTGGAGATACTAATAAATTTAATAGGAGCTTAGATTATGTCAACTTCTTGATCACTAACAATGAAAAACTCATGAAAGAAAAATTTCCTTTGACAATGTTTTTAAAGATTAAGAAAGTGCTTATGGTTGGTTTTTCTAGAAATATCATTTGACAACCATTTTTGAAAAAAGTAATTGCTTTAAAGATTTATAAAAATTTTAGTGTCTTCGAAACTCGTCAATTTTTTTTTAAATTCATAAAATTGTCACTAATTTCTTAATTTTTTTTTACCTTCAAAAGTCTTAGCTCAAGCCCAACCACCAAGAAGTCCAACCTTTAAAGACCCTATTTTCAGAGTCTAAATCTTAAGGTTTAATACTAACAACTATTTTTTGAGCCTAATCACCTATGGACCGACCTACTTAAACCTTAAGCTTAAAGACCTTTGCATAGGGCTTATGGGGCCTCAAACCCAAAAGGGTCCAAAGAGTTTAGGGTTAACACCAAAGAAGAATGTCTTAAGTATCCTAGATTGGCTAACCTTAAACTAATCGACCTCAGTGTCAACGGGGCTATTTTAGAAACAAGGTAACAATTTACTTCTATAACCTCGCGTGTGTTATCCTTGAGATCCTAAATATATCTCATTCTTAAGATCTCGAGCATATCCCTTCTTATAGATCTTGAATATATTCTATTTCCAAGATCTTGAGAATATTCCACTCCTTGGATCTCAGAACATGTCTAAGTCCCTAAGAACTTAATGACAAAAGCGCCTAAGGAGACCTATATAAGGAAAAGTTTACCTCTTTAAGAAGGGAGAATTTCTTGCCTACAAAATTCATTCTAAATAGACAAAATAGAGAGATAGTAAACTTATTATAAATTCATTATTTATGACCACCCATTGGTCTTGGTAAAACCATTGTTTTATGAGTGTCAGAGGGATATAGTCAGAGATAACCACCAGTGTAGCCTAAATGATTTTGTGAGTGTAAGAATCGATCTTAGAAGTAGAAAAGTGCTCAGGAGATCAAATTAGTTCAACACTAAAGACCAAACCATTATTCTTTAAAAAATAAATTGTTTGTGACTAAAGGATTCATACTAATTCTCATTGTCAACATTAAAAAAAAAACCTATTCTACACAATAGGTTATATTCAAAACTAAATATCAAGGATAATGATGAAAATATCCCTTAAAACATACATTTTTATAAATAAAAAAATAATTGTCTATTTAAAATCATTTTAACAGAGTCATTTTTTTTAAAAGCAAACTTGACCCATAAGATATTTATTAAAGAAAACAAAAGAATAAGCAATCTCAATAGTCAGGATATCACCTATCAACTCTGTATAGTAAACAGTCTCTACTTCTAAAGAAAAAGAAAACCATCCGAAAAGGAGCTCAAAGCATTCCTAAAAACTCCACCATATGCTGCAAACCCTAGGTTGCCTTTAGAGGGCCTATGAGTATTCACCTTAACCCATCTCGGAGGAAGAAAGTTCTAGAAAAGAACCATGACTTTGGGGGCATGACCCAATTGAGGACTAATGCTGAAAAGGGTTAAAATAGTATAATCAAAATAAGCCATGAATCCAGGGTAAAACTCCACAAAATAATGGATATGAGCAAGGCATTTTGCTTGAATCCTGAACAAACTCGCACCAATTTTCGAATCTCAATTGATTTCTACTTTGGTAAACTAAAAATAACAAATAAGCCATTGATGAAATCCAAATATTATACAACTAAGAGCTAAAAGACTTTGAAGATAATGCTACCCATAAATTAGCAACTAACATGACAACCAGAAGATGAATCTTATTGGCATCAGAGAAATTATAACACTGCTTTAAATAAATTGGACTATCCGTGTTAGCAAGATGAATCTCCTATAAATATTTAAGAAGATACACCTTATTCAAAATGTTCAAAGATTAAGACCAACTCCACCATTCTCCTTGGGCATACAAAATTGATCCTAAGATAGTAAAGCTATCTTTCGATTGAGGAAATCTCTCGAAAGAATAAAATTTCTAGCACAATTATGCAAGAATTTTAAAAGAAAAGTCAGACAAAGATAAATTTTAAAACTATAGAGAATGATGCCTAGAAAAATTGAGCAAACTAATTCAATTCTCCTAGCCATGGAAAGAACCTTTCCTTTCCAACTACTATACTTTATGCAAGCCTTATCCACTAAAGCTTGCAAATAATGACTGCATAGACATCCTTTGAAAATTGAAGCCCCTGAGTAAGTAAAAATAAACCCACATGAAAACCAAAAGCTTATGACAATGATGAATAGTGTAATGCTTAAAGAAAAAATGACTTTTTTTCTTATTAATAAATTGCCATAAAGCCAAATTATATGTCCCCATAAAATTCATCAAATTCTTAAAAGACCTATGATTACTCTTGCAAAAAACAAATACATTATCGACATAAAATATAAGTTGGGGCTATACAAACTTGAAGAGACAAAATCCTATCCACAAGTCTAAAACCAATCAAACTCTAAATGCCCTTAGAAAAGCACCTTCTCAGCTAGACAGAAAAAAAAAGAGACAAAAGATCTCCTAAGTGCACTCTCTTACCATAATAAAAAAAACCTTTAAGAGTACTATAAATATAAGCGAAAACCAAGCTAAATTGAGATTTTAGAAATCCAGTTGATGAAGACCATGTCAAATTCAAATGCATAAAGACTTTGAGTAAAAAATCTATGTTGTGGTGTCGAAAGCCTTTGTTTTATCTAAGTTCATCCCAAAATTACCTCCAAAAGATTTCTTGGCCAGCATAGTAGCACATTAAAAAAATCATAGAAATGCAGTCATGAATACGCTTACCCTAAATGAATGCCATTTGATATTGCAAGATTAACTTAGGTTTAAGAATCGCTAGTTTGTTGCAACAATCTTGATGATTACTTTGAAAGAATTAGCTATGGCTATTGGCCAAAATTGATTGATCTTAACAGCATCTACTACCTTAGGAATAAGAACAATAAAGTTGGAATTGAGATTAAGAAGAAGAAATCCATGAGCAAAAAATTGCTTAATGCCTAGCACCACATCTTTTTTAATAGTGTCCTAATATTACTGAAATAAGAAACCTGGAAAGTCATATGAACCAAAGGTAGGATATCTAAATGTTTTGAATGCCTCCCTACGTTATGATAGAGCAAAACCAAGGTTTAAGCCATTAAAGAAACCACAAACATAAAGGCTCGCACTAAGACTTTAATTGAAGAACCACTATCGCGAGAACTTAAACCTTTGCCAAGCCATTTGTAGTATATATTCCTAAGCAATTCTTCTACTCTCCTTGCAAGAATATTTGCTACCTTTGGTGATACATAGGAAGAGAGATTGGTTAAAGTGCTAGAGAAGTATAAAAAAGCATTTGGATAGACCACAACTGATATCAGAGGTATTAGCCCTTAATTTTTTATGTACAAAATCATATTGGAATATGGCTATAAAACCTCAGTAGAACAATAATGCAGATTAAATCTTGTAATGAAAGAAGTAGTAAAGAAAAAGATTATCAAATTGCTTGATGCAAGAATCATTTGTCTAATCTCAAATAATTTATAGGTAGCTTAGTCCAATATGTGCTAAAGAAATGAGGTGTAGCATTTGTAACTAATGAGAACAATGAGTTAATCCCCACTTAGATAGTCACAAGATAAAGAGTATGCATGGATCACAGAAAATTAAACAAGGCTACTTTGAAGGACAACTTCCTATTACCATTCATTGATTAGATGTTAGATAGACTTACAAGTCATAAATACTAATATTTTTTTAGATGGATATATTATTTATGATAAAATTGCTAATGCTATAGAAGATCAAGAAAAAAATGTTCACATGTCTATATAGGACCTTTGCCTTTTGAAAGATGCCATTTAAATTGTGTAATGTATTTGTTACCTTTTAAAGATGTATAATGACAAATTTCTTTGATATAGTAGAGTAGTTACTTAAAGTTTTTATGAATGATTTATTATTTTTTAGGAATTCTTTTGATATGTGCTTAGATAATTTAGCACTCATGTTGGAGAAATGTAAAGAGACTAACTTAGTGTTGAATTAGGAGAAGTGTCATTTTATGGTCAAATAGGAGATTATTCTTGGCCAACTAATTTCTTCAAAGGGGATTGAGTTTGACCGTGAAAAAAATAGAGACAATCGAAACCTACAAACATCAAGAGAGCTTGGAGTTTTCTAAAAAATGTGGACTTCTATAAAGGATTCATAAAAGATTTCTCTAAGGCTTTTAAACCTCTTTGTAACCTATTAGAGAAAAATTTAACGATGAATGTATAGAGGCTTTCGAAATATTAAAGAAAGAAATTTATTTTAGCCCAAATTATTGTAATACCAAATTAGGACTTACTATTTGAGAAAATGTTAACTTTAGGGTATTATCGATAATAATAATAATAATAACAACATTGGTTAACGTTGGTCAACGATCAGTTAACATTGATCATTGTTCAATCAATAGCTAGTTAACGATTGGTAAATACCGGTCAACGATCATTCAAACACTGGTTAATAGTCGATTAACAGCTGCCCAATAGTTGGCAATCAATGGCGGTCAACGGTAGTCAATTCTAGTCAATGTCTATTTTTTTGAATAGTTATTTAAAAATAATATATTTAATAAATTTTTAATCACATATATAAATAAATATTTTAAATAGTTTAATTGACTAAAATATTTATTTACTAATATATTTGAGGTTAAAAGTTTGAATTTTACTTTAAACATTTGAAATTTAATTTATTTTAACCAAAAAGGGAGGTAGAATGATAATTTTATCGATTTTAATAGATTTTTTTGTTAAAGTTAATAGTTTTCGTCACCTAACATGAGTGTAAATGAAAATTTTAAAATTGTGACGATTTGCATATCTCTTTTATCAAACTATAAAGGTCTAAATGTACTTTTTCCTTATTAAAATTTTAGAATAATCAAATCAAGTGTAAGATTAAAGTCTAAAACTTTTTTCGATTTTGTTTATAAAAAATATGATATTTTATTTTTTCTTTGTTTGATGTTGATTAATTGGCAACTAATTATGAATTAGTTTTGTAGAGTTGTTTGATTGTTGATATTATTAAATGGGTTGAATTAATAATTTGTTTTTATTTATTTATTTTATTTAAATAATATGCACAATAATAATTGAGTCTTTCATTTATTTTATATAACTTGTTAATTTTGATTGAGGATTTCATAACACTTATATATTGTTGCCTAAATAATAATATTTTTAATATTATATATTATCTTGAGGATATTAATTATATTATTATTAAAAATTAAAATTAGATTTAATAATCCCACGTGTCAATTTTTCATTCGTTAAAATTCAAACTTATGATAAGAATGTACACACATCTCAAAATCCCATCTCCAAAAACCCTAAACACTCATTCTTTCTCTCCTCTCAAAAATTCTATCATCCAAGTAAATCCGGCTCCATCGCCGTACTCCGCCGCCGCACCAGAATTCTCCCAGCGCAGCCGCCAAACGCCACAGCCGAGCCGCCTTTGCAGGTCATTATTTTATTTATCTCCCTCTTTCTGTTTTTTTTATACTTTTTGTACAACCTTTTTATTTATTTATTATCTCTCTTTACATTAATCTGTCGGTTTAGGTGGAGGTTCCGTCGCACCACCGTCAACCTCGGCGTCTTCCTGCCACCTTCAAGCTTTGCCGTCGCCGATTCCAGCTTAAAACTTGTAAGTTTTTTTTTTGTTCAGTTCTTAACTGAATCATTTAGCTTTGTCAATTAGTGAAAATGAAATGTAGTTCTGATTTATAAAGCTTATTTAGTTAAATGTAGTTATCGAGTTAATTATAGTTAATTTATCAGTTATTTACTTGTTAAATATAATTATGTTAGTTTTGTTATTTAGTTAAAAATTTAAGATAGTATTATTGAAGATGAATCTGATTTAAAGTAAAAGAACTGTATCTGATTTATAAATTATAGTTACATGCAATTTAAAAAAAAACCTGATTTAATATTGTATTAATACTGATTGTTTAATTTAAGTATTTATTGTAATTATTTTATTTTTTTGGAATTGACGTATAGAATATAATATATAGATTTTGGGGGCAATTATTTGTTATAATTGATATCGTACTAATTACTATTATTTGTGGATATAATGTTTGTTAATTATTATTATTTATGAATGTAGTTTTGATACCAATTAGTATATATTTTTTAATTTATTATCCTTTTCCTTAGAACTTGAATAATGGTTGCAGGATTTACCTAATGCTTGTGAATATTATAACTTATAAACACGTACATGTTTGGAACTTATAATAATGATTGCAGGATTTACCAAGCGGCCTTGCTACTTGGATAAATGATGACAAATGACGTGTTTTGAGCTTGAGCATCTCTATACTTGATTTTGGTAAAAGACCCACGATTCAACCAGTTACCATCTCCATTAAAAGTAAGTTGACTAAGACTCTTTAACTATTAATTTATTGCTTGTTAGTGAAATGTGATATGCACTTTGCAGAACTTTTGAACTCAACCTTTTCGGACGATGTCAGAAACAAGGAAATTGTGATTACAAAATCTTTTTCCTTATTGCCATAATTTGTGTTGTGAACCTAGTAATGAGTGGAAAATACGTTTTTATGTATTTCGGTTGAAGCTAAATGTGACCTAGAAGTGGAGTTCAAATGTGAGAATAACAGCAGGAGATCACTTTGATTGCATGCTTACATCACCTTTTTTAGTCAATTGTGCAAATATGTGTATTATTCTATAGAGATTATAAAACTTGTTTGAAGATTTGTTAATATGGTGTGTGTGTGTGTGTGTGTGTAAAATCACTGGTTATAGTGAACTTTTTAAAATTACTGATGCCTCTTTTGAGATAGGTTATGGCATACTCAGAACCTCCCAGTGCTGAGAGAGAAGCAATGCAAGTCAATACTGCTCCAATAAAACCCCGAATTTTACTGGCTGCAAGTGGTAGTGTAGCTGCTATAAAATTTGGGAATCTATGCCACTGTTTTTCTGAGTGGGCAGATGTAAGAGCAGTGGCCACGAAGTCCGCTCTTCACTTCATTGATAGAGCATCGCTTCCTAAGGACGTGGTTTTTTACACAGACGAGGATGAATGGTCTAGTTGGAATAAGATAGGTGATAGCGTCCTTCACATTGAACTACGCCGATGGGCTGATATTATGGTTATTGCCCCACTGTCAGCAAACACACTTGGCAAGGTGTGTTTCTTTTTTTTTTTTCCTTCTGTATCTTAGCTTGTTTGTGTTTGAATTGTCCCTATGTAAGTCCTAATCCTATATACTGCCTCAGAATGACTTATTTTGATTGCCTTTTGCATTCTCATTTTCAATATAATTTTAATTTTGCTCTTACTTGTAGTTGCTATTTATCTATTGTAGATAGCCGGTGGATTGTGTGACAATCTGCTGACATGCATTGTGCGAGCATGGGACTATGGCAAACCACTCTTTGTTGCGCCTGCTATGAACACTTTCATGTGGAACAATCCTTTCACAGAGCGGCATCTTATGTCAATTGATGAACTTGGAATTTCTCTCATCCCACCTGTCACAAAAAGGCTGGCTTGTGGGGATTATGGAAATGGTGCAATGGCTGAACCTTCTTTGATCTACTCAACTGTGAGACTATTCGCAGAGTCCAGGAATCAATCAGGTGATGGAAGAGTTGCTTAATTCAATGTGCTTGGAATGCAGAACTTCTGTTGTGTCCCATTATTGATTTATTAGGTTCACTGTGATTGTTTGTTGTACATGTAGACACCCTGCCCTGTAGGCTGTAGAGATAATTAGTGACGTAGGCTTTGGAAAGACATACAATCGAAGAGGGAACCTAACTGTACTATAGATGACAGTCAAGCGGAGCTTATTTAAGATGGATATGAAATTGTTAATGATAATGATAATGATGTATTAACCATGATTAAAGAATTCCCTAAAATTTAAACTAACGCCAGAATCAAAATAACTGCTGAGATTTCAATGGCCATCATGTATATCTGTATAAAATGCCATTGTTTGGCAGAATTAATACACCTTATTTCCTCAAAAATAATTACGCCTCTTTTTTTGGATGTAAGAGTGGGGGATCTGAATTTGGGACTTCCATTAAAGTGGAGAAATATATGTACAGCCTACAAGTACTGCATTAGTGCACACTTTGGCAAAATTTTCCTTGCTAAAAGCATCTTATAATTTAAGAACTTAAAAGAATTTGCTGTGATAGGAGGGCACATACACCTTTATTTTAAGTGTTCTTTTAAATGTTTTAAATTTGTGTTACAAGTTTCAAGTTATGTACTATATACATTTCAAATTAAGTGAACTTTTGTGTTAAAACTTTCAAATTTTACTGTGAATATTCAAAATTTATGTTAAGTCTGTATAAATATAAATCAACAATATAGCCAAGTCCAGCTCTTCGAAAAGAAAAGGGAAATCATCTTTTAGGGTTTTATACATTTTTTCTTCATTTTCAATTTTTTTTCCTTTTTAGGTATGCTCGACTCCAATTATTGAGTCGGCTACGAAGTTGTCTGCGCTTGGTAAGTAAACAATGGATTTGATTATATGGGACTCTCAAGGAATTCCAATCTAAAACACGAGTTGACAGTGAAAAAATGTAAAATTGTAAAACGACGTAAAAGATAAGAACATATGAATGTGGTCTCCAAAGACTTAAGTCATTGTCTGATAGACGCTAACGTAGTATTTGAAGTATTAGAGGCGCCTGAGGCATGCATATATGCTTGAATGAATAGAATACACGAGGCTTACAACTAAAACCATCAAAATTGTTACACACATTTTCAATTGCTCAAATATATGGAAGCTCAGAACTATTTTATGGCTAAATTTGTATTTTTCTTCTAGCCTCGTTTTTTGGAACTAGTTTCAGGCCCTTCATCCTCTTCAGCCTTGTGCTTTGCCACTCTCGTTCTCGACTCGCTTAAATTTTGGATAGTTAAAATTTGATTATGTAGGAAACATGTTTGTAACCTGACCTCACATGGGGAAGGGACCAATCTAACCAACTGATAACCAATATAAAGGAGAGTCCTTGACTTATAGATTTAGGCCCCGAGTGCCCTCAATGGTTTTTGGCAATGAATTGCAAGTAGAGAAACTTTCTTTTCCACGTGAGCCTGGGGCTGAAATTGCCCAATATAAATAGAGGCATGAGTCCTTGGGGTCCAAGGAAGTCTAAAAAGATTTGAAACTCGATAAGTGTTAATATATCTTCAAACTATATTTTCAAGTATGGAATCGCTTCACCTTGTGGGCTCGGAAGCTTGAGTGTTTGGGTGCGCACTCTTATGTTGGTCACCAGATCTCTATGCTCGAGGATGAGTCATCTTATTATTATTGCGAAGTCGTCACCCGATCTTGCTATCAATCACTAGATCTTTTCTAAGTTCCCAAGGGGAATTTTAACTGTTCACGGGATGTCTTGAGATTAAATCATTAGGTTGTCTCATTGGAACGAGCTCTTATTTTCCATAGTGATTACATACACATAACCGAACACAATTACATCGAGGTAGCTTTTCAAATTTCAAATTTTATTTAATTAAGGGAACCCAAAGAACTACTTGGAAGTCCATCATTACAACTTTAGAATACAAAATATGCAAATGAAAAGAGCTAAATAGTTTAGGGGCAATATTGCTTCAATAGCTCAACATTTTAAGGCTTTCTGACTACTTGTTTAGCTGCATATCTTAGCTCATATGTATTAGGTCTAAATCTCCTAAAAACCTTACAGGGGCCTTCTTAGTTTGGATCAAGGACTCTTTCTGCGAGATTCTTAGTATTTAATAACATCTTCATCAAAATTGGGTCACCTTCCATAAACTCCCAAGCTCAGGCTCTTTTATTATACAACAAAGCTACCATTTATTGATAAGCCACTATCTGAAACCTTGCATACTCCCTTTTTTATTAACGAGGTCCAAGTGTTCATTAAACAACTTCTCGTTTTGGACTTCATTAAAGTAAACACCTAATGAGTTGGCATCTAGACCTTGATCGGGATGGCTACTTCACAGCCAAAGGCTAATGAGAATGGGATTTTTGCTTGTGGTCCTGAATGCCCAAAATACCTCCGGTAAATCCTCTATTAAGGCAATCTTTTTCTCAATCAATTTCTTTCCCAACAGCTTCTTAATTAGTTTGTTTGAGTTCTACCTACCCACTGGTCTTTGGATGAGCTAAGGAGGAAAATCAAAACTGTATGACAAGTCGTTAGCAGAAGCTTTTGAAGTTCTCATTGTCTAACTGCTTGTATAGTTGGTGATGATTGAAAGATTGTTGTATCACTAAGGTGCATGCATGTGCAATGTGTTCATCAACATTAAATTTATGCATGTCATACATACATATGGCGCAACGAAACCAAAATTCTAATTTTTTAATGCAATAAACACATTTAAATTTTAAGTCTCATTACAATTATGATATTGAGAATGAGAAATCATCTTATAAGCCTTTGGAATTTGGCTCAAAGCTGAGTCCACCTTGAAGCACATTTGTCAGTAATTCTAGGATCCAACTAGGGTGGGCTTGGATCTCTAGAATAACACCTTCAATCCTAGCAATAATGTTTAACTCTTAAACACCTAAATTTAGTTAACTCTTTCATTAAGTTTAAATATTTAAACTTTGATTTATGTCAAAGCAATAGTTCAACTCTTGAACAATAAAACCAATTTATTTATTGCTTACAAATTATGGCTGACTAAAACTTGAGAAGAAGAAGAAGATGAATCTTTTTTGTGAAGACATCTCTTGCCGTCAAAAAATAAAAACCATTATTCTCTCTCATTGTCGAACCCCAAAGAATTGACTTAATGAAAAACTCTTTTTCATTTATTTCAAAACCCTTTTGCTTTAATCAACCATGGCCCCACATCATATGCCTACCCATACTTTAATGCTTTCTTGTTTCTTTGAAAAAATAAGCAAAAGACTTTGCAATGTCCAAACCCAAAAAGTGTTCTCTTCATTGGTCGAACCATCTCCATAAAAAAAAAAAAATGAAAAACACATTTTTATTTTTTATTTGATTTCATTCCCTCTCAATTTATCAAAGCAAAATAGTCCACCACCATTGCTTAATCCATTTGTTGTTGTTTTACGTTGTCTTTGACTAAATATTAATAATTAAAGCAAACACCATTTTTGTATTAATTTATTGCTTTTGCTTGTCACACAAGTAAGGGTAATTTAGTCATTTCAAAGTCAAACAATCAAGGGCCCATATTGTATCACTTGTCATTATTCCATTAGTTAACAACTTTTGTTAACTAATTGATGTACTTAACACTTAAGTCTTGACAAGTGCACATCTCAAGAGATCCTAAAATAAATACCTAGTTTGCTAAAATTTCCTGGATCGAACTATTCAATCTAATCTATTGCCATAGTGCACAACTAGTACACTTCATATTACGAGACTCCTTAGGGCCACCCCCGGTTTATCAAATGGAACTCTTTCATAAGTCCATGAACAATGCCTCACGCACACGTCACGAATATTATAAAGTGGCGGGTTAGACCATATAAGCTGAGGTCATAGCATATTCGTATAATCTTGTCACCTATATATTAGAAGAGTAAAGATATAGATCATTAACTCAAATTTCTATTTGCTTATCCATGAACTTATCTCTAGATTCATATTTCCATAAATAATATCTGCAAACACTTTTGTGATATTGTTTAACCCTACGAAAAACTCTTTTTCAAGGTTTATGCTTGTGACCATAAGACTTCCTAAAATATAATCTCAGAGTATTATGATATACAACTCACCCATATGAGCTGATAAATCTCATATCTACACACACCGAACTTCATGAGCACCGACTATACCAAACGACACACTGCAGTTAGACCAGGAAATGTATCTAACATCTATGAAACCAAAATATGGGGGATCACTCACAAGCCCACCGTGGCACTTAAGTCAAAGGACTACGAATGCTACTCAACTCGAGAAGACTTTATATTGACAACTTTATGGGATGTCTATTGGAAGTTTTTGTGAGTTTGTTTAGTACCAAATTCTTACAAAATACCTGTATGCCTATATGAGCTTTCACTAAGATCATGTTCTGGTAAGACTAATCATCTGGATCATTTAGATATAGACATACATTGATCTATATAAAAAGGTTGCACCGATAAACCTGTATCTGTAAAAATAGATTTGGAACGAGGTATTCAAGAATACACTGCATAATAATATTTCTAGCACTATTTGTAACTCATTGCAACTATGTCATTACTAATATATTCTTTAGTTTTTGTCCCATTTAAGGAAAGGCTCTAGCTCTTAAATTTCGCTAACTCTTAGCAGTTATAATTATTAGCGTTACTAACTCTTAGTACTGATCTAAACTCTTTTAGATCATAACAAGTATCTTACTATATATTTTAATATTAACAATTTATCGAAATGTCTATTGTATAAATATTAAATAATTAATATTTATACTATATTAGAATGGCACGTAAGCACTATCTCTAATAACTCTCACTTGTTCTAGTTCTATTTGTGATGATATCTTATATCCATAAACTCTACTTATTTCTCAAACACCCTAAGAGTTAAGGCCTGAGAGGGTCCGTTATTTTATCCATATAATGTATCATAGATACTTTTACAACTCCAATAGCCAAGATCTTTCTAATTATAAAGTATTCAGAGTCCACATAATTAGATTTTTGGTGTGCTTATGGTTTCTTGGCTTGACCAATTATTGTTGCACTTAGAACTATTCTAAGCTTTAAAACTTGCTTGAATATTCACAGAACTTCTTTTACAAGCTTCTTAAGCCATAACATATTCTACTTCTAAGGTAGAATTAGTTGTGGACATCTGAATTGCACTTTTCAATTGACTAGGTATCGTTGAGAAGAAATAGATAACCAGATGTAAACTTTCTATCATCTGGACCATACTGAAATTTTAAATCTGTGTATCCTTTCATTTGTACGTAACTTTCTCAATAATATAAAAACTTATCCTCTATACTTCTTAGGTATTTTAGATATGTTTTACAGCTATTCAATGGTCGTTACCTAGATTAGTTTGATATTGGCTCGTAACATTTACGACCATCCAGATGTAGGTCTCGTACATAACATGACTTACATCGAGCTACTTCTAGATGATGTATATGGTATGTTAGATATTCTAATCTTTTCATCTTCTTTCTGAGGACACTTCCTTCTAAAAAGATGAATGCCATGTCTGAAATGTACATTAGTTATCTTACAGTTACTAACGTTATATCTTTCCAAGGTATAATCTATGTACAGAGATTGGATAGGTCTAATCAGTTTCCTAACTCTATTTCTATAAAGGTTTATACCCAGTATATAGAAAGCCTCTCCTAAATCTTTCATAAAGAAATTATTACTTAAATAACTCTTAACTGACTGACTTGTAACATATCAATGCCAGTTTTGACAATGAGTATGTCATTCATATAAAGAACTAAAAAAAATAATTATGCTCCCACTCCTATTTCTGAACACACATGCTTTATCTTTATTCTTGATGACACCAAACCCTCTGATGACCTTATCAAAATGAAGATTCTAGCGTAAAAAAAACTACTTATGTCCACAAATGGACTTCTTCAGTTTGCACATTAGATCAAAAGTTAGGCTAGATACAAAACCTTGAGGCTCTTCTATGTATATTTCTTACTTAAGATATAAATTTTGAAACGCCATCTTTACATCCATCTGTTAGATCTCAGAATCATGATATGCTGTAATAACCAACAAAATTTGAATTGACTTTAGTATGATTACTAGTGAAAAGGTTTCTTCATAATCGATCCTCGATCTGTGAGTGTAACCTTTATTACCAATTAGGCTTTCAAGGTCTCTACCTTCATATCGGGCCTATGCTTCCGCTACATAAACTTATTTAAAATAAATAGAAACAATTTTTATGGGAAGCACAACCAAGTCCCAGACTTGATTGTCATGCGTAGAGTTAATTTTGAATTTTATGGTATCTTGCCATTTTCCTAAATCGATGTCCAACATCGCCTTTTTATAAGTTTAAGGATCCTTTTATTTAACTAAGAAAATACCAAAGGCACTTTTAGGTATCAAACCATACCTAATAGATAGCCTTGATATTCTTTCCAACCTAAAGGGAGAGTTTATCAAAGGTATTTCACTCGATTAAGCCTGAGATTCCATTGTTGGTTCATATATATCTTGATTGACTTCATCAAGTTCAATCTTTCTACAATCTCCATGACCCATTTGAAACTATTTCTCCAGGGAGGCGGTAAATTGAACAACGAACACATTTCGAATCTTTGGATCATAGAATTGGTATCCCATCGAATGATTAGGATACCCAATGAACTAATACTTGTACCCTTTGGGTGCAAATATATCCTATTGCACAACTCTTATGCAAAAAAAAATAACCCCACATCTTAACATACTTAAGATTTAATTTTCTCCTAGTCCATATCTCATATGGAGTAGAAGGAACAACTTTTAATTGAACTGTGTTCAATAAGTGAGAAGTAATTTTTAGAGTATAACCTTTACTGATATTCTAAAAGATTGGTGTAGCTAAACATTGATCGGACGATATTTAATAAAGTTCAATTTCTCTACTTCAAAACATCTTTGTATTGAGGAATACATAGAGGACTATATTGAGCAAGAACCCCATTCGCTTTTAAATAATTTATGAATTTTTTACTTATGTATAAATTGCCTCGATTTGATCGACACTTCAAAAGTTTATGACCTATGTTTGCCAGAAACACATTTCTATATCATGACAAATCACCGATAAAGATAATAAAGTATTGAAATCCACCCATGGTAGTATGATTAATTGGACCATATGCATCATTATATACCAATTCCAATAAATTAGTAGCCGAGTGTCCAACACTTATATAAGAATTTGGTCATATTCCCTTGAATACAGGATTCATAATCTGGATAAGGTTCTATAGTCAGATAAGGTATCTGTTTTAAATGCTGTCTCATGCCTACATGACCTAATCTTTTATGCCACAATTCCTTATTATTTAAATTTCTTGAACTATTATTTATTCTGTTCACCTATGTATTTAAGACATTTCTTGTTGTATTTAAGATATAGTGGACATTCATTAACTGACACTCAGGTACCAAAACATATCATTATCATAAAAACATAATGAATTAATCCTAATGTATTTATAATAATCCTTTTTGTTTAACACAAAGAGTGATATGATTCGCTTGACAATATTTGGCACAAAATAACAATTATATAACATAATGCTTTTGCCATAAGGGATAAGTAACTTAAAAGTCTCAACAGCTTCAGCATTAAGAAAATATTCATTTCTTACACGAAGCTGTACGCATCCTTTCCATAGTTTCCTAGCAGTCCCCAAATCACACAACACTTTACAGATATGAGAAAGACAGAGGGTATCACATACCTATGCATTTCTAGCATCACACACTAATGAAATGTCAATGATTGGTAAATAGGTATTTAAGGGGTTTATCTTTTCTATGGTAAGGTACCTTGAATTGTAACACTTACTATTTCAAACCTCATCACAATGGAAACACTTTCCATTGTGATTATTCTTTATCTGTGATTTGGATATATCAATTAATTTTTTAGATGGAGTATAATACTACTTGCACATCTCATGTACATCACCTACTGAAGATCATTAGATATCGAGGCCAGGACATATGATTTGACATTCAAATCATCCTTAATCTATTTATGATAAGTTTCCATCTCTTATGAAGAGACATTATTAGAAACACCTCTTTATCATCTTTTGATCTACGATATGTCCAAAGCTTTTTTGAATTTAGAACAATTCTCAAATTCATAAGCAAGTCAAAGAATTTTTTTAGTACCTTATAGTTGGTGTGCCTAATTCAAGTGTACTAATGGATTGCTAATAGTTATCTTATCTTTATAAGAATAGATAAGAGATGTGTAGTGGAATATTTTTAATTGTTAATTAATAACTCCTTAATCTAAAGACGCTCTTCTATTGCTTTACATAATCCCTATAATCCTTCAAACGGAAAAGTAAAACTTTGAACATTTTAAACTATACAGCGAGAAGTGGATCCATTGGTATTTTACTCCAGCCTTACACTTTAGTGATATTGGCCTTTGTAAACCTAAAAGGTAGCAACTTTTGTCAATTACATCTTATGCAACTCTTACCATTGACCCCTAATACATTTTATTTTTACACTTTAGCAATATTGGGTAAATGTATTTAAAATTAACTCGTTAATGCTCAAATATATGCTACTAATACTACTCTCATACTTTAGCAATATTAGGCAACACGTTCGCATATATTTGCCTCATCTCATTTTTCACCGGCATAGTCCAAATCATACCAACCAATCTATTACACTTTAGCGATATTGAAAAAAGGACCGAAATCACTCATCTAACACCATATTAACAACGCAAATCATGTATAACATAGTTTCATAATAAAATACATTTCAATCTGATTAAGAGAGATTTTTGAATATTTATCCATATCACATAAGTATGTGATTCTCAATCACCCATTTATTTTGTGTAAGTACAACTAACCTTCACTAATAGGATTCGTATTGTGGTTAATAGCACAAAAATATTATTGTGGTTTATAAATGTAATCAAATAACTCTTATTATTGCATAAATAACCTACATGCATTTTAAATAATTTAAAAAAATTAGAGTAAATAGTGTCAATGTCGCTGCACTGGAGGTCGAACTTGTAGTGCTACAACACTAACTTTATAGTGTTGCGGTGCTCATCTTTCTAGTGTCGCAACACTAGAGGTCAAACCTCCAGCACCACAGCATTGAAAGACTAATACGTGGCACTGGAGACTAAAAACTTTAGCGTCGCAATGCCCAGTCTTCATGGCCGTGACATCTTTTTGAGCTATGTGCCGGGGCATCCCAAACAACATAATAATCACTCCAATCAACTCAAACATCACACAAACATGCTCAGATACCAATTGAAAGCGTGTTGTATCACTAGAGTGCCTGCATGTGCAATGTATTTATCAGCATTAAATTTACGCATATTATACATACATATAATGCAGCGGAACTATAAATCTAATTTTCTAATACAATAAACACATTTAAATTTAAGTCTCATTACACTAATTTGATTGTGATTGAGAAATCACCTTGTAAGGCTTTGAAATTTTGTTCAAAGCGGAGTCTACCTGGAAGCTCACTTATTGGCAATTCTTAAATCCAACTAAGATGGGCTTGGATCTCTAGAATAACAGCTTCAATTCCAATAATAGTGTTTAAGTTTTAAACAATTTGATTTAGTTAACTCTTTAACCAAGTTTAAACTCTTTAAACTTTAATTTATATTAAAGCAATGAAATTGTTTTGTCTAGTTCAACTTTTGAACAACAAAACCCATTTTTTAATTGCTTACAAATCAGGGTCAGCCAAAACTTGAGAAGAAGAAAAAATGAATCTATTTTGTGAAGACAACTCTTGGCCCAATTAAAAAGTAATTTTCATTTATTTCAAAACCCCTTTTACTTTAATCAACCATGGTACCACATAATATGCCTAGACATGCTTCAATGCTTTCTTGTTTTGTTGACAAAATGAACAAGATATTTTGTAACGGCCAAACCAAAAAAGTGTTCTTTTCATTGGCCGAACCATCTCCGTCAAAATAATGAAAAATATATTTTCATTTTTTACTTATTTTCATTCCCTCTCAGTTTGTCAAAGAAAATTGGCCCACCACTATTGCTTAATCCATTTCTTGTTGCTTTTCTTTGACTTTAACTAAATATTAATAATTAAAGAAAAAATATTTTTGCATTAATTTATTGCTCTTGCTTGTCACACAAGCAAGGGCAATTTAGTTATTTCAAAGTCAAACCATCAAGGGCCCATATTGTGCCACTTGTTGTAATTTAATTAGTTAATAACTTTTGTTAACTAATTGATGTACTTAAAACTTAAGTCTTGACAAGTGTACATCCAAAGGATCTTCAAATAAATATTTGATTCGCTGAAATTTTCTAAATTAAACTATTTAATACAGTCTGCTGTTGTAGTACATAATAAGTACACTTTATTTTGTAGGGCTCCATAGATCCACACCCAGTTTGTTAAATGAAAATCTTTCATAAGTCCGTGAACAATGCCCTACGCATACGTCACAAATATTATAAAATAGCATGTTAGGTTATATACGCTAAGGTAATAGCATATTTGGATAATCCCTCCGTCACTTATATTCTAGAAGAGTAGATGTATAGATCATCATCGTTAAATCTCTATTTGCTCATCCGTGAACTTATCTCTAAATTTGTATTCCCATAAACAATATCCATAATCATTTTTGCAATATTGTTTATCCCAATGGAGAACTCTTTTCGAAGTTTATGCTTGTGGTCACTAGACTTCCTGAAATATAATCTTGAAGCATAAAGATATACAACTCACTCATATGAGCTGACGAATATCATATCTACGCACACCAAATTCCATGGACATCAAACCATACCTAACGACACACAATGGTCAGAATATGAAGGTCTCTAGTATTTGTGGAACCAAAGTATAATGGATCATTCTCAAGCCTACTATAGTGTTCAGGTTAAAGGACCACGAATGGTACTTAACTCGAGAAGACTTTCTATTGACGGCTTTATAGGATGTTTATTAGAAGTTCTCGTGAGTCTATTTAATACCCAGTCCTTATTAAATACTTGTATGCCTATACGAGCTTCTAGTCCTTTGGTTCTAGATTATCTGGTCTTCCTTCCCAGATTCCTTTCCCGGGCCAGTAAGCTTATCTTCTGCTAAGACTAATTATCTGGACCATCCAAATATAGATATACATTGACATATATAAAAAAGTTTCACCAATAGACCCGTATCGATAAAGATAGATCAGGAATAAGGTACTCGAGAATATACTGCATAATGACATTTCTAGCACCATTTATAACTTCTTGCAACTATGTTATTACTAATATATTCCTAAGTCTTTGTCCTATTTCAGACAAGGCTTTAACTCTTAGATTTCATTAACTCTTATAACCTACTAACTCTTAGCAGTTATAACCCTTAGTGTTGCTAACTCTTAACACTGATCTAAACTCTTTTAGACTAGATCTAAACTCATTTAGATCATAAAATATTTGAAAAGTAACAAGCATCTTACCATATATTTTAATATTAACGATGTTATTCGAAATGTATACTGTATAAATATTAAATAATTAATATTTATACTATATTGGAATGACACAAAAGCATTATTTTTAACAACTTTCACTTGTTCTAATGCCATTTGTGATGATATCTTATATCCATCAACTCCATATATTTCTCAAATACCCTAGGAGTTAAGGCTTGAGTAGGTTTGTTACTTTATCTATATATTGTATCATAGATACTTTTACAACTCTAGTAACCAAGATCTTTCTAATTATGTTGTATTTAAAGTCCATATAATTAGATTTATGGTATGCCTATAGCTTCTTGTCTTGATCGATGCCCTGTTATTATTGCACTTAGAATTATTCTAAGCTTTACGACTTGCTTAAATATCCACAAAACTTCCATTGTCAGCATGTATTTGGCAAGCATCACACTTTTGAACAAACCAACAGTGTGCTTCTAACTTATTCTTAGGCATCTCCCCATTTTTTTGGTATCTTCTATGGGGTCAACTTAGAGGACTTCTTCCGCCATTTTTTTGATATAAAGGCTATCAAACGAGCTTTAACCACGCCAACCTCTGTATTCTTCTGTCCTCTATTGAAGCCAAATATGCTAATATATCTGCCCTATGATTTTCACTTCGAGGGATTTGTTGGATTTCAAATTCTTCACACTAGATTATCAACTATTGCATTTTATATAAGTAGATCGCTATGTTCTTGTTGTTGCTCTAAATTTCTTTTTAATTTAATTAACCACTAGTTGAAAATCATTTTTGATGAGGATTCTTTTGCCATTAGATATCAGACAACTCTAAGTTCGACTAAAAGGACCTCGTACTTGATTTCATTGTTAGAGGCCTAGAAGTTGAGTTTGACAACATAGTTTGAGAATTAGATGTCCTATCTATATAGAGAATAGATACAACCATTTTGGGCTAATGAGGATGACCCTTGATCTATATTTTTGAGAATTAGATGTCTTATCTATATAGAGAATCCAAGCTGGGGATATGGAGTTCTCAGTCATTTAGCTACCCTAAGGGTTCTCAGATTGGGCTTTCTATTGCACAGTTAAGTTCTCATGTGTGAACTCAACAACAAAATTCAACAAGGCTTATCCTTTAATAGCCGTCCTCAACTTGTTTTGTACATCAAACTTGCTAAGTTAAACTAGCCATTTGACTAACTGTTCTAAGAGGTCGGGTTTGTTCATAATTTGTCTAAGGGGTTGGTTAGTTAGAACTACCACTATATGAGCTTGAAAATTGGGCTTCAATTTCCTCATTCACATAACTAGTGTGACAGCTAGCTTCTATGTGAGGGGCACTAACTCTTAAGGTTGGTAAAAGCCTTGCTAGAGAAGTAAATAGGCATTTAAGCTCTTACTTCCTCATTTCATTAGAACCGTGCTTACTATATATGTCGAGTATATAAATAATAAGTCTCTAGTCCTTAACACAATAAGATTGATAAATTGAGTTACTAAAAGGCTTCTTCATATTGGGGTGTCCATCTCATCTTCTCTCTTTTCTTAATCGTTTGAAAAAATTCAAAGCATTTGTTAGTGGCTTTAAAAATGAACCTATTAAGGGCGAAAGCCTTACCTATTAGCCTTTAGATCTCATTTATTGAGCTCAGCAATTTAATCTCAATAATGGCTTTAACCTTATTTAGATCGACCTCGATCCTCTTCTTGATAACATGTATTCATGGTGCATGCATATAATTGTGTTCATTGTTAATTTTTTCTAATGCATGATAATCATACATAATGATGCAGAGGAATTGGAAACTAATTTTCTAAGCAACAAACATATTGAAATTGAAGTCTTGTTACACTAATAAATCTAGAAAATCATACCTTTAAAACCTTTGGATATTTATTTACGTGGAGCTCACATTAAAGTCAACTGTTGAATAATTCTAGGTTTCAACAAAGTGGTGGGATTGAAACTCTAGAATGTTAGCATTATTTGATCAGTTTCTAGTAGGATTCAATTTCAAAATCCTCTCAAAATGGGGTGGTTTGTTGATTTAGAAAATAGGGACCATAATAAAATAAGTTCAAAACTTGTTACTTATAGATAATAAATGTAGAGGGCTAAATGCAATATTTGTAAACCTTTAACCACCTTACTCTTTGCATGGTTGACATTTGTCACTCATGGATCCCATGCATGTTACCAAGTGTTAATCATGCAAAGCCCCAATATGCCATTTGTCAAACAAGTGGCTATGTGTCAAGATTTCCTTAGACATGCAATAGGGATCTCTTTGTAACAATTGTAAAGTATGTTTCCAATTTTCTAGAGAGGTCCTAAAATATATCCTACTTTCTGAAATCATCCGAATCGAACTGTTCGATCTGTTTCGTTACTCTAGTGTTCAATGAGTACACTTCATATAGTAAGACTCCCTAAGTTTACCTCTGTTTGTCTTATTGCACATTTTCACAAGTTCGTGAATAATGCCCTATACATATGTTACGGATATTATAGAATGGAGTGTTGAACTATATAAGTTGAGGTCAACCATATTCGTATAATCCTTCCCTCACCTATATCTTGAAAGAGTAGAGACACAGATCTTTACCGTCAAATCTCTATATGCTCAACCGTGAACTTACGTCCAGATATGTATTTTCGTAAGCAATATTTGTAAACACCTTTGCAATATTGTTTAACCCTACAGAAAAATTATTTCTAGGGTTTTATGCTTTTGGCCAAAAGACTTCTTGAAATACATTTTTCATAGCATCAGAATATGCAATTCACCCATATGAGCTGACAGCTCCTATATCTACTCACACTGACCTCCATGAGCATCAGACCATACCCAGCAACACCCAGTAGTTAAACCATCAAAGGTTTTTAACATGCGTAGAATCAAAGTATAGTGAATCACTCATAAGCCTACCATGACACTCAGGTCAAAAGATCACGAATACTACTCGACTCGAAAAGACCCTCTATTGATGGCTTATGGGAAGTCTATTAGAGATCCTTATGAGTCTGCTTAGTACCCAATCTTTGCTGAATACCTGCATGTCTATACATGTTGGGATTTGTGCTTACGTGCCATCCTATTATTATATGACTATTTTATTTTATAATATTTATCTAATTCATTATTTGTTAAATTTCTCTAAAGAAGTTTAGATCAATGCTAAGAGTTAACATCACTGAAAACTATAAATGCTAAAGGATTAGCATGTTATATTAATCAGTGAAGTTTAAGTGTTAGAATATTGTCTGTGATGATACAAAGACCTGAGAATACATTAGTAATAACATAGTTGCAAGATTTGTAATAGGTGCTAAGAAATGTTATTATGCAAGTCTATTCTCAAATTATATGTTCCTGGTCTTAATTCACCGATGCAGGTCTGACGATGGAATCCTTTTACATAGACTAGTGTATACTATACTTAGATGGTCTAGATGGTTGTTCTTAGCTGACCATGGGCTTACTGGAAGTTTGTATAGCATGTAGGTGTTCAATAAGGACTGAATACTGAATAGATTTAACGAGGACCTCAATAGACATCTCATGAAGCCGTCAATAGAAGGTCATCTCAATTTGAGTAGTATACGTGGTTCTTTGACTTGAGTACCACGGTGGGCTATAAGTGATCCATCATACTTTACTTTTATGCATGTCATAGACCTTTCACGGTGTGACCGCTGGGTGTCGCTGGGTATAGTCCGATGCTTATAGAGTCTGTGTGTACAGATATAGAATCCGTCAGTTCACTTGATTGAGTTATATATATCCAGATGATTAAAGACTGTATCTTAAAATGTCTTATGGCCATAAGCAATAAACCTAAGAACGAGTTTCTTATAGGGTTAAACAATATTACAAAAGTGTTTGCATATATTGTTTATTAAGATACGTGTCTAGAGATAAGTTCACGAATGAGCACATAAAAATTTGATGTTAATGATCTATATCCCTGTTCTTCCAGGATATGATTGACGGAAGGATTATACGTATGTGCTATGACCTCAACTTGTATGGTCTACTGCATTGATTTATAATATCTGTGACGTATGCGTAGGGTATCGATCTCGGACTAACAGAATAGTTCTGTTTGATAAATCAAGAGTGGACCTAGAGAGTTTTGCAATATAAAGTGTACTCATTGTGCACTGGGGCAGCATATCGGATTGAATAGTTCGATCCATAAAAATTCCAACAGACCGAACATTTACTTCGGTTTCCCTCCAGTAGTGCACGTGTAAAGACTTAAAAGTTAAGTACATCAATTAATTAACAATTAGTTGTTGACCAATAGGTTGTTGACATATGACATATGTGGGCCAATTATTATTTGATTTAAAAATTACCAAAATGACCTTATTTGTTGGACAAATAATAATATTATTTTATTCATTAAAATGTTCATTAAATAAAATAATAATAATAATATATGATATTATTATTTAAATTGAAATCAAACAATTAATTTTTTATTTAAATTGGCATGTGTTGTTACCATGATTTAATATGATTAAATAATTTGTTTAATATTTATTAAATGAAATGATAAGTATAAATGAGTGATATTTGTTAATGGTAGGTCTTAAGATGTTTCTTAATAATGAGAAAGTATTTTCTCATTTGGCTTAGATTAAGGCCAAGTTCATTTAAATGATTTTTTATTTTGTTTTATTTTTATTTAGTTTATTGTAAATAATAATAAACAAAAACTAATGACAAACATAATTGATGCCATTAGATGAGAAAATGAAAGATAATAATAAATAAAATACTATTGACAAACATAATGGATGTCATTAGGTGAGAAAATGAAAGAAAATAATCAACAAATGAAAGAGCAATTAGTTGCTCAATTAATCATAAAAAATTTGTGCAAGGGGTTAAGGGAATGGTAGAGAGAATTTTGAAAGGTTAAGTATTAGAAAATTTTCTCAAGTGTTGAGAGCACAAAAACATAACTTTTCTATTTTTTCTCTTCCATTCTTTTTAGTCAACCATACTACAAGGATTCAAGAGTTGAATCATTTACTGAAAAAGCTACTATTCTAGCTTCCCCAAGCCTACCGTATTGAGGAACTAGAATTATGAGCAGTTGCTTCAAAGGCGGGTACTCCAGTTTGACCAAATACCAAAGGCTTGACAAGATACTATTTCTCAATCTTGATGTATTTTATATTTATGAGATAACATGTAAAGTTTATTTGTGTTTATCATTGAGTAATTTGTATTCCACTCATCCGCTGCGCATATATGTATGTGATACGTATACTATATTTAAAGGATAGATACAAACCCACATACATGCACCTTAGGCTTAAAATCACTCATAATACAAACTTTCGCTAAGTCCATGGTCTACTAAAACTAACAATTTGGATAATCTAGATATAGACATACACTGATATGGAAGAAATACAAATTGAACCGTGTCGGTAACCATGGATCAGGAATGATATTTTTGAGAACATACTCCATAATGACATTTTTTAGCACCATTTGTAACTCTTTTTAACTATGTTATTACTAATATATTTTTAGATCTTTATCTCATTTCAGACAAGGTTCTAATTTTTAGAATTGCTAACTTTTAGTGCTGATCCAAAGTCTTTTGAATCAGATCTAAACTCCTTTAGATCTACAATGTCTGTAAATGTTACAAGCTTTTTACTATATAATTATGAATTAACGATTATTATCGAAATGATCACTATTAAATAGAATGGCACTAAACACCATCTCTAACACTTCCAACTTACCATAAATTCTAGACACTTGTTTAACTCGACCTCAAATGCATACTTCTTGGGGTTTAACATCATGTTGTGTTCATTCAGGATCTCAAACATCTTTCTCAAGTCTCTAACATAGTCCTTATGAACCATTGACTTGGTTATTATTGTTAGGGTTAGTGCTTACGTGCCATCCTTGAATGTATATATACTTGTGTATTTATACAAGTGTACATTCCCATTAAATCACTAATACCCATTAATATGGTACTATGCATGTAACATTACAAACATTATACGATTTGAAGGAGTTCAGATCAGATCTAAAGGAGTTTAGATTAGAGCTCATAGTTAACCACACTGAGAGATATAAATGCTAAATGTTAGCACAGCTAAGTATTAGCTGTTATAATACTCAGTAGATACAAGAGTTAGAGCCTTGTCTGTAATGGGACATAGACCTGAGAATATACTAGTAACTGCATAGTTACAAGAGTTACAATTAGGTACCAGAAAATACTAGTTACGCAAGTATATTATCGAATAATTGTCTCTGATCTATGTCTATCGATGCCGGTCTATTAGTGGATACCTTTTTATATAGAACAACATATATCATACCTATAGGGTATATATGGTTGTTCCTAGCTGACCGTGAGTTTGGAGCTCGTATTGACATATGGGTATCCAGTTAGGACTGGATATGGGACAGACTCACGTGGGCCTCCGATAAAAACCCTATGTAAGCCATCAATGGAGGGTCCTCCCAAGTTGATTAGTATACGTGGTCTTTTGACCTGAGTGCCACGGTGGGTTTGTAAGTGATCCACCATACTTTAGTTCGACGTATGTCACAAACCTTTCATGGTGTGACTGTTGGGTGTCACTGGGTATCGTCCGATGCTTATAGAGTTCGATGTATATAGATATGGGATTCGTCAGCTCGTATAAGGAATTAGATATCCAGATGCTTCGAGACTGTATGTCAGAAAGTCTTGTGGCCACAATCATTAATCCCGGGAAAGAGTTCTGCCAGGGTAGAACATTATGGCAAAGGGAATTTAACAGTGATAATTTATATCCCCACACATCCAGGATATCATGACAGAAAGACTATACGTATGAGTTGTAACCTCAGTTTGCATGGTTTAACGCACTGATTTGTATATCCGTGACGTGTACATGGGGCATTGGTCACGGACTCATAGAATAGTTTCATTTGATGAATCGGGCATGGACCTAGGGAGTCCTACGATATAGAGCATACTCGTGCACTGGAGCAGCGTGCCGGATTAAAGTTTTAATCCAGCAATATTCAGCACTACTGCAGGAATGCATGCGTGTCTATATTTAAGTGTTAAATATAACAATTAGTCAATAATTATTATTTACTAATTGTATAAGGACACATGACATATTGTGGATCCCCAGTTAAGTTTATTCAAGTGTGAAATTTAGTGAGACCCACTAGAGGTATACTTGGTAACTATTCGTAAGGGACAAAATGGTCATTTTACACATTAGTTATTTAATAGTTAAATAATCAAAATATCTTTCTTATTATATTATATAATATATTTTTATAATATATTATATATTATATTATATGATATTATATATTTATTAATATTATAATTTAGATGCCAAATAGTTGGCATCCATTATTAATATTATATTATTATTATATATAATATATTATATTAATATTATATTATTATTCTAATTCAGATGGGTGTATGCATGTAATATCCAATCCCTATTAGTAGTATTGGCGCCTAGATTTTGGTATAGAGCAAATAAGACACTGTAGGGTTACTCGATTTTAATCCTATTAGAAATATTTCCTTTATAGTGCACGTGAGAGATATTAGACCTAATTTGGTAATTTCACATTCGATCGGAGCGCCGGACGACCCTAGAATATTTTTGGATTTTTTCTCCATTGGCTTGAAAAAGGAAATCCTAATTTACTACATCAATTTCCATTTAAGGGTGATGTATGGAACAAGCCTTTGTTGAGAAACATAATCCATATATTAGAGAATGGACCAATTAGAAGAAATCTCATGGATTCCGAAATTAGAAATTCTAGTTAGTTCTTTAGACTATTCTAACTAGATAGTTACAAATAAACTAATTACATAATTAGTTTTCAACTAATGGCAAATTAGTAATTTTAAGTAAGTTGAAGGGCAAAATGGTCAGTAGAGGGAGCACTGTATATATGTTGGAAGTGTGTAGAAATTTGAAGAGAACTAAAAGTAAACACTTAGAGTAAAAAAGAGAGAAAATTTGAGCTTCAAGGGGGCTGCTGCTACAGTGACCTTTTAAGTTTTTTTTTCATGATTTTTCATGCTTAATCAAGCCAAAATAAGATTACATACCAATCCCTAAGCTCAATTGAAGTCTCAATTAGTGGAAATTCAAGAAAAAGAGGTAAGAAAAGCATTGTTGTATGAGTTTGATAAGTGAGCTTTCAAGAATGCTTCAATTGACATTCTTATGTGTATTCTTGGCTTAGATTGAGTTGAATTCTAGTGTAGAGCTTGAAGGAGTCATCAATTTGAAGAAATTGGTAAGGTAAGAATTAGGGTTTTTGGTGATTTTGTTGTAGAGATTTCAATTGGTTGTAATTAGGGCTTTAGAATGAAATTGGCTTGATTTTGTTATAATTGGAACAAGAAATTGAGGAAAGGAATGTGTTGGAACCTAGGGTGAAATTCTGCCACTTTAGGGAAGTTAGGGATTGAGTGGTGTTTTGATTGAGTTGTTGTGTGTAAATGGTACATATTGTAAATTGAATGTATATGGTTGATGGAAAAACAAAAAAATGAAGATAATGGGACATAATTGTCCATTTTAGAAAGGTGAAAGGCAATTATGTCCAACCAAGTTATAGGACGTTCAATAATTTATAGGGCGCCAGATGGTGAGTTAGATTAGATTAAATGGCTCCGTAAATAAAAATTGAGAAATAGTATGTATCCGGGCTTTGTGTGCCGATTAGGGCATTTAGTAGTTAAATGAGATTCTAGCATTCGATTTGGTTCTAAATGTCATTTATGGCGCATAAGTGAAGATAACCGAGAGCGATAACGGGAGCAGAAATTGGGAGCAAAATTTAGCGTGGATTGGTTGTGAGTGAAAATCTGCCATTTCTTTTACTTTTCATTTATTATGTTTTTGCATAATGAATATGTATGTTTTATGAGCTTTCGATGCATAAACATGATTTATGATCTTGATATATAGTCATAGACATGCTTTTACATGTTCGATTTGAGAAACAGTTTTAAAATTCGTACATTTGTTTTAAAGGCCATTGGTACCCTCAGATTGTAGTGGTGATGATTGTATTAGACCCGGCCGGTATATCCCGTGCATATGGGCAGATCTTGAGGGTGTGTCACTAACTCCTGAAAGTCGAGTCATGTGAGTTGCCCTATGTGTATGGGGTATTGTCTCGCTATATGTATGCAATGTAGGATTTCGCTGCATAGCCAGTGAGATGTCTTGAGATGTCACTGTGGGTGCTACTAGTTGAGGTGCCTCGTGACCTACTCATGTGTGCGGTGCTAGTTGAGTCGCTACGTGAGTATAGAGCTTTAGGGTTACCATTGGTACAGTTTAGAAAGAAAATGGCCGAGCGAGGATTTTACTAGTTTTCGATTTACCGGTAGCATTTATGCATTTATATGCATACAGCAATTATTATGTTATACAGATTCTGGATATTGTTTTCCAAAGATGTAGATAAAACCCGCTCGGCAAGATTTCATTTGCATATGATATTAGAAACCGTTTTACAATTTTACCTCAGTTTTAGAAGCATGATTTCTGCATGAACTTTAGAATTTGCTATCTACACATAATGTTATTTTATTTGAAATCTTATTTGCACTCACTGAGCTCCTTTAGCTCACCTGTTTTGTGTTTTATGTTTTCTAAACTCCATTCTCAGGTACAGGTTTTGGTACGCAAGCTGCTGATTCTCCTATTGCCGAGTAGTGGGCCGAATCCGAAGATCATTTTTGCACATGTAAATGTGCTAAATAACACTTTTTACTTTATGCATAGTAGTTGTAGGCATGTATATTTGTATGTATGTTTTGAACCAACAAGAAAAGAATTCAAGATTATGATGATCATTTTTGCTTTTCATGAGTATGCTCATTTTGTGTTTCAAATGAAACTATTGAGTTGTGTTGGATTTGATTTGGAAAGGACCGGAGGTTCGAATCGGTAGTATTGAGATGTGTTTGAAATAGAAGTGAAATTTCTTTGCAGGTTTTATATAGATTTTTTGAAAAACAGGGGAAACTCTGTCCGTTTTTTTAAATTTAAGATGTCATTTTCATGTATATTACAAGACCTTTTAAGTAGTAGCAAGAATTAAAAAGGGGTTCGCCTCATGAAATTTCTCAACTTACTCAGTTAGGTCAGAGGAACTTCCGTCGGGGTGCCCGGCAGGGCCGCTGGGATCTATAGTAGAGGGTCTCGGGTCGGGTCCTGTCAATGCATGTGCAATTGGATCCTCATTAAAAATGGCATCAGAGCCATTTAGGACATATTTTGGTGTAGTTTGAGTGAATGGATGCAAAAGACTCAGTGCAAATGGTGCGTTTCAAATGTTGAAATGGGTATACCTATGGGAAAGCACTAGGCGCTGTAGCCATTCACTCAAACTACACCCAAATATGTCCTAAATGGCTCTGATACCATTGTTGTCTGGGATCTAATACACGTGCTATTGTGTCTATTACATTGACAACAATTATGTCGTCCACGTAGACCTTTATGCTCTTTCCATTCAACACTTGAATAGTCAATTGACAAGCCTCTAATATGTGGCTCTAACATTCTTTAGTTCAATGAAATGATATTGTAGTGATAAGTTCTTGATGAGTGATGAACGAGGTATTCTCCTAGTTAGAGGAAATAAGGATATCCTAATTTAGTTGTACCTTGAAAATGCATCCATAAATCTAAAAAGAGTGCAGCCAACTGTAAAGTCAACTAGTTAATCTATCTTCACCAGAGGGAAGTGATCATTTGGACAAGCTGTGTTTAGATCAGTGAAGTCCATAAATCTCCTCCACCTCTTATTGGCCATTTTCACCATTACTATATTGGTGAGCTACTCGAAGTAATGGACCTCTCGAAGGAATCCTGCCACTAACAGCTTTTCAACCTCGACAACCATAATCTCATTCCTCTGTTGGTTAAAGATCCTCCTCTTTAGCTTTGTAGGCTTAAAGGTTGAATTAATTAATAACTTGTCAGAGATTAATAATGAATTGAAGCCTGGCATGTCCTTATGCAACAAGAAAAATATATCGGAGAACTCTTTTAATAAAGAACTTAGGTATTCTATTATATTTGGTCCCTGACTTGAACTGATTGTTTATACTTAAAATGTAATGTGTTATTGCAGTATAGATTGAAGTGTCGATCCTATGAGGAAGCTTTTAGAAAAATAAGTTAATAAAATAAAAATATTAAAACAGTAATGAAGGAGAAGATTAAATGTGAAATAGATATAGAGAAGGTAAAATAAAATGTGAATTAAGGAAGAAAATTATAATAATGTGAGCAAGGCTTCGAGAGTCACTAATATGCTTTATAAATCTATTATTCTATACTTTGATTCGATATTTATAACTCAATTAAAAGTTTCGCATCCTAAATAGTCAACCAGAAGATATTTATAATATGACACATTTAATAGTAAATATATTTGACATGACTAAACTCTTTGTAAATATTATCACAAATCATATTTATCTATACAAGTTATCTAAGATTAACAATATGACAGTAAATGATTAACTTGTAAAATGATATAACCAGTAATAATTATAATTCGACAAGAATCACATAAAAAATGCATGACTGAAAATATATGAAACATGAGAATTATAACCTCTAGATTATAGAAAATTAATAAATACGAGTTTAGACACAACAAACTTATAACATTTTAGCTTTTAACAAAGAATTAAAGTCTAGAAGTAGATTTATTATATATAGAAGTTCATCTCTAACCTTGCTAAGAGCTTTACCCTAACTTACAATTCATTCTTTTGAATATTAAAAGAAAGTATTTGAGAGAATTGTAATATATGAAAAAAAAGTCCATTAACCTTTTAAAGGTGTCCTTATATACGCAATGAGTGAGAACATATTTAGTGTGACTTCAATCAACACCATTTTCGGCCACCAACACCTTCACCTAATTGCAGTAACTTTTAGACAATGGAAATGATCAATGTAGCCTTTGTGGTAAACATGACAATTGTATAATTTTATCTTTTCTTTTTGTATCCACCAAGCACATGCAATTTGGATTAGAATCATACGAGATATGGTTAAAATACCAAAGCCATATTAGATTTTAGCCAACTCTTTTATTTATTTGCAACCCAATTTAGACTATGATAATGACTGTGTTGGACTTTAGTGTCAACATAAGAGTTGTAGATAATTTACTTAGCATTTCGTAGCTTTAAGAATTATAGTGATTAGATACATATTTTGTGAAATATAGTCCAAATATGGGAGATGGGTCAAGTTGAGTGAAAGTTGTAATTCAGTTTTTTTGTATCTTAATTTTAGCCTATTAAATGTTAGATTTGGCTTTTTGACTGAGTTCAAGTTTGTGTAAGATTGAGTTATACAACTCTAGGTTCAAGAATTTCTTCATTTAGATTTCTACATTGAGAGTTATGTTCATTTTTCTAAACCTATGTAAATATTATTCATTAATCACAATTTAAGAATAATACTTTATTTCAAGTTTAAAAATACAAAAATGCTAAAATTAGTGATATTCTAAATGTTAAATGGTGACTAAATCTCTTAATAAATATTTATTTTAATGTATTCATCATAGTCCCTAACCAGCTTATTACTATTCCCTAGCAATTCAAGCGTAAATAGAATATGCAAAACTACCTAAGTATTTCAAACAAAAAGCCAGTTCAATATCACTATTATTATTAAGGTTTTTTTAATCATAACTTTTAAAATTTTGTGTGTGTGAACTAAGCCGTAACTTTCTTACCACAAATCACAACACATATAGCCTTGAGAATTTTTCAAGTAAAAGCCTCAACTCCATATCTTCACAGGTGCATGGCTTTTTAAAATGTTAGAATTTTTCTCATAGAGTTGAAAAATCGTTTCATAGAGTTGAAAAATCGTTAAAACTTAAAAAAAAAAGTCAATTTTAAGGACGGATATAGAAACTAACATTGATTAAAAGATAGAAAACCAATCATTTAGAAACCAATCATTCTTGACACGCATTAACTTTAGGACTTCAATTGTCTTATGAGAATAATACAAATATAGTTTGATGAGAAAATTGTCTTACAAAATATTTGTCTTCTAAAATTGAATGAAGATGTTATTAAATTGAATTGATTGTTTTCTCTCTTTTTTTTTCTTTCTTTTTTTGTGCTTTGCCTTTCATTTTCTTTTTAAGAATACAAGAAAGCATTAAAAAAAATTAGTTTCTCACCAAAATATATTACATACAATTTGAAATTTTACTTTAAATCGTCCTTCAGTTATACAACTAACTTATTTCTTAATTCAAATAATATCATTCTAAACAAAAATTAACCAATTCAAAAGATCAATGAAAGTTTGTATGTTGTTTTCTTAACCTTTCAACTTACTCACAAAAAATATGTGAGATTAGAAAAATATATATTTAAACATGAGATTTCTCTTGGCTATATATGTTGAATCATCCATCTCACCACAAGACTTAGCATTGAGCTCAAAAATATTTCAAAGGTCATTTAGTAACCTAAATAGAAATAGTAACTCAAACCAAATAAATTTAGAATTATACGTAGGTAGAAAAGTAAATTTCTTTATACAAGACTTACTAAGACTACATGCAATAAACAACAATGTATGAAATATAAAACAAAATAACAATAAGTTAATTAAAATGCGTTTCAAAAGTTAAAAAAAACTCTTTACTCTGCCATTCTTAATCTAATTTGACCTAGAATAAGTCTCAAGAGTTCAAAAATGAATTCTTTACTCTGCCATTTTAATTAAATAGGTATGTCAGATCCTATCATACTTTTTTTAATTACTTTTTTTTAGAATGCAAAATACAACTTATATTTACTATTCTTCCCCCAAACCAGATTGAAATATTATCCTTAATGTTTAAATAGAAAGAGATAAAGTATACGAGACATTACCTAAAACATCAGTTATTCAAAAGAAATAAACCTGAGAGACACTTAAGCAAATATAAACTAAAATGATAATGTTAATAAACAAAAAACAAGAAAAATTACAAATGAAGTGTCAGATCTAGTTATCGCTTGTTGTAGCCCACTGACCAATCTATTTGAGTTGTTACTAAGTTAGGTGAATAGGTAACTACCTGTAATTTGTCAATTAATTCATCCGTACTGGTAGCAAAAACAAGAATTTGTTGCGCCGAATGTGAAATAAAATTCTATTTCATAGTTTGATAAAAAAACAGAGTAAGCAATCAAAATAGTTATTGACATTTAACAAACTTATGGGTTTCCGATAGATATTTAGCTAGGTCAAAGAGAAAATTTGAAAAATTTCTTTCAAGGTACCAAAACCACTTGATAAAGCAACAAAAGCGTCTGCATAGTAAAGCATTTTAACTATTCGTTCATGTATGGATGAGACTCGTAATTCTTTCTCTATTGTTTTCCTAGTTAGGTTTCCCACAACTAAAGCTATAGAAATAATACCTAAAACTTGACTTCCTCCTAAATATGTAGCTTTTGATACACACCCCATTAACCCAAGGCTACCCTATCTATATATCAAATGAATATTTCTTGCAGTTAATACTTTTTCTAGATTGTTTACAATCTCGACAAACTCTTTAGTTTTCCTAAGACTATATCCACAAAATACACATATATTTTAGAATCGTCGAATTGAGGTTCCCTCCATATCTACACTTAACGTGATCTCAAAATATAAAAATGAAGAAAATGAGGTGATGTATTTATAGAGTGCCTAATGATAACATCGATTTTCGTAGCCCTTTGATAGTTGCCAAAAGGGATTTGAAAATAAAACAAAAAAAAAATAAAGATAACGACACACATACATTATTCAGCCAAAGGCTTTGAATTTAAGATATGAATTAAATTTTTTTAAAGTTAAATAGACATGAATTAAAAGAATAACCAAACTGAAATCATCCATAAAAAGTTCCATTCATTTTTCAACCATATCAGAGAAAATACTCAGCATGCAACATTGAAAAGTAGCTTGTGCATTACAGAATCCAAATGACATTCTATGAAAAACATAAGTACCAAAATGGCATGTAAAAGTGATTTTTTCTTGATGGTTTATAGCTATCTCAATCTAGTAGTATCCTGAATACTTATTAAGAAAGCAATAAAAGGGGTGACCAGCTACACGTTCTAAGATTTGGTCGATAAAAGACAATGAAAAATAGTCTTTCCTGTTGGCTATGTTTAGTTTCTCATAATTAATGCACATTCACCTGCCACTTACTACCTTAATTGGAACATGTATCTCATTTTTATTTTTCACAATAGTAATCCCAGATTTCTTAGGAACTACTTGAGTGGACTTACTCATTGACTATAAAAAAATGTTTCATCTAATAATTTTAAAACCTCTTTCTTCACTACTTCTTTCAGTGTTTGGTTAAGTCTTCTTTGAGGGTCTCTACGGGGTTAGACACCTTCCTCTAAATGAATTCTAAGGGAGCATATTAATGAAGAAATGCCTTTAATATTAGCTATGATCCAACCTAGTATAGACTTATGTTCTTTTAATAATTTTATTAAATTCTCCTCTTGTTCAATACTAAGTTTAGAAGGAATGATAATAGGAAAGGTATCACATGGTCCAAAAAATACGTAGTTTCAAACCTTTTGGTAGTAAAAAATGTTTGACTTGTAGTGTCTCAAGATTTAATGGTTTCGATCTTTTCCTTCTTTGTGGCAACTCTTCAAAGCGTGACTGTCAAAATCGAGTTCATTTATCCTGTAACGCAAAAGTGCCAAAGGCATCAGTTGTTTCATCTGGATAATGTAATTCTTTAAAATCAAAATTAAAGAGGTTTTCTAAAGAGTCAAAATCATGATTTTTATAAGCCTCCTCCGTTACAAGTGTGTTTATGATATATGAATCATAACATTAATCTTCCTCTCGTGGTTGCTTGCTAAAATGGAAAATGTTCACCTCAAGAGTCATATTTCCAAATAATAGTTTCATTAGACCATTTCTACAATTAATAAAAATGTTAACAGTGGCAAGAAAATGTCTCCCTAAAATAAGAGAGATTTAGACTCTATATTAACCACAGAATAAGTATCTAAAATAAAAAAATCAATAGGGTAATAGAGTTTATTAATTTGTAACAAAACATCTTTCACTATTTTTTGTGGTTTTTTGATTGGCCGATTAGCTAATTATAGGACTGTATATATAGGTTTAATTTCACCAATTCCTAATTGCAAGTAAACTAAATAAGGCATCAGATTTATACTTGCTCTTAAGTCCAACAACGTTTGACAAAATTCATATATTCTAATTTGGTAGGAAATTATAGGACATCTTGGGTTCTTATACTTCGGTTGTGTCTTCTGTTCAATCACTACACTGACCTGCTCTATTAAAAATACAATTTTATTTACATAAATTTTTTTTATACTGCATAAATCCTTGATGACTTTAGCATAAGCTAGAACTTGTTTAATCACTTGAAACAAGGGAAGATTAATCTTAACTTGTTTCAAATATTCTAAAATCTCACCTTAAATTTTTGAATGTTTTTAACAGGTCGAAGAGCTTGGGAAAAAGGCACTAGGATTAAAATTTTATTTTTGAGCTCTTTTTTAGCCGTGGCTTCTTTTTTAAAGGGGGCATCTTTACTACTCGAGATTGTGTTGATTGGAGAAGTGGGCTCACTTACAATCTTACCACTTTGAGTAGTGATTGCATTGACTTCTTTAAGATTTTATATATCAGAAGTAGAGGCTCGTGCCATGAATTATCCTTTTGAATTTAATTGAGGTTGAGATGAAAACTTACCTCGATCTTGTACAGTGAAGACACTGGTCAGTATAGTAATTTGACTCTTGTTTTTTTTTTTTTCGTCTACCACCTATGTAAGAACTATTTTAAATTTTTGATTAGTCTATCTTTTTGTCTTTATAAATGCATGTAATGTGTCCTCTATAGGACTCCTAGTTGGTGGTGCATTATATTGAGGTGCAACATAAGACTTGGGTGCTTGTTATTCTTGTTTTCAATAGTTGTTGGCTTATTGGTCAGATTTCTATTTGAAGGTTGGGTGGTTTCTCAAGCTAGGATTATAGCTTTCAGAGTTTTTCATCTTTGGCTTTCAAGGCCTCTAATTCCCTAGTTAAGACCTCTAACTCGGCTTTAAGGTTATCATATTTTCTAAGATGGAAAACTCTACTAGATCGTGACCTATTTGTGCTTTCAGTAGCACTAGGTCTCGTCAATGTATGAGCTTTTTTGGCTAAGTCATTAAAGAATTCTATGGCTTCCTCAAGATCTTTGTGGTTAAAATTCTCATTACACACCATCTCACTAAATTAACGCTCTCTAATTGTAAGTCATTTATAGAAATAGCTAACTAAGTGCCAATTTTCATACCCATAGTGAGGGCATAGATTTAACAGCTCTTTAAACATTTCATAGGCTTGATACGAAGTCTCATTGTCTTTTTAAGAGAAGGAAAAAATTTGTCTTTTCAGGCTATTAGTTTTTTGTTGTAGGAAGTATGTATTGAAAAATGCTTGAGTCATTTTTGCCCAAGTTCCTATAGATCTTGGCCTCAAAGAGTACAACAAACTCTTTGTTTTATCTTTAAGAGAAAAAGAAAAAAATTTAAGCCTAACAGTATCTATGGCTTTGGGTTGGCTATGGAAGGTGGCCACTACTTCTTCAAAATTTCTAATATGTACATAAGGATTTTCACTATTTAGACCATGAAAAGTGGGTAGAAGTTGTATGATTTCAATTTTAAAATTCAAATATAGTGTGTTAGGTGGAAGTATAATAGATGATGGTGTGGCTGTGCGAGTAGGATGAAAGTAATCTTTTAGAGTTCTAATGGGATTATCCTAGTGTTAGCTCATTGTGTTAGAATTACAAGATAAATTAAGTGGTGAATTCTCTTCCTTTACAAATTGTGATGGTGGTTCTAGTTCTACTTCTCTCACAAATCTTCCTCGTTTGTCTCTAAGTCGATGCATACCTCCTAACATTTTTTTCTTTTACTTTTTTAACTATTTTTTTAATGAAGGAAATTCTCAAGCAAAAATTAAAAAGTAAACAAAAGAAAACAAATGAGTTAGGTGGTAAAACCAACTATAAAAATGAGATATAATACAAGAAGTGAAACAAAATACAACAAGAAATTAAAGGAGCTAGGTGGTAAGATAAATAATAAAATATAACAGAAAACACAACAAATGAGCAAAAGAAAATAAACTAAGTTAGGTGGTAAAATAAACCATAATAAATAAAGGAAAAAAATGAGAACTATGTGGTAGAACTAACTATAAAAATAAAATAAAATATAACAAATGAACAAAAGAAAATAAACTATAAAATATAATAAATAAATAAAAATAAATAAACTATAAAATACAACAAATGAATAAAAGAAAATAAACTAAGTTAGGTGAGAGAACTTATTAACGTGTTTTTGGGTGTATGCATGTAATTGTGTAGATGTTAAAAATAATCTCACATATATAATTTGCAGCAAAATTAAACATATAATTAACATGTGCATGTGTAAACTGAATTATAAACAAGTCAAGATTGTAGAAACATACTTTTAATGAACTTCGATGAAGATTTCAAATTTGAAACTCATATTGAAGTCTACTCTTGAACAATTATAGTCCACAACAATTTGGTGGAATTGTGGAGTTAGAATGGTAGCTTTAATTCGAATTTCTAGTAATATGTGTTCAAAATTTTGAACATAAATATTTGTTCTAAAAAATAGAGTGATTATGCAACTTTGCATATCTCATTTGAAACAAATTTTTAAGGAATTCTTTTTGCTTAACTTTTGCACACTTTTCACTCTTGTTTTTTTTTCTTTTCTTATGACTTAATGAGTATCTACTGATGATGGAAATTGAGAGAGAGAATTGATAAAATCAATTTCTCTCTTTAGTGGTTAAACCACTTTATTTATTTATTTATTTTGTTTCTCCACCAAAAAACAACAAATAGCCTATCCATTAATTTTGTTGGCCACAAATATATATTTTTTTTTTTACTTTTTACTAGTGCTTATCCATTAAATAAATTTATAGCACTATTAATTAACACAAATAAAATTAAAAATGACATCTTTATTTTCTTTTATTATTGTGCTAGTGTAATTTAATTACCCACTTAATAAAAATTAAAACATTTCTAATTTTTATAAGTTTTGTAAACTTTACTTCAATGGTGTTCCATCATTCATAATATTATGTCATTATTAATATGTCATATAGTAATAATTGTTTGTACCCTCATTGACATTTATAATAACAATTATTATATGTAATTTTTAATTAATTATTCAAAACAATTTTGAATAATTATTTTACCTTATTTATTTTCACTAACAAGGTTAATAGGTCAATTTAAGGTAAAAATAATTTATGGACCAAATTATGCACTTGTCAAATCCTATTGGTTAACAACTTATGTCAACTAATTATATGATATACTTAACAATTAAGTCTTGACAAATGCACATCTTAAGGGATCTTTATACAAATATCTAGTTTGCTAGAACTTCCTGGATCAAATTATTGAATTCAGTTCGCTACCCTAGTGTGCAACGAATACACTTCATATTGTGAGACTCTCTAGGTCCACACCCGATTTATCATACGAAAATATTTCATACGTCCGTAAATGATGCCTTACACACACGTTATGGATATTATAAAGTAGCATATTATACCATACAAGTTGAGGTTATAGTACAAACGTATAATCCCTCTGTCATTGATATCTTAGAAAAGCAGAGATATAGATCATCACAATCAAATCTCTATTTGCCCAACTGTGAACTTATCTCCGGATTTGTATTTTTATAAACAATATCTGCAAACACTTTTAAAATATTGTTTAACCCTACTGAAACTATTTCGTGGGGTTTATACTTGTGGCTACAAGATTTTTTGAAATAAAATTTTGGAGCATCAGGATATAGAACTCATTCATATGAGCTGAGGGATTCCATATCTACGCACATCAGACTCTATGAGCATCGGGCCATACCCAACGACAACCAGTAGTCATACTATGAAAGGTTTCTAACATGTGTGTAACCAAAGTATGATAGATCACTCACAAGTCCACTGTGGAGCTCAGATTAAAAGACCACGAATACTACTCAACTCGAAAGACCTTCCATTGATGGCTTTATAAGTTTGTTAAGTACCCAGTTCTCACTGAATACCTATATCACTATACGAGCTTCCGTTAAGCTCATAATTTGCTAAGACTAACTATCTAAACCATACAGATATAGACATATACTAATATATATTACTAGGTTTTACCGATAGATCCGCATCGATGAAATTAGATCAGGAATATAGTGTTTGAAAATATACTTGCATAATAATATTTTATAGCACTATCTGCAACTCTTTGCAGTTATGTCATTACTAATATATTTTTAGGTCTTTATCTCATTTCGATAAGGCTTTAACTCATTAAATTTCGCTAACTCTTATAACTTGCTAACTCTTAGCACTACTAACTTTTAACACTTACAACTTTTAACGTTGCTAATTTTTAGCACCGATCTAAACACATTTAAACTAGATCTGAACTCCTTTAGATTATACAATGTTTGAAACGTTACAAGCATCTTATCATTTAATAATTAATAATATTAATAATTTTATTAGAAATGATAATTATATAAATATTATAATTAAATATTTATACATAATAGGATGACACATAAGCACAAATTCCTATAGAACTAATCAAGCAAAATAAAATAAAAATATAAGAAGATAATAGAATAATTTAGGTGGTAAGATCAACTATGAATAATAAAATAAATTACAACAAAAAAAATAAATTTAAGAACTAAAATTTTGTAAAGAAAAGTAAATTTATAAAGTTACCACTTTAGTATTGATAAACGTAATCTACTTTCGCCTAGTGCGTTTCCCCTGTAATGATGCTAAATTTTGTTTACACTCAAAATGTAATGTGATTATGGAAGTATAGATTGAGGTGTTGATTTTACGAGGAAGCTTTTAGAAAAATAGGTTAACAAAATATATATATTAAAATAATAATGAATGAGAAGATTGAATGTGAGATTGATATAGAAAAGGTAAAATTAAATGTAAACTATGGAAGAAAATTATAATAATGTGATCAAGGCTTTGAGAGTTACTAATATGCTTCATAAATCTATTCTATACTTTGATTCATTATTTATAACTCAATTAACAGTTTCACATCCCAAACAGTCAATCAAAAGATATGTATAATAAGACGCATTTAATAATAAATGTATTTGACATGACTAAACTTTTTGTAAATATTATCAAAAACCATGTTCATCTATATAAGTTATCTAAGATCGACAACATATCATTTTGACAATATTGAAATAAAAGATTAACTTCTAAAGGTATCCTTATATAGGCAATGAATGAGAACATGTTTAGTCTGACTTCAATTAACACCATTTTTAGCCACCAACACCTTTACCTTATTACAACACCTTTTTGGCACTGGAAATAATTAATGTAGCCTTTGTAGTAAACATAAAAGTTATATATTTTGTCTCTTCTTTTCGTAGCCATTAGGGTCATACAATTTGGATTAGTATCCTATGAGATATGGTTAAAATACTAAAGTCACATCAGATTTTAGCCAACAACTCTTTCATCAATTTACAACCTAATTTGGACTATGATAATGAATGCGTTAGACTTTGGTGTCAATTAAAAAGTTGTAGATAATTGACTCATCAATTTTTAAATTTAAGAATTATACTGATTGAATACGTATTTTTTAGAATACGAGAGATGGGTCAGGCTGAGCAAAAGTTGTAATCTAGTTTTGTTGTATTCTAATTTTAGCCCATTAAATGTTGGATTTGGCTTTTTGACTATTCTTCAAGTTTGTGTACGATTGAGTCATACAGCTCTAGGTTCATTTCTTTATTTCGATTCTACTTTGAGAGTTATGTCCAATTTTCTAAACCTGTACAAATAGCATTCATTAATTACAATTTAAAGACAATATTTTATTTCAAGTTTAAAAATACAAAAATGCTAATATTAGTGACATTGTAAATGTTAAATGATGATTGAATCTTTTAAAAAATATGCATTTTAATGTGTTCATCACTGATCTTCACCACCTTCTCAAGGGAGCCATGCTTCAACTGGACATCGAATAAATCTCTAATTGATTCTTGAGACTAGCTTCTCATTCTCCCTCAAAATCACTAAGCTAATGTAGTATATCCTTTTGACCGAGCTTGCATAAAAACTCCTGACCATCTTTTGATATTTAGACACCACATGTACTCCATCGTTGGCAGGGTTTAGTTATAGTGGACAAAGATCATTGCATTGAAGTTTTTCATAAAAAGTCACCCTATCAATATCTTATAAGTGAATGATTACTTGACCACTATGAAGCTTACCATCATGGCCTTTATATAGGCCTTTCCCTAAAAATATGAGAAGGGTGACCAATCTCAACAGTATCACACAGTTGTCTCTGAAGCCATAGAGTAGCATTTATGTCCTCTCTGCCTTAAAATTCTTGATGTCGAGGTCATCTAAAGTTTGTTATAATATTATGTCTACCGAGCTCCTGGGATCAATAAATACCATATTGATGTTGGTCATTAACCACTTATATGGTAACTATCGGTATGTTGTCATATAGGTAATTAATTCTTCAGCCATCTTCTTCAGTAAATATGATGGGCCCGACTTGCATTCGAGATTTTTTATAGCTAGGATGTTGCACATCACTTGATGACCTATCAAAAAATATCTAGAGTAATTCTTTCTCTTGCAGTTATAGTCCCTTACCAACATAAGACCCCTAGTGATTATCATGGTCCTCTTCAATTGAATCAAAGGTTCATGATTTAAGTTGTTGGGTTTCTAAGGTTATTTTACTCTTGGTCAGCCCTTACTCTTTCAGATATCCATTCTTGATCATTTGATCTACCTGCCTTCTCAAGTGGTTGCACACCATAGTCTTATGTCCATTGTCTTGGTGAAACTCACACCTTTTATTTTGTTTTGTCAAACAACATATGTTCGAATAACATTAGTTCGCTGAGCAATCCCTTGTCCTTGATGGCCTTAAAGATAATGTCTTAGGGTACTATAAGGAGAATGTATAACCCTTCGTCCTAGATCTTGGCTACCCTAGGCAGGGATCTCCTCAGCCTTTCACCTTGCCTTACTTCATATGTTTTCTCCCCTTTAGGTTACTTAGCAAGTCTAGGTGGTGTTCGGTTTATTCTTCCTCCATATAGTCTTTTCTTATAGGACTTTCTAAACTGTTTATCCCAAACTCTTCATTAGGGCTCTACCATCAACAACCTCTTCACCTACTCTTCTTCTTCAATTATAATATAACTGGGAACTTGGTCATAAGTAATGGTGTAAGTTTGACCATGGTTCTCATTTAGGTGGTACCATAACATGTTTAGTTGTAAACCTTATTAGGCTTTTAGAGTTATCAATAGATTGTAGGCCCCAAACTGAATCACCTTTTTATAGAATCGATCTATGAATCCCCATTAGCCTTCTGCTCAGCTTTGATTAATCTTTCTTAGTTTTCAAGGATCTTTAGTTGACTCACATGCTCCTAAAAAAATGTTACATGAACTTGTCAATCATTTTACTATATGATGATATGCTTTTGTACTTCAGTCCTCGATACCATAGAAGAACATACCCATTTAGGTTTATATAGAATAACTAACGCATCTAATTTTTCTTAAGTCCAGCAATAGACAGAAGGTTGACTAGCTGGTCCATATAATGATTAGGGTCCTAGGCAATTTTATGCTTCTAAGGTCATCTTTTAGCAACAAATTTTGCTCTCTCTCTGCAGTTTTTAACGAGGTTGGTTTTTGTTACTTTTTACCCTCTATGAACTCTTGTATCCTTTACTCTAACTCTTTAAAAAATTTCTCTAATTATACTTATCTCGATCTATCACTGACATTTTTTCCTCATTACTTGTCTATTTTTCCCTCATAATTCGTCAAGCATCATACCTATCTAGTTCTTCCTCATCTTTTCAATCCTTGGCCTGCCTCCTTACTCTATCTGAGTCCTTGACTTAGAGCCTGCTGAGGCTTTATCTTCGTGCTTTTGATATGACCTCTTACTCTAAGGTTGGTTCTCTTACGCCCCATAAGTGACCTCTTTTAGCACATTTATCCCAATTTCATTATGAGTGTATTGTCGGTTAGCCTCAACCATGTCAATTAATAGGGAAAGGTTTCGAGCACTGAATGGCCCCATTTATCTGTTGGCCATTCCCCGTAGTTTTTAATGCCCGTCTGATCTCTAATAGGTAGTTAGTACATCTTATAATAGCTTTTTCATCTCTTTCCTATCTCTCCTCACTTCCTCCAACTCCTTTTCTAGTTTTTGCATTTATGCAAAGTCGACTTGTGTCTCCTCTCTGCGTCTCCATTGTATTTCTATTTGTTATAGTTCATGTAGATTCTTCTAGTTGGGATTTCTTGTCATACTTTAGCTTAATTCATGCTCTTAGTTCACCTAATCCCAAGCAGCCTTCTTACTCAACTTGGTTTGGCTAGTCTCCATGATGTTTTGTATCATTTCCCATAGATGGCATCAATTTGTTAATAGTGATTGTCAGTTGGATGCTAAGTCCTCAGTCATAATCAATTTTTATTAAGAAAATAATGGTATGGTATGTAGTTGAGCCGATCTAACCTTCTCCGAGCACTCCGCAGTGTTTGAGTTTAATCTCTACACATATGACTATATCTAAAAATAAACCTTTGATGCTTAAGTCAAGGATTGGATCAATTAGAAAAATAAAAATGGTTGAAAATAGTATTTTAAAATTAACTAGTGTTTTTTTTTCTCCTTCTTTTGAGTTTAGAATCTATATCTTTTTTCTTATATGTGCACCTTGGTTCCCCTTATATTGGGTGGTTAGTTGTTGCCTTATATTCAACGCCTTGTGAGTCGTTCAAGATTATAAAGATCATAGGTTAGTGCCCCTAAGTCTTTCAGATGGTTTAAGATTTTAGGAATTAGGGGTTGGTATGCCTGTACAATTGCTAGGTTCTTTGTGTGCATTGGTTTATGGCATAACCTCTGTGAATCTGAGGTAGTCCTCATAGCTAATCAAATTATGAGATAGGTTAGTCTATGGCATTTGTAGTTGAACATGACTGAATGCCTATCGAGCACAAGTTCATTGGGCACTGGCTCTGGGTACCTTGGATTCTACTAGGCTTGGGGGTCTTAGTAAGGATGGAAAAATCTGTATCCAAATCCAAGTTTTACTTAACTTGGATCATGATACAGATTTTTTTAATCTTGGAATCCGGGTTTTTTCCACCCAGATTCGAATTAAGCCCAGTTTTTATTTTTATTTTTTTTTCCATTTTTTCAAATTTTTATTATTTTGGTAAAATTTAAAACTTTTGGGGTATTTATTTATAAAAATAATTGTTAGATTTGTATTTATAGTTTGTACTGTATAATTTATATTTATAGTTTAATATGTATAATTTATATAATTGATACGTATACATATAATATGCATTTATAGTTTAAAATATATATATTATTATTGTTACAACTTTGTTTTTTAAATTTTTAGGTTAAATTTAAACTTTTGAGATATTTATTTTATAAAATAATTATTAAATATATATATATATATCAAAAATTAAGAATTAATTTAGAATTCTTTTAATAATAAAAAATATAAAAAAATAATTCGGGCTAGGCCTGTGTCCGGCCTAGATTCGAATTTCTCAAAAAATTAGGATTTGAATCTTTAAAAAAATTTAAAATTTTCTAAGCCAAATTCTAAATCCGAACCAAGCGAAGTTCCAAGTTTTTCCATAATAGGTTAATAAGCATGGGTGAGCTCTATAATAAGTTGGGCCTTAGCAAACTAGTCCTCGTAATACTAGGCCCTAAGAGATTAGGCCTAGGACATTGGGGACAATAGAATGCAGACATTTTTTTTTAAATTTAAAATATAATTTTGAAGATTAATCTTTAATTATTTCATGAGATATTTTTGGATGATTTGGTAGTAGAGATTAATATACGATTTGTGCTAATTGATTTTTGGATATTAAAGATTGAAAAGATAAAAAGTTAAAAGGAAAGAGAAAAAAAAAGGTAAAAAAATTAATTAAATTGTCATGTATGAGAACATAATTGTCGAGCTAAATATATTTTTAGGAGCCATTTTGACTTTTTATCAAGTTTCAATATGTTTATGTTACTTTAACAAAAAAAAAAAAAGGTGACTAATGGATGGGTATTAGTCTATATATAAAATTAGTAATTAATTGTGATCTTAAACCACGCTTCAATAGTATTGCTAATAATATCTATTATTGCATTTGAGTGGCTAATGGATGGGTAGTAGTGCATAATGTATATTATGCTTTGCTTCTATTACATACATTTAACATCAAATGTTATGTGTACGCCACATTAAGACAATATACCAAAGAATTCAAAAAATAACTATTTCAAAGAAATTTTTAAATATATATATATATATTATGTAACTTTTCCCAAAATCTTTTTACCTCTTCCGTGTCTTTTACGAGAGAAGATAAAACTTTGGAACTCGTAGCATGTCTATCTATTCTCTCTCCTCTGTGGGTGTTAGTTTTCTTCACACGCACCATTTTTTCACGTAAACAACTTTTGAATACGTCCACCCTGTGACGTGAAAACCAACAGCCTCCATGCAACAACGCACAGAAGCTGTTTTACAACCTATGCCCATCTCATGATCTCATGAATCACAAATTCTCTCTCGTTATTCTTCCAACCAAAATTAAAATTCCCAATTCCCACTATTGATTAGATTAGAATGGACCATATTGATAAACAGCAAAACGTTATTATACCATCTGGACCTAATATTATTATTAATAATATTCTTCTTATTAGTTGATTTTTATTTTTGCTGCAACAAATTAATTCTGATCCCGATATCCCAAATGCCTGTTCCAGATCCCAGGACTGGATACGCTACAATATGGTTAATCTCTTGCTTCTTGTTTATTTCGATAGCGGTCGGCGGCAGCTTTCTCCTAATGTACATGATTCTCCCTGAATCAAAAACAACACATTGGCTTCCCATTGCTGGGGTTTCTCTTGTTTGCCTTCCCTGGCTGTTTTGGTTCTGCACTTGCATGTATCGGATCATTTCTCGGTTTTTCGGGTTTCGCATGGCTATAGGTTCTTGCGCGGGCCCCGGTGGAGGTGGCGGCGGAGGCGGTGGTAGCAGAGGCGGAGGAATTGGTGGTCATGGAAGTGTTTCTAATTCTACAAGAGGAAGAAATGTGAGTTTCAATCATGGGTCTATGAATAATAATAATAATAACAACGCAAAATCTTTGGTGACAAATAATAATGGTGAAAATGGGCAGGAAGGAAAAGAATCAAGAAATTCTTTTGCTTCTGGTGATAGTGAAATGCCATTGACCTCATCCATGGCTCCATGATAAAGAGAAAAATTAATTAGCTTTGCGCTAGAGATTTCATATGAATTTTGGACATCAATTGGTTAATAATTAAGTGATTTTTGAGGGAAAGAACATTATTAATTTCTTTAAAGCTGGCCATCAATTTTTCACCATCCAGGCAAGTTATTTTGTTTCTCTTGAAATTGAAGCTATAAGTCTTTTATCCTCGATGTTGAATTTTGTATCAAATCAAAATCCTCATTATCATAGATATAGGTTATGCATTTGCTGAAAAACAAGAGCCTTATATGTTTTAGGGAAATATTAATGCGTGTGCGTTCAATGTCTTTTATTCTTCAGCTGATGGTGTAATTGCAAAAGCTTAAGGATTGTAATTATTCATATCAACATCTTGATGAAGTCGAGCAAGTTTAAATTTACGCTAATTTCCTTTTCGACTTCTGTTTTTAATTTCTTCCTTTTCTTTTCTCCTGGTGGGTATGAATTGCCGCAATTAACTTTTTTAAGTGTCTTGATTTTTAAGATTAATATATACAGAAAGTAAAAAGTCTTCTAATTGTTTCTTATCTAGGTACATTAATGTATAAAATCTAACAAGAAAATAGATTATTTGAATTGGTACAAATATATAGTGGATGTTGTTAATTGATGAACTAATCCCACTTGGGAGTGCAATTTTAATTTTGAACTATGTAAATTTTGTGTTCTTTTCATTAATTTTTTACTTCTTTACTTCTAATTAAATTCGTAAATTATATTTCACCGAAGACCCAGGAGATGAATCCAAATATATGACAACCTCATATCCATCTTTACCCCTTTATCAAGCTCTCAATCCTTTATCCTCTCTTTTGCCACATTATGAGTGTGAGCATTGCAGCTTCGGAAGCAATTAACTTCAAAACTTTCCTTTATCTTTGATTAAGTTTTGATCTGAAATTATCCAAAAGATCTCCTTTTTCCTGTTTGTTAGCTTTACCCTTTCACCAGATAAACCATAAACTTGTTGGAGGAGGAGTTTAGTGTTTAGGAAATTTTAGAGAGAGAAGAGATCGGAAGAGAGGAGAGAATTTATAGGGAACAATTCTTATTAAACTCTTAAATTTCTTTGACTTGGCTTAATACAAAATGAAGAACTCATCCATATTTATAGTAGTAGATGGAGAGTTCTAGACATTAACTTTCAATAAATATAATAATTACATCTCTTGACAAAATGAAAGATTAATCTAGATAATTTTGACATAATATGGAGATTAATCTAGAATAGAAATCTAGAACATATTGATTCTAGAAAATGGACTTGGATCATGATTTGGGCTCAAAGTGATGAACCCAAAATCAAGTTTATTTTTCAACACCCTCCCCCCTCCCCTCTTAAATGATTTTCCTATGCCAAGTAAAGCTTTCATCTTAACAAAGACTTTGTGCTTAGGTAGCTTGGTGAAGATATCGGTAACTTGGTCTTGAGACTTGGCGTACATCAATTGTACCTCATTCTTCGCCATTTTCACTCTAAGATAATGATACCTTGTATCAATGCACTTGCTTCAATCATGGAATAGAGGATTTTTAGCTAATGCAATTGATGATTTATTATCAACATAAATCTCGTAGTTTTCTCTTATGGCATATGAAGCTCTTTAATTAAGTTTTTAAGCCAGATTGCGTGGCAAACACATGACATTATAGCAACATACTCTATTTCACATGTTGAGAGTGTAACAATTGGTTGCTTCTTCAAACTCTAAGTGAAAGCAGTATCTCCCATGAAAGATACAAACCCCGTGGTGCTATTTCTTTCTTCCAAGTCTCTGATTCAATCACTATCACTGTACTCAACAAGCTTTAAATTGTGAGAAAATGAATAAAATAGTCTAAAGTCAAGAGTACTTTTGATGTAGAGAATAATTCTCTTGGCGGCCTTTATATGAGTGCTTGTGGGTGACTCCATGTAACGGTTAACAAGTCAAACTCCAAAGAGAATGTTAGCCCTGGTGCATGTTAAATACCACAAGCTTCCAACTAAGCTCTTGAAAATTGTTGGATTAACTTCTCCTATTTGCTTTAATAACTTGATTCCACATTCTACGAGTATGCTCACCAGTTTGCAATTCTTTATATTGAATCTTTTAAGCACTTCTCTTGCATAGCCTTCTTGGGAGATGAAGATGTCTCAACTCTCTTGCTTCACTTCAAAGCCAAGATAGTATAAAATGAGCCTAATATCTGTCACCTTAAACTCTTTGGTCATTGCTTGCTTGAATTCTTCAAACATTATTGGATTATTTCCTGTAAAATTTAAATCATCCACGTATAAGCAAACAAGTAGCATATCTCTATTGTCGTTCACCTTTACATAGAGGGCATGTTCACGTTGGCATTTTGAAAAATATTTATCTATTCCATTATACCATGCGCTTAATGCTTGTTTCAAATCATATAAAGCTGATTTTTTTAATTTTAAAACTTTATTTTTGTGCCCTTTCACTACATATCCCATATGTTGCTCAATGAATACTTCTTCTTTAAGATATCCATTCAAGAAAGTGGATTTTACATCCATTTGATGAGTTTTCCACTTATTTTGAGCATCCAAATAGATAATTAATTTTATGGTTTCCATGTAAGCAACGGAAGTGAATACCTCTTCATAATCAATGCTGGCTCTTTGGTTGTAGTCTTTGGCAACCAACCTCTCCTTGAAATGTTCAACTTCTCCTTTAGCATTCTTCTTCACTTTGTACACCCACTTGACTTTAATAGCCTTTTGCCTTTTTAGAAGTATTGCTAACTCCTATGTTTCATTCTTTACAACTGTTTTTATTTCTTCATCCATTGCATCTCTCCATCTTTTGTCTTTTACCGCTTTTTCAAAGCTCATTGGTTCACTATCTATAAATGACAAAAAGTGTTAGATTATTTTAATTTTCTATCACTTTATAAATTCCTTGCAAGCTTCAGACGTGTGGTATTCTTGGACTTGAGCTTGATCTTGGGCTAGTCGCGCCTTCATTCGTACTTGTTGAGGTGAATATGGTAGAGTGTTGAGTTGTTTAGATTCTTTGCTTTCTTGATCTTTATATTTAACAAGGAAAAGAAAGAAGTCACAATTTTCTTCTTGGCCATTCCAACTCCAAATTTCTTCTTCATCAAATTCAATATCTCTACTAATCACCACATTCCCATTGATTGGATCGTACAACTTATAGCCTTTGGAGTTTGAATCATAGTCAACAAAAATAAACTTCTCACTCTTATCATCAAGTTTAGACCTTTGATGGTCCAACTTGTGGGCATAGGCCATACTCCAAACACCTTCAATGAGAGATATAATGTTTTCTTCCACTCTATGCTTCTTAAGGCGTCTTTTCTCACATACATTTTGTAGGAGAACGGTTCATCACGTATATTGCAAAATCAATGGCCTCGGCCTAAAATTGTTTAGGCATTTTCTTACTCTTTAACATACTTTGGTCCATCTTAAGAATGGTTTTATTTGTTCTTTCAATCCCTCCATTTTGTTAAGGGGATTTAAAAATCATTAGAGGGTGGCGATTACCATTAGTTTCACAAAATTCATTAAATTATTTTGAGATAAATTCACCACCTCTATCGAATCTTATAGCTTTAATATAGTACCCACTTTCTTTTTTAACAAGTGCTTTAAATTTCTTAAAAGTACTAAATGCCTTAGATTTATTTTTATGAAAATACACCCAAGTCTTTCTACTAAATCATCAATGAAAAAGATAAAATAATTATTTTTTCTAAAAGAGCTTGGGTGAATTGGGCGACAAACATCGGTATGAATAAGTGGCTTGCTTTCTCTTAATTTTGATTCTTTTGGAAAGCTTTTTCTAAATTACTTTTCAAGCAAGTATCCTTCACACAATTGATTCAGGTGATTAATGGAAGGAAATCCTCTTACCATTTGTTTATTAGACAATATTTTAATGCCATCAAAATTAAGTTAGCAAAATCTCAAGTGCCATAGCTAAGATGGACTTTCAAAGCATGCCTTTAAATATTTTGCAACATAAATTTGAATGTTCAATAAAAATGTTCTATTTTTAGTCATTGGCACCTTGGCTATTAAATATTATTACCATCTCTTATTGAAAGGCCATTATCTCTCATATGAATATCATAGCTATTTTCTAAGAGTTGGCCTATGCTTAAAATATTAATTTTCATATTGGGCACATAATAAACATTAGAAATTGGTACCTTCCATTTTTTAATTTAATTATAATTTCACCCTTTTCTTTCACCAAAATTTTAGAATTATCTCCAAATGTAACATTGCCACTTACCGATTAATCAAGCTCCATAAACATGTCTTTACTCCCATACATGTGATTGCTAGCCCCGATGTCAAGATACCACGTATTCTTTCCTCCATCATCTCATTCTCCTTTATATGCTAACAATAAAATAAACCCATGTTGATCTTTATGTTTTACAAAATTTATTTTCTCTTCAACATTGTTAGTGGCCTTGCAATTTGAACCATAATGCCCAAACTTTTGCCAATCGTAGCATTTAACATGAGAAAGATCATACCTTTTCCTTGAAATATTTACTCTCCCATATGCTCTTGTAAGCAATGAAACTTGTCTTTGTTCTCCATTTGTTTCCTTGAAATTTCCTCTTCTTAAGCCTTTACCACGACCTCTTCCATGTTGGCTTCTCTTATTCTTGGTGCCTTCATCTTTCTCCTCTAAATTAAGCATTGTTTGAAGAACTTGCTCAAAGGCTTCCCTTTTCTTCTTTAGCCTTTCTTTAGAGGCTTGCAAGAATCCTATGAGCTCTTCAATGTTATGTTCTCCAAATCTTTAGAGTCTTCAATGGCTACAACAATATGCTTAAATTTTGGATCTAAAGAGCGAAGAATTTTGTCTACTACACATGTGTCATTTAAACTTTCACCACTACTTTTTAATTTGTTAACTGTTGCCAAAACTCTAAAAAAATTCAAAAATAGTTTCCAAATCTTTCATATGTAAATATTCAAACTAGCCTCTTAAAGTTTGAAGATGTACCTTCCTTACTTTCTTCGCTCCTTTGTAGAAAGTACGAAGCAACTCTCATGCTTCTTTAGTGGTAGTTGCATTAGCAACCTTCTTAAAACTACCGTCATCTAAGGCTTGATAGATGATGTAGAGAGCTTTCTTGCTTCCTTTAAAGCTTTTTTTTGTGCTTAAGAAAGAGATGCTCCATCTTATGGCTCCTCAAAGCCTTCTCTACAATCTCCCAAGCATCTTGAGAACTGAATAAAGCTTTCATCTTAATAATCCAAACATCATAGTTAAGCTTGTTAAGTGTAGGAATTTAGAAATGAACCATCTCACTTGTCATTTTTATTCAAGTGAGAATCTTCTTGCTCTGATACCACTTTGTTGGAGGAAGAGTTTAGTGTTTAAGAAATTTTAGAGTGAGAAAGGATTAGAAAAAAGGAGAGGATTTGTAAAGAATAACTCTTATTGAACTCTTAAATCGCTTTGGCTTGGCTTGATATAAAATAAAAAACTCGCCTATATTTATAGTAATGGATAGAGAGTCCAGACATCAAATTTTAACAAACACAATAATTACATCTCTTGATAAAATGAAAGATTAATCTAGATAATTTTGACATAATATAGGAGAATAATCTAGAATATAAATCTATAACAAATTGATTCTAGAAATAGACTTGGATCATGATTTGGGCTCAACATTATGAACCAAAAATAAAGTTTATTTTTCAATAAAACCATATATTTCTGTGAGAGTTCGATTCAAATATTATTAATGGGAGTATTTTGCTTTATAGTATTTAGCGTCTCTTTTAAAAGGTGCACCAGTTGTAATAGCTACTGCCATAATTTACCTATAAGCATCTTTGATTACAGCACTTAACCTTATGTTCATGGCTTCTGCACAGCCTCCGTCCTTGCTAAAATTTTTTGAGGAGTTTTTCTTGTATGCCGACCAAATGATAGAGATTTCTAGCATGCTATGTTAACAACATCACTATAATCACTAATTCCAATTCTGTATTAGTTTAGAGATGATTGATGTAGCAATACCGTGGATAAAATCGGTATTCATCTTCTACAGTGCAACCACATCTTTGGCATGTTGCACTTTTCAAAACTCCTCTTGTTCTGATTACTTGTAGTATAAAGTATATTGAGCATTGTCTTCACAAATTTATCATATATCAGAGGTACCATGTTGTCTATATAAAAAAAAATTGAATATATACATATATTTCCATTGAAATTTACTAAAAAGGTTGGTATAAGAATTTGCAAAGCTAAAGTGTTTGTTTATGAAGAAAATGCAACCAAAGAAAAGAGAAAGTCTAGAATAACAGAATACTCCATTTTATTGAATTTGATTGATTACAAGATGATCTTTACTATAGTGTTTAACAAATAATATATATGAAGAGAAAATACATCAACTAACTATAACACTTGATAACAATCCTTTTAATCATCTTGAGCTGATGTGGCTTGTCTATTCTTGATGATGATGTGGCTTTGATATTCTTGATGATCAGAATAACCTATAATACCCGTTCTTAAGCTAAAGGGTATGGAAAAACCTTTAGCTTGGATTAAAATAAGCAAAAGGATGAGCAATGAAAGGCTTGGTTAACACATTTTCTATTTGTTCAGCACTGGGAACATATTTCACATCCAAAGCTTTACTACTTATTTTATCATGAATAAAATGCCTATCAAATTCAATGTGTTAGTTCTTAAGTGAAACACAAGATTATCTGCCAAAGCTTTTGCACTTTGACTATCACCCTATAATATTCCAAAATGTTGTAATGCAAGAGAGATATCAGATATTAAAGACTATATCCATGTGAGTTCTAAGCAGACTGAGGCTAGTGCCTAGTATTTCGCCTCGATGATTGATTTAAGAATAGCTTGGTACTTCTTGGAAGACCATAAAATTGGATTTGGTCCCATATAGAAGCAATATCTACTTGTAGATTTTTTATCATTGTCATCACTTGCCCAGTCTGTATCTACATAACCTGTGAGTGAGTAATCAATAGCTATTTCAATGTCTAAACCAATAGACTGAGTGCCTTTTACATATCTGAATACTTTCTTCAATGTTTGTCAATGCTTCACAATTGGATTTGAAAGAAATTGGCTTAGTTTGTGAATAGAGAAAAAGAGTTTAGGCCTAGTTAATGTTACATATTGCAAAGTTCCCACCAAAATTTTGTAAAGGGTATGATCAAGAAACATCTGAACTTCAGAATCAATTTCTACCTTTAAGAGCTTTATCCTTGCAACCGTAGGCGTATCAATACCCTTATAGGTAAGTATATTTACCTTTGTTAGAATATCATGAATGCACATGGAATGCGATAAATGCAATTCATTAGTAGTTTTCTTTTACTCAATACCCAAGAAGTTATTTAAAGTGCCTAGATCATTTAAGGCAAATGCATTACTCAATTTCTTTATAAAAGCTTCTAAATGAGCAGAGATAGGACCAGTCACCAGGATTTCATCAACATATATCAACACTAGAATAGTCTGCCCATGTTGATTGTAAAAGAAGATAGATGAATTAGATTTGGAATTGAGAAAACCCTAGCTTAGCAATGCTCCATTCAACTTATCATACCATGCTATAGGGGCTTGTTTAAACCCATAGAGTGCCTTGCTCAACTTACAAACATAATTAAGAAATGATTTACTTATAAAACCTTTAGGCTAACTCATAGACACAACTTCTATGTGGTCTTTATTGAGGAATTCATTGTTAACATCAATTTGTTTAATGAGCCAATCTGACATTACAACAAGGCTTAGAATAATTCTGGTTATTGAAGCCTTGATAGTAGGGCTGAAAGTGTCAAAGTAGTCAACTCTGAGAGTTTGTAAGAAACCCTTAGCAACTAACCTTACTTTGTACTTAAAGAAAGTGCCATCTATATTGTATTTAATCTCAAATACCCACTTGCTAGCTACAACCTTTGTTGCTTTAATAGCTAGCACTAAAATCTAGGTTTTATTTTTTTTCAAGAGATGTAATCTCATCAACCATGGCTACTTTCCATTTTGGATCCTTTAAGGCATCTTGAACAATTTTTGGTTTAGCTGGCTAATCAAATAACTAAATTGCATATGCTTTTGGTTTAAAAAGACCTCTCTTAGACCTGGTAACCATGCGATGATTATTATGAGTTTGATGTAGAGTATCAATAGTTTGATTGTGTATTATTGTGTCTAGTAAGTTTGAATTAGTCAAAGTATTGGAAGAGTTTGAGTTGGATAAGGGTGAATTTGTATGAGATGGTTATGTAGTTGGAATGGCAGTGTAAGGAACTTATGTATCAAGATTAGAAATTAATGAACATACTGCTATTGGAACTTGAACCTATAAAGATCTCTCTCTATATATTACTACTATATGAAGGACTAACAAAAGATATTGGTTTGGTTAGAAGGTTTTTAGATACATTTGGGTGTTTTGAATGAAATAAAGTTGAATAAGAAAATTGTTTCTCATTAAAAGACACATGAGATGGGGTGTTCAATTTTCCAAAAGAGTGTAAACATTTATACCCCTTGTGCAATTGACTATAACCAAGAAAAACACATTTTTTAGTATGAAAATCCAAAATTTGAGAATTATAAGGCCTTCGAAGTGGATAGAAAGTACAACCGAAAGGTTTTATGAAAAAGTAATCATGTAATTTGTGAAATAATTTCTGAAAAAGGAGATTGTAACTAAGAACTAGTGTTGGGAGCCTATTTATGAGGTATGAAGTAGTGTGAAAAGCTTCCCACCAGATGTTTAAGGGTATTTTTTCTTGAACAAGAAGAGTGAGACTAATTTTTACTCTATACCTATGCTTTCTTTTAACAACTCCATTTTAATGGCGAGTATGTGGGAAAATGAGTTTATATTGAATGCCATTTTCACTCAGATATTTTACAAAAAGTCTGAATTCTCCAACCTAGTCTAATTGTAAGGTCTTAATGGTTTTGTTTAACTAGTTTTCAATTTATTTCTTAAAGACAAGAAAGGTTTATTGGGCATCAGATTTTAATTTTAAGGGAAAGATCCAAAAAAACCTAGTAAAGTCATCTATAAAGCTAATATAGTAACTATAGCTTTCTCTAGATGATATTGAGGCAAGTCCCCATAAATTTGTGTAAACTAAAGCCAAAAGGTAGTTTGTAGCTATAGCATGTGTTGGAAAATGTAATTTGTACAACTTTCCCATTTGGCAAGCATTGCAAAAATCAAGTCTAATTATTTTATTTATTCTATAAAAAGGTTTACAATGCTTGAGAACCAATTTTAACACTTGAGAACTTGGATGTCCAAGTCTAAGATGCCAAAAGTCAGAACTACTTAAACTTTGAAACTTTAGAGTATTGGAAAGTAAACTTGAATAGAAATAAGAGACATAACTTATGATAGGATTTTTACAATTGGTTCTACTTGAACCATTAACCCAGATCTGAGTTTTATTTGTGTGACATATATCAGCAGAAGGAAAATAAGACAATATAGACACAGAATAGCATAAAATTTGATTCTATGAATGAAATGAAGATAAGGTATGTAATAGCTTATACAGCCCTTTCACTGTAAATCCCTTCAGTAGAACAATTCCATCATTCTTGTCCTTAACTAAGCAAACATTAGCATGAAATTCAATAAGTATATTATTACCAGATACTAACTTAAAGACCCTAATAATATTTTTTGGTAATTTTTAGTACATGCAGTAGATTATAAAGGTTAAGTAAAAAATTACTAGATCTAAGACAAGCATTACCAATATGCATAATGTTCAAACCAAGACCATTACCAATAAGTAATTTGTCCTTACCTTGAAAAAAAGCTTTAGCATCAAGATTGTTAACATCAAATGTGAGATGATGGGTAGCTCCTAAGTCAAAATACCATTTTGAATCTATTGGTGTCTCTGAGATCTCTTAACCATTCCAAATAGTATTTGCTGCATGATTTTGTTCAGTTAAAAAGGCCATTTTATTTGCACTTAGATCATCAATGCCTTGATTTGAAGAATAGTTAGGACCATTGTAAATGCTTTGACTTGAGGACTAGTTAAGACCATGATAGTCTGAACCCGAGCCTTCACCACAACTACAGTTGCCGCTAAAACCAGTAAAATGAGCTGCATACTCTTTATTGAACCTAAACTAGCATTTTGCAATTGAGTGAACAGGTTTCTCACAGATCTGACTAATAAGCCTTATGTTATTGCCACAAAAACTTGATCTGCCAGTGGAACCTCTTCCATTACCAGTGCCAAATCTTACAGGTTGTGAATTGTTGCCAAAACCAATACCAAGATTATTAAAATTTCCAAAATTTCCTTGACCTCTACTAGGTTATTATCTTTCTTTTCCAAACACACCAGTATTAAAGCCAGATTAAAAGAACCAAATGATGCTCTTTCTCTGCCTCTAGAAGCATAATGAGCTTTAAAACCACAATATTCATCATTTAAGGCATTTAATTTCTGTTGATTCCTGTTTTCTTGAGCAAGTAACATTGCATATGCATCATTCAAAGTAATGTTACCAACTCTACTAATTATTATTGCCACAATAAGTCATAGTCAGACCCTAAACTAGCAACAAGATGCCAAATAAAATCATCAGCATCTACTAAACATCCTGTAGTATTCAACTCATCAATTACAACCTTGATTTTCAAAAAGTAATTGGACATAAAGAGAGAGAGCCTTTTTGTATTGTAGATAATTGCATTTTGAGTCATGTTGACTTTGCTTTAGATTGCAAGCCATACTAAAATTCAACTACAGTACGCAATTCAAGGTTGATTTGTTGTTGAACACCAAACTTAGTATACTTTCACTGATAGTTGAGAAAAGCTAGCTAAGAAGACTCTAGTCTTGCCTTATCCAAACATCAAAGTCTGGATTCTCAATTAAGAAAACAGTTTTTTCTTGATTTATAGACCTGATCAATTATTCTAGAAATTTTCTTTCACTAGTGAGCAAGTTCTCGAACTGTTACCTTATACTGGAGTGAGAATTTGTGACTGCCAACTGACAAAATTTGATCGATCCAATTTTACGGTTAAGGGAAACTTATAAGAAAAAGAAAGTTGATTTATAAGCGAAGGTGTTGAATTTGCAGAAAAATTTGTGTTATTCATCTTCTATGCTCTGATTCCATATAGGGATTTGTGAAGCGAAAGTGTTTGTTTGTTAAGAAAATGAAGAAAAAAAGAAAATAGAAGAGAGTTTAGAAGAACAGAACACTCAATTTTATTGAATTTGATTGATTGCAAGATGATTTTTACTGCAGTGTTTAACAAACTATATATATGAAGAGAAAATACATCAACTAACTATAATATTTGATAACAATTCTGTAAAAAACTAATGGCGGGAAATAACTAACTTCTTAACAAATTTGTGAGCTGCTTCCTTTTAATCATCTTTAGCGCTTGTCTATTCTCAATGTTGATGTGGCTTCGATATTCTTGATGATTAGAATAACCTCTAATATATGGTAACTATGATAAATGAAACTACACGTTATATCAATATTGGAAACTATGATTCAACACCTTCTATTATTTTCATATTACCCATTTACGTTCTAGATATTTTATATTACCTAAATATTTTCTATTATTGATGAACTAAATATTCTAAAATCACTTGTAGAACTTTTTTTTAAAAAAAAACTTATATTCAAGATCAAAAAAAAAAAAAAATTTAGCCACACTTTTTGCTTCCATAGACTTAAGGGCAATTTTGACTAACTTGTGCGCCAAGCCATTCAGACTTCGGAAGATGCTGAATCACTATTTGATTCCTTTCGTTTGCTAGATTACACATATGCTTGATAATTCATCTAAATTTTGCTAATGATTTTCCATTGTGTGTTCGGTTCCAATCTGGATTATGAAACGCCATTCCCATGACATAGCTAATGCTTTTAGTACTCTCTATTTGATTAAACATTTTAGAGTTTAGACTATTTCTTTGGCCTTTTGAAAAAATTACGTTGATTTGATTGGTAATGTTTTGACTTAGCCCTTTTTTCTTTTTGCTTAAAATTTGATTAAACTTTCACCCAATAGAGAATAATTAAATATTTACAAATAGGCATGTACAGTACACTAGAAGACCACTAGCCATCGACATAAAAGGTTGACAATTAACCAAAAAAGAAACAAAAAATTTAATATAAATTGGTGTCTCTTTTAGTATAAATAAAATTAAAACACAATCTAATAGTGCCTTACTTATTTCATTGAAGTGCTTTAAATGGTCCCTCAGTACCTAGTCACTAGTGGCAATATATGCGCATTAAGAGAGCTCTTTTGCGCTTATTGCTTGTCAACTAGCACTACTAAAAAATAGCTTTTGTAGAAAATTTGTGATAAAAATATACCACTATCAAAACTTTCTGATAGAATCTATCACGAATTGTATGTTATCACTAATTTGTGATAATTATATCAGAAACAAAAATTTATAATTTCTATCACCAATTTCTGATAAAATATATCACAAAACGGTGATAGACTCTATCAAGAAATAAATAACATATTTTAATGATAGATACCAAATTTAGATTATTTATTAAAAATATATTTAACCTGATGTGGAAACTTAAAGCAATATCATTTATTTTAAAATAAATTTTCTATTATTATTTTGTGATACATTCTATCATTAATATATGATAGAATGCATTAGAAAATATTTTTCAATAATTAGTGATAGATACATTTATAATATAATTAATAAATAATATTATATATTTGATGTGGCATCTAAACGACAGCGTTTAATTATTGACATTTTCAACAAAAATGACCCAGACGGCGTCGTTTTGGTCATTTATTTTGTGGCCATAAACGATGACGTTTAAAGAGTAAGATATAAAACAGTGCCATTTCAAATGTAATATTAGTTATAAAAAAAATGGTGTCGTTTGGTAAAGAAGCTTTAATACCCATTGACAAATAAAAGACAACAACATTTTTGGTTAAAACCTTGTTGTAGATGACGTCATTTCGTCCCATGCCGTTGATAATTGATTGTGTTACACTATGTAGCCACGTTTTGAAGTAAAAACCAAGTAAAGACAGAAGGAAAAACATAAAATCTTTTGTCTTCTCTCAAAAGTTTGAACCCTAGCTTTTGATTCCAATCTTCTCCATTGATTCAAAATTTGAATGATTTACTTAGGCATCATCACTAACAAGAAATTAAGGTGCTGCATTAAGGTAAAGTGCTATAAACCCTAATTATTTTTATTATTATTTTGGATTGTGTATAAGGCTATTGTGACCAAGTGAGTTTTGCTTTGGTAATATGCATGTGGGGGCATGTGTTGTTAATGTTTAAGATTTTTTTTGTTTTTAGGAAAAATTTTATATTTACCCATTGACCATATGAAGGAAAGTGTTTGTTTATATGTATGCTTCTAGGGTTTTTGTGAGTTTTTATGATTTGTGTTTGTGATTCTTTTGTTTGAAGAAGATGGATTATTGTTTAAGATTTGTGTTGTTTTTAGCAAAAGTTTTGTGGATTTTTGTTTTAGTGTTGTTTGTTTAACAAAATCGAAGGTGTAGTTGAATTTTTGTTTAACTATTATTTTTGACAATTTTCTTTTTGCATTTTTTAAGAGTTGTGTTTATGGTCCATTTGTTTGAAAAAGACAGAGCTAAAAAATGGGGATTTTGGTAGCATGTGGTCCCTTGATTTATTTTGTGAGTTGGTAGCAAAAACCATTAGTAATATGCATATGGGGGTTTGGTGTCCCTTCTTTAGCCGAACCAAAAGTGTAGCTTTAAAGAATGTTACTTTTTTATTATTAATTTTTTTCATTCAGTAACTATGTAGGGTTTTCTATGCTTCTAATCCAATATTAAAAATAAAGATTGGTTTATTCTATACTTGTTTGAAATTGGAATTAATAGATAATTTTAGATTCAATAAATTATGAAAATATACTTGTAGCATGGTACTTGTATGTCAATTGTTACATCTTGGTATACTATCATGGTATTTAGAAATTTCTTTCAAAAACCATCCAAAATTATACTGTTAGCATCTTGGTATTTGTATATCAATTGTTACATATATGTGTCAATATATTCGCAGGAACATTATGAAAGTGAAGCAAGAAAGTATGCATTTACATATTTTCAACATTCTAAATGTCTACCTGATCATAAATTAGTCTTTAATACTTGGTCATAAATTGTTATTACAGTGTTTTTAATACATAGTCATAAATTAGATATTATGTCAACCTAGTCATGTCAATTGTTGCATGATGTAGGTTTAATACTTGTTAAAGCAAGTTATAAATTAGAAACTGCCATTTATAGGTTATAAATTATATATAGTTACATGTATGTGTCAATATACTTGCAGAAAGATTATGAAAGTGAAGTAAGAAAGGATGCATATAATTTTAAAGGAGAAAATGACATTTTGGCTCGGTCTTTGGGAAGGAAGCTTACTACTGGCCATTTTCAGGGAGTAGGTAAGTATATCACCATTAACATATACTTTAGTATACCAATTGGAGATTACTTATGAGAGAATGAAAGGTGGAAGTATGATGAGCAAATAGCAAGAATGAATGCTAAGGTTGAACTCGTAGAGGATAAACTATAAATAACTGCCAAGTTTTTTGAATGGGCAAGTTTAAACAAGTTAACAGTTGTCAAAAGATTGGATATAGATGTTGAATTGCCATCACCAATAATTTTCAATGTAAATTACTTTACTTTACCATTGCATACTGTCATTTAGTTTATAAAAGATTATAAAATGGCATTTACTAATATTCTATTATAAATCACTTAAGATGAAGGCACCTCTTTAAAGGTTTAAAAAAACACCTAGAAATATGGCAACAAAACCCCTATAAAAATAAAGCAAAGTCTAATGTTGCCGACTATTTAAGAAGTGGTATATGTGTTGATTTTTACTACTTTATAGCTAAATTTATCTATTTTACATAAACAATTATGTATCCAATGTTCGCATGATGTAGCCACCAGTAATTACTCCCAAAAGAAAAAAGATTGCTACTCCTAAACCTATACAAGGGTTTAGGAGGAATACAAGACAGGAAACAAAATATAACTTCATTAGATGCCCACAACTTCTGATGTTTAGAACATTAGTAGATAAATGTTTTGGTGAGAGAGCAAAAGAAGTTACATTTAAGGCTCAGAATTTTAGACGTGAATATACAATTTGGGTACAGAAGTAAGACTATAAGTATGTCCTATACATCACACCTCTCAACGTATATTATATACAAATGCATATAATGTGAGTAATATTTATTTTTTGCTAGTATTTTTACTTTATTTTTAATTTCAAATAACATGAAAATGTGACATTTTTAAATATTTACATAGGTTATTGTATAAAAAGCTAACGGAGTCCAAATTGACCCATGCATTTGGATTCATTGATCCATTTATCATTTCTCTCACATGAAAATTAGCTGCAATAACAGTGGCCAATGAATGTTCATATGCCATTGCAGACTGCATTCAAAGCACATCACGCAACTAGTTGTGGCTAGTCCCTTATAATTCCAAGTAAAAGTTAATATAATGCATTTTAGGTTTTATTGACTTTTGAATATTTTGACTTTTTTTATATAGTTTCTATTGATTTCTTGTTGTTATTGATCTCTTTGACAAAATAGTTTATCATTTAGATCTATTAGGAGGTTAAATATGCCCTGACTTTCAGACTATTTTGAATAAGTGAGTTCCACATATCAACACAATAAAATTAATTTTGTTTCAAATACAAATAAGTGACCAATTACTTTTCTTTTTTAAATTAGTAGTATATGCATTCATTTAGTTCAAGAAGGTGCCATTAGCAAAAGATCTCCAATATTTTAAGTAGTGTTTCAACTAAATATATTTATTTATTCAAAAATATCAATTTATTAACTATAGACTTCCTTTTTCCAAGCCTCGCTTCAACCAGGAACTGTCGAATACGGATTGTATGTCATGGCGTACATGAGAGATGTTATAAATAACTCCAACATACTTGCACAAAATGTTAGTTCTTTTATATTGCCATCATCTGGTTTCTTTCAACTAAAGGCTGTGACATACTTTAGTTTCATTATTTATTTTACAACATGATAAGGTAAGCAAATTTCATTAAAATATAGTACTACAAGTAAGTTCTTGATTCCATACAATTTATCTTGTTTGTTTTTTGTATTAATCAAGGTGTGATAGCAAAATTGTCATCCAATTTTGTTTTTTTTGGATGAGAATTTTTATGCTTTTAATCTCATTTGCAGATATTATTTTTTTAAGTTCATTCACTTGTATGTGCACTTTGAAGTTACGTACAATCAATAATGAATTTATTTTTCTACTTTATATATTATTAGTTCATGGGTAAAACAGCATATACTAAGGAGGAGATAGATGAGATTCGTGTAGAGTGAACATTTCTTTTGTTTCTTCTAAGATATGAGCTAGGTATATTACATTTGTCACTTAATATTTTATATTTTATTCTAACTTTATTGTTCAATTTAGTGTTACAACATAATAACTAACTTGGAATTTCTTTGATTTGAAGGTGGGACAAGATTGTTCAGAGGCAAACTACTATATTGAGTTTGTAGGTATACAAATTTCAAACTATGTTAATGATGTAATGCTTGTTCTAACACGATGGAACCTTTTGAAGGTGGCACTTGTGCTATGCTACCTATTTATACTTGTATCTTTAACTGTTACAAGTTTCAAAATAAATTAAGTTGCATGTTGGATATTATATTAATGTTGGATATGAAGTAAGTCATATAATTATAGTGTAGTATATACTTTATGATGTGTATTTTTCTTAGTGGAAAGATGTTTAAATTGTTGTATACATTGTTATACTTTATTATTATAATGTGTGTTTGTATTAATGGAAAGATGTTTGAATTATATATGGTTATTTGAATTTTTAATAACAATGTTCGTTGAATATTTTAATTTTGTAATATATATTTTTATTTATATAAATATATTTAATATTTAATATATTTATACAAATATAATTTAGATTTCATGAAACTTTAACAATTGATTCTAAAATATAATAAATGAAATTGGGTTATTATGTAACATAAATTCATGATAGATAATATGATCCAAATAGACATCTATCACGAATTCATGATACGCATCTATCACAAATTTGTGATAGAAACTATCAAACATTCGTGACAGATAATGTATTTTGATGAGCTCACATTATTTTCTATGACATTAGCTTAATGATATCACACTAACATCATCTATCGTATCAAGTGTCAAATTAGCATCCACGTTATCGAACACGTATGTATTTCTTTTGTACATGTAGAACAAAAATTACAATTTTTTTTATAGATATTTTCTATCACAAAATAATGTCAGAAGCTAGTAATAGAAAAATTCTATCACAAAATGCATCTATTACAGATTGGTGATAGAATATTTCTATCACTGATTACTTAGGTGTCTTTTGGTGGTAAAAATTTTATATCCTTAAACATGGTTTGTGACTTCAAAATCTATCACCAAAAGCCCTTGTTTTAGTAGTGTAGCTAAGTAACTTAAAAATAATATCTCCTAATACGGAATGAGTTCAATTTATGTTATTTTAGGTTCAATAATTTTCTCCATTATATTGAATTTAATTAAAGTTTATTGCATCGTTTATTTTTTTTATCTTGAAAGAATATTGTGTCACTTGTTTAATTAAAAATGGTATGAATTCAATTAACACCAGATGTAAAAGCACTAAAAGCTAATATGCAATATTAACAACATAATATGGTAAAATAGCACAAACCTTAGATTGAGTTCAAATGAAAGATAAATCGGGTTTCTAAAATTTATCATTGTTGGGCCTATTATTAAAAAGCCCAACAGCTCACTCTACTTAAAAAAAAATACCATTAAATTATTTGAAACAAGGATGGGCTATATAAAACAAATCAAGCCTATTAAGTTTAAAACTATCCAAAAGAAAATTTTGAATAAGAAAAGGGCTAGACCGGACCTTTTTGTGAAGCACCAATCTGGATCATGAAACGTTGTATATGATTCCACTACCATATTCGAATTGAGATCTGCTACTACTTGGATCCCATAACGCATTGCTTTAGCCTCTTCTCTTTCCATATTTTTCCAGAAGAAGCTTGGTGCTATTGCCATTGCTATTGGTTTTCCCTCATCATTGTTGATCACTACCCCTAGCCGTGCCTTGTTATGCTTCTGGTTAACTGCAGCATCAATATTGACTTTCATCCACCCCTTTAGAGTTGGCTTCTATCCAGAAAAATCCCCAACCTCGTGCCTTCTCTGGGAGTTGTGCTAGGCCTCATACTAATTAAAGTAGGAGTCTCAATAAGCCTCGATCATTACTACTAAGTGATTTGGGTATCTTTCACTGCAATACAACTTGATTTCAATCCTTCCAAATTACCTATAGATGCATTAAAAACATTACAGCATCCTTGTTGTGGAAGAGAGAGCATATTGTACAACCTCCCACGGGTCCAACCTCCTCAATCCTTTAATCGTCTAACTGAAATTAGTGTAGTTCTAGATTTGTTTTTGCATATCAAAGCAAGATTGACAATTTTAGGCTCCCTGTGGCATCTAGAGCATATTAAGTTCACTATAACAATACTTGCCTTATACATGAGTGATTAAAGATAAATATCCATAAGTTATATTATGTGCAAGTTTTTTATAATAAAAAAATTATTTAACTAATACTTTTTAATTTGTAATAACATGAAAAATAAATGTGGTGAAATTTGATATAAACACCACTCATAAATGTATGTTGTTAAAATTTTAATTATTAACTATTTTAATTTTGTGTAAGTTGTTAAAACTTATCTTATATAAATAATAATTTCTTATCTACCATCACTAATGATTCATGTTGTTGAATATTTTATTATTAATAACTTATTTTTTTTTTGTATATAGTTAAAAATGATGTAGATAATAAACATAGTGGTCAATAATATTTCAATCACCACATACAGCATAAAAGTGGTATTATGATAGATATTTTTTTAATAAAAAACCACATGTTATTTAATTAATGGATGTCATTTTAGTTGGAGAGAAACTCTCCCTCTTTTTGTTGTGTTTCCGTGAATAATTGTCAAGGCCTACTCTATTGCTTCTTTTTTTTTATACTAGATAAAACAAAACAAAATAAATATTTGCCTAAACAAGAATATGAATAGTACAAAAAAAGAGAAAAGAGGGAGGGCAAACAAGGGTCTTTAACAAATAAACAAAAAAAAATACATTCTTAATAAAAAAATTCTCCAAATTAATGGCTTCATAGTATAAATAGGTAATATTTGTTCATTCTTTTGCTTTAATTTCTTGAAATATTATTTCTTTTTTATATTTTACTTTTAATTTCACCACATAAAAGAAAGAAAAGAAATGATTGTTTGCTCATACAAATTTTACTTATGTTATATTTTTTTTAATGGGTTCAAAAACATTTATTTGTGGTTTTTGATGAATAATGAAAAAAATATATAACAATGAAATGAAGTGAAAGAAATAATAATGGGTTTAATTTTATTTGAATGAAATAAATTAGAGATATGAAAACTCATGGTTAATTTTAGGTAATAATTGATTTTTGTTTAGTTCTAGAAATAATAGAGAATATAGAAAAATCCACCTCAAAACTAATACCAATGGTGGATTTTTCTTTATTGAAAAATAAAGAATTATTTTTGTTTGGTTCTAGTTAATACCCTTAACTATTAGAAAGAATTAAGATTTTTTTGGGCAAATTTACTTTTTAAGATTCAAAGTGACAAGAGAAAAGATCTAGTTGTGACTAAGATGTTCCCTAAGAAGGAAGAGTAGATCTGCACTCTAAAGGATATTGACCATTGCTTGATGAATGACATAGGAGTGTCTAATCACATGGAGTTAAAAATAGAACTAAATGAATACAAGTTAGTTACATTCATACTCAAAGTAAGATAACGAATTTCAAAGGTAAATTTTGAATTAATCTGGTATTGTTTCGGAAGAAATTACTGGGTAATCTTTATATTGCTAAAACATTATATGAGTCTAATTCTAAATCCTTTTTATAGTACATGAATATAAGTTTTCTAGAGTAAGTTAAATCTTAATAACTAAATGAAGGTCAGACAACTAATAGGTAAGCCAAATCTTGACAACTTGCAAGAATTGAAAACTTTTCTTTCCATCAAAGATTTAAGGGCATGCTTTGTTGAATTAGAGCATATTATGTTTGAATTTTGATACATCTTTTATTGTATTAGCTGTATTTGTAGACTTTTGGGTGTAGGGGTAGTTGAGTTTTAGTTGTTGTCTTTTGAAATTTGTAAACTCTCAACCACTAAGGTTGAATGTTGTAATGAGTGCTTTGCAGTAAACTTCCAAAGAAATCTCTATAAATACCATAAAGGAGGAGAAGAGAAGGGCAAAGAGTGAATTTTAAATTACTTGTATGTGGGAGAGTTCTCTTGTGAGAGTTTCTTCATTTAACTTTGTATCTCTTGGGTGAATTTCTTAGAGTGGTGAGTTTGAGAGTTCTGTATCTCTTGTAGGATTCTTTGGGTGGTAAATTTTTCTGTATCCTATTATTTTCCTCTTGAGTGGTGTGTTTAGTTTTGTACCTCTTTTCACTTTATCAGTGTTTAAATTTATTTTAATAAAATTGGTGTGTTTATTTTTATTCTTCCAATCTTGTTGTATTCTCTTTTAAACACTTAAACCTGCATCAGTTTGGTATCAGAGCTTTTGATTTATTTTGGCCTAGTCTTTCAATGGCCAAAGGTTGTTGATTTGTTTCAAACTAGCAGCTCAAGCTGATACATGAGACATTCTAATTGAAGAATTAAGACAACAAATTCAGCAACTTCAACAACGTTTAGAACATTTCGAAGATCGAGGTAAAGCAGTGCAATATAAAGATCTTGATAATAGTTCTTTTAACAATTATGAAGGTAATACAAATCTTTTTCATCAAGCTAAATCTCATTCTTCTGGTGATCATTTTCCCATACATCCAAGTGTTATAAGAAATATGACATTTAGAAATGATTATCGTTGAGATTTCCATGTAAAAGTGGGAATACCAGATTTTGAGGGCAAAATGCACCAAGATGAGTTTATAGATTAGTTGAACACTTTAGAAAGAATTTTTTATTATTAAGATGTTCAAGAAAATCAAAAGGTAAAACTCGTTGCCATGAAACTTAAAAAGTATACTAAAATCTAAGGAAACAAAGAATACGAGAAGGTAGAAGTACGATTGTGACCTAGGAGAAGATGAAACAAGAGCTTAAGAGGAAATATTTTTCGGATAATTATCAGCAAGATATTTTTCTCAAACTGAACAATTTTTGTCCAAAGGAACTTTCTGTAGAAGACTACACTGCAGAATTTGATCATCTCATACTGAATTGCGATATGGCTGAACAAGAAGAACAAACAATTACACATTATCTTGGGGGTTTAAGACCTGAGATTTCAAACATTGTGCAATTATAATCATACTGGACTTATGGAGATGTGTGTATACTTACACGTAAGCTGGAGAATCAACAAATGATGGTATACAGTGGCAATTCTCGATTCTTGACACGAGAGGGCTTTCTAATCAGGGGAGTACTTCTAACTTTAAGATTATTCCTACAGCCAAACCTACTATAAGAACTTCTTCAAAGAATGATGGCTCTAACCAAAAGAAGCAAAACAATTCTTCCAACACCAATTCTCGCCAATGTTTTAAATGCCAAGGATATGAACATATTGCTTCTGAATGTCCAAATCACAAAATTATAACATTTGTTGAAGAAGAAGAAGAAGATGAATAAGAGATAGAGAACAACTATGCAGAACCTGAGGAAGACAATGAAGATATAACTTATGAGGATGAAGGTGAAACTTTCATCCTTCGTAAATTTTTAAGTGCTGCTTAAGAAGAAGAAGAAGAAGAAGATTGATTGCGAAAAAATATCTTTCATACCAGGTGTACTTCGTATGGCAAAGTGTGTAATGTCATAATTGATAGGGGTAATTTTGAAAATGTGGTTTCTCACAAATGATAAAAAAATTGGGCCTAAAGATAGTGAAGCATCTTCAACCATACAAGTTTTCTTGGCTCAAAAAGGGAAATTAAATTAAAGTAAATCAATGCTGCCTAGTATCTTTTTTTATTGGCAAAAACTATAAAGATGAAGGTTGGTGTGATGTTGTTCCAATGGATACTTGTCATTTACTTCTTGATCGTCTATGGCAATATAAAAGAAAAATCATACATGATGGCCATAAAAACACTTATTCCTTTGTCAAGGATGGTGTTAAAGTCATTTTGGGTCATTCTAAGATGATCAATGTTCCTAAGCCTTTTAAAGAGGAGAAAAATAATTTCTTGATTCTTTCTGAATGTATGAGGGAATTTTTAAAAGTTGTGAAGCATTTGCTCTTGTGGTATTTGAAGGAAACAATAATAGTCCTGAGCCACCTTTTATAACGTAAGAGGGAATTTTCAAAGGTTGTGAAGCATTTGCTCTTGTGGTGTTTGAAGGAAATAATGATAGTCTTGAACTACCTTTTATAATGAAGAAGCTACTTCAAGAATTTTATGATGTAGTACCAGATGAGATACCACTATAATTGCCTCCCATGAGAGACATTCAACATGGCATTAATCTTATTCTAGGAGTTGTTCTACCAAACAAAGCAGCCTACAGAATGAGTTCTAAGGAGTATGCTAAACTTCAAAGTCAAGTAAATAAGCTTTTGTTCAAAGGCTTAATTGAAGAAAGTAAAAGCCCTTATGTTGTTCATGCTCTCCTTATGCCCAAGAATGACGGTTCTTTTCACATGTGTATGGATAGTAGAGCCATCAATAAAATTATCGTTGATTATCACTTCCTAATTCCTCGACTTGATGATCTTCTTGACCAATTATATAGAGCTTATATTTTTTCCAAGATTGATCTACGAAGTGGATACCATTAAATAAGGATGAAACCAGGTGACGAATAAAAGACAACATTCAAGACAAGAGGTGGACTTTATGAATGGAAGGAGATGCCTTTTGGCCTTGCAAATGCTCATAGTACTTTTATGCGTTTGATGAATTATATTCTAAAGCCTTACATTCAAAGATTCGTTGTTGTCTACTTTGATGACATTTTTGTGTATAGCAAAGATGAGGAATAACACTTGGATCATCATCATTAAGTGTTTACGCTCAAAATATAATGCGGCTATCGCAGTATAGATTGAGATGTCGATCCCACAAGGAAGCTCTTGGCAAAATAAGTTAGTAAAGTAAAATATTAAAAAGGTAGCAAAGGATAAAATTAATTGATTTAAGTGGATGAGATAGAATTGTCTATGATTTGAAGGAAATGTCTTATGATAATTCAAACAAGGCTTTGAGAATCATAATTATGCTTTATAAATCTACTCTACACTTTGATTCAATGTTTATAACTCAATTGACAATTTTACATCTAAACAATCAATCGTAAGATATGTAAAATATAGCACATTTGATAACACATACATTGGATATGACTAAACTCTTTTGCAAATATTAACACAAATCATGTTTATTTATACAAGTTATCTAAGATCAACAATATATCATTTTAACAATATTGCAGTAAAAGATCAACTTGAATATCAAACATTTATTGTTCTTACATGTTATCTAAGATCGACAATATATCAATTTGACAATATTGCAGTAAAAGATTAACATATAAAACATAACTAATAACAATTATAATTCAACAAGAATCACATAAGAAAAGCATGACTGAACATTTATGAGACATGAAAATTATAACCTCTGGATTATAGAAAATAAACTAGATAAGAGTTTGATCAAAACCAAACTTACAACATTTGTAGCTCTTGACAATGAATCAAAGCATGGATTTATTACACATAAAAGTTCATCTCTTAGCCTTGCCAAAAACTCTAGCCTAAATTACAATACATGTTAATGAGAAGAAAAGAAGAGAGAATTATCTAATAATAAAAACGTCCTAAGAGTCTTCTTATATAGGTAATGAATAGAAATATGACATCAATCTTCAATAATTTTAGGCCAATAACTCGTTCATCCACTTGCAGTATGTTTTTGATAATGTAAATGACCAATGTAGCCTCTGTGGTTGACATGAAAGTTGTAACATTCTGTCTCTTCTTTCCATAGGCACTGAGTTCATGCAAATTAGATGAGTATCCAATGCGATATAAGCAAAATTCCAAAGATACATCAGATTTTGGCTAACAACCATTTTACCCACTTGCAATACGATTTGGCCCATGATAACGACTGATTTGGACTTTACCATCAACATACAAGTTATTGATAGTTAAGTCAGCATTTCATATATTTAAGAATTATACCAATTGAGTACATATTTGGTGAGATACGGTCCAAATACGTGAGTTGCGTCAAGCTGGGCAGAAGTTGTAGCCTGATTCTATTGTATCTCAATTTTTGCCCATAACATGTTGGATTTGGCTTTTTCACTATTCTTCAAATTTGTGTAAGATTGAGTCATGTTGCACCAGGTTTAAGAATTTATTCATTTCAATTTCTACATTGAGAGTTATATCCATTTTACCTAAACCTGTCCAAATAACATTCATTAATCATAATTTAAAGAGAATACTTTATTTCAAGCTAAAAATACAGAAAATGCTAAAATTAGTGACATTAAATGGTAACTGAATCTTTTAACAAATATGCATTTTCATGTGTTCATCACAGCCCCTAACCAACTTATTGCTAGTCTCTGGCAATTCAAGCGTAAATAAAATATGAAAAACTATCTAAGCATTTCAAATAAAACGTCAGTTCAAGATCACTGTTGCTATCATGGTTTTTTTCAATTACAACTTTCAAAATTTGTGTCTGTGTGAATTAAGCCATAACCATCTGACCACAAACCACAATAGATATAGCCTTGAGAATTTCTCCAAGTAAAAGCCTCAACTCTATATCTTCACAGGTGTATAACTGTTTAAAAGGTTAGGACTTCTCTTATAGAGTTGGAAAATAATTAAGCACTCAAGAAAAAGTCAATTTTAAGGACAGACATATAAACTAACATTGATTCAAAGATAGGAAAATCATTTGTTTAAAAATCAATTATTCCTACCATACGTCAGCTTTAGAATTTCAATTGGCTTATGAGAATGATACAAATATAACTTGGTGAGAAAACTGCTTTACAAAATATTTGTCTTCTAAAAATTGGATGAAGACTTTATTAAACTGAGTTGATTCTTCTCTTTTTTTTTTGTTGTATTTTTTTGGTATTTTGCTTCTCTTTTTTTTTTCTTGAAGAATACAAGGAAGCATTACAAAGGTTTCTCACCAAATTATATTATACACAAATGCAACCAATTTATCCCTTAATTCAAATAATATCAATCTAAACAAAAATTAACCAATTCAAAGGATCAATAAAGGTTCATAAGCTGTTTTCTCAACCTTTCCACTTACTCATAAAATGTATGTGAGATTAGAAAAATATATACTTAAACATGAGAATTCTCCTAGCTATTTAAATTGAATCATCCATCTTACCACAAGGCTTAGCATTGTGCTCAAAAATATTTTGGAAGTCATTCTTTAGTAACCTAAATAGAAACAGTGACTCAACCTAAACAATTTTGAAATCATACCTAGGTAGAAAATCAAATTTCTTTATACAAGAATTACCAAGACTACAAGCAATAAACAACAATACATGAAACATAAAACAAAACAACAAAAAGTTAGTTAAAATGCGTTTCAAAAGTTAAAACTAAAACTCCTTAATCTGCCATTCTAACTTGACCTAGAATGCATCTCAAGAGTTCAAGAATAAAATCTTTACTCTGCCATTTTAATCAAATATCGGACCACAAAATTTTTTGTTTATAAATAAAGTACGACTTGTGTCTACTATCTTCCCGTAAACCAGATGAAACATTGTCCTCAATATTTAAATAGAAAGAGATAAAGTATAGGAGACATTACCTGAAACGCTAGTTATTTGAAAGAAACAAACCTGAAAGACACTTAAGCAAATATAAACTAAAATGATGATGCTGATAAATAAATAAAACAAAGAAAAATTTACAAACGAAGTGTTAGATCCAATTTTCGCTTGTTAAGGCCCATTGACCAATTAATCCGAGTTATTGCTGGGTCAAGTTCATAGGTAACTGCCTATAATTTGTTAATCAATTCATTCGCCTCAGTAGCAGAAACTAGGATCTGTCGTGCCGAATGTGAAATAAAATTATGTTCCACAGCTTGATCAAGAAAACAAAGTAAGCAATCAAAATAGTTATTAACATTTAACAAACCTATGGGTTTTTGGTGGATATTCAGTTGAGCCCAAGAGACAATTTGAAAAATTTCTTCCAAGGTACTAAAACTACATGGTAAAGCAATAAAAGCGTATGCATTGCAAAGCATTCTAGCTATACATTCATGTATGGATAAGACTCGTAATTTTTTTCTTATTATTTTTCCGGTCAGGTTTTCCATGGCTAAAGCTATAGGAATAATACCTAAAACTTGTCTTCCTCCTAAATGTATAGCTGTTGACACACACCCCATTAACCCAAGGCTACCCCCTCCATAAATCAAATGAATTTTTCTAGTAGCTAATGCTTTTCCTAGATTGTTGCTGCTTCTACAAACACTTTACTCTCCCTAGAACTAGATCCACAAAATACACATATATTTTGAAATTGTTGAACTGGGGTTTCCTCCATATTTACACTCACTTTTATCTCAATATATGAAAATGAAGAAAATGAGGTGTTGTATGTATAGAGTACCAAATGATAACAATGATTATGGTAACCCGATAGTTTTTCAAAAGAGAGTTAAAAATAAAACACAAAAATTTAAATGTAATGACCCACCTACATTATTGAACAAAAATATTTGAATTTAAGACATCTACATGAGTAGCCCTACTATTCATAAAATAAAGTTTGAAATTAAAACACATGTATTTACAAGTAGTTGTGATTGTGGCTCACATCTTCCTCTAGTTTTACGTTCAGTAATGGCTTAAATGCCCTCTATAGGTCGGGGATAGGCTTCCCATCCAATTTTCTTATAAATTGGCAAACAGGGTCTTTTAGAGTCAGATTTCTGAGACTATACCGTTGATGTTCAGTTTTGAATTTTTTCCATAAATCGAGAAGTTCACATTGCACGAGCCCACAGGGATGCGTCTCAAAAGTCAATAGGATATCATCGAAAGACTTCTTACTCAGTCCATCCTTAATGAATTGAATTTTGTCTTCTCAATTTCTATATGCAAATCCTAAAGAACGACAACTCTGGTTACAATTCCATCAAGCACATTGATGACAGACTTGTAACCTTTTTGCTCGTCGCCTTTTGGCATAAGAGCTTCTTCCAAGACCAGGCATATGAGAAATAAATTCATTTACAAACTCACCAGATAACCGAACCTTGGCTTCAATTAACCAACGAAGATCCACAAGGATATTACCCAACATCAATAGCCTTAGTCTTTCATACCGTGCTTTGTAAATCTTAAGTAGAGCATTTTGAGGTAATGAAGGAAAACGTTTTTTAAGGTTGGCAAGAATGTGATCCATTTTGAAAGAAAGAAAAGAGATGAATGCAAGTTTGAGGGACAGGTTTTAGGGAACTGAAAAACTGACTTTAATAGTCATGGAGTACCGTATCCGCCACTTGACTGAAAAATAAAATCACACTGAAAAAAAAATAAAAAGAAAAAATAAAGTAAAATAAAATGTGAAAGAAAATAAAAACAAAAACAAAAGTCAAAAGATAAAATATAAAATATGATACAGATAGATTGAACCTGATCAAGCATGCTAGACAGGATCCATAAGAGGGATCTTGTCTAGGTACATAGAGTCGTCTACCTTTTTCACATAGCCTTTTAGCCGCTGTCCATTCACTTTGAAAGTCCGTCCATCAGTGGGGTCCTCTATTTCAACAGCACCATTAGGAAAAACATGTCTTACCATAAATGGACCAGTCCATCGAGATCTCAACTTTCCAGGGTGTAAATGCAATCGAGAATCAAAGTGTTTCCTTGAGATTTGTTTATCATAAGCTTATTTCATTTTAGCTTTGTAAATTTTGGAGTTGTCATATGTGTCATTTCGTAGCTCTTTTATTTCTAACAATTGTAACTTTCTCTAGAGACCTGTAGCATTCGAATTAAAGCTAAGGGCTTTAACAACCCAATAAGCTTTATGCTCTAGCTCAACAGGTAAATGGAAAGCTTTCCCATAAACAAGCTGGTATAGAGACATTCCTAAGATGGTTTTGTATGTAGTGAGATATGCCTATATCATAAAGGCATAGAGACCAATCTTTATGATTCGGGTTAACCGTCTTTTCCAAAATCTGTTTAACCTCTCTATTTGCTAGCTCGGCTTGTCCATTTGTCTGTGGATGATATACAGTGAAAAATTTGTGAAGAACACCATACCTACACATCAAAGCTTCAAAAGAACTATTATAAAAATGTGTTCCTTGGTCACTAATGATGACACGTAGCGTACCGTACCTAGATAACACATTTTCTTTTAAGAATTTTATCACAGTTGTATTATCATTAGTACGACAAGCTACAGCCTCCACCCATTTTGATACATAGTCAACATCTAAAATGATGTAAAGGTAGCCAAAAGATAAGGGAAAAGGGCCCATAAAATTGATACCCTAACAGTCAAATATCTCAATAACAAGAATAGGGTTAAGAGGCATTATATTTCTTCGAGATAAAGCACCTAACTTTGACATCTTTCACAGGAACGACAAAAATTATTAGTGTCTTTAAACAAAGTAGGCTAGTAAAGACCACACTATAAAATTTTCACAACTATCTTCTTTATAGAAAAATGGCCACCACAAGCAGCACTATGGCAAAAATTTACGACACTAGAAACTTCACTTTCAGGAATGCAACGTCTCATAATTTAGTTATGACAGTATTTGAAAAGATATAGATCATCCTAATAAAAATTACGTACCTCAACCAAGAACTTACGCTTATCTTGTGCACTTCAGTCAGATGGAAGTTCATCACAAATCAAAAATTTACGATATGTACATACCAAGGTATTGGGCTTCTAGCAAAAAGATGTTCATCAGGAAAATCATCTCAAATAGGTGGCAAATCAGTGGAGTCAGTGAACTCAAGGCGGGATAAATGATTAGCAATAACATTTTCAACGCCTTTCTTGTCTTTAATGGTTAGATCAAATTCCTACAAAAGAAGAATCCACCTAATTAAACGGGCTTTAGCATCCTTCTTAGAAAAAAAGGTACTTAAGGACTGCATGGTCAATAAAAATAATAATAAGTGAACCAATCAAATAAGAACGAAATTTATCTAAGGCAAAAACAACAGCTAGTAGTTCTTTTTCAGTAGTAGTGTAATTCATTTGAGCATCATTCAGAGTCCTACTAGCATAATAAACAACAAAGGGTTTTTCCTCCCTACGTTGCCCAAGAACTGCTCCTACAGCATAATTACTTACATCACACATAATTTTAAATGGGAGGTTCTAATTCGATGATTGCATGATAGGAGCAGTGGTGAGTTTGGCAATGAGTGTTCAGAATGCCTCCTCACACTCATGTGTCCATGTAAATTCTACATCTTTTAACAAAATGTTACATAATGGTCTAGATATGGCAGAAAACTTTTGTATAAACCTTCTGTAAAAGCCAACGTGTCCAAGAAAGGATCAAACATCTTTTACCATTTTGGGTGTAGATAATTTATAGATTAATTCAATTTTTACCTTGTCAACCTCTATCCCTCTTTCAGATACAATGTGCCCTAAAACGATTCCTGAAGATACCATGAAATGACAGATTTCAAGTTAAGTAAGCATAAATCAAAAGCATTACCAAAAATAGTCAAATCATCCATAAAGACTTCCATGCATTTTTCAACCATATCAAAGAAAATACTCAACATACAATGCTGAAAAGTAGCTGGTGCATTACATAATCCAAATGGCATTTTACGAAAAGCATAAGTACCAAAAGAGCTTGTAAAAATGATTTTTTCTTGATCTTCTATAGCTATCTCAATCTGGTAATATCCTGAATACCCATAAAAAGAGTAATAAAAAAGATGTCCAGCTACACGTTCTAAAATTTGGTCGATAAAAGACAATGAAAAATAGTCTTTCCTAGTGGCTGTGTTTAACTTTTTATAATCAATGCACATTCTCCAACCACTTACTACCCTAGTTGGAACAAGTATCCCATTCTCATTTTCAACAACAGTAACCCCATATTTCTTAGGAACTACTTGAGTTGGACTTACCCATTGACTATCAGAAATTGGGTAGATTATACCCTCATCTAATAGTTTCAAGACCTCTTTCTTCACTACTTCTTTCATTGTTGGGTTAAGTCCTTTTTGTAAGTCCCTACAAGGTTGGGCGCCTTCCTCTAAATGAATTCTATGGAGCATATCAATGGAGAAATACTTTTAATATCAGCTATGGTCTAACCTAGTGCAGACTTATGTTCTTTTAACAATTTTATCAATTTTTCCTCTTGTTCAGCACTAAGTTCAGAAGAAATATTGATAGGAAAGGTATCACCTGGTCCCAAAAATGCATGTTTCAAACCTTTGGGTAGTGGAGAAAGCTCAACTTATGGTGTCTCGAGGTTTGATGGTTTTAGTCTCTCCCTCTCTCGTGGCAACTCTTCAAAGCGTGGCTGCCAAAATCGAGTCCCTTTATCCTGTGAGTCAAAAACACTAAACACATCAGTTGTTACATCAGGATAATACAATTCTTCAAAATCAAAATTGAGAAGGGTTTTCAAAAAATCATAGCTATGATTTTTATAAGCTTCCTCTGCTACAAGTGTGTCTATCATATATGAATGATAACACTCATATTCTTCTCGTGGTTGTTTGCCAATATTAAAAATGTTCACCACAAGAGTCATATACCCAAAAGATAATTTTATTAAACCATTTCTGCAATTAATAAGAGCGTTAGCAGTGGCTAGAAAAGGTCTCCCCAAAATAAGAGGGATTTTTGACTCCATGTTAACAACAGAATGAGTATCTAAAATAAAAAAATTCAACAAGGTAGTAAAATTTATCAATTTGCAACAAAACATCCTTTACTATTTTTCGTGGTTTCTTGATTGATCGGTCAACTAATTGTAGGACTACAGATGTTGGTTTAATCTCACCAAGTCCTAATTGCAAGTAAATATAATAAGGCATTAAATTTACACTTGCTCCTAAGTCCAATAAAGCTTGACCAAACTCATGTGTCCCAAATTGGCAGGAGATTGTGGGACATCCTGGGTCTTTATACTTGGGTGGTGTCTTTTGTTCAATCACTGCACTTACCTATTCTGCCAAAAATGCAGTTTTCTTCACATGATGTTTTCTTTTGATAGTGCATAAATCCTTGATGACTTTGGCATAAGTTAGAACCTGCTTAATCAAATGCAACAAGGGAAGATTAATCTTAATTTGTTTCAAATGTTCTAAAATCTCACCTTAAATTTTTAAATTTTTCCCAATCGATCAAAGAGCTTGAGGAAAAGGCACTGGAATTAAAAACTTATTTTCGGGCTCTTTTTCCACTGTAGCCTCTTTTTCAAGGGGGGCGTCTTTACTATTCGTAGATGTGTCAATTTCAGAAGTAAGCTCACTTACAATCTTACCACTTCGAGTAGTAATGGCATTGACTTCTTTGAGATTTTGGACATTAGAAGTAGAAGCTTGTGCCATGAATTGTCCTTTTGGATTGGATTGAGGTTGAGATGGAAACTTACTTCGCTTTTGTACAATTAAGGCACTGGTCAACTTTGTGATTTGACTCTTGATTTCTTTGTTTTCGTCTACCACCTATGTAAGAATTGTTTCAAATTTTTTATTAGTCTTACTTTGTACCTCCATAAATGCTTGTAATGTATCCTCTAAAGAACTTCTAGTTGGTTGTGCATTATATTGAGGTGCAACATAAGACTTGGGTGCTTGTTGTTCTTGTTTCCACTAACTGTTGGCTTGTTGGTCAAATTTCCAACTAAAATATGGGTGGTCTCTCCAGCTAGGATTACATGTTTCAGAGTAGGGTGAATAAGGCTTCTTGTATATCCCTAGGACATTACATTGTTCCTTATATATCCCTCTCATCTCACTATAAGTAGGGCAATCCTGAACTAAGTGTTTCGCTCCTCTACAGACAAAACAGACATCGTGTACTCAACTTTACCAACCGTGTAGGTGACCCTTCTATCTTTGGTTTTCAAGGCCTCTAACTCCATAGTTAAGACCTCTAATTGGCCTTTGAGGTTATCCTCTTCTCTAAGATGGAAAACCCTATTAGGTTGTAACCTATTTGTGCTTTCAACAATGCTAGGTTCAGTCTATGTATGGGCTTTTTCGGCTAAGTCATTAAGGAATTCTATGGCTTCCTCAGGATCTTTGTGAAGGAACTCCCCATTACACATCATCTCAACAAATTTGCGCTCTCTGTAACACCCTCCTCACTCGCCTGTCATCGAGACACGAGATCAGGGGGTGCTACGATAGCATCGAATAGAAACAACAATAATGATTATTCAAACTTCAAAAATATTTTTGTTTTATAAACATTTACAAAGAAAAACTGACAGAGTCTCCCCTAAAAATTAGATTTTTACACTACCTGTAACAAAAGAAACACTCCCAAAATTTCAATATCCATTCTTAACTAACTTCCATATTTGTTTTTCAGCAAATATTCACAACTCATATTGCAATATAAATGTATCAAACCTTTATAAAACTATTTCACATGCAGTATATTATCAAAATAGATATCATATATCATAGTTTTAAAAGAGACAGTTCTGAATAAATACATATATACATGCACATATACTTAATGTCCATAACATAATATACAACAGTTTATAGACAAACAAAATATCTACCAAAAATAATTATATAGAGAGAGAGGATATGAGCGACTCTGAGCAGCTGCAGAAAGATTTATTCTTCAGTCTTTAGTGATGGCAACTCTACTACCTGTGCATGGTAAATCCACCCACTAACCACAACAGCTTAGTGGGTGTACACAAAATATAAAACAGTATAATAAAATTTTATTACCTTTTTGCAATAAACCATATATATAAACAATGAAATTTTTAGTAATAACCAATTTTGCCATATATCATAATAAATTAAATTTTATCAATTAATCAATTCATTAAACCAAAACATTATTCGATTTCTCATTTCAATTAATCAAATATATATATATACACACAAATATCATATTTATAATTAATCCAAGTAAGCGCCCAAAATAAACATTGACACGATATCATGGATTGGCTAATGGGCTAACAAATATCAAATAATAATCCGGCATCGGCCACTCGGTGACTACCCACCGGATCCAGAACAGATCAGAATAGATAACAGATTGGATATACAGAGTAGTGTCATCGAACAAGCAAACGGCGCAGTACTGCTATAATACCCTATTGGCATGCCAACTACCAATCCTCCCTTACCAATGTTCAGGTTTACTTAGGGCGTCACAATAGTATTATTAATACATTATTTTTTTTATAACAATATTTTAACACGAATTTATTATTATTAAACTAAATTATTATACAAATTCACATTTACTCAATTATTCATATTTAGACACAAATATATTTTCATTATTACAATTAGGCCCAAAATATTTCACTATTCTCCTTTATGCCTAAAATTTTTAAAATTTTATATATAAGCCCAAATGTTCTAAACTTTTTCATATAGGTCCAGAATATTCAAAAAAACCCAAATGAGTTCCAGATTTTTCAGATTTAATAATTCAGCCCATAATTTTTCTATTTTCCACTTATAGGCCCTTTTGTTCTAAATATTTGCCATTAGGCCCCAATTTCTTCAACAAGTCATATATAAGTTCTAATTTCATACTAATACACATAAAGACATAACTTTTTTAAATATTTACAATTTAGTCTAGAATTGTTTTTAGAATTTTCCATATAAGTCTTATTTCCTCAAAATTCATATTTATGCCCTATTTTTCTTTTCTTTTCAATTTTGACCACCAATTAATATTCAATACTCAAAACATATTTAATACATTTAGAAACAATATAATTATAAATTCAATGCCATAGTTCAACATACTCATCCATCATATTATTAAAATACATAAATATACACTAAATTTTCTAAGGTAAGAATTTAAGTTTCAAACTAAAGTGTACACCAACCTTATAAGTTTAATTCCTCCACTTGACTCACATCTTCTCCTTCTCCTTCCCTTGGCTATCCTTGGCCAAGCTTTCACCTTCATTTGCCAAAATACACAAATAATGAATAAATTTTTAATTTACCAAATTAAAAGATAATTCACTAATTCTACATGGCTACTTCATCTATTAACCCTTAAAACCCCAAATTCATATTCAATAGAATTTTTAGCATCAACTCACCTTGAATAACACCTTATACCTTAAAATTGATCCTTGAAACTTGATGAAGAGGGCTTTAATTAAGGATTTGGAGATTTAATTTACTAATGGAAGTATTGAAAATTGTTGAATTTAAAGGGGGATAAAGAAAAATGGAGTGAAAATGCAAAAGGGAGGGGACGGCCAAGGTTTTGATTTCTCTAAATTTTTCAATACTATTCTCCCTTTTGTAGCCTTTATTTTGCTTTCTAAAAATACCCCCAACTAAACTCAAAATTACAAAAATGCCATTGGTTAGAAATGGTGGTATTTGATTGGTCCAAAAATTTTAAATACTATTCATAACTAAACTAAATAAAAAATTTAGTTTAAATTTAACTAATTCTAGTAAATTCCATTTAACAATGTTGACAAAATTCTATTGGTCCAAATGTTGGAAAAGTTTTAATAGCATAGGTTTTAATTTCATGCAAACACTTATACTATACTACATTTATTAAACCAATCAAATTCTTCCATTTCTTTTGACTAATAAATTCAATCAAAATAAATAAAAATTTTGGGGTATTACAATTCTTTCCCTCTTAAGAAATTTCATCCTCGAAATTTACCTAATCCAAACAAATGCGGGTATTGCTATCGCATTATTTTCTCGCTTTCCCAGGTAGCCTCTTCAATCTTATGATTTCTCCACAATACCTTAACGAATGGAATATTTTTATTCCGCAACTCCTTGATATCTCGATCCAATATCTTTATCGATTCCTCTTCATATGTTAAATCAGGTTGTACATCAATGCTCTTAGCTGTGATAACGTGAGAAGGGTCTGATCGATATCTCCTTAGCATAGATACATGAAACACATTATGTATCTTCTCTAATCCAGGTGGTAAAGCTAGTCTGTAAGCTACCGGACCCACACGCTCAATAATCTCATATGGATTGATAAATCTAGAACTTAACTTACCTTTCTTCCCGAATCTCAATACTTTCTTCCATGGAGATACCTTCAGAAAAACCTTATCCCTAATTACATACTCAATATCTTTTCTTTTCAGGTCTACATAAGCTTTCTGTCGTGAAGTTGCGGCCTCAAGTCTTTTCTTGATCATCTTCACCTTCTTTTCAGTTTATCTTATTAAATCTGGACCTACTAGCTTATTCTCGCTAAGTTTTGTCCAACATAAAGGTGTCTTGCATCTCTTTCTATATAGTGCTTCATAAGGTGCCATGTCGATGCTTGACTGATAGCTATTATTATAAGCAAATTCTATTAATGGAAGATGGTTAATCCAACTTCCTTCAAAATCAATAACACAACTTCTGAGTATATCTGTAAGCACTTGAATTACTCTCTCTGATTGTCCATCTGTCTGTAGATGGAAGGACGTACTGAAATTCAATCGAGTACCCAAGGCTTCCTGTAATTTCTTCCAAAATTTGGATGTAAACCTCGGATCTCTATCTGATATAATAGATGCAGGCACACCATGTAACCTGACTATCTCCTTAATATACAATTCTGCTAGTTTATCTAAGGAGTAGTCAGTCCTGACTGGTAGGAAATATGTTGACTTAGTCAACCTGTCTACAATCACCCAAATGGCATCATGTTTGCTCCGAGTAAGAGGTAAACCAGTAACAAAATCCATAGTAATACGGTCCCACTTCCATTTCGGTACTGAGATAGGTTGTAGTAAACCTAATGGAACCTGATACTCAGCCTTCACTTGTTGACACGTCATACACTTAGTCACATAATTTACTACATCCCTCTTCATACTAGGCCACCAGTAATAAGTCTTCACATCTTGGTACATTTTCGTGCTACTTGGGTGCATAGTATAAAAACTATTATGTGCTTCCTTCAGAATAGTGTTCTTTAATTCATCATCTTGAGGCACACATAGTCTTTCTCTAAAGTACAAACAACCATCCCCTTTTATTACAAAATCGATTTCCTTCCCCTTTTGGGCTTGCCTACAGATGATCATCAGCTTTTCATCTTGTTTCTGCTTTTCTCGTATCTGGTGGATCAAACTAGGCTGGATTTTCAATTATGCTAATATTGTACCATCAACTGCCATCTTCAGAGAAGCATTCAAAGTCCTCAAATCAACCAAGGATTTCCTACTCAAAGCATCAGCTACTATATTCACTTTTCCCGGATGATAGTCAATAACGCAATCATAGTCCTTAAGCAACTCCATACATATTTCTGCCTTACATTAAGCTCTTTCTGAGTGGGTAAATACTTAAGACTCTTATGATCAGTATAAATGTAACATCTTTCCATACAAGTAATGTCTCTATATCTTCAAAGCAAATATTATGGCTGCTAGTTCCAGATCAGGTGTCGGATAATTCTTCTCATAGGTCTTGAGTTGTCAGAAAGCATAAGCAACCACATTTCCTTCTTGCATCAGTACACAGCCAATACCATTATGTGAGGCATCCCTGTAGATTACAAAATCCTTTCCAAATACTGGCTGAGTCAGAACTAGAGCTTCAACCAACAATGCCTTAAGCTTCTCAAAACTTTCTTGGCACTTCTTACTCCACTCAAACTTAACATCCTTCTGGAGTAACTTAGTCAATGGAGCTACTATTGAGGAGAACCCCTTCATAAATCGTCTTTAATAACCTGCTAAGCCGAGAAAGCTCTTGACTTCCTTAACGTTCCTTGGTGCCTTCCACTCTAAGATTGCTTCTATCTTCTTAGGTTCAGTTCTAATGCCTTCTGCAGACACAATATGCCCCAAAAATAAAATCGCATTCAGCCAAAATTCACACTTACTCAACTTAACATATAGCTTCTGCTATCTCAGAGTCTGCAATACAGTACGGAGATGGCTATCATGCTCTTATGGGGTCTTAGAGTAAATTAGAATATCATTAATAAACACCACTACAAACTGATCAAGGTACGGGCGAAAAATACAGTTCATCAAATCCATAAAGGCTGCAGATGCATTCGTCAGCCCGAATGGCATTACAACAAATTCATAATGTCCGTATCGAGTTTGAAAAGCTATCTTCAAAATGTTAGACTCTTTCACTCTTAACTAATGATACCCCGATCTCAAATCTATCTTAGAGAAAACACTAACTCCTCTCAATTGGTCAAACAAATCATCAATTCTAGGCAGAGGATATTTATTCTTGACTGTGACCTTGTTCAACTGTTTGTAATCCACACACAGTCTGAGTGACCCATCCTTCTTTTTCACAAAAAATACAGGTGCACCCCACGGAGATACACTGAGTCGTATCAATCCCTTGTCTAGTAACTCTTGTAATTGTATCTTCAATTCCTTCAGCTTTGTAGGTGCCATTCTATAAGGTGGAATAGATATTGGGGTAGTACCTGGCACAACATCAATAACAAATTCTACTTCTCTCTCTGGTGGCAAGCCAAGTAAATCATCCAGAAATACATTTGAAAAGTCACACACAGTGGGTATATCTTGAAGATTAGATCCATCTCTCCTCAAATCAACTACGTGTGCCAGATAAGCTTCACACCCTTTCCTGATTAATCTTTTAGTAGTAGTGGCTGAAATGACATTAGAGAGATAGTCTACCCTTTCTCCTATCATAGGTATCTCCTTTCCATCTTCAGTCTGAAGAGTAATTCTTTTTAAACGGCAATCAATTACAACTTGGTGCTGTGACAACCAATCCATACCTAAAATTACATCAAAGTCTTGAAAAGGCAATTCCATTAAATCGCCTGGAAATTCATACCCTTGTATCTGAATCGGACATCCTCGATATACCCTATTCACGATCACACTGTGACTTAAAAGATTACTAACTAACACCTCATGTTCAGTCATGTCAGCCTGTATGTTTCTCTTCCTAAGGATAGTAGTACAAATATATAAATGAGTGGATCCTGGATCTATCAATGCATGAGCTGAGGTGTCAAAGATAGAAACTGTACCCACGATAATATCAGGTGCTTCTTACTCCTCTTGAGCCCTGATGGTATAAGTATGTGCTGGAGTCCGAGTTTCCTGTCTTCCTACTGGTACAGGTACTTGCTTCTGACTGCTTCTTGCTATATCTGCTTGGCTGGGCCTCCCGCCTTTCTGACCCGTGGTAGCTGATCTCTCAGTCGGTGGAATAAAATTACCCTTGTTTCTCGAGAAATCTTTCAGAAAATGATCATGTGATCCACATTTAAAGCAAGCTCCTATCAACCTCCAGCATTCCCCCAAATGCTTTTTACCATAGTGCTCACATACAGGGGCTGGTGCTCTCGCTGTGCTCCCAGGGTTACTGGCTATAAAAACTGTCGGATGTCTTGACTTAACAGAAGATCCCAGTCCCTGCCTCAACATGTACGGCTGGGCACTAGTTTGAGGTTCCTTAAATTTCTTACTCGATTATTGAGACGCACTAGATTATCCTGGACCTCTTTTTAGCTGACTTCTATCTTTTCTGGCATGTTCCTCTTTCTTCACCCTTTCTACATTAAGCACTACAGAAACTAGTCTCTAAAATTCTTTGATCTGAAGCGCTGTAATCTGAAGGCGTATATAATCATTCAGGCCATCCTCGAACCGCCTGCATTTATCTGCCTCTATAGCTACAATCTCTAGAGCGTACTTACTCAGCCTAATAAACTCTCTCTCATATTTAGTCAATGTCATCTGTCGCTGCTTCAGATTAATAAATTCTCTTTTCATATTATCAATATAGATACGGCCAATATATTTCCTTCTGAATTCTCTCTAAAAGAAATCCCAGCTTTGCTTCTCAGGCCATACCATCTGTGATACTGAAGTCCACCACTGGTAGGCATCTTCCTGTAAAAGAGAAATTGCACACTCTAAACTTTCCTCCGGTGTGCAATGAAGCTACTGTAAATTCTATGTGTGCTCAAACCAATACTCAGCAATGGATGCATCCTCATCTCGTCTTCCATGGAAATAAGTGGGTCGATATTTTGCCAACTTCTCTATTACCAATTTTTGAGGTGCAGCTCGGGTTATATGCTAAAAGAACTCGGCCATTTGCTGCATAAACATTGGCTGGCCTTGCTCAGCTTCCGCAGGCATTTTTGGGCTTGAGGACTCACGTGAAACTCCCCCAGCTACACTGACTGGGCTATCACCAAAACTCCTATCAGCACCCTCGGCTCTACGGGTGTAAGAGGGTTTCATTTTTTATCCTATATAAGACAAAAAAAAATTTTGGAAGTCAAAGTCACATCCTTTTATGAATACGTATATATATATATATATATATTATTCAATGCATCCACACGCAAATTGCTACACACATCTAGGTCTTAGGAACGCCTAAACCTGGGATTTGATACCACTAAAAATGTAACACCATCCTCACTCGCCTCTCATCGAGACACGAGATCAGGGGGTGCTACGATAGCATCGAATAGAAACAACGATAATGATTATTCAAACTTCAAAAATATTTTTGTTTTATAAACATTTACGGAGAAAAACTGACAGAGTCTCCCCTAAAAATTAGATTTTTACACTACCTGTAACAAAAAAAACACTCCCAAAATTTCAATATCCATTCTTAACCAACTTCCATATTTATTTTTCAGCAAATATTCACAACTCATATTGCAATATAAATGTATCAAACCTTTATAAAACTATTTCACATGTAGTATATTATCAAAATAGATATCATATATCATAGTTTTAAAAGAGACAGTTCTGAATAAATACATATATACATGCACATATACTTAATGTCCATAATATAATATACAACAGTTTATAGAAAAACAAAATATCTACCAAAAATAATTATATAGAGAGAGGATATGAGCGACTCTGAGCAGCTGTAGAAAGATTTACTCTTCAGTCTTTAGTGATGGCAACTCTACTACCTGCGCATGGTAAATCCACCCACTAACCACAACAGCTTAGTGGGTGTACACAAAATATGAAACAGTATAATAAAATTTTATTACCTTTTTGCAATAAACCATATATATAAACAATGAAATTTTTAGTAATAACCAATTTTGCCATATATCATAATAAATCAAATTTTATCAATTAATCAATTCATTAAACCAAAACATTATTCGATTTCTCATTTCAATTAATCAAATATATATATATATACACACAAATATCATATTTATAATTAATCTAAGTAGGCGCCCAAAATAAACACTGACATAATACCATGGATTGGCTAATGGGCTAACAAATATCAGATAATGATCCGGCATCAGTCACTTAGTGACTACCCACCGGATCCAGAACAGATCAGAATAGATAACAGATTGGATACACAGAGTAATGTCATCGGACAAGCAAACAGTGCAGTACTACTATAATACCCTATTGGCATGCCAACTACCATTCCTCCCCTACCAATGTTCAGGTTTACTTAGGGTGTTACAATAGTATTATTAATATATTATTTTTCTTTAAATAAATATTTTAACACAAATTTATTATTATTAAACTAAATTATTATACAAATTCACATTTACTCAATTTTTCTGATTATTCATATTTAGACACAAATATATTTTCATTATTACAATTAGGCCCAAAATATTTCACTATTCACCTTTATGCCTAAAATTTTTAAAATTTTATATATAAGCCCAAATGTTCTAAACTTTTTCATATAGGTCCAGAATATTCAAAAAAACCTAAATGAGTTCCAGATTTTTCAGATTTAATAATTCAGCCCATAATTTTTCTATTTTCCACTTATAGGCCCTTTTGTTCTAAATATTTGCCATTAGGCCCCAATTTCTTCAACAAGTCATATATAAGTTCTAATTTCATACTAATACACATAAAGACATAACTTTTTTAAATATTTACAATTTAGTCTAGAATTGTTTTTAGAATTTTCCATATAAGTCTTATTTCCTCAAAATTCATATTTATGCCCTATTTTTCTTTTCTTTTCAATTTTGACCACCAATTAATATTCAATACTCAAAACATATTTAATACATTTAGAAACAATATAATTATAAATTCAATGCCATAGTTCAACATACTCATCCATCATATTATTAAAATACATAAATATACACTAAATTTTCTAAGGTAAGAATTTAAGTTTCAAACTAAAGTGTACACCAACCTTATAAGCTTAATTCCTCCACTTGACTCACATCTTCTCCTTCTCCTTCCCTTGGCTATCCTTGGCCAAGCTTTCACCTTCATTTGCCAAAATACACAAATAATGAATAAATTTCTAATTTACTAAATTAAAAGATAATTCACTAATTCTACATGACTACTTCATCTATTAACCCTTAAAACCCCAAATTCATATTCAATAGAATTTTTAGCATCAACTCACCTTGAATAACACCTTATACCTTAAAATTGATCCTTGAAACTTAATGAAGAGGGCTTTAATTAAGGATTTGGAGGCTTAATTTACTAATGGAAGTATTGAGAATTGTTGAATTTAAAGGGGGATAAAGAAAAATGGAGAGAAAATGCAAAAGGGAGGGGACGGCCAAGGTTTTGATTTCTCTAAATTTTTCAATACTATTCCCCCTTTTATAGCCTTTATTTTTCTTTCCAAAAATACCCCCAACTAAACTCAAAATTATAAAAATGCCATTAGTTAGAAATGGTGGCATTTGATTGGTCCAAAAATTCTAAACACTATTCATAACTAAACTAAATAAAAAATCTAGTTTAAATCTAACTAATTCTAGTAAATTCCATTTAACAATGTTGGAAAAATTCTATTGGTCCAAATGTTGGAAAAGTTTTAATAGCATAGGTTTTAATTCCATGCAAACACTTATACCATACTACACTTATTCAACCAATCAAATTCTTTCATTTCTTTTAACTAATAAATTCAATCAAAATAAATAAAAAATTTGGCGTATTACACTCTCTAATTGTGAGTCCCTCATAGAAATAACTAACCAAGCGCCAATTTTCATACCCATGGTGAGGGTACAGATTTAGCAACTCCTTAAACCTTTCCTATGCTTGATATAAGGTTTCACTGTCTTTTTGGGAGAAGGAAGAAATTTATCTTTTCAGGCCATTAGTTTTGTGTTGTGGAAAGTATTTATTGAAAAATACTTGGGTCATTTCTGCCCAAGTTCCTATAGACCTCGGCCTCAAAGAGTATAGCCAACTCTTTACTTTATCTTTCAAAGAAAAAGGGAAAAATTTAAGCCTAACAGTGTATATGGCTTCAGGTTGGCTATGGAAGGTGGCAATTACCTCTTCAAATTCTCTAACATGCACATAAGGGTTTTCACTATCTAGACCATGAAAAGTGGGCAGAAATTGTATCATTCCAGGTTTAAAATCCGAATGTGGTGTGTTAGGTGAAAATATAATGCATGATGGTGTGGCTGTGCGAGTAGGATGCAAGTAATCTTTTAGAGTTCTAACAGAGTTTTCTTCGTGTTGGCTCATTGTGTTAGAATTATAAGATGAACTAGAAAGTGAATTTTCTTCTCTTATAAATTGTAGGGGTGGTTCTAGTTCTAGTTCTCTTACAAATCTTCCTCGTTTGTCTCTAAGTCGATGCATACATCCTAAATTTTTTTTTTTTAAGGAAGGAAATGCTTAAGGAAAATTAAGAAGTGGAATAAAACACAACAAGAAATAGAAATGAGTTAGGTGGTAAGACCAACTATGAAATATAAATACAATAAATGAACAAAAGATAATACACTGTAAAGTACGATAAAAAGTACAATAAATAAATAATAAAAAAAAATACAATAAGTAAATAAAAGAAAAGAAAGTGCAATAAATAAAGAAAAATAAAATACAAAGTACAACAAATAAATAAAAGAAGAAAAAAAATAAATAAAGTGCAATAAAAAAAGGTACAATAAGTAAATAAATAAAAGGTTAGGCGGTAGAACCGGCTATTAAAATAAAAAGAAAATACAATATATTAACTAAAGAAAATAAAGTGCAATAAATAAGTAAAAGAAAATGAAAATAAAATACAAAAAAAGTGCAATAAATAAATAAAGTACAATAAAAAAAATATTAAGTTAGACAGTAGAACCAGCCACAAAAAAATACAACAAATTAGGTAAGTAATAAAGTACAATAAATAAATAAAAGAATGTGAACGAAGTTAAGCGGTTAGGCGGTAAAATCAGCCATTAAAATAATATAAATTATAACAAATTAATTAAAATAAATAAAATAAATTAGGTAGTAGAACCAACCATGAATAATAAGATGAATTACAAGAAAATAAAACTACTATTTTACAAAGAAAAACAAAATGTATAAAGTTACCACTTTAGTATTTATAATCGCAACCGACTTTTGCTTAGTGTGCCTCCCCGGCAACGGCGCCAAATTTTATTTACGCTCAAAATATAAAGCAGCTATCGTAATATAGATTGAGGTGTCGATCCTACGAGGAAGCTCTTGGCAAAATAGGTTGGTAAAGTAAACTATTAAAGAGGTAGCAAAGGATAAAATTAATTAATTTAAGTGGATGAGATAGAATTGTCTATGATTTGAAGGAAATGTTTTATGATAATTCAAACAAGGCTTCAAGAATCACAATTATGCTTTATAAATCTACTCTGCACTTTAATTCAGTGTTTATAACTCAATTGACAATTTTACATCTAAACAATCAATCGAAAGATATGTGAAATATAGCACATTTGATAACACATACATTGGATATGACTAAACACTTTTGCAAATATTAACATAAATCATGTTTATTTATACAAGTTATCTAAGATCGACAATATATCATTTGACAATATTGCAGTAAATGATCAACTTGAATATCAAACATTTATTGCACTTACATGTTATCCAAGATCGATAATATATCAATTTAACAATATTGCAGTAAAAGATTAACATATAAAATAATGTAACCAATAACAATTATAATTCAACAAGAATCACATAAGAAAAGTATGACTGAACATATATGAGACATGAGAATTATAACCTTTGAATTATAGAAAATAAACTAGATAACAATTTAATCAAAACCAAACTTACAACATTTGTAGCTCTTGACAGCGAATCAAAGCATAGAAGTTGATTTATTACACATAAAAGTTCATCTCTTAGCCTTGCCAAAAACTCTAGCCTAAATTATAATAAGAAGAAAAGAAGAGAGAATTATCTAATAATAAAAACGTCCTAAGAGTCTCTTTATATAGGCAATGAATAGAAATATGTCAAGGATGAAATCAATCTTCAATAATTTTAGGCCAATAACTTGTTCATCCACTTGTAGCATATTTTTGATAATGTAAATGACTAACGTAGCCTTTATGGTTGACATAAAAGTTATAAAATTTTGCCTCTTCTTTCCATAGGCACTGAGTTCATGAAAATTGGATGAGTATCCAATGAGATATGAGCAAAATGCCAAAGATACATCAGATTTCGGCTAACAACTATTTTACCCAATTGCAATGCGATTTGGCCTATGATAACGGCTGATTTAGACTTTACCATCAATATACAAGTTGTTGATAGTTAAGTCAGCATTTCACAACTTTAATAATTATACCAATTGAGTACGTATTTTGTGAGATACGGTTCAAATATGTGAGTTGGATCAAGCTGGGTAGAAGTTGTAGTCTGATTCTATTGTATCTCAATTTTTGGCCCATAACATGTTGGATTTGACTTTTCCACTATTCTTAAAATTTGTGTAAGATTGAGTCATGTTGCACCAGGTTTATGAATTTCTTTATTTAGATTTCTACATTGAGAGTTATATCTATTTTACCTAAACCTGTCCAAATAACATTCATTAATCACAATTTAAGGAGAACACTTTATTTCAAGCTAAAAATACAGAAAATGCTAAAATTAGTGACATTAAATGGTGACTGAATTTCTTAACAAATATGTATTTTCATGTGTTCATCATCAAGTTTTCAACACTTTGAGGAACGGAAGCTTTATGCTAACCTAAAGAAATGTGAGTTCTTATGAAATTGCCTTATCCTTTTAGGTTATATAGTCTCTAAAGATGGAATCAAAATGGATCCTAGTAAGGTGGAAGCTATTTTGAACTAGCCTATTCCTCAAACTCTCTATGATGTTCGAAGCTTTCATGGATTAGCTTTATTTTACTGACGTTTTATTAAAGGATTTAGTTCAATCATGGCACCAATCATTGAATATTTAAAGGGTGATCACTTCAAGTGGACAAATGAGGTACAAAGGAGTTTTGATATCATCAAATTAAAGGTAACCCAAGCCCTTATTCTTGCATTACCAAATTTTTTCAAAGTGGTCGAGGTTGAGTGTGATGCATCAAATGTGGGAATTGGCGTTGTCCTTAGTCAAAAAGGTAAACCCATTGCTTTCTTTAATGAAAAATTGAGTGATTCATGCAAGAAGTATTATGCTTATGATAAAGAGTTCTATGTTATTTGTTAAGCTCTAGATAATTGGAGTCATTATCTTCTTCTAAACCTTTTGTTCTTTATTTTGATCATAAAGCACTTATGTTCATAAATAGCAAGCACAAACTTAATAGGCGTCATGCCCATTGGGTTGAATTCCTTCAATCCTTCAACTTCACCATTAAACATAAATTTGGAGTTCAAAATATGGTGGTTGATGCATTAAGTCAAAAATATTCCCTGCTATCCTCTATGCAAGTGAAAGTTGTAGGCTTTGAGATAGTGAAAGAACTCTACAAAGATAATGCTTATTTTGGAAAAATCACAGAAGATTACAAGCATGGCTCTTTTCAACAATTCCTGTTGCATGATGGGTATCTTTTTAAAGGCAACCACTTATGTATTCCCCAATGTTCTCTTCAAGAGTCTATTATCAAAGAATCTTATGATAGTAGACTTGGCGAATTACCAGTACGTGTAACGTTTTACACGTATTCTTTTTGAGTCTGCCTAGAGTTTTACTCATTATCAGTTCTAGTTACCAATTTAATGAGCTTGACAAGTTAGAACAGTAGCTCCCATATTCAACACGGAATTAACCATTTAATCCCTAAATGGCTAGTTCAAGATATATATTGCTCTTTTTGTCCCACGGCTCAACAAAACAAAAGAAACAACAATTGTTTCTTTTTCTTCTTAAGAGCAAAATGAAAAATGTTGAAAGGAAAAATAACAATTATGTTCACTTTCTCACTTTCAATTTCCGTATATCACATATTTATATCTCATTTGCATTAAAATAATAATATTATAATATAATATTAAAAAATAGTCATTATTGGTAAATATAATAATAAACAATAAATATAATAATATTTTATATATATAATGCATGACAACTATCATGCATTATATATATTATATTATTAATGATAAAATATTATAAAATAATATATTTTAATAGAGATATAATGATTATTTAATAATTAAATAATTATATTGTGAAATGACTATTTTGCTATTCATGAATAATTATCAAGTATACCCTTTAGCGGGTTCCACCAAATTTCACATCTGACTAAACTCAACCGAGGGTCTACAATACACTACGTGTCATTTTACAATTAGTAAATAGCAATTATTGACTAATTGATGTATTTAACATTTAAATACAGACACGCATGCATTTTTGTGGTATTGTTGGATATTACTGGACTAAACAATTTAATCCAGTACTCTGCCCTAGTGCACAACGAGTACACTCCATATCGTAAGACTCCCTAAGTCCATGACCGATTCGTCAAATGAAACTATTTCATAAGTCCGTGAGCAATGCCCACACATGTCACAAATATTACAAATCAGCGCATTGAACCATACAATTTAAAGTTACAACGCATACGTATAGTCATTCCATCAAATATATCTTGAATATGCGGGGACATAGATCAACACCATCAAATTCTTATGTGCTCATCTATAAACCTATCTCTAGAATGATATCTCATTGAACAATATAAGCAAACTCTTTGCCATATTGTTTAACCCTATGGAAACACATTTTCAGGTTAATTGCTTATGGTCAAAAGATTTTTTTGAGATACTATCTTGGAGCATCTAGATATATTATTCTTTATGAGAGCTGATGGATCCCATATCTGTACACACCGGACTCCATGAGCATCGGACCATACCCAATGGTCAGACCATGAAAGGTCTTTAACATTCGTGGAGCCAAAAGCATTGTGGATCACTCACAAGCCTACCATGATGCTTAGGTCAGAGGACCACGTATACTACTCAACTCGATAGGACTTTTCATTGACAGCAAAATAGGATGTCTATTGGGGTCCTCATAAGTCTTTTCAGTACTCAGTCCTAACTGAATACCCGTATGCCTATATAATCACCAAGCTTAGTCAGTTAGGAATAACCAACTATACCTTACAGATATAGACATACACTAATCTATGTAAATTAAAAAGATCTAATAACATACTTGCATTAGTAGAAATAGATCAAGAACAATATATTTAAGAAAATTCTTGCATAATGACACATCTTAGCAATCCATTGTAACTCTTGCAACTACATCATTATAAGCATATCCTGAGGTCTTTGTCCCATTATAGACTGATAGAACCCGCCCCAAGACCTTCTACTATAGGTCCCAGCGACCTTACAAGGCACCTCGATGGAAGTTCCTTAGAATTTAACTGCGTAAGTTGAGAAATTCCGCAAGGCGAACCCCTTTTTAGTTCTTGCTATTATTGAGAAAATCTTAAAATATATATGAAAATCACTTCTTAAATTTAAAAAAAAAACAGGCAGAATTTCCCTTGTTTTTTAGAAAATCTAATATAAAACCTGTAAAGAAATTTCACTCCTATTTCAAACCACTTCTCAATACTACCAAATAAGACCTCCGGTCCTTTTCAAAAGCAATCCAAGTCAACTCAATAATTTCATTTAAATCACAAAACGAGCATACTCATAAAAAGTAAAAACGATCATCATAATATCAAAATCTCTTTTTGTTGGTTCAAAACATACATACAAATATACATACCTATAACTACTATGCAGAAAGTAAAAAAGGTGCTATTTAGCACATTTATATATACAAAATGATCTTCAGATTTGGCCCACTAATCAGCAATAGGAGAATCAGCAGCTGGTGTACCGAGACCTGCACCCAAGAAGGGTTTAGAAATATAAAACACAAAGCAAGTGAGCTAAATGAGCTCAGTGAGTGCATTTAAAATTTTAAATAAAATAACATCCAACATATATATTAAATTCTAAAATACATGCATAAATCATCATTCTAAAACTGGTATAAAGCTGTAAAATGGTTTCTAACATCATATGCCGATAAAATCTTACTGAACGGGGTTTATGTAAATCTTTGGAAAACAATATCCAAAATCATTACAACATAATAACTAGCATGTGCATATGAACACATAATGCTCTAATTATAACCAATTGAAGTCTCTACATCCAAACTACCAAAAACCTTAATTCTTACCATGCCAATTTCTTCAATTTGATGACTCCTTCAAGCTCCACACTAGAATTCAACTCAATCTAACCAATAATACACACAAGAACATCAATTGAAGCAATCTTGAAAGTTCATATATCAATCTCACAAAATAATATTTTTCTTACCTCTTTTCCTTGAATTTTCACTAATGGAGGCTTCAATTAATCTTATAAACTGGTATGTAACCTTATTTTAGCTTGATTAAGCATGAAAAAAAACTAAAATTTTATTGTAGCAGCCCTCTCTTCTTTTGCACAAATTTTGCTCTCTTTTGCTCTAAGTGTTGTGCTTTTGATCACTTGAAATTTCTACACACTTTTACCATATAGATAGTGCTCCTTCAAAAGACCAATTTACTCTTCAACTTACTCTAAATTTCTAATTTACCATTGGTTAGAAACTAAGTATATAATTAGTTCCTTTGTAACTAACTAATTATAATAGTCCAAGGAACTAACTAGAATTCCCAACTTGGCAAATCCATGAGATTGTTTCTAATTAGTCCATTCTCTAATATATGAATTGTGTCTCAACAAAGGCTTGTTCTGTACATAACCCTTAAATAAAAATTCATGTAGTAAATTAAAATTTCCTTTTCCAAGTCAATAGAGAATATTCTAAAAAATATTTTAGGGTTGTCCGATGCTCCGATCGAGTGTGAAATTACCAAAATAGGTCTAATATCTCTCATGTGAACTATAAAAAAAATATTTCTAATAAGGTTAAAATCAGGTAACCCCACGGTGTCTTCATTACTCTATACCGAAATTTAGACACCAATACTGCTAATGGGGATTGAATATTATAATATCACCCCTTCTTAAAATAAATTTCATCCTCAAAATTTAAATTGTACCTGTCTCAAAGAGGTAAGGATGTTGTACTTGCATCTGAGCTTCACGTTCCAACGTGACTTCTTCTACTCTATGGTTCATCCATAACACCTTCACTAAGGGAATGCTTTTATTACGAAGCACTTGCTCTTTTCAGTCTAGGATTTGTACAGGCTTCTCTTCATAGGTCAAATTCTCGTTCAATTTTACTAACTATTCCCTTAAGATGTGCGAAGGATCTGCTAAATAGTTACGATGCATAGAAACGTGAAACATACGGGCCAATGTATCGGGGACTCAGCTTTCCTTGCTTCCTGAATCTTAGTACTCTATTCCATAGTGATATCTTCAGAAACACCTTATCGCCAATCTGAAACTCTAAGTCTCTTCTCCTATTATCTGCATAACTCTTCTGTCTATCATTGGCTATTTTCAATCTCTACCTGATAACTTGAATCTTTTCCAAAGTAATCTAGACAATTTCTGGGCTGATCAGCTTCTTTTCACCTACCTCATCCCAACAAACTAGAGTTCTGCACTTTCTTCCATATAATGCTTCATATGGTGCCATTTTGATGCTCGTCTAGTAGCTATTGTTATAGACAAATTCTATTAGTGGTAGATGAGTACCTCAACTCCCCTTAAACTCTATAACACACGCTCTAAGCATATCTTCGAGTGTCTGAATTGTCCGCTCAGACTGACCATCTGTCTGTGGATGAAAGGCCGTACTGAAACTCAATTTTGTGCCTAAAGCTTTCTATAAGTTGGGCCAAAATTGGAAAGTGAAACGTGGATCCTTATCTAACACGATAGATACTGGAACGCCATAGAGTTGTACCATCTCATCTATGTACAACTGGGCTAATTTATCTAAAGAATAATTACTTTTAATGGGTAGAAAATAGGCAAATTTTGTCAGTCTATCAACAATTACCTATATTACGTCATTGCCTCTTTGGCTACGCGGAAGTCCTACCACGAAGTCCATCGTTATTCTCTCCCATTTTCACTCCAGAATCGGAAGGGTTTACAAGAGCCCTGCAAGTTTTTGATGCTCAGTCTTTACTTGCTGGCAAGTTAGATATCTCGAGATAAATTCGACTATATCTTTCTTTATGCCCTTCCACCAATAGTGCTATTTTAGAGTAGGTACATCTTTGTGCTTCTCAGATGCATAGCCTATGCAGAAGAATGAGCTTCTTCCATAATCTCTCTTTTTAACTCATTTACATCTAGAACACATAATCTCCGACCCAAGATCACTACACCATCTTCTGTCACTGAAAGATCCTTCTACTGCCCCAACTCGATTTCACCCTTTAATTTAACTACCTGTGAATCTTGAGTCTGTAGTTCTTTGATTTGATCAACCAGTATCGAACGGACTTGAAATGTGGCTAATAGTGCTCCCGAATTTGACAATTTTAATTTTATACCTAAAGACCTCAATTCTATCAACATTGATAGATATGCGACCTTCAAATACGCTATTGAATCGACCGGCTTTCTATTGAGAGCATTTGCTACCACATTAGCTTTTCCTGAATGGTACTCCAAGGCGCACTCATAATCTTTAATAAGCTCCAGCTACCTTCTCTGCCTCATATTCAATTCTTTCTAGGTGAACAAGTACTGCAGACTCTTATGATCCGTAAAGTTCTTACAATGAACCCTATACAAATAATACCTCCAAATTCTTAGAGTAAAAACTATTGCAACTAGTTCTAGGTCATGTATAGGATAATTCTATTCATGCTTCTTTAATTGTCTGGAAGCATAGGCTAATACTTTCTCCTTCCACATTAGCACACAACCCAGACCTTGCCTGAAAGCATCATAATATATGATAAATCCGTCCTTCCCTAACGGAAGTGTAAGCACTGGGGCCGATGTCAACCTTCGCTTTAACTCTTCGAAACTCTCCTGGCACCCTTCCGACCATACAAACTTCTCTTCTTTCAAGGTTAGTTTAGTCAGAGGAGCGGCTATCTTTAAAAATCCATCTATAAACTTCCTATAATATCTAGCCAAATCCAAGAAACTATGGACCTTCATCATGTTCATGGGCTGTCTCCAATTCACTATGGCTTTAATATTTTGGGGATCTACTGTTACCCATTTTGTAGAGATTACATGCCCAAAAAATGCAACCCTATCTAGCCAAAACTGACATTTACTGAGTTTGGCGTATAGCCAATGCTCCCTTAAGGTTTGTAAAGCAATTCTTAGATGTTCTATATACTCTTCCTCACTGCTTAAATAAACTAGTATATCATCAATAAATACTATCACAAACTAATCTAAATAGAATCAAAAAACTTTCTTCATGAGATCCATAAAAGTAGCTGAGGCATTAACCAACCCAAAAGGCATAATCAAGAATTCATAATGCCCATATCAGGTCCTAAAGGCCGTCTTGGGAACATATTCCTCCCGAATTTTCAGTTGATGATAGTCTGACCTCAGATCTATCTTGAAAAATACTCTAACCCCCAGTAGCTGATCAAACAAATCATCAATTCTTAAAAGTGGATATTCATTACATATCTTTACCTTATTCAGTTCCTTATAATCAATACATAGTCTCATACTTTCGTCTTTCTTCTTTACAAATAAAATCGGTGCCCCCCAAGAAGAAGTACTCGGTCTGATGAGACCCTTATTCACTAATTCTTCTAGTTGGACCTTCAAGTCTTTTAATTCTGAAGGAGTCATTCTGTAAGGTGCTTTGGAAATTGGTTGCGTTCCAGAGGCTACTTTTATTTTAAACTCTATCACTCTATTTGGAGGTAAGCCCGGAGGATCCTATAGGAATACATTCAGAAACTCTTTAACCATTGGAATATCCTTTGATTTTGTTCCACCGTCTCTTACTTCTATGGCATAGACTAAGTACCCCTGACACAACTTTTAAAGCATCTTTCTTGCCCTTATTACCAACATCATACTAGCGGGAAGTGATTTTCGCACTTCACAGAAGATGATTTCCGTCCCTCCTAAGCTATATAATCTGCCTTCTTTCTAGAAACAATCCACTGAGGCCAGATATTTAGACAATCAGTCCATCTCCAACATCACATCAAACTCACTGATGGCTAGCAAAATCAAATATGTTATAAACTCTTGGCCCTAAATACTGATTTTATTATCTTTATACACCATTTCTTCTACAATGGAGTCTCTTGTAGGAAGAGACACTATTACTGTACAATCTAATAACTGGGGCACTATACTAGCTTTTGTAGCAAACTCTATAGAAATAAAAAAAAAAGGGTCGCTCTAGGATCTATCAGTACATAAGCATCTCAATCAAAAATTGACATTGTACCTGTCACAACCTCTGTGGCCGTATCCACCTCCTACTGGGTCACTACAAATACCCTAGCCTGGGTATGAGGTCTACTTTATGGTACTCCAAAAGATCCTCTTGGACCGGCTCCCCTATTAGGCTGGCTCGAGCCACTCAACCTTCTGAATTTGGGATCTCCTCGAATCTGTCCTCGGCCACCACTAGTTTGTCTCAGAGCTGGTGGTCTATCTTCCGGTCTACTGCTAGCTCCATCATTCGAGCAATCTCTCATGTAGTGGCCCTCTTAACCACACTTATAAAAATCGATAGTCCATTTCCTATAATCCCCCAGATAGGCCTTGCCATATTTATTATATACTAGAAAATTCTTCCAGCTTTCCTTAGTGCTCCAAAATTCGATCGATGGTTGCCTAACGGAAGCTTGGCAGGATTGAGCTCATTGGCTTGGTTTCTGACTGCTAGACCATGTAGAGGTTTCATGTGAATTTACTTGGTCCTCCTCGAGAACCACCTGACCAACCTCTTTTCTGGCCCTGCTGTTTCTGTTTAGGGATGGCCGCTATACTTCTTTCAACCCGAGTTGCAGCTTCTACCAATGCTCCATACTGAGTGTAGGTTGCCGATACCACGTACGCTCTAATCCGAGGATTGATACCCACTGCAAACCGGTTAGCCTTCTGCTCTTCATTATCAGCTATAAAAGAAACAGCATGAATGAGCTCTAAAAACTTCTTTTCATACTCTGCCACCGAGAGAGAACCTTATTCCAGCTTAAAGAACTCTTCTATCTTCGCATCTTTATAACTTTTGGGGTAAAACTTATTCAGAAATTTCTCTTTAAAAAGTGTCCAAGACATCCCATCGACATTCCTCCTTTGCAAGGCCTTCCACCAATCTTTCTCTCATTTCTTTAATAGAAATGAAGAGTCTACCACCATCTGTTCTTCAGCACATCCCAAAACCTAAAAATTTCTTCATTGTTCTCTAACCAGGATAAGGCTCTCTCACGGTCTCCAGTACTATCATAAAGCTTAGCGCCCAATTTCTTGGCACGCTCAATAGACACTCCTATCTTTCTCGGCTTGTGGAATGCTATTGCTAGTATCTGGGCCATCTGAGCTACATTTATATTTTCCCCTCTTACTTGGCAGGCTAAGATGACTCAGAAGGAGTCTAAGGCGTGGGAACATTTACCGACTTATTTCCTTGCTCCTCTTCAGATGTAAAAGCCTCTACAGCTGCTCTCCTAGTACGTGGGCCCCCACGACGATGCATATTTTCTATAAATTTAATGATGCAAATGATTATCAAATGCATAGAATTCAATTTACTAAACTTAGAAAAATATGCATGCAACTTCAAGAATCTCATTCCAAAACTGAACTTTTTAACTAAAAGCTTCAAAAACTGTAGGTCCCAGCGGCCCTGCCGAACACCTTGACGGAAGTTTCTCAGAATTTAACTAGGTATGTTGAGAAATTCTGAGGTAAATCCCTTTTTAGTTGTTGTTATTACTAAGAAAATCTTGGAATATACACGAAAATCACTTCTTAAATTTTTTTAAAAAAAAACAAGTAGAGTTTTCCCTGTTTTTTTAAAAATCCAATACAAAATCTGTAAAGAAATTTCACTTTTTTTTCAAACCACTTCTCAATACTACCAAATAGGACCTCTGATCCTTTCCAAAATCAATCCAACTTAACTCAATAATTTTATTTAAATCAAAAAATGAGCATACTCATAAAAAGTAAAAACGATCATCATAATATCGAAATCTCTTCTTGTTGGTTCAAAATATACATACAATATACATGTCTATAACTACTATGCAGAAGGCAAAAAAGGTGCTATTTAGCACATTTACATTTACAAAATGATCTTCAGATTTGGCCTACTAATCAGTAATAAGAGAATTAACAGCTGGCGCATCGAAACTTGCACTTGAAAAGGGGCTTTAGAAAACATAATACATAAAACGAGTGAGCTAAAAGAGCTCAGCGAATGCATTTAAAATTTCAAATAAAATAACATCCTGAATAGATATTAAATTCTAAAAGACATACATAAATCATGCTTCTAAAACTAGTATAAAGCTGTAAAACTTTTTCTAACATCATATTCTGATAAAATCTTGCCGAACGGGTTTTATTTACATCTTTGGAAAATAATATCCAAAATCATTACAACATAATAACTAGCATGTGTATATGAACACATAATATGCAATCGGTAGATCGAAAACTATTAAAGTCCTTGTTCGGCCATTTTCTTTCTAAACAGTACCAATGGTAACTTTAAAGCTCTATACTCACATAGTGACTCAATTAGCACCGCACACATTAGTAGGTCATGGGGCGCCTCAACTAACAGCACCAACAATGACATATCACTAGCTATGCAGCGAAATTCTACATCGCATACATATAGCGAGATAATATCCTCTACACATAGAGCGACTCACATTACTCGACATCCCAACTTTTTGGAGTTAGTGACACACCCCCAAAACCTACCCATATGTACAGGATATACCGACCGGGTCTAATACAATCACCACCACTATAATCTGAGGGTACTAATGGCCTTTGAAACCGATGTAGTAGTTTTAAAACTGTTTCTTAAACCAAATATGTAAATGCATATCTATGGATATATATCGAAATCATAAATCATCTCTATGCATTAAAAGCTTTTAAAACATACAATTTCATTATGCAAAAACATAATAAATGAAAGATAAATAAAATGATAGGTTTTTACTCACAACTGCTCTGAGCTCAATTTTGCTCTAGATTTCTGCTCCGTTACCGGTCTCGGCTTTCTTCACCTGCACGCTATAAATGACATTTAAAACTAAATCGAATGCTAGAATCTCTTTTAACTACTAATCACCCTGATCGGCATACAAAGCCCGGATGGATACTACTTTCCAATTTTCATTTACGAAGCCATTCAATTTTATTTAATTCACCATCCGACGCCTTAAAAATTTTTTAACACCCTATAACTTCGGTTAGATATAATTGCCCTTTACCTTTCCAAAATGGACAATTATGTCCAATTTTCTTCATTTTTTATTTTTCATCAACCATATACATTCAATTTACAAAATGCACTATTTATACATCACAATTCAACCAAAACATAACTCAGTCCCTAACTTCCCTAAAGTAGCAGAATTCACCCTATGTTCCAACACATTTCTTTCCGCAATTTTATTTTCCAATTGCATCAAAATCAAGCAAATTTTATTTCAATGCCCTAATTATAACCAACTGAAGTCTCTACATCCAAATCACCCAAAACCTTAATTCTTACCTTGCCAATTTCTTCAATTTGATGAGTCCTTCAAGCTCCACACTAAAATTTAACTTCATCTAAATCAAGAATATATACGAGAACATCAATTGAAGCAATCTTGAATGTTCACATATCAATCTCACAAAACAATGCTTTTTTTACCTCTTTTCCTTGAATTTTCACTAATAGAGGCTTCAATTGATCTTAGGAACTGGTATGTGACCTTATTTTAACTTAATTAAGCATGAAAAATCATGGGAAAAAAACTGAAATTTCACTGTAGCAGTCCCCTCTTCTTTTACACAAATTTTGCTCTCTTTTACTCTAAGTGTTTGTGCTTTTGATCACTTGAAATTTTTACATACTTCTACCATATATATAGTGCTCCCTTAAAAGTCCAATTTGCCTCTCAACTTACTCTAAAATTTTAATTTGCCATTGGTTGGAAACTAAGTATGTAATTAATTTCTTTGTAACTATTTAATTAGAATAGTCCAAGAAACTAACTAGAATTCCCAACTTGGCAATCCATAAGATTGTTTCTAATTGGTCCATCCTCTAATATATTAATTGTGTTTCTCAACAAAGGCTTGTTCCACATATAACCCTTAAATGAAAATTCATGTAGTAAATTAAAATTTCCTTTTCCAATTCAATAGAGAAAAATTCTAAAAATATCCTAGGGTTGTCCGACGCTCCGACCGAGTATGAAATTACCAAATTAGGTTAATATATCTCACGCACATCATAAAAAAATATTTCTAATAAGGTTAAAATCGGGTAACCCCACGATATCTTCATTACTCTATACCGAAATATAGGCGTTAATACTACTAATGGAGATTAGATATTACACAGACAATGTTTTAACTCTTGGAATATTTGCTAATTGTTAGCACCGGTCTAAACTCCTTTAGACCGTATCTGAACTCCTTCAGATAGTATAAAGTCTGTAGCATAACAAACATTAAACCATATTATTAAAAGGTAATTAGCAATATAACAAAATGTATTGTATATAGATATAAAATATTTATACAAAATTGGGATGGCATGTAGGCACAACCTTAACAGATGTTAGCATGGATTTTATTATGGGATTACCAAGAACTCAAAGAATAAAGATTTTATCATGGTGGTGGTGGATCATTTTTCCAAGATGGCGCACTTCGTTCCTTGCAACCATACTCTTGATGCTTCCCATATAGCTGACTTATATTTTTAAGAAATTATGAAACTACATGGAATTCCTAAGACTATCATATCAAATCGTGATACTAAATTCATAAGTCACTTTGGGTGCACTCTTTCGAGGAAGCTTGGAATTCAACTTAACTTCAGTTCTTCCTATCATCCTCAAACTGATGGATAAATGGAAGTTACAAACCACAGTTTAGGAAACCTTTTGAGGTGTTATATTGGAAAGAACATCCATCACTGGGATCTTATTTTGGCTTAAGTTGAATTTGCTCAATCGGATAAAAGGTCAATCTACGAGTTATAGTCCGTTTGAAATTATTTTATGGTCAGAATCCCATAAGTCTATTGGATTTAGTCCCTTTTTCTATTACTCACCAATTTAGTGCAGATACTAAAGAATAAGTGAAGAACATAAAAAAACTGCATGAAGAAGTTAGAAAGAAAATATTGAAGCAAAATGAGAAGTACCAAAAGAGCGCCAATAAGGATTGAAAGAAAATGGAATTTTAAGAAGAACATTTAGTTTAGGTTCATCTCAGAAATGAAAGGTTCCTTCCTGGTAAGTTTTCCAAACTCATACCAAGAGCTGATGGACTATTTAAGGTGATAAAATGAATTGGGGAAAAGGCTTACAAAATAGAGCTTCCAGAATCTTATGGTGTCTCCAATATATTCAATGTTGCTGATATATCTTCTTATAAGGATGATAACGAAATTGACTTGATGTCGAATCTTTTCCAACCAGAGGAGTTTGACACAGGAGTGTCTAATCACATGGAACTAAAAATAGAACCAAATGAATTCAAGTTAGCTATATTCGTACACTAAAGACTCAAGGTAAGATAACAAATTTTAAGGGTAAATTTTGAATTAATCTAGTACTGCTTCAAAAGAAATTACTGGGTAATCTTCATACTGCTAAAAAGTTATATAGGTCTAGTTCTAAATCCTTTTTACAGCACATGAATATAAGTTTTCTAGAGTAAGTAGAATCTTAATAACTAAATGAAGGTCAGACAGCTAGTAGGTGAGCCAAATCTTGACAATTTGCAAGAACTGAAGACTTTTCTTTCCATCCAAGATTTAAGGGCATGCTTTGTTGAATTAGAGCATATTATGTTTGAATTTTGATACTTCTTTTATTTTATTAGCTGTATTTATAAACTTTTGGGTATAAGGGTAGTTGAGTCTTAGTTGTTGTCTTTTGAAATTTGTAAACTCTTAGCCACCAAGTGTGAATGTTGTAATGAGTACTTTGCAGTAGACCTCCTAAGAACTCTCTATAAATACCATGACAGATGAGAGAAGAAGGACAAAGAGTAAATTTTAAATTACTTGTATGTGGGAGAGTTCTTTTATGAGAGTTTCTTCATTTAACTTTGTATCTCTTAGGTGGATTCCTTAGAGTGGTGAGTTTGAGAGTTCTGTATTTCTTGTAGGATTCTTTAGGTGGTGAATTTTTCTTTATCCTATTGTTTTCCTCTTGAGCGGTGAGCTTGGTTTTGTACCTCTTTCACTTTATCAGTGTTTGAATTTATTTTAATAAAACTGATGTGTTTATTTTCACTCTTCCAATCTTGTTGTATTCTCTTTTAAACACTTGAGCTTGCATCAATGAAGAATTCTAAATGCCTTAAAGTGTTTCTAGTTTTAAGATCAAATGGGCCATAATCTAGAGACTTAAGTTGAAGCCTCCTCCCATGAAATAACTTTACAATTAATTGGGTTTATCTATTGATTGTTTTTGTTTATTTGATTACTACTATTTGAAAGTTGAACCATATTCTTGGTGTGTAAAAGTTATCTCCACTGACAAATCTATGTATACACTTCCAAAAAGAATAAGTCTTGATTTATTGATAATATAGAAATAAGAATGGGTTTGATATTCTTTATCGGATAATAAAGAATTGATTTTTTTACGATTATAATTACTAAAAAGAAGCAAAATCACCAGCTCTTTAGGAAATATGTTACCCATATTTTTTAATTTTTATCTTGTTCTGTTTTCTATCTTTTGCTATTTGTTTGTTTTGTTTTGGGTAATGAGTTTGTGAGTTTTGTTCTAATTATAGGTTTGTTTATATATGGAATGTGAAAACATTATGAGACTCTAATGAGAGAAAAAGTTTTAAAGATTGAATAGTTGTGTTTTTTGTTGACTCAAATAGATCGTTTGTTTTAATTTGTTTTTGTTTTCTTTATTTTTGAAAATTATTTTTCGATTGCCTTTACATAGGTGATTATTTTTTACTATGTCATTTTAATGCTATAGACAATAGTCATTTACTATGGCATTTATTAGCACTGATCTAATAACTATACTGACTTAATAGATTATTATTATTATTAATTTAATAAATACGAGTTTATTTGCAAATATGAATGTTAGAATTGCTAGATCAATGCTATTTCATAGGACTTGATTATTGGGAATTATTTTAAATTTTCATATATCTAACATAGATTTTTTAGATGCATATTAGTCTAGTAATATTTTATCAACTTTAAATTAGGCTAAACAATTCTTTTTTATTTAACAATTAACAATTGTTTCTCAGTGGCATTAAGCCCAATTTAATAATCACTCACTAAAGAAGCTGGACTCATCTAAAAGGCTTAAAATCGAAACTGACAATAGATTCATAGAAGAACTGATACAGCCAAAAAAAGTTTCAGATTTAGAATCAGGCCTATTGAGACTATAAATTACCAAAATACCCTTCGAACAAAGAAGAGCCCAAGTTCAAGTATGCAAGAGAGTTCTGTTTGAACTAAAGCCTCCTTTACATTTCCTGATAGGAAATGAATAGAGAACTTAGGTCAAGTTTGAACATCTCTTTTCTTATTGATTTCTCTTATCATGTTTTATCCGATTATATTTGTTACATGACAGATTACCATAACACATCTTTGATAATAAAAAATCACCACGTATTTGGCTGAAATTAAGACCATGTTTTATCTCACAATTAATCAAAATTCTTAAAAAGTAAACATGATTGAACGTCTCTTGAAAGAAGATAATTCATCTTAAAACAAATTAAATCACTTCAATCCTAAAATGGATTGAACTTCATCTTATCACAAGATTATTTGTATGATTACATTTATTCAACGGATTCAAAAAATACACATTGAGAAGCATAACATAAGCAAGAACCCAAATACTCTTGAAATCTTTGATTGATCTCCGGAAGCATACACACAAAAAAAAGAATCCTTTTACTTGCTTAATAAACACTCTCTACACATGGCACACAATTCTTTTATTGTTATTGACTTGAGCATTGGAGTGTTTTCTTTTGCAAAAGATAGACTTATCACTAAGAAACATTCCTAAAACTGATTGAACGTCAATAAAAGGCCTTTCTTATAAATCCTTAAAGATTCAAGGGTACGGAAGTAATTTCTGGAGGTTTCTAGAAACTAGGAACTTTAGTGATGCCATTTGTGGAAAAAGCTATTGCAAAAGCTTTTCTTATCTAAACACAACTACCAGAATCTCTAATTAGCAATCATGATCCCACAATAAAGTAGCCTTACCAGCTACTGGAACTCTCATGATGGGTTTTTTGCCTAAGAAATCATTGCCCTAAACGATGAACTCACTCCTTGATCAGCTGCACTCTTCATCAAACTAATCAAGAAGATCCAGGGTCATCAAAGCAAGAACTTGGAGCTCCAGGACAAGATAATGACATTGCAAGGGATGAAGACAACGAGAACTAAGAAGAAGACTTGGTTCAACTCCTAGCCAATCCATACACTCCTCCCACCGTGACTAAAGCCTCTAAAAGGGTTCTTAAGAGAATGGGTTTAAATACTCCCGCTACTTGGAACAAAGTGCAGAGTCCACAACCTCTAAAGAAAAAGAGGAGATGAAGGCTTTCATCTTGAAGAAAATAGAGATCACGTATGCTAGGAAGAGCTAGGCAAAACAGAGGAATGATGTCACCCTGATGGCTAAAATGGTAAACTAGGATCCCTTCATAAATGCCATAAAACTCGCTCCGAAGCTAGAAAAGTTCAACATCCCTAGTTTTCATATATTCGATGAAACTAGTAATGTGGAAGAACACATCTTCCACTTCAACTCTAGGATGATCAGGCACGCTTATGATAGAGCATTGAGGTACCTGGTGTTCTCCTCGAGTTTAAAAGAACTAGTTCAAATTTGGTTCTGTAGCCTACCGCCCAATTCTATCTCTTTGTTAGTTGAGTTAACCGAATGATTCATTAAACAATACTTGCAAAATTAAAAGGCAAAAAGATTACATCATACTTATTTTTCAATAAGGTAAAGCAACACTAAGTTAATCTAAGGCTTTCTCCAACACTTTAATAGGGAATTTAGTTAGATAGGATGATACGACTTAGAGATAACAGCACAAGCCTACAAAAAGGCCGTTAGACTTTTCACTTCCTACCACAAGACCTGATTCAAAACAATTTCACTTCTTTTGAGTTAATAAACCAAAATTCCATATAGTGGATTAACGAGGAAGAAACCAAAATTCCTTCAAAGAAGACTTCAGTTATCAAAGTAAAAAAGATAGAAAGTATTCCTTTAAAGCAAAAATAAGAAGTAAAATAACAGCAGGAGAAATGCCATGGACCATTGGGAAATAGAGGAACAGATAAAATGCCTCACAGGCGAAAACTTTGATCCGTATAATCATCCCTGCAAAGTATATATGGGCAAATCTGAATGGCAATAAGATATTTTAGACACGAACGCCGGTATGCAACCCCTTGAAGAAAATGGATCAATCTAAGCATTGCCCATTCTATGATTATTACGGCCATACCTTTTAGACCTACAGAGCCTTAAGGTTCCAGATTCACCAACTGATGAGTAAAGGTCGATTGTAAGAATACAAAGTAGATATTGCTATAATTATATAACCAACGAAGGTTCCAGCAACTTAAAATAAATCATAGGACGGTGATACATCGGTCCTTAACTCTATCTACAGTTCCGCACCTGATTGTAATAGCACCCTTAAGGTTGCACAACCACTAGAAGAAAAGGTACATGAGACCTCTCATTTAGTGCTTTAAGGGCCATAGGTGAAGGGATCAATGAAAGAAATAACATCCAGGAAACTAATCAGTCAGCTCCATGCCCAAGTCATGCATAGTAAACCGTCAGAAAGAGCAGGAACTAGAAGAGAATAGAAGCCTTTATTCATGATAATCACTTAAATATCTACCACACAAGCCAACAATTAGGAGCTTTAAGAGTTTAAATTCTCATGGAAGGATCTATCAAAACTATCCATGCATTAATGAGACCTTCGTAAAAAGAGTCCTTGTGGACGGAGGAAGCAATGCAGATGTCCTATACTGGGAAGCCTTCCAATGACTCAAGCTGAATACCCAACACCAGAGACAATGTAGCACTAAGTTAATAGGGTTTGGAGGTGAGACGGTCTAGGTGAAAGAGGTGATAACACTATTGATGATTGCAACTAGAAAAAAAAAATTAAAAGTTAACTACTTTGTGGTTCAAGCTCCTACTGCCTATAATATTATAGCCAGGCGCTTCTGGATCCATTACATAGAAGCAGTGCCTTCAACTTTACACTAGGCAATTCAATGTGTCTTGGTGTTAAAGAAGAAAACTATAGACATCAAAGGTGAACAACTACAAGCTAAGCATTGGTATGCCAATTCCTTGAAGGCTATCACCAGTAATTAGGAATCAACTTTAAAAAATGCCTTTCCTTTTAAGAAAAAAACCAATTCAAAATAGCAATAAAGCGATTCATGACCAAAAGAGTTTTTGTCCAAAAGAGAATACTTACCATCAAGAACAGGAAAAATAAAAGAAGTAATCTTAGACTTTTTAGCCCTTAATCGAAAGTTCCCCCTTGAAACATCCTTGGCCGAGGACAAACGCCAATAACTAGTAGAGCTCTTGACCAGAAACAAGGACATCTTTGCCTGGAGCCACAGAGATGTGATCAGTATCGACACTGAGGATATGTGCCACCGGTTGAACATCTAGAAAAAGCATAAACAAGTCAGATAAAGACAAAGGCGTATTGCACCTAAAAGAAACTAGATAATCAGTAATGAAGTGGACCAATTACTCAACATCAAGTTCATCAGGGAAGTGAAGTACCCTGAGTGGCTCTCCAATATAGTAGTAGTTGGAAAGAAAAAGGGAAAATGGAGAGTCTGTGTAGACTACACGAACCTGAACAAAGCCATACCAAAAGACTCATTTTCTTTGCCAAAGATAGACTAAATGGTTGATGCCATCACCGAGTATGGACGGTTATCATTCTTGGATGCTTATAGTGACTACAACCAAATTAAGATGGCAAGCAAAGATGAAGAGAAAACCAGCTTCATTAAGAAGCGTGGAACCTACTACTACAAAGTGATTCCTTTCTATCTCAAAAATGTATGTGCTACCTTTCAAAGGCTTGACACAAGGTCTTTGGAAACCTGATAAGTCAAATAGTGAAAACTTACATCAATGACATAGTGATAAAAAGCATAAAAGTAAAAAAAAACCATATTGTAGACCTACAGGAGGTCTTTGATGTCATGCTAAAATACAAGGTGAGACTAAACCCTATGAAATGCACTTTAGAGTTTTATCTAGAACCTTTTTAAGGCACATATTTAGTGTACAAAAAATCAAAGTGAATTCATCTCAGGTTTAAGCACTGCAAAAATTAACAATTTTACGCACTCCTAAAGAAATTCAACTATTAACTAGGAGAATCATATCCCTTAATTGATTCATCTTAAAAAGGTCAGATAGATGCAGACCTTTCTTTCAAGTAATGAAAGCTAAGAAGAAAAATAGTTGAGGTCTTACTTAGACAAAGGCTTTGCAGAGATTAAAAGATTTCTGAAAAGCCCTTAGTGCTCTCAACACCGTATCCTAATAAGGTTTTATACCTCTATTTAGCAGTTTATATTGAGACCGTCAGTGCAACTCTAGTAAGGGAATAGGAAAGACTCCAAAAGCCCATATTCTATAATAGCAAAGCCTTCATAGATCCAAAAACTCACTACTCAACAACGAAGAAGCTCATCCTAGCATTGACACATAAAAAGGGTAAGCCACGACACTACTTATAGGTGTATCTAATTATGGTGTACACTTTCTATCCAAGAAAGCTGATCCTGCCAAGGGTAGATGCTACAGGAAGGGTAACAAAGATGGACATAAGGCTTATTCACCTAGACATAAGCTTTCAACCACATACAACCATCAAAGGATAAGCACTCCTTAACTTCTTACTATAATGTAAGACTGAAGCCTTAGATAATTCATTGCTTCTAGACATTAAACACACCATACAAGTTGAGATGATTTGCATCGATGGAGCATCTAACAACAAAGGGACAAAATCAAAGTGCACCTATGCAGCCCTAATGGCCTAGTGCTAGAGCACGTCGTTAAGCTTTGAAACCTTATGTACAACAATAAGGCTGACTATAAACCGTTGATTGAGGGACTAATGGTAGCTCAAGCCCTATCAACAAAGAACCTAATAATAAAGACCAATTCCACATTTGTTACTTTTTAGTGGAATAAAAAATATGCAACTAAGGAGTTAAGGATGCGGAAACTATTGAGCGTAGTGAAACAATTTGCTTCCCAATTCTCAAGCATCACACTTTAGTAGGTTCCAAGAGAGAAAAATGCAGAAGTAGATAAGTTGGCCAAGGAAGCCTCTTTCGCCAATCCCCTAATCATTACCTTGACAGAAAGAGACAGTATTGAAATTAAAAGCAATATAAGGATCTATCAGCAGGAATCACACTTAAGATCACAACCAGAACAAGCTGGATGACCCTATACATAGACTATCTTAAGGAAGAAAAGTTTCTTGAGGATAGAAAGAAAGTAAGAAGCCTCTAAGCCAAATTAAGTAGATTCACCATTATTGATGAGTATCTATACAGGAAATCTTTTTTAGGTATCTATATAAGATATGTTCGGGTTGAGGTAGGACACCAAATCATGGTAAAAATACATGAAGGATCATGTGGTAACCATTCAAACACAGAAATCCTAGCCTATAAAGTAATGAGCAAGGATATTTTTGGCCATCAATCAAAGAGGATACAGCAGAGTATGTCAAGAAATGTGAAAGGTGCCAGAAGCACACCACACTCATTCACCAGCCTATAAGTCACCTCAACATGGTTTTCAGCCCATAGTTATTTATTCAATGGGAGATGGATATTGTAGGGCCAAAACCAACTACGGTAAAGGGGAAATAATTCATACTACTACCTACTGATTATTTCAATAAGTAGGTCAAAGTAGAAGCTTATAGTAATCTTATTGGAACTAAAGTAAAGAACTTTATCTAGAAGAACCTTATCAGTAGATTCAGCTTACCACAAGTGGAATTTGTAAGCATTATTGTTACTTTATTTTGCAATTAGTATAAAATACAGCAGTGTTTCTCTTATCCTAGTTATCCATAAGGAAATAGTCAGGTTGAAATTTCCAATCGAACAATCTTTACAATGCTACGAAAGATACTAGAACAGAAGAAAAGTATATGGTTGGAAGAGCTTCTATGGGTGCTTTAGGCTTACAGAACTATCGAGAATAAATTTACAGGAACCTCGACATACTTTTTATACATGATAAAAGTTGTACTTTCCATAAAAGCCTTCATCCCAACTATAAGGATCAAGACCATGCAACTAGAACTTAATAATGATGCCATAACCATAACAAAGGATCTGACAAATTAAGCACAAGAAATTGCAGCAATAGATTCGGTGGTTTACAAGGTAAGGATGAAGAGACACTATGACAGCAAGATTAAGAAGCACAAGATTAATGAAGGTGACCTCGTCTTGATAGAGGCACTCGATATTAACAAAGAATACAATGCTGGAAAGATGGCAGAAATATGAGAAGGACCTTAAAAAATTGTGAGAAAGCTAGACAATTGCGCCTTCCTACTACTAGACATGGACAAAAACTCTATTTTGACCCTTTAGAACATATTGAAGTTCTATGTATGAGTTCTTCTTTTATTTCTTTTTGTTCTCATATCTTCAATAAACATTCTTAAATGATTTTATATGATGTTCTAAATCTTTAATTATAATCTTGATAGTATTCTTTCCTCATGCAAAACTAATCATAAATATAGGAAATAATGTCATTCCTAGGATATGGCCAAAAAATAATCCCTAAAACCCACGTGTAAGGTCCTATCGACCCTTTACACGATAAAATGGTCTAATGCCATTATTAGGAGAGGAGACGATAAAATGAAATCCTCTATTGTTGTTTTGGAAAAATGGCCAAAAAAATTATCCTTCCAAGTTTGTATGTAAGGTCCTATCGACCCCTAACATGGCTTCGTGCCATTATTAGAAGAAGAGATAGCCATAAAAATAATCCGTCCAGGTCTACATGTAAGGTTATATTAACCCCTTACATGGTCAAGTGTCGTGATTAGGAAAGAAAATGGCCAAAAGTAATCCTCCACTGTCGTTCCAGGGAGATGGCTATAAAAATGATCCCCCCTAGGTCTGCATATAAGGTCCTATTGACCTTTTACACAATCAAGTTGTTACGAGCAAAGGAGACAGCCAAACATAACCCTCTAAACATTAAAGAAAAAAAATAAAGAAAATTCCTCTAAAACCTTTCTTACATGAGTTCCAACACTCGATATATGAAGGGAACCGAACTTACTTGCATGGGCTCTAAAATCCCTTATCATGAAAGTATACCAAACTTTCCTTACACGGGTTCCACCACCCACATACGAAAGGAACCAAATTTATTGCATAGGTTCCAAAATGCCCTTAGCATGGAAGTATACCAAAACCTTCTTTACATGGGTTCCACTGTTGGGATTTGTGCTTACGTGCCATCCCTTTTATGTATAAATATTTGCTTTATGTTTATACATTTATGATTTCAATATATCACTAATTATTTTATTTATAAATATGGTAAGATGCTTGTAACGTTTTAGACATTGTATGATCTGAACGAGTTCAGATCTGATCTAAAGAAGTTTAGATCAGAACTAAGAGTTAGTAAAATCTAAAGAGTTAGAGCCTTGTCTGAAATGGGACAAAGACCTAAGAATATATTAATAATGACATAGTTGCAATGAGTTGCAAATGATGCTAAGAAATGTTGTTATGCAAATATGTTCTTAAATTTAATGTTCCTGATCTACCTTCACTAATGCGGGTCTGCTAGTGAAGATCTTAATATATATATAGATCAGTGTATGTCTATATCTAGATAGTCCAGATGGTTAGTCTTAGCAGACCATGAGTTTAGTGGAAACTCGTATAGAGATACAAGTATTCAGTAAGGACTGAATATTGAACAGACTCACAAAGATCTCCAATAGACATCCCATAAAGCCGTCAATGGAGGATCTTTCGAGTTGAGTAGTATTCGTGGTCCTTAGACCTGAGTGCCACGGTGGACTTGTGAGTGATCCATCATACTTTGGTTTCACACATGTCAGATACCTTTCATGGTCTGACCGCTGGGTGTCGCTGGGTATGGTCCGATGCTCATGGAGTCCGGTGTGTACAGATATGGGATCCATCAACTCAATTGGGTGAGTCAAATATCATGTAACTCTAAGATTGTATTTCAGAAAGTCTTATGGCCATAAGCAGACATCCAAGAATCTCTTGGGAAAATAATATCGTGAAAGTGTTTACGGATATTATTTATTGAAATACAAATCTAGAGATAAGTTTATGGTTGAGCACATGGAGACTTGACGGTGTTGATCTATATCTCCGCTCTTCTAGGATATTTATGATGGAAGGATTATACGAATATGTTATAACCTCAACTTGTATGGTCTAATGCGCCGTTTTGTAATATCTGTAACATGTGTGTGGGACATTGTTCACGGACGTGTGAAATAGTTTCATATGACAAATCGGGCATAGACCTAGAGAGTCTCACAATATGAAGTGTACTCGTTGTGCACTAGGGCGGCGAATTGGATTGAATAATTAATTCAACAATTTTCAGCAAAATGAAAAATGTTTCTAAGTTCCTTTTATTATTCACTTGTCAATAATTGAAGGTAAAACACATTATTGGTTTACAAGAGTTGTTAACCAATAAGAAATTGACAAGTGACATAATCTTGCTCCATAAATTATTTACCATGTATTTACCTATTTACCTTGCTTGGTAAATACATATATGGTAAATGTAAATAATCAAAATAGTTTTGAATTATTAATATTTTATATATTAATCAAATTATTATTATTAATTGGAATAAGTGGCAAACACCATTTACTAATGGAGAATGCACTTGTTATTAATAATAAGGAAAGTTTACCACTTTGTAATTCTTAAATGATGCACTAAGGAAGTGGTAAAACCACTTAACATTGATTAAATGCCATTTACTCTCTAGAAATTGATTCAATTGGTTGAATCAAATTGGTGAGTGAAAAATATGATAGATTAATGTTTGTAATGGCAAACATGGTTAAGTGGTGGTGGAGCACTAAGAGAAATCATTCTTTGCACTTAAGAAAGAATTGAAAGAGTTCAATGTGTGCAAGATAGAGTGAAATTCGTTCTAGGAGAAAAGAGAGAGAATTGAGAGCTTTTCCTAAGTGTTTTTCTCAAAGTGTTGAGAGAAAATGCAAAGGCTTACCAAGCTACAATATATAGAGTTGTAAAGAACTATAGAAAACACCCAATTCTTCTCATCTCTTAGTAGTAATCATAAGGACAAATTGTTTTAAGTGTTAAAACAATCAATTGCTGGAAATTCAAGGCTGCCATTCTAGCTTCACAATCCCACCGGATTTAGTTGTGAACTAGAATTGTGCAATGGAACACTTCAAGGTGAGCTCAACAAAATTGAAGCTTGGAGTTCTTGAAGATTTGTAAAGCTACCTTCATATCCGGGTAGGTTATTGATTTGTTATTCATTTTATATCATGCATGAAATATATATATGAGATATATATATGTACTTGAATGATCAAACATGCTTGAATATGTTACATATTGTTTAATATGAATGAATACTTCCGTTGCGTATTTAATTTTTTGAAATTATACACATCACACACCATATCACACAACATCCACTACCTAACAAATAGAGGGAACTGAACTTTCTTACACAAATTCCCAAATGCTCAAGTATTGAAAACTTCTATAAAAGGTCTCAACATCCACCACACGAAAGCAATTGAACTTTCTTGTAAGGGTTTAAAACACCTATATTGTAGAAGTGTCTACAAAGGAAAATTGCATTCCTAATAAAAACATAATGACACAAGCCTAGAAAGATTATACTCTTCCTTACAAAAGCAGAACAACAAAAGAGAGTAGGAAAATGCTCTTTCAAGAAACATAGTATCCTTTCAAAATATGTGGAATAGTCTATATTGAGAGCCTACAATATAAAGTTTCATCTTACATGAGGAGTAATGCAGATTAGAAGCAATAATTTTTATCGATAAAGCATTCACAGAAATAGTCAAAAATAAGTATTAAATTAGAAACGAATACTTGTACTAAAATGTCATAAGTTTTTATTACAAGTACTTTGGTTACAAAAAATCAAAATGCTATAAAGAAAACCTCAAACTAAGGGGAATCAGGAGGCATGTCCACCATATTTGGATCCCGATCCTCCGTTTTCTAACTATTTGATTCATAAGTAACTTGCCAATGGTCATCATCTAAGTGCTTGACACACTAACCCTTGTAAAATTTGCAAGAGGTATCCACATTTTTTGGCAACATCTCATAAGAGACAAGATCCCCCCCCAAGCAGAACACGCGACAAATTTCCCATGTAGCAACAACTCTCACCTCTTTATCAATAATCTCATTTACCACTACCAATTTATATCAGCAACAGCTTTCTCTGTTTGTAGGGAAACATAATCCCTTTTCACACCTTCAACTATCACACAAAGGCTTTCGGCTGCCCTTCCCAACTGGGAAGCTTGTTCTTCAGTAAGCTTAAAAAGAACACCACTAAAAGTAACCCAGTTGGTAGCTTTCTACAACTAACGGTGTTTCTATATAAGCTCTAAGTTTATAGCCACCAACTGATTCATCTTCGACCAAGAAGTCTCCTCACAATGAAAACGATCCAGCTCCACCTCCAGAATGGTCTTCCCTTAGAAAAAAAATTTTAGTTCTCTCTCTAGGAATGACACACTCTTCTCCCTCTCTTCAAAGGCAGCCTAAATTCACATATGCTCACCACTATTATTCTTAATGAACTAAGGTGAAAATTCCCCAACCTCTAAATTTTGAGAAGAGCTAGAACCCCTCACTTTTAGGACCCCCTTCTCTTTATTTTCACACTAACAAATGAGACAGCATCTATATCCGAGTCAAAAACCTTAAACACTGGTGCGTTTTCTACAAATGGGGACTACAAGTAAGATTTAAAATGAAGAAAAATATCAAAACAACAAAAGAAAGAAACATTATCATGAGCAGGTCTTGCATTAAGACCTAGAGTGTCCCTTTATACTGGAATATCAGCACTAGCATTATTCCCATCATGAGGTTTTACACCTTCTTTGGTTTTAATGTCTTCATAAAAAAAAACCTCTACAGTGCTCCTACTATGAGGTTCCATGCCACCCTAAGAAGGAACCTCCACGAGAACAAAGGCCTCAACAATGCCATCATTAGGTACCCCTATGACAGGATCTTATACAAGAGTGGGCTCAAAAGTCGGTGGAACTTTCGGCATAATAAGCTCAGATGCCTTCTGAGCTTTCAAAACCACCTCTTGGGCCCTAGCGTCAGTAGACTCAACTCTAGAGCACATTTTAATAGTCTCTGCCCCATTAAAAATAGTTTTCCTCTTAGTCTAAGGCTTCTGCTAAGGAAACAAACTTGACAACACCTCAAGTAATCCTCCATGAAAGATTGAAGAACTGAAAGAAAAAGCAACAATGTGAGAAAACTTCCATCTAGAAAGAGCATATACCGAAGAATATTTACCTTCCTCTTTAAGTGTTGATAATTTATAAACCTAAAGAACACCTTAGGGAAGAACAAAAACTTCTAGCTCTACGTAAATAGGATCGAAATGACTCATATAAATTGAGATTGATGGTTTCTCATAAGGAACCGATCCTTTAGCAACTCTCACCCCTAAGCTTTGCCCAGCCTCTATAGGACGTTTTGACACTATGAAGTCTAAGATTTCTACTTCATGTGATACTTGGATAGACTTCACACTAGCCACTAATGTCAGGGATGAACTTGAGATAAGATTGAGAGATATATATGTCCTCATCCCTTAGCACTCCCTCAATAAAAAGATCATTTTTATGAAGAAAATCCAACCAAGTAATTCTGTGGCAAAATCCCACAACATCGAACGACAGAGTCCCAATCTCGATGCTTAGGTTTGGTAGGGTAAGCATCTAAACGCCTTCCTCTGAGGTGAGGTTGCAAGGAAGGAAATGAACCCTAGAGAGATTCTGAAGCTTCTCTAACACCTCAAAAGTGTAGATATACTTATGGTAAGGTGGTTCCAGAAATATTTCCTCAAAAAGCATTCCTTCCCTAGAATTGAATGAATGAAAAAGATAGTCTTCCAATCGTAAACTCGAAAAGAAGTGCTCACCTCAAAGAAAAGCAACGGATTCTTCCATCTTCAACTGATAACAATTGCGCTATCTTCAAAACTGTCGAATTTTTCTTTAAATTCTTCAAATAGATTCCTCAAGCCCCTCAATTGCTATAAATAATTTTATTTAAGGTAAATAAGATTGTAGGTCAAAAAAACAACATAAAAGTTTTTTAAAATATTGTAGGCTCATCATGTGGTTCAAGATCAAAATATCCTAAAGCAGATGAAACACCTTATGATGGATTTAAAGGGAAAAACCCCATCAAATGCAGGAAATCCATAATCAAATGAGGCACCTAGAATAAAAAACACTTCAGATTCTCACAAAATAGAGGAAGTTCCCCATGTTGCATAATCTAAGGCTCCTTGTGAGGTTCCCCTTTAAGCAAAACTCATACCTCAGCACTATCTGGAAAGGCGTATTCTTTCTTAAGCTCAACAATGGTCATCAAGCTAATATCTTTCACCAATGTTTCTAACAAAGAGTAATCAGAGAATAGAGGAGAAAATCTTGAGGATTTTTTCTACTTAGAGAAAGAAGTCGTAATGGGAATATATAGCAATAATACCCCTATTTATACTTGCCTAAAGTAAGCAACATGTTTATCTAGGAGAAAGGAAATGTTTCCTATAACTAAAAGGTCTATAAAAAAATATTGCTAACATGATAAGCAGGATTTTAAAAATCGAGAGACGTGACTCTTTAATTGGTTTGTAAACCATCCAATTGAAGTAATGCACTCAAAGGTATTTCCTTTCGAAATAATGATTCACTTCTTCACTTATGGGGTAGGGGGCAGCATCTGTTGGGCTCATAATTAATACAGCCTAACATAGCATTAAGCTCAATTTAAGAATCACTCACTAAAGAAGCTGGACTTGTTTAAAAGGCCCAAAACCAAAACTGACAGAAGAACTGACAAAGCTAGAAAATTGTCAGCCTTAGAATTAGGCCCATTGAGACTGTAAATTATTGAAATGTCCTTTGAACAAAAAAGAGTCTGAGTTTAAGTACGCAAAAGAATTCTGTTCAAACTCAAGCTTTTTATTTCCCAACAGAAAACTAACGAGAAATTTGAGTTAAGTTTGAACATCTCTTCCTTTATTGATTTCTCTTATTATGTTTTATCCAATTATATTTGTTGCATAAAATATTAAACCATATTACATCTTTGATAATAAAAATTTATCACGTATTTGGCTGAAATTGAGACCATGTTCTATTTTGCAATTAATCAAACTTCTTAACGAGTAAACATGATTAAAATTCTCTTGAAATAAGATAATTAATCTTAGAATAGATTAACTCACTTTAATCCTGAAAATGGATCGAACTTCATCTTATCACAAGACTATTTGTACGATGATTAAACTTTATACACAGTACTATAAAAAGGCACGCATTATATACTTACATTCACTCAATAGATTCAGAAAATATACATTGAGAAACATAAGCATAAGTAAGAACCCAAGAACTCTTGAGATCTTCGATTGATCTCCAAAAGCATACACACACAGAAAATAAAATCCTTTTGCTTGCTTGATAAACACTCACCACACACAGTACGCAATTTATCTACTATTACTAACTTGAGTGTCGGAGCATTTTCTTTTGCAGAAGAATAGCCTTATCACTGACAAAAATTCCTAGAACAAATTGAATTTCAATAAAAGTCCATTCTCAAAAATCTTTTAAAGATCCAAGGGCGCGAAAGTAATTTCTAGAGGTTCCTAGAAATCAAAAACTTCAACTTGCATGAAAATTGATTACAGACATTATTACGAAAAGGTTTAAGAGAAATGTGAACAAAGTATCAATGTTGGTGTAATCACAAAAAGTATTGCAACATCTGATGCGATATTTCTATATCATAAATTAAGTGCAAGTATACACTATCGTATACAAGTAATAAAGAGACTAATTAGTCGGATGTCGAACCCACAGGGATAATTTCTTCTTATTAACCAATTACTAAAATTATGTCTTTCTAATAATTATTCAGAAAAATAAAAATCCAAGAATGAATGTAGAAAATATAAAAGTAAAAACACAATGCAATGAGATTTAAAGATAGCAACGTAGAGAAAACCTAGGATTAATATTATCCCTCAATATGCTTTTTAATGATTAATCTTCTAATATTTAACTCACTTAGTCTTTATTATTGATCAAGACACTAATGTATTCACAAGCCTCTTCCAAGGTCATGCAAGTATACCTTAATTTACCAAATACCTATATTCCTATGGTACTTGTAATAAATTAAGATTCATTAAGATTAGGTCTTATTGATCATACATGCCAATTAGGTATATTCCTATCCTAAATTGAAACTTGCATATGCAACATTGAATGTTACTCTACAATCATGCATCAAATTACCTAGGTCTAAATATTATGATTCCTCTTCCGAGTTTATCAATAATATTACCAACTCATTCACCATATATTGGCCAGATATATTGAAGCATTAAACACAAGTAATTTAAATAATAAAGAATTAAGTTTATTAAATACTAAAAAGATATGGCAAGTTAAGCGCACATATTGAGTTCAAATATTAACCCTAGAAAATAAATTAGCTCATGGCTACAAGAGAACAGTAGTATTATAAATCATGATACAATTATTAGCAAACCGATATAGACGTCAAATTGCTCTTAATTGCGCTGCCTAGGAACTCTTGATGCCCAAGAACGTCTTGTATCTCTCTTTAAAGTTGCTTCAATTAAGCTCCTATTGCTCTCCAAGACTCGTGCTCTGTATTCTTGGTGCTCTTGGGTCGTCTTGGATTGATTCTTGAAGGCTGGGAACGAGTGACTTTATATAGGGATTGATATGAGCTTGAAAATCTCAATTCTCGTCGGACTAGGACTCGCACTACCGCTGGCGCGCTATGCATCTGTCGCTGGGGCGCTGCGTGAAAAAGCCTTCACCGCTGGAGCGGTAGGATCTTGGCGCTGGGGCTCTGTATCGTCGCTGGGGCGGTGACTGTATGGCGTTGGGGCGCTATACGCGACTTAAGCAGGTCGTTTTTCTTATTTCGATCACTATTTCAGCGCTGGGGCGAAAATCTTTGTGGCGCTGGGGCGATGGACACATACTTTGAAAACTTTACATTTTAGTCCCTGTTTTCGCTCCTTTTGCGTTCTTTCTTTAAATTTCATTAAAGTCCCTATAAATAACAATAATACACATAAATAACCATCTATTCTCATAAAATCATAAAATATCAATAATAAAAACATGAGAAAATATATGACAAATTTGCCCTTATCAACATCTTCTAGTCATTATTAGTGAGGATATGGACATTTTTATCCTAAGAGTTTGACCTAATTCTCAATTTTATCTCACGAGTTTTAGAAAACTCAATTTTATCCTAATCTGTTAGTTTGATTCTGTTAGAATTGACAGAAAATTCCTTTTAATAGTTTATTAATAATTTTGCCCTCCTTTATATGTTAGTTTGATATGGTGATGTAAGTACATTATACAATGTACACGTGTCACATATTAATAGGCATTGAAAAAATAAAAAAAGACATGTGGCATGTTGTAATAGGTTAAATAAATAAATGGGGTAGCTGAACAGTGGCCATCATCGTTGGTGGCCGACCGGCCGCCAGTGACCAATTGCGATTCTACTTAAAATTAATATCATTTGACTCAAAAAATTTTAATCTACGTAATGGTGGGATTTGTTTTACCAATGAAGCACTATAGATGTGCCAAAAGTAGAGAAGAACATGATGGTTGGCGGCGGCCACCATTGTTCACCGTTGAACGGCAAAGCAGTGGAGTGCACTGCCCAGCCATTCATCAGCGACCACTAACTCGTGGTGGTTGGCGGCAGCCACCGCCGTTCACCGCTAATCGGCGGGTGGTGTCATACACCATCCCCACTATTAGACAGATTGGCGGCCAATCTATCCAATGGTGGGGGCGGTGCACACCACCGCCCTACCGTTCAACGGCGAACGGCTGTGGTCATCTTCAACCACCATATTCTTCCCTACTTTTGGCACATCTATAGTGCTCCATTGATAAAACAAATCCTACTATTGCGTAGATCACAAAATTTTTATTCTAATGATGTTAATTTTGAGTCAAATCGCAATTGGTCACCAACAGTCGGTCGGCCACCGACGACGACAGCTACTGTTCGGCTACCCCATTTATTTATTTATTTTATTATTTTATTCAACCTATTACAGCATGCCACGTGTCTTTTTATTTTTTTTCAAAGCCTATTAATATGTGCACGTGTACATTGTATAATGTATTTGTATCACCATATCAAACTAACATATAAATGATGGCAAAATTGTCAATAACTGTTAAAAGAAATTTTTTATCAATTCTAATAAAATCAAACTAACAGACTAGGATAGAATTGGGTTTTCTAAAATACATGAGACAAATTTGAGAATTAAATCAAACTCCAAGGACAAAAATGTCCTTATATCCCTTATTAGTGCAACAATACAATTTACCGATATGGTTTGTTTGATCCCTAAATGAAAAAAATACCTACTTTAATTTACTTAAAAGCATAAATATGATAATTAGTTTTTTGTTACATGTTGTGGGATGTGTGCATGATTTTTTTATAGATATTCCAAAAATATTCATCCATATTTTATGGGACTATATGATAAATAAATATCTATACTATTTCTAACCTAATGCATGCTAAAGTAGTTGAACCATTATTACTTTATAAAGGGTATTTTGGGTTTATAGAGATATGATCTTATAAAATGTTTGATAAATTAAAGTATGTTGTCAAAGATTATACTCCTAAGTATTATATACATATATGTACATAATTAGAATCTTTAATACATAAGTTAATTATCATTTACTAATTCTTGAATGAGTATAATAGCTCTTATTACGACTATTTGACTTAACGTTGTGCAATGAAAAAGAATTTACTAAAATATTTAAGGTTGTTTCACTAAACTTAATAGTTATTACTAATCATGAATCATATATAAGATAATATTAAGAATAACACTACTGTTTTAACAATTGTAGACTTACTCAAGAATATAAAAATGGTGCCAAAAAGTTTGTAAAAGCAAGGAAAATTTAAGAGATCAAGATAAGATAAATGCCATGTATACTAATTAGGTCTTTCATAGAGAAAAATTGGGTGTTCGTATACAACATAAAAATGCTAGAATGTTAAAAGTATTTGGAACGTATAGAAATACTCGCATTGAAGATGACTATCATGTAGAAATTGAGTTTAAAATAGAAGATGAAAATTTTAAACAAAAGGTAGAAGATGTTGAATCTCCTTTCCATAAAGGTTATGCTTAGTACAAAAAATTATCAAATGTAGTAGTTTTATACAAGTTTAAAGCTACTCATAACCTTTCTAATAAAGGTTTTGATAAACTTTTGGAGATTATTATAGATATGCTGCCACAAAATAATACACTTCTTGATTCATTGTATTCAGTGAAAACGTTATTGAAAGTGTTTGATTTAGGGTATGATAAAATATATGCATGCATTAATGATTGTTGATTCTCGATGGAAGGTAAATGAACATAGTAATAATATTAGTTAGGGAGTACCAACAAAAGTACTTTCTTACTTTCCAATTAACGCAATAACAATATTAGTCAACAACACCTTCAAAAGTGGAGGATTCAATGTTTGTTAAGGAAAATTCAGCTCAACTAAAAGAAGACATAAAAGATCTTAGATCTCAACTTCACAATTTGACTATTCTTGTGCTAAATTTGGCCTTGAATAAGGTAAGCATAGAGAATTATGCAATTATTATTTTCATTCCATCTAATATCATTAGATAATTTTAATTATACTTTTTTCTAATTGTAGTCTCAGGATAAGAATGTAAATGCCGGGTTAAATAATTTACCAAGTATTTTTCAAGTGAAGGAAGTTAGAGTAGTATATATGAAAGTTTCATTCAATTGTTTTGACATCACTTAAAGGTTTTCAAATATATTTCCTTAATTACACTTTTAGAATAAAAATGCATCTGCTATATTGCATGTTATGGTAAAAAGAAAATTTGACTTTAGGTTTTATGTTTTATTTATTTAATTTATACTACTTAAAAATTTTGAGATACATATTTTCTTTATTACAGTCTGAGTGTAAAGTATATAATGGAGGGATACAAACTTTTAAAAATATTTTATAGATGAAAAAAAAGATCATATAATTGATGTTTTATTTAATAATCCAATATATACTTAGCAAATATTAGAAAATTTTACTTGTAGTCTCAAGATAATGAAGCAAGTAAGAGGCATATGTTATTGCAAATGATCTTCAGGTAATGAAAATAACTTAAATTTAAATGTTTAATTTCATATTGCAACATATCTTGATATTTGTATTTGCTTAATTCTTAAATAGTCTCATGTAAACAACAAAATAAGGGGGCACATATTTCTGAAAATATTATGCAGGTAAACAAACAAAATAAAGTTTATGTGATGGTGTTTTCTTTGCTACACTCTTTGGTGATGGCTCATCAATAATTGATGCTTTTGGAAAATTGAATTTGTCTCCTTTTTATTTTCTTTTATTTCTACAATATTAATAAAAAAGGAACTATAATTTATATTATTCATTCTCAAGATCAGAGCAAATTATGAGTTTTTGTATTTAATCTTGCCATTTAGCCTCAATCATCTTAATGAATTTTTTTTTTTATTATCTCTTTATTCAAAGTTGAGTTGTAATTAAGTATTAAATAAAATTATACTAATTTAAAGTATGTGGTTGTAAGATTGTTGCATCATTTCCTATTTAATGCGATCTTATTTATGAATTGTGGCTTAATGGTTTTCTTTTTCTTTTTCTTAAATGAGAAGAAAATCTAAGCTAGCATGATTACAATTTGAAATGTAGAATTTTATTAAAGCTTATTTAAAAGATTAATGTCAGGATTTGTTAACTATTAGTGTCTTTAGATGAATCTTTTTATTTTTTATGAGAAATTGTTTTATTAGTTATTTATAAGAGTTTAAGTTATATTAATTTTGATTGGTATTTCTTTAAGGGCCATAGTAATTATTTGCTTGCTGATGAAAAAATGCAGTGGAGGTATATTAACTTGTCTTTAGTTAGAAATATACCAATTAATTTAACCTTATGATTGAAAATCTTTTTTCTCTTTTATCAACATTCTTTATTTTTTTAATCTATTAATAATGTAATAACTACAATTATTGTATTTTTGGTGGTACACTAATTTTTTTCTTGATTATTTTTCAATCCAAAGAAATTTTGGAAATTTAGGGAAGAATACTAGCACTGTAAAAGAATTTTGTCAATCATCTTCTCAAGTAAGTTTTCTATGAATTAAAACAAAAAATTATTTAAGAATATTCTTGGTAAATTATATGTATAATTGTGCTTTTTTTTAATTACCTTTCAGGTCCAACCTGATGTTAACTTCAACAATGACTTCATTCAAGATGCTAGATGTAAATTATTGCATTGGTATGGCACGGGTGAAGTGATTACAGAAGTTGAAATTGAATCCACTAATTTGGAATTGCTAGTTCATCACGTGATTCTTGGCCAGGATTGTTGGAAAGTTTGGGTGAAAAAGGTGACTTCGAATTCAAAAGATCTTGTCTTACATCAAGTTATTAGTGATCTTCAAGTCCTTAGAGATGCTATAGGAACTACAATCGCATGGCCTTCAAAATACATAAGCAATCGCTCATAAATTAAGTATTTTGATATTACTTAATTTTTAGGAAGCTAAAATGCTCGTTGCCATTGCTTATACTCAATTTTGATAAAAACATAGATTATGTGTATTTGATAATCCTTTTTTATAATTATTTAATGCTTACTATTTATAATTATTTGATATTCACATTTTTTATAAATATCAAACTACTTAACTTTTGACTATGAGCATTAATCTTTTGTATATTTTTAAATTTCGAGTATGAGCATTAGTCTTTTGTATATGATAAGATGTTACTATTTTTAAGCCTAACTTTCAGCTCTAATAAATTTTATTATTGTTAATTTTTTTAATTCATATTAGATTAACTTTCAGCTTTAATCAATTTTCTTATTATTAATTTTTTAATTCATTATAAACATTTATAACTCTGAATTCCAAAAAAAGAAAATGAGTAGTGAAAAAGCATTTTGAAAAGAGACTTTCATAATGACTATAAGTAAGTGGTGGTTTGATATACTAAGAAATATCTACCACATGCATTTACCAATGGTAGATTTAGTAACAATAACAACTGGCAATTGCATGCGGTTGAATTCATAATTTGAAAAATTAATAACAACACACATCTCTCATTATGTTTATCCTAATTTTACAGCTTGCTCTTTCTGTTAACGTATTTTAGAGTGTATGCATGTAATTGTATACATATTGAAAAATTAAAAATATACATCATATACATGAATTTAGCAGCATAATTTATCAAGTAATCAACATATACACATGTAGTTCAATTCTTAACAACTTAAGAATATAGAAAACATACCTTTGAAGACCTCTGATGAAGATTTCCAATTCCAGATATCCTTACTCCAACTTTGAGCTCACCTTGAAGTGCACTCTTATCCAATTCTAGTTCACAATAATTCGGTGGGATTATGAAGCTAAAATAGCAACAGTATGATCTCCAGCAACAAGGTTTTGATTACTAGAAAGAAAAATATAAAAGATTTATTTTTCTTTCTCCTTTGATTTTTCTCACAAGTCTTTGTTCTTTGAAAAACTCTCTCAAAACTAACTCTTCTTTTTCCTCTCAACACTTGCACGAATTTTCATTCACTCTCTTGTTAACACACTTGAAACTCAACCATTTTTAATGATTACCACACTTCACAAGTGCTCCACCAAAATTAGATTAAGTGGCCAACTACCAAAACAATTTTTAGTGGCCATTTTAATGGTCTAATAAAATTTACCATTAATCATAAAATGGTGCTCCACTAAATTTAGTTTATGTTTCTCAAATTAGGTATGTCTTCCATTTAGGAATAAAATAACAAATAAATAAAATCATATTATATTTATTTAAATAATATTTATTTAATTATTCAAAAACTATTTGAATAATTAATATTTACCTTATTTGATTTTACTAACATGGTAAATGGTTGAATTCATAGTAAAACAATTCATACAATAAAATTGTGCCACTTGTTAATATCTAATTAATTAATAACTCTTGTCAACTAATTAATTAATAACTCTTGTCAATTAATTAAATAATATACTTAACATTTAAGTTTAAACAAGTGCACAACTCGAGGAACCCCGAAACATATTTTCGATTTGCTGGAATTTCTAAGAGGGAACTGTTCAATCCATTATGCTGCCCCAGTGCACAACGAGTACACTTCATATTGTGAGACTCTCTAGGTCCACGCCCAAATTTTCATATAGAACTCCTCCATACGTCCGTGAACGATGCCCCATACACACGTTACTGATATTACAAAGCGGCGCGTTAAACCATACAAGTTGAGGTTATAACATATTCATATAATCCCTCCATCATTTATATCCGAGTAGAGCAGAGATATAAATCAACACCGTCACATCTCCATAAATAATATTCTCAAACACTTTTATAATATTATTTATCCCTAGGGTTAAACTCTTTTCCTATGAATTATTGCTTATGACCATAAGACTTTCTGAAATACAATCTATAAAGTATTAGGATATAATACTCACCCAAATGAGCTAATGGATCCTATATCTATGCACACCAGACTCCATGAGCATCGGACCATACCCAGCGGCACCTAACAGTCAGACTATAAAAGGTTTCTGACATGTGTGGAACCAAAGTATGGTGGATCACTCACAATCCCACCGTGGCACTCAGGTCAAAGGACCACGAATACTACTCAACTCGAAAGATCCTCCATTGATGGCTTTATGGGATGTCTATTGGAGATCTTTGTGAGTCTGTTCAGTATTCAGTCTTTACTGAATACCTGTATCTCTATACGAGCTTCCACTAAACTCATAGTTTGCTAAAAATAACCATCTGGACCATCCAGATATAGACATATAATAATCTATATATTTGTTAAGGTATTCACTAACAGACCTGCATCAGTGAAGATAGATCAGGAACATAATATTTGAGAGCATATTTGCATAATGACATTTTCTAGCACTATTTGCAACTCTTTGCAATTATATCATTACTAATATATTCTTAGGTCTTTATCCCATTTCAGACAAGGCTTTAACTCTTTAGATAATGCTGACTCTTATAACCTGGTAACTCTTATCAGTGCCAACTCTTAGCATTTATAATTCTCAGCGTTGCTAATTCTTATCATTGATCTAAACTCATTTAGACCAGATCTAAACTCATTTAGACCAGATCTAAGCTCTTTCAGATCGTACAATATCCGAAACGTTACAAGCATCTTACCATATATAAATATAATTAGCGATTTATTAAAATAATAACACTAGTATAAATATTAAACAAATATTCATACATAATGGGATGGCACGTAAGCACAAATCCCAACATTTTCATTATCAACAACTTGCTTTATGTAGTTGTAAATACTTGTGATTTTCAACAAATTTTAAATTCATTACATGCTAAGAGTAAGTGGTCATTTTATAACTACCATATGCAATGACAGTTAAAGAACTATTAATTTATTGTAGTGGTTATTGATCACCTTCTTCCTTATGAGTAACAAATCAGTTAGATATAAGTTTTTAAGGGCCATCCATAGAAATATCCTAACTTTAAGGGGAACTTAGTAACTCAAAAGTCTTTTCCCTTATTGCTTAGAACCATTTGATGACCCAAGGGTATCAACATTCCTCCCCTAGGAATAGGAATACATCTTATATGATTAATATCCCCATCTATAAAGTTCCCTCTCAAAAACTCATCATTTCATCACTTTCTCTCATTGATTAATGTTTCCACTTTACTATCCTGTGGAAGCTTTTTAGGAGATATCAGTTTAGAGGTGGTAGCTCTTTGATACCCACTTGCTTTTATAAATATCAACTTTTTTTCTATTTCCAATAACCCATCTAACCTCTTTGCTTAGAAGTTGCCTCCCCCATACGATACTCCTTCAGATTTAAAAAGGCGTACTCCCTAACTTAGCCTCTATAAACTGTCTATGCTTAACGTATCTAGCTTTTAAAATCTTAGTAGTTAAAGAATAAAAATTCTTAATGATCCTCTAACCTTGCTTTGTTAATAAGGCCTAGTTAAAGTAAAATAGGTCTTTAAAACCCAATCCCCTATTTCTTTTGCTCTGATTCATCATTGACCAACTAGCTTAATGAATCTTTTTATTTTGTGCATCTATAATCCCTCACCAAAACTTTGACAGCATTTTATAGACCTCGTTGCATAGGCCTTCCAGAAGTTTGAATACACTTATGGCATAAGTTGGAATTGCTAATGCCACTGCTTTAATCAACACCTCCTTCTTGCCATTTGAAAAGAACCTCTCCTACCAACCCTTGATCTTGTTTGAATTTCTTAAGCTGAATTTATTGAAAAAGGTCCTTTTGTTCCTACCTGCTATAAAGGGAAGGCCAAAGCATTTATGTAATATCCAATCCCTATTAGTAGTATTGGCGCCTAGATTTCGGTATAGAGCATATAAGACACCGTAGGGTTACTCGATTTTAACCCTATTAGAAATATTCCCTTTATAGTGCACGTGAGAGATATTAGACCTAATTTGGTAATTTCACACTCGAACGGTGCGCCAGACGACCCTAGAATATTTTTGGAAATTTTCTCCATTGGCTTAGAAAAGGAAATCCTAATTTACTACATGAATTTCCATTTAAGGGTGATGTATGGAACAAACCTTTGTTGAGAAATACAATCCATATATTAAGGAATAGACCAATTAGAAACAATCTCATGGATTGCCAAGTTAGAAACTCTAGTTAGTTCTTTTGACTATTATAACTAGATAGTTATAAAGAAACTAATTAAATCTTTTCATTTGAACTAATGGCAAATTAGAAGTTTTGAGTAAGTTGAAGGGCAAAATGGTCAATTGAGGGAGCACTATATATATGTTAGAAGTGTGTAGAAATTTGAAGAGAGATCAAAACCAACACTTAGAAGAAAAAAAAGAGAGAAATTCGAGCTTCAAAGGGGGGTGGTGCTACAGTGACTATTCAAGTTTTTTTTCATGATTTTTCATGATTAATCAAGCCAAAATAAGGTTACATACCAATCCCTAAGCTCAATTGAAGCCTCAATTAGTGGAAATTCAAGAAAAAAAGGTAAGAAAAGCATTGTTTTATGAGTTTGATAAGTGAGCTTTCAAGAATGCTTAAATTAATGTTCTTATGTGTATTCTTAGCTTAGATTGAGTTGAATTCTAGTTTGGAGCTTGAAGGAGTCATCAATTTGAAGAAATTGGCAAGGTAAGAATTAGGGTTTTTGGTGATGTTGTTATAGAGATTTCAATTGGTTGTAATTAAGGCTTTAGAATAAAATTGGCATGATTTTGCTGTAATTGGAACAAGAAATTGAGAAAAGGAATGTGTTGGAACCTAGGGTGGAATTGTGCCACTTTAGGGAAGTTAGGGATTGAGTGGTGTTTTGAATGAATTGTTGTGTGTAAATGGTGCATATTGTAAATTGAATGTATATGTTGATGGAAAAATCAAAAATGAAGATAATAGGGCACAATTGTCCATTTTGAAAAGGTGAAGGGCAATTATATCCAACCAAGATTATAAAGCGTTCAATAATTTTCAGGGCACCGGATGGTGAGATAGGTTAGATTAAATGGCTCCGTAAATAAAAATCGGGAAGTAGTTTACATCCGGGCTTTGTATGCCAATTAGGGCATTTAGTAGTTAAATGAGATTCTAGCATTCGATTTGGTTCTAAATGTCATTTATGGCGCGTAGGTGAAGATAACCGAGAGCGATAACGGGAGCAAAAATCGGGAGCGAAATTGAGCGTGGAGCGGTCGTGAGTAGAAATCTGTCATTTCTTTTACTTTTCGTTTATTATATTTTTGCATAATGAATATGCATATTTTATGAGCTTTCAATGCATAACCATGATTTATGATCTTGATATATGTTCATAGACATGCCTTTACATGTTCGAATTGAGAAACAGCTTTAAAATTTCTGCATTCGTTTTTAAGGCCATTGGTACCCTCAGATTATAGTGGTGATGATTGTATTAGACCCGACCGATATATCCCGTGCACATGGGTAGGTCTTGGGGGTGTGTCACTAACTCTGGGAAGTTGGGATGTCAAGTCATGTGAGTCGCTCTATGTGTACGGGGTATTGTCTCGCTATATGCATGCGATATAGGATTCCGCTGTATAGCCAGTGAGATGTCTTGAGATGTCACTGTGGGTGCTGCTAGTTGACGTGCCCCGTGACCTACTCACTTGTGCGGTGCTAGTTGAGTTGCTGCGTGGGTATAGAGCTTTAGGGTTACCATTGGTACAGTTTAGAAAGAAAATAGCTGAGCGAGGATTTTACTAGTTTTTGATTTACCGATAGCATTTATGCATTTATATGCACACAATAGTTATTATGTTATACAGATTCTGAATATAGTTTTCCAAAGATGTAGATAAAACCCGCTCGGCAGGATTTCAATAGCATATGATGTTAGAAACTGTTTTACATCAGTTTTAGAAGCATGATTTCTGCATGAACTTTAGAATTTGTTATCTATACATGATATTATTTTATTGAAATTTTATTTGCACTCACTGTGCTCCTTTAGCTCACCCGTTTTGTGTTTTATATTTTCTGAACCCCTTTCCCAGGTGCAGGTCTCGATACGCAAACTGCTGATTCTCCTATTGCCGAGTAGTGGGCCAAATCCAAAGATTAATTTTGTATATTTAAATGTGCTAAGTAGCACCCTTTACTTTATGCATAATAGTTGTAGGCATGTATATTTGGATGTATGTTTTGAACCGAGAAGAAGAGACTTCAATTTTATGATGATCGCTCTTTTTACTTTTATGATTACGCTTATTTGTGATTCAAATGAATAATTGAGTTGTGTTGGATTTGATTTGGAAAGGACCTGAGGTCCGAATTGGTAGAATTGAGATGTATTGGAAATAGAAGTAAAATTTATTTGCAGGTTTTATATGAATTTTTTGAAAAACAGGGAAAACTCTGTCCGTTTGTTTTTAAAATTAAGATGTCGTTTTCATGTATATTACTAGACCTTCTTAGTAGTAACAAGAATTAAAAAGGGATTCACCTCGCGAAATTTCTCAACTTACCCAATTAGGTTTGGAGGAACTTCTATCGGGGTGCCCGGTAGGGCCACTGGGATCTATAGTAGGCGGTCTCGGGTTGGGTCCTGTCAATTTATCATATATAGACACCCCTTTTTAATTAAAATACATCTTAAAGAGAGAACCTCACTCCTAAAGATATTTGGACTAACAAACTTAGTCGAATTATCAAAATTGAACAATTGCCTTGATGCCTTTATATAACAATCAAAAAAATATTTTTTAAATTGATACATTCTTGAAGGTATGCTCTACTGAACACCTATCTGTTATCAGCAAAGAGAATGTGTGATATGTATAGATTCATGCTTAAGCCTTGCTTATGTCCATCTTTAAGGCTATATACCCTTATTTTTCCCCTATTTTTTTACTTCTTATTTTATAAAGGCGATATCTTGTAATTATATTATCATTAATTAATCTATTAGAAAGAAAGGCACACTGATTTGCCTAGCACAAGTTTCATTCTATTATCTATGGCCTTAGCAACAATCCTATAACTAACACTAAAGAGATTAACTGGCCTGAAGTCAAAGAGCTTCTAAGGGTTGTGCATTTTTTAAATCAAAGTAATTAAGGTGTCATTTATGGAACTAGAGTTACCTTGTTGATCTAAGATATTTAGGTAGAAATTGATGGTGTCTTCTTCTACTTCTTACCAGTTTTCATTGATAGAATCCCCTAATAAACCATCAGAGCTACGGCTTTTAATGAATGTGGAATCATTAGAGCCTTTTACCAGGGAAGAAGTGTACCAAGTCATGTAGAAAATAAACCCCTGATAAACCATCAGGGCTTATAGCTTTTAAAGGATTCAGATCTGGTCTAAAAGAGTTTACATTAGAGCTAAGAGCTAGTATCGCTGAAAACTATAAATGCTAAAGAGTTAACATGTTATAATAATCAACAAAATCTAAGAGTTAGAACCTTGTCTATAACAATATAAAGACCAAAGACTACACCAATAATAACATAGTTGCAAGAGTTGCAATTAGTGCTAAAAAATGTTATTATGCAAGTCTATTCTCAAATTATATATTTCTGGTCTTATTCACCGATGCAGGTCTATCGGTGGAACCCTTTCTCATAGACCAATGTATACTATACATGGGTGGTCTAGATGGTTATTCTTAACTGACCATAAGCTTACCGAAAGATCATATAGCATACAGGTATCAATAAGGACTGAATATTGAACAGACTCAATGAGGACCCCAATAAACATCCCACAAAGCCATCAATGAAAGGCCATCTTAAGTTGAGTAACATACATGGTCCTTTGCCCTGAGTGTTATGGTGGGCTATAAGTGATCCATCATACTTTGGTTCTACACATATCATAGACCTTTCATGGTGTGACCACTGGGTGTCGTTGGGTATCGTCCGATGCTTATGGAGTCTAGTGTATATAGATATAAGATCCGTCAGCTCATATGGGTGAGTTATATATTCGGATGCTCTGGGATTGTATCTTAGAAAGTCTTATAGCCATAAGCAACAAACCCAAAAATAGATTTTCTCACAGGGTTAAACAATATCACAAAAGTGTTTGTGTATATTTTTTATCAAGATACGTGTCAGGAGATAAATTCACAGATCAGCAAATAGGGATTTGATGGTGATGATCTATATCCTCTCTTTTTCAAGATATAATTGGTAGAAGGATTATAAGTATGCGCTTTGACCTCAACTTGTATGGTCTACTGTGCCGATTTATAATATCCATGACGTGTACGTAGGGCATCAATGTCGGACTCTTAGAACAATTCCGTTTGACAAATCAAGTGTAGACTTAGAGAGTCCCGCAATATGAAGTGTACTCGTTATGCACTGGGACAGCATACCTAATTGAATAGTTTGATCCAAAAAATTTCAGTAAACTGAACATTTGCTTCAGTCTTCCTTCGGCCGTGCACGTGTCAAGACTTAAGAGTTAATTCCATAAATTAGTTAATAATTACTTGTTGACCAATGAGATGTTGACACGTGGTACACTGTGGGTCAATTATTATTTGACTTAGAAATTACCAAAATAATCTTGCTTGCTGGATAAACAAGATCATTATTTTATTTATTAAAATATTTATTGAATAAAATAATAATAACAATGTGATATTATTATTTAATAGAAATTAAACAATTATTATTATAATCAAATTGGCATATATTTCTACTATGATTTAATATGATTAAATCAATTATTTAATATTGATTAAATAATGAAACAAGACACAAAGGGACAGTTTTCTCAATTAGTAGGGCTGGATATTTTTCTTGTAAATGAGAAAATATTTCTCATTTAGCCAAACTTTTGGCCAAATTCATCCAAAAGCACTTACCCTATTTTGTTCTTCTTCTTCATTATTTATTGTAAACAAATGGAAACCTAAATTGGCAAGCAATGTGTCATCCCTTTTAAGACAAGTGTTGTCCATTGAAAGTGAAAAGAAAATAAAATAAAAGAAAGCAAATGGTTGCTCATTTTTTGTTACAAAAAGTGGTTCGGCCATTGAGAATTAGGAGTGGGAAGTAAGGTGCTTTTGATTTTTCTAAGGGTTAGGAAAAACTCTCGAGGAGTTGAGAGCATAAAAATACTTTATCTATTCTTCTTCTTCTTAGCCAACTATTCTACAAGATAAAAACAAGGATTCTATTTATGTCTCCGCTCTTCTAGAATATATATGACTGAAGGATTATACGAATGTGGATTAACCTCAACTTGTATGGTTCAATGCACCATTTTGTATTATCCATAATATGTATGTGGAGCATTGGTTATGGACTTACAGAAATGTTCCGTAAGTCAAAATAGGTGTAAACCTAGGGAGTCCCACTATATGAGGTCTACTCGTTGAGCACGTGGGTAGAGCACTAGATCGAATTGTTCAATCCGAAAAGTTTTCAAAAAATATAAATTTATTTTTGGGTCTCTCAGTAAATAGTTAAGGTTTAAGTGTTAAACCTAAGATTGTGCCGAGTGAGACTTGACAATTTTATCTACCTGGTGTACGCCTCAAATTGTGCCATTAATTTGTATGAATACTAAATTGGGCATTGGTGGATAGAGTTATGGAACAATTATTATTTCATAATATATTTAATTCGGCTATTTATTTATTTTTGGGTCTCTCATAAAATAGCTAAGGTTTAAGTGTTAAATTAAGATTGTACCAAGTGAGACTTGACACTTTTATCTACCTAATATATGTCTAAAATTATGCCAATATTTTGTGAAGGCATTAAATAGGGTATTGGTAGACAAAACTATCAAGAAAATGAAAGAGTTTGTTTCATTTTCTTAATCGGCCATTATGTTTGATAAATTGATTTATTGCATTATATTTTCCATTTGTTATTTTTTTTATTGGCCATGTAATAGTAAAATCAATCCAAATGAAAGCAAAATGCTTTTAAGCAAAGCATGGCAGTATACAATTGAAACAAATGTAATTTCAAATTGCAAAAATGTGCTATGCATTAACAAAAGCAAGATGTTGCAAATGGAATCAATTCCATTACTAAGAAAATATTATAGCAGTTACTGGCCAATAAATTTTGTTTTGTTATGCTCCGCCATTTCTTTTACACTTGTCTAACTATTGTCATTTTATTAGTGGTAATAGGCGACATTTTCACTATAAAAGGTCAAGCTAGTGTGAATTATGATGAGCTAAATTCATTTTGTATAAGAAACCAAATTCAATTGAAGTGGATTGAATTATTTTTGCTTTACAGAGGTTATGTGTTAACCTTAATAGTCCGAGATACAAAAATTTATAAGAAACAACTCTTGTTTCTTATAAATTTTTGTATCCCGGACTATTAAGGTCTTGTTTCAAATATTTCAAATTAAGAAGCTACTATTTTATCTTGAGGAAGCCCACCATATCTCCAACTAGAATTGTTCAAACCACGCTTTGAGGTTGAGTCCCTTAATCTCATTAGTGCAATGAGATTATTTTAATATATATTAATTTTGATGTATTGCGTGTGTGATATGCTATTATTAAATTATTTAAAATGTGTAAATCACTCCAATGCGAGGATCCTCTCCTATAAAACCATAAGGCAAGGATATTCCTGGATTTATATAAATTAAAAAAAAGGATGCACTAGAATTCGTAAAGAGATGTGAGAAGTGCCAAAAATATGCTACGCTCATCCATCTTCTAATCAGAGATCTAAATATGTTTTCTAGTCCATGGCCTTTCATATAATGAGGATTGGACATTTTAGAACCTTTACCTTTCATATAAAAAGGAAAGCAATTTGTACTCTTAGCAACTGACTATTTCATGAAATGAGTGAAAGCAAAGGCCTAGAGTAGCATCTTAAGAGCAAAAGTCAACAAAATCATATGGTAAAACATCATTACAAGTACGGGATGCTACAGATACTAGTCTTTGACAATAGAAATATTCATCAACTTAGTCGTCACTTGTTTTTTGGTAGCAAATTCAAGATGCAACAGAAGTTTTCTTCTCACAGTTATCCCCAGGGCAATGATCAAGTAGAAGGCACCAACAGAACTATTTTTACAATGTCATAGAAAAGATTAAAATGAAAGAAGGGAAGATAGTTGGAGGAACTTTTAGAAGTCTTCTAGGCATATAGAGTGAGGAAAAATAGGTTGATAGAATTGAATCACGAAGCACTTTCCTTAGCAAAGGACCTCACCCATGAAGCTTGAGACATCATAGCAATCGACACTATGATTTATAAGAAAATAATGAAAAAAAATAGTACAACAATGAAATTCAAAAAATAGAAATGAATGAAAATGATATAATTCTTAGGGAAGCAAATGACATTGAGGAAGAGCAGAACACTAGAAAAATGGCTAAAATATGGGAAGGGTCGTACAAAGTCATGAAGAAATTAGACCATAGAGCCTTCTTATTACAAAACAATAGAAGGGAAACAATCCCTACCTGCTGGAATATATCCACATTAAAAAATTTTACGTGTAAGAAACTTTTTTAATTCTTAAGTTTAAATTTAGCATATTATTCATAATGCAATAATAGACACACTTTTTTATAACTCTTATTCTCTCATCACAAAACTTTTCAATAGAAGGGGCGCATGACTATAAGCCTCTCTTCCTAAAAACTTATAGTATTAATGTGGCATATTATTCCATCTTGTATGCACACCGTTAAATTGGTTAGATCTCAACTGTCGATTGTATATAGCTACCAATATATAAAGGGGTGAACCTTAATTGTACAAACAATCTCATAGCTTGTAAGGGTGGGAACGGTTCCGTTTGGTCCAATTATTTTTCGAAATCAAACTGGACCACCAATTTTTTTTGTTCGATTTTTTGGCTATTTTTTATTTTTTATTTTAAATTCTGAGCTTTTTTTAATTCATTTGTCCAAATAATTTTGTGGATCATTTTAATTCATTTTTTTTTTTATTTTTTTCATTATATGTTACATAGCCACTAAATTTGTTCACATATATTATTTAAGTCTTTAAAAAATTAAGTTTACTAAATTATTATATATGACACGTTACATTATATCTTATATATTATACAATCAAAAAGATTTTTATTGCACGTTAAATAAGCCACTAAATTTGTTATATATTATTTAAGTATTTAAAAAATTAAGTTGACTAAATTAATATATTACATGTTACATTACATGTTATTTATTATATAATCAAAAATATTTTTATTACACATTACATAGACTACTAAATTTGTTCTTATGTGTTATATAAGTCTTTAAAAATTAAGTATACTAAATTATTATATATTCCGGTTTTGGGCTATTTTTAGTTTTTGTTCAATTTTTTATTTTAAATTGTAGGTTTTTTTAATTTATTTGTCTTAATAATTTAGTAAATTATTTTTTGACCTAATATTTTAGGCTATTTCATATTAATATAATTATAATTAGCTTAATTTGAAATAAATTTAAATTTTTTTTTAATAATAATATAATAATTTCTAACAATATCCATAAAATAAAATTCTCCTATTTAATGAAATTACATAAGGTTTTTTCAATTTTTAATTTTAATAGTGATTGAGTGAAATTGTGTGTGGGTAAATATATATTTATATTTTCAAACCCCTAATAATTTAGTACCACGTGGTAATATAATTAAAATTTACCCAAAAAAAATCAGTTTTTCGATTTAGTTATATTTTTGGGAAAATCCAACCAGAACCGAACCAGTTTTTTTGGCACCGAAACTGAATTGGCTAGTCCGGTTTGATTTTTTGGTTATCGATTTTTTTCCCCACCCTTAATAGCTTGTAATCTCTTCACTTATATAGAAAGTATTTTCTCAAACACTTTGTATGCTTATTTCTCTTATCTCTTCTTTGTGTAGTATTTTATAAGCTGCTTAGTGAGCAACGCATCTAAGACTGCATGATTCTCAAAAAAAGGTTTATGACATTTAGTATCAGAGCTAGCTTTAAAGAAAGATAGGGAAAGATACACCGACATCATAAGAGGTGACTGATGAGAGGGGTAAAGACCCTAAAGTTAAGAGGTATGGCAATGTACCTTGTGATAAGTCCATTAATCCAGGCCATGATCTAGGGAACAAGGTGAAAACGCTTTGTGGCACTATGGGAAAGGCAATTGATTGCCTTGGGAGGTGGAGTAGTAAGTGGAGAAGCTCGAGGTGGATCTCGACACTCTAATAGATGAGCTGTGCTCTCTTATTGACATATCCATTGAGAGTTACGCTGGTCGGCGGCAAGATTGGATCAAGACTTTTTAATAGAAGGTATACACCATTATGGTCAAGGTTCAAGTCCAAGTGTAGGAGTTGCATCAAGGGTTTGAAGCTATCAAAGAGAATGTAGTGATATACAAACAAGCACTAGTCAATGGAGCTGTTACTACTCAAGGGATGCCAAGAGTTTAGACTTCTAAGCTAAAGCAGTTCAACGGTAAAGGAAATGCCAATAAGCTTGCAACTACTTTTGGCAAATAAAAAAATACTTTGACACAATGGGTGTACGAGACAAAGACAAGGTAAACACTATGACCTTATATCTTTCTGATCATATAATTTTGTAATGGCATAGGAAAAGCAATGAGATACTTGTACCTACACCATCAACACATAGGCATATTTGCAATGGGAGCTGAAGTGTCAGTTTTATCTAAAGAACATAGCGCACAATACTTGAAAGTAATTAAAGAAATTGAAGCAAACCAAGTCCATTAACGAGTATGTAGATGAGTATTCCCTGTTGATGCTACAAATCCCTAACATGAACGAGGAGAACTTGCTGTTCAACTTCTTAGATGGGTTGCAAACATAGGCGTCTAATGAGTTGAAGCAAAGCAGAGTGACAAATATATCCGTTGCTCTTACATTGGTGGAAACACTCATAGATTACCACAAGGGTGACGTGAGGAAGTCCAAAAATTATAGACGCAATCACAACAAAGGTGGGGGCCCTAAGATGTTTCATCCTACGGAGGATGATGAGGAGTAAGGTAACCCATTCAAGTGGAAAAAGCATGAGCGTAATGGCTATAGACAAAAAATGAATTGCTTCCTTTGCGATGGGGATCATTAAGTTAAGGACTATACAAAGAAAAAAGCTTTTAATGCAATGGTTTCAGTATGCAAGGCCAGTGAGCATGGCCAAATGGATTGTTTCCAACTGCTTCACACTATGAAAGCCAGAGGTGCCATTGTACTAATAAGAAAGGCGCTTATGTATGTTAAAGCCTACATCAACTGTATAAAGACTCGAGGGCTGATAGATAGGGGTGTCATGCATAACTTTATTAAGCATGTAAAGGGAAAACATTTGGGACTTTACGTGAAAAAAGAGGAAGGATTCCTTAAGTCTATAAACCCTGCTGCCAAACTACTGGATAGGGCAGCTTAAGGGGTTAAAATCCACTTAGGAACTTGGTACGGATAGGTAAATTTCTCTGTGGCACCTCTTGATGATTTTAATATGGTGGTAGGTATAGAGTTCTTAAGGCGATACAACATGGTGCCACTTCCTTGACACAATTATGTGTGCATCATGGATGGGGACCTTACATGATACCAATGATAGATAAGCCCAAGGGTTGGCAATCTAAACTAAAAGCCAACACCAAACTCCTTTTCAACATAAAACTAATGGCAGTTGCTGAGCACAAATGAGAGACACATCTAGTGAAATGGAGCGAGGATAAGCTACCAACGTGGATTATGAAAATGCTCGAGGAGTAGAAAAGGGTCTAGCCAACTGTCATACTAAAAAGATTATTATAAAATTATGAGATTGAGCATAGAGAAAAGTTAGAGCTTGGGTTCATGCTTCCAACTATAATGTAGATACCTCAACCAGAGTTAGATAAGTTACGGATTAACTCAATGGGTTATTGGGTACGAGTATCATCCAACAACCTAATGCATCATATAGTGTGTATTTTTAGTACAAAAAGTGCGTTAAAGACAAACTTCGACATATTAAGCATAATGCAGAGGACTTGGTGATGGAGATGATACTTCCACCACAACACAAGTCAGCACGCCCATTTTACAATGGCCTTGATCGTGGGGATAAGGGGTCAAATCATGTTGCCAAAAGGGTTAGAAATATCTTGCATAAGGTGAGGATACCTTCGAGAGAACGTTTGCATCTGGTATTTCCCTAAAACTATTAAAAGTTATACTGCAAGGGTATGAAAGATGCAGAGCATGAGCCATAGAAACATGAACCTTTCAGGATTTTTACATTTAATGACAAAAAGGCATAACTTATCCATGACAGATGGATGGTGCAGAAGAGGAATCCACATTTGAGGCGTTAATACTTTTTTAAGTGGAAAGAATTGCCTGATAGAAGAGTACGCTTAAAATATGAGAGCGCACAATAGTAATCTGAAGAACGAGTTGCACAAGTTCCAACAAAGATCCGACGATGGCATCACATGAATTTAGTGGGGGAGAATATCACTTATCTTATTCAACTCATTTGAATATTGCATTTTACCAAAGTCTTAGAAGTAACATTTAATCAAAAAATTTATCACATATTAAACTAAAGTTCATCACGAGAAGCAACACTCAAAAAACAACAAAATCAACAAGTCAATTTTTTTTCATTAATAGCTACAAATATACAAAGTTTCTAAAATACAAAAATTACAAGGGAAGATCAAGCGTCCTCATTAAATGATTCCTTTAGGAGATCAATAACATAAAGATCCATCTTTAAAGGCCCTTCACTAGAAAAATCATAATTGATCTGCCAAGACTCATCATTGAAATGCCTCAATATTCAACCACAGTACCATCCATATCTTCATCAATGTTCCTTGGCAATTTATAGTAAGTGGTAAGATCACACCCAAACCAAAAGGCCTATTTGAAACTCCGAACAGATGCTATCATCTCACACTGAAATACATCATTAGCAGTATCAATCCTCATCTTCCATTAGCTCTCAAAAGCTTCCATCTCTAATTTAGAGAACAGCAACTTGCTTCCATCTCTAAGGGGAGTAAGACCCTCTACAGCTTATTATGATCCCCTCTTCAGTCTAGTACCAACACTAGAAAGCCAACTCCCACTTCTTATTTCTAGTTTCGTTCTGGATGGGAGAAGGGAATAAGACCTTTCAAATCAGTGTCTATATTAGTAAGCTCCTCTTCAAAAATGAAATTATATATGAGTCGGTACATGAAATTAGAAAAGGAAAACAATAAAGCCATAAGAAACACTTACTAATAGGAACAAAAGATTCTAAAAAATGATTGAAAAGAAACGTCTTAAGAATGATGTAAGTGGTCGATGGTGCCAACTTTGATCCCTGAATTAATAAATATATCCCATTGCAACCTCAATACCAACTACCTCCAGCACAGCTCCGAAGTCTAGAACCTAAAAAAAAAAGGCTCAAATCTTTGTCTCTTAAAAGCATAAGAAGCCAATGTACTTCTAAGTACAGTCTTAGACCCTCTCTTCTTTATTTTTTGAATCCTTAGTTTTCTTATCTATTGTCGCAATAGATATCAAATAAAACTAAAAGGAACTAATAAAAGTAAAGTTACCTTCTTCCCCATAAGCAAAGATGGCTATAAGAATGAAACTTCAGTATCAAGAACTGTAGAACTTTCTCTGATATGTGAGAAAGTTTGAGCCTAAATTATAACGAGATGTGCCTGAGAGGAAAAGATTAGGACAGAAGAAAGATCAACAATCAATGGCCTAGTAAATGGATCAAACACTCCTAAATGAAGTATTTACTTCATAAGGGTAACCAGGCCTTTTCCATTCCCCACTAATTACTACTGAACTCTTTTAAAACTTTTTCTTTTGTCTTTAAAATCAATGAATAGCCTCGTCTCACCTTTTGGGAACCAAAACTAATTTATTTTTTAGCAAAGCAAGTTGTATGTCAAAAAGACGATATACAATATAAATCCGTAGGGTGGTTGTATCATATGGTTTAATATGGTAATATTTTGAAGATAGTGAAATATATTTAGGTGAATTTTGAAAGGAGAGAGGCTGGTTACATGTAGAAATTTAAGAATTATGTGTGGAATTGGGAACTAAAAGCAAAGGAGATGCTTTTGGAATAAAGATAGTTCCCCAAGTTTTAGTCTTTAGTTCTTAGTAGAGGTCATCAATAAGGAGAGCCTAGATATCCACCCTCTTAGGAATGTGGATAACAAATTTCAACTTCTCTATAAAGAATGAGTTAATACTTCTGACAATTTTTTTTTTTATCTTTTATGGATAATAGAAATTTTAGGAAGGATTGCAAAGACAAAGATGAAATAGAGATTTAGAGTTTTTCAAAATCATAACTAAAAAATAAAAAAGGGAAAAGGAGCTGATGTGTTTTTATACTTAAGAGATATAATTGTCCACACGTCTATTCATAAAAATAAAAATATCACTATAATTGAAAAAGTCATGTCTAGAACAGAAACGCTTGAAAAAAGAGTAGGAATTTAAATAAAGGCATGTAGCACTTATTGGTTAGAAAGTTAAGGAGTGTGTCTCATAAACTTCTTGTATAAGAGATACACTACTTTACTTATGGGGGGATATCTATTCGACTGATTACTTAAACAGTCTAATCATCCTGCACTCTTATAATTTTTGTTTCTCACTCTCAAAAGAAAGCAGCTAATACCTTTAGTCAAAGAAAGTGGACCAAGTCCCTATAATAAGACGACTTATGTGATTCAGAGGCTTAAAATCTAAATCTAATAACCAACATATAGGTAACTCAACCTAAGAACTCATGAATTTCTTCAAATAGGTAAGAGGCTTCATAGAGAATTGGATACAAATCAAATTATGATTATTACTTCCATTCACATTATTATTTTTATGTTTTAGTAAAAAAAAGAGGCTTTTGAAATTGAATCCATCTAAAACAACACTATATATCGCCTAGAAGGAATATAATTGATATTGACTAAAGATTCATATTAATACATGCAAACTTTAAAAAGGAATTGAGATCATACGCTATAAACATACATGAATATTTGTTCATAATTTATTAAATTTATTCATAAGCAACTATAATCTATACAATAAATATTATAGTTCTACTTATTATTGCAAATACTCTTCTACACACTAACACTGCTTCTTTCTTACAAATTCTGATTTGGGCATTAAAATATTTTTTTTATGAGATGATGATGCGCATGTCTTTCTAACTTAAGAGTGTTCAATATTAAGCATTTCTATTTAACATGTTGGTATATCATCGGCTTTTGTTAATTGAAAGAGTATGCAAAGGCAAGTTGATAATTGATAATTAACATGAAGATTCCAAATTGAACATGAAGATTCCAAATCGAGAACTGTACTTTGATCTGATAAAAAGGATTATGGATGAAAACGGTGTTTCTCTCTCTTAACTTCTTAGTTTTTTAATATAAGTATTGAAATGATTTCTTTTATGGTATAGACTATTTTTATATGCAAACAAAGAACCAACTTTCCTAGTACTATTATGATTCGCTTTTTATTAAAATGACTGATAAAAAAAATAACTCTCTATTTACTAAATTAAAATTGATTTCTTTAGTACATTATACCTAATAATATATTAATATGAGTCATAAATATATATTATTTGAGGCACATAATTCTAATAAATTTAATACTCCCCGTTGCATTTCTTATCTGCTTTCCATGTAAGTAAGCCAAATTTCATCTGGATCATGAACTCCACATCGAATTTATATGCTTGCATGTTAATTTTCAACATGATAATTTCTCCATCATTATTTTCAATTTTTTCTTCAACTTGTGTGATATCTTGAAAGTCATTGAATGGTCAAGAAATGTTTTCTATTACATCAACAATTAGAATAAATATATTAGTTTTATTAATGTTTGTTATTATCAAAATCATGATTCTAAAACCTTAGTGTTAACACATTATTTTAATTAATTGACTTCTTCTTTTTTTTCCCTTATTTTATAGGGAAAAATTATGATGGTACAACACCAAATTATATTTATTATAGTCATTACACAATATTACAACATTTTAACAACAAATTTTTTCAAACACATTCTCTGTTTTTAAAACTCAGTACTTCCAACAATAGTTTACCGAACACATTGTTGCTTTCTTTTTTTTTTTTTTACGGCTGCTTGCTTCTTCAATATAGCAGTAGTAAAATATTTATAAGACCGAACAATACCAAACTAGCATTAATATAATTAGGCTTTTTTTTTTTAATTAAGTAATCTTTATTGTTTAATTTTATTTAAGATTTGAGTTTATTTATTCTGCCTATTAGGCCTTTTTTGTATAAAGTTATTCGTACCAAAATTAGGGAACTTTAGGCCACATGGGTGCAAAAGTTGAGACCCAAACCTTTTCTAAAATGTGCAAGCAAAGCAAATTCAATCAGATAGGATGTTGAGCTGTTGCAGAAAAGAATTTAATCCCTAACCCTAGAGAGAGGGAATCAGGAAAAATTAACTTTTCATTACACAAAAGCACAACAGAGCTTCATAGTTAAAGAAGCCCATTCAGATTAAACAAATTCTGGTCCAGCTCTGTACCTCACATTTCTGTGAAGTAAAAATAAATTTTAAGGAAAAAAGAAAAGAAAAAGAAGACGAAAGATACAACAATCAGATTGAACAAACTAAATGCTTATTCATTCACCACCTCAAATACAATTAATGTCAAGCAGTTGTTATTTATGCATGGCAACTGATGGCATTCTGATTGAGAAGAAAACCAGTGAAGAGATGTATGGACGGCAACATAACTTCTAAGCCAAGGAGGGGGTAAAATTCTTCCAAATGACCTCTCTTCCAAGACCCAGTTTTAAGTGATTGAGCCAAAAATTTGGGATATAATCAACAGCAATGGAATTTACACACGAACAAGGGTAAAAGACTAAACATGATTAGTCAAAGCTTGATGTGCGGCTCCATCTCCCTCGCAAGTAATCCTCTACTGAGATGGTCTGCTCGGTGCTGCTACCAGAAAGTGAATCATCATCCAAGTCTAGCAACGCGAGGGTAAGATGCGATTGTATATTAGTAGGGGATGCTTCCTCTTCCCCGTTGATGATATCGAGTTCCTCTGATGCACTCACTTGTTGCTTTGCCCACTTTGTGGCTTCCTCATCACTTTGAAGAAGCTTTAAAACCTGCCATGACCAATAAGCAAACGTGCATAGTAAAGGCATGAAAGCTAAAAACTAAAAGGAAAATTTCTTTTTCTATCGGAAAGATATCACACAAGGTTTATTTGAGGCCGAACTGTGGGTGCCCGTTTGATGCAAAGTGTTGCGGCTAAGACCATTCTCTCAATCTGATCATGATTAATATCAGAGTCTAAACTTGGATCTAGCAATTGGGAAATCTCGCCATCCTTCAAAATTGACTTCGCCTACGTATCATCATCAACCGTTATTACTATATATCAGACAAGGAACTTCAGAAGACAGCCTATCAGAATAACTGATGCTGAGGTTTAACCACAATTATAAACTTACCCACATAACGAGGCTCACTTGCGCCTTTGGACTTTCACTATTAATCGGCTTTCTACCAGAAAGAAGCTCCAAAAGTACAACGCCAAATGCATAGACATCAATTTTGTCACTGACTTTGCCATGCATGAAGTATTCTGGAGCCAAGTAACTGCAAAAGAAAGGGAATGGTACAGTAAAAATCTCATGGGAATAATGATCTGGGAAGGTTAAAGAATAAATTACGCACCCAAAGGTCCCCGCAACATCAGTGCAAGTTAGGTGGGATGAAGTTGATAACCAGCTAGCAAGTCCAAAATCAGAGAGCTGAAGAACCAAAAGAAGTGATAATGAGTATGAAAGCTTCAGCTGATGCCAAGAAGCAGCACAATGCAGAATATTAAACAGACAAAACCTGTGGTTCAAAATCATCCGATAGAAGAATATTAGAGGATTTCACATCCTTGTGGATCACCGGTTGGTCACAACTATTGTGTAGATAGTCCAGTGCCTCAGCTACACCCACAGCCACCTTGTATCTCTCCCTCCAACCAAATGCATTTCCATCTTTCTTATTACCTTTATCAGAAAGTACGCATTAAACAATAAGAACAGCATCAACAGAGTAAATAATACAACTATACGAGTTGATCTGATCCCAAGAGCAAGCATTCACAATGAAAAAGTATATACCATGCAAATTCTCTTCGAGGCTTCCCCTTGATAAAAAGTCATAAACCAAAAGTAAGTTATTGTCCTCAAAACAGAATCCAAATAATGAGATTATGTTCTTGTGGTGTAACACTGTAAGGATCTCGATCTCTGAAACAAATTCCTTAAACAAATCCTCAGACGGCTTCAAGATTTTCACAGCAAGTTCCTTGCCATCTGGAAGACACCCTCTATAAACGTGACTATGACCACCTTTACCGACCATATTTTCTGGAAATTATAATAGAACAGATAAAGGAATTATCAGATTCAACCAAATCAAGTTTCAACTCAAAACAAGTAATACCAAGGAAATAACACAGACCAGGCAGGAAATTTGATGTTGCTGAAAGAAGCTCCTGGTAACTGAACAAACTACATGTGGACGAGTATCTCTCATGTAAACCCTCCAACTCTTTAGGAAGGCCATTATAAGGGGAAAGAGGAGAGCAGGTGGCCTCGCGCTCAACAGGCACAATTGCACCGCTCTCTCCATCCAAGTTGGAATGATCTTCTTTTGTGCTAGCAGGATGACTCTGTTTATGATCAGGATAGACAACAGCAGAAGTATATCGGCTTGGTAGTCTCAGTACCCACTGGATCAAAGATGTCTTCTTCTCAGAAGGTTTCTCAGACTGATGTTGCTTGGGAAAAAACACCCGACGAAGGATTGGCCAACCAGGTCTTGACCTGGGCAATTCTCGAACAACAATGCATTTTGAATTTGAAATGGCCTTGCTGCTTGGAACAGGAACCAACAGCAACAAATTATCTACACTCTCATCCACAGCTGACTCTTCAAATAATTGTGTGCTAGAATCACAACTGGTACAATCCTTCTTTCGGTCTTTCCTCTTAAAACTGGAACCTGACTTTTGTAGGCACTGTTGACATTCTCTATTAGATTTCTCCTCCCCAGGAACAACATTTGCATCAGTCAGCACTTCAACATTCTTGCTCAGAGATCGAACAGGACTCTTGTGTTGACTATCGTCTGTTCAACCAACAAGCAGAACTATGAAACCAACCAAAACAACTTTAAAATAAAAAAAAAAAAAGAAATACAAGCCTTATTCTTCAATCAAAACAAACCCAGAAGAGGATTAAAATGACAACCTTGTGGATTACCAGTATCTGCATCAGTTGCTTCCCTCTGGAAAACAATTTTGCCATTATCAACAGCAAGAACCCAGAAATGTTTGGACAATTTTCTTGCACAATACTTGGCAACAGAGACCGATGAGCGGATTTTGTGATGAGTCTTAGTTGTCCCCACAATTACCTTAGCGGCATCATATGATTTCGCTTCCCTTACTAGAACTTTCTTCACTGATCTCCCTCTACACACTTTCAGCTTCAAATCGACCTAAACAAATTCACCCACTTTCATCAACCTTCCAAATCAAACCATATTTTACAAAATAAATAAATTAATAAGAAAACAAAACAAAACAAAACAAAAATAAAGGAAAAAAAAAACTCTATATTAAAACTCTCATATAAGTTGTTTGGTTTTCTCCATTTTGTCCCTCAGATACAGATACATCCTTAAATCAGGATCTGAGAAAGTCATAGAATATAATCATTATATTTTGGTAAATTAAATAAATAAACGGACTAACTAAATAAAAATGCGAAATTGAAACCTGCTTGAGATTGCAGAAACCTTCATAGACAGCTAGCATAGAATCAAAAGTCTTCACCAGAGACAAAAGCGAGCCTGTGTTCTCTACAAAAACAACCACAAATTTCACATTATTTACAACAAAAAAAAAAAACCTGAACAAAGAGACTGAAATCCTAACAATTACGAAAATGAAAATGTTACCAGTAATGGTGTCGAGAACGTGAAGAGCAATGACACGGTCACCAGGTTGCGCCACCTTCACCAACGCCCACGTCAACAACTCCTTACTCTCCCCATCGAACTTCACTCCCACCACCACTACTTTCCCCCCGTCACTCCCGCCCTCACCGTCACCGTACTTGCACTCTCCGATCAACTTCATTTTTCCCGTCGTTTTTTTCTTTTTTTCTTTTTTGGCTCTCTAGTCTCCCCAACTCTCACACCATATTGTGCTTCTTCTTGTTGAAGGGAAATGAACATGGAGCAGATCATTTTAGTGTGTTTTCTTTGTTTTTAACTGCTTTCGAGCAATGTTACGGTGTTGTCCAGTAATGGTACTAGGTTTAATCAGAACCGTTGGATTTGATGACTTTATAGCGTCGTGATGTGTGGATGCTGTTTGTTGGATTTACCAAAGAGGTCATAAAAGATGTGTCCAAAATTCAGAACTAGACTGCGAAAGAAAAGATAATAATTATATAGATTTTATCCTATTTTCACTTTATATATTTCCATAAATTCATGGATTATTATTAAAATTACTTCCTAATTTCCTTCACTAAAATCGATAACTTCTTTCTTTCAAAAAATCTAGTAACTTCTAATTGCCCAAAAATTCTTTATGGATTAGATTAATGTCATAATTTAAAATTATAAGACAAATTTTTAATAGTTATCTCTCTACATTTTCTATTAGATTAATTCAAAAAAATTATTTATAATTTTTATTTAAAAGATTTACTTTAAGATTTTTTAAAATGAAAAAAAAAATTAATACTGGAAAAAAAAATTAATATTGGGACAATTATTTTTTTTTTACTTTGTCACTTTAATTAACTTTACTCTCCCCACCATTGGAATAACTTTATTTTTATTAAAACATTTAAAAGAAATGAGTATTTTAAAATAATCTACTTTTTTTGAAGTGAGGCACAATTATACGCCCTGTCCTAAATTTTAGGCGGCCTTATCATAGAAATGGCCTAAACATCATAATTAAGGGAAATATTATATATGAATATGATGAGGCATTGAATATTTTTCTTTTTAATCAAATCTTTCTTCTTCTTTTGTTTTCAAGTCATGATCATGTCAATTAAAAAGAGAATTTATGAAGGCACATGTAGGTGCACTTTCATAAATTTTTTATTAAAAAAAAAATTGATTCAAGAACACGACTAGGATAATATTGAAGATTGGATGATAAAATAAATTACCATTTTTTAATTATAAAAAAACATATATTATCCAATCAACAACTCTCAAAACTACTAATTAAGATAAGTAGTAGTTAAAAAGATTAATATTTGCATCGTAAAAAAAAAAGATTAATATCTGCAAAAATAAAAATTAATTTAAATTTTAATAATTTAAATTTTAAATAATTTTTTTTTAAGTTACAAAAGGCTTAATTTATTTTTTTCTAAATTTTCCTTTAAGTAAAAATTCATTAAAAATATTATTATGTAAATAAATTTTCATATTAAATTATTTATAGACAGTTGAATATCTAAAACATAATTATTCTGCCACTTAAAAAATTTGTCAATTCATGATTATGTTTGTCAAGAACGTCATTGGTTAAAAAAATGTTGTAGAATAATTGATTAATTGTATCCTATTTCCCCCTCATGATAAAGATTTCATATTGTTGATAAAATTGGACATATTCCCACAGTTAATATATTAATTAATATGAATTGATATAATAATTATTACAAAACCTGTAACACAAATAAGCCTTTTTTTAATCAAACAACCTAAATTCTTGAATTAAATATATGATTAGAAATACCTTTAACAATGAAAATATTTAAATAATAAAATTAGTTATTTTATACAATTTAATTTTAATTTAGTTTCAATTCGGTCCGGGTGAAATTGAAAAACAATACACTTAAAATGTTTTTAAAAAAATTAAAAATTAAACTGAACAAAATCAAATCACTTCAATTTAATTTAGTTTTTTATACTTGAACTAATCAATTTTATTTAAATAAAATTGATAACTTTATTTAATTGAACTAAAATTGATAGCTTTCATTTCGGTCCCAAACCAAAATCAAATTCACCTACCTGTATTTTATAATGCACTTTATTCTTCAATTTTTTGAATGAGACTCAAAATTTCTTTTTTTTTTAAAACAAAAGCTCTCCTAATATTGTTATTTTACCAGGTAGTCCGAATTTTTACAAAAATTACTTATATTTATTTTTAAAAAAGAAATAAAAATACTTTAAATTTAAAATAGAGAAAAAATTCTTAAAATATGGGATTCTTCTTTTTTTTTATAAATTATTATAGTTTGAACACTTTTTATAAAAGAATTGTCAAATAAATACACTTTATTCTTCAACTTTTTAAACGACACTTAATTTTTTTTTATAAAAAAATAGCTCTTATAATATTGTTATTTTATTATGTAGTACGAATTTATTTTCGAGTTTTGATTCAATTCAATCCCAAATCAAGCCAAAATTAAATTCACCTATTCTTATTTTATAATGCACTTTATTCTTCAATTTTTTGAACGAGACTCAAATTTTTATTTTAAAAAAAAAAACTCTTATAATATTATTATTTTATTATGTAGTCCGAATTTTTGACAAAAATTGCTTATATTTAATTTTAAAAAAGAAATAAAAATACTGTAAATTAAAAATAGAGAAAATAAATTCTTAAAATATGAGAATCTCTTTTTATAAAGTATTATAGTTTGAACACTTTTATAGAAGAATTGTCAAACAAATACACTTTATTCTTTAATTTTTTTGAATGAGATTCAACTTTTTTTTAAAAAAAAATAGGTCTCATAATATTGTTATATTACTATGTAGTCCGAATTTTTAACAAAAATTACTTACATTTATTTAAATAAATAAATGATAAAAATACTTTAAAATTAAAATAGACAAAAAAAAATGAGTTCTTAAATTATGAGATTCTCTTTTCATAAAGTATTATAGTTTGAACACTTTTCATAGAAGAATTTTCAAACAAATATATTTTCATGGGGCACCTCGATGAAAGAAAGACCTACAAATGTAGCTTTTCTTCCATTACCATATTATATACTCATTTCTTTCTTTCCTTTTGACTTGGTAAATTACTAAATAGACTATATTACTTTAGTGATATCTAAGTCATTTAATTTTAAGATGAAGTTAATTAATATTATTAATTAAAAGAAAAGGACATTAGATGCCAAATATCTAGGTCATACTCATAGCAATGAAGAAAGCAAAGCTAATTAGAAAAGGAAGTTTGGGGCTATAATTTGATGTTTTTTGCTTAAAGTGAGACAATTCTCCTCAGTATATTTTTTTTTCTCTCATATATCTATTTATTATTTATTTTTGCCAGAATGATTTTAAATATTTTAGTATTGAACTTAATTATATATTAATATTAACAATGAATTTTTTTCTTTTAAGCTGATATTATAATTAAGGTGAAAAGATAAGTGACTCAAAACTTATAACTTAAAAATGTAAGTACGATGGGCTAATCACTAGGCTACCTTAATTTTCTTCAATAATAAATTATGTTATAAAGACGATATTATAACAAATTTTTTAGAAGTGTATATTTGTATGTGAAGCTAGAATTTAAAAGATAAAGAGGTCAAAATGTTAATGATAAAAAAAAGTTATATAATCAAAATTTCTATTATGAGAAGGTCACAGTGTTAAAGTTAGAATCTTACAGAACCGGAAAAAGAATTTTTTTTTTGTTTTCATAGATTAAAAATAATTTAGTTTTTTTTTTATATAATGGAGGGAGTTTTGAATTTAAGGTCTTCAATTCAATAGAGAAATATCATTCAAAAAATTATATAATCTAATTTTGTTTTTGTTGAATGAATATAACAATTTAAAAGAATTACATTGTGAAAGAATTTTTTTGAAGTATCTCGTATTTAGGGTCCTTTTTGTTTTAGAAAAATAAACTATTTGAAAACTTGTTTAATAAAACTATTTTATGAATTGATTTGAAAACATGTAAAATGTGAATTTTATGTCTTTCATTTTATTTTTGAAAAAATGAAAAATAACAAAAAAAATTGTTTTCTAAAAAATGCTAAATAAATATTGCATAAAATTTCTGTACTAATTTTTTTAACAAATTATTTTTATAAAATTAAAATTAACACTAGTGATGCGAATTTCTTGATAAAAACTGAATTTTTCGTTTATATATATATATATATATATAATAATTCTACCATCATATTTCATATCCAAAAATGTCAAATCAAATTTTGGTCCTCTATGTGACATCATTGACAAAGTCAAGATATAAAAAGAGTATGTATTCAACAATAATTTAAAAATAGCGTAACTTGCACTCAAGGACTTGTTTTAGAGATAAGCTTTGTGTACTTTTTATTTATTTATTAAAGTTAAAGGATTGATAGGTGATTTATTTCTTCCGTTTGTAGGAGTTTTTATTTTGATTGGAATGTATTTAAAATTATATATATTATTTTTAATAATTTTAATAATATAATTTAAATAAAGTATATCTAAAAAAATGTATATTATGAGAAATATAAAAATAAGTATATTTTATGTGTAAAAATAATGTACAAAGTTAAACTTTATATAAGTTTAAGATATATATAAAATAAAAAATAATATTTACATTAATAATTATATAAATATGGTAGGAGAATATTATGAAATTATTTTGAAATAATTTTTTAATATCCCCCCAAATTCAAGATGTTAAAGTAAAAGCAATAGTTACATTAATAATAATAATAATAATAATAATAATAATAATAATAATAATAATAATATATATATATAGTAAGGGATGAAATAATTTCTTAATACATTCCTTTCAAATTCAAGATGGCAAAATAGAAGTAAATTTGAGTTTAGAGACTAAAGTATAAAAGCAGCTAAAAAATAGAGATTTAGTAAAAATATCAACAGGTCATTCTTCAGATGTGATGAAGTGGAGCAAACTAATTCTTTAAAAAACGTGTTGTCAAACAAAATGATAATCTGTCTCAATATGCTTAGTTCGCTTATAAAATATTATTGTGAACGAGTTGAATAGCACTTTGATTGTTACAATAAAGATGTGTAGCGCCAGAGTGAATAATACTCATATCTCCAAGAAGTCATTAAAGACAAACAATCTCTTAGGTAGTATCAACAAGAGCACGATATTCAGCCTTAATACTAGAATAAGTAGTAGCTTTTTGTTTTTTTGTTTTCCATGAAAAAAGAGAATCTCCTAAAAAAGACAAAATTCAATAGTTAATCGTCGATTTATAAGATTAGATGCATAATCTACATCAACATAAGCCCGCAACATAAGAGGAGAGTGGACTACAAAATGGAGGCCATGAAAAAGTATACCTTAAGATAACGCAGAATATGAAGAACTGCTACAAAATGAGAGGTGCGAGAAGTAACCATAAATTACCTGACAACATGAACAACATAAGCAATATCTGGCCGAGTGACAGTAAGATATACCAAACTACCAACTAATTGGTGATAAAGAGTAACATCACTGAAGAGAGTACCATCAGAAGACTAGAGTTTAGTATTAAGCTCTAAGGGCGTAGAGGCAACCTTACTATCTGTCAAGCCAGCTCTAGCAAGTAGATCTGATACATATTTAGCTTGTGAGAGATAATATCCGGTAGAATTAAACAGTACTTCAAGTCCAAGAAAATTAAGGCTGCCAAAATCTTTTATTTCAAATTGTTGCTGTAGAAAGTTCTTGAAAGTGTATCAAGAAGATCATCACCTGTGATAATCATATCATTAACATAAAGAAGAAGGAGAATACAGCCTTGTGTTATTTTGCTAACAAAAAGAGCTGAGTCATAGGGACTAGACTGAAAACTATCCTAAAGAATAGTCCTACTAAAATTTACAAACCATGCACAAGGAACTTGTTCAAGACCATATAGAGCATGATGAAGTTTATAGACTTTTCCTAAAGGATATGGATAACTATAAGGAAACTTCATATATATTTCTTCAGTGAGATTACCATTAAGAAAAGTATTCTTGACATCTATCTGAAATAATGTTCAACCACAAACTGTAGCAACAATTAATAAACTCCGAACAGAAGTAAGCTTAGCAACTAGAGCAAATGTTTTTTCATAATCAATTTTATATTCTTGAGTAAAGTATTTGGCAACAAGATGGGCTTTATAATGCTTAATATATCTATCAGATTTGGTTTTAATCTTATACATCCATTTGCATCCAATTATAGTCTTATTAGATGGAAGAGTAATAAAATCTCAAGTTTATGACTTCTCAAGGACTTACAATTCTACTGCCATTACTTGCTGCCAAATAGGATTAGAACTAGTCTTGAAATAGGATTGAGGCTCATATAAAGAAATAATGGTACATAAATAGTGATAATCACAAAGTTTAACAAGAAGTTCTCTTACATGAGATGAACAACAATGAGAGAGTGTAGAAGAGGTCTCAGAGATGTCAAGAGCAGATCTTTCAGACGAGGTAGAAGGCTTAAAAGTAGGCGTCTTATCAGCAGATTCACCTGTATAAAACTCAGAAGAAGTATCTGTAGGTGAAATATCAAAAAAAAATTCAATAGAATTATTTATAAAAAATTATGAAACAGAAAGAAAATATTTTATGCTCAACAAATACTATATGACGAGAAACGTGAAGGTGGTTAGATATAAAATCCTAACACCTATAATCTTTATGTTCAATCTTGTATCTCAAGAAGCAATATAATCAAGTACGTGGCTCGAGTTTAGTGTGCTCGTGTTTTTAAAGTAGGACAAAGCAGATACAACCAAATACTTTGAGGAGATTATAATTAGGTAGAGTTCTATAAAGACGCTCATAAGGTGACTAATTATTTATAATAAGAGAAAGAACATGATTAATGGTCAAACAGCAGTTAAGACAACTTTTTCCCAAATGCATTCAAAACAAGCGGAAGAGATAAAAATAGCATATGTCTAAAATATATCTGTATTTATGTTCGGCTCTTCTATTTTACTGTGACGTACCAAGATAAGACCTTTAACACTATATTCCTGTAAGAAATTTAAAAAGTCGAAATCTCTATATTCAATAATACTATCAGTACGAAAAATAATGTGAAAAATATAAAAATAAATATATTTTACTATATAAAAATAATGTATAAACTTAGCCTTTATATAAACTTAAAATATATAAGAAACAATATTTACATTAATAATATATATAGTAAAAATGTATTAAAAAATTATTTAAACAATAATTTTTTAATATACTTGTTGTCTTTTAAAAAGTCTCATACTGATGTTATAATATAATTAATATAATCTAAAAATAATAATAACTTTGTGATTAGCACATTTTTCAACACTAGAGCTTTGTATTGTTTGGCCAACATTAGCATTCCAATATGGTTTCTTCCTAGAATCTTAGTAACCACAAAAGAAAAAAAAACATGAAAATTATTTAAAATATATTACAAAATCGTGTTACATCTGGGGTTATTTGGCTGACCATAGATTTGGCCATTCAAAGTTGCAATGGGACAACTACAAGGAGCGATTCATTGAGATGGGACTAGTATTTGATCATTTCCTTTTAATCTGGACGGTTTGTTCTTTTTGTTTACAACTTTAATTTTATTGTTTATTATTATATTTCATGTACTTTCGCCTGCTAAATTCGGTGATTAATATCTAATCAAAATGTTTGGCCACATCATGGGATTTTTGTAGATTTTCAATCTTCAAGCTTTTCATCAGTAATTAAAGAATATTTGTGGCACTGTCAAAAAACTTGAAGCTGTGAAGAGGATTTAAGGAAAAAAAATGATGGTTTGGTATAAAATGTCTGCTATTTTTTTTAAAAAAATGAAAAATTACCAGCACCTTTCTATTTTGTCAAATCATCTTCTAATTGCAACTATATAATTAGTTCCTATAAAGCATTAAGAATGTTGTTTTCTTACTATAACATTTAAAAGATTATCATTTTGTTTTATATTTCTATTTTAATTACCTATTAAACTCTTGTTTTTTAAAAAATAATAAATTATTTTCTTTTTGTTACTATTTTTGCTCCTAAAAAATGACCAATAACCCTCTAAAAAAATAATTAAGTAATTATAAAACATAAAAATTTCATAAATAAAAAAAACGAAACTAGTAATTTTTCTTTTTATATAACACATTCTACAGGTTTTGTTATATGTGTGAAATTACAACAGGACAAGTAAAGCATGCATTATAACTACTAAAGATTCAATAAAAGTAAGCTAAAAATAATTAAGGATCCCAGGATAATGACTCATAATATAAATTAGAGAATAATTATGTTGACCTTTGAGTTGCTGCGAACTGAAAGCAAAGAAAAAGCAGAATGACATAAATCCATTGGTATTTCCGAGGGAATGAAGGGTCATACATATTTTTTTGGTGCTCAACTCTGTAGTCAAATTTAAGCGGCTGTAGTTTTCACCATTGCAAGAGACAAGAAAGAAAAAAAAAAATAGCAGTTTTTGTTTTATTTTTTTAATTTATTTATATGTTTGAACTGTTGTTCACATCGAATGAGCTTTTTTTTTTTTAAATAAAAATTTGGATACCTTTTTCTTCATTCACGTCCCTTTCAATTATCAACATATGCCATCGTGTGTCCGAATTTTATGACACCCTACATCACATCCTTACTATTAAATTAATGGTTAAAATTAACAATTTAAAAGATAAAGTTATTATTTTACAAATTAAATTTAATTAAAAATTAAATTTATAATATTTGTATAAAAATATAAAAAATACTTTTCATTATTTTTATTAGTTTATTATTTAATTCAAAAAATTTAAATTATTATGTAAAGACCTAATATTAGAATTAAAAACAAGTCTTATCAGCTCTCTCACGTGAAACGTGAATCAGATTTTAAGGTTTAAGACGTGAATTAGATTTTAAAGTTTAAGACAGAATAAATTCTTTTTCCTAAAGACAAATAGAAATAAATTAAAAATATAACTAAAAACGAAAATATGAGACCTTAACTCTAGTACCATATTAAAAAACTAAAACTAAAGCTTTGATACTGTTTAGGGATGATTTTCGGCCAATGCCCTACCCTAAATGTGTGTAGAGTGTAGAGAAAGAAAAAATCGAGTTATTAGGCTTGTCACGGCCAAGAGTTGGGTTTGGGCCTCCGATAAGTTGAGAATTAATTACGACCTAGGCTGCCTTAGAGGACTTGAGAAACACAAGAAATACGATGTCAATGGTAGGTGCTGACGGGATGGTCGGCATCAACCCTCCGATGCTTAAGTTAAGAGGCAGTTCAGAGTTGAGTCTTCCCTAAGGTTTATGGCCCTAAAGAGATAGTATAGAAAAGGTAGAGAGATTTTTTTATATACTAGAATTGATGTCTTAATTCAAATTCTCTCTTACACTCATCCAAAATCTGAGATTAGCCTTGAGCATAAAGGGAGCCAGCCCAGCTTGGATATTAGCTTTTAAGGGCAACACGTGGTGCTATCAAGAACCATCCTTTTCATAAAGGCATTTTAAAGAATTAACTCATATAGGGGTATGTGGGTAGTTGTATCCTTCTAACATTTAGAGTGCTAGATATCTTCTTAACTAGGTGTTTTTAGAGCAGTTAGCTTAGTTAGGTGAGCCTAAGAACACTGAGTGATCACCAAACTTTATTCTTATGAGATCAGCGAATTCTATGTTGGTTCACCTTGACAACTACAGACAGCTCTGATCTGTATGTTACTAGGGAACAAGGGCCTAGTACTTGCTGATGTGAAGGCTTGCTATTGGCATTTTAGAGATTTTTCTCATTATACTTTATTTCTAAGTCTAGTGATAAACTGACGTGGCCCCAACTAGACCACTGGTGGACTCAATTGTGATATGGAAGAATTTAACTTTGCTGATGTGGCATGTGACTTGTCCATAATGTGTGTCCTTTAATAGTGGTACTGAGTGGTGACACTTATCCTAGCACGGATCTCACTCAATGACCTTTCTGGGCTAAGTTATAGAGGCCCATGTGTTTAAACTCGTACTTAGTCTGTTGAGGTAGTCTATTTTGAACTAGGCTACTCTATTTTGGGATACCTTTTTGAATTAATTATAAGGTAAACTTCATCACATCACTTTCAATTATCAATATACACCGTCGTACATTCGAATTTTATGACACCTTACTCACACCCATGCTATTAAATTTATGGTTAAAATTAATAATTTCAAGGGTAAAGTTATCATTTCACAAATTAAATTTTATAAAGTTTTTTAAAATATATAATATTTGTATAAAAAAAAATTCTCTTCTCTATTTTTGTTAGTTTACCACTTAACTAAAAAAGTTTAAGCTATTAGCTGAATATCCAATATTAGGATTAAAAATAATTCTTAATAACCCCTTAACGTGAAACGTGAATATAATTTTAAGGTCATATACATATTTAATTTCTATTCTTGGAGACCAAAACAAAAAACATTAACTAAAAACGAAGACGAGAGACTTTAGCATTGATCACTATATGATAAAAATTGAAATTAAAGCTATAATACTATTTAGGGATGATTTTCGACAAGGGGCATGCCTCAAATGTGTGAGGAGTGCAAGGAAAGAAAAAAAAAACTGAGTTATTAAGCTTGTCGATGCCAAAAGTTGGATTTGGGCCTCTGATAAGCTGAGGATCAGTTGCGAGTTAGGCTGCCTTAGGGGACTAGAGAGACACAAGAAACACGAGGTCAATAACAAGCGCCGATAGGATAACCAACAATAACCCTTTGGCACTTAAGTTAGGAGACAGTTTAGTTGTGAGTCTTTCCTAAGGTTTATGGCCCTAGAGAGAGAGAGTATAAAAAAGGTAAAAGAGTTTTTTTTTTAACTAGAATTGGTGACTTAGTTCAAATTCTTCTCTCCCACTCATTCAAAATTAGAGATTAGTCTCAATGGTGACATATGGCGCTATCAATTAAAGAACTATATCTTTCATGAGCGATATTTTAGATAACTAACTCAGATAAGGGCATGTGGGTAATTATGTCCCTTTAATGTCTAGAGAACTAGTTATCTTTCTAATTGGATGATTTTAAAGTAGTTAATTTGGTTAGGTGAGCTTAGGAACATTGAGTGGTCACCAGACTTTGTTCCCATAAGATCAGTGTGCTGGTTCACCCTGACAACTCCAGACAGCTTTGGTCCGTGTGTCAGTAAGGGATAAGGGCCTAGTACTTACTGACGTGAAGGCTTGTCATTGATTTTTTAGAGATTTTTCTCATTACACTTTATTTTTAGGTCCAATGATTAACTGACGTGACTCCAGCTAGACCACTAGTAGAACTCAATGGTAATTTGGAAGAATTGAACTTTGCTGACGTGGTATGTGACTTATCCATAATGATGTATCCTCTAATAGTAATACTACATGGTGACACGTGTCTTAGCACAAGTCCCACTTAATGACATTTCTGGGCTGAGTTATAAAGGCCCATGTGTCTAGACTCATACTCAATGTATTGAGGTAATCTATTTTGAACTGGGTTACTCATAAAGGAAATTGGGCCTGAGGGCTAAGTTAGGCCTTTGTGAATGGGCCAAGTGTCACCTAATTTTTTCTCCATCAGATATCATTTTAGATTGTCACTTAACCTAAAACTTTAAGGTAAAGGACTAATAGTAGTATTAAAGACAAATCTTAATAATTTTATAATAATTTTTTTACCCTTCTCTCTTTTTATTTATTTCTCTTAATTTTAGTCCATAGTCAAATCCATATCGTCATAGTTCTAAAATAATAATAAAAAATTAAATCTTAAATATGGTGGCAAGGTGGTGCACAACCATCATAATGGCCTTAAACAAAGGCATAAGTCTTGGCAATGGTTAAACAAAGCCACACACGACTTAGCAATGGTTGCATAATGCCTTACAATGGTTGTACAAGGCCATTGGACAACCATGTACACCTATTTTTATAATGGTTGCTTCTCTCTATATATTATTTTGTTTTCTCTTATTGGTTGAAATCCTTATTCTAATTGTTTTGTGTAAATGAAACATTTTGTTTAATTGAAATCCTAGTTGAAACAATGTAGGTTTTGATTTGTTGTGATGCTACTCTTAAAGATTAATTTGGCTTCTTTTTTTTTATTAATTTTAATTTGTAAGAACAAAATTTTTGTTAGAATTAATTTGTAAAAGATATTTATATAGTTTTATAGTTTTGAGTTATAGAGAAAGTAAAAGATAATAAAGAGTTATTTTATATATTGTTTCAATATATTTTATAAACCAAAAGTGCAAGTAATGCAAAGCAAGGAAAATTTTGATTGATTGGGCCTATTGGTGCCAAGAGTTAGGTTTGGATCTCTGATTTGGTGGTGTCAAGATTGAGACTAAGTGAGAATCGAGCTGAGGATTAGTTGTGAGTTAAGCTATCTTAAGAGACTTGAAGAACACAAGAAACACGAGGTTAGTGGCAAGTGCTAGCGGGGTGGCCTTCGATGGTACTCCAACGCTCAAGTCAAACGGTGACTCAATGCTAATTTTATCCCTAGGATTTTCACTCCCTAAAGAAAATGTAGAATTTAGAAAGAAGATTGTAAGAGTTTTTCTCTTACTAAAATTGTTATCTTAATTGTCATCTACTTTTATCTCCATTCAAAATTAGAGATAAACCTTGAACAGAGAGGGAATTAACCTATAGATTATCTCTCAAGGGCAACACGTGGCGATATTCAATTAAAGAACCATATCTTTCATGAGGAGCATTTTGGAGAACTAACTCGAATGGTGTATGTGGGTAATTATGCCTCTCTAACATTTGGAGTATTAGGTATCTTCTTAATTGGGTGCTTTTGGAGTAGCCAACTTTGTTAAGTGAGCTGTGAATACTTAGTGGGTAGTAGGCCTTACCCCACTGAACTCAACAGATTCAGTACTAGATCATCCCAACAACTCATATAGCTCTGATCTATGTGTCAGTATGGAACATAGACCTAATACTTATTGACGTTGAGACTTGTCATTGGCTCTTTGGAGATTTTTCTCATTAAACCTTATCTTTAAGCTAATCTTTGAATGATGTGGCTCCAGTTGGATCACTGAGAGGATCTGATAGTGATGTGGTAAGGACTAAACTCTACTAATGTGTATACCCTTTGGTGGGTTTGAGGATGATGTGACAAGTAACTTGGCCATAAATACTATATCATTTGATGAAGGTATTGAGTGCTAATGTGTGTCACTGTGTGGATCCCACTCGATGAATTTTTTAAACTGAGTTATAAAGGTTCATGTATTAGAATTCGTGCTCAACTTATTGAAGTAGTCTATTTTAGAACCCAGCTACTCATAAAGGAAGTTGAGCCTAAAAGCTTAATTGGACTTTTGTAATTAAACCGAGTATCACCTAGTTTGTTTTTCAACAAATATATTTTATTTTACATAGTTAAAGGGTATTTTTTTCTATTTACATTTTTTTTTTAACACAGAGTAAAGATATTTTTTTTATAATTAGTTATCGATTTTAATGGTCAAATATAATAGAATGTGCACATAAGAGGCAGAATAAAAGATGTCATAACTCATATATGATATTTGTTTATAATTGAAGGGGATGAAACGAAGTATACCCCTAATTTTATAAATCTCTAATTAAGTCAAATGTTTATGCAACAATTTTAAATATTTGCACTGAAAAAAATGTGATGTATGCACTAAAAGGGATGAAATCTAATTGCAAGTGAGGAAACTTATGATCTCATAAATGACTGTTATTAAAATACTTAAATAGTTAAATTCACATTCGAAATCTATACTCTTACGTATCTTTATTACAAACTCAAATTCATGGATCCTAGCAAGTTTGACCTATTCTTTCGAAATTGCATTTTCTAGGTTGGATGGCTAGAGAATATGTCAAAAAGCATAATGATTTTTGAAGTGGAAATGGAATCCATTGACAATTCAGAAAAAGTTGACCTGAATGTAGACCATGCAAAGAGGCTAGAGCCGACCCAACACGTGCTCGACAATTTTAAGACCATTCCTTTTATATGCTGCCATTAGAGTTGGCAATTTTATCCCATCGTCACCAACCCAATAGGTTAAGGTTTGAAAGTTTTTCGATCATGAATTACATTAGTTATGTATGAGTGACTCCTTGGTATAGGAGTTGTGTTTGGTATATCATGTCTTTAGCTCACCGACTCCTTTAGTGACCCTTTATTAATCGGGCAGGCAAGTTGGTATTTAATAATAAAAATAAAATTTGAATTTGAAAAAAAAATATTTGGGTCAAATTTGATCAAGTCCGTTGAGACCACTCCAAACAGTAAAAAAATTTGTTAAATGCAAATAGAACTAAACTGTCAGGCCTAATGATGCTAAAAGTTCAGCTTGGATGGAATTCTGAGCTATATAAGAATTAAGATTGAGTAGAAAACTTGCCAGAAACTGATAAAATATGGAGTTGCACAATAGTCCTATGAAACACAAAAAATTGGGTCAGGGCACCAGAAAATTATAATCTAACCTTAACCAAATACAATCTAACAATCTGTTTTGCTACCTCTACTTCCCACGCACTAAACATAATTTTAATCGATTCACTGTAAACAACTTGACTCCTTGCCTCTTTCTGTGGTTCTTGTGTAAACAAAGAGTCAATCTGATGGCGATGGCTATTTATTGCATGGCTTAACCAAATTTTTGGAAAACATATCTGTTGGAATTATATCAAAATCATCATAACGTTATTCTTAATTAAAGTAAAATTAGTCTATTGTCTAAATAATATTGTTAGAGGTTTATTTGTCTTGAATTCTATTAGAATATTATTTGTTTGAGTTTGTATATATAGTGCAAATGCGGATATTTATTTTTTTAACTAAAATTTAATGTTGGATTTTAGTTAAAACAAAGAACGTTAGAAAGTTATAGACATCCACACCTAAGAAACATATATAATATTCATTCTTTTGTGTGTAATGCCGTAGTTTATTAAGATGTGATAGTCAATGTTTGCTAATGGAAGGCAATCTCGTATCAGTATCACACTAGCAGGCATTGACCTGCAATGAAGCAACAAAGTAACACATTCTAGACTTGGCTAGGTTAAGGAAGTTGAAGATTATCATAGAGAATTGATTTTATATCTTTTCTTATTATATTATAATTCCTTTTCTTTGTGGTTTTGTAGAAATATTATAAATTATAGAATTATTATTGTTAATATCAAGAATACCCATAAGTTTAAGAAATAGGTAGTAATGTACAGTTATTAGGAGAGTTAAAACTAACATATTTTATGTTAGAGTAATCAAATGATTCAATTGCCTCTATACACATTGAAAGGTATGATATGATAATTATACCAGTGCATAACTTATGAGAAGATCCATTTTTATACTCATTAGTGCCCTTCACTACTAGCTTCGCCCTCTAAAAGAGCGATACCAAGACCTTCACCACTCCCACTTCTTAGGGTGGCCGCTTGTTGGGTTGTACCTTTTGCTTTCAGGATTTTGCCTGTAAATTCACCTACGTCACGGGTTATTCTGGCATAAAGCTCAAGTGCACTTCAAAACCCAATTGAAAGTGAACTTCTTTGGCATAAATCCTCTATCAACTATTTTCAATCAACAATTTCTAGCCACCAACAAGTTATCTAATATATTCCTCACAAATATCGCACTAATTAAAATATTGTAAGTATACAAATTTGACGAGTAATCTCTACTACCATCTTCTCAAACAACTTTAAACCTTTTCAATTTCACATTTCAAGCTCTCTTAATCTCACCTACAACTCCAAAGTCATTGTTAGAGATAATATTTGAAAATTAGAAAGCACCCATAGTGGGATGATTCATCTTTCACCAATGGAGCATACATAATTTGTTTCACTAATTAAGTGGGATGACTCATCCAATATATACCTAATTTGATCTTAATTGGTCATTATCTTTTACTAGCCAAATCACTAAGTATGGTTTCTTGTAAGTAGCATGAAAAAATAAGGGAGTTATTTGTGAAAGTTTAGAAGCCATAGAGTGTGTGAGAGCTTAGAGTTTTGGCCAATCAACATAGAAGTTCTTACAATATGAATTGAGGAAACTTTTTACTTGTGATTGTTCTCTGACCAAAAGGAAAGTACTGAAACAAATCCGATCAATTTTGACTTTGAAAGCTTTTGCATTAACATTTGAGTATGTTGCTATTCTTTGCTATTTCCTTCATTGGTATCAGAGCCATATGGATTTGTGTTTTATTTCAGAAAATTTTCATTATTATCTTAAAAATTGAAATTGAGCTTATTAATGACATAATTCATTTTAGTTAATATTTAACATATATTTCTGGTTTTATGAGATATAATGCATGTATAATATATTTCTAAAGCTTTGAGTTGCTTTGAAATAACATGAAAAGTTAAAGAATCAAAACCCTAGCATAAAACCTAAAACTTTATTTTAATCATAACTTTTGTTATAGTGATTCATTATTTACGATATTAGTATCATTGGAAAGAGCTTGAAACAAGTTTTCTAACGGTATATTATTTGTCAAATGTGGACTTCAATTAAGAGAGAACGAGCCATTTTATTTTTTGGTTTGAAAATAGAGTGTTAGGGTTTGGAGGTTGAAGATGATAAACACTGTTCATCTGAGTCTCACTCTTCAAACCGAAGAGTGCGGCCTACTCTATACTCTAACCATAAAATCGAGCATACCAATACACTCAGCACATAATATGTAACATATTGATCGAAATGTGGTCGTAGGCCTATGCATGTTTTGCACCCACCTCCCCAAGGCAAGTGTACAAGCGCGACATTGTGCAGCGCATGTTTCACTCTTTATTTTGGCATGTGTAGCCCATACACCGCATTACCAGACTCATGTTTCGGCGTCATTTACGGCGAATGATTTATAATTTTATTTATTTTTATTTTATGATCTAAAATTAATTTTGTAAATCATTAATATTTTTATTTAATTATATTATAGAAAATAATTAAAAAAATCAACATAAAATATTATTAGACAGTTTAAAAATTCTGAAAAATATTTTTAATATTTTATGGAATGTGCTTGAAGGTGTTGTGCTCCAGTGGGAGCAAAATAAATTTATTTATGATACGTACTCTCTCAATTAATTTTATGACAATACTATCTCTATTGTTTTGCTTTATGTTGATGAATATTACAATAGAGAATTTTCTTTTTGGAATGAATCACATTAAATAAAAGGGGTTATAGACAATATATGAATATTTTAGAGAAATATTTTATGAATATTATCTTTTACATTATGTTCATTTATTATTTATGCTAATGAAGATGATTAATGAAGCATATGTGATATGCATGATTTATATATATTTTGCAACATTGTTCATATATACATATAATATTTTTTCAAGTTAAAGTTCTATTTTGTTAAAATTCTTAGGGAATAAACAAACAGAACTAGTATTTTGTGTAATAAACTTGAACAATGATAAAGTAAGCTATCATGTGTTTTTATTTTTGTGATTGTGGAAAAATAAATAAATGTGTGTAAATGATATTATTCCAACATCTTATTAATGTCTCTAAAGAAATGGCAACTATAAAAAATATTGTGGCCGAATTAAACAAAGGAGAAAGCTAAACGGTGATAACTATGATATATGGCACCATAAAATTCAGTATGTTCTTAAAGAGTAAGAGACTTTTGAAGCTATTTTCAACACCATGATTGAGCCACCTTATAAAAATACTGCTCAATATAAGAGAGATCATGAGGCTTATCAAGCATGAAAAAGAAAAAATAGCAATGCTCGCATTATATTGTTGAGCAGTATGCAAGATGACCTCTTGTGTGAGTCTGAGGAGTATGAGACTGCTCAAGGGATGTGGCTTTCCCTAAAAGACAAGTTTAAAGGTACTATCAACACCAAACTTAGAAGGCTTACTATTAAATTTGACTCTCATAGAAAGTACCAAGATCGTATAATGAGGTAGCATCTAAGAGAGATGTCGAATATGATTCAAGAGCTAAGAAATGTTAGATATATACTGATTGATGAGCAGCAAGTGCAATAGGTCATTTGATCTCTTTTTGATAGTTGGGAGCATATAAGAGTTAACATGACGCATAATGATAGCATCAAAACTTTTAATGATATACAAGTCATCTTGAATTAAAAGAAGAGCACCTAAAGGTTGTTAATGCTTTTCCTCAATTATATATGACAAATTTCAACTTGTGCAAAGCTTTGGGTTTTAAGCACAAAAGAAGAGGCAAGGCCTTTCATAAAAAGAAGGGATCTATTTCAGCACAAAAAAAAGTCCATTATCGGAAATCGCAATAGAGAAAATCGTGCAAATAAAAGGAAAGACAAAACTAAGATGAGTTACTACAATTGTGGCAAACTTGTCCATTTCGCTCGTGAATGCACTGAGCTGAAAAAGGTGCAAAAATACTCTACACATTTGTCTTATAGTTATGTGATCAGTTTTACATTTATGATTAAATCTCGTCATTTATAGACTATAAATTCAAGAGTAACAGACCATATAGCTAAAGATCAAAGAGCTTTTAGGGAGTATCGTCAGGTTAGTTAAGGGACTAAATGGATATACGTGTGGCACAATTCAAGAGTTTAAGCGAAGAGAATTGACACCTATAAACTAGAGTTACGTGGTGGTCGAAGTCTTTTTCTCTATGATGTTTTATATGCTCCAGAAATTTGACAAAACTTAGTTTCTGTCTTAGCCCTTCTTAGATTGGGATAAAATTTAAATTTCTATGGTGTTGGTTTAAAAATCTCATATAATTCAGATTTAATTGGCACTGGTTATTTGTTGGATGGTTTTGGATACCATTATTGATAATAGTTATTTTTTATATGATACATCTTCTGACGTGGATGTTAATATTTGGCATGCCAGATTTAGTCATATAAGACAAGATAAAATGAACAAATTAGCTTGAGAGGGCTTATTAGGCTCTCTTACTAAGATTAATTTGCCTATATATAAAAATTGTTTAATACGAAAAATAACTCGAAAATCATTTGGCAAAAGAATTAGAGCTGAATATCCTTTGCAATTGGTCCACTCAGACATCTGTGGTCCAATAAGTGTGAAGGTTAGACATGGAGCCTTATATTTTATCACATTCATTGATGACTTCTCGCGTTTCGATTATGTCTATTTGATCTCTAAAAAATTTGAAGCATTAGATTGCTTTAGATCATCTTTAAATAGGTTGAGAATCAATTAGACAAAAGAGTTAAAGTTCTAAGAACTGACCGATGATGTGAATATCTTTCTAAATAGTTTAAGGAACTATAAAATAAAAAAGGTATAAAGAGGCATTTAACTATTCCTTGGACTTCGTAACAAAATGGTGTAGCAAAAAAAAGGAATAAAACATTACTCAAAATAATTAGGTATATGATGACGCAAGCAAATCTCCCAATGTTATACTATAGAGATGTGTTATTGACTGCAGCCTATATACTTAATCAAGTTTCAAGTAAATCGATTAGTTCTACACTATATAAGCTATGAAGGGGTAGGAAACCTAACCTGACTCATTTGCGACCATAGGGGTCAGTAGCATACATTTATGACCTATCACATAAACATGAAAAATTGGGTATAAGATAGAAGAAATGTATCTTTATAAGATACCCTGAACACTCCAAAGGGTATGTGTTCATATGTGAACGTGAAGATGGAACAATAATTGAACTTGAATCACGAGATGTTACCTTTTTTGAAAATAAATTTTCTAGTATTTAAGAAGTAGACATGGACATTCAATTATATGAATTGGATGATCCACATGATATTGTCACTTCTGACACAAATTGAGAAGGACTCATATTTACCTAGTCCTAATAGGAGTCAACTACTTCTAGAAATGACTTCACAATCAATTTGACGAAGCAATCGTATACATATACCACATCGTTGTTTTGAGATTGAAGGAAAAATATTTATGGTTGCTTTACATGATAGTGGTGAGCCAATAAACTTTAATAAGGCTATCACATCACATACTAAGGAATTATGGATAAAAGCAATGGATAATAAAATTAAGTCTATAAAGTTAAACTATGTCTGGGACTTGGTTGATTTACTGCCTAATGGAAGAGCCATTAGAAACAAATGAATTCTATGTGTCAAATGCAAGGCAGATAACATAATTGAAAGATACAATGAGTGCTTAGTAAAAAAAGCTATACTCATCAATAGGGTATAGACTATAAGGAAATATTTTCTTTTGTGGTTAGGTTTGCCTCAATTCGTTTGATTTTAGCCATTATTACACATATTAACCTATAATTACATCAAATGGATGTTAAAACTGTATTTTTTAATGGAGAATTGGAGGGGGAAATATATATGTAACAACTAGAAGGTTATGTAACCAAAGGCCAAGAGCGCAAAATTTGCAAGCTCAAAAAGTCTATATATAGGCTGAAGCAATCCTTTAGACACTGGTATTTTAAGTTCCATAAAATTGTTATATATTATGGTTTTACAATGACCGAAGAAGACCATTGTGTGTATATTAAAAGGTCAAAAGATAATTTTGTTATCTTATCTTTATATGTGGACGATATTTTGTTGGTTGGAAATAATAAAGAGTTTATCACTAGTATTAAAGAATGGTTATACTCTAATTTTGAGATGAAAGATATGAGCGAAGCAGCCTACATCTTAAGAGTTAAGATTCATAGGGATCGTTTAAGAAGACTTTTAACTTTGTCACAAGAGCATACATTAGAAAGATTCTTGAAAAGTTCAAAATGACAGATTGTAAGCCTATGGACACTCTTATTGTAAAAGAACAAACTCTTAGCCTTGATATATGCCTTAAGACTTTTGAAGAACAAGATTTAATGGCACGAGTTCTGTTCTCTAAAACTGTTGGGAGCCTTATGTACGCTATAATGTGTATAAGACCAGATATTTGTTATGTTGTGAGATTGGTAAGCAAATATCAATTAAATCCTGGACGTAAACATTGGATTGCAGTTAAGAGGATTTTGGCATACTTGAAAGGTACTGCTGATTACTCATATGGTATCAAGAGGTGATTTTCGATTAATTGGCTATATAGAAGCCGATTAAGGAGGCAATCTTGATAAGAGAAAATCAACCTCAGGATATGTATTAGTCATGGCTACATATCTTAAAGTAGCAAAAAGTAGACATGTACATCTATATCAATAATTGAAGCTAAATATGAAGCATGTTCAGCTACTATACAAGAAGTTGTTTGACTTAAACATTTTATAGAAGATCTCGAGATCGTCATGGTTGCCTCTCGACCAGTGACTTTATATTGTAATAGCTAAGCAGCCATATCCTTTACAAAAAATTCCAAATATAATAGTAAATCAAAACACATAGAGACCAAGTATAATTTTAGGAGAGATATTGTGGCACGTAAAGAGATGTCAGTATAATATATATCTACACATTTGATGATAGCAGACCCATTTATCAAAATCATGATTAGAGATATTTTTATCTCACATACACATGCTTTAGGTCTGCAAAGATTGTAAAAAATAAATTGTATTCAATGAAATACTTTTTTGTATTAGACATTTTATGTATTATAAATTTTTTTATTGGCATAATTACACATTTTTGAAAATATGTCATCAGATTTTGATCGGCTTTCTTACACGCGCCTTAGTTGCTAGAGAAGCAAGCTGAGATGAGATATTAATGAAAAGAATAAAAAAAGATTTATTCTTGCGGAGCTAATATTCATTAAATGTCGCATTGACTGGGTTATAATAGAGTTCATTTTAATAAGTATTGAGCCGACCATAACATACCCCACTATCATAAAAACTTGATTAAGTCAAATGTGAGTTTTGTGATTTGGCGCTTCATAAAAAGTGAGCTTATCAAGACTCAGGTTAGGAGCCAGAGTGGCGATTGAACTAAAATCTGTACAATGAACTTGTAAGACATGTTTTGTAGAAGAAAATTCACTGTAGAACGTGAATCATAGCACGTGTAATTTAATGACCAACTAAAGAAAAATGAGTGAATGGATCCCTACTTTCTCATTGTATAAGTTCTTTTTAGGTAAATCTTAACCTCAACTAGTATCTTTATTACCGTCAACTATATTTTGAAGTGAGAATTGATGTTAGCTACTTTAGCATGTTTTCTATGACTATGATATATTCGATCTATGGAATATGACTAGGAAAACAATTCATCTGAATCTAAAAAATATGAGTTAAATGAAAATATTTGTTTTCTTGCATCTAACTTATGTATTCATTGGTCAACCAATTGTACAATCCCTAAAAGGATGAATACAATTATGAATACATAAAGTGCACGAGGTTGAGCATAGCTATTATCGAGAGATTGAGTAGGCTTAAACTAATGTAATAAAATTAAATCTGGGACACGAGATAGACAAAATAATTAATAAATCTCTTGTACATGATTACAATTGAAATTTTTTATTAACTCATACTTTTATGATATTTATTCATAGGTAACACATTGCATTTGCCTATATAAGTTCTATGTTTAAGATTGATGGCCTAAGAAACTGTCATTACTCTGTTACACACTATCATCCCATTATATATAAGTGAGAAATGTTGGAGAAAATATTTAAAAATTAAAAAGCACCCATGGTGGAATGATTTATCTTTCACCAATAGAGCATAAATAATTTGTTTCACTAATTAAGTGGAATGACTCATCTAATATATACCTGATTTAATCTTAATTAGTCATCATCTTTTACTATCCAAATCACTATATAAACATACTTTCTTTGTAAATACGTAGTATACAAAAATAAGTGAGTTATTTGTGAAAATTTAAAAATCATAGAGTGTGTGAGAGCTAAGAGTTTTGGCCAATCAACACAAAGATTTTTCAACGTGAATTGAGAGAACTTTCCACTTGTGGAAAGTTCTCCGACCAAAACACAAATTCGATCAATTCTGACTTCAAAAGTTTCCGCATCAACATCAAGGCATGCTGGTATTCTTTGCTATTTCCTTCAGCTATTAACCACAATAGTGTAAGTAACAACCTCAATTTCAACTTTCCTCTTCATCTCCAAAAAGAACCTTCAAGCTTCCTCAATTTAACCAACTCTAAGATAATTGTTTGACATTTGACATGTTCTCGATGTTACTAAACTCCTGTGGCGACACTTCTCCATATCCCAATGGCCAAATTTCTCATCAACACATTTAGCTGATAAAAGTTTTGGGTAAATTCGAAAGCAATCAAATTTTTAGAAACGAGTTAAAATGGGTGTGGGTTTGAATGCATTTGTGTTTGGGACAAATAAAAATGAAAATGAAGGGGTGTTTGTATTTGAAACTAGTAATAATGATAGTTATGATAAATTGAAGGCAGAGGAGGATTTGAGAAAGTTAAAAATTGATGGTAATGAAAATGTTATTGCAAGTGTAAATGATGGTGGTAAGTTTGTTTTTAAGAGTGGTGAGTGACCCGACAAAACCCAAATCCCATGAAGAAGAAACTGAATGTTAAAGTTGTATTATAGACCTATAAACCCATGGTGACTGACCCGACTAAACCCAAATCCCATGAAGCCATGGATTCACCACCAAACTCGAGGAACAACCCAACAAGTATTATTTCAAATTCTCTAAATTCAATACCCACAACACGAACAACCCGAACAATAAACCACCAAGCCCGCAAAAAAAAGCTCCGCAAGATAAGTTCAGTGGCAGTAATTACCATTTTCATCGAAGGCTTCCTAATTATTGCAACAATCACCATTCCACCCAACCAAGCGACCTCATCCTTAATCTCGTCCCTCGATACAATATCCACCAAGAAATCGAAAATATCAATCTGAGTAATCACGACAGTAATGTCTTTCTTCTGCAAAGTCTGCCACGAGGGAAGACAAAGACAGAGTGAGGCTCAACGACTCATTAGCGAGGCATGCCCAGAGGCCTCCGAGAGTTTGTGGGAAATTTTATGGGTTCGACTGGCGTTGGAGTTTTAGTGAATGAAAAGGGTCTAGTGGATTGTAAAGTGCAAGCTATGGCTATGGTGAGGCGTGATCGCATGGTTTTGTGATGGGGTTTGGGTTTCTATCTCTAACGGTGAATTTGAGGAGGGAAGTTTAAGAAGAGAGAAAGTGTTGCTGCTGTTGACAAATATATTAATTAATATATGTTTAGGGAAGTGTTGTTATTGTTGTTGTTGAGCTTGAAATGATTTTATTATTATTATTTTTATTTATTTTAATAAAATATTTTTTAACAGTTAGTTATTGCCGTTTAATTTTTAAATTTACGAGTATTCTTAATATTTTACTTCACTTCGAAGGTATTAAAACTTAATAAATATATAATAATACAATCTAAGTAATATATTAAAATACAAATAGATATAATAAGTATATAATATTAAACTTGTGCTTAATTTTGAATCTTAAAATTTATTTATTATTGATTTTGAATCCGTAAAATTAAATTCACTTTAAAAGATATATAAATATGTAATAGAGAATAGATGAGGAAAAGTTTAAGTATTTAAGAAAGTTCACACAATAAATAATTTCAAAGAAAGCAAATAAAAAATTTGTTATGAAGAGTTTGAGAAGGTGTTATGATTCATAAATCTCTTTATCTTATTTATGTCGTAATAATATAGAAAAAAAATTCAAATATTAGTTTATTCATATCTTGTTAAGGTGAGAAACACGATCCAACTTTTATCTTATTGAAATTAAAAAAAAAAACAAACTTTGTAAGAGAAACTATTTTAAAAAATAAAAATAATTTTGAGCAAAATAAAAATTTTAGAGATACCCTCATAAAAAATTTTAAGTTAGGTTTAGATAATTATGAGTTTTCTTAAATTAAATTTTTTAAATCATGTAATAATAGATAAACTTGATCTCGGATGTAAGGGTAATTTAATGAGTCTATTTTTAAGCGATTAGTTAAATTTAAAAATATTTCTTTTTTTAATACATAAATGAGAGGAGAATCGAATTTAAGACTTGAAGGATGATGCATTACAAATCATTAAACCATTAGGTCATTTTTGGCAAGTGTCAAATTTGAGAATATTTCTTGTATTTTTATTCAATGTAAAAGAAATATAATTACTCATTTTTTAATTAAATTAGCAGTTAAGACATTTATGTCTAATATTTAGGTTGATTATGTAATTATTAATTTTTGGCTTGTATTAATAATGACATTGTTTTTTTAGTTAAATAAATTGACATTCTTTTTCTTATTAAAAAAAGAAAGAAGGAAACAGACAGACTTGCTCTAAACTAGGTTGATTGGATTCTTGTGAAGCCAATATTCTCGAATTGTACTACAATAAACTTAATTTGTATTGAATCCTTGTAATAGACCAGCTCTTTTAAGGCTTTGTTCTTTAAATCACACCAAAATATAATCTAACTGAGTTGAGTCCCGACAAACCTCAATTGCAAAATGTCTGTGACAAATAAAAAAAGGACTAAAATAAATTATGGGTCCAATTAAAATTCCTAAGATAAGAGATTACTTATGGGTCCAACTAAAATTCCTAAGATATTGATGGCAAATATTACAATAATGTCTCTTCTGATTCGTCTGATAACTATTTTATAAACATCATGTGCTTTATGTTTTGGCGTAGGTCCAAAAGAATTAAATGCAGGGATGATCTCTCAGATGGCTACGGTTTGATTGGTTTGGTGGAATAGATCAAGTAAAAGCTATATGCATAAGCTATGAAGCATGGAGCCAAGCTATGAGGCACAAATTTGAGAATCAAAAGCCAGCCCAATGTTCTTTGCTTGTAGTAATATATTTGAGAATCAAAGCATGTGTCACGTGGGCATGTGCCCTTTTTGCCTAATGTTTTGTTGTCTCACTTGCATCGTGCATCATGTGCACAAGTATATAACGTGCCAAGTGATGATGTAAGATGCTGTGGCTCCCAGGCCCCCCCAGCTAAATCTAGCCAAATTTACTTGATTATCAAATTGATATAATCATTTAGGATTGCCCATAACCTGTTTGGTTGGCCCAATCCAAATTTACTGTAATCCAACCCAACAAGTCTCTTCTTTCTTGGGTCTGAATTATTTCAAGAGCAAAAACATTGCTCACTTCATGGAGCCCAAATTCAAGAGCACCAAAATCTTCATATATATTTTTTAATCAAAATTTCAGAGATTCATATGGTTATCACTAAGATAATTCTCAAGACTATGTAAAGTTTAAACGCATTCTAAAGAAACGACTCCCTAATAAAAATTGTAAAATAATTTCTTTCTGAGTGAGATAATATTAGAGTTTTTTTTTTAGTTTATTATATATTATTTTAATTAAACTTGATTTAGTTAAATTTTCGTATTTTAATCATATATATTTTTAATTTTAGGTTAATTAGGATTTGAATTTATTTGTCTTATATGAGTAAGGTTAGAAGTAACCTTATAAATTAGTTTATAATCTTTACTATTTTTTAAATTTTCAATAATTTTTCTATGAAATTATTTAACAAGTTATTGTAGGTTAAAACACATCTAGCCTTGTTTATATGGGCATTAACCTACTTGTATTTTAGTGTGACACATAACTCCCGGACTACATCTTCTCAGGTTTCATTGGGTGAAATATTCTATCTATCTTATCCCGCTTTCCTCCCTTGCCACATGTTTATGTTAATGGATTTACAAATCATGAACAAGTTCGAATAATGAAGTAGTATTACAGGATGTATTCATAATATAGATATGGACATAAATGATTTTAGGGATATATAAATAAAAATATATAAACTAAAGTATATAATATAATGAGGGAACTAAAAAGTTCAAACATTCTTCTTAGGAAAATTATATAAATAATTATGGTAAAAGCTTTAAATTAGAAATAAATTAATTAATAAAGATTTTTAATAATATTTACGTAATAATATCTTAAAAATAAATACAAATAGATATGTCAAAGAAAACATGTCGCATACCATATGAAAGTTTGTGAACTTGACGTGTCGCCGACATTAGTGGATTGCCATTAATTTATTTAATAGATTTGCTAAATCCATTTATACATATTTATATTATGATATGATTAAGAATCATAAAAACTTGAATAAAAATATTACTTTAAGGAAGTGCTTTTTGAGTTGTTCGACCAAATTTAAGTGCTTTTTGAGTAACTCATTGTTGGTAGCTTATGAAAAGTACAGCACTTGACATGGTGTTCCAACTTCAGCAGGAATTATGGCTTCGTAACTAAAAGTTAGTGAAAATGGAGTTTCCACTGTAGCTGTTTTGCTTGTGGTTTTTAGGGCTCAGAGTACCTTAGGCAATTCTTACATTGAACCCTATTTTTTATTTGTGAATTTCTTTTTTAGCAACCTTTTAATGTTCTTGTTAGATAATTCTACTTGGTCATTGATTTTGGGATATGTTGGAGATGCGAATTAGAGAGCTGGTTGCAGAAATCCTTGAAGTTATTATTGTCGAACTATTTTTCATGGTTTGTGAATATTATATGGAGATCCCGACACCATATTCCTCTAGATAAAATCCTATACACTTTTTTCGATGATCTTCGATAGTGGCTCGATTCGACCTATTTAATGAAATAGTGTAACGACCTAAATTTCACATCGGACAGATTTGTCTAAAGTGAAGGCCTTATAAGGAGATATTTCTCCTACCCTTGTAAGGCACCTTTTGGGGATGATGATGCATTCCACCCATAAAGGATAAAACCTGAGGGGGAAAGACGCGTGCGTGAACCCCAAGCGAATAATACCTTGCACAGGGATTCGAGTGGGCTCTTTCATTTGGTATTAGAACCAAGGACGGCTCTGTTTCAATGGTGGAGGGTATTGTAACAACCCAAATCCCACATCGGGCAGACTCGTTTAAAGTGAAGGCCTTATAAGGAGAAATCCCCTTACCCTTGTGTAGTAACCAGTATCCATAACCGGTAAGAATATGTATATTTATATATATAAATATACGTATTTTATTTGTATGTGGGTGATCCTTGATTTATATATTGTTATTAGTAGTGTTTTTTATAGGTTAAGGATATACTATTAGTATTGGGTTTATTTGCAAGACTTTGGAATTATTTTAGGGACCAAATTGTTATACTTTGAAAGTTTTGGGGGTGAATTCGTAAATACCAAAAATTAACCACTTAGTATAAAAATACACTTTTAAAAACCCTAATTCTCTCATTTTGGTCGAGCTACCCATTTTTAGAGAGAGAAGAGAGAAATAAAGGAGAGAGAAAGAGAAGAAGAAGAAGAAAAAGAAGAAGAAAATGAGAATTTTGGATCTTTAGAGGTATATCACAACTAATTATCAATTTATTGGTGTTAATTAAGTTAATTTCTTTAAGTTTTGATTTCTGGAAATATGTATAATTAAGGATTTGATGTGTATTTCGTTTGATGTTGTGAGAATTGATGATGATCTATAAGATAGTTTGATAAATCATGATGAATTATGGAATTTCTGCTGGATAACCTCTTGATCGAGGAATTTTATAAATTGTTGTGATTCGATTCTGGTTTTAAATTTTGAGTATATGAAATTAGACATGTTTAGGATCATCTGAGACTTTGAATCGACTGAAAATCTCGGAAATTGAATTTGTAGTGAATTTACCAAAATGACCCTGGAATTCTGGAAATTTCCTGTGTAAACAGTATGATACAGTGGAAAATAATTTTTGACCTGCTGAATGATCTTTAAAAATTACGAATTTGTGGAATATGATAATTTTATATGTCTAATATGATATACTCGGAATTGAGAATTTGGATCAATGTGGTTGAAGTGTTATGAATTTCTAAAATGTATCAGCTCATTGTAGTATTTGATTAACAGATTTTTAAAGTTATGAAATAAAATAGTTTTAAAATACTTTTGGCAGTTATTTGGAAGCAAAATATTTATCATGGACTGAGATATGTGTCAAGAGTAATTATGTGGTAGTTTTATAATTTTTGAGTTAGTATATGATTTTATAAAATTGGGAGATTGAATACTGTTTAGTAAGTATCTTGATCCTGTCAGGTTTGTAGTTTGGATTCGATGGTGTGTATGGAATGGATTGTGAAGGAATTTTGATATAATATTCATATATAAGAAGTATATATGAGTCAAGAATCATATATTCTGATTTCGGAGTAATTGGACATCATTTGATGTATTAGAAATTTTTGTTAAGTGTAAGTGGTCAGAATGACAGGTTTTGAGAAACCAAATATTTAGACCAATTTGATGTGATAAATGCATTGTGTATAATTTTGTAAGCTATTTAAAGTATTTTGTGTGAATTTTGAGGCTTATGAAAGGATTAATCTCCATTGATAGGTTAAGGAGATTTAAGCCTTGTAGCTGAAAGTGTTAAGAGGTAAGTATACTAGACTTACTACTGGAATCACAATAAACATAATAATTGTTTTGTATGATTTTGTAAATGGGGTTAAGAATATGTTTATGATATGTCAAAGTATATTTTGATATGAAATGTGAATATATGTTTATGAATGTGAGCATTGATATTGAGCATGGACATACATGTGTTTTTGAAAGTGAGCTTTCCAAAATAAGATGCGTTTAACAAAGAAAGCTTTTGAAGTGTAATATGTCCATGAGAAATATTTTGTGATTTGAGGGTACTTGAACTCACTGTTAACTTAGTAGGCATTTTATGTGATTTGTGGAGCCTTTATGTGTGGCCTTTCCTTCGGGATTGGTATATGTTATGTGTTCCGTATGTAGGGAGGATCCTATTGGTACCTAAAGGAAGAGTGAGTCATCACATTCGTGTGGTGGCGTATTGGTACATGTGAGAGGACTCACCGATGATCAGGGTGAGGGTTTGGCTTTTACCTTCGGGCATAAGCGTTATATATGTGTGATTTAAAGACCTCACTTGTACTATTCCTCTCATACGGTATGTCACCTACGAGTGACATTTGGCTCATTATGTGATATGTGATATGTAAGTCCTACTAAGTAGTAGTCGAGTAATGGTATTCCTATTATGTGTTTTGAAAGAATGAGTAAGCGCTTACATGATATGTGATTTGATAAGATTATGATTTTGATTGATCACAGCATATCATACATATGCATTGTGTACATATATGTATTTGTATTTGATATATGAAAAATTAGTATGCTTACTGAGTTTTATACTCATTATAGTTTATGGTGATTTCAGGTAAATAAGGTACATGTGTGCTTAGCGGATTTGGCAAGGCTTCTGCTGTTCCTTGGGTTCCCTAAGTTGCTAGGTTGTTGTGTGTTTCATTTGGGGACACGTGGGATAGGATATTTGGTTTGTCCCTATTGAATAAATACTTATGTATTATTTCATTGTGTGTGGATTGGATTTGGTTTAAGTTTTATAAAGTGTGGTTATTGGATGATTTTAAGTAAGAATTTGCAATGGATATATTCTGGGCTCCCGGTAACAAAGTTGCTACTGGTGACGTAGTAGAGTGTTAATCTCTGAGAAAACTCTGCGTATCTCCGGTTTAATAATTGTCCCAGTCATAATTCAATTGCTATAATTCTGAAAGAAATTGAAATGAAAGTTGAAAAATTTGTGTAATATTATTTACGAGTGCACATGCAGTGAATGAATGTAAGTGATGTTGTGTGTCGGATCTTTTGGGTTTGGGGCGTGACAGCTTTTATTGGTATCAGAGCTAAGATATGATTCTGTAGACTTTTAAGTGTCGAGTCAAGGGAACCGAGCAGATGCCAAATCCTTAGGATTGTATTTGTAGCTTTGTTGTGTAAAAGTTTGACATATTCCTTAAATTTTGTATGATTTTGTGAAGATGACACAGTATCCAAGAGCTGCTAAGATTGTTGTTGTTGTGGATAATGGTACCTTGTGGATCTTAATGTTACCATTTAGATTTTCTTTTAAGTTATGACTAATATGCTTAGTAAGAGTGATGTTGAATATCTTATGATGATAATTTGCATGTGATAGAGCAAATTGAGATAATTTTCTCAATGACAAAATATAGAGAAATAGAGTATTGAAGACATCAATTGAAACAACTTTTATTGAAAAGGAAAATAACAACACAACAATAATAGCAGCAACAAAAATACAGTAGAGGCTACGGAGTGAGATTTAAGTCTATTTTGCGCTTCTTCTGACTGTCATGAGTAGACCAATCTAACTGATGCAATGTTGGATTAGACAGAGGAATAAAAGACTGTAATTGATCAATTAGTTGATCAACAGTTGGAGCTGAAATAAGAATCCGTCGTGCTAGAAGTGGGATGAATTGTGTTCCCGCTGCATAGTCAAGAAAAGATATCAACCCGTCGTAAAAACCATTAACATTTAACAAACCAATGGATTTTTGGTGGATTTGTAATTGTGCCTATGAGACAATTTGAAAAATTTCCTCCAAGGTCCCGAAACCTCCTGGTAGAGCTATGAAAGCATCCGCATGCCTAAGCATTTGAGCCATTCGCTCGTGCATAGATGAGACTTGTAACTCATCCCCAATTATTTTTCCTACAACATTTTCAATAGCTAGAGGTTTTGGAATGATACCCAAAACTCGACTACCTTTATTGTGTGCAGCTTTTGCCACAGACCCCATTAACCCTCGGTTACCTCCTCCATATACTAAATGTATATTTCGCTCAGCTAATACCTTACCAAGATTTTCTGCAACTTTTGTAAACTCTTCAGTATTCCCAGGGTTGGATCCACAAAAGACACAAATTTTTGTGAATCGACGAGCTGAGGTTTCCTCCATTGTTATGCTCACCCTAATCTTTGAATATTTTTGAGTTTGTATAAGGATGCAATAATAATGTATTTATAGAGAAACAAATTGATAATAGCTGTGGAGCATATGTGTAAATATGTTCAAGTATATATTTTTCTCGATTCTTGTGAGGTAAAACAAAAAAAAAAAAGAGAGAATGAGTTTTACTTTATCATTTTTTAAGGGACAATAGGTCGCAAAATCTTGAATAAATATATGTTGATATGTAAGTGTGATAAAAATTGTGTCGGAAGTGTGATAAGTTAGGTAAGATAATTAAGAAAAGTCAATAAAAGCCTATTTCATGGATTTAGGGACTTAGCCATTTTGGCACTAATGGTCGACAATACATCAATGACTTGAAGACTTTTTGAGCTAACAATTGGACTTTGGACATGAGGCCAAATTAACTTTATTAATTACAAAGATTTTGTGGTCTTAACATTAATTTTTGGCCGATAGATTAAAAGCAGATATGAAGAAAGATAAAGCACACTTGACATAAAGATAAAGTAGTAATCAGTCTCTCTTTGATGTGATAGAGCAACACGGATCTAGTTTCTGTGAAAATAGAAACAGCAATGTAGGTCAAAATGAGTCTCCTTGGTTGCTTTCATCTGTGTCGTATCCGTGAGAGAGGAACTTATGGAGTTGTTGTTCCCATACATTGAATAAGGGCTCTGGCGGAGTGGAATGTGGGTCTACCATATCTTGATCTTCTCCAGGTGAGCTGGTCTGGATGAGGGATGTGCTGGCTTCCTCTTGGATTTGGGTGTCGGTTGGATAAGGTTGGGAGTCTTGAAAGAGGGATAAGTCAAGATTGGGTTGGTGTTGGTCAAGTTCTGTCGGGACAACTGGCTGAGATTGAGTAGGTTCTGTCGGGACAACTGGCTGAGATTGGGTAGGTTCTGTCGAGACAGTTAGCTGAGGCCATTGGTGAAGGTTATCCATTGCTTGTCTGTATCTGGCATAATAAGTCATGTTTGGGATATGGTGATGATGAGTAGAGTAATCTGTATTTCTGAGATGTGAAAGATGATATTTTTGTCTTTGTTGGAATTTGAGTATATTGGCAAAATTCAGGTCTTCTGTAAAGTCAGCTTCAACTTGTTCCCAAGGTGCAGCATCTTCTGGGGAGATCCAAACAGACGGAGGAATTATTTGATTTTCCTGAGCAAGAATTCTTTCAAGTTCTCTCTTTTGCTGAATTACTTCTTCAAGCCAGAGCTTAATTGATCCCTTTAGTGAAAGGGTAAATGTGAAGTAATCCTTAACAATGGGGTAATAATGAATCTCGTGATCTGAAATAATCATACCCTTCCGTTGGAGAAGTAAGACTGACCAAAGATGTTGTCTGGGGACTGCAGCATTTGTGTTGTTTGCAATCATGTATTGAAATTTAGTTATCCACCATGTCTTTGGGTAAAACCATTGGAGAAAAATCAGGGCTGGATGATCTTCATCACATTTTTCTAATTTTTGGAGGGTTCTAAGTAATGGGAATTCCATGGCGATTGTATACAGATCCAACAGGTACCATAACAAGTAAAGGACAGGTTTGGACCATTGGGAAAATGGGAAAAAAGAGTGCAGGTGAAAGAAAGGGTATTCTAAGTTGAACAAAGGGCCACCAAGAACTGTGAGGCCGTGTTCTTGGACTGCTAAGATGGCGTAGTGTCTGATGAATTCTTTGGCACGGGAATGGAGTGTTCTGGTTTTGATTAGGTCTGGAAATTGTGGTGGAGAAAAAGGAACAGGAGGAGTTATGATAATGGGATTCATTATGAAGATGGTAAGAAGGTTGGTTTTATTTATTGCTAGAAAAGTGATTATGAGGTTTAGGCTATTTATAGAGTTTTATGAAAGAAAATCAATAATCGTTTTGTCCTTTCCTTTTACGTGGATGACGTTAAAGGAATAGTTAAAAGAATCATATTTGCCATCGCAGTAATTGTGCTAGTGGAATCTTTTCTATTTGAAATCGAGCATATTAGAAAAAGCAGACATGTCAGTCTCAATGAGAAAATGATGTCCAATAAGGTGGACTATTTTTTTTTTAAGATTTAGAGTAAGAGATATAATGTTGAGATCTATAGTTTAAGAATCAATTGAACTAAAGGTCTTTTTATTGAAGTTGATTTTTGATCGTTTAAGATAATGCCTTCAATATTCTGATTTGAATGACAACTTAGTTGCGTAGAAATGTTGCATTTTTTTTTTTTGAATGATATCAAGGTAGTGAATGATATTATGACGTATGAGTATATGTTGAAGGGATTAAAATTTTTAGAGGAGTTAAGAATTTTATGTAAGAGATTAGTATGGGTATTCTACATCTATATTATTCTTTAATGAATAAAAGGTGAAGTGTATAGATGCCAATTAAATATTGAATGAATGAGAGAAAATAATAAAAATATGTGTGTATAATTTTATAAGTCCATAATGTGTGCCATATGTTTATTTTATGGATATATGTTTCGTACTCCTCTCGTATACTCAGCTATGAGCCAACTTAGAGATAATCTAACATATGAATGAGTATTTATTAGAATTTTGGACCACAATGAGCAAATCCTATATACAAGGAAGATTGCTTTGTAAATGTTTTATGAATAAACTATACAGTTGAAAAGGAAAATTGAGAATGAGAAGAAGAAATGAGATCTAAGTATCCTCATCTATATGCTTAAGTTATGAAATTCGAGGACGAAATTCTTATAAGGAGGGGAGAATTGTAGTAACCAGTATCCATAACCGGTAAGAATATGTATATTTATATATATAAATATACGTATTTTATTTGTATGTGGGTGATCCTTGATTTATATATTGTTATTAGTAGTGTTTTTATAGGTTAAGGATATACTATTAGTATTGGGTTTATTTGCAAGACTTTGGAATTATTTTAGGGACCAAATTGTTATACTTTGAAAGTTTTGGGGGTGAATTCGTAAATACCAAAAATTAACCACTTAGTATAAAAATAAACTTTTAAAAACCCTAATTCTCTCATTTTGGTCGAGCTACCCATTTTTAGAGAGAGAAGAGAGAAATAAAGGAGAGAGAAAGAGAAGAAGAAGAAGAAAAAGAAGAAGAAAAAGAAGAAGAAAATGAGAATTTTGGATCTTTAGAGGTATATCGCAACTAATTATCAATTTATTGGTGTTAATTAAGTTAATTTCTTTAAGTTTTGATTTCTGGAAATATGTATAATTAAGGATTTGATGTGTATTTCGTTTGATGTTGTGAGAATTGATGATGATCTATAAGATAGTTTGATAAATCATGATGAATTATGGAATTTCTGCTGGATAACCTCTTGATCGAGGAATTTTATAAATTGTTGTGATTCGATTCTGGTTTTGAATTTTGAGTATATGAAATTAGACATGTTTAGGATCATCTGAGACTTTGAATCGACTGAAAATCTCGGAAATTGAATTTGTAGTGAATTTACCAAAATGACCCTGGAATTCTGGAAATTTCCTGTGTAAACAGTATGATACAGTGGAAAATAATTTTTGACCTGCTGAATGATCTTTAAAAATTACGAATTTGTGGAATATGATAATTTTATATGTCTAATATGATATACTCGGAATTGAGAATTTGGATCAATGTGGTTGAAGTGTTATGAATTTCTAAAATGTATCAGCTCATTGTAGTATTTGATTAACAGATTTTTAAAGTTATGAAATAAAATAGTTTTAAAATACTTTTGGCAGTTATTTGGAAGCAAAATATTTATCATGGACTGAGATATGTGTCAAGAGTAATTATGTGGTATTTTTATAATTTTTGAGTTAGTATATGATTTTATAAAATTGGGAGATTGAATACTGTTTAGTAAGTATCTTGATCCTGTCAGGTTTGTAGTTTGGATTCGATGGTGTGTATGGAATGGATTGTGAAGGAATTTTGATATAATATTCATATATAAGAAGTATATATGAGTCAAGAATGATATATTCTGATTTCGGAGTAATTGGACATCATTTGATGTATTAGAAATTTTTGTTAAGTGTAAGTGGTCAGAATGACAGGTTTTGAGAAACCAAATATTTAGACCAATTTGATGTGATAAATGCATTGTGTATAATTTTGTAAGCTATTTAAAGTATTTTGTGTGAATTTTGAGGCTTATGAAAGGATTAATCTCCATTGATAGGTTAAGGAGATTTAAGCCTTGTAGCTGAAAGTGTTAAGAGGTAAGTATACTAGACTTACTACTGGAATCACAATAAACATAATAATTGTTTTGTATGATTTTGTAAATGGGGTTAAGAATATGTTTATGATATGTCAAAGTATATTTTGATATGAAATGTGAATATATGTTTATGAATGTGAGCATTGATATTGAGCATGGACATACATGTGTTTTTGAAAGTGAGCTTTCCAAAATAAGATGCGTTTAACAAAGAAAGCTTTTGAAGTGTAATATGTCCATGAGAAATATTTTGTGATTTGAGGGTACTTGAACTCACTGTTAACTTAGTAGGCATTTTATGTGATTTGTGGAGCCTTTATGTGTGGCCTTTCCTTCGGGATTGGTATATGTTATGTGTTCCGTATGTAGGGAGGATCCTATTGGTACCTAAAGGAAGAGTGAGTCATCACATTCGTGTGGTGGCGTATTGGTACATGTGAGAGGACTCACCGATGATCAGGGTGAGGGTTTGGCTTTTACCTTCGGGCATAAGCGTTATATATGTGTGATTTAAAGACCTCACTTGTACTATTCCTCTCATACGGTATGTCACCTACGAGTGACATTTGGCTCATTATGTGATATGTGATATGTAAGTCCTACTAAGTAGTAGTCGAGTAATGGTATTCCTATTATGTGTTTTGAAAGAATGAGTAAGCGCTTACATGATATGTGATTTGATAAGATTATGATTTTGATTGATCACAGCATATCATACATATGCATTGTGTACATATATGTATTTGTATTTGATATATGAAAAATTAGTATGCTTACTGAGTTTTATACTCATTATAGTTTATGGTGATTTCAGGTAAATAAGGTACATGTGTGCTTAGCGGATTTGGCAAGGCTTCTGCTGTTCCTTGGGTTCCCTAAGTTGCTAGGTTGTTGTGTGTTTCATTTGGGGACACGTGGGATAGGATATTTGGTTTGTCCCTATTGAATAAATACTTATGTATTATTTCATTGTGTGTGGATTGGATTTGGTTTAAGTTTTATAAAGTGTGGTTATTGGATGATTTTAAGTAAGAATTTGCAATGGATATATTCTGGGCTCCCGGTAACAAAGTTGCTACTGGTGACGTAGTAGAGTGTTAATCTCTGAGAAAACTCTGCGTATCTCCGGTTTAATAATTGTCCCAGTCATAATTCAATTGCTATAATTCTGAAAGAAATTGAAATGAAAGTTGAAAAATTTGTGTAATATTATTTACGAGTGCACATGCAGTGAATGAATGTAAGTGATGTTGTGTGTCGGATCTTTTGGGTTTGGGGCGTGACACCTTGTGAGGCGCCTTTTGGGGATGGTGATGCATTCTACCCATTAAGGACAAAACTGTGAGGGAGAAGAACGAGTGCATGAACCCTAAAGTGGATAATACCTTGCACAGAAATTTGGGTGGGCTATTTCATTATTATTTGTCTTCTTGGCAGAACAATACGATACTAATTGCTACCTTGGAAATTGCAAGATAAAGGAACAAAGTCTTGTTAGGAATGGGAAGGAAAAGGATGAAAGGATTTCCCAAATATTCTTTTAATTTCTAGAGGGCTCCATCTGTTCTAGCCTTTATAAGTGTCCTTTTTAGCTTTTAAGGTCTAGAAGAATGGCTACATCAGCCAAACATCTTGGCTATGAACCGATCAAGTGTTGCAATTCTTTCTGTTAGTATTTGTACTTCTTTAGGAGTCTGTGGGATCGTTGCGTACCTGAGTGCTTGGACTTTGGATGGATCTGCTTTATATTCCTCTTATGTTTATCACATGTCCGAGGAAGGTTCTAGATGAGATTCTGAATAAGCACTTACCGAGGTTCAGACGCACCTAATACTTCCTTAACACATCAAATATCTCTTATAAGCCCAGAATTTGATCTGAAGATTTCCTACTTTTAACCACTGTATTGTTTATATATGCTTCCACAATTCTTTCAATTAATTTTCCAAAGAACTTGGTCACCAACCATTAGAAGATGGCTAATGCATTCTTTTTTTTTCGAATGACAATACTTTATGGCATTCTTAGTTACAAAACTAATTTATTTTATCTTTTAGATCCATCCATATTTAGTTATAGTCATTGTATGCATTCGGGAATGATAACCTTTCATATCTGGTAGTCTTATCTACCATTTGATCATTCTTAGGAAGAGGAAAAAAGCCATTTCAAGTAACCTTATTGAGGTATATATAATCTATATAGACCATCTATATTTTATTCTTTTTTGGTACAACTACAACGTTTACAAACTAGTCTTAGTAATAAACTTCCTAGATGAAGGCCGCTTTCAGCATTCAGTCCACTTCATCGTTGATGATCTTATTACACTCAATATCAAATGTCTTCTACCTCTTTCACAGGTTGATAATCTCTTTTAATACTTAGCTTGTGCATCATGATATCAGGATCTATTCCTGGTATATCCCTGTGTGCCCAGGAAAAGACATTATAGTTCCTTTCTAATAACTTGATCATTGCTTTCATTTCTTCTTTATTTAAACCAGTGTCTAATTGCGTCTTCTTGTCTGGTACCAAAGGATCTAATTGTACCTCTTCTGTCTTTTCTATGTGCAAAATTCCTATTGTTTCTTGACTAATGGTTAAGTCTGAATTCTCCAACGGAGTCCTTAATGAAATTTTTTCTTAAGTCAATTTTCTCAGTTTTTATTATCTTGAGGGGCTATATTCCTTCACTTTCTTCCACCCAAGGTAGCTCCTTTGGCTAAACATATTGTAATTGCTTCTTAAGAGGTAAAGCCTCATGCGATAAGGCTGGAACCTTTTTTATTGCTCGAGGTTCCAACTTCCCTTACCTTCTCAATGGTTCATTCTTCTTTTTGAGCCTCTTCGTAAGGCTTATTTGCTTTCTTTTTTTTTTTAGCAACTTCAGCAAATTGGCTTTAATATCTATTACTCTCCTTTAATATCTATTATTCATTTCCACTAGCCCAAACTCACCATACCACTTGGTGTAAGGTGTAAGGAACAGCTTCTATTTTGTGGATCTAAATTTTTTTAACTATTAAGTTGTAAGTAGGCATTATTAGCAAATAGTCCACATTTAACATCTTTCCTATCGTTACAACTGGCAACATGATAAAATCTTTTACTTACACCCATGATCTACCAAATACAATATATTTTGTATTGCATCTATATATATATTTCTCTTAAAGCTCCATCTTATTGAAAGTATCATAAAACAATATATTTGACTACTTCCACCATCAACTAGCACATAACAAATGACATTCTTCCTAATGTTTATCATGATGACCAGCGAATTAAGATGCAAAAGCATGATATCTATCAAGTCTTCCTAAGAGAAGGATATTCCTCTTAGGTCATGTCCGATAGCCATAATAATAGGAGCTAAGGTTTCCTTACACTTGTTCTTAATGTCTTGATGGCTTTTCTAAACAATAATCTCCATAGTTCATCTCTACCTTTTCTTTTTAGAGGTCATCCATGTAGTACATTTATAAAGTGTTGATTAATGGCTATTCTTGCAGCTAATGCTTCCATTGAATCTTAACCTAAAGTCCCTCTATGATTAGTAAATCTTACTCATTATCTATTTATTTCTCATTATTTTCCTGTTCTTTTGTATATTGGGAGTCATAAAATGATCTATGAATTGTATCAAATACCTTTGCAATCATATTATTTGTTACTTCACTCTCTATCTCAATTGGTTTAAGATCCTTTGTGGTTCTTCTATCGAGGTTTTCTACAAATCTAGTATTAATTGATATTTTGACATATATCCATTCCTCATTAGTGCATGGATCTACTCCCCCAGATTTCTGCACATGAATAAATTGTGTCCCCTTTCATTATGGAATAGGCAGTGCTTGTTTATGTCTTTCAAATATTTATGAATTATTGTTGGCTTTAGTGTCATAAACATTCCTGAATCTTTGTACTTTTGGCAAATGTTTTCTACTAGTGTGTTGATTGTAATCAAGGGCTTATACGACATTTATCGCTTATCTTCTATGGATTTTCCTTTCATGTAGTAATCACAAAAGCTTCTTTTATTGTAGTGGCCTCGTCTTCTTCTTCTTGGATACATTGTTTGAAATTTTAATTTATCAACTTAAAAGTCGTGAAGTTAGGTAGCAATAACAGGTAGTAGAGGTCTTTACCGCCTTGCAACATGCCTGGCATACAATTTTTGAATCGTAGCTTACAATTTCACTCAACTATTTTTTTAACTTGATTTAAGAAGCTCCTACATGACTCATTCTCCCATTTTTTCAAAGAGAACAAATCTGTTGTAGTCTTCTTCTTCTTTCTATTACGGATATATTGGATGATGACCGTTGCAGTTAGCTTATCGAAGATTGATATTGAATTCTCCTTTCAATTGAGGAAATATGCTTGAGCAAATACCTTGAGTTTGGATGGAAAGATAATGTACAGTATATTATCATGTTCGCGTTGAAGTGAAAGACGTGCTCCTCAAGATCCCTCATTCCATCGTACATGGAAAAGTTTGATATCATAAACTTCTTCAATATCTCTGCTTCCTTAATCTCCTCTATGAATGATTCCTAATTTTCCTTTCTTGCTAAAGTTATGGTGCCTTCAGCGATTCTAACTTTCCCGTTCCTTTTGCATAATTCGTTGAATTCCTTTAGGATTATTGCTCTAAATTCATGCTCACTATCTACTTTATACATCTGCTTTGTAGCTTTCATCTTTTTGGTACGATCTCTGGGTTCCTTCCTACATTATCTTGAGATATTTCTCATTGAAAATTCCTCAATATAGTCTCTCAGGGAGGAAGCTCTTCTAGATCATCTTGAAAATCCTCAACTTCTTCCAAGGAAACTACCAATCTCTTAACTCTTGACTCTATTTCTTAATTTCTTTTATCTCTCTTAGAATCTCGGCCAAGACTCTCCTCATGTTGGCAAAGGCACTGTCTCACAAGATCAAAGGATTAGAAGCACCGATGCCTCCATTATCGATAATGTCTAATTCCATATAATAAGGATTAATGTTTTGTCATTGTCGCTTAAGATATTCTTTAAGCTGAAAGGCACGTTTTTCATTTTAATTCCCCATAGTCAGTGTCACTAAAAGCTCCAAAGATTGGAACTTTATGAATTTACCTCTTTATTAATGAGAACTCTTCGAATTTACTTAGAGAGCATCGTTCTCTGAGAAAAAAAAAACACTATAAATCCTCAAATCAATCTTTATCCAAGAAAATAATTGCTCGGAGTATAGAGTGCTTCAATAACAAAATAGGATACTTTAGATGCTTAAATGCTCAAAACTTAATAAATAATCATAACTCTATAGAATTAATTAAATAAATAAAGCCTAATAAATCTATCATATTTATAGTGTAAAATTTTAATTTATACTCAAATTATGCATGAGCGATGTGATTAATCTATATTTAGCTAGGGTTTTAATTCGTTCACAATTTGTTATGCAGCAGACAAGAAAAAAAGTTTAAGTGTAATTCATTCACTCATATAAGAAATTATTCTTCATGTAAAATTACACTTTATTTAATTATAATTTAAATAAAATGATAATTTTAATTATTTTTTATTTCGTCATATTTCACATGACCAATGTGTTAGTGGGTTGAATTTACTTGGTTCGAATATTTATGTTTATTCGGTTTTGGGTTGAAATTTATATTTTATTTTAATTTTGACTTGTTTAACATTAAAAACTTTATTTAAAAAAAAAAAGATACAGAGTGAGCGTCTAAACTTATTTAATAATGAACCCAATAAATGAGAATAAAAATTTTTTACCTATAAAATACTAATTCTTACTTTTTATTTAACTTAAATTTGGATAGTCATAATCAATTAAACGCATTCATAACCGATTAAACTACGTGGAAAAGGTAACAAAGTTATTAATCAGTAATCTACGAATCCGATAAGAATTTTCTTTTCTAATTACATTATCCTTTCTCCGTCATATGCTGGATAAGATTGCATAGTCCACGTCAAGGATAGTGACACTTGTTGCTTGGCTTTTAAGTGTTTCATATTATAATAGGCTGTTTAATCAAAACTCATTCGTTGTCGTCACCTATTTCGTCATTTACCTCCTCTTTCTATAGATTGCCCTGCCCTTATCTTAATCTCTTTTGTCATGAAAATATTTAGCTCAGAGTATTTTATTTCTATCTTTATTTTAAATAAACAGTCATATAGCCTACAATATCTTCTATTTTCTTATTGCCAACTCCAGCAATCATATTCAGTAGATCTTCATTTGAACCTACGGTAATTTAGAAATAGTTAAAAATTTATTTTTAATATTAATATTAAATTTTTATTTATTAATTTAAAATTTAAAATTAAATAATAAATTAATATAATATTAAAATTAAGTCTTGAATTTAAATTTTTATATTTTTATTTTTAATTAATTTTAATTTTTAACTTACGAGATAAACTAATTCGAATTTAAATCAATATTAAAAAATTATTTTTAATATAAATATTAAACATTGACATATCAATTTAAATATTTATTTTTATGCTACTATATTAACCATCTTAATGATTATGTCAAGTTAACTATTTTTGTCTTATACATGCAGGGTGTTCTCCTACTATTCCTCCTTTTTCTATGGCTTGTACTAAATCTTTGATTTATAGGCCAATTATGACACTTCGTACAATTCATCTCCATTCCATTGCAAATCCAAAAATGTTATCAACTTCTTTATTTAACACCACGTGACCCTTTATTAGATAAGCATCTAATATGCGGCCTAGGTCATCATCTCCTAAAGCTTTTTTTTTTTTTTTTTTAATCCTCCTTGCCAATTTTCTCTCATTGGAGAATTTGCAATTTAATTTTTGAGTTTCTTTTCCAATTATTCATTAAGTTAATAAGTTTTTCGAAATATTTAATTTAGTTTTTATTGCTAAAAAAATAATAACTGTATTACAATTTTTTATGAAAATAAAATAATTGATATATCTTATTTTGATAAATAACCATATATTTAATCAAAATTATTTTAGCATTATGAAAAAGTACACTTCAAATATTATTTTTTTAATAATAAAAATTAAATTAGATGTTTTAAAAATTTTAATAACCTAAAGGATAATTTAAAAAAAAAAAGCAAAGACTAAATTGATAATTTTTCTAACTTTTATGTCTCCTGCACAATAATTATTATGAGATCCATCAAGCTTTGTTTAAAGAATAGGTTAGGTTAAATTGCAATTTCGTTAATAAAACTAACTTCTTTTGTAGTGATCAACATTCAAAAAATAAAATTTAAACCAAGTATTAAAGGATATGTATCTAGACAAGAGTTTTGTGGTAAGGAATAACTCATATTATTAATTTCTAATGGTATAATATTCAAACAATGAGTAATTTTGATATGTTCTTCATCCAATTGCCTTATAGAAAATGTATTAGTTTCATTTCTATTAAATCATCAAGATCAAGAATGTTTTTATTTGTCGCAAAATTACTAGCTCTTGTATCTATCATGGCTTTTATTTTAACTTCTTCATGTTTTAGCTTCAATTTTACTGATACAGTAATTGAATGTGTAATTACTCTATTATTATCTTCTACAATGGTTTTCTCATTGTTATTTCTCAATTTATGAAAACAATATTTGCAGTAGACTTATATAGCTTTATGACTCGTGTACAAATAATATTGGTGTATTTGTTAGAATTTTTACTACTTCAGTATATTTCATCCCCAGATTGTAACTCACTAATATTGTCTACATCTTCATAAATAATAACTAATTATACTTTCTTTTTCGATTTGATCACTATGTTCCACTAATTTGATATTAACTATATCTTTTAATGGACAGATTGGTTGGTTAAACTAAAATATTTTTTTCAATATCATTTCATAAATTTTATTGGTATTAAAAAATTTATTCATAAAAAAATAAAATATATATAGACTTATTAAAGAAATTTTTTAAAAAAAAAATATATATAATGAATTTTACTAATAAAAAATTAGTATATAATTAAAATATAATTAAAAAAATTATAATATAAGATTTAAGGTAAAGTTGTGTTCGATGATGTCTCAGTGTAAATAAATATGTAATTTTTAAGAAAATTATTTTTTATTTTGTTAAGAAACATTTGTTTTAATAAGTTTTATATTTGAAAATGTACATTCTATTAGATTGGAAACTAGAAGAGTTTGCACAAAACAAACTAATCTATATTTATACAATAACTAATTCTTGAACTTTTTATTTTAAATATTCCCAACTTAATAATTTCAATAAATTGTTATTGTTGAGCCATTATCTTTAGGTTTAACTAGCTCGCACATAGTCTAATTTGTAAACTTAAAATTTGAATTCATCATCTTAGGTAATTGAATCCATCAACTGATTAATCCCACAAACAAGTCACGGGCTTCACAAGAAGATGAGAATGTATTAAATTTTAAAATCTATTCAGATTCTAATTAATTCATTATTATTTTGTATGAAGAACGATCGTCCATAAGTAGAGGAATTTCACTTAAATTCTTATATATGTTAGAAATGGATTATAATTCCTAATTGACTCAGATTTAATTAAATTCATATTTTGATAGGGATTTGGATTCATATATTTATACATTGATAAGAATTAGAATTTATAAACCATAAATAAGTATACAACATTGGCTTATATACACATCCATTTTATATTTCATATTCTACTCAAATCTCATATTTATTATTCATCTAATTTATCACTCTCTTGCTTATCTTTAAGAAACTCCTTACACACAGCACCATTCTTTTCATTTAAACATTGACTTAAGTATTTGATTGTTTTTCTTTGCAAGAGGATGGTATTTTTTTTTTTTTAAATTCAAGGGTTATCAAGGGCAAGAAGATAATTTTTATAAGGTTCCAATTTTGAGGAACTTCAGTGGCGCCATATGTAGAAATTTTGAATGAAAAGTCAAGCTTCTCGGCAACCACTCACAAAAAATTTTGAAAATTTTAAATTGCACAAAAAAAAAAACATATTGAAATAAAAAAAAAGAGTTGAACCACTAATGGTTTCATGTAAAATCGAACTTGTGACCTCTATTTATTAAATAAGACGTGAGGACCATTGTACCATAATAGCACTTAGTGAAATACCTCAAGAATAAAGGTTAAAAATGTTCTAGAGCTCTAACCACCAAAGGGAACCAAACATCAAACAAAAAATAACACTACCAAGATTCGAACATGGGTATAATAGTACATACCAAACGAGGAAGCTCACCACTCCACCAAAACTCATTTTTTAGAATAAAGTTAAAATAAAAAAAACATAAATATATAAGAATGAAACCCTAGTCACAACGAAACTACCACTCGCTGTCACCAACCATTGCATCGGAACATCGTAAGTAACTAGAAAACACAGCGGCCAACTCAGAAAAGGTTGGTCAACATCCCACATCCTTCGCCAATGTCCACCACCAAAACCACCAAAAAATAGGCCAAACCCAACACTGCCAGCACGTTTTAGACCACATCATTTTAGCCAGTCTAAAACACCAACCAAACCTCCGATCAATTAAAAAAGGATAAACCTTTCCTAACAATTCCTGCCATCGAAATCGCTGGAAAAGAGACCAGTGAAAACCAAAATCAATTACGACAACTTACCACCAAATAGTTCATCACTGAGTTTTTTATTTATAATTTTGCACAGTTTGCTATTTTGATCCTTATAACATCAAAAGAGATTATTGCATCTACTATCTTCTATAGATCAAGAAACAAAGACAAAATACACTTCTTTTTCTTGAATTTCAATTTACTTACTCTCAAACTACTTCGAAATTTTGATTATATCTATTAATTTCTTATTTTTAAAAACTTTTTTTTAGATGTTTGCTATCATCCCTTCTCATCTTAGAGACTTTTTAGAAGTTCCACCTATACTTAAATCAGGATTCTAGAAGAAAGTTATTCTTGAATTAATCACTGCTTCCAGACTTAATCAAATCAAAAAATCGTTGCCTACTCTACTTTTTTGAAACTTCACCATTATCATATTCTCACCGAGGACTATCAAAATCACTGCTCTCCTAAACTATGGAACCTATCTGCTATAGACCATAAAGAGGGAACCAGCCCTACATCATGGGATACATTCGAGTTAAAAAGGTTTTATGCTTAAATATTTTCTAATTTTTTATATATTATTTTGATAACAACATATTTTTCAAAGACTTCCCTTAAGGGTTCTCGTGCATTAGCTTAGGAAGCACATACCAGCAAGACTTCCCTTAAGGGCTTTATGCCTTAATTTAGGAAGCAATTACTAGTAAGACTTCCTTTGAAGGAGAGGAGAAAGGGGGTCTCTTGTGCCTTACCTTGAGAAGCAACAACCAAAATGAATTCCCTTAATGGGCCTCACGCCTTAGCTTAGGAAGAGTCACCAGCAATATTTCCTTTGGGGGGGGCTTATACTTTAGGTTTAGAAGCACCACGAGTAAAACTTTCTTGGAAAAGCATGTGCTTCAGCCTCGGATGCACACAAATCAATCAAACATTTAGATTCAAGCAACAGGCTCTATGGATACAAGCATTAAGAGAAACGAACCATCATAAAACACAAGGATGACTTACCCAATCTATATCTTATATCAGAAGCACAACAACAAAGCTCTCACCTATTAGTGAATAGGAAGAAAACGCCTTCCTCTCCCAAAAAGCACAAGCAATGCTCAGAGAAAACTAAACTCATAGGTGATAAGTGCATTTTATACGTCATATTATATCTCTTATAACTTGATGTTTATTTGTTTTAAGGAACAATATATGGATTTTTATATAAGTTAATGTCATTTTATAGGTTTGAAGTTAATAGAGCTATTTGTGATGAAAATTTAAAGAAAATAAGACAAAAATATCAAGTTAACGGCCTTTTGGGTTACCAAACCAGCGACCATCTTTGGCAACTAGTTCAGCGGCCATTTTTGGTTGCTAATCCAACAACCTTTTTTGTTATTGGTTCAGTGGCTATTTTGGGCCACCACTAATTCACTGTTTGTTACTTTTTTTTGCCATAAATTTTTTTATGTTTATTTATTATTATTTTATTTATTTAATATTTTTTTGAAAGGATTTAAGTGTTTGAAGTGTGAAATGACTTGATTACCTTTGAATCTGTTAACTTTCATGACAGACGGCTAACGATTGGGCATCTGTGCATATTTTACAAAAAAAAAATTGGATACTAATGTCCATTTTTTAAATTTATGGGTATTTCTAAAATTAAGCCATACCTAAAGAGTATTAATGATAATATCCCTAAAAAAAATTAAAGTTTAAGATGGCAAATAAATGTACAATTAATATTCTTTATATATATGTGTGTGTGTACATATCAATGAATTAAAATTAAATCATCATTTTAAGTTAATATTTTAAGTTAATAGAATATCACCATGTATATTATATATATATATATATGAAGATCTCAACTTTATCACCATCTTTGAGATTTATTGCATAAATAACATGTATATTCCTTTTTATTTTTTTTATAAATCTTTTTTCCTCTAACTTTATATTTTCTATATGTATTATAATCTATCTTTTAAAATATATTCTTTTTCTTGAAATAGTTTCAACTAGTTTTCTTTTTTATATATGGAGTTTTATGTTTTCTTCTATTACATGTAAGACATTCAAAAGTTTGGTACTTTGTCTACATAATTACATATGTTCTACCCTGAAAATCCTATAGTCACAAACAAACAGGACTATAGCCAGTTTCACCTAAAAAGGTGGACTTAAAGGCCCAAAACTAGATTGGGATCCTCTACACCACTTCAACCAGCTTGTAATCTGATGAAACTTAGGATTCCAGATACATGGGCCCACACTCAACTACAACTCCACTTGAAATCCTAACCTGATCATGAATGGAATTTTAAACATCCCGAGTAGCTCGCAACGTGGATACACCGAGCCACTCATCCGTGGACAATGACAACAAGCACCAGTCCTCAAAGCTGCTCAGGATTTCAGAGAATCCCAAATAGCTTGACCAATCAATTCATAAGATCAACTTTCAGGTATAAAAAGAAGATAAGAATGTCCTCATTGAGAAAAATCAACAGCCAAGATAAGGCAAGTCATTATGGTTGATATCATGCACCGTCCATAAAGAGAATCCCTTAATCTTGGGAAGCAACATCCCCCAAGTTATGCCAACAATCAGGTGACAACCTGAACACCCACATTCAGTTATGCTAAGCAATCTAGTGATGACTTGAACATCTGCTCATAAGATCTTCAAAGTCCAATGCTATAAAAATGGGAAGAAAAATTAGGAACAAGTTCTGACTCTCTATACACAAAAAACTACATTCTTATTTTCTCTACTTCCTCTAATCACAATTTAAAAGAAGCTAACTTAAACATCGAAGGGTTTTTATTGGAACTATCGTCGGTGAGGCCATGACGAGCTTGTTTCTTAATTTCTGCAGAGGTATTTTAGCAGGAGATCCCGAAGGCCCAGGATCACGACCCAAATCAAACAAGGTCCAAAATTATGTTTTCACAACTAAATAAATTTAAAGCTTGTTAGCCCAAGAAAGTCATTTTTTATCAGTAAGTTTTAGTGCCGTTTGTGGGAACAGAACAAAAGGCTTTATCAAGCATCTATTAAAACACCAAAAAATGACAGAACAATCATCAAATAGTAGGAACCAACTTGTTGGGTAGCAACAAGTTAGAAATTTAGGCAGAAATGAAACCTAATGAGTTAACCCACCAAACTTAGCCAATTTGCCTAAACCTCCTTGCTAAGAGAGGTTCAAGAAGAGTTACAGATGATGAGGGAGGAAAGGAAAGAATTAAGGCAATTGATGGTTGAGATGTTAAGAAAACAAGGAAGGAATGGAGGAAGAGAGATAAGGGTCGAACGAAGGGAGAATTCCAACCCTCAGGGTTTAAATGCTTAGGAGAACCTAAGCTTACAGGTTAGAAAAGAAAGATTAAAGATTCCCTACAACTCTATTGGGGTGGAAAGACAAAGTCATATGCCAGAAGGATGAGATATGTCTCAAGTTAAGGACTTTGGGCAAGAAAGAAGGCATGAGAATAACGATCAAGAGCAACTATGTGTCAAGCCGCCTTTTAAAGATAAGGTTTGAAGGTTGAAAGAACAGCTAAAAAGATTCTTGAAGAAGAAGGAGAAGAAAGATTAGCCTCCCCTGAAAAAGACAGAGGGAGAAATGAGTTCTCCATTGATTAATGAGTTGAAAGACATAAAGCTCTCGAGTGGGTTCAGACTGTTGAGTCTTCCAATCTATCAAGGAGTGATAACTTCAACCACTACATCGACCAAATAACCGACCTGCTATCCATTGTAGGACTAAGGCAAGAATAGATATGCAGACTATTCCATATGATCTTAAGGGTTCTGTCCTCTTCTAGTATCATAGTTTAAAATAAAAGAGTATCTCATTCTACAATGAGCTCACAAAAAATTTCACGTAGCACTTTTGGGGTTCTTATAAAGTAGACCCCCAATAGTTGAAGGAGATTAAGCAAGAGAGGAATGAAAGTCTTAAAGATTACATGAAGAAATTCCACAAAGAGGTGATCTTGCTAGGCTTATTTAACCAACCAGTAGCCTTAGAAGCTTTCAAGGTTGGGTTGAAGTTAAATAGATTCTGGTATTATTTGTTTGAGAGCAATATTTCAAATGACATTACCATATATAACAAGTCATCAAAATATATCGCTTATGAGGAAGAAGAAGAGTTGAAAAAATCACTTATGAACATAGCTTGGGGTTAAATCTGCCCAAAGGAAAATAAAAAGTACCGAGAGAGATAAGATAGATCTCCTCGTCCCCCCAAAAAAACTTAAAATAACCAAGGGTTGACAGAACAAACAGACCACAATAGGGGGCAATCTACCTAAATAGGGGCAACAAGCCTACCTCACGGATAAATGATAGGCAGAATAGACTTCACCCTTAAGCCAATTACCGCGATCGACCCAGAAGTCTGAGAAACCTAAGAGAACACCTAACTGAGGAACAACGCAGGGTTGCTCAGATCAATAACTTTCTTCTTTTGCCTGCACCATTGAAGGATATCTATAAAGTTATCAAAAATCGAGTTTTGCTCTTTAAAACCTCACACAAGGGCAAGATGATGGAGCAATAAACAAGTTTGATGAGCTAGTATGAATTCCACCAGAGTCTGGGACATGCCACTGGTGAGTGTCTTAATTTGAAAATGCAAGTGAACACCTTAATGAGGAATAGATATTGAAGGAATTTCGAGCAGATTAGTAGCACAACTAGCCCATTTATCGCCCTAACAGGTCCACTTAGAATACTACTATGATCATCGCTGAAAGATCAACACTGACGAGAGACTCAAATAGGCAGAGAAAGAACTATTCGAGGTATTCAATGGTAGGACATAAAGTTATGTGCAACATTCCATTTGCCAAAAAAATACAATTGCAGTAAGAAGTTCTCATCATGTTTACCTAGGAGGATGCCCAAGGGGTAAGTTACCTGCATGACAATACATTTGTGGTAGCTGTGCAGATAGTGCGCATGAAAGTTAACAAGGTATTCATCGACCTTGGGAGTTTAGTCTATATAATATTTAAAGAAACCTTGGAGGAATTAGCTATTAAGGGACAGGCTAATGCGATATTTTTATATCTTAAAATTAAGTGCAAGTATACACTATCGTATACAAGTAACAAAGGAACAAAATAGTCGGATGTCGAACCCGCAAGGATAATATCTCCTTTTTAACTAAGTACTAAAATTATGTCTTTCTAATAATTATTCAAGAAAAATAAAAATCTATGAATGAATTTGAAAATATAAAAGCAATGACATAATGTAAAGAGATTTAAAAGATAGTAGTATAGAGAAAAACTAGGGTTAATATATCCCTCAATATGCTTTGTAGTAATTAATCTTCTAATATTTAATTTCTTTAGTCTTTATTATTGATCAAGACATCATTGTATTCACAAGTCTCTCCCAAGGTCATGTAAGTATATCTTAATTTACTAAATATCTATATTCTTATGGTATTTAATAAATTAAGATTTATTAAGAACAAATATTGTTGATCATACATGGCAATTAGATATATTTCTATCCTAATTCGAAACTTTCATATAGAACATTTAATGTTACACTACAATCATGTATCAAATTACCTAGATCTAAAAATAATGATTCCTCTTTCAAGTTTATCAAAATATTTTCATTCATTCACCACATATTGGCTAAATATATTGAAGCATTAAGAACAAGTAATTTGAATAACAAAGAACTAAGTTTATTAAATATTAGAAAGATATGAAAATTAAGCGCACATATTGAGTTTAAGTATTAACCCTAAAAAGAAAATTTAGTTTATAGCTGCAAGAGAACAACGACAAAAATAATAAGAAAACATGATACAATTAATAGCAAACCGATATAGACGTCACATTGCTTTTGATTGAATAGCCTAAAACTCTTGCTATCGAAGAACGTCTTGAATTTCTATCTATGGATGCTTTAATTGTGCTCTATTTACTCTTTAAGACTTGTGTTGTGAGTCTTTGAGTGTCTTGTGTCTTCCTGGATGATCTCTAAAGGCTAGGGACGAGTGGTCTTTTATAAGGATTGATTTAAGCTTGAAAACCTCAATTCTTATCGGGTTAGGAATCGTATTGTCTCTCAAATGCTATCATGCTGTCACTGGGGCTCTGCATTCAAAATGTTGTATTACTAGAGCTGTGAGGACATAGTGCTGGGACTCTGGATCGTCGTTGGCACGGTAGCTAACTGGTGTTGTGGCGATGAACTATAACTTAAACAGGTCCTATTTTATTTTCTTATTTTAGTTGTTGTTCTAGCGTTGGGGCGAAAACTCTTGTAGCGCTAGGGTGACAGGTACATATTTTGAAACTTTTGTACATAAATAGCTATTTATTCTCATAAAATAATAAAATATCAAGATAAAAATATGATAAAGTAAATAGCAAATATGCCTTTATCACAGGCCTTAGCTAATTTTGTGGCAGAGTGTACGCCTGAGGAGCCAAAAGAAGAAGAGATCGAGGAATGGGTGATAGGGCATAATTATATAAAATATTTTATCCTCCTAAACTTAATATTTGTTCAATTTATCCCAATAATTTAGCCAATTATGCATATTAATGTTGTTTTATAGGTTTAAGGACTATCGGTGTAAAAATACCAAAAATCGAATGCCAACGGAGTTATTTGAGATAAGAATCCGAGAAGGGACTAAAATGCTAAAAAATGTGAACAGTGCTATAAATAGTGCCATAAATAGTATGTATGAACAATGATATTTATATAGTACATGAACAGTGTACATTGTTATTGTTTTATCTCGCTACAGTGCAGCGCCGAGGCATTGCTGCAGTATTCAAATCAGTAGCTCCAATGTTGCGGCATTAAATCCTAATGTCGCGGCACTGGATGTTAGACACTCTTTTAAGGGCAATGTTGTCCTATTTTTGTAACCCTAAACCTATATAAACATTCACTATTGAGCCAAAAACATGTTGGGCTCCAGAAAACACAAAATCAACAAATTATTTGGGACTTTCAAGTAAGAATCAATAAGGAGAAGAAGAAATTCTGCATGTTGGAGAAAGAACACCATTGTTACATCAGGGGAAATTTTCTATTCCTTTTAATTTCGTACTTTGTTGTTGATTCTATTATGTATAATGATGTTGTTATATGCTCTAAACTTATGTTTGTATTCATGAACTAAGTTTTATTACTAGGGTTATAATGTGAACTCAATATGTAGCTTGGATTGATTATTTTCCCTTATTCATCATATTTGTATTGAATTATTTAATTTGTTGTATGCTTAATGCTTCTAATTACATGACAATGAATTAGAATGATTTGGGAACCTTAATGAACTTGAAAAATGAAATTTTATGTTAGCCATGGATGAATTGATGTATGATCATTGCAAGTAGCTTTGAGTTTCATATGATATAGGAATATACTTATATAGCATATATGACCATTTAGAGAACTTGAACTTAATGAATCTTATTTTAATTTGATTATCATAGGAATATTTGTAACTGATTGAATGAGATATATTCACTTGACCATCGAAAGAGGCTTGTGAGGATATTAAAGTCTTGGTTAATAATTCATATTGATAGTTTTAAGGAGAGTAATTGGATTCAAGTGAAGTATTGAGGAATCATTGTAATCACAGACATTTGATATTAGTGCTGTCATATTTGTTTTCTTTGCTCAATCTCTATAATTAGTTCATTATTTAGTTAATTTATATATCAAACTCATTAAAATTTTAATAGTTTGAATAAGAGTAGGAGGACACAATTTTAGTATTTAGCAAGTAGCAATAATAATTCATTGTGAGAATAATACTTTACTCACCATATGTTACTTGTTGCGATAATGTATAATTGCATTAATTTGTGTTATACAAAATACATAACAAGGGGCATAAGGAAAGAGTACATCTTAGGTGCTTTACATTGATTGAGCATCTAATTTTCAAGGGTGCGGAGTAGGGATAGTTCTTACCAACCCTGAAGGAGATGAAATATGTTATGCTGTCAGATTCCAGTTCAAGACCTTTAATAATAAAGCTAAGTATGAAGCTTTCCTAGTTGGATTAAAAATGGCCTGCGCTGTAGTGGCCTCAGAAATCTTGGTGAAGAGTGACTCCCAGCTAGTGGTCAATTAGGTAAATGGTAACTTTAAAGCCCAAAAATAGAACATGTTAACATACCTCAAAAGGGTCAAAAGCCTAATAGATCAGTTCAATAAAGTCAAAGTAGAGTTAATCCTGATGAGTGAACACCACAAAACTGATGTAATAGTAAGGATGGCTTTCAACGAAGAATCCCAGCTACCTAGAATAGTCTCTATAGAGTTTATACCTACACCTAGGACATAAGAAGAAGAAAAGATAATGTAGATCGACCTCTAATCCAGTTAGATTGATCTGATCCAAAACTACATCTAAAATGGAACCTTCTTAGAAAATAAATGATAAGCTCGCAAGCTCAAATACTGAGCAACTCGATACTCAGTCATTGAAGGAGTGTTGTATAGGCGGGACTTCTCCTACCGGTGAGGTATTTGGGACCACAAGAAACTGAGAGGGAACTCTGAGAAATCTATGAAGGGATCTACGATAACCATCTCATGGTGGAAGCACTAGCCCACAAAGTCTTCAGGACTGGCTACTATTGGTCAACCGCCCTCCAAGATGCAAAGAATCTGGTCAAACAGTGTGATGCCTGCCAGAGGTTCGTAGACAAGATCCGAGCACTAGTTGAAGAATTAACCATAATAGTAGGACCATAGCCTTTTTCCCAATGGAGGTTAGATCTGATATGACTTTTACTTCAAGGAAAAAGGGTCTTATAAATATGCGATGGTACCAATAAACTATTTGAAAGAGCCCACCCGAATTCCTATGCAAGGTATTGTCCACTTTGGGGTTCACGCATACATCCTCCCTTTCACGGTTTTATCCTTTATGATCTGAACGCATCACTATCCCCAAAAGGCGCTTCACAAGGGTAAGGAAGATTTCTTCTTATAAGGCCTTCACTTTAGACGAGTTTGCTCGATGTGGGATTTGGATCGTTATAAATAATGTCTGGTCTTTTACATTAATAAGATACATCTGGATGTTGAGACAAGATACACTGCCTCAGAGAAGCCAAGAACAAGCTGAAGCACTACTTTGAAGTACATCTAATTGTGGTGTACACTTATTACCCCTTAAGGCGCATACTATCAAGACCTGACGTGATAAGAAAGGTAACGAATATGGCTTTAGAACATATCCACTAGATATAAAATAGACCAAGGATGAAAATTATAGGGCAAGTAATAGAAGATTTCCTCTTAGAATGTGAAAAAGAAGTAGAAGATGACATGCTATCAATAGAACTAACAGAGGTAGCGAAACCTTGACAAATACATAAAGACAAACCCTCCAATCAGAAGGGAGCATAGATAACATCAAAATCAAAGTTCTAGAGGTACTTATCTTAGAACATACGGCCAGACTTATGTCAACAATATCTTACAACGAAGTTAAATATGAGGTTTTGATAAAATGGCTAACTATCGCATATCAGCTTATGGTTAAAAGAATACATATTGATGCGATATTTCTATATCATAAATTAAGTGCAAGTATACACTATCGTATGCAAGTAATAATGAGACTAAATAAGTCGGATGTCGAACCCACAGGGATAATTTTTTCTTTTTAACCAATTACTAAAATTATATCTTCTTAATAATTATTCAGAAAAGTAAAAATCTAAGAATGAATGTAAGAAATATAAAAGCAAAAACACAATGTAATGAGATTTAAATGATAGCACATAGAGAAAACCTAGGATTAATACTATCCCTCAATATGCTTTCTAATGATTAACCTTATAATATTTAACTCCCTTAGTCTCTATTATTGATCAAGACACTAATGTATTCACAAGCCTCTTCCAAGGTCATGCAAGTATATCTTAGTTTACCAAATACCTATATTCCTATGGTACTTGTAATAAATTAAGATTCATTAAGATTAGGTCTTATTGATCATACATGCCAATTAGGTATATTCCTATCCTAAATTGAAACTTGTATATGCAACATTGAATGTTACTCTACAATCATGCATCAAATTACCTAGGTCTAAATATTATGATTCCTCTTCCGAGTTTATCAATAATATTACCAACTCATTCACCATATATTGGCCAGATATATTGAAGTATTAAACACAAGTAATTTAAATAATAAATGACTAAGTTTATTAAATACTAAAAGATATGGCAATTTAAGCGCACATATTGAGTTCAAGTATTAACCCTAGAAAACAAGTTTAGCTCATGGCTACAAGAGAACAGCAGTAAAAATAAAAATAAAACATGATACAATTATTAGCAAACCGATATAGACGTCGAATTGCTCTTAATTGCGCTGCCTAGGAACTCTTGATGCCGAAGAACGTCTTGTATCTCTCTCTAAAGTTGCTTCAATTAAGCTTCTATTGCTCTCCAAGACTCGTGCTCTGTATTCTTGGTGCTCTTGGGTTGTCTTGGATTGATTCTTGAAGGCTGGGAATGAGTGACTTTATATAGGGATTGATATGAGCTTGAAAATCTCAATTCTCGTCGGACTAGGACTCGCACTACCGCTGGCGCGCTATGCATCTGTCACTGGGGCGACGCGTGAAAAAGCTATTACCGCTGGAGCGGTGGAATCTTGGCGCTGGGGCGCTGCATGAAAACGGCTTCACCGCTGGTGCGGTATGTTGATAGCGCTGGGGCGATGTATCGTCGCTGGCGCAGTGACTATTCGGCGCTGGGGCGCTAGACGCGACTTAAGCAGGTCATTTTTCTTATTTCGATCACTATTTCAGCACTGGGGCGACAATACTTGTGGCGCGGGGGCGCTGGACTTATAATTTAAAAACTTTGCATTTTAGTCCCTATTTTCGTTCAAGTCCCTATAAATAACAATAATACACATAAATAGCCATCTATTCTCATAAAACTATAAAATATCAATAATAAAAACATGAGAAAATATATGACAAATTTGCCCTTATCACATATTCACACATATTACGCATTGGTCACTTTCTAATGGAAAGAAGACTATTCGAAAAAGGAAGAACAAATCAAAAGTAACCTAACAAAAGCCAAGGAAGGTGGAAGTAGTTATTATAAATCGGATTCTGAGAAGTTAGACCATAGAGACAAATATAATCTCCAAAAAAATAGCAATAGGGATTATTTCCTAAACAAACTGGTTATGCTCACAATCATTGAGAAAATTTTCACAAAATAATAAGTAACAATGTCAAAACAAGGGTAAAAAATATGGAACTAATGACTTTAGCAAATTGGATGATCCTTTATATTGAGTTTTTTGTAGGATGGAAAACTTCTAAATGATTAGAAGGAAACTTGGAGACATAAGAGCAAATTATGGAGATTTGCACTATTCAAAAGAACATTATATAAGCACGTATTCTTAAGTGGTGTACCTTCAATGCATGCTCAAAGAAGAAAGGCATAAAATCTTAAAAGAAATACATGAGGAAACCTATAGAAACCATTCCAATAGTTGAATCCTTGCCTATAAAGTGATAATATAATAATATTACTGACCTACCTTAGAGTACATGAAGAGATGCAAAATATATCAAAAGCACGCTTTACTCATTCACCTTTTAGTTGAGAACTTGTATATAGTCTTCAGTTTATGGCCTTTCATCTAGTGAGGGATGGACATAGTAGAACCGCTACCCTAGCTGCAGGAGGAAAGAGATTTGTACTGTTGGCAACAGACTACTTTACCAAATGGGTAGAAGCTAAGCCTATAGTGATATCTCTGAATCATAGTTAAAGAAGTTTTTATAAACTAATATTATAAAAAAATTTAGATGCCACGGGTACTAGTCTCGGATAATGGAAAGACGTTTATATGTACGAAAGTAACTGCTTTTTATGCCAAGTTCAAAATCGAGTAGGTTAAAATCACAAAAAAATAATTTTCACAATCCTAAGGAACAAGCTAAAGTGAAAGCAAGGAAAATGGCTAGAGAAACTCTCTAGAGTCCTCTAGGCATATAGAACAACAGAGAATTAGTCCATAGAAAGCTCACCATATGCCCCAGTAACTAGAACGAAGGTTATACTCTCAATGAAAGCCTTTATTCTAACTCTAAAGACAAAATTAATGGACCTGCAATTGAACAACAAAGCCTTTTCTTTATCAAAAGACATTATTGATGAAGCTTGAGACACTATGACCATCCATACAATAATATATAAGAAAAGATTAAAGAGGTAGATCAATCACAAAACTAAGAAGCAAGAAATTAATTAAGAAGACTTAATGCCGAGAGAGGCCTTCGATACCAACAAGAAAAGAATGTAGGAAAGATGGTCGAGATATGGGTAGGACCCTACAAGGCCGTTAGGAAGTTAGACCAAGAAGCGTATCTGTTATAGACCATCGAAAGAAAACCTATTCCAACTCTATGGAATATATCAAAACTGAAAAGGTTCTATATAAGAATCCTTATATAAACATGCCATTTTGATTCAACTTTTTTCTTTTCTTAAATAAAGTAATTTCTTTTTTCATGATTATGGATATAATAACGATGATGATCAAATAATGAACAAAAAATCTTGAAAGGATTAGAGTATGTAGCACTTTCATTTCGGGGAAAGAAAAACAAAGCTGAAGGGATTGGAATATGTAGTATCCTTATCTCACACCAAACAAATCTCAAAAGAATTGGAGTATATAGTACTTGTTAGTGCGAATTAAAGGCACATGCATGTGATTGTGTACATGTTGATTAATTTCAAAATGCATGTCTAACATAAATTACACAGTAGAATTATATGTAATTGATCAACAAATACATTTTAAATTGAATCAAAATAGTATAAGAATCCAAAAAACTTACCCTTGAAGCCATTTGGTGAAAATCAGAGTTTCGGAGCTCACCTAAAATAATTTCGTTGATTAATTCTAGTCTGTAAATATTCAGTGGGATTGCAAAGCTAGAATGGTAACTTGATCTCTAGTTTCCAGTAAGATTCAAGTTTAGTTTAAACACTTTGAAGTTTTTCTCTCAAAATGGATAAATGTGAATTAAATACTTAGTTTAAACTTTTTGAAAGGTTTATTTATATATGGTTAAAATGGGAGCCTCTTTGCAACATTTACAAAGTTTATAATACTTGGCTAATGAATGCTTAATGCTTGTCTTTCATGCATCCATAAAGACGAGTGTCCCTCTGCACTTGTTATGTGTCACCTATAAAATCTATGCATATGACATGTGTCACTTATGCACGAAGCCATTATGCCACATGTCATTTTTTTTCCATTAGTTAACTATTTTAACTAATAAAATATAGGTTTAACACTTAAATCTTGATATATATGTTTCTTGAGATATCTTAGAACAAATTCTGCTTTTTAAAATTTTTGTTCAACCCAATTCGTTATCCTAGTACTCAACAAGTATACTTCATATTATGAGATTCCCTAAGTTTACACCCGTTTATCTTACAGAACTCTTTCGCAAGTTTGTGAATGATGTCCCACTCACACATTATGGATATTATAGTATACGTATTGAACCATTTAAGCTGAGGGCAACTATATATGTATAATCCTTCTATCATCGTAATCATGGAAGAGCCAAGATCTAGCTCATCACTATCTCTATATACTTAACCGCGAACTTATCTTCAGAATCATATTTTTGTAAACAATATATACGAACTCCTTTGTGATATTGTTTAACCCTGCAGAGATTTCTTTTTCAGGGTTTATGCATTGGTCACAAGACTTCCTGAAATACAATCTTGAAGCATTAGAATATACAAATCACCTATATGAGCTGATGAATCCCATATCTATACACACCGAACTCCATAAGCATTGGACCATACCCAAGACACCTAAAGGTTAAACTATAAAAGGTCTCTAACATTCAAAAATCAAAGTATAGCAGATCACTCACAAGCCCATCATGTGCTTAGGTAAAAGAACCGCGAATATTACTTAACTCAAGAAGACCCTCTATTGACAGCTCTATGAGATGTCTATTGGAGGTCATCATGAGTCTACTTAACACCTAGTCTTTACTGAATACCAGCATGCCTATACGAGCTTTTGCCAAGCTCAGGGTCTGCTAAGACTAATTGATAGGGGCATAAAAGTACTAGTAGGATTTGTACTTAACTTTTATATTTTACTCTAAATCATAAGTATTTGCCTATTTAATTGTGTTTTATGATCATAAACAGATGCATGATGGAAAATGTGACGCATAGGAACAAACAAGAGGCAAATCGAATGTCAGACGAAGAAATTACGCTCAAAATATGAAAGTAGCACAGCAGCAGGTGCAGCGCCCAGCACCCAGCGCTGCGGTGCTCGTTGATGTCTTGATAGACCTATGCTCATGCCCAGTGCCGCGGTGCTCATGTGGATGTTTAGATACCCTTCTAAACTCGCTTATTGAAGGGGGATTCGAAGCTCCTCGTGCCTAGGGTTTCTCATAGCAACAAAAACACTCTTTTAAGGTAAAAATAGAGAGACTTAATAAAGAGAATAATATAAGCAACAAACACACATTCAAGCCAAGAGATCAAGGTGAAGTTATTAAAGATTGAAGATTGGGGAATCAACTCTTGAGCAATCAGGACAAGAGGAAGAAGAACAACTCAGAGCAGCACTTGTTTTGTTTTATTCCTTACTTTTAAGAGATGATTTTGTTCATTATATTTTCATACTTTTTCTTTGATATTCTTGTTTTGAACATGAGCTAAATACTTTTGATCTAGGGTTAGACGTTATTGAACCTAGTATATAATTGATTCTTTCAATCTCTTAGTTATGAACTTTTATCCCTTAATTAATTCAATCTATCTATGCTTAATGCTTTCATTATACTTGATCACTATTTTGATTATTTAGGAACTATGATAACTTTGACGAAAGGAATCATGTGTTTAGCCTAGGGTAGATTGATACATGATCATAGGGTAATATCTATGAGTTCCATCTAGGATAGACATATACCTAGGTGGCATGTATGGTTTGATTAGACTTAATCTTAATAAGTTGCATCTTATTCGGATTACCATAGACATATAGGTAATTGTTAAGGTGTGATATTATCATTCGACTGTCGACAGAAGCTTATGATGAAATCAGTGTCTAGCCAATCAATTGGTAAAAAGAGAATAACTAAGGGGTTAAAGGGTTCAGTAAACTACTAGGGGATATGTCGATACCCTAGATTACCTCTCAATTTAGTGAATTTTATCTCTAAGTACTTGCGATATTTTAATTAGGTTTAATTTGATAGCAATAATTTAGTTAGTTAAATTTCATCCTTGAAGCTAGTCTAGATAAAGGTAAAGTAGAGTAATTTTAATATTCAATTGAAGAAAATAGAAACAATAGTCTCTGTGGGATCGATAATCTGAACTTAGTCCTATATTACTTGATACAAAAAGCGTGCACTTGCGTTAGGTCATTAAATTAGACATCACTAACTGTCTGAAAATCCAGATATAAATACACATTGATCCTAAAGGAATACTAATCGACCTATGTCGGCAACTATAGATCAGGAATAACATTTTTAAGAATATGCTGCATAATGATATTTCTTAGTATCATTTGCAGCTCCATGCAATAATGTCATTACTACTATATTCTCGGGTCTTTGTCCCATTTCAAACAAGGTTTTAACTCTTAGGATGCTAATATCTTAGCGCTGAGCTAAACTTATTTGGATTAGATCTAAACTCCTTTAGATTTACCATGTCTAGAAATGTAACAAACTTAGTACCATATAATTAAGTATTAATAATTATATTGAAATGTTTATCGTATAAATATCAAAATATTTATACAAACTAGAATGACATATAAGCATCAACTCCAGCAACTTTTACTTGCTCTAGTGTCATTCTTGATGAGTGGATCTGCTTTATTATTCATAAAATCTACTCTAGATATTATTATATCTCCTTAAGTTAAGATTTCTCTAATTTATCTTAGAGAAGATAATGAGTATGATCAAGACAGTTCAAGAAAGTATTTTTAGCATAGGATATATCTAGCTGTGCCTTTTTAGTCTCTGTACCTTTTACCAGGGGTTTAGTTATCTAGTGCCAGTGCCCTTAGATAAAGTTCCATTATATGATATTTTATCTTCACATGCTTAGACTTTCTGGTGTGGCCTTGGTTGCTTCGGTTTATCAATTAGCCTATTATTGTCGCAATCTAGTGAGATAGGATTTACTGAACTTGAAACTATTTTGAGTTTCGCAACAAACTCGAGTATTCACATCGCTTCTTTTACAACTTTTGAAGCCCTAAGGTATTCTTCCTTCGAGGTAGAATCAGCTGTGGATATCTGTTTTGCACTCTTTCAATTGACTATGGCATCATTAAGAAGAAATATATATCTAGATGTAGACTTACTATCATTCAGATTAGACTATAAGTTTGAATTAGTGTATCCCTACACTTATAAGTCATTTTCTCCATAAATGAGAAACTTATCCTTTGTACCCTAAGATATTTCAGGATATGTTTCACGATCATCCAGTGGTTGCTACCTGGATCAAATGGATGTCAGCTCATAACTCTTACAGCCATACTAATGTCAAGTCTTGTACACAATACATCAAGCTACATTTGGTTGATACATATGGTATATTAGACATTCTAACTCTTTCATCTTCCTTATATGGAGACATTTTTCTAGAAAGATGAATGCCATATTTAAAAGGTACATTGACCATCTTAAAATTACCAAAGTTATACATTTTAAGAACATTTATATGTACGAGGATTGAGAGAGCTCTATTAGGCTCATAGCTCTATCTTTTTAGAGCTTTATATCCAGTTTACAGAAAGCCTTTCCCTAATCCTTCACGAAGAAGTTCTTACTTAAATAACTCCCGACTAACTATTATATACCAATATCGTTTTTGATAATGAGCATGCCATCTATATAGAGAACCTAAAAGATAATCATGTTCTTACTGCTATTTTTAAATGCCCACGTTTTCTCTTCATTCTTGATGAAACTAGAACCTCTGATTACTTTATCAAAATAAAAATTTCAGCTTCAAGAAGCCTACTTAAGTTCATAAATGGACTTCTTCAGTCTGTACACTAGATTAGAAGTCAGGCTAGATGTAAAACCTTTAGGCTGCTCCATGAATATCTCTTCCTCGACATATCCATTTAGGAAAGCTCGTCTTTACATCCATATGCTAGATCTCAAAATCATATGCTATAATAGACAACAAAATTTGAATTGACTTTAACAAAGCTACTGATGAAAAGGTTTACTTATAAATGGTCCAAGATCGTTGAGTATAACTTTTTATAACTAGTCATAGTTTAAATGTTTCTACCTTTCTATTAGGTCCATGGTTTCTTTTGTAAATCATTTACAACAAATAGGAATAATTCCTACGGGAAGCTCAACCAAGTCCCAGACTTGATTGACATGCATAAAGTCAATTTCAAATCTCATAGCTTTTTCTTATTTTCCTAAATCGATATCCAACATCGCCTCTTTATAAATTAAGGGATCTTTTTCTTTAATTAAGAAACCTCAAGGGAATCTTTAGGTATCATACATACCTTACAGCTAGTCTTGACATCCTTTCTGACTTACTTGAAAGATGTGTTAAAGGTGTCTCACTCGATTGAGCTTGAGGTTCCATTCAGTTCATAAATTTCTAGATTGAGTTCATTAAGTTCAATCCTTCTATAATCCTTATAATTCATGAGACACTGTTTCTTTAAAAAAGTGGCATGACGAGCAATAAACACGTTTCATTTTTCTGGACTATAGAATAGATATCCATAGAATGTTTGAGATATCTTATAAACCATACTTTTACCTTTTGGGTGCAAGTTTATTTTGTTGTATAACTTTAATGTAAGCAGGACAGCCTTGAATCTTAACATACTTAAAACTTGATTTTCTTCCAGTTTATATCTTATACGGAGTAGTAAGAACAGTTTTTTTTATAGAACTCTGTTCAATAAGTAAATAATAGTTTCTAGAGTATAACCCTATAGATATCATAAAAGATCAGGAAAGCTCATCATTTATTGGACTATATTTAATAAAGTCTGATCCTCCTATTTGAAACACCAATGTATTGTGGAGTACTTGAAGGGTTGTATTGAGTGAGAATCATTTTTTCCTTCAAATAATCTGTGAATTCGTTGCTCATGTATTCACCACCTCGAACTAATTGAAGGTATTTAATATAGATATCGATTTATTTTTCTACTTCCTATCGAAATTCCTTTAACATTTTAAAGGTTTTTTATTTGTGTTTTATCAAACACATGTTCGTATCATGACAAATCATAAATAAAGATAATGAAGTAGGGAAACCTTCATATGGCAGTGTAATTCATTGGACCACATACATCACTATATATCAATTCCAATAAATCAGTGGCTTAGTGTCCAAAACCCATAAAATGAGATTAAGTCATCTTCTATTTAATACAGGATTCACAAACTGGATAGGGTTTTATGGTAAAATCAAGTATCTGACCATCTTTAACCAGACGAATCAAGCATATCATGCATTTATGACTTAATCTCAACTACCACAATTCTGTATTATTCAAAGTTCCCGAACTACTACTTGTTCTATTCACTTATGTATTCAATATATTTTTTATTGTATCTTAAATATAATGGCCATTCATTAACTGACATTCAACTAATGAGATACTATCAACATCATATAAACATAAGGAATAATTCCTTTTATATATATGATAATCTTCAGTGTCTAACACAGGAAGGGATATTATCTATTTGATACTGTTTAGCATAAAATAATATATATACAACTTAATGCTTCTACCAGAGGAGAGAAGTAACGTAAAAGTCTCAACAGCTTTATCATTTGGAAAATCTTTATTTCTTGGCTTTTTAGTATTACTAAAATTATACAATAAATTGTATATATTAGATGGATAAGCGATATCTAATATCCACTCATCGAGAAACGAGCGTTAAGTGAGGTAGAAGCGTTATTAGCATAAAATGCTAAAGAAATGTCAATGTTCTGTAAACAAACACCTAAGTGGTTTATCTTTTCTATGGTAAGGTACTTTAGACAGTAACTTTTATAACGTCTAACCTCAATATAATGGAAACATTGTCTTTACATTTGTTCTTATCTTGTGGTTTGGATTTCTCAAATAATTCTTTTAGATAAAGTATAATACTACTTGCACAATTTATGTGCACATACTTCCATTGAATATCAGTAGACATCGAGGCGAGGATATATAATTTGACTTTTAAATCATCCTTTATACAGTTTTGATAATTTTCTACCTCTTTCAAAGAAGTATTATTAGAAACACCTCTTATCATCTTTTGATCAATAATATATACAAGTTATTCCAAATCCAGAACAATTTTCAGATTCATCAGTTAGTCATAATTATTTTTCCAGTGCCCTATAGTTTATGTGCATCTAATATGTGTATCTAACGGATTACTCGTACTCTTCTTATCTTATCTCTATAAGACAAAATAATAGATGTCTAACGGAATATTTTTAATTATTAAAGTTAACACTTTAGATCATGGATATAGCTAGTATATATTTTTAATCTAAAGACTCCATTTCATTGCTTTAAATATTCCCTTTAATCTTTTAACTAGGAAAATAAAAATTTAAACACTTTAAATTTTACAATGAGAAGTAGATCAATCAGTATTCTACTCTGACATTACATTTAGCAATATTGGCTTTTGTAAAACCTAAAAGATAGGCAACTCTTGTCAATTGTATCTTATGCAACTCTTACCATTGATCATAAACATAATTTATCCTTACGCTTTAGCAATATTAGGTAAATATGTTCCAGATTAACTTGTCAATGATCAAATATAAGTTACTGATACTACTCTTATACTTTATTAAAATTGAGAATAACTAAAGTGACTCGTCTAACACCATATTGATAAGATGGACTATGTATAACATTATCTCATAATAATATATATTTTTAATTTAAGAGAGATTTTTTTGTAACTTATCCACATCCCATGAGGATATAATTCTTAATCATAGCATTTATTTCATGTAACACATAACTAACCCCCATCAGTAGCAGCTTCCATTATGGTTAACAGTACAAATAAATGATTAACAGTTTATAACACAATAATATAATAGTTATAATATTGCATAAATTAAATTTCACATGCATCTAATGCAAAATAGAGTGACCTGTTTAGAACGCCGCAATGTTATGACTTAGAACTGCCCAATGTTAAATTACTTTAACACCCAATGTTGCTCACTTCAACGCTATAGTGTTATCACATAATGCCCCATTGTTGACAAGCCAAACGACACAGTGATTTTGCATGGAAAATGCCTTCGTGTGGCATATTTTACTGCTGTGGCGTTATCACATAACACCCCTGAGGTGACAAGCCAATGCTTCAGTGTTATGTCATAACACCTCAACTTCATAAGCTTTAAATGCCCTAATGCTAATTCATAGAAGACCCCAGTGTTATGTCATAACACCCCAAGTTCACAAGCTTTGAATGCCCCAGTGTTCATCAATGTTGTCAACGCCTTAGCGTTTTATGGTCAATGCCCTAAGTTGTTTTGGACAGTGTCCAGGAATTGTGTTTTCAACACTTGAATATATAGCTCCCAATCTTCTTGGGCATCCTAAACACCTCAGAAACACTTCTTTAACCCAAAAACACACAAAAGCATACTATGATACCATTGTTAGTGCTAATTAAGGGTGCATGCATGTGATTGTGTACATGTTGATTAATTTTAAAATGCATGTCTAACATATATTACGTAGTGGAATTATATGTAATTAATCAACAAACACATTCTAAACTGAATTAAAATAGTATAAGAATCCAGAAAACTTACCTTTGAAGCCATTCGGTGAAGAATCAAAGTTTTGAAGCTTATCCGAAATAATCTTCTTGATCAATTTTAGTCTGCAACAATTCGGTACGATTACAGAGGTAGAATGGTAGCTTGATCTTCAGTTTCTATCTGGATTTAAGTTCAATTCAAAAACTTTGAAGTTTTTCTCTCAAAATAGTCAAATATGAATTAAGGACTTAATTGAAACATTTTTAAAGTTTCATTTATATATGGCTAAAAATGGGGAGCTCTTTACAATATTTACAAAGTTTATAATACTTGACTAATGAATGCTTGACATTTGTCTTTCATGCATTCAATCCATAAAGACAAGTGTCCCTCTTCACTTGCCATGTGTCACCTCTAAAATCCATGCATATGACATATGTCATTCATATATGAAACCATTATGACATGTGTCATTTTTCATTAGTTAACTATTTTAGCTAATAAAATATAGGTTTAACACTTAAACCATGATATATATATTTTCTGAGAATTCTTAGAACAAATTATGCTTTTTGAAAATTTCTGGAATTGAACCATTTGACTCAGTCCGCTATACCATTGCTCAACGAGTATACTTCATATTGTGAGACTCCCTAGGTTCACACCCGTTTATCTTACGAAATTTTTTTGTAAGTCCATGAACGATGCCTTACATACATGTTATAGATATTACAGAATGGTGCATTGAACCATCTAAACTTAGGTCAACCATATCTGTATAATCTTTTTGTCACCTATTTCTTAGAAAAGCAGAGATATATTTCATTACCATTAAATCTCTATATGCTCGATCGTGAACTTATCTCCAAAAATAATATATGCAAACTACTTTACCATATTGTTTAACCCTACAGAAAATTCTTTTTTAGGGTTTATACTTATTGCCGCAAGACTTTTTAAAATATAATCTCGGAGCATTAGTAAATATAACTCACCTATATGAGCTAATAGATCCCACATTTACGCACATCAAAGTTTATAAGTATCAAACTATATCCATTGACACCTAGAGGTTAGACAATGAAAGGTCTATGACATGCGTGGAATCAAAGTATGGTAGATTACTCATAAGCCCACTGTGGGACTCAGGTCAAAGAACGACGAATACTATTTAACTCAAGAAGATTCTCTATTAATGGCTCGATGGGATATCTATTGAAGGTCCTCGTGAGTCTGTTCAGTACGCAATCCTTATTGAACACCTATATGCATATATAAGCTTTTGGTAAGTCCATGGTCTACTAAGACTAACCACTTAGAAAATTCAGATATAGACACACACTAATTTTAAAGGAATATTAATCGATCTGTATTGGCAACCATGGATCAGGAATAATATTTTTGAGAACATATTGTATAATGACATTTCTTAGCACTATTTGTAACTTGTTGCAACTATGTTATTATTAATATATTCCCAGGTCTTTGTCCCATTTTAGATAAGGTTCTAGCTCTTAGAATACTAATATCTTAGCGCTAATCTAAACACCTTTAGATCAGATCTAAACTCCTTTAGATCTACAATGTCTGGAATGTAACAAGCTTAATACCATATAATTAAGTATTAAAGATTATATTGAAATGTTTATTATACAAATATCAAAATATTTATGCAAACTAGAATGATATGTAAGCACTAACTTCAATAGTACCTTTTTTCTGGGAGAATAAAGAATAAAGCTGATGGGATTAGAGTACGTAATACTTTCTTCTCACACAAAGAAAACATTAAGAGGATTAGAATACCACCTTCCTTCAAGCAATAAAGAATGAATCCGCAGGGATTAGAGTATATAGTACATTCCTGATGAACACATGAAAATGCATATTGTTAAGAGATTCAATCACCATTTAATGTCACTAATTTTAGTATTTTTTGTATTTTTAGCTTGAAATAAAGTGTTCTCCTTAAATTATGATTAATGAATGTTATTTGGATAGGTTTAGGTAAAATGGACATAACTCTCAATGTAGAAATCAAAATGAAGAAATTCTTGAACCTGGTGCAACATGACTCAATCTTACACAAATTTGAAGAATAGTGGAAAAGCCAAATCCAACATGTTATGGGCCAAATATTGAGATACAACAGAATCGGACTACAACTTCTGCCCAGCTTGACCCAACTCACGTATTTGGACCGTATCTCACAAAATACATACTCAATTGGTATAATTCATGAAGCTGTGAATTTCTGACTTAACTATCAACAACTCGTATGTTGATGGTAAAGTCTAAATCAGCCGTTATCATGGACCAAATTGCATTGCAAGTGAGTAAAATGGTTGTTGGCCGAATTCTGATGTATCTTTGGAATTTTGCTCATATCTCATTGGATACTCATCCAATTTGCATGAAATCAGTGCCTATGGAAAGAAGAGTCAAAATTCTACAACTTTTATGTCGCCTATAGAAGCTAAATTGATCATTTACATTATCAAAAATGTGCTGCAAGTGGATACATGAGTTATTGGCTTAAAATTATTGAAGATTGATGTCATTCATGACATATGTCCATTCATTGCCTATATAAGGAGACCCTTAGGATATTTTTAAGAGATAATTCTCTCTTCTTTTATTCTCATTAACATGTATTGTAATTTAGGCTAGAGTTCCTAGCAAGGCTAAGAGATGAACTTTTATGTGTAGTGAATCTACTTCGATGCTTTGATTCGGTGTCAAGAGCTATAAATGTTATAAGTTTGGTTTTGATTAAACTCTTATCTATTTTATTTTCTATAATCCAGAGGTTATAATTCTCATGTCTTATATATGTTCAATCATGCTTTTCTTATGTGATTCATGTTGATTTATAATTGTTACTGGTTACATTGTTTTATATGTTAATCTTTTACTGCAGTATTGTCAATTTGATATATTGTCGATCTTGGATAACATGTAAGGGCAATAAATGTTTGATATTCAAGTTAATCTTTTACTGCAATATTGTCAAAATGATATATTATCGATCTTAGATAACTTGTATAAATAACATGATGTGTGTTAATGCTTGCAAAGAGTTTAACTAAATCAAATACATGTGTTATCAAATGTGCTATATATTACATACCTTCCGATTGATTGTTTGGGATGTAAAACTTTCAGTTGAGTTATAAATATTGAATCAAAGTATAGAGTAGATTTATAAAGCATAATTGTGATTCTCAAAGTCTTGCTTAAATCATCATAAGACATTTTTCTCAATTCATAGACAATTCTATCTCATCCATTTAAATCAATTAACCCTTTGCTACTGCTTTAATATTTTACTTCACCAACCTATTTTGCCAAGAGCTTCCTCGTGGGATCGACATCTCAATCTATACTGCGATAGCCGCGTTATATTTTGAGCGTAAACAAAAATTTGGCGTCGTTGCCGGGGAAGCACACTAAGCGAAAGTCGGTTGCGATTATAAATACTAAAGTGGTAACTTTGTATATTTTCTTTTCTTTGTAAACTCTTAGTTTTATTTCCTTTGTTGTAATTTATTTATTATTCATGGTTGGTTCTACCACCTAATTTATTTTGTTTTCTTTAGTTAATTTGTTATAGTTTATATTATCTTAATGATTGGTTTTACCGCCTAATTAGTTTATTTTCTTTTATCTATTTATTGCACTTTATTTTCTTTAGTTTATTTATTGCACTTTTTTTTAATGGCTGGTTTTACCGCCTAACTTTGTTCACTTTCTTTTATTTATTTATTGTACTTTATTTCTTTAGTTAATTTGTTATATTTTCTTTTTATTTTGTGGCTAGTTCTACCGCCTAACTTAGTTTCTTTATTTTTTTTTATTGTACTTTATTTATTTATTGCACTTTTTTATTGCACTTTATTTTCATTTTCTTTTACTTATTTATTGCACTTTATTTACTTTAGTTAACATGTTGTATTTTCTTTTTATGGCCGGTTCTACCGCCTAACCTTTTATTTATTTACTTATTGTATTTTCTTTTTATTATTTATTTATTGTACTTTTTTTTTCGTACTCTATAGTCTTTTGTTTAGTTATTGTATTTATATTTCATGGTTGGTCTTACCACCTAACTTATTTTTATTTCTTGTTGTGTTTATTCCACTTCTTAATTTTCCTTAAGTATTTCTTTCCTTAAAATATATATATATATATATATATATACACAAAAAAAAAAAAAAATTTAGGTTGTATGCATCGACCTAGAGACAAACGAGGAAGATTTGTGAGAGAACTAGAACTAGAACTAGAACCACCCCCACAATTTGTAAGTGAAGAGAATTCACCTTTTAGTTCATCTTGTAATTCTAACACAATGAGCCAACACGAAGAAAACCCCGTTAGAACTCTAAAAGATTACTTGTATCCTACTCGCACAGCCACACCATCATGCATTATATTTCCACCTAACACACCACATTCGGATTTTAAACCTGGAATGATACAACTTCTTCCCACTTTTCATGGTCTAGATAGTGAAAATCCTTATGTACATGTTAGGGAATTTGAAGAGGTAATTGCCACCTTCCATAGCCAACCTGAAGCCATAGACACTGTTAGACTTAAATTTTTCCCTTTTTCTTTGAAAGATAAAGTAAAGAGTTAGCTATACTCTTTGAGGCCGAGGTCTATAGGAACTTGGGCAGAAATGACCCAAGCATTTTTCAATAAATACTTCCCACAACACAAAACTAATGGCTTGAAAAGACAAATTTCTTCCTTCTCTCAAAAAGACAGTGAAACCTTATATCAAGCATGGGAAAGGTTTAAAGAGTTGCTAAATCTGTGCCCTCTCAATGGGTATGAAAATTGGCGCTTGGTTAGTTATTTCTATGAGGGACTCACAATTAGAGAGTGTCAATTTGTTGAGATGATGTGTAATGGGGAGTTCCTTCACAAAGATCCTGAGGAAGCCATAGAATTCCTTAATGACTTAGCCGAAAAAGCCCATACATGGACTGGACCTAGCATTACTGAAAGCACAAATAGGTCACGACCCAATGGAGTTTTCCATCTTAGGGAAGATGATAACCTCAAAGCCCAATTAGAGGTCTTAACTAGGGAGTTAGAGGCCTTGAAAACCAAAGATAGAAGGGTCACCCACACGGTTGCTAGAGTTGAATAAGGCTTCTTGTACATCCCTAGGGCATTACATTGTTCCTCATATATCTCTCTCATCTCACTATACGTGGGGCAATCCTGAGCTAAGTGTTCCGCTCCTCCACAAACAAAACAGACTCTGAGACATATAATCCTAGCTGGAGAAACCACCCAAATTTCAGTTGGAAATCTGACCAACAAGCCAACAACCAATGGAAACAAGAACAACAAGCACCCAAGTATTATGTTGCACCTCAATATAATGCACGACCAACTAGGAGTTCTTTAGAGGATACATTATAAGCATTTATGGAGGCACAAAGTAAGACTAATCAAAAATTTAAAATAATTCTTGCACAGGTGGTGGATGAAAACAAAGAAATCAAGAGTCAAATCACAAAGTTGACCAGTGTCTTAACTGTACAAGAGCAAGGTAAGTTTCCATCTCAACCTCAATCCAATCCGAAAGGATAATTCATGGCACAAGCTTCTACTTTTGATGTTCAAAATCTCAAAGAAGTCAATGCCATTACTACTCAAAGTGGTAAGATTGTAAGTGAGCCTACTCTTGAAATTAACACATCTACGAGTAAAAAAGACGCCCCCCTTGAAAAAGAGGCCACAATGAAAAAAGAGCCCGAAAGTAAGTTTTCAATCCCAGTGTCTTTTCCTCAAGCTCTTCGACCGGTTGGGAAAAATTCAAAAATTCAAAAATTCAAGGTGAGATTTTAGAACATTTGAAACAAGTTAAAATTAATCTTCCCTTGTTACATTTGATTAAGCAGGTTCCAACTTATGCCAAAGTCATCAAGGATTTATGCACTATCAAAAGAAAACACCATGTGAAGAAAACTGCATTTTTGGCAGAACGAGTAAGTGCAGTGATTGAACAAAAGACACCACCCAAGTATAAAGACCCAGGATGTCCCACAATCTCCTTTCAAATTGGGACACATGAGTTTGGTCAAGCTTTATTGGACTTAGGAGCAAGTGTAAATTTAATGCCTTATTCTATTTACTTGCAGTTGGGACTTGGTGAGATTAAACCAACATCTGTAGTCCTACAATTAGCTGACCGATCAATCAAGAAACCACGGGGAATAGTAGAAGATATTTTGTTGTAAATTGATAAATTTTACTACCCTGTTGATTTTGTTGTTTTAGATACTCATTCTGTTGTTAACATGGAGTCAAAAATCCCTCTTATTTTGTGGAGACCTTTTCTAGCCATTGCTAACGCTCTTATTAATTGCAGAAATGGTCTAATGAAATTATCTTTTGGGAATATGACTCTTGAGGTGAACATTTTCAACATTGGCAAATAACCACGAGAAGAAGACGAGTGCTATCATTCATATATGATAGACACACTTATAGCAGAGGAAGCTTATAAAAATCATAGCTATGATTCTTCGAAAAACCTTCTCAATTTTGATTTTGAAGAATTGTATTATCTTGATGTAACAACTGATGTGTTTAGTATTTTTGACTCACAGGATAAAGGGACTCGATTTTGGCAGCCACACTTGAAGAGTTGCCACGAGAGAGGGAGAGACCGAAATCATCAAACCTCGAGACACCATAAGTTGAGCTTTCTCCACTGCCCAAAGGTTTGAAACACGCATTCTTGGGACCAGGTGATACCTTTCCTATCATCATTTCTTCTGAACTTAGTGCTGAACAAGAGAAAAAATTGTTAAAAGAACATAAGTCTGCACTAGGTTGGACCATAGCTGATATTAAAGGTATTTCGCCATTGATATGCTCCCATAGAATTCATTTAGAGGAAGGTTCCCAACCTCGTAGAGACCCACAAAGAAGACTTAACCCAACAATAAAAGAAGTAGTGAAGAAAGAGGTCTTGAAACTATTAGATGCGGGTATAATCTACCCAATTTCTGATAGTCAATGGGTAAGTCCAACTCAAGTAGTTCCTAAGAAATCTGGGGTTACTGTTGTTGAAAATGAGAATGGGATACTTGTTCCAACTAGGGTAGTAAGTGGTTGGAGAATGTGTATTGATTATAGAAAGTTAAACACAGCCACTAGGAAAGACTATTTTCTATTGCCTTTTATCGACCAAATTTTAGAACGTGTAACTGGACATCCTTTTTATTGCTTTCTTGATGGGTATTCAGGGTATTACCAGATTGAGATAGCTATAGAAAATCAAGAAAAAACTACTTTTACATGCCCTTTTGGTATTTATGTTTTTCGTAGAATGCCATTTAGATTATGTAATGCACCAGCTACTTTCCAGCGTTGCATGTTAAGTATTTTCTTTGATATAGTTGAAAAATGCATGGAAGTCTTTATGGATGATTTGACTATTTTTGGTAATTCTTTTGATTTATGCCTACTTAACTTGAAATCTGTTTTGAGTAGGTGTGAAGAAAAAGGACTTGTGCTAAATTGGGAGAAATGTCATTTCATGGTATCTTCAGGAATCGTTTTGGGGCACATTGTATCTGAAAGAGGGATAGAGGTTGACAAGGCAAAAATTGAATTAATCTCTAAATTACCTACACCTAAAACGGTAAAAGATGTCCGATCCTTTCTTGGACACGCTGGCTTTTACAGAAGGTTTATACAAAATTTTCCTGCCATATCTAGACAATTATGTAACCTTTTGCTAAAAGATGCAGAATTTACATGGACACAAGAGTGTGAGGAGGCATTCCGAACACTCATTGCCAAACTCACCACCACTCCTATCATGCAATCACCGGATTGGAACCTCCCATTTGAAATTATGTGTGATGCAAGTAATTATGCTGTAGGAGCAGTTCTTGGGCAACGGAGGGAGGTAAAACCCTTTGTTGTTTATTATGCTAGTAGGACTTTGAATGATGCTCAAATAAATTACACTACTACTGAAAAAGAACTATTAGCTGTTGTTTTTGCCTTAGATAAATTTTGTTCTTATTTGATTGGTTCACCTATTGTTATTTTTACTGACCACGCAGCCCTTAAGTACCTTCTTTCTAAGAAGGATGCTAAAGGCCGTTTAATTAAGTGGATTCTTCTTTTGCAGGAATTTGATATAACCATCAAAGATAAGAAAGGCGTTGAAAATGTTGTTGCTGATCATCTATCCTGCCTTGAGTTCACTGACTCCACTAATTTGCCACCCATTCGAGACGATTTTCCAGATGAACATCTTTTTGCTATAAGCCAAATACCTTGGTATGCACATATCGTAAATTATTTGGTTTGTGGTGAACTTCCATTTGACTGGAGTACACAAGATAAGCGTAAGTTCTTGGTTGAGGTACGTAACTTTTATTGGGATGATCCATATCTTTTCAAATACTGTCCTGACCAAATCATGAGACGTTGTATTCTTGAAAGTGAAGTTTCTAATGTCTTAAATTTTTGCCATAGTACTGCTTGCGGTGGCCATTTTTCTATGAAGAAGACAGCTGTGAAAATTTTACAATGTGGTCTTTATTGGCCCACTTTGTTCAAAGACACTAATAATTTTTGTCGTTCTGTGAAAGATGTCAAAAGTTAGGTGCTTTATCTCGAAGAAATATGATGCCTCTTAACCCTATTCTTGTTATAGAGATATTTGACTGTTGGGGTATCAATTTTATGAGTCCTTTTCCTTCATCTTTTGGCTATCTTTACATCATTTTAGCTGTTGACTATGTATCAAAATGGGTGGAGGTTGTAGTTTGTCGTACTAATGATAATACAACTGTGGTAAAATTCTTAAAAGAAAATGTGTTATCTAGGTACGGTACGCCACGTGTCATCATTAGTGACCAAGGAACACATTTTTGTAATCGTTCTTTTGAAGCTTTGATGCGTAGGTATGGTGTTCTTCACAAAGTTTCCACTACATACCATCCACAGACAAATGGACAAGCCGAGCTAGCAAATAGAGAGGTTAAACAGATTTTGAAAAAGACGGTTAACCCGAATCGCAAAGATTGGTCTCTATGCCTTTCTGATGCATTATGGGCATATCGTACTGCATAACGGCTTGTTTATGGGAAAGCTTGCCATTTACCTGTTGAGCTAGAACATAAAGCTTATTGGGCTGTCAAAGCCCTTAACTTTGATTTGAATGCTGCAGGTCTCCAGAGAAAGTTACAATTGTTAGAAATAGAAGAGCTACGAAATGACGCATATGACAACTCCAGAATTTACAAAGCTAAAATGAAAGTAGCTAATGATAAATAGATCTCAAGGAAGCACTTTGAGCCAAATCAACGGGTCTATCTTTATGATTCTCGATTGCATTTACACCCTGAAAAGTTGAGATCTCGATGGATTGGTCCATTTATGGTAAGACATATTTTTCCTAATGGTGCTGTTGAAATAGAAGACCCCACTGATGGACGGACTTTCAAAGTGAATGGACAGCGGCTAAAAAGCTACGTGGAAAAGGTAAACGACTCTATGTACCTAGGCGAGATCCCTCTTGTGGATCCTGTCTATCGTGATTGATCAGGTTCAATCTATCTGTACCATATTTTATATTTTGTCTATATTTTATCTTTTGACTTTCTATTTTTTCTTTTATTTTCTTGCACATTTTATTTTACTTTATTTTCTTCTTTTTATTTTTTCTTCAGTGTGATTTTATTTCCCGGTCAAGTGGCGGATACGGTACTCCGTGACTATTAAAGTCGGTTTCTCAGTTCCCTAAAAACTGTCCCTCAAACTGTGCATTCATCTCTTTTCTTTCTTTCAAAATGGATCGCATTCTTGCCAACCTTAAAAAACGTTTTCCTTCATTTCCTCAAAATGCTCTACTTAAGATTTACAAAGCACGGTGTGAAAGACTAAGGCTATTGATGTTGGGTAATATCCCTGTGGACCTTCGTTGGTTAATTGAAGCCAAGGTTCGGTTGTCTGGTGAGTTTGAAAATGATTTTGTTTCTCATATGCCTGGTCTTGGAAGAAGCTCTTATGCCAAAAGGCGACGAGCAAAAAGGTTACAAGTCTGTCATAAATGTGCTCGATGGAATTGTAATCGAATTGTCGTTCTTTAGGATTCGTATCTAGAAATCGAGAAGATAAAATTTAGTTCATTAAGGATGGACTGAGTAAGGAGTCTTTGGATGATATCCTATTGACTCTTGAGACGCATCCCTGTGGGCTCGTGCAACGTGAACTTCTCAATTTATGGAACAAATTCAAAAATGAACATCAATGGTATAGTCTCGGGAATCTGACTCTATAAGACCCTGTTTGCCAATTTATAAGAAAATTGGATGGGAAGCCTATCCCCGACCCATAGAGGGCGTTTAAGTCGTTACTAGACGTAAAACTAGAGGAAGATGTGAGCCACAATCACAACTACTTGTAAATACATGTGTTTTAATTTCAAACTTTATTTTATGAATAGTAGGGCTACTCATGTAGATGTCTTAAATTCAAATCTTTTTGTTCAATAATGCATGTGGGTCATTATGTTTAAATTTTTGAGTTTTATTTTAACTCTCTTTTGACAAACTGTCAGGTTACTATAATCATTGTTATCATTTGGTACTCTATAAATACAGAACCTTATTTTCTTCATTTTCATATATTGAGATAAAGGTGAGTGTAGATATTGAGGAAACCCAAGTTCGACAATTTTGAAATATATGTGTATTTTGTGGATCTGGTCCTGGGGAGAGTAAAGTGTTCGTAGAAGCAGCAAACAATCTAGGAAAAACATTAGCTGCAAGAAAAATTCATTTGATTTATGGAGGAGGTAGCCTTGGGCTAATGAGGTGTGTGTCAACAGCTGGACATTTAAGAGGAAGTCAAGTTTTAGGTATTATTCCTACAGCTTTGGCCGTGGGAAACCTGACCGGGAAAATAATAGAGGAAGAATTACGAGTCTCATCCATGCATGAACGTATAGCCAGAATGCTTTGCAATGCAGATGCTTTTATTGCTTTACCAGGTGGTTTTGGTACCTTGGAAGAAAATTTTCAAATTGTCTCTTGGGCCCAACTGAATATCCACCGAAAACCCATAGGTTTGTTGAATGTTAATAACTATTTTGATTGCTTACTTTGTTTTCTTGATCAAGCTGTGGAACGGAATTTTATTTTACATTTGGCACGATAGATCCTGGTTTCTGCTACTGAGGCGGATGAATTGATTAACAAATTACAGGCAGTTACCTACGAACTTGACCCAGCAATAACTCGGATCGATTGGTCAGTAGGCCTTAACAAGGGAAAATTGGATCTGACACTTCGTTTGTAAATTTTTCTTTTTATTTATTTATTTATCAGTACCATCATTTTAGTTTATATTTGCTTAAGTGTCTCTTAGGTTTGTTTCTTTCAAATAACTAGCGTTTCAGGTAATGTCTCCTATACTTTATCTCTTTCTATTTAAACATTGAGGACAATGTTTCATCTGGTTTGGGGGAAGGATAGTAGACATACGTTGCATTTTACAAAAAAAAAAAAATTGTGGTCCGACATTTGATTAAAATGGCAGAGTAAAGAGTTCATTCTTGAACTCTTGAGATGCATTCTAGGTCAAATTAGAATGGCAGAGTAAGGAGTTTTAGTACTAACTTTTGAAATGCATTTTAACTAACTTTTTGTTATTTTGTTTTATATTTCATGCATTGTCGTTTACTGCTTGTAGTCTTGGTAATTCTTGTATAAAGGAATTTGCTTTTCTGCCTAAGTATGATTTCAGAATTGTTTAGGTTGAGTCACTGTTTCTATCTAGGTTACTAAAGAATGACTTCCAAAATATTTTTGAGCACAATGCTAAGCCTTGTGGTAAGATGGATGATTCAATTTATATAGCCAAGAGAATTCCCATATTTAAGTATATATTTTTCTAATCTCACATATCTTTTGTGAGTAAGTGGAAAGGTTGAGAAAACAGCTTATGAACCTTCATTGATCCTTTGAATTGGTTAATTTTTGTTTAGAATGATATTATTTGAATTAAGGGATAAGTTGGTTGCATTTGTGCATAATATAATTTGGTGAGAAACCTTTGTAATGCTTCATTGTATTCTTCAAAAATAAAAAAAAATAAAAATAAAAACACAAAAATACCAAAAAAAAGAAGCAATTCAGTTTAATAAAGTCTTCATTCAATTTTAGAAGACAAATATCTTGTAAAATAGTTTTCTCACCAAGTTATAATTGTATTATTCTCACAAGCCAATTAAAGTTCTAAAGCTGGCGTATGATATGAATAATTGATTTTTAAACAAATAATTTTCCTATCTTCGGATCAATGTTAGTTTATATGTCTATCCTTAAAATTGACTTTTTCTTGAGTGCTTAACTGTTTTCCAACTCCATAAGAGAAGTCCTAACCTTTTAAACAATCATACACCTGTGAGGATATGGAGTTGAGGCTTTTACTTGGAGAAATTCTTAAGGCTATATCTATTGTGGTTTGTGGTTAGATGGTTATGGCTTAGTTCACACACACACAAATTATGGAAGTTGTAATTGAAAAAACCATGATAGCAACAGTGATCTCGAACTGACATTTTGATTGAAATGCTTAGGTAGTTTTGCATATTCTATTTACGCTTGAATTACTAGAGACTAGCAATAAGCTGGTTGGGGGCTGTGATGAACACATGAAAATGTATGTTGTTAAGAGATTCAATCACCATTTAATGTCACTAATTTTAGTATTTTCTGTATTTTTAGCTTGAAATAATGTGTTCTCCTTAAATTGTGATTAATGAATGTTATTTGGACAGATTTAGGTAAAATGGACATAACTCTCAATGTAGAAAATGAAATGAAGAAATTCTTGAACCTGGTTTAACATGACTCAATCTTACAAAAATTTGAAGAATAGTGGAAAAGCCAAATCCAACATGTTATGGGCCAAATATTGAGATACAACAGAATCGGACTATAACTCCTGCCAAGCTTGACCCAACTCACGTATTTAGATCGTATCTCACAAAATACGTACTCAATTGGTATAATTCATGAAGCTGTGAATTTCTGACTTAACTATCAACAACTCGTATGTTGATGGTAAAGTCTAAATCAGCCGTTATCATGGACCAAATTGCATTGCAAGTGAGTAAAATGGTTGTTGGCCGAATTCTGATGTATCTTTGGAATTTTGCTCATATCTCATTGGATACTCATCCAATCTGCATGAAATCAGTGCCTATGGAAAGAAGAGTCAAAATTCTACAACTTTTATGTCACCTACAGAAGCTGAATTGATCATTTACATTATCAAAAATGTGCTACAAGTGGATACATGAGTTATTGGCTTAAAATTATTTAAGATTGATGTCATCCATGACATATGTCCATTCATTGCCTATATAAGGAGACCCTTAGGACATTTTTAAGAGATAATTCTCTCTTCTTTTATTCTCATTAACATGTATTGTAATTTAGGCTAGAGTTCCTAGTAAGGCTAAGAGATGAACTTTTATGTGTAGTGAATCTACTTCCATGCTTTGATTCGGTGTCAAGAGCTATAAATGTTGTAAGTTTGGTTTTGATTAAACTCTTATCTATTTTATTTTCTATAATCCATAGGTTATAATTCTCATGTCTCATATATGTTTAGTCATGCTTTTCTTATGTGATTCATGTTGATTTATAATTATTACTGGTTACATTGTTTTATATGTTAATCTTTTACTGCAGTGTTGTCAATTTGATATATTGTCGATCTTGGATAACATGTAAGGGCAATAAATGTTTGATATTCAAGTTAATCTTTTACTGCAATATTGTCAAAATGATATATTGTCGATCTTAGATAACTTGTATAAATAACATGATGTGTGTTAATGCTTGCAAAGAGTTTAACTAAATCAAATACATGTGTTATCAAATGTGCTATATATTACATACCTTCCGATTGATTGTTTGGGATGTGAAACTTTCAGTTGAGTTATAAATATCGAATCAAAGTATAGAGTAGATTTATAAAGCATAATTGTGATTCTCAAAGCCTTGCTTAAATCATCATAAGATATTTTTCTCAATTCATAATCAATTCTATCTCATCCGTTTAAATCAATTAACCCTTTGCTACTGCTTTAATATTTTACTTCACCAACCTATTTTACCAAGAGCTTCCTCGTGGGATCGACACCTCAATCTATATTGCAATAGCTGCGTTATATTTTGAGCGTAAACAATTCCCTTCACAATAACAAAACCTCGAAAGGATTAAAGTATGAGTACTTTCCTTCCGAGGAACAAAAGGGAAAAGAACAAAGCCAAGGGTATTAGATTATATAGTACCTTTCCCTTGCATAAAAAAAAACCTTGAAAGGATTGGTATACATAGTACCTTTCTTTCGAGGAACAAAATAAAAAAGAAATAAGATTATGATGATTAGAGTATGTAGTACCTTTCTCTCGCATCAAGAGAACTTCAGAAGGATTAAGGTATATAGTACATTCTTTTTAAAGAATAAAAAAAAAGAATAGGAACGAGATGATTAGAGTACGTAGTACCTTCCCCCGCCATAAGAAAACCTCAAAAGGATTGAGGTATGTAGTATCTTTCTTCCGTAGAACAAAAAAGAAAAGAAATAAGATTCAGGGGATTAGAGTATGTTGTACCCTCCTCATGTATGAGGAAAACCTCAAAAGGATTGGAATAATTACTACCTTTCTTCCAAGAACCAAAAAGAAAATAAACAAGATCAAAGATATTGGAGTACGTGGCACCATTCCCTTATATTAAAAACCTCAAAATGATTGGAATCTGTAATAGCTTCCTTCTGAAAAATGAAGAGATGAAGATGAAGAGATTAGGATACTTAGTACCTTCTTCCCATACCTCAAAAATCTCTTTAGAGGGACTAAAATAAATACTTGGTACTTTACTACCAATGAAATGAAAAAAAAAAAGTAGAAAGAATATCGAAGTACGCTAAAAAAACTTATTTAGAAAAAGGATAGTGTCTCTTATTTGCTTTCCAAGTAACTTAAAATAAGAAAATTAAAGGATTTTTTAACATTGTCATTATCACAAATTCAAGAAACTTTCCTAAGAAGAGATCAACCTCATTTAATTTCCTCTTAAACAATAAGGAATAAAAATCACAAGAAATTAGATATATTCAAACAATAAGGAGACATCTGTCACCACACAACAAAGTACCAAAGATCAAGAATAATAAAAATTGGAAGACTTATAGCAAGATTGCAAATACTCCAAGAGAATAGTGAAAGAACAAAATAAAAGAAAGACTGAAACACCTTCCCCGCCCATAAAGAAAAAGATGCAAGGATCTCTATGATCATTCCACCAATGTAAAAGGGAAATTAACCACAAAAATCGAAAACTAAACAATGGGTAGATCACATACCCATATAAAGAAGAAGACCTTGGGACTCAAAAAAATAGAAAGGAAGCTACCAAATTTCTCTTCCAAAGCATGCATCGATATACAAGGGAAGTAAACTTGCTTGGAAACATACTTTGTTTGTTTTTTTCATGTTTCCTAAATTTGCTATATATGCTTCCAAAATATATTAGTAGGAAGCAATAGTTAGAAATTTTTGAACATACTAATGCATGCATCTAGTAAAGAAACATATAAAGAAAGAATGATTAACAAAAACTACTTTTTCAATAAATTTTCTAGAAATTTATATATTGTGGCTGTTGCAAGTATTGCTTTACAGGGACCAAAATATAATAAAAAAATATAGGTGGATCATTGATCCATTCCAACGTTCGAGGATTTAAGAGAACTCTATGGCGTCTGGATTTACTTCAGAAGCACCTTTCCTAATAGAGTCATAGTTGATCTAACGAGTTTCATCTTTGTAGTGCCTTGTAAACCACCCGCGATACTAGCGATAATGATACTACTGATAAGTAGCTTCAAAGTCTTTGGGAAGCTTTTTGTATATAAAAGGCTCCCTTCCATACCTAAGTACGAGAAGGAAAGGATTAATAATTGAATGCTTTGTTATAGCCTCTGGACCATTAAAAAAATCCAGGGGAACCTAAAGAATATGATCCCCTACTCCAATAACCTCAAGAATGACATTAGAACAAACTCACCATTAGGACTAGTGGTCCTCTGCTTCTGAACTAGCGAGGCCCCCAACTCTGAGCCCTTAGGAATACTTTTTGAATCTATTTTACAATTATTAGGGATGTGCCTTTTTTAGGGCATTGCAAAAATAGTTAGGAATAATATTTGGGAACTCTTCCATAAAGTCCCTAAGACAAGTGAAAAGAAACTGAAAGAGTCAAAAACTAGAAAACAAGAAGTGTGAGTAACAAAAGCATGAGAAAAAAAGCATTTACGTTCCTCTCAAGCAGTATGAGGTTTCCTTTGAGATGGAGCCAAAGCTTCTATACTAGGAGGAATATCAGTTAACTATCCCTCAGTAAGCAGAATTAATTGCAATTATTCCAAAGTGAACATTGTAAAAGGCCCACCTATAGGAGGGACACTTGTAAAAGGATCGGCAGTGGTAAAGGTTCCTAGGACTAGCTTTATCTACGAAACTCTCCTTATCAATAGGTCTTGCACCTACACCAAGAGATGAGAGAGTGTTAGAATTAATAAAAGAATTTGCAAAGGAGTAGTCTAATTCCTTACCTTCACCCAAGACTCGAACGACTTCTACATTCATACTGCAAAGAGAGCCACCACTTAGTAAAGCAAATGGAATAGGTAAAATGTTAGTAAATTATTTTTTAAATGATTTGATGCTCATGTATATCAAGAAAGAAGATGTGTAAGTAAATGATTGATAAATAACCTTGCCTTTACAGCCTTCGACTTCCATCTTTAGAGGAAAGATATTTAAGTCAGGAAGCTTTCTGTGACGTGCCAATAGATCCTTGAAGGATTGACTATAGAAAGAAGAAATGTGACCAACAAACTTCAAATCAGGAAAGGTTAGCTTTTAGAGCCTCTCTTATAGGTGACGGCAAAAAGGTTGATGATGTTCCCTCTCACAGTGCATGTAGTTTGTCAAGAGATAAGATTGGGACATTGCTTTATAAGAAATAGAATTTCTCTAAAAGATCTTCTTTAAGAATATTTCTCTCACATAGATAGGAAATGAGGTTAACATTATCTTTCAGTTGAAGGCCTTAAAAGTAATGACAATCTTAAAAGGGTAGCTAGGGCGTTTCCAATCGCTGTTGATTATCATGACGTGCTTTGTGAAGCTACCTTCTTATCTTTGAAATCATAAATATTTTTTTGCTCCATTTTAGGAGCCTAATAGTAATTTTTTTTTCCTTGAATGTTAGAGGTTGTATATGGTAAAGACATAAAAATGATTAAGGTAATATTAAGGAGGAAACATGCAATTAAGGATAAGGATGTCTTATAATAATTGAAAGATATTAAGATAAATTTGAAGAGGGAAAGACCAATAACATGAAGAAATTCATGAATTAAAGATAGAATAAGAAGACAAAAAAAAAATTGAGGTGCTCGATAAAGAGAGGAAGTTCACTTGGTTAACAAATGAGAGTTTAAAAAGAGATTCCCTTTAAGAAAGATTTATAAACCTTTCACCTTGGGGGGAACTAGAACATTGATTTTAGTTCATCTAGAGGAAACACACTTACGTTCTTTGCCATTATAGGTTTCTAGAAAAAAATTTAGGGTTCTTCTTTTTGCAAAAAGAAATTTAAGAGCCTAAAACAAAAAGAAGTATATTAGAGAGAGAATTTACCTTTTTTAGATTTGAAAATGAAAAAGATTGAAATGTTGAAGAGTTTAAATAGAGAAAATATTTGAAATCGCCCCTATCAAATTGGACATCACTTGAAAATTCATTAGGAATAGTCTTGCACAAGAGAAAGATGCATATTTTGAAAGAAAAAAAAAAAGACGTGTTGCATGCTGGTTTGAGAAGTAAAGAAATATACCATTCAAGTGTTGAATTTGGATTAGCACTTATTCTTCACTTGTGGTAGGATATCTATTGAGTCCATTATTAAATGAACCTAATAGCCCATTATACATTGTCCTTTTTAAGTGAAGCCCTTGACAACAAATAGGCCCAAATCGAATAAAATTTGGATTTTAGCCATAAATTGAGCAAAAATGGATATTTAGACTAGGTAAATCTGACCGATTAACTCATGGACCTTAGATACAAGTTGTATAAAGTATGACAAAGTAGAAAATGATTAAAATTACTATTTTATTCAGATTATGATTGAATTAAGTTTAGTTTTATATGGAGAACGATTTTTTATGAGAGTGGATGAATTGAACTTAAACTCTTCTCATTGTCTATTGCATCACGAATTAGAAAACTAGTTAAACATGGATTCATTATATTATATGTGCTCATACATAATTTGAGTATAATTTAGGAACTTGCACTATAAATATGATGGATTTATTCGCCTTATTCATTCAATTAATTATATAGACTTCTGATTAATCATCTAATTATGATTATTCATTGAGTGCTAGGCATTCAAGCATCTAGAGAATCCTGCTTGTCGTTGAAGCACTCCATACACAAAGCACTCATTTTATTAGATAAAAATTGACTTAAGTGTTAATATATATATTTTGTTTTTGGTTGGAGGACAGTGCTCTCTAAGTAAATTTGAAGAATTCTCAAGGATAATAAGATAAATTCATAAAATTCCAACATTTGAAATTTTCACCATTCAAATCATTTTTTTTTTTAAAAGAAAAGCTTATATATCTTTGCAAAGTCTATATATAGCTTTAATCTTAAGCTAAATGCAGAGAGCTAAAAGTGAGCTATAGTAATAAAAAAGTTTTCAAACTTACCTTTGTAATATCATTCTTTGTAAAAGGGTATATCACTAATAGTTGCTTTCTTTGTAGGGGTGGCCCAAGAATATTTGAGTCTTTAGGCAAAAAAATTTAAGTACTTCTTTTGATACAAATGTTATTATATCATGAAAATAATTTGTTTAATATTTATTGTTTTTTAGTTACAAAATTATTATTTTAATTTATTTTTTGAATTTTTATTAATCCAAAATGCATATACATCTTTTTTCCTTGTTACACTGCAAATATATAAAATAAACACCATGAAAAGAAAATTATTATACAAGAAAATAAAATAATAAACACTTAAAATTAGAATAACTTATATTCTAGATAATAAAAATCTTGTGAAAATAAGAACAATAGCTTAATTAAAAATATATTAGAATGATAAAAATCTTATAAATGAAAGAATAATTTGCTAATTAAAATTGTATTAGAATGATAGAATTGAAAATTTTAATACCAAAGCCACGGAGAAAAAAGTTTTGATCTCAAATACTTGAATAAGAAAAAGGTAAAGTAATGGTTGCTCACTAAATAATTAACTTTTTGTTGGGGCCTTCTTAAAAAAAATAGGGTCCTAGGCAGCAATCTAAGTTGCTAAGGAAAAAGCCAATACTATAAGTTATCTCTTTTCTTTTTTTCTTTTGTTTTTTAAAATATTTGTTTCTCTATCATCTTTGAAATTTTAGGAAAGAAAAAAAAAAGTTTAGAAAGCTATATGATTATTACATATATTTTTATTTTTGGGATTGTGAATTATCTTTGAATGTTTATATTATTATAAATTGTTGAGTTGTGTTGGATCTCTTTATTAAGATTATGAGATATTATCATCAATACATTTGAGGTATAATCTAATTTTCTCAATATATACAAATTTGAAAAATTAATATTAATATTTAATTTTTTGTGCAAAATATACATGTACGTCCAATCGTTAGCGATCTGCCGTCAAAGTTAACAGATCCAAAGGTAATTAAGTTATTTTATACTTTAAATATTCAAATTCTTTCAAAAAATAATAGATAATATAATAAAAAAATAATAAAAAATAAAATTATACAAATAAAATAAATAAATAAACAGTTGGTCATTGAATCGACGACCATTTTAGTCGCTAGAGCTACCACCATTTTGGGTACTCCATCAGCGGTCAAACTAACCTCTAGAACGGTGGCTAAAATGGTTGCTCCATCAGCAGACGGTCGCTAGTTGTAATTTTAATCTTTTTTAATTTTTAAAGTTTTATATATTATTATTTTTTATTTTATTTTTATTTTTTATTGTTTTTTAAAGTATTTAAAAAATTTTGTTTTATTTTTTAAAGGATTTTTATTATTATTATTTTACTTTAATTATTTGTTAAAGTCAAAATTTTAGAACTCATGAAAGTCCTTGCCATGTTAGTTTCTTTTAACGTGTGAAGGATAATTTAATCATTTGATATTGATTAATATGAAATTTATTTAATTTAGTAGAATATTTTAAACAATTGGACATTCATGCATATTTTATTAAAAAAATTAGATATTAGTATCGATTTTTTAAACATGTGGATATTGAAAAAATTAAACTTTACTTAAAGAGTATTGATGATAATATCTCTTAAAATTATAATTTGAGATTGTAATTAAGAATTGGATTAGGTAATATAATATAGCGTTCAATTGGTGATAGTATCACTCTTTGGACTATCTACATGAGTAGCAATCTTTTGATTACAATTTTTAATTTAAAGACAGTGACATGAAATTTTAGTTATTAATCTTAATTACTTTGTTTAATGATAATAAAGAATGATAAGTTGATACTTATAAATTTTCGTTTTTGACCTTAAATTTAACTCTTAGGTTATATGGAATTAATGTTGAGAATTTGATTTCAAATCTAAGCTAGCTAAGAAATCACCAACATATATATAATTGATCTAAATTTAATGCTTGCCGTAGCTCACTGTGGGTCATTGATAGTGCTGGTCTGCTACCATGTAATGTTACAATGTTGATCTAAGGCTTCGAGATTACACATTTTTTTAATTATTCATTCCATCCAATCAATGGTGCAAATCTAAAATCAAGATGTAAACATTTCTACATCTATGGATTCAGTTAGATAAATTATTAAACAATTTGTTCCGAATTCTGTCCATGAAATAATATCTCTTACATCTTTACTGCTGCAAAAGTTAATCAAATTTTCCTATTTAATAAGAGGTTATATATATATATATATAGGAACGTTCATGCACTGCTGAGATTAAGATTAAGGGCGGGCATTCAAGCATGTTGGTTTCATTCAACTAAGACCGAGAATCAAAGTAATTTAACAATTTAATTTAGATTGTTTTGAATAAAATCATCCTATAACCTTAATTAAGAATGGGCAAAATTAATTTTAATTTAATATTTTAAAAAATTAAATTGAATGATTCAGTTGATTTGGTTTGAATGTTTGAAAATAAATAAAGACATTGAAGAATTAAGGAAATGTAAAATAAAGAGAAATCACAAACTGGCATTGAATATAGACTCAGCGTTGTTACATTGGAGATATAACATAACAAAAGTTATAATACTTAGTGTTGCAACGCTAGGTAAGCAGGTTCGCGATGCTAATCATTGGTTATGACTGCTAGAAAATTCACCATGCTTTTCTAGCAATGATGGCTCTTTGAAGGATTTTGATGTCTCTCTTGAGAGCAATCTCTCCTCTATAAAAGCAGACTCATCTCAAATAAGAGATATATACACAATATCTATATTTCTTGATTCATTTCTCTACAATCTATTTACTCCATCTTCAAAAGTCTTTACTTGTTATCCAAGAAAAATTTCATTTGAGTGTGCACTTCTGTAATTTTCACTTGTCACTGAATCCTTGGAATTATACTGTCATCGAAGTAGAAATAGTTTTAAGGATAGTGCCTAACACACCTTAACGACTACTTAAAGTTGTATCCTCATTCATATTTTTTCAACAATCTTAAAACTATTCTTAGATTGATAAGACTTCAAATTCTTCATTGTTGGATGTAGCCAAATCATTATCTAAGGCTACTAAAATTTCACCATTTGATGGAAAGTACTTTAAGCGATGACAGAATTAGGTATTTAATACTTTGTACATGATGAACATGGCGTAGTATCTTACACAACTTCCACTAAAGGCTGATACAAAAAACTACTTAAAAGAATTTCTAAAATAGAATAAGGCACAAGGTATGCCATAACACTATTTTGAATACATTTTCTAATGAGTTATATAATGTCTATTCTTCGTATACAAATACATATGAAATTTGGGCAGAACATAACAAAAATATATTATAAAGGATGCTGGTGCCCAAAGATATATAGTTGCTAATTTTTTTTTTACTTTAAAATGTCTGATGAAAAAGTTGCTACCTCTCAAATTTATAATTTTCATTTATTAATCAATAATTTGAAAAATGAGGATATTATTCTTCCTAATCTTTTTGCGGTTAGTTGCTTAGTAGAAAATTTTCAGATTCTTAAAAAGATTACAAAAAAAATAACAAGCACAATAGAAAACATTTAAAGTTGGACGATTCTATTGTTCATATTAGAATTGAAAAAAATAATCGCCAACGGAAGAATAGTGAGAAGGTAAAGGAAATAATTTTTTAAGCCAACTTAGTTGAGAATAATGTTGCTCCAAGTGAGAAGCATCTTAAATCCACAAACAAACTATACTTTAAGAATTCGAATCCCTCATTCAAGAAGAAAGGCAATTGTTATTTTTGTGGTAAGAGTGGTCATTTGGCTTATTCATATAAATACAAAAAAAAAGATTAAAAAAAAGAAAATAATAAACTCCCAAGACCAATTTGGTTGAGGGAGATGAAGTAATTGATGCTGTTATGGTTTCCTAAGTAAACATAGTTGTTAATGACAACAAAGAGTGAGACATAGACTCTAGAGCCACAAGGGCACATATGTGGTGACAAAGTGTATTATATGATTATATTCAAGCAAGAGAAGAAGAAGAAGAAGAACAAATTTATTTTGGTGATTCTCATTCTGCACTTGTGGTGGGAAAATGAAAGGTTCTTCTTAAGAGGACTTCTAGAAAAACTCTTACATTGAATAATCTGATATATGTTCCTAACATTAGATACAATCTCATTTCTATATTTATGCTTAGTAAAGCTGATGTAAAAGTCTCATTTGAAGGGACAAAATTATAATGACCAAGAGTGGAATATTCGTTAGAAAGGGATATTGTTTTAATGATTTATTCAAACTCAATGTACTTGATACAATTACCAATAATAAAAGTACTTCTTTTACTTATATTGTTAAATCCTTTAATATATGACATAATAGACTTGGTCACTTGAATTATCTTTCCTTTAAAAAAAATACAAAGTATTGGTTTACTTCCTAATATTAATTCATAAGATGTTCATAAATATGATGTATATTTGAAAGTAAAGTCCACAAAGAAAAGTTGTAAACTAATAACTTTCAGAGAAACTGAATTACTCAGTTTGATACATAGTGATTATTATGATTTAAAGATACTATAACTAGAAGAGGAAAAAGATTTTACATAACCTTTATAGATAATTTTCTAAGATATACCAAGGTATACCTATTGAGAAATAAAAATGATTCATTTGATAAGTTCTTAATTTACAAATAAGAAGTTGAAAATTAACTTGGGAAGAAAATAAAAAGATTAAGAACTAATCAATGTGGAGAATATGTATCTAACATGTTTAATTTTTATTATGAGGACAATGAAATTATACATAAAGTTGTATCTATATTCTCTTAAATCAAATAGTGTGGTTAAAAGGAAAAATATAACACTAAAGGATATGAGGAATTGCATATTAATTAATTTTACAGCACTTATGAACTTGTAGGGGGGAGTAATCCTTACTGCTTACTATATACAAAATAGAATACTATACAAAAACACTGGTATGACACCTTTTGAGTTATGGAGAGGCCATAAGTCTAATATATCATACCTCAAAGTATAAGGGTATCTTGTTAAGGTCTAAACTTCTTATCCTAAAGGGAAAAGAATTGGACTTAAAATAGTTGAATATATGTTTATAAGTTATACCCAGAATAGTACTACATATAGATTATTGGTATTAAAAAATTTCAATGATATGTTTGATGTAAACAATACAATAAAATCTAAAAAACACAGAGTTTTTCTAGATTAATTTTCTTAAAAAGCCCAACCGAAAAAATCATTAACTCATTTAGAAGTACTTTCAAGTCCTTCGAAGAAATTTGATCATAAATTTAGGAGAAGTAAAAAAATGAGGAAAGCCACAAAATTTAGTAGTGATTTTTAATTCTTTCTTATAGTAGAGGAGCCTTGAACATTTGGAGAGGCTATGTCTTCTCACGATGCTCCTTTATTGAGAGAATATTGTGGCTATTTCTAAGTACAATATAAACGCAAGTATATGTATTGTAACAAATAATATAGTATAAAATCGATTATTGAACCCACAAAACATTAGTATGTATTTTCAACCAAGTAATAAAATTACAGGTTCTTATTTTTATCTAGAAAAATAATATTACAATTGAAATTAGAATAAAACTAAAGTTATGAATGCAATTAAACTAAAATTATCACGACTAAGTAATTTATGATAATAACAGATAGAGAAAGCTTAGAATTATAACTATCTCTCAATATGCTTTTTTAGAGATAATATCTTTTAATACTTAATCCCTCAATTTTATTATTGGTCAAGATACTAATTTCTTCACTAACCTTTTTTGATGGTCAAGTGAATATGTCCTAAATTACTAATTATCTATATTCCTATAGTAACTCAATAAAATTAAGTCTCATTAAGTTCAAGTCCTTTTTACCATATATGCCATATATGTATATTCTTATCCTTTATCGAAACTTGCAGATACTATTCTATAATCATGCATCAAACTATCTTAGTCTGAACATAAGAATATTTTTTTAATTTTATCAATGTGTTCCTTAATCAATTAATAACTGATTAAGAATATTGAAATCATTAAGAATAAGTAATTCAAATAGTAAAAACTGAGTTCATAAAATAGTAAAAAGTATAACAATTAAACACACATATTGAGTTTAAGCTATAACCCTAGAAAAGAAAATAGTTTATGATGAAAACTAAAGTTTTAGAACAAGAATTGATAAACATAATGAAGAAAAACAAAATATATAAGTAAAAGAAGAAGAAAACAAAGAATAGTAGCCTAATTCTTCAATTTCTCTCTCTAACTTGCTGTTGAATCCTTTTTTTTAGTTTTCACATCGTGTTTTAAACTCCTTAAAACTTTTTCTCTTTCATGCTCTCTTTTGTTGTATTTATTTTTTGCTTCAAATTTTTTTTTATTTATAGGTTTTATAGCTGCAAATTAGAGTAAATTCATTTCCAAAGCTAGTTAGGAGTCACTTTAGTGTCTTCAGCACCCCAGTATTAAAAAATGAAAGATTATCACCCCAACATTTGGTTTTAGAAGCCCTATCATTGGAATTGTAGCAAATCACTGTTCATGATTACTATAGCAATTTTGATAATTTTGTCTTGATTTCATTAGATTTTTATCTGTATTTCCTCTATTGATTCACATCCCATAAAATAACAATAAAGTACATAAAATGCTAAATATTCTACTTAAAAATGAACAAATGTTAAGTCTATGAAAGCTAAATAATATATTATAAAATACAATTGTCAGAGAGGTTATAAATGATGAAATCAACTCCATCATGAGTAATTATGCATGACAAATTGTTAATTTACCTCTTGAAACCAAGCCCATTGGTTATAAATGAATCTTTAAAAATAAGATAAGGGTTAATGGTTCAATTGAAAAATATAAGATAAGATTAGTTGCAAAAAAGTTCACACAAAAGAAAGATTTAGATTGCTTTGATACTTTTACTCCTGTAACTAGAATTACATCCATTAGAATCTTGATTACATTAGCTACAATTCATGATTTACACATACATCAAATAGATGTTAAAACTGTCTTTCTAAATAGAGATTTAGAAGAAACAATTCATATGTAACAATCAAAAGGTTGTGTGAATACTGGTATAGAGCATAAGTATGTAAAATTATGAAATCATTATATAGCTTGAAATAAGCACCAACACAGTGGTATGAGAAATTTAATAATGCACTGGTATCAAATAGTTTTATGATTAATGATTCAGATAAACGTGTCTACTTTAAAATCTTTGATACTAATAATTATGTCATCATATCCTTATGTGAATGATATGCTTATATTCAATCCTAGTATAGAAGTGATAAATGAGACTATGAGATTTTTGTTCAATAAATTTAACAAGAGAGATATGGGAGAAACGAATGTAATCTTTGAAATTAAGATAATGAGAACATCAAATAATCTCATTTTATCTCAAAAATACTATGTGGATAAGTTCTTGAAGAGATTTGGTTACTTTTCATGTAAAAATGGTGGCAACGCCTTATGGTGCTAGTACAAAACTTTCTAAGAACATTTAGCATGGTGATAATCATATACATTATGCTAAAATAATTGGTAGTTTCATGTATTTGATGAATAATACTAGGCTAGATATAGCATATGTTGTATGGGGACTAAGTAGTATACTTTGAATTCGGGCAAAGAGCATTAGAGTGCATTGAATAGACTTGCAAAGTATTTAATAGGCATAAAGAATTATGGACTCATATACAGTAGATCACAACCTATGTTAGAAAGTTATTGTGATGCAAATTGAATTTCTAAATTCAATGAGATTAAGTCTACTAATGGATTTATGTTCACCTTAGGTGGAGGTGCTGTGTGTTGGAAATCCATTAAACAGACATATATAGCTTGATCTATTATGGAGTCTTAGTTTATAGTTTTTGAAAAGACTTGTCCTGAAGCTGAGTAGTTGAGAACACTCATAATTGATCTTTTCATTTACTCTCACCTTCCTATATCGATATCAAACAATTATGATTGTTTAGCCGTGATAGCTAGAGTGAAGGTAAAATTTATAATGAAAAAAGTATACACATACGTCTAAAACATGGTATAATTAAGCTGTTTGAATATCGGGTGGTGAGCCTAAATTTTGTAAGGTTAGAGATAAATTTGGTCTATCCTCTAACTAAATCACTAAATATGAGATTAATGGGACTTCTGCGTATAGCATATAGCAAGAGTGATGAACCCCACTTATGTGATTGGAGATCTCATGAAGTAGGTTCATAGGGGTAAGTACAAGTTACTTGTTTTGTTTTACTACTAACAATATATTAAGAGTCTCTCCCTAAGGCAAGGTATTATATATGCAGTGGAAATGATGAATTTTACACTCTTAATGAACTCTATAGCCCATTATTGTATAATGGCATGTTAGTGTGGAATTGGATCGGTTCCGATGAGAGATAAGTTGACAACTCTAGAGCACTTATGAAACCATGACGACACAGAGCTATAAAGTGCCACATCGTTGAACAAAAATAAGTTATTAGAGAATTTGACATGAACATTTAATTCTCTATTTTACAACAAAGAAATGATGGTTGATAGAAACTTAGTTTCACCTAGTTTTTATAAAATATGTTTAATGGTTGGTTCATAGTTTGAAAAAATACCGATTCATATGCATTAAATTTTACTTTTGATTTTAAAGTTAAATTACTTATTTATTTATTTTGAAATATGTATGAGGTTGTTAGATATTTTAAGATTATTTCAAAAGAAACAAAGATAAGAGGAATGAAGAATATATATAACAAAGAGAAATCACAAACCGACACTGAGTATCAACTCAAAATCACAGCGCTAAAGTCAGAATACTCAACGTCACATCACTGATCGCTAAATGTGACTATTGGAGTCACTCAATGCTATTGTGCTGATGACTGGTTGTGACTGTTGAAAATGTCACAATATCTTTTTAATAATTATGGCACTTTGAAGGGGTTTGGTATCTCTCTTGAGAGTCATTTCTCCTCTATAAATGCAAGATCATCTCAAATGAGAGATATATACACAAGATCTATATTCCTTGATTTATTCTCATATAATCTACTCACTCCATCTTCAAAAGTATTTTACTTATTGTCCAAGAAAAATTACATTTAAGTATGCACTCATGTAATTTTTACTTGTCATTAAATTTTTAAGATTATATTGTCATTCAAACTATTTTGCATCATAATTATCATCTTTAGATGGCAGAAATAGTCTTAAGGATAATGCCTAATACGCCTTAACAACTACTTAAAGTCATATTCTCATTCATATTTTTTTAATATTTAATTTAATAATAAATCTCAAATTAAATGAAACTAATCAATTTTTAAAAACTAACATAAAAACAAATCGGTTTGTCAAAAAATTGAAAGTGAACCAATAATTTCAGTGGGGTCCAATCAATTCGATTTGATTGTGCAAAATTTTACCCACTGATATTAATGAAAAATCTCTCTGAGGTTCATGAGAAATGATCAAACCAAAGAACTTTTCCGTTTATTCTGGGGGATACAGATTTATAAGACAATGGGGATTACACAAAACTTAACATAGAGTTTGTTCAGTCCGTATTGGACCTCAACATCTTTGATTTGAGAAAGGTAAAAGAAGATAGCAAAATCCAATGCTATAATAAGATTATATTTATATGCTAATCACGTATAAAAGTCAGTGAATTATCTTTATTATAATAATAAAAAACAATAAAATTATTGTCAACTCTACAAAACATGCTGGCATGTCATCTTTGTTTTGTGGGTGTGCGTCTCACGTATTTCTCTTACCTAATAATATAATAATGTGTTCACTTTCAACTATATTCTACTCTTTATATAAGGTGAAACAAAATTTAGAAAGCTCCAACATCTCTTTCTTAATTTAGAGCTTAGTATATACCAAAAACAAAAAAAGAAAAAAAAAATCATGAAACTTTCTTCCATTTGCTTCTTCTTGATCATCCTTATTGTTGTTCAGTTGATCTCAATCTCATCAGCTTACGAGTACAATGATCGAGGTCAAGGTGACAAGTACAATGGCGGAAATCAAGATCAAGAACGAGATCAAAAAACCCTAGTGGATGCTGACCTCTCAATTGGTGACATTGACAATATTACATTGCCAGAGATCAACATCTTTCCTGAAGAATGGCCATCCTCCTTTTACTATAACCGGAGGTGTCCAAATAAAAATGTTGAAGAAATTATCAGTAGAAAAGTTGCAGAGTGGGTTAAGAATGATAAAACAATTGCTCCCAGTCTCCTCAGATTGTTCTTCCATGACTCTGTTGTTAGGGTAAGCAAACCACACCATTAATTATTATTATTATATTAGGAATTTACCAATTTGCCCTTAGTGAATTCTATATAAACGAGTTTCCCCTTAATAAATTCATATATACCACTTTATTTTTCTACCGTTTTTCTTCTCTAAAAATTGATTAATACACTCTCAATAAATGGTTTTTGACTATCTTAAGAAATTATTTAAAAAATAGTAATTGCCAATTTTACTAAGGGGCAAATTGATAAATTTCCTCATTTTTATTATTGTTGTTATCGTTGTTATTATTTGATAATTCTCCGTTAGGATTGTCTTTATTTTACAAAATAGGAACTTTGTACATGTTTTGTTTGGGTATGCAGACATCTACATACGAAATTTACTATGTTATTGTTATTATGACTATTTTCAAAACACTTTTATGTGAATTAAAAACATCAAATTTAAAAGCCTTAAAAAAATCAAATTTAAAATCCCATTTTTTATGTTATAAAAATAAATTTAAAATATATATATAACAATGATGCCCTAAATTTGCATGGGAATTGTATGCAGGGATGTGATGGCTCCGTTCTTTTGAACCACGAGGGAAGCGAGAGAGCAGCTAATGCTAGCACAACATTGAGAGGATTTGAAGTGATTGATGATATCAAGGCGGAGATCGAGAAGGAGTGCCCAAAAACCGTCTCGTGTGCCGACATTTTGGTGGCAGCTGCCAGGGACGCCACCGTGCTTCTTGGTGGTGATTACTGGTCAGTTCCCTTTGGAAGGAAAGATGGGCTAGTTTCAATTGCCCAGGAAGCTGACGAAGTTGTGCCAATGGGTCGTGAAAGCATTACCACACTGCTTGAGTTATTCCAATCCATTGGATTAGATGTCTCTGATTTAGTCATTCTCTCAGGTAATTATTAATACCTTCAGCTAATTAATTTCTCAATCCATCAGTTTTATCTTAATCAAATTTAAGCTTGTGATTGATAGTCAATTAAAAATAAAATCTAATATGGTTAATCATTAGAGACCTTTCTATAGTTAATTAGTGTTTCTCTTGGGTATAAAAAATAGCCAAAAAGAGAATTTTTGATTTGTTAAAAAATAACCCTAAAAAACCATATTTTATATTTACAAATAGGAATAGCTAAGGATATATTCCTTTATTCAAAATTTTGATTTAAAGTTATCGCACAAGTTTTTTTTTTCATTGAATACATTCAATCTAATGGTATAGATGATTTGTGAGTTGGCAATATAAAATTATATTTTAGCTTTGAATTTGCAACATTGTATTGCTTGAAATTATTGAATAAAAATTTGCCTCAATGTTTTAAATTAGGATTTTAAAAATTTATGATGATAAATAGAATCTCTATTTCTTAAAATTAGTCAAATTATGAAATTTGTAATATAACATATGCATATGAAATGATTTGCAGGGGCACATACAATTGGAAGGACATCATGTAAATCAATTCAACCCAGGCTCTACAATTACAAAGGAACTGGGAAATCAGATGAGTCCATTAAGAACCAATATTTGAACTTCTTGGAAAGAAGGTGCAGATGGGAATCAGAATATGTTGAATTAGATGGTGAAACTCCATGGAAATTTGACACCATGTACTACAAAAATCTTGAAAACAACATGGGTTTGCTTGCAACTGATCAACTCTTGCTCTCTGATTCAAGAACTAGTCCAATTGCTAGAGCATTGTCTAGCATGCCACCCTTCCTCTACAAGCAAATATTTGGGGCCTCCATGACAAAGCTTAGCAAAGTTATAAGAGACCAAGATGAAGGCGAAATCCGCACCAATTGCAATTTTGTCAATTCCAATAACTATTAGTTAGTTTGCTCCAAGCTTCATCAATGTCTTCACTTTGTTCGTTTGCCATGTTTATTTTTTCTTTCTTTTTTTCCTTGCTTGTCAATACTCCTAAGAGATTATGTATTATTAATCAAATGAATCATTTCACAATTTTCTTCTCGTGAAACTATACATATTTGAAATTTTCCTGTTCACTTTCTCACGATAATATTTGAGAATATATATTTTAGACTTTTTATTGACCAATCAATTAAAATTTTTTTTTTCTAGTTTACTAATTAGTGAAACTCAAATATACCAGCTTCCCCTAAGTATATTTATATCTATCACTTAACTTCTTTTTGTTATTATTTTCCCTTTTTAAAAATTGATCAATTAGTCTTAAAAAGAATTTTTAACCATTATAAATTTAATTAAAAAAATTAGTATATCCAAATTTCATTAAGGAATATATTGGTAAATTTTATTAAAGTAATTTAGTGGAATTATGCATTAAAAACTTCAATGACTACCAAAATATGTATTGATTTTCTAACAATTCAAGCAATCAATATATAACTCAATAGCATTCTTTTCCCAAAAATTGGGATGGACGGATATGGAATAAATGTAATGTCATTTAGATAGATATGTGAATAATATTCCTTGAAGACTTTCACATGTTGGGGATTTAATACTTGAACCATGTAATTTTGTGCTTTGGCATGAAAACAAATTTGCCTTCATTGAAATTTGTGTATGTTAGTGCTTTTGGCATATATATGAAATTGTTTGATATAGCTAGTACTGTATTTATATCTAATACATATGTCTCGTTCAAATTCTGATCAAGTCATAATGTGGGCTACACTTGGTCCTCCTGCCAGGAGACTATAGGTTTTTCCTTCATTGTCTTCAACGTCAAAACTCAAACACATCACCATCTTCCATCTTTCTCTCAAACACAGATCCCTTTCGTCACGAGGAATAGCTAAATGATGTTAGAGCAAGTACTCTAAATACCAATAATCCATTAAAATTTAACATTATTGTTCCTACCCTTACTTAAAAATTTATGTTCATATTCGATTTAATTAAAATGTTCAAATAATTACATTTGTCTTAATTTTATTATTTCAAATAATTTCATTAGAGTACTTATAAGAGCTTAATATTATGAATAATGCTACATATCTCAATGTATTCCAAATTATCTTTTAAGTAATAATGTGTTAAGTAATTATTGAGTATAATAGATAATTTTAAAATTTATATCATTTCACCACTTAATAATTATTTAATTTATTATTATTTAAAATATAATTTAAGATATTTAACATTACTCTAATATTATTATTCGAATCTCTGTTTGTATACTTAAATTTTTTAGTTTAATAATAACTTTCTTTTTCACTCTATTCCTTAGGAAATTATATTATTTGTCTTTCAAAATTAGTGTTAAAAGAATTTGATTTCTGAACTTCTAACTTTTATTACAAAATAATTAACAAAGTCTTGACTATAATATAACGGTTAACTTAATTCGAAAAAGTTGTCACATTTATAAATGTTAAACTTATAATTAAGAAGCCAATATCTTAGACTTGTAACCTTAATCAATATTCCCGTTGTGTTATAAAGTAGTCAAATCATATATTTATATATTAATTTTTTTTCCTTGTGTATTTTCACCGCCATAAGAACAGGACATTGATAAAGCCACAGCAATTCTCCATCACCTCAAAAACGTTGCAAAATTAAAGTAGTCCACCACTTCTTGCTTGCTTTGCTTTCCTCTTTTATCTCTTTCTCTCTCTTTTGTCTCTCTCTCATTTGAATCCTTATTTTAAACCCTACCGAGTCACCATTATCTTTCCTCTCTACAAGCTTTTCTGTTTGAACTCAAACAACTTCTTCAGTAAATAGCATCCACATATGTCGATCACTTAGCTAGAATCTTGGATGATATTTACATGGTCTTTCATTTTTGCATGGCTAGCGATGTTGTTACATCCCCTTATATCACAACCCTTACTCTCATCTTGTTTCTTCTTCTATTGTTTCATCAGACCACTGCGGCCGACAAAGAGTATTACAACACTAGTACTCTTCCACGTTTGCTTCCAAATGGAGAAGATGTGAAGAGAAAATACATGGAATTTTCCACAAAAGCACATAGCATGGCCCATTCACAGACTCATTCAAACACCAACACAGTTCATGCTCCTTCAATGGGTCGAAAAAGAGGGAGATTTCGAGTTCAAGGATTGCCATTAAAGAGTACACAAGAGAAGATCTTTAATGCCAGTGCCCATGAAGTCCCTAGTGGTCCAAATCCCATTTCAAATAGGTAATTAGAACTCTTATATATTGTTCATGTGCATCTTTTGTAGTTTGTGCTTGTTCATGACCTTATATATTTTATACAGAGAGCTTTAGAGAGCTAGCTTTTATAATTATAAGTCACCTTTAATTATTTATGTCTGATTTCTTCTACCATATAGCAATGTGATATCACTACAGTTTATTCTTATTATTGCTTTTTGAAACTTATAGAACCACCAAACCAATCATTCAACCATGAGGATGTAGATAAGATTCTAGTAATGATCTTCATTTTCCTTCTTTTGATGAAATTGTCATGATTATGCCACATTCCTTCAAAGCAGGCTAGATGCAGCTTGTCAAGTTCTTGTTTCTTTTTGGACTCCATAAACATGATTAAGAGGAGCACCTAATTTCACAAAAAGAGCTTATCCAATCACTAGATTATGCAAAATCTCTTAACCCTAAAAACAAAAGATTAATATTGTGGTTAGTTTACTGGAAGAAACAAAAAGAAACTAATTAAATTATCAATTCTTAAATGAAACATCCAAATGGGAAAACTAAAAAATAAATTGAAGTTCCAGCAAAATCAGTTTTATTGGACTGATGATTTTGAACATGAACTTAATCATAACCATTTTTGTTACAAATTTGATGTTTTATTAATTCGATTCACGTTAACATTGCAATATTCGAGGGTTTTATAGTCGAACCCTCAGATTTTTCGTACTAGTTCTTTGATTCAAATTATCATTTACTTTTACCTCTTTGAATTCTATATTAAAATTGCCATCAAATGAGTACCTCAAATACTAAAGAGGTAAACTACTTGAAACTGTGAATATTAAAGTTGAAAAACATGAATAAAAGGGGAATATATATATATATATATAATGTGTATGTTATTATATGACCATTCCAATTATATATATCGGAATATGTTAGTCTTACTACTAATGTTAGACTCTGTCAGTTTAATATTTAAAATTGAGTAATTTTCAAAAAAATTGTATTGACGCTAATCATTGTATTAAAACCTCATTTAAATTGCTTTTAATATAAAAATAATAATAAATTTATGTTTATGTGAATTTTTTTTTTAAAATTATCTTTACCATAACGAATATTGAACTCTAATCTAACAATTTACAATTTTAGAACAAATGAGTTTTCTTAGCACCATACATCTTGTCTTATAAATCTTTTACTTGATTGATAATATATATATATATATATATAGCTTAAGTTGGTGATTGTTACAAATTTTATTTTGTTATAGGAATGGAAGATACCTAGACTTTGTCAAGTAACAAAGGGAGCACAAATTAGAGTGTTAGGCATGAAAAATTTACTCAAATCAATTAATGACAACATTTAGCATCCCATTTCCTCTAATTATTATTAAGTTCCCAAATGTTAACTGGGTAAGTCCTTAATCTTGTAGCCTAAAAAAAAAGGTGAGAGACATAATGATGCAAAAAAGTATGTGGGTTTGGGCCTTTTGTTGAAGACGAGACTGAAATTATAATAATGAAAGGAAAAGAAAGAAGGCCCAAGACTCCATTGTTTTGCGTGTAAAGTCACAAGGGACCTGGCAATGGCATCCAAAGTGGGTGAATGGTCACTTTCCTTCTGGCTTCTGTCATAATTTCTTTTTCCAAATTAACCCTCACTTTCCTTTAGTAACTACATTTATGTCCCCCTTGATTCTTTTCTTTCAAAAGCTGAATTACAAATCAAAAAGGGTCCTCCATGTCCTCTTCTGCTTTCTCCCTTGTTTTATCCTCTTGTTTGGTACCGATTTCTTTGTTGGTTTATGAATGGAACTACTACCCTGCAAATTTCAAAAAGCTTCACATAATTTGAAATGGGTATTTTTTTATGTTTATTAATTTTTTATTTTCACTTCTAAATATGGTTAGTGGTAAAAATTGAAGTACAAGTGCTGCAACATGCAGTAAGATTACTGTTAGGATAATTTTACTTTCCACATAACCTATGAGAATTAGACACCTCACTGCAAACAATTTAAAACTATACTTATCCATTTGCGTGAATGGTTTGGATAGGACTATTATGGAATAATCTTCAAACTTAAGAAACTTAAGATTTATAATATAAAATTTTGAAACTTATAATGAATTTTAAATATACGGCAAAAAGAAAATAAAAAGAATTATATTCGTCCTTTGTATGACAAAATAACGTGAATTGTTTTACTCTTAATCACAGCTTTTTAAATTTTGGGTTTAATTTTAAGTTTATGTTTCTAATTTTCAGTTATTCCAAAAAAAAAAAAAAAACCTCATAGCAAAAACTATATTGAGAAGAAACAATAACTATATTGAATATCATTATAAAAATGATGTTAAACACTTAGTATGTGAGTGTTAAAGTTTTTCGAATAGAACCAAAAGATATGCAATTCAAACTCGCTCACACGAGAGGGGGGAGGGGTATAATTTATATTTTATGTAATAATTTTTTTTTTAAAAGATTAAACTCTAAACATTAACTCTAACAATAATATCATGCTAAATAGATATATTTATTACACTAGTAATACTACATATAACCTATACAAACTTATATATATAATTTGATGTGGTACGATATAATTGAACTAGTCAAATAAATAAGTTAATACAATAAATGAGAATAAAAGATATAATAATAGTATTATTATATTCATTTAATTATATTTTGTTACCTTATTTTGTCCAGATAAGTTTGTATATATAATTTATTTGCATAGTATTATTTAAATCATTCAACTTTCTAGTAAAATAATGTTGTATATGTATTTACTTTCTTTTTTAATTGTTCAAATGGTCAACATGTTTGATAATTTTTCTTATATAAAAAAATATTATAGGATTTTAGTAAATGGTTGTTAAAAAAAAAAAACTATCTTTCTTTGAAGAAAAAAAAAAACAGTAAGAAGATAAATTGTAAAGGAATTTATTCCATTACTTTTCATCATTCTAATAATTTTATAGAAAGCAAGTTTAAGTCAAGACATAGACACCTATGCTTAGCTAATGTTTGTCTTCATTTCTCTCTCAATCTTGCATCTCAATTTGTCTATAGGACTAGAAGATGAGGTTAATAAGATGATTGGCTTTTGGCAATCAAAGCATCATTTTGTCTAGCTTTATCACTTTTGATATTGTGAAGTTGCATATATCACTTTATCTAGAAACTTTTGTGTTAATGACTCAACCATGCCCCAACTTAGACTTGCTCTGTGAAGAGTTTTACATGGCCTACAATTGAAAGGTTAACTAACCATACATTTAGATACTTGTCTCAACGATAAAGTTTGTATAATCTTTAGATATTTGTTTCAATGACAAAGTTCGTACAATCTTTAACTTAGGTTAAGTGTTCAAATTTTGACAGTTTTCTAATTGCTTAGGAGGGTTATGTTCATTCATTCCATTATTGAGAGGTCAGTTCAGTCCCTCTAATTGTCTAGAAGAAATATTTAATTGATTACATTAAAAAGATAATATTATAATTAGTTGATATTTGAAATGTAATATTATTATCATTTGAGATTTGAAATGTAATACTTGTATAAAAAAAAAAAAAGATTAACAAACTATATTTATGCCCTCTAGAAAATGGTTTAGGGTTATTTAAAAATATATATTAAAATTATAAACTAATTATATAATGACACATGTCATTTGTAACAAATCATTGTTTAATAAGTGCTATTTTATTAAAATTATATTAAATTAAATAAATGGATGAGATTGTGCCATATATTCAAGAATAATAAATAAGTAAAATTGTGCTACGTATCCAAAATTTAATTTATTTCTATAGTTAGATTTTTTTTTACTATTCCTCCATTAAAATTAATGGTAAAAGTTAATAGATTTAAACAAAATTAAGTATTTCAGATCTAATTAGGATAAACTTAAAATTTAAACCAATTTTCAGGAGTTTTAAATAAACAATCTATCAAATCCGAACACATATCTGTTTAAAGGTAAAATAATACATTAACCTTAGTATCGTCTAATATAACACAATACTTACATATTGAGGTGTAAGTGTGTATTTTTCAAACTATAGAGGCTTTTATTATATTATATGGAGCACTTGATAATAATATTTATATAAATACTCTAAAAGGTTAAGATGTCTACAGCATATAACCATAGTTATGCAATCAAGTTACAAAGATCCTTATATGGGTTGAAACAATTAGGATGAATATGGTATAATCACCTCAATAATATATTTTATGAAAGAAAAATATATTAATGATCTTATATGCTCGTATGTATTCTTAAAAAATGAAAAAAAAAATGATTTACCTTCATAGCAGTATATGTCAATGACATGAATTTAATTGAAGTTCATAAATAGCTCCTAAAACCTATTGAATGTTTAAAAAGGAAATTTGAAATAAAAGACTTTGAAAAAAATAAAAATTATATTGACTTGCAAATCGAACATTGTTTTAATGAAATATTTCTCCATCAATTAGCATAAATTGAAAAAAAAATTAAAACATTTTAATATGAATCCAGTTCATTCATTGAGTAATGATTGTCCAATCTCTTAATCTCAAGAATGATTTATTTCATTCTTAAAAAGATGGTAAAAAAAATACTTAATTTTAAGGTACTATATTTTAATATAATTGGTACATTATTATATCTAACACAATATATTAGAATAAACATAACATTCACAATAAATTTATTTATAAAATTTAATTTTGTACTAACTTAAAAGCATTAGAATGACATCAAACATATTTTTTATTATCTTCGTGAAACAATTGATTGAGGTTATTCTATTCTAATGAACCAATATAAAATTCAAATCTAATTTATTATATGAATGTTAAATAATTATCAAATCTCTATAAAAATTGGTTCACAAATAAGATATATATTTTTTTATAATAATACAACAATTTTATAGCGATTTATGAAACAAATTTTGTTGCTACATCCTTAATAACTTTGAAATTCTAATACTTCATGATGTATATTTAAGAATGTGTATTATTAAGATAAGTCATGCATCATATTCAAAACATATGCAGATACACCAACATTAATATATAAAGATAATATTATTTATACTACATAAATCAGAGGGTACATCTAAAAGGACAAAATTTGACATATTGGCCAATATTCTTTTATACTCGCAAACTCCATAAAAGTAAACAAATTGATACTAAATAAATACGCTCTAATAAATTTTGTACAAATCTTCTCACTAAAACTTTATCCAACGTCAACATTTAAAAAGCTAGTGTACGATATTAGCATGCGCCGACTCGAGTAAGCTACCAACTTTATATTATGCTCTTTATTTAATTTTATTGCTCCATTTACAACAACTTGAATATTATTTAATCCAATTATAACTCTAAATATATATTGCTACCCCTAAACTGCATGTAATCGCTTCCTTCACCAGCACAGTCTAGTCATTGCAAAAGAGGAAAAGAATTGCTTGTCTCCTTTGATTTTTTTTTTTTTTTGAATAATGCTTGTCTCCTTTGATAACAGTGATAAAAGTGTGTTTTATTTTTTTTTTTCTTATACATAAAAAGTGGAAGTTGTGGAGACCAATGTTTTGTGCATGGTAAAGAAAAACAATTAAAACCATACTTTTGGGTTGATTTGATAAATGTCAATAAGGACAGTTGGGAGGCATGCTGATTACTAATTCTAGGGGTGGGCAAAAAACCGAAAAACCGAATCGGACCCGAAAAATTGAACTGAATTGGTCGGTTCGGTTCGGTTTTTCTCTTGGTCGGTTCCGTTTTCGGTTCGGAAGGCCGAACCGAGAACCGAACCGAAAAAACCGAATTTAAAAAAAAATTAAAAAAAAATTAAAAAAAATTAAAAAAAATTATAAAATCGAACCGAACCGATCCAAACCGAACCGAAAAACCAAAACTCGAACCGAACCGAACCGAACCGGTTCAGTTCGGTTCGATTTTTAATTTTTCGGTTCGATTTTCGATTTTATTTTTCAAAAACCGACCGACTCGGTTCGGTTTTCGGTTCACACTAAAAACCGAACCGAACCGAACCGAATTTGCCCACCCCTAACTAATTCTATAAATGCTGAAATATTTGAACGATGAGAAAGTCGTATGCTTTGCACAAAAATAAGCAAAAAGATGATCACGTGCTTCTCGGTCACAGATGGCAGACCTCCATTTACAATCACTTTGAAGCTATTCTTGTTTTGAGAAATCGCATTTTAGCCCTTGTTTGGTGTAATCTTATCTTCTTTATTTATTTATGTGTTTTGTCTTATTCCCCTTTTGCCATCACTACTAAAAATTTATTTGTCCTATTTGTTTGTTTTACTATAATATAAATTTACATCTTGATGTAAGGTGCTGTATCAAATGTGGCAGGGGAGGGGTAAATTGGTAAAATTAACTCTCCTTTTATTTATAAATATATGGATTACCTTTTTATAATTCATTTACTTTCAACACTTTCATAATATTTGTAATTCTTCTTAAAATATTTTTAGTATTTAAAATATTTTAATTCTCACTTTTATTATTCATTTATAATATATTATCAACATGATTTTTAAGTCAATTTACTTCTTAATTTTTATATTAAGTTCTTGACTTATTTTATTTTATATTCTTTATTTTTATATGTTTTATTTATGTTCAACTATTATTTATATTGTGTTTATATTATTTTATAATATAATCCTTATGAAAATGTATTGTGATTACCATTTATTCGGATCTTTTACATCATAAAATAAAGATAATATTATGTATCAATTATTTCATATTTATATTATATCTATTTTTTAAATTAAAATATTTTATATGTAACATGAAACTTGTATAACAAATCAATAAGTTAGAACTTGAAGTTCTAAAATTAATCTCATTAATTTAGAATAACTAATCTCATTAATTTAGAACCAGCATTTCTATATCATAATTTATGAATTTATTCTTTTTAATTACTTATTCATATGGAATGTTATGCCTTCTTATTGTTAGCAATCTATAAAAGTTATGCCTCCTCATTATTATCAATTTATGAAAAGTCATGTCTCTTCATTATTATCAATAAAATAGAAGGTTATGCCTCTTCATTACTATTAATACATGGAATATTTTACCTCATAATTATTATTATTTTATGTATATGAAAGGTCATACCTCTTACGTATTACTTTTAATATTTATGTTTTATATTTTATAAATTAGTAGAATAATATTTATATTTTATTATATTAATTTTAAATCACTTCTTTATATTTAAAGCCACTGAAAATGTCTTTTATAAATTTACAAATTTATGCACTTGATGTTTTTGGAATAAAAATTATCTATCATAGGTACTAAATATTAAAATGCACTTTCAAACCAATAGTTTGAAAAAGACAATTCAAAAAGAAAGTAAAGTGTCTTTATAGGATAAATCGAAAGCTATGACTTACCTCCATCATCACTTACTTGAGAGCCTAAAAGTTCAATATTTAACACTAGAGGACTTGCAAATTTTTTAAGAAAATCTAAAAAAAAGATATGATATGTTCCTCCTAAGAGCAAGACATGAGTGGATAATTTTGAAATTATATAACCTTAAAACTATTATTGAATACAATTCTACTTTGATTACAACCACCTCACAACAAAAATTGTAATGAAAAAATTACATGACAAAACATATTAGAGAATACATTCTCTACTTCTATATCTCTAATGTTTTTCTACAATAATAGTATCACAAGCATCAATATTATGAATTAATCTCACATTTGCTACTCGCTGAACAAACTAATGAACTCTTATTGAAAAATTACGAATTACGTTCAATTAGTTCTCAGCCATTTCTAAAAGTGAATAAAAATACTTATAATAAACGTTGAATGTGGTTGTGGAAAATAGAAAGGGTGCGGTTATCACCCTCATAGTTGTTATATTTATCAAAAATAGGGAACACTAAAATGGGACAAAAATACTAAGATAAAAATAATAGTGTAGAGAATAAATACTCTAAATATTATGAAAATACTTGTTATTAATATGGTGCATTATAAGACATCTATTAAGACAGATAAATAGAATATAAAGATAAATCTTATTGATGACTTAAGATCCTAAGATCTTACTTATATAGATATCTCAAATCTATTTAGGGATAAAGAAGGGAACACAAATTAATAAACTTTAATTAATATTTTCATGTTATGTCTTTTTGTATGAAGTGTGATTTTTGTTATTTTGATATTTACCATAAATTTTTATATAAGGAATAACTTTTAAAAATAAATTGTCCACTTTAAAAAAGTTTAGATGCTTATTTAGCTGACAGTGCAGTTATATACACTATTATTTGAGATAAGAAATATTAAAAGAAAAGTGATATCAAGTTCTAGAGATATGATTAAAGGCTCTGAAAGAGTAATAATCTTGTTAACAAATGGAATAAAGTTATATATAAGTGAAATTTTATACACAAGTTGATTCAAAAGAAATCTACTTAGTTTTAAAGAAATTTGCTGAAATGGATATCACATTAAAACTTTAAGTAAAAATAATGTAGAATATCTCTGCATTACTTCTAACATCTCAAACAAAAAATGCATACTTGAAGAGCTTTATACTTTATCATCTAGTTTGTATTATTCAATTGAAAGCTACGCAGTAATGAATCAAAAGTTCACTGATTCAAAAATATTTGTGCTATAGCATAATCGCCTTGGTCATTCAAGATAACTATAGCGCATGACCATTGAAAATTCTCATGGAAATCTATTAAAAAATCTGGAGATTTTGTTGTCTAATGAGAGTTTTTGTATCACTTACTCACAAGTCAAACTTATAGTTAGACCATCCATTCTAAAATTAGTCTAGAATCTCTATTATTTTTACAAAGAATTCAAAGAGATATTTGTAAATCAAATTCTTTTATCAAGTGGCTCTTTTTTGTTATTTTATAGTTTTAATTTATGCATTTATATGATAATCACATATTGTTTCATTGTCTATATAAAATATTACATTTGTTAGACTACTAGCACATATCATTAGATTGAAAACATAATTTTATACTACCTTATTAAAATTATATGTTTAAATGACGTTTAATGAGTTTACATATAAAATATTTAATGACTATTGCATTAGTGGAACTGATGTAGAACATCATTGTGCCACGTGTTCACACACAAATGGATTAGTAGAATACTTAGTTAAATAACCCTATCACCTCTATTATGTATTAAGATGAGACTTCAATGCCACTTAGGGATTTATGTTGGTTTTAACTCACCATTAGTTATAAGATATCTTGAACCTCTAATAGATGATTTGTTTACCGCATGATTTACGCATTAACATTTTGATGGGACAGTATTCCCATCATTAATGGAAAGAAAATTGTCTCCTAAAGTAAGGCATGAACTTTATTAAAAAATGACATCTTATTTGGATCTACACACAAATCAATGTAAAAATAAGATGTGAAGGATTGTTCATCTTCAAAGAATTATAAATAAATTACTAGATGTATTTAGGTATATATCAAAAGTAATCATGTCATATATACTAACTACTAATATATAAGCCTATATGATTGTTCCTGTAGAACAAGTTAATCAAAAAGTAGTTAATGAATTGTCTGTTGCAAATCAAAAGCGTGGCAAACCACTTGATTCAAAAGATATTGTTTTGTAAAAGAAAAAGTGAAAAATCAGGATCTTGTTGAAAATTATGCTCAAGCCAATAAAATTCATATTCTTTAAATCACTAACATCAAAAGAGATATAAGTTCCTAAAGAAACATAAGTCCCTGAAGAATCATAAATCCTTAAAGAGACATAAGTCCAAAAAGAGACATAAGTCCTAAAAGAGACAAAAGTCCTAAAAGAAATAAAAGTCTCAGAAGAGACATTAACCCAAAAAGAGGCATAAGAATTTCAAATGAGAAAAATTATACAAATTATACTAATATAAGAGAAATGTAAAAATGTGATGAAATGACAGTCGGCAATGTATTCTTATTTGCAGTAGCTACTAAAATTATGAATGATAATTTTGAGTCACGATTTTTTTACAAATGTAAAAGAAAAGGCATGAATGACTCCAATGAAAAGAGCAATTAAAATAAAATTGACTATTATAGTAAAGCATAAAGCATTTGGACCTATAGTCCGAAAACTTAAAGATGTCAAATCCGTAAGATATAAATGAGTTTTTTTACGAAAATAACGAGGTCATTAGATACAAATCAAAAATCATTGCTCAAGGTTTATTTTAAAGACTTGGTGTTGATTATAATGAAACATATTCGCTCTATGATAAACACAATTACGTTTCGATTTTAATAAACTTGATAATAAAAAAAAGCTTAATATCCGTCTTATGGATATAGTGACACCTTACCTAAAGCATGTAATCATAATTCGTATTCAATCAAGTTACAAAAAATCTTTGTAATGATCAAAACAATATAAGCGCATGTGATACAACTATCTAAATAAATTTTTAATAAGAAAAGACTTAATATGCACATGTGTATTTATAAAAAAAAGTCAAATTTCGACTTTGCCATTATGGCTATATATATGGATGGCATTAATCTGATTGAAACTCCTGAAAAGCTATTAAAGATTGCAGAATATTTAAAAAAGAAAATTTGAAGTGAAAGACGTAAGGAAGATTAATATTGTCTCAGCTTGCAAATTGAGCATAAATCAAATAGAATCTTTATCCATCAATCTATTTATACTGAAAAGATTTTAAAAAGATTCAATATAGATAAAGCTCATCCATTAAGTACTCTTATAGTTATTCGGTCTCTTGATCCCAAAAAAAATCCATTCTTTCCTAAAAAAGATGATGAAAAAATACTTGATCCATAAGTATTATATCTTAATGTAATTGGTGCTTTATTAGATTTAGACTAATATACCAGATCGAATGTAATTTTTGCAGTAAGCTTATTGATATTGGAAATTTATCTAATTCCCATCAAGCCTGTTTGCAAATGGGATGTGTTTTTACTTTTCACATACAACAATCTCTTAGCGATCCATAAACATAAATTTTTGTTGCCACATCTTTAAATCACTCTTAAATTCTTTTACTACATAAGCAAGCAGAGAATGTATATAGCTGCGATCTATTATTCATCATATCTAGAATAGATGTAACATATCTTCTGCAATAAATATTGCATAATAATATATGAAGATAATATTATTTGCATTACTCAAGTTAGAAGCATACATTAAAGGATATAGAACCAAGTATATTTTTTTTCGAAATTCTTCTATATCCATGAATTGTAGTAAAGTAAGAAGATTAATGCTAAACAAATACGCTTCACTGACAATTTTGCAGACTTGTTCACAAAATCTCTACTAACGTCAACTTTTAAGAAATTAATTCACAAAACTGGTATACACCGACTTAACAAATTATCAAATTAATAGATATTACTCTGCAGGAGAGCACATTCTTCTAAAAAAAGAATCACATTAGTTATAAACGTGCACTATTTTTTCTTCTTTCAAATAGGTTTTATCTCACTAGATTTTATTAGTAAGGTTTTTAACGAGACAACCTTGAAGTACATTTATTACCACTGTACATTATAAAGTTGCATTTATCTTTTTTTTTTTTACTTTTTTTTTGTCCTAAATTTTTTCTTAATAAATATAAAATATAACTAAAATGGTGAAATTAAAAAAAAAGTATTGTAAAGTAGTTTATCAAAGGCAATAGAGGGAAGGGCAAATCGATGAATTCTACCTCCCTTTTCGCCTATGAATATATGCCTAACCCTTTTATAATTCATTTACTTTTAATATTTTCATAATTTTTATAATACTTTTTTAAAAAAATTTAGTATATAAGATATTCTTAGTTTTACTTTTATTATTCATTTATAACATCTCGATATAAGACATTAAAAAATAATTTAAAGAGTTTAATCAATTTTACAATTTGTTTTTAAAAATATATATTAATTCTAGATAAAGATGACAATTCAAATTGATAGGTTATACTGTGTTCAAGGCTCATGACCTAAATTGCCACAGCCACCTCTAATTCTAGGATTATTCTACCCATGATGCGATATACGAGAATACTAGATCAAGTTAAATAAATAGGTTTAGTTTTATTTTTTTGAAATTTTAATATCATTAATTATAATTAAGATATCACAAAATCTACAGCTATTAATAAACAAAGAATTACTAAGCCGATACAATTTAAACTTACTGACAAACACCCCCACCTAAAGCTAACGAGAGACCCTTATACGAAATCAACGCCCCAATAAAAGCATATCAACAATCCTAACGAGAGATCGACTACTCTCTTAATAAGGAATTAATTACTCTCCTAATGAAAAATTAATTATCTTTTTAACAAGGGACCAACTACCCTCATAACGAAGATAAAAACATTCTCACTCTGAAAGTTATTACAAATACCACAACTCAAACAAAAAACACATCCTCACTCTAAAGGTTTAATTTTGGTTTTGATTATAAATAAATATCCGCAAATATTAAATTTCTATACATCTTTTTTTAAATAAAAAAAATTCTTAACCCTTAAACAATAATAGTCTCTCATAAATGCCCATCAAAATAACTCTTGAAAATGTATGAACTCACAAAAGGGCCAAATTCAAAATAAATAAATAAACAAAACGGAACAAATCAGATAAGGTCCTAGTTTTTATCATAAATTCATGATTGTCATATTTTATGAAAATGTATGAACACTTTGCTATCATATTACTAGAAACTTGTGCTTTGGGCATCTCCAACAATTTCTTAATTCTTAACATAAGTTCAAGGTTAGCCTCAACTATACACACTTTGCTACGTTATTTATACATACATGGAAGATTGATGATAATGGCTGGATCAGGGCCAATGCATGAGGAATAGCCCCTCCTCTGTTCCAACCCATGCTTCACCCCAACTATCAAACTCTTTATTGTTTCTCTTTTCTTCCAGCTTTCCCATAAATCCTGCAGATGACTTGAAGATTAAAATTATGAAAAGATTACAAAAGACAAAAGACAAATAATGAATACAATAAGATCCATATGCCTACCCCTTTTTGTCAGATGAAGGCAAATAATGATTTGTACAATAAATGCGAAGGCTGAGTGACCGTACCTTTGGTTCTCCGCCAACAGACAGTAGATGGCACTGAATCAGAAATTTTTTCTTCAAAGAGCAATTTACCGGATTTAACACTCCAAAGTCGCAATTTGCAGTCCTCTCCACCTAAGATATATATCGTCAGAGCTCTAATCTCTGAGTATTTCAAAGAAATTACGTGCATTCAAATGGTAAAAACCTGATATAAGAAATCTCTCGGATTGGTCAACTCCGAGCTGCATTCGAGTATGAGAATTTACATGCCCTTCATAAGATTGAACAGCCCCTCTCTTTGTTAGGCGATGGTCATAAAGCTTAACCTGTTAAGAGAAATAATAAGCCCACACCAAGGTACTTCACTTTTATCTCTCTTTCAGTGTCAGGATTCCACAACTACTAAAGCTTAACAATCTTAGAAACTGATACTCAGAAATGATAATGAAATAAAGAAGTAGCATTGCATGTAGCTTGTCGCTCAAACAGCAGCAAGATAATTTTTCAGAAGATTTCAGACAGCAATAGTTCGCTTGACAACAAACACAGAAAGCTATGTGCCATACTTACTCGAGATGAGCAGATAAAGATTAATAATCCAGGAATCTCATTCAATCTAATTTTAACACCCAACTTTAATCCAAGGCACATACACAGAAAGGAATAATAGAGGGATGTAGATATTTTGAGAAGGTTTAGCACAAGGAGCAGCAGTAACAAGATTTTCTAGATAAACAGTGTCTTAGAAAGAAAGGCATGTCTAGAAACCATTGTTCAAGCATAATCCATGCAATTTGCCAATAATTATCTTTGCAACCGCAGTTGATGCTGCTGAAGTAACTAGTTAGCAACGCTCTAGATTTTTGCACCAAAAGCCTTGGATCAGATTGTTTCAATATAGCTGACTGATAAGCGGACACAATGTAATAGTCCATTGAGACCACCAGGTACTTTTTTGCTGTGATCATGTCTCTGAATCAGCCAAAAATGCCAGAAAGCTTCCACTGATTTTAAAAGGAGTCAAAGAGGAAAGAAAGTGGAGAACTAAATAACATCAGCCAGAGGTACTATAATTTTGACCTGCCAGGCTGTGACTTGTTCTATGGCATGGTAGTTTACCAATAGAGGAATCTCCTACAAAAAGATAATTTTGGCAGAAACAGCAGTGCAATCTTCAAATCCAATTTATGTTTCTTCAAATGTTGTTTAACATTAAAAATTATAATGTTTTGATATTTTATAGCCAGCAGCATGTAATGTTGTCACATCAAATAAGGAAACACCAGCGGTTACCTCACATTCAAAGGAGTGAAAAAGAAGAATGAACACTAACCTCTCCATCCATTGAGCTTGCCAAGAAGTACTGGTCGTAGAGACGAAGCATTTGTAAACTAGAGTTTCAAAACCAGAGAAGTTATAAAATTGAAAATAATATGTAAAACTGGAGACTAGCACATCAGATGTTGTAAAAACCCACAAACCAGGAGACGGATGAAGACATAAAGATTGTTTGAGAAGGACAAATGTTTCCTCTCAGCTGCAAAACATGAGATTTGCATCCATGAGTAATAGGATGGGAAAAACTACAGTTAGCCAGAGTTCATATTAAAAATTAAGGGCTAGGGTAAAAATATTGGTTCAAGGAACCCAAGTCAAAATAAGAAAAACAAAATAGATGAAAAAGACAACCTAATCGTGAAAGACTAATATCCTACAACTACTAGCTAAAACAATGAGTATATAAAATCCCTGTGGAGAACAATCATAAAGCATCTGAAATGGACTTTAAAATTTGGTCACCCTGCTCAAGTTGGCTTATTTTCTCTTAAGAATATCTTCAGCGTCACTTCAAAAATTGGTTTCAAAATCACAGAGTAAAAGAATAAAAAGATTGTTACTACAAGAATACAAATTTGGATGCGTTATAGCCTTTTAGTAGTTGTTTAACAGGCAAGTGGCAGTATATAATCATAAGAATGAGATAGGTAATTGTTAATAAGTAATGGGTAGTCTTTCAAGGAAAAAGGAATGTAGTGAGTAGCCATCAGATGAGAGTTTCAAGGGTAAATTCTTTTAAAGGAATTAGTGAATGTAAAATTAAATCAACTAAAATTATGGTCATTGGAAGTATTTAACCAACTAAAGCACTGAGGAACTTTAGGGTGCATTTGGTATTTTTTCTCAAATGGTGTTCTTGAACTTGCTTTGTAAAATGAAAATTAATGCTTTATTTTAGTATTTTTAGATACCAAACACATTTGGTAGCATGTTTTGAATATGTAGTTTGAAAATGAAAACAGAAAATGTATTTTGGTGGTTTGTTTGAAAATAATATTATTTTATTAAAAAATAAAGAAGTATAAAACATATTAGTATAATTTACATAACGATGGGTATAATAACTAAGTTGAAAATGTAGACATGAGATGCAAATGAAAAGTTACGAGGAACCCAAACAAAAAGTAAACACGGACCCATATAAAATGTTGTAAAACACATATGTTGTGTTTTCTCATTTTCTTTGCAAAAAGTGAAATGCAAGTGAAATTTCACTTTAAAAGAATCTCCAATTTGAGTGAAAAGTAACCTACCAAACAAGTTTTTAGTGTTCTCAATTTTGTACAATGGAAAACAACCCACCAAACAAGTTACCAAATGCGACCTTAGTAACTACTGATCTTCATAAACTTTTAACCAGACTAAAGTAGAAAAAACTTTACAAACTTGATCTAAAATCCACCAATAAGGAGAGTTCAATGTAGTATTGATAGTTGCACATAAACAAAGGATTCAATCATGAATTTTTTTTAAAAGGATTATACCTCAAAAGTTTGTCTAATAGAATCTTGACCAACTCTTTTCATAGGTGAGTAAAGTATCCGTTGTCTACGAGGTCTACCAGAAAGCCCTCGTGGTCTCTCACGAACATCGACAGTCACAATTGCTCCATTTCTGAATCCACATAAAACAACATTTCCCTGCAATAAGAGATGAGCGTTTTCAATTTTAGGGATTATTCAATTTTAGCTGGCTGAAGAAGAGAGAGAATAACAATACCGAACTGAAGCACTTTGAAAATGCAAAATTAGTCAGCCATTCACACAATATAGAAACTAGTTCAGACTGCATGATATTTATCAGACTAGTTCAGACTGCATGATATTTATCAGGAAGATATTTCTTTAATGATTTATATAATACACATACACGCAATGTATAATATATACCGATAAATACAAATACAGAAATAATATAAAAGGCAAAGCGCAAAAACAAATAGTGGTCAAATTCTGTTAAGAACAACCTCTGACAAAATCAATGTTAATGAAAAAGGCAACCTTAATTTATTTTAAAATCTACATACTCCTTACTAAGATAATTGCCGATGTGGCAACAAGGACCATCCTATTTGGAGTTAGACACCCACAGCAATAACTATCCATCCCATGTCCCAAGGCAAACAGCCAAACATTACCTCAACACGATGGGTGGCACCTTTTTACACTTGCAAAAATGAATTGAACCCAACATGAAATTACAAAATTTGCAATTAACAGCATTAGGATCAAAATCAAGTCAATCCGTATAACAAAATTATAACAAAATAATTTAACCAAAATTTAACAGGTCCAGGCCGATGTATTTGACACAATGTTGACCTGTCATCAACTTGTTTAATTAGTTTACCTATGTAGAATACTGGGGAAAAGAAAGGCTTCGTAAATCTGCTTGAATTTATTAGCAAACTTAATTGCTAAAGCAACAGTTACCAATTAATGCGCAATTCAGTCTAGTTCAACAGGTTTCTTGTGTGTGGCAGTGACCCTTAGTCTACACAAGAAAATACATATACATATGACTTGTAATATTCCAATATGAAATACTTAATTGCAAACCCTTTATATGTTAGAAGCAATAAACAAAAGGTTGACTTGAGATTGAAAACGAAAGAAGAATAAATTGCTGAGAAAAAGGAGGGTCTTATAAAACCCTAACTAGTTCTTTTGTAAAAGTATCAAGAATAGTTTGCTGTAGGGGTATAGGGTTGTTTAGCCTTATTTTGCTCATTTTTTCCTATTAATGAATGCATCATATTCAGTTCACTATACCAGAAAGCAAAAGAGAATGTGTGATGAATAAGCAACTTGAATGTATCTAGAGAAGATTCAATAATATAAAATTACCGATTGATCAAGTTGTTGTGCCAAAACATCACTATTTTTACTACGACAGATCCACGATGCATTCCCTCTTTCCAAATCAACCACAGCAGCACCAAAATTGGTTCCTGTAGTGGAAAAATAAAACTAAACATATTCATAGCTATACATAGGGCAAGGAATTCTCATGTTCCTGTTAAACTCGGTGACTTGATCTAACTGCTTTTGCTATTATCCCCAGTAACACATTCATTTCTAAAACCCAAAGTAACAGAATCAATGATCTAGATTCAATATGTAAATCATGATGCAAAAAAGTTAAACAAAGAAATTAACAAACTAAGCAATGTCTACCAAGTCAGAGAGTTCTAGCTGAACTAGTAAAAGGATAGGAGTAGGTTCACTATGCCACTAAAGAATCAATAAACAAAAAGAAGACTCTACATCCATAAGGGAAACATAAGCTTCAATTTAGACTATAAGCAACTGATTCTTCACTAAGACGTTGAGTTTGCCCCTTTACTGAAACCATGCTGGACTTGATGAATCTAGCCTACTCATTATGTTTACATTAGATGAAGCTCAGATGCAAGTTTGTGTCTATATAATTAGGGTTATCAGAGTAACCTAAAATGCCGAAATTATATTAAAATAGAAAGACTGGCTGATTCAACAGTAATAAATACATAATAATATCAAAGTAAATTCACAACTACCATAGTAAAATCATACAAAAATTACCAACAACTGCTTGACTCATATTAGAATTGCAATCAGCCGTCCAAATGGTACAATTGAAAGAAGCGACCTCATGCATCCTTTGCCTTCTCATGATGGAAAAATTACGACCCAATTCAAATGTATCGTCAAGATTTAAAACCAAAAGAGATCCACCAGCTGCCTCTGATCCCAAAGTAGTGATCCTGTTTACTTATGTTAAGGTATTGCAAGCACAAATACAAGTTCCATCATTTGGAAAGCAATGAATACTGAATTACTATCAATATATAGGTATGAAAAGAGAAAAGAATAGCCAAAAGTGAACCGCAAACAGATATTGTAAGAACCATAAATTAAGTGACTGCAACCAAGCAACTTGAGAATCAAATTAGGATGCTCCATAGAATACCGGGAACATCTAACACCAAAACATAAGGACATAAAGAGATGTCATGACTTCAGCAGCTTTAAAATCATTTGTCTTTCTACAGGAAATTATGAAAATTGTATTAAGCTAAATGGGGGATTAACAAAAAGTCAACACGTGGCCTTCTGAAAACAGACCAGATTGAGATGACAAAGGCCAAATGAACCTCCAAACTCACTTCTAGGGAAGAAGGCTCAGACCCCTTAACCCAACAATAGTAGATCCACATCAGTAATAGGCATTATCATGAGAAACCATTTCACTCAGGAATCTAACCAAATAGCAAAATACAGGTCAAAGAATTACAGAAGGTTAGAACAAATGCCACTTAAGTTGGCAAGCATTTTTTGTGCCCCAAATTATCAAGGAATAATGATACAACCTAAATTTTAGGGACATCTAAAAAAACAAGCTAAACATTTTGAAGCAAGATGTAGAAGTGTTCATCAAAATCAGAAGGAGTGAAAGGATACAATGCATGCTGAAGGTTAGAACCACCATCAGTTGCGCAAGGTGAGTGCTTCCCAGAGAATGTGATACTAGATACACTAGATGATATGTGCACTGAAGGTCCATCAAGTCTCCACATCTGCTCAGGTGCTCTATAACATTCTAGTTTATTTTCTTTGCCCTGAGGCCACACACGATCTGGAACGAATTTTGCTGCATTATCAAAATGTGGTCCAACTTTTGCAACTTCAAAAAAACTGCGAGAGCACGAAACTTAAAAAGCAATAGATTGAGATGAATGCTATAAGGAAAGTTAGCACACATATTTAAAAAGAATAACAATTGTCACATCTACTACCAACAAGAAGCTTAGCAAATATCCTTAACAAAAAATAAATAAATAAACAAATAATAATAAATAAAAAAAGAGCCACGTAGGACTTGATCCCACACTCCAACAATAGGGCAATGTTTTACCCTAAGGACTGAAAAATAGATAATACTTGTCAGACATCAAAATTACCACAGAAATTGAAGGCTCCAATGTCAGAATGAAAAGAAAATCTAGAAGCAAAACCGTTAAAAGGTAGCGGGATAGCATATAACATGTTTATTTAGTCTAGACAGTCCTAGCATATTTTATCTATCCAGATTCATAAACACATCATAGCCACCAGAAAAATCTCAATACACATTGTTTTATGAATCAATTAGAAATACCCTTAGAAGATATCAAAATTTTACATACTTAAAGAAGATACTTTGTCAACTTTTACACCTTGAATGAACCGGCTAATCAAACTGGTTAAATCCCCAGTATTTTTGGTTCTGGCCCTAATTAGACTAACAAATTCTTTAATTAAAACTTGTAAATAATTTTAACAGCTGGTTTAACCGGTTAACCATGATCAGATACTAAAAAGAAAATGCTTAACGGGCTTTCAAAGCAGCATCATAGTTCCATGAAATTAAAGCTTTGACACTACAATCCATTTTCTTTCACTTTTCCACATTCAATTAAATACAGTTTCATATTTAAGTTTTTAAGTTGATTTATCTTTTGTTTATTAAAACTGAAAGAAACAAAGTATACTTGACATCAATCTATGTCATATTATATTCAAAATAAACATATGAAAGATGATTATAAAAATGTCTTAAAATACTTTATCATATTTCATAATATTGTTCCAGTTAATCTCTCAATTGTAGTTTCAATAACTAAATATTATGATATTTATGTCCTCATTATCACATCACAGTCTAAACTGAAGACTGAACTGGCTGTTCATAACCAGGCCCTTTTATTCTACAAAATAGTACGCAATTCAGTTTCTATTACATTTTACTTCATCACAGAAAATCCTGATTACAGCACACAAAATGTCAATCCTCAAACCATCAGAAAATGTTTAAAATCTTGTATATTGCTGGAGGAAGCCCTAACAAGTATATCAGACTATAACTTTATTTTGTACCTCAAGGAGCCAGTTGCACTGCCTGTTAATAGAACATCAGTTCTAATTTGACCATTAGGAGTCTGTACATTCATTTGTACTTGCTCCAAAGCGGCATCAGCCGTTTTATTTGTCTGCTGATACTTCCAAACCTAATTGCATGAAATGTCATAAAATCAGTTAGATCATTTTTATTCCATCATGAAATATCAAAAGGTAGAAGAAAGGTCGCCATGAAAACATATATAGGATAAGTAGAGACTAGTACGATTCAATTCAACATTTTGTTCGTTCAGTATACCACAGAGAAAAAAATGCAGTAAGACCGCAACTTTGTATCACATTGTTCCAAACAGAATTCAGTAATGAAATAAAGAAAAAAATATATAGAAAAGACAAACTTTTAATGACATAATACATCAAATCTCATGAATGAATCATGTAGATTAAGATCATAAACCCCCTTTGAAATCTCTCTTAAAGAATCTATGAGGACAAAAAGACTGGATGGATTTGCTTTAACTCCAAATTGCTACAAGATCTACAAATTAAGTTTTCAGCCATTGTCAGATTGGAAGGAAGGATTCCAATTAAATTCTCTTTCAACAAAAGTTCTTAAGGTATCAGTTAACTTTTCCCTTGAATATCATGAATTTTACAATTTCCTACACAATAGAGCCACTCCTAATGTACAGCATAAGCTTTCAATCTTTTCCTAGTGAGAAGCACAATTTTCCAACTAATTTATCTTCTAATAGAAATTCTAGGTAAGTCAACATCTTCCTATGTTCAACAAAACAATAAAATGGTTAACATTCACCGAAAGGTTACAGATACTGCTAGATCTCATAACACAGTAGCTGCCACTATGCAAAGCATATTGGCATTTGCATAGATCGAAATAGGAAAAAGCTAAAGCATCTAAAATTATAGGGCCATCTTCAATCAACTTACGACAGGTTGAGATACTAATCTCTTTTGGAACTCCTCCTGAAAGTTACACTTCCCTTTAGCGAGAGAGAGCACATTACCATTCAACTCTCTAACTTGAAGCAATTTGTAAGTTCTTGCTCTAGTCCCAAATGAATCAGTTGCCTACAAAGAAGTGAATGAAAATAAGTCCAAGAATGATTACAAGGAGTTGAAGACTGAATCTCAAATAAAATCATGAAAACAAACTAGAGGCACAACCAACAAATTAAGAAAAAAAATTTGAAATGCATATTCAGTTTGCAGTAAGCAAACATAAGACATTTTTCATCATGTGTTCAAAAGCGAAAGTTTCTGTAAATTTTTTAAGCTGAAAGATATGGATCAAAAAAACTTGTTCCAAACATTCTCAAAGAAGATTCTAAATCAACTTCCCGACTTCATATCACAAATGACTAAATAACCACTCTATTAAAACACAAGCAACAAGCTACACAAGGAATCAAAGTTGTGGGAACAATTACTGAACCGTAAGCGACTCAAAACACTATCCCACAAATTTGAGTTTCAGCACATTCAAAGCTTCACCTTTCCCTCAGCCACATGTACACAAAATCTCTACTCAATTATTAAAACTAAGGGTAAGTTTATAACTGCTTTATTTTTGCTTCAATTTGAAAGCACAACTAAAATGTTTGGTATACAGACACTTTTACTTCGGCAATTAATATTTAGCGTCTACAGCTGCATAATAAAATCTATTCCCAATTATTAAAACTAGGTTATGTTTATAACTGCTTTAGCTTAATTTTGAAAGCCAACAGCTACAGTGATTGCAACCAACCACTTTACTTGAGCAATTAATTTTTAGCAACTACCCTCCCAGTTATACTTGACAACTAGTAATTCTATTCGAAAGCAGGTTCTTCAATTCTAAACATGCCACAAGTAAAAATAAAATAAAATAAAATATTTCTGAGATGGGCATGTAAATAGAAGATATAAATTACCTTAGTGGGTGCTGAATTTGGTTTCTGTGCGGAACAAGAACAAGAGCGAGAACGAGAAGAACCGGGAATTGGGCCTTTCTTGCGGAAGTACCTGTTCTTCTCCGCATCATAATAAAATCCAGGAATCTCTACAACTAAACCACGTATATATACATGTTATTTCATCAATGCATATATAAAATAAACCAAACCCAGAAACAATAAGCAAGCAAAAACAACGAAGAGGGAAACAGAACGGGCAAAGAGAGAGAGAACCTTCAGGCATTTTGGTATGGTTTTACTTTCGAGACAGAGGAGTTGTCAGTTGAATAGTTCAATCGTTTAGGGCAAAGAAAGCATATTGAGTAAAGCGGTGGAATTATTTAAACTACTGCTGCTTCGTGCGGAGCAGTCTCATCTCATGCTTCGCTTTCCTTTCCATAAATCATTAATGCTTTATTGTGTGGGCTCTCCACAAGTTTGGAAGAGGAATTTCTACTCGTGATCAAATTAGTTTATTTTGGACTCTTTTAAGGTTTTCTTTCTTGGAGCATCCAAGACGAGGTACACGACAATTTCTATATATAAATCATATTTATATTTATATTGTATTAATATAAGTATTTTTAAATATAATTTATTTAATTAAACTAATTAAACACTCAAATATTAATTTAATTCATTTAATAAATAAATTATACAATACAACTAAAGACACACCTAACCATAGGATCGATAAACAGGTCTCCTTTACTACAATTTCCTCCACTGGGTTGTTTTCAAAATGTAGTGCAATTAAAAAGTATGATTAGACATATTAAATAAATAAGTTAAATTTAATTTTTTTATTTATTAAATAAATAAGTTAATTTAATTTATTTAAATAAAAAAACAAAATTAAATTTGTTTATAATTATAAAAATATGATTCGATTCGTTTATATAAATTTATACACAATTCAATTTGTTTAAATAATAATATGCATATTCACATTTAAATCACAACAAAAAAAAATATTAAAATCAGGTCTTTAATTTTTAGATGAATTAGGGATTTAGCATTGTATACATCTTTTGTTAATTATTTCTAATTTCTTTTTTTATATTTTACATTTAATTTATTGTTAAACTCGATTTCTTCAAATTCATAAACCAATTGTAATAAAAAAGAATTTCATAAACGAATTATAAACGATCCATAATCGAATTATGCGAATTTATATTTTAGTTAGTCTTTAACAAATTAAAAATAATTCGTAAATGAATTAGTATTTTTAACAAATTCAAACTTTAAATAAATTTATGAATTTACTGATATTAAAAAATATGTGTTTTAAAAGAATTGACCCGAATTTATTTACTGAAACAGTAATGTGTATTAAATTAATTGGCGAATCAAAGAGTTGAGATACAAATTTAACACAATTAATAAATGAATGATACAAATTTAACTCATTTAATAATTATATTAATTTTTTAATCTGTATTCATTTAGAGTATAGTTAATTTATGTCGTGACTTATTTAATTACCTTTGCTTTATAATAATTTTGTGAAAATTTTGTTTTGCTTTTTTAGTGACTAAATATTTGAAAACTATGATTTTATAAAATATTATAGATATGACTATCCGTTGATTTAATCAATAAAGTCTAATCCAGGTTTTAGATTTAAACTCATTCACACCGATATTAGAAAATTTTGGTAAATATTTATATTAAAAAAATTGCCATTTCATTTTTTTTTTCATTTCAAATGGTGTAATTGATCGTAGTAAATAATTTGGAAGTATAAAACTTTATATGGCTTCAAAAACAAAAAGAATAAAAATTTATTATTCAATTAATGAAAGAAATATTATCGGCGAAAAAAAAAAAGTAGAATTAGATTTTGAACTTTATTATTATATAAAAGCATTGAAACGATTATATTGTATACATAATCACACTTTTTTATTTTTTTAAAAGAGAGTGATCCATTCAAGTAACTGGAAATGGAAAATTTTCCAGCCAAGAACATACAGAAGAGAGGCACAAGGTCTGTTTTGCCAACTATATTTTGAACTCTGGGAATGAAAAGAACTTCAACTTGAGGAAATTCTTTCATGAGCTTTTGAATATCTTGGATCAACCATTTAATCTCTTTTAGTAAAGTGGTTTGCCCTTTAACTAAATTTACAACATTTAAGGCATTAGATTGTAGTTTAATATGCTGAAAATTGAGATTTATAGCCAATTTGAGACCGAGTTTCATTGCTTCTGCAGCTTCTACATCATTCTGATAGGCACCAGGACAAGCTGCTGCTGCCATTTATAATGGGTATTGCCATCTATTTTATACGAGTTTGGTAATAAGTATAAATTTGTTAGGATACATTTAATAATAAAATTTTAAATTTATAATAAATTTAAAAATAATTTAATAATTTAATTTTTAAATAAATATAAATACAAATTTAAAAATATCTCTTCTAAACTCAATTCACCACCATCCGTAGACCAAAATTAGTGCAAGGCTGCCAGTGCGTCATCTTATGCCATACGTTCCACTATACTTTTTCTGAAGTTAAACACTTCATTTAGGATCTTGTAAAAGACCTTTTGTATAATTGCTCATTCACCATTGCATATCATTGAGGTTCTGCTTGATTTTAGAGAATTTATATTATTTAAAGATAAATTTTTGTAAATAAAATAATTCAGAATAGGATCAATCGAATTGCGAACTGTTTATATTAGTAGGAGTTCTCTTGCTTTTGTTGAAACACTTGAATGACTCGTAACTTCAATTATTGTTGTTCTATGTTACTTCTTATTTTCATTTTTATGGGCTTATTATCCTTCAAGTATATTTTTGGGTACATTTTTCTATCGTTAGACATATATTCTATTATATTTTATAGCAAAAGAAAAAAAATACCTTCAAATACAAAATAGCTTACATGGATTGGTGGCAGAGGTTATGTTTCCCATGTCAAGTCACCGAGGTTCAATCCTTAAAAGATAAAGCATAAAACCTTTTATGCTTCACACCTCTAATTGCCCTTATAAAAAAATAGCTTTTATCTATGAATTAATAATTTAAATACATTTTTATATTTTGGAGTTCATAATATTGATCACTTTATATTTCGATTTCTTCTAACCTTTTAAAATTTTAAGGGCAAATTTTACTAGGGGTTATGCTAACAAACTTTTTAAAGAACATTATTAATTAAGTGTGATCACGAGTGCAAGTGGTCATTTTAATGAAATCCTAGAGAATAAAAAAAAAACAAGCGGTGCAAGTGGACCAAGATACTTGATCAAGAATTTCAAGAAAATGCTAGATGAATGTGGATTTTGTTGGTTGCTAATTCACTAAGGTACTTATATGTGAATAGTATTTATTAAATTACAAAATTTGCATGTCTTATACACAAAATGTGTAGCGGAATGAAAATCTAATTTTTTATTTAACAATCATACACTTAATAGAAGTCTTGTTACTCTAACAAGATTATAAATTACCTTGGAAGCCTGGAAGAGATTCTTAAATTTGAGCTTACCTTGAAGTATTTTCTTTAACAATTTTAAATTTCAACTTGGTGGGCAGAAAATACTAGAATGGTAGCTTTTGTATTGTAGGATTTTTCAAAACAACTCTTACTTCAATCTCTTTTAATTTTTGGGTGAGAAAATAAGACTTGAAAGAAAAGAGGAATACTTTCTAATTCTTCTCCCCAATAGAGTTGTCGATTCTCTCTCTCTCTCTCTTGTAAAAGATAATAAACAAAACTCTTTTGTCCACCTTTTTTACATCTCTTGGTCTAATCCCTTTATATGAAGGATAAAAGTCAAAAATTATTTTTATTTTTATTTTCTTTATATGGACGAACATTTTCCCAAGCTTTTGACAAAATATTTTTTAAAATTTTTATTATTTTAAGTCATTAAAGGTACATTTGTCATTATCTTAAACAATGTGTCCTTTTCATAAACAAAGCTTATCTAATAAGCTTTATTAAGATAATAACATCATTAGAAATGAGATGAGCGTCCAAGGACTTATTCAAAGCTTATCCAATAAATTTTAATAAAATAATTAAATTCATGACTAGTGTCTAACACTTATCAAAATCTCACACCAATACTTAACCATTAAACATTCTGAAAATAATCAAAGTATATGACAAGTGTCCAACACTTATCTAAATACTATACCAAAGCTTATTCTTTAAGGTTTAGAGTTGTGTCAAATTCCAACAATTAGAATTTAACACGTGTCTAATTCAAGAGGTCCTATTAACGAGCTCTCTCTTTGGATCAAACTCTTTGACCAAGTATTGTCCATTTTGAGAAGTCCTCTCTCATCATAATATCCTTGAATCAAACTCTTCGATCGATTCGTGTCCTTCTCAAGAAGTCTCAAAATTGAACTCATCCACAATCTCCTCGGATTGAACTTTTTAATCGAGGAGCATCTATCTCGAGAAGTCTCAATAATAAATTCTTCTCATCCATAATGTCCTCGGATCGAACTCTTCAATCAAGGACGCTATCTCAGTGCTCAATTAGTACACTTCATATTGTAAAACTTTTTAGGTCCACGCTCAGTTTTTCATATGGAAATCTTCCATAAGTCTATGAACAATGCCTCACACACGCATTACAGATATTAACAAAGCAGCACATTGAACCTATAAGCTAAGTTTAACCATATACGTATAATCCTTCCGTCACTTATATCTTTGGAAGAGCAAAGACATAGATCTCCACTGTTAAATCTTTATTTGCTCGACTTTATTTCTTGATTCATATTTTTGTAAACGATATCTGCAAACACTTTTACGATATTGTTTATTTTATGAAAAATTCTTTTTCGAGTTTAATGCTTATGACTATAAGACTTTCTGAAATATAATCTCGAAGCATTAAGATATACAACTCACCCATATGAGATGACGAATCTAATATCTATGCATACTAGACTCTATGAGCATCTAACTATACCTAATGACACCTAACAGTTAAACCACGAAAGGTTTCTAACATATGTGGAACTAAAGTATGATGGATCACTCATAAGCCTACTGTGGTGCTCAAGTTAAAGACCATAAATACTACTTAACTCAAAATGACATTCTATTAACAGCTTTATAGGATGTCTATTAGAGGTTCTTATGAGTCTATTCGCTATCCAGTCTTTACTAAATATTTGCATCTTTATATGAGCTTTCACTAAGCTCGTGATTTGTTAAAAATAACTATCTGGACAATCCAGATATAGATATACATTAATCTAGATAAAAAAGTTTCACTAATCGACCTGCAGCAACAAAGATAGATCATGAACGAGGTGTTCGAGAACATACTATATAATGACATTTCCTAACACCATTTACAATTCTTTGTAACTAACTTTTTCATCTTCCCTTTCATGACACATCTTTATTGAAAGATGAATTCCATATTTAAAAAGTACACAACTATTTTACAGTCACTAAAACTGTATTTTTCCAAAATACTATTTAGGTACGATGATTGGGAGAGTCCTATCAACCTCTTAGCTCTATATTTATAAAGCTTTATACCCATTAAATATCATCTCCAAATCCTTCATGAAGAAATTCTCACTCATATAACTTTTGACTGACTGTAACATGCCATTATCATTTTTGATAATCACTATGTCATCCACATAAAAAATCAAGAAAAGTATCATGCTTCCACTGATCTTTCTATACACACATGATTCATCTTTATTTTTGATAAAACAAGATCCTCTTATTACCTCATCAAAATGAAGATTCCAACTTCAAAGGCCTGCTTAAGTCCATAAACGTACTTCTTCAATTTGCATACTAGACCAGAAGTCAGGCTAGATGCAAAACCTTCAAACTTCTTCAATTTACATTAATGTGCTGGATTTTAAAGTCATAATATGCTACAATTGCCAAAATTCCCATAATCAAGTCTAGATCATTGAGTATAATCCTTTGCCACCAATCAGGCTGTGAAGGTCTCTACCTTCTCATTAGGCCCACGCTTTTGCTTGTAAATCCATTTACAACTGATAGAAACTATTTCTTCAAGAAGTTCAACCAAGTCCTAGACTTGATTCTGATGCATAGAGTCAATTTTAAATTTCATGGCTTCTTACCATTTTCTTGAATCAATATCCAACATCACCTCTTTATAAGTCAAATCATAAAAGGTCTCTAATATACGTAGAGCCAAAGTATAATGATCACTCATAAGCCCACCATGGTACTCAGGTCAAAGGAATATGAATACTACTCAACTTGAGAAGGTCTTCTATTGACAAATTTATAGGATGTCTATTGGAGATTCTTGTAAGTCTATTTAATACACATTCCTTACTGAATACATGTATCTCTATACAAGCTTTCATTAAATTCATAGTTTGATAAGACTAATCATCTAAAAAATCCAGATATGGACATACACTGATTTAAATAAAAAGGTTTCACCAATCGACCTACATCGACAAAGATAGATCAGGAATGAGGTGTTCGAGAATATACTGCATAATGATATTTTCTAGCACCATTTGTAGCTCGTTGTGACTATTTCATTACTAATTTATTCCCAATCCGTTGTCCTGTTTTAGACAAGGTTCTAACTTTTAGAATTTGCTAATTCTTATAACCTACTAACTCTTAGCACTTATAACTTTTAGCGTCGCTAACTTTTAGCACTGATCTAAACTCTTTTAGATCATATCAAGCTCCTTTAGATCTACAATTTCTAAAACGTTATAGGCTTCTTACTATATAATAAACAATATTGACGATTTTAATGAAATGTTGATTATAAAAATATTAAATAATAAATATTCATGCATAATGGGATGTCACGTAAGCATAAAATTCCAACTGATTCTTGGATATGGGATTTTTAGAACCTCTATTTACATAGTGCACTGGTCACATAAAGGGAGAATTTATTCAAGAGTGACTTATCCTAGCCACCAAAAATAATGAATGGGCCATGTTATTTTCTAATTTTACAATTTACCCTGATTATTATTACTCATATTATAGGTGATTGTTGATTATAGTCTATGGCCTCAAAAAATACTCTGAAATTAGCTTATCCAAAAAAAATTTTAAATGCTTCCATTTTGAAGAAGCATAAGCAGATGAGGATAAGTACAAAGCAATTGTTCAACAAAGATGGTATTCAGCGACCACCATTAATGGATTTTTTTAGAATCTTGCTAGTATAAAAAAATCTTTGAAATATTGGAATAGAAAAAATTTCAGCGACTATTAAAACCCTTTGGGAAAAAAAACAGCTTATCATGGCTCTCAATAAAAAAATCAAAGCTGAATCATGGAAACAACTTGGAATAATTGAAAAAATAGATGGATATGTTGATGTACAAGCAAGAACAATACTAAGGACAATGCTTTAGAGTCTTATGATTGAAATGTAACAATCAAGATATTTATTTCTTTCACTATAATGCTTCTGGTCGCCTTCAGAAAAATTTCATCACAAGCTTATTCGAGGAATTGGTATATGGTAGAAAGAAACTAAACAAGTTGAAGAAGTGTTGTAGTCCTATATTTTCCAAAACATTCAGATCGTCCAACCTATCAATAGTTGATTTACAACTTATTTTCAGATAGTGTGGAGCTAAAGTTATCAAAGCAGAGTATTTTATGACTTAAGATTCGCTTCAACAAATAGACATCTATATAGTAGTGTTTGAAATGTACCTGATGAAGGCACCTAGAAAAGATGAAATATCAACGCTTTTCTTTCATAAGTTTTAGGATGTTCTAGGCAATGATGTTATTGCATTTTGCCTTTAATTTCTAAACAATTTAGTAGCCATTGATTCCCTTAATGACATTCTAGTTGCTTTAATTCCCAAAATCAATAACCCAAAACAACCAGCAGATTTTAGGTCTATTAATCTTTACAATGTCTATTATAAGATTATTGTAAAAGCCTTAGCAAACACACTTCAACAACTTCTACACGAAGTAGTTTCAAAATCTTAGAGTGCTCTTATACCTTGGTAGCTTATCACCAATAATGTGACAATTGGATTTGAAAGAATTAATGCCATCAAGCATTAAAAGAATCTAAAAGAGGGTCAGTTGGTGCTTAAACCATATGACATGTCATTAATTCCCTTAATGACATTCTAGTTACTTTAATTCCCAAAATCAATAACCCAGAACAACCAATAAATTTTAGGTCTATCAATCTTTATAATGTCTATTGTAAGATTATTGCAAAAACCTTAGCAAACATATTTCAAGAACTTCTACAAAAAGTAGTTTTAGAATCTTAGAGTGCTCTTATACCTTGGTAGCTTATCACCAATAATGTGACAATTGGATTTGAATGAATTAATGCCATCAAGCATTAAAAGAATCTAAAAGAGGGATACTTGGCGCTTAAACTTGACATGTCAAATACATATGACATGTCATTGATTCCCTTAATGACATTCTAGTTGCTTTAATTCTCAAAACCAATAACCTAGAACAACCAGCAGATTTTAGGTCTATCAGTCTTTATAATGTCTATTATAAGATTATTGCAAAAACCTTAGCAAACACACTTCAAGAACTTCTACACGAAGGAGTTTCAAAATCTTAGAGTGCTCTTATACTTGAGTAGCTTATCACCAATAATTTGACAATTGGATTTGAATGAATTAATACCATCAAGCATTAAAAGAATCTAAAAGAGGGATACATGACGCTTAAACTTAACATGTCAAATGCATATGATAGGGGTGAAGTAGTGCTATCTTGAAGCAATGATGAAAAAAAAAAGGTTTTTCTAGAATTTAGTATTGAAAAATCTTGTGTTTCATTTCCAACGTATCATATTCTTTCCTCAAAAATGGAAAACCAAGAGGATTTTTGACACGGACCAAGGATTTTTCCAAGAGAATCCACTTTCTCCTTATTTACTCATTCTAGGTACTGCGCACGCACCAGGATGAGGGGGTGTGGGGTCTTTTAGCATTGATTCATAAATGCATAAGTGTGAGGTGATATTATTGGATTCCAATATGGCCTTAATGGCCTAAAAGTTTTCCATTTATTTTTCTTGATACTGACAGATTGTTCAAGCAATCAAGTAGATCTTCCTCCTATATGAAAAAGCTTTGAGGCAATTAATCAACTTTAAGAAATTGATAGTATGCTTTGGTAGTTAAAGCTATATTATCTAGCCAAATTGCACATTGTCTCAAAGTACAACAAGTTACTTGGTATGAGAAGTAACTTGGGTTACCTAGCTTTTAGGGTAAAACTAAGAGTTCTTTATTTATCTCCCTTAAGTTTAAATTTGGAATAAATTAAAGGGCTGGAAACACTAACTATTCTTAGTAGGTAGGCATGAAGTTTTGTTAAAATTAATAATTCAATCCATCGCAATGTATTCAATGAACTTATTCAGTTACTAAAATCCTTTATAAATGAATTACATCATCTATACACTCCATTTTGGTAGGGGTGATGAGAATAATATAAAGATTCATTGGGTAAATGGACTAAGCTATATGAAAGTAAGCTTAATGGAAAAATGGGATTTTAAAATTTATTCACGTTCAACAAAGTAATGCTTGTGAAACAAGCATGGAGGATCATTAAGCAACTACACTCACTAATGGCTCAAGTCTTACATAATCTTTACTTTCCTCACAATTCATTTTTGTAGGAAATGGTGAAAGTATCCATATCCACATCTCTAAGGCATACGAAAGAGCATTGGAAATGGCTTATTCGTATCTATTTATTATGACAAATGGTTTTTATGACCATACGCTTTCAAGCCTCTATATCCTGGTCAATTGGCCGAACACTTTTTAGTAACTATTTGAAAATAAATTATAGAGAATGGAATGCTATACTCATCTATTAGTCTTTTTCAAAGGAAAAACAACCAATTATTTTAAGCATTCCATCCTTTGCACGTTAGTATCAATAATTGAATACTTTACTATGGCATTTTGAAAGACATGGGAATTTTTTAATTAAAAATAGGTATTAGGTAGCATCATATCTGAATGGTTTTGCAAGAAGCTTAATTGAATTTGAAGCACAAAAATAGTGGAAATGTTTATAAAAGCTAGATTTATAGCCAAACATTAAATTCTTTGCATAGAAAGCAATAAATGATTGGTTGACGACAAATTCAAATTTAGCTTGCCACATGCCACTATAACTAAAATTTGTCCATGTTGTGGCAAAGGAGTAAAAAGCACAAAACACATAATATGGATGCTTAAAAATCTAGCTTGTGTAAAATTGTTGTGCCCTTTTATGGATTTTTTTTATTGTTTTTGTAGTCACCTGACATTAGTGCAAGAATAACTAATTTCATGTAAGCATTAACTTACAACATAGAATTTAGAACTCTTATTAATAATCTTATGGTGCATATGGTTTGCAAGAAATTAGAAAGTGTATTATAGTAGGCAATTGAAATTGGAAACTATTGTAAGATGGGTTGTCGTGTGGTTACCGAGCGCAAGTGCACACTATTATTGACAAGTAATATAATGATGAGAAAGTTATCAATCCCACAAGGAATTTATATGTATTTCTAAACCAATTACTAAAATGGATCTTCTTGTCTTTATCCAAACAGTTGGATATTGAATTGAAAATTAAAATTACTACTAACACTAATAACCAATCTTAAATGCAAAAGCAAAAATACTATAAAATCAATGAATGAAATATATAAGACTATAGCCATCTCTCTATGACTATAGCAAAATTTGTATTCTAGCCAACAATTTATTATTGAGGGATTAACTAAGATTAATAGGTTCAATGAAATATTAAGGGACAAGTTGAAATCCTAGATTCTTTTTATAAAGGAGAATTTAACCCTCATTTTTTTTTATTAAGATTAGGTTTAGTTTATTAAATTTAGGTTAATTAGAGATTATTCATCTTTAGATTTTTTTTGAATAAAATTTAAGTAGGATTAATTTCAGCACTTGATTAACAGAATTAGATTCAATATGTTTTTGTGAGAATGATACTTAGACTTAATTCATATATTACTTGATATGATAGCATGCACTTGTACTTAGCTAGAAATAGCACATTAGTTCTCAATAAAATGAGCGTTCTCTATAGAATACCAGAGCATTCTCTATCTTTTTTATGCAATCACCAAGACATTCAGTCTATCAACGTAGGGGCATTATTAGCATTGTAGTAGTACCAAGGAACGTGGGAGTGTTTGTTGCTATGAATTTTGTGTTGCGACATTCTTAACGCTTACATTATGGCATCCATATCTGTATGAACGCGGGAGCGTTGAAGTGGTGAATGCTGGGGCATTCATTCTTCTTCATAAATGTTAGGGCACTAATGTCAAGAACGTTAAGGTATTCATTATTTTCTTCACTTCACTTCTTATCATAGGCTAAGAATTTCTTAGAAGAATATCATTAGGCTCGAATTACTATTATAAAGGTTAGAGTAAACTTAATTCAATGATGGCCGCTATGCCACCCCAGCTATGTCAAAGTGATTACTGATGCAACACTAAACCAACAGAAAGAGCAAATAGGAATTAGAGTGATAATCTGGGACTAGAAAGGAGATATTATTCTTATTTATGCTCAGCCATTGCAAACTTTTTTTTTTAGTACTAATTACTGAAGCAATGGCAATTCATAAATGCTTACTCCTAGCTAAAGTTGTAGGTTTCACTGCGATTGAGGTGGCATCAGACACATCTTCAATCATAATGATATTATAGAACAAACATCCTCGCTTTCGGAGCTTGTTATAATTTTTTAGGATCTATTTATTTTCTTAGAAATTTTTTCTCTATGTAACATTTTATTTACTCCTAAGATTGTCCATAGGGAAACACATGGACTAGTAAAGCTTACATTAAACTTATATTCTAAATCATTTTGGCATAGTTTTGTACCAAACAACATTGATTATATTGTGTTAGAGGTTATTAATCCTTCTCAGTTCAATTAATAAAAGTCTAGTTTTTCTTTTATATATATATATATAAACCACTTTAGAAGAAATAAGGAAGTTGCTTTAGATGTATATAATTTAAATATATGGCAATCACTCTAATGGAAAATCACGAGCATACAAAAGGTCATAACACATAGGTATTATCAACCAATGATAAAAGTAAAAGCGCGAAGATATACCTTTTAATAAAATGGAAGCTCTAAAAATCAAGCAAAAATCTTAATGATATGTAATGGTGAACGAAAAACTATTCAAAGTTTTTGTAGGCTCTACATGAAGGCTTTAACCCTGGAAAAGGTAAGCAAGTTCGTTATCAAAAGTTCATGATGGAATTTATAACAATCACATTAATTAGGAATTGCTAATGTATAAGGTCATGAGATAGGCATATTGTAAGAAAGTTGATAAAAAATCACCGTGGAAGAGATTTTGGATCGATCCAAGTGATTAAAGGATGCGAGGAAGTGAAACGGAGGCGAAATGAGGCACAACGACGTCACTAGTGGCACTAAATTTGGGTGCCGCGACGCTTAAGGGTAGAGCGCCACGATGCTTCTTGGTTAACGCCGCGGCGTCTACCGCGGCACCCTCCCCCATATTCTCCCAAGTATATGAGAACTCCTAAATCTTGTTCCCACTCGGATTAGGGTTTTCCTAGGAAATCTATAGCTTATATAAGGGCTTTATTTTATCTTGTAAACACATTACAACATAATTACACACAAGAAAAAAAACCCTAGATTAAAGAAGAGACTATTAAGTGAGAAATTATTGAGGGTGCTTTGTGAATTTTGAGATTATTGTAAGAGGCATACTTTGTGAGTGCCTTGTGATTTAATAATAAATAAGTGAGATCTTGATCCATTGTAGACGTAGACAATTACCAAATCACATAAATTGTTGTGTGATTTCTTATACCCTTTCTCTTTCTAAATTATTTGCTAATTGCTTGCTACACTATATTACTTGTATGAATCACTTCCGCTTAAAAAAACTGGTATTAGAGTTTGGTTCTAAGCAATCATAGCAAAACGTAAGTATGAAGTAGAGAAATTCAACGAGACAAATGATTTTAATCTTTGAAAATCAAGCTAACAACATTACTGGTAAGTCAAAGGTTAGGCTCGGCCCTAGAGGAGACTGCAACACCGTCTAATAAAGAATAAATGCTAGAGTCATCTAAAGCTGAAGTAGAGAAGAAAGACATTCAATAAATGGCTCATAGCATAATTGTTTTATCATTGAGCAATGAAGTTTTGAGAGAAGTTGTAGGAAAAAATATAACTATTGGTCTATAGAAGAAGTAGGATACTCTTTATATGAGAAATGTTAGAGATGGTGCTTATGTGTCATTCTAATATTGTATAAATATTAATTGTCTAATATTTATTCAATAAATATTTTGAATAATATCGTTAATAGTTTACATATATAGTAAGATGCTTGTAACGTTTCAAATATTGTATTGATTTAAAAGAGTTTAAATTAGGTCCAAAAGAGTTTAGACCAAGGCTAAGAGTTAGCAACGCTGAAAGTTATAAATGCTAGGAGATAACAATGCTAAAAGTTAGTAGGTTATAAGAGTTAGCAAAATCTAAAGAGTTAGAGCCTTGTCTGAAATGGGACAAAAACCTGGAAATATACTAGTAGCGACATAGTTGCAAGGAGTTGCAAGTGGTACTAAAAAATATCATTATGTATGTTCTTAAACTATATGTTCCTAATCTATTTTTTTTTATGCAGAATCTGTCGGTACAAAACTTATTTTATATAGACCAGTGTATATCTATATCTGAATGATTCAAATGGTTAATTTTAGTAGACCATGAGCTTAGTGGAAGCTTGTATAGATATACAGGTATTTAGTTAGGACTGGATACTGAATTGACTCAATGAAGACCTCCAATAGATATCCCATAAATTCGTCAATAGAGGGTATTCTCGAGTTGAGTAGTATTCGTGGTTCTTTGACCTGAGCACCACGGTGGGCTTATCAGTGATCCACTATGCTTAGGTTCCACACATGTCAGAGACTTTTCATGGTTTGACCATTGGGTGTCACTGAATATGGTCCGATACTAATAAAGTTTGGTGTGTAGATATGGGATCTTTCAGCTCATATGGGTGAGTTGAATATCCTAATGCTCCAAGATTATATTCTAGAGAGTCTTGTGGCCATAAGTATATTAACCTAGAAAAATTTTTACGGTTATTGTTTATAGAATATGAATATATAGAGTCTTGAGGAGTAAACAATATCATAAAAGTGTTTGCGGTTATTGTTTATAGAATATGAATATATGAGATAAGTTTACAATTAAGTAATAGGGGACTTGACAATATTGATCTATGTCTCCACTCTTCTAGGATATAACTGACGGAGGGATTATACGAATATGCATTAACCTCAACTTGTATAGTTCAACTCACCATTTTATTTTATCCATAACGTATATGTGGGGGGTATCAATTATAGACTTACAGAAGAGTTTCGTGAGACAAAATGAGTGTGAACCTACAGAGTTTTACTTTATGAAGTGTATTCGTTGAGCACTGGGGTAGTGCACTAGATTGAATTGTTCGATCTATGAAGTTTTCAAAAAATATAAATTTATTTTAGGGTCTTTTGGGTAGTAGCTATGGTTTAACTGCTATAGATTGTACCAAGTGAGACTTGATACATTAATTTATCAAGTGCATGCTATATAATGTGCCATTAACTTGTAATGGCATAACCATTACAAGAGTTATTTCTTTTAAGAGATAAAAATTTGGCTATTCATTTATTTCAGAGTTTCTCGGAGAGTAGCTAGAGTTTAAGTGTTAAATTTCGAATTGTGCCAAGTTAGACTTAATACATCAATCTACTAAATGTATGCCTCATATTATGCCATTAATTTATAATGGCATAATACGTGACAATACAATTAATATTGTTTCATTTAATTAAAGTAAACAATTGCCATTTGTTAAATGTTTATTAGCCAAAAGCAAAATGAATTGAAGTGTTTAATTTGAAACATATTCGGCCAATCTTTTCTTTCCACTGAAATTATTATTTATTAATTGTTTAATTTGTTTTAAAACTAAATGAAAACAAAGAGAGAAAATAACAATTTGGCCATTTGTTGTTTTCAAAGTTGGACAACAAACTATTTTTGAAAGTGCAAGTGGCGTGTTTTTCATTTATTGAATACCACCAATTTACTCTAAATAAATGCCACTCATTTTGTTTCAATTCGGAAAGCAGGACATGGCTATTTTTTAAAAGGATTATAAATCAACTATAGTCAGTACTTATTCATTTATTTGGCCATTGAATTTTCTTTGACACTAGGCAAAATCTATAGCAGCTATTGGCAATAAAATAAGGCTTTGTCATGCTTTCTCTTGCTGCCATTTTGCTTGCTTTTAATTAGATAAATTGGTGGCTTCATCAACTATATAAATGGCTGAAACCAATTTGTGAGGGGTGTGCAATTTTTGATATAGAAGCTTAAGAAGTTAAGTTTTTTTTTTAAATAAATAGCTTAAGGCTGAGAAACCAAAAGCAATTGTTGCTTTTAATTCTTCGAGAAAGTAAAGTTACTATTTTAGCTTGAGAAAGCCCACTATTCTCAACTAGAATTGTTCAAGCACGCTTCAAGGGCGAGTCTCCCTAATCTCATTAGCGTAATGAGATTGATGTATGTTATTTATTCCGTTGTGTAATATTGCATGTTAGACATGTAATAAATTTTTTTTAAAAATTTAAAAATATACATATTCACCCTATATATAGTACACCAACCTAACAAGAAAGTCATTGGCCAACCGTCTGTATATAAAGAACTTTTATCAGCTGTCCATGTCTGAAGGGATGATTAATACTATAATAGCCTAAGTACAAGCGCACCTATCATATCAAGTAATATAAGATTTAAAGTTTAAGTATCGATCCTACAGGGACTCTGCAATCTAATTCTTTCCATCAAGTACTAAAATATAATTACTTAACTTTTATTTAGAAAACTAAAATCTGAAATTTATTTAACTAACTTAATTCTATCAATTAAATTAACCTAAACAGTAATAAATAAGAGATAAATTCATCAAAGGATAATAATCTAGGGTATAAACTCATCCCCTAGTATTTTATTGGATTCATTAACCACTTAGTTCATCCCTTAATATAAATTGTTGGCTCAGACACTAATCTCATCATAATCCACTGTCGATGATCAAGTAACTATATTACGCATTCTAATAATCACCTATATGTTTATGGTAATCAAATTAGAATGTAATTCATTAAGATCAAGTTTAAAGTATGCCATATATGCCATCTAAGTATATGTCTATCCTACGTGGAACTTATAGTTGTTACTATATAATCATGTATCAAGCTATCCTAGGCTAAACATATGAATCCCTTTGTCAAGTTCATCACGGTTCCTTAATCATTCAAAATATTGGTCAGATATAATGAAAGCATTAGGATCAAGATAGAATGAATCAATTATAATAATTAAGCTCACAAACTAAAAATCAATGAAATCCAACTACATACTAGGTTCACATAGTCTAACCCTAGAATAACAAGTTTAGCTTATCACAAAACCAAGAGTATCAAAGCAATCCATGAAGAACAGCAAAAACAAGAACATAATGATAAGAAAAGAGAAGAAAAACTAATCAAGAAGACACCTTGAGTTGCTTCTCTCTCAATCTTGTCTTGAAGCTTGAATCTTGATCTTTAATCTTGATTTCTTGGCTTTGATATTTGATTTTGTGTTGTGAATTATTTCTCTTAGGTTTTGCCTCTCTACTTGATTTTTTGAATTAAGGCTTTTGGCATTCTATTTATAAGTTTATGTCTTTAAATTAAGGTAAAATATCAAATATAAATCATATTAGAATTACTTTTTATGGGGGTATTATACACACATACTGTTCACACAGTGTGGGCACTGTAGCAAAAATACTGTAGCATGTACTATAATAGTTTGATGTTTTTGTCTTATTTTCTTTAAATTTTCATCTCCATTTTCTCCATTGACTTCGAACCTACAAAATAACAATAAAATATATAAAAAGTCAAATAATCTTAATTTCGACAAACAAATATTAAGCTAGTAGGATAAAAATATTAGACCTAATTAACTTTTATCAGGGAACGCTAATAAAGGACTTTATAGATGCCTTCATCAAGATTATCAATGATCTTGAAACTATCAATATAAAGATAGAAGATGAAAATAAGGTGGTTATTTTGTTGAGTTCTCTTCCCCGCAATTATGAGCACTTTGTTTGAAACGTTGCTCTTTGGTAGAGAAAGTTTAGCCATGAGTGACGTGAAATCATCGTTGAATTCAAAGTAATTATGTAATATCCAATCCCTATTAGTAGTATTGGCGCCTAGATTTCGGTATAGAACAAATAAGACACCGTAGGGTTACTCGATTTTAACCATATTAGAAATATTTTCTTTATAGTGCACGTGAGAGATATCAGACCTAATTTGGTAATTTCACACTTGATCGGTGCGCCGGACGACCCTAGAATATTTTTAGAATTTTTCTCTATTGGCTTGGAAAAGAAAATTTTAATTTACTACATGAATTTCCATTTAAGGATTATGAATGGAACAAGCCTTTGTTGAGAAACATAATCCATATATTAGAGAATTGACCAATTAGAAGAAATCTCATGGATTGCCAAGTTGGAAGTTCTAGTTAGTTCTTTGAACTATTCTAACTAAATAGTTACAAATGAACTAATTACATAATTAGTTTTTAACTAATGGCAAATTAGAAGTTTTAAGTAAGTTGAAGGGCAAAATGGTAAATTGAGGGAGCACTATATATATATGTTAGAAGTGTGTAGAAATTTGAAGAGAGATCAAACCAACACTTAGCCAAAAAAAAAGAGAGAAATTCGAGCTTCAAAGGGGGTGCTGCTACAGTGACTATTCAAGTTTTTTTCCATGATTTTTCATGTGTAATCAAGCCAAATTAAGGTTACAAACCAATCCCTAAGCTCAATTGAAGTCTCTATTAGTGGAAATTCAAGAAAAAGAGGTAAGAAAAGCATCTTTTATGAGTTTGATAAGTGAGAATTCAAGAATGTGTTAATTGATGTTCTTATGTGTATTCTTGGCTTAGATTGAGTTAAATTCTAGTTTGGAGCTTGAAGGAGTCATCAATTTGAAGAAATTGGCAAGGTGAGAATTAGGGTTTTTGGTGATTTTGTTGTAGAGATTTCAATTGATTGTAATTAGGGCTTTAGAATGAAATTGGCATGATTTTGTTGTAATTGGAACAAGAAATTGAGAAAAGGAATGTGTTGTAACCTAGGGTGAAATTCTGCCACTTTAGGGAAGTTAGGAATTGAGTGGTGTTTTGATTGAATTGTTGTGTGTAAATGATGCATTTTGTGAATGGAATGTATATGATTGATGAAAAACCCAAAAATGAAGAAAATGGGACATAATTATCCATGTTGGAAAGGTGAAGGGCAAGTATGTCCAATCAAATGATAAGGTGTTCAATAATTTTCAGGGCGCCGGATGGTGTGTTAGTTTCGATTATGGCTCCGTAACTAAAATCGGGAAGTAGTTTACCTCTGGGCTTTGTATGCCGATTAGGGAATTTAGTAGTTAAATGAGATTCTAGTGTTCGATTTGGTTCTAAATGTCATTTATGGCGCGTAGGTGAGGATAACCGAGAGCGTTAACGGGAGCAGGAATCGGGAGCGAAATTGAGCACGGAGCGGTTGTGAGTGGAAATCTGCCATTTCTTTTACTTTTCGGTTATTATGTTTTCGCACAATGACTATGTATGTTTTATGAGCTTTCGATGCATAAATATGATTTATGATCTTGATATATTCATAGACATGCTTTTACATGATCGATTTGTGAAACAGTTTGAAAATTACTGCATTTGTTTTAAGGCCATTGGTACCCTCAGATTATAGTGGTGATGATTGTATTAGACCCGGCCGGTATATCCCGTGCACATGGGCAGGTCTTGGGGGTGTGTCACTAACTCCGGGAAGTTGGGATGTCGAGTCATGTGAGTCGCTCTATGTGTACGGGATATTGTCTCGCTATATGCATGCGATGTAGGATTCCGCTGCGTAGCCAGTGAGATGTCTTGAGATGTCACTGTGGGTGCTGCTAGTTGAGGTGCCCCGTGACCTACTCACGTATGCGGTGCTAGTTGAGTCGCTGCGTGGGTATAGAGCTTTAAGGTTACCATTGGTACAATTTAGAAAGAAAATGGCCGAGCGAGGATTTTACTAGTTTTCAATTTACCGATAGCATTTATGCATTTATATGCACACAGTAGTTATTATGTTATACAGATTCTGAATATAGTTTTCCAAAGATGTAGATAAAACCCGCTCGGCAAGATTTCATTAGCATATGATATTATAAACCGTTTTACAATTTTACATCCGTTTTAGAAGCGTAATTTCTGCATGTACTTTAGAAATTGCTATCTTTGTATAATATTCTTGTAATTAAATTCTCATTTACACTCACTGAGCTCCTTTAGCTCACTCGTTTTATGTTTTAAACCCCTTTCCCAGGTGCAGGTCTCAGAACGCAAGCTGCTGATTCTCCTATCGCCGAGTAGTGGGCCGAATCCAAAGATAATTTTTGTACATGTAAATGTGCTAATAGCACTCTTTACTTTATGCATAATAGTTGTAGGCATGTATATTTGTAAGTATGTGTTGAATCAAGAAGAAGAGATTTCCAGTTTATGATGATCATTTTTACTTTTATGATTATGCTTATTTTATGATTTACACAAAATAATTGAGTTGTGTTGGATTTGATTTGAAAAGGACCGGAGGTCCGAATTGGTAGAATTGAGATGTGTTGGAATTAGAAGTGAAATTTCTTTGGAGGTTTATGTGGATTTTCCGAAAAACAGGGGAAACTCTGTCCGTTTGTTTTTAAAACTAAAAAGTCGTTTTCATGTATATTAGTAGATCTTCTTAGTAGTAACAAGAATTAAAAAGGGGTTCGCCTCGCGGAATTTCTTAACTTACCCAGTTAGGTTCTGAGGAACTTCCGTCGGGGTGCCTGGCAGAGCCGCTGGGATCTATAGTAGAGGGTCTCGGGTCGGGTCCTGTCAAATTAGGAAGGAAAATAGAGGGTAATGCTGAAGGTTTATCTATAAGAGGATGGGCCTCACATAGAGATGGAAAGAAAAAAGGCATGAGATCAAAGTTTAGGGGCACTCCTAGGAAGTTCTATTGCTGTAAGAAAAATGGTCACTTTATAAATTATTGTTCAGAGAAAAAAGCAAAAAAAAAAAAAAGAAAAGAGAAGCGGATATTGCCTTGGCGTATGATGATAGTTACAATAGCGGAAAGACTTTAGTCGTTATTGATGGTAAGAACTCTAATCAATGGATTTTAAATTCTAAGTACGTTCCATATGTGTCCCAATAAGTCATGGTTTATTAATTTTCAGCTGATTAGTGGAGGAATGATGTTAATGGGTAATGACATAGTATGTTAGGTGATGAAAATTGGTAGTAGTAGACTTAATTGCATGATAGGAGAGTGAAGAAGTTATTAAAAGTTAGATATATTCCTAACCTCAGGAGGAACTTGATCTCAATGGGGATATTAGACTAAAATGGATGTGCCATTAGGATTGATGAAGGGGTTATGAGAGTTTGAAAAGTTCCATTGTTGTGATGAGAGGTGAAAAGCGTAAAAGAGTATATGTACTGAAGGGAGAGGTAGTAAGTAGTTCTGCATCATTCTCTATTGTTGATGAGAATATATAAACCAAATTGTGGCATCTAAGATTAATACACCTAGGTGAAAGGAACTTAAAGGAGTTGTATAATCAAAAGGCCTTTGGGGAGGATAAGTTCTAGCCATTAGAGTTTTGTGAACATTATATGTTAAGGAAAGCACATCAAGTGAAATTTAATACCAAAGAGCACAAAACCAAAAGGACTTTTGATTATATACACTTAGACCTTTGGGGACCAGCACAGACAGTCACCTATGGTGGGGTTAGATACTTCCTCACATTAATTGAGGACTATTCAAGAAAGTTATGGGTTTATGTGTTGAAAAGTAAAGAACAGGTATTTGATACGTTCAAAAAATGAAAGGCACTTGTTGAAAATCAAACTGGTAAAAAGACTAAGAGGCTAAGGATTGATAATTTTCTCGAGTATTACAATAAAGCGTTTAATGGCTTTTGTGCTAAGTATGGAATTGCAAGGCACAGAGCTGTAAGATCAACACCGTAGCAAAATAATCTGACAAAGAAGATGCATATAACCTTACTTGAAAGGGTTAGATGTATGTTTACTGCAAAGATGTCCAATGTATTTTGGGGTGAGGCTGTAATGACAACAACTTATTTGATCAATAAAAGTCCCTTCTCAGTGATAGACTTCAAAACCCCAAAAGAAAAATAGTTTAACAGCCATCTCAAGTATGATCACCTTAGGATTTTTAGAGCCTAAAGCTATAAAGGGGATAATCATAGGGTATCCTAAAGGTGTGAAAGGATACAAGGTGTGGTACAAATAGTTAAAACCATCAAGAGGTATCATAAGTAGAGATGTGACATTTGATGAGACGACCATATTGAAAGAGCCTAAAAAAAATGAAAAAGAAGAACCTATGCTTAAGGAAGTTTCAATACCCAAAATAGTTAAAGTTGAAGTAAAGCCTAAGAGTAGATCTAATATGCCCCTAGATCATCACTTTAATAAGGCAACCCTTGAAGTTGAGCAAAAGACACCGATGAGTTCCTTCAAGTCTAACCAAAGTAAGACTAAGACTCCTAAGATGGAACTTAAAGAGTACCAACTAGTCAGAGATAGGCTAAGAAGAATAATAAATCCACTAATAAGGTAAGCTTAAGCACATTTAGTTACTTATACTTTCAACTCTACATACACTCTTGAGTATGTTAAGCCTAAGAAGTATAAAGAGGTTATGAAGAGTGAGAATAAGGATAAATAGCAGCAGGCTATGAAAGAAGAGATTAGTTCTCTTATGAAAAACAATACCTGGGTATTGGTGGATAAACTTCAAAATAAACTAGTTGAATGAAAGTGAATATATAAGATTAAAGAGGGGATACCAGGAGTAGAGTCTACAAGGTTTAAGGTTAGGCTTATAATATAAGATTTTACTTAGAGAGAAGGGATTGATTGTTATGAGATTTTCTCTCCAGTCGTCAAGTATACATCTATTAGAATTTTGTTAGCCATGTGTGTAAACCTTGACTTACATTTAAAGCAGATATATGTAAAGACAATTTTTTTATATAAAGAGCTAGAGGAAAAGATATATATATATATATTGCAGCCACAGGGGTTTGCAGAATTCAGCATGGAGGAGCATGCTTGCTTATTGAAGAAGTCACTGTACAGGTTGAAAAAATCTCATAAGTTGTGGTATATAAGATTTGATGATTTCGTGAGTTTAATAGAAGTAAGTATGATGGTTATGTGTACTTTAAGAGCTTAAGTAATGGGATGCATATAAAGATATAAAAGAAATACATAAATTAAAGAAACAGTTGAGTACCGAGTTTGAGATGAAGGATTTAGGAGCAACAAATAGCATTTTGGGTATACATATTGTGAGGGAAGGAAGAGATATTATCTTTTTGTTACAATAGAGATATATAATCAAGATTCTAGACAAGTTTGGTATATCCAATGCAAAGACTGTCTCTATACCCTTAGCCATGCACTTTAAACTTTTAGCAGCACAATTACTGAAATTCGAAGAGAATAAACTATAAATGAATAAAGTACCATATGCTAGTACTGTTGAGAGTATCATATATGGAATGGTTTGCAAAAGATCAGACATAGCACAAGCAATGAGTGTTGTGAGTAGATACATGGCAAATTCAAAAAAAGATCACTGGCTTGTAGTGAAGTGGATATTGAGATATCTTAAGGGAATGTTGGATCATGGTTTATTGTATAAAAAGGCTGAGAATGAAGGTAAAATGGTAAAAAGATACGTCGACTTAGATTATGCAGGTGATCTCTATAAGTGAAGATCTTTGACCGGTATGTATTTATGGTATTTATGTGTAGTATGTGCTGAAGGTCGATTCTACAGCATGTGGTAGCATTATCAACCACTGAGGCGGAGTATATAACTGTAGGAGAACCTATTAAGAAGGCTGTGTGGTTAAAATGTATATGCGTATAGATATTGGCTATTCAAGATGTCAACACCAGTGTATTATGATAGCTAAAGTGCTATACACCTAACCATGCATCAAGTGTTTCATAAGGGTCTAAAGACATATGTGTGGCTCTATTTCATTTGAGAGATTATTTAAAGTAGAGAATTTAGTCTAACAAAGATTGCTCTTTGCAAATCTCGTTGAAATGTTGACTAAGCCATTAACCTCAGTTAGTTTGTCCTATGCAAGAACTTAACGAGAGTCACTACTTTGTAAAGGTAACGAATATATTGAGATGAAAGATCTTGGAAGCTTTGAGGATGATTTTTAATCAAGGAGGGGATTAATGAGAAAGTTGATCAAAAATCACATTGAAAGAGGTTTTGGATTAAGCCAAGTAATCAAGGGACTCGAGAAAGTAATAGAGGCGAAACGGCATCATCGGTGGCACCGGGTCTGAGCGCCCAGGCTCAGCGCCACGGCGTCCAACACTGCAACCTCTCTCTATATTCTCCTAAGTGCGCTAGGACTCTTTCCCACTTTTAAGTGTGCTAGGACTCCTCAATCTTGTTCCCACTCAAATTAAGGTTTCCCTAAGACATCTATAGCCTGTATAAAGGCTTTATTTTGTCTTATAAACACATCACAACATAATTACACACAAAAGACAAACCCTAGATTACAAGAAGAGACAATTGAGTGAGTAATTGTTGAGAGTTCTTTACGAACTTTGAGATTCTAGTAAATGGCATATTTTGTGAGTGCCTTGTGATTAATAATAAAGAAGTGAGATCTTGATCCCTTGTGGACGTAGGTAATTGCCGAACCACATAAATTCTTATGTGATTTCTTTTACCCTTTCTCCCTCTAGATTAGTTGCTAATTACTTGCTGTGCTATATTACTTATCTGAATTGCTTCCGCTTCAACAGATATTATTCATAAACATTAGAAATAAAAAGCACAATAATATGTTTAAAAATATGGAAAATGTTTGATGTATGCTTTATTAATACGTCATTCAAAAGAAGATCTAAGAAATATTACTCGACCTCTATCTCAATAGGGATGAATACAATAAGGCCACTTCCTTAACCTTCAAAGTGAAAAATATTCATGTTGCTAGTCAAAGGTTATTTTTTAAAAATACAATAGATGTTAAAGTGTTTTGGTTGGGTCTTTATTATGTAGGTTGGCCCCAAAAAGTAAATAAAAGTCCAACTGCTTTTACTTAAAATGAACACAAAATGATGGACTTTCTTGAATTATAAATGAGGGGATTAAATGAAAATAGCTTTTAAATTGATAAGGAGATGAAAAGAAAGGAGCAGTGAATTGGCCGATAGAAGAAAAAGAGAGAGAAGAAGAAAAAGGAGGCTTAGGATTTTAATTCTTGGGTTTGATGTTTGAATGGTGATTTGAGCTTAGATTTTGTTTAAATTTTGAACGTGATTTTCCAATATCTTGTAATGCAAACTACTGTGGTGATTTTTAGATTAACCTCTATTTTTTTAAAATTTGTTTACAAATATATGTATGGGATGAATTTATTAGATTTGATATTTTTAAGCCATGATTGTTATTCTTAATGTTGTAGGTGAGCTTTTAATTTGATTTTAGAGAGGATATGTTATTCTATATATGCTAAAACTAAAATTTCTTTTCTAAGTTCATAAAGGTTACCTAATCAATTTAGATGGTGATTAAGTATCTAAAAATCATTAAACACAAAATAGAACAAACCATTCAATTATTGAATAATATGAATTAAAGGGGTAAAAATAATTCAAACTACATATAGAGATCTAATTAAAATCCTATAAAAGAAGTTAGTTCATGATGAAATAAGGTGTTCTAAAGCTTAATAAAATTAACATCGTAAAAATTATAAAAAACTAAAAGATGAAGAATGAAGAAATAAAACTATGTTGCAATAAACTTCAATATTCTTGCCCTTTTAATTCTCCTAAAAAGTTGCTCTAAACTCTCAAGGAGTCTTTATTTTTCTTGCTCCTCTTTTTTCTTTTGAAATAGGTTTTTGGTCTTCTATTTATAGGTTTTTATCTTTAAATTAGGGCAAAGTGTTGAATACGAGACAAACTTGAAATTCCATATTTAGCACCTAGCGTTCAGCGATTCAACCCTGGCTTTTTAGTGCCCTAGCGCTTAGGTTTCGCCTCTTTTGGTCACTTTACCGCAGCGGTACTGAGCATAATAGTAGGTTATTGTTGCAAATTTTATATTTTGGCTTTTTGTTTCCTTATATTTTTATCTCTATTTGCTCCGTTGATGTTTAACCTATAAAATAACAATAAAAAACTTTAAAAAGTCAAATATTCATGCTTAAAAAGAACAAATACTAAGTTTAGGGAAGTCCAAATAAAAAGTGTAAAATACACCCATCAGTAACACTAGAAAGGAAAAAGAATCTCTCTAAAGTGTATTATTTTTGTAGTCTTGTCTATTAAAGTGATATAAGAGCACCAGGTTATGCAGTGGTCAATTTTGTGTTGATTAAAATGGATGAGAATTCAACATTAATGATTAAATTGAAGGCATAACATTATTCTATATGAAAGTCTAAGAGGAAGGATATATTTTATGTTAAAGATCTATATGAACCTATTAAAAGTGATGTTGTAAAACCAAAAAAATGGATGATAAGAAGTGGATAAATTATATAGAAAATGTGTTGGCACTATTAGGCAATTGATAGATAAGAATGTTTTCCACCATGTGTCAAAAGAAACCAAGGTAAATGTTATGTGAAAGAAACAAGAGTCAATTTATAAGCAACCTACACCGCAAAACAAAACCAATCTGATGAAGAGGCTTATAAATTATAGTACAAGGAAGGGTGCAGCATAGCTGAACACTTCAATGAGTTGCAAAGCCTAGTTAACTAGTTGACAACTATAAAGATTTTACTAGATGATGAGTTATAAACAATATAGTTGACTAGTTCCTTATTGGATAGTTAGGAGATAATGGTGGTATGAGTAAACAATTCAGTGCCAAATGGAAAGTTAACCATGGAATGGTTAAGGATGAAATACGAAATGAAAAAGTTAGCATGAGTTCCTTTAAGATAGAAGTACTTGTTATAGAGAAGCATAGAAGGCGAGGAAGCCAAACTAGAAATTTTGGCAATGATAGCTATAGAAAAAGATCCAAGTCCCAAAGAAAAAATGTCAAGTGCTACCATTATAATAAAATGGGGCATCTAAAGAGATTGTATAGAGTATAGAAAGGGAACATGTTAAGGAAAGAGGTAAATCATAGAAGAATGAAAAAGATAGTAGTGCAACTATAGCTAATGGTGGTATAACTATTGTTTATGATAGAATTCCACAAATCTTGCATGCCTTATAAATAATTGGGTGATTGATTCAGGTGCTTCATTTCCTCGTACTTCACTTGGCGATTTCTTCAATATTAGTGGTGACTATGGCTATGTCAAGATGAGAATTAATGGTGCATCCAAGATTATGGGCATAAGAGATATTTGCTTAGAGACTAATATTGGTTGTATATTGCTACTCAAGAATGTTAAACATAATCCAAAATTGTATCTGAATTTGATATCTACTAGCAAGCTTGATGATGATAATATTTATAACCATTTTGGTAAAGGTAAATGGATGCTCAATCAAAGGTTCCCTAATTCTAGCAAAAACAAGAAAGTGAACACTCTTTATGTCATAGAAGCTAAGCTTACTAAAGGAGACGTCACATTAGCTATAAAAATATTTGACATTAAGTTGTGGCATAAAAGGCTTGACCACATAGGTGAGAAAGGGCTTCAATATTTAGCCAAAAGGAATGTTCTGCTTGACTTGCTATTATGCTGTACAAAAGCACAAGTGCACACTATCGTAAACAAGTAATAAAGAGAGAATAAAGTATCATTCCACAAGGAATTGTTGTTATTGTTATGCTAAGTACTAAAATTGTGTCTTCTTACTTTTATTTAAGCGAATAAAAATTAAAAGATAGTAATCTAAACCAAATAACAAAAAACTAGTAAGATAGAAAAGACTAAAGATAAGAAGATATAATTACTAACAATAGATAAAACCTAGAATTATAATTATCCCTTAATATGCTACTTGAACCAAGTAATCTTGTCTTAAGTTAATCCCTTAATATGAATTGTTGGATAGATCTCTAATATTATCACAAGCCTTTGTCAATGTTCAAGTAACTATATCTTACCTTAACAATTACCTATAATACACACAAGTGAGGAGTTCTTTAACATACTATATAAAATCCTATAAATAAAGATTTTTGAGAAAAATCATAAAGATAACACTTTTGAGAAAAGTGTTATAAAATTATTGAGGGGAATGTACTTAAACCCATTTGTATTTAAATTGAGAATTATATAAAAATCGTATAAAGAAAAGATAGAAAATCATAAAAATAACACTTTTGAGAAAACATTTATAAAATTATTTATGGGTTAATATGCTTAAACCTATTTGCATATAAAACTGAAACTATATAAAATTCAAAAATTAAAAGATTTTCAAGAAAAATTATAAATAAAAGTCTTTTGAGAAAAGTTTTGTTAAATTATCGAGGGGTGTGTGTTTAATCCTATAAGGGAGTCACCTATGAAAGTAACTCAACCTCTACGATTGACGATCCCATGAAGGAGGTTTAATGAGTGGGAACAATTCATACCACTTGACTTATTTAATACTTATATTATGAAAATATCCTAAATGAGATATACTTTCGCTCATCCCTATGGAAAAAGTGCTTATTTTGTGTGACATTACGGCAAGTGGGGAATTTGTCTTTCTTCAAAACACTTCATAACTAAAGGATATTCTTGCGAGGCTTTGGTCACATATGCTATTGGAGGACTCATTTATATGAAAATAGTCGTAAAGTCACAACTATGAGAATTGAGTTGTTCTCTAGAGTTCTCATTATAAACAAGATAGAGCACAGGGTCATTAATGTATCAACACACAAAATCAAGTCTTCATCACTATTATATATCTTATAGTTAAAGTTTGGTCAAAAGGGTTGAGTTCAAAACATAGTTTACTTAAGTTCCTCAAATGGATTCTATAGCACTAAGTATAAGTTTAAGTTCAAAAAAATACATATACCTACTACATAATAGATTGTTGCTCCAATATATTATTGATTGTGCATTATATTTTATTATATATTAAAATTTATATATATATATATATATAAGGTTTTTCAATCTTTTTTTGGGGGATTGTTGAAGAAAATATTTTTTTAAAACATTTTATAATACTTTATAAAGTACATAATTTACATATAGTAATTAGTAATAAAGTATTATCATTACATATGGTTATAATATTTTTAATTAACCATTAAACTTAAGTCAAATGTATGAGTTATAACATTTATATTTTGGGGGTTTTATATATATATATTAAATATTAGAGAGTTACAAATATTTATTTATTATAATATTATTATTATGGGAGTTATAATATTTATGTATTTTTATTATATAGAGTTATTAAATATTAAATTATTTTTATTAATTCTTGAGTTATTATTTTGATTGCTTACCATTATATAAAGGGGGCTAATCTTTTATTAAAATTAATTTGTGTGAAAATAAAGAAGAGAAGAAAAAAGTGGCCCGGGTAATGTGTGTAAGAATGAAGAAGAAAATAAAAGAAAGCATTCTATGTATATGTATACTTTTTAAAAGAATATATTTTTCATTTTGTGTCTTGAGTAACCATGCCATGGAGTACTTAGTATGATCTTCCAAAGGTCGTGCTCATCAAGAAGAGTGGCTATGAGCATAAGGTTGAAATTTGAAGTTATATAGATCTATCACTACCCTAATGAGGGGGAGACTATTTGGCTTTAGTACAATACTTTATGTCATGTGTCTTTATGCTCAAGGTCAAGTTCTATCTTTTCTTACTTTTTCTCTATATTTAATTGTTGATTTGCTTGTTGAAAATTTCTATCTTGCAAATATTTAACAATATATGTTCTAATATATGGTTGAATAATGTTTAAAATAAAGTTTATCCAACAAAGACTATTGGCTAGGATTGCTACATGGACCTTTCTTTCGATATATATATTAATTACAAGCTTGAAACTAAATTTTGATTTTCTTATATATGCTAAAAGAAGTTTTTTTTCATCTATCTCTTACCTAGTTTTGTAATAAAAAAATTGGGGAACCAATGCAAATACTGTACTATAAGCATGGTCAGAAGTATGAACCACATTTCAATTAATTTCATGATAAGGTCAATCAAGGGATAGGAGGTCACCGAGTTGCCATAGTGTTGATGTATTTGTCTAGTGTTGATGGACAAGTTGATTTTGATAAACAATTGATTTAGGATGATTGGATATTGATTATTCATAAATGATATGATGTCTATTGTATGTTATTTTATTTTTGTATTACTATATATAAAGAATAAAGTTATAAATTATATGTTTTTCAATTTTGAAATAATTAATGTTGAATAATTTTAAAAGATAAATTTGTAAATAGATTTTTTAAGATGTTATTAATAATTTAAAAATCTAAATTTAGCTTAAATTAAGTATATGGTAACTATGTAAATATGTAATTGGCTCAAACTTTAGGTCCACAATGAGCATATAAATTTTTAGGAACAAAATAAAAAATTGAAAAAAAATTCTACATTTAAAAAAAGGCCCAATCAAGCTCAAAATTGAAAAGATTGAACCAAAAAAAAAAAATCAATTCGGTTATTAACTTTGAACCCAAAAATATTGTGCAAGTTCGATTTTAATTGAAACTGGACCAAACTAACCCATGCCCACTTTTACGGAAGATTTTAAGAAACTACTGTTATTTTGTCTCACAAAGGAAAATGACTCATTCCCCTCTAATATTTTAGCTAATTTTGACTTACCCTCTTATGATTTTAAAAAGTTCCAAACCCTTATCATTATCACTATTCACTGTTTCATTATTGCTATTCTGTTAATTTTAATTTTTTTATTAATTGATAATTTTATCCTTGATAATATATATTTTGAAAGTTTTGCCCAAAAAAAAGAACTTGGAAGGAATTGAAACCTTGATCTCAAAAATAAAACCACCACCAAGTTTCACCACTAAACCAAACTAAAGTTTACTTAATATATTATGAAGACTATATATATATATATATATATATATATATATACCCTATAAATTAATTAAATAAATTTTTAACTCTAAATTAAATAAATTTTGATACTAAAAAATTATAAACAATAATAAGTGTAAAATATTTTAATAAACAATAAATTTATTTAAGTATGTATACATTTACAGCAAAAGACTTAAAGTTAACTTTTAAAAACTTATTATAAAGAAGAATTATTTTATAATTTCTTAAAATTGATCTAAAATAATAATAAAATACTAAAATATAATACATAATAAACTAAAGTTATTTTCTAGCTCATGCGTGAATTTTTATTATTTATATTAAATAATAAAAAAATTCACGAAGAATTCAAAATTTAAATTATAACTTATTAGAATTCACAAAAAAAAAAAAAACAAATTGTAAACAATAAATATTGAAAATTATATCTTACTCATAAAAAATAATTTTCATAAAATTTTAAATTGAAAAATTACTACAAATAATGTCAAATTCTTCTATGCTCTTAAATGAGCTGTTAATAAAGAAAAATTTATGTTATATTAGAAAAATATTTTTAAATGATAATTGATGGTTACATATGAAAAATAAGTTTTGACTTTTATTGGAAAACTATTTTTTATAATTAACATAATTATCAGTACTTTCTTATTTCTTTTAAATTAATTTAAGAATAATTAAAAAAATGAGAAGATGTTTTTATAGGTTAAAAGAAAAAAAATCATTTTTGTAAGCTTATTTTATTTAAACGATATTTAATATATTTTGCACTTATTATTATTTATGATTTTTTAATATCAAAATTTATTTAATTTAGAATTGAAAATTCATCTTATTAATTTATAGGGAGTATATATTAATATTTATAAAATATTATGTAAGCTTTAGTTTGGTCTAGTGATGAAAATGAGTGATTTTATCTTTGAGGTCAAGGGTTTAATTCCCTTCAAGCTCTTTTTTTTTTCTCTAATTTATTTAGGGACAAAACTGTCAAATTATATATTATTAAGGATAAATTATCAATTTATCAAAAAAGTTAAAATTAACAAAATAGTGATAACGAACAGTAACGGAACAATGAACAATGGTAACAATATAGAGGTTTTAGTACTTTTTGAAATTATAAGAGAGTAAGTAGAGATTAGTTAAAACCTCAAAAAGAAAAGGGTCATTTTCTATTTCACAATGGTGACGATTATTTACTATATGTCCCCTTTTTAAGACAAAGGAAGAAATATTTTTCATTGTCACAAAAAATAAACATATTTATTGCCGTTGGTAATCTTTTTTAAGAACTCTCACCTTGCATTTCTTCATTTTAAAAATTAAAAATTGAAAAATTGAAAGGAGTTGAATTTCTAAAATTTAAAATTTATGATTTTTAGTGACAATATTTTAAAAATTCATCATCATGTATTTTCCTTTAAAACCATCATTGTATATATTTTTTTAAAAAAAATTAGAAGTTAGAGGGCGTTGAACATTTAAATTTTTTTTCTAAAAAAAAATTTGTCTTTGGTGAAATGTTTTGTAAGAACCATGATTGTATATCATCTTCGAGCTTAGGAGAACTTAACACCAAACTCCAAAACTAATGAAAAATAGTTCTTTTTTGTTAGAATCATTCCTCTTTAAAGTACTCATCAATCCCAAAACTATTTACTCTACCTATAACTCTAAACTTGTTTGTTAGTATCCTTAGTTGTCTAGTTGCTTTGTTAATAGTCCATTCTATCCTTAGTTGCGAAGTTCTTGATTTCTTACCTGTTGTTCTCAAGTTTGACCTTAAAGGTTAACTTGATTCTTCATAATTTTGGTTTCTTGAATTTGTTTAATTCTTCTCAATGTATTCCTTAATTATAGAATTTGTTGGTTTTGATTCATGTGTAGTGTTTGGTTTGGTTTTACTTATAAAGTGAAATTGTTTGGGTTTGATTTAATGGTTTGTTGGACATGTAAATTGGTTACTCTTAGGGTTAAATTTTAGCATTTTATTTTTATTTGATAACGCAAGTTATGGATTTAGTATTTTGTCTGTGTTTGATATTAATGTACCACATGTTGGACGAAATATCAAAATGATGATATATACTATAGATTTAGTATTTAGTTTGTGTTTGTGTTCAGGTTCTAAAAATAAGGTTTGTCCATGATATCGTGTTCGGGTAGACAGAGGTTGTCCTAAATTCGGTAGAAGCTGAGACTGAGAGTGTTTGCAGTGTGATATCTATCGCTAGATTTGGGCTGTCGTGCAGTGAGTGTGTCACAGAGCTTGGGTCTTTTGCAAAGGACAACGAAGCTTTATCAACAGGATTGCCGGACATTCAATAAGTAAGGACGCAGAATCCTGGGTTGAATGCTAGAAAATGAGATAAGGGATAAAAACATTAAGAAACTTATGTAAATTATGTGTATTGAATTGCTGATGATCTAAATAATGAGAAATCAAACCTATTTATTAGCTATAAAATTCTATAAAAAACCTAGTTTTATAAGAAAACAGAATCATAATTTAGCACAACTTTTTATTATATACAAATTCTTAAATAAACTACAACATACAGATGAGCCTAAAATCATAAAATGAAAAAGTTCATAAAGTACTTTTTGGGCCGGCATCAACAATGCTCCCTACAAGCCGATTAAAAAAATGATTTTATTGAGGCTTATAACACTAGTTGGTCAAAATCGCCTGCTATGAGCTCATCATTCACAAATTGCCTGGCATCAGACTATAATTTAATGCTTCAAACATCGTCTACAATACCCCGTGTCTAAGGATTATTTTGTCTTTCTGAAACTACCCAAATGTTTATGCTTCAAGTTTGCTCTGAACATCGTTTTTTAAAACATTATCTAGTCTTCCATTATATTGCATTTATTGACTGGTAACTTTGATACTAATCGGTCTGATGAAATATGATCTTAAAATCGTCATATAATTCTTTCAATCCATTCTTTGAAATTTCCTGAAGCACCATTTCAACCCAATAAATTGACCATTCTCCATAATCAGATTCATCTTAGTGGCCTGATTAATCGCCTGCCAAGTTTATTAAAATAAATCAACCTTGATTACTTTTTATCTACCACAAGTTTCTTATAGAATCGTTCTATACAATGAACCTGCCCTTTGTATTGAAATATCATCCTAAAGATCATGCGCTTCTGAGATCACCTACTAATCTTTTGCTTTTGGTGAATATCATCCTAGTTATGCTAGTAGGTCTAAAATTTAAACTATCAAAAGCTTAAATCATTTATGACATTCCCTAAACCTTCATAAATCGGCTGTTATCTCTTTAACTTGAGATTATTTCTTGTAATCTTAGACCCTCTTGGCATTTAATGTCTTCTAGATAGACTTTTCCTCTTTTGACCATTCTGATTAACCATCATATCATTAAATGTCAATATTTATTAGCAATGACCTAATCATTACCCCTATTAACTCATTGGGAGTAGAAATATTCTAATTAATTCTTCATTGAATGCCTGACTGTTCGAGTGTAACCTTTTATTTTAATCGCCCTTATGCCACTATAAGAAGAGAAGAGCTTCATTTTTACCTTTACGAAATTTTTAAGCTCTCTTTTCTCAAGTTTCCAAGGCAAGTAATCATAAAGTGTTCTTCAACCTTCAACTTCATCTTTATTTATATTCAAGGTAAAATCTTTTGTCATTTTTACTTTAATTTTTACTACCTGCTTTACTACTTGCTTTACTTTGTTTATCTTAATTCCCCTTTAATCTATGTAGCAATTCCAATGGCCTTAAAATTGATTGCTTCTCGCTCTAAAAAGTCTAAGTCGACTAAAGTTCAAGCAGCACAAGTTGCTTTCTAAATTAAAACTGGTCGATAAATAAGTCGTCTATAAGGTATTGTCTTATAAAGCTGACTCTTTCTAGTATATTCTAAGTCCTTATATCTATGTCACTCCTTAATATTTTGATTACTTTCTTGCTCATTACAACGACCCTCTTAGGTTCAATCAACCACATAACATGTTTATATGGTCGACTTTCAAATCTATTAGGTCTTGGCCAAAATCGTCTAATAATTATATAGGTTGGTTAAATCGTCTCAAACCTTACTTTAAGTTTGTATGGAAGTCAATTGGGATTTATGATTTAATCCAACTGTCTAGGTATCATATACCTTTACATAATGGATTGATATCAGCTGCTCTCCTATTTTGGTCTTAAGCTTTGAACGTATTCTATTTTAGGTTTAGCTTTATAATCCCTACTTTATATAATTTGATAGTTCTATTTAACATTCCTGCCTACGGGATCGACATTAATGCTGATCGTTTAGTAGGTTCTGTCAACCTTTATTATTCTAGGTCAGAAGCAAGTTTTAGAAAGTTCATGACTTGCTTTAGGGAGAAATCAGCCACTCCCTTTAGGGTAGAGCATATTGCCTTCTTACTCTTTTGGCTAAGTAAGTATGCATTTTGCCTACCTTCCCAAAATAGGGAATACTTGAAGGTGGCAATTACTATTGTTGATGGCACCAAAGTCGCCTTAGGACCTTTTTCCCTCTCCCATCTCTATAGGAGTCTTTATGAAATCATCCTGAGTAAGGATGAAATGCAGACGGTCCATTTTGGATACTCTATTTTAGAATTACTGCATATTTTTCTTATTTTTCAAAGTCACCTCCTAACTCTCTGATGGTCACTTTTATTGCTATGCCCATTGGCTAATTCAATTGTAACTCGACCAAAGGAATTATGAGGATGTCTTTTCTTTCATTTATTCGACCACTTCATTAGACGATTCTTTATTTTATCACCTTAAGCCAACCCTTTTTGGCCTAAATTGAACTCGTCAGGCTTATTAGGTTCAATCATTTTCTTCGAAAGTGGTAGAATTTGATATCGACTGGCATAAATTTTGGGTCGCCTGCCTTACTGCCATAGATTTTCATTTTGGCGTTATTATTACTATTGGCAATAACAACAAGTGTTGCACCGAGACTTACTACTCTCAATAGGTAAGTCACCAATTTGGACTAGTTCAAGTTGTCCTTCATCCCAACATTTTCTTAGCTAACTAAATGTTTAGATCCCATATGGTGTTTTAGAATTTAAATTTTGTTCAAGAGACCAATGCTATTAATAAAGAATTACAAAAATTGCTTCAAATAACCAATCTTCCAATTTCTCCTAGTAGGCTAGAGTCTTTTGACCAATACTGGGAGGAACTGGTCGCCCTTTTATTTTACAATACCCATAGACAGAATTCTTCATTTGCATAATTTTGCAGCTGACACTGATTTTGCTGATGCTGTACAAGTCGACCGATAAAAGACATAGGGTAAGCTCATCCAAAATATTTTTGATTTCAAATGATTGTTTTGTATTAAATATAATTATACTAACTTAAATGAAATGAAACAGCTTAGTCATCAAAGAAATAAGGAACTAGTCTTGGAACACAACTGGGCAGCCATTGAGTGCAAAACCAAATGGGTTCGTGAAGGTAGCCCATAGCTTGGTGAGGTGTTCTTTGGGCAGCCATTTGTCGATCCGAGGCTATCTATTCCAACTGTAAAATATAGCATAGCTGGACACATTCCTGATAAAGGAATAAATCGGCTTTCTTAGACCTGCTTTTATTTAAATAGTTATTCTAAACTAACTCAAATCCCGCACTAGTATCAGTGGTCAATAACTATTCTTTTCAAGGTTATGTTTGTACTTATTTTTGGACTATTGCCTTTCTCTAATATTAATTTTCATGTCTACATTTCAGAGGTAGTATAGACCACCTTAGACGCTTTATCAGCAGAAGTGGAGGAAGAATTGGCTCCTCTTAGAAAACATGTATTTTGATTATTTTATTAACATTTTTACTCTTGTATAGACAACTACCAATAAACTATTAATAATAAAGACCATTCATTCAAAAACAGCTTTAGAATTGACTACTTTTTTTCAATTTGGTACTCCAATTGGACAGTCGACTCTTACCAGTCACTCCCTAGTTCCTAGTGACAGGCCAAACCCTACCTTTGTGGAAGAATCATCCCCGGCTCTAGCTTAAGTTCCACCTATAGGAGAATTGCCTTAATCTCAAGCTTCTCAACCTTAACTATTCAGAAAGCCTTATTTGAAGAGGCCGTCTTTGGGTGCTGCGACCTTAGTTCTTGATGTTTTATTAGCATTACTGGTGGAATCATCTAGTGATAATGAAGAGTCGACTGATAAATCCTCTCCAACAACATCTTCTGCTCGCCTTTCATTTACTTATAACGAAGTTAAATTAGTACTTGATGAGCTCAATGGGCTAAAGGGACGAATGTTTGATCTGCTAATAGATGATAGGTTGGTTATTAAGGTGAAACAGAAGCTCAAATTTCTGTCAAACAATGTTTCAGTCGGTCTGAAGACGTAGATAGATGATTTCGCATCTTCTTTTACATCTATTGCCAAGAAGAAATAATCATCCATTCATGTCACGTCCCAGACCCGAAAGATCTGAAACACGACATAACTTACATTCATTCAATAATGAACACACATACAATCTTATTGTTTCTAGTATATTCCTAAATTCTTGTTTACGGGTTGGTCTCATGTTTAAAATATAAACATGAGCATTTATTGACAATATTTAAACATTCATTTTCATTTTTCAGAATTATAACAATTGAATTATGATTGAGGCAATTAGTAAACCGAAGATACGCAGAGTTTTCTTAGAGATTAACACTCTATTACGTCACCAGTAGCAACTTTGTTACCGGAAGCCCAGAATATATTCATTACAAATTCTTACTTAAAATCAACCTATAACCGTACGTGGTGAAACTTAATCCAAATACAACCACACTTAATAAATAATACATAAGTATTTATTCAATAGGGACAAATCAAATATCTTAAACTATGTGTCCACAAATGAAACACTTAGCAACCTAGCAACTTAAAGAACCCAAGGGACAACAGAAGTCTTGCCAAATCCGCTAAGCACACATGTACCTTATTTACCTGAAATCACCATAAACTATCATAAGTATAAAACTCAATAAGCATACTAGTTTTTCATATATCAAAATACAAATACATATATGTACACAATGCATGTGTATGATATGTTGTGATAAATTAAAATCATAATCTTATCAAATCACATGTCAGGTAAGTGCTTACACATGTTTTCAAAATATATAATAGGAATACTATCACTCAACTACTACTTAGTAGAACTTTCATATCACATATCACATAATGAGTGATAAGGGCAAATTTGTCATATATTTTCTCATGTTTTTATTATTGATATTCTATGATTTTATGAGAATAGATGGCTATTTATGTGCATTATTGTTATTTATAGGGACTTGAACGAAATTTAAAGAAAGAACGCAAAAGGAGCGAAAACAGGGACTAAAATGCAAAGATTTCAAATTATGAGTCCAGAGCCCCCGCGCCACAAGGATTTTAGCCCCAGCGCTGAAATAGTGATCGAAATAAGAAAAACGACCTGCTTAAGTCGCGTCTAGCGCCCCAGCGCCAGAAAGTCATCGCCCCAGCGACGAGACAGCGCCCCAGCGCCACGATCCCACCGCTCCAGCGGTGATAGCTTTTTCACGCGTCGCCCCAGCGACAGATGCATAGCGCGCCAGCGGTAGTGCGAGTCCTAGTCCGACGAGAATTGAGATTTTCAAGCTCATATCAATCCCTATATAAAGCCACTCGTTCCCAGCCTTCAAAGATGAATCCAAGACGACCCAAGAGCACCAAGAATACAGAACACGAGTCTTGGAGAACAATAGGAGCTTAATTGAAGCAACTTTAGAGAGAGATACAAGACGTTCTTCGGCATCAAGAGTTCCTAGGCAGCGCAATTAAGAGCAATTCGACGTCTATATCGGTTTGCTAATAATTGTATCATGATTTATAATTATTTTTACTGCTGTTCTCTTGTAGCCATGAGCTAACTTATTTTCTAGGGTTAATATTTGAACTCAATATGTGTGCTTAATTGTCATATCTTTTAGTATTTAATAAACTTAGTCTTTTATTATTTAAATTACTTGTGTTTAATGCTTCAATATATCTGGCCAATATATGGTGAATGAATTGGTAATATTTTGATAAACTCGGAAGAGGAATCAATCTATTTAGACCTAGGTAATTTGATGCATGATTGTAGAGTAACATTCAATGTTGCATATGCAAGTTTCAACTTAGGATAGGAATATACCTAATTGGCATGTATGATCAATAAGACCTAATCTTAATGAATCTTAATTTATTACAAGTACTATAGAAATATAGGTATTTGGTAAATTAGGGTATACTTGCATGACCTTGGAAGAGGCTTGTGAATACATTAGTGTCTTGATCAATAATAAAGACTAAGTGAGTTAAATATTAGAGGATTAATCATTAAAAAGCATATTGAGGGATAATATTAATCCTAGGTTTTCTCTACGTTGCTATATCTTTAAATCTCATTGCATTGTGTTTTTACTTTTATATTTCTTACATTCATTCTTAGATTTTTATTTTTCTGAATAATTATTAGGAAGATATAATTTTAGTAATTGGTTAAAAAGAAAGAATTATCCCTGTGGGTTCGACATCCGACTTATTTAGTCTCTTTATTACTTGCATACGATAGTGTATACTTGCACTTAATTTATGATATAGAAATATCGCATCAAGTTTTTGGCGCCGTTGCCGGGGATAATTATCTACTTTTTCACCAATATTAATACCAATCTTTCTAGTTTTTACTTCAGAAATTTTTATTTTTTATTTTATTTTTCTTAATTTAGTTTTACTTTCTTTCTTACGAGGTACATGCGAAGATCGAAAAGTGAAGACTTGATTTCTTTTGATCCAGAAAGTGAAAGAACCTTACGAAGAATTAGAAGAGAGCAAAATCAAGTCAACTCCATGGAAGACCAAGTACCAATTGCACCCAATAATGAAGGAAGACCACTAAGGGAGTATGCTGTTCCCTTAGTGAATGGAATCCATTCGAGCATTCAAAGACCCACTGTTCAAGCTAATAACTTCGAGATCAAGCCAAGCACAATTCAAATGCTCAAGGATTCGGTACAATTTGGTGGACTGCCCAATGATGATCCAAACATGCACATTATCAACTTCTTGGAGATATGTGATACATTCAAGTACAATGGGGTGTCCGATGATGCAATTCGACTAAGATTGTTTCCCTTTTCCTTGAGAGACAAAGCAAAAAGCTGGCTGTTATCACTTCCATCTGGATCCATAGCGACATGGGATGATCTTGCACAAAAGTTCCTCGCCAAATTCTTTCCACCTGCTAAAACTGCCAAGATGAGGAACGACATCACATCATTCCTACAACTAGATGGAGAATCTCTTTATGAGGCATGGGAGAGATACAAGGATATGCAAAGAAAATGTCCTCATCATGGAGTTCCGAAGTGGTTGCTTGTACAAACATTTTACAATGGATTAGCCGGTCAATTCAGAACAATAGTAGATGCTGCAGCTGGAGGAGCACTCATGAACAAATCCACCGATGAAGCTTATGATCTACTAGATGAGATGGCGTCCAATGCCTATCAATGGCCCACCGAAAGGTCAACTACAAGAAAGATCGCTGGATTACATGAAGAAGACACTTTGACTACATTATCTGCCCAAGTCAACCTCTTGACCAAACAATTAAGCAACTTGGGAGTTAATGCTATCAAGAGTCAACCCATCACTTGCGATTTCTGTGGAAGCAATCATGCTAATGGACAATGCATGGAGACTGCTCAATATGTAGGGGACTTCAACCGCAACAATCCTAATTCAAATTTTTACAATCCTGGATGGAGAAATCACTCCAACTTCTCATGGAGCAGCAATAATCAAGGACAGCATTCTAAAGCTCTTCCTGGCTTTCAACCACAAGTACAGCAAGAGAAGAAACCAGACATTGAAGACATGCTCTTACAATACATGAAGAAAACAGATGCACTCTTCCAAATTCAAGCAGCTTCACTTAGAGCCTTGGAGAATCAAGTAGGACAACTTGCTACAGCAATAAACAATCGACCTCAAGGAACTTTACCAAGCAACACCGAAGTCAATCCAAAAGGAAGCGTAGAACAGTGCCAAGCCATCTCCCTAAGAAGTGGTAAAGTCTTACATGACAATACTCCTCAACCACAGCTTTCAGAGATGATAGAGAAGGAAAAAGAAACAGTGGTCCAGCAAGATGACGTGCAACTATATAGACCACCTATACCATTTCCTCAGAGATTACAGCAGCTAAGAAGTCAAGAGAAAAGTGCTGAAACGCAGAAAAGCATAAAATCTGGTATTCAAGTGCAAGAACAGAAAAGAGAAAATGCAGCAGAAGATACCAGTAACAACCCACAGAAGCAACCTACGCAGTCATTCACTCCACCACCTCCATTTCCTCAGAGACTGCAAAAGAAGAAACTAGATAAGCAATTTTCTAAATTTCTTGATATTTTTAAGAAATTACATATTAATCTTCCTTTTGCAGATGCACTGGAGCAAATGCCGAGCTATGTGAAATTTATGAAGGAAATCCTATCAAAGAAGAGAAAAATAGATGACTTCGAGACTGTGGCCCTAACAGAAGAGTGTAGCGCCATCCTTCTAAAGAAGCTACCTCCAAAGCTCAAAGATCCTGGGAGCTTCACCATACCATGCTCAATTGGAAATTATGATTTTGGGAAAGCACTTTGTGATCTGGGAGCTAGCATCAATCTTATGCCACTGTCCGTGTATAAAAAGTTGGGACTGAAAGAAGCCAAACCAACAAATATCACACTTCAGTTAGCGGATCGTTCTCTCACCTATCCTAAGGGATTAATTGAAGATGTGTTGGTTAAGGTCGATAAATTCATCTTCCCTGCCGATTTTATTGTTTTGGATATGGAAGAAGACAAGGAGATCCCTATCATCCTTGGAAGACCTTTCCTAGCCACTGGAAGAACAATTATTGATGTACAAAAAGGGGAGTTGACCATGAGAGTACAAGAGGATACAGTCACTTTTAAGGTCTTCAAGGAGATCAAATTACCAGCTGAAAATGAAGACTGTTTCTGCATTAATGTGGTGCATCCAAGCGTTAAGCAAATTAAAGATATGGAGACATTGGATCCTCACATCCGAAAAAGAGCATTGAAGCACAGGAAGACAAGAGAGAAGAAGAAAAAGCAGCATCACGACGAAGCAAGCAAAGAGAAAGAAAAGGAAGAACCATCCCCCCGGTCTAAGATTAAAGTCTTTCCGGAGAGACAAAAGGAGAATGCAGCAAAAGATAGTGCCCGAGGTTTAATTGCAAAATTATGGAAGTCGAAAAAGAAGAAAGCCAGCAAGATCACTTACTCAAATGCTTCCATCAGCATCTTCGACCCACCATAAAAGAAAAAGGAAGCCCCGTCAAGCCGATGACGTTAAATCAAGCGCTACTTGGGAGGCAACCCAAGGAAAGTATTATTATTATTATTATCAATATTTTTTTTTTTTTCAGCATTTAAAAAAAAAAAAAAAAAAAAAAAAAAAAAAACCAAGAATTTCAGCGCTCCAGCGGCATAACATGGCGCGGCAGCGACAGAAAAATCGAGACACCACCGCCCCCGCGGTACAAGCACCATCGCGCCAGCGCAAATTCCAGTAACTGTGCAGAAATCATCCTTCAGCGCTGCAGCGACAGAAGATTACCGCGGCAGCGCCATAACGTCGCCCCAGCGATGGAGAGTCAGCGCGGCAGCGAAAATTGACCAGGGAAGTCTCTTACTTTCACTTCTTTATTTTTTTTTTTACATTGGGGACAATGTCTAAATTAAGTTTGGGGGAGGGAAACACTTTCTTGTGTTCATTTTTCTGCATGTTTTGAGTGGTCATTCTTGTGGGTTAAAACTTAATTTTTTTTGTTACTTAGTTTTTTTTTTTTTTAGTTAATTAATTTTTATTAGGTTTTGATAAGATGATCATTGGTCTATGATAAGAAAAAGAATACATGGTTGAATTTATTTTTACACATCCATAGGGAATGATAGATACTTGAGACAATTTTGATTATTCAAGTTTAGGAACAAATTTGACCTTATTTATTATCACCAATTCTTTTGAGCACTTATTAAAGCATGAATAGTTATAATTATTACTTAGAGATACTTATGCTTTAGGGAGTACACCACAGTCTCGAAGACCGATACTCTAGAACTTGTCTTTAATTACTACTTGAGGCGAAATTCTAGGAAACACATGAATAGGGAAATGACATTAGGCCATCTTTGGACCGATTGAGCCTTTCTAGCCTACCTTTTAGATTATATTTATCCCTAGTACCCTATTTTGAGCCTAATTACCCATTCTTTGATTTAACCACATTACAAGCCCAAGACTTAAAGTTTACTTATCTAAAAATTTTCCCGTAACACCATAAACTTTGCATTTGCTTAGAAATACTCTTGAAAGGAAAAAGTTGCGGTGATATGAGAAAAATAAGTTTGAGTGGTATTTGTTAATCTAAGTTTGGGGGTATTCAAAAAGTAAAAAAAAAAAAAAAAAAAAAGTAAAGAAAAATACCCCCAGCTTAAGAAAAAGAAGAAAGTTTTTGAAAAATAAAAGGTTGAAAAGAAAGATGGGAAACACAATAAGTTTGGGGGAAGAGATAATACAAGGAAAAGAAGATCAAGAGGTTTCTAGGTAAAATCTAAGTGTTTATGGTGTAATTTGAACTTCATATATTTATCCTTTTATCCCACCTTGACCTTAGCCTTACATTACAAGCTAAATAAAGTCCTAAATAGATCCCTAGACATGTGATTTTCTACATTAGTGGAGAGTGATAATAAAGACAAGCTTATGGAAGTGTCATTATACAAATTAAATGCCGAGACATCATCTTTTCTGTACAAACTAAAGTATAAAGTAAATCAAAGTATGGTTTCCGCTATTTGCTTGCTGCTTGCACACACACACATGGTGATTATTTATGAGGAAGAATGAGGGACTAAATAAAGATAGTTGAGAATTGTTAATAGTTATTTATCTACCTTATGGATTTGTACCATTTCGTCAGCCTTTGAGACAATGATTTTGATCATCTTACTAGTTTATTATATTTTGTTTTGTTTTGTTAAATGAGTCAAGTATAAACCTTTGTCTCTCTCTTAGTTTTATTTTATTGCTTGAGGACAAGCAAGTATTTAAGTTTGGGGGAATTTGATAAGGGCAAATTTGTCATATATTTTCTCATGTTTTTATTATTGATATTCTATGATTTTATGAGAATAGATGGCTATTTATGTGCATTATTGTTATTTATAGGGACTTGAACGAAATTTAAAGAAAGAACGCAAAAGGAGCGAAAACAGGGACTAAAATGCAAAGATTTCAAATTATGAGTCCAGAGCCCCCGCGCCACAAGGATTTTAGCCCCAGCGCTGAAATAGTGATCGAAATAAGAAAAACGACCTGCTTAAGTCGCGTCTAGCGCCCCAGCGCCAGAAAGTCATCGCCCCAGCGACGAGACAGCGCCCCAGCGCCACGATCCCACCGCTCCAGCGGTGATAGCTTTTTCACGCGTCGCCCCAGCGACAGATGCATAGCGCGCCAGCGGTAGTGCGAGTCCTAGTCCGACGAGAATTGAGATTTTCAAGCTCATATCAATCCCTATATAAAGCCACTCGTTCCCAGCCTTCAAAGATGAATCCAAGACGACCCAAGAGCACCAAGAATACAGAACACGAGTCTTGGAGAACAATAGGAGCTTAATTGAAGCAACTTTAGAGAGAGATACAAGACGTTCTTCGGCATCAAGAGTTCCTAGGCAGCGCAATTAAGAGCAATTCGACGTCTATATCGGTTTGCTAATAATTGTATCATGATTTATAATTATTTTTACTGCTGTTCTCTTGTAGCCATGAGCTAACTTATTTTCTAGGGTTAATATTTGAACTCAATATGTGTGCTTAATTGTCATATCTTTTAGTATTTAATAAACTTAGTCTTTTATTATTTAAATTACTTGTGTTTAATGCTTCAATATATCTGGCCAATATATGGTGAATGAATTGGTAATATTTTGATAAACTCGGAAGAGGAATCAATCTATTTAGACCTAGGTAATTTGATGCATGATTGTAGAGTAACATTCAATGTTGCATATGCAAGTTTCAACTTAGGATAGGAATATACCTAATTGGCATGTATGATCAATAAGACCTAATCTTAATGAATCTTAATTTATTACAAGTACTATAGAAATATAGGTATTTGGTAAATTAGGGTATACTTGCATGACCTTGGAAGAGGCTTGTGAATACATTAGTGTCTTGATCAATAATAAAGACTAAGTGAGTTAAATATTAGAGGATTAATCATTAAAAAGCATATTGAGGGATAATATTAATCCTAGGTTTTCTCTACGTTGCTATATCTTTAAATCTCATTGCATTGTGTTTTTACTTTTATATTTCTTACATTCATTCTTAGATTTTTATTTTTCTGAATAATTATTAGGAAGATATAATTTTAGTAATTGGTTAAAAAGAAAGAATTATCCCTGTGGGTTCGACATCCGACTTATTTAGTCTCTTTATTACTTGCATACGATAGTGTATACTTGCACTTAATTTATGATATAGAAATATCGCATCAATGAGCCAAATGTCACTCGTAGGTGATATACCGTATAAGAGAAATAGTACAAGTGAGATTTAAATTACACATATATAATGCTCATGCCCGAAGGTAAGAGCCAAACCCTCACCCTGATTATCGGTGAGTCCTCTCACATGTACTAATATGCTACTGCACGAATGTGATGACTCAATCTTCCTTTAGATACCAATAGGATTCTCTCTAAATACGAAACACATAACATATACCAATCTCAAAGGAAAGACCACATATAAAGGCTCCACAAATCACATAAGGTGCCTACTAAGTAAATAGTGTGTTCAAGAATCCTCAAAACACAAAATGTATCTCATGAACATTTTTCACTTCAAAAGCTTTCTTTGTTAAACACATTTCATTTTGAAAGCTCACTTTTATAAATACATGTATATCCATGCTCAATGTCAATGCTCACATTCATAAATATATGTCTTTCATATTTCATATCAAATATTATTTGACATAACATAAACATATTTTTAAGCACATTTACAAAATTATACATAAACAATTACTATATTTATTATGATTTCAATAAAAGTCTAGTATACTTACCTCTTAGCACTTTCGGGTACAAGGTTTAATTCTCCTTAACCTATCAATGAAGATTAATCCTTTCATAAGCCTTAACATTCACACAAAACACTTTAAATAGCTTACAAAATTACACATATTGCACTTATCACATCGAATTGGTCTAATTACTTGGTTTCTCAAAACTTGTCATTCTGACCGCTTACACTTAACAAATTTTCTTATACTTCAAATGATGTCTAATTACTCAAAAATAAGAATATATCATTCTTGACTCATATATCCTTCTTATATATGAATATTATATCATAATTACTACATAATCCATCCCATAAACATTATTAAATCCAACTATTATCCTGACATGATCAAGATATTTACTGAACAGTATTCAATCTCTCAATTTTATAAAATCATATACTAACTCAAAAATTATAAAACTATCACAAATTTACTCTTAACACATATCTCAATTCATGATAAATATTTCACTTCAAAATCACTGCCAAAAATATTTTAAAACTATTTTATTCTATTACATAGTTTTAAAAAATATGTTAATCAAATACTGAAATGAGCTGATACAATTTAAAAAATTATAACAATTTAACCACATTAATCAAAATTCACAATTTTGAATATATCATATTAGACATATAAATTTATCATATTCCAGAAATTCGTACTTTTTTAAGATCATTCAGCAGATCAAAAATTATTTGTCACTGTATTATACTGTTAACAAAGGAAATTTCTAGAATTTCAGGGTCATTTTGGTAAATTTACTACAAATCAATTTCTGGAATTTTCAATCGATTCAAAGTCTCAAATGATTCTAGATATGTCTAATTTCATATACTCATAATAGAACACCAGAATTGAAGCACAACAATTTATAAAAGTTCTGGATTAAGAGACTATCAAGTAGAAATTCTGTAATTCATCATGATTTATCAAGCTATCTACATAAATCATCATCAATTCTCACAATATCTTACAAAATTCACATAAAATCCTTAATTGTAAATATTTTCAGAAATCAAAACTTAAAGGAATTAACTTAATTAACACCAATAAATTGAGAAATAGTTATGATATACCTCTTAAAATCTAAAATTCCAATTTCTTCTTCTTCTTCTCTTTCTCTCCCCTCTATTTCTCTCTTTTCTCTCTCTAAAGGGGTGGCTCGACCCAAAATGAGTAAATTATGGTTTAAAATGTGTATTTTTATATTAAGAGGCTAACTTTTAGTATTTACAAATTAACCTCTAAAACTTTTAAAGTATTACAATTTGGTCCTTAAAATAAATCTAAAGTCTTGCAAATAAACCCAATACTAATAGTATATCCTTAATATATACAAAAAATACTAATAACAATACAAAAATTAAGTATCATCTATATATAAATAAAATATGAATATTATACATATATATAAATATTTATTCTTTTCAGTGTTGGATAAGTGGTTACTACAATTCAGATAGTTAAGAAGGCCGAGAAGAAAGCTGAAGAGAAGGCGTTTGTGGATCGTTTAGAGCTCTACTTGATGTTTGAAGTGTAGGAGCTTAGGGACTAAAGTATGGTCGTCAAGCAGAAGATGAAAGAGTTAGAAAGTCTACCAATATAAGAGAGGAGGAAGTGGAAAGAATGGCCTGCTCGCTTAACCTGGGCCAACAAGTCCTGGAGCTTCGCCTAAGAAAAAGTGAACTTAAGAAGTAGCTGAAGTTGAAGGATGCCTTTGTTCCAAATGCTGAAATTGATGTCAAAGCAGTTGACTCTGCCACTGTCGATTTTTGCTCAATTATAGAAAATATATAAATGGCCAACAGAGCCTCCCTCTTGTAAATCTTTTAAATTAATGAAGTTTCATTATTTGAAATCATCTCATTTGCTTTTGGGTCTGTTTAGATTTTTTACGACTAACTTTAAAATACAACTCATTTCATGCAATTGACTAGTTTATAATGCTTATAAATCGAAAACATTTGCTCGATCTTTTCATTAATTTGATCAATGTTTAACATAAGATCGACCTAATGACATCGACCACTTAGTTATAATTAAACCGCGTAAAATGCATTGGCTTTATCAAAATTACAAAAAGTCTACAACAATTTGTGAATCGACCTAATTCTTAACACATTTGGAGCTCTATATTGAGTTTTTTTTAGAAGTGTGCTTTAAATTTGGATCGGTATTGCGATTTACTAAAAACCTGTCTTATTGATTCCTTTCCATATACTCGACTGATAAGCTTTCAAATATTTACCATTAATCGACTTGGTATGTATTTCTCCATCTAACTTGCTAAATAAATATGCCATATTACTGAGGATTTCAACCACTTTGAATGGTTCTTCCTAATTGGCACTAAACTTTTCAAGATCATTCTGCTTTGATCCTATTGGGGGGACTACCTTCCAAACAAGGTCGTCCTTGATAAAGGTTGTAATCCTGATCTTTTTGTTATAAGCCCTCTACACATTCTTCTTGTGAATCTCAAGGCCATTTAGAGCTTCAAGATGATGTTCATCTAATTCATTCATTTCTTTAACCATGGCATCCTAGTATTGCTGATGGTCTAGGTTACTATGGTATTGCCTCTTTAACGAGCTTCCAGCCAGTTTGATTGAGACCATAGCCTCATGCTCATAAACTAACTGATAAGGTGAAGTACTAGTAACCGTTTATAGGCTGACTTTGTTTGCTCATAACACTTCTTGGAACGTCTCATGCCATGACCTGAGACTATAAAAAATTGACTTTTTCAATCCCTGGATGATGGATTTGTTTGTTGACTCAGCTTGACCATTCGACTACACATAGTAAGGTGTACTATGAATTAGCTTGAAACCAGATTCTTTTAAAAAATCGACCATCTCTTCCTAGTAAAGACCGTTCCTTAATCAGTTGTAATTGACTCGGGCAACTCATGTCTATAAATGATGTTTTTCTTGATAAATTTAATAACCAATTATTGATTGACCGTCTTCAATGGTACGGCTTCTACCTATTTTGTAAAGTAGTCGGTTGCCACAAGAATAAACGCATGTTGTTTGGATGACAGTGGGTATATTTTCTCAATTATGTCTATATCCACCCTCTAAATAGCCAAGGTTTTATCACAATGTGTATTTCCTATGCTGGGATAATTTGAATTGACCCGTGCTTCCGATATTCTTCGCAACCCTTTGCATAGTCATGACAATCCTGTCCCTTAGTTGGCCACCAAAATTCATTCTTTAAAATCGCTTTTATTATTAGTTGCCCGTTGAGGTGGGCCCGTGTTAAACCTTCATGAGATTCGGCCATTACAAGTATCCATTCTTTCAGACTGATACATCTCAGTAGTTATCCTAAAGACGCGCTTCTAAATAATTTTTCTAAGAAAAGAATAAATTTTGGAGCGATAATTTTGATTTTGTGGTTGGCCTGTATGTTTGGGTTCTTTATATAAGCAATCAAATCATTTCTCTAGTCAGTGCCTAAATAGACCTACAAAGTAGGCAAATGATTGGGTCGTCCTAGAGTATATAGACAAGATTGTGGTCTGTGGATCAAAGAAATTTTTGCGATTGCTTGTCTGAACCCTGATGTCCTTTAGGCAAGATCGTTGGCTTCTGAGTTACTTGTTCTTATCGAGTATTCGATTAATGCAGAGTTGAAGCCTTGGATGAGGTATTTTGCCTTACAATATGGGACTAATAAATCAGACTCATAGTTATATTCTCTCATCTATTTGATTACTAACAATGAATCTCCCTTGACTTCAATATCTTTGAGACCTATTTCAATAAGCACCTCTAGCCCAATGATTAATGCCTCATACTGGGCTTGATTATTAGTGTATAGAAAATTCAAAAAGAATAACATCTTCATTTTTATTCCTGTGGGAGATATTAGGATGATTTCTCCGGTGGCCTAGCTAGACTTTGAGCCATCAAACCTAACTTGCCAATTTGTACTAAGTGTACCGACTTTATGATCAATTATTTTCGTGTATAGTGTGGGATGATCAGCAAAGAAATTTGCTAAAGCCTGTCATTTCACTACTTTCTATGGAACATATTTCATATTGAACTTTGATAACGCGATCACCCACTTACTCAGCCGATTTCTCATGAACCACCTTGACAGAAGGGACTTTATGATCTCTGTCTAGCTTATTATATGCACCATTGTAGGTAACAAGTAGTATCTCAATTTGGTGCATGAGATGTACAAAGCCAATTACAGTTTTTCAATTGTCGTATATCTCTTTTCTACATCATTTAGCACTAGGCTGAGGTAATATACGACCTTCTCAACAATATCTTGTTCTTGTACCAACATGCTATCGATATATAAAGAAGAAGAGGTCATCCTGGTCTAGGTGGTACAATGATTGGTGGGCTTGTCAGGTACTTCTTGATTGTTTTCAAAGATATTCTAATGGTGAATGACTCACTTGAATTTTTATCTATTTTTTAGTTTTAGTAGGGGAGACCAAGCATGAAGCAGTTCGGTTGAGTTTGAAATAAATCGCCTCAGAAAATTTATTTTATCGTTCAACTGCTGTAGTTCTTGGTGCAAGAGCATCTAATATCGCCCTAGTTTTATTATGATCTATCTCCACCCTTCGTCGGTGTATCACGAATACAAGAAAGCGATCAGTTGAGACATTAAATGCACATGTCAAAGGGTTTATTTTAAACTGGTGTAATCGCATTCTTTGAAAGGCCGTCTGTAAGTCAGTCAAGTGTTGATAATCTGATGTTAATTTAATCCCTACATTATCGATGTAGCCTTCTAAAAATCGATTGATCATGTCAAGAAAGATTGCATTTATAGTGCACTGATGGGTTTCCCCAGCATTCTTTAGATTAAATGGCATTATTACCCATTCATAAGTACTAATCGCCCCAGGGCATCTAAATGCTATTCTACTAACATCGGCTTTCTTAGAGCCAGCGTTGGTGTATCAAGAATCCAAGAAAGTGATCGGATGAGACATTGAATGAGCATTTCAAAAAGTTCATTTTAAACTGGTGTAATTATATTCTTTGAAAAGCTGTTTGTAAGTCGATCAAGTGTTGATAATCTGATATTGATTTAATCATTACATCATCTATGTAGACTTTTAAAAATTGATTTATCATGTCATGAAAGATTACATTTATAGCGCGTTAATGGGTTTCCCTAGCATTCTTTAGACTAAATGGCATTATTACCCATTCATAAGTACCAACCGCCCCAGGGCATCTGAATGCTGTTTTACTGACGTTGAATTTCTTGGACCCTCCGTTGATGTATCAAGAATCCAAGAAAGTGATCGGCTGAGACATTGAATGAGCATTTCAAAGGGTTCATTTTAAACTGGTGTAATTATATTCTTTGAAAGGCTGTCTGTAAGTCGGTCAAGTGTTGATAATCTGATATTGATTTAATCACTACATCATCGATGTAGACTTCTAAAAATCGATTGATCATGTCATGGAAGATTGCATTTATAACGCGCTGATGGGTTTCCCTAGCATTGTTTTAGACTAAATGGCATTATTACCCATTCATAAGTACCAATCGCCCTAAGGCATTTGAATATTATTTTACTGATGTCGACTTTCTTGGTGAATATTTGGTTGTAATTCGAGTGCCAATCCAAAATGTTGAGTCTTCGGTGGCAAGCTATTGAATCGACTAATATATCAACTATTGGCATCAGGTATTCATCTTTTAGGGTCTCCAGATTAAGATTATAATTACAAAAGTCTATGCAAAGTCTCAATTCGCCATTTTTCTTGATCACATGGACGATATTGGACAACTATTCAACGTAATTAGCTGGCTTAATGAATCCTATATTGAGCAACATTTTTATTTTTGCTATCTTATCTTCTAATTCTTTGGACATGCTCCTCATATGCTGCTTATATGGTCAAAATCCATCTTTGATTAGCAAGTTGTGCTGGTCCAAGTCCCTATTAAGACCAGGCATTTCAGTATAGCTCTATGTAAAGCAATCTTTGTACTATTTAAGGATTGCTAATAACCTATTCTCTCAATTTGCTTTGGGGGTTGTGACCATCTAATTTAGCCAGAGTTGGTTTTAATTCTTGGCTGATTTGAGGATCTAGTACCTCATCTTCATAGATGGATTCGGTTGAAATAGAAGTGTACTTTTAAATGTTCATAAAAAAAATAGATTAAAGGTCGGTCTGTTTTAACTGTTGTGGGGTGAGCTAGATCACCCTTGAGAATATTGGTGTCATGTTTGACCATGACTGAGTTATGACGGTCTGGATCGCACTATTTTAATAAAGCCACTATGAAGGTCAGATCGTATAGTGCAACAGATGCTATTTGCTTATCGCCTTAAATAGTCTGGGATCGACGTGAACTATCTCGACCACCCATTTAGTTGCCATCTAAAAATTATCTGGTGTATACTAGATGGCAGTGTTTTATACAAATGAATCCAATCTCACCCCAGATCCATTATCAATCATGATTCTTTTCTATGGGACTTCGTTTAGGTCGGCCTTTACGTATAATGGCCGGATATGTTTGGTCATATTATTGATTGGATGAGGAAGCGTCAATGGTGCTGGCTCATCCAGCTCATCTCTAATATGGCATATATCGACTACATTACCATCTAGAGTAGGTGATTGCCTTGGTTTTGATTGGAATGATTCAGGCAACATAACCACCATATTAACATTCTATTTATGGGGTTCTTCTATTGCTCGTTGGTAAGACCGATCTTTATGAGCACTATCATCAAGACTGTCAAGGTCGGCCAAAACCTTGTTGTTAAGCTTGAGTTGGTCTCTTTTTCTACCGATTGGTACCTAAATTTTCTTTTGGGTTTGATCACCCCTCTTGGTCAATCTAAAAGGCCGTTAATCCTCTGAAGCCTTATTTCTATAAAAGTTTTTGTTGATGCTTTCAATCTTTCATAGAGTCTCAAAATCTTGACCCTTTCTTTAGCTCTAGGCTGCCTGTTTAAGATGCTTGAGTTGTTCGCGTCTTTGATACCTCATTTTCTGAGTCTTGGTTGGCCTAGATTGAGAAGGAATGCGTTCTCCTAAATGATTGAAGACACTTCGTCTTGGCTTGTTGACTTCCTATTGGCCAATGGCATTAAGCCTTTGCCTAAAAGTTTACAAAGGCCGTTGATGGGTATTTGCATCCTTCAGGTTGCCAGGGACCTTCTAGTATGTAGTCAAACACTAAGGGCAAGTGAGACAAGCCTTCTTTAAAGTCAGTTATTTCTCTAAGGTTGGCTCTAATGTGACCAGTCTATCAATTTTTGTTGCTTTAGTGGCCAAATCACTTATTTGGATCTTGATTCTCGACTTGTCTAGCATCCAAATAGCTATTGTTGATCCCTCTCTTAATATTTTTCTCTTGGTATGAATGATCGAGTTTACTCCCATTGTAGGGAAGAGGTCTATTTTGACCAAGGGAGTATTCCCTTTAAAGTTAAAAAAAAGTCGGATCATCAATTAAACACTGACTCTCGTTCCTAAAGACAACATAGTTATTCGTACTATGTCGCCAGAAATTGTGCTACTTATATTAGTCCTTTTCTGCTCTCTAATTAATTAGGAGGATGATGTGGCCCCCAGATAGCTTGATCTATTTGTCTTTCAATAGCTAGTCAAAGATTTAATTGGCTTTTCGTAAATCAAAAGAATATTCTTTTGCGATCCAGGTATTTGTGCTGAACTTTATTTTTCTTTGCTGGTGTTACTTTTTTTATAGCATTGGGTACTCATACGGCCCAACTTTAAGAACCTCATATTGGAACACTTCTTCATTAGAGCCAGACTCCTCTGATTCAGTTTTTGAATCAACTTGGACAACTGCGATCTCCATTTGATTCTTATATTAAGTCCCTTTTAAAGATGCCATTTTTTAATTGTTTTCCATTAGAAGTCTCTCATAGCTAACGGTTCGAATTACCAACTCATATAGATCATAAAAACGGTGTCCTTCGAAGTGCTATCTCATTGTAAATGACATTCTTCGGATACTATGGGTACGAAGTTGGACTCCAATATCTGCGTTTGGCACTGTGTCCGAAGTTTTCTAAATTGGCTTTTGTACTTTGAAACTGACTCGCCTAGCATCTCGGAAACTCTAGCCAAGTTTGCTAAAGTGACCTCTGGAGGTGGCCTATAGAACTTGGCATGAAACTTGTTCTCCTTCTGCTTCCAGTTAGCGAGCGATTCAGGAACCAGGTTAATGTACCAAGTGAAAGCCATTTTTGTGAGAGAATTATCGAACAACCTTAGTTTCCAAAATGAGGATGAGTTGGCCTTACCGCATTTTACAATGAACCTGAAAATGTGCTCAAAAGTGGTGATGTTCTCTCTATCCAAAAATAAAAAATAAAAAAATTTGGGGTCTTGTATCCCTTCAGAAAAGGGAACAATGTATCTATACTATAGGGGTAGGGCTTCTTGTACGAAGAACACACCATAGGTCTCAAGTCAACCCCCATGTTTTGCAATGCTTAGGCAAGCATATTTTGGTCTATTTTAGGTTGCCCATTACTGCTGGAGGGTTGCACTGGTTCTAAAGACCCAAATTGAATCGGCCTGAACTGGCTTTGGCCGACTTAGTCTTGATTCTGGGGGATAGACTGTTATAAACTCCCTAAATTAATCATATTGCCAGTTTCGTTGTAACTTAAGATTTGTCCAGACTGGCTGTAGACATGAGAATTAAAAGACCTAACTCATTCAAGTTGTCTCAAAAGGTTGACAGAACTATATTGTGGGTCGGCCTAATGATTTTGTCTACGACAAGGCTCTTGTAACTTAGGGTTTGATCTACCTAGTAGTAAATTTGTTAACTCAGTTTAATTCTAACTCATTGTCTCAAGATTCTTGAGTATATTTCAACTAATACTTTGATTATCTTCAATCAGAGGCTGAAACATCGTGACCATTTGGTTAGTCAACATAGTGTCGAGTTGTTGATTTTCTTGGCCGATCTAGAAGACCAGCCCTTGGATGTTGGCTGTAGAAAATGGTCTAGGGTATGTAAGCGTATTACAATGAATCTCTTCTAGCTATTGATTCAGTAAATCCTCCTTGGCATAGGCCAAACTCGCCATTTCATACTCAGATTCGACTAGGTCTATTAGCTGTGGTGGATTGGTTGCGGGTGACTCAACACTATACTTTTAAATACAATTTTTGGCCATCTATCTAGTTGTTATTATCATACAAAGATGACGTCCCATCAAAAGTGCCAAAAAGATGCTCGGGTTCTAAAAAAAATGTTCGTGTATGATCTCATATCCGGTTAGACAAAGGTCACCCCGAATTCGATAGAAACCGAGACTAAGGGTTTTTACCAACAAGTGAGGTATATTACTAAACTTGGACTAGAATATAGTATGTGAGATCTATTGTGAGACTTGGGCTATCATGCAGTGAATGTGTCATAGAGCTTGAGTTTTTCGCAAAGGAAGATAAGCGAAGCTCTATCAATAGGACTGCGGAACTTTTAACAAGTAAGAACGCAAAATCTTGAGTTGAATGCTATTTATGAGAAAATGGATAAAAAGTTAAGAAATTTGTATAAATTATGTGTATTGAATTGCTGATAATCCAAATAATAAGAAATCAAGTTTATTTATAAGTTGTAAAACCCTATAAAAAAAATTTAGTTTTACAAAAAAAAAAATCTTAATTCAACAAAACTTTTCATTATATACAAATTTTTAAATAAGTTACAATACACAATTACACCTAAATTTTTAAAATAAAAAATCCTATAAAATACTTTTTGAACGACGTCAATAAATTGATAACGTGCAAATTATATGCATATTTTACTAAATGTGAAACCACATGATATTTTTGGTTAAGGAAACACAACATTTAAACAACAGCAAAATTGCACCTACAACCCAAAGTGTTTCTTTTTTTTTTTTTTTATGTCAATGATGATGGTGTAGAAAAATTATAATTGTATGTGTGCGATAAGGTAACGGTTTTATCTTAAAAATCATCATTGTTTCTCTATTTTCGTTAATATTAAATGTTGTCACCCTATGTCCACCTATTTAAGGTGAAAGGCAATAACAGTGACGTTTTGAAAACTGTCAGTAATGATGTCATTTCAACCATCACTATTAACCCCTTTTGTAGTGGTGAAAATTGCAAAAATTAAGCACCCCCTATTAATTCGAAAGAAGAAACATATGTTATTTTGGGGAGATTATTAGGTATTTATGGTAAAAGAAAGTGTGCGACAATAAATAATTAATGTGGTGTATTTGTCTTGGTAAACAGAAGAATTTAAAGATTTTCTTATCTCCAAAGAGACTAGAATCAAAGTTAAAACTTAGAAAGGGGGGGTAAATGGTTTATTCTTGCATTTTTTGAAGTTGAAGAAAATGGATCCAAGTGAAAAGTTTAGGTTAAATGTGATAAAAGAAAATAGGAAGGAACTCAAACTTTGCTAACTGTTCATACATTGGTTCCAAGGTTAAAGAAGGTAGAAAAATGTAGATTCCATTACGTGGCACCAAGGAGAAAAGTAGTGCATGCAGAGTGGGTGAAACTAGAGTGGAATCTGGAGTTTTTTTTATAAAAGAAATCCGTTGACCAAGTGAATAAGGTTGGATTCCTTCTCGGTGTTGAGCAGTGGAAATCCTCAAACAAGTCACCACTTGAATTATGCTTGCTATTTATAAATGAGTCGCTTAAACACATCGTAGTGATGGTGATGCAAAATCTAGAGGAACTCCTCTCCCACCTTTCATATCATAGCTATATAATAATAACATAGAGAATTTATAAACCAAAAAACTATAGCTAAACAAGGTCCCATTATTTTGCATACTACCGCATTAGTTTGCTCGAGGCCTAATTGTGATTAATATATATCATTGCAAACATTTTTTTTTTCCATTGATTTGATGTCTCCCATTATCTACTTTTGGTTTTATTTTAACCATACAACATACAAATATAGGAACCCTACACGATTAGAGATTCATAATTTAAAATTACCATCAATTATTAGATATCTTAAATTCTTAATTATTAATTTTTTATCATACAATTTATGGATTAACATTTTAGTGAAATAAAATTTTTACTATTAGAGGATGAAAAAATATCTTTTAAAGTAAAACATAAATTTTCTTTAAAAATTATTATATCCTTATTAAAGACTCTTGCACAATCAATTATTGGTTTTTATTGAGAATTTATAGTAAAATTTAACAAAATGTTTTTATATAAATTTTTTTATCTTCTATTGAATCTTTATCAATATATGATTTGGGTGTATAATTAAAAATAAAAATCAAGAAGATACTTTAAATCCATGCTTAGTTTTATTCTACTAAACTATTCCAAACCAAATCTTTTATATCATAATGAGTAGAAGAGTAGGAGTCCAATTTTGTTTCTATAAAAGAAAAGTACAAAGAGTAGTATTTTTGCATGTCTCTTTTCTTTTCTATCTCTTCCTTTTATAATACTTCAACTAAAATAAAACTCTTTTATTTTAATTGAATAAATAATTAATAATATTTTTATTAATTAATTATTTAAAAAATTATCTTCCTAAAACTAGAGAATAAAATTGTGAACCAAAGAGAGTTTTGAATGTTATTATTTGGATGTTATTAGACTTTTAATTTTGACTTTTTAAAATCTTATCAAAATTAATATTTATAAAAAAATTTACAGAAAAAATCTCTCCTTTAAGATACACATTTAATATAGAGCAATTCCTCTATGTTGAACATGTTCCGTTCCTGCAAAAAGAGAAAAATTCTTTTAGATTATAAAAAATTATCCAATAACTCTCTTTGATAATTTCATAAATTATTTTTGAGTTTTATCTATTTAATTTGAAAATTAAATATTATATTTAGATAAGATATTATATCTGAAATTAATTAATTATATTTAAATATAAAAAATACATATTTAAAAACTATTTTCTAGACATGATATCTGTGAAATAAAATTAATTCTTTTAATTATTCACTGTAATAAATTAAGAGGTGGTATTGAGGATTTACAAATTTACAATTTCAAAATTCAATAAATTTTGGACAATTAATTCATCTAATTTATTACTTCTAGTGTTATTCTACTAAAAGATTAAATTACATTTTTGAAATTGCAAATATAATTTACTTAGAAAACTTAGAGCAGTCCATTGATTTAATCACTACATGCAATTCAACCCTCCATAGATAGTTCATAATTAGAATTAGGTCAAATTATATTTTACCCCTCTAATTATTTTTTTTTTCTTAAGTACATTTAATTCACTAATAAATAGTTAATTTATAAATTTGTTATAAATTAAATACTCTAACCATTCAGTTCTAGAAATAACACTTAAAAAAACTTTTTTTAACTTCTGTTAGGAAGAAATAGATTCTATATCTGTAAATTACTTTTTCAATTACTTATCGCACCGTACCACTAAAATGCAAAGTTTTAGCATATTTTCAAATAAACCATAATGAGTATTTCAAATGATATAATGATATAAATAAAAATTTATAATCGCTTAGAATTAAGGTTGATCTACATATGATCATTAGTAGACGTTATTTGAATTTTAATTAATATATTTTTTCATAAAAATTTAAACTATGTCAGTCTAGTTCTACATAATCATATTATATAAAGTACATCTATTATAATATCGGTACATTAGTGATCTGAATAAAATTATCACATTCTTAATTCTGTGAACCACATTAATAATTTTTAATTAAAGATCCCAAAATTTAATTAATTTACTACGAACTTTTTTCTATTTATTATTCATAACCTTAATTCTCTTATATATAATGATTATATATCAAGATTATGGTCAAATAAATTCAAATTTTTTTTTATATTTACGTCATAATATTATAAATATTTTTTAAATATATAAAATTATAACTTTATTTATTTTACAATAATAGTATAAGTACATACTTTTTTAAGACACCATTCCTGACATCAATATGAAAAATAAATTGCAAAGGATAATGTATCTTTTCACAAATTATAAATCTACTTCCAAATATATTTACTGATTCAATAAAGTAACTAGGTCTTACATGTTAGATACTAATATTCTAGCTTGGGAGATTGCTCCTATAGAACACTGTAGTTATAAAGCAGCAAATGTGGAATTTGTTGCACACTAAAATTATGGTACACACATGGTTAAAAAGATCATGTTTCATGAAAAAAGTCAAAAGAAATATCATAATTCTATTGAAAATAATGCTTGAGTGATAGATTCTTATTCTCAAAATCATTAACTTTATAAGAGCTCACACCTCTTGAAGAGATGTATATCCCTGACGATACAAATGTTCGTGAAAAAGTTCCATATTAGACACACATTAGGCCTAAAAGGCCAACATCTATACAGCCAAATAATTTAGATATGAACAAAAGTCTACAAATTATTCTTATGTAAGAGAAACGTAGAATAGTAATAACTGAAAGTATATTTTTATTTATAATAACTATTAAAATTATGGGTAATAATTTTGAATTACAAACTATTAATGAATATAAATAAAGACTTGATTAAATTTAATAAAAAAATACAATTCAAATAAAATTGATTTTTTTAATCAAATTTAAAATATTTAAATTTATAGTCTAAATACTTAGAGATGTCAAATCCATTTGTATGAGTGGATTTACTTTTTTATTTTTTATTTGTAGAGAATCATAATGGAAATAACAAGATTATTATATAAAAGACTTGTTGCCCAATGCGGGATACTTATTTATACTTATTTGATCACGGTAAAGCCAATTTGCAGACAATATATGTTTTTACTTGTAATAATAAAACAATTCCATGGAGCTCTATAAAGTAGACTAGCCACAACATCCTCCGTCACTCTAAAATTCTTACATTACTGATTGCAGTCTCCCATCCATCATATAAAAAACTCATATAAGCTATCTTTAATTACAAACATCGTAACAACAATATATGAAGATAATATTATATGTATTACCTAAATTATATATAAATATATTAAAAGAGATAAAATATGTAATATCTCACTAAAATTCTTCTACACTCTTGAGCTCAAATAAACAAATGAGATTGATGTTAAGCATATAAGCTCTACGATTATTTGTGTATTTAATCACTAAAATTTTTTCATGTAAAAATTTTTAAGTTGATATATAATATTTGTATACATCTACTCATCAAATTATCAATGATTGTTCTATATTATTGTTAGAGGGGAACATGCCATTAGAGGATTAGATTTTTGAAAAATATTTCTATGACAACTACAATAGATAATTTTCAATGGTATATTTCATCTTATTGTATTTTTTATTTGTAAGGAATTTAACAAGGAGTTACATGTCTAACACCACTTTATATTTTATCATTTTTTTTTGGGTTTAAGTTCTTATCCTATTGGATTTTTTCTTAACAAACTGAAACATAATTGTTTTAAGATAGTGGATATCTAAAGGGAAGTATTGTTATGCATATGAATCTTCACACCATTAAGTGGATTACATATGGCATGAGTTTATCGTGTGAAGTACACGAGGCATATGTTTTGGGAATATGAAGAGCTTTCATCAAATCTTTCTCTTAAAATGGCATCTCGTGGTTGGTTCATATTTTGGCAAGTTCTTATGTGATGGCATCAACAATACCCACCGCTTATTGGCCATTATAAATATATAAAGACCCCATGTAATCTTGCAATTTTACATAACTGAAATGAGTTTCATTCAACTCCTATTTTTGTTTGTTTCTATTACACTAATTAATAACACAAAACTGTATTAGTAATCTGCCAAATATATTCTAAAATCAACTGAGAGATATTAATTGAAAGAATGACACCCTTTTACAAAGGAAGAGCGTTTCTTAAATAATTAAGGCAAAATAATTTCTTTAACTAGCTCTTGTTTGAAAAAAAATCAGAAACTAGATGAGGGGAAATCTCCTACTGACAGTTCCTAAAAAATGCAAGGTGTTAAAATACTTGTGCTTATAAGGATATGCTTCCCATTACTCATAATGCTCCCACATCCATGAATTCTTATTTTGAATTTGATCCACTTGAAGTCCCAACATCTAAGGTCAAGGTCCAAAATCAACTCTTGTGGTGACCACCATATTGTTTCATTCTCGGAAGCTAGTAAAGAAGTAAGAAAATTCAATGTGTTCATTTGAGCTACAGTATGGTTGGGTCCTTTTGTTTAGAAGTCTTATCGTTAGTGATTTTGATGGCACAAAATTAGGCTGACAGCTACAAGGACTTACTCCAAGAGTAGGAATTTGGGCACCAAACATTCTTGAAGCTTATTTTGGGCATTACATGATAGAAGAAACTTTGTAGGGAGGTGATACAGAAGTGTGTCAATCGACGTTGAGAAATTTTTTTACTACTGTTAACAAAAAAAAGTACTCCACCATTGAGTTTTCCTAAGCAGTATGCAAAGATCTCCCTCGTCAATAATTAGGGTAAGTTCTTGGTATTGTTATAGATTTTTTTCTCGATGGACTTCTAAAATTAACTTGTATTATTATGCAGGCGAAGCAAGACATGTCTTACTTCATGATAACATTTAATATAAATAGGAATAATTAGCTATCATAAGTAACTAGGCTAAAAATTTGAGTTGGAATGAATGAAGGTCCCTAGGGAGAATTTAAAGAAATATAAAGATTATTTAGAGGAAAAAGCTAAATTGTTGCAAGAAATCGAGGATAATGGAATGTAACTTGTTGACAGAAGTGCTTCACACAAGTATGATGTTACAGTAACAAGTAAAAGAAAATTAAAAAAATAAGAAAGAAGAAAGCACACAATAATTTACTCAATTAAGCAATTGTCTGTATTTACGGTAGATTAATGTCCTTGCTTCTTTTTGTTAAATCAATGAAAATTCACAAAAACCACTTTTATAAAAATTACAAAGAACTCTCTCTCTCTCTCTCTCTCTCTCTCTTTAAGGATTATGATTGATCTCTCAATTATCTAATAATGATATTCTACATAGATCCTATGTTAACCTAATATGAGTTAAAACAATATAAAGTGTTTGAAACAACTTAAGAATCCTTAAAACTTAGGACAGATTGCACTAATGCTGCAGTGCTAGCTTTTGGATGCCGCAGCACTACAATATTAGGTGCTAGTGCTACAGCATTAGATTCTGAGTGTTGTGGTGCCACACATTCTAGAATTATCGCCACAGTGCCGATTTCTGAGCATTGTAGCGTCACGCACTCTAGAATTGAGGCTGTGGCAGTGGCTTTTCTAGGACTATGGTGTTCATTCTTTACTTTATGTTTCCTCACTCTTTGCATTTTCACACCTTCACCACATGTCCCCTTTTCATTTTCTTGACTCCAAATAATTTTTTTTTCATGATTTTTAATAATTATTTTCAAAAATTCCCTTCTTCATGATTTTTAATAATCATTTACAACTTAAAATTTGAAACCCAAAATCAAAACTTTTACACTATAAATATACAAACTCAAAAATTAAACAAAAAAATTGCCTTACCAGATCAATAAGATGCACATTCCTCATCTGACAGAAACCCTTTATATATAAAAGCCCTGGAAAATTAAAAAAAAAAAGCACCAAAAATTTCAATACAAATAAAATACCCCACTTGGAAAAAAGAAAAAAAAACTAATTTTGCTAAATTAAATCAAAATAATAGAAATAAAACAACACCCACCTAGTACTCTATGAAAGCTGAGAGACATGTTGGATCAAAAGTGTTATTTCTCTTCAACTTTAGCATTGATCCCTTTTTAATAATAAAAAAAAGAAAGAAAAGAAAGAAAGAAAGAAAGAAATAGCCAAAACACAAATACAAGTGAATCAAAAGAGATCAAATATTATTTATGTAAAAAACATTAAAGAAAAATTACTATATTGATAAAGAGTAGGATACTTTTCTTTGTTAATGAGCCAACTCAGAATTTTCATCCTTTTTAATAATAAAAAAAAAAGAAAGAAAGAAAGAAATACCCAAAACACATCCACAAGTAAATCAAAAGAGATCAAATGTTATTTATGTAAAAAAATAAAGAAAAAATTACTATATTGAAAAAGAATAGAGTACTTTTCTTTGTTAATGAGCCAACCCAGAACATTCACAGTGTCAGAGAGTGTTAGGATCCTACATCGATTAAGTATAGGATTAGTTGATGGTTTATTAACCCTTAGGTATCCTCCCCTTAACAGTTAACTTTTAAGGGTGAGTTCTACCTAGGAGTTTATAACAATGATATTAGAGCAATTCAATCCTCTAATGTTGGCCCTCGCCACAATTGGTCCCGGTTATGTGTTAGCACTAGCTGGGGTTGAACCACCATAGATGTTAGTTATGAAGGAGGGTGATTTGTTAGGATCCCACATCGATTAAGTGTGGGATTACCTGGTGGTTTATTAACCTTTAGACACCCTCCATTTTATAGCTAGTTTTTAATGGTCAGTTCTACCCAATGGTCCGTAACAAAGAAATCAAGGGAAACAAGAAGGAAAATGAGAGAAGATTTAGCGTTTGAGTCTATTCAATTACAATTAAATTTAGGAATTTTTAATTTCTTTTTGGGATAAGGACAAATTTGTCCTTCGAATTTAGTCCATTACCCAATTGTATCCCTAAAGTTTTAAATTACCCAATTTTGTTCCTTTTCAATTTTTAATTTCTTTTTGGGATAAGGACAATTTTGTCCTTTGAATTTAGTCCATTACCCAATTTTATCCATAAAGTTTTAAATTATCCAATTTTGTTCCTCTTCATTAGTTTCCATTTAAGTTCATAATAAAAGAGTAAAAGTGTAACTTAACAGAAGTGTAACACGTAAGATGTTCTATCATAGGCACGTGTTAAATAATTTATGGAGAAACTATTAAAAAAATTATTTTTTTCGCACTAGAAGAACAAAGCCCTTCATTTTCCACCATCATAATATCATACTCTTTATTCAAAATAGCCCCCTTCGAAAACCATCTTCGAAAATCACTGTAAAATCCACTAAAACCCTATGAAAACCACTATCGGCAGAAAAAAGCAAAGACAGACCACCCTTTGACAATGAAGAAAATTACGAGTAGCCACAATTAAATGGCCATTTCCCCAATTTCCATTATGAGTAAATTGAATTGTAATCGCTAAACTAGATTATGCAAAGTATTTTGTTTTTAACACATTGTTGTCTCTTATATGGTTTGTAGGTTTTATGTGTTCAATACTATTTGTTAGTTGGAAGTTTTATAGGTTTTGAATTTTATTCATGATTTTGGTTTTTTGTTTTCCAGTGTTTTAAATTTTTCAGTTCATTTTCGTGGATTTATAAGTCATTTATGTATTGAAAAAAAATCCTAGGGTTTTTTAGGTTGAGTATAGGTACTGCATATTTTTAAGGTTTATTGGTTGTAATGAAGATTATTTGTATTAGTGTCAGTATTTGGAATGGTAATATAGTTATCATGTAACGAGAGTGCTAGATTTTATGGGTTTTCTGGGTTGTTAGTATTTGTATGTGATCATTTTGTGTTTTGTCATGGGATCTTGGTCATTGGTTTAATGTTGGTGGTGCAATATGCTAAAAATGTTTTCATCAATATGGTTGCAAATGGAAACTGATGAGGAATATGGTATAATCATTTTGAGAGTTTTGGGATGCAAATAATATAAGAACTATACAGACAGTGACTATTCTAGTCTAATTGAATGAGGGGATATTTGAAAGACCTCTGTTTTTGGGAGGTAAGTTTAGGGTCACTACCACTATTCCTTGGATAAGGGAAGAAGTTGAATTGAAAGATGATATAGGGCTTATGAAATTAGTGAATAAGTTCTTGAAAAGGAAAGGGCATTACATGGATGTTGATTTGGAGGTATCACCATTGAAGTTAGTGAGTTCCCTATGTTATAAATGAGACGGATTGACCAGTGTTGATGGTGGACCTAGGCTAAGAATAAAGAGAAAATTATTCTTTGATCCTGCCACTGACCCAAAGCTAAGCCCAACCACAACTACAGCTACAACCACTACTACTGCCTCTTCATCTGCTTTAGCCACTGTTAGTGCCTTTGCCTTAACCTTTGCCTTTGCCCCAGCCCTAGCCTTTGGCTCTGCCCTTAACCTAGTTATTTACGCTCAAAATATAAGCGGCTATTGCAGTATAGATTGAGGTGTCAATCCTACGAGGAAGCTTTTGGCAAAATAGGTTAGTGAAATAAAATATTAAAGTAGTAGCAAAGGATAAAATTAATTAATTGGTTTAAGTGGATGAGATAAAATTGCCTATGAATTGAGAAAAATATCTTATGACGATTTAAACAATGCCTCGAGAATCATAATTATACTTTATAAATCTACTCTACACTTTGATTCAATGTTTATAACTCAATTGACAGTTTTACATCTAAACAATCAATCAGAAGATATGTAAAATATAGCACATTTGATAACACATGCATTTGATATGACTAAACTCTTTTACAAATATTAACACAAATAATGTTTATTTATACAAGTTATCTAAGATCGACAATATATCATTTTGACAATATTGCAGTAAAAGATCAACTTGAATATCAAACATTTATTGCCCTTACATGTTATCCAAGATCGACAATATATCAATTTAACAATATTGCAGTAAAAGATTAACATATAAAACAATGTAACCAATAACAATTACATTTCAACAAGAATCACATAAAAAAAGTATGACTGAACATATATGAGACATGAAAATTATAACCTCTGGATCATAGAAAATAAAATAGATAAGAGTTTAATCCAAACCAAACTTACAAACATTTGTAGCTCTTGACAACGAATCAAAGCATAGAAGTATATTTATTACACATAAAAGTTCATCTCTTAGCCTTGCCAAGAACTCTAGCCTAGATTACAATGCATGTTAATGAGAAGAAAAGAAGAGAGAATTATCTAATGTTGAAAACGTCCTAAGAGTCTCCTTATATAGGCAATGAATGAAAATATGTCATGTGTGACATGAATCTTCAATAATTTTAGGCCAATAACTCATTCACCTATTTACAGTACATTTTTAATAATGTAAATGACCGGTGTAGCCTTTATGGCCGACATAAAAGTTGTTGTATTTTATCTCTTCTTTTCATAGGCATCGAATTCATGCAAATTGGATGAGTATCCAATGAGATATGAGCAAAATTCCAAAGATACATCAGATTTTGGCCAACAACCATTTTACCCATTTGCAATGCAATTTGGTCCATGATAACGGCTGATTTGGACTTTACCATCAACATAAGAGTTGTTGATAATTAAGTTATTATTTCACAGCTTCAAGAATTATACCCATTGAGTATGTATTTTGTGAGATATGATCAAAATACATGAGTTGGGTCAAGCTGGGCGGAAGTTGTAGCCAAATTCTATTGTATCTCAATGTTTGGCCCATAACATGTTGGATTTGGCCTTTTCACTATCCTTCAAGTTTGTGTAAGATTGAGTCATGTTACTCTAGTTTTAAGAATTTCTTTATTTTGATTTTTACATTGAGAGTTATGTCCATTTTACCTAAACTTGTGCAAATAACATTCATTAATCACAATTTAAAGAGAACATTTTATTTCAAGTTAAAAGTACAAAAATGTTAAAATTAGTGACATTAAATGGTGACTGAATCTCTTAATAAATATACATTTTTATGTGTTCATCACAGCCCCAACCAACTTATTGCTGGTCTCTAGCAATTCAAACATAAATAGAATATGCAAAATTACCTAAGCATTTCAAACAAAAAGCCAGTTCAAGATCACTGTTACTATTTTGGTTTTTTCAATTATAACTTCCAAAAATTGTGTGTGTATGAAGTAAGCTGTAACCATCTTACCACAAATCACAATAGATATAGCCTTGAGAATTTCTCCAAGTAAAAGCCTCAACTCTATCTCCTCATAAGTGTATGACTGTTTAAAGGGTTAGGATTTCTCTCATGGAGTTGGAAAACAGTTAAGCACTTAAGAAAAAGCCAATTTTAAAGACAGACATATAAACTAACATTGATCCAAAGATAAAAAAATTAATTGTTTAAAAATCAATTATTCTTAACATATACTAGCTTTAGGACTTCAATTGTCTTGTAGGAATAAGACTAATATAGGTTGGTGAGAAAACTGCCTTATAAAATATTTGTCTTCTAAAATTGAATGAAGACTTTATTAAACTGAATTGATTCTCAAATTTTTTTTTTCTTTCTATTTTTTTGGTATTTTGCTTTTTGTTTTTTTGATTTTTTTTTTGGTATTTTTGAAGAATACAAGGAAGCATTACAAAGGTTTCTCACCAAATTATATTATACACAAATGCAACCAACTTATTCTGTAATTTAAATAATATCAATCTAAACAAAAATTAACCAATTCAAAGGATCAATGAAGGTTTATAAGCTATTTTCTCAACCTTTCCACTTACTCACAAAAGATGTGTTAGATTAGAAAAATATATACTTAAACATGAGAATTCTCTTGGCTATATAAATTAAATCATCTGTTTTACCACAAGGCTTAACTTTGTGCTCAAAAATATTTTGAAAGTCATTCTTTAGTAACCTAAATAGAAACAATGACTCAACCTAAAAAATTTTGAAATCATACCTAGGCAGAAAATAAATTTCTTTATACAAGAATTACCAAAACTACAAGCAATAAACAACAATATATTAAACATAAAATAAAACAACAAAAAGTTAGTTAAAATGCGTTTCAAAAGTTAGAACTAACACTACTTACTCTGCCATTTTAATCAAAAGTATATATTAGCATTATCATTTTAGTTTAATCCTTACTTTTTTTTTGTATATATATTTTTTTGGAATGCAAAATATAACTTATGTCTACTATCCTCCCCCCAAACCAGATGAAACATTATCCTCAATGTTTAAATAGAAAAAGATAAAGTATAGGAGACATTACCTGAGACGCCAGTTATTCAAAAGAAACAAACTTGAAAGACACTTAAGCAAATATAAACTAAAATGATGATGCAAATAATTAAATAAAACAAATAAAAATGATGTATTATTTAATCAAAAGATTTGAATTTAAAACATCTATATGAGTAGCCCTACTATTCATAAAACAAAATAAAATAAAATTTTGAATTTAAAAACACATGTATTTACAAGTAGTTATGATTGTGGCTCACATCTTCCTTTGGTTTTATGTCCAGTAACGGCTTAAACGCCTTCTATGGATCAGGGATAGGCTCCATCTAATTTACTTATAAATTGGCAAACAGGGTCTTTTAGAGTCAGATTCCCGAGACTAAACCGTTAATGTTCATTTTTGAATTTCTTCCATAAATCGAGAAATTCACGTTGCGCGAGCCCACAAAGATGCGTCTCAAGAGTCAACGGGATATCATCCAAAGACTCCTTACTCAGTCCATCTTTAATGAATTGAATTTTGTCTTCTCGATTTCTAGATACAAATCCTAAAGAACGACAACTCCGGTTATGACAATTTCATCGAGCACATTTATGACAGACTTGTAACCTCTTTACTCGTCGTCTTTTGGCATAAGAGCTTCTTTCAAGACCAGGCATAAAAGAAACAAAATTATTTACAGACTCACCAGGTAATCGAACCTTGACTTCAATTAACCAACGAAGATCCACAAGGATATTATCCAACATCAATAACCTTAGTCTTTCACACCGTGCTTTGTAAATCTTAAGTAGAGTATTTTGAGGCAATGAAGGAAAACATTTTTTAAGATTGGCAAGAATGCGATCTATTTTGAAAGAAAGTGAAAAAGAAAATAGATTAATGCACAGTTTGAGGGATAATTTTTAGGAAACTGAGAAACCAACTTTAATAGTCACGAAGTACCGTATCCGCCATTTGACTAGGAAATAAAATCACATTGAAGAAAAAAAAAAGAAAATAAAGTAAAATAAAATGTGAAAGAAAATAAAAGTAAAATTAAAAAGTCAAAAGGTAAAATATAGACAAAATATAAAATATAGTATCGATAGATTGAACCTGATCAAGCATGGTAGATAGGATCCACAAGAGGGATCTCGTCTAGGTACATAGAATGGTCTACCTTTTTCACATAGGTTTTCAGCTGCTGTCTATTCACTTTGAAAGTTTGCCCATCAGTGGGGTCCTCAATTTCGACAGCACCATTAGGAAAAACTTTCCTTACCATAAATGGACCAATCTATCGAGATCTCAACTTTTCAGGGTGTAAATGCAATCGAGAATCATAAAGATAGACTCATTGATTTGGCTCAAAGTGTTTCCTTAAGATCTATTTGTCATGAGCTGCTTTCATTTTAGCTTTGTAAATTCTGGAGTTGTCATATGCATCATTTCATAGCTCTTCTATTTCTGACAATTGTAACTTTCTCTTAAGACCTGTAGCACTCAAAGCTTTAAAAGAACAGTTACAGAAATGTGTTCCTTGATCACTAATGATGACACGTGGTGTCTCGAGGTTTGATGGTTTTGGTTTTTTCCTCTCTCATGGCAACTCTTCAATGTCTAGTTTCCAAATTCGAGTCCCTTTATCTTGTGAGTCAAAAATACTAAACACATTAGTTGTTTCATCAGGATAATACAATTCTTCAAAATCAAAATCAATGAGGTTTTCTAAAGAATCAGTGCCATGATTTTTGTAAGCCTCATCCGCTATAAATGTGTCTATCATATATGAATGATAGCATTCGTCTTCTTCTTGTGGTCGTTTGCCAATATTGAAAATGTTCACCTCAAGAGTCATACTCCCAAAAGATAATTTCATAAGACCATTTCTGCAATTAATAAGAGCGTTAGCAGTGGCAAGAAAAGGTCTCCCCAAAATAAGAGAAAATTTTAACTCTATGTTAACAATAGAATGAATATCTAAAACAAGAAAATCAACAGAATAGTAAAATTTATCAATTTGCAACAAAACATCTTCTACTATTCCCCTTGTTTTCTTGATTGATCGGTCAGCTAATTGTAGGACTACAGATGTAGGGTTAATCTTACAAAGTCCCAATTGTAAATAAATAGAATAAGGCATTAAATTTACATTTGCTACTAAGTCCAACAAAGTTTAATCAAACTTATATGTCCCAATTTAGCAGGAGATTATAGGACATCTTGGGTCTTTATACTTGGGTGGTGTCTTTTGTTTAATCACTGCACTTACCTGTTCTGTCACAAATGTAGTTTTCTTTACATGGTATTTTCTTTTGATAGTACATAAATCCTTGATGACTTTGGCTTAAGTTGGAACCTGCTTAATCAAATGTAACAAGGAAAGATTAATCTTAACTTGTTTCAAATGTTCTAAAATCTCACCTTGAATTTTTGAATTTTTTCTAATCGGTCGAAGAGCTTGAGGAAAAGGCACTAGGATTGAAAACTTATTTTCGGGCTCTTTATCCACTATGGCCTCTTTTTCAATGGAGGCGTCTTTACTTCTTATTGATGTGTTAGTTGGAGAAGTAGGCTCACTCACAATCTTACCACTTCGAGTAGTAATGGCATTAACTTCTTTGAGATTTTGTGCATCAGAAGTAGAAGTTTATGCCATGAATTGTCCTTTTGGATTGGATTGAGGTTGAGATGGAAACTTACCTCGCTCTTGTACAATTAAGGCACTGGTCAGCTTTGTAATCTGACTCTTGATTTCTTTATTTTCGTCTATCACCTGCGCAAGAACAATTTTAAATTTTTAATTAGTCTTACTTTGGGCCTCAATAAATGCTCATAATGTATCCTCTAAAGGACTCTTAGTTGGTCGTGCATTATATTGAGGTGTAACATAAGACTTGAGTGCTTGTTGTTCTTGTTTCCAATGTTTATTGGCTTGTTGGTCAAATTTTCAACTAATGTTTGGGTGGTTTCTCCAACTAGGATTATAGGTTTCAGAGTAGGGTAAATAAGGCTTTTTGTACATCCCTATGGCATTATATTGTTCCTAATATATCCCTCTCATCTCACTATAAGTGGGGCAATCCTAAGCTAAGTGTTCCACTCTTCCACAGATAAAACAGACATTGTGTGACTCAATCTTAGCAACCGTGTGGGTAACCCTTCTATCTTTTGTTTTATAGGCCTCTAACTCCCTAGTTAAGACTTCTAATTGGGCTTTGAGGTTATCCTCTTCCTTAAGATGGAAAACTCCACTGGGTTGTGACTTATTTGTGTTTTCAGTAATGCTAGGTCCAATCCATGTATGAGCTTTTTCGGCTAAGTCATTAAGGAATTCTATGGCTTCCTCAGGATCTTTGTGAAGGAACTCCCCATTACACATCATCTCAACAAATTGGCGCTCTCTAATTGTGAGTCCCTCATAAACATAGCTAACCAAGTACCAATTTTCATACCCATAGTGAGGGTACAGATTTAGCAACTCTTTAAACCTTTCCCATGCTTGATATAAGGTTTCACTATCTTTTTGGAAAAATGAAGAAATTTATCTTTTCAGGCTATTAGTTTTGTGTTAAGGGAAGTATTTATTGAAAAATGCTTGGGTCATTTCTGCCCAAGTTCCTATAGACCTCGGCCTCAAAAAGTATATAGCCAACTCTTTGTTTTGTCTTTCAAAGAAAAAAGAAAAAATTTAAGCCTAACAGTGTCTATGACTTCGGGTTATCTATGGAAGGTGGCAATTACCTCTTCAAATTCCCTAACATGTACATAAGAATTTTCACTATCTAGACTATGAAAAGTGGGCAGAAGTTGTATCATTCCAAGTTTAAAATTCGAATGTGGTGTGTTAGGTGAAAATATAATACATGATGGTGTGACTGTGCGAGTAGGATGTAAGTAATCTTTTAGAGTCCTAACGGGGTTATCTTCGTGTTGGCTCATTGTGTTGGAATTACAAGATGAATTAGATGGTGAATTCTCTTCCCTTACAAATTGTGGTGGTGATTCTAGTTCTACTTCTCTCACAAATCTCTCTCGTTTGTCTCTAAGTCGATCCATACATCCTAACAAAAATTTTTTTTTTTTAAAAGAAATGCTCAAGAAAAATTAAGAAGTGAAATAAAACACAACAAGAAATAGAAATAACTTAGGTGGTAAGACCAATCATGAAATATAAATACAATAAATAAACAAAAGATAATAAACTGTAAAATACGATAAAAAAAGTACAATAAATAAATAAATAAAAAGTACAATAAATAAATAAATAAAAGGTACAATAAGTAAATAAAAAAAAAAGAAAGTACAATAAATAAAGGAAAATAAAATGCAAAGTATAATAAATAAATAAAGGAAAATAAAATGCAAAGTACAATAAATAAATAAAATAAAATAAAATACAAACTACAATAAATAAATAAAGGAAAATAAAATGCAAAGTACAATAAATAAAAGAAAAAAAATAAAATAAAGTACAATGAATAAATAAAAAAAGTACAATAAGTAAATAAATAAAAAGTTAGGCGGTGGGACCGGTCATTAAAATAAAATAAAAATACAACATATTAACTAAAGCAAATAAAATACAATAATTAAATAAAAGAAAATAAAAATAAAGTACAATAAAAAGTGAAATAAATAAATAAAGAAAAATAAAATGCAATAAATAAATAAAGTACAATAAATAAACTAAAGTGCAATAAAAAAATAATAATAAACTAAGTTAGGCGGTAGAACTAGCCATTAAAATGAAAATACAATAAATTAACTAAAAAAATAAAGTATATTAAATAAATAAAAGAAAATAAACTAAGTTAAGCGGTAAAATCAGCCATTAAAATAATATAAAATATAACAAGTTAACTAAAAAAAAAAAATTAGGTGGTAGAACCAACCATGAACAATAAAATAAATTAGAACAAAGAAAATAAAACTAAAATTTTACAAAAAAAAGAAAATGTACAAAGTTACCGCTTTAGTATTGATAAACGCAACCGACTTTCGTTTAGTGTGCCTCTCCGGCAACGGTGCCAAATTTTGTTTACGCTAAAAATATAACGCGGCTGTCGCAGTATAGATTGAGGTGTCGATCCCACGAGGAAGCTTTTGACAAAATAGATTGGTGAAGTAAAATATTAAAGGAGTAGCAAAGGATAAAATTAATTAATTGGTTTAAGTGGATGAGATATAATTGTCTATTAATTGAGGAAAATGTCTTATGATGATTTAAACAATGCTTCGAGAATCACAATTATGCTTTATAAATTACTCTACACTTTGATTCAATGTTTATAACTCAATTGACAGTTTTACATCTAAACAATCAATCGAAAGATATGTAAAATATAGCACATTTGATAACACATGCATTTAATATGACTAAACTCTTTTACAAATATTAACACAAATCATATTTATTTATACAAGTTATCTAAGATCGACAATATATTATTTTGACAATATTGCAGTAAAAGATCAACTTGAATATCAAACATTTATTGCCCTTACATGTTATCCAAGATCGACAATATATCAATTTAACAATATTGCAGTAAAAGATTAACATATAAAACAATGTAACCAATAACAATTATAATTCAACAAGAATCACATAAGAAAAGCATGACTGAACATATATGAGACATAAAAATTATAACCTTTGGATTATAGAAAATAAAATAGATAAGAGTTTAATCAAAACTAAACTTACAAACATTTGTAGCTCTTGACAACGCATTAAAGCATAGAAGTAGATTTATTACACATAAAAGTTCATCTCTTAGCCTTACCAAAAACTCTAGCCTAGATTACAATGCATGTTAATGAGAAGAAAAGAAGAGAGAATTGTCTAATGTTGAAAACGTCTTAAGAGTCTCCTTATATAGGCAATGAATGGAAATATGTTATGTGTGACATGAATCTTCAATAATTTTAGGCCAATAACCCATTCACCCACTTACAGCACATTTTTGATAATGTCAATGATCGATGTAGCCTTTGTGGCTGACATAAAAGTTGTTTCATTTTGTCTCTTCTTTCCATAGGCACCAAGTTCATGCAAATTGGATGATTATCCAATGAGATATGAGCACAATTCTAAAGATACATCATATTTCAGCCAACAACCATTTTACCCACTTGCAATGCAATTTGGTCTATGATAGCGGCTGATTTGGACTTTACCATCAACATAAGAGTTGTTGATAATTAAGTTAGTATTTTACAGCTTTAATAATTTTACCCATTGAGTACGTATTTTGTGAGATATGGTCTAAATACCTGAGTTGGATGGAAGTTGTAGTCCGATTCTATTATATCTCAATTTTTGGCCCATAACATGTTGGATTTGGCCTTTCCACTGTCTTCACGTTTGTGTTAGATTGAGTCATGTTACTCCAAGTTCAATAATTTCTTCATTTCGATTTCTACATTGAGAGTTATGTCCATTTTACCTAAACATGTGCAAATAACATTCATTAATCACAATTTAAGGAGAATACTTTATTTCAAGCTAAAAGTACAAAAATGCTAAAATTAGTGACAATAAATGGTGACTGAATCTCTTAATAAATATGCATTTTCATTTGTTCATCACTAATCCTAACATAAGATAATGAATTAGGCGACCCTTACTCTTAAGTCTACCAAGGGTCTCAACCACAACAGCGTAGTGAGATTTCAACTAGTCCTACTTCAACCAATTACCAAGAATCTCAATTATACCAAGCTTATGTTGAATCACCAGTAGCTAAATACAACAACACCAACAACAAAGTCCATTTACCCTATAAGGGAAGTACAATCCAAGCAGCTCAAGAAAGCTCATCACTATTACATATCCTAATCTTAGAAATGCAAAATAAACAATCCTAGAAATGCAACATAACCCTAGCCTAAAAATTAAGCATAGCCCTAGGGATCTAATGAAGAAGCAAAATAGTCAGACAGCGACCAACATTTATGGTCCAGCGGTGAAAGAAATAAGCAAAAGGGAGAAATGCACAAGTGAGTGACAGTGAAAACGTTGACTCCCACTCACTATTAGGCTACCAACCTGATGAAAGAGAAAGCGCCCTAGTCTCTTCACCAGATAAAGATTCAAAACTAAGAGATTTTATTGGTTCATTTAGTAGATATTACTAACCCTGAGGTCACCAAGAAGATGGTAACTTATACTTTGGTAAAAAGTTTGATGGGGTTGACCATTTTAAATGTGCTTTAAAGAAATACTACGAAATGAAGCAACTAAAAAATGATTTGTGGAGGTTTAGGGTAAGTGTATAGTTACAGGTTGCCTATAGTTCATTTTTCATCAACTGTAAAATTTGGGACTATATTTAGAATCTGGCAGTTATATGAGGAGCACAATTATGATAGGGTTTCTGCTATAAAGGAAGCTATCAGTGCCTGGATTGCCTTTTTATTTTATTGATGCTTTGAGGATTGACACATCCAGAATATATAAGTTTTTTTTCTAAGTACAAGATTGTTGAAGTAATAAATAACCCAGTGAGAGCGGGGATGATCCACAGGGAAGTAGAATTAAAATTACAAACTATAAATACTTTAAAGACAATTAATATAGTATAAGATGTTTGCAAATATTAATTCAATTAACCAATTCAAATAAAAACTAAGTTTAAGGGGATCCACTTTTGGCATAAGAAGTAAGAATATATTTAACTTTTTTTATAACTTAATTGGAATCCTCATACAAAGGAGGTTCCAATCAAAGAATATAACAATTAAAGTTCATCATTATTTATATATTAATTAGTATTTATTTCTTTCAATTATTATACATCAAAACTTATAAATGAGATCAAGTATTTATTATGCTAATCTTTATATTTGTCTACAATAAATCAAGACTCCCACTTTACAAGAAAAGGTATATACGCCAAATCTTATAAATGGTTTCAAGAATTTATTGTGCCAAGTATAAAGTTTATCAATAATAAATCAAGATACAACACCTAGAAGAAATGATATTAATATTATAATCAAAATAAATACATCATATATAAATTTGCATAACTTAAGATAAAATATTAAATTCATGAATAAGAGTTAAGTATTACCTTACCAAGAGTTTCACCTTTTTACCTTAGCATAAAAAATATTACTTGAACATAATAAAACTAAAGAAAAAGAAAAGAAAAGAAATGTAAGAAGAGATAACACTACTTTACAATTGTAAATAAGAGAAATAATATTACAAATAGATAATACAAAAGACAAGTGTTTTGAATTAAAATTTAGCTCTCTAATTACATATTTTAGGCATAAACATGGTACCTATTTATAGAAAAATGTGTATAAATTGAGACAAATGAAGAAGGAACCACTTGGATGATAAAAGTCAAGAATAGTGGCAAATAATTTACATTAAGTATCATTAATGTACCCACTTGCTTATCTAATTTAGAATTGATATAGTCCGAATTAGTTGTCACTTAAAATATTATAGTTGTAGATACGTCTTTTATCTTTCCAAATTGAGTTGTCTCATATGTATTAGATACGTATTTCTATAGTTATGGGTCAAATACTGATGACTGTTTGGATTGGGCTTGTATTGCAGATCAGTTCTATTTTAGGCCATTTTTACCCTCTAAACGATTGAATTTCGAATGCTTTTGTGGAATACAATATGTTAGTCCATTGAGTCAGCTCTTCATAGGATTATGAATCACTTTAATTAAATTCCTAGATAGAAAGTTATGCCCATTTGATCCTACCTACCACAAAACAGTTAAAAGCTAATTAGGTATAATATTATAAACATACTTAAGTTAGGGGGATTAAAGACACTAGTAATACAAAACATTGATATAAAATCCTTATTAATTATATAATTTCAAGTGTTCATCATACCACCTAGTCCCTAGCAATTCAAGCATAAATAAAATTGGAACACTACCTAAGTATTTCAAACAAAACGTCAGTTCAAGATCACAATCGCTATAAATGTTATTTCAATAATAACTTCCAAAATTGTGTGTGTGTGAATTAAGCCGAAATCTTCTTACCATAAACCACACCATGTGTGAAAATGTTCTCCAAGTAAATCCTCAACTCCATATCCTCGCAAGTGAATAACTGTTTAATGGGTTAAGGTTTCACTCATAGAGTTGGAAAACAGATAATCGCTCAAGAAAGGTTACATTTAAGGACAGACAGACAAACTAACATTGATCCAAACATAAAACAAAATCAATTATTTAGAGTCAAACCATTCTTTTCACATGCTCGCTTCAAAACTTTAATTATTTTATGCGAATCTTACGAATAAAGAGTCTGGTGATAAAATTGCTTACTAAAGACTTTTGTCTTCTAAAATTGAACGAAAACTTTATTGAACTGAATTGACTTCTTTTTTTTTCTTTTTTTATATATACTTTTTTTTTTCTTTTTTTTTTGTGTGTTTTTTTTAAGATATAAAGAATCATTATAAAAGAAGAACAATTTCTCATCATAATAATTTTTTTTTTCATCCTTCAGTTAAGCAACCAAATCATTCCTCATCCCAAATAATATTGTTCTAAACAAAAATTAACCATTTCAAAATATCAATGAAAGTTCGTATGCTGTTATCTCAAACCTCTACACTTACTCACAAAAGATATATGAGTTTTGAAAAGAATATGTATACTTAAACATGAAAATTCTCTTGACTATATATATTGAATCATCCATCTTACCACAAGGCTTAGTATTGTGCTTAAGAAATAATTTCAGAAGTTATTCTTTAATAACCTAGATAGAAAAAGTGATTTAAACTAAATAATTTTAAAATTATACCACGATAATAAAGTAAACTTATTTACGCAAGAGTTATCAAAAACTTAAGCAACATATAAATATACATAAAATGCATTAAAAATAAACCAATTAGAATATGTTTTAAAAGTTCAGTAATGTACTCTTTACTCTGCCATTCTAGAACTAAAATGCGTCTCAAGAATGAATAAATAAACCTTTTACTCACTCCATTCATGATGAAATGTTTTTTAGAGAACAAAATGATAACAAAAACAAATAAATAAATAACACAAACATTATATATCAACTATTCTCCCCTCAACCAGATTGAGACATTGTCCTCAATATCAAAATATAGAAAGAGTAAAGTATAGAAGATATCAACTAAAACATCTTTTATTGAAAATTAAACCTATAACAAAATGAAACAAACCACACAAAATATTTAAACATACATAAAAGTAGATAGGCTACAGATGAAGCATCAAATCTATCTTGCTTTTCTTTTCACTGTCATCAGTATACCAATCGATCTAACTCATTATTGGATCAGATAGAGGTGTAAAAACTTGTAGTTCATTGAGTAACTGATCAATAGTTGAAGCAGAAGTAAGGATCTGTGGTGCTGCAGATAAGAAGAATTGTTTTTTCACCTCATAGTCAAGAAAAGATAACAACTCATTATACAAACCATTAATATTTAACAAACTAATGGATTTTTTTTATAGATTTATAATTATACCTATGAGACATTTTGAAAAATTTCCTCCAATGTTCTAAAACCTCCAAGTAGAGTTATGAAGGCATTAGCATTACGAAGCATAAAAAACATTAATTCATGCATTGATGATACCTGTAACTCATCCCTAATTATTTTTTCTACAATGTTTCCAACAGGTAGAGTTTTCGGTATGATACTTAAAACTTGACTGTCTTTATTTTGTGCAGCATTTACCACACGTCCTATTAATCCAAGACTACTTTCCCCATATATTAAATGAATATTTCGCTCAGCTAACACCTTACTAAGGGTTTTTGCTGCTTTTATAAATTCTTTAATTTTTTCAGGGCTGGATCCACAAAAGACATAAATTTTTGTGAATTTACGAGTTGATGTTCCTTCTATTATTATACTCACCATCACTCTTGAATGATTTTGAGTTTGTATAAAGATGCAGAAATAATACAATGTATTTATAGAGCCAAAAGGTATCGTAAAGTTAAGTCACATGTGCTGTTGGCTTAAAATGCAAAATTTTCAACATCTTTTTATCAATTTTCAAATTGTTAGCTGGAAAAGTCACATGGGTGGTTGGTTGTTAGAAAAGATATTTGAGTTTGAAATAAAACATTTAAAAATAACTACTACAGTAAATATGTACAAGTAGTTGTGATTATGGCTCACATCTTCCTTTGGTTTTAAGTCCAGTAACGGCTTAAATGCCCTCTATAGGTCGGGGATAGGCTTCCTATTCAATTTTCTTATAAATTGACAAGCAGGGTCTTTTAAAGTTAGATTCTCAAGACTATACCACTCATGTTCTTTTAGAAATATGTCCCATAATTCACGAATTGTAATATGCACATATCCACTAGGATACGTCTCAAGAGTCGATAAGATATCATCTAAAGACTCCTTGCTCAGGCCATCCTTAATGAATCTAATTTTATCTTCACGATTTATAGACACTATTCCTAAAGTGCAGCAACGTGTGTTGTAAGTCATGCGTGCACACTTGTAATAAACGCTTAATCGTTTTGCTCTTCATTTTTTTGCAAAAGAGCTTTTATCTAAGCCAGACATGTAGAAAATTAATGAATTTGAAAATTCACCTGTTAATCAAACTTTGGCTTCAATTAACCAACGTAAATCAACAGGTATATTCATAATCATTAATAACCTTAATCTTTCACATCTTGCTTGGTAAATTTTCTTTAAAGAATTTTGAGGCAATGAGGGAAACGCTTTTTTAAATTCTTTAGAATATTATCCATTTTTTTAGAAAGGGGGAAGAAGAGAAGGTATCAATAATTATGGCAAACTGACAAAACCGACTTAAAATGTCACGGAGTACCGTTATCCACCACTTAATTTGGGTTTATAATTTTTTTTAGAATTTGTTTTATCTCCCTATTTGCTAATTTAACTTGTCCAATTGTCTAAGGATGATAAGGTGTGGCAACTTTATGAGTAATACTATATTTGTTTTATTAACATTTCAAATGGCCTATTACAAAAATGCTTACCCCCTTTATTTATAATGGATTGAAGGATTCTAAATCGACTTATGATATTTTCTTTCAAAAATTTTATGACCGTTTTATGGTCATTATTTCGACATGGAATAGCTTCAATCCATTTTGAGACATAATCTACTGCAAATAAGATATACGTAAATCTAAATGATCACGAAAATGGTCTTATGAAATCTATCCCCCAACAATCAAAGATTTCAATAAGAATAGGGTTCAAAGGCATCATGTTTCATTTTAAAATTGATCCTAACTTTTGATAATTTTTACACGTTATACAAAATACATGTGTATCTTTAAATAAAGTGGGCCAATAAAATCTACACTATAAGATTTTTACAGCTATTTTATTTGATGAGAAATATCCTTCACATGCTTCAGAATGACAAAATTCAATAACTTTACTTACCTTATTATCGGGTGTGCATCTTCTAAATATTTGATCACGACAATATTTAAAGAGATAAGATCATCCCAATAAAACTTTCTTACCTTAGTTAAAAAAAAAATTTGTCTTGAGCATTCCATTGAGGTGATATTTCTCTTGTTACAAGAAAATTAATAATATTAGCATACCAAGGTATTGTAACCGTAAAAAATAAAAATTCATCAAGAAAAGAATCATTAATAGGTGTTATTTCTATTGATGAATCTGGTGCGAGTCTTGATAAGTGATCTGCAACAATATTCTTAACTCCCTTTTTATCTTTGATAGTGATAATAAATTCTTAAAGCAATAGAATTCATCGAATCAGTATTGATTTTGCATCCTGTTTTGACATTAAGTACATTACAACAACATGGTCAATAAACACAACAGTTGAAGAACGAAATTTGTCTAATACAAATATTACAGTAAATAGTTCTTTTTCAGTTGTTGTGTAATTCATTTGTGCACTATTTAAGGTTCTACTTGCATAATAAATTACATAGGATTTACCTTCCTTTCTTTATCCTAATATAGCACCAACAGCGTAGTCACTAGCATCACACATGAGCTCAAAAAGTAAAGACCAGCAGGAGATTATATGATAGGAGCAGATATTAAGAGGCCAATTAATTTTTCAAACAAATTTTGACACTCTTGAGTCCACTCAAATGATACATCTTTTGCTAACAGATTACAAAAGAGGTTTAGATATAGTACTAAAATTTTTTATAAACTTTTTATAGAATCCAGCATGTCTTAAAAAAAATTGGACTTCTCTAACTATTTTTGGTGGAGGCAAATGTGTAATGAGTTCGAATTTTGTCTTATCCACTTCAATTCCTTTAGGATACATTACATGTCCCAAAATAATTTCAGAAGTAACCATGTAATGACATTTTTTCCAATTCAACACAATACTCTTTTCTTCACATCTTTTTAAGACATGTTCTAAGTTTTCAAGATAATTATCAAAGGAATTTCCAAACACAGTTAAATCATCCATAAAACGTTCTAAATAATGCTCAACCATGTCACCAAAAATGCTTAACATACATCTTTGAAATATTTCTAAGGCACTATAAAGTCCAAAAGGCATTCTTTTAAAAGTAAAGGTCCCAAAAGGGCATGTGAATATAGTCTTTTCTTGGTCCTCTAGTGCTATAAGAATTTGATAATAGCCAGAATAACCGTCTAAAAAGTAATAGTAGAGATGTCCTGCTACTCTTTTTACAATTTGGTCAAGAAATAGTAAGGAAAAATAGTCTTTTCTAGTGGCCGAGTTCAACTTCCTATAATCTATGCACATCTTCCAACTAGATGAGACTCAAGTTGGTATTAACTCAGCTTTTTTATTTTCAATGATTGTGATTCCAAATTTTTTTGGTACTACCTAAGTAGGATTTACCCACTTACTATCTGAGATAGGATAGATGATTCCTACTTCAAGTAATTTGAGAACTTCAGCTCTTACTATCACTTTCATATGTGGATTTAATCTTTTTTGATGTTGTTGGGAAGTTTTGGCATTATCCTCTAGGTGTATTGTATGTGTGCAAATCAAAGGATTAATGCCGTTTATGTCTTTTAAAGTCCACCTAATTACATTTTTATACATTTTCAATAATTCAATCAACTTACCTTCTTGTTCGCTTATGAGTGTAGAAGAGATTACCACCGGGTAAGTTTGTTTCTCTCCAAGAAATGCATATTTTAGTCCTTCAGGCAGAGGTTTTAACTTCAATTTTGAAATTTTATTCTGTTTATCCTCATTTTTTCCTAACTCTTCAAACTTTGGTTTTCATCCTTTATTTTTAATCACCTGTGCACAATTAAGTAAAGAACATATGTCAGAGATTTCAGAATCTAATTGTATATTTGACTCAAATGAATTTATTAAACACATTTCTAAGGGATTGGTAGAACTCCCTTTTTGAATCAAAAGAAGTTCCGAAATTACCTTTCACCAAACGATGAGAATTAGGATCTCGAAACCAACCACTCATACAAAGAAATAAAATAAAATACAATAATAATAAATATTACAAATAAGAGAAAAATAAAATAAAATAAAATATTAAATAAAGACAAATAAAATAGGCAAAACTAGCAATAAAATAAAAGTTAGATAAATAGTTAGAAGTTAGATTAATAATGTTAGATTATATAATAAAAAGTTAATAAATAAAGAGTAGAAGGCTTAGCCTTCCATGAAAATAAAAAATAAAAAATAAATAAAGTAAAGCAAGTTAGGAGGCTTAGCCTTCCATAAAAATAAAATAAATGAACAAACAACAAAAAAAAATGTTAATTTCACTTTCCCAGTAACGACACCAAAAACTTGACACGTCTAGAATATAGAAGTTTATTCCCAAGTGCAGGATTGTCGAAGTAATAAATAACTCGGTGAGAACAGGGTCAATCCACAGGGAAGTAAAATTAACTCAATTGGAATCCTCACACAAAAGAGGTTCCAACCAAAAAATCTAACAATTAAATTTCATCATCATTTATCTATTAATTAGTATTTATTTCTTTTAATTATTATACATCAAATCTTATAAATGGGTTCGGTATTTATTATGTCAATCTTTATATTTGTCTACAATAAATCAAGCTCCCACTTTACAAGAAAGGGTATATACGCCAAATCTTGTAAATAGTTTCAAGAATTTATTGTATAAAGTTTGTCAATAATAAATCAAGATACACCACTTAGAAGAAAGGATATTAATATTACAAACAAAATAAATACATCATATATAAATTTGCATAACTTAAGAATAGAACATTAAATTCATGAATAAGAGTTAAGTATTATCTTGCCAAGAGTTTCACCCTTTCACCTTAGCATAAAATAAATTACTTGGACATAATAAAACTAAAGAAAAAGAAAAAAAAATAGAAGAAGAGATAACCTGACTTTACAATAGTAAACAAGAGAAATAATATTACAAAGAGATAATACAAAAGACATGTATTTTGAACTAAAATCTAGCTCTCTAATTACATATTTTGGGCATTAACATGGTACCTATTTATAGAAAAATATGTATAAATCGAGACAAATAAAGAGAGAACCACTTGGATGATAAAAGTCAAGAATTGTGGTAAATAATTTACATTGATTATCATTAATACACTCACTTGCTTATCCAATTTGGAATTGAAATGGTCCGAATTAGCTATCACTCAAAACATTAAAGTTATAGATAAGTCTCTTATCTTTCCAAATTGAGTTGTCTCATACGTATTTCTATAGTTATGGGCTAAATACTGATGACTATTCGGATTGGGCCTATATTATAGATTAGTTCTCTTTTAGGCCATTTTCACCCTCTAAACGCTCAAATTTCGAATGCCTTGTGAAACAAAATATGTTAGTCCATTGAGGCAACTCTTCACAGGATCAAGAATCACTCCAATTAAATTTCTAGGTATAAAGTTATGCCCATTTTACCGTACCTACCACAAAACAGTTAAAAGCTAATTAGATACAATATTATAAACATACTTAAGTTGGGGGGGTTAAAGATACTAGTAATATAATAAAATAATATAAAATTCTTATTAAATATGTAATTTCAAGTGTTCATCAAGGACTAACCCATATAGGCCACTTAAACCAATGAGAGATGAGTTGAAGTAGAGGTTTAGAGTGCATTGTAGGATGAAAAAATTAACAGAGCTAAAGCTTCTACACTTAGGCAAGAATTTACCGATCATACATCTGTATGTCAAAGATTCATATGGTTTATAGGACTTGTTGGGTGTCATTTTAAGAGCCCTTTTTGAGGTGTCATGTCATCTATTGTGAGCTTAGATGTGAACAATGAGATTTTCACATTAGCTATGTGTATGGCAGAGATTGAAAATAGAGACTCATGATGCTGGTTTCTAGACATCCTTAGGCAGTGGTTAAACATTGGTAATAAGCAGTTAGTAACTTTCATGACTAACAAACAAAAAGGTATATTATATGCACTATCACTTTATTGGTTTAGATCCCTAACTAGATTTTATGCTAAACACATCATTGCCAATTTTAAGAAACAATGGTTAGATTAAAATTCAGGCCCTTATTTTAGAAGGTAACAAGGGCAACTAAAAAGTCAGATTTCAATAAAGCAATGGCTAAAATTAAAACTGTTAATGTGATAGCTTATAATTAATTAGCAAGTATTGAGCCAATCCAATGGTCCAAACATACTTTTCAAACTAAAGTGAAGTATGATCATATGACAAACAATATGACAGAGTCATGGAATAGTTGGTTAGACGTCCATAGAGGCTCAATTGTTTTGTAATTACTGGAGTTCATAAGGTGGAAAATAATGAAAAGATTGAGAATGAGTCATCAACCAGTAGAGCAATGGAAAGAAGCACTACTACCAATTATGAAAAGAAGGTTAGATGAATCAAGAAAGGAAATGAGGTATGTTAAGATCATAAAGGCTACTAGAGTAAAGTTTAAGGTTATGGATGGTCTCCATACTTTTAATGTTGACTTGGATAAGAAGACAATGATTAAGGTGCCTACTAACTCAGTGGCATCTTCTGCAGGTATATTTTTTCTTGTCTGGGTCATAGGAAAAACTCAACAAAAACTTAGTAGATCCCAAGCTTACCATTGAGGCATACTTCAAAATATATGATGGCGTGATTCATCATCTACCTGATCAAGAAGATTGGCCAATAGTTGAAGGCCTATAAGTTCAGCTACCTAACATTAAGAAGAAGGCTGACAGGCCTAGAACAAATAGAAATAGGTAACCAAAGGAGATGTTGGATGGGAAAATTTTAAATAAGAAAGGTATTATGGGATGTGGCAACTGAATCAATTTGGTTATAATAAAATGACTTGCAGGCTCTAACCTTCAACAACCCAGGTAATTATAGTGATTCAATTTAGTTAGTTGTTCATTTTATTTTTTATATTTACCATACATAATATTCAATATTCTTTTAATAGGGATCAGAGTCTTTAGCCAATACTTAAACAAATGCAAACACTGCACGTGCTAAAGCAAGTGCCTCAGAGGCTCCACAAAACATTCCATCCCTTTCAACAAGACATTCAGAGCTCTTGAGAGAAGTTAGAAGCATTATTAAACAAATGAAAAGGGGAAAGGCCAAAAGTAGCATAAATCAGTCTTGAAAACACAGGTATTCCATTTCATTTCAAAATTTTTGGTGCACTACATTTTTAATCTCATTACAAGGCACACAATTAATCCCATAAAAAAGCCTAACATGATACTACTATAATTGTCAAAGTAAAGAGGCATTGTCTAGTGATTACATCATTGATTATATGTCTTCTCATATAAGGCTATTGATCTGAAGCATAACAATTAGAGGTGTTATCCTCATACCAAATGTGACTGTTTTGATCATTAAATATTGCACTTGCATTGAACTCCTCTGGTCTAAGCTTCTAAAACTTATAAAACTTGCACTTTCTACGCATGCATATGAAATACAACTTATTTGGATTTTCTTAAGATTCTAGTATTCTAACATATGCTCTTTCATTGCATTGACAAATTCGATTTTGAAATTTTATTACGTGACCATTTATTTGATTATAGTAGCCTCCTGATCTAATTGAGTATCTGTTAGAGTTTAAGCTTTGTTACATGGTTGGATATTTTTTTCTTGATCAGTGTCGTGAGAATTTTAAATATTAGTTGGAGATTTTGGTAAATTGATAACTACCAAGTCAGTGGTGTAAAGGGTTATTTGAATATTTTTGGACCTAAGATTACTATTTCATACTACTGTTAAAAGGTTTGTTTTGGGAGGTTGATAAACATTTTTGGTGATTGATGCATGAATTGAAGAATTAAGGTTGTTGTGATTTTATTTTGGCTTATTTTTTTAACTGTTAATGAAAATCTTTTCAACCTGTTTATATAAAAACAAAAATCAAAGGAAACATGGCCTCTGTACAAACCTTAACAATAGCTAAAGATAACTAAATATTAGCTAAATTATAAGGTAAAATTGTTATTTTCATTGCTTGCAAATGCAGATATATTAACGTGCTAGTAAGGGGCTATTTGCTAATTTAAATAATTTTTTGATGACGTGGCATCCTTTTTAGACGTCACAATTAATACACTGAACCATTAAGGGCAAAATTGACATTGTAACAAAATAACTACAATTCTATTAATGTGAGACCTGATTTTTATAAATATCGTAGATACCTAGATTTTGAAGTATCGCAACAAAGAGACTGTAGGGATAATAGATTTTGACCCTATTGTAAATATTTTTGTGTGGCATGTGCGAATAATATTTCAACATGGTTATGTTAACCCATTAGTGTAGTAATATGGGACCTACATGTGTGACTGGTAGAACACGTTAAATGGCACTTGGGTAAAATTACGTATTTATTATTTAATTTATTTATTAACCTAACCATGGTTAAGAATTAACCAAAGTTGAGTTAAAAGTTAACTATGGTTAATATAAATTAATTAAGTAATCAAATTGATTAACATTTATCCAAATTTATTAATATAATAATAATAGATATTATGAAATATTTTATATTATTATTATTATATTATTTTAAATGGGATAAGTGTTAATTAAAGTTAGTATAAGTAGATTATTGTGATTGGTTATGGAAAACTAAAGTGGGGGCAATTGTAGAATTTTAATTCGTTAAAAAAAAAAGAAGAAGAAAAGTGTTTAGAAAAATGAGAGTTACACGTGAGAAAAAGGGAAGAGAAAGAGAAGTGTTAGCAAAAAAGGAGAGAAGAAAAGAGAAAAAGAGAGAGGAAGAGAAGTTGCCGAAAAGGAAGAAAGAAAAGAGACGAAAAGAAGAAAAGAAAAGAAAGAAGAAAGAAAGGAGAAAAAGGAAGAAGTAAGAAGGAAATTTATTGTTTTGGTATTTATTTCATGTATTTAGATGTATAGATATGTATGTATATATATATATTTTGTATGTATAGGTGTAGATATACATATATATATTAATGAATAGAAATACATATGTATGTTTGTATGTATTTATGTATGTATATATGTATATATATGTGAATGCATGTATAGATTTATGTAAACACGAAAGTATGGTTGTATGTATATATGTATATATTTATGTATATATAGACACATATATGTATATGAATATATTTATGTTGTATATATGTATATTGTATAAGTAAGTATGTATGTGTGTGAATGTGTAGAATTAGCGTTTGGGTGTGATTTTGATATAAAAATTTCAATTAAATGTTATTAGGGTATTAGAATTAAATTGGCATGCTTTGGATGCATTTAAAACAAGAAATTGAGAAAAGAAATGTGTTATGTAGAGAATGGTACATTAGGCCACTTAACAAATTTTAGGGTTTGAGTTGTGTATAAATGATTCTTTATACCAATTGGATGTATATGATTGATGGAAAATCAAAACTGAAAAAAATAGGACATAATGGTCTATTTTGGTAAGGTGAAAGGCAATTATGTCCAACCAAATTTATAGGCTGTTAAGCATTTTTTATGGTGTTAGATGGTGAATTAAACAAGATTGAATGACTTCGTAAATGAAAAATAGAAAGTAGAATCCATCCGAATTTTGTAGGCCGATTAGGGCGCTTACTAGTTTAAGTGTAATTTTGAGCATTTATAAAGAGTTTTTAATGTCATTTATGGCGTGTAGGTGAAGCAAAACCGAGAACGGTAAAGGAAATAAGCATTTCGGAGAAGAATTGAGTTTAGAGCAGTTGGTGAGTGAAAATCAGTCATGGTTTATCTTTCTTTTAATATGTTTCTGCATATTGAAATTGTATGTTTTATGTACTTTTAATGCATAAACATGATTTACAGTTTTGGTATGCAGTTATAAATATGCATTTATATGTTCGGTTTAAGAAACAATTTTAAACTTACTAAATTAGTTTTAAAGGCCATTGGTACTCTCATATTTCAATGCAGTAATGGTTTAAGACTCGGCCGGTATATCCCGTACGTATGGGCAAGTATTGGGGGTTAAGTCACTAACTTCGAAAAATCAAGTTGTCGAGTCATGTGAGTCGCTTTATGTGTATAAGGTATTATCTCGCTATATATAGGCAATGTAGGATTCCGTTGCATAGCCAGTGAGATGTCTTGAGATATCATAGTGGGTGCTGCTAGTTTAGACGCCGGGTGACCTACTCATGTTGTGCGGTGCTACTTTAGTCACTACGTGAGTATAGAGCTTTAGGGTTACCATTGGTGAAGTTTAGAAAAAGAATGGCCGAGCAAGGGTTTAATAGTTTTTGAACTACCGAATGCATATTACGTATTTATATTAGTTATTATGTTTTACAAATTTTGGATATTATTTTTCGAAGATGTAAATAAAACCTGCTCGATAAGATTTCATCTGCATATAACGTTAGAAACTATTTTACAATTTTATAATAATTTTAGACGCATGTTTTATGCATATCTTTTAGAATTTAATATTTATGCAGAATTTTATTTTATTTTCACTGAAAATTTTAAACTCGCTCACTGAGCTCCTTTAGCTCATCCGTTTCGTGTTTTATATTTTCTAAATCCCCTTCAGGTGCAGGCCTCCGTGCGCAAGTTGCTGATTCTCTAACAACTGATTAGTGGGCCTAGTCTGATGATCATTTTGTAAATGTAAATGTGCTAAGTAGCACATTTTGATTTTTGTATAATAGTCATAGACTTGTGTCTTTTGTAAATATGTTTGAACAAATAAGAGAAAGTTTTAATATTATGGTGATAGTTTTATTTTTTTATTAGTATGTTAATTTTGTGATTTAAATAAAATTGGTGAGTTGAGTTTGGATTGGTTTTGAAAAGGATCGAAGATCCTATTTGGAAGTTAAGAAGTTGTTTAAAATAAAAATGTGATTTTTCTTACAGGCTTTGTATTGGATTTTAAAAAAAACAGGAGAAACTCTGTCTATTTTTTAAAAAAATTTAATAAGTTATTTTCACGTATATTTCAAGATTTTTACAGTAATAACAAGAATTGAAAATGGGTTTGTCTCATGAGATTTTTCAGCTTAAATATTTAGATTCTAAGAAACTTCTGTTGAGATACCCGACAGGGCTGCTGGGTCTCGAGGTGGGTCTTGTCAATTAACTTAAAAGGAAACTAATAAACAGAGAGAGACAAAATTAGGTAGTTTAAAATTTTAGAGATAAAATTAGATAATGGACCAAATTTGATGTACAAATTTATAAATACATTATTAGGAGTTTGTGAGCTCATAATAATATATCATAATGTCCAAAAACATACTCCGATGTGGCATTTTTATTAAAAAAGTACTTTAAAATCTATTTTTTTAACTTAATTTTAATTTTCAATATAACTACATCAAAACTAAACCAAACCGTTTGATTATTGCTCTTGAGATATGTGATCGATTTTTTTTTTATGTTAGAAATTGAACTAAACTGGCCAGTTTAATTTGAATTATACCAATTTTTCTAGTTTTTGATTTTTTTTTACCTACCCTTATCCATAATGGTATCTTTGGAAACCATCACTGTATCCTTGTTGGCTTTAAACTAAGTTTAGAAGAATATAAATTTGATAAGAATAAGTTTTCTTAATATTTTATTCAAAATAAAGAACTAGTTATATAGCCTTTACATGAATTATAACAAACGAGAAACGCTGAAGCATTATTTCATGAATAACAAATCTTAGTTACATGGGATACTAGCTGAAGAAATTGTCAAAGTTAAAGCCACTATAAGTAAGTCCCTATAACTTAGGGATTATTCAAATAATATCTTTGTATCCTCCTTAAACTGAATTTGATTAAGCAATCAGTTTATACTTGAACTTGAGCAAAGTCCAAGCAAGCTTCGTATCTTCCTGAAATCATCTAACTTTAATGGCTTTGTCAGAATATCTGTAACTTGTTCTTGACTTTAACAATATACTAAGTTCACTACTTCTTTAGCGAGCTCTCGTAGAAAATGAAATTGAACATCCATATGCTTGCGTCTTCCATGCATAACTAGATTTTATAGATAACTTAATAGCTGAACTATTATCACAGCATATTAGAGTAGATGCATACTATGGTCAACTCAACTCATTAAGTAATCTTCTTAACCAAATAACTTGTCAAGTACAGGAGGCAACAATAATGAATTCAACTTCAATTGTTGAGAGAGTAACTACTGGTTGTTTCTTTCAAGACTAAGCAATGGCTGCTGAACTATACATGAAAATATATCCTAAAGTACTTTTTTAATCATTCAAATCACCAGCATAATCACTGTCACCGTTGCCTAACAAATCTCCTTTTAATCTTTTCTTATAGAATAAGCCATAATCTATAATCCCATTTGCAATCAAAGTATCCTTTTGTTGCTTGAAGATGCACTTCAGTAGGTATATTTATGAACTTGCTGATTAGACTAACTACATAAATTAAATTTGGATGTGTAGTCAAATACTTTAGGCTTTCCATAATCTACTTGAAATGAGTGCTATCAACCTTCTGCCCCTCAATATCTCTAATGAGCATAGTTCCTAAAACAATTGGATTTTGTACAATATTACAATTAGCCATACAAAACCTTTTGAGCACTTCTTTTGCATACTTTTTCTGTCCTACAAAAACCCCATCCTTAGTTCATTTTACTTTTATTTCCAAGAAGTAATACATCTTCCCTAGATATGTCATCTTGAATTCATTCATCGTGAAGCTCTTGAACTGATTGAACATGGTTGTATCATTTCCTGTGTATATAAGATTATTAACATGGAGATAAATAATTAATGTTTTACCTCATTCTTGATGCTTTATGAGCAAGGTATATTTATGTGGATACTTGACAAAGCCTATCTTCAGAAAGTAACTTCAATGTCATAGTACCAAGATCTAGGAGCTTATTTCAATCTATATAAAGCCTTTTTCAAGCAATAAAATTTATGCTCTTTCCTCTTCTATACATAGCCAAGAGGTTGATCTACATAAACTTACTTATTCAATTCTTCATGCAAGAATGTTGACTTTGATAGGGTTGGTGTTTACGTGTCATTCTTGAATGTACATATACTTATGTATTTATACAAGTGTACATTCTAATTAAATCACTAATACCTATTTATATGGTAATATGAAATAATACATTATAAACATTGTATGATCTGAAAGAGTTTAGATCAGATCTAAAGGAGTTTAGATAAGGGCCCACAGTTAGGAACGTTCAGAGATATAAATACTAAATATTAGCACAACTAAGTGTTAACTGTTATACTATTCAACGAAGATCCAAAATTTGGAGCATTGTCTGTAATGGGACATAAACCTAGGAATATACTACTAACTGTATAGTTGCAAGAGCTGTAATCAGGTGCCGAAAAATGCTAGTTGCGCAAGTATGTTCTCAAATATTGTCCCTGATCTATTTCTGCCGATGCGGGTCTGTCAATGGATACCTTTGTATATAGATTAGTATATGTCGTACCTATAAGGTATAGATTGTTGTTCCTAGCCGACTGTGAGCTTGGAGCTCGTATTGATATATGGGTATCCAGTTAGGACTGAATATAAGACAGACTCATGAGGACCTCCGATAAACACCCTATGTAAGCCGTCAATGGAAGGTCCTTTGACCTAAGTGTCATGGTGGGCTTGTAAGTGATCCACTATACTTTGGTTCCACGCATATCACAGACCTTTCATGGTGTGACTGTTGGGTGTCACTGGGTATGGTCCGATGCTTATGGAGTTCGATGTGTATAGATATGGGATCCGTCAGCTCGTACAGGGATTTAGATATCTAGATACTTTGAGACTGTATCTCAAAAAGTCTTGTGGCATAAGCATTAATCCCGAAAAAGAGTTTCGCTAGGGTAGAACAATATTATAAAGGAGTTTGCATATATTATTTGGTGAGATACAAATCTGGAGATATGATATGGATGAGTAAATGGGGATTTGATGGTGATAATCTATATCCTCAACACATCCAGATATCATGACGAAAGGACTATACGTATACATTGTAACCTCAACTTACATGGTTCAACGCGCTGATTTGTATATCTATGACGTGTGCATAAGGCATTGCTCACAGACTCATGGAATAATTTCATTTGACGAATCGAGCATGGACCTAGGGAGTCCCACGATAAAGAGTGTACTCGTTGTGCACTGGGGCAGCGTGCCGAATAAAATTATTTAATTCAGCAATATCCAGCATACCACGGGAATACGTGTGTGTCTATATTTAAGTGTTAAATTTAATAATTAGTCAATAATTATTATTTACTAATTATATAATGACACGTGGCGCATTGTGAACCCTTGATTGAGTTTACCTAAATGTGGGATTTGATAGAACCCACTAAAGAGTAGACCTAGTAACTATTTATGAGGATAAAATAGTCATTTCACATATTGATTATTTAATTGTTAAATAATCAATTCTATCTCTTTATAATATATTATTATTTTACATATTATTATTTTATATAATGGGTAATAGTTGTCACCCATGATTATTTTTTATATTATTATTAATATTATATAATATATTATTTTATTATATATATATAATTAAAAGATGTGTGTGATTGTGTAAGTGTGTGGTTATGGGAAATAGAGGAGAAGAAATAAATATTTTTCATTTTTTCTATGAGATGTTGAAGAAGGAGAAGAAGAAGAAGAAAGGAAATGAAAATGAAAGTTTCATTTCCTTCGACACCGAGAAGAAGAAAAAAAAACGAAAAAATAAAATTATTTTATTTTTCTACGGTGCCGATAGAAGTAATTATGAATTACTTCAATCTTTACTTCTTATCCTTTTAGAGTAAAGGAAGAATGCACACAACCGGCTATTTTAGGGGTTTAAGAGTTAAACCCATTGTTGGCTATAGAGCTGCTATTCTAGCTCACCAAGCCCACCGAGTTAGTGACTAAAACTGGTAACTAGTTTGTCTCCATGAGGACTCTGAGAATATATGTGTATAACTTTACACGTTTAGGTGATTTCTCAACCCTTTAAATATATTAATGTGATTAATATATTATTCATTGTGTTTATTGTATGTTTTAATGCTTCCGCAGCTTTAAATATGTATGTGATATATATTTTAGCCAATAAACACAATTGCACATGTATACACCTACGTATATTAGATCCCCGACGAAAATGGTATCAGAGCCATTTAGGACATATTTGGGTGTTGTTTGAGTGAATGGATGCAAAAGGCCCAGTGTAAATAAAGCGTTTCAAGTGTTGAAACGGGTATGCCAAAGGGGGTATACTGGGCGCTATAGGGCCAGAGGCTGGAGCCGCAGTGCTGACGAGCCCGCGCTGAGATGTTGACTGTTAAGGAATTCACGCTCCAGCAGTGAAAGTTAGGCATCGCAGTGCTAGGGGTTCGACCTCTCAGCGCTACAGCGAGGTAGGATAAGGGTCACGGCGCTAGGGGTTCGACCTCCTAGCTTTGCAGCGATGTCATCCGGTGTCGCGACAATGTACTGTTCACTTAAACAGTAGCAAATAAATAATATTTTGTACTGTTCATAGGTACACTAATTTTGAACAGTGTTTCAAAAATTAATTTTATATGTGTAGATTTATGAGATGTAGTGATAAAAGTTATCAGTCTACATTATAAACCAGAGTTTATGAAATACAGTGATAAGAGTTATCGGTCTGTATTATAAACCAGGATTAATTTCTCTGTATTGAAAATCATAATGAGAACCCTACTGGTGGGGGTTAGTTATGCTTATATAGAAAAGTTAATTAATTGAGAATCAATCTCCCCTTGAGATAGAGACCTAGGATAAATACAAAAATCTCTCTTAATCAGATTGAAGAATATTACATTATGAGATAATATTTTATTCTGATTCGTCTTATCAATATGGTGTTAAACGAGTCACATCGGCCTTTTTTCAATATTGCTATAGTGTAAGGGACTTGGTCGGTTGGGTTTGGACTATACCGGTTAAACATGTGATGAGAAAAATATATATGAAAGTACTGCCCAATATTGCTACAGTGTAAGGGTAGAATCAACAGCATATATTTGATCATTGACAAGTTAATCTGGAATACACTTACCCAATATTGCTACAGCATAAAGATAAAGTATATTCAGGATCAAGTGGTAAGAGTTGCATGAGATGCAATTGAAAATCTTGTTTACCTATTGGGGTTACAAAGGCCAATATTGCTACAGTGTGAGACCCGAGTAAATTTCAATGGGATCTACTCCCCGCTATATTGTTTAAAAGAGTTTAAACTATTGTCTTCCCGTTTGAGAGATTACCGGGATTATGTAAAGTAGTGGGAGGACGTTTTAAATTAAAAATGTATAATTGTTATACCCATGATTTAAAACGTTTTATTAACGATTTAATAACCATTTTGCTTACCTCTCCCTTTATTGTGGCCTGTCAAGTATAATAGCCAATACAAACTAGTTGGTATGCATAAATAGTGCAGTCCAACTCAACAGTACTAGAAATTACTTTGACCGGCAGATGAATCTTAGAAATGTTCTGAATTCAAAAAAATTTGAATTTATTGTTGATTAATTTTTACCGCAAGGTATTTTTGATAACACCTCTCTAGAAGATATGAATAAAAGGGGTGTGACCATTTTTGTTCAAGGTGCTTTATCTTCGACTCTAAGTATATCTAGTGAGACCAAATATGTGAGGACAAGAAGATGAGGGCATACCCAAGATAAATCCTCAGAGGCAATATTCATCCAAAAACCAACAAAAGAGCAATATAGATGGAAAGTGTTTCCACTACAGTAAGGTTGGGTATTAAAAATCCAACTACCCTAGAAGCCTTATAATTGTCAAGAAGACTTCCACAGGTTTGTGTTTGACAGATATAGACATTTTTATGGTATAAGACACCAATTCAAGTTGAGTATAAGATACTGCATGTCCATTTCATATCTGCAATATGTTGCAGGGATTGAAAGAGACTAGAATGCAACATCTTGTATAAGTAAAGTTAAGAGTAGAAAACAGTGATTTCTTGCAGGTCCAAGTTGTTGGGCAACTTGACTTACTTCTTGTATACAATACAATAGTTATATTACATAATTAGTATAATATCTAAAACATCATCTCACATATTGTATCCCTTTCTATGTTTGACAGTGAAAGATATCTGTTTACGCTCAAAATATAACGCGGCTATCGCAGTATAGATTGAGGTGTCGATCCCACGAGGAAGCTCTTGGCAAAATAGGTTAGTGAAGTAAAATATTAAAGCAGTAGCAAATGGTTAATTGATTTAAACGGATGAGATAGAATTGTCTATGAATTGAGAAAAATGTCTTATGATGATTTAAGCAAGGCTTTGAGAATCACAATTATGCTTTATAAATCTACTCTATACTTTGATTCGATATTTATAACTCAACTGAAAGTTTCACATTCCAAACAATCAATCGGAAGGTATGTAATATATAGCACATTTGATAACACATGTATTTGATTTAGTTAAACTCTTTGCAAGCATTAACACACATCATGTTATTTATACAAGTTATCTAAGATCAACAATATATCATTTTGACAATATTGCAGTAAAAGATTAACTTGAATATCAAACATTTATTGCCCTTACATGTTATCCAAGATCAACAATATATCAAATTGACAATACTACAGTAAAAGATTAACATATAAAACAATATAACCAGTAACAATTATAAATCAACATGAATCAAATAAGAAAAGCATGACTGAACATATATGAGACATGAGAATTATAACCTCTGGATTATAGAAAATAAAATAGATAAGAGTTTAATCAAAACCAAACTTACAACATTTATAGCTCTTGACACCGAATCAAAGCATGGAAGTAGATTTACTACACATAAAAGTTCATCTCTTAGCCTTGCTAGGAACTCTAGCCTGAATTACAATACATGTTAATGAGAATAAAAAGAAGAGAGAAATTTTTTCTTTTAAAAACGTCCTAAGGGTCTCCTTATATAGGCAATGAATGGACATATGTCATGGATGACATCAATCTTCAATAATTTTAAGCCAATAACTCGTGTATCCACTTGCAGCACATTTTTGATAATGTAAATGATCAATTCAGCTTCTGTAACCGACATAAAAGTTGTAGAATTTTGACTCTTCTTTCCATAGGCACTGATTTCATGCAAATTGGATGAGTATCCAATGAGATATGAGCAAAATTCCAAAGATACATCAGAATTCGGCCAACAACCATTTTACCCACTTGCAATGCGATTTGGTTCATGATAACGGCTGATTTGGACTTTACCATAAACATACGAGTTGTGATAGTAAAGTCATCAATTCACAGCTTTAAGAATTATACCAATTGAGTACGTATTTTGTGAGATACAGTCCAAAAACGTGAATTGGGTCAAGCTGGGTAAGAGTTGTAGTCCGATTCTGTTGTATCTCAATTTTTGGCCCATAACATGTTGGATTTGGCTTTTCCACTATTCTTCAATTTTGTGTAAGATTGAGTCATGTTGCACCAGGTTCAAGAATTTCTTCATTTCGATTTCTACATTGAGAGTTATGTCCAGTTTACCTAAACCTGTCCAAATAACATTCATTAATCACAATTTAAGGAGAACACTTTATTTCAAGCTAAAAATACAGAAAACACTAAAATTAGTGACATTAAATGGTGATTGAATCTCTTAACAACATGCATTTTCATGTGTTCATCACAGCCCCCAACCAGCTTATTGCTAGTCTTTAGCAATTCAAGCGTAAATAGAATATGCAAAACTACCTAAGCATTTCAATCAAAACGTTAGTTCGAGATCACTGTTGCTATCATGGTTTTTTCAATTACAACTTCCGTAATTTGTGTGTGTGTGAACTAAGCCATAACCATCTAACCACAAACCACAATAGATATAGCCTTAAGAATTTCTCCAAGTAAAAGCCTCAACTCCATATCCTCACAGGTGTATGACTGTTTAAAAGGTTAGGACTTCTCTTATGGAGTTGGAAAACAGTTAAGCACTCAAGAAAAAGTCAATTTTAAGGAGAGACATATAAACTAACATTGATCCGAAGATAGGAAAATTATTTGTTTAAAAATCAATTATTCATATCATACGCCAACTTTAGAACTTTAATTGGCTTGTGAGAATAATACAATTATAACTTGGTGAGAAAACTGTTTTACAAGATATTTGTCTTCTAAAATTGAATGAAGACTTTATTAAATTGAATTGCTTTTTTTTTTCTTGTTTTTGGTACTTTTGTGTGTTTTTTTTTTTTTTTTTTTGTATTTTTTAAGAATACAAGGAAGCATTATAAAGGTTTCTCACCAAATTATATTATGCACAAATGTAACCAACTTATCCCTTAATTCAAATAATATCATTCTAAACAAAAATTAACCAATTCAAAGGATCAATGAAGGTTCATAAGCTGTTTTATCAACCTTTCCACTTACTCACAAAAGATATGCGAGATTAGAAAAATATATACTTAAACATGGGAATTCTCTTGGCTATATAAATTGAATCATCCATCTTACCACAAGGCTTAGCATTGTGCTCAAAAATATTTTGGAAGTCATTCTTTAGTAACCTAGATAGAAACAGTGACTCAACCTAAACAATTCTGAAATCATACTTAGGCAGAAAAGCAAATTCCTTTATACAAAAGTTACCAAGACTACAAGCAGTAAACGACAATGCATGAAATATAAAACAAAATAACAAAAAGTTAGTTAAAATGCATTTCAAAAGTTAGTACTAAAACTCCTTACTCTGCCATTCTAATTTGACCTAGAATGCGTCTCAAGAGTTCAAGAATGAACTCTTTACTCTGCCATTTTAATCAAATGTCGGACCACAATTTTTTTTTTTTTTTGCAAAATGCAACGTATGTCTACTATCCTCCCCCCAAACCAGATGAACATTGTCCTCAATGTTTAAATAGAAAGAGATAAAGTATAGGAGACATTACCTGAAATGCCAGTTATTTGAAAGAAACAAACCTGAGAGACACTTAAGCAAATATAAACTAAAATGATGGTATTGATAAATAAATAAATAAAAAGAAAAATTTACAAACGGAGTGTCAGATCCAATTTTCGCTTGTTAAGGCCCACTGACCAATCGATCCGAGTTATTGCTGGGTCAGGTTCGTACGTAACTGCCTGTAATTTGTTAATCAATTCATCCGCCTCAGTAGCAGAAACCAGGATCTGTCGCGCCGAATGTGAAATAAAATTCTGTTCTACAGCTTGATCAAGAAAACAAAGTAAGCAATCAAAATAGTTATTAACATTCAACAAACCTATGGGTTTTCGGTGGATATTCAGTTGGGCCCAAGAGACAATTTGAAAAATTTCTTCCAAGGTACCAAAACCACCTGGTAAAGCAATAAAAGCGTCTGCATTGCAAAGCATTCTGGCTATACGTTCATGCATGGATGAGACTTGTAATTCTTCCCCTATTGTTTTCCCGGTCAGGTTTCCCACGGCCAAAGCTGTAGGAATAATACCTAAAACTTGACTTCCTCCTAAATGTGCAGCTGTTGACACACACCTCATTAGCCCAAAGCTACCTCCTCCATAAATCAAATGAATTTTTCTTACAGCTAATGTTTTTCCTAGATTGTTTGCTGCTTCTACGAACACTTTACTCTCCCCAGGACTAGATCCACAAAATACACATATATTTCGAAATTGTCGAACTTGGGTTTCCTCCATATCTACTCTCACCTTTATCTCAATATATGAAAATGAAGAAACTGAGGTGCTGTATTTATAGAGTGCCAAATGATAACAATGATTATGGTAACCCGACAGTTTGTCAAAAGAGAGTTAAAAATAAAACACAAAAATTTAAACATAATGACCCACATGCATTATTGAACAAAAAGATTTGAATTTAAGACATCTACATGAGTAGCCCTACTATTCATAAAATAAAGTTTGAAATTAAAACACATGTATTTACAAGTAGTTGTGATTGTGGCTCACATCTTCCTCTGGTTTTACGTCCAGTAACGGCTTAAACGCCCTCTATAGGTCGGGGATAGGCTTCCCATCCAATTTTCTTATAAATTGGCAAACAGGGTCTTTTAGAGTCAGATTCCCGAGACTATACCGTTGATGTTCATTTTTGAATTTGTTCCATAAATCGAGAAGTTCACGTTGCACGAGCCCACAGGGATGCGTCTCAAGAGTCAATAGGATATCATCCAAAGACTCCTTACTCAGTCCATCCTTAATGAACTGAATTTTGTCTTCTCGATTTCTAGATACGAATCCTAAAGAACGACAACTCCGATTACAATTCCATCGAGAACATTTATGACAGACTTGTAACCTTTTTGCTCGTCGCCTTTTGGCATAAGAGCTTCTTCCAAGACCAGGCATATGAGAAACAAAATCATTTTCAAACTCACCAGACAACCAAACCTTAGCTTCAATTAACCAACGAAGGTCCACAGGGATATTACCCAACATCAATAGCCGTAGTCTTTCACACCGTGCTTTGTAAATCTTAAGTAGAGCATTTTGAGGAAATGAAGGAAAATATTTTTTAAGGTTGGCAAGAATGCGATCCATTTTGAAAGAAAGAAAAGAGATGAATGCACAGTTTGAGGGACAGTTTTTAGGGAACTGAGAAACCGACTTTAATAGTCACGGAGTACCGTATCCGCCACTTGACCGGAAAATAAAATCACAATGAAGAAAAAATAAAAAGAAGAAAATAAAGTAAAATAAAATAATAAAAGCAAAAATAGAAAGTCAAAAGGTAAAATATAGACAAAATATAAAATATGGTACAGATAGATTGAACCTGATCAATCACGATAGACAGGATCCACAAGAGGGATCTCGCCTAGGTATATAGAGTCATTTACCTTTTCCACGTAGCTTTTTAGCCGCTGTCCATTCACTTTGAAAGTCCGTCCATCAGTGGGGTCTTCTATTTCAACAGCACCATTAGGAAAAACATGTCTTACCATAAATGGACCAGTCCATCGAGATCTCAACTTTTCAGGGTGTAAATGCAATTGAGAATCATAAAGATAGACCCGTTGATTTGGCTCAAAGTGTTTCCTTGAGATCTGTTTATCATGAGCTACTTTCGTTTTAGCTTTGTAAATTCTGGAGTTGTCATATGCGTCATTTCGTAGCTCTTCTATTTCTGACAATTGTAACTTTCTCTGAAGACCAATGATGACACATGGTGTCTCGAGTTTTGATGATTTTGGTTTCTCCCTCTCACATGGCAACTTTTCAATGCCTGGTTTCCAAAATTGAATCCCTTTATCCTGTGAGTCAAAAATACTAAACATATCAGTTGTTTCATCAGGATAATACAATTCTTCAATATCAAAATCAAAGAGATTTTTTAAAGAATTAGAGCCATGATTTTTATAAGCTTCCTCCACTCCAAGTGTTTCTATCATATATGAATGATAGCATTCGTCTTCTTCTCGTGATTGCTTATCAATATGAAAAATGTTCACCTCAAAAGTCATATTCCCAAAAGATAATTTCATTAGACCATTTCTGCAATCAATAAGAGCATTAGCAGTGGCTAAAAAAGGTCTCCCCAAAATAAGAGGGATTTTTGACTCCATGTTAACAACAAAATGAGTATCTAAAACAAGAAAATCAACAGAGTAGTAAAATTTATCAATTTGCAACAAAACATCTTCTACTATTCCCCGTGGTTTCTTGATTGATCGGTCAGCTAATTGTAGGACTACAGATGTTGGTTTAATCTCACCAAGTCCCAACTGCAAGTAAATAGAATAAGGCATTAAATTTACACTTGCTCCTAAGTCCAATAAAGCTTGACCAAACTCATGTGTCCCAATTTGGCAGGAGATTGTGGGACATCCTGGGTCTTTATACTTGGGTGGTGTCTTTTGTTCAATCACTGCACTTACCTGTTCTGCCAAAAATGCAGTTTTCTTCACATGGTGTTTTCTTTTGATAGTGCATAAATCCTTGATGACTTTGGCATAAGTTGGAACCTGCTTAATCAAATGTAACAAGGGAAGATTAATTTTAACTTGTTTCAAATGTTCCAAAATCTCACCTTGAATTTCTGAATTTTTCCCAATCGGTCGAAGAGCTTGAGGAAAAGGCACTGGGATTGAAAACTTACTTTCGGGCTCTTTTTCCATTGTGGCCTCTTTTTCAAAGGGGGCATCTTTACTACTCGTAGATGTGTTAATTTCAGGAGTAGGCTCACTTACAATCTTACCACTTCGAGTAGTAATGGCATTGACTTCTTTGAGATTTTGAACATCAGAAGTAGAAGCTTGTGCCATGAATTGTCCTTTCGGATTGGATTGAGGTTGAGATGGAAACTTACCTCGCTCTTGTACAGTTAAGGCACTGGTCAATTTTGTGATTTGACTCTTGATTTCTTTGTTTTCGTCCACCACCTGTGCAAGAATTGTTTTAAATTTTTGATTAGTCTTACTTTGTGCCTCCATAAATGCTTGTAATGTATCCTCTAAAGAACTCCTAGTTGGTTGTGCATTATATTGAGGTGCAACATAAGACTTGGTTGCTTGTTGTTCTTGTTTCCATTGGTTGTTGGCTTGTTGGTCAGATTTCCAACTGAAATTTGGGTGGTTTCTCCAGCTAGGATTATATGTTTCAGAGTAGGGTGAATAAGGCTTCTTGTACATCCCTAGGGCATTACATTGTTCCTCATATATCCCTCTCATCTCACTATACGCGGGACAATCCTGAACTAAGTGTTCCGCTCCTCCACAGACAAAACAGACATCGTGTGACTCAACTTTAGCAACCGTGTGGGTGACCCTTCTATCTTTGGATTTCAAGGCCTCTAACTCCCTAGTTAAGACCTCTAATTGGGCTTTTAGGTTATCCTCTTCCCTAAGATGGAAAACTCCATTGGGTCGTGACCTATTTGTGCTTTCAGCAATGCTAGGTCCAGTCCATGTATGGGCCTTTTCGGCTAAGTCATTAAGGAATTCTATGGCTTCATCAGGATCTTTGTGAAGGAACTCCCCATTACACATCATCTCAACAAATTGGCGCTCTCTAATTGTGAGTCCCTCATATAAATAACTAACCAAACGCCAATTTTCATACCCATGGTGAGGGCACAGATTTAGCAACTCTTTAAACCTTTCCCATGCTTGATATAAGGTTTCACTGTCTTTTTGGGAGAATGAAGAAATTTGTCTTTTCAGGCCATTAGTTTTGTGTTGTGGGAAGTATTTATTGAAAAATGCTTGGGTCATTTCTGCCCAAGTTCCTATAGACCTCGGCCTCAAAGAGTATAGCCAACTCTTTGCTTTGTCTTTCAAAGAAAAAGGAAAAAATTTAAGCCTAACAGTGTTTATGGCTTCAGGTTGGCTATAGAAGGTGGCAATTACCTCTTCAAATTCCCTAACATGTACATAAGGATTTTCACTATCTAGACCATGAAAAGTGGGAAGAAGTTGTATCATTCCAAGTTTAAAATCCGAATGTGGTATGTTAGGTGGAAATATAATGCATGATGGTGTGGCTGTGCGAGTAGGATGCAAGTAATCTTTTAGAGTTCTAACGGGGTTTTCTTCGTGTTGGCTCATTGTATTAGAATTATAAGATGAACTAGAAGGTGAATTCTCTTCACTTACAAATTATGGGAGTGGTTCTAGTTCTAGTTCTAGTTCTCTCACAAATCTTCCTCGCTTGTCTCTAGGTCGATGCATACATCCTAATTTTTTTTTTTTTTTTTTAGGAAAGAAATGCTTAAGGAAAATTAAGAAGTGAAATAAACACAACAAGAAATAGAAATAAGTTAGGTGGTAAGACCAACCATGAAATATAAATACAATAATTAAACAAAAGACTATAAAATACGAAAAAAAGTACAATAAATAAATAATAAAAAGAAAATACAATAAGTAAATAAATAAAAGGTTAGGCGGTAGAACCGGCCATAAAAATAAAATACAACATGTTAACTAAAATAAATAAAGTGCAATAAATACGTAAAAGAAAATGAAAATAACGTGCAATAAAAAAGTGCAATAAATAAATAAAGTACAATAAAAAAAATAAAGAAACTAAGTTAGGCGGTAGAACCAGCCACAAAATAAAAAGAAAATACAACAAATTAACTAAAAAAATAAAGTACAATAAATAAATAAAAGAAAGTGAACAAAGTTAGGCGGTAAAACCAGCCATTAAAAAAATGCAATAAATAGATAAAAGAAAATAAACTAATTAGGCGGCAAAACCAGCCATTAAGATAATATAAAATATAACAAATTAACTAAAGAAAACAAAATAAATTAGGTGGTAGAACCAACCATGAATAATAAATAAATTACAACAAAGGAAATAAACTAAGAGTTTACAAAGAAAAGAAAATATACAAAGTTACCACTTTAGTATTTATAATCGCAACCGACTTTCGCTTAGTGTGCTTCCCCAGCAACGGCGCCAAATTTTTGTTTACGCTCAAAATATAACACGGCTATCGCAGTATAGATTGAGGTGTCGATCCCACGAGGAAGCTCTTGGTAAAATAGGTTAGTGAAGTAAAATATTAAAGCAGTAGCAAATGGTTAATTGATTTAAACAGATGAGATAGAATTATCTATGAATTGAGAAAAATGTCTTATGATGATTTAAGCAAGGCTTTGAGAATCACAATTATGCTTTATAAATCTACTCTATACTTTGATTCGATATTTATAACTCAACTGAAAGTTTCACATTCCAAACAATCAATCGGAAGGTATGTAATATATAGCACATTTGATAACACATGTATTTGATTTAGTTAAACTCTTTGCAAGCATTAACACACATCATGTTATTTATACAAGTTATCTAAGATCGACAATATATCATTTTGACAATATTGCAGTAAAAGATTAACTTGAATATCAAACATTTATTGCCCTTACATGTTATCCAAGATCGACAATATATCAAATTGACAATACTGCAGTAAAAGATTAACATATAAAATAATATAACCAGTAACAATTATAAATCAACATGAATCACATAAGAAAAGCATGACTGAACATATATGAGACATGAGAATTATAACCTCTGGATTATAGAAAATAAAATAGATAAGAGTTTAATCAAAACCAAACTTATAACATTTATAGCTCTTGACACCGAATCAAAGCATGGAAGTAGATTTACTACACATAAAAGTTCATCTCTTAGCCTTGCTAGGAACTCTAGCCTGAATTACAATACATGTTAATGAGAATAAAAGAAGAGAGAAATTTTTTCTTTTAAAAACGTCCTAAGGGTCTCCTTATATAGGCAATGAATGGACATATGTCATGGATGACATCAATCTTCAATAATTTTAAGCCAATAACTCGTGTATCCACTTGCAGCACATTTTTGATAATGTAAATGATCAATTCAGCTTCTGTAACCGACATAAAAGTTGTAGAATTTTGACTCTTCTTTCCATAGGCACTGATTTCATGCAAATTGGATGAGTATCCAATGAGATATGAGCAAAATTCCAAAGATACATCAGAATTCGGCCAACAACCATTTTACCCACTTGCAATGCGATTTGGTCCATGATAACGGCTGATTTGGACTTTACCATAAACATACGAGTTATTGATAGTAAAGTCAGTAATTCACAGCTTCAATAATTATACCAATTGAGTACGTATTTTGTGAGATACGGTCCAAATACGTGAATTGGGTCAAGCTGGGTAAGAGTTGTAGTTCGATTCTGTTGTATCTCAAGTTTTGGCCCATAACATGTTGGATTTGGCTTTTCCACTATTCTTCAATTTTGTGTAAGATTGAGTCATGTTGCACCAGGTTCAAGAATTTCTTCATTTTGATTTCTACATTGAGAGTTATGTCCAGTTTACCTAAACCTGTCCAAATAACATTCATTAATCACAATTTAAGGAGAACACTTTATTTCAAGCTAAAAATACAGAAAACACTAAAATTAGTGACATTAAATGGTGATTGAATCTCTTAACAACATGCATTTTCATGTGTTCATCAATATCATATGAATATTAGGAATTATTCCTTATATTCATATAAAGTGAATGATGTTTATTAATTGAATGTCAGTTAATAAATGAATATTATATACAATTAAAAATATCTGTAGATTGGAATCCTTAAATGATACAGAGCTATGGTATATAAGTTTAGGTCATATAGGCATGAGACGTTTATCCACCTGGTTAAGGATGGTTGGATTCTTGATCTGACCATAAAGACTTAATCAATTTATGAATAATATATTCACGGAGATGACCAAACATACCAGAATGTACATTACATTCCTTCGATTAGATCGAGGTAGTGAATACATTAACAGCAAGTTTTCTATTTGTTTAAAGAAAAATGAGATTCTCACTCACTATAGTCCTCTGAGTATTCTACAATATAATGATATTTTGAAATGGAGGAATCAGATGTTTTAGATATAGTCCAATCAATAATGCGTGTTACCGATCTATATCTGTGAGTATCTGCTCCAAATATAGCTGCTTATTAAGTAGAGTTCCATCAGAAGTTGTTCCTTTCATTCTATTTGAGATACAGAAAAGAAAGAAGTAATTTTCTTAAATAAGTTAAGACTTGGGGCTATTCTACTTACGTAAGAGTTACACAACAGAGTATATTGTTTTGTAATAGTTACTCAACATGATAAACCAATACCCAATAGGTACAAGTATAGGCTCATTAAGTATCCTGTAAATCCAATAGGATACTAGTTCTATAATTCAGAAAAGTGAACTGTGTTTGTTTCTCGATATACCACCATTCCAGAGAAAAAATTTCTCATGGATCGTAGGAATCACAAAATAATTGAACTTGGTAAAGTCAATCTAAAAATTAATGAACCAAGGATGGGAACTCATGCTCAATTAAACAGTGGCCTTTTTACACACTTCCTAATTGGTCGAAAAGGATATCTAGGTCACCTATTAGGTATGTTTGATGCTTGAAGGTGAACTTAGAGTTTTTTTGGTAGAAAAAAATAATCCTTTGACCTATACGGAGTTGATGTTAGACATTGGTTCGAGAAACGGTAAGAAGCCATGAAAATAAATTAAAACAAATTGACTCTATACATCAAAATAAAGTCTGGCACTTGGTTAAGCTACCTATGGGAACTGTTCTCATTAGCTGTAAAAGGTTTATGATAGGACTCGCCTCGAGACCCTCTACTGTAGATCCCAGCGACCTTGCCGGGTACCCCGATGGAAGTTTCTTAAAATTTAACTATGTAAGTTGAGAAATTCTGCGAGGCAAACCCTTTTTTAGTTCTTGCTATTACTGAAAAAATCTTGGAATATGCATGGAAATGACTTCTTAAATTTTTTATAAAAAGGGGCATAGTTTCTCCTATTTTTTTGAAAATCCAATACAAAACCTACAAAGAAATTGCACTTCTATTTAAAGCCGCTTCTCAATACTACCAAATAGGACCTCCGGTCATTTTCAAAATCAAATCCAACTAAACTCAATGATTTCATTTTGAAACACAAAATTGGTATACTAACAAATAGTGAAACTATCATTATAATATCGAAATCTCTTCGTATTTGTTCAAAACATATGTGTAATGCACAAGCCTGTAATTACTTTGCAAAAAGCAAAAAGAAAAAATAGTGCTACTGAGCACATTTACATTTACAAAATGATCGTTGAACTGGGCCACTAATCAGTAGTAAGCGAATCAGTGACTTGCGCACCGATGCCTGCACTTGGAGGGGGATAGAAAACATAAAATACAAAACGAGTGAGCTAAAAGAGCTCAATGAGTGCATTTCAAATTTCAAATAAAATAAAATTCTGCATAGATATTAAAATTTAAAAAACATGCATAAATCATACTTCTAAAATTTGTATAAAACTGTAAAAGAGTTTCTAACATCATATGTCGATGAAATCTTGTCGAACAGGTTTTATTTACATCTTTGGAAAATAATATCCAAAATCTGTAAGACATAATAACTAGTATGTACATATAAATGCATAATATGCGATTGGTAGATCGAGAAACATTAAAGCCCTCCCTTGACCCTTTTCTTTCTAAACTGTACCAATGGTAACCCTAAAACTCCATACTCACGCAATGACTCAACTAGCACCGTACATGTGAGTAGGTCATGGAGCATCTCAACTAGCAACACCCACTGTGACATCTCACTGGCTATGCAGCGGAATCCTACATCGCCTACATATAGCGAGATAATACCCCGTACATATAGAGTGACTCACATGACTCGACAACCCAACTTTTCAGAGTTAGTGGCACGCCTCCAATACCTGCCCATATGTACAGGATATACTGGCTGGGTCTTAAACCATTACCACCACTATAATCTAAGGGTACCAATGGCCTTTAAAACTAATGTAGTAATTTTAAAACTGTTTGTAAACCGAACATGTAAATGCATATCTATGGATATATATATATATCAAAATCGTAAATCATGTTTATGCATTAAAAGTATATAAAATATACAATTTTAATATGTAAAAACATAATAAATGAAAGATAAACAAAGACAGATTTTCACTCACAACCGCTCCGAACTCAATTTCGCTCCAGATTTCTGCTCCCGTTACTGGTCTTGATTTTCTTCACCTACACACCATAAATGACATTTAGAACCAATTCAAATGCTAGAATCTCATTTAACTACTAAATGCCATAATTGGCATACAAAACTCGGATGGATACTACTTTTCAATTTTCATTTACGAAGCTATTCAATCTTATTTAATTCACTATCTGACGTCTAGAAAATTACTTAACACCCTGTAACTTCAGTTGGACATAATTTCCCTTCACCTTACCAAAATGGACAATTATGTCCCATTTTCTTCTTTTTTTATTTTTCATTAACCATATACATACAATTTACATATTGCACCACTTATACACAATAATTCAACCAAAACACAACTCAAGCCCTATAATATCTTAAGTAACCGAATTTTGCTCTACTCACCCAACACATTTCTTTTCTCAATTTCTTATTCTAATAGCATCAAAATCAAGTCAATTTCATTTTAATGCCCTAATTACAACCAATTGAAGTTTCTACATCAAAGTCACGCAAAACCCTAATTCTTACCTTACTAGTTTCTTCAATTTGATGACTCTTTTAAGCTCCACTCTTGAATTCATCTCAATCTAAATCAAGAATACACACAAGAACATCAATTAAAGCAATCTTGAAAATTCACACATACATAACTAAAAACAATATTTTTCTTATCTCTTTTCCTTGGATTTTCACTAGTGAAAGCTTCAATTGATCTAAGAAACTTGTGTTTGGCTTTATTTTGGCTTGATCAAGCATGAAACCTCATGAAATCACTTTGGGCTTTACTATAGCGGCACCCCCTTCACCTTGGCCGAATTTTCTCTCTTTTTATCCTAAATGTCTTTGTTTTTAACTTAGTTAAAATTCTACACACTTCCTCCTTATATAGTGCTCTCCTAAAACTCCAATTTATCCCTCAACTAACTAAAAATTTTTAAATTATCATTAGTTCAAAATGGAAGGATTTAATTAGTTCCTTTCTAACTATTTAGTTGGCATAGTTAAAGGAACTAACTAGACTTCCAACTTGGCAATCCATAAAATTGTCTCTAATTGGTCCATTCTCTAACATATGGATTGTGTTTCTCTACAAAGACTTGTTCCATGCATAACCCTTAAATGAAAATTCATGTTGTAAATTAAAATTTCATTTCTAAGCTAATAGAGAAAAAAATTTCAACAATATTCTAGGGTCGTTAGACGCTCCGACCGAGTATGAAATTACCAAATTAAGTTTAATATCTCTCACGCGCACCATAAAAAAAATATTTCTAAAAGGGTTAGAATCAGGTAACCCTACTGTGTCTTATTACTCTATACTAAAATCTAGGTGCCAATACTACTAATAGGATTGGATATTACAATTTATAAGAGGTAGTGGGAGCCAGATGAAAAGTAGAGATCTTCTAGGCCCTATATTGGTTCTAGAAAGGTAATCCTCAGTGATCTGGGATCAATTAAGAGAAAATCTTTGGACCAGTAATGATGCTCAAGTCCATTAGAATGTTATTGGCTCTTGCAGTAAATTATAACTTTGAGGTTTGGCAAATGGATGTAAAGACGGAATTCCTGAATAGATACCTCGAGTAAGAGATATTTATATAATAGCCTGAAGATTTAATGTCCAGCCCGACTTCTGGTCTGGTGTACAAGCTGAAGAAGTCCATTTATGGGCTTAAACAAGCCGCCTAAAGTTGAATCATTGTTTTAATGAGATAATCAAATTGTGTGGTTTCATCAAAAATGAGGAGGAAGCTTGTGTGCATGAAAGGTTAGTGGAAGCATGATAGTCTTCTTGATACTCTTTGTTAATGACATACTAGTCATTGGGAAAGATGTCAGTATTTTATAATCGGTCAGAAGTAACTCGTAAGAATTTCTCTATGAAGGATTTAAGAGAGACTTCCTTTATACTAGGTATAAATTTTTATAGAGATAGAGTTAGAAAGCTGATAGGACTCTGCCAAATCATTTCACATTAATAGCGTCTTAGAAAGGTTCAGTTTTATTAACTGTGAGTTAGTTAACGTATCTTATAGACCTGGTGTTCATCTTTCGAGGAGAGTGTCTCTTCAGATGGAAGATGAGAGAGTTAGAATGTCTGACGTACTAGATACATCAGTTATTGAGAGATTGATGTATGCTATGATGTATTTAAGACCTAATATCAATTTGGCTGTAAGAGTTATAAGCCAATACCAGTCTAAATTAGGTGACCACAATTTGATGGTAGTCAAACATATCTTGACATACCTTGAGGGTACAAAGGATAAGTTTCTCAAATATGGAGAAAGTAACTTATAAGTGAGAAGATGCATCCAGTCAAGCTTTTAGTTTGACCTAGATGATAAAGAGTCTACATCTAGGATTGTGCTCATTCTCATTGGTAATAGGTGAGTTGAAATTGGACCAAATTGGGATTCACTGCTGATTTATTTATGGTGCAATGAAAGAGGCAGTGTGGATTCATAGGTTTATCACTGGCATTATAAAAGCTCCAAGACAGATAGATCTTATCTCATAATTTTGAGATAAAACTAGGCCGTTGTAAAGGCTGAGGTGCCAAGAGGACACTAGTACTCTAATTATGTTGAAATGAGTCTCACATGACTAGGGAGATCTTAGCTCAGGGGAGATGTGATTATTTATAGAAGTGTCCTATAAATAATTTAGCGGACTCACTTTCTAAGGCCATAACTCTATAAGTGTTTATGAAATACGTGAAGTCGATGTGTATAAGAAACCATCAGAAATGACACTAGAGCAAGTAGAAGATTGTTAGGGTTGGTGCTTACGTGCCATCCCTAAATGTACACATACTTGTGTATTTATACAAGTGTACATTCTCATTAAATTGCTAATACCTATTTATATGGTATTATGCAATGTTACATTACAGACATTGTATGATCTAAAATAGTTCAGATCAGATCTAAAGGAGTTTAGTTAAGAGCCCACAATTAGCCATTCTAAGAGATATAAATGTTAAATGTTAGCACAGCTAAGTGTTAGTTGGGTATAATATTCAGTGAAGATCTAAGAGTTTGGAGCCTTGTTTATAATAGGACATAGACTTGAGAATATACTAGTAACTGGATAGTTACAAGAGTTGCAATCAGGTGCCAGAAAATACTGGTTGTGCAAGTATGTTCTCAAATATTGCCCTTGATCTATTTCTGCCGATGCAGGTCTATCGATGGATACCTTTATATATAGATCAGCATATGTCGTACTTATATGGTATAGATGGTCGTTGATAGCCGACTGTGAGTTTGGAGCTCGTATTGACATATGGGTATCCAGTTAGGACTGGATATATGACAAACTCACGAGGGCCTCCGATAGACACCCTATGTAAGTCGTCAACGAAGGATCCTCTTGAGTTGAGTAGTATACATAGTCCTTTGACCTGAGTGCCACGGTGGGCTTGTAAGTGATCCACTATACTTTAGTTCCACGCATGTCACAGACTATTTATGGTGTGACCGCTAAGTGTCGCTGGGTATGGTCCAATGCTTATAAAGTTCGGTATATACAGATATAGGATTTGTCAGCTCGCATAGAGAGTTAGATATCCAGATGCTTTGAGATTGTATCTCAGAAAGTCTTGTGGCCACAAGCATTAATCTTAGAAAAGAGTTTCGTTAAAGTGGAACAATATTGCAAAGAAGTTTGCATATATTATTCGGTGAGATACAAGTCAGAAGATATGATATGGATGATCATATGGGGATTTGAGGTATGATAATCTATATCCTAAACACATCCAAGATATCATGAAGGAAGGAATATACGTATGCGTTATAACTTCAACTTGTATGGTTCAGCGCGTTAATTTGTATATCTGTGACGTATGCGTAGGGCATCGCTTACAGACTCATGAAATAGTTCCATTTGATGAATTAGGCATGAACTTAGGGATTCTTGCGATATGGAGTGTACAAGTTATTTACTGGGGCAGCGTACTGAATTAAATTGTTTAATCAATAATATCTAGCATTACTACAAAAATACGTGCGTGTTTGTATTTAAGTGTTAAATATAATAATTAATCAATAATTATTGTTTACTAATTGTATAATGACACGTGGTGCATTGTGGACCCTTAGTTGAGTTTATCTAAGTGTGAAATTTGGTGGGACTCATTAGAGGGTAGACCTGATAACTATTCATAAAGGTTAAATTGGTCATTTCATACATTGATTATTTAATTGTTAAATAATCAATTATATATCTTTATAATATGTTATTATTTTATATATTATTATATTATATAATAGGTGATAGTTGTCACCCATTATTATTTTTATATTATTATTAATATTATATAATATATTTTATTTTATATATATATATATAAGAGATGTGTGTGATTGTGTAAATGTATGTTTACGGGAAATGGAAGAGAAGAAATGAAAAGTTTTCATTTCTTCCATGAGATGCTGAGAAGAAGAAGAAGAAGAAGGTAGAGAAAGGAAATGAAAATGTTTCATTTTTTTGGCGCCGAGAAGAAGAAAAAAATAGGAAAAATAAAATTATTTCATTTTTTTATAATGCTGAGAAAAGCAATTGTGAATTACTTCAATCTCCATTTCTTATCCTTTTAGAGAAAATGAAGAATACACACAACTAGCCATTTTAGGGGTTTAAGAGTTAAACCCGGTGCTGGCTATGGAGCTGTTATTCTAGCTCGCTAAGCCCACTGAGTTGGTGACTAGAACTGGCAACAAGTTAGTCTCCATGCAAACTCTGAGGATATACGTGTATAACTTTACACGTTTAGGTGATTTCTCAACCTTTTAAATATATTTATGTGATTAATATATTATTCATTGTGTTTATTGTATGTTTTAATGCTTCTGCGCCGTTAAATATGTATGTGATACATATTTTAAGCAATAAACACAATTACACATACATACACCCACGTATATTAGATCCTCAACAAACTTTACATCAAGTTGGTGGATATCCCAATCATTTTTAGTAGCTAAAGCAATTAGTAATAAAATAGTGTCATGTTAAGCTATAGGTGCAATGATTTATCCATAATTAACACCATGCTTTTGAGAGTAACCTTTAGTTTCTAGCCTTGCTTTGCACTTGTCAACCTTACTAATATTTTTATTTTTGTTTTGAAAATCCACTTAACTCTAATAGTTTTTCCTTCCTCACGCAAATTAGTAAGCTCGCATGTGTTGTTTATTTGAGAGCATCAATCTTATCATCTATAGCCTTCCTCTATCTTGAACTTTTGATAGCATCATTAAAGGTAATAAGATCACTGTTGATAAACAAAGCAAAGTGTGCTCCATTTTGTTCATTTGATAGTTCTCCTCCACTCATATAATCTATCAACCAAACATAAGTTTTTCTTGTTCTGGTTTCACTGGCCATTGCTTCTTCAGGTTCTGAGGTGTTGCTCTCTGATGAGTTATTTTTGGATGACTCATTTTGAGAAGCTTTAGGTGTGGCATCTTTAACTTGTGGAGCTATATTCTAAATTGCATTTCTTTCAACTGTTTCTAGGTCAACCATGATATATTGATCTTCTACATTACTCAAATCCTATCTTTCATTCTTATTAAACACAATATCTTTACTAACAATAATCTAATGTGTATTTAGGTTGTATAACCTATATGCTTTTTGTTTCTCATTAACACTAAGCTTTACACATTTCACACTCTTATCATTAAGCTTAATAAGTTGAGGATCACTTACATAAGTATATGCCAAGCTACCAAATATTTTAAAATAGCCAACATTATGTTTTCTTCCACTTTAAGCTTCTTTTGGAGTAATATTCTTCCCTGCTAGTTAGACATCTATTGAGGATATGAATACTCCAATTTATAGGTTCTAGCCAAAACTATTTTGGAACTATCACAGAGCAAGCATACTATATACAATGTTTATGATGGTGCAATTTTTCCTTTCAGCTACTTTGTTCTACTGTGATGAGTAAACTGTAATCAACTGTCTTTCAGTTCTATTCATTTCACAAAAATTAACTACTATTATGAATTAATTCTCCTTTATGATCAATTTTTAATGTCTTGATAAATAAACTAGTTTCTTTCTAGACAATGACTTTGAACTTCTTAAAAACAACTAAAACTTCTGACTTTTCTGCTAAGAAATAATTCCAAGTCTTTCTACTATAATCATTAATGCAAGTAACTTAATACCATTTGTTGTTGTTGGAGGTAAGGTTTATGGGACCATAAATGTTTGAATAGATAAGTTGTGATGCTTGTGATGCTTTCCAAGTGCTTTCCATTGGAAAACTTCTTTGTGTTGTTTTCCCATCAAACATTCTTTACAAACACTAGCTAAAGGTTGCAACTTAGAGAGTTCTCCCACCATAATTGTTCTTCTGTAAAGTCTTTATCCTCTTGATATGGAGATGTTTGTATCTAATATGCCACAACCTAGAATAATTATAGATTATGGTTTTTAGATAAACTTTGTCTGGTTAATGTAGCTTATGTTTGAAGTGGAAATATTTTGTTAGGGGTCATCTCGACTTGCATGATTAAAATTTTCTTTGGATAATGAATTTGGTAGCAATTTATTTGAATTAGAATGAAAAAACTCTTTTATTGAAGTTAGCAAAAACTGATTAGATTGTTTCTTAATTCAAACATGTAGAACACTCCTTATATAGTGTGTACAACATCATTAACTTCAACTTTGATATCTCTTTTTCCTTGCGCTCTTAAGCTTGAATCATTTCCAAGCTTGACATTCTCCTTGAATGTCTCATCAAGCTTGGTGAATATCTTCTTGTTGCCACTCATATGGTTATTGTATCCTAAAATCAAATACCATCTATTGTTGAGTTAATCTCTCTTTTAACTCCACAAATGACATTAACAACATCTCTTCTTTAGTTTTAGCTACATTGATTTTTGTTTTATTCTCCCTTTTAGGGCGCTTATATTGAAAGTGACTAACTCATTTCATGGCAGTTGCAGCACTCCATTGTGGATTTGTTAAATGATCCTTGGCACCTTCTTCCATATCCTTGAAAGCCTTCTCGACATCTTCCTCTTCCTCTTCCTCTCTCTAGAGATTGATACTCTTAAGTCACCTTTAGTGCTTGTTCTTCCATTGTATGGCTATTAATTCTTTGTTCATATACCAGAAAATTGCTTTGTAGTTTAACAATTGAAAGGTCAGATCATTTGAGTCTTCAATAGAACACACCACATAGTTAAACTTTGGTGTCATTAATCTTAGGATCTTTTCAATGATAGCTACATCATCCAACTTCTCTCCATTAATCCTCCCCTTATTGGCCACAATTAGAACCCTTCCAAATTACTCATCAACTGACCCTCTAACCTTCATATTGAGCATCTCAAACTATTTGCGAAGAGCTTGAAGTTGAGCGCGCTTAACTTTCATCATGCCTTGAAATTTATTCTTTATTAAATCCCATTTATCCTTTGTTGTATCTTTCTTCAAGATGGTCTATAGTATAGTTCTATCAATGGCATGAAGCAGATAATTTTTTTTTTATCTTCAAAACTTTGAACATCTGCTCCTCTAAGGTTTTCAATTGAGCTTTTGTCAAAGCTACACCCTCTACGTACTACATGATCCCATTCTCCACTAGGCTCTAATATTGCTTGGACCTCAAGAAATTTTCTATCAACATGCTCTAGTGATCATAATGATCATCGAAGGATGGAATTGTCGGTTGCACGAAACTGCTTTCTTCTCTTGCCATTGATTCATGCTACTGCAAGCTTCCTTACCCTTTCTTTGCTCTAATCTTATTCTAATACCAATTATTGACTTAAGACTAAGTTTAAAAGAATATAAATATAAGAAAAATAAGTTTTCTCAGTATTTTGTTTAGAATAGAGAACTATGCTATATAACTTTTACATGAACCGAAACAAACAAGAAACATTAAAGCATTATCTCATGAATAACAAATCCTAATTACATGGGATACTAATTAAAGAAATAGTTAAAATTAAAGCTACTATAACTAAGTCCCTGTAACTCAAGGATTATTTAAATAATAGCTTTACAATCCTAACCTTTTGAGTCAAAGTGATTTCTTCTCTTTCCACCATCGCTGTTGTTTGTTTGTTTGTGTGGTAGTGTGTTATTATAATCTGCCCCTTCATTATTAATTTACCAATTCTCTGCATTGTGGTATGATAAAGTTGAAAGCTCCCGAAAGAAAAAAAGTCTAAAATATGTATTTTGAAGAATTAAATATAATCAAATATTTATTTAATATTTTTTAAGAAAATGTGCTGCCTAGGGGACCAAGTCTAGATGCCTTAAAAGATGTGGTTGTCATCTCCCCTAACTCATCATTGTAGTGGAGAGTTTTATTCTCCAAATGGAGTATACGAGTATTTCTCCCTTAATAAAAGTAAACACCTACTTCATTGAGAATGAACTTCTTTAAGTTAATTAAAGCGCCTTCATCTAAACGGCCACTCCATGACTTAATTGAAATACCCTTATATTTATATATTCGAAAACTCCTATAGTACATAGCGATCAAAGCATATTTACTAATTTTTATTTCTGCATTTTAATGTGACTTCTAACTCTAATGTTAGAGAAAGTCTGGAGTTCACCTATTTTGACACATGATTATTTTGTACAGCAATAACATATCATACATACATTTATTTAAAAATTATTAAGCAAATTGGTAATTACAATAACATCCTTTGTATCATCCCATAATTCATACAACAATTTATATAGTAACATTCTATATTATATTCATTTATTTAAAAAACAATTATCAAACAAATTAATAATTGTAATTATTGGGCTTATTTAGTCAACTGCCCCATTGTGTATTTTAATTGAAACCCACTTTAAGAAATAGGCTCAAATCAGCTATTTAAATAGATTTTAGCCTAAATCATAACATGATTACACTAGGTAATCCGACCCATTGATTCATGGACCATAAAAACAAATTATATAAGATATAATGAAATGAAAATTGATTAAAATTATTATTTTATTTAAATTTAAATTTGATTAATCATGATTTTGTATGGATAAGAATGTTTCACGTGAGTAAATAAATCATATTTAAATTCTTCTCTTTATTTATTGCATTATAAATTTCAAATGAATTTAATCACTAATTAAACTTAAATTAATCATGTTATGTGTGTTAATTAATATTGAGTATGAGTTGAATTCATACACTATAAATATAATTAATAATATTAATTATTTAATAAATCATTGAATTTTGAGTAATCGAAAATAACATCTATTTATATTTAAAATAAGCATTCTCTTTTTCAATAAAATATTGACTTAAGCATTAGAATATTTTTTTTTTTACAAAAGGACAATACTCCTCTACAAATTCAAAGAGTTCTAAAGAGCAAGAAATAAATTCCTAGAATTTCAATTTTCAAAACATTCAATAGCACCAACTGTGAGAAGACTCTAAACAAAAAAGAAGATTTTTCCGAATCTAAGCACACCAACAACTTTGACATATCTTCTTACAACAACTTCCTTTTTACCAACCCATGTATGCACAACAATTTGGCAGCATTCTATATTATATTCATTTATTTAGAAAAAATTATCAAACAAATTAATAATTACAATATAAAAATATCCACATGTTAAATATATCACTATATAATTATTTTACAAGAGATATTCTAGACACTCTTTTGACCCCAAAGTACTAGCTGCTTCCTTTTTCTTTTCTCGATCTGGCGGTTTGTTTGATCATTGAAGGCAGTAAAACAACCGAAAAAAAAAACACAAAAAAGTAGAAAGTAAAAGCAAACAAGACACACAGGATACTTGACCAAATTAATTCAACCGTTTCGTGTCTGAGACTGCGTGGAGCTAGCGTAAGAGTTAGGGGCAGAAGGAAAACGACTAACAATCCCATGCAAATTGGTCCATAGGATTGAGATTACAGCACATTCCACATGATAATACTGTAGACTCCATTAGATTAAAATCAAAGTTGGATCTCTCAAATGATGCGTTCATGTCCTGCTGAGAATTCACTTGCTGTTTTGCCTGCATTGCTACCTTTCCTTGACTTTCAATATGTTCGAAGCTACCACTCAGCATTCCATTCTCATCTATGAGCCCAAACCCACTTGGGTTTAATGGAGATGAAGAGATTGGAACACTTGTTATTGAAGATTGTTTCCCAGAATCCACAGAAGCATGTAGATTCTCTTCTTGTAAAGTCCAAAACAGATTAGGGTTTTGGTATTCTGCAGAGGTTGGTAGGGATGAGATTTCATGCATTGATGATGATAAAGGAATGTAAGGTGGTGGGAGAAAAGGTGATTTCATGATTTCCATGGAACAACAATCTTTGATCATTTGTGAATTTACAAAGAAAGCTGGAGAATTTTGCTGATGAGGAATAAGCTTGCATGAATTAATGCTGTAATTGTTATCATTGTTTTGGCTTGGGGAGAGGAGATTGTGAGTGTTGGGATCTATCCCTTGTGCAATGAGCTTCTTTTTGATGCAAGAGTTCCAAAAATTCTTCACCTCATTGTCTGTTCTACCAGGCAAATGCTTAGCTATTTGAGCCCATCTGTTGCCTAAAATTCTATGAATCTCAATTATGAGCCTCTCCTCTTGCTCAGTAAATGAACCCTTTTTCAGATCTGGTCTCAAGTAATTTATCCATCTCAATCTACAGCTTTTCCCACATCTCTGCAAGCCTACAAAATTATCCCAAATAAAAAGATAAAAGAGTTAACAGAAACAATGTCGTGATTTCAAAAGAACGAGTAACAAATAGAATAAAGAATGTACGGAAAAACCTGCAAGCCTAGGAACAGAACTCCAGGAGCCATGGCCATGGGTGGTTATATATCTGATAAGCTTCTCATCTTCTTCAGGTGACCAAAGCCCTCTCTTTACTTTCTGTTTACTGCAGCAGTTGTGTCCCATTCTATTAATTCCCCAAACTCCTCAATATAATCAAAATGAGCTTCTCTATTTAGTTTGTTAGGTGCTATATAGCTAGCTTATTCCTTATTATCTCTTGCTTCAACTTCGAAATTGTAAACCTCTCCTCTTGATAAATATAGTATAGTTGTTTCACTAAATTTGGCTACAATATTATTATACGTTTATGATAGAGACATTTAAAAGAAAGAGAGAGACAGAGAGAGGCTGAAATTTAACTTGGGTTGTACTCATTGAGAAGGAGGACCATTTGGTCTCATTGAGTGTTTCGATAGCTTCCAAATTCAACCATGATCCTCTCAATATTGTTCTCAAACACGATTATTACTTTCCTTAATTTATTCACTATTAAATCTATAAGAAGTGAGATTTCCACCAACATCCCTTGGGTCTCTCAAAATAGTAGGTGGATGAAGAAACATAAAAAAAAAAAAAAAAAAATAACTAAAAACTTTTAATTCTGAGTCAAATATAAATTTGTGATTGGTGTAATTACTAGTATCAGAACATAAAACCAATTAAATGTTCATCATATACTATCACAAACAGATACATTTTTATTTAAATCTTTAAAGCAAATTAAGAGAACTCAGATCAGGAAATGATCCTATAATTTTAAAACATTTTGAAGATTTAATTTTTAACGTTCAAAATCAGTTAAATCGTTTTAACGGTTTATTGATGTTAAAATCTTTGGACGATAGCTTTCTCATCTTTTACTATCATTCTCACATAATTTAGACTAATTCCAGTGGGTCTCAGAGAAATTGTATCTAAAAACTTAATCAAAACTTACTGATTAGGATAGTATACAAAAACAATATGAAGTTTAATCAAGAAGCAATAAGAACCTTAACCAATTGAGTGGTGAAAGCACATTAACACTATTCTAAAGTTAATTTAGCATAGTGCACAAAATCCAATTAGGTTAACTGTAGCATCGATCTTCAATTTATATGACATAAAAAAAAGGACAGCTCTGAAGGTGATATTGATGTGTACCACGTTATTCCTCATATTTCCTTACTGTAAAGTCAGGCAACATAACAAGTAACCATTAAATTATGTAGATTTGGTCACATCTGCAAAATGTGCTTTACACATATTATTATATACATTTGTAGTAACTTTGTTTTGAAGCGCTTGCAGTTCTCAATCGAGTCCACATTGATATCTTATTATCATTATTATTATAATTATTGTCAAGTTAATTAGTTGAAGGTTTCTTGTCTCAACTATTTTTTGAAACTGATTTTGTTTTTAAAAAAAAACATATTGGTTTGTCTTTTTTTTTTTGTTTTGAACCTCAAAGATGTCATTTTCTTGCTACTAGGGTAACTCACCAAGTCATGCCCAGTTCACTTCATATTTTGATTTATGATCAAAAGATGTGAAACTAGAAAGTTTTATTAAATCCTATTTAAGTGTAAAATTGTAAAAGAAGTTTCAATGTCTTTCAAAGGTAGTTAATCCCAAAGTGAAGATCTCTCCTAAGTTTCAATGACTTTCCAAAGTAGTTAATCCCAAACTAGTTAATTCCAAATGGAAGTTTTTTTCTTTCTTTATTTCATCAAATTAAGAATTAAATAAGTAAATAAATTTAGAATTTTTTTAAAAAAATGGCTATATTTTTAGACAATATTCTTTTTTAACCCCAAATGTATAAGTTAATATTTTGTAACAAAGAAATTGAAAATTATATAATTATATCCGTGACTTATATTTTTCCTCTCCACCAATTTAAATTCTCTCTATAAAAAATATTCTAAAATTCAGCCAAAAGTAGAGTAGATTGTGAGTAAAATAAGTGAAAAATAGTTACGTTTTGTTGTAAATAGGTTAAAAATAAGTCAAAATGGAAAAAAAAATAATTTGTCGAAATATGGAGTTTTTAGAAATAAATGCAGCTGCCAAAGGAGTTTCTTTAAAGTAAATGCACAAAAATTCAACTTTTAAAAAAAAAAATATTTGAAGAAATATACTATAATATTTAGTGATACTTTTTTTAGAAATAAATAGAATGAATAAGGAAAAAAAATCAAATCTAAAGAATTTGGAAAGTTTTGTAACTTTTGAATCGAACATTCATCACACAACCATTTCCGACACAGAGAAGTGCTCGGGCGAAATGACTTTCTTTTAATTTGTTTTTAATTTTTTTACTTCTTCCAATAAAATAATTAATCACTTCTTAATTTTCTAATCTAAATATTTAATTATTATAAATTACTACAATATGAAAAATTAAAAAATAAATTAAAGAACATTTTTGAATAATTTATAATTAATTATTTTTAAAAAAGTTACAAAAATTAATTAAATTATTTAGTTGATTGTTATTTATTAAAATAATATATCATATTAAATTTATTTATAATTTAATTATTTATTTAAATTAATAATTATTTTCAAAATAAAAAATATAATTTTCACATTTCATGCACATTTCGCTTGGCGCGTGAAACATATAAGATTAAAAAATCAATATTGTATTTTGTGTGACGCGCTAAATGTGTGGAAGCATTGGTGCACTCCATTGGGCCAATTCATTATAATTCGCGCGCCCTTGGGAGCGAATTGTTTTTTTTAAAAAAACTTTGTTTTTTAATTCTTTATATTGTTTTAATTTATAATAATTAAATAAATAAATATTTAAATTATAAAATTACAAAAAGTAATTAATTATTTTATTATAAAAATAATAAAACAAAAAAAAGTTAAAAAAAGTCATTTTGTGCGACCATTTCTCACATGCAAGCGTTGCTTGCATGATAAATTTTTTATCTAAAAGTTGTAAAACTTTTTAAATTCTTTATATTTTTTATTTGTTCTCATTAATCCTATTTTTTTACACAACTTCATTACAAAATATTAGAGCATATTTCTTTATATTGATTTTAAAAAGTAAAACCAAATTTTTATATATTTGTCTTCAAGAAATTTCATTGCCCACCGCATTTATTTTTAAAAATTCTATTTTTGACGAGATTATTTTTTATTTTCATTTATATTTTAACTCATTTGTAACACAATTCACCTATTTTTGACTTATTTTATTTACAATCTACTTTATTTTTAGATAGATTTTAGAGTATTTTTAAAAGAGAGAATTCGAATCTTTTGAAAGAGAGAAACAAATGTAAGTTAGAGGTATGATTATCTAATTTTAAATTTATTGTTTACAAAATATTAACTTCTATATTTATCACTAGAAAAGAACATTATCTAAAAAAATATTGGCCATTTATAAAATTCTCTTATTTTTAGCAACAAAAATAAAAGAAAATATTTTGTCTAGACAAAGGACAATAGATATGATTAATGGTGGAGAATGAATGATAATATGGCCATTTTGGAGAAGATCTAATGATTCAAATTAGATAACCCACATCATTTCTTGCATCGAAAATCAACATGGAAATGAATGCTCTCTTGACAAATCTTTATCTATCTATTTCTCTCTCTAGAATAGTGTTTAATATCATATAATCTATGTATTTTAATTTCATGATAATCCTCAAATACAAAAATAAATAGGCATAGAAAAAATATCATGCATATTAGTGTCTTCTTTTTTTTTTTTGTGTCGTCTAATCTTCTAACATTATATATTTCAAAGTTTTTTCCTACACGTCTAAATTTTATGTTAGAGCTTTCAAATCTTTTTAAATATAACTTTTAAATTAAAAATATAGCAAAATATTTGAAATGTATTAAAAAAATTTAGATAAATATAAAAAATTTAAAAAACGGAACAAAAAAATTTGAAAAACTGTAGCATGCAATGAACCGTGTGACAATTTTATTGCAAGTATGAATATTATCATATACTAACGGGCCTAAGAAGGGGTTTAAGGGGCCATAAGTCTCCAAAAAAAATTAAAATTTAATAATAAATTTTTATTTTTAAAAATATATATTTTTATAATTTAATCTCTTAAGATTTTAAATTCGACATTAAAATTTCTAATATAATTAAATTTTAATTTTATATAATTTTTAATTTTAACATTCTATTTCCTTCACTTTAAAATTTTAGTTTTGATCCTGCTATTGTATTTTTTTTAATTTAGGCAAATATATATATATATATTAGTAGGCATACGCTTTTCTTCACTCAACCATTGCTCAAGGGTGTCAACGAAGAAGGTGATGATTGGTTATGTTTGCTTTCATGATTTTCACCCTTGGCTTTTTTGGTCTTTTTGTTTTGTTCAAATAATTTTTTTTACTTTTTATTTCTCAGAGGAAATCACGTGGAAAAGTAAAGCACCAAAGCCGAAACAAATTAAAGCACACATACTTTTAAGAAAAATAAATATGGATATTCCCAAGTTGAGCCTTTTACAAAAATGTCAATTTCTGGTTTCACTCTTACATCATTACAATTAGCGCAAGGTGATATCTTTCTTATAATAAAATAATAATATATATTGTTTTATTTATAGTTGAATGCCAAGTGTCACTTGAGGCCAAGTTAGTACTTTTTATTTACATATTAATTTTTTTTTTTTAAAACAATAAGAGTTGAAAATGATAGTAGATTAATATAAATCAAAACCCTAATATAATTAACAAGATTCAAAGTAGAGAACTTTTATATTAATCCAAATTCTCTTATCAATTAAGGTAGTTAATTAATATTAAACTTTCATTAGCTATACATAGTATTCAATACCAAGATATGCAGGAAAACTACTTAAATTTGAGAAGTATCAACTTTCTCTTTCGGGATTTCACTTCATCTTCCAAAAACCTTATATTTATTATTAATAATAGTAACACTCAAGTAAGTAATTTATGATTTTTTATTATTATTTGATTAAACATGTTCACTTATATAAGTATTGTTATACTTTTTAAATAATATGTTAAATTTAATATCTCAAATTAATGTGTCAAATAATTATTAAATAATAAATAATACAAATTTTAAAATTATTTATTATATTATTTGACATATTATTAATAATAAAAAAAAATTAAACTATCATTTAAAAAATGTAACATTATTCATATAAGTGTATAAGATTTTTTTCTTATATTTTAATTTAATTTAAAATATATATAAACTAAATAAATAAAATAAAATATATCCTAGTTATGATGTGAGAGGAATTTAACTTCAAATCTCTAATATCACTTTTGACAAACTAGTACCCACATTTATTTCTTTTTTGACACTTACAAATATACTCATAGGAGAAGAGCAAAGTTAAATCTAAAAGGAGACCAATTGACAAAAGAAGAAAAAGTTTATAGCCTGCCTAAATTTGCTCTCTAGCCCAACTTTTTAGATTAATGTTCTAGAATAGGCAAGTCAATTATGATTCTCTGTTTTTCTTTTCCCCCATAATCAGAACAGACAGAAAAAAAAAAAAAGCAAAGTTATAGCTTTTTCCCCTGGTTGAAGGAGAGGGATTTAATTAATTGTCTTATAATTAACAATGGTGTTAAACATCATTAAGTTTAATGATGGACCACCAAACCATTATAAATTTTGCTCTATAAATTATTGTTACCGACAAATCCCATGATTATGATATTTAAAATATTTGTATATGTTGTAAAGCCGAACAAACTTGATTATTATCCCCACTTCTAGCTATCAATAATAATATATGATAAAACTCATTTCAAGTTCTAAGTTGTTTCTCCGTCTTTCTCTTTTGTTCATGTCGATAGCCAATAGGGTTTATTTTCTTGTAACCCATATATATATATATATATATTTGTAGTTGTTGCATAATCTCCCTCTAGTATATATATATAGTTATATATAGTAAGGGGTCATCGTTGTCTATGATCATTAACAATCTTTTTAAATAAATTTTTTATGGCATGTAACAACTTTTAAGTGTCCATTTTCCTTCTTCTTCAGCAACCGTACGGATCACGTGGGTAGGAGTCTTATAATAACCTCTTCTGTTTATATGTTGCTACATTCTTATTAATTTATTAGGAGAAGATGAATACATTGCAGTGTTATCATACATGTCAATTTGTAACACATTTTTCCTTCTCTTGTAAACTTTTATATATTTGTATTATATAGAGTAAGAAAAATTAGATTTGGGATTTTTATTAAAATGAAAGAAGATGTATTACCAATTTTTTATTACTAAGTTGTTATTGTAAGTAAAAAAAATTGTACGTTTTACAATGCGGATTTGTTTTATTTAATTTATATACATCGTTGTTTAAGTTTGTACAAAATTAATTTTGTTATTATATAATTCAAAAACGATATCACTTCTAAAACCTAAACGGCTATGTATAAATAAATATCTCATTTTAAAAACAACATCAACCTAAATATGGTGTAAAAAACGACATTATTATTACAAACATCCTCATATAAAAATGTTTATATCTTAAAAATTAGATATATAACTTTGTATTTCAATTTTATAAGATTAATTAAAATTAAGCACTTACTATTAAGTCAAAAGCTATAGTTATAAATTTAACTTCATTTTCTTAATATGTTTTAGGCAATGCATAGTCCTAGACCTAACAGTAGGTAGACATGGGAGACTAGACCATCCCGGGTGAAATTACCGAATTAAAATTTCCACGTAAAATAATTCAAACACTACAACTCACAAAATACTAGAGGTTTTTTTTTACATAGATGATGAGGTAGATGAGTCCTTCTATTTCTCTGATAGGGAGAAAAAGTTGAGGAATTTATAGAAAGATATGTGAAGGGAGATGGTAACTATTTATAGTAGGTTTTGTTAATAATGATGTGGAAGAATATGAGTTAGATGATGATGATTTTGTTATTAATTAATCTGAGGAGGAGGATGAAGTTTATAAGATATTTAGGAAAATTCATGGGAAGTATGGGTAGAGAAATAAGGGAGCAATTTTATTTGAAGTTGGTTACTCATTTGTTAGCATTGAAAATTTTAGAGAGGCATTTACAAACTACATTGTTCAATAAAGGTTCACATCAAAATGGGTGAAGAGTAAACCTATAATGGTGACAATGAAGTGTGTATTTAAGAGTTGTCCTTGGAGGATACATATTAATATGCAGCAAGATAGAGTGTCCTTTATGGTTAAGAGTCATAACCATAGCCATACATGTTTGAGATCCTCTAAAATTATTAAAGCTAAATCATTATGACTTGCAAAAGAGTACGAGAGCTTGGTGAGAGTAGTGCAGAAGTTGAAGTTGAAGTTAAAGTGCTTGAGCAAAAAATGTTATGAAAATATAAAGTGAGTTTTGATAGATAGAGAATTTATAAAGTTAAGAGAATGGCCATAAATATGATTGAAGAGGCTTATATACAGTTTTATACTGACTTGCACAAGTATGCATGTATGGTTATGAAATGTAACCTTGGTGCAGTTGCATTAACTCAACCAGAAATGATATATACAACAAGTAGAAACAATAGAATCAACCTTGAAATTATACTTACAAACCCAACATTCAAGAGAATATTCATAGTCTTTTCAGTATACAAAACAGGTTTTTTAGTGGTTATAGACCTTTTTTAGGGTTAGATGAATGTCACTTAAAAAGGAAGTATGGTAGTGTTCTATTGTCAATTATAGCTTTAAATGCCAATAATGATATATTTCTAGTAGCAATGTCTATCTATAAAATTGAGTATACCAAAGGTTTTTTTTTTTTGGATAAGTTATATCATTTGATTAATTATGAGGAGAGGATCGTTACATGCATTAGTGATGAGAAAAGGGTTTTGGTAGATGCCTTGGAAGCATACTAACCAAATTCACCCATAAAGTGGTGTGCCAGGCATATTTACCCACAAATGGTCTAGTTTACACTTAAAGAACTTGTTTTGGTCTGTAGCTAGAGAGACTGACAACACCAATTCTAAAAATACTTTAAACTATCAAACAAATTAATTCTCATAGATATGATTGGCTCAACAAACTACTAGCACGTAAATGGTCAAGACATGATTATAATCTAAATGTTAAATATGACCATGTGACAAACAACTTTAATAAGGCATTTAATAGTTGATTGTTGAATGAGAGGAAAATGCCTTTTCTAACCCTATTATAGCATACAAAAGAAAAATGATGGTTATAATACAAAGAGATTTCAATATAGACAAGCATGAAAAACAGATATAGCACTAATTGTGAGAAAAAGGATTGATAAATTAGGTGATCAGAGCAGAGCATTAAGGATACTTAATGCCAAAAATGGAGTTTTTGAGATATTGGATCTTAAAAGGGCTTACTAGTGGCGTACCATGCCTACATGTAATAGGAATGATACTTTATTTGAAGGCTAACCCAACAATGTTTGTGGACAAAAATTTTTGTAGTATTACTTTTTTGAGTACTTATAAAGGTATGATTAGGCATATTCTAAATAAATGTGCATGAGATGATATGAACTTACCCCCATTGAAACCCTTATAAGTTAAAAGATCTATTAAGAGATCTATATTAACTAGAATTAGAGAGCTAAGTAAACCTACCAAGGTCCAAATATTATTTATTGTAATATGTAAAATATGTGGGAAATTTTATCATAATTTTAAGACATATGGATTGAAAAACCAAAACAACTATTATATATATATAGTTATATAGTAACGGGGTCATCATTGTCTACGATAATTAACAATCTTTTTAAGAAAAAAAGACATCTTTGTTTCTAAAATTTGGTCCGTTGTCCAATTTTGTTCTTTTTATTTTAAATTACCCAAATTTATTCCTTTAAGATGACAAAAGAAGGGTAAAATAGTAACTCAATAGGAAGATTAACACGCAGACTAACACACAAGATATCCTCATAACCACATGTCAAGTAATAAAAGACGGATTTACAAAGATACCTGGCATAATATAATAGGTTTAATAATTTAATATTTATTTTTAAAATTTTATATTAATATTATAATAAAATATAAAATAAAATATTAATAATAAAAAAATATATTCACCTTGTCACCCAATTTATTCTCTCTCTTCAACTCATCTTCTCCATCACCACTCATAGGCTCACTTCCTCCTTCCAATTTCTGAAAGATTTATTAGGTGAGTATTAAAACTTGAATAAATATTTATGAACAATACCTGATTTAAGAGCCTGGTAACCTAGCATCCTCACCCATTGAACCATAGTTCTTAAATTAACAACCCAGAAATGTATAGTTAAACTTCTATTAACAATCCAAAAATACATCCATCTTAAATTACATTACAAAAATCCACAAATAAAGAAGAAAAAAGGAAAATCTTCTTAGCTCTTTGATTTTGAATATCTCATAAGCTGATAATCAAAGAATAAAAAAGATAAGATAAAATAGAGATCTAATCCTTTGAGTGAATTGGCCTTTGATGAAGCTTCTTCGCTTGCGTCTATTGATTTGCCGTAATCGTACATTTTCATAAAGGGACCAATGATTTTTTATGTTTAGTTTATTTGATATTGATTACATGACTACTTAATACACTTGAAGAGAAATTAATTTCCAATGATTAGTTTATGATATTATAGAAAAAAAATTAAGAAATGAAATAGGTATTTGATATTTGTACGTGGACACATAACACGATGTTTGATTAGTTTTCTACTAATCTTAGATTCACATAAGGCATTTGTTATGAATATTTAATTTAAGAAAAGAAGTAGGTATTTGATTGAAGAAAAGAAATAAATTTTTAATTATGAAATGAGTATTTGATTGAAAAAATAGAAATGAGCTTTTAAATTTGATTGAAGCAAAAAAATGGGTATTTGATTTTGACACTAGTGAGTGTTTGGTAACTAAGAAAATGAAGAAAAGTGAGTAATGATTGAAGATTTGAGAAGAGAGAATATATTATTTGATAACTAAGAAAGTGAGTGGTAATGAAAGAGTTGAGGATATAGAATATATTTTTATTATTAATATTTTTATTTTTTATTAATATAAATGTAATATACAAATTAAAAAATATATATTAAAATTTTGGCCTATCAAGATTGCCACATGTAATTTTTTTATCAATGATCAATCATTAATTGACACATAGATATAATAAATATAATTAAATAATAAATAATTATCACATAAAATTTAATAAAGACAAAAATATTATTATACAGTAAAATAAATTTTTTTTATCAAATTAAATAATGATTGATTAATAAATAAAAATAAATTTAAAATAAGAGAAGCAAAATTAAGTAATACGTCAAATTAAAAGACAATGTCTCACCCCTCATTTTAAATATAATTTTTTTGATGGCATGCAACAACTTTAAAGGTTCGTTTTCCTTCTTCTTCAGCAACCGTACGGATCACGTGATAGGTGTCTTATAATAACCTCCTCTATTTATATGTTCCAACATTCATATTAATATATTAGGAGAAGATGATACTACGCTGCAGCTTATCATACATGTCAATTCGAAACACATGTTTCCTTTTCTTATTGACTTTTGTGTTTTTTTTTTTACATGAAAAAAGAAATTTGAATTTGAAACTTTCATCAAAATGGAAGTAGATGTATCATTAATCTTTATTATCAAATTATTATCATAAGTAAAATATTTTGCACGTTATACAATGTGGGTTTGTTCTATTTAATTTATACATCGTTATTTAAGTTTGCACAAAATTAATTTAATTATTACATAATTCAAAATCGATGTCACTTTTAAAATCTAAATGACTATGTATAAATAAAATTCTCAATTTAGAAACGACTTCAACCTAAATAATGGTGTAAAAACACCATTATTATTACGAACATCCTCACATAAAAATTTCTATGTCTTGAAAATTATATATATAACTTTGTGTTTCAATTTAATAAGCTTTATTAAAATCAAGCACTTTGTGTTTAGTTTTTTATGACAAATATTTTTATATCATTTTATATTTATTTATATATATGCAAAAATATTTTTCCTTAAAAATAAATACCTTGAAATATACTACAAGTGTTCGATTTCATATCCCTAAAAAATTGTTTAATATCTAGTCAACACCTAATCATAATTGAATATTAATATATATTAAAGTTTAAATCTTGTCAATTAAGATTTTGTCTTTAGATATATGAAAATATATCGATTTTTTAGGTGGAACTCTAGAAAACAGATTTTTTATTATAGAAATATTTTGTAAGAAATTTGATTTATGACATATCTGTTATGTCACCTAAAGTTTATTAGGCAATAGTACAGTTGATTGTGTTATATAGTCGGCTATTTCATTCCTTGAATTAATTCAATGAAATTTAATTATATATACCTTTTAAATAAGTTAATTAAAAAATATCAAAACCCCCATTTAATATTTAATTAAATATAAAATATATTTTTTAAAATTAAATTATTAATAAAATACCTCTTATGATATTAAAACATTAAAAATAATATTACATTGTATGTTATAATTTTAATTTTAATAATATTAAATCTTATAATTCTGATTTTAATTTTAATTTTAATTACATTAAATCTTATAATTTTGATTTCAATTTTAATTTCAATTAAGTTACATATTATAAGTTCAATTCTAATTTTATTTTAATTAGGTTAAATAATTTTAATTTCAGATTTAGTTTTAATTTCGATTTTAATTTTATTAAATATTACATTTCAATTTTAAATTTAATTTCAATTATATTAAATGATACAATTCTAATTTCAATTACATTAAATAATACAATTCTAATTTCAATTACAATTACATTAAATATTATAATTTTAATTTCAATTTAAATTATGTTAAATGTTACAATTTTAATTTTAGTTTCAATTATGTTAAAATGTTATAATTTCAAATTCAATTTTAATTTTAATTACATTAAATATTATAATTTCAATTTCAATTACGTTAAGTATTATAATTTCAATTCTAATTCTTGTTTCAATTTCAATTACATTAAATGTTATAATTGCAATTTCAATGTCAATTTCAATTACATTATATGTTATAATTTTAATTTTAATTACGTTAAATGTTATAATTCTAATTTCATTTCAATTTCATTAATATTAAATGTTATAATTTTAAATTCAATTTCAATTTCATTTATGTTAAAAGTTACAATTCCAACTTTGATTATGTTAAATGTTATAATTTTAATTCTAATTTTAATTACATAAAATATTATAATTCCAATTTCAATTTCACTTACTTTAAATATTATAATTCTAATTTTAATTTTAATTACATTAAAATTATAATTTTGTTTCCAATTTCAATTTTAATTTTAAGTACGTTAAATGTAATAATTCTAATTCTAAATTTTAATTTTAATTACGTTAAACATTATAATTTTAATTTCAATGTCAGCTTCAATTACGTTAAATATTATAATTTTAATTCCAATTCTAATTTTAATTTTAATAACATTAAATGCTATAATTTTAATTCCAATTCCAATTTCAATTTTAATTATGTTAAATCTTATATTTCCAAATTTAATTTCGTTAAATGTTATAATTCTAAATCTAATTTCAATTTGATATTGTATAATTGATTATATTTTAAAAACTATTTTTAAAAATAAATTAAACTAAATGATAAATTTTTAAAAAATAATTTGTAACTGTTGCCAAAAACGGCGACCGACTAACGGCCATACGCTATTTTTTGGTGATAATACAAAGATAAAAAATATCAAATTTTACATCATTGAATTTTATTTTTCTTAATCTACATAATTATGGGTCAGTTTTTATCAAAAATAATTAAAAAAATGCCAAATGTAGTGACGAGGGGTGGCAGTCACCATTGCCCTCATCAAATAGTGGGGCAGTGACTTACACCACCCTCACCTATGGACAGATCGCTACCTCACCATAGCAAACGACAAAGGTCGCCACCTCTCACCACCAAATTTGACCGTCTTCTAGTATATTTCTTTTAAAAATGTCTCCACCATTGTGTAGATAAAAAAAAATAGACTTTAATGATATAAAATATGATCTTTTTACATTAGAGACTCGCCGAAAAATGATGTTAGCTGTTGTCTTTGATGACAATTCCATATTCTTTTTTTTAATGATTTATCATTTAATTTAATTTTTTGTAAAAATATTTTTAAAAATATTATCAATTATACAATGACATGTGTTATTTTGTACCACGTTCTAATTTTTAATTTAATTATGTGGTTAAATTAATTTTTTATCTTTTCACTATTAAAACTAACTGTAAAAGTTAATAGATTAAAAAAATTATATATTTTATCTCTAATTGGAATAAAGTTGTATTTATACTTAAAATATTAGGGTAAAGTTGTTGTTATCCCTTAAATCTTATAATTCATATTTCAATTCTAATTTAAATTACATTAAATATTATAATTTTATTTACAATTTTTATTTTAATTAAGTTAAATAATTTCAATTCTAAATTTAATTTTGATTTTGATTTCAATTACATCAAAGTTATAATTTGAATTCTAATTTTGATTTTAAATACGTTAAATAATATAATTTCAATTCCAATTTGAATTTCAATCTCAATTATGTTAAATGTTATCATTTCAATTTTAATTTCAAATTTAATTTTAATTACGTTAAATATTACAATTTCAATTTCAATTTCAATTCATTTAAATGTTATAATTTTAATTTTAATTATGTTAATTATTATAATTCAAATTTTAATTTTAATTACATTAAATATTAATATTCTAGTTCCAATTTTAATTTTAAGTACATAAAATGTTATAATTTCAATTACAATTACAATTTCGATTTTAATTATATTAAATATTATCATTTCAATTCTAATTTCAATTTTAATTATGTTAAATATCATAATTCCAATTTTAATTTCACTAACATTCAATATTATAATTGTTGTTTTAATTTTGATTTTAATTATTTTAAAGTTATAATTCTTATTTATATTTCTATTACGTTAAATATTATAATTCGAATTCTAATTCTAATTTTAATTACATAAAATACGTTAAATGTTATAATTACAATTCCTATTTCAATTACGTTAAGCGTTATAATTTTAATTTCAGCTTCAATTATGTTAAACATTATAATTCTAATTCTAATTTCAATTTCAACTTTACTAGGTTAAATGTTATAATTCCAATTCCAATTCTAATTCTAATTTCAATTATGTTAAATGTTATAATTATAAATCTAATTTATTTCAATTACGTTAAATATTATAATTACAATTCTAGTTTCAATTACGTTAAATATTATAATTCCAAACCCACTTTCAATTTTAAGTATATAAATGTTATAATTTCAGTTCCATTTTTTATTCAAATTTTAATTACGTTAAATGTTATAAATTTAAATTTAAATTAAATTTTAATAAAGTTAAATGTTATAATTAAAAGTTCAATTTAGATTTCAACAAATCCAAATTTGGAAATTAGAAATATATTTTGGACTTGTTATATCTTTTATGCAACAAATCAGTAATCAGAAATTATAAATATATTCTTAAAAATTAGAAATTTGTTTTTGAATTATTTATTTTAGAAATTAAAATTTTGAATTTGTTATATATTTTTGAAATTAAGAGTTGGAATGTTAAGATAGTTTAATAAAAGCCTTGAAAATTAAAATAAATATATCTAAAATATAAAGAGACCCCAGAAAAAAGTAAAGGTCAAAAGTTAAAAACAACTCAAAAACTTTAATTTAGCTTAATTAAAATATTTTGTTATATATTTTAAAATTTAATGTAATTTAAATTTAATTAAAATTTTATTTATAATTTTAATAAAAAAAGGTTAATTGAATATTAATTATTCATTAATTTAGAACAATAATTACTATTTTAAGTATGAAGTTAAATAAAATTTAATAAGAAATTAAATATTAAATATAAAAATTTAAATTTAAATTTAAATACCACATGGCGTCCTGTGGTGGCGTCATGTGGCGAGACTTTTTATGTTAATCATGGTTATTTAGAACACATATAAAATATCATCATTTTGTATTATATTATATTTTTTGTAAATTTAAATGCAAACTCGTAATTTATAAATAAGTAGGGACACCCTCTTATATTTGTTGATGAAAGGTGCAAAAGTAGAAATACGTCCTATATTAAGTGGAATATAATATACAACAAATTGTGGACGTAGAAAGTGGTAACATGTTAAGAAGAAGTTATTTTATAGGTGTCCTAAATAAGAGATTAACTACAATATAGTTGATTGTGCCATACAGCTAGCTAACATTAGCTAAGGTGATTGGCAATCTTAGATATTGCCTGTTATTTTGGCTTTCTTCATAAAGGCCCCTTTATTAATAAAATTAATATATAAAATTATAATTATAAATTTTGAATCAATTAAGTCCAAATTTGTTTTTAAAAAAATAATGTTATTATATATGTTTTTTGATAAATCAAACATATTTTATATAAAAATTTGTAAAAATTAATTAAATATTATTCTAATGATAATGACCAATAAAGAAAAAATGCATACAAATTTTTTTTAATTTCAATTAAATTAAATATTATAATTTCAATTATGTCAAATATTATAATTTTAATTACGTAAAATATTATAATTTCAAATCCATTTTCAATTACTTTAAATGTTATAATTCAAATTTTAATTTTAATTATGTTAAATATTATAATTATAATTTCAATTTTAACATAACATAATAACATAGTAAAGTGAAAAGCATGACAAGAATTCTCAGTCCGAGATATTAGAAGTTACAAAATCAATGGGTGTTAGAGCTACTACAATTGCTTCAACGAATTAAAGAAAATGTTGGATTAAGAGAAGGGGCCACTACGAGCCCTCTGCCCCACGTATCTAACCAGCTCGTATGGTTCACTAGTTTCACCGACTAGACCTTTAGAGTGATTCAATTGATATAGGGGTGCGCTTGAAGAGGGAGGTGTGCTATCCCTATTAGGTTGGGCCCTCCCTTACAAGGCCCCATCGTCGGGGTTTAATGTAACTAAAATTAGAATTAGAATTATAAAATACAATGTAATTGGAATTGTAATTATGAAATTTAATGTAATTGAAATTAAAATTAAAATTAGATTTAAAATTACAACATTTAACTTAAATGAAATTGAATTTAAAAATAGAATTGGAATTATAACATTTAATGTAAGTGAAATTAAATTTAAAATTAGAATAAAAATTATTACATTTAACATAATTAAAATTGAAATTAAAAATGGAATTGAAATTATAATATTTAACATAACTAAAATTGAAATTAGTTTTGAAATGATAAAACTTAACGTAATTAAAATAGAATTTAAAATTAGAATTAGAATTATACCCTTTAACATAAGTGAATTGAATTTAAAAATAAAATTTAAATCATACATTTAATGTAAGTAAAATTGAATTTAAAATTGAAATTAAAATTATAATATTTAATGAAAATGAAATTGAAATTAGAATTATAATATTTAAAGTAATTAAAATTGAAATTAAATTTGAAATTAAATTTTTTTATATAATTAAAATTAGAATTATAGCATTTAACATAAGTGAAATTGAATTTAAAATTAGAATTGGAATTATAAGATTTAACATAATTGAAAATAAATTTAAAAATTAAAATTAAAATTATAATATTTAGCGTAGTTGAAATTAAATTTATAATTAGAATTAGAATTATAACATGTAAGGAAACTAAAATTAAAATTAAATTTATAATTATAATATTTAACATAATTAAATTTGAAGTTAGATTTGAAATTATAACATTTAGATTATGTTCCATTAACCGTTGTATGTTGTATTTCACTTAACATACAATAGGCAAATAGTGAGAATATATAGTATACTAAGTGAGAATATGATGTTATTTGTGATTAAATCTTTTTTTTAATATATATGAAAATCATACGTATGTAGAACACTCATAAAATTAAAACTCCTTATATTAAAATAGCTAATTTTTGTGATAATCGACAATGTGCTAAGAATGTAAAAGTGGGGATAATAGCAAATGGTAGGAACATATAATATATTAAGTGAGAACATTCAGTATGTTAAGTGGGAACATATATTATATTAAATAAGAACATTTAGTATACTCAGTAGGAACACATAGTATATTAAGTGGGAACATTTAGTATATTAAATGTAAACAAGTAATATTTTAAGTGGGGACATATAGTATACTAAGTGAGAATATTTAGTATATTAAGTGAAAACAAGTAGTATATTAAATGGGAACATTTAGTATAATAAGTGGGAACATTTAGTATAATAAGTGGAAACACGTAGTATATTAAGTGATAACATTTACTATATTAGATAGGAACATTTAGTATGTCAAGTGGGAACACGTAGTATACTAAGAGAATATTTAGTTTGTTAAGTAGAAACATTTAGTATACTAAGTGGGAACATGTAATATATTAAGTGGGAACATTTAGTATGCTAAGTGAGAATACGTAGTATATTGAGTAGGAATAGTTAATATGTAAAGTGAAAAAAAATAGTATATTAAGTGGGAACATGTAATATATGTAGTATATTAAGTGAGATAATAGCAAATGGTAGGAACATATAATATATTAAGTAGGAACAATTAGTAGCCTAAGTGGGAATACGTAATCTATTAAGTGAGAATATTTAGTGTGTTAAATGGGAACATTTAGTATACTAAGTAAGAACACATAGTATGTTAAGTAGGAACACTTAGCATATTAAGCAGGAACACGTAGTATATTAAGTAAGAACATGTAATATATTAAGTGGGAACACGCAGTATATTAAGTGAGAACATTTAGTATAATAAGTGGGAATATATAGTATATTAAATGAAAATATTTAGTATGTTAAGTAAGAATATTTAATGTACTAAGTGGAAACACGTAGTATACTAAGTGGGAACATTTAGTATGTCAAGTGAAAACTTTTAGTATACCAAGTGAAAACACGTAGTATATTAAGTGAAAACATTTATGCTAAGTGAAAATACGTAGTATATTGAGTAAGAATATTTAATATGTAAAGTGGAAAAAAATAGTATATTAAGTGAGAACATATAGTATATTAAGTAAGAACATTTAATATATTAAGTGAGAATAAGTAGTATATTAAAAGGGATAATAACAAATAGTAGGAACATATAGTATATTAAGTGGGAGCAATTAGTAGACAAAGTGGAAACAATTATAACATTTAATGTAATTGAAATTAAAATTTTAGTTATAACATTTAATGTAATTGAAATCAGAATCGACATTGGAATTATAACACTCAAGTAACTGGAATCAAAATTATATTTAAAATTATAACATTTAATATAATTGAAATCAAAATTATAATTAAAATTATAACATTTAACGTAATTGAAATCGATATTGTAATTATAATTATAATAATTAACGTAATTAAAATTAAAATTATAATATTTTAACATAATTGAAGATGGAATTGAAATTGTAACATTTAACACAATTTAAATTGAAATTAAAATTAAAACTATAACATTTATTATAATCAAAATTAAAATTATAATTGAAATTATAATATTTAATATAATTAAATTTAAATTTCAAACTGGAGTTGAAATTATAAAATTTAATGTAATTAAAATTGAAATTGGATTTGAAATTATTAACATTTAACGTAATTAAATTTAAATTTAAAATTTATTTTAGAATTATAAAATTTAATATAATTTAAATTAGAATAAAAATTATAATATTTAACACAATTAAAATTAAAATTGATTTTAGAATTATAATATTTACCCTAATTGAAATTTGACCTATAGCATTTAACATAATTGAAATTGATATTGAAATTAGATTTAACATTATAATATTTTATGGAATTAAAATTGAATTTGAAATTATAACATTTATTGTAATTGAAAGTAAAATTTTTTTATATGTATTTTGTCTTTATTTTTTTGTTGATTGTTATCACTAGAATAATATTTAATTTATGTTTTTAAATTTTTATATAAAATATGTTTTATTTTTCAAAATAAATATTATAATAAAATTATTTTTTATTAATTTATTTTTGGACTTAAATAATTTTAAATTTATAATTATAATTATATCTGTGAATTATATTAATATAAAGGGTCTTTATGATAAAAATTAAAATGACCGGCAATACCTTGTATGGGCAATCATTTAGACTACATCAGCCGGTTGTATGGCACAGCTGACTGCACTATAGTCTTTCCCAATTTATTAATATATGTGTGATAAAATGTAACTCTTATATAATTTGATGAAATATGTCTACTAAATTTGTGATAGAATTTTAACATTAAAAAGAATTTCATGTGATAATTGACATAGCATTATTTGGCGATGAAAGTTGAATTGTCGTACTAAATGGCTGTTGATATATGGCACTTGTCATATGAAAAGTGAAAGTTTTAGTAACAGGTGATGTGGTCATGACAGATGATGTGACAAAATTATTATCACAATTTTATAATAGAAACCAATATAAATTATGATATTTTATGTCAATATTATGTTGTTTTGAATGATCATAATTAAATTGCTGTCATAATTTTATGACAAAAACTAATACTAAATTATGATATTTTACATTAATAATTTATAGTTTTGAATGGTTTTTATTTTATATATTTTTCATGTACAAATATGTATTTTATATATTTATATTTCTTGTTTAGTAACTTGTAATTAAATCATACCATTTTTATTTCTAAAATACTAAATTAATGTATTAAATAATTACTCATAATGTAACTACATCTATAATTAATACTTTTGTTTACAATAATAGTAATGAACTACAATTAACTGAATTAGAATTATTCATTTACCTCAACATAGTTCTACCAATCCAACTTAATATAAACCCAATTAGCAATAGTCAAGATAAATTAAACATAAATAGTTTATGGCAACCAACAAATAAACTAAATTTAGTAAATAAAATGCTTTGCCCAACCATCATTGTATTACTTGCATCTTTCTTTTCAAACTTTTGAAGTGATTCTATGAAAAGATAAAAGTATAAATATATTAATGAAATAAATAATAGAAAAGAAACTTTCCTTAGTTTAGAAAATATCCGAACTTGGTAGAAATGAAGGTTGTCCACTCATTCTTTATAAGTTTCTTTTCCTTTTTCCCCCTTCATCTTGAAAAACACTAAGGATATATGTCAAAAACTGTGAAGACGAACTTAATTCAAATAAAAAATTGCTTGATTCCAAGAAATAATCATCAGTGCTTTATTCCTTGTAGTGGCAGTACATTGTAGTTGCAGGTATTTATGAATTCAAGGGAAAAAAAATGCATACAAGACAAGTGTTTCTTGTAGTGCCAGTATATATTGGCAGACAATTTAAGTTGTATCACAACTCAAATTCCAGCAATTCACTAACAAACAGTCTTATTTTAACAACAAATCCAAACACAAGGAAACTCTATAACAGTGAAACATCAAGTACAAAGAGTCTTATATGCTTTCAATCAATAAAATCAGGCATATTCTACCATAACGTAAGTCAATAATATGGAAAAAATAACATAGCATATAACTTACAAAAAAGCGTTACAAAAAAGCATTATGCTAAGAATAAACAACCATGACCAGTATTTCAATTTTTGTCATGCAGGATTGCTATTAGTTCAATCATATTATATCACAATTTGGTCGTGTGGACATTAAATTGTGTTCATCATCTACATCACAAGAATTAACATTTGGTGATTCTATGATTTGTGGTGGATGTTACAGTACATTACCAACCTCTTTAATGGTTGAATCCACTATACTTTCTCTTTTAGGTAAGGAGCAAAAATTATTAACCACTTGTTTTATCAGTCAACAATATAGATGTTAGGGTCGATGCTTACGTGTCATATCTAAATGTATATATATTTATATATTTATACAAGTGTACATTTCTATTAAATCGCTAATACCCATTTATATAATATTATACATGTAACGTTACAGACATTATAAATCTGAAGGAGTTCGGATCAGATCTAAAGGAGTTTAGATAATTACTCATAGTTAGCCACGCTGAAAGATATAATTGCTAAATGTTAGCACAACTAAGTGTTAGTTGATTATAATACTCAGCAGATCTAAGAGTTGGAGTCTTATCTGTAATGAGACATAGATCTAGGAATATACTAGTAACTGCATAGTTGCAAGAGTTGTAATCAGGTGCTAGGAAATACAAGTTGCGCAAGTATGTTCGCGAATAATTGTCCCTGATCTATTTCTGCTGATGCGGGTCTGTCAGTGGATACCTTTATATATAGATCAGCATATATCGTACTTATCGGGTATAGATGGTCGTTCCTGACTGACTGTGAGATTGGAGCTCGTATTGACATATGGGTATCCAATTAGGACTGGATATGAGACAGACTCACGAGGGCCTCCGATAGACACCTAATGTAAGCTATCAACGGAGGGTCCTCTCGAGTTGAGTAGTATACGTGGTCCTTTGACCTGAGTGCCATGGTGGGCTTGTAAGTAATCCACTATACTTTGGTTCCACGCATGTTACAGACTTTTCATGGTGTGACCGCTGGGTGTCGCTGAGTATGGTCCGATGCTTATAGAGTCCGGTGCGTATATATATGGGATCTGTCAGCTACCATATGGAGTTTGATATCCAGATGCTTCGAGACTGTATCTCAGAAAGTCTTGTGGCCAGAAGCAATCATTCTGGGAAAGAGTTTCGCCAGGGTGGAACAATATGGCAAAGGCGTTTGCGCATATTGTTCAGTGAGATACAAGTCTAGAGATAGGACATGGATGAGCACTGAGGATTTGACGGTGACAATCTATATCCCCGTACATCCAAGATATCATGACGGAATGGACTATATGTATGCGTTGTAACCTCAGCTTGTATGGTTCAATGCGCTGGTTTGTATATCCGTGATGTGTGCATAGGGCATTGCTTACAGACTCATGTAATAGTTTCATTTGACGAATCAAGCGTAAGACCTAGGGAGTCCTGTGATATAAAGTGTACTCGTCGTGCACTAGGGTAGCGTGCCAGATTAAATTGTTTAATCCAGTAATATTTAGTAATACCACAGAAATACGTGCGTGTCTGTATTTAAGTATTAAATACAACAATTAGTTAATAATTATTATTTACTGATTATATTAATGACACGTAGTATATTGTGGACCCTCAGTAGAGTTTACCCAAGTGTGAGATTTAATAGGACCCACTAGGGGGTAAACTTGGTAACTATTTATGAGGGGCAAAATAATTATTTCTCAATTTGATTATTTAATAGTTAAATAATCAAAATATTTTTCTTTTTATATTATATAATATATTATTATATATTATATTTATTATATTATTATTTATATTATATAATATATTATTATTTTATTATATTTATATCATATATTTATATATATATATATATAAAGAAAGAAAGAGAGAAAGAAGGAAGGAATTGGCCAATTCGGCCAAGGGAGAAAGGGAGAAGAAACTGAGGGAGAAGAGAAGGAAGAAAGAAAGAAAGAAGAAGAAGAAAAGAAAAGAGGAAAAATGAAATTGTTTCATTTTTCTTTATGCTTTTAATTGAAGCAATTATGAATTGATTCAAACTCTTTATTTCTTATCCTTTTGGAGAAAATGATATAAAAACACTCCGACCATTTTGGAGATTAAGAGTTAATTCCAGGCTGAATACAGAGCTGCTGTTCTAGCTCACTAAGCCTACCGTGTTGGTGACTAGAATTGCACACGCGTTGGTCTCCATGCGGACTCCGAGGATATACGTGTATAACGTTACACGTTTTGGTGAGTTATCTATCTTATTAATATATTAATGTGATTAATATATTTATTTATTGTGTTTATTATAAAATTTATACATTTTCGCTGCGTTAGGCAATAAACACAATTGCACATGCATACACCCACGTGCCTTAGATCCACCAACAAAAGAATACTTATTTAGTTTGAAAAGCCTATATGAAAGGGTCTGAATTATGATCATAATGCTTAAGATTGACAATTATGAGCCCATGATGATAAATTTTCACACTAACTCTGTTATCAGTCCAATTGCACTTGAAAATTATAATTTTGAACATATAACAGTCAATGTGTTGAATCTCAAATATGACTTCATAAACTGCTAATTTCCCTATTATAGAATTTTGGTCCTTGGCACTAGCTACTTGCATTGTTGGTGTCGTGATTAAACTAAAAACACTATTTGAGTAAGATGATTCTATCTCGATAATTTGTTAGAAAATGGTAACCATTAATTTTATATCTTGAATATTTAATGATATTTGGTCTCGATCCTTGGCATAAACATTTAATATTATGTGAGATGGTCTCCCCATTCATTATAACACTTGAAACTTATAATTTAAGTATTATTAGAAGTATCAAAGAATAGGTAATCGATTGGTCATTAAAGCATAAAGAAAAGAACAATGATATTTTTTATGGTCATACTTTTTCTTTAAACTAATAAATAAAAATACGATTGTATTAGTCTTGCAACCATTTTGTGTTATGTGAATGATATGGGTATTCTTGTTTTTGTCACATTAAATTCTCCTTAATTTATGAGTGAAAGAATTGCTATTAATATTCGAAAATTTTAAGATGTTAAAGTAATAGAAACAAATAAATAATTATCATAAAAGGAAACACTTACTCAATATACAGTTGTAGCTCCGAAGTGTTATATAAGATATATAGATGAGCCTGATCTAGCAAATTATATTGCACATTTTTAATTGTCCCATCAATTAATGGTCTTTCTATGACCATTTTATCCTTTTGACCAGAAGGGTTTCTAATGGCATCAAAGCTTCATAAATAATCTATAAAAAAATTTATTATTTTCTTGACAAAATAACACTCAACAATGCATCCTCCTAGCCAATTATGATTTCGTAGATAACCCTTTAAAACTTTCATGAACCTCAAATGAATACATCCATCTTAGATATACTAGCCTATATGCCCTAATTTCTTCCATAAGATAGATTGTTAAGTGAACCATAATATCGACAAAGGAAGTTGGAAAGTACTTCTCAAATAAACACAAAGTAATAACATGTCACTTTGCAAAATATCCAACTTATCAAGGTAAATAACATTAGAATACAAACTACTAAAAAAGTAACTCATTCTATTAATAGCAATTTATACATGCTCTATTGAAGTTGTGTGCATCATTATTAGAAGAAAATATTGTATAAAACATAATAGGTATAAGATTTTAATCCCTGAATTCTCAAATCATCCATGGCCACAATGTTCTTGAAGTTTGAACAATAATCATTAAGCACCTTAATATTTGCAAATGCTTCACAAAACCTTTTCCTTTAAGGTTTACTCACTGTGAAATAAGTTGCAAGTTGGTTTTTTCATTAACTTTCGAACTTGAAACTATCTTTAGTTTTATAGAGAACTTTTATTGAAGTCCCAGAGATGTTTTGACACACATTTGTTTCGATATGCATGACATCTAATTGATTGCGAATACATAAATATTTCTTGTTGAGGATATCAAGCCATGCACTTTAATTTGACACCCCTATAGCATCAACAAAGCCACAACCTTGATACCCCTTTTACTCTATGGGCAGCGAAAAAAATCATAACTCACACCATAAGTAAGAACATATAAGATTAACATACCAATAAAGATAAAGAAAACAAACCAATCACAAAACACAAGATATACGTGGTTCGGCCCAAATTGCCTACGTCCATGGAGGATCTATGATCCAGCTTCTTCCCATTGAAATAGATTACAAAGTATCTTCTTACATCATCAATGATCCCACAAAATTCCTTAGTATCTCCCATAAATACCTCTAAGTATCTATCATTAATCACTATGACTCCCTAAGACCTCTTCGTATCTCCTCATAAGAGATTTTTACAAGAAATACAAGAATAGCCCGAGCATCTAAGCCAAAAGAATTTATGGTGTTTCTCTTTTATTCACTTAAAGAACCTAAAGAAGAAAACACTCCCAAGGTTACACCCTAGTGCACCACGCACTTAGTGCCTACCTAGCTCCTCTATTCTCTCTTATGGTTACATCTTAAAACTTTAGATGCTTGATCTTAAACAAGGGTTTACAAGTGTTTATATAGAGTGTATTTCGTGCCTACAAATCCTATTCCTTATTGGAGTAAGAGTCCACTTATTTTGGAAGTCTAAAACTTTCCAAAACTTGAAATCTCAAACCAAAATGGACTTTTCCACGTGTTCTGGCACCGCGGTGCTCGTCCCTGAGTGCCGCGGCGCTGGCCCTTCTCGTGTCTAGCACTGCAGCGCTGGTTTTCTGTGTTAAGCACCGCGCACTCATCCCTGAGCGCCGCAACGCTAGTCAGCTCCCCACGATTCCTTCTTTTTCTTCGCGTCTTTGAGTCCCGTTTCACTTTCCCTTTCGTGTTCCACACGTCCTAGACTTTTTCATACGTATCCCACACGTTCTAGACTTCTTGTGACTCTCCACTTTGGTATTCATCTCAAATATTGTCCAACCAAAATTGTTGAATCACCGATTTTCCAACATTTCTAAAATATGAGTTCAAAACAAATATTAACTTCTTCTTTTAATAATATTTATTATCCTTAATTTGTGCATTCTCTATTTCATTCCTTCTCTTTCACTTCTTTTTTTTATTTTTATTTTTCTATATGTATGATCAATATTGTCAATTGTAAATAATATTTGCTCATCACTTATCGGATCAGGTAGACATCTAGTCTCATACTTTTATTTTTGTATTTAATATGGATGATTTGTCAAAAAAAAGCATTTATGACCTAACAAATAAATCTTCTTAGAGTGTTAAAGCTTACATGCAAAAGGTTTTTCCTTGCAATATGGACATGTGTGTTATCCTTTTATGGTTCAACAAGACAAGTTACCATTTGTGAGGAAATCACTTATTGTCCATAACAATACAACCTTAATGTAAAATAATCTTTCTTATTTACATCATAAGCTTAAACTTCAACATCCTAAATAGTTTTAAGTTCATCAACCAATGGAGCAAAATATATGTCAATGTCATTACCCAATTAACAAAGGCCAGAAATCGATAATGATAATGTTATAAATTTTTTATTCATGCATGACTACGGTGGAAGGTTAAATTGGTGAGTAGAATTGGCCAACAACTATATGTACTACTAAGAGATCATTAAGGATGGATACCATCAACTGAAAGAGCCAATCTAAGGTTTCCATTCTCAGATGCAAATGCAAGCCATTTTTTGTCAATAAACTGCCATGAAGGGGTGTAAGCAGGATGACGAAGCATACTATCCTTATGTCTCTGATATCCATGCTATGTCAAGTCTTTAGCAATTTGTGGTGATTGAAACATATGTCCTTACCTTAGAATAATTGGAAAGTACTATAATACTTTGGTAGGAATTTTGGTTCTTCTCTTAGCCTCCCCTTACCCCAACTATTCCACCTTGAACTTCTACATGAAAGGCATTCATTTACATGCTCTTAATTCTTCCTAAACAAGATACAATAGTTCGGGCACACATGTATTTTCTCATAACCCATGCCTAACGCACTAATTATCTTTATGGAATCATAAGTTAACGAAGGAAATGTTTTTTGTTCAAGTAGAATATCATGTACACAACTCAACAACTCAGAAAAACTCAAGTTTGACTAATCATATCTCTCTATTAAATTGTACAAGTTCATCAGCCTATATAACTCTGTGTACCTAGATCATTTAAGATACAAAGGTTTATTAACATATTTTAGAAGTTGTCTATAGGAACCATCAACAAATTCATATTGCCTATATGCTTCATACACCATTTGAATATTTTCAGCAAAATTATTTTCTGCATTTTCTTCCACATCTTGGCCATTGTGCTATAGAAATACCAATTCTTTTCCATGCCAATACCAAGTCTTATAATTATTATAAATACCAAATACAAACAAATAATCTTTAACTTCACATGGAGACAGAATTGTAATGTTAAGATATTTTATGCAAAGACTGTAGGGGATCAACTGTGTATAGGTGTATATATGTGTTAGTGTGTTTATTGTAAAATATGCATCTAATACATATTTTAATGCAGAATTATAAAATATACAATTAACACACTAGTCACATATTAATCAAATTAATATATAAATAATAAATTTGAGAAATTATCAGTACGTATAACGTTTTACATGTATTTCTTCGGAGTCCGCCTAGAGTTATACTCGTTGTCAGTTTTAATTATCAACGTGCTAAGTTTGATAATTTAAAACAGCAGTTCCTGAATTCAACATAGAATTAATACTTAATCTCAAATGACCAGTTTAAAACTTGCTATTTTTTAACTCACGGATGAAGAGAAAAATAAAATAAAAGCAACACTTGCTTCTCAAAGAAAAGAGCATAAACGGAAATGAAGGAGAAAGAAAAATAACTTTTTTTTTTCCTTTTCAGTTTTATTCACCCATTTCCGTTTTAATTTCTCACACGTATATCTCTCTTTTTAATAAAATATTGTTATCACAATATAATATTAATAAAGCATGCATTGTTGGCAAAATTTAAAAATAAAGAAATAAAATAATAATATTATATATATAATGCATGACAACTATCATGCATTATATATATTATATTATTATAAATAAAATATTAAAAAAATATATTTTATTAGAGATATTTGATTATTTAACATTTACATAATTAATGTTTGAAATGACTAGTTTATACTTTATAAATAGTTACTAAGTATACTCATTAGCGGATCCCATTAAATCTTACATTTGAGTAAACTCAACTGAGGGTCCACAATGCGTCACGTGTCATTTTACAATTAGTGAATAACAATTATTGACTAATTGTTGTATTTAACTCTTAAATACACATATGCACGCATTTATGTGGTAATGTTAGATATTACTGGATTAAACAATTTAATCCAGTATTCCGCTACAGTGCATAACGAGTACACTCTATATCGCGAAACTCTCTAGGTCCACGCCCGATTCGTTAAATAGAACTATTTCATAAGTCTGTGAGCAATGCCCCACGCATACGTTACGAATATTATAAATTAACGCATTGGACCATACGTATAGTCCTTCTATCAAATATATATTGGATGTGCAGGGACATAGATCTACACCGTCAAATCTTCATATGCTCATCTATAATCTTATTTCTAGAATGGTATCTCAATAGTACAATATGAGCAAACTCTTTGCCATATTGTTTAGCCCCATAGAAATACCTTTTCAAGTTAAGTGCTTATGGCCATAACACTTTCCTGAGATATTATCTTGGAGCATCTAGATATATCACTCTCTATGAGAGCTGATGGATCCTATATTTACACGCACCGGACTCCATGAGTATCGGACCATACCCAGCGATACCCAACGATCAGACCATGAAAGGTTTTCTGACATGCGTGAAACCAAAACATGATGGATCACTTACAAGCCCACCGTGGTGCTCAAGTTAAAGGACTATGTATACTACTCAAATTGAGAGGACCTTCCATTGATGGCAACATAGAATGTCTATTGAAGTCCTCATGAATCTGTTCAGTACTCAGTTCTAACTGAATACCTATATCCCTATACAATCTCCAAGATCCAAGTCAACTAGGAACAACCAACTGTACCCTATAAATATAGACATACACTGATCTATATAATTAATAGGATCCACTAATAGACCTGCGTTAGTAGAAATAGATCAGGAACTATGTATTTGAGAACATGCTTGTATAATGACACATCCTAACAACCCATTGCAATTATATCATTATTGACATATTCTAAGGTTTTTGTCCTGTTACAGACGATGTTCTAACTCTTAAAATATTTGCTAGCTCTTAGCACCTGTCTAAATTTTTTTAGATCATATTCAAACTCCTTCAGATATAATAAAGTCTATAGCGTAGTAAACATTAAATCATATAATTAAAAGATAATTTGGTGATATAATAAAATATATTTTATATAAATATTAAATATTCATATAAAATTGAAATGACACGTAAAAACAATCTTAACAAAAATATCTTATCAAATTATGATTATCTAAATGTGATATTATAAATTTCAATAATTCTTAAACACCTTCTTTGTATTCCTTCAACATTTTATTAAGTAACATCCAAAATTTATTTATGTTAAGACAAAACTAAAATAAATCATAGACTATTTTGTAAGTTATATCAAAAGATAATATGAATACATTTATAAATTATTATGAAATCTACCAAAGGCGAACTTCTCCGCCATATGTTAACCTTACACTAGATATTTTTCTTAGTAAAAATTCTCATACTCACATAGCCAATTGAATAGTATTCGTACTATTGTTTCATAAGTATAAACCACTCTAATGTTCATATAGGAATGCCGATAGAATTTTTTTGAGTTTCTAGCGAATATATCAAATACAACGAAATTTTAATTTAACTTGTGTGTATGAGTATGGTTTCAAATGATTTTCAACTACTCCACATCAATGCAAAAGCTATTAAATAAATACATGCAAATAATTATTTATATATTCACTAAAAAGCAAAATGATGTTAGCACAAACAAAACTAACTTAACACAAACCACAGATATCGCTTACATTCAACTATCAAAAACCATAAAGATACAAAAATAAAAATAAAAATAAAAATTAAAGCACATTACGATAAGAATCCATTTAACAGTAGCATAACTATGCATTTCAACCATAAAAAAACTCACAACATCAATCAATTGCAAGATTATAAAGCAAAAACAAGTGTACCAAACATAAGGAGCAATCATTAGGTTATAAGAGTGCCAAATTACAATAAATAAACTCATGGTCCATGGATATGTATTTGTTTCATTCATCCTTTTAAATCAAAATTTCAGTTAAGAGAACAACAACATTATTTAATTTCTCTTTTTTAATATGAATTATTTTAAAACTACTTTTTCTCACTTTTGACATTCCATTTGGAACTAAGTGGAACTCTAGATGCAAGTCCATTGGTGACATTTTATTTTAATCCAAATTTCATGCTGCTAAATTTAGCTTCACTAAGTTGACAAACCTTAGGAACTTATTGAGTAAAAAATGTTCAGATAAGAGAACTTTGACACAAAGTTGATCTTCCACCTCCCAACATTTCCAGATCCTTGTTGAGTAGCAATTCTACTAGGTAAGTAAATTACAACCTGCCATGAAAATAAAGAGATGAAAAGAATTACTCTAAATAGAATATCATAAATACAGACAAAAACCAAAGAAACAAAAAATTCTTTATAAGATAGTAAATGACCCAAATCCAGCAGTAATTTGATACCACACAAACAAAAAAGGCATTATTACACTCAACCTAGAATGCTTTGAAATGTAAACCCTAAACTCTCAATACTCTCAGTGTTCTAAAAGATTAATGAACCCTTATTTTTTTCAACGCCCTCCCACGAACACAGCGCTAATTAGAATTTACATTTCATGCAAAACGGTGCCATTTCACTCTTTTCTCGTATTTGAAAATGCCACATCTGACTTTATTTATTTATTTTACTTAACACATGAAAGACGCCATTTTTCATGAAAATTAACATATGAAATGGTGCCGTTTAAAGTCCAACTCCAAATTAACACCGTTTTACTCTTTTTATCACAAAGTTTCTTCTATTAATCCTATCACTAAGTTTTGACACTTTCTATCATAATGTAATGATAGTACTTTTTATATGATAAAATACATCTCAGAGTTTTGATATATTTTGTCATAAATTAATTTTTAGAAAAATTAATATAATCTATCACAAACTTGTGATATATTTCAAATCCCATTAACAAAATTCTATTATAAGAGACATGTTTTCTAGTACCGTACGCACTTGCTAAGAAACTATGCTCACTATTTCAAGGTGCATTATCAGTCGTGTGCTCTTACCTATGAGGAAGGGCTCTTAATCCTGACTCCTCTTTATTTGAAACTCCTAGGACATCTTGCCACATTTGTAGGTCATGTGTTGCGTGCGGTTGGCACATCATCAAACCCTTCCTTACGATATTTTATTTCCTCTAAAATTAGAAACCGACGATGGCAATGATGAAGCCATCTACCATCCGTTTACTTACAAATGTAAGCATCATTTCAAAAAATATTTTTACTAACATATTACCTCTTTTTTTTTGTTGAATTATGGTTTCTATTATAGATACAAATGTTGAAGTCGTTCGTATAACTGAGGAAGGCGAGGTACTAGACTTCACACTCACCAGCTCATCTTTTGATTCTGACGCCTCTTTGTTCTTTGGTGCGGGTATGGATCCTGCAGACGAAGGCAATTGTTCTTAGAGATCTTCCAACTACTACTGGTCCTTCCCTAAATGACCCTCCTATGATTGAATCTTTCACAACGTTTTCACCAAAGCCGCTGCAATTAGTTACACTTGTTGAGGATTATCCGACCGCTATCCCTCTTACAATCAGAATGTCCACTCCCTCCCAAGAGTGCCAATAAAGGAAGGTAAAACATGGTTTCACTTTTTTATGTCGTTGAATTTATACTTGATTGTTCCTGTTCTAATTTCGCTTATTTCTATTTGTTGTATACTTCCAGGCTTTCATAGAAGACCTTCTAGAAGTGGTCCCAAAATTCTTTTGCCAAGCACCTAAAAGATTAAGAATGCTAAGAAAAATAAAAACAACATCTAAGAGCGTACCTAGGAGCCCTAGCTAGATGGCTTCTCTAGTTAAAAAGTAGAAAACCTTTGAGCCTGTTGGCAGAGCGATTTTATAGATTGTACTGGGGGAATCTAAGGTTGAGCATCTAGTTATTGAGATTTGGGTGGATTCAGTGGGTGCTTTTCAGGCTACCCTGGGCTTCTTACTGGCAGGGAACAAGTTTCAGAGGTTTCAAAGGGACTTATGAAGGAAGGGGCTTCCACATTTAAGTTTGTTGCAGAGCCTTCTAAGGCTAGGGAGTCTTTCACGCCCATTCCTGATTCTTCCATGAAGAGCTTCATCCCTTTAGGTAAGTGTGAGAATGACTTTAATTTTATACTTTCTTGTTTTCATTTCTGACTTGTTTCTTTTGAGTTTTAACTCGACTTTCTAACTTCCTTTTGTGAGAATATTGATTAAAAATTATTGGAATATGATTTGGGGATCAAGTCAAGTGCGTAGGGTGCGCATGGATCGAAGACGGACACGAAAGGAGGCGAAAAACGAAGAAGGGCGCACCAAGCGCCAGAGCCGCAGCGATCAGGCATGGGCGCTGTGGCGTAAATTCCAGTATGTTAGCGCCGCAGCGCCAGGAAGCCAGCGCCGCAGCGCTCAGCAGAAAACGTGCCAGCGCTGAAGCGATGAGATCCCAGCGCTGCAGCGCTGGATGTGGGAACAGTATCCCAAAATTAGGAAACTTCCTAATTTCGTCTCCCACTTGCTCTAGGACTCCCTAATACGACTCCCACACGTATAGGAAAAACCTAGGATGTCCCAAGGCCTATATAAAGGCTATCAATTGGCTTGTAAACACATCTTGACAATCTTTGTGATCAAGTTAATGAGATCTTTGTGATCTTAGAGAGATCTTGGTGATCAACAATAATCTTAATGATAATTCTTAGTGATTTTTTGTGAGAGAAAATCCCTAGAGGACAAGAGAGAGTTTTCTTTGTGATCTTTCTTGTAATAGGCATACTTTGTGGTTGTCTTGTGATTCATAATAAGAGAAGAGTGTGATCTTGATCCGCCGTGGATGTAGGCAAGTTGCCGAACCACGTAATTGTTTGTTTGTTCTTCTTCTACCCCTTTCTCTCTTTTATTTCTTAATAACTTATTCTGCATTATTATATTACTTGGGTGAATTGTTTAGCTTTGTTTGTGTGCTTTCGCTTCAACAAACTGGTATCAGAGCCAGGTTCTAAGCAGACATGGCCACACCCAAGTATGAGGTAGAGAAATTCAACGGTACGAATGACTTCAATCTATGGAAGATGAAGGATAAGGCGTTGTTGGTGAGCCAAAGACTTGGTTCGGCATTAGAGGAGACTGCAGCTCCATCTAGTGATGAAGAGAAGACGCCAGAGTCATGTAGAGCAGAAGCAGAAAGGAGGGACATTCAAGAAAGAGCTCATAGCACAATCGTTCTGTCATTGAGCGATGAAGTACTAAGGGAAGTAGCAGGTGAGACGGCGGCAACAGATCTTTGGAAGAAGCTTGACTCTCTTTATATGAGAAAATCGTTGGCCAACAGACTACATATAAAGAAGAAGATGTATCAGCTGTCCATGTCAGAGGGGATGCCGATGAAAGATCATATAGATGCCTTCAGTAAGATCATCCTTGATCTTGAGTCTATCAACATCAAGATAGAAGATGAAGATAGAGCAATTATCCTGCTGAGTTCACTCTCGAAGAGCTATAAGAGTTTTGTTGATACGCTACTCTACGGCAGAGAGAGTTTAACGATGAGTGATATGAAATCATCATTAAACTCAAAGTTATTAGGAAAGCAGGCTGAGGGCAATGCAGAAATTTTATCTGTAAGAGGAAGGCCCTCATATAGAGATGGGAAGAAAAAAGGCTCAAGGTCGAAGTCTATGACTCCTAGAAAGTGCTATTGCTGCAAGAAATAGGGGCACTTCATAAAGGACTGTCCTGAGAAGAAAGCACAGGATAAGAAGAAAGCGGATGTTGCGCTTGCCTATGATGATAGCTATGTCAGCGCAGAGACACTCGTCGCTACTGATGGTATAAACTCTGAACAATGGGTTTTAGATTCTGGTTGTACTTTTCACATGTGCCCGCACAAGTTGTGGTTTACAAATTTCCAGCCTATTAGTGACGGTAAGGTCTTAATGGGTAATGACATTGTGTGTCAGATGATGAGAATTGGTAGTGTTTAAACTTAGGCTACATGATGGGTGAGTGAGAGAGTTGACAGATGTTAGGTATGTTCCTGACCTGAAGAGAAACTTGATCTCACTAGGGACTTTAGACCAGAATGGGTGTTCCATCAGGATCGACGGAGGGATTTTAAGAGTTTTGAGAGGTTCTATGGTGGTGATGAGAGGAGAGAAGCACAAAGGTGTTTATGTGCTTAAGGGTGAAGTCGTGAGTGGTTCTGCACTATTCTCTGTAGATGATGAGAGTATGCAAACCAAGTTGTAGTATCTTAAACTGGCACACCTAGGCGAGAGAAACCTAAAGGAGTTATATAGCCAAAAGGTCTTTGGAGAGGATAAGTTCCAGCCCTTAGAGTTTTGTGAGCATTGTGTGCTAGGGAAAGCATATGGAGTAAGGTTCAGTACCGGTGAGCACAAGATTAAGGGGACTCTTGACTACATACACTCAAATCTTTGGGGACCAGCTCAGACAGCTACTCGTAGTGGTGCTAGATATTTTCTCAGCTTGATTGATGACTATTCGAGGAAGCTGTGGGTCTAAGTGTTGAAGAGCAAGGATCTAGCCTTTGAAATATTCAAGACTTGGAAGGTTCTTGTTGAAAATCAGACTGGCAAAAGGGTAAAGAGGCTTAGGACTGACAACGGCCTCAAGTTTTACAACAAAGAGTTTGATGGGTTTTGTGCCAAGCATGAGATTGTAAGGCATAGAACAGTAAAATCAACATCGCAGCAGAATGAGGTAACTGAGAGGATGAACATGACCTTACTTGAAAGGGTTAGATGCATGCTTACCAATGCGAAGATATCCAAGACATTTTGAGGAGAAGCTGTAGTAACTGCTGTTTACTTGATAAATAGAAGTCCCTCCTCAGCAATTGACTTCAAGACGCCAGAAGAGAAATGGTCTGGCAATCCTCCAAAGTATGACCATCTTAGAATATTTGGTTGCCCTGCCTTTGTAAATGTTAAGGAGGGAAAGTTGGAACCTAGAGCTATCAAAGGGGTATTCATAGGATATCCCGAAGGAGTAAAAGGATACAAGGTGTGGTGTAAAGATTTAACACTACCAAGGAGTATCATAAGCCGCGATGTAACGTTCGATGAGATGACGATGCTGAAAACCTCCCAAGTAGATGAGAAAGAAGAACCTGTGACCAAGGAAAACTCAGCACCCGAGTCAATAGAAGTTGAAGTAGCTCCTGAAAATGGATTTGATATGCCCCCAGATCAACACTTCAACAAGAAAATCCTTGAAGATGAACCAAGAACACCGGCGAGTTCCTCAAAGTCCACCCAAAAGAAGACTAAAACTCCTGAGTTGGAACTTGAAGAGTACCAGCTTACTAGAGACAGGCTAAGGAGAACGATTAACCCACCAGTCAGGTATGTACAAGCAGACTTAGTTACTCATGCTTTTAATTCTGCTTACACTCTTGAGTATGATGAGCCTAGGACATATGGTGAGGCTATGAAGAGTGAAAACAAGAAAGAATAGCAGTAGGCCATGAAAGAAAAAATTTGTTCTCTTAGGAAGAATAATACCTGGAAGTTGGTGGAGAGACCTAAAAAGAAGCTAGTCGGGTGCAAGTGGGTGTATAAGGTGAAGGAGGGGATACCGGGGATTGAGCCTATGAGATTTAAGGCTAGGTTAGTAGCACAAGGTTTTACTCAGAGAGAGAGAGTCGATTTTCATGAGATATTCTCTCCAGTTGTCAAGCACACATCTATTAGGATTTTGTTAGCTATGTGTGGAAACCTTGATTTACATCTAGAGCAGATGGATATAAAGATAGCTTTTCTACATGGAGAGCTTGAAGAAACAATATACATGGCACAGCCGCAAGGGTTCGAGGAGCCCGGTAAAGAAGATCATACTTGTTTGCTAAAGAAGTCATTATACGGGTTAAAGCAATCACCTAGACAGCGGTATAGGAGATTTGATGAGTTTATGATGGCTTGTGGCTTTAGTAGGAGCAAGTATGATGGATGCGTGTACTTCAAGAACATGAGTTGTGGGATGATGTATTTGCTTCTATACGTTGATGATATGTTGATCACATGCAAGAATATGGAAGAAATACAAAAGCTCAAGAAGCAGTTAAGTGGCGAGTTTGAAATGAAGGATTTGGGAGCAGCGAAGAGAATTTTGGGTATGGACATTGTGAGGGAAAGAAGAGATGTTATCTTCTTGTCCCAACAGCAATATATAGTCAAAATTTTGGAGAAGTTTGGTATGTCAAACGTGAAGGCTGTCTCTACTCCTTTGGCCATGCATTTCAGACTGTCAGCAGCACAGTCGCCGACATCCGAGGATGAGAAACTGTAGATGAGCAAAGTACCGTATGCAAGCGTTGTGGGGAGCATCATGTATGCAATGGTTTGCACAAGACCAGACATAGCACAAGCTGTGAGTGTGGTGAGTAGATACATGGTGAATCTGGGTAAATATCACTGGCTTGCAGTAAAGTGGATTCTGAGATATCTCAAGGGAACGTCAAATCACGGGTTGGTGTATAAGAGGGACGAGGACAACAATGAAATGGTAAGAGGGTAAGTAGACTCAGATTATGCAGGTGATCTTGACAAGAAAAGATCATTGACGGGCTACGTATTCACAGTGTTTGGGTGTAGTGTGTGTTGGAGATCAGTTCTACAACATATGGTTGCACTTTCTACCAAAGAGGCAGAATACATAGCTGTTGGTGAAGCTATAAAGGAGGCCATGTGGTTAAAAGGCATATGCGCGGAGATATTGGCTCGTAAAGATGTAAACACCGGTGTATACTGTGACAGCCAGAGTGCCATACACCTAAGCAAGCATCAAGTATTCCACGAGAGGTCGAAACACATTGATGTGAGGCTCCATTACATTCATGAGATTATCCAAAGTGGTGAAGTTAGTCTGACAAAGATAGCGTCATCTAAAAACCCTGCTGATATGTTGACTAAGCCACTGCCCTCAGTTAAGTTCGTCCTATGCAAGGACTTAATCGGAGTCACTACTTTGTGAGGGTGACCCAAGATGTGAAAATGAGAGATCGATTTACTTTGTGAATGATTTTGAATCAAGGAGGGAATTTTGTGAGAATATTGATTAAAAATCATTGGAATATGATTTGGGGATCAAGCCAAGTGCGTAGGGTGCGTACGGATCGAAGACGGACACGAAAGGAAGCGAAAAACAAAGAAGGGTGCACTAGGCGCCAGCGCTGCAGCGATCAGGCATGGGCGCTGTGGCGTAAATTCCAGTATGTTAGCGCTGCGGCGCCAGGAAGCCAGCGCCGCAGCGCTCAGCAGAAAGCGCGACAGCATTGGAGCTATGAGATCCCAGCGCTAGATGCGGGAATAGTATCCCGAAATTAGGAAACTTCTTAATTTCGTCTCCCACTTGCTCTAGGACTCCCTAATACGACTCCCACACGTATAGGAAAAACCTAGGATGTCCCAAGGCCTATATAAAGGCTATTAATTGGCTTGTAAACACATCTTGACAATCTTTGTGATCAAGTTAGTGAGATCTTTGTGATCTTAGAGAGATTTTGGTGATCAACAATAATCTTAATGATAATTCTTAGTGGTTTTTTGTGAGAGAAAATCCCTAGAGGACAAGAAAGAGTTTTCTTTGTGATCTTTCTTGTAATAGGCATACTTTGTGGTTGTCTTGTGATTCATAATAAGAGAAGAGTGTGATCTTGATCCGCTGTGGATGTAGGCAAGTTGTCGAACTACGTAATTCTTTGTGTGTTCTTCTTCTACCCATTTCTCTCTTTTATTTCTTAATAACTTGTTCTACATTATTATATTACTTGAGTGAATTGTTTAACTTTATTTGTGTGCTTCCGCTTCAACACCTTTTTTGTAAAGGAGCCAATCAATATTGAAAGTGATTTAAGGGGTCATATCCCTCAAGAACGGTAGAATGAAGCAAAAGCATGACTCCATATCCATAATTTGGTGCAGGAAGAGGGAGTTAACTCCTTTCTCTTCAACCATGAGCAAGAAGGTGAGGAATGATGGGTTTAGTTGGGAGGAGACGTTTCTCATTAAGGGAGAAATTGAGGGAACCTCCCTAGAAGGTTCCTTACTTTACTAATGAGTTCTCGCCATAGTTCTGGAAGGGAGATGAGGACTTAATTAGAAAGTTCACTATCATCTGCATCGACAGGGAGAATGCTATTTCAATTTTATCTGGGCTTTTTACTAGGGCTGGCCTAGATATGCTTCCAAGAATGACTGCAATAGATTGAGAGCAAAAATATCAGCTTCACGATCATGGTAAGTTTGAATTAGTTTGTATTTTTATTATTTTGGTTGATTGTTTTCAAAATTTTCTATTTTGTGTAAGCTTTATAGGATAGTGCTCGTACATTAAAGGCATACAAGGATGAGTTAAAAGCTACTCAACATTAGTTGAGTGAGCTAAAAAAGTGACTAAAGTCTGAGCTTTAAGATAATGTACTGCTTTGGAGGCAAAATTTCATCCTTTGGAACAATTTGGGAAGGATAGAGATGGAGAACATAAAACTTTATGCTGATGTAGCTAAGACAACCATTGTTGTAGAACTAAGGTAAATGATAATTAAGATCTATGAGCTGAAGAAGGCGAATAAGAGCCTAATGCAAGAAAGGATTGATCTGCAAGCGTCTTTGACAGCTTAAGAAGCTTCGGTAGCTTTATTTAAAAAGGAGAATGAAGTGGTGAAGTCCTGGAAAGACACTCTAGAATACAACATTAATGAGTTATAAGAAAAGGTTTTCGCAATGAATGTCAAACTTAGGAAGAAGCATGCTGAGATACAAATAGTTGCCAACCATGCAATTATTAGTACAAATCTATTTGAAGCTCATGTAGCTTCTCAAGATGGCCTTACGGAGTGCCTAGGCTATTGGCAAGGCTTTCAATGCTCAATGGTCACATTAGTAATTGGAGAGGAAAGGATAAGTGGCTTTTCTATGTATTCTTTGAGTTGTTGAAGTGCTTCTCTTTGTTTCGGGCCCATAAATGCCCGTTTGTGGCTTTGATGGCCCTTGAACAAGTTTGCCTATTATTTTTTGTCACTCTACGGTAGTCAGGCCTTCATATGTTTCTAGTCTTTTTTGTTTACTTCTCTATATTTTCCTTTTCCTTTTGGTACTAGAAGTCATACAATGATCCATAGATTACATCTAAGATCTCAACTCCTATTTTGTCTGTCGTTGCGTCCTCTACCCCAATTAGTTTAGGGTCTTTCGCAGATTCCACAATTGATGTCTTCTTAAAGTTCAACTTCTAGTATGTACTTGGCTAGATTTTTTTTTCTCATTAAGGCATGTATTTGCCCTCTTAGTGACTTGCATGTAGAGAGATGATTTCCTTTCTCATCATAGAGAAGACAATGTTACCTTTTTGATTTTCTAGAATTTTTATTGGACTCAGCTTTCTAAATATTCCAAAATCTTTCTACTTTTGCCAAATCTTCTCAGACGTTAAGAATCAGAGGCTTGAATGCCCTCTGGCATTTGTCTCTTCCCTTTCTTTAGTGTTGAAAGGTCACTTTTTAAATTCTTTCATCTATGAGGTAGTTCATTCCTTCTATGTTGTAATCACGAAAGTTTCTTTTGTCATCACGGCTTCGTCCTACTTCTATCTTATCTATTGTTCTGACTTTTAACTAATCAATTCAAAAGAAGTAAAGTACTTTCAAATGAGATATATATAACAAAGATTGAATGTTTTTAATGCCTTATAATATAGCTAAACTGTAATCTCTGGATCATAGTTTTCCACTTCACTAAGCTCCTAGTTGAATCTATTTGAGATGTTTTTAATCGATTCACTCTCTTTATTAAAGATATAGAATATCAATATATTAATCACCTACCACATATATTTTATAATTAATAAATTATATTTGATTTCCTTTTATGTATTTATGTTAACTTAAAGCCTATATAAAGGCTGTCTCTGTAACATTGTAATACACAATATTATAATAACAATTTAGTCTTTCAAGTTTTACAGTTTCTCTTTATTATTTTTGTTATCTTTTTCTTTTATATTTTATCTTTTCTCATATAGTATCAGAGCCTACGGTTCGATTATTTCACTGTCTTATTATTCGGCGGAACTTGCTAAATTTTTTTTGGAAACTCTTAGGAAGCTCATCGAAGTTTCACCGGAATACCACTGGAAGTTCTCCAAAGTTCAGACGCTACTGGCCAGTTGAATCCCGCCGAAATCAAGCTTCTTCGCCGCCGCACGCTCCTTCACGCGCCGACCAAACTCTCCGCCACCATTACTGTTAGCCTTAGATTCTGACTGGGCGCGTTAGCGTGTACCGCCCAAACGACTGCACTCAGAATCAACCGGAGATTCCAACGGCACCAAAATCTTGTCGATCCGAAGCTGCACGCGTCTCCACGCCCCTCTGAACAGAGCTGTCGTCCGCCACCGTCCACCTTAGATCTTCGCTATTTTCTGGCGAGTTGCTTCTCATCGCAGGCTTCATTCAACTCCCCTCTGCTGGAATCAGTCCCAGGTCTCCTTTTGAAATTTCGGTGATTCAATTTACAATAGGGATCTTTTTGCAAACTTTTTAAAGTTATATGAACAGTTTGTAGTTTATCTAAGTTTTGGGCCATTTTGTGATTTTTTATTTTTATCGATTTTTATTTCTTTTTTTGTTTTTGCAATTTTCAAATAAATTAGTGGAATAATCTCTCAACACACATACACACGCAGCAGTTGATTTTTCTCTATCAACGCTATTGCACTCACAGTGGTTGACAACGCACTTGCATTCGTAACGGTTGATTTTCTGTTTCTTTATCAACGCGTTTACACTCGTAGTGGTTGACAACGCACTTGCACTCGCAACAGTTAGTTTTAAGTTTCATTCAACGCGTCTGCATCCGCAAGTGATTGATTTTTTCAATACCCACCATTACAATAAAAAATATTCTTTTTCAAACTCAAGCTTCTACTTGAGTTTGAGGGGGGATATTAAAGATATAGAATAACAATATATTAATCACCTGCCATATATATTTTATAATTAATAGGTTATATTTTATTTTCTTTTATGTATTTATATTTTCTTATTTATGTTAACCTAAATCCTATATAAAGGCTATCTCTGTAATATTGTAATACACAATATTATAATAACAATGTAGTCTTTTAAATTTTACAATTTTTCTTTATTATTTTTGTTTTTTTATTTATTTATATTTTATCTTTTCTTACACTCTCCTTGCTTCAGGAAGAACAAATTTGATGTCATTCTCTTCTTCTTCTTGTTTTGGATGTATTATGTGATAAACTAGATAATTAGTTCATCAAATAAGGAGATTGAATTTTCCTTTAACTTTTGAAACCACATTTGAGCTGGTTCTTTGAGGTTGGAAGGAAAGATAATGCATTTTAGAGGGTTGCATGGGTTATCATCTTTAAGTTAAAGTAAAATATATTGCTTCAGGAAGAACAAATTTGATGTCATCCTCTTCTTCTTCCTGTTTTGGATGTATTGTGTGATAAACTAGGCAGTTAGTTCATTAAATGAGGAGATTGAATTTTCCTTTAACTTTTGAAACCACATTTGAGCTGGTTCTTTGAGGTTGGAAGGAAAGATAATGCACTTTAGAGGGTTGTCCATTGCATGGGTTATCATCTTTAAGTTAAAGTAAAATATATACTCCTCAGGGTCTTCAGTATCGTCGTACATCTGAAAATTTGATATGAAGAAGTTCTGTGGACCTTCCACTCTCTTGGTCGCTTCCATAAAGGGATCCTGATTCGCCTTTGGTGCTAAAAATATTGCATCTTTAACAATTCCGGCTTTCCTTGTTTTCCTGTACAGTTCATTGACTTTTTTCATAATCACCACCTTATATCCCAATCTTCATCCTGCCTCCTTGTCTACTTTGCGGGTTTCGTCCTTCTCGCTTTCCATACTACTTCCTCCTTTCTCCATTTTCGATGTATCTTTCATACTAATCATGTCTTTGTCTAGTTTCGCAAGGTGAAACGTCTTTAAGGTCATTTGCGAAGTCTTTGACTCCTTCCATTAATCAACACACGTTTCTTATCAGCCTTCACATCAAATTTACAGAGGAAAGTGTTCGAATCTAGCCACTTAAATCTTTAACCCCAAATGGTTTTCATAAAGTACGCATTGTATTTTGAAATGTATTGCATTGATAAATTTTCCTTGTTAGAACTTTGACAAAAAGTTCAAATTTAGCTTCAGAACGATATATTTTAGTTACGGACTCATCGACCCCAAAACCACCACATTAACCTAAAAAGAAAGTGGCCACTACTCATCTTATTTAATTGAGCCCTGATTAGATAAATTTTGATACAACTTAAAAGGATTAAAAGAATATCAAATTGAAAAGAAAAAAAAAGGAGTACACTGGACTATTGACCATAGTTGACAAATAATATTATACTTTTACTCTTTTATGATGCAATGTTACTGTAAAAAGATTTAAAAAAGCTTTAAAATATTTATGAAGTTTTTGAGTTTGAAATCTCTGCGTTAATTATTATCATCTTACTCTTGCTTACTCTTTGAAACTATAGAAATACATCATTTTTTTATATAAAAAAATACTTTAACGCTTAAGTTAATTTTTATTCGAAAAAAATGGTATTTATATGTGAAAGTGTTTCAAAAATAAACAGAATGCTACGAGTATTAAATAGTTTAAAATAAAATAAAATCAATTGAGAATTGAATGAATTATGAACGAATAAAATTGACTCTATTTATAATATTTGAATTCAAATCATATTCAAATTATGCATGAGCATTCACAATCAATTAATTTGTGTTAGTTAAAGACTAAATCTATTTTCAATTTATAGTTTATCAATTTTAAGAAAAAAATTTAAGTAGAACTGATTTACTTTGTAAAAAATCTTTTTTTTTTATATAAAATAATAATTAATCAGTTTAAATTCAAATAAAATAGTAAGCTTGTTTTGTTCTCGCCCCATTATGACTTACATGACTCTTTACTAAAGTCCATGGGTTTGGGAGATTGAATTACCTAATTTGTTAACTCTAATTCTGAGTTAAGATCTTTTTAATTAATAAATTTTGGCCTATTTTTATGTGAGCTGTAACTTAAAAATAAGCACAGTAGGAGCGGCTGGTTAGGTTGTTAAATAATGGGCCCAACAATTTAAAATAAAATAATTTTTATAATTGTAAAATTAATTATAAAATAAAATTATTTTATTTTTTTTCTCTTCTTTTTACAACCTTAAACCATAGAAAATAAACAAATGCTGTCATTCTCCACTTTATGATTTTAAACACGAAGTTAATTTCTTTCTCCTTACTATGTTGACCAATAGATCCTAACAAAACCGGAACAAAAAGAAGTAACCAATAATCATGTCCAATTGCCAAAAAGAAAAAAAGAACCAGAGCCTAGTACATCATAATTTTTAACATGAAAATCATATATATTGTAGTCTTGTAAAAGTACATTGAATTTGTAAATATAAAAAAATTATATACTGATATTCAGACTTATCGTGATATTGTTACAAAAAAAAAAGTTCTAATTATATTGTCACAAGTAATAGATGCAGAGGGAACTTGAGTCCAAAGAAAAAACGTTTTCTCATGCCACACATGGACTTTCATTATTCTCTCTTTTTTATCTTAATTTTATATTCAATTTTTTTATGCTTTAAATCCTAAAAAGATTTTAAATCTCTCTCTCACACACGAAAAAAATCATAGCCGCTCTTTATATACATTACCGGAAAGGGGCATCTCAGCCTATCTTCGGTGGATACCCCCACCATTTTCTCCCTCCTCTCTTAGGTTAGGTTTTCCTTTTAGCACATTTTTCCTCTTCTTTTTTTTAGTTTTTGGTTTTGCAAATTTTGGCGGCTTCGTCCACCCTCTTGTTCTGCCGACAAGCGTCCGTCAGCTCTCACTGACCAACTAACCTTTCTCTGCTCATGTTGGCCCAACTCTCGCACAGATTTATTAAGCTACAGAGTGAGACACCCTTGCAAACCTGTGCAAAGCACGTTGGACTTAGCTGAAATCTTGTCGAACCTTACCGAGGTCTCGTCGAAGAGCCGCCATACACGATCCACAATCAGCAAGTCCATTGACCTAGTTACTGCCCTTCTTCGCCATAGGTTAGCAGCCACTGTCCATTCCCGACAAAAGGGGGATACTTTTTCGATGGTACCAAACCCTCAACTGGCCACTTATGCAAGATGGGATTTACTTGTTATCGGCTTTAACTTGGGATTTGTTAATTGTTTTTGGATATTGTTGTAGACGCATGTTGTTATGTTTGTATCTGGCAGCTTTTGTATTTTTCTCCCTCCTACGATGAGGGTTGTTTCTTTTTGCTCCCCATCGTAAGGGTTGTCTTTCTCTTTTTTTCCGATAGGGTTTTTCTTAGTTCGTGATACTGTTAGTTCCCTTTTGTCTTAAGGGTTAGGGTCGGGTGCTCGTTAGTGTATAAATTTACCTATAAGTCCCGATTATGTCTCTAATTATTTATTAGAAGCCCCTAATATTGTATCTTTAATGATTTTTCATCAATTTTAGTTTCTTTCAAAAACAAAAGTCCTTGATATAGGTTATATATCTCAAGGTTGTTATATATAAAACTTACATATTTGAATTTGTTTAATATAAAGATATCATAACTTCGAAATAATAATTGTTCTTAAATAAAATATTTAATAAATACTTGATTATAAAATAAAATTTATATTTACTAAATTTTAACTATTATAATTTAGAAACATGGTAAAAATATCTTTATATAAAACGAGCCTTAATTTAATTCTTATATGAAAATTTGATATTAATACCTAAATGTTTAGGAAAATATACAAAATGCCTAACCATTATGAATCTACCATGAAATTTAATATGATAAGTGGTAATAAAGTTATTTCATTTATGTGTATATTTTAAATCAACACATGTCAAATCAAAAAGTCATGTGGTATTACAGTTGTTACTAAACAGCTCTAAAATTGTGTCCAAATAGCTCTTATTAATGTAACCAAAACCTAGTACTTCAAAACATGATATGGAAGTAGATAACTTAGGGAGTCAATTCTTTAACAGCCACCAAATGTTATGCATCACCTAATGCAGTCCTGACACCTAACCTCATCCAAATATTACTAATGTTCCACCCAAACTAAAAATCCCGTCCAGAATGACCCACCTACCTAAATTGAAATTTCCACCCAAAATGACCCAGACACTACAACTCACAACACTCCAAGAGTGTTTCAAAAAGATGATGAGGCAAATGAGTTCTTCCATTTCTTTAATAGGGAGGAAAATATTGAGGGATCTATGGAGGGAGACAATAATTATCTAACAACAAGTTTAGTTAATGATGTTATGGAAGAGTATGAGTTAGATGATAATGGTTTTGTTATTAGCTCATCTAAGTAGGATAAAATTTATAGAATGTTTAGAAAATTCATGGGAAAATATAGGTAAAGAAACTAGGGCAGCCAATTTCATTTGAAGTTGGTCACTCATTTGTTAGCATGTAAATTTTAGAGAGGTACTTACAAAGTGCATTGTTCAACAAGCATTCACACCAAAAAGGATGAAGAGTGAACTTGGAAGGATGACAATGAAGTGTGCATTTAAGAGTTATCTTTGGAGGTTACATGCTAATAAGCAGCAAGATGGAGTGTCCTATGGTTAAAAGTCACAACCTTAGCCATACAGGTTTGAGATCCTAAAAAATTGTTGAGGTTAAATCATCATGGCTTGCAAAAGAGTTTGAGAACCTAGTGAGAATAATACATGAGGTTAAAACTGAAGTGCTTGAGTAAGAATTGTTACGAAAATATGGAGTAGGTGCTGGTAGGTAGAGAATTTATAGAGCTAAGAGAATTTATAGAGCTAAGAGAATGGCCATAAACATGATTAAAGATGAAAAAAAAATTCAATCTTATGTTGACCTACACAAGTATGTATATATGGTTATGAAATGTAACCCTGGTGCAGTAGCATTAATTCAATCAAAAACTCTAGACACAACAAGTAGAAAAAATAGAACTGACCCTTAATTTATACCTACAAACCAAATATTCAAGAGAATATTCATAGCCTTTCCAATATATAAAGCAAGTTTCTTGAGTAGTTGTAGACCTTATATAGGATTTGATAGATGTCATTTGAAAAGAAATTGTAGTGGTATTCTATTGTTTGCTATTGTTCTAGATGCCAATAATGGTATTTGCGGTGTTTGTATGTGAGGTTGAGTGTACTAAGAGTTGGTATTTTTTTTTTATAGATAAGTAATAAAATTTAATTGGTTATAAGGAGATGAAGATTATGGCATTCATGAGTGACAGACAAAAGGGGCTAGTGGATGCCTTGGAAGCATACTAGCAAAATTCACCCACAAGGTGGTGTAATAGGCATATATATGCAATTTTAAAAACAAATGGCATGGTTTACACTTGAGGAATCTGTTTTGGTCTACAGCTAAAAAGATTGACAAACACCAATTTAGAAACATTTTTGAAACTATCAGATAAGTTAATTCTCATATGATTATCTCAGCAAACTACTAGTGCAGAGGTCAAGATTTAGTTATGATCCAAATGTTAAATATGACCATGTGACAAACAACTTTATTGAGCCATTCAATAGTGAGTTATGGAATGAGAAGAAAATACCCATTATGACCTTACTAAAGAATTATAGAAGAAATTTGATGATTAGAATACAATAGAAGTTTTAGTATAGACAAGCAAGGAAAATAAACATGGCACCAATTGTGAGAAGAAATATTGAAAAATTGGGTGATCAGGGTAGAGCATTAAGGATAGTTAATGCCAAAAATAGATTTTTTGGGATATTAAATCCTAAGAGAGCGTAATTGATTGATATAAATACAAGAACTTGTGAGTGCTTTGCATGGCAAATAGGTGATGTACCATGTAAACATATAATATGAGTGATACTTTATTTGAAGGCTGACTCAATAATTTATGTGGACAAAAAACTTTACAAAAGTATTTTTTTATGTACTTATGAGTGTATGATTAGGCCCATTCTAGATAGATGTGCATGGAATAATGTGAACTTACTTATATGAAATCACCACAAGTTAAAGATTTGTTGGTAGACCTAAATTGGCCAGAAAGAGAGAGCTAAGTAAACCTACTAAGGTCTAGAGATTATTTGTTAGAACATGTAAAATATGTGGAAAGTTCTGTCACAATTCTAGGAAATGTGGACTGAAAAACCAAAAAAATTATTTGTAAGTAGGGAAAGTTTATCACATACTAGGGCGTGGATGGTGCAATTAGGTGTTATGGTAAGTGACTTAAGCTTATTAGTTGGTTTGTATAACTTAGATGCAATGTCTAAATTCAATCAATTCTCTTTATCTAGTAAGGAAGGGGATCAAGTGGCGAACATTGATCCATATCAGTTAGCACTGCAACGTGTGAAAGTGGAGTGACAAGTAAAATATTTTCTTAGCCTTCTAAAAACTTTCTTTTAAATGGTTGAACTTTTGTTATTGATTTCAAAGCTTTACGCCTTATTTGAACATTGTTTATTTTCGAATTAATTTGGTTTCACTTTATAACTTTTTGCAAGATTGATGGTGCAATGTGTATATAATTTTAGTTTATAATATTCTAAATGCATTGTGTCTATAATTTTAGTTTATAATATTCTAAGTGCAATATGTCTATAATTTTAGTTTATAATATTCTAAGTGCATTATGTCCATAATTTTAGTGTGTGATATTTTAAGTTCATTCAATTCTATTACATTGCATTACAATATCAATTATAAGGTCTATGTCATTATTTGCATGCATATGACAACACTAAACCCACTTAGACAACCAACAAAATCCGAAACATATTCTTCACCACACTTTTTATTTCATCATTTTTTGGCCATGTCTTCTTGTTCAGTAAGCACTCTGCAAACTTCTCCATCTAGATTATGTACTACTTCCACTAAAGAAATAATTTCAAGAACCTTAAGCATCCAATAGTTGAAGTATTCTTCTTTCGGTTGCCAAAATTTATAATAATTGCATATTCTTCCCTCACAATAGAAGTATAACTTATTATGATTGTTTTCTAACTTTGAGATCTTTACAATTGTCTTCCTTCCACATAAACAAATTTTGTTTCTAAATTTTATAATTCTCCAATTCATTTCACTTAGATTTACAGGGGTTGACATGATTATGCATCGATATGTTTTGAGGTTGAAGTAAAAAGATTGTTTAATGCAATCTAAGGCAACTTGTGAGGCTTTTTGATACTATTGAGATTTGGTTTGAGGTTGTTGTCAGATAAAAGAAGAGTTTGCAAAAGAAAAATTGCAAATAAAAATGAAAAAATATATCTTTTTTTATAGAGAATTATTTGACCGTTGGACTGTAACGGTCTCCTGCAATTTTCAGGAATTTTTTTTTTTTGAAAAGTTGATCAAGATTATGATATTTGATTGTTGAAAAAATATGGTAAACAATTTTTTAAATTTCAAGAGGTGTATGATCCAATCATACATGAAGCAATAAATATATTATTTGGTGTAAAAAAATTAGTATAATAAATTTGGTTACCAAAAGATGCTGTAGAAAATTTAATGAAAAAGAAAAATCAACTTGATGAAATTAGAAAAGATAATGAAGACTTGTGGACATTCATAGATGTTCAATTCAAAATGTAGAAAGATACTTAAACATAGGGAATTACATAAAGTGTACAGGGGCATATTTTTTAAATAACTGTATTTATTATTTTAATAAGTCTAGTTTTTTAATGCTAAAAAGTTAATTTTTGAATTAAAAAATAGATTTTTTTTTTCTACAAACCATTCTTTAATTATTATAATTAGCATATAATTACTTTTTAATATGAATATTGGTAATTTAGTCATTTACTTCGTACTGATATAAAATCTATTTTATTTGACAGAATATTCTTTATTGTTGAATATTCATATATATTTTTCAAAACTTTTAAGAATTAAATTTCAATTTTCAAACTCTTTGAACATTTGTTATATTACCCAATACACAGACAATATTAGTGATAATATCCTTTTTATATAAATGAGTAAGGTGTTGGAAGAAGTTCAACATCTAATTATCATAGTTGTGAATTTAATGACAAGATTTAAGATTCTGGCTTTGAACATCTGGATGCATATGATTTTGTTTTTTTGTTTTAATTCCAAAGAGAAATTTTTAGGTCTTTAGGGTATTCACTTCACCATAGTATTTCTGCCTCGTGGAATTTTAAAGAAGGGTAAATTTCAAACGGATAATTCCTGTTTAGCTTAACTATTATACTAAATTTCAAATATTTTAAAAGAAAATAGGTAAGGGTGGTAGAATTTTTTACAGGGTTAGAGTTTAACGGAAATTCATTTTAAATGAGTTGAATTTTAAGTTGTATTTTTATTATTTTTTTAAAATGAGACGGGTATGGAAAAGTCAATCCATCCTCAAATCAAATTCGAGTTGGGGAAGAGAATGGTTTGGTTTCTCCAAACCTAATCCAAAACTCGATTTAATAACACAATTAAAAATAATAATAACTTTTGTTCTATTAAAAATTAAAATTTATTTTTTATTATTGAAATGAAAAGAAGTTCTCCTTTTTTAATGTTGAAAAAATATAAATATTCTAAAATATTTTTTCTTTTATTTATTAAACATATTTATTTAGTACTATATAAGAAATTAAACCGTAGAACAAAAAACTTACTTGGTCACATTTGGCATTTTGCTAAGTGTTCTACCAATTTATATATTTACTAAAAATTGATTTATTATTACATAAGGCTCTAAATTAAAAGATAAAAAAATTTGATTGCAGAAGTTTTACAATGTTGATATTTTTTCTTTATAAAGTTTTTTAAATACTAAAATTTAAAGTTTGTGAAAAGAATATTAAATTTTAAAATATTTCATTAAGGATAAAAAAAATTTGTATGTTATAATTATACGGGATGAAAAATTATTTTACAAAATTAAATTGTTACAAATTAAATAATATTTTAAAATATTAATAAAAAACGGATATGAGATACTCATAGAGAGTCCTCATTCCCATTTAAAATTCTCTTCCTAAACTCAAATTTCATAAATCAAATATAGGGTAAATATAAAAATTCTCACCTCATATGAATATAGATATGAAGAATGTGACCCCTACTTTAACTTGCCCGTTGCAGCACTAAAAATAGGAGTATTCAATAATCCAATCCAAGCAGCCAAATCCGTCCATCTAATTTAACCCGATTTGCTTTTTATCAAATTTAAAAGATTGATGGACCGGATGGGATAAGAAATTTGAAATTCATCTTTAATGAACTAGATTTATTTTTAAATGTTTTTGATAAAATCCGGTATAATATAAAAAATTAATATTATAATATTTATAAATCATTAATTAAAAAACGAATCATCATCTCAGTTGTTCTACTATATTAAAATAAAATTTTATTACAATCTGTATAAAGTCAATTAATTATTTTTTTTGAAAAGTCACTCTGGTTGTTGAATTATCTTGATATCAATTTATTAATTAATAGAATTGAGAGTCACTCACCACACAACTTGTAATATAAATTAGCCAAACTGCTTCATACTATAAAGGCTTAACCTATTTTAAGTTTGAACGGCTTAACCCAATTGGCACTTTTAAATGAAATTAGTATTTTTTTTATTAGAAATTTAGATTGAATTGTATATTTTAATAGATTAAATTAAATTAAAAAATACCGATATGTTTAATGACAAGTTGAATAGATTATTGATCAAATTTGTTGTATCTAATCCGACAAACATCTCAAAAAAATTGTCACCTTTCTCCTTAATTTTTATGGCTTACTACTTTTATCCCTACCTTTTTTAAAAATAAATATTTATTTATTTATTATTTTTGGAGTAATTGATCATCTTTTAAAAGAGAAAAAATGTATAAAATTTGGGATAATTAATTATTTAAAAAATAAGGAAAGTAATAATTTACATAAAAAAATTAAGGGAAAAAAATGACAATTTCCCTATTTTAAATATCGTAGCATAAGACCCGTTTACATGAATCTCGAAATGTTGAAACATGGTTAAGTTTTGCTAGGTTTTGCTAGCTAGTCATTACCTTTTTGTTGACTTCCAAAACATTTTGGGTCTGATAATTATTTACAATGTATTTAAACCAAACGTGGAAGATCTATGTGACGATTTTATAGATGCTTTTAATTTAATCAAAAGCACCTATACTTTTAGTTCATAATCTTTTATTTGCCTAAGAAAAGAAATGCAAAAGGTTGCTTGTAACAAGAACAATAAAAAAGAAAGGATTATGTTTTCCATGCTTTTGAAATTAACATTAGAAATTAAGCCAGAAAAAGTGTTCGAGTGAATAATCAAAGTTTACACTTCAAACCGACGAAAAAATTATGAATGCGAAAACATCATTGAGAAGACTTTTGTCTAGCTAAATTGGCAATAGCTTTTCTTGACTTTGCTTGCTTCGGAAACACACACCAAACTACTCTTTCAAAAAGAAGGTTAAAAAAGCTCCATATTTGGTAGTATGGATTGCATGGTTTTATTTAAGATTATGTGAAAAAAATAAATTATTATCCAATATTTATTCGGAAAAATTTTTGATTGATAAAAAATAATGCATCTCATACTAAAAACAATTACCCTTAGGGGTACTTATGTCTTGCATGTATTAAACTACTTTTGAATTTATAATAACAAAATATAAATTTGTAAAGTAGTTGTATTTTAGTACAATAGTAAAGAGCTATTAATATATCTACCTTTATTTTAGTAAAAGTCGCGACCCTCCCTCGTATAAAAAAAGTATAAAAAAATATAAATTTTTTAATCTTATTTTTATATTTAATTTTTTTAATTCGGATTCTTTTTTAAGTTAAACTTTTACCTAATTTTTCTTAACATGTGATTGATGATAATTGATGATTATAAAAAAAAATTAATAAAACAATCTTAATTATTCATACTTAATATATAATACATACCAAAAACATTCTTTAAAAACTTGAGTAAAATTTATCTTAAAAAAAGATCTAATTTTTTCTCAATTCATAAATGTAAATATATTCCCTTGGATCATTGTTGATAGTGGTCTTATTGTCATTGAATGTCGCTAACTATCAACTACTTTATCATTTTTTATTGTTGCTGATTATCAACCAGTGTAATTCGTTGAAGTCATTATCATTATCATTAGATTTCTTATTTCGCGTTCTAATAACTCATGTAAATAAGCATGATACTGCATCTCGATATTCATTCATGCCTAAATGACTCACTCAAAATTTGTTCAATTCATAATTCATTGATTATTTGATCAAGTTACAAAGCAAAAAGAACCATAAAAAAAACTCTTGAGATCTTCATACAATCTCTGAGAGATAATCTCTAGTGATTATGATATTGTTCGCAAAAATAATACTCGAGTTCATGTATACTCTGTGTCCGGCTAGACAAAGGTCGCCTCAATTCAAGAGAAACTGAGACTAGGAATTTTTACCAACAAGCAAGGTTTATTACTAAACCTGGGCTAGGAAATAGTAAGCGAGATCTATTGTTAGACCTGGGCGGTGGTACAGCAAATGTGTTGCAGAGCTTGGGTCTTTCGTGGGGATGGACAAGCGAAGCTCTATTAACAAGGTTACGAAATTTTTAACAAGTAAGGACGCGGAGTCTTAGGTTGAACGATAAAAATGAGAAAATAGATAAAAATAACTAAGAAGCTTGTGTAAATTATGTGTATTGAATAGTTGATGATTTATAATGAAAAATCAAGCCTATTTATTGGATGTAAAACCTTATACAAAATCTAGTTTTACAAAGAAAATAATTCTAATATAACATAACTTTCTATTATATACAAATTTTTAAATAAGCTACAACACACAATTAGGCCTAAAATCCTAAAATAGAAAAACCCATTATGACTTTTTAGGCTGGCGTCAACAATGCCCCCTTGTAAGCCGATCAAAAAGATAGTTTTGTCAAGGCTTGCAATACTCAGCTGCCGAAATGGCCCGCTACGAACTTATCAATTCAAAATCGTCTGGGACCATGCTTGGAATTCAATGCTCCAAAATCGCCTGGATCATACTAATATGCCTAAAAATTCTATACTCTTAAGATCGCTTGGGTGCCTGTGCTTGAAGTAGCCCTGAGCTCAATAATCATCCTGTCCTAGAACAAAATACTGTCATACAGAAATCTTTTGGTCTTCATTTATGTTATACTAATCGTCCGATCATTTTTTCCTATACTAGTTAGCCTGCCAAAATATGACTTATCTGAAACATCATGGAACCCTTTTGATGTTTTATTTCACTTGGATCATTCTTTTATTTCATCTTGAAATTGCTTGAAGCATGACTTCAATTCAATCAGTCGATCGCTTTACCTTTTCATTTAACTTACCGAACCTTCTTAGCCTATGGTGGCATGATCACTCTATTTTTTTTAAATGACCGCCCATCAAATTATAATGTCAGGTAGATCCGCCTTGACTACCTTGTTCCCACTTCTCTCTTTTAGGTGAGCAATCGGCCTAGATTTATAAAGGTTTTCGTAAAATCACCCATAACTATCCCTTGTTGTGAAATCAACCAAAATCACTCTAAACTATTCTAATGTGTTTTGGACAATTTTTAAATGATAGGAGATTATTGACTTTACTTTTCACTTTTTACCATGAGTATTCCCATTTCTCTTAACTCTTTCAAGCATCCTTCGACCTGTTCTTCAACCTTCAACGGTCTTCAACTCATCTTCAAGGTAAATTCAAACTAATTTTATTTTTTAATCTTGATTATCTACATTTCATCTTTAAATTTTGTTTATTTACTATTGTTCTTCTCTTATAGTTTTTACTATAGCATCTAAGTCGACTAATAGTTCTCGTGCCAAGAAATCGTGCACTACTGAGGTGGACGATATGCCTTTGAAACTCCATGTCAAAGCTCAAAAGATTGCACTATCAAATGAGGTCACCATACAAGGATTAACTTATTCAACTAACCATTTAGGGTATATTCTAGGTCTTTATGAATCTAGGATCATCATAAAGTAGTTAGATTATTTTCTAACTCACCACAAAGACCCTCTTAAGTTTAGTCAAATACATGACATGTCTATCTCATCGACCTCCAAGTCGATCAGATATTGGTTGAAAACCACAAGTGATTTTAGGGGATGGCTGAATAGCCTTGAACCTCATTTTGGTTCTGTGTGAAAATCGGCTGGGATTTATGATCTACTTCAACTAACTAGATACCAAATTCCTCTCTACAATGATTTAATTTTTGCCACTATACATTTTTTATCGAGGTCGGCCAACTGCTTTTGTTTTAGATTTAAGTACATGTTACTCGTACTCTATGACTTGGTAGTTTTCTTCAACCTTCTAGTTCATGGGGTTAAAATAAACTCTGAACTTGAGGTTAATAGTGTCGACCTCTTCTTTACTAGGGCCGAGTCTAGTTTTGATAAATTTATAGCAGCCTTTAGGGGAAAATTGGTCACCCTTTGTAGAACTAAATATATTTCCTTCCTTTTATACTAGATCAACAAGTACGCCATGTTCCCTCTTTCTCAAACATCACCAGGGAGTACACTAAGATTGTTATCGCCCTAGCTGATGGCAAATCACTCGCCCTTGGTCCTTTTTTCCTTTTCCACTTGCATAGAAGCTTTTTAGAGTTTTTGCCTTTAAAGAATGAGTTGACCTTTCCAAATGCTGAGGGTTCTTTATAGATACTCTACTTTTGGATATCGACTTACTTTCCTATATTTTTTAAAGTAACATCTCACCTTGATGAAAATTGGCTTAGCTGTGTATGCTCCTTAGCTTCTTCAATGATAACTCAAGGACTTAAACTTTGGTGATTTATTTACCTTTTATTATAATACCCATTCTTTAAATGATAGATCGTTCTACCGTCTTAGGCTAACCCTTTTTTACCCTGAGTGGACCAGGTGGTCTTACAAAGGCCAAAATTGTATGGCCAATGAGGTCAAGGACTTAAACTTTAGTGATTTATTTACCTTCTATTATAACACCCATTCTTTAGATGATAGATCGTTCTACTATCTTAGGCCGGCCCTTTTTTACCCTGAGTGGACCAGGTGATCTTACAAAGGCCAAAATTGTACGGCCAATGAGGTCACCCTATATACAATGTTGCATAATTCATGGATTAGTTGTAACGGCTCGAGACTTGCATGATAGGGCGACCATCATTGCCAGCCTAAATAACAAATACGAGACAAAGACTTATCACTCTTAATGGGTAAGTTGCCAGTTTGGCCTGGTTCAAGCCGTTTCACATCCCAACCTTTTTCAGCAAACCAAAAGTTTATATGTATAATAGTTTTTAGACTACTTTTCTACGTAAAGGAAACTACTAAAGTGACCAATATGCTTATAAAGTCGCTTCAACTGGTCGAGTTTCTTATTTCATCTGATCGTCTGCGAATGTTTGATATTTATTAGAGAGGTGTAGTCAACCAATTTTTTAATTTATCTTTAGAAGAAGCCTTATCGCTTTATAATTTTGACGATTCTAACCGTAGTGCTGCTGTACATATCGACCTCTAGATGACACATAATAAACTCATCCAAGACATTTTAAATTTTGAGTCTTTTTATCACTTTAAGTGCATATGTAATAATAGAGATGAAATGAAATGACTGTGTCACCAAAAGAAATGGGAACTCCTTCTAGAACACAGATGGTCAACCGTAGAATACCAAACGGAATGAGTCGACTCTAGTAGACCCCGGTTGAGTGAAGTGTTCTTTGAGCGACCATTTGTGGATCCAAGGCCCCAAATTCCAAAATGTAAGTTTAGCATAGCTGAAGATATTCCCATCAAAAGGAGAAATCGACCTACATGGACTAATTTTTTATTTTGAGGACTATAGAAAACCCATAATTGACCCTGAATCAATTTGGATCGTTGGCGATATGCACCAACAAGGTATTACAATAGCTTTTTACTCTTTTTTTCTTTTATGCTTATGACTAATGCTTTTATTCTTAATGCAGAGGTGATCCTTACTACCTTGTATACCCCACCGGTCACAACTGAGGACCTTGCTTATCCCAAGAAGCGAGTTAAGGGAAAAATCATCCCCCGAGTTCCTATGTCGTCATTTTGTTTCCATTTTCTTACTGATACTTGTTATTTTGTTTAGACAACTGCTCATAAGACTCCTTGTATCAAAATTGTCCATTCCAAGACTCCTTCAAGGGAGTCAACTCCTTCTCCTCAGTAGACGCCTTCCTTCTTGGTGACTTTTATCAATAAGTAGCCTCAAGTACTCAACCCAGTTACTTTTGAGTCCAAGCCTTCTCTAATCCTTGTGGAATTTTCAAAGTCCTCTCATTTGCCTCCAAAATCATCCAAGTCAGAGAAACCATCAGCTGAGAATCCTCTTCAACTGATGGAGGCGATATCCGTGGTTGACATTTTCTTTATGCTGCTGGAGGTATACTCAGATAAAAATAAGGATGAGGATGCTCCACCGTCGTTAGGTGATACTTTGCCAGCTTCAAATATATAGAGCCAGGTGATGGAGATAATCCAAGAACTAAAGGAGTTCAATGGCTCCTTGGTCGACCTTCTACTAGACGATCGTCGGCATTTGGAGGTAAACAAAAAGCTTAAATTTTTGTCTGACAGTTCTTCTAGTGATTCAGTAATTGTAGGCATTAAGATGTAGTTGAATGAGTTCGCTACTACCTTCACTTCTTTAGCGAAGAATAAGCAAACGGTCATCTACATTATTTCTGAAGCTGACAAAAAGGCTGAGGAAAAAGCTACCCTTAATTGCTTTGAAGTGCGGTTAATGACAGAGGCAAAGGTATTGAGCGACCAGAGCTAGGCTGTTAAAGAGAAGATTAAAGCTTTGGAGAATGAGCTCTCTGATTTGAAGATGGCCGAATTGGAGCGTACAATGTAATTCAAGCTTTAGGGAAATAGATCATAGCAAATCGTCCTAGGAAAGTGGAACTGAAGAAAAACCTTAAAGTAAAAAATGAGGTTATACCAAAGGCAGAAGCGAACATTAAGGTGGTCGATTTCAAGGTGTCCAAGTTTTAAGTTTATTAGAAAAAATGTAAACGACCTTAAAGCCCACCTTTTGTAAAATATTTTGAAAGTAATGAAATATATATTTTCTTTTACCCAATTATCTAGAATGTTTCTTAAAGTCGTCTCATAAATCTTAGATAATTTGGACAATTAAATCAATTTCTTATAATCGACTAACCTTGACATCAAACATAAAAATCGAAGAAATCGATCGACTATTATTAAATTAAGTGATTTACAAAAATTTAAAATATGAGATCAATCTAATAAAGTTAACTGCTATAATATATATGCATATAAAACCAAAGAAAAATGGATCAGTTAATATGAAGTCTTGATTTCAAGATCGATTTCATTAAAAACTAGAAATCGATCGAGTGATAATCGATGATTAGTTACCAGATGAAACCAAATGAGATTCGTCATCTTTCCTTCAGATGCCTTTAATTCAGACCGATTATCATAAAGTCAGCTGTCCTTAATCCATGATCATGATATTTTGCTGAAAAATCATCTTGTCAATTCCTCCCAAATGTTCAGTCAATGTTCAGTCAATAAGAATTTTTCCATTTTGAATGACCTTTCTTAATTGGCACTGCATTTTTCAATCTTACTTTGCTTTGAACCTACTATGAGGACTGTCTCCCATACTAGGTCACCTTGGCCAAAGGTTTTAAACTTGACCTTTTGAATCTCAAGAAGGTTCAAAGCTTTAAGGTGATGATCATCCAGTTGGTCCATCTCTTCAACCATGGCTTTTTGGTATTGTTGGGGGTTTAGGTCATCTTAAAATTACTTAGTAAGCTTCTAGTTAGTTCCATTAGAACCATGGCCTCATGCTCGTAAACTAACTGATAAAATGAGGTGCAGTGGCTATTTTTGGGCTGACTTTGTATGCCCACAGCATCTCTTAGAGCATTTCATGCCATAACATAGGGTTATCCAAGATTGCCTTTTTCAACCCCTAAATGATAGATTTGTTTGTCGATTCGGCTTGTCCATTCGACTATGCATAATAGGGTGTACTGTGTACTAACTTGAAGCTAAATTTCTTTAAAAAATTACCCATTTCTTCTTCGGTAAAGATTGTACCTTGATCGGTCGTGATTGATTCTGGCAGGCTAAACTATATATAATATTTTCCTTGATGAATTATATTACTGATTGTTGATTAACTGTCTTTAATAAGATGGCTTCAATCCATTTTATAAAGTAATCGATTGCTACAAAGATGAATGCGTGCTATTTAAATGATAGTGGGTATATTTTTTCAATTATGTCTATGGCCCATCCTCTGAATGGTCAAGGTCTGATCACTGCATACATTTCTTAAGTTGGGATGACCTATATCAACCCATGTTTCTAACATTCTTCACAACCCTTGGCGTAGTTATGATAGTCTTGTCCCATAGTTGGTCACTAAAATCCATTCTTCAAAATTGCCTTCTTTATTAATCGCCCACTGAAATGGGCTCCGACTAATCCTTCGTGAGATTCGGTCATAAGAGGTACTCTTCTAAATAATTCTCCTGCAAAAAGAGCGGATTTTATTGTGATTAACTTGATCTTACAATCGACTGGCATCTTAGGGTTCTTTAGTAAGTGATCAAATCCTTCCTTTAGTCATTACAAAAATTGATCTACAATATAGGTATGTGATTTGGTAGTTCTAAAGTATGCAGGCATGGTCGCAATCTATGAATCAAAAGGATTTCTAAGATCACTCGTTTAAACCCTGATGCACCCTAAGTGAGATCGTTTCCTTTAGAATTATACTTGTGGAGTACTCGACTAGGATAGAGTAAAAACCTTGGATGAGGTGTTTTGCTTTGTTGCAATATGGGATTAGTAGGTCAGCCTCGCAACTATATTTTCTGATCACCTATTTGTTTACTAACAATAATCGCCCTTGACTTCAATGTCCTTAATTCCCATCTCAGCAAGTACTTCTAATCCGATGATCAATGCTTCGTACTCGGCCTAATTATTAGTGTATGAAAAATCCAAGAAAAATGATATCTTTATTTTCATCCCTGTGGGGGATACTAGAACGATTCTTGCTCTAATGGCCTTATTAGTCTTTAAGCCGTCAAATCAGAGCATCCAACTTATGCTTAGTGTGTCGATCTCATGCTTGATTGTATCCATGTATAGCGTAGGATATCGACTAGGAAATCAATCAACGCTTATCTCTTGACTGTTTTTTTGGGAACATATTTCAAATTGAATTCTAATAATGCGATCGCCCATTTACCAAGTCGATTTTTTATGAATGGTTTTGATATAAGGTATTTATAATGTTTATTTGGCCTATCACATGCAATATTGTGGGCAATAAGTAGTATCTTAATTTTGTGCAAGAAAAGTATAAGGCCAAGCACAGTTTTTCGATAACCGTATATCTGGTCTCTGTGTTATTTAGAACTTGACTGAGATAATACACGACCTTCTCAACACCCTCTTGCGCTTGTGGTAATATGCTTCCTATCAATTCTTGAGTAGCCGATATATAAAGAATAAGAGGTAGTCCTAGTTTAAATAACACTATGACTCGTAGACTTGTTAGGTATTTCTTAATTTCCTCAAAAAATTTATGATAGTGAGCAATTCATTTAAACTCTTCTCCATTTTTCAATCTTAATAGGGGCGATCAAGCATATAACTTTCTTACCGAGTTTGAAATAAATAATCATAAAAAATTTATTTTACCGATCAATTACTATAGTTCTTTCTTAGTTCTTTGTGCAGGAGCATCCATGATTGCCTTAACATTGTTATGGTCTATCGCCACACCTCGTTGGTGTACCAAGAATGCATTAAAGTGATCAGCTGAGATGTCAAATGCACATTTGAAGGGGGTCATCTTGAGCTAGTGTAACAATATTCTCTAGAAGGCTGTCTGTCAATTGACTAAGTGCTGGTCATCAGACCTTGACTTGATCACCACATAATCGATGTAAACTTTTAAAAATTGGCCAATCATGTCATGGAAGATGGATTTCATGGCTCGTTGATAGGTTGCCCTAACATTCTTCAATCTAAATGGCATGACTATCTACTTATAAGTATTAATCCCCCTAAGGTATATAAATGTTGTCTTATTGATGTTGGTCTTTTTGATGAATATTTAGTTATAGCCTGAATTTCCATCAAAAAAGTTAAGAATTTGGTGGCAAACAGCCTAATCAACCAACATATCGGGTATAGGCATTGGATATTCTTCTTATATGTTGTTTATACGCCTGAAATTCATCATTGAAACTAAGCATGTGGTTAACTAAATCCCTATTGTAAATCCCTATTGAAGCCAAGTATCTCAGTATAATCCTATGTGAAACAATCTTTATATTCCCTGAGAATTGCTAATAACTTGGCCTCGTAAACTGGGTCTAGATTTTCATTGATAAAGATCAGCATGTGGTCACTTGCTGCCCTTAAATTAATTTTTTTTCAGTTTTCTTTGAGGGTTGTGATCATTTAACTTTTTTGGAGATGGTTGTAACTCATGGCCAATTTGTAAGTCTTATGCTTCATCTTCATAGATACATTCGGCCAAGACAGATGCATATTTTTTTTTATTCATTGGGAAAATAGACTAAAGGTATGTCTGTTTTGACTATGGTGGGGTGAGCTGGATCATCCTAAATGACTTGGGCTTTTGTATTGACCATTTCTAAGCTATATTAATCGGGGTTGCCCCATTTAATAAAGTGGTAGTGATGGTTGGATCGTAAAACGCAGTAGATGCTACTTGCTCATCACCTTCCAATGGCTTGGGATCGGCATGAATTATCTCAACCACCCCATCTTGTTGCCATCTGAAAATCATCTGGTGCATACTGAACGGTAGTGTCTTATTTGAGTGAATCCAATCTCGCCTAAGAAGGACGTTGTAGTTACTTAGTACACATATAACGGTTCATCTTTCTCAATGTTGTCGACTTTAACCTTGAGGGAAATGAATCCATTAACTAGTGTTTCGCGGCCTGTAAAATCGGTCATGATAACCTCAGAATGCTCCAGATCGCCTTTATTGATGCCTAATTTCTTTAGGATCCTTAAAGGTAAGATATTAACTCCTGAACTGTTATCAATCAAGATTCACTTACATGGTATCCCATTGATGTTGGCCTTCATATATAATGGTCAGATGTGCTTGGTCATGTTGTCGCCTTGATAAGAGAATGTCAGAAGTGCTGATTCATTCTACTCATCTACATTATAACAAATGTCGACTACATCATTATTTAGGGTGGATGATTACCCTAGTTTTAATTGGAATAATTCAGGCAACATAATTACCATGTTGATACTTTATGCAGGGATTTCTTCATTCGTTGCCCCATGGTGAGGTTTGTCTATTGGTGAGTCTAGACCATTAGGGTTAGTCTGGGTTTCTTCAGTCTTTGATGATTCACTTTTTTTGTCAACCCTACCTAGACTTTCTTTGGGGCACACTACCTCTCCCGATCGGCCAAGAAGGCTATTGATTCTTTAAACCCTTATTCCCATAGAGATTTTTGTTGAGGCTCTCAATTTTTGCCAGGGTTTCAGAGTCTTTGGCATCACCTTAGTTTTGGATGGCCAGTACGAGACACTTAAGCTGTTCACATCTTTGCATCATTCTTTTCTATGTTGGTCAACCCAGATTGTAAAAGAATGCATTCTCGCAATCAATTATACACTCTTACCTTGGCCTATTGATTTTTCACTGGTCGATGATGGTTGTCCTAAGTTCGAATGTTCACAAAGTCTGTTGAGGGACATTAGTTCAATCTAGGTTGCCTGTTACCTTCTAGAAGATGGTCTGGCATTGACGATAGGTCAAACAAGCCTTCTTTTGGGTCAACTGGTCCTCTTGATTCTGCTCAATTGTGACCACTCTTTCTTTTTTTGTCGCTTCTAGAGTCGAATCATCGACTTAGATCTTAATTTGTAGCTCGTTCGATATCCAAACCCCTGTGGACATACTTCTTTTAGCAACCTCTTTTTTGAAGGGATGACCATATTTACTCATGCTATGAGAAATTAATCAGTTTTCACGAGGAGAGTCTTACCCTTTGAGCCAAAGAGAAGTCGACCTTCGTCGATCAGCCTCTGGATCTTATTTCTGAAAATAATACAGTTGTTTGTGCAATATTTCTTGGAATTATGCCATTTACAGTAATATGTCATAGTACGTTAGTCAACTGAGGGAATGGTATGGCCTTCGGATAATCTGATTTGCTTGTCCTTTAACAACCATTCAAAAATCTAATCAGCTTTCTGAAGATCAAAGGAATATTATTTGGCGATCTATATGTCCTTGCCAATCTTTTTTTCTCTTTACTAAGGATTGCCTTTTTTAGTACTGGGTACTCATATGGGTTATCTTTGACTACCTTAGTAAGGCAGAGTTCTTCATCGGAGTCTGATTCCTATGATTCATTTTCTGAATCGGCTTAAATGGTCGCGACCTCTAATCGATTCTTATAGTAAGTCCTTTTTTAGGATGCCCACTTTTGATAATTTTCCTTCAGAAGCCTCTCGTAGCTGGTGATCAGAGTCGCCAACTTATATAGATTACAGAAATGATGCCCTTTGAATTGTTCTCTCGTCACAAATGACATTCCTCGAACAACCATAGGCATAAAGTCGGCCTCTGAAATTTGTGTTTAGCATAGTGTCTGAAGTTTTCTAAATCGGCTTATATACTTTGAAACCGATTCCCCCGGCATTTGGGTGACCTTGGCCAAGTCGGTCAATGTAACCTCTAGCAGTGGCCTGTAGAATTTGGCATGGAACTTATCCTCCATCTTCTCTTAATTGGAGATCGACTCGAGCACTAAATTGGTGTACTAAGTGAATGCCATTTTTGTTAAGGAATTACCAAACAGCCTTAGTTTTAATGATAGAGATAAGCTGGCCTCACCATGCTACACTGTGAATCTAAAGATGTGCTCAAAGGTAGTGATATTCTCTTCGCCCAAAAACCAAAAAAATTCAAGGATCTTGTATTGCTTCAGAAAAGGGAAAAGTATATCAATACTACGTATGGCTTCCTATAAGAAGGACATGTCATGGGCCTAAAATCGACCCCCATGTTCTGTAATGCTTCAGTCAGCATATTGAGGTCTACCTCAAGTCACTTGGGACTACTGATGGGCTGCATTAATTCTATAGACCCAAACTGAATCAACCTAGACAAGTTTTATCCGTCTTGGTCTTATTTTTTTATGTAGATTTTTCAGCTTAGTCATAACTAAAAATTTATCGTGGTTGACTTTGATAGACTTGAGAATTAGAAGAGTCAACCCTCTCAGGTTATAGAGCGATATTAACTAAACCATAGGGCAAGTCGGCCTGGTAATGTTGGAGTCATCTAGGCCTTTGTAATTTAGAGTTTAATCGACCTTAAAGCAGAGCGGTCAGCTCTATCTGGTTTTAACTTATTGCCTTGAGATTTTTTTAGTATGTTTTGACTGATGTTCTGATTGTCTTCGATCAAAGGCTAAAATACTGTGACCATCTGGTTGGTTAGAATTGTGCCGATTTATTGGTTTTCCTAGGCATTCTGAGATACTAGCTCTTGTATAATGGTTGTTGAGAACGGCCTTGGGTATGGAAGAGTACTACGGTGAATCTATTCCAACTGCTGATTTAGCAGATCTTTCTCGATATAGGCCAAACTCGTCCCATCCTACTTAACTTTTGATGGATCTCTTAGCTGAGGCAGTGTGGTTATAGACGACTTAACACCATTCTTTCCTATGCGAATTTTAGCCATCTGTCTAGTTATCATTGTCATACAAGGATGATGTCCCCTAGGCATGCCAAAAAGATGTTCGTAAAAATAATACTCGAGTCTATAGATGCTATATGTCCGATTAGATAAAGGTCGCCTCAGATTTAAGAGAAATTGATACTATGGATTTTTGCTAGCAAGCAAGGTTTATTGCTAAACTGGGCTGGAAAATAGCAATCAATATCTATTGGTATACCTGGGCTATGGTGCAGCAAACGTGTCGCAAAGCTTAGGTCCTTCGTAGAGAAGGACAAGGAAAGCTCCATCAACAGAGTTACGAATTTTCAACATCAAGGACATGGAGCCCTGGGCTGAATGATAAAAATAAGAAAAAGGGATAAAATCTAAGAAACTTTTGTATATTGTGTGTATTGAATAATAAATGATTTACAATGAGAAATCAAGCCTATTTATAGGCTGTAAAACCTTATACAAAATCTAATTTTACAAGGAAAAGAATTCTAATATAACATAACTTCGTATTATGTACAAATTTCTAAATAAGTTACAACACACAGTTGGGCCTAAAATCTTAAAATGGAAAAGCTCAATAGGCACTTTTTAGGCTGGCGTCAACAAATGCCATCTTTCTCGTTTGTTGAAACACTCCCCACACAATACTCGACTCTTGTCTTTATTATTGATTTGAATGTCAGAGTGTTTTTCTTGCAGGAGAATAATCTTGTCCTAAAACACTTTCAGTATTTTTTAGAAGTGATACTTGCTCAATTTGTTACATTTTTATTGTAAGTATGCTGAAGATTATCATAGGAAGCTCATCTTACCATTTTATTCTCTATCACATAGTTACATGATTATTATGTCACATGAATGGAAGTATTCTCTCACAGGATACTATTTAAGGACTAAAATGCAAAATGAAGCAAGTATTATTACTTTCAAAATAATTAGATAAAAGCGGAAGGACTACACTAATAACATCGCAAACATAGCTGGAAGCACCAAAACGTTTCAATACACTTTCATCTTTTATATAGGAATCATTTCCAACTCTTAAAAAGGATCTAAATCAATGATTCCGTGAAAAGTAACACAATACTTAAGTTCTCACTGGTTCTCAGTAGTTCGATTAAAATGATTCAACTCTTTCACTTATGGGGGATCATTTGTTGGTCTCATTAATTATAGGCTCAACCAACTCACATAGTCTAAGCCCATAATTCAAATTCTATTAAGATATTAATTATCAATTAATATCTCACGTGGATAAAATTTCTCACAAGTGGAGAAATTCTACTTAAATCTTTTTCCTTTGATTGAAATAGATTAGGATTTTTATTTATAAAGAATTAATTATATTATACTTTGATTTGGAATCATGCATTTAGGGGTGGGCATTTTCGGGTTCAAAAATTCCTGAACCCGATCAGGTTAGAGAAATGCATCCCGTTCGGGACACATTTCGGGTCAAAAATTATCCTGACCCGAATCGGTTCAGGACTGGTCAGGTCGAAATTTCCCAATTCTTTTTTAGAAAAAATTGTTTTGAAACGGTACTGTTTCGGGTTCAAGACTGGTTGGTCCGGGACTTTTCGGGTCGGTTTCGAGATAGGACGGTTTGCGACTTGTCGGGTTGGGTTCAGGACGGGTCAAAAATTTGTTAATGTTAAATTCAAATTGAAGTATTCTAAATTTAATAATTATTATAATATTTAACAATTTTGTTAAAATTATTATTCTAAATTCAAAATGAATATAAATTACGTGAAGTAGAAATATTATAATTTGATTACTTTTGAAATCGAATTGTTTCAATTAAAATTCAATGGCGTAAAATATTGTTATTGTCATTTTGAGATCGATTCATTTCAAATCAAATTATTTAAAATATTGTTATTGTAAATTCAATTTCAAAGTTGAAATACGTTAAATATTTTAATTTGAAATGTTATTTTGATTTTAATTACGTTAAATATCATGGATTTGAATTGCGTTAAATGTTATTATTTGAAATTAAATTACGAGAAGTAGAAATATTATAATTTGATTACTTTTGAAATCAATTCGTTTTAATTAAAATTCAATGGCGTAAAATATTGTTATTGTCATTTTGAGATCGATTCATTCCAAATCTAATTACTTAAAATATTGTCATTGTAAATTCAATTTCACATTGAAATACGTTAAATATTTTAATTTGAAATGTTATTTCGATTTCAATTACGTTAAATATCATGGATTTGAATTATGTTAAATGTTATTATTTGAAATTAAATTAAGTGAAGTAGAAATATTATAATTTGATTACTTTTGAAATCGATTCGTTTCAATTAAAATTCGATGGCGTAAACTATTTTTATTTTATTGTCATTTTGAGATCGATTCATTCCAAATCCAATAAAAACAACATATAAACATTAGCAAAACAACAATAAAAACAGTAGCAATACAGCTTCAAAACAGCAGCAAAATATCAATAAAAACAATAGCAAATGCTAATATATTCCAATGAGGTCCAAGCATTCCTCCAAATGTTAACCAATCGAGGCAGGTAATGAAGCCTTAACTTCTTCAAACTGAGAAGTGTAATGCAACTAGAATCTACAATCTCACATTCTAGTATGATATGTTTAATGGCTGGACAATCTTCAACTACTAACTCCTCTAATTTAGTGAGACAACAAACTATTGAGCTTTTAAAGATATACTCCATCTTTGGATATGTGTGCATGTTAGACATATAATTAGAATTAAGTACGGGTGTAGAGAGCAGAAGAACAAGCAAGTGCATGTGCAGAAAGTAGAAGAACAAGCAAGTTACCATGACACAATCAGTCTCTGCACATGTATATGCATAACTGTTATGAATTAGTTAATTAGAGGTGATGAAGAATTCTGTTATGCTGACTCAGCAAGAATTTTGTTACGTTTTCTCACAAAAAATAAAGCTATTGTTGAATCCTTGTAATATATATATTAGATTATTCAGTGAAGGCAAGTCTTCGTCAATGTAAATCAAACAGTTTTCACCATGAAACTAAAATTTTTGTTGTTTCAATGTTTCTATATGATAAAACTTTAATATTGTAATGGAGATATTTTAGATAGAACAGAAGCACTTCTGTTGGGATGCTTTGTCAAATAAGCATATTTATGATATTTTTTTAAATTAATTTTATTGATATTTAATTTAATATGTGTGGTATTACCGAAACGCTATAATATAAAATATTTTTGTGTGTATTAAACATTTATTATTTTAGCATATTTATTAAACCACACAGAAACATAAAAAATATAAAAATAAAAAAGAGGAATGACACTTTTACACACATGACAAAATGCATGCCAATGGCCATTATGAGGGGGAGGTGTACAGCCAAACTTCAACCTCAATAAGTAATGTAATTGATTCAATTATAGAATCGTAGAGTAGTACTTGTTCTACTTGGTCTCAAACTCTCAATTCATATTAGCAAAAAGTATAACTGCTTTTCAAATCAAGCTTTTGACTCTTCTTTTTTTTTTATCTCTCTATAACCAAACTAGAATCCGTAAACACAACTGATATCTAGTCTGTCATCCAAAAATGTCTTTTGATTTAGCAAAAGAAAAGAGAACGGCAAAACCTCGCAACTCTTCTACATTTTGGAGAGCATGGTTCCTTTTGTAATATAAAGATAAGGTGACTTAAAGAGTCTTGTAAGGGTCTTTTAATTTGTATTTTTGATCAATCACTGTTGAAACAAAATTTGTACATACCAAATTGGTGATTTAAGATTGGTCATTGTCACACACTCACACTATTTTCACATCTTTATGCATGAAAACCTTCATATGGGCTCTCAGATTATATTCGAGTGGCGTGGCGTCACTGGATAGTTTCACAACTTCACACTTGTATTTAATAGGATTATTATTATAAATACTCGGGAGGAACACAGTTATAGAATGTTCCTTGATATCGACAATTGTTTTAATCCTAGGGCATTCACATACATATACTATACATGCTTCAATCCATGTTGTAATTTATTTCAATCAAATAACTAACGAAAAATTAAATGCGAGCAAACCAAAAAAACTAAATGCTTCAAAAAAAAAACTCACCATGGTCAGATGTCGGCGATTACCCTCGGCTTCAGAGGACTCACGACGGTCGGCGGCAATCATCCAAATACTACCACCCCGAGACTAAGAAGTAAGACCAAGGTTGTAAGGGGGACTGTGACTAGCTCAATGGCGTTCGTCTTGCGTGGGTAGGGACTGTGTCGACATCAGCAAGATTTTGAGAGAGAGAAGAGGAACGAGAAATCAGAAACTGAGAAAAGAACAAGTTGAGAAGGAATCGATTTCATTTTCATTTTTCCTTCACCAAAACGACGCCGTTTTAAAATTGGAAGTTCGGGAATTCCCGAACCCATTCGGGAATTCTGGGAATTCCTGAACGGGATCGAAAATTTCTTGAACCCGACCCGACCCGACCCGTTCGGAATAAAAAATTCTGTCCCAAACTCATTCCCGTTCCCGTTCTAACCTAAAATTTTGGGACAGATCGAATCGGGATGGGTCGGGTATGACAATTTACCCACCCTTACGTGCATTCATAATTCAACATGAATTAAGATTTATGCACTATAAATAAACATGCTACTTTAGTTCATTATTCATTCTTGACTGATTGATTCACTCAAAATTTATACAATTTATTATTTATTAATTACTCGCTTAAGTTATAGGGCAAAAAGAATTTTAGAAAGCACTCTTAAGATTTTTATACAATTTTTTAGAATAATTCTTAATAATTATAACATCCTCTTGTTCGTTCGTTGTAATACTCCTTACACATAGCACTTAACTTTTCTATTTATTATTAATTTGAGTGGCAAAATAGTTTTTTTAAGAGAATAATTTTATTTTAAAACGCTTCCAAAAATATTATAAAAGAAGAAGATAGACTTCCTCAAAATATTATTAAAAAATCCAAACCGCAAAAGTAATTTTTCAAAGTTTCGCAATCAGAAACTTCAACTACAATCCAACTTATTTTTTTAATTTATTCATTGTTTAGCTCCATGCACTAGAGATTTTATAGGTGAGAGTGGTATGTCTTAACTTTTTTTCTACTCATTAAAAAAATAATAATTTGTTCTACTCGTCGCCAAATCATTTATAATTTTTTTATACCTAATATATTACTAGTTGCGGTACTTGAAGTAGAGTTTCAACTTTCAATAATCATCCTCCTTAAGACTCTTTTGTGAACCGCCCGTTTATTTTTTTCCTAATATTTTATTTTCAAATCCTCCAACAGATTTGTTTTTGACCAATCAATCAGATTTATATATATATATATATATATATATATAATATAGCCTCTTCAACATTAGAACTTCGGATCGGAGGAAAACTGCAACAAATAAAAATTATTTCAAGTTAGTTACTATTATTTCGAAAATGAAACAATAAATAAAATAGTGATTAAATGATTAGTTGTTTTAGTTCGCAACGAAGCTCCTATATTTTTCATATTTATGGTGTTATCAATTAATTATTTTTATCTGATTTTATAATTTTATCTTTAATAATATATAATTTAATAATTTTATCATTAGAAAGTTAAAAGGATTGATACTCTTTTGCCATTAAATTTTTATTATTATTTTTAATCTTTTATATGATTTTACAATTTTATCCATAATAATATTTTTAATTATCCTTTTACTTTTTACATAATTTTATAAGTTTACCCTTAATAAGATATAGCTTAACAATTTTGTCTTTGAAAAGTTGAGAATAAAAGAAAATAATAAATTTAAAGAGATTTAAACTCTTGACCTCAAAGATAAAAATATATAATTCTTCACCACTTAGACAAATTTAAATTTAATTAATATTAATGAAGACTAATATATATACCTTATAAATAAAATTATATAAATGAATGGGTATAAGTTATAAATTTTGGTACCCAAAATCATAAATAATAATAAGTATAAAAGTATTTTAAATAATGTTTTATTCAAAAAAGCTTACAAAAAATGATTTTTTTAGAAATTCATTGTAAACATCTTCTTATTTTTTTATTATTTTTAAATTAATTGACAAGAAATAAAAAGATATTGATAATTATGTTAATTATAAAAAATAGTTTTTCAACAAAAGTCAAATATTATTTTTCATATGTAGCCATAAATTATCATATAAAACTATTTTTTTTCTAAAATTCATTTGAGAGCATGGAAGAATTTGACATTGTTTGTAATAATTTATTTTAATTTAAAATTTTAAGAAAATTAATTTTTTATGAGTTGAATATAATTCTCAATATTTATTATTTACAAATTAAATTTTTGTGAATTGCCATTAGTTATGATTCAAATTTATTATTTAATATTAAATAATAAAAATTCACTTGTGAGCTTGAAATAAATTTATTTTTTAGTATGTATTAAGTTTTACTTTTTTAAATTTATTTTAGATTAATTTTAAAAATTTATAAAATAATTCATTTTTATAATAAATTCTTAAAACTTAATCTTTATGTCTTTTGTTGTACATACTTAATTGAATTTATTATTTATTAACATATTTACACTTATTATTGCTTATAATTTTTTAATACTAAAATTTATTTAATTTATAATTAACAATTCATCTAATTATTTTATAGGGTAAACATATTAATTTCATAAAATTATCTAAATATAAGTTTGGCCAAGTGGTTAAGATGGATGGTTTTTTCTTTGATGTCAAGGTTTAAATTCCTTTAAAGTTTTTCTTTTTCCTTTTACTCTTTTACTCTCAACTTTTTAAGGATAAAATTATCAAACCAAACTTTTTATGAATAAAATTATCAACTCATATATTACTAAGGGTAAAATTATAAAATCATGTAAAAAATTAAAAGATAATAAAATATTCTTAACTCTCAACTTTTTAGAGTCATATATTACTAAGAGTAAAATTATAAAATCATGTAAAAAATTAAAAGATAATAAAATACTCGTAACTCTCAACTTTTTTAGAGGTAAAATTATCAAGTCATATACTACTAAGGGTAAAATTATAAAATCATGTAAGAAGTTAAAAGATAATAGAATATTTCTAATGGAAGAAGATTTTTACTAGCCATATATTACTAAGGATAAAATTATAAAATCATGTAAAAAGTAAAAAGATAATGGAATATTCTTAACTTTTTAGAGGTAAAATTACTAAATTATATATTACTAAGGGTAAAATTATAAAATTATGTAAAACGTTAAAAGATATAAAATTATCAAACCATATATTACTAAGGGTAAAATTATAAAATCATATAAAAAGTTAAAAGATAATAGAATATTCTTAACTCTCAACTTTTTTAAAGATTAAATTATCAAGCCATAAGGTAAAATTATAAAATCATGTAAAAAGTTAAAAGATAATGGAATATTCCTAATAGTAGGATATTTTCGGTAGCCATATATTATTATGAATAAAATTATAAAATTATGTAAAAAGTTAAGAGATAATGAAATATTCATAACGGTAGAGGAGTTTTAATCATTTTTAAAACCACAGGAGGTAAGCAGATATTGACTAATACCATAGGGGAGGTAATGGTCATTTTTTCAAAATTCCATCGACACATTTGTAAGAATTTTTTTTTTAATCAAAAAATAGGCACATAAATTCCTAAAGTTTAAAAAATGAAACATACCTCTTTTACTGTTAAAATAGACAAAAACAATTATCTAACAAGAATGTTAACATAATTTTTTAAATTATTAAAGTCTACATATAACGTTAGCTATATGCATATTAATTTATTAAAAAGAATTGAATACAATTTTATACTATCATACATGTTAATTTGTAACACATACAAGTGATTAGTTTGTAAGAATATTATCGTAACTAGTAACATAAAAACCATATAGATACTAATACATAGACTTACAAAGATGCATCGTAATTAATTTGTAACATGAAAATCATACATGGATAAATAGACACACAAGGAGATTGAAATAAATGATATAACAATTTTATTATGGAAAGGCATAATAATTTGAGTTTTTGGTGTTCACGAGACCTGCAAACTCATCGCTATCTCCAAGAGCTCCATCAGATTTTGACTAAATAAACATCATTTAAGTTCTTTCCTAAATGCGTGGTCAAAGTCATTTTAATCTTTTGATCAAATTTTAAATTTTTTATTAGTTCACTGAAATATCATATTTAATTTATTTTTATTTTTATTAGTATTACTTGGTGTGTAAAAATAATTTGAGTTGCGTTCCAGAAAAAAAAAAAAAAAAGAGTTTGCCTATTTCAATAATCTTACGAATTAGTTGATAAATGACTTCATAAATTAACCACAAGTTATACCTTTGGTTGTATCATTAATAAAAATGTTCCTTTTGAGAACGTGTATTGTTGATTTTGTTGCTTTTGCTATGTCAAAAAAGCTTCTAACTTATGTTGCTACAAGTCATTGATGTAGGTTATGGGTTTTAACGGTTGGTTGAATGAAACTATCACATTGTAATCGAATTATTATATAAAACATATCTATTTTCTATAAATGAGTAACGTGTTATGGAAAATGTTCAATATCAAATCAAGTCAAGATTGGATATTAATACATATTAACCTTTTAAATCTTTGTCAACTAAGGTTCTGGTTTTTTTTTATATCTTGGAAATGTGATAGCTGCATGCATGCATGGTTTTTAATTTCATTTATTACGAAATACAAATATTCATGTTTCGTGGAAATTTATAGAAGGCTAAATTTGAAATGTATATATCATGTACGTTTGGTTTATATATATATATAAAATACAGTAATGTTAAGTTTATATAATTTGAATATAAAATTTATGCTCTAATTGAAGTGACATTTAATGTGCTTAATATTAATTGATATTACATAATTATCACATTACTTAAAAATTAATAAATATCTTACAATTGTTAGTCATTGTTTAATAATGTTCTCCTTTAAAATTTTGACCGATTGAAGCCTACACAAATTCTGCAGAAGGCCAATTGTAGCCAATGAGAAACTCATTACGCAACTACCTAAAATTTTGGCTCATAAAGAAAATGTCTTAGACCTACAATCATCAATCCCAAAAGTCATCCAAGAGGTTAACCACAGAAATTCTCCAAGAGGCCGACTATAAAAGCCTTTTAAGATGTCAACAATGCAATCCTTTTAAGAAACCAATTATGTAAGACCTCCAAAAAGTAGATCATGTAAGTCTTCCAAGAGGTCGACTACATTATCCTCCAAGTGGTCAACCATTTAAGCCCTCAATGGCAAATGAAAAGGTGCAAACCCATTATCCACCAAGGACCTATATTGTCCTTCCCGAGAATTTTAAAGTCCAAATTCTAAAAGAACTCTACAATAAAGTAACCAAGTTCTATGATAACTCTACAACCTAATCCCTAAAAAAAGAAGGCTAAACAGCAAAGAGAGGGACTTTTCTTTTACTTCTTTTAGGAGAAAGAATCTAAGAAGAATAAAGTGTAACCCAAAGAGATTGCGACTATTATAATTCTTTATGTCCTTGTTGTAAACTATTCTTTAAAAGTACATTTCAATGAGCTAATTATGCACTATTAAAGAATCTTTAATAATACATTAGCCACTACAATAGGGTTAAATGTGTCAGTGTTATAATATTTATATGTTATTATTATTTGAGAGTTTTATATTTTAAATTATTGTAAGATTACAATGCATTAAATTATTGTTAATATTAGAATTAATACTTAGATTATCTACCACTATATAAAGGATGCTAGTATTTTCTTATTAGTTAGTATGTGAGAGTGAAAAAGAAAACAATATAAGAAGTGTTCTATGTATATTATTTTAAACAATATAGTTTTCATATCGTATTTTTTAGCAACTATACCAATGAAGACTTGGTACTATATTTGGTAATCATACTTATCCAGGAGAGTGACTGTGAGCATAGGGTTAAATTCTTAAGTTATATGGATTCGTCACTACTCGCACGAGGGAAGGACAATTTGGCTTAAGGACAATGCTCTCTAGCATACTTTTACTATGTTCTAAGGCGGACAGTACTCTCTAGCATACTTGTACTATGTTCAAGGCCTGATTTTCTTACTCTCTATATATTTACTTTTATATTATGCCTGTTGATAATTTCTATCTTACAAATATCTAATAATATATATTTTAAATATATATAATATTTAAAATAAACATATCATGCAAAGCAAACCACATCAATATTTGTGTATCAATAAGAGTTTGAAAGATTTTAACAAATGATGGAAGATCAGAGCTATTTTTAGTTGGGTTTTTTATGGGAACTTTTAAGGATGAGATACATATAAATGTGAAGATTTCAGATTCAGAAGCCACAATCGTTGTCTGTGCTGTGGATTAAACTATAATTTGCTTATAAACAAATGTAATAAAAATAATACAAAGAATAAAAGTGATGCATAAAAGAAAAAGCATTTGTAGTGGTTCACCCCTAACTTAGGGCTATATCTATTATTGCTGAACTCTTTCTCTATGATGAAAAATAATTATAAGATTTAACACTTTCCTTTACACCATCCTTTATATATGCATATAAATACTCTTATAAAATCCTATACCTAGTAAGAAACGGATTTAGGTACCATATGTCTAGTAAGAAATGAAATTGAGCATTACCTTTTACTAGTAAGACATAAATTAGGGTATTATCCTTTGCTAGTAGGAAACATATTATGATAATTTTTTTCACTAGTAGGAAAATAAATTAGACAAATATAAAGGGATGATTAATTAGATCCTATAAATATCTAACAATCTATAGCCATTCGTCTTGCTAGACTCATAAAAAAGAAGGAGAAGAAATTGTTTGTAACTCATACTTCAATACTTATTCCTTCTAACCCATGTTTATTAGGTTCTAAGCCTAACATGTTATACATAATTATAAATCAGAATTGATGCCCATATGATTTAATCCTAAATCTATTATGTGAAATAAACAGGATACATATTGAAAAAAAATGTTTACATGAGGAATCTATAGTGATTATAATGGAAAGGTTAATAGCTTTCAATAAGAACACAAAAGTTTTAAGGACTTCTACAATTAAATCTATACATCACTCAGTAAGGTTTTCTCTTTATGATGGGACAAAGAGAAGAGCTCTACAAATAATATTTTGACTTTGGGACTACAATCATATAAGAGATCAATATATACTAAGTTAACTATCATCCTATTAATCATAGTTTAACAAGTATTGGGTCTTTACACATAGTAAGTCTATATCTAATAGATGTCTTTAGAGCCCAATAAGAGATGGTCCAAATAGATCACTCGAATTGGCTCTTTATTTATAATAGCTCATAATATATAATTATTGTTAATATGTGAGACTATATAAGAAATAATAAAACTAAATAATCTCTTACTTAGACTACATATGTCGTCTAAAAATAATTATACATTATAAATTTTTAGTGTGCACAAAAAATGTTATCTTACCTTCAAACATCTCCTTAAATTACAATATGGTCCACTAACTATATCAACATGAGATCAAAGAGACTTTTGTTGCACATATTCACAACTAGACCCGTCAATAGTCACTATACCAATATAATCAATGATATAGATCAAATATAGATATGTAGCATAAAAATTACATGAAATGTGATCTTAAACATGTTTATTTTTAATTGGTCCTACTTTATAACTCCAACGAATTGAACCAAATACTTTCTAAATCTTATATAAAATCGTAGTAAAAAGTGTAACTTTATTTAAAATTTTCAACAAATAATCCATTAAACTTCATTCTATAGAAAATAAAATATAAATGTGACTTAAACAAATAAATATTTAATAACAAACCCTCATTATTCATTTATATCATTAAATTAACAAAAAAAACTATATGAGCAATATGCTCACGGAACACTTTGAGTAGTAACCCTTTGGTGAGCAGATCCACAACCATGGAGTTTATATCAATATATTTTATCGACCCTTCATGTAAACTTCAAATAGCTTCTATTTTTATATGAATACAACATAGTGGCTTTATTATCAAAACAAAGTTTGAATGGTCTTTCAATACCATTGACAACTCCTAGTCTCGAGATAAAGTCCCATAACCATATCCTATTATTTGATACCTCAAAATAAGTTATAAATTTGGCTTACATAGTAGAAGAAACTATAAGTAACTGCTTAGCACTCTTCTAGAAATAGTTTTACGTGCCTAAGATTGGATAGACTTGAGTACAGGTTGGGTTTGGATCGACCAAATTATACCCAAGTCTCAATAAGGATAGATTTCTTGTCCCAATCAGAAAAATTTTGTTAGAGTTTGTTCTTGTATGCCATTCCACTTTTATATAAATTTTGTTAATATTAATACAATGCACATTTACATAAATCGTTATTTATTTTCATAAGGTATTTATCTTATTCCTTTTTATACATTATAGATCTAAAGTAGTTTAAATCAAACTAAAAGTTAGTATTTTTAAAAAAAATTAAAGTTTTGAATGAATTAAGACAAAGAACCGAGAATAGTTATTGTAGTGACGTAGTTATAAGAAGTTGTAAATAGCGCTAAGAAATATTGTTATATATTGCATTCTTGAAAATTGTTCCTGGTCACGGGTTTACCAATATTAGTAATCTGTAAAGCATAAAGATAGGTGTATATCTATATCTGATTTATCCAGACAATTAGTTTTAGTGAACTGTAAGCTTAGTAGAATCTAGCATAGGTATATGGGTGTTAAGTAAGAACTGGACATTGAATAGACTCACGAAGACATCTAATAGATATTTTATATAGTTGTTAATAGATAGTTTTCTCGAGTTGAATAGTATTTATGGTCTTTAGACCTGAGCGCTACGTTGGCCTTATAAGTAATCTATCATACTTAGATTCTACATATGTCAAAAACCTTTTATGTTCTCACTTATGGGTGTCTTTGTTTATAGTCTGATGCTCATAGAAATCAGTGTGCGTAGATATGGGATTTATTAGCTCATATGGTTGGGGCATATATTCTGATGCTTCAAGATTATATTTAAAGTCTTTTGGCCAAAAGCATATACCTAAGATTTCATAAGATAAAACAATATCAAAAATGTATGTGGATATTATTTATAAAAAAAATATATTTGAAAAAAGGTTTATGATCGAGCGGATAGAGATTTGATGGTATAGATCTATGTCTCAAATCTTTTGAGATATAAGTGTTGGAGCAGGTGCTCACGTGCCATTCCAATATTGTATGAATATTAATTGTTAATATTTATACAATAAATATTTCGAATAAAGATTGTTAATATCATATTAATATGGTAAAATGCTTGTAACATTACAGACATTGTTTGATCTGAAATAGTTCAGATCTGGTTTAAAGGAGTTTAGACCAGAACTAATAGTTATCAAAGCTGAGAGTTATAAATGCTAATAGTTAGCACTGTTAATAGTTATCAGTTTATAAGAGTCAGCGAGGTCTAAAGAGTTAGAACTTTGTCTATAATGGGACAAAGACCTGAGAGTATACTTGTAATGATATAGTTGCAAAGAGTTGCAATAGGAGCTAAGAAATATCATTATGTAAGTATGTCTCAAATATAATGTTCCTGATCTATAATCACCAATGCGGGTCTATCGGTGAATTCACAATATATAGATTAGTGTATGTCTATATCTGACTAGTTCAGATGATTGTTCTTAGCTGACCATGAGCTTAGAGCTTGTATAGGCATGCGGGTATCCAGTCAAGACTGGATACTGAACAGACTCATGAGGACCCCAATAGATATCCTATGAAACCGTCAAAGGAAGGTCCTCTTGAGTTGAGTAGTAATCGTGGTCCTTTGACCTGAGCGCCACGGTGGTCTTGTGAGTAATCCATCATGCTTTGGTTCCACATATGTCAGAGACCTTTCATGGTCTGACCGCTATGTGTCGCTGGGTATGGTCCGATGCTCATGGAGTTCGGTGTGCGTAGATACGGGATCCGTCAGCTTACATAGGTAAGTTGTATATCCGATGCTCCGAGATTGTATTTCATAAAGTCTTGTGGCCACAAGCATAAACCCAGGAAAAGAGTTTCCCACAGGGTTAAACAATATAGCAAAAGTGTTTGCGTATATTGTTTATCGAGATACGAATCTGGAGATAAGTTTATGGATGAGCAAATGGGGATTTGACGGTGCTGATTTATATCCCTGCACATCCAGGATATAAATGATGGAAGGATTATACGTATACGTTATGACCTCAACTTGTATGGTCTGACACGCTGATTTGTAATATTCGTAACGTATACGTAGGGCATCGATTACGGATTAATGGAATAGTTCCATTTGACAAATCGGGTGTGGACCTAGAGAGTCCCAATATGAAATGTACTCTTTGAGCACTTGGGCAGTTTATTAGTATTGAATTGTTCAATACAGTATAATTCAGCAATAGTTAAGGTTACGTTAACTAAAGTATGTGGTTAAATGGTGGGACCCACTTTAGGTTAACTTGGTAACCGAGTAAGGATATAATAGTAATTTCACTTTATGATTATTTAATTGTTAAATAATTAAAATAAATATTTATTTGTTTAATTGTTAAATAAATGATTTAACTTAACTAGGGTTAAAGGTTAACCATAAGGTTAAGTTAGTTAACTTTACTTAATGGTTAAGTAAAGGTTAACCTAACCATGGTTAAGTTAGTTAACTATGGTTAAATTAATTAAATATTTATTAACTTAAAGGTTAAGTTAAAATAATCTAACTATGGTTAAATGTTAACTAAGGTTAGGTTAAGCCAAATGAAATGCAAATGAAATTCAAATTAGTTTGAAATTTATGCATTAGTATATAAAGTGAAATGAAATTGAAAAATCATTAATTTTTAAAATTGGTTTTAGATTTTAGGTTTTGCATTTTGGGAGCCAATTCAATTTGAGAAATTAAAATTGTTTGTTTTATGTTTTAAGTGTTAGAACAACAAAACAAACTAGATAAATGGTTACTAAATGTAATAACTAAAAACAAGATTTGTTTTATTTATTCAAGAGTTGAATAAAAGGAAAAACAAATTTGATTAAGTTAAATTGTTTAACTTTGAAAATGTTTAAGAGTTAAACATATATGCTGGATTAAGATGCTGCCATTCTAGACAATCAAACCCACCCTTGTTGATTGCTAGAATTGATCAAAGATTCATTTCATGGTGGACTTCAAAGAAAATTAATCCAAAGGCTTCATTGGTGATATTTCTCAATTTCTAATTTCAGTTTAATCAAATGTTATTTTCTGTGTTCATTATATTTAATCTTCCGCTGTGCACATGTATGTATGAGATATGTATATTGTTTGTATGATGAACACAACCCACATGCAAGCACCCTAAGTTTTATTTGTACACCCCATAACCCAACAATAAGTGATGGAAAAATTATACAAATATATATAACCTCAACTTATATAGTTCGACACATCATCTTGTAATAATCGTGATACTATTAAAGGTCAATATTAAAATATTTTCCTCAAAGACATCCATGCTTCAGCTGAAACCATCCATGATACCAACGCAAAAACATTAAGCATATCCCATCGATCAAGCCTCTTAGATTTATAGGGTGAGATCCTCAACCCATTTGGCCATATCCAGCTTTAACAGCTCTAAGGACTCCAACATCCCACAGTTTGTATTTAGTTGCTACTTCATTATGTTGTTCTAATAAGCTAGCTCAGAAGCCCGACTTTCTGTAGTGGCCACAACAATAACTTTCTCTTGCTCAAGCAAGGCCTTTTGTCTCTCCAACTCGAAGAACTTGCTTTTTGCCTCAGCCTAAGCCACCTCAGAAGCCTCCACCCGAGTTGTCATCTCATTTCCTTTGGTCTTATCCTGCTCAGCCTTCTGCTCAGCCTTCTGCTTTGCCTCTTGCATCTCACATCTAACTTGGCTCAAGTTGTTTCCAAGCTATCAAACATTCAACATTGTGCAAGCCACGTCTATTCGATACCTAGAGAAAGCATAAGTTGCCTGAAAAAAAAACAAAATGAAAGGTTAGATGCTTATAATGAAAAGAAGAAAAAGGCAGGCACAAAATTTACCTCAATCATAGTTGCAACAGTGAAATTGAATATCAATATCGATTCCAGCTCAGATATCTACTGGTTTGATCCATGTATCTTTTATCTTGGTGCATAACCAAGATCATGAATTTTAAATCATTACGTCTTTCAAGGATAAGCACATTAGGGATCATTGTGAAAGAAGGCCCCTCTACTCGTTCCTGAATCTCTTCTAAAGAGGGGACCCTCGAACTCGAGGCACCAACAGATTGTACATACCTTAAGTGAACCAAAGAGGTATGGGAGATTAAGTGATCCTCCCTATAGGTACTACGCGTTCTACATCGGTTGCCCTCTAGACTTACTCTAGAACTACAACTGAAGATTTACTAACTGGATTTTGTAGGCGTGTCCTCCTACTACCCCTTGGGCTATTATGACCCTGACCTCATCTTGGGCAACCGCGACCTCGACTAAGCAAATAATATTATGCCCTCTACCCCCTATAGGGTTCCCTTGGCTCCTCTAGAAAGTAAGTTCATAATCTTATCGAGGTCTAAGTTTTGATTTGCTCCCCCCGAGCCTTCAACTCGAACTATTTTTTTTTCTTTAATTACCTCTTTGGTTTGGCATGCCTTCACAAGAAAAATAATTAGGTAAGCACCCGAAACAACATAATAAGGAAAAGCAAGTAAGAAGAATCCACTTCTTTTTCGGGGGACGTTTTAGGGCAATTCAAGTATTAGACTAACCTGTTTTAGGCTAACTGTAGAAACGAGATCTATAACTGAGGTAATATTCTCCAAGGCAACCTCTATTTGAGCCAAGTAAAGGCTAGATACTTCTTTATTGGTCACCTAAGTTTTTGAAAAAAAAATCAGATGAACACTAAGCGTGAGCAGAATATTGTGGTCAGAAAAAGAACACGAAGACAAAGAAATAAACTACATTTAAAGAACAATTGGTGGAGATAACCTACTTCCCCTTTACCCATGGTCAAGGGACTTTCTAACCCTATTTGCCATCGGGAAAAAACCATTTCTCTTTCCAATCCTTGTTGGTGGAGGGACAACCTGAGAATGGTTACGATCCTAATGGAAAGAGAAATAATAAAAAAACAATATGTGCTATGTAGCATTATGTCTAAAATGATAAAGGTACCGAAGCTTCTAAAAGTGAGGTAGGGATAGTTCAACCCTTTTCCACAAAGTAAAAAGACTGGCCAAAACCTGTCAAGAGTTAAGTCTGAGCTAAGAAAGGGCTATTTCTAGATAGGCCAACATCCTAGCAAAATAAGGTTGTATATGAAGTTTAAGTCTTAACCTAAGAAACTCAGCATGAGTAGCCACCTTCCAAGATTCAGGATGGCTCGAGAATCGTCTAGATTTTGGAGCCTTATTGTCACCAACTTAGGAATATTATACCTAACTTTAAGGTTATCAAGGTTCTATTAAGTCATATGGAACATTTGATACCTAAGGTCTAACTGAAATTCAGGCTCCTCAAGGTCAGTGCCATTTGGCACTTCATTTTTAGGATCATATAGGTGTCATCCTTCACCCCCTCTATCCCATAAACCTCATCCCTGAGCAATTCTTCCATTACATACCTCGTCATAACCAAATCGATAAGGGAGATTAGAGAACCTTAGTATTTCTTGAGGTAAAGACCTCATTGCCTCCCCCTTCAGCCCTACGTGTCCTCTTAACAAGTGAGATCTCGCTACCTCTATTTCTTTTTCATCAATCATGTTTATTAGAGGCAAACCCACATTTAAAATATCTTTATTCCCTAAAGCCATTAAAATTAAATCTCACCTAAACCTATTCTACGGGTAAGATGGGCAGAACTCATCCACATCTAGAAAGAGAAGATGTAATTCTCAGAAAAAATGAAAAGGCAAACCACAAGTTCTTAAAAAAAGCACAACGACTAACAAAAAAAAAAGTGTAAACAAGACCATCATGCCAAAAATAGATACAAAAGTAATAAAGAAGGAAAGGTACTAACCTAAAGAAGCGTAGAATGAAAAATTCACAAAAAGCGTGTTGCCTTTGCGAAAAATTTCTCACTTACTTATAGAAAAATAAATAATAGCAAATAAGATGTTGAAGAAATCCCGATGTGCATTTTTATAACCTCGAGGTAAGTTTAATCCTCGTTGTTTGTTTAAAATAAACGAATAAGATCACCTCACACCCAAAAAATGGTCTCTTTTAACAAGACTGGCGTGATGGTATAGGCCACACAAACATAATAAATGCCTTACCTCCATAACAAATAAAACCCTAACCATTGGATTAAAACAATTATACCAGATTAACCCATGTTAGCAATGACCTCTTTAGCAGAACAAACACGACTCCTTAACTCACCCACGTTCTGAGAGTTTAGAAATACAGGAAGATTTTGTAGGCATACAAGAATTTTGAAAAAAGACGCAATAAATACTAGTCCCTTGATAACCCAGGACACTTAAGCATGAGTCGTTCGAGTCTTTTACAAAATGCTCTTTGCTTGAGCAAACTCAATCTAGCCATACCACCAATATAATAATTGGATGGGACAAACTATAATTAGTTTTCAATCTCAATCAATCAAAACTAGAAACTGGTGGACCCTTATTTCGTCTAAATATCAGACCAACTATGGGCCTAAGCCCATCCCAAAAATTAGCCTGAGGTTGTCAGCCTAAACCCTTCCTTTGGGTCCAATCTAAACGAATTGCACTATGGGCCCTCATAGTTGCTTGGGGTATTAGCCAAATGAACCTTGAGCCCAATTGAATACCTCCAAGTGGCAATCCCAAGATCATCTAGAATAGCCCATCTACTCACCAACCCACTCAGGACCCCATTAATCATATACCTCAAATGATTTTAAACCTCGAGCAACAATTTGAACCCTACCACTCTTCTTTATTTAAGTAATAATACCAAGGATCACAAGAAAGTTAATGCATGTCTCATATAAAGTAAGTGACCACTATCTTCAAAGCTGTTCACTCACAAGGCAAGTGGCCTTAATTTTAAGGATTTCAAAATACTATAAGTACATCAAAAATCAAGGGGAAAAATGGCTTGATTCTTCGCCTACTATATTTAGAGTTTACATAAATGAGAATCGACTATAAAAAGGGCACTCATACCACAGTAACAGGTAAGGCCATCTTTTTAAACTTAAATACTTTCTACAAAAATCTTATATATAGATCATCGATTTAAGCATCAGAGGGTCATCGCCAAAACTACCACAGGCAATATCATAACGAGCTTTCTCTTTTCTTTGTAGAAAAAGAACTTAACAGCTAAAGTTAGAATCCACTTTCAATGCAGCCCAATCCGATAAGCTCGTAATTATTCCTTTAACAAATAAATTTAAAACTTGTTAGCTTAGAAGACTAGTTTTTTCGGCCAAAAATAAATGTAAATTCTTTTAAACTAATTTTTCTTATATATATTTTTATTATTTAACATGTTGTATATATCAAAAAGCTATATTTCAATTAGATAGAGAGTATAAGGTGCATAAATATTTGTTAGAAGATTATGTGATATAAATATCTTTACATCAATTAAAAAAATAATTATTAAATTAGTATTTTTTAATTATTTTATTTAAGGATAAATTTGTAATTATAAAAAAATAATAGAAATATAATTACATAAAATAAGGAGAAAATGGCATCAATGTAAATTCGACCAATTTGTTACATATCTGTAATGAGAATGTTAACCGCTTGCAGTATAATGTGACAGTTTAATGAATTGCTTGGGTTTGGCTAACATTCGGTTCTTAATTTTTATATCATTGCATAGTGTTAAGTTGCTAGCATCCCATTATATAAGTTAAAAAAATTTATCACTTAAATATGAATACTCTTAAGTATAGCTTAATTATATAAATATCTGTAAATTTTAAATTCTGTTAATAATACTTAAAAATTAAAAAAAAAAAATATGAATATTCTTGAAGTATAACTTAATTTTATAAATATTTATAAATTTTAAATGCTGTCAATAATACTTAAAATTTTAAATTTTTTTTTATCAATATACAATATTAGAGAATATTTAAGAATAATGAAGTCATTTCATAAATTTTAATTTTAAAAATCAAATTTCACCCAAATTTCGTTACACCCAAATTTCACTCTTATACTCAAACCCTCCCAGCCACTATAACCGTCGTCGCCACCACAACTACCACAACCTATAATACCCACCACAAGCGGCCAAGCGAGAATGTTGATTAAGTGTCGACTCTGCCACCACAATCCCTTGTCGTCTGTCATGTCAGTCCGTCACCCAAATCTGTTTGACCTCCTCTCCATTCGTCGAGAATTTCTCAAGCCACCTGCTACTATTACTCGATGGAAATGCAAGAAACTCGACCTTCTTCACACTCGCTCTCCCCAAATTGAACAAATTCAAGAAAGCTTCTTTGAACAAATTCAAAGATGGCTCTCCTCATCATCACTTAACTATTTTTATTGTTGTTTTTGTTGCTTACTTTAATCACTTTCTTAAGAATTTTAGTAAGACCTCCAAAGACAAAGAGGTATTCAAAATGAACTCATTTTCTCTTTTATATTTTAATTTAATTTATTTTTATTTTGTTGATGAAATATGAGTCTTTAATTTTAAAAGGGTTATTTTTATAGCTGCCTTTGAAATATAATTTCAAAGCAGCAATACTCTTGAGGTTTTTAAAATAGCCTTAAAGTATGGCTTAAAATCACAATAATTCTTAAGTTTTCAAAATACCTCCAATACTCATAAAGCATGACTTAAAATTAGTAGTATTCTTTAAATTTTCAAAATAACTTATAATACTCTTATTATTGTGAAATGACAATAGAATATACCAAAATTATTACAAAATAACTAATATACCATTATTCATATTCTTCTTAACTTATTTTTTAATTTTGGTACTTACTTTTTTTTTTAACTTGAGTACTAAAAATAAAAATTATTTTTAACAAAATATTTATTAATTTTATTTTTTTTACATTTTTTAAAATATTATTTTTTCAATTTTAGTACTCTCTTTGTTTCTCTTTTCTTACTTGAGTATTAAAATAAAAAAATTAAAAACAATATTTATTATTTTTATTTTAATTTTTTTTTAAAGTTTAATCTGAGTAGAAGTTTATAATAAAAACAAAATTTTCAATAAGTGTTACAGATTAGAAATAATAAATAATTTGTAAAAAAATATTTTTTATTTTAGTAATCAAGTAAAAAAAGGAAATAAAAAAGAAGAAAATATCAAAATTTAAAGTATTACCATTGAGGTATAACTTAAATTGGTATTCGCTGTTTTTTCCTTTTTGTTTTTACTTGGCTACTAAAACAAATAAAAAATTTACAAACTATTTATTATTTCTAATTTTTATCACTTATTTAAAATTTTATTTATATTTTAAATTTCTACTAAGCTTAAAATATTTAAAATTTTAAATAAAATATTGAAAAATAAAATTAACAAATATTTTGTTAATTTTTTTATTTTAGTACTCAAGTAAGAAAGAAAAAAGAGAATACCAAAATTAAAAAATTAAAAAAATGAAATTAATAATATTTTGTTAAAAAATAATTTTTTATTTTAGTATTCAAGTAAAAAAAAAAAGAATATGAAAATTGAAATAAATAAAAGTATATTAGTTATTTTATAATGAATTTTAGTGTATTCCATTAGCATTTTACAATAGTAAGGTTTTGGAGGCTATTTTGAGAACTTGAAGGATACCATTAATTTTAAGCCATACCTCAAAAATATTAGAGGCTATTTTAAAAACTTCAAGGGTATTGCTAATTTTAAGTTATACATGTAAGAGCCACTCATAAAAATAATTTATTTTAAAAAGAGATATTATCATTAATACTCTTGAGATATGGCCGAATTTTTTCAATATCTACAAGTTTAAAAAATCAACATTAATATCTAATTTTTTTTTGTAAAATATGCACAAATGTCCAATTGTTAGTAGTTTGTCATCAAAGTTAATAGATCTAAAAGTAATTAAGTTATTTCATACTTTAAATATTTAAATTTTTTCAAAAAATAATAAATAATAAAGTAATAAAATATAAAAATTAAAACAACATAAAAAAATAAATAGTCAACCACAACGGTCGCCGCTCCTCATAGCCAAATTGGCTGCTGAAGCAGCGACCATTATGATCGCTCCATCCGCAACCATTTTAGCAACTGCTCTAAGCTGTCAAAGTGGCTGTTGGAACGATAGCCAAATGGCCGTTGGAGTAGTGACTATTTTGGCCATCAACTTTTTTTAAAATTTTTTTAAGTTTTATATATTATTATTATTTTTAAAGTTATTATCATAAATACTCGTAAAGTAAGGCATAATTACATAAATACTTAAAATTTTAAAAATTGATATTAATATCTAAATATTTAAAAAATATCAATATTATTCTTTTGTTAATAATTTTTTTATAAAATTTAATAGGAGGAAAGCATTAAAATTATTTCATGTGGCAAATTAAATTAATCTAAAATATGACAATTCAAAATGACAGCAGTAGGAAAAGGGCACGCAGGCCATGAATTAAATAAATAAATATTAACAATAAAAATAATTTAATAAAAAAACTAAAAAATCCATAACCACAGGAAGTCAAATTCAATTCACATTGTCCCCGTGTACAAAGGTCAGCAGCCATGTGCGACTGCAAATGCTATTCCGAAATCAAAATACAATAATAGTCAAAACCCTAACTCAGATCAAGCCATGAAGCCCAGAAGCATCCAACGGCCAACACCTCTTGCTCAGATCCTAGCTCCGCTCGCGACGGAGCCGCTTCCTGTTTCTCTTGCTGTGCTCACCTATTTTACTCCCTGTGCTCTTCGCCACTTTACCTTTTCTGTGCGCGGCGGAAATTTGCATTAGAATCTTCCGCCAGACGCGGCAGAAATTGGTGGAAGACGAGAGCCTCAAACGATGAGAAGAGGGTTGTTGTGGATGCGGACAAGAACAAGAAGAAAGGGGAGTGGGTTTGTTGTAGAGATATTTGGAAGATCAATTGATGCTCGTGGGATCGGTCTATGAATGTCCTGATCATCCAGATGCAGTTGAAGGAGATGATGATTGTACGACTCCTCTTCTTAGTTAGATTCGTAAATTTTTCTTCTCGTTTTTTTTTTTTTTTGTGAGTTAAATTGAGATTTTTCTTTTTTCTGGTTGTGAGAAAGGAGGTTAATTCTCAAATTTTAGTTTGGATTGGAGAAACATATGGTATAAAAGTTGCTCTGGGTGTATAATTGACAAATATGAAGTACTCTTGTATATGATTAAGAATTGTTGGAACCTTCATAAAATGAAATGGCCGCTGGAACTTTTTCCTTTTTTTTTTTTTTTCCAATTTTTAGTTTTTAAATTATTTTTTATTTTCAATTTTTTAATGAGTTACGGGGTTAATTTAGGCATGAAAATCCTTCATGATAATGAATCAGTTAAAATTATCGGAGGATTTCTTATCAGAAGGACAGCATTAATATTTTCTCAATTTTTTAAATATTAATATATTTTTAAAAATTTTAGGTATTTGTGTAATTATACTTTACTGGAAGGGTATTTATAATAATAATTTTATTTTTAATTTATATTATTTTTAAAGGATTTAAAAATTTGTTTTATTTTTATATTATTTTTTAATATTATTACTACTTTATTTTTAATCATTTTTAAAGTCAAAATTTTTGTACTCATGCAAGTCATTATCACGTTAACGTATTTGATTTTTTGATATTAATTAACATAAAATTTATTTAATTTTGCAAAATTTCCTAATGTTGGGTTTAAAAAGTTAAATATTAATGTTAATTTTTTAAATTAATAAGTATTAAAAAAATTAAATCATACTTTAAGTATAATTATGATAATTTTTTTTTAAAAATAATATTACACATTTTAACAATAATATTACACGTCTCAGCGGGAAACTAAGAAGTTTGAATGGCGCCAATAATTTAGTGACATGTACAAGTATTCATTAACAATTGTACCATAGTAATTATTTATTTAATTAAAAATAAATTTACTTTATTTAATTAAAAATAAAAAATTTATTTAAAAAAATAAATCTTCTAAGAATATCGTAAGAGTATAATTATTATATCACAACTTATTATTATATACTGTAGCAATTTAAACATTTTATATTTATTGACATGAAATCCATTAATTTTAACGAAAAAAATTTAACAGTTGGCATTAATGAAATTTTTTTGAACCTTTAAATATTATTTATAGAATTTGCAACTTATAAGTATTTGTGTAATTATGTCATAATTTAGGGGTATTCATAATAATAATCATAAATTTAAATAAAAACTTTTATAAGCAAATTAATTAAAAAAAATCAGGCCCTTTTTTCTCGACTTTTACAATCTTTTTTTTATCTATTTTCCACAAAACTTATACATTTATAATCTAGTTTACATATTTTTTAGGGTATAAGACATTTTTGTTCCATGAGTTTAATTTAATTTTTAATTTTATCCCATAAATTTTAAAAAACTCAAAATTGTTTCAATCCGTTAACATAATTTTGTTAATTTTGATATCAGAGGGGTAAAATTAAAATTCAATATAAAATTTTAATGTAAGCTGACACAAATTGGTAAAAAGACACATGACATATTTTGATAAGTTTAAATTTAAATATATTTTTTAAATTTTTATTTGTTAAGAATTTATTTTATAATTAAACAAAAAATTAAAAAAGAATGTTTTAATTCACCATTAAATACTCAACCACTAATATTTTAAGTAAGAGAAGAAATGATAAAGTTTAAAAAATGAAGAACTTGCTTGGAAATCGAAATTGTGTTAGGTAAACAAAATGAAGACACGAAGTTTTTTAGTTGAAAAAAGAGGCAATAATTTTTTATTTTTTTTTAAAGTAAGAGATGAGAGATGATGAAGAGAGAAATGGTGGATCATTTTTTAAAATAATATAGTGTGTTTCTTAACCGGCAAAAGAGAAAATTTTTATTTTTTAAAGTGGGAAGTGATAATAGATGATCAAGAAAAATAAGAAATAATGAAGAAAGAAATGGTGAGTTTATTTTGAAACACAATATCGTGTATTTCTTAGCTGGAAAAAAATGCAATATTGTTTTTGGCACAAAATCTTTTTAAAGATTTGCATGAATTTTTTTTTTTTTTTTTTCAAACAGAAAATTTTGGACTTTTTGAAATCAAATCCAATAAAAAAAATATTATGTTTTTCTATTATGGAACTTTATTTTATGATTTTTAGTTTATACTTTATTATGTCTCTTTCTTTTCTTTTGTCTTCATCTTTTTTTTTCATACTCTCTCCCCATCCTCAAGTATTGAAGATTGATGACCGAATGTTTGATTGATATTAAAATTAGTAAATGAAGAATTTTTTGACAAGAAAACATAAATAGAGTTTGGCTTAATGAATGGTGATGACAATATGTTTTGCTGGGTATGATTATGAAAAATGAAGATAATGGTTAGAGAACGGAAGAGAAAGATAGATAAGAGAGAGAGAAAAAAATATTTTATTTAATATAATAATTAAATATAAATTATTTTATTTAATTAAATTTTGTATTAAATGAATAGATGAGATTGTGCCATGTGTTTAAAATTAAAATTAGATAAAGACAAAATAAATTATAAACTGTCAATATAAAGCAAAAATGTTATTGTACAAAAAAATTAATTTTTTTGGTCAAAACTAATAGAATTTTATTAACGGATTGAGATAATTTTAAATTTTTTAAAATTTGTAAGATAAGATTAAAAATTAAACTAAATTTGTAAGATAAAAATATCTTCTACCCTATTTTTATGATTTCTATGCAATTGAAGAGTGAGGAAAAATTAAAAATATTTAAGGTTAGGATAAAAATATCTAAATTTAGTCAAGATTAAAAATGTTGGGTGTGACTAAAAAAAGAATACCTATAAAATGGAAGGCTATTTTCAAAAGTTTCCATTATATTTGTTTGAATTATAGCCGCTTTTATGACCACCTAAGCTGAGGATAGAAGTGTGAACTGTTGCAAGAAGCAAATGCCATGCTTACCACTCACTCTTTCTCATCACATACGTCAAAATTTTCATTTTGGCATTTCATCAAACACTTTAACTCGTGGGCTTTAGAAATAAAAAATTCTTCATCACCAAACGCAGCTTTGCACCTTTACTCACAAATGCACCGACAATCGGTTCCCTTTGATAGCTTCTCTATCCTCTACACTCTTAAATCATGCGCCCATTTGCAGAACCTCACAGTCATTCACCACCTCCACTCTCATATCCTGAAAATAGGCTTCATTTCTCACTTATTTGTTGGCACTTCACTCCTTCATGCATACGTAATCACGTCGTTTCAGCTCGCATGTAAACTGTTCGATGAAATGCCTGAGAAGAATACCGTTACGTGGAATACGATGATCAAAGGGTATTCTAAGTCTGGAAATATTAACAAAGCACGTGATGTCTTTGAAGAAATGCCCTTGAGAAATGCCGCGTCGTGGTCTGCCATGATCGCCGCGTATTTGAACGACGGTGTTTATGATCATGGGTTGGCGCTTTTTCGAGAAATGATTAGCAATAAGGGGCTAAAACCTGAACATATGACCATTGGAGCAGTTCTTTCAGGGTGTGCTCACTTGGGTTCTGTTGGTTTATTGATGGGGAAATCAGCTCACGGGTTTATACTTAAAAATGAGTGGGAGTTGAATGTGGAAATTGGAACGATTTTGGTTGACATGTATGCAAAGTGCGGTTTCTTAAATTATGCTTTTATGGTTTTTGAAATGATGACGGAAAGGAATGTAATGTCTTGGACTGCAATGATTTGTGGGTCCGCACAACATGGTTACAGCAAAGAAACATTGTCTTTGTTTCAAATGATGCAAGAAACGGGAGTAAAAGCTAATGAGATGACTTTCACGGGGATTCTTAGTGCATGTGCGCATACAGGGTTAGTCGATGAGGGGCGCAAGTATTTCAAGATGATCGAAGAGTACGGCATTGAGCCAAGAATTCAGCATTACGGATGCATAGTTGACTTGTTGGGCAAGGCAGGGTTGTTGGAGGAAGCTTATGAGGTTATTAGTACAATGAGGTTTGAACCCAATGTAGTTATCTGGGCTTCATTCTTGGCTGCTTGTAAGGAGCATAAGCAGTTTAAGATGGCCGAAAGAGTGACTGAGCGAGTGTTACGGACGATAAAACCAGAGAATGGTGGAGGAGTTTTCACTCTTATTTGTGATTTATATTCTTTGAATGAGAAGTGGGACGATGCCGAGAAGGTGAGGATATTAATGCTTAACCAAAAGGTGAGGAAGGTCAGAGGATCTAGTTTCACGCAAGTGGGTAATGGATAAAATTCTTGGTTTCATCTGGCAAGACATCAATGTTCTCATGAGGGGTATTGGGAACTATCCACTACAAGTCAAGCTCAAAGCTCTAATGCTTTTAAACAGAACTCAGTTTAACACAACCTTGTGCTCATTTGAGCTTGCGCGAGGAGGAAGCATTACAGATTGCTTTATATTTCTGTACCACATTTCAAAGGCTTTGAAGTGCCCTCTTTTGAAAAATGTATGGTACAGCATAAAAAGTTTATTTATTTTCAGTATGTGTAAAAGCTAAAGGGAGGACAATTTGCTCAGCTGCAAATATAATGGCTACATATTTTAATATCTGCTCCTAAAGCCACGGTTCAGAAAGCCACTGTCAATAAAAATTAGAAGAGAAAAGAAAAGAAATAATAATATACGACTTTACCATTGTCAACTTTTATACAGAAGTTTTTTTTTTTGCTAAATTCATCAAATCATTTTCTCACAAAGGAAAAAAAAAAGAGAATTTTTCTGTCCATTTATGTTTTGTGTTTGAGACTTTTGGGCCAAACTTGGGCATTCTATTGTTCTAGGCCCAGCACAATAGTCTAACTTTTTTTATTTAGAGAAGTCACAATAGTCTAACTTAATAATATGTTTTTATTTTTAAAAGAAATCTTAATAATATGTCTATTTTTATTTTTATTTTTGAAATTAATATAATATGCTTTTATTTGGACTGGATATTTATTATTGACTTTTCTAATTGCCACTATTACTATAGCATGTTTGATACAAAATTCTGGTTGATGGATATATGTAATAGAGTAATGATGATTGAATGCTTAAGAAGCAGTAACAGAATAATAATGATTAAAGGCTCAAGAGGTTGTTTCTTAGAGTTGAAAACTAAAGCTGTTAAATGTGTTCAGAGCCAAGTAATAAGAAGCTGAGGAGGAGTGTGGCAATATTGTGTCGTTTAGGTTGTTAAAGTTTAAATGACGTAGCAAAGTTTGTTAATCTATGTGACAAGTTTGTTAGCCTGTTAAATGAGTTTGTTATCTTCTATAAATACTATTTTAATATCATTCTCTTGATTAAGTAAAGAAGATAAAAAGTTCTCAGCAAGATTCTTTCTTTCTTTCTCATCACTTTCTCTCATTTTCTTAATAACCAAACAAAGACTTTTTTTGATTTGTTATATGGTATCAGAGCCATAATACAGCAAATGCTATATGTAAAATATGTCTTCTGCAAATCTTGCCTTGAATTCATCACACACTTCTTCTTATACATTCTCAACAATAGTGAAGCTAGATCGTTCGAACTTTGTGATCTGGAGATCACAGGTTCTCATTGTTATTCGAGCCAACAGACTTAAGGACTTAGTAACTAGAAGGAGCATCTGTCCATATCAGTATATGAGAAGATCTGAATCTGATCGAATTTTTGGCAATGATGAATCAGTAGTTGAAAATTCTGAGTATGAAGAATGGATGCAAAAGGATTAGATCCTGCTGAGCTGGTTGTTTTTGACAATACACGAGAACATTCTTGGACTCGTGATCGACAATAAATCCTCTTATAATCTTTGGATTGAAATAAACAGACATTTTGGATCTTCTTCAAAGGCAAAGATTGTTCAGCTTAAGATGTAATTAGCTTTGTTGAAAAAGAATCAGATGTCAATGTCTGAGTATTTTCTTAAGCTGAAAGGGATTATTGATGAGCTAACTACTATTGGTTACAAGATCAATGAAGATGACTTTATCACGCATCTGATAATTAGAATTGGTATAGGTTTGGATTATGATGCTATTGTTACTTTAATAAGTAGTAAGATTGGAGAGTTGAAGATAAATGAAGCTTATTCAATGCTATTAACTCAAGAGAGTAGAATAGCCTTCAATACAGGTGGTAAAACTGGTAATCAAGAAGTGTTTAATGTCAATTATGCACAGAAATGAGGTAAATGAGGGGTTTTCAATTCTGGTGGTCAAGGAAACATGATTAATAGAAGTTATAGAGCCTCTAGTAATAACAGCTATAATGCTAATCATGGATATAGTAGAGGCAACTTTAATAATAACAATAGAGGAAGAGGATAATATCAGCAAGGAGGCAGAAGTAATTTTGGAAGAGGCAATATAAAACTTATGTGTCAGATTTGTGAAAAATAAAGACACTTAGCTGCCAAGTGTTATTATAGATTTAATAGTAATTACATGCCTAAAGATCACACTCAAAATAGAGGAGGATACAACAATTAGTTCTCAGGAAATCAAGGACGTAGAACTTTTGGTAATGTGCAGGCTAATAAGATTGCTTATTATGCTTTCTCAGCAAAACATGGAGGGCCGACTGATCAGGGGTGGTACATAGACTCTGGAGCAACACACCACCTTACCTATAGTGAAAGCAACCTTCAAAACAAACACATCTATTCAGGTACGGACAAATTAATTGTTGGAAATGGTCAAGATCTAGAAATATTTTGCTTAGGTGAATCTTCTTTAACAACATTAACAGAACAAACCTTAATACTTAAAAATATTTTATGTGTGCCAATAATTACCAAAATTTTACTTAGCATATCTAAACTTGTTCAAGATAACTCTGTTTTTGTAGAATTTTATGCTAATTATTGTTTTGTTAAGGCCAAAATGAAAGGAACACTGCTGCTAAAGGGTATGGCTGTGAAGGGATTATATAAATTACTGCCAAACCATCAACTTAATTCTTTTGTAAATTCAAAAGCCTATCTTGCTCATAGTCCTATGTCTTTTTTTTCTCAACTTGTTAACCATGCACCTGATTGTCACATAAATAAGAGCCAACCTGGTGCCATTGACTCATCTTGCTATGCATTTGTATCACAAAACACAGAATATTTGAGTGTTGACAAATTAAAGTTGTAGCACATGAGACTTTGTCATCCAAGTCCTATCATTTTAAGATATGTACTGAAATCTTGTAATAAACATGTTGCCACAAATAAAACTTCAAATGGATTGTTCCGTGATGCATGTCAAATGGGCAAAATACATAGGCTTCATTTTCCTTATGTCATGTCTAAGATAAAAAGATCTTTGGAGCTTATATATGTTGATATAGGGACCAGTTCAATATGAAACAACAGAAGGCTTCAAGTGCTATATTAATTTTGTTGATGATCATACAAAATACAGTTGGATATTTCCTTTGAAATCTAAATCTGAGGCATTAAATACCTTTATCTTGTTTTAGAAACAAGTTGAGAAACAACTAAATAGTCATATCTTAGCTATACAATCTGATTAAAGAGGTGAGTTTAGACATTTTACTGAATTTTTAAAACAAAATGGGATCCAATTTAGATTGTCTTGTCTACATACACACCACTAAAATAGAGTTGTAGAGAAAACACAAACACGTTATTGAAACAGGTTTAATTCTCCTTGCACAAGCTAAAATTCCTCTTACTTACTGGTGGGAAGCTTTTCATACAGCAACCTATGTCATCAATAGGCTTCCCACACCAATCCTAGGTTATTAGTCACCTTATCAAAAGTTATATAACACAGTGCTTGAGTATGAGTTCCTTAAACCGTTTGGTTGTCCTTGCTTTCCTTTGTTAAGGCCCTACAATAGACATAAATTTGACTATCACACAGCAAAATATGTCTTCTTAGGATATAGCCCTATGCATAAAGGATACAAGTGTCTGCATCCATCTGGTAGGATTTATGTGGCAAGACATGTAATATTTGATGAAAAAAAAAACATTGCCTTATTGTGATCTATTTTAAAAACACACTGTCAACACACAACTCTGACACTCATACTCATCAATTCCTACTCAAATACACAACACTTTTCCCAACTAAAATTTATATGGCAGTAATAGATTAATTCCAAGATTTGAGTCACTTAATCCAATAGTAGATCAAGCGTTGGCATCTTAAACAAGCAATGATCCAAGAGATACAAATCAGACTTATCAAAATCTGTCACCAGCAAATTCCTCTGCGAACACACTTCCTCAAATTCCTATACCAGAATACTTACTAGGTACAAAACCATCACATTCTCAAAATTGATCAACTTCACTAGTCTTAACTCACCAGATATTACCAGATCCAAGAATGGTATCTATTAAATCAAAACTTTATATGAGTCATACTCCTAAAGTTACTTGAGAACCCAGAACCATCAGAGAAGCTTTGAGTCATCCAAAATGAAAGCAAGAAATGATAGATGAATATGAAGCACTCATGAGGAATCAAACCTGGTCTTTAGTTCCTGCTACTAAAGCAGTAAAAGTTGGGAGTAATAAGTGGATTTTCAGGGTTAAATATAACCCTGATGGGTATATTTCAAAATATAAAGTCAGGTTAGTTGCTAAAGGATTTCTTCAAACACCTGGGGTTTATTTCTTCAAAACTTTCAGTCCAGTTGTAAAGTCCTCCACAGTGAAGATTGTGCTGATTTTAGCTATAATGAATCAATGGCCTCTAAGACAAATAGACGTTAATAATGCTTTCTTAAATGGTGACTTAACTGAGGCTGTGTACATGCATCAACCAGATGAATTTATTAACAAGAGATATCCACCATATGTATGCAAATTAAAGAAAGCATTGTATAGATTAAAACAAGCCCCAAGGGCCTAGTATGACAAGCTCAGAGCTTCATTACTTGAATAGGGTTTTTAGAATTCTGTGTCTGATACAGCTTTATCCATCAAGCATACATATGGGCATCTTATCCTTGCCTTGATCTATGTTGATGATATTATAATTATTGGTCTTATATCCTCTCAGCTGGAATAATTTATTGATCAACTTGGCTCTACTTTTGCACTTAAAGACTTAGGCAGATGCAATTATTTTCTAGGCATATAAGTGACACTAACTAACTCAGGTCTGCATCTCTCTCAAGCCAAGTACATTTTAGATCTATTGGAGAAGGCTACTATGCAAAATTGTAAAGGCTATTCAACTCCTTTCAGTACTGGTCAGAAATTACTAAAATATGGCAATTCTTTGTTTGACAATCCAACTTTATACAGAAGTTTAGTAGAAGCTCTTCAATATGTTCTGTTAACAAGACCAGAACTTTCATATGCAGTGCACAAACTCAGTCAATTCTTGACTACTCCTACTGTTTAACATTGTCAGGCGTTAAAGAGGGTCCTAAGATATTTACAAGCTATATTTTCCATGGTTTAAAACTACATTCAGGAGGCAGCAACATAACGACAGCATATTCTAATGCTGATTGGGGTTGTGATCCTAATGATAGAAGATCCATTGGTGGATATTATGTATTTCTTGAAAATAATCTGGTGTCTTGGTCTTCCAAGAAGCAAACTGTGGTTGCCAGGTCTAGTGCAGAGGCTGAATATCGCGCTATTGCTGCAACTTGTTCTGAGCCCTGTAGATTAAATCAGTGCTTAAAGAGCTCTATTTTTCAGTCACTAAACCATCAATCCTTTGGTGTGATAATCAAAGTGCCAAGGCTTTAGCTTATAATCCAGTATTCCGTGCTCATACAAAGCACATCAAGCTAGACATCCATTTCATCCGAGGAAAAATTGCTACTAATGAACTTGAAGTCAGATATGTCCCAAGTTAAGATTAGCCTGCTGACATACTGACAAAGCCTTTATCTTTTGATCGATTTGCTAAGCTTCGGTCCAAGCTGCTGGTCACACCTCGACCATCATCTTGAGGGAGGATATAACAAAGTAATGATGATTGAAGGCTTAAGAAGCTGTAACAGAGTAATAATGATTGAAGGTTCAAGAAGCTATTTCCTGGAGTTGAAAACTGAAGATGTTAAGTGCGCTCAGAGCCAAGTAATAAGAAGTTGAGGAGGAATGTGGTAATACTGTGTCATTTAGGTTGTTAAAGTTTAAATGACGTGGCAAGTTTGTTAGCCTGTTAAAGGAGTTTGTTATTTTCTATAAATACTGTTGTAATCTCATTCTCTTGATTAAGTAAAGAAGATAAAAAGTTCTCAGCAAGATTCTTTCTTTCTTTCTCATCACTTTCTCTCATTTTCTTAGTAACCAAACAAAAGATTTTTCTGATTTGTTATAATATATGAGTTCGCTGACATTTTCAGTTGGAAATTGCCATCACACAAAACTGAACAGACCCAATCCTACACTCCTCATCAGAAATGTTGATAATAAAGAAGCATCATTGAGCCTTGAACTTCAAATTCTCAAGCCACCACCAGCAGAAAAGCCATTCCCCTCAAAAGCTACAGTTGAGTGAGAACCCAACTCCATCTTTGTTCAGGAGAAGAGAAGCATTTTGGCTTTAGCTTATGCTTTGGTCTTTTTGACATTCTCTTGCAAATACAACCCAATTCAGCTGCTGAAGATGCTCCATGTGAACTAACTGTTACTCCTTCAAGCCTTGCTTTCTGTGATAAAGTGGTGGAGTTTGGCCCTGAAGCTGTCAAAGAACAACTGATTAAGGTAAATTTTTCTTTTTTTTTTGGGTCACCTTTTTACTTTGTCAATGCAAATGAATGGTAGGAAAACAAAGTAAAATTTTGTACAAATATATGTACACCATGGTCAGATAGTACAAGATTGTCATCTGCCCTGCCACGTTTACGAGTGTGTGATAGAATTGAAAGATGTATGCAATTGATATGAAACAGAAGAATTCCATAAAGGAAATGAAATCTCATTTCAGCTTTCAGTAACTTTAGAGCTTAAAATCCAGGCTATTTTTGTAAGGATATGCTTTTTACATTTACACCCCACATATTAAAGCTCTATCAAGAAATTAGTTGTATGTAGTTTGTTGAGCCGCACTTGATTCTTTGAATGAAATAATGCACAGCACAGGCACACTATATTGGAAAATTGGAGGATGGTTTAAGGTTTTAGATAGCAGTTACAATCGTGTAAAGCCTCTAACTTTTCGTGTTGGTGTTGGGGAGGTATGTTAATATTTATTACTCTATAATCTATATTAACTACTGTGCTTGCTTGCTAGGTAGAATAAGGTTACAAGTTCCTGTTTATAATCTCAGATTCTTGAATTGGGTATAACCTGTCTTTTAAAACTAGATTCGATTTTTTCCCATGTTGATTGTGACTTAATCAACAGGGTTACAGAATTTGTTTTTCTGTGTTTTAAGAATTCTCCTCTCCCTGGGATTAACCCTGAAGGTCATCTTTAAATGGGAGGAGGACCCAGGTTATTGGGTCAGTTTGACTGATGATGAACAAGAAAAATCATGACATGCTTGAAATGGTGAAAATTAGTTCGGAATCAGAAATCAAGTGAAAATATGATCACAAAGTTGGAAGTTAACACAACGAGCATGCCAAAATAGGCAAAATAGAAAAGAACCAGTGGTATTACTTGGGGACTGAGAAAGGGATACTTAAAATACAGTTTAATTAATCACTGACTGGTCATAAAAATTAGATTAAATATATCATGCATGCAAATAAGACCTCATTCAAGTTCTTTTACAGGACTTGTTTTGTAACCCATATGTCTTTTTGGAATTTGTCCCAAGTCGAAATCATATGTTTGCTAATCAAGTTAGGCAACTGAGTGAGCATAGAAAGAATAAAAGGGTAACGTTCTTCGCTACTGAAATTTGGTTGGTTGAGCATATGATCTCTTGACAACTAACTGAAGATTTGTTTTTGTGAATCCAAATAGGTCATCAAACGATGGGACCAAGGTATTATAGGCGGTGATAGAATACCTCCCATGCTTGCTAGTATGACATACCTGCCGCAATGTGCTTTTATGTTGCACCGAATTTGATCATGAACATTGCTAATCTACTTTCTCCAACTTAATATAGGGGGAAAACGTGTTTTAAAGATTTCTCCGGAACTTGCATATGGCATGAGAGGGGCGGGATGCAGAGGATGTAAGTTGTTATAAACACAAGTATTTCATGTTTTTTCTACTTTTTATACAAATAAAAATGTAGATTAAAATGGCATTTCATTCTATATTTATTTAACGACAAAAACTTTGAAGGTAGAATGTTTAAGCGATTAGAAAGTAGCTGATTCAGTTTTCTCTGTGCAGGTTCATGCATTATACCTCCAGATTCAGTTCTTTTATTCAACTAGGAATTCATTGGTAAGGCATGAGAAATGGGGAATGAAGTATAATTAGATTTTCTTTGGTTTTGTCTGCCTCTTCTGTCAAGTTTTTTTGTAGACATGGAGTCAATAGAGAATTATGTATAGATATATTGTAAAGTATTGAAAAATTGGTAATTCAACAATTTTAGATGGAGAAGAATTGAGATAAATATTAAAGTGGAGAGTTACAAGAAATCTACAATGTGTGGGACACGTATGGAGAAGTTTAGGACGTGTGAGACATGAAGGGGGAAGCGAAGCGGGACTTGAAAATGTAAAGGAAGTGAAAAAAATACGAAAGGTGCCACTAGGGCTGAGCGCCGCAGCGCCCAGCAAAGTAACACAGCACCTCGGCGCTGGGTCCCTAGCGCCATGGAGATGAGTGCAATAATGGCCCGCGCCGGGGTGCCCAGAGATGAGGGCCGCAGCGCCGAAAGTATCAGAAAGCTGTTTTTTATCCGAATTTTGAGTTTTAAAAAGTTTTGAACTTCCAAAACAAGTGTACTCTTACTCCAACAAAGAATAGGGTTAATAGGCACGAAATACACCATATATAAACACTTATAAACCCTTTATTTCAGATTAAGCATCTAAGGTTTTAAGATGTAACCATAAGAGAGAATAGAGGAGTTAGGTAGGCATTAAGTGCGTGGTGCACTAGGGGTAACCTTTGGGGAGTGTTTTCTTTTGGTTTTTAAGTGAACAAAAGAAACACTATAGATCCTTTTGGCTTAGATGTTCGAGCTATTCTTATGTTCATTGTAAAAATCTCTTATGAGGAGATACTAAGAGGTCTTAAGGAGTCATGGTGATCAAGGGTAGATATTTAGAGATCTCTATGGGAGATACTAAGGGGTCTTATGGGATCATTGATAATGTAAGAAGATACATAATAATCTATATCAATAATAAGAAGTTAGATCATGAATCCTTCGTGGATGTAGGCAATTTTGGGCCGAACCACGTATATCTTATGTCTTGTTGATTGGCTTGTTTTCTTTATCTTTATTGGTGTGTTGATCTTATGTCACGCCCCAGACCCAACAGATCTGACACACGACATCACTTACATTCATTCAATAATACTTAAACATTCATTTTAATTTCTTTCAGAATTATAGCAATTGAATTATGACTGGGACAATTACTAAACCGGAGATACGCAGAGTTTTTTCAGAGATTAACACTCTACTACGTCACCAGTAGCAACTTTGTTACCGGAAGCCCAGAATATATTCATTGCAAATTCTTACTTAAAATCAATCCATTACTACACTTGGTGAAACTTAAACTAAATCCAACCACACACAATAAAATAATACATAAGTATTTATTCAACAGGGACAAATCAAATATTTTATCCCACGTGTCCCCAAATGAAACACTTAGCAACCTAACAACTTAGGGAACCCAAGGAACAGCAGAAGCCTTGCCAAATCCGCTAAGCACACATATACCTTATTTACCTAAAATTACCATAAACTATAATGAGTATAAAACTCAGTAAGCATACTAGTTTTTCATATATCAAATACAAATACATATATGTACACAATGCATATGTATGATATGTTGTTATCAATCAAAATCATAATCTTATCAAATCACATATCATGTAAGCGCTTACACATTCTTTCAAAACACATAATAGGAATACCATTACTCGACTACTACTTAGTAGGACTTACATATCACATATCACATAATGAGCCAAATGTCACTCGTAGGTGACATACCGTATGAGAGGAATAGTACAAGTGAGGTCTTTAAATCACACATATATAACGCTTATGCCCTAAGGTAAAAGCCAAACCCTCACCCTGATCATCGGTGAGTCCTCTCACATGTACCAATACGCCACCACACGAATGTGATGACTCACACTTCCTTTAGGTACCAATAGGATCCTCCCTACATACGGAACACATAACATATACCAATCCCGAAGGAAAGGCCACACATAAAGGCTCCACAAATCACATAAAATGCCTACTAAGTTAACAGTGAGTTCAAGTACCCTCAAAACACAAAATATTTCTCATGGACATATTACACTTCAAAAGCTTTCTTTATTAAACATATCTTATTTTGAAAGCTCACTTTCAAAAAACACATGTATGTCCATGCTCAATGTCAATGCTCACATTCATAAATATATATTTACATTTCATATCAAAACATACTTTGACATAACATAAACATATTCTTAACCATATTTACAAAATCATTCATAACACTTACTATGTTTATTGTGATTCCAGTAAAAAGTCTAGTATACTTACCTCTTAACACTTTCAGCTACAAGACTTAAATCTCCTTAACCTATCAATGGAGATTAATCCTTTCATAAGCCTTACAATTCACACAAAATACTTTAAATAGCTTACAAAATTATACACAATGCATTTATCACATCAAATTGGTCTAAATACTTGGTTTCTCAAAACCTGTCATTTTGACCACTTACATTTAACAAAATTTTCTAATACATCAAATGATGTCCAATTGCTCCGAAATCAGAATATATCATTCTTGACTCATATATACTTCTTATATATGAATATTATATCAAAATTCCTACACAATCCATTCCATACACACCATCGAATCCAAACTACAAACCTGACAGGATCAAGATACTTACTGAACAGTATTCAATCTCCCAATTTTATAAAATCATATACTAACTCAAAATTTATAAAACTACCACATAATTACTCTTAACAAATATATCAGTCCATGATAAATATTTCTCTTCCAAATCACTGCCAAAAATATTTTAAAACTATTTTATTCCATAGTTTAAAAAATCTGTTAATCAAATACTGTAATGAGCGGATATACTTTAGAAAATCATAACATTTCAACCACATTGATCTAAATTCTCAATTCCGAGTATATCATATTAGACATATAAACTTATCATATTCCACAAATTCGTAATTTTTGAAGATCATTCAGTAGGACAAACATTGTTTTCCACTGTATCATACTGTTTACACAGGAAATTTCCAGAATTCCAGGGTCATTTTGGTAAATTCACTAAAAATTCAATTTCCGAGATTTTCAGTCGATTCAAAGTCTCAGATGATCCTAAACATGTCTAATTTCATATAATCAAAATTCAAAACCAGAATCGATTCACAATAATTTATAAAATTCTTAGATCAAGAGACTATCAATCAGAAATTTTACAATCCATCATGATTTATCAAACTATCTTATAAATCATCATCAATTCTCAAACTATCATACGAAATACACATCAAATCCTCAATTATACATATTTCCAGAAATCAAAACTTAAAGAAATTAACATAATTAACACCAATAAATTAAGAAATAATTGTGATATACCTCTTAAGATCCAAAAATTCCAATTTCTTCTTCTTCTTCTCTTTCTCTCTCCTCTATTTCTCTCTTCTCTCTCTTAAAATGGGTAGCTCGACCTAAAAATGGTAAATTAGGGTTTAAAAGTGTATTTTTATACTAAGAGGCTAATTTTTGGTATTTATGAATTTGCCCCCAAAACTTTCAAAGTATAACAATTTGGTCCCTAAAATAATTCCAAAGTCTTGCAAATAAATCCAATACTAATAGTATATCCTTAACCTATAAAAACACTACTAATAACAATATATAAATCAGGGATCAGCCACATACAAATAAAATACGTATATTTATATATATAAATATACGTATTCTTACCGGTTATGGATACTGGTTACTACATCTTATATGTTCTTACTTATGGTGTAAGTTATGATTTTTCGCTGTGCATAAAATAAAAGGGGTATCAAGGCTGTGGCTTAATTGATGCCATATGGGTGTCAAACTGTTGTATCTTGTTGATTGGTTTATTTTCTTTATCTTTATTGGTGTGTTGATCTTATATATTCTTACTTATGGTGTAAGTTATAATTTTTCGTTGCGCATAGAATAAAATGGGTATCAAGACTATGGCTTAATTGATGCCATATGGGTGTCAAACTGAAGTACATGGCTTGATATCCGCAACAAACTGGTATCAAAGCCAGGTTGAAGTCCAAACTGGTATCAGAGCTTGGGTTGAAGTTCAGATTGTAGAGCATAGGCAGCAGTGTCAGATTGCAGAGCAAAGATTGTCAACCATGGGGACTCATAAATATAAAAGAAGAACAATAGGGAAGATGATTATCTGAAAGAGAAAAAGATGATGGCCTTACTAGGGAGTTTTTTTTTATAAGGATCACTCTTAAAAGAAAGACTACCACGAAGATGGTGTCATCTAGGTCCTAGTAAGAAAAATCATTCAAATTTAACACAAAATAAAGATGGCAAAAGAAGAACAGTCAAGATTGAAAGACAGATCCAAAATGTGTTTAAGGCACTCAAATGGATAATCCTAAAGAAAGACAAATATAGAAGAAATGTAAATTTGCAAGTCTGTTGGATGACTAGGCAAAGACCTTGATTGCATGAGAGTTTTTGGATGAATAAGTGTCTGATGGATGAACTATTTTTGGGATCTAAGGTAGTGTTTTCATATTAGTCATGGAGAATCATTATTTACCAATTAGAGAAATATAACTTATGGTAAGTCATAGGATATTGGTAGAATAAGATGAAAACTACATGATGAAAAAGACAAGGGATGGACTAGGTATGAGATTTCATTCCTCATCTCATGAAAACCTAGTGAACTCGGGACTGCTAGATCAAAATAGAAAGATTCATAGAAGACAGAAGGAATGAATAGTAAATGGAAAGCAAAAGGATCGGGGAGTGATAAGTACAGAAGGAGGCTATATGCTTGAAGAAAATTGCTTCGAATGGGATGAACACAAGGTTGTTGATTTAAAACAGACTATAAAGCAACTTTTGAATTATATCACTTTGTGGCAGGGGTCGAAAGAGAATGTGTGGGAAGAGTAGTAATGGCGAGAATGTATTTTCACAATTAAAAGATTGTGGTCATGGTGTCTTCGGGACATGGAAGATCGCAACATTAAACTACTATAGACATCGGCATTTAGGAATCTTTGGAGACCGTAGTTGCAAGAGCCTTAGTTAAGTCTGGGACTTAACTTATAAACAATTCTAGTGAGCATTAGTCAATGAGGGGTGACGATGATTAGCTTTATAGAGAGACATTTTTAATCAAGGAGGGGATTTGTTGAAAAATTGGTAATTCAACAATCTTGGATGGAGAATAATTGAGATGAATACCAAAGTGGAGAGTCTCAATAAGTCTAGAACGTGTGGGACACGTATGGAGAAGTCTAGGATATGTGGGACACGAATGGTGAAGCGAAACAGGACTTGAAGACACGAAGGAAGCGATGGGCGCAATAATGGCCAGCGCCGCAGCGCTAGAAGCGTCAGAAAGTCGTGTTTGATCCGAATTTTGAGTTTTGGGAAGTTTTGGACTTTCAAAATAAGTGGACTCTTACTCCAACAAGGATTAGGCTTAGTAAGCACGAAATACACCCTATATAAACACTTATAAATCCTTTGTTTCAGATTAAGCATCTAAGGTTTCAAGACGTAGCCATAAGAGATAATAGATGAGTTAGGTAGGCACTAAGTGCGTGGTGCACTAGGGGTAACCTTTAGGGAGCGTTTTCTTTTGGTTCTTAAGTGAACAAAAGAAACACCATAAATCCTTTTAGCTTAGATGCTCGAGCTATTCTTGTGTTTCTTATAAAAAGCTCTTATGAAGAGATACTAAGAGGTCTTAAGGAGTCATGGTGATCAATGGTAGATACTTAGAGGTCTCTATGGGCGATACTAAGAGGTCTTGTGAGATCATTGATGATGTAAAAAGATACTTAGTGATCTATATTAATAATAAAAAGTTGAATCATGGATCTTTTGTGGTCGTAAGTAATTTTGGGCCGAACCACGTATATCTTGTGTCTTGTTAATTGGTTTATTTTCTTTATCTTTATTAGTGTGTTGATTTTATATGTTCTTACTTATGGTGTAAATTATAATTTTTCGTTGCGCATAGAATAAAATGAATATCAAGACTGTGACTTAATTGATGCCTTAGGGGTGTCAAACAAGTGCATGGTTATATATCCGCAACATAAAAAAATTCATATTTATACTTAAAATCATCTGAAATGTAAACTCACGAGAAATAAGCCAAACAATGTAGTTATACACTCATGTCAAAGAACAATGTCATAAATTTTTAAGTTCACGTAACTATCGTCATTTGCCATAGCAATCTCTAATTCCTTGTGATTATTTTGATGTATAAAAACTGCAAACAATAGATTATACAAGCTTAAAGGTAATTAAAAAAAATGCAGCACGCGAGGCTTTTAACTTGAATAAGAAATAAAAAAGCAAGACATTTGGACCTCTATTTCAATTGCAATTCTTTCAAAAGTTCAATCTCAGAAAAATAAAGTTTAGCAACCTGAGGATTTGCATCAATATTCTCAGACTACAGCATCTTCATTTGGCATTATAATGGTGATAAACGTCTTTAATTATAAATGAAAGCAGCAGAGATGAGAACTAAAAAGTGACTATTAGGGGAAAAAAAACACCACAAACAATAGAATAAAAAAGCATTTGTTGTAAAACATTTTGCACCCACTCCATTGTTCCCATTGAAAAGAACTTCATAATATAAACTACTGTTAACAATCTTGATACTTAATGATTGTTAATTCAATTAATTAGCCGATACAAATGACTTGTAAGTGAATTCAAAATATTTTAATTATTAAGATAAATGACTATTAGACCCTTTTAATTAAGTCTAAATGCCTTAAACAACCTGTTAATTTTAAAATTACTTGAAAGAGCTATCCGTTAATAGATACCATTTCTTTGGATAGAGAGAAACAAAATGATACTTAACCTTTATTCTTCTTTCCTTTTATTTTTGACACTTTTTTCTTCTTTCTTCTTCTTCGTCTTCTTTTCTCTTTTCTTTTTTTTTTTCTAAAAAGTACGGGAGGTGTGCAAGCACAAAGAATTTTTACACCCTTACCTCCCCTAAAGTTGAATTTGGGTGACAATATAACACAAAAGTCTAATAACTATCAAATCATGCCTTTGAGGGCTTTTATCTTTCTTTCTTTCTTCTTCTTCTATTTTTTTTTATTCCATGCACTTCTTTTTCTTCTTGTTCTTCTTCTTCTTTCTTTTTCTTCAAAACGACTCTTCTTCATTTTTTTAAAAAAAATAAATGGAGGGAAGAAAAAAATATGGTGGGAATTTTTTTTCCAAAAAGAAAATTGAAAAATTAGATTGGAAGTGAATTTGATGTTTGTTGGAGAATATGTGAAATTGAATTCTGATTTAGGGAAAGGAAATAGGTTGAATTGTAGGGTTTTTTTTTTTATGTACATGTGGAATTTTCATTCAATGATTTTTGGAGATTATGTAATAGAAAAAAAAAATAGAAAATAATTTTAGCATTAGGCATTAAGATTTTAATTTTTTTTTTAAATTTTCGCTCTATTTCTTTCTTCTTCATTTTTTTGGTGGGATTTTCGTGCAATTATTTTTGAAGATTATGTAATAAAAGGACATAGAGGATAATTTTGGTGTTAGACATTAGTAATTTGTTTTTTTTTATTTAAGCTCAATTTTTTTTTGGTTGACGCAATAATTTTTTAAGATTATGTAATAGAAGAAAAGAATTTGGATTCAACATAGATGAAGAGGATACATTGAATAGATTTTTGAGCATTAGTAGCTGTTGGATGAGAAAAAAATGAAGAGGATCAAAGAGAAGAAAATGAGGTAAAGGAAAGATTGAAGATGGTAATTGTTGGAATGACGATTTGATATGGGTTTTGAGTTGTTGTTTGGCTTCTTAAAAAATGTGAGAAAGAAGAGGAAAACTTATTAGAATAATTGAGTTATAATTAATTATTAATTAATTTTTATAGTTTTTAATAATGAATATAAATTAAAGGGAAAGAAGAAAATACCATTTCTTTATTATTTTTAAGAAAGAAAAAAGGAAAGAAGAAGTTTCCAAAAAAAATAAATAAATAAATGAAGAAGAAAAAATGGATTTTTTTCAAAAAAACAAATGGAAAGAAGAAGAAAACAAATAAAAAAATATTTTTAGGGAAAAAATGGAAAGAAGAAGGGAAAATGGAATTTTTTTAAAAAAATAGAAAAAATAAATTTAAAAAAAAAAACTAAAATCAAAAGTCAATTGTAACTCATGTCTACAGTGTCAAAAGTAAAGTTGTAATTGTATATTTTTAAAGAAATTTTATGTCAAAATAAATAGTACCCATTAATAGACAAAAAACTTTTAAATAATTTTGAAACTATGAGTATTTAAGACACTCAAATCAAATTAAAGATAACCAACAATCCTTTACCTTAATTAATAGAATATTCAGCACAATAAACACTTTTTCTAATAAAGCTGGCATAATAACATCTGGTCCCTAATGTTTTATATATTTAAATATGGCATAATTTATCCATTTAAATAAATTAGGACCCCTAACATCTCTTGAAATGATTGAGATATCCTTCGATATTGTGTCTAGTAGTTTAAGGATAACTTGATCATTTCGGTAGGTTGGGGACCTACTTCATACTAATTAGAATAACAATATCTTTACTTGAAAAAACGTAAAACATTGAGGATATGTTGGGGGATATGTTGGGGGGACCTACTTCATCCTAATTAGACAAACAATATCCTTACTTGAGAAAATATAAAACATTAAGGATCCGAATGTTATTATTTGATAAATTATTTATATTTTTTATTTTTTTACATGGGGAGGGGGGGATTTGAACAAGATAGGTTGCGACCTACTTCATACTAATTAGATACAGAATACCTTTATTTCAGAAAAACGAAAAAATCCAAATGTTATTATTTTGATATATTATTTTTATTTTACTAATTGGAAAATTTTGCTAATTGATCAAAATTTTAAATATTTAATATTTTTTACCACTGTACAACGCGCGTGCTGCACAAGCGTACTGTGCATGTGCAATAATATTTTTTTTTTAAATTTTAAATATTAATTAATCATATTAATAAATTTTAAATGATTTAAGTAAAAATATTTATTTTTAAAATTTAAATTATTTAATTTTTTATTTTTAAATTTTTTTAAACAAGTATAATTTAAGTAAACTAAAATATTATTTAAATAAGTATAATTTAAATAAGCATTCTGTGAGCTGCGTATTATTGCGTAATACGTAAGCTACGTCATGTGGTAATTTTTAATTTTATTATTTATTTATTTATTATTTTAAAATAATATTATATCATTTTGGGATTATAATTACTTATTTATTTTTTAAAGTAATAAAATAAAGACAAAATTTAGAAAAGATGAATCCTTAAAATAAATTGAGTTTGAATTCCTTTATTAGAATGTAAAAAACCTAAAATTTAAAAAATAATTTTTTATTTAAATTAAAATAAATAAATTATTTAAAAATTTAAATTTAAATAAAAAAATAAAAGTTAATTAATTTAAAATAAATTATTTCAAAATTTCAAAAAATAAAAAAATGAAAAATTAAATAGTTTTATTAAAATTTAAAAAAACTTAAAAAATTAAAAAATTATTTAAATAAAAACAAATTAATTATTTAAAAATAAAATTTTAAATAAAAATTAAAAATAAATTAATTAAAAAATTTAATAAAAAAATTTAAAAATTTACAATTTTTTTTATTTAAATTTTAGTTTTTTAATTCTAACAAGAGGATTTAAACTCAATTTCTTTATTAATAGAGGAATGCATTACAAGCTATTTAAGGTATTAATCTTTTGCATATTTTTTTCTTTATTTTATGACTTTAAAAATAAATAAGTAATCATAATTCTATAATGATATAATGTTATTTAAAAAAAATAAATTTAATTCTTTATTTTATGACTTTAAAAATAAATAAGTAATCATAATTCTATAATGTTATTTAAAAAAAATAAATTCAATTAAATAATAAAATTAAAAATTTTAACGTGATGCAATGATGTGCACATAACTTGTCCGCTTAAATTGCAAATGCTAAATAGTATTTTATAGTTTGCTTAAATTACACTTGTTTAAAAAAATTTAAATAATTTAAAAATTATTAATATGTTTAATTAATTATTTAAAAAAATATTACTGTTTATTTTGTTTCATAAATTTTTTTATTTTTTAAATAATTTATTTATTTTAATTCTCATAAAATTAAAATTATGGATTAAATTAATATAAAAATTTACAAAATATTGTTCCGTAAATTATAAAAAAAAGGGTAAAATAATTATGTGTTTAGTCATTAAAGTATAAAAACTTTGACTATAATAAAAAAAATTAAATATTTAAAATTTTGGTCAATTGAAAAAGTTTCCCTTACTAATTAGACAAAGAAAATATAAAATATTAAGAATCTGAATGTTATTATTTGATAAATTATTTTCATTTTTATTTTTACACGAAAGAAAAGAAATTTGAACTTAAATTCTCTAAATATAAATACACTGCTGAGTCCTTGAATCGCTAAACCATTTAAGTAAATGGAATTATTTTTTAATACCAATAAAATATTACAACGGGATATCCAGTCCTTTCAACACCGTGCCAAAACAAACCGACACGTCGTATATAAAGAAACGAGAGGGAGACCAGACCTTAAAACCCTCGCCTCAAAAATAAACCCTAGCGGCACCCAGAATCAAGAACTTAAGCAAAATGGCGAAGTCAATGAGATCGAAGAGGGAGAAGAGGCTGAGAGCCATAAGGAGAGAGATAGTTGAGCCTTTCTATGAGAAGAAAGACGAAGCTAAGCTTGCTGCCCAAGAAGCTGCCCTTTCTGCCCCTAAGCTGCCGGTCCGCGCTTCACAAAGCAACAATACTTCTTCTTCTTCTATGGACATAGCCACAACCACTACTAATTCGATCATAAGCAACATGGGTATGCTATGATTTTTCCTTCTTCTATGAAATCTTGGACTTTTTTATTGAAAAGTACCAACCGATTAAAAGACTGTGTGCGCTTTTCTCTCTTTCGCTTAATTTCTGCAATAACCTTCTTAATTTATTGCTTGATACTGGATACCCAGTTGGTTGATTTTGGAATTTGATTCGTTGTGGCTTTTTTTATAGTATTTTTTAAAGCAATATGGATAAGCTATTTTTGATTTATTGCTATTTTTGTTGATATTTGGATTGTTGACCAATATCCTTTACTGGGTTTATGTGAATATGATCTCCTAAAATGTATTAACTAGAGTTTTTTCTGTTGTGTTTCATTTTGAGAAGTGGATAATTGCTCCTTCTGATGTTCTTTTTCTTTTTTGGCCTGTTTTCTAGTATTGCCATTCTTGTTGTTTGTATTTCTTGTGTTTTAGTTTCCTTGTTCTAATACTTGGTTCCATCCTGGAGTATATAAACAAAGATTATTGTATCAAAATCTAATGCATAATGTTACTCCCAAATAGTAGTGATGGTGATATGTGATGGCTAAGTCGACAGATTGTCGACTGCTCACTTGTTATAGAGTTTATGCACTGCCACTGCAGTTACGAGGTCAATGTCATGCCCTATGTTTTCAAGGAATCAATCCCTTGTTCATTGTCTATTGAGGTTTCACTTTGTTGGCCATGTTCTTCGTAATCTAAGCAATTGGTAATTTGAAGATACTTGTGGTCAATGCTGTAAGATGTCGGTAAGCATGTTCACTAGCATTTTTAAAATTGCCCAAGAACTTTATCTGGTTGATGGCATTTAGCAGTTGCTGTCTATCAGAGCTTTTATTGTGGAATTGTTGACATTAGAAGTTAGTTTGGATTAACTTATGCTTCTCCGTTATTTCCATCAAGATTCAGGAGCAAATATTAAGGCTTCTTTTGAAGTCACCACGCATAAATTTTATGAAGTGTCAATCCATTATGTAGAGATTGAAATTGCTAGTGCAATCATCTCATTAAAAGAAAAAAAAAATTCTCATTGTCAATGCCAGAATTAGTTTGCATTTTTATTATTGATTTTTACCTGAATGCTCATAGAACTGAATAAATAATTCATTGCTGTTCGTAGTTACTGTTAATGGTTTCAAGTGTGCTGAGGATTTTGCTTTCTTTCTTCTATAGATGTGGAGATGGACGATGGAAATCAAACTAGGGGCTCATTGAAGCCTAGTGGAGGAATAGGGAAGAAGTCCCTAAAGAAATTGAAGCTCAAGAAAGGCAATCGCCGTGGAAAAGGGTGGAAGAAGAATAACTTTTAATCATATAAATAGATAGTGATCGTGATATTTCTTTCTTTACCAGTTGTGGCAAATTTACTTCATGTACTAATATAATGGTTTTTGAGTAATTGTTAGTAACAGATCGGATCTGAATGAAAAAATGACATGTAATTTTCTGGTGAGGCATTCAACTGATTACACAAGTTTAATGTGCACCTTTTGAGTTGTTTGGAGAAAATCCGGTGTATTGCTGCTTCTTCCGTCGGATTTTTGCTGTCTCTCGATCAATCCGAAAAAAAGTTAAATCTGATGGAGAGGGAGCGATATGGGAAGCATTCAAAACTCTCTTGAGCCGTTATGTGTGACCATGATATGTTGGGAAATTTGAAAATTTTATGTGAACGGAGTGGAACTTGATCTTAAATCAAAGCTTGGATTAAGCCGAGTGATTAAGAATACCCCCAGGCAGCCTAGGATTTCAACGTACAGCAGCAATGTATATATATGAAAATTATATAATTGAGTACATGAAAATTTTATATTTGAGTGGTGCAGGCAGTATGGGACAATGCAATTGTTGAAGGAAAAGTTAGTGCAAACAGTAAATATTATTAGCGTGCTGTGGAACTTTTATACTTATGAACAACAAGAACAAAAGATAACATGTAAGGAGATAAATAATTAAGAAAATAAAATAAAAAAAACAAAAATATGGAGATAGATAATAAAAAAAATAAAAATAATATTTTAATTTATGTGATTTGATAAATTCGTTACAGTGGATTGAGGATCTTATTTTTTTTTTATATAAAATAAATCTCATAAAAGTATTGTGATTTGTGTTTATGTAACATTTTATTTTATATAAATATTTATTGTTTAATATTTATGTAATAAATATTACATTAATATTATTAATTATATGGTACAAACTTTGTTACATTTCAAACATTATACTATTTAAAAGAGTTTAAGACAACGCTAAGAGTTAGTAATGTTAAGAGTTAAAAGCGTTAAGAATTAACGATGCTAAAAGTTAGTAGTTTTAAGAGTTAGCAAATTCTGAAAGTTAGAGCATTGTCTGCAATGAGACAACGGTTTGTGAATATATTAGTAACGACATAGTTGTAAGGAGTTGCAAATGGTATTAGAAAATATCATTATGTAGTATGTTCTCATAGACCTCGTTCCTAATCTATCTTTATCAATGTGGGTCTATCAGTGAACCCTTTCAGATCAGTGTATGTCTATATCTAAATTGTCTAGATAGTTAGTCTTAGCAAACTATGAGCTAAGTGGAAGCTCATATATACAAATAGGTATTCAGTAAGGAAGCTCATATATACAAATAGGTATTCAGTAAGGACTGAGTACTGAATACACTCATGAGTCCCTCTAATAAACATCTCATAAAGCCGTCACTAAAATGTCTTCTCGAGTTAAGTAGTATTCATGGTCCTTTGAGCTAAGCATCACGGTGGGCTTGTGAGTGATATACCACACTTTGGTTTTACGCATGTCAAAGATCTTTTATGGTCTGACTGCTGGGTGTCTCTAGGTATAGTTCGATGCTCATAGAGTTCGATGTACGTAGATATGGGTTCCGTCAACTTATATGGGTGAGTTGTATATCCTGATGCTCCAAGATTTTATTTTAAGAAGTCTTATGACTACAATCATAAACCCTAAAAAAGAATTTTTCGTAGGGTCAAATAATATCACAAAATTGTTTGCATATATTATTTATAGAAATGCAAATTTGGAGATAAGTTCATGGTCGAGCATACAGAGATTTAACAGTGAGAATCTATGTCTTTGCTCTTCCGGGATTTAGGTGATAGAGGGATTATACGTATATATTTTAACCTCAACTTATATGATTTAATGCATTACTTTGTAATATTTGTAACGTGTGTGCGGGGAATCAATCATGGACTTATGAGAGAGTTCCATATGACAAACTAGGTGTAAACTTAAAGAGTCTCACAATATGAAGTATACTCGTTGAGTACTGGGTAATGTTCTCGATCAAAGAGTTTAATCCGAGGAGATTATAAATGTTTAGGATTTGTTATTGGGACTTCTCAAGATAGACACTACTTAGTTGAAGAGTTCAATCTGAGGAAATTATAAATGAGCTCAATTTTGGGAGTTCTCAAGATAGACACTACTTGATCGAAGAGTCAATTCGATGAGATTATGGATGGCTCAATTTTGAGACCTTTCAAATTGGACACATGTCAAAGTCTAACTTTTAGAATTTGACATATCACTAAGCCTTAAAAGGATAAGCTTGAATAGTACTTGGACAAGTATTGGACATTTGTCATGTATTTGATTATTTTAAGAATACTTAAAAGTTAAGTATTAGTGTAAGATTTTGACAAGTGTTAGACACTTATCATGGACTTAATTATTTTATTAAAGTTTATTAGATAAGCTTTGAACAAGTTTTTGAACACTTGTCTCTTTTGTAATGTTCCTAATTATTTTAAATGAACCTTATTAGATAAATTTTGTTTATGAAAAAAAAGACATTTAGTAAATGGTAGCATTATTATAATCAAAACTTAAGAGTTAAGTTTTGACAAAATGCTTGACAAAGTCAACTTGTACTTAGAATAATCAAAAGGTTTAAGAAATATTCGAAAGGCTTGGAATTGGTTCGGTCATTTTGAAAGGATTAAGACAAAAATAATTTTTGCCTTTTATCCTTCGTGTCGAAGGGTAGACCATATATATGAGAGATGGACAAAAAAGGTTTTTGTCTTTCATCTTGATAGAGAGAAAGACTCGGCCAATTTTGAGAAGAGAAAAAGCAAGAGTTGCAATTTTCTTCTTAAGCCATATTTGGCCAACCAAGAGAGTTTCCAAAAGTTTAAGAGTTAAGCTTAATAAAATTTCACAAATAAAAGATATCATTCTAACTCTTTAATCATACCAATTGTTGAAGACTAGATTTGTTTAAGAAAATATTTCATAGTGAGACTTTGAGATCCAAAATTGAATTCTTCATTAAAAGGCTTCAAGGGTGAGTTTTTGAAACTCTTAATGTAATTGATTTACATTCAATTTATGTTTGTTGAATAAGAAACTAGTTTTCCATTCCACTGCACATTTCGTGTGTACGACATGCAAATTTTAAAATTCAATGAATACTATTTACATGCAAGCACCTAGTAATATAACATACTTTCAATTAGTATTAGTTCAGATGTGTGTGTTGTTTTGGATAAATTGAGTGTATTTGAGCTATTTTTGATACCTAGGAACAATGGGTAATGCAGTTTTAAGTGTTGAAAGTGTAGAACCAAGTCTTTGGTCTAGGGAAGCTTAGGGCACTTCATGCTTAGCCCAAGGGTATTCAAGAATTTGAATGAACACCGGGGCATTGGCTATATAATGCCGCGACGTTCAAGGCATATAATAAGGGCATATTTGTTTGCTTATGAGTATGAGAATTGTTCTAGATTTGATAAAGCTTAGATATATCGTTTTTTATGATAAGAGGTGTTTATGATAATGTCTCTTCGAAAGAGGTGAAAATTTATTAGAAATAAATTAAGAATGATTTAAGAGTCAAATTATATATCTTAACCTCGATATCTAATGATCTTCAATAGGAGTATGTGCACATGACATGTGCAAGTAGTATTATGCTCCATCTGAAAAATCATTTGATATATTCAAACCATAGATAAAGAATAATCATAATGGAAATTGTTTCTACTGTAGTGAGGTTTGACATAGTAAATATTACTATTCAACGCATCTTACTTAAGAAAAGATAGACCTTTTAGGTATCTGTTTATCAATTACTGATATTTTATTAGCATTTAATGCTAAAAGTGCATGGTTTGAGAAATTCTAAGAAGCTATAGAAACAAGAACAATAGCTTTATGTGGAAAAAGAAACTTTCCTAAACGTTGAAACTATTGGGACTTTTAAGTCACGTCTCGATTCTGGCTGAGTTATTATATTGTATAGTTGCTATTGTTAGGGTCGGTAATTACGTGTCTTCCTTGAATGTACATATACTTGTGTAGTAACTACTTATCCACAACCGAAAAGAATAAATATATATATAATATTTATATTTTATTTGTATGTAAGTGATACTTGATTTATATATTATTATTAGTATTATTTGTATAGATTAAGAATCTACTATTAGGATTGAATTTATTTGCAATACTTTAGATTTATTTTAAAGACCAAATTATAAATACTAAAAGTTTTGGGGGTTAATTTATAAATACTAAAAGTTAGTCTCTTAGTATAAAAATACACATTTTAAATCTTAATTTACTCATTTTTGGTCGAGTCACCTCTTTTAGAGTGAGAAATGAGAGAAAGAGAGGGGAGAGAAAGATAAGAGGAAAAAGAAACAGAAGAAGAAATTTGAAATTTTAAGCTTTAAGAGATGTATTATAATCCTTTCTTAATTTCTTGGTGTTAATTAAGTTAATTCCTTTAAGTTTTCATTTCTATAAATATGTACAATTGAGGACTTGATGTGAATTTTGTAAGGTATATTAAGAATTGATGATGATTATGTAGATAACTTGATAAATCATGATGAATTTACAGAATTTCTATTTGATAGTCTCTTGATCCGAGAATTTTATAAATTATTGTACTTTGATTCTGGTTTTGGATTTTGAGAACATGAAATTAGACATGTATAGAATCATTTGAGACTTTGAATAGATTGAAAATTCTAGAAATTGAGTTTTTAGTGAATTTACAAAGATGACCCTAAAATTATGGAAATTTCCTGTGTTAATAATATGCTAAAGTGGTGAATAATTTTTGGTCTACTATATGATCTTTACAAATTACAAAGTTTTCTAATATGATTATTTTTCACATCTACTGTGATATATTAAAAATTGAGAATTTATATCAATGTGAGCAAATTATTATGATTTTTTAAAGTGTATCCGCTCACTGTACTATTTGATAAACAGTTTTTAAAGCTATGGTCTAAAATACTTTAGGTAGGGATTTTGAAGTAAGAAATTTGTCATGGATTGAGATATATGTTAAGAGTAATTCTGTGGTAGTTTTATAATTTTTGTGGAGCCTTTATGTGTAATATGGAAGTCCTACTAACTAGTAGTTGAGTGATGGTATTCATATTATATGTTTTGAAAAATGTTTAAGCGCTTACCTGACATGTGATTTGATAAGATTATGATTTTGATTTATCACAACATATTATACATATGCATTGTGTATATATATGTATTTGTATTTGGATATATGAAAAACTAGTATGCTTACTGAGTTTTATACTCATTATAGTTTATGGTGATTTCAGGTAAATAAGGTACATGTGTACTTAGCAGATTTGGTAAGACTTCTGCTGTCCCTTGGGTTCCCTAAGTTGCTAGGTTGCTGAGTGTTACATTTATGGACACGTAGTTTAAGATATTTGATTTGTCCCTATTGAATAAATACTTATGTATTATTTTATTAGGTATTGTTGTATTTGATTTATGTTTCACCAAGTGTGGTTATGGGTTGATCTTTGTGTTGAGCTTACTAGCAACCTGCTAAGGATTCTTATATTAAATTTAAGTTTGAAATTTTATGCAATATTAATTATGAGTGCACATTATTGAATGAGTGTAAGTTATGTCATGTTTCAGATCTTTTGGGTCTGGAGCGTGACAACGTGTGTATTTATACAAGTATACATTCTCATTAAATTGCTAATACTCATTTATATGGTACTATGCAATGTAACGTTAGAGACATTGATGATTTGAAAGAGTTCAGATCAGATCTAAAGGAGTTTAGATAAGGGCTCATGGTTTACCATGCTGAGAAATATAAATGCTAAATGCTAGCACAGTTAAGGGTTAACGGGTTATAATACTCAGCGTATCCAAGAGTTTGAGCCTTGTCTATAATAGGACATAGTCATGGTAATATACTAGTAATTGCATAGTTGTAAGAGTTACAATCGAGTGCCAAGAAAAGCTAGTTGCGTAAGTATGTTCTCGAATAATTATCCCTAATCTATTTCTGCCGATGCGGGTCTGTCGATGGATATCTTAAATATAGATCAACATATGTCGTACCTATAAGGTATAGATGATCGTTACTAGCCGTCCGTGAGCTTGGAGTTTGTATTGACATATGGATATCCAGTTAGGACTGGATATGAAACAGACTCATGAGGGCCTCCGATAGACATCTTATATAAGCCATCAACGGAGGGTCCTCTCGAGTTAAGTAGTATACGTGGTCCTTTGACCTGAGTGCCACAGTAGGCTTGTAAGTGATCCACCTTACTTTTGTTCCACGCATGTCACAGACCTTTCATAGTGTGACCGCTGGGTGTTGCTGGGTATGGTCCGATGCTTATAGAGTTTAGTGTGTACAGATATGGGATCCGTCAGCTCGTATAGGGAGTTCGATATCCAGATGCTTCGAGACTGTATCTCGAAAAATCTTGTGGTCACAAGTATCAATCCCGGGAAGGAGTTCCGCCAGTGTAGAATAATATGGCAAAAGAGTTTGAGCATATTGTTCAGTAAGATACTAGTCTGGAGATAAGACATGGATGAGCACTAAGGGATTTGACGGTGATAATATATATCCCCACACATCCTGGATAACATGGCAGAAGGACTATACGTATGCGTTGTAACCTCGGCTTGCATGGTTCAACGCGTTGATTTGTATATCCGTGACGTGTACGTAAGGCATTGCTCACAGACTCATAAAATAGTTCTATTTGACGAATCGGGAGTAGAACCTAGGAAGTCCTGCAATATGGAGTGTACTCGTTGTGCACTGGGGCAGCATGCTATATTAAATTATTTAATCTAGCAATATTCAACAATAGCACGGAAATGGGTGCGTGTCTGTATTTAAGTGTTAAATATAATAATTAGTTAATAATTATTATTTGCTAATTGTATTATGACACATGGAGTATTATAGACCCTCAATTGAGTTTACTCAAGTGTGAATTTGGTGGGACCCACTAGGAGGTAAATTTGGTAACTATTTATGAAGGGTAAAATGGTCATTTCTCACTTTGATTATTCAATGGTTAAATAATTCAAATATCTCTCTTTTTATATTATATAGTATATTATTGTATTATTTTTTTATATTATTATTTATATTATATAATATATTATATTATATTATATATATATATATAAAGAGAAAGAGAGGTGTGTGTGAAAGTTTGGTGATGTGAACCTCACAAAGAAAAGTGACATTAATATCATCAATTCTATTTCGTTCTCCCGCATTTCTCATATATTTATAGAGACCTCTTAGGATGTCTAGCATTTATTATAGTAATTGGCCATTTGGCCGAAAGAAGAGAAATGGAGAAATGGAAGAAGAAGAAGAAGAAAGAAAGAAAAGGAAGAAGAAAAGGAAGAAGAAAGAAAGAAGAAAAAAAAAGGAAAAAATGAAATTATTTCATTTTTCTCTATGCTTCTAATTGGAGTAATTATGAATTGCTTCAAATTCTCCATTTCCTTATCATTTTGGAGAAAATGATAAAAACACACACCGACCATTTTAGGGTTTAAGAGTTAAACCCAGTGCTGCATATAGGGCTGCTGTTCTAGCTTACTAAGCCCACCGAGTGGTGGCTAGAACTGCCTGTGTTGGTCTCCATACGGACTCCAAGAAAATGCATTAATATATTTATTTATTGTGTTTATTGCATGTTTTACACTTCCGTCGCGTTTAAATTCGTATTTGATACGTATTTAGGCAATAGGCATAATAGCATATGCATACACCCACGTATATTAGATCCCCACCAACAGCTATTTTGCGCCAAACATTAACAGTAGAATCATATCTCTCCCTGTATTAGATAGAGAGGATTGTCATGAATACATTAAGAATAATTCATCATGTTTATATGACAATGATAATGTTTTACTAACTGAGTATCGGTTAATGAATAACCATTATATCTTAGATACAACAAGAAATGTCTTAAATGCATAGATGAACAAAACAAATATTAGTTCAGAACTTTGAATAATAAAGAATTGTGGCATATGAGATTAGGTAATGTAGGCATGAGTTGACTATCTCGTCTGGTTAAGAATGATCAGATACCTGATTTAAGTAGAAAACCTTATCTAGATTATGAATCCTGTATTCAAGGGAAGATGATCAAATCCTAATATAGGTGTTGGAAATCTGGCCACTGATTTATTGGAACTAGTATATAGTGATGTATATGGTTTAATAAATCATACTGCTATAGGTGGATTTCAATACTTCGTTGTCTTTATCAGTGCTTTGTCATGGTGCGAACATGTATTTCTGATGAAACATAGATCAAAATTTTTTAAAGTGTGCAAAGAGTTTCGACTAGAAGTAGAAAAACAAATTATTATATATATTAAATGCCTTTGATTAGATCGAGATGATTTATACATGAGTAGTGAATTTATAGATTATTTAAAAGAGAATGCTATTCTCACTCAATATAGTCCTCTAAGTACTCTTTAACACAATGGTATTTTAGAGAGGAGGAATCATACTTTATTGGATATAGTCTGATCGATGATAAGCTTTAGCGATATTCTAAAATATCTATAGGTTATGCTGTAGAAATTACTGCTCACTTATTAAATAGAGTTCCGTCAAAAGTCGTTCCTTCTACTCTATATGAAATATGGACTAGAAGGAAACTAAATCATAAGTATGTTAAGATTTGGAATTATCCTAAATATGTAAAGGTTACGCAACAAGATAAACTTGCATCCAAAAAGTACAAGTATCAGCTCATTTGGTATCTCAAGTATTCTATGGGATATCAGTTCTATGATTTAGAGATAAAAAATGTGTTTGTTCCCTGCAATGCCTCATTCTTAGAGAAACAATTTCTCATGGATCATAGGATGGAAAAAAGATTGAACTTGATGAAGTCAATCAAGAATTTACGAACCGATAATGGAACCTCAGGCTCAATCTAGTAAGATACCTTTGAAACACTCTTCATATAAAGTCGGAAAGAATACTAAGGTTGTTAGGTATGATTTGATACCTGAAGGTGTCCTTGGTATTTTTTTAGTTGAAGAAAATAATCATTTGACTTTATAAAGAGGCGATGTTGAACATCGATTTGTGAAAGTGGCAAGATGTCATGAAATTTAAAATTAACTCTATGCATAACAATCAAGTCTAAGACTTAGTTGTGCTTCATATAGAAATTGTTCCTATTTATTGTAAATGAGTTTATGCAGTGAATGCGTGGGCTCGATGAGATGGTAGAGACCTTCAAAGCCCTACTAGTGAAAAAAGGTTACACTCAAATATCTGAGATCAATTATGAGGAAACCTTTTCGCCAATAGCCATGCTAAAGTCAATTCAAATTTTGTTGGCTATTGTAGCATATTATGATTTTGAGATCTAGTAGATAGATGTAAAGATGGCATTCTTGGATGGATATTTCAAGAAAGAGATATATATAGAATAGCCTGAAGGTTTTGCATCAAACATAACTTCTGATCTAGTGTACAAATTGAAGAAGTCTATTTATGGACTTAAGTAGGCTTCCCAAAGCTGAAATCTTCGTTTTGATGAGGTAAACAGAGGGTTTAATTTCATTAGGAATGAAAGAAAATGTGTATATTCAGAAAGGGAAGTAAGAGCATGATTGTCTTTCTAGTTTGTACATTGATGACATACTCATTATTGGAAATGATGTTGGTATATTGCAAGTTAATAAAAAATTATTTGAATAAGAACTTTTCCATGAAAGATTTGGGAGATGCTTCCCATATACTTGGTATAAAGCTTTATAGAGATAGAGCTAGAAGACTAATAGGAGTCTCATAATCATTGTACATAGATTAAGTCCTGCAAAGGTATAGCTTTGGTAACTGTGAGATAGTTAATATACCTTTCAGACATAACATTTAATTTTCTAGGAAGACGTGTCATTGGAAAGAAGATGAAAGGGTTAGAATATCTAACATGCCATATGCATCAGTTAATAGTCGCTTGATGTATACCATGTTATGTATGAGACATGTATCTATATGTCTGTAAGTGTTACAAGCTGATAATGGTCTAATTCAGGTAACAACCATTGGATGACTGTGAAACATATTTGAAATACCTGAGAGGTACAAAGGATAAGTTTTTGAATCATGAAGAAAATTACTTCCAAGTGAAGGGATACACAGATTCAGACTTCCAGTTTAATTCGAATGATAAAAAGTCTACATCTAGTTATGTGCTTCTTTTAAACAGTGCCAAAATTAGTTAGAATAATGCAATTCAGATGTCTACCGTTAATTCTACCTTAAAGGTAGAATATGTTGTGACTTTGGAAGCTTACAAAGGAAGTACTGTGGATATGCAAGTCAGTTGTAGAGCTCATAATAAATTCTAAGCTCAATGAATCTTATCCAAATATTGCAACAATAATAGAAGCAATTGCTCAATCTAAGCAGCCATATGTACACCACAAATCTAATCATATGGACTATAAATACCACATAATTAGAGAGATTTTGGCTATTGGAGATGTAATAATATCTAAGATACAATCCTTGGATATTGTAGCAGACCCACTCAGGTCTTAACTCTTAAGGTGTTTGAGAAATACGTAGAGTCGATGGATATTAAATATCATAAAAAATGGCATTAGAGTAAGTAGGAGTTGTTGGAATTTGTGGTTACGTATCATCCAGAGTTTAGATCCGATTTAAAAGTTTAGGTCAGCACTAAGAGTTACCAATGTTAAGAGTTAGAAGCGCTAAGAATTAGCGATGCTAAGAGTTAGCAGTTCTAAGAGATAGCAAATTCTATGAGTTAGAGCCTTATTTGAAATATGACAATGACCTAGGAATATATTAGTAATGACATAGTTGTAAGGAGTTGTAAATAGTACTAGAAAATGTCATTATGCAGTATGCTCTCAAAGACCCCATATCATGATCTATCTTTATTGTTGGGTATGGTCTAATGCTCACGAAGTCCGATGTGTGTAGATATGGGATTCGTCAACTCATATAGATGAGTTATTTATCCTCATGTTACAAAATTGTCCCCAAAAAAGATTTTTTCATAGGGTCAAATAATATCTGCAACAAATAATATCGTAAAAGCGTTGCAGATATTATTTATAAAAATACAAATTTGGAGATAAATTCATAGTCGAGCATATAGAGATTTAATTGTGACGATCTTTGTTGATACTTTTTCAAGATATATACTTTAACCTCAACTTGTATGGTTCAACGTGCTGCTTTGTAATATTTGTAATGTATGTGTAAAGTCTCGATCACAGATTTATGAAGGAGTTCTATATGATAAATTGAACATGAATCTAGAAAGTCTCACAATTTGAGAGAAAATTATTCAAAATTTTATTTGAGTTTAAAAATAAGGAGGTGAGATAAATTTTAAAATTCTAAAATATGTAATATTAAAGGATACGTTCGCTAAAATAAAGAGATAAATAATGATAAAAGAGACGTGTGTGTGAAAGGAAACAAAATAAAGACGTATGTGTATGTGAGGAAATAAAAAAGAGACGCGTGTGGAGAAAACAAGAAAAAGTGTGTGTAAGAGTGGTTATTGAAAGAAGAGAATTGTGGGTTAAAGAAATTAGAGATGCAATTTTGGAAGTAGTGAAAATTGCTCGTAATTAAGAATATATTTATATAACATTAATTTTGTTAAGTGTTTGTTTTTAATTTTAGTGAGTTCTGATTTTACTTCTTTTATTCTCATTATTTTTTTTTATGTTATCGAAAGAGAAAGAAACATTGGACAAGAATAAAAATTTGAATAAAATTAAGATTGTCCTTTCTAAATAGTGAGTGGATTACATTTATAAAATATATTTCAATATTTATATATTTTTATAGTTATGTTATGTGATTAAATAGTTTATAATTCAGCAAATTTCCTTTCAGATTTAGCCACACTTGTTCGTTTGACTCCATTGTGGTTTCCAAATTTCTTTTTCCGCCATTTTGTCTTTGATTTTCAAAAGGAAAGTCGTAGCTCCTGTTTGTATCAAATAAAAACAGTATATATAAACATATATATATATATATATATTATATGATTGGGAAATTTTAGTCTGTTTATGATTTGGATTGTTGGAAAAGTTTAGTCATTTTATATTCAAACAAAATTGTTCCTCAATTTTTTACGAGTCTTTTAAATGTTACTCATTCCTTTTCTTTTCAAACAATCTTGATCAATGTAAACACACTTGTATTCCTGAACCATTTTGCTGCGATTAGCTAAATTTCAGTTTATATATATATATATATATATATACACACACTTTCTTTAAAAAGATATATGTAAGAATGTTAATAATATACTATGAGACAAAATTTATTATTACAGGATTTTTTTTAAAATGATTTTTTTTTTAAAAATTGGTGATTCAACAATTTTGGTTGAATAAAAATTGAAATGAATATCAAAATGAAGAGTTATAAGAAATCTAGAAAGTGTAGAACACATATGGAGAAGTCTAAGACGTGTGGGACACGAAGGGAGAAGCGAAACGGGACTTAAAGACGTGAAGGAAGCAAGAAAATGCGGAATAGGTGCTGCCAGGGCTGAGCGCTGCGGCCCCCAAGTCAGCAACACAGCGCTGCGACGCCCAGGGACGAGGCCCACAGCGCCAAACGCGTCAAAAGTTCATTTTTCATTTGAATTTTGAGTTTTGGAAAGTTTTGGACTTCCAAAACAAGTGGACTCTTACTCCAACAAGGAATAGGGTTAGTAGGCACGAAACACACTCTATATAAACACTTGTAAACCCTTAATTTTAGATTAAGCATTAAAATAGACTCTAAGAGAAGGGAAGAATTAGGTAGACACTAAGTGCTTGTGTGCGCTAGGGTGTAACCGTTGTTGGGTGATCATTGTTTGTGATAAAGTAAGGGTTCACTAAACGTTTAGGTCCTTTTGAGAGTTCTTCAGATTGAGTTTTCCTTGTAAAATCCCTAGGGAATTATAATAAGAGAGGTTAGGATCCTTGGATCCACCGTGAACGTAGGCAATTGATCGAACCACGTAAGATTGTGTCGTGCTCTTTTGTTTTCTGCTTTGGATTTTTGCTATTTTGCTTGATTAATAGGTTATTCCGTTGCGCAAGGAGGTTAGGGTTCTAAGTTGAACTTGAGGTTTTTCACTTCAATATAACCTCGAGAGAGAGAAGGGCGTTTCTTCCATCAACAAACTAGTATCAGACCTAGAGGTTTAATAATACACACCTGAGGTATTTAAACCATGGCTACAATCAAGCAAGAAATAGAGAAGCTCAATTGGATGAATGACTTCAATCTTTGGAAGAAGAAGGTTAGGGCTCTACTAGTGAAGGAATGGCTAGACATAGCTCTGGAGGAAGCCAGCTATTCAACTAACGATGAGGCAACAACCTCAAAGTCCAGGCAGAAAGATTGGGACATGATTTAAAAAAGGCTCACAACACCTTATTCCTGGTGTTGAGTGACGAAGTATTAAGGGAAGTTGGTGATGAAGAAACCGCTTTAGGGCTATGGAAGAGACTCGAGGCATTGTACATAAAGAAGTCTCTTGCAAAGAGACTTCTTGTGAAAAAGAAGCTACATCAACTAACAATGCACGAGGAAACTTCATTGAGAGCTCACATTGACGAGTTTAACAAGATCATTATAAGTCTTGAGCAACTAGGCATCAAGACTGAGGATGAAGACAAGGCAATTATTCTGTTAAGTTCGTTGCCAAAGAGTTATAAGAGCTTTGTGGATACACTGTTGTATGGAAATAAGTCTTTAACGATGAATGACGTCAAGGTATCATTGAACTCAAAAGAATTGACGAAGAGATATGAGTCCGAGAGTGGATCAGCTTTGCTTGCACAAGGAAGAAAAAGCAACCAATCAAGGAAGAGATCCAAGAAGTGTTTCCTTTGTAATAAGGAGTGACACTTTGTGAAGGATTGTTCAAAATCAAAAGGCCAAGAATGGTGGGCTGTAATCGGTACTAAGGAAGATACCAAAGTTGTAGACACATTGGTATCCTCAAAGAGAAAGTACGATGGCAAATTGATACTAGATTCAGGGTGCAGCATCCATATGTGTCCCGACAAATCGATGTTTACCAACTATAAAGCCAAGAGAGGTAAAGCTCTAATGGGGAATGACATGACTTGTGAGATCATGGGAGTTGGTAACATAAGGCTGAGAATGCAAGGTGGAGAAATTATAGACTTATATGGTGTAAGGCATGTTCCTAAAGTGAGGAGGAACTTGATATACCTAGGCAAGCTCAATGAGAAAGGGTATTCGGTTAGAACGGAAAAAGGAAAACTAAGTATAGAGAAATGACCTATAAGGCTTGAGGGTGAGAAGCACAATGAGGGGCTCTATGTGCTTACTGGGATGGCCATGAGTGGCCCAACGCGGGGTGTTGGAGTAATACAAACCACTAGGGGACATCCAAACCATACTCACCGAGGTGATGAGGGTCGGAAAGGAGTACAACCCATCTATACCCTATGTAAGGTGCACGAATGCCTTTGGAGGACGAAGTCACTAGCCCGGGGAAAGTTAAGTCTTTGTGGAGACCTAATTGGACTCAACTCTAGGTGATAGAGTATTGGTGTGGATCGGATCTCAAAGCCTTTTTATTCGGAAGATTTTAAATCAAGGAAGGGTTTGTTGGAAAGTTAGTGATTCAACAATCTTGATTGGACAAGAATTGAGATGAATACCAAAGTGAAGAGTTACAAGAAGTTTAGAATGTGTGGGACACGTATGGAGAAGTCTAAGACGTGTGGGACATGAAGGGGGAAGCGAAACAAGACTCAAAGATGTGAAGAAAGCAAGAAAATGCGAGATAGGCCCTGCCAGGGCTGAGCACCGCAACGCCCAAGTCAGCAACCCAGCGCTGCGGTGATGGGTGCGATAATGCCCAGCGCCGTGGCGCCAGACACGTCAGAAGTTCATTTTTCATCCGGATTTTGAGTTTTGGAAATTTTTGGACTTCCAAAACAAATGGACTCTTACTCCAACAAGGAATAGAGATAGTATATACGAAACACACCCTATATAAACACTTGTAAACCCTTGATTGTAGATTAAGCATTAAGAGAGACTCTAAGAGAGGGGAAGAACTGAGTAGACACTAAGTGCTTGTGTGCGTTAGGGTGTAACTGTTGTTTAGGTGATCATTGTTCGTGGTAGAGCAAGGTTCACTAAACGTTTAGGTCATTTTGAGGGTTCTTCAGATTGAGTTTTCCTTGAAATCTCTAGGGAGTTATAATAAGAGAGGCTAGGATCCTTTGATCCACTGTGGACGTAGGCAATTAGCCGAACCACGTAAGATTGTGTTGTGCACTTTTATTTTCTGCTTTAGATTCTTGCTATTTTACTTGATTAACAGGTTATTCCACTGCACAAGGAGATTAAAGTTCTAGGTTGAACTTGAGGTTCTTCGCTTCAACATAACCTCGAGAGGGAGAAGGGCGTTTCCTCCCTCAACACTTTTCTTACCAGTAAATCGGTGACTCTGTCCCTTGACTGGCTATACCTAACTATGGATAGCTAGAAATAGCGCCTGGTTATCCCTTAACTTCCGAGTGACTGGAGGCATGGTTCATTGGTTAGGTGAACACCGCCTCGTTTCCCTTCAAATCTCGTAGTTTTCCTGTACTTAACTGCTCTACTCTCGACACACGCATTAGAATCCCAAACCTTTCGGATAGTGCTTTTGGGATACCAATGATTACTCGATCGCGTATTGTGTTATGTATTTAGGGGCCTTTTCCGCGTATGAACACATTTGGAAAGGGTGACCAAACCAACCTCTGCCTCGCTTTGGCAGCCTAGACTGTTGCTCTACTACTTAATGCAATAAGTTAAGTTCTTGTTGTGTTTGAAGAATGATTTTTAGTTTTAAATTATTTTCACTTGGAAGAATTATTTTATGTGAAGAAAATTTTTATTTTAATTTAACAACCTGTATTTTTGTATTGTCATTATTTAAGAATTGACATTATTTTTGGCATAGGAATCTATGGTGTTTACTTTCTTGAAGGACTAGATAAGGAATTTTAAATAAATTACGATTCTCAAGATATTTTAAATGAGTGGTTTATTTTTTGATAAATAAAGAATCTTACTATAATAAACCAATAAAGTAAATTGTAAATTTGTCCTAGGAATTACATATATTTTTAGATAATTAATTATGCCTTCACGCAACGTATTTTATATATTGACTTGGTAGTATTTGCTGGAACTGTATTGACTCTAGAACAACGGTAAAATACTTTTATCAGATAAGGTTTAGTTATTAACAAAGACAGTGACGATATTTATATATATATATAGCATATTGATTCTTTCTATCTAATCATTGGGATGTTTACTAAATGATTTTGATAGTTGTCAAAAACCTCTCATATGCATTTTATTTATATACATATAATAGTTTGCTATGAAATTTTTATATTCTAATATAGAGGTTTTTGAATCACCTAGTATGTACTATTTTTTATTGTTATAGATTGAGATATAAATTTTTGGAACTCGTTTAAACACACACAAAAGTTTTGGATCATGTGTTTAAATGTTCAATCCTTTGAGGATATAACTCTGCACATACGTATACGACTTATTTTGCCTGTGCGATGTATACCATCAAGTGTATGATTAGCTTATCTTTTTTTTTTTACTCTGCCTGTGTATTAATAATTTCATTAGGTGTATAGCCAATTTTTCCTTTGAATACTTGTTTAATGTCTTTTTCAACTACCAGTATAGTTTTAAATTAGAAGCTTAGCCAAGTTATTTATGAAAGATGAAAATTTTACAAGTTTTTTTCAAATGCAAATATTTTGTTTAAGTATTACATATGGATTTAGTATATCCTAAATTGAGTTTTTCTTACGTTATAGTGTTATGGTTAACATAGTATAGTATAAGAAACATATTTTTGAAATATATATATATATATATATCAACTCACAGAGTTTTATGCTCACCCTATTTTTTTTTAAAAAAAATTTCTCTTCAAATTGTTGCATTTCAATTAGAGCGTGTTAGATTTCATAAAGTCGGCCACGAAGTGCTGCAAAAGACTTTTCTAATTTCCTTTCTCTTGTTAGAACTTAGTAGAGACATTTAGATGTTGTGTTATTGAAAATAAATTCATGTTCTAAAATTTCTTATTATTAGTTGAATACTTTCTCTATTATATATATTGAGAATTTTTATGATTGAATAAAAAAAGTGGATACGTTGGGTTTTTTTAAATTAACTATGGTAAAAGTTAAAATCCTTCCTAATTATAGGAGAAATTAGGTCATTGTAGAGAAAGTGTCATCGATCGAAGAGTTTGATTTGAGAAGATTATGGATGAGCAGGATTTGTTTTGGAACTTCTCGACATGGACACTACTCGGTCGAAGAGTTCAATCCGAGGAGATTATGGATGAGCTCGATTTTGAGATTTCTCAAATTGGACATATGTCAAAGTCTAATTGTTAGAATTTGACATATCACTAAGCCTTAAAATGATAAGGTTGAATAGTACGTTGAAAAGTGTTAGACACTTGTTATACATTTGATTATTTTAAAAATGCTTAATAGTTAAGTATTGGTGTAAGATTTTGACAAATGTTGGACACTTGTCATGGACTTAATTATTTTATTAATACTTATTGGATAAGTTTTAAATAAATCTTTAGACACTTATCTCTTTTATAATATTCCTAATTATTTTAAATGAAGCTTATTAGATAAATTTTGTTTATAAAAAATGACCTTCATTAAATGGTAGCATTATTATAATGAAAACTTAAGAGAAAAGTTTTAACAAAATACTTGATAAGTGTCAACTTGTACTTGGAATAATAAAAAGGTTTAAGAAATATTCTAAAGGCTTGGAATTGGTTCGGCCATTTTGAAAGGAATAAGACAAAATTAATTTTTACCTTTTATCTTTCATGTAAAAACTAGACCACACATGTGAAAGATAGACAAAAAATATTTTTGTCTATCTTGGTAGAGAGAGATTTGACCAATTTTGAAAGGAGAAAAAGCAAGACTTGCAATTTTCCTCTTAATCCATTTTTAGTAAAGCAAGAGAGTTCCAAAAAGGTTAAGAGTTAAACTTAATAAAACCTACACAAAAAAAACAAAAGCTATCATTTTAGCTCTTCAATCCTATAAGTTGTTGAAAACTAGATTTGTTTATAGAGCATTTCATGGTAAAACTTTGAGATGCAAAATTAAATTCTTCACTAAAAGGCTTCAATGATGAGTTTTTGAAACTCTTATGTAATTGATTTACATTTAGTATGTGTTTGTTGAATAGAAAATTAGATTTTCATTCCGTTGCGTATTTTAAAATTCAATTAATACTATTTACATACAAGCACCTAATAATATAGCACAATTTCAAAATGTTACAAGACACACTCAAATATCCAAGAGCTATCAAGGATCTTTACTACACTATCTTATTGTTCAAAATACTCAAGTGTGACATAAGCTCTCTATTCTCTTATGATGTTGTTCTAAATTACAAAGAATTTACAATGGTTTATATAGTAATTGTAATGACCTTAGAAACCCTAAACCTAGTTGGAATAAGAGTCTTTACTTGTTAGAGTCTGAAACCTCCTCAACGAAGTCAAATTAGAGCTAGAATAGAATTCTCAAAGTCAGATCGCTGCAACGCCTCTTGTCATTTTGCTGCAACGGTGGAGTACTGTTGTAGTAAATGGGTAACGTTGCGGCATTGATGCGATATGTCTCCAGCACAGCAGCGCCCAGACCTGGAGTTTACGCCCATATTTTCTTTATTTCCAACTCTTTGTTTCGTTCCTCCCTCATACGTTCAATGCGTACAAGACTTCGTGTCTAAATATTCTTTAGTCTTCTATCTCAAAATCAAATTATCCTTGATTTTAAATCACCAAAATTTTAACAAACACCGTATTGGTTCAAAATCTCCAAGAAGCTTTTCTAGGATTCATCCACTCTAATGCTTTATCACGCAGTGTTAACATCAGTTAAGTCTTTATTTAGACTTAACTCTTTTTGGGCTTATGACCTTGGTCTCTAAAAATACAAATGCATCTTCCATTTGATACCCTTCTCATTGTGATTTTCAGTGCCATTCTCGACAGTATCTCGGTACCTAGCAGTATCCTTCCTATGCGTTCTCTTTTGACCCATATCACCATTGTGAGCAAAACTCCAATACTACCCCTTGGTAAGCATCCCCCTAATAACTCCATATTAGGACCCTACAACATTGTCAACAACCACATACAGCCCTTTGTGCTTCTTATCTCTCATAACTATAAATCATTTCCTTATATCCAATATTCTTTTTTATTTTGCGATAAATGAATACCCCACTTAATCTAGCATTCTGAAGGGTATCAAATTCCTCATAACTCCAAGAACATGCTTAACTTTATGTATTTCCCTAGTTTTGCCATCATGCATCTTCATCTTAACACTATCAATCCCCATGACTCTACAAGTCATGTCATTCTCCATTAGTATTTTTTTTCCTTAATGGTTTTGTAATTGGTAAACAAAGATTTTTTCGGAGATGCATGGTAACTAAAATTAGGATTAAGTATCTATATACTAGCATATTTCTCACAAGAAGCTACTAAAGATGCTGCAATTTCTAAGTCTTAATTACAGACTATTGCAGCTCCTCCTCGACTCTTTGCTCTTCTTATTAGGCAATCTCTCATTAAGTGCCATTCTTTATTACAGTTATAGGCACCTCTTGGATCTGTCCCATTGGTTCTTCTTACTATCTCCTCCTCTTACAACTAATCCTTCTGCATTAGCCTCAATGTTCTTTGTCAATTATTTTGAGTTTAACGATAATTTAACTTCTTTCATTGTTAAACTCTCTTTGTTGTAGAGTAGCGCATCAACAAAGTGCTTCTAATTGTAGGGGATGGAACTCAACAGAATGATTGCCTTATTTTTATCATATTACATTGATAGTCTCTAAATCGGTTATAATTTTGTTGAAGGCATCTAAATGGTCTTTAACAGGCATCCCTTCGAACATGGACAACGGATAAAGTTTCTTCTTTATATGCAAACAGTTGGCCAATAACTTCGTCATATAAAAACCATCTAACTTCTTCTAAAGACTAAGAGCTGTCTTCTTACCAGCAACCTCCCTCAATACCTCATCGCTCAATGACAAAATAATTATACTATAAGTCTTTTCTTGAATGTCTTTTCTCTTTGCTTTAGATTTAAATGACATCGGCTTATCTTCTTTGCTAGACAAAGCTGCAATCTCTTCTAGGGCCGAGCCTAACATTTAGCTTACCAGTAGGCCATTACTTCAACCTTCCATATTAAAGTCATTCTCACCATTGAATATCTCTACTTCATATTTGTGAGTAGCCACAGTTAAACCAAACTTAGGCTTTGATACTATTTTGTTGAGGGTGAAACTAGTGCGAACACTAAAACACCCTCAGTGTGCTACAAAAGTCTCACACTCACAAGCAAACAAGAATGAAAAGATCACATAATAAGAAGATAAACAACCAAGAAAACAAAGAAAAAATAACACACCAATTTACTTGGTTTGGCAAATCCGCCCACATCCACGATAGATTTGAGGATCCTAACTTCTTTTATTCTTTTCTTTTGTGTCTAAATAAATCCATTAAGAGTTAAAAGAAATACTTGAATACCCAAGAGCTATCAAGGATCTATACTACACTATCTTTTGTGCTCAAAACACTCAAGTGTGACTTAAGTTCTCTATTCTCTCTTACGTTAATTAGATGATATTCTAAATTACAAGGAGTTTACAATAGTTTATATAATGATTACAATCACCTTAAAAACACTAAATCCAGTTGGAATTAGGAGCAGGCACAAAACCAGTGAACTGAACCAAACCCAAAAAAATTGAACCGAACTGACTAGTTTGGTTTGATTTTTTATTTAGTCGGTTTAGTTCTTGGTTTTATAGTTTAAAAAATCAAAAACTTGATTTGGTTTTCAGTTTCAGCCTTCCAAATTGAGAACCAAATCGAAAAACTAAATTTTTATATAATATATATAAATAAACCAACAAAAATAGAAAAACCAAACCAAACCAAGCACACCGAACCAAACAAAAAATAAGCCTAAAGTAATCCATTTGAAACCAAACTGAAAAATTGAACCGAAAACCAAACCATTTCGATTCACTATTTTTCGGTTTGATTTTCAGTTTTATTTTTCAAAAACCAACCGGCTCGATTCGGTTTTCGATTTACCCCAAAAATTGAACCAAACCGGGTTCGCCCACCTTTAGTTATAATAAAAGTATCCGAGCCAAAACAGAATTTCAAAAGTTACACTGCTGCCATTTCGCCACAGTGGTTAAGCGTTGCAATATTGAATGGCCATTGTCTGACAAGGCATGTACCCAATGTTACAACGTTGCATGACCAGAGCTGAGAAGCCAGTGTCACAATGCTCAGACCTGGAGTTTACTATTGGGTGTTGATTATTCTAGGGTGTATGCATGTGGTGTATGTGTTCATCATACAAATATACATATCTCATATTTATATAAGCACAACGAAAGATTAAAAATTATACAATGAATACACACACACACACACACACACACATATATATATATATATATACAATTAATCAAATTAATTACAGAATTGAGAAATATTATCATTAAAGCCTTTGGATTAAATTGTTTGGAGTCCATATAAAATGAACTTGTTGACAATTCTAATAATCAACTTGAGTGGGTTTGATTATTTAGAATGACAGTATAATCCAGCAATTGTTTAACACTTAAAAAAATTAAATTAACTCTTAATTTAATTAAATTAATTTACTTTATCTTTTGTTCAACTCTTGAACAATTTAAACAAATCTATTTTAGTTATTACAATTAGTAACCAATTGTATTTGTTTTGTTATTCTAACACTTAAAACAGAAACACAAAGAATTCTAATTTTTTAAATTGAAATGGCCACTAAAATTGTAAAATCTAAAACTTATGAATTTTAAATTTCATTTCACTTTATATACTAATGCATAAATTTTAAACAAATATGAATTTCATTTACATTTAATTTTACTATTTACTTAACCAAGGTTAATATTTAACCTTAGTTGAGTTAAATTAACTTAACCCTTAAATTAATAAATATCCAACTAACCTAACTCTTGAGTTAACTATTAACCCTAGTTAGGTTAAAATTTATTTAATAATACAAATAAAATATCTAAATATTTATTTAACCTAACTATAGTTAACAATTAACAATAGTTAAGCACAAAATATCTTTTAACCTAACCTTTTGGTTAACAATTAACCATGCTGAAGTTAGATTTTAATTTATTATTTAAATAAATATCTTGATTATTTAATAATTAAATAATCAATAAAATGAAATTACCATTATACCATTATTAGGTTACTAAGTTAACCTAAAGTGGGTCTTATTATAATCATATACTTTAGTTAACTTAACTATAGTAATTTGTTGTATTTTATATTATATTAAACTACTCAATATGGTATACTACCCAAGTGCACAACAAGTACATTTCATATTGGGACTCTCTAAGTCCACGCTCGATTTGTCAAATAGAACTATTTCATGAGTCCGTAAACAATGCCCCTCACACACGTCACGAATATTACAAATCAACGAGTTAGACCATACAAGTTGAGGTCAGAATGCATACATATAATCATTCTTTCATTATACCCTAGATGTATGGGGATATAGATTAGCACCGTCAAATCCCTATTTTCTCATCCATGAACTTATCTCTAAATTTATATTTCGATAAACAATATACGCAAATACTTTTGCGATATTATTTAACTTTACGAGAAACTTCTTTCCCTAGTTTACTACTTATGGCCATAAGATTTATTGCGATACAATCTCGAAGTATCGGATATACAACTTACCTATATAAGCTGACGGATCCCGTATCTACGCACACTGGACTCCATGAACATCGGACCATACCCAATGACAAATAGCGGTCAGACCATGAAAGGTCTCTGACATATGTAGAACCTGTGAGTGATTTTAAACCTATGGTGTATTCATGTGGGTTTGTGTTGATCATTCAAATATAGCATACGTATCACATACATACATGCACAAATAATAAACATAAATAAACTTTACTTGTTATCTCATTTATGTAAAATACTTCAAGATTGAGAAACCCGTTCACAATTCTAGTTCTTCAACATGGTGGGCTTGAGGAAGCTAGAATAGCATCTTTTCCAGCAAATGATTCAACTCTTAAATTCTTGTTTCTACCTTGTAATATAGGTGACCAAAAAAATAGAAGAGAAAAAATGAAAGAGTTGTGTTTTTGTGTTCTCAACATTTGAGAGAATTTTCTAACACTTTGCCTTTCAAAAGTCTCTCTACCATTCATTTAACCCCTTACACGAATTTTTGATAATTAATTAAGTAACTAATTGCTCTTTTATTTATTTATTATTATCTTTCATATTTTCAACTAATAACATACATTATGTTTGCCATTAGTATTTTGTTTATTATTATCTTTCTTTTTCTCACCTAATGGCATCCATTATGTTTGCCATTAGTTTTTGTTTATTATTATTTACAATAAACTAAATGAAAACAAAACAAAATGAAAAATCATTTAAATGAACTTAGCCTTAATCTAGGCTAAATGAGAAAATATTTTTCATTATTAAGAAACATCTTAAGGCCTACCATTAACAAATACCACCCATTTATACTTATTTACCATTTAATTAATATTAAACAAATAATTTAATCATATTAAATCATGGTAGAAACACATGTCAATTTAAATAAAAAAATTATTATTTGATTTCAATTTAAATAATAATATCATATATTATTATTATTTTATTCAATAAACATTTTAATGAATAAAATAATGATATTATTTGTCCAACAAATAAGATCATTTTAGTAATTTTTAAATCAAACAATAATTGACTCACATGTGCTATGTGTTAACATCCCATTGGTCAACAACTAATTGTTAACTAATTGATGTAGTTAGATACCATGCACTCATAATTAATATTACATAAAATTTCAAACTTAAATTCAACATAGGAATCCTTAGCAAGTTGCTAGTAAGTTCACCACAAAGTTCTACCCATGACCATACTTGGTGAAACAAAAATCAAATACAATCACACCTAATAAAATAATACATAAGTATTTATTTAATATGGACAAATCAAATATCTTAAATCACGTGTCCACAAATGAAACACTCAACAACTTAGCAACTTAGGAAACTCAAGGGACAACAAAAGCCTTGCTAAATCTGCTAAGCACACATGTACCTTATTTACCTGAAATCACCATAAAGTATAATAAGTATAAAACTCAGTAAGTATACTAGTTTTTCATATATCAAAATACAAATACATATATATATATATACATAATGCATATGTATGATATATCGTGATAAATCATAATCATAATCTTATCAAATCACATGTTAGGTAAGTGCTTACACATTCTTTCAAAATATATAATAGGAATACCATCACTCAACTATTACTTAGTAGGACTTCCATATCACATATCACATAATAAGCCAAATGTCATCCGTCGATGACATACTGTATGAGAGGAATAGCATAAGTGAGGTTTAAATTATACATATATAATGCTCATGCCTGAAAGTAAGAGTCAAACTCTTCCCCTGATCATCAGTGAGTCCTCTCATATGCACCATTACGCTACCACAGGAATGTGATGACTCACTCTTCCTTTAGGTACCAATAGGATCCTCCATACATAAAGAATATATAATATATACTAATCCCGTAAGAAATGTCACATATAAAGGCTCCACAAATCACATTAGATGCTTACTAAGTAAATAGTGAGTTCAAACATCCTTAAAACACAAAACGTTTCTCATAGACATATTCCACTTCAAAAGCTTTCTTTATTAAACACATTTCATTTTAAAATGTTCACTTTCATAAACACACGAGTCATATATACCCATGATTAATGTCAATGCTTACATTTATAAACATATGTCTTTCACATTTCATATCAAAATATATTTTTCCATAACATAAACATATTTTTAAGTACATTTACAAAATCATACATTGACAATTACTATGTTTATTGTGATTTCAGTAGAAGTCTAGTATACTTACCTCTTAACACTTTCGAGTACAAGGCTTAATTCTCCTTAACCTATTAATGGAGATTAATCCTTTCATAAGCCTCACCATTCACACAAAACACTTTAAATAGCTTACAAAATTACACATATTGCACTTATCACATCGAATTGATCTAATTACTTGGTTTCTCAAAACCTGTCACTCTGACCACTTACACTTAACAAACTTTTCTTATACATCAAATGATATCCAATTACTCCAAAATTAAAATATATCTTTCTTGACTCGTATATCCTTCTTATTTATGAATATTATATCATAATTCCTACACACTCTATTTCATAAACACCATCAAATCTAAACTATTATCCTGATAGGATCAAGATATTTACTGAACAACATTCAGTTGCCCAATTTTAACAAATCACATACTAACTTAAATATTATTAAAAAAATACCGAATTACTCTTAACACATATCTCAATCCATGATAAATATTCTACTTCAAATTACCTGACAAAAGTATTTTAGAACTATTTTATTCCATAACTTTAAAAATCTGTTCATCAAATAGTACATGAGCTGATACGTTTTAGCAAATCATAACACTTTTATTACATTAATATAAATTCTCAATTTTTAATATGTCGTAGTAGACATGTAAAATAATCATATTCCAAAACTTCATAAGTTTTAAAGATCATATAATAACCGAAAATTGTTCACTACTTTAGCATACTGTTAACACAAAAAGTTTTCAGAATTTTATAGTCATTTTGTAAATTCACTAAAATTTTAATTTCTTAAATTTTTAATTGATTCAAAGTTAAATTGATTCTAGACATGTCTAGTTTCATATTCCCAAAATCCAAAACTAGAATCGAAGTATAAAAATTTATAAAATTCTCGGATCAAAAGACTATCAAGTAGAAATTCTACAAATTCATCATGATTTATCAAGTTATCTACATAATCATCATTAATTCTCAATATATCTTACAAAATTCACATCAAGTTCTCAATTTTACATATTTTTAAAAATTAAAACTTAAATGAATTAACTTAATTAATACCAAAAAACTAAGAAATGGTTATGATATACCTTTAAAGCCTAAAATTCTAATTTCTTATTCTTATTCTTATTCTTCTTCTTCTTCTCTTTCTCTCCCCTGTATTTCTCTCTTTTCTCTCTCTAAAAGGGGTGGCTCGACAAAAAATGAGTAAATTAGGGTTTAAAATGTGTATTTTTATACTAAGATCCTAACTTTTAGTATTTACGAAGTAACCCTAAAACTTTTAAAGTATTATAATTTGATCCTTAAAATAAATCTAAAATCTTGCAAATAAACCCAATACTAATAGTAGGTCCTTAATCTATACAAATAATACTAATAACAATACATAAATTAAGTATCATTCATATATAAATAAAATATGTATATTATATATATGTATAAATATTTATTCTTACCGGTTGTGGATAAGTGGTTACTACATAGCTCTTAAGTCTTGACACGTGCACGATCGGAGGGAAACCGAAGTAAATGTCCGGTCTGCTAGAATTTTTTGGATCAAACTATTCAATCCGTTACGTTGCCCTAGTGCACAATGAGTACACTTCATATTGCGGGACTCTCTAGGTCTACTCCCGATTTGTCAAACATAATTATTCTGTGAGTCCGAGATCAATGTCCCATGCACACATCACAGATATTACAAATCAGTGCAGTAAATCAGACAAGTTGAGGTCAGCGTATAATTCTTCTGCCAATCATATCCTAGAAGAGAAGGGATATAGATCACTACCGTCAAATCCCTATGTGCTCATCCATGAACCTATCTCCAGACACATATCTTAATAAATAATATATGCAAACACTTTTATAATATTGTTTAACCCCGTGGGAAACTCTTTCTTGGGTTTGTTGCTTATAGCCATAAGACTTTCTAAGACACTGTCTGTGAGCATCCGGATATATAACTCATCCATGTGAGCTGACGAATTTCATATCTATACACACCGGACTCCATAAGTATCAGACCATACTCAGCGACACCTAACGGTCACACCATGAAAGGTCTGTGACATGTGTGGAACTAAAGTATGATGGATCCTTACAAGCCCACCGTGATACTCAGGTCAATGGACCACGTATACTACTCAACTTGAGAGGACCTTCCATTAATGACTTTATAGGATGTCTATTGGGGTCCTCGTTGAGTCTGCTCAATATTTAGTCCTTACTGAACACCTATATGCTATACGAACTTCTAGTAAGTCCATGGTTAGTTAAGAATAACCATCTAGACAATTTACGTATAGTATACACTGGTCTATGTAAAAGGATTCCACCGATAGACCTACATCAGTGAATTAAGACCATGAACATATAATTTAAGAATAGACTTGCATAATAACATTTCTTAGCACCTATTGCAACTCTTACAACTATGTTATTACTAATGTATTCTCAAGTCTTTGTACGGTCACAAACAAGATTCTAACTCTTAGATTTCACTGATTAATATAACATGCTAACTCTTTAGCATTTATAGTTTTCAGTAATGCTAACTCTTGGCATTGATATAAACTTCTTTAAACCAAATCTGAACTCTTTCAAATTATATAATGTCTGTAGCGTCATAAGCATTGAACCATTTAATAATAGTAATTAGTGATTTAATAAATAATGAACTGTATAAATATTACAAAATAAAATATTCATACAACAATGGGATGGCACGTGAGCACAAATTCCAATAGAACCAAAGTATAATGGATCACTCATAAACCTATTATGGTGCTCAGGTCAAAGGACCACAAATACTACTAAACTCGGAGAACCTTCTTTTGACGGTTTCATAGGATATATATTGGGGTCATGAGTCTGTTTAGTATCCAGTCCTGACTAGATACCCGCATGCCTATACAAGCTTTAAACTGATAGTCAGCTAAGAACAACCATCTGCACTAGTTAGATATAGACATACACTGATCTATTTAATAGTGATTCACCAATAGACCCGCATTGGTGAACATAGATTAGGAATACTATGTTTGAGAACATACTTGCATAATGACATTTTCTAGCACCTATTACAACTCTTTACAACTATATCATTACTAGTATACTCTCTGGTCTTTGTCTCATTCCAGACAAGGCTTCTAACTTTTAGAATTTTGTTGACTGTTATAACTTGCTAACTCTTATCATTGTTAACTCTTAACATTTATAACTCTCAGCATTGCTAACTCTTAACCATGGTTTAAACTCCTTTAGACCATATCTGAACTCCTTCAGGTCATATAATGTCTGTAATGTTACAAGCTTAGTATCATATAATTAATATTAATGATTTTATTCAAAATATTTATTGTAAAACAATTAATATTCATACAATATTAGAATGACACATAAACACCAATTCCACTATTTACGCCTGCCTTTTCTTCGCTTTCAACTCTCTATTTTACTCTTCACTCGTATGTTCAATGCGTACCAAATGTCTAACTCTCCTTTGATCTTCTAACTTAAAATTAAATTATCCTTAATTTTGAATTCAAAAATTCATCAGCAATAATACAATGCTGGAAATAATGAACATAATTCTAACACTATAAATCAGGACTAGGAGACAACACAAAGGAAAGTACATATTTAATAAAATTATTCATTCTGAAACATGTGATTGCAAGTTTCTCTGCTTCGCATTCTTTTTTCGTTTTATATCTGATCAACTTTGCAAAAGCACTTCTTCCTATCTATTATGTGCATTCAGCTGCACTGCTATTACTAGAATTTGGTGTATTGGATTTTGTATTTTACAGAGCATTTGGTAGGCAGAGGAGCTCCACAAAGCAACGGATTACCTTCATAAATGGATGGATCATTGAATTTGGGAAGCGAAGGTATTCTTCCTTCCAAATTGTTGTAAGACAAATTCAGCCAAATCAAAGAGGTTAAAGATGATAAGCTCTGAGGAATTGCCCCTGAAAGATGGTTATGAGATAAACTCAAGATCCGCAATGAAGAAAGATTTGCAATCTCGTCAGGTATTTCTCCCGTCAGATTATTCCATGAAAGATCGACGCTGTTAACATCTGCAACGATGCTACTGTACTCAGGATTTCTTCCTTCGACCACCATATATAACAGCTGTTCAAAGGCCTCACTGCTATTGCCATAAGCCAATGCAGAAAGATTTCCAATACACCTGGGAATAACCCCTGAAAACTTGTTGTGTGAAAGATCAAGGATGTGAAGATTTCGGAGATTGCAGAGATGTCGTGGGATGTTTCCAGTGAGCATGTTTGATCCAAGACGAAGCATGAAGAAAGAAGACAAATTTTCTGATATCCACAAGGGTAGGCTTCCAGAAAATTTGTTTCCTCCAAGATCAATGCTGGTTAATCCTGTGCAATTTTGCAGGGAAGAAGGGATTTCGCCCATGAGATTATTATCACTCAACATCAACACACTGAGAGATTGCAGGGACCAAAATGAACTTGGCATGTTACCAGCCAGAGTATTGTTTGATATATCAATACCCCATAACATCAGTGAATGGTACCAACAGTCGGGTAGTTCACCAGAAAACTTATTGCTTCTAAGAGAAAGAATTTGCAGTTCCTCTAAATTGCAAGCAGATGAAGGGATCCTTCCATTGAGATGGTTATGAGAAAGAAACAATTTCTGCAGTTTTGGCATTAGGCTACCAATATTTTCAGGTAGAGGTCCTGAAAATGAGTTGTCCTGTAGAAAAAAGCTCAGTTGCATTTGTAGACAAAAGTGGGAGAGGACCCTCAAAGTGATTAGAACTTAAATCAATGAATCTTAAATTTGGAAAATCCAACTTTCCTGGAAGCTTTCCCTTGATGTGGTTATTTGACAGTATCAAATATGTGATTTGAGAAGATAATTTTGTAAACCAGTCCTCGGAAATAGTATCTGAGATTCCAACATTTCTAAGAATGACAGAGGTGAGTTCACTCTGAACTTGAAGCCATATAGGAAAGAAAGGACCTACCAGGCAATTTTCAAGTTGGATAGACGTGAGCCTGAAAGGAGGAACCCAATCGTAAGACACATTGAAGATCAAGTATTTGGTTGGTTTTGTTGTGAGAAGGAAAGTTTCTAATCTGCTGAGGTTCATGAGGTGGTCTTCTGCTAAGATGCCTTCCCAGGAATTTTCAACCAGGTTTGCATAAACTAGCTCTGAGAGTTTTCCAAAAGTTGGTGGAAGTGTTCCATTCATCCTATTGTAGGAGAGGTCCAATTCTTCCAGTGATGGCAAGTTTCCTACCGATGATGGAATTGAACCCCAGAAAGAATTGCTGGAGAGGTCAAGGCGTTGCAAATTCTTAAAGTTTCCTAATGATTTGGGCAATTCTCCTTCTAATGAGTTGGAACTTAGATCAAGAAATACTAAGTTGTTTGGCATGCCCGAGAAACCACCAAAGAACTCCTGAACCTCACCGTTCAAGTTATTAGCAGAAAGGTCTAAAGTCTTCAGCCTAGAAAGACTTCCAAAGTGTCCAAGAATTTGACCACCAAGGTCCAGATTATTAGACAAATCAAGGAATTCAAGAAGTTTCAAGCTTGCAAATCCACCAGGAATTTGACCAATGAAAAAATTCCATCTTAGATAGAGCTTTGTAAGGCTAGTAAGATTGAACAACCATTGAGGGATCACAGAATTAAAAGAATTTTCTGACAAATCAAGTACTGAAAGTGAGGTGAAGTTGATGAATGGCAATGAAAGTGGAAGACCTTGAAGCTGACAATAATATAAGTGTAATTCCACCAGAGAAGGAAGCATATTGACTGCTTGCAGCCAACCTGCTCCCACGCTATCCAGCTTCACACATCCGAGGTTAAGATGTTCCAGAGAAGAAACACCTGACAGCCAATTCAGGTTTTCTGCGCGCAATTCCTGTGTACCAGAATTGCTATACGAATCTGCATAGAGATCAAGATATTGCAAGCTTGATAGATTTCCAAGCTGAGGAGGAATCTCTCCGGAAAATGATGCAAAAGACAGATTGAGATACCTCAAGTTCTTAAGTTGACCTAAGAACTCGGGTATCTGAGCTCCTTCAAAGTCATTCAAGCTTAAGTCCAGATAATCCAAGTATTCCAAATGCGACAAAGAAGGATTGATCTTACTACCCAAACAAGACTTTTTATAAGCTGTTGAATCGCCTACTCCTCCAATGAATAACTTATATGGATTTCTGAGATTGAGTTTTGCGACGCGACCAGTTTGGTTGTTGCATTGTACTCCATTCCATGTACAGCAATCTATACCCTGCCAAGAAGAAAGCCTGCCAGAAGGGTCGGTGAGATTCTTCTTGAAGGCAAGAAGTGCTTCTCTCTCGGCAGGTAAGCATAAGATCGTGCATTTGCATCAGCCAAACAGAGATTAATGATATCTAGATAGCAGGACACAAAAAAGAAAAAGATCAAAATGCAAATGTTAAGATGAGTTGAGATGAAACCAGCATTGAAAGCCATATTCTTTACAGCTAATGCATAGCATACAAGTAATTTATACAAGCTTTGGAATGTCTCTGCAGTTCATATGGGAATTCAGGAAAATTGAAAACGTGTGCCCAATAAGGAGAGAAAATAATGATGGGAAAGATAATGTCTGCTTTGTTCATTTGCCTGGTGACATGCGTACTTGCAGAAGTGTTGATTGACTAACTTGGCTTAAGTTAGTCAATTTTGGCATTTTATGCACTAGTTAAAAAGATAATATATTTTAGAGCAGCAAAGGCCAAATAAGCTGCAAACAACCAAGTTTAGAAGGATTTTTTCTGATTTCTTTCATTTCTAAATTCATAAAACAATCACATGCTATATATGTATTAGACCTGCCCTTAAATAATAATATTGGATCTTTATCCAATAGTTTAAGCTCTTGAGTTAAATAGTGAAATAACATAGTATTATAACCAAGATCTTGTATTCAAACTCTCATGCCTCATTAAGTTCTACGTCTATCCCGATCTACCTGAATGGATGATGTTATTGCACAAATTCAATGCAGTTTAAGTCCATTCTTCAAACAATTGCACATCGGTAATGCACCATTAGCAAATCTAAAGCGGTCTAGTGCTGCAGAAACCTCAGCTTCACTGTCTTCGATGCTAACCCTCTTGTATTAAAAGCCCAAATTTCCTACAAATGCAATGCAGTTTAAGTCAATTCTTCTAATAATACCATTAGCAAATTTAGAGGTGGTCTAGTGCATCATAAACCTCAGCTTCATTATCTTTGATGCTAATCCTCTTGTATTAAAAAATAAGCATTTCCATAAGCACTTTCTCTTTTTCTGCCACAATGCAATTCTGAATAAGATTACATAAAACCTTGTCAAAGTATATTTTTTGTAGTAATCATACTTGCAACAAAACCCAAAAGCAGAACAACCAAACGATGCATGAATTCAGGAGAATATATGGGAAACTAAGACCAAGCTACAGAAGAGATTGCTTCTTCTTTTCTGCTCCAGCATACCAGGCCATGCCCTGAGATGCTCTAAAATGGGTTCAATTTCAGCAACATTAACATGTACACCTTGCCATGTTATGAGACCAAAATCTACTAACCTTTCACAGAATTTCCAGCAAAATTAACTTGACTGACAAGTAAAGTCAAGAAATACAAAGATGTAGAGCCAACTCCGAGCCATTGATAGCCTTAAGAGTGTTGTTGTTTAAGGAGAGCTAATCAATGATAAGAAAAAGATATCACAACTCTTGTTGAGCAAACTATGATTAGTGCTATATGACTCTTGAAATTTTAAAGAGTTTTCAGTGTTTATTACATATTATCTGTATATAGAATCCTCCATCAACACAGCCCTTCCCCACTCTTTGAAAAGATAATTTTGATGGTATATTAGAGTACATAATTTGCAAAATCCAAACTCTTAGCTGGGCTTGAAACATTTCCATAAAGCTTGTAAAAATAGTTGTTATCTAGAAAATTATCAGGTGAAACTTTCTTTAACTCACATTGAGCATGTTGAGGATTTTTACGCGTTTTAATACTTATTGGCATGGTATTTAGCACTTTAGAACTCTTTTAAGTTTTGCGGAAGTTTTTTCTCATAAGTGAAAATAGGAATAAACTAAGATCAACCAAAAAATAGAGAAAACAATTACAAATAATATACAAAAATATACTTGGTTCAATAAAACTCTCTACGTTCACGGTGGATTACAGACCTAACTTCTTTTATTCCAATTTTTAATACCCAAAGAACCCTTTACAAGAGAAATCCAAAAAAATATAATAATAGAAAAACTCGTAAATGATCAACCCAGTACTTTCTTGTGCTTATGCGCCCAATACTTTATGGTACTATTCTACGTTTGCGCCCAATGCCCTAAAGTTATCCCAACCCATTATTCTTTCTGTTATTGATGTATTGACAATTCTAATGAATTAAAAGAGTTTATATAGTGTTAATACTAATCTTAGAAACTTTAAACCTAATTGGAGTAAGAATTTACGTGTGTAGAAAGTCAAAAATTAACTTAAACATGCAATTCTAGACAAAATAAGACTTTTCTGAATGGTGGCGCCGCAACATTGCTTGATCGACGCTGCGACATTGAGTTTCGGGTTTTGGTGCTACGGCATTGCGTTTTGACTTTCGCGTCCTCCTTGCTTCCAAAATCTTCTTGTTTTGCACTTCTTTTTATTCATTCATTGCGTCCTTAACTATGTGTCTGAATCTCCCTTAATTTTTAACTTAAAATTAAATTACCCTTAATTTTTTAATCACTGAAAATTTAACATAACATATATGATGAAAATTAAAAATATAAAAATAAAAAAATTATAGTTGAGTTTCTCTAGTTTGCACACATGGTCATAACTAAAAAATAAAAGTTAAAAAGTGTGATACATAAGTCTCATCATTAACAACCCTTTTTTTATTTCATTAAATATAAAATTAAATTTTAGGCAACTTTATGATCATTTAAACTCCATACTTCTTGTACCCCGAATGATTGATGGTTTTTGTTATAATTATTTTTTTAAATCTTAAAACGGGTTAAATTGTAAATAATAAAATTATCACAATAAGTTTTTAACACGACATGATTCAATAATATTATATTTATAGTAATTTTATATTTATATAGTTAGAATATAAATTTTATATCTTCATTGATATGGATTCATATGTATCAATTGTTAATATTATATATTTATCATATTAATAAGAAGTAAAAAAATTTAACAACTACTTTATTAAAAAAAATTAACTATCTGATAATTGATAATCATTGATTGGTGACACGCAGTTGATAAATAAAATTTGTATCCCAACTATATAAATGTAACACTATTCTTATATAGGTATGAATGAAAATACTTACTTTACAAGGGTAAAGCTATTTAAACCCATAAAAATACTTTTTAAATCCCCTTTTTAATAAATATTTTGTTACAAAATACTCATGAGTAAGTATAGATAAAATATAATAATTAAATTAAAGAGTTGTTAGGGTCTAAATTTCAGTCTAGGGGCACCTAGCCCTAACTCAATAATGAGAGAGATGGATGTTGATAAGTTTAAATTCTTGGGCCTTCAGTTGCCAAGGGTTGAGGTGGAGGATGTGTTGATGGTGAGAGTCTAGAGTTGTGCTAAGAGTAGGTTGAACACTAAGCTAGAATTAGGCGGACTGAGGGGACTTGATGAGCAAAAAATAAATGAGGTCAGTGGCAAGTGCCAGCGGGGTAGCTGTCAATGATCCTCTAGCGCTCAAGTCAAGTAATATGTTATGGAGAAAGCTCCCTATGTTTTACTTGCTCTAGAGAAAGTGTAAAAATTCTAGAGAGAAAGATGAGAGTTTAGTGTAACACCCTGATTTTCATGCGTATAGAACACCTGTCAAAAGAATGATGCTACTAATTCTATTATAAAATCAAAGTACTATACTTCACATTTTCCATAAAAATTTGTCGAATCTTTACTCATTAAACCAAAAATTCTCAAAATCTCTCCCCATAATGATAAAGATAAATCTCTTAAATAAAGTCTCAATTTTTATATTATACTTACAACTCAAAGAAAATAAAAGTGAAAACTACTAGAGACATAGTTTTTCTCTTCTTAAGCAAAAGATTAACTCTTTGAATGCCCAACTCCAAGATAACTCATTAGGCTAAAATTTCATCTACAAAAACGTTAATGACGAAGGGTAAGTCATCGACTCGGTATGTCAAATCATTTATAATGTATGAGGGTTCTTGTTCGAAATGTTGCAAGCCTTCTCAAAATATCATTAATAATATCAATAAAGATTTAGATTTCAAATTCATTGAAGCAAAATCCTTCAATATCATAAGTCATTATAAAATCTATTCAATAACAATTCATGTAAACTTTCATATATCATAAAGGTTCGCATATGTCATATAATATGACATGTACCCCAGTGACCCGGCCAATATCAAAATCTTATAATATCACCTATACCCCTAATGACTCGGCTAATTTTAGAATCTTATAATATCACCTGTACCCCGAGTGACTCGGCTAATAATCATTTGTAAAAGATACTAGTTGGTCCAAATCATATATCATGTCAATCAATTAATATAATATGACTATAAATAATGAACCAAAATATTTAATTTAAATTTTAGATTCAATAATCAATTGATTTCACATAAACCTTAAAGATAATTTCATACTTTTAACCAAAATCAATTGGAAATTATTTAATTGAAAATTCATAAATAAGTTTTAGAAATAACAATAAATCATAAGTTTCTTGAAGCAACTTCTATATTTCGAATATCATAATAACAACATTTCTCATTTGAAAATAAAAGGGATATATTATGAATGAAGTTACTTACCTCGACAAAAGTCAAATACCTCAAAGAATATCTCTACTTGTCCGAATACCACAAGTACCCTACTCATTAAGGCAACAATTAATTACCTTTCATAATCATTCTTAAACTAGATATATTTTTCAACCTATGACTCTCCATCTATTTTTTATTTTAGTATCAAATAGTAAATGACTCTTCCTCTATTAATATTCTGTAAATCGGATTCATATGAAATTTATACCCATATATTTTAGATATATAAAGATTCAACATTTATTTTATTCGAGATATTTGGTTTAGCGGAACTATTAAAAACAAATTTATGTTTCTACTTGACAGAATCTGTCAATCAGTTTTCAAATATGAACCTAGTTCGTAATTCAATTCATAAAATATTTTAAAGTTGTCTAAAATTCACAAAATTAAAACTGAAATAACTAGACATATATAAAAGCCAGTATATGAATTTTAGAGTTTTTAAAAATTATTTGGTAGGTGAAACTATTTTCTGAATTCGCGTCTATTGTTAAAATTTCAGTTTTTCAACATTACAGTCTCTTTTTAAGAAATTCATATAAAATTAAATTTTTGAAGATTTTCATTGAAACAAAATTCTCTGAATTCCTTATTGTGTAAAATTTGAATAGTGAAAATCATGGTACAAAAATACATATGTATCAATACAGTTTATTTAGATAAATATATATATTATTGTTGAATTCTCTATTTTTTTAGGATCCCATTCACTACTTAATATACATATATATATTCAAAAGTAAAAAAATAAAAAGTTTTAAATAATTATTATGAAGTATAATTTATTTAAAATAATTATATTTATAAAATAATTATTCAAAAATGTCAATTTACTTATGGCAAATATGCTACTCATAATAAACTCAATATTTAATTTCTAATTTACATAATCTCTTTCTTATTTCTATTCTACATAATCTCATTCTTATAAACCATTTTATTTTAAACTCCCAAAACAAAACATGTTAAACTAGATATGAACTCTATAAAATCATAAAAAAATAATTAAAGAAACTATAGTAGAGAAATGTATGTAAAACATACCTTGAATCAGGATTTCAAATCAACACTCAACTATCTTCTTCATTTATTTCTTTTCTTCTTATTTTTCTTTTCCTTTTCTCCATTTCTCCTTCTAATTTTTATTCCCTTTATTTCTAATCTTGTTTATTTCTCTTCCTTTATGCTTTGTCTATTGGACATAACACTTATAACACCAAAATAAACAAACTCCTTTTATAATATTTTTTCAAACATATTCTTACATATTTTAAGGTCTATCGTTGTCTCACCAAATATGACTCCAACACCCATTTGCATTTTTCCATACTTATATCCCACTTATATATTTATTCTTCCTCTTTCCATCATTGCTTTTACTACTATGCTCACCCCCTTATACATAATTGCTTTTCATTCATGACCAACCAAATGGGCAAAAGACTATTACTTCTATTTACGCCCATTACATCACATGAAAGTTCACCACTTGCTGTTATTCAATCCGTTAAAAACATTCTCCATTTGCCTTTAGTTATTAGATACCCTTGCAAAGCCGTCATGCATTAAAGGCTCATTTTGTAGGATAATGTATCAAAAGACTACTCTCATTTTCTTTCCTACATATTTTTTCTTTTCATCATTGCATCTATCACAATATAATTTTAAATATACCTAAAATAATTTCACCAATTATGTCCACCAATTTTTCATTTTCAAATATCTAAAATAATCCCACTTTTTTCCATATTTTTTTTCTTTTCATTGAATCCACCATAATAAATATATATTTTTAAAAACCAATCAATTCCACTCACTCTACCCACACATATAATTTTATAAATATCATAAAAATAAAATATAAAAAAAAATGTGGGTTTTATATTTAGCTCACTAGAAAACTCCTTACCACCTTTCAATTTTGGAGAGTTAACTTGAGCTTGGAGGGTGCCAGCCTGGAGAACTCCCCTCAAGGGTGACATGTGGTGAGCTACTATTAGAGAACAATCCCTATCATAAGGAGTATTTTGGAGAACTTCACTAAGAGGGGCAAGGAGGTCACTTGACCTCACCTGACGTTTGGAGTACTTGGAATATTGGTGATTGCGCTTTCGGGACTGTCAACCTTAAGTTAGTGAAGTATGAGTGTACTGAGAAAAACTCTTACTCTATCTCTTTGAGCTCAACGGATCTCATGTTGAACTGCCCAACTGCCTGAACACATCTTTTGTCTACTATATCAGCAGTGACCAAGGTTTTGAGTCCTACTGGCGTAGTGCTTATTTATTGGCTTTTTGGAGATTTTCTTATCCAATCTTATCTTTAGGTCTAACAGCTATATGATGTGACATCCAAGTACTTCTCTAGTGGATCCCATGAGTGACATGGTAAGACCTAACCTAAGTTGACATGTACATCTGCTGGTGGGCCTATACTGACGTGATGAATACTCGAGTTCTGATGATGTGTCCTTTGATACTGCTACTGAGTAGAGACACGTGGCTTGGCTCAAGTCCCATTTGATGAGCTTTGTTGACCGAGTTATAGAAGCCCAAGTATTTAGGTTCGGACTCAGTCCCACTAAGATAGCTCATTATGGGTCGGGTTAATCAGGAGGTCTGGCTTGAGTGCTTAACTGAGTCCGAACCTAATCTCTACCCTCGACATCAGCCCCTTTAATTCCTAGTGTTGAAGTAAGAAGACAGTAAGAACTAATTTCTTTAGATGACACATGGCATGTCCAGCTAGTGGTGTTTCTTTTTCTCTCTCTCTATTTTTTTTAAAAATTCCTTTTTGACAAAAAAATTTCCGCCCTTTCCCCCTTTTTTGAGAACAGCTTAGGGGCAATTTTTTTTTTCAAAGTAGGTGAGGGGTAAAGTAGTAATTATGCCTCTGTCACATTCACTAAGAAAGGCTCAATCGTGGTAAATGCTAACCCTTTAGTACGCCAACTTATGGTGCTATTTGAGGATAGCAGTTTCAAAATGGGTGGCCTAGATCTTTATGCCTCTTCAACTTCTTAACTCCTTTCTCCTCCTAATTGTTAAGTAACGCGCTCAGCTTCTTCAAAGCATTTCTTCTTCTCAAAGCAGCTTATTCTGGGTTGGGTTGTTTAGAAGGTTTGAGTCTGAGTATTGAACTAAGTTTCCCTAAATTGGATTGAATATCACTGATATCTACCCTAACAAGAATGTTATCCTCAATATCCATGTTTAAACTTAACTCTATACATATTCAATAATCATTATATCATTTAAACTTTTAAGTCAAATATTTTGACGTCATAAATAAAACACTATTATTATATAATCTTTTTTTCAATATTAAGGCACTGAGGTGCTTTGTCAAAATGACAAATCCCATGTATACCCTGATATTGGTCAAGGGTTCAAATTTTGATAGAGTCCCAATGCAATGTAAATATTTCTCTTGTCTTATAAGGGTTTTAGATCTTCTCATTGTGGAGCATAGGGCAATGTAAATGTTTTCCTTTTTTTTATGAGGGTTTTAGATTCTCTCATTGTGAAGCATAAGGCAATGTAAATATTTTTCTTTCTCTTATGAGAGTTTTAAATTCTCTCATCATAAAAGTATAAATTTGGGTGTGTATAAGTGTTAAATAATATACGGTTGGTGATGTATAGTTTCAATTAATGTATATTATACAGTATATGATAGAATATTAGTGTTAAAAAAATTGCTATTTATTTTCAAATTTTATTTACAAATGAATATGTATATTATTTACGAATGACTATGTATATTTTCTCAACTACAAATTAAAGATGGCCTTTTTTTTTCTTTTTTCAATAAATTTGTCTCCTGCAAGTTTTACTTAAAAAATAAAGGGTGTAAGTATTTAAACTCTGACATAATATTTTATAAAGCCAAATTATCAATAAAGCCACCACTTAAATTTTAAATTTCAAAATTTTACATTATAAACCTAACTAAATTCTTATTAGAACCATACTCTACAAAACCACTTTCTTAATAAACTCGCCTAAATATTCAATCAGTTTTCACACTAACATCAACACACTTGGCATTGATCTTACAAGATACATGTTATCTTTGATTATTCTTATTTGAGAACATGGTATAATTACAGTAAAATTAGGTTCGGAAAACTTTCTTTCTTTTCCTTCAATTTCAGTGATGGAATTAATTTAAATATGCTAGAAGTAATATAATTTTAATGCAATTATTAATAGACATTTTCAATTTTTAAGATGGAAAAGGACTATGTAATTATTGAAGCCCTGGTAAGTAATTTACATTAAATAATAACCACTCTATTATTCATATATATTAGGAAATATTCTATTGTAACCTTATTTTGATTGTTCTTAGGCTGTATTCTTCTTCCTGCAGTTCTCAAGTGAATTAAATCAGACAAAAATTAATAGATTATGCAAATAACACATCTAAAATTACAAGATATATATATATATATTGTACTTGTAAGATTTACTTAAACAAGAACTCAAAATATTAAGACGATAAAGAAACTATAAACAAACAATATGCAAAATTATCATTTATTTAGAACTATTGTCTCCATGGTGATCGTGTTAGTGCTTATGATATATTTAAAATGTTGCATTCGAGTGAGTAGTAGTAGTAGTAGTATACGAAATCTCCCATCTATTTGCAATAGGTGATGATGTGATGTGCAAACCACTTATGTGCTATAAGTGGAACAAAATGTCCTGAAACTAAAATTACCTAAAAAAACAATTATTAATAAGTAATAACAAAATCTGAAAAAGCATGAATAAGTTTATTAGAAGATAAGGCTTATCCCTTGACAAAATGATTGCCATTTACAATTCCAATAGGAATATTCCTATGTAAAACTATAGGTAGTGGCTCTAATGTCACAGGTAAAGATGTAAGACATTTTCGCCAAGGCAAGTAAAATAGGACAATGTTACAGTATATCGAGATGACACATGTCAAGCATAGCCATCCATCAATCATATCCTGGGCAATTCTCAAAGTATTATAAGAGATGAGCAAATTCATTTATCATTTTAAGTGCTCCATATAATCAGCTGTAATCATAAAACTGAGAATGCAACTCCTCCAATAAATCCTTCCTTACTTTAATCTATCCATTCTCACCAAAGCCCATCAAATTAGCTTTAGCTCTAAGTCCACAATACCATTAGCCACTAAATCCTTGACAAGAATAATATATAGTTGCAAACCTGATGGAAATGCAACGATATATATTATCAGCTTGAGTAGCATGCTCTAATTAACTTGTAAACAGTAATTTTTTAAAACAAAATCAAATTTTAATTAAGAGAAGCAATCATTTTTTTAAAGCAGTTTAATATTATTAATAAAATTAACATATTACAAGAATTATTGCTATAAAAGTAGAGAATTGCCTCGACAACATATATACATACTTACTGATAGACCTAAAGCTTTCCCAGAGGGAGACAATAACCTTAAATTGGGAATCATCCACTAATAAATTCTCCTACTCCTATTAAGGACGAGGACTCTTACCCGAATACAAAAGGAATTTTACAATTTCACAAAGAGGATATTTGTCCTTACGTAGGAGGAAAATATAAATACTCTTGCGTAGGAGGGAAAATACAAAAGTACTCCTACACATATTACATCATTATAGTCAATCCAACCCTAATCTAACCAAAACCACTTGGACAATCAAACTTTCGTACTAATAGCCACCGGTAAATGGGAGAGCAGTAGAGACTATAATGTTTGAAAACTGAAGACGGCAGTTAGATTCAATGACAATAGGGAAGGCTTTGGACAATGACGAAAATAAGCTTCGGTCAACCAAAAAGGTGAGTGTGCAGCAGCGAGACTCTAGAAAAATGATGGTGCACAGCAAGGATTAGTGATCTCGTCAGAAGACTCAATGATAAGGAGAGGACCAAAAACAAAAAGGCTCGCCGATGAGAAGATTGGTGTGGTGCTCAGCAATATCTCAATTGAGGCCGACAAGGCCCAACGAAGGTCGCAGCTGCTCAAAAGGTCCCCAATAGATTCGCCAGCCAAAGAAGGTTGAATGGACGAGAAAAAAAAAAGAAGCAACAAACTAAGACAAGAAAACTGAAAACTAATACTTAAAATAATATAAAACTAAGATTGAACCTAAGGCAAAGCCTAAAGGGAGAAGGGAAAGAGGAAAAGAGGCCAATGTCCCTCTCTCTAGTGGAAAAGGTGGCTAAAGAAATGGGCTAAGATTTTTGTTGGGCTTGAGGAGATAATTGTGAGTGTAAATTTACTCTTAAAGAAGTTGATTTTAAATTTGGATTCAATATAGAGAAGCAATCATTAAAGTAAATAAAAAATACAAAACCAATATAAAAGAAGGCTAACCTAACTCAAATTAATGAATAAAAGGTTATTGCATAAAAATTATAGTAAATGACTTATAACATAATTTATGTATGAATTATGTATTACCTTCCCCTGATGTTGCTCTTTACATTTCAGTTAAGTCTGGACACTGATGGATGTAACCAAATTATTTGTAGGGTAAGTGAACAACTTTTTTGGCTAAATAGTACTAACTCAAAGATAGATTGGTAGAAGTATCCTCTTTTTAGTTGGCCAATAGCGTGTCTTTACCTTAACTTCTCACTCTAAGAGAAAAGTTCATTTGGGATTGGTTGTCTCCTTTAATATTTTTCAAAATGTTTAATTAAATATCTTTATTAGAATTGGTAGTTTAATTATCATGTATGAGACCTGAATTAAGATGAATACCAAATGAAGAGTTAGCAAAAGGTCTAATACGTAAAAGTTATGCGAGGAATGAACAAAATAAAAAGTCGAAAGTAAGGTATTGTTTATGGGGGTACAATTCATGCGGCAACTATTTGTACGTGTACTATCCACACGGGTTACTATTCACACAGGGTACTGTTCATACGGTAATTTTTGGGTATTTTTTATTTTGGCTCAATTGACTTCTTTGAGTAGGATTTAGACTTTCACATAAAATTACTCTTATCCCAACTAGGTTTAGAGTTTCTTAGGTCATTGTAAATACTATATAAGCACATAGAATAACTCAAGCATCTTAAGCATCAAAGATGTAAATATAAAAGAGAATAAAAGAATTAGGTAGATACTAAGTGCTTGTGTGCACTAGGGTGGAATCATAGAGTTGTCTTTGTTCTTGTGTGAATAAAATGAGCACCAATAGATCCTTTGAAAGCTCAAGTTATTCTTGTATTACTTACTAAAACTCTCTTATAAGAAATAGTAGATACTAAAAGGTCTTGAGATCGTAGTGATCTAGAAGATATTTAAAGGTCTACAATGAGAGATACTAAGAGCTCTTAAGATCTTGGTGATCTAGAAGATACTTAGTGATCAAATTAATGAAAGAAGCTGGATCATGGATCCATCGTAGACGTGGTATTTTAGCAAACTACGTATATCTTGTGTCTTGTAGTTTATTTTTGTTATCTTTATTAGTGTGTTGATCTTTTATATTCTTGGTTATTTATGAATTAAGTCTTTCACACACACATAGAGATCTTAAGGTGTTAAATACCATACTATGGTAGTATTATGGTACATAGAGCACCAATAGTAGAGTCAATACATAAGGATAATCGCAATGAGAGATTAGTAGTAAGGTTAATTTTTCACAACAAACTGGTGTCAAAGCTATAATTGAGGTTTAGATTGCAGACCACAAGTGGCAAAGCTAGATTGTAGAGAAAATATTATCAGCCATAGGGATTTTCAAATAAAAAGAAGAACAATTGAGAAGATGATTATCTGAAAAAAAAAATATATAAGTAGCTTTACTAAGGAGTTTTAGGTTAGAGACCACCCTTAAAGAGATTACCACTGATAAAGAAGATAGCGTCATCTAGGTCTAAGTCAGAAGAATCATTCAAATTAAACACAAAATAAAGTTGAAAAAAGATTAACAATCAAGATTGAAGAACAGATCCAAAAAGGTGCCTAAGACACTTGGTAAAGGATAGTCCGAAGAGAAATACCAAGATAAATAGAAAAAGATGATGGATTTGCAAGTTTTATAAGATGACTAGGTAAAGACCTTGATAGCTTCTGTAAGAACGTGTGTCTGATGAACGAACTACTTGGTTCTAGGGTAAGGTTTCTATATGAGTTGTGAAGAATAATTATTTACCAATGATAGATCTATTAAGGGTTGAGATATGACTTTTTGTAGTCAAATATTGGTAGAATAAAATTGAGACTGTATGGTGGAAAGGTAAGGGAGTGACTAAGTGTGAGATTTATTCCTGATCTTATAAAAACTTAGTGAACTTAGGACTGCTAGAATAAATAAGGTTATTCATAGAAGGCAAAGATAGGGATACTAAAAGAAATGAAAAAGAAATCTATGGGTGAAAAGCATAAAAGAGGCAAATTGTTGAGACGTGTTGTGTATGGTTCAACATAAGTTGTTGAGAGGATGCAAACTATAAGGTAGCAGTCAAAAATTTTCTCACAGTGTGATAGGGGTCGAAAGAGAATATGTGAGAAGAGTAGTAATGGAAAGAATATGTTTTAGTCATTACAAAATTGTGGTTATAGTGTTTAAGGGATATGGGATTGCAACATTAGGGCTACCCTAGACAATCAGCATTTAGAATCTTTGGAGACCATAGTCACAAACCTTAGTTAAGTTTAGGACTTGACTAGAGACATGCTAGAGAGCGTTAGTTAAGAGAGGATGATCTTGGATAGTTTCTTTTAGAGAGATTTTGAATCAAATAGAGGTTTATTGGATTTGGTGATTCAACAATCATGTATGGGATATGAATTAAGATGGATACCAAATGAGGAGTTAATAAAAAGTCTAGTACACGAAGGTCGTGCAAGGAATGAGCAAAACGAATAGCCAAAAGCAAGGTATTATTCAAGTAACAACTGCTTGTGCGGGTACTATTTGTGCATGGGTACTGTTCACGCAAAAACTTACGGATATTTTCTATTTCAGCTCAATTGACTTCTTTGAGTGAGATTTGGACTCTCACATAAAATGACTCTTATTTTAACTAGGTTTGTGGTTTTGTAGGTCATTTTAAACACTATATAAACACTTATAAACTCTTAGAATAACTTAAGCATCTTAAGCATCAAAGATGTAAATATAAGAGAGAATAAAGGAGTTAGGTAGACACTAAGTGCTTGTGTGTACTAAAGTGAAGCTATAGGGTTTTCTTTACTCTTGTGTGAACAAAAAGAGCATCAATAGATCTTTTAAGAGCTCAAGCTATTCTTGTATTTCTTGGTAAAAATCTTTTATACGGAATGATAAATACTAAGAAGTTTTAAGATTGTGGTAATTAAGGAGATACTTAGAAGTCTACAATAGGAAATACTAAGAGGTCTTAAATAATGGTGATCTATGAGATACTTAGTGATCTAATTAATAAAATATGCTAAATTATGGATCCGGTGTGGACGTAGGCATTTTGTCGAAGTATGTATATCTTATTTCTTGTGGTTTGTTTTCTTTATCTTTATTGATGTGTTGATCTTTTATATTCTTGATTATTGTAAGTTAAGTCCTCCACATATACATAAAGTTCTTATGGAGTTAAATACTAAGTCATTGTGGTATTAGAGAACATAGGATCCCAACAGTAAAATCAGTACAAAAGATTAATCACTAGAAAAAATTAATACTAAGGCCGATTTCCTACAACAAATGTTGACAGAATTCTCATGACAATACTTGGTAATTAACCCAGACTCTTGTTGGCAACGTAACTCCACCTTTTGTTTCTTTGTTTCATTTACAAAATCAAGTTTCCTCTAATGATGATCGACGCTTTCAAGCATTATAGGCCAAACCTTATCTTTTGTACTCCTTCATCTCATGAGCACATGGTAAACTATGAGTATGACGAACAACAAACCCACATAAAAGATAGGTAAATCCTAATGAAATTAGCTTGGGTTAGCTCAATGAGAATTGTTTTTAATGCAGCTATAAAGATGAAGCCTCAAATCTATTTGACTTCAGTAGTTTTGAATTGATGCTACACAACTATCAGACTCTTCTCATATGATGTTTTCATGTTTTTATGTTGTAACTAGGGATGGCAGCGGGCGGGTTTGGGACGGATACCTCTAATATCATATCCATATCCGCTTAAAACATAAAATAGCATATCCTTCCCAAACTCGTTGCGAGTTTGGAGTACCGTTACCAAACCCACACTTGCGACCGCAACAGGTTATTCGTGGATTTTAAACGGGTTTTGAATTAATATAATAAAAAATAAAATTATAATATTAATTTAATTAAAAAAAATTAAAATTATAGCAATTAAAATAATATCAATTATACTTCCAATTTTATTTACATTAAATGTTATAATTTTAACTTCAATTTTAATTTTAATTACATTAAATGTTATAATTTCAAATATAATCTCGATTTTAATTACGATAAATGTTATAATTTCAATTACGTTAAATATTTTAATTTTAATTTTAATTACGTTAAATATTATAATTTTAAATCCAATTTCAATTTCAATTACGTTAAATATTATAACTCCAAATCCAATTTCGATTTCAATTATGTTAATGTTATAATTATAATTTCAATTTCGATATCAATTATGTTAAATATTATAATTTTTATTTCAATTTTGATTTCAATTACGTTAAATGTCATAATTTTAAATTCAATTTCGATTTCGATTACGTTAAATGTCATAATTCTAAATCAAAATTTGATTTCGATTACATTAAATTATTATAATTCTAATTCTAATTTCGATAGTTAAATGTTATAATTTCAAATCTAATTTTAATTACGTTAAATATTTTTATTTTAATTCTAATTCTAATTTTATTTACATTAAATATTATAATTCTTGTGTTAAATGTTATAATTTCAAATCCAATTTTAATTTCAATTACATTAAATGTTATCATTCTAAATCAATTTCATTTTCAATTTCAATTGCGTTTAATGTTTAATTCTAATTACAATTACAATTACAATTACGTTAAATGTTATAATTTCAAATCTAATTCCAATTACGTTAAATATTAAATATTTTAATTTTAATTTCAATTATGTTAAATGTTATAATTTTATTTTTAATTTCAATTACAATCATTAGTCCATCTGAACTAATTTTATTTTATTTTATTGAATAGCATGAACAATGTCAAATTAAATCTAATTTTTTTTATGTGAGATAAAAATAAATGTAAAAATAATCAACTCATATTTTTATTTATTTTTATTTTTTTAGAATATAGTATATGCGGATACCCGTTGCGGGTATCAACGAATTTTTCACCAAAATCATACCCGTACTAAATCTGTTGCGAATTTTAATTTTATATATCAACTCCATACCAAATTCACTTGAAATCTTATCAAATCCTTCTCAATACAAACGAATTTTAACGAATTTGTAAATTTTTTTTACTATTCCTAGCTGTAACTCAACCAAATTGTATATCTTTCTCTAAGATGTCTCGAAATTTTTTTGCTTATGCAAGATAGTTCTTTACCCTTGAATGTGAACTTTCAACTCGGTTAATCACAAAAAGGAATAATTAATGGATAAATTTATGATTATGAATTGATGACAAATGTTGAAATAATATGTACCTATTTGTCACATTCCAAATTGCACATTCTTATTTGTCTATTCTGAAACAAACCTTTCTTTATAGTTGTTCAACCAGTGTACTCTCCTTGTATCGTACTAAGATGTTGAATAAATCTTTTCATCTGGAAACAACACCAGTATATAATATTATTTGTATAAAATATTGTAACCGAACAAATACAAATTATTGCCAAATGTTAAACTTGACTTCAGGCTTTTAAAGTGGATTTAACAAAAGACTCCAATTTGCCAACTGATGTGAAGCAGTGAGTAGTTGCATCTCTCAACGATGGGTACATGTGGTGCAACTCCATATAAAGAAGTTTGTTTGTATTTTTTTTAATCAAATATCAAAAAATAGACAACCATTTAATAAGACTTTCTATTCCAAAATCCAGAAGACTTCATTTTTATTGATACATTTTCATGTATCTAAGTTAAATAACTTAACTAGTGATGGTTGTCTATTTTTTGACAACCATAGCACACACACATTTAACTAGTGAAATAACATAGCAACTACAACAACTAAGTTAATCTTTTTTTAGCTTAAAAAAAAACACACACACACACATTTAATTTTCTTGAGATCAAAAATCATTTTGACATTTTATCAAACACATAGAATGTTCAAAAATTATATTATGTACAATTAGGTTGATTTCTACTACTTTCATAAGGTTTTATTTGTTCAATTCAGCAACTATCCATTTCTTTGCCGGTGGGGAAGGGAACTTTACAAAAGGTTCTAAATGCATTTCTTGTAAAATAACAGGTTGCAAGTGAATATACTTTTTTTTTTTAAAAAGATAAATTCTTGATTTCCTCAAGTATTATTTTAATTCTACAAGATCTTTTTAAAAATAAATCTAAAATGAATTATTAAAATAAAAAGTAGATAAAAAAATATATATACATATATATATATATATATAATAACCGATAAAGATGCAACCTAGACTAGTTGTCTCTATTATTTCTACAAACAACATATAAGTGCATAAGTTCAACTGTTTTATTAGTTTAGAACACTTGTTAAAAAGACAAACAAGGCTTGTTTGACAGAAGGTAAAATTTCAATAATCAAAACTTTATGAAAATATGTATTGTTGGATTCAAAACTGGTCACGGTTCTAAACATTAGGAATTTATTAAAGCGGGGATTGGTTCAAATTTGGGGGCCTGTCTATGTCAAAAATTAAATTTAGATCATCTGGTGAGTAGTGTAGATGAAGTGTAAAGGTAAGAGTTGTTGAAAATAAACAAGAGCGATGTTGAGCTACTTATACTTGTTAAGTATAGAAAACATTTGATCAGAATGAAGCATTGGCAAGATGGTTGGAGACGACCCTCTAATGCTTAAGTTAAGTGATGATTTTAGTAGTTGATGTGTTCCCTAGTGTTTTAGCCCTAAAGAGAATTGGAGAAGAAGGAAAAAGATGTTTTCTTATTTGTTTGATGTACTGAGTTACCTTTCCTTTTGAAATCAAGATTTTTGGGATATATTTCGAGCATTGAAGGGAAAGGTGGCCTGAAAAATGCCCTTTAAAGGTGACACGTGTTGATACGTAATAGGAGAATCCCTCTGTGACTAAGGATATTTTGATTAAATACTTGGAGTGAAGCTCTTTAGTAATTGAGGTCTCTATATAGAGTATAAAAGTTCTTCTGATTGGGTGCTTTATAAATAGTAAAGTATGTGGATAGCTAGATAACACATGCCCCTCAATGTTGATTTTTTACCTTTATCTGGTGTAAGCTAGCCTCGTATAATTCTAAAATAAGCTTTAGCTTTCTGTCTATAAGAAGATAGAGTGTTGAACATGCTGATATGGTGACATTACAGTAGCCCTTTTAGGATTTTATCTCTCTTTAGGGTCTTATTCTCTTATCTAGTTGTTCAATAATATGGCTTATTTGGTGAGCTTCATAAGGGTGAAGAGGGGCCTGATGATGACATGAAAATCGACATGGACACTGCCTTAAGTTGGCTAACATGTGTTTTAGTGAGAGGCTCTATGATAACATGGACATCTCTTAGCCTAACTAATGCATGTCTTGATTATAAGGCTCAAAAGTGACGTGGATTCCTTAATGAACTATATCTGACACGTCACATAGCTCAGGAGTAGAATATTACTGGACTTTACCCCTTGCTTAATACAGTGATATGGCTCTCACTTAAGCTAAGCTACTCCATGAAAGTGTGCGCCTGAGTGGCCATATAATTATTGAGAGCATCTCTTGTGCTCTCATAAATAGCCCTTACATATAAAAATAACTCATGATTAACTTAAATTTAACCATAAAAACTTCTTTTTAATTCAAATTCTCTTCAATTTTTAATAACTAAATTTTAAATTTTAAAAAAATAAACAAAAATATTTTTGCTATAAAAATTCCCCTTGACATTGATTTCCCCTTGCATAAATTAATACATATGACTATAAACTGATAGTGAATACAAAATAAAATTTTTAAATAACAAATATGTACGTCAAATATGCTTACAAATAAATTTAAAGTTGGGTACAATGAGTAAAACATTTTTATAGTTCTCTTTGAATTATATTATTGTGTCTATAATAGTCATTTGCCTTGTGTGTATTGTAGTCATTAAAAATTTTATTAAAAATAGGTTTATAAAGTATTATGATGGGTTCAAATAATTCCACCTAAAAATAAATTAATAAGGTTATATTGAGTTTTAGAGTAGGTTTATTGAGAAAATTTTGTATTTTTAAATTTTATTAGTGAGTTTACTAATATGTTTGACATATCCAAAAAGTAGAATAAGGGCAATTATAATCACTATACGGTACAAGAAAATTCTTTTCTCCTTTTTCATACACATTATGTTTTTAAAATATTTGAAACACCGATTCGTTTATGACATGATTAATTATTAAAGTATTCATAACATATTAATTTATTAATGATCTAATATAATTATCATATGATTATTTATATTTGAATTACATTTATTATAGTTTAAAAAGTTTTTCAATATATTTAAATTGAAATTAATTAGAGTTTAAGTAATAGTATCATAAATATTTAGAAAATATATTAAAATATGTTAAAGAGATAATTGCGATTACGGTATAATATTAAATGGGTCGGGTTTGAGTTTGAAATTCTTAACACGATTAATACAAGTAGAAATAAAATTGACAAAATAATGCATTAACACTTAAACAGGAAAAAAATGATATATTAATAATAATAAAAAGTTTTTTTTTCAAAAAACAAAACAAAAGATTAGATGCACTAATTGATTCGTTGATAATTGTGGCCCTAACAAATGATAGATCCGTTTATAATTGTGGAAGCCCAACCCAAGCCCATGAGAAAATTCACAGAAGCTAATGAAAAATAAGGCTTTTACTATCTTTGAAAAATCAACAAAATTCTGGGCATAATTTTCTTTCCGGTGTTGGTTTTGTAGGAATTGCACTATCACCACAAGTGCTAATGAGAAAACTTTTTACTGGTTAAAAATAAAAATTTTATGTCCAATCTTATGATATCACATTCTATATTAAAATAAAAATTATGAGTTAACCATATAGAATATGTGGGTATCAAGAAAACCTTTCCTTGTTTGATAAAAAAAAAAAGAAAGAAAACCTTTCCTTGAAAAAGACTTGCTACCTTTTCCAATTTTTTGTCATTTTATGTCTATTAAAATAATTAATATTCAAGTCAATAGTTTGAACAAGTTTACACTATAATGCAGCTTGTCGATGTGATTTGGGCGAAATATAGAATTTAAGTGTTTATTTCAAAAATTAGTCATTTGTGTGGAGTAGTCTCTTATTTATAAATTTAAGTATTAATTAATTTACCTACTAATTTTTTTTTCGAATGAAGTTTATACTAATAAAAATGCAACATTGATTATTTTGTTTGATAGTGTGTTCATTTATATTTTAATTATTAAGAATTAACTTTAATACTATTTATTAAAGGTTTTAGACTTATAAAAATAAGACATATGATCTAAATATCCAACTCAAAATATCAATCATTTGAGTGAATCATATAAATGAAGTAATCCTCCTTTCAACACTTTTTTCTAGTCAATGTAAGAAAATCATATCACTCACACAAATCTATTATAACATAGCATCATCAATCCAACCAATGAAGATATATCTATGACTTTATAATATTTAAACAAAATTTCAATTTAATATATCTATGAACTTCTGATTTTTAGAAAGAGCAATTTATTATAAGTTTAATTATTTAAATCTAAAACCTCTAAAGTTGAAGATGAAGAAATCTAAGAATATTATAACAACTAGATAAGGAAATTGTTTATCTAATTTGTTGTATGGCCGGTGAAATTATGAACTAATGTATGGTTGACTAGTGAGTTTTGTCTAATTACAATTAGGTGTGATTTATAATTTGATATGGTGGAGAACTCTTCCAAAAAATAATAATTAAATTGGGTGTCCAATTAATGGAATAGAATAGAAGATGGTTGCTAACGGGGACACTCAACTTGCCTTACATGATGAAGATGGGCTTTACTTTTTAATCCTTTTCCCAATTTTCCATTGATCATTTATTATGTATTTTGAGAATGAGGACTTTGGGAAATGGAGAAATGCTAAATGGTCAATCATTTTTAATCTATATGTGACATGACATCTTGACATTACATCTCATCTCATCTCATCTCAACTAGCTTTTTTTAAAAAAATAAAATAAAATAATTCTTTTTTTTAATATATTTATGAAATTTATATAAACTAATAAGGTAGTATTTTTAGTGAATTCTAAATAAAATTGAATGTGTGACAAAATTGAATGATTGAATATAAATAATTTATTTATTTATAGTTTTTTTTAAATAAAATAAAATAAAATAATTCTTTTTTTAATATACTTATGAAATTTATATAAATTAATAAGGTAGTATTTTTAGTGAATTCTAAATAAAATTGAATGTGTGAAAAAATTGAATGATTGAATATAAATAATTTATTTATTTATTTTTTTGTGCTTAATATTTAAATATCGGTGTTAAGTTGTTTATTTTTTATTTAAAAATAATTAAAAATAAATTTTTTTTGGTTAAAATTTGTATTTATGTGGCTATCCTAATTTTGTATAAATATTGTAATTTTATATTTATACAATAAATAAATAGTTTATTAAATCGCTAATTACTTTATTAAAATAAAATACTTGTAATATTTCAGACATTGTATTAATATAAAAAAGTTTAGATCATGTCAAAAGAGTTAGAACTTTATTTGAAAAGACCTATGAATATACTAATAATCACATAATTATAAATAGTTGCAAGAGTCGTTAGGAAATATCATTGTGCAAATATGTTAATCTTAGCAGATCATGAGCTTAGTTGAAGCTTGTATAAATATACATGTATTTAGTAAGGACTGGATACTAAACAGACTCAATGAAGACCTCCAATAGATATCCCATAAATTCTTTAGTGGGTGGTCTTCTCGAGTTAAGTAGTATTCATGGTCCATTGACCTGTACGCCACGGTGAGCTTGTGAGTGATCTACCATACTTAAATTCTACACATGCCAGAGACCTTTTATGGTCTGACCGCTGAATATCGTTGGGTATGGTTCAATGCTTATAGAGTCAATTGTGTATAGACATGGGATCCGTCAGCTCATATGGGTAAGTTAAATATCCAGATGTTCTAAGATTATATTCTATGAAGTCTTATGGACATAAGCATGATATTCAGAAAAATATTTCCCGTGGTATAAATAATATTGCAAAAGAATTTGTGGATATTGTTTATCGAAATACTAATCGATGATAAGTTTATAGTTGAGCAATAGATGACTTGGCGGTATTGATCTATATCTCTGCTCTTCCAAGATATTAACGACAGAGGGATTATATGAATATGGATTAACCTCAACTTATATAGTTTAACTCACTATCTTGTATTATCCATAACGGGGGGGGGGGGGGGGGGGGCATCAGTTATAGACTTATAGAAATATTTTATGAGACAAAATAGGTGTGAACCTAAGGAGTCTCACTATATGAAGTGTATTCGCTGAGCACGTAGGTAGTGCACCAGATCGAATTGTTCGATCCAAGAAATTTTTTAAAAATATGAATTTATTTTAGGGTCTTTAGAGAAGTAGTTAAAGTTTAAGTGTTAAACTTAAAATTGTGTCAAATAAGACTTGACACTTTCATCTATCTAATGTATGTCTTAAATTGTGTCAATAATTTGTATAGTATTAAATTGAGCATTTGTGGATATAACTACCATTTAAATAAAATAATTAATGTTTATATTTAAATTAATTTAATTCGGCCATTTAATTATTTTAAGGTCTTTTGGAGAGTAGTTAAAGTTTAAGTGTTAAACCTAAAACTGTGTTAAATGAGACTTGACTCTTTAATTTATTATATGTATACATCAAATTGTGCTAATTATTATGTGGGTACTAAATTAAACATTGATAAATATAATAATAAAATAATTATTATTTTATTATATATAAATAAAATTTGGCCAAACTATTTTGAATTCGATCAAAAATAAATGAAACAAACAACCCATTAGCTAAATGAATAGTTAATATTAAAATTAAACAAGTGCTATAGAAGTTTTTTTAAGCCAAAGTTCATTTTGGCAACAATACAATTCGGTCATTCATTTTATATATAGCAATAGGTGGAAACGATTTATAAACTTATGAAACAATTAATTTGTCATACTTTTTTTAAGCATGTGCTGCCAACATTTCAATAAGTCTTCAAAGCATGATTTGTTATGTTTTTCTTTATATAGGTGCCGGCGGCAATTGACAAAGTTAATGACAACTAATTTAGTTTTTATTCGGTTATTTAATTTTTAGCACCTTGTCACTAATTAGTGTCGGGGATCTATTATATGTGGGTGTATACATATGCAATTGTATTTATTATCTAAAATACATATCACATACATATTTAATGTCGCAGAAGCATTAAAATCATACAATAAATATAATAAATTATATATTAATCACATTAATATATTTAAAGGGTTAAAAAATCAGCTGAACGTATAAAGTTATACACGTATATCCTCGGAGTGTTACCAGTTCTAGTCACAAACTTGGTGGGCTTGACGAGCTATAACAACAGCTCTATTGCCAGCACTGAGTTTAACTCTTAAACCCATAAAATAACCAGTTGTGTGTATTCTTCCTTTTCTCTAAAATAAAAAAAAAATAGTGATTAAAGTAATTCACAATTACTTCACTCGATATAAAAAAAAAATGAAACAATTTTATTTTCCTTTTTTTCTTCTTCTTCTTTTCGACACCAAAGAAAATTAAAACATTTCAATTTCTTTTCTCTCCATAAACACACTTACTTTTTCACACAAATCTCACATATATATATATTTATATTAAAATAATAATATAATAAAAATAATATAATAAAATAAATAATAGATACCAACTATTTGGCACTATATAATAAAATAATCTTATATAATATAATATTATAATAAGATATTTTGATTATTTAACAATAAAATAATCAATGTATGAAATAATCATTTTGCTCCTTATGAATAATTACCAAGTATACCTCTAGTAGGTCCCACCAAATTTCACACTTGGGTAAACTCAACCGAGGGTCCACAATGCGTCACGTGTCATTATACAATTAGTAAATAACAATTATTGACTAATTGTTGTATTTAACACTTAAATACAGACACGCTCACATTCTCGTAGTAGTGTTGGATATTGCTGAATTAAACAATTTAATCTAGCACATTGCTCTAGTGCACAACGAGTACACTCCATATCGCGGGACTCTCTAAGTTTACGCTCGATTCGTCAAATAGAACTATTTCATGAGTCTGTGAATATTACCCTACACACACGTCACAGATATACAAACCAGTGCATTGAACCATGCAAGTTAAGGTTATAATGCATACGTATAGTCTTTTCGTCATGATATCCTAGATGTGCGGGATATAAATTATCACTGTCAAATCACCATGTGCTCTTCATATTATATCTCGAGACTTATATCTCACTGAACAATATGTGCAAACTTTTTTGCCATATTGTTCTACCCTGGTGAAAACTCTTTCCCGGAATTAATGTTTATGGCCACAAAACTTTCTGAGATACAGTCTCGAAGCATCTGGATATCAAACTCCATATGCGAGCTGATGGATCCCATATCTGTACACATCGGACTCTATAAGCATCGGACTATACCCAGAGACACCCAGCGGTCACATCATGAAAGGTTTGTGACATGCGTGAAACTAAAGTATAGTAAATCACTTACAAGCCCACCGTGGCATTCAGGTCAAATAACTATGTATACTACTCAACTCGAAAGGATCCTCTGTTGACGGCTTATATAGGGTGTTTATCGGAGACCCTCGTGAGTCTGTCTAATATGCAGTCTTAACTAGATACTCATATGTCAATACGAGCTCCAAGCTCACAGTCGGCTAGAAACGACCATCTATATCCTATAAGTACAATATATACTGATCTATATATAAAGGTATCCATCGACAGACCCACATCGGCAGAAATAGACCAGGGACAATATCTGAGAACATACTTGCATAACTCATATTTCCTGGCACCTAATTGCAACTCTTGTAATTATGCAGTTACTAGTATATTATCGAATTTATATCTCATTATAGACAAGGCTCCAACTCTTGGATCTTCGCTGAGTATTATAACTAGCTAACAATTAGCGGTGTTAATATTTAGCATTTGTATCTCTCAACGTGGCCAACTGTGGGTCATTATCTAAACTTCTTTAAATTTAATCTAAATTCTTCAGATCATATAATGTCTGTAATGTTACATTATATAGTACCATATTAATAGGTATTAACGATTTAATGAGAATGTACACTTATATAATATATAAGTATATGTACATTCAGGAATGGCACGTAAACACCGATCCTAATAATTAGCTCGTAATTGGTTGAATGGGCGATAATGGATGTTATAGCTTCCCTATTTTTATTTGTAAAATACGAGAAAAATGAATTAAAAAATAGTTACTTTAGTTTTAAGAGCTTAAGTGTTAAATTTAATACCAAAACAATCCAAGAGACAGAAATTGAATTTGAAGCAAGTGCTGCTTCTAACTTGTTTTTGAAAAGGGAAAGTTACTATTTTAGTTTGAGGAAGTCAACTATGTTCACAACTAGACTTGTTTACAAGCACGCTTTAAGGATAAGTTATCAATCTCATTAGTATGATAAAAATGTAATAATGTGTATTTTAAATTCGCTGCGTAATATGTATAATATGTTATTATTTTAACTTGTTTAATTATGTACACAATCACTCGTAACACACAACGCACTTTTACTTTTACATTTATAACCTTATAAAATTTTAATATTAAATTTAAAAAATTATATAATTAGTTAAACAAATTAATATTGAAATAATATAAATTTTATTGCAATTTTTTTATTTAATATCTATATAAGTAGATGAAGTAGTAAGTACGTAAAAAAATAAAATAATAATTATAAAATTTCATCAATACAACAATGACCTAATTTATATGATGAATAGTTGATAAGAAATAAAAAGATAAGTTTTGTATGAATAAGAATATATAATTTTAAATAAACAAAGATATTTTCTTAGAAGAAAATTAATTAAATCATTCAAAAATTTACCATTAGCCAAAAAATTTAGCTTTTTCAATTAAATCAGAATTAACTTAAAATTCTCATCAAGTTAGAAAAATAAACAACTTTAAATGACAGAACAAGTTAAATTATTTTATATCTGATTATGTTAAAATTAACTTAAAATTCTCATTAAATTATAAAAATAAATTATTTTAAATAACTGAATAAGCTAAACTAAGGGGCTGTTTGTTTTTCTGGCTTAATGTTGAATACGATTTAATTGAGCTTATTCAATCATTTAAGTTGCTTGTTTTTATAACTTCATAAAAAATTTAAGTCAATTTTAATTTAATAGAAGTAGCTAAATTTTATTAGTTTTTTGGCTTAATATAGAAAATAGGTATGATACTGCAAACAATGTAACATTTATATTCAAATATTAAACAAAAACTTAAACAAGTTATTCAAATTCAACCATTTAGCTATATTCAGAATTCAGTCCAAAAAAATAAACACTAACTAAGACCTAAGTCATATTTGACATCAAGCTTTAAAAAAAAAGCCAAATTAAGTCATTCAATTAAGTCAAAATTAAATTAAGATTCTCATTAAGTTAGAAAAACAAACAATTTTAAATAATTGAATAAGCTAAATTTAATTTTTAAAAAATTAAAACTCAAAACCTCTACATTAGAAGAAAATGTGCACACCAATTCTTTATCATTGAGATATAATGTCTTACACTATTGAGTTATTGCTTAAAAACTTAAGATTCTTGTTTAAATATACAATTAAGGAGGTATCAAAACACATTTTTTTTATTCAAACTGCTACATCAATGACTAAAAAAAATAATAAAATCCTAAATAGTCAAAACTTGTGTGTTTATTATTTTAGGCAACTCTCCTCATTTCTTATTATTTTAGCCAGAAAAAAGTGCTTCGAGAGGATAAAAATGCCCTTGCAGCTCTAACAACTTTATTTATAACTCTTTCTTCCAACTCTCACACTCAACTCTCTTTAAACATATTCTCTAATCAATTAAAAATTGTCATTTTGATTAAATTCAAATCTTTATTTAGACGAATTTGAAAGTTTCAAATTTAGGAGCAAGTTTCATTTGGCGGGATAAAAAGAATTTGAAATTAGTTTAAAATTCATTAAATTTATAATGCACTTTTTTTTTTTAACTTATTACAAAGTTATAAATAATATTTGTATTGTTAGAATAGTTTTATGATATGTTTGAGATATAAAAATAACAATATGGGCAAGTTTCAAGTGCCTTGCTTTGGCGCTCAAGTGCCCATTTGGAGGTTGTCAAGCGTTCCCGATTTGGGCTCTCGACAGTGCCCCTAATTGGGGGTGCTATTAATTAGGGTGTTGTCCCAAATAAAGGCACTGTCGAGCACCCTTTGCAAGGGTACTTGACAACACCCTAAATGCTTTTTTTTTTTAAAAAAAAATTAAATTTAAATATTTTAAAAAAATTTATACTTTTGAACATATGAAAAAAATTTAAATTTAATTAAATTTAAATTATTAATCCTCTAAATCAAACTCTAAAAAAATGTGCTTGACAAAATTATCGAGCACATTATTAAGCTTTACTCAACAATTTTATCAAGCAAGCTCTCAAAAAAGGTTAGGCTTTACTAAACACTTTTGTCAAACAAAATTAATGGAACTTAAAAGCTCAAAATTTCAAGCTCTTTTTGTTTTGCTCAATACTTTTGTTAAGCAAAGTCATATTTGCTCGACATTTTTGTCAAGCACCTTTTTTAAGAGCTTGCAAATGCTCTCTTTGTTATGTGTTTGATATAATAATTACAAAAGTTCATCTACTCTCAATAATTACAAATTTTTAAATAAAATATCCAAAACACATGTCAATGGTATATGTTGGGCTTATTATTAAATAAGTACAACAGTCCACTCTACTATGTTTATTTTTTAAAAAAGTCCACAAATAATTAAACAATGCCTAAAAAAGGTAAAAAGCCAGATTAGATAAAATGATGAGAATTACTTTTTATTTAATTTATATCTTTATATTTTAATTAGATTATAACTCTATCACATTATCACATCATGATTAGATTATCACATTATAATAAAAGTCTCATATTATCATGATAAATCTATTTGCATATGAATTAAACTCTATCATGTTACACTATAAAAGGAACACATAATTCATTCAATATCGAAGTATTACAACTACTGACATTGAGAGATCAATAGAACATTTAATATCCTCTTACTTGAAATACTTCAACACAATGCATGATTATGTTAATCATATACTAACTTGAGCATCAAAATGTCTTTTTTTGTAAGAGGTCAATGCTCTTCTTCGCAATAATTAAAAAAAATTCAAAGGGTTAAAACGTAATTTTTAGAGAGTTTTGAATTTGAAACTTTCAGTACACAAATTAACAATTAGCCTTACCTAACAATGCTCAACAAAAGCACTCTTAATGTCATGCCCCAGACCTAAAAGATCTGACACACGACATCACGTACATTCATTCAATAATACTTAAACATTCATTTTAATTTCTTTCAGAATTATAGCAATTGAATTATGACTGGGACAATTAGTAAACCGGAGATACGCAGAGTTTTCTCAAAGATTAACACTCTACTACGTCACCAGTAGCAACTTTGTTACCGGAAGCCCAGAATATATTCATTGCAAATTCTTACTTAAAATCAATCCATTACTACACTTGGTGAAACTTAAACTAAGTCCAACCACACACAATAAAATAATACATAGGTATTTATTCACTAGGGACAAATCAAATATCTTATCCTACGTGTCCCCAAATGAAACACTTAGCAACCTAACAACTTAGGGAACCCAAGGAACAGCAGAAGTCTTGCCAAATCCGCTAAGCACACATGTACCTTATTTACCTGAAATCACCATAAACTATAATGAGTATAAAACTCAGTAAGCATACTAGTTTTTCATATATCAAATACAAATACATATATGTACACAATGCATATGTATGATATGCTGTGATCAATCAAAATCATAATCTTATCAAATCACATATCATGTAAGCGCTTACACATTCTTTCAAAACACATAATAGGAATACCATCACTCAACTACTACTTAATAGGACTTACATATCACATATCACATAATGAGCCAAATGTCACTCGTAGGTGACATACCGTATGAGAGGAATAGTACAAGTGAGGTCTTGAAATTACACATATATAATGCTCATGCCCGAAGGTAAAAGCCAAACCCTCACCCTGATCATCGGTGAGTCCTCTCACATGCACCAATACGCCACCACACGAATGTGATACTCACACTTCCTTTAGGTACCAATAGGATCCTCCCTACATACGGAACACATAACATATACCAATTCCGAAGGAAAAGCCACACATAAAGGCTCCACAAATCACATAAAATGCCTACTAAGTTAACAGTGAGTTCAAGTACCCTCAAAACACAAAATATTTCTCATGGACATATTACACTTCAAAAGCTTTCTTTGTTAAACATATCTTATTTTGAAAGCTCACTTTCAAAAAACACATGTATGTCTATGCTCAATGTCAATGCTCACATTCATAAACATATATTTACATTTCATATCAAAATATACTTTGACATAACATAAACATATTCTTAACCATATTTACAAAATCATTCATAACACTTACTATGTTTATTGTGATTCCAGTAAAAAGTCTAGTATACTTACCTCTTAACACTTTCAGCTACAAGACTTAAATCTCCTTAACCTATCAATGGAGATTAATCCTTTCATAAGCCTCACAATTCACACAAAATACTTTAAATAGCTTACAAAATTATACACAATGAATTTATCACATCAAATTGGTCTAAATACTTGGTTTCTCAAAACCTGTCATTTTGACCACTTACACTTAACAAAATTTTCTAATACATCAAATGATGCCCAATTACTCCGAAATCAGAATATATCATTATTGACTCATATATACTTCTTATATATGAATATTATATCAAAATGCCTACACAATCCATTCCATACACACCATCGAATCCAAACTACAAACCTGACAGGATCAAGATACTTACTGAATAGTATTCAATCTCCCAATTTTATAAAATCATATACTAACTCAACAATTATAAAAATATCACATAATTACTCTTAACACATATCTTAGTCCATGATAAATATTTCACTTCCAAATCACTGCCAAAAATATTTTAAAACTATTTTATTCCATAGCTTTAAAAATCTGTTAATCAAATACTGTAATGAGCGGATATACTTTAGAAAATCATAACATTTCAACCACATTGATCTAAATTCTCAATTCCGAGTATATCATATTAGACATATAAGCTTATTATATTCCACAAATTCGTAATTTTTGAAGATCATTCAGTAGGACAAACATTGTTCGTCACTGTATTATACTGTTCACATAGGAAATTTCCAGAATTTCAGGGTCATTTTGGTAAATTCACAACAAATTCAATTTCTGGAATTTTGAATCGATTCAAAGTCTCAGATGATACTAAACATGTCTAATTTCATATACTCAAAATTCAAAACCAGAATCGAATCACAACAATTTATAAAATTCTTGGATCAAGAGACTATCAAGCAGAAATTCTACAATCCATCATGATTTATCAAGCTATCTTATAGATCATCATCAATTCTCAAAATATCATACGAAATACACATCAAATCCTCAATTATACATATTTCCAAAAATCAAAACTTAAACAAATTAACATAATTAACACCAATAAATTGAGAAATAGTTGTGATATACCTCTTAAAATCCAAAATTCCAATTTCTTCTTCTTTTTCTTCTCCTTCTTCTCTTTCTCTCCCCTCTTTTCTCTCTTCTCTCTCTCTAAAAGAGGTAACTCGACCAAAATGAGAGAATTAGGGTTTTAAAAGTGTATTTTTATACTAAGTGGCTAATTTTTAGTATTTATGAATTTACCCCCAAAACTTTCAAAGTATTATAATTTGGTCCCTAAAATAAATCTAAAGTCTTGCAATTAAACCCAATGCTAATAGTATGACCTTAACCTATACAAACACTACTAATAACAATATATAAATCAAGTATCACTAACATGTAAATAAAATACGTATATTTATACATATATAAATACTTATTCTTACCAGTCGTGGATACTGGTTACTACACTTAAAGTGCTTTGGTTAAGCCAAAAAAACTTTACTTGACAAAAGTGTCAAGAAAAGGTTTCATGTGCTCGACAATTATGGGTTCATTCCATTCAACAACATCGCATACATATAATGTAATATATTTGGTTTGATTGAGTCAACAAGAACATGCGCTCGACATTGAGAGATTGATAGAGCATTTAATATCCTCTTACTTAGAAATACTTCTACACAATGCATGATTATGTTAATCATATTCTAACTTGAGCATCGGAATATCTTTTTTTGCAAGAGGTCAATACTCTTTTTTGGAGTAACTAAAAAAAATTCAAATGGTTAAAACGTAATTTTTAAAGAGTTTCGAATTTAGAGATTTTAGTACACAAATTCACAATTAACCTTACTCAACAATGCTAAAAAAAAAGCACTCTTAAAGTGCTTTGGTCAAGCAAAAGAAACCTTACTTGACAAAAGTATCAAGAAAAGGCTTCATGTGCTTGACAATTATGAGTTCATTCTGTTCAACAACAAAACTTATAAAACCAAAACTCAATTAAGCCTAATATATTACATTATATGTATGCGATGTTTTGCATCTTAATTCATTTAAATAAATACTATTAAAAACTCTTGTGTTCAAATAATAAATTAAGAACTTTAAAATAATATTAAAAAAAAATTATGATAAACTTAGCTTATATTTTTTTCAGTATTCATATTCAATCTCAACTTATCTTTTAAGTGTTTTTTTTTTAATTTTAAACACATAAATATTTGTTTATTTTGTTTAAAATCCGTTTTATGTATTAATGAGGTTTGTTTAATATAAATAAAAGCCTCCCATTTGTATGAGAATTTTTTTATTGGAAACTATGAGGATTTTTTTATTTTCACAAACCCCCTTTTGGCTAAAAAAAAAGAGAAATGGGGGAGTTTGGCTACATTAATTAAAGCCTCCCATTTTTTCTATTTAAAATTAAAATGCCAAAAAAAAAAAGGATAACAACTATATTTTAGCATTCTCAAACAAGTCCTTATACCTTAAGTTTAAGGTATTTGTATGGTTTTTTTTTCTTCTTAGATAGTAGACTCTTCTTTTGTTAAAAAAAAAATTGGTAAATTTTTTAAAATAATGTCTAATCATGTTTAATATATATATATATATATATATTATTGTGTTAATATGCTTTCTGAAAAGCAAAGACACATTTAAAAAAAAAAGAATAATAAATGCCATATAACTATAAAAGACAACATTTTGACGTAAAATATTTTTGTATTATTTAAATTGTAAAATCATGCTTCTTATTTACTAATTTATTTCTTAACCTAGACTCTTGATATTCTCTAACAAAGTCTTATTTAAATACCACAAAAATTGATGAAGAGATATCTTTTCATTGTTCTTATTATTACTACTTAGAATTGTGCTTGTGCCTCGAGATTAGGGATGGTAATTTGGCCTGGATTTAGATTTGAAAAAATTTAAAACTCTACTCGAAAAAAATTCGTGCTTTTATTTGGATCATTTTCTTAAAAAACAAATCAAGTTCCAAGCCGAATTCGGATTTTTGCAGGAATCCAAAACCTGGCTCGTATTCGAATTTTATTTATTTTTAAAAAAATCATAAATTAATTCTTAATATTTAATATATATGAAACTAACAATTGTTTTATAAAAATAAATACTTCAAAAGTTTAAATTTAACTTAAATGTTTTTAAAAAAAAAATTGAAACAAGGTAAAAAAAATACATATTAAATTATGAATACAAAATTATACAATACAAATTTTACATTCTAACAATTATTTTATAAAATAAGTACCCTAAAAGTTTAAATTTTACCAAAATAATAAAATTTTGAAAAACAATATTGGATTCAACCCAAATCTAGCCCATATATAAACCTAAATCCAGCATGATTCAAAACCTAGGCTAAACTCGAGTTTCAAATTCAAGAAAAATTTGAATTTGAATTTTTTCATCTTTAATCAACAAAAAAAAAAATAGAAATTAAAGATGCAAACAAAAATTGATAAATGTAAGTATCATATCATCATTTAAGGAATTAAAAAGACATTTATTGATCAAAATGCCTCTTTAAATAAACAGTTTATAATTATTAAACAATGACAAATTTTAATAAAGCGCCGAAGCAAGAGCACACTAAGCGCTTGACAGCACCCATTTGTAGGCACTGTCAAGCTTTTTTTGCGTGTTGAATTTTATTTTATTTTAAAAAATTATTTTTATATATTTTACTTTGTAAAAAATGTGACTATTAATGTAATTAAATTATTTTTGTAGGTTTATACACCACGTCCGTTTATGACAAGTGTAAAGTATCTAAATTACTTATAATTAAGGTGGAGAATTGATTTCAAAGTTGAATAACATCGTACCAAATAACATACCGATGCTTAATTATTTTTATCTTGACAAGCAACAACAAACAATATATTAATTTATGTACCTTTTAAAAATGCGACATTAACGGTTATAAGTGGCTTTGGGGATGACTGAAAACCATGAATACATACTCCAAATGCCATAAAGAAATATAAAAATTACTTGCAGCAGTTTGTTATTGTATCAAGATTCTTACTCTCCAAAATATAACAATATGATGAAAGTAGATGAAAATAATCCTCAGGGTTCTCACCAATAACCTAAATGCAACTTTCTTAGATCACCATACTTGTGGATATGATATGAACACACCAAATTTATGCTAGATGTCAACTTGAATATCTTTTGGCTTGTAATCCTTTTAGTGTTTTCGAATTTCTTTTCAATCTATTTTATAATAACTCGATACTTGCTTGATGTTAGTCATTCTCCACTTGGTCTAAAGCATATGAATTATGTCAAATCTTTTGACTATAAAGTGCCTTATTTGTTCTCTTGTTGTTACACGAACATATCATTTTCATCTCCCATCAACACAAATTGCCTAAAAGCTGATCCTTTGTTAACCTCGACACCTTGAATTTCTAATTCCCTCAAAGTACCAAGAATCTCAATTAAAGGGGTAAGTCTTCTTTACAATAGTATAATCTCTAAAAAATTTCATCCAAACTAGTTTTGGTAATATAAATGAAGGCATAGAATTTGATAGTAGAGTTAGAGATAAAAACTCATGTGAATTATAGTCATGACTCGCCAAAAGGCGTGATATGTGGATGAGAGTATCTTTGACCTTCTTTTCTATGCAAATTATCATTGTTGTTGTCATTATCCTTTCCTTTATTATATCATCTAGCTCATTCACCATATTATTAGCATCAACATCACCTTCTTTATTCTTACCTTCATTTTTAACAAGATAATCAAAATCGGGTTCATAGTTATAACGATTACAACTTGGATCTTTATTGCAACATAGTAGGGAGTAATGTTGTTTAAATGATGGCATAGTTGGCAAACTAGTTTCATGTATCACTATCAGAGGATGTGTAGGAATTTTATCATTTATTGTAATGCATATAACAGTAAAAACCTTGTCTTTGGTCACGTGACCTTTATTTACACCTAATAAAACTTCACGTCTCTATTGTTTATTATGCATATTGGTTTTGTACATGTCATTATTAATGGTAAAGATATTTTTATCTCTAAAGTATAATTAGTGGAGTTAATGCCAAGAACATCATATATTGTATCACAAAGTTGTTCATCTGTAATATTTGATTAAATTAGAATACTCAAACTCTCCCCATATCCATAATCTCCAATGCATTTAAATGAACTCTTCCATTTTCTACCAAAATAAAGTATAAGTAGCATTTATTTTATTTTATCTATAACAAAAGTAACTTTTGTAAGATGGATAATTAAAAAAAAAATTATTTCTTGATGTTAATTTTTTTAAATCATAAAAAAAAAAGTCGAACAAAATATCTTAATTTAAGTGATTTTGTCAACAATGCATCTTTTAAGTGCTTTTGTCAAGTACAATGTCATGCTTAAAAATATTTGTTGAGCATCAAAAGCCTTGCTCGATAAATCTTGTTGAACATGACATTGGTGCTCGACAAAAGCACTTAAAGATGCATTATCAAGCACCTAAAGTCATGCTTAAAAAAAAAATCAAGTATAACTTTAGGTGATTGATAATTCATTATTTAAGTACTTTTGTCGAGCAAGGCTTTTGGTGCTCGACAAAAGTACTTAAATCTGGTATTATTGTGCACGATTTGCACTTACGAAAAACTATTTTTTTTCATTCTATTCAATAGTAAATTTATAAAATCAAAATTCAACCAAGTCTAATATAAAATATTACGTGCAAGTAATGATTTGCATCATATATCATTCAAATAAACATGGTTAAAAAGACTATTGGACAAATATTAAGTTATGAACTTTAAGGCAAACTAAACAAACGATAAAAAAAACGTATCATTTTTTTTATAAAAAAATTCAGTTTATATATCTTCTTATAGACAACTGATTTTTTTAAAGTGTTTGCTTTATTTTAAATGCACAAAAAATTATTTATTTTATTTTAGAGCTAGTTTTATGCACATATTAATGAGAAGTTGTTGGAGGCTATAAGGGTATTTTTATCCTCATAGCCCCCCTTTTAAACTAAAGTAATAAGAAATTGTGAGGTTTACCAAAATAATTAAACCCCCCATTTTCGACTATTTAAGATTAAAATTCATGTTTATATTTGATAACAATTGTTTAATAAAATATCAATATGCGAACTGAACTTTTAGTAAAACAACGTTGCCTAAATCAAGTCAAAATATTTTAAATGAGGAAGTCTAACTTTTGTACCCAACATTTATCCTAATTTTAACAAATTTTAATAAATAAAATTCGATGAACTATGGTAAAATTTTCATATTTAAAATGTTTATTAAAAATCTCTTTGCAATTATAAAACTATAGTCAGTTTTCTTAAAATTTGCCATAAAAAAAATTCATAACTCTCCTAAAAGAAATTATATTAATGTTTTTTCTAAACAAACCTCAACATACAAATTAACAAAATTAATATAAAAAATGCAAATAAATATCACAATCATGTAAATTTCTCACAAGCTATAAAGTAGTTGTAAGCAGGAAAGTAGTTGCCGAGTACATGGAAAAGGTGGTTATGCTGACTCTGTCCACCACCTTACTTCTCTTATCTGTCTTTTCTTTCACGTCATTCTACCTTTTCAACTTTTGACATATATACACTCTAGAGTTAAAATCATCTAGGTCCCTATTGTTTAAATTTTATACTATAAATTGTAATTGTTGAGAAATTACTATTTAGGTCCTTAGAATTTTAAAATGAATCACTCATACCCCTCCGTTGATTTTTTAAAGGATATAAATATTATATATATTTCAGATTTTAATATTATAATATTATAAATCAGTACAATATCGATTATACAAAATTAAAAAAATAAATAACTAATTATTTATAATAAATAAATAAATAAATAACCTTTCTAGATAATTGAAGGAATTTTAACCTAAAATCGAATTTAATATTTTAACAATTAAAATGCTTACATCAACCACTCAATCCTTTTGTTAGATTTGATAATATGAAGTTAATAATTTATGACTAGTTGAATTATAGGATTGATTTGGGATTGGATTAAAAACAGTTCAATCTCATATGTGGTGTAACAAAATAACTTGAAATAATTTATTTTCATTTTACTATAATTACTTGGGCCAGATTTTATTAATTTAAAATTTAAATTCTAAAGTTTGTCATCTCATATGGACCCGTGAGATAATTTTGGATAAAATATTTAAATGTAAGAAAATAGTATTAAATTAACATTTTTAAATTTTGTATTATTTTTTATTTAAATTATCCAATGTAGTTATTTTTTTATAATGGATAGTTAGTTTTATTACATATTATTTTAGTTATATAAATAATAATATAAAATTAGAATTAATAATATAAATATTTATTTAATTGCATAAAATAAAAGTAGTATTATAAATTATCTATACTCATTAACATATTATTATAAATAAATAATTTTAAATATTTAATATATAATGTAAATTTAATAGTAACATATTTAATTATATAATTACTTCAACTAGTCCAATCTAATATCATGTATCATCAAATACAAAATTAAGTTATAATTATATTTAATTTTAACAAACTTATCCAATCATATTTAATTTAATCCTACATACCAAATGTGTCCTAAAATCTCTCTCACACGCGCACACACACATTTATATATATATATATATATAATTATATCTAATTCAATATCATCAAATATGCCCTAAAATCTCTCTCTCTCTCCCTCTCACACACACACACACACACTCATATATATATATATATATATATATTAACTAATAAATATGCAAACTGGACAACGGGATATTAACGCTATCACCCTCCCTATTAATTAATTGAAAAGATGTAAATAAATTTATTTTTTAAAGATATTTTAATCATTTATATACAAAATTATGGAAGCATTTTCATCTTATAAATTAAATAGGAGTAATAATATAACTAAAAACAAAATTATTATCAAAATATAATTTGTGCTAACCTTTGGGGGTGATGGTGTTAATACCCTTGATAACAACTAAAACTACCATAAATGTCACTTGTGATTAAAGGTCTTCTTGCTTTATGATAAGATAACGTCTCTTTTACTTTTTCTTTAAAGGAAAAGAAATGCTAATTTTGTCGATTTTAATTTGATAATTAAAATTTAATTGATTAAAGTTAAACGGAGTGATATATAATTATTTAGTAGAAAATAAGACTAATTAATGTCAAGAATTTATTGCAACCTCATAAAGTATTGTTCTTAAGAATACGTTTTATAAATAAATTTATGTTGACATATTATAATTTTAAAATATATTAATTTATCAATTAATTAAGTTAATAATAAATATTAAAAAATAAAAATAAAAATTCTTTAACATGTAAAAGAAATAAATAAAAATTTTATTAATCTTTATCATGCGAAGAAAATAAACAAAAAAAATTGAACAAAAAAAATCAATCTATCTCTCTTAAAATATTTATAGGATTTATTTAAATAATGTAATATAAGTGAGATAAAGGTTAAAAAAAATAAAACAAATTGTTTGAGAATCAAAGAAATATTTAACGAGTATTGGCCAATAAATTTTTTAAAATAAAGAATTAAAAATAACAAAATTACAGGTCGGTATTTGTATAACAAATGAGAATAAAAACAATTGATGAATAAAAAAATAAATAAAAATAATTCTTTCAATTTTTTTATTTAGAGCTACAACAAAGTAACATTGTTTAGTATTTTTTTAAGAAAAATAAAACAAATATATAAATATCTGTAAATATCCTAACGGATATATGTGGATATTTATTAAATTCGAATTTGTCTCAAATTTGTTTCTTAAATTTTAACTTTGTGTACTAAATACATTCTAAATTCACTTCAAATTTTATTAAATACTTCTCAACATGGGTGTATTCTAGCATATTTATAAATTTGTGGGTTATTTTACCGTTCTTAAATACAAATTTTTAATTGTTACACGATTTCATTTAAAATAAAATTGCAATTTTGACATGACACATAATTATGCTTGACTCAAATATGAATATTTTTGGTTCAGTTTGATTTTTAAGTAAAATTAAAACTAAATTGAACAAAATAAATTTAAAAAATTCAACCAAAAATCGATGAGGCAGCGAACTGAGCAAGTCTAGTTTAGTTTAATTCGATTCTCAGTTTGAACTTTTAACTTTAAATAAGCTTAAATTATACTTACTTTTGGTATTCAATGATTCAGTTTAGTTCAATTATTAGTTTCAATTATATTCCTAAGGTGCTACGTGTATTTTTTTTTAAATATTGATTTCATATTTTAATCCTTAGTTAAAAAGTTTAAAATCGAATTGAATTTTTTAATTTTAAAATATAAAATCAAAAATTGAATCAATCAAGATACAACCAAACCCAGCCTAGCTTGTTCGATTCAATTTTCAATTGTCTAATTTTGTGCCCACCTCTCAACTAATGCTGGATCACTCCTGACCCGTATCCCAGTAACACTTTCCTTATCTTCTACAATAGAAATTTGATTTAACCTGTTTTTAACATTATTAATTCTTATTTTGACTAATGCATTCCTAAATTAAAAGACTACTTGAGAATATTGTGGTTTATTCGATAAAACCTGAGACATCAAGGACCTGGATGAGTTTTTATCCCAGCGAAGAAAATTATATGCCATTCGAGAAAGAAGTCTCTCCTCCCTCTACAGAGATATTAACTTGAACCTTCCTCCGTAAGTCATAACATGATAACATAACTGAACTATCTCTCTCCCTTCTCGAATTCTCTCCACCTGTCGACCGTTGCATTTTTGATTCTCCGGCAGCTCCCGCAACAAAAAATTAAAATAAAAAACCAGAAACAAAAACAACCAACATAAGCATCCAAAACCCACCTGAGGTTCTTCTTCTTCTTAACGATGAAGAAGGCTATGATCACATGCATGGCTTTAACCATGTTGAAGAAACTCACAGCTGTGCTTCTTATATTCACAGTTGCTTTAAACTCTGTGTGCGCGAGGTTTGTGGTGGAGAAGAATAGCATCACTGTGTTGCATCCGCAGAGTCTGCGTTCAAATCGTGACGGTGCAATTGGAAACTTTGGAATACCTGACTATGGCGGTTCCATGGTTGGCTCTGTCGTTTATCCAGAAAAAGGAGCTTTTGGATGTGAAGCTTTTGATGGTGATATGCCCTTCAAATCTAAGTTCCCTAGACCCACTGTGCTTCTTCTTGACAGAGGAGGTATTTCTTTTCATTTTTGTTTTTAAAGTTCTATCTTCAATATTTCTCTCTTTCTCTTTCTCTGTAAAATTCTTTCACTTTATAGGAAACGGATTGTTTCTGTGTAAGTTTTGTTTTGTTGACTTGAAATTTTTCTTTCGTTGACTTCAATTGTTGAAGATTTGATTGATTGTTCATCGGATACACCTTTTATCCAGTTGGGTATCTTTGTTTGACTTTGCTGAAAATATAGCTTCAATATTAAGAATTTGATTGATGGGTCATGAAATAAGTTTCTGGAAGTCAATATACAGTTTTAGCAATAGAAAATTAATGAGAGCATTTGCTAGAATAAGTTGGTCAATTGTAATGGATCTTTTCTATAGGAGAAAAAATGAATATTGGCTTTGTATCTGGATGCTCTGGTTTTCCCCTGCTTTTGCATTTTTTTTGGTATATTATATTATGTATGAAAAAAATCATTCTGCTTGAAAGTCAACAGAGGAAGACCGTGAATCAAACAATCTAATGAGAAATAACTGAATTTCAATCTTTACCATCATAATGATCTGGACTAAAATACTTTCCTTGCACTCTTAGAGTGCTACTTTGCTTTAAAGGTATGGCATGGTCAACAGGCTGGGGCTGCAGCAGTTTTAGTTGCTGATAATGTGTATGAACCTCTACTCACTATGGATTCTCCCGAAGAGAGTAGCGATGCAGATGGGTACATAGAGAAGATTGGAATTCCATCAGCGCTGATAGACCGTTCCTTTGGTGAGAACTTGAAGGAAGTCTTGAAGAAAGGTGAAGAAGTTGTGATAAAACTGGACTGGAGAGAGTCAGTGCCCCATCCCGACCAAAGAGTTGAATATGAGTTTTGGACAAACAGCAACGATGAGTGCGGAACTCGTTGTGATGAGCAGATGAACTTTGTGAAAAATTTCAAGGGCCATGCTCAAATTCTTGAGAAAGGTGGCTTTACTTTGTTTACACCACACTATATAACATGGTATTGCCCTAAGGCTTTCATTCTTAGCAGCCAGTGCAAGTCCCAATGCATAAACCATGGGAGATATTGTGCACCTGATCCAGAACAGGATTTCGGAGAAGGGTATCAAGGAAAGGATGTGGTTTTTGAGAACTTGAGGCAGCTTTGTGTGCATAGAGTGGCAAATGAGAGCAACCAGTCATGGGTTTGGTGGGATTATGTGACAGATTTTCATATCAGGTGCTCCATGAAGGACAAGCACTATAGCAAAGAATGTGCTGAGGAAGTTATGAAATCACTTGGTAGGTAACTACTGTGTGGTATTGCTTTTTTTCAATCCCGTTCTTATAGTATTTCTAATAAATACAATTTGGTTAACACAGATCTGCCCGTTGAAAAGATCAGAAAATGCTTGGGTGATCCTGAAGCTGACGTAGACAATGAAGTGCTTAAAACTGAACAACAACTCCAGGTCAGACATATTTTCTTATTTTCCATTTTCCTTCAGTCAAACTCCCTTTCTTGTACTGTAATTTGTCATTCAAAGAGTATATGTTTCCTCTCTCAGGACTTTCTCTTAATGAACTTTGTGAATCTGAATCTTTTAACAGAAAATCCTTGCCAGCCTCTATTGATTCACTGTTTCTTTTTGATTTGTTGTTGAAATTCAGATTGGCCAAGGATCCCGTGGAGACGTTACCATCTTGCCAACATTAGTTATCAATGATGTTCAATATCGAGGTTTGCTATTTAATGACTGTATTATCATGTTAATCATCTTATAGTTTGAGCCTTAAATCTTTCTGCAAATTCATTATGCAGTAACTGTGCCTGAAGTCCCAGTTATATTAACTAACATAATTTATATGTCAAATCCAGATTTTAGTTTGTCTAAATAAAGAACACATTTGAACATGTTTTACCCATCTATTTCTTTGACTAGCCTGGCTAACAAAGATTTGTCGGCACCTTTTTTATCTTTGTATCTTGCTTCTGGGTCAATGATAACCGTCCCTAACACCTGTTTTGTACAAAAAGCTAACAGTTTCAAAGGTAGATTTATTTTTCATCTTTGTATGACCATCAGAGTTTGTTCCTTCTTTCATGATTTTTCTCATTCCTGGGTCCCTTTAGTTACATCATGATTTTGGGTTGGGGAACCAGGGATGAGGTATGCGGAGTCTAAATCTCTTACTTTTTCTCCTACTCAATTAACTCATAGTGTCCCCTGAATTATTCATCTATTCCTAGACTGTGTTCTGTGATTGAATATCTTTTTAAATGTCTCCTTGGAAATTCTTTTTTGAATTTCAAATATTTGCTATATGTGGATGCTAAAACCCTCATGTGCCTTGGCAGGAAAATTGGAGAGAACTGCTGTACTGAAAGCAATATGCGCTGGATTTAAGGAGACTACCGAGCCACCAATTTGCTTAAGTGGAGGTTGAAATGCTTAACTTATCTTTTAGTCTGTGCTGCTGACCATTTCTTTACATTTAGGAAGTGCATTGATTTTCTCTTCTAATTTTGCCTAATCTTATGTGGGCAGATATTGAGACTAATGAATGCCTTGAAAGGAATGGTGGCTGTTGGCAAGACACACAAGCCAACATAACTGCTTGCAAGGTATATAGAAATTTTATAAAATGCTCTTTGTAAGCAAAGCAGCACTGCAATTTTGTGTGAGCTTGGAAATTTAAAGGAAACTGTAATTTTGTTCAGGATACATTTAGGGGAAGAGTATGTGAGTGCCCTACAGTGAAGGGTGTACAGTATAGAGGAGATGGATACGTATCCTGTGAAGGTACACGTTTTCTTCTTTGTTTTCATTTTTCATTCTACTTTTTCTGCTGTTTATGAACTATGTTTATATCGGGACTCTTGAATAATTTGAAGTTCAGACCAGATAGAAATAATTATGCAGATTGCCCCAATTCTGCCTTATGATTATCACCTCTTTCACTAACTGTAAAATTTTTATTTGTTATGAACTTTATGGTATTATAACATTCATTCTAACAGCTAGCTTCCAGCATGGCCGTGTTCAACTTTGTTCAATTCTGTTTCTGGGATTACAAATTCTAACTCCTTAATTGACAGCTTATGGAGGTGCAAGGTGTTCGATAAACAACGGAGGATGCTGGTCCGAAACTAGGAATGGATTAACCTTCTCAGCCTGCTCAGTTCAGTGATGTTATCCATACTTTCTTGATGATCTTTTTTTAATTAAAAAATATTTCTTGGTTCCTTTTTACTGATCGACAAAAGTAGTACCATTGCGTATAGATTATATTATATCTGAAATCTTTTCTTTCTTTTTGGCATCTTGCCGAATTTCCTTTATATCAAATAGGAGTCCCATATAACTGGCTGTCAGTGTCCAAATGGATTTCGTGGGGATGGTCATAAATGTGAAGGTGCTTTTCTTATACTTCCATAACTATCAATGATCGGTTTGCTTATATATGCTCTACGTATAACTGTATGGCTCACTAAACTTAAGAACTTTCCATTTTATTTCTTTCTGATGTGGGCTAGATATCAATGAATGCAAGGAGCATTATGCTTGTCAATGTGATGATTGCTCCTGTAAGAACACTTGGGGAGGATTTGAGTGCAAGTGCAAAGGGGACCTCCTTTATATAAAGGAACAAGATGCTTGTATTGGTAAGATAAAAATTCATATTATAATGCCCACATATCACTTTTGTGAACATTTACAAAATAATTGATGAGATTTGTCAATTGAAGTCTCATGATTTGGTTTTCAAAGTTGATTATATTAATCTTACCACATTAAGTTTTAGCTGTCTACTTTATATGATGTACATTTTACATTCATAGGATTAGGGAGTTGTATCTTTGCTTCTTTTAGTGAGAGGTAGAGATCTCTTAGGCCTAAAACCATCTAATTTGTTGATTTAGAAATTGATTTTGTCAATCATGTTGGCAATGATTTGGGTTCAAGAGCACTGATAAATTGCACTATTTTCCCTAAATGTAACCAATAATTAGGGCTCACAGAAATCAATGCAGAATATCAATCAATCGTTTCTATCATGTTGGTTGGTTCATTTTTTTTATTGTAGGAATTGAAATCAGTCTATTGGCTTTGTCTCTCTTTTATTATCAATTTAATGATTTCCAAAACTAAATTATTGTTTCGATGTGAACCTACAAAGTGAGATATGATGTTCTGTAAATGGCGATCAGAATCCAGTGATTTCACCTATGCATCACATCCAATTTTCCCTTATTTCTCTTCTTGATATATTGGAAAGAATCTTTTTTCTTACAGAAACTAACCAAGTTACAATGTAACCAACTTGCTACTCTGCTTCTCAATAAATCAATATATTGAATTTGCCTTCTTTCATGAAATCTCAATACTTTAACATTATGACCTCAGTGAATAAACCTTCACTAATCCAGAAATATTGCAAATTTATAGTCTAAACAATTAAATGTTTGTTGTGACTGATTATCAGTGAGAAAGTCACAATTATTAGTGAGATTTTCATCTTTGTTCATTGTTTGAACAGAGAGAAAAGGGGCCAGATTTGGATGGTTCCTCACTTTCTTGGTCCTAGCAGTTGTGGTGGGTGCTGGTGTAGCCGGTTATGTATTCTACAAATACAGACTTCGAGTATGTCTAAATATGATTTCCTAATGGTTTTTTGCCCATTTTTTGTCAATCTTTTTCCCCAATTACACAAATAACTGCTTACTGAACATCCTTCTTTTCATTTTCAGTCTTACATGGACTCAGAGATCATGGCTATCATGTCACAGTACATGCCTCTTGACAGCCAGCATAATGAAGTTCCATCTGAAGCACAGCCTTTACGACATGGCTCATCAGTGTAAGGTAATCAATGGTTTCTGCCTTTATGAGCAATCTACTTTTGTGCTTCAACGTTCTCAAACTGACTTCATGACCTATTGCCAATTGCAGAAGCAAATGCTAAAATTATGACAAAATGGGATTCCACGACCAGCCTAGATTATTTTTATTCCTGGTTGGGAGATTTTCATAAACACATATAATAACAGATCTTATACAAACCAGTGAGGATCTCCTCCTCTACCATACCAAGCTTGCCAGAACTCCGTGAGTTTTATGTGTACAGACTTATTTTTCACAGGATTGTTTTTCTTTTTTCCACTTTGCAGATAAGAAAAGGTTGAGTTGTAAATGTAGGTTCAAAGAATATTAAAATCAGTGAAAATAAGAAAGCCGAGAGAATAATGAAAATAGTGTGTAAAAATCAGATGCTACTTTGGTCCAAGTATTTATGTTCCTATGACCAGATTTTACATGAAATACGTATGTTACCCCAAGTATGGAGGGCAATTTCCCTGGTCGGTAATCGGTATACTAAAATTAAGACAAGTGAAAAAACATCAAAAGTTTATCATTTATGTTGTGACCTGAAGTCCCACGTCGCTCTAGTGCCTCGTTGTGGTGCGGTTTAAATGGGGTAATAGGCTGTCATTTAGCACATTCATTTTTTTGCTTGAAGTTCAAGAATAAAATTGTAAGGTCTAGAAATATTAGATTATCAGCACAAACGCGATGGAGTGTGTGTTCTTGAGCTATTTAAGTCATTTGCAATTTGCAAACATCAATTGATTTTTAGGAATAAAATCGTTAGGGTGCAGCTAAAATAAACAATATTTACTATGTTATTTTTTCATTTACAATATTTATTAAAAAGTTAGGCTTTAGGAATAAAATCGTTAGGTCCAAAAGTGCCTGCAAATGTTAGGTCAGTATTTATTATAACATAAAATCGTGAAATCCGTGTAGACAAGTTAGGCTAGTATTTACTAAAACATAAAATTATGAAACCCAAAAATGCTGGATAGTTGTAGTGTTTAAAAGTGACAAAATAAACAATATTTACTAAGTTATTTTTTCATTTACAACTTTTATTAAAAAGTAGACAATATTTATTAAGCCATTTATAACATCTATTAAAGCTCAAAAATAAAACTGAGATCTAAAAGTGTTAGACAGTTAAAACAGATAAATTAGGCTTAAAAATACAAGGCAGATAAGTTAAGCTTAAAATTGTTAGAGTGAATAATATTTATTACAATATAAAATTGTAAGACTTAAAAGTGTTAGACAGTTAGAGCGTTCATAAGTGTCAGAATAAACAATATTTATTAAGTCATTTTTTTATTTATAGCATCTATTAAAAAGTAGACAATATTTACTAAGTCATTTATAGCATCTATTAAAGCTCAAGAATAAAATTGTGAGACCCAAAAGTGCTAGATAGCTAGAGCAGACAAGTTAGACCTAATTAAAAAGTAGATAAATTAGGCCTAAAAATGCAAGGTAGATAAATTAGGCTTAAAAGTGTCGAAATGAACAGTATTTACTATAATATAAAATTGTGAGACCTAAAAGTGTTAGACAATTAAAGCGTCTAAAAGTGCTAAAATAAACAACATTTATTAAGTCATTTTTTCATGTACAACATCTATTAAAAAGTAAACAATATTTACTTAGTCATTTATAATATTTATTAAAACTCAAAAATAAAATTGTGAGACTCAAAAGTGTTAGACAACTATAACAAACAAGTTAGGCCTAATTAAAAAGTAGACAAATTAAGCCTAAAAATGCAAGGCAGACAAGTTGGGCCTAAAAGTGTAGAGTGAATAGTATATACTACAACATAAAATTGTGAGACCAAAAAATGTTAGACAATTAGAGCATTTAAAAGTGCCAAAATAAATAATATCTACTAAGTTATTTTTTTCATTTACAACATCTATTAAAAAATAGATGACATTTATTAGTCATTTATAACATCTATTAAAGCTTAGGAATAAAACCGTGAGACCCAAAAGTGCTAGACAGGTAGAGCAAACAAGTTAGGCCTAAAGTGTTAGAATGGACAATATTTACTATAACATAAAATCGTGAGACCCAAAAGTGCTAGACAGTTAGAGCTTTCAAAAGTGCCAAAATAAACAATATTTACTAAGTCATTTTTTCATTTACAACATCTATTAAAAAGTAGACAATATTATAAGTCATTTACAATATTTATTAAAACTCAAAAATAAAACCGCGAGACCCAAAAGTGCTAGACAGCTAGAATAGATAAGTTAGGCCTAATTAAAAAGTAGACAAGTTAGGTCTAAAAATGCAAGGCAGACAAGTTAGGCCTAAAAGTGTTAGTGAACAATATTTACTACAACATAAAATCGTGAGACTCAAAAGTGCTAGACAATTAGAGCGTCCAAAAGTGCCAAAATAAATAATATTTATTAAATTATTTTTTCATTTACAACATTTATTAAAAAGTAGATAATATTTACTAAGTCATTTACAACATCTATTAAAATTTAGGAATAAAACCGTGAGACTCAAAAGTGTTAGACAGTTAAAGTAGACAAGTTAGACCTAAAAGTGTTAGAGCATTATTTATTAAGTCATTTATAACATAACATCGTGAGACCCAAAAGTACTAATCAATTAAAGCATACAATATTTACCAAAATTGAAGCTCAAGAATAAAATTGTTAAGCTCAAAAGTGTCAGAGTGGACAATATTTATTATGTCTTTTACAATATTTATTAAAGTTTATGAATAAAATCGTGAGATCCAAAAGTGTTAGATAACTAAAGCAGACAATATTTACCAATATTAAAACTTAAGAATAAAACTATTAAGCTTAAAAGTGTCAGAGTAAATAATATTTATTAAGTCATTTATAACATAAAATTGTGAGACCCAAAAGTACTAAACAACTAAAGCAAACAATAGTTACCAATATTAAAGCTCCAAAATAAATTCGTTATATTTACCAAATCATTATCAACATTCATTAAAGCATAAGAATAGAACCGTGACACTCAAAAGTACTAGACAGTTTGTTGACAGATATTTACCAAGACATTTACAACAACTTATAATCTTTGTTTATAGATATTTACTAACTCACTTACAACAACTTATAATCTTTGTCGTCTGTAAACGTAAAAAAATGTTAATCCTTGATTAAATTTAACAATAAGGTTCCTCATAATATTTTTGTGATCTTTTCGTGTTGCTTCATCATGACAAACTTCAAGGGGATACATTGGCATTCTCCAAAGTAATATCCTAAAATGCAATTATAGTTTAACTCGAGTGGTTCTTTGATAGAACTCTATCCAAATGGCGTCATCATGGCAAACTTTTGTAGAATAATCACAGTTCGTTGATGAATGGAAAAGGTAAATGGTTATATTGTGTTATAGTCCTTATGGAACTGAACTGTTATCGTTCTCATGCTTATAAAAGGGTTTGAAACGGGGTCGGGGTTGGACTTCGAGGGCTACAGGGCGGTGTTAGAATTGAAATTATGAAAGACCAAAAATATCAAAATCAAAAGATTGTAAGGGTGAAAGCTAATATTTATAGGGCATCATACTGTCAAAGTTGAAACTTTTAGGTGCCAACACTTATATTATTGTTTATAAAATTGAAAACTTACAGACGCCAAAGCAAAAATTTCTATTTTAGAGATAAAATTGTAAATAAATATTTATTTCTTTTTTTAAAAAATATTGGTGGGACCGGGGGCACAACCCTCTTGAGTTCTATTACAACTTCGCCTTTAGAGGGCTATCACAATCATAAGGTTTATCATGGTGCTATTCGGACGTTATATTTGAATTTGAATTTTGTTAAATATGTTACGTCTCAAATATCAAATTTTATGGAATTAGTGGAAACTCAAATTTGTGATTATTTATGTTAATTTTGGTGAATCATTTGTGATGGGCTAACTCGACCTAATATTTAAGTTAACAAGTAATTATTTTTAACTTGAAATTTAAAAAAATGTGAGCGAATATGTACTTGTGTTAGTTTAACGATAAAAGATTAATAGTATATCTATTTCTACTCTAGTAGAAATTTTAAGTGTAAATTCCGATAGAATAAATCTTGAATTCAAATGCACTACTTTACATAAAAGAAAAAAGAATGAGCCGGATATAACATTATTCAAAAAGCGGTTAATCATATTTTTTCAGTTGGATATGTATTGAGTTTGAGCAAAAGTTGGAAGTTTAATTTTCCTGTCTAATTTATCACTCCTCACTTTTTTAGTCGAAGAATGTGAGAGTTCCTGATGCATATTATTGGAAAAAAATAGAGAGCTATGCAAAAGAAAAAAAAAAGAAATAGAGAACATAAAAGGTTTTTTACTTGGCGAATGGAGAATACAGCTTACTTGCTCTACTCTGTCTAGTTGGCAATCATCTGATCTAACAAAGCTAACACCTTTTTCCTCGTTTCACCTTCACCATTCCAACAATCCTCAAAGCTTCGTCCAACTGCTTAGCCTCCCAAATTCTAGCCTCTTTCAACAAACTTCTAAACACCCTTTTCCTCAAACCATCCTTCACCGCCAAATTCATGCCCATCATGTCCCTCAAGAATCTCAGTCCTAAAATCGAATCCATACTTACAAAATGCATCAACCAAAATATCAAACACTTTTTTTCTTTCCATTTTACACTTAGAGTCAGACCTAAACATCCATTCATACACTTTCAACACCTCTTTAGACCTACCCTTTTTCAAATATGAGGAGATAATAATTGTAGTGATTAATGTGAGATGTGAATTTGCTTCTGGGGTTTGCTTAAGCTTGTTTAGAAGTGAAATGGGGCGAGCCAAGTCTGGTTGGAAGGTTAGAGAGTGAATGAGAATGAAGAAAGAGATTGATTTAGGAGAAGATTTTGTTGTTAAAGTTGTGAACATGAGGGTGATTACTGTGTTTATATTGTTTGTGGGACATAAACGCGGGATTTAGAGGTTGATTGTGATGATCTCTTGTTGGGTTAGCTGTGTTGTTGATAAGTTTCTGGGTTCTGGGTTTAAAGAAAATAATTGTTCAGTTATTGAAGATGAAGAATGAGAAGATAGAAAAATTGGTGGGATCGAGGGCACAATCCTCTTGGGTTCTATTACAACTTCGCCTTTGGAGGGATATCACAATCATAAGGTCTATCGTGGTGCGATCCAGACGTTATATTTGAATCTTGTTATATATGTTACGTCTCAAATATCAAATTTTATGGAATTAGTAGAAACTCAAATTTGTGATTATTAATGTTAATTTTGGCAGACAAGAAAGAGCAAACATAAAACAAAAGAGATTAAAGCAAGATTAAAAATTGATGAACAAGAAATTGTATAACAAGGAAGAGAGAGAAGGAAGTGATTTTGGGCATTCACCTTGTTTAATTTCTTTTATTTTTCTTGTTTTTATGGACTTGTTAATTATATCTTTTAATATTTGTTATGGTACTCTTAAATTCATCGTGGACTAACTTTATTTATCTAGGATTCAACTTTTAAATCTAATATATAGTTGAACTTATTTATCTTTCTTATTTGATGAACTCAATAAAGAAGAATTGTTCATTCTATCTTGTGTTTAAACTTTTTGTATATCTGGCCAATATTGATTGTTTGAGGAACTATAATGAACTTGATAAAAAAATTTATATATTTAGCCTAAGGTATTTTGATATATGATCATAGGATAGCTACTATAAGTTTCATATAGGATAGAAATATACTTATATAACATATATGACATTAGTAGATCTGTTCTTAATAAGTTTCATACTATTCTAATTACTATAGATATATTGATAATTATTAAGATAAAATATAATTATTTGACTATCGACAGAGGCTTATAATGATAAGAGAGTTTTAAACAACAATTTATTATTGAAGATTTAAATAAGAGAATAATAGGTTCACTGAAGTATTAGAGAATAATTTGTAACCCTTGGTTTTCTTTAACTTGGGGAATTCATATCTTTACTAGTTTATTACTTGAAATTGGGATAATTTTAGTATAGTTAGATAAATTAGATTACTTAACTCTAGGTTTTATTTGAAAAAAAGTTAAGTAGGATTAATTTTAGTAATTGATAAAAAGAATAGATTATAGAAGTCTCTGTGAGAACGATATATGATCTATCATTATACTATTTGATACGATAGCATGCATTTACGCTTGGTTAGAAATCACATATGAACCATCCTTAATAAAGCCTAATAAGAGGTATTCTTAAGCTGGCTCATAGTCTTTAATCTTTTGTAGAGGAGTTCTCGACATTAGGTACCCTTTTCGGACAAGCCAACTATCTTAGTTGCACACTAGTAATCTAAAATAGGCTTACCATTGAGAATCACAGGTTTCAATATTGCTTCTACAATTATAACCCCTATGATCTTGATATGAGTCCTATCAGGATAAGAAATGTGTATTCTTGTTTTGGTAAAATTTTAATGAAAAAATCTAATAAGGGATAGTCTTAATGCTTTCTAATTATAATGAAATTCTATAACTACAAGGAGAACTCATATTACATCCTTATAAATAGGGTCCAAATTGTTGAGCTAAGGGAGATTATTTTCGACTCTACATAAACCTTTTTCTTTCTTTGTCCTTTGTTTTAGCCTTTCATTTTTTTTTACTTTTGCTGACTTAGGTATCAGAGTGTCATCGTAAAAAAACCTTTGATAAGGCTTAACTTATTTTGGTTATAAGATTCTTGTCAAGCCTAACACTCTTGGAACGAACTAGATTAACATAGTCTTCACGAAGCTTAGTTGTTGTTCCTAAAAGAAACAAATTTAACTCATTGATTTGGAGTTGCCCAAATTTTTGGGTCAATAGTTTGGCATCGTCTATGGGAATAGGATGAAAAGTCATCAGATACAAGAACAAAAAATCATGTAAAATACACATTCAAAAACAGTGGTTACCTATTCCATGGCTACTTAGAGTGGTGAGTAGTACTTGTTAGTTGATGAGAATCTCATATTGTAGAATTAGGAACAATTTATAGAAGTATGAAATGGTAATAAACTATGTCAAGATGAAGAATCTCTATCTTGGAGAGAAATACTAGAAGAGAAGTTGAGAAAATCACAAGAAAAAATGAATAAGTTAAAAGGCTTGTTGGTGGAAGTACCAAAAAAGCATAAGAATTTAGAAGAACGACAAAAGCCTCTATAGATCACTTAGCTGCAACATGACCAGATGAACCTGATAAGCATCCTTTCAACTTCCAGATCAACAAGTTATATTTATTTCTTCTAGAAAAAATAAATGACAAAGTGGTTAGGCTTCGTAAAGACTATGTTAAACTGGTTTGCTCTAATTGTGTTAGGCTTGATGATCATGCAATCAAAAATAGGTTAGGCTATGGTAGAGGTTTTTCTGGTGAAGACACTTTGATACTTAAATCAATAAAGACTAGAAAAATGGTAAAAAGAATTGAAAGGCAATAAGAATGGATAATGAAAGAAAAAGGCTTATTTTAAAGTCAAAAGAATCTCACCTTAGCTCAACAATTTAGACTCTATTTATAGGACTGCAATATAAGTTCTCCTTATAATCATAGAATGTTTAAAATTTTAAAAGTATCAAGACTTTTCCTTCTTAAATTCATCTACTAGAGCTTTACTAAAATAAAGATGGACCTTTCTTGTCCTTGTAGGACTTCTATCTATATTATAGAGGTTGTATTTGTAGAAACAAATCTCAAATCTCATAATTTTTTGTAGTAAGTTTGTTTTAGATCATTAGTGTGCAACCAAGAAGGGTACTTAATACTAAGGACACCTATTATCGCAAACTCTTTTTGAAGAGATTGAGGATTGTAAGCTAGCTTGAGGACATCTCTTATTGGGCTTCATTGATGATGGTAGAGCCAACCAATGTATTCGTAAAGAGTTTGGGTTTGCACTTTATAAGCTGGAATCTAGAGGGAAACAAAGGTCACTCATATTTCAGTATTGATTTGTCAAGACTGTAAATTTTATAATTATAGTCCCTGGTTCAACTAGTCTTTTGGAGTGCCTTGGAAATATGAGGATGATGAGAGTCCTCAATTTGACAACCTGTCAAGGTGTTCTTGTTCAGATATCGAGTCCTCGTAGGAAGGTTAGTGTGCTAATTAGTGATATATTCTTTATTAATAGGTCTCGGGCTCGTCTAACACGACTATTTCATCATAATAGTGATGGGATGGATATTTTAAAGTTAGCACCCAAAGTTATTTAATGTTGGTTGCTTTTCGAGAAATATGTGTTAACAGGAGATTAATTGAATGGATGCATCTTTTTAAAATTTGTGATAATGTGGTCTCATCTTGGAGCATCAGTATTGATCGAACGGTTAGGGTGTGTTTTTTTACTAGGACTTAAGATTTTTTATTATGAGATCAAGTCCGTGTTTTCCAAAAATACGCTATTAGGCTTCATATAAATGTTTTCTATGCAAAGTGCATTTTTTAGGAGTTTGTTCAAGGAAAAATGTCTTGGTGAATTTACTTTTGGGCTTAAATCAGTCACACAAAATGTGAGTTTTTTCAGTGATATGTCCTCATTTTCTTTTGGCTTACGTCAATCACCCAAAGTGCTGTATTTCAAGGAGTTTATTTTGGGATACATTCGTATTTTATTTCAGGCTTACGTTAATCACCCAAAATACATCCTTTCAAGGCATTTTTTTTCAAGCATACATCCTCATTTACTTTTGGGCTTAGATCATCCACTTAAAATGAATCATTTTGAGGAGTTATTCATGAATACTTCCTCATTTAAATTTAGGCTTATGTCAATCACCTAAATTGCATCGTTTCGAAGATTTTTTTTAGGGATACATACTTATTTGCTTTTGGTCTTATGTCAATCATCCAAAACATATCGTTTTAAGAATTTTATTCAGGGATGCATTTGATGTATGCTATAATAGCTTAGCGCAAGTGCACGCTATCGTATCAAATAGTATCAGAGTTAAGTCTAGAATATCAATCCCTCAGAGACTATTGCATCTATTTCTTAAGTTAATTACTAAAATTATCCTATTTACCTTTATCAAAAAAATTTTAAAGATGGATTTTAATTAACTCTATTACTGCTATCAAATTAAACCTAAACAAATATCAAAAGCACTCAAAGATTGAATTCACTAGTTGAGAGGTAATCTAAGGTTTCGACGTATCCCCTAATATTTTATTGAATTTCTTAACCCATCAGTTACTCCCTTATTACTAATTGATTGGCTAGACATTAATTTTATCACAAGCCTCTATCGATGGACGAATGATAATATCACACCCTAACAATTACCTATATGTCTATGGTAATCTGAATAAGATGTAACTCATTAAGCACAAGTCTAAATCAAACCATACATGCCATCTAAGTATATATCTATTCTAGATGGAACTTATAGATGTTACCTTATGATCATGTTATTAGGGTCGGTACTTACGTGCCATCCCTGAATGTACATATACTTGTGTATTTATATAAATGTACATTCCCGTTAAATCGCTAATACCTATTTATATGGTATTATGCATGCAACGTTACAGATATTATAGATTTGAAGGAGTTCAGATCAGATCTAAAGGAGTTTAGATAAGGGCTCATAGTCAGCCACGCTGAGAGATATAAATGCTAAATGTTAGCACAGTTAAGTATTAGCTGGTTATAATACTCAGCAGATTTAAGAGTTGGAGCCTTGTCTGTAATGTGACATAGGCCTGAAAATATACTAGTAACTGCATAGTTATAAGAGTTGCGATCGGGTGCCAGGAAATGCAAGTTGCGCAAGTATATTCTCGAATAATTGTCCTTGACCTATTTCTGCCGATGCGGGTTTGTCAGTGGATACCTTTATATATAGATCATCATATGTCGTACTTATAGGGTATAGATGGTCGTTCTTAGTCGACCGTGAGCTTGGAGCTTGTATTGATATATGGGCATCCAGTTAGGGCTGGATATGGGATAGACTTACGAGGGCCTCTAATAGACACCCAATGTAAGCCGTCAACGGAGGGTCCTAGTTGAGTAGTATTCGTGGTCCTTTGACCTGAGTACCACGGTGGGCTTGTAAGTGATCCACCATACTTTGGTTCTATGCATGTCACATACCTTTCATAGTATGGCCACTGGGTATGGTCCGATGCTTATGGAGTCCAGTGCGTACAGATTTAGGATCCGTCAGCTCCCATATAGAGTTTGATATCTAGATGCTTCGAGAATATATTTCAGAAAGTCTAGTGGCTACAAGCAATCATCCTGAGGAAGAGTTCTGCCAGGGTCGAACAATATGGCAATAGAGTTTGCGCATATTATTCAGTGAGATACAAGTTTGGAGATAAGACATGGATGAGCACTGGGAATTTGACGGTGATAATCTATATTCCCGCATATCTAGGATCTCATGACGAAAGGACTATACATATGCGTTGTAACCTCAACTTGTATGGTTCAACGAGCTAATTTGTAATATCTGTGACGTGTGTGTGGGGCATTACTCATGGACTAATGGAATAGTTTCATTTGACGAATCGGGTGTAGGACCTAGGGAGTCCTGTGATATGGAGTGTACTCGTTGTGCATTGGGGCAGCGTGCCAGATTAAATTGTTTAATCCAGCAATATTCAGTAATTCTACGGGAATGCGGGCGTGTCTGTATTTAAGTGTTAAATATAATAATTAGTTAATAATTGTTATTTACTAATTGTATAATGACACGTAGCGTATTGTGGACCCTCAGTTGAGTTTACCCAAGTATGAGATTTGGTGGGATCCACTAAGGGGTAAACTTGATAACTATTTATGAAGGGTAAAATGGTAATTTCTCATTTTAATTATTTAATTGTTAAATAATTAAATATCTCTCTTTTTATATTATTTAATATATTTTTATATTATATATATATATATATATATATATATATATATATATATATATATATATATAAAGAGAGAGAGGAGGGGGTGTGAATTTGGCCATTTGGCCGAATGAAGAGGAGGAGAGAAATGGAGGAGGAGGAGAAGAAGAAGAAAAAAGAAGAAGAAAAAGAAAAAAAAAGGAAAAAATGAAATTGTTTTATTTTTCTCTATCGTATCATAGAAGCAATTGAGAATTGCTTCAGTCTCCATTTCTTGTTCTTTTGGAGAAAAAGATATAAACACACTCCCGACCATTTTTGGGATTAAGAGTTAATCCCGGGTTGAATATTGGGTTGCTGTTCTAGCTCACCAAGCTCACCAAGTGGGTGACTAGAACTGCTCACCAAGCTCACCAAGTGGGTGACTAGAATTGCATACGAGTTGGTCTCCAATAGACTCCAGAAAAATACGTGTATAATGTTACACATTGAGTTGAGTTCTCAAACTTCATAATATATTAATGTGATTAATATATTTATTTATTGTATTTATTACATGTTTCACGCTTCCGTTGAATTTAAATTCGTATATGATACATATTTAGGCAATAGACACAATTGTCCATGCATACACCCACGTGCCTTAGATCCGCCAACACATGTATCAATCTACCATAGGCTAAACACATGAATCCTTTTTGTCAAAGTCATTAGGTTCCTTAAATAATCAAAATAGTGATAAAGTATGATGAAAGTATTAAGAACAGATGGATTTAATCAATTATGCTGTATTAAGTTTATAACTAAGAGTTTATAAGATTCAACTACATACTAAGTTCAAGAATGTTTAACCCTAGATCAATAGAGTTTAGCTCATGATTAGAACAAGAGTATCAAAGCAAGAATACAAAAACATCATGAACAAGATCATCTCAAACAGTGAAGAAACAAAATAACACAAGTAACGCTCTGCGTTATTCTCCTTCTTCTCGACTTGAATGTTCAAGAACTTGTTCTTCAATCTTCAATAAATTTACTTGATCTCTTCAATTGAACGTGAATCTGTTGTCTCTATTTTTTTCTTCTGCGCCTTGCCTTCTAAAATATGCTTTTTTTTTTATGTCTTTTGAAACCCTAATGTCACGCCCCAGACCCAAAAGATCCGACACACGACATCACTTACATTCATTCACTGCATGTGCACTCATAAATAATATTACACAAAAGTTTCAACTTTCATTCAATACAGGAATCCTTAGCAAGTTGCTAGTAAGTTCAACACTAAAATCAACCCATAACCTAACATATAAATATAAAATTCTCTTGACAATATTTAAACATTCATTTCAATTTCTTTCAAAATTATAGCAATTGAATTATGACTGAGACAATTATTAAACCAGAGATACGCAGAGTTTTCTCAGAGATTAACATTCTACTATGTCACCAGTAGCAACTTTGTTACCGGGAGCCCAGAATATATCCATTGCAAATTCTTACTTAAAATCATCCAATAACCACACTTTATAAAACTTAAATCAAATCCAATTCACACACAATGAAATAATACATAAGTATTTATTCAATAGGGACAAATCAAATATCATATCCCACGTGTCCCCAAATGAAACACTCGGTAACCTAGCAACTTAGGGAACCCAAGAAACAGCAGAAGCCTTGTCAAATCCGCTAAGCACACATGCACCTTATTTACCTGAAATCACCATAAACTATAATGAGTATAAAACTCAGTAAGCATACTAGTTTTTCATATATCAAATACAAATACATATATGTACACAATGCATATGTATGATATGCTGTGATCAATCAAAATCATAATCTTATCAAATCACATATCATGTAAGCGCTTACACATTCTTTCAAAACACATAATAGGAATACCATCACTCAACTAATACTTAGTAGGACTTACATATCACATATCACATAATGAGCCAAATGTCACTCGTAGGTGACATACCGTATGAGAGAAATAGTACAAGTGAGGCCTTTATATTACATATATATAATGCTCATGCCCGAAAGTAAAAGCCAAACCCTCACCCTGATCATCGGTGAGTCCTCTCACATGCACCAATACGCCACCACACGAATGTGATGACTCACTCTTCCTTTAGGTACCAATAGGATCCTCCCTACATACGGAACACATAACATATACCAATCCCGAAGGAAATGCCACACATAAAGGCTCCACAAATCACATAAAATGCCTACTAAGCTAACAGTGAGTTCAAGTACCCTTAAAACACAAAATATTTCTCATGGACATATTACACTTCAAAAGCTCTCTTTGTTAAACACATTTCACTTTGAAAGCTCACTTTCAAAAAAATATATGTATGTCATGTATGTCCATGCTCACATTCATAAATACATATCTTCACATTTCATATCAAAATATACTTTGACATAACATAAACATATTCCTAACCACATTTACAAGATCATACAAAATAATTACTACGTTTATTGTGATTTCAGTAAAAAGTCTAGTATATTTACCTCTTAACACTTTCAGCTACAAGGCTTAAATATCCTTAACCTATCAATGGAGATTAATCCTTTCATAAGCCTCACAATTCACACAAAATAATTTAAATAGCTTACAAAATTATACTTATTGCACTTATTACATCAAATTGATCTAATTACTTAGTTTATCAAAACCTATCATTTTGACCACTTACATTTAACAAATTTTTTTTATATATCAAATGATGTCCAATTACTCCAAAATCAGAATATACCATTCTTGACTCATATATCCTTCTTAGATATGAATATTATATCAAAATTCCTACACAATCTATTCTACACATACCATCGAATCCAAACTACTAACCTGACAAGATCAAGATACTTACTGAATAGTATTCAATCTCCCAATTTTATAACATCATATACTAACTCAAAAATTATAAAAATATCACATAATTACTCTTAACATATATCTCAGTCCATGATAAATATTTTACTTTCAAATCACTGCCAAAAGTATTTTAAAAATATTTTATTCCATAGCTTTAAAAATCTGTTAATTAAATACTGCAATGAGTTGATACATTCTAGAAAATCATAACACTTCAACCACATTGATCTAAATTCTCAATTCCGAGTATATCACATTAGACATATAAACTTATCATATTCCATAAATTCATAATTTTTGAAGATTATTCAATAGGTCAAAAATTATTTTCCACTGTAACATATTGTTTACACAGGAAATTTTCAGAATTTCAGGGTCATTTTGTTAAATTCACTAAAAATTTAATTTCCAAAATTTTTAATCGATTCAAAGTTTTAGATGATCCTAAACATGTCTAATTTCATATAATCAAAATTCAAAATCAGAATCGAATCACAATAATTTATAAAATTCCTAGATCAAGAGGCTATCCAGTAGAAATTTCACAATTCATCATGATTTATCAAGCTATTTTATAGATCATTATTAATTCTCATAAGATCTTACGAAATACACAATAAATCCTCAATTATACATATTTCCAGAAATCAAAACTTAAAGGAATTAACTTAATTAATACCAATAAATTGAGAAATAGGTATGATATACCTCTTGAAATTCAAAATTTCAATTTCTTCTTCTTTTTCTTCTTCTTCTCCTCTTTCTCTCCTCTCCATTTCTCTCTTCTCTCTCTCTAAAAGAGGTAGCTCGACCAAAATGAGAGAATTAGGGTTTTAAAAGTGTATTTTTATACTAAGTGGCTAATTTTTGATATTTACAAATTTACCCCCAAAACTTTTAAAGTATTATAATTTGGTCCCTAAAATAAATCTAAAGTCTTGCAATTAAACCCAATGCTAATAGTATGACCTTAACCTATACAAACACTACTAATAACAATATATAAATCAAGTATCACCAACATACAAATAAAATACGTATATTTATACATATATAAATACTTATTCTTACCAGTCGTGGATACTGATTACTACATATATAACTAAGTTTTGGGCAAGAGATCTAAAATACGTACTCACCAAGTTTAGGGCTCAAAGTTTCCACTATTTCATTTAAAATTTTGAGTCTAATTTTAGTCCCAAGTATATTTTTAGGTATATAATAACCCCTAAGTCACCAATTTTTGGTTGAAATCACTAAATTTTGGAATAAACTGGTAAATTTTTGGTTTAAGGATCTACAATATGTACCCACTAAGTATAAGATCTAAAGTTCTAACTCTTGTATTTAAATTCTTAACTTTTTTATTTTTAATCCCAAGTATATATATATATATATATATATCAATACTATCCCAAGACATCAAATTTTATATAGAAATTATCAAGTATTTATGTATAATCACCAAATTGTGGTTTAAGAATCTAAAAATGTACTCACCAAATTTAAGATTCAAAGTCCCCAATCTTCCACTTAAAGTCCCGATTTTTATTCTTGTAGTTAGTTGCTTATTACATAAAATTTGTAGCGTAAAACATTTAGAAAATTCTATTTAGAATTAGAATAATGAAAATGCCCAAACTAGTTCTGTAAAAAAAAAAAAATTGTTATCTATATTGCAAAGTAGAATATATTGATTATGGATAAAGTAATGAAAAACTTATAGGTTGGTTGGAGTGGTCAATATTATCATTTGTTCACTACAAAGAAACATGATTTTTAGTAGCTTTATATAGTAGCATTTACTACAAGAAATTTTATTTTCAAATGATGTTAATTGTATCAACAACAATTATTTTCTTAGGTGAAAAATATTTTTAACAACAAAATATAAATGTTATATTTTTGTAGGAAAAAACTTAATTTTGTCGTTAAATCTTATACAAACCATTATTAAATATTATATTTTTATGCAACTAATTGCATTGTGCATATATAAATATAAAATCAACAACGATCTTAATGAAAATCATATCTGGTTGCAAAAACAAATTAATAATTTTTGCGTGTTATTTGTTGCAACAAAACCATATCTTGTTGCAAATATTGTAAACAAACAAATTCTCATTTAATATAATTCATGTCAAACCAAATTTCATTGAAAATTGGACATTTTCAGGTGATGAATTAGAATATTCATTGTAAAAGAATCAAAGTTAGTACAATCTCCTACAAGCATATTTAGCAACTAAACACTACGTTGCAAAATATTATATATATAAGAATTTTACTTTCCTCTAAAGTGAGCTTTTAGAAAGCTTGAACTCAATCTTATAGATCTAAGATTTTTTTGACATAGCCACTTATGCCTACTAGAAGGGCTGATGGTTCTTTATCTCTGTTATCCCTATCTCTTACAAGAATGACTTAACACAACAATTCATCAAAGCTTAGAGTACGCGATTAGAGTCAATTTGACTACTTTCACTTCAATGTTCAGGGATCGAACTTACCATAAGCCTTGCAAACTTTATCCCCCAATCCAATTAAGATCAATATAAAAATCTAATAACATGTTGTATAGTTGAAGAATAATTTTGAACTGTCTACGTGGACTATAATAGACTAACATGTGACTTATTGATAATAAGATTGAGTCCTACACTAGACTGACTAGTGAAAATAAAAAGAAGGTTGTGCTTAGCAAAGACCTAAACCAATCAAGACTTTCCATTTAGATTATGGAGATATTCCAGGCTAGGTCCACTTGAAGGGCGAGCTAAACAAAATAGTTTATCAGTCCACATTATTATTGAGCTCCACACTTACCACATCAGTTTATAGAAACCATATAAGATGAAAGCTAGCAAGAGAAGAAATAAAAAGGCATAGCCTTGTAGATCACTCAGTAAGCGACCACAGATAGTTCTCATTTACTGTAGATGGTATTGCAAAAGCTAACCATCCACTTCAACACCTCATTAAAGATAATATCATTTAGATAACCAATAAGGGACTTATCTTGAAGTGTCACGTTATGCTGCCTTATCCATAAAAGAGATATATTATGGCAGAATTGCCGAGTGGCAATGAGTGAAGCTGCATTGTCACTAATATCCATTACTCATGTGACATGTGTCAAAACTACTTTTAATAATGACACTTGCTGAGCAGGATATGTTTTAGTATGAAAGAAATATTCTCACCCTATTTCCCTAAGGATAAAACCTAGCCTTAAAGATGTTATACTCTTTTCTCCACTAAAAAGTCTTCAAGTAACTCAATGAGCTCACATTAATGTTTACTGAGGGTTTTTGGCTTGAAAGACATCATGAAATAGAGGGTATTCATTATAATCTATTTGAGAGGGATCTTTTTTTGTTATTGATTAATAAAAGAAGCCAAAATCTTGATTCATCGAGGATATAAGTAATTGTCGACCTATAAATTTTTTTGTATCATGTGTTTGATTCTTGCTTTTTGTTTCTCTTTTTGATCATTTCAAATTCTGCATTCTTAATTACTTGTGTGTAAAAATTTCAATAATACCCTTATAGTTGTTTAGTCTCTTAATCTTAAAAATGATCCATTTCGTTTCAAGGAAGATGATAAGAAAATACTCGGTTCAGAAGTACCATATCCAAGTGCAATTGGTGTTTTATCTAATCCGATGCACCAGATCAGAAGTAGCTTTTGTAGTAAACTTATTAGCAAGATTTAGTTTTACTCCAACTCAATGTCATTGAAATGGTTTCAAACATATATTTTGTTACTTTTGTGAAACGATAGATATAAGGCTATTTTATTCTAATAAATCTATAAAAAAAAAATTAGGTTTAACTAGTTACACAGATACTCGGTACTTATTTGATCCTTATAAAGCTCGCTGACAAACGAATATGTTTTTACTTACAAAAATCTCATGACGATCCACAAAGCAAACTTATGTTGCCACCTCCTTTAATCAATCTCAGATTCTTAAACTACATAAAGCAAGCAGATAATGTATATGATTTTGATCTATTATTCATCACATTTAGAGTACATACATTAAAATATTTCAACTATAATACATTAAAATAATATTATTTGTATTATTTAAGATTAAGGCGGATGAATCAAATGAGATAGAATCAAAAATATTTCTCTAAAATTCTTCTACACTCGTGTGTTGTAATAAAGTAAGAATATTGATATTAAACAAATATATTCTACTAATAATTTTACAAATTTAATAATCAAATCTCTGCCAATGTTAATTTTTTAAAAATTGGTGGACAAAATTAACATATGTAAACTCAACAAATTAATAAACAAATGGATGTTACCATGAGATGAACATTTATATATATATGTGCCTCTTATAATAAAACATACATTTCAATATTCAATATTTCTTAAAAGTGTCATAATACTTTTTAAAGAGGTTATATTATTGAATTATCTCTAATTTTTACCTTTTATATTATTTATTTATAACAAACTCAACCATTTAACATTCAATTTTCCTTGCACAGAGGAGCTTAGTCAAAGTGAAAAATCTCCTTATAAGTGCACCCCTCAACCAAAAGTTAGAGTTCAAATCTCCCCTATCTTATATTGTAATAGTTGTAGAATATACAAAATAAAACCAAAAAAAAAAAAAAAATTCAATTTTCCTTTCTTTATCTTCGAAAAGAAAAAAAAACTACCGAGTGGTCGGGGCGCCAGATGGTATCCTAAAACTTGAAATTATTTATCGTATAAGCTAATCTTGAAACTCCTTTAACTGTAACAACTACCAAATGTCTTCCTTTACACAGTCTCTCACTCTTCTCTCTTCCCTCCAAACCCACCAACCACCCGTCACCACCGCCACTCCTTTGCCGCAACCCGGTTCGCAAACACGCACTAAGGACTCATGGATTGAGTCCATTCGCTCCAAAACCCGCTCCAATCAATTTCGTGAAGCTATTTTGTCCTATATTGACATGACTTGTTCAGATATTACACCTGATAACTTTGCTTTCCCAGCGGTCTTGAAAGCCGCGGCGAGCCTTCAGGACTTGAGTTTAGGTAAACAGATTCACGCCCATGTTATCAAATATGGGTATGGATGTTCAGTGACTGTGGCAAATACCCTTGTGAATATGTATAGTAAATGCGGTTGTGATATGTGGGATGTGTCTAAGGTGTTTGATAGAATTACTGAGAGAGACCAAGTTTCTTGGAATTCAATGATTGCTGCCTTGTGTCGGTATGAGAAATGGGAGCTAGCGTTAGAAGCATTTAGGTTGATGTTATATGATAATGTGGAGCCTAGTTCCTTTACTTTGGTGAGCATGGCGCTCGCTTGTTCGAATTTGAGTAAGCGTGAGGGTTTGAGGCTGGGGAAGCAAGTACATGGGTATAGTTTAAGAGTTAGTGATTGGAAAACATTTACTATCAATGCTTTGATGGCAATGTATGCAAAATTAGGTAGAGTTGATGATGCAGAAGCTTTATTTGAGTTGTTTGAAGATCGTGATTTGGTTTCATGGAACACTTTGATAAGCTCATTATCTCAGAACAACAAGTTTTTAGAAGCATTGACGTTCTTCCGCTTTATGGCCCTTAAAGGGATTAAACCTGATGGGGTAACAATTTCAAGTGTACTCCCCGCTTGCTCACACTTAGAGATGTTAGATGCTGGCAAGGAAATTCATGCATATGCATTGAGAAATGATATTTTAATTGGCAACTCTTTTGTGGCTAGTGCTTTGGTTGACATGTATTGTAATTGTAGGGAGGTAGAAAGTGGGCGTCGAGTTTTTGATGGCATTTTGGATAGGAAAATTGCACTTTGGAATGCTATGATTACTGGTTATGCACAAAATGAGTACGATGAGGAGGCATTAATGTTTTTTATTCAAATGGAAGAAGTTGCAGGGCTTTGCGCAAATGCCACCACAATGGCAAGTGTTGTGCCTGCTTGTGTGCGTAGCGAAGCATTTCCCAGTAAAGAAGGAATCCATGGGTATGTTATAAAGCTGGGTTTGGAGAATAACAGGTATGTGCAAAATGCACTTATGGACATGTATTCTAGGATGGGGAGGATAGATATTTCAAAAACCATATTTGATAGCATGGACATTAGAGATACAGTTTCCTGGAACACAATGATCACTGGTTATACTATTTGTGGACGACATGATGATGCACTTCTGCTGCTGCATAAGATGCAAAGAATGGCAAAAGAAAAGAACAGGAATGATGATGATCATGTGGATGAGACAGGACTTCATTTGAAACCAAATTCAATAACCCTCATGACTGTTTTACCTGGTTGTGCAGTGATGTCAGCTCTAGCAAAAGGGAAAGAGATCCATGCTTATGCCATTAGAAACTTGTTGGCTACAGATGTTGCAGTTGGAAGTGCATTAGTTGACATGTATGCAAAATGTGGTTGCTTGAACTTATCTAGACAAGTTTTTGACCAGATGCTTGTCAGAAATGTGATCACCTGGAATGTTATTATCATGGCTCATGGGATGCATGGAAAAGGAGAGGAAGCCTTAGAATTGTTAAACAATATGATGGCAGAAGAAGCTAGGGGTGGAGAAGTTAAGCCTAATGAAGTGACTTTTATTGCAATATTTGCAGCATGTAGTCATTCGAGGATGGTAGATGAAGGTATAAACTTGTTCTACAGAATGATGGATGACTATGATGTTGAACCTTCACCAGATCATTATGCTTGTGTTGTGGACTTGCTTGGTCGAGCAGGTAAAGTGGAGGAAGCATATCAACTCATCAGTACAATGCCTCCTGAGTTTGACAAAGCTGGTGCCTGGAGTAGCTTGCTTGGTGCTTGTAGGATTCACCAGAATGTAGAAATTGGGGAAATTGCTGCTCAGAATCTCTTTGTCTTGGAACCAGATGTGGCAAGCCACTATGTTCTGCTTTCTAACATTTACTCATCTGCCCAACTCTGGGACAAGGCAACAGATATACGAATAAAGATGAAGGAAATGGGAGTAAGAAAAGAACCAGGGTGCAGTTGGATTGAATTTGGTGATGAGATTCACAGGTTTATAGCTGGGGGTGGATTACATCCTCAAAGTGAGCAGCTCCATGATTTCCTTGAAAAATTTTCTGAAAGAATGAGAAAGGAGGGCTATGTGCCTGATACTTCTTGTGTACTTCACAATGTTGACGAGGAGGAGAAAGAAACATTACTTTGTGGACACAGTGAGAAATTGGCAATAGCTTTTGGTATCCTCAGTACCCCTCCTGGAACTACCATTAGAGTTGCCAAGAACCTCAGAGTTTGCAAAGATTGTCATCAGGCTACTAAGTTCATTTCAAAGATAGAAGGCAGAGAAATCATCCTGAGAGATGTGAAGAGGTTCCATCATTTTAGAAATGGAACTTGTTCCTGTGGGGATTATTGGTAAAAGAGGTGATTAATTTTGGTTACTCTTGCAAGAAGTGACAACTTTTGTTGAGACTCCTGTACCATCTACAACTGTATGAAATCCTATGCTCTCGATTCCAACATTTGTTGTACTAATGAAATGTAGCAAATATGATTCTGACAATTCAAACATGGTTTCAAGCTGTGTATAAAGAAAGAGAAATAATATAATGCAAAACATGTACCTATCCAATTCTTTTTAACTGCTCTCCTTTTTCTCATATATTCCCATGCAAGACAATGTCACCTTCCTTCAATGTTCATGACACAATGAATGTGCATTTAGCCAATGATTAATTATGAAACATCTAAAAACAAAACTGTTCTACCTGCCTCATAAAACACTCTTTTCACGTCTTGATTGACCTAAAACATTTCCAAAAGACCTAAAATCACCTTAGTATGTTTCCAATGAGTGAACAAACAAACAAATCAACTAGTTAAAAAGTACCCACTTCCAGTGTTACATAGTTGAGTTGGTGATTATGACCTTTTCTCTCCAGTTGCAGTAGCAAATTCTCCTCTCTTGCACTGCTCCTCTTTGAAATTTCAAGCAATGGGCCAGAGGCAGAGCAGTGTCTATCTCTCACCTGTAAGCCCCTCTCGGCTGGTATCTTGTTTGTACTATCAAAAGAAATTAAATTGTACAACAAAATCATGAAAGTTGAGGGAGCAACTAGATGAGCTTTAGAAAGAATTCATTGTTGAAATAAAAGATGTCAGTTTATTTTGTTGGGTCAGACCTTTCTAGTGAAATACAGAAATAAGAAAAAGTAAGGACGCATATTATGTATCACAATAATGATTTCACAGCACTATCTCCAGAAAGATAAATATGGATGCAGTTATATGATGCTTAGACCCGGAAAGTCTAATAGACAGGAACAAAATGAAAATAAGAAGTGGAAGGGTTGAAGAGAAATATCTCTGGAAGACCAGGACATCTTTAGGCCTTCAACTGCCAGAATATATAGCACTCCAATTACCCACGTTGCTACATAATGTACCTGCCCATATAATATGCTTTGAAACTTTTGTTCTCTTAACGTGTGTACATATGGCAACAATTCACTGGAAAAGTGCATATTAATTCTCCTTGCATTTGGAGAAACAGATTGGGGGTGGCTGCACATGGGCACTTAGCAATTCTTATCAGCTCAAGGGAAAACAGTTGTAAAAGACAAACATCTGACTTTGACAAACATGTCCATTCATTTAAGAATTCTAATATGTTACCAATAGCTGGCTAGAAAAGGAAAAAGTCATAAAATTATATCAGAATTTTAAAAAGCTGGAAAAAAGATCCAACTACAGCTGACATTTTCTTTGATCAAAATTATTTGTGATCTGATTCCAAGGAATTTCAGAGATACAGTTTCTATTTGCTGCGTTTGGCAGCACGCTTCCCTTGGCCTTTCTTGGGCGGTCCCTTTCCACGACGTTTCAACATTTCAAGCTTGGACAAACGCCTGCCAAAGCACAAAATACCACAATGTGTCACATCTTGAAAACCACACGGGTTACTATATGTATTAGGGCTGATGTAATGCAATCAATGCAATCACTTAAAAAAGAATTACATCCAATTTTCAGCAGGCAACATTTACAATTTGCATGTTGCAAATACTGTGGACATAATGTCCTAGACCAATATATATCTTTCAATGCAAACACAATGTTTAATAATCTCCTCACATGTAAATGGTTCTTAGTTTCTAATCAAATTAAAGACATTAACGCAAGCAATAGCCTCATTTTGTTTATTTTTGAATCAAACAATTGGTAAGCTAAATATAATTTGTTCCAGGCAGCATTGGAGTGGGCAGATGAGAAAGGGATATTGATATCCATACATAAGATTTGTGAAGTAAATATAACATCCTGATGGATAACTAAAACATCTTCAATTCAAAAAACCCATTATTTTCTTACGCTTATCCTAGTTTTATTTCAACTATAGGATCCTTCTGAAACAAATTAATTTCACCAACTCAATAAGAACTAATGCATACCCCAACAACAAACCAAATTGAGCAAACAAACAGAAAATATGTAGTGGGTTTGACGGGATTACTCTTGTTCTTGGCGGGCCATAACAAGAGGGTCATCTTTCTTGATGTCATATGGGTACCACTCAGCAACCTTATCACCAATGAGCTTCTTGCGTAAAATCTTGTGGGGTGATCTCTGGCCTGTGGGATTAAGTACATGCCCAAATATCCTCGCCCTCGCCTCATTCAGCCCTGTAGTCACTGCTGTAGCTAAGATCTTCTTAAGCCCTCCTCCTGTAGCCATCGTTTACTTGCCCACTCAACTCTCTGGCATAAACAAACATGACTCTGAATCAGAAACATCTTAAGAAGAACCTAACAAAATGATAGGCATCAAACATTTCGATGCCCACTTAAGCATTTTACCGAACACTTGTTTGTAGCTAGTGACTATGGGAATAAATTAACGAGCAAGCATCTTAACGAAGAGAACAAACTTGTGCGACTACATAAGTAAATGAAGATATATTTGTTTTGTTTTTGTGTTGTGTTTCAAGAATATCGAAAAGTAAAATCAATGTCAAGAGAGAGGGCAGAGAAAATGTACCCGATTATTTTATTTTTGAAAAGAAATGTACCTGATTATTAGTTCTTACTTGTTCATATTTTCATTTTACTAGTAACAGCGGTTAATGGTTTAATGGGGGGTTACTTCTGCCTTTGAGCTTTTATATATAAATGATTTAATAAATTATCTAATTTATTATATCGTGAGTTTTTATATATATAATAAAATTTTATAGTATATTATAAAATATATGATAAGATTGTAGTATATTATAAATAGTGTAAAATTTATAAATTTATTAAATAATAATATATGATAATGTTATTTATTATATTATTTATGAGTTATATAATTTATTAAATTATTTATATATATAATTTTTTTATATCATTTTTATATGTAGTACTAGTGATTTGAGTGAAGAATTTCTAACAGGCATTTTATAGTAGAAATTTTTAAAATTTTATGTAGTAGGTTTGAATTTCAAATCTCATCCACTTTAAAATTGTAAAGAAATTTATCAATAAATAATAATATATATCCATAATAATTAAATAGGGTAGATTGCATAGTTATATATAATATTGTTTTCATTTGTGATCGTATGATGATAAAATTGTTAAATACGATACTTTTATACAAATTATTTATCTTAATATTTGTTTATCAAGTTATGTCTCCACTTAGTGTGTCAGAGGATATATCATTGAAACTCAAGTATCCGTTACATTAGCATAAACTCACAATCAGGCGTACATATTAGCCTAGGTCAGGACTAGCCACATTACTCATGAGACTTATTAGAGGAACATCTAAATGTCACATCATATAGTTGTTAGACCTAAAAAATCAAATTGGATGAGAAAATCTCTAAGGAGTCAATAGTTGAACGCCACGTCAATAGGACTCAACATATTGGTCACTATTAACACTGTAGATAAAGGTTGTCTGGGATAGTTGAGCAGCTCAGCATTAAACTTGTTGGACTCAGGAGAATAAAGTCAGACGACCCCTCAATACTCCTCAAACCATCCCAACTCAAGGCTGACAGCTCCAAAAGTGATCAATCGTTGATATTCCTAATACTCCAAACATTAGGGATGATAAAATGATCTTATTGTCCCTCCAAGTAAAGTTCTCCAAAATACCATTTATGATAAAGATTGTTCTCTACTTGTAGCTCATCTCGTGTCACCCTTAAAGGGAGTTCTCTAATTGACACCCTCTACGCTCAAGCTAAGTCTCTAAAATTAAGAGGTGATAAATGACAATTGAAGAATTTTGAATTTAGATTTTCTCTCTCATGAGCAAAACTCTCCACATTCTCTTTAGAATTTTGATACTTTCTCTAAAACAAGTAAACCTTAAGGAACTTTTTTTATAACATTTCACCTGACTTGAGTGTCAAATGATTGTTACTGGCAGGTCATTAACCTCTTTTGTTCTGTGCTCCTCAAGTCCCCTCAGTTCACCTCACTTTGGCTCAGCGTTCAACCCACTTTTAGCTCAACCTCAAACATTCACCACCAACATAATCTCCATCTCAGCCCTTGGCAATCGAAGGCTCAAAACTCAAATTTGTCAACATTCATTTCTCACTCACAACTGAGTTAGAACCGAGCCTCCCCTAAGCCGAAATTTATATCCTAACAATAATTATAAAATACTAATCAATAATAGATATATTAGACTTTTTTGTATCTTAACTATATAAACATAACATTATTCATTATTCTTATGAGTAGTGTTACATTCGTATCATTAAGATACAAAGTTTATATCCTAACTGATGTATCACTAATCGATGATTACTATTTATCAAATAGTTGTCAATTTCGTATTTCTTATCAATACAATAATTATGTAATATAAATCAATAATAAACTTATATAATACCATATCAATTGGGATATAAACTTTGTATCCCAGTACATAATATTGCTTATTATTCTTAAACTTATATTATATGGCTAACAAGACGGCAAAAAGGCAAGAAAGCAAAACATAGATATAGTTAACTCTATCAACTAAAGTACCCTGAAAGTCTTCCAAAAAAAAAGTTAACATAATGATCTGTGCGTTGGCTATGTAACAAAACTGTTCTATCAACTAAAGTACACTGAAAGTCTTCCAAAAAAAAGTTGTCATAATGATCTGTGCGTTGGCTATGTAACAAAACTGTCCTATATCTCAGTATCTCCATGTTTAAAACAGTATCCGATCTTGATAAATGTCCAATGCCTTGCTGACCTTTTCGATGAATAATTTTCGGTGCAATCTGTACCTGCATGATTCCAGATTTTCAAGAATTAAATCATCAAGAACTGATCTTCATTCCCAGTACAATCAGACACTAAAAAAGTTTCTCAAGAGGGAGTAATCAACTACATACTTGATTGCGGCTTCAAGCGTTCTTCTGGGTTCTTGCATGGAATCTGTTTGTTGATAAAACGATGAGAAAAGAATAATCAGTATCTTACTTCCAAAAATATTGTGTCATCCATTTGCCCATGAAGTGATTAGAGTATATTCTCATCAAGTAAAATCTACAGTATGTACATCCTAAGAACCACAAATCGTAGTAGAGGTGAACGATTAGAATAAATAAATGATAAGTATTTAAGCACTTAGACATGATTTTATTGAATGAAAATACTAAACCCTTCCTGCACAAAACTTTCCCAATGTGAGAAAGGAGTTCAGCATAAAGGATCCCAAAAATGGCAAGAGATAGTAGTTAAAAATACTTCAAAGCTGAACCAAATTAAAACCTTTTCCCAGTACAGAACAGTGCTCCAAACTTTCAAGACTTTCTAATACTGACCCACCACACAGGCAAAAGGAATATTGAATTGTTCTGTGGCTGCAATAAATATAGGAAGCGGGAATATGTTGCATAGCAATCTTACCTAGCATTTTCCGATCTTGTTTAGAAGTGGTAGGGAATTCTGCTAGCATCTTCCGGCATTCTTCCTGTAATTCCTTCACTGCTTTTTTCTCTATACTTGGAACCAGGGGTACATCCCCATCTGACCAAGTGGGCAATGTTCTTGCTGCTGCTATGACTGCTCCATCGACAAAATTATCCCCTTCGAGCTGACCTGCATAGACTTTTGGCAGATCTTACTGCAATGCCATAATAGAAGTGCTATATTGTAATACATGAGCATGCTGTAAAAAGGAAATCAGGAAAATCACATACGGTTATGGTAATATTCATCAGGAAGGCCGGATATATTGAAAACTGACAAGAAAGAATCCAAATGTATGCGTGCATTGCCAGAAAACTCGATTACATCCCAAGGATTCTGCACATATTTGTGTTAATTTAACAGGAAGTTATGATTATAAATCAAATTTAAAAAGAATCAAAATAGGAATGATTAAATTTAAAATTTTAAAAATCAACATAGTAGTTGACAAATTTTGTTTACGTCACAGGTAACAGGATGATTTGTTCAATTGGATTTGCAGATTTTAATACCCATTACTGTTATTTCCAGCAGATGACCGAAGTAAATCTCATGAAAGTTTCAAAATCAGATGCTTCAACATCAGCAGTCCATGATGACTATCCACTAAAATGAAAGACAATTGGTAAATCACTAAACGCTTTACAAGCACTATGATAAATGATCTTCCAAAAATGGAAGACATTTCTCTGATGTTATATATAAGAAGGTCACCACTATTCCTGAAAAGAAGTATAAGTGTAAAGTCTTTTGGTTCTAATGTATTTTAAGACAAGATGGAGTCCAAATAAAATTTTTCAACAAGAAGATTAGAGCCCAAAATGGTGCACTTCATTAATGACAATGACTATAATTTTGGACAACTTTTAATTTTCCTGTCAAGACTTCCGTTGGGTGACTTTGGACTTATAATAGGAAATCCTAGGAATCAGGTGTCCAACCTAAAAGACTAGTTTAGTGGGTGAAGCGATCATTCTACTTATAAACTCAAGTATTAACCCCTTTTCAGCAAATATAGAAGAACCAACTCACTTAACAATCCTTCCTTGAACGAAACCTTTGTCAATGGTGGCACAACACGAACCATTTCATTTGATAGTGAGTCCATCCATATTCCGGCTACTAAGGTCTGGCTCTGATACCATTGTTAAAAATTTGTGCTCTGATACCACTGTTGGAAATTCGCAGTTCAACCCAAGAATCAAATAATCAAGAATTTAAAATCAACATGCAGTAAAAATTAAAACGAGAAAGAACGCCTTAAATTTATAGTGATTCAATTCTCATAAACCTAAGTCTACTTCCTAAGTTAAATAACATGCCCAACATTGTACTATATCTCAAAATTATACAGGATAAGAATCACAAGAACATATACTCTCTCGGCACATACTTTCTCTCTCTAAAAACTACTATTCTTCCTCTCTTTATGTCTCTCTCTCTTTCTACCTAAAGAGAATGGAAAGAAATTGGATTCTGTTGAGATGTCTGAATTCGTGCCCTATATATAGTATTTTATTTTAAGGGTTTTCACCTTCCGATGCCTTTTCTCTCTCTCTATTTAGGATTCAAATTTTAGCATCAAAAGTGGACAAGATGAGTCTGCTTTATTCTAGAAAAAGAATGGACGAAGTTGAATCTATTTGGAAGTCCGAAAATCATGCGCAAATTCATAGCATAAGTTGAAGAAGAATGCATAATGCTAGCCATGCGAGGAAGAAGAAAGAAGTCTTGGCTGGAAAATTAAAAGTTGTCTGAATTTATGATCATTGCCATTAGTGATGTAAACCGTTTTAGGCTATAATAGTCTTGTTGGAAAATTTCGTTTGGACTCCCCATCTTGTCCTAAAATGCATTTGAATCAAAACTTTACATATTTACCTTTGGTTCTAATGCATTTTAATCCCTGTATCAATGCAGTTCTCCTTCAGCTCAGATTCTATTTCTGCCGCTCACCCCTTATCAATATGTAGCAGACTTAAACATACCTCAAACTTATTCACGGATAGTACCTCCGTTTTCATATCAATAGGATTCTCCTCAATGTTTATCTTTTCCAACTTCAGTTTTTCACTAAAAATCCACTCCCTGAATAACTATTTTTCATAGAGATGAATAACTGATTGATTATCCGAAAACTATGTTACTATTAATCTGAGCAGTTTAAGTTTCTAACCAATCCCTACAACCATACATTGCCTATTGATCTCTGTCTCGGGCTTTTATCTTGGACTTTTGCTCGAACCCCTATCTTGGACCTCTGTCTTAGACCCCTGTTTTGAGTCTCTATCTTGAACCTCTATTATGACCTTTGTCTGTTGATCCTATATTAGTTCATGATTAGGCTGTGGATCCTGTTCTGGTTCTTATATATTATTCCCATGAGAAGTTTGAAGTTGTAACTCTACCTCAAGGTGAGATCCCTCGATCTTACTCTGAGTTCTCCTTGACTTTTCAACATGGTCCTTCCTTGAATAACCATCAACCAAGGATACAAAATACCTATTATCACCATATGTTGTTGTATTTGTTGGCATCCACAAGTCAGAATAGATGTATTCTAAAACTCTATTTGCCTTATAATTACTGGTGTTGAAACTAACTCTGCATTGTTTTCCCAATTTATAGTATTCACAGAATTCCAGCACAATCAGCCTTCTATTCCTAATGAGACTCTGCTTTCCTAGCTGTAATAAGCTTGGTTTCCCTATGTGCCTATTCTCTTGTGTCACAACTCAGTCTCATTGTACCCTACATGAGCAACAACAATAGTATATTCGACAACAGTGTTTCCTTTGTAAAAAAAAAAGATTTATTTGCTTAGTACCCTTCATCATAAGCATAAAACCCCTGCTTATCCTTAATTATTTATTTTTAATTTTATAAGCGTATCTTGATTCATCCAAAACCCCTAAAGATAACAAGTTTATATTCAATTCAAGAACATATCTCACATATTTCAGGATCCTTATTGTTTTATCATATAACTTTATGAAAATTGTACATATCCCAATTATCTTGCATAAACTATTATTCCGGTACCTTACACCCTTCATATTTTTTCATAAGAATCAAACCAGTCTTTGTTAGGACTTGTATGGTAAACACATCTAGAATCTAGGACCCAATATTTCAAATTTTCCTCCACTGAAACTGTGAAAACATTTGAACTGTCATACCCATCCAATGCTACTGCTACATCTGCATGATATGAACCATTTTCTTTTAATTTCTCAATCCTTTCATACCAATTTCTCCTTAAATGCCCCTCCTTTCCACAGAATAGCACTTTCTTTCACCAATTTTTGATTTAGACTGGGATTTTCCTCTATATTTTTCTTTCTCCTTTTTCCTTGGTCTCCCTTAGTCTTAATGTAGTCAAACAATCTTCTAGGATAAGACTTTCTCAACTATATTTGATTACAGATTTTACTTCCCTGTAAGAACTTGACAACGAAATTAGGAGAATCACTGCTTGATTCTCATCCCTGATGGCTTCACTAATATTCATCAAGTTTATACTGATTATCTTGAATTTATCAAGATTCTTTTCTAAACCTTTAGAGGGATCCATATAAAAGCCAAATAACATTTCTTTCAAAAGAATCTTACTAGATAAAGATTTAGAAATAAACAGACTTTCAAACTTACCCCAAATCCTCTTACTGTAGTTTCTTCATTGACTTATTGTAGTACGTTGTCAGATAATTGCAACCTGATAGAGCTGAAGATGGTTTAATCCATATCTTCCATCTTTTCATCACTTACGAAAGTCCTTTCTTCTTTTGGCTCACAGTAAGGCTTTAGCAACATTTTGTTGAACCAGCAAGACTTTCATCTTCTTTTGCCAAAGACTAAAATCTCCCTGTCCGTTAAACTTCTCCATGTCAAACTTGATGGTTACCATTATTCAAATTCTTGGTAAATTTTCCTTGAGTCTTCCTTTAATCTTTCGAACCTTTGACTCTGATACCACTGTTGGGGGGCCTTGGGCTTATAACAGGGAAGCTTAGGATTCAGGTGTCCAACTCAAAAGACTAGCTTAATGGGTAGAGAGATCATTCTACTTATAAATCCAAGTATCAACTCTTTTTTAGGTAAACTTACTCACAATAAGTTTCTTTGGCATTTGTTTTGAAAAGAGAAACAACATTACTCTCTTAGTACAACTAGATACGCACAACTTAAAATAGAAAAAGGATATTAAAATGAGAAGTTTTTATGATGAAGGAAGTAAGAGCAAATTACCACTGGTGATGAAAAGCCATATCTTTGCATAAGCACGTTGTTCATCTGTCCATTCATATAATTGATTGTCACCTGTAAAAGTTTTACAAAATCAAGGATGTTATCTTCCATGCTTCAGCTAATGAATTTTCTGTATAAAGTTTAATAATAGAATTGAAAAAGAAAATCTAATTGGTCAAATTTCATGGCATGCAATATATACCTAGGAGGGCGGGAGCTTTTTGCAATTACCTTAATGACAATAGTTATGTGATTACAACCAAGAGGCAACCATACAAAGCTTGTGAATGGTGGGGGCACGGCACCTAAGCTTCTAATATACAATGGTGTCATCACAAAACTTTTATATTGAATTCAAGGTGAATGAAATTTTCACAGGATATAGCTTAAATGACAGTGGACAAGTTTTATTATCAAAAAGAAGACTTAGTGTGAGATTCAATGATAATATCAACTTGCTAGTATTTGCTGTAATTGGTAGAAGGCGGACGCAATTTTTTTTTTTCAGGTCAGAAGCGACATAATCCTACGATGAGTGATACCATTCTTAGGGTTTTCTAATTGGACATCAAAATTCTTTTGCCAATTTATTAGGACACTTAATGAAATTGCTTTATACATAATGTACCAAAATATATCATAGTTTAGTATATTACTAAAGATACTAAATCATTTTGACATCAAGTAATTACTTGCTTGCCTAATAATGTTTAAATCTTTGGTTTCTCAGTCTTATTTTCACTATCAATGCTCAATGCACATTTCTATGCATACAATTATTCAAATTAATGCAAGGCATATATGGAGATCAAAATTTAGGAAATATTACCGGCTCTCCCTTTTTAACTCCTTGTCCTGCATTTATCATCACCTCAAGCATGCGATCCTTAAAACGCCAATGGGAAAAACAATTTGGCTGAAATGAATGGTTTAGCATGTCTGCAAAATATGATTAAATTCATTAAGTAGGGAACGGATAGAAATAAAAGAACCTAGCATCCAAGATAGTTAATAAAATTATGCAAAAATGACAAGGAAATTGTGAACAAAAATATAGGATAGACATTCAAAAAAGCGCAAACATAACAAGAATCAAGAGATGAGGAGAGAAATTGCATATTAATTGATACAAACAAGCTTGAAAGCGCCTCTGAGTGAGAAGTGGCATCACTTTATGCACTTGTTTTCAATCTGCTCGATTGTGGTTTTATGACATAATGAATGTACAAAACTATGTTGTTCTTGTTAATTTGAGTTTGGGCTTAAACATTATGCAAATATTGATTTGATGCTTCATTTGACACATCATGCAAATGAAAAGGGAAAAAAAGTTGACTAAATATTTTCTATGAGATTTGTTTATTGTGGATTCTGTTCGAACGAAGAAAAAAAAAATGAAACTGGAAAATGAAATGCATATTCTGCAACTTCTTTGCCATGCTCACATGTGGACTAAACTTCCTCATAACTTATATGAGCTTAAGAAAGAAATAAAGTTATTTTGCGCATTAGTATGACAATACTTTTAGGATAAAAATAATATATTAAAAAAAACTATGCATCATTAATGAAACCCTTAAAAGAATTGCTTTCAATATTCATTTGCCACTATTAGGGCAATATATTAGATGGATGGCAAGGATGCATGCTATTTCTAGAATAACTGCCTCACCATTTTAGTTTACAATAAATTTTTCCTATCATGTATCCCACACAAATGAGAACTTCTTTCAAGGACCCATCTGATAGAACTATAGATGCAAAATAGAGAGACAGCAGAGATGCATATAAATCTTTTAAATGAAGTGAAAGATTGAGTGATATACAGATATCCTGTGTGCATCCTTACACTATATCATAAATTTGATGACAAGATATTAGATAATACAGTTAGAAGAATGTCATGACAAATGTTTACCAGCATAAGGGATTAGCATATTTGAGTCTTGTACCAGTGCACCAATCCTGATTTGCATGTTAATGCACCGTGACTGTGCAATACTCACTGCCCAAATAAATCTTTCAGGATCACGAGCAAGGCGCTTTATTTTGAGGGGGACACTATTGTGCTGAGAGAAAAAAAGAAAGAGAGACAAATAGTTGCCTCATTTAAATTAGGGTGTATAAAAGGTATAAGAATGCTTTACATTATAAAACAGCGTAATTTATACCCAGTTCTTTTCCCAGAATTCTAGGGCTCTTTGTTGTTGTTTTCTCATTGTTGAAGCAAGGTTTTCGTCCTGCAGTTCTGTGAGATCCTCCTATAGCACATATAGAGCAATGGCAATGAGGGAAAATGTTAATTTTGTTTCAGAGGCTAAAAATTAAAATGTTATAAGAATAACAAGTTGACTGTTGATGAAGGATTGTTAAACAGACTCTTAGAGAGGAATAGATTCAAAAGTAAAATTAAATGACCCTTACAATGAAGCAAAACCAATCAAGATTTTTAAAATGGAAAAGGCTTGAATTACACACAGGAATTGATCTCATTCAACATGAAGAAATATTTATTTATTTCCACAATGTGTACTTGTCATACTACATATCAAAACTATGTATCAATTTCAGTAACTAATATTTACTTTTATGTACTGATCCAGTGATATTTCTCTCCTGCCAATTCAATAAAGAGAGTGCAAGAACAAGTGAAATTTCATATGGCACATAAATCAATCTTTTCATTATTTAAGACCTTGGGCCTCATGCTTTCCATTTCTTCCTCAAATATAAAATAAAGCAAAAATTAGAATAGCATAATAATGAGCAAACATCTGGATATCTTGTGATATATAGAGCAACTGGATAATATTAAGAACCTTTAGTTGATAACCGACTAGAAGAATCCTATATAAGTACGTCTTATTGTACCTGACACATAAGATGGGTACTTACTATGAGGTTTGCATATTATTTGCAAATAATACTTTTGAGGTATCAGCCTACGCTTGACCCAAGGCATTTCCCTAGACCTTGAGTAAAATTGAATCGCTACTTGCTAGATGTAACCCAATATGCATTTACAAACTGTCAGCCTTATTTAACAGAAGGGATGTCCCTGGTGTGATCAGATTACCAAATGTTAAGCATTTAATACAATAATCAGCAACTATCAATGGAAGAACAGTTGATCCGCATAAAATTTATAGTGTCTTGTTTTGCTGATCTACACACCTCTGTTGCAAGAAGCAAGCTAGTGCACTCATCTGCACTAGGCAAGAAGTCGCCATATAATTGCCAAAAGTTATCATCTCGATCAAATGCATATAAAAGAAGGCATGCCAATCTAAGGTCCCAATCTGTCTGCCACATAAAGATACTCATCATCATTATTCAGTTGCATGAAAGATTGAAACTGAACCCTACTCTTAAAATTTCACTCTGAACCTAATCGCTTATATAAATGGAATACATAACCGAGTTAAGCACCACAAACTTGAGTAAAATATATGCTAATGTAGTAATGAAGATTCAAAAATAGCAAACATGGTCAAGACCACATCTCAGCTATATAAAGGAAATTAAGTTACCTCTGGGTCAGTTGAGTTAATGATATCAAATATTGGATGGCCTATTGGCACTATATCAGGGAAGAACATCCATGGGAGTTTCTGCCTTATGGTTAACATCAACTCTAGAGGTATTTCCATGATTAACTGCCACAGCAAGAACAAAACCACATTGTAAGTAAAATTAAATACTGGAATCAAAACTCAGCTGTCAATTAAGATCTGGCAAACAATAAGAAAGACCCAAAGCACAAAGGCCATACAAAAGATGCATTGCATTCGTCTGAAAATGAAAGCAACTCACCCTAGCACGACGACGGGGTTCAACATCTCTGGAAGCATACACTCCGAATCCATCAGGACCTCCCTTGAATTCGACACCATATGCTCTCATACTCCGGACATAACCTATCTTGTAGAAATCAGGGTCTGCTGGCTCCAACTATTTACAAATAAAAACAAAAATTGGAAGGAGATTACACTCAAGAACTAGGTAAATAAACAAATAAATTGTCTGTTCAGTATCTTGGCAAAACTAAGAAAGCAAACAAAGAGAAAAGAAAGAAGAAAAAAAAAAGTACAATATCATATGCAATACTATTTGCTCCTAATAAAGTATACAAAATTGTGAATTTTCCCTTTCTCAGGTAGCAACAGTATAAAATCTTAAGCAGAGTTCAAATAATTTGAACTTAAACTCAGCAAATGAAGTGACATTCAAAAGTTTGTCATACTAAAACTTAAAAAATAGAAAAAAAATTCAATAAATAGCTGAAAGTATTACCCCGTCAGCTAATGATTTATCGACTTTCGGAGGCTGAAAGATTGGAAATGAAGGAGTCTCCACTGATGCTTTGATGGTTCTGATTTTGTTTTGGTTGTTATAGCTGAATGAGTAACTGGGTCTGGCGATATTGAACTTCCACTGTTGGTTTTGCATACAAAATAAGATATTAGCTGAAAATTAAAGAGACAAAATGCAACTCAAATACATGAATAAACAAAGAGAAATAGGACCTGCGAATTGGAGAAGAAAGAGTGCTCGAGCTGTCGAAGAGGAGCAGAGATGGCCATTGAAGATGCTTAAGAAGCTCCAGCTAGTGCATAAGTTGCAGCAGGTTTTGACAACGTTATCCGCTATTCCATTTTTAACTGTCTGACTGTTCTCTGTTATGTCTTACAACAAATTATAAATCAATATAAAGAAATTAAAAGACCTCAAATTTAACAATCTTTACATTTTTATTTGGTTAAATAATTGCGTCTGACCTTCCAAATAATCTTCATTTGTTTTCCATTGTTTTTCTTTTAAAAAAAATAAATTATATACCATCCAAATTTGTATGCAAATTCTCTTGTACGTACCAAATAGTTGTGTTGATTAGGTAAAGCCTTTTGGAGTTTTTTTAAAAGGTTTAGTTTTAAATTCCACTCATGTGAAAATTAGAGAGCAATTTAATTTATATTTTTTTCAATAAAGAAATTAAAAGAAAATATTAATTAACTAAATTAAATTTATTCATATAAATTGATGCGGAAAAATATAATTAAAAAAATTAATTTATTATGTTACGATAATTAATAAAAAAATATTATTAATTTACATGCACAATATTAATTATAAATCTGATAAAGAAAAATATTAAAAGGGTCATTGAACCCTTTCTAAAAGAAATAATATTAATAATACAAAGAATATAAATCATAAATTTTTAAATAAAAAATTATTTGTAATCATTTGTGAAATGTGTGTCATATTATGTTAGATTAAATTGGAGTAATGTAAATTTTAATTTAATTAATAAGTATTTTTCATCATAATTTATGTGATTTTTAATAGGTTTAATCGATTTTAATCGAGAAAAGCTTAATTTATATTTATAATATATTTATTGGACAAAATTACAATAATTTGGATGTATCATTTTATAAGTGAGAAGAATATATACTTTTAATATATAATTTATACTTATATAATGTTTTTTTAAATTGTCTATAATACACAAGTACCGGTTTCGTATAACTTCTTTTTATAGGTTCAAAATATTTTTATAGCATCAAAAGTTATGTTCAATTTTTTTTTTAAGTATTTGATTGTGATTAGAGAAGATTTTTGATAAATTGAAAAAAAGTTTATTTTTTTATTAAAATAAATTTAAAATTTAAGATTTTAAGAATAAACAAATGTGAGTTTATTTTTAAATATTAGATCGTCTAAACACATTTTATTTAATTTTTAAAAAAAAATTGTATTGAAGCGGAAGCATACAAACAAGTAAAATAACTCAAATAATATAATACAAAAATAAATAATTAAGAATTTAGAGAGAGAAAGGTAGAAAAAGAATACACATAATTTATATGGTTTGGTAACGTCCATGACAAATCAAAATCACACACTTTTATTATTGAATCTTAAGGCACTCACAAAGTATGTTTTTTTACAAGAAAAACTTACAAAGTAATCACTCTCTCTTGCAACAAAGGAGTTTTCTCTCACTAAGAATCACAAGTATGTTTGATCACAAAGATCTTATTCTAATCACAAAGATTATGTGTTTTATCATTAAGATGTGTTTACAAGTCAATAGAGAGTTTTTATATAGGTTTTAAAATGTCTTAAATTAACTATAAACGTGTGGAAGTCGTATTAGGGAGTCTTGGAATAAATGAGAGTCGAAATAAGTTGGATCAAAACGGGAAACAACTTCCTGTGCTGGGTGCCGCGACACCTAGCCCCTGGCGCCGTGGCGCTAAGACTTTGCTCCACCATAGCGCTGCACACCTGGCACCGCGGCACTCAGGCTTTGTTTTGGGCGTTGCGGCGCCCACAACCTAGTACCCACGCCTGGGCACCGCCTTTTGCATTTTCTCATCCTTTCGCATTCGTCTTCGATCCTTGCATACTCAACAAACTTGGCTTGCTCTCCAAATTATATTCCGATAATTTTTAATCAACTTTATTACAAATTCTCTCATTGATTCAAAATTATCCACAAAATAACTCGATCTCTCATCTCTACATCTTCGGTCACCCTAATAAAGTAGTGACTACGGTTAATTCCTTGCATAGCATGAACTTAATCGCGAGAAATGGCTTAGTCAACATGTTATCAGGATTTTCGGACGACGCTATCTTAATTAGATTGACTTCACAATTTGGACAATCTCTCGAATGTAATGGAGTAGCACATCAATGTGTTTAGACCTCTCGTGAAACACTTGATACTTATTTAGGTGTATAGTACTGTGACTATCACAATACACATCGGTGTTCACATCTTCGGTAGCTATTATGTCACGCCCCAGACCCAAAAGATCTGACACATGACATCACTTACATTTATTCAATAATATATAAACATTCATTTCAATTTTTTTTTTCAGAATTATAACAATTGAATTATGACTAGGACAATTAGTAAACCGGAGATACGCAGAGTTTTCTCAGAGATTAACACTCTACTACGTCACCAGTAGCAACTTTGTTACTGGAAGCCCGGAATATATTCATTGTAAATTCTTACTTAAAATCAACAAATAACCACATTTTATAAAACTTAAATCAAATCCAATCCACACATAATGAAATAATACATAAGTATTTATTCAATAGGGACAAATCAAATATCATATCCCACGTGTCCCCAAATGAAACACTCGGTAACCTAGCAACTTAGGGAACCCAAGAAACAGCAGAAGCCTTGTCAAATTCGCTAAGCACACATGCACCTTATTTACCTGAAATCACCATAAACTATAATGAGTATAAAACTCAGTAAGCATACTAGTTTTTCATATATCAAATACAAATACATATATGTACACAATGCATATGTATGATATGCTGTGATCAATCAAAATCATAATCTTATCAAATCACATATCATGTAAGCGCTTACACATTCTTTCAAAATACATAATAGGAATACCATCACTCAACTAATACTTAGTAGGACTTACATATCACATATCACATAATGAGTCAAATGTCACTCGTAGGTGACATACCGTATGAGAGAAATAGTACAAGTGAGGCCTTTATATTACATATATATAATGCTCATGCCCGAAGGTAAAAGCCAAACCCTCACCCTGATCATCGGTGAGTCCTCTCACATGCACCAATACGCCACCACACGAATGTGATGACTCACTCTTCCTTTAGGTACCAATAGGATCCTCCCTACATACGGAACACATAACATATACCAATCCTGAAGGAAAGGCCACACATAAAGGCTCCACAAATCACATAAAACACCTACTAAGTTAACAATGAGTTCAAGTACCCTCAAAACACAAAATATTTTTCATGGACATATTACACTTCAAAAGCTCTCTTTGTTAAACACATTTCAATTTGAAAGCTCACTTTCAAAAATACATATATATCATGTATGTCTATGCTCACATTCATAAATACATATCTTCACATTTCATATCAAAATATACTTTGACATAACATAAACATATTCCTAACCACATTTACAAAAACATACAAAACAATTACTATGTTTATTGTGATTTCAGTAAAAAGTCTAATATACTTACCTTTTAGCACTTTCGGGTACAAGGCTTAATTCTCCTTAACCTATCAATGGAGATTAATCCTTTCATAAGCCTCACAATTCACACAAAATAATTTAAATAGCTTACAAAATTATACTTATTGCACTTATTACATCAAATTGGTCTAATTACTTAATTTATCAAAACCTATCATTTTGACCACTTACATTTAACAAAATTTTTTTATATATCAAATGATGTCCAATTACTCCAAAATCAGAATATATCATTCTTATGTATGAATATTATATCATAATTCCTACACAATCTATTCCATAAATACCATCAAATCCAAACTATTATCCTGATAGGATCAAGATATTTACTGAACAGTATTCAATCTCCCAATATTATAAAATCATATACTAACTCAAAAATTATAAAAATACCACCAAAATACTCTTGACACATATCTAAATTTATGATAAATATTTTACTTTAAAATCACTGCTAAACGTATTTTAAAACTATTTTATTCTATAGCTTTGAAAATCTGTTAATCAAATACTGCAATGAGCTGACACTCTTTAGAAACTCATAACAATTTAACTATATTGATCTAAATTCTCAATTTTGAGTATATCATATTAGACATATAAAATTATCATATTCCATAAATTCGTAATTTTTAAAGATCATTAAGCAGATCAGAAATTATTTGTCACTGTATCATATTGTTTACACAGGAAATTTTCAGAATTTCAGGGTCATTTTGGTAAATTCACTAAAAATTCAATTTCTGGAATTTTCAATCGATTCAAAGTCTCAGATAATCCTAAACATGTCTAATTTCATATACTCAAAATTCAAAACCAGAATCTAATCACAACAATTTATAAAATTCCTGGATCAAGAGACTATCAAGTAGAAATTCTGCAATTCATCAAGATTTATCAAGCTATCTACATAGATCATCATCAATTCTCACAATATCTTACGAAATACACATCAAATTCTCAATTATACATATTTCTAGAAATCAAAATTAAAGGAATTAACTTAATTAACACCAATAAATTGAGAAATAGTTGTGATATACCTCTTAAAATCTAAAATTCTAATTTCTTCTTCTTCTTCTCTTTCTCTCCCTTCTATTTCTCTCCTTTCTCTCTCTAAAGGGGTAGCTCGACTCAAAAATAAGTGAATTAGGATTTCAAAAGTGTATTTTTATACTAAGAGGCTAATTTTTAATATTTACGAATTTGCCCCAAAAACTTTTAAAGTATTATAATTTAGTCCTTAAAATAAATCTAAAGTCTTGTAATTAAACCCAATACTAATAGTATGTCCTTAACCTATACAAACACTACTAATAATAATACATAAATCAAGTATCACCCACATACAAATAAAATATGTATATAAATACTTATTCTTACCGATTATGGATACTGGTTACTACATATTACCTCTACGCATATGTCTTTCAACCATACGGCCTCCTTAATAACTTCACCAACAGCTATGTACTCTACCTCTGTGGTAGATAGTGCAACCATATGTTGTAAAACTGATCTCCAACACACACTACACTCATACACTATGAATATGTAACCCGTCAATGATCTTCTCTTTTCTAGATCATCTGCATAATCTGAGTCCACATATCTTCTTACCATTACACTGTTATCTTCATCCATTTTATACATCAACTTGTGATTTAACGTTCCCTTGAAATATCTCAAAATCTACTTCACTACAAACCAGTGATCCTTACCTGGATTTGCCATGTATTTACTCACCACACTCATAGTTTATACTATGTTTGGTCATGTACAAACCATTGCATACATGATGCTCCCCATAACGCTCACATATGGTACTTTAGTCATCTGTAGTTTCTCCTCTTCAGATGTCGACGACTATGCTGCTGAAAGTTTGAAATGCATAGCCAAAGGAGTAGAGACAACCTTTGCGTTGGACATACCAAACTTCTCTAAAATTTTGAGGAAATATCGTTGTTCAAACAAAAAGATAACATCTCTTCTTTCCCTCACAATATTCATACCCAATATTCTTTTCGATGCTTCTAAATCCTTTATATCAAACTCACCACTCAATTGCTTCTTGAGTTTCTGTATTTCTTTCAGATTCTTGCACGGGATCAACATATCATCGATATATAGAAGTAAATACATCATCTCACAACTTAAGTTCTTTAAGTACAAGCATCTGTCATACTTATTTCTACCAAAGCCACAAGCCATCATAAACTCATCAAATCTTTTATACCACTATCTAGGTGATTGCTTTAACCTATATAATGACTTCTTTAACAAATAAGCATAATCTTATTTTTTGAGTTCCTCAAACCCTTGCAGCTGTGCCATGTATATCATCTCTTCAAGCTCTTCATGCAAAAAAGTTGCTTTTACATCCATCTGCTCTAGATGTAAATCAAAGTTTGCACACATGGCTAATAAAATCCTAATGGATGTGTGTTTGATGACTTGAGAAAATATCTCATGAAAATCAGCTCCTTCTCTCTGAGTAAAACTTTGTGCAATTAACTTAGCCTTGAATCTCGTAGGCTCTATCCTTGGTATCCCCCTTTCACCTTATACACCAATTTGCACCAAATTAGTTTCTTTTGACGTCTCTCCACCAACTTACAGATATTATTCTTCCTAAGAGAACTAATCTCTTCTTCCATAGTCTGTTGCCATTCTTTCTTATTTTCACTCTTCATAGCTTCACCATATGTTCTAGGCTCATCAAACTCAAGAGTGTAAGAAAAATTAAAAGCGTGAGCAACTAAATCTACTTGTACATAACTGATTGGTGGGTTAATCATTCTCATTAGCTTGTCTCTGACTAACTAGTACTCTTCAAGTTTCATCTCAAGAGTCCTAGTATTTCCTTGGGTGGACTTGGAGGAACTCACCGGAGTTCTTAGTTCACCTTCAAGGATCTCCTTGTTGAAGTGTTGATTTGAGGGCATATCAGATCTACTCTCATGCTCCACTTTAACTTTTATTAACTCAGGTACTGAGTCTTTCTTAGACACAAATTCTTCTTTCTCATCTTTTTGGGAAGCTTTTAGTATGGTCGTCTCATCGAACGTCACGTCACCGCTTGTGATACTCCTTGGCATTATCAAGTCTTTACTGTTGAAACTGGTGCTTACGTGTCATTCTAATATTGTATGAATATTAATTGTTAATATTTATACAATAAACATTTCGAATAAAAATTGTTAATATCATATATTTATGGTATAATGCTTGTAACATTACAGACATTGTTTGATCTGAAGAAGTTTAGATCTGGTCTAAAAGAGTTTAGATCAAAACTAATAGTTAGCAAAGCTGGGAGTTATAAATGCTAAGAGTTAGCATTGTTAAGAGTTGTCAGTTTATAAGAGTCAGTAATGTCTAAAGAGTTAGAACCTTGTCTATAATAGGATAAAAACCTGAGAGTATACTTGTAATGATATAGTTGCAAAGAGTTACAATAGCTGCTAAGAAATATCATTATGTAAGTATGTCTCAAACATAATGTTTCTGATTTATATTCACCAATGCGGGTCTATCGGTGAATTCACTTTATATAGATTAGTGTATGTCTATATCTTATTGGTTCAGATGGTTGTTCTTAACTGACCATGAGCTTAGAGCTTGTATAGGCATGCGGGTATCCAGTCAGGATTGGATACTGAACAGACTCACGAGGAACCCAATAGATATCCTATAAAGCCGTCAAAGGAAGGTCCTCTCGAGTTGAGTAGTATTCGTGATCCTTTGACCTAAGCGCCACGGTGGTCTTGTGAGTGATCTACGCTTTGGTTCCACATATGTCAGAGACCTTTCATAGTCTGACTGCTATGTGTCGCTGGGTATAGTCCGATGTTCATGGAGTCTGGTGTGCATAGATACGGATCCGTCAGCTTACGTAGGTAAGTTGTATATCCGATACTCCGAGATTATATTCATAAAATCTTGTGGCCACAAGCATAAACTCGGGAAAAGAGTTTTCCACAGGGTTAAACAATATAGCAAAAGTGTTTGCGTATATTATTTATCGAGATACGAATCTGGAGATAAGATAATGGATGAGCAAATGGGGATTTGACGGTGCTGATCTATATCCCGCACATCCAGGGTATAAATGATTAAAGGATTATACGTAGACGTTATGACCTCAACTTGTATGGTCTAATACGCTGATTTATAATATTCGTAACGTGTGCGTGGGGCATTGATTACAGATTCATGAAATAGTTTCATTTGACAAATCGGGTGTAGATCTAGAGAGTCCCAATATGAAATGTACTCTTTGAGCACTTGGACAGTTTATGGTATTGAATTGTTTAATACTGTATAATTTAGCAAATTACTAAGGTTAAGTTAACTAAAGTATATGGTTAAATGGTGGGACCTACTTTAGGTTAACTTGGTAACATAGTAAGGATATAAATGTAATTTCACTTTATAATTATTTAATTGTTAAATAATTAAAATAAATATTTATTTATTTAATTGTTAAATAAATGATTTAACTTAACTATGGTTAAGTTAGGTTAACTTTACTTAATGGTTAAGTAAAGGTTAACCTAACCATGATTAAGTTAGTTAACTATGGTTAGAATATTTAAATATTTATTAACTTAAGGGTTAAGTTAAACTAACATAACTAAGGTTAAATGTTAACTAAGGTTAGGTTAAGTTAAATGAAATGCAAATAAAATTCAAATTAGTTTGAAATTTATGCATTAGTATATAAAGGAAAATGAAATTCAAAATTCATAAGTTTTAGGTTTTTAGATTTTACAATTTTGGTGGTCATTTCAATTTGAGAAATTAAAATTCTTTATTTTGTGTTTTAAGTATTAGAACAACAAAACAAATATATAAATGGTTACTAAATGTAATAACTAAAAGAGATTTATTTTAATTGTTCAAGAGTTGAACAAAAGATAAAATAAATTAATTTAATTTGATTAAAACAAATGTTAATTATTTTTTGTTGGCTAGAAAATTAAGAGAGAAATGAAGAACGAAAATTGAAATGTTTCAAGAGTTAAAAATATTTTCTATTCATCATATTCTCCAATTAATTTAGCCATTAAAACATGAATTAAATTTGTTTTTATTCAAGAGTTGAATAAAAGAAAAAATAAATTTAACTAAGTTAAAGAATTTAACTTTGAATCAAGTTTAAGAGTTAAACTAAATGCTAGATTAACATACTGCCATTCTAGACAATCAAACCCACCATTGTTGATTGCTAGGATTAATCAAAGTTTCATTTCATGGTGGACTTCAAGCAAATTAATCCAAAGGTTTCATGAGTTAAATTTCTCAATCTCGTTTTCCATTTGATAAATATTTATTACATGTATTCATTGTATTAATTTTAATCTTCCACTGTGCACATATATGTATGATATATGTATATTTTTGTATGATGAACACATCCCACATGCAAGTACCCTAGAATAATCAACACCCAACAATTGGTATCAAATCAATTTTGTGTTGTTATTGGTATTTTTTAGTGTTGACTATGTTATAGGACATGTTCCGGGGCTGTTAGGGTGCATTTCAAGTGTTGAAAATTCAAATCAGTTAAAAACTGCACCTGGAATGCCGCAGCGCTGGGTGTATTAACGCCGCGGCATTCACACTAAAAAAAAAAATCTGCATGTGGAGGGTTTATGAGATGTAATAATAATAGTTATTAGTTTACATGATAAACCAAGAAAATAATATTTTTATTTTATTTATTTTTTATAACCACAATAGGAGCCTTACTGATGGAGGTTAGTTGTGCTTGTACAGAAATAAATAATTGATTGAGAATAACCTCTTATGAGATGAGAGCATGTAATGAAATCCTGTATTTAAAATCTCTCTTAATTAGATTGAAATTTATTATATTATGTGATAATATTTTAAATGGTCTATTTTGTCAATACGGTGTAAGAAGGGTCATTATGGTTTTTCCCAATATTGCTTTAGCGTGAGGGATTTGATCGGTGTGACTTGATCTAATGCCAATAAAACATGAGATGAATTAAATATATGCGAACATATTATCCAATATCGGTTTAGCGTGAGGATAGTGTAAGTAACATATATTTGACTATTAACGAGTTAATCTGCAATACACTTACCCAATATTGCTTTAGCGTGAGGATAAAGTGTATTTAGGATCAGTGGTAAGAGTTGTATGAGATACAATTGACAAGAATTGTCTACTTGTTGGATTTATAAAGGCCAATATTGCTTTAGCGTGAGGCTGGAGTAAATTTCCAATAGGGTCCACTTCCGGCTGTATTGTTTAAAATTTTAAATTGTCATTATCCCATTTGAGAGATTAAAGGGATTAAGTAAAGCAGTGGGATGACATTTTTATATTAAAAAATGTATAACAGTTATACTCATGATCTAAAGCGTTATTAATTAACGATTAGAAATATTCCGCTACACATCTCCTAATTTGTCTTATAAAGATATGATATTTGTCTTATAGAGATAAGATGAGTATGAGCAATCCGTTAGTAATCTTGATAAATACCCAATAACTATAAGGTACCGAATAAAATATTTAAAACTTGCTTATGAATCTAAAAATAGTTCTAGATTCAGTAATATTTGATATTTCTAAACCATAGATAGAGAAAATCATAATGGAAAGTGTTTCCATTATGATAAGGTTTGAAATAGTAAATGTTACTAGTTATAACACATTGATTTAAGAAAGATTGACTTATTAGATATCTGTCTGACCAAACATTAACACTTCATTAGCATTTGATGTTAACTTTGCAAAGGTATGAGATACCGCTTGTTGTTATCATATCTGCAAGATGTTGTATAATTTGAGGAATGCTTGATTAATAAGAAATAAGAAATTCAGCTTCAAGTAAGTAATGTAGATTTCCTATACGTGCTAGCCGTTAAAACTTTAAAGTTACTTCTTATTTCTAGTAATAGCATTAATGTTGTATAATTGCTATTTTGTGCCAAACATTATTAGGTGAATCATATCACTCCCTGTAGTTGACAGAGAGGGTTATCATAAAAATATTAAAAATAATTCTATATGATAATGATGATATTTTACTAACTGAATGTCAGTTAACGAATGACCATTATATCTTATATACAACAAGAAATGTCATAAGTGTATAGGTGAACAGGATAAATAGTAGTTTAGCAACTTTAAATAATAATGAATTGTAGTATATATAAGATTAAGTCATGTAGTCGTGAGACGACTATCCCGTCTAGTTAACGATGGTCAGATATTTGATCTGACTATAGAACATTGACTAGTTTATGAATTATGAATTCAAGAGAATATGACCGAATCTTTATATAGGTGTAAGACGCCAAGCCATTGGTTTATTGGATTTGGTACATATAGATGTATTTAGTCCAATAAATCTTACTGTTATAAGTGATTTCGATACTTCACTATCTTTATAGTGATTGTCACCATATGGATATATGTTTTTAGGAAACGCAGGTCAGAAAAATTTTAAAGTGTTCAAAATGTTTTAACAATAAATATAAAGAAATAAACCCTTATGTATATTGAGTGTTTTCGATTAGATCGAAGTATTTTATACATAATTAGTAGATTCGCAAATTATTTAAATAAGAATATGATTCTCACTCAGCATAATCCTTCAGATACTCTTCAACATAAATATGTTTAAAAAATGAGGAATCAGACTATATTAGATACGGTCTGATTGATATTGAGAATCGCTATCTTTTACAATATCTATAGGGTTATGCTTTAGAATCTGCTACTCACTTATTAAAAATAATTCCATCAAAAATCATTCCTTCTACTCTATATAAGATATAGACTTAAAGGAAAATGAGTCTTAAATATGTTAAGGCTTTGTGTTATTCTGCTTGCATAAGAGTTATGCAACAGGATAAACGTGTATCCAAGGGTACAAGTATTGGTTCATTTTGTATCCCAAGTGTATAATAGGATACCAATTCTATAATTCAGATGAATAAAATATATTCATTTCTCATGATGTCACATTCCTAGAGAAAGAGTTTTTTATGAATCGTGGGGATTATAGAAAGATTGAACTTGATGAAGTCAATCAAAATATAGATGAACCATCGGTGGAGTTTTAATTTCAATTAAGTGAAATACTTTTAACACACCATGTTCATAGGTTGAAAAGGATATCAATGCCATTATTTAGGTATGTATGATACCTGAAGGTGTGCTTGGTGTTTTTTTAGTTAAAGAAAAGGATCCTTTAACTTATGGAGAGACGATGTTTGACATCGTTTAGGAAAAATAGCAACATACCATAAAATTCAAAATTGACTCTACGCATAACAATTAAGTTTAGGACTTAGTTGTGCTTCCTGTAGAAACTGTTTCTATCAATTGTAAATTAGTTTACACAGTGGAAGTGTGGGCCCTATTTGAAGAAATAGTCCTTCATGACCTGACGAATGTTGAAAGGTTACACTCAGAGGTCTAGGATCGAAAATGAGGAAACCTTTTTCACCAGTGACCATACCAAAGTCAATTTGGATTTTGTTGGCTAGACTTCGATCTTGAGCATTTTTTCTTCCATCTTTATATAAGGGCTTTCCTTTTATAGATAGACTTTCTACATTGCCCTTGATCTACTTTCCTAATAACTTTAAGTTTAATGATGATTTCACATCACTCATCATTAAACTCTCTTTGTCGTGGAGTAATGTGTCAACAAAGCTCTCATAACGTTTTAGGAGTGAACTCAGTAGGATAATTACTCTATCTTTATCTTCTATCTTGATGTTGATAGACTCAAGATCAAGAATGATCTTATTGAATGCGTCTATATGATCTTTCATCAGCGTCCCCTCTGACATTGACAACTAATACAGCTTCTTCTTTATATGCAATCTATTGGCCAACGATTTTTGCATATAAAAGGAGTCAAGTTTCTTCTAAAGACCAATCATCGTCGTCTCATCTGCTACTTTCCTTAGTACTTCATCGCTCAATGATAGAACAATTGAGCTGTGAGCTCTTTCTTGAATGTCCATTTTTTCTGCTTCAGCTTTAGATGACTCTAGCATCTTCTCTTCTTCACTAGATGGAGCTGTAGTCTCCTCTAATGTCGAGCCTAACTGTTAACTCACCAATAACGCCTTAACCTTCATCTTTCACAGATTGAAGTCATTTGTACCGTTGAATTTCTCCACCTCATACTTGGGTATGACCATGTCTGTTCAAAACCTGGCTGTGATACTAATTTGTTGAAGCGAAAGCACACAAATGAGCAAAATAACCCAAGTAATATAATGCAGAAACAAGTAATTAATAATCAAAAGAGAGAAAGGTAAAAGAAGAACACATAGAATTTACGTGGTTCGACAACTTGCCTATGTTCATGGTGGATCAAGATCACACACTTTTATTATTGAATCTTAAGGCATTAATAAAGTATGCATTTATAAGAAAAACTCATAAAGTAATCACTCTCTCTTGTAACCAATGGGTTTTCTCTCACTAAGAATCACAAATTAAGTTTGATCATAAAGATCTCACTATAATCACAAAGATTATGTGTTTTATCACTAAAATATGTTTACAAACCAATAGAAAGCCTTTATATAGGCTTTAGGACATCCTAAGTTAACCTTAAATGTGTGAGAGTCGTATTAGGGATTCCAGAAACAAGTAGGAATCAAAATAAGTCGGATCAAAATGGGAAATGACTCCCCGTATTAGGACCCATGACGCTGGGACTTTTTCGCCTGAATGCCACGACGCTGGGCATTTGGTGCTGCGACTCACAGGCTCTTTTTTGGGCACTATAGCCCCTACGCCTGAGCACTGCCTCTTGCGTTTTTACCTCCTTTCGTGTCTATCTTCGATGGAAATAATTCTTTCTTATTTTATATTAATATAAAAGAGAAAAAAAATTGTTAATTATCTTACAAGATAAAATGTCAAGAAGCTTTGTAAGATTAAAACATAAATCTAAATCCTTACATTCTATAGTTGAGAATTTGTAGGAGTATAGAAAAAAGATCTTTTAATAGTATAGGGGAAGAAGTCTTAAGTGTTGATAGTTTTGGGAGCCAATTGCTTCTGTAAATCTTCACCCTGTCCCCTTTTTCCACTGACCACTTGATCTCTTTTTCAACAACTCTCTACCCCATGAGAGGTTTCTCCATGCATATAAAGGGCTACTGCCCAGTTTAACTTTCAAAAATCTCCATTTAAAAAATATTTAGCTTTCAACATCCTTGTTGTTAGAGATTCAAGATTTCATTTAGGTGCTTTATTTAAAAAGTACCTTTAGTGCTACTTTAATTTTAAAAAAATTACTTTTAAAATTTTTTCCAAACACTACAATAAGTACTTTTAACTTATAAAAAAATAATTTTATTATTGTCAAAAGCCCTAACAAACTCACCCTAAATATTTAAATATAATTATTTTCCTCTTTAATTTATGTCATAGAGAATAAACATTAGAGTTTTCGTATATAGTTAGAAAGACGCTCATAAATTACTGATAATTAATTTGTTTGTCAAGAACTAATAGAATTGAAGCTATAATTTCATTCCTTTGTTAAAATTAAACTTTTTGGTTGGCTTCATTTGTAGTAATTAAATAAATTCAAAGTTATATATTTTTTAAGAGCCGTATTAGGTACCTTAGTCAAATCTTTAGTCCCACTAAATATGTTTGCAGACGTGATGTGATTTTCCATCCCTGTTCGTTTTCTTTTTTTGGGCAGGGGCAGGGATTCGGAGTTCTACACCGTCTGTCCTTGTTTACCCATTTTCATTTTGATTTTGATTTTAATTTTTTTTATAATTAAATGAAAGATGGATTCAAATTACAAACTTTATGATTATCAATCATTACACTTCTTTTTAGTATCTTTATTTCTGTCAATTCTTTGCCATATCACTTTAATCTTATTTATTTTATATTTAAGTGTTAGCATGGACATACATGTATGCAAGTTAATTCTTTACCAAAGGAATAAGAGCTTTGAAATAATGAAAAATGAACAAATTAACAAGAATAAATAGATGACAACTTTTGGTTTGATAAAAGATTTTTTATCTTTAACTTTATGCTTACTTAAAAAAAAAAAGAGATTTGCAATAAAAGAAAAAGGAGAGATAAAGAATTAATTTGGAGGTTTTATTGATAATTATTTATGGTGTATACATCTTATATTTAAAAATTATTTATGGTTTTATTGATAATACCATAATGCGGTATTAGTGTTTTTTTTAGAGTAAAAATTATACATTTTTAGTTTTAAGGTTGTCTCCTGTTACATAGTGGAAAGTTGATATAATTCTTTTATTTATTTGCCTTTTATAGTTTGCAAGCTTTATTGTCAGGTTAGGTATGAGATTGAATATGCAGTAGTCAATTCTAATACTATAGACGTGTCCTAGAGTTTCACAATTATTAAATATTATTCTCAATTGTTCTTTCTCTGTTTTTAAAGTTAAGCTGGTATAAACTATTGCCATCAAATGAAAGAAATTGAATAGTTGGATATACAAATACCAAATTGCAAATTGATAAAGTCAATAACACAAGATAAATATTGTTTTATAGGCATAGTTTTTCTTTAAGAAGTTGCCATATCAATGATGTGACTTATAACTTCTGTTTTCTATTTCTACTCCATGACACAAAATGTAGTTTGTCACTCTAAATTGCAACTTCTGATTTTTTAAGAGAAAATTAAAAGTATTAGTGTTTTTTTTACCTATAAAATTATACTTGTGGGCTACAATGTTTTATTATTTTTTTGGGTAACTTTTGGAAGCTTTTGCATTATGGTATGTTGTTTTCAACTTACATATTTTTAATTTTCTTTTCTTAATATGCATTATTTCTAGATAATAGACACAGATTCAAGTTCAGTTGGTAATCATTTTGTGGACTTACATTCTCAATCAAATTATGAGAAAAAACTTCTTTTCTGCCACGCTCTGAAGGAAAAAAAGAGAAAGTTTGTGCCACAAGCATCGGCATAAAGATCGAAAGCATGGTTGCACTTCAAAAAAAGTAAAACATTAACAGACAAAGCAAAGTGTAATCATTGTGGTGAGTTGATTAATTGTCATTCAGTGCTTCATAGAACCAGTGGTATGTCAAAACACTTAAAGAGATGTGTCGAGTTTAACAAGAAGGTGATTGATGATCAACAACAAGTTTTTGGTAAAGAACCTACTAGAGAAGAAGGAGAGGGTGGTAATGTTATATCTAGAGGATGAAGTCAAGCTGCATGTCAAAAAGTTCTTGTTAAAATGATAGTGATGGATGAGCTGCCTTTTAATTTTGTGGAGAATGTCAGATTTTGATATTATAACAGCATGACAGTTTCTAGATTTGATGTTCCATCTCGTAGAACCATAACAAGAGATGCAGTTGAGTTGTTTAGTTTAGAGAAAGGCTTATTAAAGAGTTTAATTAATGGGCAATGAGCGAGCTTGACCATTGACATTTAGACTTTCATTCATAATAATAGTTATATGGTAATCAAAGCTTTCTTTATAGATAGTCATTGGCATTTGCATATGAGGATTTTGAGCTTTGCCCCCATTTTAAATCACAAAAGAGATATAATTGGGAAGTAGTTGGAGGATTTTTTGTTAGATTGGAATAATAATAAAGTATTTTGTGTAACAGTTGATAATGCAAGTACTAATGATGTTTTCTTATTGCATTTGAAGAAGAGATTGAAAAGTCAGAGAGAAGATTATTTGATTTTGAATAGGGAATACATGCATGTGCGTTGTTGTGCGCACATTTTAAACTTGATTGTAACAGATGGGTTGAAGGATTTAAATGAGAGCGTGATTTTTATATGAAATGTAATAAAATATGTTAAATCTTCTGGATCGCGCTTACAAGCCTTTAAGTATTATGTGAAAATGGAGAAGATTGAGTATAAGGGAAGCGTAATGTTAGATGTGCCAACTAGGTGGAATTCTACCTACTTAATGTTGACGACTACATTGAAAATTCAGAAGGCTTTTGATTTGATGGCAGATGTTGATCCTCTATATGGAAGTTGTTTTTTAAATTAGAAAACTGGAAAGAGAAGACAAGGGCCACCAGTCAATTCAGATTGGGAGAATGTTGAGCATTTTGTGTTATTTTTGCAATCTTTCTATAAAGCAACATTAAAATTCAGTGCTTCATTCAGTGTTACCTCTACAGATTGTTTTAATGAGATTTTCATGATACATTCCCGCTTAACAAAAATAAGTCAGAGTAATGACTTTTCTTTGGGAGACATGGCAAACAATATGAGGTTAAAATTTGATAAATATTGAGAATCTAGTGAGAAGATTAATAAGATTTTGATAATAGGTACTTTACTTGATCCATAGCGTAAGATGCAATTCGTTGGATTTTGTTTTGCGTAACTCTTTGGTAATGATAGTGCAAGAATTGAAGAAATGAAACATCTCAGTAAAGAGTTATTATTTAAACTTTATAAAGCCCATAGTGCATTGCATGGCTAATCACAGTATGGTGCATTTACTGCTAATGGTTCAGCTGTTGGTAGTGGGAGTAGTAGTATTAGTAGCATACTTGTTTCACAGTCACAAGTATTCGGCAGCACCTCGACCTCACTAGTTGCAGATGTTATGCGGTGTGATGACCCTTAGAGTGAATACATTGGGCTTGCAGAGGCGATAATGATTTGGAAGAAATGCATGAGGTAGAAAAATACTTCATGGATAAACTTGAGAATCCTTGCAACCCGCATTTTGATGTTTTATAGTGGTGAAGGTTGAATGCCGAGAGATATTCGATTTTGTCAAGTATAGGTAGAGATATACTTGCTATATTTGTATCTACTGTGGCCTCTGAGTCAGCTTTCAGTACCAGAGGTCGTATTCTTGATTCATTTCGAAGTTCGTTAACTCTGAAGGTAGTTGAGGGCTTGATTTATAGACAAAATTGGATACAATCTTCACTTTTGGTGGATAAAGCGAAGCGAGAAGAATGATTGCTTACAGATGTTGAATATTATAATCAACTGAAAACAAGTAAAACAATGTGAATTACTATAATAAAATTTAAATATTTATACTTATGTGCGTACATTTTTACTTGTTTTTTTTCATATAGAGTTTGCTCAATTGTCGATCCAAGAGCGTCCATAAGCACCAGCACTACATCAGCAATAAATCATGTTAATCATATTTACTCGTGGTATGCTTGGAGATATCTTTTTTACGTGGAGGTTCCCCGATGAGTTTTGGAGTTTAACTACTATTTTCACTTTCATATGTTCAAGTGTGCATATAGTTTATGCATGCCAAAAACATGTTAAATTGTAAGTGTCAGTGGAAGGGTTTTTGGTGGAAAGGATTTGAACTTCAAGATATAGTTGAGGATAGTTTCATATATTGCTATATATTATAATTTTTAAGATATAGTTCAAGGATTAATACTTCATAAATTATTAAATTTTGGATTTAATCTTTTATTTGATTTGTATTGCTTTCTAGAATGTTGTTAATTATTATGATGTATTGTAGTTGGTTATGATATGTGAATGTGATTATTTTATTGCCATTTGTTGGGAAAGTGTGATTTGGAGTTAGTTTAATGATTAGAGTCTGGTGGAATTAAATATTTAGAATTATATTAAATTGAAGTGTTACAAACCTATAATATTTAGCAGGTTATTATATTCAATCAATAGAATGTCCAAAAATAAGGGGAGATTCTATCAAAATTTTCTTAAAAACAAATAAACGTATTTCAATTGAAAATTGGATTCAAAAATCAAAATGACAATATTTTATGCAATTGAATTTTAAAAATTCAAATTGAAATGAGTCGATCTTAAAATTAATCAAATTATAATATTTTACCATGTAATTTAATTTTAAATAATGACGTTTAACGTAATTCAAATTCATGATATTTAACGTAATTGAAAATGGAAATAACATTTCAAATTAAAATATTTAACGTATTTCAATTTAAAATTTTATTTTAAATGACAATATTTTAAGTATGTGAATTTGAAATGAATCGATCTCAAAATTAATCAAATTATAATATTTCACCATGTATTTTAATTTTAAATACTGACATTTAACGTAATTCAAATTTATGATATATAATTTAATTGAAATTAAAACAATATTATAAGTTTCAACTTATTATATTTAACATATTTCAGTTGGAAATTGAATTCAAAATGACAACATTTTACACAATTAGATTTGGAATTGAAATTTGAAACGAATCAATTTCAAAAGTAATCAAATTATAATATTTCATGTAATTTAATTTCAAATAATAACATTTAACACAATTCAAATCTATGATATTTAACGTAATTGAAATCGAAACAACATTTCAAATTAAAATATTTAAAGTATTTCAACTTGAAATTGAATTTAACATGACAATATTTTAAGTAATTAGATTTGGAATGAATCGATCTCAAAATGACAATAACAATCTTTTACGCCATTGAATCTTAATTGAAATGAATTGATTTTTAAATTAATCAAATTATAATATTTCTATTTTCCGTAATTTATATTCACATTGAATTTAGAATAATAATATTAACAAATCTGTTAAATATTATAATAATTATTGAATTTAGAATACTTCAATTTGAATTTAACATTAACAAATTATTGAATGTGACTGTCAAGTCAATGTATATTCACATAATTTATTAAATTTTTTGTTTTTTAAAAATTAAATTTGAATTTCCTGACCCGTCTTGAATCGACCCGTCTCGAACCGACCAAAATAATCCCGAACCATCCTGTCCCGACCCGACCCCAAAAGTCCCAATTCTTACCAACCCGACCCGTCCCGAATTAAAATGGCACTGTTTCAAAATAATTTTTTTTTTCAAAAAAAAAAGGATTTTCCAACCCGACTCGACCCGATTTTGGATTAGGATTTGTCCTGACCCGAAATGTATCTAGAACGGGACATATTTTGCCGTCCCGATCGGGTTCGGGTAGGGTTCAAAAATTTATGAACCCGAAAATGCCCACCCCTAAAAATAATATTGGATAAGGTGGGCAAATTTAGATTCGGTCCGAATTCGGGACGACCTAATTGGGACTTGAACCTATTCAGGATATTAAAATTGGTCCCGTATTGGACTTGAATCAGGTTCTTGTCCTGAACTGACCGGATTTTATTCGAGACGATAAAGGAATTGGGACTAATATTGGAACACATTAAAAAATGAGAAAACAATATCTAGACTGTTAAAGTTTCATAAAAAAAAAACTCACAAACCCTAATATTTTTAAATTTTCATTTATACCTCTATTAAGTAACGATTTTTGTTAACATTAACAAAAATATAAAGGCAACAGTGGTGAAAGTGCGACTAATAAGCATGTTTTATACATGATGTTTTATCTTTTACAACTTGATATTTGCTCATTTCTAAGTATGAATATTAGGTTTTTTATGTGCTTTATTATTATTTTATAGGGTTAAAATCAATGGAGCAAATTAGAATTAAAATTCAAAGAAAATAAAGCAAAAGTATCAAATATACTATGGTATATTACCATAGTAAATTGTTACAGTAACCATAAATAGTAACTTTACTATAGTGTAAGCGTCGCAGTGCCAAAGCAAATAGAAAGTTAGTGCCATAGCACTATCTATCAATTTTGTCCCAATTTGAAGCCTATAAATTAAAACCCTTGGACTACTTATCATAGAATCAAAAGGGGGCACGAAAAACACAAAAGGAAAGAAGAGAAAAATGAAGAAAAGAGGCTAGAGTACAAAATTGAATAGGAGAAAGACTCATTTCTAAAGAGAGAAGTAGCTAACTTTAGAGTGAGGGTATGTCTCCAATGCTTCTTGAGTATTATTGTAGACATATAAGGATTGAAGCTTTAGACATCTCTATATTCAATTTTGTTTTCTTTTATATTATCTCTTTTGTTTGAAGTTTATAGTTGTGAATATTGTTTAAACATGTTTGCAACTATAGATTTCTTAATAATTTTAGTTATAGTTGGATTTATGTGTAGCTAAATTTAAATTCTAAGGCTTGATGTAAATTTATTTATACTATGTTTGGATGATTTAGTAGGTTATTGTTTAATACATTTATGTTTCTCTATTCTTAATACTTATAATTGATTGAAAAATGAATTAATTGTTGTTTATTTATAGGTTAATGCTTATGAGAGATTGACCTATTTTTCGGATTTGAAAAACATAACTTTAATTGTTATTGACCTCGGAAGACTAATAGCACTTGGATAATCATCAAGGGTTGCTAAATAATTGCATAGATAAACAATTTAGATAGGGATATGACTTGAAAATGTATGCCTAGGATCTCATTTGATACTGAGGAGAGGTAATAAGATTAATTTTTTGGTAATCAATTTAAGGGTTATGTAATGAATGTATAGGTAGATAAGTTAGATAGAGATATCAAGTTAAATATATATGCATAAGATCTCATTTGATGCTTGGGAGAAGTAATGAAATTATTCTTAAACCATTGATTTAATGAATTGAATAGAATTGCTAAATATGAAAATATATGAAGAATATAGTGAAATCAAGACCTTAGGATCCCATTTATTATAAATTCACAATTTCTCAAAATTATCATTTTTAATTATTACTTTGTTAATCACTTAATTTAGGGTGTTAGTTTAATTATCCTTAGTCATTGCAATTAAATCAACTTGCCTAGATAAAATTGAGCTACTAAAACTTATAGTACTTAATGTAAATTAAAAAAATCAATTCTTGTGATAATGATACTTATACTCATCACTTTATTACTTGCACATGACTCATGCACTTGCGATTTAGTACACACGTGTACTAATTGTTGCGAACAACGTTATTTTGACTAAAAAAACAAAATTCAATTATAAATTAGAAATATGGCTTGAACCTTCAACCTGGTGGTTAAGGGCCAAACACTTTAACCATCTAAGCTATTCCAACATTATCTACACTTATAGGTTTGCAAATCTATTAACATATTATTCTCAAGACCACATGTTAATAATTTTTAAAAATGTCATTGACAAAAGTTGAACCTTGGTATCTCGAATGTAAGTGTGGCAATGGTGCGGGGATCACAATCACTACCCCTATACTTGAATGGTGTGAGAATCTCATACCCACGCTATACCTAATATATATAATTCAAATTCGAGGAAGGGGATACATAAATGAGGATGAGGATCCCCATGGTATCCCAAACCTGTTTTTTTTTTAATTCCTCAAATATTCTACAATAATTTGTTGGAACAAAGCCAAAATAAAAAATATTAAAAAAGGAAAATGATAAAACCCTAGCCACAAAAAAACGACTATCAATTACTGTTGCTGTTAGCTACTGCTACCAGCCACCGATTACCACTGCCAACCACTATTCATTGCCAGTAACCATTTTCCATCTGCCACTACCCATTCGGTGATGACGATGATCGATGACAATGGTGGTGGTGATTGGTAGTAATGACGGCTGGCAATAACAATGATCGATGGCGGTGGCGGTCAACGTAGAGCGATGGCCAGCATGGAGCAGTCACTAAGGTCCTGTCGTTTAAGAATTTTGTATTTTTTTTGTTTTGACATTATATTAACAAAATTTATTGTAACACAGTAGTGAGTTTTCTTACTTGTCATGTGGATGACTAGAACTCAAACCTTGTCAATTGTATTTTTTTTCTAATGTCAGATCTAAGTTTAGACTGAATTTTTTATTTTTGACATTTTTTCGTTAAAGTTAAAGAAGCCCTTAACTAACAGAGGTGTAAAAGATATATTTAAAAGTACTAGGGTCTTCATGTTCTTTTTTTGAAACTTTAAGAGTTTAGAGCATTAGGAAAAATATACTAGCGCAAATAGCCTCAATTGAGGAAGCTCGAATACTACAATATATTCCCCTCGAGTTCATTCCTGAACTGAACATAAAAAAAACTAGGACAAAAGAGGTTATGTAGGTTAATCTTCTCTCTAGTTAGATGGATCAAATCTGAGAATATATAGAGACAAAAAAATTGTTGCAGGATAAGTTAGAAGCACGATAGCTAAGATATAGGGCACTTGATACACCATAATTGACAACATCCTTTATCGACAAGGACATTTCCTCCCTTACCTGAGATGTCTAAGATTACACAAGGTTGAACATGTGCTCTAAAAAATTCATGAAGGGATATGTGAAAATCCATTCGAGGTCGAAGCCCTAGCTCATAAAACTTCCAAGATAGGTTATTATTGACCTACCTGATGTGATATTTCTATATTTTAAAATTAAGTGCAAGTATAGATTATCATAACAAGTAATAAAGGGACAAAAGAGTCAGTCGAACCTACAGAGATAATTTCTACTTTTTAACCAAATACTAAAATTATGTCTTTTTAATAATTATTTAAAAAAAAATCTAAGAATGAATGTAAAAAATATAAAAACAATGACACAATGTAAAGAGAATTAGGTGATAACAATATAGAGAAAACCTATGGTTAATACTATGTCTCAATATGTTTCCTAACAATTAATCCTCTAATATTTAACTCGCTTAGCCTTTGTTATTGATCAAGACACTAATGTATTCATAAGCCTCTTCTAAGGTCATACAAGTATACCTTAATTTACCAAATACCTATATTCCTATGGTATTTATAATAAATTAAGATTCATTAAGATTAAGTCTTATAGATCATACATGCCAATTAGGTATATTCTTATCCTAATTTGAAACTTGCATATGTAATATTGAATGTTACTCTATAATCATGCATCAAATTACCTAGGTCTAAATATAATTATTCCTCTTCCAAGTTTATCAAAAATATTACCAATTCATTCACCATATATTGGCCAGATATATTGAAGCATTAAGAACAAGTAATTTGAATAACAAAGAACGAAGTTTATTAAATATTAAAAAGATATGACAATTAAGTGCACATATTGAGTTCAAGTATTAACCCTAGAAAGAAAATTTAGTTCATGGCTACAAGAAAACAGCAACAAAAATAATAAGAAATCATGATACAATCAATAGCAAACCGATATAGACGTCGAATTGCTCTTAATTACGCTACCTAAGATACTCTTGATGCCGAAGAACGCCTTGAATCTCTCTCTAAGACTCGCGCTTTAATTAATCTCCAATTGCTTTTTAAGACTCATGTTCTGTATTCTTGGTGTTCTTAAATTGTTCTTGGGTGTTCTGGGATAATTTTTAAAGGCTGAGGACGAGTGACATTTTATAGGGATTGATATGAGCTTGAAAATCTCAATTCTCATCGGATTAGGACTGCACTACCGCTAGAGCGCTATGCTGCTGTCGCAAAGGCTCTATGTGTAAAAGGCCTCACCGCTAGAGCGATGAGGTGTTGGCGCTGAAATGCTGGCCTATCGCTGGCGTGATAACGGTATGGCATTAAGGCGCTAGTCTGCGACTTAAACAGGTCAATTTTTTTAATTTTCTTATTTTGATCATTGTTCCAGCGGTGGGGCGACAGATCCATATTTCGTTCAAGTTTCTATAAATAACAATAATGCAAATAAATAGCCATTTATTCTCATAAAATAATAAAATATCAAAATAAAAACATGAGAAAATATATGACAAATATGCCTTTATCACTACCATACTCTAAAATGCCAAATCATTAGTTAAAAAATGTGATGTATGCTATAAATATATTAATCAAATCCATACTTCGCCAAAGAACTTAATGTTGACATATTTTAGGGTGTATGCATATGATTGTGTACATATTAAAAACTAAACACATGTATCATATATATGAATTTGGCAACAGAATTAAACATGTAATCAACATATACACATATACTTAAATTCTTAACAACTTAAGAATACATAAAACATACCTTTGAAGACCTCCGATGAAGATTTCAAATCTAGATTTCTTTGGTTCAACTTTGAGCTCACTTTGAAGTGCACTTTTGTTCAATTCTAGTTCACAATAATCCGGTGGGATTGTGAAGGTAGAATAGCAGCAATATAATCTCCAGCAACAAGGTTTGTATTACTTAAAAGAAAAATAAGAAGGATTTATTTTTCTTTCTCCTTTGATTTTTCTCACAAGTCTTTGTTCAAAGAAAAACTCTCTCAAAACCAACTATTCTTTTTCCTCTCAACTCTTGCATGAAAATTGATTCACACACTTGTTAACGCAAATGAAACTCAACCATTTTTAGTGCTCTCAACACTTCACAAGTGCTCCACCAAAATTAGATTAAGTGGCCAACTACTAAAACAATTTTTAGTGGCCATTTTAATGGTCTAATAAAATTAACCATTAATCACAAAATAGTGCTCCACTTAATTTAATTTATGTTTCTCAAATTAGGTATGTCTTCTATTTAGGAATAAAATAATAAATAAATAAAGTCATATTTATTTATTTAAATAATATCTATTTAATTATTCAAAAACTATTTGAATAATTAATATTTACCTTATTTGATTTTACTAATATAGTTAATTATTGAATTCATGGTAAAATAATTTATGGAATAAAATTGTACCACTTGTTAACAACTAATTAGTTAATAACTCTTGTCAACTAATTAAATGATATACTTAACATTTAAGTCTAAACAAGTACACAACCCGAGGAACCCCGAAATATATTTTTGGTTAGCTGAAATTTCTAGGATGAAACTGTTCATTCCATTATGCTGCCTCAATGCACAATGAGTACACTTCATATTGTGAGACTCCCTAGGTCCACGCCTGAATTGTCATATGGAACTCCTTCATAAGTCCGTGAACGATGCCTCATACACACATTACAGATATTACAAAGCGGTGCGTTAGACCATATAAGTTGAGGTTATAACATATTCATATAATCCCTCCGTCATTTATATCCGGGTAGAGCAGAGATATAGATAAACACCGTCAAATCTCTATATGCCCAACCAAAAACTTATCTCTAAAATTGTATTTCAATAAATAATATTCTCAAATACTTTTGTAATATTATTTATCCCTAGGGTTAAACTCTTTTCCCTAGAATTACTGTTTATGGTCATAAGGTTTTTTAGATACAATCTTTAGAGCATTAGGATATAATACTCACCCAAATAAGCTGATGGATCCCATATCTATGCATACCGAACTCCATGAGCATCGGACCATACCCAACGACACCCAGCGGTCAGACCATGAAAGGTTTCAGACATGTGTGGAACCAAAGTATGGTGGATCACTCACAAGCCACCGTGGCACTCAGGTCAAAGGACCGCGAATATTACTCAACTCGAAAGACCCTCTATTGACGGCTTTATGGGATGTCTATTAGAGATCTTTGTGAGTCTGTTCAATATTCAGTCCTTATTGAATACCTGTATCTCTATACGAGCTTCCACTAAACTTATGGTTTGCTAAGACTAACCATCTGAACCATCCAAATATAGACATACATCAATCTATATATTTATTAAGGTATTCACTGACAGATCAGCATCAGTGAAGATAGATTAGGAGCATAATATTTGAGAACATATTTGCATAATGACATTCCCTAGCATTATTTGCAACTTTTTGCAATTACGTCATTACTAATATATTCTTAGGTCTTTGTCCCATTTCAGACAAGGCTCTAACTCTTTAGATATCGCTAACTCTTATCAGTGCCAACTCTTAGCATTTATAACTCTCAGCATTGCTAATTTTTAGCACTAATCTAAATTCATTTAAACTATATCTAAACTCTTTCAGATTGTACAATGTCTGAAATGTTACAAGCATCTTACCATTTATAATATATAATTAGCGATTTAATAAAATGATAATACTAGTATAAATATTAAACAAATATTCATACATAAAGGGATGGCACGTAAGCACAAATCCCAACACTTAAAGACCAAGACTAGCCTATGGCCCATTATATAATAGGGACTCGATTTAATCGCCCCTTACCTCGAGGAAAGGGTTCAACCAAATATGCCATCATCACCATCAACTACTTCACCAAATAGGTAGAGATCAAGCCCTGTCAAGCATTGCCCAAAAGAAAGTAAGAGACTTTACATGGAGAAACCTAATTTACAGATTTGAGGTACCACACACTATTATCACATACAATGATAAACAGTTTGACAATGAGAACTTCAAAGACTCTTACAAGTAGCTTAGTATACAACTTCTATTTGCCTCTCCAGCTCACCTAAAGACCAACATGTAGGTAGAGTCCTCTAACATACTCATCAAAAGGTTATTAAAAAAGAATCTACTCTAGAATAAAGGGGCTTGGATTTACAATTTACTCAAAGTCCAGTGGGCGTTAAGGACTACGGACTACTAGCAAGACAACGACTAGTGAAACCTCTTTCCCTTTAGCCTTTGTTTACGAAGTCGTAGTCTTAGCAAAAGTAAGAATGCCTACTGATGTATGCGATAATAATTAAGTGTAAGTGTGCGCTATTATATCAAGTAATATAGGATTTAAGTCAAAGATATCGTTCCCACAGGGATAATTAATCTATTTCTTACAATCAAATACTAAAATTAATCCTACTTTGAAAAATTAAAATAAGAACCTTAACTACTTAACCTAATTTTATCAAATTAAATCTAAATTAATCAACCACAAGCAAGGGGTTGAATTCATCAATTAAGAACAATTTAGAGTTTTGAATTATCCCATAATATTTTATTAGATTTATTAACCTCTTAGTTAATCTCTTAATATAATTAATTAGCTAAACTTTAATCTCATTACAAGCCTCTATTGCTGGTCGAATGACTATGTTACACATTCTAACAATTACCTATATGACTATGGTAATCCGAATAGAATGTATTCATTAAGAATAGATCTAAATCAAACCATACATGCCATCTAAGTATATTTCTATCTTACATGAAACTCATAGTTGTTACCCAATGATCATGCAACATCAAACTATCCTAGGCTAAGCAAATAAATTCCTTCGTCGAGTTTATTATGGTTCCTTTATCATTCAAAATATTAGCTAGATATAATGAAAGCAATAAACTTAAGATAAAATGAATCAATTATATGTATTAAATTCATAAACTAAAAGTTAATGAAATCTAATTACATATTAGGTTCAATAGTTTAACCCTAGATCAAAATAATTTAACTTATCAAAAACTCAAGAGTATCAAAGTAATGAATTAAAAATATCAAGAACAATATCATATTGATAAGAACAAAGAAGAAAAACTAATCAAGAAGATGCATTGGTTTGCTTCTCTCTCTATCTTTACGTAAAGCTTAAATCTTGATTTTCAATCTTAAATTCTTAGCTTTGATCTCTTGTTTTATGTTGCGAATTGTTTCCCTAAATTTTTCTTCTCATAAAGTTTGTGTTTTAGGTCTTAAAAACCCTAGGTTTGATGGCCTTCTAATCTAAGTTGAAATATGAATTGGGATCCAATGTCTCTATATCCTTGAATTGCTTAATGTTTGGGTGTATCACATTTATGCTGAAATAGTCTTCATTCTTAGATGGTAATTTGATCTCTTTAAAGACTTTGAAAGTGACAGTATCCTCTTGTACTCTCATGGTTAACTCCTCTTATTGTACATCTATGATCATTTGTTTAGTGGTTAGGAAGAGTTTTTTAATGGTGATGGGAATCTCCTTGTCTTCTTTTATGTCTAGGATGATGCAATCTGCAGGAAAGATGAACTTGTCCATCTTTACCAGCACGTCCTCTATGATTCCCTTTGGATAGGCGAGAGATCAATCAGCAAGTAAAAATGTGACATTGATATACTTTACTTCTCTCAAACCTAACTTGTTGTAGACAGAGAAGGGAATGAGGTTAATACTTACTTATAGATCACAAAGAGCTTTCTCAAGGTCATGATTGCCAATGGAACACGAGATGGTAAAACTTCTGGGATCCTTGAACTTAGGAGGTAAATTCTTCTGAAGAATGGTGCTACATTCCTCTGTCAATGCTATGGTCTCATAATCCTCCAATCTTGTCTTCTTAGAAAGGATACTCTTTATGAACTTGATATAACTAGGTATTTGTTCAAGTGCATCTGCAAAAGAAAGATTAATATATAATTTTTTAAAAATTTTAAGAAATTTATTTATCTAATTTCTTCTTTTGCAGCCTCTTAGGGAATGGTGAAGTGCTTAACTGTATAGGTTGATCTATATATTGCTACTAGTATCTTCTGTTAAATTTTGACTTTTATGCATTTCAAGATTTTTTTGTACTGAATACCAATTTTTGCACTTTTCTCTGCTGAAATTTCTACACTTTTTTGCATTTCTATACTTTTTTTTGGACTGGTATGCTACTGATATTTTATTTCTACACTAGGTTTGCGCCTTTGCAGCCTTTAAGAAAAAGGTATAAGTGGTCTATATGGGTGCATTTTATCTTGTTATACTACATTCTCATTCCTTTTCATGCTTGATGGTGATGGTTTGGATGTGTTATCATGTAGGATCTTATTAATTCTCAAGTTAATGGCATGACATTGCTATACATTTCCTCTTGAATTTTCTTTGGTGTCATTTGGTAGAGCTCTTTGAGGTCGCTTATTAATAGTTATAGCAAGTTGACCTATTTGAACCTCTAAATTCTTCAAGACTATTTGAATGATTCTACATGATGGCATCGTTTGACTTATGTAATACATAAGCATATCTTTCAATGACGACTTCTTCTTTTATGATTGTTGAAATATTACAGGATTCAATAGTCTAGATGACTCATCTTGGTTGTTATATTAAGAGAAGTTTGAATAATCTTTCCACTCCAGTTTTAGAAATTTAATTGTGGGTTATGTTATTATCGGTTGAGATTGCCCATATAATTTGCTGATTCCATGCACCACCAATTTATATGGTTATCACCGCAAAAGCCATATGTCATTTATTTAGTTTTGACACATTCATTGCATCAAACTTCTTAGATAACATATTGATTTATGTTGCCAATGCATTGAATGTGTCAATCTCATGCACATTGACAATTCTCTTAGGTGTAACCCTCTTAACTAGTCATTACTATAAAACCACAATTAAATAACTAAATATTCATAATTTAGAGAAAAACCTAAATTCGGAGTGATAGATATAATAGTACATTTAAGCCTTTATCACCTACTTATTGAGTGCAATACTTTGGCAAGAACAAAAATGAAGAGCTCATTGAGAAAGTTTAGATCTAGTCAAGTAAAAGATAGATCCGATTAGGTACTTACAAGATAGGACATGTAAATGGACGGGTTCTTGATAAGCCCTAAAACGATAAGTTCCTAAAAAAAATACTACCCACAGTCATTCTTATTATATTCTCTGAGCTTGTAAGAGTTAAGAGTCATCAATAAAATCTCTATTTCCTTTCCAAAAATATTAAGTACATGAGCACATGGGTTCAGAACTACATACTTATCTGAAGACTCTCATGAAAGATAAACATTAAAGGCTATTTTAAAACCTAAGTAGGGTCAGATGAAGACAACTCGAAACTCCTTAAAATGATGCATTTTGGGTTATTGACGTAGACCTAAAGCAATTGCGGACATATCTATGAAAAAAAATCCTTAAAACAATGTGTTGAGTGATTGACGTAATCCCAAAAGCAAATGAGAATATATCATTGAATAAACTCCTCTTAATGACGAGTTTTAGGTGATTAACATAAGCACAAAAGCATATAAGGATGCTGATAATGGCATATCTGTAATAGCATATTTAGTACCTCAACTTGAGTATTTTACTCTAAACTATGAATATTTGGCTATTTATTCATATTTTTAATCTTAAATAGGTGCATAAGGGAAAATATGACACATAAGCTCAAACGGAAGGATATTCGGACAAGAAAAGAGTAAAATGTGCTTAAATGTTACCCAGACCATGGCTGGGCGCCGCAGTGCCCAGTAGCCAGCATAGCGGCACCCATCATATTATATTAATGCTCACGTTTTAGGTCTCAGCACCGCAGCGCACATGCGACGTATAAAAGGGCCTCTTAAAACTCTTATTTAGACTTAGATTCAAAAGCCCTCGACCTTAGGGTTTCAATAGACATAAAAAAAAGCATATTTTGGAGGTGCAAGGTGCAGAAGAAAAATATAAAGGCAATGGATTCACATTTAATTGAAAAGATCAAGCAAATTTATTGAAGATTGAAGAATAAGTTCTTGAACATTTAAGTCGAGAAGAAGGAGAACAACTCAGGGCGTCGCTTATGTTATTTTCTTTCTTCACTATTTGAGATGATCTTGTTCATGATGTTTTTGTATTCTTGCTTTGATACTCTTGTTCTAATCATGAGCTAAACTCTGTTGATCTAGGGTTAGACGTTCTTGAACCTAGTATGCAGTTGAATCTTATAAACTCTTAGTTATGAACTTAATACAACATAATTGATTCAATCCATCTGTTCTTAATGCTTTTATTGTACCTGATCACTATTTTAATTGTTTAAGAAACCTTGATGACTTTGACAAAAGGGATTCATGTGTTTAGCCTAGGGTAGATTGATACATGATCATAAGGTAACATCTATGAGTTCCATCTAGGATAGACATATACTTAGATGGTATGCATGGTTTGATTTAGACTTGTGCTTAATGAGTTACATCTTATTCGAATTACCATAAACATATAGGTAATTGTTAGGGTGTGATATTAACATTCATCCATCAACAGAGGTTTATGATGAAATCAATGTCTAGCCAATCAATTAGTAATAAAGGAGTAACTAAGGGGTTAAGGAATTCAATGAAATATTAGGGGATACGTCGAAACCCTAAATTACCTCTCAACTAGTGAATTCAATCTTTGAGTGCTTTTAATATTTGTTTAGGTTTAATTTGATAGCAGTAATAGAGTTAATTAAAATCCATCTTTAATTTTTTTTTAATAAAGGTAAATAGGATAATTTTAGTAATTAACTTAAGAAATAGATACAATAGTCTCTGAGGGATTGATATTCTAGACTTAACTCTGATACTACTTGATACGATAGTGTGCACTTGCGCTAGACTATTACAGTATACATCACATCTAAAGCTATTTCCTGTGAAACTTAAGTCTCTATGGTCTAGACCATTCCAAATTCTCACGATACCTCAATGAAGCTGTTGAAATCAAAGATCCAAATAATCAAACTTAATTTACAGTGAATGGCCAGCGCCTCAAGAATTATCATAGAAGACATATAGATCAGTAAAAATTCAACGTTGATCTGATTGATCACAAATAATAGTAGGATCACCACGTGAAGGCGAAGACATTAAATTAAACGCTTCTTGGGAGGCAACCCAAACTTAGTATCCTTTGATTTTAATATTAAGTGTTTATTTTTCTCTTTAGTTAGTCCATTTTTCATTATGCATATTTTACTTTTTACTTTTTAGTTTTTTTAGGCTTAGATATTTATTTTAAAAAAAAGAGTAGCTTTGGGCATCGCGGCACCTACACGGGAGAAGCCTTGTAAGTGCTTCTCCAAATTTTTTTTTTCTTCATCTCCTTTCTTTTTCAAACACTACCCCCAAACCCTACTCTCATTCTCTTAATCTCACATCTTCAATCCTTTATCCTATACTCAAATTAACTACACCCACACACTTCATTTAGACTACAATTCATCACCTACTTAGATTAATACCATATTAGCACACACAATTCATCAAATCATTCATATTCATCATAACTCCAAATCACTCTCTACACTAGCATTCACTATTCTAAGGTATGAATTTCTCTCTTTCATAAATTTTTTTTCTTCTTTTCTCTTTACTATATAGATGCCATTGCATGATTAGTATGTTTACTTATTTCTATTATGATTATTATGCATTGATTAATGGTTGTAAAAAAAAAATCTATATATGAATGTTTGTGAAAACATAGACTATATGTATGCTTAAATTGGTTAGTTGCTTGATATCTAATTATTCAAACTTGAAGTCCTTCATTATCAATTATAGATACATATTGTTACCTTGAGTTTAAAGCACATAATATGATTATTAGGAGTTACTATAGATGTGAAAAATTTTAGGCAAGTGGTTAGATGATGCAAGGATGTGGAAAATTTTAGGTAAGTTACTATGGATGTGGAAAATTTCACATCCATAATGAGGTTATCAATAGGTACTATAGCCTACCAAACATACCGAGAGACAATTATATCGAGCTCCAACAGAATCCAGATTATGAAGCTATCATCCGCTACTTGGCTACCCCAGATGCTCAATAGACAATGTTTGGAAGCACACCGGTCTCACTCCCTACATGCTACATGTGTAGAGAATTCAAAGTTTGGCACTATTTTATAGCTACCAAGTTAATGCTAGTAAGTCACATGAGCACGATAACAGTAAAGAGAGCCCTCTTTCTTTATGCCATTCTTATAGGGAGGATAATCAATATTGGAAAAGTGATTAGAGACAATTTTCTCTATGGCCTTGATCATCCAAAGCAAAGCATCTACTACCCCTTGCTAATTACAGCACTCTATGCTAAAGCTGGAGTCGAGTGGACATCATTAGAAGAAATACTTTCCCCAGCACATGTCTTAGACAATAGAAAATTTTCCACAATAATTGATGGTTTAAACTAAGACCCCGCTCTATGACCACCTCTACAATGAAGACCAATAGCACAACTGACCATGCATTAATGGCTGACAAGGTTAGAGAATGCATTCACCGCACATCAGCAGTAGACTGCATCTTATGAAGCATATCAAGACTAGGTTTTGCGCATTACCCTAATCCACTTCGGCATGGATACACACCACCTACCAAAAATTTTGACCTATCCAGAGCCTCTAGCTGCAGATAACATAAGAGACCACGAAGTAGAGGAAGACAAAGATGAAGTTGAGATTGAATATGAGGACAAAGGGGACAGCTAAAGCTTCACATAAATAAGGAAGTGTTCCGATTTTGTTATTTTACTACCGCCGTGGGGATATGGTTTATTTTAAGTGTGGGGGCAAGGGAAACAGTTTCTAATTTTTAAGGTTTTTGTTTTGTGGCTTTCTATGCTTTGATTGTTGATTCTCTATTTCTTTATTGTCTTTTTAAGTTGTTAGTTTTTTTTTTTTTTTTTGTTATTATCTGTTGTTTGGGTCAAAAAGAATTTGTAGTCGATGATGAAAAGTAGAGTTGAAGAGAAGCTATAACCTCTCTAGACTTATCTATTATTGTGTTCATTTTATATTGCAATTGGATTAAATATATTTAGCTTATAATTGTTCACTTTAAGCATTCTTGCACACTAGAGCTATTAAATTTTCATTATTTGTTAAGGTAGAATATATTTATTCACACAAATAAGGTAATTAAGGTCACCTAATATTTAGAACTTGTTTGATTAGCTTTCGAGGTGAAATCCTAGGACATATATAATAAAAGATATAATTATAAGCCATTTTTGGATTGATTGGACCTTTCTAGCCAACTTGAATTATTTTTTTATCCTTAGTCACCTTTTTTTAGCCTAATTGATTATATTTTCTTTTCTTTTCAAAAAAAAGAAAAAAAACCACTTTAGAAGCCTATAACCAATTAATTCTTTTATCCGTCATAAATATCTTTTGCACTATGATACATAATATCTTGTTATAAGGGTCATGAAGTGATTCAAATTTATAGGTAAAAAGAAGAGGCATCTCTAAAAATTTTCTCATTCATTTACAAGAATTGAAGGAGCTCCAATATATATAACCTCCGAGAAATACAATAGAGAATAATAGAGCTGCTGAAATGATGGGTTCAAAGAAAATAAGTTTAGGGGAGTGGATTAAAGAAAGAAAGAACAAATTGATCAAAAGACAAGAGGGTTATGGGTATAGTCCGATTAGAACTTATATTTTTTTTAATTTTCTTCGTACCTTAATCTAGGCCTCTCATTACAAGCTAATTAAAGTCCTATTTGATCTTTTGTTATATAATTGTTCTACATTAGTGGAGATTGCTATGAAAAATAAGCTTATGGATACTTATTTCGGTTTTGATCTTTCTTTGTAAAATAAGATATTTAAAAATATAATTGATGTGCAAATATGTAGCTCCGTACACACTCACAAGTCAATGATTATAGGATAAATATAAGCAAGATGATTAGAGTATAGAATGAGCATAAATAATTTTTGAGTCTAAAGATTTTATAGTGTAATTTAACTTAACCTTGAGACAACTTTACAAATTTCTAATTGACCCATGCAATTCATTGTGTCAATAGAAGTTAAGAGTTAGCTAATATATCTAATATATATATATATATTGTTGCTTATTGTTGGTTTGTTTTTGCTTTACTCGAGGATGAGTAAAATCATAAGTTTAAGGATATTTGATAATGGCATAACTGTAATAGCATATTTAGTACCTCAACTTGAGTACTTTACTCTAAACTATGAATATTTGGCTATTTATTCGTGTTTTTAATCTTAAATAAGTGCATGAGAGAAAATATGACACATAGGATCAAACGGAAGGCAACTTGGATGAGAAACGAGTAAGATGCGCTTAAAAGTCAAAAGTTACCCAAACTATAGCGGAGCGCTGCGGCACCCGTTAAATTATATTGATGCTCTCATTATAGGTCTCAGTGCCGCGGTGCCCATGCGACATATAAAAAGGCCTCTCAAAACTCTTATTTGGACTTAGATTCGAAAGCCCTCGACCTTAGGTGTGAGGATACGCACCCAGTTATCCTAACAAGCCGGGACATACCGGTCCCAGTGGGCCATCACTGGTCCAGGCCTCCCAAGTGGCCTCCATTCACTCAAAGCATACCCCCAAGGAATCGAACCCGGGTGGGTTATACCACCTCAAGTTGCCTAACGAATCCGTCCTTGTACCACTAGAGCGGGCCCGCTCTAGTGGTACAAGGACGGATTCGTTAGGCAACTTGAGGTGGTATAACCCACCCGGGTTCGATTCCTTGGGGGTATGCTTTGAGTGAATGGAGGCCACTTGGGAGGCCTGGACCAGTGATGGCCCACTGGGACCGGTATGTCCCGGCTTGTTAGGATAACTGGGTGCGTATCCTCACAATATACATACAAACTTGTTAATTATATCTAAAACTTAGTGACTTTGGTTGTATTATAGATCTAAAACATATTTAAGACAAAAACTGAAAAAGTTGGGACTTTGAATGGAAAATTGTGAATTTTTGAAGCCTATGCTTGGTGAGTTCATATTTTGAATCCCTAAAGTATAATTAGGTGATTTACAAACAAACTTGGTGAGTTTTATCTAAAATTTGGTGACTTGAAGAGTAATGTAGACTTAAAATATTCATAGGTATGATATTAAAAAAGTTGAGAGTTTGAAAGAAAAAATCGGGGTTATGGACCTTATATTAGGTAAGTTCATATTTTGATTCATAAAGTATAACTTGGTGATTTAAAAATAAACTTGGTGAGTTATATCTAAAATTTAGTGACTTGAGGAGTATTATAAACTTAAAATATATTTAGAACTAAAATTAGAAATTTGGGTTTTGAATATAAAAGTGAGGATTTTAGATCTTATATTTGGTAAGTTTATATTTTGGATCCTTAAAAGTAAAATTTGGTGACTTCTCTTCATAAGTTGGTAACTTAGGGTATTATATTCCTAAAATATACTTGAGACTAAGTGGAAAACTTCGGAAGTTGAATAGATTTAGGTCTATATTCCTAAACCTATAGTTGGTGAGTATATGTTTTGGATCCCTTACCTAAAATTTGGCAATTCATATACAAACTTGAAGAGTTTTATCTCAAATTTAATGACTTGAATGTATTACAGACCTAAAATATACTTGAGACTACAATTGAAGAGTTAGGACTTTGAATGAAAAAGTAGTTCATATTTTGAATCCAAAGCACAACTTAGTGATTTTACATAAGAACTTAGTAATTTCTCTCCAAAAGTTGTGAGTTGTGACTTAGGGGAGGATTAAAGTGTTCCTCATCAATAAAGTGAGGGCTTTTCAAACCTTCTTCACTTCCTTTTTTCTTTCTCTCATGCTTTCTGTTGGTCAACAACCAACAAAAAAAGTTCTTTATACTTCTTCATTACTCTTACAAGCTTGACGGAGTTAATTGGAGGAATCGTTTTTTCTCAATTAATAATGTCTCAACTAGATAAATTCACTTATTTGACACAATTCTTCTAGTCATGTCGAAAAAAAGGGGTGGGGGGTAACAGTGGAAAATTTTCCACGCTTTCTTTTGGTCAACAACCAACAAAAAAAGTTCTCTATACTTCTTCATTACTCCTACAGGCTTGACGAAGTTAACTAGAGAAAATCGTTTTTTCTCAATCAATCATGTCTCAACTAGATAAATTCACTTATTTTACACAATTCTTCTGGTCATGCCTGGGGGGTATTATATACCGAAATTATACTTGGGACTAACAGTGAAAATTTTGAAAATTTAAATTCAATGTTGAGGAGTTTGAACCCTATACTTGGTGAGTGCATAATTTAGATTCCCTATCCAAAACTTGGTGATTTACATATAAATTTAGTGAGTTCTATCTAAAATTTGGTAACTTGGGAGATAATGCAAACCTAAAACATATCAAGACTAAAACTAAAAAAGTTGTGACTTTGAATGAAAAGGTAAGGATTTTAGTTCTTATACATGGTGAGTTTATTTTTTAAATCCCTAAAGCACAAAGTAGTGATTTTACATAAAAGTTGTTGATTTTTACCTAAAAGTTTGGTCACTTGAGGGTATTTTATAACTCTCAATATACTTTTTTTTTAAAGTATTTTTACAACTATTGAGGAGGGGAGATTCGAACCTTTGACCTCAATCAAAAAGATACACTTACAAAGGAGTACTTTACTATTTTGGCAAGCCTCCATGTGCTAACCCTCAATATACTTAGTCATATCAATACAAAAGTTGGAACTCTTATTCTTAAACTTGGTGATTTCATATAAAAACTTAGTTATTTTTACTTAAAGGTTATAACTACGGTGTACTACATGCCTAAAATCTACTTGTTGGAATTAAAGAGAAAAGGTTGTAATTTTTAACTTTACACTTGATAAATAGGTATTTTAGATACCTAACATTTTATTTTAATAAACATAAGACTTATGCAAAACATATTTTTATTTTTTAAATAAAATTTTTGTTCAATTTAATAAATTCTTGCTTATAATATCCTCGTTGAAGTTTTAAGAGAATAAATTATAAAATTATGTATATTATTATTATTATTATTATTATTATTATATAGAAAGTTTTGCTTTTCAAAATTTTATATTATTGTTTAAACATATAATTTATTTATTTATTAATAAGCTGTTAGGAAAAAAAAAGATGTATGCATCTTTCACCCTAATTTCTATGGCTGAAATTTTATACGTTTCTCTACTGAGGATTATAATGACTATCTTTTATAAGTAGATGCATGTTTGATAAATATTTATTATCAAATAATAAAATTAGTGTTTATTAAACATTCAATTATTGTGCTTAACTTTAAAATAAAATAAAAGTATGGTGTTACAATTATATGCTTAATAAAAGAAAAATGATTTGATATTCAAATCCAATTTATAATCTATAGTTGTATTATAATAATGCAACATTATATTATAAATGAGATCTTATCAAAGATTTGTTACAAATGGAGAATGTAACATTACAAATTGTAATAAAAGATTTTATCAATTGAAGTAATAAATGTCCACTTATCATAGGGTTTTAAAATCTTTTATCTTTGGCAAAGTTAGTATATAATTTTAATTAATAATTTTTTATGCCTTAAAAAATAAGTTTTATTTTATAAAAGAAAAATCATCAACATTCAGAAAATAGTGAATATTATATTAAAAATAATTTAAATACACATTATGATGTCAATAACCATTTGAATTTTTTTAGAGAACAAATTTTCGTCTTTTTTTAAAAAAAATTTGTTTCACTTATGATTGTGGCCTAATTTTTAGTAATTTGTAATATATCATAACTCTACTAAAGTGAAAGCCTGAGTTTAAATCTCTCGCTCTAAGTTAAAACAATAAATAAATAAAAATAAAAAGTGAGATAAAAAAAAAAACTTTTCATGAATTATTTAAGATACTTCCACTTTTATAACTATATTCTTATTCTAATTTATCTTTTTTTCCTTTTCAAGGAAAAAAATAAAAGGAAAAAAAATAAAGACTAACAATCCTAATTCTTATGTGATGGGAAAAGTTAAAATACAACAATTATATTCATATAATTCACCAAGTTTTTTATTATATTATTTTTCAAAATTTTAGGTTATATTTCTTAAGTTCTTTAAAATTTAACATAAAATGTAAAAATTGAAAATTTTAAATTAAAAAAAAAAACAAAATGCTTTCTAAAATAGAAATTATAAAAGTTTCTATTAGCCAAAGATGCTTAGAAAAAAAATGTAATTATCAAGTTTTTTTACTTAAAAAGAAAATTAAAACATTACAAGCAATTTTTTGTATTGAAAAAAAATTGTTTTTCCATAGAGATGTAATGAAATAGAAATAAAATCATTTAAAATAAGTTGGAGCAATTAGATTCAATTGACAATATTGCTAGGAATTGTATAAGAGGTTATTGATATTTACTATTTAAAAAAATTCAACCCACTAATATTAATCTTTAAAAGCAATTTCCATTCACTTTAAGTTTTAGATTCAATTTACTTCCTGAATTCAAATTTCCTTCCGCATGTAAAAGAAACAGAAAAAGAAATTAATTTACATTTATGTGATATTCAAACAATTAAATAATTAGACATTTAAAAAGAAATTAAATAATTGATCCAACGACCAAAATCAATTGCCATTCACTTTAAGCTTTAGAATATACTTAAGAATCTTTATCTTAACTTTTCTTTTTCTTTTTTTTTTAAAAAGATTCTTTTGCAAGATTCGTCTTTCCTGTTGAATGGAATAAGATAAGATTTTTAGATATTTTTATTGTTGGACTTGCACCACCTAATTTTATCTTATCTTTAGGAATTTCCTTTATTCTTCTTCAATAAAGTATCCATTTCCACTTTCCAATGTCAATATAAAAAAAGGAATAATTTTGCTTTCAATTTCGTTTTCTCTATATTTACATAAGGACTAATAAATAGATTAAAAGCATTTTATTTTATTTTTTACGTTGGGTTGTCTATTTGAAATATAAATAACCAATTTTCATAAAAATAGAGATAAATAAAAATAATTCTTTGAGAAACATGCATCTTGAAAGTTTTTTACAACTTTAGAAGCTTTTTCAATTAAACGAAAAAAAAGGGGAGAATGAAGAAATGGTTACCACAAAAACCTTTTGGAAAAATTAATTGGTTTAAATTCTCTAAAATTACATTTTCAAAAAATGCAATCCTAAAATTAAAGGCATTGAACTCTGAATTTCGAATCATGCGTTTATAAGTTGAATTTATTTATTTTTTAATAAAATAAAATAGGTCTATTGAAGAATTGTGTTAAAATGGTCACAATTTAACATTTGTTGGGTTTTCATAGTTTTAGACTCATTCAAAATTAATTAAAATAAAATAATTATAAAAAGAGACGATATTATAACTATTTGATTCGATGTGAACTTACATCCACTTCACGAGTTTGTTCAGCTTACCTAAATGCGCTATTGAATAATGCTTTTACAATCGAACCTAAGGAATTAAAATGATTACAAATATATTCTCTAATAACATAGCCTTTAGAGGATTGTAATGGAGTTGTGGGGACTTGCAACGGAGTCTTTAAAGGTTGTAATAATACCTTGGGGTTGTAATAGAGACATAGGAGTTGTAATAGAGCCTTTGAGGGTTATAATGTTGCCTTAAGAAAGGTCTAGAAGAAGAAGAAAAAGAAGATTTAGAGTCGATCAATGGGAACCCCCTCCCCATTTTTCTTTACTCTTTAGTCTCCTTTATATAAGCATAGATTGTTAAATCTTTTTAGGATTATGATATATTATCACTTTCTTATTTATGATTCATCTTAAAATTATAGTAGTAGAATTTGTTATAAAAATCTTGAAATTATAAAATTCTTGGGGATAAGGCCCATTTAACTCCTTAGTCAGTATGTTTTTCTTATCGTCCTCAAAAAGTTTTAATAGTTAACCCTTAGAGGACTCATGTAGTCGATCTCTTGGAGTGTTTACATGAACGACATTTTAAAAGGTTAACATGATTAATTTCTCAAAAAATTTACATGATTGGCCTCTTAAAGAATTTTTTTGTAACTAAAGACATTCCCTAGACCAAAGGCCCAGGTGTCCGTGTGATAGATCTTTTCGTGTATTATGCTTGGGCTCCAATCCAAAAGGAAATAAAAAGAATAAGTTGTTATTTAATTAATATATTTTTCATTTATTAATGATAGAATATGATGTAATTAAACCTTGAAAATTTACTTAAACCTTGCAATATTATCTGCAACAATTGTACAATTTAAGTAAAGAAGGCCGACTATCTCAACAAAAAAAACAAAAGTAAAGAAGTCTAATATTATTACATTATCAAATTCTATTAAGACATAATTGTTTGAGAAATTTCAAGGTACTTTTAAATGTAATTCTTCTTAATGATGTTTGGATTATATTTCAAAAAAAATTTGTGCATTGATTGTAATGTTCCTATTGAGGCATAATACATTTATGTTCAAAATGTTATTAAAACGAGAGTCTTATCATTAATCTCAATATTTTGTTTAAACGTCAAAAGTTTATTTGACAAAATTTTATTCAAACAGCAATAATACTCTTAAAAGTGAATTTATTGTTAAATTTATATTGTTTTCCACAATTGTAATAGTAGTTTAATAGTAGTACATTTTTTTCATTCTTAAAATGAAAGTTACGAATTTAAATCTCTCTCGTAAATATTAAAAAAAAAAAGTCCGATTTTGTTAAATGATAGAGGGCAATAATTAATATAAAATAATATTAGATTAAAAATAATAAATATATGTGATATTATATTATTGTGCTTAAGTGGAGCTCGAAAGGTTAAAAAGAAAAAAAATCACACACTATGTAATGATTTTATGTCAATTTATTTTCAACTATACTTCTAATATTTGGACGAAGATTAAGGAAAGGACATGGCTGTTGTCTAATACAATTTTTTTTTTTAAAACAAATGTAATTCAAATAAATTTGAGTGGAAATATTTATATTGCTGAAGTTTTAATTAAAATAGAAAATTTTCTTAAAACAAATAATATAAAGGAAAAAATTAGAAAAGGAACATGTAAATTTAATAATTTTACAAATTTCACGACACTATTATTAAATAATATATATTTTATTTATTTTAACAAAAAAAAATTATACCTAAACCTCTAAAAAAAAAATTTTTTTTAAAAAAAAGACCCGCGTAGCGATATTGGATGCAAAGTTCCATACATCTTCATCTCCTATATAAAGACAAGGATCTTAAATGTGTCAGCAGCAGCGGAAATAAAACAAAGCAAGCTGACTAGCAATAGCAAACAAACAGTAAGTGCGAGTGAGAAAAATGCAGAAGATAATATCTTCATCAAGTGCTGCTGCAGCCAAAGTAAGATCAATATTTGTGTACCCAGTTAAATCATGCAGAGGAATTTCTGTTTCTCAGGCGCCCCTCACTCCTACTGGTAACTATATCATTACCAACACCATTCAGTTTCATATATATACATTGTTTTTTTTTATAATTTCTTTTGTTTTTCTTAATGCATTTTTTTCTTACCCAGTTGATTTTTCTCAATATTTTATTGATTTGTATATTAAATACTTCAGTGTCATGATCTATGCAGTCATTTTTTGTGCGAATGTCTATACATTTAAAAATATATGAGATATGTTTTTGTCAACTTTTGGATAATCATGTTTTTTTCCTAACCATTTTTCTGATCAGCATATTAGCATGATTCTCCTTTAATTGTTTTGATGAATTTTTTTTTTTAAAATAAAGTTTTAATTAATCTTGTATCATTGAATCAGCGAGAGCAGTTAAAATACAGACATGTTGGTCATAGAACCAATGTTAGCTTTAATGTGTAAATTGAGTTGTTGTCATGTTATTGAGATAAACTTTATGAATAATGCTACAAATCTCAAGCTTGTATTTTAAGTTGTATTTAAAGTAATAACATGTTAAGCAATTATTAGATATAATGAATAATTTTAAAATTTATTCTATTTCACTAATAATAATTATTTGATACATTATTACTTAAAATGTGTAACATTACTCAAACTTTATTTTGTCATTTATCGAGTTTGCCTGCTATGTACAGGATTTCGATGGGATAGACAATGGCTAGTAGTTAATTACCAAGGGAGGGCATACACTCAAAGAAATGAGCCAAAGCTTGCTCTCGTTGATGTAGAACTGCCGAAGGAGGCATTTTTAGATGGATGGGAACCTACTGGGAGCTCATATATGGGTAAATCTTTGCTCTTATATTTTCCCACAAACTCGTTATTACAGTTTTTGCACTCATGCAATGTACTAAAGCCTAATTGCAACTAGTTACTTCAGGAGAGATTTTATTGATTGTGACTAGATGAATTAGATGTGTGCTCTTCATTTTTTTGATCTATCAGATAACCCAAATGCTTCATGTCAATCCAGTTGTGGAATTTAATAGCTTTTTTCATGATCTGCAAAATGGTGCTGGGTTTTTATTTATTTTTCTCTAAGGTTAACAGATTGCACTCTATTTAGTTATTTTAGTCTAACATAAATCATAAGATGCTCATTCTTTAAGACCTCCCTCTGAAGTCTAATCCCTTGTAGCCTGTCTCCATGAATCTTCAATCTGCTGCTATCCATCCATCCAAAAAAGAAGTTATTCTCCAATAGTTATGCCCATCATGCATGACAGAATTTGGAAATATAAGTCTATTTAGTTAGGACATACTTGCATAAGTAAACTTGGAATTACTTTTATTAAACGTTCTTCTTGGAGTAGAGATCATTCCATTAGGATTAAACATGCATCTACATGTATAGCATTTTGCGACTTTCATCATCTAAAAGTTGGTAAGCATCGTATGTCCTTTTTGATGTGACCATATATAATCTTTGTTCTCATGGTGGTTCGTACCATGTTCTGTCTGACGTTGTCTACAGATGACCTGATTGATCTCTTATTTTCGCTGTTACCTAATCACTAACGGTCCTGCAGTCTGATGTTTGTATTTTGAATCTATTTAGACACATATGATCACAGTGACTACCTTGCCTCTCCTGCTTCTTATTATGGAGTTCGTGACAATTATTTACTTCTTTTTTCTTCTCATATAGCACGAATTATGTTTTTGCTAATTGTCGTACATCATTTTCAAATTTTACTTGACAATTCTCTTCACAGTAATAAGAGCTCCGGGGATGGATACACTTAAGGTTTCACTGAGTAAACCACGAGAGGTAGCAGATGGTGTTTCAGTATGGGAGTGGTGTGGCTCTGCATTGGATGAGGGAGCTGAAGCATCAAATTGGTTTACAAATTTCCTTGGCAAAACTAGTCGGCTGGTTCGTTATAATGCAGGTTGGGATTTAATTTCAGTGCTCTTCATAATAATTGGAAATTGATTGCTCTATCTAGGGGCTTTAGTAAGCAGAATACTTTGGGTAGGGAACTGTTGCAACAAAAACATCTGTATTTCAGGGTGGAGTGGGCGTACGCATAACCCATGTTTCCGCAGAAAGATTTACATAATTATATATTTCCAAAGTGCAAGTTTAGATGGTTGATAATCTGGCTGCATTTTTTGCTACTGCAGAATCAGAAACTAGACCTGTGGATCCTGAATATGCTCGTGGACAAAAGATTATGTTTTCTGATGGGTATCCATTTATGCTGTTGTCTCAGGTTAGTCGACATTGGAAACATTTAATATATTTCACGTCTGTCTTGTGATATCAAATCTTACACCTGAAGCTTATAAATATATCCTTTGCAGGTATCTTTGGATGCTCTAAATAAGCTTCTCAAGGATCCCGTTCCAGTTAACCGTTTTAGGCCCAAGTATAAAAGCATCTCTATAATAGCATATGGTCTTCATTGCTCATTGTTGAATGTGTTTTAATACTCCCAGTGAACCCATAACAATTACTGCTTGGATCATGACATTAGTTTATCTGCCTTGTTATGTTGATACTTTTGACGTTCTCAGTCTTTTTCTTTCTTCTCTCTTTAGTTACCCACACTATGTCTTTGGTGTATGAATCTCTTATTCAAACTGGAATGTGACAGCATCCTTGTTGATGGTTGTGAACCATTTGCTGAGGACTTATGGAGGGAGATCCGAATAAACAAGTTCACATTTGAAGGTGTGAAGCTGTGCTCCCGCGGTAAGGTAAATAGCAATCTTTCTGCATTTCTGCATCATTTGTTCAATCTGTCTATAAAACAAAGTTCCAAATTTTTTGGTCACTTGTTTTGGCAAGTACCTTTATCTATTTGGTGACAAAAAAGCATTTCAATGATAAAATGAATGTGAAGAGGTAACTGATGTTTAATAATAAACCCCAAATGTTCTGTTTTGAAGAGTATAATCACCAAAAGTTATAACAATCTCAAGGGATATGGAGGAACTGTCAGTTAATGTATAGGAAAGTTAAATTGTTCAACATAATTTTTACTAGAAATCATATAAATTAATTGATATGTCAATATCTTGTTGAACTATTTTTTTTTTCTTGCTGCTCATTCAAAGCTATGCCACCATGTGTTGGAGTTTTTAATATTGCAATGCATGTTTTCCAGGTACCTACTATCAATCAAGACAACGGGGTTGTGGGTTCTGAACCAAATGAAACTCTAATGAAAATTAGATCAGATAAGGTTTTGCGACCGAATCGAAAGCAGCAGGGGAAGGTGAGCTGCGAATCCATAACTTTTGAACCATAATGCATGCAAACAATAAAAACACAATAAGAGAGGAATATTGTCTTGCAGATTTACTTTGGGCAGAACTTGGTGTGCAAGGACAAACTTATTGAAGGAAAAGGAAACGTGCTCAAGCTTGGGGACCCTGTCTTTGTGCTGAGGAAGGTCACTTCTGCTGCTGAAGCAGCAGCTTGAGCTCTCTGTAGAATATTTCTTAGTAATATTGGAATTGGGAAAAAATAATTATAGACTCTGTTGTGTATCTCAATATAAATAATGGAATAAAAAGAACTGCTTTGCTTGCTAAACCCATCTTGCCAATTTCTATGAATAAATATGTTTGAATATCAAATTTCCTGTTCTGATCAGTCTTTAAGCCTTATAGGTTATCTCAATCATGACTCATCCAAAAGGTGCATTATCAATCAAATGTAACCATTATTGCTAAGTGAATTACTTAGAAGGGGAAAAATTACCGTGAAGTTACTCTTAAATTTTGGGTATGGGTAAGAATTCATTTCTCTTTTATTTAACGAGGAGTAAACATGGTCATTCTCAACCACATGATTCTTCCTCCATACTGCCTTACCCTTTTTAATGTTTTTACCACATCTGATCTCTAACACTCAAGAAAGAATTTCCATTAAACTTTCAAATCATTTATGATTTTGAAGATAAAAAGGCGGGTTTTAGGTTATATTATATTATATTTCAAATTTTAGGTTACATTTCTTAAGTTTTTTAAATTTTAACATAAAATGTAACTTTTGAAAAATTTTAAATAAAAAAAAAACTTGAGATATGCAACTACATTTTTTAAAAAAATAAATAAATTATGTAAGTATTGTCATTGAACTCTACAAATACAATCGTTGTATTCTAACTTCTTCCCCAAGAATATTCATTAACATGAGTTCGAATCAACTAATCCAACTTAATTATGTAATTATTTTAACAAAGACTGTTTACTTAAATCCATAATCATAGCTTAATTAATTGATGACTATGAAATTTAGTCTTTTTGTATGCATTTATTAATATTTTCAATAAAAACAAAATGCTTTCTATAGTAGAAATTATAAAAGTTTTTATTACCCAAAGATGTTTAGAATAAAATGTAGTTATCAAGTGTTTTACATAAAAATAAATAAAAGCATTACAAGCAATTTTTTATAATGAAAAAAAAATTTCCATAGAGATGCAATGAAATAGAAATAAAATCATTTAAATTAAGTTGGTGCAATTAGATTCAATTGACAATATTTTTAGAAATTGTATAAGCGGTTTCAAGCTTCAATCTTAATTTTTAGACTCGGTAAGAATAAGTCTTATATTAATTATTATTTATTGATATTTAATATTTTAAAAAAATTTAACCCACTAATATTAATATTTAAAAAAAGGAATTGATTTGTATTTGTGCTAACAGTTAATAATAAAGGACTGACAGTGCTTTTACTTCTACTTTAATGGAGATTCTGAATTGTGTCAAAAAAATAAAAATAAAAAAGTAATTAATTTATATTTATGTGTTAGTCAAATAATTAAATAATTAGACTTTTAAAAAGAAATTAAATAATTGGTCCAACAACCAAGATACTTATAATGACTCAATTGCCATTCACTTTGAGTTTTAGAATATTCTTACAAATCTTCATCTTAACTTTTGTTTTTTTTTTTAAACGAGTCTATTGTAAGATTTACCTCAAGTGTCCAATGGAATAAGATAAGATGTTTAGATATTCCCATTATTGGACTTGGACCACCTAAATTTATCCTACATTTAGGAATTTTCTTTATTTTTCTTCAATAAAGTATCTATTTATTATGACATATTCCACTTTCCAATGTCAATATCAAAGAGGAATAATTTTGCATTCAATTTTCGTTTTCTCTATATTTACTTAAGGAATAAGAAATAGATTACAGGCTTTTTACTTTTTTTACCTTGCGTTGTCTATGTGAAATATAAATGAGTTTCATACAAATAGGGATAAATCAAAATAATCCTTTGAGAACAAACATCTTAAAAGTTTTTTACAACTTTAGAGGTACTTTCAATTTAGCCAAAAAAAAAAAAAAAAGATGGGGGGAGAATGAAGAAATACTTATCACAAAAACCTTATAGAAAAACTAATTGGTTTAAATTCTCTAAAATTACATTTTTAAAAAAATTCCTAAAATTAGATGTATTGATTCTGAATTTTGAATTATGAATTAAATTTATTTGTTTTTAAGAATAATGAAATAGGCTTCTCAAAGAACTAGGTTAAAATTTTCACTTTTTAATATTTGTAGGGCTTTCATATCTTCAAATGCATTCAAGATTAATCAAAATGAGATAATCACAAATAGAGGCGATATTATAGTGGTTTGACTTGATATGAACTTACATCCACTTTAGGGATTGTAATGGAGCCTTAAGAGGTTGTAATAGTGCTTTAAGGCTATAATAAAGATGTAGGGGTTGTAATAGAGCGTTTAAGGACTATAATAAAGCCTTCAAGGGTTATAATGTTGCCTTAGGGAAGGTCCAGAAGAACAAGAAAAAGAAGATCCATAATAAACCAATGGGAACCCCTCATTCCCCATTTATTTACTTATTAACTTCCTTTTTATAGGTGTATATTGTTGAGTTCTTTTAGGATTATGATATATTATCGCTTTCCTATTTAGAATTTATTCCAAGATTATAAGAGTAGGATTTGTTATAAAAATTTTGGAATTCTAAAATTCTCAAGGATAAGCCCATTTAAGTCTTTGGTTAGTATCTCTTTCTTATTATCCTTAGGAGGTTTCAATAGTCGGCCCTTGTAGGGTTCATATAATTGGCCTCTTAGAGAGTTTACTTGGTCGGCCTCTCAGAAGGCTTACGTAATTGGTATCTTAGAGGGTTTTTTAGGGCCGAGGGCAATTCCTAGGCCAAAATCTCAAGTATCCATGTGATGGATCTTCTGGTGGATTGGGACCAGGTCGAAATTCAAGGGAGAACAGGGGTTTCTTAGTTTTTAATATTAACTTGTCAATGCTAAAAAATTTATTATAGTTTTAGGCTAAGAAATCTACATTCGAACCAACCTATCTTGGAATGTTCAGGTAATATGTGTCATCGATCTATTTTGACTTCATGCTTGTACCTCTTTAACTTTAAGCTCATATTTAATTTATATTGTATGCTCAAGAACTTAGCTGGGAAAATCATGGCAGCTATTGCCTCTACCATCTCAAGTCTTGGTGTTTGCCTGAGACTTACTCAAGAACTAGGCTGAGAGAGTACTAAAGGGCTATTATTGTTACCCTCTTAATTCTTCAGTATTCTTTTGAGACCTGCTTAGGAATTTAGCTAAAAGGGTCACTTAGGGCCTATCGCCACTACCCTATTGATTCTTTGAAGACTTTATTAGGAATTTGGTTGAGAGGGTCACTGGGGGGCTATCACTGCTATCCTCTTGATTCTTCGATATTCTTTCAAGACTTGCTCAGGAATTTGACTGAAGGGTCACTTAGGGGCTATTGTTACTACTTTTTTTTTTTTTAGTTTTCTTTTGAGACTTTTCTCAATAATTTGGCTGAAATGGTCACTTTGAAGCTATCACCGCTACCTTCTTGATTCTTCAATATTCTTCTGAGACTTGCTTTGAAATTTGGCTAAGAGGGTCACTTAAGGGCTTTAATGATGATTATAATGAAGCCTTTAAGGGTTATAATGGTGCTTTCAAGAGCTGTAATAAAGCCTTCAAAAGCTGTAATGATGCCTTTAGAGGTTGTAATGGTCTTTTGGGGAAGGTCCAGAAAAAGAAGATCTAGCCCATCAATGGGAATCCCACTCTTCTTTACTCTTTAGTCTCCTTTTTGTAATAGTAGGTTATAGAGTTCTTTTAAAATTAGGATAAGTCATCACTTTTTTATTTAAGATTCATCCCGAGATTGTAGAAGTGTGATTTATTTCAAGAATCTTAGAATTTTAAGATTCTCAAAGATAAGGCCTATTTAAGTTCTTGGTCAGTGTGTTTTTCTTGTTGTCTTTGGGAGGTTTAAGTAGTCGACCCTTAGAGGGCTTATGTGGTTGGCCTCTTAGAGCGCTTATGTGATCGGCCTCTTAGAGAGTGTATATGGTTGGCCTTTTAGAGTACATATTAATCTTTCGAAAGGCTTACATGATCAGCCTCTTAGATGATTTTTTACAATTGAGGACATTCTCTAAATTAAAATCTCATATACCAACCTGATAGATCTTTTTGTGTATTGGGTTCGAGCCAAAATCTAATGAGAAACAAAAAAAAAAGAAAAGAATAAGTTGTTATCCAATTAATGTTTTTTCATTTATTAACGATACAATGCGATGTAATATAAGCCTTGAAAATTTACTTAAAACCTTGCAATATTTTTTGAGACAATTGTACAATTTAAGTAAAGAAAGCCAACCATGTAAAAAAAAAAGAGTAAAGAAGGCTGATATTATTACATTGCTAAATTCTATTAAGACATAATTGTTTGTGGAATTTCAGGGTATTTTTAAATGCAAATTCTTTTTGGTGGTGTTTGGATTATATTTCAGGAATTTTTGTGCATTGGTTGTAATATTTCTATTATTAAGACATAATTGTTTGTGAAATTTCAGGGTATTTTTAAATGTAAATTCTTTTTAGTGGTGTTTGGATTATATTTCAAGAATTCTTGTGCATTAATTGTAATATTCCTATTGAGGTATCATACATTTATGTTCAAATGTAATTAAAATGAGAGTCTTATCATTAATATTTCAATATTTTGTTTAAACATGTAAAGTTTATTTGACTAGATTTTATTCAAACAACAATCATACTCTTAAAAGTAAATTTGTTGTTAAATCTATATTATTTTCTATACTTGTAATAGTAGTTTAAAGATAAAGAATTTATAATACATTTTTAAAAAATGGAAGTTACGAGTTTAAATTTCTCTCAATTAATTAAAGTTCGATTTCGTTAAATGATTGAAGATAGTATAAAATAATATTAGATTAAAAATAATAAATATATGTGATATTATACTATTGTGCTTAAGTGGAGCTCAAAAGGTTAAAAGGAAACAGATTTCACACTATGTAGTGATTTTGTGTCAATTTATCTTCAAGAATACTTCTAATATTTGGACGAAGATTAAGGAAAGGACATGTCTATTGTCTAATACAATTTTTTTTTTTTAAATGTAATTCAAATAAATTTGAGTAGAGATATTTATATTGCTAAAGTTTTAATTAAAATAGGGAAATTTCTTAAAATAAATAATATTTAAAAAATATATATTTAGACTTCTAATGTGTTATAAAAGGGACGTACAAATTTTAATAATTTTAAAATTTTTATAATGCCCTTATCAAGTGACAGTTTTTCTTAAGAGTGGCAAAAAATAAATTTTGAGAATTGAAAAATCAACTTGAACCAAATCGAATCGATCAGTTTATTTTAAAAAAATCGATCGATTTTAAGATATAGAAAATCGAAAAAACCAATCCGTATTCAATTCAATTTAGGTGAAAATTAAAACCAAATCAAAAAATTAGTTTTTTATTTATTAATACTTAATAATTAAAGTATAAAATAAAAACAAATTGTAATATAATGTCAAAATTGGCTGTTGCTCAAGTAATATGGCGTGTTTATGTCTTCTGCGTGTCCATAGTTTGAATTCAAATACTATCTTTTTTAAATTGTTAATATGTTAAATATTAAATATAATAAAATTTGTTTAAAAACATGCTACGACTCAATTGGTAAGTTTTTAATATTTTTTCCTTTAGGTTGCAAGTTCGATTCTCATGTTTTGTGTTATAGATTTTAATTATTAATATTTTAAAATTTATATAAAACAAAGTTAAATATATTGTGATTCAAAATCCATCTTTGGCTTAGCTGGTAAAGTAAATATTTTACTTATATTTATGTCAAAAGTTTGATTCCTCACTTATGTTGTTGAGTTTTTTTTTTTTTTTTAATATATGAAAGTAGTATTATAAAATACTTGATTGCATTTAAGTTTCAAAGGCATCTTGGCTCAGTGGCTAAGGCACTTAAATTCATTATTTGTAGGCATTGGTTCGATTTTCCCTTGTTTTGTTGTGATTTTTTTAATTGCTAATATTTGAAAGTGGTGAATATAAAGCATTTGATTGCATTTAAGACTAAAAGCCATCTTGGCTCAGCTGGTAAAGGATATTATTTGGTTAATTTATATGCATGGGTTTAATTCCCATCTTTGCCTATTCTTTTTTTTTTTAAATTAACACCAAAAATAAATAAAAAAATTGAATTGAATTGAACCCAAAAAAAATAGTTCAGTTTTTACTCTTAAATAATCGATTTCAGTTTTATTTCTTTAAAAAATTGAACCGAACAATTCGATTAAATTTTGACAAAATTGGACCGAATTAAACCATGTCTAGACTTAGTTTTTATCTATTTTAACCAAAAAAAAATTGATATTTAGACTCCTAAAATTTAAGAAAAAGAGACATATAAATCCCTTATTATTTTTTTTGGTTAAAATTATCGAAATTTTTTGCTTAATAAGGATATAAATAAAAATTTTAAAACTATTAAAATTTACATATCCCTTTACTAAAATCTGAAGTTGAACTATAGAACTATGCCTACAAGAGTTAAAGGGAGACTGAAGGGATTTGCAGTAAGCCACCATCCTCCGTAAGTAGCTTCGTAGTTTTGATAAGATGCAAGGTTCAAGGAAGCTACTTCAACATATTAGTTTACCATTGAATCCAAAATCTTAAGCTGATAGGTGAAGACCCAATATTAGTATTAAAGACAAATCTTTAACAATTTCCTTCACGTGAAACATAGATCTAAGTAGGTCTGAACCAAATGAATCCCTCGACTCGTAGGTTGAAAACTAAGAAATTAATTGAAAATAAAGACATGGTGGCTTGAACTCAAGACTTTAACTCCGATATCATATTAGTTTGCAGGATAACCTAAATATTTTTTAAAATTGTAGAATTACCAAAAAATTATAGAAAGATATAATATGACCTTAAAGTTTTAAAAAGTTTTGCAAAAAAATCCTTATTGTAAATCAGATGACTAATTGGGAAAGGAGACATCATTGTTTGATAGATCTGGCGACGATGAGTTGGATAGTGCTAGTGGTGAGCAAACACACACAAAAAAATGGTCGAGATCTGAGGTGGAGGGCAACGGACAACAGATCAAATTAGTGGTGTGTGAGGGCGCATGCGATGTCAAATCAACAAGATTACAGTGCTGTTAAAATCTTCGATCAATTCTAAATGCAATGGTGTTGGTAGTGCGTGTTCATTTGTCGAAAATCAATCGAAATCTAAGTTGAACAATAATAGTGACAAAGAGGTTTGACCTACGCGTAGAGGCGTGTGTGGTGGCGAATCAACATAATTTCAATGAAGTTCGATCGACCAATAGTGTTTGAAGGTCCTGGGCTAGGCGGTGTCAATCACTATAAACTGCAGTAAAATTTTGGTGGCTAACCGATGAAACTTTACTAAACTTTTAACGATTTTTTGAAAAAAAAAAAAATTCCAACAAGTTTATGCTAAACAAGACAGTGAAGGAACCAAAGCTTTGATACCATATTAGTTTACCAGTCAACTCAAAAGTTTAAACTAATATATAAAGGCTCTATATTAATATTAAATGGATAGTGCTAGTGGTGAGCAAACACACACAAAAAATGGTCGAGATCTGAGGTGGAGGGCAACGGACGACAGATCAAATTAGTGGTGTGTGAGGGCGCATGCGATGTCAAATCAACAAGATTACAGTGCTGTTGGAATCTTCGATCAATTCTGAATGTAATGGTGTTGGTAATGCGTGTTCATTTGTCGAAAATCGATCGAAATCTAAGTTGAACAATAATAGTGACAAAGAGGTTTGACCTACGCGTAGAGGCGTGTGTGGTGGCGAATCAACATAATTCCAATGAAGTTCGATCGACCAATAGTGTTTGAAGGTCCTGGGCTAGGCGGTGTCAATCACTACAAACTGCAGTAAAATTTTGGTGGCTAACCGATGAAACTTTACTAAACTTTTAACGATTTTCTGAAAAAAAAAAAATTCCAACAAGTTTACGCTAAACAAGACAGTGAAGGAACAAAAGCTTTGATACCATATTAGTTTACCAGTCAACTCAAAAGTTTAAACTAATATATAAAGACTCTATATTAATATTAAAGATAAATTTTTAACACAATGGGTGATCCTTCGAAAGAGGAAGTACAACGTGATAAAGGAAATCAAAAGATTTAGTTTAATTTAAATTTATTTGCTTTAAGAATTACCATTTTCAACTTTTCAATCTATTAGGTCTATTTTTCTTTTTAAGTTTATCTTTTTTTTCTATTTTAATTTATTCTTATTAAGTTTATTTTTTCAGTTTTGATTATTTCTTATTAGATTTATTTCTCTTTTAAATTTATCTTTTTTCCTATTTTGGTTTACTATAAACTCTATAAATATTCAAGCATTCATCAATGAGAATATAACAAGCAATGTAATATCTTCATTCTCTCCAAATCTCTACACTGTATTAGAGCCTCTCCTAAGTTAATCTTTCGCTTCCATTAAGCTGCTACGCAGTAGCCAAACGAAGTCGCTAAATGTAGCCAAGCAAGAGCTGCTGCATAGTAACAAAATAAATTCATGATTAATTCTTTATTTCTCTCTCTCTCTCTCTCTCTTATAAATTTTTGGTATTAGCCAATTCCTTAATACCATTTTCGATTCCCCTCCATCAATACATTTCTTCCATCTTGCAAATAGTGCACATGAATAATAACTATAAACAACATTTGCGAATAGTGCATGTAAACAGTACCCTAAACAATATAGTAACTATGAACAATTACAGTGACACAGTATCGCTGCTTCTTTTTCACAATTTGCAGAACCCAACTAACCATTTATCATCTTTAGTGCCAACAATTCTATTTTTTTTTTAGAAAATACATTCTTTCTGCCTTTGTAGGTTATTTCTATTTTGTTATGGAATTAAACACGTATAAATTATTTCTCTCCCTTTTATTCTGTTATGAAATTAAACTCTTATAAACTTTCTCTTTTCCCTTCTCTCATTTTTTTTTCTCAAAACGAGCTTTATTTTAAAGGTTAACTCTATTTTATTCTCAAACAGACCTTTTATTTTTCTATTTTATTTCCATTCTCAAATAAATTTTTATTTTCTATTTTATGTTAAAGATTTTCTTTTTAATTCTCAAAAAATTTCTTTTCCTTTCTATTACTTCTTTCTTTTTCTTCTAATTCCAAAATTGTTCAAGTTTAATAACAAGACTACTTCCCTTCTCATCTTCAATTTTTTTTTGTTACTATTTAATTATTTCTTTTTTAAGTTACATTTTAATGAAAAAGAATCATTATGATACAAAATTCTTCAATTTCTTCTAATTACTATTTAATGATTTCTCAAGAGTTCAATGATTTCTTATCTCAGCAGAACATCTTCTTTTGTACACTCAACTTTTCTTCTTAAAGAATAGGATTAAAATCTCTACTCAAACTTTTTTTTCTTGACGAACAAGATTAGACTCTTCTCTTAGAACTCTATCCAGTGAGAGCATGATAAAAAAAATTAAAAGATTTAGTTTAATTTAAATTTTTGTTGTTTTAGAAATTATCCTTTTTAACTTTTTAATCTATTAGATGTATTTCTTTTTTTAGATTTATCTTTTTTTTAATTTTGATTGATTTTTTTATCTATTTATTTATTTATTTTTATTAAATTAATTTTTTTTATTGTAATTTATTATAAATTTTATAAATACTTAAATATTCTTAAATAAAATATAATAAACAATGTAATATTTTCTCTCTCTAAATCTCTACGCAACGAACGAGGGTCATCAAGATGTCAATACCATTTTCTTTTTGTTTCGCCTTCTCTTTTCTTTCCACGTTTCGAGAGCTGTTCAATAGTTGAAAGCATCACTATGGGGCACATGTGAATCAACAAGGATTTCCTTGAAAACTAAATACTCTTGAGTGACCGGTGTTTTTTCTTAATAAATTTTTTTTAAAAAAAAAATGTAGACCCACGTAGCAGTATTGGATGCAAAGTTCTATACGTCTTCATCTCCTATATAAAGATAAGGATCTTAAATGTGTCAGCAGCAGAGAAAATAGAATCAACTAAGCTGACTAGCAATAGCAAACAAACAGTAAGTGCGAGTGAGAAAAAATGGAGAAGATAATATCTTCATCAAGTGCTGCTACGGCCAAAGTAACATCAATATTTGTGTACCCAGTTAAATCATGCAGAGGAATTTCTGTTTCTCAGGCGCCCCTCACTCCTACTGGTAACTATATCATTACCAACACCAGTCAGTTTCATATAAATAATTGTTTTGTTTTGTTTTGTTTTTTATTTGTTCTTCTTAATGCATTTTTTTTTTACCCAGTTGAATTTTGTCACTATTTTATTGATTTGTATATTAGATATTTCAGTTTCATGATTTATGCAGTCATTTTTCGTGCGAATGTTTTTACGTTTAAACATATATTAGACATGTTTTTATCAATTTTTGGATGATCGTGTTTATTTCTTAACCATATTCCTGATCAGCATATTAGCATGATTCTCCTTTAATTGTTTTGATGAATTTTTTTTAATAAATAAAGTTTTAATTAATCTTGTATAATGGATCAGCTAGAGCAGTTAACATACGGATATGTTGGCCATGGAACCGATGTTAGCTTTAATGTGTAAAATTTTATCTATATAATTGAGTCGTTGTCATGTTATTGAGCCATTTGAATCCATATTTGCAATTTGGATTTCGGAGTTAATTTGAAAACTTACCTGAATATGCTGATCCCGCAACAACGACATTGAAATTAAGATATAACAAAAACTGAAAAGAATGGTTGCCAAAATAGATTACTTGAAATGATTTTGCAACTCTGAGATAATTTGATTTCGTTGACTTCGCCGTAAGGTGAAAAACTTTTAAAATTATTTCTGCAACACCAAGCATTTCTGCGTGAATGTTGTAAAATTTACATAAATTTTAATGTTGAACCCTTAAACAATTGAATTAAATTCTGCTTAGCTGTTTGCCTTGTAAACTTTATTTTGTCAGTTATCGACTTTGCCTGCTATGTACAGGATTTCAATGGGATAGGCAGTGGCTAGTAGTTAATTACAAAGGGAGGGCATACACTCAAAGAAATGAGCCAAAGCTTGCTCTCGTTGACGTAGAGCTGCCAAAGGAGGCATTTTTAGAGGGATGGGAACCTACTGGGAGCTCAAATATGGGTAATTCTTTGCTCTTCTATTTTTCCACAAACTCGTTATTACAGTTTTTGCACTCATGGGATGTACTAAAGCCAAATTGCAACTAGTTACTTCAGAAGAGATTTTATTGATTGCGACTAGATAAATGAGATGTGTGCTTTTCATTTTTTGTGATCTATTGGATAACCCAAATGCTTCATGTCAATCCAGTTGTGGAATTTAATAGCTTTTTTCATGAGCTATGAAATGATGCTGGGTGTTTATTTATTTTTCTCTAAGGTTAACAGATTGCACTCTATTTAGTTATTTTAGTCAAACACAAATCATAAGATGCTTCATTCTTTAAGACTCCCTCTGAAGTCCCTTGTAGCCTGTGTCCATGAATCTTCAATCTGCTGCTTTCCATCAATCAATAAAAGAAGTTATTCTCCAATAGTTATGACTGAATTTGGAAATATAAGTCTATTTAGTTAGGACATATTTGCATGAGTAAACTTGGAAAAACTTTTATTCTTCTTGGAGTAGAGATCATTCCATTAGGATTAAACATTCATCTACATGTATAGCATTTTGAGACTTTCATCATCTAAAAGTTGGTAAGAATCGTATGTCCTTTTTGATGTGACCATATATAATCTTTGTTCTCATGGTGGTTCGTACCATGTTCTGTTTGACGTTGTGTACAGATGACTTGATTGATCTCTTATTTTGCTGTGATACCTTTCTTTCCTTTCAAAATTGGTATCAATAGTCATGGTTGAATAGCTCTAATCACTTAGTCCCTGCTGTCTGATCTTTGTACTTTGAATCTATTTAGACACATAAATGATCTCATTGTCTACCTTGTCTCCCCTGCTTCTTACTATGGAGTTAGTAACAATTATTTACTTCTTTTTTCTTCTCATATAGCACAAATTATGTTTTTGTTTATTGTCTTACATCATTTTCAAATTTGACTTGACAATTCTCTTTACAGTAGTAAGAGCTCCAGGGATGGATGCACTTAAGATTTCACTGAGTAAACCACGTGATGTAACAGATGGTGTTTCTGTATGGGAGTGGTGTGGCTCTGCATTGGACGAGGGAGCTGAAGCATCAAATTGGTTTACAAATTTCCTTGGCAAAACTAGTCGGCTGGTTCGTTATAATGCAGGTTGGGATTTAATTTGGTGCTCTCCTTAATAATGGGAGATTGATTGCACTAGCTAGGGGCTTTAGTAAGCAGAATACTTTAGGTAGGGAACTGTTGCAACAAAAACATTTGTAGTTCAGGATGGACTGGGGAATAGGCATAACCCATGTTTCCGCAGAAAGATTTACTTAGTTTTACAACAAAAACATTTGTATTTCAGGATGGACTGGGAATAGGCATAACCCATGTTTCCGCAGAAAGATTTACTTAGTTTTATATTTCCAAAGTTCAAGTTTAGATGGTTGATAATCTGGCTGCAATTTTTCCTACTGCAGAATCAGAAACTAGACCTGTGGATCCTGAATATGCTCATGGACAAAAGATTATGTTTTCTGATGGTTATCCATTTATGCTGTTGTCTCAGGTTAGTCGACATTGGAAACATTTAACATATTTCACATCCTTCTTGTGATGTGAAATCTTGCACCTGAAGCTTATAAATGTATCCTTTGCAGGAATCTTTGGATGCGCTAAATAAGCTTCTCAAGGAGCCTGTTCCAGTTAACCGTTTTAGGCCCAAGTATAAAAGCATCTCTATAATAGCATATGCACTTCATTGCTCATTGTTGGCAGTGTTTTAATACTCCCCATGAACCCATATCAAATACTGCTTAGATCATGATATTAGTTTATTTGCCTTTTTATGTTGATACTTTTGAAGTTCTCAGTTCTTTTCTTTCTTCTCTCTTTGGTTACCCACACTATGTCTTTGATGTATGAATCTCTTATTCATACTGGAATGTGACAGCATCCTTGTTGATGGTTGTGAACCCTTTGCTGAGGACTTATGGAGGGAGGTCCGTATAAACAAGTTCACATTTGAAGGTGTGAAGCTGTGCTCCCGCTGTAAGGTAAATAGCAGTCTTTCTGCATTTCTGACTCGTTTGTTCAAACTGTCTATAAAACAAAGTACGAAATTTTGTGGTCACTCACTTGTTTTGGTAAGTACTTTTATCCATTTGGTGAAAAAAAGCATTTCAATGATAAAATGAATGTGAAGAGGTAGCTGATGTTTAATGATAAAACCCAAATGTTCTGTTTGAAGTGTTTAATCACCAAAAGCTATTACCATCTCAAGGATATGAAGGAACTGTCAGTTATAATGTATGGGAAAAGTTAAATTATTCAATATAATTTTTACAAGTAGAAATCATATAATTTAATTGATATGTTAATATCTTGTTGAACTATTTTTTTTTCTTGCTGCTCAATCGAAGCTATGCCTCCAGGTGTTGGAGTTTTTAATATTGCAAAGGATGTTTTCCAGGTACCAACTATCAATCAAGACACCGGGATCGCTGGTTCTGAACCAAATGAAACTCTAATGAAAATTAGATCAGATAAAGTTTTGCGACCAAATCAGAAGCAGCAGGGGAAGGTGAGCTGCGAATCCATAACTTTTGAACCATAATGCATGCAAACTATAAAAACACAATAAGAGAAGAATATTGTCTTGCAGATTTACTTTGGGCAGAACTTGGTGTGCAAGGACAAACTTACTGAAGGAAAAAGAAACGTGCTTAAGCTTGGGGACCCTGTCTTTGTGCTGAGGAAGGTCACTTCTGCTGCTGAAGCAGCAGCTTGAGCTCTCTGTTGAATAATTTTTTAGTAATGTTAGAAATGGGAAAAAATAATTATAGACTGTTGTGTATCTCAACATAAATAATGGAATAAAAAATAAAACTGCTTTGCTTGCTAAAACCATCTTGCCAATTTCTATGAATAAATATGTTTGAATATCAAATTTCCTGTTCTGATCAGGCTTTAAGCCTTATAGGTTCTCTCAATTATGGCTCATCCAAAAGGTGCAACATCAATCAAATGTAACCATCATTACTAAGTGAATTAACTAATGAGAAATGTTACGAGTATTAAATTGTATCTTAAAAAAATAATGTATTAAATAATTATTAAATAATAAAATTATGTAAATTTTAAAATCATTTATTATATAATTTTATCATTTAATGTTTGTTTGACATATTAATTTTTAAGATATAATTTAAAATGTTTAACATTATTCTTACTTAAAAAGAAAAAAATTACTCTTTACTTAAATTTGTTGGATATAGATAAAAATTCATTGCTCATTTGAGGGTAATGAACAATTAGAAATTTTGGTTAAAAAGACATTTAAATCTTATAATTTTAACAATAATAAGTGAGATCCCTTTCTTTAATAAATTTCATCTGTGTGAACAGATTTATTAATATTTTTTAAATGATTTTAATTCATAAATACAATTTTTTTTATAAATTTTGAAGATTTAAATGTTTTTAAAAATTTAATTCTCCTTTTCCCCGTATTGGGTATTGGTATGCTTAAGAGTCCATTACTTGTTTAATCTCAATGTCAAGCTCCATGTGAGTGTTAACAAAAATCTTAAAAATTTTAAGTGGTTTGAACTAAAAATATTATTCGAATTAAAGCTCAATTGAGTTTTCCTAGCTTCTTGTGACATCTATATTAGCAATCATTATACTACAATCAAATTTAATATAAAATACATAAATAGATAAACAGTTCTAAGAAAGAAATTCCAAGGGTTGGTGACTATTGGCATTCCCTCTTCCACCTTGAAAATTAATAATTTTGTATTTATAAGTGTTATAAATTTATAATGATAAATTAATAAAAAAAATATATAAATTAAATAATATTTAATTATACAAATTACAAATTAACATCAAAACAATATTAATTTGAATTTTATTACAATTATTAGTAACATACAATAAGAGATCACAAAAAAAAATTTTAAAAAAGAAAGAAACAAGTACTATTTAATAAAAAAAATAAAAAAGAAGGATTTAATATAATTAAAATAGAGATGTAAATACAATATATAAGTATGGATATTTTTTTCTTTAAAAAAATTTAATTATATCATTTAGACTTTTTACATTAAGTTAGAAAACCAAAAATTTCACTTTTAAAATTAAGTTAAATTGATTTTAAAATTTCTTGTTAAATTAAAAAAATACAAATTTAAATGACTGATTAAGCTAAATTGGGTCATATATAGCATTAAATAAAAAAAATGAAAGATTTTAGTCTCTCAAATAATTTCGATGTTTAATAGTTCGCACTCCCCTATTTTTTCTTAAGTAAATAAAAAAAAATCGCATCTTGATTAAAATAATGAAACCCCTTTAAATTTGGCTACTATTAAAACCTAAAATTTTAGGTGGTGTTGTTCTATTGGCTAATTAGTAACATTTCACCGTTTCTACTATTTGCTTTTAAATTAACTAATTATAATTCAGTGGATAATTTTTTTTTTAAATATTATAATAAATAACATGATTTTATTGGGCTAAAATAAACTAAAGGTAAAACTAAAATAAAACCTCTTTAACTTGTAGAAGACTAAAACACAACTGTTGTTTGCTCCCGACCAAATTTCTACTAAAGAGGAGACTTTGGCCTCTTTTTCGGTGGACACAATTACTCTCTTATCAGATTTTGTCCACCTTAATCCTTTCTTTTAATTTTTCTTAAAAATATTTTTATCTTTTTTGTTTTACCATTTTATTGTGTTTCGCTCTTCTATTGAGTTTCTTTTAGATTTAGTATTTAGTCTGAGTAATTTACAGCAGTGACTCATTGTCGGCTGAGATCGATGTCGTGATTCGACGAAGAGCTTGATAGATGATGTGTCTTCCTTGTGGTCATTCGACCTCACGCTTTGCTTGACATGACCCAATCCAAGCCCTCTTCAAAAATCGAGGTGGATCTTATGATGACATGGGACTAACATACTCTTTACCTTATACATTTGATGCAATGAGGTTACATATCTCAACAAAAGTGTACACGTATACTCTAATATATATAAAGATATATAAATACACAGATTGAGACACTTATGCAGTTATGCGTGTCGTGGGCTAACCTTAAAATGTGACAACAATATCACACTACACGAATTTTTGTGACAACCTAAGAAAAATAAAAAAAAGAGTGAGCTTGTGACTCAGTGAATAGACATAATTAGAAATATATTATATATTTTATATGTATTGTACACGTATAAATCTGTAAGATAGAATAATCATAAAGTTGTATACTGAGTAGTCAATAAATTTGTACTGAAATATAAGCTATTATAAAAATCTGTGCTAAAACTGAAATCATAATATAATACTGAAGATTTGAATATTTGGAAGCATAAACTATCATAAAATCTATTATCAAGTTGAATATATGTAACATAACTCTGGAAACATGTACTATATATATATATATATTAAAAATTACACCAAACTTGTACTCGGGAAAAAATTAATATAACCTAGCGGAATAACTCATACATAGGCAGATCAAGAGATCTGAGCTGGTATAACCCGGCAGAATACTGTATCGCTCGAGTATAGCTAACCAAACTAATCTAACGCATGCGTAGAACAACTACACTAAAGGGAAGGGTACGCATATGGTAGTTCAAAAACTACTACTATATAATATCATGACTATAATTATTCTAAAATAATTATTTCTATACTGAATGTAATCATAAGTTATACTATAATAAATTTTAAAATTATTTATGAATATATTAATTAACATAAATATTTATTTGTCTAAAATAAATCATAGTTAAATCTAATAACGTGTAATTAGATCATAATTGTTGTATTAAAAATATATAAATATATATATATAGTTATCCACTCATAAAAGTGTGCTAATCTTGAGCTGGGTCTAGATTCTAAGATCTACCGGTTATCAACACACCTCCTATATCATACGGTGTAAAAATATATCATTAGTACCAATACATATTATAAATATTAAAATATAAATATTCTAGCATAGTAAAACTGTTACCCACTAAAACACTGGGTATAATTTTAACTACCTAAACTAATTTTTTAAAATTCATCATTTTTATTTTCTTTTCTTATTTATCTCGACTACTGTTTTTTTTCTTCTTCTTTTTTTTCTCTTTCTCTTTTTTTTTTCTTCCTTCTTTCTTCTCAATTTCCTTTTCCTCCTTTCTCCATTTTTTTTCTTTCTTTTCTTCTTCTATTCTTTTCTCTTTTTCTTTCTTTCTTTTCTCTCTTCTGTTCGGCTTCTTCTTCTTCTATTTCAATTGCTTCTTCTTAAACGAAGCAAAAACAAAACAAATATATATATATATATATAGCTAAAGACAAACGACCATCGCTTAATAATTTCTTTATACTTTTTTTTTTTTGCCATTAAGATGCTCAATTATAGAACACATGTATAACAATTCATCTCCCTTTAAAAATTTCGTCATCAAAATTCATATACCTCTCTGAAACAAATGAGAATACTGGACTCTCATTTGATCCTCTCGCTCTCATGTAGCCTCTTCTACTATATGATTCCTCCACAGGACTTTAACTAGTGAAATAGTCTTATTATGTAGTACTTGCTGGCAGTAGTCCACTATTTGAACAAGTTCCTCATCATAAGTCAAGTCTGTCCGTAACTGAACTGGTTGAGTATCTAGAGTGTGAGAAGGGTCAGATATATATTTCTTCAACATAGAAACATGAAACACATCATGAATGCGTGACAACTCAGGTGGTAATGTTAAGCGGTACGCAATCACACCAACCTTTTCTAGAATCTCATATGGCCCAATATATCTAGAACTTAATTTTTCCTATTTCCCAAAACGAAGCACACCCTTCTATTATGAGATCCGTAAGAAAACTTTTGTCTCCTACTGCAAACTCAAGCTATCTACGGTGTTTATCTGCATAACTCTTCTGTCTGTCTTGAGCTGCATTGAGTCTGTCTTTGATAATACTGATCTTCTCACCAGTGGCCTGGATAATCTCTAGACCCAACATTTTTCTTTCTCTAACCTCATCCCAGTAAATTAGAGTTTTTTATTTTCTTCCGTATAAAGCCTCATATAGCGCCATCTGAATACTCAACTGATAACTATTATTATATGCAAACTCCATCAATGATAAATAATCATCCAAATTACCCTTAAGCTACAACATACAAGCTCTGAGCATATTTTCTAATATCTGTATTGTTCTCTCCGACTGCCTATTTATCTAAGGATGAAAAACTGTACTAAAGTTTAGCTTAGTACCTAAAGCCTTCTGTAAGCTATGTCAGAATCTAAAAGTGAATCAAGGGTCTTTATTTGATACGATGGACACTGAAGCCCTATGTAACCGTACAATCTCACTTACATACAAATAAGCTAGCCTATCTAATGAGTCTGAAACCTTATAATGTAGAAAATGAGCAGACTTTGTAAGTCAATCAACAATTACCCAAATACTATCATGACCCTTCCGAGTACATGAAAGCCTAACAATAAAGTCCATGGTGATATGTTCCCACTTCCATTCAGGAACTAAAAGTGGTTAAGATAATCCTGCTGGCCTTTGATGTTTTGCCTTAACTTGCTGACAAATCAGGCAGTGAGATACAAACTTTACAATCTCTCTTTTCATACTTTACCACCAATAATGTTCTCTTAGAGTACGATATATTTCAGGGCTACCATGATGCAGAGCATAAGCTAAGCTATGAGCTTCTTCTAAAATTTGCTTCTTTAACTCTGAGTTATTCAAAACACAAAGCCTGTTACCTATAACTAATGTCTTATCAGCTTTCAACGTTAAATCAGTTCGCATTCCATTCTTTACTTCTTGCTTAAGTTTAACTAAATTAGGATCCTGATCTTGCATCTCTCGAATTTGATCAATCAACATAGGCCTAACTTGAAAATGTGCTAAAAGAACTCCAGACTCATCTACAGACAATTCAACCCTCATAGACCTTAACTCAACTAACAATGGAAGATAAGTCACTCTTAAATAAGCTATAGAGCTAAAAGACTTCCTGCTGAGTGCATCTGCTACAACATTCGCCTTACCTGAATGATAATCAACCGTATAATCATAATCTTTTATTAGCTCTAACAATCTCCGTTGTCTCATATTCAGATCTTTCTATGTGAACAAATACTTCAAACTTTTGTGATCAGTGAAAATTTGATATATGATACCATATAAATAATGTCTCTAAATTTTCAAGGTGAATACTATTGCTGCCAATTCTAAATCATGGGTTGGATAATTCAACTCATGCTTCTTAAGCTGCCTAGAAGCATAAGCTATCACCTTACCATGCTGCATCAATACACAACCTAATCCCAATCTAGAAGTATCACTATAAATTATAAATCTTTCTGTGTCAGATGGAAGAGTAAAAACATGAGTTGAAGTCAATCTCTTTTTAAGTTCTTAGAAACTACGTTCATATTTATCAGTCCACACAAACATTATATTTTTTCTAGTCAACTTTGTAAGCGGTGCAGCAATCTTAGAGAAGTCTTTAACAAATCTCCGATAATAACTTGCTAGACTGAGAAAACTTTTAATTTCTATCACACTAGCCAGTCGCTCCCAATTTACCACAACTTTAATTTTCTGAGGATCCACATAAATTTCATCTACTGAATCACATGGCCTAGAAATGTAACTTTATCTAACCAAAACTGACATTTGCTGAACTTAGCATATAACTGTTTATTCCTCAAAATCTGTAACACTATCCTCAAATGCTCTGCATGCTCCTCTATACTATGTGAATATATAAGAATATCATCAATAAATACTATAACAAATTAATCAAGATAGGCACGAAATACCCTATTCATAAAGTCCATGAATGCAGCTAGAGCATTAGTCAACCCAAATGACATTACTAAAAACTTATAATGCCCATATCGAGTTCTGAAGGCAGTTTCAGTCACATCAATATCTCTGATCTTTAACTGATGATACCCTGATCGTAGATCAATCTTTGAGAAAATCTTTACACTCTGTAACTGATCAAATAAATCATTAATGAGAGGGAGTGGGTATTTGTTGTGTATAATGACTTTACTTAGCTCCTGATAATCAATGCATAACCTCAAAGTTCCATCTTTCTTTTTAACAAATAATACTGGTGCTCTCTATGGCGATACACTAGGTCTAATGAAACCATTATCAACCAATTCTTGTAACCGAGTCTTCAATTCTTTTAACTCTGGGGGGGTCATTCTGTATAATGCTTTGGAGATAGAAGTTATGCTTAGAACCAAATCAATACCAAAAGAAATCTCTCTATCTAGTAGTAAGCTTAGAAGATCTTCAGATAATACATCTGAAAAATCTCTAACCACTAAAATATCTTCTAATTTAGTCTCATTGACTCTGGTATCAATAACATGTGCCAAATAGGCTGGACATCATTTTCTAAGCAACCGTTTAGCTGTCATAACAGATATAATGCATGATGGAAGAACTCGTCGCTCTCCATAAAAATAGTATCAGGCTCTCCATGTCTTCTGAATATAACCTCCTTTCGAAAATAGTCTACAGTAGCATGGTGATTATCGAACCAATCCATCCCAAGTATTGCATCAAAATTATGTATATCAAGAGGAATTAAATCTACTACCATCTCACTACTACCCACTTTGATAACACAACTCCAAAATACATTCTCAACCAATAATGATTCTTTAACCAGTGTGGCTACTACCAAACTATAATCTAGGGGTTTTAACACTTTATCCGCATGCACAGCAAAAATACAAAAAATAAAAGAATGCGTAGAACCTGGATTAATTAAAATATGGGCCTCTCAACCAAAAATAGTCTACATACCTGTAACAACATCAGAGGTAGTCTATGCCTCCTGCTGAGCCAAAGCAAATACACGTGTCTGGCTACGAGGTCGACTTGGTTGACCCCTCTGTGGATCTCTACTAGCTCTTAAAACTTTAGGTTGTACACCAATACTAGAGATAGACTCTCTTGTCTGAGATCCTCTATGTCTCTGAAAATTGCCATTGTCACCTTGAAAACCCTAAGAAACTGTACTCTGTACTAAGCTGCTACTCTGAAGAAGATGAGGGCAATCTCTCCTCAAATGTCCAGCTTGTCTGCAATGGTAGCAACCTCTAAAACCTCTCAGACATTGTCCCTCATGACTTTTACCGTAAATAGAACACTGAGGGTACCTTTTAATGCTAGCACTACTACTTAACTGGCTACTATCCTCGGCCTCTGATTCCTTATATTGCTTTCAACAGATGGAGGCAAAAAACTCTGACTAGAACTCTGTCTCTGTCCTTCTAATAGCATAGGGCTCTGACCATACCGTTATCTACTGAAATACCCTGTATGAGATGTATCTCCTCCAAGTGCTCTACTACTACTTGATCCACCAACTGACCAACTATAGCCTTATTTCTACTTGAATGACTAGGATTTTCATATCTCTACCAGGCTTCTCTTAATCCTCATTGCAGCCCCTACTAACTCACTAAAATTACTATGCCCCATGACTGTAATTGATGTCTTGATATTGCCTTTAAGGCCCTGTTAAAATCTCTACATTTATCCCTTTCATTCTATATTGCATATAAAGCGAATCTAGATTACTCTATAAATCGATTCTCATAATTCTCCATTGTCATCGATCTCTGTTCTAGCTCAAAGAACTTACAGTTGGGGGAGGATCTAATACTCATGGGTGAATGCATGTGCAATTGTGTCTATTGCTTAAATATATATCAAATACATATTTAAGTCTGACGGAAGTGTGAAATTTGCAATAAACATAATAAATTAAATATATTAATCGCATTAATATATTTATAGGGTAAAAAACTTATCTCAACGTATAACGTTATACACATATTTTCTCGGAGTCTGCATGGAGATCAATTTGATAACAGTTTTAGTCACCAACACGGTGGGCTCAGTGAGTTAGAATAGTAACCCTATACGCAACACTGAGTTTAACTCTTAAACTCCAAAATAGCCGGTGTGTGTTTTTCATCCTTTTCTCCAAAAGGATAAGAAATGGAAAATGAAACAATTCTCAATTGCTTCTTAGATACCATAGGAAAAATTGAAATAATTTCATTTTTTTTCCTTTTTTTCTTTCTTCTTTTCTTCTTTTTTTTTCTTCTTCCTCCATTTCTTTCTCGTTTCTCGGCAAACACAATCACACACCCACACTTTTACAAATCTCTCTCTCTTTATATATATATATATAAAATAAAATATTAATATAATATAAATATATATAATAATAATTAAATATTACAAATGGATGCCAACTATTTGGCACCCAAAATTAAAATATTACTATATATATTTAACATCATATAATATAATATAATATAATATAATAAAATAATATAATATTAAAAATATTATATAATATAATAAAAGAGATATTTTAATTATTTAACTATTAAATAATCAAAGTGTAAAATGATCATTTTGCCCCTCATGAATAGTTACTAAGTTTACCCTCTAATGGGTCCCACTAAATTCGCACTTGGGTAAACTCAACCGCGGATCCACAATGCGTCACGTGTCATTATACAATTAGTAAATAACAATTATTGATTAATTATTGTATTTAACACTTAAATACAGATACGTATGCTTTCCCGTAATAGTGCTAAATATTACTGGATTAAACAATTTAATCCGGCACGCTATCCCAGTGCACAACGAGTACACTCCATATTGCCAGACTTCTTAGGTTCTACGCCCGATTCGTCAAATGAAACTATTCCATGAGTCCGTGAGCAATACCCTACGCACACATAATGGTTATTTCAAATCAGCACGTTGAACCATACAAGTTGATGTTAGAATGCATACGTATAGTCATTCCGTCATAATATCCTTGATGTGTGGGGATATAGGTTATTGCCGTCAAATTCCCTTATGCCTATCCATATCTTATCTCTAGACTTGTATCTCATTTAACAATATGCACAAACGCCTTTGCCATATTGTTCCACTCTGGCAGAACTCTTTCCTGGGTTGATTGCTTATGGCCACAAGACTTTCTGAGATACAATCTTGAAGTATCTGAATATCTAACTCCCTATGGGAGCTGACAGATACCATATCTGTACACACCGGACTCCATAAACATCGGACCATACCCACCGACACCCAGCGATTACACCATGAAAAGTCTGTGATATGCGTGGAACCAAAGTATGGTGGATCACTTATAAGCCCACGTATACTACTCAACTCGAGATGACCCTTCATTGACAGCTTACATAGGGTGTCTATTGAAAGTCCTCGTGAATCTGTCCCATATCCAGTCCTAACTAGATACTCATATGTCAATATGAGCTTCAAGCTCACAATCGGCTAAGAACGACCACCTATACCATATAGGTACGACATATGCTGATCTATATATAAAGGTATCCACCGACAGACTCGCATCGATAGAAATAAATCAAGGAAAATTATTTGAGAACATATTTGCGCAACTTGCATTTTCTGGTACCCGATTGCAACTCTTGTAACTATGCTGAGTATTATAACCAGCTAACACTTAGCCATACTAACATTTAGCAATTATATATCTTAAAGTGGCTAACTATGAGCCCTTATATAAACTCTTTTAGATCTGATCTGAACTCCTTCAGATCTACAATGTCTGTAATGTTACATGCATAATACCATATATATGGGTATTAGCGATTTAATGGGAATGTACACTTGTATAAATATACAAGTATATGTACATTCAGGGATGGCACGTAAGCACCGACCCTAACAATCTTTCACTTGTTCTAGTGCCATTCTTGATGAATCTCATACACATTGACTCTACATATTTCATAAATACATTTAGAGTTATGGCCTTAGAAAGTGGGTCCGCTAAGTTATTTATGAAATGCTTCTACAAATAATCACATTTTCTTCAGCCAAGATCCCTCTAGTCATGTGAGACTCCTCTCAACATAATTAGAGTACTAGTGTCCTCTTAGCATTTTGGCTTGTTCTATGCCGTGTTTTATCGTAAACTTATGAGATAGGATCCATCTGTGTTGAAACTCTTCTATAGGCTAGCGGCAAATCTATTAATCTTCATTGCCAATTCCGCTGCATACTTATTAATAAGCAGTGAATCCCAGTTTGGTAGAATTCCAACTCGCTTAGTACTATTGAGAATGAGCACATTCCCAGATGTAGACTCTCTATCATCTAGGTCAAATTAGAAGTCTGACCCCGTGTGTCTTCTCATTTGTAAGTCATTTTCTCCATATCTGAGGAACTTATCCTTTGTACCCTCAAGGTACCTCAGGATATGTTTGACTAGCATCAAATGGTTGTCACCTAAATTAGACTGAAACCCGCTCGTAACTCTTACAATCAAACTAATCTCAGGTCTCAAATACATCATCGCATACATCAATCTCTGAAAAGCTGATGTATCTGGTGTGTTAGACACTCTAACTCTCTCATCTTTCATCTGAAGAGGCACTCTCCTCGAAAGATGAACACCAGGTCTAAAAGATACGTTAACTATCTCATAGTTAACTAACAGTATCTTTGTTAGACACTACTGATGTGAAATGATTTAAGAGAGTCCTATTAGCTTCCAAGCTCTATCTCTATAAAGCTTATACATAGTATAAAGGAATCCTCTTTCAAATCTTTTATGGAGAAATTCTTATAAGTTATTTCTGACCGATTATAACATACTGACATCATTCTCAATGACTAGTATGTCATCAACAAAGAGCATCAAGAAGACTATCATACTCTCATTGACCTTTCATACACACTAGACCAAAAGTCTGGTTAGACGTAAAACCTTCAGACTATTCCATAGATATCTCTTACTCGAGGTATCAATTCTGAAATGTCATTTTTACATCCATCAGCCATACCTCAAAGTCATAATATGTTGCAAGAGTCAATAATATTTTAATCGACTTTAGCATCAATACTGGTCCAAGGTTTCCTTTTAGTTGATCCTAGATCACTAAGGATTACATTTCTAGAACCAATATAGGGCCTAGAATGTCTCTACCTTCTATCTGGCTTTTACTACCCCTTTGTAAACCTTTTACATCCAATGAGAACAATTTCCACAAGTAGCTTTAACCAAGTCTCAGACTTGATTCTAATACATATAGTCAATTTATTTTTATGGCTTCTTGCTACTTTCCAAATTGATGTCTAATATCGTCTCCTTGTAGGTCAAGGGATTATTTTCTTCTACCAAGAAAACTCTAAGTTTACCTTCAGGCATCAACCATACCTAATAAGTGACCTAGACATTCTTTCCAACCCATTAAGAGGTATGCTAAAAGGTCACTGCTGAATTGAGCCTGAGTTCCTATGCAGGGTTTATTGAGTTCTAGATTGACTTTACCAAGCTCAATCTTTCTATGATTCCCACGACCCATGAGAAACTTTTTCTCTAGAATAGTGGCATACTGAGAAACAAACACACTTCGCTTCTCAGAATCATAAAACTAGTATCCTATTTGATTTATAGGATATACAATGATCCTATACTTGTATCTCATAGTGTTGTTTATCCTATTAAGTAACTCTTACAAGACAAGATACCTTACTGCGTAACTCTTACGTAAGCAGGATAACCCAAAGTCTTAACTTACTTAAGATACGGCTTCCTTCCTTTCTGTATCTTATTCGGAACGAAAGGAACAGCTTCTGATGGAACTCTATTTTAATATGCAGTTGTTTTTGGAGCATCTACTCACAGATTTAGATTGGTAATACTCATTATCCATCGAACAATATCTAATAAAGTCTGATTCCTATTTTCCAAGACATCATTATGTTATGGATAACGCAAAGGACTATAGTGAGTGAGAATCTCATTCTTCCTTAAACAAATGAAAAACTTGCTATTAATGTACTCATTAGCTCAATCTAATTGAAGGGATGTGACGTACATTCTGGTATGTTTGGTCATCTCCGTGAATACATTATTCATAAACTGGTTAAGTCTTTGTGGTCAGATTAGAAATCTAACAATCATTAACCAGACGAACAAGCGTCTCACGCCTATATGACCTAAAATTATATACCACAGCTCAGTATTATTTAAGGATTTCTATCTATAGGCATTTCTAATTGTATATAATGTCAATTTATTAACTGACATTCGGCTAATAAAATATTATACTTATTATGCAATACAACTATTGTGTTGTATACAAGAAGTAAGTTAAGTTGCCCAACAACTTGGACCAGCAAGTAATCATCATTTTTTACTCTCAACTTAACTTCTACAAGTTGTTGCATTTTAGTCTCTCTTAATCCCTGTAATATATTACAAATATGAGAGGGACGCACGATATCTCATACCAGCTTGAATTGACATTATATACCTTAGAAATGTCTATGTTTGTTAAGCACAAACCTGTGGGAGTCTTCCTGAAATTTATAAGGCTTATAAAGTAGAGGGATTTCCAATACCCAACTTTATTATAGTGGAAACACTTTCTATCTACACACTCTCTTGTTGATTTTTGGATAAATGTTATCTCTGAGGATTGATGTTGGGTATCTGCCTCATCTTCTTCTCCCTTACACATCTGGTCTCACCAAATATAATTGGAGTAGAAAATAAAGCACCCAGAACAAAGAAAGTTACACTCTCTCTATTCAATCATCTAGATTTGTTATCAGAATTACCTAACAGCAAAATCTGATCAACAATAAATCCAAAATTTTTTGAATCTAGAACACTTATGAGATTCATCCATCAGTCAGAGTAATTCCTAACACTCTAGAGTTGGACTACATCAACTATGCACACCAACTGGTTCGTAGTGGTCATTAGACTTGACAGGCCAAAATTACGGGAGATGTAAGCGAAATATTCATTAAATCGCTAATCGAACGTTTTAAATCATAGGTATACTAATTATACATTTTCAATTTAAAATGCCCTCCCACTGCTTTACATAATCCCGATAATCTCTCAAACAGAAAAACGATAGTTTAAACTTTTTAAACTATACAACAGAAAGTAGATCTCATTGAAATTTACTCGGGCCTCACGCTGTAGTAATATTGGTCTTTGTAAACCCAACAGGTAGACAACATTTATAAATTACATCTCATGCAACTCTTACCCCTTGATCTTAAATACACTTTATCCTCACGCTGTAACAATATTGGATAAGTGTATTCCAGATTAACTTGTCAATGATCAAATATATGCTACCGATACTACCCTCACGCTATAGCAATATTGGGCAATACTTTCACATATATTTGCCTCATCTCATATTTAACCGGTATAGTCCAAGCCCAACCGATCAAGTCCCTCACACTGTAGCAATATTAGAAAAAGGCTAACGTGACTCGTCTAACACCATATTGACAAGACGGATCAGAATAAAATATTATCTTATAATGTAATATTCTTCAATCTGATTAAGAGAGATTTTTCTATCCTTGGTCTTAATTCTCCTAGAAATGGTGATTCTCAATTAATTAATTTTTTTATGCAAGCACAACTAACCCCCGCCAGTAGGGCTCCTATTGTGGTTACCAACACAGAAAATTAATCTTGGTTTATATGCAGACCAATAACTCTTATTTCTACAACTCATAAACTCCGATTTATAATATAGACTGATAACCTTTATCACTATATTTCATAAATCAATATATGCAAAATTAATTTTGAAACACTGTTCAAAATTACTGTAGCTATGAAAAGTACAATTTTAACTGTTCATGTGCTATTGGTCAAGTGAACAGTACATCGCTGCAGCACCACATCTCCTCACTGCAGTGCTGGGAGGTCAAACCCCCAGCGCCGCGGCGCTAGGCCATTAGTGCTACAACGCCCAATGCACTCCCTTTGGCATACTCGTTTCAACACTTGAAACGCGCCATTTGCACTGGATCTTTTGCATCTATTCACTCAAAGCAAACCCAAATACAACATAAATGGCTCTGATACCATTTGTTGGCGGAGGATCTAATACTTGTGGGTGAATGCATATGCAATTGTGTCTATTACCTAAATATATATCAAATACATATTTAAGTCTGATAGAAGCGTAAAATTTGCAATAAACACAATAAATAAAATATATTAATTACATTAATATATTTATAGGGTAGAGAACTCACCTTAACGTGTAACGTTATATACGTATTTCCTCGGAGTCCGTATGGAGACCAACTCGAGGGCAGTTCCAGTTACCAACACGGTGGGCTTTGTGAGCTAGAACAATAGCCCTATATGCAGCACTGGATTTAACTCTTAAACCCCAAAATGGTCAGTGTACATTTTTTATCATTTTCTCCAAAAAGATAAGAAATAGAGAATGAAACAATTCTCAATTACTTTTTAGACACTATAGGAAAAATTAAAAAAAATTTAGTTTTTCCCTTTTTTTTTTCTTCTTCTTCTTCCTTTCTTATTCTTCTTCCATTTCTTTCTCATTTCTTAGCAAACACAATCACACGCCCACACTTTTACAAATCTCTCTCTCTTTATATATATATACATATATAATAAAAAATTAATATAATATAATAAAAAATATATAATAATAATTAAATATTACAAATGGGTGTCACCTATTTGGCATCTAAAATTAAAATATTAATATATATAATATAATATAAAAAATATTATATAATATAATAAAAGATATATTTTAATTATTTAACTATTAAATAATCAAAGTGTGAAATGATCATTTTGCCCCTCATGAATAGTTACTAAGTTTACCTCCTAGTGGGTTCCACTAAGTTCGCACTTGGGTAAACTCAACCGATGGTCCACAATGCTCCACGTGTCATTATATAATTAGTAAATAACAATTATTGACTAATTGTTATATTTAACACTTAAATACAGACATGCACGCATTCCCGTAGTAATGCTGAATATTATTAGATTAAATAATTTAATCTGACACGCTATCCCAGTGCACAATGAGTACACTCCATATTGTCAGACTTCTTAGGTTCTACTCCCGATTCGTCAAATGAAACTATTCCATGAGTCCGTGAGCAATACCCCGCGCACACGTAACGAATATTTCAAATCAGCGCGTTGAACCATACAAGTTGATGTTACAACGCATATGTATAGTCATTCTGTCATAATATCCTTGATGTGCGGAGATATAGATTATTGCCGTCAAATCCCCTTATGCTCATCCATATTTTATCTCTAGACTTGTATTTCACTGAACAATATGCGCAAACGCCTTTGCCATATTGTTCCACTTTGGCAGAACTCTTTCCTGGGTTGATTGCTTGTGGCCACAAGACTTTCTAGATATAATTTCAAAGCATCTGGATATCTAATTCCCTATGAGAGCTGACAGATCCCATATCTGTATACACCGAACTCCATAAACATCGGACCATACCCAACGACACCCAGCGATCACACCATGAAAGGTCTGTGACATGCGTGGAACCAAAGTATGGTGAATCACTTACAAGCCCACTGTGGTACTCAAGTCAAAGGACCACGTATATTACTCAACTCGAAAGGACCCTCCGTTGACGGCTTACTTAGGGTGTCTATCGGAGGCCCTCGTGAGTCTGTCTCATATCCAGTCCTAACTGGATACTTATATTTCAATATGAGCTCAAAGCTCACAGTCGGTTAGGAACGACCATTTATACTCTATAGGTACAACATATGCTGATCAATATATAAAGGTATCCACCGACAGACCCGTATCAGCAGAAATAGATCATGGACAATTATTCGAAACATACTTGCGCAACTTGCATTTCATGACACACGATTACAACTCTTACAATTATGCAGCTACTGGTATATTCTTAGGTTTATGTCCCATTATAGACAAGGCTCCAACTATTGGATCTGCTGAGTATTATAACTAGCTAACACTTAGGTATGCTAACATTTAGCAATTATATGTCTCAGCGTGGCTAAGTATGAGTTATTATCTAAACTCTTTTAGATCTGATTCGAACTCCTTCAGATTTACAATGTCTGTAACGTTACATATATAATACCATATATATGGGTATTAGCGATTTAATGAGAATGTACACTTATATAAATACACAAGTATATGTACATTCAGGGATGACACGTAAACACCGACCCTAACACTTACTAGCTTGAATATCTTGGTAAACTATAGAAAGAATTTAACATTAAATTCTTTACAAAAATCAACTTAATTAATCATCCCTCTATATCTACGTGATACTGATCTCCACCAGTGGTATGCCTCACCCTCAAATAAAAATGTAGCAAAAAAAATCCTCTCATCATCAATACATCTCATAATTTATAAAAGTGCGTTAATCTTGAGTTAAGTTTAAATTCTCAAATCTATCCAGTATCAACACACTTTCTATATCATAAAATGTAAAAATATATCATTAATACTAATACGTATTATAAATATTAAAATATAAATATTCTAACATCATAAAATTACTATAAGATATAATTCTAACTGATTTTTTAAAATTTCTCATATTTTTTTTTCTTATTTCTGTCGGCTACTACTTTTTTCTTCTATTTTTTTCTTTTTCTCTCTCTTTTTCTTTCTCTTGCTTCCTTTCTACCTTTTCTTTCTTTCTTTTCACTCTTCTGTTCCGCTTTACTTCTTCATAATCAAAGCAAAAATAAAACAAATAGATATATAACTGAAGACAAACAGCCACTGTTTAATAATTTTTTTATATTTTTTTTTTGCCACTAAAATGCTCAATTACAGAACACGTGTATGACATTGCTGGCTTCCGAAGACTCACGGCATCGACCGATCCTCATCTACAACTACCAGCCGACCTTTGCTGAGACGATTTTGACATTGTGATCGCTGATCCTTTCTTTGGACACTGCTGCTCTTCCTCTTCTCTGATAGGATTCAATAGCCCATTTGCCCTTGCTGCCATCGTTGATTAAACTCCTTTGTTTCTCGAGCGTTTCACTCATCGTAATCGTTGTAAGGCCTTCCCTCGATGACTAGCAACCTCTAGTGTCTCTCTTGCTACCATACCACTATCTAAGCAGAAAGATTCATGGTCTTCCTATGTTGTAATTTTTTTTGAGTTAATATATATTATGATGTATATGATTTAGATGATGTAGAAGGGTTCTTATTGTGTCTGATAGTAGTAGTAGAGATGTTGTAAATTTATGAAAATATTTTGTGTTATTCCTCTTGAGGATAATTTATATCTCATTTATGAGAATTTTGTCACTTGTGTGAGAATAGGACTCTCTGCTCTTTATAGGGACAGAAGATCTCAACTACGAGATGGTGCTCGTAATGGGGTTATGTTTCTCTTCTTTGAAGAGGTGTAAGAATGTTTTGTGTTATTCCTCACGTGCGAGAATAATGAGTATCTCTTTTATAAATATTTTATCTCTTTTGCATGAAAGTAAAACTTCTCATTTTTAATAAAAGCGAAAAATCTTAATTGTGAAATGATCTCTATAATGGGGTTACGTTTCTCTTTATTAAAGAGATGTAAGTTAGAATGTTCCTCGGTCAAAATATGTGTGAAACGTTTTGATAATCAATTTATACGTGTGAAGCGTCGGTAATTAATTTAATTTTATATCAAAAGTGTTAGAATTTAATATGTCCTATTTCTTTCAAAGAAATTACATCTAAAAAAATTAAATTTATTGAATGATAACATAGAAGCAGCTCCGTGTAAAAATTTCCATTGAATTAACCTAGCTAAAATTAATGCCACGTGTCTCTTAAGAAAACGAATAAAAACTTAACTGAATTTTAGGCACTTGCGTCGCCATGAAAAGCAAATTCCTCAGACTTTGAATCCATCCTTTTTTTCTACAAAAGCGACCAAAACCCAATTCCCAGTTGCATTTCGAAGCTTTCAGAAGCTGTAAGAATAGAAGAAAAACCCACTTGAAAACATGCGAAGATGGCCATTACGTCGCACAGAAACGTTTCGCAGGAACTCGGTTTACAAGAGATTGGCTTCAATAACCATCCCAAGTAAGTGCCCTCATCAACTCTTTTCTGTTCTTAGTACAATTCCATCGAATAATGATATGGAATCTGAAACTAGATGCAAAGATGAATCCGAGCAACCAATCCCGTATAAGATATTCAACTCGGGTCCAAAACTGGGTTATTATAAGCTAGGTGATTCGACATTTTATTCACTGATTGAAAACTATGCGAACAAGGGCGATTTTACTTCTTTAGAGATGGTTTTGCTTCGAATGAGACAGGAAAAGAGGGTGGTTTTAGAGAAGAGTTTTATTTTGATATTCAAGGCTTATGGTAAAGCTCATTTAGTTGAAAAAGCAATTGATTTGTTTCATAAAATGGTTGATGAATTTCAATGTAAAAGAACCATTAAGTCATTTAATTCGGTTCTTAATGTTATAATTCAAGAGGGTTTGTATAGTCAAGCTTTGGATTTCTACAATCATGTTGTTAATGCCAAACACATGAATATTTTTCCGAATACATTGAGTTATAATTTGGTTATCAAGACAATGTGTAAATTGGGGTTGGTTGATAGAGCAATTGAGGTGTTTAGAGAGATGCCGGTTGAAAAATGTATGCCAGATATTTATACTTATTCTACATTGATGGATGGGTTGTGCAGAGGAAACAGAATTGATGAGGCAGTTTTGCTCTTAGATGAGATGCAAATTGAGGGTTGTTTCCCTAACCCGGTTACGTTTAATGTTTTGATTAATGGGTTGTGCAAGAAGGGTGAATTGGGACGGGCAGCCAAGCTCGTGGACAACATGCTTCTTAAAGGGTGTGTACCTAATAAGGTGACTTATAACACTCTTATCCATGGCTTGTGTCTTAAGGGGGAGTTGGATAAGGCAGTTAGTCTCTTGGATCGGATGGTATCAATTAAATGTGTGCCTAATGAAGTTACATATGGGACAATTATTAATGGGTTAGTGAAGCAAGGGAGAGCTATTGATGGGGCTAGTGTATTGATGTCCATGGAGGACAGACAGTTCTGCGTGAATGAATATATTTATTCGACTCTTATTAGTGGGTTATTTAAGGAGAGAAAGACTGAGGATGCAATGAAACTATGGAAGCAAATGATGGACAAATGTTTTCAGCCAAATACTGTGGTTTACAGTGCTCTTGTAGATGGATTGTGTCGGGTAGGCAAACCGGATGAAGCTGAGGAAATTCTCTCTGAAATGATAATGAAAGGTTGCTCACCCAATGCTTACACTTATAGCTCCTTGATGAAAGGTTTCTTTGAGAGTGGTAAAGGTCATAAGGCCATTGAAATTTGGAAAGGGATGGAAAAGAATAACTGCATGTGCAATGAGGTTTGTTACAGTGTCTTAATTCATGGCCTTTCTCAGGATGGGAAGCTTGGGGAGGCTATGATGGTCTGGACACAAATGCTGAGTAGAGGATGTAAACCTGATGTTGTTGCTTACAGTTCAATGATTCATGGCCTCTGCAATGCTGGCTTGATAGAAGAAGCTTTGAAACTTTTTAATGAGATGCTTTGCAAGAAGCCAGAGTCTCAGCCTGATGTTTTCACTTACAACATACTATGTAATACTCTATGCAAGCAAAATAACATCTCTCATGCCATCGATCTTTTAAACAGCATGATGGATCATGGCTGTGACCCCGACTTGGTCACATGCAACATATTTTTGACAGCTTTGAAACAGAAGCTTGACACACCTCAAGATGGAAGGGAGTTCTTAAATGAGCTTGCAGTCCGATTATTTAAGCGACAGAGAACTTTAGGTGCTTTGAAGATTGTAGAAGTGATGTTGCAAAAGTTTTTGACGCCCACATCCTCTATTTGGGAAAGAGTTGTTCTAGAGCTTTGCAAACCTAGAAAGATTCAAGCAGCCATTAACAAATGTTGGAGCAACTTGTATGGCTGATTCTTTGGAAAATGCTGTCTGCTTCAGTCTTAGTTCTAAAAGTTTGGTTACAGTTCATTTTTGCTACCTTGATTAATTCATTATACATTCTTTCCTGAAATACCTGAAACAAGTGTTGGAGTTGAACTTGAGGTAGGCCATGGAGGGTTTGGTCTTTTTGCCTCCAAAGATGTTGAACCACATCATTGTGATTGGGTGAGTTGCTTTATTTTCAAATAAATGGACATGATTGGTGTTGTTCTAGCATTACTTTTGTAGTACTTATTGTAATGCTTCTCTGTTGATTTGTTCTGGTATTTCCTATTGTTTGCATGATGCTAATTGACAACTAGCTTTTGATTCTGATATCTAAATTACTCGCAATGCCTGGTTGTGTATTTACTGCACAGCTAATCATGGAAATACTGCTAGAATTGATGCTCACTATAAGGCAGAACCTCCCATGGATATGTTTTCCCGATCTAATGCCAATAGGGTTTGATGTCATTAAATGAACCAACCCAGTGGTAACTTAATTTCTTTGTAACTACTAACTAGCAGAGGTGAGCTCTCGATCTTATTGGCTACTTCTGAATTGCATTTGATATATTCTTTTATTTAAGTTTGTGATTCTTCAGTTTGTGTATTCTGCTTATATCTTCTATTTTTCTAATTATTGAACTTTAGGAAGAGGGGTCAATGTCTTTTGTTTACGCAAATGTAGAGTTGTGATGGATATCTCTCGGTGGCAGACAGATTGGAATTTTGGAACTGTAGAGTGGCATGCCTTCTTTGATCCGGATGACAACTTTTGGCAATTATATGGTGATTTCTTAGCTAGTGCTGATGAGTGCTCTAGCTTGCTTTTTCCAACAGAGGTGTGTGAATCCCCAGACCAGGAAATCACAATTTTATGTAAACTGACTGGCTTCTGTTTGACCATTGATATATTACTGATTCATCAAATTAGCTTGAAAATTGGTCAGCTGACATATTATGGACATCCTTTATATTCATTATATGATAAAACTACAATGCCAACATTTCATATTTCATAATTGAAAATACCAAGGACTTAAGTGATGGTTTCCAACAAACAAAAGGAGCTATATAAAGAAAAGCTGATAAAATAACATAATATCCAATGCAATTTCATTGAGAAGAAATATTGTTTGTTTATGTACCTCATTTTGTTTGTTGGAGACCATCACTTAAGTCCTCAGTATTTTCAATTATGAAATATGAAGTATTGCCATTGTTCACAGTTATGAAATATGAAATATTGCCATTGTGAAGATTGTGTTCACATGATAAAACGTTATGTTTACTATTAGGCAAGAGGAACATAATGTTTTACATTCATGACAAATAGTGCATGATATTTGGCATAAAAATAAACTGAATAAATGTTTTAGTGATAGCTAATGAAAAACAAAAAGGAAGAAAAAAGAAATAATAATTTATCGGCTTCTGGAACTATGGCACTCAATCTTGAAGTTCTGCAACAACAGATTGAAAAATTAACCAACCAATAAGAATCAAAATGGCACTTTTATTGTTGAAGCTGTAAGACATAAGAAAATAGATCCAGAAAGAAAGTGAAAATACATAAAAAAAAGAAGAAAAACTTCACTGTAGGTGACAACTTTTCAAGAATCACATTGTTCTCATATTTTATCTATAGTATGTTTTCTTCCCCATATTTTATGGATATATATGTGTAGCTATCATTGTAATGTACAAGTTGGTCCATTAGGATGACAGATGATACTGGATGTTCTGCTCTTTAACGTAGGCTAGATAATACACTTAGCCCAATTCATGTCTTCAACAACTACTGGAAAATTTTTAAATTGTTTTACAAAACACTAGATCTTGAAATAAAATATAAGCTATCTATATTTATAAATTTTTGCTCCATAAGATGCATATAATGTGCTTGTGAAACTCAAAGTATGCCTAGCTGCACCTGTGCTTCACTTTAATGACACCTCACTTGTCTGTTGCTGCAGACAGTTCTCACATCTATAAAACAAGATTTTGGAGCAGACTGACAGGAGTACTGGAAGAGGTAACCAGTAGTGCTTTCTGCTAGATGCATGTATTCTTAATGTAACTTATTGCTACACGCATAGGTGAAAATATAAAATCATATTAGGATCACTATAAACTTAAATTGACAATGGCATATAATTTTCATGATTCAGAATTCTTTCTTTCACTGCACTGAAAGTAGATATTTCCTTAAATCATTATCTTACATTGAAAATGGTAAAACCTGTACTACCAGGATAATGCAATCAGAACATGGTACAATAATCTCAAGGCTCTGCTTTCCCTGTTGTGGCCTCATCATTAACCTTCAATGGAACTTTTGGCTTGTGTTGCTGATGAGCCATATCGTATGTTGCATGGAGGCCAAAGAAAAAATAGTAAATTAATATCACAATCGTACAGACTCCAAATCTTATAAAAGCTCGATATCCCAGAGTTCCCATAAGAAAGATATTTGTTGCAATCGACAAGGATGGAAACCACGGAACCAGTGGAACCCCCCATGTTTTTGGGGTTCTCTGCTGAGGCAGAAGCACTGATATCCCCAAAGTCGCCAAGAACCAAAGAGGAACTGTGATGACATATCCAACCCAACCATTAGGCTTTAACCCCCAGTAAGCCGATGTTCCCATTGAGGAAGCAATAACGATCAGCAGGAGGATTACAAGCATCACCAAGTTTCTCCGTGGTGTTATTTCTCGCACATAGTATCTCCTCACAAGAAGTGCAACAGCCAACATCATGAAGATAAAAAGTGTGCTCAGTGATAACAAGGTTGACAGGATATCCAAGCCTGAAAAGAAAGCAATGAGAGCACCTGCAATGACAATCAGAAGGTTGGCATTTATTGGTGTTCCAGTTTTTGGATGAACGAGAGCAAACCACGGTGGGATCATGTGGGCTCTTGCAATGTGAGTGGTGTACCGTGCATGGCCAACTGCTCCCACCAGAAGAACAGTGGTCATCCCCTTAAGGGCACCAAGAGCTACCAAGTATTTTGCCCATTTCATTCCCACTCTCTGAAACGCAACAGAATAGGCCGCATTTGTGTCTATGTCTGTGTATGGCTGCATCATGCATAATGAAAGTGCCATTAAGCAATATATCAAGGTGATGATAGACATTGAACCAAGCAGTCCAATTGGTATGTCTCTTGACGGATTTTTAGTTTCTTCTGCCATGGTGGCAATATTGTCAAATCCTCCATAGGCAAAGTAAACAACTGCAGCTGCTTTGAAGATTCCCTCAGGCCCGAAAGGCAAAAAGGGTTTCAGATTTGACGTGTCAGCATGAGCAAACCCTGCAATTATCACAAACAAAATTACAATTGTGTTAATTGCAGATGCTATCAAATTGAAGTCTGAAGTTTTCCTTGTACTGATCATTGCAATTGTTGCAGAAATCACTAAAACTCCAACGGCTATTGGATCCAAGAGATTATATCCTTCTGTGAGATTTGTGTGGATGCGTAGCGAGTTGGGTTCTCGGTTCAAAAGAGTTGTGAAGTATGAAGTCCATGCTCGGGCAACAGCTGCACTTCCTGCAATGCTTTTAAGAAGTATGTTTCCAGCTGTGATGAATGCTGCAAAGTCTCCTAACTCAATTCTTAAATAAGCAACTGACCCCCCTGCAACTGGGATTTCTATTGCAAATTCCGTGTAGCAAAAGACAGAGAGCATTGCTGAAACACCTGAAGCAACATAAGATAAGACTATGGCTGGTCCAGCATGTTCATGGGCTTCCTGGCCAGTGAGCACAAATATGCCAGCTCCAATGACTGCTCCAAATCCAAACCAGGTGAGATCCCACCAGGTTAAACAACGTTTCATGTCATTTTCGCTTTGTTTCCGAAGTTCACCAATTTCTTTAGCATCATCTGAACGGCTTATGAGACGATCCTTGAACCGGAAAGCTGTCTGGAATAATGCATTTCGGTAGTTGGCCCAGCTCTTGAAGGATTCTTCTGGTAAGAAATCTTGTTTGCTCCATCTCCAGTAAGTCCTTTGCTGAACCTCAGCATCCTGCTCTCCAGCGGAACCCATAACTGAATTTTCTCCTATTGCACAACTCCTTGTGATCTATTGAGGAAATTGAGCTTCTTGTTAATAGATGCTATCCTCAATTATTATTCACATCTTGCTCAGTAATTGACTTGCATTGAAGATCCAGACAAAATTGAAAACTCTTCTACCATACTGACTTTAGTGGGCTATTGTTATGCAAAGTCGTTGCCTGATAAATTGGGCATCTTTTGGAAGAAAAATGTGATTGAACTAGTTTGTCCTACCTGCTTCCTCATTAAATGTGGAGATTCCATATCTTTCAGCCTGTCCTTTTTGTTGAATGTTCTGATGTTTTTGTTGAATATTCAATAATATCATATTATATACGCAAATTTTTTCAATCTTACATTATAGTTTATTTATTTTTACAATGAGAGAATTACCGAAATTAGTTCACATAGAACCTACTACGACGCCATAAATAAAAATCCAATCTAATAGCCTCCCAAAAGATTCTAATCTAATCTAAATCTAAATCTAGAGGCTCCAATGAATAGCTCACAAAGGACCTAATCTACGTCCACTATAATGAAAGAGATATTCTCTAGCAAAATTGTGAAAGAGATTTTTTTCTTAAAAAACAATAATTTAAGATTTCTCTTTAGTAGAAGTGCACGATAACCTTTAATATTAGGCCAAAATTTGTAAGTGGGGTACAATTTCATTTAATGCATAATGTGTTGTTGTGCTGATGGCAAGATGATTTTTGTAGACTCTTAGCTCACACTTTGGATTTTAGTAAGAAAATGAAGAGTGGGTAAAGTCAGCATTGTGGTTCGTGATACGTCACAATTGTGACTGAGAGAGGCATTCATTGGTAGCATCTAAGGTGGTCGTCCATTCAAGTAAACCGGAAAATCGACCGAACCAAACTGAAAATTATGAAGTATGAACCGAATTTGTGTCCAAAATGCCGCATTTTGAGCAGCTCTGTCCCAAATCAATTCAAAACACTCCTCTCGTCGTGTAGTTGCATCTGTGCTTTCGTCTCTCTCTCTCTCTCTCTCCTGAAACCACCATTGTCAGGCTTCAGTTCTTCGGCGATCGGTTTGAAGTCTGTTGCCCACCACACGCGCCACTGCCCATTGAACTGTTGTATCGAGTATCATTTTGGTTACTAACTAAACTTGTTGTATCTTATTTATTTATTTGTAGTAATTGTTGAGAAGGCAATGTTGACATTTGTAATTTTATGAAGCTTGGTAGTTTTAACGCTGAATGTTGAATTTTATTGATTGTTAAAGCAATGATGTTTTTTTTTTCTTTCGTTTTGGTCCTTTTCGATTCAGTGCATGGATTGACTATAATAAATTAATGATTAAATTCTGAATTGTTGCGGATTCAGTGCATGGATTTAATTGTTAATTTACTTGTTGATAAGGAATATAAATGATTAATTACTTATAAGTTACACCTAAGACGTAATATTATATACATATCCCATTTCCAATTGACTTTTAATTGCTAATTGCTTAATATGTTATAATGAATTTTAAATTAATCTATAAATATATTTTCTTAATTCACATAAGGCACTCATTAATATTTGTTGTAAACTAAACCCATTATCTTATTATTTAATTATTTTAATTTTTACATATCAATTATGACTCGTTTATTATTGTACATTCCTTTTATTCCCAAATTGAATGGGAATGAATATTATTTAATTCTTTTTCTTTAATGGTCTTTAAACGTGAAATTGTGAATAATTTAAATTTTTGTATTTATTTTTAAATAAATGAAGATTTGAGTTTAAGGAGCTAACTTGAATCTAATGAGTTCGAATCAGAATCACCACCGCGTATTTTTATTATTGAAAGTCAAGAAGGGAAAAAATGCCACAATTTTGACCAATAAAATTCACAAGTAAGCAAATGCACAAAGTATTATGCCACCTCCTTCGCAAGTGCTCAAAAAGAACAAAACTTTATCATCATCAACAACAGCATCAACATCAAGATAAAGATCCAATGTTTTGACAGTATTTATTAGATGTGTTATCAAGATTAGTGTAAATACTATGAGAATGTGTATCAATGTAATTCGATAAACAATGAGACAAGTAGTATGAATACACACATGAAGAAGTATAATAAGTACTTGAAGGCCAAAATAGCTAAAGATGAATACCAAAATATTATGGCTAGAGAAGGTGGTCAAGTCGAGGGGGGAGATACTAGTATTGTGATGTAAAAAGAGGATTTGATCAATAGGCTTGTAGAAATGCAGCTATGAAAATGATTATTGCGGATTAGTTACCTTTTTAGTATGTGAAAAATGAGAGGTTTTATCTTTTTGTAGTGTGGCAGTCTCTAATTTGATGTCCCCTCATGTATAATGATTACTAGGGATTTTTTTTGTTGTTAGGAATGATATTTACATGCCGTTCTATTTTATATAAATATTTATTATTTGATATTTATTGACAAAAACTTGGGAATATATTAGTAAATATATAGTTGTAATGAGTTACAAATGGTGTTAAGAAATGTCATTATGCAGTTTGTTTTAAAAAAATATCATTCTTGATCAATGGTTACCAACATGGGTCGATTGGTATACCTTCTAGATCAATGTACCTTCTAGATTAATGTGTATCTATATCTGAATTATTTAGACGATTAGTCTTAGCAGACTGTCGGCTTAGCGGAAGTTTGTATAAGTATGTAAGTATTCAGTGAGAATTGGGTACTGAACAGACTCACAAAGACCTCTAATAAATATCCCATAGAGCCATTAATGGAGAGTTTTTTTGAGTTGAGTAGTATTTGTAGTTTTTTGACCTGAGTGTCACGATGAGCTTGTGAGTGATTTATCATGCTTTAATTCTAGGCATGTCAGAGACTTTTCATGGTCTGACCTTTGGGTGTCGTTAAGATTGGTCCGATGTTCATGGAGTTCAGTGTACATAGATATGGGATCTGTAAGCTCATATGGGTGAGTTGTATATCCTGATGCTCTGAGATTGTATTTCAAGAAGTTTTATAGTCTGTAAGCAGAAATCCTGAAAAAGAGTTTTTTGTAGGGTATTACAAAAGAGTTTGTGGATATTATTTACGAAAATACGAATTTAGAGATAAGTTCACGGTTGAGTATATAAAGATTTGACAGTGATGATCTATATATCAGGATATAAATGACGGAATGATTATATATATAATTAACCTCAACTTGTATGATTCAACTCGCCATTTTAATATCCGCAACGTATGTGTGGAACATTGTTCATAAACTTACAAAAAAGTTTCCTAAAACAAACGGGTGTGAACATAGAGAATCTCACAATATGAAGTGTATTTCATTGAGCACTAGGGTAACAGACTGAGTTGAATGGTTTGATTTAGAAAATTTTCAAAAAGCAGGATTTGTTCGAGATTTGTTATTATACACACTTGTCAAAACTTAAGTATTAAGCTTATTATTTAACTAGTTAACAAAAGTTGTTAACCAATTAAATTGTGATAAGTGGCATGCATGTATGTTTTTGAGATGGAAAAGTTTTGCATTATTTGAAAATCGTTAACCAATGAAATTATGATAAGTGGCATGCATATATGTCTTGAGATGGACAAGTTTTCATGGCAAAGTCAAAGTATGTATATAATATGCAAAAGTTGTTTTGTATTATTTGGAGACAAAATTGTCAAATGTGGGGTAAGCCATTTGAAATTAAAAAGGGAAGTGAAGAAAAGTGTTTCTTTCTTCTTTTTAGCGGGATTCGGCATTAAAAAAAAGAACATATTTTGCAAGAGTTGCATCTTGTCTCTTAAGTCTCATTTTTTTCTATTTTGAGGAGAAACAAAACAAACACAAGCAAGAGTTGCTTGAGAATCAATCATACTGTAGATTAAGGCTATCATTGTAGCTACTTTAATCTCACTAAAAGTTAGAGTCTAAAATTGTTCAACGAATCATTTCAAGATGAGCTCCGAATTTGATTCTTCACTAAACTTCTTCAAGGGTAAATTACTGAAACTTTTAATGTAATTGTTTTAGCTTTAGTGTGTATATGTTGAATGATTTACATACCGTTCCACTGTGTAAATGTGTGTTGGACACGTATTATTTAAAATATGCAATGTATACATTATCACATACATACACAAATCTTAACCACACACTTTATCAGTTTTGCAGTTGTATTTTAATGATAAGATAATGTTAGAGAGTGTCTTAGTATAAGTAGTCAAAGAGTTTGTTTGACTATTGAAGTTTGGATTTTCATTCAAAATAGTAGTTATATGATTATCACTAGCCAATTTATAGATAATGATTGGCATTTACATAGAAAGATTCTGAGTTTTATTCCAGTTCCTAATCATAAAGGGGAAACAATTGGGAATGTTTTAGAGTAATGTTTGCTTGAACGGGGTACTGAAAGATTGTTTACTGTTATAGTTAATAATGCCAATGCAAACGAAGTTGCTATTAGGTATTTGAAGAGGAAGATGAGGAGTTGGAAGGTAGATACTTTAGTATTGAATGATGAGTTTTTACATGTTTGTTATTGTATACATATTCTGAATTTGATTGTGAGTGAGGGACTAAAAGACTTAAATGAAAGTATAATCAGTATTTGAAATGCTATAAAGTATATGAAGTCTTCAGGGTCTCAATTGCAGTATCTTAAAAAGTGTGTGTAGTAGGAAAAAATGAATATAAAGCCAACGTGATTTTAGATGTACCAATAAGGTGAAATTTCACATATTTGATGTTGGTATCTGCTTTGAAGTTTCAAAAAATATTTGATCGCATGTTTGATGAAGATGGTCTTTATGGGGCATTTTTTTTAAGAGAACAATAGGAAGAGAAAGTTAGAGCCACCGCTCAATGATGATTGGGAAAATATAAAGAGATTTGTTACATTTTTAGAGACTTTTTATAATGTATTCAATAAATTTGGTGCATCTCTAAGTGTGACATTGAACATTGCTTTTATTCAGATTTGTAAACTCCATTTCGACTTTCAATGATAATCCTTTGTTGGGTAGCATAGCTTCGAATATAAAGAGTAAGTATGACAAGTATTAGGAATCCATTGAGAAGATAAACAAGCTATTAATTATGGTTACCATACTTGACCTACGATGTAAAATAAATTTTGTAGGCTTATGTTTTGAGATGTTATTCAATGAGGATATTATAATGGTGGATGAAATGAAAAAAAGTCACCAAATATTTGTTATGCAAACTGTATAAGGAGTATAATGGGTGGTATGAAAATATGTGTAAGAAGAAAGTAACAGTTTTAGTGCCATTAATAGTATGACTTCTCAACAATCTGATGGGAGTGGGTCATTAACTTTGTTTGATAGGGTAGGGCAAGCGAAGAGAAAAGGTGTTCCACAAGTTGACCCTTAGGCAAGATACATGTTTTCCAGTGATGATGTCGAGACAGAGGTTGCAAGTGAGGTAGACAAATGTGAGAGTGCTCGCAACCCTCACTTTAATATCTTACTTTAGTGAATATTGAATGCAATCAAGTATCTAAATTTGGTGCATATAGCTTGAGATGTATTGCAATATCGATCTCTACTATGACATCTGAGTTCGCGTTCAATATCGAAAGACGTGTGCTAGATACATTTAGGAGTTCATTGACTCCGACCATGATGAAGGCCTTAATATGCACACAAAATTGGATACGCTCATCACTTATCATGAAAAAAGTAAAAAGATTGAAACCATGATGCTTGAAGCAGATTATTATAAAAGAGTTGAAGTAGATAATAAGTAATTAAATTTTATGCATTTATGTTTTTTTTTAATGAACTTTGTATATTTAATTTAAAATTTTATTTAATTACTTCATTTGAAAATTTGTTATATAAAGTATCACAAATTATTATTGGACCACGAAAGTTAAACATGAAAATTGAAGAGTATTGCCTAATAGCTATGGTAAGGTAAAAAAATATTTAAATTTGGTGCAAATATTTGAATTCTTTTAATGATAATTCATAATTCATTTCGATTTTAATTTCTTTGTACTATTTTATTCACACCTACTTTACGAGTTTATTGGTGGATGTGGACTTAGAATTTAGAAATTGGAAAGTTGATGATGATGGGATGAGAGACCTATAAATTTATTTTTGTAATATTTTACAAATGATAGATTATTGAATTTATTATTTATATTTTGTACTTATTGTTAATTAAAACGTGTTATTGAAATTAGATTGTGGATGATGGAATCGGTTTTTAAATTGAAATTGGGAGTGTTTTATTATTTTCCAAGTTTTATAAATATGAGAATGTTCGTATAATAGAAAAAATTCTGTCAAATTTTTTATTTGGGTGACAAATAAAAATTTTACTAAATTGAATTATTTTGTTCATACTTCATACCATGAATATATATTAATTGAAAGTGTATCCTTGTACAATTGAATTGAATTATAACTTCAATTAATTAAATTGACTTAATTTAAGTGATTGATCCCATGAATACAAATTTGTTTAATTTAATTGAAATTCATTTGAATCCTTGTACTACTGAATTGTATTATAATTTCAATTAATTTAAATTAATTGATTCATCCCATAAATGAATACAAATTAATTTAATTTAATTAAAATTCAATTGAATAATTATACAATTGAATTGAATTACAATTTGCATTAATTCAATTGACTTAAATTAATTGATTCATCCCATGAATGAATACAAACTAATTGAAAATAAAATTTAGTTGAATCATTGTACAATTAAATTAAATTATAATTTAGATTAATTCAATTGACTGAAATTAATTGACTGACCCCATGAATAAAAATTAATTTAATTTAATTTAATTGAAATTCAATTGAATCCTTATACAATTGAATTGAATTATAATTTCAATTGACTTAAATCAATTGATTCATCTCATAAATACAAATAATTTTTTTTAATTTAATTAAAGTTCAATTGAATCCTCGTACAATTGAATTGAATTATAATTATAATTAATTCAATTTACTTAAATTAATTGATTCATCCCATGAATGAATACAAATTGATAGAAAATGAAATTCAATTGAATCCTTGTAAAATTAAATTGAATTATAATTTCAATTAATTTAATTGACTTAAATTAATTGATTTTTTTCTTTAAAAGAACTTAAATTAATTGATTGATCCCATGAATACAAATTAATTTAATTGAAATTCAATTCAATTGAATTGAATTATAATTTGAATTAATTTAAATTGACTTAAAATAATTAATTGATGAATACAAATTGATTTAATTTAATTGAAATTCAACTAAATCTTCGTACAATTGAATTGAAATTATATGAACTATAATTTCAATTGACTTAAATTAATTGATTGATCCCATGCATTAATACAAATTGAATTGAAAATAAAATTCAATTGAATCATTGTGCAATTGAATTGAATTATAATTTAAATTAATTCAATTGACTTAAATTAATTAATTGATCCCATGAATACAAATTGATTTAATTTAATTGAAATTCATTTGAATCCTTGTACTATTGAATTGAATTTCAATTAATTCAATTGACTTCAATTAATTGATTCATCCCATAAATACAAATTGATTGAAAATGAAATTCAATTGAATCTTTGTACAACTGAATTGAATTATAATTTTAATTAATTCAATTGACTTAAATTAATTTATCCTATGAATTCAAATTTATTGAAAATGAAATCGAATCTTTGTACAATTGAATTATAATTGAAGTGCAACATTGAAATTTTAATTTTAGTTTACTCAATTTTATAATGAGTATAAACTAATAAAAAATACACTTAAATTAATTAATTTAATACAAAATAAAAAAATTTACAATTACATATTTAATTAAACAAAATCCCAATACTAAATATATTGCCATTAAATTATTATAACAAAAAATAAAATTAATTTTTAGCCCAAAATATTAAAGAAATTGTCACTAAGCCCAAGTAGCCGAAACCTAAAACTATAAACCCAACCCAAGTCTTTTTTCTTTGAAAAAAAGGTACAAGCCCTTACTTTTTTTTTTGGTTGAATTACTCATTTGGTTTCTAACATTTTAAAAATTATCAATTACATCGTTTAGAGACAAAATTGATATTTCAAGAATGAAAATAATAGCAAAAAGGCCTTTAAAGGATGTAATTAATAAATTTTAAAATATTAGGGACCAAATAAGTAATTCAACAAATTATAGTGACTAAATTGTCAATTTTTTAAAAATAAATTAAAAAAATTTTGGATTTAGAAAATTTTGTTCCCACCAACTTGAAACAAAGAATTTTCATCTCTTTGAAGGATTCATTCAACAATAACATTAGTTTGGGGTTGAAACAAGAGAAATAAGAACAAAGAAAAGCAATTTTTGCGTGAAAATTTGGAAGGAAGCACTAGAAAGAAAGAAAATCAAAGCATCAACTATTTAGATTTATATTGCATTTGGGAATATTTATTCTTAAGAAAAAAAACTTTTTTATATATGAATATAAGTATCAAATGGTATGAAAAGTAATTTTCTCAAAATAATAATAATAATAATTGTTGACAAAAAAAAATGATTCTTTAGGCTAAGGAATTTTGAATTTGTTTGTTAACGAGAATTAGCACTCGAGGCTTCGTCTTGATTGGGCTTGCTTGGGAAAGTCTGGGTCTTCTCTTCCTCGTTGGTTATGGCAAAACCTATAAAACACAAGCGAAGCTATCGTGATGGTTTTATCGTGGCAGGTTCTTGCGAAGACTTTTCGATGCTTAAGTCAGAAAGGGTCTTTACGGTAGGAGACTGATAAAAAAGTTAAGGAAAAATGCTCAAAGATAAAGGAAAAGACCCTCGTTCTCTCTGTGTCTAATTCTTTTATCTTTTGGGCATCATCTAGCATAATCCCTTGCTTCTGTATGTGTCTCTCTTTTTTTTTTTATAGTATAGATCTTCAAAGAATTTTCTGGACATACTCTTTCTGCTGTGCTTCTGTCATACGTCAAATATCTTTTTGCTGATCTTCTTTTGACATACTTCTAACTCTGCTTCTATTGCGCTTCTGTCACACGTTAATTATTCTTCTGACATGCTTCTACTACACGCCAGGTATTTTTCTGACATACGTTAAGCATATTCTTGGTATATTCCTTATGTCCGTCTTCACTAGTGAATTTGGTTAAGTGTAAAGTTAAGTTCGATCTACTCAGGTTGATTTTCTAGTAGTCTCTTCCTATTCGGCTGGGTTGTGGTCCAAGGTCTTATCAAAAAGCTGATTTTTTAGTGACTTCACTGGTTGGCCTATTTGCCAGACAGTCGACCTAGTGTCTGTTCTAACCCAGTTTCTTCGTTGATCATGCAAGACTGAGATGAATAGATCTAGCTAGTGTGTAAATGGTGATTTTGGCCGTATCTTGGCCTGTCTTGTCGAGTAGGTGTTTCAAATTGTCGATTAGGTTCTCTGAATTCGACAGGTTCTCCATTGTCTAGCCCTACCAATGCCTAGCCCAGTAGCTATTATCATGGGCTTATCTTCAGAGTGGACATACTCTTTCTGCTGTGCTTCTGTCATATGTCAAATATCTTTTTGCTGATCTTCTTTTGACATACTTCTAACTCTGCTTCTATTGCGCTTCTGTCACACGCTAATTATTCTTCTGACATGCTTCTACTACACGCCAGGTATTTTTCTGACATACGTTAAGCATATTCTTAGTATATTCCTTATGTCCGTCTTCACTAGTGAATTTGGTTAAGTGTAAAGTTAAGTTCGATCTACTCAGGTTGATTTTCTAGTAGTCTCTTCCTATTCGGCTGGGTTGTGGTCCAAGGTCTTATCAAAAAGCTGATTTTTTAGTGACTTCACTGGTTGGCCTATTTGCCAGACAGTCGACCTAGTGTCTGTTCTAACCCAATTTCTTCGTTGATCATGCAAGACTGAGATGAATAGATCTAACTAGTGTGTAAATGGTGATTTTGGCCGTATCTTGGCCTGTCTTGTCGAGTAGGTGTTTCAAATTGTCGATTAGGTTCTCTGAATTCGACAGGTTCTCCATTGTCTAGCCCTACCAATGCCTAGCCCAGTAGCTATTATCATGGGCTTATCTTCAGAGTGGGCTATCCTGTAAGGAGTGGTGGGCTCTAATGAGGGCTGCCCCATTGAAAAATATCTGGCTGGGCCCTTGGGGGCTGACTTCTCTTAGGCATGGAGGCCTTAGGCCCAAAGGTAATTTTTTAGGGAGAACAAGGGTCTACCAGTTTCTAGTTTTGATTCATTCAAAACTAGAAACTCTATTCTGTCCTGGCTAGCTCAAGTGGTCCTTCAGATCTCTATTTGCTTTCTTCACTTTCTTTTTCTGTCGATTTCTCTTATGTCCAAACTGGTTCAAACTAGTTTCTAGGCGATGTTATACTGTCACAAGTAATTGGCTGTCTTCTGAGTTTGAGAATGTCAGAGCTGGTCGGCTCAGTGTGATGATATTATAGCTGCTCGACGGGTTACTACTACGTAATGGTGGCTTCTTTTAAACTTTGTTCAAGTAATAACGATGAATCTTCTCAAGCATCATTCTTGATCTATATGAAAAGCTTCTCAAACAAGGAATTTGTTACTAGCTGCTAATCTGCTTTTGATCATGTGGCTGAGAGTAGCTGAGACCCAAGAGTCTCATCTTATCTACTTTCTGAGTGGCGTTTAATTGATCAAAATGATATTGGTCGTTGATCTGCTAAATTTGATGGCCTGGGTCACTGCCTTTCGAAGAGACGTGCATTTAATGCACTTAAAAACCTGAGGCGTCACGTCTTCCTATCCCAATAGGTCTCTTTGTCTTCTGTTGATTCTATTTGTCAATTTGATCTAGATGGTCTTGATTACTTCACTGTTATCTATAAATAGTCACATTCTTCTTCATTTGCCTTTTTATTCTGCATTCTTCTATGTTGCTGCCACATTACCTCTTTGGTGCAAATGCTTATTCTCTGTTTGGTGGTTCATAGCTGCTGCTTGTGTATTTTTTCTTTTGATTTCTATGCATCCTTTTAGTGAGTTCTTTCTTTTTTTTTTTTTGGTCTATTTTCCTCTATAGTCTCCTTTTCTTTGGTATTTTTGCATCTATGGTGTGGGTTTCTATTACTTAATCTTGCTTCTATTTTCTCGGCATTGTTGTAGTTTTTAGGCCATTTTTTGGATTTTTACTATTGTTTTCTTACTTTGGTTGCTTTTGCATCTTCTTTTGACGTTTATTTCTTACTTTTCCTTGTTTCCTATTTTATGGGTGTGGTTGATTGTTTCCTTTCTTGCCCTGTAGTGTCTGTAGCCTTTAGAAAATATTTCTCTGTGTTTTGATGGCATCTAGAAACAACTTAGGATTTTTAGCTGTAAACATAGTTGAGGAGGAGAAGGAAATGACCTCAAAGGTCTCACTGGTCAAGAGGAACAATAGAGCCAGAAGTAGTGAAGGGGCATCCACCTCAGCAGGTGACGTGCCCTCTTCTTTAGGAGTAATTATCACAGAGGCCGAACTATTCTCTATCATTAAGGAGGGAGAGGGTAATGACCCAGAAAACCCTGAGGAGGCTAGTGATGTAGAGGCGGTAAAGTTCAAGCTAGACACCAAATACCGTACATCCTGCTTAAGCAATGCCGACCTAGGTTACACTAGACATTTCTATAATATCCCTGAGTCAGTCATCTTTAGGCTGCCCGCCAAGGATGATTACCCAAGTAGCCCTATCAATGACGACGTGGTCATCCATATAGAGTTCTTGAGGCTAGGCCTCAAGTTTCCCATATAGCGCTGCTTCACCAAGATGCTGGCCCACCTATAAGTAGCTTTTTTTTAGCTAGATCCCAACTTCTAGAGAGTCTTAGCTAGTTTATATATTTTGTGGGCAATGGCAGGGCAATGCTTCTCTTATTTTAAAGAATTATGCTACTTGTACCACTTTAGGAGCAACGCTAGAAGTCAAATGGGCTTTTATTATCTCTTTTTCCATGTCCTCCAAAACCCAATCTCCAGTCGTCCCACTCCGGTCATCCCACTTCTGTGAAAGATTGAAAGGGGGAGTAGTTCTTTACTAGGGGAGAGTGGGGTCAGAGGGTCCCCAAGAGAGATGAGGGAGAGTGGGTCGTCCCCACTAACTTTTCTTTGGGTGCATATCCTTATCTTTTTTTGCACTTCATTCTTTTTGTTGCCCTGTACTGTTCGGCTAAAACTTTTGATTTTCTTGTAGTGACCTAGGCTACTCTAGCATATTAGTCTTGTTCATGAGCTGCTGTCGCCGGCCAACCTCGTCGAATTAGGCCTTATACCTTCCGTATTGCTCGAGCCCCGTGTTCGAAGTAAGTTTTTTTATTTTCCTTTGCCTTAGACTAGTCTTCTTTCATTTCTTCTAAAGCTCACACTGCACTGTGTAGGATGTCTGAACACGATAGTGGTGAGAGAAGAAAGCGAAGTCGGACTGAAGGCTCCTTTTCTTTAAGCGGTCAAGGTTCCCTGAACCTTGACAATGTTATGGGCTTTTGTTCGTCTCTGGCTAAGGAGGAAGTTGAGCGAGGGGGTCGTCCTGTGAGAGGGGGTTGTTCGATCATGCTGCTGGTAGGCGGGCCCCTGAAGAGAGAACTGTAATGAGCTCAATTGTCCGGAAGGGGGAATCGGTTCAGAGTGGCTCTTCGGGAAGATGGTGAGCTTTCACCTAAACTCCCCCTCAAGTACAAGGCCCCCCTGCTCCTTAAACTTAAGGTAAGGGGCGGGGTTCATCGGCTCAGCTTTCAATACAGATAACTTCAACTGGCCGAGACTTGGTAGGCAGTACCGCGGTACCAGTCCACATCTAGCTCTAGAAAGAGGGAGGAGCCATCACTCAGTGAAGGTTTTCCCTTTCTCATGTCCTCCTCCGTACTGGTCCCATAGATGAGGGAGGACTTAGGCTTTCAACTCTCTGTGATGCGGGAGATGGAGAGGTACTTGACCCTAGCCTGGGTGGGTCAGGTATCTTCTCTAAACCCTTTACGAGGTTTCATGCTGCATTGGGGTCTACCCTGAATGTAAGTTTTTCGCTTCTTGCTCTGTTATATTTTGTTCTATTTACATGTTCATATGTTCTGACTTTTCTTTATTTCTTGCAGTCCATTTATCTTCTCTCTCAATTCCAAGTTGAGATGCTTGACATGGTAGCCTAAGCCCAAAGGGCTAAGAATGATCTTGCTCGGTCCAGAGCCAAGACCCTGTGGGTAAAGAGAATTTTCAAGCAAGAAAAAAAAATAGTGGATGAGACGGGCGCCAAGCTAGAGGAGGTGATGATCACTAGTGCCGAGGTGAAGAGCAAGCTGTTAGAGCTTGAGCACTAGAAGAGGCTGGTCGAGCAAAAGATAACCAAATCTCTAGCCACGGTGAGGAGCCATATTACCGAGTTGACACGCTAAAATGACGAACTTGAAACACAGCTCGCAGTGGCTCTGCGAGATAGAGAGCTGATCGGGCAGAACAGAAATTCCTTGGGGGCTCAACTTAAGTAGCAGAGGAATTGCTAGTTTCTTAGTCTTGAAGAAGGCTTCCGCCAATGAGTGATAGAGGGGTTTCAAAGGTCAATCACCCTCTTCAAAAAGTACTACCCTGAAATTTGACCTCCAATGGTTATAGAGCCTAGCCACTAGAGGCTCATACTATGAATATAAGACCTCTGGAACCTAGGATGCTGAAGTGGCATCCGTGCCTTTTAGTGCTAATGCTGATGTTGCTCATGCCGATGCAACTGCTGCTGTAGTGGTGTTACAATTGCAGGCACCAGCGAGGCCGCTCTTCTTGTCGAATAGGGTTAAACTATTGTTGCTACTATCATTCAGCCTCTTGGGCCAGCTAAAGCTCCAGCCAATCCTCCAACCCCAACCCTGGGGTGGTTCCTGTTGTGGATATAGAGATGCCTGACATGGCTACAACAACATGAGTTGCCGCCTTCTTTTTCTTTTTCCTCTTTCTCCTTTTTGTAGAGCTTGAAATTCTTGTAATGTCTAAAACTTCTTGTAATATCTTTTTCCAATGAATGCAAGTATTTTTTTTTTATTATTCTAGTTCTTGTGTTAATCTATTCTTCTTATAACTATTTGCAGTGAATCACAATAATATAATCAAACTACTTATAATATTGAATTTGTAATATGGTATAATTGAACTACTCATAATAACTGTAACATATAATAAAAGCATTTTAGCATAGTCGAGCTGTTCATGATAAAAAAAATTGTAATAAAAAGAAATAATCGAACTTACTGAACCGCTTCAAATAATAGCAGTGGTTCATGAATAACTTGGTGAATTTTTGTTGTAAATGTGCACTTCCTCCACAACCATAAGGCATCAAGCTTAGTCCTTTAAATGCCAATGATAACCATACGAACTTGTTCCCTTCATAATAAATTAAAATAGAGACCCACTCGGCTAACAAGTGTTGCATAATAACTGGATCGGCACAGGAATAAAATTATATATCCAAGTTTTTTAGAGTTATCAGACAATAGTCGGTCTGGTGAGAAAATATGACAATAGTCAGTGAAAATCAAGATAATAACCGACCCGTCGTTGTGATGAAAATTATCCTGTAAAGACTTGGGAGTTATATAAAAAATAATGCCTTACTTGACAGAGGCGTGATTAAGCAGTCAATAATAATAGAGCAAGCATGATATAATAACTGGCCCAGCATGATGACGCTGATAGGGTAGCTCGCAGCCACTTGAGAAATTGAAAAATAATGACTGGTTCAGAGTAATAATGTTGAACGAGCAGCTTGCAGCAATTTAAAAATCGTTGAAAAATGATGGCCAGTTCAGAGTAATAATACTGACCGAGCAGCTTGCAGCAATTTAAAAATTGTTAAAAAATGATGGCTGGCTCGGAGTAATAATGCTGACCGAGCAGCTTGCTGTAGTTCAAAAATCGTTGAAAAATGATGGTTGGCTCAGAGTAATAATGTTAACTGAGCAGCTTGCAACTATTTTGGGAGACCTGCTCAGCGTAATAATGCTAAGCAGCTTTTTATGTGTGCTGTAGAAATACCACAGTGATACTGTGGAAAGGCCACGGTTAAACTCTTTTCAATGGGCGCCGTGGAAAGACCACGTGGGCATCAAACCGTTGATGGTGAAATGCCTCGTGGGCCTCGAACCAATCTCAGTGATTCGGACAATGATGATGATGACACGACAATGCAGTGACAAAGATGAAACATGATGTGATGATGATCTCATGATGATGATGATGAGATGACATGATATAATGTAAATGGTCCAAGGAAACTTGTCCAAACTAGCAGGTATGGATAAAACAATGATACACTGGTCTGGAAAACTTCATCCAGACCTGTAGTTTATAAAGACATACCTTTTAGAAGACATCAATCCACGTAGGTTGACCTGGGTGATTCTTCTAAGATAATCCTTGCAGGGCCTTTGTCAGATAGCCTGAGGACAACGTTCGTGAGTACTCTATCCCATATTCCAAATAGTAATTTTTTGCAAAGATATATGCAAAAACATAAACGACTTTATTAAAAATGATGTTCGTACATGGTGAATAATTGTTGCATAAAAAGAAAAATAAAGAATTAATAGTAGTATTTCTTCAGTAGTTCGGCATTCCATGATTTTCGGCTGATGTGGGTTTGTCAGAAAAAATTGCAACGGGATTAGAATTCGACCCACTAAGCTAGTCAACAGATGTGAGGAGCTGTCTATCAGTTTGGAATTCTCCCTGGTATCCATTCCTCATCAGTGCGTCTACTTATTTTCTCAATTTTGAGCATTCCCCTGTGGTATGTCTCGGTCCCCTATACATGACGCACCACTTCTTCAGATCTGGTGGCTGCTCTACTTTTTTTTCTTTGAAATTTCTGTTCAGCAAACCACTATTTTGAATTGCTTCGTAAATACCTTCAAATGGTACGGCCAGGGGAAGAAAATGTTTAACACGAGCTACCTTTCTCTCTCCGACTGGGCGTTCACCATGGTCTCTTGGGCTTTGAGGCCGCTCGGGAGGGTTGCTCAAATGAAACTTGTTTGGCCCACGATCTCTTTAATTTCTGGACCCATTGTTCGATATATTGCATCGATTTGTGAAATTTTCCCTTTACGGAGGTTGTATTCATCGTTTGTCCTCTGGTATTTCTGAGGAGGGGGTGAGGATCTCTTGGCCTCTTCCTATTCTTCTATTGACATATACCTCCATGTCTTGTTATATGCCATTGTATAATTAGCAACGCTCATTTCTACCAGTTAATACCAGAATCTGTTCAGCCTCAACCCCGACTTGAGGGTGTCTAGGGTGATAGGTTTGTCAAAAGCTCCCAAGGCTATTACCTCCTTGTGAAATCTCTAGATGAAATATATGAGGCTCTCACCCCAACCCTACCTAACCCGATTTAATTGCCCAGGTCTTTAACTGCCTCATAAGAACCTCAAAATTGTTGTGCAAACTTTTTAATCAACTCATCGACCTCTGCACATTTAATTCTACCTCAACCCAGTAATTGATAGCAGGTCAGTAATCTAATCGATGTAGTGGTTAAGGTTAGTGACTCCCTTGTAATTGGACAGGTTTGAAATTTAAAATCGGCACGAAAGCTCCATGTCTCTTAGCTCATCCATCAGTGGTGATCTCCTCTCATTCTCTGTCTTCTTCATAGGAAGTTGATATTTCTTCTTCTTCTCTTCCAAGAGTCTCTTTAGCTTTCCCTCCAAATTGCGGACCTTGTCTTCTAGATCCGGTTCGCCCTATTGGTGTTGCCATTATTTAGTAGACGACTTTTTCTTCACCGCCTGCTCAAAATCTCCAACCTGTATCACCTCTCTTTTGGGGGGTACCTGACTTGGTCTGGTTGCTCCGACTAAGTCGTGCAAGGTCCCCGACCTGTTTCCTCAATCTGTCTGCTCTTGAATCTCCTCCTAAGCTTCTCTCATATTGCCATTCCCCACTTCCCTTCTTTTACTTCTAATCAACTTAGTCATGAGCTATCTCAGTTCTTCTCTTTCTTCTCTTAGGGTCCTCAGCTCTGCTTGGATCTCAGGTGGTAGTGAGTTTTCTATTTGATAAAGAGGCATGTTTTCCTGACCTCCATTCCTGTTTAGGTACGGGCATCGCTCTCCGGTGATAAGGTTTCTACTAGTAGATGACTGTTTCGCTATAGCCACCTATCGTCTTCTTGGACAAATTTTTTGTTCTGATTCCCACAAACGGCACCAAAAACTGTTGACAAGAAAAATGGTTCTTCGGGCCAATGAGCTTTAAATTTGTTTGTTAGCGAGAACCAGCACTGATGAGGAAGCTATCGTGATGGTCTTATCGAGGTGGATTCTAACGAAGACTCTCTAATGCTTAGGTCAGAAAGGATCTTTATAGTGGGAGACTAGTAAAAAAGTCAAGCAAAAATGCTCAAGGATAAAGGAAAAAACCCTTTTTCTCTCTGTGTCTAATTCTTCTATCTTTTGGGCATCATCTAGCATTATCCCATGCTTCTGTATCTTTTTTTTTTTATAGTACTGATCTTTAAAGGAATTTTTGGGCATACTCATTTTGCTGTGCTTCTGTCACATGTCAAATATCTTATATTAATCTTCTTCTGACATGTTTCTTACTCTACTTCTGATGTGCTTCTGTCACATGCCAAATATCCTTCTGCTGATCTTCTTCTAACATGCTTCTACTACACGTTAGGTATCTTTCTGACATATGTTAAGCATATTCTAGGCATATTCCTTATGCCTGTCTTTGTCAGTGGATTTGGTTAAGTGTAAGGCTAAATTTTGATCTGCTCAAGTCAGTTTTCTGGTAGTCTCTTCCTGTTTGGCTAAACCGTGGTTTGAGACATTCTCAAAGAGCTGGTCTTCTGGTGACTTCACTGGCTATACTTAGTTAGCCTATTCGGTAGACAACCGACTTAGTGTCTGTTCTAACCCGATTTCTTTGTTGATCACATAGGCGCTGAGATGAACTGATCTGGCAAGTGTGTAAATTATGGTTTTGGTCGTATCCTGACCTGTTCTGTCGAGCAAGTGCTTTAGATTATCGATCAAGTCCTTTGAATCTGAACAGATTCTCTATTTTCTAGCCTTGTTAGGGCTTAACCAGATGACTATTGCCATTAGCTTGTCTTCAAAGTGGGCTGTCATACAAGGAGTGGTAGGCTCTGAGGAAGGCTGTCCCGAAGGTGATTTTTTGGGGGGAACAACAACAACAACAATAATAATAATAAATACTTCCAAACAAACTATTACTTTGAATTACTTTAACATTTATATCAATTAGGTTTGCTAAAAGGCTTAAGCTAAGTGACTGACCTACAGTTGAAGAAAATGTTGGGTTTGGATTTGTTTTACTTTTTATAAATTTATTTTAGATTATCACGTACTCTATGACATTTTTTCTAATTAGAAATATAAATGAAATTGTAAAATAATTATTAAAATTCAATGGAGTTAGATGTACTATTTTAGGAACCAAAATGTTAAAAATAGGAAGTTTATGAGGACCTAAATGCAAACGAAAAATAGTTTTGTGGCTTTCAGAGTAATTAACTAAAAATGAAAGAGTTTGAATGATAAAGTCCTTGAAAGGTTTAGAAATGTCGAAAATGCATCGTTTTACTTAAAGAGTCTAAGTCAAATTAGAAGTTGACACATGTTTAAAGTTTGTTAGAGTTTGGGCGAGAAAGCTTGGTATCTTGGCTTATTATATCTAGACTTAAGAAGCTTAATGTAACTTCTATAATTCATCATTTTCTTTTATTCTTAAAGTGTTGTAAGCTTAGTTAATCAAGGTTGTAAATCATTGATCTTGGTTGAATAATAACATCAAATCTTTCTTGTGTTAGCTCATGGATGTAGGATCTGTCAAACCATATAAATCATTTGTGTTTTCTTGATTGGTTTCTTTCATTTGTTTCTTGATTCTCTAATTTAGTTATGTGATTAAAGATTAGATTAGGTTCATTTGTTCCAACATTGGTATCAGAGCTTAATTGTGAACCTAACAGCATCTCACAAGTTTGATATTGAGAAGTTCAATAGCGAGAATAATTTTAATCTTTGGAAGATTAAAATAAGGGCACTCTTAGTGAGTTAAGGGCTCAAATCTATAATTGAAGAGGTTGCATTTTACCCAAATTACAAGAAATCAAAATCTTCAAAGGCATATAGTAATTGTTTCGCGATTATGAGAAAAGCCAAAAGTATCGTCGTCCTTAGCCTTAGTTATGAAATTTTAAGGGAAGTGGCAGGTGAAAAGACAACCATAGATTTGTGGAAGAAACTAGATTCTATGTATATGACCAAATCTTTGGCCAATAAATTACATCTAAAAAAGAAACTGTTCCAGTTGAGTGTAAGAGAGGGAGCTCTATTAAAAATCACATTGATGGTTTCAACAAAATTAATATTTATCTTAAAACTATTAATATGAAGATCATGAAGATAAGACAATTATCTTGCTCAGCTCATTACCACAAAGTTATTGAGCACTTTATGGATACCCTCTTGTATGGTAGAGATTTTTTTACAATAATTAATGTAAAATCTTTTATGAATTCAAAGAAATTAGAAAAGAAGACAGAAGTCAAAGATTATAATGGCGAAAGAATAACTACTAGGAGAAGATTAGAGAAAAGAGAATCAAAAAGAAAGAACAACAATATATTGAAATCCAAGAAACAAAGGAAGAAATGATTCTTTTGTATAAAAGAATGTTATTTCTGTTGGTGTTATGTGTATGTGCACCGTGCTACGAGTAAATATATATATTTTAAATAATTTAAAATGTAATATATTACGTAGCAAAATTAATATAATACACATTAAAATAATCTCATTACACTAATGAGATTAAGGAACTCACCCTCTAAGCGCGCTTTGAACAAATCTAGCTGGGACGGCTAGACTAGTAACCTTCTTTTTCGAAACTATTTGAAACAAATTTTGCTTCTTATTATTAATTTATTTATTTCATTCTCTCGGACACTTTTCTTAAAGGTTAACACTTAACCTTTTTTAAAAACAAAAGAAATTCAATTCATTCTTCATATATCTTCTTTCGACCATACACTATATTTATAGGCAAAGTTTGCCTCTTTATCAATCAATTACATGAGTTTTAAAATGTCAAGTGTTGAAGCATGACAAGGTATTCTAAATGCTTAGTCAATGCTTTAACATGGGTGGAAAAATTCTAAAGCAAATGGTGGCAAAAATGTTGCCACCTCTTGCTATTTTCAATTAAATCAAATTCAATTGAAAAGAATTCATTTGCTTAGTATCAATTCTGTTGGCCGAATAAACATACAATAAATGGCATTGATTGATTAAAAAGTTGACACCGTATGCTTTGATTACAAACTTTTCTTTTTGCCAATCTAAAACAAACATATATCGTATAATAATCTAATAGAAAGAAAACAACAAATGTTAATGGAAACAAAAATTATTGGCCAAATACAATTATCAAATGAATTTGATAATTGATGTATACTGTCGATTGAAAATTTTTATTTTCATTTCATTTCTTTTCTTTTTTTCAAATTTTATCTAATAATATTTAAATTAGTACCCATATAAATTATTGGCAGCACAATTTGAGACATACACTAGGTAGATAAAAGTGTCAAGTCTCACTTGGCACAATTTTATATTTAATACTTAAATCTTAACTACTCTCCGAGAGACCCAAAAATAAATTCATATTTTTTAAACACTTTCCAGATTAAACAATTTGATCTAGTGCACTACCCACGTGCTCAACGCGTACACTTCATTTAGTAAGACTCCCTAGGTTCACACCCTTTTTGTCTCATGAAATATTTTCGTAAGCCCAAAACTGATGCCCCCCACACACACGTTATGGGTAATACAAAATAGTGAGTTAAACTATACAAGTTGAGGTTAATCCATATTTGTACAATCCCTCCATCATTAATATCCTGAAAGAGTGGAGACATAGATTAATAGCATCAAGTCTCTTATTACTTAATCATAAACTTATCTCTTTTAATTCATATTCCTATAAATAATATACGCAAAATCCTTTGCAATATTATTTACTCTACAGGATGTGGAAACTCTTTCCCGAGTTAAATGCTTATGGCCATAAGATTTCCTAGATTACAATCTTAGAGCATTTGGATATTTAACTCACCCATATGAGTTAACGGATCCCATATCTACACACACCGGACTCCATAAGCATCAAACCATACCCAGCGATCAGACCATAAAAGGTCTCTGACATGTGTGAAACCCAAGTATGGTGGATCACTCATAAGCCCATCGTGGTGCTCAGGTCTAGGGACCACGAATACTACTCAACTCGAGAAGACCCTCCACTGATGAATTTATGGGAAATCTATTGGAGGTCTTCATTGAGTCTAGTTCAATATCCAGTTCTTACTAAATACATGTATATCTATACGAGCTTCCACTAAACTCATGATTTGCTAAGACTAACCATCTGGACTATCTAAATATAGACATACACTGATCTATATTAATTGATTCCATTTGATAGACCCTACTTCAGTGAAAATAGATCAAGAATATTTAATTTGAGAATATATTTGCACAATGACATTTCCTAACAACTCTTGCAACTATTTGCAATTAGTTCATTGTTAGTATATTCTCTGGTCTTTATCCCATTTGAGACAATGTTCTAACTCTTTAGACCTAATCTGAACTCCTTCTAATCAATATAATGTCCGAAATGTTACAAGCATCTTACCTAATAAAATTAATTAACGATTTAATGAAATATTTATTTATTACAAAAGTATGAAAATACAATATTCATACAAAATTAGGATGGCATATGAGCACAAATACCAACAATTTTAAGGACTATTTGGAAAAAAAAAACATGATTTAAGTTAAAATACCAAGAAGGGGATGCAGCCTTAGCCTCAGATGATGGCTATGACAATGTTGTCACATTTGTTGTATCAAAGAATGCTATTGAAAGTGAGTGGATCCTAGATTTTAGATGCACTTATGAAACCTAAAATGAATTTATTTGTTAACTACCATACGATAAATAGAGGAAAAATGTTGATGAGAAACAATTCAGTATGCAAAGTTAAAAATATAGGGACTATAAGAACGAGGATGTATGATGGGGGTAATTAGAGAGTTCAAGGATGTGAGATATATCCAGGATCTAAATAGAAACTTGATCACTTTAGGGGAACTAGAACATAGTGTTTGTACTTTTACGGAAAAAAACAGGAATCTTAAAAGTAGAAAGGGGTCACGTGTGTTAATGAAAAGGACTAAGGTTAATGGTTTATGTGTATTGAATAAAAGTGCTATTGAAGGATTAGTTGTTGTATTAGTTGAAAGTGACCTGGATAAGTAAAAAATGTGGCATATGAGGCTAATACACGTGGGACGAAAAAAAAAACTTAAAGAATTAGAAGACTAGAGAGTGTTTAAGAGAGATAAACTAAAAAATTTAGAGTTCTGTGAGCATTGTGTGTTACGAAAAACCCTACAAGATAAAATTCAGCATAAGGGAATACACAATGAAGTTAACTCTAAAGTATATTCATTTTGATCCTTGGGACTTAAATAGACTAAGTCTCTAGGTAAAGTTAGGTACTTCTTAACTCTGATAAATGGTTTCTCAAGGAAGCTCTGGGTGCATGTTTTCAAGAGTAGGGACCAAGGGTTTAATATTCTCAAAACATAAAAGGCATTGGTAGGGAATCAAATTGAGAAGAGTAAAATGGGTCAGGACAGATAGTGAGCTAGAATTTTGCACCTCTAAGTTTGATACCTTTTGTGCTAAGTATAAAATCCATAGGCATAAAATAGTAAGGGAAACTTTATAGCAAAATGGCTATGCAAAAAGCATGAACAAGACCATTCTAGAAAATGTGAGGTATACGTTGTCTAATATTTGGTTATCTAAGAAGTTCTGGGTGAAAGTAGTGATGACAACAACTTATTTAATAAATAGAAGTCATTCATTTACAATAAACTTCAAGACAGTAGAGAAGAAATAGTCCGAGTATATTCCAAAGTTTGAACAACTAAGAATATTTAGTTTTTCTACCTTTGTTCATGTTAAAATATTAATTATTAATGATTATAATTGTTTTCATAATTATACGTAATATAATTTTATATTAAAATATTAATTTTTTATTTAAAATTTAAATATAACTAAATCTTTTTAAACTTATTATTAATGATTATGAAATTCTTTTGTATTTATAAAAAATCTTAATAAAATTATTAGTTATTAAAGTATTACTTGATATGTGACATATATGTATATATATTAAAAGTTGTAAATATTTTACAAGTATCTAAGTTGGTTGATTTGTCTTTTAACACGAGAGCTTGGGTTAAAGTCCTTGTAAACTCAATTCTAACATAACATTAAATTTACAATTCATAAAAAAATTTTAATAAATAAAAATATTTGACAGGCCAATGGATGTTTATCGGCCATAGGCTTTTTTTTTATCATGCTTGAATCAACATGACATAAATGATATTAGTTTTTAGTGTCTCGTCCCACATCGAATAAAAATTGAGGGGATCTTGGATATATATAGGCAAGTAGGCATTATTACTTAATAGGCTAGTCTTTTCGATTAATAGCAAGCATTTGACTTGTGGCAAGTGATATCAGAGCAGACACAAATTTTTATTTGCATATGGGCCCCCAAAATCATCCTAATAAAAATTATCAAGTGAGATGTGAATCTCTCATACAATGGGCAATACAGCCAAGTAGGCCTTAAAAATCATGTGTTTTAAATTTTAATAGAGATTGTCACGTGGGTAATGGATCCTCTAGCCCTATGAGGATGGGTAATAAGAGTTATGTTGGCCTTTGAGTTTATGTCAGACTGTGACGAAAACGTCATGTGATTGAGATTTGAGCTTGCCACGTAGGTAGTAAGTCCTTTAACCCTAGGAGGATGGGCAATACGAGTCAACTTGGTCTCTGAGTTTGAGTCAGACTGTGATGAGGGCGTCACGTGATTGAGTGGGAGAAAATGTCATGTCTCACATCAAATAAAAATTGGATGAATCTTAAATATATATGAGCAAATGGATAACATTACCTAACAGATTAATCTATTTGATCAATAACAAGTGCTTAGCTTGTAACACTATGCTAGCCTACCACAAAAGTCCATCTAGTCCATTGATTTATGGGTTGTGTTGGAATCTCAATAAATGTAATTCCTTCTATACTAGATTTCTGACTTGACTCTACAGGATAAAATTTTAAATCTCCTATTTTTATGATCAGAGGCCTTCAATTAATGTCAAGTTTTTATTTTTATTTACAATTCAGAAAATAAGTGTTAGATGAAATCTTATTATATAATCGTCTGACTACATAATAGACTGTATAAAATATTTTGAGTGATATAATCATCTTAATACATAATATCATGTATTCTTATTTTCAACATGTCATATCATGTATTATCAAATTATTTTAAAATAAAAATATATATTCTTTAAAAAAAAATTTAAAAACATCGACCAACATATATTAAAAGCTAAAATATACTAAAATTCAAAAATATTAAAAATTAGAATGCACTAAAGTAAAAAAAAATAAATGTTTTTAATGATGGAAGGTTTGGTTATATTTCTTATATAATATCAATAGAACGGCCTCTTAGATTTGTTGCAAGTAATTTATTCAAAAATTTTACAGACATGATTATTGTGGTGAGTCTAGAAAGGTTATTTGCTCCACATGTTTAAGGATTTTAATAAAATGAAACCAAGTGTGGTTGCTGAATAGTCAAGGGCATTTATGCGTGTGTTTACGAAATATAGAATTGTTGTTGATAAAGTTTTTAACAGAACTTCTGATGATCATAATACTAACTTTCTGATTGATATGTTGACTTTTGAAGGGAGATGTCCTTCTTATTAAGTATTATGTTAAGCGAAGAATCTTACAACGAATTCAACCTTAATTTTATATTCTTGCGCAGCGAAAATCAAAACTATCAAGTAAATATATTTAAAAAAACCAAAATAAACCAAAAGAGCACAACACAACTAATTTACGTGGTTCGACCAATTATTTACGTCTACAGTAGATCAAAGAATTCTAACCTCTCTTATTAACTCTTAAAAGAAATTTAAAAGGAAAACAACAAAAGAACTCTTAAATGATCTGTAGTTTGATATCCCTTTGTTCCTACAAGAACAATTTTCAACCAAATAGCAGTTCCACCCTAGCATACACAATACTTAGTGTCTACCTAACTATTCTCCTTTCTTAGATACTCTTTTGTAATGCTCATTCTTTAATAAAGAGTTTACAATGATTTATATAGTGCATAAAATGTTCATAGAAACCTTAAACCTTAAACTTAGTTGGAATAAGGGTCCACGTGCTTTAGAGCCTAAACTCCTTCAAAGAAGTCAAAATCGAGCCAAAATAGAACTTTCCCGTTTTTGGGCACTGTGGCGCCAATTGCAACTCACCTCAGTGCCACCGCACTAGCTGTCTAGTGCTACGGCGCTGAACTTTCTATTTTTGGCGCTATAGAGCTGCGACTCTGGCCGCGCGACACTACGGTCTAGGCAACAAATCTTCCATTTTTGTCACCTTTTTGCACTCCCACATCCTATCTTGCTCCTCCCTCGTACATTCCACGAGTCTTTGACTTTAACGTGACCCTTCCCTTGGTATTCTTTACAATTATAATCCGTATAAAATTATTGAATCATCATTTTTAACATACATTTTCTTGATTCAAAATCTCTCAATAAGCAGGCTTTTGAATCCATCCATGCCAATCATTTATCAATTAGAGTTGAATCCAGTTAAGTCTCTACCAAGACTTAAATTCTCCCAAGCTAGTGACTTCGGTCTCCAAAGGCATTCATGCTCCTTCCATAGGATATGGATGTGAAACACTCCTTTCCGACTCTTATCACTTCAGTGAGTCTCTTTTGGATGTCGCCTCGTGATCTGCATTATCCCAACACCCCTTGTTGGCTTACCCTTAGCCATTCCCTTATGCATATAGAGCCCCTTCATTGTGCTTCTCACCTCCTAACTATATGGATCATTTTACTATCCTCAATTTTTCTTTTTCTGCTCTAATTGAAAATCCTTCTTTATCAAGTTTTCCTAGGGATATCAAGTTTTTCTTTAAACTAGGATGTGCTTTACACCACGTAAATCTCTAGTTGCTACACCTTGTATCTTCAGCCTTATGTCATCAATTCTTATGACTTCATAAGTCACGTCATTCCCTGATAGGACTTTACCTCTCATGATCTTGTAGTTGGTGAACATTGATCTATCTACACACATATTGATGTTATACCCAAAATCTAAGATCCATTTGCCAATGCACTTTTTCTCTTAGGCTACCAATGTGTCTACAACTTTATCTTTTTCAAGACTACCAACTGTAACACTTTTATCCTTTCCTTTTGATTTAAGATAATCCTTCACATAGTGGCCTTCTTTGTGACAATAGAAGCACTTTCAAGATCTCCTCATTGGTTTGTTGTTCTTCTTCTCTTGTGCTAGTAACATCACTCTATTCTTGGATTTCGATTTCTTTGTCAATTCTTTTAAATTCAATAAGGCCTTGACATCATTTATCGTAAGAGTCTCCTTTTGATAAAGTGACATGTCAACAAAGATCTCATAACTCCTCGATAACAAACTTAACAGAATGATGACTTTGTCTTCATCCTCTATCTTGATCCCCAAGGTCTCAAGACTTATAATGACTTTGTTAAACCCGTCAATGTGGTCTCTCAAGGAAGATCCCTTGGACATAAATAGTTGGTGCAACTTATTCTTCACAAGAAGTATATTTGTCAAAGACTTCCTCATGTATAAAGTCTCGAGTTTCTTCCACAGACCTAAAGTCGTTTCTTCTTCATCCACATTTTTTAATACTTTGTCACTCATTTCTAGTATTATAGTGCTACAAGCTCTCTTCTAAATCATATCCTCATCCATCTTCCCAGGTCTCAATGTTTTCTTTTCTTCGCTAGTCAATGAACGAGCTTCGTCTAAGGCTGAGTCTAACCCTTTCTTAACTAGTAGAGCCTTTATACTTGTTCTCCATAGATTAAAGTCATTCCTCTCATTGAATTTCTCTATATCTTACTTGATCGTGGCCATAGTTTAAATATCACAAAAAAGTTGTATTATCTAACCTATGCTCTAATGCCAGTTTGTTGAAGGGAGACGCCCTTCTTCTTAGATATTATGTTAAGCAAATAATTCTAAAACGAGTTCAACGTTAACCCTAATACCCTTTCGCGGTGAAAATAAGAACTATCAAGCAAATATATTAATAAAAAAAATAAAAACAGATTATAAAAGCACAACACAACCAATTTATATGGTTCAACCAATTGCTTATGTCGATGATGGATCAAAGGATCCTAACCTCGCTTATTCACTCTCAAGAGAAATTTTACAAGGAAAACAATAAGAAAAACCCTCAAAAGATTTATAGTTTGGTGTCTCTTTGTTCCTACAAGAATAATTTCCACCCAAACAGCAATTCCACCCTAACACACACAATACTTAGTGTCTATCTAACTCTTCTCCTCTCTTATAGTCTCTCTTATAATACATGTTATTCAATAAATGGTTTACAAAGGTTTATATAGTACATAAAGTGTTCTTAGAAACCCTAAATCTAGTTGGAATAAGAGTCCACGTGCTTTAGAGTTCAAAACCCCCTCAAGAAGTCAAAACCGAGCCAAAATATGACTTTTCTATTTTTGGGCGCCGCGAAGCCAACTGGGACTCGCCTAAACATTACGGTACTGGCTATTTAGCAATGCGGCGCTGAACTTTCTATTCTCAGCACCACACCGTTGTAGCCTAAGCAACAAATCTTCCTTTTTATCGCCTTGTCGCGCTCACACATCCCGTCTTGCTCTTCCTTCGTGCTTCCCATGTGTCATTAACTTCAATGTGACTCTTCTCTTGGTATTCTTCACTGTTCCTATCCATACAAAATTGTTGAATCACCATTTTCAACATTGATATATTTACAACCCGTTCATGACAGTAGTTTGCTTCATTTTAGATGTATTTATGAAATGATTAGTTCAATTACTTGAGAGATAAGATGAGATGACGATGGCTTAAGTTTGAGTAATGATCATATCTTTAAAGAAGTTTTTGCTCTATATGAGTCTTATGGTTTTAAAGCTAGAAATTTTAAACCCAATTTGAAAACTTTTGGAACTCTACTCTTATGACATTATCAGCTTGCATAAATTCTAGTGCAGTAACTATGGAGTACAATAATACTTATTATCATGTGAAATTGACTGGAAAATTAGTTTTGCTTTATTGGAGATTTTGGAAGTTCTTTATAATGCTACAAGTGCTCTTTTCAAGTGTTTATTAAGGATAATTTAAAGTTCAAAGATGTATTTGAGAAATCATGTCATCTATCCTTTGTTTGGCTGCTGTTGTGGATCCAAGAATTAGAATACATGGTGTAGAATTGTTGTTATATCAAATTTCTATATATTTAGGCATGCCACATTTTATAACTATCAAATAATCTTAGCATTTTATTAAATTCTAAGTGTGGCAGAAGAGCTACACTATTTCCTTCAAGTAACCATGGTTAATTTGGTTAAACTAGGTCTATAATCGCAAAGTACTCCAATTAACAACAAAAGGTACTTACAAAATGATAAGATGTATACTTTAGAGGGAGCAAAGACTGATATTTTGGAGTAGTGAAAAACAACTTCGGTATCTCTAACAGTATCAGAGTTTGATTTTAAAACAAGTAATTGGAAAGTAAACAAAAAGAGGAGCATGCTACCTTGGAAAATCCTAGAGTCTCTTTTTTTCATATAAAGGATTAGGATGATACAGAGAGCAGAGCTTAAAGCTAGAAAAGTGAGAGAATTAATTATTTTGCAGACTTAGATCTAAGTAATGAGCAAAATTATTAACGAAAAAATGCATTGAAGAATGTATTGATACAAGTATTTTTCTTTGTGTACAAGGGTTGATTATTTATGTGTCAACCCAAGTGGGTATAAATCATTGTATTTTTTATTTCAATGATAAATGTGCTAATGATTTTCGAGTTTCACTTCGTTATGTCTCTGTTGTATAGTGTTGGAAATTTGGTAATTCAAAATCAAGGTTGAGTTTGATTTTAAGTTGAAAATTAATGAGGAGTCGAACATACGATCAAGTACGCACTAAACATAAGAGAAATGGACGAAAAAGGAAAGCCAAAAGCAACGAGAGCAAGAAGGTGTAAGGGGAGACCGGTTCCAGGCCTTGGCACGGTGACCCGACTTAGTGGCGCTGCAGCACCACTCATTAGTCGTACCGGCACCGCAAAGCTCATTTTTGAGAAAATAAGGGTTTTGGTTTTTTAGGCGTGTTTGAGTCGGTTTTGGACTTTTCTTTTTCATAGACTCTTATTTCAATAAAAAAAATAGTATTTAAAAGCGATTTAAAGCCTATATAAGCCCTTGTAATTCATCATAATTGTGAATACATCAATAAGAAAGAGAATATAGGGTTAAAGTAGCTCTAGCACTAGGTATAAGCACAAAAGAGTGTCATAGAGTGCTTGAACACTGATCATAAGCATAAGAAAGCATTGGGTAAATCCTTTAAAAGCTAGTTTATTGTTATATTCCTTAAGTTTCTCTTGTGAAATTTCTTTGTGTATAAAAGATTTGAATTAAAGGAGCAAAGATTTGGTGATTTACCATGGACATAGGCAATTATTGCTGAACCGCGTATATTCTTATGCCTTATGTGATTAATTGTTATCTTTGTTGTGTAGTTAATCTTGTTTATTCTTATTTTACTTATGAGTAAAATATTCTACAACATGCATAAGATTTTATGGTGATAAATATCAAGCCAAAAAAGATATTAGGACGCATAAAAGCCCCAACGAGTGAAATCAATGGTAAGGCTAATTCCTAAAAAGAATTGGTGCTAAAAGTTGATACTTGCAATAAATTGATATCAGAGCTATGGTTGATGTAAATGATTGAGCATAGATTATTTAACCATAGGGATTTACAAGTATAAATATGAAAGAATAGGAGAAAAGATCACAAGCCTAAGAATGTAGCAACTTGACTGCAAGAGAAAGGGCTGTAGAATAGAGATTGAAGAGCAATAAAATAAGAAGGTTTGGGTGGAGGTGTTGCTATCAGTCTGTGAATAAGACTTAAAGTTGAAAAATCCTTGAAAGTTTCTTGTAGAAGAAATATTAAAGATATTAAAGGGTCTATAGGTGAGAAACGCAGTTGAGGCTGCGTACTTGATGGAATGCTATGAGGTCTCAACGTGGATTTGTTGAGGGAATGCATATCAAGGACAACATTGGAGATTATCTGACTGTTGTGGCAAGGGTCAAAAGAAAATGTATAGCAAGAGAGGATATAGCCACGTAGATATTATGATGGATTTTATTGACACTGAAGATAAAAAAAAATGACTACCTGAAGAGAAATACATTTAAAATCTTTAAAGACCGAAGTAACAAGCCTTAAAAGAGTTAAAGTTTGGGCATAAGACTTAATTGGAATTAACACTAGAATAATTGAGCATTAGATTAGGAGTTGATGGATTCTTAGAAAGCTTATTGGAGAGATTTTAAATCAAAGAGAAGATTGTTGGGATTTTGGTGATTAAAAATAAAAGTTGCGTTTGATTTTGAGTTGAAAACCAATAAGAAATCGAACATAAGGTCAAATACGCGCTAGAGATATAAGAAAGGAACAGAAACAAAGAGCCTGAAATAAAGAGGGGTGAGAAGGCATAAAAGAAGACCGATTCTAAGCCTTAGTGCCGCAACGCCAATTGTTGCTTACACTGGTGCCACGACACCACCCATTAGTCGCACTGACATTACGATGCCCAGTTTCAGGACACACAGTACTTTTTTAGGTGTGTTTTAAGTCAGTTTTAGACTTTCCTTTTGCGTGGGCTCTTATTCCAACAAGAAATATAGTTCTAGAAACAGTTTAGAACTTATATAAATCCTTATAATTCATTAAAATTGTGAATACATTAACAAGAGAAAGAATAGAAGGTTGGGCATAAGCGCAAAAGAGTGCTATGAAGTGTTTGAACGCCGAGCATAAGCGTAAAAAAGTACTGGATAGATCATTTATGAGCTTATCTATTTTTGTATTCTTTAGGTTTCTCTTGTGAAAGTTCTTTATGTATAAAAGAACTGAATAAAAGAAGCAAGTGTTTGGTCATCCACCATAAATGTAGGCGGTTATTGTCAAACCATGTATATTCTTGTGCTTTGTGTAATTATTTATTATCTCTGTTGTGTAGTTAATCTTATTTATTCTTGTTTTACTTGTGAGTAAAGTCTTTTACAAAACACATAAAGTTTTATAATACTAAATACCCCTCCAATAAGTATTAAGGTATGTAAAAGCCTCAATGAGTGAAATTAGAGATAAGGTTAATTTTTAAGCGAAATTGGTACTAAAGGCTAATTCTCACAACCTACAATTTCTCTTAAAGACTGTTTTTTTAATTTTTAATTTTTAATTTTTGACATTTACATTTAGAGGATCAGTAATCTCTACCATTATAGGTCTTTTTTCTTTCACTGGGACAACTCTCTTTTTTTTGTTATGTTTATTCACTGTGGCATGAAATCATAGAGAAGCTAGAATAACTATAACTCAGAAAGAGAATAGCACTTAACCGTTGAAAGCATCTATTGTCTTTGTAGAGGTACAGTACAATCACATACAACCCCTTTGCACGGCCTACAAAGAAAAAGAAGTTTATGCTACTATAAGGTCTCTAAACTCCTCCCTTAGAACACGGTTGCCTTTGCCCATAAGGATGGGGTAGTCCTGACTTCCAAAGTTCCTTGGTTCGACCTCTTAATGAAAATTGAAGTGCTTGCATGGCATCTCATCCCTAAGACTTGCTTTCTTTGTTTAAAGTGCCCTATAGCTCTTTAAGCGCTAGCCACAAAAAGGAATGCCATCGATTAAGCGTTATTGGCCATTAACCACTTACTCACCAGCTGCTCGGGCTTCACATTTTATGTTCGTTATCTTAGTTGTTTCCTTTACTCCACCAGGAGCCTAGCCCTTTCTTCTATCTTATCTATTGCCTTTCACCTTGGTTCCCTACATCTTCAACCACTCACTGTAATAACTTGCTTCTCGAATGGCATGCATCCCAGGTGGTGTGGCTGAGTCAAAGTGGGCTCAACAGTCGGCCTATGCTTTAGGGTACAGGCATAAAGGTATGATTAACTCCACAAATCTCACTGCACTCACTATAGTAAGCTCTTTCTCATTGAACCAAAATAGAGATCTGCTTTACGACTAGATACAACATCACATTTGAAACCTAAGAAAGATATAACCCAACCATAAAGTATATTAGCATGTTAAAATAGTACATAGATGAGTTTTGGCTAGTACAAACCACTCTATTGTCCACTTCTAATAAACGTAATTAACCTAATTCTAGATCATCTTCTGAATTATATAACTGTCAAAAGTAACTCTTCGTCGAAATGTTATAATCTAACTTATAAGTCTAATACCATTGATGTCCAATAACTTTGATAATGATGGTTGGTTCTACTACTACCCTGTCCATTGAGTATAAAAGAGCAAATGATGGTATAGCAATGAACATCAAGATGATACTAGGAAAGATGGTCGAAAGAATCTTGATAATAAGTCCATAAACAATCTCGAGTAAATTCCTTAAAGAAAACAAATAGTCCACAATAATAAACATCTCACCTTTTCAATAGTATTGCATGAATACAAATTGTTCCCCCTTAGAAATCTCCAAAAAGGTTCAGCTCCTAGAGGCTTAAATGACCAACCCTCCAAAATAGTCCTTTATGGGCCAGCCTCGAAGGCCTAAACCCAAGGCAGTAGAGATCACTAGGGTATGACAGAACTAGGCCTCAGGATAAACTCTAGTTAAAAAACCTACTCGGTTGCTCGGATTGGGTTTAGTCCGAACCACTTGTACACCAGCCCTGCATACTTACAACCAAGCCGACTAAAGCCATAAACTTCAACACAACCAAGACGAACATAACATAAGGAAATCGGTTTGGTAACATTAACAGATCTACCCAGAACCGAGCAGCTTATATATTTCAATTAGGTACTACCGCAAGGACAGATACATAGCCATTTGCTCGATCCACAGAAACAAGGCTTAGGCCAACTAAAATCAAGCACGTTATAAGAAAGACTAACTCAGTAAGCAATACTGAACGGCTATCACAACAAAAATAGTCGAGCCAAGCAAAAATTATCAGTCTTAATATGAAAAAGACTTAAAAGAGTAAACCAGCGTTATAAAGGAAATAGAATTGTAAGAGGAGAAGAACTATGGTACCTTTAGGAAAAAATTCGGCAAACCACGCCAAGAGATCAGAGGATAACCCTAAATAATCAAGACTTACCCAAAAACAATCACAACACCGACGAAGATAAGCATAAGGAATACTCTTAAAAAATCGATGCTATAAAAATGTGAGAAAGCTACACAGAAGGACAGAGACAATTTTGGTACTTAATTCTTCTATTACATTAGTTAGTTTTGTTCTCTTTTACTCCAACAACCTTACCAAAAAGCCCATACCTAACTTAAGCATCAAAAAGTCTTCACCGAAACCCCCCAACAAGGTCTTAAAGACAATTTCAGTGTCTTGCAAGTGTTTTTCCATCAAGTGAATTTCAGAGTTTCAAACCTAGTCAGACGAAGCCCAACGTACTAATTCTTACAACAAAAAAAATTCAAAACTTGATGACCCAAAAAATTATTTTTTTCGGTCAACACAAATATTGTGCAAAAAAACATATTGATTGCATGAGAACACATATGTACAATCTAGGACTGATTTATCAGTGCCAAGAAGCAAGAGCTTACACAACACAAACCAGAAAAGAAAATGTATAATCTGACTATTGGTTGCAAAAACATCAGTGTAATCTTCTAACCTGGGGATGAGTTACTGTTCCCTCTTGAAGATGAACATTAATTAGCTTGATGATGCCTATCCTCCACTAGTCACAGCAAGCATATGTTTCTGAATAAATTTGCAATTGTTGATGCAAGGTCTGCTTTTATTGTTAAGAGAATCTCTGGGAAACAAAATTGAACCAGGGAGATAAATTTGAGAAAAGTTTGCTTTGTCCTAATAGCTCCAAACGAGAGGGCACTGCAATCTACAAATTTTGCTTCTTCTTAATAGTTCACTCCCACCTTTGCTCGAGAAAGTCTAGAACACCCTGCTGTACTATATCATCCCTACAATAATACAATAATATCCTACCACGTATACATATATTTTGAAAATGGCTAGACAAATTGGTTATGATGAATGAATATGCACTTGGTATAATACACCAGATGGTTTGTATCGTCTATTCTCTTCAATTTCATACTCAAAGAAGTTTCTTCACGACATTGAACAGTGTGGATAGTTAGGAGATAATGAATAAAATAAACTTTGGAGGCCAGAATAAGTTCATCCTAGAATGAGAAACATTAAGAGAAAACTTGCTTTCTGGATTTATGAGCATAATGCTCTGGAGATGCATGCAATTTTTTGGTACTTAAGATGTCATAAACTAATCTGAAAAGAATATCTCTACCCCTCAGTGCTGCATGTTACCCCAAAGACAATTAACATTAACATGATACACGGTTCTACTCTTTGATTGCAAATGCCTTGTCCAGGACAATGGTTTTATTTTCTCATTTTTCTTAATGCATTAAAAGCATACAAAAATGAGCAACAAGAACCTTGGCCTATATGCACACCAAAGAGTATTCCGAAACCCAAAAACTGCAAAGAAGAGTACATCCAACCGAACATCAAATTAAACATTGAACACAAAATGGCTTTACCTCGAGTTGGGAACCAACCCATGTAGGTTTCAATTAACTAAAGATCCTTTGCTAATACCTCAAGACAACACCCCCAAGTATCTAATATTTGTTAGGTATACCATTCCAAGCATCAAGCTTTTATATTTTCTGAGAGGTGATTAGAAGTACAATTAGTAAAAGAACTTGGATGGGAAAAATAATTTCTCTTTTTTTCAAATAATCAACTTCATTGATTAAATCAAAATGAGTACACTAACTTTAAGGTTTTAGGCACACCAAAATGCAAATTTTCTGGAATGAATTAAAAACCAAAATATTATATTATTCATGGTCATTATTTGAGCGGAACATTAAGTATAATTGCATCATGTATTCCAATGATGCTAAATGATAACTGTGTCATATATTCCAATGATGCTAATTGAGAACCCATATAATATGCCTTATGCATCCTATAATTGGTTCCTGTGCAACATTGTAATGCTGTTAACCATCCTATTAACTTACAAAAGGTTAATGCGACAGACAAGACATCTACTGCATTGCCTGGCATGAACATTACAGGAACTTGACACTCGTTGCTTCTATCTGGTTATGCTGCTGAAGTAAGACCTTTAGCTGCTTGCCTGGCAATTACAGTGAGTCCTGACGGTGCAGAGTGGCTTCTTGCTTGATATCTAATCTGGCTTCCTTATGCATCCAAGTTAAAGTAAAGAGCACTTAATATCATAAATTAAAGCAAAGATTTGAACCTTGATCTCCTCACATACATCTAGTTAAGGTAGAATTAACAAAATGTAGGGGAGGCTCAACACTTACAAATTTCACCAAGAACTTTACTCCTTCCCAAATAATAAAATAATATTCAAGATGGCTAGTAAAATTAAACTTAAAACAACAGAGCATATATCAACACCACCAAAATTAAAATTTGAGCAACAACAGGAAGCAGAATCATGATTTAACCAGCAATCAAGAAAAATGCAAGTACAATGTCAAGATAAATGATTACCCCAAAAAGAGAATACTGATCAATGGAAACCCATAGATGAATATGCATGGGAATGTCTGTACATGAATATGTTATGGTTTGAAATTCAGAAGGCTTCCACGCAAAGAGCAAGTCCAACCAGCAACAGGACTTCATTTCATAAAAAATCTAACTAAAATAAAAAAATAAAAAAAAATTAGTGCAGTTCCTGAATTGTTTGCTTAATCCTATTATAAGTGCCCACCATTGCAATGTGTTGAGAACCAGGACTGGTGTCATCAATCAAAATATCCAAGATATTTGAATCACTAAGATGCCCTTCCCACTAGAACAAATCAATAGAAGTGCAAACTGTAATGTCACATGTAATCATGATGACAAGTTAAAGATTGTGCCAACAGATAAGATGTGCCCCAAATGAATCAATTTACAATCAAAAGTCATGTCTTACCTGACAAAGGAACTGCTCGTTCAAGTTTTCCATCACACAATGTTAGTCATCTTGCTGCATATTCGATAACAATGATGTTACATCTTATATACCAGTTTAAAACCCTCATTCTGCATGCACAAGTTTGTAGTCAAGGCAAGCCACTCTAACTGCCTTTACCAGCAGGTAGTAGTCACCAAGCACTTCTTTGCCAGCAATGAGTAACAGTAACATCAACGGCGGTACAGCATAGTTTGGCTGACTGCATAACCATAAATTCATATTTTGAAACTAAAAACACAAAAAATAAAAAAGTAAACTGAAATATACATAGAGACAAAAACAAAAACCTTGTCCTTATTGTTGGGATGGAGGGATGAACCATAAATGCAGCAGAATTCAACAGAAGGGATAGCTTTTAAAAAGCTCGCCAAATCGGCTTTCTTCTCATTCTGCATTCTTTAAAATGCTGTTTAACTATAAACGAAATAACAATTTAAAACTTGAAAACCCAGTAAGAATGATATAAAGCAAAGTGATTTACAAAAGTAAAACCCCACATGATCATTCCATGAACACATAACTACTACTATAAACATAAACAAAAGGGTCAGCAATCAAAGTGTTAAAATATTTTATCTAATAAGCAAAGATGGCAGTGCAGTAATCCATTATTTTTACTTTGCCTAGGAATATAATTCATAACAAAACTAAATGACACAGCACTGAAATGCACATACAAGAAAATTTTAAAAAAAAATTAACAAAAAATCCCACTTTATTGCTGTTTTGAGCTGAAACACAGGCAAGAGAGTGCATTTGACAATGATTTCTTAGAGGGATTTTATCGAACAGGTGAAGTGCAATACAAAAATAAAACACAATTACAAAGAAACATTTTTCCTGTTCTAAAATAACCATTTGAATCAAAGAAAGTAAAATAAACTGATAGTAATAAGAATTGTGGGGCTCTATTTACGATTTTGATATGATCTGTGTCTACAGTTCTATTCACCCGCCTAAGCAATTTCTGGTCCATTAAGGTCGCGAGTCAAAAATAAAAATTCTTTTCTATTTACCCCCTTGAAAAAGTAATAATTACTAGTGTATTTCAACTATTTTCGAAACTATCAAAAGAACCCTTGTAGCGCAATTGTTCTATTAGAGTCTAAAACAATCTCCATGTCAAAGATCAAGGATGAAACCCAGTAATTATCAAACGTAGAAGATAAATTGTAATTTCAAAATAAAAGGAAAATCTCCTGAGTAAAAAAATGAACATAATAATTAATAATACAATAATGTTATATTTACGTTGGAAAGATATAAATTATAATTAATGTGGTATTTAATGTGTTTATTATTAATTAGTATTATATAATTATTATATTAATAAAAATTAAAATATTAAATAATTATTTAACAAGTAATAATCATAAATTTGTGACATATCAATTAGTATGCAATCTCAGTATTCTAACTTTGTAAGCGTAGCATGCCCAATGATTAAAGAGAAAAATTTTAAAAAATAGTCTATAATTTTATGCAATTATCAATTTTAGCTACCAACTAATAGTCTAATTTTATTAGCCAAAAATTTGAAAAATAGACTCATTTTTCCTTTTTGATAAAATATAATTTTAAATAAAATATTTGTAAATAAATATATAAAAATCGACAAGCATTCTCAAAATCAATTTCAAAATACACTCCAACTCCTAAAATAAGTAAATTTCAAAATCTATATATAAAAAAAAGTATGATTACTTCTATTATCGTATAATGTACTTGTTTTTTATTTATAATTTTAGAGTTGCTAATGTAATTTTAAAGTTTTTGTATTTATAAAATAAATGTATGAGCATCAAAATATAGTCGTAATGTAATGTAATGAAGTGAAGAAGAAATAAAGTGCAGTGAAGAGAAAAAACAAAACTACAACTCTAGAACAATTTGCAAATTTATATGTTGTAGTTGCATCACACAGCTATAATCACAAGCTTGAAATAGGCACAGGCACACGACGTGCTTGCTTGCATTTTGCACTACATGGCAACAATTGGAGTGGTATAACGCAGTTTTATCAATAATCATTTTTTATTAATTGAAATAGTTTTTTTTATAATTTTTTTGTTACATGTATCATAGAGTATGAGTCATCCATTATCTGATTTGAAAGAATGTGAAAAAGCTTCAATAACGATGATGAAAGATATATTAAATACAAGAATTTAAGTATTTAAATTCTGACGGATGTGAAATATAAAGAACTTTTAAATACTATGTGTCATGCAATTAAGTTGATAATATAAAGTATAAAGTATTTTTATTTTGTCGATAATAGAAAGTGTAGCGTTTCTAAAAATTGTTGTTGATGCTATGAGGTTTAAGTTTAGACCAATTAAGATTAGAAATGATAATGATTTCTTTATAGGGACCAATAAAATATCGTTATGTCCTCTATATATAATAGTGAATCTTAGAGCTCCCAAATATGAAGAGGATGCATAAGAGCCTTTTGAGAACCAACCACTCTACCATATCACTTTAGGTGCGGTAGCAATTAAATTAGTTGTACAGCCCTAACAATACAAAATGTTGTGCAAAGTTGACTATCATTATTCTCTTATAATATTCAAAGAAGAACCTAACTTATATGCACTATGATAGTCAGATAGACAAAAATGTCGATGGTATTAGAAATACTAATAATGTAGAAGAAGCTAATGGATTGGATGAGTTACAAGAAGGTTAGCAATACTATATTTCTAATAGCTTTCTTAATGAAACGTGTGATGCGTACAATTCGTATAAAAGAGGATATAAAGTTAAAGCAGAAAACTCTTTTTAGTTTCTTCCTCTAATATCATCATTAGACTTGGCCATGCCAAAAAAGGTATCGTGTTCTAAAATTAGAAATATATTTGTTGTGAAGTTGTATAATAGCAAAAATGAATTTTATTAAGTTATTAGTTTACTGACATTTAAAGGTAATTAAAGTTTCAAAGTTTTAAAGTCTACAAAAGATCATTTTGAGGCAAAATCTGATGATGAGAGATGCAAATGGTGATTACATGTATGTTAACAGATGTGATGAAGCATTTTATCATGCGTAGAATAGATGCAGATCATACATGTCAATTGAACTGGTTGCGTGCTGATAACCAAAAAAGCCAAGAGTTGAATTATTGGTAAATTCAAAAAAAATAAGTTTGTATTAGTGGTAAATTATTACAAATGGCAATTACATGTATGTTAACAAATTATTGGTAAATTCACAAACCGAAGGGATCCAAGTCGACATATGTAAAAAGTTTGGTATTATAGAACATATTCTACTGCTTGGCAAGCTAAAGAATATGCATGCAAGTTGATAACTGATACTTCAGCAGATTTGTTTAGATTACTTCCTGCATACTATTATATGCTGGAACAACAAAACCCAGGAATGGTTATTAATTTTGAAATTGAAAATATCAAACCCTTTAAATATTTTCTTGTGGCATTGTGACCATGCATCAAAAGTTTTTATCCATCCATCTAATTAGTGATTTCAATCGATAAAAAAAATTTGAAAAATGCATATCTAGGTACAATATTATTGGACATATATAAAGAAGAAAACAATCAAAATTTCCATTAGCATAAAGGGATTGATAATTTTAAAAATGACGCTTCATGCATATAGTTTATAACCAAACTCCAAAGAGCTATTGATGATATTAAAGATCTTATATTTGTAATTGATCATATGTTAATATTGAGAAGTTCATTCAAGATGTTTTTTTTAATGCCTATCATAGGGTATGCATTTATCACTTAAAAGAAAATTTGTCACTAAATATAAGATACTATCAGAGAAAAACAAGAATAGGGGATTCTTGACTTCTAATTTTGTTCTTAAAAAGGCATATCGCCTTTCTAACTTTGAAAAGCAAATTAATAAGATATGAGACATAAAACTTAGGGAAATAAAGTACTTGGAGGAGAAAATTGATTTCTTCATGTAAGATCAATCAGATGGAGCATTCAAAAGATATAACATTATGACTACTAATATTACAACAAGCATTAATATTATTGCAAAGTATGCACAATTCCTTACCGTGAGAACCTTGATTGAGTAGATACAAGAGTTAATGTAAAATTAGTTTTTTCAAGATAAGAGACTCCAAAAGGTATGACATTCTTTTTTATGCCTTGGGCCTATCACAAGATTTGAAAGTACAATAATAATCTAGTTGCATTACAATTCACTCAACAATTCACGCTTAGTCGTGAATGATGAAAGTAGAAATAGAATAGTGGACATATTGACAAAGTCATGCAGTTGTCAAAAGTTTGATTTTTGGCGACTACCCTGTGTTATGCTATTGTAGTATGCAGACATACCAAATTATAATATCAGAGTCTTTGTCTACCTTATTACACGTCTAAGTACTTTTTTTATACAAATAGTAAATCAGTCAATCTGATTGGTCATCCATCAAATTTGAAAGTTTTGAACGAGTTAAGAGATGCAGACATCCAGTCTTCTATAGCACGTCAATAATCAGGGAGGCATTGAAAGAGAAAATTCCATACAAGGTAATGAACCAACGAAGAATATATGCAGTCGCTGTAAATAACAATGACATAATTGCCAGACATTTTTAAATCTTGTTGCTTTGTGCAACAATTGATATCACTTGATGTTGTATTTTATTACTATTTAATGTTATTCATATTTGTATAACATAAATTTAAATTTAATATGACTAATAATTTTTTATTCCTTGTTGGTTTGCATAGCAATTGATATTGCTTGTTGTTATATTTTATTACTATTTATTATTAATTGTATTTGTGTAACTAAATTTAATGTTAATATATATAATGAAAATTTATTTCATTTACCACTTTAAAATTAATTTACAAAGTTATAAATATTCATTTCATGCATTATATTATTTTGAGGCATGTGTCCACAATTCTATGCCATCTTCTATCTAAAAAAAGACTAGTCTAGAGTTCAAAATCTAGGGACCGATCTAATATTAGGTACTCAATAAATATACAAACAAAACCTCAATAATTTTCACTCTAGACCCTCTACTAAGGCACATCTTCTTTTAACCAAATGACGTCGAAAAGTGAAAAGTTTAAAATAATATCCCTACAAAGATTATAAAACCTGTATGGCTAGAGATAATGTGGCATTAAAATGCATAGTAAAGAGACATAAGCCTCTAGCACACTATTAACATATCCATTAATAATGGAATCATAAATATTGATCTTTCAGTATAACAAATCCACCTCAATCATAATCCAATGCTTGCATTTGTAATTGACAAGAATATAAACCTAAATAAAGTTGAACATTATCACATAAATAATAATATATTATTAAAAAAATAAATTCTTTAGCTATAATAGTTACCTTGTCAACCTCGGTTTTTAGTTTGCCACCTAGTAAATCTTGTTTAAGTCCTAATCTATATGAAAACAACATTGGGTCCTATGCAATAACATATAGGTTATTAGATTACTATTCAACCCAAAAATTTAATTTGACAAGTAAATGCCCAATATTAATATTAAAGACAAGTCTTAATAGTCTCTTTAATATGAAACAAATTTAACAAATTGGATCCCCCAGAGACTGAAATAAAGAAATAAAGAAATAACTGAAAACAAAGGCACATATAAGGGTTTGAACTAAGGATCTTGGCTCTGGTACCATGTAAAAAAAGATAAGAAAAAGTTCGGATACCATGTGAGAAAATAAAGGCAACAAAAACTAAGAGAAACTGGAAAATACTCTAAAGACTATATTTTTACTATATTACATTGTATTTCAATTATTATAAAATAAACCTTTATATAATCTTTAGGTTGATATAAACAATGAAGCTAAAATATATATAAAGAAATAAAATATAAAATAATAATAATAAAATATAAATGATAATTATAAGGCAGGAGTTGAATATCTTGATTTTGAATATCTTTAACATCATCCCAAACTCAAGATTACAAAAGCTTGAGTTTGATAAGGAACATTACTAATTGTGATGGTGCACATTGAGATACAACTGCTATCAACAATGACAACCATTATCGTAGAGAATCAACTATTATCGATAAGAGACAACCATTGTGGAAAGAAAAGGAATATTGTCAGAGAGTGACAATGTTGTCAATGAGTGATAATATTGTCAAAGTGACAAGCACGCTGAGAAAGTCAATTACTTTGCAAGTATAAATGTTTAAGAGAAAATTTGAAAACAACTATTACAAGTGCAAATGCGTTGGGAAGGTCAACCACTGAGAGTGCAAACATATTAATAGAGAAATAAAAAATCAACCATTCTGAGTGCAAGTGTATTGAGAGACAACTTCTACCCAAATATGACAAAAAATAATAATAAAGGCAGAATTATCCTAAAAAATAAAAATTACAAAAATGACCCTAAACTTTTATAAATAACAAAATAAGCTCAAAACTCCTATAAATTACATAATTACCTTAAGACTTTTAAAAATTACAAAAAATGATCCCAATAGTTTAAAAACTTATAGTACAGACCCAAATTATTTGTACATTAAAGTCTGACCTCGAATGTTTTAGAAATTTTATAAATTAACCCAATGACAACTTTGATTGATATGTTTGGTTAAAAGGAGTCGAATGGTGGCGATAATGATTAAGAACTTGTCAGAAAATAGCCAGGATTAAGTTTAAAAGTGAACGGCGATAGAGAGTGATAAAGCGTGCAAGCTGATCTGGTCTTGGATCATTTGATTTTAGTGGGGTTATGACCATTGTCATCCTCTGAACTATTGGGTGTGGGCGGTGTATGGCTACTCGTCGAAAATTGGCTGGGATTTAAAATGGCAGTAGACGATAGCAATATGTTTAGAAGGTATGTGTGCACTATTCTGTCGTCTAATTAACGCCATTCTGGTGGCGTTTAGATGGTTGTCATGTTTTGAATGGCTAGAGGTAGGCGACGTATGAGGTATTGCTGAAAAAACAGAGTCAACAAGTGAGAATGAAAAATTTATTGATAACTCTTTATGGAAAATTGCGACACATTATTGCACGTGGATTGCAATATGAAGTTTATGAGTTGTTTCTGAGTTCGATGATGGTCTCGATTCCTCGTATTGAGATGGTGATCGACAATGATTGATGATAAATAGTGACTGTTTAGGAAATTTTCAGTAAAAGAACGGCTAACACAGAGAAGCAAAAGGTTTTAAGACAAGAACAAAAGAGTTAAATGATCCAAACTAGCTCTAATATCGTGTAAGTTTATCACTTAACCCAAAAAGTTTAAGCTGATAGGTGAAGACTCGATATTAGTATTAAAGACAAGACTTAACAGCCCCTCTTATAGGAAATGTGGATCCAAGTAAGTCTGAACCATAGTGGATCTCATAAAGTGAAATAGCAAGATAAATCAAGAAATTAATTGAAAATAAAGACATAGGGGCTCAAACTCAAGACCTTAACTTTAATACCATATTAGTTTATCACTCAACCTAAAAAGTTTAAATTAATAGGTGAAGACCCAATATTAATATTAAAAACAAATTTAAACATAGTTTATGGGCATATTGGCTATAGGCATAATTACAAAACTCTTAAATTTACAGCAAAATAAGAAATTAGTCAATGTGATTGACACCCTAAAAATAATGTCTAAAAAAATGACCAAAAAACAATATGTATCTAAAATAATGGACCCTTATAACAATGCTTATTGATACTTAATTAATACATCTCTTGTCACTGCAAACCCAAGCCTTAGATTTTGCTTGGACAGCCAAGTCTATCAACTGTAACAAATTCACATCCACCGTGGTCTTATCATATTGAGGTTGTACCATAAGTTTTATCTTCCTCTTCCTAAACTTCCTTGGTATAAGATTGGCAAATAGAATGTTGATGCGATATTTCTATATCTTATAATTAAGCGCAAGTATACGTTATCGTAACAAGTAATAAAGGGACTTATAAAGTCAGATGTCGAACCCACAGAGATAATTTTTATTTTCTATCAAGTACTAAAATTATATCTTTCTTATAATTATTCAGAAAAATCAAATCTTAATTTTGCAATAAAATTTGAATAAAATAAAAGTGCAGAAAATAAATGATACAACTTAAATTAAATAAGAAAATAGCAATATAGAGAAAGCCTAGGGTTAATTACTATCCTTCAATATGGTTTCTAAAGATTAATCATTTTAATATTTATATCCCTCAATTCTTATTATTGGTCAAGACACTAATGTATTCACAAGCCTCTTTAAAGGTCATGCAAGTATATCCTAATTTACCAAATACCTATATTCCTATGGTACTTGTAATAAATAAAAATTCATTAAGAATAAGTCTTATTGACAATACATGCCAATTAGGTATATTCCTATCCTAATTCGAAACTTGTATATGCAACATTAAATGTTACTCTACAATCATGCATCAAATTATCTAGGTCTAAATATAATGATGCCTTTTCCGAGTTTATCAAAGTATTACTAAAGCAATCACAATATTGATCAGATATAATGAAGCATTAAGAACAAATAATTTGAATAATGAAAAATTGAGTTCAAATAAATATTAAAAAGATCCAACAATTAAGCTCACATATTGAGTTCAAGTAATAACCCTAGAAAATAAATTTAGCTCATGATAATAAGAGAATTATGGCTGAAAAATAAAATAAATATGATATAACCAAAAGCAAATCAATATAGACGTTAATTCGCAGTTGGTTGGTACGCCAAAGATTCGCCAATAATCTCTTACTTCCTTGAATTCCTATTGCTTCTCTCTTTAAAAATTGCTCTTCTTCAATGTGTTGTGGCTCTAAGAGCCTTAAGTTGTATCTCTTTTAGGTCTGAAACAAGTGGCCTTTATATAGGAATTGATTGGAGTTGTATTTCTTTTAGGATTAGGACAATCGCACTGTTTACCGCTGCCGCGATCACTGTTCATCGCTGGGGCACCAGCACTGTAGCGCAGATACTGTTCACGAGGCACTGTAGCAATTTGATGTTTTGCGTTATTTTTCTTAGATTTTCATCCCTAATTGCTCCATTAACTCCAAACCTACAAAATAATAATTAAACATATAAAAAGTCTAATATTCTTATTAAAATGAGCAATTAATTAAGTTAAAGGAGTGAAAATAATAGATATAATTTACGTTTATCAAATGTGTTTTACTCATGCAACCTTATACTATTGCCCATACATACTCATACCCTTAGTAGGATTAGGTAAACTTGTACGTTTATGGGATTGTCAGGCTAGTATTGCATGTCTAGCTATAAGTCATACCCAATTGGTGAAATCTAAAAATCATTTGTTGCACTTTTTTTGTATTGAAACAGAACACATTAATGGATATGTCAAGTGAAATAATTTAATTTTCTGTGATTTATATTTATTACCTTACCATATATTAACTTGTGTTTGTCTAAAAGGAATACGACTAGATTTCTACATCATTAACTTCATTTAATGCATAATATCATCCCAAACCCAATCAACCTTTTCAAAAACTAACTCTTTGTCTCAATCTATTCTTTGTATTAATTCTGCTTTGTCAACTTTAATTATTCTCTCAGCTCTTCAATCTTTTTTTATAATGTCATAATTTAATGATGTGCTATGTTCAAACTATATGTAAAAAAATATAGTCAATGTACAATTTAATATACTAATTAAGCTAATTTTGTAAAAGAAAAAAAATTTAATAAGCAACAAAGAAAACATACCATTGCTCTAGATACTTGTAGGGTTTCTTAATCTTAGTCATCCTCAACATCCATAACATTCTTGAGGTCAATAAAATGAATAGAGCTCCTCAGAGTATGTACTACACCATAAAATGGTAAGTCCCATATATAGTTCCCAAGTGGAATCCCTAAAATTTTTATCAACCTGATGGTGTCCTCCTTTTTATTATGTTATTTTGATACTAACTTATAATGTACCTCTAGAACCTATACAAATTTTAAAATTTTATATATATCACATAATAGTTAACTATTAAGAAATTTTATATAATTATATGTGAATGTAATAAAATAAATTAAGAACTTATGAGATCCTTCTTCAAAATTGATGCTTTAATGTATGTGAACAACGTAGTTCCTCTGCTCTCCAATTCAAAATATGCGGGATGCAATCACTATTACAACATGTAAAAACTGTTGGGTGTGTTGGGCGAATTTACTATAGTGTGCTTGCATGTGGGTTTGTGTTCATCATACAAACAATATACATATCTCATACATACATGTGCACAGCGGAAGATTATGTACAATGAACACTGAAAATAACATTTGATTTAAACTGAAATTCGAGATTGAGAAAATCACCTATGAAGCCTTTGGATTAATTTTCTTTGAAGTCCACCATGAAATGAAAGCAATCAACAAGGGTGGGTTTGATTGTCTAGAATGGCAGCATCTTAATCCAGCATTTATGTTTAACTCTTAAACATTTTACAAAGTTAAACTATTTAACTTAATTAAATTTGTTTTTCCTTTTATTCAACTCTTGAATAAATAAAACAAATCTTGTTTTTAGTTATTACATTTAGTAACCATTAATTCAATTTGTTTTGTTGTTCTAACACTTAAAACACAAAACAAACAATTTCAATTTCTCAAATTGAATTGGCTCCCAAAATGCAAAACCTTAAATCTAAAAACCTTTTTGATTTTCAATTTCATTTCACTTTATATACAAATGCATTAATTCCAAACTAATTTGAATTTCATTTGCATTTCATTTGGCTTAACCTAACCTTAGTTAACATTTAACCTTAGTTAGATTATTTTAACTTAACCTTTAAGTTAATAAATATTTAATTAATTTAACCATAGTTAACTAACTTAACTATGGTTAGGTTAATCTTTACTTAACCTTTAAGTAAGGTTAACTTAATTAACTATATGATTAACCTTTAATCATAGTTAAATTAAATTATTTATTTAACAATTAAATAAATAAATATTTATTCTTATTATTTAACAATTAAATAATCATAAAGTGAAATTACTATTATATCCATACTCGGTTACCATGTTAACCTAAAGTAGGTCCCACCAATTTAACCACATACTTTAGTTAACGTAACCTTAGTAATTGCTGAATTATACTGTATTGAATAATTCAATACGGTACACTGCCCAAGTGCTCAAAGAGTACATTTCATATTGGGACTCTCTAGGTCTACACCCGATTTGTCAAATGGAACAGTTCCATTAATCCGTAATCGATGCCCCACGCACACGTTACGAATATAACAAATCAGCGTGTCAGACCATACAAGTTGAGGTCATAACGTATACGTATAATCCTTCCATCATTTATATCCTGGATGTGCGGGGATATAGATCAACACCGTCAAATCCCCATTTGCTCATCCATAAACTTATCTCCAGATTCGTATCTCGATAAACAATATACGCAAACACTTTTGCTATATTGTTTAACCCTATGGGAAACTCTTTTCCCGGGTTTATGCTTGTGGCCACAAGACTTTATGAAATACAATCTCGGAGCATCGGATATACAACTTACCTACGTAAGCTGACGGATCCCTTATCTACGCACACCGGACTCCATGAGCATCGGACCATACCCAGCGACACATAGCGGTCAGACCATGAAAGGTCTCTGACATATGTGGAACCAAAGCATGATGGATCACTCACAAGACCACCGTGGCGCTCAGGTCAAAGGACCACGAATACTACTCAACTCGAGAGGACCTTCCTTTGACGGTGTCATAGGATATCTATTGGGGTCCTCATAAGTCTGTTCAGTATCCAGTCCTGACTGGATACCCGCATGCCTATACAAGCTCTAAGCTCATGGTCAGCTAAGAACAACCATCTGAACCAGTCAGATATAGACATACACTAATCTATGTAAAGTGAATCACCGATAGACCCGCATTAGTGATTATAGATCAGGAACATTATCTTTGAGACATACTTACATAATGATATTTCTTAACACCTATTGCAACTCTTTGCAACTATATCATTACAAGTATACTCTCAGGTCTTTGTCCCATTATAGACAAGGTTCTAACTCTTCAGACCTCGCTGACTCTTATAACCTGCTAACTCTTAACAGTGCTAACTTTTAGCATTTATAACTCTCAGCTTTGCTAACTATTAGTTCTTATCTAAACTCCTTTAGACCAGATCTGAACTCTTTCAGATCAAACAATGTCTCTAATGTTATAAGCATTATACCATATTAATATGATATTAACAATCTTTATTCGAAATATTTATTGTATAAATATTAACAATTAATATTCATACAATATTGGAATGGCACGTGAGCACCAGCTCCAACAAAAACCTCACAGACCCCTATGGTCTTATAAATCCAAATGTTAGATAATAAATAAAAAAAACATATTAATATCAATATCATTAATCTCAATAATGTTCAATAAAATTATTATGCATTTTAATGTTATATGAAATTTCATACATATTATATTTCTCCATCCCATCCTTAATAGGGATTTTTTTTATTTTGTTTAATTTTTTCAAAGCCGCTGTGCTAAGTGACTCATACATTTCTTTTCATGAAATGTTGCCTTATAAATACTTATTAAATTCATCAAATTTATCAATTACAATTAGCACAAAATTTTGAATACCTCTATGCTTGTTGTGTATCATTAAAACACAATGAAAAAACAGAATGAACATAATTTTACAACATCTCATCATCAACCTGCTATACCTGCTGTAAGACTAATGAACTAAACCAACTATCTATATACTTGTACGCCAACGTCTTTCTACTTGGAAAGTACTTCTTCCACAATTGATTACCCAATTTCTTTGCCAACTTCTGAACAGGCAAATAATCTTCCATCTTCAACCCCATTATTACTTCAAACTCTTTACGAGAGAATTAAATGTATTTTTTGGAATCAAACCCATATTTCTTTGTATAGATTGGTTGTTTGAACATAACATAATAAAATTCCCTGCACAAATATTTTTGAAAAGTTTTTTGCTTGTCCAAATACTTTTTCATACATGTTGCACTCAAGAATATCAATCAAGTGGGTGTCAACTTATGTTTGATAATATCTAGAGCTCATATCTTTGAGTAAAATGTAATTAATATTAAAAAAGAAACTCATTTGTCTTAATTTTATATTCTTTAGACACATTATGCTTTCTGTAAAAATAAATAACAAAACAAATTAAAATAAATATATTAAATAAAAAAATTATTAAACATAATAATAAATTAAATACACTAACTAACTAAACAAATATAAATTAATAAGCTAATTTGTAAATAATAAAGTATTTATTTAATTAACAAATTTTTATTTAATAAATTAATTGAACAAATTAATAATATTTAATAATAGTAATTAAATTAATATTTAAATTAAATACAATTACTAATTTTTTAACAAATAATAAATTAAATAAATATTTAATATTTAAGAATTTATTTATTAAAATAATAAATAATATAAAAATCATACGACACGTGAAAGGGATGCGGTTCCCACGCGCCACATACGGCAATAGTGACACCATGCTGGCCGCTGATTTTTGTTTTTTAAATTTTGGTGATTTTTCACCCATTTCAACCATTTTCTTTTTAGTTTTTAGTTATCGTTCACCTATTTTCAAGACAATCTACCCGAATTTCATCAATTTTACATACAATTTACATATTAATTACAAAAACAAATATCAATCTAATATTAAATTTAAAAAAAATTACCAATTATCAGCTATTTCTAAATTTCAAATTACCACAAGTTACAAATCTAAATAATGCCTCCGTCAAAATTGCTAATCTAATTTTTTTTCAATTTGACTTGCCGTTTGTATGAGACTATTTTTAGAGTTATTTTGCTAGGGCTCGACTCTTTTGTTTGTTAAGAGGAAAAATATTAATTAGAGGTAAAATGGTCTATTTTTAAATTCTTTAATTATAAAAGATTAATTATTAATAAAAAAAATAATGACTTCAAATATAGGCCAATTTTAAAAAATAATTAATAAACGTTTAAGAAAATTATAATGAGAATACTTTATGAAATATAATGGAAATTCAGTAATTAATATTTATTCATAGCATTTAAATAGTAACGAATTTTTGGAGCAATAAGTTTCTTTGCAAAAAAATTAAAATAAAATATCTGAAAGTATTTTTGCAGAAGAGTACCATTAACTTTTAAAAGAAAATTCTTTGATTTTGTTTTATTCTTGAGAATAGTATATTAAGTTAAATCCTATTAAAATAATTTAAATAAAGATTTATTCTTACATAATATAACTTCTTTCTGGGACCAGTGATTTGGTATCCCAGAGTAATCGATTTAAGCTTAATCAACTTCTCAACTCGCAGTTTTTAAAAAAAAAAAGAAAAAAAATCTCTCAACTTCTATAGATTAATTCAGAAATCGTCACATTATCCTAAACCTTACTCTAAAAAATTTCAGAATATTTCAAAAACTTTGAGTAAATTCTATTCTTACAATTTTGATAATTTTTAATCCGAAAATTTAGGGATGTATCCGTCCCTAACTTAGATAACTAAATGCATATAAATCTACATAAAAAAAGGCTGCATTACTTTAAAAAAAAAATTTATAAAAATTATTTTGAAAAAAAAAAACCCTTTTTTTAATCAACTATTTACGTTAATTTTTTGAATTTTGGCTATCTTTTTTTTTAATATATAATTTTATTATTGACAAAAACATCAGAAGATCATCTTTGAAGATAATCATCGATATAACCTAATAGTATTATATGAGTGCATAATTAATTTTAGAGATTAACATGTATTAAAAAAGATTGACTTGTTCCAACTTGAAAAAATCAAATCGCTTATTAAAAAATTATTGTGGAATAGTTTTTTAATATTCTCTTATCATATATATATATTATTATCAATGTAAATATATTTTTAAAAAAATAATAAATCATATATTTTACTATATCAAATAATATATAAAATGAAAAATAATATTTATATTAATAATAACACACACATATATATATATGGTATGAGAATATTACAGAATAATTCCTTAATCTCACTAATCCCACAAAAAAAAAAAAATCAGCTTATAACTAAATTGTTTCTAAATTCTACCGTCTAACAACTTTTATTTAGCATTCAATGATAAATATTTTTATAAGTCTATTTTTTCTTTGACAGTGTATATAATTTAAATTGTTATAGGATTATTTTTCAATTACTTATAAGAAAACCATATTAACGAACAATTATTTTATAATTTCTTGAAGAATATTATAAATAATAAAATTTGAAAACATTCAAAATGCAAACTCCTTTTTCCTTCTATCACTGACAAGAATTCATATCTGGAACAAAAACTACGACTGTGTATACAAATTCTCTTTACAACTTTTTTCAAACAAACTCTTTCATAAACAACTTTTTCAACACTTATTTTTTAAGTACAAATTGATGTGGCAATATTGTATTATTACTAGATCACATTATTTATTATCATTAATTGCATTCATTTTTGTGTTTTCATAAAAAAGAAATATCTTCCACAACACATTTAAAGGTAGAAAAAAAAAATCGAACCAATCAAATCGATTATTTTTCTATCAATTCAATTCAAAAATAATTTTCGGTCAATTCAATTGGAAAGTCCATTCCGTTTATTTAAAACCGAACAACTCAATTCTAAATCAATTCAGCTCAATTTGATTAAATTTAAAATTGAAACAATACATTTAAAATAATGCTTTTTTTCTTTTTAAAAAAAAAAGTTGAACTCATCCAATTCAATTCAATTTCTAATATTTAAATCAATCAGTTCCATTTATGTAAAAAAATTTAATTCGATTTTTAGCACTTAAAACCAATCAATTCTATTCATATAAAATCGATCAAATCAATTTTAATTTTGATTCGATTTTGAACAGAATCAAAACTGATTTTGCCCACCCTTCTATTGTCCTACTATTTAGAAGAAACTTGATTTATAATAATAAATCCCCAAACAGGAATGAGTTCAATTAAAATACAGAAAATCAAGGGAGATGACAGAAGTCCGAAATAGCAATCGAGAACATTTGAATCTGATGTCTATGTAGTGGCAAAACCCTGCCATCACAAAACCATTATCTTTTCTTCTCATATGAACCAAGACAAATTTGAGGGTCATAGGGTGTTAAAAATATGCTTGAAAACCTTTTAACAAGCTGCTTTCTCTGAAGTAAGCAATTCTTTTACAGCAGCAAAATCAGGAAGCACAATTGCTCCAGATTTCCTCCATTCCTCGGCGTCGGGTGTTTTAAACCTATCTAATAGTAATGCATTCATCCCCACACTCTTTGCTGGCACATAGTCTTTGCGGATGCTATCTCCAATGTGCAAAGTTTCCTCAGGTGCAATATTTCCAGCCTTTTCAAGGGCAATCTCATAGATTTTGGGATCTGGTTTCTCGACACCTTCAAGACCAGAGAATACACCAAAATCCCACTCGGTCCCCTAAAATGTTCAGTACATGAGTTCATTCCCAGAAAGCATGTACATAATATAAAAGTAAAGTAGACAAATGTATTTAGTAGCATCGATGACAGAAAATCCACACATGTTGAGCTTCTAGATGTGGTTAATGAGAATTTTACAAACCAACATCTTGATGTAGCACAAGGAAAAATGCATGGATTTTGGTTCTTTTTTCCAGATACGTCTCACCATACCATGACTCTGCATGATTATTATGCAAGGGCATATCCAACCATGCATATTCAAAAACTAATAGGTTTTCAGCAAATTGCAAGTCCAGCTAAGTCCACAGAGTCTGGTTTAAAACCAGGTTATGTAATTATAGTAACATACAATAGGAATGCAAGATTCAACAAGATGTCATAGTTGCATCCTTGTAACTTGTTTACCTGGTTCAAACCCAAAGCTGGAAGAATTACATCCGGGTAACGATATTCTGAATTGCTAACAATCCCCACTTTTAGACCTTTTTCACGTGCCCATCTCAGGAATGGTTGGGAGTCTGGGAAGATTGTATAAGGTGCAGATGAACCGAAGGATGCATATATGCGTCTAAATACTTTCTCAAATGTCTCCTCATCATAATCATATCCTGCCTGTTTTAGTGCAACAAGACCTCGTGTCATAACAAATCTAAACCTAAAATCATAGAAACATATAAAGATGCAATTATGACTCTAGTTTACTAAATACCATTACAATCAGAGCACATTATAAAATACGTGAATCAGTAAGAAGCCCCTTGCCACCAGAACAACTCCAAGAAATTGCCTTCAGACTGTGATCCGATATGCAATAGCAATTACAAGCTGATCATGACAGTAATCAATAAGAAGTACCCAAAGATTTAATTTACAATGAGGTATTCATATGATTACCCTGTTAAAGGAATCTCTGACACAAGTTTTCCACCAGACAATGTTGGGCATTTTTGCTGCATAACCGAAACAGGGATAATTTTTGGCCATCTCTTTATAAGCCAGTTTAAACCCCTCATGCACGCGTTTATAGTCAGGGCAAGGTAGTCCAACAGATTTGGCTGCCATGCAATAGTAGTCGCCAAGCTCCCCTTTGTAAGCTATAAGAGTACCAGTAGCATCCACAGTGATACAGCGTAATCTTGACAATAAAGACATTGCAGCAATATTGTGTCAGCAGATTCTCGGAATTGAACAAACTCACAATGTGCTTTCAAGATAACTGCAGTTTTCTGGTTCTTATAAATAGGATCCTTCTAATGTGAATCAACCAGTACTTCAGTGAATACAACAAGTTTGTATCTGCAAAGTTCAACAGCATCCGTTATTATCACTCAAAAAAAGAGACTAGTATAATATTACAGTGTGAAAATGAACTTTAGCTCAGTTTTCCATATAAGTTGGCTCTTCAAGTGTCAAGAACATGGTGTAGGTCATAAACACAACATTCACCATTCCACCATCTCTGAATCTTGATTATTTTAAGCTTCAAGGGGATTAAAGTACAGTTAGTTGTTTGCACACATAAGAGGAAAAACAGTACAGTGAGTTGTTTGCACACTTAGGAGGAAAAACAGATCGCAAGGCAATATAAAGCTAAACTCCAATCATAGATGGAAAAGTTACAAATCATCTTATTTAACTGGGTAAAATACTATCAGAACTAGCCATTTCACAGCCTCTGGCTGATAGATGCAATCAAGAAAATAGGCAAAAACAGGATATTTTTAATTAAACACAAAAGAAAATGAAAGAAATTCAGATTTCTAGCATTTATGTCTATTGAAGGATGATTATAGAACGAAGCACAGGGAAATCCATTCATCCATAATAGACTAATCAAGATTCTCTTCATTTATGGTATCCTCAAATTTGCAAAGTATCTGCTATGACCCTTGAAAACCAAGTGATACATATTGATAAAGGAAATAATTTAAGAACAGAAAATATGTAAAAACAACAATACAACATTATAGGATAATATGTTAGAAACAAGCATTAGATCAAGAAAATAAAACTGAAGAACATTGATCATTCTTATATACTAGATGAAAATTCTTAAGAGTTTGTTAAGCAATGCAAAAGAACATACTAATCACATCTCTTGATAATAGCTATTTTTCATTTGCAGGTTACCAAACCATCAATGCAAACTGCTGCTATCTAGGATAAAATTTCTTACGGCCACAACTATAAGTTTTTATTTTAATATAAAATCTTGAAGAAAAAAAACTCACCCCAGTTCCTTTATTTAGACCTAAAATTGAAAAAATTATTGTTTCAATCACCAAAATTCCTACAAACCTTCTGTTTCAATATCAGTCATAGAGTCAAATGTTTATTCATTTGCTTTAGCATATACAAGTTGCACAGGTTCGAAATTATTGCAGGCAACTATGATAACATTGAAAGAAAGCGTATTTATCTTCCTGTCTCTAATTCTCAGGTTAAGCTATAAATCAACTAAAGCCATCAATGGTTTCTTCAATCTAGTTTATACATTCTTCTTCAGTAATAAATTTAGGATCCGTTTGGTATAGAGGTGCTTTTGCCTGCTTTAGAAGGACAACAGATGAAGTGTTTGGTAAACATTATCTCCACTCCACCATCCAGGTGTTTATCAAACACCCCCCTTCTTCCATTCCACAACTAGTAGTTCCACACCGCAACACTTATGGCTTCAAAGCCACAACATCTTAAATAGTCACAAAAGTTGCCAAGATATCATTTACTACCAATTTATCACAATAGAACACAAAAACGCAAAGGGAATGCTCATTTAAAAAAAAAAAAAAGCACACTTGATAGAAAAGAAGCAAAAACTTTTCTATCAACAAAGTGAAAACCTGCTACTAAAAGCAGACTTAGACGCGAGAAAAGCCTAACCTGAACATTACATAACAATGTAGATAACCCAATTCATCACCAAGACGAGCTCACCAAGAAAATGGCTAATAAAATCCAGTGGCCAACAAAGACAACAGTATATATGTCAAACTCCCATAAATCAAAGCCAAAAGCTCTGATTTTTGTGCCAAAAAACAATATTCACATTATCTAATGAACACAACAATGAAACACACAAATAAATACCAAGATAAACAACTCAAAAAAAAACACTAGAGAGATGGCAATGCAAGCTAAAGATCAAATTTTTACAAGGAAGAAGAAAAGCCCATGAAAAAAAAAGATAAGTCATACCCAGAAGCTGAAATGGAGAAAAGATCGTCGTCGGTGAATTGTTTTTGTAAATTCGGAGTCAACTTAATTCTAACCAGCTTTAGCTATTACTGCAGTTTCTGGGACATTGGTCGGCACGCTACCTTAATTTGTTTTTATAGATATATATAGTAACTTATGAGAGAGAAAGAGACACCTCTATTTCTTTTTTGCATTATGGTCCCTTTATATTACTTTAATTACGTTATATTCCGTTTTAAAAGTTTTTATTTTCACTTAGGTCCCTACCTTTGTCTATTGATCTATTCTCCTACTCTAATCTGTTTATAGTAATATATTACATGACCAAAAAAAGTATATGAAGAATTTTAATTTGAAAATAGTCATAACAAATATCAAAATTTATTTTTCTCTCATATAGTTCTTTCAAATATATAAAAATTGAACTTTTCAAAACGCTGAAAACAAACAAGATTCTTAAATGACTCAAAATTTAATTAATTATATGTCATTTATCATTTGTGCTTACTTTAATGCTATCATAGACATGCATAATGCAATTGGTTTGTATTAAATTTTTAAATAAATTCAAGTTTCTAGTTCTTTAATTAAATGAAAGTTAGAATCCAATTTTGTTTTATAAAAAAATTCAAGGAAAAATGAATTTGAAAGCTAACATTTGGAGCATGATTTATTTTATGCAACATCAAATCCTTTTTTTTTTTATGTTTTGTCTTAAAAGTGTTATCAAGTCATAAAACATTACTCACCAATATTCAATATTTGAAGTGAAATTTTCATTTGACCTAGTTGAGGTTAGACAAAATTATATATACTTTAGTGATTTAGTTTTATTGATGATCTCCCCATATAAAATTGTATCTAAAAAATCTTGAAAAGCTTTGATAAAATTTATAATAAAGTTTATAGACATATATGATATCTTTCATAATTTTAGAAGCAATTTTTTTTCTTTTTACAAATTTCAAACAAGTAAGAGATTTATCTTCATTTTAACCAAACAAGATCAATAAAATTTAAACTAAATTGTTATATTATAATTACAACATCACTTAGAGAAATTCTCAAGAGAAAGTGTTGATGTTAAGCCCTTTCCTAAACAAAAATGTTTACCTACTGTCTTTTTTTTAACAACATAATCTATGAAATATAATTATCCTGTTTTAATAACTATGTGAGCAATCTAAATTTATTTTTTTATAACAATGACCCTTATGTCTTAAAATGAAATGAAAGGAGAAGAGAGCTTAAGAAAATTGCATAACTCAGGCTTGAAAGAGAAGAAAAATGCATGTTTGATTGCATATTTATATTTATTTGTACTTGGACTTGAGGGTGTAGATTATGAATAAAGGGGGCTCCAATATAAAAATAATAAAATATAAGGATGTAAAAAAAAATCGAAATCCATTAAACACTCAAAACCGGGGACGCTTGCGGCTTTGCCTGCGGTATCATTGATCACCGAATAAAGAAAGATCCTAGCTTCTACTTTCTAGATTTTCCTACCAAGTTTATTTACGAAGCAAATATTTTCAAATTATTATTATTATTACTATTAATAATCCACGAGTATCACATCCAAAGCATGAGTTGGCTGAGCCTCTAAAGTCTCACATCTTCATTTGGGTTTAACCTCCTCTCTCCCTTAAATAGTATAAAAATAAAAATATATATATTATAACCCCTCCCTTCAAAAAAAAAAAAATAATCCACGAGTATCAATACCATTAACTCATGTGGAATGTCTAAATATCATTTGTTATGAATATACATAACTTATACGAGTATGGGTAGATTTTTTTAAAAAACTTTTAGTAGAGTAAATTTAGTATTTTTTAGTCTAATTTTATGGATTGCAGTATAATAAATAATACTATGATTGAAGATCTCAATAAATATTTAATTATAAATATCAGTATATTTATTATAATATTATATATATATACACACATGACATACAATAGGCCTAGGGGTATGACCCCTCAATCTAAAATAAATTTTTTAATATTTTTTATTGTTTTATTTTTTTTAAAATAAATATCTTATTTTTGACCCATCCTCACATAATTAAAATTTAATCTCATAATATTTTTATTTTAACATTTTCACTTCTTGTACATAATTAAAATGATTTATTTATATAATAGTTGGTAGAACTTTTTCACCGTAAGCCATAACATATATAAACACATATCTTGTACAAAATTTTCTATACTTTTGTTAATATATTTTATCATTTATTTTTGAAAAAGAAAAGATAAAATAAAAAAATGTTAAAATTTTTTTGACTACACCACTAAAAATATTCTACGAGTAATTAAACTCAACTTGAAACCATGAACTTCTAAAATTGTTTATGTTTACATTAGATTAAATAAATCATTTAATTAGCAAATGCTTATATTTATGTTTGATTTGGGGGGCAAACTTTTTAGAAGTGCCACTTATATCAATGATTTTGTTGTAAGGTAATAAAACTTACATTTTGAAAAAAGAAAAAAAAAGTAGATAGACCAACAATTCTTTCCTTAATTTAATTGTAACAATTGAGAATTAATTTTAATAACACTTTTCTATTTTAAACAAACAATGAATCAATTCTTTACTTGATGATATTCATGTCTCAATTTTATTGCCATCTGAATTTTGTGGCATCATCAATTCCATTCCACCAACCAATGCAATCTGATTAATAATAAAATAATTCTGATTTTCATTCATACACTTCACGATCAAACCTATTCTCCTAAGAAAGCTCATGGCATAATTTATGCAATCAATTGCTAAGGAAGAGATGAAAAAAGAATAGTTTATTACAAATAATATTTTTTTAGCACTTTAAAATTTTCAAAAGATTTCGATAATTGCCTAAAAAAAGGAAAAGAACAACTAGACTCTAAATATTTTAGAAAAGAGATTAAAATATTTCAATAATTTTTAAAGAGATTCGAATACCCCAATCTCTGAGTAATGGAATAGATTAGTTTAGACGGCAAGAAAGAGCAATTTTTATAAAGGATTCACCTTAAATAAAGTTCCGTTTGGCCCAAATTTAACTCTTATACCTATAAACTCTTATTAAAAGGGACCCATCTTGGATGAATATAGTGATCAGATTTTATGCAAAAAAAATTAAAGCTCTAACAAATAAAACAAAATCAACATCAGTTCAAAATCCCTGTAAAAAAGTCCAAGCATTTCTGTGATGTCAAGTATGGTCACTACTACGTTTTTTTCCTCACCCTGTTGGGAGATGGTGAAAACATGGCATCTGAAGAGCATAGAGTAAATCTGCATTTAAACAGAAGATCTGAAATTCATCTTGTTATCAACAAGGAGAGAAACTGTATTGAAGCAAGAATCAACAAAACATTCCACAAAACCAGTAAAGCATACAATCCCATAACCAGCATATCCAAAATTAGTCCTGAAACTAAGATCTATTTTTCATTTTTGGACACAGAAAGAAGGTACTTATGCAGCCTCAGGGGCAGGTTGAGTCACACCAGATTTCTCTAATAACTTGTTCAGGGATTCTGGTGTGCATATCTGATACTTCACTTTTCCAGAAGGCAGAAGGAAAACTTCAGCCAATTCAAGCTTTTCGGAAGTGAGACTTGTGCTATCCATTGTCTTACTAAGTACCTTTAGTGCAAGCTGAACCGCTCCTTCTCTAGTGATATCATCCTTGTAGTCCTGCTTAAGAATAGACTGCGCTGCCTGGTTGTTCGCCCCAATTGCTGCAGCTTTCCAACCACCATAGTTTCCGCTTGGATCACTCATATAAAGCTGGAAACCGAAGTTTTTGTCCCAGCCTGCAAAGAGAAATGAAACACCAAATGGACGAAGTCCACCAAACTGTGTGTACCCTTGCTTGGTGTCACAGAGAGACTGGACAAGCTGTTCAACAGGCATTGGTTCTTGGTAAGCGTAAGTATAGCGCTGGGCCTGGACCCTTGCAGTGTTGATAAGGATGTTGGCATCAGACATTATCCCGGCCACAGCACAAGCTACATGATCATCAATCTTATACATCTTCTCAGTAGATGTCGATGTTTGAAGGAGTTTGGAAGTGACCTTCTTTTCACCAACCAAAACAACCCCATCTTTAGCCAATATCCCAATGGACGATCCTGCATTTCCTATTGCCTCCATTGCATACTCAACTTGGTAAAGACGACCTTCTGGAGAGAAGATTGTTGTGCGGCTATCATATCTTCGAGACATCTTATGTTACCCTAAAGATAGAAGAAATCAGTCAAGCAGAAGGAAATAATTCTGAAACTGAAAACACGTGCACTTGAGCAGATAGATAATTTTGATAGAAATGCATGATACAAAGGATAACCCAATATTGACAGACTTGCACAAAGACAGCACAACAATACAATGGTACCATAAGGATTTAGCAGTTAACAACCAAGATGCAGCTAATTTTATCATATTTGTTTTTCAAAAGAAATCCATCTGTTAAAATAAACCCAAGAACTAACGAGTACCCCCCACTTTATATGTTAAAGACTGTACATTATAATGAATATTATCCAACACCATAATGGATTATTTATTTAATTGGGGATATTCCATCAATTGATCCTATTCAAAACAGGGTCTATGTTCCAAATGAATATGCCTTCTCAACATTTATGATCTTTGAATCAGTTGAACATGACTTATTTGGTGCATTTATGAAATAAAAACCAAAATTAAGCCAAAACAAAGTTTTTTGACACCGATAATTTAGTAATTCAAAAACAAATTCTTGCAATCAATAATTTCCTCCTATAATTCACATGGAAGAGTGATCAAGATTGAACAAACTTCAAAGAAATAGAGGCCAAATACTCGGGATCAATTTTAGGCTAAGTACACTGACATATATCTTAGACAAAGGATTCTTTTTTTGTGTGTGTGTGTGTGTGCATAAGTCTTTTTTTTTTCATTCCTTTTAATTCCTTTTTTTTTTCCTTATAAGATTCCTTTTCATTCTATTTTATCTCTCAGTAAATGGGGTCTCACATGAAGGGTTTATGACATATCTTTACTGCACCAAGTATGTCAAACCATGCTTCTGGACCTTTTTTTAGAAAAAGAAAAAAGAAAGTGATGTCTTCCCCTGAATCCTAGACTCGAATTCAAACGCTTAGTGCCCAAGCTAAAAAGATTCTAGGCATCACATAGTGCTTGTTTGACTTCTTAAGTGCAATGTAGTAATGCATCTCAAATTGATGATTTATTAGGAGTTATGGTCCATTTCAACTGCTATGCTTAGCTTAATTATGAAAGTATAGCAACTAAAAGGATAACAATGAATTAGAGTTGTTTTTTATATCGCCATTGATCAAATATAGACTCCATAAAACTACACCATTCCATGTCAGTTTACTGCTGCTGACCTGAGACATAGTGTACTAGCCAATCAAAGAAGTGAAAGAAAGCTGATGCAGGACAGACAGTCAAACAAGATAATAGATAAAGAAAGGAGAGAGAAATATAGAAGAAAAATGAGAAAATCAGAAATATAGAAAGGGAAGAAACAACCAGAAGAAATTAGGGGAGAAAAGATATTTTTATTCCATTAATCATCCAATGATCTCTTCTTAGACTAAAACATAAGGCCCTTTTATAGTGGCCAAACCCTAAATAAAACATGAAACTAAAATTAAATGAAATCTAACACAAAACCTACTTGAACACGAAAGGTACCTAAGGAAAAATAAACTAGACCTCAACAAGTAATGAACACGACCAAAATAAACCGAATGCAAACCTAATTAGACACAATAAAAATAAATCTTACAATTCTAAAGTATAGATGAAAATCATCTTTGTTTAGGTAGAAGATAATACAAATTACATAATTGATGTTTCAGTGCGGAACTGTGAGAGTAATAAGATCATAGAGCAAAAATTTACTGTTGGAAGTAAATTGTTCCCGAGATTTTTGTTAATGGAATTTGTGTCAATTAATTTAGGTTAACAGGACTTAATGATTCTGGGAACAAGAAGACAAGTTTCATGTCAATTTTTATTCTTTATAGCATAAATAATCAAGTAGGGCGTTGTAGCATGCCCTTCTAGGAAGAGTTTGAGTAGAAGAATATTGTGATAAGGTCAAATAATTTCTCTTACAATTTTTTCTTCTTTTTTTAGCTTTTGATTTTAGTTTAGATTATGATTGTGGTTTTGATTTATTTGTTATCGTTTTTCAATATTTTTTAGATGGTCCGAAATGATGTCCAAGAAACTACCGCAGAACAGAAAAAACAAGGTGATAAAGTTTCAGATAGTTGATCAGTTTATGAAGGTTGAAAATGATAGACCCTAATAAACTTACGTTGTTATTTTATGGACTTATTAAGGCTTCCATGTTATAGTTGGACTTTTATTTTAACTTTTATTGTTATTTTATAGTTTATGGATTGTTAGTATTTTACTTAATTTTTCAAGAATTATGTTTCTTTAATTAATATATTTTTTGTGTTGTTCCATAATTGTATAAATTATACTTGTTGAATATATTTTAATTCTATTATAAAATAAATTTGGTATAAAGATGTACAAAGTTAAATTTTAAAAAAAGACTATCGGACTTTAAAATGAGCTGCAGTATTATTAAAAATGAGTAAATTTTTTTTAAAAAGCGGGGGCATGGAAACAAACAAAAAATGTCTCAAACAACCCAAAAAAAATGAGCCCAACAGAAGGCCCAAATCCGACAGCCAAATCGAAGAACCGAACAAACTGGATTGGTTCAGTTTGGTACCATGGTTCGGTTTTCAGTTCCACCCTAAAACAAAACCAAACCAAACCGAAAATGCTCAACAACCCTATGATGAACTACTGGGAAATTAATTCCATAAAGAATTTCATACAGCAAGAGAAAATTAAAAAGAAAGACCTCCTTGATAACTGACCAAACATGGGCATTAAAAGAAAAACAATGCAAGGTTAAAAAATTAACATAAAGAGAAGAAATTATCACAAACCACCAAATTACAGACACTAGATCCAGTAGCAAAATAAGAAGGTCAGGCTTTTCCAAAGATAAATGACTACAAGTAAATGACCACCTGGTGATATAAGACAACCCCATGAAGTCACGTATCTATGTGATTTGTTAAACACTCCAATAGTTCCATTGTGGTAAACACTGGTCAGTTTTTGGTTGAGATCAGCAAATATGAAAAAGAAAAGGCTATGTGATCCGCAAAGTCCAGAATCTAAAGGCCATAGGTTACTGAAAAAGGCACCTATGAAGTTGAACCTTTGAGTAGATCAGCAGAGAAGAGGATGTAAAAATCACATATTTAATCAGATCTTACCCTGTTCAGTTTTCTTTATAGTAGAAATAAAAGTGGGGAGCTTTTTCTTTAAACATTTTTCATCTTCTTCCATTACAGAGAAAAGCTTCTAAAACTGGTACTCCAATCTTCTCCAACCCCCACCACCAAAAAAAAAAAAAAGATGAACAAGATCTTCCACAGCTAAAATGGTAGGACAGTAGTGAGTTATCTTAAAAGAATTGTGAATCAACAAACAGGTATACAGACTTACACAGAAACATCTTATTTAAGAAAACCAGCACATCTATATTATGAAGAGAAATGGCCTTATATTCTCTTCTTAGTTGACAGGCCTAACCTTCTTTAAGACAACTATCAAAGCAAAAGCCTTCACAAATCCCATGCAGCAGCAGCAGTGTGGAGAAAGCTTCTTAGGCTTACGCAAATCAGTAGGAACTAAAGGTGCTAGAGGATCTAACATCTTACTAAGAAGACTCAACTGAAATACTTGAAAGAAAGCCATTTGTTGAAAAGATCCTTCCAATAAGCCAAAAAAAATTGGCAACAGACCTACACAGAAACATCTTATTTAAGAAAACTAGCACATCTATATTATGAATAGAAATGGCCTTATATTCTCTTCTTAGTTGACAGGCCTAACCTTCTTTAAGACAACTATCAAAGCAAAAGCCCTCACAAATCCCATGCAGCAGCAGCAGTGTGGAGAAAGCTTCTTAGGCTTACACATATCAGTGGGAACTAAAGGTGCTAGAGGATCTAACATCTTACCAAGAAGACTCAACAGAAATACTTGAAAGAAAGCCATTTGTTGAAAAGGTCCTTCCAATAAGCCAAAAAGAATTGGCAAAGTAAACATTGCTACAGATTGATTCCAATATGAGAATGCCTTAAGATCAACCATAGTAAGAAATGATACAGATTTTGGAACCAATAAAATTACTAAACCAATTATGAAGCCCAATAAAAAAGATTAACCAAGTAAATAAATGGTTCCTACACTAGAAACAACTCAAAGTTCCATGAAGCTATAAATCCATCTTACTGGCACATATAAGACTAAAATCCCCTCTTTCCAGATTTAAAAGCATGATTTCAGGACAGTCCCAGACAAATAAACCATTTTATATGTGTCCAAACTCATCTCTCTCTCCAAAACAAGAAAGTCCTAATGATAAAGCTAAATGAACTTCCAAAAGGACAACAAATGGATTGGCTAAATCACACCAAGGGGAACCTAGTAAGAGCAAACTTTGTCAGTATTATTTTGTTTTCATTTTTTTTTTGTAAGTACAAAATTGATTAGTGCTTACCCACCTGATCAACAACTATGTTTGAAAGAAAGCAATGATCATCACTGCAAATAAATAAACATACACCAAGTATTTTCAAGTAGGTATTCAGTGAAAGTACCTCTCACTCAATTTTTTAGCACCCGTAATTGTGCAATTTCTTTTTTCTTCCCTTTATTTAAGAGAAAAGAACAAAAACAAGAAGGAATGGAAAAACATTTTATGTTTTGACATTTGAACTTCCAAATGAAATTCGCCTAGAATATCATATATATTTCCAAATATATTTAAAAAAGTTATCCACAACATAGCAACAAATACACACAACAAACCGCAATTCCCATGCCACCCCAGTTATTTTTGAGGTCTCAATATATTCTTAAGCCACTTTTTAGGGAAATTCAATCTGCATTACTAATAGCATTCAGTAAAATAAAAAGAAAAGAAAAAGATTAAAAATAAAAATCAATAGCTTTGTACTAAAATTATCATCATAACGCCCAAAACAAGATTTTAGGTTACACCAAACGCTACTTTAAGGAAAACCCACTTCTTGAAAGAAGCTTCTTGCTGAAAATTCGAATATTCAAAACCTAATTTTTCTCATTTTTCCCTCTGTTTGTAAGCAATCAAACAGATAATAAACAAATATAAAAATTCAAGTAGCAGAAAAAAATATGGACACGTTATTATATATAATATATACAGGAACATGTACAGTGGAGAAAAGTTTTTAACCTGAAGAAGGAGAAGCGCGTTTGCCCGAGGATCAAGAAATCTGAGACGAGAGACTGAGATTCTAAGCAAATGGCCGCTTCGTTAGTGTGTCTACTGACTCTACAGAACAAAACAACCAGGCTGGCCCATTGGACTCTGGGTCGGGTTATGAATATAAAAGAATAAATAAATTATATAGGAAATGTTTTTTAAAAAAAAAGTGAATTTAGAGTGAACGTGCATTTATTTTTAAAAGAAAGAAAAAGAGAGAGAAAAAAAAATTAAAGAGTATATAAATATATAATCTATCTATTTTTTTAAATATTAACGTTATTAGCAAAAATCTATTAAAATTATTTTTAGATGTTTTTTTTTTTGGTGGGATCGAATTATTAGAATTGACTTATTTATAATTGTTATTGAAATATTTTAATTTTTGGCAAACTAAATGTACTCGCAATTTTGTGAAAAATTAAATATAATAAATTGGTAGGGTAGCAGTTATAAGTGTTACATGAATGTTCTCTTCTCCTTTCTCATTAGAAAAATTTAAAACACGTCGTCTATATAATCTATTAGAAAAATATTTTTTCTCTTCGATAAAAAATAAATATCCTTTTATTTATTTATTTATTTATTTCTTATAAATAGTTATAGTGGTGTGTTTATCTAAATTTAATTATATCTAAATTTAATTATATCGTAATTTTTAGTACTTTTAACTTCTTCTTCTTTTTTGTTTAGATCTTATAAATTTATGTTGATCTTTTAAGTTTTTAGTTTTTTTCTATTTAAATTTATATAATCTTTAGTAATTTTGGCTGTTCTTCTATTTGTACTGTTATTTTGGTATGACTTTTGTTTAAATTGGGGGCTTCTGTGATTTAAATTTAGAATATATCAAATTATAAAATTTAATTATTTTCATTAATGAGATTGTTACATATATATATATATGTTTATTGTTGTAAAAAACTCTGTAAAATTTGATCTTTAAACCAAATCTCTCGTAAAAGTATCTTATTATAATATTAGTTTCATTAATGAGATTATGCTTTTTTTTTAAAAAAAATAATAAATTCGTGACAATAAAATAATTTTCAGTTTTTCTTTCACCGGTTAGAACAACTTTAGAAAACTTATAGTCCATTTGAACTTTAATATTTTCTTTTTTAAATTAATAAATATTACTTTAGAATTTTTCATTGAAAAAATATTTTCGTTTTGTGTAAAAATTTGAATTAAAAAATACTTGTGATGAAGAAGACCTTTTTGTATTCTTTGCTTATGTCTTTAAATAAAATTTTTTTATAACCTTAATTTTTTACAAAGAAATAGAAAGTCAATATATATATATATATATTAATATTGGGAGATAAAAAATTTGAACTAAAACTTATAAAATGTACTGCAAATTTGTTAATCGTTGGGGCATTGTAAGCAAGTATTTGTTTATAAATATATTTGGTTTCAAAGATTTTCAAAATTGATTAATATAAAAAGTAAATTATTGAAGATACTTATTTAGAATTTTTTGGGCTTGAGGCAATTTATTCGTTATTAATTTCGTTAAAAAGATATTTTTAAAAATTTATTTCAATTTTTTTATAAAAAAAAAGAATAAACACATTGAACCGGTCTGACTGACTCGGTTCAGTGGAGCGAAAACCAAAAACCGGGCGGGTAATTGAATGGTTGCCGCCTTAAAATCACTTGAAACGGCTATAAAAATGTGAAACTTGATTCTTTTGGCCGTCATTTGTTCTCTTTCTGCAAATTCTCTGAATCCCTAATCGCTCTCTCTCTCTCTCTCTCTCTCTCAAAGCTCTCACTTGCAATCAGATCTGCTTTTTCATTCAGAATATTACAAGCGATAATTCATTCTCTCAATCTCCGATGGACGAGTCCTTTTGCTCTCCTACTCCGATGAATAATAAGTCTTTTTGCTCTCCTGTTTCGATGAATAATAAGTCTTTTTCTTCTTCCTCTGCTTCTTCTCCACGAGATGATGACGTTGATCATTTAGATTTCAAAGAGCGTGTTTTCAAAATCATTGAAGAGCTTAACGCCGTCTTCTTTGAAGTTCAGATGATTACTCGGGAGAAGGAGTCTCACAGCCGAAAGATTAAGGTTCTGATGAGCATGAGGTGACATTTTGATTTTATTTTCTATTTAGGGTTTTTATGCCATCTCTGATTAGGGTTTTTTCTGTCCCATAGTTGTTACATATACATAGTAGTATCTATATACAATATTGAGCAATTAATGCTGCCCCTTTCACAAACGTCGGAAGGCAATTCATGATCTGGAGACCGAAAAGTTAGAATTTTCATACCCGTTAGGTGCATTTAATTTTCTTTTATTTTGTTAATCTTCATTTGAATTTTTATTTGGTATTATCTCAATTTAGGGATTTCATGCTAATTCTGATTAGGGTTTTGATCGTGGGTGTTTTTTTTTTCTTGGTGGGTTTTCTTTTTGAATCGTTTATTTTGATAGTTTAAATCATGAATCTCATTTATGTTTACTGCTCAATTCTTTATTTTTTGGTATGTGATATTTACTGTTTGTCATTTTTAGGGATTTTGAAGTTTACTAGCCGTCTTTAGTATTAATTGGAGGAAAGAAAATGCTTGATCAAATTTTCTTATGCTTTTGCTTTTTCACACTGTAAAGATGTTGTCGATTATGCTTTTATGAGAATGGTATTGCCTACTGTCAGATACGTGTGGGTACTATTGTATGAGTTGTTTATTCAGATTTTTGAGTACCAACATCAAATTAAATTGTGCTCCCTGTGCCTATGCAAGTAGTGCCAATGAATTATCCTCTGCTTTGATCTTTCATTTGCATTAATTATGAGAGATATGATTCTGCAAATTTGGCTTTCTTTCGCTTTCTTGTTCTTGTTATGTTTGTCATCAATTTCTGGCCTGTGTTTAGTTTCTCCTGAACTGTATTGCCTCTCACCAAACTGAATATTGCTAATTGATGACTCATGTCCTCATTATATTATGGACTGATCAAAGTTGTTGATCATGTGAATAATTTAATTGATGACTTCCCTTTACTTTTATGTTTGTGTGTTTTGCTTTCAAAATATGAATTTCTGGTTATGCAGCCAAGGTAGTTTTACATTCATGGTGTACACCTTTTCAATGGCATTCTGAGGTGAGATTTTACAAATTTTTAGTGTTTTTAATCGTCATCTTGATTTCTGGCGGTGAATATGCAAATATGATATTCAAATAAATTTAACTTGCATTTTTTGTATGACTGAGAATCTGAAAATGAATGCAGATCATTGAGCATCACGGTTGTGCCGCTTGTGAGCCAAAGCTGGTGGTTTTCTCCATATTTAGCCCTATTGAGTTAAGCAATGATCCATGATGAAAGGAACATTCTGCATACCTTGAATTATCAGATAATATCTTTATAGGTCAAGGATATCAATAGCAGCTCTCGTTGCATTGTTTACTTCATTATCTATGGATATGTTTTTGAGCAAATTGTAGCCTACTTAATGCTCACATCTGTGCTGCTCTTTTAGGAACATTGTACTAAGCACATTGGTAGCTAGAGGGGCATGTTGAAGAAGGGAATTAAGTCAAAATAGAATGGACAAGTAAGCAAAGCTGGGTAGCAGCTTCCTGCTGTAGTTGAAGTGCAAGCAGCTGCTTAGTCAGCTCATACAAATCGACATGGACAGCAAGGATCTTTCCTCACTATACATGGAAAGTCTTTATGATATTTCAGGGAATCAGATCCTGCATCTTTCCCTCTATTAGCTTCAATGTCTGTCCTCCACTGTAAACATTTGATAATAAAGAGGAAAAAGCTAGTACCTTGTTCCTCTGACTCTTCTCTTCTACATGGCATATTCATTCCTAGTTGACGTTGCAATTAAGATTTCGATGAAGATGATCTCTTGCTTACTGAGAAGTGTCGCATCATGGGGTCTAAAAGCAAACTGAAAAAACTTGACGAAACCTTGTCCACCAACTAATCTGTGCTCTTGGATGCTGAAAACAGCAGGCGCAGAATTTCCAGCTGTGTGTTTGGCTTGTGAAGCTAAAAGTTATTTTTGATGCCAAGGATATGCGGGATGAATACTTAATGAAGTAAGGAAGAAGACCAAAAGATAGGTAAGCTTCTTCTAATCGAGCTGTAAGTATCGTGCTGTATTTCATCTAAAATGGATTAGAGAAATGGTTGATGAATTTTCATCTGAGAAGTCTAAATTTCATCTCTCTGAGCATGTTTATGTTAATTGTGTCTTTTCATAGGATAGGACTCCTTTGTGCGTGCTTCTGATGTTATTGAAAGAGAGAACATTATAAACTTTTTGATATAATCATGTGATGATGTTGAAAATATTTTTCTTACTCCTATGGTTGGAATTGGGGGCTGGGGAAAAACAACTCTTGTTAAAATTGTTTACGGTGTTAAAATATGGATATGCGTATCCCAGGAGTTGGATAATACTAGGTTGATGAAAGAAATGATGAAACTGCCACCAGTGAAGTTATGCTATGATAGTTGATAAAACAACTGGTCAGTTGCAATCTCAGTTGTGAGCAGCCTTAAATGATGTTGCTCGTCTTAGATGATGTTTGGAATGAAAGTTAGGTCTTTCCCAAGATGATTGCTTGTCTGTGTTTGTGAAATGAACATTCACAGAGAAAATGAAGGGGCTTCTTACCTAAAAGAAATTGGTGATAAAATTGTGATATAAAATGTGGAGCCGGTCCTTTGGCACTGAGAACTTTAGGAAGCTTTGCTTTATATTAAATCCGAAGAGCATGATTGGTTACTCATAACAGATATTGACATATGGAGGCCAAAACAAGGGGAGAGTGACATCCTTCCAGCATTAAAATTGAGTTAAAGGTCATTTGCTGTCTACTTTGCATCAATCTGTTCCCTATTTCCAAAGGCTTACCCTTTTATCAGTGAATTTTAGCCTATATATGACTCGATGGCTCTTGGATTATGACTATTAATGGAAAATGTGAAGAGCTGAAAGATGTTGGCCTATGATATTTTATGGACATACTTTGAAGATGTTTGAAAATGAATTGGAAGAAGACAACCTCAGCCTGAACTTAAAACTTCTGTGGTTATGATCACTGGCATTGGGGGTTTTGCCCGACTGATTCGAAGGTTCAGCTAAACACTTCAGGTGTCAACTAAAGAGCATTGGCAGAGTGGATGCAAAAATCTGACATCTCTTCTGAAACTTGAGATTTTATTTTCTGATATTATCTGTTATAAGTTGGAAAGTAATTATGTAAAAAATGCAAGTATATTCATCTTGTTTTTTTATTGCATCAATTATAAATGCCTTTTTTTTTTGGGTCTGAAATCATTAGTTCTGTGCTTGTGTTCATACATCCAATCGAGTGAGTTTTGAATTTTCCGAAGTTGTGAAACAAGTCATCACACAATTATAGAAGAATTAACCAAATCGTAATCTCAAAGGTAAGTTTTTGCCTGATTGTAGCTTGTAATAACGAAAAAAATGAAAAAGAATATTGTTATTAAAAATAATATTGGACTACATTAGTTATAAGGCTAGGATGGTGGTAATATATGTAATTAGAAATATAACAATTTATTACATAATATGAAACTGTTTTATAAAAATACAATGATTAATAGGATAGCTTAGAAAGTAGAGATGACATGGATTGAGTTTAAGATGAATATTTTTAAATTTGGATTCAAATTCGTTATAAAAATATAATATTAAATATTTTTTAAATTCGTTGTGAGTTTGGAGTTTTATTATTAAACTCGTTCTAGATGTATATACTCATTTTCTAACTTGTAATAGGTTATTCACGAATTTTAAACGAGTTATAAATTAATATAAAAAATTATAATATTAATTTTAAAGAAAATGTATAAATTATAATAATCAAAATTATATCACAAATTTAAATTTAATAAAAAATTTCTCAATCAAAGTTAAACTATTTTTCAAGTTAAAATTAATAAAAATATTTCATAAATAGATAACACAAACACTAGGCAATATAATTAAAAAATAACCTAAGTAAATAAAAATAATATTTCTTAAATTTGATTTAAGATTTAAGAACACATCTTATAAATAAATTTATATTGGCATATTATAATTTTAAGATAAGTCAATTTGTCTATTAGCTAAGTTAATAACATATTAAACATTAAAAGAGTAAAATAAAATAGCTATCAATATCCATCATGCGAAAAAAAATAAATAAATAAAGTTAAATAAAATGATTATCAATCTCCATTATGTAAAGAAAATAAAAAAATTAAACAAAAAAAATCAACTTATTTCTCTTAAAATATTCATATTGTTTATTTAAATAATGTAATGTTAGTGGAATGAAGATTAAAAAGAGATTGAAATATGTTATTTAATAATTAAATAAATATTTGACGAACATGAGCCAATAATAGATGGCAAAGCTAAGGACAACATTTATATAATAAGTGAGTTAAGAACAATTAATAGATTAAAAAAAGAAATAAAAATTATTATTTTAATTTTTTATTTAGGATAATAAGTAAAGCAACATCGTTTAGTATTTTAAAAAAAAACAAACAAAAAAAAACATGTAAATATTTGTGGATACTTGCCAAAACCATACCAACCCCAAACCGTTGTATGTTTTAATTTTGTGTACCAAATCCGTGTTCAACCTATTTCAAAACTTACTAAATCTTTTTCAATAAAAGTGAGTTTTAATTTATTTGCGAGTCATTTTGTCATCCTTATTAGAAAGTACTTGTAATAGTACCTCAAATCTTTGAAATGCATCAAAAGCAAAATTAAAAATGAAACAAAATTGATATTGTTCTCATATTAATGATATGATGATTGACAAGTTTTAATTTGCCAATCACAAGATTTAATTAGTGTATCTACCCTATTTCTATTTGTATTTATGTTCTTAATTTGCTTTTCGCTTTGTTTCTTTACTGCAATTTTAAATATCTTAAAAGCATATAATATTTCATTCTTATCATGAAGCAAGTAGAGATACATGTATCGTGAGTAATAATCTATAAAATAAATCAAGTATTTCTAACCATATGAGTCTATTTCTGGACTATAAATGTTTGAATGTACGATCTCTAATATGTCTGAGCTCTTTTTGACACATTTCTTTGTCTTATTAATTTGCTTTCCTTTTTATGCAGTCCACACAAGTGTTAAAATCAATAAAATTTAAAGTACAAGCAATTCATTATTTACTAATCTTTTAATTCTTTCTATGGAGATATATCCTCATTTTTTATGCCACAATATAGAAAAATCTTCCTTCATAAAACATTGTTTAATGCCAGCATGAACATGTATTACATAATAAGAGACATCGTTTGCAAAAAAGACCATAAAATAATATATTATTCCCAACAAGATAAATTTAAAAAATAAATTAAAAAATGTATATGAAAAGTTAAAAGAATAACCAAAAAATCTAAGTCATGAAACTGAAAATAAATATCTAGAGAAACTTAGAATATAAAATGTCTTTTCCAAATTCGAAAGATAACAATTACTTAAAATTAAATTGCATATTTCAATTGTCTCTACATGTGGACGCATCTTATTTCTTGAATGGATGCACTTCTAGCTTTCTACTTGCTTCCTTAGGTTTTGCAAACCATGTAAAGAATTTAAAATATGAATTGTAAAACCAAATTCAATCTACCATATGTTATGATTAATATCAATCATATTAAACAAGATAAAATTGTGAAAATCTTAAACGATGTAAAATAATATTCAATTCCTAAAAAATTCAATAACATCTCCTTTAGAAAACAGAGATTTTTAAATTTTATAACTTGTAATAAATTCATCTCCAAATAAATTTACAATTACCAACAACTACAACCCACAAAACAAAATAACACTTAAGTTTTTTTTAATTAATTAATTACTTTAAAAATAATTAATCATTTTTTAAAAAAAATCTTGAAAAATAAAAACATAAAAAAGTAATTATCTATGAAAAACTTAATGAATAGTATTATGAATTATCAAGAGTTGTTTATTAAATTCTACAAAGACTTGTACCATTTCAACAACCTTTAAGACAGAGTATGATTATCTAATCAACCTAGCTTGTTTTAGTTTTTATTTTATTTTGAGTCAAGAATAATTTCTGAGTGTTTGTTTTTATTTGCTAGGGGACAAGTTTTAGTTTAAGGGTATTTGATAGGGGCTTATATAGACTATTATTTCTATCTTTCTCGAACTTAAGTTCATAGTGAGGGAACACTTTGAAGGACATCGATTCAGTGACCTATACGAGTTGGCTACTATGATGGCCAATTATGAGAGGCTCTTGATAGAAAGAGACTAGATGAGGGCGTCTTCTAAAGGACGTACTACTGGAACTAGCCTGATGTAGTAGCTATACAAGTAGGGTTAGAGAGTAACTCAGAAGACTCTGATTCAGATTATGACGTCATAAAAAAATATCTCGCCTCTTTAATTACTTATTTACTCTTAAGTCACCAAATTCTCTAGTGATAATGTTTTTTAATATGTGCATATTAATAAATAAATTTATAAATAAATATTAATATTTAATAAACAATTTATTGAACAAACTGCAACTATAGATTAAATGATCAAGCAATCCAATTAGCTTAGGTGAACATCATTAAGAAGATTCTATTTTACAAATATATGTTCATATGATCTATAAAATTATAACTCTAAATTATTTAAGTTTTGATTGTTTACATGGATCTCACTCTATAATAACTTAAAAGACACAACACATGAATATAAGTTCATTACTAGCTTAGGATTGAAACCAATCAAGCTTATTAAAAGCTTTTATGAATTAAGATTAACGACATTTAGTTAACCTGATGAAAATTTAAAATAATCTTGTTCAATGTATTATATACACTAATATTTCTATTCGAAGTATCTACTTCAATGATTAAGGTAAATTATCTACTATAAGAAGTAGAAAAACTACAATTTACATAATAAAATACTGTTTTCACTAATTACTATGAACAAAATTTAATTTATAAAAACCTGTGATGATATATACCTTTTGTATTAACATCATATGTCTACTACATAGATCGCATACTTTATAAATATGGATTTAATAATTTATGCCTAATCATATATACGAAAAAGAATTTTATACATGCTTTTAAGGGCACAAAATAACATAAAATGTTTAACAATCTTCCACTTGCTCTGAAGCATGTCGGGCATCTATTGATCTCCTATATCATATATATATAAGTTTCAAAACTCTTTATTGGTAATGACATGGTAAATAGATTCACTAAATTTTTTACTGATGCAATCTTAGATACCATGACTTATACCTTTACAAAAATTTCTTTACTAAATGATATTTCCTCTCAATGTGTTTTCCTTTTCTTATAGTATCTCCATTCTTTATATTGTGTTATGACTCTGCTATTATCACAAAGAATAACAATAGACATCACAGAGCTGAATGACTTTTTTTACAACTTCTGATATGGCTGTATATTTAGCTTCCATAATGGATTATGTTATACATGATTACTTTACACTCTACCATCTAAAGTAAACACATATCCTGAGGTAGATCTCTGGTATCCTTATTTATTTGGAAATTTGATTTTATATAGCTTATAGGTATAATATCCTTACTATAATATATTAGTATATAATCTTTCATTCTTAGAAGATACTTAAATATATGCTTTACTATAGTTTAGTGTTCTGGCTTTGATTTGATTGATATTTGCTGACCATTCCTACTATATAATAAATATATGATTTAATACATAACATTGTATACATGAGACTTCTTACAACAGATGCATAAGAAATTCCCCCCATATAATCTATATATTTAGGTGTTTTAGGTTATTGATTCTTGGATAAATAAATCCCATATCTACAAGGAAGTGATTTTTTTTTTTGGATTTATGCATAACAAACTTGATTAGAATTTTATTAAAGTATATAGCTTGAGATAAAGTCAACATCTTATTCTTACAATATCACAATAGTTTAATCCTGATGATGTAATTAGATTCACCTAAATCCTTATTAAATTAGTTAAATAACTAAATTTTGATTGATAATAATGCTCTTATATCATTTCCAATAAGTAGTATATTATATGCATACAAGACTAGAAAAATCACAAACTACTAATCTATTTTCTTGCAAACACAAGGTTTATCATGATTTTAATAAAAACCAAACAATTTGATTGCCTGATCAAATCTAATTTTTCAAGATCTAGATATTTGTTTAAGTATATAGATAGATTTTTACAGTTTACAAACCATATGCTCTTGACCTATTTCTATAAAATTATTTGGTTGTATCATATAGATACTTTCTTCAAGATTGCCATTAACGAAGACAATCTTGACATCCATTTATAAAATCTCATAATCAAGATTTTTCACAATGGATAAGAGAATTCTAATAGACTTAAGCATGATTATCAACAAAAAGGTCTCCTCATAGTCGGTACACTCTTTTTGAATGTACCCATTTGCAACAAGTCTAACTTTGAAGGTTTTCACTTTTTTGTCTACCTTTTTCTTTCTCTTATAGACCCATTTACACCTTATGTGTTTTATCCATTCAGATTTTTCTACAAGTTCCCAGACTTTTTAGAGTACATAGAATCTATCTCTTATTTAATAGCTTTGCGCAAATGATCTGCATCTTATCAACCATTACTTCATCATGGCTAGTGGAATCTAGTTTATGTTCATTAGAAACTACTTAAAGGACTCTTCAATTAACATATACCTAGCTGGACATTTAATACCTTCTATTATAATAAAGTATTGGTGTTTGTTGTTTTGCAACTGGCTCTAGTTGGATATTATAATTTAGATTAGGAACTAACTCATTGACTTTCTTAAGCATAATATTGAAGTTTCCAAATTACTCATCAAGAAATATCTTGCTCTTAAGCTTAAAGTCTTTTATATAGTTTTTTTCAAGAAAAATTGCATTTGTGTTGACTAAAACTTTTTTATCTTGAGAACTATAAAAAAGACTCTCTTTTATTCCTTTAGGATAGCCAATAAGTAGACTAACTTTAAATTTAGATTCTAGCTTATTTTTCATCATTTTTAGCATATGAGCTGGACAACCTCATATATGCATATAACGTAAATTTGGTTTATGCCATATCCATATTTTCAAGAGGTATTTTGAGCTTGGCTTAGATGAAATTAAGATATGAAAATACATATTTATTTTTAAGACATAATATTAAAACGGGATGGGTAAAGTGAAATAATTTATCATTGACTTACCATTTCAAGAAGAATCTTGTTTCTCCTTTTTGCTACATTATTTTTACGGGGTGACCATGGTATAGTTAATTGAGATAATATCCTACTGTCTGATAAATAGGTCCTGACTCATTATAGAGGCATTCGCCTCCTCAATTAGATCCAAGTGCATTTATATGCTTCTTTAATTGCCTTTTAGCTTTTACTTAAAATTTTTTGAATTTATCAAATGCCCAGACTTATGGTGCATTAGGTATAAATAGCCAATTCTAGAAGAATAATCAAGAAAAGTGATGAAATATTCATAACCTATTCTAGCTTATGTGCTTAGGGTTTTATACAAGTTAGTGTCACTAATTTTAATGCTTTAATGGCCCTATTGCCTTTAGTATTAAAAGGTTTTCCGGTTATTTTACTTTCTATACAGGATTTTTAGACCGATAATGGTTCAATTTTATTGAACTCTAAGGTCTATTTTTAACTAGTCTCAGATCTTTTCTAAACTAATATGACCAAGATGTAGATGTAATAGATACATTTGATTAATGGGAGAAATTTTAATTCTCTTATAGTGATTATATTCATTATTCAATTTTATATTATGTAGTGAGTTGATTTTAAAACATTTGCAGTATAGACTATTAACTAATGTATCAGAACATATAAACGATTTATTTCTTTTGATCACTAGAGTTGAGTAAAAAATAATAGATTATCTAAATTTATTCAAATAAATAAATAAAATCAAATTGCATTTTAGTTCCGATATTAACAAACAAACCTTTAATACTAAAGTTCTAAAATCATCAAAATAAGGATGAACAACTCCCACTACTTTGACTATAATAGTTAAGCCTTTTCTTAGCATTAGATTAATCTCTCATTGACCGAGTTATTTGGTTCCCTAGAACCCTTGCAATGAATTGTAAATATGATTAATAGCTCTAAAATTTACTACCAGGAGTTAATAGAATGAACCACTAAATATGTCTCAATGAAAATAATTATACCTGAAGTAGTTACCCTTTTAGCCATTGAAACCTTAGATAAGTGAGTTGGACAATTTTGTTAAATTCCTTTTAACAACACATTGAAAACACATTCCTTTAGATTTCTTCTCCCCTTTTTGAATTTGCATTGATCTTGAGTTAGATGCATTCTTAGGTTTATTCTTCTTCTTCTTTGTATTATTTCCCTTAGGATTGGGCCGGAGGAGGAAGATGGGCCCTTAGTCAAATGAATACACAATCTAAGTTTTATTATAGCCTTAGCAGCTCTAAGCAAATTCATCAGATCAATTAATGAGGAATTCAACTAATTCATTGACATGTTTAACAAGAAAATCTAAAATGAGGGTGTTAGGGATTCTAAGAATATCTCGACCTTAGATTGGTCGGTGTATTCACCACCCACATCCTCAACTTACTGAAATAATGTGATTATTTTCAACATGTAATCTTGGACAGGAGTTCCCTCGACTTCCTAGTATACATGATCTCTATCAAAATAGTTTGCCTTAGAGTCTTGCGTTTATCAACAAACATCTTTAAAAGGTGAAGATCATATTAGCAACTATAGCCATGGTCTTATCCTAAGTTGCTAGAGTACTAGACAAAGAAGCTAGTATATAACACTTGAGCATTTCATTAAACTGTTGTCACTTGTTGTAAGCATCATTTTTAAGCTTGGGTGCATTTTTATTAGGTTTAGGCAGGTATATATCCATTAAGACACACTTGTACTTTTTAGCTATAAGAACAATATCTAAGTTCCTTTTTTAGTCTATAAAGTTATTCTAGATTAACTGATGTGAACCTCACAAAGAAAAGTGAGACCCGATGCTTAATGAGATTCCTTTGTCAAGGATCGTTCTAATTCAAATTTTTTTATAAAAAAAATAAGAACCTTGACCCATTATCTATCAAAGATAAGAACTAGAGGTATAAGAAGATAGTAGACGCCACACTCAAGACAGATGAGAAGTTGTGAGTGTTAAGTCTGAAGGAATGCCACAAGATAAAATCTTAATAAGTTCTAATAAAAGTTCTTTGAAGAACTTAAGAGAAAACTCTCAACATTAATATGATCAATTCTATGTTCATTCTCCCTCATCTCTCATATATTTATAGAAACCTATTAGGATGTTTAGCATTTATTACAGCAACTAATGGCAACTTAAAACTACTAACTACCAACTACTACTAATAATTTAGGCATTTAGGATTCCAACACTTATTACAACAAATTAATTAAAACTTACAACTACTAACTACCAACTACTATCAATAAACTAGGCACTTGGAATGCTAGCACTTATTACAACAATTAATAGTAACTTATAACTACTAACAACTACAAATATTGAGACTTCATATTACATGGGCTGCTGTGCTGTTGTTCCCCATCACACATGGATGTTCAATGGACATTGTGATGTTTTGGCAACCTAGTTCGCATCATTCCCCCTGTCTTCAAAAACATTTATCCTCAAATCTTTACTGAGCTTAAATACAACTTTCTTAAACTTTGAAGTGATATTTTTGATAGTGTAGTAATTAACACACATCTTTCACAATCTATCATTCTTAGGCACAAGCAATATTAGAATAGTAGGATGATTCACGCTCTTACACACATACCTCTTCTCTATGAGCTCACAAATCTGTCTTTGAAATTCCTTTGTCTCATTGATATTACTTTTATAAGCTGTAATATTTGGAATTAATGCTCTAAGTATAAAGTTGATCTAATGCTCAATTCTCATTATTAGTGGTAAAACATTAGGTCTCTCTTTGGGAAATACATCAACAAATTCCTTCTCATCCTCTTCGATTTGCAAACTTAATGTACACTTAGTAACCATCACCTTACCATATACTTGGTACTCCATTCTAGCACTTGCATCTTCCAACAGTGGTATAGGTTTACTTTTAGTTTCAATGACATAGTTATCGCTTAGAATCAATGCACTTTAATTTGGACATTGAGGTGCAATATGACCTTGGCTGCCTCCCACGTTTTGGCCTTTAGTTGGTTCTGCTTTGAAATTGGAATCAGCTTGCTTATTTTCTTTACTCCAATCTAGTTTCAAAAATGATGTGGAATTAAAGTTTTGACCATATCCTGTGAAACTCTTCATATTTAGTTGTTTGTCTACCTCCTTTGCCATATTCAATAATCTATCCCAAGTATCTTCATCAATGCCATCATCATTCATGGTAACATGCCTATCTTGAATTCATAATTTAGGAACTCTAAGTGTCTACGCCCTTTGTGTACTAAATTCAAATTTATCTATCTGTTCATGAACTTGCTCCAACTCTACTTTTAACATTTTTCTCATCTCACCAATTAAAGCTTCTATGAGAAACTTTGAATCAACCTTTTTCGATGCAACTTCGAAAGTATTTTTGTCCTTATTGTTTAATATATTTGCTGCAAAACAAAGTTAGAAAAATAAAAAAACCCTCACATACTCCCTCACATCTTTCACTTAAAAAAAAAATGATTCACTCAACTTTCACTTGTGCTTTCACTCACGTTTATTTTTTAAAATTTAAAAACGTAAATGGACTCTAATTTTTTTTTTGTCTTTTTTTATTTATATCTAATAACAGAACTTGAAGAATTAGATAAAATAACAGACACAAGAAATAAGAAAATTGATATAGGCTACAAATTTTAGAGACTAAAATATAGTTGCTAATTTAAAAGAAGAAAAAATCAATAAATATTAAAAGGATAGTTCAAACCTGATTAAAGTCTAAGTTTTGATACCAAATAATGTAAACCTCACAAAAAAAAGTGAGACCTAACGCTCAATGAGGTTCCTTTGCCAATGATCGTTCTAATTAAAAAAATATTATAAAATATAAGAACCTTGACCCATTATCTATCAAAGATAAGAACGAGAGGTATAAGAAGATAGTAGACGCCACACTCAAGATAGATGAGAAGTTGTGAGTGTTAAGTCTAAAGGAATGCCACAAGATAAAATCTTAATAAGTTTTAATAAAAGTTCTTTGAAGAACTTAAGAGAAAACTCTCAACATTAATATAATCAATTCTATGTTCATTCTCCCTCATCTCTCATATATTTATAGAAACCTATTAGGATGTTTAGCATTTATTACAGCAACTAATGACAACTTAAAACTACTAACTACCAACTACTACTAATAATTTAGGCATTTAGGATTCCAACACTTATTACAACAAATTAATTAAAACTTACAACTACTAACTACCAACTACTATCAATAAACTAGGCACTTAGAATGCTAGCACTTATTACAACAATTAATAGTAACTTATAACTACTAACAACTACAAATATTGAGACTTCATATCACATGGGCTGCTGTGCTGTTGTTCCCCATCACACATGGATATTCAACGGACCTTGTGATGTTTTGGCTACCTAGTTTGCATCATTAACTTATTTTGTTAAGGATGGATGTTGGCGGGATGAATGAAGACATGATTCTAAAAAGTAAATTCATACATGAGCGTACATTGTCTTATAGCATATAAAACTTTTGCATTAATACATGAAATGCATGTTTGTAGTACTTTTAAACTACATTTAATTATGCATTAGTAATTCAAATTTTATTCACAATACACCTCCGTAGGGTGGTTATATCTATCATAAATTGGACTTGTGCCTTACTAATTTATTATTGTAGCCTTATATAATGAAATACCTTTTTCATTAATGACCATGAAGAAGATTTAATTTATAAAGAACTTGTAATCTATACGTTATGTATTAGCATCACATGCCTAATAAACAGATTATATACTATATAAATACGAGCTCATTAATGTATACTCAATTATATATATATAAATAAACTTTATTAATAAAATAAAATATTATTATACATATTTTTATGAGTACAAAATAGCATAAAATGTATAACAACAACAACATCACTTTTCCATCTTTGTCCTTAACAAATCATGACAAAGCTTTAATATTAATGTAATAATTTACATTTTTATAGTTCATAGGCTTTTAACTTACGTCAACAATTAATACAATTGATGTTGGTAACTCTTCAATTAAGAAACCTCTATATTAACTTCTTGATGGAATGAGTTAATATAGGTTGTTTTTATTTATTGTTTTGGTCCCCAAGGCCCACCAACTCTCAGTTTTTTTGAGAATTAAACACCATTATAAGTGAGTTTGTAAGGGTTTGGAATAGCTAAAAAGGCAAAAGCTTGTTGTCCAAAAAGAAATCAATGGCTAGAGTTTAGAAAGATGTTACATAAACTTTATTTCCACTTTTGATCTTTATACTTATTCATTTTATGTATAGAAGATCATGTTTAGGTTACTTACCGTTAGCATCAGAGCACAATTTGCCTCTGCCTTAATGTTTTGGATAACTTGTTCATAATACCTGAAAATTATATTTGATCAAAAATATGAATTTTTGATTGTTTTGTTGTTAAGTGATATGAGAAATTGTCATGCCCCAGACCCAAAAGATCTGACACACGACATCACTTACATTCATTCAATAATACTTAAACATTCATTTTAATTTCTTTCAGAATTATAGCAATTGAATTATGACTGGGACAATTAGTAAACCGGAGATACGCAGAGTTTTCTCAGAGATTAACACTCTACTACGTCACCAGTAGCAACTTTGTTACTGGAAGCCCAGAATATATTCATTGTAAATTCTTACTTAAAATTAATCCATTACTACACTTGGTGAAACTTAAACTAAATCCAATCACACACAATAAAATAATACATAAGTATTTATTCAATTGGGACAAATCAAATATCTTATCCCACGTGTCCTCAAATGAAACACTTAGCAACCTAACAACTTAGGGAACCCAAGGAACAGCAGAAGCCTTGCCAAATCTGCTAAGCACACATGTACCTTATTTACCTGAAATCACCATAAACTATAATGAGTATAAAACTCAATAAGCATACTAGTTTTTCATATATCAAATACAAATACATATACGTACACAATGCATATGTATGATATGCTGTGATCAATCAAAATCATAATCTTATCAAATCACATATCATGTAAGCACTTACACATTCTTTCAAAACATATTACAGGAATACCATCACTCAACTACTACTTAGTAGGACTTACATATCACATATCACATAATGAGCCAAATGTCACTCGTAGGTGACATACCGTATGAGAGGAATAGTACAAGTGAGGTCTTGAAATTACACATATATAATGCTCATACCCGAAGGTAAAAGCCAAACCCTCACCCTGATCATCGGTGAGTCCTCTCACATGCACCAATATGCCACCACACGAATGTGATGACTCACACTTCCTTTAGGTACCAATAGGATCCTCCCTACATACGGAACACATAACATATACCAATCCCGAAGGAAAGGCCACACATAAAGGCTCTACAAATCACATAAAATGCCTACTAAGTTAACAGTGAGTTCAAGTACCCTCAAAATACAAAATATTTCTCATGGACATATTACACTTCAAAAGCTTTCTTTATTAAACGCATCTTATTTTGAAAGCTCACTTTCAAAAATACATGTATGTCCATGCTCAATGTCAATGCTCACATTCATAAACATATATTCACATTTCATATAAAAATATACTTTGACATAGCATAAACATATTCTTAACCACATTTACAAAATCATTCATAACACTTACTATGTTTATTGTGATTCCAGTAAAAAGTCTAGTATACTTACCTCTTAACACTTTCAGCTACAAGGGTTAAATCTCCTTAACCTATCAATGGAGATTAATCCTTTCATAAGCCTCACAATTCACACAAAATACTTTAAATAGCTTACAAAATTATACACAATGCATTTATCACATCAAATTGGTCTAAATATTTGGTTTCTCAAAACCTGTCATTCTGACCACTTATACTTAACAAAAATTTCTAATACATCAAATGATGTCCAATTACTCCAAAATTAGAATATACTATTCTTGACTCATATATCCTTCTTATATATGAATATTATATCAAATTTCCTACACAATCCATTCCATACACACCATCGAATCCAAACTACAAACCTGACAGGATCAAGATACTTACTGAACAGTATTCAATCTCCCAATTTTATAAAATCATATACTAACTCAAAAATTATAAAACTATCACATAATTACTCTTAACACATATCTCAGTACATGATAAATATTTCACTTCCAAATCACTGCCAAAAGTATTTTAAAACTATTTTATTCCATAGATTTAAAAATCTGTTAATTAAATACTACAATGAGTTGATACATTCTAGAAAATCATAACACTTCAACCACATTGATCTAAATTCTCAATTCCGAGTATATCACATTAGACATACAAAATTATCATATTCCATAAATTTGTAATTTTTGAAGATCATTCAATAGGTCAAAAATTATTTTCCACTGTAACATACTGTTTACACAGGAAAGTTTTAGAATTTCAGGGTCATTTTGGTAAATTCACTAAAACTTCAATTTGCAGAATTTTTAATCGATTCAAAGTTTCAGATGATCCTAAACATGTCTAATTTCATATACTCAAAATTCAAAACCAGAATCAAATCACAATAATTTATAAAATTCCTAGATCAAGAGGTTATCCAGCAGAAATTTCACAATTCATCATGATTTATCAAACTATCTTATAGATCATCATCAATTCTCATAAGATCTTACGAAATACACAACAAATCCTCAATTATACATATTTTCAGAAATCAAAACTTAAAGGAATTAACTTAATTAATACCAATAAATTGAGAAATACGTATGATATACCTCTTGAAATTCAAAATTCCAATTTCTTCTTCTTTTTCTTCTTCTTCTCCTCTTTCTCTCTTCTCTCTCTCTAAAAGAGATAGCTCGACCAAAATGAGAGAATTAGGGTTTTAAAAGTGTATTTTTATACTAAGTGGCTAATTTTTGGTATTTACGAATTTACCCCCAAAACTTTCAAAGTATTACAATTTGGTCCCTAAAATAAATCTAAAGTCTTGCAATTGAACCCAATGCTAATAGTATCACCTTAACCTATACAAACACTACTAATAACAATATATAAATCAAGTATCACCAACATACAAATAAAATACGTATATTTATACATTTATAAATACTTATTCTTACCAGTCGTGGATACTGGTTACTACAGAAATCATTACGAAATTAAATTTTAAGCATTTTGTAATTCTGAGCTAAAATGACGGAGATATGGTAGAATTTCAGTAATGGGTTTGTAGGTTGGGTCGAATTGGCTGGAGGTTGAAGAATGACTGATCATTTTCATCCAGCCTCTCTATATTTTATAAATTATATTTTAACCATAAACTTTTAGATATTTATAAAGGGTCCCCTTAAGTATTATATATTTATAATTTACCCCCTAAAACATTCTATAATTTTAAATTTACCTTATTGAATTGGGTATTTTTACTAAGGCCCCTAAACTTTTGGTTAATTGTAGTTTAACCACAAGCTTTCAAAATTTGACAAATAAGCCCTTATATTGTTAGATATTTCTTCTAACCCCTCCAGATTTAGGTAATTACAAATTGCCCATAAAAATTTATGATATTTACGAATAAGTCATAGTTTGATACTTTATTTTATTTATTTATTTCATGTAGTTATTATTATTTATATGCTACATATTGATTTTTTATGTATAATTTATTATTTTTATTATGCATACAATTTAAAATTATATTCATATTTATAAATGATGCCATTGTTGCATACTATTATATGAACTATTATGTGAATAAAATGTCTAGCAATTCATATAATTTTAAGCAATTAGGGAGTAGCCACATCATCCTTAATTATACAAAATTATATATTTAGGATCACATAAAGAAAAATGACATTAATTGTGGTTAATGATATTTAATATAATAAATCTTATCCCACGTGTATTTTTATTAATTTATTTGATTAACTAGGATGAAATATGATTGTTGTTATAGTAGTTAAGCGTAAGCGCATGCTATCGTATGAAGTAATATACGATTTTAAATCTAAATATCGATCCCATAGAGACTATGCGATCTAATTCTTTCAATCAAGTATTAGAATTATAATTACTTAACTTTTATTCAGAAAATTAAAATCTAAAATATATTTAGCTAACCTAATTCTATTAATTAAATCAACATAAACAGTAACAAACAAGAGATAAATTCACCAAAAGATAATAATCTATGGTATAAACTCATCCCTTAATATTTTATTAGACTCACTAATATCTTAGTTAATCTCTTAATACCAATTGATTGGCTTAGAAACTAATCTCATTACAAGCCTCTGTCGATGGTCAAGTGAATATATTATACATTCTAACAATCACCTATATGTGTATGGTAATCAAATTAGAATGTAATTCATTAAGATCAAGTCTAAATTATACTATACATACCATTTAGGTATATGTCTATCCTACATGTAATTCATAGTTGTTACTTTATAATCATACATAAAATTATCCTAGGCTAAATACATAAATTCTTTTGTCAAGTTCATTATGGTTCCTTAGTGATTCAAAATATTGACCATGTATAATGAAAGCATTAAACTCAGATAGAATGAATCAATTTATTGTATTAAGATGATAAAATAAGAATTAATCAAATCCAAATCTATACTAAATTTATATAGTCTAACCTAGTTGAGCAATTTATTGGGATTTATGCTTATGTGCCATCCCTTTATGTATGAATATTTATTTAATATTTATACTAGTATTATCATTTTATTAAATCGCTAATTATATTTTATATATAGTAAGATGCTTATAACATTTCAGACATTGTATGATTTGAAAGAGTTCATATCTGGTCTAAAGAAGTTTAGATCAGTGATAAGAATTAGCAACGCTAAGAGTTATAAATGCTAAGAGTTGGCACTGATAAGAGTTAATGGGTTATAAGAGCCAACAAAATCTAAGGAGTTAAAGCCTTATCTGAAATATAATAAAGACTTGAGAATATATTAGTAATGATATAGTTATAAAGAGTTACAAATGGTACTAAGAAATATCATTATGCAAATAGATTCTCAAATACTATGTTCTTGATCTATCTTCACTGATGCGGGTTTATTAGTGAAAATCTTATAAAATATATAGATCAGTGTATATTTATATCTGGATGGTCCAGATAGTTAGTTTTAGCAGACTATGAGTTTAGTGGAAGCTCGTATAGAGATACAAGTATTCAGTAAGAATTATGCATTGAATTGACTCACAAAAACCTCCAATAAACATTTCATAAAGCCATCAATTAAGGGTCTTTAGAGTTTGGTAGTATTCATGGTCCTTTGACCTAAGTGCCACTTAGACTTATAAGTGATTTGCCATACTTTAGTTCCACACATGTTAGAAACCTTTCATGGTTTGATCGCTAGTGTCATTGGGTATGGTCTAATACTCATAGAGTCCAGTGTGCATAGATATGAGATCCATTAGCTCATTTTGGTGAGTAGTATATCCTAATGCTCCAAGATTATGTTTTAGAAAGTCTTATAGCCATAAACAATAATTCACAGGAAAAGAGTTTTACCTTAGGGATAAATAATATCACAAAAGTGTTTGTGGGTATTATTTATTGAAATACACATTTAGAGATAAATTTACAGTCGAGCATATGGAGATTTGACGATGATGATCTATATCTTCACTTTTCCAGGATATAAGTGATGGATGATTATACGAATATGTTATAACCTCAATTTGTATGGTCTAATGCGCTGCTTTATAATATCCATGACATGTGCATGAGGTATCTTTCACGGATGTATGAAAGAGCTCATATGACAAACCAGACGTAGGCCTAAGGAGTCTCAGAATATGCAATGTACTCATTGTATACTGTGGTAGCATATTAGATTGAATAGTTCAATCAAGTAAATTCTAGCAAAGTTATTTATTTATTCTTAAAATTATTTTGAATAAAAAATAATATAATTGATATTATTATTTCTCAAATCAAATACTTATTTGTTATTATGCAAATGGGGACAAGACAACATTCTTTAATGGTTAATGCATGACATTCAAAGTGGTGGGATATGTATTGGCTAATAATGAAAGCATTATCTATTTAAATGAAATATGATTTCATTTGATGAAGTCTTTGTCGGCCACGTTTTCAAAGGGAGACATACCTAACATGATTGAATGGCTTAAAGTTTATTATAAATATATTAATAATAGAAACAAATAAAGATGGCTGTGATTGTCAACATTGTTAAAAAAATCCAACAAGTGTTTCATTTGTAAACAAAAAGGACATTTTGCCAAACAGTGCCCTCAAAATGCCAAAAAGAAGAAAGTTTTCGCAGCTGTCACTACTGTTTTTCAATGTGACCCAAATCAAGTTGATCTTGAATCAATCTATTCAGAACAAGATAGTGATACAATCTTAGTTCTCTCATCCTTAGATTCAGAAATAAACTCTATCATAGATTTCCTAAAAATCCAACTAGAGTCTCATAATATAACCAAACCATGTATGTTCATAATCTCAGTCCCTATAATTGAAATCCAAATACTTCCTAACAAGTATAATAATCCAATCAAAGTGTCAGGATTCTCAACATAGAAGCTGTTGCCTCAATTTTAAACCAAGCCATTTTGCTAAGCCAATATTGAAAACTATACCAACAAACCTTCAGGGCAGCTAATGATGAATTATTTACTATTAACCTTATCAGTAAAATAATTTATCTCAATTTTTTTCCTAGACTAATGTTGAAACACAAACTCTTAGGATTTGATTTACTCGAAAAAGACATTATTATTGGGTTGATCTTATCCAAAAATTGTTAGAAACAAAAGTCCAGCCTAAGCCCAACGGATTATAATTTAAAGTCTATTTCTTGCCATAGTCCACAATCCCAAACTATTTCACTCGTGACCATATAACTGTTGGGATTTGTGCTTACGTGCCATCCCTATTATGTATAAATATTTTCCTTATGTTTATACATTTATGATTTCAATACATCACTAATTATTTTATTTATAAATATGGTAAGATGCTTGTAACGTTTTAGACATTGTATGATCTGAAAGAGTTCAGATCTGATCTAAAGGAGTTTAGATCAGAACTAAGAGTCAGTAAAATCTAAAGAGTTAGAGCCTTGTTTGAAATAGGACAAAGACCTAAGAATATATTAATAATGACATAGTTACAATAGGTTGCAAATGGTGCTAGAAAATGTTGTTATGCAAATATGTTCTTAAATTTAATGTTCCTGATCTACCTTCACTAATACGGGTCTATTAGTGAAGATCTTAATATATATATATATATCAGTGTATGTCTATATCTGAATAGTCTAGATGGTTAGTCTTAGCAGACCATGAGTTTAGTGGAAACTCGTATAGAGATACAAGTATTCAGTAAGGACTGAATATTGAACAGACTCACAAAGATCTCCAATAGACATCCCATAAAGCCGTCAATGGAGGATCTTTCGAGTTGAGTAGTATTCGTGGTCCTTAGACCTGAGTGCTACGGTGGACTTGTTAGTGATCCACCATACTTTTGTTCCACACATGTTAGATACCTTTCATGGACTAACCGCTGGGTGTTGCTGGGTATGGTCCGATGATCATAGAGTCCGGTGTGTACAGATATGGGATCCATCAACTCAATTGGGTGAGTAAAATATCTTGCAACTCCAAGATTGTATTTCAGAAAGTCTTATAGCCATAAGCAAACATCCAAGAATTAATTTTATTCTTGGAAAAATAATATCGTAAAAGTGTTTACGGATATTATTTATTGAAATACAAATTTAGAGATAAGTTTATGGTTGAGCACATGGAGACTTGACGGTGTTGATCTATATCTTCGCTCTTCTAGGATATTTATGATGGAAGGATTATACGAATATGTTATAACCTCAACTTGTATGGTCTAATGCGCCGTTTTGTAATATCTGTAACATGTGTGTGGGACATTGTTCACAGACGTGTGAAATAGTTTCATATGACAAATCGAGCATGGACCTAGAGAGTCTCACAATATGAAGTGTACTCGTTGTGCACTGGGGCAGCGAATTGGATTGAACAATTGATCCAACAATTTCCAACAAAAAATGAAAAATGTTTCAAGGTTCCTTTTATTATTCACTTGTCAATAATTGAAGGTAAAATATATTATTGGTTTACAAGAGTTGTTAACCAATAAGAAATTGACAAGTGACATAATCTTGCTCCATAAATTATTTACCATGTATTTACCTATTTACCTTGCTTGGTAAATACATATATGGTAAATATAAATATTCAAAATAGTTTTGAATTATTAATATTTTATATATTAATGAAATTATTATTATTAATTGGAATAAGTGGCAAACACCATTTACTAATGGAGAATGCACTTGTTATTAATAATAAGAAATGTTGACCACTTAGTAATTCTTAAATAATGCACTAAGGAAGTGGTAAAACCACTTAACATTAATTAAATGTCATTTACTCTCTAGAAATTGATTCAAATGGTTGAATCAAATTGGTGAGTGAAAAATATGATAGATTAATGTTTGTAATGGCAAACATGGTTAAGTGGTGGTGGAACACTAAGAGAAATCATTCTTTACACTTAAGAAAGAATTAAAAGAGTTCAATTTTGGTGTAAGAAAGAGTGAATTTCGTTCAAGGAGAAAGAAGAGAGAATTGAGAGCATTTCCTAAGTATTTTTCTTAAAGTGTTGAGAGAAAATACAAAGACTTACCAAGGTTCAACATAAAGAGTTATAAAGAATAAAAGAAATCTCTTAACTCTTCTCATCTCTTGGTAGTAATCACTCATATAGACAAATTTTTTTAAGTGTTAAAACAATCCTTTGCTGGAAATTCAAGGCTGTCATTCTAGCTTCACAATTCCACCGGATTTAGTTGTGAACTAGAATTGTGCAAGGGAACAACACTTTAAGGTGAGCTCAACAAATTGAAGCTTAGAGTTCTTGAAGAATTGCAAAGTTACCTTCATAACCAGGTAGGTTATTTATTTGCTATTCATTTTATATCATGCATGAAATATATATGAGATATATATGTACTTGAATGATCATACATGTGATTACATGCTTGAATTTGTTACATATTGTATAATATATATGAATACTTCCGTTGCGTATTTAATTTTTGAAATTATATACATCTATACACATCATACACTATATCACAACAATAACCTCCACCTTTAACAAAATCAAAGCCCAATTTACTGCAAACACTCATTCCGAGTTTATTCTCAAATGTCCAAATCCTATGTGAAAAAACAAAGCCTCTTTCATCAAACTCTCATTTAAGAAAAATGAAACAGTCAATCCAACCAAAGCAAGCCATCTAGTCATGTCACCAGACCACCTCAAACTTACCAAAGAAAAACTCACCCAACTCTTGAATGAAGGATTAATCAAGCCCACAAATTTTCAATAGGCATGTCAGGCTTTCTATGTCAATTAAAGAAGTGAACAAGTTAGAGGAAAATAACGTCTTGTAATTAATTATCAACCACTAAATGATTTTCTGCAGTATGACAAGTTTTCTCTGCCTAATAGACAATAACTCTTCTTCAGGATAGTTACGGCAAAATTGTTCTCAAAATTTGATCTTAAATCAGGTTTCTGGCAACTTGGAATTGATATAGAAGATTGGCATAAAACAGTATTTTGTATGCCTCAACATCACTTCTAGTGGATAGTTCTCCCTTTTAGACTCAAGACAGCTCTATCGCTTTTAAAAAAAGTAACAATGAAGAAATTTGACCCAATATAAAAAATAGCCATAATTTACATTAATAACATTTTGTTGTTTTCTGATGACGCAGATACTCATCATCAACTGCTTTTATATTTTGACTCTCTTTTGAAAAAATACGGCATTATGATCTCCCTAACAAAATGCCAAGTAGGTTAACAACAAATTGACTTTATCGGAATGAAAATTGACAAAGGATAGTTCACACTGCAATCCTACATTGCTAGCCAACTCATCAAATTCTCTGATGAAAATCACTCAAACACCCAACTTCAACAATTCTTAGTTATAGTAAATTACATGTCTGACTTTATTTAAAATTTGGCCCAGCTGACAAAGAAACTTTACCTAATGCTTAGAAAACACCATCTCCCTTGGTCCCACAAATAAACTATAACAGTTAAAAGGTTAAAAGAGCTAGCAATTACTTTGCCACCACTCTAAATTCCCTTAACAGGACAAAGAATCTTGAAAATAGACGCAAGTGACCTCTATTGAAGCATTATTCTACTTGAAGAACTCAATGAAAAAGGCAAAATATGTGGATAGAAAAGCGAAAGTTATTCTAATGCTGAAATCTACTACCATAGCACGTAGAATGAGATTCTTGCAGTAAAACGGGCATTGAAAGATTTGAATTCTATCTTATTGGTCATCACTTCCTAATAGAAATTGATGTGTCTGCTATTTCTAACATGTTCAGTTTCAAATAGAAAAAGATCCCGCCAGCACAATTATTACGATGGCAAAGATGATTTTCCAACAACTCTTTTAACATCACCTATATAAAAGGAAAAGACAACATGATTGCTGACTTTCTTTCACAAAACCCTATAAATAATACAATGCTTAACCCCACAACACATTTTTTAACAACTTTTCATTGTTCAAAGAAAAATCAACCATTTGTCATATTCATGATGACTTCCTTGACAGTCACTTCTCCTGTACCTTTCACCCCTCATGAATTCCAGAACTCATCCGAACCAAAACACTTCAATCAGTAGTTAAAGAATTAATATAACATTATGCAATATAGGTAGTACAAGAACATGGTTTCTTTGTAATCAGTGGTTATCTTTTTAATCTAGATTACCCATTCTTCTATATTTACCGAATCACTCATTTCTAAAAATGGTCAAACACTGTCCTCCACCTGCTTTGGTATCTCTTGAACCTATACACCATTGCAAAGGAACTCCTATTACAAAAAACTTTGGAATGAATACAATAGTATGAGGTAGAAAATCCAGTATGCATTTTTCTCCAATAGTTTTATCTAAAATCTTGGTGGGTTAACAAGCTACAACACATGCTGTATAAATTCACAAATAGCTTAGTTTGTCCGAGACATTTACACACAGTCTTATTGTTTCAACAAAAAGGGATGATAGTCTCAAATAATGAGATTCACTATTACCTTACTGTTAAGGACTATTTCATCTTCCCATATTCTTTGCTATTATTTCAGGAAGACCATAATATAAAACTTAAAGCACTTAAAAAGGTCTTAGCAGAAGAAAACCAAATTATTTCGCCCTTGATTTGGATTTTTTCTTATGACCAAGTACCTTGGGAGTATATGCCACCAGATTTCTTTAAAAGAATAAATGATGCAAACTCTTTTTTTCAGAGGAATCAAACTTATGCCTCTCTATCACATCACAGGAAGGCTGACTACACAAGATACCATCACTACCTTCCAAATACAAATGAATTTTCTCTGAACCTGGATAACTTTTCACAGCCCAGTATACTGTGTAACCACATACAGATTGATGATACATCACAACAACTCAACTGAACTTTATCATTATTTTAAGATTTCCAACCTTATTCAACCGACAACGAAGTCTAAAAGAAAGTAGCCGCGTTGATAAGAACTAGCTCAGAGGACCCTAACTTACCAGACATGAGGAGTTTCTGGGCCTAGTTCAATAACTTCACCCAATGATATGATAGTGATAACTCAAGCCACACGTCCATCAACCTTTAGTCGTGACAAATTTATTTTCACTTTATGTTAAGTGTGCTTTTACTTTGTGTCAAATTTGCTTTTACTTTATTTTATCGACCATAAAGTCTATGATAGGTTCATCAAAGTCCTTGTAATTATTAAAGTTAATTTGGCAACAAGTTCAAAAATTTATTCAATAATTTAAAAGTCTTTGAAGTCATAAATGTATTGTCATCCATTAGTGCCAAAAAGTCAAAGTTCATGAGTCTATAAAAAGACCTTTGTTTTCAGTTTGTAAGTATAACGAAGCAAGAAATAAAATTTATGTTTAATAATCATGTTTCTCTAAACTTCTCTTAGAATTCTCCTAACAACTCTAACTTTGAAAAGAATAGTATAGTTAAGATTCGATAAGGGAGGCAATCTCCAATCCTTGCAAAAGGCCAATATCACTTTTTATTCTAGAAAAGATCTTGATTAAGTTAGAATCGCCGTAAGTCCTGCCAAGGCAAGAAGGTCGTTAAGGCAACAAGTATGTGCCTAAGATTTGATTTAACTAGTACCTTCTGTAAAAAGATGCATGTCCAGGCTAGTGATGAGAGTATACCTTAAGGGTTGACCCAACTTCTCTCAACTTGGCTACATTAGTCCAAGAAAAAATTTGAGATAAATTATTTTACCGATAAGGTTAACAATAAATAATTCATCATTAGCTGCTTAAAAAGTTTGTTGGTATAGTTTCTAGCATTGGCTTGGCAAAATGGCTGGGTTTAAAATTGAGACAACAGCTCTTGTATCGAGAAGTCCTGACAATTCATGATCCAGTCAAGTAAGTTTAGATCTAAACCAGGAGATTTATCAACAATCGCTTTTAACTCTAAAAAAAATCTTATCTTTCTTTTTAGAGATTATACTAGTTATTATTATTAGAAACTTGACTGTCAATATTTTTTATATTAGACAGACCTTTTTTTTAATAATGAAAATCATTAAAAAAAAAACCTCAAAAAAAAGAGAAAATCCTCCCAACAATTGATTATCTTATTATTATATTATTTAATAAAAAAAATAAAAAAGTCATCAAAGATAATTTACCAAGATTTTTTTATTTTATTATTATTTTATTATCTAATATATAAGATAGAAAAGCCATTACGTGAAATGTGATCATTTTAGGCCATGTGATTGTCTTCATTTTTCAAGATAATTCAACTGTCTTGTTACGTTATTATTGTATTATTTCAAGATAAAAAAAAGAAAAAAAAAGATATCATGAAGGATCCATGTAGTTGAATAAATAAACCAGCCACGTGAACACAGCATCTTTTAAATTTATTTGATTATTTAAATAAAATAAAAAAATGATGTGACATGACCTTTAATTTTAGTATTATTTATTTCAATAAAAGGAGAAAAAAATAATCACAGCCGGAGCTTGATAAATAGAACTGCCTTATGTCACGTGAGATATCATTATAATTTATAGCAAATTAATTAATTTATTATTATCTTAATATCTAATATTTCATCATTAATATTTACAATAATTTATCACTATTTTTCATTAATATAAAACCTGTTTTATCAAAGCACCTTTATTATTTAGTAGTATCTTATAAAATGTATTTACTTTATGTTTAAAAATTTTAAAAATTGTTTAAAAAATCAAATCATTGGACAGAATTTTATCGGCCAAAATCCTATTCATAATTATTGTTTTACTTATGATTTATTCCATTACCATTTCATGGGCTAGAATCCTATTCATCATTTCATGAGCTTTAATATATTGGGCCAATTTTTATAGGCCATTATTTTAGTCATCATTTATTCTATTGTCATCATTATATTATTTTAAAATTAATAAGAATATGAATGTTTTAATTATTTTATTATAAATTATTTTTTATTTTACTTATTTCTTTATCTTATTATTATCATTCAAACTCGACTATCATAAAGAGATCATACATTATAAATATCAATCAATGATAAAAAAATTCACCTAATTTAATTATTTAATTATTGATATTTTCATTTGTTAATTACTTATCATTGTTTTTTTTATCAAATGTTAATATTATGACCATATTTGATCAAAATGGATTGTTGCATGCATTAAATTACATAATTAATATTTATTTTATTTTATAAATAAATATTGATCTATTTCATTAAGATCATTTGCATTATTTCATCATCTGATCTATTACCATTATCTGATTAACACGTGATGATCACAAATTGATCATGGTGAATTTATTTTTAAGATTTAATAATATTAACATGATTGAAATTATTTTCAAATTAATTCTTATGCTTAAAACTGTATTCCTATTTATTGGAAGTAAGAGTATTAAATTTTGATTATTTATGATTAATTTCATATTTAATCACATTTACAAACGCATATATAAGTCATAATTCTTATTTCTTTTATCTTTCAACTTTATTTTTGGCTTGATTATTCTATAATAAATTGACCATATATTACGTTAAGATTGAGTTTTATAGTGACTGATCTTCATCAATCTCGGAGATGTTGATCTACGATGCACATTAACCTACAATGCACGTGATCTATGATAGCTTTATGACAATCTGAGCAACTCGTTAGTTTGCTTATAAAATTAATTTTTTTTCAACTTCATAACGTTTAACTTATTAAATGCACTCATTACATGCATCAATAACATATCAATACTTTCATTATATAATTAAAAGATGACTATTTATGTCGTACGTTCATAATCAAAAGACAACTAAATATGTCACACATTTTATACTTATAAGACGTCTAAGCACGTCGTATACATATAATTAAAAAATGACTAAATATGTCACACATTTATCTTGATTAAGGTTGTATTAATATTTTAGTTCGTTTATCAATTGATTTCAATTCTTTGAACATTTGTGCAAAAGCTGCTAGACAAACGCAAAACTCATGCCTCTTCTAAGGCCAATAAAGTTTCATTCCAGCAACATGAGTAAACTTTTAAGGATCCCAATAATGTTTATAATCAAAAAGTCACAACACCCTAAGTACCATATAACCAACAACTTTACCCACAAGTCACTGACTGGGTCTCAATAATGTAGCGAAAGCTCAATGCACAAGCCTAACAATTGAGGCAATTCTTTAAAGCCTTCCATAGCAACAAAACTACCTATAAGTTTTAAAATTAAATGAGGAGCTACGAATATAACTGGTGCATCATTGCGAGTCCTCTGAAAGCATCAACATTTTGTATAATGATGATCCAAATCTACAACAACATATACCACTTCCAGTGATACCATTATAAACAATTCAACTAGATTAACCAGTAAGACATCAAAGTCCGAACTTGTAGGCAACACAACAACCTCATCTTCGCTCCACCATAAGTCATAGACTAGATCTCAACAAATCAATAGAAGATACACAAACCCAACAAGATGGAGTAATTCTCTAAAGCCTTCACATAGTAGCAGAATTACCTTCAAGAGGTTCTCAAACAAAATGAGGAGTTACGAGTTTGATTGGGGTGTTACGAGTTTCTAGATAGCGTCAATATCCTTCATAATGATAATCTAACCCTGCATTCATATATGCCACCTTCAACGATGCCTTCACAAGCAGTTCCACTAGTAAAACATTAAAGTCAAAACTTATAAGCAACACAATAACCTCTAGTTTGCTTCTCTATAAATTCACCAGTGCATAAACATCACCACAAGTTTCCCATCTACTATTGTACCAACTTTTTCTGCTACATCAATTGCTAAGCCATTTCTCACAGTTTGCTTACCAGAATGAGCAGTAATAGCTCGTATGCAAGAGATATTTGATAAGCAACTACAGAGTAACTAGCTTCATAGTCCTATTGCCTATCACTATTTCAATACTTGGAAACTACAAAAGTCTTATTTGATAAAGGAGATTGAAAGAAGCCACCTAACTTTCACATGCCATACATTAGAAATTTTTAAGAAAATGTTGAATCAGTAAGTTACAACCTGCTCCAAAACCAATCAAGTCCTTCAGTAGCTTCTATAAGTTGTTCGTAGCTACTTTAAAATAACTCACCAATAGCAAATAAATATATTCGACTTGGGTACTGTGCAACAAGGAGCCAAGAAACATTGAAAGTCTACATAAAGTGTTTCAGATAGATGTATATGCAAATAAAAAACCTTGATGATGCCATTCCTTTAATTGCATTCTTCAAAGAACTACTGCCAAACACTCATATTCATGAGGATCTTTTGCGACAACCTTCTAGAAGCATAGAGGAGTCATTTCACAATTTAGAGTCTTTCATACGCATGGAGAAAAAATAACTAAACAGAAGTTACAAAATGACTATGAAGACTGTCACATAATCTATTCTATTTAAAATTCAAGAGCACCAGCCTAATACCAGAACAGATTACAAATATAAGGTATCATCTCCCCGTTTACCCAAATGTCACAGAAAGAGATCAAGTTTCAGTATTCCTCAAACACTTGAGCTTCCCCCCCTTAATACTCTAGTTAAAAAAAAATTTAAATTAAGCAGATAGGACTATTTTGTGACCCACCACCAATAAGAAGCTGATCGATTAGCGAGACAGAATTAAAAAATGCTTATATCACAATAACAATGAGCATAATGACAATGTTTGTATCAATTTCATTACTTTAACAACTACCTGGTTTTAGTGGCTCTATAGAGCTAAATTGGATTAGCCTAGATTAAGACCGTCTAACTTGCTCGTGTACTTGCTCGTGTACTTGCTAGGCTGGCTGGTGCAAGCTCTCTGAGTTAACCATATTTCTAGCAGAATTATAGCTAAAAATATGTTCAGTTTGGCTTTATTGGACAAGGGATTTTATAGACTCAACTCTTTCAGGTCGCTTTAGAATATTAACCAAACCATATTGTAGGTCAACTTGACTGTAGTTTTGGTGTCTACCATGCTTCTAGAGTTTTGCGTTAGGTTGGCCTTAAAGAAGAGCTATGAGGTCAAATTGATTATAGCTCATAGTCTCTAGGATTTTTAAAATGCTTTTACTGATGTTTTGATTATCTTCAATCAATGGTCTAAAAATGGCAACCATCCGATTGGTGAGCATAGTGCCTAATTATTGGTTCTTTAAAGTAATTTTAGGAACCACCTCCTGAATTTCGATTGTGGAGAATGGCTTTATTGGCGGTAGGGTATTTATGAAGATATCATCATTTTTTCAATTGAAAGAGTCTTCAAGATCATGACCATCACTTATTTACACGATGCGTTGCATTTATCGAATCTCTAGTAGGAATGTTGGTATGAGTGGTCATCGACTCTTCACCCTTTTTTGTTGCATTAAAAGTTTTAACAAAAGGTTTTTTTTAGTTCCCGTAACTTTCGAATTCTTCGTCATACTTCTAGTTATTACTGGCATACAAAGAGTAGTCCCACTGAGAATGCTAAAAAGATGTTCGCGAATAAAAAGTGATTAGATCTATGTATGTCCAGTGTCCTGCTAAAACTATTAATTACCATAAATTCTTGAAGAACTGAGGTTAGTTTTTATCGATTAATAAGCCCATTTTCAAATTAATTAGTTTGGGTATTTCAGTTTAATCCCATATGAAATAATCCTTATATTATCTTAATAGTGCCACTAATTTAGTCTCAAATACTGACCTAGTTAGGCATTAATTCAAATCAGCCTAGGTATTTTTGTAGTTTCTAAATTGATTTCGCAAAGTTAGCTTTGAGTTTAAGGATTTTAATAATCCAACTTTGCTAGGGCTAGTTTTATTTCTCCCAAATCATGGCTGATTTAAGGGTCTTGAGACTCAACCTTTTATATACTTTTCAGTTGAAACTGATAAGTAAAATTTCTTTTCTCTATTCATCTGAAAAAATAGAGCAAGGGTTAACCTGTTTTAAAAGTTGTTGGCCGAGTTAATTATTCTCTTAGCACCTAGTGGGCTTCACTGATTAGAGGATTAGTTGTGTGCCTAGTAAATTATCCATTAGCATTCTTGTTAAGGATGGTAGTCCTGACTGATAGGTCATACAGTGAGGCTGATGCCGCTTGCTTATTTCTTACAAAGGGTTTTAAATTGATATAGATAATTTCAATATACCTATTTGGTTGCCATTTGAAAATTATTTGATGCATGCTAAATGAAAAAGTTTTGTTGGAGTGGATCCAAACCCCTCATAACAAGATGTTGTAGTCATTTAGCATACTGACTATATAAAAAAGTTCTGCTATTTTCCAATGGCCAATTTTATCTTGATCGATGTGAACTCATTAGCAGAAGTTTCTTATCCTGCAAAATTAGTCATGATTACTTTTGATGGCTCTAATTCATCTTTGGATGTTCCTAATTTCTTCAATATTCGCAAAGGTAAAATGTTTAAATCTAATCTATTTTTAGTGAAGATCCTCTTACAAGAAACTTCATTGAGTTCGACCTTGACAAAAAATGGCCAAATATGTTGGGTAATGTCATTAGAACATTGAAAAAGGGTTAGTAATACTAATTCTTAAGGATCAACACTTGTGGTATTACATACCTCAACCCAATCACTGTCTAGAATGGAAGCATGTCCAGGCTTGAGTTGAAAGGACTCTAGTAACATTTTCAACATGTTGATGGCTTCTTTAAAAGCATCTTCCTACTTAATTGCCTTTAGATCGGCTTTATCAATGTTGATGGGTACCTAAACCTTCTTTGGTATGGATGAGAAAAGAAAATTTTAGCCATCTTGGGTCGGCTTTATTTGTAGTTGACTATTTGTTTCTCCATTGCCATAAATTTTTTTGTTCAAGTTGTCTATCTTAGCCATGTTCTTGTTAATGTCTTGGCCCTTCTCACCATAATGCTGGATGGTTTTTTCAAGCATCTCAATTAATCAGGCCTTTGCATATGCCTTTTATGAGTCTTAGTTAGCTTGAGGGTGTATTTATAATTTTAATAACTCCCTAGTCGATCAAATACACTATTTTTCAAAATATTATGTTTCCATTAGTCAATTTGCCCAGGCTTAAATGTTCTCTAACGTTAGCCCTAAGGCGTAAACTTTGTGATGGATGGTTTTTTTTACTATCATTGACTTTTGCAAAAGTTATTTGGTATTGTGGGCAGACTAAACATACTTTTTTAGTAATTAACTCTTCACAAAGAGTCGGCTCTTCTACGATGATGCTCTTCTTTTGAAAGGTAATATTATTTCCTATGTGAATCTTTATCTTTGGCTTATTAGGGGTTCATATTTAAGCCGATGAATTTTCTTTCAGTACTTTTCTCTTAGTAGAAGGTATTATTACATTTGTACCTGTAGTGGAAAATGGGTCGATTTTAATCGAAAGAGTTTTACCCTTGGAATTATATCATAGCTGACTTTCAGTGATAAGCCACTGAATTTCATTTCTAAACACAATACAATTATTTGTATTGTGTTTCTAAGAGTTGTGCCACTTGCTATAATCTTTCCCAACTATTTGTTTGAGTGGTAGGATGGTATGCCCTTCAGAGAGCTTGATTTGTTTATCTGTTAAAAGCTAATCAAATATTTCATCGACTTTACTCAAGCCAAATGAATATTCCTTAGCCATTTGAGTATTCTTGCCAAATTTCTTCTTCTTCTTATTTGGAGTTGGCTTTTTTAGGACAGAACTCTCATATGAAGCTTCTTTCATTACCTCGTTAGGTAGACTTCCTTATCCAAATCATCATAATTGCTTTTCAACTCTATCTAGATAGTAGCCATGTTAAGCTAATCATTGTAGTTTGTAATTTTAGAGGACACCCTCTTTTACTCTTTCTCCATTAAAAGCATTTTATAATTGGTCATTCTAGTGTCCAATTCATATAAATCCTTGAATTGGTGTCCCTTAAAGTGTTCTTTAATTGCGAAGGACATACCCCTATCAACCCTTAATGATTTAGGTTTGGCATCACATCCTGAGCTTCTTAAAACTTGCTATGTATTTGGATACCTATTTTTGGGAATTTATATCACTTTAGCCAAGTCCATTAAGGTAACCTCTTAAAGGGGTTTATAAAATTTGGCATGAAACTTGTCCTTTATTTGCTCCTAGCTAGCAATCGGCTATGGTACCAAATTTGTGTACTAGGTGAAGGTAGCCTTTGTTATAGAGTTTTTGAACAATTTTAACTTCTATAAAAGAAAAGAGCTGACTTCCCCACATTGCTGAGTTAATCTTGAGATATGCTTTAAGGTCATGATATTGTCTTATCTTGAGAATAAAAATAATATCCCTTCGAAAAGAGGAAGAACAAATCTACGCTACGAGGGTATGTCTTCTTATAAGACAATCTAGCCATCAGATTAAGATTAACCCCTATATTTTGTAGGGCTTCAGCCAACATATTCTTATCAATTTCATTGCTTTGATAGCTAATTGGTTTTGTGGCTCTATAAAGCCAAATTGGATTGGCCTAGAATGAGTCTGGTCAACTTGCTCGTGTACTTGATAGGCTGGCTGGTGCAAGCTCTTTGAGTTAACTATATTTCCAATAGAATCATAGCTAAAAATATGTTCTGTTTGGCTTTATTGGACAAGGGATTTTATAGATTCAACTCTCTCAGGTCACTTTAGAATATTAACTAAACCATGTTGTAGGTCAGCTTGACTATACTTTTGGTGTCGACCGAGCTCTAAGAGTTTTGTGTTAGATCGGCTTGAAGAAAAGCCATGAGGTCAAATTGATTATGCCTTATGGTCCTAAGGATCTTTAAAATGCTTCTACTGATGTTTTGATTATCTTCAATCAATGGTCTAAAAACTACAACCATTCGATTGGTGAGCATATTGCACAATTGTTAGTTCTCTAGAGTAATTTTAGGAACCACTTCCTGAATTTTGATTATGGAGAATGACCTTATTGGTTGCAAGGTATTTCTTAAGATATCATCATTTTGTCAATTGAAAGAGTCTTCAAGATCGTGACCATCACTTATTTTACACGATGAGTTGCATTTATTTGTTCTCTAGTAGGAGTATTAGTATGAGTGGTCATCGACTCTTCACTTTTTTTGTTGTATTAAAAGTTTCAATAAAAGGTTTTTTTTTGTTCTAGTAACTTTTGGATTCTTCGTCATACTTTTAGTTTTTACTAGCATACAAAGAGTAGTCCTACTGAGAATGCCAAAAAGATATTCATGAATAAAAAGTGACTGGATCTATGTATGTCTAGTGTACTACTAGAACTATAAATTATCATAAATTCTTGAAAACTTGAGGTTAGGTTTTGTTAAATAAGGCAAAGCTGAATTTGGATTACAGTGAGTGAGACATAGAATAAACCTAGGTTGTAAAATAGCTAGTAAATTTTAGAGCTTGGGCTACTTCTCGGAGAAAAACAACCGAAACTTAGCAATTGGGCTATGAAAATCAACAAGTAAAGATGAAATCTTAGGTTGAAAATTAGAGCGAAAATAAAACTAAATTGAGATATAAAAGTTGAAATATGTGAATGATAATTTTATAATTATTTATATAGCTTTTATATAGGTTCAAGAAACCTTAATCCTAATTCTAAAAAGATAAAGAATTCTAATTTAATGAAACTTTTTATACTAATAGGCACCTAATATGAGCCTAATTCCCAATTGAACCTAAACTAATAAAAAAAAACACTCAAAGAAGCATATTATATAAAGTTTTGAGTTGACGTCAACAATACCATATAAAAGTTGAGCTTTTACAAGATTTGATTAGAATTTTGGGCTGAGACGTGATTTGCTTTTTAGCGGTGTCTTTTGACCCCCCATCACTTGTTTGATATAGGTAGTAGAGTTCCATCCTTAGTCTCAATTATATTAGATGTATTCATTATCTACGCGGTTTCACAAAATTTCAAAAAACGTGAATAAATGATAGTAACTTATGCATAGATCACAAATATATATATATATATATATATATATATATAATAGCAACTACTCTATACAAGCAGTCACTTAAAGAAACATTTATAATTAACTTTCGCCATAAGGGTAATTATAGCTTGTTTCATATTTGGTTTATTTTGTGTTGAAACTAATGCCAAAGCCAAAATTTCAATATCCATCACTTTAATTCATTAAATGTACAGTTTCTGCAAAAATATTAATAAAAATGATAGAAACCATGGAATATGACTCAGTTCTACGAAAATATTACAACTAGCAATCAATATAATAAGAGGTATGTAAGAAGTCTATGAACAAAGACAAGAGACGTCTCTAGATTTTTCTTCCTAAAAGAAAAAAGCAAAAAGTAAATCTTAAGGTGACATATTTATATAAAATTCAAAATTTGTGACCGTTTTCTTTTGAATTTAGGCCTTTCAAAGCTCAAAGTCTTCAGTTCAAAATAAGACGCAAAGACTTTGGCTCACAAGATCCAAAAACTATTTTAGTCCATAAAGATCCAAAATGAAGATGCCGGTGTAGTATTAATTCTCAAATCACGAACACTCTCTTCGAACTGATCAGAACAATAATCATAACTTAGCTACTTTATTTGGTTAAATTCCAAGAAAAAATTATTGATACTCTCTTCAAGTTAGTTAGAAGTCAGAACTTAATTACCCTTTTCGGTCAAATTAACAATCCATTGATCTGATCAGAATAATTATCGTAATTTGGCTACCCTGTTTGGTTAAAATCAAAATTAAGGAATAGTAGTTGCTTTTATTGAGCATGAGTCAAAATCGATCACCATAAACATCAAAGATAAGTCTTAAACGAACTTAACTTACAAAAGTCCTAAAAAGACTTAACTTGCAAGAGTTGTAGACAAGATCAACCTTATCACGGAAAGATCCCTAGAATCATGGTACAAATCATAACAAGACAAGAAAGATCCAATGCAATTTAAGAAAAACTTTGATAGAGAAATTTTGAAAAGGAATGTCAATGAGACTTCTACATCAAAAAAGATTCCAAACGCTACAGGTTAAACATATAATCCCTACCCTATAAATGAGGGAAGAAATTAGCACATTAGATCAAGAGAATTTGAGGATTAATATAGTAATTCTTAGAATAAAAAAATATTAAGCTAGTGCTTGTTGTGAACCTTATTATCATTTACATAAAAATATAAGGTAGACGCCAACTTTTTTATTACTTATGTGAAAATATAAGGTAGATGCCAAAACACATAATACAAAGCCATCTTATTCTTTTTTTTTTTCTCTCTACTTACTCTCTTACTTTTTTTTTCGTTTTTACTAACTTAAACATCAAAGTGTCTACGTCTAAAAAACTTTCGACGTTGCCTTACATTTTCTTATGTGCATGATTTTCATCGGACATGACTTTTATTAGAAAAAATGAGGTCCAATTTGATTCAATTTTGATCTAACTCTTGACATTTAAACCAAACTTTTTAATAAAAAATAAATTTAACTCGTTAATTCATAACACAACTCATTGAGGTCTAAGTCTCACCATAAACCATACGATCTATTCAAGATTATTGTGTTTTTCTTGATTAGCCATTGAATATAGATCCTAATGTAAACTTCTCTAATATATTACTACTTAAACTGGTTAATAGCAAAATTACAGGAAATACCATTCACTATGTTATTCGAACTTTTAAGTCTGTAAACTTAGGCCGTGTTATTTTTAATATTACTTACTTTTTTATATAAAAAATATCAACAAAAAAAAAATCTTCTGACATTATAATTTTAATGTAAAGTTTTTAATTTTTAAGGGCAAATAATCTTTATAATTAAAAAAAGGTAATTTGATAATTTTATCTTAATATTTGGACTTAAATACAACTTTATTTCAATTAGATCTAAAATACTCAATTTTATTTTAATTCTTTATTTTTTACAATCTATTTAATTAAAAAAAAATTATTTTTAATAATTATTTATTTTTTTACTCTTATTATTAACAAACTTATAAAAATATAAAAATAAACACGTGTTGCATATATAATTATTTATTTTAAATACGTATCAATATGTAATTAAGTGTTAATATACCGACAAAAGATGAGCTTTTACAAGATTGGGCTAAGACATGATTTGCTTTCAGCAGTCTCCTTCGACCTCCAATCACTTGTTTGATATGGGTACAAGAGTTCCATCCCTAACTCCTATTAGCGGTTTCACAGAATTTCAAGGGACGTAAACAGATGATACTAACACATGCATGGGTCGATCACAAATATATATAATAGCAACCTACTCTATACTAACAGTCGCTTAAAGAAGCATTTATAATTAACTTTCACCGTAAGGGCGGCTATAGCCCTTTTCATATTTGGTTGATTCTGCGTTGAAACTAATGCCAAAGCCAAATTTTCTTTGAATTCATTAAACGTACAGTTTCTGCAAAATAAATAAATAATAATAATTATGGAAAAAAAATAGAAACAATAGAATATGACACAGTTTTACGAAAATATTCCAACCAACAATGAATATAATAAGGAGTACGTAAGAGACTATGAAACAAAGACAAGAGTCGTCTCTAAATTTTTCTTTCAAAAAACAAAAAAAAGAAAAAAGGAAAAAAGAAGAAACCAAGTCTTTTCCGGAAGAGCTAATTGAATTGTTAAAATTGCTAAATTGCCAACAGATTATTGAATATAAGACCTTATATATATATATAGAGCACTCTAGAGCAGATATGATTACGTTAGCACCAAGAAATGGAAGGGAGATTTGAGAGTAAAAGAGGATGGAGGGTCTTTCTCATGTTAATTTGTGTATTTATGATACTGAATGCAGATATCTCGGGGGCACAGACTGCATCCCAGTGCAAACAGGAGAGGAGGATATTGGTAAATGCTTGCAAGTCTGTGATAACGCGAAAGCCTCCAAGCGCGTATTGTTGCGAAAGAATAAGGGTTACGGATGTCGACTGCGTTTGCTCAATTATCACACCGCAACTGGCAGCATTAATTGATGTCAATTATGCTATTAAGGTCGTTGAAAGCTGTGGACGACAAGTCCCTCGCCATTTTAAGTGTGGAAGTAAGCCCTTTATTTTCTCTCACTCTGCCTCAATCTAACTACTTATTTATCGGTATATAAAGTATACTAACTGATTCATAACTACTGCTCTTTAACAGGTATCACAACACCATGACCAGTATGGGGAAGATCATGCTTATATATGAACTATCATATGAACAACGACTAAATAAAGTTTGTGATTCAAGAGTCACTAGTGACTCACTACTAGTCTATCTTTGAGAGAAAGGGTGGCAGAGAGGTTGTATTTTATGATATAAATAAAACACAGAAGCTTTTGGTGTATGCTTTTCTAAACTATGATCTATAATAATATAAAAATTGGAAATGTTTGAAGATATGCTTTCATAAATTTGCCCATTTCCAGAGCTTTATGATTGTAATTTTTCCAGTAATATTTTATTCTACATGGACAAGGGGATTCTTAGTTCTTACATTATAATTGATTTAATTGGTATAATTTTTCGAAATAGTACAAAAGGTTTAAGTTTAAAGTCTTCCTCACATTAAAAGGGACGTCAAGCATCACGCACTCATGAATAAAAAGTACAAAAATTTATAAACATTTTTTTGATATTATATTATGTATACATTTTATTTAGTGTAACATTCAATATAATTAAAATTTTTAAATAAAATAAATACCTAAGAATTTATTAATTTACTATATATCTAAAATGTTAAAACGAAGATATGTTAGATTTTCAAATGTAAAATATATGTATTTTTTAATATTAAATACATAATAAAATGTAGAAAAAAATTATGTAACATATAACATCGATAAATTAATAACCTCGATTTAATAATATTTTTAATTAATTTTGACTTGTGGCCAATGTACTAAATTAATAATTTGATAAATTTATAAGATATTACATTATAAGGAAAAAAACCATTGTAATTTCATATAGGACATTTACTATATAAATTATTATACAACTAAATTTATATAATATGTCTAAGAGGTCTTCATAAATATGTATTATCATTATTATTATTTTAAATTGATGTCAACTTGAATCTTCTCTGTAACTTTTCTTAATGCAAAAAATATCTATTGTAACATTCTCATATTGCAATAAGAAGCTATTCAATTTTACTGTTGCCTTAACTACTTCTTTGCATAAGATAGCCACTATATTAAAACTATAATATTCAACAAGTAAAATAGATAAATCTAATTTATATATAATAAAAAAATTGATTCAAATTAATTTGCTTCATTACAATAAAAGAATATCAGATACAATATTTAGAAAAAGAAATATCTTCATAATTAATAATTTATTATAATCAATTAACTAGTATTTATTTAATTAATATATTTTTCTTAATCTAAGAGTATTAATTTACCGAAATTCTACTATACATAGCTTAGTGCCACTTTACTTTATAGCTTGTGGCTTAATGATACTTTATAAGAGTCATACTTGGATTAATTTAGATTATTCATCAAAATGTAAAATCGCGGCCCTTTTATCTTATCTAAGTGATTGGCATAAAAATGTGTACCAGACATGAAATTACCAAAAATAATTTAGTTATATAATTATTCAAATATCCATTAAGGGTATATTTATAAATATACAAAATTGATAAGCTCCCTCTCTAACTATAAAAAAAAAAGGGTCTAAGAAGCCTAATAGATGGGATCTAATTCATTTGACATAAATGACTTATTCTTTTTCAGCTCAATTTTTTTTTAAAATCATGAATCTCTAAAAATATTAATTCATCTTAAAATTTATTGATCAATAAAGCTTTAAGAACCTTTGACTGAGAATCCTTAGCTATTGATAGGATGATTCATAATCTCAAGTAAAAGTTAGTATGATTATAATTCATTATACCATTAACTGTTCGTCATCTTCAAAATTTGATAGTATTAGCCATTCATTTGCCAATCTTGATTAAAATAGTATAATTGAATTGTTTGGTTGGTTTCAATTAGGGACAAGTTACGATTTCCAAGAATTTACCATTCAATTCATGTTGCTTGATAAATACTTGCTTTTCTAATTCACGAGTTCACCATTTTCAAAGAGTCAATTATTTGATCTCATAGCTTTTTTGTGGATCAACTATCCTAGTGATACTTCAATATTGTTTTAATATTGTTTTTGCAATCATTCAATTCAGTTTTGATGTTTGTTCCCTTGAAAATCATCAATTGATATTTTATTGTTTGGGAAAACTTGTTCATATAATTCGATGATTGTCTCAGCTCATGATCATCATTTTATTGATATTCTTATGTCTTACTTAATAATCATGATCTAAAAATATGATGATCAAAGCAAAATCACACGATCAGATCTGGTTTTAATTTGTAACCATGATCTGATCTCTTGATAAAAAAAAAAATGGACGTTCAGATCAATTTCTAATTCATAATCATAATCTGATCAGATCCGTACGATCGGACCTATAATCATCAATCGTTGATGCTTTAAATCTTGCTATATAACATGGCCATAATCCTACGGCCGTGATCATTATTTGCTAATCACATGGCTCATAATCAATTATGGTACGGCTTGATCATTTTATTTGTTATTAATTAACGGTCATGATCTTTTTAAAAAAAATCATAAAAAGTGATTTGTTTTGATTCATTTATCTCACTATTTATTATTTAATAAAAAAAAAAAGGAGTTATCAATGATGATTTGACATAATTCTTTTATTTTATTATCTAATATAAGAAAGGAGAAGACATCACGTGAAATGTGATAATCTTTTTCAGGATAATTTAATTATCTCATTATTTTATTATTTAATCAGAAAAGCAAAAGTCATCAAAAGATAATTTGACACGGCTCTTTTATTTTATTATTATTTCATTATCTAATATAGGAAATAGAGAAGTCATGATGTGAAATGTGATTACTTTAGACCAATCGTCTTCATTTTCCAAGATAGTTCAACTGTCTTATTATGTTATTATTTCAAGATAAAAAATGAAAAAAAGGACATCTTATAGGACCCATGTAGTTGAATAATTAAACCATTTTAGGCCACGTGAATACAGTATTTATTTGATTATTTTATTATTTAAATAAAAATGATGTGACATGACCTTTAATTTTATTATTATTTTATTTTAATAAAACAAAAAAAGAGAAAAGTAATCACACAGAGCCATGTGCTCGATAAATAGAACCGCCTTAGGTCACGTGAGCTATCATTATAATTTATAGCAAATTAATTATTAATCATCGATATTTACAATATTTTTTATTAATATAAAAACAGTCTTATCAAAGCACCATTATTATTTAATAGTATCTTATAAAAAAATATTTATTTTATATTTAAAAATTAATAAATTGTTTAAAAAATCAAACCATTAGACAAAATTTTATTGGCCAAAATCTTATACATAATTATTATTTTATTCATTATTTATTTCTTTATTATTTTATTACATAAAATTCTATTCATCGTTGAGCTTTAATACATTGGACTAATTTTTATAAGTTATTATTTTATTTATTATTATTTTTTAGTCATCTTCATATTATTTAAAAATTTATAAGAAAATGAATGCTTTAATTATTTTATTATAAATTATTTATTATTTTGATTATTTTTTTATTTTATTATTATAATTCATCTTTGACTATTAAGGAGATCATATATTATAATATCATGATAAAAAATTCACTTATATTTAATTATTTAAATATTAATATTTTTATTTATTAATTACTTATCATTATTTCTTTAATCAAATGTTAATATTATGGCCATATTTTATTGGAATGGATCATTGCATGCATTAAATCACACGATCAATATTTATTTCATTTGATAAATAAATATTGATTTACTTTATTAAGATTATTAATATAGATTATTTATTTCATAATCCGATCTAACACGTGATCACTACAAATTAATCATGGTCTATTACTATTATCTAGTTAACACGTGATCACTACAAATTAATCATGGTGAGTTTATTTTAAGATTTAACAATATTAACATGCATGAAATTATTTTCAAGTTAATTCTTATGCTTAAAATTATATTTCCATTTATTGGAAGTAAGGGTATTAAATCTTGATTATTTATGATTAATTTCATATTTAATCACATTTACAAACGTATATATAAGGCATAATTCTCATTTCTTTATCTCTCAACTTTATTTTTAACTTGATTATTCTATAATAAATTGACCATATATTACATCGAGATTGAGTTTTTATAGTGACCGATCTTCATTAATCTCGGAGATGCTGATCTACGATGCACACCAACCTACGGTGCACAACGATCTATGATAACTTTATGACAATTTGAGCAACTCATGGGTTTGCTTATAAAATTAATTTTTTTTAACTTCATAACATTTTATTTTTTAAATGCACTCATTACATGCATCATTAGCATACTAATACTGTCAGTACATAATTAAAAGACGATTAATTATGTCATACATTCATGATTAAAAGACGACTAATTATGTTGCACATTCATGATCAAAAGGAGACTAAATATGTCACACATTTTATACTTATAAGATGTTTAAGCACGTTGCATACTTATAATTAAAAATTGACTCAATATGTCATACATTCATCTTGATTAAGGTTGTATTAACATCTCAGTTTATTTATCACCTCTTTTCAATTCTTTGAACATTTGTGCAAAAGATGCTGGACAAATGCCAAACTTATGCCTCTTCTAAGGCCAATGAAGTCTCATTCTAACAACATGATCAAACTTTTATGGACCCTAGTAATGTTTATAATCGATAAGTCATAACACCCCCAAGCACTATACAACCAACAACTTCACCACAAGTCATTGACTGGGTTTCAACAATGCAGTAAAAGCTCGATGCACACGCCTAACAACTAAAGCAATTCTCTAAAGCCTTTCCATAGCAAAAAAGCTATTTACAAGTTCTAAAATTAAATGTGGAGCTACGAATCTGACTGGTGCAACATTACGAGTCTCCTGAAAGTGTCAACATTCTACATAATGATGATCCAAATCTATAACAACATATACCACTTCTAGTGATACCCCTACAAACAATTCAGCCAGTTCAACCAATAAGACATCAAAGTCCGAACTTGTAGGCAACACAACAACCTCAACTTTGCTTCACCATAAATCATAGATTAGATCTCAACAAATCAATAGAAGATATACAAACCTAACAAAATGGAGTAATTCTCTAAAGCCTTCACACAGTAGCAGAATTACCTGCAAGAGATTCTCAAACCAAATGAGGAGCTGCGAGTTCGATTGACGCAATAACTCGAGTTTCTAGCTAGCATCAATATCCTTTATAATGATTATCTAACCCTGTATCCATATGTGCCACCTCCAATGATGCCTTCACAAGCAGTTCCACTAGTAAGACATCAAAGTCTGAACTTATAAGCATCACAACAACCTCTAATTTGCTTCTCTATAATTTCACCAATGCACAATACATCACCACAAGTTCTCCCAGCTACTATTGTACCAATTATTCATGCTACACCAATTGCTAAGCCATCTCCCACAGTTTGTTTATCAGAAGGAGCATTAACAGCTCACATACAAGAGATATTTGACAAGCGACTGCAGAGCCACTAGCTTTATACTCATGATGCCTATCACTCTTTCAATACTTGGAAACTACAAAGAATCTCCATTCATAGAGGAGATTGAAAGAAGCCACCCAACTTCTATATGCCATACTTTAGAATATTTTAAGAAAACACCAAATTAATTAGTCATAACCTACCCCAAGACTAATTAAGTCCTTCAGTAGCTTTTGTAAGTTGTTCGTAGCCACTTCTAAACAACTCACCAATAGTAGATAAATGTATTCAACTTGGTTACCATGAAACAAGGAGCCAATAAACATTGAAAGATAATGTAAAGTGTTTCAGAGAGATGTACATGCAAATAAAGAACCTTAATGATGCCCCTCCTCTAATTGCATTCTTTAAAGGACTGCTGTCGGACACTCATATTTATGAGGATCTTCTGCAATAACCTTCTAAAAGCATAGAGGAGTCTTTTCACTGTATAGAGTCTTTCATATGCATGGAGAAAAAATAACTAAGCAAAAGTCGCAGAATGACTATGAAGACTATTACTTAATCTATTCTTTTTAAAATTTAAGAACATCAGCCTAATACCAGAACAGATTACAAAAATAGGGCATCATCTCCCTATTCACCCAGATGCCATAAAAAGAATCAAGTTTTAATATTCCTCAAACACTTGAGCTACCCCTTCAACAATTTAGTAAAAAAAGATTTAGATTAAGCACAGATGACTATTTCGTAACCCGTCACCAATAAGAACTCCGATCGATCAGCAAGATAGAACTAAAAAATGCTTATATCATAATAACCATGAGCCCAACATAAGTGAATGTAGGACATTGAGAAGACAAATTGAAAAGTTGGCGAGTAAAGATGTTCTAGCCAAGTACATCCTAAAAAATGATACATCTCCTTAATTAGGAAGTCGCAACAATGTGTAATAAGGTAAACACGTTATGCATATATGGTAGGCTTGATAATAACAATGATGACCACTCAAGCAGCAACTATGAAGGAGATATTAATGAACACAATAGAAATACCATTGTAGAAAGAATGTCTAAAGCTTTTAGAGAAGTAGTGATGAAATAATATGCAAGTATCTCCTCAAAATAATTTTAAAGAAGTAGATGAAATTTTCCAACAACTAAATTTTTTTACCATCAGTGGTCGTCCAGATGGAAGCTTCACAAAAAACAAAAAGAAACACGAGGTCAAATTCTGCGAGTTGTCAAATCTTATGAGTTGAGAGTTATCAAATTATTGCAAGGTACTTGTTTATGCAAGCTTTTAAAAAATATTTATTAGTAAATTATGATATAAGCCATTTTCTTTATAAATATATCTTGAAAATAAAATTCTTGCAATTAAAATCTAGCAGTAAAACTGCAAGTCATATTCCAGCATAACATACTGGATGATTATAAAGATGACTAAACAAGTTTCATAATTAAAAGACAACTAATTATGTCGCACAAAAAGAGCCTAAAGATGACCAATTGTGTTGCACTCTTATAATAAAAGCCGACTGAGTATGTTGCGCCTTTGTAATCATAAGAAGACTGAGTATGTCGTATCCTTCATACTTATAATTAAAAGATGACTGAGCACGTTGCACAATTATATTTAAAATAAGACCAATTATGTTGTATATTCAAAATCTAAAAGGCAGTTAATTATATTGCATAGTTAAAATAAAAAGACAACTAGTTATGTTGCATCATTAAATTAAAAGATGACTAATTATGTCGCATAATTATATTAAAAGATGGTTAATTATGATTGCATATTCATGCTTATAAACCTAGCATTCATAGTCATAAGACGACTAATAGTGTCGCATATTCTGTCGCATATTTATAATCAAAATATGACTAATCATGCTGCATACTTATAATTAAAGGACGACTAAACAAATTACATAATTGTAAGAAGATAAATTATATGGCACATTTCACACTCTTAAGATGACTAATGATGTCACATATTCATAATTCAAATATGACTAATTTTTTTGAATGTTTATATTCAAAAGACGACTACCAATGTCGCATTCTTATAATTATGTCACATACCTAAAATAAAAAAGACGACTACTCTTATCACATGCTCATAACTCAAAGAGATTTCTGCATTGGTATTTGCATCAAATAAGATACAAGACTTTGCCAAATAGCAGTTTTAGCTAGTTTTAAGGGAATCCAATAAGAGAAAGAATCATAAGAAATAGAGAAAAACACAAATTATCAAAACTTGCAAGTTACTAAATCACATGAGTTATCAAATCTCGCGAGTTATCAAATAACTCAAGTTGTTAAATCTTGCAAATTGCCAAATCATGAAAGTTGTAAAATCACGTAAGCTATCAAAGCACTTAAATTATCAATATACGTGAATCATAAAAATCTTGCAAAAATGCACATCTATGCAAAGTTTTCAAATAAAATTTTTTTTGCTACACAAGATGCAAGCTATTCCCTTTTTAATCATATCTTGACAATAAATTCTTGTAGCTAAAAAAAGTAAAACAATAGAATTATAACTTACACTATAACATAACTCACTAAAAAATTAAAAGACGACTGAGTATGCCCTCATAATTAAAAGACAATTAAGTATATCGTACTCTTATAATTAAAAGACGACTAAATATGTCATATTATTATAGTCAAAAGGCAACCAAGCACATCACACACTTATTCCCCCCCCCCCCCAAAAAAAAAGGAGCCATAAATTGCTTACCTAAACTATTTGGCAATAACATGAGTAAATAAATCATAATTAGAGAGCAAAGATAACTTTACCTCATAAAGCTGAGTGCGAAGAGCAAATCTTGAATACATGATATCTAGAAAATGCAAAGACGCACGCGAGTTACCAAAGTACGTGAATTGCCAAATCTCATAAGTAGCTAAATCACACAAAATTGTCAAACCTTATAAGTTGCAAATTATCAACATCTCGCAAAATACCCATTTACACGAGCTTTCAAATAAAATGTTATTAGCAAATATTTTTTGCACAAGATGCAAACTGTTCTCTTGACAATAAAATTTTGAAAGTAAAATCAAACAATAAAATAGCAAATTATATTACAGCATAACTAGTTGCACAATTGAAAGAGAGCTAAATAAAGTTACACAATTAAATAACGTCTAATTTTGTGGCACACTCATAATTAGAAGACGACTAAGTATGTACAACATCATAATTAAAGGATGACTAATACGTAGCACCCTTATAATCAAAAGAAGACTAAGTATGTCACACCATCACGTTAAAAAGACGATTAGTCTTGTCACATAATCATAACTTAAAGACAATTAATCTTGTCACATACGTAGCACCCTTATAATCAAAAGAAGACTAAGTATATCATATCATCACATCAAAAAGATGATTAGTCCTATCACATAATCATAACTCAAAGACAATTTGACTTATCACATACACATAGTTCATAAAAAAAAAAAAAAAAAGATGACCAACTGTGTAGCGCATTCAAAGTGAAAAGACAAATACTTATCTCACACATTCAAAAGATGTCCAATTATGTCACACGATCAAAATTAAAAGATGACCAATCAGGTCGTATGATCAAAACCAAAGGATAATCAATCCTATTACACGATTGAAGCAAGAAGATGAATTAAATAAGTCCCACAACTAAAAGGGCAACTAAACAAGTTACACAATTAAAATAACATTTATACAAGTTGCATGATTGAATGATGACTAAATATATCACACACTCTTAAACAAAAGGTGACTAGTCTTGTCACATACTCAAAGCCAAAAAAATGACTAGTTATGTCGTGTATTCAGAATCGAAAGATATATGATTAAACATAGTGATTAAAAAAGTTGATCAAATTAACTACATACACATTTGAGAAGATGGTACATCATGTCGTACATTCAAGAAGATGAATCATCATATCACTAAATTCAACCCAAAAGTGATTAAATAAGTCGAGTAGACAAAAAAGCAAGTACTCGTATTAAACGGTTAAAAAAAGTGGAGTGAATCACTTATGACATATTTTCAATCTCAAATATAACAACTAACAAAAAAGCATTAGATTGTATTCATCCAATAATAAATAATACACAAAATATGCTTAGTATATATATTAAAGAAAAGCATATATCTCAATCTATACAAAAGAAGAAGAAGAAGAGAAGATAAAAATAAGGAAAAGGTTAGAAACACACTTTGAATACTTCCTTAAAAAAAAAAGGTTGCACATATGATTAACATTCAATATACATCTCAAAATATATCTTCACTAGGACAAGTATGAAATCATCTAAACACATTCTAAAGGCATACCCTAGAATACGTCTCAAAACAAACTAGTAAGTATAATATCCATAAAAGATCTTAAAACATGTTCAGCAATCAAAGTAAATATATACTCGCAAAGAGGAGTACTAGAAAATATAGAAGTAACAAAGTTTTGAAATTAAGAAGTACAAAAAGGGGAGACAAATGAAATATCTAAGAAGCATCTTTTAGTGGGATGACTTTAGCAGGAACATCTTTTCAAGCAGAACTTTTGCCCTTTCATTATTTTTTAAAATCCTAAAAAAGAAAACAAAAGATACTACATTGAATAACAATAATGAACAAACAAAATTGAAAGTTTAAAATAAATAAAGAGACTCACTAATTCCTCATGAGAAGATAATCTAGGAAGAAGAACATTGAGACCAACTTCTGATTGTTTAGAAGAATCATCACTACCATCAAACTGAGACTCGAAATATGAATTGTTCATCCAATCACAATCTAGATTATCATTAGTAAAAGCTAGTTGAGTCTGTAAATGAGACAAATGCAAAGTGCTAGTACTAGTTAACCTTCTTATGAGGAAACCCTTCAGCCAACGAGCCTAAACGCTCTTCTTATCAGAAAAAATTATAGCACAGTTGCGACTCTACAAGTTTTGATTTAACATCTGCTATCTCCTCTCAACTCATAGCGAGTTCATAATCATTGATAGTGAAATTAGCGAGTTACTTGAAAACTAAATCATTAACAAACTTTTTCTCATTAACTAAGGCTACAATATTTAACGAAAGCAGCAAATAACTCACTTCAGCTATATACCAAATCAACAGTTAAATTCTCAGCAATATCATTATTTTCCTTCAACAAAACATCATTGATCAATGTCAAGCTTAACAAATATGAGTTTAGATTCAAGCTCTAAAACTTTCCAATCTCTCTCATTTAATAAAGCATCCTTTTATCAGCAGCGAGTTAGATAGACGTAAGTTATGACTCAGGAAAAAATGACAAACAAACTAGTTCCCAAAAATGCAATGCTACAAGAACAAAGAAGGGCAAGTCTAGGAAGATGAACAAACTAGTCAAACCAAGCACACTCTAAAAAGTAGAAGACGATTAAAGAAGAAAAAAGAAAGAGAGAAGAAGATCATGCTAAATAAATTTTATTCTACTCTTTAAAACTTCTTGTAACATCAGAACCCTAAATCATTGTACTAAGCCTATTTCACAAATAATTTTGTGAAATAGACTATTTAAAAGGGGTGATAAGTGTAAGAGACAAAAAATTACCAAAAGGTAATTTAGTTATTTGATAAGCGAATTTCATACATTGTTTAGTACCCATTTTTATTCCAATATTTGCTCATTTTAAGTATTAAAATTATGGTCACTTATGTATGTTTTGCATGTTCTATCTAAGTAGAGTATAAAGCAGATCAAAGTTTGATGAAGAAAAGGGCAAAGAAGTCATTTCACAAGCCTCCAAGCCGCAGCCCCAAAGAAAAAGAAGAATCAAGTTCCAGGCTTTAGGGCCGCAGCCTCAAAAAAAAGAATCACTATGGATAACTACATCACATATTCAAGGGTGTGATGTAGCTCTACTTAGTACTACATTTTGATTTATTATGTGATTAATGACTATCTTGTGTTTATTCATTTACGATTTTTGTGAGCTTAATGCTTCTAGTTTGATTGAAAAATTGCTTAGAAGTTTTAAACTTATGGGTTATGTACTTGGGAGAGTTTAACCCATGTGTTGGTTTTAAAAAGCATAACTTTGAGTTTATTGAGTTAAGAGACCTATAGACTTACACTTAATGATGGTTTAATGCATGTATGTATAACAAGTTAGATAAAGATATCAACTTAGTTGTGTATACATATGATCTCATTTGACTCTCGGGAGAGATAATGAATTAATTATGAGTCCTTTATTAATGAATACATAAAATTAGTTGTTAGTCACTAATGATAAAGAATTAGGAACGGTAGAGTAAAATAAAGTCCCTAGAACCCATTACCATAGAACTCTCACATTTTTAATTTATTAAATTATTTAGTTTAAGCATCTTTAATTCTATAATTTAACTTAGTCTTTAATTTTGCCTACATAAAGTTAACTTATCAACACCGTAGTACATTAATTTAGGATGCCAATCCTCGTGGGAATGATACTCACTCATCATTTTATTACTTGATTATGATTTGTGCACTTGCGGTTACAATTTGTGTGTATATAAGTTCTCGAATAAGGTTTTGACACCGTTGTTGAGAATTGTGAATTTTTAATTGATGCTAATATTATGGATAAGCAACTTGATTTTAATTTAGGCATTTTATTTTTCTTTTGTTCTTTTTTAGTTGTGGTTGTATTATGGTTGTTTGAAGGTTTATGAGAAGAGCTCATAGCTTGAAACGTTTTCCTTTTGATTTGAAAGTTGAGCGCATTTTACGGAGGCTTAGGAGAGAAACGAGAGATCAAGCTCAAGCTATAGCCAACAACGGTAATAGTAACAAATAACTATGGGTATTGCGGGACTATTTTAAGCACATGGTTATTCCGGGATTCGGAGTCAAGCAATTCAAGCCAATAGTTATGAATTAAAGCTAATCTTTATCAATATAGTGCAACAAAATCAATATAAGGGATTGCAAGCAAAGACACAAATGTTCATCTTGTTATGTGTTTGGAGGTTTGTGATACTATTAAGATGAATGAAGTCACGAAGGATGCTATTCGCTTATGCTTATTCCCATTCTCTCTTATGGATAAGATAAGGGGATGGCTTTAATCTTTACAACCAGGAAGTATTACAACATGGAAAGAGCTTGCCCAAAATTTCCTCTTAAAACTCTTTTTAGCATCTAAGACTTCACAGCTTTATAGGGAGATAGCCTAATTTAGGCAATTGGATTTCGAACCTTTCTATAAAGCTTGGAAGTAATTCAAGGACCTTATCCAGAGGTGCACTAACATAGATACCAAGATTGGTTCCAAATACAAATCTTCTACACTAGACTAAATGGGTAAACAAGAACTATTGTAGATGCTGCGGGGAATGGTATGTTATTGTAAAAAATTACAGAAATAGCCCAAGCTTTGTTAGAGGAAATAACGTGTAACAATTACTAATGGCCTAATAAGAGGTTTATTGCAAAGAGGGCCATCAGAGTGCATGAAATTGACCCCATTATTGCTCTTTTAGCTCAAGTTTTGACTTTAGTGAATCAAATTTCTACACTAAATGCTAGAGAAGCTTTAATAAGTAAAGTGCCAATGATGGTAGTAAATATGTCTTACATCAATGAAGGGAGTGATCTAGAACAAATCCAATATGTCAACAACCTAAACTTCAACTACTGGAGTAGTAACTTGCCTACACATTATCATTTTGAATTTTGAAGTTATAAGAACTTCTCTCATGGTTATACAGGAAATGCCTTATAACCTCTATTTGGATTTAATCAACAAGTGGCTAAGAAGAAGCCTTCTTTGGATGATCTTTTAGGTACTTTCATCGTTGAGACAAGAGAGAGATTCAACAAGGATGAACCTCATTTGGATAATATTGAGATACATTGCAATCACATGAATGCTACATTAAAGTCATTAGAAGTGCAAGTTGGCTAACTTGCCCATACAATCAAAGATCAATCTTTTGGTAAATTCTCAAGTGACATGGAAACCAATTATAGATTACAGTGCCATCACCCTTAAGAGTGGTAAGGAAGTTGAAGCTCCAAAGAAAAATGTGATTGGGGGCAATGAAGAAGAAGTTGTTATTGAACAAGTTAAGGGGAATCACAAACCCAACTTTATTTTCTTCACAGATAACTCTCATATCATTACCCCACCATTGCCATACCCTCAAAAATTTTACAAAACGAAGTTAGATGCTCAATTCTCTAATGTCCTTGAAAATTTTTAAAAGATACACACCAAAATTCCCTTTATAGATGCCTTGGACAAAATGCCAAACTATATGAAGTTTATAAAAAAAAGTGATATTGAAGAAGAAAAAGTTTGAGGATTATGAAATGGTGAGGTTAATAGAGTAATGTAGTGCAATTATAAAAATAAGTTCCCTCAAAATATAAAGGATTCGAGTAGCTTCACCATCCCATGTACTATTGGAGAGTCCACTTTTGAGAAAGCTTTGTGTGACCTTAGAGCAAGCATCAATCCTATACCTCTATTTATCTTTAAAAAGTTGGGTCTTGGTGAGGTGAAGCCCACTATAATTTCTTTGCAAATGGCAGACAGATCTATAACTTATCCACGGGGTATCATTGAGGATGTGTTAGTTAAAATAGGCAAATTCATCATACAGGTAGACTTTGTGGTCCTTGATATGAAGAAAGATAAGAATGTTCTTATTATTCTTGGGTGACCACTTTGGGTAACTACCGAGAGAGTTCTCATTGATATGGAAAAGAGAGAGATGAAAATAAGGGTGCAAGATGAGGAGATCACAATCAAGATTTTTAAGGAGATTGACAATATGCATCCGGATGGTGGAACATGGCCCTCAAATGTGAAGGGGATAGCTCATGAGAAAGAAAAGATGCACCAAGAAAGGAAAACGATGAGGCATGGTAAGATCATGAGGGAAAATAAATTAAATACCAGCAACTGTGGTTTATTCTTTCGATCAAAACTAAAACTTTTTCTAGGGAAGCCTAAAACAAGAGAGTTTGGCTCATTCCTTGATGAACATCTTATGAAACTTTGGAAATCAAGGAAAGAGATTGACTAAGTTATTGAGCATACACCAAAGCACCAAAATAGAGTAGTGATTCATAGGTGACATGCCTCAAAAGTCTAGTGTGATCCCTTATGAATCCAGAAGACGTTAAGCCAAAAATATTAAATCAAACGCTTTTTGGGAGGGAACCCAAGTGAATTTCAATCTTAATTTTAATGTTTGTCTTTCTTTCTTGTAGTATATCAAAACAACAAGTCAGAACCTCATAAAAGCATGGAAAAAGAATTGGAAACAAAGCCAATAAAGTGCGGCCAAAGAGAGCTCACAAGTTAAAACAATCTCAAATGTGGTAGCAACTTGGAACTGCAGTCCTAACATTTGGAAAATGAGTTTTAAAAACCCAGGTTGTGGTATCGCAACCCCACTCATTCTACGCCACAATGCTATTTTTAAATGACTCCCTCATTACCTCTTAAGCCACTTTAAACACCCACTCACTTCCACTAATCATCTTTACACCTTCCAAACACAAAATTATCATCAAATTCTACCTCAAATATCATCAAACTTCATGGATTATCAAACTTTATATTTTAAGAAGTATACTCAAAGGGATTTAGGCACCAACTCAAGCCCCAATTTTAGCACTGCCACACTAAGCCATCGTCTACGTGGGAAGTTTTTTTTTACTCATTCTTATTTTTGCCATTGTGGACAATGTCAGCTTTAAGTTTGGGGGAGAAAAATACTATGCAATGTTCATTTTCCATGTAGATCATATTTACTCCTTACGATTTTTGTTTTTAGTTGTCTTGTTTTGCATGTATTTTTTCATGTCTTTCTTTCCATGTTGATCATCTTACGCGTTACAATTGTTGTTTTTAGCTGCCTTATTTTGTATGCATTTGTTTTTTATTTTCGTCTTTAGTTAGAGTTGGTTGAATGATTAGTAGTCAATGATATAAAATAGAAACATGATTTCAAATGTTACTTTCTTTTAGAAACAATGAATATTGTGATTGTTTACATGGAAATCTAAGATAAGTTCAGCTTCAGTTTGTGACTACTTGACCTTTTGAGCATATAGTTAGAATCATTTAGTTTTTATGCTTACTTAGAAGATGTTTATGCATAACAAGAATACTTAAGGTTTCAAAAACACGTTAGAACATGTTTGAGCATCACTCAAGGTGAAATCCTAAGACATGCGTAAATAAAGATATAATTTTAGGCCATCTTTGAACCGACTAAACCTTTCAAGCCAACTCTTGTATATTGTTACCTCTAGTCACTCCCATTGAGCCTAATAACCACTTGTCTTTGTTAATCATATTATTATATTAGCCTTTATTTTTATTATCCTTTATAATACCCATCACTTTATAGGCATAACACTCATTTCAGATAATTATGCGAACTCTTGAAAATGAAGGGGTGAATTAAAGAAGGGTTATAGTTTGGTTATGGATTTTAGTTGTTAATTATCGAAAAGCTTAAGTTTGGGGATATAGTGAATCTTATGTATCTATATCCCTAGTGTAGAAAAAAAAAAGAGAGAGAGAGAAAGAAAAATAATAAAATAGTAAGGAATCAAAGAAATAAGTTTAGGGGAAATCGAGTGAAAAGCAATTGTTCGGTTTGAGTAATCCCTATAGGAATGTGTGTTTATGGTGTGAGTTGAGTTGAAATTGATCCATTTTATCCTACCTTCACCTTAGCCATGCATTACAACCTAAATAAAGTCCTATTTGATATTTAATTATGTGTGTGATTACATTAGCGGAGAGTGATGCAAAAAACAAGCACATGGAGTATTATTTAAATAAAAACTTACAAAAGACCATTTCATTGTCTTGTGTGCATAAACTAATCTAAGTGCATGTGACTAATGATTTTAGCTATTTACACACATGCATATACATACACACATCAAGTAGGTCACTTGTGGGTTAGAATAAATGTTGGATTAATATGTTGAACGGTTATGATGTTTAAGTTTTCCTTGAGATTAGTAGTCATGTGAAATTTTTGAGACAATTTGTTATTCATTTGCCAACCCAGTGTTTAGTATATTCTTATAGTTTGTTATCATTTTAGCTTTTAATTGTCTCTCCTTGCTCAAAGACGAGTAAGTACTTAAGTTTACATAAATTTGATAAGCGAATTTCATACATTGTTTAGTACCCCCTTTTTATTCGATATTTGCTCATTATAAGTATTAAAAATATAAGCAGTTATGAATGTATTGATTGTTTTATAGGTTCTATCCAATTATAGGATAAAGGAGATCAAAGTTTGATGAAAAAAAAAGGTTAAGAAGTCATTTCACAAGCCTTCAAGCCATAGCCTCAGAGAAAAAGAAGAATTAACTTCTAGGCATTGGGTCCACAGCCTTAACTTTCTTAGGCCGTGGCCTTACTTGGCAAAACTTGGGGTCGCGGCCTCAAGTCATGAAAATGTGTGGCACTGCAGCGCCAACACATGCAATCTTGGTTTTTTTTTTTTACCCTAATTTTTCAAAGGTGTTTTTAGAATGACCTATAAATAAAATATCAAAGGCCTCATTTGACGGGGAGGAAAGCATGAAATAGAGAGAGACAACAGTGGTTTTTAGTGAAACAAACACATATAGAGCTTGGATTATGGAAGATCAATGAAGCTTGAAGGCTTCCAAGAACTTCTCCAACTAGTTCCCTATTTCTCTCTACCTCATTTACATTTGTTTCAAATTTGCATTTGTATTTTGTGTTGTTTGAATGTAATAACTCATGTGAATATTTGGATTATTGTAATTAAGTATTTCTCTATGAATAACTAGATTATATATTCTAGGGCTTGATGTAGCTATACTTAGTGCTATGTTTTGATTTATTATGTAATTTATGACTGTCTTCTATTTATTCATTTATACTTTTTATGAGCTTAATACTTCTAATTTGATTGAGAAATTGATTAGATGTTCTAAATGTATGGGTTATGTGCTTGGGAGAGTTTAACCCATGTATTAGTTTTAAAAAGCATAACTTTGAGTTTATTGAGTTGGGAGACTAATAGACTTAGGATAATCACTTAAGGGTGACGTAATGAATGTATGTATAACAAGTTAGATAGTGATAAGGGCGTAAAAGCACTAGTATGGTTTGTACCCAACTTTCATATTTTTCTCCTACTTATGAATATTTGGCTATTTAATTGTGTTTTTGATCATAATAGGTACGCGATGAAAAATGTGACATATAGGAACAATGAGGAGGCGAGTCAAACGTAAAATGAAGAAGTTACGTATAAATACGAGAGCGAGTGAACCATGGTTAGGCATTGTAGCACCCAGGTCAGTAGCTGGGTACCGCAGCGCCCATAACCCAGTGTCGCAGTGCCCAGTGAGGCTCCCCAAAGTCCTGTTTCCAGGTCTTGGCACTATAGTGGCAAGCCCCCAGCGCCGCGACACCTGCGTGACATATAAAATCCATTCTCAATTCTCTTATTTTGACTTGGATTCGAAGGTCTTCGCCCCTAGGGTTTTTCATAGCTATTAAACAAATATTTTAAGAGAAAAAAGAGAGACTTTAGAGAGGCAAAATCTTAGAAAAATATTTCACAACACAAAATCAAATATGAAAGTCAAAGACTGAAGAACCAAGATCAAGATGCAAGCTTTAAGTCAAAGAAGAGCGAGAAGCACATCAAGGAGTCACTTTGATTAGTTTTTCTACTTTCTTTATCATTATATTCTTGTTCTTGTTGATCTTTATGAACTTGATACATTCAATTGATTCATTCTATCTTATGTTTAATGCTTTCATTATACCTGATCAATATTCTGATTGATTAAGGAACCATGACAAACTTGATGGATGGATTCATGTGTTTAGCCTAGGATAGTTTGATGCATGATCATAGGGTAATAACTATGAGTTCCATCTAAGATAGACATGTACCTAGGTGGCATGTATGGTATACATTAGACTTGATCTTAATAAACTACATTATGGTTTGATTACTATAGACATATAGTTGATTATCAGAATGCGTAACATAGTCACTCGACTATCAACAAAGGCTTGTGATGAGATTAATGTCTAAACCAATAATTGGTATTAAAAGATCAACTAAACGGTTAATAAATCCAATAAAATGCTAGGGGATGAGTCAAAACCTTAGATTATCTTTATTTGTGAATCCTTCCATTTTCTTTTGTTTAATTTAATTGATAGAGTTAGATTAGTTAATTAAATTTCATTTTGTAAAAGTTAAGTAGGTACATTTTTTGTAGTAACCAGTATCCACGACTGGTAAGAATAAGTATTTATATATGTATATATATACGTATTTTATTTGTATGTTGGTGATACTTGATTTATATATTGTTATTAGTAGTGTTTGTATAGGTTAAGGTGATACTATTAGCATTGGGTTTAATTGCAAGACTTTAGATTTATTTTAGGGACCAAATTGTAATACTTTGAAAGTTTTTGGGGTAAATTCGTAAATACCAAAAATTAGCCACTTAGTATAAAAATACACTTTTAAAACCCTAATTCTCTCATTTTGGTCGAGCTATCTCTTTTAGAGAGAGAGAAGAGAGAAAAGAGGGGAGAGAAAGAGAAGAAGGAGAAGAAAAAGAAGAAGAAATTGGAATTTTGGATGTTAAGAGGTATATCATACCTATTTCTCAATTTATTGGTATTAATTATGTTAATTTCTTTAAGTTTTGATTTCTGAAAATATGTATAATTGAGTATTTGATGTGTATTTCGTATGATATTTTGAGAATTGATGATGATCTATAAGATAGCTTGATAAATCATGATAGATTGTAGAATTTCTGCTTGATAGTCTCTTGATCCAAGAATTTTATAAATTGTTGTGATTCGATTCTAATTTTGAATTTTGATTATATGAAATTATACATGTTTAAGATCATCTGAGACTTTGAATCGATTCAAAATTCCAGAAATTGAATTTGTTGTGAATTTACCAAAATGACCTTGAAATTCTGGCAATTTCCTATGTGAACAGTATGATACAGTGAAAAATAATTTTTGTCCTACTGAATGATCTTCAAAAATTACGAATTTGTGGAATATGATAATTTGATATGTATAATATGATATACTCGGAATTGAGAATTTAGATCAATGTGGTTGAAGTGTTATGATTTTCTAAAGTGTATCAGCTCATTGCAGTATTTGATTAATAGATTTTTAAAGCTATGGAATAAAATAGTTTTAAAATACTTTTGGCTGTGATTTGGAAGTGAAATATTTATCATGGACTGAGATATGTGTTAAGAGTAATTATGTGATAGTTTTATAATTTTTGAGTTAGTATATGATTTTATAAAATTGGGAGATTGAATACTGTTCAGTAAGTATCTTGATCCTGTTAGGTTAGTAGTTTGGATTCGATGGTGTGTATGGAATGGATTGTGTAGGAATTTTGATATAATATTCATATATAAGAAGGATATATGATCAAGAATAGTATATTCTGATTTTGGAGTAATTGGACATCATTTGATGTATTAGAAAAGTTTGTTAAGTGTAAGTGGTCAGAATGACAGGTTTTGAGAAACCAAGTATTTAGACCAATTTGATGTGATAAATGAATTGTGTATAATTTTGTAAGCTATTTAAAATATTTTGTGTGAATCGTGAGGCTTATGAAATGATTAATCTTCATTGATAGGTTAAGGAGATTTAAGCCTTATACTTGAAAATGCTAAGAGGTAAGTATACTAGACTTTTTACTAGAATCACAATAAACATAATAAGTGTTATGAATGATTTTGTAAATGTGGTTAAGAATATGTTTATGCTATGTCAAAGTATATTTTGATATAAAATGTGAATATATGTTTATGAATGTGAGCATTGACATTGAACATGGACATACATGTATTTTTAAAAGTGAGCTTTCAAAATAAGATGCGTTTAATAAAGAAAGCTTTTGAAGTGTAATATGTCCATGAGAAATATTTTGTGTTTTGAGGGTACTTGAACTCACTGTTAACTTAGTAGGCATTTTATGTGATTTGTGGAGCATTTATGTGTGGCCTTTCCTTCGGGATTGGTATATGTTATGTGTTCCGTATGTAGGGAGGATCCTATTGGTACCTAAAGGAAGTGTGAGTCATCACATTCGTGTGGTGGCGTATTGGTGTATGTGAGAGGACTCACCGATGATCAGGGTGAGGGTTTGGCTTTTACCTTCGAGCATAAGCATTATATATGTGTAATTTCAAGACCTCACTTGTACTATTCCTCTCATACGGTATGTCACCTACGAGTGACATTTGGCTCATTATGTGATATGTGATATGTAAGTCCTACTAAGTAGTAGTTGAGTGATGGTATTCCTATTATGTGTTTTGAAAGAATGTGTAAGCGCTTACATGATATGTGATTTGATAAGATTATGATTTTGATTGATCACAGCATATCATACATATGCATTGTGTACATATATGTATTTGTATTTGATATATGAAAAACTAGTATGCTTACTAAGTTTTATACTCATTATAGTTTATGGTGATTTCAGGTAAATAAGGTACATGTGTGCTTAGCGGATTTGGCAAAGCTTCTGCTGTTCCTTGGGTTCCCTAAGTTGTTAGGTTGTTAAGTGTTTCATTTGGGGACACGTGGGATAAGATATTTGATTTGTCCCTAGTGAATAAATACCTATGTATTATTTTATTGTGTGTGGTTGGACTTAGTTTAAGTTTCACCAAGTGTAGTAATGGATTGATTTAAAGTAAGAATTTACAATGAATATATTCTGGGCTTCCGGTAACAAAGTTGCTACTGGTGACGTAGTAGAGTGTTAATCTTTGAGAAAACTCTGCGTATCTCCGGTTTACTAATTGTCCCAGTCATAATTCAATTGTTATAATTCTGAAAGAAATTAAAATGAATGTTTAAGTATTATTGAATGAATGTAAGTGATGTCGTGTGTCAGATCTTTTGGGTCTGGGGCGTGACACTTTTAGTACTTGATTTATAGAATTAGATCGTATAGTCCCTGTATGATCGATATCTAAACTTAAAATCCTATATTACCTGATACGATAGCGTGCCGTTGTACTTAGCTAGTATAACATCAATCAAGGTTTTGGTGCCATTGCTAGGAACTATTGTATTATTCTAGTTTAATATTATATTATTCTATTGTACTATATATTGTATTATTCTATAATAAGAATAATAGAGCTGCTGAAATGATGGGTTCAAAGAGAATAAGTTTAGGGGAGTGGATTAAGGAAAGAAAGAACAAATTGATCCAAAGACAAAGGGTTATGGTTATAGTGCAATTTGAACTTAAACATTTTCTGAATTTTTTTTTTTATACCTTAATCTAAGCCTCTCATTACAAGCTAATTAAAGTTCTATTTGATCTCTTGTTATATAATTGTTCTACATTAATGGAGATTGCTATGAAAAATAAACTTATGAATAATTGTTTCGATCTTGACCTTTCTTTATAGAATGAGATATTAAAACATATAATTGATGTGGAAATAAATAGCTCAGCACACACTCACAAATGAATGAGTATATGATAGATATAAGCTTGATGATTAGAGTATAGAATGAGCATAAATAATTTTGAGTCTAAAGATTTTGTAAGTGTAATTCAACCTTTAAGACGACTTTACAAATTTATGATTAACCCATGCAATTAATTATGTCAAGGAAATTAAGAGTTAGCTTATATATATATATACATATATACATGCTTCTTGATAGTTTGTTTTTATTTTACTCGAGCACGAGCAAAATCTTCAGTTTTGGGGTACTTGATAATAGTATAATTGTAATAGTATATTTAAACTTGAGTATTTTACTCTAAACTATGAATATTTGACTATTTATTTGTGTTTTTCATCTTAAATAAGTGCATGAGGGAAAATATGACACATAGGATAAAACAAGAGGTGATTTGGATGAGAAACGAGCGAAATGCGCTCAAAAGTTGAAAGTAACTCAGCCCATAGCTAGGCGCCGCAGTGCCCAGATCAATAACTAGGCGCAGTAGCGCCAAGTAGCCAGTGTCACGACACCCGTCAAATGATATTCATGCTCACATTCTAGGTCTCAGTGCCACGGCGTTGAGCCCCTAGCGCCGCGGCGCTCATACAACGTATAAAAAGGTCTCTCAAAACTCTTATTTGGACTTGGATTCAAAAGCCCTAAACCTGAGGGTTTCAAAAGACATAAAAAAAAAGCACATTTTTTAAGGCAAGAGGTAAAAGAAAACATAGGCAATAGTTTCACATGCAATTCAAGAGATTAAGCAAATTTATTGAAGATTGAAGAACAAGTTATTGAGCATTCAAGTCAAGAGGAAGGAGAACAACTTATGGCATTGCTTGTGTTATTTTCTTTCTTTACTTTAAGAGATGATCGTGTTTATGATGTTTTTATATTCTTGCTTTGATACTCTTGTTCTAATCATGAGCTAAACTTTTTTATCTAGGGTTAAATGTTCTTGAACTTAGTATATAGTATAATCTTATAAACTCTTAGTTATGAACTTAATACAGCGTAATTGATTCAATCCATCTATTCTTAATACTTTCATTATACCTGATTACCATTTTAAATATTTAAGGAACCATGATGACTTTGCAAAAAGGGGTTCACGTGTTTAGTCTATGGTAGATTGATACATGATTATAGGGTAACATCTATGAGTTTTATCTAGAATAGAGATATACCTAGGTGGCATGTATGGTTTGATTTAGGCTTGTGTTTAATGAGTTACATCTTATTCAGATTACCATAGACATATAGGTAATTGTTAGGGTGTGATATTATCATTCGACCATTGATAGAGGCTTATGATGAAATCAATGTCTAGCCAATCAATTAGTAATAAGGGAGTAACTAAGGGATTAAAGAATTCAATTAAATACCCTAGATTACTTCTCGACTAGTTTCAATCTTTGAGTGCTTTTGATATTTAATTATGTTTAATTTGATAGCAGTAGTACTGTTAATTAAATCCATCTTTAAATTTTTTTAGATAAAGGTAAAATAATGTAATTTTAGTAATTTATTCAAGAAATAGATACAATAGTCTCTCAAGGGTTGATATTCTGGACTTAACTCCTATACTACTTGATATGATAACGTGCACTTGCACTAGTCTAAAATATCAATATTTGAAGCTTCTGTCGATGGTTAAGTGACTATATTACACATTCTAACAATCACCTATATGTCTATGGTAATCAAATCAGAATGTCATTCATTAAGATCAAGTCTAAATTATACCATACATGCCACCTAGATATATGTCTATCCTAGATGAAACTCATAGTTGTTACCCTACGATCATACATCAAACTATCCTAGGCTAAACACATGAATCCATCCGTCGAGTTCATCATAGTTCCTTAATCATTCAAAATATTGATCAGGTATAATGAAAGTATTAAACACAAGATAGAATGAATCAATTGAAGATATCAAGTTCATAAACTAAAAATTAACACAATCCAAATTCATACTAGGTTCATATATTCTAACTCTAGATGAACAAATTAGCCCATCACAAAATAAAAAGTATCCAACTAATTCATAAAGATCAACAAGAACAAGAATATAATGATAAAGAAAGAGTAGAAAAACTAATCAAAGTGACTCCTTGATGTACTTCTCGCTCTTCTTTAACTTAAAGCTTGAATCTTGATTTAGTTCTTCAATATTTGGCTCTGATATTTGATTTTCTGTTGTGAAATCTTTTTTTAAGTTTTTGCCTCTCTAAAGTCTCTCTTTTTACTCTTAAAAATTTTTGACGCGTTGCTGGGGACTATTTCCTTTTATTCTTATTTTTTAATTCATATTTTATTTTTTTATTTTTGTTTCAATTTATTTTCTTCTTTTTACTTTGATTTTCCTTTTCTTTTGCTTTAAGAGATCACAATATGAAGGAAAATAATGATAACATTAACAATCTTATCCTTGAGCTAATGATACCACAAAGAGCGTTGAGAGAGTATACTGTCCCAACTACCAATGGTGTGTAATCTATTATTCGACGACCAACCATCATTGCCAATAACTTTGAGATCAAGCCGAATATTATTTAAATACTAAAAAAGATTATATAGTTTAGTAGAGTCCCCAATAATGATCCAAACATACATTCAATAAATTTCTTAGAAATTTGTGATACCTTTAAGTACAATGGAGTCTCTGAAAATGCCATTAGATTGAGATTATTCTCTTTCTCCTTAAGGGAAAAACCTAAGAGTTAGTTGATGTAATTGCTATCAGGATCCATATCGACGTGGAAAGATTTAGCATAGAAGTTCTTAGCCAAGTTCTTCCCATCAGCAAAGACAGCAAATATGAGGAATGATATCACCTTATCCAGTCAGATTGATAGAGAGTCATTGTATAAGGAATCGGAGCGATTCAAGGACAAGTTAAGAAAGTGTCATCATCATGGAGTTCCTAAATGGCTATTAGTAGAAACATTATATAATGGATTAGTAGGCCATTTGAGGACCATTGTAGATGCTGCTCTAGAGAAGCTTTAATGAAAAAGTCTATAGATGAGGCTTATAATTTATTAGAAGAGATGGCGTCAAACAGTTACCAATGGCCAGTAAAGAGAGTAATATCCAAGAGAGTTGCTAGTATATATAAAATTGATGCATTCAATGCATTGACAGCTTAAATCAATACTTTATCCAAGAAGTTTGATGCATCGAATATAGTCAAAACCTAACAAGTGACATGCGACTTTTGTGGTGATAACCACATGAATGGGTGGTGCATAGAAGCAGTGAATTACATGGGTAATTTTAATTATCAATAACCTATCCCACAATTAAATTCTTACAACCCGAGGTAGAGAGATCATCCTAAGTTCTCTTGGGGTAACAACCAAGGGATTCATCTAGACCAATAAATTCTCCAGGATTTTAGCCACCACAAGAGAAAAAGCCAACTTTGGAAGACATGTTTGTGCAATATATGAAGTCCAACGATGCCATCTTATAGAATTATTCAACATTTTTAAAAAATTTAGAGGTCTAAATGGGATAACTTGCTGCTGCAATTAATAGAAGATCACAAGGCATTTTACCAAGTGATACTGAGTCAAATCCAAGAGGAAGTATTGTGCAATACCAAGCCGTCCACTTATGAAGTGGTAAGATCTTACATGATAACACACAACCAACACCACTTCTAAAAATGAATAAAAATGAGAGAGTTGAACAACAAGAGGATGTACAACCATTTAGACCATCTATTCCTTTTCCTTAAAGGCTATAAAGGTGCAATACAAGTGCAGAAACTAAAAAATTACAGCAAGGCAATCCTAAAAGTACAAAAATGAAAGATAGGCAACAAAAAAGTATAGAAAATGTTACAAAACATGTGCAAAAATAACCCTTGCAGGCATTCATATCTTCTCCACCACTTTCACAGAGACTGTAAAATAAGAGATTAGATAAGTAATTCTCTAAATTTCTTGATGTTTTTAAAAATTTACATATTAATCTCCTTTTTGCAGAGCTCGAACAGATGCCTAGCTACGTTAAATTAATGAAAAGTATCATTTCCAAGAAGATGAAACTAGAGGATTATGAAACCATGGCATTGATAGAGGAGTGTTACGCTATTATTCAGAAAAAGCTACCTCATAAGCTCAAAGATCCTGAGAGATTTACCATATCGTGCTCCATTGGCAATCATGATCTTGGTAAAGCCTTATGCGATCTAAGAGCAAACATTAATCTTATGCTTCTCTCCGTCTACAACAAGCTAGGTTTGAGAGAAGTAAAACCAATCAATATCACATTTTAACTTGCTGATCGCTCTTTCGCCTACCTAAAGGAAATTATTGAGGACGAGCTAGTAGAGGAGGACAAATTCATCTTCCTCGATGATTTCATTGTTCTAGATATAGAAGAAAACAAGAAGATCCCTATCATCATTGGAAGACCCTTTCGAGTTATGGGACATACGATCATAAATGTTCAAAAGTAATAGATGACCATGAGGTTATAAGATGACACTGTAACCTTTAAAGTCTTCAAGAAAATCAAATTTTTATCTGAGAGTGAAGATTGTGGTAGCATTAATGTGAGGCTCTTAAATGCCAAAGGGCTCAAAGATATGGAGATATTAAGCCCCTCACATAAAAAAGAAAGTGTTAACGTATAAAAAGAGAAGAAAGAAGAAGAAGAATGAGCAGTATGATGACACATTCAAAGATAAGGGTAAATGAGAGACACTTCACCGGTCTAAGATTCAAGTCTTTCTGGAGAAGTACGAGGAGAATGAGATGCAAGCTACTACCCTTGGCTTAATCAAGAAGATGTGAAAGCCAAAAGAAAGGAAGCCTAACAAGCTTACATATAAAAATGCTTCCACCATTAACTTTGATCCTCCGTAAGAGTAGAAAATGCCCCGCCAAGCCGATGACATTAAATCAAGCACTTTATGGAAGGTAACCCAAGTAATTTATATTTATATTTTTATTTAGTTTCAGTTTTAGTTATGTTAGTTTCTTTTCTTTATTAGAATAAATCAGTAAGTCAAGCATTCAAGGAAGCAGCAGAAGCAATTTCAAGCATTAGGAGCAAAGGAATACCGCAGTCGAATCAATAGACAACAACTCTACATTGCTTTAACTTCATCTACCAGGGTTTTTTTTTTTACTTTTAAGTTTATTTTTTGACATTGAGGATAATGTCTAATTTAAGTTTGAGGGTGAAAACACATAACCTGTGTTTAAGTTTATTTTTATTGCATGATTTGATTGGTTGTCTTGTAGAAATTATTTTTAGTGTTAAGTTTTAGTTGATAAGATGATCATTAGTCTATGATAAGAAATAGAATATTGGCTGAATTTATTTTCACAACTTTTTAGGAAACAATAGACACTTGAGATACTTATTATATCATAAATCTTGGATTAAATTCAATCTTATTTTTGTCACTTATTCTTGAGAACATTGAATAAGCATGTATTAGTTGAACTATTTGAGGCAAAATCCTAGGAATCACATGAATAGAAAATGACATTAAGCCATCTTTGGACTATTTGAGCCTTTTCTAACTAACCTTAAATGTATATTTATCCATAGTCACCCTGTTTGAGCATAATTATCCATTTTTTGTTTAACCATATTACATGCTTCAAGACTTTGAACTTATTTATCCTAAAATCTATCGGTAGCACCATAAATTTTGAGGTTACTTAAAAATATTCTTGAAAAGGAAAAGGGTTGTGGTGGTGTGAAAAGGGGTAATGCAATAAAAAAATAATAAGTCTTGAAGGTGTATATTAATCTAAGTTTGGAATCAATAAAAAGAAAAGAGGAAAAAAAAAAAGGTTTTAAATGCATAATACCCCTAGCTTGAGAATTTTTTTTTTTTTTGCAAAAGTGTGATTAAAAGAAATAGGGGAATAGCATAGGTTTAGGGGAAGAGATGAAGAATCAAGGAGAAAAGATTAAAAAGTTCTAAGTAAAGTTAAGTGTTTATAGTATGAGTTGCACTTCATATTTATATATCTTTATATTCCATCTTGACCTTAGCCTTACATTACAAGCTAATTAAAGTTCTAAATAGATCCCTAGATATATGTATTTCTACATTAGTGGAGACTAGTATGAACATTAAGCTTATGATAGTGTTATTAATAGAAATATGCCGAGACATCATCTTTATGTACTTTATTAAAGTATTCAATAAATCTATGTTTCATTTGGCTAATTACTTGCTTATTATACACACACACACAAGTGATCATTTATAAGGGAGAATAAAGTACTTGATAAACGGTGTGAGAATTGTTAAAAGTTGTTTATCGATTTCTGAAAAAACTTATGCCATTGAAGAGCCTATGAGATTATAACAATAATCATTAATCTACCAGAGATTATATTAAGGTTTTAGTTTTTATTTTTGAGTCAAGAATAAGTTATGAAAGTTTCTCTTTGTTTCACTCGAGGATGAGCAAAGTCCTAAATTTGAGGGTATTTTATAAGAGTATAAAAACGTTAGTATGATTTGTACTCAACTTTTGTATTTTTCTCCTAATCATGAATATTTGTCTATTTAATTGTGCTTTTGATCATAAATAGGTGCTTGATAAAAAATGTGATGTATAAGAACAAACAGGAGGCGAATCAGACCCAAAACGAAGAAGTTGTGCTCAAAATACGAGAGCAAGTGACCCAAGGCTGGGCACTGTAGCGCCCAGGTCAGTAGCTGGGCACTGCAGTGCTTGGTAAGGCTCCCCAAAGTCGCGTTTTCAGGTATTGGCACTGTAACACCAAGCCCCCAATGCTGCGGTGCCCGTGCGACGTATAAAATCCCCTCTAAACTCTCTTATTGAATTGGATTTGAAAGCCCTGGCCTCTAGGGTTTCTCATAGCTATTAAAGCAATCTTTTAAGAGCAAAAAGAGAGACTTTAGAGAGGTAAAAACTTAGAAAACGATTTCATAACACAAAATCAAATATCAAAGTCAAAGACTGAAAAACCAAGATCAAGATTCAAGTGTTAAGTCAAAGAAGAGAGAAAAGCACATCAAGGAGTCACTTTGAATAGTTTTTCTACTCTTTCTTTATCATTATGTTTTTGTTCTTGTTGATTTTTATGAATTAGTTGGATATCTTTAATTTTGTGATGGGTTAATTTGTTTATCTAGAGTTAGACTATGTGAACCTAGTACAGATTTGGATTGTATTAATTTTTAGTTTATGAACTTGATACATTTAATTAATTCATTCTATCTTGTGTTTAATATTTTTATTATACCTGATCAATATTTTGAATGATTAAGGAACCATAACAAACTCGACAGATGGATTCATGTGTTTAGCCTATGATAGTTTGATGCATAATCATAGGGTAACAACTATGAGTTTCATATAGGATAGACATGTATCTAGGTGGCATGTATGGTATAATTTAGACTTGATCTTAATGAATTACATTCTGATTTGATTACCATAGACATATAGGTGATTGTTAGAATGCGTAATATAGTCACTCGACTATCGACAAAAGCTTGTGATGAGATTAGTGTCTAAACCAACAATTGGTATTAAGAGATTAACTAAGAGGTTAATAAATCTAATGAAATACTAGGGGACGAGTCAAAACCCTAGATTATCTTTATTTGTAAATTCTATAATTTGCTTTTTGTTTAGTTTAATTGATAGAGTTAGATTAGTTAATTAAAGCAACTCTCTCTTTCTCTCTCTAAAATCCCAAAATCTCACTAAAAATCATAATTCTCTAAACATACCAATTCATCTTGAGATTCATGGATCAATGAAGCCCTAAGAACCTCCAAGGAGGCTTGGACTAATTCATTTTTTTCTTAGCTTAGTGATTAGTATGAAAAGAGACTTAGATTGATTCATTTCCTTCCTTAAAGCCCACAAGAAATAAAAACAATCAAGAGAAGAAACAAATAAGAAAAAGAGAGAAAAGAAAAAAAATGCAAAAAGGAAATTAAAAAAACCAAGGGAAAGAAAAGACAAAAATTGTTAGATAATAAAAATTATTTCGAGTGTTTTATCAAGTAAAATATTTACAAAATTAAAATATTTATTTTTTAATATTTATCACATGTATTGGGTTTAATGATATATTTTTACACCATACAATTAAGATGATTACTGATAATTGGTAAACCTTAAGGTTTTTTTATCTAACCTCTGATTGACCACACCTTTATGAGTGGTACTTATAATTATCAATAAGGGCAAGAGACTTTTTTATCTCTCAAGTTTAGCTTTATGCCTAATTTTATCCCAATTAAATCAAAAAGTTAAATTTTATCCTAGTCTATTAGTCTGTTGCTGTTTAAGTTGACGAAAAAGATGATTTTACTGTACAATTATATTTTTGTCTTTGATTATTATGTGAGTTGAAAATAACATTTAAAATAACTGACACATCAACAAAAAGAATTATTTAAAGAATAAAAAATTCCCAAAAATGCGTAAACTGTTGGGCATCTCTATGAGCCAAGAAATTAGCATGGTTCCTTTTAATAGCTGATTTTATAGTCTTTTTTATGGCCAATTTGAATGGTAACTAAGAATACGTCGTCATGTGGATAGCTAACCCCCTTAGAAGTCCTTTATAATGAACATAATTGTCATGCCATGGATTTTAAAGTTCTTTTTGGTAGGCATATTACACATAACCTACTGTAATACCATTAGGTATTAAGAATAATTCTTCCTCCACCGATTTGGATCAATTACTATATTAGGCTTTTAGCAATAATCATCATCAGCTCTTTCTAAGAAGAAGTTTCAACTTTTCGGTTGTCTTTAAAATTGTCCAAGTAACCATTTCTCTTCAGTTGATCAACCTAATTCCTCATGTGGATGCGGGCCCTTCTCTTATGCCCATGATCTTAGTGAAACTCACATTTCTTATTTTTATTATGTCGAAATATTAATGTCTTAATTGCGCTTAGCTCAATAAAAATTATTTTTCTTTGGTGGCCTCAAATAAGATATCCAAAGAAACTGGAAGTGGTACATAAACATCTTGGATCTCGGTCACCCTAGGAAAGTAAACTCCTTGACTTATCACCACATCCCTCATCTTGAGGTTTATCCTCTCTAAAATATTTTGCTAGTTTAGGTTGAGTTCTTTTTCTTTCTCCTTCATAGGCCATTTACCCAGGCACCTTCTAAATTCCCTTTCTTGAATTCCTCCCTAAGGTTTTATAACTACTAATTTCGTTTCCTCTTCCTCTTTCTCTTTCTTCATCCTTACATAATCACGTGCTCAATTAGAGCAAAGGCATAATTAAGAATGTGGTTCTCAATTAAATAGTACCAAAACCTATTCAATTTCAATCCCTCTACTAGAGCTTTCAAATCAATTGATAGATTGAAAATGCATAATTGCATCACACCTTTATGAAACGTACTCATTAACTTTTTTAGGCTTTCTCCTCATCTTTACCCATTCTTTTGGGGTTGTCAAGGGTTTTTTCCTGATTCACAAGCTTCTTGAAAATATTGTGCAAGCTAATTAGCCAACTCATTAAGGAAGTAATACTCTTTTGTTGCAAACCTTTATACCATAATAAAGCTTTCCCCACAAGTCGCACGTGGAACAATTGATATATCTAATGTTGTTTAAGCCCTAAAATTGATAAGAGGTCAATAACTTAGCCCACATAATGATTTGGATACAAGGTTCATTATAGGCAGAGATGTTGGGTAATTTAAGCATCATTATGAGCCCTATATCCATAAGCTCATCAATAAGTAAAGATTTTTGCTCCCTTTGTATAAGCTTCCACGTAAACTAGTTATGTTATCTTCTCCCTTGTGCCATTTCCAACACTCTCACTCCCAACCTTTTTCTTTTAAATACACCTCCTAAGTCTTATCCTTAACAGTGCTTTCCTCCTTCTATGTTTTTCTCTCAAAATTTGCCTAGCATTATTCTCATCTAACTTCTCTTCGTATGATTTTGGGGTACAACTCCTTACTAAGTCTCGGTCCCCAAACTGTGACCTAGCTAGGGCTCCCTCCTCTTGCCTTTTTTAACAACCTTTCACTTATTGGTCATGGTTGTGGTAGGTTTAGGGGCATTCACCAGAGGCCTTTTTGCTTCTCTTGTTGGTTGTATCTACAAGCGATCTCTACCACTTCTATAGCTAAGGCGAGTTTCTAGGCGCTTGATGTACCAGCTACCAGATTGACAACTTCCGTCTCCACCCAACTTCCATCTAATTTATGTTGGGTGTTCAATAACTCCTCCGACAACTTTCTCATTGTCTCTCTTTCAACGACTTACATCTAAAATTTTCCTCCACTTCAAGTCTTCTTGTTTTCGTTGTGGGCATCGTTATCTTCCCATTTTTCAGGTTCTTCCATTGCATCTTGAATTTTATGGTCTAAGCTTTGTTCGGTGCTCCAACCCTTCATTTTTTGAAAGCACCATGCTGCCTTCCCTTGGGTTGATTTCTTACTCAATTGTGAATTAATGGTTAACATGATTTTTTGCACTATTTTCTACTGAGGGCGCTAATTTGTTGACTCTGGACTTTCCCCAAAAGATGGAATTTTTTAAAAATAGTTAGCTCACCAACAATCTTATGAGTACTCCTCTAGGTGTTCAAGATCTTTAACTGCACTCATAAATGAAATCAGGGTTACACTACTAGTTATTTTGCTAGGATCCTTCGATATCTATGTCAGAACTTTTGTGTTTTGATTATCAATTGAAAAGTTGTTTTTTAAGAAAGTATTTTTAAAGCTCTTTACTTTTTTATTCCTCTTTATTTTTCTATTTGAAGTTATGTGTGTGTTTTCCTCACGTGAGCCTCATCTTACGCTTTTATATCCTCAAGTAGTTATGCCACACCCTTGATTATGCAGGTAACCCAAGAATTAAGACGTTGTGGCATCGGCACTCCCCATGTCCGTACTTATGGGAGACGTGGATAACCTGTTGTCCCTCTCTCCAAGTTCTATGGGCATCGTGGTCTACTCTGTATATGGTGGTTTACGAACCTTGGGTGGTTTTCATTTTATCAACTAAACACCGAGAACTATCGAAGCCGCTTTTTGTACTAATTATCGAGAACCTTGAAGCTGCTTTCCAACTAATTACCACTTTTTAGCTGGTTTCAGAGGTCTATCCATCTTCTGGCATTGGCTAACTATGACAAGTGTGTTTGTTCACTGCTTTCCATGCTAATCTTGGTGATCGTCCTCGAGCCTTTTCATTGTCTTTTGATCCTTAGGCTTATTCCCCCAGAACTATTGGACCTCTAGATTAGACCTCATGGTTTATTTGGATTGGGCTCTTTACCGAAATCCGGGAGCAACAATATCTTATTCTACAAAAATTTATAATATTTTCAAATTTTACATTTATTAACTAAAGCTCACCATTTTTTTAATCTTTTTCTCTTTTTTTTTTTTTATAGAGAAATTTTTTAAATTGACCCATTTTATTTATTATTATATTATTTTGATCAAAATCAAAATTTTTTAAAAATTATTATTTTATTTGATTTTTTTACTATTTTTTATTTTGAATTTTATTTATTTAATTATTTAAAATTTAAGAAGTGTGTCACATTTTTTTAAATTTTTTTTATAAAAAACAATAAATCATTCTGGGATTATATTTTTTTAAAGTTATATGATAAGGATAAAATTTGTAAAAGAGTAATCCCTTGAAAGAAAAAAAATTACACTTTGCTTAAATAAGTTATAGTGCAATCCTCCACTAAAATGTAGAAATTGGGTTCGAATCCACTTATTGAAATGGTAAAAATTAAAATTTAATAAAAAAATAAATTAATTATTTTTAATTAAAATTTAAATAAAAAAAATTTATTTAAAAAAAATTAAAAGTAGCACTGCATGCACTGTGCGTTCTGCACTATGAAGCCACTTTAATTATTTATTATATTTTTATTTAATTTTATTATTTTTTATTATATAACGAGAAAATTAAAATTATTGATTAATTAAAAACAAATTAATTAAAAATATTTTTATGTAAATTACACAAACGAGGACAAAAATAAAAAAAAATTATGTGTTTTGTTATTAAAGTATAAAAAGTTTGATTGTGATAAAAAAAATTAATGTTTAAAATTTTAGTCAATACTGAAAAGTTTTCTTTTTTACATTGCTGCACCAATTTGGTGCATAATATAATCTTTTGCAAAAATTAAAAAATATTAAATTAAGAGAGTATTCGAATTCATTTAATTTAAGCTGCGGGATGGGATGTTTGAAAGAAATTTCCATTCTTAACGGGAAGGGATAAAATAATAGAAGGAAAACTACATGCTAGTTGGACTTCCTCGACGTCGTTGACTGTGTAAGCAAACGCAGTGATTTAAAATTCGCATAACTTCAACGAAAAGAAGCAATGAATTGTCCACATCTTACATTTAACAAATGGATTTTAGTAATCTGCAGATAGGTCCATTACGTATCGAAACTTACTTTGTTTTTTTTTTTTAAATTTATTTATCACATATTCCATCCAGCATAAATTAAATATATACGGATGCAAGCAATTTTTTGTCAACTCTCTTTCTTTGACGTACTAAAATAAACAAGGATGCTTCATTTCTTGGGTTAGCAGTGAAATCATATTTTTTCAACTTGTTGGATTGCTTGATAATGTTTTGTAACCAAAAAAATATAATGAATTGTAGTCTTCCTTTTAAGTAAACTAACATCAAGGCCATAATCCCGTCTTCAAATTTGCAATGATTGTTGTTTTAATTTTCATTTCATTTACCATGTACATTGCTAGTATCGTACCAACTCAATCGATCAAGATTAGTTGTGCATGCCATAAAATATCCCTTGCGTTACTGGAAAGTCACATATGCGGCCGGCCAGAACTCAGTCACAAGAAATCCCGTTTAATAATAGTTTCCAAAAAGAAAAAAAAAAAAAGTTTGCGTTCATATGAAATCGAGAATACTAGTTTCTGCGAAAATGTTATGAAAAAGATAGAAGTCATAGAATAGGGAACTGTACATTATGACTAATATTAATTAATAGAATAAATAGAAGACCTTAACGAAACAGAAAGTACTCTCAAGATTTCTATTAGAAATTATTAATCCTTGTGACAATGACAGAAGACCTAACTTGGATAAAAAGCCAAGGGCCTTTCTTTCCTGTCACCTAACCAAGGATCTTTTGGCATATCACTCATGGCTTTAGTCAACTTGAATCAAGTTAAATAAAATCTCTTCCCATAGGAAGAGGAAGTAAGGTGAGAAACAACACAGCCAAGGGGATCTGTATAACCTTATAAATAGAGCCCTCTGGTGCACATATCAGTTAACTTGCAAGCAACAAGAATGGAAGGGAAAAGTGAAAGTGCAAGAGCTAATCTGCTCCATCTCATACTAATACTTGCATTCATCTTGAATGCAAGTGCCGCGGCGGCACAAACGCCCGCACAATGTAAACAAGAGAGGAGGATATTGGTAAATGCTTGCAAGTCTGTGATAATACGAAGGCCTCCAAGCGCATATTGCTGCGAAAGATTAAGGGTTACACATATTAACTGTGTTTGTCCAGTTATTACTCCGGCGTTGGCTGCACTTATTGATGTAAATTATGCTATTAAGGTCATTCAGAGTTGCCGACGACAAGTTCCTCGCCATTTTAAGTGTGGAAGTAAGCTTCTCTTTTATGTGTAGCAGCTCTTTTGTTTCTCTCCCTCTTTATATCTATATGAAGAATAGTGCAACTTATGCTGTACTTTCTTTTTCACAGGTATCACAACACCATGATGAAATATGGAGGAAGCTTTATGCTGATCATTGCTTAGATATACTTTCATAAAAATAATCAAGATTCGATTTGTGATTTAGAAGTCTCTATGTAATAAGTGCTTCTATGACTATGAGTAAGTGCTTCTGTGGGAGATATTTATGGGGTGATATTATGAATGCTTGCTCGATGTATCTGTTAGCTTAGTGCCCTAAAAGTTTATATTTGAACGTTTTTTTAAAAATAAATAAAATTATAATTTTATACTTAAAATGTGCACATAATGACTATGTTATAAATATAATAAAAAATTTGAGTTTATTTATGTGATCATAATTTTAGTATAAAATTATTTTATAAAAGAAGATTAAGATTAAGATTATGAATAAAAAATAGAAAAATAAAAGTCAATAATAAATTTATTAAAATTTGAGATATTTAATTAGATATTATTAATGCGGTTTACAAACATTAGAAATATGGTAATTTTATCCGAATTACTAATTTAGTAACATTATAGTGAATGTACTTTATATAATATAATTATTAAGGACTAGACCAGATATAATTTATTTTTTTATGAAAAATATTGTTGTTAATCAAAAATTCAAATAACATCAACTGATGATCATATATAGATCAGCCTTACTTCTGAGTGATAAAAAACTCCTATTTGTATCATTATGTCGTCTAAGATACTCTTACGCTTTGTCATAAAACAGGTTAAAAACTTGTGTTTTAGTGGCACAATGAGATATGCAGTTGAAAATGTAATTTACAAATATGAAATCCATTCCTTTCTAACAAAAGTTAGAAATAAGGTTTTCTTAAGTATTAGTTTTTGAACTGAATATTTAGAGCACTCAATTTGTAACGAATATTTAAAATAACAAATTAATAGTACTTAACGATAAAGAAATAATTAGAGAAGTAAAATAGTAGTTTGACCTAGTTCTAATTATGAAATATTATGGAGGTTGAATTGCATATAGTTATTAAATCAATAGACTGCTCTAAGTTTTTTTAGTAAAATATATCTGCAATTGTAAAAGTGCAATTTTAAATTTTTAGTAGAAAACACTGAAATTAATAAATTGTATTTAATTAAAAAGTTTAATTAATTATCTAAAATTTATTAGAGTTTGAAATTATAGGTTCATAAATCTCCAACACCGCTCTTAGTTTATTACAGTGCACAATGTACAAGGATTAATGTTTATTATATAATTTGTTATGTCCAAAAGATAAATTAATAAACACGTATGATTTTTTTAGATAAAATTAATTAATTAAAAACTAATTATTCTTTTTAGAGATAATATCTTATCCAAACTAAATATTTAATTTAAAAAATTAAATAGATAAAATCTCAAAGATAATTTTTAAAATTATCAAAGAAAATTTATTTTAGAGTTTTCTTTTATTAAAAGACTAAAAATTCAAATTTTTTGAAAGGCTTGAAACACCCAAGTACTAGGTGTTATACATGAATCACGGAGAGAATGAATCACGGAGAGAAGGACTCTTTGTTGTTCACTTTTTTTGCCTCCTTTTATCTAAAGGGATAATTATTTAATTAATTAATAAATATTATAATTAATTTAAATTGAGGCATATAAAAAAATGGAAAAAGCTAAGAAAAATATACAAAATGAGTCTTTTCAATAGTAAATATTTTTCTTTGAAAGGTCAAAGCCCACTCTTCTATAAACTATGATGCGAAAAGCTTAGTTTGAAATCTTGTAGTAAAAGAAAACTAAGCAACGATCTAGATATGTTTTTGTTCTTATTTTTATTATGAATTTAACCTATATTCATAATTAACTACACTTACAAGTTGTTAAACTTTTCTAGTCGTTGGGCTTTTGCAGATGACACTAAGACATCGCCTGATGCTGAAAGATTAGGATATTTATTTCAAGAGAACATGGATCCTTTGGTTCGGGGGTTTCATTCAAAATTTTGGTCCTTTCTCTGAGTAGAGTTTTCTTTACTTTAGCTCACTTTGAATGTTCTAATCTCCTAATATCTTGTAGATCGCACTCATTATACGTCCTTTAAATTTTCCTTCAATCGACGAAACCATGCTTCAATGGGTCATTTGAGACAAGAAGGCAAGATAATACACTTTAAGATATCATACATGGAGTTCATTATCATCTTCTCATTAAAGTAGAAAATTTGTTCTTCGGGGTATCATGTTTGGTCGTACATGGAGAAGTTTGATACAATAAACTTCTTCAGTCTTTCAGCTCTCTTAATCTTCTTCGAGAACGGATCCTAATTTGACTTTCTCACTAAAGACATAGTGTCCTTAATGCCTTTCTCACTCGTTGTCTACTCTCTGTGTTTGTTTTATAGATTCTACCCTTCTGATCTAATTTGTGGATTCTTTCCTTCTCGTATTATCTACAGATCTCTCTCATTAAGGATTCTTCAGTTCTATCTCTTATGGAGGGAGTTCTTCGAGATTATCTCAAAAGTCTATAACTTCTTTTAAGGAGCTTAATTGATCTCGTAAATCCTAGTTATCATTTCTAGTATCTTTGATTTCTCTTAGGATTTCGACCAGGACTCCTATCATGTTTATGGAGTATTTCCTTGGAAGATTGACAAGTTAGAAGCACTGGCACCTCTATTCTTGTATTGTCTAGGTTTATGGAACGAGAGTTGGCGTTTGTCATAATTTTCTAGATATTTTTAAGCTGAAAAATCTGCTTTTTATTCAAAATACCTACCATTCGAATAGTGCCACTGCTCCAAAGTGTGAAACTTTACAAATTGTCCTCCTTGCCCTTGGATACTCAAATTTACTTGAAGAGCAACATTCTTCTAGAAAAAAAAATACTCTCACGCTTAAGTCAAAATTTACCCTAGAAATTGAGTGCTCTGTGTATGAAGTGCTTCAATAATAAGTAAAATGCTTAAGATGCTCATTAGAAAAATAAAATGCTCAAATTTGAGTAAACAATTGAATCTCTAAATACTTGATGGACTTGATGCCTCAATCAAATAAAAACTTACTATATTTATTGTGCATGTTCCCAAGTTTTACTCATGTTATCCATAAGTACACATAATTTGGTTAGTTTCAAGTTCAATAAGGGTTCTAATTTGTTTGTTTCTCATGACGCAACATCAAATAAGAATACTTTAAGTGAAATTCATTCACTTTCATAAAATTCTTCTCCATGAAAAACTATGCTTTAATTCAATCACAATTCAAATATAACAATAATTTTAATCCTTTCTTACTTCGTCATGCCTTACATAACCTGTGTCTAAGGTCCATGGGTTAGCGTTTTAGGTTTACCTAGTCCAAATAACTAAATAAGCTTGGGTTTAAGCTAAAATCCAAACAAATTCTTAATTTAAGTTAGTTTACTGATACAAGTTTCTCTTAATAAAGACATTATGCATGGGCTACTAGGCTTATTCAATAATAGGTCCGATTATTATAATATAATAATAATTTATGTATAAAAGAATAGAATAAAAAAATGAGGATTTAGCGATCCACCATGGACATATGCATTTAATACCAAACCACGTATATTTTTGTACCTTGTGTGATTAATTATTATCTTTGTTGTGTGGTTGATCTTGGTTTACTTGTAAGTGAAGTCTGTCACAAAAAAACATAGGTTTTTATGATGCTAAATACTAAGCCAAGAGGTATTAAGGCGTGTAAACACCCCCCAATAAGTAGAATCAGTAGTAAGACTAATTTCTAAGTAGGATTGGTGCTAAAGGCTGATTCTCGTAACAAAATGGTATTAAAGCTATGGTTAAGGTTAATGATTGAGCATAATTCATTCAACCATAGGGATTCACAAGTGTGAAAATGGAAGAATAAGAGGAAAGATCAAAGCCTAGTAGTATAATAGACTTGACTTCAAAGAGAATGACTGAGAATAGAGATTGAAAAGCAATCAAAAAGAAAGGTAAAGAAGAGTAAAGGTGCTGCAATTAGCTTATGAATAACACTTAGAGTTATAGAATCCTTGAAGGTTTCTTGTAGAAAGAATACGAAAAATATTTAAAGGGTTTATAGGTGATAAGCATAATTGAGGCTATGTGTTTAATAGAATGTTATAGGGTCTCAATATAAATTTGTTAAGGGGATGGATACCATGTACAACATTGGAAATTATCACACCATTGTGGCAGAGATCAAAAGAGAATGTATGGTAAGGAAGGATATAGGCACAGAGATATTATGATAGTGTTAAGTGACATTAGATATAATAATATGATGGCTACTTGGAGAGAAATACATTCAAAATCTTTAGAGATCAAAGTCATGAGCCTTAGAAGAGTTAAGTCTCAACATAAGACTTAACTGAATTGGTGCTAGAGGAATTGAGCATTGGTTAAGAAGGAGATAGATCTTAGAAAGCTTCTTGAAGAGAGATTTTAAATCAAGGAGAGGTTTGTTAAAATTTTGATGATTTAAAATTAAGGTTGAGTTTAATTTTGAGTTAGAAACTAAGGAGTAGAACACGAAGTCAAGTACACGTTAGACCTTGTTGCGCCACTTGTTGCTTGCACCGTCGCTATTGCATCCAGTTTTGAGAAAACAAGGTTTTTTGTTTTTTAAGCATGTTTAAGTTATTTTGGACTTCCCTTTTATGTGGACTCCTATTCCAACAAAAAAAATAAGGTTTCTAAGGGTGATTTAAAGCCTATATAATCTCTTATAATTCATTAAAACCATGAATGCATCAATAAGAGTGAGAATAAAAGGCTAAGATGGCTATAGTGATGGGCATATATGCGGAAGAATGTCATGAAATGCATAAGCACTGGGGATAAGTGTAAGAAAGCATTGGGTAGATCTTCTAGGAACTTGTCTATTATTGTATTCTATAGATTTTTTTTTGTAAAATTCTTTCTGTATAAAAGAATTGAATAAAAGAAGTGAAGATCTAATGATCTACCATGGACATAAACGTTTTTTACTGAACAATATATATTCTTGTGCTTTGTTTGATTGATTGTTATCTTTGTTGTGTACTTAATGTTGTTTTTCTTGTTTTACTTGTGAGTGAAGTCTTCCATAAAGTACATAGGTTTTATGGTGCTAAATACTAAGTCAGGAGGTATTAAGGCGTGCAAAAATCCCAACAAGTAGAGTCAGTAATAAGGCTAATTCTTAAGTGGGATTTGTACTAAAGACTGATTCCTACAATATGTAAAGAGTTTGTCATAGATGTTTGAATTTAACTGAGAAAAAACCACAGATGATATAATATTATTCTTATCTGAAATCCTTTGAGAAATCGAATTTAAACTAGAATTCTTAGCTAGAAGAAAATATTCAAATTTAAAACCAAATGAGCCATTGAATCTTCTTTCATAAAAAACAACCTCGAATGGAGTAAACAATTTCCAATTTAACATAAGGGTTTTAGAAAACACAATTGAAATTGAAGTTGAGGAAGCAGTTATTAATGATGAAGCAGGAGTCGAAGAAACATTAGAATGTAACCTCTAGTTAGTCTTGGAACTAGGAATTTCTTTGAGAAAATCAGTGAATTGGTGACTCTCATGTATTTTTATTACTCCAGGAATGTCCAATATATTTAGTGATCACTTTTAAATTGGATTGTAGCATCTTTTGTGTAAAAACTCATTTGAGTAACAAGTATAGGATTTTGGGTCTCATTGAAGTCTGTTATAGGAGGGCTCATTATAGAACCATAATTTTGTATATAAAAGTTAGGTCCCCTCTCTAACCTAGACTCAACTATTGAGAACAATACATTTTTTTCTCATTCAGAGCCCACCAACTGTCAATCTAGATCATACAAAGGGAGACTAGCTTTTAATCCACCGCCATAATCAATCAATCGATCAATAATAATTGCTTAAACAGGTATATTTTCTATAACCTATTTTTCAATTGTTATGTCCTTTTATTCATGTATGGTGTTAATTCATAAATATTTAATTTCATAACATTATAGATGATGATTGGATTAAATATCCTACATGTAGTATCAGAGCCAACATACATGATTTAGGATCCATAATTGAAAAATAAAAGAATTTTTTTTATTTTTTGACTGAATATTTTTGCCATAATTTCTTGTGATTCTTGTCATTGATTAATCATGAAAACATAGAGCTTTTATTCGTCTTAATTCAAGCCTTGAATTGGTATATTATATGACTAATTTTGGTTGTATAATTTGAGAGAATTTTGAATTTGAAATTTTGGCTATAAACACATAAACAGTAAAACAAATTCAAATTTCTCCTTCCAAATTGAATAAGATTGAGTGTGTTTATGTGCAATTAATTGTTCTAGATAGATTTAAAGTTACATAAGGATCAAAACCCATATAAGATTTCAACTCAATTTTTGTGAAATCATGAAAAATTGAGTTGGCTATTAAAAATAAAATTTTGAATCTTGTTCGTTAAATTTGACATGTTGTACTTGTTTTTTTTTTTGGTCTATTAAAAAGCCTAGAAATGTTAGTATTTAATAGATCTACAAAATTCGGACCGAAAATACAAGTTTTAAGGGTGTTTTTTTAAAACGGGTCAAAACCGGGTCGAATGACCCATGTCGCAGGCTTAGCCCGACTGGAGGTTGAAGATAACCTCCAACCGAGTCCTTCGAAGCCCATTCATAGGGCACGGACATAGCACGTGTGCAGGCTCATCCGTATCCCGTTTTAACTCCCTTTTTTTGTTGAACTCTATATTTCATTCACTAATTTTATAAATAATTTATTTTATTTTTTAAGGATGAAAAATAATTAATTACTAATTATTATTTGTTTATGTATTTTAATTATGAGAAAAATAGTTCTTAGTAATATTTTCTTTGAAAATTTACTAGAAACTATTTTAATATATATGGAATATGAGAACAATATTCACTCTCCATTGATTGAAACTTTGGTTAGTGTACTCTCCTAATTAATTTTAGTTACATAAACTATTACTATAATTAGTTTAAAATTATTGTTCAAATTTATGCGACTATGATTGAGTATTAATCATTGAAAGATTATATGTTTGTATATTTTAGTAAGGATCTTATACCAGTTTGGTATACAGATTCAGATTTCCAAGCATATAAGGATGCTCGAAGATTGACCTTAGCATATCTATTCACTTTAAGTGGTAGGGCTAAAAGTTTGAGGAGTGCATCATATACTCTACAATGGAAGCTGAATATATGGATGCATCAGAAGCTACAAAAAAAAGTTGTATGGCTCTGCAAGTATCTTATGGAGCTTGAAGTAGTACTTAGTGCTAAGATATCCATTGTTATTTATTGTGATAATAGCAGAGCTGTAGCACAATCTAAAGAACTGACATGCTACAAGAAAGGAAAACACATTAAGAGAAAATATCATTTAATAAATGAGTTTATACAAAAAGGTAAAATTATGGTATCTAAGATTGCATCAGCAGAAAATTTAATGGATTCATTCACCAAGCCATTTTCAAACAAGTGTTTTGAAACTCATATATATATAATATGAGAGTTTGACATATGCTCGATGATAGGGGCGTAAAAGCACTAGTATGATTTATACCTAACTTTGGTATTTTACTCCAAATTATAAGTATTTAACTATTTAATTGTGTTTTCTGATCATAAATAGATGCACAATAGAAAATTTGATACATAGGAATAAACGGGAGGTAAATCGAACGTCAAACGAAGAAGTTACGCTCAAAATACGAAAATAGCGCAGCAGGTGGCTGGGCACTGTGGCGCCAAGGGCTGAGCGCCGCAACGCCCAGATCAACTAGTGAGCGCCGCAGTGCTCAGCACCCAGTGCCACGGTGCTCGTCGATGCCTTGACAGACTGGTGCTCGTACCCAACGTCGTGACAATGAGCCCCCAGCGTCGCGGCGCTCATACGAATGTTTAAATACTCTTCTCAACTCGCCTATTCGAGGGTGGATTCGAAGCTCCTCGCTCCTAGGGTTTCTCTTAGCAACAAAAATACTATTTTAAGGAAAAAATAGAGAGATTTAGCAAGGAGAAAAATGCAAGCAATGAAGACAGAATTAAACCAACAGATCAAGGTGAATTGTATTGAAGATTAAAGATTGAAGAATCAACTCTTGGGCAATTAAGACAAGAGGAAGAAGAACAACTCAGGACATCACTTGTGTTATTTTCTTCCTTAGTTTTAAAAGCTAATTTCGATCATGATATTTTTATACTTTTGCTTTAATAATCTTGTTTTGAACATGAGCTAAATACTTTTGATCTAGGGTTAGACGTTATTGAACCTAGTATGTAATTGATTCTTTTAAACTCTTAGTTATGAACTTTTATCCCTTAATTGATTTAATCTATCTATGCTTCATGCTTTCATTATACTTGATCACTATTTTAATTGTTTATGAACCATGATAACTTTGACGAAAGGAATCATGTGCTTAACCTATGGTAGATTGATACATGATCATAAGGTAACATCTATGAGTTTCATCTAGGATAGACATATACCTAGGTGACATGTATGGTTTGATTAGACTTAATCTTAATGAGTTACATCTTATTCGGATTACCATAGACATATAGATAATTGTTAGGGTGTGATATTATCATTCGACTGTCGACAGAAGCTTATGATGAAATTAGTGTCTAGCCAATCAATTGATAAAAAGGGGAAATAACTAAAGGGTTAAAGGGTTCAGTGAACTACTTGGGGATGTGTCGATACCCTAGATTACTTATCAATTTAGTGAATTCTATCTCTAAGTATTTGCAATATTTTAATTAGGTTCAATTCAATAGCAATAATTTAGTTAGTTAAACTCCATCCTTGAAGCTAGTCTGGATAAAGATAAAGTAGAGTAATTTTAGTATTCGATTGAAAAAAATAGAAACAATAGTCTCTGTGGGATCGATAATCTGGACTTAGTCCTATATTACTTAATACAAAAAGTGTGCACTTGTACTAGGTCATTAAATTAGACATCACCCGACATACTTTAGGGTAAATAGGAGATTGTTAGACATTTTATGTTATTTTATACCCTTAAAGCGTGTGTAATAGCACTTTGTTTAATTAATAAATTTTATTTATACATATAATTGAGCATACATTGATGAGCCAATATTTAAAAAGTATGTAATCTATGTATTAGGCATATGATGTTAATACAAAGGGTATAGATTACAAGTTCTTTATAAATTAAATCTAATTCATAGCCATTAGTGAAAAAAGTATTTCATTATGTAAGGTTGTAATATTTTTGCTTTTTATAGTAGAGATTTCGAGTAAAAACAATTAGTGTATATGTTACATTGAATGGGACTATTATAAATTTCAATTAAGTTAACTAAATGTCATTAATCTTAATTCGCAAAAATTTTAATAAGCTAGATTGATCTTAATCTTAAGCAAATAATGAACTTACATTCATGCATGATATCTTTTGAGTTATCATGAAGTAAGATCCATATAAACGATCAAAACCTTAATATCTTGAAGATATAATCTCATAGGTCATAGGAACATATATTTGTAAGATAGAATCTAATAAATAATGTCTACCTAACCTGTTCGCAGTACTTGATCATTTGAATTCGTGACCACAGTTTATTTAATAAATTATTTATTGAAAAATAATATTTACTTGTAAATTTATTTAGAAATATAGACGTATTAAAAATAAACATTAGAATGTTTAATGACTTAAAGGCAAATAAGTAATTAAAGAGGTAAGACATTTGTTTTCAATGGCCTAATTTTAATTATAGACATTAATTAGATGGTCAATTAAGTAGTTATTATTAATCTAAAAACTAAGCCTAATTTAATTTAAAATATTTTTAATTAAATGAGCTCTTACTTAATAACATGGTTACTAGAGTGCAGTCGTTGACTTTTAGTGGACTACTCTAGAGTTAACTTAGAAGAACTAACGGGTCAAGAGATGACTAGGACTGGGCCTTTTAAGTTAGAGTTCGGAAGCCTATAGGTCTTGCAGTCTCTCTACTAGCTTAAATCCCAATCAAACTCTAATTTTCTAATCCTAATCTAATTCTAAATACCTAATGAAGATTTCTATATATATGGGAGGTGGGGAGTAATAAATAATAATCTCAACCATAACCAGAAAAATACTTTTTACATATTCTTAATTGGAAAAAGATTTGATTACTACTGTTCTCTCATATTTGAATACTAGTGATTTTAAAGATTAAAGAAAGATTCGTGTGCCCATACGCTTTGAGCTTAAATTTTGAGGATAGTAGAGAAAATTACAACCGTCAATTCAAGATTTACTAAAGTAAAGAATCGAGGTAATCTTCTATCTCTATACATATAATTATGAACAAAACAATTCGGCTTCCGCTATTTTTATTTTGTTAAATAGAAAAATAATTTTATTTATTACCAAAAAATTCACCAAAGTGTTTAGCCATCAAATTGTGCAAGATATAAATATATATTTTTTTAATTCCTATTTTATTGATGAATTTGTTTTTGATTAATTGGTACAATTGCTCGCCTAAAGGGTGTTATTGTGCAAATTAATTTAAATGGCATAGAGATTATTGTATGAAATATATAATTTGATAAATTTATTTGGCTAAAGGGAATGAATTTTGTAGGGTTATTTATTTTGTTATTATTGAAGGATATATGTAGATTTAAAGGTCAATTTGCCAAAAGAGGATGGATTTTTAGATTTATAAATTTTTTCTTATTTTGTTGATCTTCATACTTAGAGAATAGTTGTTTATATACTCTGCCCAAAAGGGAGTTTATGATAATACAATTGATTCTCGTATATATTGAATCGATTATCCTTATATCAGCATTCTATCTATTGCCCATAATTGATCTAGTTGTAATTTTGAGATACAGTCTCTTTTATTGTGAACAACAGTAATACTACAATTGAAATTCTGAATGGGTTAAACTATAAGAGATAAAAATTGGATATAGAGTTTACTTTAGGAATAGTGGACATGGATATATGGCTCTACGTAAAAATAAACCTCTACAACCTATTGATAAGAGCAATGAAACTTAAAAAGCTCATTATGCGAAATGGAAAAAATTGAACTGATTAAGTCTAATGGCAATCAAAAGGTCATTGCTAAGTAACTCCTTGGGTATCACGACTTGTGTGAGGATGATGACCCTCACAAGGATTAGATGTCCTAAAGAATGGGAGATTGTCACATCCCACATCACTCGTAAAGATGATCCTAGCATTGCCTATAAAGTTTGGCTGCCTCCAACTAAATAAATACATGTTGGGTAAAAGATGCTTGTGTAAAGCCCAAAGTGAAATAACATGATCACTAAATATGTGACTGAAGAAGAAAAAGCTATAAAAGGCTAAAAAGAGACAATAGTGAATATGCTCATTTATTACCCCTAGCTGTTATGAAAAATCTAGAAAGCCTAACTTCCACACTCATAAAAAAAGTAAGAATTTCAATAAAAGTGGGAGTGAAAAGAAGAATGATGGAAATGCCAAGAACACAGTCCTAAAATGTTATCACTACAACAAAAATATTCATAAGAGGGTTGACTATTTTAAGTTTAAGAATTGGCTAGAGAATCAGAAGAAAAAACAGAGCATGTTATTTTCTTATGTCTGTTTTGAATCCAATTTAGTTATTGTTTCTTTAAATTCATAATGGCTTGACAGTGGTGCTACTATTTATATTGCAAATACTATATAAAGGATAAGAAATTTAAGGAAGTTAAGGGAGAAAGAGTCAAAACTTAAAGTTAGAGTGATATCAAAATTGGCGTTGAGCATATTGAGACTATTATTTTAGAATTAGATTCTAGCTTTTAACTTATTTACACAATGTTTTCTATGTACCTTTATTTAGTAGAAATTTGATTTCGCTTTCAGTACTTGATAAAGTTAAATACTCTTTCACTTTTACAAATAAAAGAGTTGAGATGATTTATGAATCTAAAGTCATTGGTAATAGTGTTTTATAGATTCCATTATCTCAGAAATATGATTATTCTACAATGTTGAAAACACCATAGCTAAAAGATCATTGACCAAGAAAAAACCTTCATTGTTGTGACATAAACGTTTAGGGCACAATTTTAATGAACGAATAGAACGCTTAGTTCGATCAAGGATACTTCTTCCTCTTGATTCCAATGGCCTATGAGTTTGTGTTGACTATATGAGAGGAAAATTGACAAAAACTAAGAAACAAAAGGTGTCATTTACCATTTGAACGTGTAAGAGATCATTCATACAAACATCAGTGGACTTTACTCTACTACCTTATGTGGTAACAAGTACTTCATTACATTCGTTGATGATTTTTCTAATATAGCTAAAATTATTTGATCAAAGAAAAAGGCAAATGCTCTTAAAATGTTTAAAGTCTTCCAAAATGATCAAAAACAGTTAAGGAAAGTCATCAAAATTGTAAGATCTGGTCGAGGTAGTGAATATTATAAAAGGCATGGTGATGTTGGCCAACATATGGATTCATTTGTAAGGTACTTACAGGATAATTATATTGTTGCTTAATATACCATACTTAGAAATTCTTAAAAGAATGGCGCGGTAGAAAGACATAATCATACCCTTATGAAAATAAAAATGAGCAGATCTAATTTACCAAAATACTTGTATAGAGAAGTCATCAAAATAACAAACTATATTCTGAACCATGTTCCTAGTAAGTAAGTCAGTGCCTAAGTCACCATTTGAACTATAGATAGGCAAAAAACCTAGTTTGAATCATTTCAAAATATAGGTGTCTAACATAGGTAAAGATCTATGACTATTCTTTAAAAAGATAAATTAGATAATTACTTGATATTTCTTTATTAGATATCCTAGTCACTAAAAAAGATACATATTTTATTGTCCAACTCATGGCACTAGAGTTGTTGAGTCTCAAATAGTAAAATTTTTGGAGTTGGATGTTTATAAAGATATTCCCTCTTAGTCCCATGAAAAAATGGAATCTTTTAATATTGTTTCTTTACTATTGTCTACCTCTTATAATAACATTGAGGGTACAATTATTGATCATAGGATTCAACAGGGAATTGATACTATCAATCCCCTTACTACTAAAGAAGCTTCTAATGCAAAAGAGATTCCTTTAACTTATGAGCCCACAAATAAATCTTCTTTCAAAAGTAAAAGTAGGGAGATCACACAGAACTATAATAGCTGCTATTTTTAATGACCACCTTGTTTATCTTGGAAAGTAAGAGTATGATATTAAAAAATAAGTAGACCCGACAACTTATTATGTAGTTCTCAATAGTGATCAAGTAAATAAATGATTAATTGCCACGAGAGATGAGATGCAATCTATGTCTCTGATAATAATATTTAGGAAATTGTAGATCTCCCTAAATAAGACAAACCTATAAGGTGTAAATAAGTATTCAAGACTAAGAGAAACAATAAAAGGAATATTGAAAGATTCAATACTTGATTGGTTGCAAAATGGTTTACATAATGAAAAAGCGTTGATTTCACAGAGACATTGTCACCGGTTTCCATGAAAGACTCTTTTAGGGTAATTATAGTATTGGTAACTCATTTTGACTTAGAGTTTCACCAAATAGATGTTAAGACAGTTTTTCTCAATTGAGATTTGAGTGAGAAGGTCCACATGTCTCAACCTAAAAGATTCAAGAAAAATAGAAAATAAAATATAGTATATAGATTGGAAAGGTCTATTTATGGTATCAAGTAAGCTTCTTGCTAATAGTACTTGAAATTTGACAAAGTGGCAACCTCTTCTGATTTTGTAAAAAAGTAAGTTTGATCAATACATATACATTAAAACTAGTAGAAGCAAGTTCATTTTTATGGTATTTTATATCAATGATATCCTACTTGCTAGTAGCGATATGAATCTTTTGAATGATACCAAATGCTTTTTATCTGCTAATTTTGACATGAAGGATTTCGGTGAAGCATTTTTTTTTTTCTGAGCATTGAGATTTGTCATGATAAGGCTCGAAACATCTTAAAATTATCCCAGAGAGCCTATATTGATTGTGTGCTTAAAAGGTTCAATATACAAACATGTAAAGCAGGTGAGGTGTCTGTTTTAAAATGAGATAAACTAAGCAATGAATAGTTTCTTATGAACAATTTGAAAAAGGAAGCCATAAAGACTAAACTTATGCTAGTGTAATTTATAGCCTAATGTATGCACAAGTATATAAGAGACCTAATATCACCGTCATAGTTAATGTTCTTGTTAGATATTTGTCAAACCCTGGGTATGATCATTGAGTTGTTACAAAGAAAGTGTTTGTGAAATTATACACACGCGAATTGTAACCGCAAGTGCACAAGCCGTGAGCAAGTAATAAAGTGATAGTAAGCATCGTTCCGATGAGGATTATGTCCTAAATTGATGCTAAATACTATAATGTTGGCAACCTAACTTTATCTAGGTTAATCTAAGTGATAAGTTGAGTTATAAAATTTAAACTAATAACTTGGTAAATTAAAGATATGATTATTCTATAGCAACGGGGTTTTAGGGACTTGATTTCCTTCTATTGTTCTTATGGTCTTTATCATTAGTGATCAACAACCAATTTTATGCATTCATTAGTCCAAGAGGTATGATTAATCTCATTTCTTCTCATGAGTGTCGAATGAGACTCTATGCATATACAACTAAGTTGATATCTCTATCTAACTTATTATACAAACACGCATTAAGCTACCCTTATGTGACTACCCTAAGTTCATTAGTCTCCTGATAAACATATGAAAATGTATATTTATTAAGAGATTCAATCACCATTTAATGTCATTAATTTTAGCATTTTTGTATTTTTAGCTTGAAATAAAGTGTTCTTCTTAAATTGTAATTAATGAATGTTATTTGCACAGGTTTAGGTAAAATTGACGTAACTCTCAATGTAGAAATCAAAATAAAGAAATTCTTGAACCTAGAGTAACATGACTTAATCTTACATAAACTTAAAAAGCAGTTGAAAAGCCAAATCCAACATGTTATAGGCCAAAAATTGGAATACAATAGAATTGGGTTACAACTTCCGTTTAGCTTGACCCAACTTATATATTTAAACCATATCTCACAAAATACTTACCCAATTGGTATAATTCTTGAATATATAAAATACTGACTCAATTATCAATAACTCTTATGTTAATGGTAAAGTCCAAATCAGCCGTTATCATAGATCAAATTGTATTGCAAATGGGTAAAAAGGTTGTTGGCCAAAATCTGACATATCTTTGACATTTTGCCCATATCTCATTGGATACTCACCTAAATTGCATGAACCTTGTGGCTATAGAAAGAAGAGATAAAATACTACAACTTTCATGTCGGCCAAAAAGGCTACATCGATCATTTCCATTATCAAAAAGGTGTTGCAATTGGGTGAACGAGTGGTTGGCCTAAATTATTAAAGATTAAAGTCACACTAAATATATTTTCATTTATTGCCTATATAATAACACTCTTAGGACGTTTTCAACATTAGATAATTCTCTTATATTTTATTCTCTTTAACATGCATTGTAAGCTAAGCTAGAGTTCTGGCAAGGCTAAGAGATGAATTTTTATGTGTAATAAATTTAGTTTTATACTTTAATTATTTATCAAGAGTTACAAATATTTGTAAGTTTGTTTATGCTTAAACTCTTATCTAGTATTTTTCTATAATCCAAAGGTTATAATTCTCATGTTTCATATATTTTTAGTCATGCTTTCTTTATGTGATTCTTGTTTAATTATAATTGTTATTGGTTACATTGTTTTACATATTAATCTTTTACAACAATATTGTTAATCGATATATTGTAGATCTTGGATAACATGTAAAGACAATAATTATTTGATATTCAAATTGATCTTTTACTATAATATTGTCAAAATAATATATTTTCGATCTTAGATAACTTGTATAAATGAACATGATTTGTGTTAATTTTTGCAAAGAGTTTAATCATATCAAATACATATGTTATTAAATATGCTATATTTTACATATCTTCCAATTGATTGTTTGGGATATGAAACTTTCAATTGAGTTATTAACATTGAATTAAAGTGTAGAATAGACTTATAAAGCATAATTGTGATTCTCGAACCCTTACTTAAATCATCATAAGACTTTTTTCTTAATTCATAGACAATTCTATCTCATACACTTAAACAAATTAGTTCATTTTCTCATTTACTACTGCTTTAATATTTTTTCTTCACTAGCCTATTTTGCCAAAAACTTTCTCGTGGGATCAACTCCTCAATATATATTGCGATAGCCGCATTATATTTTAAGTGTAAACAAAATTTGGCGCCGATGTCGGGGAGGCACATTAAGCGAAAATAAGTTGCGTTTATCAATACTAAAGCGGTAACTTTGTACATTTTCTTTTCTTTGTAAAATTTTAGTTTTTAAATTTATTTTCTTTGTTGTAATTTATTTTATTATTCATGGTAACTTATTTTTTTTTACCATCTAACTTATTTTGTTTTCTTTAGTTATTTTATTTTATTTTATTTTATTTTAATGGTTAGTTCAACTGCCTAATTTAATTCATTTTCTTTTATTTATTTATTATACTTTATTTTTTATTTTCTTTTATTTATTTATCGCACTTTATTTTCTTTTATTTATTTATTGTACCTTGTACTTTATTTTATTTTATTTATTTATTGCGCTTTATTTCTTTTTATTTATTTATTATATTTTCTTTTCTTTTATTTATTTATTGCACTTTATTTTTTTAGTTAATTTTTTGTATTTTTATTTTAATGGTTGGTTCTACCGCCTAACTTATTTTATTTTATTTTATTTATTTATTGTACTTTACTAATTATTTTATTTTATTTATTTATTACACTTTATTTTCTTTTATTTATTTATTATAATTTATTTTTTTATTTATTTATTGTACCTTTTTTTTATTTATTATAATTTTTATTTATTTATTTATTGTACGTTTTATTTATTTATTATACTTTACAGTTTATTATCTTTTGTTCATTTATTGTATTCTATATTTATATTTCATGGTTGATCTTACCACCTAACTCATTTCTATTTCTTGTTATGTTTTATTTCACTTCTTAATTTTTCTTTGAGAATTTCCTTCATTAAAAAAATATATATATTTGTTAGGATGTATGCATTGACTTAGAGACAAATGAGAAAGATTTGTGAGAGAAGTAAAACTAGAACCACCACCATAATTTGTAAGAGAAGAGAATTCACCATCTAATTCATCTTGTAATTCCAACATAATGAGCCAACACGAGAATAACTCTGTTAGGACTCTAAAAGATTACTTGCATCCTACTCTCACAGCTACGCCATCATGCATTATATTTCCACCTAACATACTACATTCATATTTTAATCCTGAAATGATACAACTTCTGCCCACTTTTCATGGTCTAGTTAATAAAAATCCTTATGTACATATTAGAGAATTTGAAGAGGTAGTTGCTACATTCTATAGCCAACTTGAAGCCATAGACACTGTTAGGCTTAAATTTTTTCCTTTTTCTTTGAAAGATAAAGTAAAGAGTTGTTTATACTCTTTGAGGCCGAGGTCTATAGGAACTTGGGCAGAAATGACCCAAGCAATTTTCAATAAATACTTTTCACAACACAAAATTAATGGCTTGAAAAGACAAATTTTTTCCTTCTCCTAAAAAGACAGTGAAACCTTATATCAAGCTTGTGAAAGGTTTAAAGAGTTGCTAAATCTGTGCCCTCACCATAGATATGAAAATTGGCGTTTGGTTAGCTATTTTTATGAGAGACTCACAATTAGAGCGCCAATTTGTTAAGATAGTGTGTAATTGGGAGTTTCTTCACAAAGATCCTGAGGAAGCCATAGAATTCCTTAATGACTTAGCCGAAAAAATCTATATATGGACTGGACCTAGCGCTACTAAAAGTACAAATAAGCCACGACCTAGTGGCATTTTTCATCTTAGGGAAGATGATAGCTTTAAAGCCCAGTTAGAGGTCTTAATTAGGGAATGAGAGGCCTTGAAAATCAAAAATAGAAGAGTCACCCATACGATTGCTAGGGTTGAGTCACATGATGTTTATTTTGTCTATGGAGAGGCAGTACACTTAGCTCAGGATTGCCTCACTTATAGTGAGATGAGAAGGATATATGAGGAACAATATAATGCCCTAAGGATGTACAAGAAGCCTTATTCACATTACTCTGAAACCTATAATCCTAACTAGAGAAACCACCCAAACATTAGTTGAAAATCTTACCAATAAGCCAACAACCATTGAAAATAAGAACAACGAGCACCCAAGTCTTATATTGCATCTCAATATAATGCACGACTAACTATAAGTCCTTTAGAGGATAAATTCCAAGTATTTATGGAGGCACAAAGTAAGACTAATAAAAAATTTGAAACAATTCTTACACAGGTGGTAGACGAAAATAAAAAAATCAAGAGTCAAATCACTAAGATGACCAGTGCCTTAAGTGTACAAGAGTGAGGTAAGTTTCTGTCTCAACCTCAATTTAATCCAAAAGGACAATTCATGACATAAGCTTCTACTTCTAATGCACAAAATCTCAAAGAAGTCAATGCCATTACTATTCGAAGTAGTAAGATTGTGAGTGAGCCTATTTCATCAACTATTTACAAGTAATAAAGACGCCCTCCTTGAAACAAAGGCCATAGAGGATGCCAATCAACTCGTACAACATTTAAAATCACCACAAGTTGAGTAATTTATAAGTTTTCTTTGAACAAATGAAATAAAAATGATAAAGAGTGAACAAACTTCTCAATCAGTAAATATACAAATGAAATCTTAGGATGTGTGTATGATTTTGAACAATTTGATAGCTTAATTTGTTTTCAATTGAAAATAAGTAAGTTTAAGTATTTTGAAAACTCATAAAAACTTTTTTGAGTGAAAAATGACCTCCTTATATAAAGAAATTGAGATAACCAATTGAAAAAATCCAAAAAACAATATACCAAACCACACAACTAAATTTGGCAAACTATACAACCAATTTTTTCATTTTTAAAAATACAATCATTGGGGCCTAAAACTATAAGACTGATTCACTAACTAGTTCTTAAACTACACAAGCAGTTTGCAAACTGATTACATCTAATTTCAACAAGTTGTGGAAGTTACGCTTTGTTTGATCTTATTGTAAAACCACGCACAAACTGTTAGAGCTGGTGCTCACGTGCCATTTCAATATTGTATGAATATTAATTGTTAATATTTATACAATAAATATTTCGAATAAAGATTGTTAATATCATATTAATATGGTAAAATGCTTGTAACATTACAGACATTGTTTGATTTGAAATAGTTCAGATCTGTTTAAAGGAGTTTAGACCAGAACTAATAATTATTAAAGCTGAGAGTTATAAATGCTAATAGTTAGCACTGTTAATAGTTATCAGTTTATAAGAGTCAGCGAGGTCTAAAGAGTTAGAACTTTGTCTATAATGAGACAAAGACCTGAGAGTATACTTATAATGATATAATTGCAAAGAGTTGCAATAGGTGCTAAGAAATATCATTATGTAAGTATGTCTCAAATATAATGTTCCTGATCTATGATCACCAATGCGGGTCTATCGGTGAATTCACAATATATAGATTAGTGTATATCTATATCTGACTAATTCAGATGGTTGTTCTTAGCTGACCATGAGCTTAGAGCTTGTATAGGCATACAAGTATCCAATCAGGACTGGATACTGAACAGACTCATGAGGACCCAAATAGATATCCTATGAAACCGTCAAAGGAAGGTCCTCTCGAGTTGAGTAGTAATCGTGGTCCTTTAACCTGAGCGCCACGGTGGTCTTGTGAGTGATCCATCATGCTTTGGTTCCACATATGTCAAAGACCTTTCATGGTCTGACCGCTATGTGTCGCTGGGTATGGTCCGATACTCATGGAGTCCGATGTGCGTAAATAAGGGATCCATCAGCTTACGTAGGTAAGTTGTATATCCGATGCTCCGAGATTGTATTTCATAAAGTCTTGTGGCCACAAGCATAAACCCGGGAAAAGAGTTTCCCACAGGGTTAAACAATATAGCAAAAGTGTTTGCGTATATTGTTTATCAAGATACGAATCTGGAGATAAGATTATTGGATGAGCAAATGGGGATTTGATGGTGTTGATCTATATCCCCGCACATCCAGGATATAAATGATGGAAGGATTATACGTATACGTTATGACCTCAACTTGTATGGTCTGACACGCTGATTTGTAATATTCGTAACGTGTGCATGGGGCATCGATTACGGATTAATAAAATAGTTCCATTTGACAAATCGGGTGTGGACCTAGAGAGTCCCAATATGAAATGTACTCTTTGAGCACTTGGGCAGTTTACCGTATTGAATTGTTCAATACAGTATAATTCAGCAATTACTAAGGTTATGTTAACTAAAGTATATGGTTAAATGGTGGGACCTACTTTAGGTTAAGTTGATAACCTAGTAAGGATATAAAAGTAATTTCACTCTATAATTATTTAATTGTTAAATAATTAAAATAAATATTTATTTATTTAATTGTTAAATAAATTATTTAACTTAACTAATGTTAAAAGTTAACCAAATGGTTAAGTTAAGTTAACCTTACTTAAAGGTTAAGTAAAGGTTAACCTAACCATGGTTAAGTTAGTTAACTATGGTTAAATTAATTAAATATTTATTAACTTAAAGGTTAAGTTAAAATAATCTAACTATGGTTAAATGTTAACTAAGGTTAGGTTAAGCCAAATGAAATGCAAATGAAATTCAAATTAGTTTGAAATTTATGCATAAGTATATAAAGTGAAATGAAATTTGAAATCATTAAGTTTTGAAATTGTTTTAGTTTTTAGGTTTTGCATTTTGGGAGCCAATTCAATTTGAGAAATTGAAATTGTTTGTTTTGTGTTTTAAGTGTTAGAACAACAAAATAAATTAGATAAATGGTTACTAAATGTAATAACTAAAAAACAAGATTTGTTTTATTTATTCAAGAATTGAATAAAAGGAAAAACAAATTTAATTAAGTTAAATAGTTTAACTTTGAATCATGTTTAAGAGTTAAACATATATGCTGAATTAAGATGCTGCCATTCTAGACAATCAAACTCACCCTTGTTGATTGCTAGGATTGATCAAAGATTCATTTCATGATGGACTTCAAAGAAAATTAATCCAAAGGCTTCAATGGTGATATTTTCTCAATCTCGAATTTTCAGTTTAATCAAATATGTATTTTCTGTGTTCATTGTATATAATCTTCCGATGTGCACATGTATGTATGAGATATGTATATTGTATGTATGATGAACACAACTCACATGCAAGCACCCTAGTTAATTCGTACAACACACCCAACACAAACCATATAGCTAGTTTGGCCAAAACCAATTCTACAGTTTAAACCACATAGCCAATTTAGCAAACGGCATAACTAGTTTACTTTGTAATAGAAAATTTTAAAGTATTTTGCAAGTTTTGCATTTATGAAATTTGTTTCATTTTTGTATAAAATATGTGTTTTAAGGTTTAAAATAATTTTTAAAAAATATTTTGTGTTTTACAAATTAAAAACAGCTACCAAAACTATAAAATAAATACATACTAACCATTTTGAAGCTTATCTTGATCTTTAATTTGATCTCAATGAAGTCCAATATCACTTAATTTCTCCTTAGATAATTCTTTCAAAACAACTTGTGATAATATCAAGTAATCTAAATATCATCAAAATATATAATATCATCAAAACTAAGGTTGGTATAGTCATGCAGATCAACACCCTTTTTGGACCTAGCAATCTCCATACCCTAAAAGTACCTAAAAGAATCGAGGTCTTTCATCTCAAATTCTTTAGCCACTAAAGTTTCTTTTTTCTTTTTTTAAATTTAGCAACATCATCTCTTATTAGGATAATATCATCAACATATACTATAAAATTACAATCTTCTATCAATAGAATGTTTATAAGACATAGTGTGATCTTTCTGACTCTGAGAATATCCATGGCTTTAGATAGACTTGATAAATTGATCAAACCAAGCCATATGAGACTATTTTAAGCAATAAAGAGTTCTTTTTAATTTGCAGACTTTCTTAGCCTCGTATATATTTTGACACCAACTGAAAAATGTAACACCCGAGCCTAACAACCAAGTAAATATTTTTATTTTAAACTGCAAGCACATGTCTTTCACCCTCAAAGATTTTCTTTTGGGATTCACTCAAGTATCCTTCACCTAAAATGTGTCTACTTAGTTAGATAGGGCCAAGCCTTCTAAGCTATCACAGGCTCATCTTCACAAACGATGTGAGATGTGAAAATCTCCCCTCCTTTAGGACCTTGCATCCTTGGAAGGGTCAGCTAATTTGCATACTGAGTCGCGAGCCTGCTTTTATACCATTTGTAACACCCGGCCTAATAACTAAGCAGATATTATTCACTTTCAGCTTAACGTACGTGTCTTTCACCCTCATGGATTTGCTTTTAGGATTTATACAAGGGTCCTTCACCTAAAACACATCTATTTAGTTAAGGGGACTCAATTCTTATAGTTATCCCAGGTCATCTTCATGAGCAATGTAGGATTTGACAATCTTCCCTCCTTTAAGACCTCAGGCCCTTGTGAAGGTCAGCCAATTCATATACTAAGTCATGAGCCTTCTCTAATACCATTTATAACACCCGACATAATAACCAAGTAAATATTGTCCACTTTAAACTTTACACACATGTCCTTCATACTCACGGATTTACTTTTGGATTTTATGCAAATGTTCTTCACCTAAAACATGTTTACTTAGTTAAAGGGAAGTTAAGCTTTATAAGCTATCTCAGGCTCATCATCACTAGCGATATAGGATGTGATAGTAAATCTATATTAACCTCTTCTTCTAATTCTTCATTTAAGAAAATATTTTTGACATCTAATTGTTACAATAGCTAATCTAAGTTAGCTGCAAGAGATAATTGTGTATATCGTTACTACTAGGGCAAATGTCTCTTGGTAAATAATACCATGTATCTATGTGAACTCTTTTGCAATAAGTCTTGTATTGTATCTCTCAATTAACCCATCTGCTTTATATTTAACAGTAAATACTCATTTACAACCCATAAGTTTGTTTCCTTTTAGTAAGTTTACAATTCTTATATGCCATTTTTTAAAGGCTTTCACCTCTTTCAATAAGCATAGTCTCTCTCCATTCATGAACAATTAGAGCATCTTATACAATTTTTAGAACTTCAATATTTAACAAACTAGTGGTAAAGACTTTAAATGATGGAGATAACTTATCATATAACATATATTTAGAAATATGATGCATAAAACTAGTTTCTTTTCCAAGTGTAATGGGGATATCAAGGTCATCTATATTTATCTATGAAATATGAAAAGAATTAGAAATATTTGTAGCTTGTAAATACCAATGTTTGTTGTTAATTCTTGGTTGCGCGTAGATGGTTGTTGTTTTACATCTTAACAATTTTACCTTCTTGTGCAGACATGTAGCTTAGATTAAGGTTCAACAAGTAGTGTATCTACCCCTGTCAATGATTATTCATTTGTCTAACACAGTATTTGGAGGTGAAGAACTAGAATCTAATAAATTTATAGTATATGGATTGGTTGGATTAAGACTAGGAATAGGTAATGATAATGGTACAGGACCTTCCAAAAATGATCTTCCACTTTGATTTTGTTCTCCTTATAAGATTTGTTTTGGTAAAGTATAACTAATTTTCAAATAAGGTAGCATCTATGTTGACAAAGAATTTTTTATTGACTGAATCATAATATTTATATCTTTTTTTAGTCGGTGAATATTCTAAAAATACACACTTTAATGCTTTAGAATTAAGTTTAGACCTATTGTATTTATCGACATAGATCAAAGCTAGACACCCAAAAACAATAGAAGGAAGGTATATGAAAATTTTGGGATGAGGATAAATGTTAAAAAAAAATGTTTAGAGGTGTTTGAAATTGTAGAATTCTAACTGGTTGGTGTACAATTAATCAAATACGATGCTATAAGAATAACTTTACCACCCCCCCCGCCCCCGGGGGCAATAAACTTTAGGAACTATAAATATAAACATGATGGCTTAGGAAACTTTTAACAACTAGCTTTTTTTTTTTTCTTTCAGCGCTATTTTGTTGATGAATATCAACACAAGAGGAATAATGCCTTATTCAACAAAAAAAAATTCTTCGAGAATATAATTAAAATATTCTTTCCCGTTATCTCTTCTAAGAATTCTATATTTGAGTATAAAGTTGATTTTGACCATGATATGAAAATTTTTAAGACTTTTTAGGTTTAATATTTTTCTTTTAATAAATATACCCAAAAGGTTCTTGTATGGTCATCAATAAAGGTGACAAAATAATTAGTTACTATAATATTTGTTATAAGAATATCCCTAAATATAACTATGGATATAGGAGAAAGGTTTAGATTCTTTGTGTAATTGGGAAAGAAAATAAACACGATAATGTTTAAACAACTGACAAGTTTCACATTGAAATAACAAAGCATTTTTATTCTTGAATAATAAAAGGGAATAAATTCCTTAAGAAAAATTATGATATCCTGAACTATGATGCCATAACATTTTTTTTATCCTCGATAGAAAGGAAAGTCCTGCTCTTTACCGTTTAAGAATATCCACTTGTAATGGTAACAATATCAAAATAATATAGTCCATCCTCTCCAACATTACTAATCTTCGTGCTGCACTGGAGAGATCTAATATGTGGTCTCATGAGTGTATGATTAGGTGTATAGACATTTTAGCTATTTGCCCATACTTCTATAAAATAAAGGCAGGCTGCCTTGAAGACTAGCGCTCTACCTCAAGCAAGCCCTTTCAAGTCTCTTGACTCTCAAGCCTCCTAGCTCATACCTTTTTTCGTGTAGTGGGAAGTTTTCCTCAAACATAAGTCCTGAAATCATCATTAGAGGGAAAGAATTTAACAACATAGTTTAAATCTTTTATAAGTTTGCTGACAGATAAAATATTGCAAGGAAGTGTGGAAACTCGAAGAACTAAGTCTAATTTTAATTTTTTTGAAATAATAATTGATCCTTTTCTTGCTACAAATGACAAAAAACCATCAACAATCTTAATTTATAATTTACTAGGACATAGAGTATGAGATGAAAATAATGAAAAATACTTGCCATGTGATCTATTGCACCTAAACCAATGATCCAAGGCATTTGAGTGGCGGACGAAGTATTTAAAGCACTTAGAAAATTACTTGTTTGAGCTAAAGAGAATGTAGGATTTTACGATGTTTGAGATTAGTTTAAGAATTTGTACATTTATTGCAATTTTTATTTACTGAATAAACGTGTTTTTGCTCCCTTGTGTTTTGGTGTGGATTTTTGTAGCTACTTGAATTCTACGATTGTTCTTGTTAGGAAATTAATTTATTTTTTTTTCAATTTAGAGGCTTTCCATGTAATTTTCAACAAATCTCTTAAGAATGCCATGGTTTATTGCAGTAGTCTTACCATATCGTCTCTTTTTCCTCACCTTTTTTTCTTGTACTTTTGATTATTTGTTGTGGTTGTAGTATTTGTGAGTGCATAATTATTAGTACCACTTATGGATGGACTTTCCATCATCTTTCGGTGCTTTTGTTGAGCATGTTAAATACTCAAGTTTTCTTTTTCCTCGGATAAACAATTTAACAAATTAGGACTTTGGAGAAAAAAAAAATTCATTTATCTTAAGTGTAATAATCTATAAATTTAGATCGTCAGCAGTACCAGTATCAATACCCGACGTGGTAATTGCTTTTTTTGATATTGAACTTGTTAAATGTGTGATTATTTTTATCATTCTTCAACAATCCAATAATTCAAAACCTGTGAAGGATAATCAAAAGTTGGATTGAAAAAGATATTCTTGAAAAATCCAAAATTATTTTGTTATATACTAACCAGCCCCAAAAACTGTGTGATAGCCTCCCAAGTAATTTTCACTCAAAGCCTGAACTTTTAAAACTATTGACAGGTTGCCTCCTGATATGAAATTGGACGCATGAAAGGCTTGGTAGAGTGACTTCCCAGACTGGTAGATCGATAGGGGAAAGAATCCGAAATAAGCTTAACAATGATCTTTTACTCACTGACAATAAATGGAATCATGGGCTTGTGTCGCATGGCTTACTAGGCTGAAAAATCGAGCGTAGCACGACACGGGAAAGCTGACAGCACGAGCCAAAATCCATGTTTAACTCATTCTCTTTCTTTTTTTATTCTTTTCAATCTAGTAAAAGCAAACTAATCTTAGTTGGTCTATTACACTAAAAGAGAAAATTTCTTTAGCCCAATGAGCTAACTCAAAACGTATTGAAATAGGGAGTTTATGGACCTATTGCTAATTAGGGAATTTGTGTCCATCCTATTATGGCCCACTATATACACCATGCATCAAATTGCCCATTCCATGTTTTTACATTAACAATGTTTAACACTTTAGTGAATTTCCAATGACGATGCTAAGTCAACACTTAATTGGTGTTATTGAAATTTTGTAAATTAGAATATGATTGGTTTAAATAAATGAATCACATAGTCAAATATGAATTTAATTTGCACGAATTTAATTTACTTAATAAATGAATTACATAACATGACATAATTAAAACGAGTAATAAAAAATTTATATTGAATTCATTTACATAAATATACAAGATTCAATTCATTTATACATTAAACAAATTCAATCCACTTATCCAATTATAAACAATTTGATTTGTTTATACAATTACTATTCTAATGTATTAAAAAATATATCATTGAAATTATTAAATGTGTTATATGTTAAGCATATCCTAAATTTAAATGAATTTATACCCTAAACATTCTTTAAATGAATTTGTGTCTTAAACAAATTAATCAAATTTAATTACTCAAACAATAACGTATCATTAACAAATTGACAAATTAAAATACTTAAAACACAAATCGATATAATTATTAAATAAATTCCTCGAATTCAATTCGTTTAACAATCAAATTATTTTTCTCAATCCAAATTTTGTCGCGTAAACGAATCAAAACTAATATTACCACCCCAATTCTCGCTGGAACACTTACTATTTGCTTTCCAATCAAATACCACCTTCTACGTCAGTATATTAGTCGTGCACGAGATTGTCTTGCCTAAATTTACACAATACAAAAGTATAATACAAAAACTACTGTTTATCACTCATAAAACAATACAACACACGTTAAATGTGAGATTTATCAAATAACCTACGGAATCATGATATATAATGGTTGCACCTAAAACTCTCATTTTGAGTAAGAACATGATTACATCCCAAGTGTTACAAAATGAAAGGGCACTGCGTTAGACCAAAGTTTACATACATGCTGCAAAAGAAAGTATGAAGGAACTACCACTACAACAGACTCTGCAAACTCATCTAGATGGACTTAAATATGATTAACTACAAACTAACAGAAACAATTTACATATATTGGAGAGCCCCTGTAGTGCGAGGCTGCATCAGCTATGACAGCAAATTCGTTTACAATCTCTTTACAATGTTCCGTCCTCTGTCATTTTCTCTCAAATTAGGTTGATGTTGAGTTTAAGAATGATGAACATCCACCAACATTTGCAGATACAAATAGACTGGAGATTTGCCTTTTAAAATCTCCCCAAGTCTTAGACCCTCCTCTATTTCTCTATAATTCAATAAAATAATATAGCATTGTACGGGGACAATAACACCATGGATTGCCCTATCTATTTTTGGATGGCAAGAAATAATCAGCAATGGTAGTACCTCCTTTAACTGTATGAGGACGTTTACTAGGCCGGAGCCAAGCCCGAATTTCATTTTGGATTTGTGGCGGTAATTCATCAATCACAGAGAGATCAATCTCCTGAATCTTGTAATCCCATGCTTCACTTCTTTGTTGAATTTGATCTGAACTACAGCTGCCACTGTTGGATGTGGCCTTTGCTAAAAGACTTTCCTTTGGCCGTTGAACTTGATATTCTGAATCGCAATCACCTGTCAAATGAAATTTATACCTAATTAAACTCCCAATGAAGGAAAACAATTGGTAACTTAACCTAAAAGTGGGATAATACCTAAGAATAATGGATTTTCAGCATTTTGAGTAATTTCAACATGCTGCTGCAGCTCGAACGAAGAGCAAGAAAGGTTGCGATTCTTACAGGCCCGAATTTCGTTTTGGATTTCTGGCGGTAATTCATCAATTACAGAGGGGTCAATCTCCTCAATCTTGTAATCCCATGCTTCACTTCTATGTTGAATTTGATCCGAACTACAGCTGCCACTGTTGGATGCGGCCTCTGCTATAAGACTTTCTTTTGGCCGTTGAACTTGATTTGATTCTGAATCGCAATCACCTGTCAAATGAAATTTATACCTAATTAAACTCCCAATGAAGGAAAAACAATTGGTAATTGTAACCTAAAAGTGGGATAATACCTAACGATAATGGATTTTCAGCATTTTGAGTAATTTTAACATGCTGCTGCTGCTCAAATGAAGAGCAAGAAAGGTTGCGACTCTTAAAGAAATTCAAGATTGAACATCTTCCCTGGAAAAACATGATAAACAGGAAGATAAAACAACTCCCTCAAATCCCATTACATATGCAAAATCTTTTTTGGCCCAAAATTTATACTTGTAATAGTCAAAATAGCATTGATGAAAGATAAGCAGACTTTATATATATATAAACAACTCTCACAGACAATTATTCATTAAAAAAAAAAATACATCAAACTAGAGTGAGAATTTCAGCTTTGGTGTTGCTGCTATTCCCTTTGTCCATAAAAGAACAATATTTTTCCATCTGAAACTCGTCTTCCTTTTGACACAGTATTTCATTTTTTTCATTTATATAAGCTTTCAAAAAGACCAATCCAAAACGTCATTTATTGATTTTCCTTCAATCAATTTATTAAAAATGGAAACTTCAATTACCTAAAATTTCTTGTAAATTCAACTTGGGCCCCCAAATTGTCTCTAAACTCACAAGTGATGATCTATTACAATCAACAGTTTTGAAGGAATACTTACAGCAATAACTTCTACCGGGTAGAGCAATTTCTGGTGGTTGAATATCAACACAGGAGTTAAGAGAAAAAGTGTCACAGGAGCAGAGAACAAATAGTAAGTGTCAGGCTTCTCTTTAACTCACAAATTGAACCCCATTTATATTAACAAATAAATTGAGTACTATAGCTATTAAACTCCTTAGATGTAGTAGTCCACTAGGACATGTATCTAAGAAAAGAAAAACTTTGAAACTCCTCTCAAGCTGGATCATACAAATCAAGCATACACAACTTAAAACAAACACACCGGAAAACACCATGAACTGAGAGAATATCACCTAATTGATTTTTAGGTCAAGTATATCGAGTGATAATCTGCTTGTCCATCATTAAATCTTGATAATGTGGACAATCAAATTAATACACTTTCTAAGCTCATGAAACACGACAGCTAGAAAGAAAGTTAGTTCCTTGATTGTCCCAATGCATCAATATAGGAGGTAGAACAATGAAATCCATTCTGTAAAGAGAGCAAACCATAACAATAAGCCATGACTCAGTATTCAGCTACAGCCTACAGCCTACAGCACTCAAGGGAACAAAATTTTGCTTCTTACTGCATTAAGTTACAATATTGTAACTAATAATAACCACATCTGAAAACAGCTATGCAAGTGAATCCCAAATCATTTTATCACTAGCAGAAAATTAAAATGTTGAGGCTATATTAGGTTCAAGATTGGCAAACAATTATTTCAACTTCTTCCTTCAAGACAAATTTGCAAGGCACGAGCCCAAACTAGATAATTGACATAATCAATTTATTTGGTGGAAATAGACTTGGGCACATCATCATCTTCCTAAATAATATGTGGTTTATCCTCTGAAACTCAAATAATCACCAAAAAAAAAAGGAGCTAAATGTATAACAACCTATCAAGCCAAATACTAATCAAAACAGATTGCAGCAGCAGTCTAAATAAATATATGAGAAGGGAAAAGGAAAAGGTAAAAGGACTAGTAAGTATGACATTAATCAAGCAGAACCAAACGGCAGCAACAAACAAACACCACCCTAAAAAAATGTATAAAGAAAAATAGAATAAAAGAACTGGACAGTTTGCACAAATCTGAAATAGCAGATTTTCAACTTCTAAACAGTATAGTATTTTGATGTCACACATCCTCATGCAAATCCCAATGTCAAAGGCAATAAAACCCTATATCAAAATTTATGGTCTCAAGTCCCTAGAGAGCAAGAGAGAGAGGCCAATCACCATGGTAGTTTTTTCTTAAGTGTGCGGGAGAGAGAAGAAAAGAGAGAAAAGAAAGTAGCAAGAACTTTACTCTGATACTACATTAAGATCAAACAAAGATTAACGAGAGGAAGTGCAAGAAAAAGGAAAAAAAACATGGCAAAGAGAGAAGAGGCTGTCAGGCTTATGTCATAACTCACAAGCTGAACCACATTTTATATTCATAAATTAATAAGGATATTAAGATTATTTGCAGTCCCGTTTAATTACCGCATTCCAACAAGACATTTCTCCAAAATAAAATAACTTTATACGTAGCTACTCAGATGACTAACTTTCTGAATGGAATTACAACAAACAACAGAACAATTACGTGTACCAGACAATTAGGGTCACATTATTTGTCCAGATACAATTCTAAACTCCACCAATTTAACAGAACAAATATTGAAACCTGCTAAGAATCTTTCCCCAGCGTAAGAATCTTACCAGGTAATAATGCATAAATAATGATTTCAATATGATAACAGTAAATAGCAATCAACCACAGAAGAGATAAAAAAGGGCATGACTGAACCTTATCTTTCAATGCACTTTTCTTTTGTTCCCGCCGCTTTGAATTAAGCATGACAGACGTCAACCTGCCGCCATCCGAATGGAGCTCTCTCTGTGGCTCCCTCTGGTCCAATCTTGAACAGCTTACAGTTCCTACATGAACCACTGTCAAGGACCATATGTGAAACAGAAATTATAAAAAGATGAGTGAATTTGGAGCAATAGGGAGTATATGTTTGCACCTGAGGACAATGATTGAGAAGGTGCTAAGGTGAAGCTCCCTGGTGTATGCTTTATTGTAGAGCAAGAAGGATCCTGCTCATAAAAGAATCTCATGTCAGAACATGTTCCCACTCAGAAACAATTTCCAACCAGACATCATATCAAAGTATTGATTTAAGTTTCTTTTATTTTCTTTCTTTTTCTTTCTTTTTTCAATATAATTCTTAAATACTAAAATTCTTAAAAGAAGTAAACACTGTGACTAAATACTAAAATTTAAAGCACTACAATTTCTTTCTTGTAAATATTTAGCTGACAATTTTGGTTTAATTAATACAGCAATTGTCTTGATAAAATGCCAGATTCTTGTCCAACTCGTTCCTGATTTGATCTTAACCGCTCCCAAGCAAGCTTTTCCAACTGAATAAACACCTTACAAAATCTATATAATAAGCTGGCTGCACAAGACATTAATGAGACTAGCATTGTTCTAACATATTAACTATCATGAAGGAAACTTTTCCTGAATTATCTAACCAAAAACATAAATTGCTTATCTGGATACCTGTTCGTTCCATGTATTTGCTTTCTCTTCTTGTGGAACTAAACAAGCCACAAGTTGTTCGATCCGGACTTCTTCGCATGGGAACTCATGTAGAGGTTCAGTTGAATCCAGTCTTGAATAGCTTTCACTGCCTGAATGAAAAGGGCATTTTACAAGATTGAAAACAAATGACCAAAAATGACAGCCAGAAAACTAGAAGCACCTGAGGGTGACAATGGCTCAGCATCTTCGACAAAGTTATCCGGTGATTGCTTTGAAGAAGCGCCAGAAGTATCTTGGCCATGGAAGTATTTCATGATTGAAGATGTTCCCTATCAGAATTATTTGCACAATGAATTGCAATCCATAATATTAATAATTAAACATAAAACAAAGTGGAAGACTAGATGACTGAACAAAATTAATTACATAAGAGGACAGTTCATCAATTCACAGCTCACTTATTCTAAGAAAAATACTTCACAATAAGAATCACTTATCAGAAGTCAACTGCTGCTTGAATAGTGAAGTAGTGCTATTTTTGACAAACTAAACTAAAAAGAAAAAGAAAAAGCAGCAGAATATTATCATATGATAAGTCTATGAACGTTCTTTTCCAAGAAAGCTGGAGAGACCCTCTTAGCACCATTGGGGCAAGAGAATAGATTCCTATCAACCAGTATCAGACAACAAAAACCAAAAATACTAAGTACAATAACCTTTTAGGAAATAATGATATATTATAGACAATCAAATTTTAACTCACTGAAAGTATAGGAACAATTTTACTGGCTGAAATAGAAAGAGCTGTTATTCTCCATCCAGTGTTATGACATCCTTGAGTCTTAACTCCATATGTGCCCAAATATTCACGTAACCCAGCTTGAAACAGGTTGAAGGCATCTGCTTGCATCTTGGCAGTCCCATATCTTAATGGACAAGATTTTGAAGGGAACTTTCTAAAAGAGTCTGAGTCACTTGACTGTATAACCAATGATCAGAATGACTATATCAAACTAAGCTGTAATACATACATATAGATAAATGAAAACAACCTGCCAAGACAAGATCAATCCAAATATAAATCAGGTACAGAAGTGGTACCCTTAATGCACCAGCATGCAGAGTAAGTGTACGTGCAATACGCTTGTTTTGCTCCAAATCGGAGCACAGACGCTCGTTAAGTTCTTCGCAGAGTTGATTAAGCCAATGTTGAACCTGGAGAAAGATAATAAGCCCGCTGAATGGAATGAATTTCACTGTTATTCACATTAAATATTCCATACTTGGATAACTAAAGGATAGTATGTACATGCATGAATACATACATGATCTACATTCATAGAATCAATAATCTTAGTTCATAGTCTCAATTTACATGTCAGGTTTTTCAAGTTAATCAGAGACTTGGAGCAATCTAAAGTAGATGTGTTAAAAAAACAAAAGCTTTATTTTGCAAGATGATGCGAGTCTTAAGGACAAAAACACTAAAAAAAAGTTTAGAACATGTTATAGCTGCTAGAATGTACTTACTTCAATGGTTTATATGTAAATCCCGAGAAATGTTGCTGAGAGGTGCAAACTAATACAACTTTATCCTCACATAAATTAATAAATATTGATTCATGCACTTTGAATAGCCAAGATACATATGATATGCACTATTTCTAGTTTGCATTCAATTAAACATGTTGGATGTAATCACAACTATTCCAACTGCACTAAACATAATGCCCTCCAAGTTGTATCATAATTTCACATTTAGAAGAACAGATGTAGATATTACATAGTTATTCTGTTAGGGCATGATCTTACAATCTAAACTAGTTTGTAGCTATACATACTGTAGATTATAGTGCAGAAAAAACATCCATTTGATTAAGATAGTAAATCTTACAGAAGCAACTGTCTTTAAAGCCCGAGGGCCAGGAAATGACTTTCCTGAACCGTGGCTTTTGGGGAGAAGGCGGGCTTGAACTTCTTCACCACTGATTCCTCTTGCGATGTTCCATAACCAAGTACTTGAATGCAAATTTAAAAAAAAAAAGGTTAAAAAGAACATCCTGACTGTTTTTTGACGGATATGTATATGGAAGTACAACCACAATTAATAAGCTGAAAATTCTTTACTCGGGACCTATCAAGAACTGAGGAAAAAAATGACAGAAAAAAATTAGCTAAATTTCATAAAGCAAGAGAAATTATTTGATTTCAATAAAGTATTATAAATACCTGAAAAAGATATGAAACTGAATTGACAAAGGCAACTCAAGTTAGTTAACATGGGAAAATTTTCAACAAGACAATCAAATGCACATCTGAAAATGTTTCCCGTGATCTAAGAAATTAGAACATTCAGAATCTGTTAAATAATTGATAAATACCCAGTATTTACACCATAGCGTTCTTGCAGCTTATCCTCTGAAAACTGCAATAGATCTCCAACAGTCTTCACACCCAATTCCATCTGTAAGGACGTACCCAGCTTGCCACCGAGCTGTTTCCTGCAAATTAAAGTATGGTGTAAGAAAATATGTTTAATCTCAGATGACCAAGAACATGCTACTTTCTATCTTAAAATGAACAAAAAGAGTCTTCAAAGGCTTTCATGTCCTTTTTCCTTTCATTCAAGAAATGTAGCAAGTTTAAAAAATATAGTTTTTTCATGTCAAAATTGTAATTCAGAGTATTAGCATGAAATGGCTGGTAATTGTCACAAGAACCTACATTTTTTTTATTGGCAACGAGTCGAGCAGTCCTTTTACAGACGAGAAGGGCACAACAGTTTGTTGCGCAGGTTTATTCATACCACTTGCCAGTTTGGCTAGCATCTGTTAACAAATTCATAAATAAGCTTACCACACAGATTCCAAATTCTGATGATAAACAAATGCGCAAGATGTAAAGCAAGAAAATAAAGGACTCATTGCACCTTATTATGGGCAATGCCTGCAGAACATGTGAATTCAGTCTCCTTTAGGACTTGCATCCTAAGCTCTGCAACAATAAGGACCCCACAAACCAATAACTTATCACGGTGATCAGCATCATCCCTACAAAGCCACCCCCTCACAATTTCTTTGGCATCAATTCTATCCTGAAAGCAATGCCAAGTGCAATATAATAATCACAAAAAATGAATTAGAATGAGAAGAAAAGGAATAAAAGCAAGACAGAATAGGTTTCACAAAATTATGCTGTATCACTTCTAATGAAATTATAGAAGTTCTATTTGGACAAAATAGTAATTGTTTATGATATTCACTAACTTTTAAATTTACAACAGGAATTTGAAAAACATTTAGAACATAAGATTTTTCCTTTAACACTTATACTGCAGAAAGGAATAAAAAATCATTAAGTTTCTCTTCAGCTGTCAATGTTTAGTTCATGCATGATGAGAGAAAAGAAAGTGAAGAGATGAGAAACTTCTTGAAATTTTTCATGAGGTCTCCCCAGTAGTTCTACCTTATAGTAAGTGAGGTGAAACTGTACAAGCAAAAATTAGTAGCAGTGAGAAAAGAAAGAGTGCTTTCACCCGATCATTTATCTCCTCTTGCAGCAGGATGAAAAAATAAATAAAGATGACAACTTTCTCTTATGTACTTTTTCCTTTTCTGAAAATAAACTACTGTAACTTGAGGAAAAAACATAACATTTTCAGAGCATAAAACATATTTCCAGACTTCCATTTCCATGTTAAAGCATAAGGTGATAATTCAGCCGAGGTTGATATTATATATGTATAACTATAATAACTCTTGCCCGGCCAATTCTGGAGGCACAGCCCACAACAATTGCAGAAGTAGAATGTCAAATTTTTCATTTTTATCTTCTGCACTATTTCTAAGTGCAACAGTTTCGATCGTCAGATATTAGAGAGAGGGTGATTTACCTCTCAATTATAAAGTATGGAGCAGAGTCATCGCAACGTAGTTTTATAAAAGAAAAAGTGAAGAAGGGAAGATGAGGTTTAAAAGATTTTCAATGATTAATGATGTTAAGAGCTCAGTGGGCTTTCGAAAGTCATATTTTGGGATACATGCATCTACACTAGGTGATAAAGACTGGTATCTTGATTTCATCCACTTTATTGGGATATACATTTAACTGTTATACTCTAAGCATTTTAAGACATATATCCAAAAGCTTTGTCTTGTACCTCACTTTCAAGCCCCAAAATATGTGATTTAAGAGCTTCCTCATCTACTGCATCCAAGCTTTCTGGAGGAATTTCTGCTAGCATAGCTTCTGCTGCATCAGTAAGGTCAAGATATACTTCATCAATGGATGCCCTCTCACATCGACCCTTCCTTGCAAGAATGGAGACAACCTAAAATTTTATAGAAGTACAGCATAATATGAGAAATACAGTTTTCACATTTAAATCTATTCAGAATATATTTGGAATCCAGCATACCTCTGAACCTGCATTGCGATATGTACTCAAATCAGCTTTACCACGAGATACTGGAACTTGAACAAGCTCAATTTGCGGACAAACTTCCTTTGCCTCATCACCTCTCATTGAACTGAAAACCACATATTAGATATTTATAATTCTGGCAAAACTTGGTTATCAATGAGAAGATCCTCAGAAAGTAACTAAGTGTCTGTTTTGCATAGCTTCTTCATGTGAGTTTCTTGGAAAATATATTGTTCATTTCATGATCAATCATAACTTCCAGTAAAATAGAAAAAAAAAAAATTCATATTTAAGCTAAACATAACTTTTATATAATATTGACTTATGTTGCGAAAAATGCAGGAAAAAGATATAATGGAATTGTAAAATTTTATAAAGATATTTCAGATAATTTTATGCAAAAATCTCCAAATGAGATTATGAAAGAAGCTCAAGATTTAAGCTTCTAACGAATAAGCATAAAATATTGAAAGAAATTACAGAGAGCCTTCTATATTTTGAAAAAAGCTCGTTTGGTCATTCCAAAAGCCATAAGAAAAAAGGGACACAAACATTGTACTGACCGTTTCACGCCATATTTACGAGCCTCATAGCTAACGGCAATTAAAGCACCCCCCTTCCACTCATTGTATTGTACCACAGCAGTAGGTAAACCCCTTAATCCCGGTTGCTTCCTTTGCTCCACTATAATTAAAAACAAAATGGAAACAAAACAAAGAAAAGATTAAAGAACAAAAAGGGATAGAAATAAATAAAGCGGAACAAGGACGCTGCACTACAACTAATGTGGGGAAGTCCGAAGAGAGTGATATAAATTTTTTCCAAAGGATAGAATTTTTTTATTTCCATAATTGTTTATTGACCTCACAGACCCATGCAGCCAAGGATACATGAAAGTTAAATAACAAAAATTTAAAATTAAAATTTAAAAAAAAAAAAAAGGGAAGAGTAGAGGAACATCAACATCCTGTAAGTGAAATCAACACCATTTATCTGGAAAAAGGAATTTCCAAACCATGGAATGGTTCAGCCAATTTAAGAAAAGTTAAAGAGTTGAAGAATACCAAGGCTGTATTCTTGTTTCAACACATACAAATTCCGATAACAGAAATCGAGAGCCAGCATCTCCCATTCAACACTGAACACAAGTAATGTCCCATAATACTCAAGTAAGATTAAAGCAATTAACCCTCTGGACAGAATGTAATTTACACATCCCCAAGAAAAGGACTAAAGAACTCAAGCTTTTAATTAAGTATCATTTTTTTTAAAATGTAATAGACTATTTTACTGACATACACAATATAATAGATACATATATTTTACTTAAGTGATCTTATCCCATCCAGCAAAGCAAATAGGACTAAATCAGATTCTGAAACATAAGCAAAAATGCCTGAGGATTAAATTAATGGCACTAAATCAATTTATCAATCAATTCTCCAACCCATTACACTCCAAGAAAGCCTTCGGAGCCCCAAAGACAACAAATCATTGAATAATCTTAGTTCTAATGAGTTCAATTCACTGAGTCTTGCGGTATAAAATTCTCGTTTTACTCTTTTTTACTTTTTTTATCACCAAATCAAAAATAAATAAATGTAAACAAAATTTAAGAAATTTTGACCAGAAGCGCCACTACACAGTTAGTTTGAGAGAGAGGAGCCTAATTCTCACTCACTCCATGAGATTTTCGTTAAATTCAAATCGATATGGGGATTTATGTAATATGTTCTGTCTCGATCAGCTTCTTAAGCAACAAAAAGATGGAAATTAAAAATGGGAATTTTCTAAATTTTACAATAAATTATAAGGTGAAAGTGAGAGAGAAGAGAGAAGAGATTTGTTTAAAAGAAACCTTGAACGTAGAAGCAGTCCATGTCGACGTGAGCAATGATCCTTGCAGCAGACGACTCTGGCCTTGCCACTGGCATTTGGTACTCTTCCTTTCTCTTATCTTTTTCTTTCCCTCCAATTCCGATTTTTATTCACTACAGAAGCAGAAAGGAGCCAACAAGGGAATTGGGAATTTGGGATTATTTTAAATGCATCTACAACGCAACAGCACGCGGAACGGTGTCGTTTCTAATTGTTTCCCCTTTTCTTTTGCGCACATATTTGCATTAATATGTTACAAAAGTTCGTATATTGTAAGGATAGACGTTGACTCATATGTATTATATGATTATCCTAAAATATATGAAGCACTAAATATCCTTTTTATACAAATATTTATTACTTTTACAAGATTTTTACACGAAAATGTTGCTCTCCACGCCAACGTACCACCACCACCACCCAGTTAAGTATTGTTTTATGTGCTTTTGAAAAAAAAAATGATATTATTTTATATAAAGGATATTTTATATGTGAGAGAATTTGAAGAAATTGTGTATTTTATTATGAGAAAATTATGTATAAAAAGTGATATTTTTATATAAGTAGAATATCATACTTTAAATAGAGGTGGTAGAATGGATCACGACAAGATTATTCAACACGCTTTAAGTAAATATAAATAATAAAAAATTGACATAATTAATAAATAGGTTAAATTCGTGTTACCGTTTATTAATTGTGTCGAATAGGTGTTAGATGTTTATGATTCGCTAATTCGTTTAAATTACGTTTAATAAAATATTCATATTCGTATATATTTGTGTATTTATTTATTTAGGTCGCATTTAATTATAAAATAAAATAAAATTATAAATATACATAATTAAAATGCTAATGTATTTAAACTCTAAAGACTCTTTTCCTTCAATTATATTAGATGAATTTTATTTTTTTTAATTGTGTTTGAATAATTATTATTAAATGCATGAAATACTTGATTTTTTTATGTAATTTAAAATTTATTAATCGTGACATAAACGTGTTTTAAATAAATCAAATATTTTGTATAAATAAATCGAATTAGGTGTTATTATTCATTTAAACAAATATAATCGTAAATGGATCAAATCATGTATAATCATATAAACGAACTGAATTTGATTCATTTATATAAGTGTGTCTAATCGTGTCATGTCGTATAATTTGTTTATTAAACGAATCGAATATGTGTTTAAATGTTTGATTCGTTTAGTAAATAAATACAATAAAAATTTGTTAATACCCTATATTAACACGATACAAATACGATTTATTTACACGAATTATCACACCTACTACTAAATAGAAAACCATACAAATTTATTTTATACTAGGATAAGGAATACTATCTATATAAGAAATACAACTCAAATAGGATAATACTATTATATAAAAAAGTAAATACTAATAGCATACTAATACTATTAATATCCCCCTCAAACTTAAGTTGGCATAGTAGAAATAAAGCTTGTGTTTGATAATTAATAGTTGAAAACGTATAAGAAGAAAATATTTGGTGAAAATATCTATTGGTTGATCATTAGAGGAAATCAAATGAAACTTAACAATACCAAGAGAAATATGTTGATAAATAAAGTAACAATCGATTTCAATATATTTGGTACGCTTGTGAAAATATTATTATAAACAATTTGAATGACACTTTGATAATTACATTTAAGAGATGTAGTATTAGAGTAAGACATGTCCATATTACCAAGAAGCCATCACAATCAAATAATCTCTTGGGTAGTATCGATAATGGCATGATATTCAACTTAGCACTAAACCGTGCCGTAACTATCGATTTCTTGTTGTGTTAAGAAATAATAGAGTCCTTTAAGAAAAGACAAAAATTAGTAGTAGATCGCTAATTAGTGGGATCACTAGCCTAGTCAACATCAAAATAGAATTGTAACTTAAAAGATGAATGTGTTAAAATATGAAGGTAATGAAAAAGAGTACGTTTAACATAGCATAAAATATGAAGAACAAAGCCATAGTGAGAGGAACGAAAACTAGACATGAACTGATTGACTACATAAACAACATAAATAATGTCAGGACGAGTCACAAACTAAGCTTTTAACCAATTGTCGATAAATAATGACATATGAAAAAAGTGACCCATTTGATGATTTAAGTTTGATATTAGGTTTCAAGGAAGTGGATACTTTCTGTCAATCTTGCTTGATTAGTAAATCATATGCATATTTGGCTTATGAAAAGTAATACTTTATAGAATTAGAAAGTACTTCGAGATCAAGAAAGTAATTGAGATATTCAAGATCCTTCTGATAAGGGTTCATTAAGTTTAATATTTTTATTTTTAAAACTTAATATTTATTCGTAAAAATTAAAATTATTTAACTTTTGATATATTTTATGTAAGGTGTTGTATGCGTGTGCATCATGCATTGGGTGAATCTATATATTTTAAATAATTTAAAAATAACATATCATATATGCTACGCAGCAGAATTATAAATATGCACACATCACAATCTCATTACTCTAATGAGATTAGGAGACTCATCATTAAAGCGTACTTTAAATAATTTTAATTGAGAACGTGGTAGGCCTCTTTAAACTAAAATAATAACTTTTTATTTTAACATGAACTATTTACTAAAGCAACTTTTGCTTTTAAAATCTCTCAAACTTTAAACTATATATATTTCAAATTGTTAACAATTAAAATTTTAACATTTGTTAGCTTTTTTTCTTCACTACAATTGCAAACTTCGTTCATATATTTATAACTAATTTTGCCACTAAAACAACCAATAAAAAAAAAAATTAGTGTCCAATTGAATGAAGCATGACAAGGCTTGATAAAAGCCGGCAACAGCTTACTAACATGTTAGTTTATTTTTGTTGAGTCAATGGTTTGTTACTGTAGCTGAATTTGGAGCAAATGGGTGGAATTTGCTTTTGTTAATGTTATAATATAAAGCCACGTACAGGTTCAAACAATTTAGCCAAAAACAATTTTGTTTTAATTTATCATTTGCAAATTGATTCATTGAAAAACTAAAGACCAATAGAGATCGGTGATGATAATTTTTAATAAAAAGAATCAATTGAATATAACATACAAAATGGTCGAATTGTTTAATGTATTAAGAAATAATAATAATTTTATAATTTTATTTATTAATATCAAATTTAGTACTAATATAAATTATTAACATAATTTGAGATATACACTAGGTAGATAAAAGTATCAAATTTTATTTGACATAATCTTGGGTTTAACACTTAAATTTTAATTACTTCTTAAAAGACCTTAAAATAAATAAATAGCTAAATAGATTAATTTAAATAAAATAATAATTATTTAATTTAAATGATACTATATCTACCAATGTCAAATTTAGTACTCATACAAATTATTAATATAATTTAAAATATACACTAGGTAAATAAAAGTGTCAAGTTTCACTTGACACAATTTTAGGTTTAATACTTAAACTTTAGATACTCCTCGAGAGACCTTGAAATAAATTCATATTTTTCAAACATTTCACACATTGAACAAATCGATATAGTGCGCGCTATCCACGTGCTCAAGACGTACACTTCATATAATGAGACTTCCTAGGTTCACACTTCTTTTGTCTCACAGAACATTTCTGTAAGTCCATAATCGATGCCTCCCCCCCCCCGCCTACACACACACACACACGTTATGGATAATACAAAATAGTGAGTTGAACCATATTAGTTGAGGTTAATCCATATTCGTATAATCTCTCCATCATTAATATCCTAAAAGAGTGGAGATATAGATCAATACCGTCAAGCCCCCTATTACTCAACCATAAAATTATCTTTTTTGATTTGTATTCCAATAAACAATATACACAAAATCCTTTACAATATTATTTACACCACAGGAAACTCTTTCTCAAGTTAAATGCGTATGGTCATAAGACTTATTAGAATATAACCTTAGAGCATCTGGATATTTAACTCACCCATATGAGCTAACAGATCCTATATATATACTCACCAGAGTCCATAAGCATCGGACTATAGCTAGCGACATGCAAGAAAGGTCTCTGACATGTGTGTAACCTAAATATGGTAGATTACTCACAAGCTCACTATGATGCTCAGGTTAAGGGATCACGAATACTACTTAACTCGAGAAGACCCTCCACAGACGAATTTATGGGATATTTATCGAAGGTTTTCATTAAGTCTTGTTCAGTATTCAATTTTCACTGAATACCTGTATATCTATACGAGCTTCCACTAAACTTATGGTTTGCTAAGATTAACCATCTGGATTATCTAGATATAGACATACATTAATCTAAATAAATTGATTCCCCTAAAAAAATCATGCATCAGTGAAAATAGATCAGGAACATATAATTCGAGAACATACTTGCACAAATAACATTTTCTAGCAACTATGTCATTGTTAATATATTTCTAGGTCTTTGTCCCATTTCAGACACGGTTCTAACTCTTTAGACTTGATCTGAACTCCTTCAGATCAATATAATGTTCGAAATGTTATAAGCATTTTACCTAATAAAAATAATTAACAATTTAATGAAATATTTATTTATTGCATAAGTATGAAAATACAATATTCATATAAAATTGGGATATCATATAAGCACAAATCTCAACATTTTATTGTTATTTTTATAGGTTTGGAGTTAATAAAATAAATAGAGTTGAAACTCTAATAAAAATAAGCCAAAAATATCAATTTGCTACAGTGCTGCTACAGTAACAAGTTACAATGATTCACTTAGTACCTAGCGCTGCGACACGCAAATAGTTGCGATGAACAGTAATGTATAAACAATATTTTATTACAGTAACTCGTAAACAGTAATCCTATTTTGACTTGTATTTGATGTTTAACCATAATTTGATGACATAAACCTATAAATAGAAGGCCAAAAACTCTAATTAAGGGAGAGAAGGAAAAAAAAAAGAGAAGAGGCAAAAACTTAGAGAAATAATTCACAACACAAATAAAAGATCAAAGCCAAAGATTGAAGAACCAAGATCAAGATTCAATCTTCAAGTCAAGATCGAGTGAAAAGCACATCAAGGAGTCACTTTGATTATTTTTTCTTCTCTTTCTTTATCATTATGATCTTATTCTTGTTGATCTTTATGAATTGACTTAATACTTTTGGTTTTGTGATAGACTAAATTGTTCATCTAGAGTTTAACTATGTGAACCTAGTATGGATTTGGCTTGTGTTAATTTTGGTTTATGAACTTGATACATTCAATTAATTTATTCTACTTTATGTTTTAATGCTTTCCTTATACTTGATTAGTATTTTGAATGATTGAGGAACCATGATGAACTCGACGGAGGGATTCATGTGTTTAGCCTAAGATAGTTTGATGCATGATCATAAGATAACAACCATGAGTTCCATATTGGATAAACATACACCTATGTGGCATGTATGGTCTAATTTGAACTTGATCTTAATGAATTACATTCTGATTTGATTACCATAGATATATAGGTGATTGTTAGAATGTATAATATAGTCACTCAACCATCGACAAAGACTTGTGATGATATTAGTGTCTAAACCAACAATTAGTGTCTAAGCTAATAAAAGGTTAATAAATAAAATGAAATACTAGAGGACGAGTCAAAATCCTAAATTATCTTTATTTGTGAATTCTATCATTTGTTTTTGTTTAGTTTAATTGATAGGGTTAGATTAGTTAATTAAATTTTAAAATTTAATTTTCTAAATAAAAGTTAAGTAGTTAATTAAATTTTAAAATTTAATTTTTTGAATAAAAGTTAAGTATGTATAATTTTAATATTTGATTTATAGAATTAGATCGCATAGTCCATGTGGGATCGCTACTTGGACTTAAAATCTTATATTATTTAATACGATAGAGTGCGCTTACGCTTAGCTATTATAGCATCAATCACCTTCATCTCAAAATGTTGTTGTAAGCCTTAAAATCATTGATGCCAGCTAGATCATCTCTTGAAATAGTCATATCATAAACCTGGATAAGTAGAAGAATACATCATTTAGCAGTCTTGCAAACAAACAATGTTATCATAAGGATTAGAATAAAAATTATGTTGTTGAATAATAGTGTTGAATTTAGCAAACCAGACATGTCCAGCTTACTTGAGACCACACAAAGCTCGACAAAGCTTGCAACCATATAAGAAGGATAGGAATAAATAGGAGGTGGTTTCATATAGACTTCTTCAATGAGATCACCATTGAAGAAAGTATTTTTTGTATCCATCTAAAATAATGTCTAACCACAAACTGTAGCAATAACTAATAAGCTTCGAACAAAGTAAGATGAGCTATTAGAGCAAACATTTCTTTATAATCAATGTCATATTTTTAAGTAAACAATTGGTTATAAGGCGAGTGTTATCTCTTTCAATAGATCCTTTCACTTGGTCCTGATTTTATAAACCTATTTATAACTTATGGCAATTTAATTGAGCGAAAGTGCAACTAAGTCCCAAGAATGTTATTTCTCAAGAGCATACAAATCTTTTATCATAGCTTTTTACCAAACAGGGTTAAAACTAGCCTTGAAGTAGGTTGAAGCTCATACAAAGAAAGGGTGGTAGAAAAGCAATGTAAATCTCAAAGTTTAACAGGAAGTGATTTTGCTAGAGTAGAACGACAAAAAGAGAAGTAAATGACTCATTTAAGTTATCTAGCGTAAATCTATCAAATGAGGTGGGTAGCTCAACAATAGGCATTATGAATTTGCTCCTAGAGTCCAGGAGGTTTGATGTTATGAATTTACTTTGACTATCTTTAAAGAAAGTGAATTTTTCAGATAAATCTAATCTTAAACTATAAGGAGTGTGGGAGTTAGTCTTACATCGTAAATAATGAAGAAACACTGTGTGTTGAGGGTGGAGAGAACTATTTGTGGCAATGTAAATGGATTGGACATATTTTGTATTTAAGGCAAGTCTAGGGTTTAAGGTTGTAAGAACCCTAGTTTTGGAAGGTTAGATAGAACTCATCTCTTTAATATCATGCTTATGGATTAGCAATGTGTTTGTATAGATATTAGGCTTTGTAATAGACATAGAGCTAATGTTTTAATTAGCCATCTTATTAAGGAATGGGGATGATAACTGTAATAACCACTTATCCACAACCGGAAAGAATAAATATTTGTACTTTTATAATATTCATAAATTATTTGTATGTAGATCATACTTAAATTATATATTGTTATTAGTATTATTTGTATAGATTAAGGACATACTATTAGTATTGGGTTTATTTGCAAGACTTTAAATTTATTTTAGGGATCAAATTATAATACTTTAAAAGTTTTTGGGTTAATTTATAAATACTAAGAGTTAGCCTCTTAGTATAAAAATACACATTTTAAATCATAATTTACTCATTTTTGGGCCGAGCCACCCCTTTAGAGAGAGAAAAGAGAGAAATAGAGGGGAGAGAAATAGAGGGGAGAGAAAGAAGAAAAAGAAAAAGAAATTAGAATTTGGAGTTTTAAGAGGTATATCATAACTATTTCTCAATTTATTGGTGTTAATTAAGTTAATTCCTTTAAGTTTCGATTTTTGGACAAATGAAAAATTGAGGATTTGATGTGAATTTTGTAAAATATATTGAGAATTGATGATGATTATGTAAATAGCTTGATAAATCATGATAAATTACAGAATTTCTATTTGATAGTCTCTTAATCTGAAAATTTTATAAATTGTTGTGCTTCAATTCTGGTTTTAGATTTTGAGATTGTAAAACTAGACATGTATAGAATAATTTGAGACTTTGAATCGATTGAAAATTTCAGAAATTAAATTTGTAGTAAATTTACCAAAATGACTTTGAAATTCTGGAAATTTCCTATGTTAACAGTATAATACAGTGACAAACAATTTTTAATCTGCTGAAAGGTCTTCAAAAATTACGAATTTATAGAATATGATATACTCAGAATTGAGAATTTAGATCAATGTAGTTAAATTGTTATGATTTTCTAAAGAGTGTCAGCTCATCGCAGTATTTGATTAACAGATTTTTAAAGTTATAGAATAAAATAGTTTCAAAATACTTTTGATAGTGATTTTGAAGTGAAATATTTATCATGGATTGAGATATGTGTCAAGAGTAATTCTGTGGTAGTTTTATAATTTTTGAGTTAGTATATGATTTTATAAAATTGGGAGACTAAATACTGTTCAGTAAATATCTTGATCCCGCCAGAATAATAGTTTAGATTTGATGGTGTTTATGAAATGGATTGTGTAAAAATTAAGATATAATATTCATACATAAGGAGGATATATGAGTTAATATATATATATATTCTGATTTTGTTAAGAGTAAGTGGTAAGAATGATAAATTTTGATAAACCAAGTAATTAGACCAATTCGATGTGATAAGTACAATATGTATAATTTTGTAAGTTATTTAAGTGTTTTGTGTGAATTTTGAGGCTTATGAAAGGATTAATCTCCATTGATAGGTTAAGGAGAATTCATCTTTGTAGCCGAAAGTGCAAAGAGGTATACTAAACTTTTACTGAAATCACAATAAATATAGTAATTGTCTATGTATGATTTTGTAAATGTGTTTAGAAATCTATTTATGTTATGCCAAGTATATTTGATATAAAATGTGAAAGACATATGTTTATGAATGTGAGCATTGACATTGAGCATGGACATATATGTATTTTTGAAAGTGAGCTTTCAAAATAAAATGTATTTAACAAAGAAAGCTTTTGAAGTGTAATATATTCATGAGAAATATTTTGTGTTTTGAGGGTGCTTGAACTCACTGTTGACTTAGTAGGCATCTTATGTGATTTGTGGAGCATTTATGTATGGCCTTTCCTTCGGGATTGGTATATGTTATGTGTTGCGTACGTAGAGAGGATCCTATTGGTACTTAAAGGAAGAATGAGTTATCACATTTGTGTGGTGGCGTATTGGTGCATATGAAATGACTCATTAATGATCAGGGTGAGGGTTTGGCTCTTACCTTCGGGCATGAGTATTATATATATGTAATTTAAACCTCACTTGCACTATTCCTCTCATACGGTATGTCATTAACGGATAACATTTGACTCATTATGTGATATGTGATATGGAAGTCCTACTAAGTAGTAGTTGAGTGATGATATTCCTATTATATATTTTGAAAGAATGTGTAAGCGTTTACTTGACATGTGATTTGATGAGATTATGATTTTGATTTATCACGACATATCATTCATATGCATTGTGTATATATATGTATTTGTATTTTGGTATATGAAAAAGTAGTATATTTACTGAGTTTTATACTAATTATAGTTTATAGTGATTTCAGGTAAATAAGATATATGTGTGCTTAGCGGATTTGACAAGGATTCTGCTGTTCTTTGGGTTCCCTAAGTTGCTAGGTTGCCGAGTGTTTTATTTGGGGACACGTGGGTTAAGATATTTGATTTGTCCCTATTGAATAAATACTTATGTATTATTTAGTAATTGTAGTTATGGGTTGATTTTAAATAAGAATTTGCAATGAATATATTATGGGCTTCCGGTAATAAAGTTATTACTGGTGACGTAGTAGAGTATTAATCTCTGAGAAAACTCTGCGTATCTCCGGTTTACTAATTGTTCCAATCATAATTCAATTGTTATAATTCTGAAAAATTAAAATGAACGTTTAAATATTGTCAATAAATGTTTATGTTTATATTTTAAACATGAGACCAATTCGTAAATAAAAATTTAGGAATATACTAAAAATATTAAGATTGTATGTGTACACATTATTAAATGAGTGTAAGTTATGTCATATTTTAAATTTTTTATGTTTGAGGCGTAACAATAACAATAATGAAATTAAGGCAAGAATAAAGTTTGTGTTCTACAGTTTCAAAATTTAAGAATGCGCTAAATGATGAAAAAAAATTTGTTTTTGGCGTTAAAGTGTTGAATCATAATGTAGAATGTTGAAAACATTAATAAGAGATGAAAAGATGACTTTTATGTGTGTCACAAGTCTCTTTTATAGGTTTAGGGATTTGTATAAGATTAAGACTTTTTATTTAATTTTTTATCTTTTTAAAATTTTATTTATTTAATAAGTTATAATTTCTTTTAAAAGAAAAAATGAATTTAGTAAATAAAATGGTAAGTTGTCGATTTTATTATGAATAAAAAATTATTAAATAATTTAATTATCCGATAAAATATTAAAGTTATTAATTTTAATTTTAGAAGAATTTTAAAAGTCAAATAATGTTGGGTTTATATTTATTCATTAACTTTAATAACAAGAGTTCGCCCCTTATCTATCAAATCACAACATACAAGTCCTATAAAGTGACATAGGTCCACGTGTTTTATTACTCAAATATGTATTTGAACTTGGACTTGAACATTTATGCATTTATAGAGTAACAATTTATAATTAAAGAGCATAAAAGACTTTCCATTAAGAAACATTTAAAAATATCGTGCCAAAATAAATAAAAAATAAAGAAAGAAAAGGTAAATTTAAAAAAAAAAAGTGTATTACAGATTTAGTTTAGAGTTGATTTTGCTACGAAGAATAGATAGATTTTTAAGCTGTAGAGTAACCCTAACTTTACCGTTAAAGGGAACTCTCATTTTTGTTGCTTTTTAGGGTGTTTAATAGGTTTTTCTTGGCAATATGAATGTTAGGAAGTTTTGGGGACGTGCAGAAATTTTCAGGTTTAATAAAAGGTGAATTATGTTTATAATGTGTGGAAGGAAAGGCTTTTTATAGTGTTAGGGGTTTAGTTTAGGTTAAGCACTTTCTTTGACCCCTAATTCCTTTAAATTATTCCTTTTTTTTTTTAAATTTGTCATCTCGATAATTAACAATTCATTATATTTTCTTTCAAAAAAGCAATTCATTATATTTATTATGTTAAAAAGAGATAATTAATTGTAAAAAGATGTAATTTTAACTTTATTTTATTCTAAATAAAATTCCTAAATTGTCATGGATAAAACAAGGCTATTTTAAAAAAAAAGGAAGAAAATAATAATTTTACTTAAAAATGACTCTTAAAGGCTAAGAAGTGCTTTATGAATTTGAGTTTTTTTATTATCCTAATTACATTGGTTTACCTTTTTTGCTAGGCAAAATTTCCGTCTAACTGGATATTACCTGATGCCTCTATATCTTAGCCCCACTTAGTGAAACCAAAACATATCACATGGTATTTAAACACGTAATGCCCATATTAGGTTAAAAATGACCCACAAATGTTTTCAGAAAAGAATGGTTAATATATTTTCTGAAAACATTGAAAAGAATGGTTAATATATTTATAAAAAAAAAAAACAAAATTTTAAGAGAACCACCTAATAGAAGTGGTTCTCATCTCCTACCCTCGTTTCACTAGAAAGAGTTTGATTCTCTTCACGTTAAAAGTATTGAGTAAATTTCTTAGTATTGAAATTTCGTGCAAAATTAGACCAAGTTCTGAAACTGAGCACGTTGAGTCATTGATGTCCTTGAGGAGTCCAGCAGCACCAGAAGCCAACTCCACCATTGATTTATTTATAGACCTTGCGAGCTGAAGACCGCGAAGAATCGCCATAACCTCTAGAAACTCCACCGAGAAGCAAGTATCAATTAGACAAGCAGCTAACACAAAAATTGGCCCCCAGTGGTCCCTAATAACTACCCCAAGCCCCGACCTAGAGGATTTTTTTGTTCAAGATCCTACTTCGGTGTTAATTTTTAGTTTTCCCATATCAACACACATAGGCGAAAAATGAAAAAAGCTTTTCAAACGTTACTCGTCAGAAATTACAAGAAATAAATTCAAATAAGGCACCAAATCAAAGTTAGAAACCACGACATATATCAAAATATTACAACTGCGAAGCACCAAAATTGTCTTATATCAGTTACTGAGGATACATACCCCAATAAGCTTCCAAATTTGAAGCATTAAAATAATACTACACATACCAAACCCAAAAACATTATAAACAAACTTCAAAAGTTCCTTACTCAACTTGGGAAGAACCAAGTACAAAGCATCTCATTGGTCTGGGAAGTAAGATGCAAAACCAACATGGATTGGATATAGAAGGGGAATCTACAGACCATAGTTCGCCAAACTCACTAACATATTATACAATTTCATTTACAGCACAACCAAAAGACCAAAAAGGGCTTTGCTCACTGGCCCTCTTATACTGACTAATGCGTCTCTTCTCTTCTATGAAGTCTACAACAAATAAGTGGGAGAAGCAGGACGGGAATTTAAGTAGAAAAACTTGAGAAAATTTCAAGTTTGTCACTTTTGATCACTCAGCCACTCTCCCCTTGCCAGGCCGAGACTCCCCTCAATGGGTACTAAGAAGGTTCCCTGATTGATTCTGTTGAGGTTGCTGTATTTTCTGCATTAGACTAAGTCAAATAAACAATCTCAAGTTCAGGGATTGTAGGAATTTTTAGTTAGAAGTCATTTTGAATTTGAAATTGCTAAAGATCAAGTTGTTTAAATTTAATAAGTCTTTTAGTTTAAGTTGAACTCTTATAGTTCAAGTATTTAAATTCTTGTAACCTTTGTTAAAAAAAGTAGTGAGAACAACATTTTGAGTTGTTAAGGAGTTGTTTTTTTTTCCTTTCCCTTAAATACAAAACTACCTTATACTTCTCAAACTCAACATTGGTATCAGAGCATTACTTTTTAAGGGACTCCGAGAAGCTGTTTTTTTTCCTGAAATTCAAGCTGCCTCTTTTTTTTCCAGTTCAAAAATGACAGGTAATAATTATATGGCTATGCCACCAGTATTTTCAGGAGAAAATTATCAAGTTTGGGCTATTAGGATGGAAGCCTTCTTGCAGGCAAATGATCTATGGGATCTGGTTGACACAGGAGAAGTGGCACAGTTACCAGATGATCCCACAGTAGCTCAAATAAGAAACTTAAGAGAAGAAAGAAGAAGAATGTTCAAGGCTAAGACTTGTATATTCTCTGCAGTCTCAGAAGTGATATTTAGTAAGATCATGACTTGTGAGACAGCAAAGCAAGCATGGGATCTTCTTAAACAAGAATACCAAGGTAATGCTAGATCAAAACAAATGCAGATTTTGAATCTTAGGAGAGAATTCGAAATGCAGAAGATGAAAGAAGGAGAAAAGTTTAGAGATTATGTTGATAAGTTGATGCAGATTGTCAACAAGATTAGGCTGCTTGGAGAACAGCTGCCTGACAAGAGAGTTGTTGAAAAAATTCTTGTTACACTCCCAGAGAGATTTGAGTCCAAAATCTCCTCTCTTGAAGAATCAAGAGACTTGTCAACTATCACATTACCTGAGTTGATCAATGCTTTGCAAGCACAGGAACAAAGAAGGTCTTACAGAAATGATGAACCAGTGGAAGGAGCTTTACAAGCAAGGGTACATGACAAGCCCTCAGGTGAGAACAAAGAAAAAAAATTCTGGAATAAGAAAAACCAGAAGAAAGGAGGAGTTAGCAGCAGTGGTGAATTTAAGCCAAATTACTCACCTTGTCCACATTGCAGCAGAACAAATCATCAACCATCAAGATGTTGGCAGAATCCTGAAGTTGAGTGCAGATCATGCAAGCAAAAGGGACACATTGCCAGGTTTTGTAAGAACAAGCAAAAGGAGTCACAACAAACTCAGACACAAGCACAAATAGTGCACCAGCAGCAAGATGATCAACTTTTTGCTGTCACTTGTTTTGCAGGACATAATTTGTCTAACAATGCTTGGCTCATTGACAGTGGTTGTACCAATCACATGGCATTTGATGACTCTATGTTCCAGGAGATTGATAGAACTATGGTGTCAAAAGTCAAAATTGGAAATGGGCAGTTAATTGATGTTAAAGGGAAGGGAACAGTGAAGATTATGAGTCCAAAAGGAGCTAAACTGATCAATGATGTGTTGTATGTTCCAGAACTTGCTTAGTGTTAGTCAACTACTGCAAAAGGGGTACTCAGTAGTGTTTAAGCACAACAAATGTGAAATATCAGATTCAAATGGAGCTGTGCTGTTTTCTATTGCTATGAAAGACAAAAGCTTTAGCCTGTCATGGGAAAAGCAGTCTACATATACTTGTGTTCTCAAGAAAGCAGACTTATGGCACAAAAGGTTGGGACACTTCCATAAGACTGCTTTAGAGTACATGTAGAAGGAAAAACTTGTGCTTGGGATGGATTATACTAGTGAAGAGTCAAACGTATGTGAAGCTTGTCAACTGGGGAAGCAATCTAAGATGTCATATCCAGCAAATAAGGCATTGAGAACCTCTGAAAAGCTACAGTTGATTCACACAGATGTGTGTGGTCCCATGTCAACAGAATCTCTCAATGGCAGCAGGTATTTCATTTTGTTTATTGATGATTATAGTAGAATGTGCTGGGTTTACTTCTTGAAACAAAAATCTGAAGTAGCTGAGATATTCTTGAAGTTTAAAACTTGGATTGAGAATCAATGTCATAGCAAAATCAAGACACTTAGATCAGATAATGGAACTGAATTTACTGCTGCAAAACTTATCAAACTTTGTGAAGATGCTGGGATACAACATCAGTTTACAGTCCCTTACTCACCCCAACAAAATGGTGTGAGTGAGAGAAAAAATAGAACAAGTATGGAGATGGCCAGATGCTTGTTGTTTGAGAAAAACTTGCCAAAGTATTTTTGGGCAGAGGCTGTAAACACAGCAATATTCATCTTAAATAGGCTTGTAACTAAAGCTGTAAAAGGGAAAACTCCCTATGAAGTCTGGTATGGGTTCAAGCCTAATGTTGTTAACTTAAGAGTGTTTGGAAGCTTATGTTACACTCTTATTCCAGATATAAAAAGGGGCAAACTTGATGAAAAGGCTGAACTTGGAGTCTTTGTAGGCTATAGTTCTGCTAGCAAGGGCTACAGAATTTATCAACCTCTAACCAAGAAGTTCATCATCAGCAGGAATGTAATTTTTGATGAAGAAGCAGAATGGGATTGGGTTAAAACTGAACCTAGAAGGCTGTATTCAGATGAGAGAGTATCTAATCAAATAAATGAAGACACCATAGATGACATGCCAGTTAGAGGAACTAAGCTACTTACTGACATTTATCAAAAATGCAATGTAGCAGTATTGGAACCAGCAGGATATGCAGAAGCAGCAGAGGATAAAAAATGGATAACAGCAATGAAGGAAGAAATGAGGATGATAAACAAAAACAGAACTTGGGAGCTTGTGTCCAGACCAATTCACAAGAAGGTTATTGGAGTAAAATGGGTGTTTAAGACAAAGTTGAATGCAGATGGAACCATAAACAAGTACAAGGCAAGGTTAGTTGTGAAAGGCTATGCACAACAGTTTGGGGTGGATTTTTCTGAAACATTTGCACCAGTAGCAAGGTTAGACACTATCAGGTTGCTTTATGCTGTTGCAGCACAGAAACAATGGAAGATATACCAGTTGGATGTAAAATCAGCTTTCCTAAATGGTCATTTGCAGGAAGAAATTTTTGTTGAACAGCCAGAAAGGTTTGTGACAGCACCTGGAAAGGTTTATTTATTGAAAAAGGCCCTTTATGGGTTAAGGCAAGCTCCAAGAGCTTGGTATAGCAGAATTGATGAATACTTGCTGAGTATTGGCTTTAAAAGAAGCCTTAGTGAGTCAACATTATATGTTAAGCTTGAAATTCATAACCTGATAATTGTATCAGTTTATGTTGATGACTTGCTAATAACTGGAAGCAATTCTGAGATCATAAAGGAGTTTAGAGAACAAATGCAAGGAGAATTTGAGATGACTGATTTGGGTGAAATGGCATACTTTCTTGGAATGGAAATACAGCAAACCAAGAAAAGAGTGTTTATTGGACAAAAGAAGTATGCTAATGAGATCTTGAAAAAGTTTAAAATGGGAGAATGCAAAGCTATGGATACTCCCTTAGCTTTGAATGAGAAACTTTGTTCTGAGACTGATGCACTGACAGCAAATGAAAGTCTTTATAGGAGCATAGTTGGATGTTTGATGTATCTTACAACAACAAGGCCTGATATAGCCTTCACTGTGAATTTGCTATCAAGGTTCCTAAATTGTGCCAAGGAAGTTCATTTAAAGGCAGCAAAAAGGGTATTGAGGTACATTAAAGGGACAACTGACTATGGCATCAGTTTTATGAAGACAGAAAAGTTAGATTTGCATGGCTATGCAGATAGTGATTGGGCAGGAGCATGTGAGGATATGAAAAGCACCTCAGGGTACTTATTCAGTTTTGGATCAGGTTTTTTTAGCTGGAGCACCAGGAAACAAGAGGTGGTAGCTCAATCCACTGTAGAAGCTGAGTATATTGCTACTGTGGCAGCAGTAAATCAAGTTGTGTGGCTAAGAAAAATTATGGCAGACTTAAGTTTAGAACAAGAGACAGCTACTGTTCTATATGTTGACAATCAAGCTGCCATAGCCATCTCCAATAATCCTGTGTTTCATGGCAAGACTAAGCATTTCAAAATCAAATACTACTATCTAAGAGAAGTGCAGAAAGAAGAAGAAGTAAAATTGGTACACTGCAATACAGAGTCTCAACTTGCAGATATTCTTACTAAAGGATTGTCCAAAACAAGATTTCAGCATCTTAGGAAAAGAATTGGAGTATGCAGCAAAGACAGCAAGGAGGAGTGTTGAGGTTGCTGTATTTTCTGCATTAGACTAAGTCAAATAAACAATCTCAAGTTCAGGGATTGTAGGAATTTTTAGTTAGAAGTCATTTTGAATTTGAAATTGCTAAAGATCAAGTTGTTTAAATTTAATAAGTCTTTTAGTTTAAGTTGAACTCTTATAGTTCAAGTATTTAAATTCTTGTAACCTTTGTTAAAAAAAGTAGTGAGAACAACATTTTGAGTTGTTAAGGAGTTGTTTTTTTTTCCTTTCCCTTAAACACAAAACTACCTTATACTTCTCAAACTCAACAGATTCAAACCTAAATACAGACTAGAGTGCCAAATTACAGAGTACAGGAAACCAAATGTACAATTTTGAATTCATAGTCACCAATTCAAACTTTGTGATACCACCATGTGACACTACGTGGTTAATCAAGAGCTTCAACACTTAATAAAAGTCGCTACATAATTGCAGCAATATAACTCATATTTTGAAAAATTAAAACTGCAAATGCACCAAATCTTATAGATATAAATACTTGACCACTCAACGTTAGAAACTAGCATACCCATCAAACTATAATGTACTGAAATCATAAAATATTAACCAATGATCATATTTTTCACAAAAAGCTTGAAATTGAACTACTACAGCAATACTTCGCCCGCCCAAAATCGAACCCAAAAACATTATTAACAAAAAAAACCTTACTCCGTTCGCCGAGCTTCAACTCACTAAATTCCCCGACTACTATTAAGTATGGAGCCGAGCGTTCCCAGAACTGCGAAAGCCAACAACGGGCTGACATCCAATGTATCGAAAACTGGCGGGATTATATTCCGAAACAGATTCAGATAAGGATCACACAAGTCCCGTATCGCCGAGAGCGGCTGCCGGTCCCACGGAATGTTGGGGAACCAGCTCGGCAAAACTCTAACCATCAAAACCCCACTGTAAATATCCAGCCATTTGGCCAGCCCCGCGGCGACGACGGTCAGCGGCGTGTTCAAGGACCCGCTCGGCCGGTCACGCAGCGAAGCGAAGAACGCGGGCCCCACCGTGTGGGCCCAAGCGGATTGTGGGGTGGCGGTGGCCGTGGCGGGGAGTTTGGTGAGGGCGTATTTGAGGACAAGGCCGGAGAGAGAGAAGAGAGCGGTGACGGTGCGAGTGGAGGCGGCATGGAGAAGGGAGAGAGATGGGGTTTTGGGGGATTTGAGGGGTAAAATTGGAAATGAGGTGGAGGTGGAAGTGGCGCGCCGGCGCTGATGGGGAGGATGGGAGAGGATGAAGGGCTGCGGTGAGAGTGGTGAATGAGTTTAGGGTTTGAGAAGAGCGAAGGCGGTGATCGGAGTGAGGGGAGAGCGGCGGCGGCGGCGGCCATTGCTTTTGCCGGCGGAATTGCTGAGATGCTGAGTTAGTGAGACTGGAAATTAATTTGTTTTGATTTTTATGTGTCGGGATTTTCGAGAGGTTCGCCTTATTTTTATTTTTATTATTGTCGTAACATAGAGAAAATTTTCTTTTTTTTTGTAAAGAGAGAAAGTTTATTTGGTTTAGTATTTAAATAATATAAACATCAAAATATATTATTATTTTTAAAGTAGTATAATTATAAAGGAAGACCTAAACCTAAGTTTTTTTTTGTTTAAATCTTTATATAATTTATTATAAATAAGATGAAATTTATAAATATGTATGAACTTTTTAAACTTTTTTTTTTGGTTGCATTGAAAATTCGTAAATTATCAAGTAATAGTTTGAATAGCATTTGATTTCAAAAGTTATATTTTTTAGGAAGAATTTTATGATTGATTTAAAACTAAGCAACTCATAATTTAAGAAGAATTTTATGTTGATTTAAAACTAAGCAACTCATAATTTAAGAAGAATTTGATTTGAAAAAGATGAGATAGAATATAAAGGAAGACTAAATCTAAGTTATTTTTGTTTTAATTTTTTTTATTTTTACTATAAATATGATGGAATTGATAAATGTGTATGAACTTTTTAAACTTTTTCTTTTTTTCTTTCAATAAAAAATCGTTATAATTATGATCACTCTTTTGTCAAGGTCTCAAGGAACGAGGTTCTTCTAATAACCAAAAAAAAAGTGAAATTTATTTAAATTTTACTTTGTTTACAAATTGTGTTCTTGTTACACAAGCTTTATTATGTTACACAAATATTTTTGAGCACGTAATCTCATCTTACAATTGGCACTTTTGTCCTAAGTAAATATTGAATTGTTTATTAGATTTTTTAAAATATCCCAGTTAGTTTCGATTTTGAAATTATTTTTACTTTTTCTATTGTTTTATTATTTTATTTTCAACTAAAATGATACGATATATATAATAATATTTAATAATAATTTAAAAAATTAAATAATAATTACTTACATTAGATTAATTTATTATAATAGATAGAGATTAAAAATGAGAATATTATATTTTGATTGGTCAAATTAAAGAAATAAACAATTAAAATAATTGCAAAATGATACCACAATCATTCCAGCACGCCGCACGGCCGTTCCAACAGAAACACTAAATCCTGCAGTATCACCAATTACCATAAAAAATACCCAACTCCAACTATAATTTGCTTCAAAAAAATTACCACCAATCACTCCAAATTGAGTTTACAAGACCAAAACCAAAAGCAACTCATTTTCGGCTCTGTTGGTGAAGAAGACAAAGCTGATTCCCTTAATTTGTCTGGCTTTGCAATAAATAGGGTAGGGTGGGGGAAGAAGACAAAACGATTATAATTTTGTTTTTCTTCTATCTTTGCAGTGTAAAATTGAATTTGTGAAAGTATGTTTATCCCTAAAAAAAATTAATTTTAACATAATTTTTTATAGCGGAGATTAATTAGATTATTCAAAAAAAAAAAAAATAGAGGCATACCAAATAATCCAATATTTACCTAAAAATTAAAGTGTCAATTTTTTTTTTAACACAATAATTAGGTTGATTTATTTCTCTTTAATACAATAATTAGCCTCATTACTTATGGCAAAAAATGAGCGACTTTACCTCAAATTATATTTTTCTCATTTACATTTTATGTTATGCTTGACTATATAAAGAGTAATTTTAGTTTGATGGTTTCCTCGTTATTTTGTTTACACAATAAGCAATCTTTAAGGTTTTTCTTTGAAGTTTTAAAATTTTTAGGTAGAGTTATAAAAGCATTAACATTTTGAAGCATAAAAAATATTCACTCATGCATTGATGATAAATATAACTCATCCTCAATTATTTTTTTTATAATATTTTTAACCGTTAAAGCTTTCAGTATGATACTCAAAACTCGATTGCCTTTATTTTATGCAGCTGTTGCCACACATCTCATTAATTTAAGACTACCTCCCCCATATACTAAATGAATTTTTCGCTCAACTAACACGTTACCAAAGATTTTTACTATTTCTACAAACTTTCTAGTTTTTTCAGGGCTAGATCTACAAAAGACACAAATTTTTGTAAATTTACGAGTTAATATTTATTCCATTATTACACTCACCCTATTTCTTGAATGATTTTGAGTTTGTATGAAGATGCAAAAATAATGCAATATATTTATAAAGCCAAAAAGTGTTGTAAAGTTAATCACATGTGTTGTTGGCTTAAAATGCAAAATTTTTAAAATCGACTATGGGTGGTTGGTTGTTGAAAAAGACGTTTGAGTTTGAAATAAAATATTTAAAAACAATAGCTATAGTAAATACGTACAAATAGTTGTGATTGTAACTCACATCTTCATCTGGTTTTACATTCAGAAACGGCTTAAACGCCCTCTATGGGTCGGGGATGGGCTTCTCATCTAATTTTCTTATAAATTGGCAAATAAGGTCTTTTAAAGTTAGATTCTTGAGACTATACCGCTCATGTTCTTTTAGGAATATGTCCCATAATTCACGAATTACAATATGCACATATTCACTAGGATGCTTCTCAAGAGTCGATAAGATATCATCTAAAAACTCCTTACTCAGGCCATCCTTAATGAACTTAATTTTATCTTCGCAATTTATAGACACCATTCCTAAAGTGCGGCAATATGTGTTGCAAGTCATGCGTGCACACTTGTAACAAAATCTTAATCGTTTTGCTCTTCATTTTTTATTTTTTGCAAAAGAGCTTTTACCTAAGTTAGGCATGTAAAAAATTAATGGATCTGAAAATTCACATGTCAATCAAACTTTGACTTTAATTAACCAACGTACATCAACAAGTATATTCATAATCATTAATAACCTTAATCTTTCACATCTTACTTGGTAAATATTCTTTAAGGCATTTTAAGGTAATGAGGAAAAACGCTTTTTCAAATTCTTTAGAATGTCATCAATTTTTTTTAGAAAGTGGTAAGAAAATAAGGTATCAGTAATTATAAGAAACTAACAAAACTGACTTGAAATGTCACAGAGTACTGTTATCCGCCACTTAACCGGAGTACAAAACAAAACTTTAACAAAAATACTAAATTAACTTGCAAGTAAAAACAAAAAAAAATAAAGTTAGAAGAAGAATAAATATATATAAATATGTAAAATAAAGATTAATTGCTCTCGTAATAAAGGTTAGACAAAGACACAAATTCTTCATAAAAAGCTTGATTTTCTAGAAATGACTTGAGTCTTTGCCCATTTACCTTAAACATATTACTATTCATAGATTTTTCAATGTTAATTGTTCTATAAGGGTACACATATTTCACAATAAAATTGTCATTTCATCTTAATCTTAATTTTTCAGGGAATAAGTATAGTCGAGAATTATAAAGCAAAACCTTCTAACTAACATCAAATGTTTTTCTTTGAATTTTTTTATTATGAAAAGCTTTGATTTTAGCTTTATGAAATTTTAAATTCTCATATGCATCATTTCTCAATTTTTCAAGTTCATTTATTTATAGTTACGTATCTGTCCAGTAGAATCAAGATTGACATTGAAGGTTTTAATGACCCAGTAGACTTTATGCTCAAGTTCCATAGGTAAGTGATAAGGTTTCTTATAAACTATCCTATATGGAGGCATACCCAATGAAGGTTTAAAAGTAGTTCTATAAGCCCACAGTGCATCATTAAGTCTTAAAGACCAATATTTGTGATTTGGGTTTACAGTTTTTTCTAAAATTTATTTTATCTCTTTATTTGCTAATTCAACATGTCCATTTGTCTGAGGATGATAAGAGGTGGTAACTTTATGAGTAATACCATATTTTTTTATTAATGTTTTAAATGGCCTATTACAAAAATGCTTACCCCAATCACTTATAATGGCTCTAGGGATTCCAAATCGACTTAAGATATTTTCTTTCAAAAATTTCATAACTGTTTTATGGTCATTATTTCGACATAAAATAGTCTCAATCCATTTTGAGACATAATTTACTGCAATTAAGATATACGTAAATCCAAATGATAACGGAAATGGTCTCATGAAATCTATCCCCCAACAATCAAAGATTTCAATAACAAGAATGAGGTTCAAAGGCATCATGTTTTGTTTTGAAATGGATCATAATTTTTGACAATTTTCACATGTTATACAAAATGCATGTGTATCTTTAAATAAAGTGGGCCAATAAAATCCACACCGTAAGATTTTTTCAGCTATTTTCTTTGATGAGAAATGTCCCCTACATACTTCAGAATGACAAAATTCAACAACTCTACTTATCTTATTATCGGGTATACATCTTCGAAATATTTAGTCGGGACAATATTTAAAGAGATAAGGATCACCCCTATAAAACTTTCTTACCTCACTTAAATTTTTTTTTTTGTCTTGAGCATTCTATTTGACAGGACTCGCCCCGAGACCCTCTATTATAAATCTCAGCGGCCCTGCTGGGTATCCCGATGGAAGTTCCTCTGAGTTTAACTGTGTAAGTTAAAAAATTCTGCGAAGCGAACCCCTTTTTAGTTTTTGCTATTACTGAAAAAATTCTGGAATATACGTGAAGTTCACTTCTTAAATTTTAAAAAAAAAACGGGTAGAGTTTTCTTTGTTTTTCTGAAAATCCAATATTAAACTTACAAAGAAATTGCACTTTTATTTCAAACCATTTCTCAATACTACCAAATAAGACCTCCGGTCCTTTCCAAAATTAAATCCAACTCAACTCAATAATTTCATTATGATTATAAAACTAGAATACTAATAAAATAAAAAAGTAAAACGATCATCAAAATATCGAAACCTCTTATTGGTTGTCCAAAACATATATACAATACACAAGCCTAGAACTACTATGCTAAAAGCAAAAAGAGTGCTATTTAGCACATTTATATTTACATTTACAAAAATAATCTTCAGATTTAGCCCACTAATCAGCAATAGGAGAATCAACAGCTTGCGTACCGAGACCTGCACCTAGAAAGGGGGTTTAGAAAACATAAAATACAAAACGTGTAGTAACCAGTATCCACAACGGTAAGAATAAGTATTTATATATGTATAAATATACGTATTTTATTTGTATGTTGGTGATACTTGAATTATATATTGTTATTAGTAATATTTTTATAGGTTAAGGATATACGATTAGTATTGGGTTTATTTGTATGACTTTAGATTTATTTTAGGGACCAAATTGTTATACTTTGAAAGTTTTAGGGGCAAATTCGTAAATATTAAAAATTAGCCTCTTAGTATAAAAATACACTTTTAAACCCTAATTTACCATTTTTAGGTCGAGCTAACCATTTTAAGAGAGAGAAGAGAGAAATAGAGGAGAGAGAAAGAGGAGAAGAAGAAGAAAAAGAAGAAGAAATTGGAATTTTGAATTTCAAGAGGTATATCATACGTATTTCTTAATTTATTGGTATTAATTAAGTTAATTCCTTTAAGTTTTGATTTCTAAAAATATGTATAATTGAGGATTTGTTGTGTATTTCGTAAGATCATATGAGAATTGATGATGATCTATAAGATAGTTTGATAAATCATGATGAATTATGGAATTTCTGCTGGATAACCTCTTGATCTAGGAATTTTATAAATTGTTGTGATTCGATTCTGGTTTTGAATTTCGAGTATATGAAATTATACATGTTAAGGATCATCTGAGACTTTGAATCGATTGAAAATTCTGGAAATTGAATTTATAGTGAATTTACCAAAATGACCCTGAAATTCTGGAAATTTCCTGTGTAAACAGTATAGTACAGTGAAAAATAATTTTTGTCCTACTGAATGATCTTAAAAAATTATGAATTTATGGAATATGATAAGTTTATATGTCTAATATGATATACTCGGAATTGAGAATTTAGATCAATATGGTTGAAGTGTTATGAATTTCTAAAGTGTATCAGCTCATTGCAATATTTGATTAACAGATTTTTAAAGTTATAGAATAAACTAGTTTTAAAATACTTTTGGCAGTGATTTGGAAGTGAAATATTTATCATGGACTGAGATATGTGTTAAGAGTAATTATGTTGTAGTTTTATAATTTTTGAGTTAGTATATGATTTTATAAAATTGGGAGATTGAATACTGTTCAGTAAGTATCTTGATCCTGTCAGGTTTGTAGTTTGGATTCGATGGTGTGTATGGAATGGATTGTGTAGGAAATTTGATATAATATTCATATATAAGAAGGATATATGAGTCAAGAATGGTATATTCTGATTTTGGAGTAATTGGACATCATTTGATGTATTAGAAATTTTTGTTAAGTGTAAGTGGTCAGAATGACAGGTTTTGAGAAACCAAATATTTAGAACAATTTGATGTGATAAATGCATTGTGTATAATTTTGTAAGCTATTTAAAGTATTTTGTGTGAATTGTGAGGCTTATGAAAGGATTAATCTCCATTGATAGGTTAAGGAGATTTAAACCTTGTAGCTGAAAGTGTTAAGAGGTAAGTATACTAGACTTACTACTGGAATCACAATAAACATAGTAATTGTTTTGTATGATTTTGTAAATGGGGTTAAGAATATGTTTATGTTATGTCAAAGTATATTTTGATATGAAATGTAAATATATGTTTATGAATGTGAGCATTGACATTGAGCATGGACATACATGTATTTTTGAAAGTGAGTTTTCAAAATAAGATGTGTTTAACAAAGAAAGCTTTTGAAGTGTAATATGTCCATGAGAAATATTTTGTGATTTGAGGGTACTTGAACTCACTGTTAACTTAGTAGGCATTTTATGTGATTATGGAGCCTTTATGTGTGGCCTTTCCTTTGGGATTGGTATATGTTATGTGTTCCGTATGTAGGGAGGATCCTATTGGTACCTAAAGGAAGAGTGAGTCATCACATTTGTGTGGTGGCGTATTGGTGCATGTGAGAGGACTCACCGATGATCAGGGTGAGGGTTTGGCTTTTACCTTCGGGCATAAGCATTATATATGTGTTATTCAAGACCTCACTTGTACTATTCCTCTCATACGGTATGTCACCTACGAGTGACATTTGGCTCATTATGTGATATGTGATATGTAAGCCCTACTAAGTAGTAGTTGAGTGATGGTATTCCTATTATGTGTTTTGAAAGAATGTGTAAGCGCTTACATGATATGTGATTTGATAAGATTATGATTTTGATTGGTCACAACATATTATACATATGCATTGTGTATATATATGTATTTGTATTTGATATATGAAAGACAAGTATGCTTACTGAGTTTTATACTCATTATAGTTTATGGTGATTTCAGGTAAATAAGGTACATGTGTGCTTAGCGGATTTGGCAAGGCTTCTGCTGTTTCTTGGGTTCCCTAAGTTGCTAGGTTACCGAGTGTTTTATTTGGGGACACGTGGGATATGATATTTGATTTGTCCCTATTGAATAAATACTTATGTATTATTTCATTGTGTGTGGATTGGATTTGGTTTAAGTTTTATAAAGTGTGGTTATTGGATGATTTTAAGTAAGAATTTGCAATGGATATATTCTGGGCTCCCGGTAACAAAGTTGCTACTGGTGACGTAGTAGAGTGTTAATCTCTGAGAAAACTCTGCGTATCTCCGGTTTAATAATTGTCCCAGTCATAATTCAATTGCTATAATTCTGAAAGAAATTGAAATGAATGTTTAAATATTGTCAAGATAAGTTTATATTTATATGTTAGGTTATGGTTGATTTTAGTGTTGAACTTACTAGCAACTTGCTAAGGATTCCCGTGTTGAATGAAAGTTGAAAATTTTGTGTAATATTATTTATGAGTGCACATGCAGTGAATGAATGTGAGTGATGTCGTGTGTCGGATCTTTTGGGTCTGGGGCGTGACAAAACGAGTGAGCTAAAGGAGCTCAGTAAGGCATTTAAGATTTCAAATAAAATAAAATTTTGCATAGATATTAAATTCTAAAGAACATGTATAAATCATGCTTCTAAAACTTGTATAAAGCTGTAAAATAATTTTTAACATCATATGCCGATGAAATCTTGTCGAGTGAGTCTTATTTACATCTCTAAGAAATAATATCCAAAATCTGTACAACATAATAACTAGCATGTACATATAAATGCATAATATGTGATCGGTAGATTAAAAACTATTAAAGCCCACAATTAGCTATTTTCTTTCTAAATTGTACCAATGGTAACCCTAAAGCTCTATACTCACGCAGCGACTCAACTAGCACCACACACGTGAGTAGGTCACGAAGCGTCTTAACTAGCAATACCTACTGTGACATCTCAAGACATCTTATTGGCTATGCAGCAGAATTCTATATCGCATACATATAGCAGGACAATACCCTATACACATATAGCGACTCACATGACTCAACAACTTGACTTTTCAGAGTTAGTGACACGTCTCCCAATACCTACCCATGTGTACGGAATATACTGGCCGGGTCTAATACAATCACCACCACTATAATCTAAGGGTACCAATGGCCTTTGAAACTAATATAGTAGTTTTAAAACTATTTCTTAAACCGAACATGTAAATGCATATCAATGGCTATATTATCAAAATCGTAAATCATGTTTATGCATTAAAAACACATAAAACATACAATTTCAATATGTGGAAACATGTTAAACGAAAGATAAATAAGGACAGATTTTCACTCATAATTGCTCCGAGCTCAATTTCGCTCCAGATTTCTGCTTCCGTTACCGGTCTCGATTTTCTTCACCTACACGCCATAAATGACATTTAGAACCAAATCAAATGCTAGAATCTCATTTAACTACTAAACACCCTAATCGGCATATAAAGTCCGGGTGGATACTATTTTTCAATTTTCATTTACGAATCCATTCAATCTTATCTAATTCACCATCCGACGCCCTGAAAATTGCTTAACACCCTATAACTTCGGTTGGACATAATTGCCATTCACCTTACCAAAATAGACAATTATGTCTCATTTTCTTCATTTTTTTGATTTTTCATCAACCATATACATTCAATTTGCACAAAGCACCATTTATACACCACAATTCAACCAAAACACAACTAAACCCTAACTTCCCTAAAGTAGCAGAAGTTACATCCACCATCCAACACATTTCTTTTCTCAATTTCTTGATCCAATAGCATCAAAATCAAGCCAATTTTCATTCTAATGCCCTAATTATAAGTAATTGAAGTCTCTACATCAAAATCACCCAAAACCCTAATTCTTACCTTGCCAATTTCTTCAATTTGATGACTCCTTCAAGCTCCACACTAGAATTCAACTCAATCTAAACCAAAAACACACACAAGAACATTAATTGAAGCAATCTTGAAAGTTCACATATCATCCTCACAAAACAATGCTTTTCTTACCTCTTTTTGTCTTGGAATTTCACTAATTGAACCTTCAATTGATCTTAGGAACTTGTGGTTGACTTTATTTTGGCTTGATCAAGCATGAAAAATCATGAAATCACTTTGGGTTTTATAGTAACAGTGTCACCCCTTACTTGGCTAAAATGTTATGCTTTCCTCTCTAAAAACTTCTACACAATTCCTCCTTTATATAGTGCTCTCTCAATTGTCTAGTTTACCCCTCAACTTACTCTAAATTTCTACTTTGTCATTGGTTGGAAAGTAAGTATATAATTGGTTCCTTTGTAACTATTTAGTTAGAATAGTCAAAGGAACTAACTAGAATTCTCAACTTGGCAATCCATAAAATTGTCTCTAATTGGTCCATTCTCGAACATATGGATTGTGTTTCTCAACAAGAGCTTGTTCCATGCATAACCCTTAAATGAAAATTCATATAGTAATTTAAAATTTTCTTTTCCAAGCCCATGAGAAAATTTTCAAAAAAATATTCTATGGTCGTCCAATACTCTGACCAAGTGTGAAATTATCAAATTAAGTCTAATATCTCTCACGCGTACCATAAAAAAATATTTCTACTAGGGTTAGAATCGGGTAACCCTACAGTGTCTTATTGCTCTATATCGTAATCTAAACGCCAATACTACTAATAGGGATTGAATATTACACCATTGAGGTGGCATTTCTCCTGTTACAAGAAAATTAACAATATTAGCATACTAAGGCATTGTAATAGTAGAAAATAAAAATTTATCGGGAAAAGAATCATTAATATGTATTATTTTTGTTGATAAATCTGGTGCGAGTCTTGATAAGTGATCTGAAACAACATTCTCAACTCCCTTCTTATCCTTGATAGTGATAGTAAAATCTTGAAGCAATAAAATCCATCGAATCAGCCTTGGTTTTACATCCTGTTTTGACATTAAGTATGTAGTAACCACTTATCCATAACCGATAAGAATAAGTATTTACACACATATATATAATATTCATATTTTATTTGTATGTGGATGATACTTAATTTATGTATTGTTATTAGTAATTTTTGTATAGACTAAGGACCTACTATTAGTATTAGGTTTATTTGCAAGACTTCAGATTTATTTTAGGGACCAAATTATAATACATTGAAAGTTTTGGGAGTTAATTCGTAAATACTAAAAGTTAGCATCTTAGTATAAAAATACACATTTAAAACCCTAATTCACTCATTTTTTTGTTAAGCTACCCCTTTTATAGAGAGACAAGAGAGAAATAAAGGGGAGAGAAAAAGGAGAAGAAGAAGAAGAAGAAGAAAAAGAAAAAGAAAAAGAAATTAAAATTTTAGGCTTTAAGAGGTATATCATAACTTTTTCTCAATTTATTGGTATTAATTAAGTTAATTTCTTTAAGTTTTAATTTTTTAAAATATGTAAAATTGAGGACTTGATGTGAATTTTGTAAGATATATTGAGAATTAATGATGATTATGTAGATAATTTGATAAATCATGATGAATTTGCAAAACTTGATAGTCTCTTGATCCGAGAATTTTATAAAATTTTGTACTTCGAATTTGGATTTTACTTTTGGGAATATGTAACTAGACATGTCTAGAATCATTTGAGACTTTGAATCAATTGAAAATTCTAAAAATTAAATTTTTAGTGAATTTACAAAAATGACCCTTAAATTCTAAAAATTTCCTATGTTAGCAGTATGCTAAAGTGGTGAACAATTTTCGGTCCACTATATGATCTTTAAAAATTACAAAGTTTTGGAATATGATTAATTTACATGTCTAATATAATATATTAAAAATTAAGAATTTAGATCAATGTGATACAATTGTTATGGGTTTTTAAAGTGTATCAGCTCACCGTATTATTTGATGAATAGATTTTTAAAGTTATGAAATAAAATAGTTCTAAAATACTTTTGACAGTGATTTTGAAGTAAACTATTTATCATAGATTGAGATATGTGTTAAGAGTAATTCTGTGTAGTTTTATAATTTTGAGTTAGTATATGATTTTATAAAATTGGGAGACTGAATGCTGTTCAGTAAATATCTTGATTCTGTTAGGAAAATAGTTTAGATTTGATGGTGTTTATGAAATGGATTGTGTAGGAATTATGATATAATATTTATATATAAGAAGGATATATAAGTCAAGAAAGATATATTCTGATTTTGATGCAATTGGACATTATTTGATGTATAAAAAAATTTTGTTAAGTGTAAGTGGTCAGAATGACAGGTATTGAAAAACTAAGTAATTAGACCAATTTGATGTGATAAGTGCAATATGTATATTTTTGTAAGCTATTTAAAGCGTTTTGTGTGAATGGTGATGCTTATGAAAAGATTAATCTCCATTGGGTTAAGGAGAATTAAGCCTTGTACTCAAAAGTGGTAAGAGATAAGTATACTAGACTCTTACTAAAATCAAAATAAACATAGTAATTGTCTATGTATGATTTTGTAAATGTACTTAAAAATATGTTTATGTTATGCCAAAGTATATTTTGATATGAAGTGTGAAATATATATGTTTATAAATATGAGTATTGACATTGAGTATAGGCATATATGACATACATGTGTTTATGAAAGTGAACGTTTCAAAATGAAATGTGTTTAATAAAGAAAGCTTTTGAAGTGAAAAATGTCTATGAGATACGTTTTGTGTTTTGAGGATGCTTAAACTCACTATTTACTTAGTATGCATCTTATGTGATTTGTGAAGCCTTTATATGTGACATTTCCTTCGAGATTGGTATATATTATATGTTTCGTATGTAAGGAGGATCCTATTGGTACCTAAAAGAAGAGTGAGTCATCACATTCATGTGGTGGTGTATTGGTGAATATGAAGAGGACTCACCGATGATCAGGGTGAGGATTTGGCTCTTACTTTCGAGCATGAGCATTATATATGTGTAATTTAAACCTCACTTGTACTATTCCTTTCATACGACATGTCATCAACGGATGACATTTGGCTCATTATGTGATATGTTATATAAAAGTTCTATTAAGTAGTAGTTGAGTGATGATATTCCTATTATATGTTTTGAAAGAATGTGTAAGCGCTTACCTGACATGTGATTTGATAAGATTATGATTTTGATTCATCACGGCATATCATACTATGCATTGTGTATATCTATGAAAAACTAGTATGCTTATTGAGTTTTATACTAATTATAGTTTATGGTGATTTCAGGTAAATAAGGTACATATATGTTTAGCGAATTTGGCAAGGCTTCTGCTGTCCTTTAGGTTCCTTAAGTTGCTAGGTTGCTGAGTGTTTCATTTGTGGACATGTGATTTAAGATATTTAATTTGTCCCTATTAAATAAATACTTATGTATTATTTTATTAGGTGTAGTTGTATTTGGTTTATATTTCACCAAGTATGGTCATGGATGGAACTTTGTGATTAACTTACTAGCAACTTGCTAAGGATTCCTATATTGAATTTAAGTTTGAAATTTTATTAAATATTAATTATGAGTGCACATTATTGAATGAGTGTAAGTTGTGTCGTGTGTCAGATGAGTCTGAGGCGTGACAAAGTATCTTACAGCAGCATGGTCAGTAAACACAACAGTTGAAGAATCAATTAAGTAAGAACGAAATTTATCTACTGCAAATATTACAGTAAGTAATTATTTTTCAGTTGTTGTGTAATTCATTTATGCACTGTTTAATGTTCTACTTACGTAACAAATTATATAGGATTTATCTTTCTTTCTTTGTCCCAATATAACACCAACAATGTAGTCACTAGCATCAAACATGAGCTCAAAAGGTAAAGACCAGTCGAGAGATTGTATGATAGGAGTAGATGTTAAAAGGTCAATTAATTTTTCAAACGAATTTTGACACTTTTGAGTCCACTCAAATGATACATCTTTTGCTAAAAAGTTACAAAGAGGTTTAGATATAACACTAAATGTTTTGATGAACCTCTTATAGAATCCAGCATGTCCTAAAAAGGATCGGACTTCTCTGACTATTTTTTGTGGAGGAAAATGTGTAATGAGTTTGAATTTTTTCTTATCCACTTTAATTCCTTTAGAAGACACTACATGTCCCAAAACAATTTCAAAAGTAACCATGTAATAAAATTTTTTTCAATTCAACTCAAGACTTTTTTCTTCACATCTTTTTAAGATATTTTCTAAGTTTTCAAGACAATTATCAAAAGAATTTTCAAACACAGTTAAATTATCCATGAAAACTTCTAAATAATGCTCAACCATGTCACTAAAAAAAGCTTAACATACATCTCTGAAATGTTGCCGGGGCATTACAAAGTCTGAAGGGCATTCTCTTAAAAGAAAAGGTCCTAAAAGAGCATGTGAATGTAGTATTTTCTTGGTCCTCTAGTGCTATAAGAATTTGATAATAGCCAGAATAACTGTCTAGAAAGCAATAGTATGGATGTTCTGCTACTTTTTTTTTATAATTTGGTCAATGAATAGTAAAGAAAAATAGTCTTTTCTAGTGGCTGAGTTCAACTTCCTATAATTTATGCACATCCTCCAACTACATGAGACTTGAGTTGGTATTAACTCACATTTGTCATTTTCAATGACTGTGATTCCAGATTGTTTTGGTACTACCTGAGTAGCACTTACCCACTTACTATCCGAGATAGGATAGATGATTCCTATTTCAAGTAATTTGAGAACTTCAGCTCTCACTACCTCTTTCATATGTGAATTTAATCTCCTTTGAGGTTATTGAAAAGTTTTGGTATTATCTTCTAAGTGTATTCTATGTGTGCAAATCAAAGAATTAATGCCATTTATGTCTCTTAAAGTCCACTCAATTGCATTTTTTATACATTTTAAATAATTTAATTAACTTACTTTCTTGTCACTTATGAGTGAGAAGAGATTACCACTAGGTAAGTTTGTTTCTCTCCAAGAAATACATATTTTAGTCCTTCAGGCAGAGGTTTTAACTCTAACTTTGAAATTTTGTTTTGTTTATTCTTATTTTTTCCTAATTCTTCAAACTTTAGTTTCCATCCTTTATTTTTAATCACCTGTACACAGTTAAGTAAAGAACATATGTCAGAGATTTTAGGATCTAATTGTATATTTGACTCAAATAAATTTATTAAACACATTTCTAAAGGATCAGTAAAACTCCCTTTTTGAATATGATCTTCTATAATCGTTTCAATCATGTCGGTTTCTTCACTTTCATCCCCCCTCATGTGGTTGCTTACACATATTGAAAACATTGAGCTTAAGTGTCATGTTTCCAAATAAAAGCTTCATTACTTCATTCCTGCAATTAATTAAAGTGTTATAAGTTGCTAAAAATAGACGACCCAAAATAACAGGTATCAGATTTCATAATGTAACAGGTTATGTGTCTAAGATAATAAAATTCACAGGATATATGAATTTATCAACTTGAACTAAAACATCTTCCATTGTCCCTCTTGGTACTTTTATTGATTTATCGGCAAGCAAAAAAATTATAGAAGTTGATTTTAACTCACCGAGATAGAGCTGCCGATAAACTGAATACGACAGTAAATTCACACTAGCACCAAGATCAAGTAAGGCTTGTTTAATTTTATAACTTCAATAATACATAAAATTATAAGATAATCAAGGTCTTTATATTTCAAAGCATTATTGTTTTAAAGAATGACACTTACTTGTTCAGCTAAAAATGGTTTCTTTTTCACATTCAGTTTTCTTTTTATTGTGCATAAATCCTTCAAAAACTTTACATAAGAGGGAGCCTGTTTAATAGCATTCAATAAAGGAATATTAACTTTTACCTGTTTGAAGATTTCAAAAATTTCAGGATTGTGATTCATCTTCTTAGTATTACGTAATGCATGAGAAAATAAGGGTGGAGGTAAGGGTTTGGTGTTTTCTTCATTAAGTGTAGGTTCAACGCTTTTCTTACCCTTAGAGATTGATTCATCGCTCTCATGAGGTTTAAGAATGTGTTTTTCAACAATTTTAATATTCTGAAGAGTGATAATCGTTTTAACTTGATCCATGTGTTGGCTTCCGCTCTCCCTTTATCATCTCATACCAGATGCAACAAAGGATGAGTCATTTTTCCTCCTCGCGAACCACGGGAACGCCTAGCGCCCAGAGGAGCAAAGCTCATTTTCCCTTTAGGGTTAAGCGGCGCATAAAAAAAGGTTGGTCTGGAAAAAGTCCGGTTCCTTCGCCTGAACTATATACATTTGAGTTATGTTATCTTTTGGGGTTTAGTTGTGGTTAAGAAGGAAATTTTTCTTTCTCATGAATGTTCAGTGTGGATGCAAACTTAGCAAGAGTATCTTTTAAATCAGCAAATATTTGAACATTTTGAGAATTAATAGACTCTTGCTTTTTAATGAATGCATGTAAAGTTTCTTCAAGATTTTTCTTAGAAGGTAGGACATATGGTGCATAACCTTGATGGTTTTAAAAATTTTGGTGTAGTTAAATAGGTGGTTGTGAAGTCTGTGCTTAAGTGTCATTCCTCTAACAAGAATTCAGGTGATTTCTCCATCCAGGGTTGTAGTTTTGTAAATATGGGTTATTTTTTGACCACTTGAACATATTTAGAACATTGGCTTGTTCATGGAGACATTCCCTAAATGCAGGTAAAGTTAGGCAATCATTAGTAGAGCGATCATAGGTTTCACAAATGTGACACACAATTTCTTGAATAGATTTTATTTGACCACTTTTTTTCATTTCTAAGATTTTGACTTTCTAGTTAGGGATGCTAATTTGGCTTAAAGGTTATGGTCTTCTCTAAGATGATAAATACCCCCACTAGATGTAGTGGTTTGATTTTTGCAAGGTGCCTCACAGGTACCAGTAATGTCCAAATTTTAAGCATTTTCTACTAGTAAGTCTAGATAGTTTATTGCCTCTTTTGGGTCTTTGTCCTCAAATGTTCTATTACATATAATTTCTACCATTTGCCTAACTTGAGGTGTTAAACCTTCATAGAAATTTGAGAATAGTCTCCATGTTTCAAAGCCATGATAGGGACAAGTATTAAATAATTCTTTATACATTTCCTAACATTGGTAAATGGCCTCTTTTGCTTTTTGGGCAAAAGTAGTAATTTGTTTTTTGAAAGAATTTGTTCTATGGGAAGGAAATTTTTTTTTCTTTTAGGAATTGTTGTTTCATATAATCCCATAAAGAAATAGATCCTGACTTAAGATTTTGTAGCCATGTTTTAAAGAAAAAGGGAAAAGTTTAAGTCGAATTGTGTTCATGCTACAATTTTAGTCATTATACGTGTTACACACTTCTTCAAATTCTCTTAAATGTAAATAAGGGATCTATGCATCTAAGTCATGAAAAGTGGGTGAAAGTTAGATAATGCCTGACTTAAAATTAAAATGTGTTGCACCTGGAGGAAAAATTAAGCAAGATGGTGCATCGGTTCATGTAGGGTTCATATAGTCTCTAAGTGTCCTAGGTCGGTTATGGTCATTATGTTAGGACTAATTTTCCCCTGGGTCTATGAGTCTCTCAATTTGATTTTCAGTCATGGTGTTAATTGGTGAAAAGTAAGAAGATGAAGGAGAATTCAACAAATTATCAAAGGAAATTCTGAAATTACATTTTACCAAACGATGAGAATTAAGATCTCGAAACCAACCGCTCATATAAAAAAATAAATCAAAATACAATAACAATAAATAATACAAATAAGAGAAAAAAATATTAAATACAGGTAAATAAAATAGGCAAAATTAAAATAAAAATAAAATAAAGATAAATAATTAGAAGTTAGATTAGTCATGTTAGATTAGTCAATGTTAGATTATATAATAAAAAGTTAATAAATAAATAATAGGATGCTTAGCCTTCCATAAAAATAAAAAGTGAATAATAAATAAAGTAAAGCAAGTTAGGAGGCTTAACCTTCCATAAAAATAAAATAAACAAACAAACAAACAAAAAAAATGTTAATTTCACTTCCCCGGCAACGGCGCTAAAAACTTAACACGTTTAGAATATAGGAGTTTATTCCCAAATGCAGGATTGTCGAAGTAATAAATAACCCGGTGAGAATGGGGTAGATCTACAAGGAAGTAGAATTAAAATTACAAACTATAAATATTTTAAAGATAATTAATGCAGTATAAGATGTTTGCAAATATTAATTCAATTAACCAATTCATATAAAAGCTAAGATTAGGGGAATCCACTCTTGGCATAAGAAATAAGAATTTTTAACTCTTTTTATAACTCAATTAGAATACTCACACAAAAGAAGTTTCAACCGGAAGATATAACAATTAAAGTTCATCACCATTTATATATTAACTAGTATTTATTTCTTTCAATTATTATACACAAAATCTTATGAATGGGTTTAAGTATTTATTATGTCAATCTTTATATTTGTCTCCAATAAATCAAGACTCTTACTTTACAAGAAATATAATATATACAAAATCTTGTAAATGGTTTCAAGAATTTATTGTGCCAACTATAAAAATTGTCTATAATAAATCAAGAGGCACCACGTTAGAAGAAAAGGTGTTAATATTACAAACAAAATAAATGCATCATATATAAATTTGCATAACTTAAGAATGAAACATTAAATTCATGAATAAGAGTTCAGTATATCTTATTACCTTACCAAGAGTTCTAACCTTTTACCTTAGCATAAAAAAAATTAATTGGATATAATAAAACTAAAGAAAAAGAAAAGAAATGAAAAAAGAGATAACATGACTTTACAATAGTAAACAAGGGAAATAATACTACAAAGAGATAATACAAAAGACAAGTGTTTTAAACTAAAATTTAGCCCTCTAATTACATCCTTTGGGAATAAACATACTACCTATTTATAGAGAAACATGGATAAATCGAGACAAATGAAGCAGGAACCACTTGGATGATAAAAGTCAATAATGGTGGCAAATAATTTACATTGCTTATCATTAATGTACCCATTTGATTATCCAATTTGAAATTGATGTGATCCGAATTAACTATCACTAAAAACATCAAAATTGTAGATACATCTCTTATCTTTTCAAATTGAGTTATTTCATATGTATTAGATATGTATTTCTATAGTTATGGGCCAAATACTGATGACTGTTCGGACTAGGCCTATACTGTAGATCAGTTCTGTTCTAGACTATTTGCACCCTTTAACGCTTGAATTTTGAATACTTTGTGAAATATAATATGTTAGTCCATTGAGTCAAATATTTATAGGATCAAGAATTACTCCAATTGGATCCTTAGGTAGAAAGTTATGCTCATTTTATCGAACCTACCACAAAACAGTTAAAAGTTAAGTAGGTACAATATTGTATATATACTTAAGTTAGGGGTGTTAAAGACACTAGTTATACAAAACAATGATATAAAACCCTTATTAAATGTCTAATTTCAAGTGTTCATCACGAAGTTCATTAAGTTTTTCAAATCAATCCAATACATTGTCATGTAATTAGAAGCATTAAGCATGCAATAGATTGAACAATCTAATATTAACATAATGAATAAGGAATGACAATGAATCCAAGCTACATATTGAGTTCAAATCATAATCCTAATTATATGAATTAATCCGTGATAATAACAAGAGTTCTTGAACCAAAATCAACCAACAAATCGAAGGAAATCATTATACAACAAATACAAAGACAAAGAAAAGAAAGTTCCATGTTCTATTGCTCTGTTTTGATCCTTACTATTGAATCATCTCTTCCTTGATGTTTGATCTGATCCAATACTTGTTTATTGGTATTTTTGATTTCTCCCCGTACTGCTCTCCCTTGTTTTGGTTCAATAGTCACCATTTTAAAGGCTTAGGGTATTGAAATAGGGCAAACTTTGCCCTCAAAAAGCCAATAATTGCTACAATATTTTTTAGAAATTTGTATTCTGGATGAATAGTGATCCTTGGCTATTGTTTATAATACTGTTTAAATATAATGTTCATAATTACTATTCATAAATACTGTTCATAGATACTATTTGCACTGTTTATCAAAACTAAAAATTTTCTAGAATGGGCGCCACAACGTTGGTTTTTGATGCCGCAGTGCTCGAACCTGGGTTTTTGGATAAACCAAAGTACTGCACATGGACACTATTTATAATCACTATTTACATTTTGAGAATTTTGGTCCATTCTTAAATTTTTATCCCAAACAACTCAGTTTACATTCGGTTTTTAATATTCTCGCGCTAATAGTTTTTAAACCTATAAAATAACATTAACATGCATAAATAACTAAATTATTAGGATAATTTGAGCAAACATTAAGTTTATGATGATAAAATATTTTATATAATTAAGTTCTATCACTAGGCAAAGCCAATGGAGAGAAGAAAGAGAGGTTTCCGAAGATCATTACCCTAATGAAATTCATAAATCAAAGAATAGCTATATTGAAAGAGGATAAGTCCATCATCTTGGCTTTAAATTTATGAGGAATGATAGGAAACATTATTTTAATTTGAGTTTTAAGAAAAGTAGAGCTAAACTAACTAGTTGAGCCCATACCACAAGCCACCTCAGCTTATTCAACAAGAATCTCTATCAATAAATCAACTTCGAATGGAGGAGAAAAAGAAGAATTTGAAAAACTGAAAATTTGATTATGAAATTTGGTGAGAAAAATGAAGCCTTAATTGAATCCTCAATCGGTTTAGCCTTATCTTTCTTAAACTCAAATAAAAATATGACAAAAAAAAAATATAAACCTTTAAAATTTTAAGAAACAGATATGCAAACTTTTAAAGTTTCAAAATATTTATTTACACCTTTATTAATTAATAGATTCTATTAACTTTAATGGTAGAAAAGGTAAAAATAAAAATTTACCTCTTGTTAGGTCAACGTCGGTCAATCGAGATCACCATTAATCAATAGCAATCAACGATCAGTCATTATCAATCAACATTGATCAACACAGGCCAATGATTAGTCAACACCAGTTGATAATCGGTCAACATCGATCAACAATTAGTTTATACTAGTCAATGATTGACTAACATTAGTTAAACTTTTCTTAAGAGTATAATTGTAATTTTACCATATTTAATAGATTTTTCATTAACTTTAATAAATTTCATTGCTTATAAAGGTGTAAATAGGATTTTTAAAACTTTAAAAATCTACATATTCCTTTTTCTAGATTCAAAGATCATTTTCTCTTAAAATATTGTTTCCCTTCATTCCTCGTAAATTTAGTCACAATGTTTGGATTTTGTCTCTTTCACTCGAGTTACTATTTGGTTTATGCCCTTTCTTATGGTAATAGTCTTTAAAAACTTCTTTTTCTTCTCATCGTTTACTTAGTTTTAAGATATTGCTATATTTTGCAATAATCTACCATTAAGTTCTCTTAGTTTTAAGATACCATTATATTTTGCAATAATCTACACCAAATAAAAAATAAAGAAAAAAAATATATCATGCTAAAGAAAATAACAAAAGCACATGCATGCAATAAAATAGGTTGGGCTAAAATCACCCATTTTAGCCAATATTTGTATAAGTCTAATAACTAAGTTAACTTTTTTCTTTTTCTTAGGTATACTCGACTGGCCAAAGACCCTTATTGTTTTTGAAAAATTGAAGACAACACCATACCACTAAAAGCCTTCTCAAAATTATTAAGATCATCAGTCATCCCAACAACTTCTCCTATTTGAGCAAGAAACCTCACTTTTAACTTGAGTCCTCAAACCCCTTAAGCACTCTTGCTATCTACATCTCGAATTAAAGTGCTCTCAGCAACAAAGTTATCACGCCCCAGACCCAAAAGATCTGACACACGACATAACTTACACTTATTCAATAATGTGCACTCATAATTAATATTGCATAAAATTTCACACTTAAATTAAACATAGTAATCCTTAACAAGTTGCTAGTAAGTTCAACACAAAGTTTCACCTATGACCATACTTGGTGAAACATAAACCAAATACAACCACACCTAATAAAAAAATACATAAATATTTATTTAATAGGGACAAATCAAATATCTCAAACCACGTGTCCATAAATAAAACACTCAACAACTTAGCAACTTAAGGAACCCAAGGGATAGCAGAAGCCTTGCCAAATCCGTTAAGCACACATGTATCTTATTTACCTGAAATTATCATAAATTATAATGAGTATAAAATTCAGTAAGCATACTAGTTTTTCATATATCAAAATACAAATACATATATATATACACAATGCATATGTATGATATGTCGTGATAAATCAAAATCATAATCTTATCAAATCAATTGTCAAGTAAGCGCTTACACATTCTTTCAAAACATATAGTAGGAATACCATCACCCAACTACTACTTAGTAGGACTTCCATATCACATATCACATAATGAGCCAATGTCACCAATCAGTGACATACCATGTAAGAGGAATAACATAAGTGAGGTTTAAATTACACATATATAATGCTCATGCCCAAAGGTAAGAGCCAAACCCTCACCCTGATCATCAGTGAGTCCTCTCACATGCACTAATACGTTACCACACAAATGTGATGACTCACTCTTCCTTTAGGTACCAATAGGATCCTCCCTATATACAAAACATATAATATATACCAATCCCAAAGAAAATGTCACATATAAAGGCTCCACAAATCACATAAAATGCCTACTAAGTAAATAGTGAGTTCAAGCATCCTCAAAACATAAAACGTTTCTCATGGACATTTTCCACTTCAAAAGCTTTCTTTGTTAAACACATTGCATTTTGAGACGCTCACTTTCATAAACACATGTATATTATATATGCTTATATTCAATGTCAATACTCACATTTATAAACATATGTCTTTTACATTTCATATCAAAATATACTTTGTCATAACATAAATATTTTTTTAAGCACATTTACAAAATCATACATAGACAATTATTATGTTTATTGTGATTTTAGTAAGAGTCTAATATACTTATCTCTGACCACTTTTGAGTACAATGCTTAATTCTCCTTAACCTATCAATAGAGATTAATCATTTCATAAGCCTCACCGTTTACACAAAATACTTTAAATAGCTTACAAAATTACATATATTACATTTATTACATCGAATTGGTCTAATTACTTGGTTTTTCAAAACTTGTCATTCTGATTACTTACACTTAACAAAATTTTCTTATACATCAAATGATGTTTATGTTGGGTTATATGGGGGGATTTACTATAGTGTGCTCTTGCATGTGGGTTGTGTTCATCATACAAACAATATACATATCTCATACATACATGTGCACAGCGGAAGATTAAATACAATGAACACAGAAATTAACATTTGATTAACTGAAAATTCGAGATTGAGAAAATCACCAATGAAGCCTTTGGATTAATTTTCTTTGAAGTCCACCATGAAATGAATCTTTGATCAATTCTAGCAATCAACAAGGGTGGGTTTGATTGTCTAGAATGGCAGCATCTTAATCCAGCTTTTGTGTTTAACACTTAAACATTTTTCAAAGTTAAACCATTTAACTTAATTAAATTTGTTTTTCCTTTTATTCAACTCTTGAATAAATAAAACAAATCTTGTTTTTAGTTATTACATTTAGTAACCATTAATTCAATTTGTTTTGTTGTTCTAACACTTAAAACACAAAACAAACAATTTCAATTTCTCAAATTGAATTGGCTCCCAAAATGCAAAACCTAAAAAACTAAATCTATTTTGAATTTCAATTTCATTTCACTTTATATACAAATGAATTAATTCCAAACTAATTTGAATTTCATTTGCATTTCATTTGGCTTAACCTAACCTTAGTTAACATTTAACCTTAGTTAGATTATTTTAACTTAACCTTTAAGTTAATAAATATTTAATTAATTTAACCATAGTTAACTAACTTAACCATGGTTAGGTTAACCTTTACTTAACCTTTAAGTAAGGTTAACTTAACTTAACCACTTGGTTAACTTTTAACCTTAGTTATGTTAAATTAATTTATTTAACAATTAAATAAATAAATATTTATTTTAATTATTTAACAATTAAATAATCATAAAGTGAAATTACTATTATATCCTTACTCGGTTACCAAGTTAACCTAAAGTGGGTCCCACCAATTTAACCACATACTTTAGTTAACGTAACCTTAGTAATTGCTGAATTATACTGTATTGAACAATTCAATACGGTACACTGCCCAAGTGCTCAAAGAGTACATTTCATATTGGGACTCTCTAGGTCTACACCCGATTTGTCAAATGGAACTGTTCCATTAATCCGTAATCGATGCCCCACGCACACGTTACGAATATTACAAATCAGCGTGTCAGACCATACAAGTTGAGGTCATAACGTATACGTATAATCCTTCCATCATTTATATCCTGGATGTGCAGGGATATAGATCAGCACCGTCAAATCCCTATTTGCTCATCCATAATCTTATCTCCAGATTCGTATCTCGATAAACAATATACGCAAACACTTTTGCTATATTGTTTAACCCTGTGGGAAACTCTTTTCCCGGGTTTATGCTTGTGGCCACAAGACTTTATGAAATACAATCTCGGAGCATCGGATATACAACTTACCTACGTAAGCTGACGGATCCCGTATCTACGCACACCGGACTCCATGAGCATCGGACCATACCCAGCGACATATAGCGGTCAGACCATGAAAGGTCTCTGACATATGTGGAACCAAAGCATGATGGATCACTCACAAGACCACCGTGGCGCTCAGGTCAAAGGACCACGAATACTACTCAACTCGAGAGGACCTTCCTTTGACGGTGTCATAGGATATCTATTGGGGTCCTCATAAGTCTGTTCAGTATCCAGTCCTGACTGGATACCCGCATGCCTATACAAGCTCTAAGCTCATGGTCAGCTAAGAACAACCATCTGAACCAGTCAGATATAGACATACACTAATCTATATATAGTGAATCACCGATAGACCCGCATTAGTGATTATAGATCAGGAACATTATCTTTGAGACATACTTACATAATGATATTTCTTAACACCTATTGCAACTCTTTGCAACTATATCATTACAAGTATACTCTCAGGTCTTTGTCCCATTATAGACAAGGTTCTAACTCTTTAGACCTCGCTGACTCTTATAACCTGCTAACTCTTAACAGTGCTAACTTTTAGCATTTATAACTCTCAGCTTTGCTAACTATTAGTTCTGATCTAAACTCCTTTAGACCAGATCTGAACTCTTTCAGATCAAACAATGTCTGTAATGTTACAAGCATTATACCATATTAATATGATATTAACAATCTTTATTCGAAATGTTTATTGTATAAATATTAACAATTAATATTCATACAATATTGGAATGGCACGTGAGCACCAGCTCCAACAGTTTAATCTTTCTTGACTCATATATCCTTCTTATATATGAATATTATATCATAATTCCTATAAAATCTATTTCATAAACACCATCAAATCTAAACTATTATCCTAACAGAATCAAGATATTTACTGAACAACATTCAGTCTCCTAATTTTATAAAATCATATACTAACTCAAAGTTATAAAACTATCACAGAATTACTCTTAACATATATCTCAATCCATAATAAATAGTTTACTTCAAAATCACTGCCAAAAGTATTTTAGAACTATTTTATTCCATAGCTTTAAAACTCTGTTTATCAAATAGTACAGTGAGCTGATAAATTTTAGAAAATCATAACAATTGTATCACATTGATTTAAATTCTCAATTTTTAATATATCATATTAGACATGTAAATTAATCATATTCTAAAACTTTGTAATTTTTGAAGATCATATAGTGGACTGAAAATTGTTCACCACTGTAGTATACTGTTAACACAAAAACTTTAGAATTTAAGGATTATTTTTTTAAATTCACTAAAATTTAATTTCTGAAATTTTCAATCGATTCAAAGTCTCAAATGATTTTAAACATTTCTAGTTTCATATTCCTAGAAGTAAAATCCAGAATTGAAGTACAAAAAATTTTAAAATTCTCGAATCAAGAGACTATCAAGTAGAAATTTTGTAAATTCATCATGATTTATTAAGTTATCTACGTAATCATCATTAATTATCAATATATCTTACAAAATTCACATCAAGTCCTCAATTTTACATATTTCTAGAAATCAAAACTCAAAAAAATTAACTTAATTAATACTAATAAATTGAGAAAGAGTTATAATGTACCTCTTAAAGCCTAAAATTCTAATTTTTTCTTCTTTTTTTTCTTTTTCTTCTTCTTCTTCTCTTTCTCTCCCCTCTATTTCTCTCTCTAAAAGGGGCGGATCGACCAAAAATAAGTAAAGTAGGGTTTAAAATGTGTATTTTTATACTAAAAGGCTAACTTTTAGTATTTACGACTTAACCCTCAAAACTTTTAAAGTATTACAATTTGGTCCCTAAAATAAATCTAAAGTCTTACAAATAAACCCAATACTAATAGTACGTCCTTAATCTATACAAAAAATATATAAATTAAGTATCATCCATATACAAATAAAATATGAATATTATATATATGTATAAATATTTATTCTTACCGGTTGTGGATAAGTGGTTACTATAAGAGTCCTTTCTAAATTTTTCTGACTCTTGACTAGATACATTCTCAGAGTCACCCATTAAAGAAATAATTTTTTTTACAACTAGGCAAGTGCAAAATATACCTTATCAATGATTTTCCTAAGACCAAGCTAATAGACAATTAAAAAAAACAAGGACTTAGGACGAGCATTCAAGCCACAAGACACTGGATACAAAGAAATCACGATAATAGAAGAAATATAATATTAGAAGACAACATCAAAATATATAAAGATCTCAACGGGAAATTGCGAACGGAAGCAAGTTGTGAAGCAAATACCCTAAATTGCTAAAGACTCTTTTTTGAAAATCATCATATGAAACTAAAGTAGGAGATTGAAGAGACAACATCTTTAATACTATTCTTAAGAAATAATTCTATCTATCAATTCAAGGTTTAAATGTTGAAACATTCCTAATGGCGAAACACCTTTGTGAATTGAAGTATTTCCTTAAAGGGTGCACCTCAGTTATCTAATCAGTATTAACTCTCCAAAATGGTGCCACATCACCATAAATTCAAAAATAGGCAATTATTCATCTAGTTGCTTGACGCGTTCATCTTTCAAAAGGTTGCCAATATTAAATGCGTCTTTGGCACCACCTTTAAATAATGATCCCATCGTTGCTATAATCACATGTCTGTGTTACGTGGGCTTATGGACTATTAACTAAATAGAATCTCACTGAATAAGTGCATCTATTCCCTATATGGGACTTGATCTTGAACATTACCTTAAATCAACAAGCTACGGATGTTTTCCAATCACATTAAAAGTCACTCTGAAGAAACCTGTAAATTATAAGGTAATAATTATAAAGTTTTTAGTATCAACAAGTTAAAATTGACAACTAAGGAACCTTTATTCCCTTTGAATTTCAGCCTATAAAGCCCAACCATTACATTGTTATAGATCGTGCTGACGTGTCATTTCAATATTGTATGAATATTAATTGAATATTTATACAATAAATATTTTAAATAAAATTGTTAATATTAAATAATAAATTGTAAGATACTTGTAATGTTTTAAACATTATATGATCTAAAAAAATTTAAATTTGATCTAAAGCAGTTTAGATCAGTGTTGAGAGTTAACAATCTAAGAGTTAGAGCATTGTCTAAAATGGGATAAAGAACTAGGAATATATTAATAATGACATAGTTGCAAAGATTTGCAAATGGTACTAGAAAATGTCATTATGAAGTATGTTCTCGAACACCTTATTCCTAATCTATCTGATGTGAGTTTATTAATGAAGACTTTCTTATAAATAGATCAGTGTATGTCTATATTTGGATGGTCTAGATGATTATTTTTAGCAGACCATGAGTTTAGTAGAAGCTGAAATAGGCATGTAAGTATTTAGTCCTTACTAAATACTAAACGAATTTACAGAGACCTCTAATAGACATCCTATAAAGCAGCTGCCAGTGGAAGGTCTTTACGAGTTGAGTAGTATTTATGATCTTTTGATCTAAGCGCCACGGTGGGTATGTGCGTGATCAACTATATTTTAGTTTCACACATGTTAGAAACCTTTCATGGTCTAATTGTTGAGTGTCATTAGATATGATTTAATGCTCATGAAGTTTGGGTGTACGTAGATATGAGATCTGTCAGTTCGTATAGATGAGTTTTATATCTTGATGCTCCGAGATTGTATTTCAGAAAGTCTTATGGCCATAAGCATTAAACATGGGAAAGAGTTTTTTATGGAATAAATAATATCACAAAAGTGTTTGCGGATATTATTTATAGAAATACAAATTTAGAGATAAGTTTATGGTTGAACATATAAAAACTGTGATGATCTATGTCTCTTCTATTCCAAGATATAAATGACAGAAGAATTATACAAATATGGATTAACCGCAGCTTGTATGGTTTAACATACCATTCTGTAATATCACAATGTGTGTGTAGGGCATCTTTTATTGACTTACAAAAAAGTTTTGTAAGACAAATAAGTGTGAACTTAGGGAGTCTCACAATATGAAATATACTCATTAAGCTTGGGAATGATTAATGAACAATTGTTGTTAATTAATACACTTTGGCAAGTGTCAAATTGTTATTTGCCTTAAATGGCCACATGGCATAATGAGATTTGATATGAGTGGTCACTTGGCAACATTTAACAAAGTCATTGGCTAAGTAATGGCATTTAATGCCTTATTTTGCTGATAAATGACAATGTTAAAAGTTAAATGGCTTTGTAAGTGGACATTTATCCATGAAAAGTTAAACATATACAAATGAGCAAATTGTTTGCATTTGTTAAGGCTTTAGAAACATTTGGCCATTTGAATGAAATTGTAAATTGTTGCAATTTGTGAAAATCACACTCGGCCAGAGAGAAGAAAATAAGATTTAAATGTTAAGCTGCTATTCTTGTTGAAATTGAAAGTTGCCATTCTAGTTTCAGTAATCCCACCGGTGTTCTGGATTAGAATTGTTCACTGTATTGTTTTAGGGTTAATTCCTAATTCTGTTAACGCAACAGACTTACATTCAAAATGTGTTTATTGCAATAAAAAAATAGATTTTCATTTTTGCTGCGTTAAACTGTATGTGAAACATGTAGATTTTAAATTGTAATAAGCACATTAGCATATGCATTCACCCTATGTTTAAGCACATTAGCACACTTACATATGCATCCCAGTTTGTCCACTGTAGCTCACAAAGCCAAGCCCATAAGCATGGGCCCAAAGGTTACAAAGGTACACCGTATCATTAGGTTAGCTTATAGTTCTCCTCTTACCAATATTATCCTTGGTCATTAGGTACACTTTTTGATTTAATCGACCATCTTAGTCGTACTCAAATAGTTTCAAAAGGACTTTACCATCGAGAATCACATATTAAATATATTTTTATAAAGCATAAATCTTATAATCTTGATATAAATTCTACATGGGTGAGAAAAATCTAACCTTATTTGGGTAAAACCTTAATATTAGTATCCAATAAAGAAAAATTTTAAGGACTTCCAAACCTTATTAGAATTCTAACACTATATATTAAACTTACATTACAACTATATAAATAGAGTCTAATTTTGCTAAGTGAAAAAGGGAAGAAAAAAACAGAAGAATAAGCATAATTTTTATCTTAACGAGATTATCGTTCTCAGCATAAACTTTGAAAGTGTTTTGAGCTATCTTTTAAGCCCTCGACAGAATTTTATTTTATGATTCATCGTCCCCCATTTTTGACACTTTTCTCTCTTAATGTTTTTTTTTCAAATCGTTGTTGACTTAAATATTGAAGTGCCTTGATCATAAAAACTTTTAGGGCGACTTTACTTTTATTTTTGGTTACAGAATTCTTATAATACCTAGCATCCTTGGAGTAAGATTTGAATCTTTATAATACCTAGTCCAACCTCATTCTCAATTTTTTTAGACCTAATTGAGTTAAAAAAAATATAAATTTAACTCATTAATTTATAAATTAACAAAATTTTTAGATCAACATATAGTTCGTTCCTATTCCTATTGAATCTTTACAATAGGGTTTTTTTTTTGTTTAATAAAATATAAAAAAATTTATTTATCTTTGAATTTTTATTTTTATTTTTAAGTGTCATGTTATAAATACCATAATACAAAAGATATTTACAAAGTCATCGGTAAAATAATATGTCACACATCCTCCGACATCGTATACAAGTGATTAAAATTTAAAACTCAAACCTTCTACTTAAAGGACGGAGAAAACACTTAACCCTCCTATTACTATAAGGGAGTGCAATACCTTTAAATTTATGAAATAATAATTATAATTTATTATTATTATTATTTCTACCATTAGCAGTGACTTTAAATTTAGTGAAAATTCGTGCATATATCTTGTTAATAAAGAAACAATTTTTTTTTGAATAAAATAAAATAATAGTAAATAAACAAGAAATTTGAATAAAAGAAAAATAATAATAAAGAAACCAGATATTCTTTTCAAACAAGTAAACAATTAAATTCATTAATCAAGTCATGTTAGTGGGTGGGTCAATTAAGTAAAAACAAACTAAATTTATTCAATTAATTATTTTAAGTGAAAGAAACTTACAATTCTTATGATCTTGTCCACCAAGTAAAGACTTAAAATTAATTAATTAAAAAAAGAAAACCACCAGATGGGTTAGTACTTGGTATAAAGTTCATCTCCAGCCCTCCAAAATTCCAAAACAAAACTTATGCTCAATTGTTAAATCTAGCTCATCTTCGTAAGCCAAAACAGAGCAAGTGAGCAACTGAAACCATAGAAAGAAACCCCACAACATTTAAGCAGCCATGAACAAACTCCGGGTTGTTCTCATCTGTACCCCAGAAATGGGGAATCTTGTTCCACTCGTTGAATTCGCACATATCCTAACCAATCGCGACCGTCGATTCCGAGCCACAATTCTCATCATGACCTTATCGGAACGACCCATCGTCAATGCCTATATCAAATCACGCGACTCCTCCTTAGCCGCCATCACCCCCATAGCTGAAGCTGATAATAGTAATAATAACAAAAGTGATATCAATTTCGTCTACCTCCCTAATGTAGATCCACCCTCACCCGATCAGTATCGGTCCACTTTAGGCTACATCTCTCTGTTCATCGAAAAACACAAACCCCATGTGAAGGATTCACTCATCAAGCTCCTGGAAACTGAGTCTGACTCGGAGCAAGTTGCCGGGTTGTTCATCGACATGTTTTGTACTTCCATGATTGATGTTACCAATCAACTCGGCATCCCTTGCTATCTTTACTTCGCTTCTCCTGCGAGTTTCTTAGGGTTCATGCTTCATTATCCGGGTTTAGAAACCCAGTTAGCCGCTGAGTTCGTCGAGTCAGCTACCGGGTTGTTTGTCCCTAAAGACTCATCAACCGAGTTGACCGTACCGAGTTTCGTCAACCCATTGCCGCCTCAGGTTTTACCTTCAACAGTGCTAAAAAGAAAGCAAGATGGGCATTTTTGGTATTTAAACCATGCGAGGAGGTATGTGCAAACCAAGGGCATCGTTGTAAATACGTTTCGAGAACTCGAACCGTATGCAATTGAGTCGATTTCTGTAAACGGAATGCCACCGGTTTATCCAATTGGACCGGTTCTTGATCTTGCTGGACCGGCTCGATGGCACCCCGACCGGGGTCATCATGAAAATATCATGAAATGGCTCGACGATCAGCCTCGATCGTCGGTAGTATTCTTGTGTTTTGGGAGCATGGGAAGTTTTGGTGGGCCCCAGCTGAGGGAGATTGCAACCGGATTGGAACGGGTCGGGTTTCGTTTCTTATGGTCAATCCGCAAACCGCCCAAGGGTAAAAATAAATTATATCTCCCAGGCGAGTACGCGAATTTGGAAGAGATCTTACCCGAGGGGTTCTTAGATCGAACGGCTAACATTGGATTGGTCTGTGGTTGGGTCCCACAAGCGACGATTTTAGCACATCAAGCAATCGGGGGGTTCGTATCGCATTGCGGATGGAATTCGGTGTTGGAGAGCTTATGGTACGGTGTACCAACTGCTACGTGGCCTCTTTATGCCGAGCAACAGATGAATGCCTTCGAATTGGTGAAGGAATTGGGATTAGCGGTGGAGATTAGATTGGATTACAGAGAGGGTAATGATTTGGTGTTGGCGCCGGAGATAGAGAGCGGTTTGCGGCGCTTGATGGACGGTAATGATGAGCTGAGGATAAAAGTGAAGGAGATGAAACAAAAGAGTCTGACGGCTGTGATTGAGAGTGGATCATCGTATGAATCTTTAGGATTGTTGATTGAAAGATTAGTTGCCGACGTCAGAAAATTTGAGGCTCAAGGAAGTTGATCCACTTAACTTTTGATTAATGTAAAAGCACTGTATTTTGTAAGATTTTAATAGGTAAGTTATTTTTAAATTTAGATCTTATTTTTATATTATTAACATTAATTAAATAGTTCATAAACGATTGTAATCGTATCAACTTTTAATGAGTTAATCAATTATTTTTTGAATATATCGTAGGAAAATAAAATAAAATTAGAGAAAATTTAATTAATTAATTTCTTTTTAATTCATTTTTTAAGTCATATAATTTACACATTGTGTTGCTTAAAAACAATTAATTTATAAGTGGGTCTTATGAATTTTAGGTGATAAAATATTGTAAGAGGGCATAAGAGTATTTATTAAATATTTTAGAAAATTGTTAAAGTTATGAAAACAAGATATATATATATATATATATAACATTTTAATTTTAACTAATCTGAAATGACAAAAAAAATATTAAACTTGAAATAAGCAAACTATCTCATGGGCCTTTCCGAAAATGAATCATTTTGATGTGACTGGTGGTAGGTTTGGGTAGAGTCGGTTTTCTATGTTTTATAAGCAGAAAGGAGCCGATTTGATTTAAATTTTTTTTTTTTCAAACTTTCTTTAATTTGATATAGAAGTATTTTTGTTGTGTTTTTAAAATAGAGTTGTCAAAGTATTTGATTAGTATTCTCCAATTTGCAAGTAAGTGTTCCTACTTTTATTACAAGTGCTTTTACTTCAAGCAACTGACTTCAATGTCATGACATCTTTATATCTAACAAATCTAATATTTATTTGCTTATTTTCATACTTCTATTAGAAGTAAAGACAAGTTTTTATTCGATTTTTCTTTTTTTGGGTTTTTGGACTGAAGTTCACCTAATTTTGGAAAAATTGCAATTTTATTAAATCCAAAAAGGAAACTAATTAAGTTGCCACATGTATCTTAGCTGTTTGTAACCTGAAACTGATATGTATGAAAACAAATAGTAATTAATAAATATAGAACTATGTATATTATGGAGATTACACTATTGTTACTTGGCTGTTCAACTGAAGTCAAGTGAAGTCTAGTAGTTGTTAATAAGTTTGAGTAGCGAGAGCATGTGAGCCCCTCAAGGTCTCACATCCTCACTTGGGTTCGACCCCTCCTCTCTCTCAGGTGGTGTAAAAATGATGATAAATATTATAATCTCCCCTTTAAAAAAAAAATAAGTTTGAATAGCAAGAGTTGCCACGTTGTTATACAAAAATATCCATAAGCCCAAGCCTGCATGCATATATTTAGTTATGTACAAACAAGATAATTCACGTGAGCCCAAATCACTCTAATTAGCCTTAATCAATCTGGAGTCTCCGAGGACAAAAAATGCTTCATAGCCTCCCATGTTTTAATTAAACACCTTTTCAACACTCTTCTTTCTCTCTTTTAGCAATTTTCAAACTCTCTCTTCTAACTTAATCAAGCTCAACAATCAAACTAATAAATTAACAATCAAATACAACTTTACAATCTTATTAAATTAATAAGATCACAAAATAGACAAATTTGTAAATTTGGAATACTTTTGACTGATTTAGGAACATACTTTAAAGTGTATTAAGGTTAGGTCAAATTTATGGAGTTATAATGTATTATATAATTTTTTTGTAAATTTCTTAATATTAATATACTATGATTGTAACAGGATTCGTGTAATTAGGATTATTCATTATGCATTTTGAGATATGTGTGTGTAAATTTGAAAAGAAAACAAATTTGAATCAGATATCAAGAGGAATAGGGGCAATTGTTGGCAAGGTGTTCAACAAAATGCCAAGCCAAAACCTCTCTACAATGCCCACATGTGGGTGTTGTCGAGCACCTTAGCTCCCACAAATATATATATTTTTAAATTATAATTTCTATGTTTTGTCTAAAATTTTATTGGTTTTATTTATCTAATATTTATTTGATCTATTTTTATTTAATTTTTTAAATAAAAAAGTGGATATTAATATAACTAAATTATTTTTATAGTTGTATACATTATGGCCTTTTATTATGACAAGTATAAAGTGTCTAAAAAATTTAAAATTAAGATGGAGGACCAATTTTAAGTCGGTTAACTTTGTATTGTAAGTTATAGGCAATAGATAGAATAAGAGCGAAGTTAATAGAAAATCAAGGGATAGTGTTTAGAGAAACATACATGGATAAATTCTTGGATATCAAACCCTTAACTTTTACTTCAAAATTGGTACACAACATGCTTATTTGAGAGGTGCATACTACATGGCTTCCGAATGAGATGTAGTTTCTAGTATCCAATAAATGAATTCAATTTTCTCGTTTGGAGGTTGGTCTAGTGGCATGTTTAAAATTTGGAATGTATCTAAGTGAAGTCATGTTAAGGAAAAAGTTATGCCGACACCTAAGGGATAAATATTTCAGGGGAAAAGAAGAAAAAAAAAATGATATAGTTGGATAGATAATTCATAGAGTTGAATTTTAATAATGATGATGAAGATACTGCTAAATTGAGTTTGTAGTATTTCAAAAAGCGAGTATTGTTTGGAAAGCTCTGTGTGAGTTCATAAATCTATTATATTTGAGAAGGCTTCGAGTAGGTTCATGGACGTATTATAATTGAGGTGGTTGACCATTTGGATGAATTCAACAATTATTTATGGAGCAATGTGGCATATGAATTTTTTGTGAATTCTTTACAAAATGTATTGCAAAACCAACCGATGAGATTTTAGTAAAAGAAGTCGGAAAACCCAGTCATAAGAAAGAGAAATATAATCTAAACGGATTCACTTATACATTTTAGGTATTAAATGGTTTTAGCTTTTTTATATTTAATATCAAATTTGTTACAAGATGTTAACTTTTAGTTATTTTAATTTGGTAGATTTGGATCTTTGAGGCAATTCCCATTTTTTAGTTAACGAGTTGGAAGAGTAACTCTTAACTTGATTCCATACATTCCATACATTTTAAAATGGTGGGAGAAAAAATACTCAAAATGAAACAATGTGTAATCATTTCTTTAGTTAGACTGACACGAGTTTAAAATTACTTTTCATCCTCATTTTTATTATGCACATGACCTTAGTCATATTGTTGGAGATGATGTTTACGTATTATTCTAATATTGTATGAATATTAATTATTTAATATTTATACAATAAATATTTTAAATAAAACAGTTAATATTAAAATAAATGACAAGATGCTTGTAACGTTTTAAATATTGTATGATTTAAAAGAGTTTAGATCTGTTTTAAAAGAGTTTAGATTAGTGTAAAAAGTTAGCAACACTAAGAGTTATAAGTGCTAAGAGTTAACAGTGCTAAGAATTAATACAGTATAAGAGTTAGTGAAGTTTAAAGAGTTAGAACCTTATCTGAAATGGGACAAAGACTTGAGAATATATTAGTAATGATATAGTTGTAAAGAGTTACAAATAGTGCTAAAAAATGTCGTTGTACAGTATATTCTCAAATACTATATTCCTGATCTATCTTTACAGATACAGATCTGTCGATGAAATCTTTTTATATAGATTAGTGTATATTTAAATCTGGATGGTACAAATGATTAATTTTAGTAGATCATGAACTTAATAAAAATTCGTATAGACTTGTGAGTATTCAATAAAAAATAAATACTAAATAAACTCGTAAAGACCTCATGTTTCAATTATTGTTGACAAATAATTAGATTATTTATAAAATAAATAATGATATTAAAAATGCAAAAAATATTTTTGTGTTATTTGTATTATTTGGGACAACAAAGAGACATGAACTTGCATGAGATGTCAGCCCTTGTTAGTTGACAATCAAATAAAAAATGTTTTCATTTGAGAGCTTGAAAATTTTAGCCATTGCAAGTGTGTAATATAATGCGAATTGTTTGTGTTATAATAATGTAAAATATTTACATTATTTGAAAAAACAATAAGCATGGCCAAATGAAGCAAAGGAGCATGGCTAGACACATTACGATGTGGGTTATTTGTTGATAATGCTAATAAAAAATTGTTTTTTATTTTATTGAAAAGTGGCCGGCCATATGGCCATTACAAAAACTGTTTGCCTTTTTTTAATTCAACAAGAAACATTTAAACAAATTGGTATGGCTAAGGCATAGTATGCATGCTTGGTGGGGGTCTTATATTGGCAAAAGAGAGGGATATGCTATATAAATGAAAATGTTTCCTTTTGTGTAGAATTTTACAATTGGTTCGGCAATTATGGGTGAAGAGAGAGAGAGACAACCCTTTTGCAAGTGTTGTTTTAAGAGCATTTTTTCTTCTTTATCTTCTCTTTCAAACGGGTTGCCATTAAAAGCAACGGTGAGATTAATTTTTATTTATTATTCAAGAGTTGAATGAACAAGAATAATCTTATTACTTTGAAATAATTTATAATTAAATTATTTAATTAATAATTTAAGTTTAAAGAGTTTAAATTAAATTAAAATATTTAACTAAAATTTATATTTAAGAGTTAAAATATTATTGTTGAAAATTAGAGCTTGTATTTTAGAGATTAAAGTCTATCTAAATTTGATCATAAAATTGTCAAAGAATGTACTTTAAGGTGGACTCCGTGGCTTATAAGGTGATTTCTTAATCTCAATTTCATTAATATAATAAAAAATTTAAATTTAAATATGTTTGTTGTATTAAAAAATTAAATTTTCTATTCCATTGCACAATATATATATATATGAGATGCATAAATTATAATGTAATGAACACATGGCACAAATATGCACCCTAATAATATGACACACTTTCACACATGTCCTCTATTCACGTCTAACAAAAACTTCATATCTCTATTGTTTATTATATAAATTAGTTTTGTACATAATATTGTCAATGATATAGATATGTTAACACCAAAAACTTCACATACCATATCACAAAGTTGATCATATATAATTGAACCATAATAATCTAAGGTCTTGCCGCCTCTATATTCTACAGTGCCATTGAATAAACTCTTTGATTTTTCACCAAAATAAAACATAAGTACACTTGTTCTATTTTATCTAAAGGAAAAATATAAAATTTAAGTTAGATAATTAAAAAAAAATTATGTGGTTTGAATTACTTAAAATCCACAAAATAAATACTCTTATTGAGCATGGCTATAGGTGCTCCATAAAGTTGTTGAACAGGCCTAAAATGCTTGATAAAAGCACTCAAAGACTACTTTTGTCAAGTACATGAAGCCCTGCTCGACAAAGTTGTGGAGCACATGAAGCCTTGCTCAACAAAAGTTGTTGCTCCATGTGCTTGACAATTATAGGTTTCTTCTATGAACATAAGAAAAAAGATTTTTTTTTTATTCTATTCAATAACAAAATTTATGAAATCTGACCTCAATCAAGTTTAATAATTACATTACATATAAGTGATATTTTACATCTTATACATTTAAATAAACTCTATTAAAAACACTCATAATCAAATAATAAGTTATGAACTTTACAATTAAATAAAATTATGAGAAACTTACCTTATCTTTTTCTTAAATATTTAAATTTAATTTCAAAAAGTATTTTTTTTTGTTTTTAATACATAAATATTGGTTTGTTTTATTTAAAATTCATTTAGTGCATTAATGAGGATTGTTTGATATAAATGAAGTTGGAGGCTATAGGGGCATTTTTATCCTCACAATCCTTATTTTGAATAAAATAATGAGAAATAAGTAGACTTAGCTAAATTAATTAAAGACCCCATTTTTAACTATTTAGGATTAAAACCCAAATACTAATATCGTATTATATACACAGGCCCTAAATCTAACAAAATCTGACTCTACTGGTTTCTTGAATTTCATCTCAATTTTTGGTCTAGCAAATGCAAATTACACTTTTCAATATTCTTAATCATTGTTGTAGTCCATCTGTTATATGGACTTCTAATAAAAGTTAATAACTATGATATTTTGATTACAACACCAGTAGTTTACAACTGCAATGTTTAATGTCCAGCTTCTCTCTTCACTAGTGTGACGAGTACTTTTTCGATTTAGCTTTGAGGGTGCCTTAGGCCATCGACTACCCTTGTGCTTAAAGTATCTTATGTTTCAATATATTTATGTGTAGTCATATCTACGATATTCTTCCTTATAATTTGTTGTATATATTTATCGTGTTCGCCTCTTATGGTTTTGTTCATTAGGGTTCTAAGCTGTGGAGGAAGATATCTTTGCCTTGAGTTGAGCCACGTGGAGATTTAAGTGATTGTGAATGCGTTTTACAAATTTACACTATACTGTATCCTATGTAAAAATTATACTTGATAAACCACAGCTATGTAAATGTTTTCTTGTACAAGTCACATGCATAACATACTACTGATTACTGAACAGATTGTATTCCTCGAGATCGCTGTATAAGCAGAGGTCTCTGTCTTTCTAGATTTAGCTGCATGGTCTTCTCTTGCAGTTTCAATAAATTAACTTCATGTGTAGATTTCCTGATAGCTTTATGGCTTATAATGAATGTCGACCTTAAAGTCGGAACCTTGTTGTTCTTCTTGTATTACATCATGTTTCTTTCTTTCTTTCTTTTTTTAAATAAATAAATTGACTAGATTGGCTAGTCAAGGAACTTTTTTTTTTAATCAAGCGACTTAGACAGTTTTAACACTAAGCAGCTTGTAAACACAATATAAAGGGATATTTTTAGCGGTAAGCAATCTACAAATACAACACAAAAAGATAAAACAAATATGCACACTAATATTTAAAAAAATGCTCTCTATTAAGACGGAAGAAAATATACAAATTAATATAATTTGACATAAATAAAGTTACTAGCCAATATCTAAGGAGTTATTAGCCAATAGTGTGCGACATAAGAAGTTACTCGCCAATAGCTAACTCGAACGAGTTTCGGTTGGTGGACTCACTTCAATGCAATATGAAAATTATGCCATGTTGAGTAGTTTGGCCTAGTCTTGTTGATTTGTGCTCATAAAGTACTATAAGTATAGCTCCAAAAGTGCATTCACCTATTCGATTTGCCCATTCATCTGTGGGTGAAAGCTGGTAGAAAAGTGAAACACCAACCCTATGTTGTGTAAGATCGCTCATAATCACCTTCAGGAATTTTTTATGTTTGACCACATGCTTGAAGAAAAGCTTCGTAGTTATCTTCATACTACACTTCTTGGGTGCTGGTATGAATGTTACATACTTGGAGAACCGGTCAACCATAATGATGGTAGTCCTACATCATTTGGATTTCGACAATAGTATAATGAAATTCATGGAAATGCTCTCCCAAAGTCTCTTTGAAATACACAATAGATCAAGTAGACCAGTGAGACTTTTTACTCGACATTGTCCTATTGGCATACCAGATAAGTCTTTATAAATTGCTTTATCTCCCCCCACAATATATGGCTAATTATACATCGCCTTCAATAAAGCACGCGTGTGCTATTATCTCAGATGACCAGCCTACTTTATGTGATGACATTCCAAGATAAGGTTCCTCTATAAGTTCCCCCACTTTAGCACATATACTTGACGTTCTTTGGCCATCTTTTACCTAAAACTGATTCATCTTCCCCTTGTGCATTTGTGTGAAAAGTTGCTTAGCTAGCGGATCATACTTCATCCCTTCTTAAAATAGGTTGAGAATCTCTTATTCTAGCTTGTTAATAGCTAACAACTTAACCTTATAGCTTAAGGCATGCTCATCATGTTAACCTTACTTAGTTTGTACTTGAGCTCATAGTCAAACTTTGCCTAGAAATCTTGCCATCTAGCTTGCTTTGGGCTAAGCTTTTTTTTTCTCTGAAAGTAGCTCATCACTGCATTGTACATCATCACCATGAACTTTTTCCTAAACAAGTAATGTTGCCAAGTACACAAGTAGTGGATGACCTTCGTTATCTCTTTTTCTTGCATTATGTAGCGTCTCTCTATCTCATTAAGCTTTTCAAGTGCTCTTGTTGCATCAAAACAACCTTAATGGAAAAAATCTGATGCATTTGTGTGTACCTCATACTATAACAAATAGTTTAGCAAGGTTAGTACTGACCCCTTAATCATTACTTTCTTTAATCTATCAAAAGCCCATTGACACTCCTTAAACCACTCATATAGTTTTGCCTTCTTTAATAAAGCGATAAGGAATGCAATAATGATGGAATAAATCTTAATAAATACTTGTTAGTAGTTGACTGACCTAAGAAAGATTTACAGCTTGGTTACCTTTATGGGTGTCTCCTAATTCACAATAGTGTAAATCTTCTCTCTATCCATTAGTAGCTTGCCATCCTTAATCTTGTGACATAGAAAATTCACTTTTGGCTTGACAAAATAACACTTTTCTCTCTTCACATACAAGTCTTTCTCATGAAGCACCCATGATGAATTTGTCGATGAAGGGTTGAAGAATGTTGTTCATCAAAGTACAAAATATGGTTAGAGCATTTGTAAGGCCAAACGACATGACAAGAAACTCGAATGCCCTTAAGTACGTGACAAGTGGTATTTGTCTAATTACACTTTGCTAATTGCATTTGATGGTAACTCGATTGTAAGTCTAACTATGACAAATACTTTGCCTTTTCCAATTGATGAAACAAGTGAACTATTAAAGTAATGGAATAACTATTCTTGATCGCAACTTTGTTCCACACTCAATAGTCTATACACAATCATAGCAAACTGTTGTGCTTGCACTTGAAAAGCTGGTACACTATATATCGCCTTAGATAGCTGGATAACCCTACACTCAGTAACTCATTGAGTTGCCCTTGCAATTCTTTTAACTTTAGCTAAGACGTTCGATAGGGCACCTTTATTAGAGGATTAGCTCTCAACTCTAATTGATCTTATGATTAATCGCCAAATTTAGTAGAAGTTTCTTCGGTAAGGCTGGTGATACGACATCTTTTTGCTCCTTAAGAACAGTCTTAATCATTTTTAATATCTCATCTTCGTTCTTTTCTGCTTCATCATTCACCTTTAATATTATGGCTAAATGGGTATTTTCCCCGCGCTTTGTCCTCTTCTTTAATTATATAGTAAAGAGAAGGGTAGTGTTGGCATTGGTTTTAGATTGCCCACTCTTGGGTTTATCTATCGTTAACACAATGCAAGATCTACCCTCCAAGATGCACACATAGTTATATTGAAGAAGCAACACCATGTTTAGCTGCCTCAAGAACTCCATACCAATAATATAATCAAAATTATCAATAGGTGCTATTGAAAAGTTTATCTTACAATGCTAAGTCCCTAAGTGCATTTTGACTCCTCTAACTACCCTGTCTAATGGTTTAGTTATAGCGTTCATGGTTTTGAGATATCTAACTCATTTTTCTACCTTGAGTTCAAAGTGCTCCACTTTGATACCTTTGATAAAGTTATACGTAGCCCTAATATCAATAATCACTTAAGTATTCTTCCCATTGATGATGGTTTCAATGTACATGAACACTTTCCTCGGTGGTGTATTGGTTTTCCACTTAGCATTGAGGGTATTGATTAAATCTAAACACCCCATGTTAGCTTGCTCACTTGCCTTTTGTGTTTCAAACATAATATTGAAAGCTTTCTTCTTCGAAGCGTCATTCACCCAATGATTTCATCGCAAATGAAGTAGCTCAATCTCTACCTATCACTTATCTTGTTGTCATGTTTTTGCTCTTCCCATGAAGTGACTTGCTTTTCTATCCTTGTTTTGTAAAGGATAAGACTCATTTGGCTTCTTGTTAGGTATCTGCAACATTAATAGAGAGTAATCTTCTAAATATTTAATTATGGACTTTGTTTGCTTTAACTCTATCAGTCATTTTCGAGTGTTATGTGCCATATTCTTTAGATAAAATTGGTACTTCAATTTCGTTGCAATTTGGCCTAGGTACTTATGGTGTAAGTTCCCTTGTGAATCTCTTCACTCTTTCTATGCCACCATAAATTGCATGGTTAAAAAGAAACAAAGTAACAATGTTTATCTTATCTTCATCCCGTATACTCATAGTGTCAAAGTATCTCTCTATCTGCCAAAATAAATTGTCAAGCATTTCTTTTGCCACTAAACTCCTTCGGATTAAGAGCCTTAACTTTTAAGGCAATAACCGTAACTTGAGTGGCAATAGCTTCATTTTCCAATCGCTCGCTTGCACAAGGTCTCATCCTCATTGATAGATTCCAAGCCTTTGTATAGCTTCCCTATTTGAGCTTGAAACTTAGTAATATAGACTGTATTACATAAGGATTTCTAAATACGTGAGATTGTATAAATTAACTAGGGTTCTTTTTTTTTTCTTATTTGAGTTGGATTCTTATTTAGAGTAACATTTGGATCTGAGTTTTCTTTAGGAATAGGTTTTCTTATTTAATTTGTTTCATAGTTAATAATTAATTTAGCCACTATGAAAAACATCTTTTATAGTCTTTGAAGGCAGATTAATTATTTGATAAATTAAGTTATCTCATTGCGTTATCTCTTAGTATTCTTTCAAATCAATGAGTTTTAACCACCTAAATTCGTGGGTATTCACAGAGTTAACATGAGTTTAGTTCAATTATTTATACTACAATTCTTAGACTAAGTAGTATATTGAATCTATCTCTTCACCTACCCATTTTCAGTTTGGTATCGGAGTAAGTTTTATCTACCACTATGCTGATTATAATTTCTAAGCCAAGAAACACCATTCCTATCTAATATCATCCTCACCAATTTTTAAATTTTTTTTCTTTTTCTCTATTTTCGTCTAAAGCAAAACCTTAATAATAAACCAAAAAAATCCAAAAAAATATTGCCATAAAATGTCACAACTACTGCCACACCAATGACTGTTAGTCACCAACCAAGGGCATCAAAATATTCAGATTGGATTGACTGACCAATCCCAAGCATCATTGGCCTTTAAAGACGCCAAAGATGGCTTAAATCACAACCAAACCGAGCCCAAACCCTATAAAACTCTGCCACTTGATATTGCTAGCCCAACCATCTTTATTTCCTATCAAACACACCAAAATACCTCTCATGTGTTGCTCATCAAAACCTAGGGGTCCTCGCCATTGTTAAAGTCATCAATCGCCAGAATCGCGATACCCACTTTTGACCGCCACTTTATTTAACCATTTCGATTGATCTGCCCCAATCAAGACTGAATTCTCACCATGTTCCAATCTTTTGGATTCAACCACACTCACCACTTTTGTCTATGATTATAGTTTTAAACCCAATATGTTATTGTACAGATTGTTGTCCATGAATGTTATAAACTTAGTTTTTAGTCAATTTGTCTATGCTTAATGCTTTCGATTTACCTGACTAGTTGTCAAATAATTTTTGGTTCGTTGGGGTAAACTTGAAAAATGCATCTTAATGAATAGCCTAGGACAAATTGATGCATGATTGCAATGTGGTTGTTATAAATATTGAATTAGGATAAGAGTATACTTATTGGTATACTTGTTTAAAACAACTTGTACTTAATGAATCTTAGTTTAATTGCATTATTATAAGAATATAGGTAGTGGGTAAGTTACGGTATAATTGCTTGACCATCGAAAAAGGCTTCTATGAGTGTCGTGTTGTGACAAATAATTACTAAGGGATTAGAATTTAATGTAATATCATTGGTAGGATATATTTAGGGGATCACTATTATCCTAGATTTATTCATTCATTGATTTTATAGTGTTTTTGCTTGCACATTTTTGGTTGATAATTTTAGAGATAATATTAGTTTTCAAAATACAATTTTAAGAATCAAGTTGTCTAAATAAAAGCAAGAAGATCAATTTTAGTACTTGAATTAGGAGAATATATAAAGTCCTTGTAGGATTGATACCCCTCATCATTATATTACTTGCCAACAATAATGTCCACTTTACTTAAAAAATCACACATATAATTTATATTCGCTTGCATTGTGATAAGTTTTTGATGCATTGTCGGAGACCTTGTTATTTCTTTGTCAATACTAATACTAATTTAATTTTTTTTTAATTCAAATTTTATTTTTGATTTACTTTATTTAGCTTTGCTTTATTGTTGCTTTCACAAGTAGCTATAACGGTGCGTGTGTAAATCACGAAATGGTGACTTTAGCCCTTTTGATCTTGAAATAGAAAGAACTTTAAGGAGATTCTAACAAGAGCAAGCTTAAAAAAACACTATAGTTGATCAAGATCCTAATTTTGCAATTGTAGATCCAAGGAATTTGAGAGAATATTTAGTGCCATTGATGGATAAAATTAATTTTAGCATTTGGAGGCCTACAATCAATGGCAATAACTTTAAGATAAAGTCAAGTACCATTGAAATTCTTAAGGACTCCATGCAGTTTGGTGACCTTCCCAATGATGACCCAAATGAGAACATAATGAATTTTCTTGAGATATGTGACACATATAGATTCAATAGGGGGTGTCAAATGATGTAATTAGATTGAGATTGTTTCTTTTTTCATTGGGAGACAATGTCAAGAGTTGGTTAATGTCATTACCATCCAAATCAATTGCCATCTGGGATGATTTGGCATAAAAGTTCTTAGCTAAATTTTTTCCACTTGCCAAGATAACTAGGATGCAGAATGATATCACCTTATTTGTACAACATGATCAAGACTAGTATGAGAGAGGTTTTAAGGATATGTTGAAGAAGTGCCTAAATAATGGAGTTTCTAAATAGTTGTTAGTGCAAACATTTTACAAAGGGCTTATGGGTCAGTTGAGAATCATTATTAATGTAGCAACTGGAGGAGCATTAATGAATAAATTTGTAGATGAGGGCTATAATTTGTTAGAGGAAATGGCAACCAATAGTTATCAGTGGCTAACAAAAAGGATAAATCCAAATAAGGTAGTTAGAGTACATGAAGTTGATGCTTTGACACATTTTATAGCACAGGCTAGCCTTCTCACCAAGAAGGTTGATACATTGAGAGTGAACTCAGTAAAGAGTCAGCCTATTAGTTGTGATTTTTGTGGGGACAACCGTCCTAACGGTCATTGTATTGAGACATTATAGTTTGTAGGGTACAAAAAAAATTAGAACAACCCTAACTAAAACTTCTACAACCCAGGTTAGAAGAATCACCTAAATTTCTCTTGAAACAATCAAGGCCAGTCATCAAGGCCTAACAACCCACATGGATTTCATGCCTCACCAGTTTAGCAACAATAAGAAAGGAAACTTGCATTGGAAGATTTACTTATGCAGTATATGAGTAAGACATATTAGTTATTGTAAAATCAAACAGCATCTCTTAGAACATCAGAGACATAAGTGGATAGTTAGCTTCAGCCCTAAACAACCGTCTACAAAGTACCTTACCAAGTAATATAGAAGTGAATTTAAGAGAAGATGTAAAGCATTGCAAGGCTGTGACATTGAAGAGTGATAAGGAATTACAAGATGGTACATCTTAACCACAATCACTAGTCATTGAGAGTAGAACAAAAAATGATGAGATAATGCAAAAAAAAAAAAGAGGTGCAAGCCTATACACCTCCAATACTATTTTCACAAAGACTATAGGGGTAGAAATAGGTTGTAAAAAAAAAAACACCTAAATTAAATGATGGGTGTTTGAATGATCATGAGAAGAGTGAAATTGTTGAAACGAGGGAATCAATAGTCCAAAAAGACAATTCAAGTCTAGACATCCCTGTACCAATTTTCCCTCAATGGCTTTAAAAGAAGAATCTGAATAAGCAATTTTTTAAATTCTTAAAGGTGTTTAAAAAGTTGTATATCAACATACCATTTTCAAAAGCATTGAAGCAGATGCCCAACTATGTAAAGTTTATGAAGGCCATAGTATTAAATAAGAAGCAACTAGCAAAATTTAAAAGTATAGCCTTAACAGAAGAATGCAATGCAATCTTATAAAACAAGCTACCCCTAAAGCTTAAAGATCTTGGAAGTTTCACTATTCCTTGCACAATTAGGAACAAATTCATTGGTAAGGCATTATGTGATATGAGGGCTAGCATTAATTTGATGCCACTATTTATTCATAAGAAGCTAGGCTTGGGGGAGGCAAAATAAAGTAATGTGATATTGCAATTTATAGATCGATCTTTGAAATATCCAAGGGGTATAACTGGATGTGTTAGTGAAGGTTAAAAAATTTATATTTTCTATAGACTTTATTGCATTAGATATAGAGGAAGATAAGGAGATTCCAATCATTCTTAGGAGCCCAATCCTAGCTATTGGTCATATATTAATAGATGTACAAAAGGGGGAATTGATAATGAGGGTACAAGAGGAAACATTAAGATTTAAGGTTTTCAAGGAAATAAAGATGCCCATGGGAAGTAAAGACTTTTTAGAGTAGATGTAGGAAAATCAAATGGAAAATAGTGATCTATAGAATTGAAGGAGATGGAGGAAATACATCCTCGGATAAGAAAGAAAGGGTGGCTACACAAAGCGAAGAGAAAGAAGAGGCATCACTCGTACCTCAAGAAAAATCTAGAAAACACCGATCAAGGAAGTTATTTATCTCATCCTCAATCAAAGTTTTTTTTTTCTAGAAAAGCAAAAGATAAGATGCTTGGAGTTAGTTATAACGTAGTTAAAGGAAGCCAAACAGAAGTTTTATCAACAGCATGTATCAAACATCAACTTTGATCCACCTTAAGTTTTGAGAAGTAAGACGTCAAGCTGATGACGTTAAATTAAAAGCTACTTTGTAGGTAATCCAAGGTACTTTTATTGCATTTGTGTTCATTTTTTAATTAAAAATTATTTTTTTTAGTGTGTGTAGAAAATAGAACAAGAAGAAAAATCGAGTTAATGCCCTAATGTAAAAACCAAAGGTCTTAACGCTGGGGCATCCAACACCAGTGCCCTTATGACAAGTAAGGGCGTCCAAACTTTCAATGCCCTCGTGTAAAATCCAGATGACTCAATGCCTTAGTGTTGAACCATAATGCTGCGGTGATTATTTTTCACTTGGGGAGGCAAACAGTCATCAGCAAAATGCTCCATCATTCTAACTCTAGAACACCCTAGTGTTTGTCCATTTCAAAATGTTGAACCACTAAAAATGCCAATGCCCCCGCATTGTACATGTTAATGCTGCAACATTCTCTCAATTTTGAAATACAAGGAGACACCAATTCTGGATGATTTGGACTTCACCACTTCGACTTAGATGACTTAACTAGAGATCCTTAGATTTTAGGGAAGTGTTTCAGTCTTTTTTTTTTGTTTCCACTGTGGGAATCATGCCTGATTCTAAGTTGGGGGCAGGGAAACACTTCTTCTGATTGCGCTAGAAACGTTAATTTTATCATTGCTTTGTGTTTCTTTTATTTCATAGTTTATGCCTTTATGTCTTTATATTTGCTATTTTATAGTTTATGTCTTTCGTAGTGAAAAAAAAGCATGAGTAATATGATTTAGTTTTCACTTAAAAATCTTGTGTTAAATGTTGTTATGTTTTTCTTGTGTTGGGTTGTGATGATGTTTGCTAGTCTATAATCATAATTGATGGTTATGTGGTTGAATTGTTTGGTTGTGTGGTTGAATTGTTGCTTAGAAAAGTTCATGCTTAAGTAGTACTCTTCAATCTTTATGACCAGGCATACTAGAACTAGTTTGATTATGATAACTCGAGGCAAAATCCTAGGAAGCACGTGAACTGAAAAAGAAAATTAGGCTATTTTTGGATTATTTGAGCTTTTCTAGCTTACCCCGAGTTTATATTTGTCCCTAGTCTCTCTAATTAAGCGTAAACTACATTTTCTTGAATAACCACATTACAAGCCTAAATCATGAGCTTAAGTATCCTAAATACCCTTACAATATGAACATTAAGTATATTAGGAATTTGTTGAGTTAAGTGGTGTAAAAGTGGAATATAACAAAAATTTGGTGAGTAAGTGCCACACTAAGTTTAGGGGGAATAACTGTAAGTTTAAGTTGGGAGGTTGGAATTAAATTAAGGGTAGCAAATTCAAATGGTAGCTAAGAGGGCTTGGTGTCCATAATGTGAGTGAAGCAATATTTTTATCCCAATAACGTACCTTGACCGTAGTCTTACATTACAAACTAATAAAAGTTCTAATCTATGTCTATTTATGTATATTTCTACATTAATGGAGAGTTGTATAAAAAACTATCTTATGTTTGTGTTTGTAAATAAAGTATGTTGAGACAACACTTTTCTATGCAATCTTAAGTATTTGAGCCAATCTAGGTAAAAATTTAATTAATACTCACTTATTTCATACACACACGGTTGATCACTTATGAGGAAGAAGGAAAGTGCTTAAAGGTGATGTTTATGGACTGTTGAGAGGTTTTTATTGACTTCAAAGGAGTTGAAATTAAGTGAGATAGTCTTTGAGACAAAGTAGTAACCATCAAATCAACCCGACTATGTGAATAGTTCCTTATGTTTTTAGTTTTTTTTGTTTCTTTTTATTTTATTTTATCCAGTTAGCATTGTGTTTTCTTTGGCATGTTTCTCTTTCTTTCTTATTGCTCGAGAATGAGTAATTATCTATGTTTGAGGGAATTTGTAGAGTGTGATTTAGTCATATATTTTGGCCACATTTTAACTTAGAAACTTGCCCATTCTCAGGCAATTTCATGCTATTAAGGCATTCAAGTGTTAATTTTGTAGGAAAAATCATGGAATTGATGGAGTTAAAGAAATTGGAAGGAAAACATCAAAAAATTGGAGCCAAAAAGTGAAGATTCAGAGAGAGAAGTGAAGAAAAGTGATAAATTCTCTTGCTTTATCTTCTACAATGCCTCAATGTTCATATTAATAGATGAACGCCCTTGCGTTTATACAGGAGACCAATGATGGGGCATGAACAGTGTGAATGTCATGACGTGAAATCTAAGGTAGGCAACACTCCATGCTCCTTCAGTATCATAGCCTCGTTGAGAATGCCTCAGCATTGGAGATAGTGAACACTGTAGTGTTCGTATGATAAAGATGAAGAACACAACAATATTCTATGAAAAATACTATAGTGTTATGATTATCACTGGTACTATAAAAGTTCACTTCTTGGAAGATCTCGGGAGCTTGGACGTTTTAACTTTGTTTTTCCTTCAAAGTAGGTTGTATTAAGCCTAAACTCCTTCCTTTTTTTTTTTGTGTGCAAACACAAAGCAAATAACACTTGAAATTGTTTAGGAAGAAGAAGAACATAATCAAAGAGTTGGTGACTATAAGAAGGATTATTCAACCAAGACCAAGAGTTGCTTTAGATTTTCATTATCTTCACTCTATATGGTTTAGAACTGGTTGTGTTATGATTTTTACAATATTTATTGTTCTCTCTTTCATTATGTTGAACAATATATATTGTCTAGGATTGTTGTTTTTAACCCAAATATGCGATTATACAAATTGTTTTCTTTGAATGTTATGAACTTAGTTTTTAGTCAATTTGTTTATGCATAATGCTTTAGATTTACCTGGCCAGTTGTCGAATAATTTTTGGTTCAATAAAGTAAACTTGGAAAAGACATCTTAATGAATATCCTAGGACAAATTGATGCATGATTGCGATATGGTAGTCATACATTTTGAATTATGATAAGAATATACTTAATTGGCGTGCATAGTTAAAACAACTTGTGGTTAATAAATCTTTGCTTTATTATATTACCATAGGAATGTAGATAGTGAATAAGTTAGGGTATAAGTGCTTGACTATTGAAAGAGGCTTATAATGAGTATCGTGTTGTGATCAATAATTACTAAGGGATTAACATTCAGGGCAATATTACTGGTAGAACATATTTGAGGGATAATTATAATCCTAAATTTACTCATTCATTAATTTTATATTGTTTTTACTTGCATATTTTTGGTTGATAATTTTAGTGATAATATTAGTTTTCAAATTACAATTTTAAGAATTAAGTTGTCTGGATAAAACTAAGAGGATCAATTTTAGTACTTGGTTTATGAGAACACATAAAGTCTTTATGGGATCAATACCCCTCATCATTATATTACTTGCCCATGATAGCGTGCACTTATGTTTAAAAAATCACACACATAACATATATTCGCTTGCATTGTGACATATATGCTTGAGAAAGATTAACCCATTTCTTGGCCTTGAAAAGCACGACCTTAGTTGTTATTGTAGGGTGTTGTATTATCGAATGTGTGATAATCGGAGTGTATACATAATTTTAAAAATTACTATATGCGCAGCGGAAGTATGTTACAAAATACACCCATTTTAACAATTTCAATATATATCACATATATGTATAAGTATAACAATTATAAAATATATATATATAATGAACAATATTGTATTATATATATGAACAAGTATAACAAGTATAACAATTATACAAAATATATATATGATGAACAATATTGTACTAAAAATATAATGTAAAATACTTACTTAATGAAGGTAGCTTTACAAATTCTTCAAGTCCTTCAATAATCTATGTGAAGAGCTCACCTTGAAGTATATGTTGAACAATTCTAGTCCATAACTTTTGGTGAGATTAAGGAGCTAGAATGGTTGTTTAGTGTTTAGAATTTTCAGCACTTGTATTCAAACTCTTTTGAATACAATTTTTTGTTTCTTAAATAGAGATGGTAAATATTTTCTATACAACTCTTATATTAATTAGAAACATTTAACATACAACTCTTGTATATTTCTTAGAAACAATTTCTACATGATAATTATTTTGAACAATTCTTTTCAAGAATAATTATCTTTTCTCCATTTTCATTCATTCATTTTGGCCATCCATTAAAGAAGGAGATGAAGAGAAGTTTGTTTATTTTTCCAACACTTGAAAGAACAAAACCCAAAACTCTCTCTTAACTCTCTTCCTTGCCATTGTCGAATTCTTCTCCAAGAATTGAATGAATCAATTCAATTGTTTTTGCCAAAATCTATTTTGTTTATTCAACACTTTGATTAAACAAAAGGAAGTGCTCCACCAATTTTATTGTTGGTCTCCCACTTAGGATTAATTTTTCAAGCACTAGAATAATGCCCACCTAAATTAATATTTACCTAACAATTATAATTACTTTAATTATAATGGGTAATTAAATGACCAACATCTAGACCCCTTATTGTATTAAAATACAATGCCATGATCTATATATATTATAATATTATCTAATAATATAATAACAATATATAATTTAATTATTCAAAACAATTTTGAATAATTACTTTTTACCTTACTAAATTTTACTACCATAGTTAAATGGTAAAAAGGTAAAATCAAATTATGGAAGAAAATTTGCCACTTGTCAATATTCTATTAATTAACAACCCTTGTTAATTAATTCAATGATGTATTTAATAATTAAGTCTTGACGAATGTCCAATTCGAGGGATTCTGAAACAATCGTTCTATTTTGCTGAAATTTATTAGATAGAACTATTCAATCCAATCCGCTACCCCAGTGCGCAATGAGTACACTTCATATTGTGAGACTCTCTAGGTCCACACCTAATTTGTCATATAGGGCTCCTCCATACGTCCATGAACAATGTCCCACACACATGTTACGGATATTACAAATTAGCGTGTTAGACCATGCAAGTTGAGGTTATTACATATTCATATAATCCTTTCATCATTTATATCCTTGAAGAGTAGAGATATAGATTATTACCGTCAAATCTCTTATTTGCTCAACCATGAACTTATCTCCAGATTTATATTTCATTAAACAATATCCACAAACACTTTTGTGATATTGTTTATTCCTTCGGAATATCTTTTCTGAGGTTTATACTTGCGGTCATAAGACTTTCTGAAATACAATCTCGGAGCATCAGGATATACAACCCACTCATATGAGCTGACGGATCCCATATCTACGCACACCGGACTCCATGAGTATCGGACCATACCCAGTGACACCCAGCGGTCAGACCATGAAAGGTTACTGACATGTGTGGAACCAAAGCATGGTGGATCACTCACAAGCTCATCGTGGCGCTCGGGTCAAAGGACCACAAATACTACTCAACTCGGAAGACCTTCCATTGACTGCTTTATGAGATGGCTATTGGATGTCTTCGTGAGTCTGTTCAATATCCAGTCTTTACTGAATACCTGTATCTCTATACGAGCTTCCTACTAAGCTTATGGTTTGCTAAGACTAACCATCTGGACCATCCAGATATAGACATACACTAATCTATATTAATGGGTTCCACCGATAGACCCGTATCGATGAAATTAGATCAGGAACATTATGTTTGAGAATATACTTGCATAATGACATTTCTTAGCACCATCTGCAACTCATTGCAGCTATGTCATTACTAATATATTCTTAGGTCATTGTCCCATTCCAGACAAGGCTCTAACTCCTTAGAATTTGCTAATTCTTATAAAATTACTAACTCTTAGTACCACTAACTCTTAGTGTTTATAACTATTAACGTTGCTGACTCTTAGCCCTGGTCTAAACTCCTTTAGACCAGATCTGAACTCTTTCAGATCATATAATGTCTGAAACGTTACAAGCATCTTACCATTTAATAATAAATAACATTAACGATTTTATTAGAAATAATAATTGTATAAATACCATTGCTATATATTTATACATTATGGGATAGCACGTAAGCACAAATTCCAACAGTTATTAAGTTGAAAAACTAGTAAAACATAGGTAATCATTTAAGAGTTGCTTAATAAATATATAGATAGACAAGTTAGAATGAGATATCAACTTTTAAATGTATACATAACATCTCATTTTATGCTCAGGAGAGGTAATGGGATTAATATTAAACTATTTAATTAATGAATTCACAAGAATAATTGGTAATCAATAAAAAAGAACCCAAGGTCCCTTTTATCACAGATTTCTCACCTCCTTAATATATTAAATAGTTAGTTTAAGTATCTTTAATTTTCTTAATAAACTTAGAGTTAAAATTAGCCTAGATAAATTAGGTTGTTAACACTATAGTATTTAGCATTAATTTAAAAGATCAATCCTTATGCGAATGATACTTTCTCACCACTTTATTACTTGCTCACCATTTGTGCACTTATGGTATATGTATGTGCATAATTTTGCTAACATAGGTTAGCAGTGCAAATGGTCATATTAACTCAAAGAATGGACAAACTCGATGGTAGTTTAAGTAAGTTAAACCTAACAAACTGAGCTAAAGGAGAATAAGATGATGAAAACTTTATTAATCCTCTAGCTCTTCTTCCTCAATGTTCATCAATTCCTAGTCATCTAAGATTTATGCCCTAATAAGATAATTGTTAGGAATCTGGATTAAAGATTAATATTCCTAAATTTCAAGGAAGTAATCAAGCTGAAGAATTGTTGGACTTAGTTACCACTATTGAAGAAGTTTTTGAGAACAAGGAAGTATGTCCAAATAAGTGAGATTATTTGGTTCATACTTACTTTTGTGGCAAAATAGTTGTTTGGTGGCAACAATTAAAATTGACACAAGAAAGGTAAGGTACTTGCCTTATAATTACTCTAAATTGTTGTATCACTAGTTACAAAATTAATAACAAGGTAATACATTCGTTAACGACTACACCATTAAATTTATTAGTTAGTAGCATATAATGACTTGTCAAAAGTAGATGAATAGTTTAATTTTTGATACATAGGAGGACTTCACTAATAATTTTAACATATATTGAATTTGTTAGATCCTTATTCTGTTTCACAAGCACATTAACAAGCATTACAATTGAAAAAACAATTTAGTAGCTACACAGGAGATTTTACTTTGGGAAAGAGAATTTCTGTTAATCAAACTAGTACCTCAAGGATCTAATTTAAAAATTCATTGCTTTGGAGATGGTAAAATTAGACGTCGAATGTCAGACTATAAAAGGACTAAATATGATCAGAATCTACACGTAGAAACTGAAGATGGTCATAATAAAGAAGTTTCTCATGATGATAGAGTTGACAAAGAAATCGTAGAATATATTGAAGCTGAAAAAAGACAAATGTTGTTTTCTAAACATCTTGATGACTCTACGAAGAAAAATAAAGATAATTGGTTAATGCATTATATTTTTCACTCTATTTGCATTATTAGGGGTGGTAAAATATGTCATTTTGTTATTGAATTTGGTAGTTGTTAGAATGTGATATCTAGGGAAGTTGTTATCAAACTAAAGTTAAAAATGGAGTCAAATCTAGAACCATATAAATTATCATAGTTGAAGAAACATAAAGACGGGTTAATTATTTCAAACATTGCTTAGTCTCTTCTCTATTGGCTCCATGTATAAGGATGAAATTTGGTGTGATATGGCTCTTATGGATACTTGTCATCTTTTATTTGGACAACCTTAGTTATATGATAGGGATAGAACATTTAATAGAAGACAAAGCTCTTACAGTTTCACGTTTGACAGCACTAGAATTATTTCCTGTGCCTAGTAAAAAGTTTGCTCGTAGATTAACCACTCGTCAAAATTTATTCAATTTGGATAAAAAAATGTAGATAGAAAAATTGATGAAGATATAAAAAAGACAAAGTGTCTCCTCACCCTATCTTGAAGTCAAAAGTAAAGAATAAGACAATTACATCGAAGTAGTATAAGTTTAAAATTAGAGACTTTCTTTCGGCATATTCAATACCGATTTTTTCCTAAGGACTATGCTACTTTGTTAACCATGGAGATTAGACTGTTCAAAATCATTAAGAAGTTTATTTCTAATACATATTGTTTGATGCTTCTAAGCCTTGTTTGCACTTTTGATGTGTTTAACATCAAGCACCTTAAGTAGATCTTTTTAATCCAAATTCAAGGGAAATTTTTCTCCAAGAGAGGGAGAATAACGTAGATCGTATCACATTAGTTTTCTTAAATAAGTGGGATCAAATAACTTAACTAAGATTCTTATTTTATTTTTCTTATTTAAATTAGAGTATTATTTAAATTTTTATTTGAATTTGAGATTTATTTAGGAATATATTTTCTTATTTAATTTATTCTCATAGGTAATAAGCAGTTTAGCTATATTAGGATTTGAGTACTATAAATAAGTATCTTATATAGCCTTTGAAGGCAGATTTATTATTTGATAAATTGAGTTATCTCTTTGTTTTAGTTATCTTTTAGTTTTCTTTCAAATCAATGAGTTTTAACCACTTAAATTTGTGGTATTCTCAGAATCAATATAAGTTTAGTTTAATTTTTTTATTCTAAACATTTTTAGACTAAACAAAATATTGAATCTATCTTTTTACCTACCTATTCACTACATCACTTGGCCATAGAAGAAAACAATTTATCTTGAAAAACCTTGACCCAGCTCTGCTACTTCTTAGCATAACTCTTGATGGATGTGTTGACAAGGAAGTGTAAATTATCCCTTTGAGTCTCAAGGTTTCCCTCAAGCTTCTCCACTATTTGCTCTAACTCTTTAAGGCAATTGTCACCTTTCCTACAACGCTATTAAATTTTTTCCACTATGTTTTAGAGATCATGGCTATAATCAACAGACTTCTCATGAGTGTTGGACTTTTTTCCATCCATAGCTTTAGGGTCTCTACCCTGATCATCAATCATCGTCAACAAGGTTGTTGCATCCTTCATCATTGTCTTTTGAACTTATTTTGATACTAAATATCATGGATTATTTTCAAATTGCAGTGTTAAACACTTCTAGTAATAAGCAGCCTACAAACACAATATAAAGAGAGAAAATATGCATGCATACTAAGTATTTTAGAAAATGCTCTTTATTAAGACTTACTAAAATATATAATTTAAAATGGTTTGGCACAACTAAAGGCCTCCCCTATTTACAGTACTAACCCTTTACAATTGATGGATATAATTTACATAATTATATAATAATCTAATAGTGTATAAAGAAGATGAAAAAAAATATATTAAGGAATAGGGGTGGGCACCGGTTCGATTTAACTAAAAATTGAATCGAACCGAACTAGAAACTTTGGTTTAGTTCGGTTCGATTTTCAATTTCAGTTCCAGTTCAATTTATTTTATTTAGAACTAATCACTTCAGTTTCAATTTGATTTTGGTTTGGTTTGGTTCGGTTCAAATTGAAAAAATACACTAAATGTTTTAAAAAAATTAAAAATCAAACCAATTCGAACCAATTCAGTTCAATTCCATTCTAAGGGGTAAAATTGATCGGTTTTGGTTTTGGTTTGGTTCGAACCCGAACCGAACTGAAACCACTTTTGCCTAGCCTATTAAGGAATATTTCAAGATGCTATCATGTATCCTGCAAAATATTCTCCTTTTAGAACTTACTTTACTTGGCTACTAAATAATAGGCTTGGCCTACTTATCCATCTAAATGACAGGTTTTCTAAAAGCTCTAATTCATGTAATATTCTATAGGTCTAAATAGCCTATAAAAAGCATGAAGTATATCGAAGATTTGAGAAAATGCTTAAAAATACCTAAGGTGTAATACAAAATTAGCCCGCTTCAACTGAATTATTACAAGGTATTGGTTGCTCTTATAATAATAAAGATATGCAAAATTGATTAATAAGGTAGAATTAATTATTCCATTAGACATAAGCTTCTGTAAATAAATGCACATGTTAGATAAGAAGGATTTATGTCTCCATAACAGAAGCTAAAGGTTAATTATCTAACTTATAATTATGGAAATGAAAATTTTATCTTTTATTTTTTTTGGGTAATACCATAGTCCAAAGAAAATAAATAAATGACATGGCAACATTATCCTTTTCTATCAGTCCTTTAATAACCTTGGAGATTCATGGGTTTCCATTGATCTATTAATTCCAAGCTATAATTGGGGATTTCTAGAGAGATGCTTGAGAAAATAATTTGTTAGCGAGAGAGTGTTTTTGAGAGAATGAGTTGTATCATCTATTAAAGACTATGGGCCCCTTTTTTATAGTAAGGGGAAAGCCTATAAGCTGAGAATTTATAAATATGCCCTAAATGGGCCTTTTATGCCCTTAATAAGCTTTTACAATAATGTACTATTAATTACCCATAAGGTAATTTATTTTATGGTTCCTACACTTATCCCCCCTTTAAAATAGTTTATTTCACAAGATTATTTATAAAATAAGCTTAATACAATGATTTAGGGTTCTAGTACTACAATTTTGCTTTTTGAAGTATGTCTTGATTTGACTGATTTGTTTCTCTTCCTCAACTTGTCCTTCTTTTTGCTCATAGCATTGCGTTCTTAACAACTAGTTGGTGTCTTTTCATCTTGAGTCACACCTTGCTATTGATAAAATGATGCTTTGTTAAAGAAGAGAATTCAAGAAGTTGCGGAAGTTACTGAGCTTGAATCTAAAATTGCATCTGTTCAGCTTGCATTGATTAAAAGGATGTTTTGTTGGAGAAAAATAGTACTTGGTAGAGATTTTGACTATAGATTAGTTACGGAAGTGGGTTACTTATTGCTCTTGTTAATGTTGTTACTTTGGCAAGACGAAGAGCTTGTTGAAGATTTAGTAATTTTGTCAATTGCTGATCTTGCTGCCAAAGATTCTAAGACTGCCACGAGTTGAGAAAACATAGCAGATTTTTAAATCAAATCTTTTAGAGTTGTGATAGTACTATAATAAACTTTTTGGTAGGAAGAGGGTTTAATCTCATCGTTGAAGTATTTCTTTATAAGGAGGTTGATTGGCACTAGTGCTTTATACTTGTCTTATTTGCAGATTTTACTGGTTTTACTGTCTATTTTACTGTCTCATAGATTTTTCACTTGTTTCCTCTTTCTATACTTTTTAATTCAAAATCTATTATGTCTAGGTTCGCTAGTATTCCTCACAGTCAGTAAATGTTTACTTTGATTAATGAATGTGTTCTAAGATCTTTTTTAGATGTTGGACTTTTTAATTTTTTTTAGGCATATTATGGGGTATGCCTTTAGAATATATTTGGATGATTTTATTCATGACCTGCTGAGAATGTACTTTGGATATATATTGAATTGTATTGGGAGACTTTATTTTTATCCTGATAAGGGCATACTTAATGTATGTTGAATATCACTTTTTGGCTGCTTATTGAGATGTATAATATGTGTAGCACTTTTTTTCATTTTAAGAAATACTCAAAGGGTTTTCCTAGATGTTTAGTTTATTTTTGTCTTCTATTCTTCTTTCTTTTTATAGAGAGAGATATATGTTTTCTTTTAAGATATGCATACAAAGTATCTTTTGAGTATTTTTTGGCATTAGATGAATACAATCTTATATTTTTTTCATCAATTATTATATTTGAGATTTAAAATGTATCATAAATGTAAGTGAATAGTGAATATTTTTCACTCTAGTTTTTTATCGCGTGATATGAGTACTTTTTTTTTCATCTTTGCGACTTATTTAGTCTCTATTTGATTAGATTTAGTTGTATAATTTTTCATCTTCTTGAATGCAAGATATGATATGATGTATCATATTCTTAATTACGTACGTAGTTAATTTTGAACACTTATTTGATTGTAAGGTTTAATCATTTATATTTCTACTTTGTATACGCAACATGACTAGTCATCCTTTTGGTTATGAGTATGAAACAAAATAATCACCTTTTGTTTAAGAGTGTATAATATGATTAGTCATCTTTTAAATTGTACAAATTGTTTAGTTGTCTTTTAAATTGTGCAACCTTATTTTCTGTTTTTAAGTTGTCTTTTTGTTTTGGTCGCATGAGTTATCTAGTCACCTTTTGATTATGAAGATACAACCCACTTAGTAATTTTGCAACTTGTTTAGTTGCCTTTTTAGTCTGCGACTTGTTTCAATTGTGTTTTTTGTTTTGATCGCATGACAAGATTAATTGTTCTTTGGTTTTGATCGTATGACCCGATCGGTTATCTTTTGATTTTGATTGTGCGACCTAATTGGTTGTCTTTGGAATGTGTGAGATAATTATCTCTCTTTTGGCTTTGAATGTGCGATATAATTAGTAATCTTTCTTTCTTCTTAATTTTTTATGAACTTAAGTGTTTGTGACAAGATTGATTGTCTTTTGATAATAATGATGCGATGTACTCAGTTACCTTTTAATTATGATATTGCAACATAATTAGTTGTACATAATTAATTATTTTTAATTCTGCAACTTTATTTAGTCGACTTTCAAATATGCAACGAGTTATGTTGTAATATAACTTGAAAATTTATTATTTTCTTTTAATTTGCAAAGCTTTATTGTCATAACTTGATTGTGAAGAGAATAACTCGTATCTCGTAGTAATAATTTTTACTAATAACATTTTATTTGGAAGCTTGTGTAAATATGTATTTTGCAAGTCATTTGATAATTTGCAACTTGTAATGTTTGACATCTTATTGTAATTTTGGCTACCTGTGAGATTTGGCAATTCACGTATTTCGGTAACCCATATATTTTTCAACTCACATGCTCATCTTTGTTTTTCATTCATTCTATTGCCAAATTAGTTTAGGTAAGCAATCCGTGGCTTTTAACTATGATAATGCGACATACTCTATCGTCTTATGATCATAAGGATACGACATACTCAATCGTCTTTTGATCGTTTAGTAAGTTTCACTATAATGTAAGTTATAGTTTCTTTTTTCTTGCTTTCTTTGACTATAAGATTTTATTTTCAAGATATGATGATACGGATAATAGCTTGCGACTTGTGTGGCTTAATAATTTTATTTGAAAACTTTGCATAGATGTGCACTTTGTAAGATTTTTTATGATTCGCTTATTTCAATAATTCACATGCTTTGACACCTTGCATGATTCAACAACTTATTTGATTTAGCAAGTCATAGCTTTGATAGCTCACATGATTTAACGACTTACGTGATTTGATAACTTGCATAATCTGATCTCATGAGATTTGACATCTCGCGGATTTAGAAACTTATGAGATATGACAGCTTGTGCTTTTTCTGCTTTTTATGATTTTTTTCTCTTCGTGGAACCCCCTGAAACTAGCTACAATTGCTAGTAGAGTACTGTATCTTATTTGATGCAGATAATAAATGCAGAAATCTCTTTGAGTTCTTAGCATGCAAGAGGATTAATTGATTATAGTCGTCTTTTGACTATGAACATGCGACTTAATTATTCATCTTATGAGTATAATTGTGCGGCTTAATTAATTATGAATACGTGATATATTATGTCATCTTTTAATAATATTTTAGTTGTTCTTGATTGTATGACTTTATTTGATGTATATAAATGTTGTGACATGTATTTGTAGTCTTTTTAACTTTCGTGACTTATTTATTCAACTTTTGTAATATGAATGATGCGAAATGTAATCGTCGTCTTTTTTATTTATGCGACTTATTTAGTCACTTCTTTTCTTTTGGATGCACAACATAATTAGTCGGCTTTTATTGTGTGACATATGTTTGTCGACTTTTAATGTGCGATACATGTTTATTAGCTTTTAAATGGGCGACATGATCTGTTCGCTTTAGTTGCAACATAATTTGTTAGCTTTCGTTGTGACAAGATTTGTTGACTTTAGTTATGCAGCTTGTTTAGTTTACGGGACTTGTCTAGTTAGCCCTTGTGATATGAGTATGTAACACAATTAGTCACCTCTCGATTTTGAATGTAAAACATAATTTAGTTGTCTTTTAATTCTAAGTGTGTGACATACTTAGTTGTCTTTTTATTTTGTGAGACTTGTGTCAGCCTTTTGTTTATGCGACTAGATTAGTCAACTTTGGTGCAATGCATTAACTATCGACTTTTTAATTTATGCGACTAGATTAGTCGGCTTTTGGTACAACACTCTAAATTTTGGCTTTAAATGTTTACGGCTAGATTTGTTGGCTTTTTAACTGCGATACTCTGGCTGTCATCTTTTAATTATTACGAGTTCTATTTTTTGCTGGTATTTTGCCACATATGTATATATATGTTTAACTATAATAAGTTTTGGTTTTTTGCTGGCAACTTAGCCAAATATATATATTGGTTTTTATGAGTGTAATTGTCTTACTGGCGGATTTGCCGTATGTATATATTGATTTTTGCGAGTATAGGTTTTTTGTCGGTAACATTGTCATATGTATATATTGGTCTTTGCGACTAGATTACTCATATTAAGTGCAACATATTGACCGTCGACTTTTAATTTTGGCAACATGAATAGTCGTCATAGGTTCGATGTGTTGACCATCGGCTTATTTAATTTCGGCGACTAGAATAATCGTCTTAGGTGCAATGTGTTGATCGTCAACTTATTTTATTTTTTGCAAGTATTTTTCTTGTGCTTATTTATTTTTGGCGTAAGTATGTTCTCTAACGGTTATTTATTTTTTGGCATGAGTATTCTCTAATGCTTATTTATTTTCGCAAGTATTCTCTATCGCCTTTTTTTGGTGCTCCAGTATGTACTCAAGCAGCTTTTTTCATTATTTTGTGAGTGAGTATGTACTTAAGTGGCTTTTTTATATTATACGCAAGTATGAACTCTTTAGCATTCATATTTTTTAGCGTCTTATTCATGCATAAATTTTTTTATTAATAAAAATATAAACTTCATATATATTTTGCACTAGTATGTCTTTTTAGTGTCTTACTCATATGAAGCATGAGTTATGAACTCTTTTGTGTCTTACTCATATTTTGCGCGAGTATAAAATCTTTAGCGGCTTATTTATGCACAAATATTTTTATGAATAAAAATATAAACTTCTTATATATTTTGCTTGAGTATGAACTCTTTAGCATCTTACTTATATTTTGCACAAGTTATAAACTCTTTAGCGTCTTACATATATTTTATGATAGTATACTCTTTAGTGCCTTATTTTTTGCATATAAAATGTTTTATGAATAGAAATATAAAATTCTTTTACAAAAAGTAGGGATACCTTGCCACATCTTGCATTGTTTGTGACTTTATTGACATTTGGCCTTTTAGCTCTAGAGGTCGTTTTTGGGGAGCAAATCATGGTGTTGCAAGTTCATTGATATTCATTTTGTCTTTTTGCTTTCTTTCGCCCATTTGTTCCTCTTTTTCTTTTTGCGTATCCCTTTGAAACTTGTTATAGTTGCCATCTCGTGGAATATTTGCATCTTCATTGATAGAGATGGTAATGCCGATGTATTTGTAATTCTTTCTTCTTTTAGGTTGATTTGATAACATATTTTCATTGTTTGCTGATCTTTTTTTATGGTAGTGCTTCTCAAGCCATATTTTGTGTTTCTTCTCACGAATCAAGATTTCTTTCATGTTTCTTTTCTCATTCTTGGTAAAGCTTTTGTCATCAGGCTCAATGTTAATAATGAGAATCTTTTACTTGTTGGAAGAATTTTTTTGTGACTTCTTTGAAGCTGCTTTGAGGAGATGCTTGTATATAAGCTTTCAAGAGATGTTTGTATATTAGTTTAAAGATGCTTGTATATTGGTCTTCACCATTTTCTTAAAAGCTCAAAGCTGTTTTGAAGAGATACTTTGTATATTGGTCTTTAGGAGATGCTTGTATATTGTTCTTCACTACTTCTTTTAAATATTTTAATTTTTATTTTGCAGCAGAGTTGTCATCGTATTCATCATCGTCACCTTCGTAATTACACTTGAATGAGGATCCTTGTTATTGCTTGGCCTGCCATATATGTACAATAAATTTATTAGTGGAAAAGTTGTGATTTTTGCTTCCTCTGATGCAATGTTGGGAGTGGAGATATTTCATCGTTATGAATTTTTGAAGTGGAAGATGTTTCATCTTTCAGAACATATTTAGCTAGACACATGTTTGAGCTAAGTTATCAATTTGCATCCTCAATGATCTATAGTCATTTGTGTTATGTATTTGATTATTGTGGTGCAAGCACTTCTTGTTTTTATCTTACTGATCTATTGGGTCTTTTATTGGTAGTGCATTATAGAATAATCTTTTGTGCTTGTTATCTAACTAGATATTCTCTACTAGAGTATTGAGGGTTAGTTTTGATACTTGCGGAGTGTTAATGCTTGATCTTTTTCTTTGATTTCTTGTTGATAAGAGAGATATTTCCTTTTGTTTATAATCGGGCTTGGTGCTGGGTTGCACTTGGACTTCAGGCTGAATTATGGCTTTTATCATCATTCCGCGACTTTTGCTTCAAGCAATCTTCTTATATATGAATAAATGACTCTGTACACTAGAATGATTCTTCTATGTTTCTTGCAGGTTATCGCAGAAGGTCTTCATAGACATGAGTATCTAGTAGCAATACTTTGAAGAAGGCTATAGGATGATAAGCATCATCAGGATTCTTGATCTTTATATACATCTCCCTGAAACGCTTGACATGGTCTTTTAATGCTTCTTTGAGTCCTTGCTGCACAGTAGTTAAGTTGAATACATTGACTTACTGCTAGTGAGTTATTTGGAAATAGTTGACAAACAGCTCCTAGATGTTGTTGAGGGACTTGATCGATCTTGGAGGCAGGTTCTAAAACTAGGTCATGGCATTGCTAGTCAGTGTTAGAGGGAACAATTTGCACTTCAACACTTCACTATAATCTTCTAAAGATACAATATACTTGAACGAATATACGTGGTTGGCTGGATCAGTATAACATTCGTATATTCTAAATTGAGGCATGTAGAAGTTAGGTGGCTTCTTTTGATTCTCGATTTCTTTCACAAATGGAGATTCCTACAACTTCCAAGTTATGGAGAATAAGAAGCGCATAGGGTAAGAATTTGATGGTTTTACAAGTGTTTATCAAATAACTCATGTACGCGAATTTTAACTCTTTTTTCTAGCAGGTAAGTTACAAGTGAAGGTTTAGTAATTGCTACAGTAGGAATGACTAGTGTAGTCGCGGCTAGAAAGACTCGCAGTGATGTGTTGCAAATCGACGACTTTGTTGTGAAGGGTACTTAAGGTTGCTGGGCTTCCTTCATATTTGGATTTGTATGCCTTGCTACTGCTTGAGCTGCTTGTGGTGGCAATACTAAAGGCAGTATGTTCTGTTATAAGGTTGAATCATTATGCAAAATGTTGATGCTTTTGGGAGACTTGCGTCATTGTGTCAATTAGATTCGCAGCTCTTTATTCTACTTTAACACTTCTTGTAAGTAATTCTGCTGCTGAGCGAAGGTCTTGGAAAATTGTTCCATTTGGGTAGCCTGTGCATTGAGCTTTTGTTGTATAGTTGATATCCATCAATAGCTTGTTTTAGAACTGCTAGTGGTAGTGTATTTTGGGAGCTATAACTTGTTAGGGCTACGACTTTGCTGATTATAGATTTTATCTTGATCTTCAAAGTTCTATTCATACTGCTGGAATGACACTTCATTTACTTTAGAGGATGCATGAGTTTGACAGTTTTTCATCATCTTGGTGAGTCTTCAAAGATTCGGGAAAGAGCAACAAATGATTTGTAATATTAAATGTCTTAACTAAAACAATATTATTTGCGCTAGTTTAAGAGATTACACTTGCTTCAAATAATATTAGAGCAACTACTTTAATAGACTTTATACAATTGAATACATAACTGAATATTTAGAATATTGATAAGTTGTTGTTGCGTGTAATAATTATAAATAATTGAAATAATATGAAATTAAACTCTTAAAAGATAATTGAAATTATCAAACCCATTGGTTGCTCTTGATCACAATAAATTCACCATTGATTCTTGTGTATCATAGGTCGATGTGTATTGTAGATCAGCATCACCGTGATCAATTCAAAATTATCGCTATAATCGTCTTAACTCAATAATAAATGTGATTAATTATCACAAAATATTTAAATTATATAAAGGTTGTGAGATATTATAAAAGAATAAATGTCACAATTATATGAGTAAAGTGTAAATATAATTAAATATAAAATTAATTGTAAATAATCATTATTTGATGCTCTATTTTCAATAAATGAAAACTTATTTTTAAGTATAAAAAAGAATTCAAAAATTATTCAAATAAACTCATCAGGACAACATCATAATTAATCTATGATGATATCGTGCCGATCAAATATTCTCATACTTTATACTTGTGATTGGATATTGTAATTTATGGCGATTGCATGATTTAATAAAAAAATTAATCTGCCCCAATCAATTTAGCTATAATATTGAGGTTTGATTAAAGGGATAATTACAAGTACCTGATAAATGATGACTATTAATCATAAAATATTAATAAAATAATTAAATGATAAGTAAATTTTTATTTACCAATTTATGATTGTGATGCATAATTTTTTGATGATTCCAAGGATAAATAATAATAATATTAATAAAATAATAATGATAAATGTAATTGTGTCATGAATGCTAGAATAAATAAATGGGGTAATAATAAAACAAATAAGATATAATATATTAATAAATAAAATAATAATAAGTCAAAGGCTCATAAATTCGGCTGCATATTTGGCCTTTTAAGTATTTAAATGTATTTTTATTGATAAAGTAAAAATATTTTGATAGGATGCTTTTAATAAAAAAAAAGTACTTTGATAAAATAATAGTAAGTTATCATAAATATCAAGTATTAAATGATGAAATGTTAAATTATTAAATAATAAAAACACACGTTTCAGAGGATGCAAAAGTCACCCGGGTTCTATCTATACTTTATCTCTTTTTTTTTTAAACAATCTAACAATAAAAAAAAGGAATGGTGTATTACATAAGAGGCATTACCTTATTTCAAGTACACAGACCTTTAGTGATACCACATTTTTTAAATTAAAATAATAAATAATGACATAAAAGAGTTATTGTCGCATTATATTTTTTTAATACTTTTTTTTATATTTAATAATATAAAAAATAATAAAATATTTTAAATATATTTTAAGGGATAGTACTTCACGTGCCTTTAGACTTATTCATATAAAGCGACTTTCATCTTTTCATTTTTTATATTAAAATAATAATAAAAATTAATAATGACTTATCAAATTACTTTTAGTGAGTTTTAAAAATAAATCTTGATTATTGATTTTTTTTTTATACCAAATGTTAGATTAATAAAATTAATGAACATGATTTATTGTTCAAATAAAATTGATAATACTAAAATATATGATTATTTTTTTGATACGAAATTAACTTTTATAAAAATAATAAAATACTAATGACTTAATAAAAATGAATACATTTTTTTTTGAATGTAATGCTTCTCAATAGGGCAATACATATATCAATAACAAGCCATTGTAAATATTAAGAACTTAAATATTTAAAGAATTAATGAAATAATTTATTAAAAATTTAAATAATGATAAAATACACGTTGACTAAGATAATTTTAATTTTTAGACTTATGAGCCTTACACATTTTTTTTTGTCATATTTAAAATAATAATATAATAAAATAGTGATGAGGTATATATGACCCAAAATTACTTTATTTTTTAGGTATATGATTCCACACTTTATTTCTTTCTTATAATATAATAATAAAAATAATAAAATAATTATTATTAAAAAATGGTTGAAAGTGTACGAGCGGTGGTTCCTTTTTTTCGACATCTATCCAGACACTTTTTTAAGTTTTTGGGCTCAACACCTTTTTTTTTTTTCTGTTTTTAAATAAAATAATATTTTAAAGACACTTTTAAGCTTTTGGCCTAACACATTTCTCTTTCTTTCTGTTTTTAAATAAAATAATATATCAAAGAGTGGTGCATTGGTTAGCTAAAAAAAATGCTACATAAGACATCTATTTTTTTGTTCCCATAAAACAAAAAGGATGCGCCACGTCATCACTCGATGGCTTTCAAATAAATCATTACCATTAAATTTTTTTTAATCAAAATAGTGGATCACTTAAAATTAAGAGATATGATTTGATGATAAAAGAATTTTGCTACGAGCTAATGATAAAAAATGCTACATCAAAATAATAAAATAGTAACAAAAACTATCATCAATACATCCGTAACCGCATGATCTTGATTATGGTTGTTAATCTATGGTGATCAAATAGTAGATCATTGAAATTAACGAGTGTGATTTGATGACCATTACTATATTATTAAAATTGTATGGCTGTAAAATCAGATCGTGGCCGGATGATTAACTGTGAGCGATCATAATCGTGTGATTGAGAATAAGTTAGAATGGTTTGATTAAAGTTATATCAACTCATCAAACTACCCTACTTTAATCAATCACTGATCGTATGATTAACAATTTATGATTATGGTTGTGTGATTAAGATCAAGTAGCCATAAGAAATATCAGATCAAAACCTAAATTATAATAACTCAACAATGAATCTGAACTGTGTGATTAAATCAAATCAATTGAATCATGATTGGAAAATAAAGCAATCAATATGAAAAAAAAAAGATCAAAACGATTTCGCGGCTACAAATAGCTAATCATCAATCAACATTTACTTTGTCTTCATATGACAACTGTGATGATCATCATGACTCAAAACACTTTGCTTGATAAGTGTGTATTCATGTAAAATTGGCAAGGAATAAAATAATTTTGATTATCAAAAGATGAGCCTGGATGAGTAAGGCTTGAGTGATGAATTAACGAATGAATCAACAATTTGTTCATGTGAATTCGTGAGTAATGACAGTAAATGAGCGAAATGGATTGAAAACCGAATTAAATGCATGTAAATAACCAATAAAATAATCAAAAGGTTTATCTAATAAAATAGCCTAATAAATTTGGCTATCACGAGACCAAGCACGTGATCATCAATCTCAAACAAACAAATAGCCAACTTTTATTCAATCAAAATCATGATTAATGAGTGTAAGGAACGTAGCAAAGAATCATGGCCAAATCAGAATCAGATTAATAATGAATAGATTCGGCTCCAAATTATTTCACCATCTGGTCGCAAGAGTCAATGAAGCACGAATTAAGTGGTGGTTCTTTGGAATCTGTAACTGTCAAGATCTCACATTCCACAAACAATTCAATCAAAATTGCATGGTCAAGAGTGCTGCGTAAGCAATCATAAGTGATAAATTAATAAGCTAATGAACGATGATTGTGATTTTGTTTTACATATTTTTGAATGAGATAAATAAATGATGATAATCAATAACAGAACCCTAGAAATCAACATTTGGGAAAACGTTATAATCATACTAATTTTGTGGTTTGAAATTAGAATCACTCGTTTAATTTGTTGTTTGATCCCCACAAATTAGTTGTTAAAGAGAGAATAATTTTTAAGAGAATGAATTGTATCCTCTATTAAAGACTTTGGCCCCCTTTACATAGGGCGAAAAAAATTCATAAATTAAAAATTTACAAATATAATCTTAATGAGCATTTTATGCCCTTAACTAGCTTTTACAATATTATACGTAATTTATTTTATGGTTTCTACAAACTAATTCTCAATCTTTATACTATATTTTATCCCTTTCCTCGCTTTTGTTCTTGAAATTTGGCCAAAGTAATAATGTTTTCTATTAAGCACATTTTTCTGTTTGGAGTGTTGAAGTTATGGTTTTGTACTACTCGGGACTTATCAAGAACTTAATTTAGGTACCATGAGAGAGAGACTTACATTCATGGACAATTGAATAAGTGCACTGAATGTGATTCTTACGGGAGACGTTAACAATAAGTAGTTGGAACTCTGAAGTAACAGATTCATTTTTTGCTTCTAAAGAAATCCTCGATGATTGATTTTAAGGTGCTTTATTTAAGTTATAACATTGTGGATTAGTAATAGCAAGCCCATCTTGCTTCATGAAATATAGATACAGTATTATATACGTGCATAGAACATGTTAGAACTATCTATTTTCTATGTAGAACAAAGGCCAGTGTTTTGCAGCTTCATTTCATGGGTTTTGCATGGAAGATTTCCCCGTTGGAACCTAGCTTTCTTTCTATATTTTCTTGTGTACTATGTAACTTGTAATTTACATTAGTTGTTTTTCCTCTAATGTATGTAAGATTATTATTTATTTTCGGTCATTCCAGCCCTCGGGGAACTGGTAGCCGGTGATCAGAGTTCTTATCAGTACTTACTTGAGAGTATCATCAATTTTTTTAATAAGAACACTTAAAAAGAAGCATTTTGGTGCATTTTAAATGAACATTCCCATCTTTTCAAATCTAAGTGGGTTAAAAGTGGCTTGTTTTACCTTGAAATATTAGACTTCACAGGAACATTTCCGAAGCAACACTCTGGGATATTAAATTAGTACCCAAACAAACATTATTATATGCACCGGCCTTGTGTTTTCAAAAAACTTTAAGCTCAAAGTGAGAAAGCATTGTCTAACCATGATCTTCATAAGTGTCGATTATCAGTGCTTTGAAAGTTGTGCTTCTGATTAGCAGCTAACATTCCGTCTGGGAGCCCAATTATAAGATGAAGAAACCGGTAAAACTTATTATTAGCAAATGCGCAAACTTGAAGCTTCTTGACTAACTGATATGAAGAACTTTAGAAGAGTATGAAAATCTTGTTGGTGGAGTTGTCGCTATAGATTGGGGACTGAAAATCGACGCCTAAATATGAACGAAAAATCCCCAAACCAATTTTGCCCCATAAATCAAATTATTAGGGAGAATAAATAAATAGAAAAATAAACTAAATGGTTGTGATACGATGGTAACAATGTTCTGAAACTCGTGTTAGTTTTTCTTTTATTCGAGGTTATATTTTTTCAATATTTTTCGGGCGCGGACGTTTGCATGATTTTATAGTGAGGGCTAATAGCATGACGCGGTCATAAATTCAGTGCTAGACTTCCTTGTCCAAACTAAATTTTAGATTTTATGACGTCCATCTTAAGTATATGTTAAGTGCATGTAAATTATAAATTAAAATTTTAGAACATGTGAAAATATTAATTAAAAATTATCGAAATATAATTTAGAGAGTAAATTAAGTGTGTAGGGTGTGCAAGGATCAAAGACGGAAGTGAAGGGAGGCGAAAGACGAAGAGAGTAGTGACTAGGCATAGGCACCACGGTGTCTAGTCTAGAATGTGAGCGTCGCTGCCCTAGGGGACGAACGCGGCGGCGGTGAGAGCTAAGCGTCGGGCGCTGGGCGCGGGAATTTATTTTCTATTTTGAGACTTATTTATTTTGTCTCACACTTGCTTCAAGACTCCCTAATACGATTCCCACACATTTAGGGTAAACTTAGGACGTCCTAAAACTTATATAAAGACTATTAATTAGATTGTAAACATATCTTTGTGATAAAGAAAGAGATTTAAGTGATCAAGTAAGAAATCATTATGGTTTTAGAAGAGAAAATTCTTAAAGTGCAAGAGAGAGTTTTCTTTGTGATCCTTTTTTGTAAAAAGTATACTTTGTAAGTGCCTTATAATTCATAATAAGAGAAGAGTGTGATCTTGATCCGCCGTGAACGTAGGCAAGCTATCGAACCACGTAATTTTTTGTGTGTTCTTCTTCTGCCATTTCTCTCTTTATTCCTTAATTACTTGTTCTGCATTTATTGCTTGAGTGTTTTATTTGCTTGTTTGTATGCTTCCGCTTCAACAAACTGGTATTAGAGTTTGGTTTTAAGCAGACATGGCCACACTCAAGTATAAGGTAGAGAAATTCAATGGTACAAATGACTTCAATTTGTGGAACATGAAGGTAAAGACGTTATTGGTGAGTCAAAGGCTAGGCTCGGCATTAAAAGAGACTGCAGCTCCATCTAGTAGTGAAGAGAAGATGCCAGAATCATCTAAAGATGAAACAGAAAGAAGAGACATTCAAGAAAGAGCTTATAGCACAATCGTTATGTCATTGAGCGATGAAGTACTAAGGGAAGTAGCAGGTGAGACGACGGCAATTGGTCTTTGGAAGAAGCTTAACTCTCTTTATATGCGAAAATCGTTGGCCAACAGATTGCATATAAAGAAAAAGCTGTATCAGCTGTCCATGTCAGAGGGGACGCCAATGAAAGATCATATTGATGCCTTCAATAGGATCATCCTTGATCTTGAATCTATCAACATCAAAATAGAAGATGAAGATAGAGCAATTATCCTGCTGAGTTCACTCCTCAAGAGTTATGAGAGTTTGTTGATACACTACTCTACGACAGAAAGAGTTTAACGATGAACGATGTGAAATCATCATTAAACTTAAAGTTATTAAGAAAACAGATCGAAGGCAATGCAGAAAGTTTATTTGTAAAAGGAATGCCCTCATATAGAGATGGAAGAAAAAAGGGCTTAAGATCGAAGTCTAGAACTCATTAGAAGTGCTATTGCTGCAAGAAAGAATAACACTTCATAAAAAACTATCATGAGAAGAGAGCACAAGACAAGAAGAAAGCAGATGCTGTGCTTATCTATGATGATAGCTATGACAGCGCAGAGACACTCATCGCTACTGATGGTAAGAACACTGAACAATGGATTTTTGATTCTAGTTGTACTTTTCACATATGTTCGCACAAGTCTTGATTTACAAATTTTTAGCCCATTAGTGGTGGTAAGGTCTTAATAGTTAATGATGTTGCATGTCAGATGATGGAAATTAGTAGTGTTAAGCTTAGGCTGCTTGATGGGTGAGTAAGAGAATTGACAGATGTTAGGTATGTTCCTGACTTAAAGAGAAACTTAATCTCATTAGGGACTTTAGACCAAAATTGGTGTTCCATTAGGATCGACGTAGGAGTTTTAAGAGTTTTAAAGGATTCTATGGTGGTGATGAGAGGTGAGAAGCGAAAAGGTGTTTATGTGCTTAAGGGTGAAGTCGTGAGTGGTTCTGCACTATTCTCTGTAGATGATGAGAGTATGCAAATCAAGTTATAGCATCGTAGACTAGCATACCTAGGCGAGAGAAACTTGAAGGAGTTATTTAGTCAAAAGGCATTTGGTGAGGATAAGTTCTAGCCCTTAGAGTTTTGTGAGCATTGTGTGCTTGGGAAAGCACATAGGGTGAGGTTTAGTACCGACGAACACAAGACTAAGGGGACTCTTAACTACATACACTCAGATCTTTGGGGACCAGCTCAGACAGTTACTCGTAGTGGTGCTAGGTATTTTCTCATTTTGATTGATGACTATTCAAAGAAGCTGTGGGTCTATGTGTTGAAGAGTAAGGATCAAATGTTTGATGTATTCAAGACTTGAAAGGCTCTTGTTAAGAATCATACTGGCAAAAGGGTGAAGAGGTTGAGAATTGACAACGACCTCGAATTTTGTAATAAAGAGTTTGATAGGTTTTGTGCCAAGTATGGGATTGCGAGGCATAGAATGGTAAGATCAGCACCACAACAGAATGATGTAGCTGAGAGGATGAATAGGACCTTACTTGAAAAGGTTTGATGCGTGCTTACCAATGTAAAGATGTCCAAGGCATTTTAAGGAGAAGTTGTAGGGATGACTGTTTACTTGATTAATAGAAATCCTGATGCGATATTTCTATATCATAAATTAAGTGCAAGTATACACTATCGTATGCAAGTAATAAAGAGACTAAATAAGTCGGATGTCGAACCCACAGGGATAATTTCTTCTTATTAACCAATTACTAAAATTATGTCTTCCTAATAATTATTCAGAAAAATAAAAATTCAAGAATGAATGTAGAAAATATAAAAGTAAAAACACAATGCAATGAGATTTAAAGATAGCAACATAGAGAAAACCTAGGATTAATATTATCCCTCAATATGCTTTTTAATGATTAATCCTCTAATATTTAACTCACTTAGTCTTTATTATTGATCAAGACACTAATGTATTCACAAGCCTCTTCCAAGGTCATGCAAGTATACCCTAATTTACCAAATATCTATATTCCTATGGTACTTGTAATAAATTAAGATTCATTAAGATTAGGTCTTATTGATCATACATGCCAATTAGGTATGTTCCTATCCTAAATTGAAACTTGCATATGCAACATTGAATGTTACTCTACAATCATGCATCAAATTACCTAGGTCTAAATATATTGATTCCTCTTCCGAGTTTATCAAAATATTACCAATTCATTCACCATATATTAGCCAGATATATTGAAGCATTAAACACAAGTAATTTAAATAATAAAAGACTAAGTTTATTAAATACTAAAAAGATATGGCAATTAAGCACACATATTGAGTTCAAATATTAACCATAGAAAATAAGTTAGCTCATGGCTACAAGAGAACAGCAGTAAAAATAATTATAAATCATGATACAATTATTAGCAAACCGATATAGACGTCGAATTGCTCTTAATTGTGCTGCCTAGGAACTCTTGATGCCGAAGAACGTCTTGTATCTCTCTCCAAAGTTGCTTCAATTAAGCTCCTATTACTTTCCAAGACTCGTGCTCTGTATTCTTGGTACTCTTGGGTCGTCTTGGATTCTTTCTTGAAGGTTGGGAACGAGTGGCTTTATATAGGGATTGATATGAGCTTGAAAATCTCAATTCTCGTCGGACTAGGACTCGCACTACCGTTGGCGCGCTATGCATCTGTCGCTGGGGCGACGCGTGAAAAAGCTATTACCGCTGGAGCGGTGGGATCTTGGCGCTGGGGCGCTGTCTCGTCGCTGGGGCGGTGACTATCTGCCGCTGGGGCGCTAGACGCGACTTAATCAGGTCGTTTTTCTTATTTCGATCACTATTTCAGAGCTGGGGCGAAAATACTTGTGGCGCGGGGGCGCTGGACTCATAATTTGAAAACTTTGCATTTTAGTCCCTGTTTTCGCTCCTTTTGCGTTCTTTCTTTAAATTTCGTTCAAGTCCCTATAAATAACAATAATGTATATAAATAGCCATCTATTCTCATAAAATCATAAAATATCAATAATAAAAACATGAGAAAATATATGACAAATTTGCCCTTATCAAATCCCTCCTCAGCAATTGACTTCAAGACGTCAAAAGAGAAATGGTCTGTCAATCCTCCGAAGTATGACCACCTTAGAATATTTGGCTACCCTGCCTTTGTACATGTTAAGGAGGGGAAGTTAGAACCTAGAGCTATCAAAGGGGTATTCATAGGATATCCCGAAGGAGTGAAAGGATACAAGGTATGGTGTAAAGACTTGACACCACTGAAAGTATTATAAGCCGTGACGTGACGTTCGATGAGACGACGTTACTGAAAACCTCCCAAGAAGATGAGAAAGAAGAACTTGTGCCCAAGGAAGACTCAGCACCTGAGTCAATAGAAGTTGAAGTGGAACATAATAGTAGATCTGATATGCCACTAGATCAACACTTCAACAAGGAGATCCTTGAAGATGAACCAAGAACATCGGCAATTTCCTCCAAGTCCACCCAAAGAAAGACTAAGACTCCTGAGATAGAACTTGAAGAGTACCAGCTAGCTAAAGACAGGCCAAGGAGAACGATTAACCCACCAGTCAAGTATACACAAGTAGATTTAGTTGCTCGCTTTTAATTCTACTTACACTCTTGAGTATGATGAGCCTAGGACAAATGGTAAGGCTATGAAGAGTGAAAACAAGAAAGAATGACAGTAGGCTATGGAAGAAGAGATTAGTTCTCTTAGAAAGAACAATACTTGGAAGTTGGTGGAGAGACCTCAAAAGAAACTAGTCGGGTGCAAGTAGGTGTATAAGGTGAAGGAGGGGATACCGAGGATAGAGCTTATAAGATTCAAGGCTAGGTTAGTTGCACAAGGTTTTACTCAGTAAGAGGGAGTTGATTTTCATGAGATATTCTCTCCAGTCGTCAATCACACATCTATTAGGATTTTGTTAGCCTTGTGTGCAAACCTTGATTTACATCTAGAACATATGGATATAAAGACAACTTTTCTACATAGAGAGCTTGAAGAGATGATATACATGGCACAGCCACAAGGGTTTGAGGAGCCTGGAAAAGAAGACCATGCTTGTTTGCTAAAGAAGTCATTATACGGGTTAAAACAATCACCTAGATAGTGGTATAGGAGATTTGATGAGTTTATGATGGCTTGTGGCTTTAGTAGGAGCAAGTATGACGGATACGTGTACTTCAAGAACGTAAGTTGTGGGATGATGTATTTGCTTCTATACGTCGATGATATGTTGATCGCATGTAAGAACATGGAAGAAATATAGAAGCTCAAGAAGTAGTTGAGTGACGAGTTTGAGATGAAGGATTTAGAAGCAGCGAAAAGAATTTTGGGTATGGATATTGTGAGGGAAAGAAGAGATGCCATCTTCTTGTCCTAACAGTAATATACTCAAAATTCTAGAGAGGTTTGGTATGTCTAACGTAAAGGCTGTCTCTACTCTTTTGGCCATGCATTTCAGACTTTTAACAGCACAGTCGCCGACATCCGAAGAGGAGAAACTGCAGATGAGTAAAGTACTGTATGCAAGCGCTGTGGAGAGCATTATGTATGCAATGTTTTACACAAAACCAGACATAGCACAGGCTGTGAGTGTGGTGAGTAGATATATAGAAAATTCGTGCAAGGATCACTGGCTTGCAGTAAATTGGATTTTGAGATATCTCAGAGGGACGTCAAATCACAGCTTGATGTAGAAGAGGGATGAGGACAACAGTAAAATGGTAAGAGGGTATGTAGACTCAGATTATCAGGTGATCTAAACAAGAGAAGATCGTTGATGAGCTACGTATTCATAGTGTTTGGGTGTAGTGTGTGTTGGAGATCAGTTCTACAATATATGGTTGGACTATCTACCACAGAGGTGGAGTACACAACTGTTGGTGAAGCTATTAAGGAGGACGTGTGGTTAAAAGTAGGGGTGGGCGTATGGTCCGGTTCTAGCCCGATCCAGACCGTTTGACTCAAAAACATCGGGTCGGGACGGGTCTCGAAACTGGGATAGAATTGGGATGAAAAATATGAGTTCTGGTTGTCCCGGTCCAGCCGGGACAGGACCCAGATTGGTTCGGGTCATTTCCGAACTGAACCGAACCAATTTTTTTATTTTTATATTTTATAATGTAATCAAAACAGTGTCGTTTCTGAAAGTGAACACGGTGCCGTTTTAATAAAAAAAAAAGAATCGGTATCATATATCAGAAAAATTGAATTCAGAAATTAGAAATTTTTATTTTCGTTTCAAAAAGACCGTTGCTGCTGCTGTTGCCGCCACCGTTCTGCCACTGCTGCCTGCCATTGTTCTGCCGCTGTTGCTGTCTACCGCTGCGTGACCTGCCCTATGGCTTGCCATTGTTCTACTGGTGTTGTTTCGCGGCTGATCATTTCTGTTCTGCTATCGGTGTTGTTCCACGTCCGCCCGTTGCTGTTTTGTAGCCGTTACTATTCTACCGGTGCTGTTCTGCCGATGCTGTTCCGTGCTCGCCTACTGTCTTCTACCGCCGTTGCTGCTGTCTGTGTGTTCAATGAGGAAGGTGATAATTTTAAATCTTATGTTAAATTTTCAGTTTCAAGTTTAAGTTTTACCAATTAATCTTTATGATATGCTCTGCTTTATGATAACTTGATAATGGTTTATTTTTTAGGACTTTTTGATTAGATGGTTATAATATTTTAAGAATTGATTTAATTCATGAGAAATTGTAAAATCGTTTAGGTTCTAGAATATTTAACTTCATGTATTTCACATTCTATGGCTTATATTGTGGGAAAGAAGACTTTTGTTTGCATTTTAATTAATATTTACATGTTACATTGATTTATTTTTGCGTGAAAGATTCAAATTTATTTTGGTTGATCGTTGTATATTATTATACTATTATATTATACATTAGTCGTGATTCAACTTCAAAAAATATTATGAATATTAGGGGATTTCATGACGATACACAATGTAATGTCGACGATGCAAATGCATTGTTGCCTCCATATCCTAATACTAAGAAGAGAACAAGATCAATGGTATGGAGTCACTTCACCCCGTGCAAGGACATAACGGATAAGTCGCAGTGCAATTACTGTAGAAAATTATATGCGTGTAATTTAACGAAAGATGCAACAAATGGTATGCGAAAACACTTACGGGTATGTAAGAAGGTTCCACGTTCATTATTGGATGATAGACAAATAATATTTGGTAGAGAACCCATAGGAGGAGAAAAAGAAAATAGTAGTACTGTTGTGCTTAGAGGATGGAGTCAAGAAGCATGTCGAGATGCAGCTGTAAAAATGGTGATTATAGATGAATTACCTTCAGTTTTGTAGAGAATGATGGGTATCGATATTTTTGCAGTGTAGCATGTCCTCTATTTGATGTTCCGTCACGTAGAACTATAACCAGAGACATAGTAGAGCTATTTACTGAGGAAAAAGCCATGTTAAAGAGTCTATTTAGTGTAACTAGGCAACGAGTGAGCTTGACAACTGATCTTTGGACTTCCGTTTATAATTAAAGCTATATGGTTGTTACTGCCCACTTTAAAGATTCGGATTGAAAGTTGCATAGGAGAATTTTGAGTTTCTCTCCGATGTCATCCCATAAAGGAGATGACATCAGCAAGCAACTGAAATCTTGCTTGTTGGATTGAGGTATAGAGAAAGTGTTTACCATTATAGTTGATAACACAAGTGCCAATGACATTGCCATCAATTATTTTAAGAAGAGACTGAAGAGTTGGAAAGATGAGGCACTGATATTGAATGGTGAGTTTATGTATGTGCGTTGTTGTGCGTATATTTTGAATTTAATTGTGACTGATGGGTTAAAGGATTTGCATGAGAGCATTATTTCTATACATAATGCTGTGAAATATGTGAGATCTTCAACAGTAAGAGTTCAAAGTTTTAAAAGTTTTATGGAAAGAGAAAGAATTGATTATAAAGGGAGTGTGGTATTAGATGTGCCAACGAGGTGGAATTTCACTTATTTGATTGGCGACTGCATTAAAATTTGCAAAGGTGTTTGATCGAATGGCAGAAGAGGATGAGTCATATGAGAGTTATTTTTTGGAGGATGAAATGGAAAAAAGAGATGTGGGCCACCAATTATTGTAGATTAGGAGAATACTAAACGGTTTGTGAAGTTTCTAAAAACTTTTTATGATGTCAAGTTAAAATGTAGTGCTTCATTGTCTGTGACATTTAACATTTATTTCAGCGAGATTTGTAAGATTAATTCTAATTTAGAAAAATTAAGTTGGAGTGAAGATGTCTCTTTACGTGTTATGGCGATGTAGGTAAAATATGATAAATATTGGGACTTTATAGAGAAAATAAATAAATTGTTAATACTTGCTACAGTGTTTAATCTAAGACGCAAGATATAATTTGCAGGATTTTGTTTTGGATTTTTATATGGTGATGACAACGCCAGAGTTGAAGATATGAAGAGAATAATTAAAGACTTATTGTATAGGCTTTGCGAAGCCTATAATACATCGCATTATAGAGCAGTTGGTGGGCCAAGTAGTAGTGTTGGTAGTGTTGGTGGGTCTGGGAGTGGAGTTAGGAGTAGCATTAGCATATATGGGTCATAGTCACAGCAGTTTGGTCCATCAAGTTTATATTTAGACGTAATACAGTTTGATGTGAGGGATAATGACCCTCGGGAAAAATTCGTGAGGTGTGTAGATGACGAAATGGATTTGGCTGAATCCAATGAAGTTGATAGATACCTGATGGAGAAAGTTGAGAATCCCAAAAATAAACGTTTTGATATTTTGAGTTGGTAGAAGGTAAATGCTTCGAAGTATCCAGTGTTGGCACAGATAGCTAGGGATATACTTGCTATTCCTGTATCTATTGTGGCCTTTGAGTCGGCTTTTAGTACCGGGGGACGTATTCTAGATTCATTCTGCAGCTCATTAACACCAAAGATGGTTGAGAGTTTGATATACACACAAAATTGGATTATAGCTTCATTTTTGCTATATAGACCGAAGAAAGAAGAATTTTTGAAAGATATTGAATTTTATAATAAAGTCGAAGCAGGTAAAAAAATATTATTCTACTATTCTACTATTTTATTATTTGTCCTTTTGAATTTTTCCTACTATTTCTTAATGTTTTATGTTTTTATAATGCAAAAATTATTTTTTTATTTCTTTCATGTAGAATTTGCATATGTTATGTAACCGCCACCTCCACATCATTAAATTTACTTAGAGGTTACTTACGTTATTTGTGTGTAACTCAATTTTAAGGTAATTATTCAATAGTTAAATTAATGAAGTAATTAAGTTTTATATTGTAATATTTAATGATTGTTATACTTTTATTTTGCAAATTAATGAAGAATGCAAATTTTGATGACATATTTGTATTGTAATTTGTAATATTAAATGTTTGTTATACTTATGAACTTAATGTATTTATTACTTAAATGTTGTACTTTGTTTTTATTTTGTAAAGATGTTGGCAACTTGGCTTAATTTATATTAGCCATTGAAATTATTTTGGACCTATTGGTTTGGTTGGCAATTGACCATTATGAAAGGCATTATGGTATGGATGAATTGATTTGATATGGTAAATATTGAAGTGCTAATTTTGTGCAGGTATATGTTTATGGAAATATCCAATTTTTAGGGGAGGTTCTGTCGAAGTTTTTTATTTGGATAATAAAAGTTAACATAATTAAAATTAAAATTGGGCTTAAATTTGAATTTGAAATTATAACACTTAAACAATTGATGTCACTATTACGTTAGGATTTGCTAAATCAAAATTATAATATTTGTGATTTAACATAATAGACGTTAAAATTAGAATTATAATGTAATAGACGTTAAAATTGGAATTATAACGTAATAGACGTTAAATTCTATTAGAATTAAAATTAATAATTATATTAATGATAGAAAATTAAGTTAATAACAAAATTTATTAAAGTCTAAAAGAATACAAAACTACATTTTTTAGGTTAAACATATAAATTTGTAGCAATGAGGATCATGAATTACAAATTAATCCAAAATAATTAAATGAATTTATATAATTATAATAAAATTTATAAATTTGAAATAAATTAGGGACATGGACGAAATTTACCCATATCCCGGTCGGACCCATGTCCCGACCAAACCCGAATCAGTTCGAGTTGGGACATAGCTCGACTCGAACAAAATTCCCGTTCGAGATAGATTTATCTATCCCGAATGGGACCCGAGATTAGTCGGGTTTGTTCCGAACCCGACCTGATCCTGGGTTGCCCACTCCTAATTAAAAGGCATATGCGTAGAGGTATTGGCTAGTGAAGATGCGAACACCGGTGTATATTGTGACAGCCAGAGTACCATACACCTAAGAAACATCAAGTGTTCCACAAAAGGTTGAAACACATTGATGTAAGGCTCTATTACATTTGAGAGATTGTCCAAAGTAGTGAAGTTAGTCTAACAAAGATAGCGTCGTCTAAAAACCCTGTTGATATGTTGACTAAGTCACTGCCCTCGGTTAAGTTCGTTCTATACAAGAACTTAACCGGAGTCACTACTTTGTGAAGGTAACCGAAGATGCAGAAATAAGAGATTAAGTTGCTTTGTGGATGATTTTGAATCAAATAGGGGATTTGTGAGAATATTGATTGAAAATCATCGGGATATGACTTGGAGAACAAGCCAAGTGCGTAGGGTGCGCAAGAATCGAAGACAGATGCAAAAGATAAAGGGAGTAGTGACCACGCGTGGGTGTCACGGCGCCCAGTCTAGAACGTGAGCGCCGCAGTGCCCAAACAGGCGCACCAGCGCTGCGACGCCTAAACGGGCACATTAGCGATGTGGCGGTGAGAGCTGAGCGCCGCGGCACTGGACGCAGGAATTTGTTTCTCGTTTTGAGACTTCCTTATTTCGTTTTATACTTGCTTTAGGACTCCCTAATATGACTCTCACATATTTAGGATAAACCTAGGACGTCCTAAAGCCTATTATAAGGCTGTCAATTGGCTTGTAAACATATCTGTGTGATCAAGAAAGAGATCTAAATGATCAAGTAAGAAATCTTTGTGGTTCTTTGTAGAGAAAATCCTTACAATGCAAGAGAGAGTTTTCTTTGTTATCTTTCTTGTAAAAGACATACTTTGTAAGTGCCTTGTGATTCATAATAAGAGAAGAGTGTGATCTTGATCCGCCGTGGACGTAAGCAAGTTGCCGAATTATGTAATTCTTTGTGTGTTCTTCTTCTACCATTTCTCTCTTTAACAGAACAATATAATATTTATATAGTTATTTGTTTGTGTGCTTCCACTTCAACAGAACAATATAATATTTATATAGTTATTTTAGAAACATATTTGATGCGGAAGATTAGCCATCATTATAAATTGATTTGTCATCTCCCACTCTTTATCCACTTGTTAATCTACAATACTCTTTATGTGAATTACGTTATATAAAATGATTTATAATTTGAGAAGAAACTTCAATAATGAATTTCTTAGTTATCAATTCTTTGCAATAGTCATCCTTATATAAACTACAAATAGAAATGAGCACTCATTAATAACAATACCTCTTGAACTTCTCAAAAGTGCTAATGAAAGTACCATTTAAGATTTTCAGAAACGTTAATGTAAGTACCTCTTGATCTTCCCATTTATTACCTCATTATATCTTATTCAATATGAGATAATATGATTTTGCAACTTCTCAATTACTTTAATGGGTAAAGAGAGGATCAATTTATATATTTAGTAGACATTAATTTGATACGTCCATCAAGTAACTAAATGAACATGTGAGATTTACTTTCGCTATTAAATTTAAGTGTTCTTTATTTATCTGATTATTAAACCATAATCAGGACATAATCTAATATCCTCTCACTTATCCTAATAATCAGATAATAGAAAATTAATAGTAAACATACAGCATGCAAAAACATATCTCCGTAATGTTCAAATTAAGTACCTTAATATCATAAATTGCTAAATATGGGTTATGATGGTTATATATTATTTAATATAATATACTTCCTTTCATACACCACAATATTTATAACTTATGAAACTTAGGTCCATAATGATATATAAAATCATTTTATAATGATTTTCATAAGGTCTCATAAATAATTTTCTATTAAAATCTTAAAACATTATATATATATATATACCAACATTATAAACAAGAAATTCATTAAAATATGTCAAAAACATATTAGTGAGCTCAGAGTGTCTCAATCATTATTATAAACATCATTAATACAGCCAAAACTCAATCTATGTTCTTTAAATGTCTTCGGTTGTAACTATTTTAGTTAAAGTATCTGCAATCATGAGATCAATACAAATATGCTCAATTGACACTCTTTGCTTCTGAACTTCCTTCTTAACGACAAAATACTTTAATTTCATATATTTGGTGCATTTTAAACATTTATTATTTTGGAGAAAAATACCACTGTAGAATCATTAAAATATATTTTCTTTCTTTGGTAATGGTGTCAACAACCCTAAGTCCTGACATAAAGTTCTGCAGCTATAATGCATGTATTGTGCCTTCAAAATATATTACAAATTTGGCCTCCATAGTGGATGAAGTAGTGATTGATTATTTAGAACTTTTCCATAATATTGCACTTTCTGAAAGAGGAAACAAATAGCCAAACATAGACTTTCTACTATCAAGACATCCAGTAAAATCTGAATTCGAGTAACCAATCACTTTCAAATGGTTGGTTCTCCTATATATGAGTATGTAATTCTTGGTTCCTTGTATGTATCTTAATACTTTCTTTGCATCTTTCTAGTGATCAATTCTTGGATTACTTTGATACCTACTTAACATCTCGACTGCAAAACTAATATTTGGTATCATATAGGTTTACACATACATTAAACTAGCCATAACTGAAGCATATGGAATGGATTTCATTTCCTTATGCCTATTTTATTGTTTTGGCATTAAATGAGACTAAATTTGTTCACTTTTTATAATGGAATAATTCCACACCTAAACATTTGTCTATATTAAATCTCTTAAGAATTTTCTTAATATAATCTTTTTGGAATAGACTTAGTAATCCTTGTAATTTGTTACAGAATATTTCAATTCCTATCACAAAAGGATGTTTCTCCCATATCTTTCATTTCGAAATTCTTGGAGAGAAAATCTATCATCTCACGTACAATACCAAAATCATTAGCAGCAAGTAAAATGTCATCACCATATAGGATTAAAAATATCTTACTTCCACTGACCTTTCAGTATATACACTGATCAACAATATTTTCTTGAAAACCAAAAGACGTTATGGTATCATTAAAGTTAATCTATCATTATCGAGAAGCTTGTTTGAGTCTATATATTGACTTCTTTAGTTTACACGCTATATGAAAATTTTCTTTTATTTCAAAACCTTTCAATTGGTCCATGTAAACTTTCTTTTCGATTTCACCATTAAGAAAGGCCGTTTTCACATTCATTTAGTGCAACTCTAAATCATATTAAGTGACTAAAGCCATAATTATTCTTAATGAGTCTTTCTTTGAAATAGGTGAAAGTGTTTCTTTATAGTCAATACCATTTCTTTGAGTGTAAACCTTGGCAACAAGTCTAGCTATTTCATTTTACATTTCCTTTTAAGTCATGTTTGATTTTGAAAATCCATTTACATCAGACTCATTTAGAATTTTCTGGCAATACAACGAGATCTCAGACATTATTTTATTTCATGGATTTTAGTTCATCTTTTATGGTATCAATCTATTTATCAAACTTAATACTTTTGATGGCTTATGAAAATGAAATGAGATCTTTATTGATTCCAATATCTAAATAGGATTCTTGTAAATAAATCACATAATCATTTGGAATAGCCGTTTTTCTTTCTCTTTGAGATCTTCTTAATAGCATTCCTTGTGGTCTATTTACATTAAATGATTGAGATTTATTTCTTGTAAGGAGTGTTTCTTTATTCAAACATTGTTTAGAATTGCTGGAACATTCTGTAACTTTTGAAACAAAATTTTTAGGCAGTATGGATAAAAAAACACTTGTGGGTAAAGAAATATTTTCTCTAATTTCCTTGATATCTATACTTTACCGTTCATCACTTCCACTAACTTCATCACTTTTAATAAATTAGCATTATCTGTTTCAATTATTCTCAAACTATGGTTAGGACAGTAAAATAAATACCCTTTGGATTTCTCAGGATGCCCAATAAAGTAACAACTAATAGTTTAATAATCTAATTTATTTTTATGTAGGTTATAAATGCATGCTTCTACTAGACAAACCCCAAACATACAGGTGTCATAAACTAGGTTTCCTGCTAGTCCATAGTTTAAAAGGAGTTTTTAGAATTACCTTACTAGAAACTCTGTTCAGCAGTGTACAATAATTTTAAGAGCATACATCTACAAATATTTGGGAAATAAGGAGTTACTCATTATACTACTAACCATATCCATTAAAGTTAGATTAAGCCTTTCTGTTACACAATTTTGTTGAGGTGTACCTAGCCATGCCTTTTGAAGAACTTTGCAAATAGACTTGGACATTGTCCCGATTCTTCATGTCTTTCATAATACTCACCACCTCTATCCAACCTTATGATTTTTACCTTGTCTAATTACCTTTGAACCTCATTGATGTATACTTCAAGGGCATCCATTCCTTGAGATTTATTTTAAACAAATTGACAAGCGATATTGTACCATTCTTAACCAAAAGATGGAACATCAAAAGATTCACATATATCAATGTGTATAATTTCAAGAAGCCGAGTACTTCTTGTGGCTCATTTCGTATTATGTTTGTTTCATTTCTTTTAATGTAATCACTTATATACTAAGATCAGTAAAATATAGATTAGGAAGAATCTCATTCTTTATTAATCTTTCTAATCTTTCTTTGGATATATGACCCAAATATTGATGTCACAAGTAAGCAGAACTTTCATTTGGCATACTATGCTTAACTTTAAAATTATGATAAACATTAAGTAAGGATTCAGCAAAGGCATCATCAAGTTTTAATTTATATAAACCATAAGTAAGAATATCAGAACTAATACAAACTGAAACTGAAACAACTGAAACTGAAACAACTATGCCCAAACTTAAAAATTAAACCCAGAAACATCAAGTTTTGACAGAGAAATCAAGTTCCTAGAAATTGAAGGTATATAGAGAGTTCTTAATAGATCCAGATACCAACCAGTGTCAAAGATCAAACAATAAGTCCACATGCCTTCAATTGGAGCCTTAATATGATTTTTTCATGAACAAAAAATTCTTACTTGGGTTTATATTTTGGATCGTAAGGAATCCCTGCATTATATTTTATACACGAGTAGTAGTATAAGAACCAAGCCAGCAAGTATTAAAAGGAACTTCACATCAGTTTGATTCGAAATATACAAAATTATTAGATATACCTTTCTTTTTAGACCAAACTTTATGTCTCAGGCATTCTTTCAAAAAATGCCATTTTTTTCTTAAAGAAGTAATACTTTTCTTGCCTTTTCCTCTTTCTTGTTATCCTACAGAACATTAGCAGGATACTTTAATTTATTGGCCTTCATTTTAATCCTTTACCATCCTTTTAACCCATGAGATTAATAGAATGACTTCCTTGATTTTTCAATCTTGTTTCCTTATGAGTAAGTATACTAGATAATTCACCAACATTCTACTTATCGTTAATAGTGTTATAGTTAATTTGGAAAGATCCATACTCAAGTGGTAACATGTTCAAAATAAAATGCACCAAGTAAGAGTCATTTACTGTCATTCACAAGGTCTTTAGCCTTGCTATAATATTGGACATCTCGATGATATGTTGTTGCTATTGGTTGGTAAATAAGAATTTTCTGTTTATAAAAATAAACGCAGCGGAAGTCGGATCATCTTGTTCATAATTACATGTATAGGGATAGAAGTTTACCTCAATTCTTTGCTATGACAGATCTTAAATTGATTGGCTGCAATCTTCTTTACTATCCTCATTCTTCAAACTCAACGCGTGTGGCCATGTGAATCTTTTTTAATCTCTAAACAAACTAATACCTAAATCTGAGAAAATAATATTAATTAAATTCTTTTATCCACATAAGAATACGTAAAAAGAATTTTTCTCTATATGGTTGTTCTTGTTTTTATTACTCCATATCTCCCATATATATAGGGATCTCCCTTGGGTATTTAGAATTTGATTACAATTAGAAAATTAGAGTTTGATTAGGATTTGAACTAGTAGAGGGACTGCAAGACCTATGGGCTTCCTAACTCCAACTTAAAAGGCTTAGTCCTTATTATCTCATAATACACCAATTCTTTTAAGTTAACCCCAGGCTATTATACTAAAAGCCAAAGGTTGTACTCTAGTAACCCATGTTATAAAATAAAAGCCCATTTAATTAAAACTCCATTTAATTAAATTGGGCTTGATCTTTAGACCAATAATAATCACTTAATTGACCCTCTAATTGGTGTCCATAATTAATGTTAGGCTATGAAAAAAAATGTCTTGCCTTTTTAATTACTCATTTTTTCTAAAGTCACTGAATACTCTAATGATCACTTTTAATATGTCTATATTTGTAAGTAAATTTACAAATAAATATTATTATTCAGTAAATAATTTATTGAATAAATTATGGCCACTGATTTTAATAATCAAGTACTACAAACAACTTAGGTGGACATTAATTATTAGATTCCATCTTGCAAATATATGTTCCTACGACCCATGAAATTATATCTCCAAGTTATCGAGGTTTTGATCATTTATTTAGATCTCACTCCGTGATAACTCAAAAGATACAATGCATGAATGTAAGTTCATTACTTGTTCAGGATTAAGATCAATCAAGTTTATTAAAGCTTTTGTTAATTAAGATCTACGATATTTAGTTAAGTAGATCGAAATTCATAGTAGTCCCATTTAATGTAACATATACACTAGTTTTTCTACTTGAAGTCTCTACTTCGATGATCAAGGTAAATCATCCACTATAAGAAGGAGAAAAATTACAACTTTACATAATGAAATGCCCTTTTCATTTATGGTTGTTAACTAGATTTAATTTATAAAGAACTTGTGATCTATGCCCTCTATATTAGCATCATATGCCTAATATATAGATCACATACTTTATAAATATGAGTCATTAATGTATGCTCTATTATATGTATGAATAAACTTTTATTAATCAAATAAAATGTTATTTCACATGCTTTAAGGGCATGAATAACATTATATGTCTAACAATCTCCCACTTGCCCTAAAGCATATCGAGTAACTATTGCACCCCTATATTATTAATATAAGTTTCAAAACTCTTTTGTTGGCAATGACTTAAGTGAATGGATCCACTAGATTATTGCTTATATAATCTTAGATACATGACCTCACCATTTTTCACAAAACTCCCTTACTAAACTTTATTTCCTCTCAATGTATTTTCTTCTCGTATTTGGTTCCTTAAACTGTGCTACTACTATACTATTATCATAATAAATAACAATGGGCATCTTAGCACTAGGCACCACCTTAAGCTCTATAAGGAACTTTCAGAGTTATATAGATTATTTTGCAGTTTCAAATGCAGCTACATATTCAGCTTTCATGGTGGAGTCTCCAATACATGATTGTTTTATACTCCCCCAACTTATAGCTCTACCACTTAAAGTGAACACATATCTTGAGAAAGATCCGGGTATCCTAATCTGATTGGAAATCTAAATCTGTATACCTAATAGGTATAAGATCCTCACTAGAATACATGAGCATATAATCTTTCGTTTTCTGAAGGTACTTACATATATGCTTTACTGCAGTCAAGTGTTCTGGTCCTGGATTAGATTGATATCTGCTGACCATGCTGACTGCATAACAAATATCTGGTTTAGTACTTAGCATTGCATATATGAGACTTCTTACTATTGATGCATAAGGAATTCCTCTCATGTGATCTATCTCTTCAGGAGTTTGGGACACTGATTCTTAGATAGATCAATTCCATATCTAAAAAAAAGTATTCCTTTTTTGGATTCATGCATAGCAAACCTAACTAGAATTTTATCTATATATGCAGCTTGAGATAAAGCTAATATCCTATTTTTACGATCTCGCAATAGCTTAATTCCAAGGATGTAACTAGCTTCACCTAAGTCCTTCATATCAAATTGGTTAGATAACCAAATTTTAATTGATGATAATGCTCTTACATCATTTCCAATGAGTAGTATATCATCTACATATAGGACTAGAAAAATCACCAACCACCTATCTATCTTTTTGTAAACACAGGTTCATCAGGATTTTGATCAAAACCAAATGATTTGATTGCCTGATCAAATCTAAAGTTTCATGATCTAGATGTTTGTTTAAGCCCATAGATAGATTTGTACAGTTTACAAACTATATGCTCTCGGCCTATAGCTATAAAACCATATGGTTGTATCATATAGATACTTTCTTCAAGATTGCAATTAAGAAAGACAGTTTCGACATCCATTTGCCAAATCTCATAATCAAGATTTGCTGTAATAGATAAGAGAATTTTAATAGACTTAAGCATGGCTACCGACAAGAAGGTCTCCTCATAATCGATACCTTCTTTCTGAGTGTACCCTTTAGTAACAAGCCTAACTTTAAAGGTTTCCACCTTCCCAACTACCATTTTTTTCTCTCTTGTAGACCCATTTACACCCTATGGGTTTTATCCCTTCAGGTTTCTTTACAAGTTCCCAGACTTTATTGGAATACATGGAATCTATTTTTGATTTCATAGCTTTATGCCAATGGTTTGCATATTTATCAACCATTGCTTCATCATAACTAGTTGGATCTAGTTCATGCTTATTAGAGACTACCTGAAATGACTCTTCAATTAACATGTACCTAGTTGGATGTCTAATAATTCTCCCACTATGACGAAGTACCACTGGTTATTGTTCTGTAACTGGTTCTGGTTGGTTATTATAATCTGGATTGAGAATTAACTTATTGACTTTATCAGGCACAATATTAGAGTTCCCAGATAACTCATCAAGATTTATCTTACTCCTAGGCTTGAAGTCTTTCATATAGTATTCTTCAAGAAAGATTGCATTAGTGTTAACTAATACTTTCTTATCTTGATAACTATAGAAAATACTTCCTCTTGTTCTTTTAGGATAGCGTACAAATAGATAAACTTCTGACTTAGATTCCAACTTGTCTGTCTTCTCTTTTAGCACATGAGCTTGACAACCCCATATATGTATGTGACATAAACTTGGTTTACGTCATATTCACATTTCCAGAGGTGTTTTAGAGATTGACTTAGATGAAATTAAGTTAAGAAGATACATGGTTGTTTCTAAGGCATAACCCCAGAACGAGATGGGTAAAGTTGAATAACTCATCATTGACCTCACTATTTCAAAAAGAGTACTATTTCTCATTTCTACTACACCATTTTGTTGGGGTGATCCTAGTGCAGTCAATTGGGATAATATCCCATTTTCTAACAAATAGGTCATGAACTCACTATAGAGGTATTCGCCATCTCGATCAGATCGAAATACTTTTATGTGTTTTCTTAATTGCCTTTCCATTTCTGCCTGAAACTATTTGAATTTATCAAATGCCTTAGACTTGTGGCGCATTAGGTATACATAACAAAATCTAAAATAATCATCAATGAAAGAGATGAAATATTTATAACCTCCCTTAGCTTGTGTGCTCATGGGCCCACATACGTCAAAGTGCACTAATTTTAACGTTTCAATGGCTCTATTACCTTTAGTATTAAAGGGTTTTCTGATCATTTTTTCTTCTATACAAGATTTGCAGACTGGTAATGGTTCAATGTCTAATGAACTCAAAGGTCCATCTTTGGATCCTATCTAGACTAATATAACTAAGACGTAGATGTCATAGATACATTTGATTAATGAGAGTCATTTTAATCCTCTTATGGTGATTAGATTCATTATTTAATTCTGTGTCATGCTGTGAGTTGATTTTAGGATATATTCAGTATAGATTGTTAACTAGTGTACCAGAACATATAAACGATTTATTTGTTTTTATTACGACAATTGAGTCAAAAATAACAAAATAACTAAATTTATTCAAATAACTAACTGAAATCAAATTGTGTTTGAGTTTCGACACCAACAACAATCATCTAATACTAAAGTCCTAAAATCATCAAAATAAATTGAATAACTCTCACTGCTTTGGCTGTAACAGTTGCGCCATTTCCTAGCCTAAGACTGATCTCCTATTCATTGAGTTGTCTGCTTTCCTGAAACCCTTGCAATGAATTGCAAATATGATTAGTGGCTCCATAATCTACTATCTAGGAATCATTAAAATCAACCAGTAAACATGTCTCAATGAAAAGAATTTTACTAGAAGGTGAAACTGTCCTTTTAATTATTGAAAACTTAACTAAATGATAGTTGCTTTTCCAATGCTCTTTAATGCCACATTGGAAATACTTTCCTTTAGGCCTTATTACAATTTTATGAATTTGCACAAATCCTGAATTAAATACTTTCTTTGGCTTATTATTATTCTTCTTACTATTCTTTCCTCTAGGATTGAGACCAAAAGATGAAGATAGGCCCTTAGTCAATTGACTATTGTAAGCATCTATTTTATCTTGGGGTGCATTTTCATTAGGTATTTGAGTGCATTTATTAGTCAGGACATATTTGTACTTTTCAACTGTGAGTTCAATATCTAAGTTCTTTTCCCAATCCATATAATATTCCCGGTTAGCTTGTTTTGATTAAGGATGGATGCTAGTGGGCTGAATGAAGACATGATTTTGAAAATTTTATTCATACATAAGCATACATTATCTGAAAGCATGTGTAACTTTTACATGAATACATGAAATGCATTTATGTAAAACTCTTTAACTACATTATGCATTGGTAATCTAATTTTCATTCAGAATATGCCTCCGTAAAGTGGTTATATCTGTCATAAATTAGACCAGTACCATACTAATTTATTATTATTATCTCGAGATCTTATATCAAATAATAATAAACTATCGATTCTTTAGCCCTTAAATTTAATTGACAAGAACTTTGTAGGGAGAAAATCAACCAACCTAATTTGAGTGCATAACCATTATTTCAATCCTTTATATTTCCTAATTAAAAAAGCCACAGTAGGGTAGTCAGTTTCGCATAAGTCTTATATTGGATCTTATCATTTAGGAAAGTCCTATCTAGTAACCAGTTCTGATTAATACCCTCCGTAAGGAGCTCACAAGATTTAAGGCAAGGCATTAATCTACCTTACTATAGGACCAATAATGGAGGCGGCTTTATGTCTAAAGTCCTCTCTCACTCAATATTTTAATTCTTAAAGTTTTTAATTAATTTATAAATTGACGTTCTACTCATTCATATCTAATTTTATTTTCACAAAATAATTAACAAGACCACATCGAATAATAAATTAGTATAATATTAAAAATATGACAATAATTTTATCCTAATCTCATTAGAACATTAATGTCATATAATATGATATATTTTATGCGTGGACATGTGAATATGGCACCCTTAATCTATATGACATGTTATTCATCCAATCAATTGACTAGATAAATAAATAACTCGTAATTCATGGCTTTTCCTAGAAAGAAAACATTTAAAACTAAGCCTAAATTCTTCAAAGTCTTCTTTGAAGTCAACTTAGGCTCTTCCATAATGTTACCTCCTCTTACTTGTCTTTTTTTATGGATTTGAATTTTGGACCTCTTAATTTTCTTTGGTCCACTTATTTTAAAAATAAATTGGGCCTTAAAAAAAAATTTAAATAACATTATTTTTAAACCCAATAATTTTAATAAAATAGCCCAAATAAAATTTTATAAAATTTGGACCAAACTTAAAAAGGATTTTGGGCCAACTTTGAATTTGTAAATATCCAAAAATTAGTCCAAAATAAATTGGATCAAACTTGGGACCTATTTACAAATTTTTCAAAGTTTCTAACTAAATTATAATTATCCAAAATTAGAGGGTGTTGAATGAGAATAAATTATTCTATTGGCCTTATTTGCAAAATTTACAAATATTTAGGATTAATCTGTAAAATAATCAAAATATCTTGGCCAATAGATAATTAATTAAAGTTGAAAAGGACTAAATAATATTTTTCGAATTAAAATTCTTTTTCCCCTTTCTTCCCAATGCCACCGCCCATTCTTTTTCTCCTTTTTTTAAAACATTTTTCTTCCCTTTTTATTTTTATTTTTCTTCTTCCTTTTTTTTATAACAAAAAATAAAATAAAATACATATTCTTTAGATAACAAATAAAAAACCCTAAGCCATTTATTTGGTTTATAAAGAAATCTAAAGAATCACCAAGAATTAACCTAACCAAGAGAAGAAATTGTGATATAATTTCATCACCTCCTCTTGTTACAATTTCAAGAAAAAAATACAAACACATATCTAACCATAAATTATTGGACATAACCATTCATCACATAATTAATAAAAATAACAATATAAATTAGTATGTAATTGGTGCCATAATAAACAATTGCTACCACACATAAAAATAAATTATACATATAATATGAAATAAGGCAGCTTTGATACCAGTTGTTGGTTGGTAAATAAATTTTTTTTGTTTATAAAAATAAATGCAGTAGAAGCCAGATCGTCTTGTTTATAATTACATGTATAGGAATAGAAGATTACCTCAATTCCTTGCTATGACAGATCTTAAATTAATTGGCTGCAATCTTCTCTACTACTACAATACAAGTCATGAACGATAGCTTATGCCTAGAGAGGCGGAAGCAGTAGCTTCTAGGACGAAGCCGAGCTGATACGATAGGCGGGTGAAGGGAGCGAGAAGTTCCTTCCGGAAAGGAAAGCCGTCTCCCTATGGTTTAATTCAAGTTATTCTTTGCAGGAACCTGTCTGTTGCTTTCCATCTCTTTAGACCGCCTTTCTATGATAACACAGACTGCATGTGTATTGCATATAGACTGGGTAGTAAGAAAGGAACTTCTCCCCCGCCGACTCGCGGCTTCTTCTATCACGAACAGGTAGACCTTTCTATGTGGATAGGACGTATCAATACCTTTTGCATCTTAAAAAGGAAATATCTAAGAATTGTGTTGGGTCCTGAGGACCAGGATGGCCGAAGATCAAAACCTAAATGTGCCAGGGGTTGATCATCGAAGCCAGGGCAATAACGAAGAAGGAATTTGAACGCTGATGTAGCTAACAAACGGTGAACCCAACAATATCACACAGTCTTCGAAAGGAGAATCCTACCACCGCTAGACACTTATGAAGCTCTTGCGGAATGCAATCGACGTTCGGTTCGAATAACGGTTGACGAAGTGGGAATTCGACGATTGGCCTAGCCCAATTTATTATATACCCGAGAAAGATCATCTTCCCAAGAAAGAGCTTCTACAGATCTTCAAACTCAACACGTGTAGGCACGTGGATCTTTCTTAATCTCTAAAAACACTAATACCCAAATATGAGATAATGGTATTAATTCAATTCTTTTTCCTATGTAAGAATACGTAAAAAGAATTTTTCTCTTTATGGTTGTTCTTGTTTTTATTACTCTATACCTCCCATATATATAGGAATTTCCCTGGGGTATTTACAATTTGATTATGATTAGAAAATTAAAGTTTGATTAGAATTTAAGCTAGTAGAGGGACTGCAAGACTCACGGGCTTCATAACTCCAACTTAAAAGGCATAGTCCTTATTATCTCATAATACACAAATTCTTCTAAGTTAACCCCAGGCTATTCTACTAAAAGCCAAGGGCTGTACTCTAGTAATCCATGTTATAAAGAAAAAGTCCATTTAATTAAATTGGGCTTGATCTTTAGACCAATAATAACCACTTAATTGACCTTCTAATTAATATCCATAATTAAAGCTAGGCCATGAAAAAAATGTCTTGCCTCTTTAATTACTTATTTTTCCTAAAGTCACTGAATATTCTAATGATCACTTTTAATATGTTTATATTTATAAGTAAATTTACAAATAAATATTATTATTCAGTAAAATAATTTATTAAATAAACTGTGGCCACAGATTCTAATGATCAAGTACTGCAAACAACTTATGTGGACATTAATTATTAAATTTCATCTTGCAAATATATGTTCCTACGACCCATGAAATTATATCTCCAAGCTATCGAGGTTTTGATCGTTTATTTGGATCTCAGTCTGTGATAACTCAAAAGATACAATGCATGAATGTAAGTTCATTACCTGCTCAGGATTAAGATCAATCAAGCTTATTAAAGTTTTTGTGAATTAAGATCTATGACATTTAGTTAACCAGATCGAAATTCACAGTAGTCCCGTTTAATGTAACATATACACTAGTTTTTCTACTCGAAGTCTCTACTTCGATGATCAAGGTTAATCATCCACTATAAGATTAAGAAAAACTACAACCTTACATAATGAAATGCCTTTTTCATTAATGGTTGTGAACTAGATTTAATTTATAAAGAACTTGTGATCTATATCATATGTATTAGCATCATATGCCTAATATATAGATTACATACTTTATAAATATGGGCTCATAAATGTATGCTTAATTATATGTATGAATAAACTTTTATTAATCAAATAAAATATTATTTTACATGCTTTAAGGGCATAACAGTTGCATACTCTGTAACCCATGAAACTTCATGGTCATGAGTTTTGCCATAAAAGTACCAGCGAGAGATTTATTTGCAGAATAGAAATATTCTTCCACAAGCTTAAGATATTCTTTTACACTTTCTACTTGTATAATAATTGACTTAATGTTGTTGGCAGTAGTCATTCGCATGAAATTAAGGTTTAGTCTGTTAGATCGTTTCCATTCTTTATGACGTAATTTCTTTTTGGCAGTGCTAAGTCAAGATCCAAAGTACCTAAATGGAAATAGATTTGTTCTTGTCATTCAGAGAAATTTAATCCATTAAAGATGGTAACAGAAGAAGCAAGCGAATGAAGAGTAATAGTTGCAAACATAAAATGCTAAAAAATTTACTTAATGGACTTAGATACATAACAAATCAAGAATATATTATAGTTTACCTTTGGGTAAAAACTATAATATATATCATCATAATTTAAATGCCTTTATAATCTTTATAAGGCAATTAAATATTTCTGATTAGCTATACATATGATCTTTGGATGCACAAAATATATTTAAACAAAATATTAATTTACCTCTATAACATTTACTATTAAAAAAATAATTGATACATTTTAGGTATATCTTAAATTTCTCATGATTATTAGTAAACACCAATTTATCCAATTATGTATGTAATAGGCATTTTAGAAAGATAAATAGTCTTTAGTTTTATACATGAGCTGTCTTTAAGTTTGGTCACTTTGGTGACTAACAAACTATACCATAAAATCATGTATATACTAACTCATATAGGAAAGACATTAATGTGTGTAAAACACGTCGAAGAATATTCATAATCACCATAAAGTTTATCCAAAAATATAATATATACGAAAAACAAAATAATATATGTACATGATATAGACATAATCACGTAATATTTTAGTTTTGGTTCCTTTATTTATATATATCACAAAGATCTTAAAATTGATGGGTGATCACATGATCATATTATAAATAAAGATCATAATAGAAGAAATTATAAGTTTCAAAACCTGATACTCTGATACTACATGTTAACTTTAAACTTAAGTATATGTATAGATGCATATAAATCATAAGATTTTAAAATAATATAATTCTCATAGTTATTTTAAAAACATACTTAACGAGGAAGAATTTGCCATCCTTATAAATTAATTTTTTTTCTCTCACCCTTTCTCCACTTGTTAAATCACAATACTCTATATGTGAATTGCTTTATATAAAATGATCTATAATTTGAGAAGAAACTTCAATAATAAATTCTTTACAAGTCATTCTTATATAGATTACAAATGGAAAGAAGTAATCGCTAATAGAAGTACATCTTGATAAAAGCATTAATAGAAGTATCTTTTAAGTTTCCTATAAACATTAATAAAAATATCTCTTAAATTTTCTATACCTTTTGATCTTCCCATTTAATGTCTTGTTATATCTCATTTAATATGAGATAATATGATTTTGTAACTTTTTAATTACTTTAATGGGTAGGGAGATGATCGATTTATATATATAATAGACATTATTTTAGTACGTCCATCAAGTAACCGAATGAATATGTGAGATTTATTTTTATTATTAAATTTTAATTTTCTTTATTTATAAGATTATTATGCCATAATCAGGACATAATCTAATATCTAATTTTTATAAAAAGTTGTGTGTATTTTACAAATAAATGAAGGTTCTTTTCTATGCTAAAGTTGATTGGCTCTTCGTAGTATCGGTAACTACCAAATATTTACCTCGGGAGTTAATAGAGCTGAAAAGGCTAAATTACATGATATAAATTAGGAGCGGACAAAAAGAATCCAATTTATCGAGCCAAATAGAATAGAATTAATTTGGTTTATAAGTTGATTTTATTTTAGTTAGAATTTATCAGTTTAGTTTTAATTTAATTCATTTTAATTTGTGTCAAACTGAAAAAAGTCTAAAAATAACTTTAAAAAATTAAAAAAAATCGAAAAACAAATTAATTTGTTTGGTTCTTCTCTTAAAATCCATCGGTTTAAATTTAAGTTTTTTAAATTCAAACTGAACCAGCCCGAAATCAATTATGTCTATCCTAATATAAACTAATGAGATAAGGGATTCATTGAAATTTTGTGTTTTGTATCAGAAATTTATAGTTTCGTATTAGATTTTTTAAGTTGTGTTAAAATTTTAAATTAAAATTTTAACTTTCCACTAAATTTCAAGTTAACATTTTAATTTTATTATTGTTTACAATTGAATTATAATATTTTTATAAAAAAAGAGTCGAATTTGGTTTATTCTCCTCTCAAATCAATTTACTTTGAATTACTTACACAAGAAAAATACTTAGATACTTTTCATTTTATTATGCAACCAGTAAGTAACAAACTCCTCAACATATACCTACTAACAAATTTAAAATTTCTCAAAATGTTAATGGAATGATAATAATTTTTCAAAATGGCAAATTAAAAGGTTATAAACTATGGTATTGAAGGGTGTGAACAGACAGATCAATTTTACAATGTGAAGAATAAAATTTGTAATTTGTAATTCCAACTCGAAAATGAAATTTAAAGCATGAAACTTACAATACCAAAGGTTACAAATATATATTTTAAGGCCTCAGTTGGGCCTTTTATTAAACAATAAAAAAAAAAAATTAAGAGCGCAGTTGGTGCAAGAATTAAGTCGTGGGACTGTGCTTGGTGCAAATAAAAGATTTCTTGCACCGTGTTTATATTTTGATATTTAGAGTAAGATATTGGAGATGGAAGAAAGTAAACTTAAGGAGTGATAATTTGCATTCTAAAATATAATTTTAATTAAGGGTGGATAACTGGAATTGCAAATTATAGCCTACGTTGAATCTATATCTAACTCGTTTGGTTTGGGTTTTAAATTTATTTAAATTGTGTTGGATTAACTTTTTAAGTGTAGTTCCAATGGTCATAAATAGTTTTTATGTTTAAGGTCATTCGAGTTTGAGTAAAAATAAAACGTAAAAGTTAATGTTTTATAGGTTAAATTTCTCATCTCCATTTAAATATTTTTTTTAAAAATAAATTGCATTAGATTGGAAATATTTTATTCAAAATTTAATTAGTTGTATTGAAATTTTTAACCAACTCAAAATGGTCTAGATACTTAATCCAATTTTCAACAACATTTTATTTGTACACCCATTTTACAAATTTTAAAAATATGCTATTACTCTACATAAAATGTTAGTTAAACTTTTTAAGGCTTCTATTATGGTTAACAGCGTAAATAAATGATCGCAATTTACATAACAATGTATAATAATGTATAAATTAAACATCACATGCAAAAGAATGCAAAATAAAGTATACGCCTTAAATATCACAATGTTATAAATGTTAGAATACCCCAGCGTCATAATTTGTCACCACCCCCGTGTTATCACATAATGCTTTAGCATGCAAATGTCAATGCCTTAGTGTGAATTCCAATGAACTCCAGCATCTTGGATGCCTCAGTGCCAGAATGCCACTACTCCGTGGTTAACCTAATGTAACAAACACCGCAAGGTCAAACACTTTCAACACTTGAAAATACAGTACTATTATTTTTAGGTATCGTAAACAACTCAAATATACTCTATATCCGGAATACTATGCAAACATACTTCATTGTTCTTGGCCATACCAAACAATTCAAATACATTCCATACCCAGAATAGTATGCAAACATGCTCTGATACTATTTGTTAGAGTGCCTAATTAGTGCATGCATGTAAATGTGTATTCATTAAATCAAATAATGCATGTCATACATATATTACATAGTGGAATCAAAATCTAATTTGCTATTAAATAAACACACGCTGAATTTAAATCAATTATATTAACAGTTTTAGAAAACTCACTCTTAAAGACTTTTAGTGAAGATGGAATTTTTAGGTCTTACACGGAAGTGTAATCACGAATAATTCTAGTCCTCAACTTTGTAGGTTTACGAGAGCAAGAATAGTAGCTTTTCATTTCCAGCTGGAACATTTTTATTCAAAACTTGAGCTCTCTTAAATTTGGCCAAAAAAATGACAAAAGGTACTAAAATGCAATATTTGCAAACTATTTCCCTCACTTGGCCGATTCTAGTCACTTATACAAAACCATTTTTGCAAAGCATAAATGCTCTTACTTTTTACCACAGACAAGTGTCCATCTACAAGACATTTTACACATATGAATTCTGAGTCACATGCCATTGGAACTCTATTTGACTAGTTAACGACACTTGTCACTTTAATCAAATAAGCTCAACAATTAAGCATATTTTAATCAAAATGGTGGCTTAAGTATTTGACACGTGTACTTCTTGAGAGATCCTAAAATAAATCCTATTTTTCAAATTTTTTTCGAATTAAACTGTTTGACCTAGTACACTATCACAGTGCTCAACAAGTACACTTCATATTGTGAGACTCTCTAGGTTCACACCCGTTTGTCTCACAGAACTCTTCCCTAAGTGACGTATGTTCAATGATGCCATAAAGAAATATTATGAATATTATAGAATAATGCGTTGAACCATAAAAGTTGAGATTATAACACATTCGTTGATAAGTGCATTTTGTACATTATGTTGTATCTCTTCTGAACTTGATAATTGTTAAATTTAAATAAGAGTATATGGTTTTTTTTATGTGTATTAACGTTACTTTGTAGGTTTCAAGTTAATAGAGCCATTTAGGATGAAACTTCAAAAAAAATAAGCAAAAAACCCAAATATACTAAAATGCTATGAACAGTGTCTATGAATAATATAGGTACTACAGTAATCCATTATAGTGACGAACTGCTATAGTGCTTCTTGCCCTAATTTGAAGCCTATAAATACTATCTTTTAGCCACCTGTCATAACATCAAAGGAGATAACGAAATAGAGAGAGAAACTTAGGTTTTTAGTGAGGAAAACACTATTGAAGCTTGAATTAAGGGAGATTATTAAAGATTGAAGGCTCCAAAGGCTTCTCCAACTAGTTCTTTCTTCTCTCTCTACTTTATTTATATTTATTTCTAGTTTGTAATTGTGTTTTGTGTTGATTTAAACATGAGTACTTTCATGAGCATTTGGATGGATGTAATTGAATATGTCATTATGGATTGCTAGATTATATGTTCTAGGGCTTGGTGGAACTTTATTTACCTCTATGTATTGATGTTATTTTGTGATTAATGACTATTTAATATTTATTAATTTATGCTTTTTATGCGCTTAATGCTTCTAATTGCATTGAGAAATAGAATAGAATTTTTAAAAGCTTGGGTTATGTATTTGGGAGAGTTTAATCCATGTAGTGGTTTTAAAAGGCATAACCTTAAGTTTAGTGAGTTGGGAGACTATTACACTTAGGGTAATCATTTAAGGGTTGCTTAATGTATGTATATATAATGAGTTAAATAGGGATATCAACTTAATTGTATATGTATAGAGTCTCATTCGGCACTCGGGAGAAGGAATTAGATTAGTTTTAAGCATTAGATTAATTGTTAATCACTAATTATAAAGAGCATAGAAACAATAGAGGAAAATCAAGTCCCTAGAACCCCATTGCCATAAAACTCTCATTCCTTTAATTTATCGATTTATTTAATTTAAAACATTTTAATTCCATAATTCAACTTATCATTTAAATTAGCTTAGATAAAGTTAGATTGTCAACACCGTGGTAATTAGCATTAATTTAGGACACCAATCCTCGTAGGAACGATACTTACTTATAATTTTATTACTTGATCACAACCCGTGCACTTACGATTATAATTTACGTGTATATAATATTACCGGGGACTGAGAATTTTGAATTGGTTCTAATATTATCGATAAACAACTTGATTTTATTTTAAGCGTTTTATTTATTTATTTATTCTTTTGTTTTTACTTAGTCGTGTAGTTCTTATAATGTTTTGAAGGTGTATAAGAAGAGCTCGTAGCTTGAAAATTTTTTCTTTTGATCTTAAGATTGAACGTACCTTGAGAAGACTTATGAGAGAAATGAGAAACGCAATTTAAGCTATGAAAGTCGAGGGAGATCACAATAACAACAACAACCACAGGCATTGAGGGATTATTTCAAGCATGTGGTGAATGAGAATTATTGGGGGATTCAGCATCAAGGGATTCAAGCCAACAACTTTGAATTGAAGCCAACCCTTATTAATATGGTATAACTAAATCAATATGAGGGATTGTTGAGTAAAGATCCTAATGTGCATCTTACTATATCTTTGGAGGTTTGCGATACTATCAAAATGAATGGAGTTAAAAAGGATGCCATTTGCCTATGCTTATTCCTATTCTCTCTTAAGGACAAAGCAAATGAATGGTTTTAATCTTTGTAACCAGGTATTATTGCAATCTGAGAAGAGGTTGCCCAATTGTTCCTCACTAAGTTCTTTCTATTATCTAAGACTTCATAACTTTATTAGAAAATAGCATAATTTAGCCAATTGGATTTTGAGCCACTTTATGAGGCATGAGAACAATTCAAAGATCTCATCTGAAAATGTCATCAACATGGGTATCAAGATTGGTTCCAAATCTAATTCTTTTATAGTGGGTTGAACGGCCAAACAAGAACTATTGTGGATATGGCGACGAGTAGAATCTTGATGTAAAAAATAGAACAAGTATTAATCTAATGCCTTTATCCATATTTCAAAAGTTGGGTCTTGGTAAGGTGAACCTCACTATAATTTCCTTGTAAATAGTGGTAGATCTCTTACTTATCCAAGAGGTGTTATTGAGGATGTTCTAGTTAAAGTGGATAAGTTTATTCTTCCTGTGGACTTTGTTGCATTAGATATAAAGGAAGACAAAAGAGTCCCTATTATTCTAAGGCGACTAGTTCTAGCTACCATGAGAGGTCTAATTAATATGCCTAATGGGAACTTGACATTATGGGTGAATGGTGAAGAGGTCAAATTCAATATCTACCGTTCAATGGAATTTTCAGATATGGTATAATCTTATAATCGTGTAGATGTTGTAGATAAATGTGTTTAAAATTTGCACCTTAAGTTTTATGTAGAGATCCTTTGGAATATTATCTTATGAATTCAAATTTTCGAAAGGATGCACTCTTACCCACGGAGGTTGGTGATGCTTGTTATGAGATGTGTGAAGAACATATAGATAAAGTGTTGTCTCCGAAGCTTTGTTTATTGATATAAGTTCTAATGGTAATACTAACATTCTTGATCCGATATGTACTCATGGTGGAGTTTTCGGAGAGACATTTAGTTCGTTACAAGATGGGCTTATTTTGAAGCAATTGCCCAACCATGACAGGACCCAGCTCGAGACCCTCTATAGTAGATCCCAGCGGCCCTACTGGGCACCCAGATAAAAATTCCTCAAAATATAACTGGGTAAGTTGAGAAATTTCGCGAGGTAAACCTCTTTTTAGTGGTTGTTGTTACTGGAAAAAAAAATCTTGGAATATATATGAAAATGACATTTTAATTTTTAAAGAGAAAACGGGCAGAGTTTCCTCTGTTTTTCTGAAAATTCATTACAAAACCTGCAAAGAATTACACTTGTATTTCTAAACCACTTCTCAATACTGCCAAATAGGGCCTCCGATCCTTTCCAACATAATCCAACTCAACTCAATAATTTCATTATGATCATAAAACTAAAATACTGATAAAAGAGTTAAACAATCATCAAAATATCGAAACTCTTCTTGGTTATACAAAGCATATGTACAATACACAAGCCTAGAATTACTATGCTAAAAGAAAAAAGAGTGCTATTTAGCACATTTACATGAACAAAATGATCTTCAGATTTGGCCCACTAATCAGCAATAGGAGAATCAGCAATAGGAGAATCAGCAATAGGAGAATCAGCAACTGGCGTATCGAGACCTGCACTTGGAAAGGGGTTTAGAAAACATAAAATATAAAACGAGTGAGCTAAAGGAGCTCAATGAGTACATTTAAAATTTCAAATAAAATAGCATTATGCATAGATAGTAAATTCTTAAAGACATGCATAAATCATGCTTCCAAAATCGATATAAAGCTGTAAAACAGTTTCTAACATCATATGCCGATGAAATCTTGTCGAGCAGATTTTATTTCATCTTTGAAAAACAATATCCAAAATCTGTACAACATAATAACTAGCATGTGCATATAAATGCATAATATGATATCGGTAGATTGAAAACTAGTAAAGTCCTCGCTCGACCATTTTCTTTCTAAACTGTACCAATGGTAACCCTAAAACTCTATACTCACGCAGCGACTCAACTAGCACCACACACATGAATAGGTCACTGGATGCCTCAAATAGCAGCACCCACAGTGATATCTCAAGATATCTCACTGGCTATGCAGCGGAATCCTACATCGCATACATATAGCGAGACAATACCCTGTACATATAGAGCAACTCATATGACTCGACATCCCGACTTCTTGGAGTTAGTGACACACCCCCCATAACCTGCCCATGTGTACGGGATATATTGGTCGGGTCTAATACAATCACCACCACTATAATCTGAGGGTATCAGTGGCATTTGAAATAGATGCAGTAATTTTGAAACTGTTTCTGAAACCAAACATGTAAAAGCATATTTATGGATATATATTTCAAGATCATAAATTATGTTTATGCATTAAAAGCATATAAAACATACATTTTCATTATGTAAAATATAATAAACGAAAGATAAAAGAAATGACAGATTTTCACTCACAACCGCTCCACGCTCAATTTCGCTTCGAATTTCTGCTCTCGTTACCGCTCTGCGCTCAAATCGAATGCTAGAATCTCATTTAACTACTAAAAGCCCTAATCGGCATACAAAGCCCGGATGGATACTACTTTTCAATTTTTATTTACGGAGCTATTCAATCTTATCTAATTCACCATTCGACGCCCTAAAAATTTCTTCACACCCTATAACTCCGGTTGGATATAATTGCCCTTTACCTTTCCAAAATGGACAATTATGTCCCATTTTCTTCATTTTTTATTTTTTCATTAACCATATACATTAAATTTACATAAGGCACCATTTATACATCACAATTCAACCAAAACATAACTCAATCCCTAACTTCCCTAAAGTGACAGAATTTCACACTAGGTTCCAACACATTTCTTTTCTTAATTTCTTGTTCCAATTACACTAAAATCAAGTCAATTTCATTCTAATGCCATAATTACAACTAATTGAAGTCTCTACATTCCAATCACCAAAAACCCTAATTCTTACCTTGCCAATTTGTTCCACTTGGTGACTTCTTCAAGCTCCACACTAGAATTCAACTCAATCTAAACCAATAATACACACAAAAACATCAATTGAAGAAATCTTGAAAGTTCACATATCAATCTCACAAAACAATGTTTTTCTTACATTTTATTTTTGGATTTTCACTAATGGAGGCTTCAATTAAGCTTAGAAACTTATACTTGACCTTCTTATAGCTTGATTAAGCATAAAAAAAATCATGAAAAAAAACTTGAAATGTCACTATAGCAGCCCCTCCCTCACTTGGACGAATTTTGCTCTCTTTTGCTCTAAGTATTTGCTTTTGATCACTTGAAATTTCTACACACTTCTACCATATTTATAGTGCTCCCCTAAAAGACCAATTTGCCCCTCAACTAACTCAAAAATTTTAAATTGCCATTAATTAGAAATTAAGTATGTAATTGGTTCCTTTGTAACTATCTAGTTAGAATAAGCCAATGAACTAACTAGAATTTTCAACTTGGCAATCCATGAGATTGTTTCTAATTGGTCCATTCTCTAATATACGGATTGTGTTTCTCAATAAAGGCTTGTTCCATACATAACCCTTAAATGGGAATTCATGTAGTAAATTAGAATTTTCTTTTCCAAGCCAATAGAGAAAAATTTCAAACATATTCTAGGGTCGTCCGACACTCCGTCTACGTGTGAAATTACCAAATTAGGGTTAAAATCGGGTAACCCTATGGTGTCTTCATTAATCTATACCGAAATCTAGGCACCAATACTACTAATAGGGATTGGATATTATAATTTCACCCCTCTTTAAAAAAATTTCATCCTCGAAATTTAAATTGTACCTGTCTCAAAGAGGTGGGGATGTTGTACTCGCATTTGATCTTCACGTTCCCACGTGGCTTCTTCTACTCCATGGTTCATCCATAACACCTTCACTAAAGGAATACTTTTATTACAAAGCACTTGCTCTTTCCAGTCTAGGATTTGCACAAGCTTCTCTTCGTAGGTTAAATTCTCGTCCAATTCTACTGACTATTCCCTTAGGATGTGCGAAAGATCTGCTAAATACTTGCAAAGCATAGAAACGTGAAACACGTCGTGAATTCTAGCCAGATCTTCTGGTAACTATAGGCAATATGCCACATCTTTAACTCTTTCAACTATCTTGTACGGCCTAATGTATCGGGGACTCAGCTTTTCTCATTTTTCGAATCTTAGTACTCTCTTCCATGGCGATATCTTCAGAAAGATTTATCACCAGTCTGAAACTCCAAGTCTCTTCTCCTGTTATCTGCATAACTCGTCTGTCTATCATTAGCTATTTTCAATCTCTGTCTGATGTTAATCATTTTTGAAGTAATCTGGACAATTTCTAGGCTGATCAGCTTCCTTTCACCTACCTTATCCCAACAAACTGGAGTTCTGCACTTTCTTCCATACAATGCTTCATATAGTGCTATCCCAATGCTAGTCTGATAATTATTATTGTAGGCGAACTCCATTAGTAGCAGATGAATATCCCAACTCCCTTTAAACTCCATAACACATGCTCTAAGCATATCTTTGAGTGTCTGAATTGTCCGCTCAGACTGACCATCCATCTGTGGATGAAAGGCTGTACTGAAACTCAATTTTGTGCCTAGAGCTTTCTATAAGTTGTGCCAAAATCGGGAAGTAAACCGTGGATCCCTATCTGACACAATAGATACTGGAACGCCATAGAGTTATACCACCTCATCTACGTACAACTGGGCCAATTTATCTAAAGAATAACTGCTTCTAATGGGTAGGAAATGGGCAGATTTCGCCAGCCTATCAATACTTACCCATATTGCATCATTGCCTCTTTGGCTACGCGAAAGTCCTACCATGAAGTTCATCGTTATTCTTTTCCATTTCTACTATAGAATCAGAAGGGGTTGCAAGAGCCCTGCAGGTTTCTGATGCTCAGCCTTTACTTGCTGGCAAGTTAGGCATCTCGAGACAAATTCAGCTATATCTTTCTTCATGCCCTTCTACCAGTAGTGCTCTTTTAGGGTACAGTACATCTTTGTGTTCCCCGGATCCATAGCATATGCAGAAGAATTAGCGTTTTTCATAATCTCTGTTCTTAACTCATTTACATCCGGAACACATAATCTCTGACCCAAAGTCACTACACCATCCTCGGTCACTAAAAGATCCTTCCGCTATCCCAACTCGATTTCACCCTTCAATTTAACTACCTGTTGATCTAAGTCTGTAGTTCTCTGATTTGATCAACTAGTATTAGACGGACCTAAAATGTGGCTAATAGTGCTCCTGAATCTGACAATTCTAATTTTACACCTAAAGACCTCAATTCTACCAACATTGATAGATATGCGACCTTTAAGTGAGCTATTGAACCGACAGGATTTCTGTTGAGAGCATCTGCTACCACATTCACTTTTTCTGGATGGTACTCCAGAGTGCACTCATAATTTTTAATAAGCTCCAGCCACATTCTCTGCCTCATATTCAATTCTTTCTGGGTGAACAAGTATTACAGGCTCTTATGATCTGTAAAGATCTTGCAAGGAACCCCATACAAATAATGCCTCCAAATTCTTATAGCAAAAATTACTACAGCTAGTTCTAAGTCATGTGTAGGATAATTCTGTTCATGCTTCTTTAATTGTCTGGAAGTATAGGCTATTACTTTCTCCTTTTACATCAGCACACAACCTAGACCCTGCCTGAAAGTATCACAATATATAGTAAATCCGTCCTTCCTAAACGGAAGTGTTAGTACTGAGGCCGAAGTCAACCTTCTCTTTAGCTCTTCGAAACTCTGCTGGCACGCTTTCGACTATAGAAACTTCTCTTCTTTCTGGGCTAGTTTAGTCAAATGAGTGGCTATCTTTGAGAATCCCTTTACAAACTTTCTATAATATTCGGCCAAACCCAAGAAACTACGGACCTCCGTCACATTCGTGGGTTGTCTCCAATTTACTATTGCTTTAATCTTCTGGGGATCTACTGTTACCCCTTCTGCAGAGATTACATGCTAAACAAATGCAACTCTATCTAGCCAGAGCTGACATTTACTGAGTTTGGCGTACAACCGATGCTCCCTTAAGGTTTGCAAAATAATCCTCAAATATTTTGCGTGCTCTTCCTTACTACTTGAATAAACTAGTATATCATCAATAAATACTATCACAAACCGATCTAAATAGGATCAGAAAACTCTGCTCATAAGATCCATAAAAGCGGCTGGGGCATTAGTCAGCCCAAAAGGAATAATCAAGAATTCATAATGCCCATATCAGGTCTTAAAGACTGTGTTGGGAACATATTCCTCCCGAATTTTCAGTTGATGATAGTCTGACTTCAGATCTATCTTGGAGAATACTTTAGCTCCATGTAGTTGATTAAACAAATCATCAATTCTCAGGAGTGGATATTGATTACGCACCGTTACTTTATTTAGTTCCTTGTAATCAATGCATAATCTCATAATTCTGTCTTTCTTCTTTACAAATAAAATCGATGCCCTTCAAGGAGAAGTACTTGGTCTGATAATACCTTTATTCACCAACTCTTCTAGCTGAACCTTCAGTTCTTTCAATTCTAAAAGAGCCATTCTGTAGGGTGCTTTAGAAATTGGTTGCGTTCTAGGAGCTACTTCTATTTTAAACTCTATCTCTCTATCTGGAGACAAGCCTGGAAGATCCTCTGGGAATACATCTGAAAATTCTCTAACCACTGGAATATCCTTCAATTTTGTTTCACCGTCTCTTACGTCTATGGCGTATACTAAGTACCCCTGACACGACTTTTGAAGCATCTTTCTTACCTTCAATACCGACAACATACTGGTGGAAAATAATTTTTGCATCCCACAAAAATACTCACAAACTCGAGTCCTCAGCTGATGGTGTTTAATGGCATTAGCATAAAACTCGCGTAAAACAAGAATGATAGCAGTTTCTGGTTGTCAGCACAATTACTAGAATAAGAAGCTACTGTCATTCTTGTTGTGCACAAGTTTTATGCTAATGTCATTAAACACCCCAGCTGAGGACTCAAGTTTGTGGGAAACAAGTTGCCTTCGATACAAACTCCATTAATCACCTCTTTAACATTCCTACAATCGTAAAAAATGAGCATTATTAGTTGACTAAATAGTTAAATTTTGATGCCATCATTTAGCGACTTTATGCACTCGATACTTCTTGGAGAATGTTTGGTAGGTCCCCACTTATTCCCTACTCGAGCTATGGGTATGGAGGAAATGATTTTGCAAAAATTCATCAGCGCTAAGCTAATATCCTCCACCTACACTAGTAATGTAAAGGTCGATAGAGCAATCCTAATTTATGCCATCATAACAGGGAAGAACATTTATATTGATTTTTTCATCAAAAAGAGTATTTTTCACAGTATTTAGAGTGAAAGAGCTAGCATGTTTTTCCTTTCCCTCATCACAACTCTGTGCAAACAAACTGGTGTCATTTGGGACACGTCTGAGGAATTATTACATCAAACTTAAGCAATTAATGTTAGCACAACCCACCAGGTCTGAAAGTTGGATGCTAGATGTTATTAGAGACATCATCCTCAGACAGACTATAGCTTCCTCTTTTGAAAATAATCATAGCCAAAACAATTATACATCGTTTGAGAGGGCCTTTGCAGACCACGAATGAGTGTTCTAGGCCTACTAACAATAGTGTCAACAATGGGTTGAGTACCAACAACAACTGGCTTCTTACCAAAATCAAATATGGCAACTCATGGTAGCCTATTTAGATCTCGACACTAGCAAGGTTTAGCCACCTCCTGCTCCACTTATTCCACCTCTAGTACAGCTACCATCTTCTCACAATTTCGACAACGACAATAATCCTTCAACAGACATTGAGGATAATTGAGGATTTTCAATCCTAAACAGGGAGTGTTTTGTTCTTAACTTTTTATATTCTTTTTTTGCTCGCCATAAGGACATGTCTTTCTCTTAATTTGAGGGGTAGGAAACAGTTCTCTATTAATCCTACTGATTGTTTCACTATCTTATTTAGTTGATATCTAGTTTCTTTCATTCATTTTTAATTATTTGATTGAGTGTTTATCTTTTAATTTATGTTTATGGGTGTTTTCGTCATTAGTTATGGGTTGGTTGAATGATTAGTAGTCAATGATATGAAATATAATCCTGATTTTAAATACTATTTTTTTTAAATAATGAATGTTGTGATTGTTTGCTTGATAATCTAAGATAAGTTCGACTTCACTTTGTGACCACTTGATATTTTGAGCACGTAATTAGAATCATTTAGTTTTTATGCTTACTTAGAAGACGTTTATGCATAATAAGAATAATTAAGGTCTCAATAAATACACTAGAACTTGTTTGAGCATTATTCAAGGAAAAATCCTAGGGCATACGTAATTGAGGATATGATTTTAGGCCATCTTTGGAACATTTGAGCCTTTCAAGCCAACATTTGTATAGTTTTACCCTAGTCACCCGTTAAGCCAAATACCAACATTTCTTTGCTAACCATATCATTACCTAAGCCTTTATTTTATTATCCTTTATAGTACCCATCATGCCATAGGCATACCACTTAGTTTAGAGAGTTATGTAAACTTTTGAAAATGAAATGATGGATTAAAGAAAGGTTATGGGTTTGGTTATGAATTTTGGTTGTTCTATTATGAAAAGTTTAAGTTTAAGGGTATAGTGAATTATATATATTTATTAAAAAATAAATAAATAAAATTTTAAAAAAACAAAAAAAAATGAATGAAGATTCATCTACTATACCCATAACTGTAAAAAGAAAAAGAAAAAGAAGAGCAATACAAGAGCGAGGGAATCAAAGAAATAAGTTTGAGGGAAATCAGGTGGAAAACAAATGGTTCAGTTTGTTTAATCTCTAGAGGAATGTGTGTTTATGGTGTGAGTTGAAAAATTGATCCATTTTATCCTACCCTCACCCTAGCCATGCATTACAAGCTAATTAAAGTTCTATTTGATTTTTGATTATATGTGTACCTACATTAGTGGAGAGTGGTACGAAAAGCATGCATATGGAGTATTAATTAAATTTAAAAAAAACTCATAGAGACCATTTCATTGTCTTGTGTGCATGAACTAATTTAAGTATATGTGACTGATGATTTTAGCTATTCACACATACATAAAGTGGGTCACTTGTGGATTAGAATAAGCGTTAGATTAACAAGTTGAACGGTTATGATCTTTAGACTTTCCTTGAGGATAGTAGTTATGAGAAATTTTTGAGATAAATTACTAATCATTTGCCAACTCAATATTTTGTGTCTTATAATATTTTGTTGTCATTTTTAGCTTTCAATTGTGAGATGCGCTTCTTTACTCAAGGACAAGCAAGTATTTAAGTTTGAGAGAGTTTGATAAGCACATTTTATACATTATATTGTATCTCTTCTAAACTTGATAATTGTTTAATTTAAATAAGAATATATGGCTTTTATATGTATTAATTTCATTTTGTAAGTTTCAAGGTAATAGAGCTATTTGGGATAAAAATTCAAAAAAAAAAGTAAAAAAAACTAAATATGGTACAGTGTGATGAACCTTGTCGATGAACAGTTAACGTGCTACAGTACCCCTTGCAGTGCCGAGTTGCTACAGTACTCGGCGCCTAGGCACTAAATTACCTAGGATTTGACTCCCATGTGCAAAATTAGGCAAAATGCTTAACGCCCAAGCGCCACTACCTATTTTATTAGCCATATTCTTACCCTAATTCAAAGCCTATAAATACTATCCTTTAGCCACTTCTCACATCATCAAAGGAGAGCACGAAATAGAGAGAGAAACTTAAGTTTTTAGCGAGAGAAACACCATTGAAGCTTGGATTGAGGGAGATTATTGAAGATTGAAGGCTCCAAAAGCTTCTTCAACTAGTTCCTTCTTCTCTCTCTACTTCATTTACATTTATTTCTGATTTGTAATTTTATTTTGTGCTGATTTAAACATGAGTACTTTTATGAATATTTGGATGGATGTAATTGAATATTTCATTATGGATTGCTAGATTATATTTTCTAAGGCTTGGTGGAACTCTATGTATTGATGTTATTTTATGATTAAAGACTATTTGATATTTATTCAATTTTACTTTTTATGTGCTTAATACTTCTAATTGCATTGAAAATAGATTAGATGTTTTAAATGCTTGGGTTATGTAATTAGGAGAGTTTAATCCATGTATTGGTTTTAAAAGGCATAACCTTAAGTTTAGTGAGTTGAGAGACTATTAGACTTAGGGTAATCATTTAAGGGTTACTTAATGTATATATGTATAATGAGTTAGATGTGGATATTAACTTAATTGTATATGCATAGAGTCTCATTCAGCACTCAGAAGAGGGAATGAGATTAGTTTTAAGCTATTGATTAATGAATACATTAGATTACTTGTTAATCACTAATTATAAAGAGCATAGAAACAATAGAGGAAAATTAAGTGCCTAGAACCTCGTTGCTATAGAATTCTCATTCCTTTAATTTTATCGATTTATTTAGTTTAAAGTATTTTTAGTTCCACAATTCAACATATCCTTTAGATTAGCTTAGATAAAGTTAGGTTACCAACATTATGATAATTAGCATTAATTCAGGACATCAATCCTCGTGGGAACGATACTTACTCATTACATTATTACTTGAGCATGACCCCTGCACTTACAGTTACAATTCGCATATGTATAATTTTGCAAATATTTATATAATCCCTCTGTGACGTATATCTTAGTGTAAGTGGGTGTGTGATATGTTGAGTGTATGTATAATTTAAAAAATGTATACATGCAACAGAAGTATCACATATATATTACACTCAATATGGCATAATTAAATACATATACCTCATATATGTTCATAAGTATCATTTAAATAAACTGCAAGTAAATAAACCTATCAGAATTGAAGGTAGCTTTCTGATTCTTCAAGAACTCCAATCTTCAAGTCTTGAGCTCACTTTAAAGTATACTGTTACACAATTCTAGTTCACAATTACAAATTGGTGGGATTGTGAAGCTAGAATAACAGCCACAAATTTTCAGCAACAAAATGCTTTAACTTTTAACATACTTTAATCTATTTGTATTTGTTACTTATGAAAAATGAGAAGTATAGAATGCATTTGGTTTCTTTTTTTTTCTTACACCACCCTTTGCAAGAATACTTAAAAAATGACTTAGCCAAAAAACTTCTCTTTATTCTCTACCTCTCCACATGGCCGAATGGTTCCCTCTTGAATCGATGAATGATACCAATTTTGGTTTAATTTAATTAATGCATTTCATGGCCTACAATAAACATACATAAGTGGAGATGATTGATTACTTTCAACCAATTTTATTATTCCACCAAAATGGTCAGCCATACATTTGTGCATTACAAAATATAATGCATTTTTGCATATTTAATGAATTATATATCCTACCATGATGCATTGTTACATTATTATTATTATTAATGGCAAACATCACTCATTACATTATATAAGTGCATGCTATATATATCAATAAAAAAAACAATTAAAAATATGTATTATTGATATATATTAATTATTCAAAAAACTATTTTTGAATAATTACTATTACTTTATTAGTATTTACTAGCAAGGTAAATGTGTAAATTCATGGTAAAATAATTCATGGACCAAAATTATGCCACTTGTCAATTTTTTATTAGTTAACAACTCTTACCAACTAATTAAGTGATGTACCTAACATTTAAGTCTTGACAAGTGCACAAACCTAAGGAACCCTGAAACATATTTTTGATTTGCTGGAATGTTTTGAACCGAACTGTTTGATCCAATATATTGCCTTGGTGCATAACTAGTACACTTCATATTATGAGACTCTCTAGGTCTACGCCCGATTTATTATATGAAACTTGTCCATACGCCAGTGAATAATACCCACACACATGTTATGGATATTACAAAATAACGCATTAGACCATACAAGTTAAAGTTATAGCATATTCGCATAATTCCTCCATCACAGATATCAAGTAGAGATATAAATAAACACCGTCAAGTCTCTATGTGCTTGACCGTAAATTTATATTTAGATTTATATTTTAATAAATAATATTCATAAACATTTTTGTGATATTATTTATCATTAAGATAAAACTCTTTTTCTTGGGTATAACTGCTTATGGCCATAAGACTTTCTGAAACACAATCTTGGACCATTAGGATATATTACTTATCCAAATGGGCTGATGGATTCTATATCTATGCACACCGGACTCCATGATTATCAGACCATACCCAACGACATCCAGTGGTTAGACCATGAAAGATTTTTGACATGTGTAAAACTAAACTATGATAGATAACTCACAAGCCCACTGACGCTCAAGTCAAAGGACTACGAATACTACTAAACTCGAGAAAACCCTCAATTGACGGCTATATGGGATGTCTATTAGAAGTCCTTGTAAGTCTGTTCAGTACTCAGTCTTTACTGAATACCCGTATCTTTATATGAGCTTCCACTAAACTCATAGTCTGCTAAGACTAACCATCTGGACCATCTAAATATAGATATACACTGATCTATATATAACAAGGTCTTCACTAACAGACCTACATCAGTGAAGATAGATCAGGAACATAGTGTTTGAGAATATACTTGCATAGTGATATTTCCTAGCACTATTTATAACTATGTCATTACTAATATATTTTTAGGTCTTTGTCTCATTTCAGACAAGGCTCTAACTCTTTATATTTTATAAACTCTTATAACCTGATAACTTTTAAAGTGCTAACTCTTAGCATTTATAACTCTCAGCATTACTAATTCTTAGCATTGACCTAAACTCATTTAGACTAGATCTAAAATCTTTCATATTATACAATGTCTGAAACATTACAAGCATATTACCATGTAGAAAATATAACTAGCAATTTAATAAAATGATAATAGTATAAATATAAAGCAAATATTCATACATAAAAAAAGATGGCACATAAGCACAAATTTGAATACATGGAAGAGCAGAGACATAGATCATCACCATCAAATTCCTATATGCTCGAACGTGAACTTATCTCCAGATTTATATTTTTGTAAATAATATCCACAAACTCCTTTGCGATATTTTGCGGAATTATTTAAAACTACAAAAAACTCATTTCTGAGATTTTCGCTTATGGCCATAAAACTTTCTAAAATACAATCTTAAAACATCGGGAAATACAACTAACCCATATGAGTTTTCGGATCCCATATCAATGCACAATGGACTCTATAAGCATCGAACTATACCCAACGACACCTAAAGGCCAGACTATGAAAGGTATTTGACATGAGTGGAATTAAAGTATGGTGGATTACTCATAAGCCTACTGTGGAATCTATAAGATGTCTATTAGGGGTTCTCATGAGTTTGTTTCGTATCCAATCCTCATTAAATACCTCCATGCTTATACGAAATTTCACTAAGCCACGGTCTACTAAGCCTAATGATGGACAATCCAGATATAGACATACATTGATCTGAAAGTTCACCGATCAACCCGTATCAGCAAATATAGATTAAGAACGAGGTATTTAAGAATATACTGTATAATGACATTTCTTACCACTATTTGTAAATTCTTGCAACCATGTTATTACTAATATATTCCTAGGTATTTATCCCATTTCAGAAAAGGTTCTAACTTTTAGAATACTAACTCTTAGCACTAATTTAAACTTTTTAGATCTACAATGTATGAAAAGTAACAAGTTTAGTACCATATAATTAATATATTGACGATTTATTTGAAATGTTCATCGTATAAATATTAAACGATGAATATTCATACAAAATTAGAATAACATATAAGCTTCATCTCTAACAAATTCTACCTACAGACTAGGAATGCTATTATTTATAGATGGGTTCAGGTACTATAATTAGATTAAAATAACTTCAAGATATGCTAAAAACATTACACCTTACACCCCCCTATAGACAAATTTTACTACATTTTCATGAATTTTGGCCTCAAGAATACTAGGCAACCTATGAAAGAGCCATGATAGCTATATTTCATAATATTATAAGCCTAGAAGTAGAGGACTACATGGATGATCTAATAGTCAAGTCTCCTATATGAGTAGAAAACTTGCACACCTAGAAAAGGTATTCAAGCAATATTACCTATAAAGCCTCAAAATTAACATCAATTCACCCAAAGTTTAGAATACTATTATAGTCCTACCTCTATAAACTCAAAAGTTCTTGATAAGCTTGATTAGTAAGCTCTTTTACATTCAGAGGTTCACCCTTGAACTTGCTACCTTAACCTCCAATTTTGCTCCCTTGTTGAAAAAGAACACTAGATACAAATGGAGAGATGAACAACAAAGAACCTTTCTTATCGTTATAGAACTTGACATTACTTTGTGTCGTTCCAAATGCAATCAAGGGTCAAACTATAATTGACATGATAATAACATTTTTTGTAAATCAAGAAGAACCTATTTTAGAAGACATATCAAAGGCTCAACCCAAGTTGGTTTACATTGTGAATACAGGAAAAGATTCGTTGGAGTTCTATTTTTAAGGTTTAACCATCACTACAGCAAGCGATGCTAGCTTTGGAACGATTTTGGCAAAATTTGAACACCCTTAAAACTACCCTTTCTTTCACCATTGAATTGGTGCACACAAGCTAGAGAAGTTGGAACAATAACCCTTGAAAAATGATATGAGAAAAAGACCAAACATGCCTATATAATAACTGACAAGAGACAAAGTAAAAAGAAATTTCATGCTAACACTAATAGAATAAGAGACTTTTATCTTCTCAGTAGAAGCCACTGCCAAAACTTTCTCAAATGTCTTCCCCATTAAGTTTACTTCAACACTTACACAACAATGTAAAAAATAAAAGCAAGCAATAAAGACTCACTGGTAAAGACCAATGGCCAAATACAAAACAATAGAAATGTGGAAAATCAAGATCCATTTAGTAAGGTTAAGAACATGTTGCCTCTTAAGAAGAGTACCAGAAGAAGAATCCTCAAAATTAACAAAAGAATAAAATGAGCCTCTATGAAGAGCCATCGGTGCTAGCATGAGCTTCTTTTTCAGCCCTTTCCTCTTTAGAAGAATAAACCTCCTATATAATAATAGAGGTGCTGCTTGAAATCCCTTTGATAGCCTATGGCTTCTCCTAGGTACAGTGGAAAAGTGAGCACAACACCATGTGGGGATCTAAATAAAGGATAACACTAATCATGCTTGGAACTTTCCATACAACCACTTTTTCAGTTCTACCATTCTTATTACCAATAGGAGTTGCCTCCTCGGATCCAACTACCCTACTCATGCTATAAAAAATAATAGTGTATGGCATATGAGCATTGTTAGCATACTAATTAAACTTAAACTCAGCTTCAATATGTCATTAACAATAATCTTTAAATCCAAGCTCAAATCTCCATATTTTCCATATAAAACTTAATAAACAAGGTTAGCCAAGTTATCTAGTTCGCATTAAAATATTCCAAACCGTCTCTTACACAAGGACTAGTAACTTCTAAACCTATGTCCTATAAACACCTAAATTCTCTAAGCTTAAAATAGCAAAGCCTGTCAAACATCTTCTTGAAATTTAGGTAGCCTTTACTATAATATGGTAACCTTGGTTGAGGCCAAACTACTTCAAACATTACCTAGCTGGTACAATATAGAGATAAACTCCATATTCTTATTCAAATAAGGAAAATACTTGGAATCTACAGTTAAAAAAGACTCAGCCAACTCAAAAGAACCATCTTAAAAAACAATGAATGAAGATAATGAGCATCATTATCGATAAGATTATAGAAAAGGGAAACTTGGAACAATTCAAATAGATAAGGATATGACTTGAAAATAAGCTAGCAATATCATCTAAAAAATAAATAATACTTTTAGGATTAGAAACAAAAGATTGTGTATCTATCAAGCACTAATTGGCAAAAAGTTCAAAATCAAGGCATCATCTACTAAAGTAAGCCTGTCTCATAAATTTATCAATTCACATGTATCAAAAGAGCTTTGCCATAACTAGTGAATCTCTCAAACATAAAAACATGTAGGAAATTTATGGCAACAAGAGTGTTTATTATGTATTTTCCTATAACACATACTTCAGTATAGTAAATATCATCAAGTTGCTTATATAAAATAGCAACAAAAAAAAATGAGCAAGAGAGATAAAGGAACCTATTGCAATCTTTATAGTGAGCAAAACTAGTCTTTTCTATATGTAATCAATTATCTGATGATAAAATACAAACTTACTTAGCCATAAAGCTATCATAGCCTTAACTCTACAGCCTGGAGAATAGGCTTCTCCTAAGATGAAGTGATTACCCTGTGTAGAGTCATAGACATGTTTCACCCAGTTTGTAAAAGTGGGTCAAAAGTTTGCATCACTCTTCTTTAATCAAAACTCTAAATCTCTTAGTGTCTGGTTTTGAGTGGAAGAAAAATTAATGAAATTATACCCACTCACTAAATTGACAAGCTAGCGATGGTTGTGATGTCTTCTAAAGTTTGGGTGAATTCTTCGCTGGTCATAATGAAAGTATAGGCGGCAAACCTCCATCACCAACTACCTTAAGGAAAATCAAAGGTAAATCACTCTCGCATAATCTTTGACCTTCTAGACATAAAAATGGTTGTGTAAATCCCACTTTGAGTTAGCCACTCTTAAAGTCTAGTATCTTCACATTCACGGGCTATCTCATCAGCCTATCTAGTATTTGGATTAGTAAGGGCACAAAAATAAAAAGGCACTAACTTGAAGTATCCCCGAGCTACACATAGGTGAGAGATCGAGCTTAGAGGGATCAAAGAGGCCTAGCTAATTTCTTCATAAAAAAATACCCTTTTCATTTAAAGAATTGGCACAAAATGTTACTTTGAACAAGAATTTATCATAAACATAACATAGATGGCCATAACCTATATGTGAACACATTGTTTAGAGGCAAACTTCATAGCCTTGAATGAAGAGGCCATATTTATCTAAAAGCATTCAAGAAACAAGACATGGTTAGATGTATAACAATCATTGAAGGGAAAGATTCGAAAAGCGTTGGACCAAGAAATACAATTAGGGCAATCATAGGAGAAAACATAAAATACTTATAGATACTGGAAAGGGACCATGAGGAGAATATAAAATAAGTTCTCAAAGAGAATTTTAAAAGAAAGTTAAGGTAAATAAAAAATATGTGCATGAGAAGAGCTAAGATCAAGAAAGTGAGAAAGACAAGAAGACCGTGGAAAGTAAGAAGAAAATACTTTGGAAGTAAGTCAACTAGCCTATTTTTTAAAAGCCAGGTCAAAACAATGGTCAAAAGCCCTTTTAAAATTATTTGTCATTGGAAATTTATTACCCTAGCACAATCAACAAAACTAGTAAATATAAATTTGAAATGTTAAAAGTTGCATAGCATACGAGATAAATTTGCTCGTTATATAGTAAGCAACTTAAAACTCTTTTAAACGTTTTTTAGAAAATTCAAGCCATACGAAAGCATGAGTAGCACGGGAATAGGCTAGAATATTGAAGTTGTATTTATCATACACCCTACCTCGCTTGCACTACACAACTCGTATCATTAAGGGGACTAAATGTTGTTGTACAAAAATCCACAAAAGCCTAAGTCCAAGCCCATATATATCCATGTACATTTAAAAATGTAAGATGTGTGAGCCCAAGCCATTTTACGGGACTTAACTTGTTGGTCATGGTTTAGTAGGAATATGATTGCACTAAGTAAGAAATAAAATATATGGACCACTAGGCTAAGACTTACTTGAGGAAAACTTAGCCTTAAATAAAGAAAGCCTAGGTTATTAAGGCTAATAGGAAACATAAGCTCTATAAGACATTTTGGCCCTTAGAATCCTCTTAGAATAAGAATTGGTAACTTTCTTATTTAATAATAAACATAATAGTCTTTTATTCAAAATAAAAACGATATCTTACCTCTATTTTATTAAATTCATTCCTTTTCTTTTAGAATGGGCAAAACTCATTAAATAAACTAGTTTCTAGAAAGATTAGGGGCTAAATAAAGACTCTCAACCTATTAAAAAATCCTAGTCTTATAAAAACCTCCATATTACACATGAAACACATCTTATTTTTACTGTCATATTTTGCCTAGCTCTATCTTAGCAAATATGACATCTATTATTTGCTTCCTTCTTTTGTTCTTTACTAAAACACAAACAAAGCAATAGCTCTACATCTATTCTAGGGCTTAGATCTTCAAAAAGAACTGATTTCTAATATATATATATATATATAAAGTTCAAAAGGCAAGTTCTCTCTAATCTATAAAGCTAGGGTTCTTATAACCTAAAACCCTAACCTTGCATTACATGCAAAACACTTCAATTAAATTTTTAGGATTCATAATATCCCTCAAATAAACTATTGAAACATATGTTTCCCCATTATTTGCTATGGTAACATAGATCTCACACTTCTTATAGTTTAAGACCTAGTTCTTTTTTTTAAAAAAAAATCCTTTTGCTCAAAATTGACAAAACAAATTTGTAACACCAGGCTTCTTAGACCTTAGGATCTCTTCAAAGACTTTGTGGGCCTTACTCCTAAACGTACAACCCACTATGTTATCAAAGCATCACTGTGCTAGTAAAATTCTACCATGTTACTGTTTCTTAGAAACCCTTCAAAACCATTAATTGCTTACCAACTTAAAATATAAATTTTTTTACACAAATAAAAAAACTTTAACACTAAAATTGAAATCAAAATTTGGAATTCTAACATGGAAATTAAAAAATTTTAATATATAAATCTTAACAAAAAAACTTGAAATCTTTATATAACTATTCACGCCAGCCTAAAAATCTACATAATGGGCCCATTTGAGTTCTTTAATTTTATAAATTAGTCTAGGCCTAATTGCGTATTAGACCTATGTTAAGTGTCTATTAATGCAAGAAGTTTTATTTTATTAGAGTTCTTCTTCCTTTCAGGGTTTTGAGAAGCCTATATAAAAGCTTGATTTTTTACTATATCATTATCAACTATTCATACACATAATATACAAGCATCTTAGCTTTTTACCATTTTTCTCTTGTTTTTATCAGTCAACTCAGGACTTGCATCTTTATTTGTTAAAAACCTATAGCCCTGCTATTGAAACTTTGCATATCCTTCTTTGAGAAGAACCCAGGCTCCATAGCTCGTTCATTAAACTACAGCCCAGGTTTAGCAATAAACCTTGCTTCCTGACTGCCAAAATGCAAACCTCGTTTGTTGACAGCAAAATTAGGCCTTGCCTTACTTGGTAAATCTCTTAGTCTCAGTTTCATTAGAATCTAAGGCACATCTGTCTAATAGGACATTGGATATACATGAACCCAGTCCCATAATTTTTATCGCGCAATATTCTTTTTGGCATGCTCGGTGGGACGAATTCTTTGTATGCTAGTAATAACTAGACATATGGTGAAGAATAAGACTAGAAAGAACATGTTGAATTGTCTAATATGGCTACACTCCCCTCACAAGTCAAAGATCCGATTGATTCTCAACATGATAGGGTGAGCTTAGCCAATGTTGAGGAAGATTTGCTGAACCAATAGCTGCAAGAGAGGCATCAAAGTACTCTTCTATACCTCGAGCCATTTTTTACAATCGATATACAAGTATTGGTCTCTCAAATCTGCTAGAAAAATCAGTAACTCTGCATAATGCTCACAAATTAGATTATCGTAGTTTTTTTACCACTAATAGAGGACAATCAAAATATAAGCTGAAGTATTCTGAAAAATCTCAAGTCGATGAGGTAGAATCAGACATAACTAATAACTCTTCTCCAAGGTTGACCAAACCCTAAGCTCTAAGAGCCTTGATGACGACTAAGTTATTATCAGAATGACATGCCATACGAATCAATTAACATTTTTAGGTGACCTGAGAGGGTTGATTCTACAAACTTATAGGTCCACCAGAACCAGCCAAGATAGATTTTTAGTTATGACCAAGTTGACAACATGATCAATTTGAGAAGTTAACACCAGCCTGCTTCCCAAGCCCAGGAACAAGTCGGTCAAGCTCAATCAAGGCTTGATACAGTTTGGGTCTATGGAACTCATGCGACTCACAAGTAGTTTTGAGAGACCTAAAATAGGCAGAAACATGTTGGCAGAAGCATTGCAAAACATAGGGGTCGACTTGAGGCTTATGGGGTGCCCAACTTGAGGCATAAGCCATACCTCTATAGCATAGGTTCACTATTCCCTTTTCCAAAGGGATATAAAATCCCTAAATTCTTTTTATTTTTGGGTGAGGAGAATATAACCACCTTTGGGTACATCTTTAAATTCACGGTACAATGTGGTGAAGCTAGTTCATCTTCTTTTTAAGAAGTTAAGACTATTCGTCAACTCCCCGACCAAGACTGCTTTCACTTGGTATACTAACTTAATGCCAGAGTTAATTGCCAACTGGGAGAAAATGGAAGATAAGTTCCATGAAAAATTCTATAGGTCACCCCTAGAGGTAACTCTGGCCGACCTAGCTAAGGTAACATAAATGCCAGGAAAATCAAATTTGAAATATATAGGCCAATTTTAGAAGCTTCGAATACGATGCCAAACATAGATCATCAAGGCTGATTGTAATCTAATAGTGGTTAGAGGCATATCATTTGCCATAAGGGAACATTTTGAGGGGTATTAGTTCAAGGATTTGTGTGAGTTAGCCATAAAAACGGCCAGTTAGGAGCGACTTCTCATACAGAAAGATCAGAAGTAGGCGTCCTCTAATGGGACCTACTATAAGAATTAGCTTGAATTTGCTACAATACAAGCTTATTCAAATGATGATTCTGATAAGTTAAATTATTACAAACAGATCGACCTAGCTGAGGTAATAAAATGAGGGCCATATGAATTTCTAGTATTAAAGAAGGTGACCCCTGGAAAAAAAAAAGAAGAAGTTTGGCAAAAACACCCAGATCACCAAAGAATACTCCTTGAATTGGCTTTTGAAATATAAGAAGTTTAAACTGTCCGAAGGCTATACCATTTCCCTGGTCGACCAGAACACAGGAAAAGATTATTGTAAATAGCACAACTTTTGGCGACACAGTATAAATAACTATATTGTGTTCAGAAATGAAATTCAGCAACTAATCGATAAAGGTCGACTTCTCTTCGATTTTAAGGGAAAATCCTCAAATATAAAAATTAATCCATTTTTAACAATAGATATCAATGTCAACATACCCTTTACCAAGAGAAAATTATTAGGGAAAGGGTCCTCAACAAGAGTCGAACCCTTGATAAACCAAGAATTAAGATCTGTGTAGGTGATTTAGCCTCAAAGACGATTCGGAAGGAATGGGTAGTCATAATAGAGCAGACCATGTATGACCAGCTGACCTCTAAGAATGGTTGTTTGGTCTGCCTTAGTGCCAAACAACTTTCAAAAAGCCACAGGTGAATCAAAGAAGAGGGCGATTTCCCAGCACCCCTTTAGGGGGGCTTTCAAGCCCAAGGCTAACAAGGGCGATCAGTGGGAGTTCAATGTTTTGTATTTGATTAACTAGGTAATCGTGTTTATCTAAATGCTAAGCTGGTAGAAACTTAAAAGAGGTTAATTCAAAGGCTTGAATAATTAAGACGCCTAGAACAAACTGTCCAAAATCAAGGCGAAGGTCAAGAAGTTAAGGAAAACTTGGCTAAGATCGATAGCCTCAACAAAAAGCTTTATGGGAATAGAGTATCAAAGGGTTGCTTACAAATTAATCTGACCACTGAGGGACGTCAACCTCCAAGGAAGGTCTGGGTACCTATCAAAAGGAATCAAGCTAACCAGGGGGCAACTGAGCACGAATACTCAGAAAGAAGCCATTAATATGGTCATCTTGTTGACAAAATTATTTCAACCAAGCCTGGCAATCGAGAGGATCAAATGCATATCATCGATGACTTCAAGGATAACTAATGGATCTCCATATACCCAGGTGATTCTTTGCCTCATGAAGGATCTACATGTAATTTTTGGGTGATGGCAATCATAAAAGTATCTAGGGCAATTTTTGACTAAGTAACTTATGAAGCTTGAACATAGGCAACCAAGGTGTCCATAGCTGATGTCTACCAAGTGATGATTGATAGGCAATTTTAGGAGCTAAAGAGATGTTTGGCGATTATCAAAGAAGATGTCAATATGGGATTAAAGATCAAGCAACTGGAAAAGGCAAAAAACACAACATGCGACCTCAAAAATACGTCAAGGTGATTTTTCAAGGATGGTTAGGGTGATTTTTCTTACAAATCTTACGGGATGCTCCATGTAAGCTATTTTCTCTTATGATCATCTCACAAAGTCAATTTGTATCTAAGAATTCTTATGATTACTATTTAAATCCTATTTGATATTACTTTTAAAAAAAACAAAAACAAAAATACAAACAAAACATGAAATCGGCCATATATGGCCAAAGCATGCAAATCGCCCCATTTAAAAAAAAAAGAGTGGAAAAAAAAGCAAACCATTTTTAGTAGGCATTGATGGCCATTATAAAGCAATAATGGCAATGAAAATTAGCCATGATAACACATTTTGATAAGCCATTATAGGAACTCAATTGTTGGCCATTAAAGTCGGTCATTTTTTTTGAAATAATTTGGTAATTGAAATCGGCCTTTTAAACACATTTTGAAAATCAGCCATTATAAGAAAATGTTGGCCATTATAAAAGTTAGCCACATGAGTTTATAATTCAAAAGAAAAAAAAAACATTTTCAAAATGTGAAGTTGGCCAATTTAATGCCTTTAGGTCAATTGCACAAAACATATCATGGGCGACTTATTGGCTTTGAAATTGAAAATTTATTACTCGCCCATAATAGCACGATAAGAGGAAAATAAAAATCAGCTGTGTTAAATGAATAAGTCAATTGGTTTGTTACTTAGATGAAGTCAGCCTTCGAAAGTGGAAAAGCATCAAGTAAAATCGACCATTATAAATGCATGAAGTCGACCGTATGTAAAATAATCTGGTCCTGATAAAAGGAATGGGTCACTGAGTTTAAATTCTCCTTTGTTAGATAAATTTATGAAGTCAGCATTTTTAAGTTTTTTTTAAGAAGAGTAAAAATAAAGCTATAATAAGAGGTCAATTTTTTATAAGCATTATCTTACTAAACCGACTTTTTCTTGCTGAGCCGACTTTTCACCCAATATTTTCTAGTTAAGCCGATTTTTCACTTAAGATTCCTAAGATTTTCGCATTAAGCTGATTTATTAGTCTATAGCACCAATAAAAAAAATACCTTGATAGAGAATGAAGTAAGTTGACCTTAGCAATGAAGAAAAGTAGGCCATGATATGAGAAAGTAAGAAGTCGACTTGATAAAGATGTATTGCATGGTTAAATCAGCCATAATAAAAAAGGATGACTATTATTAACTTGCAATCAGCCATGCAATAGGCATTTAAGAAATAAAGTTGGCTTTAGCATTTGTGTAAAGTTAAGTATGTATAAAAGTCGACCATGATAATTGAGTCAGCCTTCGAAGAAAAAAAAGAAGAATGGGGGTCAAAATCAAAAGAAAATCATTTGGCCTTAATAGGAAGAGAAACCAATTTTATTTTTAATAAGGCTTCATATTCAATAAAGTCAACCATGAAACTTGGAATGGCCATGATAGTGAAATGAACTTTGAAATCGACCATAATAAGAATGTGCAAAATGACCACAATAGCATGAAATTTTAGTCAATCAAAGGAAGCTTAATAGTCGACTTGGATGGAATGGCTACTGAGATGTTACAAGTCGGCCCTTGCAATTGTAAAATGAATAAAAGCTGATGTGTATGAAGTAATATCAAAGTGTTAGCCTTTGAAAGCTTTTGCATGGTTTCATACAAGTTGACCAATTTCTTGGCTTCAAGTAAATGGCATAGATTCACATAAGCCTTATCATGGTCGATTTATTGACCTTTGAATTTAAAAATGCGAAGTTGACTTATATGAAGAAAAAATTAATTGTTTGAGATCGACTTTTGAAATCAAAAATTGACAAGTCAACAGTACAAATAGACCATTTAAAAGAGCCGATTAAAGCTCTAGTAAAATGCGGGCGATTATTAAAATTTGCGATTAGATTAGTTATAATGGAATGATTGGGCAATTTTTGAAGGTAACATTGGTACTTATGCGATAGACAATCTAAGAGATCGCTTATAATTAAAAGTTGACCTTAAGGCAGGCCCTTCGTCTAAGGTAATTTCTACTTATGGTCAAAGTCCAAACGGTTAATATAGGCAAATTCGATAATAATCTACAATGAAGTACTAGCCCCTAAGACAAATGCCCAAGGAAATTCTGGCTAATGGCTAAAGTTAGAAATCATCGCTTAACGTGGGTGATCAGATGAATAATTTATGTTCAAAGCTGATTTTCCATGAAGTTTGCTTAGTGGGGCAATTTATAGAGTAATATTGCAAGCTGATATTCGTCAAGAGAAAAATACCACGAGCGACCTTCAAAGAAATGTCAAAAAGCAAGCCGACCAGTTAGCCTAGATATATTGGAGGGCAATTTCTAAAAACAACTACCAATATTTTCAAAAAGGCGATATTTTCAACATTTATAGCATGAAAAACAATGAAGCCAATTTTTCAGAAAGAGAGAACGGCCGACTTTATTAGAGTTGCAAGCCTTAGCAAAGAAAAACCATCTTTTTTATAGGCTTGCAGTGGGCATTATTAACATCGGCCTAAAAATCTACATAATGAACCCATTTGAGTTTTTTTCTTTTGCACATTAGTCTAGGCCTAATTGAGTATTAGGCCTATGTGAGGTGTCTATTAGTATAGAAAGTTTTATTTTATTAGAGTTCTTCTTCCTTTCAAATTAGGATTGGAATAAGGTTTTGAGAAGGCTATATAAAGGCTTGATTTTCTATTGTATCATCATCAACTATTTATACACATAATACACAAGCTTATTAGCTTTTTATCATTTTTCTCTTAGTTTTATCATTTAACCTAGGACATGCATTCTTGCTTGTTGAAAAACACATAGCCTTGTTATTGAAGCTTTGCTTGTTCTTCTTTGAGAAAAACTCAAACTCTGCGGCTCGCTCGCTATACTCTAGGCCAGGTGTAAACCTCACTAACAACCAAGTTCGGCCCTGCCTTACTTGGTAAATCCCTTAGTATCGATTTCTCTTGAATTTGAGAAGTAACATTCGTTTAATAAGACACTAGACATACACAGACCTAGTCCCATAATTGTATAGCACAACAATAGCACAAAATTTGAAACTATGATTATACATTAGTGAATTTATGAACTCAAATGTGCAATTAAATGCCTTTACCGAGTGGGTAGGCTAGGTCTCCAAAATAGACTTGCATGCATGACATTTGTTATTTGTGCATCACATGCATACTATCAAGTGTCATTCACGCAATCCATGCATGTTCAATTTGCCATACAAATGGCCATGCAACATGCCATGTGTAAAGATTCTCTTTTCATACAAAAAGAAGCTATTTGTAACATTTATAAACTATGTTTCTCACTTTTTAAAGAGGTTTTAAAATGAATCTTGCTTTTCAAAAATCCCTTAGATCGAATCGTTCGACCTGGTCCGTTACCCTAGTGCTCAATAAGTACACTTCATATTGTGATACTTCTTAGGTTCATACCCATTTATCTTACAAAACTCTTTCGTAAGTCCATGAGCAATGTGTCATGCACACGTTTATGGATATTACAAAATAACGTGTTGAACTATACAAGTTAAGGTCAACCATATTCGTATAATCCTTCCATTACCTATATCTTGGAAGAGCAGAGATATAGATCATCACTGTCAAATCACCATATACTCGACCATGAACTTATCTTTAGATTCGTATTTCTATAAATAATATTCGTAAACTTTTATGGGTTATTGTTTAACCCTAGGAAAAACTCTTTCTCTAGGATTTTCGCTTATGGTCATAAGACTTTCTGAAATACAATATCAGAGAATTCGGATATACAACTTGCCTATATGAGCTGACAGATCCATATCTACGTACACTGGGCTCCATGAGTATCGAACCATATCCAACGACACCCAGATGTCAGACTATGAAAGGTCTCTAACATTCATGAAATCAAGGAATTATAGATCACTCACAAGCCCATTGTGGCGCTCAGGTCAAAAGACCACGAATACTACTCAACTCGAAAAGATCCTCCATTGACTTCTTTATGGGATGTCTATTAGAGGTCTTTATGAGTCTATTGAGTAACTAGTCCTCACTAAATACTTGCATGTCTATATGAGCTTCTACTAAACCCATGATTTTCTAAGACTAATTATCTAGACAATCTAAATATAGACATACATCGTCAGAAAGTAATATCAATCAACCCGTGGTAGCAAACCTAGACTAGGAACAATATTTTTGAGAATATACTGTATAATAACATTTCTTATCACTATTTACAACTATGTCATTACTAATATATTCTCAGGTCTTTGTCCCTGTTTTAGACAAGGTTTTAACTCTTTAGAATTGCTAACTTTTAGCCTAACCTAAATTCATTTAGATCAGATATAAATTTTTTTCGATCTATAATGTCTAAAAAGTTACAAGCTTATTACCATATAATTAATAATTAACAATAAAAAAGATATCCATACAATAACTTGAATGGTACGTAAGTACTATTCTCAACATGTAGTTCATTTTCTAATGTTATCTCAGAAGTGCTGACCTGAATCATATCATGTCTCAACTCATATTCTAATTCAAACATTATAATTTTTGGTGCCGAAACTATTATGGCATAAATTCTAACTTCTCACTTCTATATTCTGATTGATCTCCAACAATGTTGATTCATTGAACATCGTGTCTCTGCTAATGATACTCTTTTGTGATTTAGCTCAGTACACCAAACTTTGAATTCTTTTACCCCTTCTAAAGATCCAACAAATATTTTTTTCAAGGCTATAGGTTCCAATTTGTCTTGTTTAATATGTACAAAAGCAGGGCATCCAAATACCCTTATGTAATCATACTCTAGAATGTTGTTTGACCATTTTTCTTCTCGTGTGATAAAGCCAATTACTAATGAGAGACTTCTGTTGATCAGGTAGGTTGTTATGACCTTACCCCAAAATGCTTTAAATAAACCAGCACTAGTTAGCATACAACTTACACTCTCAATTAAGGTCTTATTCATCCTTTCTGCAAGACCATTATGTTGTGGCATTGATATCAATGTTGTATGTCTTTCAATACCATGTTTGGTATAAAAGTTATCAAACTCAATAATGCAAAAATCAAGACTATTATCAATCCTAAGTTTCTTAACTCTCTTGCTGGTTTAATTCTCAACAAGTGCTTTCAATACTCTTTTTTTTTCCTTTTTTAATAGATACACACACAACTTCCTTGAATAGTCATCAATAAGCGTCAAAATGTGCTTAGCTCCACTGGAATAGTAATCTGTGCAAACTTCTAAAGATTTAAATATATACAATTTAGAATGACTTTGGTCTTATGCTCTCTAATATTGAACTTGACTCTATAAGCTTTCCTAAGTACACAATCCCTATAAAACCACAACGGTTAAATCTCTTCCTTGCTAAAAGTACCTTGATCATACAATTCCTTGATTCATTTCTCACTAAAATGGGCTAACCTTATATACAATAAATTGGTCTATATATTTTCAACATCAACACCAACGGATGTAGAACCAATAACAACCTCTCTAAGTAGCACATATAACCCATTGCGTTTCTCACCCTTCATAACTACCATGGAACCCTTAATTACTTTGATTATTTTTGTTTTCCACTTTAAATGAGCAACTAACATGATCTAGAATTTCTAGATATACTATGTTCCTTTTGAAATCAAGAACATATATCATATTCAGTAGCTCTTTAATCTTACTATCATTTTATCTCAACCTTATGCTATAAATCCTAATGACTTGATAGGTCATGTCATTATTCATTAATACTTTTTCATCATTAATGGGATAATAATTGATAAATAAAGATTTATCCAGACATATATGATAAGTGCAGTCATAATCAAGTATGCTGTTGACTTTTTAGTCATACATATTGTGTTTTGATGATAACAAATCTTATGTTCATTGTAATATATTAATTTATTAAGCATTGAAAGGTTTAAATGCATAAGTAAGGTAAACAAAGTGCAAGAATAATCACTCATGAAAACTCAAGAACTTCAAGACTTCAACAAAACTGAAGGGCATATTGGGAATTATTTTGGCACTGCATGATATAGAAAATTTGTATAAAATTGATTACAAAAGAAAGATAATTATGTCATATTTCTAAGAAATTTTACGAAAGTGAATTTGGAGTTATTTACAGAAAGTTATGGCCAAATCACTCAAGCTTGCTGAAGTTGGACCAAAATGTAAAGCTTTGAGAGTTTAAGAAAATAGACTAAAATGTAAATAAATTAAAACTTTGGCAGGATCACTGTATCCGGCACTGTAGCAACAGTCAAGTTACTGTAGTAGTACTATAGTAATGGCTAATTTTTTGGCTCCTTATAAATACTTCACTTATTTAAAGCTCTACACAATTTTGAAAAGCATCATATGTCAATTTGAGAGCCTCTTTGTTCTTACACCTTCATATTAGCTCATTTAGGAGTTTAAAATCATTTGTATTTATTTTCATTCTTGTATTGGGTTTAGTTAAGTGTTTATGGGAAACACTTTGAGAGGAGAGTGATTACTCTTTTATTGTAAAGGTTTCTTGATACCTTGGAAGTCAAGTGTATTGATTTGCGGCCTTAGTTTAAGGCAAGCTAGTAGAATCCTCAAGGCGAGTTGCTTAAGGAGTGGACATAGGCCGTGTGAAGTGCTGAACCACGTAAACATCCGGATGCCATTCTCTTTTTCCCTTACTCTATTATTTATTGTAATTATTTGTTATTAAATTTGTTTATGTTTTAATAATTGCATAAATTATTTACATTAGTGCATTAATTTTTAAATACCCAATTCACCCCCTCTCTTGGGTTGCCTATTTAGAATTTTCATTTGGTATCGGCTCTAGAAAAAACAAACTTAACCATTTTAGAGAGATCTATGGCAACCATTAGTAGACCTAGCATATATGAAGGCTAATCCACCACTAGACCTCTATTCTTTGACGGAACCGACTATAACTATTGGAAAGCTAGAATGAGAATTTATCTTCAATCCATTAGTTATGATTTATGATTAATTGTTGAAAATGGACCTCATATTCCAACTAAAATTGATAGTGAGGGAAAATCTATCCTAAAATCTCAAAATGAATGGAATAATGATGACAAAGAAAAACTTACCCTTAATATCAAAGTAATGAACCAACTTCTTTGTGTCGTCGATAGGAAAAAATTTAATAGAATTTTTGAATACAAATTTGCATTTGCAATTTGGCAACATTTAGAAGTTGTTTATGAGGGAACAATCCAAATAAAATAATCTAAAATTAGTCGACTCACTAGAGAATATGAATTGTTCAAAATGGAGTCACACAAAACCATTCATGAAATGTACACACATTTCACCACTATCATTAATCAATTAAGTTCTCTTGGTAAACGCCACTCTATGGGTGAGCAAGTGAAAAAGATTCTTAGATTAGTACCCAATGAATAGAAAGCTAAAACAACATCCATCAAGGAAGCCAACGACCTTAACACATTATCACTTGATGATCTCATTGGTAAGTTTATGGACTACGATATTGAATTGAAGGATGATGAAAGAGAGGAAGCATCAAAGAAAAGGAACATCACTTTCAAAACTATAATAAGCAAGAAAGATAATGATGATGAAAGTGAAGATTAAAGTGATGGAGAAGATGTTGTAATGTTAGCACGTAAATTTAAACAATTTCTTAAATTCAAAAAGTCAAATGGAAAGAAGTTTGGCAAAGAATTAAAGAGAAAAAGTAATAGATATGAAAAGTCAAAGAAAGACCACATCATTTGCTTCGAATGTAAGAAATGGGGACATACAATTTATGAATGTCCTTTCTTCAAGAACAAGAAAAGAAAGAAGAAAGCTATGAATGTCACATGGGATGATAGTGATGGTGAATCATTGGATGAAGAATGTGAGATATCTAACCTTGCACTCATGGCCATCGGAGATAACGAATTTGATGATCTTGACGAGGTATATGATCAATCCTTTTTTAAAGAGTTATTAGATGCTTTTAATGAATTGCTTGAAGATTCTAAGGTAATAGGTCGTAAAAATGCTATCTTGAAGAAAACAAATGTCTCGTTGAAATATGAAGTTGAAAACCTCAAGAAGGAAAATGATATTCTTAAAAGTGAAAATCTCTCTTTAAAATAAAAGGAAAATTCTTTAAAAAGGAAAAAAAAGAATCTTGAAAAAGAACTTAAAATATCTAAAGCATGCATCCAAGAATTAAATGAGAACCCAAAAATCAATGAAATAACTTTAGAAAATAAAGCCATTAAAAAGAAAGTCATTGATTTACAAGAAATTATTTTAAAATTCACAAATGGGCAAAAGAATTTTGAAAAATTACTTGGTTCTAAAAAATGTGTGTTTGATAAGGGAGGCATAGAATATAAACTAATCCTAAAGCAAAAATCCTTAAAAATTTATTTTGTAAAATCAAGTTTTAAAATAGAACCTAATTCAATTTGTCATTTTTGCAATAAAAATGGTCATAAAATTTATAATTGTCCTTTCAAGATATTTGGAGTAAAACAAATTTGGGTTCCAAAAAGAACTTTCACTACTAATATTCAAGGACCCAAAAAGATTTGGGTACCTAAAATTCACACTTGAATATTTTTGTAGGTAACTAAAAGGAAAATGAATAAGTGGTTTTTAGATAGTGGATGCTCAAGGCATATGACCGAAGATTCATCAAAATTCAAAAGCTTCTCCAAAATTAAGAATGGCAGATATGTAACATTTGGGGATAATACCAAAGGGAAAATCCTTAGCGTAGGTAATGTTAAAAAAGACTCAACCATACTTATTGAAAATGTATTCCTTGTTGAGAATTTGAAGCATAATTTGCTTAGCATTAGTCAATTGTGTGACAAAGGTTATAAAATTATTTTTGAGCCTACTTGTTATTTTGTAATTAACATTAGTGATAATAAGATCTTGTTTATAGAAAATAGACATAATAATATTTACACCATTGATATTGAGTGTGCATCCTCACATGATAAATGTTTCTCCACATTACATGATGATTCTTGGTTATGACATAAAATATTAGGACATGCAAGCATGCATTTGATTTCTAAAATTTCCAAAAATGATCTTGTTAGAGGTCTTCCTAAATTATCTTTTAAAAAAGATAAAATTTATGAAGCATGTCAATTTGGAAAACAAATAAAATCATCTTTTAAAAACAAAGATCACATTTCCACAACTAGACCATTTCAATTGCTTTACTTGGACTTATTTGGACCAACTAGAGTTGCTAGCCTAGGTGGCAAGCATTATACATTTGTGATAGTTGATGATTTCACAAGATTTACATGGGTTTTGTTTTTGGCTCAAAAAGATGAAACTTTAAAAACTTTTATAAATTTTTGCAAGAAAGTTCAAATTGAAAAAGAATGTTCAATTTCATGCATTAAGAATGATCATGGTAGGGAATTTGAATACCACTCATTTATAGATTTTGGTAATGATTATGGAATCCAACATCAATTCTCATCACCTAGAATTCCTCAATGAAATGGAGTTGTTGAAAGAAAAAATAGGTCTTTTCAAGAAATGGCTAAGACTATGTTGCATGATAATGCTTTACCATAATATTTTTGGGCCGAAGCCGTTTATACTGCTTGTTATGTATTAAATAGAGTATTGATTAGACCTAATTTGAATAAGACTTTGTATGAGCTTTGGGAAAATAGAAAACCAAACATTGGATGTTTTAAAGTATTTGGTTATAAATGTTTTATCTTGAATACTAAAGATAAATTGGTAAATTTGATTCAAAATCCGATGTTGGAATCTTTCTTCGCTACTCTATGACTAGCAAAGCATTTAGAGTTTTTAATAAAAGAACCTTAGTCATTGAGGAAACTATACATGTTATCTTTGATGAGACTAATAAATCTATTTCCAAGAATGCACAAGAAGATGAAATAATTGAAATATAAAATGGTGTGCGCAAAGTTCAACTAGAAGAAAGCAAAAAGGATGAGCCTAATTACATTACCCCTAAAGAAAAAGAAGAGAATCAAGGAAAGAAAGAAGAAGTTCAAAATGAAGAAGAAGAATGTGATAATAATGCCTAATTACTCCATAGAGCATTGAGGTTTACATCTTCTTACCTTTTAGATAATATTATTGGTGATCCATCATATGGCATCAAAACTAGATCATCACTTAAGCACATTTGCAATCATGGCATTCGTATCTCAAATTGAACCTAAGTGTTGAAATTTGTACTTACGTGCCATCTCAAAATGTATAAATATTTAATAATAGTATTTATACAATTATCATTTCTAATAAAATTGTTAATATTATTTATAATTAAATGTTAAGATGCTTGTAACGTTTTAGACATTGTATGATATGAAGGAGTTTAGATCTGATTTAAAAGAGTTTAGATTAGTGCTAAGGGTTATAGCGCTAATAGTTAGAAGTACTAAGAGTTAGTAGTGCTAAGAGTTAATAATGCTAAGAGTTAGTGATGCTAAGAGTTAGCGTGTTTATATAGTTAGCGAAATCTAAAGAGTTAGAGCCTTGTCTGAAATTGGACAATGACCTGAGAATATATTAGTAATGACATAGCTACAAGAAGTTGCAGATGGTGCTAGGAAATGTCATTATGCAAGTATATTCTCAAACACAATGTTCCTAATCTAATTTCATCAATGCGGGTCTATCGGTGGAACCCATTAATATAGATTAGTGTAGGTCTATATCTGGATGGTTCAGATGGTTAGTCTGAGCAAACCATGAGCTTAGTAATAAGCTCATATAGAGATGCAGGTATTCAGGAAGGATTGGATATTGAACAAACTCACGAGGACCTCCAATAGACATCTCATAAAGCCGTCAATGGAAGGTCTGACTGCGAGTTGAGTAGTATTTGTGGTCCTTTGACCTGAGTACCACGGTGGGCTTGTGAGTGATCCACCATGCTTTGGTTCCACACATGTCAGAAATCTTCCATGGTCTGACTGCTGGGTGTCGCTGGGTATGATCTGATACTCATGGAGTTCGGTGTGCGTAGATATGGGATCCATCAGCTCATATGAGTGGGTTGTATATCCTAATGCTCTGAGATTGTATTTCAGAAAGTCTTGTGGCCATAAGCATAAACCTCAGAAAATATATTCCAAAGGAATAAACAATATCACAAAAGTGTTTGTGGATATTGTTTAATAAAATATAAATCTGGAGTTAAGTTCATTGTTGAGCAAATAGAGATTTGACGGTGATGATCTATATCTCTGCTCTTTAAAGATATAAATAATGGAATGATTATACGAATATGCAATAACCTCAACTTGCATGGTCTAACATATTGATTTGTAATATCCATAACGTGTATGTGGGGCATCGTTCACAGACGTATGGAGGAGCTCCATATGACAAATCAGGTGTGGACCTAGAGAGTTTCACAATATGAAGTGTACTCGTTGCGCACTAGGGTAGCGAATTGGATTGAATAATTCGATCCAATAAATTTCAGCAAAATAAAATAATTATTTCGGGATCTCTCGAGATATACATTTGTCAATACTTAATTGTTAAGTATATCATTAAATTAATTAACAAGGGTTGTTAATCAATAGGATGTTGACAAATGGCACAATTTGGTCCATGATTTTATTTTACCTTAGTTTTACCATTTAACCTTGGTAGTAAAAATTAGTAAGGTAAAAATAATTATTCAAAATTGTCTTGAATAATTAAATTTTATATTTAATTTTATATTATTAGATAATAATAAAATAATTTTATCATGGCATTGTATTTTAATACAATGAGGGGCCTAGATGTTGGCCATTTATTTACCCATTATAATTAAAGTAATTATATTTGTTAGGTAAAGATTAATTTAGGTGATCATTAATCTAGTGCTTGATTAATTAATCTTAAATAAGAGACCAACAATAAAATTGGTGGAGCACTTCCTTTTGTTTAATCAAAGTGTTGAATAAATAAAATTGATTTTGGCAAAACAATTGAATCATTCATTCAATTCTTGGAGAATGATTTGGCAATGGCAAGGAAGAATAGGTAAGTGAGAGAATTTTGAGTTTTGTTCTTTCAAGTGTTGGAAAAATAAATAAACTTCTCTTCATCTCCTTTTTTAATAGATGGCTAAAATGAATGAAATGAAAATGGAGAAAAAGATAATTATTTTAGAAAATAGTTGTTCAAAATAATTATCATGTGAAAATTATTTTTAAGAATAATACAAGAGTTGTATGTAAAATATTTACCGTGTCCATTTTAAGAAACAAAATTGTATTCAAAAGAGTTTGAATACATGTTGCTGGAAATTCTAAAACTAAGCTACCATTTTAGCTCCTTAATCCCACCAAACCGTTATGGACTAGAATTGTTCAACATACACTTCAAGGTGAGCTCTTTACATGGATTATTGAAGGACTTGAAGAATTTGTAAAGCTACTTTCATTAGGTGAGTGTTTTTACATAATGTTTTAATGCAATTGTTCATCATATATATTTTTGTATAATAGTTAATACTTGTTCATATATGTGATATATGTGTTTAATTATTAAATTGGGTGTATTTGTTAACATGCTTCCGCTACATATAATAATTTTTGACATTATGTATACACTCGTATGTCACACACTCGATATCCAACACTAAGAACTTCCTTGAAGCCGAAAAATATGAACATTGGATAATGACAATGTAAGAGGAGTTAAATTAATTTGAGAGAAATCAAGTTTGGACATTAGTACCTAGACCACAACATCAATTTGTAATAGGCACTAAATGGGCTTTTAGAAATAAAATGGATGAATCTGGAATAGTTGTTAGAAATAAGGCTAGATTAGTTGCACAAAGGTATAATCAAAAAGAGGGAATTGATTTTGATGAAACTTATGCACTTGTAGCTAGACTTGAATCCATTAGGTTATTACTTGCTTATGCATATTATAAGAATTTTATATTAAATGGATGTGAAAAGTGCATTTTTAAACGGTTTTATTATGGAAGAAGCTATGTAAAACAACCTCCTGGCTTTGAAAATGAGAAGTTTCTAGATCATGTATATCGGTTGTCTAAAGCATTATATCATTTAAAGCAAGTGCCTAGGGCATGGTATGAACGTTTATTACTTAAATACAAATACACACGTATTCCCGTAAAAGTACTGAATATTGCTAGATTAAACAATTTAATCTGGCACGCTGCCCCAGTGTACAACGAGTACACTCCATATCGCGAGACTCCATAGGTCTATGCCTGATTCGTCAAATGGAACTATTCTATGAGTTCATGAGTAATGCCCCACGCATACATCACAGATATATGAATCAGCGTATTGAACCATACAAGTTGAGGTTACAATGTATACATATAGTCCTTCCGTCATAATATCCTAGATACGCTGAGGATATAAATTATCACCGTCAAATCCCCGTGTGCTCATCCATATCTTATCTCTAGACTTGTATCTCACTGAACAATATGTGAAAACTCATTTGCTATATTGTTTTTCACATATTGTTCTACCTTGATGGAACTCTTTCCTAAGATTTATGCTTGTGGCCATAAGACTTTTCAAGATACAGTCTCGAAGTATTTGGATATCAAACTCCCTATGTAAACTGACGGATCTCATATCTGTACACACCGAACTACATAAGCATCAGATCATACCCAGTGACACCAAGCGGTCATACCATGAAAGGTCTGTGATATACGTGGAACCAAAGTATGATGGATTACTTACAAGCCCACTGTGGCACTCAGGTTAAATGACCATATATACTTCTCAACTCAAGAGGACCTTCTATTGACAGCTTACATAGGGTGTCTATTGGAGGCCATCGTGAGTCTGTCTCATATCCAGTCCTAACTGGATACCCATATGTCAATACAAGCTCCAAGCTCACAGTCGGCTAGGAACGGTTATCTATACGCTATAGGTACGACATATGCTAATCTATATTAAAAGTATCCACTAACAGACCCGCATCGACAAAAATAGATCAAGGACAATTATTTGAGAACATACTTGCGTAACTAACATTTTCTGGCACTTGATTATAACTCTTATAACTATGCAATTACAAGTATATTCCCAAGTCTATGTCCCAATACAAACAAGGCTCCAACTCTTGGATCTTCGTTGAGTATTATAACTAACTAACACTTAGCTATGCTAACATTTAGCATTTATATCTCTCAGCGTGGCTAACTATGAGCCCTTATCTAAACTTCTTTAGATCTGATCTGAACTCCTTCAAATCATACAATGTCTGTAACATTACATTGCATAGTACCATATAAATAAGTATTAGCGATTTAATGGGAATGTATACTTGTATAAATACACAAGTATGTATACATTCAAGGATAGAACGTAAGCACCAACCCTAACATATGGTACATTCGAAACATCATTAGTATCCTTGGATTGGGGATTCATCCTTGGACTCATTGTTCTTAGGGTGTTCTTCAAATATTTGGGTAACATGCATTCTCGATTTTGCTTGAGTGTAGTTCTCAAGATTCTATGGAATTGGGCTATTTACTATCAAATTTCATATTTTAGTCAATTACTTCATTAAATGCAGGTGCCTCTTTAAAAATCGTGTGTCTTTATCTATTATTCTTTAAAAAGATTTAAGGGCTAGGTTAACAATGTAAGGGAAACGTGGATGCTTTGTTGGCTCTTGGATCTTAATCCATCTAAGTTCCAATAGTTACATTAGTCAGTTGAAGATACAGTTTTGATGGGAACTCATCTAAACCATCCAATTACTTTAACGGCCTAGATTAACTTGAGGGCTTACTATAAGTATAGAAGTTTTGGACAATTTTAGTATTTTTTATACATTCTAGCAACCTAAAGAGAGACATAAAGATTCTGTCTTTTTGCATTCTAAGGAGAGAAAGCACTTTTAATTGTAATAGTAACTTCAGAGACCAGCTTTTGATTCTGGCTTGCAATTTTGATAGTTGTTCCATTCATCCTTACCCCATTTTCAATAATCTATAGTGAGTTTTCTTCCTCCATTATTCTTCTTTTTTTTTTGTTCCATGCTTTTATATTAGTAGATGCTATTATTGTTATAGTGATTAACTAGTGCATGCATGTGATAATGTGTTTATTGAATCCAATAATATATGTCATATAAATATTTCGTAGCAAAATTAAAATTTAATTTCCTATTCAACAAACACATACTGAATATAAATCAATTACATTAAGAGTTTCACAAACTCACTCTTGAAGCCTTTTGGTAAAGAATTCAATTTTAAAACTCACCTTGAAGTTATCTCTTGAGCAATTCTGGTTTTTAACAACTAGTGGGATTAAAGAGCTAAAATGGTAGCTTTAACAAATTTTCAGTAACTTTGTTTTAAGCAACACTTACTTTTATGTCTCTCTTAGCCAAAATAGGAGCTAAAGTTTTTTAAAAGATAACTCTTATCTTTTCAAATTGATATGGCCAAATTCATACATGCAAAATAGAACATTGGAGGTTCTCATAAGTCTATTCAATACCCAGTCCTCACTGAATACATGCATGCCTATACGAGCTCCCGCTAAGCTCACGGTTTGCTAAGACTAACCATCTAAACAATCAAAATATAGACATACACTGATCCAAAATAAATACCAATCAGCCTGTGTCAGCAATCACAAATCAGAAACAATGTTTTTGAGAACACACTGCATAATGACATTTTTTAGCATCATTTGTAACTCCATGCAACTATATCTTACTAATATATTCACAGGTCTTTGTCTCTATTTTAGATAAGGTTTTAACGCCTTATAATGCTAACTCTTAGCCTTAACCTAAACTCTTTTATATCAAATCAAAATTCCATTAGATTTACAATTTCTAAAAAGCAACAAGCTTTGTACCATATAAATAATATTAAAATATTTATTATATAAATATTAAACAATAAATATCCATACAAAATTAGAATGGCACCTAAACACCAACTCTAACACACTCCCACTTGTCTGTAATAGTACAAAGACCTGAGAGTACACCAATAATAACATAATTGCAAGAGTAGCAATAGGTGCTAAGAAATGTTATTATGTAAGTCTATTCTCAAATAATGTGTTCCTGGTCTTACTTCACCGATGTAGGTCTGTCGGTGAAATACTTTTTCATAGACCAATGTATACTATATGTAGATGATCTAGATGGTTGTTCTTAAATGACCATAGGCTTACTGAAAGTTCATATAGCATACAGGTGTTCAGTAAAGACTGAATACTGAACAAACTAAATGAAGACCCCAATAGACATCCTACGAAGCCGTCAATGGAAGGTCTTCTCAAGTTGAGTAGTATGCGTGATCCTTTAACCTGAGTACCATATTAGGCTTGTAAGTAATCCATCATACTTTAGTTCCACACATGTCACAAACCTTTCATGGTGTGACTGCTGGGTGTCGTTGGATATGGTCCAATGTTTATGAAGTCTAGTGTGTACAACTATAAAATCCGTCAACTGATGCGATATTTCTATATCATAAAATTAAGTGCAAGTATACACTATCGTATGCAAGTAATAAAGAGACTAAATAAGTCAGATGTCGAACCCACAGGGATAATTTTTTCTTTTTAACCAATTACTAAAATTATGTCTTTCTAATAATTATTCAGAAAAAAAATAAAAATCTAAGAATGAATGTAGAAAATATAAAAATAAAAACACAATGCAAAGAGAATAGGGAGATAGCAACATAGAGAGAACCTAGGATTAATACTATCCCTCAATATGCTTTCTAATGATTAATCTTATAATATTTAACTCCCTTAGTCTTTGTTATTGATCAAGACACTAATGTATTCACAAGCCTCTTCCAAGGTCATGCAAGTATACCTTAATTTACCAAATACCTATATTCCTATAATACTTGTAATAAATCAAGATTCATTAAGATTAGGTCTTATTGATCATACATGCTAATTAGGTATATTCCTATCCTAAATTGAAACTTGCATATGCAACATTGAATGTTACTCTACAATCATGTATCAAATTACCTAGGTCTAAATATTATGATTCCTCTTCTGAGTTTATCAATAATATTACCAACTCATTCACCATATATTGGCCAGATATATTGAAGCATTAAGATCAAGTAATTTGAATAATAAATGACTAAGTTTATTAAATATTCGTAAGATATGGGAATTAAGCACACATATTGAGTTCAAGTATTAACCCTAGAAAATAAGTTTAGCTCATGGCTACAAGAGAACAGCAGTAAAAATAAAAATAAAACATGATACAATCAATTGCAAACCGATGTAGACGTCGAATTACTCTTGATTGATGTTGCTCTAGATTCTCTTGATGCCGAAGAACACCTTGTATCTCTCTCTAAAGTTGCTTCAATTAAGCTCCTATTGCCCTCCAAGATTCGTGCTCTGTATTCTTGGTGCTCTTGGGTCATCTTGGATTAATTCTTGAAGGCTGGGAACGAGTGGCTTTTTATAGGGATTGATATGAGCTTGAAAATCTCAATTCTCGTCGGACTAGGACTCGCACTACCGCTGGCGTGCTATGTAGTTGTCGCTGGGGTGACACGTGAAAAAGACTTCACTGCTGGAGCGGTGGGATGATAGCGCTGGGGCACTGGAGTGTCGCTGGCGGGGTGACTCTTCGGCGTTGGGGCGCTAGACTCAAATTTTGAAAACTTTGCATTTTAGTCCCTGTTTCTGTTCCTTTTGCATTCTTTCTTTAAATTTTGTTCAAGTCCCTACAATTAAAAATAAAGCACATAAATAACCATCTATTCTCGTAAAATAATAAAATATCAATAATAAAAACATAAAAAAATATATGACAATTTTGCCCTTATCATCAACTCACACGGATAAGTTATATATCCAGATGCTCAGAGATTGTATCTTAGAAAGTCTTATGACCATAAGCAACAAACCCAAGAAAAGGTTTTCCCACAGGGTTAAATAATAGTATAAAGGTGTTTGCATATATTATTTATTAAGATACGTATCTGGAGATAAGGTTACGAATGAGCACATAGGGATTTGACGGTAGTGATCTATATCCTCGCTCTTTCAGGATATGATTGACAGAAGGATTATACGTATACTTTATGATCTCAACTTGTATGGTCAACATCATTGATTTGTAATATCCGTAACGTGTGCATGGAGCATCGTTCTCAGACTCACATAATAGTTCTGTTTGACAAATCGGGAGTGGACCTAGAGAGTTTCGTAATATGAAGTGTACTCATTGTGCACTGGAGCAGCGTATCGGATTGAATAGTTCGATCTTGAAAATTTCAGCAGATCGGACACTTACTCGGTCTCCCTCCGATCGTGCACGTGTCAAGACTTAAGAGTTAAGTACAACACTTAGTTAACAATTAGTTGTTGACCAATAGGATGTTGACACATGGCACATTGTGGCCAATTATTATTTGACTTAAAAATTATCAAAATGACCTTATTTGTTGGACAAATAATATCATTATTTTTTTTATTAAAATGTTTATTGAATAAAATAATAATAATAATAATATATGATATTATTATTATTTAAATTGAAATCAAATAATTCATTTTTATTTAAATTAGCATGTGTTTCTACCATGATTTAATATGATTCAATCATTTGCTTAATATTAATTAAATGATATAATAAGAATAAATGGGTGGTACTTGTAAATGGTAGGCCTTAACATGTTTCTTACTAATGAGAAAGTGTTTCTCATTTGACCTAGATTTAGGTCAAGTTCATTTAAATGATTTTGCATTTTGTTTTATTTTCATTTCATTTATTGTAAACAATAATAAACAAAACACTAATAGCAAACATTGATCAAGATAATGGAGGCCATTATCCAATTAAAATGGGACAAGTGTTGTCCATCAAAAGGGAAAAACAAAAACAACTTATTAAGAGCAATTGGTAGCTTATTTGAAGTTGTAAGATACAATTAAAGCATTTTGAGAGAGAAGTGTGAGAATTTGGCTAAATGTTTTTATTTTTTTTAGCAAAGATTTCATTTCATATCATTAATATGATTAAGATATTACGTCAAATACCTTCGATACACATATCAAAGGAATAACATGATAAGATAAATACATTTTGAGATCACTTGAATCAAGACTCTTGTAAAGAAGAGTAGCAACCATACCTTAAATGGGTAAGAACAAATACAAACCTTTCAAAAGAAAGGGAAACAAACCTTTCAAGAGAAAGGGATAACAGACCTTCTATTTACATAGGAGGGAGATACAGACCTCCTATGTGAACTTATTCACATAGGAGGGAGATACAGATCCCTTGAATAAGAGAAATTATTTTTACCTAAAATTAAAACTAGATTAACTAGGGAGAAGATTTTGCAAGCCCCAACAAAAACTTCACTCGGAGGTAAGCAGCAGCAGGTTCACCCCGTATTATTGGCAAGGCCATAGCAACAAAATACACCACCAAATAACTATCCTCCGCCCAATACAACTAGCCTCATATAGCAACATCCCAACCAAACGACAGTACATTACAAGGCAACACAATAAATACATTTCATATCTCATAAATAGATCATTGGTCTGCCACAACCCTGGTCGTTGATGGGGCATTTCCCAAACAGATCGGAGATGGGGAAAAGGGGGACACTGAAATGGCGGCCACTAGGTGCTCACTGCGATAGGGGGCAACGGTCACTAGAGAGACACTGGCAACACAAGGAAAGGTTAGCACCAGTTGAAGAACACGTCATTGAGCCAAGGGGGTTCACGGATGGCCATGAGCAGTGGCGCACAAAACGGAGCCCCGACAGCGATAGAGGAATAGCTAGAGACGCAGTATGCTGATGAAGAGGATGGGCGAGGTCAAGATATTTAGCTAGTCACTGGAACCAAAACGAGCCCACTTGAAAGATGAAGAGCGTCAGAGCGCTGTCTGACCGCCAGGAACGCCAGTAAAGGTCGGCTTTCCATGAGCGAACGGAGAAGGCAAAGGTGTTCGACGAGTAGCAGACACGCCGATGAAGCTGATTCGATAAGGCATGCTGGGTCCGTTGAGTCTGTTATAGGCTCAGCTATGTTCATTGAGCCATCGATGGTAGGCACAACACGATGTCAAGCAGCCAAGACAGTTGAACTCAGCCTTGCAGCAGGGCATCATAACAGTAAAGCCACGATCGGTCACCGAAATCAAATGGAGCCAATCGGAGATGAAGAGCTGGCAAAGACAAAGAAAAAAGAAAAATAAAAAAAGGAGAATGGCTGGAGCAAGTATGAGCTAAGGCTGGAGGATGGTTGTGTCTACTGGAGAAGGGGCCTATGCATTATGAAATTTTGCTCAGTGCCGATGCACTGGGAAATGTTGTTCTAGCACCACAGCGTTGGGTAGTAGGCGCTGTGGCGCTGAGGCCTTTAGGCCTTGGAGTTGCAGCGCCTGGTACTAGGTGCTATAGCGCCAGGCGGTGGGCTCCTCAACATACAGGTTCTGAAATTTACGCTGTAGCACCAGGAGCAAAGCCCGCAACTCTGGTGGCCTCTAGAGACTGGCGCCATAGCTGTAAGAACATGGCACTGTGACGCTGGAAGTGTAACCTTCAATGTTGCAGCACTGGATGTTGAGCGCCTGAAGCTAGGTGCTGTAGCGTTAGGATCTGTACCCCCTCCACCCCTGGTGCTGCCGCACAATGAACCTAGCACCGAGGTGCCGACAACACTCATTTTAATTATGTTTTAAATTGTTTAAAATATTGTTTTAATCATGTGGGTGTTTATAAGATACAATGATAAGAGTTATTAGGTTGTATTATAAATCGAGATCATTATTTTTTCTGTGTTGGTAAACAAAATGGGAGCCTTACTAGTGGGGATTAGTTGTGCGTACACGAAAAATAATATATGATTGAGAATTACCTCTTCATGAGATGGGGATTAAGTCTTTTTATTAATAAAAAAAGAGTAAAAATCTCTCTTAATCAAATTTAACAATATTATATTATAAGATAGTATTTTATTAATGATCCATCTTGTCAATACGGTGTTAGCTGGATCATATCGATCTTTTCCAAGATCGCTACAGTGTGAGGGAATTTGTTGGTGTGATTTAGACTATGCCGATCAAACATGAAATGAGGCAAATATATGCGAAAGTATTGCCTTAGATCGCTACAGTGTACAGGTAATTCCGATAACATATATTTGATCATTGACAAGTTAATCTAAAATACACTTACCCTAGATCGCTACAATGTGTGGATAAGGTGTATTTAGGATCAAGAGTAAAAGTTGCATGAGATACAATTGACAAAAGTTGTCTATCTGTTAAGTTTATAAAGGTCTAAATTGCTACAGTGTGCAGCCCGAATCAAATAGCAATGGGATCCACTTCCCACTGTATAGTTTAAAATAGTTTAAACTATCGTTATCCCATTTTGAGAGATTAGATGGATTATGTAAAATAGTGGGAAGGCATTTTTAAATTAAAAATTGTATAAATGTTATACTCATGTATAATATCGATTTAATAATATTTTTCGCTTTCATCTCCTAATATTATTTTATTTAACTTGTATAAGCTAGGATGTCATCCTCAAATCCCTTGGTGCAGATATTGGATGCACACCAACTCAAAGGCGCCGAGAATTTCTCTGGCTACTACATGAATCTCAGAATTGTTCTAGATTCAAAAAGATTGGGATATGTTATTCATCAGAAAATGCCCAGATGTATTTCTGAGGATGCCACCCAAGAAGAAAATGTGACATTTCAGAAATGGTTAGATGACGATTTAAAAGTTAAATCCTACATCCTTGCCTTCATGCCCACTGAGCTATAGAGGAAGCATGTCTGTATGTACAGTGCCAGCAGCATTATGCTCCATCTCAAGGAACTCTTTCGTGACTGTTGTGTATTTTGTATAACATAAACTAATGCAAGTATACGCTATCGTAACAAGTAATATATGATGAGTAGAGTATCGATCCCACGATGAATTATTATTACTACTTGCTAAGTACTAAAATTAAATCCTCTTACTCTTATTCAAGCTATTGGCAATTCAATAATTTTGATATCTAAACTAACTAAACAAAAGGAATAATTACAAGAATTGAGTAAAGAGAACAAATGTGATAGCACTAATACTCAAATGCTTAGGATTACAATAATCCCTCAATACTTCACTTTGATTCAATTACTCCTCTTAGAATTATCTATATGAATGTTAACCAAGAACTCTAATATCCTCACAAGCCTCTTCCGATGGTCAAGTGAGTATATCTCATTCAATCAATTATCAATATTCCTATGATAATCAAATTAAAATAAGATTCATTAAGTTCAAGTTTTCTAAATGGTCATATATGCCATATGAGTATATTCCTATCTCATATGGAATTCATGCTTTTACACAATGATCATGCATTAATCTATTCATAACCAACACAAAAATTCCTTTTCTAAGTTCATTAAGGTTCCCAAATCAATCTAATACATTGTCATGTAATTAAAAGCATTAAGTGTAGTAACCACTTATCTACAACCGGTAAGAATAAATATTTATATATATATATTATTTATATGTGGGTGATACTTGATTTATGTATTGTTATTAGTAGTGTTTGTATAGAGTAAGGATCTACTATTGGTATTGGATTTATTTGTAAGACTTTAAATTTATTTTAGGGACCAAATTGTAATACTTTGAAAGTTTTTGGGGCTAATTCATAAATACTAGAAATTAGCCTCTTAGTATAAAAATACACATTTGAAACCCTAATTCACTCATTTTGTACAAGCCACCTCTTTTAAAGTGAGAAAAAAAGAGAAAGAAATGGGAGAGAAAGAGAACAAGAAGAAGAAAAGAAGAAGTTGGAATTTAAGCTTTAAGAGGTATATTATAACCCTTTTTTAGTTTCTTGATGTTAATTTAGTTAATTCCTTTAAGTTTTGATTTTTGGAAATAAGTACAATTGCGGATTTGATGTGAATTTTGTAAGATATCGTGAGAATTGATGATGATTTATATAGATAGCTTGATATATCATGATAAATTGCAAAATTTCGTCTTGATAGTCTCTTGATCCAAAAAATTTATAAATTGTTATACTTTGATTCTGGTTTTGGATTTTGCGTATATGCAATTAGTCATGTCTAGAATCATTTGAGACTTTGAATTGATTGAAAATTCAAGAAATTGAATTTGTAGTGAATTTATCAAAATGACCTTGAAATTCTGGAAATTTCCTGTGTTAACAGTATAATACAGTGACAAATAATTTTTGATCTACTGAATGATCTTCAAAAATTACCAATATATGGAATGTGATAAGTTTATATGTCTAATATGATATAATTAGAATCAAGAATTTAGATCAATGTGGTTAAATTGTTATGATTTTCTAAAGAGTGTCAGCTCATTATAGTATTTGATTAACATATTTTTAAAGCTATAGAATAAAATAGTTTTCAAATACTTTTGGCAGTAATTGTGAAGTAAAATATTTATCATATATTGATATATATGTCAAGAGTAATTTTGTGGTAGTTTTATAATTTTTGAGTTAGTATATAATTTTATAAAATTGGGAGATTAAATACTGTTCGGTAAATATCTTGATCCTGTTAGGATAATAGTTTGGATTTGATGGTGTTTATAGAATGGATTGTATAAGAATTATGATATACTATTCATACATAAGAAGGATATATGAGTCAAGAATGATATATTCTAATTTTGGAGTAATTGAACCTCATTTGTATATAAGAAAATTTTGTTAAGTGTAAGTGGTCAGAATGACAAGTTTTGAGAAACCAAGTAATTAGACCAATTCGATGTGATAAGTGCAATATGTGTAATTTTGTAAGCTATTTAAATTATTTTGTATGAATTTTGAGGCTCATGAAAGGATTAATCTCTATTGATAGGTTAAGGAGATTTAAGCCTTGTAGCTGAAAGTGCTAAGAGGTAAGTATATTAGACTTTTACTGAAATCACAATAAGTATAGTAATTGTCTATGTATGATTTTGTAAATGTACTTAGAAATATGTTTATGTTATGCCAAAGTATACTTGATATGAAATGTGAAAGACATATGTTTATGAATGTGAGCATTGACATTGATCATGGACATACATGTGTTTATAAAAGTGAGCTTTCAAAATGAAGTGGAAAATGTCCATGAGATACGTTTTGTGTTTTAAGGATGCTTGAACTCACTGTTGACTTAGTAGGCATTTTATGTGATTTGTGGAGCCTTTATGTGTGGCCTTTCCTTCGGAATTGGTATATGTTATATGTTCTGTATGTAGGGAGGATCTTATTGGTACTTAAAGGAAGAGTGAGTCATCATATTCGTGTGGTGGCATATTTGTGCATGTGAGAGGACTCACCAATGATCAAGGTGAGGGTTTGGCTTTTACCTTTGGGCATAAGCATTATATATGTGTAATTTAAAATCACACTTGTACTATTTCTCTTATACGGTATATCACCTACGAGTGACATTTGGCTCATTATGTGATATGTGATATAGAAGTCCTACTAAGTAATAGTTAAGTGATAGTATTTCTATTATATATTTTGAAAGAATGTGTAAGCGCTTACCTGACATGTGATTTGATAAGATTATGGTTTTGATTTATCACAGCATATCATACATATGCATTGTGTACATATATGTATTTGTATTTGATATATGAAAAACTAGTATGCTTACTGCGTTTTATACTCATTATAATTTATGGTGATTTCAGGTAAATAAGATACATGTGTGCTTGGCGGATTTGGCAAGACTTCTGCTGTCCCTTGGGTTCCCTAAGTTGCTAGGTTGCTGAGTATTTCATTTGAGGACATGTGGTTTAAGATATTTGATTTGTCCCTATTGAATAAATACTTATGTATTATTTTTTTGAGTGTGGTTATGGGTTGATTTTAAGTAAGAATTTGCAATGAATATATTCTGGGTTTTCGATAACACAGTTGCTACTGGTGACGTAGTAGAGTGTTAATCTCTGAGAAAACTCTGTGTATCTTCGATTTACTAATTGCCCCAGTCATAATTTAATTGTTATAATTCTAAAAAATTAAAATGAATGTTTAAATATTGTCAATTAATGTTTATGTTTATATTTTAGGTTATGGGTTGATTTTAGTATTGAACTTACTAGCAACTTGCTAAGGATTCCTATGTTGAATTAAAGTTTAAAATTTTATGCAATATTATTTATGAGTGCACATTATTGAATGAATGTAAGTTATGTCGTATGTCAGATCTTTTGGGTCTGGGACGTGACAGCTTTTAGTGGTATTAGAGCTAAGATATGATTCTGTAGACTTTTAAGTGTCAAGTCAAGGGAACCGAGCATATGCCAAATCCTTACGATCGTATTTGTAACTTTGTTGTGTAAATATTTGACATCTTGTTTAAATTTTTATATGATTTTGTGAAGATGACACGTTATCTAAGAGCTGCTAAGATTATTAATATTATAGATAATGGTACTTTTGTGGATCTTAATGTTACCATCTATAATTTTTGTTTTTAATTGTGACTAATATGCTTAGCAAGAATGATGTCGAATATCTTATAATGATAATTTGTATGTCATAGAGCAAATTGAGATAATTTTCTCAATGTCAAAATATAGAAAAGTAGAGTATTGAAGACATCAATTGAAATAACTTTTATTGAAAAGGAAAACAACAACAACAACAATAGCAGCAACAAAAATACAATAGAGGCTACGGAGTGAGATTTAAGTCTATTTTGCGCTTCTTCTCACTGTCATGAGTAGACTAATTTAACTGATACAATGTTGAATTAGACAGAGGAATAAAAGACTGTAATTGATCAATCAGTTAATCAATAGTTGGAGCAAAAATAAGAATTCGTCGTGCTAGAAGTGGGATGAATTGTCTTCCTACTGCATAGTCAAGAAAAGATAACAACTCGTTATAAAAACCATTAACATTTAACAAACCAATGGGTTTTTGGTGGATTTGTAATTGTGCCCATAAGGAAATTTGAAAAATTTCCTCCAAGGTCCCAAAACCTCTTGGTAGAGCTATGAAGGCATCTGCATGCCTAAGCATTTAAGTCATTCGCTCATGCATAGATGAAACTTGTAACTCATCCCCAACTGTTTTTCCTACAATATTTTCAATAGCTAGAGGTTTTGGAATAATACCCAAAACTCGACTACCTTTATCGTGTGTAACTTTTGTCACAAACCCCATTAACCCACGATTACCTCATCTATATACTAAATGTATATTTCGCTCAACTAATACTTTACCAAGATTTTATGCAACTTTTACAAACTCTTCAGTATTTTCAGGGTTGGACCCACAAAAGACACAAATTTTTGTGAATCGACGAGCTGAGGTTTCCTCTATTGTTACACTCACCTTAATCTTTGAATATTTTCGAGTTTGTATAAGGATGCAAAAATAATGTATTTATAGAAGACAAAAAATGATGATAACAGCTGTGGAGCATATGTGTAAGCATGTTCAATTATATTTTTTTTTTCGGTTTTTGTGAGGCAAAAAGAAAATAATGGGTTTTATTTTATCATTTATAAGGGACAATAGACTGCAAAATTTTGAATAAATATTTTGTTGATATTTAAGTGTGATAAAGTTGTATCGAAAGCGTGATGGATTAGGTAAGATGATTAAGAAAGGTCAAATAAAGGCCCATTTTATGGACTTAGGGACCTTGCCATCTTGGCACTAATGGCCAATAATGCATTTATAACTTGAAGACTTTTTGGGCTAACATCTGGACTTTTGGACTTGAGGCCAAATTAACTTTATTAATTACAAGGATTTTTGTGGTCTTAACATGGATTATTTTGCCCGATAGATTAAAAGTAGATATGACATAAAGATAAAGCACACTTGACATAAAGATAAGCAAAAGCACTCATGTCATGATTAACTGCTAAATGATGAGTAGCTTGAATTATCACTATCACATCATTGGGTAAAGTCATTGAATTGGGCCCAAAAATTTCTTGTGTCTGGTGATGTGGTATCCATTAAGTTGGTTCTCATCAATGTAGTTGCTTCTCTTTGGACTTTGCTGTCAGTTGGATAAGGTTGGGAATCTTGGAATAAACTCAAGTTGGATTGGTGAGATGTTTCATCAATCTGCATACGTCACCTGGCACACTGGCTCGTGGAAAGTTGTCCAGGTTTAGAGGAGGTTCATTTGGATTTAGAAAGTAGTGGTGGTGTCTAAAGTAATCAGTCTCTCTTTGATGTGATAGAGAGGCACGGATCTGGTTTCTATGAAAAATAGAATTTGCATTATTCATTCTTTCAGAAAATTCTAGTGGCACATTCTCCCAAGGTACTTGGTCATAGAGAGAGATCCATATCGAAGGTGGAATAATTTGATTTTCTTCTGCCAAGACCTTTTCAAGTGCTCTGAGCTCCATTTTATGTTCTTCTTGGAATAGCTGCAAAATGTATGGGAAGGTGAAATAATCTTTAACAGTAGGATAGTAATGAATCTCATGGTTTGAGAATATCATTCATTTTCTTTAGAGTAATAGGACTGTTGATAAGCGTAAATTATATCTATTATTTTCACTCTCTTAACTTAATTAATTGCTCATTTTATTAAGAATATTATGCTTTTTATATGTTTAATTGCTATTTTACAGGTTTTGAGTCAATGGAGTAATTGTGAATGAAAATCTAAGAAAAACAAGACAAAACATAAAATGTTACAGTATATCGCTACAGTGCCCTTAAAATAGTAACGCGCGAACAGTGTTTCGTGAACAGTATCTCGCTACAGTGCTGTCGCCCCAACGATGAACAGTGATCGCGACAGCGGTGAACAGTGCAATTTTCCTAATCCTAAAAGAAATACAATTCTAATCAATTCTTATATAAAGGCCACTCGTTCCAGACCTAAAAGAAATACAACTTAGGGCTCTTAGAGCCACAACATATTGAAGAAGAACAATTTTTAGAGAGAGAAGCAAGGGCAATTCAAGGAAGCAAGAGATTATTGGCGAATCTTTGGCGTATCAACCAACTGTGAATTGACGTCTATATTGGTTTGCTTTTGGTTGTATCATATTTATTTTATTTTTCAGCCATAATTCTCTTATTATCATGAGCTAAATTTATTTTCTAGGATTATTACTTGAACTCAATACGTGAGCTTAATTGTTGGATCTTTTTAATATTTATTTGAACTCAATTCTTCATTATTCAAATTATTTGTTCTTAATGCTTCATTATATCTGATCAATATTGTGATTGTTTTAGTAATACTTTGATATTTAGACCTAGATAATTTGATGCATGATTGTAGAGTAACATTCAATGTTGCATATGCAAGTTTCGAATTAGGATAAGAATATACCTAATTGGCATGTATGGTCAATAAGACTTATTCTTAATGAATCTTTATTTATTACAAGTACCATAGAAATATATGTATTTGATAAATTAGGATATACTTGCATGACCTTGGAAGAGGCTTGTGAATACATTAGTGTCTTGACTAATAATAAGAATTGAGGGATATAAATATTAAAAAGATTAATCTTTAGAAACCATATTGAAGGATAGTAATTAACCCTAAGCTTTCTCTATATTGCTATTTTTTTATTTTATTTAAGTTGTATCATTTATTTTCTGTACTTTTATTTTATTCAAATTTATTACAAAATTAAGATTTTATTTTTCTGAATAATTATAAGAAAGATATAATTTTAGTACTTGGTAAAAAATAAAAATTATCTTTGTGGGTTCGACATCCGACTTTATAAGTTTCTTTATTACTTGTTACGATAGCGTATACTTGAGCTTAATTATAAAATATAGAAATATCGCATCAACTGTGTGCAGATGTCTGGGATTGACTGAACTGTTTACGTGCCTATACAACATATGTTGTAACTTGCTATTCCACCAAGATTTTGGATAAAATCATTGGAGGAAAATGCATACAGGATTTTCTTCATCATATTGCTGTATCCAGTCCAGAGTATTTTGTAATGGAAGCTCCATTACAATGATGTATAGATCCAACAGATACCAGAGTAAGTAAATGACGAATTTTGACCATTTTTGAAGATGAGTGATTCGATGGAGATGAAAAAATGGGTAATCCAGATTAAAAAGATGACCACTGATTACAGAGTAACCATGCTCTTGAACTGCTTCTATTGCATAATGCTGAATTAATTCTTTAGCTGTTGAGTGAAATGTTCTGGTTCGGATAAGCTTTGGGAGTTCAGGATGAGTAAAAGGTACCGGAAGAGTGACTGTGAAGTTACTCATCATGAATATGGTAAGATAGATGATTTTCTTTATTGCTAGAAAAGTGGTTGTGAGGTTTAGGCTATTTATAAATACTAAAATCATTATACATACTAAAATCAACACCAAATATGAAATTGAAGAGAAAATGAAATTTTCCTTGATGTAATAGTGATGTTCTTCCTCCAATATGCGAGATTTCTTCTTGTTGTTGTTGATTCTTACTTCCAAGACTCAAATGAAGTGTTAATTTCGTGCTCTTTACTGCCCAACCTCTTCTTGGCTCAATAATAGGCATTTGTATAGGTTTAGGATTTTACAAATAGGACAAAAAAGCCCTTAAAGAGTGCCTAGCATCCAGTGTCGTGGCATTCGGATTCAATGCCACGGCACTAGAGCTTCTGACTTGAATGCCCTGACCAATGCCCCGACGCTGCACTGTTTATGCACTATAGTAATATCACTGTTTACTTATACTGTTCATTGACACTATTCATGGCATTGTTTACATTTTGAGCATTTTAGTCCTTTTTCAGATTCTCATCTTAAATAGCTCCATTTGCATCCGGTTTCTGGTATTTTTGTACTGATAGTTCTTAAACCTATAAAATAACATTAATATGTATAAATAACTAAATTATTGGGATAAATTGAACAACCATCAAGTTTAAGAGGATAAAATATTTTATACAATTACGTTCTATCAGTGACTAACCCCAAGTTAAGAACTATAGGGTAACCAAAGTGCTGTTTTAGGCAAGGCTCCCTAAGGGCAGTCCAGTGAGTCCTCATGTTCTCAAAATGATAGGATTAATCAAGAGACTTGAGTCCATGGACATCTCTTTGAGCAATAACCTGGGGAACAGTTTGATTCTCCAATCGCTGCCTGGGTCATATACACAGTTCATCGTGAACTTTAATATACAAGGAATGACCCCTACTTATGTTGATCTTCATAACATACTGAAGATAGTGGATGAGGACATGCATAAAGGAAGCTCGGCCCTCCTTATTCATGGTGCTTCATCTTGGTCCCCAAGGGCTTCTAAGAAGTCTATAGGAAAGAAAAAAAGGAAGGTGAGGCAAACACTCGAGATGGGTCATCAGTGGCGATAGATATCCAAGCCACTGGAGAAACCGAAAGCAAAAGGGAAATGTTTTCATTGCGGTGAGGATTGGTACTAGAAACAGAACTGTCCTAAATACCTTGCCATTGTGAAGAATACCCCCTCAGGTATTATCTTTCCTATTATTGACATTTTTTTAGCATTTGATGCTAGTATTAGCTGGGTAATAGATACCGCAAGTCCTTCTCACATCTGTAATATATTGCAGGGTCTAAAGGAAATTAGACTGCTTCAGTCGAGAGAAATGCAGCTTCGAGTAGGAAATGGTGATCTTCTATAGGTCGAGGCTGTAGGACATTATGATTTGATTCTCCCTTGCAATAAAATTGTTATACTTCATAACTATTATTTTATGCCTGCAATGATCAGACAGATTATCTCTCTTTCTATACTTGATATTGAAAGGTATCATATGTATATTAAAAGCCGATCTTTATATTTATATGATATGTTTGATATTTTATTAGCTGAGTGTCAGTTAATTAATTGGCATTATGTTTTAGATACAATGAAAAATGTCATGAATGTACAAGGTAGCACTAGTAATAGTGTAAAAGCATTAAAAGATATCGAATTATAGCATATGAGATAATGTCATATAGGCGTAAAGCATTTAACCCGTTTGGTTAAAGATGGTCGAATACCTAATCTGACCATAGAACCTTACCCAGTTTGTGAATCTTGTATTCAAAAGAAAATGACTAAATCTCCACTCACTAGTGTTAGACATCGTGCCACTGATTTATTGAAACTAGTATATAGTGATGTATACGGTCTAATGAATCACGCTACAATTGGTGGATTTCGATACTTTGTTACCTTTATCAATGATTTGTCATGATACGGGTATGTGTTTCTTATGAAACACAATTCAAAAACCTTTGAAAAGTTCAAAGAGTTCAGACTTGAAGTAGAGAAATAAACTGAAATGTATCTCAAATATCTTCGATCAGATCAAGGCGGTGAATAGATGAGCAGTGAATTCTCTGATTATTTAAAGGAGAATAGGATTCTGGCTCAATATAGTCCTTCGGGTACTCCGTAACATAATTATGTGTCAGAAAGAAGGAATTGGACTTTATTGGATATAGTCCAATCGATGATGAGCTTTATCGATCTACCTGAATATCTTTGGGGTTATGCTCTGAAAACTAATGCTCATTTATTGAACAGAGTTCTATCTAAAGCTGTTCTAACCACTCCACATGAAATATTGAATGGAAAGAAACTAAGTCTTAAATATTTTAAGATTTAGGGCTGTCATGCTTACGTAAAAGTTATATAACATGATAAACTTACACCCAATGGGTATAAGTACCGGTTCGTTAAGTATCTCAAGAATTCAATGGGATACCAATTCTATGATCTCAATAAGCAAAGTGTGTTTGTTTCTCGATATGCCATTTTCCTTGAGAAAGAGTTTCTCATGGATCATAGAGGTTATAGAAAGATTGTGCTTGATGAAGCAAATCATAACGAACATGAACCCGAGATGGAACCTCTAAATCAATTGAGCGGAATACCTTTAACATACCCTCCATATAGGTCTAAAAGAATGTCCAAGCCACCTACTAGGTATGGTCAGATGGCTGAAAGTGCACTTGGAGTTTTCTTAGTAGAGAAAAATTATCCTTTAACCTATAAAGATGCGATGCTAGACATCGACTCGAGAAAGTGGCAAGAAGCCATGAAATCCAAAATTGACTCAATTCATTAGAATCACGTCTAAGACTTGGTTGAGCTTCCTGAAGAAATAGTTCCTATCAGTTGTAAATAGATTTACAAGCGGAAGCATAGGCCCAATGGAAAGGTAGAAACCTTCAAAGCCCGACTAGTTACAAAAGATTATTCTCAACGATCTGGCATCGATTATGAGGAAACCTTTGCACTAGTAGCGATGTTGAAGTCAGTACGAATTTTATTGGCTATTGCTGCATATTATAACTATGAGATATGGCAGATGGGTGTAAAGACAGCATTCTTAAATGGATATATTAAGGAAGAGATATACATGAAATAACCTGAAGGTTTTGCATCCAACCTATCCACGGGTCCAGTATGTAAACTAAAGAAGTCCATTTATGGGCTTAAGCAAGCTTCTCGGAGTTGGAACCTTCGTTTTGATGAGGTAATTAAAGGGTCTGGTTTCATAAAAAATGAGATGAACCATGTGTGTATAAAAAGTCAATGGGAGCATGATTATCTTCTTAATTCTCTTTGTGGATGACATACTGATCATTGGTAATGATATCGGTATGTTACAATCAGTCAAGAGTTAATTAAATCAAAACTTCTCCGTGAAAGACTTGGGAGAGGCTTCCTATAAACTGGGTATAAAACTTTATAGAGATAGAGCTAAGAAGCTGTTAGGACTCTCTCAATTATCATACATCGATAGTGTCCTTAAAAGGTACAATTTTACTAACTATAAGACAGCTAATATACCTTTCAGACATAGCATTCATCTTTCAAGGAGAATGTCTCCTCAAACGGAAGATGAAAGAGTTAGAATGTCTAAAATATCATATACATCAACTGTTGGTAGCCTGATGTATGGTATAATATGTACGAGACATGACATCAGTAATATGTACGAGACAACCATTAGATGATAGTCAAACATGTCCTTAAATACCTTAAGGGTACAAAGGACAAGTTTCTTATTTATGGAGAAAGTGATTTACAGATTAAGGTATACATAAATTTAGACTTTTAGTCTGATCCAGATGATAGAAAGTCTACATCTAGATATGTGTTTATCCTCAATAGTGCTGTAGTGAGTTGGAAGAGCACCAAATAGGGATCCACAGCTTATTCAACAACTGAAGTGGAATATATTGCAACCTCTAAGGCAGTAAAAGAAGCAGTATGGATATGCAAGTTTATCGCCAAGCTTGGGATTATTCCAAGTTAAATAAATCATATCCCTTTATTTTGTGACAACAACAGAGTCATTGCACAAGTAAAAGAGTCAAGAGCATACCAGAGATCTAAGCATGTAGAGAGAAAATACCACATTATTAGAAAATTCTTAGCTAAGAGAGATGTAATAATTTATATAGTTGACTCTGTAAATAATATAGAGGACCCACTGACTAAGGCCTTAACTCCAAAGGTGTTTGAGAAACACGTGGAGTCTATGGGTATAAGATACCATTATAAATGGCACTAGAGCAAATAGGAGTTTATTGGGATTTATGCTCACGTGCCATCCTATTGTAGTATGAATATTTTATTTTATAACATTTATACAGTACATTACATTACTTGTTAAATCGCTAATTACGATTATTAAATGGCTCAATGCTTGTGATGCTACAGATATTATATGATCTGAAGAAGTTCAAATTTGATCTAAAGAAGTTTAGATCAATGCTATGAATTAGCATTGCCAAAAAACTATAAGTGCTAAAGAGTTAGCATGCTATAATAATCAGTGAAGTCTAAAAGTTAGAACCTTGTCTATAATGGTATAAAGACCTGAGAGTACACTAATAATAACATAATTGCAAGAGTAACAATAGGTGCTAAGAAATGTTATTATGTAAGTCTATTCTTAAATTATGTGTTATTGGTCTTAATTCATTGATGCAGGATTATCGGTGGAATACTTTTTCATAGACCAGTGTATACTATTCCTAGATGGTCTAGATGGTTATTCTTAGCTGACTATGGGCTTATTGAAAGTTCATATAGCATACAAGTGTTTAGTAAGGACTGAATACTGAACAGAATCAACGAAGACCTCAATAGACATCTCATAAAGTCGTTAATAAAATGCCTTCTCGAGTTGAGTAGTATACGTGATCCTTTGAGCTGAGTACCACATTGGGCTTATAAGTGATCCATCATACTTTAATTTCACACATTTCACAGATCTTTCATAGTGTGACCGTTGGGTGTCGCCGGGTATGATCTGATGCTTATAAAGTCTAGTGTATACAGATATAGAATTTGTCAACTTACATGGATGAGTTATATATCTAGATGCTTAGAGACTGTATCTTAGAAAGTTTTATGGCCATAAGCAACAAACCCAGGAAAAGGGTTTCCCACATGGTTAAACAATAGTATAAAGGTGCTTGCATATATTGTTTATCAAGATACGTGTCTGGAGATAAGTTCATGGATGAGCACATAGGGATTTAACGGTAGTGATCTATATCCCCACTCTTCTAGGATATGATTGAGGAAAGGATTATAAGTATGCGCTATGACCTCAACTTGTATGATTTACTGCACTGATTTGTAATATCCGTGAAGTGTGCATGGGGCATCAATCTCAGACTCATAGAATAGTTCTATTTGATAAATTGGGAGTGCACCAAGAAAGTCCCGCAATATGAAGTGTACTCGTTGTGCACTGGGCAACATACCAGATTGAATAGTTCAATCTAGAAAATTTCAGCAGACAGAACACTTACTTTGGTCTCCCTCCGATCGTGCACGTGTCAAGACTTAAGAGTTAAGTACATCAATTAGTTAACAATTAGTTTTTGACCAATAGGATGTTGACACATGGCACATTGTGGGCTAATTATTGTTTGACTTAAAAATTACCAAAATGACCTTATTTGTTGGACAAATAATATCATTATTTTATTCATTAAAATGTTTATTGAATAAAATAATAATAATAATATATGATATTATTATTATTTAAATTGAAATCAAACAATTTATTTTTATTTAAAAAATGCATGTGTTTCTACCATGATTTAATATGATTAAATTATTTGTTTAATATTAATTAAATGATATATTAAGAATAAATTAGTGGCACTTGTAAATGGTAGGCCTTAACATGTTTCTTATTAATGAGAAAGTGTTTCTCATTTGACCTAGATTTAGGTCAAGTTCATTTAAATGATTTTTCATTTTGTTTTGTTTTCATTTCGTTTATTGTAAACAATAATAAACAAAACACTAATGGCAAACATTGACCAAGATAATAGAGGCCATCATCCAATTAAAATGGGACAAGTGTTGTCCATTGAGAGGGAAAAATAAAAACAACTTATTAAGAGCAATTGGTAGCTCATTTGAAGTTGTAAGATACAGTTAAGGCATTTGGAGAGAGAAGTGTGAGAATTTGGCTAAGTGTTGAGAGCACAAAATACAGTTCTTCCACTTTTCCTTCCATTTTTTGTCACCTATATTATAAGGTAGAAATAAGGATTTTAGGGTTAAATTCTTTATTGGAAAAACTGCTATTCTAGCTTCCTTAAGCTCACCGTGTTGAGGAACTAGAATTGTGAACGAGTTGCTTCAAAGCGGGCCCTCCAATTCGACCAAAAACCAAAGGCTTGTCAAAGTAATAAATTCTCAATCTTTATGTAGTTTATATTTATGAGATAACATATAAAATGTATTTGTGTTTATCATTAGAAAATTAGTATTCCGCTTATCCACTGTGCATATATATATGTGTATGTGATACATATGCATATTTGAATGATAGACACAAACCCATTTGCATGCACTATAGGTTTAAAATCACTCACACTATCAGCCTCCTAGCTCTATCTCTCTAAAGATTTATACCCAGTATACAGAAAGCCTTTCGCAAATCTTTCATGGAGAAGTTCTTACTCAGATAACTCTTAACTGACTATAACATACCAATATCATTTCTGATAATGAGTATGTCATCCATGTAAAGAGCAAGAAAGATAATTATGTTCCCAATGACCTTTCTGTACACATACATCCTCTTCGTTTTTTTTATAAAACCACATATTTTGATTACTTCATCAAAATGAAGATTCCAGCTTCGGAAAGTCTACTTAAGTCTATAAATAAACTTCTTCAGTCTTCGCACTAGATTATAAGTCAGACTAGATGTGAAATCTTCACACTGCTCCATAAATATCTCTTCATTAAGATATTCATTCAGAAAAAACCATCTTTACATCTATTTTCCAAGTTTCAAAATCATAATATGTTATAATAGCCAATAGAATTTGAATCTACTTTAACATGTCTACTGATGAAAAGGTTTCCTCATAATTAATCTCAAATCGTTGAGTATAACATTTTGCAACCAGCTTGAAGGTGTCTACCTTCCACCAGACCCACATTTCTACTTGTAAACCTATTTATAACTAATGGAAATAATTCCTTTCAGAAGCTTAACCAAGTCCCAGACTTGATTGTCATGTATAAAGTCAATTTCGAATTTCATGACTTCTTGCCATTTTCTTGAATCGATGTCCAACGCCGCATGTCTATAAGTCGAAAGATCCTTTCTTCAACTAAGAAAACCTCAAAGGCATCTTCAAGCATCATACCATACCTAACAGGTTGCCTTAAGATTTTTTTCGACCTACAAGGAGGGTGTATCAAAGGTATCTCACTTGATTGAGTTTAAGGTTCCATCATCAGTTTATAAACTTCTGGATTGACTTCATCAAGTTCAATCCTTCTATAATCCTCATAACCCATGAGAAACTATTTCCTTAGAAAAGTGGCATTACAAGTAACAAACACATTTCCTTTATTTGGATCATAGGTCTGATATCCTAAATAATGTTTAGATATCCAATGAACCAATACTTATACCTTTTGGGTGTAAGTTTATCATGTTGTGTAACTTTTAGATAATCAGAACAACTCTAAATCTTAACATACTTAAGATTCAATTTCCTCCTAATCCACATCTCATACGGAATAATAGGAATGGCCTTTGATAGAACCTTGTTCAATAAGTGAGTAGCGGTTTCTAAAGCATAACCTTATAGAAACTTTGGAAGGTCATAAAGCTTATCATTAATCGGACCATATTTCATAAAGTCTAATTCCTCCTCTCTAAAACATCATCGTTTTTAGGAGTACCTAGAGGGCTATATAGAGTGAGAATTCATTTATTCTTCAAATAATCTGTGAAGTTACTGTTCATATATTCACCACCTCGATCTGATCAAAAGCATTTAATATATAGACCGGTTTGTATCTCTACCTCTAATCAAAATTCACTAAACATTTCAAAGGTTTTCAACTTGTATACATCAAAAAGACATGTCCTTATCATGACAAATCATCTATAAATATGACAAAGTATCAAAACCTACCTATAATAATGTGATTCATTAGACCTCATTCATTATTATATATTAATTCTAATGAATCAGTGACACGGTATCCAACACCTACAAAAGAAAATTTGGTCATCTTCTTTTGAATATAAGATTCATAAATCGAATATAGTTCTATGGTAAGATTAGGTATCTAACCATCCTTAACCAGATGGGCTAAGCATCTCACACTAATATGAGCTAATCGTATATGCCATAATTTTGTATTATTCAAAATTTTCAAACTATTACCTGTATTCACCTAAGCATTCAGACATTTCTGTTGTATCTAAAATATAATGGCTATTCATAACTAATACTCAACTAATAAAACATTATCCGTATCACATAAGTACAAGGAATAATTCTAAATAGATAAATAATAATCTTTAGTGTCTAACATAAGATGGGATATAATTTGCCTGATAATGTTTGAAATAAAATAACACAACATAATAGTTCTACCACAAGGGAGAAATAGTTCAAAATGTCTAACAGCTTTGTCTTGTAGGAAATCTTTGTTTTCAATACGAAGTTGTGCTTCCCCACACTGTAACATTCTTACTTTTCTTAGACCTTATAACATATTGCTAATATGAGAAGGATATGCGGTATCTAATGCCCACCCTGTATTGACATTAAATGCTAATAAAATGTCAATGATAGACAAATATATACCTGATGGGTCCTTCTTGACTATGGTAATGTACCTCAGACAATTATGCTTCCAATATTTGTCCTCACCACAATGGAAACACTTTCCATTACCTTAGTTCTTCTCTTATGATTTGGATATATCAAATAATTCTTTCAGATAGAGAATAATACTACTTGCATTATTCATGTGCACATGCTCCCACTAAAGATCAGTAGATATCAAGGCCAAGATATATAATTTGACTTTCAAATTATCACATATCCATTCTCGGTAAGTTTAACCTCTTCAAAAGAGGCATTATCAGAAACACTTCTTATCATATTTTTATTAATGATATATCCAAGTTATTCTGAATTTAAAATAATTTTTAGATTCATAAATCAGTCATAATTATTTATTGGTATCCTATAGTTAGTGTGCATCTAATATGTGTACCTACGAATTACTCATACTCATCTTATCTTATCTTTATAAGACAAGAAATGAGATGTTTAACAGAACATTTCTTATCTTTAATTAATAATGCTTTAGATCATAGATATAACGAATATATGTTTTCAATCTAAAGACGTTCTTCTACTGCTTTACATATTCCCTTTAATCTCTCAAACCGAAAAATAAAAGTTTAAACACTTCAAACTTTATAGTGAAAAATAAACCCAATTAGCATTCTACTACGACTTCATGCTTTAGTAATATTGGTCTTTGTGAAACCTAAAAAGGTAGAAAATTATTGTCAATTACATCTTATGCAACTCTTACCACTAATCCTAAGTACAACTTATCCTCATACTTTAACAAAATTGGGTAAGTGTGTTCTAGATTAACTTTTCAATAATCAAATATAAGTTACTGATACTATCCTTACACTTTAGTAATATTGGGCAATATGTTCACTTATATTTGCTTCATCTCATTTTAATTGGTATAGCCCAAATCACATCAACTAATTTCTCACATTTTAGCAATATTGAAAAAGACCGAGGTGACCCATCTAATACCATATTGACACGATGGACCATGCATAACATTATTTCATAATGAAATACATTTTCAATCTAATTAAGAGATATTTTGAAGAAGAAAAACATTTATTCACATCTCATGAGAATTTGATTCATAATCACTAATTTTTTTTTATGTAAACACAATTAATTCCCACCAGTAAGGCTCTCATTATGGTTAATAGCACAAACAAATCATTTACGATTTATAAAGCAGTTATATAACTTAAAATTAAATGGAGTGAAAGCGTCAAACACACATCATTGCAGCGCTAAAGTTAGTACCTTCAACGTTGCGGCACCAAGGTGTTATTGCTACAATGCTATTTATACTTTGAGCATCCTAGCGCTACGCAGCTACCGTTGCAACTCTAATGTTGGAATATCTTAGTGCCAAACTATGCATTACGATAGCATTCATCTAATTCCTATGAATGCTACAATGAAATTTATTTATCACCCTAGCGCTCATTCGAACAGTGACCTGGTTCTGTACTTCTAACACTTGAAAATGTAATACCCATTGTTCTTAGGCATCTTAATCAACATAAAACAACTCTAATTACCTAGAACAACACATAAATATTCTATGATACCATTTGTTACAGTGCATCTAATGGGTGCATGCATATGAATGGTGTTTATTAAATTATTAAAATGCATGTCATACATATAATTACTCAACAAAATAGAAATCTAATTTTCTGTTCAACAAACACATACTTAATTGAAGTCTATTATAGTAAAACAATATGAAAACTTACCCCTTAAAGAATTTTGATGAAGAATCGAATCGAGAGTCTCACACTGAAATAGATTCGCGAGCAATTCTAATCTATAATAATTTGGTAGGATTGTGAATTTAAAATAGTAGCTTCTAATTCCAACAAGATCAAAATCGTACAACACTTGCTCTCAATCTCTCTCTATTTAGCCAACATATGAAAAATGGACTTACTTGAAATATTTTTATACTTTTATTTTTATATATGGCCAAATGAAGATCTCTTTGCAATATTTGCAAAGTTTCTTACACTTAGCCAATGAATGCTTGACATTTGTCCTTTATACATCCCATACATAAAGACAAGTGTCCATTTTATTTGCCACTTGTCACCCACTAAAACCATACATGTGCCATCTATCATACATATGGTCATGCATTATGCCACTTGTTATATTTCTATTAATTAATTATTTTAACTAATAAAATATATTTTTAACACTTAAACCTTGACAAGTATGCTTTCCGAGAGATCTTGAAATAAGTTCTACTTTCTGAAATTTTTCTAGATCGAATTGTTCAACCTAACCTGCTATTCTAGTGCTAAATAATTGCACTTCATATTATGAAACTCTCTAGGTTCACACTTATTTGTCTTACAAAATTCTTCTACAAGTCAATGAACAATACATCACACACATATTACAGATATTACAGATGACACGTTAAACCATACAAGTTGAGGTCAACTATATACGTATAATCCTTCTATCACCTATATTGAAAGAGTAGAGATATAGATCACCACAGCCAAATCTCTATGTACTTTATCGTGAACTTATTTTCAGATTTATATTTTCATAAATAATATCCATAAACTCCTTTGCGATATAGTTTAACTCTATAGAAAAGTTTTTTTTTTAGATTTATACTTGTGGCCACAAGACTTTCTAAAATACAATCTTTGAGCATCACGATATATAACTCACCTATATAAGTTGATGGTTCCATATCTATGTACACCGAACTTTATGAGTATCGGACTATACCTAAAGGTCAGATCATGAAATGTTTCTGATATGAATTGAATCAAAGTATGATAAATCACTCACAAGCCCATCATGACGCTCAGGTCAAAGAACTACAAATACTACTCAACTCGAGAAGACCTTTTGTTCAGTACCATGTCCTCACTGAATACGTGCATACCTATACTAACTTTTTCTAAACGGGTCTATTAAGACTAACCATTTAGATAATCCATAATATAGACCTACACAGATTCGGAAGGAATATCAATCGATCCATGTTGACAACTATAGATCATGAACAATATTTGCGAGAACATAGTACATAATGACATTTCTTAGCACTATTTATAACTCCTTGCAACTATGTTATTATTAATATATTCCTAGGTCTTTGTTCTTATTTTAAACAAAGTTCTAACTCCTTAGAATGCTAACTTTTAGAGTTAACCTAAACTTCTTTAGATCTATAATGTTTGAAAAGTAACAAACTTAGTACCATATAAATAATATTAACAATTTTATACAAAATGTTTATTGTATAAATATTAAATAATTAATATCTATAAAAAATTAGAATGACATGTAGGCACCAACTCTAACAGTTGTTGGGTATGTATATATGTCTTTGAAGCATGCTTGTGTTTCTAGTATTGTAAATGTTTTTCTCCATGATAATAATGGTAACCACTAGTATAGTTTCTTCTTTGGGTTTGTTGTGTATAATATATGTTAACTGTCCTTGTCTTTGGGTCAAAATGTTTGACCTCACCCTAAAAATATACTTAGTCTTCATTCTTAGTTATTTTACATATATATAATCAGATTGGATCTAATATAGAGAACCAAGTTATTATAGATATTAGGCCTAAGCTAAGTGATTTAGAGAAAGAGGAGATTCTTTTGATTCAAATGAACAACAGGTTTAACTAGTCTCAAGGAGACTCGACTTCTTAAAGGATGACATTAGATTTTGTCTGAGTATAATCCGAGGTCATTATGACAAGGTTAAGACCGAGGCGATAAAGAATGCCTCTATTAAAATTTATACAAAATTTTGTAGCACTTAATTACTTTTATCAATACTTACCATACGTTTAACCTGGACTTCTTAAAAATAACAATAGTCCAACTTTAGATTTCTTTACAAACTATGTTTTTACAATATGCAAAGCTTGAACTTCTTTACAATATTAGTTTTAACCAAAAGCATTCAGTAAAGTTTACTTTTTGAGAACTTGCATAGCCATAACTAAGACATAATCACTAAAATGCAATAATTTCGCTTCAAAATTTAACTTTGCTGGAGCCTATTTTTCTCAAAATTTAAGAATTATTTACATTCACTATAACCTTCAAAATGTAAAAGTATAGCACCTTAGAGGCAGAATTGGAAAGTCAACTTGCACAAGACTGGGACAATACAAAGAAATAACATAACTCATATCGATATAAAGTTAGAATGACTTTTGACATAAGGTGCTAAATTACTTCAAGAGAAATAGTGGGAATAAATCTCCACTACTTACTGTGCTTCTCTTGAAGAGAAGTTGTGGAGAAAAATGTACCTCCCTAGCTGGGCTTCTCTGGTGCTTTATCCCTACACACCAATATGTAGAGCCATTATTAAGACTACACAATAAAATGAATTAATTTCTTTTCAATATTTAACCTTTGCCTAAACCCATTTTTCTCAAAATTTAAAAAATTTATACACTTAATCACTTTAGTCAATACTTACCATTAAAACTAACATACATCTGTCCCTCTTTCTAAATCATTTTTCATGTAATTTTGTTCTTATCACAGGTTATATAAAAAAAAAAAATTAACTTACAATATCTTTCACTCTTTCCAAATCATTTTTCGTATAATTTTATTCTCACTAGTTAAGAGGAAGCACACTATAACTATTTTTTTATTTTCAAAAATTATTCTTTTTAATAATTTTATTAATTAACAAAATTAGTGATTTTTCTCTAGACATCAATAATTTTCTAAAGTTATTATTTTTATAAAAAAAATTTAACATAAATTGAACCCCTCAAAAAATTGAAAAAGAAAGTGCATTTTATGTTGGATAATTTTGGGTTTAGGTGGGTTTAAAATCAAACCGACCTAAAATTGAATGAATATGTTCTCAACAATTTTAAAAATTAGAATTGAATGAATTAGCTCGGTTTGATTTAGTTTAATTTTTAATTATTTTAAATTTATTTTAAGCTATTTTTTGAGTTGAACAAAACTAAATCGAAGTGAATAAAAACTTAATCAATCGATTGTAAATAAATAAAACTGACCCATGAACCAAATTATTCATTTTAGTTTGGTCTAGATTTTTTTTATTATTCCTAATAGACATTGAATCACAAGTGCAAATACAATCATTTTTGTTAGTTTTGATTATATATATATACATATATGAATATTTATTTTTATGATATATAATAGTTTATTGTGTATTATATTCTTTTTACTCAATAAATTTTCTTTAGCTTAAGCAAAACAAAAAAAAAAAAAACAAAAAACCTTAGAAGCAACAATCAAATTTGCCCAAATTTCCGTTCTAAGGTATATAATTTGTAAATATTAAATGTCGAAATAAATATTTAATATTAATGTCTACTAGGAATAATAAAAAAAACCTTAGAAGCAACAATCAAATTTATAAAAGAAAATAAAAAATATATAATTTGTTTTTTGTTCTTACACAAGCTCCGGTTTATGGGGCCCAGATGACACGCCTGTTCCTATTTGGAGAAAAAAAACAAAATAAATAAATAAATAAAAATATAAAATCTCAGATCAGAGAAACAGAGAAAGAAAAATAGAGAGAAAAGCGAGAAACCCTAAATCCGTCGAGTCGCGAGGCAGAGAGAGAGGAGAAAGGTTCTTCTGATTTTGAATTTGATCTTGAAATTGGAGGTAAATAGAGAGAGCAGGCAGGGGTAAATATGGGAAAGAAGAAGAAGAGAGTGTCGTCGAAGGTGTGGTGCTATTACTGCGACAGGGAATTCGACGACGAGAAGATTCTAGTACAGCACCAGAAAGCCAAGCACTTCAAGTGCCACGTGTGCCACAAGAAGCTCTCTACCGCCGGCGGCATGGCCATTCACGTCCTCCAGGTTCACAAAGAGGCCGTCAGCAAGTAATTAAAATAATATCTAAAATTTCCTCTCTTTTTATTTATTATTATTATTTATTAATTTTAATTTCAGCTTAATCATTTAGATGCTTATGTTTTTTATTTCTACTTGATTAATTAGCGTGTATTCTCCATTATGAAGTGAATGGCAAAATTGTTTGGTTTAGTGGATAAATAAAAAGAGAAAAAAAGCCAAAGCACATAAAGTATTTTCTGGAAGCTAAAGCAATTTTTTTTGCAGATATTTTACTGATTGCATTGGATTGATAATTAATGTGACAGAGTTCCCAATGCGAAACCGGGGCGAGAGTCGACTGATATTGAAATATATGGAATGCAAGGAATACCGCCTGATATTTTAGCTGCTCACTATGGAGAAGAAGGTGAGGAGCTTTGCACGTGTGTTAGTTGTCCAGTTCATTAATTTCTTAGATTTGTGACCGCTCTTTTTCAATCATCGTAATTATATTTTTATTCGTTAGAGATTTATGGTGGCTGGAATCTGGAATCTGTGACTCAATTATATGGCACATGAATATTGAAGTTTTGTATGGTATTTTAGTCATCAAAATAGATCCTTTGATCTTGAATATCTACAGTGGCTGGAGTTAGAATTGACTAATAATTTATCTATATTTCAGATTTAGCTTAGTTTTGGTGAAAGAAAATTTGCTAAGCTTTTGAATTTGTAGTCTTTTAAAGTTATTTAGGTGCTTTGATATTTATCCTATACCTTCGGTGGAATTCACCTTCACAATAACAAGGTCTGTGTCATACTTTGATTGTTGCACATAACTTGCTGAACTGCCATAGGGGTTTACCTCCATGCAAACAGCATTTAGCCAATGCCCATAGCAATCATTCTTTTGTTACATACTTCCCATGTAGACTGAGGGATGGTTGAAATAACCTCATACTTTGAAGTAGCCGACCTGAAATACTTGTGATATAGGTGGCTAGTTTTACTTTTGCTTCTGCTTCATTTTTTAAGTTTACCCATATAGTAGTGCCCTTGGATATAATCACTAACTACAAACCCCTAATACTTAATGGCTGCAACATGTTTTGTGAAGAATACATAATAGAATGTGCTGGCCTTTGTGGTTGTCTTTTCTGCCTGACCACTACTATGAAATTTATTCTTGGAATTAATGCTTTGTTATGAATTCAAAGTTAGCAAGAGGGGGGAAAAATATTGTAGATAACAGTTGATCGTAGCTCTCTCCACGTGCTTGGATTTTTGTGTGAATAACTTGAGTTTGGTTTGCTGTTTTATGTCATGTTGAGGTGCCAATTTTTCGTAATTGATTTTGTTTCTCTTTCTTTATCTACACTGCACAAGCCCTTTTTTATTGTTAACTCTTTTTGGTGTAGGTTATTTCAATTCCTTCTCTCCTTTCATATTTACACATCTTTGATGCTAGATACCAAGCAAGCTAAAATTCTTTCTAGAGTTTACGTCTCTACTGTCAATTCAATAAGCAATAGTATATTGAAAGTGGTGGGGATGTATGTGTTTGATGTTCTTAGTGTGATTCATTGATGTTCTTACTGCTTTTTATGGTGTAATGGTGGGTAATAATTCCACTATATAGAAGTTTGTAGATGTTGCTCATGCATAGTTAGAGGTTTAAATAAAAGCTTCACTTTCTAACAATTGTTAAGTTTCTTGCAGAAGAGGAGGTAACAACCAAAGCAGCCAAAGTGGATACACCTTACACTCAGCTGGTGGGTGGTATGGGGCCCGGAAAATTGGGTGTTGGCTATCCTTCTCAAGCAACTTTAGGTGCAATGCAGCCAATGTATGTTTATTATTAGATTTCTTCTTTCCCTCTTTTCTCCCATACATTCTTGCTCACAGACATACACCTACACACTGCAGTATCGTTGCTGGCAGACATATGCCTCCTGGTGGTAAAAGGAACATTTTTTTTCTTCTTCTGTACATCCTTGTTCACACAGTGAATTTATGTTTCCAAACCAGCTCATTATCTGACAGATTAAGCCTAGTGTCCAATCTCACCAGATTATGGTCCTGGAATTAAGTGTTTCTATGCATGCATGTAGGACATGAATATAAAACTCCATTGATTCTTTTGGGGGAGTGGACTCTTGATGGTAGCAACTAATGCTGCTAATCAAATCTTTGATTTGAATGCAACAATAAATTGGATAATTTGTGAATCAGCCATTTTCACCATCAATTATAGGGAATCATATTTTCTTTTTCCTTAGAATTATTTGAAGTTGCAAGGAAACAAGAATATTCCATTTGCTCATTTTGTGTCCAAAAGAAACAATAAATTATCTTAATTGACATTTTCTGTTGATTGTCCTTGGGCTACATTTACAGTTCTGCAGTACCCGTGCCTCTTGCTGGTTGGCCAGTGCCTCCTCGCCCGCAGCCTTGGTATCCACAACATTTGGCAGTTTCAATTCCTCCACCTGCTCCAGTGGGTTATCCTCAACAGCCTTTGTTTCCCGTGCAAAATGTAAGGCCTCCTCTGGCGTCAACTACATCATCCTTGCTTCAACCTCCACAAGTAGTTCCTCCTGGAATACCGTTGTCTACACCACCTGTTCCTGTATCTCAACCGTTGTTTCCCGTTGTTAATAACAATATACCTACTCATAGTTCACCATTTTCGGCCCCAACTCCATCAACAAGTATTCCAGCTAGCTCTTCAGCAGAAATTAAAGGTTCAGCTGATGCCCATTCAAGTGCTAACACATCTATCACCAACACCTACCATGTCCCAAGCATGCAAGGTTTGATTATTCTCTCTCCACGTGTGTGCGCACACATCATGCATTTCAAATTCGAGTTTACGCTTCCTCTAGTTGTGGTTAGAAGAAATAGTTTCTGTATCAACTAGTATTTAAGGGGTAGTTTACTAGTTGTGTACTTATTGCTTTGCTGTGTAGGTTTGTTGGTGTTGTCTTAAGTCTAGAATTTTGTAGTAGGATTAACAATTGAAAATTTTATCTCCCATCCCAAATTTGTGGTAATTAAATTGATGTCTTCTGGTTGTTGTGAGATTGTCATCTTGCAGGTGGGACATTAACCAATTCACATTCGTATGCCTCTGGACCAAATACTGGTGGTCCTTCAATTGGACCACCCCCTGTAATTGCAAATAAAGCTCCCACAACCCAGCCAGCCGTTAGTGAGGTCTATTTAGTTTGGGAGGATGAAGCACTGTCCATGGTTAGTATTATTAAATGCAATTTAAGGGTGGTTGTCTCTTTTATTACTTCTAGACTTGTTAATTCTGCTAATATTTGAAATTTATACAGGAGGAGAGAAGAATGACCTCAGTGAAGTATCAGGTGCATGATGAAACTAGCCAGGTAAGTTATGACTACCTCTTTAATATACGGAGTCAGTTTATACATCTAACCGGATGGGTAGGCTTTATGTTTCATGTTTTCAGATACAGTTGTTTACGCTTTGTTACCTTTTTAGAGAGGTATTTTCTATACGAACCAATTTTTCTGTTTTTTCCTCACAAAAATGAAAACAATCCACTAAGAAGTATTTGAGCTTTTCGTTCAATTATCTTTTTGCTCCAATTATTGGATGATGGGCATGTTGTTTATTTTAAACTGCTATTTCTCCGGTTTGCACGCACTGCCTCCACCTATTGTGGGCGTCAAAAGATTCAAGTAGGTATTTACATTATTTTTGCTGGTACTTAGTAATTATTATTTTGGCAAGCTTGCTGGAAACAAGTAGAGGATTCTTCAATTTAACGTCATACTCAGTTAAAAAAACTAAAGTGTATGTATTTGTCTTCCTAAAATTTGGATTAATTTTTTTATTCATTCTCCCTGTACTTGTTTCCTAAGTGGTGGGGGTTTGGATGGAACAAGCTCAAATCCCACAGATTTTTCCATTCATAGCGTTACAATTTATTTTAATGATCGAACAGTGAATTCAGACTTTTGGCCCAGGTCAGCTTCTTTTGCAAAGTTTGGCATCTTTTGCATAGGAGCTATTTTCAATATATGTGGTTTCTCCAAATGAAAGTAGCCACAGTTCTTTGATCATAGTATTATTCATGTTTGTTTTTCAGATGAGCTCAATCGATGCAGCCATAGACAAGAGGATATCACAAAGCAGGCTTGTTGGTCGTATGGCATTTTAGATCGACTGGACCCAATGAACCTGTCGCCAGATTTGGTTTGTAGATGAATAACTTTCAATCATCATTGTGGAATATTAAGTTGCTAAGAGGCCTCACTCAGTTTTAATCATCATTAATTTCTTTAGGTTTGTTGTATTCTTTGCAATAAGGTGAGGTAGAGGAAACCATTTTCTTATTAATCATGTTCTGAAGGTGTGGAAATTTTTATTTATAATTTTTACTTCTGTTAATTTGTTTATTGCTGGATTCATTGTAAACCACTTGGAATATAATTTTGGTTCTATTTTCTCATTTGGCACTGGACCTTATGTTTTTATAATTTATACTTTCTTAACACCTTTGATTCAGCCTCTATTGATTTAGTGAGAGACATTGTTCAACTTGTGAAGTGTATTCGCATATGGAATGGGATCATGCAACATATTGAGTATCGTGAGTCAAATTGTCAGTTAAACTTATTTATGGTATCAATGTTATATTTATTTAAAAACTGAATAAATTTGCAATTAAAGAAATGGCTTGGAAATTTTGAGGGTTTGTCTGACGTAAAATTGCTGTGGCTTTGAAGTTACAGTTGGTTTAAGACATTTAAATTTTAAGAAAGTTTTTGAAAATGGCGTTTTGTTAGTGAGTATTCTCTTTTAGTCATACGAAAAAGTTTAATCTTTTATAGTTGAAAAAGTTAAATGTAGACTTTTATATTTAATCTTGTATTTTTTTCTTCTTTCATATAAGTTGTTTAAATTTGTAAAAATGAATAGATTTAATTTTAAAAAATAGATAAATTTGTGAAAATTAAGTAGGAAAATATAGCAAAAATGCTGTTTTGGATAATGCCAACAAATTCTTGTTAACAAAGTTAAGAAGTGTTCTTGCCGCAAAAAAATCCAGTTTACTTGATAATGCCAACAAATTATCATCTTTACGCCAAACTGACTGAACAATCTCTTGATAGTCATTATCCCAAATTTACGAAGGCTCAAACTGAAAATGACTCTTCCTCGTCGACTTATGCGAGAAGATCACCTTAAATGTCAAAATAACATGTATTGCATGGTGATCAGAAGAAAAGAAATCCCGATTGAAAACCTTAACTTCTAGAAAAAAAAAAAAAAAAAAACTACTGGCAAAAGCTCAGTCCAATCGTTCTAAAATTATTCCCCTTACTTTAGGCCATTTCCAAGTGAAACGTCATCCAACAAATCCCAAGTCCACAAGCTTTAACTCACAAATGACATCTTGAAAATCCTCCATAGAAGACCGACTAGAAATATTACCTCCCTTTTTATCTTACGAGACAATCTCATTATCTTCCAGGCTAAGGAAAGATAAAGAAGAACACTGTGGTACGCAGTAGCTTTTAGTTAAGATGTCTCTCATGTTGTATAAGGCTCCCATAAAAACCAACACTCCTCCAAACATTTCTAAAAAAATCACCAACCTGGACGTTAAAATGATACCTTGAAAAACCTAAAATTTAGATATCCAAAACATCCTTCTAGAGCGAAAAGACCCCCACACTATCTATATGAAATGGAGAATTGGAAATTGAGACCCTCTTTTATTCTCTCTGCTCTTTTACAAAATAGTTTGTTTCGAGGATGAAAACTAAAATAGGAGAACATTCAAAAAGGAGTTTTACGTAATTCCCACAAGGATTCTCCAAATCCCGGCATTTCAATGAAGGACACTTATAGTGCCTGATGAGACTGCTCCGGAAGTTTTGCCTGAAAAGGAGCCAAGTTAGCACTCGAATATATTTCTTTTGAAGGGGATAAATCCTCTAAACAATCCATCTTACCCTTTTTTTAATTCTTTTGCCCAAAAGGCATTGCCTGTTTGTGCAACTCCTTTGTATTTGTAAGATTTCGTGTAGTTCTTCTAGATGGATTATCTTTGACTACTTAATTTTGAGGAGCAACCCTAGTAAACAAAGAGTTCTTCTGTGGCTGAATTGGAAACAATGGAAGAAAGTAAATTATCCATCTTATTTGATAGTCCCATCGAAATAAATAGGCTCATCTAAATAATTAGGCTTCACTAGAAAATTTTCGTTGAAGATTTAGTGTTTCAATAATTTTATTTGAACAAGAATTAAGATGAATATTAAAGAGGAGAGTCATAAAAAGTTTATAACATATGGAATATATATAGAGAAGTCTAGAATGTGTGAGACATATATAAAGAAGTCTAAGACGTATAGGACATGAAGAGGAAAGCGAAACGGAACTTTAAGACGCGAAGGAAGCGAAGAAAAAGAACAAAGGAAGTGCCAAGTGTCACGCCCCAAATATTCTCAAGCAATTACTCGAGTATTTGGCGCGCGACAAGGCCACCAAGAGGGGTTTTGGCCCATGATGTATTACATGGGTTGAAGATTCTAGAAGGCCCAATGGATTTGGGTTAAAGCCACTTGCATGTGGTAGGTGGGGGAGTTTTCTAGAAAAGGCATATTCCTTTGGATATACTTTTGGTAGTTGGCATCTTTGGAATATTCCTTAGCATATTCCCCATTTAGATTTGGACCATTGGATTAGAGTTAATCCTAGCCGTCCATTGTATATAGCTTTAGCTATAAATAGGTGGAGTTCTCATTTGAGAAACAATCCTCCAAATTGTAGAAATACTCTTAGTTTGTAAGTGTATAGCTTTGTAATCTCTCTTTAGTAATAAAATACGAGAGCATTCTCTCAAACACTTGGTGTGCTTCTTCTTCATCTCTTTCTTTGGTTAATTGGGGTCTTGTAGGCTGCTTAGCACTAGCAAGTGTCTAAGGCCGCACGGTTTCGAGAAATCGGGTCGTGACAAGTGGTATCAGAGCGGGTTCAAAGAAGATGGTGAAGGGAGTTGCTGGAACATCGGGGATTACTGAAGGGAAGGATAGAGACCCCAAAGCTAGGAGACATGGGAGTATTTCGCCAGAAAAGTTCGTTGATCCGAACCATGATCTAGGGGACATGGTTATGAAGCTCGGTGGTGCTGTGAGCAAGGCGACGGACCGCCTTGGGGAGTTGGAGGAGCAAGTCCAGAATGTCGAGGTAGGCCTCGATACTCAAGGTGATGAGCTGCGCTCCCTCATCGAAAGCTCCATTGACGAGCATGCTGTCAAGCAACGGGACTGGATCAAGGCTTTTCAGGAGAGGGTTTACAACACCATGGACAAAGTTCAAGCCCAAGTAGAAGAGCTACGAAAGGGGTTTGAAGGTGTCAAGGAGGATGTGGTGTTGTGCAAGCGAGCGGTCGCTAACGGCGTAGCTACTCAAACTGCGGTGGCTGCACCAAGGGTAGAAGCCCCTAAACCGAAGGAGTTTAGCGGCAGACGGGATGCCAAGGAGCTTGACAACTTCTTTTGGCAAATGGAGAGGTATTTCGGCGCTATGGGCGTGCGGGACGAACACAAGGTAAGTACCGCAACTTTATACCTTTCCGATCATGCAATTCTGTGGTGGCGTAGGAAAAGCGAGGAGATTCGCAAGGGTACCTGCACCATAGACACATGGGAAGAATTGCAACGGGAGTTAAAACGCCAATTCTATCCGGAGAATGTGGCGCACGACGCTCGCAAGCGGTTGAAGGAGTTGAAACAAACGAAGTCCATTGGGGAGTACGTAGAGGAGTACTCTTTGCTGATGCTGCAAATCCGCAACATGGCCGAGGAGGACTTGTTGTTCAATTTCCTGGACGGTTTACAATCCTGGGCAGCCAATGAGTTGAAGCGGCGTGGAGTGCAGAATATATCCGACGCCCTTACAATGGCGGAGACGCTAATGGATTACCGCAAGGGGGATTCGGGAAAGTCCAGAAATTCTAAACCCAATCACAGTAAGGGTGAGGAAGCCAAGGAGTTTCAGCCTCCGGAGAGCAAGGAGGAGAAAGGCAAACCGCCCAAGTGGAAGGAACAGAAACGCAACGGCCATAGAGGTAATGGTCCAAAGTCTAACTGTTTTCTCTGCGATGGGGATCATTGGGTGAAGGACTGTCCGAAGAAAAAGGCTTTCAATGCAATGTACGAGGCACAATACGGGGACGGACAGAGCCGTATGGGTTATATGCAGCTGGTCAATTCCCTCAAAGCCAAGCGGCGTGCCGATGCGCCAACGGGGACGGCGCTCATGTACATTGAAGCCTATGTCAATTGCATCAAGACTCAAGTGTTAGTTGATATGGGGGCTACGCACAACTTCATTAGGCGTGCGGAAGCGGAACGCTTGGGCCTTTATGTAGAGAAAGGAGAGGGATACCTCAAGTCCGTGAATGCAAGAGCCAAGCCGCTGGATGGAGCAGTTCGTGGAGCTGAAATTCACATTGGCAAATGGCACGGTGAGGTAAATTTCTCGGTAGCACCTCTCGATGATTTTGATGTGGTGCTAGGTATGGAGTTCTTACGGCAGTACAATGTGGTGTTACTTCCTCAACACAACTATATGTGTATTTTGGAAGGAGGGCCTCGAATGATACCGACGGTAGACATGCCCAAGGGTGGGCGATCCAAGCCAAACGCCAAGGTCCTTTCCGCAATGCAACTAAGGGTAGATGCTGGGCGCAAAGGAGGGTTACATTCAGCCTCAACAACGGGGGTGGATGATGCGGCAAATGGGGGCAAGGATGAAATACCGAAGGTTGTTGCAGAAGTGCTCGGGGAGCACAATGGGGTCAAGCCTACTGCCATACCGGAAGAACCGCCTTCAAGAGATGTAATTGAGGGCAAGTTGGAGCTTGAGATTACGCTTCCAACTATGGGGTCGACGCCTCCATCGGAGATGGGAGAGTTGCAGGGGCAGCTCGAGGAGTTGTTGGATGCGGGTGTCATCCAAAAGTCCAAGGTGTCACATGATGTGCAGTTTCAGCACAAGGAGTGGGGCGAAGACAAGCAGCGGCGTGTCAAGCACAGTGCGGGGGACTTGGTGATGGAGACGATACTTCCACTACAATGCAAGTCAGCACGCCCACTTCACAAGGGCCTTGATCGTGGGGACGAGGGGCCAAGGTTGATTGCCAAGAGAGTTGGCAACGTCTCGCATAAGGTGGAGTTACCTTTGAGACAGCGGCAGTGGCGACATCAGGTGCATTCCACAAGCTGTTGGCAGCAGTACCGTGGAGGTACGGGAGGTGCAGAATTTGAGCCACACAACCGGGAACCTTTGCGGATTTCCACATGCCATGACAAAGGGGAGCAACTCAGGGTGAGGCTTGAGTACTTTGTCGAGTGGAAAGGGTTCCCGGATGGGAGAGCACGCTTGGGACACGAGAGCGCACAGCCAGAGTTTGCAGAACGCGGTGCGCAAGTTCCAGCGAAGACGCGACGAGGGCGTCGCGTGAATTTGGTGGGGGAGAATGTCACGCCCCAAATATTCTCAAGCAATTACTCGAGTATTTGGCGCGCAACAAGGCCACCAAGAGGGGTTTTGGCCCATGATGTATTACATGGGTTGAAGATTCTAGAAGGCCCAATGGATTTGGGTTAAAGCCACTTGCATGTGGTAGGTGGGGGAGTTTTCTAGAAAAGGCATATTCCTTTGGATATACTTTTAGTAGTTGGCATCTTTGGAATATTCCTTAGCATATTCCCCACTTTAGATTTGGACCATTGGATTAGAGTTAATCCTAGCCGTCCATTGTATATAGCTTTAGCTATAAATAGGTGGAGTTCTCATTTGAGAAACAATCCTCCAAATTGTAGAAATACTCTTAGTTTGTAAGTGTATAGCTTTGTAATCTCTCTTTAGTAATAAAATACGAGAGCATTCTCTCAAACACTTGGTGTGCTTCTTCTTCATCTCTTTCTTTGGTTAATTGGGGTCTTGTAGGCTGCTTAGCACTAGCAAGTGTCTAAGGCCGCACGGTTTCGAGAAATCGGGTCGTGACACAAGGCTGAGCGCCACGGCACCGGGAGCAATGAAACTCAGTGCCGTAGCGCCAGAGCCGGAAAATTTTCGTTTTTGATCAGGATTTTGAGTTTTAGGAAGTTTAGGACTTCCAAAACAAATGGACTCTTACTCCAACAAGGAATAAGGTTAGTAGGCACGAAATAACCCCTATACAAACACTTGTAAACCCTTTTAGTTGAGATTAAGTATTAAGAGAGACTTTTAGAGAAGGGAATAACTGGGTAGACACTAAGTGCTTGTGTGCACTAGGGTAAAACCGTCGTTTGGGTGTTCATTGTTTGTGGTAGAGTAACGATACACTAAACATTAAGTCCTTTTGAGGTTTCTTCATTAGGTTTTCCTTGTAAAATCTTACTGGGAGTTAATAAGAAATGTTAGAATCCTTGGATCTACTATAGACGTAGGCAATTAGCTGAACCACATAAGATTGTGTTGTGCTCTTTTATATTTAGCTTTGAATTCTTGCTATTTTGCTTGATATACAGATTATTCTGCTGTGCATAGAGGTTAGGGTTCAAGGTTGAACTTGGAGTTCTTCGCTTTAACCTAATCTCAAGAGGGAAAATGGCGATTCCTCCTTTAACAAACTAGTATCAGAGCTAAAGGTTAGACAATACACACTTGGGGTATTTAAACTATAGATACAATCAAGCAAGAAATAGAGAAGTTCAATGGGATGAATGACTTCAATCTTTAGAGGAAGAATGTTAGGGCTATACTAGTGAAAGAATGGCTAGACTTAACCTTGGAGGAAGCCAGCTCCTTAACTAGAGAATGGACGACAACCTCAAAGTCAGGGTAGAAAGATTAGGACACGATTTAGAAAAAGGGTCATGGCATTATAATATTAGCATTGAGCAACGAAGTATTAAGGGAAGTTGGTGGTGAAGATACCGTTTTAGAGCTATGAAAGAGACTTGAGGCATTCTACATGAAGAAGTCTATTGCAAATAGACTTCTTGTGAAGAAGAAACTACATCAGCTAACAATACACGATGGATCTTTATTAAGAGCTCACATTGACGAGTTCAACAAGATCATCATAAGCCTTAAGCAATTGGGCATCAAGACTGAGGATGAAGACAAGACCATAATCATGTTAAGTTCATTGTCGAAGAGCTATGAGAGCTTTGTAGATACGCTGCTATATGATAAAGAGTCCTTAACAATGAATGGCATCAAGGCATCATTGAACTCAAAAGAGTTGACAAAGAGATCTGAGTCCGAAAGTGCAGCAACATTGTTTGTACAAATGAGAAAGAGCAATCAATTAAGAAAGAGATCCAAGAAGTATTTCCTTTGTAATAAGGAATGGTACTTTGTGAAGGATTGTCCAAAATCAAAAGGCCAAGGAAAGGTACTTTGTGGGCTGCAATCGGTATCGAGGAAGATATTGAAGTTATAAACACATTAATAGCCTCAAGGGAAAAGTACGCTGGCAAATAGATACTAGATTCGGGGTGTAGTGTCTATATGTATCCCGACAAATTGATGTTTACCAATTATAAAGTCAAGATAGGTAAAGCTCTAATAGGGAATGACATGACTTGTGAGATTATGGGAGTTGGTGACATAAGACTGAGGATGCAAGGTAGAGAAACTAGGGACTTATATGGTGTAAGGCATGTTCTTAAATTAAGGAGGAACTTGATATCCCTAGGCAAGCTCAATGAAGAAGAGTATTCGGTTAGAGCGGAAAAAGAAAAACTAAGGGTAGAGAAAGGGCCTATAAGGTTTGAAGGTAAAAAGCATAATTGGGGGCTCTATGTGCTTACTCGGATGGCCATGAGTGGCCCAACGCGGGGTGTGGGGTAATGCAGACCACTAGGCGACATTCAAACTGTGCTCACCAAGGTGATGAGGGTCAGAAAGGAATGTAACGCATCTATACTCTATGCAAGGTGCACGAATGTCTTTGGAGACCAAAGTCACTAGTCTGGGGAATGTTAAGTCTTTGTAGAGACTTAACTGGACTCAACTCTAAGTGATAGAGTATTAGTGTGGATCGGAACCAGAAGCCTTCTTATTTAGAAGATTTTAAATCAATGAATGGTTTGTTGAAAATTTGGTGATTCAACAATCTTGTTTGGACAAGAATTGAGATGAATACCAAATAGGAGAGTCACAAGAAGTCCAGAACATATGGGAAAAGTATGGAGAAGTCTAGGATATGTAGGACACAAAGAGGGAAGCGAAAGGGGACTCGAAGACTAGAAAGAAGCGAAGAAAAAACGCGAAGAAAGTGCCAGAGCTGAGCGTTGCGACGCTCAGACCAAAAGCTCAACACTGCAGAGTTAGGTCCTCAGCGCAACAGCACCGGCATGATAAAACTCAGAGCCGCAGCACCAGGACCTTAGCCCGAGGTGCCATTAGCCCGAGGCACCAAAGCCAGAAAATTTTTATTTTTGATCCGGATTTTGAGTTTTGAGAAGTTTAGGACTTTTAAAACTAATAGACTCTTACTCTAATAAGGAATAGGGTTAGTAGGCACAAAATAACCCCTGTATAAACACTTGTAAATCGTTTTAGTTGAGATTAAGCATTAAGAGAAACTCTAAGATTAAGAAAGAACTAAGTAAACACTAAGTACTTGTTGGGGCTAGGGTGAAACCGTCATTTGGATGTTCATTGTTTATGATAGAGTAAGGGTACACTAAACATTAGGTCCTTTTGAGGTATCTCATTGGGTTTTCCTTGTAAATTCTCAATAAGAGTTAATAAGTGAGGCTAGGATCCTTGGATCCATCATGGACGTAGCCAATTAGCCGAACCACATAAGATTGAGTTGTGATCTTTTATATTTAGCTTTAAATTATTGCTATTTTGTTTGATATACAGTTATTCCACTGCGCATAAAGGTTAGGGTTCAAGGTTGAACTTGGAGTTCTTTGTTTTAACCTAATCTCAAGAGGGAGAAAGGAGATTCCTTATTTAACAATTTTCTTGTCTATTATTTTGTGCAAGTTCTGCTAGGGGTTCAATCACAACAACTAACATACCTAAAGTAAAAACCGTCGTCTAACCATCCCTTGTTGAATCCTTAGTTTGCTGCGCCTCGATAATTAGCAACACCTTTAATATCTTCTGAATATTAATGGTTTCTAGGTTTTTCTAAGATGATCGAAAAATCTTCCAAACATTCTCTATATGTATGTATGAGAAAGCCACAAAAAGTACAAAACTCTGGTAGTTTCTTATATTTAAAATCCACCTAAAATAATCATTCTTGATCACCTATTTGTAGGAACAGACCTTTACGAATTGGTTGAGCAATTTTTAAATGAACTTGTATGTATATATATCTTTTGTCGCAAAAGTCACCATTATCAGTATCTACATCAAGAAACTCCTCAATCTTATTGCCTATGAGTTCTATTATTTTAACATTTATATGGATTAAGGACATATTATGTAAGTGTATCCAAAAAGGAATTGAATGGAACACAACATCTGCCGTTTGAGCTATGTTAGAGACAAGACAAAAATCTAGAATTTATCTTTAGGTAGTTGGAATTTTTTGAGTAGCCAAATAGGTATTTTCTTATTTAACAATTACTGTGATATTTGCTGTAAAACTTGAGAATACTGAATTGTTTTTACACAGTTATTTATAGTCATAAAAAATCCTAATTTGGTAAGGAAAAGATGAAAATAGAAATAGTTTGTTACTAATTTGTTACAAATTAGTTTCTGAAATAATGGGAAAATAATAATTATCTTTAACTAAATTTTGACTTTTTTACTAATGTGGCTTGTTGATATGGACAGCTTCACAAATCAATCTCATTCGAATACTGTTGTACTTACTATTGCATAGGCTTTTGGTTCTCATCTCCTCACAAGCTAAAATGTCTAGAATAAACATTTAGCTTGTTTGCCAAATATTGAAACCTTGTGATGGGTAAAGCTTTTGTAAAGATATCAGCTATTTTCTCTTGTGTTGGCATATATCTGATATCTACTTTATGATTTAAGACCAAATCTCTTATGAAATGTATGTCAACTTCAATATGCTTTGTTCTGTTGTAGAACAAAGGATTTAAAGCAAGTGCAGCTGCACTTTGATTTTCAACTATATAATTTATGTATTGACTAGGTGCACTGTAACATAGAATAGGGATTATATCCAGTAAATTTTGCTATTTTTTGAGCCAAAGATCAATACTCATATTCAGGGCTTGATCTTGAGACAACTCTCTATTTCCTTGAACTCCATGAGATTACGTTTTCAACAAAAAAACACACAATAACCCCTAATCGACTTTCTATCATCTTCATCACATGCCTAAATCTACATCAGAAGAGGCTTTTGAATGGAGATGTCTTCCCAATGTAAACATTAGACCTTTATTTTTATTATGTTGGATATATCTAAGTAATATCTTACAACTTTGCCAATGAGGATCAATTGAAGCCGATAATATTGGGATCTGTACTTACGTGACATCTTATTTTGTATGAATATTTTATTTTATAATATTTATACAGTGCATTTTATTAAATTTCTAATTTCATTAATCAAATGTACAGTGCTTGTAATGCTTTAGACATTATATGATCTGACAAAGTTCAGATCTGGCCTAAAGAAGTTTAGACCAGCGCTAAAGGTTAGCAACGTTAAAAATTATAATTACTAATAATTAGCACTACTAAGAGTTAATAGGTTATAAAAGTCAGAAAAATCTAAAAGTTAAGACCTTGTTTGTAACAGGATATAGACTCGAGAGTATATCAGTAATAATATAGTTGTAATGAGTTGTAATAGGTGTTAAGAAATATTATGTTCATAGTCTAATTCATCGATGTGGGTCTATCGGTGAAACCTTTTATTATAGATTGGTGTATGACTATATCTAGATGGTCTAGATAGTTGTTCTTAGTTAACCACGGGCTTACCAGAAGCTCGTATGGCATACAGGTATTCGGTGAGGATTGGATACTGATCCGGCTCAATGAAGACCCCAATAAATATCCCATGAAGCCGACAATGGTTAGTCTTCTTGAGTTGAGTAGTGTACGTGGTCCTTTGACCTAGGCGCCATGGTGGACTTGTGAGTGATCCACCATGCTTTGCTTCTACATATGTCAAAGTTAAACTAGGGTTGTTTAAGTGTTAAACTTGAACAAAAGCAATTATAGCTTGTAGTGGTTCAATAGCTTAAGGAGTTAAGCAATTTTGTTTAAGTGTTAAACTAAGGTTTAAATGTTAAACCATTTACTGGAAGAGGCTGACATTCTAGACTTCCCAAGCCCACTTAGTTGGGAGCTAGAATTCACAATAAGTTCACTTTAAGACGAGGACTCCTGTAACACAAATTCTAAAGGCTTGTTAAGGTGATTCTTTACAAAGCTTTATAATTTCAGTTATGAGATAACATGAAAAATTTAATGTGTTTATCCCTTAGGAAATTAGGCACACAAATATTTATGTGATGCATGATTTTGTAATCATGAACACAATCTCACATGTATGTACCCTAGGATAATAAACACTCACAAAATGATATCAAAGCATATTTAAGTAGATTTGGATGTCAATGAGTGTTAAAATTGTTGTTGGTAAATTTCTAGTGCTTAAATAATGTGTTTCAAAGTGTTGAGATGGGTATACCAAGGTAGAGAGCATCAGAGAGCCGCAACACAAAGGGCTTGGAGCCACAACACTGTGACGCCAAGTTCTTGGCGTCACAGCGCTTGAGGTAGAACCTCCAGCGCCGTAGCGTCAAAGGGTGGGCACCGCGATGCTGAGGGCAATGCCTCAAAGTGCTGTAGTGCTAGGAACTCAGCACATGTGAGAGTTTATGAGATATAGTGATAAGAGTTATTAGTTTGTATATAAACCGGGATTATTTTCTGTGTTGGTAACCACAATGGGAGCCTTACTGGTGGGGGTTAGTTGTGCTTGCACAAAAATAAATGTCTGATTAAGAATTACCTCCTCATAAGATCGAGATCAAGTCTTAATATTAAAAATCTCTCTTAATTAGATTGAATAATATTACATTATAAGATAGTATTTTATTAATGATCTGTCTTGTCAATACGGTGTTAGACATGTTATGTCAGTCCTTTCCCAAGATCGCTATAATGTAAGGGATTTAGCCGATATGATTTGGACTATGCCGGTTAAATATAAGATAAGGCAAATATATTTGAAAGAATTGTCCTAGATCACTACAGTGTGCGGGTAGTATCGGTAGCATATATTTGATCATTGACAAGTTAATCTGGAATACACTTACCTTAGATTGCTACAGTGTACGAATTATGAGTAAGAGTTGCATGAAATGTAATTGACACCCGTTGGGTTTACAAAGGCCTAGATTGCTACAGTGTGAGGCCTGAGTAAAATGCCAATAGGTTCTACTTCTCACTGTATAGTTTAAATGAGTTTAAACTGTCGTTATTACATTTGAGAGATTAAAGGGACTATGTAAAATAGTGAGAGGTGTTTTAAATTAATATATATATATGTATATTACACCCATGATTTAAAACATTTAATTAGCGATTTCATATTTTATCTTCAATTTTTTTGTCTTGTCAAGCAAATAATAACCTCTAGTAATCCCTTGGCACGCATACAAGATGCACTCTAACTCAAGGGTGCTAATACTTTTTTGATTGGTACATGAATCTCAGAATCATTCTGGATTCAAAAAAGCTGGGATATATTATTGACCAGAAAATGCCCAGAGGTATTTCTGAGGATACCACCGAGAAAGAAAAGGTAACATGTCAGAAATGGAAGGATGATGATTTAAAGGTTAAATCCTATATCTTCGCCTCCATGTCCATTAAGTTGTAGCATGAGTATGTACGCATGGATAGTGCTAGTAGCGTCATACTCCATCTAAAGGAGCTCTTTGGTGATCGAACCCAAGTCGAGATTTATAGGGTCGCCAAAGCTCTTTTTCAGGCCAAACTTTCTAATGGTAACCTAGTGAGCCCTCATGTCCTTAAGATGATAGGATTAATCAAGAGGCTTAAGAGTATGGATATTTCTCTTAAAAATAACTTGGGGAGTAGCTTGATTCTTTAGTCACTGTCCGGGTCATTTGCACAGTTCATCATGAATTTAACCATGCAAAGTTTGACCCCTACTTATGCTAATCTACATAATATGCTTAAAACAACTCAGGAGGACATGAATAAAGAGGGTACGGCGCTTTATGTCTAAGGTGTTTCATCTTCTACCCCGAGGGCTTCTGGGAAGTCCAAAGGGAAGAAGAAAAAAAGGTGAAGCAAATACCCAGGATGGGTACTCAGCGGCGATAGATATCCAAGCTACAAGAGAAGCCAAAAGTAAAAGAAAAATGTTTCCGTTATAGAAAGGATGAGCACTGAAAAAAGAACTGCCCCAAATAGCTTGCTACCTTGAAGAAGACTCACACAGGTATATGCTTACCCATTATTAAAATTTTTTTTAACTTTTGATGCTAGTATAGGCTGGGTATTAGATACTGCATATCATTCTTACATCTGCAATGTGTTGCAGAGTCTGAAGAAAATTAGATGGTTACAGTCGGGAGAGGTACAGCTTCGAGTAGGAAATGATGATTTCTTTTGGGTCGAGGCTGTTGGACATTTTAACTTGATTCTCCCTTGTAATAAAATTATTTTATTGCATAACTATTATTTTGTAGCCTCATGTATCAGATAGATTATCTCCCTTTCTGTACTTGACAGTGAATGGTATCATTTATATATCAAGAGCCATTTCTTATATTTATGTGATATATTTGATGTTTTGTTAACTGAATGTTAGTTAATAAATAGGAATTATATTTTGGATACAATGAGAAATATCATGAATATACAAGGTAGCACTAGTAGTAGTTTGAAAAATTTAAATGATACAAAACTTTGGCATATAAGATTAGATCACATAGGCGTGAGACGTCTAACTTGTCTGGTTAAGGATGGTCGGATACCTGATCTGACCATACAACTTTACCCAGTTAGTGAATCTTACATTCAAAGAAAAATGACTAAATCTCCATTTACTGGTATTGGACACCGTGCCACTAATTTATTGGAACTGGTGCATAGTCATGCATACGGTCTAATGAATCACACTACAATGGGTGAATTTTGATACTTTATAACCTTTATCGATGATTTGTCATTATTTGAGTTTGTGTTTCTTATAAAGCATACGTCTGAAACCTTTGAAAAGTTCAAGGAATTTAGACTTGAAGTAGAAAAATAAACTGGCATGTACATCAAATACCTTTGATCAGATTGAGGCGATGAGTACATGAGCAGTGAATTTTTTAATTATTTAAAGGAGAATAGAATTCTCCTTTATTAAATATGGTCTAGTCGATGATAAGCTTCACCGATCTATCAGAATATTTGTGGGGTTATGCTCTTGATACTAATGTTCATATATTGAACATGGTTCCATCTAAAACTGTTCCGACTAGTATGAGATGCTGAAAAGAAAGAAACCAAGTCTTAAATATTTTAAGATTTGGGGCTGTCCTATTTACGTAAAAGTTACGCAACATGATAAACTTGCATTCAGGGGTATAAGTATCGGTTCATTGGGTATCCCAAGAATTCAATGAGATACCAATTCTATGATCCTGAGGAATGTAACATGTTCGTTTCTTGATATACCAATTTTCTAGATAAATAGTTTATCATTGATGGTGAGGGTTGTAGAAAGATTAAGCTTGATGAAGCCAATCAAAACCAGAATGAACCAATGATAAAACCTAAAGCTTAATCTACTGAAATACCTTTAATACACCCTCCACGTAGGTCAAAAAGGATGTCCAGACCACCTGTCAGGTATGGTCAGATACCTGAAGATGTGCTTGGAGTTTTTTTAAGTTGAAGAAAATGATCCTTTAACCTATACAGAGGAGATGTTGGACATCGACTTGGAAAAATGGTAAGAATCCATGAAATTCAAAATTGACTTAATACATTAAAATCAAGTCTGTGACTTAGTTGAGCTTCTCGAAGGTATAGTTCCTATTAGTTATAAATGAATTTATAAGCAAAAGGTGGGTCCGATGGAAAGGTAAAAACCTTCAAAGTCAACTGGTTGCAAAAGGTTATGCTCAACAATCTGGGATCAATTATGAGGAAACCTTTGCACTAGTAGCGATGTTAAAGTCAATACAAATTTTATTGGTAATTATTGCATATTATGACTTTGAGATATGAAAGATGGATGTAAAGATGACATTCCTGAATGGATATCTCGAGAAAGAGATATTCATGGAACTGCCTAAAGGTTTTGCATCTAGCCTAACTGCGAGTCTAGTATGCAAGTTGAAGAAGTCCATAAATGGACTTAAGCAAGCTTTTCGAAGTTAGAATCTTCATTTTAATGAGGTAATCAGAGGGTTTGATTTCATCAAAAATGAAGAACCTTGTGTGTACAGAAAAGTCAGTAGGAGCATGATAGTCTTCTTAGTTCTCTATGTCGATGGTATACTAATCATTAGAAATTATATAGGTATGTTATAATCAGTTAGAAGTTATCTGTGTTGGAGCTGGTGCTCACGTGCCATTCCAATATTGTATGAATATTAATTGTTAATATTTATACAATAAACATTTCGAATAAAGATTGTTAATATCATATTAATATGGTATAATGCTTGTAACATTACAGACATTGTTTGATCTGAAAGAGTTCAGATCTGGTCTAAAGGAGTTTAGATCAGAACTAATAGTTAGCAAAGCTGAGAGTTATAAATGCTAAAAGTTAGCACTGTTAAGAGTTAGCAGGTTATAAGAGTCAGCGAGGTCTAAAGAGTTAGAACCTTGTCTATAATGGGACAAAGACCTGAGAGTATACTTGTAATGATATAGTTGCAAAGAGTTGCAATAGGTGTTAAGAAATATCATTATGTAAGTATGTCTCAAAGATAATGTTCCTGATCTATAATCACTAATGCGGGTCTATCGGTGATTCACTATATATAGATTAGTGTATGTCTATATCTGACTGGTTCAGATGGTTGTTCTTAGCTGACCATGAGCTTAGAGCTTGTATAGGCATGCGGGTATCCAGTCAGGACTGGATACTGAACAGACTTATGAGGACCCCAATAGATATCCTATGACACCGTCAAAGGAAGGTCCTCTCGAGTTGAGTAGTATTCGTGGTCCTTTGACCTGAGCGCCACGGTGGTCTTGTGAGTGATCCATCATGCTTTGGTTCCACATATGTCAGAGACCTTTCATGGTCTGACCGCTATGTGTCGCTGGGTATGGTCCGATGCTCATGGAGTCCGGTGTGCGTAGATACGGGATCCGTTAGCTTACGTAGGTAAGTTGTATATCCGATGCTCCGAGATTGTATTTCATAAAGTCTTGTGGCCACAAGCATAAACCCGGGAAAAGAGTTTCCCATAGGGTTAAACAATATAGCAAAAGTGTTTGCGTATATTGTTTATCGAGATACGAATCTGGAGATAAGATTATGGATGAGCAAATAGGGATTTGACGGTGCTGATCTATATCCCTGCACATCCAGGATATAAATGATGGAAGGATTATACGTATACGTTATGACCTCAACTTGTATGGTCTGACACGCTGATTTGTAATATTCGTAACGTGTGCGTGGGGCATCGATTACGGATTAATGGAACAGTTCCATTTGACAAATCGGGTGTAGACCTAGTGAGTCCCAATATGAAATGTACTCTTTGAGCACTTGGGCAGTGTACCGTATTGAATTGTTCAATACAGTATAATTCAGCAATTACTAAGGTTACGTTAACTAAAGTATGTGGTTAAATTGGTGGGACCCACTTTAGGTTAACTTGGTAACCGAGTAAGGATATAATAGTAATTTCACTTTATGATTATTTAATTGTTAAATAATTAAAATAAATATTTATTTATTTAATTGTTAAATAAATTAATTTAACATAACTAAGGTTAAAAGTTAACCAAGTGGTTAAGTTAAGTTAACCTTACTTAAAGGTTAAGTAAAGGTTAACCTAACCATGGTTAAGTTAGTTAACTATGGTTAAATTAATTAAATATTTATTAACTTAAAGGTTAAGTTAAAATAATCTAACTAAGGTTAAATGTTAACTAAGGTTAGGTTAAGCCAAATGAAATGCAAATGAAATTCAAATTAGTTTGGAATTAATTCATTTGTATATAAAGTGAAATGAAATTGAAAATGAAGATTGATTTAGTTTTTTAGGTTTTGCATTTTGGGAGCCAATTCAATTTGAGAAATTGAAATTGTTTGTTTTGTGTTTTAAGTGTTAGAACAACAAAACAAATTGAATTAATGGTTACTAAATGTAATAACTAAAAACAAGATTTGTTTTATTTATTCAAGAGTTGAATAAAAGGAAAAATAAATTTAATTAAGTTAAATAGTTTAACTTTGAAAAATGTTTAAGAGTTAAACACATATGCTGGATTAAGATGCTGCCATTCTAGACAATCAAACCCACCCTTGTTGATTGCTAGAATTGATCAAAGATTCATTTCATGGTGGACTTCAAAGAAAATTAATCCAAAGGCTTCATTGGTGATATTTCTCAATCTCGAATTTCAGTTAAATAAAATGTTATTTTCAGTGTTCATTGTATTTAATCTTCCGCTGTGCACATGTATGTATGAGATATGTATATTGTTTGTATGATGAACACAACCCACATGCAAGAGCACACTATAGTAAATCCCCCCATATAACCCAACAATTGGTATCAGAGCAATTTGTGTTGTTATGGGTGATTTTTTAGTGTTAGCTAAGTGTTGGCTAAGTTGTAGGACAAGTTCCGAGGCTGTTGGGGTGCATTTTAAGTGTTAAAAATGCAAACCAGTGAAAAACAGCACCTGGAACGCTGCAGCGCTAAGGTCCAGCGCGGCAGCGTTCATAAGAACGCGGGAGCGCTGAGCGTATGACGCCCCAGCGCTGAAGTACCGCGGGGGCGCTGATTGTTTGGCGCCCCAGCGCTGGACAAGGGCGAGGGCGCTGGTTTTCTGGCGCCCCAGCGCGGGAAGCACTGCTTCCAGCGCGCCCGCGCTAGTAAGTCATCGCCGTAGCGCTGAGGCTTGTGAAGCCCTAGCGCGGCAGCGCTATAAGACCAGCGCCGCGGCGTTCTTACACAAAAAAAAAAAAAAAAAAAAAAAAAAAAAAAAAAGAGTAAAATCTTTTTATTTTTCCGCATGTGGGGGTTTATGAGATGTAATGATAAGGGTTATTAGTTTACATGATAAACCAAGAAAATAATATTTTTATTATTTTATTTATTTTTGTAACCACAATGGGGGCCCCACTGGTGGGGGTTAGTTGTGCTTGTACAGAAATGAATAATTGATTGAGAATAACCTCTCATGTGATGAGCGCATATAATATGAAAGCCTGTAATTAAAATCTCTCTTAATTAGATTGAAATTTATTATATTATGTGATAATATTTTAAATGGTCCGTCTTGTCAATACGGTGTGAGATGGGTCACTATGGTCTTTCCCAATATTGCTTTAGCGTGAGGGATTTGGTCGGTGTGACTTGGTCTAATGCCGGTAAAACATAAGATGAATCAAATATATGCGAACATATTATCCAATATTGCTTTAGCGTGAGGATAGTGTCAGTAACATATATTTGAGCATTGATGAGTTAATCTGAAATACAGTTACCCAATATTGCTTTAGCGTGAGGGTAATGTGTATTTAGGATCAGTAGTAAGAGTTGTATGAGATACAATTGACGAGAGTTGTCTACCTGTTGGATTTATAAAGGCCAATATTGCTTTAGCGTGAGGCTGGAGTAAAACCCCAATGGGATCCACTTCCCGCTGTATAGTTTAAAATATTATACTATCTTATCCCGTTTGAGAGATTAAAGGGATTAAGTAAAGCAGTGGGAGGGCGTTTTTAGATTAAAAAATGTATAACAGTTATACCCATGATCTAAAGCGTAATTTATTAACAATAAGAAATGTTCTGCTACACATCTCCTATTTTGTCTTATAGAGATAAGATGATTATCTTATAGAGATAAGATACTTGTCTTATAGAGATAAGATTGTCTTATAGAGATAAGATGAGTACGAGCAATCCGTTACTAATCTTGAACAAATACCAATAACTATAGGGTACTGAATAAAATATGTAAGACTTGCTTATGAATCTAAGAATAGTTCTAGATTCAGTAATATATGATATTACTAAACCACAGAAAGAGAAAAGTCATAATGGAAAGTGTTTCCACCGTTATAAGGTTTGAAATAGTAAATGTTACTATTCATCGTACCTTGACTTAAGAAAGATTGACTCATTAGATATCTGTTTGACCAAACATTAACATTTCATTAGCATTTGATGTTAACTCTGCAAGGGTATGAGATACTGCTTGTTATTATCATATCTGCAAGATGTTGCATGATTTGAGAAATGCTTGATTACTAAAAAATGAGAAGTTCAGCTTCACGTAGGTAATAGAGATTTCCTGAACGTGGTAGCCGTTAAGACTTCACAGTTACTTCTTATTTCTAATAACAGCATTAATGTTGTATAATTACTATTACGTGCCAAACATTATTAGGTAAATCATATCACTCCCTGTAGTTGACAGAGAGGGTTATCATAAAAATACGGAAATAGTTCCTTGTGATAATGATAATGATTTACTAACTGAATGTCAGTTAATGAATGGCCGTTATATCTTATATACAATAGCAAATGTTATAAGTGTAGAGGTGAACAGAATATATAGTATTTCAGCAACTTAAATAATAATGAATAGTGGTATATATAAGATTAGGTCATGTAGTCGTGAGACGACTATCCTAGCTGGTTAAGGATGGTCAGATATTTGATCTGACTATAATACATTGACTAGTTTATGAATTATGAATTCAAAAGAATATAGCCGAATCTTTATGTAGGTGTAAGACGCCAAGCCACTGGTTTATTGGATCTGGTACATATAGATGTATTTAGTCCAATAAATCTTACTGTTATAAATGATTTCGATACTTCATTGTCTTTATAGTGATTGTCACTATATAGACATGCGTTTCTAGGAAACGCAGGTCAGAATAATTTCGAAGTGTTCAAAATGTTCTGACAATGAAAGTAAAGAAACAAACCCTTATGTATATTGAGTGCTTTCGATAAGATCGAAGTAATTTATACATAATCAGTAAATTCACAAATTATTTAACTAGAATATGATTCTCTCTCAGCATAGTCCTTCAGATACTCCTCAACATAAAGATGTTTAGGAAATGAGGAATCAGACTATATTAGATACAATCTGATTGATATTGAGAATCGCTGATCTTCTAAAATATCCATGAGGTTATACTTTAGCATCTGCTGCTCATTTATTAAATAATTCCATAATCATTCCTATTACTTTATATGAGATATAGACTAAAAGGGAAACAAGTCTTAAGTATGTTAAGACTTGGTGTTATTCTGCTTTCATAAGAGTTATGCAACAGAATAAACTTGTATCCAACGGTACAAGTATCGGTTCATTTAGTATCTCAAGTCTATAATGGGATACCACTTCTATAATACAGATGAACGAAATATGTTCGTTTCTCTTAATGTCACATTCCTAGAGAAAGAGTTTCTCATGGATTGTGGAGATTATAGAAAGATTGAACTTGATGAAGTCAATCTAAATATAGATGAACCAATAATGGAGTTTTAATTTCAATGAGTGAAATACCTTTAACACACTAAGTTCATAAGTCCAAAAGGATATCAAGGCCATCATTTAGGTATGTTTGATACTTGAATGTACCCTTGATATTTTCTTAGTTGAAGAAATGGATCCTTTAACTTATGGAGAGACGATGTTTGACATCGATTCGGAAAAATAAAAAGATATCATAAAATTTGAAATTGACTCAACGCATGACAATTAAGTCTAAGACTTAGTTGAGCTTCCTGTAGAAATTGTTTCTATCAGCAGTAAATCAGTTTACGCAGCGGAAGCAGTGTGGGCCCTATCTGAAGGAATGGTCCTTCATGGCCTGACTAATGTTGAAAGGTTACACTCACAGATCTAGGATCTATAATGAGGAAACCTTTTTCATCAGTAACCATGCTAAAGTCAATTTAGATTTTGTTGATGACAAGATACCATAAAATTCGAATTTGACTCTAAGTATGACAATTAAGTCTAGGACTTAGTTGTGCTTCCTGTAGAAACTGTTTCTATCAGCAGTAAATCAGTTTATGCATCGGAAGCAATGTGGGCCCTATTTGAAGGAATGGTCCTTCATGGCCTGACTAATGTTGAAAGGTTACACTCAGAGATCTAGGATCAATAATGAGGAAACCTTTTTCATCAGTAACCATACTAAAGTCAATTTGGATTATGTTGGCTATTGCTGCATATTATGATAATGAGGACTGGCTTATAAATGTAAATAAGGTGTTCTGGGAAGTATATCTCTAACAAGAGATATGCAGAGAACAACTTGATGTTTTTGCATCCAAGCCTAACTTCTAGTATAATGTGCAAACTAAGGAAGTCCATTCATGGACTTAAGTAGATTTTTCCAAAGGTGGAATCTTTGTTTAAATGATGAAATCAGAAAGTCTGGTTTTATCAGGAATAAAGAGGAAGCGTGTGTGTTCAGAAAGGGCAGTGGGAGTATAATTATCTTTTTAGTTCTCTAAAGTGGAAAGTATATACTCAATATTGGAAACGATGATTGGAGTATAGCAAGTAAATTCAGATAAGTGTTATCTGTGTAAAGAACTTCTTCATAAAAGATTTGAGAGAGACTTCCTATATACTAGGTATAAAGCTTTATGGAGATATAGCTAGGAAGCTAATGAGACTCTCTTAATCTTCGTACATAGACTAAGTCCATGAAAAGGTACAACTTCATTGACTGTGAGACAGTTAAAGTCCCTTTTAGAAGTGGCATTCATCTTTCTTAGAGGAAGTGTCCTCGGGAAGAAGATGAGAGAGTTAGAGTGTCTAACGTCTCAGATGCATTAGCTAGAAATAGATTAATGCATACCGTCTAATGTACGAAATCTGGATTTAGATGGTTGTAAGTGTTACAAGCTGGTATCTGTTAAATCTAGATCATGACCATTAAATGGTTGTGAAACATATCAATATATACTTGAGAAGTATATAGGATAAGTTTATAAAATATGAAGAAAGTTTCTTACAAAAGAAGGGATACACATTCAGACTTACGTCTGAACTGAATGGTAGAAAGTCTACATCTAGTTATGTGTTTCTCTTTATCAGTACCGGAGCTAGTTAAATGTGTGTTAGTAAATGTCCACAGGTAATTCTGCCTTAGAGGTAGAATATGTTGCGGCTTGAGAAGTCAGCAAAGAAAGTACAATGGATATTCAAAATTAATTGCAGAGCTTTGAATAGTTCCAAGCTCAGTGGATCCTATCCCACTATATTGCAAAATAACGGTAATTGCTCGAGCCGAGAAGCCATAAGGCACACCAGTATTCTAATCATGTGAACTCTGAAAATCACATAATTAGAAAGTTCTTGGCAACAAGAGTTGTAATAAAAATCTAGGGAATAATCCTTGGATGTAGCGAACCCCCCTAAGCCTAAACTCCTATAGTGTTTGAGAAACACGTGGAGTGTATTGATATGAGATACCAGTACGAATGGCACTGAAGCAAGTGGGAGTTTGTTGGAGCTGGTGCTCACGTGCCATTCCAATATTGTATGAATATTAATTGTTAATATTTATACAATAAACATTTCGAATAAAGATTGTTAATATCATATTAATATGGTATAATGCTTGTAACATTACAGACATTGTTTGATCTGAAAGAGTTCAGATCTGGTCTAAAGGAGTTTAGATCAGAACTAATAGTTAGCAAAGCTGAGAGTTATAAATGCTAAAAGTTAGCACTGTTAAGAGTTAGCAGGTTATAAGAGTCAGCGAGGTCTAAAGAGTTAGAACCTTGTCTATAATGGGACAAAGACCTGAGAGTATACTTGTAATGATATAGTTGCAAAGAGTTGCAATAGGTGTTAAGAAATATCATTATGTAAGTATGTCTCAAAGATAATGTTCCTGATCTATAATCACTAATGCGGGTCTATCGGTGATTCACTATATATAGATTAGTGTATGTCTATATCTGACTGGTTCAGATGGTTGTTCTTAGCTGACCATGAGCTTAGAGCTTGTATAGGCATGCGGGTATCCAGTCAGGACTGGATACTGAACAGACTTATGAGGACCCCAATAGATATCCTATGACACCGTCAAAGGAAGGTCCTCTCGAGTTGAGTAGTATTCGTGGTCCTTTGACCTGAGCGCCACGGTGGTCTTGTGAGTGATCCATCATGCTTTGGTTCCACATATGTCAGAGACCTTTCATGGTCTGACCGCTATGTGTCGCTGGGTATGGTCCGATGCTCATGGAGTCCGGTGTGCGTAGATACGGGATCCGTTAGCTTACGTAGGTAAGTTGTATATCCGATGCTCCGAGATTGTATTTCATAAAGTCTTGTGGCCACAAGCATAAACCCGGGAAAAGAGTTTCCCATAGGGTTAAACAATATAGCAAAAGTGTTTGCGTATATTGTTTATCGAGATACGAATCTGGAGATAAGATTATGGATGAGCAAATAGGGATTTGACGGTGCTGATCTATATCCCTGCACATCCAGGATATAAATGATGGAAGGATTATACGTATACGTTATGACCTCAACTTGTATGGTCTGACACGCTGATTTGTAATATTCGTAACGTGTGCGTGGGGCATCGATTACGGATTAATGGAACAGTTCCATTTGACAAATCGGGTGTAGACCTAGTGAGTCCCAATATGAAATGTACTCTTTGAGCACTTGGGCAGTGTACCGTATTGAATTGTTCAATACAGTATAATTCAGCAATTACTAAGGTTACGTTAACTAAAGTATGTGGTTAAATTGGTGGGACCCACTTTAGGTTAACTTGGTAACCGAGTAAGGATATAATAGTAATTTCACTTTATGATTATTTAATTGTTAAATAATTAAAATAAATATTTATTTATTTAATTGTTAAATAAATTAATTTAACATAACTAAGGTTAAAAGTTAACCAAGTGGTTAAGTTAAGTTAACCTTACTTAAAGGTTAAGTAAAGGTTAACCTAACCATGGTTAAGTTAGTTAACTATGGTTAAATTAATTAAATATTTATTAACTTAAAGGTTAAGTTAAAATAATCTAACTAAGGTTAAATGTTAACTAAGGTTAGGTTAAGCCAAATGAAATGCAAATGAAATTCAAATTAGTTTGGAATTAATTCATTTGTATATAAAGTGAAATGAAATTGAAAATGAAGATTGATTTAGTTTTTTAGGTTTTGCATTTTGGGAGCCAATTCAATTTGAGAAATTGAAATTGTTTGTTTTGTGTTTTAAGTGTTAGAACAACAAAACAAATTGAATTAATGGTTACTAAATGTAATAACTAAAAACAAGATTTGTTTTATTTATTCAAGAGTTGAATAAAAGGAAAAATAAATTTAATTAAGTTAAATAGTTTAACTTTGAAAAATGTTTAAGAGTTAAACACATATGCTGGATTAAGATGCTGCCATTCTAGACAATCAAACCCACCCTTGTTGATTGCTAGAATTGATCAAAGATTCATTTCATGGTGGACTTCAAAGAAAATTAATCCAAAGGCTTCATTGGTGATATTTCTCAATCTCGAATTTCAGTTAAATAAAATGTTATTTTCAGTGTTCATTGTATTTAATCTTCCGCTGTGCACATGTATGTATGAGATATGTATATTGTTTGTATGATGAACACAACCCACATGCAAGAGCACACTATAGTAAATCCCCCCATATAACCCAACAATCTGAACAAGAACTTCTCCATGAAGGATTTGGGAGAGGCTGCTTATATATTGGGTATAAATATTTATAGAGATAGAGCTAGGAAGTTGATAGAACTCTCTCAATCATCGTACATCGATAATGTCTTAGAAAGGTACAATTTCACTAACTGTAAAATAGCAAATGTACCTTCCAAACATGACATTCATCTTTTGAGGAGAATGTCTCCTCAAACTAAAGATGAAAGAATTAGAATGTCTAAAATGATGTATACATTAATTGTAGGTAGCCTAATGTATGCTATAATATGCACTAGCTGGTATCAATCTGATTTAGGTGATAGCCATTGGATGACAGTCAAACATTGCTTAAATAACTTAAGGGTACAAATGACAAGTTTCTAATTTATGGAGATAGTGACTTGTAAGTCAGAGGATATAAAGATTCAGACTTCTAGTCTGATCCAGATGATAGAAAGTCTACATCTGGATATGTGTTTATCCTCAATGGTGCCACAGTGATTTAGAATAGCACCAAACAGAGATCCACAACTGATTCGACAATGGAAGCAGAATATATTGTAACCTCTGAGGCAGCCAAGAAAATAGTATTGATACGCAAGTTTGTCGTTAAACTAGAAATTGTCCTTATTTCAATGGATCCTATCCTATTATTCTGTGACAATAACGAGGCCATAGCACAAGTCAAAGAGCCAAGAGTACACCAAATATCTAAACATATGAAGAGAAAATACCACATACTTATAGAAATATTGGCTATGGGAGATGTAATAAATTGTAGAGTTGACTCTATAAAAAATATAGTGGATCTACTGACTAAAGCCTTAACTCTAAAGGTGTTTGAGATACAGGTGTAATCTATGGGTATTAGATACTATTACGAATAGCATTAGAGCAAGTGGGAGTTTGTTGGGATTTATGCTTACATGTCATTCCATTTTGTATGAATATTTTATTTTATAATATTTATACAATACATTTTATTAAATCACTAATTTCATTAATCAAATGGTATAGTGCTTGTAGCGCTACAGACATTATATGCTCTGAAGAAGTTCAGATCTAGCCTAAATAAGTTTATACCAACGCTAAAGGTTAGCAATACTAAGAATTATAATTGCTAATAATTAGCACTATTAAGAGTTAATAGGTTATAAAATTCAGAAAAATCTAAGAGTTAGTACCTTATCTATAACGAGACATAGTCTGAAAGTACATCAGTAATAACATAGTTGTAAGGAGTTGCAATAGGTGCTAAGAAATATTATTATGCATGTGTATTCTTAAACAAGATGTTCCTGGTCTAATTCATCGATATGGGTCTGTCGGTGAAACCTTTTATTATAGATCAGTGTATAACTATATCTAGATGGTTTAGATGGTTGTTCTTAGCTGACCATGGGTTTACCGAAAGCTTGTTTGGCATACGGGTATTCAGTGAGGACTGGATACTGAACCAACTCAACAAGGACCCCAATATATATCCCATAAAGCCATCAATGGTTGGTGTAGTATACATGGTCTTTTGACCTAAGCGCTACGGTAGACTTGTCAGTGATCCTTTTGGTTTCACATATGTCAAAAACCTTTCATGGTATAGTCGCTATATGTCATTAGGTATGGTCTGATGCTCATGGAGTTCGGTATACGCAGATATAGGATCCGTCAGTTTACATGGATGAGTTGCATATCCAAATGCTCTAAGACTGTATCTCAGAAAAACTTATGGCCATAAACAATAAACCCAAAAAAAGAGTTTCCCACACGGTTAAACAATATCACAAAAGTTTTTGCGTATATTGTTTATCAAGATACGTGTCTGGAGATAAGTTCACAAATAAGTGCATACAGATTTGATGATGATGTCTATATCTCCGCTCCTCCAGGATATAGATGGTTGAAGGATTATACGTATGCACGATGACCTCAACTTTTATGGTCTACTGCGCTGATTTGTAATATTCGTGATGTGTGCGTGAGGTATCAATCACGGGCTTATAGAACAGTTCTGTTTGACAAAGTAGGCGTGGACTTAAGAAGTCTCGCAATATGAAGTGTACTCGTTTTGCATTGGGACAGCGTACCGGATTGAATAGTTCAATCCAGTAAATTCCAACAGACCAAACATTTACTTTAGTATCCCTCAAGATGTGCATGTGTCGAGACTTAAGTGTTAAATGCATCCATTAATTAACAAAGTTGTTGACCAATAAAATGATGACATGTGGCACATTATAGGTCAATCATTGTTTGACTTAAAAATTATCAAAATGACCTTATTTGTTGGACAAGCAAGATCATTATTTTATTCATTAAATTATTTATTGAAAAAAAAAATATTTGCTATTATTTTAATCAAGTTAAAAAATTATTATTTATTACATAATGCATGTGTTTCCAATTGATTTGATATGATCAAATTAAAAAGAAGAAACATTAAAGCATGGAATGAGATTGGTGGAACCAAAGTGTGTATTACAAGCAAATGAAGAAATTATTTCTTCAAATTGCTTTGCCTCTCTTGACCAACACTCTTTCCATTATTTGCATTTGATTTGTTTAATGTAAATATATCAAAAGCAAAAGCATATGAACAAGTCATTTATAGGGTCAAGATGTATATTACAAGCAAATGAATAAATTATTTCTTCATTTTGCTTTCTCTCACAATTCGGCCAACACACTTACATTATTAGGTTTTCTCAATTGTTTATTGTAAATAGGTGAAACAAAAATAAAACCAAACGGCAAGAGGTGTAAGCCGTGCTTGTGGGACTATAGTTGTCTCATTGGAGGAAAAAATGAAGCAAGTTATAAAAGCGTATTTTGCTCATTTTGAAAGTGTGATGCATGGCCACCAAAAGGGAGAATAGAGAGAGTTTTCTTTTTCTTCAAGTGTTGAAAGGAAGCAAACTACATTACTCTCTCATCTTGTTAATCTATTTCTTCTTGATGGTCGGATTTACTACAAGAACTAAAAAATAGGGCAAATGACATTTTTGTCTCACGAGTTTAACCTAATTCTCAATTTTATCTCACAAGTTTTAAAAAAATCTAATTTTGTCCTAGTCCATTAGTGAGATTCTGTTAGATTTGACTGAAAATCTCTTTTGATAGTACATTGACAAATTTACCCTCAATTATTATGTTAATTGAAAATATTGATGTAAGTACATTATACAATGTACACGTGTCAGTCACTAATAAGCTATTAAAAATAAAGACACGTGACATACTTTAATAGATTCAAAATTTAATATTCATTAAAAATTTATTTATAATTAAAAAATAAAACTGAACCACCAACAACGGTGACTGCCGTGGTCGGCCACCATCGGTTGTCAGATTTTAGTAACAAAAATAGTCAAAATTTACATCATTGGATTTCATTCTTTTATATCTACACAATGGTGGAATTATTTTTGTCAAAAGAAAACAAGAAGGTAGCCAAAAAAATAGATCAAAAATAGGGGAATGTGGCAACCACCGCGCGCCACCATCGAATGGTGGGGCGGTAACGTACACCACCCCCACTATTAGACAGATCGATTATTGATCTGTCCAATGGTAGGAACGGTGAACACTATTGCTCCCCTGTTCAACGGCAAACGGCGGTGGCTGCCACCTCTCACTATATTTTTTTTTATTTTTGACACATCTATGGTACTCCGTTGACCAAAAAAATTCTATCATTGCATAAATCACAAAATTTTGAGTCCAATGATATAAACTTTGATTCGAATCACAATTGGTCACTGGCGGCCAGTTGGTTACTGATGACGGTGGTAGCTGCTCTCTTTTTATTTTATTTAATTATTTAAGTGACTAATCAATTATTGACACGTGGATATTTTATGTTAGCCCATATTTAAGTTTTATCCCTTTAGTGTTAAAATTAATGGAATCTCACTAACGGACTAGAACAAAATTGAGTTTTTTAAAATTCGTAGGATAAAATTAAGAATTAGGTCAAACTCATAAGACAAAGATGTCCTTTGCCCCTTGAAAATATATTTTTGTTGTTTAAGTGTTAAACTGGACAAAAGCAATTATAGCTTTTAATAGTTTAATAGACTACCCAAGCCTACCTAGTTGGGAGCTAGAATTCATAACAAGTTCACTTCAAGGTGGGGACTCCAACAACACAAATTCTAAAGGCTTGTCAAGGTGATTCTTTACAAACCCTTATAATTTTATTTATAAGATAACATGAAAATTTTATTATGTTTATCCCTTATGAAATTAGATTTCTGAACTTCTATTACACATAAATATGTATGTGATGCATGATTTTGTAATGATGAACACAATCCCATATATATGCACCATAGGATAATTAACACTCATAGATAGAAATTGACTTAATTTATTGACAACAAATGATATCTCATGTCTTGTAATAGTTAGATATTGCAAGGCACCTATTACACTTCTGTAAAGTGTGGCATCTTTAAACTTATTTCCATTATCTTTAACAAGTCTAATGCTTGAGCTCATTGGTGTGGCATAGCCTTTGGCTGTTGACATATTAGTTTTCACTAGTAAATCAGTAGCATATTTTGTTTGAGAGAGATGAATACCTACATTGGTTCCTGTAACTTCTATACCTAGAAAATAGCCAAGATCACTAAGTTCTTTCAAGGAAAAATTTTTATTCAGCTAAGTGATCACTTGTTGAACTTCATCTAGTTTATTTCTTGTAAGTATTATATCATTGGCATATACCAGGATAATGACCATGTTGTCTCTTTTATTTCTTACAAAGGTCGAAATATCTGATTTTAAGTTACAAAAACTTTAGCTTGTGAGTGTTATTGTGAACTTCTCATATAGGCCTTAGAGATTGCTTTAAACTATAGAGTGTTTTCTTAAGTCTATAAACAAAACTATGCTTATTTTAGACTTCAAACCCCTCAGGTTGCTACATATACACTTCTTCACTCAAATCTTTATTGAGAAATGCATTGTTAGCATTTATTTATTTAATTACCCAATTCTTTGTTACTGCAATACTCAATATAACTCTTATTGTCCTGGCTTTAACTACTAAGCTAAATGTGTCAGTAAAGTCAACACCAAGAGTTTGGTGATAGCCTTTTGCAACTAGCCTTATTTTATACTTGACTATACTCACATCCGAGTTCATTTTAATTCTATCACCCACTTGTTACCAATAAGCTTGTAACTTGAGTTGTGTGGGACAAGGCTCCGAGTATTATTCTTCAATAAAGCCTGAAATTCATCATTCATGGCTTTCTTTCATTATGACAAAGATAAAGCTTCTTCAACTGTAACTAGTGTATAATCTCTGCTACTGTCAGTTTCTGTTTTTTCTAAATAAATCTTAGGCTTGAAAATCCATGTTTTAAACCTAGTAAGCAGAGGATGCACATTGGACACTTGTTCATATGCAGGGTTTGTGTTTGTATTGGTTTGTGGAATCAGAGTTATCTAGTTTAATCTGATATATTGAGAGTTTCTAGAGTTTGAATTTGCATCAAAATGTAAAGATTCTTGCACATTAAAGTTGTGTTCTACTTCAATTGAAATTGTAATAGGGCAGACTTGATTATTGATACACTATGATGAAACTTAAAATTTATCTGATATATTCTAAGAGTTTTGAATTTCATGAAGCTTGAAAGGTTGACTAGAATGTGTGTTTGACACATAACTATATTTGGGAGCTATTTTAGGCAAAAGTTGATATTAGTCTCAAAAAGAAATTCATTTTCATTGCAAAAAAACATGTCTAGAAATGTATATTCTACTATATAAGTTCAAGCATCTGTAACCTTTGTCAAAAGTACTATAGCCTAGAAAGACACATTTTTTAGTGTGATACTCTAGTTTGTGTTTGTGATACTCTTTCAAATGAGGGTAACATGCATTACCAGACACTCTCAAAATGGTATAATCAGGCTTATGGTTAAAGATCAATTCAAAGGTTAATTTTTCATACAAGATTGAGAGTGGCATTCTATTTATCAAAAAGATTGTAGTAGTAAAAGCATCCCACCAGTGTTTAAAATGCATATGGCTTTGTGCCATTAGACTTAAACCAATTTCAATAATGTGCCTGTTTTTTCTCTCAGCTCTCCTATTTTGATGATGTGTGTATGGGTAGAAGAATCTATGTGTTATGACTTGTTCTTGCAATTATTTGGTTAAGGCTATGAATTCCCCTTCATTATCTAATTGCAAGGTTCTGATTTTCTTGTCAAGTAATCTCTCAGTGTGTATTTGAAAGTTGTTAAAAGTTTGTAAGATTTGTGATTTCATTTACAATGGATAAATCAATACAAACCTAGATAAAACTCACATAGTATCTATAGTCTTCTCCAAAAATTTTAGATACTGGTCCCTATACATCAGAATGAATTAATTCTAAAGGCTGTTTTATTTTGGTTTATGATATTTCAAAGTACAAATGATGATTTTGTTTTCCAAGTTAACAGGCATTACAAAAACTTAAAGTGACATTTTTATTTGATAAAGAGTCAAGTTTACATTTAGATATAATCTTCTTCAAGATCTCCAGATTTGGATGTCTAAATCTTCTATGCAATACATCTAAACTGATACTAGACTCTGCAAGCATTATTGAATTATAACAACATTTTTCTATGATAGACTTATTTTCTGTATATACAGCAAACATAGACTCAATTTTATTCCTTAGTACAGTACTGATAGGTAAATCTACATTATACTATAAAGGCATCTAATATAGACCCCCATTAGCAGTTCCTTGAAGTAGAACATTCTCCTTTATGTCCTTGATAACACAATAATCTTTCATAAACTCAACTTTCAAATTCAAATCACATGTAAGTTTAGAGATGCTAATTAAATTTTTAGTCATTTTAGGTACATGCAGAACATGCAGGAGTTTCAAAAGGTCTGTGTTTAAGTGAAGTGCTTAAAAAACAAGTGCCAACATGTATTATTTGTATACCAAATTCATTACCTACAGAGATTTGATTGTTACCTTTATACTCAGCTTTCCAAGATATATTGTTCATGTTGTTGATGACATAGTGAATGGCTTCACTGTCAAGATACCACTTATAATCTTCTTCATTCTCTTGTGCAGCTCCAAGTTCAACAATAAAAGCAGCTGGCTGCTGGTAAGCATTAATAGATGCTGCAAGTTATTCAAAATCCTCATCAAACCTACTTCAGCATTTGTATGCTCCATGACCAAATTTGAAACATATCTAACATATAACTTTTGAGTTTGATCTGCTAGGACCTCTGGAACTTCTTCCTCTGCCCATTCCTCTAAAATTTCCTTAGATTGTTACCATAACTCTAGTTAGTATTATTACTGTTGTTTCCCTTACCATAGCCATTATTATATCCACCTCTATTCTTAAACCCCTTGTCTTTGTAAATCTTTTTTCCATTCAGCTGAGCCAGATTTGCAAACATATGGTTCATCCCCTAAGCATGAGACATTTTCATTATGCTTTCATGACTTAGTAATATTGCATAGACTTCAACTAAGTTGAGCTCATCTGATTTGGTAAAAATTAGAACTGTCATTAGATCATAATTTAGACCTAGGCCAACTAACAGATAAGTAATCAAATCATGTTCTAGTATAGGTTTGCCTGCCATTACCAGGTTATCTGCAATATTCTTGATCTTAACATAAGTCATTCACTTTCATTGTACCTTTCTTAATTGTCAATAGCTGAACTCTAAGCTATGCTAATCTAGCTGAAGATTGACAGCCAATCATTTTCTCAAGATGATTCCACACCTCAGCAAATGTCTTATATTGAATAACAAAACTTAGGACTACATTATTTATAGTTGAGAACATCTAACTCATTAGTAATGCATCTTGATTAATCTATTTCTGAAAATCAAAATATACAAAAGGTGTTGTAATGTTTAGATCTGAATTAGTTTGAATTAAGAACTTACTAGGACAAATCCTTCCTTCAGTAAGTAAATCTTCCACATCATTTCCTTTTGTTAAAGTTAATATTTATGATTTCCATAGCAGAAAGTTGTTGTAGTTAAGCTTCGATGGAGTTGAAAAGCTAAAGTTGTTGCTGTTATTCTGTCTAGTTGACAGATCTACAAATTGTATGTTCAAGCTTGAAGAATGAGGAGAGTTTGTTTTAGAAGAGTGAGTTTAAGCCATAGCTTTTAGGGGTGGGCATTATTCCCGAACCCGACCCGATCCGTCCCAAAATTTCAGGTCCGGACGAGAATGGAAATGGGTTCGGGACTCATTTGGGACAGAAAATTCTGTCCCGAACGGGACGAGTCGAGTTCAGGAAATTCCCGAACCCGAACGAGAATTCCTGACCCGTCCCGAATCGTCCCAAATTGTCTCGACCCGTCCCGAACCCAAATCAAAACTATGTCGTTTCAAAGTAATTTTTTTTCAAAAAAATAAATAAGGAATTCCCGACCCGACCTCGGGTCAGGATTTGTCCCAACTCAAAATGTGTCCCGATCGAGTTCGGGTAAGGTTTGAGAATTCTCAAACCCGACCCGAAATCAAAATTGCCCACCCCTATTCCCGAACCCGAAATTGTCCACCCCTAACTTTGATACCAAAATAAAAATCTAAAATTTATCTTTAAGTGGTTGAAGTGTTCTAAGTAGCCCAACAGAAATTTTTCTGTTTAACAAACACTATAATATTTGTTATAACACTTCTTGTATATTGAGAATTATTTTTTACACAACTATTTATAGTCATAACACATCCTAATTTGATAAGAAAAAAATTAAAATAATTTGTTAAGAATTTTGACTTTCGTATTGATGTGGCTTGTTGACGTGGACAGCCTTACAAATCAATCTCATTCAAATACTGTTGTACTTACTGTTGCACACGCTTTTGGTTCTCAAGACAATCTCAAGAACTAGTAAAAATTTACTGAAATTACAAGGTTCAAGGAGCAAGACTCGTCTATGATCCTCTTCCATTTGAAACTCAGCCAAGAAGACATCATTACCTAACCATCCGAGCCGTAAATTCCCTTTTGGTTTCCACAAAGATCTTATTGAATTAAAAAAATGCATCTCACTGACAGTTTTGTCTAGTAAGCACTTTAAAAAACAAACCAAATTTAGCTTGTCCACAGTGTCTTCTGATAACTCCCTCATCTACTTCCATAATCTATTTATTATGTGAATTATCGATACCAAAAGATTGCCACAATGATTCCACCTCATCCAAGGCAATAAAAATAAAAAAATACCAAAAACAAAATGCCCAAAATGAGTGAAAGTATGATCTCTAGGAATCTTAGAGAGAACAAAAATTTCATTAGTAAAATTGCTTTTTATAAAAGTTCCTTACTGCGTAGACTTAGCGGTTGTTGGAAATTGATACTTTTTTTTAATTATTATTATATTTGAGTGGAATCGTGTTTATTTAGTTGATAATTATGTAACCAACCCGACCGAATCATTGTTGGAAATTAATTTTATTAATTTAGTTAACTTTTAATATTTAACTAATTATTTATCTAACTCTATTGCCTATAAAATATGTTAAAAGTGATGCTACACTTTTCAAGTAACATTTTAATAATTTTCTGCATGTTTCAAATTGACCACGCTGGTTTTTTTTTTACAAAAAAAAAAAATTATCATCTATTCAAATATTTAATCTCTTTATATTTTATTTGAACTAGATAACAGCGTCAAGACTGTTTGCTCTCTTTAATACGAATTACTTGCCTTTTACCTTGATGCCAGACTTGCGAAGATGGGCGCTATTGTTAGCCATAGAAGCCCGTACATGCTGCTTCGGCGGCGCTTTCTCGCCTTCTCTTCGCTCAGGACACGATCGCTACCACGCTGGTTTTGTTTGACAGATTAATTTACAGCCTACCTGATAATTAATCCTATGTACACTTCAGTTGGTTTACCACTAGGGTCAATTCGGAGCAAATAGCCCCTCTTTTAAGTATCCTTCTCAGCATCCACCTCCAAAGTTTGGTTCACAAAGTAAAACCAATTCTCCAATTCAATGTCTTTCTTTCTGGAGTATCAACCATGAACTCACATTTTTCACTTTATTTGTAACCGAATTAAAATATTTTGATTGAAAAATAAGTTGAACATGGAGATGTCATAGTTTACAACTGTAGAAGCCCCAAAATGAGAAACTAGGTGAGTCCATAACTACAGCCTCTGCAAATTCATGTTTGCTCTTCAATGGTACATCTTCTTGTCAGAAGAAAGATCAGGATTACCCATGGATTATATCCATTTACATGGCAAACTTAACCAAAACGGTAGCGCAGCTCCTTATAGTTCCTCACGACTATATGTACACCTTTCTTATCCAAATTTTCCTTGCCATTCCCTCAAACATATACTAGACACCAATAAACAATCAAACTCCAAAACAAATCCATAATTTGCATACTAAAGGACTATATTTGGTAGATGATGTTGCAAGATGGATGTTCCATTCTAGGTCACACAAAAGACGAGCATTAAGTTCGTATTTTGAAGTTTGAGAACAGAGTAGACAACTTGAAGAAGGAAACACAAACAAAATAAATTCGTGAAAACACTTTAATGTCATAAAATTTTCATATTAATCAGAAGAACATAGGCATAAAGTTTAGAATATGATTGAACTAGTACCAGATTACTATTTGAAACACGCTATTTGCAGAACAATAATTGCAAGATCTCATCTCTTGTTTTTGATAGCGGTATATTCTTGCACCTAAGGTAAACGAATTCTCCTCAATTTTCATATAATTGCTGGTTGCTTTCCATTGTAAGCAGGTTATTGTAAAATCAATCAACGAAATTTAGAATTTTAGCATGTTTCTCCTATACAAACTCATATGATCTAGTATAAAACGTATGCATTATCAAATGCTTCAGATGTATGTTCAGAAAATTAGTTATTCAATAAAATGCTATTATGCTCAAGAGTTTCTATCAAAATCACTTTCACCTTCAAGTCCGGACCCACAAGGCTTCCAAAGAGAAAGGTTTCTCATTTCGATTGTGAGCTGCCGTAGTCCCAGGGGGAGGTGCATGTACAGTTATAGGAAGAACCCACTCACTTTTGTCTCTTCCCTCTATGAGAAGAGGATGCTCATATCTGAATTTTGAAAACCCAGAGTCAAACTGAAGCGGCAGATAAAAATATTAAAAATTTGAAATTGCAGCAAAAGCAAGTTATTGTCTAAAGATAAAAAGCTGATTCTGCATTATGGGAATATAAGTTATGCAGATATACAGTAATTAAGCCTCAAGGACACTCCCAAGATGGACAACAGAAACAGCACAAGATAACCTTTACTGCTTAAGATGATGAAAGCACAATTATTTTCATAATCACACTTGTCACCATTGAAAATTGGACAGACCTTGAGCAATGCATTACTTTTTTAAGCAAGGAGATAGGATTGTAAGATGCTCTAATGATGAGTATATATAGTAATACCTTGTCCACTGTACATGCTTTGGAGTGGTAAGAAATTCAAACCGCAGAGCCCATTGCACAGAGACATGAGGAGTGGAAAAAGACGTGGGCCCATCCATTGGAATAGAAAAAAGGAAGCTTGTCTGAACCAAATCTGCAACAACCTCATGGTGATCACTCTGAATCTGCAGGAATCATTCATGTAAGCGTGTCAACTTTTAAAACTAAATCCTTAGAAATTCCCAAAAACAGTAAATATTTGAGTCACTTAATTGGCAAGTCCACGAGGGAAGATAATTTCAATAGTTAAAGCCTAGAAAATTAACATAAATTGCATTATGAATAGCAGGCTCGTAAAAGACCTCCAACAGAAAATATAGAATTAGATAAACACCATATAAGAGGGTTCAGCTTGATTAATTTTTCTTCAATTCCTCAATAATTTTAAGCTCTTTTCCTTCTTCCTTACTACCAAGGTTCTAGGGCCCAGCAGTAGTCCCCAGTCTACAACTTGGTGACATATAAAGGTCGAGTGGTTTCTGGGTATCAAAAATTGAAAAAAATAAAATCTTACGTTTTACTGAGACAGTAGCATTTATCTATTCTCTACTAAACTATTGGATGGCAGACCTATAATTTCTAATCTGAACAACCAACCATAAGGCTAGCATTTTGTATCTTCTTATTTCTAGACCAGAGATCTGATACATATGACCCATCAAAAGTAAAGCTTTAGCCCTTTCTACTTATATTCAAATACAAAAAGGCATAATCAGCTTAATGATGGCACTAAACATTGTCGACATGAAGTAGCAAATCGAAGAGCTTTCTAGATCACTGAATTATTAATATAGAATTAGTACACGAAAGTCCCATACACTGCTGATTTACAAAGCATAAATGACAAACTAGACCTGGATGGCACACTGCCAATGCATGATGAGAAAGTAGAACCAATTAGCTACTATTGTGGGCTATCTGTAGAATATTGGAGATAATACACTTAATTTTAAGGAAAGGTAAAAGAAACCATCTATTGACCTGACTTCATCAATATCATGTTCCCAGAAATGGAATCGCAAAACAATTCTTTCTTCCTTCTTTTATTCCATAATTTTCCATCCAAAAATTTGATAACTTGCTAGTAAACCTTTTCCATCCATAATCTCCTATCCATAACATAATGCATGTCAATATGTTCCACAAAAACCATCAAAATAAGTACAACTCTAATTCAATAATTTCTGAGCTGAAGATAGCGGAATCAAAAAGTAAACCTTTGTAATTGTTGGGGAATTTCTACGAGAAGGATGAACAAAACGTCGACTTATAGTCTCGGAAGTTTCTAATGTTATTGAAACCTGTGAGTCACCAAACATGCAAGTCAAAGTCAAGAAGCATTAACAACACTTCACTATCAGTTAATTACTGATAGTGATTTCTTGTAATATTAAATTACCTCAAGGCATCTCCTAGCTCCTTCATGAAAGAAAGTAAGAGTTCCACCAATCTATTGTGAAAACAAGTCAATAAAACCAAAAGCAGAAACATAAAATAAAAAGAACAAAAAGGAAGAATGTTAAATCATACAATGTCTCAAAATTGTCGTGCAATATTGCCATTACCATATCACTGAAGTAATATGTGGAATCAGAGTTCTTTGGAGAAAATCTTAGCAGAACTTGGTCATCCATCCTGATATTATAAGACCTTCCTCGAATATAACCTTCCGCTACAGAAAATGTTTATGGGAATAAGTTTACCAGGATTTATAACAAAGTTATAATCAGATCTCATATATGATCTCCATCAAGAAAAAAAGAAATGAAAGAAGAAAGTAAAGTATGCTTACATGCTGCAGGTTCGATGACTCCTGCTCGAGGTGAAGGGGATGCTCCTTTCATATCATCCGCAGAAAGGGGCTTTGTAAGATTCTGCTGCTGGCTTGGAGACACAGCGGCTGCTGATATGTTGGGTGATAAAACATCTGTTTTTTTTAATAAAAAAACAATTAAAAAAGCTATATCCACCTAAAATAACATAACAATGCTTTCATCACTTTGACGGGATGCGAAATAAATTGCAGAGAAAACTCCATAAAACATAAAAATGCAACATGTGAAGCATATTCTGTTTCTTAAAAAAAAAGTGAAATATATTTATATTTCCGAACTCAAAAAGTTTTAAGTTGAGGAAACCTAGTGATTAGCACATTCTCAGGTATAACTCACTTACCCGCACTAGAATCATACAAAACCTCAGCCACAGATAATCTGGGAAGTGCTGCATTTGAAGATAACCTCACAAGTTCTCCTTCAATCGATGGAACATCCTTAGTTGAAGACCTTGCAATAGATGATTGCAACGATAGTGAACTTCCAAAAGTTTTGAGTATATTATCTTTACTGGGGTTGTAGGAGGAGACTGATGAGATCTCATCCCTGGAACTCTCATATCCTTCCTCAACTCCATCATATATATCATTTGCTCTAGACTGTATCAAAATATCAAATGATTTAGTAATAATGGAATTCATCTGTAAAAAGCATTGTTTGAAGAAAACTGTTGCCATAATTGCTGTATAAGACCCCCAAAAATGATTCTAAGATTTAAAAATTGTTCTAATGATGTAAATAAGCAACACTAACTGCTTACCCATTCAGAATCTCCATCCATCTCTTTCCAATATATATCCATTTGGATGGTGGTAGCAGGAACAATCCCTGAAATCAATAAGCATTAACATAATTCTCAAGCTATTACTTTGCATCCACAGTGCATGGAGCAGCAATTAGGTGTTGCATTACTTGAAAATTACAAATACTAAGCAGCAGAATTACAGTTAGGCTGTGTTATATGTGTAGTGTTGTTCCATCATGCTATACAGCCATTTTAGGCCTCTTTGATTCCATTAAGAGAATACAAGAACCCTAAAAAAAATCATGTTTCCTAACAGACGTACATAGGAACATTTATTCTCGATACAAATACCAAAATCAATTACTCAAAAAGATAGTATCAGTTATGAAAAGAAAATTTATAATTTACAGCAGAAAAACTGTGTACTCTATCCTCTTTGTTTGATACTATAGATTTATATCCAAACACAGTAGCACAAATGACGCACCCCAAGTAAACAAACTGAATATAACATCTTTCAAATTTATAACTATTATTTCCTGATAACAGAGAAACAAGAAAAAAATAGAAAAGAATGCCTGAGATTAGAAGCCAGAAAAGCTTCATGAACCGCAAAATGCAATCCAAAGATATTTTAGCTTAATTTCAATTAGATATCCATCAAACATGCTTGCAACAGGGTCACTACAACTAGAAAATTCAAATGGCATTTTGCAATTTTAGACCATGAGAATGCACTGGCACAGAAATGAGAATTTTATAAACAAGTCATGTAGGTTGTTGAACCAATATTCCGGGACTGTGAAATAAGATTTTCCTTAAGAATCACAAGAGGAGGAAAAATTCGTCATAGCCATCAGGACAGATACCAAATTATCTGAGCATGTCAGCATAGTAAAACAGAACAATATAGTTAAGCAACACAATTGAATATTAAACCAATGATAATGATTTAACCTCATCGCAGAAATTCTTAAGTTATCCGACTGGCTCACTTTAAGCCATACATGCATGGTGAAGTTGTATACATTTGGTAAACTGCATGCATTACTCATCAAAACCCTTGGCATCAGATATTGAATTTCTCTTAAAATCCTCCTTGTCACAATGACTTTTGAATTAAAAAGCAAAATAAAATTCTGATAAGCATGAACACAGCTACACTGTTTCCCAGGGACATATTATTCCAGATTTTAATCATTAACTACTCAATCAGCAGCAAAATGCTATTTTACAGATAATACATTAACAAACACAGAAAACGCACATCATCAAGCTTCCATTTTTATCCAAGTATCACCCATTTAGCAACGAAGAAGACAACAAAAACATGCTCTTCAAAACATAACGAGTATTAAAATTTGTCCATCCTTGCTCAAGAGAATGCTTCCTTTTTCACCATATGTGACATTAGTTTGCTGATCATGCATCAATTTTAGGTAATTAATGGAAATGTCTTAGATTTAATATGTCACAATATCAAAGAATGTTTAGGTCAGCAACAATTTATTATTGGCTGTCAATAAATCCTGGAGAACAGGAGTTGTTTAATTATACAACAACTGCTGTTTTTATGAGTGAAATTTTGGGCAAAAGATCAATACTTTCCCATTTACATTTAGATGTGAAGACAATCAACAGCAGCTCACCATCATTTTGACCTTCGTCTGTTAGCAGGCCGTTGCCTTTCTGAGTGACCCATACTTGTAATGGTAGGCGAGCTTCCTGTTGGAATACATGGTCATGAAAAATCTTTCTCCATAAGAAGACATAAATATCATGTAAGGCTTATTGTTTTTCACTACAAAGTGTACACATACACACAAGTAATTATATCAGAACATGCATAAATAAGAAAGTACATATTAGCTTAACGACTAGCCATGAGACAAATACAAGGCAATTATAAGTAGAAGTAGCAATAGAAAGAAACATGGGAAAAATTTGTCATGACATTTTTTGTTGACCATGAAATCCTACCATAAAATCAATAACCTTGACCACATTACATTCCACATAATTTAAATACTACAAAACTTCCCAATAAAAGGAAGAAAGAGCTATTTTTTATATAGATCCCAAAACATTAATGCGCAATCATAGCATCCAATATGTATTCCTAAATAATCTTATAATTCCATTATTCAATCATTTCAATTTACCAAGTTCAATTTAGCCAAATTAGTCCACATTTATATGCTTTGACACAACAAATGTTATTTATAAACAGTAGCTGTTGGTTGGTTAATTAGTCACATCTTATTCATGACATGGGTTGGGTTGGAATTAGCTTGGATACAGAAAAAATATTCCTCAATTTCCTCCTTTCTTTCATTTCTAAGGTCTCTTTCACTTACCGTTTCTTAGTAAAAACAGGTGACAGTATTCTACCTAAAGAGTAGATATAGGAAATAATAGGATAACACTAAAGCTTCGAGATATAGAATTTCTCAGGTTCTGATACCCAGTAACTTCATGTCAATTAGATCAATTTGCCTCCTAAAAGATCACAATATCAAGCCTCAAATTAAGGACTGCTGCTTTTATGATACTTTTCTTTCTTTGTCCTAAATATCTCACATTCCAGCTTAGAATCCTCATGGAGTGCTAAAACAAACCAGAGAACCTTCATTACCTACTTCCTTAGACTGCTTACTACTCTCTTTGTTACTGCTTTAGACCAGTTTCATAAAGCAAAGCTCCATAAATCTTTGGATGCAATCTTGCTTGTTAGGTTTCGAGTAGAGTTTGATTTATGTTTACGTAATACAAGAATAAAATTTTCCAAAACAGGTTTGAAGATCGTCACATCCAACTAGTATGTGCACAGAAAACCATTGAACTCCTCTCACTGTGAGACATCTAATATAATCTCTTTATGCTATTTTATGCTTTATTCACTTTTTCTTTTGGGTACTTTTTGTGGAAACAAAGGTGTCTTACATAGAATTGGTTTCCTAACTGTTTTCTAAATGTTAGGATTTTCTAGTTGTTAAAGGTTTATTTTCTTTTCCTCGATAGGTCATATTTTTAGCTTATAATAATTATAAAAATCTAGTGAGAATATATACAAAAAGAAAGATTATTTCTCTCAAATCTCTATTCAATATTTATAATATCTGTGTTCAATTTTTATACAAGATTGAAGACAGATATGGAGCCAAGTAGGAAGTCACCTTAAATTGTCAAATCATGTGCTTCTACTAAACAATCCAATTAGTCCTATCATTATGTAGAAACACATAGGACAATCACCAGTTAAATTTGGAGTGAAAGGAAATACAAATTTCTGTTAATAGGAGAATAAAAGGTCTAAAACTCTCAAAAAGATATTTAAAGGAAAGAAAGCAGACACAAAAAACTGATCATATTAGAAAGTGGTCAATTAGTTACACAACATGTATAGTGCAAATGAGTTTTAGCAAACACCACCCATAAACCAAAATGGAAGCATATAAGGAACAAAGCACATTAACCAGAAAAGACAATGTGGAGCACAACTTCATAATGCTAAAGAGTATTTTAGAGTACAACTTTTATCAAAAATAGTCAATGGAGAAAATACTAAAGAATTAAATAAATAGAGCCAATAGGAAGGCAGACTACAGGCAATTTAAAAGCAAGACAACAAAAGCTGCAAAAAAACATAATCCTCAATAGACCATGGCACAGCACAAGTGGAAAAAGTAATGTAGTACAAACATAACCAACAACTGTGATAGGAAATAAGAAAATTTAGTGAACAAACCACTTGAGTAAGATCTTTCCTTGACTCTCTCTGGCTGTGGCCATTTTCCAGTATCAGCCATCGTGCAGCTAATGTACTCTTAACATAGTACAGATAGCGAATGGTAGAACCCCTGAAAGATGGTGGTATAATGCTAGGTAACTCAGTTCGGACCACATCTGTAGATACACAAAGTGTTTCCGAGATCATTTGTCTTAAATCGCAAGATATGAAACAGATAAATATAACATTGTTGACAAATTATTGTCTGACTTTAAATTCAAGAACTTAAATGTGATTCAAGACATTGATAATAACCTCCTAAAAATTTCAGTGCATAAGCTGCAAGAAAACAGCAGTTTGTTACCAAGTTCTATGAATAATTGACCTAGATTAGACAAAGCTTATAAACCATAAGAACTTTCCCCGTTAGTTGTCAATCTGCATAGTGTATGAACCTCTGGTATGGTTATCTTCATCTGATTATGTGTAAAAATCTCTTTGCTTCGAAAAAATTAAAACACTTCAAAATGGAAGGCCAGCAATTAGCCTCGCCGGATAACCAATATATGTAATATTTACTACTTGAAGTGACAAAAAGCAGGTCATATAGATGTATTTCTCAACCAAGACTGCAACATGATTGTGTAAATCATTTTTGTCTCCATTCAATATCAAGAGTGAAAGAGATGTTGAGCTAACTATTGATTACTCCTCAGATCTTACATTGCTAAAATAATTGACATCAACATAGAAATTCAAATCTGGGCTAACAACCTAGATTTTAACATAGTTCAAGATGTGTAACTCCTTACTGTTATACACACTCAACAAAATAGAAATATACTTACAAGATTTGGTGGCACCAGAAGATACAATCTGATTCGAAATCAATTTTGGAGCAGAGCAGTCTAAAAATACATATTCACCTTGAAATAATAATAATAATAAAAAGAAAAAGAAAATATAAATATCAATGACAAAAATGCATAGTAAATAAGCTAGATCACAAGAATATTGTTAAAAAGAACCAGAACCTCGTCTTTGTTTGGATCCGGAAAGAGGCTTCTGAGTGGCGAACCATTGAGTGTCCAACTTCTCAATCCCTTTGATTTCAAATGCAAGGCTTTCAACCAAGAGCGACGGCAAAGAAGCAGCAGCAGCAGCAGCAGCATCAGCGCTTATTAGAGGATTGCAGATCTCGACTGTAATGAAAATGGAATCGCCTGGTCTGTACACATTTTTATCTGTTTGTAATTTTAGCTTTGGCAATACTTCGCTGTCTCTGTAATTATCAACCGCCTTGTTCGATCCTCCTCCTCCGCCTCCGCCTCCACCACCGAACAGTGAAAATCTGCGCCCCAACATTTGCTTAATTTTGCTTCAGCTCCCGAAGTCTGATTTATTCATTATGTTGACTACAAAATAGTGGATTTTGGATCGGGTCGACAAATCACAAGAGTCGAGTAGAAAATTGGAGTTAGAAGAGTTTCTTTTCTGTACCTTATTTAATATGGAAATTTTTCAGTAAATTAAGATAAAAAAAAAAATTTTGACCGAAGTTTAATTTTTTAAATTTTGTTAACTAAATATATGTAACATTCATTATTTTATTTTTATTATAATTTTAATATTTTTTCATTTTATCTTTTATTTTCTTTTTTTATAAATTAATTAAAAACATAAATTTGTAAATAATTAATTTTTAATTAATTATGAAAAAAATTATTTATAATAACAATAATAATTCTATAAAAATAATATAAATTATTTAATTACTTAACTTTTAATTTTTTTATAAATTAATTAAAAATAATTAATTTATAAATAAATTAAAAAGTAAATTTAAAAAAAATCAATAAAAAAAAAGCTTATTGGGCGTCGAGGCAAGCGCACCCATCAAGCTTTTGGTTTTTTTTCTTTTTAATAAATTTAACAAATAAATTTTTATTTAAAATAAAATAAAATAATAGTAAAGAATAAATTAAAAATAAATTTTTTTCGTTTTTATTAAATTAATGAAAAAAATTTATATTATAATCAAATAATATAAATAATTTAATTAAATAAGATTTTATTTTTAATTAATTAATTTAAATAATTAATTTAAAAATAAATTTTAACAATTTTAAAAACAAATAAAAATAAAAAGTAAAGCCTTGAGGCGCATGCGTGAGCAGTGCGGCCGACACATGCGCCCGCAAGTTTTTTTTTATTATTTTATTTAAATATTTAATATATTAAACCAAATATACTATTTTTTCTTATTTTACCCCTCACAAATAATATCATCCTCCTCTTAAAAACTCATCATCTTAAAAGTTTCGCTCTCGACGCAAACTCATCTCTCCTAGAAAAGATCTTAGATTTATTATCAATTTTAAAGATATTTCTTAAATATGACGATATTTTGAAATTTTAGAAGAATTAGCTGAAATTGAAAACTAGTAAATTTATTTTATTTATTTTTTAATTAATAGTAATATTTATATTTATATTGAAAATGAGTGTAATAGATAAGAAATGTAATAGATAATTAAACTCAAATATCACATACATGTATGGTTGCGCAGCACTATTGCACCACCACCACCACTACCAAAAAAATTTATTTTTTATTTATTTTATATATTTATATTAAATATATATTTGTATATATATAAATATTTATATATTCAGTTTTATTTTAATTTAGTTCGTATATATAATTAAATTAAAATTATGTTGTATTTTTTTAAGTGCCGTTGATCATGTCACAAATTTCAACCATTATATGTTTTGAAAAAATATGGGAGAGCTGTAGTTATGGTTTTGAAAGATACATCGGATATCAAAATATACACATAGTAGTTCCAAAAAAATTAGATATAAAGCGTTGTTGAAAAGAATTTATCATCTTCTAAGAGTTGATCAGGTGCATTATAAAGTAACTCTCAAGTTTAAGGTTCCTTCAAGTACTATAAAGTTAAGACCTATTCCAGTTGAAGATGACGACGATGCAATATTATGATTGAGCTTACAGAATAATATGGCTACACTTCTTTGTGTAACAGTAGATGCTCGAAAACCTGAAAATAATGCAAAAGCACCCATAGAGCAAAAATAAGGTTATGCTAAGCAATTTATATCGGCAACTCCTGTGTATATTCTAAATCCCCTAAATGATTATTATTATTCTCCTCCGATGTTCAACGAACAATGAGGCTACACATATTATAATAGTCAAATATATAGAGATGTTAGTGTTGATCTTGGCTATGATATTGGTCAAGATGTTAGATATAATGTAAGTAATACGAGAAAAAATTAAGAACGTTATGAGAATGATAATTATAGTTACGAGGTTAATGATGATAGTAGAAATGATGATGAGAATTATAAAGAAACTGAGGATGGAAATAATGATACTGGTGATGATGAGGATGATGATAATGATGAGGGTAATAATGATGAGGATGATAATGATGATTATGGTAGAGAATAAAGGGTTAAGGTAGAAAACCTATTTCAGTTTTAGCCTGAAATACCACAATTTGACTTGAAAATATCAATAAAAATATCTTGTACTGAGATTGGTGTTGTATTTGTAGAAAAAAATATATAACAAAGATGAAATTCGTGAAGTTATAAGTATGGTTGCATTTAAGGGAAAATAGAGCTTTAGAGTTTACAAATCCACCAAAGATCATTTCAAGTTGAAATGCGATGATGACAGTTGCAAATGGAGATTATATGTAGTGTCGATAGAATGGCGACATTTTTTTTTATTGTAAAGTGAGTAGATACATAGCACACTTGTGTTTTGAGTCAATTATGGGATGGTCACCAGCAAGTCACAAAGCACACAATTGTTTCGCATTCATTTGTCTTACAGAACTCTTTCAAAAGTCCGTAAATGATGCCCCATAAACATTACAGAAATTACAGAATGACACATTGAACCACACAAATTGAAGTTAAAACATATTCATAAAGTCCTTCTATCTCTTATATCCTAGAAGAGCGGAGACATAAATAATCACTATCAAGTCTCCACATGCTCAATCATGAACTTATCTCTATATTTGTATTTTCATAAACAATATGCGGAAGCACCTTTGCGATATTATTTATGCATAATAAACTCTTTTTCCTAGGTTTTATGCTTATGAAGACATCCTAAAATACAATCTCGAAGCATCAGAATATACAACTCACCCATATGAGTTGACAAATCCTAAATCTACACACATCGAACACCATTAGCATTAGATCATACCCAACGACACTCAACGGTCCGACCATGAAAGGTCTCTGACATATGTGGAACCTAAGTATGGCGAATCACTCACAAGTCCATAGTGGTGCTCAGGTCAAAGGACCACAAATACTAATCAACTCAAGAAGACCCTCCATTGACAGCTTTATAGGATGTCTATTGAAGATCCTCATTGAGTGTGTTTAGGACCCAGTCCTCACTAAATACCCATATGCCTATACGAGCTTTCACTAAGCTCATGGTTTATTAAGAATAATCATTTAAACCATCCAAATATAGACATACATTGATCAATATATGATAAGATCTTCACTGACAGACTCACATCATTGAAGATAGATCAGGAACATTATATTTGAGAACATATTTGCACAATGAAATTTCTTAGCACCATTTGCAATTCCTTGGAACTATGTCATTGTTAATATATTCGCAGGTTTTTGTCCCATTTCAGACAAGACTTTAACTCTTTAGATTTTACTGACTCTTATAACCTGTTAACTCTTAACATTTATAACTTTTAGCGTTGCTAACTCTTAGCACTGGTCTTAACTCCTTTAAATAAGATCTGAACTCCTTTAAATGATACAATGTTTAAAATGTTACAAGCATCTTACCATATATTATTTAATATTAATGATTTTATTCAGAATGTTTATTGTATAAATATTAAATAATTAATATTCATATAATATTAAAATGTCATGTAAGCACCATTTATAACAAACTCTCAATTCATTTAGTACAATTTATGATATATTTCATACCTATCATCTCCAGGTGTTTCTCAAACACCCTAGGAGTTAAAGCCTAAGTAAATCCGCTACATTATCCATAGATTATATTCTAGATACTATTACATTTCCTATAGTCAAGAACTTTTTAATTATGTGGTATTTCAAGTCCACATGATTAGAATTCTGGTGTGCCTTATGGCTTATTAGCTTGAGTAATTACCTTGTTATTATTGTATCATAGTAGGACATGATGCATTGAGCTTGAAATTATTCTAAGCTTTGTAACTAACTTAAATATCCACAAAACTTCTTTTGTATACTTTTCAAGCTGGAATATATTCTGCCTTTAAGGTAAAATTAGCTATGGACATTTAAATTGCACTCTCAACTAATTGCCGTACCATTGAGAAGAAATATATAACCAAACTTTCTATCATCAGTCAGACTGAAAATCCAAGTTTGTATATTTTCTCATATGTAAGTAAATTTCTCCATAATTCAGAAACTTATCTTCAATACCTTTCAAGTATTTCATATATGTTTCATGACTATTTAATGGTCGTTACCTGGATCATATCGATACTGACTCATAACACTTACAGTCATGCATATGCAAGTGTCGTACATAACATAGGGTACATCAAGCTATCTCTAGCTGATGCACATAGTACATAACATAGGGTACATCAAGCTATCTCTAGCTGATGCACATAGTATATTAGACACTCTAACCCTTTTATATTCTTGTCGAGGACATGTCATCCTAAAAAGATGAATGTCATGTTTAAAAAGTACATGAACTGACTCACATTTATTAAAGTTAAGATATTATCTATGTACGAAGATTGAGAGAGTCATATCAGCCTCCTAACTCTATCTCTATAAAGCTTTATACTTAGTATATAGGAAACTTCTCTCAAATCTTTTATAGAAAAGTTTTTACTTAGTTAACTCTTAACTGACTGACTTGTAATATACCAATGTCATTTTCAACATTGAAGATATCTTCCATGCAAAGAACTAAAAAGACAATTATGCTCCCATTGCCTTTTTTAACATATATGCTTTTCTTCATATTTAATAAAACTAAAATCTCTTATTTTCTTATTAAAATGAAGATTCCAACTTTGAAAAAACTGCTTAAGTCTACTTGGACTTCTTCAATTTTCATATTAGATTAGAAGTCAAGTTGAATACAAAACCTTCAGGCTATTCCATACATATCTCTTAGTTGAGATATACATTCTAAAACGTTATCTTTATATCTATCTGCCAGACCACAAAATCTTAATATGCTGTAATAGCCAACAAAATTCGAATTGACTTTAATATGGTTACTAGTGAAAAACGTTTCCTCATATCTGCTCCCAAATCTCTGAATGTAACCTTTTATAACTAGTCAGACTTTGAAGGTCTATACCTTTATATTGAGCTTACACTTCCACTATATAAACTGATTTACAATAAATCGAAACTATTTCTACGGGAAGCACAACCAAGTCTCAGACTTGATTGTCATGCATAGAGTCAATTTTGAATTTTAAAGCATCTTACCAATTTTCTGAATCGATGTCCAACATCATATTTCTATAAGTCACATGGTCCTTTTATTCAACTAAGAGAACACCAAGGGCACTTTCAGGTATCAATTATATCTAAAAAGTAGCCCTCAATATCCTTTTAGACCTACAAGGAAAATGTGTTAAAGGTATCTGACTCTATTAACCTTTAGGTTCAATCGTCAGTTCATATATATATATATTGACTTTATTAAGTTTAATCCTTTTACAATCCCCACGACCTTATGAGAAACTGTTTCTCTAGGAGGTAGCAATACAAGAAACAAACACATTTCGTTCTTTTGGATTATAGAATTTGTATCCTATAAAATAATTAGAATACCCAATAAATCGATACTTGTACTTTGGGTGCAAGTATATCTTAACATACTTAAGACTCAATTTTCTTCTAGTCTATATCTCATATAGAGTAGAAGAAACCATTTTCGATGGAACTTTGTTCAATAAATGAACAGCAGTTTATAGAGTATAGTAGAAGAAACGGTTTTTGCTGGAACTTTGTTAAATAAGTGAACAACGGTTTATAGAGTATAATCCTATAGATATTCTATAAGATCAGTAAAGCCCAACATCGATTGGACCATATTTAATTAAGTCCAATTCCTCATCTCCAAAACACCTTTGTACTGAGGAGAACTTGAAGGACTATATTAAGCGAGAATCTCATTCTTCTTTAAATAATCTATGAATTTACTTTTCATATATAAAACGCTTCGATTTAATTAAAGGCATTGAATATGCATAAGGGTTTATTTCTCTACTTCTAGTTGAAACTCTTTAAACACTTCAAAAGTTTTCAACCTGTGTTTTTAAGAAACATATATCTGTATTGTGACAAATCACAATAAAGATAACAAAATATTAAAATTCACCTATTGTAACGTGATTCATTCGACCACATACATCATCATGTACTAATTCTAATAAATAAGTGGGTCAGTATCCAATTTTTATATAAGTATTTAGTCATTTTCCTCGAATTCAAGATCCATAATTTGGATAAGGTTCTATAGTTAGATCAAGTATTTGCTTATTTTTAACCAAATGTGATAGTCGTCTCATGTCTATATGACATAATCTTATATTCTATAATTTCTTATTATTCAAAGTTCTCGAACTACTATTTGTGATGGTCACCTAGACATTTCCTGTTGTATTTAAGATATAATAATCATTCATTAATTGACATTCAGTTAGCAAAACATTATCTTCATCATACATACATAAGGAACTATTACTAATGTATTCATGATAACTCTCTTCATCTACTACAGAGAGTGATATAATTCACCTAATAATATTTGGCACAAAATAACAATTATACAACGTTATGCTTTTTCCAAAATGAAGAAGTAACTTAAAATTCCTAACAGCTACCACATCTAGAAAATCTCCATCTCTCACAGAAAGCTGTACTTCTCATTTCAAAGCCTTCTAGCATGCCTCAAGTTATGCAACACTTTGCTAATGTGAGAAGGACATGTGGTATCTTATACCTCTGTACTTTTTAGCATCAAACGTCAATGTAATGTCAATCATTGGAAACTATATATCTATGGGGTCTACCTTTTCTAATATAAGGTGTCTTAAATAATAATACTTACTATATCAAACCTTACCACAGTGGAAACACTTTCTACTGAGATTATTCTCTATGTGTGGTTGGATATATCAAATAAATTTTAGATAGAGCACAATACTGGTTGTACATCTCATATGCACATGCTCCCGTTGAAGATCATTAGACATTAAGGCCAGGATATATGATTTGACTCTCAACTTATTTTTAATCTATTTTTGATAAATTCCACCTCTTCTGAAGAGATATTATCAGAAACACCTATTTATTATCTTTTAATCAATAATATATCCAAAATTTTCTGAATCTGGGACTATTCTTAGATTCATTGGCAAGCCAAAATATTTTTAAGTAACTTGTATGGCTAGATCAAGTATACTAATGAATTGCTCTTACTGATCTTATCTCTATAAGGTTTCATCATATCCTTATAAAATTAAATATAAGATGTGTAGCGGAATATTTATAATCATTAATTAATAATGCTTTAGATCATAGGTATAACATTTATACATTTTTAATCTAAAGATGCCATTCCACTGCTTTACATAGTCCCCTAAATCTCTTAAACGGAAAAAAACGACAGTTTAAACTCTTTAAACTGTATAGTTGGAAGTGGACTCAATTAGCATTTTACTCTAGCCTCACACTTTAACAATATTGGCATTTGTAAACCTAAAAGAAAGATAACTCTTGTCAATTGCATCTCATGCAATTTTTACCATTGATCCTAAATACATCTTATCCTTAAGCATTAGCAATATTAAATAAGTGTGTTCTTTATTAATTTATCAATGATGAAATATATATTACAGATACTACCCTCACATTAGCAATATTAGGTAATACATTCGCATAAATTTACCATATCTCATGTTTAACCGACATAGTCCAAATCACACCGACCAATTCCTCATACTTTAACAATATTAAAAAAGATCAAAGTGACTCGTCTAATACCGTATTGACAAGACAGACTAACGAGTAATATTAGCTCATAATGATATACTATTCAATCTCATTAAGAGATATTTTTATACTCTTGTTCCCATCTCATGAGGATGTGATTCTTAATTACACATTTATTTTGTGTAAGCATAACTAACCCCTACCAGTAGGGCTCCTATTATGGTTACCAGCACAAACAAATAATCACAGTTTATAATGCAATTTAATAACATTTATTATTGCATAAATGCACATCACATGTATTTTTTTAAATCATTTTAAAAATATAAGATTGAACAGTGTGTGTGTGTGTGTGTGTGTGTGTGTGTGCTCAACGGTGTCTGGGTACCAGTGCTCTAGCGCTGGAGGCTTAGCCCCCAGTATCACGGTACCCAACTTGCTATCTTTGGAATTTTGCATTTTCAACACTTAAAATTCATCACCAACAGCCCCAAACCATTCTAGTGACAACCCAATCAACATACAAACATGTGCTTTGATATTATTTTATTAGTGTGTTGTTCATGGGGTGTAAGAGTGTATATTATAATTTTTTAATTTTAATTTATTTGCACGTCTCACATACAAATTAACATAATAGAAAGGAAATTTAATTTCTTATTACAATATTCACATACTGAATTTAAGTCTCATCACACTCATAAGATTAAAAATTACCCTTAAAGATAATTCGGGGTATTTTATGTTACCAGAGTTCACCCTAAAGTGATCTTCAAGCAATTCTAGTCCACAACATCTGGAGGGATTGCAGAACTAAAATGGTAGTTTTCTATCTGCTTGAAATTGAGTTGAAGCAATACCTATTAAGATTTGTACTTATATGTCATCCCATTGTTGTATGAATATTTTATTTTATAATATTTATACAATACATCTTTTGTTAAATCTCTAATTGCACTAATTAAATGGTACAATGCTTGTGACGCTATAAATATTGTATGATCTGAAGGAGTTCAGATCTGATCTAAAAGAGTTTAGATCAATGCTAAAGCTAGCATCGTTGAGAACAATAACGCTAAAGAGTTAACATATTATAATAATCAACAAAATCTAATAGGTAGAACCTTGTCTGAAACAGTACAAAGACCAGAGAGTACACTAGTAATAACATAGTTGTAAGGGTTTCAATTGGTGTTAAAAAAATGTTATTATATAAGTCTATTCTCAAATTATATATTCTTGGTCTTATTCACCGATACGAGTCTATTAGTAGAACCCTTTCTCATAGACTAGTGTATATTATACCTGAATGGTCTAGATGGTTGTTCTTAACTGACCATGAACTTACAGGATGTTCATATAGCATACAGGTACCAGTAAGGACTGAATACTTAATAAGCTCAACGAGGACCCCAATAGACATCCCATAAAAGCTGTCAATAGAAGGTCCTCTTAAGTTGAGTAGTATACGTGGTCCTTTGACTTGAGTGTCACGGTGGGCTTGTAAGTGATCTACCATACTTTAGTTCTACACATGTCACAGACCTTTCATAGTGTGACCGCTGGGTGTCGCTGGGTATGATCGGATGCTTATGGAGTTTGGTGTGTACAGATATGAGATCCGTCAGCTCACATGGGTGAGTTGTATGTCTGGATGCTCCGAGATTGTATTTTTGAAAATTTTATAGCCATAAGCAATAAATTTGGGAAAAGTGTTTCCCGCAAGGTTAAATAATATCGCTAAAGTATTTGCGTATATTATTTATCAAGATACATGTCTTGAGATAAGTTCACAGATGAACACATAAGGATTTAACAGTGGTAATTGATATCCCCGCTCTTCCAGGAATTGACGGAAGGATTATATGTATACATGATGACCTCAACTTGTATACTTTACTGCGCTGATTTGTAATATTTGTGATGTGTGCGTGGGGCATCGATTACGGACTCACAAAATAATATCGTTTGACAAATCAGCTGAGGACCTAAAGAGTCCCGTAATATGAAGTGTACTCGTTATGCACTAATGCAGCGTATCGGATTAAATAGTTTAATTCAATAAATTCTAGTAGATGGGACATTTGCTTCAATCTCCCTCCGCTCTTGCACGTGTCAAGTCTTAAGAGTTAAGTACATCAATAAGTTAACAATTAGTTATTAACTAATGGGGTATTGACATATGGCGCATTGTGAGCCAATTATTGTTTGACTTCAAAATTATCAAATTAACCTTACTTGTTGGGCAAACAAAATCATTATTTTATTTATTGAATAGAATAATAATATATATTATTATTTAATAGAAGTCAAATAATCATTATTATAATCAGATTGGCATATGTTTCTACTATAATTAAATCAATTGTTTAATATAGATTAAATAAATTATTAATGAAACAAATAGGCATGGGTTGTCATGTGGTGGGACAAAAATTGTGTAAAACAAGAAAGGAAATTGTTTCCTTTTGGTTGCACAATCCGACCAAAAACATCTTTTTTTTTTTATTTTGTTTATTGTAAACAATTATAAAAAAAATACAAATGACAAATATTGACTATACTAGTAGGGTGTTATGTGACTAATTGGAGGGAAAGCAAAAACAAATAAAAAGAGCAATATGTTGCTCATTTGTGAAGGTTCGGTAATTGAGAGAGAATAGAAGAAGAAGAGCTAAATTTCTAAGTGTTGTGAAATATCTTCAAGTGTTGAACCTCTTCTCTTCATCTATATAAATGGCAAAACAATGTTAGTCCATAGCTTAAGGAGTTAAGCATTAGTTTAAGAGTTAAACTTAAAGTATAAATATTAAACCCTTTAGCTGGAACCAAGCTGCCATTCTAGCTTCCCCAAGCCCTACTAATGGGGGGACTAGAATTGTGAACGAGAACACTTCATGTGATACTCCATTTCGACGAAATCCAAAGGCATACTAAGGTATCAAATTCTCAATCTCTATGTAGTTTACATTTATGAGATAACATGTAAAGACTTATTTGTGTTTATTATTAGAAAATTAGATTTTTATTCTTCCGCTACGCACTATGATGTATAAGATATATATGTGATGTATTTTTAAAATGATAGATACAATACCCATATGTATGCACCCTAAATTTAAAATCACTCACAAAAATACCTTACTTCTATTTAAGTCTCTTGGCCATGTCAACATTATTCACTCACTTTGTCTAACACTTAGACAAAAGGCATACTTCATTTTAAGTCTCGGGTAAGTTATATAACTAACAATTTAGTCACACTTATTAAATTATAACTCTTACAATTTAATTACATACAACCTTTTAAATTCCATTTATGCAACCATTTACATAGCTATTTTATTGTATTACACCTCATGTTTGCCAATTAAGAGGTGGAAAATTGCCATTTATGGTGGCCGAATGCTAATAAGAGTAGTGGCATTTTACTTGCCAAAAAACCCATTAAATTTGCACCTTCTGCTTTACTATTGTCGAATGCCACAATTCTCACCTAATTAAATTACAAACATTTACAATATAATATATTACGTGTTTTACACTTCAATGATACTTGTCCCTTAATAAGGCAAAACAGTGGAAAGGCTTTGCCATGTGTTACACAATCATATTATGCAAATGTCACATGTCAAATTCCAATTGTTGTTAACCAATTAATTTAATAGGTTTAACACTTAGACTTTGACACATGTGCATCCCGATAGACCCTGAAATAATTTCTGCTTTTCAAAACTTTCTTGAATCAAACTGTTCAATCTGGTGCACTACTCCAATGCTCAATGAGTATACTTCATATTTTGAGACTTCCTAAGTTCACAACCATTTGTCTTACGAAACTTTTCCGTAAGTTTTTAAATGATGCCCCACACAAGTTACAAAAATTACAGAATGTCACGTTAAATCATACAAGTTGAGGTTAAAATATATTCGTATATTCCCTCAGTCTCTTATATCTTGTGAGAGCGAAAACATAGTTCATCACTATTAAATCTCTATATGCTTAACCATGAACTTATCTTTAGATTCGTATTTCCATAGATAATAAAAACCTTTGCTATATTATTTATCCCATGGGAAACTCTTTCCCGGGTTTTGTGCTTGTGGCCACAAGACTTTCTGAAATACAATCTCAAAGCATTAGGATATACAACTCACCTATATGAGCTGACAAATTCTAAATCTACACACACCGAACTCTATAAGCATCAGACTATACTCATTGACACCCAGTAAATAGACTATGAAACGTCTCTGGCATGTGTGGAATATAAGTATGGTAGATCACTCACAAGTCCGCTATGGTGCTCAAGTCAAAAGACATAAATACTACTCAACTCTAAAAGACCCTCTATTGACGGCTTTATGAAATATTTATTAGAGATCCTCATTGAGTCTATTCAGTACCTAATTCTCACTAAATACTCGTATGCCTATACGAGCTTCCACTAAGCTCATAGTATACTAAGACTAATCATCTGGAACATCCAGATATAAATATACATTGATCTATATAGGATAAGGTCTTCATCGATAAACCCGTATCAATAAAAATAGATCAAGAATATATTTGCACAATGACATTTTCTAGCACATTTGTAACTTTTTACAACCATGTCATTGCTATTATATTCTTAGATTTTTGTCTCATTTCAGACAAAGCTTTAACTCTTTAGATTTCGTTGACTCTTATAACCTGCTAACTTTTAGCAATGTTAACTCTTAGCATTATAACTCTTAGCATTGTTAACTTATAACCCTGGTCTAAACTCTTTTAGACCAGATCTGAACTCCTTCAGATCATATATTGTCTGAAATGTTACAAGCATCTAGCCATATATTACTTAATATTAATAATTTTATTCAGAATGTTTATTGTATAAATATTAAATAATTAATATTCATACAATATTGGAATGACATGTCAGCACCATTTCCAACATGACCTCAATCTAATTACCCCAAGCACGTTATCAATCAAGGGGCAGACAACCTACCATTTTGCTTGTGATCTTTGAGATTAAACGCTAAAAATCAACTATAAAAGAAAGAGTTCGACTACTGCCCAAGGTAATGATATTTTTCTTCCCTTAATATTTTTAGGCAACACTCTTTTGAAGAATCACTGATTTAGGCATCGAAGAGTCATTGTCAAAACAATAACTCACGATACATAACATGGCCATCTCTTTTTTATAGGAGAGTTCAAGAAACAAAGTTTAAAACCCGTTTCTAGCATAACCTAGTTTAACCGGCCCACGTTTGTTCCCTCAACAACAAATTTAAAACTCATTTGCTTAAGGAACTAGATTTTTCAATCAACAGTAACTGACGAGAACTAAACTATATTAGGATACTAATATTGGAAATGTACTTTCATTTATGATAGAACCTTTTGTTGTGCTAATACTTAAACAAAGATTTGACTCCATTCTAAGCAAGTTAACTTATTTGAAAGAACCTGACACTAACACACTAGACTTAAGAGAAAGAAAACATGAACATTAGAAATCATTAAACTAGAATTCTGGAAATTATGGCTAAAAATATTGGATTGACTATTATCTTTCTGCTTGAAGTTTTTAGCTTATACAGACCATCCTTAATAACCCATTGTAGAAGAACTTTTCCCTCTTTCTTGTCATTCACAAAGGAAGTTTGCTATTAAATTCAATAATTATGTTATTTTCAACTATCAACTTCAATATACAAAGGAAGTTTGTTATTAAATTCAATAGTTATGTTATTTTCAGCTATTAACTTCAATATGCTAACAAGATTCCTAGCTATTGCAAGAAATAAAGAACTTGGTTTTTGTAGTGTGTTTTATTTGTATTTGAATTAGGATGTAAGTACTGCCGACATAGATAATAGAGAGTTCAAATCCATTACCTTTAGAGTTTTTTAGGTCCTTTAAATTGTGATCTTATGTTAAGATTTGACAAGTCATTGGTTACATGGTTATTTACAGCACTATTCATGTACTAAAACTAATCTTTGATTCATTCTAGTGTTATTAAAAAGGCTAATGTTGTGTTGGTTAATTGTCATTGAGGTTGTAATTATAATAATTATACTTGTAATAATTGTAATTATAATAGCAAATATTGAAATTGTAATTCAAAATACATTAATTATATTTCTTATAATTAGAATTACATATGTTATATATATTGTAATTGTTCCCTAGATTTCAAATAACACAATTAATTTTAAAAGAGATCCTGATTCTAAAATGGAATCCCTAAAATTTTGGAATAAACCTTAATTAAGTGAATAAGGGTAAATTCTAATTTTAAAAAGATTCTATAATTAAGTTCAATATTGCCTATAAAAGAGGGGCTAAACAATGGATAGGGGTATAAAAAATCTTCTCTTGCATCTTATTCTTCCTTTTCCTCTTCTTATGGCTACAACCTCTTGTACCATCACTGTAAAAATATTATTCAATAGTGTCTTATAAGTGAGCTCATCAAGTCTAGTAACATTGACGTAAGCTCACATTAAGTTGAACCACCATAAATTTTGTGTTGTTGCAATTGTTATGTTTATTCTGTTAAGGAAAAAAGATATTTGAATCCTTAACATTTTAGAAAATGAATATGTAGCCCCTAATAGTTTAAAAACTCCCATCAAGATCTTTGTCAGATAATAGTTTTTGTCTATTTAACAGTAAAAAAAAAAGATCTGTATACCCATTTTTCCAAAACTTTAAAGGTCCATATGTTATTTTTTATATTAAAATAGACGGAAATCATTACCTTCAAGGGTGTTGATGAGAATTTTGAAACCATTAGGATTTTAATGCCTCTTTCTTAAAAGGTTAGGGGTCCAAATATCTTTTTTTCTTGTTAAGGATTCTCTATTTCATTCCTAACAATTAACAAATTCGACTTATTGGCTCTAGGAAAGCCCAAATTTTAGAGTCAATAATAATTATAGTTATAATCTAATAAATTGTAATTTTAATTCTAAATGCAAATGCAATGAAAATTCAATTGCATTTTAAAATCTAGTACAATTAAAATTACATTTGCAACTATAAATATAATTAAAATTGTGATTGTCATTATGTTTAATTTAATATTTATTTTAATTTTTATATTTTTATATATTGTGCCACTTAAATCTAGATTTGAAATGGATGCTGTATTAGTTTTAATCATTCTTAAAATTATTGGTTAATTTTAGGATACATGTCTGCTCTATGATAAGGTAGAATATGTCAATGCAAAGTTTGCTCTATTATGGCAGTCAATTATTTGTTTCATAGCTCTACACTAAGTTATATATTGTGATTTTGAAAAAAAAAAGTCAACTATTAAGAAAGAGAATTAAAAATAGCTAAATATGGGTGGTATTCTTTTGTTTGGATTTTGTGCTTACGTGTTATCCCATTATGTATAAATATTTATTATTTAATATTTATACAATCAACATTTGATTAAAATCATTAATATCATTTAATATATGTTAAGAAACTTGTAACATTTCAAATATTGTAAATCTAAAAGAGTTTATATCTAATCAAAAGAAGTTTAGGTGAATGCTAAGAGCTAACGATGCTAAGAGTTAACGATGCTTTGAGTTATAATTGCTAAGAATTAGTAGCAAATTTTAAGAGATAGAACATTGTCTAAAATGGGACAACGACATGAAAATATATTACTAATAAGATAGTTGTAACGTGGAGTTAGAAAATGTCATTATGCAATATATTCTCGAACACCTCATTTCTGATCTATATTTGTCGATGTGGGTCGATCGATGAAACTTTTTATCTAGATTAGTGTATGTCTATATCTAGATTGTCCATATAGTTAGTCTTAGCAAACCAAGAGTATAGTGGAAGCTCGTATAGAGATGTGCGTATTTAGTAAGGACTAGATACGGAACAGACTCACGAGCACCTCTAATACACATCTCATAAAGTTGTCAATAAAAGATCTTATCGAATAGAGTAGTATTCGTGGTTCTTTAACCTGAGTGCTGAAGTGGGTTGATGAGTGATCCACCATGCTTTAGTTCTACATATATTAGAAACATTTTATGGTCTAACCCCTGAGTATAGTTTGGTATACATAGATATAGAATCTGTCAACTCATATAGGTGAGTTGTATATCCTAATGCTTTGAAATTGTATTTTAGAAAGTCTTATAGCCATAAGCAGTAAACCAGAAAAAGATCATTCTGTGTAATATACAATATCGCAAAAATGTTTACAGATATCGTTTATAGAATTACGAATCTAGAGATAAGTTCACGGTCGAACAAATAGAGATTTAACGGTGATGATCTATATCTCTACTTTTCTAAGGATATAGGTGGCGGAAGGATTATACGTATATGGTTAACCTTAACTTGTATGGTTCAACGCACTACTTTATAATATCCGTAACATGTATGTAGGGCATCGTGCATGGACAAATAGAGAAGTCCCATATAACAAATTAGGTGTAGATCTAGAGAGTCTCATAATATGAAGTATACTCGTTGAATATTAAGGTAGCGTCTTTGATATAAAAGTTTGATTCAAGGACATTATAGATGAGCAAGATTTATTCTCGGGACCTCTCGAGTAGATAGTGCACTCGGTCGAAAAGTTCAATCTGATGAGAGAGCTAATTATTGAGACCTCTTAAGAAGATAGCGTACTAGGTCGAAGAGTTTAATTTGAGGAGAGTGCTTATTATTAGGAACTCTAAGATAGATAGTACTCGATCGAAGAGTTCAATCTAAGAATAGAGCTCATTATTGGGACCCCTCGAATTGGACGCGTGTCAAATTCTAATTGTTATAATTTGACACATCACTAAGCCTTAAAGAATAAGCTTTGGTATAGTACTTGGACAAATGTTGAACACTTGTATTGCGTTATTTTGTGTAACACAAATTAATGCAAGTATACGTTATTGCAACAAGTAATATACGATGAGTAGAGTATTATTCCCATGAGGAATTATTATTACTACTTGCTAAGTACTAAAATTGTGCCTCGTACTCTTATTCAAACTAGTGGTATTTCAACGTGTTGATATCTAAATTAACTAAATAATGAAACTAATTACAAAGATTGAGTAAAGAGAACAAACATGACAACACCAATATTCAAATGCTTAGGATTACAATAATCCTTCAATACTTCACTTGAATCTAATTATTCCTCTTAAAACTATCAATATGAATTGTTAACTAAGAACGCTAATATCCTCACAAGCCTCTTTCGATGGTCAAATGAGTATATCTCATTTAATCAATTATCAATATTCCTATAATCATCAAATTAAAATAAGATTCATTAAGAGTAAGTTCTCTAAATGGTCATATATGCCATATGAGTATATTTTTATCTTATATGGAAATTATGTTTTTACACAATGATCATACATCAATCTATTCATGGCTAACACAAAATTTCCTTTTCCAAGTTCATTAAGGTTTCCAAATTAATCTAATACATTGTCATGTAATTAGAAGCATTAAGCATAGAACAAATTGAATAATTTAATATCAATATGATGAATAAGGGAAAATAATCAATTCAAGCTATATATTGAGTTCACATTGTAATCTTAGCAATAAAACTTAGTTCATGAATGTAAACATAAGTTCAGAGCATCTAACAACATCATTATACATAATAGAATCAACAACAAAGTACAAAATTGAAGAAAAGAGAAATTTTCCCATGATGTAACAATGGAGTTCTTTCTCAAATATGTAGAATTTCTTCTCCTCCTTGTTGATTATTGCTTAAAAGTCCCAAATGATGTGTTAATTTTGTGTTCTCTGCTGCCCAACACATTTTTGGCTCAATAGTGAGTGTTTATATAGGCTTAAGGTTACAAAAATAGGACAACATTGCCTTTAAAAGAGGTGCCCTGCATCTAGTGCCATGGCATTGGGATTCAATGTCGCGACTAGTGCCTCGCCTGCATTGTAGCTTATGAACAGTACCATTTGTGTACTATTTATGTTTCTGTAGCATTATCACTGTTCATGTGTATTGTTCATAGCATTATTCACATTTTGAGCATTTTAGTTATTCTTGTCTCAAATAACTCTGTTTGCATCCGGTTTTAGTACTTTTACACCGATAGTCCTTAAACCTATAAAATAATATTAATATACATAAATGACCAAATTATTTGGGTAAATTAAACAAAAGTTAAGTTTAGTAAGATAAAATATTTTATATAATTACGCTCTATCAACTTGCCATGTACTTGATTAATTAAGAGTACTTAATGGTTAAGCATTAGTGTAAGATTTTGACAAGTGTTAGACATTAGTCATAGAATTGATTATTTTATTAAAATTACCAGATAAGCTTTGAATAAGTCCTTAGATACTTGTCTTATTTTCAATTGTGTTATTATCTTAATGAAGCTTATTAGATAAGCATTGTTTATGAAAAATGACACATTGTTTAAGATGGTGATAAGTATACCTTTAATAACTTAAAATAATAAAAAGCTTAAGAGATATTTTGTAAAAGGCTTGTGAAAGTGTTCATCTATATGGAGGAAAATAAGACAAAATACTTTTTTGGCTTTTATCCTTCATGTGAAAGGGTTAGACCAAGATATGTAAAAAGTGGACTAAAGAGTTTTGTTTTATCATCTTTAGAAGAGAAAGGATCGAGAACTTTTATAGGAGAAGATTTAGCAAGTGCTACTCTTTTTGTCCAAGTCCCATTTTTTCACCCAAAATTAAAAGATACCAAAGCATGAGTTATTTTGGAAAATCCTGCAAAATAAAAGCTATCATTCTAGAATTCTAAGCCCACTAATAAACGTAAATTATATCTATTATTTCAATTCCTTTAACTTGATTAATTGCTCATTTTAATAAGAATATTAGGCTTTTTATATGTTTAATTATTATTTTATAAGTTTAGAGTCAATGGAGCAATTAGGGATGAAAATCTAAGAAAAATAAGGCAAAACATCAGATTGCTACAGTGATTTGCTATAGTTACATCGCCCCAGCGATAAACAGTATATCGCCCTAGCGAAGTTCCAGTGCCCCAACGCCCAAATATTTTCGCGCGTGAACAGTAGTTGTGCTACAGTAAACTTAAAAAAAGTACAACTCAAATACTCTAATCAATCCTTATATAAAGGCCTCTTATTTCAGACCTAAAAGGGAGACATAACTTAGGACTCTTAGAGTCACAACACATTGAAGAAGAGTAATTTTTAGAGAGAGAAGCAAAAGATTATTGGCGAATCTTTGGCGTATCAACCAACTGTGAATTGACATCTATATTGATTTGCTTTTAGTTGTATCATGTTTATTTTATTTTTCAGCCATAATTCTCTTGTTATCATAAGCTAAATTTATTTTCTAGGGTTATTACTTGAACTTAATATGTGAGTTTAATTGTTAGATCTTTTTAATATTTATTTGAACTCAATTCTTCATTATTCAAATTATTTATTCTTAATGCTTCATTATATCTGATCAATAATATGATTGATTTGGTAATACTTTGATAAACTCGAAAGAGGCATCATTGTATTTAGACCTAGATAATTTAATGCATGATTGTAGAGTAACATTCAATGTTTCATATGCAAGTTTCGAATTAGGATAGGAATATACCTAATTGGCATGTATGGTCAATAAGACTTGTTCTTAATGAATCTTAATTTATTACAAGTACTATAGGAATATAGGTATTTGTAAATTATGATATACTTGCATGACCTTAGAAGAGGCTTGTGAATACATTAATGTCTTGACCAATAATAAGAATTGAGGGATATAAATATTAAAAAGGATTAATCTTTAGAAAACATATTGAATGATAGTAATTAATCCTAGGCTTTCTTATATTGCTATATTCTTATTTTATTTAAGTTGTGTCATTTATTTTCTACACTTTTATTTTACTTCAATTTATTACAAAATTAAGATTTGATTTTTCTGAATAATTACAAGAAAGATATAATTTTAGTACTTGGTAAAAAATAAAAATTATCCCTGTAGGTTCGACATCCGACTTTATAAGTCCCTTTATTACTTGTTACGATAGTGTATACTTGCACTTAATTTTAAGATATAAAAATATCGCATCACCCACCAAGTTGGAATCTAGAATTTTCAAGGAGATCACTTTAAAGTGAGCTTAAATTTAGGAAACCTCTTTCAAAGGCTTCCAAGGTAGTTTCTAATTTTGTTAGAGTAACAAAACTTCTATTAAGTGTGTATTTGTTAAATAGGAAATTTGATTTCCCGTCAGTTGTGCATTTTGTGTGTAAGACATACAAATTTTTTGAACACTAAATCACATGCATGCACTCATTGTATTAGCACACCAACGAGAGGTATCAGAGCATGTTCGTGTGTTGTTTTGGGTAAATAAAGTGTATTTTAGCTGTTTTAGATGCCTACGAACAATAGGTAGTGCATTTTCAAGTTTTGAAAGTATAGAACCAAGTCTTTGTTTGAGGAAAGCCTAGGGCGTTTTGTGCTTAGCTCAAGGGTGTTCATGAATTTGGATGAACATCGGGATGTTGGATGTATAACACCACAACGTTTAAGGCACATACTCTATTTTACATTCTTTTGTATGCGAGGTTTATTTGAGCTATATAATTGTTATATAACTGTCTTATAAATTGTATATCATTTATTTATTGTGTTAACCACAATGAGAGCCCTCCTAGGGAGGCTAGTTTTACTTGTATAAATAAATGTGTGATTAAGAATCACATCCTCATGAGATACAGATAAAATCAAAAAGTATTTCATTTTAATCAGATTGAATAGTATTTCATTATAAGATAATATTATACAATGGTCTGTCTTGTCAATACGGTGTTAGATGGGTCACTTCGATCTTTCCCAATATCGCTAAAATGTAAGGGATTGGTTAGCATAATTTGAACTATGTCGGTTAAACATGAGATAAAATAAATATAAGTGTGATTTGCCCAATATCACTGAAGTGTGAGGGTTAGCATCAGTAACATATATTTAATCATGACAAGTTAATTTGGAATACACTTACTCAATATCGCTAAAGTGTGAGGATAAGGTATATTTAGAATCAGTGATAAGAGTTGTAAGAGATGCAATTAACTTGAGTTGTCTACCTTTTAGATTTACAAATACCAATATCGCTAAAGTGTGAGGCTTGAGTAAAATGCCAATAAGGTCTACTTCTCACTATATAGTTTAAAATGTTTAAATTATCATTTTTTACTTCTCACTTCAATGTCTACAGATATACAAAAAAGCATGTGTACATAGATAGTGCCAGCAGTATTATGCTCTATTTGAAAGGAGTTATTTGGTGACAAATAGCAAGTTGAAATACACCAAGTTGTTAAATCTCTCTTTCAAGCTAGACTTCTAGAGGTTAATCCTATTAGTCCCCATGTCCTTAAGATTATTAGATATATTGAAAGGTTGGAGACTATGGATATAGTTCTGAACAATTCTTTGGGGAATAGTTTGATTCTCCAATCACTTTCAAGATCATTTGCACAGTTTATCATGAACTTTAATATGCAATTATTGATTTCCACTTATGCTGAGCTGCACAACAAGTTGAGGATAACTTATGAGGACATGAACAAATGAGGCATGATCTTCTACATTCAGGGTGCTTAATCTTTTACTCCAAAGGATTTTGGAAAGTCTAAAGGGAAAAAGAAAAAGAAGATAAAGCAGACACCCAAAATGGGTCCTCAAAAGCGACCCATATCAAAGCATAACTACTCGAGGTACCTTGCCACAGTCAAGAAGACCTTATCAAGTATATACTTACCTATTGTTGATATTTTTTTAGCATTTAATGCTAATTCAGGTTGGGTATTAGATACTACATATCCTTCTCACATCTATAATATGTTACAAGGTTTAAAAGATGTTAGATTGTTGCAACCAGGAGAAGTATAGCTTCGTGTTAGAAATGGGGATTTCCTACAAGTTGAAGCTATTGGATATTTTGAATTACTTTTCCTTTGCAATAGAAAAATCATATATATAACTGTTATTTTGTGCCAAACATTATCAGACAGCTTGTATCCCTTATTGTGTTAGACAGTGAAAGTTATCATATATATTCGGAACTGTTCCTTATGTTTATATAATATGGATAATATTTTGTTAGCTGAATGTCAGTTGACAAATAGCCATTATATATTGGATAAAATAATAAATGTCATGACTATACAGGTTAATGGATGTAGTAGCTCAAGGACTTTGAATGATACCAAATTATGGCACAAAAGATTAGGTCATATAGGTGTGAGATTCCTATCATGTCTGATTAAGGATGGTCAGATACCTAATCTAATTATAGAATCTTATCTAGTTTATGAATCTTTTATTTAATAGAAAATGACCAAGTCTTCTTTTATTTAATAGAAGATGACCAAGTCTTCTTTTATTAGTGTTGGACATCGCGCCACTGATTTATTAGAATTAGTACATAATGATGTATGTGCTCTGATGAATCACACTGTCATGAGTGAGTTTTGATATTTTATAGTCTTTATCGATGATTTATCATGATATAGATATGTGTTTCTTATAAAACATAAGTCAGAAACCTTTTAAAAGTTCAAAGAGTTTCGACTTGAAGTAAAGAAACAAACCGACATGTATATCAAATACCTTCAATCAGATCGAGGCAGTGAATACATGTGCAGTAAATTTTTGAATTATTTAAAGGAGAATAAGATTCTCTCTCAATATAGTCCTCTAGGTACTCTGCAACACAATGATGTTGTAGAGAAGAGGAATTAAACTTTATTAGATATGATCTGATTGATAATGAGCTTCACCAATCTCCCGAAATATTTATGAGGATATGCTCTAGAAACTGCTAGTCATATATTGAATAAAGTTCCATTGAAAGTAGTTCCTTCTACTCCGTATAAGATATAAACTAGAAAGAAACTGAGTCTCAAGTATGTTGAGATTTGGGGTTGTCTTGCTTATGTAAAGGTTACGCAATAGAATAAACTTGTACCCGAGAGGTAGAAGTATTAGTTCATTGAATATCCCAATAATTCAATAGGATACTAGTTCTATAATCTAGAGGAACGAAACTTGTTCATTGCTCGCTATGCAACCTTCCTAGAGTAACAATTTCTCATAGATAGTGAGGAATATAGAAAATTAAACTTGATAAAGTCAATCAGGATATAAATAAACCGATGATGGAACCTCAGGCTCAATCAAGTGATATACCTGTAACATACCCTCCACGTAGGTAAAAAAAGATATCAAGGTCATCTATAAAGTATGGTTTGATACCTGAATGTGCCTTTATTATTTTTTTAATTGAAGAATAGGATCTTTTAACTTATAGAGAGGAGACGTTGGATATCAATTAGGAAAAATGGCAAGATTCCATTAAATTCAAAATTGACTCTATGCATCACAATCAAGTCTGTGATCTGGTTAAGCTTCCCAAAGAAATTGTTCTTATTGGTTGTAAATGGATTTACAAGCGAAAGCATGGGCTCGATTATGAGAAAAACTTTTCACCAATAGCTGTGCTTAAGTTAATTCAATTTTTTTTTATCAATTGCAATATATTATGACTTTAAAATCTGACAGATGGATGTAAAGACAACGTTCATGAATGGTTATCTTGAGGAAGAGATTTATATGAAACAGCCTGAAGGTTTTGCAGCAGGTCTAACTTCTAGTCTAGTATACAAACTGAAGAAGTCCATTTATAGATACAAGCAGATCTCTCGAAGCTAAAATCTTTATTTTGATGAGGTAATTAAAGGGGGTGGTTTCATAAAAATTAAAGAGAAAACATGTGTATATAGAAAGGTCAGTGGGAACATAATAGTCTTCTTGGTTCTCTATTTGGATGAAATACTGATTATAAAAAATGACATTGGTATGTTACAATTAATGAAGAGCTATTTAATTAAGAACTTCTTCATGAAGGTTTATGAGAGGTTTTCTATATACTGGGTATAAAGCTTTATAGAGATAGAGTTAGGAGGCTAATAGGACTTTTCCAATCATTGTACATAGACAGTGTCTTGGAAATGTATAGTTTTAGTAACTATAAGACAGTTAATGTACCTTTAAGACATGACATTCATCTTTCGAGGAAGACGTGTCCTTAGAAGGAAGATAAAAGAGCTATAATGTCTAACATACTATATGCATCAACTATATAAAGCTTGATGTATGCCATGATATGTACGATATCTGACATTAATATAGCTATAAATATTACGAACTGGTATTAGTCTGATCCAGGTGACAGCCATTGGATGACAGTCAAACATATCCTTAAATACCTTAAAGGTATAAAGGATAAGTTTTTGATACATGGAGAAAATGACTTACAAGTAAAAGAATATGCAAATTCAGACTTTTAGTGTGATTTGGATGATAAAAAATCTATATCTGGGTATATATTTATCCTCAATGGTATCGTAATAAGTTAAAAAAAGCACAAAGTATGCATCCACAACTAATTTTAACATAGAGGCAGAATATATTGTAGCTTCAAAAGCTGCAAAGGAAGCAATGTGGATATGAAAGTTTATCATCGAGCTTAAAAATATTCCAAGTTTGATAGATCATATTCCTTTATTTTGTGACAATAATGAGGCAATTGCTCAAGCCTAAGAGCCAAGAGCTCACCATAAGTCTAAGCGTATGGAGAGGAGACTACATAATTAGAGAGTTCTTAACTAGATGAGATGTAAACGTTTCTAGAGTATATTCTACGAATAATATAGCGAATCCACTAACTAAACCCTTAACTTCTAAAGTGTTTAAAAAATACATAGAGTCAATGGGTATTAGATACCATCACAAGTGGCATTAGAGTAAGTGAAAGTTGTTAAAATTTAGTGCTTATATGTCATCCCATTATGTATGAATATTTTTTATTTAATATTTATACAATCAACATTTTGTTAAAATCATTAATATTATTTAATATATGGTAAGAAGCTTGTAATTTTTCAGATATTGTAAATCTAAAAGAGTTTAGATCTGATCTAAAGGAGTTTAAGTCAGCGCTAAGAGTTAGCGATGCTAAGAGTTATAAGTACTAAGAGTTAATAGGTTATATGACTTAGAAAATTCTAAGAGTTAGAACTTTGTCTGAAATAGGACAATGACCTAGGAATATATTAATAATGACATAATTGTAAGGAGTTATAAATAACACTAGAAAATGTCATTATACATTAGGTTCTCGAATACCTCGTTACTTATCTTTTTTTACCAATGCGGGTCGATCGGTGAAACTTTTTTATCTAGATCAGTGTATGTCTATATCTGGATTGTCCAGATGGTTAGTCTTAGCAAACCATGAACTTAGTGAAAGCTCATATAGAGATGCAAGTATTCAGTAAGGATTAAGTACTGAAACAGACTTATGAGGACCTCTAATAGACATCCCATATAGTCGTCAATAGAAGGTCTTCTCGAGTTGAGTAGTATTTGTAGTCCTTTGATCTGAGCGCTATGGTGAGCTTGTGAGTAATTCACCATGCTTTAGTTTTCACGCATATCAAAGACTTTTCATGCTCTGACCGCTGGTTATGGTTCGATGGTCATATAGTCTAATGTGGGTAGATATGGGATCCGTCAACTCATACATGTGAGTTATTAACCGAAAAGAGCCTTCCATGGAATAAATAATATCACAAAAGTGTTTGCGAATATTATTTATAGAAATACGAATCTAGAGATAAGTTCACGATTGAGTAAATAAAAATTTGATGGTGATGATCTATATATTTACTCTTCCAAGAATATAAGTGATGAAAAGATTATACGTATATGGTTAACATTAGCTTGTATGGTTCAATGCATTACTTCATAATATTCTCAACGTGTGTGTGGGGCATCATTCATACACGTATAGAGAAGTTCCATATAACAAACTAGGCGTAGACTTAGAAATGTTTTACAATATAAAGTGTACTCATTAAGCATTGAGATAGCGTCCTCGATTGAAGAGTTCTATCCAAGGACATTATGGATGACTAGGACTTGTTCTTAGGACCTCTCGAGAAGATAGCACACTTTGTTGAAGAGTTCAATCCGATGAGAAAGCTCGTTATTAGGACCTCTCAAGAAGATAGTGCATTAGGTCTAAAAGTTTGATTCGAGGAGAGAGCTCGTTATTTTGACCTCTTGAGATGGACAGTACTCAATCGAAGAGTTCGATTTAAGGAGAGAACTCATTATTAGGGCCTCTCGAATCGGACATGTGTTAAATTCTAATTATTAGAATTTGACATATCACTAAGCTTTAAAGAATAAGCTTTGGTATTGTACTATGAACAAGTGTTGGACACTTATCATTTATATGATTATTTTAAGGATGCTTAATGGTTAAGGATTGATGTAAGATTTTGGCAAGTGTTAGACACTAATAATGGACTTAATTATTTTATTAAAACTTATTAGATAAGCTTTGAATAAGTTCTTGGGCACTTGTCTCATTTTCAACCGTGTTATTATCTTAATGAAACTTACTAGATATGCTTTGTTTATAGAAAATGACATATTGTTTAAGTTGGTGACAAATGTATATTTGATGACTTAAAATAATAAAAAACTTAAGAGATATTTTGTAAAATAATTGAGAAAGTGTACATCCATATGGAGAGAAATAAGACAAAAATAATTTTTGACTTTTATCCTTCATGTAAAAAGGTTAGACCAGGATATGTAAAAGGTAGACAAAAGTGTTTTGTTTTACCATCTTTAGAAGATAAAGGATTGAGAACTTTTGAAGGAGAAGATTTAGCAAGTGTTGCTCTTTTCTTTCAAGTCCCATTTTCTCACCCAAAATTGAAAGAGACCAAAACAAAAGTTGTTTTAGAAAATCTTGTAAAATAAAAATTACTATTCTACCATTCCAAACCCACCAAAATAGAATCTAGAATTACCAATGATATATTTCTAGGTGAGCTCAAATTTGAAAAACTTCTTTCGAAGGCTTCCAAGATAATTTCTAATCTTATTAGAGTAACAAGACTTTCTATTAAGTGTGTATTTGCTCAATAGGAAATTAGATTTCTATTCCGCTGCTCATTTTGTGTGTAGAACATGCAAATTTTATAATTCAATAAACACTATATCACATGCATGCACCCATTGTATTAGCACACCAACACCTTTATATACGTATCATTATTCATCAATAAGATTAAAGCGGATAGTTATAGTTGAAAATACACAAATTTTAATATCAATTTATTTTATTAATAAAAGCTTTCTTTTCATAAAAATAATAATAGAACCACTTTTTTAGTTGGTGGTTCTCACCTATGAATCCTAAATTTTGAAATTTTAAGGTGCAAATTTAATTCTTTTTTTAAAGTATTAGTCCATGTTTTCGCTCTTCAAAATAAATATTTCAACTAAATTAAGTTATAAGTAATTTGTTTTGAAGTAAATTGAATTCCATTAAAGGAACAGTTAAGATACAACATTATGAGTTTTTGATAAAATTATCAGAGAAATTAACTGGAGTTAAAAATATATTTATACATTGAAGAGTGCTCAACCCCAATCCTTTGCGTCCAAGGGAATAATAATATCCCCAATTGGAGAAACCTTTCCGAAAAAGAGAGAAATGCAACCCAAATAGCTTGGGAGCAAAAGTAATAACCCTTATACAGGAGGGGAAAAATTACAAATACTACAATATATAACTAATATGACCTACAGAACAGTTACAAAAAATAATTAACAAAACTTAAATAAACATAATACCAAGTAAATCCCAATTTGCGCAAATGACCAACTAAGGGTTGGTGTTGCTAGAAACTACCCCATATTGCTGGAAATGGTCAATGGTTGCTAACCCTGCGATGAAGAAGAGTGGCGACTATGTCTAAGGGCTTCTCAATTATAGATCGCGGACAACGGCTCACCAGCGAACCTCAACTAATGGCCGGTCGAATGGTGACAGCAAGGGAGCTTTAACGACAGTCGTAAAAGCACGACAAGAGCCTATTTAATGCAACATGGCTGAAAAATTTGGCCTGATCTGATGAAGCGCGGTGGCTAGCCTTAAGGCTCAATGGCTGCTAAGGAAGCTACTATATCAAGGAACAACTTAGATCTCTAGCAAGAGAACGGCACAAAGACTGATGGTCTAGCCAACGAGCCCAACACTAAACTAGAGTAAGGTGGAGGAGGCAGTTGGCTTCTCTGAATCTAGCCATATTCAAAATGCAGGCTGGCCAACGAGGCTGTAAAGGATCAGCGGATCAGTGAGCACAGGTAGAACCATCGCCGAAGACACAAAAATGAATCGAAAAATCGTCAAAAATTTTTAGAAAGAACAAAACAATCAGAAGAAGAAAAGAACAAAAATAAAGATTGATAATCTTAATATTAAGTGGTAAATGTGAGTCCCTCTCCGATGGATAGGAAAATAATGGAAGTACCTATTTGCTTTTTACTGCGAGTTATAGGTAATTAAATCTCTTAAAATTCATCTATTTTAAATTATGTTCAAATATATTTCAATACAAATATATTATTATTATTATTATTATTATTATTACCTATGAAAGTACCTAAAAGTTTCCAAACATTTCTCCAGTTTTGGATTTTGTCAATTTTAAATAAAATCAAACATATGAAGAATAATCTTATTATTTCTTTATTCACATTATACTAAGCAACATTGTTATATGATGCTATTTTAGTAATTCAATGTTTTTAAGTCCATTCAAAATAGGGTGCCCAATTACAATGAATGTGCAAATATAATTCAGGTAGTGCTATATGCACCCATAAAATTATTTTGTACATTTTTTTAATAAAAAACTTTATTGCTAAAATACCCATGAGTGACAATTACCTTTACAGGCAAAATAATTTCAACAAAGTTGATATAAATTCAACTATTTAACATAAACTCTTTTTTTTTTTTCAAAAGTTCTCTTATTAGTTTAACATTTCAATTTCAAAAAATGACTAATATGTTCAAGGGTTTTAAATAAAAAAAATTTAGTGCAATATATATATAGATATATATGTTACAGAGTCTTGTTACTTATTTTATTTATTCGTTAAAATTTCTAATGACAAAATTTTTGCAAAGAAATTTTCATTTAGAATATGATTTAGATATCTTTATGTAGATTATGTAACCAATTTTATTGTAATTTCAATCCCTTGTAAGTTTTTTCAATTTAAGTTAATTTATGGGAAGAAACGTAATTTTTTTAAAAAAAAAAATTCAGACATATTTTGAGTCTATTAATAATTATAATTGAATTGAGGGGGCAAAAAATAATTAAGGGTGTTGAAACAGATTAGGAAAAGGCCTTTCTACCCATAAGAATTAGGAGTCAGGTCTCATATTAGGAATAAATAATATGTAATTTTTTCAAATTACTCCTACTTTCTGGAAATGCTTTAATTTTCTAAGTTAATTAAGATTCAGAATCTTGAAAATAAATAACAAAGAATATGTTATATAAACAAAGTTAAAAGAAGACATATGTTACAGGCACCAGTTAAGAAAAGTAAAAAAAAAAATCAGCTAATCTTATTCCATTATGTCATATAGGAAGTGGACAAATCGGCCATCCCTGCCATCTGTATAATTGGATTTTAAAATTATTAAACGTTTAGTTATCGCTCATAATTCTTAAAATAAATTTCTTAATTATTTTAACAAACAAGTTTTTTTTAAAGTTATTTTAATAAAATTAAATTAAAACTTTTAAATTAAAATAAAGATATTTTAGATAATTCAACATATTAGATAAATTTTTTAACATTTATTTTTAAACATTCAAAATTTGAGTTTGTTTACTAAAGATGAAATTAGGTTTTTTTTTTAAATTTTAAAATAATTTTTTTATTTACAATCAAATAATTAAAAATAAAAAAACACATGAAAATTAAATCAAAAACTCTTAATTCTAATAGTTGGAATGTAAATAAATTTAATTTTATTAAATTAAAAAATTGATATTTATCTCTTCATCGTTGAGTTGGCTAAAAAAAAGACGCTCAACGATGGATGGAAGGGCCTAATAAAATTAAAAAAAAGTTAATATAGAATAAATAATAAATAATTATGTAATAATTCGAGTTTAAGTTTGTATTTTTGCTAAAAAGAATTCTTTTTTATATTAAAATATTTATATTTTTAAATTTTTGTAACATAAAATAATTTTGTATTATAGAAATAAACTTATAGTCGATCTTTTACTTTTCAAGACTTGACAATGTATAAGTTTTTTAGAACTCTTTCATAAATGCTTAATAATAATTTAAAATTTATTTTTATTAAAATTATTTTATATGCATATGACTTATCAAATATATTAAAAAAATAATTTAATAAATTATATAATTCATTATTATTATGTGATATTATCTAATCAGTAAATTTTTTTTACATAATTTATGATATATTATAAAATTTTAATATACAAAAAAATTATTTATATGATAAATTATATATTCACTAATTCATTTTTTTTATATACATGAGTGTATGTGCGTGTCAAAAGAAATGGAAACGAAAACTTTGTTTCGGTTCAACTCGGTTAATGATTTTGGAAAGCCGACCTTATTCGATCCGGTTTGTTTTCACCAAACCAAATTCAACCGACTCGATCCCCCGCCCCCGCCCCACAAAAGCCCTTTCTTTTTGTGAAACCCAGAGGCAGAAGCAACTAGTTCTTTACTTCATATTCATATTGAAATTGATATTCATGTATATTCATGCTTGCTTAGTGGCATAGAATCTTTTCAAATGAAAGCTTTGAGAGCTTTAAGAACTCTTACAACTCTCACAACAAATCCAACCAGCAATAACAAACCCCAACTGATTCTAAACCCTATATTTGTTCCTCGATACTTCTACTCGGCGCAGCCTCAACATACGGACAGCGAAAATGACAACGATAGTGGTTCAGTTTTCGACAGTTCCCATTACAGAATCCCCAAAATCGTTGCTGCTGAAACCACCAAAGAGTCAGAGGCCACGTGGGATGAGAAGTACAGAGAGAGGGCTGATAGAGTTATTTTTGGGAAAGAGACGCAGAAAGGAAAGTTGAGGATTCATAAGGAGCAGGAGGAAGAGGAAATGAAGAATAGGGCTCTGGCAAAAGCGCTTCTTGAAGCTGCTTTGGAGAGAAATGAGGAGGAAGAAGAAGTGAAAGAGGAAGATCAGAAATCGCTTGCTGTTGGGATAATTGGTGCTCCTAATGCTGGAAAGTCGGCGATCACTAATTATATGGTTTGTGTCTGTTGGCTTTTGAGTTATTTTTGTTAGTTTTGAATGATGGGTTTGTGTGAATTTTTAATTTTTTGTTATAGTTTGATCACTATTTGTAAAAATTCTTTTAATTGGAATAAACAGAATATAGGGGAATTGCTTAATTTTGTGTGATTTTCAGTTTGGAGAGTTGTGCAAGTGCTCAATTGGTCATTCTATGAAAAAATGAGGTTTGGAAAGGGGACATTGGAGATGGAGTTGTGTATTAGTGTGAATGTGCAAGCTGGAATTCTGTGATGTTGGTAAATTTTGGGTAGTTCGAAGAGAGTAGGAATGGCCAGTTTTGTCTGAAGTTCTCTCGTAGTTGATGTCGTATAGTGACAAGTAGCATCGTTGGCACATAGGGTTGTATTTTTACTCAAATTTCATGAGTGACTGCAGATAGCAAGAAGGGTTTCAAATTTTATTAAGAAGAGAAATTCCTACCTTATGTCTCTTGGCTTTGACTGAAGTGATGAATTGGTTAGGCAATGGTTCAAATATTACCAATTGAAAAAACAAAATTCAACATAATTTGGGTCCATTGTGATTCGGGTTATCTAACATCTTTTTAAGTTTAGAAATTTTTTAGCTATCTATCAACTCTGAGAGAGGTAAGAAGTTGGTGTCTGTGTTTCAACATTTTATATTAAGGTAGCTTTTGACTAGTGAATTACTTTCTGCAATTTCCCTGTATGTACTTCTGGTGTTCTTTGACAGCAAAAGACAGAGAAATGGAATAGAACAATATTGGCTTTCCAGGAAAAGTAGATATAGCACCTTGTATGAGAGTACTAATTGTTATATGACCGAAGCTTTATGAATCACAGAGAATATTCATCCATGTGCAAAATTATTTGTTAAGTCCTTGTGAGAAGGCCAGAAAATTCTTCGTTCTAGGTGGCATTATGACTATGATTCATAAAAGTTAGCATATTTGGAATATTTTAATCATTTTCCTGTATTCCAATTGACATCTAATTGTCAATGGGAATTTGTATAACAGTAATACTATGTACTAGGGCTTCAAAGAGATTAGTTGTCCATACTTTTTTCTCTTGTAATTGTTGATGACAGCATAAAGGATTGGTAGTTGTCTATTTACTAAATTTTGACAATTTAAATATTCTTAGTCTATTGAAATGGATTTTATGTGAAGCCGATGAACAGTTTTGTGGAGTTGTTTGGTTCTGCAACATTGACTTTGGTGAGAGGATATGCAAGCAATTTTTAAAGATACATCTCTTACAGACTAAACCTTTATATCTATACATGGTAAATACTTCATCAAATATTACCGAGGAAATGTGCGATGGCGTCTCATAAATTTTATTCTGAAAAATGGTTGTAGAGAACATATCCGAAGTTATGATGTTTTGTATGATTGCGCTAGAATGCTCCCAGTTTAAGCATTCATTTTACATGTTAAGTATATTTTGTCAAAGGTAGCATTGTTAATGTTTTTAATGGATCTTCACCAACATATTGAGATCATGCCTATGTGCTGATACTTGATATCTTTACTGCATCTGTTATAGGTTGGGACAAAGGTCACGGCTGTTTCACGAAAGACAAATACAACCACTCATGAAGTCTTAGGAGTGATGACAAGAGGGGACACTCAAATTGTATGTTTGTGGTTTTGATAAACTCCACTTAGTTTCCATCAATTTCATCCATCAGTCTAGGGGTGGGCAAATCCGGTTCGGTTCGGTTTTTAGTGTGAACCGAAAACCGAACCGAGCCGGTCGGTTTTTGAAAAATAAAACCGAAAACTGAACCGAAAAACCAAAAACCGAACCGAACCGAACCGGTTCGGTTCGGTTCGGTTTTTGGTTTTTCGGTTCGGTTTGGGTAAAATAAATTTAATTTAGGCTTATTTTTTGTTCGGTTCGGTTCGGTTTGGGTCGGTTCGGTTCGGTTCGGTTTTTTAATTTTTTTTTAATTTTTTTTTTAATTTTTTAATTTTTTTTTAAATTCGGTTTTTTCGGTTCGGTTCTCGGTTCGGCCTTCCGAACCGAGAACCGAACCGAATTTTTCGGTTTTTAAAATAAAAAACCGAAAACCGAACCGACCAAGAGAAAAACCGAACCGAACCGACCAATTCGGTTCGGTTTTTCGGGTCCGGTTCGGTTTTTCGGTTTTTTGCCCACCCCTACATCAGTCCATAACTTTGATAAGATTAAAATAATTATAGAATATAAGAACACAACTATGTCATGGTGTTTGATTTAAGAAAACATGTCTATATTTTTCGTTTTCTTTTTGGTTTATATTATGGGTTTGCTTATTAGTTTAAAACTATTGCTGTTTTATGGTGAACAAAAGTAGGTTTTTCTTGTTTAAATTTTCTGTCCTTTGGGAATGCTGTAAATATCTTCTTGTAACAATATTTTTCACCCTTCCCACTCAAGAGCATATCAAAACTTGAGCTAGAACATTTGAATAATGGTTTTCCTAGCACTTCTATGTTTCTTAATGCAATAATATGAAAGAAAATTCTGTTTTCTCATCACTATAATTTTGCTTTTGTGCTATTAGGAGATGTCACTGTTCTAATTGCATTTGTGTTACTCAGTGCTTCTTTGATACCCCTGGACTTATGTTGAACAAAAGTGGGTACCCTTACAAAGATGTCGAAGTTCGCGTGGAAAGTGCGTGGAGTTCAGTTAATCTATTTCAGGTTCTCATGGTTGTTTTTGATGTTCATAGACATCTTACCAGGTTAGCGATCAATTGCATTTAGTCTGATTAGATTTAAGTTTCCAAGTCAATTTTCCCCTATGACACCCATGTAGCATGGTACTTTATGAATGTCTTGTACTCAGTTCATGAATAAGGGTTTTAATTACTGCCGAAGGTATGAGCTACATGCCTATGCAAATCTGGCATTTACTTTTAATTTAGCTTCGACTGTTTGAAACACTTTTGTCTATCAATCAGTTTATTTATTTAAAAGAACCTCATCTTGTGATGACTGAGCACTCTTACAGGTCAGCTCCACTCAGGGCTACGTTTGCCATTTCACTCTGTCTAGAGGTTGCTATTTTTGATATCTGTTCTATGCCAATACACAATATTAAGTTTGATAAGTTGACATAACACTTGTCCTGCTCAACTTGACTAAGGCTAAATTCTACGGGCAGCATCATCTTTACTCTTAATGCTTTTGTCATCAAAGTGAGAGATCAAATAATTATTACTTTGACCATACTGTCGCCACTTGGGGAAGCTTTTTGTTTGATTAGCCCTGTACTCCAACTTAGTGGAACCTACTATTCATTATTGATAATTTTCATTGTGCCTCCTTGACTTTCTTGTGATGAGTGATTAATTTAGTTAAAAATGTTTAAAGATTAATGTTCGCTTATCACTTCGTCCCCTGCACCCTTTTTATCCTCTTTTGGTAATAGTCTCTCTTTTCCTGTCCTCCATATCTTGAGGAAATTCCTTTTCTGTGTGTTTTGGTTTAAATTTTCTTAGTTCTAACTCATCCCAGATGTTGTTTTAGTGATTGCTGTGAGAGAGGAAATAAAGAAGTTGTTTTTATTTATTTATTTATTTCAAGAGTCATACTTTCTTGGCATAATACAACGTAAATGCTTTCTTTTGTCTCGTGGCTGTTGTCTGCAAGCATTTAGCATAGACATAGTGTAAATGCCAGTATATTTTATTTTAATGAAAATAATCAAAACCTAAGTGGTAAACTATCCAGCACTTTAGTTTTAAGAGTCTAAAATTGCAAACATCCGTAAGGGACACTTTATCTGGACCATGAGTGAGCTAGCTGTCTCTATTTCAGTCAAATGTCTGAACTGCACATCATATGTTTTGGCATCTCCTAGTAATCTGGTTAATTTACAGACACACTGAATTTGTGACTTAAGGACATACATAATTGATTCTGCTTGATTTCTTCTTTAAGTAATGCTGTTTTCTTTGTGATTTAGTGTTTGTGTACTTTGTGTTCTTCTTTTATAGTTTTGTTACTGATGACATGACCCTTTTTATTTAATCCATATAGACCTGATTCAAGGGTCGTAAGATTGATTGAGCGTATGGGCAAACAAGCACACCCAACACAGAAGAGAGTTTTATGTATGAATAAAGTTGATTTAGTTGAAAAGAAAAAGGACTTGCTAAAAGTTATTGAGCAATTTAAGGATCTTCCTGGGTATGAAAGGTAGGATATTCTTGTCAATAATTAAAGTTTCTAGTTTCCTTTTTGAATGTTGATCATCAATGCTTAAAAGATTGCTTCTTCTAATTCTTTTTGTTTAATTTTTTTTTCCAGAATTGTTTTGACATCAGGACTGAAGGGTGCTGGAATAAAATATCTTACCCAATATTTGAAGGATCAGGCATGTTTTCATTTCATATTTATGGTGTGCGTGTGTGCGTGTGTGTGGGTGTGCGGGTGTGCGTGTGTGCGTGTGTGTGGGTGTGCGGGTGTGCGTGTGTGTATTTGCAACTTCTTAATGCTCTGGAATATGTATCTTAATGTATTCTCTCTTAAACTTCTGCTTCGGACATTGACCAAAAACATATGTTGCATGTTGCAGTCACTTTGTGTCTGTTAAGAGGATTAAATTTAATGCTTGTATTATTTTTTCTGTGTAAATGATTTCTGGTTTTGTATTGTCTTCATTTTTCTTTCTAATGTTATCTGGATACATTGTTATTCTTTCATATGTTGGGAAATGTCATTTTCAAATTTAAATGTGTTAATGTGACTATTGATGAAATAATTGTCAAGCCTGGTGGAAACTGTTTCTTCAGAAGACAGATGGCCAAATTCTCTAGTCATCCATCAATTTATCCAAAATCTTTGTTTTTTGGAATTAGAAATGAAAGAAGCTTCTTCCTACAGTATTTGAGGTTTCACCTCATCTTCAGTGTGCATTTTTCTAGAGAAAATTTGGTCAAGAGTGTTAAAATACTTAAACTCCACTAACCACCCGACGGGGTTCTTCCATAATATATTTTTTGTCCAAAATGTGCAATTGGCATAAACATGCTTGCACATGTACAATTGGACCAATAGAATCCTTAGAACTTGTGCTTCGACATTCCTGTAACATTATTTACTTTGTTCTAAATCATGCTTCTGACTCTGGCTGTCCAATGGCTTTTTATTCATAGGCAGTTCAAAGACCATGGTCTGAAGATCCATTAACTATGACTGAAGAAGTTATGAAGAACATTTCATTGGAAGTTGTCCGGGAGAGGTTACTGGACCATGTACATCAGGTACAGTAATTGCTCCTTTTATGTTTGTATGAGGTTGTATTCCTATATAAAATTAATCTTCTGAAAGAGATGGGGAGCTGTACATTTGTGGCGCTCAACCCACTAATGAGAAGCTTGTTCTTTTCAGGAAATTCCATACGGTATCGAACATCGGTTGGTGGACTGGAAGGATTTATGGAACGGCTCTCTTAGGATCGAACAACACTTCATTACCAACAAGCTAAGCCAGCGAAAGATTCTTGTAGGGAAGAATGGCTCTAAAATAGGGTAATTTGCTCAAATCTCCAGGATTACTCATCCATTTCTGGTATAATCATTCTGGTGATTACTATTTCAACTTTTTGAGCAATAGAGTGCCTATTTATTCATCTTAATCTGCTAATATAATGGCATTGAAACAATTCCTTTGTCATGAGCATTTGTGCATTTTTTGTGGGTATTCTGGCCTTAATATATTGAAATTTGTGAGTCAATTTATTCCATGTGAACCTGAATGAAACTAACAATATTGTCAAAGGACTCTAATCATCATTCTTTAGATTTGTCTCAATTATAAGATTAGGCCACTGGGCTCTTATCTAGAGTGGAATCAAGAAGCTAAATGTCTCAAATGCTCTTTAACTAATTTGATAAACTCTTCTCCAAGCTTTACTTTAATCATAGCACGAGGACTTTTATTGATGCACTTTGCCTTGCTGCTTCAAAGTTTAATAGCGAATTTGACTCAAAAAAGCCAGTATCTATTTTCAAGTCCCTTGTTTGTTTATTTGTTTTTCCTAATTGAGATCTTACTTGAAGATGTATGCCTTTACGTAAAACAGGAGAATAGGCATAGAAGCTAATGAAGAGCTAAGGTCCATCATCAAGAGGGAAGTACATCTCATCCTCCAGGTTAGGCTTAAATCTAAGTGATGTGCTAAACAAATTAATCAGTTGTCGAGAATTGTTTCGTTTCAGATTGTACCATTTAGATGTGTATATACGAAAGCCTTCCAGGTGCACTTGTACAGAAATCTTCTGGTTTGTTTTCCTTGCGAAGGCTATTTAGATTCCAGCTTAAATTGGCTCTTTTACAGGAGTTCTAATTGGAGACTTAGGTGGGGTAAAACAAATGGCTAAATTACCCCATATTTTGAGGGAAAATCTCCATCATCTTTCTGTATTATGTTTACCTTCCAAAATCTCGTCAAGATTGATTGTTTACCCTTTTGGTTTTAATTCATTCTGGTATTTCAAAATGTTGTATTTATGCACCCTTGTAAGAAACCAAAATGATGTTATATCATAAATTATTTATTCAGTTAAATCAAATAGAGCGAAAAACTTTGGAGCATTTGTTTTTGTAACTGTCTTAATATGTACTTACTTTTGGGTTGTTCTGTTGGTGAATGAATTGCAAGTATCTTACTAGTGGTTAATTGTTGTGATTTTTACATGATTAAGTTTTGATCTCCACAAGTTCAGCACATAGGTAGAATACTAAACTTCTATATTGTAGTTGGGTTTGTGATTTGATCTCTTGATTAACAAAGTATGTGCTGAAACTTTTATAGCAGTGTTGTCTATGTTGTGCTAGGCCTTATCTAAATCCTGTATTTAGATTTGGATTTTGATGAAGTACTATCTCATATCAAGAGCTAGAATTAATTTGTTTTTTTGGAGATGCTTGAATGGCTGTAATGTTGGCTTGCTCAAGTTGGTGCCAATAAAATGTTGGTTGAGGATGTTTTGCATCCATGTTGGTTGAATTCTCGAGGCATTTGACAGAGTCTGGTGAAGGCACTTGGTGCTGCTTAGAGGGATTTGAAACTGAGAATAGGACTTGAAGCATTAGAGAACTTATTTTTCAGGTCAAATCATGAATATCAATGCTCGGACTGCACTAAACAAGATACCTGCAATTAAGGATGCTTGGGTTTGGGGAAAGCTTGTGGGATGATGGTGATATGTAGATGGGTCTTGTGGCTTTGAAACCATTAAGCAAAGACCAGTTATGATATGGGAACAAAATTGATAAATAGTAGTTTAGAATCTGAGTTTTTTTTTTCCATAACATACACTTTTACCATATGTTCTCTCTCCTATTTTAGCAAATCATCTTGAGATTTAATTCCTCTGATGGGAACTGTAGAGTTTGTAAAGTATATTGGTGACAGGCTGAAAAGTAATTTCAAATTCAATAAATCACCTGCTCATTTGGATCAAATGATGTACATGAATGCTTAGCCTGATCATTTTGCAATTTCTCCCATTCTCACTTTCAGTGCTGCAATTAGTAATGATAGTGCATACAAAATTTCTAATCTAACTTATGTGTACTAATAAATAACTATTATGTGCTAAAGTAATAATTAACTTACACAAATTTATTATTAATGCGATAAATATTAGTTTCTATCATATTAGATATTATATTAATTGAGATACATACATTAATTTGTACGTACAATATTACTCTTAATTAATTATGTAAGAACCCTAAATAGTAGCCCGATAGAAGAAAAAGACTTGGAAGATTTTTAGATTCATTGAGGAATTGATCAATGAAAAGAGAGTATGAGCACAACAAACAGAAGAAAATGACTAAATTCAATTCACTTCAGCTCCTGTTATGAATTTTAGGAGACATTTGCAATTATTGTCACAAACTTGTCCTGCAACGAAGTTCAGAATCAATGGAGCTTGTCCATGTATTAATAAAACCTTAAGTAAATCAATGAAATTTCTTTTATTTCTAAAAATAATGATAAAATTTCTTAAGGAGAAATTAACCAAAATTATTGCCAACACTCTGCCGGTCTCCACAAATTTAGATTTTCGAAGACTGATTTCCGTTTAAATATTTTACATTTCCATGTGATTTGTCAAACTCTTTTAGTCTCTTTGTCCCTCTTTTTCTCTACATAGTTTGTAAAATATTAGTTTTGTTTTTGGCCAATTTCAAACAAAAAAAAAATCCTTGGAATTTTCTTGTATGAGCCGCAAAAATTTAAGGGAAAAAATAATGAAGGTTTTAGTTGGATTGAACAATTTGAAAGATATATATATATATATATTAAAAAAATAAATCCTACCTTTTTTATAAACTCTTGTTAGCTTTCACTAACATAGGATTCATGTGTTTACTGTTAAAATATTAGAATAAAAATATTTTTTGATATTATTTTTTAAGAAAAAATATTATTTTTATTATACACATATAGTACAAGTGAATGAGTAAAAAGAACTTTAAATTTTATTTATATATTGTTAATTTCAAAATTGGTCAATTTAAAAAACGAGTCAAATTTGTTATTTGTTGGAAAATAGTGGTTATATGCTAGATAAAACAAGTATAAAGATGCAATATAAGGGTTTGATGCTCACTATCAATTCATTATTAATCAATGTTTATATAGTAGGGGTACATGAAGTTGTAGCTTTCTACAAAGAAAATAAATAAAAAGAAAAGTAGAAGAATATCACGCAGGGGCTATGACAAAGAAAATTGGATCTATCGATGCCTTCCTTCATTGTTTAGCCCATTGTTATAGCGTCGTAGGGTTCAATTTTAGAGTCCCAATTTAATTAGGAAAAGTTGTTTCCTTCTACTTTTAGAGCACTCCCAAGATTATTCGAGATCACCCTCAAAGATTCTTGGAATTTCAAAGATCTCAAATTTAAAGGCAATCCGGGTTTTTAGGGTCATTTTTCTTAATCAAAGGTCTTTAGTGTCCTTTTTTTGTCAAGGAAGTGTACTCAGTCTTCATTAATTATTGATGCCCTAGTTGGCTTGGATGACCTGCTCGACTCATAACTTCATTTAGTTCTTCTTAAAAAAGGCTTAACCATGTTGGAGGATATCGAGTTGCTTAAAGTTTGCAAGTCGAGTTGGCTTCTAAATGAGATTGGTTTTGGGTTGAGATCCAAGGAGAAAATAAAAAGTTCCTCAATTTTCATTATTAATTTATTGATAGTAAAAACTTTAAAATGACACCTTAAACCAAAAACATCTTCTCGGTTTTTATTTTACTAAGCTCTTTAGTGATAGAGCGTTCTCTTAGCACTCATCCTTTGATATTAAAAAGAGTGTACGAGTAATCCATCTGTCTATTCTTAATTGTCACTTGGTTTGGCCTACATGATGTAAGCATTTATGCAGTTGTCAAGTCACGCCAATGAATATTTTGATTTTTTAAATTAATGCCCAGTTGGTTCTTGTTCTTATTTATTTTCAATTTTTCAAAAAATGTGCATTGACAAGCAGATTAGGGAACAAATGCATCTTTTCATTCACTTGCAAATGTGGATTAATCTCACAATATTGATGTCAATCGAACGATCGGGATACAAACTTTAAAATATTGTTGCTAGTTAAAAAGACATTCTTTCTATGAGAGCATTTTATCTATTAGATTTAAAATCAATGGCTGTGAAAATGCTTATCCTTTTATAAATAAGACGACCTCATTTCATTTCTTCATTTTGTTTAGTGATTCTAGAAGGAGAGAGAAAGTGACCATTCGTAGTCTTTAAAGAAAGTGAAATATTGTGACCATTGTTTGGTACAATATTTCGATGAGAGAATCTTTGTTTAAGAAAGTGTTCTTTCTTCATTTTCTAGTGCCTTTTGACCCTACTATTCTTATTATATTGAATTTTGCATTTGTGATATTTATCTGTATTTACCTTGCAAACTTTGAATGTTTGGCCTGAGTGGTCAACTTTATTTGTTAGCCAAAATGATCTTTCTAGTGAGTTATATACCTTCCTATTGTCTAGGTGCATAAAACGTGTCTCTTGTTAAGGAAACCAAAAATGTATTTAGCCATGATCCTAGTAATGTTAGTAAGAATTCAACTATTGGGAGTAGCTTAACCCGAAAGGTAGATAGCACATACTCAAGAAATTCAAAGTCTTCGCCTAGTTATTAGGGACTCGTTTCATGAGAGGTTTCTTGTAGAACCCTTAGAGATCTCTAATGACTCTGAAAAGACTCTTAGTGATGCGGAACTTTCGTAGCAACTTCATACCTTAGGTTAATCTAGGAAGCCAAAAAAGAAAAGAAAAAAAAAAAAGAAACCTGCCTTAAAAGCAGATGAGGAGATTCCTTTTGAGTTAGACCATCATTCTTATAATCCTTCGCATGTGTGATACCGACCTTTGTCACTATTAGAGTCCATCAGGAGAGTGAGTATCCAAACAAGCCACTTGCAAGAGAGGTATTTTTTTTTAACTTGGATTTCTTTAGTTTAGGTTTGAGGTTTCTTCTTCAACTCTACTTTGTGTATATGCTCGCACATTTGAACCTGGCTCCTTGTCAGATCGGCATGAATGCATGGTAGATGCTAGTCTGTTTGAGGGTGATGCGAATAAAGGTCTGTTATAATGAATAAACTTTTTTTAAGTTTCAACAACTATACCAGTTCAGGGCTAACGTTGATAGGTAGAAGGGATTCCACCACTTGCCTACTTATAATGGTGAGAAGAAGTGCTCCTCTATTCGAGATATGCCCTTAAGTAGCCATGATGATTGGAAATTTTTTTTATGGTTTTTTGTTTGTGGAGAGTGAGGCCAAAAGTGTGTAAGAGCATTTAGTTACTTATTTTATCCTTGGGTCTTTTCTAAATTAAGTTTCTATTTCTTTTTTTTTAAAAAACTATATTTATACCTTTTAAGGCTAGTTTGGGGTAGATTTTAATTTTTTAATTTAAATTTCACATTGTAGTGACCTTTTGGACTTCAAAGCAAGAGTTTTCATTATAGTAGAAAAATCGAATTGAACAATCTGAAAAAAATAAGGTAGGCCTATCAAAAAGCAGTTTTCTCAAAAGAACTTGGAAAGCTTAAGCCTAATTACCACCAGATCAATCTAAGAAAGATAAGGGGGTGGGAGGATGTATGCCCTTTTTATGGATTGGTTTTAGTTCAATTATCTTGATATTTTATCTCATACATCTTCAATTTTTTTTATTTTATAGAAATAGACGTTATTGACAATAGCAAAAAGTGTCCCATCTCTTTAAGGCTTATGGACTAAATAAGAGGACTAAAGGGTTACTTAAAGTTCTTGGTTTAGGCGAGAAAAGTGGTTCAAGCATGAGACTTTCAATGATGGTTCGAAGGGTCCTACTACTAATAGGAGCAAATCCATCGACACCTCTAATAATCCTTCGAGGGTCTTGATAGATCTATGAGATGAAGTAATTCCCCCTCTTTCATCATTACCCTCGATCTTTAGCAAGTGAGTAAGGGTAGTCCGATGGTTGGGCTGATGACCTTTGTTTTCCCAATCTTTGATCTTATTGCTTTAAGCTCGAGTAAGATTTAATTGAAGTTGAGGCATTCTTCCTTCAAGTTGTTCAATAACCATTTAATAAAACAGGATAGGTATGGGTATATAATACTTATAGTGAGGGAGGTTAAATAGGTAGTCTTAGCTATTCGAGCTGATGAATTTTCTAAGTAAAATGCCCCAATGTCTTTGAAATACGGGATGAGGTGCTTGTTGGAGGTTCCTCTTTTACCTCTTTTGTGATATGACTATTTTACTTTGCATCGTTCCCTTCTGACTTATTTTTTTTTTTAAGCGGCTTTGGTTCTTTCCCAGCATTAGGACGAGCTCCTCGGTGTTGCCAAGGAGAAGCAAGAGCTATAGTAGGCTAAGTCGAGGAAGCCAGACTTGAAAAGGCTTTGTTGGAGGCTAATAAAAAATTTATCTTGGAAAACCAAAGATGAAAGGATCTGCCTGCCAAAATGGAAGATGTTGAGGTTAGAGCAGTTTCTACAAAGCGCGAGATTTTAACTTTTCATTTAGAAGTTCACCAGCTCAAAGAGGTAGTTGGCAAGTTGCAATCTATAATCATGCCCTTTTAGGAGGAGAACATTGTTCTTGGTAAATAAAATGAGGAATTATTTAGGGAGCTTTGGGGTGCTTAAGCTAATGTTCATATAAGAGCAGAGGCTTACTTTGATGATAAGGTGAACGCGGGCTTCAACTGATGTGTCCAAGTCACAAGAATCATTACCTTAACTTGGACTTTGTCCGATTTGAAGAAGAGAAATCTGCTCATGCGAAAGACAAGGATGAAGTCGAGGACCCACCTTTAGCCCATATGATTCCTCAACTCGATCAAGTTGCTTTAGCTGAGGACCTTCCCACTCATGATGCTAAGGATCTTCTCATTTCCTCTTAGATTAGGTTTTACAATTTGAATCTTGTAATCGAGGTTAGGCCCCTTCACTTGTATCTTTCTTTGCTACTTATTTAATAAAGAGATTTATTTTCTTTCTATTGGGCTCCTCACTAATGTTAGCTTTGATGATTTTAATTTATATTTTATCTACTTTTTCTAAAAAGCATCTACGAACTTAGTCACCAAAATTTATTAATCTAAAGTCCACAGTTCATTTTTCTACTAAAGTGGTTCCTAATGGCTTTGTAACTTTATTTTGAGTTTCTAATGGTTTTAGGTTTTGTATTTTAGCTATTTTCCCTAAAGTGGTCGTAGGGGCCTTGCCTCATATTCTTCGTACTTTAGACCAAAGGGGTGATAGAAGCCTTGCCATGTACCTTTTTTCTTGGTCAATTGAGGGGGTTATAAGGGTCTTACTGTTGGGTTGTGTTGGGCATTAACTAGGGTTCTTTGCATGTGGGTTTTTGTTCATCATACAAACAATATACATATCTCATACATACATGTGCACAGCGGAAGATTGAATACAATGAACACAGAAAATAACATTTGATTAATCTGAAATTCGAGATTGAGAAATATCACCAATGAAGCCTTTGGATTAATTTTCTTTGAAGTCCACCATGAAATGAATCTATGATCAATTCTAGCAATCAACAAGGGTGGGTTTGATTGTCTAGAATGGCAGCATCTTAATCCAGCATATGTGTTTAACTCTTAAACATTTTTCAAAGTTAAACCATTTAACTTAATTAAATTTGTTTTTCCTTTTATTCAACTCTTGAATAAACAAAACAAATCTTGTTTTTAGTTATTACATTTAGTAACCATTAATTCAATTTGTTTTGTTGTTCTAACACTTAAAACACAAAACAAACAATTTCAATTTCTCAAATTGAATTGGCTCCCAAAATGCAAAACCTAAAAAACTAAATCAATTTTCATTTTCAATTTCATTTCACTTTATATACAAATGAATTAATTCCAAACTAATTTGAATTTCATTTGCATTTCATTTGGCTTAACCTAACCTTAGTTAACATTTAACCTTAGTTAGATTATTTTAACTTAACCTTTAAGTTAATAAATATTTAATTAATTTAACCATAGTTAACTAACTTAACCATGGTTAGGTTAACCTTTACTTAACCTTTAAGTAAGGTTAACTTAACTTAACCACTTGGTTAACTTTTAACCTTAGTTATGTTAAATTAATTTATTTAACAATTAAATAAATAAATATTTATTTTAATTATTTAACAATTAAATAATCATAAAGTGAAATTACTATTATATCCTTACTCGGTTACCAAGTTAACCTAAAGTGGGTCCCACCAATTTAACCACATACTTTAGTTAACGTAACCTTAGTAATTGCTGAATTATACTGTATTGAACAATTCAATACGGTACACTGCCCAAGTGCTCAAAGAGTACATTTCATATTGGGACTCACTAGGTCTACACCCGATTTGTCAAATGGAACTGTTCCATTAATCCGTAATCGATGCCCCACGCACACGTTACGAATATTACAAATCAGCGTGTTAGACCATACAAGTTGAGGTCATAACGTATACGTATAATCCTTCCATCATTTATATCCTAGATGTGCGGGGATATAGATCAGCACCGTCAAATCCCCATTTGCTCATCCATAAACTTATCTCCAGATTCGTATCTCTATAAACAATATACGCAAACACTTTTGCTATATTGTTTAACCCTATGGGAAACTCTTTTCCCGGGTTTATGCTTGTGGCCACAAGACTTTATGAAATACAATCTCGGAGCATCGGATATACAACTTACCTACGTAAGCTGACGGATCCCGTATCTACGCACACCGGACTCCATGAGCATCGGACCATACCCAGCGACACATAGCGGTCAGACCATGAAAGGTCTCTGACATATGTGGAACCAAAGCATGATGGATCACTCACAAGACCACCGTGGCGCTCAGGTCAAAGGACCACGAATACTACTCAACTCGAGAGGACCTTCCTTTGACGGTGTCATAGGATATCTATTGGGGTCCTCATAAGTCTGTTCAGTATCCAGTCCTGACTGGATACCCGCATGCCTATACAAGCTCTAAGCTCATGGTCAGCTAAGAACAACCATCTGAACCAGTCAGATATAGACATACACTAATCTATATATAGTGAATCACCGATAGACCTGCATTAGTGATTATAGATCAGGAACATTATCTTTGAGACATACTTACATAATGATATTTCTTAACTCCTATTGCAACTCTTTGCAACTATATCATTACAAGTATACTCTCAGGTCTTTGTCCCATTATAGACAAGGTTCTAACTCTTTAGACCTCGCTGATTCTTATAACCTGCTAACTCTTAACAGTGCTAACTTTTAGCATTTATAACTCTCAGCTTTGCTAACTATTAGTTCTGATCTAAACTCCTTTAGACCAGATCTGAACTCTTTCAGATCAAACAATGTCTGTAATGTTACAAGCATTATACCATATTAATATGATATTAACAATCTTTATTCGAAATGTTTATTGTATAAATATTAACAATTAATATTCATACAATATTGGAATGGCACGTGAGCACCAGCTCCAACACTTACCTCGTACCCCTCAACTTTCTTCACCGAATGGGTTAATGGGGCCTTGCCCTATATCTCTCAGCTCTTCTTATCGAAGGGTTCGTAAAGCCTTCCTCCATACCTTTCGGCTCTTTAGGCCAAAAGCATTATAGGGGCCTATCACGTACTCTTTGATCTTTTGGCTAACTAAAGTGGTCATAAATGCCTTTCCCTATACACCTCAGCTCTTCTCATCGAATGGGTCATAAGGGGCCTCACCCTATACCCTTTGATTATTTTTCTAATTGAGTGGGTTATAAGAGCCTCACCTGTTATTAATTTTTTAGTTTGGCTTGGATGAGCTGCTTGACTCATGACATCCTTTGGGTCTTCTTAAAAAGGACTTAACCATGTTGAAGGATATGGGGTTATCTAAGAGTTATGGACCGAATTGACTTATAAAGGAGTTGAACTTTAGGCCAAGATCCTAAGAGAAACATATACACACACACACACACATATATATATATGTGTGTGTGTGTGTGTTTAAACAACAGTTTATATATATATATATATATATATATATATGTGTGTGTGTGTGTGTGTGTTTTTAAACAACAATTTTTTTAATTTATTTTATTACATGCAATACAAAGTTAAATTTTTTCTCGGTGATTTTTTTTACATGAAATATAATTTTTTTATTATAATTTTAATGTAATTTGGATTTCAACTTTAAATCTCTTACAAGATTTACTGATTGAAACAATTTATAATCACATTTTTAATAGAATATTACTTAAATTGTTTTATCCTAATTTCATATATAATACCAATAAAATAATATCATGAGTAAATATTTATTAACTCTATTATTACATTATTAATATGGTAGTTACAATATTTATTAGTGAATGTCAATGTCATATGTCACTTAAGTTGAATACGAATTATGCAAGTATGATATTACTTTATTTCATAATAGTTTGTTAAAAAAAAAATCTTTTGAAGTAATGACTTTAATAAATTATTTAATTTAGCTAAAACATTGATCCCTCATTAAGTATGATTTCTACATCAACGAGATTTAATGCTTTCCATGATTAGTTTCTTGAGTCATTAAAAAGAGATCTCTCCGCATAGTTTTTATCTTAATAAATATATGTAATTGATAATTGACGTAAGGGAATAAATTTTAATAGCATCAATTAACATAGTTCACGTATTAGGAGATTTGTATAAAAAATTTGATAAGTTTAAATCCGAAGAGAAGTCTAATCCATTAGACAGATACAATAACTGACTTTTAATACATAAATAAACAGTACACGAAACAAACTAGTTAAATTCTCCAAATACTAACCAAATTAGCAATTTAGACCAACTAATTTTGTTACAAAAACTACAGCTTAAAGTTCATAAAATTTTCAATCAGCAAGCAGCTAAGCACTGAAAGCCTGAAATGGAAGTATCAATTGATCAAGGAGCCCAGTAACTGGAGTGGCAAGCCTAGGCTCATAAGCAAATCCATACAATTCTCCATTATCTTCTCCGTAATTATTATTTCCCCTACAAGCTTGAACGTACGGACACGGAGGAATCCACTGCCACCTCTTCACACAGAGATCAAACAGCAAAGCTTTATCCGATCCACGAATCACGATGACGATGAACTCTCCGTGGCCAACGATATCAAACCCATTTCCGGCTTCCATTTCCGCAAACTGGATGTAAAGTTGCTGCGGCATTCTCTCAATCTCTGCCCATGTTGTTCCGCAAGCCTGCAAGCTCCAAAGCCTCAAGCTCTTGGGCACGTTGAGCTTGCTTTTCTCGACTGCTGCCACAAGGATTAGTTTGCCTCGACTCTCCAACAAGCATGGTGAGCGAAGAAATCTTCGCATGGGAGCTTGAATGTTGAACCAAGTGTTGATGGCGATGTCATATGCGAGAACGCTGAAAGGGCTGTAGTTCATGCAGTAGAATTTGCCATTAACGTGAACCATTCGGCCTGATTCAAGGCTACAGAGCCTTGGAAGAGAAGAAGTTGTGGCCCATACAGAGTAAAACCCGCCAGCGTCAATATGAAAGCTTTCAGAAGACAAGTTCTTTACTGCATATGGAGAAATCAAGTCATCTCCAGCAACAGTTACATCAATAGTCGTAGGGCTGACCTTCAAGCCAATCGAAGGAAATAGACGTGGTCTTAACGTTGGTGGCAAGGGAGATATTGAACCAGTGATCGGATTGCAAAGAATCAGGCTCTTTGCGCCAGCGTCATCATTAACCCAGCAGACTAAGCCGCCAGAAGATGAAGCAGGAGAGAACCCAGATGGAATCAAAGCGAAGGAAATGCGATACCAAGCAAGATCATGAGGATCAAAGAGGTACCCTTCACACGTAGCTCGAGTTCCACTATTGCCGCTGCCAATGTTATTCCTGTAGATGTAGCTTTTGAGGGTCTTGTGCTTGAAGAAGAGGAACCAATGGTGGCGTGGCGATACTTGGATGTATAGTTCGAGAAAGCTGCCGGAAAATATAAGCCCGTACCATCTCTTGCAAACGGCACGGGCTCGAAAAAAGGCAGGCGGAGGAAGAAACGCGAGCACGCGATCGAGTAGCCTTTGGGGAAGCTTGCTCCAGATTCTATTGTCCATCCAGGGAGTAGACGTAGTGTTGAAAGCAGCAGTAGTGCCACTGCTGGTGCTGCTGGTAGCGAAAGTGTAGGAGAAGGGTAAAGCCATTGATGATGATGATGGGTTAAAAGCTTCCATTTGGCTTGTTTAGGGGGGGTTGATATGGCAAAAACTTGAAATGGGTTTTTGGTTTTTTGAGAAAAGGAGAAGGAGATGACGAGATCAGAGAGGCTTCTATTTGTGTGAAAATATAGCACTTTTGATGGAAGAAAAGGCAGTGGAGATTAAAAGAGCAGCTGGGCCAGTGGGATATAAGAGGTTGATCAACAACTAGGTCATTTTTGGAATGAAATTGCATAAAAACAATTCAAAGAAATTTGTTTTAAAAAAAAAAACTAGAAATCACCGTGGTTTGTCATATTGAGTTGGTGGATATGGCAAAAGACAAAAGATGTACAAGGGAATGATATATTTAGAAAAACCATGCTTGCTAAATCTAACAACCATAGCTTTCACCAAAGGAAGATGGGGATTTTGCTCTTTTTGAAGAGTTATTATGATTTTCTTCTGGGGTTTGTTTGGTGGGAGAGCACAAGTATTTATATAGGAGTGGAGTGGGGCTTTTTTTCCTCTTATTTTGTAGAAATCATTATTATTTTTTTACCTTTTTGTTTTTTAGGGTTTGTTTTGTTGTTTACTTTAGAGAATGGCAGTGATGATTCTGATGGTTTCATCTATCAAATCATGAGTGTTTTCTTGTCAAAGGGCCGAGGAACGAAGGACATTTAGCAGAGAGCTGAGAGACAAGTGCAAGCTCAGTGAGAGAAAAAAAAGAAAAAAGAAGAAAAATTAAACTATCAAAATGATGAGTGTCCTTTTCGGCTTTTGCCCTTATTATTTTAGATTCACATAATCACGTCCACAACACTCACTTGAATTAATAGCGGAGGTATTAACACCGTCGCCCTAGATTGTCATAAATGATATTTTAACAGTAGTTTTGATTTAATTATTTTTATTTAATAAAATAAAATAAAATAATTTTAAAATAAGAGAATATTTTTATTTTTTAATTAAATAAAAATAATAACAATATAATCAAAATCAAAATCAAAAACGTTATTAAAATTTAATTTATACCAATCACAAAGGAGTGACAATGTTAATATCTTATTAATATTATTTTTTTAAAATTTTAACACAACCCAATTTGTTATAAAACACAACAAAAGCTCAATTCATCAAAAAGTTCGAAAGAGTCTAAATAAGTTATGATAGAATTGTCTTTATTTTAGTAAATTTTCATAAAAAAGTTTTAAACAAATAAATGAATTATTGTCTTTATTTCAGCATAATTTTAATAGATGAATCTTAATTGAGAAAGTATTATTATATCCTAATTTTACTCAAATTCTATAATCTCTATACTACTACTTCCATATAATTAAAATTTAAAATCATAAAGGGATAAAAAATTTCTTAACGATTAATTTTCTCCATCAATGATAAATTATTAGAGTAGTTTATTTGTAAGCCAAAGAGATGAGCCAATATATATGTTATTCTTAAAGGGGAGTGGCTCTATAAAGACTTTGTCTTCATGTATCTTTGTTGTAAAAATAATATTTTATAATGTATTCAAGTGAGTTAATTAGGCTAAGTGAAATGTATGTAGATTCTCTTTAAATTAAAGTAGTATAATTCTATCTCCTATCTTCTTGAGTTTTTTTTTTTAATTTTGATCCGAGGCCTAGTTTTTTTTTAAATAAAAATAAATTTAACTCGTTGATATGAAATTACCCAAATCTTAGGATCAATAATTTGACATTATCTGTGAGAATCGAATAAAAAACTATAAAAGGGTCATTACAAGCAAATTCAGCAAAAAAAAAGTAGGAAAAAAAAAACAAAGAGAGAGAGAAGCTATCATAGATGCACCAGTCACCATTTACCATCGACCAACCCTCCAATCAACTTAGAACACACGAGTCGACCAAGCCTCATAATCTCTAACCTTCAATAACGCCAAAAACGGGCCAATTGTCACCAAACTGCAATAAGTAATCTGCAATCTCTACCACTGTGATGCACCCATCTATCGCGTGTCCAACCTTGTCGATGCCGCCAAATAGCTAGAGAGTTTAAACTCCTTATTTCTGGCCATTTGTAATCGATGGTTCATGCGGTGATAGAGAGGAAGTTGGTAACAACGAGTGGAAATTTCAACAGTGTCAAAGACAGACTCTATTATGTTATTAGCAAGTAAACGGTAATTGAATTCGGTGACGATATAAACTGGTGGTAGAAGGTGGGTGGCAACATAGACGCAAGAGAATGAGATAAATTAGGATTTCGACTTATTTTTTCACTCAACCCCTTCAAGTCTTGAATATCGCCACTCAACCTCTACAAAATTATAGGATTTTCACTCAACCCTTATTCAAGTTTTAAATATCAATTATGGTTCCAATACATGGGGTATTTGATGTGTGTGCTATAATAACTAAGCGCAAGTGCACGCTATTGTATCAAGTAATATAGGATTTTAAGTCCAAGTATCGATCTCACAGGGACTATGTGATCTAATTCTATAAATCAAGTACTAAAATTATACCTACTTAAATTTTATTCAGAAAATCACAATCTAAAATTTATTTAACTAATCTAATTCTATCAATTAACTTAAACAAAAGCAAAGAGTAGAATTCACAAATAAAGATAATCTAGGGTTTTGACTCGTCCCCTAGTATTTCATTGGATTCATTAACCACTTAGTTAATCCCTTAATACCAATTGATTGGTTTAGACACTAATCTTATCACAAGGCCCTGTCGATAGTCAAGTGACTATATTACACATTCTAACAATCACCTATATGTCTATGGTAATCAAATTAGAATGTAATTCATTAAGATTAAGTCTAAATTAGATCACACATGCCACTTAGGTATATGTCTATCCTAGAAGGAACTCATAGTTGTTACCCTATGATCATGCATCAAACTATCATAGGCTAAACACATGAATCCCTCTGCCGAGTTCATCATGATTCCTCAATCATTCAAAATATTGATCAAGTATAATGCAAGCATTAAACACAAGATAGAATAAATCAATTGAATATACCAAGTTTATAAACTAAAAATTAACACAATCCAAAATCATACTAGGTTTACATAGTCTAACCCTTGATGAACAAATTAACTCATCACAAAACTAAAAGTATCAAACCAATTCATAAAGATCAATAAGAACAAGAACATAATGATAAAGAAAGAGAAGAAAAACTAATCAAAGTGACTCCTTGATGTGCTTCTCGCTCAATCTTGATCTTGGTTCTTCAATCTTTGGCTTTGATATTTAATTTTGTGTTGTGAATTCTTTCTCTAAGTTTTTTTTGCCTCTTTTGTTCTTTTTTCTCTCCTCCTTCCTCTTAGGGTTTTTGGCTTTCTATTTATAGATTTTTTCTTCAAAATACGGTTCACGAGTTACTGTAGCAAAATATCGTTCACGAATTATTGTTTGCCGACACTGTTTACCGCCGCGAGCGCTGCGACGCTCAGCTATTGACTTGGGTGCCCAGCCCTGGTGCCACTTTCGTATTTTAAGTGCAACTTCTTTGTTTGACGTCTGATTCACCTCCCGTTTGTTCTTATGGGTCACATTTTCCGTTGAGCATCTATTTATGAGAAAAAAACACAATAAAATAATCAAATATTTATGATTTAGAACAAAATACGAAACTTGGGTACAAATTATACTACTGCTTTTATGCCCTTATCAGTATTCTAACAAATGTTTCTACTAATACCAATAAATGCCATCGACTAAGGCATAAGTAAACTTTTGACGACAAAAGAGCATTGCTCTAACCGATTGGAAAAGGATGCATGTTTTCAGATTGAATAAAATGTAGTCAATCCAAACTATAAAAATATATATAGAGAGAAGATTGCTAGTGAAGATGCAAATCATTCTTCTAAATGGTAAATTTTTTAGGTCCCAAAGGAAATCCTTGTATAACCGAAGTCATGACTATAATCACAAAAATTTAAGTTATATTAATACAAAGTAAGGCTGGACAATCCATACTGAGCTCGACCACTCTAAGAAGGCTTTGACCAAGACTCATTAGCCCACTACACGAGCACCTCAGACCTCAATCCACTTCCTTTAGTAAGACCTGACACTGAGCATAAGGACATTCGTGAGTTAGTCTACAATTTTTAAACCCTAGAAAACGTCCGTGACATAATACATTTTGGCCACGTTGACCACTGAACCCTTGTTTACAGTCCCCGAACCCTAAAAATGTCTTCGACATCAGAAATGTTCCATAACATGTTTTAGCTGTTCTGACCACTCGTGCCATCAGTCAAGTACTCAAACTATCCTTATCTTTGAGGATCATAAATTACTAAAGACCACTTTTCACATGCGGGGCCTCTCAAAAGACTCATCTTATGAGGGTAAATATATTCTCTAGCACTCCTCAAAAGAACACTGAGAATAGTAAATTACATTGAATATCCTCACAAAAGGATTCATCCTATAAGGATTAAGATCTATAGTTAAACTTCTAAACACACTATTTAAATAAGACTGAGTATTCACTTCATCTGAAAAGAAGTACCAAACTCAAGAATGAACATCTAGACTAAAAATTACATTTATAAAGTTTTCATTGCTAACAAATCATCAATAAAAATTGAGAGACTCATATTTTTCCAAAATTTCGTCCTAAGGCCCAATTTAGTATAGAGACCCAACAAAGGCCCAATCCATCAAAAGGCTAAAAAAGAGTCTTAAATGAATCAAGTTATCTTTATTTTAATAGGACTCTACAAGAAAGTTATAAATAAATAAAGGAATTTGTATTCTTATTTCAGTAGAACTTTAATAGAAAAAAATTAATTGAAAAAATATTATTATATTACAATTTTACTCAGATTCTATTACCCTATACTACCACTACCTTATAAAAAGGAAAACATTATAAAGGGAGGTAGAAGGTTTCTCAATGATCAAATTTCTCCATCAATGATTAATTATGAGAACAGTTTCTCTGAAAGCCAAAGAGGAGTGAGGCATATTTGTTATTCTTAAGGGAGAATGGCTTTATAAAAGTTTTATCTCTATGTATCTTTACTGTAAAAATAATATTTTATAGTGTATTCAAGTGAGCTGATTAGACTCGGTGAAGTGAATGTAGATTCTTTTTATTGAACTACTATAATTATGTTTCCTATCTACTTGAGTTTATTTTTCTTGATTTTAATCCAAAGCCCAACCGTTATTCCAAAAAGAAAATTAAATTCATTGAACCGAAATTACCCAAATTTTTGAATCAACAAATCTATTTACAACTCTTTTGCAAAAAATAATATCTTTACAACTCAGACGCTCACAAGCTATAAAGGCTAATAACTATTCTCAAGATAAGAACGAATGAATAGATATATGCAAGTGCTTAGTGGTTGTTTAGTTCCATTACTTCAAATTGTTTTATTTCTAAATACAAAATATGCTTCAAAAATATGTTGTCATTTTGTTTTCGAAAACAAAGACCCATGTCTTTTGGTTTCATACGTTTTAATTGTTTTAATCATCCACAGATGTTATATTAATCACATTTTCACCAATTTTAGTTTTCTTTTCTTTTTTTTCTTTTAATATATTTCATCTACTGATTATAATTAGATTTGTTATGCTTTTTTTATAATACAACTGATAATCTTACATCTTAGTAAACTCTATCGTTATACATATTTTATATCAAAATTCATAACTCTATGTTTCAAAAATAAGAAACTAATCTACTTTTCAGATAAATAGAAAGACTAATAAATTATCATGTTAATTAAATAACTTAAACCCAGTGTTGGAATTTTAGTGACTCAAAATTATATGTGTATGGTTTTGAATTAGAGACCAAAGAGGAGCAGACATACAGTTAAGTACGCATTGGACGGATGAAAAAATGACGAGAATAGAAAATCAAGAAAGTAAGAAGGGGTGCAAAAGCACATGGAGATGAATCTCTAGCTATGAGCACCGTGATGTTAAATCAAAACCCTCAATGTCGTGGCATTGGATATGTAGTGTTATGACATCAGTACAAGATCTCACTAGTGCCACAGCGCTACGCTAGAAGTGTAGTGCCACAGCACCCAATTTTGAGAAACTTTCATTTTAACTCGAATCAACTTCTTCGAGCGGGATTTAGACTCCTACATGTATAGAATATTATTCTAATTTGAAATAGGGTTTCTTGGGATGATTTAAGTACTATATAAATTCTTGTAACCCCTTAGAATAATAAAGCATTAGAGAGAAACTCCAAGAGAATAAAATAGAGAGCTAGAAAGCCTTGAGTGCTGAGTGCGCAAGAGAGTGATAAAGAAAGTATTGATAAATCCCTAAAAGCTCATCTATTAATTGTATTTATTGATTATTTCTTGAGAGAGATCTTTGTGATCTAAGTTATTTGTGAAAAAATTTAAAAAAAGGCTAGGATCATATAATCCACCATAGACATAAGTGTTTGTTACCGAACCACGTAAACTTGCTTATATGATTGTTTATCTCTTAATTTTGATCTTTATGTATTCTTAATTACTTGTAAATAAAAGACTTCCACAAAGAGCTTAGAAGGTTTTTAGAGTGAAAGCTAAAAACCTTAAAAAGTAGTATTAAAGCTAAGGGCAATACCTAAGTTGTATAGAAAAATAAGTCATTCAACCATAGCAACTCATAAGTATGAAGTAGAGAAGTTCAATGAGCAGAATGATTTCAATATGTGAAAGATGAAGATTATGGCTCAGTAGTGAGTCAAGGGTTAGATTCAGTCCTTAAAGAAACTCAACCAATAACCAATAAAGAGATGAAATATGCAACATTTCGATCCGAGGCAAAAAAGAAACCATTCATAAAAAGACTCACAGTACTATAGTTCTGTCATTAAGGGATGACGTTTTGAGAGCAGTGGTTGTAGAGAAGTCCTTGGTGACTCGTCTATATATAAAAAAGAAGCTATAACTTTAATTAAAGACCATATTTAAGTCTTTAACAAGATAATTATAGATCTTGAGACCATTGATATCAAGATTGAAAATGAAATAAAGCAATTATCTTGTTATATTCTTTGCCTCTATGTTATAAGCATTTCATGGACCTACTCATGTATGGTAGAGAGACTTTAACGATAAGTGATATTAAAGTCTAAAATCAAAAGAATTAGAAAAAAGATCTGAATCCAATAATACAATAGGTTTGTTTGTAAAGGGAAAAAATAGAAAGAATCATCGATCAAGAGGTATATCCAAGAAGTGTTATCTTTACAAGAAAGAATGACACTTAATAAAGGATTGTCCAAAAAGAAAAGAAGGAAGGAGATGCTACAATCGTCTGTGAGGACTATGAGGTTCCAGAACCCTTGATAGCTTCTAATAAAAAGTATATTGGTAAATGGATTCTTGATTTTGGCTGTAGTTACTATATGTGTCATGATAAATTTTGTTTACCAATTATAAATCAATTAGAAGTGATAAAGTACTAATGGATAATGATATAACCTATTATAGTCATGAGAATTGGTAATATAAGGATGAAGATATATGATGAAAAAATTAGGGAGTTACTTAGTATATGAAATGTTTCTAGAGTTAGGAGAAACTTGATATTTCTAATAGTGGTAGATCAAGTGAGATATTCATTCAAGGAAAAAAAAGGAATATTAAAAGTGATGAAAGGATCTGTAATGATTATGAAGGGTAAGAAGCTTAAAAGGGCTATTTGTGCTTGATAGGAATATTGTAGTTGTCTCAACATAGGTTGTTGAGAGAATGCAAACCAAGAATTAGCATTAAAGAATTACTTACCAAGGTAATAAGGGTAGAAAGAGAATACATGGTAAAGGTGCTAATAGTAAGAATAAATTTCAGTCACTGAGGGATTGTGGTCATGGTGTCAAAGGTGAATGAGATATTGCAATACAATAGCTACCCAAAGGAAGATGCATTTATATCTTTAGAGATCAAAGTCACATGCCTAAGAAGAGTTAAGTCTTAACAAAGACTTAACTGAAGAAAATACTAAGTAATAGAGAGTTGATGTGGATGGATCCTAGAAAGCTTCTTAAAGAGAAATTTTGAATCAAATAAGGGATTGTTAAAATTTTGGCGGTTCAAAATTATTTATGTGTATGATTTTGAGTTGTAGACTCATGAAAAGTCGACACATAATCAAATACGCATTAAACAAATTAGAAAAGGATGAGAATGAAAAGTTGAAAGCAATAAGGGATGCAAAAGCACGAAGAGATGAACCTCTAAGTGTGAGCACTACAACACTCAGGAATTGCCCGAAGAAGTCAATCCGAGTTAAAAACAAAGTTCTCGAGATCTTAGTGATCAAGAAAGCACTGATAGATCCATAAGAGATCGTCTATTAATTATATTTCTTGATTATTTCTTAAGAGATAACTTTGTGATTTGAGTTCTTTGTAGAGACAAAAATGTATTTGACCATTTAAAGTTTTAAGAGATAAAGCCATTTTAATGATCGTTTAAAGTTTTAACTATTTATATTTGATTTACTTCTTTGTTGCCTATTATTTCCTTGGAGCTAGTTTCTTTTTCCTCTTCTTTATGTTTGTAATTTCGTTTTTTGTTAGTAAACTTTCAAATCATATTCTAGAACATATTCACGGTAGAATATAATTTAGTTTTCAAATTTTTATTGTATGTCTTAATTTTTTTATTATTAGTTATATATTAAAATATAACCTATAAGATAAGAATTATAGAAAAAAACTTAAAACATATAACAAAAGACTTTATATTTATTTGAGGTTAAATTTAGTTAAATTCATTCAGTCCACCCCAAACAGTTAAGAAGTTTATCCAGTAAGGAAAAATTCAAGCTGTTGGCTTAGATATGCCAAGAGTTGGGCTTGGACTGTATGTTGGGACAATATGAGAACTGGACTGAGTTAGAAACTTTCTGAGGATTAGATAAATAGGAGGTTGCACAGTGCGGCTTTGCGAAACACATAAAATAATAGGTTAGAGGTAAACACCAGCGGGGTAGTCGACAATGGCCCTTTGGCGCTCAAATGAGATAGCGTTTTATTAGAGAAAACATTTTTTAGGGTTTTTGTTATAAAGAGAATTTGGAAAAAATGGAGAAAGTGGTTGCTTGCTAAAGTGTGTGTTTTTAGTTCAAACTTGTCTTACTCAATTTTAAAATAGGATATTAATCTCGAGTATAGAGGGAGGTAACATAGAGAATTTTCAATAAGGGTAACACATGGCAGCACACGAGTGGAGAGTCATTCTCTCTAAAAGGGTATTTTGGAGAAATAACATAGCTGGAGGCACTTGAGTAATTGTCCCTCTTAAGACTTTAAGAACTAAGTATCCTTGGATTGACTACTTTTTAGAAGGATCAACCTTAGGAGCAAGTGATTACAAGTGTTGCTTTTTAAGTTTCAGCAGATGTAGTGTTGACTTACTTCACCAACCCCAAACAAACCTTATTCTTCTGTTAGCAAGGGGATAGAGGCTTATCACATACAAATATGACGGTTTGGTAATGGTCTATTTGGAAATTTTTTTCATCCAAGACCTTATTGTTGTGCCCAGTTATCATGTCATATAGTCTCTAACTAGGCATTAGATTGACCCAATAATAATGTGGAAGAAGAAATGGCTTTGTTAACGTGTGCATCATTTATGAGGCTCAATAATAATATGACGAGTGACTTATCTACAATGTTGCATCCCTTAATTTTGAGACTAGTAGTGATATAGGCTAATGCATAAGTCTTACCTGATAGAACCCATAGATTGAATTGTGAAAGTTAATAGGCTTGAACAGGCATTGAGCCTACTGACTTAGCTTTGAATTAGACTGAATGACACGTAGGAAGGATATATCTAAATGTTATAATGGATATCACATAGCAATCTAAGTGTTACCATATTTTTCCCCAATAATAATATATAATAAAAAAGTCTAAAAATCATAATATATTATTCATGTATTATAATACTTCATATATCTAGTGGAATTTTATTGAGAAAAAAAAACTGTTAGAAATGGTCATTCAACAATCTTCTATTGGTAAGAATTGTGAAGGATGCCAAAGGGAGAGTTACGTTGAAGTCAAGGACGCGTGAGACTCATGAGGGAGAAGCAAAATGGGACTTGAAGGCGCGTGAAGGTGGAAAAAATTGAAGATTGGATGTATACGTCGTGGCACCCTAGTGTAAGGACTGCGACATTGGAGCGCTAGATCAGCACGCACGAGGTCACATTGGCTTCGCGACGGTCAAAAATGGGAAAGTCTTATTTTGACTCGAATTGACTTCTTTAAGGGGGTTTTGAACTCTAAAGAACATGGACTCTTATTCCAATTAGGTTTAAGGTTTCTAAGAATATTTTATTTACTATATAAACTATTGTATACTCTTTATTAAAGATTAATTATTACAAGAGAGACTCTAAGAGAGTAGAAAAATTAGGTAGACAGTAAGTGCTATTTACGCTAGGGTGGAACCATGGTTTACGTGGAAATTTTTCTGTGTGAATAAAGAGATCCTTTTGTAGATCATTTGAGAGTTCTTGTTATTATTTTTCTTATAAAATCTCTTAAGAGTTAATAAGAGAAGTTAGGATCCTTTGATCCATCATGGATGTAGGCAATTGGCCGAACTATATAAATTGGTTGTATTGTGCTCTTGATCTGATTTGATTTTCTTGGTATATTTACTTAATAATTCTTATTCTAGCTATGCAAAAGGCATTAGGGTTAAGGTTAAACTTAATCAAGTGTTCTTTGCTTGACATAATATCTAAGAAGAATGGTGTTTTCCTTTAACAAACTAGTATTAGAGCTTGGTTCAATAACACACTTATGTGGTATTTAAACCATGGCTATTATCAAGCAAGATACATAGAAATTCAATAGGATAAATAATTTCAATCTATGAAAAAAAAGGATTGAGTGATGAAGTATTAATAGAAGTAGATAGTAAATAAATAGCTTTGGGTCTATGGATGAAACTCGAGACTCTATACATGAAGAAGTCTTTGGCAAATAGATTTCTTGTAAAGAAGAAAGTGTATTAGCTGTTTATGACCGATAGATCTTCATTGAGAGACAACATTGATGAGTTCAATAAAGTTATCACAAATCTTGAGACTTTAGGGATCAATATGGAGGATGAAGACGTGACCATGATCTTGTTAAGTTAATTGCAGAAGAGTTATAAGAGCTTTGTTGACACGTTACTTTATAGGAATGAGATTCTTACGATGAATGACATCAAGGTCTTATTGAATTCAAAAGAATTGACAAAGAGATCAAAATTCGAGTATAGAGCAATTTTACTTGTATAAGAGACGAAGAGCAACCAACCAAGGAGGAAAACCAGAAAGTACTTCTATTGTCACAAAAAATGGCACTATATGAAGGATTGTCCTAAGTTAAAACAAAAGGATATGAGTGCTGCATTCAGTAGTCTTGAGGAAGATATCAAAGTTGTAGACTCATTGGTAGCCATAGAGAAAAAGTACACTAGCAAATGATTTTTAAATTCTGGGTGTAGTGTCCATATATGTCTAGACAGATCGATACTCACCAACTACAAGACCATGATAAGTAAACTTCTAATAGGTAATGACATGACTTGTGAGGTCGTAAGGATTTGTGACATAAGGTTGATGATGCAAGGTGAAACATCTAGGGACTTAGTGGTTTAAAACATGTTTCTAGTTTGAATAAGAACTTGATATCCTTAGGCAAAATTCGATGAAGAATGATTTTTTATTAGAGCAAAAAAAGAAAAATTAATGGTAGTAAAAGGATCTACTCAGTTAAAAGGTAAAAAGCACAATAAAGGCTCTATGTGCTTAAGGGGATAACCAAGGGTGGGCTAACATAGGGTGTTGGGATAATGCGGGCCACAAGGCGACATCTAAAGAATACTAATAGAAGTGATAATAGTCAGAAAGCAGTGCATTGCATCCATACCCTATGCAAAGAATATGAATTTGAAGTCACTAGCTCAGAAAAAGTTAAGTATTGATGGAGACTTAACTAGACTTAGCTCTAGATAATAGAGCTTTTGGTGTGGATGGATCCAGAAGAATGTTTATTAAGAGATTTTGAATCAAGGAATGGTATATTAAAAATGGTGATTCAACTATTTGGTATGAACAAGAATTGTAAAGAATACCAAAGAAAGAGTCACGTTAAAGTCAAGGACGCATGGGACGCATGAGAGAGGAGGAAGACAGGCTTGGAGGAGCGTGAAGGCGACAAAATTTAAGATTGGATGTACAGGTCGTGGCGCCCCCGCGCCAACATTGCAAAGCTGAGGTGGCAGACCAACACTGCAACGCTGGCTAGCCAACACCGCAACGTTGGCTCGAGGTCGCTTTGGCGTCGTGGTGGCTAGAAACAAAAAATTCCTATTTTGGCTTGAATTGATTTCTTTAAGGGGGTTTTGAACTCTAAAGCACGTAAACTCTTATTTCAATTAGGTTTAGAATTTTTAGGAGCGTTTTATTCACTATATAAATTCTTGTATACCCTTTATTAAAGATTAAACATTACAAAAGAGACTCTAAAAGAGTAGAAAAATTAAGTAGACACTAAATGTTATGTGCGCTAGGGTGAAATTATGATTTGAGTATAAATTATTCTATGTAAATAAAGAGACTATTCTATTAATTATTTGAGAGTTTTTTATATTATTTTTTTTTATAAAATCTATTAAGAATTAATAAAATAGGTTAAGATTTTTTTATTTAACATAGATAAAAGTATTTAACTGAACCATGTAAATTAATTATGTTATACTCTTAATCTGCTTTGATTTGTTTTTGAGTATATTTACATGATAGTTCTTATTTTTACTGTATAAAAGATATTAAAATTAAAATTGAACTAAATCATGAGTTTTTACTTAACATAATACTATAGAAAAAAGGCGTTTTCTTCGGCAAGAACAAAAATCTATCCATGCATATTTGTTTTAAATCTTCAACTAGAATAAATCAATGTTTACATTATATTACGTTATGATAGAGTAGACTATCAAGTGTCATATCAATACACTATATGCATCAAACCCTAGGAATATTTGTTGGGTCTTCAACTTGAATAATTTTTTCTCATTTTCGCTGTTATTTAAATTGTATTCAGATTTCGTTGTACATTTTACTACCATACACTAGCTTTATTGTTTTAGTTGTTAAATAAACTGTAGAGCTTTGGGAATTTAACATCAACTTAAGGAACTTCCACGATTATATACTTCTACCTCTTTTACGTGGAAAACTACAGCTATTCTTCTAATTATATATATATATATATATATATATATATATATATATTACTGTTTTTTCTTCATTTTTTGAAAATTATTCATTACTTCTTTTTAAAGATTTTTTTTATAAAAAACAATACTAAAATAATAATAAATTACTCTCAAAATGAGATAATTAGTAGTTGTTAAAAGTATTAAAAGAGAAAATAGTATATATAAAAGAAATTTAAGAAGGCATTAATTGTTTTCCTTTTTTTTTTCGGTGACTAAACATTTGTTATTATTTTATAAAATAATAATTGAAATGATTCTAACTAGAATGCTCTATTTCAAAAGAAAAAAAAAATCTCCAATTAACTTGTTGAAATAAAATTTGAGTAACATTAGGAATTAGCAATTTTTCTACCATATACATTCGCACGTTAAATATAAAAATTTGAGGGATTATAACGTTGTGTAATTCTAAAATAGCACAATAATAAAAGAATATATAACTTCAAAATTCTAGAATTTTAGTCCTTCAAATTCCAAAATATTAACGTAGGGAAATCGACACTAAAAAGGATTCTCGAGATAATCGCTCATAACCAAACAGAACAAAAATTTCCAGTGCCAAATGAATTTGAAAGAACTTGAATAAAAAGGGAAACATTAATATTAAAAAAACTGAACAAGGTGAACACCCTTTTGGAAACATAGTTGAAATTCAAGGTCCCAGTGGGATTATATGACACATTTTGTCAATGATCCATAATGGCAACATCTATTGAGCTTTTTCTATGATTAGTTTCCTCTGCTTGGGCTTGGAATTCAATTCAGCTTTGCTTCTGAGGAATCCTATAAGATTTAAGTAATGTGAGAGTTTTACGGAAAAAAATGAACAGTGACTAGTCAACCTCCGAGTGGCAGTTTAATCATTTTTCTACAGCAGACATTTTGGTCAAAAGTTGAATTATGAATTTTAATACGTCACCTAATTTAATATAACATTATTCATCAGAACTTAAGGTTTGCCTTGTGTCACGGGCCGGGCGCTTGCCATTGACCCAAAAGACTAGCCTGTTAGGTAATGCTGCATACCCACCCATATATACCCAAGATTCACCCAATTTCTATTCGATGTGGGACGTGACATTCTCACCCACCCAATCACGTGACGCCCTCGTCACGGTACGGCCCAAACTCAAGGACCAACCTGGCCCGTATTGCCCATCCCCCCGGGACTAGGGGACTCACTACCCACGTGACAATCTCCATTGGGGCTCAAGACACAGGATTTTTAGGGCCCATTTGGCCCGTATTGCCCATCCCCTGGAGGATAGGGGACCCACATCCTATGTGGCAATCTCCATTGGGGCAATTTTTGGGGCCCACATACGAATGAGAATTTGGGTCTGCTCTGATACCACTTGTCACGGGCCGGGCGCTTGCCATTGACCCAAAAGACTAGCCTGTTAGGTAATGCTGCATACCCACCCATATATACCCAAGATTCACCCAATTTCTATTCGATGTGGGACGTGACACTTGAGTACACAAAGCTAGGAAATTGCAATCTTCGTGTGCATAAACTTGATAACAAGTAAACTTACATATTACTCCAGAGAACTAAGCCCTAGAACCTGAATGTTGTGATTTTTACAATCACTAACCCTAGTATTAATATGAATATGGAATCAATGCTAACTGGGGTAACACTATTATAGAGTGGGTCTATAATAGAGTTATTTTAATATTTTTGTTATTTGTTTCAAATGTTTAGTTATATATTTTAACTTATGTTTTGTATTTTGAAAATTTTAAAATTGTAATAAAAAGTTGAAATATATAATAACAAAATACTGAAAATGAGCAATAAAAAATTTCAAATATGTAATGATAAAAGATTGTATTTTTAAATATGACAAAGCTTAAATTCAAACAATTTTATCTTTGAAAGCATATTTTGTCGCTCTCATTATTTTTTTTAAAAATATTTATTCAAACAATATTTTAAAAAATTTGAATTTAAAAACAAATAAATTGAGTATTTGAATACTAATATTTTAAAGAATGAAAGGTAAAAAAATTAGTTAAAAAATAAAATTTTAAAATATTAGTCAAAATATAAATTGAGAACGAAAAAGAAGACGAAACTCAAAATTTTCTATGTTACGCATGTGAAGCATCCGATTGGGTCGTGCAGTGGAAGGAATGGTGCGCGACTCTTCTAAACTTTGTTTTCTTCTATTTTAAATTTATTTTTTATCTCAATTTATTGTATTTTTTTAATTAATATTTTATTTTTTCTTCATTTGATCACAGCATATTATTATTATATTACTTATTTTCATTATCTCGATAATGACAAATATTTTTTATTGATTTTGTGACTTAAATAATAAATTTTTTAGTTATATTATTATAAGAATAATTTTATTTATTTATTATCTTTTTAATTACAAAATATTATTACTTTTTTAATTAAGTATTTTTATAAGTTCCTTTCAACTTTATTTTTCTTTCTGATATATGGATTGACGAATTTGATTTAGGGTTTGAGGCATCATATCTACGTCACTTTGGACACAAAACAGTTTGTCAGATCTATGTCCAATCCCATCCATCGCGATCACCGGCGTGATCAAAACTATGCTTGGCTTTCACTGGCTTTGCTGAGCTGTGACTAGACAATTACTTTCCCTTTTCACTGAGTAATAATATTCCCTTTCTCTAACACACTTGGCTTTTTGTTTGGTTTTGTTAAGGGAATAAGAAATTTATTTTTGTCAGAACTCTCACTCTCACAACTCCCACCAAATTAAATAAATAATAATATCACAACCACAGTGTCTTGTTTATGTCAATCTGTTCTGGTTTTATTATCATCATTCGTCCTCAGAATTTTCACCTCTTCAAAAATGGATAAAGTGTTGCTCTTCAGATTTGGAAACTCAATCTTTCCCCCAAGAAACCTCCTTATTTGGTAAAACGATAATGACCCTCATTGGCAAATTGTGTCTTCCTTCAAGCAACCCCTCTTTCTCTTTCTCTTTCAGATAGTCAAGTCCTAGCCCTAGAGTTTCTAATTTGATTAAATTTCTTCTTTTTTTCATTTGCATTCCTTTTGTGTTGTGCATGTGGCTTCGTAGTTTGACTTTTCGTAAATTAATGGGAACTTTTTGTTGGTTCGATTGCAGTTCAACTAGAAAGAGATGAAGTTGGATTACATAATTTCTTTAACCAACTTGTTTTCGACGAAATGACTTTCTTCTCCTGCACATTTCTTTTTCTATTGTATTTATAATTATAATTTCACTAATATTATAATTACAAGACTGCAGAATCAGCCGAAATCATGTCTGTTACCGAACCCCTTGGTTATAGAAACTCAATTAAATCTGTTATAAACCCGGATACTTAAACCAACAGCTTGAAAATATAAACTCAATCAAGTCAGTTATAATACAAAAAAATCCATGCGAGAAATAAACCAGTTATGTTATGTAAGCATTTGATGTTGAATTTTGTCAAATAAATTGATAGTTTTAATCAATAAAAATACACTTTCTCTATGGTACAACCTGCATATTATAACCCAACACCTCTAATATATAAACCCAATCAAGTTTATTAAGGTATAGCCGGAATATAGGGACCCTAATTAAGTTTGTTGGTTTACAATTTTAAATATTTAAATCCAACGTTGTAAATCCAATCAAGTCTGTAACTGTAAAACTTGGATATAACAACTCAACAACTTAAAAAAGAAAAACAAATCACGTCTGTTTTGGTACAACCCAGATATAAAAACTTAATTAAATTTGTTATGGCATATCTTGGATATCTAAACCCAACAACTCCAACATATAAAATTAGTCAACTTTATTATAGTTTATCCTAGTTATCTAAACCCAATCAAGTCTACTGTGTTATTAATCCATAAATCTAAATCCATTATTTCAAATGTAATTAATGTGGAATTTCAACAACAGAGAAGGTTATTTAATAAGGAGTGAGTATCATCTAGCAATAAAATTACAAGCAAAAGCTAAAGCATCATATTTTGCAAAACCATTCAAAATGGTTACAGTGTTTGTGGCATCTTGGTATATCTCCAAAAGTAAAGATTTTCATTTGCCGAGCGAGATACTTTCTACTACTTACAATTTGGGGGGTTCATAAGATAATATCATGCACTAAGTCTTCTTTAATAATTTATAAACAAATTGCAAATATGGGTATAAACAAATTGTAAATTGTTTGTGTCACGCCCCAGACCCAAAAGATCTGACACACGACATCACTTACATTCATTCAATAATACTTAAACATTCATTTTAATTTCTTTCAGAATTATAGCAATTGAATTATGACTGGGACAATTAGTAAACCGGAGATACGGAGAGTTTTCTCAGAGATTAACACTCTACTACGTCACCAGTAGCAACTTTGTTACCGGAAGCCAGAATATATTCATTGCAAATTTTTACTTAAAATTAATCCATTACTACACTTGGTGAAATTTAAACTAAACCCAACCACACACAATAAAATAATACATAGGTATTTATTCACTAGGGACAAATCAAATATCTTATCCCACGTATCCCCAAATGAAACACTTAGCAACCTAACAACTTAGGGAACCCAAGGAACAGCAGAAGCCTTGCCAAATCCGCTAAGCACACATGTACCTTATTTACCTGAAATCACCATAAACTATAATGAGTATAAAACTCAGTAAGCATACTAGTTTTTCATATATCAAATACAAATACATATATGTACACAATGCATGTGTATGATATGCTGTGATCAATCAAAATCATAATCTTATCAAATCACATATTATGTAAGCGCTTACACATTCTTTCAAAACACATAATAGGAATACCATCACTCAACTACTACTTAGTAGGACTTACATATCACATATCACATAATGAGCCAAATGTCACTCGTAGGTAACATACCGTATGAGAGGAATAGTACAAGTGAGGTCTTGAAATTACACATATATAATGCTCATGCCCGAAGGTAAAAGCCAAACCCTCACCCTGATCATCGGTGAATCCTGTCACATGCACCAATACGCCACCACACGAATGTGATGACTCACACTTCCTTTAGGTACCAATAGGATCCTCCCTACATACGGAACACATAACATATACCAATCCGAAGGAAAGGCCACACATAAAGGCTCCACAAATCACATAAAATGCCTACTAAGTTAACAGTGAGTTCAAGTACCCTCAAAACACAAAATATTTTTCATAGACATATTACACTTCAAAAGCTTTCTTTGTTAAACATATCTTATTTTGAAAGCTCACTTTCAAAAACACATGTATGTCATGTATGTCCATGCTCACATTCATAAATACATATCTTCACATTTCATATCAAAATATACTTTGACATAACATAAACATATTCTTAACCCCATTTTCAAAATCATACAAAACAATTACTACGTTTATTGTGATTTCAGTAAAAAGTCTAGTATACTTACCTCTTAACACTTTCAGCTACAAGGCTTAAATCTCCTTAACCTATCAATGGAGATTAATCCTTTCATAAGCCTCATAATTCACACAAAATACTTTAAATAGCTTACAAAATTATATACAATGCATTTATTACATCAAATTGGTCTAAATACTTGGTTTCTCAAAACCTGTCATTCTGATCACTTACACTTAACAAAATTTTCTAATAGATCAAATGATGTCCAATTACTCCAAAATCAGAATATATCAGTCTTGACTCATATATCCTTCTTATATATGAATATTATATCAAAATTCCTACACAATCTATTCCATACATACCATCGAATCCAAACTACTAACCTGACAAGATCAAGATACTTACTGAACAGTATTCAATCGCCCAATTTTATAAAATCATATACTAATTCAAAAATTATAAAACTATCACATAATTACTCTTAACACATATCTCAGTACATGATAAATATTTCACTTCCAAATCACTGCCAAAAATATTTTAAAACTATTTTATTCCATAGCTTTAAAAATCTGTTAATCAAATACTGTAATGAGCGGATATACTTTAGAAAATCATAACATTTCAACCAAATTGATCTAAATTCTCAATTCCGAGTATATCATATTAAACATATAAACTTATCATATTCCACAATTTCGTAATTTTTGAAGATCATTCAGTAGGACAAACATTGTTCGTCACTGTATTATACTGTTCACATAGGAAATTTTCAGAATTTCAGGGTCATTTTGGTAAATTCACAAACAATTCAATTTCTGGAATTTTGAATCGATTCAAAGTCTCAGTTGATAATAAACATGTCTAATTTCATATACTCAAAATTCAAAACCAGAATCGAATCACAACAATTTATAAAATTCTTGGATCAAGAGACTATCAAGCAGAAATTCTACAATCCATCATGATTTATCAAACTATCTTATAGATCATCATCAATTCTCAAAATATCATACGAAATACACATCAAATCCTCAACTATACATATTTCCAGAAATCAAAACTTAAAGAAATTAATATAATTAACACCAATAAATGGAGAAATAGTTGTGATATACCTCTTAAAATCCAAAATTCTAATTTCTTCTTCTTTTTCTTCTCATTCTTCTCTTTCTCTCCCCTCTTTTCTCTCTTCTCTCTCTCTAAAAGAGGTAGCTCGACCAAAATGAGAGAATTATGGTTTTAAAAGTGTATTTTTATACTAAGTGGCTAATTTTTGGTATTTACGAATTTACCCCCAAATCTTTCAAAGTATTACAATTTGGTCCCTAAAATAAATCCAAAGTCTTGCAATTAAACCCAATGCTAATAGTATGACCTTAACCTATACAAACACTACTAATAACAATATATAAATCAAGTATCACCAATATACAAATAAAATACGTATATTTATACATATATAAATACTTATTCTTACCAGTCGTGGATACTGGTTACTACAATTCTCCCCTCCTTATAAGAATTTCGTCCTCGAAATTCATAACTTGAGCAAACATATGAGGATACTTAAATGTCATTTCTTATTCTCATTCCCAAGTTGCTTTTTCAACAGTATGGTTTATTCATAAAACATTTACAAAGCAATCTTCTTGGTATATAAGATTTGCTCATAGCTTAGTCTGTGAGAGAAGTACGAAACATTCATCCATAAAATAAACACATGACACACATTATGGACTTATAAAATTATACACACATATTTTTATTCTTTTCTCCAATTCGTTCAATATTTAATGAGCATCTATACACTTCACCTTTTATTCATTAAAGAATAATATAGATGTAGAATACCCATACTAATCTCTTAAATAAAATTCTTAACTCCTCTAAAAATTTTAATCCCTTCATCATATACTCATTTGTCATAATATCATTCACTACCTTGATATCATTCTCAAAATAAAAAAATAATGTAGCATTTCTACACAACTAAGTTGTCATTCAAATCAGAATGTTGAAGGCATTATCTTAAACGATCAAAAATCAACTTCAATAAAAAGACCTTTAGTTCAATTGATTCTTAAACTATAGATCTCAACATTATATCTCTTATTTTAACTCTTAAAAAAAATAGTCCACCTTATTGGACATCATTTTCTCATTGAGATTGACATGTCTGCTTGTTTTTTTCTAATATGCTCAGTTTCAAACAGAAAAGATTCTACTAGCACAATTACTGCGATGGCAAATATGGTTTTTCAACTATTCCTTTAACGTCATCCACATAAAAGGAAAGGACAAAACGATTATTGATTTTCTTTCACAAAACTCTATAAATAGCCTAAACCTCATAATCACTTTTCTAGCAATAAAGAAAACCAACCCTCTTACCATCTTCATAATGAATCCCATTATCATAACTCCTCCTGTTCCTTTTTCTCCACCACAATTTCCAGACCTAATCAGAACCAGAACACTCCATTCCCGTGCCAAAGAATTCATCAGACACTATGCCATCTTGGCAGTCCAAGAACACAGCCTCACAGTTCTTGGTGGCCCTTTGTTCAACTTGGAATACCCTTTCTTTCACCTGCACTCTTTTTTCCCTTTTTCCCAATGGTCCAAACCTGTCCTTTACTTGTTATGGTACCTATTGGATCTGTATACAATCGCCATGGAATTCCCATTACTTAGAACCCTCCAAAAATTAGAAAAATTTGATGAAGACCATCCAGCCTTGATTTTTCTCCAATGGTTTTACCCAAAGACATGGTGGATAACTAAATTTCAACACATGATTGCAAACAACATAAATGCTGCAGTCCCCAGACAACATCTTTGGTCTGTTTTACTTCTCCAACGAAATGGTATGATTGTTTCAGATCATGAAATCCATTATTACCCTACTGTCAATGATTACCTCACCTTTACCCTTTCACTAAAGTGATCAATTAAGCTTTGGCCTGAAGAAGTAATCCAGCAAAAGAGAGAACTTGAAAGAATTCTTGCTCAGGAAAACCAGATAATTCCTCCATCCGTTTGGATCTCCCCAGAAGATGCTGCACCTTGGGAACAGGTTGAAGATGACTTTGCAGAAGAACTGAATTTTGCCAATATACTCAAATTCCAACAAAGACAAAAACATCATCTTTCACATCATAGAAATACAAATTACTCTACCCACCATCACCATATCCCAAACATGACCTATTATGCCAGATATAGATAAGAAATCGATAACCTTCACCAATGGCCTCAGCCACTTGTCCCGACAGAACCTACCCAATCTCAGCCAGTTGTCCCAATAGAACCTGACCAACACCAACCTAATCTTGACTTATCCCTCATTCAAGATTCCTAACCTTATCCAACCGACACCCAAATCCAAGAGGAAGCCAGCACATCCCTCATCCAGACCAGTTCACCTGGAGAAGATCAAGATATGGTAGACCCACATTTCACTCAGCCAGAGCCCTCATTCAATGCATGGGAACAACAACTCCATAAGTTCCTCTCTCACGGATACGACACAGATGAAAGCGACCAAGGAGACTCATTTTGACCTACATTGCTGTTTCTATTTTCACAGAAACTAAATCCGTGTTGCTCTATCACATCAAAGAGAGACTGACTACTGCTTTATCTTTATGTCAAGTATGCTTTATCTTTCTTCATATCTGCTTTTAATCTATCCAAAAATCAATGTTAAGATCACAAAAATCCTTGAAATTAATAAAGTTAATTTGGCCTCATGTCCAAAGTCCAATTGTTCGCTCAAAAAGTCTTCAAGTCATAGATGCATTGTCGGCCATTAGTGCCAAAATGACAAAGTCCCTAAATCTATAAAATAGGCCTTTATTGACTTTTCTTAATTATCCTACCTAACTCATCACGCTGCCGACACAATTTTTATCACACTTACATATCAACATATATTTATTCAAGATTTTGCGGCCTATTGTCCCTTATAAAATGATAAAGTAAAACTCATTCTTTTTTTTTTTTGCCTCACAAGAATCGAGAAAAATATATACTTGAACATACTTACACATATGCTCTATAGCTATTATCAATTTGTTTCTCTATAAATACATTATTTTTGCATCCTTATACAAACTCAAAAACATTCAAAGATTAGGGTGAGCGTAATAATGGAGGAAACCTCAGCTCGTCGATTCACAAAAATTTGTGTCTTTTGTGGATCGAACCCTGGGAATACTGAAGAGTTTACAAGAGTTGCAGAAAATCTTGGTAAGGTATTAGCTGAGCGAAATATACATTTAGTATATGGAGGAGGTAACCGAGGGTTAATGGGGTCTGTGGCAAAAGCTGCATACAATAAAGGTAGTCGAGTTTTGGGTATCATTCCAAAACCTCTAGCTATTAAAAATATTGTAGGAAAAACAGTTGGGGATGAGTTACAAGTCTCATCTATGCATGAACGAATGGCTCAAATGCTTAGGCATGCAGATGCTTTCATGGCTCTACCAGGAGGTTTCGGGACCTTGGAGGAAATTTTTCAAATTGTCTCATGGGCACAATTACAAATCCACCAAAAACCCATTGGTTTGTTAAATGTTAATGGTTTTTACGACGGGTTGATATCTTTTCTTGACTATGCAGCGGGAACACAATTCATCCCACTTCTAGCACGACGGATTCTTATTTCTGCTCTAACTGTTGATCAACTGATTGATCAATTGCAGTCTTTTATTCCTCTGTCTAATCCAACATTGCATCAGTTAGATTGGTCTACTCATGACAGTCAGAAAAAGCGCAAAATAGACTTAAATCTCACTCCGTAGCCTCTATTGTATTTTTGTTACTGCTATTGTTGTTGTGTTGTTGTTTTCCTTTTCAATAAAAGTTGTTTCAATTGATGTCTTTAATACTCTACTTCTCTATATTTTGTCATTGAGAAACTTATCTCAATTTGCTCTATGACATGCAAATTATCATTATAAGATATTCAGCATCATTCTTGCTAAGCATATTAGTCATAACTTAAAAAAAAAAAATCTAAATGGTAACATTAAGATCCACAAGGTACCATTATGCACAATAGCAACAATCTTAGCAGCTCTTGGATAATGTGTCATCCTCATAAAATCATACAAAATTTAAGGAATATGTCAAACTTTTACATAACAAAGCTACAAATACAATCCTAAGGATTTGGCATCTGCTCGGTTTTCTTGACTCGACACTTAAAAGTCTACAGAATCATATCTTAGCTCTGATACCAATAAAAGCTATCACGCCCCAGACCCAAAAGATCTGACACACGACATCACTTACATTCATTCAATAATACTTAAATATTCATTTTAATTTCTTTCAGAATTATAGCAATTGAATTATGACTGGGACAATTAGTAAACCGGAGATACGGAGAGTTTTCTCAGAGATTAACACTCTACTACGTCATCAGTAGCAACTTTGTTACCGGAAGCCAGAATATATTCATTGCAAATTCTTACTTAAAATTAATCCATTACTACACTTGGTGAAATTTAAACTAAACCCAACCACACACAATAAAATAATACATAGGTATTTATTCACTAGGGACAAATCAAATATCTTATCCTACGTATCCCCAAATGAAACACTTAGCAACCTAACAACTTAGGGAACCCAAGGAACAGCAGAAGCCTTGCCAAATCCGCTAAGCACACATGTACCTTATTTACCTGAAATCACCATCAACTATAATGAGTATAAAACTCAGTAAGCATACTAGTTTTTCATATATCAAATATAAATACATATATGTACACAATGCATGTGTATGATATGCTGTGATCAATCAAAATCATAATCTTATCAAATCACATATCATGTAAGCGCTTACACATTCTTTCAAAACACATAATAGGAATACCATCACTCAACTACTATTTAGTAGGACTTACATATCACATATCACATAATGAGCCAAATGTCACTCGTAGGTGACATACCGTATGAGAGGAATAGTACAAGTGAGGTCTTGAAATTACACATATATAATGCTCATGCCCAAAGGTAAAAGCCAAACCCTCACCTTGATCATCGGTGAATCCTCTCACATGCACCAATACGCCACCACACGAATGTGATGACTCACACTTCCTTTAGGTACCAATAGGATCCTCTCTACATACGGAACACATAACATATACCAATCCGAAGGAAAGGCCACACATAAAGGCTCCACAAATCACATAAAATGCCTACTAAGTTAACAGTGAGTTCAAGTACCCTCAAAACACAAAATATTTTTCATGGACATATTACACTTCAAAAGCTTTCTTTGTTAAACATATCTTATTTTGAAAGCTCACTTTCAAAAACACATGTATGTCATGTATGTCCATGCTCACATTCATAAATACATATCTTCACATTTCATATCAAAATATACTTTGACATAACATAAACATATTCTTAACCCCATTTGCAAAATCATACAAAACAATTACTATGTTTATTGTGATTTCAGTAAAAAGTCTAGTATACTTACCTCTTAACACTTTTAGCTACAAGGCTTAAATCTCCTTAACCTATCAATGGAGATTAATCCTTTCATAAGCCTCATAATTCACACAAAATACTTTAAATAGCTTGCAAAATTATACACAATGCATTTATTACATCAAATTGGTCTAAATACTTGGTTTCTCAAAACCTGTCATTCTGATCACTTACACTTAACAAAATTTTCTAATAGATCAAATGATGTCCAATTACTCCAAAATCAGAATATATCAGTCTTGACTCATATATCCTTCTTATATATGAATATTATATCAAAATTCCTACACAATCTATTCCATACATACCATCGAATCCAAACTACTAACCTGACAAGATCAAGATACTTACTGAACAGTATTCAATCGCCCAATTTTATAAAATCATATACTAATTCAAAAATTATAAAACTATCACATAATTACTCTTAACACATATCTCAGTACATGATAAATATTTCACTTCCAAATCACTGCCAAAAATATTTTAAAACTATTTTATTCCATAGCTTTAAAAATCTGTTAATCAAATACTGTAATGAGCGGATATACTTTAGAAAATCATAACATTTCAACCAAATTGATCTAAATTCTCAATTCCGAGTATATCATATTAAACATATAAAATTATCATATTCCACAATTTCGTAATTTTTGAAGATCATTCAGTAGGACAAACATTGTTCGTCACTGTATTATACTGTTCACATAGGAAATTTCCAGAATTTCAGGGTCATTTTGATAAATTCACAAAAAATTCTATTTTTGGAATTTTGAATCGATTAAGAGTCTCAGTTGATAATAAACATGTTTAATTTCATATACTCAAAATTCAAAACCAGAATCGAATCACAATAATTTATAAAATTCTTGGATCAAGAGACTATCAAGCAGAAATTCTACAATCCATCATGATTTATCAAACTATCTTATAGATCATCATCAATTCTCAAAATATCATACGAAATACACATCAAATCCTCAACTATACATATTTCCAGAAATCAAAACTTAAAGAAATTAACATAATTAACACCAATAAATTGAGAAATAGTTGTGATATACCTCTTAAAATCCAAATTTTCAATTTCTTCTTCTTTTTCTTCTCCTTCTTCTCTTTCTCTCCCCTCTTTTCTCTCTTCTCTCTCTCTAAAAGAGGTAGCTCGACCAAAATGAGAGAATTAGGATTTTAAAAGTGTATTTTTATACTAAGTGGCTAATTTTTGGTATTTACGAATTTACCCCCAAATCTTTCAAAGTATTACAATTTGGTCCCTAAAATAAATCTAAAGTCTTGCAATTAAACCCAATGCTAATAGTATGACCTTAACCTATACAAACACTACTAATAACAATATATAAATCAAGTATCACCAATATACAAATAAAATACGTATATTTATACATATATAAATACTTATTCTTACCAGTCGTGGATACTGGTTACTACAATTTGCAATTGAAATGTTACACTAAGATAAGAATTAAGTAATAATAAGTGAGCATTATTATTTTACTTACGAGATTCGGCAATTAAAAGGCTTTTTGAGAGGTGGTGGGGTGATCGAACAGAGCAATTATGAGTCAATGACTCAATCGAGTTGAGGGTGTTAATCGAATTAGTTAGTTCTTTCTTGGTTGTTTACTCAAATTCGAGGTTTGATTCTACCTATAGTGGGATGGGGAGGGGTGTGTGTATGTTGTTGTGGAGGATGTGTATGTGTTGTACACTAAAAAAAAAGAGTTAATAACTCATTCTCTTGACTCTCTCTCAACTAAAAGGCAAAAAAAAAAAGAAAAATCCTAGTAGCCGTCGCCGCCCAGCATTATCACCTCCACTGGAGAGGGGGCTTCGGCCCCCTCTCTAGTGGAGATCATCTACTCTCTCACTCCTCTTATCGACCCATTCTCTCTCTTCCCTATTCTATTTGTTTTTTTTTCTTGCCTGCGTGGTGGTAGCGGCTCTCTCTGGCCCGTTTCAATCCGATTGATACTCACCGCATTGTACCGATCCTGGCCAGCACCAGCCGCTTCTTTGTCGGCCTTCTCCTCTTTCAGTCGAGTCTCATGTGCGGTGGTGGTTGTCAACCTACTCTCTCTGGCGGCCTTCTGTCCAGGTGATACTCGCTGCGGCTCACTAGTCCTGGGCAACATCTACCGTTCCTCTGTTGGCCTGTAGTCCCTCCGCAGCCTTTTTTCGGTCATAACATTTACTGAACAACCTCCTGTGCAAGTGGTTATTGGGCCGGCTGTTCTCATGATGGCTGTGTTGTGCTTCACTTGCCACCGCGATTTGCCTACGGATTCTGCCGCTTTCAGGCTGGCTTATCTTTATTGTTTTCTGCCGCTCCGTCTTTGACTCTCTCAGCTTCTTGTGGGGTCTCCTGTAGGGTAGTGGATGCAGACCTACTCTTGTCGACCGTTTTCTGTCTAGGGGGATCTTCACGGCAGCCCACTAGTTCTGGCCGACATCAACCACGCCTCCTTCAGCCTTTGCTCTATTGGCCGTTTTTCGGTCAGCTTTCACTGAACCTTTGCCGATCATCTTCCGGTTGCTGTCCCTTTCATTTCCCTCGTTTCACTCTCAGTACCCTACTGCCAGCATAGACACCTTCTGGGTCTTCTCCGACCCGGCCAACACCCCTTGGCCAGTTGAGGCACCTCTGGTAAATGTTTTCGATCTTTCTCCGAAGGTTCTTCTCCGTCCGTTTGCTCACTATGGTATCACCGAAAAACTGTTCCATTTGCTTGGTGTCCATTGCCGACTTTATCTATGTATTGGGTGTTTTTGGTTGAGTGCAATTGAATTGGTTTAATAATTTCTCCCTTTTATTGGGATCTATTTTTCTCTCACTTGCGAGATCTATTTTCCCTTTCTTCGGAAAGGTCGGTAATTTCTCTTTCTTCGAAAAGGTCAATAATTTTCCTTTCTTCGAAAAGGTCGGTAATTTTCCTTTCTTCGGAAAGGCCAATAATTTTTGCTAGATTATCTGTACCAGTACGGGTATGGTTTGTACTCTTCTATGGAAGAGTTCTCAAGTGGTCTTGAGATGTATTCTATTCTTATCCTATAATCCTTTGATCTTATACATCAAAGGTCTTTTTATTGTAATATGTTGATGATATACAATGATATGATACATTTACTATATAAAACAAAAGCTTTTTGAGAGAGTTAAGTGTTCTCTCGGTCAACTTCAAGAGAAAGAGCAAATGTTGCATTTTCTCTCGAAAAAAGTCATTTTCAACCATTAAAAAAACAGAACAAGAGTTGTTTTTGTTCTTGTGTTTGTTCTTGTGTATTTTCGGCCATTCTAATAAACAAAATGAAGAGTTCATTTTGAGAGTATTAGTGTTAGATCATTTGGCCATTTAATGAAGAAAAATGCAAGTGTTGCATTGTATGAGTGTCTCAACTATTTGAAGAAACAAGCAAGAGTTGTTTTATTTTTGGGTTCATACACACACTCTCAGCCAAAGTGAGAGAGATTGAAATAGTTGCTGAAAATTAATAAGTTGTCATTCTAGTTTCACAATCTCACCGGATATTGTAGATTAGAATTGTTCACGAAATTACTTTAAGGTAAACTTCAGAAATAGAAAATATTTCGAATCATCTTCAAGTATAATTTCTAATCTCATTAGTGTAATGAGACTTAAATTCAGTTTGTGTATATTACAATAGAAAATTATATTTTCTTTCTGTTGCGTTGGTTTGTATGTGAGACATGTAAATAAAATAAAATTAAAAATTATAATGTACCTATTTTCACCCTACGCACAGTACACTAACAACAAATATGGTAGCCTTAATTCAAAAGAAGATTTTTAGTCGAAATGAAATCAATTGGGTGATTGCAGAAAATGACAATTTTATCTTGTTGCAATCATTGTATTGTTAGACACATATCTCGTTCTTGCCCACAATTTAACTAAGAAAGCTTTGGTTTTTGCCACCTTCTAATCAATTAGAGGAACTTCTGCCTGTTATTGTTTATCCATTATAACTTTCTAGTTACAATGAATGATTTTATTTTTAAAAAAATGTAATTTCACTATATATCCAAACCCGATAGTCTTGATATCTAAACCCAATCAATCTTGGTTAGTTCGAATCTACTTCTAAAATTATTAAAAAAATCTATCCCACTTCTATAGGAATTAAACCCAGGTTTGATGAGTTGGCTAAACCTTTTCAAATGTTGCAAATCGCCCCCCACTTTGGCCATGTATATAAACAAAAGGTTTGAAAGTATTTCAAATAAATTCCCATTTCATACTTCAAACACATCACCCATTTGAGAGAAAATTCAAATTCAATTCTCCTAGAAATCAAAGATTGAGCTACTATTCTAGCTCTATAATGCCATCGAATTGTTACAGACTAGAATTGCTCGTGGTTGCACTTTTGTGGGAGTTTTGGGGATCAAATCTTCACTGAATCATCTATAATAGTTTATATTCGATTCTTAGATTGTTTTTGGTTCAGTAACATTGTGTATATATTATACTTAATTTTGCTATGCAAATGCTTGTTAGACATGTATTTAAAATTATCAACATGTACACAATCACATCTATGCACTCTTAATACACGTTAACAGTGGTATCAGAGCATGTGTTTGTATATTTCTGGGTTGTTAAAGTTATATATGAGCTATTTGGAATGCCCAATAACAGTGGGAACTATATTTTCAAGTGTGGAAAGTGTAGAAACAACCCACTATCAAAGGAACATTATGGCATTGCATGCAAAATACGAGGGCGTTCATGATAAGATCATGAGATCATCAGGGTGTTACATGCGAAATGTTGGGGCATTCATTTGGGTTTTGTATGTGATAATATAGGGGCATTAGCTTTTTCCATGCTGAGGCATTTAGTATTTCAATACGAAGGTGTTGTGTGATAATGTCATAGCATTGAAGTATAGAACACAAGGGCATTAAAGCTATTTAACGTCGGGGTGTTCCAAGTAATAACACCAGAGCATTTTAAGCAGTACAATCAATTTTCATAATTTACATGTGATGTTTACTTAAGGTCATATAACTGATATATATATATATATATATATATATAGATTCTTTATACACTGTTAATCATTTGTTTGCTTTGTTAACTACAATGGGAGCCCTACCGGTGGGGGTTAGTTGTACTTGCGTAAACAAATATTCAGATTATAAATCAGATCCGTATGAGATGCAAAAACGTTATAAAAAAATTTGTAAAATCTCTTTTAATCACATTGACATGTATTTTATTATAAGATAATGTTACACATGGTCCACCTTATCAATAAGGTGTTAAACCGGTCATCTTAGACTTTTTCAATATTGCTAAAATATAAGGGATTGGTCGGTATAATTTGGACTATGTCGGTTAAACATGAGATGAAGCAAATATAAAAAAATATTGTCCAATATCGCTAAAGTGTTAGGGTAGTATTAACAACTTATATTTTATTATTAATAAGTAGATCTGTAATATACTTACCCAATATCACTGAAGTATGAGGATAAGGTATATTTAGAGTCAATAGTAAGAGTTGTCTGAGATGCAATTGATAAGAGTTGTCAACCTTTTAAGTTTTATAAAGGCTAATATTTCTAAACTGTGAGGTCGAAAAAGAATGCCAATCGGATCTAGTTTTTACTGTAAAATTTAAAGAGTTTAAATTTTCGTTTTCCCATTTGAGAGATTAAAGGGAATATGTAAAGCAATGGAAGGACGTCTTTAAATTTAAAAATATATCCTAGTTATATCTATGATTTGAAGTGTTATTTTAATAATTTGAAATATTCTATTAATTTGTTAACATCTCTTTTTATCTTGTGAAGATCAAATGGCTTTGAACAATTTATTGATTTGCATTTTTTATGCACACCAACTGAAGGGTGCCAAGAATTACTTAGATTAGCCGATGAATCTCAAAATAATTTTGAATTCAGAAAAACTTAAATATGTAATTGATCAGAAGATGCTCATATATGTTTTTAATGCTACTTCTTTAAAAGAATTACAAACTTATCAAAAATGAATTGATAATGATTTGAGAATCAAATCATACCTCTTCGTCTCAATGTCAATTAAACTACAAAGGAAGCACGAGTATATAAATAGTACAAGCAATATCATATTTTATCTAAAGGAATTATTTAGAGATAGACCACAAGTTGATCTATACAAAATCTCCAAGTCACTTTTTTGATTTAAGTTAGCCAAAGACAATCCAATCAAGTCACTTTTTTGATTTAAGTTAGCCAAAGACAATCCAATCAATCCCCGTATACTTAAAATGATATATTACATCGAGAAGTTAAAAATTATAAATATATCTTTAAATAATAACTTGAGGAATAATTTAATTCTCCGATCTTTGCCTATAGACCTTGGGTTCTATCTTTCTAAAATACGGAAAGTTGGCTCATAAATCTTGCTCTCAAATAAATTAAATAGCCCAATAGAGCCTTAGGTTCTCCATTTGAGGTTGCCGCTTTAGGCACAAAAAATATGGAGTATTTTGACGTTTAAATTCCTTTCTTATTAGAATTGGTATGCTCTTCATCACTGCAAACTATCTTTACATGCACTTGAGTAAATACGCAATTTGTAATATGGGTTTGAACTTTAACGTCGTACGAAATTTTTTTCATTTGATCCAAATTCTTACCTTAGTAAATACAAATGTGTTAAAAGAAATTTAAAAATTTCAGTTTATTCGAAGAAAGACTTTTACTTCTATTATTTTATTATTAAATTCAAAATTTTAAATTTCACCTAAAGTTTAATATTAATATTAAAAAAAAAAATTTAACAATTCATTTCGATGTAAAACATAAATTTAAATAAAATCTGAACCAAAATAGATTTTTCATTTAGTAGATTGAAACAGGAAAATAAATAAAAAAATTAAGGAGAATTCAAACTCAAAATCTTAATTTTAATATAATATTAATTTATCATGCAATCTAAAATTTTAAACTATTAAATGTTAAATAAAAATATAATATTAATATTAAAAATAAATTTTAACAAATTATTTTCGAAAAATACACATTTTTGGTTCATCATCATTGATTTTGAGCGCATGCTAGAACTCTCTAGATTCAAGCTTTCACTTTACACAAACACGCCTTAAAATATTTTAAAAAAATTAAGTAAACTCAAATTGAGAGATTTTTTTTATTCTTTTAGCTAGGGAAAATCCAAAATTATGAATATAATCTCCATCATATAGTATAATCAATAACTTAATTTGTTTCACATTATCCAGTATAACTACTGCATGAAGAGCATTCGTGCGGTTACAGATATACCAATCACATCACAATTCATGAAAGAGCTTGCTTAACAATAATCAATAGACATTGTCATTTAGAAAGTAGTTGATAAGAAGGGAAAAGTTACATTACTATGGGAAGATCCACTTTGAAAAAAACATCCAACTTCTGACAACATTACAAAAGACAGTCTTTCCCTTTCACCAAGCTAAAAACAAATTACTCGCCATACATATAATATAACAACAGTGCAAAACTTACAAAATTCGTATCTCAATTAATGTCACCAATCAACTGTTAAGTCTTAAGTAAGTAATAACTTTAAATTTGCATGACAGAATAAGAAGGATGATGTTAACAAATATTCTTAACGGCTAATACAACCAGTAGATATCAATCAATAACTTCACCATCATTGTAAAAAACTAGAAACTGCTATTAGCAAGAAAATTGCCCTCAAACATACAAAGAAGGATAGCACAAATGTTCTCAATCTGTTATATCGAAACAAAGCTTAGCCTCATCCCAAGGGCCATTAATTTCAAACTTGTATTCTTGAATCTGTATCAGCCAATAAGGACACACTACATTGACAAAAACTAATAAACCTAAGAACAATACAAAAAGAAACCGGTGCAACATATAAACAAAGGCCAAGGTCACAACCATCAAGGCGAACGAGAACAAAAGGTGCAGCCTAAAAGAGTATTTCTTCACACAGTAAGTGACTAGTGGAGCAAAAAGGAAAACTAGCAAGGAGAATAGCATGATAGCAAAGACATGAAGCCTTGATGGAAGGCGGGAGGCAATGAAAACAGATGCTACAACAGAAGCATTTAGAGAGATACAACTGGTTAAGGTTGGATTCTGTAGAGCCCCTGGAGTTTTTATAGTGGATCCTGAATAGTCATGCAGGAAGAGATGGAGTACAAGAAGTGAAATAGTAACAGCCCAGATGGAGTCCGAGCTAATGGACCTTGTGAGCGTCTGGTAGATAGGAGCCAGAACATAAAGTCCAGTCATAAAAAAGGAGATATTGAGAATATAATGGAACAGAAGATTAAGAGAAAGCATTTCTTCGGTTAGAACGAGAATCAAGAAACCCGATCCGAGGAGACTAACATCAAGAAGCAAGAGGGAATTTTCATCAAGAATTGATATAAGAGTGTAGGTCCAAACCAATACGACAAGAGCAACAATGCATAGATATTGTGAGATAGAAACTGAGTCTTGCATCACCTTCAGCATGTCCCGTTTAACAACATTGGCATTCATGACCATATGTTCAAGAAAAGACTCGTCAGTGTGGTTGTCATCAAAACCAGGTTGCATCCCGCCATATGCCACTTTTCTCCATTTTGGTGGAGTCGGAGAAGAATCTACTGCAACTTTAAACTTTTTTGAACTTGTCATAAAGTACAAGTTGAAAGTTTCACAAAGAAACCTGATTCCAGAAAAGTATTACACCATGCATCACATCCAGAAGAAACAACATAGAGGCCTGAAAATTGTTTCACTGCTGCAAGATTTACATTAAAGTACAAAAAACCTGTACAATTAAACCGGACATTAGGTCTGTTATAACTAAAACATGAATTACTTGATAAAAGAACATTTCTGATTTGGCACTCTTTTATCTTTTTAATTAAACAAAAACTGTCTAAACTCATGTTTACTGTTTATTATAAAAACTTAAGAATAAACAAAACAAAAATCATATAGATAAATCTCTAACAATTGTAACAAAACAATTTTTAATGAAGATAAAAAGAATCATTATGATCTGTATAAGAACTTCAAATTTATTTTGATGAGAAAAAATTAGCAAAGAATATTATAAGGGAATGAAAAATCATGTCCATTATTATGCGGAAAGCATTTGTTTAAAATAACTTACAAAGAAAATTGTATCAAATTACATTAGAAAACCATTTCAGTAAATTTTGTAAAAGTAAAAAAATTATACATGTTTTATAAAAATAAAGAAAAAATTTATTGTGAAAAAGAATTAGAATCTTATCCTAAGCTCTCTTGGGCTTTTAAATATTTATGCTATTTAATCATTAGTGATAGTGTATGATTATGTTTTAACTATTTTTACACTCTTCCTATTTAATCATTAGTGATAACTATTTAATCACACACACACACACACACACATATATATAAAACTTTTGTCTTCATAGTTACATAAATGTGAATCAAATTCATATCTAACTTTAGTGTGAGAGAGATTTAAATTTCAAATTTTCTATACCAACCAAGATGATTAACCAATTTAACCAACTAGCACTCAAGTTGGTCTTTTTATATAGAAAAAACCTATTATGAATATATTTTATTCTTTACATTATTCATTATACATAAATATAATACATATAAATATTAAACATTTTTATATTTCATTATTTATTCCTTCATAATTTATTTATATCAAGTCATTAAAAAAAAATGCAACTTAAAATATAAACAGAGCAAGAGAAATTAAACAAGACTTCCCAAGATCAAAAATCCATCTGAAAATGAAATTATAAATGAATTTGAGTTCACATAAGCATATACACAAAGCTTTGCCACCCATAAAACATGAAACAATTATATTTATACATGAAAAAATTAGTGGAGTGTCAGCAAACAAAGTTAATAACTTTAGCCTCAAATATCAAGCAATAATTAATAACTTTAATCTCCAATATCAAGCAAAGGCAAGCATTTGTTTCTTTTTTTTTTTTTTTTGAGTCACTTCTTATTAATATTATATTATACAAGAATTAAATATAAAGAAAAAATTTAAGAAAAAAAAACTCAAAACTCTAACAATTATTAAAGTTACCTCTTTAATCATTTACCAATTACAATTTATTTCACCAATCTTCTTTTTAAAGGTAATTTCAATGATATTTTATTTTTATTTTTTGGATTGAGTTGGTAAAAGATATTTAATGGTCTTTCTTATCCTATATATATTTTTTTAGCGTAAGATGAATAAAACTTTAATAAATTTAAAATTTATTGAAGCAGGTAAAGCATTACCTACCAGACACAGAGCATAAAAAATAATTAGCAAGTACAGTTATAAATATTTCACTATCCACTCCGCCCCATCCCATTTACATTCCTAATCGGCATTTAGTGAAGCAAAGAGAAAAAAAAAGCTATTGATTTAGAACCCAATTATTTTACATTTAAGAATCTGTCTGGAATGATTTATCATTTACCAATACCATGATCAGAACATTTGTAAGGAAAGTTGTGCTTCTGTCTCATGGCTTAGCCAAAACAAGTTGTCATCACCAAGATTTGCTGGTGAAAGCAAGTAAGTTATAAGCCATGAGACAAGTTGCCATCACTGAGATTTGCTGTTGAAAGCAAGTAAACAACAACGCCATATTTGTTCTAGGGTCATTAAGATTAGAGAGGAAAACTTTGATAAAAGGAAAGAATGAACTTTCCATTTAAAATCCTTTCTACTGACAAACATATGAAAGAAAACGAATAATGTTTACTGCAAACAACTAGATGCAGTGCAAAATCATTTCCAACAGCCACCTCTTTATGATATTGAAAAGATTTGTTTCACCAGAACCTATATTTTCACTGGTGCTCATTTATGAAGTAAAAATGCACAACTCAATACTAAATACCAAACGAACAAATAACCAACAAAACCCAATTACTGACGCCCAATTCACAAAACGACTCCAAGAACCCTAATTATTTTTTATCTGCATATATATATATATATATATATATGTATATTCATATCATACACAAAAATAAAGACTGAAAATTAAAAAAATTGACAAGAACTCAATTCGATCTACATGAAAAAATCAGAAAAAAGTTAATTATTCAGAATTTGTACCTTTAATTTTCGTTGACCCAAGAATGCGACAGCAGCTTGTGGTGGTCGGCCGGCGTTGGCTGGGTTCTCTCAGTATTCACCGTCGAAGGTTGAGAACTGAGAGAAATGTGTTTGGGGGCAAATGGGCAGTCAGCACGGCTAGATTGGATTTGGGAAGAGTATTCGATTTAAATAGAGCACTAACATTGCGACACGTGGAATATTATAAAATTAAAAATATCGAAAAAGACTAATTTAACCTCCATTTCGGTTGCCATTTTTTTTGGCGTAGAATCAAACGAACCGCAAATTTTCAAATGATGAAAGAAAACCATACAAACATTATTATAACATCAAAACCGGAATCCAACCACCCGGTCCTATTCGATTCGGTTTTTTAAGTTTTGGGGTTTTTTTCACTCGCCCCCAACAGTGGCTGAACTGCCTCATTAGATTGAGTTGAGTAGTGAGAATGTTGGTTTTGATCACTAACACCTTATTATATAATAATGATGCAGTGGAAAGTGACTCTTATTAGGGGTAGGACTGTCATACACACTTTTCTTTTGTTTTTTTGGTGCAGTTACTCTCTTTTTTGCATTTACATATTTTATGTTTTTTTTTTATTACAAGTGTCATATTTTTATTTTTATTTTACATTTATTAATTTATGAATTACATTTTTAAAATTTTGAGATTATAACGAATATTTTGAGACATAAAAATAAAAATAATAACTTAAGACATATAAAGATAAATGGGAGATGTGTACAAGTGATCATAAAGTAGAAAATTCCACTACTAAACTAAATGTAAGTTATCTTTTTTTTTTATCTTAAAATATATATATATATATATATATTTCCCCAAGATCATGAATGAGTGATTGTTAGACATTTGTGTCATATTGTTAATATCATCCAAGTTTGACTTTGAGGAAAATAAGGGAGTAAAAATTTATTTGTGTTTGCACATTCTTTATTTTTAAAAAAATTAAGAAAAAAACTTAATATATATATGATCTAATGGATTACATAATTCATTATATAGTGAGTAATACTATCATGTGGTATTGTCTAATTATTTTATAATTTTTACATAATTTATGATATATTATAAAATTTAATTAATTTATAATTTTTACATAATTCACAATATACTACAAAATTTTATCATGTGTTTAAGTGTTCATCATATAGTGAATTACGTAATTCGTTAGAACATAACTCCCTATATTATATATATATATATATATATATATGTCTTTGTGTGTGTGTTTGTTTAAATTTTATGATATTTGTTTTTTATAAGTGTCATTTGGTTCTACTGGTAAAACCTAATTCTAAAATAAGAGGTTTAAGGTATAAACCTCACTCAAGTAGAGAGGGGTTTAATTTATATTCAATGTATTAAAAATTATTTTGTTAAAATTTTTAATGTATTATTTTAAAAATGAGAAGCTTTTTATAATTTTAAAATTTCAAATTTCGTGTTAAATAATACTCTTTCATTTTTTTTATTTGGCACTCTTTTATTTTGTTAATGAAACAAAAAAAATGTCTAAACTCATGTTTAACAAGTACAACAAAAACAATTTTAATGGGAATAAGAAGAATCATTATAAATTGTATAATAAGTTAATAACTTCAATTTTTTTTAATATGAAAAAAATAAGCGAAGAATATTATAAATTAATGAAAAATCATGTCCATCATTACGTGGAAAGTATTTGTTTAAAACAATTTATGAAGAAAAGTTATTAAATTATAATAAAAAAATCATTTAAAAAAATATATTTTTATAAAAAAAAATTATAATAAAAAAGATTTAGAGTCTTCTCTGAAATCTATTTAGCTTTTAATATTTGTGCCATTTATTCTATGATTATGTTTTAAATCTTTTTACACTCTTCTTATCTATATTTTTATATATATATATATATTGTTAACGTTATTAATGGGTGCATATATATATATATGATAATATATTTATTGAATAAATTAAATAATGTATTTACAATATATATTTGTATAGTAAAATTTTATATAATTGTTTAAAAATACACACATAATCTAATCAATTATATAAAGAGTGGGTTTCAAAAACTCGCTATTAAAGTTTTTTTGATGAAAAATTCAATTTTAGAGTTCACCTTAAAGTGATTTTTTGAGTAATTTTAATTTTTAACTATTAGTGAGATTAAAGAGATAGAATATATCTTTAATCAATTTCTAACAACTTTAATAACCCTTACTTTTGTATCCCTCTTGGTAAAAAAATGGGAGCTAAAGCTTTTCCATAGGAGAACTCTTCTCTTTTCAATTTGATATGGCAACTTACTTACAAAATGCAATATTTGCATTACTTATATACTTGTTGACTTTTGTTATAGACATTTGTTTATTTAATCTACTTAAACAAGGTCACTTGTTATATTAAATGGTCATGCAACAGTCATTTGTTCTATTATCTTGCCATGCAATATAACCACTTGTCAATTTACTTTTTTATGTATAATATTAAGTGCTCACTTACTTTTTTATACATAAAATTAAGTGTCCACTTATTTTTTTTCATATATAGTGCCAATTTTGAGAACCGTGCGGCCTTAACGCTTTATATGTTAAGCAGCTTAGAAAACAACACAGAGAAATGAAAAATAAGTACTCTAAGTGTTTGAAAAAAATGCTCTTTATATAACTGAAGAGATTACAAGCTATTGGATGGTTTGTACAACTGAGGATCACTCCCTTATATACTACTAGCCTTATACAATCAATGGCTATGATCTAAACGACCTAACGATATACTTATAAGATGAAAAAAATATTCCAAATCATATTTTAAGATGTCATTACATATTCCATAGAATATTTTCTTTCTAAATAAGGGTTTATGTCTCTAATAAGTCGCATGCTTGGCTTGGATCTCGATGTCATTAGATCTTCTAAAAGCTCTTGTCAGCGAATTGCTCCACCGGTCTATATAACCTCTAGGAGGTTTTATCACACACCAAGTATTCGAGAAAATGCTTGAGAATACTTAAGGCGTACACTCCTTCAACCAAATTCACGTGATGCTTACGTTACATCTTCGCTGAAACTTATGCACCTCATTCTTTAAACTGCCGTAGTGCACTCTTCTGTCCCTAGCGTGCTTTCCGATCGAGTAACCCTTTCTACTTGATAGTACTCACTTTTCAAAGGGTCGTCCTTCTTACGTACCATACGTCTATCATGAATGCATTTTGCCTCTTTGTCATCCAATATGAAAATTGGTAAAGGTTCCTGTTTCTGTAGCTCTTAGGAAATGTTGGATGCAGCTACTATCTCAAAGGTATTTTCACTTTATACAAGATGTTTTAAACCCTCTTAACAACAAAAAATAGCTCATCGTTCTTATAATCAAGGCCCTTGTGAAGTGGGCGTGTTGCTCTATGTTGGAAGTATCGTCTTCACTGCTGAGTCACTTGCACAATGCTTAACATGTCGCCGTTTGTCTTTGACCCATTTTTTATGCTGAAAAGCACACATTAAGTGACGTCTTGGGTTATTGGATGGCTTCTACAGCCAATAACTTATTGAGTTACCTCCGCAACTCTCCTAACTTTATTTAAAGCATCTACACTATAGTTGGAAGCATAAACCTAAGCTCGAACCTTTCTTATGGTCAATTGCCACTCTTAGTGGTAGCTTTTGTAGTAAGACAGTTAGCATGACCACTTTGTGCTCCTCAAGCACTTTCGCAACCCTTATTGGTAGCTTATCCTATCCCCATTTCATTTTATCATTTGTTTCTGTGGCTAGATATGTCTCTCATTTGCATTCGGTAACTCCCTATAGTTATATAGCAAAAAGGAGTTTAGTGTTGGTTTTTAGCTTAGATTTCCTACCCTTGGACTTGTCTATTGTCGGCATTATGTAAGGTCCCCTTTCTATGATGCACACATAATCGTGTCAAGAGAATAACATCACGTCGTATCGCCTTAAGAACTTTATACCAACTGAGGAATTTACTTCACCACGTCAAGTTCTTATGTGGATTTCAACCCTTCAAATCACTTGATCTAATAGTTTGGCTACAACATTTACGAACTTAAAGAATTCCTCATTTTTTTCCACGTAAAGTCCCAAGTACTCCGCTTCTGTATACTTAATAAAGTTGTGTGTTGCTCCCATGTGTATCAATACTTGAGTCTTTATATAGTTTATGTAGGTTTCAACATACATAAATGTCTTTCCCGTTGGCATGCTAGTACTCTACTTGACTTTCATTGTGTTGAGCAGTTGCAAACACTTTATTTGACCTTAATCACTTACCTCGCATGTTGCAATTAATACGTTGCAAGCCTTCTTCTTCAGATAGTCCTTAACATGATCCACATTACAAAGGAAGCAGTTCGATTTTGATCTATGGCTATTACTCTTTTACTTTTCCCACTTAGGCAGCTTGACTTTCTCTTTATCGTCCTTCAAAGGATAAAATTTTTTGGCATCCTTACCTTTATTGTGATTTGGTCTAGAATTCTTAGACTTCTCGTGTCACCCTTGCAGTAATCCATAAGCATTCTACTAATGTAAGAGCGTTGGATATATTTGTCACTTCAACTCATTGGACGCTTATGTTTGCAACCCATCTAAGAAATTGAACAATAAGTTTTCCTCGCTCATGTTAGGGATCTGTAACATCAACAAGGAGTACTCCTTTACGTACTTGTTGATGGACTTGGTTTGCTTCAATTCCTTCAACTACTTTCAAATGTCATGCACTATATTTTTCGGATAAAATTGGCACTTCAGCTCCTGTTGTAACTCTGCCTGGTGTTAATGGTGTAGGTACCCTTGTGTATCTCCTCGCTTTTTCTGTGCCACCATAGAATTGTATAATTGAAAAGATATAAGGCCATAATATTTACCTTGTCTTAGTTCTGTATGCCTATGGCATCGAAGTATCATTCTATTTTCCAAAAGTAGTTGTGGAGCTTCTTAGCTTTTCGCTTACCATTGAACTCTTTCGACTTAAGAGCCTTAACTCTTGGCTTCCCTTGAGTAGCGATAGCTCCGTTTGCTACCACTCGTTTGTACAACACCACATATTTCTTGATAGCTTCAAACCCTCGACGTATCTCCTCCACTTAGGCTTGAACCCTGTCCATAGTGTATACCTTTTCTTGAAAAGCCTTGACCCAATCTTGCTATAGACTAGCGTAACTCTGGATGGATGTGTCGATGAGGGAGCGCAACTGGTCCCCTTGAGTTTCGAGGTCAATCTCAAGCTTCTCCACATGCTACTCTAACTCCTTAAGACAATTTGTTGTCTTTCCTACCATTGAACGTTTTCACGATGTTCTCTAGATCATGGCCTGGACCAACAGACTTATCATAAGGCACATCATTGTGCCTCTTAACTTTAGGGTCTTTACCCATCTCTTCAGTCGCCTTTGATGTTGTTAACGAGTCTTTTTATATTTTTCTTTAAACCTTTTTTGATACCAAATGTCACGGAGCCCTTTGAAAACTGTGCAGTCTTAGCGCTTTACATGCTAAGCAGTCTAGAAATATTGCACAAAGAAAAGAATAAAAGATAAGCATACCAAGTGTTTGAGAAAATGCTCTATATATAACTAAAGAGATTAAAAGCTATGAGATGATTTGTACAACCAATGATCACCATCTTATATACTACTAGCCTTATACAATCAACATTTAAGATTTAAACAATCTTATAGTGTACATACAAAATAAAAAAATATTTCAAAACATATTCCAAGATCCTATCATATATCCCATAGAATATTCCCCTTTCAAGTAAGGGTCTATGTTCTTAATAACTCGCGCGCTTAGTATCCACCAATGTCAGCGGATTTTCTGAAAGCTCAGACTCATAAATCGCTCCACTGGCCCATATAGCTTATAGGAGGCTTTATTACGTACCAAGTATTTAAAGAAATACTTGAAAACACTTAAGACATAACATAAGTATCCACTTACATTTTCATGCATTGTGCCAATTGCCAAGATTTTATTAATCAATAATTTTAACTAATAAAATATAAGTTTAAAACTTAAACCTTAACAAATGTGTTTTTTTGAGAGATTTTCAAATAAATTTTTCTTTTTAAAATTTTCTCGGATTGAACTATTCGACCTAGTTTGTTATCCCAGTGCTCAATGAGTACACTTCATATTGTAAGACTCTCTAAGTTTACACCTGTTTGTCATATGCAACTCTTCCATAAGTCAATAAATAATGTCCCACACATAAATTATAGATATTACAGAATAACGCATTGAGCCATATAAGTTAAGATTATAACATATTCGTATAATCTCTCCCTCACCTATATCTTAGAAGAGCAAAGACATAAATTATCACTGTTAAATCTCTATAGGCTCGGCTATGAATGTATTTCCAGATTTATATTTATGTAAACAATACTCATAAATACTTTTATGATATTATTTAACCCTATAGAAAACTTTTTTTTTTAGTTTCCACTTATAGTCATATCTTGAAATATAATATTGGAGTATCAAGATAGACAACTTACTCATATGAGTTAATAAATATCATATTTATACATATCGACTCCATGAGCATTAGACCATCAGACCATGAAAGGTTTCTGACATGCATGGAATTAAAGCATGGTAGATTACTCACAAGCCCACATTGGCGCTTAGTCAAGGACCACGAATACTACTCAACTCAAGAAGACCTTCCATTGATGGCTCTATGGGATGTCTATTAGAGTCTTCGTAAGTCTATTCAGTACCAAATCCTCACTGAATACCTACATTCCTATATGAGCTTATGGTAAGCCACGATCTGCTAAGACTGATTGTCTGGATAATCTAGATATAGACACATACTTATCCAGAAGGAATACTAATTGGCCTGTTTTAGCAATCATATATCAAGAATAATATATTTGAGAATATTACTACACAATAACTTTTTTAACACCATTTGCAATTCTTTGCAACTATGTCATTACTATAATATTTCTAGCTCTTTGTCTCTATTTTAGATAAAGTTCTAATTCCTTAGAATACTAACTTTTAGCATTGACGCAAACTCTTTTAGGTCAAATCTAAATTTCTTTAGATTTACAATATTTGAAATATAACAAACCTATTACCATGTAATAAAATATTAACGATTTATTAAAAATATTCATTACATAAAATATTAAATATTAAAAATATTCACACACACACACACACACACACAGATATATACATATACAGAGATATATACATATATATATATATATAAAATAATTTTCATAAATGTTGGGCCTATTTTTCATTTGGTCACACACACACACACACAGATATATACATATATATATATATATAAGATAATTTTCATAAATGTTGGGCCTATTTTTCATTTGGTCACACACACACAAACACACACACAAATATATATAACACACACACACACACAGATATATATATATATATATATATATAAGATAATTTTCATAAATGTTGGGCCTATTTTTCATTTGGTCACACACACACAAACACACACACAGATATATATATATATATATATATATAAGATAATTTTCATAAATGTTAGGCCTATTTTTCATTTGGTCACACACACACAAACACACACATAGATATATATAACACACACACACAGATATATATATATATATAAGATAATTTTCATAAATGTTGGGCCTATTTTTCATTTGGTCACACACACACAAACACACACACAGATATATATATATATATATATATATATATATATATATATATAAGATAATTTTCATAAATGTTGGGCCTATTTTTCATTTGGTCTAATCAACTTTCACTAAGTATTTAAATCTCATTTAAATAAAGTAAGCACATGACAAAATATGCCCCATTTTTTTCCCCATAAATATAAACAATTCATCTAAGATAATCTTAGTCCATTGACCCATAAATATCATAAAATGAGTTGTGGACATCATAAAAGGTGAGAACAAGTTAGAATTCAACTTTTAAATATTGTTCCTACACATTTGAAAAGGAACATGCATTTAATAAATGAATTGAAATTTGACAAGATAAATTTACTTGAAACTTGTTCAAAACACACAAAAATAAATAATTTTATTGGTTTTAGTATTATAATTCACTTTCACACACATTCACACATTTTTATTGTATAAATTATTGACTTAGATATTAGAGGGTTATTTTTTACAAGAGGATAAAAAGTCTTTTTACAATTATAAAAACACAAAGACAACAAGATAATTTCTTTTGATATTCATATTGAAAAACTTATGAGTGTATTTTGTTCTTTATATTATTTATTATACATATAAATATTAAATAATTTTAAATTTCATTATTCATTCCTTCGTAGTTTATTTATATCTTACACGAATTGTAACCTACACAACCATTTATATCTATTTGACAATCACAACTTTAGTTTCAATTTTTTTTTTTTTTTGTGTTTTTTAATTAAAAATTTGGTAAAAAATGACTATCAATGAAAAAGAAAAAAAAAAGCAAGTACAATTTTAATGTTGAAAGAGTGGTTTAATCTCTTATTAAATATAAAAAATTCAAATATTTTTTTGGAATTATGTTTTTGTTATTGCACAACTTTTAACATACGAACATCCTTTGATAATAATTAAAGTATATATTCTTTTAAAAATAAAATTATTAGACAATCAAAATTGTACTAAGGAATAACATAAGTCCATAATTACAAAAAAGTTTTTGTTAAAAAATAATAAATTGATTCACTTTCTTCTACAATTCTATTTACAAACTAAATAAAATAATACTACTCTTCTCTCATTCCAATCCATTTTCCATGTTCTTTTATTTCTCATTCCACTTCAGTTTTGCAACCAAACATTATTTAAGAATTCCACCATTTTCTTGAGTCATACAACACTAATGGCAAGCCCTAGTATTCTGAATCAAAGCTTAAATCAGATGAAATCCAAATAAATTAAAAAAAAGAATTTAAATATCTCTATACAGATATTTGAATCAAGAAAATATTAGAATTTATAACATTCCTGTCTTTTAACTCTTAAAAAAAAAAACTCTATACATTTTCTTTTTTAAAACTCTCTGAATAGTGAGTTGAAGGCTTCCACAGTTAAAAGTTCTAATTTATATGGTAGGGCATTTTAATGCATTTATTTATTTTTTCTTCTTATTTAAACAGACAAAAAAATTTTCATCTATTAATTTCGTACATCTCGATAGTTGAAATCTAAAATCTAAAATCAAAAGATAGTAACTAATATTGCTAATTCTTCAACTCATTTTATTATTAGATTACAAAAAATTCAATAATTTAAATTTAGATCACCTTTAAAATAAAAACTTAGTCACACAATTCTAGCATTTCTGCAAAAATAAAGATATAGAGTTTGTAAGGGATGAAGTTGCGTCACCGCAAAGCGTTTTAAAGTAATAACATCATTTAAAGTAACTCTAATAAAAATAAAATAGCAATTATGTAAGCAAACTTATTTCAAGATGAAGTAAATTGCTTCTGAAGAGGGGAGTTTTGAAACATACAGTAACAGAAAAGGATCCGAATAGATAACTGAGTGTTCAGTCATGAGGTTTTAATAGAACATTTTTTTACAAAGAAGTTTTCGCATCACAATGAAGGTAGCATAATAACACAAAATCCTACCTAACCCAGAATTTGTAGCGTTGACATCAAAACTTTAATAAATAAAAGAAGTAAATGAGAAAATGGAAAGGATATACAACCAAGTAGATCTGAAATGATTAATCTCATCAGCAATAAGCCCTGCCAGCATGTCTCAGTTGAATTCTATTCTGGGGTGATTAGTCATCCTACTCTTCTTTCTTGACGGAATCCGAAGAAACCTCAGCTTTGCCACTAGACTTGCTTACACTAGCTTTGGCCTCGGCAAGAAACGCAGGATCTGGCTCATGTTTGTCTGAAGGTTCCTTCATTGCCATGTAAATGTAGAATGCAATAACCATGTTGACAGATATCACAGCAAGGAATCCACTCAACAATGTCACGGAGTAAGGAGACAAATTGGTTGAACCTGCAAGAAAATTATAATGATTTAACAAATAACACCAATAAAACTGGCATGAGAGCACAGATGAAGAAAAATATGATAGGTGTTGTCGATTTTATAACTTGTTGATCAACATTAGGGACCTAAGCACACGCCAGCTTTTCCTGGATAAAGGACCCACCTTTTAATTTGATAGAAGTATTTCTTAAACTATCATATCAAAAGACCAACCATATATATATTTTCTAATTTCACAGAGCTCTGTTAAGGAAGATTGTAGGATCAAAGGACAACCCTACTTAATAATGGGCAGCGGATCTTGACAATGCACTTCATACTTAAATCTATGGGTGTTAAATTATTTTTTTCTGTTTGGTAGACTATTTGTGAAATGCAAATTCCCAAGCAATGTGCGATCTAACAGCACTCTTATGTTGTCTTTCTCCCAAGAAAACAGAATTTTATATGTATTTATATTAGGCAAAACCAAATATTCTCTTACGCATTTTCTCATTATTACTTCTTGTCATTCTCAGTACAATAGTAGGCTTTCCTTTTTGTCAGTTAAACCTGTCATGTAAATATCAACTACTAATAGATGAACCAAAACCAAATAGTATTGCTGATGGCATTTAAAGTTCAGGTTAAGGAAAAAAACGGGGGCTTAACTTTTTATATTACACTTGACGAGATACTCCATGAGGTGAGAGATGATCAACCTCCTGTCGATATGCATTCTGTTCAAATTTTCTATTTGATATTTCTTGCAAGAGTCAAAACTCAATTTCTTCTATTGGAAAATTATAACATTTAAAATGACATGCATTTGGAAAATTATAACATTTGAAAATTAAATAACATCAACAATTATAACTTTTGAAAATTATGTAGCAATTGAAATAAAATCTAGAATTTCATATGAAACTGAACTTACAATGATAGAAGCAATATTTAAGATCCTTTGAAGTGATACAATATCAAAAGTTTCTTTTTAAGCTTTTATAGGATAAAACTGAAAATTGTTTCTGTCCGTTGAAGATGCTTTCTTCTTTTATAAACTGAATGATATCCAGACTTGAAAAGCTTTGATTCCACTGACACTTTTTGAAATAATTTGAGTGGGGTCTCTAGACTTGAATTTGGATTCCACCAACACATTCTGAAATAATTTGAGTGGGATTTCGGGACTTGAATAGTTTTGAATTCCACTGACACTTCTTGAAATAATTTGAACTGGGTCTCTGGACTTGAATAGTTTTGAATTCCATCAACACTTCTTGGAATAATTTGAGTGGGGACCATAAAAAATTGAATGGGTCCTATGAGTCTTTGAAGAGATTGAAATTTGATCTATGATTGATGATGCTAAAGAAGACGTGTCTAATGCATTGCCTGAGGGATTTGAACATAATTCGTTGAATTCAATTCCAATTTTTGAGGTTTAGAAGTAGTGACTAGTTTAATCATTAGTTGAGCTTTTTTGGCTAAAAATTCTTGATTTGAATGTGAGGCAGGAATATTTTGTGGTGATTGACGAGCTTTGGCCCATTGATTGATTAGTTCTTCATTTAGATGTTCTGTGTTAAAACTGTTCCACCATTTAATGCGACGTGCCAAGGTAGGAACAAAACTCTTTTGACTAATAAAGTAGTCCAAACATATAATATAAGGGACATGAAATGCAAGTTCATGGGTGCACGGACTTGATAAATCTTTTTGTTAAAAGAATTTGGAAAACCTTTTGAGTAAGCCATCTTGAGTGATATTTTAATAATAATTATTTGTCACCCATCTTCTCTTTTATAATACCACCATATCCTATATCAGATGCATTTGTTTCTACAATGAGAGATACATTAGGAGATGGGATAGCAAGGCATGGGATGGATCTAACATGTGACGTAAGTAATTTGACAATATCTGTATGTTTTTATGACCATGCTAGGGGTTCTCTTTTAATCGTTGAAATAATAGCGCACATGATTTTCTAAGTTCAGGGATAAATTCAGCTACATAACTTAAACATCCTAAGAATCTTTGAAGCTGGGTTTTATCAGAAATTTTGTTTGAAAATTTATTTACGATTTCCAAAGATCTTTGAATTGGTTTGATGGTACCCTGGTGAATTTCATGACCTAAAAATTTGACTTTGGTTTAAAATAATTTCATTTTTGATGCAGATAAGACTAGACCATTTTGCTTAACTATATTAAAGAATTTATTTAAGTGTTCAGTGATGTTTGAGGAGAATATTAATACATCATCTATATATACTATTAAAATTTTTGAATATAGGTTGAAAATATCATTCATAATGTTTTGAAATTTAGATGGTGATTTTTCAAGTCAAATGGCATGACATTCTATTTACATTAACCAAAAGGAACATTAAAGGCAGTTTTGTACCTATCTGCTTCTTCTATTTGAATTTGCCAAAATCCTAATTTCATGTTAAATTTTGAAAATATTTTCACATTATAAAGTCTCTTGAGTAGATCTCTTTGATAAGGAATGGGGTATCTAATCTATTGAAGGACTTTGTTTAGTGGTTTATAATTTAAAACTAATCTAGGAACTCCTCTTTCTAATTCAGCTTGATTTTAAACATAGAAAGCAGAGTATGACCATGGTGATTTTGACTTTCTACTAGAATTTCTATTGGTTTAAATAATAGTTGTATTTAATCTAAAGTATAACTTAACTTGTTTATTGTTTTTAGAGTGGAAACTTGATTTTCTATTCTATCTAGTTGGTCTGTTATGGTGTAATATTTTATTTGTATAATTATTTTGACATAATAATGATTTTTGAATTTTTGTGGCTGTTGTCCAAAAGCATGTCAGATAATGGCATTTAAACACCTCAAATCAAACATTTCAAAGTAATCATCCACCACTAGATGAGATAAAATTTCAACATCTAAGTCACGATGTAATAGCCTCACCATAAAAAGAAGACCCCACAGCCACAAAAACTCAAAAATTATTATTATATCAAAATAATTATACAAATCAAATATTACACACCATAGCAGATCAATTAGATAGAATAAAAAATCAAGTTTCCACCCTAAAAACAATAAACACAACAAGTTATATTTTAGATAAAACACAACCATTAGTTAGATCAATAGTAATTATAGTAGAAAAACTATAAGAAAGTCAAAATCATGTACTACTCTTTATGTTCAAAATAAAGCTCAATCTACAAGATTAGTTATAAATTTAAACCACAAAATAAAGTTCTTCAATGGATTAGATACCTAATAGTCTTTATAATGCGAAAATATTTTCAAAATTTGACATGAAATCAAGATTTTGGCACATTCAAATAGAAGCAAATAGGTACAAATTGCCTTTAATGTTCCGTTTGGTCAATATGAATGGAATGTCATGCCATTTGGCTTGAAAAATGCACCATTTGAATTTCAAAATACTATGAATGATATTTTCAACCCATATTCAAAATTTTCAATAATATATAGATGATGTATTAATATTTTCTTCAAACATCACTACATATTTCAAACACCTAAATAAATTCTTTAATATAGTCAAGCAAAATGGTCTAGTCTTATCTACATAAAAAATGAAATTATTTCAAATTAAAGCAAATTTTTAGGTCATAAAATTCATTAGGGTACCAACAAGCCAATTCAAAAATCTTTAAAATTTGTTAATAAATTTTCAGACAAAGTTTATGATAAACCCATATCCAAAGATTCTTAAAATGTTTAAATTATGTAGCTGAATTCATCTCTGAACTTAGAAAATCATGTACACTATTATTTCAACAATTAAAAGAGAATCCCTAGCATGGTCATAAAAACATATAGATATTGTCAAATTACTTAAGTCACATGTTAGATCCATCCCATGCCTTGCTATCCCATCTTTTAATGTATCTCTCATTGTAGCATTTGATATAAAATATGGTGATATTATAAAAGAGAAGACGAGTGACAAATAATTATTATCAAGATATCACTCAGGAATATAGCTTATTCAAAAGGTTTTCCAAATTTTTAAACAAAAAGATTTATCAAGTCTGTACACTCATGAACTTACATTTCATTCTCAATTTTATGTCCCTTGGATTACGAGTTAATATTACTTTGTTAGTCAAAAGAGTTTTGTTCTTACCTTAGCACCATCAGTTCGCGTTAAATGGTGAACAAATTTTAACACAGAACATCTAAATGAAGAACTTATCAATCAATGGGTCAAAACTCGTCAATCACCACAAAATATTCTAACTTTACCTTCAAATCAAGAATTTTTAACCAAAAAAGCTTAACTAATGGCTAAACTATCATTGCTTCTACACCTCTACAATTGGAATAGTATTCAAGAGAATTCAATGAATTATGTTCAAATCCCTCAAACACATCTTCATCAGCATCATCAAATCAGAGACCAAATTTCAATCTCTTTCAAGACTTAGAAGAACCATTCAACTTTTAATGGTCATTACTCAAATTATTTCAAGAAATGTTGGTGGAATTCAAAACTATTCAAGTCCAGAGATCACACTCAACTTCTTTTAAGAAGTGTAGGTGGAATTCAAAACTATTCAAATTCAGATACCCCACTCAAATCATTTTAACAAGTGTAGGTGGAATTCAAATTCAAGTTCAAAGATCCCATTCAAGTCCAGAGACCCCATTAAAATTATTTCAAAAGTATTTGTGGAATTCAAAACTTTTCAAGTTTAGAAATCATTCGGTCTATAAAAGAAGAAGGCATCTTCAATAAAGAGAATCAATTTTTAGTTTTGATATATTTTCAATTTTACCCTGTAAAGGCTTAAAAAAGAAACTTTTGATATTGTATCACTTAAAAAAATCTCCAGTATTGCTTAAGTTCAATTTCATATAAAATTCTAGATTTTATTTCAATTGATGTTGCATAATTTTCAAAAGTTATAATTGCTGATGTAATTTAATTTTCAAATGTTATAATTTTCCCAATGCATGCCATTTTAAATGTTATAATTTACCAGTTTAAGCATAAACTAAAGAACATCATAATCGGTGCTCAACGAAGAAAGCAATAAGGAACAACACTACACAAAAGTTGGAAACACGATCTTGCAAATAGGATCCAATAACAAAAATTGCTGTAATTAAACCAAGGATCTTACCAGGAAGCAAATTATGGTTAAAACCATATAAAATGGCAAGAGGAGCCATCCACATAAACATCGACGCAACGAAGAATTTTTTAACTACTGCTGTCATTGTTATTTCTTCTTCTAATCTTCAAATGAACAATCGGCCACGAATTCGCCACTCAATATATTAAAAGTTGCTCAGAAGCTTTTGAGACTGAACTAAGGATCTGCTAAGTTTAACGCAGCCCTAAGAAGAGACAAGTCAAAATGAAGAGAAAGCAGCTCAAAACACTAGCAGCTTTACGAAATTTTATCTACATTCAAGAAACGTTTCTTTTAACTAAATAATTGAATCAAATAAAAAGAACCCAGAAAAGTTTTGACAGTATTCATAATCAAATAATAAAGACCCAGAAGGGAAAAATCGAAAAGTCGCCAATGCGAACCGTTAAATTTTCTCAAAAGAGGATACAATGAATCAGAGAATGAGTACCATGCTCTGTCCAGCATATACAGAGTAAGTTGCATAAAATTTCGTACCTTAAAGAGCGAAATCTCCCCTTTTCTAGCGGACGATGAATCGAATTCTAATAATTTTGTTATTAATTATTATTATTTTTTGGGCGAAGAGGAAACAAAGAGATCGTTTCAGAGTTGTGACATTGATTGAGAAGCAGTAGTGGGGGTAGACTCGTAGCGTGGAGAATTGTTTTCCGTACCGATCTTTTAAGGAAATATTTCATTCTGATCCTTTGATTTTGTTAAAATGTCAAATAAGTAGAAAAGAGTTAGGGACCTTCATTGTGACCGACGCCATCGACTTCTTTAAAAATTACTAATTACTATTACTAAACGTGTCTTTAACTTCTTCAACTACAGAAAAATAGATATGAATCTATAAATTCAAATAAGTTTTTATTTAAAAAAAATGAAAATAAGTGGTATTCTAATAAGAGTATATGAAAAACAATTTGATATAATTGTCTCAATAGATATTATATATTTTTTTAAAGTGTCAATAGATATTATTAGTATTAAAAGAGATGTTCTTGTTTGTTAAATTTGAATCTTGTATTTCACACTAATAACTATAAGGGTATGTCTTTATATAAATTGTTGATCCTAAAATTTAGTCATTTTAAGATTAATGAGTTAAATTTGTTGGTTGTTAAGAATAATATTGAAATTAATAAAAAATGAAGAAAAATACAGCATGAACACCGAATGTATAGTAATTCAGTTCAATGTGAGCCTCGTCCATTTTATCAAATCTCATCAGCTCGGTCATAAGGCACTCTATAATAATTACTTTTATAACAGGGATACATTAAGGTATAACCTTTTAGAATAAAAATAACTTCAAAAAAATAATAAGTATGCCTCTCTTTCTAGAGTGTGAATTGATTCCTCTCAATTGAATGCTCTCATTATATGATATTAACCCTTTATTTATAAGGTAATAGGCATGGGGAGTTGGTAAAATTAAGTTAAATTAGGATATCACAATAGTTTTTCAATAAGTCTTCTCTTATTTCAATAAGCATAATAATCAGAGTACTATAGACAGAAATCTGAACACTATAGGCTAATAGAGAATATAAAACCGAGCACTATGGGCATAAAGTGGCCTCGATCTTCAATTGAGGACTTATATAGTCCCGCATGAAGGCTTACATGGCCTTCAATAAATACTTATATTTCCTTTAATGAGGACTTATGTTGCCTTAGACGAGGACTCATGTTGCCTTTGATTAGGACTTACGTTATCTTAGATGAGGACTTATGTTACTTTTGTTGAGGATTTATATTGCCTCGAAGGCAACTATTTTTATTTTAAGGTGGAACCTTGCTTGAACCTTACGTGTTAAAGTTGATGCTTACGTGTTATTCTAATTTTATATGAATATTGATTGTTTAATATTTATACAATAAATATTTCATGATGAATCATTAATAATTAATTATATGGTACTAAACTTGTTACATTTTCAGATATTGTAAATCTAAAGGAGTTTAGTTTTGATCAAAAAAAGTTTGGGTCAGCACTAAGAGATTAACATTCTAAGAGTAAGAGCTTTATTGGAAATGAGACAAAGACCTGAGAATATATTAGTAATTACATAGTTGCAAGAAGTTGCAAATGGTGCTGAAAAATGTCATTATACAGTATGTTCTTAAAAAAGTCACTGATCCATGGTTGCCGACACAGGTCAATTGGTATTCCTCTAGGATCCGTGTGTATCTATATCTAGATTATCCAAATAGTTAGTCTTTGCAGACTATGAGCTTAGTGGAAGCACATATAGGCATGCAAGTATTTAGTGAGGACTAAGTATTAAATAGATTCACGAGGACCTTCAATAGACATCTCATAAAGTCGTCAATTGAGGGTCTTATCGAGTTGAGTAATATTCATGGTCCTTTGACCTAAGTGCTACGATGGGCTTGTGAGTGATCCACTATATTTTGATTTCACACATTTTAGATGCCTTTTACGGTTTGATCTATGGGTAACGTTGGGTATGATTCAATGCTTATGGTGTCTGGTATACATAGATATAAGATCCATCAGCTCATATGGGTAAGTTGTATATCCTGATGCTTTGAGAATTGTATTTCAAGAAGTCTCATAGCCACAAGCATATAACCCCAAAAAAGAGTTTTCTATATGGTTAAACAATATCACAAAATAATTTGCGATTTTGTTTACAAAAATACAAAATCTAGAGATAAGTTTACGGTCGAGCATATAGAGATTTGACAGTAATGATCTATATCTCTGTTCTTCCAAGATATAAGTGATAGAAGGATTATATGGATATAGTTGACCTTAGTTGTATAATTTAATATGCGTTCTGTAATATTTGTAATGTGTGTATGTGACATCATTTATGAACTTGCGAAAGAATTTTTTAAGATAAACGAGTGTGAACTTATAGAGTTTCACAATATAAACTATACTCGTTGAGCACTAAGGTAGCGAACCGAGTCAAACAAATCGATTTGAAAAAATTCAAAAAGTAAAATTAGTTTTAAGATCTCTCTGAAAGCATATAAGTTTAAGTGTTAAGCCTAAGATTATTTAATTAATAACTGTTAGTAGTTAAATAATATATATGAAAAACGGCCACATATTTTAATGTGAATGGCCTTAAGTGACACCAAGAAAAATCTTTTGACTCCTTGCGACCAAGTTGGCTTGGAAGCAAGCTACTTGTCATTTATCTCACTCTATTTCTTATTATTAGTAAGATATAAGTGTCGGGATCTAATACATGTGCTATTATATCTATTGCCTAAAATACGTATCATATACGAATTTAAAAGTGGCGGACGCATAAAATTACAATAAACACAATAAATAAATATATTAATCACATTAATATATTAATAGGGTAGAGAACTCACCTAAATGTGTAATGTTATACACTTATTTTCTCGGATCTGTTGATTATTATAACTAGTTAACACTTAAATGTGCTAACATTTAGCATTTATATCTCTCAGCGTAGCTAACTGTATACCCTTATCTAAAATCCTTTAGATCTGATATGAACTTCTTTAGATCTACAATGTTTGTAACGTTACATTGCATGGTACTAGATTAATATGTATTAGCAATTTAATGAGAATGTATACTTGTATAAAAATATAAGTATATCTACATTTAAGGATAACACATAAACACCGACCGTAACAATAAGATAGGTTGTCACTTTCTTTAATAAGAAGGTGAGCTTTCAAATCTCATTCCTTTAGTTGGATAAGCCTCCAAAATGGTTGCCAGTACAACTTAAGGGTGGATATACCATCCATCCAGTACTGTTACCCACTTCTCCTAAAGTTGAACTTAATAGGAGCAAGAGACTTGGTTGTAATGACCATAATGAAATATTATTTAATCGTGAAAATGCCTTTTAATGGTTGATGTTGACACTTTCAACTTGTAGAAGTCAACTATATATAAATGCAAAATGTTTGCATTTTGAGAAATAATTCATTCGGTCATTTTCAAAGAGAAAATAAAAGGCAAGTATTGTCTTTTTCTTTTTCTTTAACTAGATTTGGCCAAGAGGTGTTTGTTGGTCTTCATGAGATGAAAAATAAACAAATGTAAGAGTTGTATTTGTTAATTGAGAGCATTTAGAAAGAAATAAGAAGAAAAGTTCTTCAAGTGTTTTCTAAGTTACCAAACTAAGTGAGAAAAACATTTAGCTAAAAGAGAGAAAGCAAATGTTGGTTGAATCAACCCTGCTAGAAATTTTTTAAGACTACCATTGTAGCTCCAACAATCCTACCAGTGTTGCAGACCATAATTGTTCACGATTCTATTTTAAAGTGAGACTCCATATTTGATTCTACACCGCATAACTTCAAGGGTGAGTTTCTATAATTTGTTACTGTAATAGACTTAAATTCAGTATATATTTATTAAATAGGAAATTAAATTTCCATTCGTTGTGCATTGTATGTATGACATAATTTAGAATTCAATAAACACATAATCACATGCATGCACTTAGATATAACACCAACATTACGGCTCTCTAACATCTTAAGTACCTTCTCAAACTTTACATGCTTGTACCCTACATGGGTCTTATGGGCCTTTGACGTTCCAAAGTCGAACCTTAAGAGAGTTTTATGCATTGAACGGGCCTATGATGTCCTAAAGTTGAACCTTATGTAAGCCTTACAAGTCTTTCGATAGGATGAAGGTTGCCTTTTATAGAGCATCTCTAGTAATTGTTTGCCTTTTGTAGAAGGGCTTTTAATGATATTTCCCATTCGTATAGGAACTTTTCATAATCGTTGTCCAAATAAGGTTAGATGTTTTTGCTCTAATAGCGCTTGTATTGTGATTATAGGAATATTTCCTTGATAAGGTAGATCTTATCTATAAGTTTCGAAAGTGGTCTTATAGACTGATACTTTTCAGGCCTCGTTGGTTGATTTTTGTAGGTCTTGTAGGTCCAAATTCTTTTGGTGATTATGGGTTTCAATCCCTTTAGGCCTCGTAGGCCTGAATTCTTTAGAGCCTTGTAGGCTTGAATTCTTTGGCCTCGTAGGCTAGATTCTTTGTGTTTGAATCTGTGCTTACGTGCCATCTTATAATTGTATAAATATTTATTTTTGTACTATTTATACAATGTATATTTTGTTAAATGGCTAATTACATTAATTAAATTGTACACTACTTGTAACGCTACAGATATTGTATGATCTGAAGGAGTTCAAATCTAGTCTAAAGGAATTTAGTTCAGCGCTAAGAGTTAGCATCGCTGAGAATTATAAATGCTGAAGAGTTAGTAGGTTATAACAATTAGCGAAATCTAAAGAGTTAGAATCTTATCTATAATGAGATAAAGACTTGAGAGTACACTAGTAATAATATAGTTATAAAGAGTTGCAATAGATGTTAAAAAATGTTATTACATAAGTCTATTCTAAAATATAATGGTCCTGATCTAATCCACCGATGCGGGTCTGTCGGTGGAATCTTTTATCATAGAACAGTGTATGACTGTATCTGGATGGTCCAGATGGTTGTTCTTAGTTGGCCATGAGCTTACCGAAAGCTTGTATAGCATATGAGTATTCACTAAGGATTAGATACTGAATGGGCTCGAAAAAGACCCAAATAGACATCTCATAAAACTGTTAATGGTAGGTTCTCTCGAGTTGAGTAGTATGCATGGTCCTGTAACCTGAACACCTGATTGTGATGATGCTATAGTAGCTAAGCGCAAGTGAACGCTATCGTATCAAGTAATATAGGATTTTAAGTCCAGATTTCGATCCCACAGGGACTATGCATTCTAATTCTATAAATCAAGTACTAAAATTATACCTACTTAACTTTTATTCAGAAAATCACAATCTGAAAATTTATTTCACTAATTTAATTCTATCAATTAACTAAACAAAAAAACAAAGAGTAGAATTCACAAATAAAGATAATTTAGGGCTTTGATTCGTCCCCTAGTATTTCATTGGATTCATTAACCACTTAGTTAATCCCTTAATACCAATTGATTGGCTTGACACTAATCTCATCACAAGCCTCTGTCGATGGTCAAGTGACTATATTACGCATTCTAACAATCACCTATATGTCTATAGTAATCAAATTAGAATGTAATTCATTAAGATCAAGTCTAAATTATATCATACATGCCACCTAGGTATATGTCTATCTTAGATGGAACTCATAGTTGTTACCCTATGATCATGAATCAAACTATCATAGGCTAAACACATGAATCCATCTGTCGAGTTCATCATGATTTCTCAATCATCCAAAATATTGATCAAGTATAATGAAAACATTAAACACAAGATAGAATCAATCAATTGAATTTATCAAATTCATAAACTAAAATTTAACAAAATCCAAATCCATACTAGGTTTACATAGTCTAACCCTAGATGAACAAATTAACCCATCACAAAACCAAAAGTATCAAACCAATTTATAAAGATCAACAAGAAAAAGAACATAATGATAAAGAAAGAGAAGAAAAATTAATCAAAGTGACTCCTTGATGTGCTTCTCCCTCAATCTTTGGCTTGAAACTTGAATCTTGATCCTGGTTCTTCCATATTTAACTTTGATCTTTGATTTTGTGTTGTGAATTCTTTCTCTAAGTTTTTGCCTATTTTCTCTCTTCTTTTTTTCTTCTCCTCCTTAGGGTTTTTGGCTTTCTATTTATAGATTTTTTTTTGCAAAATACTGTTCATAGGTTACTGTTTGCATGGGTACTGTTCACAGCCACGAGTGCCGCGGTGCTCAGCTACTGACCTGCGTGCCGCAACGCTCAGTCGCTGGGCGCTCAGCTCTGATGCCCATTTCGTATTTTGAGCGTAACTTCTTCGTTTTACGTCCGATTTGCCTCCTGTTTATTCCTATGCATCACATTTTCCATCGCGTATCTATTTATGATCAAAAACCACAATTAAATAGCTACATAGTTATAATTTGGAGCAAAATACAAAAGTTGGGTACAAATAATAATAGTACTTTTACGCCTCTATCGACACTACAGTGGGCTTATGAGTGATCTATCATACTTTGATTATATGTATATCAGAGACCTCTTATAATCTGATCACTATGTATCACTGGGTAAGGTCCGATGCTCATGGAGTCCGGTGTGCACAAATATAGGATCCGTTAGCTCACATGGGTGAGTTATATATCTCTATGCTCTAAGACTATTTCTTAGAAAGACTTATGGCTATAAGCAATACCCAGGAAAAGAGTTTGCCACAGAGTTAAACAATATCGCAAAGGTATTTGCGTATATTATTTATTGAGATACGTGTTTAGAGATAAATTTACGGATGAGAGCGTGAGAATTTGACGGTGATGATCTATATCCATACTCTTATAAGATATAAATGGTAAAATGATTATACATATGTACTATAACCTCAACTTGTATGATCTATTGCGCTGATTTGTAATATTCGTGATATAATAATTGGAAATTTTTTTATGTTATGGACTCACGAAATATTTTCATCTAACAAATCGAGTGTGGACCTAAGAAGTCATGCAATATGAAGTGTACTTATTGTGCACTAGGGCAGCATACCGAATTGAATAGTTTAATCCAGTAAATTCTAATAGACTGAATAATTACTTCAGTATCCCTCAGGATGTGTACATGTCAAGACTTTAATGTTAAGTACATATATTAACAATAATTATTGAACAATAGAATAATGACACGTGGTATATTGTAGGTCAATTATTATTTGACTTAAAAATTATCAAAATGACCTTGTTGGATAAGTAAGATTATTATTTTATTCATAAAAGTATTTTTTTAAATAAAATAATAATAATAATTGATATTATTATTTAAATGTTAAACAATGATTTCTTAATTCATTTGTTGCTTATTTTAATGTGATTAAAATAATAAGTGGAACAAATGAAATAGTAATGCATTTGGCATATGTCTTTTGATAATTTAAATTGTTTAAATAATTAAAAGGATTAAGCATTGGCAAGGAAATGGTGGGGCCGAATTGGAAATTGTTTCTTCATTGTTTATTCCTTGGTTCGACAATCACTCATGCATTATTAGGTTTTGTTTTATTTAATATAAACAAATACAAAAACAAGTGCAAATGGGCAAGCATCGGTGGCCATACTTTGATAGGCCATTTGTTGAATAATGGAGGGAAACCAAAGAAAATAATAAGAGCAAAAGTTACTCATTTTGTAAAAGTGTTTAGCCACCCGAAAAAGGAAAAATGAAGTCTTTCAATTTCAAGAGTTGGAAATAATAATCAAACTGTTGAGAACACCTTTATTTTCTTCTATTAATCTTCTTGATTAGCTGACAACACTACAAGTAACAATAAAATGATTTTATTGTTTAAGTGTTAAATTAGAAAAAATATCATCCATTGTGTTGTAGTAATTTTATAGCTTAAATGTTAAGCTTTTTATTTAAGAGTTAAATTAGGATTTAAGGTGTTAAATCTTTGCTGGAACAAGCTGCTATTCTAGCCTATTCAAGCCTACCAAGTTAGGTGCTAGAATTCATAACAAGTTCACTTCAAGGTGGGAACTCCAGCTAAACTAATTCACAAGGCTTGCCAAGGTGATTCTCTATAAATCCTTGTAATTTTATGAGATAACATAAAAATTTTATTGTGTTTATTACTTAAGAAATTATATTTCAAGACCTCTGCTACATATAAAATGTATATGATGCATGATTATGTATTGATAAACACATCATCCATATGCCTGCACCGTAGTATAATAAACTATTTTTTACTTTGGGCCTTATAGGCTTGGATTCTTTAGGCCTCGTGAGCTAAAATTCTTTGGGGCTTGATGGACATTGATGAAGGTTTAGGTGACAGTCTTTGGAGAGAACTTAGGTGGTTTTGTGGAGGACTTATGCGGCCTATGGAAGGACTTATACAGCCTTTAAGAGGACTTAGGTGGCCTTTGAAAGGACTTAAGTTGTCTTTTAGAGAACTTAGGCAACTTCGTAAAGGATTTAGATGGTATAGGGGAGGACTTAGATGGCCTATGAAAGGGTATAGACAACCTTTAGGAGGATTAAGCTGCTTTTAAAAGGACTTAGACAGCCTTGTATTTGAGAAAGTGGTCCTCAAATTTGATGAGGAGGTCCTCGAATCTTATGAGGAGTTTCCCGAATTTGATAAAAAGATCTTTGGCCTTAATGAGGAGGTTCTTGAATTTGTAAGGGCCAACTTCTATTAGGGGCCTATTTGTAAAGTTTTAAAAATATAAATGTCAAAATTGAAAATTTAAAAACTTGGAGGGGGTTGAGAAAAAAAAATTGTGTGTTACCCTAATTCCATTTTCTTCTTCTTCTTCGTGCCATATGTCCTACTTCTACTGGCTAACACTGAATTTAATCCTTGTTTATTTGCTGTTTAAAGGTCCATAGTCACATTCATTATTGTTGCGTACTTTGTTGCCTTTCATCATTGTCCATGGTAGGATGGTAAGCACTCTGGATGAATCGAAAAAGAGACAAAAAAGGCTAGTTTGATTTGTTAGTATGGCAAGGCAACGAGTCTCGATCGGTCAATTTGGCAGGGCATCAATAGAGGACTGGAGGTAATGAAATAAGTGAGCGCCTGACATTATGTGAGGGAAAGAGAGAGAGTGATTGGCAAAGAGTCGCCATGGGTTAGGATTGCTCGATAGAGATAGATAGTGGGGTACTAGTGGCAACCAGTGGCTGAGTGTGGTGGATAACAATTTAGTCTTATTCTTTTATATATAATTTCTGTGTTTATTGACCTAAACAAGTTAGTTGGCCTAGTGGTCCTTGATTCGATTCTCCTAATCAATATCATTCCTTTTTTTTTTTGCATGCATATTTGCTGACTTTTAGATTGTTAATCTTCATAGTTAGTATTTATATCTTTTTTGTTTGCTTTTCACAAACAACACTAAACTATTGACTCCAAAATTTAGTTATTTTATGATCAACAAGTTAAATTTATTGGTTGTTAGGAGTAAGGTTGAAATTAACCAAAACAAATAAAATAAAATACAACAAAGCACCAAATTTATAGTGATTCAGCTCAATATGAGCTTATGTCCATTTTACCGAGTCTCATAAGCTACTCATATGGTATTATATTATAATTATTTCTACAACAGGGATACACAAAGGCATAGCCTTTAAAATAAAAATAACTCAAAAAAAGTATCCCTCCCCTCTAGAATGAAAATTGATAACTCTCAATTGGATGTCCCATTCTATAATTTTAGCTCCTGCTTTTAAGGGCAGGAGGCGTTTGGAGATTGTAAAATTTGAGTTAACTTAGGATATCATAATAATTTTTTTTAATTAATTTTCTCTTATTAGAGTTTTATCAAAATAAGAATGGTAGTTTTTATTTTTACTTGAAATTTTTTTTTCCGTACAATCTCATTTGAAATAAGATAATTCTCTTTTTATCCATTCAGGATCTTTTCTAAACTTTGTAATAAATTGGGCTTGCTAAAATTCAGGAGAGCATAAATTTTAAATCCCTAACCTTCATGAAAATTATAATACATAACAAATATAAAATGATAATAAAATTAACATAATAAAATATTATAATTTAATAGTAACATAATTAAGAAATTCTAATATAAAACTAACTTCAACAATATTCTCGAAATTTTGAATTTACAAATTAAGTTGTGAAACAAACACTAATGGTACGAATGAGAGATAATTATTTTTATAAAAAGATAACTATTGTTAAAGAGTGATAAAACATTAAGAAAGGCAATTATTATAAGTGCAAATATATTAATAAAAAGACAATTATAATCAATCGTGCAAGTTCTGAGTGTGTTATGTGGCGTAATCGAGACACAGTATCAAGTTGGTGCTCATAGATGTTGTGATGAGGAAGCCAAAGAGTTGGACTACTGTCAAAGGAAACAATAGGACGATATCCAATAACATAACAGTGAATATGAAGCCAATTTTAAGGCTATACAGATCCTAAGAAAGTAAAATACAAATAAAGAGTAAATTGAAAAACCAATTAAACCGGTAAATCAAAGAAGTAACAACTCCTGATGAGTTGGAATGCTAAATTTTCATCGAGTAGATCCACCTAATAAATAAAAGAAAAGAACATCAATATTTTTCTTAAACCAAAATAGCAAAGTCATAAACTAAAAAATTTCTAAGAATTAAAGGGGTATGAAGAACTTGAACTCGAAGTTGGTGTAATAGATTTGCAGTTAACACTGAAAATAATAGGAAGATCCCATAGTTTTTCAATATTCAAAAAATCTCAAATTTTAGGGAATCTAACAAATAAGTTCTTTTTTTTAATTACTTTTAGAATAAAAGAAGTTCGCAAGTATGACATAAAGCCCCCTAATGTGGAAATATGATTTGCTAGAGATTAAGAACGTAATGTGATACAAAAACAATCATCAAGGAGGATAGTCCGATGCATGACGGCTAGAATTGTAGTAGTAGTGAGAGTCCAATCGACGGTGATAGGTGGCAGCAAAACAACAGGAAAACCGAGAACTTGAATCAACGCATGTCATCAAACAGAGGCTTTGATGAGTGCATCCTTGGTGTGGCTGGTTAGATAAGCGGGAGATTGTTGTAATGAAGTTGGTGGTGAGGCAGAACATGCGGTGGTTGACGGTGGATCTGGCGGCATTTGCAATAATTAGGGCTTTGGTTTCACGATTCTAATGACTAGCTGAAGGTGACGATGATTGGAAAAATAACTGGTAACAATAGGGAGTCTTCTAGTGATCTCTGTATCTGCTGACATTGGCTACTGGTGATGTAATGGCTACTGCGGTGGCGATGATAATCTTAAAACACTAGGAGGGGAATACAAAGACCACAAAATTTGACCTATAACTTAAGCTCTGAAACCATATTAAAAGAGATGTTCTAATACCATGTTATATAAACTTGAATCTCTTATAAACTCCAATCTATATGAAAGTCATTCTGCGTAAGAAATACAACTATAATAAAAAAACTAACATAATGGAAATATTATAATTTGAAAATAATCTAAATAAGAAATCTTAATATAATACTAATTTTAACAATTTGTAAGATAATACAAGTTATAAAAATAAAAAATAATTTTTTTAATATAATAAAGATTTTTTTTAAAAAACCTTTTGAAAGGAAATAAATTGATGAACACTTGAAATTAAATATTTAATAAGAATTTTATATTATTATTTTATATTATTAGTGTCTTTAACCTTGCTAACTTAAGAATATTTATAATATTATACCTAATTAAAATCTTAATTATTTTATGTAAGTTTGGTAAATTAGACATAACTTTCTACTAATAAATTCAATTGAAGTAATTCTTGATTTGTGAAGAGCTAATTTCATATATAACAATATTAAATTTTACACATATTTTGTAGTTCGAACATTAGAGGGTAAAAAGTGGTCAAGAAGAGAAATCATCTCTTGACTCGTGCATGTATCATGACGGAGAGCTTATATAAACATTGCACGCGAAGGCTGTTTTCCACTCTTTCTTGTGGCATTCATTGCTTTATATGCCTTTTTTTTTTTCTTGATTCAAGTGCTCCGATAAAAGGAAAACGCAAATTCGGGATTTAAATTGAAAAAATTTAGTCAAAAATCATCACCGCTTGCCACATAACAGCGAGTTTCAACCTTGACGTCATTTTCTTTGGGGTCAGGTGACCCGCGCTCATATTGTGGCAGAGAGCTTATGTAAACATTGCACATGAAAGCTATTGTGTGCAAGCTTTTTGCTCCTACTCCTTTCATTCCCCACTTCATACACCTTTTTCTCCTGATTCAAGTGCTTGAAGAGAAGTAAACAATTCGGCAGAAAGTCATCATCACTTGCTGAATAGTAACAAGTTTTATCCGTGGGATCGTTTACCTTAGAGTCAGGTAACTTGTGCTCACATTGTGGTGAAAGTTTATATAAATATTGTTAACATATTTTAGAGTGTATACATGTGATTGTATACAAGTTGAACAACCTAAATACATGTATCATATACACGTTTCACAATGAAATTAAGCATAAAATCAACCTATACATATATAAATTAAATCATTAACAACTTAAGATTACAAAAACATACATTTGATGAACTTCGATGACGATTTCAATTTCAGAGCTCACATTGAACTAAATTCTTGTACAATTCCAATTCACAACAAATTGGTAAGATTGTGAAGGTAGAATAACAACTATAAATTATTTTCAACAAGAAGTATTTAACCCTTAAACACTTTTATTTTTCAAGTTTTGTTTCTTGAGAGAAGAAGAGATGAATTGAATTATTTGTATTTTGTTCTCCTCACAACCCTTTGCAAAACAAAATAACTTTCAAACACAAAACTAAACCCCTTACCCATCAATCCATTCGTATCTCTCCCTATTTATCTCAAAAACATGAATTGAAATTTTTTTATTATCAATTTTAGTGGTTTTTTCACTTCACAAGTGCTCTACTATTTTCACTAAGTGGCCAAATAATTTTAGTGGCAATTTTCAATGGTCCAAAAATAATGCACCATTAACTTCCCAATTAGAATACATGTAGGCCAAGACATTATCAAAAGGAAGAAAATCATTTTCAACATACATAATTTGTTGCCATTCTAATTGGCTGACCAAGATTACACCAAATGAAATAATTATTATTTTAATTAGTCAATATCCCACTAATGTCATATAATGGCCTTCACCAATATTGTCTTATCCCCCACTTGTTCAATAACAAATGATATAATAACATTGATTTATCTAATAAATAGTAAGACAATGGTTGGCCTATATTATGTCACTTGTCATGATATAATTGGTCAATAACTATTGTTACCTAATTAAATGATATATTTACTTAACACTTAAGTCTTGACAAGTATATATCCAGAGAGATTCTGAAATAATTATACGGTTTGCTAGAATTTCTAGGACTGAACTATTCAATCCAATATGCTACTCCAGTGCACAACGAGTACACTTTACAATGTGAGACTTTCTAAGTCCATGTTCAGTTTGTCATATGACTCTCCTCCATACGTCCGTGAACGATGCCCCCACATATATATTACAGATATTACAAAGCAGCGCGTTAGACTATACAAGTTAAGGTTATAACATATCCATATAATTCTTCAATCATTTATGTCTTGAAAGAGCGAAGATATAGATCAAAATCGTCAAATTTTTATATGCTCGACTGTAAACTTATCTCCAGATTTGTATTTTAATAAATAATATTTGCAAACACTTTTGCAATATTATTTTTGCAATATTATTTATCCCTAGGGTAAAACTCTTTTTTTGGGTATTACTGATTATGGCCATAAGACTTTCTGAAATATAATATTGGAGCATCATGATATATTACTCATCTAAATAAGTTAATAGATCCTATATCTATGCACACCAGACTCCATGAGCATCAAACTATACCTAGCGACATCCAGCGGTCAGACCATGAAAGGTTTCTGACATATGTGGAACAAAATTTTGGTGGATTACTCACAAGCCCACTATGGCGCTCAGGTTAAAGGATCACGAATACTACTCAACTCGAAAAGACCCTCCATTGACAGCTTTAAGGGATGTCTATTGGAGGTCCTCGTGAATCTGTCACAACTCAGTCTTTACTAAATACTTGTATCTCTATACGAGCTTCCACTAAACTCATGGTCTGCTAAGACTAACCATCTAGATTATCCATATATAGACATACACTGATTTATATATAATAAGGTCTTCACTAACAGATCCACATTAGTGAAGATAGATCCAGAACATAGTATTTGATAACATATTTGTATAATGACATTTTCTAGCAGTATTTACAAATCTTTGCAACTACGTCATTACTAATATATTCTCAGGTCTTTATCCTATTTCAGACAAGGCTTTAACTCCTTAGATTTCACTAACTTTTATAATATGCTAACTTTTATCAGTGCTAACTCTTAGCATTTATAACTCTCAGCATTACTAATTCTTAGCACTAATATAAACTCATTCAAACCATATAATGTCTGAAATGTTACAAGCATCTTACCATATATAAAATATAATTAGCGATTTAATGAAATAATAATAGTATAAATATGAAATAAATAATCATACATAAAAGGGATGGCACGTAAACACAAATTCCAACAAATATCACATGTAAAGGCTATCAAATACAATCCTTCCACTCCCACTCGCTGTGTTCACTACTTTATATGCCATTTTCGCCAGATTTGGATGCTCCAAGGAAAGGAAAATGGATATTCATGAGTCCAAATAATGTAAATTGACCAAAAATAGTCATTGCTCATTGCATAGTAACAAGGTTTATCACTAGAATCAGGTACTTCGAGTAGGGGAGCTTATGTAAACATTGCATTTGAAGGCTATCAAGTGGGAGCTTTCTCCTCTTACTCCTAGTGTTCCCCATTTCTTAAGCCTTTTTAGGCACTTCGAGGAGGGAAAACCATATATTCAGATATTGAAATGGTGAAATAAAGCCAAAACTCATCTCTGCTCATCGCGTAGTAGCGAGTTTAATCTACAAGGCAGTTTCTTTTAGGGTCGGACGACCTGTGTTTGCATCAGAAAAGAGAGCTTATGTAAACAATGCAAGTAAAGACTATTGGGTGCGAGATTTCACTCCCGCCCCCACTTCTGAAATTTTTTGCTTCTTACCCCTTTTTCACACGATGAGCCACGCTTTCATTGTGGTAAAGAGATTATATAAATAATTCACATGAAGGCTGTTGCTGTGAGCTTTCTGCTCATGTTTGTAATTTTGCCACTTTGTAGGCTTTTATCACTAGAATCGGGCACTTCGAGTAGGGGAAACCACAGATTTAGGAGTGAAATAGCCAAATTTGGCCGAAACTCATCGCTGATCACTCCATGGGGCCATTTGTCAAAGGATGTGGAAATGTTGTTGACACTCAACTGATGACTGAGATGGAAGAAGTCAGCTTAAATGATGACATGGTACAGGAAATAAAGTGGCCTGTAGCTTTGTTGATGACTAAGATAGATAAGGATGAATACAGATTGATTGAGGAGGACAAAATCACCATTAGAGAAAGGCTGCATCAATATCATAACAGCCTTGACAGCAATTGCAAAAAAGACAAAGAAATGCAATTACAGGAAATACAATTGCATAACTGTTATAACCTGCAATTGCACAGCTGTCCTAGAAAAAACATGCTATCACAGCTAGTTGAATCTAATGGCCAAAAGCACAAGCATCTTGAATCAATGGCCAAGATCATCAATAGTACATAATGTTTGTACTCACACCTAAGGAAACTCGTATACAATAGCTATAGCCTAAGCAAGTAATAATGAATCACATTGTATATATATGTATAAGCATGCATTGTTGTATAAAGAGGAAAAAGAAGAAAAATAGAAAAGTAATACAATACACAGTAATAGCATTCTCTGAAATTCTCATTTTCTAACTTGGTATCAGAACCAAACAATGGCCACCAGTTCAACTACCCAAAACACTCAAACCAATCCTGTCGCATCATCAATCAATATTACACATATCAACTCATTGGTTTTCTCAGCTCCCATTAAACTATCAGACACTAATTATCTCCTATAGAGACCACAAGTTCTGTCTAGTATCAAGGTAAATGATCTCATGATATTCATCGATGGCACAAGATTGTGCCCAAGAAAAGTGAATATCACAGTGGATGATGACAACTCTGTTATCATAATAGATAACCTTGAACATTTAATCTGGATGAAGCAAGATTAATGTTGATGAGCTGGTTACTGTCCTCACTTTCAAAAGGAATGCTTGGTGCAGTCATTGAATGCACAAGTTCTTACCAGCTTTGGAACACACTTGAGAGATTGTTTGCATCACACTCTAAAGCAAGAATCATTCAACTCGAAAACTAGATTCAAAGCACAAAAAAAGGGTCCATGTCCATTACTCAGTACTATATGAAGATGTAGTGCCTTGCAGAGGCACTGAGATGTGCTGAAAGTCTAGTCATTGATGAAGAACTCATTGACTACATCCTTAGTAGTCTTGAGAATGACTATGATTCAGTGTTTATGAATGTCACTTTTAGACTTGATAAAATGAATCTTGCTGATGTGTATGCTTTACTTTTGAGCCAAGAAAACAGGTCTGAAACCAACCTCAGTGAGGACACCTTTGATGCACCATTAAACTTCAATGCTAATTTCACTCAAGCAATCTGGAATCAAAAGAAAAACTGACAAGCAAAGGGCAAATCAAACTATAACAGGGGATTAATAAATCAAGGAAGAAACAACAATAGTTATACACCACCTAGTACTGGAAGAGGTAAAACCCAACAAACTGGAGGTTAAGAATGTGTAGATGTATGTCAAATCTATCACAAGCCAAAGCACATAGCAGTAGAATGCTGGTACAGGTTCAAGAAGGACTTTATGCCCAAACTATATAACCAACAGCAATCTAAGAAAGCTTATGTAGCCACAGTAGAACAAGGAAATGATCCAGCATGGTACCTTGACAGTAGAGCCACAAATCACATCACCAACAATCTCAGCAACCTCAATGTCAGCAATGATTACCAAGGCAGTTAGAAGCTTACAGTTAGTAATGGTCAGAACCTTGCTATTGCTCATATAGGTCGCATTACACTTCCATCATATACACCACACACTAAGGCAATTAATTTGAAAGATGTACTACATGTGCTAGAAATGAACAAAAATCTGATAAGCATCTTTAGACTAACTAGAGACAATGATGTAATTCTTGAATTTAACAAGTCATGGTGTGTTGTGAAGGACAAGATACAAGGAAATGTTGTGCTTCTGGTAGTGGCTAAGGAATGGCTCTATTAGTTGTAGTACTCACCATCAACAACACTAAAGTCCTATACTAAAACTCTTTACCAACCAAATCAAATAGTGTCTAGTTATAGTGAGTCAGGTCCAACATCCATGCTGTCTGTGTATGCTCTTGAAGTCAGTAAGTTACAAGGTCCAAAAATTAAAGATAAACAGTCCTTAAGCAACCTACAATTTGAGTACTTGCATAAGAAATTAGGTCATCCTAATGTAAATGTGCTTAAGGATATAATATCTGAATGTAAGGAGTTTGCATATATGAATAAAGGTGTTGTAGATATGTCATTCCCCTTTTGCACAACCTGTCAATATGGTAGACTACATAGACTACCATTTCATGAAACCCTTACAAAAACAACTAATCCACTTGAAATAATCATGTTGACCTATGGGACCTGCACTTGTACTATCTAACAAAGGATATAAATATTACATAGCCATAGTAGATGACTATACAAGTTACACATAAATCTATCATTTGTCCAAAAAATCAGAAACTTATCACATATTCCAGAATTTCAAAAATCACATTGAAAAATTAATGTGATAAAGACTATCCAATGTGATATGAGGGGGATATAAATATTACATAGCCATAGTAGATGACTATACAAGTTACACATGGGTCTATCCTTTGTCCAAAAAATCAAAAACTTATCATATATTCCAAAATTTCAAAAATTACATTGAACAATTATTAGGATATGTGATAAAGACTATCCAATGTGACATGGGGGGGAGGGGTGAATTTATAGCGTTAGAACCCTATCTTAAACAAGAAGGAGTCCGAGAAACTGCATATTCGGGCATCAAAATAGCGAGTTTAGCCAAAAATCATATTCACTTGCCATGTAGCTACAAGTTTTGTCCGCGGGACTATTTTTTTTTGGGTTAGGTGAACTACGCTCACGTTGAGATAGAGAGCTTATGTAAATATTTTGGCAAAAGTTGTCGGGTTTGGCTCGCGGTGTTCCTCGCTTCATACATCTTTTTCTTTGAATTTGGGTGCTCCAAGGAGGGGAAACCATAGATTCAGACATCGAAACGGTTAAATTTAATCGAAAATCATTATGGCTGGCAACATAACAGCAATTTTCATTCACGTGGCCGTTTAAGTTGGGGTTAAGCTAACCGTGGTTGCATAATGGTGGAGAGCTTATTTAACTATTGGTTGCAAAGGCAGTCGGGTGCTAGTTTTCTGCTCCTGTTCGCGGCATTCCCCACTTCATACGCCTTTTTCATTGGATTCAGGTGCTCTGAGTAAAGGAAACCGCAGATTTGGATGTCAAAATGAAGAAATTCGGTCAAAAATAGTCGCTGCTTGCCGCAAAGCAACGAGTTTCGACCGCAGTGCTGTTTACCTTTAGGTCAGGCAAACCGCGCTCACATAGCAGCAAAGAACTTATGTAAACATTGCGTGCGAAAGATGGTGGGTGCGAGCTTTCCACTCCTGCTCCTGCTCCTGCTCGTGACGTTGTCTGCTTCATATGCCTTTTTCGCTGACTTGGGGTGCTTCGAGGAGGGAAAATGAAAGATTCGGACGTTGAGCATAATAGGCCATATAAGTGTCTAATCTTTAGAATTCAGAGGTTTGACTTTCTAAAGTTACCGGTCAAAAGTGAAAACAACTTGTAAATAAAAAGTTGTCTAAATGAGAGTCTATGTGAGGGGATTTTAGACCTAAAAACTGAGTGTTTTATACATATTCAGCCTCCTTTGTATAGTAGTCTATGAAGTATAATGACAATTAAATTTATCATAAAAGCAGTTACTAAACTAGTTTATTAAATCAAATAATAACTCGCAAAAAATAACTTTATTAATTCAATATTTGATGTAACTCCTGCCAACTTAATGTTGATAACAAATATATTTTGGAACACTTAAAAACTTATAAAGTTTCGATACAAATAAAATTTGTATCTTAGAACGTGTGGTGTTTGACATATCACTTCTTAATTGATGTTATATAAATACAAAATAAAAAATTACCTAGCATTTGATGATCATACAAGATTTATATTCTAATTTTATAAGCTTAATATTATTAAAAATATACACCAATGCAAACAAAATAAATTTAATATTAAGATGACCAATAATTTTTCTTTATTAGAGAGATTAAATTGTTACAAGTCGTGTTAATTATTTGTATATAAAATAAAATGGTAAATGGTCAGTCTAACATGTAGGAAATAAGAAAGTTATAAACGTATAGTATTTACTTATTTATTTATTTTTGATATAAAACGTATAGCATTTATTATTATTACTATTTTCTTCATGCTAAAACGTATAGAAATATTTAATTACTACAAATTCAGGTCGCTATATAAATAACAAAACCAGCTGCAATCTTGGATAAACCACAATATCTTTTTTCAAGCATTATTAAGATGGCAATTACAAAGTTCAATGCTGCTCTTTTGGCTCTCTCTTGCATAGTCTTCGCTATTCTCCCTGATTCTTGTGAATGTATGTACATATCTTAATTAATTCTATTTTATCCCTCGGTATTTGTTTACTTATTTTACTTTTTTTTAATGAACAGGTAAGTTTGGGGTGAAGCAAGACGTAACACTATTACAGTGTAAGAGATCAGTTTGTTCGAACGTATTGAAACTGAATTATTGTAGCTGCTGCGTGACTGATCCCAAAGTAGGGTGTTGGGCAACTCATGAAGCTTGTCTTCAGCATTGCCCACCATTTGCTGGTCCTCCCCAGTGAAATGAAATGATTCATCTCCTAGCTTTCATAAAAGCTGATCCATGTAATAACATAAAATTATGAATGAATGAAAAGTGATAAGGTTTGAAGTTTTGAAATTGATCTATTGTTTGGGTGCCTAATTTATTTTTAGAAAAATTGTCACTTTAGTTTCTGATTTTATTTGAATATTTTACTTAATTATTTACTTTTTTTTTTAGTAATAATTATTAGGTTATTCTTTATCATCATAATATTTTATAATGTTAACAATTGAAATCGACTTTTTATGAGCATTTGGACTAGGTCATTTTCCCTTTTCTTTTCTTCTTTATATTTTGTGGTTAAAAGCGAGCCAGCCTTTCAACAATAATATTCTTCTCAAGAAAATCTTCACCTCATCAGTGTACTCTCACCCATTAAACTTATGATATGTGGGTTTTTTCAGATATCAACATTTTATTGAATATATATGTAGAATTTATGTAAATTAGCCCTTGGGTGTTCTAGAGAGTCGTAAAAGCGTTTTGCGTTTGTAACCATATAAATTGAAGTAAAAATAGAGAGTAAAAATTAGTGATTAGAGATGAAATTTCTCATCCCATCCTTTTTTTTTAAAAAGAACTAATGTAAACCTAAATTTTTTTACACTTACTCTTATTAATTGATTTACAAATAATTTAAAATTTAAGAAGCAAATTTAGGATGTGTTTAGCATAACAGTTAAACTAAAGTAAACACAATTTTCATTTAGTGATTAATTATTTACCAGGCATTCTCTATTTTTTTTTTCAATTCACATCTAGTACTAAATAGTTTAGAGTTATTCTTATTAATTGATTTACAAATAATTTAAAATTTAAAGAGCAGATTTAGGGTCTGTTTAGCACAATGGTTAAAGTGCTTAGTAAACACACAATTTTCATTCAATAATTAGGTATTTTATCAAATATTATCTTTCTTCCAATTCACAGTTAGTACTTCCATTTCACAACAAATTTGAATTTAAAATCACAATACTTCTATACCAAACAAAACCTTAGATTTTATGACTTCTTTATTATAGTGGTAAAGAGAAAACGTAGTCGTTTTAGGCCCATTTTGCCAGTAGGGACATGCAACCTGAGCCTAAAAGAAGAGAAACATTAGCTGCAAGCTGCAGCTTTGGATTGCTTTGCATTTTAGGATTCATGAAATCTGCTGCAAGAAGATCCACAAGCGCCATGTAAATCAAGATTCCAGATGCAGCAGAGTTCAATATACCTTCAGTAACAAGAGCTGTTGGGCTATTCTCTTTGTAAACTTTTGATATCCCAATCCCAATTCCAATCCCAAGAGGAGTGGTGAGGGAGAAGAAGAGTACCATAGTTGCTATGGCCGTAGACTTGAATTTTGCCTGCACAAATAATTTTAAATAAGAACCAAAATTAATCTCTCGCCGTATAAGCCCATATGTATTAATGAGATTGTTATGTATGTTAAAATTGAAAAGAGCTGAGATTAAAATTGGGATTGATGTACCTGAGAAATGCATCCACCAAGACCCATGCCTTCAAAGAATTGATGGAAGGTCAAAGCAGCTACAAGAGGCTTGATTGTCTTTACATTTTCAGAAGCACCAAGTGAGATCCCAATGATCACCGAATGCACCAGAATCCCCATCTCCAATACCTACACAAAATTCAATTGAGAAAAAAGAAAATGAACATCAATCCTAATCTCAATATGCAGAGTATCAAAAACAGGGAAGAAAATTCAGCTTTTTTGTTGAGCTGCAAAATGACCAAATCTATGCAATTGGTAATATGATAACATGATAAACATTCATAAATATCATTACCTGTGATATAATACGGCGTCGTAAGAGATCAGAAGTCCTGGAACCAGAAGCTGCGGATGGAAAAGCAGAGCCATGAGCATGGCCATGAGCGGCATGTGTATGCACATGAACATGACCCTCATGCCCTCCCTGCATCTCCTTATCATCATCAACAGGCAAAGCCTTTCCGAAATGAGATCCCTTATAAAAACTTGTGGCAAATGTATCAACCATCATTGTTAAAATTGCAGCGAGCATTGCCACAAACCCTGTGAAAGGAAAATCTTGCCATGGCTTCTGCAAACAAGGGCTAGTCAAACTCTCGTATGCATCAGGTAATATGTGAACAAAGCCGGTGGCGAGAATCACACCGGCAGCCAAGGCCTTGATTATGAAAAAAAGATTGCTTTCAGGGTGAAAAGTTGAGATGCTTTTCCCCAAGATTGGAAGAGAAACGCCAAAAGCCCCGGCAATCAAGATCGATAGAATTGCAGCGAGTTTGTAAGTCAAGGACTTGCTTTTAGTGCTGATGCGGCTGTTGATGGGTTCAGAATCATCACATTGGCATTTTGCAGAAATTAAGAGAGGAGTTGAAACAAGAAAATACAAGAAAAGAAGAGGCAAAAGGCTTCTATTTAGCTTGTTCATGGCTTCAAATAAACAAGCATAGAGCAACAGTGAGTGAACTACATTATTAGATAGAGCTGATCAGTGACAGTGTTGGTTTTGATCAGTTCCAGTTGTAGATTTATAACGATGAGAAAAGTTGGGCAGAGAAGTGGTTGAGAATCAGAAAGAAAATTTGCGAAATGGCGACATGGAAGTGCATGGAGTGTGCATATGATTGGCCTCCGTGTGACAAGTGTCTGGTTAGCGAACTAAATGATGACATTATGAGTTAACATCTAGTTGTTCATCCAAGTTAAATTTGGATTAGATTTTAAGAGTCACTAATAGCTTATGCCTTACAATAACAAAGGACTTAGTGGAAAGTGACTCTAAAGGTAGGTCTAAAGTCGCGTGGTGCAATACTTTTAATTTTTTTAAAATTACATTTACATAATTTTATGTTTGTCATTATGAGTGTCAGATTTGTTGTTCATTATTTTTTACCTAAAAAAATATCAAATATTTGTTTGATTTTTGTGATCTCCATTATTTTGTGGGTATTATTTGGTTTAAGTGATGAAGTCACTTGAGTTAAAATAACAGATTTAGGGTTCAAACGTGGTTTTTCACTCGAGTAGGGAGAGGTTTAGTTTATTTTTGTTATAATAACAAGATTTAGAAAAATATTTGTTGAAATTTTAGAATATATTTTAAATAAAAAAATTGAAAACAAATATTTTAAAAATGACCACCAATAGAAATTAGAACTTTTAACCGTGGAAGCCTTGTAATTTTATTTTTTCAAATTCAAATCATAAACTCACTATACAAAGAGTTAAAGGAGAGAGAAGTTATAATTTGTTTATAGGGTATATATATATCAGTCTTTATAAAATATTAGTTAAATTTAAATTTGGCCAAATAGTGAAAATTGATAATTTTTATCTTTAATGTTAAGGGTTTAAATTCCTTTAAACTCATTTATTTTTTCTTTTGCTCTAAATTTTTTATATTTAATAAGAAATTAAACAACACCCTTAACATTAAAATTTTACTTTTTTTCTTTTCCATTGATGGTCATTATTTCTTTACCAAATTTTTAATTAAAAAACAAAATTACAAAAAAAAAAAAAATTGTTTCCTAAATAGTAAATTAAAGTTGCAATTGTCAAATAGATATAAGTAGTTGTGTAAGTTACAATTCGTGTAAGATATAAATAAATTATGAAGGAATAAATAATGAAACATAAAATTAATTAATATTTATGAGTAAAAAGAATAATATAAAGAACAAAATATATTCATAAAAGGTATTTTCTATATAACAAGACTAACTTGAGTACTAGTTGGTTAAATTGGAAAAATATATTGGGCGGGTATAAAAAGTTCGAGATTTAAATCCCTCTCACCTTAAAGTTAAGAGAACAATTTGATTCCAATTATGTAAATATAAAAATAAAAAATTATTTATGTGTATATACATATATATGGAGAGTGTAAAAATAACTAAAACATAATCATACACTACCACTAATAGAAAAACGACTATTATCCCCCCTAAAAAAAATGACCAAAATCTTATGTTGTTAGAAATTTTTTATTATTTTTTAACTTCTTACATAATTTGACAGTTTTAATCTTGATAATGCTATTATCTTTAATTTTTTCTTTTAATAATTTAACTATTTTATTTTTGAAAATAAATGGGTTAATAGTCTTTCCCTTAAAGAATTTAAATTTTTTTGATATTTTATTTATTTTATGATACAGTTTTTAATATATATATATTCTTTAATTTATATTTGTGACATGAAATTGTTTCGTATGTCGATGGTTTAAAATCTTAATAATAAATAAGTTACTTTTAAGAATAATATTATTAGATAATTAATATTGTTTTACTAAGGAATAAAGTAAATTCATAATTGGAGATATTTTTGTCAAAAAAAAAAAATTAATTCATTTTCTTCTACAATTTCATGTACAAACCAATAAAAGAATAATCTTCTTCCTCTCATTCCAATTTAGTTTCCATTCTTTTTATTTCTTTATTCCTTTCCCCTTTTCCCTTTGTTGAAAAAACTGATCAACACAAGATTTCTTACTCAAGACACTCACCAAGTTAATTAAAAAAAAACTCATCAGTTGATTCAAACCAATTGCAAGAATCAATCAAAAATAGAAAATGAAAACCCAGAAAAATAGAATGCGGAAATAATAAATGAATGACACAAGAGTTATAGTGATTCAATTATTAAACAAGAACCTACATCCACTTTGAGTTCCATCAAATGATTGAATCCATTCTAAAAATCAATACAACACCAACAATTACAAAGATTTCAAATTAAGATTACAATAAAAAAACTGTATCTCTCTCTAACCCTTTTTTTTTGGGTAATCTCAATTTATTGATTCTCTCTAAAATGACTTTAAATGAATGATCATCCCTTCTTTTGATTATTATGGCACTATTTATAATAGAATTAATGCCTTTGGATCAATCATAGATGGTTTCAAGAATCAAGAAGAGGACATGCTTCTCAAAGTTGAAAAGAGGCCAGCTGGAAATCAGTTATAATTATTTTCTAAATAATCCTCATAAAACAAAGTTGTTTCTGGGTTTAGTGAAATTGTAGAAATGCCTAGTGCATTTTGTAGCTTTCAGATTTGTTAAGAAATTATCATTCCAACCCTTCTAGTTTCTTCAAACTAGTTTAGAAGCAAACATTTATCACTCTTGTCCTTACAATTTCTTCAAAAGCTTTGGAATCAATAATATTTGCTTCCATTTATACCTTCCCATTTTTGCGACCAAATATTACATAAGAATTCCGCAATTTTCTTGAGTCTATCAACACTAATGGCAAGCTCTGTTATTTTTAAATTAAAGCTTAAATAAAAATTATTTTTAGAAAATCAATTTGAATTGTGGACTTCAATTTAAAGTCTTTATACAAATAATTGCTAAAACAAAAGAATTCATTAAACTCTTTACACAGATTTTGGAATAATGAATGCATTATTAAAATTATAATTTTTCTTTCTTTAACTCTTTTTTTTTCCAATGAGAATGCCAATTTATTTATTATGATTTAGAGAGACAGTCATTGTGAATATATAAATAAATAAATGGACTTTGTCTCTCAAATTGCCCTCAATATCGGAGAAAAATTGTGAAATAAGAAAGGTAATTATTTGTTTGCAGTCTGTCTCAAAATCAAGGGCCGTTAGAGATAAATCCACATCATGCATCAGTTGCAAACTTTCACCAAACAATCCCCTAATATCTTGAAGAGTAGTCCTCATTGCAAAACACTGCGAAAAATGGCAAACAAGCAGCCATAACAGTTCTGGTCGAAGTAACCAACACAACCCTCATAGAGTCCCTCAAAACCTAACCTACGCCAATTATATTATATGGCATGTTAATCACAGCATCCTTATTAAGCTTAATTGCTCCTGCCTGTGAAGATCCCCACATTCGATCATCAGCCACACCATCATCATGAACTTGATCTACATTATGTGCAAAACCCCGAAATTCAACCACACGCAAACTACACGGCCTTGACCTGCTTTGAGTGCCATTCTGACCAACAAAATTTTTGTTTATGGCTGATATACTTCTTGCACACCATTCTGACCAACAAAAGTTTTGCTGCCTGGCTGAAATACTTATTGCAACCATTGAAATTCATATAGTAGGATTCTGACATTTGATAACAAATTCTCAGTCCCTTCTAGCAACTTACCATGAAATTGAGCATTTTGGTAATTCTAACAACTCTATAGTATCATCGAAAGTATCTCCAAACCTGTAAAGGGAAAAAAAAATGTGAATAAAAAAAATCCCAAAATCAACCCCCTAAATATCTAAAATAACCTTACCGAAGACTATGGAATCCCACATCTCAGCCACTAAAGAGCATTGCAACAAAGTGTGATATGCTGTATCAATACCATCCCCCCATAAAAAACAAGTAGCCTACACATCTATATGTCACCTCAAATTAAAACTAGTAGGAATAATGTTATGCAACACGCGCCATATAAGTAATTTAATCTTCGGAGGAACAGATAAACCCAATAATTTTCGACATCAATACTGTAACAGGGACATCGAACCACTCAAATTTTGAGTAACTCTCAGCCAAATTATAGAAGCCACCTTACATCCGGATTTAACACTGTATTCACCAAAAGGAGAGAAAAGCCATAATAACTTATCCTAGCTAAAACACCAATTGGAAAGGAACCTGCTAAAGTTGTATTCATAGGTCAAAATTCCATTGTCCATTCTCATCAGACAAATCTTAAACCATAAACATATCTCTCCAAAGCTTGGAGTAATAGGTTGAAATGACAGAAGACGAGACTATTAGATTAATTTAAGGTAATTTAAACATACTTGAAGTAATTTTAAAAGTATATAGATTAATGCGAAATTTAAAATACGTATTAAGCATACTTCTTATTATTAAAATAATTTTTTAACAATCTAAAGAGATAATTAAGCTCTTTTAAATTTTGCCAATCTCTACTGATAATATATGTGTATCTTCAATAGTATTGTATGATTTAGGGACCTAATCAATTGTTCTATTTATAGGCATTTCTCTATAAAAAATGCTATCCCATGTTTATAAATATGAGTTAGTTGTTTTACACCTAATGACATTATCTTTGAATAATGAATGATAATGAAGGTTAGTGGAAATGATAAAAGATGTTGACCATAATGTGTTTATACCTAATTTAGATATAACACCTAAAACACTTAACATTCTCTTACTTGGCCAATATATTTCATCATTCCTTATAGTAGGAAACAAAATACATGGATTATGGCGATAGGTCGTTTAAAAATGAGTATTATCTGTCATGTATCACAATGCATTATGTCTCTTAATACTTGCCCATATTACTTAATGAATAAACCATATGTTTATTCTAGGTCCAACTTAATGATATTTCTCAAATGAATGTGTACACAATTAATAATCAAATATGAAAAAATATCATAACTTAAATAGAGTTTCATAACATTTGTCTTATGACAAAAATTACATAAAAGAACCAAGTTCCATATTTTCTACATGATCCTTAAACTTAAATGGTGACATGCCTTTTATCAAGGGACCAGCTATCATCAATTTAGTATTGACGTGTTCAATGACCATTATTTTATATTTAACACATTTCCCTATGGCTAAATACTTAATGTCGATGTGTTTACTTCGTCTACCACTTTTATTAATTTTAGCCACAAAAATTGCAACTGAATTATCACAATATATATTCAATGGCCTAGAAATTGAATCCATAATTCTAAACCAAATATAAAACTCTTCATCCATACACCATGCGAAATTGCCTCAAAACAAGATATGAACTCAGCTTCTATAGTGGAAGTGGCAGTCAAAGTTTGCTTTGCACTCCTCAAAGATATAGCTCCATCGGCTGACATGAAAATGTATCATGATGTTGATTTTTGAAATCAACACAACTAGTAAAGTCTGCATCAGAGTAGCTAATCACCTTCAGATTCTTAATTCGTCTATACATAAGTATGTAGTTCTGTGTCTCTTGAAGGTATCTCATTACCTTTTTTTGCAGTTTTTCAGTAGTCCAGACATGGATTACTTTGATATCTTCATAATATTTTAATAGCAAATGCAATGTCAGGTCTTGTGCAGACTTGAGCATACATCAAGCTTCCGACAATTGAAGCATATGGAATAGTTTTCATTTATTCCCTTTCAAGACCATTTTTTAGGCACTAGTTCAAATTGAACTTGTCATCCTTTACAATAGGAGCTATACTTGGTAAACAATCTTTCATCTAAAATTTCTCCAAAACCTTGTTAATATAGGTTTTTTGAGACAAACCTAAAATATTTCGTAATCTGTCCCTATGTATCTTAATGCCAATGACATAAGAAGCATCATCCATATCTTTTATGTTAAATTTTTAGAAAGAAATTGTTTCACCTCATATAGCAAACCTTTATCATTGGTTGCAAGTAAAATACTATCCATATATAGAATAAGAAAATAAATTTTACTTCCACTAACCTTCTGGTATATACATTGATCCATGATATTTTTACGAAATCAATTGAAGAGATAACATCATGAAATTTTAAATACCATTGACGGGAGGCTTGTTTCAATCTATATATAGACTTTTTTAGCTTGCACGCCAAATGCTCACCATTATTAGAGGAAAATTCTTCTGGTTATTACATGTAAACCCCTTTCTCTAGATCTCCATTGATGAAAGCAATTTGCATATCGATTTGTTGTAACTCTAAGTCAAAATTAATGACTAATGCCATAATAATTCAAAAAGAATCTTTCTTGAATACAGGAGAGAAAGTCTCCTTATAGTCGATCCCTTTTTTTTAGTGAATCATTTAGCAACAAGTCTTGCTTAAAATCTTTCAATGTTGCCCAATGAGTATGTTTTTTTTTAAAGACCCATTTACATCCTATGACTTTTTGTAATATCCAATTCCTATTAGTAGTATTGGCGCCTAGATTTCGGTATAGAGCAAATAAGACACCGTAGGGTTACTCGATTTTAACCCTATTAGAAATATTTTCTTTATAGTGCACGTGAGAGATATTAGATCTAATTTGGTAATTTACACTCGATTGGTACGCCGGACGACCCTGAAATATTTTTGGAATTTTTCTACATTGGCTTGAAAAAGAAAATCCTAATTTACTACATGAATTTCTATTTAAGGGTGATGTTTGGAACAAGCCTTTGTTGAGAAACATAATCCATATATTAGAGAATGGACCAATTAGAAGAAATCTCATGGATTGCCAAGTTGGAAGTTCTAGTTAGTTCTTTGGACTATTCTAACTAGATAGTTACAAATAAACTAATTACATAATTAGTTTTCAACTAATGGTAAATTAGTAATTTAAGTAAGTTGAAGGGCAAAATAGTCAATTGAGGGAGCACTATATATATGTTAGAAGTGTGTAGAAATTTAAAAAGAGATCAAAACCAACACTTAGAGCAAAAAAGAGAGAAATTCGAGCTTCAAGGGGGGGGGGGAGGTGCTGCTACAGTGACTATTCAAGTTTTTTTTCTTCATGATTTTTCATACTTAATCAAGCCAAAATAAGATTACATACCAATCCTTAAGCTCAATTGAAGTCTCAATTAGTGGAAATTTAAGGAAAAGAGGTAAGAAAAGCATTATTATATGAGTTTGATAAGTGTGTTTTCAAGAATGCTTCAGTTGACATTCTTATATGTATTCTTAGCCTAGAGTGAGTTAAATTCTAGTGTGGAGCTTGAAGGAGTCATCAATTTGAAGGAATTGGCAAGGTGAAGATAACCGAGAGCGATAATGGGAGCAGAAATCAGGAGCGAAATTGAGCGTGGAGCAGTTGTGAGTGGAAATCTGCCATTTTTTTTACTTTTCGTTTATTATATTTTTGCATAATGAATATGTATGTTTTATGAGCTTTTAATGCATAAACACGATTTATGATCTTAATATATATTCATAGACATGCTTTTACATGTTCGGTTTAAGAAACAGTTTTAAAATTTCTGCATTTATTTTAAAGGCCATTGGTACCCTCAGATTATAGTGGTGATGATTGTATTAGACTCGGCCGGTATATCCCGTGCACATGGGCAGGTCTTGGGGGTGTGTCACTAACTCCGAAAAGTCGGGATGTCGAGTCATGTGAGTTGCTCTATGTGTATGGGGTATTGTCGCGCTATATGCATGCGATGTAGGATTCCGCTGCATAGCCAGTGAGATGTCTTGAGATGTCACTGTGGGTGCTGCTAGTTGAGGTGCCCGTGACCTACTCACATGTGCGGTGCTAGTTGAGTCGCTGCGTGAGTATAGAGCTTTAGGGTTACCATTGGTACAGTTTAGAAAGAAAATGGCCGAGCGAGGATTTTACTAGTTTTCGATTTACCGATAGCATTTATGCATTTATATGCACACAACAGTTATTATGTTATACAGATTTTGAATATAGTTTTTCAAAGATGTAGATAAAACCCGCTCGGCAAGATTTCAATAGCATATGATGTTAGAAACCGTTTTACAGTTTTACATCAGTTTTAGAAACATGAACTTTAGAATTTGCTATCTATACATGATGTTATATTTTATTGAAATCTTATTGCACTCACTGAGCTCCTTTAGCTTACTCGTTTTGTGTTTTATGTTTTCTAAACCCTTTTCCCAGGTGCAAGTCTTGGTACGCAAGCTGCTGATTCTCCTATTGCCGAGTAGTGGGCCAAATCCAAAGATTATTTTTGTATATGTAAATGTGCTAAGTAGCACCGTTTACTTTATGCATAATAGTTGTAGGCATGTATATTTGGATGTATGTTTTGAACCGAAAAGAAGAGATTTCAATTTTATGATGATCGTTTCTTTTTACTTTTATGATTATGCTTATTTGTGATTCAAATGAATAATTGAGTTGTGTTGAATTTGATTTGGAAAGGACCGGAGGTCCGAATTGGTAGTATTGAGATGTATTGGAAATAGAAGTGAAATTTCTTGCAGGTTTTATATGGATTTTTCGAAAAACAGGGGAAACTCTGTCCTTTTGTTTTTAAAATTAAGATGTCATTTTCATGTATATTACTAGACCTTCTTAGTAGTAACAAGAATTGAAAAAGGGTTTGCCTCGCATAATTTCTCAACTTACCCAGTTAGGTTCGGAGGAACTTTCGTCGGGGTGCCCGACAGGGCCGTTGGGATCTATAGTAGAGGGTCTCGGGTCGGGTCCTGTCACTTTTGTACCATCAGACAACTCAATAAGATCCCAAACTCCATTAGATGCCATAAAATCCATCTCTTCTTTCATTGCATTGAACCATAAATTTGATTCTTTGCAACTCATGACTTGTGAAAACGTTTCTAGATCATTTTTAGCTCTAATATTATAGTCCGATTCTTATAGATATACAACATAATCATTAAGGAATTCCTGATTTTCTTATTCTAGTAGATCTCATTAACATTGTACCAACATTGTTTTGAGGAATATGTTGTTCAACTGGTTGTTCAATAACTTCATGAAATTCTTGAACAACTTGATCTATTTGAAAGCATTTAGTGCTTTATTCTTATTATGAAGCAAATAGAGATACATGTATCGTGAGTAATCATCTATAAAGGATGAAGTATTTCAGACTATGTGAGCCCATGTCAGGACTACAAATATTTGAATCTATGATCTCTATTATGTTTGTACTCCTCTTGGCACTTTTCTTGGACTTGTTAGTCTGCTTTCCTTTAATACAGTCTATTCAACTGTCAAAATTAGTAAAATTAGGTACTAAGTACTCCATCATTTACTAATCTTTTAATTCTTTTAACGGAGATATGTTCCAATCTCTAGTACCATAACATACAGAAATCTTCATTTATAACACATCGTTTAGTACCAATATGAATATGAATAGTATTGTAAGTAATATTATTTTGTAAATTAATGGAGAAAAGACCATCAGAGAATGTACCATTCCTAACACAATTAGATTCATAAATAAACTAAAAGATGTTTGAAAAGTTAAAGGAATAACCCAAAAGTAAAAGTCTTGAAACTGAAATTAAATTCCTAGAAAAATTAGGAATACAGAAAGTTTTTTCCAAATTTAAAATAAAACCACTGCTTAATATTAAACTACATGTTTCAGTAGCTTTCACATGTAAATGCATCTTATTTCTAGAATAGATGCATAGTTCACTGCCCATTGGCTTCTTTAGATTTTGCCTACCTTGAGGTATTTGAAATATGGATTATAGAACCAGAATCAATTCACCATATGTTATATATAACATTAGTCATATTAGATCCATAACAAACAAATAAGATTGAATTACCTTTCTTCTCAAGATATTTCTAAAACTTGAGGCAATTGTTTTTCATGTGTCCCTTCATTTTGCAGAAGAAGCACTTGAATTTCTTTTTATTTCAGTTTGGGGAGGAATTTTATTTTTTCCTTTATTTTTTCCTTTCTATTTGAATTACCCAATTCCATTATCAGCATCCCCTCATCCTGAACACACATGGTCATAATTTCATTAATTGACCATTTATTCTTATGCGTGTTGTAAGATATTTTGAAGGGTCCATATTATTGTGGAAATGTTTTCAATATATAGTGCACAGGAAAAGAATCAGATATCTCAACCTTAAGTGTTTTTAGTTGACCCTTAATGTCCCTTATTTGCATAATGTTCTCACGTACATCTCTTACATTGGTGAGCCTTAAGGATGAAAACTTCATAATTAGAGTGCTGGTAAGTGCCTTAATTGAAGTCTCAAATTGTTCATCAATAGCCTTTAGTAAAGCTCGAACATTTTTATGCTGATTGACTGAACCATGAATACTAACAGAGATCTTAGTCTTTATAAATATTATACTGAGGCGATTAGATCGCTCCCATCGTTCATAAAGAGCAATTTTTTCTCTAGTGCTAGTATTAGTAATAAATGGTTCGTCTTTCCTAATAACATCATCAATATCCATCCACCCTAAATGGAGAAGAATTATCTTATTCTAAATTTTATAATTATTACCCTTTAGTTTAGGAATATTGATAAAGACATATTTGCCATATATTTTCTCATGTTTTTATTTTGATATTTTATTTTTTTATAAGAATAAATGGCTATTTATGTGCATTATTGTTATTTATAGAGACTTGAATAAACAAAATGACCTATTTAAGTCGCAATTCATCTCCACAGTGATAGCCTAGCGCCCCAACACCCTAGCGCTAGACCCTCGCCGCTCTAGCGATATGGCCATTTACACGCAGCGCCCGAGTGAAAGTAACATAGCGCCCTAACAGTAGTGCAATTTTTGACTCGAAAAGAATTGAGGTTTTCAAATTCAAATCAATCCCTATAAAAGTTCATTCATCCCCAACGTTTGAAAAGCATCTAAGAATATCAAGAACACACAACATAAGTTTTAGAGAGCAATTGGAGTTTAATTGAAGCAGCCATATAGGGAGATTTAAGGCGTTCTTTGGCATCAAAAGTTTCTTAGGCAGCGTAATCAAGAGCAATTCGATGTCTATATCGATTTGCTATTGATTGTATCATAATTTTTTATTATTTTTGCCACTGTTCTCTTGTAGTCATGAACTAAATTTTCTTTCTAGGGTTAATACTTGAACTCAATATGTGCACTTAATTATTATATCTTTTTGATATTAAATAAATTAGTTTTTTGTTATTCAAATTACTTGTTCTTAATACTTCAATATATCTGACCAATATATAGTGAGAAATTGGTCAAGCGGAAGGCTACTAATTTCACCTAATTCCATTGGTTGACACTCACGAAGTACAAAGGTCTTTAAATAATGGAATGAAATTGCTCCGTCTATTCGTAGAGGTGACTGCTGGTCGAGAAGTTGAGTTGAAACCCCCCAGATCCAATAACTATTTTTAAAGTTCGATCCAAATCGTCCCATGAATCTTAAGTCCCAATCATTTACAATATTCTGGGGCATACCCCAATACTTTACAATGTGCTTAAGAAACAGGTAAGCTGTCTCTTTGGCCGTACAATAGGTCGGAGCTAGGATGAATGTTGCATACTTAGAGAATCGATCTACCACGATAAGGATAGACTTTTATTCTTCCACCTTAGGCAATCCTGAGATTCAATCCATGAAGACGCTCTTCCAGGGTCTTTGGGGCACTAGTAAGGGTTCTAATAACCCAATAGGTGTATCCTGTTCCACATTGTCTTATTGGTAAATGAGGCATGTCTTGATATAGTAAATCACATTGTCATGCATGCTTGGCCAGCAATATCCCCTTTTAAGCAAGGCCAACGTGCAATGCCAGCTAAGATGGCTAGCTTATAGAGTGTCATGACAATCTCTTATGAGTTCCTTTATCATCCCATCAGTCTTCGGGGCTTTTAACTACTTTTCAAGATGGCTAAGTCAGGTATCAGTGTATTATACCTCATAGAGAATGATCATAATTCAACAAGGTTATCACTGCGTGGTATACCTATTTACATCATACTATCATTTATTAATAGTACTATCCACTTCGTCTCGATCAGCAGTTCCACCTTTCATTTTTCTAGGAACAGCAAACCCACAACGTATTTTTTTCTTTTTAGTCCACTAATTTCATCTCTAAAAGCAGGAAGAAGCTCTTTTGATGTCAAATTCATCTATGAGCATCACTTGAACGAGACAAACTCCCTCGATAAGATAGCATAGCATGGACAAGTCGATTTATAAACCAAGACAAGATTCACCATGAATTGGATCATGCATATGACTTTATTTTGTTAATGTTTGGTTGATAAGACTTACTCAGCGCGATTCTAGTTGAAATATAAGCATTGGTTCCATCCAAGGTCAGTTTAAGGTCACTACGCAGATTATCAACATGATTCATTTCGTCGACATGGTTCCTCAGCATTTGTTACCTACATCAATTCATAGAGATACTATCTTCTTCTTCTTCTTCTTCTCTCTTTTTTGGATAATTGACAAAAGGTGTTATTTACTTTAGTAGTGATAGGTAAGAGGCATGGATTAAACTAATGATAAGTTTTGCTAGAGCCACATGAAGTATCTTGAATAATTTCATAAAGAAACTTAACTGTTAGTGGAACAAGAAAGATATGGATCTATATTCAATACGCAATCAAAGGATTTCCCCTAACGAAGAATTCCCCCTGCTTTATTTTTTATCCGCTCGTGCGTGGTATACTAAAAAAAATAAAGAAAATAAAATAAACCCTCCCTCCCGCTCACTCAGTCCAGTTCAAAAATTCTCTTTGTGATTTTCAAGAAGTGACAAAGAAACAATAGTAAAAAGGAGTGTAGGATTGGTATGGGTCTCGCGCAGGCTGCCATAGCTCCCAACTTATATAGAGAATGAATTGGCCCCTTATGTTGATGATCTACTAGTTGATTGGGTGATTCACCCCATTTAACTAGTGCCGAAATTGGTAAGGAATCTAAAATGACGACACAACACAAAATAAATTGGTAATATTTTGGATAAACTCGAAAGAGAAATCATTATATTTAGATCTAAGTAATTTGATACATGATTGTAGAGTAATATTCAATGTTGCATATGCAAGTTTCAAATTAAGATAGACCTAATTGACATGTATGATCAATAAGACTTAATCTTAATGAATTTTAATTTATTACAAGTACCATAGGAATATAAGTATTTGGTAAATTAAGGTATACTTGCATGACCTTGGAAGAGGCTTGTGAATACATTAGTGTATTGATCAATAACAAGAACTAAAAGAATTAAATATTAGAGGATTAATCATTAGAAAGAATATTGAGGGATAACATTAACCCTAAATTTTCTCTATAGTTCTATCATCTAAATCTCTTTACATTGCATCATTACTTTTATATTCTCTAAATTCATTTTAGATTTTTATTTTTCTGAATAATTACTAGAAAGACCTAAATTTAGTACTTGGTTAAAAAGTAGAAATTATCTTTGTGGGTTCGACATCCAACTCTTTTGTCCCTTTATTACTTGCATATGATAGTGTATACTTCACTCAATTATAAAATATAAAAATATCACATCAAATATCACACTTAATATCAGAGATATTCACACTTTGCATAACTATATAAAAATTAAACAAACATGCTTATAATTAAATATTGAGACTAATAAACATATATTATGTTTTACCAATGTAAATCATGTTATAAAAATTAAACAAACATGCTTATAATTAAATATTGAGACTAACAAACATATATTATGTTTTACCAATGTAAATCATGTTATAAAAATTATAAATCTTATGACATAAAACTTGCTTGTGGGCTAAAGTTCTAATTCAATTAGATTAATTTATCTTTATGATAAAAACTATCAAATTATGTTTCTTTTCTTAATTCTTGTAGGTAAATTAGAAAATAAAATTTGATATTCATCGTAATTAATCATACAAATGTAATAAAAGTTTATGTGGGATAAAATCTACTACACTAAATATGATTAATCATAATTAATGTCATTTTCTATATGTGATCTAAAATATATAATTTTGCATAATTAAGGATGTTGTGGCTATTCTCTAATTAATTAAAATTGTATGGATCACTAGACCTGTAATTTTATTCACAATTGTTCATATAGAATAAATACAAAAATACGAACATCCTTATATGAACATAATTTCAATTTATGTACTACTCAAATTATATGCATAATGAAGCAATAAACTATACATACAAAAATTAACATAATTTAAGCACATAAATATCCAAAATTTTAATTCATAAATTGATCTTTACAAAATGCCAAATTTATGAATTATTCGTACAAAATTTGCATGTATCAATACATAATTAGAATGATGCTTACAAAATTAAATATGAAAGTAATACCCAAAGACACAAAATTGAATAAAATTGAATACATTAGTGTATTGATCAATAACAAGAACTAAAAGAATTAAATATTAGAGGATTAATCATTAGAAAGAATATTGAGGGATAACATTAACCCTAAATTTTCTCTATAGTTCTATCATCTAAATCTCTTTACATTGCATCATTACTTTTATATTCTCTAAATTCATTTTAGATTTTTATTTTTCTGAATAATTACTAGAAAGACCTAAATTTAGTACTTGGTTAAAAAGTAGAAATTATCTTTGTGGGTTCGACATCCAACTCTTTTGTCCCTTTATTACTTGCATATGATAGTGTATACTTCACTCAATTATAAAATATAAAAATATCACATCAAATATCACACTTAATATCAGAGATATTCACACTTTGCATAACTATATAAAAATTAAACAAACATGCTTATAATTAAATATTGAGACTAATAAACATATATTATGTTTTACCAATGTAAATCATGTTATAAAAATTAAACAAACATGCTTATAATTAAATATTGAGACTAACAAACATATATTATGTTTTACCAATGTAAATCATGTTATAAAAATTATAAATCTTATGACATAAAACTTGCTTGTGGGCTAAAGTTCTAATTCAATTAGATTAATTTATCTTTATGATAAAAACTATCAAATTATGTTTCTTTTCTTAATTCTTGTAGGTAAATTAGAAAATAAAATTTGATATTCATCGTAATTAATCATACAAATGTAATAAAAGTTTATGTGGGATAAAATCTACTACACTAAATATGATTAATCATAATTAATGTCATTTTCTATATGTGATCTAAAATATATAATTTTGCATAATTAAGGATGTTGTGGCTATTCTCTAATTAATTAAAATTGTATGGATCACTAGACCTGTAATTTTATTCACAATTGTTCATATAGAATAAATACAAAAATACGAACATCCTTATATGAACATAATTTCAATTTATGTACTACTCAAATTATATGCATAATGAAGCAATAAACTATACATACAAAAATTAACATAATTTAAGCACATAAATATCCAAAATTTTAATTCATAAATTGATCTTTACAAAATGCCAAATTTATGAATTATTCGTACAAAATTTGCATGTATCAATACATAATTAGAATGATGCTTACAAAATTAAATATGAAAGTAATACCCAAAGACACAAAATTGAATAAAATAGGGCGTTATTTACAAATTTTATAAAACTTTATAGTCAAACTGTAATTATACATAAATGTTTAGGGTTTAACTTAAAATACTTAAGTTTATTAGGTCTGTATGTAAAACAATTAAAGTATTATGGCCAAAATATAATTACCAAAATATTTAGGAATGAATTGTTATTAACCAAATCTATAGGGGCATATTAGAAAATACTATAATCTGTAAAGGTTCAATTGTAATTAATACATTCTTAGGATTTAAACTAAAATTACATAATACTTTAGGGGTTTAATTATAAATATCAATAAGTTTTGGGGTTAAAAAATAATTTACACAAGATAGAGGGGCTAACAAAAATGACCAGTCATCTTCAACCTCCAGCCGGGTCTTTTTGACTCGGTTATAGACCTGCGACCCCTATTTGACCCGTTTTAGTATTTTGACCATATCTCCCTCATTTTAGCTCCGATTTTGACGTTTCAAATTGCAAATACTCAAAATTTAATTTTTTAATGATTTATAGTATTATTTTTCTTCTTACAACATCAAAATAATGAGTTTCAATCAAAATAAAATACAGCCATAACTTTTAAAAATTTCAAATTGCATATCATTCAAAGCAAATGCAACTATGTCTCTGATATCAACTATTAGACTAACTTAAGGTGATCTAAACATGCATGAAGCAACTTTAAAAGTATATAGATCAATGCAAAATTAAAAAAAAAAGATTAAATATACCTCTTGCCATTGAAGTCGTTTTTCAACAATATAGAGATATGATTAAGCTCTTCTAAACCTTGCCAATCTCCATTGATGGTATATATGTATCTTGAATAAGATTGGATGATTTAAGGACCTAACCAAGTATTCTATTTATAGGCATTTCTCCATAAAACAATGCCACCCCATATTCATAAATATGGGTTAGTTGTTTTAACCTAATGAGCATTATCTTTGAATAATGAAGGATAATGAAGGTTAGTGAGAATGATAAAAGATATTGGTCATAATGTGTTTATACCTAATATTAGGTATTACGCGTAACACACTTAACAGAGGCAACCAAGAATTTAAAAACCCAAAATTATAGCTCTATTTCTAACCTACCACCAAATCCCACAAGCCAATAAATCACCCACCCTAGAGAAAATAGTGACATGAATTAAAACATCCCAATGAGCATCATGCTGGATAACACACGCGGTTGAGTAAAAATTCTCCACCCTTGTATCGTAACCAAAGTTTGATTGAAATTCCCTTAAGTATTTCAACCCAAGATCTCTATCCACTAATGGTAAATAATGTTGGGAATTGAGTGTGTGACGTACGAATATATATGTAATTTTAAAAAATTACTACACGCAGTAGAAGCATGTTAACAAATACACCAAATTTAACAAATTTAACCACATATATCACATATATACTTAAGTGTAGCTATTACACAACAACTTATACACGATGAATAATTGTGTACATAAAATTAAAATGTAAAGAATACTTACCTAATGAAGGTAACTTTACAAAATCTTCAAATTCTCCAACAATCCAATTGAAGAGCTCACCTTGAAGTGTATTATTGATAATTCTAGTCCATAATGGTTAGTGAGATTATGGAGTTTAAATAGTAGCTTAGTTTTAGAATTTCTAGCAACTTGTATTCAAACTCTTTGAATACAATTATTTGATTCTTAAAATGAAAATGGTAAACATTTACAGACAGCTCTTGTTTAAATGATGGAAACAATTTGCGTAGGATAATTAATTTTACACAAATCTTGTCTAAAAATTATATATCTCTTTCTCTATTTTATTTTATTCATTTTGAGTCATCCTTTAGAGAAGAAGATGAAAAACAAGTTCAACATGTTTTCAACACTTAAAAAGAACAAAACCAAAATTCTCTCTTACCTCTCTCAACCTTAACCGAATTTTTGCCTTAAAAAATGAATCAACCAATTCAATTGTTAACCAAATTTTTTTTTCTTTATTCAACACTTTGATTAAAAAAAAAAAGTGCTCCATCAATTTTATTGTTGGTCTCCCACTCAAGATTAATTTATCAAGCACTAGATTAATGGCAAACTAAATTAATATTTACCTAACAAATATAATTACTTTAATCATATTAGGTAAATAAATGGCCAACATTTAGGCCCCTCTTTATATTAAAATACAATGCCATGATTAATATATATTACAATATTATCTAACAATATAATAATAATATATAATTTAATTATTCAAAATAATTTTGAATAATTACTTTTTACCTTACTAGTTTTTACTACTAAGGTTAAATGGCAAAACTAAGGTAAAATCAAATCATGAATCAAATTGTGCCATTTGTCAACATCTTATTGATTAATAACTCTTGTTAATTAATTCAATGATGTATTTAACAATTAAGTCTTGATAAATGCACATCCCGAGGGATCCTGAAACAATTATTCTATTTTGCTAAAATTTATTGGATCGAATTATTCAATCCAGTTCGCTACCCCAGTGTGCAACGAGTACACTTCATATTGTGAGACTTTCTAGGTCCACACCTAATTTTTCATATAGAGCTCTTCCATATGTCCCTGAATGATGTCCCCCACACACGTTACGGATATTACAAATCAGTGCATTAGACCATGCAAGTTAAGGTTATTGCATATTTGTATAATCCCCCCATCATTTATATCCTGGAAGAGTAGAGATATAGACCATCACCATCAAATCTCTATTTGCTCAACTGTAAATTTATCTATAGATTTATATTTCCTTAACAATATCCACAAATATTTTTGTGATATTGTTTATTCCTTCAGAATATATTTTCTTAGGTTTATGCTTGTAGTCACAAGATTTTCTGAAATACAATTTTGGAGTATCAAGATATACAACCCATTCATATGAGCTAATGGATCACATATCTACGCACACCAAACTCCATGAGCATCGGACCATACCCAGTGACATACGGTGGTCAGACCATGAAAGGTCTCTGACATGTGTGGAACCAAAGTATTGTGGATCACTCACAAGCCCACCCTGGCGCTTTAAGCTCAAAGGACCACAAATACTACTCAACTCGAAAGACCTTCCATTGACGGCTTTATGAGATGTTTATAGGAGGTTTTTGTGAGTCTGTTCAATATTCAGTCCTCACTGAATACCTGTATGTCAATACGAGCTTCCACTAAGCTTATCGTTTGCTAAGACTAACCATTTGGACCATTCAAATATAGACATACACTAATCTATATTAATGGGTTCTGCCGATAGACTTCGCATCGATGAAATTAGATCAAGAACATCAAGTTTGAGAATATACTTGCATAATGACATTTCTTAGCACCATTAACAACTCTTTGCAAATATGTCATTATTAATATATTCTCAGGTCATTGTCCCATTTTAGACAAGGCTCTAACTGTTTAGATTTTGCTAACTCTATTAATCTGCTAACTCTTAGTACTTTTAACTATTAGCATTGCCAACTCTTAGCACTGATCTAAACTTCTTTAGACCATATCTGAACTTCTTCAGATCATACAATGTCTGAAACGTTATAAGCATTTTACCATTTTATTATAAATAATATAAACGATTTTATTAGAAATGAATTAATCTATCATTAAATATTATACATAATGGGATGACACGTAAGCATAAATTCTAACAAATAAGACTTATGCTACTTCAATTAGTACATCTTATCCTTTCCATCATTGTAGCCCCACCAAAATATTTGAATTAATTATGAAAGTATAGAAATGATAGAATTAGAAAGTTTAAAAATGCACATTGAATATATAGGTATGGCTTGGATAACAACTTTCAGTAATATAAAATTTTTTCCCATTAAATAGAACTTACTCTTTCATAATTGTAATCAATGCCAAGCCCTCTCTAAAATATGCTAAAAAACCAAACCTCTATCCATCCTAATGTATGAAGGAAATCTTAAATATCACTCATGCATAACATTATTTGACAAACTAGACTATTGTAGAATTTCATCTCAATCATCCAGAGAAACACATAGATTGAAGGTAATAAAAGATTTCTCAAATTTAACTTTTTTGTCTAGAAATCTTCTTATAATACCTAAAATATATCTAACTTTAGAGCAATATTCTGAAGAGTGACTTTATAAAGACTAGACTATCATCTGAAAAAAAAAAACAGATATGATAACTATGGACTATTATGTGAACATGCAAAACCACATTAATCCCTTTTATGCTTCTGCTCGATAAAGCAAAATGATAAGTCCTCAGCATATAAAAGAAACAACTAAGGGGACAATGGACATCCCTGTCGTAAAATCTTGAGAGCCAAACACTACCAGTTACATTCTATTAACCAAAATGTTGAATTAGACATAGGAGATACAATTATATACAAGTTGATGCCATTGACTACTAAACTCCAAATTCTCCATCATCAGCAAGACAAACGACTACTCTACCCTGTTAGAAGCCTTAATCATGTCAAACTTTAAAGCTAAAAACTCGTTTTACTATTTCTTTTACGTTTTAATGAATGTAACAATTAAAAAGTTGAAATTACATTATTTGTAATCAAACAACTGATCACAAATGCACTATGGGTGGGCGAAATAATATCTGAGAGTATGGGCTTCATCCTATTAGCCATACATGTAGCAACAATCTTATACAACACATTATAAAGGCTAAAATACCTAAAATTTGAAATCTAAGATGAAGATGGGATTTTTGGGATTAAAACAATAGTAGTCTGATTATAGTCTCTTAAAGAATGCCCTTCAAATAAAATTAGACTATATCAACCTTAATTATCTGCCAAAAATGTCGTAAAATACCATTAGGACCTGGAGCCTTGAACGACCTCATTGAGAAAAGAGCTACTCAAATCTTCTCTTCTATAAATTCCACATCTAGCATCATCTATGAATCATATATAGAGCTTATTAATAGCGTCAAAATAATATTATATGTGCGATTATAATTTCATATACCCAAATTATGACCTTTTGAAGTTTAGTTGCGTACGGTATGTTCTTGTTCACGTGATAAAATTAAGGGATTGAACTTGTGTATGTCTAGTATCCTGCTAGAAGTAATTTTCTTAAACTTGTAGAGAATTTGAAATTATGATTTTGTAGATTAGGACAAAGCTAAAATCGACCTACAACGAGCGAGACTTGGAAGAAACCTGGGCTATAAAGATAATAAGCGTCCTGATAAATCTAGATTCTTTGGTGAATAAGTGAGATTCGACAATAGGACTATAGCAATCAACAAGCAAGGATTCGAGATCATGGGTTGCAAATAGAAATAAACTGAGAAAACTGAAAATCTATTTGTATTATGTGTTGAATGATGATGAATACAGTGAAAAATTAAGCTTATATAGGCTATAGAAACCTTATTCAATCCAAATTCTAAAAAAATGTAGAATCTTGATTAAACAAAACTTTTTATAATAATGAATTACTAATTTAACTATAACACTCAACTAGGCCTAGATTAAAGTATAAAAATATAAATGGACCCATTATATAACTTTTTAGGCCGGCATCAACAATGCCCCCTGCAAGCAGATTAAAAGATTATTTTTGCTAAGGCTTGCACCCTAACAAAGCTAGTTATACTCACTACTTCTAAAAGATCGGCTTTATTATACTTTTTATGACTAAAGCTTGGAAATATCACCTTATAAAAATTTTAGGATGTTAAGATCACCTTCAGTGTGTCTTGGTTAATTGCTCGGCTTTGATTAATGACCCTTGAAGCTATAAAAATTGACTTCCTTTCTCCCTTGGAATTGGATTCCTTTGTTAACCATCTCTAGATATTTTTCATGCTGAATTAGCTTGATGTTTAAAAAGTATTTCAAGGCTTTCTTCAAGCTCTTTGTATAATTTTCAAGTATTTCAAGGTAAATTTTCTTAATCTTTTTACCCTTTGATCTTTCTTTTTTATTTTCATCCTTGAATTCTTGTTTATCCCTAATTTTGATCTTTCATTGTTAACTCTTGAATATAGTTTAAGAAAAATGGCATCCAAATCAGATTCTTTAGCTGCTGCTCGGTCAAAGAAGTCCAAGTTAATTGAAGCTATTGAGACATCTATCAGGTACTATTTTTTAAGGCCAATTCCTTCCAATATATTCTATGGCCTTATAATTCTTCAATTATCCTTGATTACTTTAATTTCTTCCTAGCCCACAGAAATGATCCTATGAGGTATAGTTAGTCTCATAATATGTTTACTTGGCCAACCTCTAAGTTGATTAGGTCATGGCCAAAGTCGATTTCTGAATTCATAGGATGGTTAAACCGTCTTGAACCTTATTTTGGTTCTATTTGGAAGTCAACTAGGGTTTATGACTTAATCCAACTATCTAGATATTAGATTCCTTTCTATAAAGGTATTGTATTGGCTTAACTTATTTTCTAGTCTAGTGCCAGTAACATTTTTGCTTTAAGTTTGGTTATATGACCCCTATATTATATAACTTAGCCATTTTTTAAATTTGCCCATTTATGGAGTAGAGGTGAATGCTGAGATATCTGTAGGAGATGTGAAATTAGACACTAGTTGATCTGAACTTAGTTTTGATAAATTCATGATTAAATTTAGGAGTCAATTGGCTACTTCTTATAAGGTAGAACATGTAGCTTTTTTTTGTATTGGTTGTACAAGTATGGCCTGTGTCATCCTTCTTAGAAAATTATAAGGGAGTATCTTAAAGTTGTAGTCGCCCAAACAGATGACTTAGAATTAGCTTTATGACCTTTTGTTGCCCTCCTATTTATATAGAGCTTCTTCTAAAACCTTGCCTTCCAAGGGCCAAACATCCTCCATAATGTAGGTGGTCTTTTTTGGGTCTTGTATTTTTAGGTGTTGGCCAATTTTCCAAATTTTTTCAAGGTCACTTCTCAGCCACTATTTGGTCGGCTTTCTTACTATGCCCCTTATCTTATTTAATGGTAGTTAGAGTAGGATCACTTTGAAGACTTGTTTTTCCTTCTTTTATAACACTCATTCCTTAAATGACCAATCTTTTTGTCGGCTTAGGCCTCCACTCTTTGATCCTAATTGGACATGATAGTCCTATCAGGGCCACCCTCCAAACACTCATTAGGCTTACTCAGATGCTAATTAGCATCGTTCATGGGTTAACTATTTCACAACTAGGGATCTCTACCATAGGGCTGTTATTATGTCGGCTAATAACAATAAGTGTAGGATGGAGACTTAACATCCTTAAATGGGTAAGTCACTAATTGGATTTGTTCGAGCCATCCATCACCAAATCCATTTTTGGCTAATAAAAAATTTATGTATAGGGTCATCTTTAAACACGTTTCTTTTGTTAAAGAAACCTTTCAAGTGTCTACCTAACTAAAAATATTCCTTCAATTAATTGACCTTCAGTTAGCCTTGGTCGGCTAGACACTTTTAACCTGTATTAGGAGCATAATGGTCAGCCTTCATTTCATATTACATTTAGCAATACACTTTAACTTCTTAACTCTGCTGCAGAAGAGACTAGTCTTGGTGCTGCTGTGTAGGTTGACAAAAAAAATCAAGGGGTAAGTTCATTCAAATAAATTTAGATTTCGACCATTTTTATGCTTTTAAGTATAATTACAATAGGTTAAAAGAAATGATAATCCTGTGGCATCAAAGAAAGAAAGAACTACATTTGAAACATAGATAGTTGGCCATTGAATGTTGAACCCAATGAGTTTGATCTGGTAGCCCTTGGTTAGGGGAGGTATTCTTTGAGCGACTATTTGTTGATTCTAAACCCTCAGTTCCATCGGCTGAATTAAACATTACTGGAGATATCCCTTGCATCTAAAAGAATCGGCCAACATGGACCAGCTATTATTTAGATAATTATAATAAACCCATTTTTATCTTGAGTCGGACAAGATCATTGGTGATATAAACTGACAAAGTATTAATTATATTTTATATTGCTTAACTTGTCGGCTTTTTAATTTTAATTGTTTGTTGACTTATTACAGAGGCTATACCTACTCAGCTTGATGCATTTGCTGTATGATCAAGGTAATAATATATACTGGCTTTCTATTTTCCTTTTTCAATACCATAGAGATCAACTACTAATGCTTTCGTTCTTCAAAAAATGACGAAAAAGCCACCAAATATAAAGATCATCTATTCCAAGACGATGGAGGACAAGGGATCGACTGTTTCTCTGCAGTCTAAGACACCTACCCTAACACCTAGTAAATCTCTTCAACCCCGTATCGAAGTCAGAGATGACATTGATGAGGAGATTGAAATCTCTGGAGAGCATGTTAGGGAATTGTCTAGGGCCTCTCTTATTCGACTAGCAAAAGCTATCAAGCCTGCTATCAAGTTGACTTTACAGCTTAAAGGTGCGACTTCTGCTGTTGACATCCTGTCTTTAGTACTATAAGAGTCTTCTAATGAAAGCGAGGACTTGGATCTTGACCATCCTTAAGAAAAATTGGCTTCTCCCAGTTCAACTGTTTAGTCTCATGTTTAGGAGGTGATCCAGGAACTGAAAAGCTTGAAGTCTCAGATGCTTAAGCTACTCCTAGACGATTGCTCAGTCTCGAATGTAAATAAGAAATTGAAATTTCTATCTGACAACGTCACTGGCGATTCTATGTTAGTCTGCCTTAAGAACATGGTTGAAGAATTCGCCGCTGTATTTATAAGTTTGGTCGAGAAAAAGTAGTCAACCATTCATACTATTAAGAAGCCGATAAGGAAGCCATGGAAAATGAGAAATTAGATTGCCTTGAGACTGAATGGATGTCCAAGGTTAGAGAGCTGGGATAGTAGAATAAGAGCACCAAGTAGAGGATCGAGGCTTTGGAGGCTGAGCTAGTAAGGCTTCGATCGGCCGAGGCTAAGCAGACTTAGAGTTCCCAAACTTTAGGTCAGTTTATCATAGACAATTGCCCTAAGAAGACAGCCTTGAGGAAATCACTAAAACTGAAGAACAAAAATGTTCCTACGGCCAAGCTAGAAACAAAAGCCATAGTTTCCTCGGTGGCCGATTTTTTTTCCTATCTTGACCACTTATAAAAAGAGCCTTGAACTTTTTTTTAATAAATGAAAGTTTTCTTTTTTAATATTTTTTAAATATTATTTTATCTTGTTCATCAACTTTGCTTATTAATTTGCAATTACTAATTAATCAAAGTACTAGTACTTGAAGCTGAAATAATCAGCTATTTATTGATAAAGGCTAATGATACAATTTTAATTAGCTTTTAACCAACCTTTAACCAATCTATCGAAAGGTATTAATAAAAATAATCGACTTTCATACAACTGACATATCTAAAGGTACTAATAATAGTCATCTTCTCACATAACTTGACCGACTTTTCAAAAAGGTTTGACATATTATTTTATCAATTTCTTCCTAAGTATTCGATTGGTAAGAGATTAGATATTTGTCATTGATTACCTTTAAATACCTAATTCCTTCTAGATCACTCAGTAAATATGCCCCCTTACCAATTATTTTGGCGATCTTAAACGGTCTTTCCCAATTAGGACTAAATTTCTCTAAGTCTTGTTCTTTAAGTCTATTGGTAGGACGGCTTTCCATACCAAATCATTGATCTTGAAGGACTTGAGCTTAATCTTTTTGTTTTAAGATCTTTCTATTCTCATCTTCTGTACTTTATGTTAATTTAAAGCTTCAAGACTATCTTGGTCTAGTCTATCCATCTTTTTTGCCATAGCATTTTGATCTTACTCAGTGTTCAGTTCTTCTTGAAAAAGACTCATTGTGGAATCGACAATAAGTTCCACTAGAACCATGGCTTCATGACCATAGACCAACTGATAAGAAGATGCTCTTATACTTATTTTTAGATTGATTTTTTTGCCTAAAAAACTTCTTGCAGCTTCTCATGCCAAGCTCTAGGATTGTTTTTGATTGTCTTTTTCAGATCAAGAATGATTAATTTATTGGTTGATTCAACTTGTCCATTTGATTGGGTGTAATAAGGGGTGTTATGGATTACCGTGATGTCGAATCCTTTACAAAATTGACCATCTCTTTTCTTGTGAAGATCATCCCTTGATCAGTTGTGATAGACTATAGAAGACCATGCTTGTATATAATATTCTCCTTGATGAACTTGATGATTGACTATTGAGTAACCATTTTTAATGGGATAGCTTTCACCCATTTGGTGAAATACTCGGTTGCCACTAGAATGAGCACGTGTTATTTTGTAGATAGTGGATATATTTTACCAATTATGTTAATCGCCCATCCTCTAAACAGCCATAGCCTTATAACTATGTATATTTTTTTCTGCTGGAATGATTTGGATTATGCCATGTTTTGGCATTTTTTTATAACTTTTGGCATAGTGGTAGTAGTTTTGTTCTATGATCAACCACCAGAATCAGTTCTTTAATATCACTTTCTTTATTCATTGACTATTTAGATGATCCCATGCTAACCTTTTTTGTTATTCAACTATGACTAACATGTTTTCGTTTGAGCCGATGCATTTTAATAATTCTCCCAAGGATCCTCTTTTGAATAATTCTCTTAGTAAGAAAGCAAATTTTTGTTCCATGAATTTTACTTGTTGATCGGTATTATCATCAGGATATTTCATATATTTGATTAACTCTTTCCTCTAATATATGTTTAAGCCAATTTACAAGATCGACCATAACTGTTCTGGTACTTTATTACTAAACAAGCATGAGTGGGACTGATGGATCAAAGTTATTTCTTCTATTGCCTTTTTGAAGCCTAATGCCCTTTGAGTTAAATCACTGGCCTCTAAATTATTCATTCTTGTTGAATATTCGACTAGGGTAGACTAGAACCCTTGGAAGAGATGCCGAGCTTTGTTACAATATAGAATTAGTAGGTCACCTTCACAGCTGTATTCACCCATAACTTGTTTAATTATGAGTAATGAATCATCTCTCACTTCAATATATTTTATCTCTATTTTTGCAAGTATTTTGAGATCGATAATGAGAGCTTCAAATTCGACCTAATTGTTGGTGCATGTAAAATCTAACATAAAATGCATTTTCATCTTTAAAGAATTTGGGGAAACCAAGATGATGCCTGCTCCAGCTACTTTGATTGTTTTTTTACCTATTGAAACATAATTGCTTATTCTTGTCATTTACATGATCGATTTCTAAATTGGCTAAGACTTGATTACCTTGACCCTTAATTGCTTTCTAGGAAATGTATTTAAGGTTGAACTTTGATAGCCTGATCGCCCACTTCCTAAGTCAGGTTTTGAAAGATGGATTTGATAAAAGATACTTTATGATATCTGTCTAGCTTACCACATGCACAGTTGTTGACAATAAGTAGTACCTGAGCTTTGTGCATGAGAAATAGAGGGCTAAACACAACTTTTCAATCACTTTGTACCTTGTCTCAACATCATTTAGGGCTCGGCCAAGATAGTAGATGGCTTTTTTCACACTGTGGCATTCCTATGCTAAAATACTACAAATCGATTCTTCAGTTGCTGAGATATAGAGAATCAATGGCAGACCATATAGTAACTGCTTATCCATAACTAGTAAGAATAAATATTTATATATATATATATATTGTATTCATATTTTATTTATATATTGGTGATACTTGGTTTATGTAGTGTTATGAGTATTTTTTGCATAGATTAAGGACCTATTATTAGTATTGGATTTATTTGCAAGACTTTAGATTTATTTTAGGGATAAAATTATAATACTTTGAAAGTTTTGGAGGCTAATTTATAAATACTAGAAATTAGACTCTTAGTATAAAAATACACATTTTGTAACATTAATTCACTCATTTTGGTTTAGCCACCCTTTTTAGAGAGAGAAGGAGAGAGGAGAAAGGGGAGAGAAAGAAAAGAAGAAGAAAAAAAAAAGATTTAAAATTTTAAACTTTAAGAGGTATATCATAACTTTTTCTCAGTTTATTAGTATTAATTAAGTTAGTTTATTTAAGTTTTAATTTTTAAAAATATGTAAAATTGGAGATTTGATGTGGATTTTGTGAGATATGTTGAGAATTGATGATGATTATATGGATAACTTAATGAATCATGATGGATTTGCAAAATTTCTATTTAAAAGTATCTTGATCTGAGAATTGTACAAATTTTTGTATTTTAATTCTGATTTTTATTTTTTAACATATGAAACTATATATATTTAGGATCATTTGAGGCTTTGAATCAATTGAAAAATCTAAAAATTAAATTTTTAGTGAATTTACCAAAATGACTCTGAAATTCTAGAAATTTTTTATATTAACAATATGCTCAAGTGATGAACAAATTTTGACCTACCAAATGACCTTAAAAAGTTATGAATTTCTAGAATATGATAATGTTACATGTCTAATATGACATATTCAAAATTTAGAATTTGGATCAATAAATTCAAATTGTTATGATATTTTAAATTGTATCAACTCACTGTACTATTTGATCAATAACTTTTTTAAGCTGTGGAATAAAATAGTTTTAAAATATTTTTGGCATGAATTTTAAAGTAAAACATTTATTACGAATTGAGATATGTGTCAAAAGTAATTCAGTAATATTTTATAATTTTTAAATTGGTAAATGATTTTATAAAATTAGGAGACCTAATGCTATCCAATAAATATCTTGATCCTGTCAAGATAACTGTTTAGATTTGATGGTGTTTATGAAATAGATTGTGCAGAAATTATGATATAATATCCATATATGAGAAGGATATATGAGTCATGAATAACATATTCTGATTTTAGAGTAATTGGACATCATTTGATGTATAAGAAAATTTTGTTAAGTATAAGTGGTCAAAATAATAGGTTTTGAGAAACCAAGTCATTAGACCAATTTGATGTGATAAGTGTAATATGTGTAATTTTGTATGAACGGTGATGCTTATGAAAGGATTAATCTCCCTTAATAGGTTAAGGAGAATTAAACATTGTATTCGAAAGTTTTGAGAGGTAAGTATACTAGACTTTTACTGAAATCACAGTAAACATAGTAATTGTTTATGTATGATTTTGTAAATGTACTTTGAGATATATTTATATTATGCCAAAGTATATTTTGATATAAAATGTGAAAGGCATATATGTTTATGAATGTGGATATTAACATTGAGTATGGACATATATGATATTTATATATTTATGAAAGTGAGCTTTTCAAAATCAAATGTATTTAACAAAGCAAGCTTTTGAAGTAGAATATGTCTATAAGAAATATTTTGCATTTTGAGGATTGAACTAACTATTTACTTAATAGTCACTTTATGTGATTTGTGGAGCCTTCATGTGTGGTCTTTCCTCTAGGATTAGTATGTGTCATGTGTTTTGTATATAGGAAAGATCCTATGGGTACCTAAAGTAAAAGTAAGTCATCACATTCGTGTGGTGACATATTAGTGCATGTGAGAGGACTCACTAGTGATCAGGGTGAGGGTTCGGCTCTTACCTTTGGACATGAGCATTATATATATGTATATTAAACCTCACTTGTGTCATTTCTCTCATATGGTATGTCACCGACGGGTGGCATTTGGCTCATTATGTGATATGTGGTATGGAAGTCCTACTAAGTAGTAGTTGGGTAATAATATCCCTATTATAGGTTTTGAAAGAATATGTAAGAGCTTACCAGATATGTGGTTTGATAATCTTATGATTTTAATTTATCATGACATATCATACACATGCATTCTATATATATATGTATATGTATTTTGGTATATAAAAAACTAGTATGCTTACTGAGTTTTATACTCATTATAGTTTATTGTGATTTTAGGTAAATAAGGTACATGTGTGCTTAGCAGATTTGACAAGGTTTCTACTTTCCCTTAGGTTCCATAAGTTATTAGGTTGCTAAGTGTTTAATTGGTGGACATGTAGTTTGAAATATTTGATTTATCCTTTTTAAATAAGTACTTATGATTTTATTAAGTGTGATTGTATTTGGTTTATGTTTCACCAAGTATGTTCATAGTTTAATTTTATGATGATCTCACTAGTAACTTACTAAGGACTCTTATATGAAAATTTAAGTGAAATTTATACAATACTATTTATGAGTATACATCATTGAATGAGTGTAAGTCATGTCGCGTGTCAGATCTTTCTAGATCTCAAGAGTGATAGACCAGCTTTCGGCGGCACCATAACTAGTGAACTTATGAAATACTTCTTAATCTTGTTGAAGACCTATTTGTGGTGCTTCGTCCATTTAAAAATTTTCTCGTCTTTCAATTTTAGTAAGGATGACCAAGAATAAAGCCTACTGATCAAGTTTGAAATAAATCGCCTTAAAACTTTATTTTGCCAATTAGCTGTTACAATTCTTTCTTAGTTCTTCGTGCCAGTGATTTTATTATCACCTTTGCTTTATTTTAGTTTACTTCCACCCCTGTTGGTGTAGCAAGAATTAGAGAAAGTTGTCAACCAAAACTCCAAATATGCACTTTAGTGAGTTCATTTTTAGTTGATGAAACTCCATTCTTTAAAATATGGCGTTCATTGCAGTTTGTCTTGACAACGATATCATTAATATATTGTTAGGGTTGTACCTACGTCCCATCCCAGTTTTGTATAAATATTTGATATCTATATAGAGTATTTTTGTTATATCGCTAATTTCCTTTTAATTATATTGTTTATTGCTTGTTACACTACAGACTTTGTTATATCTGAAGGAGTTTGGATACGGTCTAAAGGAGTTTAGACTGGTGCTAAGAGTTAGCAAATATTCAAAGAGTTGAAACATTGTCTGTAACTGGACAAAGACCTCAGAATATGCTAACAATAATATAATTACAACAGTTGTAATAGGTTACTAGGATATGTCATTATGCAAGCATGTTCTCAAATACATAGTTCTTGATCTATTTCGACTAACACAAGTCTGTTAGTAGATCCTATTAATTTATATAGATCAGTATATGTCTATATCTGAAGGGTACAGTTGGTTGTTCCTAGCTGAGCAGAATCTTAGAGATTGTATAGGCATACAGGTATTCAGTTAGAACTGAGTACTGAACAGACTCATGAGGACCCCAATAAACATCCTATATTACCGTCAATAGAAGGTCATCTCGAATTGAGTAGTATACGTGGTCCTCTGACCTGAGCACCACAGTGGGCTTGTGAGTGATCTACCATGCTTTGGTTCCACGCATGTCAGAGTCCTTTTATGGTCTGACCGCTGGGTATGGTTCGATGCCCATGGAGTTTGGTGTGTGCAGATATAGGATCCATCAGGTCTCATAGGGAGTGATATATCTAAATGCTCCAAGATAGTATCTCAGAAAAGTCTTATGGCCGTAAGCAGTTAACCCAGAAAGGTGTTTCCATAGGTTAAACAATATGGCAAAGAGTTTTTCTTATATTATTCAATTAAGATACTATTCTGGAGATATGTTATGGATGAACATATGGGGATTTGATGGTGTGGATCTATGTCCCCGTACATCCAAGATATATATGTTAGAAGGACTATACGTATGCGTTGTAACCTCAACTTGTATGGTTCAATGCGTCAATTTGTATATTCGAGACGTGTGCGTGGGGTATGGCTCACGGACTTATGAAATAGTTTTATTTGACGAATCGGGCGTGGACCTAGGGAGTCCCGCGATATAGAGTGTACTCGTTATGCACTGAGGCAGAGTACTGGATTAAATTGTTTAATTCGATAATATTCAACGTAACCGCAGAAATGCGTGTGTATCAGTATTTAAGTGTTAAATACAATAATTAGTCAATAATTATTATTTACTAATTGTAAAGTGACATGTGATGCATTGTGGACCCTCGGTTGAGTTTATCCAAGTGTGAGATTTAGTGGGACCCGCTAAGGGGTATACTTGGTAACTATTTATGAGGGCTAAAATGATCATTTCACACTTTGATTATTAAAATGTTAAATAATTAAATATCTCTAATAAAACATATTATAATATAATATTTTATTTATAATAATATAATATAGATAATGCATGTAGTTGTCATGCATTATATATACAATATTATTATTTTCTTTGTTTATTTTTTAATTTTGCCAACAAAGCTTATTTTATATATATTATATTGTGATAATATTATTTTAATGTTAAGATATATATATATATGTGTGTGTGTGTGTGAATTGAAATGGAAATGTAAGAGAGAATTGAAAATTGTTTCAATTGAAACAATAAGGAAAAGAAATAAAGGGAAGTTTTCTTTACCATTTCCATTTCATTTTGCTCCGTGAGAGACAAGAACAATAGTTTTTGAACCGGCCATTTGGATTAAGTGTTAATCATACGTTGGATACATAAGCTGCTGTTCTGAATTATCAAGCTCACAAAAGTTGATAACTAGAACTGATAACGAGAACACCTCCAGGCGGACTCCAGGATAAAACGTGTAAAACGTTACACATATTAGTAATTTCTCAATTTTATCATTTATATATTAATTTGAGTAATATATGATTAGAGTGTTAATTTTATGTTTTTATATTCTGCTATGTTAAAATAAGTATTAGATGCGTATTTTTCAATTAACACGCTACCACATGCATACACCTGAACACAGTAGATTCTCAACAAATTGTGGTACCAAAGCTAGTTCTGTGTTATTTGGGTATTGTTTGAGTGGATGAAATAAAAAGACCCAGTGTAAAATGACGCGTTTAAAATGTTGAAACGGGTATGTGAAAGGGGTATACTAGGAGTTGCAGCCCTGGTAGTCATCGCCGTGGCGTTGGAACTGTTCATTTGAACAGTAGCTAATGAACAGTAATTTATTACTGTTCACATGATACAATATTTTTAAACAGTGCTTCAAAATTAATTTTGCATGTGTAGGGTTTATGAGATATAGTGATAAGAGTTATCGGTCTGCATTATAAACCGGGATCAAGTTTCTGTATTAAGAGTTACAATGGGAACCCTACTGATAAGGGTTAATTGTGTTGATATAGAAATATTTTTTAATTAAGAATTACCTTCTCATGAGATGAGGATCTATTAACCTACAAAAATCTCTCTTAATCAGATTAAATTATATAATATTATGAGATAATATTATATTTTGATCCGTCTTGTCAATACAGTGTTAGACGAGCCATGTTGGCCTTTTTCCAATATTGCTATAGCGTGAGAGACCTGGTTGGTTGGGTTTGGACTATACTGGTTAAACATGAGATGAGGCAAATATATGCAAACGTATTGCCTAATATTGCTATAACGTGAGGGTAGTATCAGTAACATATATTTGATAATTGACAAGTTAATCTGGAATATACTTATCCAATATTGCTACAGCGTGAGGATAAAGTGTATGCAGGATCAAGAAGTAAGGGTTGCATAAGATGCAATTGGCAAATGTTGTCTACTTGTTAAGTTTACAAAGGCCAATATTGCTACAGTGTGAGGCTAGAGTAAATTCCAATGGGACCTGCTTCCCACTGTATAGTTTAAATGAGTTTAAATTATCGTATTCTCGTTTGAGAGATTATCGGGATTATATAAAGCAGTGGGAGGGCGTTTTAAATTGAAAAATGTATAATTGTTATATCTATGATTTAAAATGTTGTATTAGTGATTTAACAAATTTCGATTACATCTCCTATTTATTTTGTTTATGCTAGATTTGATCTGATCGCCTCTACAAATCCTTTAGTGTGCATACTGGATGCATATCAGCTTAAAAGCACTGAGAATTACTCAGATTGGCTCATAAATCTCAGAATTGTTCTAGAATCTGAGAGGCTAGGATATGTTATAGATCAAAGGATGCCCCAATGTGTTTTTGATGATGCCTCCCCTGAAGAAAATGAGACATATCAAAAATGGTTGGATGACGATTTAAAAGTTAAATTATACATCCTTGCCTCAATGTCTACAGAGTTACAATGAGAGAATGTCCGTATGGGCAGCTAGTTGTATAATGTTGCACTTGAAGGAGTTCTTTGGCGATCGGCCTCAGGTCGAGATGTATAGGGTCGTTAAGGTGCTCTTTCAAGCTAAAATCAGCGAGGGCAGTCCTGCTAGTCTCCATATACTCAAGATGATTGGGTACATTAAGAAATTGGAGACTATGGACATTTCTCTGAATAATAACTTGGGGAATAATTTGATTCTCCAATTACTGCTAGGGTCATTTGCTCAGTTTGTTATGAATTTTAATATGCAAGCTTTGACCCCAAGATATGCTAAGCTTCATAATTTGTTGAAGACAGCAAAAGAAGATATACGCAAAGGGGGCTCAGCCCTCTTGGTCCAAGGTGCCTCATCTTCTACCCCAAGAGCTTTTGAAAAGTCCAAAGGGAAAAAGAAGACAGTGAAGAAGCCACCCCATATGGTTCCTTAGAGATAACAAATATCCAAGCCTCGTGAGAAGAAAGCCAAAGAAAAGTGTTTCTTTTACGGCGAGGATGGGTACTGGAAGCGCAACTGCCCGAGGTACCTTGCCACTCTGAAGAAGACTCCTTCAAATATGTGCTTGACTATTATTGATATTTCTTTAGCATTTGATGCTTGTACTGGATGGGTATTAGATACCGTATGCTCTTCTCACATTTGCAATGTGTTACAGGGACTAAGGGAAGTTAGGATGCTAAAGCTAGGAGAAGTGATGCTCAGGGCGGGAAATAAAGAGTTCCTGCAGGTCCAAACTGTTGGACATTTTGATTTGCTTCTCCTTTGTAATAGAACAATTATTTTGTATAATTGTTATTATGTACCTAATATTATCACACAGATTGTATCTCTTCCTATGCTTGACAGTGAAGGTTATCATGTAAATATGCAGAATCGTTCTTTGTATTTATATGATATGCATGATGTTTTGTTAGTTGAGTGTTAGTTAGTGAATGGGTATTATGTATTGGATATAGTGAGAAACATCATGTAACAAATGTGTAAGATCGAAAATTTTAAATGAAACCAAAATGTGGCATATGAGATTAGGCCATATAAGTGTGAGACTCCAATCTCATCTGGTTAAAAATGGTCAAATACTTGATTTGGCCATAGAGCCTTATCCAGTTTGTGAATCTTATATTCAAGGAAAGATGACGAAATCTCCATTTACCAGTGTTGGGCACCTTGCCGCTGATTTATTAGAACTGATACATAGTGATGTATGCGGTCTAATGAATCACACTGTAATGGGTGGGTTTTGATACTTTGTAACCTTTATCAATGATTGGTCACGATATGGTTACGTGTTTCTGTTGAAACACAAGTCAGAAACCTTTGAAAAGTTCAAAGAATTCTAACTTGAAGTAAAGAAACAAACTAGCATATACATTAAGTGCCTCTGATCAGATCGAGGCGGTGAGTACATGGGCAGTGAGTTTTAGACTATTTATAGGAGAATAGAATTCTCGCTCAATATAGTTCTCCAGGTACTCTGCAACACAATGGTGCTTCGGAGAGAAGGAATTGAACTTTATTGGATATGGTCCGATCGATGATGAGCTTTACTGTTCTTCCAGAATACTTATGGGTCATGCTCTCCACACTGCTGCTCATATCTTGAATAAAGTTCCATCTAAAGCTGTTCCTACCACTCCACATAAGTTGATGAAGAGTAGGAAGTCGAGTCTTAAGTATCTTTAGATTTAGGGTTGTCTTGCTTACATAAGAGCTATGCAATAGGATAAACTTGCACCCAGGGGGTATAAGTATAGGTTCATTGGGTATCCAAAGAATTCTATGGGATACCAATTCTATGATCCAGAGGAACAAAATGTGTTCATTACTCAGAATGCCACTTTCTTTAAAAAATAGTTTCTAGAGGATCATAGGGATTGTAGAAAGATTGTACTTAATGAAGTCAATCTGGAACTTAATGAGCTACAGATGGATCCTCAAATTCAAGAGAGTAGTGTACCTTTAACTTACCCTCCACATAGGGCTGAAAGGATGTTCAGGCCACTTCTTAGGTATGGTCAGATGCCTGAAGGTGCACTTGGGATTTTCTTGATAGAAGAAAACGATCCTTTGACTTACAGGGAGGTGATGTTATACATCAACTCAGGTAAATGGCAAGAAGCCATGGAATTCAAAATTGACTCTATGCATCAAAATCAAGTCTGGGACTTGGTTTTGCTTCCTGAAGAAATTGTTCCTATCGGTTGTAAATGGATTTACAAACGGAAGCGAGGGCCTGATGGTTATTCTCAGTAATCTGGGATCGATTATGAGGAGACCTTTGCACCAATTGCGATGCTTAAGTCAATCAGGATTTTGTTGGCAGTTGCTGCATACTATGACTTTGAGATTTGGCAGATGGATGTAAAAACGGCGTTCTTGAATGGATACCTCGAAGAGGAGATCTTCATGGAATAGCCTAAAGATTTTACATTCAGCCAAACTTCTGGTCTGGTATGTAGGCTGAAGAAGTCCATTTATAGACTTAAGCAAGCCTTTCGAAGCTGAAATCATCGTTTTGATGAGGTAATCAGAAAGTTTAGTTTCATAAAAAATGAGGAAGAAACTTGTGTGTATAATAGGGTCAGTGGGAGTGTGATTGTCTTCTTAATTCTTTATGTTGATGACATACTGATCATTGGGAATGATATTGGTATATTGCAATCAACGAAAAGCTATATGAGTAAGAATTTCTCTATGAAAGACTTGAGAGAAGCTTCCTATATAATGGGTATAAAGCTCTATAGAGATAGAGCTAAGAAGCTAATTGGACTCTCTCAGTCATCGTACATTGATAGCGTCTTAGAAAGGTACAGTTTTACTAATTGTAAGATAGTAAATGTACCTTTTAGACATGGTGTTTATCTTTCTAGGAGAATGTCTCCTCAGACAGAAGATGAAAGAGTTAGAATGTCTAACATACCATATGCATTAGCTGTTAGCAATATGATGTATGCTATTTGATATCTATACAAAGTATTTTTGTTATATCGCTAATTACCTTTTAATTATATGATTTATTACTTGTTACACTACAGACTTTGTTATATTTAAAGGAGTTCGGATACAATCTAAAGGAGTTTAGACTGGTGCTAAAAGTTAGCAAATATTTCAAGAGTTAGAACATTGTCTGTAACGGGACAAAGACCTCAGAATATGCTAATAATGATATAGTTACAAGAGTTGCAATAGGTTGCTAGGATATGTCATTATGCAAGCATGTTCTCAAATACATAGTTCCTGATCTATTTTCACTAACGCAGGTCTGTTAGTAGATCCTATTAATTTATATAGATTAGTATATGTCTATATTTGTAGGGTACAGTTGGTTGTTCCTAACTGACCAGGATTTTAAAGATTGTATAGGCATATAGGTATTCAGTTAGGACTGAGTACTGAACAGACTCATGAAGAACTCAATAAACATCCTATGTTGCCGTCAATGGATGGTCCTTTCGAGTTGAGTAGTATACATGGTCCTCTGACCTGAGTACCACAGTGGGCTTGTGAGTGATCTACCATGCTTTAGTTCTATGCATGTTAGAGACCTTTTATAGTCTGACCGTTGGGTGTCGCTGGGTATGGTCCAATGCTCATAGAGTCCGGTGTGTGTAGATATGGGATCCAACAACTCTTATAGGGAGTGATATATCTAAATGCTCCAAGATAGTATCTCAGAAAAGTCTTATAACCGTAAATAGTTAACGCAGAAAGGTGTTTCCATAGGTTAAATAATATGGCAAAGAGTTTTGCTTATATTGTTCAATTGAGATACTATTCTAGAGATAGGTTATGGATGAGCATATGGGGATTTGACGGTGTGGATCTATATCCTCACACATCCAAGATATATATGATGGAAGGACTATACGTATGCGTTATAACCTCAACTTGTATGGTTCAATGCGTTGATTTGTATATTTGTGACGTGTGGGTAGGGCATAGCTCACGGACTTATGGAATAGTTCCATTTGACGAATCGGGCGTGGACCTATGGAGTCCCGTGATATGGAGTGTACTTGTTGTGCACTGGAGTAGAGTACTGAATTAAATTGTTTAATCCGATAATATCCAACATAACCACAGAAATGCATGCGTGTCAGTATTTAAGTATTAAATATAATAATTAGTCAATAATTGTTATTTACTAATTGTAAAGTGACATGTGACGCATTGTGAACCCTCGGTTGAGTTTACCCAAGTATGGAATTTGGTGGAACCCGCTAAGGGGTATACTTGATAACTATTCACGAAGGGTAAAATGATCATTTCACACTTTAATTATTTAAATGTTAAATAATCAAATATCTCTAATAAAATATTTTATTTATAATAATATAATATATATAATGCATGATAGCTGTCATACATTATATATATAATATTATTATTTTCTTTGTTTATTTTTTAATTTTGCCAACAAAGCTTATTTTATTTATATTATATTGTGATAATATTATTTTAATGTTAAGATATATATATATATATATATGTGTGTGTGTGTGTGTGTGTGTGTAAGAGAGAATTGAAAAAGTTTACAATTGAAACAATAAGGAAAAGAAAGAAAAGAAATAAAGGGTTATTTGTTTACCATTTTTGTTTCATTTTTCTTGTGAAGAAGAAAAGCAAGAGTTGCTTTCATTTTCATTTTCTTCACCGTGAGAGACAAGAGCAATAGTTTTTAAACCGGCCATTTGGATTAAGTGTTAATCCTACATTGGATACAGGACCTGCTATTCTAGATTATCAAGCCTACCAAAGTTGATAACTAGAACTGATAACGAGAACACCTCAAAGCGAACTCCAGGACAAAACGTGTAAAACGTTACATGTATTGGTATTTTCTTAATTTTATCATTTATATATTAATTTGATTAATATATGATTAGTCTGTTAATTTTATATTTTTATATTCTACTGTATTAAAATATGTATTAGATGTATATTTTTTAATTAACACACTATCACATGCATACACCTGAATACAATAGATCCCTAACATATATAACTTCATAAATCTACCTATCATATCATGGAAGATGATGTTCATTTCCATTTGATACGTTACTCCAGTATAAACCATACTAAATAGCATTACAACCTATTCATATATCCTAATTGTTCTTAGGCATCTGAATGATGTCTTGCTAATGCCTGACTTCCTGATGAATACCTAGTTATATCCAGAGTACTGGTCAAGGAAACTCATGATTTCATGGCATATGGCGAATTGACCAGTATATCGACTATAGGTATAGGATATTCGTCTTTGGGGGTTTCCATATTTAGATTTCTAAAGTCAATGCAGAGTCAAAGTTTACCATTCTTTTTAACAACAGGAACTACAATGGGTAACCATTCTATATAGTTAATTGGCCTAATGAAACTAAATAAGAAAAGCCTTTTGATTTCTTCGGCGATTTTATCATTGACTTCTTTAGACATTCTTCATATGTGTTGCTTGTATGGTCGAAATCCTTCTTTGATCGAAAGGCTATACTCAACAAAATCTTGGCTCAACTAGATATTTTTGTGAAGTCCCATGCGAAGTAATCTTTCTATTCCCTTAAAATCGCTACCAAATTATTTTCAAAGGCTGGATCTAAGTGGTCACTTATATAAATCGGCCCAGGGTTAACTTTGGTACCAATGTTGATCTCCTTAAGTTAGCTTTGAGTTTGAGAATTGTGATCATCCAGTTTGGTAAATGTTGGCTTTGTTAATTCAGTTCATGGTCGATTTATGGGCCTAATTTTCATTTTCATATATGCACTCGATTGATGCTGTCATGCTAATTTTTTTTTATTTATCTAAAAAATTGACAAGGGGTTAGCCTATTTTGACTGTTGTCCAAGCAAGTTCCTCTCTCATGGCTTGATATGTTCATTTATAATTGATTTGGCCATATTTCTAGTCTATCGGCTAGTTCAATCTCTTTTAAGGATTATAATCATAATAGAGGGGTCATATAAAGAAGAAGTCATCGCTACTTATTAGTCACCTTCGAATAGTTTGAGTCGGCATGAATTATTTCTACTAATCCACTTTGTTACTAAAGAAAGATTATTTGGTGCAGATAGATGGCAAAGTCTTGATGGAATGGATATAATCCCGCCCTGATAAGATGTTGTAGTTGCTTAACATATTGACTACATAGAAAGGTTCCTCTCTTTCTAAGTAACTGATCTTGACCTTTAAAGAAGTGAATCCAATGATTGAGGCCTCACGTCTGGTGAAATTGATCATGATTACCCATTATCAATTATGATCCTTTTACAAGGGATCCCATTGAGGTCGGCCTTGACATAAAGGGGCTAAATGTGTTGGGTCATATCTTTAGTTGGATAGGAAAGAGTAAGCAATGTCGATTCTTATAGTTCTTTACCTATGGCATTACCTCTATTACGTCCCTATCCAAGGTTAAAGCTTGACCAAGTCCGGGTTAGAATAATTTCGACAGTAAGACAACCATGTTAATGGCCTTCTTTTTAGTGTTCTATTGCTCAGTAGCCTCTTGGTTTGCTTGTTCTCCCTGGTCAACTTGATTCCTTTTTATAGGTAGCCAGGCTTTCCTTAAAGCTTGACTATCCTTAGTGGTCATATTAATCTGTAGCTGACTCTTTAATGCTTTATTCCCATATAGCTTTTTGTTAAGGCTTTTTATCTTAGCCAAGTTTGCCTTGACTTCTTGGCCTTTACCTATATTCTAGATGGTTTGCTCTATGCGTCTTAGCTATTTATACCTAGGCATTTGCCTTTTTAAGTTTTGGTCGGCTATAGGTTTAGATAACCTTGATTGCCTAGCCGATCAAATACACTCCTTCTTGAAATGTTGAACTCCTACTGGTCGACCTTGTTAGCCCTGGTCTTAAAAGTCTTAAGGGAGTGTTAAGAAATCGCCTTCTTTTGGGATCCATCTGGGACTTTTTCAAAAGTAGTTTGGCTTTAAGGGCATACCAAACAAGCCTTCTTAGAGGATAATTAGTCATATAAGGCTGGCTCTTTTGTAACTATCCAAATTACAGCCGATGACCTTTCTATAAGATTTTTCTCCTTGTTGAGGGTATAACGACATAGATGCCTACTATGGGGAATGGGTCTACCATGTCAATCATTGGATCTCATTTATGAACACAATATAATTGTTTTATTATGTCACTGTGAGTTGTGCCATTTGCAATTGTCTTTTTCGACCAGTTGATTGAGTGGCAGTATAGTGTAGCCTTCAAATATCTCATCTACTTTCTTTAGATCAAAGAAATATTCATTGGCTATTTGAGTTTTTTTCAACTTCTTCTTTTCTTTATTAGAGGTTAGATTTCTAAGAACTAGGCATTCATAGGGTCCTCTTTTTACAATCTTAGTTAGCTAGACTTTTCATTTCGAGTTTGAGTCATCAGAATTTCTCTCTGACTTGACTTAAACTGTAACTACATCGAGCTGGCTCTTGTAATAGGTCTCTTTAGAGAAAAATCTCTTTTGAACTTTCTCCATTAAGAGTCGCTTATAGCTGGTTGTCCTCGTGGCTAACTTGTACATGTCTATGAATCGATGCCCTTCAAAGTGTTCCCACATAGTGAAGGACATCCCCCTAACTACTATAGGGACACAATCAGCTTCGGTGATTTGGGTTTGGTGTCGTGACCAAATCTTCCTCAATCAGCTAGGCATCTACATTACCCTAGCTAGAGTAGCCAGAGTAACCTCTTGAGCCAACCTATAACATTCAGCATAGAATTTTTCCTCAGTCTACTATTAGTTGGTGATTAATTTTGACATCCGATTTGTATACTAGGTGAAAACAGTATTCATTGAAAAGTTGCCGAACAGCCTCAACTTCTAAAATGGAGATGAGTAAGATTTACTAGATTACACTGTAAACCTTGAGATGTGCTGAAAAGTGGTTATGTTTTCTTTTCCTAAAAATAAAAAAAATTTGGGAATTCCTTAAGGAAGGGAAACAAGGAATTAATACTATAGGGGTAAGGGTTTTTATAAGATGGGCGAGCCATTAACTTTAGGTCAACCCCTATCTTTTTTAATGTCTTGGTCAGCATGTTCCTGTCTATTTCATTGCCTAAATAGTTGGTTGGTCTAGTGGGTTCTATAGATTCAAATTGTATTGGCCTATATTAGGATTAACAGATCTGCTTTTGCACTTATTGAACCGGTTAGTGCAAGCTCCCGAAGTTAATCATATTTCAATCCGAATCATAAATGAAAATCTGTCCTAGCTAGCCTTGTTAAACCTGTGAGTTTATTGACTCAACCTTCTTCAGTTTCTTAGAATGTTAACCAAACCGTATGATAGGTTATCTTAATCATAATTCTGTTGTCTTCAAGGCTTTAGAGTTCGGGGTTAGGTCAGCCTTGAAGGAGATTTGTGAGCTCGGTTTGGTTGTGCCTCATGGACTTTAAATTTTTTAGAATACTTCTATTTATATTCTGATTATCTTTTATCAATGGTCAAAAGATTGTGACCATCTAATTTGTAAGTAACATGACAAGCTGTTAGTTTTTCAAAGTGATTTGGGAGACCAATCCTTAAATGTTGGCTGATAGTACATAATTTAATATAATATTTTTTATACTCCTAAGATTAATATTTGCTCATTTAACCTTAAATAATTAGTTATTCATGCACATTATTTATGAATTGGTTTAAAGACTATTGAAACACACGTAAGAAACCAGACGCGAATGGGATTATTAGAGATAAAAATACAAAAAGATGCTACAGTAACATGAACAGTGCAATTGTTCATGTTACGTCTGTGGGGCTTGGAAAAAACTGTTGGCGAATCTAAAGCACGTGAGTGTATGCATGTATTGTGTCTATTGCCTAACACAGTGAAAATGTATAAATTTTGCAATAAACACAATAAATTCAATATAATAATCACATTAACATATTAATAAGGTTAGAGAACTCACCAAACGTGTAACGTTATACACGTGTTTTTTCTGGAGTCTGCATGAAGACCAACTCGCGTGCAATTCTTGTCACCAACTTGGTGGGCTTGGTGAGCTAGACCAGTAGCTCCATATTCAGCTTGGGATTAACTCTTAATCCTCAAAATGGTCGAGAGTGAATTTATATCTTTTTCTCCAAAAGGATAAGAAATGGTGATTTAAAGCAATTCATAATTGCTCTAATTGGAAAGATAGATAAAAATGAAACAATTTCATTTTTCCTCTCTACAATTTTTTTCTTCTTCTTCTCTTCTTCCTTTCCTTTCTCTCAATTTCTTTCCTTTCTATCATTTTCTTTCTCTCCCTCGGCCGTTTAGCCAAATTCTATCTCTTTCTCTATTTCTTTTTCTTTATATATATATATAATATAATATATTAATAATATATAATATATTATATAATATAAATAATAATATAATATATAATATATTATATAATATAAATAATAATATAATATATAATAATATATATAAAAGAAAGATATTTTGATTATTTAACTATTAAATAATCAAACTGAGAAATGACCATTTTGCCCCTCATAAATAGTTACCAAGTTCACCCTTTAGTGAGTCCCATCAAATTCCACACTTGGATAAACTCAATTGAGGGTCCACAATACGCTACGTGTCATTATGTAATTAGTAAATAATAATTATTGACTAATAGTTGTATTTAACATTTAAATACAAATACGCATGTATTCCCGTGGTAATGCTGAATATTGCAGGATTAAACAATTTAATTAGGCACGCTGCTCCAGTGCACAAGGAGTACACTCCATATCGCGGGACTCCCTAGGTTCTATGTCCGATTCGTCAAATGAAACTATTCCATGAGTCTGTGAGCATGCCCCACGCACACATCACGGATATACAAATCAGCGCGTTGAACCATACAAGTTAAGGTTACAACGCATACGTATTGTCCTTCCGTCATGATATTCCAGATGTGCGGGGATATAGATTATTACCGTCAAATCCTCTAGTGCTCATCCATATCTTATCTCCAGACTTTTATCTCACTGAACAATATGCGCAAACTCTTTTACCATATTGTTCTACCCTGACGGAACTCTTTCCTGGGATTGATACTTGAGGCCACAAGATTTTTTAAGATACAGTCTCGAAGCATCTAGATATCAAACTCCCTATAAGAGCTAACGGATCCCGTATCTGTATGCACCAGACTACATAAGCATTGGACCATACCCAGCGACACCCAACGATCACACAATGAAAGGCTGTGACATCCGTGGAACCAAAGTATGATGGATCACTTACAAGCCCACCGTGGCACTCAGGTCAAAGGACTACGTATACTACTCAACTCGAGAGGACCCTCCGTTGACAGCTTATATAGGATGTCTATCGGAGACCCTCGTGAGTCTGTCCCATATCCAGTCTTAACTGGATACCCATATGTCAATACGAGCTCCAAACTCACAGTCGGCTAGCAACGACCAACTATACTCTATAAGTACGACATTTACCGATCTATATAAAAGTATCCACCGACAGACCTGCATCGGCAGAAATAGATTAGGGACAATTATTCGAGAACATACTTATGCAACTTGCATTTCCTGGCACCTGATTGCAACTCTTGCAACTATGCAGTTACTAGTATACTCCCAGGTCTATGTCCCATTGCAGACAAGGCTCCAATTCTTAGATCTGCTGAGTATTATAACCAGCTGACACTTAGCTGTGCTAACATTTAGCATTTGTATCTCTCAGCGTGGCTAACTATGAGCCTTTATCTAAACCCTTTAGATCTGATCTGAACTCCTTCAGATCAACAATGTCTGCAACGTTACATGCATAATACTATATAATTGATTATTAGCGATTTAATGGGAATGTACACTTGTATAAATACATAAGTATATGTGCATTCAGGGATGACACGTAAGCACCGACCTTAACAAAAACCTGAATTGGGTATTAGCGATTTAATGGGGATATACACTTGTATAAATACACTAGTATATGTACATTCAAGGATGGCACGTAAGCACTGACACTAACAAAACCTGAATGTACATATACTTGTGTATTTATACAAGTGTACATTTCCATTAAAACGCTAATACCCAATTATATAGTATTATGCATGTAACGTTGCAGACATTATAGATCTGAATGAGTTCAGATCAGATCTAAAGGGTTTAGATAAGGGCTCATAGTTAGCCACGCTAAGAGATATAAATGCTAAATGTTAGCACAACTAAGTGTTAGCTGGTTATAATACTCGGCAATCCAAAAATTGGAGCCTTGTCTGTAATGGGACATAGACCTGGGAGTATACTAGTAACTGCACAGTTGCAAAAGTTGCAATCGGGTGCCAGGAAATGCAAGTTGCGTAAGTATGTTCTTGAATAATTATCCTTAATCTATTTCTGCCGATGTAGGCCTATCGGTGGATACTTTTATATAGATCAGCATATGTCGTACCTATAGGGTATAGTTGGTTGTTGCTAACCTACCGTGAGCTTAGAGCTCGTATTGACATATGGGTATCCAGTTAGGACTGGATATGGGACAGACTCACAAGGGCCTCCGATAAACATCTTATATAAGCTGTCAATGGAGGGTCCTCTCGAGTTGAGTAGTATACGTGGTCCTTTGACCTGAGTGCCACGGTGGGCTTGTAAGTGATCCATCATACTTTGGTTCCACGGATGTCACAGCCTTTCATTGTGTGATCACTGGGTGTCGCTGGGTATGGTCCGATGCTTATACAGTCTGGTGCATACAGATACGGGATCCGTTAGCTCTTATAGGAAGTTTATATCTAGATGCTTCGAGACTGTATCTTAAAAAATCTTGTGGCTTCAAGTATCAATCCCGAGAAAGAGTTCCGTCAGGGTAGAACAATATGGCAAAAGAGTTTGCACATATTATTCAGTGAGATAAAAGTCTGGAGATAAGATATGGATGAGCACTAGAGGATTTGACGGTAATAATCTATATCCCCGCACATCCGAGATATCATGACAGAAGGACTATACGTATACGTTGTAACCTTAGCTTGTATGGTTGAACGGGTTGATTTGTATATCCGTGACGTGTGGGTGGGGCATGCTTACGGACTCATGGAATAGTTTCATTTGACGAATCGGGCATAAACCTTAGGGAGTCCTGCGATATAGAGTGTACTCGTTATGCACTGGAGCAGCGTGCCAGATTAAATTGTTTAATCCAGCAATATTCAGCATTACCACAGAAATGCCTGCGTATTTGTATTTAAGTGTTAAATACAATAATTAGTCAATAATTATTATTTACTAATTACATAATGACACGTAGCGTATTGTAGACCCTCAATTGAGTTTATCTAAGTGTGAGATTTAGTGGAACCCACTAGGGGGTGAACTTGTAACTATTCATGAGGGGCAAAATGGTCATTTTTTAGTTTGATTATTTAATAGTTAAATAATCAAAATATCTTTCTTTTATATATATATATATTATTATATATTATATTATTATTTATATTAAATTGTATATTATTATTATATTATATTATATATATATATATATATATATATAAAGAAAAAGAAAAAGAGAAAGAGATTGAATTTGGCCAAACGGCCGAGGGAGAGAAAGGAAAGAAATGGAGAGAAAGGAAAGGAAGAAGAGGAGAAGAAGAAGAAGAAAAGAAAAAAAAAAGGTGGAGAGGAAAAATGAAATTGTTTCATTTTTCTCTATCCTTCCAATTGGAGCAATTATGAATTGCTTCAATTCTCTATTTCTTATCATTTTGGAGAAAAAGATGTAAATTCACTTCCGACTATTTTGGGTATTAAGAGTTAATTCCAGGCTGAATATGGAGCAGCTATTCTAGCTAACCAAGCCCACCGAATTGGTAACTAGAACTACACGCGAGTTGGTCTCTATACGAACTCTAGAAAAAATACATGTATAATGTTACACGTTTAGTGAGTTCTCTAACCTTATTAATATGTTAATGTGATTAATATATTGAATTTATTGTGTTTATTGCAAAATTTATACATTTTTGTTGCGTTAGACAATAGACACAATTGCACATGTATACACCCACGTGCCTTAGATCCACCAACTATACTTATCATATATGTCCTAATAAATCTTTGTTTATCAGTTATCTGCCTATTAATTATAGAAAATTTTTACTGGGTAATAATATAACCTTTCAAGCCTTTGGGATTTGTAATATTAGGTAGAGATTACATGGTGATAAGGTAAGAGAGATGTTGAATGTAAGACATGTTCCTAATCTAAAAAGGAACTTAGTATCTTTAGAAATGATAGATCAAGTTAGTTATTCATTCAAAGAGAAAAATGGGATACTCAAAGTGATTAAGGTTTCCATGGTAATTATGAAAGGTGAGAAACGCAATGGATTATGTATGTTATATGGAGAGGTTGTTAATGGTTCTGTATCCGATGGTGTACTTGGGAGAGCTCATAGAGTCAAGTTTAACACTACAAAGCACAAAACCAAAGCTAGATTAGATTATATACATTCAAATTTATGGGGATCTACATAGATAATCATTCATAGTGGAGCTAAGTGCTTTTTGACATTTATTGATGAGTACTCAAAAAAGTTGTGAGTATATGTGTTGAAGAGTAAACAATAAGAGTTTATGTCTTTTAAAGCTTGAAAAGCACTTATTGAGAATCATACCAGTATGAAAGTAAAAAAACTTAGGAAAGATAATGTCTTAAGTTTTGCAATACTGAGTTTGATATTTTTTGTGCCAACCATAGTTTTCAAGGCATAAAATAGTGAGATCAACACCATAACAAAATGATCTTGCAAAAAGAATGAAAAGAACCTTACTTGAGAGTAAGATGTATACTTACCAATAATGGTTTGTTTAAATCATTTTGGGGTGAGGCAGTTGTTACAATAACCTACCTAATCAATAGAAGTCTCTCCTCATTAATTGACATTATGACACCAGAATAAAAATGGACAGGCAATGCTCCAAAGTATGATCGCCTGAAAGTATTTGGATGCTCTGCATTTGTACATATCTACAAAGCATATTAAAACCTAGAGCCTTGAAAGGGATATTCACGGAATATCCAGAAAGAGTTAAAGTATACATTGTTTAGTGCAATTACCTGAAGCCGCCAAGGAGTATCATTAGTAGAGATGTGACTTTCAAAGAGTCAGTTAGGATAGAGATCAATCAAAAGACTTAAGTGAAAAAGAAAAATCTTGTGCTAACAACAGTTTCAGTAGTATAAATATGCTCCGAAGCTGAACATATAAATACGCTTAGAGGCTAAAAACGTAAGTCTGCTATGAAGCCAACCACGTAAATATGCCCTGAGGCCGACCACCAAAGTTTACTTTGAGGCCGACCACATAAATCCACTCCGAGGCTAATCACATAAATTTGCCTCAAGGTCTACCACTGAAGTTTGCCCTAAGGACAACCATATAAGTTTGCCTTGAGGTCAATCACATAAAATCCACCCCGAGGCCGAACATGTAAGCCCTCCTAGAGGCTGACCACATAAAATATGGCCCAAGGCCAACCATAAAAATCTACCTTAAGGTCGAGCACTTGAAAACTTAAGCCCCCAAGGCTAAGCACTTAAACATAAGCTTTCACCACTTCATTGAGCTTGAATGCTTAAGCTCTCACAGAGCTAACCACGTAAGCCCTTCTTGCTCATTATTATTTAGTTATATTTTCTTTTATATTTTGACTATATGCTCTAGACCTCCACTTGACCCAAGGAGCAAATCGACAATGAATCCCAAGCTCTTTAAGGTAGGGATGGATTTTTTACAAATTGATAATGGATCTCAAGCTTGCCCGGGCCAAAGATGGAGTTTCTATAAATCAACAATAGATCGCAAGCTTGCACAAGGTAGGGATGAAGTTTTTACAAATAAAAAATGGATCTTGAGTTTACCTAGAGCAAGGATGGAGTTTCTACAAATTGCTAATGGATCCCGAGCATGCTTAAAGCAAGATGGAGCTTTTATAAATTGACAATGGATCCCGAGCTTACCTAAAACAGGGATAGAGATTCTATAAACTGTCATGTAGGGCAAGGATGGGAGTTTCTACAAATTGACAATAAATCTTGAGCTTGTCCAGGGTAAAAGTGTAGTTTTTACAAATCGTTAATGGATCCTGAGCTTGCTCAGGGTAGGATGGAATTTTATATATCGACAATGGATACCGAGCCCACCCTGGATAAGGATGGAGGTTTTATAATCAATATAAGTACTCGAGCCCACCCAGGATAGGGATTGTATTATGAAGACTCGAGCCTGCCTAAGGCAGGTATTATATTATAAGTATCCAAGCCCACGGTAGAGATAATATCAGTAAGCAACTAAGCCCGCCTAGGGTAGGGATTGCATTTATAAAGACCCGAGCCTCCCCAAGATAAGGATAATTTCAATAAACACGTGAGCCTACCCAGGGTAAGGATTACATTTATGAAGACCAGAACTTGCTGAGAACAAGTATAATTTTAATAAGCACCCGAGACCTACTCAGGGTAAGGATTGTATTTATGAAAACTCAAGTCCACCTAATGTAAGGATAATTTCATTAAGTGCCCAAACTTACCAATGGCAGAAATTACATTTATAAAGACTCAAGGCCACCTAGGGCAAGGATAATTTTAAATAAGCACCCAAAGTGCCTAGGGAAAGGATTATATCATAAGACCCAAGTTCATCCAGGGCATGGATTTTTAAACAAGATTCAATCCCATCTAGGGTAGGGATTGAACTTCTACATCACATTACCTAAAGCACCCTAAGATAGACCCATAATCAGAGGGTTAATCTTCTAGCCCAAACTACAAAATAATTTTAATGTCAATAAGTTAATACTAAAAATTGAGAGACCTTTATTCTCTCTAAGATTTCGGGGTTAACCATAAACCCAAGAAAGAGAGTCCTATTCTCTTTAAGGAAAATTAATCCAAATTAATGAGGGGTTATATCCTTATAATCAATGAATTAATAAGGGGATCATAACTCGTAAATTATGATATTAATATCCCATAAGATCATCTTTTAAATTAAGGAATGAAACACCTTCTTAAAAGGACTCTATAAAAATTATGAAAAAAGGGGTCGAATCCAGAAGCAAGTGGCGAGCTATGCGTGGTTTTTCTTTTCTTTTCTTTTTTTTTTTTTGTAATAACCATAATGCCTTATACTGCTATTGTGTAAAAATGATTATTCAATAGTGTATCATTGTGACCCTATCAAGCTCGTTGAAATAGATGTAAGCCTTATGCATCCATGTCATGCTAGCCCAAGCACAACAGCCCACAGCTTGGCCTATTACGCCCATTACCATGTTGTGCCATGTCGGCATACAAGCCCAATAGGCCAGGCATGATTTTTTTAAAATAAAATTTTAAAAAATATAATAATATTTATTACTTATAGCTTATGCTGTAAATAGTTACTTTTATTTTATTTTTAATTAGACCATTGATCAACGGTTATAATGAATATCTTTAGAGAATTTTAAATTATTGAAAAACTTATTAGTATTACTTTTAATAACGCAAGTGCAAATACTGCTACTATAGAATTATTTTTTCATTTGTTAACACCTACGTGTGGTTCAAATTTTTTTCATGTGAGATTTTTTTGTCATATTCTTTTTTAATTGTTCAAGATTATTTTAAATATAATTAATTCTCATATTAAAAAAAAATTAGAGAAGTAATAAAATTTATTGCTTCATCATCTTCTAGACAATAAAATTTAAAAATGTGTTGAATAATTATCGAATGGATAGTAGAAGGTTCAAACTTGACATGAAAACTCATAATAATGCTATATATATGATGGTAAAATCTTGTATAAGTTTTAGTGATTATATGACATTATTATAATGATAAAAAAAAGACATTATATTAACTAATGATGATTGAAATTTTTTATTTTATTATATGCATTTTTTGGAAGTATTTAATGATATCACATTAGCATGTTCATATGTGTATTAGGCTTCATCTTCTATTACTTTGACTCAAATATATAATATTAGTGATATTTTTTTTAATATGGAGATAATTCAATGTGTTCTGATGTATGTTTATTATGGAGGTTAAATTTCAAAAATATTAGAGAAAAATTCCTGTGTTATTTATTTATGCATCACTAATGGATGCTATAATCAATTGGTTTAGTATAAAAGTTTTAATTACAGAGATCTCAAAAATAATTTAACTCTAAATTTTTTTATAATTTGGACCAAATTTCTGATTTTGTCACACAATTATTTATTTTTATAAAAATAAATTTGGATCAACTTTATCTATAAAAAAAATGAAGGACTTGTTTATGATCAGGTTACTTGAAGTATTTTGTTAAAAGGTGAAAGAAAAGCCGATTTTGGTTCCTCTACTTCTACTGCTTTTGAATTGAATAAATTTACAGATATTGATTACTCTTCTACTATCTCCTCTGATGTCCACTCTACTATCAAAATTAGCTTTTAGTGTATAGGGTAGGATATTAGACGAAAAGTGATCAAGGTTGGGATTAGATACTTTGAAGGCTTTAATGTGTGTAAAAGATTAGGAAGATGCGATAAACCGAAAATAAAATTGGCAAGAAGACATGATTAAAGATTTTCATAACCTTTAAATTTTGTCATTTGAAATAAAAATTTATAATTTATTAGAAAAGGGTTGAATTTGAAATTGATAGATTGTGTCAATTTAATTGGATGCATTGTAACTATAATGATGTAAATTTCATATTTGGAATACATCAATAAATATTTTTAAATAAATTATAATTATAATTTCAATTATGATTATAATACAATTTTAAACTAATATAATTAACTTATAATTAATAATTTTGATTGTTATTATAATATTTAAAAATAATTATAATATCTCAAAAAATTTAAAAATTACTTTATAAATTGGCACAGCCTATTGGCTTGATTCATGTCTAGCTTATGATGGGCCATGCTAACATGAGGCCAATCATTGGCCTGTGCTAGCATGGCACACTAGATCGCAATTTGCAACTCAATATGACATGGATGTTTAGGTTGTGCTAGTCCATGGCATGTTACTAATTGTGCTAGGCTGAGCTAAGCTGCCCACGGTTGCCCAACCCATTTGACACCTCTAGGTTTGAGGTATTTGGACAAATGGATGCAAAATTATTTAATTATGGTTAATCTTTAAATCATGCATATAATTTAAGTAAACGAGAGGAGGAAAGAGATTTAGTGTGCATTTGGTAATGTTTTTTAAATCATGTTTTCAAAAAATAATTTTTACATTGAAAATAGTATTTTAAGAATGAAAAATGTATTTGCTAGTGCTTGCTAAAAGAAGTTTTAAAATTTAAAAATCTTGAGAATGTATTGGATATTCTTTTTGAAAATGTGATGAATTGTTATTTTGAGGGTAAAATTTTAATTAAATCTCAAAACATATTTTGATTAAAAATAACAAAATGTTATTTTCTATTTTTCAGTTATACATGTAGCCCATGTTATTTTTTGTTTTAAGAAAAAAATTTGCAAAATAATTAACTAAACATTTTTTAAAAAAAAATTATTTTTGACATAGGGGAGGAGAGATTTGAACTTAGGATCTCCACTTCAACCATTTATCATTGAGCTGTTAACATAAGTACTTTGTTGTTTATTTTGTTAAATAGAATAAAAGATTTTGAAAATGAAATCAAACAACCATTTACTTCTAAAAAGTTCATTATTGAACTATATTTAATCATCTAATTATTCATATAGCTAGGTAAATGGGAGAGGAGAAAAGAGGAGGAAAAAAAGATTTACTTGTAAAAAATGAAGAGAGTTTTTAAAATCACTGCCTATTTTATTTTATCATAATACTAAATTCACATATTAGAATCCTATATTTGTGGAAACACTTTTAATGCAGTAAAATATTAAAAATATTTAGATATTTAAAATTTTAAAAAAGAGACATACAAATTTAATATTTTAAATTTTTTATTAAAACCTCTTTTAAGTAACAATTTTTTGTTTATTTAAAAAAAAAAGAATAAAAATAAAAATTTAGCCTAAATTCAAATTTTAAAGTTAATAGACACCAACGTGTTATGCTTAATTGAGTTGACTTTCAAAACTCTAATATTAATTTTTTTTTTCTATCCTCTTGTCTCTCTTTTCTTCAATGCTATTCGCCTATACAAATAATGGCTTTTTGTTCAATCATCAGTAGCAACTTCAAAATTATGTTTTTCTTCTCCAAGATTTAATTCATTTTTATCTTCTTAAGATTGCTCATCGGATCAAATTAAGCTTCTGGCCAATGATAAGAGACCGGACTGGTCAGATTCAGAGAGTTGGATTAAGTAAGATGGGCCAAATTCAAGCAACTTGGAGATTATACTAATTTATTTTTTCTCTCTAATTATTATTGTGCAGTGTTTCTTTTTCGGGAACAATGTGAGCTCTCGACTTCTTTGTTTAAGCACTGGGACTGGAGGATGAATCAAAATGTGCAATGACTAGAATGAGTTGTGTTTGTGGGTCTCGGTTTAGATGTGGGCCAAGCATTGCGTTTTTATGTTAATCATTTTAGTAGTGAAATTAATTATGGAAAGTATTTATCTTCCTGTAATGTATTATTGATCAAAAAGTATTTTAAAATTTTCAAACTTTTTAAAATATTAGTAAAAAGACAATTTAGGAAGTTTCTTAAATAAAAATCAAATAATTTTTCTCTTTCTTACAATAAACAAATTAAAATCTTTATTTTATAAGTCAAATTCAAATCTAACTCAAAGTTGGATGGCCAAAATAAATTTTAAATCAAACCTTATATAAAGAGCTTAAACTTAGTATCTTTAATCATCAATTTTTCTCTATTCTCTTTAAGTAGAAAGAGAAAGAGAGAGGAAGTATCAATTCTCTTCCCTTCTTTATGCACTAGTAGAGAGTGCAAGAAATAGTGAAATGAGGGAGACATAGAGAGAGAGAGAGAGAGAGAGAGAGAGAGAGAGAGAGAGAAGTTGGGTTTTCTAGAGAAAGAAAACCCTAAAGAGAAAATGCCTAAAGAGAGAATTTTTAATTCTTGATTACTTGAATCTTAGGTTAGACTGTAAATTTTTAATAGTGATATCAAAGTCGAATGTTAAAAGGATTAAAAGAATCCTCAAATGCAAAATATTAAAAATGGTGACCACTTAGTTTGAGGTAGAAAAGTTCAAAGGACAGGGAGACTTTATAGTCTATGGGAGAAAAATATGAAGGATGGTAGTGGGTTCCCAAAGATTTATTGGAGTCAAAGAAAGGAGGATCTTTAGTAAGTGATGAGAAAATGGTAGAGATTGATGAAACTGTACTCAGCATTATCATCCTACAGTTATTCAATAATATATTATGACAAGTTAATGAAGAGACCATAGCAATGGGACTTTGGGGTAAACTTAAAGCCTCTATATTTATAAATTTTTATCTAGTAAGATCCTTATTAAAAAAAAGATTATTTAGTTTTTGTATAGATCATTCAAAAGTTTTAGAGGAGAATTTTAATAAATTCAAAGGGATTTGTATAAACTTGATAAATATTTGTTAAGTAATTAGTAAGGAGAATCAAACAGTTATTCTCTTAAATTATTTACCAAGTTCTTACAGGGAAGTAAAATAAAAAAATTAAATATAGCAAAGAAAGTCATATCTTAGAGGATTGTTTAACTACCTTAAGATTAAGGGAGTAAGAAATAAAAACAAAGAAGAAAGGCAGTAGGGAAAATTTGTTTACGAGAGGAAGACTAAAGGAAAAAAATGACAAATATAGATGAAAGTCCAAGTTAAAATCAAGGATTGAAGGAAGAAAATATTTTTTCTAAGGAAAAGAAAGACACTTAAAAAGAAATTACCATGAAAGAACTGAGAAATTAAAAGAAATAAGCTTAGTGCATGCAAATGCACTAATAACATTTAATGAGTATGACAGTGCAAAGAACAGTTTTATTGGAAGAAAATCTGAAAGGTTAGGTCTTGAATTCTAGATATGCTTACCATATGAGTTCTAACAAGGACTAATTTAATTCATATGAGAAATATAAAAGGGATAAGGTACGACTAGAGAAAAACAATTCATACAAGATGATTGGGGAATAACAATTCATGAAAGATGACTAGGATAGGTATAATTTGTTAGTGCATTAAAGGGTGCATGCATGTGATTATGTACATGTTGAAAATTTTTAGATTCACGTATAACATTGTAATATCCAATCCATATTAATAGTGTAGATACCTAGATTACGATATTAAGCAATAAAGAAACCGTAGGGTTATCTAGTTTTAACCCTATTAGAAAAAAAAAATTTAAGGTACGCATGAGAGGTATTAGACCTAAATTAATAATTTCACAGTCAATTGGAGAATCGGACAATCATGGAATATTTTTGAAAATTTTCTATTGGCTTAGAAATAGAAAATTTAACTTAAGCATAAATAAATTCCACGTGAGTCTTATACATGGAGTGAACCCTTGTTAAGAAATACAATCCATGCCTTTTCAAATGAACCAATGAGGAATAAGCTCATGGATTGCCAAGTTAAAGTATAATTTTGTTAGTTTGTCTAGTTTAGTCAAATAGTTAGAAATAGACCTATTATATGCCTTCATTTCTAACCAATAGTATCTTTGATATTTAGAGTTTAATTAAGGGATAAATTAGATATTTAGAGGACACTATATAAGGTAAATAAGTGCTAGAAAATTAGTCTAACCGAAAAGCAAAATTTGATATTAAAAGAGGAGACTATCGGCCAAATTTGGAGACAAAAACGAGAGAATTTTAGCCACTTACAAAACCATTCTAGCAGTAAACTCAAAGTTATTTCATGGTTTTTCATGCATGATCAAGCTAAAATCAAGCTAAGCTCAACTTCCTAAGGTTAAATAGATCATGCACTAGTGAACAATCCAAGGAAAGAAGTAAGAAAAGCACTATTTAGTGATGGTGGTATATGATTTATCAAGATTACTTCAATTAATGTCTTTATTTGAATTATTAACTTAGATTTGAGTTGAATTTAAGTGTAGAGCTCAAAGGGGACACTAAACTAAAGGAATTAAAAAGGTATGAATTAGGGTTTGGTGTGATTTTAGTGTAGAAACTTTAATTGAATGTTATTAGGGCATTAGAATTAAATTGACATGATTTAAATGCCATTGGAACAAGAAATTGAGAAAAGGAATGTGTTGGGCAGAAAATGGTGAATTCAGCCACTTTAAGGATTTGAGGGTTTGAGTTGTGTTTTGGTACAATTGTTGTGTATGAATGATTCATTGTGTCAATTGGTCATAATATGGATAATGAAAAAGCAAGAATGAAGTAAGGAGGACATAATTGTCCATTCTTGGTAAGGTGAAGGGCAATTATATCCAACCAAATTATTAGAGTGTTAACCAATTTTATGGCGTCGGATGGTGAATTAAAGAAAATTGAATGAATATGAAAATGAAAAGTGGAGTCCATCCGGGCATTGTGCGCCAATTAAGATGTTTACTAGTTTAGGTATAATTTTAGCATTAGTAAAGATTTTAAATTTCAATTATGGCATGTAGGCGAAGGAAACCGAGAGCGGTAAAAGAATAAAAATTTTCAGAGAAGAATTTACCTTGGAGCGTTTGGTGAGTGAAAGTTTGTAATTGTTTATCTTTCATTTAATATGTTTTACCATATTGAAATTTTATGTTTATGTAATTTTAATTGTATAAGCATGATTTATAAGTTTTGGTATACTGTTATAATTATGAATTTTTATGTTTAGTTTGAGAAATAATTTTTAAATTGATTTTCAAAGGCCATTGGTACTCTCAGATTTACAATGTGGTGATAGTTTAAGACCTGACTAGTATATCCCATATGCATGGGCAAGCATTAGGGGGTGTCACTAACTTCGAGAAGTCAGGTTATCGAATTATATGAGTTGCTTTATATGTACGGGGTATTGTCTCGCTATATTTAGGTGATGCAGAATTTTGCTGCATAGCCAGTGTGATGTCTTTAAATGTCACAATGGATATTGCTAGTTTAGATTCCCTGTGACCTACTTACGTTGTGCGGTACTATTTTAGTCACTGCATGAGTATAGAGCTTTAGGGTTACCATTTGGTGCAGTTTAGAAAGAAAATGGCTGAGCGAGGATTTTAACAGTTTTTGAGTTACCGAATGCAGATCATGCATATAATGTGTACATTTAGTTACTATGTTTTATAGATTTTGACAATTGTTTACAGAAAATATTAATAAAAACTGCTCGGTAGAATTTTATCAGGATATGATAATTACAAACAGTTTTATAATAGCTTGAGAAGTATGTTTTAAGCAGTATTGAGAATTTAATATTTATGTAGAATCTTATTTTTACTGGAAATTGTAAAAGCACTCACTAAGCTCCTTTAGCTCACCCATTTTGTGTTTTATATTTTTAAAACCCTTTCCAAATGCAAAACTTGGTATACAAGTTGTTGGTTCTCCTACATCAAATCAGTGGACCAAGTCAGATGATCATTTTGTAAATATAAATGTGCTGAGTAGCACTCTTGATTTTCTGCATAATAGTATAGACTTTGTGCATCTTGTAAATATATTTTAAATAAACGAGAAATGATTTTTGTAATATAGTGATAGTTTTCACCTTTCATTAGTATGTTAGTTTTTTTATAATTTAATTTTTGTAAATTGGAATGAAGTTATTGCGTTTAGTTTGGATTTGATTCGAGAAGGATTGAAGGTTCTATTTGGTAGTTGAGAAAACTAATTGAAATAGAAGTATGATTTATTGCAAGTTGTGTTTTTTAAATTTTTTATAAAAATAAAGAAAACTCGGTTTATTTTTTTAATAAAAAATTGATAAAATTATCAGGGTTCACCTCATAGAATTACCCAATTATGGTAGTTAGGCTTTGAAAAACTTTAGTTAGGGTGCCAGACGAGGCTCATTGGGATTTACTGTATAGGGTTTCAGGGTGGGTCCTGTCAAACATATATTATGCTGCAGAATAAAACAATATAATCAACATATACATATTACAATTGAATCAAAAATAGTACAAAAATCGAATACATACCCTTGTAGACGATTCAGTTAAGATTATTGAACTTTAAAGCTTGTTGTACTCACAATAAAGTCCTCTCTTGAATAATTCTAGACTCTGACGTTTGGTAGGATTAGAATAGCTAGAATGGTAGCCTTTGATGTATATTTTATATAGGAATCAAAACAAATTCATCACTTGAACTAGTTTAAGCATCAAATGATTAAAGATTGCATTTAGGGACCAAAATGTAACTTTTTGAAAGTTTCTATTTTCTCTCAGTATGGTAGCTCAAAATTTTCATTCTTAGAATCAAATTCTATTCAAATGAAACTCATTTCATTTGTTATAAGAAGTCTGAGACTTCTCAGCGGCCAAATGTCCACCATTAAGGCATGTGTTGCCATGCAATGCCATGCATGAGTGACAAATGTCACTAATTCATGCAAACACTTTGCATGGTTGACATTTATTATATGCATGTTCATTCATGTCACCATTTTTCACACAAATGGCTATGCATGGATGATATGTGTGCATTTACACTTTTCTATGCAATAGGGACATGTTTGTAATATTTATAAATTATATTTCCCACTTTCTAGATTGGTCCTAAAATGTATCATGCTTTTCAAAACCTTCTCAAATTATGCTTTCAATAAGTACACTTCATATTATGAAACTCTTTAGGTTTATACCTATTTATCTTATCAAACACTTTCGCAAGTCTATGAACAATGCCCCACACACATGTTACAAATATTACAAAATTATGTGTTGAACCATATAAGTTGAGGTTAGCCATATCTATATAATTCCTCTGTCACCTATATCCTTAGATGAGCAGAGATATAGATCATCATTATCAAATCTCCATATGCTCAACTGTGAACTTATCTCTAGATTTGTATTTTTGTAAACAATATCCACAAACTCCTTTCTGATATTGTTTAACCCTATGAAAACATATTTTTCAGGTTTAATACTTGTGACCACAAGACTTCATAAAATACAATCTTGGAGCATCGGGATATCTAACTCATTTATATGAGCTGACAGATCTCATATCTATGCACATCAGACTCCATGAGCATTAAACCATACCCAGTGACACCCAGTGGTCAGACCATAAAAGGTCGCGTAGAACCAAAATATAGTGGATCACTTACAAGCCTACCGTGGCGCTCAGGTTAAATGATCACAAATACTACTCAACTCGAGAAGACCTTCTATTGATGGCTTTATGAGATGTTTATTGGAGGTCCTTGTGAGTCTATTCACTACCCATTCCTTACTGAATTCCTGCATGCTTATACAAACTTACGCTGAGTCCATGGTCTGCTAAGACTAATCATCTTAACAATTCAGATATAGATATACATTGATCCAGATGGAATACTAATCGACTTATGTCGTTAACCATGGATCAAGAATAATGTTGTTGAGAAAATATTGTGTAATGACATTTCTTAGCACTATTTGCAACTCTTTGCAACTATGTCATTACTATATTATTCTCAGATCTTTGTCCTTATTTCAAAAAATATTCTAACTCTCTAGAATTGCTAACTTTAGTACTGACTTAAACTCTTTTAGATTAGATCTAAACTCCTTTAGATCTATAATGTCTAAAAAAGTTACAAGCTTCTTACCATATAATTATATATTAACGATTATTATTAAATTTTTTATTGTATATCGAAATGTCACATAAGCACCATCTCTAACACAAGTCCAATAAGATTGCATGATGGAACAATATAGATCCTAAAGGATATGAGACATGTTCTTGAATTGCATAAGAACCTAATATTTTTAGAGGTTCTAAATGAGTCAGGACACATTTGTAAAATTAAAGATGGATAGTTAAGGATAAGCAGGGTTCTATGCTTATGATGAAGGGTACCAAGGAAGCTAGTTTATATATTTTACAATTGTACATAATTATTAGATATATGATTGCTACTCATACAGGGTGCAATAAGAATCGATTGGAGCATATGAGGATAGGCCATATATAGAAATCAAGCTTATAACAGCTACGAAAATAATGTCGTATTGCAATGAAAAACAGTTCAGGGTTAGCTTCAGCACTAGCAATTACAAGGTATATTAAGTTTTAGAATACTTCCATACTAACTTAGAGAGGGCAACAAATACAATAACATATGGTGAAAAAAAGAATTTGCAATCCTTAATTGATGACCACTCAAGGAAGGATTATGTGAAAATAAATGAGTCAATAAAAACTTAAAGTAAGGTGGAGGAATCTTATCTTGAGGTGGAGTTACAAACCTAAACTCCTTCTGTGAATAATATAAAGACTGAACTAAAAGAGGATTCATAGCCTTAAACTAATTACAAACCAATACATCAAAAGACCAAGGTCCAAGAGAGAGACCCAAGATAAAGAAAAAAGAAAGAGACCCAAGATAAATGTCCCAAACATAGGTCCAAAATAAAGGTCCAAGATAGAGGCACGAGAGAAAGGCTCGAGACAGAGACTGGTATTTAAGGAATTAGTTTCTAGTAAAAGTAAGACATGAGAGAATAAGCACTGAGAAGAATCCTATTGGTCTGCGATCAAAGGTAGAATTCGCGAACAAATTTGAGGTATATTTAACGATGCTACATGTTGATAAAGCTCAATATAATTAATTCTTATATTATTTTAAAATATAGTATAATTTTGGGTTTAATTATTTTCAATTCAATAAAGTAGATATAAATTCATAACAATCGAAATATTATAAGTCTCTACCATTCTCTTTTAATTTTATTTTTTTATTACCTGTTAATTTTAAATTTTTAATTATTCGAATCTTAAATTAGATTGCAAATATTCAACACTTTCGTAGCTTTAATTTTAAGGTAATGGATTGACTCTTTAACGACGTCTAACAAATCAACCACTTAGCCAACATCAATTGACAAGTTCTGATCTCCTATGCTACCTTGTATAGACTTCACCATTTGACCGGAAAACACTTTTGACTTTTTTCCCTTATGGTGGTTGATGCTTGGTATTTTAATAGGAATTTGTTGAGAGTTGAGTGATGAGAAAAAGACTAGCATTCTGAAACTTGAATCTAAAGTCAAGCAATTGAAGGTGGGAAAGATTAGACAAATTAATGGAAGCGAATGAACAAATTAGGGTTTACATCAAATTAAAATATATTATATAATATAATTAATTGACAAAATAGTTTAAATTATTGGAATAGCTTAGTTAACTGGAGTGTTTGGCCATTAACTACAAGCTTAGAGTTTCAAGTTCTCTTTTTAGCATTTAATTAATTTTAAATTTTTTAAATTAAAATGGGGGTATAAATATATTTTTATTAGTTTTATTTTTTTAATTAAAATAAACAAAAATCTTTACTTAACAAGAGTTTCAATAAAATTGTTAAAAATATTAGAATCTATATATCTTTTTTTTTAAATCTTAGAAATCCAAATGTCTTTTTCTTTATTAAAAAATTTAATTTTAATTTTTTTTATTAAAATAGGGTATAAATATACTTTTACTAATTTTACTATTTTTTCTGTTAAAATAAACGAAAATCGTTATTTGACAAGGGTCTCAATAGAATTTTAAAAGTACTAAAATTTGTATATCCCTTTTCTTAAAATTTAGACATCCAAATATCATTTTTCCTATTAAAATTGATGCTATATTAAAATTATTGTTTGTATGAACTGTGCCTATTATGGAATAGATGCTAATTTAGATTACTTACGAATTAAGAATGGTATTTATTAATTAGTCACAGTTACATAATTTTGACCAGATATCATCTTAGATTACTTTCATATTAAAAAGGAAATTAGGCGTTTTTGACCCAAAAACATAATTTAATTTGACCTCCATAAAAGTTTTTAAAATATATTAACCAAATAATCTTTTTTCAGTCCATTCTGCCCTTTACCCCAAAACACACACATACTTTCTCAAGCCAACACTCATCTCTCTCGGGTAACACTTAGATTTTGATCCAAAATTTAGTGATTGGTTGCAAACTTAGCACATTTTAAAGATTTGAAATAAAATAATTTATTGTAGAGTTAAAAATGAAAATGGATGAAAATTAGTAAGTTTTTATTTTAAATTTGGTTTTGTTGTGTTTTTATATTGTAATTATTAAAATGTATAAATGTAGTGTTAATAAAATGTAAAAGAGATTGAAAATGAGTGTAAGTGGTCGAAACTAGCCAAAAAATAGTTAAAAATAGCAGATTCTGGCCATTTTTTTAAGTCCAGCCTCTAACGCATGCACTAATACGCCTGTCACCCGCTGGAACTATTCTTCACGTGCTCGGTGCGTGGAGATATGCGTTGTGGCTAAGTTAGGGGTTGACGCGCACGCGTTAGCCCACCAATGCTTACGTCAGCCCTCACGCGTGATTATTTCTGTCTCTCCAAGTTACAAAGGTCTACAATCCTTAGTTTGATATCATCCATAAATATGTTCTATTTACCTTTAACCTTACAAAGTTTCTTCAGAGTCTTCTCATAGACATTACTATGTCTCTACATTGACATCATGATCTTACCTAATTCTAACTTCAGTTTATCAATAAATTTCAATGGTTCTATAATTTTAGGAGATATAGATGTTTCAATATTCAATATAATTGAAAAACATATTGTAGTATTCTTGAAAAAGAAAATTCATCAACCGAGATCGTGCTTAGCTATTCTAGTTGTCAGCTTTTTTTTTTTGTTATAAAAGATTAAAAATTTTATGTGTTGCTAAAAAAGAATAACTTATAAAATTATGGGCTATTTTCAAAAATTTATTTATAAAGATACGGTTAATTTGAAAAATATCATCGCGACCTTAAACAATTGGCTAAGTTGACTAAGCCAAATTCAACCACTGATTAACTATAACTGAGGTAAATACCATATTACCCCTTAAACAATTAGTAGAATGTTAGGTTTACAAATCTAGTCCGGGTCTAAAAAATTTAATTTTTTTTATTTAGATTTAGAATTTTTTTTATAAAAAATTTGGATCTACGCTAGATCCGAGTTTCAATGAGAATCTGGAAATCTAGCTTGGATCGAGATTTTATCTTTTTTTTTTAAATAGTCTTAAATTAATTCCTAAAATTTTTAACCTTTAATATATATGAATTTAACAATTATTTTATAAAATAAATACTTTAAAAGTTTAAATTTAATCTAAAAATTTAAAAAAAAAAAATAATTCGAGTTTAAATTCAGATCCAACCCAGGTTTAAACCTGGATCTGACCTAACCTAGATAAACCCAGATTCATAAAAGAAATCTAGATCCGCATTTTCTGCAAATTTATCCTTAAAAATAAAATTCTAAAACTCAAAATAATAGAGAAAATTCGCACTTCTAAAAGTAGGTATAATTGCCTTTCTTTCTTTAATTGGTAATCTCTTTCTTTACATTGTATATATGTATAGTCTTCCTCTAGCGTGGATTTCTGCATTTTAACTAAGTCTAGTGTGGATTTCTGCATTTTAGTCAAAAACTACATTTACAAAAAGTCTAGCACGGTGCTTTATTGAAAATGCCTATATATAATGTTTAATAAATTTATTTATTTTTATAAAATATCACAGTTAAATTTAATTCAAAGCTATCGTTTAGCTACCGACAAGGGTGCCATTGTCAAGACAGCAGATTCTTTCATTGTAGATATTATTAGATTTTAAATTTCAAGATCTACATTATAGTATAATGTGGTAATAATTTTGGCATTGGAGCACAAGAAAAAATGCAAAATAATATACAATTTGAAGTGGCCATTGTATGGTAGCACGTTATAACACATCACAATCATAATCCTGTAGATTGTCAATTGTCGACTATGATTGATTTGGTGCAAGTTAACGCGCCATTGTTATGCGGATGCATTACACTGGCCATCGCAAAACTCTTTTTGGTTCGACCCTCAATCCTGGTTACTTCTACACTTTGAAGCAAATCGTTTTTAAAAATTTACTAACTCAGTCTATTTCACAAGAATATTTGATTAACTTCTAAACTATTAATCAAACACTTTATAACTAATTTATATATTAGATACAAATTAAACCCTCACGATAATTTAGACATAAACAAAATCTCTCAAAAAGTAAATACAAATATTTCAATATAAAGATGAGTATCTCTATTCTTTATAAATTATATGAATGATATAGAGTGCTTCTTTTGTGTCTTGAACTTAAAAAAAATTTATTTTTATAAAACAACAGAGAAACTAGCCGCTATGAAGTTTTTCTCGTCCATATCAACTTGGCACTTTATACTGCCAAACCGCTTTGAGCATGACAAGTACTATCCCAAATTGGTTTTAATATTGGTTGGAAAATTAATTTGTAATTTAAACTATCAAACCACTTTGCATTGTTCATATTGTACATGCTTGAATGATTTATTTATAACATCATAGAAAACTCTAAACTAACTTCTTTGAATGGTTAGCAATAAAATAGCTCTATTAATGTCAAGTTTGTACTCAAATTCCATCTCATGCAATTCTAATATAATTTCCAAAATACTTCTATTTTATTGAAATATCTTTCTTGAGTGATCTTGTAATTATTGTTTAAAACTTTCAAAAAATTTCACTTTAATCTAGAATCATTATTTTTCTTTATTATTCTGAATAATCAAAATCTTTAAGGCCTTCTAGACTAGAAAAAATCAAGGGAGGCGAATTGACAATTGTGAAAATTTTAGTGGTTGAAGTTCCTGAGTTTGGAGTCTTCACGTCAATGACTGTCTTATTCTTACTTACTCTTCTAAATTAAGAGAATGCACCGTCCTCCTATAAAAAAACATATTCCAAAGTACAAGTTAGTGTTTATCTGAGAAAGATGGTATTTGTGTGTATAAAGTATTTGCAAAGACAAGTAGGATTCTATGAGTTCTTAAAAATCAATAATCAAAATCGAATTATGGATATTGAATTATCAATGTGTATAAGAATGAATAATTACCCATATTTATAGGGTGTGAATTCAAATTTTATTTAACATGGACTTAATTCAAACTTTAATTAGGAGAATGTAAATTTGATTTAAAGTCTATTTTTACTATTCCTTTTAGTGGGAGAATTTGGAGGAAACCAACTAACTTCTCCCTTAAAATTCTTTCATTCCCTAAATAATTAATTCATTCTTTAATGAATAATTTTCCTCCTTATCATTATCCACTTGAACTCTCTTAGATATATGGTGGGCTATAATTTGCTAGTATAAATTACGTTTAATTTGGTACCCATAGAAGTTCTCCATGAAAGTCACCTGTCCAAGTTCGATTATTCATCTAAAAAAAGAATAGATTTTTTTAGTTAAATCATCATGATTGAGCTAGTATTGATTGTGTTTAAAGAAACAAGTCTAAGTCATAAGTTATATTGTCATATCTAGACAAGTATCAACTATTCTATCTTTGAGGATACATGCTTAGAAAATCAATTAAAACATCAAATTTAGATTTTTATTTGCTTTTTTGAGAAAGCTGACTCAAATTAAATATATCAAGACCAATATTACCTATCTCCGAGGAAGCAAACCTAAGAGTACTTTTAATGATCATGCATCTATCTATATATTCATATGCTTGTTTGTAACTTGAAGTAATTTTTAGTTGTGTCCAAATAAATTTAGCATATAAAGAAATTCTATACATTTTCAAGCAAGTTGTAATTACTTAAAATATAAATTATATTTAGGTCCTATTTGTAAAATATTACAAATATTTTAATCTAAACTGAATTATCTAAAATTTGAAGGGGGCTAAGAGAGAAAAGTCAAATGAAACCCTTGTTCCTCTTTTTCCTTTTCGCGTTACGCATCTAACTTTTGGTAAACGATGCTGATACATTAGTTGCCAAATCTCATCGTCTGACAATCAAATGATGTCCCATACCTCGCTCGCCATCTAGACTATCGTCATTCATCAATTGTTGCCCCAGCAACTCAGGCAACGCCAAATACAAAGAACTGACAGTTTCTTTGCATCTCTGTGGACTATGCCTGGTCACTCTACTGCATGTCGCTAATAATGATTGTGCACACCACTGCCCTAAATGGTGGTGGCATCCTCAGTTGTTGCTTCAAATTCGTTTTTTTCTTTTCTTTTTTTTTAATTTTAATTTTTTTTTATAACTTTTTGCTGAAAAGTTTGGTTTTTTGTTCAAACTTTCTCAAAAATGGTATCATTGTAATTCTCAAGTTTAAAACCTTTGTATTAATGACTGCATTACCTTTACTTTTCTTTCAATTACAAGAATGCATTGTCCTCTTATAAAAAAATAAAATAAAATTTTAATATTTAAGTCAATATTTATTTAAAAAAGATGTTATTTGTATGTCAAAAATATTTACAAAGACAAACAGGATAGTACGAATTCTTAATAATCAATAATAAGAATTGAATTATAGATATTGAATTATCATACGTATAAGAATGAATTATGAATAAATAATTGCTCATATTTATATAATATGAATTCAAATACTATTTAACGTATGTGTGCATCAATTTAATTTAAACTCTGATTAGGAGAGCGCAAATTTGATTTAAAATCTAAATCTATTTTTACTTTTGATGATATAATTTTGGAAGAAACTAACTAACTTCTTCCCAAAATTCTGTCATTCGGTGGATCTGTATTATTATCTAGAATTTATCAATGAATTTGTATTATTATCTAGAATTTATCAAATCATTGATAAATATCTTTTTTATTATTATTATCTACATGGACACTTTTAAACAAATGATAGACTGATATTATTAACTGATACAAATTATGTTTAATTTGATACCTATAATAATAAATTAAAAAACAACATAAATAATATTTCTCAAGTTGTCCGTACTTATTTTCCCACTTAAAGAACTTTTAGCATGATGCCAATAAACAATGTTCCGCAACTAATTATAGGGCTAAAGGATGTCTACTCTTTGAAGTAGAGTCGAAGTTTGTATCTAAACATACTAACAAGTCAAAAAGCTTTCATCAAATTCAAAAGGCATATTAGTCCCTTATCATTCATATGCATCAATGCTGCTCCCATAATATTTATAACATTATCTACATACTTTTATTGTTTCAAAACTCTTTTATAAGAGATATAAAATATTAATATTTTATTAATACTAATCCTTTACCTCTATTAAAGGGTGTTGGAGATTTGGTGATTTAATAATTTTAGTTGTACAAGAATTGAGATGAATATTAAAGAAGAGATGCACAAGAAGTCTAGAACATGTGGGACACACATGGAGAAGTCTAGAATGTATAGGACATAAAAGGGGAAGATAAACAGGACTCGAAGACGCAAAAGAAGCGAAGCAAACGTGCGAAGAAAGTGCCAGAGCTGAGCGCTGCGGCACCTAGACTAGAAGCTCAGTGCTATATTGTTGGGTCCTCAACGCCGCAGCGCCGGGTACGATAAACTCAGCACTGCGGTGCTAAGACCTGAGCGCCGCGGCCCCAGAAGCGATAGGGAGTTCGTTTTTGATCCGGAATTCGAGTTTTTGAAAGTTTAAGATTTCTAAAACAAGAGGACTGTTATTCTAACAAGAAATAGGGCTAGTAGGCATGAAATAAACCCTATATAAACACTTGTAAAACCTTTAGTTAAGATTAAGTATTAAGAAAGACTCTAAGTGAGGGGAAGAACTGAGTAGATACTAAGTGCTTGTGTGTGCGAGTGTGGAACTATCGTTTGGGTGTTCATTGCTCGTGGTAGAGTAAGGGTTCACTAAACATTAGGTCCTTTTGAGGGTTCTTCATTGGGTTTTTTTGTAAAATCTATAGGGAGTTAATAAGAGAAGCTAGAATCCTTGGATCCACCATGAACGTAGGTAATTGGTTGAACCATGTAAGATTGTGTTGTGCTCTTTTATATTCTTCTTTGGATTCTTACTATTTTCCTTGATAAATAGGTTATTCCATTGCATAAAGAGATTAGGGTTCAAAGTTGAACTTGGGGTTCTTCACTTTAACCTAATTGCAAGAAGGAGAATGGCGTTTTCTCCCTCAACAAATTGGTATTAAAGTAAGGTTCGATAATACACACCTGGGGTATTTAAACCATGGTTGCAATCAAGTAAGAAATAGAGAAGTTCAAAGGAAAGAATGACTTTAATCTTTTGAGAAAAAAGGTTAGGGCTCTACTAGTGAAGGAAGGGCTAGACTCAGCTTTAGAGGAAGCTGGGACCTTAACTAGCGAAGTGATGACAACCTCAATGTCTGGGCATAAAGATTGTAACACAATTCAGAAAAAAGTTCACAACACTATAATCTTAGTGTTGAGCGATGAAGTATTAAGAAAAATTGATGATGAAGAAACCACTTTCGAGCTATGGAAGAGACTCGAGGCATTATACGTGAAGAAGTCTCTTGCAAATAGACTTCTTGTGAAGAAGAAACTAGATTAGGTAACAAAGTACAAGGGATCTTCATTTAGAGCTCACATTGACGAGTTCAATAAGATCATCATGAGTCTTGAGCAATTGGACATCAAAAGTGAGGATGAAGACAAAGCCATAATCTTGTTAAGTTTATTGCCAAAGAGCTATGAGAGCTTTGTGGAGACGTTGTTGTATGGTAAGGAGTCTTTAATGATGAATGACGTCAAGGCATCATTGAACTTAAAAGAATTGATAAAGAGATCTAAGTCAGAGTGTGGAGCGGCATAGCTTGCACAAGGGAGAAAGACCAACTAATCAATGAAGAGATCTAAGAAGTGTTTCCTTTATAATAAGAAAAAATACTTTGTGAAGGATTGTCTAAAATCAAAAGGCCAAAGAGGGTGGGTTGTAATCGGAACTAAGTAAGACACCAAAATTATAGACACATTAGTAGCGTCAAGGGAAAGTACGCTGGAAAATAAATACTAGATTCGGGGTACAACGTCCATATGTGTCTCGACAGATCGATATTTACCAACTACAAAGCCAATAGAAGTAAAGCTCTAATGGGGAATGACATGACTTATAAGATTATGAGAGTTGGTGACATAAGGCTGAGGATGCAAGGTGGAGAAACTAAAGACTTATATAGTATAAGGCATGTTCCTAAACTGAGGAGGAACTTAATATCCCTAGGCAAGCTCGATGAGGAAGGGTATTCAATTAGAATAGAGAAAAACTAAGGGTAGAGAAATGACCTATAAGGTTTGAGGGTGAGAAGTACAATGAGGAGCTCTATGTGCTTATTGGGATGGCTATGAGTGGCCCAATGCTAGGTAATGCAGACCACTAGATGACATCCAAACCGTGCTCACCAAGATGATGAGGGTTGAAAAGGAGTACAACGCATCCATACCCTATGCAAGGTGCACGAATGCCTTTGGAGGCTAAAGTCACTAGCCCGGGGAAAGTTAAGTCTTGGTGGAGATTTAACTGGACTCAACTCTAGGTGATAGAGTATTAGTATGGATCAGATCTAGAAGCCTCCTTATTTGGAAGATTTTGAATCAAGGAAGGGTTTGTTAGAGATTTGGTGATTCAACAATCTTGGTTGAACAAGAATTAAGATAAATATCAAAGTGGAGAGTCACAAAAAGTCTAGAATGTGTAGGACACACATAGAGAAGTTTAAGACATGTGAAATACGAAAGAGGAAGAGAAACGAGACTCGAAAAGACAAATGAAGCAAGTAAAATGCGCGGAGTAAGTGCCAAGGCTAAGCGCCGCGACACCCAGACCAAAAGCTTAACGCCCTAGCACCGGGCACGATACACGTAATGTCGCGGCACAAGGACCTGAGTGCCACGGCGCCAGAAGTGATAGGGAGTTTATTTTTTATCTGGATTTTGAGTTTTGAAAATTTTAGGACTTTCAAAACAAGATGACTCTTACTCCAGCAAGGAATAAGGTTAGTAGGCACGAAATAAATCATATATAAGCACTTGTAAACCCTTTAGTTAAGATTAAGTATTAAGAGAGACTCTCGTAGAGGAAAAAAACTGGGTAGACACTAAGTGCTTGTGTGCGCTAGAATGAAGCCGTCGTTTGAGTATTCATTACTCGTGGTAGAGTAAGGATTCACTAAACATTAGGTCATTTTGAAGGTTCTTCATTGCGTTTTCCTTATAAAATCTCTAGAGAGTTAATAAGAGAGGTTAGGATCCTTAAATTCACTGTGGACGTAGGCAATTGGCCGAATTACATAAGATTGTGTTGTGTTCTTTTATATTCTATTTTGGATTCTTACTATTTTACTTGATAAATAGGTTATTTCGCTGCGCAAATAAATTAGGGTTCAAGATTGAACTTAAAATTTTTTGCTTTAACCTAATTACAAGAGAGAGAATCACGTTTTCTCCTTCAACAGATGAATTTTTTTTAATTATTTTAAAATAACATAGAAGAAGGTTATGGAAATAATAAAGAGATAAATGATCAATTTCCTTTTTAAGAATCGTTGAGCTCTGAACTCATTACAATTAATGGTATTTCAATAATTTTATAATGAAAATTTTTAACTAAAACATTTAAAAAAATCCTTAACCTAATCAATAATAATTAGCACAACTTATCAAACTTCAACCTTAAATTAAACCACTCACCCTATTTTGTTAGGGATTTATCTGTAATTTAGTTTGCAAAATTAGATAGGTACATTTGATATTATAAACTGTTTTTTTTAGATGTTTCTTTGTTCAATTAACCAAACAAAAAAATTTTGTGTGGATTTAATGGGGTAGTATGAGCTCCACACCTCCACCCAATAGCCAGATTGTTCTTCACTTCTCTTATTCGAACCTCATGATTGAAATATTTATTTTCCTCCCATTATAATAGGGTACATTAAAAGTATGTATCTAATAGGCCAAGATTTTAAGATCAACAAAAGTTATGATGGTCATAACAAATTCCCTAATAGAGATATTGACATATATATAAAAAAAAGAAGGCTACTTCATGAGTGGAATTCGAATCTTTCAAATTTGAACCTAATCAGCTAAAGGGTCAGACAAATTCAAACAGAGCCAAGACCGGAATCAAAACTTAAATTTTGGGGCTGAATTTTAATTATAAAAGGGCCATATTGTCAGACTTGAAATCTTATAAGCCAAAACCCATGTTTGATTTTGTTAATAATATTTCGGGGCATACAATTCCTCCTCTAAACATAAGACGAACTCACTGCCAAGGCTAAACCCAAATAAATAAATAAGTAATGGTTTCTTGGTTTCAAAACAGTAATACCAACAAATATACGAGAGAGCTGAATGAAATGCTCTATTTTCTTAATAGGGAAAATATAATTCTACGTTTGAGTTCTAGTGGTGTCACTTTCTACTTAGTTCTGATTATAGACGGCTATGGTGACTCGGAAAGCTAATTTAAAACTATTAACTTCCATGAATAAACTATGTGTTAACTCACAATGCTATCATTTAGTTCGCTTACCACACACTAACTCGTAAACCCAAGCCAATCACATGCACACTCCATGGCAATTTCAAATAACCATTTCACTCTTCTTATGAAGTCTTTTTCTGATTCCGTACCACTTCTCTGCCTAACTTTTGTCATCAATATAAATAAACAACTCAAAACCAACACTGTCACCGATCAACTCTGTCTAATAATTCCCTGCAGTCATTGTTTCTCTTAGCTTGTTTATATGGGCGGATTTAGAATCTTGAAAAGGATTGCCGTAAAATATAAAAAAATTAAAGTATTTTGGAGTTAAACTTTAATTACATGAGAATTTTAATGTTAAAAATAAAATTTTATAAATACTTGTATTTACAGTTTAATGGTAAAGAATTAACAGTATAAGTGAAGATGTGGAGTTCAAATTTTATCTTTTCATATTAAAAAAAAAATATTTGTAGTGATTAAAATATAAAATATTATTTATTATAAAAAGTAAAATTAATAGAACAAATTTTTATTATTTTTTTAAACTTAGGGGCACGCCTATTATAGGTCTGCCCTGTTGATTGAAGCTGTGAACAAGCTCATAAAACCTCACTTTTTTCATCCTTGGCTTTTCATCTTAGATTCGAATCAATCTCTTCACCGAAAGAAGATTTGATGATTCTGTTTTTAGATCGGACAAAAAGGATGATGTTTGAATCTAATTGAAAGTCCTTATTAGGTTTTTTTTATACATATAAGCTCACATATTAATAATAATTTTACATTATAAAAAATTTTAAATAAGAGTCAATTTAAATAATTTAATTTAGACTATATTTTATTGAATTTTAGAAACATTTAATATGATATAAACTAATTTTATGTAAAGACCTAATATTAGTTGAACTATGATTGGTGGGATAATAATTAACCTAGTATATAAAAATATCTTTTAGAGTTATAGTCCCTAAGTTAAATTATTTTACAGAAAGATCTTTTCCTCTTTCATTACAAAGAGAGAACTCCACTCAGTATTGTAAGGGAATTTAGTACATGTGGGTGTATGCATGTGCAATTGTATCTGTTACTTAAAATACGTATCATATATATATTATATGCGGCGGAAGCGTTTAAATTAAATAATAAATATAATAAATAAATATATTAATCACATTAATATAGTAGTTGGGTAGAGAACTCACCTCAACGTGTAACGTTATACACGTATTTTCTCAGAGTCCGCATAGAGACCAACTCGTGGGCAGTTCTAGTCACTAATACTATAGGCTTGGTAAGTTAGAATAACAGCCTCATATCCAACACGGGATTAACTCTTAATCCCCAAAATAGTCGGATATGTGTTTTTATCATTTTCTTTTAAAGAATAAGAAATGGAGAATTTGAAGCAATCCACCATTACTTCAAATGAAACCATAAAAAAAAATCTTCTCCTTCGATTTCCTCTTCTTTTTCTATTTTCTACTTCTTCTCTGTTTTTTTGAGCCAAATACCAAAACACACTTTCACATTTCAAAATTCACAATCTCTCTTTCTTTATATAACTAATATATATAATAAAATATTAATATAATATATTATATAATATAAATAATAATATAATAATAATTAAATAATCATAATAGGTATTAATCATTTAGCACCCAAATAAAATATTAATATATATAATATCATAAAATAAAATAATAGAATATAATAATATATTCTAATGAGAGATATTTGGATATTTAACTATTAAATAATCAAAGTGTGAAATGACTATTTTGTCCATCGTAAATAGTTATTAAGTCTACCCCTGTGGGTCTCATCAAATTCTACACTGAGGTAAACTCAATCGAGGGTCCACAGGCGTTACGTGTCATTATACAATTAGTAAATAATAATTATTGACTAATTATTATATTTAACATTTAAATACAGACATGCGCACATCCCCGTAGTATTGCTGGATAAATGTTGCCTTTAAGAATTTATCCAGGGTATCTGCCTCATCTTCTTCTCCTTACACATCTAGTCTCACCAGATATACTTGGAGTAAAAGGTGAACCACCCTGAGTAAAGAGGGTCACACACTCTCTATTCAATCCTCTAGAGAGATGTTATCATAATTTCCTTACGACAAACTCTAATCAATAATGAATCCAAAACTTTTTGAATCCAAAACATTTTTGAGATTCATCTGTCGGTCAGAGTAATTCTTAGGACCCTCGAGTTAGATTGCATTAATTATGCACACCAACTAGTTCGTAGTGGCCATTAGACTTGACAGGCCAAATTAACGGGAGATATAAGCAGAATAGTTATTAAATTGCTAATAAAACGTTTTAAATCATGGGTATACTAATTATATATTTTCGATTTAAAACACCCTTCCACTGCTTTACATAATCTCGGTAATCTCTCAAATGAAAGACGATAGTTTAAACTCTTTTAAACTATATAGCGGGAACTAGATCCCATTGAAATTTACTCGGGTTTCATGCTGTAACAATATTAGCCTTTGTAAACCCAACAAGTAGACAACACTTGTCAATTGCATCTCATGCAACTTTTACCACTTGATCTTGAATACACCTTATCCTCACGCTGTAGCAATATTGGGTAAATGTATTTCAGATTAACTTGTCAATGATCAAATATATGCTATCGATACTACCCTCACACTATAGCAATATTGGGCAATACTTTCGCATATATTTGCCTCATCTCATGTTTAACCGTATAATCCAAGCCCAACCGACCAAGTCTCTCACGTTGTAGTAATATTGAAAAAAGGCCGACATGACTCGTCTAACACCGTATTAACAAGACGGATCAGAATAAAACATTATCTCATAATGTAATATTTTTCAATCTGATTAAGAGAGATTTTGTTTCTAACCTTGGTCTCCATTCTCCTAAAGAGGGTAAATCTCAACTAATTAATTTTTTTATGTAAGCACAATTGACCCCCACCAGTAGGGGCTCCCATTGTGGTTACCAACACAAAAAAATTAATCATGATATATAATGTAGACTGATAACTCTTTGTCACTACATCTCATAAACCCCGATTTATAATGTAGACTGATAACTTTTATCACTACATCTTATAAATCTACACATGCAAAAATTAATTTTGAAACAGTGTTAAAAAATATTGTAGCTATGAACAGTAAAAAATACTGCTCATGTACTATTGTTCAAGTAAAAAATATTTCTTCTCCTTCATTTTTCTCTTTCTTTTCTTCTTCCCCTTCGGTTTCCTCTTCTTTTTCTTCTTTCTTCTTCTTCTCCATTTTCCTTCTCTGCTTTTCTTGGCCAAATGCAAAAGCACACTTTCGTATTTCAAAATTCACAATCTCTCTCTCTTTATATAACTAATATATATACTAAAATATTAACATAATATATTATATAATATAAATAATAATAAAATAATCATAATGAGTAATAACTATTTGGCACCCAAATAATATATTAACATATATATCATATAATAAAATATAATATAATATAATATAATAATATATTATAATGAGAGATATTTTAATTATTTAACTATTAAATAATTAAAGTATGAAATGACCATTTTGCCCCTCATAAATAGTTACCAAGTCTACCCTTTGTATGTCCCACCAAATTTCACACTTAGGTAAACTTAACCGAAGGTCCACAATGTGCCACGTGTCATTATACAATTAGCAAATAATAATTATTGACTAATTGTTGTATTTAACACTTAAATACAGACACACATGCATTCCCGTGGTATTACTGAATATTGCTGGATTAAACACTTTAATTCACAGATATTACAAATCAGTGCGTTAAACCATGCAAGTTGAGGTTACAACGCATGACGCATGCGTATAGTCCTTCTGTCATGATATCCTAGATGTGCGGGGATATAGATTATCACCATCAAATCCCCTAGTACTCATCCATGTCTTATCTCTAAACTTGTATCTCACTAAACAATATGCGCAAATTTCTTTGCCATATTGTTCTACCTTGATGGAACTCTTTATCGGGATGCTTGTGGCCATAAAACTTTCTAAGATACAATCTTGAAGCATCTGGATATCAAATTTCCTATGCGAGCTGACAGATCCCATATCTGTACACATCAGACTCCATAAGCATCAGACCATACCCAGCAACACCCAACTGTCACACCATGAAAGGTCTGTGATATACGTGGAACTAAAGTATGGTGGATCACTTACAAGCCCACCGTGGTACTCAGGTAAAAGGACCACGTATACTACTCAAGTCAAGAGGACTCTCTGTTGACAGCTTACATAGGGTGTCTATCGGAGGTCCTCGTGAGTCTGTGCCATATCCAGTCATAATTGGATACTCATATGTCAATACGAGCTCCAAACTCACGGTCGGCTAAGAACAACCATCTATACCCTATAGGTACAACATATGCTGATTTATATATAAAGGTATCCACCGACAGACCCGAATCGGCAGAAATTAATCACAGACAATTATTCGAGAACATACTTGCACAATTAGCATTTTCTGGCACCCGATTGTAACTTTTACAACAATGTAGTTACTAGTATATTCCCAAGTCTATGTCTCATTACAGACAAGATTCTAACTCTTGGATCTTTACTGAGTATTATAATCAGGTAACATTTAACTGTGTTAGCATTTAGCATTTATATGTCTCGGCTTGGCTAACTGTGAACCCTTATCTAAACTTCTTTAGATCTGATCTGGACTCCTTCAGATCGTACAATATCTGTAACGTTACATTGCATAGTACTATATTAATTGGTATTAGCGATTTAATGAGAATGTATACTTGTATAAATACACAAGTATATGTACATTTAAGGATGGCACGTAAACACTGACCCTACCAAGTACTACATAGATTTGATTGTGGAATATCGTTATACTCTCATATTCTCATTGAAAGTTGCTAATCTTTTTGTTGGCTCTTCTATGGATTCTCAAGTATACTTTTTTTTAACATTTATTCTGATAATTTAATATGATAGATTTAGAATTTATATTCTACGAGACATCGATCCTATTTGTGATTATATTTAACTGTCTGAAATCATGTGAAAAACTATGGCGTAGGTAAAGAACTCCCAGAGAAAGAGAATAAGTTGCAAGCTCGTGGAAGAAGAAAGAAAATTTGGCGGGAAGTTTAAACTTTTGCCATTAATTACAAATATGCTATTAGAATGTTGTGCGTTTTAGGCCGAATAGTTAGCCTTTGGACAATTTTATTTTTACCCCCTCTTTTTTCCCAAAATAGAATTTAGAGTAAGTATTTTACATATCCACATTTGATTCTAATGTATTTTAGTCCTATATCAGTGTAGTACTCTTTCTTCAGCTTAGATTTTATTTTTTATGCTCATCCTTTATCTATATGCAATAAATTTAAACACTCCTTAAACTTGTTCATATACAATGCTTTTATTCCCAGATTAGCAAAATTTTCCTTAGTGCTTATCCTCTCTAGCTTCACTCTTCCATTAGAAATTAAGTCCATGATATAGTGATATTTCATATACACATGCTCAGTTATATTATAGAATACATAATTTTTACAGAGCTGAATAATAGACTAATTATTTGAAAATATTATTACTATTGACATGACCAATTTAAGTTTTTAAACCAATCCCTGCATTTATACATAACTTACTAGTCTTTGTCTCAAACCTTTGTCTTGTACCTCCATCTTAGACCTTTGTTTTAGACCTCTATCTTTGACTCTATCTTAGGACTTTGTCTCAAGTCTTTATCATGGGTTTTCTTGAACCTATATTTTGGACCTTTGTCTTAGATCTCTATCTTAAGCTTCTGTTAGGCCTTTGTATGTTGATCCTTTATTGGTTCATGATCCATTTGAGGCTATAGATATTGGAATTTATACTTATGTGCCATATCATTGTTGTATGAATATTTTATTTATAATACTTATACAGTATATTTTTATTAAATTGTTAATTTCATTTATTAAATGGTATAGTATTTATTACGCTACAAATATTGTATGATATGAAGGAGTTCAGATTTGGCCTAAAAAAGTTTAAACCAGCGCTAAGAGTTAGCAACACTGAGAATTATAATTGCTAATGGTTAGCATTAATAAGAGTTACTAGGTTATAAAAGTTAGCAAAATTTAAAAATTAGGACCTTGTTCGTAATAGGACATAGACCCGAGAGTACATCAGTAATAATATAATTGCAAAGAGTCGCAATAGGTGCTAAAAAATGTTATTATGCACGTATAGGTTCTCTCAAGTTGAGTAGTGTACTTGGTCCTTTAATCTGAGCGCTACGGTGGACTTGTAAGTGATCCACTATACTTTGGTTCTACATATATCAGAGATCTTTTATGGTTTAACAACTGTATGAAATCCGTCAGCTCACATAGGTGAGTTGTATATCTGAATGCTCCGAGACTGTATTTCAGAAAGACTTATGGCCATAAGTAACAAACTCAAAAAATGAATTTTCTAATAGGGTCAAACAATATCACAAAAGATGTTTGCATATATTGTTTATCGAGATACATGTCTGGAGATAAGTTTACGAATGAGCGGGTAGGAGATTTAACGGTGATGATCTATATCCTCGCTCCTTTAGGATATAAATGACGAAAGAATTATACGTATGCTCTTTGAGCTCAACTTTTATGGTCTACTACATTAATTTGTAATATTCGTTACGTATGTGTGGGGCATCGATCTCAGACTTATGGAACAGTTCCATTTGACGAATCAGAAGTGGATCTAGGGAGTCCCGCAATATAAAGTGTACTCAATGTACACTGGGGTAGTGTACCAAATTAAATAGTTTAATCCAATAAATTCCAGTAGACTAGTCATTTGCTTCAGTTTCCCTCGGGCCGTACAGTGTCAAGACTTAATAATTAAGTATATTAATTATTTAACAATAGTTGTTAACCAATGGGATGTTAACACATGATGCATTGTAGGCATATCATTATATGACTTGAAAATTACCAAAATGACCTTACTTGTTGGACAAGCAAGATCATTATTTTATTCATTAAATTATTTATTGAATAAAATAATAATATAATATTATTATTTAACAGAAGTCAAACAATCATTTTTTAAATGTATATGGCACATATGTTTGATAGTTTAATATTGATTAAATAAATTAATAAAACACTAATGCATGGGTTTGTCATGTAGTGAGGCCATATTTTGCAATTGCAAGCAAGAGGGAATTGTTTCCATTTGCTCACAATCTGGCCACATTCATTCCTACTTTTGAGATGCATGTGTTTCATTGCATTTTTTTTTATTGCAAACAAATGTTTCAACAAGTAAAAGCCATCCCATGTAGGCCAATGCATGATAATTGGTTAGCAAATGAAATAAAGCAAATAAAGAGCAATATTGCTCATTTTGCTAAGTGTGAGACACACAGCCATTAAGAAGAGTTGAGAGAATTTTGTTTTCAAGTGTTGAAATGTAGTAAAAAACTCACTCTTATATTTTGTTCATCTATTTCTCTTCTTCGTTGAACGAACATATTACTTGCAATAACAAAGAAGGTTTTTGTTGTTTAAGTGTTAAACTTGAACAAAAATAATTAATAGCTTGTAGTAGTCCGAGTACTTAAGAGTTAAGCATATAAGTTTGGTAGTTAAACTAAGGTTCAAGTGTTAAATCTTTTGCTGGAAAAGAAGCTGTCATTCTAGACTTCCCAAGGCCACCATATTAAAGAATTAGAATTGTGAATGAGTTGCTTCATTGTGGTTCTTTGGTTCAACAAAAATCCAAAGGCTTACCAAGGTAATAAATTCTCAATCCCATGTAATTTACATTTATGAAACATATGTAAAACTTATTGTGTTTATCATTAAAAAATTAAATTTCTGGCTCTTCCGTTGCGTATTATAATATATGAGATACGTATATAATGTATGCTTTAAATGATAGACATAATACCCACATATATACACCATAGGTTTAATAACACTCACAATAGATCTTGTTCAAATTCATGTTGTATATTATTCATTGGAGGAGTTTGGGACTAGAACTCTACCTTAAGGTAAGATCCCTCCACCTTACTCTGAGTTCTCATTGACATATTTACTTTCACATGGTCCTTCCTTGAGTAGTCATTAACCAATGATAGAAAATACATATTACCACCACATGTTGTTGTATTTACTGGCCCCTAGAAGTCAATATGGATGTATTCCAAAATGCCATCAGCCTTGTAATTGCTAGAACTAAAACTAACCCTATGCTATTTTCCCAATATACAAGCTTACCTAGCTTCCTATTCCTAATGACATCCTATTTTCCCAACTGTCGTAAGCTTAGTTTTCCTATACGGTCTAATCTCTTGTGCCACAACTCAATCTTTCTACTCCGTACATGAACAACAACAAAAGTATATCTAATGACAATTTTTTCTTGTAAAATATATAGACCACCTTGCTTTCTTGTAAAATATATAGACCACCTTGCTTTCTTGTAAAATATATAGACCACCTTGCTTTCTTGTAAAATATATAGACCACCTTGCTTTCTTGTAAAATATATAGACCAGCTTGCTTTCTTGTAAAATAAGCATATAACTCCTACTTATCCTTAACTGTCTATTTTTAATTTTACAAGTATATCCTAATTTATCTAAAACCCTTTAAAAGATATTAGGTTCTTTATCAATTCTATAACATATCTTACATTTTTAGGATCTTTATTGTTCCATCATGCAACTTTATAGAAATTGTTCCTATCTCAATTACCCTGCATGAATTATTATTCCCTATTAGTACCTTACCTCATTCATATTTTTCTTATGAATCAAACAAGTCCTTATTAAGGCTTATAAGGTAAGCATATTCAAAATCTAGGACCAAAAAATCTCCATGTCCATTAAAATTCTCCACTTCGAATTTGGTGGTTACCATTTTTTAAATTCTTGGCAAATTACCCTTGAGTCTGTCTTTAACCTTTCGAACCTTTGACTAAAATACTATTGTTGAAAATTCGTGCTTTGATAGCATTATTGAAATTTTGCACTTCAACCCAGGACTTAAAACTAAGAAGAAATAACAACATATAGTAAAGAAATAAAATCGAATTTAAAACACCAAAAATTTATAATGGTTTAATTCTTATAAATCTACATCCACTCCCTAAGCTAAATAATATATCAGACACCATACTATGACTCAAAATAATACAGATATTCCAGCACATTCTCTCACATTCTCTCTCTAGTATAGTTTATTTCTCTAGAGAATTTTCTCTTTCTAAATTATCATTCTTCCTTTTTTTATCTCTCTCTTTCTACTTGAAGAAAATGGAGAAGAATTGGGTTGCCTTGGATGTCTGAATTTGTGCCCTATATATAAAGACTAAAAACTTTTATATGCAACTACATATTAGGTTCAAGAGTTAAACCCTAGATCAAAAAGTTAGTTTACGATGAATTTAAGAGTTCCAAAGTAAATATTGAAAGATATAATTAATAAAACCATAATATAAAAGAAGAAAATAAATTAATGCTCTAAATCGCTTCTTTCTCTCTCTTGCTTTCTGCCCAAGTTTTGTTCATTAATCTTTAATCTTGCTTTGCTCTCTCTTGAAAATTATTTTTATGTTTGCCCTTAACTTCTCTCTTTTGCTCTCCCTTTTGGGTTGCAAAAAAAGGTCTTTTTATAGGCCTTTGTAACGCTTGAGGCATGTAGTTTAGAGTCCAAGTCCTATTAGGGAATAAATAGTGATTTTCTATTTTAGTCGCATGGGCACCGAGATGCTCAACTCTCTATTTTGGGTACCACATCGCTGAAACCTAAGAATCTTGCCCATATTCTTCTACTTGAGCGCCACAACGCTAGGTGTGGAGTTCCTCGACGCTGAGACTTAGGAATCAACTTTTTAAATTTAAGCCTGAGTGCAGCAACACTATGGTCTCTATCTCAAATGTCGTGGGGCTGGTACTGAACACCCTGGCACTAGGGCATTTTCCTTGATTTCTTCATTTTTTTCATCTAATTTTCCAGAATCTTCATGTCATGGTGTTGAAAACTTATATTTTATCAATAAACTCAATAAATAGCCAAATAACCAATGATTTAAAGGTAAAATCTAAGCTTAAGAGGACAAAAACAATACTCTATATAAATCCTTATCAAATACCCCAAATTTAAAATCTTTACTCGTCCTTAAGCAATGAAAAGTGAAGAAAAATAATTTATTCTTAGCTCAAAATAAAATGAAAACTCAAAAATAAAATATGGTAAGTTAATTAGATGATCATAATCATTGTCTTAAAGGCTGTTGAAATGATATAAAATTTTTCAAAATTTGATAAACAACTCTTGATAATTCATAATAGCATTCATCAAGTTCATCTGTCTTTTCTATAATTGATCACTTTGTGTATGTGTGCAATATGCAAGTAAATAATCAAATGATTCCTAGATTAACTCAATAACTTAAAATAATATTGAATGATGATGCCTCGGCATATTTCAATTTGTAATAACACTACTATAGGCTTACTTTACATACCATTTTTTTATTAATATAGAAAAACACATGTTTAGGGATATATTTAGGATTACTTAGCTTGTAATGAAAGGCTAGGGTTAAGTTGGGGCATAAAGATAAATATATGAGGTTCAAGTCATATTATGAACACTTAATCTTTACCCAAAAATCTATTGATCTCATTTTTCTTGCTTTATCTCATCCTCTAAATTTATTATGTTTCCATCTTTCTTTTAATCATTATTTTCCAAAGAATTCCTTTTTTTTTTCTTAAGTTGAGGGTACAAAGAATTTCAAGAGCTTTTTGTAATACCCTAAAACTTAGATTGATAAGTACTATCTACACTTAATTACTTTCTACTTCAATGCCCTTTTCTCATATAAACACAACTTTTTTCTTTTAAGAGTATTACTAAGTAAATTCAAGATTTTTGGTGTTATAAGTAATTTTTGGATAACTTAAAGTCTTAGGCTTGTAATATGGTTAAATAAAAAAAAACGTATTTAGGCTTAAAATAGGTAACCAGGGATAATATTCATTGAATGAAGGCTAGAAAAGACTTAATCGGTTAAAAGATGACCTATTGTCATTTTTCTAATCATGTCTCATAGAATTTTGCCTTAAGCAGTAATCAAGCAAGTTCTAGAGTGTTGGTTTTCGAGACTTGAGTGTACTTCTTAACCATAAGCATCTCTAAGCAACAATTCAACTAATACAAGCTTTATTTCAATGTGCTAAAAAATAAGTAATAAAAAATAAGGTTGAAATTAGTTCATGATTTTTGGTATAAGATTTATCTTAAGTGTCTATTGTTTCGTAGGGACTTGTAAAAATAAATTCAGACAATATTCTATTTCTTATCATAGACTAATGATCATTATCTCAACCTAAAAAAGTAACACTTAAAAAAAATTAATATGCATGATAATTTAATAGAGATGGGTGCATATAGTAGACAACCCAAGAAGTGGGTGAATTGGATATTTAAAAAATAATTCACTTACTAATAATATAAATAAAGTAAAGCACAAGTAAAATACAGTAAATAAAATAGTAGGGAAAGAGAAAACTAACACAAAATGTTTATGTGGTTTAACATTTATCCTGACTTACGTCAATGCCTCGAAGCTAACCGTGCTTGAGAATTCTACTAGTTTAGTCTATCTTTCAAGACCTTTTGATTAACTTCTTAGGTGTTAATCAAACCTTTACAAATTGGCTTTTTCAAGTACCAATCACACCCTGATTAATTTTTCAGGTACTAATCAAACTCTCACAGTATGTTGGCTTTACCGAGTATCAACTAAACCCTTACAAAGATTTATTTTGGGTTAAATCAAACCCTTACAATTTAAATTTTCTTAAAGAGTAGATACAACAATTAACACAAATATGGATGTTTCTTTTCATTTCAAATAATATAAAGATTATAAAGTTCTTTTTTTTATAGCTTGAATGATGCTTGTATTTATAGAGATGGAGAAACTAGTCGTTTTTAGCTATTGCTATAGTACTCTGCTATCGCTATAGTGCGTTAACCATTGCTCAGTTCAGCTATAGTGTTTTGACCGTTACAACCGTTAACAAGTAACTAACCGTTGCATAGTGATCTAATTGTTATAGAATAGTACTGTTGCTACAGATCGTGCTACAGTGTCCAAAAGTTTTGAAATATTTACATTTTGGTCCATTTTTTTATAACTTTCAAAATATTTCACTTTAGTTTATAAACACTATTTTTCTCTATTATTTGGAATCATCAAAATCTTCAAAGTTGTCTAGGCCAATAATCTCCCATTTTTTTATGTTGACAAACAATGTATGCAATATCTTCTATTTGAAACGTACGTCTCCCCCTCAATTTATGCTCCTCCTACATTTATATTTTTACCAAGCTTTTTTGCTAAAATTTAAGTGCCTGTGTTACATATTTTAAGAATAAATCATAGACTAAATTGCATGCACATATTTCTCCCCCTTGGGCATCATCAAAAAAATAATGATATAATAATAGTCATATAAAAAATAAATCATTAAAATCCAAAAAATAAATTCATATGTTGTAAAGATAATTTCTACAATGCTCCCCTTAAGTGTATCACACAAAAAAAATTACCTTTTTAATACATGCATCAAGGTATGATATGATTAAGACAAATACAAAATTAAATACATGCATTACAATATTTCATAATTATTTTTTTATGCTAAATGTCTATTATATATCTTGATGTTGATAACTACAAAATAAAATCAAGTTAAGTATTTTGGTATCCAATATTTCTTGGGTCCTATAATGTTATCAATTGTTCATTTTGAAGCCCAAATTTATTTTCCTCCAAATTGTTTAATAGGACAATTACAAAATTTGTGTCTATTTTTATTATAATAATGACAAAGAGCATAAGGATCATACTTAAATGAGGATTTAATAAAGTAGGATTTTAAATTTTTTTGTTTTAGAATTAGTTTGTATCCCAAATTACATTTGTCAAAACCATGTGTTTTAGCACAAATCATCTCATTAAAGTTCTTTTGCCTATTCGTAAATTTGAAAATTATTTCATTCAAATCATGAGCCTTTTTCATAAGATTTTCTTTTTTATCTTTTAAATTATTAATTTTTTTGTAACTCATTTATTTTTCATTTTAGATCTTTAATTTCTTCTTGCAATATATTCTTTTTTTTAATCAATTTGTCTTTCACAATTTTGTTGTCTTTTTGCAACTCATCAATTTCTAATTTTAAGCCTTTGATTTCTTCTTACAATAATTTCTTTTCTTTATTCAATTTTTTTTTCATGATTTTTGTTTCTTTAATGAATTGTAAATAAAGTTCTTTAATAGAAGGTTCATCATTACTTACCTCATTATCGGATTTGACATTATTGATAGCCATAAATGCAAGATTGGTAATTTCTCCTTCATCATCTTCTCATAAATAATCATCCTATGTTAAAGTTGATGCCATCATTGTTTTCTTCTTCTTGGCTGCAATTTTCTTATATAGTACTTATAATGCATGCCAAATTTCATATGCAACATTATAATTACAATTTTTATTGAACACACTTTTATCTAATGCACAAAATAAATGGTTATTGGCTTTTGCATTTAAAGAAGCATTTCTAAAATTCCCTTTATTCCACTCCTGTTCAAGTTTAGGAATAAGCGTAGCTTTTTTATTCTTTTTTATGGGTATATAAGGACCATTTTGAACAATAATCTAAAAATCATAATTAAAGGCTTGCAAATAAGTTCTCATCCTAATTTTTTAATAGTTATAGTCATTTCCATCAAAGAACGAAGGTCTAGTAGTGGATTGGCCTTCATATATACTAGGTCCACTAATGGATTTCATGGATTACTCTAAGTTAGTTAAGTTCGTTTCTAGAGTATGAGGCTTTGATACCAAATGATAATTTAATAGATATACGTGTATATGGTAGGCAACCCAAGAAGGGGCTGAATTGGATATTTAAAAAATAATGCACTTACTAATAATATAAATAAATAAAAGCATAAATAAATACAATAAATAAAAGAGTATGAAAAGAAAAAGCTAATACTGAATGTTTATGTAGTTCAGTCCCTATCCTGGTTTACGTCCACGCCTCGAAGTTAACCGTGCTTGAAGATTCTACTAGTTCGGTCTATCTTCTAAGACCTTTTGATTAACTTTACAAGTGTTAATCAAACATTTACAAATTAGCTTTCTCAGGTACCAATCACACCCTGATTAGTTTCTCAGGTACTAATCAAACCCTCATAGTATGTTGGCATTACCGGGTACCAACTAGACCCTTAGAAAGATTTATTTGGGTTAAATCAAATGCTTATAATTTAAACTCTTTTAAAAAGTAAATACAACAATTCTAACACAAAATGAATTTTTTTTTCTTTTCAAATCATTTAAAAATTATAAAGTTCTTTCCTTTTATAGCTTGAATGATGCTTGTATTTATAGAGATGGAGAAACTAGTCGTTTTAAGCTATTATTATAGTACTCTGCCATTGCTACAGTGTTTTGACCATTGCTACAGTGCTACAATGATTTTGACTATTACAATCGTTAATAGAGTAACTAGCCGTTGCCTAGTGATATAAAAGTTATGGAACAGTACCATTGCTATATGACCGCATTACAATACACGCTACAGTGACCAAATATTTTGAAACATTTGCATTTTAGTCCATTTCTTATAACTTTTAAAATATTGTGCTATAGTCCATAAATACTATTTTTCTTTATTGTTTAAAATCATCAAAATCTTCAATGTCGTCTATGCCTAAAATGCAAGATAACCAAAAATTTATGCAATAGAAAATAAACATAAGATAAATATTTTCCTCCCCGGAACTTAAATTTGACACTGTCCCTAATGGCAAAAATAAAAATGAGAGTAAGAAACTTCTCTAATAAATAAAGATTTAGCATTGTAGCATATATCTTGATATGACTATATTGAATTTTCTTATCTCCTAATGCTTGCAATTGCTTGTGTTGCTCTTTAATTGCTTTTTTTTATTATTCTAACACTTAAAGAAAAGAAAAAAAGTAAGTAAAAATAAAAATAAGCAAATATAAAAAATAAAATTTATTTGGGTTGCCTCCCAATAAGCGCTTGATTTAACGTCATTGGCTTGACAAGACTTCTCTATTCTTATAATGGATCAAAGCTGATGGTATATTTATGTTGGAATTTGTGCTTGATGGTACTCTTATTTATGGACTTCCACAACCTTGATATTAAGTTTTTAGCAGTTGCTTCTACTCTATTTTCATTGTGCTTCTCCGAAAAGAATCTAATCTTAGGTTGGGGGAGAAAGTTTCTTTTGCCCATGTCTTTAAACCTTCCACGAAAGTTCTACTCGTGCTTTTTCTTTCTTTTTCTTCTATGCTTCAGTGCTTTCATTTTGATCTGGGGATTCATTTCTTCCATCTCTTTTCATTTAAGAGGTTGTTGTTTGTTGTTTGGATGCCTTACATCAATGTGAAAATAGTCTTCATTTTCTATAGGCAACTTAATTTCCTTGAAGACCTTGAAAGTCACTATTTCATCTTGTATCCTCATTAATCGCACCTTTTTGTTTGTACATTAATTATAGTTCGTCTGATGGCTAGGAATGACCTCTCAATGATGATTGAAATTTCTTGATCTTCCTTCATGTCAAGAACAATGAAGTCAACAAAAAAGATGAATTTGTCTACTTTTACTAGCACATCCTCTATGACTCCTTTAAGATAGATGAATGATTGATTGAAAAGTTGAAGTGTGAAATTGGTATATTTTTCTTCTTTCAAACCTAATCTGTTATAGACTAAGAGTGGCATGAGATTTATGCTTGCTCCTATATCACATAACACTTTTCCAAAGTCATAGTTTTTGATAGTGCATGGTATGGTAAAACTACCTAGATCTTTGAGCTTTAGAGGCATCTTCTTTTAAAGGATGGTATTACACTCTTCTGTCAATGCTATATAGTCTTAAAATCATCTAGTATTTTTTTTTCTTAAGAGAATGTCTTTCATGAACTTCACTTAGCTAGGTATTTGTTCAAGTGCATCTGCAGAAGGAAGATTAAAGTGTAATTTCTTAAACATTTTAATAAATTTTGAAAATTGCTTATCTAATTTCTTCTTTTGCAATCTTTAAAGAAATGGTGGATGTAAAGTTTAAGACTATTCTAGATATTGATCAAGTTGCTGCTAGTGTTTTCTATTGTGTTTGTATTTTTCTGTACTTCTGCATTTTTTTACACTTATACACTAGTTTCAACTATTTTCTGCTACTGAATTTTTGCTTCTACACTACTTTGCTATTGCGTTTTTGCTTCTGTTTTTGCACTCATTTACTTCATCTATATTCTTTGAGGAAATGTACTAAAACTATATAGGCCTGCACTTCATATTTCTCTATTACCTTTTCCTTCTTATTAGTGTTCTGAATATTTGGTGATTATGATTGAGATGTGCTGACTTGTAATTTTATACTTGGCTTTAGTATTACTTAGTATAGCTCTTTGAGGTTGCCTATTAAGAGCTGCAGCTAGTTATCCTATTTGAGTTTCCAAATTTTTTAGAGAAGTATAATGATTTTGTATGGTAGCATCATTGAACTTCATGTATTGCAAAAATATTTCTTCTAAGGATAGCTTATTTTCTTGTAGTGGATGAAAATCTTAAGGATTCCAAGAGAAGTTTGGATGATTTCTCAACTCTAGATTTTAGAAGTTTGAATAGGGATCGTTTAGTTGTTTATTATAATTTTCCACATAACTTGCTGGCTCCATGCACTTTTTATTCATATGATTATCACTGCAGAAATTACAAGTTACATTCTAAGTCTTGATGGCATTCATGGTGTCAAAATTTTTGAATAACATATTGATTTGAGAAACCAACATATTGAATGCCTCAATGTCATGAACTCTTGTATTTTTTTCAGGTGTAACCCTTTCAGTTTTCCATTGGTAACTATTCAATGCCATTTCTTCTACCAAATCATATGCCTCATCAGTAGATTTATTTATTAAAATCCCTCAAACAGTTGCATCCACAATAGTCCTTAAATGACCTACTAGTCCATTGTAGAATATTTGGACTAATAGTTATTTAAGCACCATAAGATGAGGATATTTTATTAACATGTCCTTAAATAGTTCTCATACTTTATATAGAGATTCATTATATAGCTGAATAAATAAGGTGATGTCATTCCTCATCTTTGTTGTCTTCACTTTTAGGAAGAATTTTGCCAGAAATTTTTATACTAAGTCATACCATGTCGATATAGATCCAAAAGGCAATAACATCAACCAACTCTTAACTTTATCCCTAAAAAAGAAAGACAATAGCCTTAGTCTGATGGCATCATCTAAAACTCTATTACACTTGAATGTATCATAAATCTCTAGAAAATTTATGATATGCATATTGGGATCATTATCCGAGGTGCCGTTGAATTGTATAGAATCTTTTAGCATTTGGATAATACTAGACCTCGTTTCAAAGTTATTTACATTAACTATCAGTCGTCACATACTAGCTTAAATCTCCTTTGTTGTAGGGATATCATAATCCTTTAAAGATCTTTGTTGTTCTGCCATATGCTCATAAATAGGATTATTAATGTGTTCTTTCAAGTTTATAAGTCGGTTTTACTCACAATGAAGTCTTCAAAAAGTTCTTTCAATCTCAGGATCAAAAGAAGCCAAATCTTCACTCTTTGTCATTTGCATGAACTATTAAGGGATTGCCATTGAAGTGTATTCTACCTCCATATACACTGTTTTTTTCAAGAGCCATTTAGAACATACAGAAAGGCATCCAACCCTTAGAGTTCCTACAGGATAAAAAAGATAAAAGATTCTAAATGTAGTAACCAGTATCCACAATCGGTAAGAATAAGTATTTATATATATAAATATACATATTTTATTTTTATGTGGGTGATACTTGATTTATGTATTGTTATTAGTAGTGTTTGTATAGGTTAATGACATACTATTAGTATTGGGTTTATTTGCAAGACTTTAGATTTATTTTAGGGACCAAATTATAATACTTTGAAAGTTTTAGGGGCAAATTCGTAAATACCAAAAATTAGCCTCTTAGTATAAAAATACACTTTTGAAACCCTAATTCACTCATTTTGATCGAGCTACCTCTTTTAGAGTGAGAAAAGAGAGAAAGAAAGGGGAGAGAAAGAGAAGAAGAAGAAAAAAAAAAAGTTGGAATTTAAGCTTTAAGAGATATATTATAACCCTTTCTTAGTTTTTTGGTGTTAAATTAGTTAATTCCTTTAAGTTTTGATTTTTAGAAATATGTACAATTGAGGATTTGATGTGTATTTCGTAAGATATTGTAAGAATCGATGATGATCTATGTAGATAGCTTGATAAATCATGATGAATTACAGAATTTCTACTTGATAGTCTCTTGATCCAAGAATTTTATAAATTGTTGTGATTCAATTTTGGTTTTGAATTTTACTTATATGAAATTAAACATGTTTAGAATCATTTGAGACTTTGAATCGATTGAAAATTCTAGAAATTGAATTTGTGGTGAATTTACCAAAATACCCTAAAATTCTAAAATTTTCATGTGTTAACAATATGATACAATGACAAATAATTTTTGATCTGCTTAATAATCTTCAAAAATTACAAATTTATGGAATATGATAATTTTATATGTCTAATATGATACTCATAATTGATAATTTAGATCAATGTGATTAAATTGTTATGATTTTCTAAAAAGTGTCAGCTCATTGCAGTATTTGATTAACAGATTTTTAAGGCTATAGAATAAAATAGTTTTAAAATACTTTTGGCAGTGATTTTGAAGTAAAATATTTATCATGAATTGAGATATCTATCAAGAGTATTTTTGTGATAGTTTTATAATTTTTTAGTTAGTATATGATTTTATAAAATTGGGAGATTGAATACTGTTCAGTAAATATCTTGATCCTATCAGGATAATAGTTTGGATTTGATGGTGTTTATGGAATGGATTATGCAGGAATTATGATATAATATTCATACATAAGAAGGATATAGGAGTCAAGAATTATATATTCTGATTTTGGAGTAATTGGACATCATTTGATGTATAAGAAAATTTTGTTAAGTGTAAGTGGTCAGAGTGACAGGTTTTGCAAAACTAAGTAGTTAGACCAAGTTGATGTTATAAGTGCAATATGTATAATTTTGTAAGCTATTTAAAGTATTTTATATGAATTGTGAGGCTTATAAAAGGATTAATATCCATTGATAGCTTAAGGAGATTTAAGCCTTGTACCCGAAAGTGCTAAGAGGTAAGTATACTAGACTTTTACTAAAATCACAATAAGTATAGTATTTATCTATGTATGATTTCGTATATGTGCTTAGAAATATGTTTATGTTATGCCAAAGTATATTTGATATGAAATGTGAAAGACATATGTTTATGAATATGAGCATTGACATTGAGCATGGACATATATATATTTTTAAAAGTGAGCTTTCAAAATGAAATGTGTTTAACAAAGAAAGCATTTGAAGTGTAATATGTCCATGAGAAACATTTTGTGTGTTTGAGGATGCTTGAACTCACTGTTAACTTAGTAGGCATCTTATGTGATTTGTGGAGCCTTTATGTGTGGCCTTTCCTTTGGGATTGGTATATGTTATATGTTCTGTATGTAGGGAGGATCCTATTGGTACCTAAAGGAAGATTGAGTCATCACATTCGTGTGGTGGCATATTAGTGCATGTAAGAAGACTTACCGACGATCTAGGTGAGGGTTTAGCTCTTACCTTCGCGCATAAGCAATATATATGTGTAATTTAAACCTCACTCGTACTATTTCTCTCATACAGTATGTCACATACCAGTGACATTTGACTCATTGTGTGATATGTGATATGCAAGTCCTACTAAGTAGTAGTTGAGTGATGGTATTCCTATTATATGTTTTGAAAGAATGTGTAAGCGCTTACTTAACATGTGATTTGATAAGATTATGAATTTTGATTTAGCACAGTATATCATACACATGCATTGTGTACATATATGTATTTGAAATTTGATATATGAAAAACTAGTATGCTTACTGAGTTTTATACTAATTATAGTTTATGGTGATTTTAGGTAAATAAGTACATGTGTGCTTAGCGGATTTGGCAAGGCTTCTGCTAATCCTTGGGTTCCCTAAGTTGCTAGGTTGCTAAGTATTTCATTTAAGGACACGTGGGTTAAGATATTTGATTTGTCCCTATTGAATAAATACTTATGTATTATTTTATTGTGTGTGGTTGTATTTGGTTTAAGTTTCACCAAGTGTGGTTATGGGTTGATTTTAAGTAAGAATTTATAATGAATATATTCTGGGCTTCCAGTAACAAAGTTACTACTAGTGACGTAGTAGAGTGTTAATCTCTAAGAAAACTGTGTGTATCTCCGGTTTACTAATTGCCCCAGTCATAATTCAATTGTTATAATTCTGAAAAATTGAAATGAATTTTTAAATATTATCAATAAATGTTTATGTTTATATTTTTAAACATGAGACCAACCCGTAAACAAGAATTTAGGAATATACTAGAAACATTAATATTGTATGTGTGTTCATTATTGAATGAATGTAAGTTATGTCGTGTGCCGGATCTTTTGAGTTTGGGCGTGACACTAAAAGTACTATATTATCAAGAAATGTGTTATTAGGACTAGCCTACACACATTTAACATAAAGGCTTACACGGACCCCTACCTTTAAAAAACAAAATTACCACAACAATTGTATAGGCTCACTTATTTAAAAATGGTACAGCTTTGAAAGAAAATCTTCTATATGTAGGATATAGAGTAAAACATCTTATATGATTTATAAGTAGGAGATGTCCGATGCCCCCAAAACTACAAAGGATTCCCGCTTGGAGATTGAATTAAGATCCTTGTCAGTAAGGACATTAGATGAATTCACTCATATTTCCTAAAGCTTTCAAACCTTCAAAACCAGATGTGCTACTCATATAGTAAACTTATCTCTGCCTGAGAAGTCAACTAATTCTTCTTCTAGTCAATAGAAAAAGCCATTTTCTTTAAATAAATTAATCTCTTTGCCCACGTCTTTTAATTAAGACAGTATTATATATTTCCTCGCAAAGAGAAGAAAAGAAGTTCCAAAACAGAATTTAAAATACAAATAATATTAAAAGATAATCTGAATTGAAATTAAGATAGTTTGGTATTAGTATTGATCTAAGAATAGATAAAGATAGTCCCCGGCAATGACGTCAAAAATTTTATGTGCTATTTCTAAGCTAAAGCGCAAGTGCACGCTATCGTTTCAAGTAATATAGGAATTGAGTCCAAGTATTTTATGGAGACTTATATAATCTAATTCTTCTAATCAAGTATTAAAATTAATCAAACTTAATTTTTATTTAGACAAACTTAAAATTGAATAATCTTTAATTAATCTAAATTTACAAAATAAACCTAATCTTAATCAGTAAGCAAACAAGGATGTGAATTCACCAATATAAAAGAAATCTAGGGTTTCAATTTATCCCCTAATATTTCATTAAGCCTATTATTCTCTTATTTAATCCTTCAATAATGAATTGTTAGCAAAAACTCTCTAATTGTTATAAGCCTTTGTTGATGGTTAGATAACTATATCTTATCCTAACAATTTACTTATATATCTATGGCAATCAGAATAATATGAAAATCATTAAGAACAAGTCTAATAATGCCATACATATCATCTAGGTATATTTCTATCCAACATAAAACTTATAATTGTTATCCTATGATCATATATCACACTATCCTAGGCTAAATACATAAGTTCCTATATTGAGTTTATTATGGTTCCTCAAACAATCAATATATAGGCCAGATACAGTAAATTAAGCACAAGATAGAAGGAACAATAATTGTCTTTATTGAGTTCATGAAATAAGATAAATAAAAAAATTCAACTACATATTATGTTCAAGAGTTAAACCCTATATTAAGAAAGCTAGTTCATGATGAACTAAAGTTCGAAATCAAGTAATAAAAGATATGACTAAAAAAGCCATAATATAAGAGAAGAAGATAAAATTAAACAAAGTGATGTTCTAAATTGCTTCTTTCTCTCTCTTGCTTTCTACCTAAGTCTCGTTTGTCAATCTTTAATCTTGCTTTGTTGTCTCCTGAAAATTATTTTTGTGTTTACCATTGACCTCTCTCTTTTGCTCTCCATTTTTTGCTGCAAAAAAGAGTTTTTTATAGGCTTTCGTAACTCTTGAGGCATTTGGTTTGGAGTCTAAGTCCTATTTGAGAATAAAAAATGACTTTTTTTTTAGTCGCATAAGCACTACAATGCTCGACTCTCTACTTCGAGTGCCACAGCGTTGGTGCTAAAGCCTCGCAGCACTGAGACTTGGTAATCTTACCCATTTTCTTCAGCTCGAGTGTTGTGGTGCTAAGTGTAGAGTATTGCGACACTGAGACCTAGGAATCAACCTTCTGAATTTTAGCTTGTATGCCACGATGGTGAGTGTGGAGCGTCGTGGTGCTGGGCCATTTTCCTTGATTTCTTCATTTTTTTTCATTTGATTTCCTAAAATCTTCATGTCGTGGTGTTGAAAACCTATATTTTATCCACATACTCAATAAATAAATTAATTATCAATGACTTAAAAATAAAATCTAAGTTTAAGAGAATAAAAATAATACCCTATATAAGTCTCTATTAGGTTGTCGGTTATATTTTAAATTTTTAAAAAGGTACCTACATTTAATGCATGTAACACATTGAAAATCATGTGGCATTTCAACCACTTCACAACAGACATTAGGGGTGTGCACAGTTTTATAGAGTTGAATAACTAACTAAAATTTCGATTTAGTTCAATTCGATTTAAGGTTGCAAAATCAATCGATTCTACCTTTATTAATTTTCAACTCGGTTTGAGCCGAATAAAAAATTTACTCTAGAACTGAACCAAAAAAAAAAGTTATCGATGTGGCCTTACAATCTTTTCACAATAACATAAAAGAATTATCAATTTTCATGGCTTCGATCAAACGCAACACCACGCATAAATTAAATAAGTAAACGAAAAAATTAATTTCAACATGATGGCCTGTATCATTAATAAGTAGCCAATTGTAGAGTGGATTCGGAACAAGAGGGTCAAGGAAAATCTTGTCGTGCTGACTCCAACTAGTTGAGCAAGAAAAGAGTCCTCGTTGTCGTTATAGCCTTTGGGGGATTGAGGTCGTAGGAGGTTTGGCGGAGGAGAGGGACTTGAATCGGAGTCATCAATCTTCTATGTACTGGTAGAAGGAGGAGAAGAGGAAGCAGGAGAGTAAATTAAGGTGGTAACAAAACCATGAATCGGTCTTTCATGAGTCAAAGAAAAGAGTAACTTTGATGCCTCAGTATAAGGTCATGTATATCAGTTTGCCTTTTCAAGGAAAAATAAAGACTTGTTTCAGTTTCATTTTCAAATAGGTCATGTATATCAGTTTGCCTTTTCAAGGAAAAATAAAGACTTGTTTCAGTTTCATTTTCAAATAATATAGGAAGATAAGAAGCTTTGTGTATTTTTTAAGACTTGAAAATTTGGACAGAAAATTTCAACTTTATTCTGATAAATGTTACCAAAACAAGTTGATTTAAAATGTAATTAGACAATTCCAATAATATTTATAATCAAATATAATAAACACAAAATTTATTTTAAAATAAAAACAACTTTGTTCTCATAATCTTATATTCTATGTCGTTGAAAAACATTATTGTGTATATATATTAATTGAATTGAATCTTACACAATTGAATTTTAATTTTCGTCTATTCAATTTAATAATTTTATTACATGAATTACACAATTAATTTTTAATTTTAATTTAATCAAATGAATTAATTGAATTGAATCTTGCACAATTGTATTATAATTTTAATTTGCACAATTGAATTATTTGATTTTATTACATAAATATAAATTAATTTATAAAATTGAATCTTGCACAACTGAATTTTAATTTTCTTTTACTCAATTGAATTATTTATTTCATCACATGAATATAAATTAATTGAATTTTAATTTTCTTTTACTCAATTTGATGATTTCATCACATGAAATTGCACAATTGAATTATAATTTTTAATTTACACAATTGAAATATTTAGATTATAAATTAATTAATTGAATTATAATTTTAATTTACACAATTAAATTATTTAATTTCATCACATGAATATAAATTAATTGAATTCAATATCGGACAATTGAATTTTAATTTTAATTTACTCAATTTAATGATTCATCACATGAATTGCACAATTGATTTTTATTTTTAATTTAATCAAATGAATAAATGAATTGATTAATTGATTTGAATCTTGCACAATTGAATTTTAATTTTAACTTAATTAGTTGAATTATTTGATTTCATCACATTAATATAATATAATAAATTGATAAAAAAATATAATTAAATAAACTAATTTAATACAAAATAAAAAATAAGATTAAATAGTTGATTATATAAAAGCTTATATTTAATTTGTGTAAATTTAGGCCTAAAATATTATAAAATTATCATTAAGTAAAAAACAATTACCCATTTGACAAATCTAGCCCAAAACCCAACTAACCTAAGCTCAAAAGCAAGAAGGCAAATAGCCCAAACAGAACCTAACGGTTTTCAATTCGGTTCCTAGGTTATGAATTAATCAATTCTAATTTCTTGAAATTGATAGGTTTGATTTTGGTCAGTGTTTTGGGCGAAACTAAGCTAGCCGACAAACACCCAACCCTAACAAACATTTGGTCTTTAGTTGGTGGCAATTTTTAGCCACGTGGTACTATCTCACATTGTTTGATCCATTCAACGACAAAGATCCATTAGGAGTTTAGACATCTATCAGATGAAGGGATGCATCACATGCAAGTTGTTTTCAGCCTTTGGATTTGTGTCGGATTGTTGGGAACTCCCAGGTGCATGCCTTAATATAAAAACGACCTCTCCCGCTTTTAGAGAGAGAAGTCCCAAAATTCTAGTGATAAGTGTTCTATTCCTCGAAGATCTTCACACCATTTTTTTTTTTTTTTTTTGCATTCAATTTCTTCTTAATCACTTGATTCTATCTGCGAGTACGTTTTTCCTCCCCTTTCTTTAGTTTCCTTAATTTTCTTTTTGGTTATCTTGAACTTTATTTTTTGAGTTTTTTGCATTTCCAAGTGTGGGATACTTTGTGTTTCTGGGTTTTGGGCTACGTGCTCTTTGTTCTTCATTTCTACATTTGTTTAGTTACATTTAATTGGCTTTTGTGTTCTTAGGCTTTATATTATGTCTTTCGAATCTCATCTTCTAAGATAAAAATCTATTAGGTAGGATATCTTCGGATATGAATATTTAAGATGAGTCTTAAGATATCCCAAGGTAAAACTGTAAGGTCTCCATGTATGATTCTAACACCAGAATTAGCTCGGTTTATGACCTCGACAAGCCTTTCACTAAGAAAAACCTAGACTTATTAGGGTAGCATTCGACCTAACAAGGGATGCCAAGGTGGAGCTTATAAATGTAGAGGATGACTTTGAGAGGGCTATTAATAAGAGATATAGGGATGAGACCAAGTGGTAAGCTATAAACTAGTACCCCTCAGTTATAGGAAAATAAAGCAATTCTAAAAAGAAGATGAAGGGTAAATTAGCCCTTCTAGATCCTAATTCTCCTAACTAGCTAGATATGACAGTCTCTTAAATCAATAAAAAATATCTAGATGACCACAGGCAAAGGGATAGAATTTTGAAGACCATCACCCTTAAAAGTACCTTATCTAAGGGTGTGCGCTAGCAAGCCTATATTAGAGAGATTAACCTGCATTCCATCTACTTTAAGTTAGGGCTTAGGTTACCTATGCAACATTATTTTATGCGATTGCTTGTAAAACTAAACCTCCCCCCTGCCTAAGTAAATTTGAATCCCTATAATGTATTTACTAGATTGTACACCATATAGGCAAAAATTGGGCAACTTAAGCCTACCTTTTAGGAACTTTAACAGTTATATCAAGTCCGCTCCTATTAAGGGCTATAAGGGTTGCCCTACTCTTACTAAGAATTTGTTCTCCACAAACAAGGATTGGAAACACCTCCAGTTCTTTACTGAGGTAGGTGTAATTAGTTTGCCCCTAGAATGTTAAGGGAACACATCTATCCTCGAAAATTTGGTATTGTAGGTCTAATTTCTTTTGATGTAACCCTTCTATTAATACTTAGAAAATTTTCGTAACCTATTTTTTCTTGTAGATGATTGGTCTACTAAACTTGAAGTCAACTCAGAGATGAAGGAGAAAATTGACCTAGCTCTAACACATGTGGCCTCTAAAAGAGAGCTAATTTTTAAGTTTATTGTAAAGGATCTTGGATTGATTTCCAAGATCGTGGACAATGGCACCAAAGAAAAAGTCAAAAGAAAAAAATTAAGGGATATTGTTAACTCACTTTTCTATTTTCTTACTTAACTTATCATTCATGATTTTTTTTGTACTTATGTCGTACTAGAAAGGCACACTAGTAAGAATAGGCCTTGGCAGCCTAAGTAACCAAGGGTACCTAACAGAAAGAGGTTAGGGACAACACTAGAGAAATATCGATTTACTAGCATAGGATCAGCTGTAATTATTTTAAATTAATTGCTTATACATGAAGTTTACTTTTATATAATACATTATATATAGGATAAGTATTATCTCTATCTCAAGATTGATAATTTGAGTAAGTATAGATAATTCTAATCTTATTAATATCACATAATCTAGCTTATCATTTACAAGTTCAAAAATTAGTTTAAGCTTAGATTTATTTGGCTACTTAATCATCAAGAAATCATCTTATATTGTTGTTATTTGAATCTTCTAGCTTCTTGTCTTCAAACTCAACTTCTTTAATATCCCCCCCTCAAGCTGGAATGGGAATTATGGGCATTTAAATTGTCTTTAAAATAATGAAACTTGTGTCTTGCAAGTGGTTTTTTGAAAATGTCAGCAATTTGCTCTATATAGGGTAAATACTGAATAATTATTTCTTTGCTCATCACCCTTTCTTTAATAAAGTGAATATCAATTTCTACATGTTTGGTCGTTCAATAATGAACTGGATTTATAGCTAGTGCAATTGCACTTGAGTTATCACTCATGATAATTGTAGTTTCAATTAACTAAATTTTCATTTCAGTTAATAAAGAGTGAATCCAACATATTTCAGCTGTAACATTTACAAGGAACCTGTACTCTGATTCACAACTTGATCTAGCAACCACATTCTACTTTTTGAAAGACCAAGATATCATATTATTCTCAAGATAAACACAATATTCTCTCATTGATTTCCTGTCAGTTGTGTCACATGGCCAATCAATATCACTGTATGCTATCAAGGTTATCTGCCCAAATTTAAACAACAACAACAAGCTATGGTCTTTGGTCCCTTTAAGGTATTTAAGTATCCTCTTACAAGCTTGTCAATGAATAATTTAAGGTCTCTCTATAAACTGGCTTAGTTTGTTGATTGCATAAGCAATCTCCGGTCTTGTAAATATGAGGTATTATAAAGCACTAATTGTGCTTCTACACAAAGTGGAATCTGAAAAGACATTAGCAGTTTCTTTATTAAGCTTTTAGCTAATGGTCATTGGAGTAGCACAAGTGTTAGCTTAACTGAGTTTTGTTCTTTGTAACAGGTCACTAATATATTTTGATTGAGATAGCTTCATTCTATAAGCATTTATTGACCTCAATACCAAGAAAGTAGTGTGAAGATCCCAAATCCTTTAAAGTAGATCTTTCATTAAGATCGCTAATTATTTGTTGAATGGTTGTTGAATTTCTTCTTATGACCTGGATATCATCTACATATACTAGCACATAGGTGATGTGAGTATTTTTATTTTGAATAAACAAGGTGGGGTTTGATTTAGCTTTTGTAAAGTCCTGGTTTAATAGGGCGCCTTTAAGTTTATCAAAGCAGGCTCTAGGGGCCTACTTTAGACTATAGAGTGTTTTGTTCAACTAACATACATGTAAAGGTCTATTAGGATTTACCAAGCCTTTTGGTTGAGGCATGAAAACATTTTCTTGCAAATCACCATGTAAGAATGCTTTGTTGACATCTACTTGCCTTACTCCCAACCTTACATAACTACTAGACTTAGAATTACTCTAACTATTGAGGTTTTTTCCACTAAACTGTAGCTTTTAAAATAGTCTATTCCAGCAATGATAGAATTCTTTGACTACTAGCCTAACTTTGTACCTTTCTACTGAGCCATCTGGTTGATACTTGACTTTGAACACTCATTTGTTGTCAATAAGTTTGTAATTTTTAGAGAAAGGAACTAGGTCTCATGTGTGATTGACCATAAGAGCATTATACTCTGCTTGTATAGCCTTGAACCAATTATCATTTATGATTGCCTCATTAATAAAAAAAATAGTATAAAAAAGTGAATGATGAGTAACAGCAAGTGTAAAGGAAATAGTGTTTGGAAATGTTTTTGATTTAAATATGTCAGCTTTAGCTCTGGTTATCATTGGATGTGAGGGTGCTAAGGTGATTATGGATTGTGTATGAGGAGATTCTAGAGATAAGGATGGTGAGGATGATGTAGTATAAAGAAATTCTGAACTTTGGTTGTTTGTTGTGACTGGTGATGAAGTTAACACATAGGGAATTGGTCACTGTTGATGATCAAGGAATTCTAAATCAGTGCATGGCTTTTTAAATTAGTTTTTTTTGGACTTTGTGTGGAGTTGACAAGCAAGGAGTTCTCTCCTGTAAGGTGCACCAACCGAGGAAACAATGTTTGATACGTTTATGCATAAACAAAAATGGTTAAAGGCTTATTTCCAAAGATGGAATCATACTTATAAGAAATTCTTCTTTAGCGAAAATTATATTTCTGGTTATATAAACCCTTTCTGACTCACTAAGACACTTATAGCCTTTGTGATTATTATTGTACCCAATAAACACACACTTACGGGCCTTAAATTGTAATTTGATATCGTTGTAAGATCTTAAAAAAGGTAACATGTGCAACCAAATATCTTTAATAACCTGTAATCTAGTCTAATTTGAAATAAAATTTGAAATGGAGGTCTGTTATTTAAACCGAGTGTTGGTAATCTATTAATTAAATATACAGGTATTTGTATTGCTACCCACCATTACTTGGTTGCCATACCATCTTGTGATAGCAATGTTAGTGTAATCTTTAACAAGTGTTTGTGTTTTCGGTCAATTTTTCCATTTTGATGATGAGTATAGGGACAAGAATGTTTGAAAATGATACCTAGTTCAAGTTATTTCTAAAGTGGTTGGAATTCTCTACCCTAATAATACTGAATACTTTTAATTTGGTTATCAAATTTCCTTTCAACTAAACTTTTGAATTTTAGAAACACAGAGATAGTATCTGACTTTGCTATCAATAGATAGACCTAAATGTATCTAGTGTGGTCATAAAAAAAGTTAATGTATTTTAATAATCTTGTACTGATTTAATAGCAGCAGGTCCTATAAATTTATGTGGACTAGTTCTAATGGTTTATTAGTTCTTAGCAATGATAAACTATAGTGCTATCAATATGCCTTTCTATAATGACAGTAAGCACAAAAATTTAGATTGATGCTTAAGGAATTTAATTTTGTTTTATTGAATTCTAGAATTGTTTTACACATTTTGACAATTTCTTTTAGTATATGATTATTAGGATGGCCTAGTTTTATGTGTAACAAAATGAAATAACTATTTTCTTCTTCTTAAGGTGAGGCTTCTTTATTGACTTTAGCTGATAATGAAAGGGTTTTATTAGGCACTTTTAGAGGAGAGAAGTCCTTGTTCAACAACTAGTAAATTCCATTCTTAACAAAGCTTTTCTGTAAAGCTCAATAAAACTGGAATTATTAGAAACCAATTTAGATATAGTAATAATATTTTTTTGAGATGATAGGAACAAATAGAGTTTCATTCAACGTCAAGTGTTTTTGGTAGAAGTGTTAATAGGTAGAGAAATAGAACTAATATAAGAGATAGGTAATTGGTTTCTGTTACCAAATGTCACCTTCTCAGTCCTTTTATACTCACTCCTTATGTTAAGGTTTGCAAGATTGTTTGTTAGATGATTTGTTACACCACTATTGATGTACCAATTATGGTCTCTACGCTCATCTGTGGTAGTAATTATTGGGATTTGTGCTTACGCATTATCCTTTTCTGTCAAAATATTTATTTAATATTTTTACTAGTATTATCATTTTATTAAAGCACAATTATATTTTATATATGGTAAGATGCTTGTAATGTTTCAGACATTGTATAATTTAAAAGAATTCAGATCTGATCTAAATGAGTTTAGATCAGTGCTAAGAATTAGCAACGCTGAGAGATATAAATGCTCTGAGTTGGCATTAATAAAAGCTATCAAGTTAAAAGAGTCAACGATATCTAAAGAGTTAGAGCCTTGTCTAAAATGGGACAAAGACTTGAGAATATATTGGTAATGATGTTGTTGCAAATAATGTTATGAAATATCATTATGCAAATATGTTCTCAAATATTATGTTCCTGATCTATCATCACTAATACTGGTCTGTCAGTGAATACCTTAATAAATATATAGATCGGTGTATGCCTATTTCTGGATGATCTAGATGGTTAGTCTTAGTAAACTATGAGTTTATTAAAAGCTCGTATAGAGATATAGGTATTCAGTAAGAACTGAATACTAAACAGATTCATTTATAAAGCCGTCAATTAAGGGTCTTTCGAGTTGAGTAGTATTAGTAGTCCTTTGACCTGAGTGTCACGGTGGGCTTGTGAGCAATCCAACATACTTTGATTCCTCATATGTCAGAAATTTTTCATGGTCTGACCATTGGGTGAGTAATATATCCTAATACTCTAAGATTGTATTTCAGAAAGTCTTATGGCCATAAGTAGTAATTCTTGGGAATAGTTTAACGCTAGAGATAAATAATATTACAAAAGTATTTAGAAATATTATATATTGAAATACAATTCTAGAGATAACCTTTCAGTCAAGTATATAGAGAATTGGCAGTGTTGATCTATATCTCCACTCTACTCAGATATAAATTATAGAGGGATTATATGAATATACTATAATCTCTACTTGTATAGTCTAACACACCACTTTTGTAATATCTATAACGTGTGTATGGGGCATCGTTCATGAACGTATGGATGACTTCCATATGACAATTCGGGCATGGACTTAGAGAGTTTCACAATATGAAGTGTATTTATTGTGCACTGGGGCAGCATTATGGATTGAACAGTTCCATCCTAGAAATTCCAACAAATCGAAAATATATTTCAGGGTTCCTTGAGTTATACACTTGTTTGGACTGAAATGTTAACTACATCATTTAATTAGTTGACAAGAGTTATTAACTAATTAAATGTTGATAAGTGACACAATTTTATTCCATGAATTCTTTCACCATGAATTCACCTATTAACCATATTAGTAATAAAGTAAAAATTAATTATTCAAATAATTTTTGAATAATTGAATAAATATTATTTAAATAAACAATAATATTTATTTAGTTATTTATTATTTTGGTTTAAGTGGGAGACATATATCTAATTAGAAATAATTGTCACTAAATATTATATTTTAGTTTTTTGGCCACTTAATCAATTTTGGGACCACTTGAGAAATGTTTAACACATCTAAACATTATTTTGAATTGGTGATTAACAAAAGGTGAGGCAAAGATTGTGCAAGGTAGAGGGATTGGAAGAGAGTTTGGTTTTTGAGAATTTTTCTTTAAACAAAGGTTTGTGAAAAAAACTAGAGAGAAAGAAAAATAAATTTCTCTTATTTTTCATTCAAGAAACTAAAAGCTTGTTGCTAGATATTCAATACTACTATTCTAGCTTCACAATCCCACCGAATTGTTGTGAACTAAAATTGAATAATAGTGCACTTCAAGGTGAGCTCAAGGTTGGAGCTAGGAAGAATCCAAAATTAAAATCTTCATCGAAGTTCTTCAAATGTATGTTTCTATAATTTTATGAACGAAATTCATATATATGATACATATATTTAGTTTTTCAACATGTACACAATCACATGCATATGTGCTAAAACATGTTAACAGTAATATAGGTTATGGGTGCATCTGATTTTCAGGCTGAGGTAAAGTGTAGTTATCATTAAACTTGTGCTAGTATGCGGCAACTGTGTGGCCTATCTTGCCACATATTTGACATATAGGCCTTAGGGTAAAGTTGTTCTTGTTGCTGCCATTTCTTTCTCCTGATGGCATGCGTTAACCTTTTCCTCGATTGAAGTTGTTTCTTCTTACATTATTTCTCTTTTGTCTAGGTAGTTGAGAGGAATGAGGAGTGATTTTACCTTAAGCAATGTTAGCCTAATGTCAATTGATGAATGACCAAATAACTGGTCAATTCTACTCTCATGATTAAGCAATATTACATACACCTCTTGCAATAGAAGAAGCTCAGTTTTTGAAGTTATGTTGACTAGTATGGAGTTAAAATTAAAACCAACCTCATCTAAGATATACAAATTTAGGTCATCATCATTAATTGGGTTCTTTACAGTAGTTAGATGGTCAGAAATTTTTTTCATCTTAGCAAAGAAATCATTTATAGTAACCCCATATTTCTTGGTAGTTTGGAGTTGTATTGAAAGTTATAAGACTTTAGCCTTTGATTAAGAAGAAAAGAGCTTTTCAATTGCTGTCCAAAGCTCATGTGAAATGGCACAATTAACCACTATCCCTAGGATGCTTCTATTATGGTAGACAAAACCCAGCCTTGTAATGATTGATTCTATTTCATCTAGATGGCGAACTTAAGATTTGGTGTAGTAACCAAATTATCTTCTTCATCAACTATGACAAGAATAGAGTTTGGCTTCTTTTTGATGCCATTAATTAAGTTTTCAAGACCATGACCTCAAATCGTTGGCATTATGTGAGACTTCTAAATGAGATAGTTATGTCCATCACGTTTTAGTGTAGAGGGATTACTAGACAGAGTGATGCTATTGGTTTATATATTTTGTACTGGGTTATTAGTATTTAAATCAGAAAGAAATTGGATGAGGAGTTATTATTTGTGGTTGCCACGAGTGAAGATTGACTAGGCTCTAATACCAAGAGAAATATCGATATACCAGTAAGAGATCAATTATAATTGTATTAAATGAATTGCTTGTATAAGAAGTTTACTTATATTGAATATATTACATATAGGACAAGTCTTATCTCTTTCTCTAACTTGATAATTTGAGTAAGTATAGATAATTTTAATCTCATCAATATCACATAATCTAGCTTATCATTTACAAGTCTAAAAATTAGTTTAAGCTTGAATCTATCTGGCTGACTTAGTCATAAAAAAACATCTTATATTATTGCTGTTTGAATCCTTTGGTTTCTTGTCTCCAAACTCAACTTCTCTAACATCGATATATTAAAGAAAGCCTCGGCTGGCCAAGAGGGACCCCTTGGGATCCAAAGGGTAAGAGGGTGACCAAGCCTCTCCACCTCCTCCACCAAAGATAATTAAGGCAAAATGCCACATCTATTTCACAATGTAAAAATATTCAACTATAAACAATTACGAAATATCATATTAACAATTATTAAATAAATAAGCAATATTCAAATAAAAAAATATATATATGAAATAATCTTTGATTTTAATAAATTAAAAACCAAAATAGATAAAATACCTGGTTGGGATTTAAAGATCGCATCTTGATCACTAGAAAGTCACAAGAAAGAGTAAAAATTTAAGGGAAATGATGAATGAGTGACAACACAGACAACAAAACACAATCATTTCATAATTCCAATTTTGAAAGGTGTGGAGCTAAATAACAGTCAATGGATAATACACTTTTAGTGAATTAAATCAAAAAGTTAACTGTTCAATATACTAAAATAAAAAAATTGAATCTCTCAAAAGAAATTTTCATTAACATATAATAATCAGTGAACCATACTCTTAATTTATAAGAACGAGGGACAATAAAGATAATTATCAAAATCAGAGTATAAACAATTCAAATGCATCCATTAATATTCATAATCATGATAACAAACGATCATTATTCAATTTTTTTAACATTCAAATGTAATATTATTGATTAAATCAATAATATTACAATATAGGACTCTTAATATAAAAACCAAAAAGATTACCGAGACGCTACACATAAATAAAAGAAATTATCTCAATAAAAAATTATTACTACTACCTCATAGCGAAGACGCCTACCCCCATGTAGCTTGGTTAATCTACCCTCACACCAAAGAGACCAAAAACAAAAACTAAAGAAAACTATCCCACATATGAGAACAAAAAAAACCACCACTTTATTTTATATATATATATATATATATATATATATATCTAAAGCCCAATACATACCATACGTAATCAATCTACAACCAGTCAAAATAACAATCACCTCACAAAACGAACACAACAACAATAGATATGGCAGTTTGAGCTTTCTTTATAGTGTTGGAATTGGATAATTTTTTTAAGTCGGGGCATAGAGTTCGAGTAACAATGCTATGCCTAGTGGTGGTCACCTTCATTCACGGGCTTCTTTAAGTTGTCGACAGGGATAAAAATGGCATTTTTTGGCGATGGTTCAGTGAAAACCAGCCAACTTTCGGTCAAGACCTAAAGGATCGCTTAAGGGAAAGAGTAGGTCAGCCCTGAAACCTTAACAACTACCCAAACGAATTTCGGTCAGGTCAAAGTCGGAGGAGAACTCTACTACAATTTTAGTCAAAGGGGAGATTCACGGCAGCTAGGGAGAGCTGTGATCGGAAGGACTCTAACAGGGGCAAAAAAAAAAAGGTGCAAGCTAAAAACTGTTATGCTTGAGCCAAGGTAACACAAACTAGATTATGAAGGGTTCAAATCTTGATCATAGGGCTCGACGATGGTCAAGGTGGTAGCTGGGTCATAGTTGATGGCGAGATCTGTTGGAGAGCAGTTGTCGGTGGGAGCACAACAGCGAATGGGGACAACACTCATCAGGTCAAGTGAAAACAGTAAAAACTAGCCAGCACTAGTAGGACTGACTGAAGACACTGGAGGAGTACACAAATGCTAGCGAAAAACAAACTAGTCATGAAAATTAAAATAAAAGCGAAAGAAAAAGAAAAGAAACAGAGAAGGCGAATAGAAGAGAAAGTATAAATGAAAAGATAGTGAAAAGGGTGAAAGGTCTTCATTCGTTTAAGAGTGTTTTTTGGCTTCATAGTCAATTGGTATAAATAGCCTAACTGTTATTCATTTAATTTGAACAATTAATTTTTTTTTAAAACAATTATGTATTTGAATAAGTTTGATTTTTTACCTTAAAATTTTGAAACCCAACCTCATTAATTTCTAAACCATTAGATCCTCTTTCTATGATAGAACTCATTGATGCGATAACATTAGAAAGTTAGAGAGATAGCAAATACAGTAACCTTATAAAGTGAGAGCGAATAGAGTAGCTATTAAGGGATAAAAGTCTTAACATTAATCTCACCAAAAGATTAGCTTCTCTTATGAATTAGATCACTAAGTATCTTTTAGATCTTTACTATCTTAAAACCTCTGGGTATCTCTCATAAAAGACTTATCAAGGAAACTAATAATAGAGAACTCTAAAAGGATTTATTGGTGCTTCTTTTATTTAGATAGAACAAAGACACCCTTATGGTTCTATCTTAATGCATACAAGCACTCAGTGTCTTCTTAGCTCTCTAATCTCTCTTAGAGTCTCTCTTTAATATTTAATAAATTTTAAGGGATTACAAGGATTTATATAGTGTTTACAAAGTCCCAAAAACCTGTATCTTTTTAGAATAAGAGTCATTGTGTATAGGAGTTTGAAACCCACTCAAAGAAGTCAAAACTAAGCTAAAAATAAACTTTTTCGAAGTTGAATGCGATGCATTCCCTTATATAAAGCCTAGCACTGGTGCGACCTTGTCTAGTACGAGAGTTTTTGGAATCGGAGCTAGAGTTTGCTTGTTTGGCACCTTCACGGCAACAAAGTTTTTAGATCGATGCCGCGACATTGAAAAGCCACCACTGCGGTATTTTAGCTTGGAGCTGGTTCCTTGACTTTTCTTCAACCCCCTCCTTACTTCAAACTCTTCATTTTGCTCCTTCCTCATACGACCAATGAATACTAGACTTTTTACTAACTGTTTATTTAGTATTCATCTTAATTCATACCTATATATGATTGTTGAATCACCAATTCTAACAAACTCCTCATTTATTTAAAATCGCTATAAGAAGGCTTCTGGATCTATCCACACCAATGCTCTATCTTCTAGAGCTGATTGCAATTAAGTCTTTATTCAGACTTAACTCATCATGAGCTCGTAAATTTGGTCTTCAAGGGTGTGAATGCTCCTTGCATAGGGTATGAATGTGATGCATTCCCTTTCAACCTTCATCACTTCTGTAAGTTTATTTTGGATGTCGCCTCATAGTCTGCATTACCCCAACACCCTGTGTTGGGCCACCTTTAGCCATCCTATCAAATACATAGAACCTCCATTGTACTTCTCACTTTCATCTTTATAGATTGTTTTACTACCTCTAGTATTCATTTTTTACTTTAATCGAATACCCTTCTTCATCTAGCTTCCCAAGGGATATTAAGTTTCTCCCAAGTTTAGGAACATGCCTTATCTCATGTAAGTCCTAAATTTCTCACCTTGCATCCCCAGCCTTATGCTGCCAACCCCCATAACCTCACAAGCTATGTCATTCTCCATTAGTACTTTACACCTAATGGCTTTATAGTTGGTGAATCTGTCAGAACACATATGGATACTACAGCCAGAATCTAGTATCCATTTTATCACATTTACCAGTGTACTTTTCCTCAAAGGCTATTAAGGAATCTATAACTTCAACGTCATTCTCTTGATATACTATTGTAGTATCTCCATCCATTCGTTTTACTTTTGGACAATCCCTTATAAAGTGTATTTCCTTATTTCAAAGAAAATACTTCCTGGATCTCCTCCTAGGTTAGTTATTCTTATTTCTTTTTACAATTAAACCTATTGCACTGTCAGATTCAAATCTCTTTACCAATTCTTTTCAGTTTAGTAATACCTTCACATTCTTGATTGTAAGAGTCTCTCTACTGTACATGAGCATATCACAAAATGCTCATAGCTTAGTAGTAACGAACTTAATAAGATATTGGTCTTGTCTTCATCCTCAATCTTGATATCTGATGTCTAATTTAATGACCTAGCGCAAGTGCACGCATTTTGTATCAAGTAATATAAGACTAAAGTCCAGATTATCGATCCCACAGAGACTATTGTTTCTATTTTCTTCAATCGAATACTAAAATTACTCTACTTTACCTTTATCCAGACTAGCTTCAAGGATGGAGTTTAACTAACTAAATTATTGCTATCAAATTGAACCTAAGTAAAATATTGCAAATACTTAAAGATAGAATTCACAAAATTGATAGGTAATCTAGGGTATTAACGTATCCCCTAGTAGTTTATTGAACCCTTCAACCCCTTAGTTATTCCCTTTTTACCAATTGATTGGCTAGACACTGATTTCATCATAAGCTTCTATCGACAGTCGAATGATAATATCACACCTTAACAATTACCTATATGTCTATGGTAATCTAAATAAGATGCAACTCATTAAGATTAAGTCTAATCAAACTATACATGCCACCTAGGTATATGTCTATCCTAGATGGAACTCATAGATGTTACCCTATAATCATGTATCAATCTACCATAGGCTAAACACATGATTCCTTTCGTCAAAGTTATGATGGTTCCTAAACAATCAAAATAGTGATCAAGTATAATGAAAGCATTAAGCATAGATAGATTGAATTAATTAAGGGATAAAAGTTCATAACTAAGAGATTAAAAGAATTAATTACATACTAGGTTCAATAATGTCTAACCCTAAATAAAAAAAAATTAGCTCATGTTCAAAACAAGAATATCAAAGCAAAAGTATGAAAATATAATGAACGAAATCATCTCTTAAAAGTAAGGAATAAAATAAAACAAGTGATGCCCTGAGTTGTTCTTCTTCCTCTTATCTTGATTACTCAAGAGTTGATTCCCCAATCTTAAATTTTCAATAACTTCACCTTGATCTCTTGGCTTGAATGTGTGTTTGTTTTTTATGTTATTCTCGTTGCTAGGTCTCTCTATTTTTACCTCAAAAGAGTGTTTTTGTTGCTATGAGAAACCCTAGGCACGAGGAGCTTCGAATCTCCCCTCCAATAGGTGAGTTTAGAAGGGTATTTAAACATCCGCACAGGCGTCACAGCGCTGAGCAAGAGTACAGGTCTGTCAAGATGTCGACGAGCACTGCAGCGCTGGGTACTGAGCACCGTGGCGCTCACACGCTGTTCTGGGCGCTGCAGCGCCCAGCCACCTGCTGCTGCGCTACTTTCGTATTGTGAGCGTAACTTCTTCGTTTGACGTCCGATTTGCCTCCCGTTTGTTCCTATGCATCATATTTTTTGTCGTGCATCTGTTTATGATTAGAAAATACAATTAAATAGTCCAATACCTATGATTTAGAGTAAAATATAAAAGTTAAGTACAAATCCCACTAGTGCTTTTATACCTCTATCAAATACCCCCAAACTTAAGACTTTCCTCGTCCTCGAGCAAAATGAAGAAAAAAAACATTCACAATTTATTTATGACTCAAAAAATAAAAATTAAAAACTAAAAAACAAGCTCATGTTGATTAGATGATCAATATCATTGTCTCAAAAGCTGCGAAAAATAGCACAAAGCTCTTTAGAAATCAATAAATAACTTTCAACAATCCTCATACCATTGATCAAATACTTCGTTCTCCCTTATTAATGATCACTTGTGTGTATGTGTAATAAGCAAGTAATTAACTAACTAGAACATAGATTTACTAAATACTTAAGAAAGTACATAAAAATAATATCTCGGCATAGTTTCAATTATAACACTACCATAAGCTTGCTTTTCATACTACTCTCCACTAATGTAGAAATACACATGTCTATAGATCTATTTAGGACTTTATTAGCTTGTAATGTAAGGCTAAGGTAAATGTGGGTTATAAAGATATATATAAAGTGCAAATCACACCACTAACACTTAGACTTTACTTAGAAATCTCTTGATTCCTTCTCCTCCTTGATTATTCATCTCTTCCCCAAAATTTATGTTATTCTCATTTTTCTTTTAATCCCTTTTACAAAGAATTTCTTTTTTTTTCTTAAGCTGGGGGTATTATGCATTTAAACATTTCTTTTTTTTTCTTTTTTTTTTATGTACCCCCAAACTTAGAATGATATGTATATTCAAGACTTATTGCTTTTCATTATAGCACCCTTCTTTCATACATCCATAACCTCCTTCATTTTAAAAATATTTCTAAGTAAACTCAAGGTTTATGGTACTACCAGTAGATTTTAAGGTAAGTAAACTCAAAGTCTTTAAGCTTGTAATGTGGTTAAATAGAAAAAATGGTTAATTAGGCTCAAACGAGGTGACTAGGGATAAATATACATATAAGGTAGGCTCAAAAAGGCTTAAACGGTCTAAAGATGGCCTAATGTCATTTCCCTAAGCATGTGAATTCTAGGATTTCACCTCAAGTAGTAATCAAGCAAGTTCTAGAGTGTTGATCTTCGAGACTGTGGTGTACTACTTAAGCATGAATAACTCTAAGCAAAAAAATTCAACTAATACATGCTTATTTTAATGTGTTCAAGAACAAGTGATAAAAAATAAGCTTGAATTCAATCCAAGAATCATGATATAAGAATTATCTCAAGCCTCTATTATTTCCTAAAGGCTTATGAAAATAAATTCAGCCAATATTTTTTTTCTTATCATGGACTAATGATCATCATCTCAACTAAAACTTAACAACCTAAAAAAACATTTACTTCACAAGACAACCAACCAATATAAGCAGCAAAATAAACACAAGAAAGTGTATTTTTCACCCCCAAACTTAAATTAGACATTGTCTTCAATGTCTAAAAATAAATTTAAAAGTAAGAAAAACTCCTCTGATAACTGAAGTTGAAGCAGTGTAGCGTTGTATTCTGTTGAATATGAATACGGTTCTCTTTGCTTCCAATGCTTGAACTTGCTCATGCTGCATCATTGAATGCTTGAATTGCTGATTTATTCCTACAAAGAAAATAAATTAACATAACTAAAACTAAAAATAAGCTAATAAAAATAAAATTTTATTTGTATGTAAGCTTGCTGGGCTTCCGCTCATTTGGCTTCCACATTCTTGCACTTAGACCTCGGGCAGCAACTTGTTCTTCTTTCTTATGCTTATCTGGAAAGACTTGAATCTTAGACCAGTGAAGTGTTTCTCTTGTGGCAATTTCTTCTATCCTCTCATCAAATTGCTGCTTCTTCTTCTTCTTTCTTCTTATTCTATGTCTTAACACATTCTTTTCAATGTGAGGGTTTAATATCTCCATGTCTTTGAGTTCTTTAGTGTTTAGGTGCACTACATCAATGTTACAACAGTCTTCACCTTCAACTGGCAACTTAATTTTCTTGAAGACTTCAAATATTACAATGTCATCTTGTATCCTCATGGTCATCTCTCCTTTTTGAACATCAATGATCGTATGTCCTGTAGCTAAGAAGGGTCTTCCAAGGATGATAAGGATCTCTTTATCTTCTTCCATGTCTAGAATAATAAAATCGGCGAGAAAGATGAATTTATCTACCTTTACTAGCACGTCTTCAATAATTCCCTTCGAGTAGGCGAAAGAGCGATCGCAAGTTGAAGTGTGATATTGACCGATTTTGCTTCTTTCAAACCTAGCTTGTTGTAGACGGAAAGGGGCATGAGATTAATGCTTGCTCCTAGATTACATAGAGCTCTACCAAGATCATGATTGCCAATGGAGCACGGTATGATAAATCTCCCGGGATCTTTGAGCTTAGGAGGTAGCTTTTTTGGAAGAATAGCGCTACACTCTTCTGTCAATGCCACTATCTTATAATCCTCTAGTTTCGTCTTCTTGGCAATAATGTTCTTCATGAACTTGACGTAACTAGGCATTTGTTTAAGCGCATCTGTAAAAGGGAGATTAATATGTAATTTCTTAAAAACATCAAGAAATTTAAAGAATTGCTTATCTAATCTCTTATTTTACAGCCTCTGTGGAAATAGTGGAGGAGGTGTGAATGACTGCCATGGCTGTTTCTGTACATTTTCTACACTTGTATGCTATTCATCTTTCTTTTCTACACTTTCAGGATTTCCTTGCTACAATTTTTCAATTTCAACACTTGTTTTGCACCTCTGTAACCTTTGAGAAAAAGGAATAGGTGGTCTATATGGTTACACGTTTTCTTGTTGATCAACCCTCTCATTTTTCTTCATCTTTGGAAGTGGTGTTAGTAGTGTATCATTATGTAAGATCTTACCACTTCGTAAGTTAAAAGCTTGGCATTGCTCTACATTTCCTCTTGGATTAGCTTCAGCGTTGCTTGGTAAAGTCCCTTGAGGTCGATTAATTAGTGCTGCAGCAAGTTGCCCCATTTAAGTCTCTAGATTTTTCAAAGATGTAGAATGGTTTTGTAGAATAGCATCATTCAACTTCATGTACTGCATAAACATATCTTCCAATGATGCTTTCTTTTCCTGTGGGGGATGAAATCCGAGTGGGTTAGGTTTAAGTTGCTGGCCTTGGTTGCCACCCCAAGAAAAATTTGGATGATTTCTCCACCCCGAATTATAGTAATTTGAATGCGGATTATTGTACTGTCTATTATAGTTCCCCACATAGTTTGCTGATTCCATACATTACCCATTCAAATGATTGTCACCACAGAAATCACAAGTCGCAATCTAGGTCTTGATAGCATTCATAGAATCAAACCTCTTGGTTAATATATTGATCTGCGCAGCCAATGCATTAAATGCATCAATCTCATGAACTCTAGCAACCTTTCTTGGTGTGACTCTTTCAGCAAGCCATTGATAGCTATTAGATGCCATCTCTTCTAATAACTCATATGCTTCATCTATGGACTTATTCATCAGAGATCCTCCAGCAGCGGCATCGATAATTGTCCTTAAATAATCCACTAGCCCATTGTAGAACATTTGAACTAATAACCATTTCAGAACTTCATAATGGGGATACTTCCTCAACATGTCCTTGAATCGTTCCCATGCTTTATATAATGACTCACCTTCAATCTGCACAAATGAGGTGATGTCATTCCTCATCTTAGCTATCTTTGCTGGTGGGAAAAACTTTGCTAAGCACTTCTGTGCTAGGTCATCCCACGTTGATATAGATCCTAATAGTAATGACATCAACTAGCTCTTGGCCTTATCCCTCAATGAGAAAGGGAATAGTCACAACCTGATGGCATCATCTGAAACCCCATTGAACTTGAATGTATCGCAATCTCTAAAAAATTCACAATATACATGTTGGGATCATCATTGGGAGCTCTACTGAATTGCACCGACTCCTTAAGCATCTGAATAGTACTTAACTTAATTTCAAAGTTGTTTGTATTAATAGTGGGGCACCGAATACTAGACGGAATGCCTTCTGTTGTAGGAACAACATAATCCCTCAACGATCTCTGCGGATTCATAGGCTTAAACACTGGATTGTTGATATTGTCGTGATTCTCTGCCATGTTTCTGTTTTGATGTTGTTCTCTACGAAGTCTCCAGAATGTTCATTCAATCACAGGATCAAAAGATGTTGAATCTTCACTCTTGGTTCTTCGCATGAACTGTCAAAATAAAAAAATATATATAATTATTAACTAGAATGGAAAAAGACTAATAACAATAATGAAATAAAAATAAAATCTGAAGTAAAAGTAAAATAGTATCGTATTAGTATCGATTTAAGATTAGATAAAATAGTCCCCGACAACGGCGCTAAAAACTTGTTGTCTAATTTAATGACCTAGTGCAAGTGCACGCTTTTTGTATCAAGTAATATAGGACTAAGTCCATATTATCGATCCCACAGAGACTATTGTTTCTATTTTCTTCAATCGAATACTAAAATTACTCTACTTTACCTTTATCCACACTAGCTTCAAGGATGGAGTTTAACAAACTAAATTATTGCTATCAAATTGAACCTAATTAAAATATTGCAAATACTTAAAGATAGAATTCACAAAATTGATAGGTAATCTAGGGTATTAACGTATCCCCTAGTAGTTTATTGAACCCTTCAACCTCTTAGTTATTCCCTTTTTACCAATTGATTGGCTAGACACTGATTTCATCATAAGCTTCTATCGACAGTCGAATGATAATATCACACCTTAACAATTACCTATATGTCTATGGTAATCTAAATAAGATGCAACTCATTAAGATTAAGTCTAATCAAACTATACATGCCACCTAGGTATATGTCTATCCTAGATGGAACTCATAGATGTTACCCTATAATCATGTATCAATTTACCATAGGCTAAACACATGATTCCTTTTGTCAAAGTTATGATGGTTCCTAAACAATCAAAATAGTGATCAAGTATAATGAAAGCATTAAGCATGGATAGATTGAATCAATTAAGGGATAAAAGTTCATAACTAAGAGATTAAAAGAATCAATTACATACTAGGTTCAATAACATCTAACCCTAGATCAAAAGAAATTAGCTCATGTTTAAAACAAGAATATCAAAGCAAAAGTATGAAAATATAATGAACGAAATCATCTCTTAAAAGTAAGGAATAAAACAAAACAAGTGATGCTCTGAGTTGTTCTTCTTCCTCTTGTCTTGATTGCTCAAGAATTGATTCTCCAATCTTCAATCTTCAATAAACTTACCTTGATCTCTTGGCTTGAATGTGTGTTTGTTGTTTGTGTTATTCTCCTTGTTAGGTCTCTCTATTTTTACCTTAAAAGAGTGTTTTTGTTGTTATGAGAAACCCTAGGCACGAGGAGCTTCGAATCCCCCCTTCAATAGGTGAGTTTAGAAGGGTATTTAAACATCGACATGAGCGTCGTAGCGCTGGGGGCTCAGCGCTGCAGCACTGGGCACAAGTACAGGTCTGTCAAGACGTCGACGAGTGATACGGCGCTCACACGCTGTTCTGGGCGCTGCGATGCCCAGCCACCTACATTTGTGCTACTTTCGTATTTTAAGCGTAACGTCTTCGTTTGACATCTGATTTGCCTCCCGTTTATTCTTATGCGTCACATTTTCTATCATGCACCTGTTTATGATCAGAAAACACAATTAAATAGTCAAATACTTATTATTTAGAGCAAAATATGAAAGTTAAGTACAAATCCTACTAATACTTTTATGCCCCTATCAATATCTACAGTCTCAAAATCTATGACGATCATATTAAAGGTGTAAATATGATATCTTATTGGAGATTACTTTGACATCATCAGCTAGTACAACTTCTTCTTCACATAGAAATGATTTGTCAAGGACTTCATCGTGTATAGGGAATCGAGCATCTTCCATAGATTCAGTACCTTCTTTTCTCTAGCCACATTCTTTAATACTTCATCCCCCAATGTTAAAACTACGATATTATAGGCTCTCTTTTGAATGGTATCCAATCTATCTCATCAAGCTTCAAAGGTTTCTTCTCTTCACTAGTAGTTCCTCGAATTTTCTCTAGAGTTGAGTCTAACCCTTCATTCACTACTAGTGCCTTCATAATTACCTTCTATAGATTAAAATCATTTATCTCATTGAACTTCTCTATATCTTGCTTAAGATTTATCATGTTTTAATATCACTTAAGTATATTTTCTAACCTTGGCTCTAATACTAGCTTGTTGAGGGATAAAAGACTTAGCACGAATCTCACCAAAAGATTAGTCTTTCACACTAATACCCAATTGATGTGAAAATATTGGATCACAAGCAAGTAAGAGCAAGAAATAAGAACAAGATGAAATAAGAACACATACTACCAATTACGTGGTTCAAAAAAATTCTACATCCATAATGGATTGAGGATCCTAACCTCTATTATTAGATCACCACGATCTTAAGATCTCTTAGTATCACTTACAAGAGATTTATCAAGAAATACAATAATAGATAACTCTCAAATGACCTATTGACACTTCTTTTGTTCATACAAGAATAAAGACACTCTTATGGTTTCACCCTAATGCATACAAGTATTTAGTGTCTACTTAACTCTCTATTCTCTCTTGGATTCTCTCTTTAGTACTTAATAAATCCTAAGGAGTTACAAGAGTTTATATAATATTTACAAAATTCATAAAAATCCTAAACTTTATTGAAATAAGAGTTTTTGCGTATAGGAGTCCAAAACTTAATCAAAGAAGTCAAAACTAAACTAAAAATAAAGCTAAAGAATCAAAGCCATCTTTGCGATATTCTATCTTAGAGCTAATTGCTCGACTTTTTTTCACCCTATCTGTATTTTAAACTCTCTATTTTACTTCTTTTTTGCATAACTAATATATATTAAACTTTTTGTAGACTCATAATTTAGTATTCATTTTAATTTATACGGTTGTTGAATCAATAATTTCAATAATAGCCCAAAATTAAATCAATACTTTGACCGTACAAAAGAAGATGACGACGAAAAAGAAGATGAGGTAGTGGGTGGCGATTGACATGGAGAACACAAAGGTGCTTCACTGCTTGCAGCTCTCCCTCTGCTTTCTTCCCTTGGATACTCCGAGTGAGAAACATTTTAAACATAAACCATTAATGTTTTTTTTTTCAAAAAAAATTACAAAAGAAATGCCTTCTCAAATTTTTCGATAGCATATGGCTTGTGGCGGTCAAGTTCTAGAATCAGTTGGCAATGATGGCTACAAGCTACGGTGGTGATGGATGGCCAGTGGTTGTTGAGGGCTATAGCTAGCTGGCAAGGACAAGATGGTGCGGTTTGGTGGGGTGTAGAGTGGGGGGCGATGATGGTGTTTGTGGAGTAAGAGAATAAGATTAAGGTTTGCTTTCATATCCACACAAGGATTAGGATTTGTTTTGACCTATAATTTTGGTTTATATATCTTTTAATTAAAGTTTTTAAAAAAAATATGCTTTGACTGTATTTTCATATTTAAGACAAGGGCTTATTTTGATAATTTCTAATATAAACGGATAATTTTAATATTTTGTATAACATGAGAAGGCGGCATGGTATATTTACCTTCGATCCCTTTATTTACCTGCAGCTTTGATAGAAGGTTTTGAGCACAAATGATGTTCGGCCGTTGGATGTCCACTAACACAATCCAATGATTCTCCATTATGGATGTACCACATAGATGGATGTTCTGTAGCTTATCTATTTTTTTAAATATTTTAATAAGTTTCTGTCGTTAAAGAAATAACGTCTAAAATGCTTTTTTTTAGTGTAATAAAGTATTTTTTGATTAAATATATATTTATTTACTATAATTAAACATATTTTAGTTTACTTTGTTGTCCTAAAATAATACACTTTAAACATTATTTTTTCAATAATAAAAAACAAAGATATTTTTTTAATTACTTAAGGATTATTTGAGTAATTCAATAAAATTTCAAAAACTAAACAGATCATTTTTCACATTATTTTCTTGCTCAGACTAACATAAGTATTTAAAAAATTATAAGGACTAATTAGATAATTTAATAAAATTTTGAGGGCTAAATAGATAAATTCCATTTAAATAAAATTAAAATAAATTCTAGTTAATAATATTTGTGAGCGCCGTTAATCCTTAAAAATAATAATAAATACATTTGCGCAACACCTCAAATTTCTCTGTAAACCTCGAACCTTTATATATTTACACATTGCCTGTACACGATTTTAAATTATTTTCTTAATTATGTCATTTTCAAGGGAAGGTCATTTATCAACTAAAGGCTAAAGAGATCGTGAAAGAATCTTACAAATTAAAGCTTTCAGGGAATAACTTGTGGTTTCCACAAGCTGACCATGACTTTTTGTAGATGACTTATCTGCAATGAAGCCTTTTCCTTTATATCATTCGTTATCGCCATTGATGGAAGGGTGGTAGAATTCTGGATTTCAATACATGAGCTCATCTGGATTCAACCTTTTTTTGGTGTCCAGTTTGATTGAGCACATGCGTCTGGTTTTAATTTCTAAATTTACAAATAAAATCAACCTGCAGCAGTACAAGATTTCAAGTGCAAAGACATGATATAAGTAGTCATTATGTCGTCATTGAATCCAACAACCACCCACTTGAAATCTTCAACTCCATCATGTTTCAAATTGCATGAGCATGCATGTCCTCATTTCTCTTTTAATTGTCAATAAGTTCTCTGCCTCTATTGTCTATATATACACTACTTACCACCAATATGAATCTACAACTCTCTTCTTTCTCTTATTTCCCACTCTAAAATCCCAAAATTTGCAATCCCAAAGATCCCAGATGAATGAAGCAGAGAGTTGAATATGCCTTGATGACCATCCTGAGCTGTTTGTCTATTCTCGCTATAAACTCTTGATATCCCAATTATTTATTTATATAACATTGGCATCTGACATTTGGCATATCAAGAGTTTACAATGAGATAGCCAACAGCTCGGGTTGTTTGAGGGCATATAAGTATGTTTATGTAATGCTTACACTTTGATGACTATTTATGCCTTTGGTTTCTGATTTTTCTATTCCAGTTTTCCTCATTCCATTAATTTTATTCTATTACGAGGATTAAAAAAGTTTATTTAATTTATTTGATTTGAATTTGAAATAATCTACTATAAATACATTTTATTAGCCTTAGGCTTGTGATTCACTCTAATTTAATCAATAAATGTTATCTTTATTTAAGAAATTTGGTGTCTTTTTTTTCCAAGTTTTTTCTTCCTATATAACAGATAACATTTGCTTAATTTTCATCTCCCAAAAGTATGTAAGGGCAAAGTTATTTTAAATTTTTTTACTTCAACAGATGGGCTGCATACTTTTTTTATATTAAAAATGTGTTTAGTGTTATGGAAAATTATAAGTTAAAGTAGTATTTTAATTTAAAATAGAGATGAAAAATTATAAAAAAATAAATGACACATAAATTTTACGTAGAAAATTTTCAAACAAATTAAGGTAAAAATCACAAGACAAATATAAGAGAATTTTACTTTAAAAATAAGATTATAATTTTTCTCTAATTATAAGGAGAAAATAATTCTATTTCTCTCTTATAAATAGAAGATACACTTCAATGTCACTTTTTTCTCTTAACAAATAAGAAGAAACTAAAAAATATGAAAAAATAGATAATTAAAGCACTTTTATCTGAATTTTGAGATGATGGAAGATAAGAATGAGCTCCTCTATTTAAAGGAGAGATCAGGCTCTAATACACTTCTTTAGTCAAATTTAGCGACTGATCAATTCTAATGACTGTTCAAATTCAACAATAGGTTAAATTTAGCGGCCGGTCAATTTCGGCGGCCACCAACCATAACATTTAAAAGTGCTTTTTTTTTTTTATAATACAAGTGCTTTTCATACTATTTCTTATCTATGTAGATGGATGAGAAAATATTTTTCATCTCAAACACATTATAAGATAGTTAACATTACAAAAGTTCAAGTCTTCAAAGGAAGAAAATAGTTTGGAAATTACGAATATTGTAGTAATTGCTTTAAAGGAGTTTCCTGCCGATGATATTGTGTGTCTATGAAATCCTTTTGAGATACGAAAACTCACTTTTGCGTTTTCCATGTGCCTCTAGGAGCGTTTCTTAGTTTTGCTAAGATGCATGTGCCAGCACGAGTTACTGCTGCTGAATAACCTCAAATGTTGCCTATATCTGATCGAATGGGTTATTATGACAAAACCCAACATTCATGGAATTCCAATGCAGTGCAGGGATGTTACCCATTAGAGCGTGATTTTTGAAGCTCAAGTTTACACTTTTGTGCACACATTCATGGAGTGTAGTTTCCTCGTCAATTTCTTTATCATGTCCATGTGGGATATATCTGCATACAAAGACGTGCATTGGAGACATTGGGATTACAAAAATAGACAATTCTGTTGGATACATGGAATTTAATTATCATCGTCGCCATAATGAAAACAAGTACGCGAATCGTCCTTGACAATAAGGTCGACACAGGGATTCAGAAGGGAATGGCAATGTGGGTGACCTCGCTTCTCATTCATGACTTAGGTTGCCGAAATTTTTCCTACTATATAAAGGACACTAGGAGAGTCATTTTTTAAGAGAGGCATGAGCGTGAATCATATCTTGTAATCTTTCTTAGTAAAACACGTACCTCTCATTTAGAGGGTAATCACTATATGTTTTTATTTTATTTGTTTATTATTACTCTTGGTAATGACAGATGTATGGTTTAATCTGTAACAAATTCGGCATGACATTTTTGAAACTTCATGGAAAAGCAATTCAAAGAGCCTCCTCTTCGGAACTTTTGGTACCAACAAAAGAACAGAAAATTGTTTAATATATGTTATGTTGATCGATACGAAGGATCATTGGGCTATTATTAGTTTCCCTCAGCTACGTTCACCGAGATATGGTAATGAGATATTATGAAAGAAAAGAGTCGTTGAAAAAGAAATACAAAATTACTATTTAAATGTACCTTACAGAATGAGAAGAGGATAAATGTATTGTTACGAGACGTGATGTATGTGTTAGGGTGATACGGATAAATTAATATTTTAATTTAGTTATTTTTAGTTAAAATTAATATATTTTAATTTAGTTTAAATTAATATATTTTTATTTTTAGATAAATCTGTATATTAGTAATTTTTAATTTTTAAGACCTTTTAGATTTATTTTTCTTTTAAGTATATATTTTTTAAATTTTATATATACTCAATCATTCATCAATAAGAATTTAATGTAATAATTTTTTTTTTAAATCTCTACATAATATTAGAGCATCTCCTAAATTAATATTTTTCACCTCCATGAAAGTCACTGTCCAGTAACCAAGCGAAACCACATGCGCACCTAAGTAAGGGTTGTTGCACAACAATCAAAACGAGTTCATAATTATTTTTTTTTAAAAAAAAAATTTTAAATACTAGTCAATTTCTTAAATAATATATTCAAATTTCCTTCAACCATAAGTGGTGCCCGAAAACAATGCATGTGAAACGTAACCGTGCACAATGAATGTGAGTAGTAATTATTGCCTTGATCAACCATTATTCTCATAATTCCTTCCTCAACTATGGCTGCCCCAAATAACAAAACTATTCTTCATAATATGTAAGAACTCAACCAACTCTTTATTATTCTTAACATTAATACTTCTCTCCAAAAATAAAAAAGCCTTCTCTTTATCTCTATAAGTTACTTTAGTTATGTTATGGGATTAAACTCTTACAAACTATCTCTTTCCCCATACTCTTCCTAAATGAGTCTTTTATTTTTTTACTTTATTTTAAGGGTTAACTGTCTTTCATTTTCAATCAAATCTTTTCCTTTTATGCTTTATTTTAGGGGTTAATTTGTTTTTATTCTCAAACGGGTCTTTTATCTTTCTTGTAATATCCAATCCCTATTAGTAGTATTGACGCCTAGATTTTGGTATAGAGTAATGAAGACACTATAAGGTTACCCGATTTTAACCCTATTAGAAATTTGTTTTTTTTAATGGTGCACGTGAGAGATATTAGACCTAATTTGGTAATTTCATACTCGGTCGGAACATCGGATGACCCAAGAATAGTTTTAGAATTTTTCTCTATTGACTTGGAAAAGGAAATTTTAATTTACTACATGAATTTTCATTTAAGGGTTATGTATGGAACAAGCCTTTGTTGAGAAACACAATCTATATATTAGAGAATGGACCAATTAGAAACAATCTCATGGATTACCAAGTTGAGAATTCTAGTTAGTTTTTTGGACTATTCTAACTAGATAGTTATAAAGGAACAAATTACATACTTAGTTTCTAACTAATGGCAATTTAGATATTTTGAGTTAATTAAGGAGCAAATTGGACTTTTGAGGGAGCACTATATATATGGTAGAAGTGTGTAGTAATTTCAAGAGAGTAAAAGCATAACACTTAGAGCAAAAGAGAGCAAACTTTGTGCAAGAAGAGTGGTGCTGCTATAGTGACATTTCAAGTTTTTTTTCATGATTTGTCATGTTTAATCTAGCTATAAGAAGGTCAAGTATAAGTTCCTAAGCTCAATTGAAGCCTCCATTAGTGAAACTCTAAGAAAAAAAGGTAAGAAAAGCATTGTTTTGGGAGATAAATATGTGAACTTTCAAGATTGCTTCAATTGATGTTCTTTTGTGTATACTTGGTTCAGATTAAGTTGAATTTTAGTGTGAAACTTGAAGGAGTCATCAAAGTAAAGAAAGTAGCAAGGTAAGAATTAGGGTTTTAGGTGATTTAAATGTAGAGACTTCAATTGGTTATAATTATGGCATTAGAATGAAATTGGCATGATTTTGATGTAATTGGAACAAGAAATTTAGAAAAGAAATGTGTTGGAACATAGGGTAAAATTATGCCACTTTAGGAAAGTTAAGGATTAAGTTATGTTTTGGTTGAGTTGTTGTGTATAAATAGTGCCTTATATATATTGAATATATATGGTTGATGAAAAAATAAAAAATGAAGAAAATAGAACATAATTGACCATTTTGAAAAGGTGAAGCAATTATGTCCAACCAAGTTAGAAAGTGGTTAATAATTTTCAAGGAGTCGGATGGTGAGTTAGTTTAGATTAAATGACTCCGTAATTGAAAATCGAAAAGTAGTATCCATCCGGGCTTTGTATATCGATTAGGGCGTTTAGTAATTAAGTGATATTCTAGTATTTGAATTAGTTCTAAATGTCATTTATGGCGTGTAGGTGAAGAAAATTGAGACTGGTAATGGGAGCAGAAATCCAGAGCGAAATTGAACTCGGAGTGGTTGTGAGTGAAAATCTGTCATTTCTTTTAACTTTCGTTTATTATGTTTTCGCATAATGAAAATGTATGTTTTATGAGCTTTTAATGCATAAACATGATTTATGATCATGATATATATACATACATATGCTTTTACATATTCGATTTAAGAAACAGCTTTAAAATTACTGCATCTGTTTCAAAGGCCATTGGTACCCTCAGATTATAGTGGTGATGATTGTATTAGACCCGGCCGGTATATCCCGTACATATGGGCAGGTTATGGGGTATGTCACTAACTTCGAGAAGTTGGGATGTCAAGTCAGGTGAGTCGCTCTATATGTACGGAGTACTGTCTCGCTATATGTATGCGATGTAAGATTCCACTACATAGTCAGTGAGATGTCTTGAGATGTCATTGTAGGTGTTGCTAGTTGAGGTGCCCCATGACCTACTCACGTGTGCGGTGCTAGTTGAGTTGCTACATGAGTATAGAGCTTTAGGGTTACCATTGGTACAGTTTAAAAATAAAATGGCCGAGCGAAGGCTTTAATAGTTTTCGATCTACCGATTGCATATTATGCATTTATATGCACATGCTAGTTATTATGTTGTAATGATTTTGGCTATTATTTTTCGAAGATGTAAATAAAACCCGCTTGGCAAGATTTTATCGGCATATGATGTTAGAAATAATTTTACAGCTTTATACCAGTTTTAGAAGCATGATTTATGTATGTCTTTTAGAATTTAATATCTATGCAGAATATTATTTTATTTAAAATCTTAAATACACTCAGTGAGCTCTTTTAACTCACTCATTTTGTGTTTTATATTTTCTAAACCCTCTTCTCAGATGCAGGTCTTGGTATGCCAACTGTTGATTCTCCTATTACTGATTAGTGAACCAAATCTCAAAATCATTTTGTAATTGTAAATGTGCTAAATAACACCTTTTTTGCTTTCTGCATAGTAGTTATAGACATGTGTATTTGTATATATGTTTTGAACCAATAAGAAGAGATTTCGATATTATAGGGATCATTTTTACTTTTTATGATGAGTATGCTCATTTTATGATTTAAATGAAATTATTGAGTTGAGTTGGATTGATTTTAGAAAGGACCGGAGGTCTTATTTGGTAGTATTAAGAAGTGGTTTTGTAATAGAAGTTAAATTTCTTTACAAGTTTTGTATTGAATTTCAGAAAAACATGGGAAACTCTGCCCATTTTTTTTTTAAATTTAAGAAGTGATTTTCATGTATATTCCAAGATTTTCTCAGTAATAGCAAAAACTAAAAAGGGGTTCGCCTCGTGGAATTTCTCAACTTACCCTGTTAAATTCTGAGGAACTTCCGTCGAGGTGCCCGATAGGGCCACTGGGACCTACAGTAAAGGGTCTCGGGGCGAGTCCTATCATTTCTACTTATTTTAATGAGTCAACTCCCTTCTATTCCCAAACAGGTCTTTTATCTTTCTACTTTATTTTAAACATTAACTCATTTCCATTCTCAGATGGGTGTTTTATTTTTTATATTATATTAAGGGTTAACTCCCTTCTATTTCCAAAATGTGTCTTTAATTTTTGCCTTCTTTTAAGGATTTCACGCCTTCTATTCCTAAATAGATCTTTATTTATGTTTTTATTTATTTATTTAAGGGCCTTTCTTTCCATTCTTAAAAAGCTTTTTTTCTTCCTAATACTTCTTTATTCTTTTTCTAGTTTTCTAATCCTTCAAGCACCATAACTTGAGCTAATTTTCGGTTTCCTTTCCCATCTTTAATTTTTTTCTCTATATATCTCTCCCTCCCTTTATGATTGCTCTTTTTCTTTTGATACTTCTTCAATCGAAGGAGAATCACTAATATTACAAAAATCTTGTTTATTTTGTTACAATTTGTTGCCCATTACCTATTAGGTTCTTTTGCTTTTGATACTCTTTCAATTGAAAGAGAATTACCAATAATACAAAAATCTTTTTTTTTTTTCATTGCCCATTTCCCACTAATGAAAATTAACAATAGCTATCTGCTTCTATCCAACAACAAATGCTTCAATTTTTTTTAATAATCTCTATCACAGTTAGCGTAAATACTACTACAACGCCCTTTTTGTACATCACTGCTACTGCATCACTACCGGCTCTTACCATTGTAAAACTCTCACTAAACCTCTTCCACATACTTAATTTCTCCTCTTGAAGAACAAAATTAGAATTTTCTCTTAGAGCTCCATCTTGTAGGGGCATGATAAGAAATTAAGATAAATCAAGATTTTAATTTAGTTATTTAGTTTAAATTCACTCTTTCAATTTAGTTATTTAATTTAAATTGATTTGTTTTTCTTTTTAAATAAGTTCGTATCTTAGTAGTATTTGACTTCTTAAGCCCTATTAGGTTTATTTCTATTTTGGGTTTATCTTTTTCCTTTTATAGTTTATATGAACTCTATATATACTCAAGCATTCATCAATAAGAATACAATGCAATATTTTTTCTTCTCTCTAGAGCTCTACATTGGGGATAGTTAACAACCTCTTGCAGATGTTTGTAGTTTTCATTTATCTATTCTCTCATACTTTTGCATTGATCCTTTAGCTTAAATTATTGTATGTTATAGTATTTTTTTGGTCAAATTTAATTGAGCACATGTGTCTGGTTTTAATTTCTAAATTTACAAATCAAATCAACCAGTAGTAGAAGATTTCAAATGAAAAGACATATTATAAGTAGTCATAATGTCGTCATAAAATCCAACAACCACTTGTTTGAAATCTCTTTCTCAAGTTCATTAGGGTTCCCACAACAATCTAATTAGTCAAGTAATTAAAAAGCACTAAGCACAGAATAAAAATAAGAAAAGAATTTAAATTCAATCATATTAAAGTTTAAAGTTGTAACCCTAGAATAGAAACTTAGGTCATGGTGAAATGAAAAGTTTTAGAGCTTATTAAGAATAATATTATGAAAAGTCATAGAAAATTATAAAGAATAAAGAGTTAAAGAGATAAAACTAATTTTTTAGCAATTTTCAATCATCTAGTCTTCTTGATCCTCCAAAAATTTCTCTTTCTTTTTCGTCTTTCTCTTTCTTCTTCTCTCTTCTTGATTCTTCAAAATAGGATTTTTGGTCTTCTATTTTGAGGTTTACGTTTTTAAATTATAGTAAAATATTAAATATAAGTTAAATTATGATTTACTGTTCACGTGGTTACTGTTGTTGGGTGTTGTTATCGAGTGTGTGATAATCCGAGTGTATGCGTAATTTCAAAAATTATAATATGCGTAGCGGAAGCATGTTACATATACACCCATTTTAACAATTTCAACATATATCACATATATGTATAAGTATAACAATTATATAATTTATAAACATGATGAACAATTGTATCACATATTTGAACAAGTATAACAATTATACAAAATATATATGATGAACAATATTGTACTAAAAACATAATGTAAAGTACTCACCTAATGAAGGTAGCTTTACAAATTCTTCAAGTCCTTCAATAATCCATGTGAAGAGCTCATCTTGAAGTATATGTTGAACAATTCTAGTCCATAACTTTTGGTGGGATTAAGGAACTAGAATGGTAGCTTAGTATTTAGAATTTTCAGCACTTGTATTCAAATTCTTTTGAATACAATTTTTGTTTCTTAAATGGAGATGGTAAATATTTTCTATACAACTCTTGTATTAATTAAAAATATTTAACATACAACTCTTGTATATTAATCTTAGAAACAATTTCTACATGATAATTATTTTGAACAACTCTTTGCAAAATAATTATCTTTTTCTCCATTTTTATTTCATTCATTTTGGCCATCCATTAAAAAAGGAGATGAAGAGAAATTTGTTTATTTTTCCAACACTTGAGAGAACAAAACCCAAAACTCTCTCTTACCTCTCTTCCTTGCCATTGCCGAATTCTTCTCTTCACCATTGAATGAATGAATTTAATTTGCTTTGCTAAAATTCATTTTGTTTATTTAACACTTTGATTAAACAAAAGGAAGTGCTCCACCAATTTTATTATTGGTCTCCCACTTAGGATTAATAAATCAAGCACTAGAATAATGGCCACCTAAATTAATTTTTACCAAACAAATATAATTACTTTAATTATAATGGATAATTAAATGGCCAACATCTAGGCCCCCCATTGTATTAAAATAAAATGCCATGATCTATAATTATTATAATATTATCTAATAATATAATAACAATATATAATTTAATTATTCAAAACAATTTTGAATAATTACTTTTTACCTTACTAATTTTTACTACCATGGTTAAATGGTAAAAAGGTAAAATTAAATCATGGAACAAATTTTGCCATTTGTCAACATCCTATTGATTAGCAACCCTTGTTAATTAATTCAATGATGTACTTAACAATTAAGTCTTGATAAATGTACAATCCGAGGGATCCCGAAACAATCATTCTATTTTGCTGAAATGTATTGGATTGAATTATTCAATCCAATCCGCTACCCCAGTGCGCAACGAGTACACTTCATATTGTGAGACTCTTTAGGTCCACACCTAATTTGTCATATAGAGCTCCTCCATACGTCCATGAACAATGTCCCACACACACATTACGGATATTACAAATTATCATGTTAGACCATACAAGTTGAGGTTATTACATATTCGTATAATCCTTCTATCATTTATATCCTTGAAGAGCAGAGATATAGATCATTACCGTTAAATCTCTTATTTGCTCAACTATGAACTTATCTCCAGATTTATATTTCATTAAATAATATCCACAAACACTTTTGTGATATTATTTATTCCTTCGGAATATCTTTTCTGAGGTTTATGCTTGTGGCAACAAGTGTTTCTGAAATACAATCTCGAAGCATTAAGATATACAACCCACTCATATGAGCTAATGGATCCCATATCTACGCACACCAAACTCCATAAGCATCGAACCATACCCAGCGACACCCAGCGGTCAGACCATGAAAGGTTTCTGACATGTGTAGAACCAAAGTATGGTAGATCACTCACAAACCCACCGTGGCGCTCAGGTCAAAGGACCACAAATACTACTCAACTCGAAAGACCTTCCATTAACGGCTTTATAAGATGTCTATTAGATGTCTTCGTAAGTCTGTTCAATATCCAGTCCTTACCGAATACCTGCATCTCTATACGAGCTTCCTTCTAAGCTCATGGTTTGCTAAGACTAACAATCTGGACCATCCAGATATAGACATACACTAATCTATATTAATGGGTTCCATCGATAGACCCGCATTGATGAAATTAGATCAGGAACATTATGTTTGAGAACATACTTGCATAATGACATTTCTTAGCACCATCTGCAACTCATTGCAGCTATATCATTACTAATATATTCTCAAGTCATTGTCCCATTTCAGACAAGGCTCTAACTCCTTAGAATTCGCTAATTCTTATAAAATTACTAACTCTTAGTACCACTAACTCTTAGTGTTTATAACTATTAGTGTTGCTAACTCTTAGCTCTGGTCTAAACTCTTTTAGACCAGATCTGAACTCATTCAGATCATACAATGTCTGAAACGTTGCAAGCATCTTACCATTTAATAATAAATAATATTAACGATTTTATTAGAAATAATAATTATATAAACACTATCATTATATATTTATACAAAATGAGATAGCACGTAAACACAAATCCTAATAACTGTTCATTCAAGTAGTGCTGTAGCACTGGATTTTGGGCACTGCAACATTGAATACACTATTTTGGTCAATGTAGCACTCGTTTCTGGGTACTAGTATTGTAATGAAGTTACTGTAGCTCGTTACTATAGTAATCTACTATAGCAATTTGATGTTTTTTGCTTATTTTCTTTGGATTTTCATCTGTATTTGCTTCACTGACTTCAAACCTTCAAAATAATAATAAAGCACATAAAAAAACCAAATAATCTTAATTTACATAAATAAATATTAAGGTTAGAAGATAGAAATATTAGATTTAATTAACCCCTATCAATGCTTTAAGCAGAAGTCTCATCCTTTTCTACCTTTGTTCTATTAACCTACTATTTAGTGGTTTTGTCATAAGATCGGCTAAATTTAACTCTGCCCTTACAAAATCTAGGTTCACCACCCCAAATTCTAACAACTACTTAATTATACTATGTCTTAAACATATCTTTCTACTTTTTCTATTATAGATTGTACTTTCGCTCTAACTATTATAGCTAGACAATCACAATGGGATGACAATGATGTAGAAGGGTGAAAATTAATAGGAAGATTAGTTATGAGTGATCTCAACCATTAAACTTCAAAACAAGCCTTTTCTAGAGCTATCAACTCTGACTCTATAGTAGATCGAGCATAACACCTCCTTCTAAAGTGAACACAAATCTAATAAACAGACTTAATTTCATTGGGTTCAAAAATTTAATTTACATAACAATAACCTTCTAATTCCGGTAGTGATTTACTATATGTAAGTCCATAATTTTTAGTTCTTTTAAAAAATACTTTGCAAGTTTATCTAAGGTACTTTAATACTCATTGCTTAGATTTTGAGTATATTTACTAAGTCTCCCTACAACATATTTTATATCAGACATAGTGTTATTCACTAAATACATAAAACAATCAGTTATTTAGGCATAATAGATTTGATTATCACTATGTTCAATGTTCTTAGATAAGTTAGTACTAACATATAGGGTGTTGTGACCAATTTACATGCAAAGTACCTAAACTTCTTTAAGTACTTATCCACATAGTATTTTTAGGATAAGGTGAGACCATTGACTGTTCTCATTATCTTGATCCAAGGATTACATTTGCTTTTACGTCTTTCTTATCAAATTTAGTTGACAAAAATTTCTTAGTCTCATCTATCACTTCTATACTATGACTGAATATAAGCATGTCATCCACATAGAGACAAATAATTACAAAATTTTTAATATCAAAAGATTTAAAATATATCAAGAAACTGTTTGATACAAAGCATTGTTAAATGTCCCATACTACTATTTAGGTGCTTGTTTGATGTCATATAAATATTTCATAAGTTTGCATACTTTATGTTCTATACCCAAACTTGTAAAACCTTCCAGTTGTTTCAATAAATTTTATCTTCTAAATGTCCCTTTAGAAAGGTAGTTTTAATATTCATTGGATGTATGTGTAAATTATGAATTGCAGATGTTATTCTAGCTAGATAATATAAGTATCAAAGTAATCTGAATCTTTCTTTTCTACCAAGCAAGTAGCCACAAAAGGCTCAGAGAGGACTATATCCTTATTCTTCAACTTTAAATAAAGGTTTTTGGAGTCTGTTTAGGTACATATAAAGGCTTTTGTATCGTATGTCTAAAAGTCTAACACTTATAAGGCAAAATTTGGTAATTATGTGTATAACCAGCTAAATTTATTACTTTTCCTCTACTGTGTTAGTGACACTAGATGTATGACGAATTTATTCCTTGTGCTCTGCCCTTTCACCAAGTGTATGACTATTTTCCTATTTACTTTTTTTTGTATGTGTTTCAATTACTAGCATGAATTATATTTTATCAATTTAGCAGAATTTAGAGACAGATAACTTTAAAAATCAACACAGTCTTAAATAGAATATTAATGCATTACATTTGTTTTACATAGAAATATATAAAGTTCACTAATTAAATAATATTTATAGTACAGATTTATAGCTAATACAGAAATATACAAGTATTTTAGTAAAATTCTACTACCCTACTAACTATAGTGTTCACACCCATTTTATAATTTCTCCTATCACTATGTAGTTGTAGCTTCAACCAAATATTATTAGCCTCTGTAAGTTTGGTCACACAATAGTATAAGTACTTTTATGTTTCTTACATTAGACATTTGTTTAGATTATTGTGTTAGATAGTAATACGTATCAATTATAGATTTAGATCAGCATCATTATTAGTATCTGATAAGCAAAAGACTTAGAAAATAACATTATAAGGTATATCTTATTAGGATTAAGTCTTAGTGTTTGTATCTAATGTAAACAAAGATATAACTAAGTCTTTTTCTTTGTTATTATCGTGTAAAACACTACTACGATAAGCACAATATATACACTAAATGTTCATTAATAGTGTATATAAAGGCACCATCAATATACTATATTCATAATATATTAAAAAAAAAAGAATTATGTTGTGCCTTATCATCTCACTTTCTTTCTTGGTATCAGGAAATTTACGATTCTATTCATATAGCCTCTAAGGATGTTTCTGCCACTTCACATATTAAAACTAATCTATATATTACCAATGCAACACTAAACAATCAAACCAATGTCATATCTTTGTCAAAAAGTTTTAGTACTCTGAACAAATAAATCCTTAGAACTAATCCACACTGATCTCTATGGACCAATTTCCATTAAATCAACTCAAGACTATAAATATTACTTTTGCATTCTGGATGACTATACTAGATATACTTAGGTATATCCCTTGACTGCCAAATTAGAAACATATTCCATTTCTTTTAATTTAAAACTTGATTGGAAAAATAATTTGAAAGACAAATTAAAAGTGTCCAATCTAATTGGGGTAAGGAATTTAGACCACTTGCCTATTAATTTAAGTAACAAGGTATCATTTTTTGGCATCCATGTGCACATACACACCATCAAAATGGTAAAATTGATAGAAAACATAGACATTTTATAGAAACAACATTGACCTTACTATAACAAGCAGGAATGCCATCATGTTTCTTGTGGGAAGCCATTGAGACAGCCACTTATCTCATAAACTAACTACCCACACTAGTATTGAGTCATCTATCACCATTTTAGAAACTGTTAAATGTTAAGCTAGATTATACTTTTCTAAATTTTTTTGTTGCATTTGTTATCTGTTTCTTAGACTATATAATAAATACTAAATTATAATTTTAAACAAGAAAAATATGTATTTGTTGGGTGCAATCAAGTTTAAAAACGGTATCGATATCTTATTGAACCAAAAAAAACATATATTACTTGAAAAGTCATTTCCAATGAAGACAAGTTCCTTTTTAGTCTTGATTCCAACTTTAGTAGTAAGTCTAAATCTAAGTTCACGACTATTATTCTAATTCTGTGTTATTCTCTTTCCTTAACCCATGCACTCAAAAAAAAGAGCTTTTTTACTTATCAATTGTATTAACAGTTCCAGAGCAACATCTTTACCCTATGCACCAAATCTTGGTTATGTATTTTTTAACTCATAACACTTACTATTATTGTCAATTCCACATAATTTGTCTCCATTTCTCAACACATTTTTCCAAAATGATACAAAATGCTTACCAAATCACATTTGCCCTACATCTTCAACTGCCACACTACCTATATCAGATTTTACTACTGTTACTTCACAACCATAACATAAACCTAGTTAGAATCTAATTACCATATAATTTGAGGTAAGGCAGGTATCTTTAAGCATTAAATCTTTCTTAATGTTACCTTACAAGCCAACTCTATCACTAGTAACATTCCTTCTACTATTGTGTAAGCACTTTCATATGACAAATAGTCACAGGCCATACAAATAAAATATGAAGCTCTTATGCTTAACAATACATGGGATTTGATTCCTCCCTATATCAACCATAAAGTTATTGGAAATAAATGTGTATATAAGGTTAAATATCAAGTTAATGGCATTGTTGAAATATTAAAAGCCCAAATAGTTGTCAAGGGTTTTCATCAAGTTGCTAGAATTTATTACTTTAAGATATATAGTTGAGTAGCCAAAACACCAGCAATAAGAGTAATTTTGAGTTTAGCGATAATAAAGATTAGGATGTGAGGCAAATAAATATGAATAATGCCTTTTTGAATGGATATTTACAAAAAGATGTTGTCATGCCACAACCAGAGAGATTTGTATATCCTAGTAAGGCTCTAGTGGTGTGTAAAATGAAAAGGCTATGTATGGCTTGCAACAAGAACCTAGGGTCTGGTTTAAGAAGATTAAAGATGCTCTAGTTAGTTAGGAGTTTATCCATGCCAGATCTGATCCTACTTTATTCATTCAAAATAATTCACATCACTTATGTTTTAGTTCATATAGGTGTCATCCTTGTTACAGGTAATAACTCGACAATAATAAATCATGTCATATCTAATCTAAACAATAGTTTTACTTTGAAGGATCTAGGATCTTTGTATTATTTTCTCAGTATTTAAGTTACCCAAGATAAATATGCCATGAAACTCTCATAAGATCAATGATCTGCTATAAAGAACCAATATGAGTTAAGCTAAAAAGGTATGTCATTCCTATAGTCAGTGGTCAAAACTCATTAAAGAAGCAAGAGATGTATTCCTAGATCCTAAGCTACATAGAAGTACAATTGGTGTATTATAGTACTTAACCATTAATAGGCCTGAAATAGCCTATATAGTGAACAAGCTTAGTTAATTCATGGAATGCTCTTCAAATACTCACTAACAAGCATGTAAGAGACTCCTACAATATCTTAAAGGTACTATAGATCATGGTTTGTTAATTTGAAAATCTAGACAAGTTTGGTTGATATCTTATAGTGATGCTAACTCGAGCTGTGACACGGTACACAAAAAATTAGTAGGTGGATATTATATTTTTCTAGGAGAAATTTAGTGTCTTAGTCTTTGAAGAAATAAATTGTGGTTGCAAGATCAAGTTGTGAGTTGGAGTATAGGGCTCTTGCTCTTGCTAGTTGATGTCACTACTGACAAAAATGCAAATTCACTTAACTGCACCACCACTTGTACTTTGTGACAAGTCTAGTGTAACTACATTATTTGCAAACCCCATCCATCATGGGATGATAAAACATGTAGAAATTGATATTCATTTCATTAAGGATAAAGTATCAAGCAAAAACATCATCATCGAGCAACTGCCTTCCGAAGAATAAAGAGCTGACATATTTTCTAAGCCTCTCATTAGTAACTAGTTTCATTGCTTCAAAAACAAGCTGAAAGTTCATGTCTCCTATTCTAACTTGAGGTAGAATGCAGAGGGTAATGTGTATCAGCATCATTATCATTATCTGATAAGCATAAAAACTTTGCAAATAATACGATAAGGTCTACCATATTATCTGATAAGCATAAAAACTTAGCAAATAATACGATAAGGTCTACCTTATCAAGCTAAGTCTTAATGTTTTATCTAATGTAAATAGATATAAAAATAAGTCTTTTTCTTTGCCGTTATCATGTAAAACACTACTAAGACTAATATCTTCATTAATAGTGTATATAAAAGCACCATCAATATATTATATTCATAACATAATAATAAAAATAAAATAATTTTGTTGTGCATTATCATCTCACTTTTTTTCAATTTGGAATTATGGTTGAAAGTGACTTCACCAATAATTTACTTTATTTAGTTTCTCATGCAATAAATTACATAATTCTCTTTCAATTTTTTTTCTAGGATATTTAATTATAATGAGTTTATTTATTTCATAAATTTTTTTTAGTAACATTTTCATAATTATTTTGGAAATAGAAATTTCGAGATTAGATCCTTTATCATCTATAAAGAAATTACGTCGAGTCGTTTTAATAAGCCTTTTGTCTTTTCAAATCTTTTTTACTTTTATATATGCTAACGTGAGTTTTAGTATTTGCACGAATTCTAAAAGTTAATTGCAAGAAATTTAAGATCTTAATAAATAATAGCAACCACAAAACATGTAATTCTGAAATGTAAACCCATTCATGATTTAGAAAATTATTCTAATAAAATAATGGAAGAAAGCTACTAATAATTAGTTGAAACAAAAATATAAAAATAAACAAAATTTAATTATAATTAGGAGCTTCAATAAGAACAAATCTTGATTATGCTTAGGAACTTAAATAAGTAGTGTTGGATTCAAACAAACTTGAAATATAAAGGTGTTTGTGTTAGAATTTGTGTTTATATGCCATCCCTTTATGTATGATTATTTGTTTAATATTTATACTAGTATTATCATTTCATTAAATCGCTACTTATATTTTATATATGGCAAGACGCTTGTAACATTTCAGACATTGTATGATCTGAAAGAGTTCAGATTTGGTCTAAATAAATTTAGATCAGTGCTAAGAATTAACACTAATAAGAGTTATTAGGTTATAAGAGTCAGCGATATCTAAAGAGTTAGAACCTTATCTGAAATGAGACAAAGACTTGAGAATATATTAATAATGACGTAATTGCAAATAGTTGTAAATAATGCTAGAAAATGTCATTATACAAATATGTTCTCAAATATTATATTCCTGGTCTATCTTCATTGATGCTGGTCTGTCAGTGAATACCTTAATAAATATATAGATCGGTGTATGTTTATATTTGGATGGTCTGGATGGTTAGTCTTAGCAAGCCACAAGTTTAGTGAAAGCTCGTATAAAGATACAGGTATTCAATAAGGACTGAATACTAAACAGACTCACAAAGACCTCCAATAAATATCTCATAAAGCCATTAATTGAGGGACTTTCGAGTTAAGTAGTATTCGTGGTCCTTTGACCTGAGTGCCACAATAGGCTTGTGATTGATCCACCATACTTTGGTTCTACATATGTTAGAAATCTTTCATGGTCTAACCGTTGGGTGTCACTGGATATGGTCTAATGCTCATAAAGACTGATGTGCATAGATATGGGATCTATCAACTCATTTGGGTAAGTAATATATCTTAATGCTTTAAAATTGTATTTCAGAAAGTCTTATGGCCATAAGCAGTAATTTTTTAGAAAAGAGTTTAACCATAGGGGTAAATAATATCACAAAAGTGTTTGCGAATATTATTTATTGAAATACAATTCTAGAGATAAGCTTTCGGTCTGGCACATAAAGATTTGACATTGTTGATCTATATCTACGCTTTATCCGGATATAAATGATGGAGGAATTATACGAATATGTTATAGCCTCAACTTGTATGGTCTAACGCACTGTTTCGTAATATCTGTAACCTGTGTATGGGGCATCATTTATGGACGTATGGAGGAGTTTTATATGACAATTCAAGCGTGGACCTAGAGAGTTTTATAATATAAAGTGTACTCGTTAAGCACTGGGACAACATTATCGATTGAACAGTTGCATCCTAGAAATTTCAGCAAACCAAAAATATATTTCAGAGTTCCTCATCCTCAATTTATACACTTGTCTGGACTTAAATGTTAAGTACATTATTTAATTAGTTGGGAAGAGTTATTAACTAATTAAATGTTGACAAGTGGCACAATTTTGTTCCATGAATTGTTTCACCATGAATTCACTCATTAACTATGTTAGTAAAATCAAATAAGGTAAAAAAAATTAATTATTCAAATAAATTTTGAATAATTGAATAAATATTATTTAAATAAATAATAATATTTATTTACTTATTAATTTGGTTTAAGTGAGAGACATATACCTAATTAGGCATAATTGCCACCAAATATTATTTTTTAGTTTTTTGGCCATTTAATCCATTTTGGGGGCACTTGTGAAGTACTTAACACACCTGAACATTATTTTGAATAATTAATTAACAAAGGGTGAAGCAAAAATCGTGCATAGTGAGAGGGATTGGAAGAGAGTTTGGTTTTTGAGAGTTATTCTTTGGAAAAAGTGTAGAGAGAAAGAAAAATAAATTCCTCTTTTTTTTTCAAGAAACAAAAATCTTGTTGTTGGAAATTCAATTGTTGCTATTCTAGTTTCACAATCCCATTGGATTGTTATGAACTAGAATTGAACTAAAGTACACTTCAAGGAGAGCTCAAAGTTAGAGCTAGGAAGAATCCAGAATTGAAATCTTTACTGAAGGTCATCAAAGGTATATTTCTATAATCTTAAGTTGTTAATGATTTAAGTTACATATGTATATATTGATTACATGCTTAATTCGTTGCGAAATTCATGTATATGATACATGCATGTAGTTTTTTCAGCATGTATATAATCACATGCATGTACCCTAAAACACGTTAACAATTTGTTACCTGGTTGAAGAGGTATTTATTAGACATTATTTGGTTAGATTAAGAATTTTCTTAAGATTTTGGCCTAGACCTCATCCGGGTTTGTATTTTTCTTGTAGGATTTCAAAAGAGTCCAAAATATACAATAATTTAAGCTAGAGGATCAATGCAAAGGTATAAGAAAATAGATATATGAAAAATGTAAACACCTGCAAGAGGTTGTTAACTATCCCCAATGTAGAGATCTAGAGAGAAGAAAATATATTACTTTGTATTCCCATTAATGAATGCTTGAGTATATATAGAGTTCACAATAAGCTATAAAAGGAAAAATATTAACCTAAAATAGAAATAAACCGAATAGGGTTTAAGAAGTCAAATATTACTAAGATATGAACTTATCTAAAAAGGAAAACAAATGAATTTAAACTAAATAACTAAATTGAAACAAGTCAATTTAAACTAAATAAATAAATTGAAATATTTATTTATCTTGATTCATTATCATGCCCCTACAAGATATAGTTCCGAGAGAAAAGTCCAATCTTATTCTTCAAAATGAGAAATTAAGTATGTGAAAGAGGTTTGGTTAGTGTTTTTCGATAGCAGGAGTGGGTAGTGATATAGTAGCAGTGATGCACAAAAATGGCACTATAGTAGCATTTGCACTAACTGTGATAGAGACTATTGAAAAAGGTTAAAGCATTTGTTGCTGGACAGAAGCAGGCAATTATTGTTACTTTGCACTAGTGGGAAATGGGCAATGAACAAGAAAAAAAAAGGTTTTCTATTATTGGTTATTCTCCTTCAATTGAAGGAGTATCAAAAGCAAAAGAGCAATTATAGAGGGAGGGAGAGACATATAGAGAAGAAATTAAAGATGGGAAAGGAAGTTGAAGATTAGCTCAAATCACGGTACTTGAAGGATTTGAAAATTAGAAAAAGAATAAGGAAGTATTAGGAAGGAAAAGAAACATTTTAAGAATAGAAAGGAAGGCCCTCAAAAAAATAAATAAATAAAAACTCTTAAAATAAAAACATAAATAAAGACCCATTTAGGAATAGAAGGCGTAAAATCCTTAAAAGAAAGCAAAAATTAAAGACCCTTTTTGATAATAAAAGAGAGAGTTAACACTTAAAATAAAATAGAAAATAAAACACTCATTTAAGAATGAAAATGAGTTAATGTTTAAAATAAAGCAAAAAGATAAAAGACTGGTTCAAGAATGAAAGGGAGTTAAACCTTTAAACAAGTAGAAAGATAAAAGACCCATTCAAGAATGAAAATGAGTTAACCTTTAAAATAGAGCATAAAAAAAAGATTTAATTGAGAATAAAAGACAATTAACCCTTAAAATAAAATTAAAAAAAAAACTCGTTTGAAAATAGAAGGTTTTCTTTTCAAGGATCCTTCGTAACAATCAACATAACATATATTAAACATTTTTCTTTCTTTTTGTTGGTACCAAAAGTTCTGAAGAGGAGAGTCTCCTGAATTGCTTTTCCATGAAGTTTCAAAAATGTCATGCTGAATTTGTTATAGATTAAACCACACATCTGTAATTACCAAGAGTAATAATAAACGAGGGAAAAAAAAACATTGTGGTTACCCTCTAATTGAGAGGTACGTGTTTTACTAAGAAAGATTACAAGATATGATTCACGTTTATGCCTCTCTTAAAAAATGACTCTCTTAGTGTCCTTTATATAGTAGGAAAAATTAGGGCAACCTAAGTTAGGAATGAGAAGCGAGGGCACCTACATTGCCATTCCCTTCTGAATCCCTGTGTCGACCCTGTTGTAAAGGACGTTTCGCGTACTTAGTTTTCATTATGGCGATAATTAAGCACAAAGTTGATCTACACGCTAGGTTTGCATAACGATGATAATTAAATTCCATGTATCCAACAGAATTGTCTATTTTTGTAATCCCAATGTCTCCAATGCACATCTTTGTATGCAGATATATCCCACATGGACATGATAAAGAAATTGACGAGGAAACTACACTTCATGAATGTGTGCACAAAGTGTAAACTTGAGCTTCAAAAATCACGCTCTAACGGGTAACGTTCCTGCACTGCATTGTGTCACGCCCTAAATATTCTCAAGCAATGACTGAACATTTGGTGCGCGACAGGACCACCAAGGAAGTACTTAGTCCATTTTAGGTTAAATGGGCTAGAGCTTCTAGAAGGCCCAATGGAGTGGGGTTGAGGCCACATTAATGTAGCAGGTGGGAGAATAATCTAGAAAGGGCATATTCCTTGGGATATACTTTGGGTAGTTGGCATCTTTGGAATACTCCTTAGCATATTCTCCTCTTTAGATGTGGACCATTGGATTAGAGTTAATCCTAGCCATCCATTGTATATAGCTTTAGCTATAAATAGCATTTGAGAAACCATCCTCAAAATTGTAGAAATACTCATAGCTTGTAATTCTATAGCTTTGTAATTCTCTCTTTAGAAATAAAATATGAGAGCATTCTCTCAAACACTTGGTGTGCATTCTTCTTCATCTCTTTCTTTGGTTATTGGGGTCTTGTAGGCTACTCAGCACTAGCAAGTGTCTAAGGCCGCGCGGTTTCGAGAAATCGGGTCGTGACAAGTGGTATCAGAACAGGTTCAAAGAAGATGGTGAAGGGAGTTGCTGGATCATCGAGGATTACTGAAGGGAAGGACAGAGACCCCAAAGCTAGGAGACATGGTAGTATTTTGCCAGAAAAGTTCGTTGATCCGAACCATGATCTAGGGGACATGGTTATGAAGCTCGGTGGTGCTGTGAGCAAGGCGACAGACCGCCTTGGGGAGTTGGAGGAGCAAGTCCAAAATGTCGAGGTAGGACTCGATACTCAAGGTGACGAGCTACGCTCCCTCATCAAAAGCTCCATTGACGAGCATACTGTCAAGCAATGGGACTGGATCAAGGCTTTTTAGGAGAAGGTTTACAACACCATGGACAAAGTTCAAGCCCAAGTAGAAGAGCTAGGAAAGGGGTTTGAAGATGTCAAGGAGGATGTGGTGTTGTGCAAGCGAGCGGTCGCTAATGGCGTAGCTACTCAAACTGCGGTGGCTGCACCAAGGGTCGAGGCCCCTAAACCGAAGAAGTTTAGTGGCAGACGGGATGCCAAGGAGCTTGACAACTTCTTTTGGCAAATGGAGAGGTATTTCGGGGCTATGGGCGTGCGGGACGAACACAAAGTAAGTACCGCAACTTTATACCTTTCCGATCATGCAATTCTGTGGTGGCGTAGGAAAAGCGAGGAGATTTGCAAGGGTACTTGCACCATAGACACCTGGGAAGAATTGTAACGGGAGTTAAAACGCCAATTCTATCCGGAGAATGTGGTACACGACGCTCGCAAGCGGTTGAAAGAGTTGAAACAAACAAAGTCCATTGGGGAGTATACAAAAGGTTTGGTTAAGATATGCCAGATTCCACCAAATATACAAATGGAACCTAACCATACATGCCCAGAGGAGTACTCTTTGTTGATGCTGCAAATTCGCAACATGAACGAGGAGGACTTGTTGTTCAATTTCCTGGACGGGTTACAATCCTGGGCTGCCAATGAGTTGAAGCGGCATGGAGTGCAAAATATATCCGACGCCCTTACAATGGCGGAGACGCTCATGGATTACCGCAAGGGGGATTTGGGAAAGTCCAAGAATTATAAACCCAATCACAGTAAGGGTGGGGAAGCCAAGGAGTTTCAGCCTCCGGAGAGTAAGGAGGAGAAAGGCAAACCACCCAAGTGGAAGGAACAGAAACGCAACGGCCATAGAGGTAATGGTCCGAAGTCTAACTGTTTTCTCTGCGATGGGGATCATTGGGTGAAGGACTGTCCGAAAAAGAAGGCTTTCAATGCAATGTATGAGGCACAATACGGGGGCGAACAGAGCCGTATGGGTTGTATGCAACTGTTCAATTCCCTCAAAGCCAAGCGGCGTGCAGGCGCGCCAACGGGGATAGAGCTCATATACATTGAAGCCTATGTCAATTGCATCAAGACTCAAGTGTTAGTTGATACGGGGGCTACGCACAACTTCATTAAGCGTACGGAAGCGGAACGCTTGGGCCTTTATGTGGAGAAAGGAGAGGGATACCTCAAGTCCATGAATGCAAGAGCCAAGCCGCTGGATGGGGTGGTTCGTGGAGCTGAAATCCACCTTGGCAAATGGCACGGTGAGGTAAATTTCTCGGTAACACCTCTCGATGATTTTGATGTGGTGCTAGGTATGGAGTTCTTACAGCAGTACAATGTAGTGTTACTTCCTCAACACAACTATATGTGTATTTTGGAAGGAGGGCCTCGAATGATACCGACGGTAGACATGCCCAAGGGTGGGCGATCCAAGCCAAACGCCAAGGTCCTTTCCGCAATGCAACTAAGGGTAGATGCTGGGTACAAATGAGGGTTACATTCAGCCTCAACAATGGGGGTGGATGATGCGGCAAATGGGGACAAGGATGAAATACCGAAGGTTATTGCAGAAGTGCTCGGGGAGCACAATGGGGTCAAGCCTACTGCCATACTGGAAGAACCGCCTTCAAGAGATGTAATTGAAGGCAAGTTGGAGCTTGAGATTACGCTTCCAACTATGGGGTTGACGCCTCTATCGGAGATGGGAGAGTTGCAGGGGCAGCTCGAAGAGTTGTTGGATGCGGGTGTCATCCAAAAGTCCAAGGTGTCACATGATGTGCAGTTTCAGCACAAGGAGTGGGTCGAAGACAAGCAGCGACGTGTCAAGCATAGTGCGGGGGACTTGGTGATGGAGACGATACTTCCACCATAACGCAAGTCAGCACGCCCACTTCATAAGGTCCTTGATCATGGAGACAAGAGGCCGAGGGTTTTGCTAAGAGAGTTGGCAACGTTTCACATAAGGTGGAGTTACCTTCGAGACAGTGGCAGTGGCTACATCAAGTGCATTTCGCAAGCTGTTGGAAGCAGTATCGTGGAGGTACGGGAGATGCAGAATTTGAGCCACACAACCGGGAACCTTTGGGGATTTCCACACGCTATGACGAAGGAGAGAAACTCAGGACGAGCCATGAGTACTTTATTGAGTGGAAAGGGTTGCCCGATGAGAGAGCACACTCGGGACACGAGAGCGCACAGCCAGAGTTTGAAGACCAGGGTGCGCAAGTTCCAACGAAGACGCGACGAGGGCATCGCTTGAATTTGATGGGGGAGAATGCCACGCCCTAAATATTCTCAAGCAATGATTCGAACATTTGGCGCACGACAGGATCACCAAGGGAGTACTTAGTCCATTTTGGGTTAAATGGGCTAGAGCTTCTAGAAGGCCCAATGGAGTGGGGTTGAGGCCACATTAATGTAGTAGGTGGAAGAATAATCTAGAAAAGGCATATTCCTTGGGATATACTTTGGGTAGTTGGCGTCTTTAGAATATTCCTTAGCATATTTTTCTCTTTAGATGTGGACCATTGGATTAGAGTTAATCCTAGCCGTCCATTGTATATAGCTTTAGCTATAAATAGGTGGTGTTCTCATTTGAGAAACCATCCTCCAAATTGTAGAAATACTCATAACTTGTAATTCTATAACTTTGTAATTCTCTCTTTAATAATAAAATACGAGAGTATTCTCTCAAACACTTGGTGTGCATTCTTCTTCATCTCTTTCTTTGGTTATTAGGGTTTTGTAGGCTGCTTAGCACTAACAAGTGTCTAAGGTTGTGCGGTTTCGAGAAATCGGGTCGTGACAATTGGCACTCCATGAATGTTGGGTATCGTCATAATAACCCATTCGATCAAATATAGGCAACATTTGAGGTTATCCAGCTGCAGTAACTCGTGCTAGTAAGTAGTATATATATATATAGATAATAGAGGTAGAGGACTTATTGACATATAAAAGAGAAATGAGGACATTCAAGCTCATGCAATTTGAAACATGATGGAGTTGAAGATTTCAAGTGAGTGGTTGTTGGAATCAACGACGACATTATGACTACTTATATTATGTCTTTTCATTTGAAATCTTGTATTGCTGCAGATTGATTTTATTTGTAAATTTAGAAATTAAAACCAGACGTATGGGCTCAACGAAATTTGACACGTAAAAGTTGAATCAAGATGAGCTCATGCAATGCAATCAAGAATTCTTCAAATTCTTCAAATCTTCCATTAATGGCGATAACGAATAATATAAAGGCAAAGGGTTCATTGCAGATAAGTTATCCACAAAAGTCATGGTCAGCTTGTGGAAACCGTAAATTATTCCCTGAAATCTTTAATATGTAAGATTCTTTCACGATCTCTTTAGTCATTAGTTGATATATGACCTTCTGTTGAAAATGACATAAATAAATAATTTAAAATCGGGCATTCAGTTCTACAAATACATAAACGAATCCATATTATATTATTATTAATAAAGTTCTAGGGTTTTCGAACCTGATAAAATTACTTAGGTACCCTTAATTCCTCACGGGAATCACAAGAACATCACCATCTTCCTTCTTTCTTAAATTTGAACACTTTTTGAATTTCGGAATAGCACCGTCCTCTGTAAAAAGAACAAAAAAAGTATTATGACACTCAAATTAGTGTTTCATTAAAAGAAAATGTGTTATGTACGGTGAGTGTTTAGGTAAACAAGAGGCAAATTGAATTGATAGAAGATGCTCTTAGAGATTGATAGACGATCTTAAGAGTACTCTAATTATTATCTGTTGAATTGAATAAATTAGAATTGAATGAATAATGAATAAGGTAATATGCTTATGTATAGTATATAATTCCTAATTCATATCAGAGTATGATTGTGTGAATCCAAATCCAAGTATAGTTTAATTAAGCTATAGTCAATTAAGAATTATAATCCATTTCAAACAAAGAAAATAATTCAAGTAGAATTCTTTTACTTGTGAAAAATTCCTCTTCATGTAGAATATTAATTAAACAATTAAAATATGAATAGAATTTGAGTTTTAATCTATTCCCGCCTCTTCATAAAGTCCATGATTCATTTGTGCGATCTACGAGCTAATGGACCTATTAACTAGCAAGATGGATCTAAAATTTGGGCTTGTGAATTGGGTTAAGCGCAAGATGGTTGAGCCAACAGATAATGAGCCAAACAATTATTATTATTATTTTGTCATAGTTAATGTTTCACTAGCCAATCACTCTGTCACTTGACTAAATAAAATAGTAAATTATATTGGAGTAGCATTATGCTTACAAATTTTGGATAAAGATTTTGTATTTCAACTTATGTGTCGCCAATCAATAATTATCATTTATCTAGTAAGTATTATATTTTTTAATTCTTATTAATATGATAGTTATATAATACAAATTGATACATTTGATACAAAATTTGTATCTTAACGTTGTAAGTCTAGCATTATTATATATATATTAGACTAATATCAACCATAATAATACTAAGTTTATTGGTCCTCGAGCTAATCAATATAGGTGTTTAAATTTCAACCCATTCTACTTAATTCATCTAATCAAATCCAAAATTATTTACTTTTGGTTGAATTTTAATTGATCGATAGAGTAGATTGAATCGAAAAAATTTAAATTAGTCCTTAGTGGATTAGTTTGTAAATTTACTTTGATAAATCTACAAATATCCATCATAATCCTAAAAAATAATATCATAATATTTAAAATTAAATAATTTTTTTAAAAAAAGTCTCATTATCTTAGTTTTTTCACTTTATCAAAGGTTAAAATAGCACTGGGTAACACAATTTATATAAGACAACTAATAATCTTTGTTAGATTTAAGTTTATTGACCCTGAATTTGATAACCCATAAGTCAACGAGTTAGATTTGTTTTACTTCGAAAGCTTGACTTGGACAACAAAGATGGGACCAAAAAATAGGTTGTTTCTCTCCCTATAAGAATGACGTTTGATGAGGAACCTACAATAACAAAGAACAGGTTAGGCAGTTGTCAGAGGTTTTTTTTTGGCATAGGCATTCCAATGTTTAAGTCAGTAAAGGCCTAGAAAAGAATAATGTGAGTTATTTTGTATGAATAATTAGCTTAAGTTGATTGTGACCATCCTGATATTTTTGTATTTTTTGTATATGTCCCATCTTTAGTGCTGATTTCTTCCTCTATTTATAGAGTGAGGATATGGGATTCACTCATAGCTTTTTAAGTCATTTTTAATGAAAATGTCATTTTGGATTTGCCCTTCTTGGACTCTACTTTTAGAGTTTTTCTAAAATTGCACTTGATCTTACTTGTTTTTTCAGGATTATCCATTTTTAGAGATTTTTTCTCTAATAAACTTGACGTTATCAACAACTCTCTACATCTTTTATAAGTTAAGTTATTTTTAAAAACTTGTTTAGTTATTAGAGCCAGTCAATGAAAGATGAGATGAAATCCATAAATGAGAATGACGTTTTGAATCTTATTGAGTTGTTAAAAATTATGAAACCCATTGGTTGCAAATGGATATTTAAGACTAAGAGGGATTCAAAAGGCAACATCAAAAGATATAAAGTGTGTCTTATTGTTAAAGATTTTACTCAGAATGAAGGCATTGATTACAAAAAGACTTTCTCTCCGATATCAACGAATGATTCTTTGAGAATCATCATGGTACTTATAGGTCATAAATTAAAGCTACATCAAATATATATAAAGACTGAGTTTTTCAATAGTGATATTAAGGAAATAATGTATATGTTGTAGCAAATATATATATAATGTCTATAAAAGCAAATAATATGTTTCGCAAATTAAAGAAGTTCATCTACGATCTCAAGTAAGCATCTGGTAAATGGTATCACAAGTTTCATCAAGTGATTGTCTCATTTAATTTTGAGAAAAATACAGTTGATGAATGTATATATCACAAGCTCAGTGGGAGTAAGTTTATCTCCTTGATTTTATATTTTGATGACATATTACTAGCAAGTAGTGATACAAGCTTATTGCATGAAACTAAGTTATTTCTATTAATGAACTTTGAAATGAAAGATCTTGGGCACACATCTTTTGTATTAAGAATCCAAATACATCAAGATCACACTTGAGGTATCCTTTGACTATCACAAAAAGCCTATATCGATAAGATGCTTAACAGATAGGGCATAAAAGATTGTGCTCCAAGAGATAAGCCCATTGCTAAAGGTGATAAGTTAAATCTCAGTCAATGCCCTAAGAATGAGATTTAATAGAAAGAGATACGGAAATTCCCTTATGCATCAACAATATAAAGTCTCATGTATGCTTAAGTATATACGTATCCAAATATTGCATACATTGTTGGAATGCTAGTTAATATTTGAGTAACCCTTTGATGGATTATTTCAAAGCAACCAAATGGGTTATGCGATATTTATAAAGAATAAAAGATTATATGCTCACACATAGAAGATCGAAAAAAATAGAATTCATAGGGTATTCCAACTCTAGTTTTGCTAAATGCTTAGATAGTAAAATATCCATATTAAAAAATATATCTACACTTTGGTGAGGGTATCTATTTTTTAAAAGAGTGTTAAGCAAACACTCATAGCTTCTTCTATTACAGAGGTTGAGTTTATAGCTTATATTGAAGCGTTAAATCATTGAATTTGGTTGGAAAACTTTGTGACAAGGTTGCGAATTATCAATGGTATTAAAGGACCAAAATTTTTATTATAATAATAAAGTGAGAATTATGTATTCCCATAACAACAAATGCTTGTTGAAGTCTAAGAACACCGACTTCAAGTTTATTGTTGTTAAAGAAAAAGTTTAGAGTCAACAAATTTCAATAGAACATATTGGTTCAAACTCATATTATTCATTCACCAATAAGTTACTGCCCAAGGTATTTCTTGAGCATGTTGCTCATATAGGTATTGTATTATTTGGAGATATGTATGAATAATATGAGATTATCATTTGATGTTCATTTGGTTAAAGACACACTTATGATTTATTTTCTATAAAATAAGGTTTGATGGATTGTTTGTTAAAAATTTAAAATAATATTGTACTTTCTATTACAGTTTTGCACAAAATTTAGAAAGTGTTTAGTACTTTCTAATACAGTTTTGCATAAAATTTAGAAAGTATTTAACTCATTAGAGTTATAAAACAGGACCAATTAAAAATAGATATGTTTGAGATTACATTTCATGTAATTTTCATGCTACACATCCATATTTGATTTATGCCATTAATTATGTTAGTATGGTGATCATTGATGGATCTAGTTTTGAATATGTGCAGCGAATGTCGCTTTGATCCCATATTGATATAGTTAATAGACCATATTGTATATAAGAAGATGTTTTAAGATAAGATAGCATTTATTGTGTACATTAAGGTTTATAATGTGTAATTATTTTCAAATGACATATGTGGCTCAAGTGAGAGATTGTTAAGTTATATTATTTTCTTTATGTGGGCTTACATATTAACAATAATTATATATTATGAGATATCTTAAATAAGGGTCAATTTAAGTGATATATTTGGGCTATAACGTATTGGGCTTTAGAGACATCTAATTTGATGTGAACTTATTATGTGTGAAAACTTAATATTAGTTGGATTATAAATGATGAGATTATAATTTAACCTAGTATATAAAGACTTCTTTTAAGATTATAGTCCCCGAGTTAAAGGAATGTACATAGACCTCTTCTTATCTTTTCCATCACTAATAGAAAACTCTATTGATAGTTTTGATTGCAGAAGGTTATACTCTTGGTTCTAATTCATGACTGCTAATCTTTAAGTTATAATCACCATAGACTCTTTAGATATGTTTTTCTCAACATCCATCCTAATAATTTGACATGAAAAAATTGAACAACAAAGAAGACAAAGAAAGTATAAAATAAATTTGAGGGATCTTTGGGAAATTTGATAAAAGGTTTGATGATTCGAGAATTCTTATGTGTTCATTGATGAATTAAGTTGAAATTTATCTATTTTATCTTACTTTCACCCTAGCCATACATTACAAGCTTAGTAAAGACCTATTTGATCATTAATTATGTGTGTCTCTACAATAGTGGAGAGTGGTATGAAAAGAAAGCATATAAAATATTAATAAAAATTCTTTTCAACTCAAATTTATTGCATCCTTGTATGTATAAACTTATCTAAATGTAAATGACTAATGAGATTAACTATACACACACCAAGTGAATCACATATTAGGCAAAGCTATTAAATAGATTGATATTGTAACTTTTGTGGTATTTGAAGTTTTTTATGAGTTATAGACTATACGCGATCCTTGGGACATATTGTTAAACATTAACAACCTATCTTTTTGTTTTTCAAGTTTTTCAAGTTTTTAAGTTTTAGTTTTCTCTTTACTTGAGGACAAGAAAATTGTTAACAAGTCTTTGTTTTGAGCAAGAATATTAGAGCTTTTATGTGCTTTATTTTATTTTTTAGGTTTAACGTTAACGAAGTAATTTATGATGAAAATCCAAAGAAAATAAGGTAAAATATCAAATTTGCCACAATAATCTACTACAGTAGATTGTTACAGTAATTTTGCTACAATGCTAGAGCTGTATCCCAAAATTCAAGGTTGTAGTGCTTGAACAAGAACATGTAAACAGCACCTTATAAACATTTAAACAGTATCGACGCTGGGCATAAAAAAAGAAAATTCCCAATTTGACTTATATTTGATATTTTACCCTAATTAAAAGATTAAAAAAACTTATACATAGAATATTAAAATACCTATTTCAAAGAACCAAGAAGAAGAGAGGATAAAGAGTATATGAGAAAATTAACTTTTAGAGAGAAAAATAGCAACTTTTAAAGGATCAAGAAGACTGAAATATTGAAAATTATAGCAAAATTAGTTTTATCTATTATTGGTGATTCACTCTTGTTTTAGTCTTATCTTGATTGTTATTTTTATTTATTTAAATTAGATTACTTATCTTTCGATTTTCATTCAATTGAATAAAAGTAAAACGACATAATTTTTAGTATTTGGCATAATAATAACATAAATTCTTATGGGAATAATACTCTAATCACTTTTATTACTTGTTTATGATAGCATGGACTTACGCTTTAGTATAGCACAACATATATGTGAGTGATCATTTGTGACTTTTATCTTTCCAGGCATGGAAAATGATAAAAAGATGCCATTTTTCTGATGTTAAGCCTTTGTTTTCTATTGCAAAGAAAAAGAAAATGCTCATCTTTAATCTTCCCGACTTGAAGATGAAAGGCTTAGAGAAGTCTTAGGCTGGTTTTCCCTATACTGAGATTCCAATGGCTTATAGGAAAGAGCCTGAGGTTATTTCTCTCTTGCCTGTAAGAGGTTCTTTCTTCAGAGTGTAGGGACTCCTTCTCCTCCCAGTAAGGTGCCCCTACTCTTCCTCCGTCTCCTCGATTTAGTAGGGGGAGCCAATGTAAAAGCTCTCAGTAGGCCTTCAATCCTAAGGCCTTGTTCAAGGCATGGACCAGGACCTTTTCATTTGACTGATCTTTATTTCTCGAAGAAGGAGAAGTATCACCCAAGGATCGTACTGTACCAGTGCTAACATATAGCACTTCACATATAATGTCCTATAGAATTATGTGCCTTTTAGAGGTAACGTCTTTAAATTTTTAAATCTTTATTTTCGTTCTTTTATTTGTGTAGTGTTGATCATCTTAATCTCTCTGTTTTTTTATAGGGATTAGTTACCCTCACTAGTAACCGCCATGACATCTATAAAGCGATGGCTGATTCTTAGAGGGCAGCGGCTATTGAGGCTAAACCCACTAAGGCTAAAGAAGTCTTAAAGGAAAATAAGAAGCATGCAGAAGCTGTTGAGCATGAACTAAACTCTTGTCCCACGAAGCATGCTAAGAAGAGAGCAAATGCGAAGGTAGGGGCAATGACACTAAGGCTGCTTTTGCAAAGAGTAAGGTCACGTGTTAGAAGTTAAGGTGAAGGAGCTTGCGTAGTAGGTCAGGGTTATTTAGGATGTAAACACTTCACTAAGGGATGCCAAAGAGGAAATAAAAAGACAGTAGGGGCTCTCAATGCTTCAAGTTGGCAAGCAGGTATCCAAGGCTCTAACTCAGCTAATGGTTGTCTTCCAGAACTGCTATGCTAGATTGAACCTCTCTTAGGTAGAGGAGTTTTTATATGTCCAGGGAACAGTATAGATACTATCGCTTTTGATGCTGCTTTGACTGCTAGGGATCCTCTTGCTTAAGATGTTGCTGACTCTTTGACTAATTCTTCTGCCCCTTTTCCAATTGTTACTGATATTATGACTTAGTTGTTTATTTTTTTATCTTTATTTCATATAACAACTTTCTTCTTTTGGATTAATAAAAGTTTTATTTTTTTTCTTTCATACATTCTTCTTGTCTTTAGATTTATTTTTCTTACATGTTTAATGTTTGTGAATTGTATTGCTAGTTGGTTATCTTGTTCAAATGTGTCAAACATTAGAGGAGCACTGCATGAATGACTTAATTTTTTGTGACCATTAGAAGTTCATCTTAAGGTCGACCATTATCATTTTTTAAATAGAGTGTTCCTTAGAAGGTCATCAATGCTCTCTCTGACTCTTTGTGTGATCTCTTGTTTTAAAGATCTTTGTTTTTTAGAGACTTTGATATATTTAAAAAGATTTTGTACTAAGCCCCACTAGTTCTTCCATTCATTCTTTTTCGCATTTATTGGTAATGATGATGATAGTGTGGGCTTGAAAGTAACACCTAAGTTTTTGTTTAGTCATCACTAATGCTAAGGCTAGTTTTTCTGCTGGAGAATATTGGGTTTCAGAATCAAATGTTTTGCTGGTGAAATATATGCATCTTTAAACGCTTTCTTCTTCTTTAACCAGTGCTACACTCACTGTTTGATAAGAGACTCCTAAATATAGGATTAGGTGACTTCCCACTCTCGGTATAGCGAGGTAGAGTGGTTAGGCTAAGTACTCCTCTAATTTTTCCAAAGCTTCCTTGCACTATGTGGTCCACCTTTTTTTGTCCTTTCTTTTAAAGGCCTAAAAAAATTCAAAACACTTGTCAGCAACTTTTGAAAAAAATCAGCTAAGGATAGTTACTCGGTATGTGAGCCTTTATATCTCCTTAAAATGAATCAACTAAGGACAGTTACTCGAATAAAAATTATTAATATTATAATCGTATAGTATAATACTTGTAACACTACAGATATTGTATAATCTGAAAGAGTTTAGATCTAGTCAAAAAGAGTTTAGACCAGGGCTAAGAGTTAGCAACACTGAGAGTTATAAACGCCAAGAGTTAGCATTGCTAAGAGTTAGTGGGTTATAAGAGTTAGCGAGTTCTAAAGAGTTAGAACCTTGTCTATAATAGGACAAAGACGTGAGAGTATACTGGTAATGACATAGTTGCAAAAAGTTACAATAGGTGCTAGGAAATGTCATTGTGTAAGTATATCTCAAACATTATGTTATTGATCTATGTTCACCAATACAGGTCTATCGGTGTATTATTATTATATAAATTAGTGTTTATATCTGCATGGTACAGATGGTTATTTTTAGCTGACCATTAACTTAGACCTTGCATAAGCTGTTGAAATTTGTGCTCATTTGCCATCTCAATTTTGTATAAATATTATATTTTCATACTTATATAATAAATAATTATTTTATTAAATCATTAATTATTTTTATTAAGGTAAGACGCTTGTAACATTTTGAACATTGTATTGATCTGAAAGAGTTTAGATTAAGTCTAAAGAGTTAGAACCTTGTCTGAAATAGGACAAAGATATGAGAATATACTTGCAATGACATAGTTGTAAATAGTTGCAAGCGTTGCTAAGAACTATCATTGTGTAAATATGTTCTCAAATTAAATGTTCTTAATTTATTTTTACCGATGCAATGTCTATCGAATTGAACCAATCTATATAGATCAGTGTCTGTCTATATCTCGATAGTCCAGATGATTAATTTTAGCAAATTATGAGTTTAGTGGAAGCTCGCATAGATATACACGTATTTAGTAATGACTGAATACTGAACTAGACTCAATGAAGACCTCTAATAGATTTCCCATAAATTCGTCAGTGGAGGATCTTCTTAAGTTGAGTAGTATTCGTAGTCCTTAGACTTGAGCACCACTGTGGGTTTATGAGTGATCCATCATACTTAGGTTCCACACATGTTAGAGACCTTTCATGTTCTGACGCTGAGTGTCGCTAGGTATGGTCCGATGCTTATGGAGTCCGGTGTGTATAGATATGGGATCCATCAGCTTATATGAATGAGTTAATATCTAGATGCTCTAAGTTTATATTCTAGAAAGTCTTATGGCCATAAGCATTTAACCCGAAAAAGAGTTTCCTGTGGAGTGAATAATATTGCACAGGAATTTGCATATATTATTTATTGGAATACGAATCAAAAGAGATACATTTATGGTTGAGTAATAGAGGACTTGACACTGTTGATGTATGTTTCCACTCTTTCAGGATATTAATGATGGAGCGATTGTACAAATATAGATTAACCTCAACTTGTATGGTTTAACTCGCCATTTTGTATTATCCATAATATGTGTGTGGGGGGCATCGGTTATGGACTTACGAAAATATTTCGTGAGACAAAATGGGTGTGAACCTAGGGAGTCTCACTATATAAAGTGTATGCATTGAGCACGTGGGTAGCGCACCAGATCAAATTATTCAATCTGTAAAGGTTTTAAAAAATATGAATTTATTTTAGAATCTCTCGAGAAGTAGCTAAAGTTTAAGTATTAAATCTAAAATTATGTCAAATGAGACTTGACATTTTTATCTACCTAGTATATGTCTCAAATTGTGCCAATAATTTATATGGGTACTAATTTGGGCATTGGTAGATATAGCTACTATTTAAATAAAATAATTATTATTTTGTTTAAATTAAATTATTTATTCACCTATTTATTTTATGGTTTCTCAAAAAGTAGTTAAAGTTTAAGTGTTAAACCTAAATTATGTCAAATGAGACTTGACATTTTTATCTACTTAGTGTATGTCTTAAATTGTGCTAATAATTTGTATAGGTACTAATTTGAACATCAATAGTTATAGTTTTTATAAAAAAAAGGAAGAATGATTCAATTCAGCATTACCATATACAAATGAATTGTATTCATTTGTTAAACAATTTATTTGTTGTTTAAATCTCATTGGCTTATTAAAATGATAATGGCTACATGTTCTTTTTCTATTGGCCATTTCAATTCAATTATTTACAAACAAAAGCAAAGCATGAGGTGCCCATTTTGGCCACCAAAATTCATCATCATTCGGCCATTTATTTGGCCAATGAAATGATAGTATTCCTATATGCTTATCATGTTTAGAAGTAAGCATGAGTTGGCTGAATATCATGTTTATAAACAATTTAAGTGGCCATTTATTCAGCTTAAAGTTCGGCCATTGAATTAGCTATTGGACAGCAAGTTTATTTCAAAGCATGATGTGCGATTTTAGTGATTTGTCATGCTTTCTTTTAATGGCCACTGATTGAATATTGATTAGAAATTTGAGCGGCCATAATGGCTATATAAACAGCCTTCATTTTATTTGTAAAGGGTAGCAATCTAGTGAAAGAAATAAAAATATATAATTTAGCCGAGAGATTAATTTAGAAGCAAGAGTTGCTTCAGTATTTCTTCCAAAGAGGAAAGGTACCATTCTAGCTTGAGAAAACCCACCACGTCCTCAACTAGAATTGTTCAAAGCATGCTTTGAGGATGAGTCCTCTAATCTCATTAGTATAATGAGATTATTTTTATTGTGTGTTATATTTCCGCTACGTTGCATGTGAGATATGCAATATTATAAATTGTTTAAAATGTATACATTTACTTGTAGCACGGTATATACGCACATAATGCCCAACATAGGCATACAGGACTGGTACTGAACAGATTCATGAGAACCCTAATAGATATCCTATGAAACCGTCAAAGAAAGGTCCTCTCGACTTAAGTAGTATTCGTGGTCCTTTGACCTGAGCACCACGGTGGGCTTATAAGTAATCTATTATACTTTAGTTTCATATATGTCAAAGACCTTTCATGGTCTGACTATTATGTGTCGTTGGGTATGGTCTGATGCTCATAGAGTCTGATGTGCGTAGATACGGGATTCGTCAACTTACATAATTAAATTGTATATCCAATGCTCTGAGATTGTATTTCATAAAGTCTTATAGCCACAAGCATAAACCTAGGAAAGAATTTTTCCACAAGGTTAAACAATATTACAAAAGTGTTTGCGTATATTGTTTATCGAGATACAAATCTGGAGATAAGTTCAAGGATGGGCTTCAAGAATTTGACGGTGCTGATCTATATTCCCGCACATCTAGGGTATAAATGATGGAAGGATTATACATATGCATTGTAACCTCAACTTGTATGGCCTAACGTGCTAATTTGTAATATCTGTAATGTGTGCATAAGGCATCGATTACGGACTCATGGAATAGTTTCATTTGACGAATCGAGTGTGGACCTAGGGAGTCTCGCCATATGAAATGTACTCTTTGTGCACTTGGGTAGCGTACCGTATTGAATTGTTCAATACAATAAAATCTAGTAATTTACTAAGGTTAAGTTACCTAAAATATATGGTTAAATGATATGATCCATTTTAGTTTAACTTGGTAACCTAATAAGGATATAAAAGTAACTTTACTTAATAATTATTTATTTAATAGTTAAATAAATAATTTAACTTAACTATGGTTAAAAGTTAACTATATGATTAAGTTAAAGTTAACCTTACTTAATGGTTAAGTAAAGGTTAACCTAATCATGGTTAAGTTAGTTAACTATGGTTAAATTATTTAAATATTTATTTAAATTAAGGGTTAAGTTAAATTAACCTAACTAGGGTTAAATGTTAACTATAGTTAGATTAAGTTAAATGTAGATTCAAATTTAAGTGAAATTAAAGAAAATACTTGTTAAATTTAATTCATTTAAGTGTTAAATGAAATTAGAATAAATAAGTAAAAATTAAATTTTTACTAAGTTTTTTGGCTAGCAATCTAAAGAGGAAAAAGAGAGAAAAATTTGTTCTTCTCAATTTATAATTCAAGTGTTGAATTATATATTAATTTTTATTCTCCATTAGGTTTAGGCCATTAAACTAATTAAGTGTTAGATTTATTGATTAAATGTTAATTAAAGAAAAATCAAATACTTAGGATTTAATTTATTAAACTGATTGCTGGATTAACATACTATTATTCTAGACAATCAAACCCACCATTTGTTGATTGCTAGAATTGGCAAAGTTTACATTTCAGGTGGACTTCTAGCAATTTTAATCTAAAGGCTTCATGAGTTAAATTCTTAATTCCATTATTAATTTGATTAATATTTAATAATTGTCTTTATTGTAAATTTTTATAATTTCATTGTGCACATATATGTATGAGATATGTATATTTTTTGTATACTGAACACATCCCATACATGCACCCTAGAATAATCAACACCCAACAACGGCTTAATTTCTCTCTTAGTTGAAAATTATTCTTTTTTACTTGCCTAGTTTAAGATTTCAGTGCATATGATATTAGGGTTTGGTCTATCCCCTGCGTGTCTTCATGCGACAAAGTGAAGATGCTGAATTACTCTACTATTAGAGAGACCATTCTTTCTTTTACTCTAAGTTCTAAATGTGAGCCTATCTTCACAATGTTTTTCTCCATATAAAAAGGTATAAGGAGTAGTTCACCAATAAGTTCTGGGGATCTTTTTTGCTTTCCTCTCAAGGGTCTATATGGTGATATAGAAAGTCCTCTTAGACACGGTCGCATAGTAGCTTCGTGTTGTTTTCTGGTCACCTTTGACAATTCTTACTCTTTTTCTTAAATGGAATTTAAGTTTTAGATAGTGCATCGATAGGGCAGCATTGGAGTTGATTATGAAGGGTCTTCCTAGCATTGCTTGATCGACCACTATAAAATTGGTATCATCGTCTTGTTATAGGGTTTTTTCCTTATCAATATACCCAGAGTGACCACTCCTAGGGACATTGTGCAGCTGTCTCAAAACTCATTGAGTGGGGTCTATATCTATTGCATCTTGAAATCTTTAATGCCAAGCTCAATTAGTGTGTCCTTGAATATCAAGTCCACCAAGCTCCCTATGTCAACTAACACTTTATTTACTTAAATTCCAGTTATTTGAATAATGATAACCAATGAATTATATTATGGGTAGCTCATGTCTTTTGTGTCCTACTCTGTGGACATTATTGAAATAAAGTGTATTTTGCCTTCTTGGGGGTCCGGTGTTACACATCACCTAATATTCTACCAACGAGTATGGAGAATATTTTTTTCTCTACCTTTTTGAATCTCCTACCAAAGTCACACCTCTTGAGATGATCGAAGTCATTTCTTTTACCTGGGAGTTCTCATACTCTTGGTTTCCTCTACTTAAGTCTTTTTTTGCTCTAGATCAACTCTAAATTCATTGAGGTATCTGTTCCTCATAAACTAATCGACCTGAACCTTTAGATGCATACACTTATTAATGGTGTGGCCATGATCTTGGTGGAACTTGCACTTCTTCTTCTCACTTCTCCTTTAGAGGTGTGATCGAATAGGTGTATGTTCATCAAGAAGACTTCTATCTTTTATGGCCTTAAATATCTTAACTTGTGGAACCCCATTGGAAAGTAATTCTCCTCTTAAAATTTAGCCACTCTAGAAGAAGACTTCTTTATCTATTCCCTTTTACTGTTTTAAAATGGATCACTCTACGAACACTTGGCAGTACGCTGGGGTCTTCTCTCTTCTTTCTTGGGCTATCCCTATTTCGGAGGATTTTTTGTATTCTCACCCTTTGTTCTTTATATGTGCATTTGCTTTGTTCTCTTTCATAACGGCTTCATTCTCTTTAATCTGAATATATCAAGGAGTTGTTCATAGGCTATTGCATAGGTAATGGATGAATATTCTAAAAAAATACAAAATTGGTTCACTTAGCATCTTTGAATGCTTCTAATACAACTGGCAAGTCAAACATGTTAAGCTGAATCACTTCTTCGTGATACCTTTGTATAAAATCTCTCAAACTTTTAGAGTGATCTTGTTTGAGTTGTAAAGATTTTTTGCCTTTAACAAGCTTCTCAAAAGTACTGGATGAACATCTTGATTAGTTTACTGAAAGATGAGATGCTTCTTTACCTTAGACTTTTGTACCATCAAAAAGCTTGTCCACTAGGTTGATGTAAAATAATCGACACATCTATTTTTATAGGAGGCCTACGATCGACAGCAAATCCTTAACCTGGTTAAAATAGTGATGAGGTTCTGTCATTCCCCTATAAGTAGGGAGATTTGGCATCTTAAACCCCTAGCATCTTCTTTGATTTAGCCACCTTCTTTTTTTTTTAGGATTTCTTAGGCATCTTGTATGTGCCTTTGATGATCATTCAGGCATTGTTGTACTCTGAATTATGATTGGCATTAGAACACCTCTGGAAGTCAGAATCTTTGGTTGTGAATAGTTAGGGGAATGCACATGATCACCTTGATGTAACCATGTGCTAGATTAACTACTCTACCTCTTAGAAGGTTCTATTATAATCCCTTTTCCCTTTTGTATTCGAGTGCACTGAGAAGGGTTCATGGTTTCCCTTATTGTCGAAAGAACACTTCTCGACGATAGTAATGTTGTTGTACTCAAAATAAGGTGAGATTCGGTGAGATTCTTGTGTCTCTTCTAGATTATTATGCTTTTCTAGAAATTTGGACATCGTCTTTATTAGTTCATTCCTTTCTTATCGGGACTTTTTTAATTCTTTTTTCAATGCTTTTCGCCAATCTAATGGTTCTTCTTGTTGGCTCGATTTATTATAGGTTGTATTTCTATAGACGTGTTGGGATCTCAAGGCTCAAGATTCTTTGTACGGCCATAAAGCGTGTGAAAATAGATTTTGGTCGTGCATCCTTTATATTGTTCGTTTATTTTGGATAGCTTTTATGTTTGTTTCTCACATTCAGCATCAAACCATTGACCCCTAAATTTAGTAACCCATGAGTTAACGAGTTAGATTTTGTTGCTTAGGAAGCTTGACTTGGACGGTAAGAATGCGACCAAAAAATGGGTTGCTTCTCTTCCCACAAAAATGATATTTGACAAGGACCCTATAATAAAAAAGGATATACGAAACCGTATAATAGGTTTTTTTGGCGTTAGCACACAAATGCTTTAGTTAACAAAGGCCTGAAAAGGAATAATATAAGGTAAGAAAATAAAAAAGGGGAATAAATTAGTCTATATGAGCAATTAGTTTAAGTTTACTGTGACCAACGTGATCTCTTTGTTTTTTTATATAAGTCCTTCCCTTGGTGCTAATTTCTTACTCTATTTATAGTGTGAGGATTTAAGACTCACTCATAATTGTTTGAGGCCTTTTTAATAATGGTTTCTTTATAGATTTGCTATTCTTGGACTCTATTTTAGAGTTTTCCTGAAATCATACTTGAACTTACTTACCTTTATAGGATTATCCTTTTTTGGAGATTCTTTCCTGATAAGCTTGACTTTATCTATAGTTCTCTACATCTCTTATAAGTTGAGTCTTTTTTAAGAACTTCTGTAACTATTCGAGGCGGTCAATTTTAGACCTTCCCATGCTTGATTTAAGTAGATTTATCTCGCCTTAAATAAGACTTTTTCAAATAAGATAATTGGTGTTCGACTGTTGTTCTTCTTAACCTTGTAAATTATGAGTCTGATTGAGCAGAGTAGCATGTAGACCATTACTATGACCTGCTCGAAGAGATCGTACTTCTCTATTGTGAGGCTGACCAAATAGGGTAACCAATAGACTATTATTCTGACTAACTCGGAGGGTATGGACTCAGTCTTTTCTATTTTAGGATTTTGACCGAATAAAGTAGTCTGTAAGCTATTATTCTAACCAGCTTAAAAAAGGTACTTCGGCTTAAGGATATTTATGGGTAGACACTTGGTTATTAGGTCTTACTTGTTTAATCTCCTCATTAGGAACTTTTGACATAAGGTCTTTTGAGCCTCGTGGGCCGAAGATCTTAGGCCTAGTTCTTCAAAATCTAAGGAAAAACAAAATTACTTTTGACTACTATAACAACCTTGAAATCAATTATTTATTTTTTTAATGAGATCTTTAAGCTTAAAACTTAAGTCTAGCTAACCTATTATACAATGAGTTTAACCTATTTCTAGTTTAAGCTGTCCAAATCCATTGACATTTTTAAATAAAATTAAAATTTACAATTTTAGATACAAATGGATTGAATTGAATTGCAATATTTAATGGATTAAATTTTACATTTTGATTGTATTGAATGAAAATTCATTGATCTAGTTAAGGATGAATCGAATACATTATTAATCAAATTCATCACATCCAATCCAACTAACACCCTTACTAATAATCTTGGAATGATTCTCGAATAAAATTCAAACATGCCTTGCACGTGCATTATTACAAAAAAAAAAGATTTAAATTATATGACAAAAAGTTTGCACTTTGCACCTATTGTTAAACTTATTTTCTTCTAATTATTTTTTTAGATAGATACAAACAAATTTAATCTTCAAACTTCTCTTTCTTCCACATTCTCTCCACAATGAAGTATTATTAAGAAAATAAATTAATCCTAAAAAATTAATATTTTTATTATATCAAATATAACTAAAAGAAATTCAAAAACGGGAAAAACAATTAAAATGATTTCAATGCCATGTATATTCTACTTTCAATAATTGAAATTCTCATATTTTAACTCTATTTTGCATACCAAAAAAGGTTTTTTTAAAAATATATTAATTAATCTAAACTCCGACTAGTTGATAATACAAACACAAATCAATTACAATAAGAATAAATGTCAAAATATATCAAATTTATACAATAGTTGTAGGAAATTAGTCTTAGCACTAATCCCACATAGTAATTAACATTAAAATTGATCTCATTCGTCGAATTTTTAGTGTGCACTCTAAAAAGCCTATACACTTTACGAAAGATTTCATTCACAAGTAATCAAAAATATTAAAAATAAATTACATATAACAATAAAAAAATAAAGAAAGAAATACCACAAGACACAATATATTTTTGGTTTGATAAAAAATCCCTACGTCCACGGTTGATCACATGATCCTAACTTCTCGTATTAAGTTCACAAAGAACTATAGCTCCTAACAAACTCACAGATTTTCTAGATCACTAGTATCTCCAAAATGACTTAAATCTTTACAATAAGAGATTTAAAAATGAATACAAAGAATAGTCAGAGCTTCTCTCAAATGTTCTATTATCACTCTTTTACATACTCAGTACTCAATTGATCCTATTGCACCCTCTCTAGCACACTCAGTGCCCTATGACTGCTTAAGCTCTCTATTCTCTCTTATATTTACATCTATGATGCTTTATTAATCTAACAAGATTTTATATAGTTGATGCGATATTTCTATATCATAAATTAAGTGCAAGTATACACTATCGTATGCAAGTAATAAAGAGACTAATTAGTCGGATGTCGAACCCACAGGGATAATTTCTTCTTATTAACCAATTACTAAAATTATATCTTTCTAATAATTATTCAGAAAAATAAAAATCTAAGAATGAATGTTAGAAATATAAAAGCAAAACACAATGCAATGAAAATTAGGTGATAGCAATGTAGAGAAAACCTAGGATTAATATTATCCCTCAATATGTTTCTAATGATTAATCCTCTAATATTTAACTCACTTAGTCTTTATTATTGATCAAGACACTAATGTATTCACAAGCCTCTTCCAAGGTAATGCAAGTATACCTTAATTTATCAAATACCTATATTCCTATGGTACTTGTAATAAATTAAGATTCATTAAGATTAGGTCTTATTGATCATACATGCCAATTAGGTATATTCCTATCCTAAGTTGAAACTTGCATATACAACATTGAATGTTACTCTACAATCATGCATCAAATTACCTAGGTCAAAATATTATGATTCCTCTTCCGAGTTTATCAAAATATTACCAATTCATTCACCATATATTGGCCATATATATTGAAGCATTAAACACAAGTAATTTAAATAATAAAGGACTAAGTTTATTAAATACTAAAGGATATGGCAATTCAAGCGCACATATTGAGTTCAAATATTAACCCTAGAAAATAAGTTAGCTCATGGCTACAAGAGAACAGCAGTAAAAATAATTATAAATCATGATACAATTATTAGCAAACCGATATAGACGTCGAATTGCTCTTAATTGCGCTGCCTAAGAACTCTTGATGCCGAAGAACGTCTTGTATCTCTCTCTAAAGTTGCTTTAATCAAGCTCCTATTGCTCTCCAAGACTCGTGCTCTGTATTCTTGGTGCTCTTGGGTCGTCTTCGATTCTTCCTTGAAGGTTGGGAACGAGTGGCTTTATATAGGGATTGATATGAGCTTGAAAATCTCAATTCTCGTCGGACTAGGACTCGCACTACCGCTGGCGCACTATGCATCTGTCGCTGGGGCGACGCGTGAAGAAGCGATTACCGCTGGAGCGGTGGGATCTTAGCGCTGGGGCGCTGCATGAAAACGGCTTCACCGCTAGCGCGGTGACTGTCTGGCGCTAGGGCGCTATACGAGACTTAAGCAGGTCGTTTTTCTTATTTCGATCACTATTTCAGAGCTGGGGCGAAAATCCTTGTGGCGCTGGGGCGATGGACACATACTTTGAAAACTTTGCATTTTAGTCCCTGTTTTCGCTCCTTTTGCGTTCTTTCTTTAAATTTTGTTCAAGTCCCTATAATTAACAATAATGCACATAAATAGCCATCTATTCTCATAAAACCATAAAATATCAATAATAAAAACATGAGAAAATATATGACAAATTTGCCCTTATCAAATTTCCCCAAACTTAAATATTTGCTTGTCCTCAAGCAATAAAATAAAACTAAGAAAGAAACAAAGGGTTATATTTGACTCATTTAACAAAACAAAATATACTAATACTAGTAAGATGATCAAAATCATTGTCTCAAAGGCTGACGAAATAGTACAAATCCATAAGGTAGATAAATAGCTAATAACAATTCTAAATTATCTCCATTTAGTCTCTCATTCTTCCTCATAAATAATCACCATGTGTGTGTGTGCAAGCAGCAAGCAAATAGCGAAAACCATACTTTGATTTACTTTATACTTTAGTTTGTACAGAAAATATGGTGTCTCGGCATTTTATTTGTATAACGACACTTCCATAAGCTTGTCTTTATTACCACTCTCTACTAATGTAGAAAATCACATGTCTAGGGATCTATTTAGGACTTTACTTAGCTTGTAATGTAAGGCTAAGGTCAAGGTGGGATAAAAGGATAAATATATGAAGTTCAATTCACACCATGAACACTTAGATTTTACCTAGAAACCTCTTGATCTTCTTTTCCTTGTATTATCTCTTCCCCCAAACTTATTGTGTTTCCATCATTCTTTTCAACCTTTTATTTTTCAAAGAATTTCTTCTTTTCCTTAAGCTGGGGGTATTTTTCTTACTTTTTTTTTCTTCTTTTCTTTTTTTTTTCTTTTTTTGAATACCCCCAAACTTAGATTGACAAATACCCCTCAAACTTATTTTTTTCATATCACCGCAACTTTTCCCTTTCAAGAGTATTTCTAAGCAAATGCAAAGTTTATGGTGTTACGGGTAAATATTTAGATAAGTAAACTTAAAGTCTTGGGCTTGTAATGTGGTTAAACCAAAGAATGGATAATTAGGCTCAAAATAGGGTACTAGGGATAAATATACTCTAAAAGGTAGGCTAGAAAGGCTCAATCGGTCCAAAGATGGCCTAATGTCATTTTCCTATTCATGTGTTTTCTAGAATTTCGCCTCAAGTAGTAACTAAAGACAAGTTCTAGAGTATCGGTCTTCGAGACCGTGGTGTACTCCCTAAAATATAAGTATCTCTAAGTAATAGTTATAACTATTCATGCTTATAAAGTGCTCAAAAAATTGGTGATTATGAATAAGGTCAAATCTGTTCCTAAACTTGAATAATCAAAATTGTCTCAAGTATCTATCATTCCCTATGGATGTGTAAAAATAAATTCAACCATGTATTCTTTTTCTTATCATAGACTAATGATCATCTTATCAAAACCTAATAAAAATGAATTAACTAAAAAAAACTAAGTAACTAAAAAAAAAATTTTTAACCCACAAGAATGACCTCCCAAATCATGCAGCAAAATGAACACAAGAAAGTGTTTCCCACCCCCAAACTTAATTTAGACATTGTCCCCAATGTCAAAAAATAAAGAAGTGAAAGTAAGAGACTTCCCTGGTTAATTTTCGCTGTCGCGCTGACTCTCCGTCGCTGAGGCGACGTTCTGGCGCAGTCGCGATAATAGTCCGTCACTGCAGCGGTGAAGGTTGGTTTTTGCACAGTTACTGGAATTTGCGCTGGCGCGGTAATGAGTGTACCGCGGGGGCGGTGGTGCTTGATTTTTCTGTCGCTGCCGCGCCATGTTATGCTGCTGGAGCGCTGAAATTCTTGGTTTTTTTTTTTTTTAAGATGCTGAAAAGAAAAAAAAATGATAATACTAATAATAATACTTTCCTTGGGTTGCCTCCCAAGTAGCGCTTGATTTAACGTCATCGGCTTGACGGGGCTTCCTTTTCTTTTATAGTGGGTCGAAGATGCTGATGGAAGCATTTGTGTAAATGATCTTGCTGGCTTTCTTCTTTTTCGGCTTCCATATTTTTGCAATTAAATCTCGGGTAGTATCTTTTGCTGCATTCTCCTTATGTCTCTCCGAAAAGACTTTAATCTTAGACCGGGGAGATGGTTCTTCCTTTTCTTTTTCTTTGCTTGCTTCGTCGTGATGCTGCTTTTTCTTCTTCTCTCTTGCCTTCCTATGCTTCAATGCTCTTTTTCGGATGTGAGGATCCAATGTCTCTATATCTTTAATTTTCTTAACGCTTGGATGCACCACATTAATGCAGAAACTGTCTTCATTTTCAGCTGGTAATTTGATCTCCTTGAAGACCTTAAAAGTGACTGTATCCTCTTGTACCCTCATGGTCAACTCCCCTTTTTGCACATCAATGATTGTTCTTCCAGTGGCTAAGAAAGGTCTTCCAAGGATGATAGGGATCTCCTTGTCTTCTTCCATGTCCAGAACAATGAAATCGGCAGGGAAGATGAATTTATCGACTTTAACCAACACATCTTCAATTAATCCCTTAGGATAGGTGAGAGAACGATCTGCTAACTGAAGTGTGATATTTGTTGGTTTGGCTTCTTTCAGTCCCAACTTTTTATACACGGACAATGGCATAAGATTGATGCTAGCTCCCAGATCACAAAGTGCTTTCCCAAAATCATAATTCCCAATTGAGCATGGTATAGTGAAGCTTCCTGGATCTTTGAGCTTTGGAGGTAGCTTTTTCTGTAAGATGGCACTACATTCCTCCGTCAAGGCTACCGTTTCAAAGTCATCTATTCTCCTTTTCCTTGATAGAATATCCTTCATGAATTTAACATAGCTCGGCATTTGCTCCAGTGCATCTGCAAAAGGAAGATTAATATGTAATTTCTTAAAAACATCAAGAAATTTTGAAAACTGCTTATCTAGTTTCTTCGTTTGCAGCCTTTGAGGAAATGGAGGTGGTGGAGTGAATGACTGCATAGGTTGCTTCTGTGGGTTGTTATTGGTATCTTCTGCTGCATTTTCTCTTTTCTGTTCTTGCACTTGAATACCATTTTCTATGCTTTTCTGCGTTTCAGCACTTTTCTCTTGGCTTCTTAGCTGCTGTAATCTCTGAGGAAATGGTATAGGTGGTCTATATGGTTGCACGTCATCTTGCTGGACCACTGTTTCTTTTTCCTTCTCTATCATCTCTGAAAGCTGTGGTTGATGAGTATTGTCATGTAAGACTTTACCACTTCTTAGGGAGATGGCTTGGCACTGCTCTACACTTCCTTTTGGATTGACTTCAGTGTTACTTGGTAGAGTTCCTTGAGGGCGATTGTTTATTGCTGTTGCGAGCTGCCTTACTTGATTTTCCAAGGCTCTAAGTAAAGTTGCTTGACTTTAAAAGAGTGCATCTGTTTTCTTCATAAATTGTAAGAGCATGTCTTCAATGTCTGATTTTTTCTCTTGCTGAATTTGCGTTTGAAAGCCAGGATGAGCTTTGGAATACTGTCCTTGATTATTATTGCTCCATGAGAAGTTGAGGTGATTTCTCCATCCAGGATTGTAAAAATTTGAGTTAGGATTATTGCGGTTGAATTCCCCTACATATTGAGCAGTCTCTATGCATTGTCCATTAGTATGATTTCCTCCACAGAAATCGCAAGTGATAGGTTGAATCTTGATGGCATTAACTCCTAAGTTGCTTAATTATTTGGTCAAAAGGTTGACTTGAGCAGATAATGTGGTCAAGGTGTCTACTTCGTGTAGTCCAGCGATCTTTCTTGTGGTGGACCTTTCGGTGGGCCATTGATAGGCATTGGACGCCATCTCATCTAGTAGATCATAAGCTTCATCGGTGGATTTGTTCATGAGTGCTCCTCCAGCTGCAGCATCTACTATCGTTCTGAATTGACCGGCTAATCCATTGTAAAATGTTTGTACAAGCAACCACTTCGGAACTCCATGATGAGGACATTTTCTTTGCATATCTTTGTATCTCTCCCATGCCTCATAAAGAGATTCTCCATCTAGTTGTAGGAATGATGTGATGTCGTTCCTCATCTTGGCAGTTTTAGCAGATGGAAAGAATTTGGCGAGGAACTTTTGTGCAAGATCATCCCATGTAGCTATGGATCCAAATGGAAGTGATAGCAGCCAGCTTTTTGCTTTGTCTCTCAAGGAAAAGGGAAACAATCTTAGATGGATTGCATCATCGGACACCCCATTGTACTTGAATGTATCACATATCTCCAAGAAGTTGATGATGTGCATGTTTGGATCGTCATTAGGTAGTCCACTAAATTGTACCAAATCCTTGAGCATTTGAATCGTGCTTGGCTTGATCTCAAAGTTGTTAGCTTGAACAGTTGGTCTTTGGATGCTCGAATGGATTCCATTCACTAAGGGAACAGCATACTCCCTTAGTGGTCTTCCTTCATTATTGGGTGCAATTGGTACTTGATCTTCCATGGTGTTGACTTGATTTTGCTCTCTTCTAATTCTTCTTAAAGTTCTTTCAATCTCTGGATCAAAAGCAATCAAGTCTTCACTTTTCGATCTTCGCATGTACCTCGTAAGAAAGAAAGTAAAACTAAATTAAGAAAAATAAAAAAAAATTCTGAAGTAAAAACTAGAAAGATTGGTATTAATATTGGCGAAAAAGTAGATAATTATCCCCGGCAACGGCGCCAAAAACTTGATGCGATATTTCTATATCATAAATTAAGTGCAAGTATACACTATCGTATGCAAGTAATAAAGAGACTAATTAGTCGGATGTCGAACCCACAGGGATAATTTCTTCTTATTAACCAATTACTAAAATTATATCTTTCTAATAATTATTCAGAAAAATAAAAATCTAAGAATGAATGTTAGAAATATAAAAGCAAAACACAATGCAATGAAAATTAGGTGATAGCAATGTAGAGAAAACCTAGGATTAATATTATCTCTCAATATGTTTCTAATGATTAATCCTCTAATATTTAACTCACTTAGTCTTTATTATTGATCAAGACACTAATGTATTCACAAGCCTCTTCCAAGGTAATGCAAGTATACCTTAATTTATCAAATACCTATATTCCTATGGTACTTGTAATAAATTAAGATTCATTAAGATTAGGTCTTATTGATCATACATGCCAATTAGGTATATTCCTATCCTAAGTTGAAACTTGCATATGCAACATTGAATGTTACTCTACAATCATGCATCAAATTACCTAGATCTAAATATATTGATTCCTCTTCCGAGTTTATCAAAATATTACCAATTCATTCACCATATATTGGCCAGATATATTGAAGCATTAAACACAAGTAATTTAAATAATAAAGGACTAAGTTTATTAAATACTAAAGGATATGGCAATTCAAGCGCACATATTGAGTTCAAATATTAACCCTAGAAAATAAGTTAGCTCATGGCTACAAGAGAACAGCAGTAAAAATAATTATAAATCATGATACAATTATTAGCAAACCTATATAGACGTCGAATTGCTCTTAATTGCGCTGCCTAAGAACTCTTGATGCCGAAGAACGTCTTGTATCTCTCTCTAAAGTTGCTTTAATCAAGCTCCTATTGCTCTCCAAGACTCATGCTCTGTATTCTTGGTGCTCTTGGGTCGTCTTCGATTCTTCCTTGAAGGCTGGGAACGAGTGGCTTTATATAGGGATTGATATGAGCTTGAAAATCTCAATTCTCGTCGGACTAGGACTCGCACTACCGCTGGCGCACTATGCATCTGTCGCTGGGGCGACGCGTGAAGAAGCGATTACCGCTGGAGCGGTGGGATCTTGGCGCTGGGGCGCTGCATGAAAACGGCTTCACCGCTGGCGCGGTGACTGTCTGGCGCTGGGGCGCTATACGAGACTTAAGCAGGTCGTTTTTCTTATTTCGATCACTATTTCAGAGCTGGGGCGAAAATCCTTGTGGCGCTGGGGCGATGGACACATACTTTGAAAACTTTGCATTTTAGTCCCTGTTTTCGCTCCTTTTGCGTTCTTTCTTTAAATTTTGTTCAAGTCCTTATAATTAACAATAATGCACATAAATAGCCATCTATTCTCATAAAACCATAAAATATCAATAATAAAAACATGAGAAAATATATGACAAATTTGCCCTTATCAATAGTATTCAAAAGGTCCTTAGAAATCCTATTTTTAGTTGGAATAGGAGTTTATGTGTTTAGAAAGTCCAAAACCCATTCGAAGAAGTTGAACTAAACCAAAACATGAAACACCTACAAGCCATTATGTGAATAGTACCTTGGCATGTGAATAGTACCTTACTTCAAGCTTTTCAGTTTTATCCCTTTCTCATTCATTCGATGATTCCTAGATCTCGTGCCAACTCTTCATTAGTTTCTAACTCAAAATCAAAGTCAACCTTGATTTTGAATCACCAAATTTCAATAGTAGTACTTGACTTACATAGTTGGGATACAAACTAATCAGTAACTATCACATGTCAGACACATCAGATGCCACATCAAATGGGTATAAATTTTGTATCCCAATTATATAAGTATAGCATTATTGAATATCGTAAAAAGTGAGAAAATGTCAATAACTCAAAATAAACATAAATAGTCTATATTTAAACAACTCAAGAAAACAAAAATTAATACATATTCAACTAAAATAGTCAAGCCTATTTGGTTATATCAGCTTCATTGCTTCTAAACTATGATCAACATCAGTAGTATTTGATTCAAGTATTTGTTGATGAAGCATAAGACACATTATTAACCTATGAATGGGACTAATTGTGGGTTATTGTTGTACAAAAGATAAACTATCATCATATTCAGAAAAATGAAACAAACATAAACATATGTAAAATACTAAATTTTAATGATACTTCTCATATAATAATCATTCATATCTTGAAGGAAGATAAATAATACTCCTAATTACTTGGTGTGGATAAACATGTACCTATACAAATAGTAAAACATATCTAAAATTTATAATCTTGGATAATTATTTAGCTATAATAACACAAAATAGAAAATATAATATGTTACGAATAACTTACATTATAAAAGTCTAATGTCTCATATTGGCCATTAGTTCTACCAATATTATATTTTATAGGTTTTGAAATGTCTGTATATATCCAACGATAAATTTAGAACAAACTATAGTAAATTAATAATATGTTTTAACATCCTAAAGATGAACTTATTCAATGATGTCACTCTTCCTGTTAGGATCTGTACTTTCTTCGTTGTTCTGGAAATAATGACATTTTCTAAGGCTTGGACTTATACTGGATGGGCTTTGACTTTCTTACATTGACAATGCTAAGAAGGTTCTAAATAAGACCCTAAATGTACACTTAGTGGGATTCAATCACATCTTGAACTTCCTGAGGACATCAGACACTTTTTTCTAGGCCATTAAGGAAAAAAGTAGGAATTTATGAGAGAATGAACAAATGAAAACTTTGTAAAGGCTAAAGAAATACTTGATGAAATCTCCTATTCTATCCACACCACTTCCTAACAAAACTTTGTATCTATATCTTGCAATTTTCAGAGTTATTATCAATGTAGTTTTGTTTAAAGAAATTGAAGGACAACAGAAACCTAACTTCTACGCTAGTAAGGTTTTGTTGGATGCAGAAACTAGGTACTTGGCAAGAGAAACATTGGTCCTTTTCTTTACACAAGCTAAAGACAAACTTAAACATTACTTTGAATCACATCACATTATAGTAAACACTTTCTATCCCCTTAACCACATCCTATCTTAACTAGATGTCGTGGAAATAGTCACGAAGATGGCAATGGGATTGATATATCTAGGCATTAAGTATCAACTGAGAACATTAATTAAAAGGTAAGCAATGATGGACTTTCTACTAGATTTTGAACTATGATGGAAGATGACACCTTACTTCTAGAACCTAAGTAACGGGAAGAACCATCAAAGATGCATGTTAATAGATCAAAAAATTAGAGGGAATTGGCTCAGGAATCAAAATCTAGGGTCATAAAGTGTTGGTTTAGAGCATGCAGTGAGATTGTCACCTCCTATATCTAATAGTAAAGTTGAGTACGAGGCTTTCATTGAAGACTTAACCATAGCAAAAAAAACACTGAAGATAAAAGGGTCCAAGTGTATATAGATTCAACTTTGGTCACTTTTCAGTGGAATGGTGACTACATAACAAATGAGGAGAGGATGAAGGATTACTTAGCCAAGACAAAGCAAACTGCTCAATAGTTGTAGGAAGTTAAGTTACCCAAACATCCTAGGAACAAAATGTGGATCAGACAAGCTAGTTACGAAAGCTTTAGCTGAAGAATAAACAACATTTTGCATAGTCACCAGAGTAAAAAAATAATGAATGAAAATGCTCTCATACCCTAAGAACCAGAAGTCGTAAGCCTAATAAAGATCACCACCTTTAACAACTTGATGACCCTATACATCTAATTTTTGTAGGATGGGAAGCTATCTATAAGCCTCAATAAAGCTAGGAAGCTTATAAGTAATCTGGACAATTTATATTCATTGAAGGGGACCTCTACAAGAAAGTAATCTCAGAAATATACATATAATGTGTACTTTAGAATGAAGGAAAGAAAATCATTGAAAAGGTTCAAGAGGGCGCCTGTAGGAACTATTTTAGTATAATGAATCTAGCTCACAAGATAATAAGATACTCTATTATTGGTTTAGGTTTTAGGGTTTAGGGTTTAGGGTTTAGGTTGGGATGAATACTCTATTACTAGCCTACCATTTAGATAGATGCGAAGAAATGTGAGAAGTATCAAAAACATGTTGCATTAATTCACCTTCTAACTAAGAATATGAGCACAATATCCAATCCCTAACCTTTTTTTTAATAGAGGATAGATATCATGAGACCCTTATCACTAACAGCCCAAGGGAAACGTTCCATTTTACTTGCAATAAACTATTTCTCCAACTGGGTAGAGGTCGAAGCCTACAGCAACATAACTGAAACAGAGTAAAAAGTTCCTTGGGAAAATAATAATTACTCAGTATGGCATGCCACAAGTATTAGTCTTCGACAATGAAACATTGTTCGTCAACAAAATAATAACCTCTTTTTATAAAAAAATTCAAAATTCAAAAGAATTTTTCTTTCCAAATTTATCCATAAGGAAATGGCCAAGTAAAAATTACAAATAGAACAATCTTCACAACTTTGAATAGAAGGTTAGAAAGGAAGAAAGGGAAGTAACTTGAAGAGCTTCCAAGAGTATTGTAATAAAATGATTAAGAACAAATCTACAGGGATTTTCCCACATAAATTAATTTAGAGAATGAAAGCAATACTTCTAATGGAAGTATTCATCCCAACCTTACTAATCAAATTGATCATACAGGAACTCAATGACAAATCACTATCCATGGCCAAAGACTTAACTAATGAAACATGAGACGTTACAAACATTCAAGCTGCTATCTACATGAAAATAATGCAGAAGCATTATAACAAGAAAGTTTACAGTCAAGAAATCAAAGAAGGAAATTTGGTCTTCGGGAAGCCCTTGACATCAACAAGGAACATAATACTGGCAAGATAGAAAATTCATGGGAAATACCTTACAAGGTGATCAAGAAGTTAGACCGATGAGCCTTTTTATTATAAACCATAGATGGGGAACAAATTCCCATACCATAAAATATTTAATTAAAGAAATTTTATGTGTAAGGATTTTTCCAAAACTATTTTAACTAAACTGATGCAATATTCAGATTATAATTATGCTTGTCAAAAGTACTTCCTTAAAAACAATATATCATAGAAATTATATCCCTAGAAATGTCATAGGCTTCCAAGCACACCTTTCCACAAATTATTTAAGATGATAAACCACTTTAAAAAGGTTGTGGACCTCCAAGCACACCTTTCTAAGGGTCACTTAAGACTAAATGCTTCCCTAGAAAGGTTGGGGCTTTCGAGCACAACCTTTTAAAGATTTCCTAAGGTAAAATACTTGCCTTAAAGGGTTGAGGGCTTTTGAGCACAACCTTCTAAGGATTTTCTAAGACAAAATACTTCATTGGAATAGTCATAAGCTTTTAATCACATCCTTCTAAGGATCACCTAAGACAATAAGATTCTATTAAATTTTTATGTACTTCATAACACGTCTTTTCAAAGAACACAAAAGATAAAAAGTTTCCTTAAAAGGGTCCTCGACTTTATAGCACATCCTTCCAAGGAATACAAAGGAGAAAAGGCTACTCAATAAGGGTCTTGGACCTTTAAACATTCCTATTAAAGATTGCCTATAACCAAGAGCTTCCCTAGAAGAGATGAAGCCAACCAAGCAAACAATTCTAAGGACTACAAAAGATTCAGAGGGTTCCCAAAAAAGAACGTAACCTCTCATGGATCAATAAAGACGCAATGATGACCTTGAATATACTGTAAATTTTTATCCCAATATTGCTACAATAGATTATATAGGTTCCAACATAAAAACATTCTTGAAAGGAACTTGGAACTACCTTAATGCACCATATCACAAATAAGATCCACCCTAGAAAGATCAAGTATCTCTAAAACATTCATCCAAAAGAACATTATAAGCACAAGCTTTGAGTGAAAATCAAGTAAAGGCATAAAAATCTAAGTCAAGAAATTTTGAGTATTCCAAATTCAGAAAGTATACTTAAATTCATGGATTGCTTCATAAGTTTAGAAGTAAGACTTAGTTAATACTTTACATACTTATTATATGATTGATTACTGCATTGATGAATATTAAAGTGCATTTATAGAAATTAAATTGCATTGATGACTACTAATTTGTATTTAAGGTTATTGAATTGCATTGAATTAAAGGTTAGTAGTATTCATTGAAGGCATCTATATTAAGACAATACTTCGAAAACAATAATTCAATATCACAGTGTACAAAATTAAAAAAATATTACTTTATTCATATAGCAATGCCAATTAGAAAAAGCTTTATAAAGCATTGATAAGGGCAAATTTGTCATATATTTTCTCATGTTTTTATTATTGATATTTTATGATTTTATGAGAATAGATGGTTATTTATGTGCATTATTGTTATTTATAGGGACTTGAACGAAAACAGGGACTAAAATGCAAAGTTTTCAAATTATGAGTCCAGCGCCCCCGCGCCACAACTATTTTAGCCCCAGCGCTAGAATAGTGATCGAAATAAGAAAAACGACCTGCTTAAGTCACGTCTAGCGCCCTAGCGCCAGACAGTCACCGCCCCAGCGACGAGACAGCGCCCCAGCGCCAAGATCCCACCGCTCCAGTGGTAATACCTTTTTCACGCGTCGCCCCAGCGACAGATGCATAGCGCGCCAGCGGTAGTGCGAGTCCTAGTCCGACGAGAATTGAGATTTTTAAGCTCAAATCAATCCCTATAAAAAGCCACTCGTTCCCAGCCTTCAAAAAAGAATTCAAGACGACCCAAGAGCACCAAGAATATAGAGCACGAGTCTTGGAGAGCAATAGGAGCTTAATTGAAGCAACTTTAGAGAGAGATACAAGACGTTCTTCGGCATCAAGAGTTCCTAGGCAGCGCAATTAAGAGCAATTCGACGTCTATATCGGTTTGCTAATAATTGTATCATGATTTATAATTATTTTTACTGCTGTTCTCTTGTAGCCATGAGCTAAACTTGTTTTCTAGGGTTAATACTTGAACTCAATATGTGCACTTAAATTGCCATATCTTTTTAATATTTAATAAACTTAGTCATTTATTATTTAAATTACTTGTGTTTAATGCTTCAATATATCTGGCCAATATATGGTGAATGAATTGGTAATATTTTGATAAACTCAGAAGAGGAATCAATATATTTAGACCTAGGTAATTTAATGCATGATTGTAGAGTAACATTCAATGTTGCATATGCAAGTTTCAATTTAGGATAGGAATATACCTAATTGGCATGTATGATCAATAAGACCTAATCTTAATGAATCTTAATTTATTACAAGTACCATAGGAATATAGGTATTTGGTAAATTAAGGTATACTTGCATGACCTTGGAAGAGGCTTGTGAATACATTAGTGTCTTGATCAATAATAAAGACTAAATGAGTTAAATATTAGAGGATTAATCATTAGAAACATATTGAGGGATAATATTAATCCTAGGTTTTCTCTACATTGCTATCACCTAATTTTCTTTACATTGTGTTTTTGTTTTATATTTCTTACATTCATTCTTAGATTTTTATTTTTCTGAATAATTATTAGGAAGACATAATTTTAGTAATTGGTTAAAAAGAAAACATTATCCCTGTGGGTTCGACATCCGACTAATTAGTCCCTTTATTACTTGCATACGATAGTGTATACTTGCACTGAATTTTATGATATAGAAATATCGCATCAAGCATGCAGAACTATAGAACTCTAAGGGAAACTACTCATCATCAGAGTAGTATTATTCTAGGAGATCCATTGTGTTAGGATTTACCTCAGAAGCACTTTTACCAAATGATTCATAGTTGATCCCACTAATGTCATCATCAAAGTGCCTCGCAGATTATCTACAATACCAACCTAACATGGTTTCAAAATATTTTCACAGTTTTTAATATTTAATTGAATCCTTCCCAGACCTAAACCAAGCCTAAAGGATCATGGAGACACTCGTACCTAGAAATTGTACAATGGTTGTGTAGCATCCTTCGTTCTCTATAATTGACCATTAACAGCTTCTATCTCTACTTTATAATAGGCAAGGGCTTGTTGAAAATGTTCTAAAGTTGTTTTCAACTTAGATGATCACGTCTATGTGGCCTTTAAAAGATTTACACCAATAGCAGTTCAATTCTGGACTCACACAAATTTCCATGCTTATTTTCTATAAAAAAAATATATTGTGGCAGACACTTGATCTTGTAGGGATCAGTTAGCACTCTCCAAGTTGTCAACCTTTCCCTTTAAAATCTCAACAAACCCCTCTAGGAAAGTGACCTTCTCCTCGTTGGCAATTAGGGAAATGTTCAACTCGACTCATTCCCTTAAAAAATCATCATTGGCCTTCTTAAGTACAATTGTCCATATTGGTTCGCACTCTCCAAGGTGTCAACACTTCCCTTCAAAGTCTCAACAAACCCTCTAGAGAAGTGACCTTCTCCTCATTAGTAATTAAAAAAATGTTTAACTTGACTCATTTCCTCAGCAAATCATCATTGACCTTCTTTAGTATAACATTATTCATGTCAATGACTCTACAATTTTTCAAAGTTGGGTTGTTAAGGAAGCATCAACAGCATCCACCCTTATCATCTTATTTTCTTCCTCTATCTTGTAGAGCTCACTTTTAAAAAGTAGATCTATCACTTCTTAAATTGATCCTCCTCAGTTCTAAAGAAACTTACCAAAAAGGATGAATGATTCCATTATAAGTTTAATAAACGAACTTTAAACCTATAGCAGGTTTGGGAAGGATTTGGTATTTTTTTAAAAGCGAATGCAGATACGGGTTAAAGGGTATCCATCCCAAACTTGATCTACTACCATATCTACCTAGCATTAAATCTAAATGTAAGAGGTATAGTCAAGAAACCTATAACCTCCCTCATTCTCTATAGCGAAGCTCCTCCTTCAATGCTTGGAGAAAGAACCCCACTAGTTGATAGAGACTCTTGTGCAACCGCTAAAGTCTTCCTTTTAGTAGCTTTTATAGCCACTTCAAAAACTAGAACCTTAAAGGGATTAGACCTTTATTTTTTAGAAGCAAAAGAAGCCTTTAAATGTCTAAGAAGAACTGAGGACTCCCTCTTTTTTATCTTGGTCCTTGACTTCTTTGCTCCATAGAGAGGAAGGTTAGAAATCACATCAGAGATATCTTTCATAAAAGCTTTGAAATCTAGGATGAAAAGAAATATGAAATTTAGCAATCACGTAAGTATCCTTACAAAATGAGAACCCAAAAGTAAACTTACCATTATATTCATATGGAGGACATGATGAAGTCACTCCCTCCGTTAGAGGATCAGAAAGAATACTGATGAAGACTTAACACTTAAGTGACCTACACAACATCTCAAGAACAGTTGGACTGATAAGAGGAACCACATCTGGGTCTCAAAACTATTTTCAAAGCCTCCAGCTACAGAAAATAAGCAATCAGCATCTGGGAGTAGGTTAGAAAAAAGACAAATCCAAAACCTCACCTTCTAGGGAGACTCAAACTTCAAGAACATTGAAGGCTTATAAGGATGAGACATCCGGAACTCATTGAAATAAATATCAATGAAAGGAAAGAAAATATAGGGATAACTCACTTGTGTCGGAGGAAGATCCTTTTAAAAGTGTAGCTTTTATAGAATCCCTCGCCAACACCAAAGGCTCTGATATTCAAGAAAAGGAAACTCGCCAGTATTTTAAGATCTAGAGGTGTTAGGGTCAGCACGCCATCCTCCAAGGTCAAGGCATAAGGAAAGTGATGCACTTGCTCATGACAAGCATAAGCTAGGAGGAGATTATGTTTATACAAGCCAACATAGAAGATTATCTCTTTAAAAAAGAACTTCTTGAAAAACCTTTCCCTCCCAGAAATAGAAGGAAATGAAAAACTAGTCTTGTTGTTGAACCAAAAGAAGTGGCGACCTTGTATGGATACCCTAGCCTATTCTATTCACCACTAATCTCATCACAAGTCTTTATCGATGATCAAGTGACTATATTATGCATTCTAACAATCACTTATATATCTATGGTAATCAAATCAAAATGTAATTCATTAAGATCAAGTCTAAATAATACCATACATGCCATCTAGGTATATGTCTATCCTACATGAAACTCATAGTTGTTACCCTATAATCATGCATCAAACTATCCTAGACTAAACACATGAATCCATCCATCGAGTTTATTATGGTTCCTCAATCATTCAAAATATTGGCCAGATATAATGAAAGAAATAAACACAAGATAGAATGAATCAATTATAATAATTAAGTTCATAAATTAAGAATCAATTAAATCCAACTACATACTAGGTTCACATAGTCTAACCCTAGAATAACAAGTTTAGCTCATCACAAAATTAAAAGTATCAAACCAATCCATGAAGAATAGTAAGAACAAGAACATAATAATAAGAAAATAGAAGAAAAACTAATCAAGAAGATATATTGGGTTGCTTCTCTCTCAATTTTAACTTGAAGCTTGAATCTTGATCTTGAATCTTGATTTCCTAGCTTTGATCTTTGATTTTGTGTTGTGAATTCTTTACATTTTTGCCTCTCTAAAATATCTGTATTTGACCTCAAAAGAGTGTTTTTGTTGGTATGAGAAATCCTAGGGGCGAGGGACTTTGAACCCAAGTTCAAAAGAAATAGTTGATAGGGGCTTTTATAAGTAGCACGGGCACCGCGGTGCCAAGACCTAAAAACATAACTTTAGGAAGCCTCGCTGGGTGCCGCGGTGCTAGTTTGTGGGTCTCCTAGCGCTTAGCTACTGACCTAGGCGCTGCGGCGCTCAGCCTGATACTCATTTTTGCATTTTGAGTGTAACTTCTTCGTTTTATGTCCGATTCGCCTCCCGTTTATTTTTATGCATCACATTTTCTGTCATGCATCTATTTATGATTTAAAAAAATATAATTAAATAGCCAAATATTTATGATTTGGAGAAAAATACAAAATTTAGGTATAAATCATACTAGTACTTTTATGCCCCTATCATCCTCTCACCATTATTGCGAAATACCAGAAAAAAATTTAAGAAGTTAAGGTTTCTTTGAAAGACAAGAAAAGAGAGAAAATCATAAGTTCAAGTTTGTGTTGAAGACAAAAGTGAAAAGTGAAAAAATAAGGTTAAATGCAGGATCTTATAAGATGGAACTTAAACTACCAACGCGTCTGATGAAGGGCATACAATATGACCAATGGAACAGTAAGGGTCAAAAAAAGGATGAGAAAATCAAAAGACCAATGGAATACGTGGCAGTTATTGGTTAGACAATGAACTTCATTGAGCGTCGGGTCTCACTTTTCTTTGTGAGGTTCACATCATTTGGCATCAATGCTTAGGCTTTAATCAGGTTTGAACTACCTTTTTAATTTTTATTGATTGCTCTTTCTTTTAAATTAGCAACTTTATTTTAGTCTCAAAAAATCTGTAGCCTATATCAATTTTCTTGTTTCTTCTTGTCTGTTATTTAATCTAATTCTTCAAGTTCTGTTATTACATATAAATAATTATAAAAAAGAGACAAAAAAAATATAAAAAAATCAGATTCCATTGATTCCAGATTTACTTTTTCTAAATTTAAAAAAAAACACGAGTGAAAGTTGAGTGAATTATTCTTTGAGTGAAACACATAAAAAAAATGTGTGAGGTTCTTTTTGTTTTTTTAACTTCATTTTTGCAGCAAACGTGTTAAACAACAAGGACAAAAATACTTTCGAAGTTACATCAAAAAAGGTTGATTCAAAGTTTATCATGAAAGCTTTAATGGGTGAGATGAGAAAAATGTTAAAAGTAAAGATAGAGTAAGTTTATAAACGGATAGATAAATTTGAATCTAGTACACAAATGGCACAGAGCCACAGACACCTAGAGTTCCTAAATTGTGAATTCAAGATAGGCGTGCTACCATGAATGACGATGGCATTGATAAAGATGCTTGGGATATGTTTTTGAATATTGCAAAGGAGGTAGACAAACAACTAAGTATGAAGAGTTTCACAGGATATGACCAAAACTGTAGTTCCACATCATCTTTGAAACTAGATTGGAGTAAAAAAAGATGAGCAAGATGATTCTAATTTCAAAGCAGAACCAACTAAGTGCCAAAATATGGAAGGTAGCCAAGGTCATATTGCATCTCAATGTCCAAATCAAAGTGCATTGATTCTAAGCGATAACCATGTCATTAAAACTGAAAGTAAGAAGTCAGATGATGAACCTATACCACTGTTGGAAGAGGCGAGTAATGGAATTGAGTACCTAGTACATTGGTAAGGTGATAGTTACTAAGTGTACATTAAGTTTGCAAATCAAAGAAGATGAAAAAGAATTTATTGATGTATTTTTCGAAGAGATACCTAATGCTTTACCATTAATAAGGGGAATCGAGCATCAAATCAACTATATACATGAAGCATTAATTCTAAATATTACAGCCTATAGAAGTAATCTCAATGAGACAAAAGAACTTCAAAGATAAATTTTTGAGCTCATAGAGAAGAGGTACATGTGTAAAAGCATGAATCATCCTTTAATTCCATTATTGCTTTTGCCTAAGAATGATAGATTGTTGAAAATGTGTGTTGATTGCTACACTATCAAAAATATCACTTCAAAGTTTAAAAAAGTTGTATTTGAGCCAGGTAAAGATTTGAGGAAAAATTCTTTTCAAGAGAGGGGGAATGATGCGAACTAAGTTGCCAAAAAATACAAGGTCCATTAAACATCCATGTGTAATAGGGAACAACAGTACAGCAACCCATGTGACATAAAGTCTCAATATTGATAGTTGTTAGTAGTTATAAGTTACTATTAATTATTGTAATAAGTGCTAGCATTCCAAGTGCCTAGTTTATTAGTAGTAGCTGGTAGTTAGTAGTTGTAAGTTTTCACTAATTGTTGTAATAAGTGCTAGAATCACAAGTGCCTAAATTATTGGTAGTAGTTGGTAGTTAGTAGTTTTAAGTTGTCATTAGTTACTGTAATAAATGCTAGACATCCCAAGAGGTCTCTATAAATATATGAGAGATGAGGGAGAATGAAACTAGAATTGATGATATTAATGTTGAGAGTTTATTTTTTAAGTTCTTCAATGAACTTTTATTAGAACTTATCAATATTTTATCTTGCGGCGTTCTTTTAGATTTATCACTCACAACTTCTCATCTATCTTGAGTGTAGCATCTACAATCTTCTTATACCTCTGGTTCTTATCTCTTATAGATAACAGGCCAAGGTTCTTATTTTTGTTTATCTAAAAATCTAAATTAGAACGATCCTTGGCAAAGGAACCTCTTTCACTTATAAAGAGCATCTGTTAGGCCCATTTGAATCAGGCCAGTCAACCCATGCCAAGTCCACTTCAGCAAAGAAGGTTAATAATAGATTAAGTTCATTTCTTTGTTTTATAGACAAATTAACTCAAGGAGCCTAAATTTAATAGATAACCCGTACTTGCCGATCCAATGATACCAAATAGGTAATGGATACCATGGAAAAGCAAAAACAAATTGAAATCCATTTTTCATTTAATTATTGTTCATTAAATAATGTTCTTGTATAAATGAAACGGGTAAAACATGTAATTGAATTCAGACAACATAAATTCACTTTATCATCTATTAACATGCTATTAAGACACATTTAAATCTAGTTTAATATCAGTTATAACTGAGATCTATCAAATTATTATTATAATTATCCAACAATAACTCATTGATCTCAGCTAATACAAAAAGACGTTAACTAGCTTATGAAAGGAACCCCTTGGAATCTTAAAATATACTTGATATTGTATAAAGAAAATCATCAACCTTGCTTTTCTAGTATTATCATCCTCTACCTTACACATGTACACTCTTTTATATTATGAGTATTGATTGTTAAACATAACCATATATTGGATTCATATCCATATGAATATAACCCAAGATCTATCATGTCAAATTATCAAGATGAATGTTGAGAAAAACATACCTGAAAAATTCATGATGATAAACTTAAAGATTAACAACCTTTAATGAGAATAAAAGTATAATGGCCTTCTACAATCAAATTTCTATAAGCTCAATGGGTTTCTCTCTCTGTGATGAAAAAAAAAGTGCTCTACGTGAATTAATTTGACTTTGGGACCACAACCCTAAAAAAGTTCTTTATATACTAGGTTAAATTATGACCCTATCACTCATAATCCAACTAGTATTGGGTTTCTACACATAATAAACCCATATTAAATTAGATGTCTCTGGAGCCTAATAAGATATAACCTAAATAGATCACTTAAATTGGCCCTTATTTAAGATAGCACATAATGTATAATTATTGTTAATATGTCAGCCCATATAAAGAAAATAATAAAACCTAACAATCTCCCACCTAGGCCACATATATCATCTAAAAATAATTATACATTATAAACCTTAGTGAGCACAATAAATGCTATCTTATCTTGAAACATCTTCTTAGATACAATCTGGTCTATTAACTATATCAATATGAGATCAAAGCGACCTTCGTTGCCTATATTTGTAACTAGACTCATCAATGTTCACCATACCAACATAATTAATGACATAAATCAAATATGAATGTGTAGTATGGAAATTACAAGAAATGTGATCTCAAACATGTCTATTTTCAATTTGTCCTACTTTATAACTCCAACGAGTTAAATACTTTCTAAACTTTATGCAAAACTATAAAAGAAAGTACCAAATATTTTCTAAACTTTACGCAAAACTGCAGTAGAAAATGCAATCTTATTTCAGAGTTTCAACAATCTATCAAACTTTATTCTATAGAAAATAAACTATAAACGTGTCTTTTAACCAAATGAACATCAAATGACAAACTCCTACTATTCATGCACATCGTCAAATAATACAACACCCATAGGAGCAACATGCTCATAAAACACTTTGGATCGTAACCCTCTAGTGAGCGGATCTGTAATTATGGAGTTTGTACCAATATGCTCTATTAACACTTGTTGACTCTGAATTCTTTCTTTAACAACTAGAAACTTGAAGTCGATGTGCTTAGACTTCGAAGAGCTTTTGTTGTTATGAGAATACATTATTGCGGCTTTATTATCACAAGAATGTTTTTTTAAATACCATTGACAATACAATCCCTGTGATAAAGTTTCGCAATCATATCTTATTATTTGATGCCTTAAAATAAGCTACAAACTTGGCCACTATAATGGAAGAAATTATGAGCGTCTGCTTAGCACTCTTCTAGAAATAGGTCACTGGGCCAAAATATATTTCTATAACTTGATGTAAATCTCTTATTATCTAAACATCTAGCAAAATCAGAGTTAGAATACCTCATGATTTATAATCTTTTCGACCTTCTAAATGTGAGTAAGTAATCTTTTATTCTTTGTAAATATCATATAACCCTTTTGGCTACTTTCCAATGATCCACCCTAAGGTTGCTTTAAATATTTACCTAGCATTTCAATAATGTACGCAATATTGATAAGGGCAAATTTGTCATATATTTTCTCATGTTTTTATTATTGATATTTTATGATTTTATGAGAATAGATGGCTATTTATGTGCATTATTGTTATTTATAGGGACTTGAACGAAATTTAAAGAAAGAACGCAAAAGAAGCGAAAACAGGGACTAAAATGCAAAGTTTTCAAATTATGAGTCCAGCGCCCCCGCGCCACAAGTATTTTTGCCCCAGCGCTGCAATAGTGATCGAAATAAGAAAAACGACCTGCTTAAGTCGCGTCTAGCGCCCCAGCGCCGAAGAGTCACCGCGCCAGCGACACTACATCGCCCCCGCGCTATCAACATAGCGCGCCAGCGGTGAAGCCGTTTTCATACAGCGCCCCAGCGCCAAGATCCCACCGCTCCAGCGGTAATAGCTTTTTCACGCGTCGCCCCAGCGACAGATGCATAGCGCGCCAGCGGTAATGCGAGTCCTAGTCCGACGAGAATTGAGATTTTTAAGCTCAAATCAATCCCTATAAAAAGCCACTCGTTCCCAGCCTTCAAAAAAGAATTCAAGACGACCCAAGAGCACCAAGAATATAGAGCACGAGTCTTGGAGAGCAATAGGAGCTTAATTGAAGCAACTTTAGAGAGAGATACAAGACGTTCTTCGGCATCAAGAGTTCCTAGGCAGCGCAATTAAGAGCAATTCGACGTCTATATCGGTTTGCTAATAATTGTATCATGATTTATAATTATTTTTACTGCTGTTCTCTTGTAGCCATGAGCTAAACTTGTTTTCTAGGGTTAATACTTGAACTCAATATGTGCACTTAAATTGCCATATCTTTTTAATATTTAATAAACTTAGTCATTTATTATTTAAATTACTTGTGTTTAATGCTTCAATATATCTGGCCAATATATGGTGAATGAATTGGTAATATTTTGATAAACTCAGAAGAGGAATCAATATATTTAGACCTAGGTAATTTAATGCATGATTGTAGAGTAACATTCAATGTTGCATATGCAAGTTTCAATTTAGGATAGGAATATACCTAATTGGCATGTATGATCAATAAGACCTAATCTTAATGAATCTTAATTTATTACAAGTACCATAGGAATATAGGTATTTGGTAAATTAAGGTATACTTGCATAACCTTGGAAGAGGCTTGTGAATACATTAGTGTCTTGATCAATAATAAAGACTAAGTGAGTTAAATATTAGAGGATTAATCATTAAAAAGCATATTGAGGGACAATATTAATCCTAGGTTTTCTCTACGTTGCTATCTTTAAATCTCATTGCATTGTGTTTTTACTTTTATATTTTCTACATTCATTCTTGAATTTTTATTTTTCTGAATAATTATTAGGAAGACATAATTTTAGTAATTGGTTAATAAGAAGAAATTATCCCTGTGGGTTCGACATCCGACTAATTAGTCTCTTTATTACTTGCATACGATAGTGTATACTTGCACTTAATTTATGATATAGAAATATCGCATCAAATATCTAGACAAGTACATACTTGAGCATAAAAAAGACTCTTTACTGTAGATGCATAAGGGAATTTCTATATCTCTTTATATTAAATATCATTCTTGAGGCACTGACTGAGATTTAACTTATCAACCTTAGCAATGGGCGTATCTCTTAAAGCACAATCCTTTATGCTATACCTGCTAAGTACCTTATTGATATAGTTCTTTTGTGATAAACTCAGAATACCTCAATTGTGATCCCAATGTATCTAAATTCCTAATACAAAAGATGCATTCACAAGATCTTTTATTTCAAAATTTCTATATAGAAATCTCTTGGTTTTGTGCAATAGGTCTATATCACTGCTTGCGAGCAGTATGTCATTGACATATAAAATTAGAAAGATAAATTTACTCTCACTGAACTTGTGATATATGTATTCATCAAATGCATTTTTCTCAAAACCAAATGAGGTAGTCACTTGATGAAACTTATGATACCATTGATGGGATGCTTGCTTGAAATAGTATATAGACTTCTTTAATTTGTAGACTATATATTTTTTGTCTCCAAACATAAAGTTTTCTAAGTGTACCATATATATGATTTTCTCAATATCACTATTAAAAAATACAGTATTTACATCCATTTGATGTAGCTCCAAATCAAAATGAGCTATAAGTGCTATGATGATTTTAAAATAGTCTTTCATTGATGTTGGAGAAAAAGTCTCTTCATAATCAATGCCTTCCTTTTAAATGAAACCCTTAGTAACGAGACGTGTTTGTATCTTTCGATGTTGCCTTTTGAATCCCTTTTGGTTTTAAATATTCATTTACAACTAATGAGTTTCGCACCTTTAGACAACTAGACAAGATTTCAAATGTTGTTGTCTCTCATCAATTTCATCTCATCCTTTATAGTCTTAATTTACTTATGAGAATTAGAACTTTGTTTGGCTTAACTAAAATTGATTAGATCATTTTTGTTTTAGTCCTATAACTCATATTCTTGGTGATAGATGACAAAATCACCTGAAATTGCACTTCTTCTTTCTCTAGTAGATATTCTTAATTGCAATTGTTCTTAGGGTTGTTGAGGTTGCTCTTGATGAATATGAGTAAATTCTTTATTTTAGATTAGGAGCTCTATCTATTATCTTGTATTTTTGAATTTGCTTCTTGAATAATGTCAAAAAAATAAGTCTAATCATTTTTAATAGTAGTCATAGGAAGATAAATAAATCCATCTTCAAAGACAATATCTTTAATATGCCTTATCTCCCTCAAACTCAACATCCTCAAGAAATTTAACATTTCTATCTCGAAAAAGGATTTACTTAAGGGATCATAAAACTTGAAACCCCTAGATCTTTTAAAATATCCAATAAAATAGCATCTAACATTTATTAGGCCTATATAGCCTAGCCTTACCTGAATAACCCCAGACATGCAAATGCATAATACTAGGCCTTTTGCCAGTCCACAACTTGTATGGAGTTTTAGTTACTACTTTACTTGGAACTCTATTAAGGATATAAACTATAATCTTTAGTGTTTCTCCCTATAGTGATTCAAGTGAAAAAGAATGATTAATTATATTTCTCATCATTCTTTAAGTATTCGGTTTCATCTCTTATCAACACCATTCATGCTTGATTTCTCAAGCATTATGTATTATGGGACGATGCCACACTCTTCTAGAAATTAGAAAAAAAAAGGTAATAGACAATGTTCACCTGATCTATCATATCTTTCATAGTATTTACCACCACGGTCAGATTTGACAACTTTAATTTTCTTGCCAAGTTGATTTTCAATTTCAACTTTGAAAGTATTGAACACATCTAGAGATTGAGACTTCTCATAAATCAAGGTACCTCCAAAAAAGAATAGTCATCAATAAACATAATAAAATATTGTTAACCATTTCAAGAAACCTTAAGGAATGGTTCATAAATATCAGTATTTATTAGTTTTAAGACATTATTGCACTTGTTGGCACCTAAGTTTCTATTGTTTTTCTATTTTTTCCTTAATACATTCAATACAGGTTTTAAAAATCTGTTGAATTAAGAGAATTAAGAATTCCATCTGACACAGGTCTTTCTATTATCTATTTAGAGATATGTCTTAAGTGCTTGTGCTATAATATAAGAGAATTCTCATCAGTTAATTTTTATTTTGTACCACATTTATTAATATGCAAGGATTCATTAAAAGAAGCATGAATATTTAATGTATAAAGATTATCAATAAGAAAATTAGTACCAATAATATTTGAATTTTGAAAGAGACTAACTTGTTGTTTTTGAATGAACAAGAATATTCTGATTTGTCTAAACTAGAAACAAAAAATATATTCTGTCTAAATGATGGTACATAATCAATCTTATCTAAATCCAAACAATATTTAGTCTCTAATTGTAATCTAAACAATCCTATGACCTCTAGAAGAGCTGCATTATCATTTTCACTTAGATGCATCTTTCAACATCAATTGGAAACTGGCTCTTAAGATAACCTTGCATAGACACATTTATGTGAGTAGTTACACTGTATTTACCCACCAAGTGTGTTTAGGTACAGAAGCTAAATTAACTTTAGAGCAAACAAAGTTGAGAAGTGTACTTTTCTTAACACGCCATTTAGCGTACTTGGGACAATCCTTCTTCACATGACTAGCCTTTTTGCAGAAGAAACAAGTGTACCTTTATTCCTTTTTCTTTACTAATTAGTAACCTTATTCTCATAAATATTTGCTAGGTGATTAATTTCAATCTTTTCTAGCTTCAATTTGTCTTCTTATTACACATAATGTGAAATAGGCTCATTAAGAGTCCATTTAACCTTTTAGGTGTTGTAACTTTAAAATAATTATAGTATGCAGAAAGAGATATCAAAACTAGAAGTAACGTACTTGTTTCAATCCTTTTTTTTTTGACAAAGTATTGTTTAATTTCCTCAAGAAATTTCTTAACATTTTATTTCTCAAAAATAATGCCTTAAACATATGAATGAAATATATATTGGTAGATATAGTAGAAGCAAATAAACTTATAGAGAATACATAATAAAACAACAAGCTCACAATCATTTTATTATTTTAAGCATATACATGCATGACATAAATAAACATATAAAGGTGGGCCTTATCACGAGATACTTAGCACAATATTGATATTTAGTCTTTGGACAGAAATATCAACTGTAAGTAATACTCTCAATACAGTAATCAAATGTTGATAATAAATCCTACCAACGTAAGCCTTTCTTTGGATCAACTTATTGCATGCATAGAAAACTTGATGATTATCACACATTTATTACTGCAAATATGCTTATTATTTGGCCAAAAAATAATCTTCCTTTGGGCTGATTATTTTTTGCATAAACAATAAATATATTCATCTTAATGTTCCAAAATAAAAAAATCTATACAACAGATGTCACTTTAGCAACATGTTATTTCAATTAATTTATTTCGAAATATAAGACAAGTGGTGTAAAGAAAAGTAACTGAATGCCCATAAATAGAAAATTAAGTTTTTCTTATGCAGTGGACTGGCGCGTGGTGCCAAAGCCGTTGTGGTTACAACGCTGCTAATATTTCAAAACAAGGTCAATGATTGTCAGGTCAAATCTAAATAGAATAAATTTTGAGCTGGATCTCCATAAATTGAGTCTAGTAGACCCAATTATCCCAAAAATAACTAAAAATCCTAAATTTTGACTAAAAATTTGCTAAACTTTAGATTTGCAAATAAATTTGGGTCAATATTAGGATTTATTTATAAAATTCTTAAATATTTTAGGCTAAATCATAATTATTTAAAGTTGAAGAGGTTAAGTGAGAAATATCAATTATATTAGGACCTATATAAAAATATTATAAACTTTTATGATCAAACTGTAATTATCCAAAAATTTAAGGGTCTATAAGAAAATAGCCACTACTATATGGCTTATTTGCTAATTTTCTAAACCTTTATGGTTAAAATATAATTAAAAAATAAAAAGGGTCTACTTGATATTTACCAAATAACCCCGACCTTTCCTTTTTCTTCACTGCCGCCCATTCTTTTAATTTTTTTTTAATACTCTAAATTATTAAAAATAAAAATAAAAACCAACAAATAAAAGCTGAATTTTGATGTTTTTCATCTTTAATTCTTTAAATCAATGACCTTTCACCATATTTAAATCTCAAATCATAATAACAAATATAAATTTAATATTTTTTTTAATAAAATCATAAAAAAATACATATATATAATATCTTTAACTTAAATAACCATATGAGAAAGATATTTAAAACATGAATTTATTAATAATTTTAATAATTTAATATAATTTCTGCTCTAATACCACTTATTAGACATAATCGTATATTGGATTCATATCCGTATGAATATAACCTAAGATCTATCATATCAAATTATCAAGATGAATATTAAAAAAAATATACCTGAAAAATTCATGATGATAAATTTGAAGATTAATAGCCTTTAATGAGAATAAGAGTATAATAATTTTTCACAGTTAAATTTATATAAGTTCAATGAATTTCTTTCTCTGTAATGAAAAAAGATGAGAAGAGCTCTATGTGAATTAATTTGTCTTAGAAACCACAACTTTAAAAAATATCTTTATATACTAGGTTAAATTATGACATCGTCACTAATAATCTTACTAGTATTTAATTTTTATACATAATAAACTCATATTAAATTAGATATATCTGAAGCCCAATAAAATATAATTTAAATAAATCACTTAAATTGACTATTATTTAAAATAGTCTATAATATATAATTATTATTATTATTAATATGTGAATTTACATAAAAAAAATAATAAAATCTAATATTAATTTAAACACCAAAATGTTCTTTTTAATGGGAGAACAAAGAATTTTTTTGCCATTGTAAAAGGTACACAAAAATTACGAAGGAATCTCTCGTAAAGTTTGTATTAAAAAATTTCAGTCACGGTAAAATACTAGTTTACCTTCAATCTTTGTTAATTTTCAAATCAACTTTGCTTAGATTTCATACAAATGCTTTGATGAAAAGCTAATTTCAACAAAATGATCCTTTTTTTTAATTTCTTTATGTATTGATTATTAGTCATACTACCGTCAAAGTAAGTTCTCTAGTTATACTCGTAGAGAATTTACATGATAGAAATAATAGCACATTTAAGTTGTAATTAGTTGTTGTTTATGTTTAGGACAAAAATAACAGATCAATTTTTTAAAAAATAAATAAATGATAAATTAATATTTCTTACACAAAATAAGTGAATTTCTTTAGAAGTTTTATTTTTCTAATCCTAACTTGCAAAATGATTTTGATACACTTTATAAACGATTTATTTATCAAAAAAAATGTCTTTTAATTTAAAATTAAACTAAAAATATTGATTTTTAAGTCAAAAACTTTGGGATTTTTCCTTTTTTTTTAATTTTAAAGAAGAATGTATGTTGTTAAATCATAAAGTCAAATCAAACTTTGGGATTTTCCCTTTCGGTGGAAATGTTTCTTTTTTTTCGTTTTTACTTTTTTCCATCAATTTTTATGGGTTACCTTCCATGTAGTAACTATAAGATAATTTAATGTACACACATGGAAACGGAATGTCAATCGATCAATTTCAATAATATTCTGTGGAACATAATATTCTTATATCTATAAACACTAACAGGTTATCAATAAAATGCCAGTTCAATTCTCTCCAAATTTCTCACTCTTTTTGAAAGATGAAATTCTATTAATCGATTAAGGTAAAACTATTCATGCATATTCAAACATGAGCAATCACAAGCGATTTGATCAATGTGCACATTCTAAAATGTAAAAATTTCCCAAAAACAAAATTACAATTCTTGGAACATTGATAGATGTATGATATAATTTAAAATAATTATTAACAATAATCCTTAAGGGAGGAGATGTTTAGATGTTTAGGTGGACAGAAATGGATGATATTTAAAATAAAATAAAATAAAATTGACAATAAGGAACCTCTTGCTGTGATATAAAAAGTTTTTAATGTTCTACGCATAGATGTTGCTGAAGATTTGGGTTATATTAAAGACAACATAATTTAAAGGAGCTTAGATAAGTAAAAGAAAAGACTTTAAGTGAGATGGAAAATGTTTAAAAATAGCTATTTCTTTTAAGTAAAAATTTATTTTAACCCCTCAACTTATTTATAAATTTTATTAGTTAAACATTTGATTTTTAGACTATTTTACTCTTAAAGCATTTTTAAATCTCTCTCTCACAAGTTATTTAAAATTTTAATTCAAAACATAATTTAAAATTAGTTTAAATAAATAAATTTGGAGTAGTATAAATTGAAAATTGATAAATTTAATTAAAAATAACTGAAAAATAATTTAAAAAATAAGCAAAATCTAACAAAAAAATACTAGAGAAAAAAGTCGATGCCACATCCCAGTAACGAGGTCACACGCCCTACCTCGCAGTGCAAGAGGGACCCTCACGCCACACTACACGCACGAGGCCCCTCCTTATACCTCGCATGCAAAATGCGATGAATTCTAAGCTTCGTCCACCATTTTTGTCCCCGATTTCATTATTTTTTATAATTTTTATATATTTTTATATTGATTCACAAAATTATTTATTCTCAATTCGTAGAGTATTTTTTTAATATCTATTTGGATAATAAAACTATTTTTTTATTTTGTAACTTAAACTACAAGTTTTATGAGTTATATTATTCACAAGGATAATTTTACTCATTTATTGTCTTCTTAGCTAATAAAAATTAGCCAAATAATTGTTTGCTATAAAAATTTATAACCCCTAAAAGAAACAATTTTTAGATATTTTTCAAGTGAGACGGATGTATTATGTCATTCATACTTTCGTTCAATATAATTGTCACGTATATTATTTATTTATTTTAAATAATAATATTATATCATTAATAAATATTATTAATATTACATTAAAGTACCTCTAATACTATAATAAGAGGTTTACACACTAGCGTATACTTAAAACATACCTTTACAAAGAAGACAAACAATCATACTCAACATTAAAAAAGTAGGTTCTATAAAAAGAAAATATGGAACTTTTTAGAATATAAACCTCAGAACGGAGGGAAAGTAGATATTCTTTAGAAAAGAAAATTATGGAAGATTATATTTAAGAAATTAAAATTTACAAAGAGTCAGAAATAGAGCACCACTAAAATTCAAGCACAAATGAGACACCTCCACCATTCTTTCTTTGTTGTCCACCACTAGGGATCAATCTTTCTATATGATATTATAGTAAATTCATAGTAACATAATATATTTCAAATTTAAAGGATGAACATCTCAGACCACCCAAGATCACATAGATCTAGATAAAAGAAAACAAAAGACCATAAAAATCATTGTAGATCTGCGAAATCTAGATGTGAAGAACTCAAAAGGTACTAAAAACTATCATAGAGTTAAATCTAGATGGATAAACACACCCATAGATATAAATCTAAGTGAGAACTTATTTTATAATAAAAGAAGGGATGAAGAAAGTGACGAAAATAAATCTATTCTCCACCAAAGAGAGAAGATCTCTCTGATAAAGTGAGAAGGCGATAAGTTTTTAATTGTTTTAGAAAGAGGAGAGATTATTTTTCTAAAGAAATGAGAGAGCTGTATTACGACTTGGTTTCAATGTTGATAAATTCTGAAAAAAAAACTAATTCCGTAAACGATAATAATAATAATAAAAGAGAAAAATTAAAACATATATATCAAAATTTAATAAATAATTTCATTAGACGACCCATCTAAATTTTTCTTGTAAATAAATATATTGCTTTGCAGTACAAAATCGAGCACAGGAATAATGGTTTAATGTTCTGCCCATTTTGCCAAGAGTGACATACAACATGCTCCTAGAAGAAGAGTAAAATTTGCTCCAATTTGGAGTCTAACATTAATTAACATTTTAGGGTTCATAAAGTCAGCTGAAAGAATATCAACAAGTGCCATATAAATCAAGATTCCAGCTGAAGCTGAATTGAGAAGGCCTTGAACAATGAGAGCAGTTGGGCTATTTTCATTGTAAATATTTGATATTCCAACGCCAATTGCAATTCCAGTTGGGGTGGTAAGAGAGAAGAACAACACCATGATTGCTATGCCCCTATAATTGAACTTGGCCTGCATAAATTTTAAGTAAAATAATGCAATTAGAGTTAGGAGTCTAACATCCAATTTGTATTTTGTGTTGTTACATAATGGACAAAATGTTATTGTCTTCTTTTAACAAACAAATAGGGAGGTTCAAATTTTAGGGGAAAAGAAACAAAAAAATTTTGGATCACGTGGATGTTCATAGTATATTTATTTAGTAAAATCATGTCACCATATAGTTTGCCCTAACTACTAATATGATCAATGATTAATAGAACCACATTAAATTAGTTAGTTCTCACTGTTTTTTTTCCCACAATTTATATAAGGGAAGGGTTCAAATTCTTGTAATTACATGCTAAGCCTAAATTTTTCAGTAATTTATTACAATAGATATTTGAATTAGAGAAAACTTTTAAGTGCTCTCCATGTATGATATTTCTTCTATTTAGTTCAAGTCATGTCTATTAATTTTTTATAATTAATTGAAAAACATATGAACTAAACAAAAGAATGTGTATACATCTCGAGTATTTTAGATTTTCTCTTTGGATTAATTTTTTCGGTAAATGATAATATAAATTTTGTATTAAAAAAATGTATGAAAACATTGTTGTGCCAATCAAAATGTTTCCTAAGTTTGTAGTGTAAAAGAAAATATTTCCTGTTTGTGTTCTCTCAGTAAACAAATAGAGTGGATAAGAAGGATGATTTTATGATTATAGTATATTTATTTAGAAAATCGTGTCACCATGTAATTAATCCTAAAGCATCAAAGTGATTGGAGGGCCCGACGAACCAAAAAAAACACTTTATTAGAAAGAAATCGGTATTTATTCATATTGTATCAATTCACTTGTGCCTTTTCAATTTTCACTATACAATTTTTTTAAAAAATTATTTGTAAAGTTATCATTTTCCTTTTTTTTTTTTAATTTACCTATTAGGTTTCTAATTGTTTTTAAATATCTTTTTGCGTACTATTTTTATCTTAAAAATGACTATTTATCTTTTAAAATGACGTTTACATATGTAGTATTATTTTTAATATTTTAAAAAGAATAATGTTACATATTTTAAATTATATTTTAAATAATAATGTATCAAGTAATTATTAAATATAATGAATAATAATAAATTTACATTATTTTATTATATAATAATTATTTGACATAATATTACTTAAAATATAATTTAAAATGTATAGCATTACTTTTTTAAAAAAAACTATAAATTAAATAAATTAATAAAAATCATGATAAAATTGGTCTTTTTCTTTTTTCTTTTTTTAATTTTACAGCTCCCCAACTTTCAAGGTCTCCCACTAGATGGGAAGGGTTCAAATCTCTTAGTTGCTTACGAGATAGATTTCTTTATAATTTATTGAAGTAGACATTTTCTTCTTCGCCAGTTAATATTTGGACTATGTTCATCTTTCATCATGCTAAATCAAGACTGGTTCCAGTTAATTTTTATTTTAATACTAATAAACTTGTGATTATTATGTAATTCTAATTAGCAAACAAAATAGAGAAAAAAACAAGAAGTTGGCGTGGAACATACCTGAGAGATGCATCCACCAAGTCCCATTCCCTCAAAGAACTGATGAAAACTGAGTACTGCCACTAGTGGTTTGATTGTATTTGGCCTTTCCGAAGCTCCCAATGATATCCCAATAATCATAGAGTGAACAACAATTCCCAACTCCAAGACCTTATCACAAACAATACATAATAATAATAATAATAAACCAACTTGGCCAACACAAACAATCAAAGCAAATAATTTGATTCCTTTTTTGGGGGATTTTTTCTGTAACAGTAAAATTTTGGGTTTTTTTCTAATTTAATTAAATTATTATTTTTTAATTATTTTAACCATACATCATATCAAATTAGATTTCTTTATAACTAAAAACAATTTCACCAACTCACCTCTCTTCGACCGAGTGGTGGAAAATTTTAACTCCCAATTTAAAGATTAAAGATCGAGTCTTCTTTTATGTATGAGTCAAGATAAATTTTTTTATTTTTAATAAAATAAATTTAACTATTTTTTTAACCTAGATTTACAAATTGTACCACAACAAATATTATTGTTGTGTCTTCTTTTATGCATACATAGAAATAAAATTTTCTATTTTAAATAAAGTAAATTTGATTTTTTTTATAGTCTAAACTTGTAAATTGTACCACAATAAATATTATTAATATGCGTCTCTCGATAGATTTATAATAAATTATTATAACATTAAAAGAATGAAAAGTAAATAAACAGTAATAATTTTTGTTTATTTTAACATAAAAAATAATATTAAACTTTTGAAATTTACGAAAAAAGATGTACAAAAAATATTTATTATTAAAATAAACAAAAATAGTTACTTAACAAAAATTTTAATAAATGTTTTTTAAATTATTAAATTTATACATTCTTTTTCTAAAACATTATATCCTTTGCCCTTTTAACTATTAAAAAAAACTCTTCTTTTTTACAATTCAGTACTTTATGTCATTATGGTGAATAGTATCTTTGTCCCCTCTCTAATTCCTTTTTTTTTCATGGCCATGGGCCATCCTTTAACACGTGAAACTTGTAATTTCATTTTATTCTTTTCAATTATTGTGACATTCATAATGAAACAAAGATGAACTAATTGAACAAAGAGATTTTTAAATGGACGATCAGATTTTTATCTTAAAATTTCTTTTTCATATTCTGTTTTTGGTACCTGAGAAATGACACGATGTCGTATAAGGTCAGATGAATTTGTACCAGTTGGCTCTAGCACAAAGCCAGAACCATGAACATGAGCCCCATGTTGATCATGATCACTAATTTCCTCATCATCACCATCAACTGGCTGAGCTTTCCTCAACTCAGACCTCTTATGATACCCAGTTGCATAAGCTTCCATCATCAAAGTCCCTATAGCAGCCATCATGGCGACAAACCCGGTAAAGGGAAACTTGTGCCATGGATTTTCACTGAGACATGGGCTTGTTAAGCTCTCATAAGCATCAGGAAGTATGTGAATGAACCCCGTTGCCAAGATCACGCCGGCAGCGAATGCCTTGATCAAGAAGAAGATGTCTTTATCTGGGCTTAAGCATGATATTTTCTTGACTAAGAATGGGAGACTAACTCCTAATGAACTAGCAACGAGAATCGATGCTATTGCTACAAGTTTGTATTTGAGTGCCTCATGTGTTTGCTTTTCTTGCTCTTGGTGATCCTTTGCTTCATTACACATGCAAGTTGATGAGGCTGATGATGATGTTATTGGTAAAACAACAAGAACTAGAGAAATGGTTATTAAAACTTTGTATGCAGAAGATGGGAAATTGATCATTCTTGAAGATGGAATGTGGAGAAAAAAGTGAAGTCACTTTAGAAGATAAAATAATTGAGAAATGGAATACAAAAATGAAGCAAATGGTGAGAATTTGTGAAGACGTGTTTGATGACTTTTATAAAGAGAGAGAGATGAGTCAATGAAGACCCCGAGGAGACTTGAATCCAAAGAGAGACAGTGAGAGAGGACCCAAAAATACTTCTTAAAACAATTGTTATTATTAATATTGTAATAAGATGGAATAAACCATTCAATATTGGATCAATTATACCACCAATCATTAGGTGGTTGATAATATATATATATATAATATATATATGGGGGTTTTATTGTATAATTGGTAAAGGTGTTAATATAAATAATAAATTGACCTCATGTCAAATTCAAGAAAGTATAACAAATGTTTAGTGGATTCCTATTAAAATTAGATTTAAATTCAAATTCAATTAATTTTTTAAATGAATTAGATGAATATAATTTGTTTTATTGGTATTAGATACAAATATGCGAACAAACTGTAATTTGACATAATTTAACTCAAATTTAATATGTAATAAATCATGTTTCTTTTTCCAAATTTGAATCATACATGAACTAAATGAATTTATATCTTTTTCGAATTTGTCCAATTCGATAATTTAAACAGTAATAACTTATAATCAAATTGGTAAATCAAGATGCTCAAATTTAAATTTAAATTTAAATTGTTTCTTATTCAAATTATTTTTTATTCATATTTACCAAATTCAAATCAAATTCGTACCAAATAAACGAGATGTGATCAATACTACCGCCCCTAATAATTATATGGATAATATCATACATGTGATATACGTACATAAGTTCTTACTGCAAATAATAATATCTTTTATTATTTAAATATGCTGCTAAATAATTTAATAAATCTTTTAGTAAACGCTCTTACATTGTGAAAATTGTATTCTTTTTTTATAAGAGTAGATATCTCAACCGAATTTTAGCATATATGTAGTCACAAAATAATCCTAACAACTCTCTAGTTGTGATACCACCCAAAAAGAAAAAAAGAAAGAAAGAAAGAAGTAAAATAAAATAAAATACAAACATCCATCATACAAAACAATCTTTGTATTCAAAATTGTATATTTGATATAAGATTCCCCCTTCAATAAATTAAGGTCCTGCCTTGGCTTGAAGACAAGCTACAAACTACCAAGATAGCAGGCTTAGTAACACATCAACATACAGGGACCAGAATACAGCACTAGGCACTAGCAATCAACAAGAAATTGCTAGGCATGAGGTATATAATGCCAAGACCTCTATTTCCATTAATTCACCCAACAAAAAAGATTGAGAGGGAAATAGAGAGAGAGTTGATCTTGTGCTTGTCATTATAGACCTAGTGTGACATTTAATCAGAATTGTAAACCCAAGAAAAGTACTTTCTTTTTTCTATATATATATATATATGTATGTATGTATATATGTATATGTATATATATGTGTGTGTCTATGGACCATCAAATTATTAAGTAATAAAACTTACATATATTAAATATTACATTTGCACTTAGGTTTGAATGTCTGAATTTAAAGGATTTTTTTAGCATATGAATGAAAATGTTGAATAGTAATATGTTTACATTTATTTTTCTATAAATTTTTAGAGTTGAAAGTTAATGATAAAAAAACATAAATAATATTTAATTATATAAATTAGTATTGAAAAAATATTAATATAAATTTTAATGATGTGTGTGTATTTTTTTTCTTTAAAAAAATTGATTGTTCTAAATTATAGCAAACAAGAATAAAATAATAATATGTTTTAAAAAATAAAATAAAATAATTGATTGTGAAATGCATCTAAGTAATAAGTATTTTTTTTCCCTTGGATTTCACCCCATAAGGCCCAATCACTACGTATCCTAGTTTATCCATTATAGGTCATAAGGCCAAGCCTATAAGTACGAGCCCAATAATTACAAGGGTCTGCAGGTGTCATCAGACTAGTTCATCGTCTTCCTTTCACCAACACTATCTTTGGTCTTTAGGTACACTCTTCAATTTGACTAACCATCCTAGTCATGCTTTAATCACCTTGGTCTTACTCAAAAAGTTTCAAAAGAACTTGATCACTAAGAATCACAAATTAAATATAATTTCTATAAAGCCTAGTAATAATTTCTATAAAGCCTAGCTCTTACAATCTAAGTATAAGTCTTATATAAACAAAAAAGACCTAACCATATTTAAGCAGAACTTTAATATAAGAATAAAAAAAAGGAAGTCTTAAAGACTTTTAACCTAATTAGGATTCTAATACTATGTATTAAACCTATTTCGCAATCCTATAAATAGGGTCTAATTTATTGAGTAAGGCATGAAAATTATGGTGATAATCAAAAGAACATTATTCTAAACATCTACAATTGATAAGACGTTGGTATATTCAAAATGATGTTGAAGTCCTCTCTTTTCTTTTAAGCCCTCGACACAATCTCATTTTATTATTCACCATCCATCTTTCTATTCCTTTCTCTCTTATTTTTTATTTTTTTCAGATCTTTATTGACTTAAGTATTAGAGTGCCTTCACTGAAAAAATCTCCAATGTAGCCTCACTTTTTTCTTTGGTTGTAGGATTCTCGTAAAGCCCAGCACTTTTGAAGTGGGTTAGTCTAGCTCAATTCCCAATTCCTCTCAAGACATAGCAGTTTTTTAGGAGAAGCAAATTCAAATTGTTGATTCTAGAATTAACAAAATTTTCAAGTCAATAATTTGTCACCGTCTATGAAAAGCAAACAAAAGGCTATCAAATAAATAGAAAATATAATGAACGAATGCTCAAGACTATCACTACCTGCTTTATGGCTGCTTGAAATAATAAATAAACCCTGGGGACTAATGGAAACTTATATCACAAAATTCATATAGATCCGTCGAAGTATGAAATAGCTACACGCCATATTAAGATGATGAATCACTAGCTTGCCAAAAGGTATTAAAAGAAGAATTGAGAAAGTTATGGCTAGATAGGGATGAATTAAAGAACTTGATGACCGAAGTTCTAGAAAAATGAAAGAATCTAGAAGGACCACAGAATCCTAGCAAATCCTCTAATCACAAAACAACTCTCTAAATCAAAGGAATATTCTCTCGATAGCAGGACGAAGTAAAAATCCTCTGACTGATCCAAGAATATAAGGGAAATGGGGTTTTAATGGGATCCTTTAAAGAAGAAAGTCATCCATCACGTAAGAGGTCATGCCGAGGAGATCGTAACCACACTTTTATCCAATCAAAAGTTAGTGACTCGAACCTTCTAAAACAAACCGATGCAAACAAAAATAACTTAGGCAAACATGATGCCCAAACAATATTGGATGGGCTCAAAAGAGAAAATATAAATATACAATATGCTAGAGAAATCTTATAAAAGCAAAGAGAAAATAGCAAGGTCGAATGAGATGCTAGAGAAATTTTAAAGAAACATAGAGAATGTAGTAAATCGAAGAGGACATAAAAAAATATTGAACAAGAGAAGATAAAACAATAAAATCGATGAAAACACGTAGAGAATCTTGAAATGGATTAAGGACTATGACCATAGTGAGCAGTATAGCTTAGACCAAGGCATAAAGACCCACTGGCAAAGAAAGTTCAAAGTTTAGAGGAGCGGTTACACTTCTCCTCGAGAACAGAGGAAGACAGGAGCTTCCTCCCCTAAAAGCAATGGAGAGGGAAAGAAGATCTCATCTTATTAACTAGATATAAAACTACCAGTGGGAGTCAAGCTATCAAGTCTACCAATTTATATGGACAAGTCAGACCCACATCACTATATCTATCAGGCAATTGATCTATTATTAATCATTGGACTTAGGCAAAAACAGATGTGTCGATTATTCTATATGAATTTAAATGGACAAGGCTTTTGGTATCGAAGCTTGAGATAAATGAGGATTTCCTCTTTTAGCCAGTTAACCAAAAACTTCGTTCAATACTTTCAATGAGCTTGGGAGATAGTTAAAAAACCTCAACAACTATAACGAGTCAAACAAGGTTAAATCGAAAGCTTAAGAGGCTTTATGGGACAATTTTACCATAAGGTAATTTAGCTTGAGGCGTTTGATCTACCAATTACATTAGAAGCTCTAAAAACATAATTAAAATTTAAGGAAATTCTGGTATTACCTGTCTAAAAACTCATCTGCCTTATGTGCTATCACATATGAAAAACATCTAGATATATGAAAATCAAATAAAAAGAGACAACAAAGAAAATAGCTAAAGTAGATGCATAAGAAAAGATGTAAGAACCTCAATCTAAGAGATTCTCGAAAGGATGATAGCAAGAGAACGAAGAGATAGAACAACACCAAGATAGAATAATACCAAAAGTAATAAAATATCCTAAGAGGAACACCCCCCCGGCCCCGTGAGAAGGACATAAGGGAGATTGGATGAGGAGATCTCCATCTAGAGTGGCAAAGGTACAAGGAGAAAGACGTATTTCCATGACCATCTCATTAGTGGTTATATTCTAAGTTATCAAAGAAAAATGTCTGCTTGAGGAACCAAAGCCTCTCACAGTACCACCCGAATAAAAAAATAAGTATAAAAAGTGCGAATACTATAGAGACCATGGTTATATTACCAATGGATATGCAGGTTTAAGATTCCAAGTGGATCAACTGATAAAGAATGAGTACTTGAAAGTATTTAGGGTCGATATAGGATTGAAGAGGTTTCAACCCGAAAAGAAACCAGAACCGTTAACTCTTTACCATAAGAAATAACTGTATTTATCTCAAAGGTCCTACATTGGTCAAAGATTCAAATAGACACAGAAAGAATTACTTCGGTACTCACTAGTAAGACATCAAGTAATGTTCAACACTCTAACCACTAAAAATGAGTTCATTCAATCCTTATCATGTTTACTAAAGAGGATGCACGAGGCGTCAATTACCCCTATAATGATGCACTAGTTGTGATTAAATAAATAGCTAGAATGGAAATAAATTGAGTGCTCTAAACATAAGAAACTCAGTAGACATAATATTCAAAGACACATTAAGCGAGCTCGATATTAAAGATTTAATGATCAAACAAACACAAACCCCTCTATACGGATTTGGTGACAACTGTATCATGTTACTAGGAGTTGTAAGTTTACCCATATCTCTAAGAGAGAAGCCTTTATATAAAGATCATGATGGTAAACTTTATGGTAGTGGATCAGACAATGTCTTACCGAGTTATGCTAAGAATACCCTTCATGAGAAGCTCGTATATTGCCATGTTAATTTACTATTTAAAACTTAAGTTTCTTGATGGAGAAAGAGTAAAGGTTATTAGTGAAGATCAAAAAGTAGCAATGAGCTACTGTGCAACCTTATCTAAAAGAATTTTTTGCATCTCTACTGTGGATCTAAGAGAAGAAAACAAATCAAAACCTCTAGTATGGCCTCACTTTCTTTTTTGGTTACAGGATTCTCATCAAGCTCAACACTCTTTAAGTAAGTTAATCCAGCCCAGTTCCTAGTTCCTTCCAAGATTTAGCTGAGTTTTTCAAGAGAAAAAGATTCAACTCGTTAATTCGAGGATTAAAGAAATTTTTTAGTCAACAAGTACTATTTTAGTATGATGAATATTTTAGAAGAAATTTAAATAAATTAAATAAATATAAATATGTTAAATAGATAAAGATAATCTTTTGACTTTTTAAATTTAATCAAAATTAATATAAAATTCTAATTAAATTTGAATGTACAAATAAATTAAAATAAGTCACATTAAACTTTAAGTTGACGGAAAAAAAACTAAGAGGCATTTAGTGTAGGACTAATGCTAGGCATTTCAAAATTTTATCTCAAATTATATTTCAAAAATGATGTATCAATCAAATATTGGGTGGTGAAATAGTGTAAATTTCAAAATTATTTATTACACTTAATGTTTACTTGACACATTATATTTTAGTTACAATTTAAGGTAAAATTTTGGGATGCCTAACATTACTCCTTAGTATAATGATGAATTCGATACACATGACATCACCTAGATTGTATTAAATCTTCTATATTTTTAATTTATGGTTAAAAATTGAAAGTGCATTGTGCATAGGGTAAGCGTGCACATTTTTTTAATTTTGAATTTATATATCACATGCATAAATATACAGCAAAATATTAACAAAATATTTTATTATACTAATGAAATATTAGAAAACTCACCCTTGAAGTATGCTTTGTATAGTTCTAGTCTATTACTCGATGAGATTCTTTGAGTTAGAATGGTAACTTTCTATTCTTAACAGAATATTAAAACACTTAAAGCAACTCTTCTTCATTTCTCTCGGCATTATATATAATATTTTGCTTATAATTCACCTGTTTGAACAAGAATTAAGCAAGCAATTTATAGCATTTAGTGGCCGCCATGCTTCCAATAAGAAACAAGTTGGTGGAATTGAAAATTTAGCATGACAAGGCTTTGTATAAGCTATATCATGCTTAAGAAATCAAGCTTAGTGCCTGATTAGTGCTTTATTAGCTAAGTGCAAGTGTACACTATCGTATCAAGTAATATAGAATTTTAAGTTCAGATATCGATCTCACAGGGATTATGCGATCCAATTCTATAAATCAAGTACTAAAATTGTACCTACTTAACTTTTATTCAAAAAATCAAAATCTGAAATTTATTTAACTAATCTACTCTATCAATTAAACTGAACAAAAGTAAAGAGTAAATTCACAAATAAAGATAATTTAGGGTTTTGAATCGTTCTCTAATATTTCATTTGAGTCATTAATCGCTTAGTTAATCCCTTAATACTAATTGATTGGCTTCAACACTAATCTCATCACAAGCCTCTGTCGATGGCCAAGTAACTATATTACACATTCTAACAATCATCTATATGTCTATGACAATCAAATCAGAATATAATTCATTAAGATCAAGTCTAAATTATACCATACATACCACCTAGGTATATGTTTATCCTCGATGGAACTTATAGTTATTACCCTATGATCATGCATTAAACTACCCTAGGCTAAACACATGAATCTCTCCGTCGAGTTCATTATAATTCCTCAATCATTTAAAATATTGATCAGGTATAATAAAAGTATTAAACACAAAATAGAATGAATCAATTGAATGTATCAAGTTCATAAACTAAAAATTAACACAATCTAAATCCATGCTAAGTTCACATAGTTTAACCCTAGATGAACAAATTAACCCATCACAAAATCAAAAATATCAAACCAATTCATAAAGATCAACAAGAACAATAATATAATGATAAAGAAATAGAAGAAAAACTAATCAAAGTGACTCCTTGATCTGCTTCTCCCTCAATCTTGACTTGAAGCTTGAATCTTGATCTTGATTCTTCAATCTTTGGCTTTGATCTTTGATTTTTGTGTTGTGAATTCTTTCTCTAAATTTTTGTCTCTTTTCCTTCTTAAGGTATTTGGCCTTCTATTTATAAGTTTTTATCTTTAAATTACTGTTCACAAGTTACTGTAGTAAAATACTGTTCACCAGGTCCTGTTTACAGCTGTGGGCTTCACGCCCCGGTACTCAGTCATGGGTGCTACGGCGCCCACCCGTGATACCCGTTTTGTATTTTGAGAGTAACTTATTCATTTGACGTCCGATTCGCCTCCTGTTTATTCCTATGCGTCATATTTTCTGTCGTGTATCTATTTATAATCTGAAAACACAATTAAATAGCTAAATATTTATGATTTAGAGTAAAATACAAAAATTGAATATAAATCATACTAGTATTTTTATACCCCTATCAGTGCCATGTGTTTAGTTTGGTCGATTTAAAACAAAATTGAGTGGCCAATTTAATCATAAATTAATGCCACTTCTTGTTACATGCTTTTAAGCATGATATGGCCACCATTTGATAATAGAAATGATTTAGCCGAATGTAATATAAATGAGTGGCCATATACTTTTTCAAATTGAATTTATGGATGCCACTTCTGATTATATTAAATTCAAACAATTGATTTTGTTAACTATTGCTCTCAATTTGGCCAAATATAAAATTCAATTGGTGGCATGATATTTTCCAATTGAATTATGCATTAATAAATTGAATATAAGCCATTAGCAAACGACGGAATTGAATTTGGCTTTTCATGTGTTTTATAAGTAAAATATTAATTTTCCTTTTGGCTAATTAAAATTAACAGTTAAGAATTGGACCAATAAAATTATGTCACATATCATGCCCTAATAAATTAATTATATGATATTTGACAATTAATAAAATGGATAAAGTGGCAAGTTTCACTTGTCGAGATCTCAGGCTTAATATTTAAACCTTTTGATCTCTTGAATCTAAAATAATTTTAATTTTTTTCAAGAACTTCCCAGATTGAACTATTCAATCAAGTGCGCTATCCCAGTGTACAATAAGTACACTTCATATAGTGAGACTCCTTAGGTTCACATATGTTTTGTCTTACGAAACTCTTCCATAAGTCCATAAATAATACCTCACACACATATTATGAAAATAAGAAAATTGTGTGTTAGCCCATACAAGTTGAAGTTAATACATATTTGCATAATCTCTCTGTTATTTATATTCTGAAAGAGTGGAGACTTAGATTATTACCGTCAAGTATCTATATGTTCAACACTATAACTTATATCCAAATTTGTATTCCTATAAACAATATCTGCAAACACTTTTACGATATTGTTTCTTACACGAAAAATATTTTTTTCGGGTATATTGTTTTTAGCCATAAGACTTTCAGGAATATAATCTTAGAGCGTCTGGATATACTACTCACCCTTATGAGTTGATAGATCTCATATTCACACACACCAAACTCTATGAGCATCAGACCATACCTAGCAACACTCAGCGATCAGACCACGAAAGGTCTCTAACATGTGTGGAACCTAAGTATGGTGGATCAATCACAAGCCCACCACAGTACATAAGTCTAGGGACCACAAATACTACTCAACTCGAAAGCATCATCTATTGACGATTTTATGGAATGTCTATTGGAGATCCTAAATGAGCATGCTTAGTACCCAGTCCTCACTGAATACCTGTATGTCTATACAAGCTTCCACTAAGCTCATGGTCAACTAAGAACAACCATATGTACCATACAGATATGGACATACATTGATCTATATAAAAGGGATTCATCGACAAACTCACTTCGATGAAATAGATTAGGACCATAGGGTTTGAGAACATACTTATATAATGACATTTTCTAGCACCTATTACAACTATGTCATTACTAGTATACCCTCAAGTCTTTATCCCATTTTAGATAATGATCTAACTCCTTAGATTTGAATGACTCTTATAACTTGCTAACTCTTAGCATTCATAACTTTCGGCGCTGCTAACTTTTAGCTCTAGTCTAAACTCCTTTAGACCAGATCTATACTCCTTTAAATCATACAATGTCTGAAATGTGACAAGCATCTTATAATATATTTAATATTAACGATTTTATTTGAAATGTTTATCGTATAAATATTAAATAATTAATATTCATACAATATTATAATAGCACATAAGCACCAATTTTAACAAAAATGACACCTTTTAAATTTATTTTATTTAGATATCTCTTTAAAGTTCCTTTCTCAGATTTGTAAAAAAAAAAAAAAAGCAAAAACCTAGTTCTCACCATAAATCTCTAGGGATGATATATATTGGAAGAGTTCAAATATAGTAGGGATTGCAATTTCACAATTTCAAATTCATCCAGCTACAATAATTTTAGATATGTAGATTTATATAATCTAGTCTCTTTGTTTTCATACCTAACTTTTTAGAGTTTTGTGTAGCAATTAGGAGTAAATTTCCTTCTCAGATTTGATGGTGGCGGCATTCTTCTCTCACGGTAGTTTGTTTTTGTTTTTATATCTATATTTTATTTTAATAAATATATTTTAATGTTTGTCATATAATTTAATTATTATTTTACATTTTATATTTATGTGTATTGTGTATCTATATTTGAAGTGGTTGTGGTGTAGCTGGTGCTAATTTTCTTCTTTTTCTCTCTTTAATTCTATAAAATAAAAGAAAGAAGTTAGTATAAGTCGGAGCTTTACTTGCTCATACTCGCACATCGGCTTAGCTTCGACTATGAGTCTTCACCTATGACATGATGGAAGCATCCATAATATGGTATAAGATCGCAATTCCACCAGTTCATCAAGTTACAATAACTTCAAATCCATAGATTTATGCCCCTTTTATTTCTTTGCCTTCACACTTGATCTCTTATAATGGTGTGTGATAGTTGGAAAGTAGACTCCTTCAGCGGATCCAATAACGGCAATATTCTTTTCTCACAATGATTTTGCTATTTTGCTATTTGTATATTTATATTTTATTTCAATAAATATGTTTTAATTTTTACAGGTTGTTTTAGTTTAGTGCTTATTTTAAATTTTATATTTTTGTATACCGTACCATTCAAATTTAGATTTGAAGTGGGTGCTTTATAAGTTTTAATCCTTCTTAAAATTATTTATTTTATTTTAAAATATATGCTGGCTCTATAGTAAAGTAAAATAAGTCCACCTATAGTTCACTCTGATAGTTAATTATTTGTGTTATAGTTCCTTATGATTTACCTACTATAAACTTAATCAAAAAAATTAATTATTAAGGAAGAGAATTAAAAAGAGTCTAAGATAAAGTGTTCGAAATATATACATATATATAGGTGGTATCCATTGTATAAATCCCCGTGCACTTAAATTCTTGTTATACATCAATAAAATTAAATTAATAGATTCGAAATTGGTACTTATAATTAAAAATACATCAGTTTTTATATCAATTCCTTCTATTAATTATAGTTTTCTTTTGTATATACATTGAAAAATATAAAAATAAAATAACTTCACATAACCGTTAATTTTGTTTTCAGGACATGTTGCTACTCTATTTCAAGGTAGAATAAGTTGAAATTAATATGCCACTAAAATTTAGATTGCAATAAAATCATGTAGTTATAGTTAAAAATATATTACCCTTTTATATCACATTAATAAAAGTTCTATTTTATTTTAAAATATCATTTCAATGGCACAACTCAAAATTTTGATCCATAATATAATAATCCATAACACAATAAGCTAAGCATGCCCTAAAAAGAAGAGCCTAATTAATAAGTCAAGCTCAAAATTGGTAAATAGAAAAACAAGAGTTTTTTTATATTAAAAAAACACCCATATTTTTTAGTTTAAAGTTTATTGAAATTACTTTAAAATAAAACTTTAATAGCGACAGGCCAAAATGTTTTTAAAAAAATTTTATGGAAATAAATTTATCCCTAAAATAAATTTTAAAAAAATATACTTCCAATCAAGAAATAGGCACCCTCAAAAACTCAAATTCAAAAATCTTATGAAAATAGACTCTGATTTTAACCATTCAAACTGTTAGAGAAATTAAAATTTTTATATTTTAACTTTTAAATAATATTATAACAGATGATTTTTATATATGACATTATGTCTCTAACTTATATAAAAATCATAATTCATTAAAAAAAATACAATTATAATATAAAAAAATTGACACAGAAAATATTCTAATTTAACAATAGTTAATTAAAAAAATTTAACGTAATACCAACTTTAACGCAAACGACTCTGATGAACTTTGTAAATTTGCCAATCAACCAAAGATGAAAACCCCAACAAATCAAAATAAAATTGACAGTTTTTTTTTTAAATTATGAAAATGACACTAACTTATTCAGTTTCTTCTCTAAGCTGTCAATTTTAATATTGATAAATTTAAAAGTTACAAATTTGGAACACGACACAAAAGTATTATGAATTAACGTGTTCGAATTGACATAAATTGGCAAAATTAATTATATTTATATTCAAATTAAGAACACAGAAATCCATTTAATCAAGTAAATAATTAATCGCGTCGTAATTCTACCCCATCAATGAGCACTATATTAATTAAAATAAATACAATCTAAAGATATAAATATAATAAGATACAATACAGCCCATCAAATATATCTCATGTTTATATATAGGTGAAGCTGCTATGAAATGACTTTATAATCAAGATGTCATACAGTGACATGGTTTATTCTCTTAGTTGTTTGATTAGTGAGTGTTGAAATTTTGTGATCTAAATTTGTGTTTGAGTATATCATCTTTAGTTGGGGATTATGAGAGTCAATATAAAGTTAAGAATGCATTAAACGAACATGAAAAATAATAAAATATGGAGAGCCAAAAGTTAAGAGTAACTTAGAGCACAAAAGGAAAAATTTTGCAGGCTTTAGGGCTGTAGCCTCAAGGAGCCCAAGGCGCAATTCTAGCTTGGGTAGAAATTGGGTGCTGCAGTTTAGGTGTGGCGGCACCACCACATCGCTGCAATGGGGCCACATTATTAGAAAACTTCTATTTGGAGTTATTTTGGTGAGTTTAAATTAGTTTTGAACTCCTACAATATATGAACTCATTCTAACTAAAAATAGTATTTATAAGGACATTTTAAAACTTATAGAAACTTTTGTAACCTTTTAAAATAATCAAATATTAAAGAAGAAACTCCAAGAAATCAAATAGAGAGTTAGAGAGAGCTTGAGTGTTAAGTGTACAAAGAGGGCGTCATATGAGTGTTTGAATACTGTATGTACGAGAAAACACTAATAAATTCTTTCAGAGCTTGTCTAATATTGTATTCTTTGATAATCTCTTGTGAGAGATCTTTGTGATTTGAGAATTCTTTGTGAACTAATAAAATAATCTAGAATCTCGTAATTCACCATAGATGTAGGCCTTTTTTGTCGAGCCACGTAACTTTTTTATATCTTGTGTGTGATTATTATCTTTTTGTGTGATATTTTCTTATTCTTATTTTATTTATGGGTGAAATCTTCCGCACGCAAAAAAATTATAAGAGAAAAAAGCTCCAACTATGAGAAATCATAGAAAAATACAAGAAAAAATAAATTTAAATACTATTTTTATTGATCAATAAATATAATGTGCAGAAAATACTTAAAATTATCTTGATCAAAGTGAAAAATTAAGAGAAGAAGAAGAAAGAGATTTGCCAAAAGTTGTGTATTATTGTGTACGTCAATTACGAAGGAAAGTGTTACATATATAGAGTTGTTCTTATATTTATAAAGGAAATAAAAAACACAACTAGGTAATTACATACTAAAGAAAACTATACATAAAGATCAATTAAAATTATTAACTAAATACTAATAATGGGAAAACAATTGATTTATTTTCTCTTTTAACACTTCCCTCAAGTTAGAGAGTAAATATCAAGAACTCTCAATATTTCAAGTAGAGAAAATAAGGCCTTTTGATCTAATGGTTTGATAAATAAGTCCACAACTTGTTTCCCACTTTTCACTAAAGAAATCTTAATTTTTCCTCTTTGTATTTATTCACGGACTATATGGCAATTTATTTTAATGTATTTAGTCATTTCATGAAAAACAAGGTTAGTTGAAATATAGATTGTTACTTGGTTGTCATAAACAAGTTGAACTGATTTTGAGTGAGGCACTTGTAAATCTCTTAATAAGCACAGGAACCAAGTTAACTTATAAGTAATCAATGCTATTGACCTATAATCGAACTTTATTAAAAACTATGACACTATGACTTGTTTCTCACTTTTTTATTAAATAAGTAAATTATCAAGAAAAACACAATAACTAGTAACTAATTGTCATGTATTTGGACATCCACCTCAATCTGCATCACAAAAACCTATCAACTGAAGCTTTCTGTGTGAAAAGAACAAAAGGCCATATCCCGAAGTATTTTTTAAGTTGAATAACACCTAATGTACTGCTTCAAGAAAGAGTCTTCTAAGTTGTTGCATAAACTAACTAAGTGTGTTGACTGAGTAAATAATATCTAGTTTAATGATGGTAAGAAAAATCAACTTCTCAATCAACCTACGATAATGACTTAGATTATTAAGCAAATCTCCCTCATTAGAAACAAGCTTAGGATTTTATTCCATAGAAAACTTTATAGATTTGACACATAGAAGTCCAGCCTCTTCTAGTATATCAAGCGTGTATTTCTATTGGTTGATAAAAATTCCCGTTTAGCAACTTCTATTCTAAGAAAGTGCTTCAAATGACCAAAATCCTTAATCTGAAAACAACTGGCCAAGAAATTCTTTACCTCTTGTATTATCTTCTTATTGTCACCAATGATGATTATGTCGTCGACATAAAGAAAGATAACAGTGAGAGAATCATCACTAACCTTGGTAAATAAAGATTAGTTTACCCATGATTTTCGGAAAGCAAACTTCTTGATCACAAAAAGAAACTTGTGAAACCAACTCCATAAAACTTGTTTCAATCTATAGAGAGATTTATGGAGTCAACAAACCAAGTTTTACTGCCTTTATCAATGAAAACCCAGTGAAGGAGTTATGTAGAACTCCTCAGTCAAATCCCCATCAAGGAAAGTATTTTGAGCATCCATCTGATAAAGAGGCCAATGACAAATGGAAGCAATAGACAAAAAACACTGAAAATTAGTTAACTTAGCCACACGAGCAAAAATTTTAGTGTAGTCAATACCCTCGCATTAAGTAAAGCCTTTGGCCACAAGACTAGCTTTTTAACGCTCAACTAAACTGTAGCAGTTGTGCTTGATTTTGTATATTTTTTTGCAACTGATGGGTTGATGACCAAGAGGTAAATAAACAATGCTCTAGGTATGATTTACTTCAAGGATTGAGATCTAATCATTCATAGCGAGAAGAATGGTGGGCTGAAAGAATAATGGGTAGAGATGATGATTGAGGTGTTATGGCATGATGGTCAGTCGAAGGTGTTGCAAAAAAATTAGGTCGACACAGTAGCTTGGAGAAATAGGTGATGCAGCATTGGCTAGCAGTATATCTAAGTCGCATCTTAGAGATATGGGCTTTTTGGCATTGATAGGCAAAATGTCAACGTCATGGGATAGTGAATAGACATCGCAACATTGGTTAGCAAAATGTCAGCATGACAGCTTGGTGAAATAGGCGTCATGGCACTGATTAGCAGAATGTCAAGGTTACAGTCTTGAGAAATAGGCACTGTAGCACCAATTGACATGTTATCATTTTAGTTTTTTTTTTTCTTATGGGTCATATATGATATCAAATAGTAATGGTAGGGTCGGCATAGGTACGTGGTCATCAAGATTTTGAAGTGCAGTAATGAAATATAAAAATATAAATTCGTAAAATACCACATCACAATGGATGAAAAGTTAATGAGATTGAAGGTCGTAGACATAGTAGCCTTTTTATTCAGATGAATAACTAAGAAATATGCATTTTCAAGCTCAAATGTCAAATTTATGATTAGGTTGATAACATAACATAAATAATTAAAGTAAACTAGAGGTTTATTGTAAAGTCTATGATATGGTGTTGGGTTGGATAAAACGAGTGTTAGAAGGTAATTGATTAGGTAATAAGCTATTTGTAGGCTTTTCCTTCAAAATTACAAAGGTAGGTTGACTTGAAAATGAAGTGAAGGACTTATAATAAAAAATATGTTGATGCTTATGCTTTATAACTCTATTTTGCTAGGATGTGTATGGATAAGTATGTTAAAAAGAGGTACCACTTTCAATAAAGAAGATTTTTAAAGATAAAAATTCTTTCCATTGTCATAACATAAAGCTTTAATTCCACAATAAAATTGAGTTTGGGCCTATAAAAAGAATGATTTAAGTATTGATTGAGTTTTGAATTTAAAATATAAAAGATGATATATAAATGTAACGAGTATAATCATCAACAATGATTAAAAAATAATGAATTATCATATGAAAAGTAATTTTATAAGGTCCCTAAATGTCATAATAGATTAAATCAATAAGTGCACTAGTAGATATAGAACTATTAAAAAAAAGATAAATAAATTTGTTTGGCTAAAAGATAAACATCACAAAATAAAGTAAAATCAATATAAATTTATAGGTTATTCTTAAAGAGTTCCTGAAATGGTGTAATGGATGGATAGCCCAATTGTTAATACCAAATATAAGGACTACATTAGATGTTATTTGTGATGGGTAGTGTTTGGTTGACTCGGAGATAGCATAAACTATTTAGTTATTTGTCCAAGCCAATCATCTTCTTCGTAACCATGTCCTACACTATATAAAAATCAAGGTTAAAAAGTTACATTACAACCCAATGCTTGAGTAAGCTTACTAGCCGATAACAAATTAACTCTAAATTTTATAACATAGAGGATATCATTTAGAATAATGATATTTGATAACTTGGTCGACCCAATGCATTCAATCTTAGCTTGGCCTCCATTTGGTAACTGAACATAATTATGAATTAAAGTTGTCTTATTTAATATTGGTTGAATATTAAAAACACGGTTAGAGCCTTACTATCAATGATTTATTCGGTATATGATGGAAAGTCAATCTTATTAAAAACATGTGAACGAATACCTGTAATGTTTATAAAGGGCAAAATGTTATCATTATTCTTCTAAAGTAAAGCTTTGAGTTGGTTGTAATATTTGGGAATAAAAGTGTTGTTGGTAAGACTTTGTTTCTTGAACTCTTCTTCAATTGTTAAGTTATTGACATTAGGCTTATTTCCTCTTGACTTAATATCATTGGCATGTAGTTTGTGTTCGGGTAGAAAACCATTAAGAAAGTAGCAATGATTAATTATGTGATTGTCTTTTTCACAATGTGAATAACTCTTCTTCTTGGTTGTTCGCTCCTTACTTTTTGAAGTATTTAAAACTTACATCGTAGCATAACCGACTCTTTCTCTTTGGATAACTACTTCAATTTATATCTCATGTTGAAGTATTAAGGCATGAACTTTGCATGTATCTGAAAAGGAACTCATTATGAGAATTGAACCCCGCATAGCAGCATAAGACTCATTTAATCACATCAATAACTGTATAACCCTTTTTTTTTTCACTTGGCAAGACCTTTAAGACCTCCACAAGTGCAAGAAATCAAATCACAGTAAGAAGCCAACTCATCCCAAAGCACCTTCATTTTAGTATAATATATTGAAAGAAATTGAGACTCTTGTCGTTGTTCAAAGATTTCTTGTCGAATTTGATAAATTCAAAAATTATTTCCTTAAAAGAATCTTCTTTCAAAGCCATCTCATACTTTATTTGTAAGTTTTGCATAAATAAAACTTATTGCAATGTTAAAATAAATTGAATTCAAAATATAGGATCATGCCATGTCATTGCACCATTGCGATGTCGAAAACTTAGGATCGATTTGTGGTGGTACTTGTATCATCCCATTCAAAAATCTAATTTTGTTATTGAAATTTAGAACTATTCGCACTTGAAGAAAAAATTACTTAAATAATCAACCCTCTCCACAATTAAAAGAAAATAAATAATCAACCATCTCTACAATGATAGAAAATAAATAATCAACTCTTTATAATAAAAAAAAAAGAATAATTTCTACAATAGAAAAAAAAAATTCTTTCATATAATTAAAAAGGCTTCAGTCCAATTCGAGCGACACTTCAATAATCGAAATGTTGGCACTAATGATTGAGCCATAAAAGTGATTGACACGGCACCTCTAGCCCATTTATAGGCGACATTTACATAGTAAATTGACCAAAACTATTTACAACAATTTTTCCAAGTACTAAGAGCATTATATCTAATGGCAAGTTCTTTAAAATATCTTATACTGTGACAGTAGGAGAGGATAGACTCTTTGGGTAGACACAGGCAAAAGTTGTTAATAATTTGATGTAACAATTCAGTACATACGCAATGGGGACAGAACTGATAGATGGAGAAGTTAAAGACATGGAATATTTCTATGTGCATGAATGATGAACGATGAATTTGTTCAGTTTAACCTCTGATAAGTCAAAAAAAAAGGTAACACAGTAACCAGCAAGTTGATTTAGGGAAGACCCTACAATTTTTGTTTTTTTGTTTTTTTGTTAATGTTTTCAATATATGAACGGGGACGGCCTTTGCTATCATCTGAAACTCTGACTTAAAACATTACATGTTTTTTTTAAATCAATATCTTCTAATAATAATGCAAAAGATGATAATTTCATTTTTCCTTTATGATAATATCGTATTAAATAAGGTCTTTGTTGTTTAATCTTTAATATTTCATAATTTGGAGGTTATGAATTCGAGTTCCTCTTTGTTATAGAAAAGAGTAATAAAATTAGAGACAAGTTAAGTTTGTACTAAATCAAGTTTTTTAACTATGCCACATTAGAAAAAAAAAATCAATAACTAATAAAAATCTTTGAATGATGAGAATAATAACAACTCTCTTTGAAAGAAAAGAATATTTTAATTCTTTTAGTATAAATTTTAGAAAGAGATAAAATAGATGAAGAGAGATTTAAGAAAGGGTGTAATCCATAATTACTTAAAATAATTTTTTTTATTTAAGAAAATAATAATGAATAGATTTTGTACAATCAAGACCTACCTTCTTTATATATATTATGTGCTTTGAGTACACAATCCATTATAGATATCTTTCCTTATAAAGTCTCATAACACCATTATCTTAGCTAATGTAACAATAGTGCACTCACACTATGATTATTTGCTATTAAAAATTTCTAAGAAAATTCTTCGGTAAAATACTGTTATTTTTTACACACTGATGGTCTTGCATGTATTATTTTAATTTTTGTTATTATTATTATTTTATTTTTTTATATATCTACATAAATTATTTATACATGATAAGTGTTGAGTTATTATTTTAAATATCTAAATAAATTCATTATAACGAGTATACTTTCGCTACATGTTGTATGACACATATTTGCATTTCACTACTCACATATATTCTAATAAAAAATTGTAATACGTAGATATAAAATATTAAAAGAAAAGAACGTGATTGTTTTAAATATAGTAATTGATAAAATCACGATTAACGTTAACACTACTGAAAATATTTAATATTAGATTTCTTTGCAAATCTTAAAACTTTATTTACTTAATATTATTGTTATTGTTGTTGTTGAAGAGTTTATTATAAGTCAAGAATTAAATAGTTATTTTATTTTATTTTTAAATAAAAACTAAGAGGTGTGGTGTGATAATAATACAAAATATTGGGATGCAAAACATCAGCACCCATAAAATTATTTGTTCATAACAACTTTTAACACCTACCTTTCATAAATCATTTTTTTTAAACTCTACACTAATTGCATTTATTTATTTATATTATCCTTTGAAAAAAAATTGAAAGAGTCTTAGATTAATAGAGTAAATAACTACATATATATATATATATATATGAAGATGATCATGAGAAGTAAGTTCTAAATAGTTTTTATTTTAAAATTTTAAATATTTTTATTTTTTATCTTTTTAATTTTTTAACAGAGAACCTCACTAAGTGAATATTTGGGGTTTGAAAAAGAAAAAAGATTCATAAAATCATTGGATTTTATTTTTAAGGTGATTTTTGTTATTAAAATGGCCTTATAAGAATCTTATCTAAATGAAAGTGGTGTTTAGTTTAGAGGAATGGCAATAGCTCTCTTCACTAAAATAAAATTTAAAATTAAACAATTAAAAAAAAAAAAAAAGAACCCTAGGTCAAGCACACTCTTAACCAGCCCAATTTGATCCAATTTAAAGCCCAACACATTCCCTAGCTTGGGTCCATCCCACTTGAAGCCCAACAAATATAAAATAAAATGGATAAAACCCTTTTAAGACAAAAACTAATTTCATTATGCCAATTTTATTTCTTAATAAGATCTCCAATGGCATAAAGTTTTTATCATTCTTATCATTATGTTTTAGGAATAATTCCTATCTTTCTCAAAGTTCAATGTACTAACACCTTAATTAATGGATATATTTGTACTTGCAAATTGTTGTCCCATTAAAAAGATCATGAAATTTAAAATGAAGAATTCAAATCTCCTTTAATTATTGTCAAAAAGAATCTTAGTTATTGATTGTAGTCTAATTTTGATTTTAACCTTACAGAATTTAAATTTATTGTCCCTTAGATGCAAGCAATTACTTCATAATTTTTATGTCTAAAATGGATATGTATGCTTTTTTTATTATAGACAATAAATAAAAATTAAATAAATAAATATATATATATATATATATATATATATATATAAAACGGCATGCAAATTAATAGGAAGATCACTTACAATTAAGTAATTCTTATTAGCTAATATAGTAGATGAAAAATAAATTTCACAAATTGCATGCCTTTTGAAGCTTTCAATTGTCATTTTAGTCTCCTTTTGGCTTTATTAAAAATCTTTAAAACAATCTTTATTGTAGAATAATGTTATACTTTTCAAATAATATTTTAAAAGTTTTTTATTTTAAATTATGTGTCAAGTAATCAGTAAGTAAGTAATAAAATAATGTAATGAGTAATTTTAAAAGTTGCATAATTTTATCACCTAATAATTATTTGACACATCAATTTGAGATAAAAAATTAAAAATATTATTTAAAAAGTGTAACATTACTCGTAATGATATTAAATTAGTTCCTCAATATTTAAATGGTTGATATTAAGAGACGTGAATTTGAATACCTTTTAATCGATTAAACTCTTTTCATAATTTGAGAGTAAAAATTTGACGCCCCGAGAGTTAATATTTTGGTGCAAAGTGATCGTAAATAGACTTAGAATCTCAAAGCGAGTCAAATAGTATATTATACCTATGATTCTGACTCCGAACCTCTAAGACTCCCCTGTCAGAGAATCTAGAGAATTTTTTAGAAACCATATTTTGAACTATAAATTTTTAAATCACATATATGATGCGTCGTTTCAAAGTTATCGACGCATCCTACCTATCGGTCTTTATATGAAGTCTGCGGATCGAGGCAAAAATTTCTCATTTTGACCCTCAAATCGCTCACTCAAACTTGATCAAAGTATTTTCTTCTGATTCGGAGAATTTTATCTTATTTTATAAAATGCGCATTGACGTACGGCTTTTTTCATTAAAAGTTTTTAAAAATTAAAGGTGAAAACTAGATTGCACTCTAACAAGTACTATAATATATATAATTTTTTTAAAGAAAATAACTGAAAATATAGATTATTATCTAAGTAAATTAAAATTCCGTTTTAAGTTAAATTTATCTAAACTGTTAAGAATTTTTTGACACGTAAAGTATAAGTAGTCAAGATTTATTTTTTTATTATTTATTTTATTTTATTAATCATCAATTATATATTTATATTTGCTTAGGTGAAAGCTTAATTCAAGAGAAAATATTGGTTCAATTTTAAGAGCAAAAATTGTAATAAAAATTAAGGTGAAAACTTTAAATTGCGCTATAAAATATAATTTCAAAAAGCATTTTACTGAAAAATGGCCGTCATGATGCTGTATATGCCTTATAAAATATCCTCTCAATACTTTGTTTCACCAATATCCCAAAAAATTAGTAAAATTATATCCTTAAATGATATGTCAATAACACATAAATATCATACATCATCTTCTAACATTGCAGGGATTGTGTAATGTTTGTTTTTTGAAATTTCAAACCGATCATATACATGTATATATGTTGGGGCAGGATTTATAATATCATATTTTTAACATAACATTTTATATAATTTTTAAATAATTACATTAATGTACACTAATGATTTAAATGTAACTAAATACACACAATTAATATGTATTTACAATTTAATCTAAATCATTAAATTTACATTAATTTAACCATCTAAAAATTAAATAAAATATTATACTAAAAATATGGTACTATAAGTCTTGCCTCACATGTATTTTGTAAGAATCGGACACACAATTATGATTGTGTATTGTGTTAGTTTCATGATTTGTACCAAAAGATAAAATATTGTTCATAACATTTTAGTTCTTTAAGAGTATTCTATGATATTCTAAATTATGGGCATATTATGTGATATTATTTAAATTATTTGGATGAAATTTGTTGGACAACTTCCCCTCTTTTTTTGGAAACTTCCTACAACTAACTCATTTTATTAGACCATATTCATTATTAACTTTATTTATTTGGAAGACTTAATCTTTCCTAGCAAAAAAAGTGAAAATTGGACAATTTTATCCTTAAGATATACTTTCCTTCCTACTAACTTAAAGCTCTTTCTTTTGAAAACACTTCAAAATCAACATTGTATAATTTTAAATGTGATATTATGTAAATTGGATTAAGAAGATCAATGGTTGATTTTAAATTTAAAAAATGATCGATAATTTTTAAGTTTTTAAAATTTTTATTGTTTGTGATAAAAAAATTGTGAAAATAATTAGATTATAAATAAAATAAGTGAAAAATGAGTATATTACTTTAAAAATAAGTTAAATAAAATGGATATGAAAAACAATCCAATTAAAAATAAATAAAAATGGAGGTTTTTATAAAATTAATTGTCAATGAATGCGATTCATATACCCATTCGCGTGACATGCAATTGAGTGCACAAAATGCCCCCTTCACATTGGGTCGGCACTTTTTACACATAAAACGCCTTTCACACTAAGCACAAGGATTGCCTATAAAAAAAAGTGAGAAAAAAAAATTAAATTAAAAATATATGAATGACCTTTTTTAAAAAAAGAATCATATTATTTTAATTTAAAATAAATAAATAAATAAAATTATAAATCTATTTATTAAATCATAAAAAATTAATTTTTAATTTAATTATTGAATAGATAATTTATTATCTATTTAATTAAAATAATTAGTTTAATTTAATTATTTATTAAATAATTATCAATTGAATACATTATTTATTATAAATTAATAATTACTATATTTATTTTATTTAATAAGAATATTTTAAAAATAATTAAATATTAATTTATTAAATAAATAAAATCAAAATTTAATGATCATTCCGCTTGCCTTGTCATGCGTGCACAAATCGATTCTCAAATAGTTTTTGAAGTTGAGTTTTTTTTTAATTCACATTTGTTTTTATATTTCATCATATTACACTTCAATACTTATTTATTTATAAAATAAATATAAAAAACTTTAAAATTTTAATTTATTTAAAGAAATGGATTGAATGTTTTAAAATAAAAAAAAAATATAACTCAAAAACATAATTATTCAATTATCAAATTTTTAACTATAAAAATTAACTTTTACATTTATGGTTTAGAAACAATATTGTCTAAAAAATATGAGTCAGATGTGAAAAACTCCATTTTCCTTTTTTTTTTAATTTTATTTCATATGGTACAACTTTCCATTTTAAAAATAATAAAAAAGTACTTTAAGGGTTTTCTAAAAATATAAAAAATACTTGTAAGGGAAGAGCGTCGTAGAATTATAGACAAAAAAGAGTTGAAAGGATAAATTAGAGAGAAGAAGGTAATAACTTCAGACAGTGAAGACGGTCAGCAAAATTCAAACCAACTACCAACTCCCTGTTTACTTCACTCAACAACAATAATATCAACTGCTAAAGTGGCCTCTAAATAATTTTGAGGAAAAAAAGAAGAGAAAAATGTAATATTATTATTGTTATTATTCGTAGACAAAGACCTTTTGATTTTTAGTCCTGCAATCAGCAAAATCGTCTCAAGTCTCCGGGAAAAAAATGAACTTGGGTTGAACCCATTTCATTTTTAAGGTATTATATACAATACAGTTTCCCATTTCATAAAAAATTTCATTTATTTTCTCTCTCTTTGTTTACTGAGAAACAATGAGAAAATGGGAAGAAATTTAACATTACGGTTTGATTTAGCTTTTCTTTCTCTGTTTTTATGGGTACTCAGATGGCCAATTAAGGTTTTTTTTTTTTGGCTTGTTTCCTCTTTGTCTTTTTAGTTTATATGAGTATTGGTGTTACGTGGTTTTAGGGTTTTGAGTTACTGCTTGTAAATTGAAGTTATTAATTGTAGTGCTTTTTAATTAGCATAATTTGCCCTGCATTAGAAATACTTTTCAAAAATGCAAGTAATGTTTAATGACTTAAAAAAAATGTAGTCGTTATTTTGGGTGCAAAAGAAGCAGAATTGGTTCTCAATTATGTAATATATGATTTTGGGTTTTTGTTTTTTTGGAGGAATTCTGTGGGGCTATTATGACCTCATCATCAATATTTCATTTTTCCATTTTAGGGTTTTGTGAGATTTTTCTGATGGAAGTGAAGCTGGTCTCTCTGCAACTTGTTCTGTTTTTGGTTAATTGTATTGTGCTACAACTTGCAGCTTCAGATACTGTAAGATCATTGCCTTTTTTTTCTTCTTGGGTGTGCAAATTGGAGGATTTACATATCTTGCTCTTTGAACCTGTATTCTGAGGCTCTCAATTTGTTTCTTAGGTCTCAAATCATTCGAGTAATGGGCAGTTGGTTGCTTCAAAAAATGAACATCGTAAAGGTGTGCATGACTGGATTAATCTTGTTCAAAATCTACTGTTTGTTATAAAAACATGGGAGAATCTTTATTGCATCTTTCCTTTTTCTTTTCCTTCATCGAAACTTTTGATTCTTTTTGTAAGTAAGTTTGCAATTCTTTTTTTTTTTTCCTTTGAGCTCAGAATATAATTTTTCTTTGGAATTGTCTTTTTAAATTTCAGAAGATGTTTGCCAGTGAATGTCAATAGACATTATACAATCAGTTGTGTAGATAATATTTCTCCAATTATTTTTATGGTTGTTTTAGAGTTTCAAAGGGACATGTGGAAGAAAATCAATCTATCCAAAAGAAAGAGAATATAGTTTTCTGATATTATTCATGAAATACTAATAAATGGATGAACCATAGGTTGAAAAAGAACAAAAAGTTGTAAACCTAGGGTAAATAATATCTTGAAGGTACTTCAGTCGGTTATAATAGTTATCTTAAGAATGAAAACACCAAGCGGCTCTTGAAAGGTCTGCTAGGGATCCTTTCTGCACCTCTCTACAATGTTATCTTGGCAACCAATTATTTGGTACGTTCAATTTGGCATATTGTGGAATCTTTACTAGCATTCCCTGACAAAATTATTCATAATTTCTCATCTCATTCAACCAATTATGGATGTCTTCATAATGATCAATAAAATTGTTTAATCATGCTAAGAGCCCTGTATCCAGGTAAGCCTCATAAGTTCAGCGGGAGATGCTATTGGCACTCCACTTATGACTTCTTGCACTTCACTTCTTTTGTGATTAGTAGTGTGAAATTTTGTGAAGCTAAAAGTGGAGTGGCAATAGTGTTGTGCCATTAGAAAAATGTAAGTTATGGAGAGAGCTCGCCTAGAGTAACAGACTAACAGTGACCATAAACTGTCCTGTATCTCTCATTTAGCCTAGTGGATCTCTTAGGCTTTTCAGAAACCAGTATATAATAGCAACATCAACAGTTTTCTCCCTCTCTCTTCCCCTAATATGTTACCTGTGCTAACCTTACAAAAAAATTTGATTGTTGTAAACGGGCTTTGAGGTTAGCTGTCAATGACTCAATGTTCTGCCATTTCCACATTAACATTAGTCCTAGGCCATTCCAAGATCATTTTTTCGGTTTCCTCCTTGATAGTGCATAAGAGATAATCATGTAATTTTCTACTGCATAAAAGTGGGTCATATAATGTCATCTCCTCTATTCTTTCATATTTTAATCTGTCTCTATACTAACAAGGCCATGCATCCAGCCATCCTAATGTAATCTCCTGTGATCAGTTGTGCTACCTGTTATAAATTTATAATATTTTTGCATTATAATATCCATTGTTTAATTGAAATTTGGAGAAAGGTAGTATAGTACCTGATATTTTTGGGATTATTGATTCGTACAACTCCCCTAAGAAGAATTTGAGAACATTTAACTGAAGTCATTGTGATTCTTTGGAAATAGCAGATATGTAAGTGATCATGCTATATTTTCTTGTGAAATATCTTTTCCTTGATCTTTATATTCTCTCATAGACTAAAAAGAAAGGAGAAGGTTGATAGTTGCTGCAGAAGAGTTCATGTTACTATTATCCTGGGAAATTGTTATCAAGCTATGACAAAATATAACACTATCGCCTAAGAATAAAGTGATTTAATTTGCATTGTTTAAATTTCTCCTAGGATACGAGTTTGAGAATTTGTTGAGTTGAGTTGTTCACTTTGTTATACTAGGACTTTTCCACAACATACACCATTCACTTTGTTATCCTGGGACTTTTCCACAACATACACCGTTAAGAACTCTTTAATAGAATGGTGGCTTGACTCACTACTGCTTTCTTCTTTCTCTACTTTACAGAACAGTCTCTTAACGTGATAAAGAGTTGATATCACTGGTTATGTGGCTGAATTTGAATCCTTAGTCCATATTTAAAGCATCAACAACAATTATTATATTGATTGGTGCCAATGACAATAATGTCTTACCTTTAAACGTTCTGCAATTAATAAGTGTACTTTTAGGTGTTAAAGTCATGAAAGTGTGCTGCTCCATGGCCTCTGGTTAGTTTCAGTGGAAAAATCCAAGATTTCATTTAGCGGCAATTCTCTATATTCCATTCAACATTTATTTTTTATCGTCAAAACCTAGTTGTTAACTACTTCATGAGAAACTGGTCCAAAATTTTCTCTCTGGGGGACATTAGTTGAGTAGCAGAAACATGCAGAACAATTCACAACGGCCCTCTTAAAACGCGATAATATTTGTTTCTACTTCTCACCATTGTTTCCTTGTCTTCAAGGACTCTCCAGCTCCTTTATTTGTTAAGGCCAAGAAGATTGCAAATGGAGAAGCCCTCCACCTAATGTGGTCAGAAACAATGATAGTTTTCCATTGTTTCAATAGTTCTTTTTTTTCTCTGTTTCTCTTTAGGATAAATTTGTTTTCTCATTAATGAACTATGGTTGAACTGTTTTCAATGAATTTTCCAGGGATTATGGCATATAGACCAATACCAGATCGTCCAAATTCAAGTTGTCATGACGTAATACTGAAAATTAGCTTAACCACTGATAGGACTAGAAGATGTGTAACAAACAGAATTATCACCAGAAAAAGGCATTGTGGATTTAATTTTTTGATTGTTTGATGTGTCGGCATTGCTTTGTTCTGACTATATTTATGCGGAACAAAACTCTAGTTCTCCTGTAAGTCTATCTAGTGGTTTGCAATGAGTGGAGAAATATGGCATATTCCTTTTTTTATTATTCATGGTAAGGGTGCAAGTATTCTACAATTTTCTTTGTCTGTTAACCAAAAAAATAATTGTGCAAGGCTTTTAATTGAACATTTTTTATTCCTTTTCTGCAGCACCATGTCCTTCGGATTGGATTATTGGTCCAAATAAGAGCAAGTGCTTTGGATATATAGGAAACAATCAGTCATGGGATGAATCGGAAACCCACTGTAAAAGCTTTGGTGGTCACTTGGCCGCCCTGACATCTTATGCAGAACAAAATTCTGCTCAGAAGTTATGTAGTGGAACTGTCAATGGATGCTGGGTTGGAGGAAGAGGCTTTAACACTACTGTTGGTTGGAAGTGGTCTGATAGTATGTCAAAATGGAATGAGTCAGTCCTTGCAGTAGGGTCTATTAATTCAAGTTGCACCAATTTGACATGCCATCTGAATGCTTCAGTTGATTTGTGTACATTGGTGACTAATGGATCTAGATCTCTATTGGTTGAGAGATGCAATGCATCTCATCCTTTTATTTGCACAGTTGAATTAGGTAAGAACTCATTCAATATCACAACCAGATTGCAGCTCACTGAATTTGCCTATTGAAATATAATGGGAGAATATAGTCTGCCTACACTATGTTTGCCAAATATTTGTCTGTAAACCTTTCTAGGAAATTCTTCAAAACCTACTATAGGTTTTGATGATTTTTCCTTTAGGTATTTTGCTATTTTTTACTAACTAAAATAGGTTTTGAATGATATTTCAAACAGTGTATGGATTTAATGTCTGTGCAAATGTAATGCAGGTGGATGATATTTTCCCTAAAAATATCTTGGTTATATAAATATAATTCAGTTTGATAGTTTAGAGTCAGATCTTGCCTGTAAATATTCAATCATCCTTGTTAAGTCCTTTTGACATTTCTTTTTCCATTTTTTATTTAATTATTTTCTCAGAGAACAAATGTCACTACTTGCACTGCCATAGGGAATACCTTATTATCCTTGGAGTTGTAAGTGGATTGATCCTCTTCACGACATTTGCCATTGTGATTTGGCTCCTTGCATACAGACAGAGCAAGAGACGCCGAAGGTCTCGTAAATTATCTAATCCGGCAGCATCTGCATTGGTTCCCCCATCATGGAAGGTGTTCACCAGTGAGGAATTGAGGTCAATTACAAAGAATTTCAGTGAAGGGAATCGTCTTCTGGGAGACTCCAAAACAGGTAGCACATATAGTGGCATTCTGCCTGATGGATCACGGGTGGCAGTTAAGAGGTTAAAAAGGTCTAGTTTTCAGAGAAGGAAAGAGTTTTATTCTGAGATTGGAAGGGTTGCAAGGCTTCATCATCCAAATTTGGTGGCCGTGAAGGGTTGCTGCTACGATCATGGTGACCGCTATATTGTTTATGAGTTTATAGTCAATGGCCTGTTAGATAGGTGGCTACACCATGTACCTAGGGGAGGGCGGACCTTGGACTGGCAAATGAGAATGAAAATTGCTACGACTCTTGCACAAGGAATTGCGTAAGTGTTAACCTTTTGCCCTCTGATTGAAGTAAATCAATTCTATGCTATAAGTACTGTGACTTATGCAACTCCTCAAGGAATTGTTTATGTACAAAATTCTATGCTATAAGTGCTGTGATTGAAGTGACTATAAGAAATTGTTTACATCATTCATAATACTTTATATCTTCCTGTCAGGATGAGTATAACTATCGAATTAAATGCTTTCGTTTCATCTTGATTACATTTATTGAAAACAAATTATTACTTATGGTAATTTATGCTTGAACAGTGTAATTTTGTCCCAAACATAAAACTTTTTGTTGTAACTAGATGTAGTTGAATTATACTCTTATTGGGGGGTTCTTAATATTTATTCAGGTATAGCAGATATCCTTAGCCTTGTTGTCATGGTTAGTGCAGCAGAATCATTATTAATTTTTGCCAAAATTTTACAAAAGTATGAGAAGATCAATGTCATAAGCTTTAGCTGGCTGATTAGAATATCTATTCTTCATGGTTTATTTTCCACATGATTTTTTTTCTTTATTTTATTTGCGTGGTATCTCATCCTGTCACATTTATGACAGGTTCTTGCATGACAAGGTTAAGCCACATGTTGTGCATCGGGATATTTGTGCCAGTAATGTATTGCTTGATGAAGAGTTTGGAGCACATTTGATGGGGGTCGGTCTATCAAAATTTGTGCCATGGGAAGTGATGCAGGAGAGAACAGTTATGGCGGGTGGAACATATGGGTACCTTGCTCCTGAATTTGTATATAGAAATGAGCTTACAACAAAAAGTGATGTTTATAGCTTTGGAGTACTGCTGCTAGAAATTGTAAGTGGTCGTAGGCCTGCACAAGCAGTTGACTCAGTGGGCTGGCAAAGTATTTTTGAATGGGCCACGCCTTTGGTGCAGTCACATCACTACCTTGAGCTCTTAGATCCTCTCATAATATCTTCATCCTCCTATATTCCAGAGACTGCTGATGTTCAGAAAGTGGTGGACCTCGTTTATGCTTGTACACAGCATGTCCCATCTATGCGCCCAAGAATGTCTCACATTGTTCATCAGCTGCAACAGTTGGCCCAGCCACCTGTTGTAAAGTAAGTTCAGCAATCTCAAGCTCTAGGAATTTTCAATGCTAACTATAATTAATGGGAACTTTGGATTTTCCCTAATTGAAGCTTGTTTTAGTTTTGCAGAATCATACGAAACAGTAGTTTAAAGCTAACGTAGGTCTAAGAGACCGAAACATGCCTTGATGTATTCTTATGTAATTTTTTTTTGAAAGAATGTTCTTATGTAGTTTAGCATAAAGAAATGTAGTTCATACAATTAAGTATGCTTTTATTTATCTTGTCATGGACTATGTAGCAAAAGAATTCTCACTCAGAGATGTCCTTGTCTTCGGGAGTAATTATATATCTTAAGTAGACAGAGAAGTTCCTTCGTTTCCATGTTGGCACAGCAGTCATCGCCAAGTTGGTGCAGTCAGGTTGTTTTCGGGTGTGTTGTCATCTGCCTTTTTTGTACCGTCCCCCTAATTGCTGAGACCTTAAGCACATAAGATAGCTGAAACAGCCATTTGAAACTCGTTTACTCATCCCATGTAATATCTACATTTAGTTGATAAAGCTTATGGACTGAATATTTTCGGTGGCTCAATTCTGGTAAGCTGAGGCTGCAAGCTTCAAATAAGTTGCAGGCACTGTTTTGATGGGTCATTTGCTTTAACTTGTCAAACCTTTTGAAGTGGTATTTATTTATATTTTATGTAATAAAAAGAAGAAAAAAATGTGGGCACCTCTTTACTTCTTTTATTTAAAGCATAAAAGTTTACTTCCAATGTTAATGGTACTGTATTATGTGAAACTCATGATTGTTGAGTGTGGGATACATGAATTTTTTTTTTTAATACTATATAAGTGATATGTTAAATAATAATTTTATAGTAAAATAAATAATTTTAAAAAATTAATTATTAATAATATGTTTTTATCAATAAGTGTAAAATTATTGATAAAATTACTAATATTATATTAAAAGATTATATTGACTTATTAACGTACGTTTGAATTTAATTTCTTATTAGAAGAAACTCAATTTAAAATTTTATAATAAGATATTATTCATACTAACTAGGGATCATTGTCCTTATTAAGAAAAGAAAATCATACTTTAAGACGTGAGAGGCAAAATTATTTTTACATATGAAAGATAAAAATAACTCTCATGCATAAGGGTAATACAAAATACACCACTACATGATTTTTTACATGTTCTACAGTTTTTAACAATAAGCTCATTTAAGTCCTCAACCTAATACCAGTATCAACAAAAAGAAAAAAAAAACACCAATCAAGCCCGAGTAGTTGCAGAGAGACTTGAATGCCACTAAAGATTACATCCCCATCAAATCTAGGATTGAGCAATTGCTAATGAGCAATGTTTGCTTGAGAGGCAGTAGTTGTTTGCCCAATGGTGGATGATAGTGGTGACAAGTTCCAAAAACTTGTAGGAAGAAAGCATGGGTGGTGGCATTCGATAGAGTTTGGCAAAGACATGGTTGAGGCTAGTAGAACTATAGCATAGGTTGACGAAGGCTCAACAAAGCCTTTCAGCGACTCAATAAAGGTCGATAAGAAGCTCGATTGGCTACTTGCTCTGCTGGGATGCCAGAACGAAAAACAGAATGAAATACAAAAAGAAACAATGGCAAAATAGAGGAAAAACAGAGGAGAAGTAGATTGTGAGAAGAAGAAAGTGTGTCCACCACAGATAGAGCCTTTAGGTGAGGTTTGGTGTGGCGACTAAAGCTTTTTTAGCAAGATTTGAAAGTGGTTTTTGACGAGAGAAAATAGCCTTTTTTTCATTATCACCAAGTATTTGATACTTCACTTGATTAAAAAAATATTGAGACACTATCTAAGAAGTACATTGTTATTCAAAATAAAAATAAGACAATAGTAATATTGACTGAAAAATTTTGGTATTTTAGGCCAACAAGTCTTAAATTTGTTAATGGAAACATCAATTATGCCTTATTGAGTTAGGTTGTGATAAGAGTGGCTCTTTTAGAACAGCTCGAATATCTTTTTACAAAAATGAGAAAACTTGTTATGGTCTCGTCTGTGGTGGTGGTGATGACCTTATAATGCTTAAGTTAGTATCTAAAAAATAGAAAATGGTTCAAAGTGTTTTAGTTTTAAAAAATGGCATTACATATTACTGTTCTTTTTTTCTTATTTATAGTTGGTTTTCGTTTATATAAATCCCAAAATTCATGTTTGAAGGATTAGACTATTTCTCCCTTAATTATCGGTGTGATCGAAGTCATTGGGATCTGCTTAAGGCTACTTTCCTTGGAGATGATATGTGCTAGAAATAGTGGGTAGTTACCTTATAAGTATGTGCATTGAATCTAGTCTACTTGATGTATGATATTTATTTTGCAAATGTAGAGGATTTGTAGCTCTAGGATGGATTTTATTCTACTCAAAGTTTAGGAGTTATTCGAGATATCGTGACAAGAGTGCTTTGAAGAGAACTACTCAAAGTTTAGAAGTTGTTCGAGATATCTTAGCATGAGTGTTTTGGAGAGAATTGTTTGGGATGCCATGGAAAGTATGCCTTGGAGAGGGCTGCTCAGGGTTGTTCAAGTAATGTTTTGATTGACTAAGGCAAGAAGGTAATTTTACTTAGGTTGGCTTTTAGGGTGGCCAAACCCCTTGTCTTGGGCCGATGGGCTTAGGCTTGAGTTTGTCTGATTTTTAAGGTAAAACAAGTAATATTATTAAATTTTATCGATGTCATCCTTAAACACTTAAAATTTAATTATTTTATTTTAAATTACTTTTATTCCTTATTTATTAGTAAATATTCAATTGTTTATATTATTTATAATATAATATAATTTGTTACTTTAACAAATATAAAACTGGGACAAATGCACTAATTATAATATACTAATTTAAACGTTTTATAATATAAAATTTTGAGAGTAAATTTTTTTTTTATTATTGAGAGTAAACTTGAATTTTCTTGAATGTGTGACATTTGAGATGCATATTATTAGATTCGATTGGAGATAATTTCAATAAATCCTAACCCAAATATCAAGATTTTTCTTAAACAAAAAAGAATTGCACTAAAAAACACAAGGGTCTAAGTTTTTGCTACAACAGAAGGTAAAAAGCATTCGAGGTTGTAGGAATTTTGACAAAAGTAAGTGTGGCCAAAAGTTAAAAAAGAAAACAAATTATCATGTGGCTCAGGACAATTTCATGTGCTTCTTTGAGATTTAACTAATATACATATTAGACTTCCATTTTTTGAACTTTTTGATCTCATCATCCCTTAATAAGCAATTTGCTTCTCTTTATAGAAAAGAAAATTGCTATTTACCCCTTGTAGTCTTATAAGCTTTTTTCACTTTCTTGATTTTCAGTAAGTATCAATATCTTTTTTGTTTACCATTTTCTCCTTTCAAAATGACAAATTACTCCCTTAAAAAGAAATACTGATAATAAAAAAAATTAAAAGAAGAAAATAAATAAAAAAGATGCTCCCAACCAAAACAAACCCTGAAACAAAAAATTGCCGCCTCCTCCCTTTTTGCTCCACTGGAGAGAGGGTCATTTGGCCTCCTCTTGGCAGCCACAAACTTCTTCCTCCTTCTCCTTTTTCTTCATTTCTTTTGTTTTATTTTATTGTTTTTGTTTGTTTTTCTGTTTTCATTTTCTGTTTCATTATCTAACTTCTTTGTCGGTTGCTTTTGATGATCTGGCTGCCTCAACTGTAACGGAAGCGATGATCCACTGAGCACAGCGAAGTTGGTGACTCACTGACAGTCGATCTGCTCGTTCACGTCGGCCCTTCTAAGGTCTTTTTGCATCCTGGCCAGCAATGTAGATCTACTGGTTCCGATTGTGTTGGACAGCCTTCGATGACCTCTTCGCTGGACGCCGCTGCACCCTTTTCTTTGACCACCTTTGCAACCTCCTTGGTTAAGCATCTCTGCTTCCCAAGCACACCGCTCACCGCAGTCGCCGCCTGACCTTCCTCCGTTGTCCTACAATCTTCGATGGTCTCTAGTCTGCTGCTCCACCATCCGAATAAAAAAGCATCTCCATGAACTTTATTTGTTAAGATTATATTGAGTTGTTAGTAATCTTGTTATTTGTGGCTTGGTGTGATGTAAAAAAATTAATACTGTAACTGGTAGTTGTAGAAACTTTATAAATTTATAGCTTTAATTTGTATTGTAATTTTTTCTTCATTGTGATGATAGTCATTACTCTCCGAGGACTATGTTCCTCTTACGAATTTCTTCGTCCAAAATAAAAACAGTGACCCTAACTTTTGGAATGATCCCCGTAATGGAATTTGATAATTCTCCTACAAGAAAATAATTAAATTTAGGCGTTTTATATTATAATTATCTTGAGTCTTAGTAATCTGTCTAATCTTTGTATTAGCAATCCTTTGATGTAATATTGATGAATTTATTCAATAATACTGCATCTTAATGATTTCAACAAAAAAAAAAAAACTTATAAATTCATGCTTGCAGATGACATTTAAAGAATCTGAAACATAACCTAGCTGTACTGTGTGAATATAAATATATCATAAAATGTTATGTTTATATGGTTGGGATATATATTTTGTATTCTGATAAATATAGTTATTAATAAGTGATTCATTAATTGACATACACACATATTTATATATGAAGATATATATTTTGTATTCTGATAAATATAGTTATTAATAAGTGGTTCATTAATTGAATACACATATTTATATATGAAGATACAATTTTTATCAGGGCTAAAACACACACACACACATCTGATTGTGTGTGTGTAGGGGGGGGGAGAGCATCCCCAGAAATCTAGACCCAGTAAGTAACGGGTCTAGCTCTACATAATGAGAGGAATCTACCCCATATTTTGCACTTGTGAGAGATTGAAATTTCCTTTTTATGCGAATAAGAGAGGTGGCGGGTGATTCAAGCATACTGTCTAATTTGACTTACTAAACAGTACTATTTACATATATGATTGCAGAATGTGTACAAATTCACATGTGGCTTTCAAGAAATGTTAGAAGTGCCAAACCAGCAGCCCAGACATCATCATCCAAAACATGCTCTGCAGGGGAATGACTTATTCCTCCGCGGCATCTCACAAATAGCATCCCAACCTGTCCAAAAATCTTGCATGTAACTACTTTACGTTTTGCAAATTGTAAATTCAGCATGAGAGAAAACATACCTTGGTCATATGAGACATGGCCATTGCATCATGTCCGGCCCCACTCATTATAACTGGAACTTCATGCCGATTCTCGCCAGTCATTTTCTTAAGTGCAGCATAGGATGCAGACTTCAGCCGTGAACTTAAGTCTGTGTCACACATCACCGCATTTGCATCATGCTGAAACAATCCAGTGCAGAGTTTAACTTAATCAGACATGCTTTATTAAAATCGGTTTGCAAAACTAGATGTAATTCTCTCACCTTACGTTCAACAATGCAAGAAACAGAACGCGTTTCACATATTTGATACATTTGATTCGATAATTCATAAAGAACAGACTCACGTCCTGCATCGTCAATTGCCCGTAAATCCACTGTGAATGTAACCTGTAAAATGTTAACTCTTTTATCAGTTCAGACAATAAAAATCAAGATGCCAGCGGAATATGGATTATCCCTGTTTCAGCTCGTCAACAAGCCTGGCATCATCAAGAGAAAAGTTTCTTGCCTGGCCTGGAATGACATTGCTGGCACTCGGCCAGGTTGATATCTCTCCAACAGTACAGACAAGAGAACTAGATAGTGATTCCAGAGTGGAACCATCGGATTGATCATCGTAAGACAGAAAATCTTTAGGATGTTTACACAGTCTCTCCAGGAGTACAATTAATTCAGCAGCAGCAGCCAGAGGGTCCTGACGCATTGACATTGGAACTGTTCCAGCATGCCCTTGTGAGCCTCTCACTGTAACCTGAAAATTTAATGCACATAAAAGTATTCAATCAAATGGGATTTGGTTTTCGTGCAAAATCACAACCTGAATCTTATAATATGTTTCCTTTCATTTTTCACAATGTTAAGACAAAAGTCTTGAGATGGATAAAATGCTATAAGTACAAGTTTCCACTTTCAACAGGGGAGGACAAAACAGAATTAATTGAATCTAAATCAGTTGAAGATCCATTCTCTAATTGGTGGAGTTATGAAGACTTTGCAGGCTTTTAATTTCCATCATTAGGTGAGGCGGAAACCACATAACAACTTGTTGCATTTTGGCCAAAATTTATGTTGTGACGAAATTTGTTACAAATGCATTATTTCAGTTATTATCATATTACCACTCATATGGCTCAATGTCTAAACTTATGCTACTGGTAATTTGTCATAAATGCATTCAAGTGTAGTCCTAGTTTAGTACCAATTCAGCCCGACATCCTTGCTTCACCAACATTCTGAAATATTGAAATGTCATTTCTTAGATATCTGAACTACCCATTGTTCTCTGACATTTAACTCTCCAAATAAAAGTTGAAAAATATCTTTCTTTGCTAGCCAAAAATAGAAAACAGAGTACCATAAATTTAAGTGCTTCTGCTTCAATTATCCTGCTCAAATTTCGGGGAAGCTCTCAATATCTCCTCACAGATGATTAGCCCATGGTAATAGAAGGGATTACGTACAGTATCTTCTATAAAAACTTAGAGCTATGACAAAAGAACCTCGTATACCTTTAATCTTGTCTGTCCAGCAATGCCTTGAACCACTCCAAGAGGAAAACCAGCCCATTCTAGTACAGGTCCTTGTTCAATGTGAACCTGCAGCATTGAATCAACACATGTTCATGAGCTTTACTCAAAAAAACCATAATCTCAAATAACCAACTTTTAATTGCTAACTGTTGGACCAGAGAATCATCTTCGTTCATTTTTGAGAAATTATAGCCTTGGCTGATATACCTCAATGTAACCCCAAACAGATGCTGGGTCATAATTGAGCCATAATAAACCTTCCTCTGCAATGTCTATAGAGTTCTCTCTAAGAGCATCTTGCACTGTAACACCACTGAACAAGAATTATCCATGAATATACTTATAGGAGCAGCAATACAATGGATAAAGTTTATAGTTATTTGCGGAAACCTCTTATCAGATATCCGCAGTGCTGAAACAGGTAAAATACCAGCTATGGCAGCACTGCCTAAGAAAGTGGATTGAAACCTGACCCCCTCCTCATCACTAAATGCTATAACCTGCAGATTTAAACAGCCAAGAATTAGAAGTGTTGCACAGGAAGCAGCCACATCTCATAACTTGAACAAATTCATATCTCAGATACCAGTTCTGAAAGAATTTCCTAGTTTTACATTCTAAAAGATGTGCAAGGAACAAAAGCATTTGATGACTGTATTGTTCTCACATCTGCTAAAATTAACTCCAAATTAGGCACAGAATAAGATTAGCAGAGAACAAGTGAAGCTAGTTAGTAAAATTAAGTTTAACACATGGGTTTATGGTCCAATCAATGAATTCCACCCACCAATTGGCAGGATTGCTAAATTTTTCACAGGGTTCAAAGATGCTTCATTTCCACGCTTATATTAAGTGCAAACATGAATAGTCTTGTTTCTTATTTTCCAAAGATAGCAGATAACATGCAGCATTTAGAAGAGAAGGAAAGAACAGGACACAAAAATGTAAGTGCTTAACCGACCTCAACTGGCCGTTTTAGTTCTCCCAATTTCCCAGTACTTTTCAAAGCCTTCAATGCAGATATTGCATTGATTATACCTAATGACCCATCAAATATTCCAGCATCAACAACAGTATCCTATTTGGAAAAAGGAACTGACAACTATCAGCATTGATGTTCCATGTAAACCTTGCCAACACATTCCTGTCTGAAAGTACAATGAAAAGCTTAAAATTGAAATTGAGTATATAAAACATCACCAGATGAGAACCAATCAACAGAGCCTGAGAACTTGCATTTGTTCCATCAACCCGACTGTGTACATTGCCCATATGGTCCACCCACCTAAAAAGAAAATGAAAAAGATCAATGAAGATATTCCAAAACATTGCTTAGGCCATAAAAAAGGGTAGAAAGCTAACGTTCTTAAACCAGCATCCTCCATCAATTGACGAATAAGATTTCCTGCTCTGACTGAATCCGGGCTCGTGAATGTCCTCTCAAGGTACCCATTTGCATCACTCACCTATTAATTCAGGCAAAACAATTTATTAACACCAAAGAATAACCAATTTCACCACCATAAGTATACTAGATAAGGCACCACTGTATCTTAATATAATGATCAAGTCTTTGAAAGAATTATAGGGATTGGACAAGAACTTATCATATTGATTATTGAATTCACATCTCACCTATATTATTATATGCTACAAAATCTCAACTATCAATCACGTACTTCATGTTATAAATCATCAATAATTTCATATATTAAACACAAAATTCATCATATCAAAACATTGACAAATAGCCAAAGTAGTAGTCAAAGGGTGATCCATATTATTTAAATCAGAGCTACCAGTGAAAGCTACATCAGTAATAAAATCACACAAGATGATAATAATAATAATAATAAGCAAAAGTAATTAAGTTAGGCCAGAAAATGGAGATGGAGGTTCATAATTTACTTTCCGGAAACAAATCTCCCCTTTTATCATCTGTATTTTCCCATTTGCATTATCACCATAACAACCCAAAAAAAAAAAAAAAAGAAGCAAATTTTGATCAACTGGGCATCTTATAAATTACATTGGAATCAGAAAAATCTGATTTTAAAAAAGAAGAATGAATTACCGGAATACATGTAAGAGGAAGCAACGTTTGATAACAAAGAGAGAAACAAATAACAAAACAAAATCGATGAAGAAATTGCCATGGCTCTGACTCTGACTCTGGCTCTTGGCTGTGGCTGCAAAGGCAAAAACAATCACGCGAGCCAAAAAAATGAACAAGAGCAAAGCAAAAGCAGCAGCAACAACAGAAGTAGCCGCCACCAAGGACCAAAGTCGATGATGGCTGATGACACGGACAGCATCACCATACATTTCATCCGTATTTATGGGGGCTACCTGTACGTGACTGTGATGATGTGGGGGTGGGGTTGGGGTCTCCCCGCGATATGTGGGGTATATGATGACGTGGCGGGAAAGCCATGCAAAAAGACAAGTGCAAGTGTTTACGATGAAAGTTGAAACAAGTGATTGTCAGAGGCCAAGTTGATTGGCTTTCGTGAAATGAAAATTGAAAAGTGTATCATATGGTTCTCGAGCTTTCTAGGTTGGATTGCACATTTTCCTCGGCTAGATTTGTATTTTGTAAAATAATTTAATAAAATTTTATTATACATATTTATTTTAAAATTATTAAATAAATAATTTTTTTTGTCGTAATACCATTAAATGATTATATCATTTTTATTGTATTCTAAATTTTTGCGCTTATTTTTAAAAGTGAATTTATTATATTCTGAGTAGAGATTGTTAAAAAAAAAAAAATTAGATCTAATTTAGACTAAAACAAATTTGAAAATTCAAAAACAAAAGCAAATTCAAAAAATTCAGATTTTTTTAAATACAATTTCTTTTTTTTTCAAGTTTAAATCAAGTCCAAATATTTTTAAATTTAAAATACCCAACTCAAAACTCAGGTTTTTCATAAATTCTAAATTAAAAACAAAAAATTTTAAAAATAGCTCATCTTTTAATTTATTTTTATTTTTTAACCATATAAAATTTCTAATTTTTTGTAGCTAAAAAAATTAAAATAGGATGCTTTCACCCCCTCAAGCATATTTTCTCTATTTAAATAACTCGTCTTAAAAACAAAAACCCAAAGCCCCAAACAAAGCATACTCATTTCACTTTTAAGATGTTAGTTAAGTGGATGATAAATTTTTAATAAATTGACATCAAATACTTAATAAATTTCTTAAATTAAAAATATTATACAATAATATTAAAAAATAAAATACTTTTGTGATTGATATTTAAAAATGAATATATTGGTTAAAACGGGTGAAATTGTGCAAAATAGTAATTAGTAAAAAAAAAATAAAAGCTGACTAAAACTAGAGGCACAGTCAACACAATGAAGTACAATGGCATGCGTTGAGCGTGGTGCACTCATGCATTATGCGCAGGCGTAGAGTGCGTGTGGTACGCATGTAATTTTTGCACGATACACGTGGTTTTCTTGAATGTGTTTTTTTTTTAATTTTAATCACATTTTTTTATAATTTTCTTTTACTATAGGTATCATTGAGTGTGGTTCAATCATTGTATGCTTAAGAAAATATGAGAAAGTTTCAGTGACAGTGATAATAGATATATTAAATTTTAAAATATTAGTATTTCAGTTTCGAAGACTATAAAATATGAAGCATTATTGAATATTGTGTGTCGTGTAATTGAAGTTGATAAGGTATATTATAAAGTGTCTATGAGAATTTCTATTAATGCAATGAGGGTGAAGTTGAGACCAACTGCAATTGAAAATAATAATGATGTGTAGTTCTGGTTTAGTCTCTATAAATAAACTTTGATACCGTTATATGTAATAGTGGATGTTAGGGCTCTTATATGTGAAAATAATACAGAAGCGTTCGTTGCGACCAAACAAGCCTATCGTAATCACTTTATATCTGTAAATAGTAGTAACAAAATGAGTAGCATAGCCCTAACAATACCAATAGTTATATTTCTGACAAACACTACAAATGACTATTATTATTTCCCTTCAATGTTAAAAAAAGACCCAACTTGCACGCAATACAATAGTCAGACAGATGGAGAAGATGATAGTAATGACAATGTTGATTATAGAATTGAAACTAATGGATTGAATGATATACTAGAAGACAAACCATATTATGTTTTTGATAGTTCTCTTTGTAAGTCACATGATGTGTATGATTCGCATGCAAAAGAAGATAATATTCAAGTAGAAAATCTTTTTCAATTTATTCCTCTGATACAACCATCAGACTTGCTCATATTGGATAAGGCATCGTATAATAAACATTATTGCGAAGACATTTAATGGTTAAAAGTTTGACTTTTAGCTACTACCTTGTCCACATGCTATTATTATATATAAATATACGAGATTACAGTACGAGAGTTTTTGTTCAACTTATTATACGTTCGAGTATTTATTTCATGCCTATAGCAAGTAAATCCTTTCGGTTGATAATCCATTAGATCGGATAATTTCAAACGAATAGAAAAATATTGATATCCAGCCTCTTATAGCACGTCAACAATCAGAAAGATATAGGACGAAGTGGATTCCACCCTAAAGGGAGGAATCATAAAAAATATTTGTAGTCATTGTAAAGTGTAAACAATGTAGACATAACCGCCAGAAATGTCGAAACTTTATTGCTTTATATAATTGATGTTTGATTGTTAATTTTGATTTACATTGTTATAATAGAGTTCTATGTTTATTTGTAAAATTTAAATTGATATTTAATATCTTTTCATTTAGTTTACTTTGTTCACCTTTAATTTGGTTTACTTTGTTCACCTTTCATTTAGTTGTTATTTATTGTTTGATTTATTTTACCGCCAGTTAAATATAGTTAATTATATTCATATACTAAAATTCTAGCAGAATTTTTCCTGTTTTATGAACATTTTAAAACCTATAATTTATAAATATCACTTCTATATACTTTGCACATCTATAAATTATATTTGTTAACATCCATCAAATATAAGGACAACAGACAACAAAATAATATAACGTAAAGCATTATATTTAGTTCAAGGCATGTGTCGACAAATCTATAAGTATCTTTTATTTAAAAAATGACTAGTATCAAGTATAAATCTTACAGTCGACTCAATATTAGGTACTCAATATACATATAAGTAAATACACCACAATCCTCACTTTGGACCCTCTGTTGTGGCATATCTTCCTTTGACGTACAACATCAAACAACAACAAATCTTCCTTCACTTCTATCCTAAGGGCATAAAATCTGCATGCTCGGAGATAATGTGGCATAAGAAGACACAGAAGTGTAATATAAACTTCCACCACATCGTCAATATATCCATTAATGCTGGAATCAGAGAAATTAGTTATCCTTTTTAGCAATCAACCTTTGTCGCTAACCAATACTCTATTTTGTAGTTTAATGTAATATATACCCATGCAAATAAGTGTAAATTTTATTAAGAACTAATTATATAATAAACAAAAAAAATTATTATTTTATGTCTATTACCTTATCTACCTTAACCCATAATTTAGCACCAAATAAATTCTCTTTCAGTCTTAGTACATACGACAACAACGATGAGTTCCATGTAATATTAGTTAGAGCATGGCCATGCTCTTCCTATATAAAATTAATGAAATATACCAATAAATTTATAACATAATGAGAAAACTGTTGGGACTTATGCTTACGTGTCATCCCTTTATGTATGAATATTTGCTTAATATTTATAATAGTATTATCATTTCATTAAATAGCTAATTATATTTTATATATGGTAATATGCTTGTAATGTTTTAGACATTGTACGATCTAAAAGAGTTCAGATCAGTGCTAAGAATTAGCAATGCTGAGAGTTATAAATGTTAAGAGTTGGCACCGAAAAGCGTTATCAAGTTATAAGCGTCAGCGATATCTAAAGAGTTAGTGCCTTGTTTGAAATGAGACAAAAACCTGAGAATATATTAGTAATGACGTAATTACAAAAAGTTACAAATAATGCTAGGAAATGTCATTATACAAATATGTTCTCAAATATTATATTCCTAATCTATCTTTACTAATGCTGGTCTATTAGTGAATACCTTATTAAATTTATAGATTGGTGTATGTCTATATCTGGATGATTCAGATGGTTAGTCTTAGCAAACCATGAGTTTAGTGGAAGCTCATATAGAGATACAAGTATTTAGTAAGGACTGAATACTAAACAGACTCATAAAGATCTCCAATAGACATCCCATAAAGCCGTCAATGGAGGGTCTTTCGCGTTAAGTAGTATTCGTGGTTCTTTGACCTGAGTGCCACAGTGGGCTTGTGAGTGATCCACCATAATTTGGTTCCACACATGTCAGAAACCTTTCATGGTCTGACCGCTGGGTGTTGCTGGGTATGGTCCGATGTTTATAGAGTCTGATGTGCATAGATATGTGATTCATCACCTCATTTTGGTGAGTATTATATCTTGATGCTTTAAGATTATATTTCAAAAAGTCTTATGGCCATAAGTAGTAATTCCCGAGGAAAAGAGTTTAACCCTAAAGATAAATAATATTACAAAAGTGTTTGAGAATATTATTTGTTGAAATACAATTCTAGAGATAAGCTTTTGGTCGGGCATATTAAGATTTGACGGTATTGATCTATATCTCCGCTCTACCCGGATATAAATGATGGAGGGATTATATGAATATGTTATAACCTCAGCTTGTATGGTCTAACGCGTCGCTTTATAATATCCATAACATGTGTGTGGGGCATCGTTCATGGATATATGGAGGAGTTTCATATGATAATTCGAGCATAGACCTAGAGAGTCTCACAATATGAAGTGTACTCATTGTGCACTGGGGCAGCAAAATGGATTGAACAGTTCCATCCTAGAAATTTCAGCAAACCAAAAATATATTTCAGGGTTCCTTGAGTTGTGCACTTGTCTAGACTTAAATGTTATGTATATATAACTTAATTAGTTGACAAGAATTGTTAACTAATTAAATATTAACAAGTGGCACAAATTTATTTCATGAATTGTTTTACCATAAATTTACCCATTAATCATGTTAGTAAAATCAAATAAGATAAATATTAATTTTTTAAATAATTTTTGAATAATTAAATAAATATTATTTAAATAAATAAAATATGATTTTATATATTTGTTGTTTTATTCCTAAATAGAAGATATACCTAATTTGAGAAACATAAACTAGATTAAGTGGAGCACTATTTTGTAATTAATGGTTAATTTTAATAAACCATTAAAATGGCCACAAAAAATTATTTTGGTAGTTGACCACTTAATCTAATTTTAGTAAAGCACTTGTGAAGTGTTGAGAGCACAAAAAATGGTTGAGTTTTATTTGTGTTGACAAGTGTGTGAATCAATTTCTTGCATAGGGAGGAGAGGAAAAAGAAGAGTTGGTTTTGAGAGAGTTTTTCATTGAACAAAGACTTGTGAGAAAAACTAAAGAGAAAGAAAAATAAATTCTTCTTATTTTTCTTTCAAGTAATACAAACCTTGTTGCTGGAGATTATATTGCTGCTATTCTAGTTTCACAATCCCATCGGATTGTTGTGAACTAGAATTGAACATAAGTGCACTTCAAGGTGAGCTCAAAGTTGGAGGTAAAAAATTCGAATTTGAAATCTTCATTAGAGGTCTTCAAAGTTATGTTTTTGTATTCTTAAGTTATTAAGAATTTACATACATGTGTATATGTTGATTACATGATAATTTCGCTGCGAAATTCATATATTATGATACATGTGTTTATTTTTTAATATGTATACAATCACATGCATACACTCTAAAATACGTCAACAAGTGGTATCAGAGCATGTTTATTATGTTTCTGGGTTATTGGAGTGTTATATGAAATGTTTAGAATGCCTAAAAATAGTAAAAATTGTATTTTGAAGTGTTTAAAGTGTAGAAAAAATAGTTTCTATAAAAAAATGCGGCGGCGTCAGGAGCCTAATGCTGGGGCATTCATGTATTAACATGAACGCCGTGGCTTTTAGTACCTAACGCAAGATCGTTCATTAATTAATGCTAGGGTGTTAATTATGTAACGTTGGGGCGTTACGGTTCTTGACATAGGGGAGTTGGAAGGACAGAATGCAGGGGCGTTCATATTTTGAAAGCCGGGGCGTTGATGTGTTTAACGCCAGACGTTCTTAATGATGAACGCATGGGCGTTTTGTGTTGAACGCTGGGGTGTTTATAAGTCAGAAACCCATGACGCTTTAGGTTGAAAACAAAAAGAGTAAAATATTTTTTTGGAGCATTATATTGTATAATGTTATAACGTTCAACATTTAACGCTGATCATTTTAAATAATACACTCTAATTTAAAATGTTTTTATGTGAGGTTTATTTAATATAATTATAATTGTTATATCATTGTATTATATATAATATATACTTGTTTATACTTATTAATTACAATGGGAGCCCTATTGATTGGGGTTAGTTGTAATTGCATAAATAAATATTCTAATTATGAATTAGATTCGTATGAGATGCGAAAATTTATTATAATTGTTAATGGAAATAAGAATTATAATAATTATATATAATAAATAAATTAAAAAAATCTCTCTAAATCAGATTAAATAATATTGTATTATGTGATAATATTATATAATGATTCGTCTTGGCAATACGGTATTAGACAGTTCACTTCGGTCTTTTCCAATATTGCTACAGCGTGAGGGATTAGTTGGGGTAATTCGGGCTATGCCGATTAAATATGAGATGAGGCAAATATATGAGAACGTATTGTCCAATATTGCTACAGCGTGAGGGCTATACTGGTAGCATATATTTGATGATTGACAAGTTAATCTGAAATACACTTATCCAATATTGTTACAGCGTGAGGATAAGGTGCATTTAGGATCAGTCGTGAGAGTTGCATGAGATGCAATTGACAAGAGTTGTCTACCTTTTGGGTTTACAAAGGCCAATATTGCTACAGCGTGAGGTTAGAGTAAAATGTCAATGAGATCCACTTCTCACTATATAGTTTAAAGAATCTAAAACTATCATTTTTTCGTTTGAGAGATTAAAGGGATTATGTAAAACAGCGGGATGACATTTTCTAGATTAAAAAATGTATAACTGTTATACCATGATCTAAAACATTATTTATTAGCGATTGAAATATTACGCCAACATCTTTTCTTTTGTCTTGTCAAGATTAAATGGTTTCAAGCAACCCACTAGTTCGTATCCTTAATGCGCACCAACTTAAAGGTGCAGAAAATTATGCTGACTAGTTTATGAATCTTAGAATAGTTCTGGATTCTGAGAAGCTTGGATATGTAATTGATTAGTGCCTGCCCCAAGTTATTTCTGATGATGATTCTCTGAAAGAAATGGAGACATATTAAAAATGGTTGGATGACGATTTGAAAGTCAAATCGTACATCCTCGGCTCAATGTCTACAGAGCTCTAAAGAGAGCATGTCCATATGGACAGTTAGGAGTGTAATGGTCCACTTGAAAGAGTTATTTGGTGACCGACCTCAAATTAAAATATATTGGATACAGCAGAAAATGTCATGAATGTAATATCCAATCCCTATTACTAGTATTGGCGCCTAAATTTCGGTATAAAGTAATGAAGGCACCGTTAGGTTATCCGATTTTTAACCCTATTAGAAATATTTCTGTTATGGTGCGCGTGAAAGATATTAGACCTAATTTGATAATTTTACACTCGATTGGAGCATCGGACGACCCTAGAATATTTTTGGAATTTTTCTCTATTGGCTTAGATAAGGAAATTTTAATTTATTACATGAATTTCTATTTAAGGGTTATGTATGGAACAAGCCTTTGTTGAGAAACATAATCCATATATTAGAGAATGAACCAATTAGAAACAATCTCATGGATTACCAAGTTGAAAATTCTAGTTAGTTCATTGGACTATTCTAACTAGATAGTTACAAAGGAATCAATTATATACTTAGTTTTCAACTAATGGCAATTTAGAAATTTAGAGTAAGTTGAGGGGCAAATTGGTCAATTGATGGAGCCCTATATATATGGTAGAAGTGTTTATAAATTTTAAATGATAAAAAAGCAAACACTTAGAGCAAAAAAAGAGCAAATTCGAGCTAAAAGAGTGGTGCTGCTATAGTGACCTTTCAAAATTTTTTTAATAATTTTTCATGTGTAATCAAGATACAATAAGGTCACATATCAGTTTCTAAGCTCAATCAAAGCCTCCATTAATGAAAATCCAAGAAAAAGAGATAAGAAAAGCATTGTTTTGTGAGATTTATAAGTGAACTTTTAAGATTGCTTTAATTGATGTTCTTGTGTGAATTCTTGGTTTAGATTAAGTTTGAATTCTAGTGTGGAGCTTGAAGGAGTCATCAATTTGAAGAAATTGGCAAGGTAAGAATTAGGGTTTGGGAAATTTGAATGTAGAGACTTCAATTGGTTGTAATTAGGGCATTAGAATGAAATTGACTCGATTTTGATGTAATTGAAACAAGAAATTGAGAAAAGAAATGTGTTGGAACCTAGGGTGAAATTCTGCCACTTTAGGAAAGTTAGGAATTGAGTGGTATTTTGATTGAGTTGTTGTGTGTAAATGATGCATTATGTATATTGAATGTATACGGTGGATGAAAAAACCAAAAATGAAGAAAATGAGACATAATTGTCCATTTTAGAAAAGGTGAAGGGCAATTATGTCCAACTGAGTTATAAGGTGTTTAATAATTTTCAGGGCACCGGATGGTGAGTTAGATTAGATTAAATGATTCCGTAAATGAAAATCAAAAAGTAGTATCCATCTAGACTTTGTATGCCGATTAGGACGTTTAGTAATTAAATGAGATTTTAGCATTCGATTTGGTTTTAAATATCATTTATGACGCATAGGTGAAGAAAACCGAGAGTGGTAACGGGAGCAAAAATCCGGAGCGAAATTGAGCTCTGAGAGGTTGTGAGTAAAAATCTGTCATTTCTTTTATCTTTCGTTTATTATGTTCCGCATAATGAAAATGTATGTTTTATGAGCTTTCAATACATAAACATGATTTATGATCTTGATATATATCCATAGATATACTTTTACATGTTCAGTTTAGGAAACAGTTTTAAAATTTTTGTATCTGTTTTAAAGCCCATTGGTACCTTCAGATGATAGTGGTGATGATTGTATTAGACCCGGCCGGTGTATCCTGTACATATGGATAGGTTATTGGGGGTGTGTCACTAACTCTGAAAAGTCGGGGTGTCGAGTCATGTGAGTCACTCTATGTGTACGGGGTATTGTCTCGCTATATGTATGCGATGTAGGATTCCATTGCATAGCCAGTGAGATGTCACTGTGGGTATTGCTAGTTGAGGTGCCCCATGACCTACTCACGTGTGCGGTGCTAGTTGAGTTGTTGCGTGAGTATAAAAGCTTTAGGGTTACCATTGGTACAGTTTAGAAAAAAAATGGCCAAGCGATGACTTTACTAGTTTTCGATCTACCGATAATATCCTATGCATTTATATGCATATGGCAGTTATTATGTTATATAGATTTTGGATATTATTTTTCAAAGACGTAGATAAAACTCGCTCGGCAAGATTTCATCAGCATATGATGTTAGAAACCGTTTTACAACTTTACATCAGTTTTATAAGTATAATTTATGCATGTACTTTAGAATTTACTATTTATGCATAATGTTATTTTATTTGAAATCTTAGTAACACTTACTGAGTTCCTTTAACTCACTCATTTTGTATTTTATGTTTTCTAAACCCCATTTCCAGGTGTAGATCTTGGTACACAAACTCCTGATTCTCCTATTGCTAAGTAGTGGGCTAAATCTGAAGATCATTTTTGTATATGTAAATGTGCTAAATAGCACCATTTGCTTTCTGCATAGTAATTGTAGGCATGTATATTTGTATGTATATTTTGAACCAATAAGAAGAGATTTCGATATGATGATGATCGTTTTTACTTTTTATTAGTATGCTCATTTTGTGATTTAAATGAAACTATTGAGTTGTGTTAGATTTGATTTGGAAAGGACCGGAGGTCCGAATTGGTAGTATTGAGAAGTGTTTGAAATAGAAGTGAAATTTCTTTGTAGGTTTTATATGAATCTTCTGAAAAATAGGGAAAACTCTACCCATTTTTCTTTTAAAAATTAAGATGTTGTTTTCATGTATATTACAAGATTTTCTCAGTAATAGCAAAAACTAAACAGGGGTTCGCCTTACGAAATTTCTCAACTTACCCAGTTAAATTATGAGGAATTTTCGTCGAAGTACCTAACAGGGCCGTTAGGACTTACAATAGAGGGTCTCAGGGCAGATCTTGTCAATGAATATATAGGTGAATGCTGATAATAAATCAAAAACTTTAAATGATACAGAATTGTGGCATATGAGATTAGGTCACATAGGTGTGAGAAGCCTAATGTAATATCCAATCCCTATTAGTAGTATTGGTGCCTAGATTTTGGTATAGAACAAATAAGACACCGTAGGGTTACTCAATTTTAACCCTATTAGAAATATTCCCTTTATAGTGCACGTGAGAGATATTAGACCTAATTTGGTAATTTCACACTCGATCACTGCGCCGGACGACCTTAGAATATTTTTAGAATTTTTCTCTATCGGCTTGGAAAAGAAAATTTTAATTTACTACATGAATTTCCATTTAAGGGTTATGAATGGAACAAGCCTTTGTTGAGAAATATAATCCATATATTAGAGAATGGACCAATTAGAAAAAATCTCATGGATTGCCAAGTTGGAAGTTCTAGTTAATTCTTTGAACTATTCTAACTAAATAGTTACAAATGAACTAATTACATAATTAGTTTTTAACTAATGACAAATGAGAAGTTTTAAGTAGGTTGAAGGGCAAAATGGTCAATTGAGGGAGCACTATATATATGTTAGAAGTGTGTAGAAATTTGAAGAGAGATCAAAATCAACACTTAGCCAAAAAAAGAGAGAAATTCGAGCTTCAAAGGGGGGTGCTGCTATAGTGACTATTCAAATTTTTTTTCATGAATTTTCATGTGTAATCAAGCCAAAATAAGGTTACAAACCAATCCCTAAGCTCAATTGAAGTCTCTATTAGTGAAAATTCAAGAAAAAGAGGTAAGAAAAGCATCTTTTATGAGTTTGATAAGTGAGATTTCAAGAATGCTTTAATTGATGTTCTTATGTGTATTCTTGGCTTAGATTGAGTTGAATTCTAGTGTGGAGCTTGAAGGAGTCATCAATTTGAAGAAATTGGCAAGGTGAGAATTATGATTTTTGGTGATTTTGTTGTAGAGATTTCAATTGGTTGTAATTAGGGCTTTAGAATGAAATTGGCATGATTTTGTTGTAATTGGAGCAAGAAATTGAGAAAAGGAATGTGTTGGAACCTAGGGTGAAATTCTGCCACTTTAGGAAAGTTAGGAATTGAGTGGTGTTTTGATTGAATTGTTGTGTGTAAATGGTGCATATTGTGAATTGAATGTATATGGTTGATTGAAAAATCAAAAATGAAGAAAATGGGACATAATTGTCCACGTGGAAAAGGTGAAGGACAATTATGTCCAACAAAGTTATAAAGTGTTCAATAATTTTCAGGGCGCCGGATGGTGAGTTAGTTTCGATTATGGCTTCGTAACAAAAATCGGGAAGTAGTTTACATCTGGGCTTTGTATGCCGATTAGGACATTTAGTAGTTAAATGAGATTCTAGTGTTCGATTTGGTTCTAAATGTCATTTGTGGCGCGTAGGTGAAGATAACCGAGAGCGTTAACGGGAGCGAAATTGAGCGCGGAGCAGTTGTGAGTGGAAATCTGCTATTTCTTTTACTTTTCGGTTATTATGTTTTCGCACAATGACTATGTATGTTTTATGAGCTTTCGATGCATAAACATGATTTATGATCTTGATATATTCATAGATATGCTTTTATAGGATTGATTTGCAAAACAGTTTTAAAATTTCTGCATTCATTTTTAAGGCCATTGGTACCCTCAGATTATAGTGGTGATGATTGTATTAGACCCGGCCAGTATATTCTGTGCACATGGGCAGGTCTTGGGGGTGTGTCACTAACTCTGGAAAGTCGGGATGTCGAGTCATGTGAGTCGCTCTATGTGTACGGGATATTGTCTCGCTATATGCATGCGATGTAGGATTCCGCTGCGTAGCCAGTGAGATGTTTTGAGATGTCACTGTGGGTGCTGCTAGTTGAGGTGCCCCGTGACCTACTCACGTATGCGGTGCTAGTTGAGTCACTGCGTGGGTATAGAGCTTTAGGGTTACCATTGGTACAGTTTAGAAAGAAAATGGCCGAGCGAGGTTTTGCTAGTTTTCAATTTACCGATAGCATTTATGCATTTATATGCACACAGCAGTTATTATGTTATACAGATTCTGAATATAGTTTTCCAAAGATGTAGATAAAACTCGCTCGGCAAGATTTCATTAGCATATGGTATTAGAAACCGTTTTACAGTTTTACATCCGTTTTAGAAGCATAATTTCTGCATGAACTTTAGAAATTGCTATCTTTGTATAATGTTCTTGTAATTGAAATCTCATTTACACTCACTGAGCTCCTTTAGCTCACCCGTTTTATGTTTTTAAACCCCTTTCCCAGGTGTAGGTCTTGGTACACAAGCTGCTGATTCTCCTGTTGCCGAATAGTGGGCCGAATCCGAAGATTATTTTTGTACATGTAAATGTGCTAAATAGAACTCTTTACTTTATACATAGTAGTAGTAGGCATATATATTTGTATGTATGTTTCGAGCGAACAAGAAAATATTTCGAGATTTTGATGATCATCTTTACTTTTCATAAGTATGCTCATTTTGTGATTTAAATGAAATTTTTGAGTTGTGTTGGATTTGATTTAGAAAGGACCGGAGGTCCGAATTGGTAGAATTGAGATGTGTTGGAATTAGAAGTGAAATTTCCTTGCAGGTTTATATGGATTTTCTGAAAAACAGGGGAAACTCTGTCCGTTTGTTTTTAAAACTAAGATGTCGTTTTCATGTCTATTACTAGATCTTCTTAGTAGTAACAAGAATTCAAAAGGGGTTCGCCTCGCGGAATTTCTCAACATACCCAGTTAGGTTCAGAGGAACCTCCGTCGGAGTGCCCAGCAGGGCCGCTGGGATCTATAGTAGAGGGTCTTGGGTCGGGTCTTGTCACCTAACCCGTCTAGTTAAGGATGGTCAGATACCTAATTTGACCATTGAGCCTTATCTAGTTTGTGAATTTTGTATTCAATGAAAAATGACCAAAGCTCCATTTATTGGTGTTGAACACCGCACCACTGATTTGTTGGAACTTATACATAGTGATGTATGTGATCCAATGAATCATACTACACTTGGTGGCTTTTGATACTTCGTAATCTTTATCGATGATCTATCATGATTTGGACATGTTTCTTACAAAACACAATTAGAAACTTTTGAAAAGTTCAAAGAGTTTCGAATCGAAGTAGAGAAATAAATTGGAATATATATCAAATGCCTTCAATCAGATCGAGACGGTGAATACATGAGTAGTAAAATTTTAAATTATTTAAAGGAGAATAGGATTCTCTCTCAATATTTCTCCAGGTACTCCATAACATAATGGTGTTTCGGAGATGAGGAATCATAATTTATTAGATATAGTCTGATCAATGATGAGCTTTACCAATCTCACTGAATATCTATTGGGGTATGCTCTAGAAACTACTGCTCATATATTGAACAGAGTTCAATCAAAAATTGTTTCTTCTACTCTTTATGAGATATGGAATGGAAGAAAATCGAGTCTTAAATATGTTAAGATTTGAGGCTATCCAGCTTACGTAAAATTTATGCAACATGTTAAACTTGCACCTAAAGGATACAAATATCGGTTCATTAGGTATCCTAAGAATTCAATGGGATACCAGTTCTATGATTCTGAGAAATGAAATATGTTTGTTGCTCGGAATCCCACTTTTCTAGAGAAATATTTTCTTATAGATGTAGACATTGTAGAAAGATTAAGTTAGATGAACTCAATCAGGATGTAAATGAACCAACGATGGAACCTATGGCTTAATCGAGTAGAATACCTTTAATACACCCTCCACATAGGTCAGAAAGGATATCAAGGTCACGTGAAAGGTATGGTTTAATACCTGAATGTGCTCTTGGTATTTTTTTGATTGAAGAAAATGATCCTTTAACTTATAGAGAGACGATGTTGGACATCGATTCGAGAAAATGGCAAGAGGCTATGAAATCTGAGATTGACTCAATGCATCAAAATCAAGTTTGGGACTTGGTTGAGCTTTTTGAAGAAATTGGTCCTATCGTTGTAAATGGATTTACAAGCTGAAGCGTGAGCCTGATGGGAAAGTAGAGACTTTTAAAGCCCGACTAGTGGCGAAAGGTTATACTCAGTGATCTGGGATCGATTATGAGGAAACCTTCTCACCAGTAGCGATGCTTAAGTCAATTCAAATTTTACTAGCAATTACTGCATATTATGACTATGAAATTTGATAAATGGATATAAAAACAGCATTTTTAAATGGATATCTTAAAGAAGATATCTATATGCAACAACATGAAGGTTTTATATCTAGCCAAACTTCTGGTTTAGTATGCAAGTTGAAGAAGTCTATTTATGGACTTAAGTAGGCTTCCCGAAGTTAGAATTTTCATTTTGATGAAGTAATTAGAGAGTTTGGTTTCATCAAGAACGAAGAATAATCTTGTGTGTATAAAAGGAGCAGTGGAAGCATGGTAGTCTTTTTGGTTCTTTATATGGATGACATACTCATTATCGAAAATGATATTGGTATGTTACAGTAAGTTAAAAGCTACCTTATTAAGAATTTCTCTATGAAGGATTTGGGAAAGGCTTCCTATATACTAGGTATAAAGCTTTATAGAGATAGAGATAGAGGTAGGAGGCTTATAGGACTCTCTCAATTATTGTACATAGGTAATGTCTTGGAAAGGTATAATTTCAGTAACTATAAGATAGTTAATATACCTTTTAGACATGTCGTTCATCTTTTGAGGAAGATGTGTCTTCAAAGTGAAGATTAAAAGGTTAGAATGTCTAACATACCATATATATCAGCTGTAGGAAGCTTGATGTATGCCATGATGTGTACGAGACCTAACATGAGTATGACTGTAAGTGTTATAAGCCGATATCAGTCTGATCTAGGCAAAGGCCATTGGATGGCTGTGAAACATGTCCTCTAATATTTAAAATGTACTAAAGACAAGTTTCTGATATATGAAGAAAGTAACTTACAAGTGAAAGGATACACAGATTCAAACTTTCAGTCTGATCTAGATGATAGAAAGTCTGCATCTGAATATGTATTCATTCTCAATAGTGCTGTAGCTAGTTGGAAGAGTAATAAATAGTTGTCCACAACTGATTCCACAACAAAGGCAGAATATATTGCAGCCTCAGAAGCAGCAAAAAAAGCGGTATGGATACGCAAATTTATCGCTGAACTTGGAATAGTTTCAAGTGCAATGGATCATATACCATTGTTTTGCGATAAAAACGAAGCCATTACACAAGCTAAAGAGTCGAGAGCACACCAAAAGTCTAAGCATGTGGAAAGAAAATATCATATCATTAGAGAAATCTTGGTTAGAGAAATTTTTCTCTATATGTAATAGTTTGTAGAGTAGATTCTATAAATAATGTAACAGACCCACTTACTAAAGCCTTAACTCCAAAAGTATTTGAAAGACATATGGAGTTAATGAGCATTAGATACCATCGTGAATGACACTAAAGCAAGTGGGAGATGTTGGAATTTGTGCTTACGTGCCATCCCTTTATGTATGAATATTTGCTTAATATTTATACTAGTATTATCATTTCATTAAATTGCTAATTATATTTTATATATGGTAAGATGCTTGTAATGTTTCAAACATTGTACAATCTGAAAGAGTTCAGATCTAGTCTAAATGAGTTTAGATCAGTGCTAAGAATTAGCAACGCTGAGAGTTATAAATGCTAAGAGTTGCTACTTAAAATATTTATCAGGTTATAAGAGTCAACGATATCTAAATAGTTAGATTTTTGTTTGAAATGAGATAAAGACTTGATAATATATTAGTAATGACGTAGTTGCATAGAGTTGTAAATAATGCTAAGAAATGTCATTATGCAAATATGTTCTCAAATATTTTATTCCTGATCTATCTTCATTGATACTGGTTTATCAGTGAATACCTTAATAAATATATAGATCGGTGTATGTCTATATATGGATGGTCCAGATGGTTAGTTTTAGCAAACTATTAGTTTAGTAGAAACTCTTATAGAGATACAGGTATTCAGTAAGGACTGAATACTGAACAGACTCACAAAGATCTCCAATAGACATCTCATAAAGCCGTCAATTGAGGGTCTTTCGAGTTGAGTAGTATTCATAGTCCTTTGACCTGAGTGTCACGGTGGGCTTGTGAGTGATCCACTATACTTTGGTTCCATACATGTTAGAAACCTTTCATGGTCTGACCGCTAGGTGTCGCTGGGTATGGTCCAATGTTCATGGAGTCCGATGTGCATAGATATGGGATCCATCAGCTCATTTGGATGAGTATTATATCTTGATGCTCTAATATTATATTTCAAAAAGTCTTATGGACATAAGCAGTAATTAACGGGAAAAAGAGTTATCAGGTTATAAGAGTCAACGATATCTAAAGAGTTAGAGCCTTGTCTGAAATAGGACAAAGACCTAAGAATATATTACTAATGACGTAGTTGCAAGGAGTTGCAAATAATGCTAGGAAATGTCATTATGCAAATATGTTCTTAATCTATCTTCACTGATGCTAGTCTATTAGTGAATACCTTAATAAATATATAGATCGGTATATGTCTATATCTGGATGGTCCAAATGATTAGTCTTAGCAAACCATGAGTTTAGTAGAAGCTCATATAGAGATACAAGTATTCAGTAAGGACGGAATACTGAACAGACTCACAAAGATCTCCAATAGACATCTCATAAAGCCGTCAATAGAGGGTCTTTCGAGTTGAGTAGATTCGTGGTCCTTTGACCTGAGTGCCACAGTGAGTTTGTGAGTGATCCACCATAATTTGGTTCCACACATGTCAGAAACCTTTCATGGTCTGACGGCTGGGTGTCGCTGGGTATGGTCCGATGCTCATGGAGTCTGATGTGCATAGATATGTGATCCATCAGCTCATTTTGGTGAGTATTATATCTTGATGCTCTAAGATTATATTTCAAAAAGTCTTATGACCATAAGCAGTAATTCCCGGGGAAAGAGTTTAACCCTAGAGATAAATAATATTATAAAAGTGTTTAAAAATATTATTTGTTAAAATACAATTCTAGAGATAAGCTTTCGGTCGGGCATATTGAGATTTGACAGTGTTGATCTATATCTCCGCTCTACTCGGATATAAAAGATGGAGGGATTATATGAATATATTATAACCTCAGCTTGTATGGTCTAACGCGCCGCTTTGTAATATCCGTAGCGTGTGTGTGAGGCATCGTTCATGGATGTATGGAGGAGTTTTATATGATAATTCGGGCTTAGACCTAGAAAGTCTCATAATATAAAGTGTACTCGTTGTGCACTGAGACAGTAAAATGGATTGAACAGTTTTATCCCAGAAATTTCAGCAAACCAAAAATATATTTCAGATTTTCTTGGGTTGTGCACTTGTCTAGACTTAAATGTTATGTATATATAACTTAATTAGTTGATAAGAGTTGTTAACTAATTAGATATTAACAAGTGGCACAAATTTATTTCATGAATTGTTTTACCATAAATTTACCCATTAATCATGTTAGTAAAATCAAATAAAATAAATATTAATTTTTTAAATAATTTTTGAATAATTAAATAAATATTATTTAAATAAATAAAATATGATTTTATATATTTGTTGTTTTATTCCTAAATGGAAGACATACCTAATTTGATAAACATAAACTAGATTAAGTGGAGCACCATTTTGTAATTAATGGTTAATTTTAATAAATCATTAAAATGACCACAAAAAATTATTTTGATAGTTGACCACTTAATCTAATTTTAGTAGAGCACTTGTGAAGTGTTGAGAGCACAAAAAATGGTTGAGTTGCATTTGTGTTGACAAATGTGTGAATCAATTTCTTGCATAGGGAGGAGAGGAAAAAGAAGAGTTAGTTTTGAGAGAGTTTTTCATTGAACAAAGACTTGTGAGAAAAACTAAAGAGAAAGAAAAATAAATTCTTCTTACTTTTCTTTCAAGTAATACAAACCTTGTTGCTGGAGATTATATTGCTGCTATTCTAGTTTCACAATCCCATCGGATTGTTGTGAACTAGAATTGAACATAAGTGCACTTTAAGGTGAGCTCAAAGTTGGAGGTAAAAAATTCGGATTTGAAATCTTCATTAGAAGTCTTCAAAGGTATGTTTCTGTATTCTTAAGTTATTAAGAATTTACATACATGTGTATATGTTGATTACATGATAATTCCGCTGCAAAATTCATATATTATAATACATGTGTTTATTTTTCAATATGTATACAATCAAATGCATATACTCTAAAATACGTTAGCAAAAACAACAATAAAAAATACTTTAAAAAATATGTATATATAATTGGTCACCACTGTAAGTATGCTTGCATATATTTACATTGGCATTGACAGATCAACTTTAGGCATCAACTTTTGGCACTTATTAATATTTTACAAAATTAAATATATGTGTATAAATATTGGTACCATTATTTTTTTTAATGTGAGAATTTTCTTACAAAATCATCAAGCCAATCATTTAGAAGCTCATTAAACCATTTTCGCTCAACATTGCTAACATTTTATTGACCATTTTAAACCTAAGCTTGAAACTCTGCATAGCCAAGTTTGTTGGCCGTTGTGAATCCATGTCAACTTGAGAATCATCACATGAAGCTTGCACTTGTAACTCTATTATTCTTTTTTCTAATATTTCTTTTAATGGAATTAGTATAAGAGGTGTGGTTAACCCATGCATCCTTGTACTAAAACCCAAACATTCTCATCCTTTATGCAGTATTATCATGTATAATTTATACACTTGCAAGGCTCTCATAATCATACTGCATGTCTGATTACCACTGATGCTGATATATGTCATTGTAGTTTGAGTATGAATGTCATCGGTCATGCCTTCTTTAAATTAAAACAAAACAACACCAATAAATTTATTGAGTTGTAAAAAATGTACAAAATCAACTTTAACTACAAAACATATTGTTGTTTGATTTGTGTTTGCAAACATGGTAGATGCTGGAAGTACTGCATTCTGAGCCTCATTTGAAGCAAGATCTGCTTTGTCCTAATCTATCTGTTCAATAGCTATGTTTTCATAACTATCATATGTTCTCGTAGATCATCAACCTTCTTCTCAACAATATCATAGTGCAATGATGTGTCAAACTCAAACTATACATAAGTAATTATATTTAAACTTTACAATGCAATACTTATCAAGATCAAATAGTGAATAAAAAGAATAAATATTAAATAATTATATTGCTCCTTTAGATGTTAGTAGAGCTTCAGAGAGGTATTTTTATGAACATTTATATCATCCTCGAGATTATTGAATTAGACATTCGACTTCATAATATATTCCAATCTAAGATCATCTCTAAAGATTCCTAATGGGATGCATGACTTCGCTACCATACGAAACTCCTCATTCTTCTCATGTTCTCTTGACACTAACTTTCTATGTGCTTCTACAACTTACACAAAATTACAAAATTGATAACCATTTACAAAAAATTATATATGTATATGTGTGAGTGCGTGCGTGCGTGTGTGTATGTGTGTGAAAGTAGTTATATGGTATAAGAGCATGGCAAATCTCCATCTTTTTTAAAAGAATCTCTTTAACATCTTTAAACAATAAAGTGCTACTACTATGCTAATTAGTAAGCGTGAAAAATGGTTACCATTGAGACATACAATATTGAACCATAAACTAGAATTGCCTCATCGATTCAAATTTGAGATAAGAAGAAATAACAATTTAACATTAACAAAAGGTAGTACTAACACTTTATTCACATTTCAATATAATAATGAATCGATATAATTACTTACCAAGAATACAGTTGCAAAATAATACACGTTATACTTTTCATTCTTGTGATCATTGCTCCCTCTTTTCTTATCTTTTTCAACTTTTTTGCTGCCACTACGCTTAAGGAATCATACTATACAAATCATGTAATTATGCCTAATAGTACTAATTGCACTTATCCAAGTCATCTACAAGACTAAGTACAAAATGTTGGATCTATATACTATTATCATGTGCCACCAAAACAAGATAAAAAGAAAATAAACTAGACACAATTTTACTGTATTTGCATCATCTTCGTCATTCAAATCTTTTGTATTAAGCCAGTCATCTAGCTCTTTACAGTTCAAAGACTTTTTATTTTTAAAATATTTATCCTATAGTCTATTTCTTAGTTTTCTTTTCAATTATCTAACTAAGGGATAATCTCTCATCTTCAGCTCTATAATAAAAAAGAATTCGAATAGAAGAATCTAATGCGTTTATTACATATCAAAACCACAATTTTTCATATAATGTTTTTGTATGATTTTGTCTTAACAATACCTCATACACCACTATACTTGAAAATGAAATATCGTGCACATCTAAAAAATGACCTAACATGTCGTCTTAAATAATTTTATTTGCATGAGCATCAATTTATGTTTTATGAGGTCTATGAACTACAACTTTGAATAAGAAGTCACTGATGCTCAATAGAACTCATTTTCAAAACTATAAATAATTTGGACACATTTTGTTTCCTAAAAAAAAAAAATTAATTAGAGGAAGATAACAAAATTAATAACGAATTAATAATACCATAAATAAATACACCATTTAATAACAATTAAAATTAAATAATATGAATTAATTAAATAAATATATACATAAATTTAATTTAAATTAAAAAATAATTAAATTATTATTTAATTAATAAGTATTGAAATAATTAATTAAATATATAGTTAATAAATAAATAATTACACAGATTAATTTGAATTAAATAATTATTTAATTAATGTGTATTTAAATAATAAATTAAATAACTATTTAATTAAATATTTAGTTAATAATTAAATAAATACAAAAATTAATTTAAATTAAATAGTTATTTAATTAACGTGTATTTAAATAAATAATTAAATAATAATTTAACTAAAAATTTAATTAACAGTTAATTAAATAAATAAATTCACAAATTAATAAGGAATTCACACTCGGCACCATCCAACGAAATTTTTGTCACTTGTTTTTTAATCATTTTTTGCCCCTTTTCGCCCATCTTAAGCTATTCTTTCTATTCCAAGCTCTCGATCTCTCACTCACTTGATACTATTTTGGATCTTCAGTAGCTTTTAGGAAGCTGTAAATGAAAAATATGAATAATTAATCAGAACCTTAATTGGATTAGAAAAACAGTTTTGGACTGTTAAAGTTCTGGGAAGCTGCCTTACAGACAGAGTGTCTGGTTTTTATGGACTGCTCCATGCTAGAAGAGCATTTGCTTCAAATGATTTTAATCATTGGCAAATTTGTTTTACAAAAAAATTAAAATATCTGCAATTTTTATTTTACAAAAAATAAAATGATTTGTAAATTATATTAACTCCAATGGCTTTAATAAGATGGTAAAGACTTTGTGGATTTGTAGAATCATAGCTTTTCATTAAAATACACTCTAATTTAAAATAAATAAGAGCGCTAATCTCATTAAAATATATAATATGAGATTTTATTGGATTAATTTATAAAGAATAATGTTGTAATTTTTAAATAATATTTTAAATTTTTTATTTTAATATAATAAATAATTTTAAAAATTATATTATTTTATTATTTAATAATTATTCGATTTATTACTTTAAAATAAAAGATTTAAGATACTTTTTAAGAAATGTAATATTATTTATTTTTTTAGTACTCTTTATCATTTTCATAATTAAAAATAATCTCATCCACCGAGATGTTTGATTCTTGCAAAACGACAATCCTGGCCATACGACCGTGCCTCTCTAGTGATCCACTTTTTGTTGTTAATAAAATAAATATATTTATATACTATTTTTGTTTCTAATATTTTTATTTCAATGAATTAGATCCAATGATACAATATTTTAACACAAATTTCTATATAATTTTTAAATCATTATATCTCAAGTATACTTTAATTATATGTATTAAATTTAATCTCAATTATAAGAAGTATGCGAATTTAATTATTAATAAATTGTGTATAAATGCCAACCAACTCTATGATTCATAATACTTTTATTATTATGGTGTTGATTTCAAGTCAAGTTGAAGTACATTTAATTATTGAAAGAATTATTTAATTTTCTTCTTAATTATTTTTATAACATTGAAATTTGATATATATATATAATAAACATTTTATTTTTAAGCCTTTATCATTTAACTTTGTTCAATGTAATCGCTAATTATTATATACTAAATATAAATTACATTAAATTTTTTCTTTTTTTATATATATAAATAAATAATTTAATAAATTACGTAATTCACCGTATAATGAGTAATATTATCACATATTACTATTTAATACATTCATAATTTTTTATAATTTATGTATATTTTATAATATGTTATAGAATATTGTCATGTATTTAAGAATTCATTATATGGTAAGTTGCGTAATTCATTAGATTAATTATATATATAATTATGATTCAAACTAATTTTATGTTTAATTTTTTAAAAAGAAATTCTTAATTCATTTAATTAATATAATTATTTCACTTTTATCAATTACCAAGTGAAAATTTAAATTAAGAAAGAATTTTAATCTTTAATATAATTTATTTTAATACATAACATTTCTATATGAATGAATGATACAATAAAAAAAATAAAAACATTGAGTGACATATTAGTAAAAATGAAAAATAAAAATATGTAAATATAGCATTATTAAACACAAACTAGAATAATAATAATAATAAAAAAAAATTGTGCATTTAATATAAAAATATCAGCTCGAATGCTCTTTATTTTATAACACAAAAATAATATAAAAGTATTGAACTCGAATCTTCTTTATTTATAATATAAAATAATATGAAAATATCGGGTTCAAATTCTCTTTATCTTACATTATAAAAAATAAAATTGTTTATTAAATAAATATTTTACTTTAAAAAAAAAGCCTCAGATTGCTAATATACGCTGGCCCATTAATTTGGGTTATTCTAAAAGACGCTGATCATGGGAATCTTGATTCTAATTTTGACCGATGGGATGAGATTTGGTTTCGCCCGTGACGTTTTGTCAGTTTGAGTGGGACCCATGGTATCTAGCACATGCCAGCCTGTGTCAATGCGTTATCTTATTCGTCGCCCCAACCGATTATATCTCAAAATACCACACTGTCCATTTCATCTTAAATAATACATCATGTAGTAAAAACTAAAATAAAATAATTAATTTTATTTGAAGTGATTTTCAGCTAAATATTGAGTTTTCTATCGAATATAAATTTATCCTCTAAAAATAATTATTTAAGATGTGATAAATTTGAGTTATTTAATGCTCTTCATTTGTTGTGATCAGCTCGAGCGTCATTTATAAATTGAGCGACTTTTTAAAAGTCTTGCACTTCATTCAAAATTTTAGTGAGAGAAAACTCTATTATTCAAAGATCACACACTCTAATCCACCATCTTTGATCTTTTTCTTTTTTTTTTTTCTTTAGTTTCGACTTTTATTTATACTTGGCATGCTCTAAAGTTCTTAATTGTGTATGTTCTCAAATTTGCATGTGAGTGACTTCACTACTTGGTTAAATCTATTGAATGCTAAATTTTAGTTTTTTTAAATGTTCAGTTGTGGTTCTTGAATGTTCAACTTACTATTTGCTTGGATTCATCTAGGTTATTTGGTCTTTTCTCTATTAAATTTACATTTAAAAAAAATATCTTTAGATAAAAGTGACTAAAGGTGGCAATTTCTCAATTTTGATTTGATTCAATCTAAAATTGAATCAAAATAGAGCCGATCAATTTTAAGAAACTGGAATCAATCGATCATATTTTTAGAACCGAACTGGTTTGATTTGATTTTAATTTTTAAGTTCGGTTAATGGGCTTGACTTATTTTTTGCTTTGACATATTTGGTTTTTTCAGTTTAGACTACTTGGGCTTAATACTTTTTTTAAAAAAAATTTAATTAAGCAAGATTTAATTTATAATTATTAATAATTTATATTTATATGATAAATCATATTATAATTCAATTGTGCAATATTCGATTGAATCAATTGAAATTACAAGGATTTAATTATGAAATACTCAATTAATTTATTATTATTCATGGGATAAATCAATTAATTTAATTGAATTAAATTAATTTATATTATGTCCAATATTCAATTAAATTTCAATTGTGGATGATTCAATTAAATTTTAATTATGCAAGATTCAATTTTAATTAATTTATATTCAAGGTATAAATCAAATAATTTAATTTAGTAAATATTTTATTTGTCACCCACCCAAATAAAAAATTCAGCAAAATCTCTCATAAAATACAAATATTCTCATATTTATAAAACCTACAAAACAATAAAATACTCCCAATTTCAATTTCAAAACCAACTTCATTATCCACAATCTAATTTTCGTAACATATTTTAATTAACAATAAGTATAAAACATAAAGAATAAATCCAATAAACCATTCTTTGCAAAATATTACAAAAATAAATTCAAAGTCTATCATCTCATCATCATTAGCTTTCTAAGTTCTAAGTCCACTCATAAACTTGTAAAATAATTGTGAAAAAAAATAATTCAAAAAAAGTTAAAATCTAAATAAATTATCATAAATAGAATTCAAATTAAGAAACACCAAATTTTAATATTTTTCACCTTACCATAGGCCATAAATATTACACAATGCTCTTCAAGCTTTAATCTTTATGTTTAACTTGTATGGTCTAGTAATGATTTACGATACTCTATATATTAATTTTAGATAAAGTAATTCATTAAAATATTGAACGCAGTATACAAAGTACATTTAAAATAATAAAATATAAATGCATAAATTTAATCACTTATTACCTACTTCAAGTCTTTTATAGTATTTTGCTTTAAGTATAATTGTTTCAATCTTTTTTTGGCTTTTATCAACTATAAGTGATGATCGTATTTAATTTTGTGTGCATATCAAAGTCTCAATTATGGTAAGAGTCAATGAACTCTTAAATGTATCTAGCATATGTCCTCTGGTACTAAACACGAACTCAGATACCATAGTAAAGACCTGTATTGCAAATACATATTGAGCTATATGTGCTAAAATTGGATACTTAAATGCATTCAATTTTTACCAAAGTAAGATACTAAATTGATGGTTGTAAGCACTCTCACACTCGTTCATCAAATATCTATTGACCTCACTTGTAACTTCTATCTCAATTTCATAACTAAAAAAGTATGTATCTTATTTAAGGGTCAACTCGTGGAATGCCTTACCATATCAAACAAAGAGAATGACCTACTCCCACTTGATTGTTGAGAAGTCATATTGCTAGTGACACTAATATTGTTACTTTCTTCGTTAACTGGTTTTTTATACAACCTATTATACTCCTCATACAGTTTACATAACAAATATTTAGTGACTTTTTTTTATTTCATCCACTATTACACTATCCTCGTTGAACAACATTCCAAAACATAAGCCCATAAATTTTTTTTTTCATCATGGGCTAAGTATAGTAACCGCAATCAATAACTTGTTTATCTTCTCAGTGGATTCTCAATATTTATCATATTTAAACTTTATATTCCAAGCCATTCTATCCAAGAAAAGATTATAATTGCAAATTAAAGTAGCCAAAGTGGAATGGACTTTACAAATCTTATTAAAAGCAATATTTGATATCATACTTAGAGACAAAACAAATTTATTAGTTACATCATAAAGTCTCTAAGAATGTAATAAATATCTTTGCATTTTCCCAATCATCATTGAATGGTGGCTCTAACTTCCTCTTTCCATTTGTCTCTTCTGAAAAATATGCACTATAAAGACCATCTTCATTAGACATATGGTCAAATGCTTTTTGAAACTTCAAACCAGTTACCAACATCAAATAGTTGGAATTCTTCCTCTTTGGAACATCTAAGATCATGTTGCCTTTATACTCGATATTTTTCTATGAGACACATCCAACAAAATGGAATCACCCCTTTGATGACCTTAATAGAGCTACCACCCAATGTAGACACTCATAACGCCCAACCTATGGACTCGGCCTGGAATTCCCCATCACTTACTTCACTTGCACTTCAAGTAAGCATACTTAATTGACTTCCTTAAGTCTTGACTCCCTTTTAGCCTAGATGAGGTCTTCCCCAGTTGAAAATTGATGCTTTAACTCCCTTTTTAAGAGACTGTAATCGGGAACCAAAGACCTCACATACTTCACAGCATTTTGAATAATGATTATACTTTCATTTAAGTCTTTTAGCCTGTTATTCATAATCAAATTCAAAATATAAGCACAACAATACACATATAAGAACTCACCATCTAATACTAAGGTATCTCCCTTCCAACTCCCCATCTTCCTCTTCATATACCTAATAACAACTTTGTTTGCACTAGTATTGTCAACTATAATAGTGAACAATCCCTCAATCAAGCAAATATGACTTTAAAATCTTTCTAATTATTTCCTCTTTATGATTAGTGATAAGGGCAAATTTTTCATATATTTTTTCATATTTTTATTTTGATATTTTATGAGAATAGATGGCTATTTATGTGCTTTATTGTTATTTATAGGGACTTGAACGAAAATAAAAACTTTTCAAAGTATGTTCCAGCGCCCCAGCGCTAAAACAGTGATTGAAATAAGAAAAATGACCTATTTAAGTCGCATCTGGCACCCCAGCGCCAAATAGTCACCGCACTAGCGATAGGCTAGAGCCCCAGCACTAACATCCCACTGCTCCAGCGGTGAAGCCTTTTTCATGTGTCACCCCAGCGACAACTGCATAATGCCCCAGCGGTAGCGCGAGTTCTAGTCCGACGAGAATTGAGATTTTCAAGCTCATATCAATCCCTATAAAAAGCCACTTGTTCTCAGCCTTTGAGAATGAACCTAAAACACCCAAGACACATTCAAGAACACCAAGAATATAAAGCACGAGTCTTAGAGAGTAATAGAAGTTTAATTGAAGCAACTTTAGAGAGATTTAAGACGTTTTTCAGCATCAAAAGTATCTTAGGCAGCATAATCAAGAGCAATTTGACATCTATATCGGTTTGCTATTAATTATATCATGATTGATTATTATTTTTACGGTTGTTCTCTTATAGCCATTAACTAAATTTATTTTCTAGGGTTAATACTCGAACTCAATATGTGTGTTTAATTGCCACATCTTTTGAATATTTAATAAACTTAGTTCTTTGATATTCAAATTACTTGATCTTAATGCTTCAATATGTCTGGCTAATATATGGTGAAGGAGTTGGTAATATTGTTGATAAACTCGGAAGATGAATCATAATATTTAGACCTAGGTAATTTGATGCATAATTGTAGAGTAACATTCAATGTTGCATATGCAAGTTTCAATTTATGATAGGAATATACCTAATTGGCATGTATGATTAATAAGACATAATCTTAATGAATCTTAATTTATTACAAGTACCATAGAAATATAGGTATTTGGTAAATTAAGGTATACTTGCATGACCTTGGAATAGGCTTGTGAATACATTAGTGTCTTGATCAATAACAAAGACTAAGGGAGTTAAATATTAGAGGATTAATCATGAGAAAGCATATTGAGGGATAGTATTAATCCTAGGTTTTCTCTACATTACTATCACCTAATTTTCTTAGCATTGTGTTTTACTTTTATATTTTCTACATTCATTCTTAGATTTTTATTTTTCTGAATAATTATTAGGAAGACATAATTTTAGTAATTGGTTAAAAAGAAGAAATTATCCTTGTGGGTTCGACATCTAACTATTTAGTCCCTTTATTACTTGCATACAATAGTGTATACTTGCACTTAATTTTAAGATATAGAATTATCACATCAATTAGGCACTAGACTGAAACCCAGAATCCTTCTATACAAATACCAACCACTATCTATAAAATGACCAATGACAATCATATAACTGGTGTTCTGAATAGAAGTCCAAATGTCAGTAGTAGAAAAAATTATTTGACTTATCCCACTAAATATACTAGTCAACATTGCTTTTTTTATTTATTAAAATACAACTATAAAACATCCATAGTAATCATTCTACATAAGGAGACTTCAATGACATACTACAAAAATGACAAAACCCCTTATTCTATATAAATTGAAAAGAAAACTCATCTAATGATCATTTTTACAATTAACATTCTACAAGTCTCTTAATCAAAACCCTTTCTCATTATAAGATTAGCATCTCCCCCGTTGACTTGACCACCTTTTCTAACCACAATGTTTTGTTTTTCATCTTCAACTATTTTGGCATTCAAGTACTTATCATACTTCTTCATGTATGCATTCATACTACTTGTCCTATTATTTATGAAATTACATTGACACACCTTCCCACATTACTTGCACTCTACCTAATTTTAATTATTAGCACATTTAACAAACATCATCCAAACCTTGGATCTTTGCCTTGATGTTTTTGTTGTTGTTGATGATGAAGTTTTGGCACTTTTAGGAACTTTCGAATATAGCATCATACTTTGTGCATTTCCTTGCCCTTTTCTTTTATTGGATAAAATTGTAACACTTTTCACTTCTTGACTACCAATCATGGAGATACGTGGTGGTGATTATGATTCAAACTCATTAGGTTTACGTGAGCTCATCGAACTTGAATCTTCACTCATTTAAGAAAAAATATAAACACTTTAATTATTCATAATTCCACACTTAGTAACAGCATCATTGAAGAAAAATAACCAAATAATATTCATTTTCATTCAATTTGAGAATAAAAGGAATGAACAATGATAGAGTTGTAATTGACATGTAAAAATTAAAATATATTAAATAATACTATAATGGGTTTATTTCAAAGTTTAAAGAAAAAATAATTATCTCTTCATTGTTTTTAGTTCTTAAGAATTGATTTCTACTTTATTTTAGTAAGTGTAAGTCAATCTTTTGACTTTTTATATTTCATTCATTTCCAAAGATTTTACCGATTGAAAATGACCATAAATGAGAAAAGTCAAGCAATTAGCAATTAAAAACACTGATGGTGAGTGAGTGGACAAAACACTTTTTTTAATACTTTGGTGGCTGGAGAATTGATGGTAGTGGTTTCACGATGAAAGAGAGATGAGAAAATTTAACCCTTAAAATGAGAGAGTGAGAGTCTAAGAGAGGTCTTCTATGAGTTAAATTACCCTATAATACCCATTTAAAATAATTGATAAGGCCCTCGTAGAGCTTACAGTCAAATATAACATTTCGACCAAGGTCACTATGAGAGTCATTGAGCTAGACACGTTTGCTAGCGAGTTTAAATTAATACTTAGGCTAAAAATAAAACCTTATTTTATTTGGATGTTGTACAATCTACACTTATCCCTCTTGTCAACTAAACCTAAATTTTTGGAGAGCTCGACCTTCAATGGTTAGAGGGTAAGCTCTCCAAGCAATTAGTGGAGGAGTGAGTTATTAAGGTTGTCATCCTTGATGCGAGGAAAAGCGTCCCTCAAGTAACTCTGGAGGGCCTATAGATTCTTGTTAATCATTTCTCCTTGATCCCTCCATTATAATATTGAGCATGTCTACTGCAACCCTCTTACTGAAGTAAATGAAGTCTACCAAGCTAATCAAAAAGAGGTGAGGAATGAAGAGCCCCTACTTCAACTTGCTCTACAATAATGAAAACCCCTACTCCTTTTGTATATTACTTTGTACTTTTCTCTTTCTATCTCTCACTCATATATGTGTATATATATATATACACCCCATTTTATTTAATGAAATATACTAAGGCTTATTGCCTTTTTAATCTTTATTATCTTATTTATTTTTTGATTACTTAGCACTGTCATTGGTTAAGGACCCTTTCAAAGGCCCTTAATAATTATAATAAATCATTAAACTAAATGCATTTGAGTAGTATGCACTGGCAATAATAAACATTACGAACCAAAATAAAAATTTGGCCAAGTGTTCAAACAATAACAATATCTCAACCTTAGAGGGTAGGAACTCAACCAAAGTAATTGAACATTACCATTAAAAGTGTCCATGGCTCATTTAGATTTAGGATAACTAAATTTTGGTCAAGGGTTAGAAATATTTCTATAGCCCAACCTCATTGGAGGAAAGGACTAACTTAACTAATTGACAACCTATATAAAAGAAAGTCTCGACTTATAGATTCTACTCCTTAAGTGCAGTAAAAGCCTTGAAAATTTTGCCTAAGTAAATGAACTTTTCTTACCCTATGAACTCGAAGCTAACACTTTTTAATATGAAGAGGAATACGTTTCTTCGAGGTCCAAGAAGATCTTGAAAGATTTAAAACCCAAAGAGCATTCATATAACTCTAAACCAAAATTTTTAAGTATAGAATTATTTCACCTTATGAGCTTAAAAGCTTGGGTGGTCAGCAAGCATTTTTTATTGATTACTATACCCACATCCTTAAGGACGAGTCATATGTTTTTTTAAAAAGATTGTTGCCTAATTTTGCTGTTGATCACTTGATTTTTTATAAGTTCCAATGAGGGAACATTGTTTATTCTTAGGGGTTATCAAGTATTAAATCATTAGGTTGTCTCATTAGAATGAGCTCTAATTTTTCAAAGTGATCTCATTTTCATAGCTGAGCATTAATTACATTGAGAGGAATTTTCAAAATTTTAAACGAGTTTACTGAATTTAGGAAAGGGACTTCAAAGCACTCTTTAAGAATCCAATTTTATAAATCCAGATAAACAACCTCACAACATTGCTTGAAGGCTTTTCATTATAACTTTTAAAGACATACAAGATATTCAATGAAATAAATTTGAAGTATGACATCTTAGGAATAATAATACTTTAAGAGCTCGATATTCCAAGATTTTCTAACTACTCGACCATCTGCATATCCTAATTCATACATCATAGGCTTGATTCTTTTAAGAACCTTGTAAGGGCCTTCCCAGTTAGGTCCGAGGACTATTTCAGTAGGATTCTTAGTGTTCAACAACACTTTTCTTAACACGAGGTCACTTTTAGTCCCAAGTACCTAAAATACAAATGATAATGTCTTTAATGATAAAGAAAGACATTCATTAGAGTATACAACGTCAAGGTGTACCTAAGTTGACGAGCATTCAACTTGTCCTCATGCATATCTCCATTCTCTATGTATCTTTTAATAGGGTCCATCCAACTTGGGTGGGGGAACCTAAAGGATTTCTTCCACTGTTTCTTTGATCTAGGCTCTAAGATGAGCTTTAATGGCACTAATCAAGGCATCTTGACATCTTCAATTGAGGCTAATCATGCTAGCACATTTGCCTTGCAATTTTCACTCTAAGGGAACTGTTGGATCTTGACCTCTTCAAACTATACGATCTTCTTTTTTGCCTTACAAAGGTAGGCTGTCATATTCTCTAGAGATGGCAATGCGGCAGAGCAAGAGTGAGGAGGCCTTTCTCGTATCCCTCTCTATTTTTTATTTTAATCGTAGTTCTTCATCCATTTCTTAAAAATTTAATGGAACGGGGATAATAAATCTTTATGCGGGAAATGCCTTTCCTATACCCATCCCCATCCTCATTCGCATCCCCACCCCCACCACATTTTTCCATTTTCTATTTATTAATATTAAATATTAACTTGTATTCAAAAATTTTAATAATATAAAATTTTCATCTTTATTATGATTAAGAAAAATGTATCAAAGTAGCAAATTAGAATAATATAGCAGTATCTTTAAATAATGTGAATAGAAGTAAACAATTTTTTAAGTAAATAAAAAATAAAACAAAAAAATAGAAAAAAAAAAGAATTTAAATAATGTTCTAGTGCTTAACATTATTGATTTTCTATTAATTGCTTCATACTTTCATTGAAATCAATGGTTGCCTAACTAAAAAACAAAAGTCTTTTTGTTATTTATAATAAAAAGTAAATATTTGGGGATTTTTATTATAGAATTTTATTTTAATTAATAAAAGTATATTATTGAAGGATGTTCTAGTTAAATATAAATTATAAAATAATAAATTATTTAATATAAATATATACTAAATTTATATTTAATATATTCATAGAAAATAGGGCGGGAAGTTTTAATTATATCCCCACCCTATTAATTTAGGGAATAATTGTTCTTTATGTCCCATCTTATTTTTATAAAAATTATTCCATCCATGCCTTATTTAGGGTAGGGTCTGTGAATTCCTATCCCTACAGGATATTTTGTCATCCCTAATTGGGAATCACTTTTAATGAATACTCTTTTTGTAAAGAGATATTAACAACTCTTAAGTCTGGCAAAAATGACTTTATACTCTGTCTCGTTGCTAGAAGCACGGAAACTGAGTCTGATAAAATGTTAAGTTTGTCCCCACTGGGATGATAAAGATGATCTACATCCTTAGAAGTTGAATGCTTTATCTATAAAGCATTTGGAGTTCTCTGTCATTTGGTTGCCCTAGGGGTCCTCAGTGTGTGCTTCATGTTACAATGTTATATCTCTATGCATGCAATCGGCAACAAAATCCACTAAGGCTTGTTATGTGATAGTTGTCCTCTGCTTGTATAATACGTTAAACTCGTAAAGCTTGGCTACCTATATGATTAAGTGTCTTAAGAGATCAAGTTTGTGTAAAATCTACCTAGGTGATTGGTTAGTTAGAACCACCATTGTGTGGGTTTAGAAGTAAGGCCTTAATTTTCTTCCTTACATAACTAGCGTAAGAGTTATTTTCTTTACTAGGGCATATTGGCTCTCGAGTTTGGTAAAAGCTTTACTAGTAAAGTAATTGATCTGTAAGCTGTCACTTCCTCTATTACCAAAATCAAGCTTAGATGCCCAGATATATAAACAATAGGTCTCTCAGTCATCAGCACAACAAGGTTGATGGGTTGAGCCAAATAGGCCTCGACTTTTTGGAAAGTTTCATCACATCAGGGGTTCACCTTGTCTTCTCTTGCCTCTTAATCACATAAAACAACTTAAAGCACTTGTTAGTGGCTTTAAAGATAAACCTACTGAGGGGAGGCAACTTTACCTATCAGCCTTTGGATCTTTTTAATTGATGTTAATGACTTTATCTCAATGATAGCTCTAACCTTATTTAAGTTGGCCTTGATGCCCCCCTGATTCACTATGAATCCCATCCTAACTTGACCTCAAATGCACACTTCTCAAGATTCAGCTTCATGTTATATTCCCCTCAAGATCTTAAGTGTCTTTATGAGGTTTCCAATGTGATCCTAAAAAACTATTAACTTAGTTATCATGTCATCCACATTGACCTCCATGCTCTTCCCAATTAATGACTTGAGCAATCAATTGATAAGATTTTATTAGGTAGCCCTATGATTCTTCAATCCAAATGACATGACTATGTAATAGTACTTTCTCTGATAAGTGATGAATGATGTCTTCTTTTGGTTTGGGGGTGGTGGTGGAGGGGAAGAGGGAAATTCGGTTTTAATTATATTTAAAGAACACGTCGATGAAGCTAAAAAGAGTGTGCACGACTATAAAGTCAACTAGCTAATCTATCTTCAACATAGAGAAGTTATCCTCTGGGTAAGCCTTATTCAAGTTAATTAAGTCTACATATTGTTAGGGTTGGTGCTTATATGCCATCTCTAAATGTACATATACTTATGTATTTATACAAGTGTATATTCACATTAAATTGCTAATGCCTATTTAAATTATACTATGCAATGTAAATTACAGACATTGTATAATTTGAAAGAGTTCAGATCTGATTTAAAGCAGTTTAGATAAGGGCCCATAGTTGTCCACGCTGAGAGATATAAATGCTAAATGTTAGCACAACTAATTGTTAGCTAGTTATAATCCTCAGTGAAGATTTATGAGTTAGAGCCTTATCTGTAATGGGATATAGATCTAGGAATATACTAGTAACTGCAGTTGCAGGAGTTGGAATCAAGTGCAAGGAAATGTCAGTTGCGTAAGTATGTTCTAAAATATTGTCCCTGATTTATTTTTATCGATGAAGGTCTGTCAGTGGATATCTATATATATATATATATATTAACATATGTTACATCTATAGGGTATAGATAGTCATTTCTAGCCGACTGTGAGCTTGGAGCTCGCATTGACATATAGGTATTCAGTTAGGACTGAATATAGGACAAACTCACAAGGACCTCCGATAGACACCCTTTGTAAGTCATCAACAGAGGGTCCTCTCAAGTTGAGCAGTATACGTGGTCCTTTGACCTGAGTGCCACAGTAGACTTATAAGCAATCTACCATACTTTGGTTCCACGCATGTCATAGACCTTTTATAGTGTGACTACTGGATGTCACTGGGTATGGTCCGATGCTTATGGAGTCTAGTGTGTACAGATATGGAATTCGTCAACTCGCATAAGGAGTTAAATATCCAAATGATTCAAGATTGTATCTCAAAAAGTCTTATAGCCACAAGCATTAATCTCAGAAAAAAAAGTTTCTACTAGGGTGTAACAATGTGGTAAATGAGTTTGCACATATTATTTAGTGAGATACAAGTCTAGGGATATGATATGGATAAGCACATAGGAATTTGACGGTGATAATCTATATCCCTGCATATTTAGGATATTATGACAGAAGGACTATATGTATGCATTGTGACCTCAGCTGGGATGGTAGACGTGCTGATTTTTATATTTATGACGTGTGCGTAGGATAATATTCACGGACTCGTGGAATAGGTTCATTTGACGAATCGAGCGTTGACCTAAGAAGTTCCGCGATATGGAGTGTACTTATTATGCACTATGGTAGCGTACTAAATTAAATTGTTTAATCTAGTGATATCCAGTACTACCATGGGAATACGTGCGTATCTGTATTTAATCGTTAAATACAACAATTAATCAATAATTATTATTTGCTAATTGTATAATGACACGTAGTGCACTGTGGTCCTTCAGTTGAGTTTATCCAAGTGCAAAATTTGGTGAAACCCACTAAGGAGTAGACTTGGTAACTATTTATGAGGAGTAAAATGATCATTTTATACAATGATTATTTAATTATTAAATAATCATCAATATCTCATTATATATATTATTATATTATATAATATTATTATATTATATGATGAAATATAGTTGTCATCCATATATTTATTTTATATTATTATTTTATATAATAATATTATTTATTTAATAGGCGGCTTTATTTTAATATTATAATATATTATATTATTATTTTATTACAAATGAGATATATATATATTTTTGTGTGTGAAGTGAATTCGGTGATGAGGGGAGGCAAAAATGAAATGGTTTCCTTTTTTTTCTCTTCTTGTGTGAGAGAAGGGAAAATGAAATTTTTGTTTCATTTTTCCATTCTTTGTGTTGTTAATGAAATTGTTTAAAAGAGTGTTGGCTAAAAATTAAGCAAAGTAATTTTGGATTTGATCCAAATTTTGAGTTAATTTCAAGTGTTGAGATTAATTATTATGCTAAATTTTATTGGCCTCTAATTACAACAACACAGAAATTTATTTTATTAATTAAAGAGTTGATCAAATGAAAAATAAATTCAAAGAGTTTAAATGTTAAACGCAGTGCTAGATTAGGAGTTGTTGTTCTAGCTTACCAAGCCCATCGAGTTGGTAACTAGAACTGCCAACGAGTTAGTCTCCAAGCAGACTCCCAGGAAACATGTGTATAACATTACACGTTATGATAATTTCTCAACCCTTTAAATATATTAATATGATTAATATATTATTTATTATGTTTGTTGGATAATTTTATTATTCCACGGCGTGAAATATGTATGAGATATATATTTTATGTAATAAATACTATTTCCCCTACAAAATAGGCATCAGAGCCATATTTGAGATATTGGGTATTGTTTGAGTTAACGGAGGAAAAAGGCCTAGTGTAAATGGTGCGTTTTAAGTGTTGAAACGGGTATGTCAAAGGGGGTACACTGGGCGTTGCAGCGCTGGAGGTTTGACCTCCCAGCGCCACAACACTAAGAGTTCTTTCTCCTAGCAGTGTAGCGCTGACCAGCCCAGGCCGTGGCACTATGGGTTTTGAAATTTGCCCCACAGCGGTGATGGATGGGTGCCGCAGTGTTGGAGGTTCGACCTCCCAGCACTATAGCCCTGATACTGTTCACTTAAATAGTAACAAATGAATAGTATTTATACTGTTCATAGCTATAATATTTTGAACAGTATTTCAAAATTAATTTAGCATGTATAGGTTTATGAGATATAGTGATAAAATTTATCAGTCTATATTATAAATTGGGGTTTATGAGATGCAGTGATAAGAATTATAGGTTTGCATTATAAATCAAATTATTTTTTGTGTTGGAAACCACAATTAGAGCCCTACTGGTAGGGGTTAGTTGTGTTTGCATAGAAAGATTAATTAATTGAGAATTACTATCCCATGAGATGAGGACTTTGAATAATATGACAAAAAATCTCTCTTAATCAGATTGAATAATATTATATTATGAGATAATATTTTTTTATGATCCGTCTTGTCAATACGGTGTTAGACGAGTTACATCAGCCTTTTTTCAATATTGCTATAGCGTGAGGGACTTGGTCGGTTGGTCTTGGACTATACCGGTTAAATATGAGATGAGGCAAATATATGCAAACTTATTGCATAATATTGCTACAACGTGAGGGTAGTATCAGCAACATATATTTGATAATTGACAAGTTAATCTGGAATACACTTATCTAATATTGTTATAGCACGAGGATAAGGTGTATTCAGGATCAAATGGTAAGAGTTGCATGAGATACAATTGACAAGTGTTGTCTACCTATTGAGTTTACAAAGGCCAATATTACTACAGCGTGAGGCTCAAGAAAATTTCAATGCTATCTACTTTCCGCTGTATAGTTTAAAAGAGTTTAAGCTATCGTCTTTCCGTTCGAGAGATTACTGGGATTATGTCAAATAATAGGAGGGCATTTTAAATTGAAAATGTATAATTGTTATACCCATGATTTAAAATATTTTATTAGCGATTTAATGACTATTCCACTCACATCTCCCATTATTTTTACTTGTTAAGTCTAATGGTCACTATGAACTAGTTGATGTGCATAATTGATGCAGTCCAACTCAAGAGTACTAAAAATTACTCCTGATTGATATATGAATTTTAAAAATATTCTAGGTTAAAAAAAATCTTGGATTTTTTGTTGATCAGAATTTACTGTAAGGTATTTTGGATAACACTTTACTAGAGGATATGAATAGAGGGAGCGTGACCCTCTTTGTTCAGAGTGATTCATCTTTTTCTCCAAGTTTATTTGGTAAGACTAGGTATGTGAGGAGAAGAAGATGTAAATCCTTAGAGGCAATATTTATCCAAAGATCAATAAGAGAGCAATGTAGATGGAAAGTGTAACACTGCTTTAAGATTAGGTATTAGAAATCCATTTATCCTAGAAGCCTTATAATTGTCAGGAAGACTCCTACAGGTTTATGTTTCACAAACATAGACATTTCTATGGTATATGACACCAGTTCAAGCTGGGTATGAGATATCGTACGTCTCTTTCATATCTACAATATGTTACAATGATTTAAAGAGACTAGAACGCAACAGCTTGTAGAAGTAATGTTAAAAGAAAAAAATGATGATTTCTTAGAGGTTCAATTTGTTGGACAACTTAACTTACTTCTTACACAATAGAATGGTTGTATTGCATAATTGGTATAATATCCTAAACATCATCTAACAAATTATGTCCATTTCTGTATTTGACAATGAAGGATATCATATGAATCTTAGGAATAGTTTCTTATGTTCATGTGATGCGAATGATGTTTTATTAGTTGAATGTCAGTTAATAAATGGATATGATATACAATTAAAAATGTCTGCAGATCAGAATCCTTAAATTATACAGAACTATGACATGTGAGAATAGGTTATATAGGCATAAGACACCTAACGCTTCTAGTTAATGATGGTTGGATACCTAATCTGACTATAAAGACTTAACCAGTTTATAAATAATGTATTCACAGAGATGACCAAATATACCAGAATGTACATCACATCATTTCAATTAGATTGAGGTAGTGAGTACATTAATAACATATTTTTCATTTGTTTAAAGGAGAATGAGATTCTCACTCACTATAGTCCTCCGGGTACTCCACAACACAACGATGTTTCAGAGATGAGGAATTGAACTTTATTAGATATAGTTCGATCAATGATGAGTGTTACCGATCTATATCTATTAGAATATGCTCCAAATACAGCTATTTATAAAGCAGAGTTCTATATGAAGATGTTTCTTCTATTCTATATGAGATACAGAGAGAAAGGAAGCCGAATCTTAAATATGTTAAGACTTGAGGTTATCCTACTTACGTAAGAGTTACACAGCAGGATATCTTATTTTGTAAAAGTTACTTATTAGGATAAAACAAAACCCAAGAGGCACAAGTATAAGTTCATTGTTTATTATATGAATACAATAGGATACTAGTTCTATGATTCAGAAAAGCAAAGTGTGTTCGTTTCTCAGTATACCACTATTCTAGAGGAAGAGTTTCTCATTGATGGTGAGAATCATAGAAAGATTAAACTTTATGAAGTCAATCTAGAAATCAATGAACCAAGGATGGGAGCTCAAACTTAATTAAGTAGTGGCCTTTTAGTACGCTCTTCTAGTGGGTCGAAAAAGATGTCTAGGTCACCGATTAAGTATGTTTGATGCCTATTAGGGAACTTGGATTTTTTTCTATAGAAGAAAATAATTCTTTGACCTATGTGGAGACGATGTTAGATATCGATTCAGAAACAACAAGAATCCATACAAATAAAAATTTATTCTATGCATCAGAATGAAGTCTGGGACTTGGTTAAGCTACCCATGAAATTATTCCCATTGGTTGTAAAAAGACTTACAAAATATAGTGGGAGCCAGATGGAAGGTAAATACCTTCTTGGTCCTATATTGGTTATAGAAAGGTAATCCTCAGTGATCTGGGATTGACTAAGAGAAATCCTTTGGACCAGTAATAATGCTAATGTCGATTAAAATTTTATTGGCTCTTGTAGCATATTATGATCTTGAGGTTTGGCAGATTGATGTAAAGACGGCATTTCTAAATGGATGCACATGAGGATGTGATGATGATAATCTATATCCTCACATATCTATGATATCATGACAGAAGGACTATACGTATGCATTGTAACCTCAACTTGGATAGTCGACGTGCTGATTTGTATATCCGTGATATGTCCATGAGATAATGTTCATGCACTTATAGAATAGTTCCATTTGACGAAGCATGTGTGGACCTAGGGAGTTCCGCAATATAGAGTGTACTCGTTGTGCATTAAGGCACCGTACCAGATTAAATTGTTTAATCAAGTAATATCTAGCATTACTGCGAGAATGCATGCGCGTCTGTATTTAAGCGTTAAATACAGCAATTAGTCAATAATTATTATTTGCTAATTATATAATGACACGTGGCACATTGTGGTCTCTCGGTTGAGTTTACCCATATAATTTAGTTAGATCCGCTAAGGGGTAAACTTGATAACTATTCATAGAGGTAAAATAATCATTTTAAACATTAATTATTTAATTATTAAATAATTATAAATAATTTATTATATTATATTATTATAATTATTATAGTATATATTATTTAATTATATAATATGATGGAATATAGTTGTCATCCATATATTTATTTTATATTATTATTTTATATAATAATATTATTTATTTAATGCGTGGCTTTGTTTTAATATTATAATATATTATATTATTATTTTATTACAAATGAGATATATATTGTTTTTTGTGTGTAAAGTGAATTCAGTGTGGGGAAGCAAAAATGAATTAGTTTCATTGTTTTCTTCTTGTGCTGAGAGAAGGGAAAATGAAATTTTGTTTCATTCTTTTTGTGTTGTTGATGAAATTGTTTAAAAGAGTGTTGGCTAAAAATTAAGCAAAGCAATTTTGGATTTGATCCAAATTTTAAGTTAATTTCAAATGTTGAGATTAATTCTTATGCTAGATTTTATAGGCCACTAATTACAACAATACAAAATTTTATTTTATTGATCAAAGATTTGATCAAAGGAAAAATAAATTTAAAGGGTTTAAGAGTTAAATCCAGTATTGGATTAAGAGCTGTTGTTCTAGCTTACCAAGCCCATCGAGTTGGTAACTAGAGTTGCTAACGAGTTGGTCTCTATGCGAACTCCTAGGATACACATGTATAACGTTACACGTTATGGTGATTTTCTCAACCCTTCAAATATATTAATATGATTAATATAGTATTTATTGTGTTTATTATATGACTTTATTATTCAGCAGTGTTAAATATGTATGAGATATGTATTTTATGTAATAAACACCATTGTACATGCATACACCTACATATATTAAATCCCCTACACACATATCCTCCACTTCCTATTGGCCTTCTTTACCATGACCATATTGGTGAGCCACTCAAGATAATGGATTTCCTGGATAAATCCTACCATTGGTAGCTTCACGACCTTGGTGGCCACGACCTCATTCTTCTCTTGGTTGAAGAACTACCTCTTCTACTTTATAGGCTTGAAAGTTAAGATGATTGCTAAACCTGTGGGAGATTAGCAAAGGGTTAATGTCTGGCATGTCCTTATGTAACCAGCCAAAACTATTAGAGAACCCTCTAAATAGAAAACTCAAGTTTTTCTTAATTTTCAGCCCTAAATTTGAATCGATCTTTTTCACCTTCTCAAGGGATCCATATTTTAGCTAGATGTTGGTTAGCTCTTTTTTCGATTCGTAGGACTTTAACTTCTCTTTTTTCCTTGGGTCTAGGGGTTAATTAGGTTTCATATTTTCATCTTTCAAACTTAATATTTGTTTATTTAAATTAAGATTATTTGGCTTTTTTTTAATGTATTTTATTGTAATTTTATAAGTTTTAAGTTAATAGAGCAAACGGGATGAAAATCCAAAGAAAATAAGACAAAAATATTAAATTTGCTATAGTATCCTACTACAGTAATTGCTACAGTACTATTACAATGCTGAGCTACAGTATTTTGCTATAGCCCCCAAAATCTAGCACCACAACATTATGCAAATAGTAAAGCATGAACAGTACGTGAACAATAAGTTATAAACAATAATTCATGAATCGTAATCATAATTTAACTTATATATGATATTTTACCCTGAATTAAAGACATAAATCTATAAATAGAAGACCAAAAAGTATAATTCAAAGAATCAAGATGAGAGAGAAGAAGAGATAGAAAGAACAATTTTTAAAGAATCAAGAAGACTAAAAGATTAAAGGTTGTAGAAAAATTAGATTTATCTCTTCAACTCTTTATCTTTCTAGATTTTTAATGATTTTCATGATGTTATTCTTAATAAGCTCTAGAACTCTTTATTTTACTATGCCTTAAGTTTTTATTTCTATGGTTAAACTTTTAAACCTAATATGTATTTGAATTTTATTAACTTTCTTAGTTTGTAAACTTAATATATACAATTGATTCATTTCATCTTGAGTTTATTACTTTCATTATATCTGGCCAATATTTTGAATGATTGAGGAACTATAATGAACTTGATAAAGGAATTTCTGTGTTTAGCTTATGATAGTTTGATGCATGATCATAATGTAACAATTATGAGTCTTATGTAGTTTAAAAATATACTAGATGGCTTATATGATTTGATTTAGACCTGCTATTAATGAATTACATTCTATTTGGATTACCATAGACATATAAGTAATTGTTATAATGTGTATTATAGTCACTTGACCATCGATAGAGGCTTGTGATAAGATTAGAGTCTAAACTAATCAATTCGTATTAAGAAATTAATTAAGAGATTAATAAGTTTAATGAAATATTTGGGGATAAGTTAAAATCCTAGATTGCTTTTAATTTGTGAATATAACCTTTTGCTTACCTTTAATTTAATTTAGGTTTAATTTGATAGATTTAGGTTAATTAGTTAAGATTCATATTTTGATTTTTCTATATAAAAGTAAAAGAATGATTAATTTCACTAGTAGATTAGAAATAGATTAATAGTCCCCGTGGGAATAATAACTTGCACTTAAATCCTATATCACTGGATACGATAGTGTGCACTAGCGCATAGCTATTATTGCATATATTAAGTTTTTGGCGTCGTTGCTGGAGATTACTCTATCTATTCTTAGATCAATACTAATACCAAACTACTTGCTTTTAATTCATATTTTTTTTAATTCTATTTTATTTTATTTTCTTCTTTTTACTTTGATTTTATTTTTATTTTCATTTGACAGTTCATGCTGTTGGTGTAGATTAAAACTGGGTGTATACATGTGGTATTTGTGTCTATTATACATATATATACATCACATACAACATATACACAGTCTATGCATCTCATACGTAAACATACACAACGGAAGCTGAAAATCTAATTTTTTAAATAACAAACATAATAAATTTTGCATTTCATTATATTAATGAAATTAAACAGATATTAATCGCCTTAACACCAAAATTGAGAATAATCACCTTATAAGCTTTTAGAATAATATAAGCTGAAGTACTGCCTGAAATGAACTTGTTAGCAATTCTAGGACTCAACAGGGTGACCTTAAGTCATTATAATAACAATTTTCTAGCATCAATTTAACTCTTAAACTCTGAGATTAACTCTTACTCTCTATGGTCTAACACTTAAATTATTTATCAATCCATGAATTTAATTCTTATTTTCCAACAATTGAATAATAAAAGGTTGAAATTAACTTTAACGGTGGCTTTATTTTAAAGAAGATGATGAATAGTAATTTAACACTTAAACCGTAAAACAAAAACTTCACCATTCTTTCCATCTCATAACCGGCCACCAGACTTTCAAATTCATCAAATGAATTCATTAGCATTATTTGCTTCAATAGTGGTTAATTATTAAAAGAAGAGATGATTAATAAAAGACCAACTTTTGATCTTTTTGTTTCACTCTCTCACTTGTCGTCCACCTATGAAGCAAAACCTTAAGAGAGAAATTTATTTCATACACCCACTGATAGCTGGTCAAATTCATTTCATCACACAAAATGAAATTTTAATTCATTTACTTTTAAGACAACTTTTGCTTAAAAGTATTATTATTATAATCTATTAGCTTAACTTTTAAACAAATGAAAAAAAATCTCTTTTTCTTTAACCATTAAGGCATATGTTTATTAAGTAAAATAAATATTTTTTTTTGGTTCAAATACTAGGTGAATGGCCGGCCACTTGTAATCACTAAAATCAAGTGATTTTTCAATTTAATTTCTTAAAACAACATTTGCTTTTAACAAGAAAAATCACTCTAATATTTTACCATTAAATACTTGGTCAGTAAATTAATTTAAAGTGGGTCTCACCTAATCACACACTTGAGTCAACTCAACCGAAGACTCATTATGCACCACATGTCAATATTTAATTGGTCAATAATAATTGTTAACTAATTAATATACTTAACATTTAAGTTTTGACACATGTACATTCCGAGAGTTCTTGAAATAAATATTCACTTTTCTTGGAATTTACTAGATTGAACAATTCAATCTGGTACACTGTCCTAGTGTACAATGAGTATACTTCATATTTTTGGACTCTCTAGGTCTACAGTCAATTTGTAAAATAGGACTACTCTATAAGTTCGTGATTGATGTCTATGCACATATTATGGATATTACAAATTATCGCATTAGACCATACACATTGAGGTCATAGTGCATACGTATAATCCTGATGTCAGCTATATCCTGGAATAACAGGAATATAGATCAACATTGTCAAATCCCTATATGCTCATCCGTGAACATATCTTTAGATTTGTATTTTAAAAAATAATATCCATAAACTTCTTTGCGATATTGTTTAACCATACAAAAAACTCTTTTCCAAGGTTACTGCTGTTGGCCAAACTGCTTGGAGCATCAGGATATACAACTCCTATATAAGAGCTGAAGAATCCCATATCTACACACACTAGACTCCATGAGCATCGAACTATATCTGGCGACACGTAGCAGTCAGACTATGAAAAGTCTCTAATATCTGTGGAACTAAAGTATAGTGGATCACTCACAAGCTCACTGTAGCACTAAAGTTAAAGGTCCACGGATACTACTCAATTCGAGAAGACTTACCATTGATGAATTCATAGGATATCTATTGGCGTCCTCATAAGTCTGTTCAATATTTAGACCTAACTATATACTTGAATGCTTATATGACCTCTAAGCTTATGGTCAGGTAAAAATAACCATCTTTACCCCGCAGATATAGACATATACTAATTTATTAAAATGAGATTCACCGACAAATCCGTATTGATGAAAATAGATTAGGAACATTGTGTTTGAGAATATACTTGCATAATGACATTTTTTTTAACACCAATTGCAATGCAACTATGTCATTACTAGTATATTATTGGATTTTTACCCATTTTAGATAAGGTTTTAACTCTTAGATATCGCTGACTTTTATAATCTGCTAACTCTTCTTAACATTTATAACTCTCAGTGTTGATAACTTTTAACACTGATCTAAACTCCTTTAGACCAGATTTGAATTCCTTCATATCATACAATGTCTATAATATTACGAGTATTATACCATGTACTTTTAATACTAATGATTATATTTGACATATTTATTGTATAAATATTAATAATTAATATTCATACAATATTATAGTGGCACATAAGCATTTACACCAACATATGCGAAGAGCAAAAAGTACTGACTTGACTTCTTTTGATCTTGAGATCGAAAGAACTTTGCATACACTTCAACGTGAACAGCATCAATGATCTTTAAACACAGAGGATAACAATGATCATATCAATAATCCAGTATTTAAGCCTATGATACTATAAAGAGCATTGAAAGAGTATGCAGTCCCTATTGCAAATGGTGTGTAATATAGTATTCAGTGACCAATCATCAATGCAAACATCTTTGAGATCAAGCTGAGTATGATTTAGATTTTAAAAAAATCTGTACAATTTAGTGAAGCTCCTAATAATTACTCAAACATGCACATAGTAAATTTTTTAGAGATTTGCGATACTTTTAAGTACAACAGAGTCTCAGACGACGCCATCGGAGTTAAAATATTCTCTTTCTTCTTAAGGGACAAAGCTAAGAATTGGTATATGTCATTACTATCAGGATCTATATTGACATATGATGATCTACTGCAGAGGTTTCTAGCAAGTTATTTCATACTAGTAAAGATAACAAATATGATGTATTATCCAATCCCTATTAGTAGTATTGGCGCTTAGATTTTGGTATAGAGCAAATAAGATACCATAGGGTTACTCAATTTTAACCTTATTAGAAATATTTTCTTTATAGTGCACGTAAGAGATATTAGACCTAATTTGGTAATTTCACACTCGATCGGTACGCCGGATGACCCTAGATTATTTTTGAAAATTTTCTCCATTGACTTGGAAAAGAAAATCCTAGTTTACTATATGAATTTCCATTTAAGGGTGATGTATGGAACAAGCCTTTGTTGAGAAACATAATCCATATATTAAAGAATTGACCAATTAGAAGAAATCTCATGGATTGCCAAGTTGGAAGTTCTAGTTAGTTCTTTGGACTATTCTAACTAGATAGTTACAAATGAACTAATTACATAATTAGTTTTCAACTAATGACAAATTAGTAATTTTGAGAAAGTTGAAGGGCAAAATGGTCAATTGAGGGAGCACTATATATATGTTGGAAGTGTGTAGAATTTTTAAGTGATCAAAAACCAACACTTAAAGCAAAAAAGAGAGAAATTTGTGCAAGGTGAAGAGGTGCTACTACAGTGAAATTTCAATTTTTTTTTTCATGATTTTTCATATGTAATCAAGCCAAAATAAGGTTACATACCAATCCCTAAGCTCAATTGAAGCGTCAATTAGTGGAAATTTAAGCAAAAGAGATTGAGTTGAATTCTAGTGTAGAGCTTGAAGGAGTCATCAATTTGAAGAAATTGGCAAGGTGAAGATAACCGAGAGCGATAACGGGAGCAAAAATCGGGAGCGAAATTGAGCGTGGAGCGGCTGTGAGTGGAAATCTATCATTTCCTTTACTTTTCATTTATTATATTTTCGCATAATGACTTTGTATGTTTTATGAGTTTTTGATGTATAAACACGATTTATGATCTTGATATATATTCATAGACATGCTTTTACATGTTCGATTTGAGAAACAGTTTTAAAATTTTTGCATTTCTTTTAAAGGCCATTGGTACCCTCAGATTATAGTGGTGATGATTGTATTAGACCCGGCCGGTATATCCCATGCACATGGGCAGGTCTTGGGGGTGTGTCACTAACTCCGGGAAGTCGGGATGTCGAGTCATGTGAGTCGCCCTATGTGTACGGGGTATTGTCTCGCTATATGTATGCGATGTAGGATTCTGCTGCATAGCCAGTGAGATGTCTTGAGATGTCATTGTGGGTGTTGTTAGTTGAGGTGCCCCGTGACCTACTCACGTGTGTGGTGCTAGTTGAGTCGCTGCGTGAGTATAGAGCTTTAGGGTTACCATCGGTACAGTTTAGAAAGAAAATGGCCGAGCGAGGATTTTACTAGTTTTCGATTTACCGATAGTATTTATACATTTATATGCACACAGCAGTTATTATGTTATACATATTCTGAATATAGTTTTCCAAAGATGTAAATAAAACTCGTTCGGCAAGATTTCAATAGCATATGATATTAGAAACCGTTTTACAGTTTTACATCAGTTTTAGAAGCACGATTTCTGCATGAACTTTAGAATTTGCTATCTATACATGATGTTATAATATTTGAAATCTTATTTGCACTCACTGAGCTCCTTTAGCTCATCCATTTTGTGTTTTATATTTTCTAAACCCCTTTCCCAGGTGCAGGTCTCGGTACGCAAGCTGCTGATTCTTCTATTGCCGAGCAGTGGGCCAAATCCGAAGATTATTTTGTATATGTAAATGTGCTAAGTAATACCTTTTACTTTATGCATAATAGTTTTAGGCATGTATATTTGTATATATGTTTTGAACCAAGAAGAAGAGATTTAAATTTTATGATGATCGTTCTTATTTTTTATGATTATGCTTATTTTGTGATTCAAATGAATAATTGAGTTGTGTTGGATTTGATTTGGAAAGGACCGAAGGTCCGAATTGGTAGTATTGAGATGTATTAGAAATAGAAGTGAAATTTCTTTACAGGTTTTATATGGATTTTTTGAAAAACAAGAGAAAATCTGTCCATTTTTTTTAAAAATTAAGATTGTCATTTTCATGTATATTACAAGACCTTCTCAGTAGTAGCAAGAATTAAGAAGGGGTTTACCTCGCAGAATTTCTCAAATTACCTAGTTAGGTCGGAGGAACTTCCGTTGAGGTGTCCGGCAGGGCCGTTGGGATCTATAGTAGAGGGTCTCGGGTCAGGTCCTGTCATATGAGGAATGACATTACCTCATTTAATTAGATTGATGGCGTCATTGTATGAGGCATAATAGCGCTTCAAAGACATGTTGAGGAAGTGTCCCTAAATAGCTATTAGTCTAAATATTCTACAATAGGCCATTTAAGGACCATTGTAAATTTGTTGCTGGAGGAGCTTTAATAAATAAGTCTACAAATAAGGTTTATAATATACTAGAGGAGATTTCATTAAACAGTTACTAATAGACAGTTGAGAATGTTACACCCAAGAGTTATTAGTGTGTATGAAATTGATGCATTCAATGCATTAGTAGCATAAATCAATATACTATCCAAGAAGTTTAATGCATTGAATGCGATCAAAACTCAACAAGTGACATGTGACTTTTATAGTGATAACCACATGAATGGGTAATGCCTGGAATCAATAAATTATTTGGGCAATTTTAACTGACAACAATATAACCCACAATTAAACTTCTACAATCCTGGGTGGAAAGATCATCCAACTTTTCTTGGCATAATAACTGATGAGAGTTATCTACACCATTGAATACTTTAGGATTTCTACCACTACAAGAGAAGAAGTAATCATTAGAAGATATACATTATATGAAATCTAACGATACCATCATGCAGAATCATTCAGCAGCTTTGAAGAATTTAGAGGTTCAAATAGGACAACTTACAACAACTATTAATAAGTGACCTCAAAAAAGCTCTCCCAAGTGACATTGAAGCAAACCTAAGAGAAAAGATAGAGCAATGTCAAGCTGTCTCATTGAAAAGTGGTAAGGTCTTACATGACAACACATATCAACCACCATTATCAAGCATGAAGTAAAAGGAAAACATAGTATAACAAGATGAAGTGTAACCCTATAGACTACCTATACCATTTTTTCAAAGGTTGTAGAGGCAAAAACCTAGTACAGAAATAGATAATCAACAGCATACTAGTCTAGAAAAAATACAGAAACACAGAAAAGTGCAAAAATTTTAACTAAAAAATGTGTAGAAACTAGTATACAAGTATAGAAAATCTTGATGTTTAGAAAAGTAAAACTTCAGTAGAAAATACGAGTAACAACATTCAAAATCATTATTACACTCCACCTTCACCATTCTCTCAGAGACTGTAAAAGAAGAAACTAGATAAGTAATTTTCTAAATTTATTGAAGTTTTGAAGAAATTATATATCAATCTTTCTATTCCATATGCGCTTAAAAAAATGCCTAACTACGTCAAGTTTATAAAGTGCATCCTTTCTAAGAAGAAAATATTGGAGGATTATGATATCATAGCATTAATAGAGGAATGTAACGTCATTTTTTAGAAAACCTACCTCTTAAGCTTAAGGATCCCAGAAGCTTTACGATCTAGTGCTCTTTTGGCAATCAAGACCTTAGAAAAGATTTATATGATTTAGGAGAGAGTATTAATCTCATGACTCTCTTCATCTATTACAAGTTAGGTTTGAGAGAAGTAAAGCCCATTAATGTCACACTTATGCTTGTTGATCGATCTCTCGCCTACCAGAAAAGAGTTATAGAGGATGTACTAGTTAAGGTGGACAAAAAGATTTCTATCATCCTTGGAAGATCTTTCTTAGCTACCAGATGAATGAACATTGATGTTCAAAAATAGGAGTTGACCAAGAGGGTGCAAGAAGACACTATCACTTTTAAAGTCTTCAAGAAAATCAAATTATCAACTGAAAGTGAAGACTGTTGCAGCATTAATGTAGTATGCCTAAACACCAAGCAGCTCAAAGACATGGATTCATTGAATTCTCACATTTAAAATAATACATTGAAGCATAAAAGGAAAAGAAAGAAGAAGAAGAATGAGTAATAGTACGATGAAAAGATTATAGAGAATGGCACAAGAGAATTACTTGCCCGATCTAAAGTTAAAGATTTTTTGGAGAAGTGCAAGGAAAATAAGGTGAAAGTTGTTGCCTAAAGATTAATTACAAAGATATGGAAGTCAAAAGAAAGAAAGACCAGTAAGATCACATACAAAAATGCTTCCACCATTACCTTTGATCCTCTATAAGAATAGAATGAGCCCTATCAAGCCGATGACGTTAAATTAAATGCTTCTTGAGAGGCAACCTAAGTAATTTTATTTTATATTTGCTTAGTTTAGTTTTATTTACTTTAGTTTCTTTTATTTTTAGGAATAAAACAATTAGATGAGTATTCAAGGAAGTAGCATGAGCATTTATAAGTGTTAGGAGCCAAGAAAAATAATAGTCACATTGAGAGACACAACGCTGCAATGCTTAAACTTCACATATTATTTTCTTACTCTAAATTATTTATTTTTTGACATTGAGGACAATGTCTAATTTAAATTTGGGGATGGAAAACACTTTCTTGTGTTTATTTTACTGTATAAATTTATTGGTTGTCTTGTGTGTTAATTATTTTGTAGTTACTAGTTTTTGTTGAGAAGATGATCATTAGTCTATGATAAGAAAGAGAATAGAGGCTAACATTATTTCACAAGTCTCTAAGAAACAATAGACGCTTGATATAGCTCTTATATGATGAATCTTAGATTGAGTTCAACCTTGTTTTTGATCACTTATTCTTGAGCACATTGAATTAAGCTTATATTAGTTGAATTTTTTACTTAAAAATACTTATACTTAAGTTGTACACTACAGTCTCGAAGATCAATACTTTAGAGCTTGCTTAAGTACTACTTGAGGTGAAATCCTAAGAAAAATATGTATAGAGAAATGGCATTAGGCCATCTTCGGACTAATTGAGCATTTTGAGCCTACCTTATATATATATATATATATATATATATATATATATCCTTAGTTACTTGTTTTGAGCCTAAATTCTCATTTTTTTCTTCTATTTAACTATATTACAAGCCTTATGATTTTAAGCTTATTTATCCTAAAATGATCGTAACACCATAAACCTTGAGTTTACTTAAAAATATTCTTAAAAGAAAAGAGGTTGTAGTTATGTGAAAAAAAGATGTTGAAGTGGAAAACAATAAGTCTTAAAGGTACTTACCAATCTAAGTTTGGGGGTACATTCTAAATATATAAATATATAATTAAAAAAAGATTCAAATTTACAATACCCCCAACTTAAGAAAAAGAAGAAATTCTTTACAAAAGAGTAGTTAAAAGAAAGTTAAAAGAGATAAATTATGGAGAAAAAGAATCAAGAGGTTTCTAGGTTTAGTCTAAGAGTTCATGGTATGATTTGAATCTCATATTTATATATGTATATTCCCACCTGACTTTAATCTTATATTACAAGATAATTAATGTCCTAAATAGATCCTTAAACATATATCTTTCTATATTAGTAGAGAGTAGTACGAGAAACAAACTTATGGTAGTGTTATTATAAGTTAAATATGCCGAGATATCATTTTTTGTACTATCTTAAAGCTATTGAGTAAATCTATATTTCATTTGACTAAAAAGTGGTCCCTTGATAGACGAAATCAATAATCAATAAAAAAAAATAGAAAATGAGTACGATACCGGCTAGTCAACTTGGCAACCCCCGTCAAGATATTCTTAAATTACTTGCTTATTACATACACGCATAAAGTGATTGATTATAAGGGAGAATGAAGAGCTTGATGAATGTTATTTTAAATTATTGAAAGTTGTTTAATGATTTTTGAAAAAACTTGTACCATTTCAATAGCCATTAAGACAATGATTTTGATAATCTAATCAACCTAGGATTGTCTTTAGCTTTGAGTTTTTAGAGTCAGTAATAATTATGAGTTTTTAATTTTTATTTTGTTCAAGAATAAGCAAAGTCTTAAATTTAAGGGTATTTGATAGGGGTTAATTAGGTCTAATATTTCTATCTTTCAAACTTAATATTTGTTCGTTTAAATTAGAATTATTTGACTTTTTATATGTTTTATTATTATTTTGTAGGTTTGAAGTCAATGGAGCAAATGGTGATAAAAATCCAAAGAAAATAAAGCAAAAACATCAAATTTGTTACAATACCATACTATAGTAAATATTGGACCTAATTTTTAATTTTCTATGATTTTCATGATGTTTTTCTTAATAAGCTCTAGAACTCTTTATTTCACTATGACCTAAGTTTTTATTTTTAGAGTTAAACATTTAAACCTAATATGTAGTGGATTTTATTGACTTTCTTAGTTCATAAACTTAATGTATACAATTGATTCATTCTATCTTGAATTTATTGCTTTCATTATATTGGGTCAATATTTTGAATGATTGAGGAACCATAATGAACTTGACAAAGGGATTTATGTGTTTAGCATATGATAGTTTGATGCATAATTATAAGGTAACAACTATAAGTTCATGTAAGATAGAAATATATATATAGATGACATCTATGGTTTGATTTAGACTTACTATTAATCAATTACATTTTATATAGATTTGTTAGGGTGCCGGTTCATTTCGATTTATAACCTAAAACTATTTGGGTGTGTACATGTGGTATACATGTTCATTCTTAAATTCATATACATACGCATCTAATACATACACACACACACACATATATATATATATATATATATATATATGCATCATAAATGCAACGGAAGCTGGATATCTAATTTTCTAAAAAATGAACACAGTAAATTTTACACTAATGAATTAATTAAATTATAATAATCATGTTAATACAGAAATTTAGAGATATCACTTGATAAGCATTTGAAATAGATTTATTGCTGGAGTACCGTATGAAGTAAACCTGTTGGCAGTTCTGGAACCTAACGTGGTGGGCTTAGGTTACTAGAACAGCAACCTTTATTTTTTCAGCATTGGTTTAACACTTAAATGTGGAATTAACTTTTAATACCTATAGCTTAACACTTAAACTATATTCATTTGGTTCTTGATATACTCAACACTTAAATTAATCAAAACATAAATAACTCAAATTCAACAATGGTGGTCATTTGTTTAATAGAAGAAGATCAATAACAAAATAACTTTTGCTATTAAGTTTTTCTTATTTTTAATACTTAAAAACTTAAAACAAAAGTAATTTTTTTCTTACCATCAAAATGGCCAACCACATTGTTGGCTTCAAAGGAAAATAAAAAACCATTTTTATTTTTTATCTTCCTTCATAGCCAAGAGCTATACTTAAGCTATCTCTTTTTTATTTGTTTCAAACACAAAATGAATTCCAAGACACGCCTATCTCATGGCCAGCCACTTTCCCATTATATATTCATCAAATGAATATATGTATTTATAATAATAAGAAATATCTTTTCCTTTGACTAAAATTTATTAAAAGATTTTAACTTATCAAATAAGCCAATCAAGTGTCCAATAATTGGACAAAAGGGGATGGTCATCCATCACTTGTCTTTGACAAATAAAATTTTATTTAATTTCTCTTTTAAGCAACATTTACTTTAACTTAATTAATTACTTAATAAAATCTCATTTTATTTAGCAATTAAATCCTTAATAAATTATTTACTTTATTAATTTATTCATGAGCTAACAATTAGCTCTGGTAAAATTAACTAATTACTTAACTCTTAAGTGATAACAAATACTTAGATTATTTAACACTTAAATAATCGATTTAGAGAAATAACCCTTAAGCCTTTAATTAACCCAATGTAGGTTCGACCATACCTAATACTTAAGTCAATTTAACCTAAGGCTCACTGGGTGCTATATGTCATTATTTAATTAGTCAACAATAATTATTAACTAATTACTATACTTAAAACTTAAATACTAATACGTGCGCATCTCAAGGGTACTTGAAACAAATACTTGGTTCTATTAAAAATTATTAGATTGAACAATTAAATCCAGTACGCTGCCCCAACATACAATAAGTACATTTTATTTTGTGAGACTCCCTAAGTTCACGCCTGATTTGTCAAATGGAACTATTCCATAAGTCTATGATCGATGTCCTAAGCATACGTCATAGATATTACAAATCAGCGTGTTAGACCATACAAGCTGAGGTCATAGCGCATATGTATAATCATTCTATCATCTATATCTCAGATGTGCAGGAATATTAATCAGCACCGTCAAATCCTTGTGTACTCATCCATAAAATTTATCTTCAGATTTGTATTTTCAAGAATAATATATGCAAACATCTTTGCTATATTATTCAACCCTTTATGAAAGACCTTTCTAGGGTTAGAACTCGTGGCCATGAGATTTTTTGAAATAAAATCTTGGAGTGTCTCGATATTCTACTCCCCCTATAAGAGCTGATGGATCCATATCTATACACACTAGACTCTATAAGCATCAGACCATATCTAGCAACACCTAGCAATGACTCTATAAAAGGTCTGTGACTGCGTGAAACCAAAGTATGGTGGATCACTTACAACTCTACCTTGGCACTCAGGTCAAAGGACCACGTAAACTCAGCTTGAGAGGACTTACCATTGATAACTTCATAGGATGTCTACTGGAGTCCTCGTGAGTCTATTTAGTATTCAGTCCTAGCTGAATACCTGTATGCATATACGAGTTTTTGATAACTCCATGGTCGGCTAAGAACAGTCATCTATACCATATAGATATAACATACACTAATTTTTATAAAATAAGATTCACTGATAAACTTGCATCGGTGAAAAAAGATTAAGAACATTATATTTGAGAATATAGTTACATATTGATATCTCCTAGCACTTGTTGAAACTCCTTATAACTATGTTATTACTGGTATACCCTCAGGTCTTTGTCTAATTACAGACAAGGATCTAACCTTTTAGATTTGGTAGACTTTTATAACCTGCTAACTCTTAGTTGCGCTAACTGTTAGTATTTATAATTCTCAGCTCTGTTAATTCTTAGCACTAGTCTAAACTCCTTTAGACCTGATCTGAACTCTTTCAGATTATACAATGTCTGTCACTTAACAAGTATTGTACCATGTATTTATAATAATTAATATTAACGATTATATGTGAAATGTTTATCGTATGAATATTAAATAATTTAATATTTATACTATATTGAAATGGCAGGTAAGTGCCAACTCCAATAAGATTACCATAGATATATAGGTAATTGTTAGAATGTGTAATATGGTTACTTGACTATCGACAGAGGCTTGTGATGAGATTAGAGTTTAAGCCAATCAATTCGTATTAAGGGATTAATTAAGAGGTTAATAAGTTTAATGAAATATTAGGGGATAAGTCGAAAACCTATATTATTTTTTAATTTGTGAATTCAACCTTTTGCTTACCTTTGATTTAATTTAGGTTTAATTTGATAAATTTAAGTTAATTAGTTAAGATTCATATTTTGATTTTTCTAGATAAAAATTAAAGTAAGATTAATTTTAGTAATTGATTGTAAGAAATATATCAATAATTTTTGTGGGAACGATAACTTGGGCTCAAATCTTACATTACTTGATATGATAGCATATAGTTACACTTAACTATTATTGTATACATCATCTATCGAGTAATACAATATTTTCTCTTGGCTAAGGCAACATAGAAGCTCTTTGCCATTCGTTGATCTCTATATATCACCATTACTCCTTCGTGAACTAGCAATTTACCTTCATGTAGTGAATGGATGTCGCCACCTTGGAGTTTCTTATAAATGACCATCCTATCAAGATTTTGTAAGGGAATAGCTACTCGACAATTATAAAGCTTACCATTATGGTCTTTACATAAGGCCTTTCCTTAGTGACCTAGGAAGGGTAACAAGTTTTAACGATATTACAACTGTCCTCAAAGCCATAGAGTGAAGTTTGTGTCCTCTTTATTTTCAAATTTTTAATGTCGAGGTCATCCAAGACTTTTTTTTTTAATATTATGTCCATGCGAGCTCCCAAGATTGATTAACATCTTATTGTTGTTGATTCTAGCCACTTTTATAGTGACTACCAACATCCCATCATGTAGGCAACTAACTCATCAAGCGTCTACCTTGGTGAGCATGATGGGCACTACTTGCATTCGTGGCTTTTTTGTAACTAGGATGTTGCACATCACCTAATCCCATAAATGAATACTGAGAGTAATTCTTCCTCTAGTAGTTAGAGTCTCTAGGCAATGTTGGGCTCAAGGTCTAAGTTCTCAAATAAATAAGAATCCTTTTAATCTTGGTCAGCTATAAATACTTTCAAGTATTCATTCTTGACCAATTAATCCACCTACTTCTTGAAGTGGTTACACTCCCTAGTTGTATGTTCATGGTCTAGGTGGAACTCACATTTCTTATTTTTATTTTGCCGAGCAGTATGTGTTCAAATAGTATCAGAGTCATTGACCAAACCCTTGTCCTTGATAGCTTCAAAGACAATGTCTAAGGGGATTGTAAGCAGAATATAAGACCCCTCGTGTTGGGTTTTAGCTACCCTAGGGAAAGAGCTCATTGGCCTTTCACTTTACCCATCTTCTCATGATCTTTCATTTTTGGGATATTTTACAGGCTTGGATAATGTTTGGTCTCTTTTACCTCTATATAGTTTTCTTTTTTTTACCTTTTGAACTCTTTCTCTCAAATTCTTACTCAAGGCTCTACCACTACCGACCTTTCACCTCCTCCCCTTCTTTGATCCTAATGTAGTTAGGCACTTGATCATCAGTGATGGCATAAGTAGGAACATGGTTCTTAATAATTGATACCAAAACCTATTTAACTATAAACCCTCATTCAAGGCTTCTAGAGTGATTAATAGGTTGATGGCCTTAAGCTAAATCACCTTCTTATGGAGCCTTCTAGCTATGAATCTCTTTAAGTTATCTCATTGGCCTTGCTAGATCTTCCTTAATTATGAAGGATCTTTTATCCAACTCGCATGTGTCTAAACAATGTTACACAAACTTGTCTATCAACTTACTATATCACGAGATGCTCTTTGCTTCAGACCTCAATATAATTAAAAAATAAACTTGTCCCTCTAGGTTCATAAAAATAGCCGACACATCTAGTTTTGCCTAAGTCCAGCAATAGATAGAAGGTCTATTTGTAAGTCAAAATACTAGGAAACCTAAAGGATACGAGTAACTTCATTTCTCTGAACTTGTCTATGAGTAGCAATTTTCACTCTCTCTGTTCTCATCGATAAAGGTGGTTCTTTTTTCTTTCTGCCTTCTATAAGCTCTACTCTAGTCCTTTGACCTTTTCCTTTAAGGCCACTTCTCTTAGTTTATCCCTAATAGCACTCTTCTTTCTACACTTTTGTTTTACCCTTAAAATTTATTAGGCATTATGCTTATCTAATTCATCATCATCTATTTTATCCCTGGCATATCCCTTTACTCTATTTGAGTCTATGATCTCCAATCTTGCCAAAGCTCAATCTTTATGCTATTGGTATAACCTCTTACTCTATGGTTGGGTCTCTTATACCCTGTATGAGGCATTTCATAGCACCCTCTTTCTGTTTTCACTGTAGACGTATCATCGATCAGCCTCAACCATGTTAGTTAATAAGGAAAGATTTTAAATATTAGATGGACCTCCCTGTCAATTGATACATTTCTTATAGTTCTTAGTGTTCATTTGATCTCTAATATGTGTTTAATACCTCTTACAACAACCTCCTTATCTCTCTCACCTTTATGCAAAGTCATCTTTCATTTCTTCTTAACAATTGACGTTCTCCTTTTGTATTTCTAGTTGTTCTCCTTCATTTGAATTCATTATATTAGGATTCCTCATTGCACTCTACTTCAGCTCATGCTCTCAGTCTGCCTTCTCTTAAGCGAGTATTTTACTTAAATTTAGATGGCTAGTATCCATGACTTTTTGCATCATTTTTCATAAACAACGTTAATATGTTAATAATAGTTCTCGATTAAATGTCAAGTCCTCGGTCAAAGATGAATTTATCCCTTAAAAGTGATTGTCCAATCCAAATTTTTCTCTCTTCTCAAATTTTACCTCTCATTTTTTTATAAAAATTTTACATCTCTTGAATCAACTAAATTTAATGGTAAAAGGTAATACATGCAATTACAAGTAAAATTGGCTTTCAAAAAGTTAAAGATTGTTATAAATTTCTACACATTTCATTCTCATTTTTTACAATAAAATTAGTGACAACTTTTTTTTATATGAGATATGACGGATTTAAACTCGAGATTTTTATTAGGGTAGAGATACATGTATTATCAACCCTTTATCATTGGAGTGTTAATAAAAATAACAATGGATGACAATTTTTCATTGGTTGGTTTGGCAATAATTATGTCATTGGCTACAGATGAGGTATGCTTTTATTAGCTCTCACTTAGGCATATTATAATTGGTGCAATTTTGAGAACTTCACCGCCACCGTAATTCTATATATACAAATGGCCACATTTGAATGAGCTGAACTTACTTGCCCTCTCCATTCCTCTGTCCATCCACTTCACATCCAATCCATTCTATATATAATTTTTTTAATTCCTTTGTATCAATATTTGAAGAAATGTGTTAACTTTGCTTTTATATCGGCAGACAAAATAAACAAATGTGAAATTTTAGTTTTATGTATAGACCTTTTTGTTTTATCCTTTTTTAAAAACAAATTAAAGAGGGATTAAAATATAAATAATATTATTTGTACAAATTAAATATAAATTTTTGTATGCTATTTGATATGCATGATAGAATAAATTAAATACACAAATTCACTCATCAATAATTATTAATTTGTTCAAAAATTAATTAAACAAAAAAATTGTTAAATTGTTAAATTGAATAATTAATTATTATTTTATTAAAAAATTAATTTAATAATTAAAATGAAAATTCTAGATAGGCAACCCAAGAGGGGGGTGAATTAGGTGTTAGGGTCGGTGCTTACGTGCCATCCTTGAATGTATATATGCTTGTGTATTTATACAAGTTTACATTTCTATTAAATCGCTAATACTCATTTTATATGGTATTATGCATGTAACGTTATAGACATTGTAGACCTGAAAAAGTTCGGATCAGATCTAAAGAAGTTTAGATAAGGGCTCATAGTTAGCCATGCTGAGAGATATACTTGCTAAATGTTAGCACAGTTAAGTGTTAGCTGGTTATAATAGTCAATAGATCCAAAAGATGGAGCCTTGTCTGTAATGAGACATAGGCCTTGGAATATACTAGTAACTGCATAGTTGCAAGAGTTGCAATCGGGTGCCAGAAAATGCTAGTTGCGCAAATATGTTCTCGAATAATTGTCCCTGATCTATTTCTGCTGATGCGAGTCTGTCGGTGGATACCTTTTTTTATATATATCAGCATATGTCGTACCTATAGGGTATAGATGGTCGTTCCTAGCTTACTGTAAGCTTGGAGCTCGTATTGACATATGAGTATCCAGTTAGGATTGGATATGGGACAAACTCACGAGGGCCTCCGATAGACACCCAATGTAAGCCGTCAACAGAGGGTCTTCTCGAGTTGAGTAGTATACGTGGTCCTTTAACCTGAGTGCCACGATGGGCTTGTAAGTGATCCATCATACTTTGGTTCCACGCATATCACAAACCTTTCATGGTGTAACCACTGGTTGTCACTGGGTATGGTCCGATGCTTGTGGAGTCCGATGTGTATAGATATAGGATCCGTCAGCTCCCATATAGAGTTAGATAAAAAGATGCTTTGAGACTGTATCTCAAAAAGTCTTGTAGCCACAAGCAATTATTCCGGGAAAGAGTTCTGTCAGGGTAAAACAATATGGCAAAATAGTTTACGCATATTGTTCGGTGAGATACAAGTCTAGAGATAGGACATGGATGAGCACTAACGGATTTGATGGTGATAATTTATATTCCCGCACATCCAAGATATTATGATGAAAGGACTATACGTATGCGTTGTAACCTCAGCATGCATGGTTCAATGCGCTGATTTGTATATCCGTGACGTGTGCGTGAGGCATCACTCACAGACTCATAGAATAGTTCCATTTAACGAATTGGGCGTAGGACCTAAGGAGTCCCACGATATAGAGTGTACTCGTTGTGCACTAGGGTAATGTGCTAGATTAAATTGTTTAATCCAGTAATATTCAATACTTCCACGGAAATGCGTACGTGTTTGTATTTAAGTGTTAAATATAACAATTAGTTAATAATTATTATTTACTAATTGTATTATAACACGTGGCATATTGTGGACCTTTAGTTGAGTTTACCTAAGTGTGGGATTTGATGGGATCCACTAAGGAGTAAACTTAGTAACTATTTATGAAAGACAAAATGGTCATTTCTCATTTTAATTACTTAATGGTTAAATAATTAAAATATCTCTTTTTTATATTGTATAATATATTATTATTATATAATATATTATATTATATTATATTATATATATATATAAAGAGCAAGAAAGAGAAAGAAGGAAAAGTGTGTGTGTTGGCCAAATTTGGCCGAGAGAAATAGAGAGAAAATGGAGAGGAAGAAGAGAAGAAGAAGAAGAAGAAAGAAAAAAAATGGAAGGGAGAATGAAATTGTTTCATTTTTCCTATGCTTCTAATTGGAGCAATTGTGAATTGCTTCATTCTTTATTTCTTATCCTTTGGAGAAAGGGATACAAACACACACCAACTATTTTGGAGATTAAGAGTTAATCCCATGCTAGATATCGGGCTGCTGTTCTAGCTCACCAAGCCCACCGAGTTGGTGACTAGAACTGCACGCGAGTTAGTCTCCATGCGGATTCCAGGAAAACACGTGTATAACGTTACACGTTGAGGTGAGTTCTCTAGCCTATAAATATATTAATGCGATTAATATATTTTATTTATTGTATTTCTTGTAAAATTTACACGCTTCCACTGCATTAGGCAATAGACACAATAGCACATACATACACCCACACGTGTCTTAGATCCCTCTGCCGCCAACATTAGGTATTTAAAAACTAATGCACTAATATAAATAATTATCAAAACATAAACAAATTTAATAACAAATAATTGTAATAAATAATAGAGTAAGATAAAGAGAATGACACTCGGATGTTTACTTAGTTTGACACTCTATACGGCCTACATCCACGCCTTAAGCAACTCGCCTTGAGGATTCCACTAACTTATCTTAAACCAAGGCCAAGATTCAATACACTTAACTTCAAAGGTGTCAAGAAACTTTTACAATAAATTAGTTTCTAATGTACTAATTAAACCCCTTACAATTAAAGAACAATCACTATACTCTTAAAGTATTTTTCACAAACACTTAAATAAACCCAATATAAGAATTAAAACAAATACAAATGAATTTAAACTTCAAATTGAGTAAATATAAAAGTGTAGAACAATGACGCTCTAAATTTCAATATTTGACATTTTTATCTTCTTCTCTCTTATCTTATTGTGCTTCAAATAACTGAGATATTTACGAGTGAAAAATAGTCGTTATTATAATAACTTTTCTATTACTACAGTGCTGCAACAGTAACTTAATCGTTACTACAGGGATGCACAGTAACTTGATCATTATATTGTAATTCTCCCGTTGTTACAGTATTATTACCATTACTATAATACATGTTATAGGGTCATAACCGTTGCTACAGTGCCCCATTACAGTGATCTTCACAAAGTTTTAATTTTTTGCATTTTAGTTCATTTTTTGATACTTTCAAAACTTTGCACTTTAGTCTAATTTCAACATACTTGAATGATTTTATTATAATTTTCTATAAATAACTCGAAATTTATTTCCGTAAAATTTTTTAGAAAGCTGACACAATTATCTTTCTATTATTATCAAGTTTGTGCATATTTTCTATGTCATGAAGTACTGGTATATTTTTGAATTTGCTATTCTATTTTATTTGCTTTTATTTTACCTCACTTATGCATTTAATTATTTCAATACTTAATTATAACTAGCACGGAATTTGTTATCATCAAAATATCAATATATTTGACTAAAAAGTCAACATAAAAAAAAGGCTCATGTGAAGTATTTTCAATTCACAAAATTGAAAACTTTTCAAAATTTCTAAATTTGTAATTTTTTCTTTTCCATTCACCCCATTTATCTTCAGAACTTCATTATTAAATATTTGAGCATTTTTTTTAGATTGATTTTTAAAAACTCAGCCAATTTTTGTAGATTTATTTTCAAATATTTTATTTATGTTATCTTTAATCAACAAGGACAATTATGTCTATTTATCATAATTTTGACTAATAAAAATTAAACAATTACTTTGTAGTTAAAAGAAATGCATAAAAATATTGGTCCATTTCGATTTTTTTTTTTATATTTAAAAAAAATGTAAAGGGGGATTGAAACATTAATAATACTATTTGTACAAATTAAATATGCAAATTCTCTTATGTTACTCGCTGTGGCATGATAGAATTGTTTAAATTATTATTATATTATCTATTTTATTTAGTTATATTTGTCCTTCCAACTATATTATGCCACATTAGATAATATATATAAATTTTTATGACTAATTTATACGTATGGTACTGCCAATTGAAACTAAGAACTTCAGTACCAATTAATAGTGTAAAGTGAGGTAACCACAAGTTTTTAAATATGAAAATTTTTATATATTAAGACAAAATTTTAAATGTCCTGTGAATAATTTGAAACCTTGACATAAAAAAATTAAAAATTCTGATTCAAAGTTGAAATCCTAATTTGAAGCATTTGATTAAAAAACAACTTGAAATGTGTAGTATATATATAAAACTGAACGTAATATATTATCAATTAATACTACACTTTTTAAATTTAATTTTAATATTTTTTATTTAAGTGATACGTTGAGTATTTATTTTATAATTAATTTTTAAAATTATTTTTTATATTATTTTACTATTCTATAAATACTTGACACATCATTTTAAGATAAAAAATATTAATGTCAAACTTAAAAAGTATGGTTATATTATTATATCATTACAAATCTACAACATAGATGATCCTTTGTGTATTTATTTATTGAGAATAACATTTTCAATTTTGATCTAAATATTTTTTTTTTAATGGTGCTTATGTGCCATTCTAATTATTAGATAAATATTTATTCATTTAATATTTATATAATGAACATTTCTATTTAATTATATGGTAATAAGTTTGTAACTTTTCAAATATTATAGATATAAAAGAGTTTAGGTCAGCGCTAAAAGTTATCAATTCTTAGAGCTAAGACTTTATCTGAATTATGGATAAAGACCCGAGAATATTATAGTAATGGCATAGTTGTAAGGAGTTGTAAATAGTGTTAAAAAATATCATGGTGCAATATGTTCTTGAAAAAATTATTCTTGATCTATGATTGCCAATAAAAGTCAATCGGTATTTCTTCTGGATCAATGTATGTCTATATCTGGATTATTCAGACTGTTATGACCATGAGCTTAGCGGAAGCTTGTATAAGCGTGCATGTATTCAATGAGGATTGGATACTAAACATACTCACGAGGACCTCCAATAGACACCCTGTAGAGTCATCAATGTAGGATCTTCTCGAGTTGAGTAATATCATGATTCATTGACCTAAACGCCATGATGAGATTTTGAGTAATCTACCATGCTTTGATTTTACACATGTCAGAGACCTTTTATGGTCTGACTTTTGAGTGTCGTTAGGTATGATCTGATGCTCATAGAGTTCAGCGTGTGTAGATATGAAATTTGTTAGCACATATGAGTGAGTTATATATCTTGATGCTTCGAGAATTATATTTTAAAAAATCTTGTGGTCACAAGCATAAACACTAGAAAAAAGTTTTATGTTAGGTTATAAAATATCACAAAAGAGTTTGCAGATATTATACAAATTTAAAGATAAGTTAACAGTCGAGCACATAAAGATTTGATGGTGTTGATATATATTTCTGTTCTTCTAAGATATAAGTGGTAGAAAGATTATACGGATATGGTTGATCTCAATTTGTATGATTCAACACATCGTTTGTAATATCTATAACATATGTGCGGGGCATCATTTACAGACTTGTGAAAGAATTTCATATATAAACAAGTGTGAACCTATGGAGTCTAACAATATGAAGTGTACTTAGTAGATTAAATTGAACAGTTCAATTTGAGAAAAAATTTGAAAAGCATAATTTATTTCAGAATCTCTTGAGTGTTAAGCCTAGAATTTATTTATTAACAATTATTGTTAATTAAGTAAATTGTATTACAAATGGCAAAGAGTCATTGGCCTTTAATGGCCATATAGCCTTGATGTATAGCTTAATAAGGTGACAAATTGTTTTTAATAATGGAAATTTGTCCATTTGATGAATATTTGGCTTTATAAAAGACAAATGTCCTTAACCAAAAGTCAACACCTATAAAATGAAAAATGTTTGCATTTTATGAAATGTAACATTCGGTAATTCTAATAGACAAAAATGAAGAGTTCATTTTGAAAGTGTAAGTGCTTGTTCATTTGGCCATTATTTGTGTTTCATGAGATGAAATAAGAGAGGATTATGGCTATGATGAGATTCGGCCATGGTGTTCTTTGTTCATGAGATGAAATCAGTTTTGCCTGAATTTTGGTTATACCAAAAAGTGGAAGAATTGTTCTTCATCTAAAGCTAAACTAATTCGGCCTGAAGAAGAGTTCTTTATTTCTTTAAACAACATTTGGCCACTTCTTTGCATGAGATGAAAAGAAAGAATTTATAACTTTTGAAGACTTTCAGCCAATAGAGGAAAATACTTTGCAAAAGTCGCATTGAAGTCTCTAATTTATTTTTGGCCATTTGAGAGAGACAAGTTTAAGTGTTGAACAAAATCTGAATCCTACTAGAAATTTATGATAGGCTGCCATTCTAGATTCATAATCCCACTAGATGTTGCGAATTAGAATTGCTAATAAGATCATTTCAGGTGAGATCTAGAATTAATTTCTTCACCGAATGCGTTTAAGGATGAGTTTTCTAAACTTGTTAGTGTAACAAGACTTAAATTCAATAATAGGAAGGTTTATGCTTAATGAATTCTTTTTGGTGTGTCACTGGGTCGATGGAGGAACTCGTAGAAAGAGGGGAAGACCCACTGAATTCACATCAGAAAATATAAGCAAATATAGTGCCCAATATTGCTAAAGTATGAGGTAGGATTAATAAATTATATTTGATTATTGACAAGTTAATTTAGAACATACTTATCCAATATTACTAAAGTGTGAAGATAATGTATGTTTAGGATCAATGGTAAGAGTTGTATGAGATGTAATTGAGGCCGAAGTAGAATTTTGATTGGATCTACTTCTCACTGTAAAGTTTAAAGTATTTAAACTTCCGTGTTCCTGTTTAAAAGATTAAAGGGAGTATGTAAAGCAATGGGATAGGTGTCTTTAGATTGAAAACATATACTAGTTATATCCCTGATTTAAAGCGTTAACTTTAACGATTAGAAATGTTTCACTAAAATTTTTTTCTCTTGTCATATAGAGATAAGATAAAATGAGTATAAGCAATCCATAGGTATATATATTAGATTTACACTAACTGTAGGGCACCGACAACTATAATGATTGATTAATGAATCTAAAAATTGTTATGGATTCAAAAAAAATTGTATATATCACTGATCAAAAGATGACAAGAGGTATTTCTAATAAGACTTCTTTGAAAGAGGTAAAAAATTATCAGAAATGGATAAAGGATGATTTGAGAGCTAAATCATATATCTTGACCTCGATATCTACTAATATTCAATGGGAGCATATGCACATGAATTATGCAAGTTGTATTATGCTTTGAAAGAATTGTATAATATATCCAAACTATAGGATGAGAACATATGCAAAGAAAAGTGTTTCTATTGTAGTGAGGTTGGACAATGTAAATGTTACTATCCAAAGTATCTTGCCATAGAAAAGATAAACCATGTAGATGAATTCTAAAAATAGTTAAAAAAACTTTGAATAATATAAAATTGTGGCATATGATATTAGGTCATATAACCATGAAACCCCTAACAGGTCTAGATGAGGATGGTCAGATACCTGATCTTTCCATAGAATTCTATATAGCTTGTGAATCATGTATTTAAAAGAATATTACCAAATCTCTTTTTATTAGTGCTGGACACCAGACCAATGATTTATTGAAATTAGTAATAGTGATATATGTGCTCCAATGAATCATACTGCTTTGGGTGGATTTCAATACTTCGTTGTCTTTATTAATAATTTGTCACGATACAGACATGTGTTTGATGAAATATAAGTAAAACAATTTTAAAGTGTTGAAAGAGTTTTGACTAAAGGTTGAGAAATAAATAGATATGTATTTTAAATACCTTCGATTAGATCGATGTAGTGAATATATGAGTAGTGAATTCGTGAATTATTTAAAGAAAAATGGGATTCTCACTCAATATAGTCTTTTAGGTACTCCTCAACACAATAGTATTTCGAAGAAGAGGAATCAGACTTTTTTAAATATAGTCTGATTGATAATGAGTTTTACTGATGTTCTAAAATATTTATGGGGTTATGCTCTAGAAACTACTACTTAATTATTGAATAAAGTTCCATCAAAGGTCGTTTCCACTACATTATATAAGATATGAACTTGGAGGAAATCGAGTCTTAAGTATGTTAAGATTTTAGACTATTCTATTTATGTAAACTTTATATAACAAGATAAACTTACATTCAAATGGTACAAGTATTGGTTCATTGGATATCCCAAATACTGTATAAGATAACATTTCTACGATTTAGAGGAATGAAAACTGTTTGTTGGTCGTAATGCCACTTTCCTTTAGCAACAATTTCTCATAGATCATGGAGATTATAGATGGATTGAACTTGATGAAGTCAATCTAGAAGTTTATAAACCGATGATGAAACCTCAGGTTCAATCGAGTGAGATACCTTTGACACACCCTCCCTATAGGTTGAAAAGAATCTTAAAGCCACTTGTTAGGCATGGTATAATTCCTGAAGATGCCTTTGAGGTTTTTTTAGTTGAAGAAAATGATCCTAAGACTTATAAAGAAACAATATTTGCATTGATTCGGGAAATAGTAAAATTCATGAAACCCAAAAATTGATTCTATGCATGTTAATTAAGTCCGGGACTTAGTTGAGCTTTTTGAAAGAATTATTCCTTTTGGTTGTAAATGGGTTTACAAGTTTAAGCATGTACCTAATGGGAGATAGAGACCTTTAAAGCCTGACTAGTAGTAAAAGATTACACTCGACGATCTGTGGTCAAATATGAGGAAACCTCTTTTTTTTCACTAGTACCCATACTAAAGTCAATTCAAATTCTATTAGCTATTGCAACATATTATGATTATGAGATTTGTCAAATGGATATAAAGACAATGTTTCTAAATGGATATTTTAAGGAATAGATATTTGTAGAGCAGCTTGAAGGTTTTACATCTAGCCTGACTTCTAATCTAGTGTGCAGACTAAAAAAGTCTATCTATAGACTTAAGTAGGCTTCTCAAAGCTGAAATCTTCAATTTAATGTGGCAATCAGAGTGTCTGGTTTCATTGACAACAAAGAAGAAGCGTGTGTGTTCAGTAAGAATAGTGGGATCATAATTATCTTTCTTATGTTTTATGTGGATAACATACTCATTATTGAAAATGATATTGGTATGTAACAATCAGTTTATAGTTAATTGAGTAAGAACTTCTCCATGAAGAATTTAAGAGAGACTTTATGTATACTGGGTATAAGTTTATAGAGATAGAGTTAGGGGGCTGATAGGACTCTCTCAATCCTCGTACTATTTTTGAAAGGTATAACTTCAGTAATTATAAGGCAATTAATATACCTTTCAAATATAGTATTCATTTTTCTAAGAGGATGTGTCCTCAAGAGGACGATGAAGGGGTTAGAACGTTAACATACTATATGCATCAGCTATTGGTAGCTTGATATAAATCATGTTATGTACGAGACCTGGCATCAATATAGTTATAAGTATTACATGTCGATATTAGTCTGATCTAGGTAACGATTATTGAATGGCCATGAAACATATCCTGAAATATTTTTAGGTTAGAAAGGATAAGTTTCTGATTTATGAAAATAGTGACTTACAAGTAAGAGGATACATTGACTTAAACTTCCAATCTTATTTGGAAGATAGAAAGCCTACATCTAGTCATATGTTTCTTCTTATTGGTCATACAATTAGTTAGACTTGTGAAAAATAGGCATCCATAGCTGATTCTACCTCGAAAGAAGAATACCTTGTGACTTTAGAAGGTGTAAAAGAAGTGGTGTGGATATGCAAGTTTGTTGCAGAACTTAAAATAGTTTCAAGTTCAACGGATCCTATCCTACTATATTATGACAATAATAGGGTAATTACTCAAGCGTAGCAATTAAGGGCATACAAGAAGTTTAAGCGTATAGAGATAAAATACAATATAATTATAGAAATCTTAGTTAGATGAGATATAACAATATTTAGAGTTGATTCTGTGAATAGTGTGGTAGGCCCACTCACTAACGCCTTAACCCTAAGTTGTTTGAGAAATACATGGACTCGATAGATATTTGATATTTTTAAAAATGGCACTACAGCAAGTAGAAGTTAATGGGAATGTTGCTTACGTGCCATTTCAATTATTGTATAGATATTTATATAATGAACATTTTTATTTAATCGTTAATTATTAATTATATGATAATATATTTATAATTTTTCAGATATTGTAGATCTAAAAGAGTGTAGATTTGAAAGATTTGAGAATATTATAGTAATGAAATAGTTGTAAGGAGTTACAAATGTTACTAAAAAATGTCATTACGCAATACATTTTCAGAAATATCGTCCTTAATCTATGATTGCTGACATGGATCAATCGGTATTCCTTCCCGATTGGTATATGTTTATTCTATGACCGTAATTTTACTGGAAACTCGTATAGACATACAGGTATTCATTAAAGACTGGGTACTGAACAGACTCATGAAAGACCTTCAATAGACATTCTATGTGGACTTTGTGAGTAATTCACCATACTTTGATTTTACGTATATTAGAGACCTTTTATGGTCTGACCTTTGAGTGTCATTGGGTATGGTATAATACTCATGGAGTCTGGTGTGCGTAGATTTGGGATTAGTCAACTCATCTAGGTGAGTTATATATTCTGATACTCCAAGAATTATATTTCATGAAATTTTGTGGCCACAACATAATTCTAAAAAAAAAGTTTTTTGTAAGATTAAACAATATTATAAAGAAATTTACAGATATTGTTTATGAAAATATAAATTTAGAGATAAGTTCATGGTCGAGCATATAAAGATTTGACGGTGATGATCTATATCTCTATTCTTCTGGGATAGGTGGCAAAAGGATTATATGGATATAGTTGACCTCAGATTATATAGTTCAACATGTCGTTTTGTAATATCTACAACATGTGAGGGGGGTATCATTCACAGACTTGAGAAAAAATTTTGTAAGACAAATGAGTGTGAACTTAGAAAGTTTCACAATATGAATTGTACTCGTTTAATACTAAGCTAGTGAATTGAGTCAAATGATTCGATTTGAATTTTTTTTAAAAAAATATAATTTATTTTAAAATCTCTGTAAAATATAAAAACTAGTGTGAAGTCTAGAATCATTTAATTAATAATTATTATTAATTAAATAAATTATGTAACAAAAGTCAAGGAGTCATTGTCCTTTAGTCGCCACATGACTTTGATGCATGATGAAAAATAATTTTTAATAATTAACATTTGTCCATTTGATGGAAACTTAGCTTTATAAGGACAAATGCTCGTAACCAAAAGTCAACTCTTATAAAATGCAAAATATTTGTATTTTGAGAAGTGTAACATTGGCCCATTTTAATAGATAAATATAAAGAGTTCATTTTGAAAGTATGAGTGCTAGTTCATTCGGCCATTATTTGTGTTTCATGAAATGAAATAAGAGAGAATTTTGAATATAATGAGATTCCGTCATGGTGTTCTTTGTTCATAAGATTGAAATTAGTTTTAATTAATTTTTGGTTCAACTAAAATGTGGAAAAATGGAGAAGAGTTCATCATTTCTTTAAACAACATTTGATTTATTTGCGTGACATGAAAAGGAAGAATTTATAGCTTTGGAAGGCATTCGTTTAAGAGAGGAAAATTCTTTGTAAAAATTATATTTAGGTCTCTAATTCATTTTTGATCATTTGAGAGAGACAAGTTCAAATGTTGAACAAAAGTCAAATCCTACTAGATTCATAATCACATAAGATCTTGCTAACTAAAATTATTAATGAGATCATTTCGAATGAGCTTCAGAATCATTTTCTTCATTGAATGATTTTAATGATGAGTTTTTTTAAATTTGTTAATGTAATAAAATTTAATTTTAATGTGTTGATTAAATAAAAAAATTTAATTTTCATTCCGCTATATATATAAAAATTAAACATGCATGAAATATTTAATGAATATATTTAATATGCATGCACTTGATATAGTACTAACTTTTTTTTTAATATATCAAATATTTATTAGATAATTGTTACATTAATTTAATATTCAGTAAATACTTCACACATTATTGAGATGCAAAATATTATGATCGCAATCAAGAAGTGCAATGTTATTAATTATAAGAAATATAGAAAGGAGATTACTTTTAGTTTATTTATAGATGTGAGAAATTCGGGGAAGCCACGTGGCGAATCCTCATAGGTGGGATGCGTATATCCTGAGGCGGACCATTGACACCGAATAATTCTGACCCAACGGCTTCGCTTCTATCCTTGATTGTGGTTGTGGTTTTGGTTTGGGATTGTTTCGCTGCCCCTTTCTCTCTCAAGATCTCTGCCGTCTCTGCTGTGCCCCCGTGCCCACAGCCTTTGCGGTCCTGCGAGTCTCTCACTCTCTCCGTTTTTGTACATATAAATATTTTATATAAGAAGCTTATAATATAATTAGCATATTCCTGTACCGGTACTGGGCCTCTCACGAGCTAATCCTCGTCGTCAACGCTGACGATTGCAGCAACGCTACCGCGCAATCGATCGGGTCTTCGAAATTGTGAGATTTATAAGGATTAGTTTTTTCATTTGTATAGTTTCTTCTTTATACTTATTTTGGATTTAATGGAGGAAATCAAGAAATTGTCTAAGGAATTTATTTTATTTTATTTATTTTTAAATTTTGATCTGCTCATTATCTGCTTCGCTTGTCTCTGTTTCTGCTAATTGATTATGCAGTTTGTATTAGTTTCCACTTGATTGGGATTAAGTTCTGATTAGGAATCCTACTACATCTTGTAACAGTTAGAGGTGCGTGAAAAATTTCACAAAACCAAACGAATCGAACTTAGTTTTTCTTTTTTTATTTTGGTCACATTCGGATTCGTTTTGGTTTTCATTCTTGAAAACTAAGCGATTCGGTTTGGTTTTGGTTCAGATTTCGATTCACTGTCGAACCGTATTGAATGAAAATATGTAGCCAAAGTTCAAGAAAAGAAACTGAAGGAAAAAAAAATGAGAATTGAATCAAATATTTTGAAATGGACAAAAGAAACTGAAAAAAAAAAAAAGTAGAGAACCGAACCATGTCAGTTTGGTTCTGGTCAGTATGGGTCCAACTTCAGTCCAGTGAATTTGATCCAATCGATTTTTGGTTAGGTAAATTATTAGAATGAAATTTTTTTCCTTATTAATTACCTATGAGTACCATGAATTAAGATCCTCTCCTGATCTGAACTTACCTAATTTTTGAAGAATCTTTTGACATTGCATGTTGTATTATTTATGTATGGTCAGGATTTATTCTTTAGTTATTTTACTTTTAATCAACTACCAACTATATGTTAAATACTAATAATTTGAAAGCCTTGATCACGAGAGGATTTGGGTCCAAGTACAAAAGCTCCAAAAATGGTAAATATTTTTCACAAAATTTACTGTATGTAACAGCATCCCCATTCACATTAATGTAAGATTTAGGTTCACGTATCCCCGCTAGTTCTACCACTTCAGTACCGGACCCACAATTGATATATTTGATGGTCATCTCCTTGGATCTCAATGATCACTAAACCTTCACTCATCTCTCAATTTCTATTTTCTCTAGATTTGATTCAACGAACATCCAAGGCTATTATTTCACTTGGATCTCTCTTTGGACAATAATAGGTTTGGTTTGTTTTATTTTTCTTGTTTGCTTTAATCTTCTTTTTCCAATTTAGTTTATAACAAGCTGTATTTATTTCGTTTTGACTTTGTTTTTTGTTAATTTTATTAATGGTTCTTGAATGTTCAAAGAATCATTAGATGTTGACATTCTTATTCTGATTGTGAAGTGAATCGGTTGAAAAATGAGGGCAGCTTTATCCTGAATTGTTTGTGTTATTAATGTGATTTAATTGATAATAATTAGTTAAATATAGGTTCTTGTATTGTAATATTTAATGAAGTCTTAAATTGTTCTTGGTGCCATTAATGCAATGGTTGAATAGCTTGTTTCTGGAACCATCAATGTGATTGCATGAGCTGAAATTTCTGCCTCATGTGATGTTAAACAATGATACGACTATGGAATAGGAATTATATGAGAAAGACTGTATGGATCAAGAAGTATGAGAGGAGTTTCATTTGTTGATTCTGGTGGGATAAGTGATTATCCATGATTGATCTTGGTCTATGTTTTGTTTCTCTCTTTTATGAATTGAATGCATATTCTCTTGTCTAGATGCTTTCAAAATACAAGAAGTAATAGGATTCATCCTCTCTATGCTTGTGTGGCAGCTTCTTATTGACTATATACTGCTGTTATATTTCAGTGTTATTTCTGATTTATATGTCCCTGATTATGTTTAGATTGAAAGTTATTAAACTATTTTCATGTGAATCATGGGACATTCTCATAGTTTCAGGATTTTAATGAAATTTTTATATGAACACTGGTGTTCTATTGCAGTTGTTGTTTGGTTGGCTCATGTTAGGACATTATGTCGAGCATGGAGGATGTGAAAGAGCAAGAAATGGTTGGTGAAAATGCCCCCAAGGAGTCTCAAAAATCTATGCCATCATCTGCAGCAGAGGTTGTTTCTATGTCCTGGATTTAACTCAAGACTGGAAACTGAATTCTCATGTAACCTATGATTCCAAGGTACCTATCATTTCATCATCTTTTGTTTTTGGTTTTATAGGAAGCAGCTGTAAAGAAGAAATATGGAGGAATCATGCCCAAGAAGCCGCCGCTGATTTCTAAGGTGATCTGTGATCATGAATTTACATTTCAATAGTTTTTGGAGAGCTGCAGGATTGTGCTGGTTCTAACTGAAGATCTAATTTGATGTCAGGACCATGAGCGTGCTTATTTTGATTCTGCTGATTGGGCGCTTGGAAAGGTACTTTACATTGGTTCTTCCTCAGCATCTTTTTTAGCTTGATGATGCTGAGAAACATGCATTAAGTTAGCGGCTAATATCTTTCATTACATTTGAATGATAACAGCAAGGTGTAGAGAAGCCAAAAGGACCACTTGAAGCCCTTCGGCCCAAATTGCAGGTATTAATCTTTATTTTCTTCGCATGACATGCTGGATTCTTGATCTCCTCTGACCAGATAATGGATTCAAATGTTTATTTAATTACGTTAGTTACTTCTCTGGACAAATGCAAGATGTTGAGTTTCACAGGAACAGTCCCAGCATATAATTCTAAATTTTATGTGAATACAGAACTAGCTTGCAAATTTTAGCTCAGTACTGATAATGTCAGTCGTTTTCCTCAAAAATTTAATGGTGATCTGAGATTGTATAATGGACAATAGGTAACTAGTATGTTGCAAATTTTAGAAGTACATTACACTGTTGTTTTGGTGTAAAGTAGATACTATTTATAATTCTTGGGGCACATGACTATCAAACAGATAAAGAGCTGGGGAAGTTCATATGTTTTTGATTGTTTCAAAGAAGAATTGACAAAGATTTAACACTCGTGATAGAAAACAACTAGTGACAGAAAGGAAAATTGTTAACTGAAAAGATATATCTTGGACGAGCAAAAACAAGGCAATTTGTACAGGTGGTGATTTGAGATTTGCATGTGGTAATAGGACCACTTTTTTGAAAATATATTTTATGAACAAAAAATTAAAACCCCTAATTAGAAGAAACGACCAGTGAGAAGGAAGACAAGTGCTAGCTTGGAAGAGATATAATTTCAGGGAAAAAAGGAAATTGTGCTGATGTGGTTGTGAAAATTTAGATGTCATCATATTAACATCTTTCACGGTTCTAGCTGTCCCGGAATTATTTGAATTTCTAGAGATTATTTCTTACCAAATTTGGTTTGGTAATAATGGAGGACTTTCAAAATTGGGCTTGTGAAGAAGCTTCTCAATCTTGAGCATTATGCAATTGTACAAATTTTCAAAATGATCTTTAATTTTAGGTGCTTTCCTTTTGATGCACTGTGTACACATATGGTTGCCCCACCCACCCCCTTTCTCTCTCCTTCTTTAGTGTTTTCTATTTGTGAAAGTAATAATGCGGGCAAAAGTTTGTTCACCAGTGGACTGGATAATTTAAACTGGAAGGATTTTGGCCTATTTGGAGTTCATTACTGAATATTTAATAGATGTTTGCTGTAACAATTTTTTTGTAATGCCATTATATACAATGAATCTCTCTAATTATCTTGTTCCTTGATGCTTTCAGTAAATCATAAATCACTACCATAAGAGTATGCAAGTCATATTGAGTATGTTTTCGGGGTTGTTGGGAACCCATTAATCAGGACAGTTTAAGATATACTAAAAACTGGGTTGGCATCTATGTAGTCTCTGTATATTTGGGATGGAGGTTTAAGTTTTCATCCAAAGTCGTTTGTAGTGTAAAAAGGATAAATCTTTTAACTTGTATGGATCCATGTCGTTCCAATAAAATATGCTCAATTTCATGGTCCGAGGTTTCAATTTTTCTTCTATTTCGAGGCTTTGTTGATGGTGCTTAAAATATCATACATTGTGATTTCAGACCTTCTGACATTTCCTTAACCTCGTGTACTGTAACATTTTTATTTCTCTTTTCTTATTCGTATGCCTTTTTTCTTCAATGTATGAAACAAGTGAATTTTTTCTGATATTGTTTATCTGGTGGCTTAATGCGATTTTTCTGTTGTGTTTCAGCCCACACAACAACAAACACGATATCGAAAATCTCCTTGTGCTCCATCAGATGGTGAAGGTGTGCTCGATCACTGGATTGCTTATTTTCAAATCCAAGCTATTATCTCCATTGTTCTGTCATTTTTTCCCCGCTATTTTTTCAAAAAGGAAAACAGTAACTAATCTTTGCTTCTTTTTTTTTTTTTCTCTCCCCTCATTTATGTAGATGGAGGGAGTGCTCCGGCTGAGGATACGAGTACCAATGAATGAGACGACAGTGCTATTGAGCCTTCAATCTTTGAGGACCATTGTTGGCGAAGATGTTTTGATATTAGCTAAAAGAAACAAATAACGTCATTTATGTAGTGGAGACTTGTTGGAACTAAAATTTTTAGTATTCCAAGTTTTTCATATGCGAGAGACAATTGCTTATTTCGTGAGTGAACAGATTTCCAAAAATTAAAAAGGTTTTTATTGTTTGTGAGACTTTAAACTCTTTTGTTACAATGGGTGTCCAGTTGCTCTACTGATATTGAATGAACTTCTTAATTACTAGGAAAACCAAGATTTGTGCCTTAGCTCTTACTTGCAACATACTATGTAAAACCCACTGTTTAGATCATTGGTTGATTTATTTCGTGCACTGAAAATGACAATTTTGTTTTGCGTTTAAAACAATAATTTAGACATTAAATCTTTTCATAAAAAGTTCTTGTAAAATATAGCAAAAGAATGCTGATCTTCATAAATTTTACGAAACTCGAGAGGTTATTTCTTGTCTCTGGAAAAGCTTATAAACATCGAGCCATTTTCAAAGAATGAAAAAGCATTTGTGCGTTTGCAGAATTTTTTCATTACGGTATATTTACTACATATATTATTGTCCTATCGAAATTCTTAACAATTCAATTGACCATCTGGTCATGTACTAAAATACTTTATTTTATATCTCATTGTGAAACTCTGCAAGAAAAGATTGACATAGTGGTTCTAGTGAGTTTAAAGACACTTAAGACAATCAGTCGAATTAGAAAAATCTTCCAATTCTTTTCTTAATATATATATATATATACATGAATTACCTTTAAAAATTAAATAAATAAAAAAATGCAAGGCAAAAGAAATCTGCACAAGAAAATAAAATTTCCATTCTTATATATTTTACATTCATTCTTAAGCATTACAAATCTATTATTGTATATGGTGCATGACATAAGATTGCGGGCACTTGAGAATTGGGATTGTTTTCATTGGCAATCATCATAATTTGGCAGTTAGGAAGTAATCTTATGCTAAAAATCAATCTGTTTTGAAGAGCATAAGATTCAAGTTCAGAAGTATCATTAATTTAATGACTTTAAACAATAATCTATTCTTATTTTATGTTTAATGACTTTTCCTTTAAAATTTTAACACATAAATTTTATTCTTTTTTATTTAATTGACTTTAGAGAGTTTGCTTGAATTAATATGAAATGATGAGAACTTTTTTGATGTGACAAATTTTACTCTCTTTAATATATTGTATCTTTTGTTTAGAATAGAAACCATATAAAATGAAAATTAAAAAAAAAAAAAATCAAAGGTTGATTGGAATGATGCAACGTTGATGCTTTTGTAAGGATTTGTGTCATGAAACATTAGCTAACAATCCACCAAACGGTCACTTCAACAAATTTGAGTGGAAAATTTTATATCTAAGTTTATCGTTATAATGGGTAAAAATTATAATTAAAAGTAATTAAAAAATAAGTGGAATTCTCTAAAAAAAAGAATAATAAATTTGAACAAATCTTGTAAGAAAGAAAATTTTTCTAGAATGGATCCTGTGAAACAAACAATTAATGCTAGCGAATAATGATGGAACAAAAAATTAAAAGGTATAATTTTAAATTTTATTTTGTAATTTAATAAAAAAAATTATTACATTCTTAATTTAGATAATTTTTTAACAGATGTATATATATATTTACATTATTGTAGGAGAATCCAAATGCGTGTAAAGTTCGAGTGTCGATTTATTCTGGTTCATAACTTAAAATTATTGGGTATGTGTATATGGTACACATATTCATTTTAAAATTTTATATATATATATATACGCGCATCAAATATAATATATATACACCATTTATGTATCTCATACATAAATATTCACAACGAAAGTTAAAAATTTAATTTCTTAAAAAATGAATGTCATAAATTTTATTCATTACGCTAATGAACAAAATATAAAACATATTAATTAAATTAATACTAATGATTGAGAATATCATCTATCAAGCTTTTGGTACGAATTTATTCTGGAGTACCTTTCGAAGTAGATCCGTTAGCAGTTCTAAAACCCAACACAGTGGGCTTAGGTCTCTAGAACAGTAGCCTTTATTTCCCAGCATCGAATTATGAGTTAATCTGATTTAACACTTAAATTATGAGATTAACTTTTAATCTCCATAGCTTAACACTTAGACTAAGTCGTAAACTCTTAACTTAAAATTTCTTTCAAGAACATAAATATGTTTTTGTTCCTTAGTTCAACATTTAAACAACAAAAATAAACTTAAGCCGTAATGGTGTTCAATCCATTTAAGGAAGAAAAGAATAAAATCTCAACATTTGAAATCAAAGCACAAAACTAATTTTGGCTTATTCGTTTTCAATTCAATTTACCGAATACTAACTTGAGAGAACAAGAAGAATTCTTTTTTATTTTGTTTCTCAATTCATCAAAATGAATTGTCAAGCCCTCATCACCCAATTGCGGAAACACACACACACACATATATATATATATATATATATATATATATATATTACATGGTGTTTTGAATTATAATGAATAAAGAATTTTTTTATTTCTTCAATAAGTACGGGTGGCTATACTTTAATGTTTCTATATAATATTAATAACAAAACTTCTCTTTTTTCTTTTTTAAAAGAATTGATATTTTATAAGTAAAATATCTAAATTATTATTAAAAAAAATAAATCAAAAAAATTTGTTCAAATATATAACAATAAATCCCGTGATGATTTAAGATCAAATGATATTTTAAATATCATTATAGCCCTTTATGGTTTTATAAAATTTTTCTTTAACAATATTTATTTTGACTTTATTCATTACTCAATAAAATTTTATTTTATTTAATTTATTTAATAATTAGTCATCAATAAAATATTTATTTTATTAATTTAATCATGAGTTAACAATTAACTCTAGTTAAATTAACTAATCACATAACTCTTAAGTAATAACAAATATTTAGATTATTTAACACTTAAATAATTGATTCAGAAAAATAACTCTTAAGCCTTTAATTAACCCAATGTGAGTCCTACCATACCCAATACTTGAGTCAATTTAACTGAAAGCTCATTATGCGTTACGTGTCACTATTTAATTAGTCAACAATAATTTTTAACTAATTACTATACTTAACACTGAAGTACTGACACGGGCGCATTCCGAGGGTTTCTAAAATAAATATTTGATTATACTAAAAATTAATAAATTGAACAATTCAATCCAGTGCACAACGAGTACACTTCATATTACGGAACTCCTTAGGTCCACGCCCGATTCGTCAAATGAAACTATTCCATAAGTCTGTGATCGAAGCCCTATGCACACGTTACAGATATTCTAAATCAACGCATTAGACCATACAAGTTGAGGTCACAATGCATACATATAATTCTTTTGTCATCTATATCCTAGATATGTAGGGATATAGATTTACATCATTAAATTTCCATATGTTCATCCATGAACTTATCTTCAGATTTGTATTTTCAAAAACAATATATGCAAATACATTTACTATATTATTCAACCCTTTGAAAAATATCTTTCCCGGGTTAGTACTCGTGGCCACGAGATTTACTGAAATACAATTTCAGAGCATCTAGATATACTACTCTCCTATAAGAGCTAATGAATCTCATATCTGTACACACTATACTCCATAAGTATCAGACTATACCTAGTGACACCTAGCGATCACACTATAAAAGGTTTATGACATGCATGGAACCAAAGTATAATGGATCATTTATAAGCTCACCGTGGCACTCAGATCAAAGGACCATGTATACTACTTAATTCGAGATAACTCACTATTGGCGGCTTCATAGGGTGTCTATTGGCATGCTCATGAGTTTTTTCAGTATTCAGTCCTTACTGAATACCTATATACATATACAAGCTTCCGATAAACCCATGGTCAGCTAAGAATGACCATGTATACCATATAGATATAGCATACACCGATCTATATAAAATAGATCTACCGATAGACCCGCATCTGTGAAGCAGATCAGGAACATAATGTTTGAGGATATACTTGCATAATGACATCTCCTAGCACCTATTACAACTCCTTACAACCATGTTATTACTAGTATACCCTCATATTTTTGTCCAATTTTAGACAAGGTCTAACCCTTTAGATCTGGCTGGCTCTTATAACATGTTAGCTCTTAGCAGTGCTAACTGTTAGCATATATAACTCTTAGCTCTGTTAATTCTTAGCACTAGTTTAAACCCCTTTAGACTAAATCTGAACTCTTTCAAATCATACAATGTCTGTAACGTAACAAGTACTATAACGTAACAAGTATTGTACTATTTATTTATAATATTTAATATTAAAGATTATATACGAAATGTATATCGTATGAATATTAAATAATTTAATATTTATACTGTATTGAAATGGCATGTAAACACCAAGTTCAATAAATTTCGTTCAAAAGGGTGAAAAATATTGAGCAACTAGATATATTATTTGAAGATGTTGCAACTACAAGGGAAAGGTTATAGGCACTATTAATGAGTTTTATACCAAATGATGGGGAAAGTGGATCATTTAAAAAACACATTTTTTTTATGATAATAATATTTATAGTTAAGAGGGGACCTTCAATAATGATTTAGAAAGTATTCATGGGCTTGAGCATAATGATGTTAACATAGATAACTCAACTCTTTTAGCACCAACACAAGATAATGAGATGAAAAGAAAAAAAAACAAATCAATTAAGAGGCGCAACTATAATTAAATTGTCTAAATAATTAGATCACTTATATGAAGCGATAGAGAACAAGCCAACTATATCTACAAGACAAGAGGACAATGATTATAGCATTACAAAAGTTAAGAAGATGTTTGTAGCATACCTAAAATTGAAAGAGGAAGTGAGCTTTTCACACTAGCCACAAGAGTTTTTCTTAGGAAGGAAAATAGAGAGATGTTTATTGCATTGAAAGATCATGAACTTCAAATTGAGTGGTTAAAACAGATGAAATAGTTTCTTTATGTTTATGTTTATAGTTATGTTTGCTTTATGGTTATATCAAGACAATTATTCAAATCTAAATGGAATATGTTTGTTTTATTTAGTTTTTAGTTATGTTAAGATAATTATGTACATTTTTATATTTATTTCTTTAAATAATGATAATATTTATTATGTTTTTAATTTTGACAGATATGAAATATTCTAAAAGTGACGATAATAATGAATATAATTTCACCTAAGAAAGCGATGATGAACAAGAATTATTGCAAATTAGGGTAACATTATATGTGAATCATTTTATTAAATATAATTTTAAAAAGTACCATGTAGAACTTCATCTCAAACAGGATATTAATTTTTAATTGAGGTATTATATGGTCTTGATGATATATGTACAATTTAGGATGAAGAGAAAAGTATTTTGAAAGTTATGTGATATATTGACTCAATCATATAGTCTTAAAAAATGACAAAGATGTATCTGTTATCGAGTCAGTTGCTATGTTTCTGATTACATTAGGTCATGCATTTGTGAATAGAATGTTATAACAAATATTCCAATATTTGGGTAAAACTATATCTTAGTCGTTTGAAAAAATATTAGATACAGTTTGTTGTACGATCATTGATTTGTTGAAATCTTCTAATCCAGAATTTAAGAAACTTCCTTAAAAAATTAAAAATGACAATGAATATTGGCCATATTTTAATGATTGTATACGGGCTATTGATGGAACACATATACTAGTTGTGGCGTACATCAAAATAAATACCATATCTTTGTAGAAAATGCATTTCTACACAAAATGTGATAATTGTGTATGATGTTGATATGTGTTTTACATTTGCATGGGCTGAATGGGAAGGTAGTGCTCACAATACACATATTTTTCTAGAAGCTTTGCATAGACAAACTTTGTATTTTCCTCGTCCACCTGCAGGTAAGTAACAATATATAATTATAGTTTGTTTTTTATATTACATTATATATATATATATAAACTACATTATATATATATTGTATTTGTAATTATAAAATTACTCTTTATTATAGGTAAGTATTATTTGGTAGATGTTCGATATCTTCACATGAATGGTTATTTAGGTCCATATAAAGGCAAGCGGTATCATCTTCTAGATTTTTGACGTTGAAGTCAGCCAAAAAGGAAAAAAAAAAAGAAGAAACTTTTAACCATGCATATTCTTTCTTAAGATGCACTATAGAGAGAACATTTGGTGTTTAAAAAAATAGAAGAAAAATTTTACACTACATGTGTAACTTTCCATTTAGCAAGCAAGTTAAAATTATTATTACTTTAATGGTTCTTCATAATTTCATAAGAAAGCATACTAAAAGGGATACAAAATTCAAACCATATGATGATGATGAAGAACTACTTCCAACAAATAAAGAAGAGAATGATAGAAAATGAATAGATGAAGATTAAAATTCAAAATTGTTCAATGTATGTAAAATGAACAAGGAGCTTGATAAAATTGCTATTCTTCTTATGCACCATTGATGTGATATTTTTATTCAAGAATTTTTAATAGAATTTGCTATTGATATATTTTGATTTTAGATGCTATTAATTTTATATCATATGATATTGGGTATTATTATTAATTTGAGTTCTTTTAAGTTCATTTTGTCTTGCATTTGAAATATAGTAAAAAATTAATTGAATTAAAAATTAATTGAATTAAAAATTACATTGTAAATTTATTGTGTGTAGAATTTAAGTTATTATAAAAAAATGAATTTGAATTTAAGATTAAATTAAAATTTTTATTTTATGTAAAAAGATTGAAATGCTTAAAATTTGAATATAAATTTTATTAAGTATTATTTTTAGTAATTTAATAACAAATAAGCACTTTTAACAATGTGTAACCAAATGATCTACTACTTCAAAAGAGTTTTTTTTTAATTGATAACTAAATAATCAATGACTTTTTCTTAAAAACTTCACTTCTAAAAGCTTTACTTTCAAAAATTCTATTTAAAAAATTCAACCAAACGAGCCTATGTCTTCCTAATGAGTTTTTGCCATGGAACTGGATGTCTTAAACACATGGTGATATATATATATATATATATATATATATATATATGTAGAGAGAGAGAGAGAAATAATTAATCTAGTAGACTATGTAACTCACCATATGGTGAGCTCCTGGACATTTGACAGGATTCTATAGTACATTATAAACAATGCAAAAATTATAAAAAGTTATGAATTTACTAGACAGTGACATATGACGATGTTGCTCATCATATAGTGAATTATGTAGTCCAGTAGATCATATATATATATATATATTTTAATTGTTGTTTGATTATTATGGTGGTCTTTGTGGGTATAAAGCTACAAAGGAATGGATTGATTTACGTTTGAGAAAAATGGACACCCCAAAGTAGGCAAACATTCTGTTTCCTAAAGTATTTTTGCTTTCGGATGAAAAGCCTTTTATTATCTCAATATACCGCAGCTTGAAATTTACTATTGTTTTTTGTAATTTTTAGAATGTATGATTTAGTTTTATTTATAATTTCAAATTATGATGGTTCAGGTAGCAAAATCTTTTTTTTAATAGTTAAAACGGAATTCACTATCATGTAATGTGCCAAGGATATTCATCCATTGCTTTAAATTGGCTTTTATTCGTGATTTTTTCTTTTTTTACTTGATCATATTGATCCATTCAACAACTTATATGAGATTAATAGCTTTTGTTAATGTATGTCTATATTTACACATATCATGATATCGCTTGGTGATGATCAAAATAACATATATATATATATTACATTATATTATATTTGTAATTATAAAATTATTCTTTGTTGTACGTAAGTATTATTTGGTAGATACTGGATATCTTCACATGAAAGGTTATCTAGGTCCATATAAAAGCAAGTGGTATCATATTCTAGATTTGCAATGTGGAAGTCAACCAAAAGAAAAAAAAAGAAACTTTTAACCACATACATTCTTCCTTATGATGCACTATAGAGAGAACATTTGGTGTTTGAAAAAATAGATGAAAACTTTTATGCCACATGCTTAACTTTTCATTTAGCAAGCAAGTTAAAATTATTATTATTGGATATTTCATAAAGATTTCAAAATATACAAATATAAAATGTTGTGACCCTCCATAAAGTTGTATCCTTTCATATTAATTATGAAATAATTCAACCATTAAAGACACCTCTTGATTTGAAAGTGATGATGATTCATTTAAAACCACTAAGTTGTGACCTTTCATAAGGTTGTATCCTTTCATATTTAATATGAAAGGATACAACCATTGGAGACACCATTTGATTTGAAAATGGTGATGGTTCATTTAGAAGCATTGGTCAAATTTAAATTTAATCTAACGGTCATAAACCAATAGGTGTATATAAAGGGTTATATCTCAAATGAAAGGATACTTGTTGCTTATAAATATGTGTTGATACTAGAAAATATAAGGAGGAGAATACTGTGCAAAAGAATGCGTAAGATAGTGTACAAGATAGCACAATAGTGTATATGTACACAAGATCGCACAATGATGCAAGAGAGAACACAATAATGCACAATATAATGATATAATTTCACTAAAGTTGTTCTAGAGTTTTGTATCGTGGGAGTACACCCATACAGAACCAAAGTCATTGAATGCTAGGGTTAAAACTGTCATACAACCTGATTGCACCAGAATATTGTCCTCGAAGGGCAGAAATCTATCCTTAAGTACTATGTACTTTTACACGTCTTGGCTCCCTATCTGTTATATGCAAGATCTTTGTTTGTATAGTATACATTAACATACTCTAAGATTTTTCAACAATCTTAAGGATAGATTTTATGCTTGATGGTTGAAGAGATCTATAACAGTAACAAAGTGTGTTTGTTGTTATTTATTTCTTCTACTCAATGGCTTAGGACATACTTTTTATTATGCATGTTATATTGTGATTTCACTTTTAAATGCATTCATTTATATGTATATAAAAGGAGTAAGTGATTTCATGAGAATCACTAAATTCATTATGCATGAAGTAAGATATATATTCATCATAAAATGTAGAGTTGATATAATAATATGGTTTATTTAAAATATATGAAGGATTATTGTATATTGTAAGAGTATTTAAAATTAACCATATATATGTTGAAAACTTGATGAAGAGAGAGGACAAAGTGAAAAAGAGGAAAAAAAATGAGGCCCAGGACTAGGTGTCACGGCGCTCAGACGGGCTGCCGCCCCTCCCTTTGTTGATACCTTGGCACCTAATATAAGGGTTTAGTATTAGAGTTGAAGGTATGACTTATTGGAAAAGTCATTTAACTTTTCAATAAGTTGTGTTCTTTTGGAAAGAAGTCATTTTAAATCAAAAGTTATGACCTTATGGAAAGATACACAGCTCTTCCTAAGGTCACGAATCTTTTGAAAGATATGTGTCTACACCAAAGGATGTGTTAATTTGAAAAGGTATTGTGTCCTTCTAGGGAGGCACAAATATCTCTATAAATAGAGAAGCATACTTCACTCTTAACATATACATGAACAATCTATTCTTATATTCTTAGAATTCTGAATCTTCATTATTATATATTTGATTAATGAATATTATTTGACACTGAACAAGAAAAACTAGTGCAAGCGAAAAGCCCAACGCGTGGCACTGAAAAAGTGACACTGCAGCGCTGAATACAGAATACCCAGCGTCGCGACGCCAGAGAAGTGACACCGCAACACCATACATATATTCAACTTTGTATATTCTTATTTAAAGAATTGAGGTTACAACACAGTTTTGTTCGAGTGTGTATTGTTATCCCTGATATATTCAATTTATCTCATTAATATGAATATGTTCAAATATTACATATTCAAAGTTGTGAATGAATACGAGAATGGGAAATGTAAGCAATTGCTTATGTTTGTTAAAAGAGCCAAAAGTTTATAAGGTCAGAGTAAATTTGGCCAATCCTTTGACAGATTACTAAATGAGGTATTGATTCTAAGTCGATGAGGAGTAGATTATGCCTAAAGCATAAGGCAAGAGTAATGATAACCCTACCTATGCAATTGAAGATCCCATGAAGTAGGTTCATAAGAGTAAGAACAAGTCACTTGTTGTCTTGACTATACTACCAATGATATATTATAAATTCCTCCCTAAGGCTAGGTAGTATTTGCAGTGAGATATGGTGAGTGGTATACTCTTAATGAACTCCATAGCCCGTTATTGTATAGTAGTATGTTTAACTACAGAACACACTTGATGGAAGTTTACCTATATGAGTGTGAAATTAGGTCGGTTCCTATGAGAACTTAGACAGGCAACTTTAGAACACTTATGAATCTAGCAAGGCGCATGGTTAGTAAAGTACAAAAACCACATAACAACTCACTTGGAAAGAATTCAATGTGGGTAGCTAGTCCTCTGACTTACGCCGAATGGGCATTGGTTTATAAAAACCTGGTTTCACCAAGCTCTTGTGAAATACGATTAGTTGTCCAATAGTTGGTTCATAGCCTAACAAGCACTAATTCATATACATTGAATTATATATATATATATATATTATTTTTGGTATAGGTTTGTATATTTTGAAATCGAGGGAGATTGTTGGATATTTTATAAGGATTTCAAAATACACAAACATAAAAAAGTTATGACCTTCTATAAGGTTGTATCTTTTCATATTAATTATAAAATAATACAACTATTGGAGACACCTTTTGATTTGAAAGTGGCGATGGTTCACTTAGAACCATTGAGTTGTGACATTTTATAAGGTTGTATCCCTTCATATAAGGTTGTATCCCTTCATGTTTAGTATGAAAGGATACAACCATTAAAGACATCATTAGTTTAAAAATGGTGATGGTTTATTTAAAACCATTGATCAAATTTAAATTTGATCTAACGGTCATAAACTAAGAGGTGTATATAGAGAGTTATATCCTAAATGAAAGGGTACTTGTTGCTTATAAATAAGAGTTGATACCAAAAAATATAAAGAGAATATTATTATGCATAAGAATATGTAAGAGAGTATACAAGAGAACAATTGTGCATATGTACATAAGAGAGCACAATGGTGCAAAAGAGAATAAAACAATGCACAATATAAGGATATAATGTCAACAAAGTTGTTCTGGGATTTTATATCATGAGAGTGCACTCATACTGAACCAAAGCCATTGTATGTTGGGGTTAGAGCTGCTATACAACCTGATTGTACTAGGACATTGTCCTTGAGGGGCAGAAATCTATCCTTAAATACAGTGTACTTTTACATGCCTTGGCACCCTATCCGTTGTGTGCAAGATCTATATTTGTACAACATCCATCAACATACTCTAATATTTTTAAACAATTATTACTTTAATGGTTCTTCATAATATCATAAGGAATCATGATGAAAAGGATGAAGAATTCAATCGTATGATGATGATGAAGAAGTACTTCTAACAAATAAAGAAGAGAATGATAGAAAATGGACAATGAAGATTAAAATTCATCATTATTTGGAGACACCGTGTAGTTTGAGAATGGTGATAGTTCATTAAGAACCATTGATCAAATTTAAATTTAATCTAATGGTCATAAACCAAGAGGTATATATGGAGGGTTATATCCCAAATGAAAGGGTACGTGTTGCTTATAAATATGTGTTGATACCAAAAAATATAAAGAGGAGAGTATTGTGCATAAGAATGTGTAAAAGAATGTACAAGAGAGCAATTGTACATATGTACATAAAAGAACATAATGGTGCAAGAGAGAACACAATAATACAAAATATAAGGATATAATGTCACCAAAGTTGTTTTAGGGTTCTGTAACGTGAGAGTGCACCCATACAGAACCAAAGTCATTGAATGCTGGGGTTAGAACTGACATACAATCTGATTGCACCAGGACATTATCCTTGAGGGGTAGAAATCTATCTTTAAGTACACTGTACTTTTACATACCTTGACTCCTTATTTGTTGTGTGCAAGACCTATGTTTGTGTAACATCCATCAACATACTTTAATGATTCTTCATAATATCATAAGAAATCATGCTTAAAAGGATCAAGAATTCAATCATATAATGATGACGAAGAACTACTTCTAACAAATGAAGAAGAGAATGATAGAAAATAGATCTTTGAAGATTAAAATTCAAAATTGTTCAATGTACGTGAAATAAACGAGAAGCGTGATAAAATTGCTATTCTTCTTATGTACCGTTGATGTGATATTTTTTATTCAAGAATTTCTAATTGAATTTACTATTGATATATTTTGATTTTTAGATGCTATTAAATTTATATCATATGATGTTGGGTATTATTATTAATTTGAGTTCTTTTAAGTTCATTTTGTCTAGCATTTGAAATATAGTAAAAAATTAATTGAATTAAAAATTACATTGTAAATTTATTGTGTAAAATTTAAGTTATTATAAAAAAAATAAATTTGAATTAAAGATTAAAATGAAAATTTTATTTTATGAAAAAAAGATTGAATTTTAAAATTTGAATATAAATTTTATTAAGTATCTTGTTTTAATAATTTAATAACAAATAAACACTTTTAACAACATTAACTATACGATTTATTACTTTAAAAGAGCTTCTTTTAATTAACAATTAAATGATCAATAATTTTTTTTTTTAAAAAAAATTCACTTCTAAAATTTCTACTTTCAAAGTTCAATCAAATGAGCTTATGTCTTCGTAATGAGTTTCTACCATGGAATTGGATGTCTTCAATATATAGTAATATATATATAAATAATTTAATAGGTTATGTAGTTCACCATATAATAAGCTCTTAGACATGTTACAGGATTTTGTAGTACATTATAAATTATGCATAAATGATAAAAATTTATAAATTTATTAGACAATAACATATAATAATATTGTTCACCATATAATAAACTACGTAGCCTACTAAATCATATATATATATATATTTATATATATATATATTTAATTGTTATTTGATTATTATGGTGGTCTTTACAAGTATGAAGCTGCAAGCCTACTAAATCATATATATATATATATATTTAATTGTTATTTGATTATTATGGTGGTCTTTACAAGTATAAAGCTGCAAGGGAATGGATTGATTTACGTTTGAGAAAAATAAACATCTCAAAAATAGGCAAACATTCTGTTTCTTAAAGTATTTTTGCTTTTGAATAAAAAGCCTTTGATTATCTCAATATACCGTAGCTTGAAATTTACTATTCTTTTTCGTAATTTTTAAAATAAAAATTTAGTTTTATTTATATTTTCAAATTATGATAATTCAGATGGCAAAATCTTTTTTATTTTAATAATTAAAACGGAATTCACTATCATGTAATATGCCAAGGATATTCATCCATTGCTTTAAAATGGCCTTTATTTAGTATTTTTTTTTATTAAACTTTGATCATGTTGATCCATTCAACAACTCATGTGAGATTAATAGCTTTTGTTAATGTACGTCTATATTTACACATATCATGATATCACTTGGTGATTATCAAAGGCCTCCAATGGAGAAATATTCTGATAATTATACTAAATTAAAAAAAAAATTAATAGAAATAGAAGTCCAGATCTAATAAAATTGTTACTAGTACTTTTATATACAAACTAATTAAATAATTTTATTTATATTGCATAATTTAGAATTACATGTTTGGAAGAATAAAAATATTTAAATAAAAAAATAGGTAACGTAGATTACATGTGCATATATTTTAAAGTAGCAAAGAAAAACATTGAATACATGTCAAGGATTTTATGAAAGGGTTCAAATGAGAATCGTTTAGCTTTTCTCAAGAATCAAACGTATTAGGTGGGCTTAATCTTTTTCTTTAGGCCAGCCCAGATGTAGTGGCCCAATTAAATTCATGGGCTTGTAAATGGGCTGTCCAACCCAACATTGATACTCATATTACAAAATACAGATCCCTATTTTTGGCGAAGGCAATTCGATTGTATTAAGAAATTATTTGCGGCTTAGCGGGGCGAGACCAGCGGGCCAGCTTCATATAATCAAAAATCAAACAGAAGTAATTCATTCTTCTCTCTTTTCTTTTTCTTTTAAATCAAAACTTGTGTTTATTAGGTGGGTATTAGAATTCATATTCGAGTGTAAAGAAAAGTGCATGTCTAATGTTTGATGATTTGCCCGACTGAGTAGTGTTTTTCATATATGAGATAATTCATTGCGCGTATTAAATGGACTTCAAAAATTTTCATGTGGGTAGAGTTGATTACTTGTAGTCGGTGGGATAAGAGTGTTGGAAATGAGCCACTGCTTGGAGCGTGTTAATTCCTGGGTTGAGTTAAGTTGTTGACAAGCAACGGAGTTGCATTCTGTATTCATACTACGAGAAAGTTGCGTATTTATTTTTTTGTAAGTCTTTTGCTTGTAATTATCCTTCTGGTGTAACGTAATTCATAAGAAAATTGAACTAATGGAAGCAAACTAGATTGAATTTTCTCAATAATGAAATGGAGTAAGTTGACTACCTTGCAGTTTAGAATAAGTGTGAAGACTTGGAGCAGCGGACAGAGAATAAACGGTTTTATGAAGTCTAGTCACCTTACAAGTTATTTCACTGACATTTCGGTCTGAGGTCCCTGATGCAGTCAATCTTTCCTTTATTTTGAAACCTCGTGTTTGCACAGTGCTTCTTGAAAGTTCTTACTTCTTAAGAGTTAAGAACTTTAGTTCTAATGACTTAAAAAATATATACTCTATGTATAATTATCTTTTCTGAATTTAGTGAAGAAGATGCTGTAATTGGTGGGAACATTGTTGCTTTGTCAACAGATGCTTAATCAATTGTAGGGTCCAATTTGATTGTCAAAGAGTTTGAGTCATAGTTTTTGATGTTATAGTTTGAAAAAATTGCTGTCGGACATGAATTCACTGTTTTTACCATTTTCAGGTGTTAAGATCAAATGTGTTTTCATTATTTTATTCTGAGATATTTTTGAAATAAGTTATCAAATCCATTGTTGGATTGCAATTTTTTTTTTTCGTTTTTACAAATAGCTTTGAAAAATAGTTTTGTGATACCAATCAGACTTTTGTCTCATGGTTTCCTTGATAGCTTTTCATTCTTTAGCCTTCATTTTCCAACTTCACATTTTTGGTATTTGGTGGTCAGGTGGTGAAACAGTAAAATGGTTTTTGAAGAAGCAGTGATGGAGAGAAACTCTAGTGCTTGTGCCATGGAATGGAGTATTGAACTTGAGAAGGCCCTTCGCTCCAAAGACCCCGGTGTGTGAGAGAACTTCTTTCTATTATAATATTCTTTCTTCTGGGGTTTTCATTTGAATGCTTCTAAACCGAGAGTTGAAAACTATTCAGGTAGATGTGTTGAGGCAATAGTACAGATTGGGCCAAGACTGGAACGATGGGGTGGAGAGCCAGAAGCTACAATGGTAATATACAACATGTTTGGCCTGGTTCCTGGGGAGGACAGGCTATTTGCAAATGCTATATTCTTACGGCTTGCTGTTGCATTCCAGTCGGGGGACAAATATACAAGGGTTTCCATTGTAAGGCTTTTCTTATTATTGCAGAGGCACTGCAGAGACAAGAAGAAAAGTAAACAAATTAAAGGGATTTTGTCCAAGTCTAGGATACACAACCACTTAGAACTCTTAAAAAGAGTAAAGAATGTTTTTGACACAGGGGATACTGAGTCAAGAGCATTGGCTTTAGTTATGTTTGGCTGTTGGGCTGATTTTGCAAAAGATAGTGCTCAGATACGATACTTGGTGCTTTCCAGTCTGGTTTCTTCTAATGTTTTGGAGGTCAGTGAAGTGTTCTATCTCCTGTTAGGATTTATTAATTCCATTTTTATTTATTTCTGCATCTCAAGTGCGGCTTTTTTAGTTGTCATTGTCATTGTCTCTGGATCTAAAAATTTCCAATTACTCAAGAATGTAGGACTTCTATCCTACATTTTAAAATGCTTCATAAACTATATCTTTTTCTTTTTTCAATGCTTCGTGTATAAATGTTTTTCTTTTTTTAATGCTTCATATGCTATATACTGTATTTTTATCATACACTCAAAGTTGACATTTGTTTTGTTCAAACAGCTTGCATACATAGTATATATGTTATTTATACATGTAGATGGTGGCATTAAGGTGCATAACGTTATCAGGCTGTATTTATGACTTCTGTGGCAATTTCAAGAATGCAAGTTATCTCCTGATCACAGGATGGTAGTCATGATTCTGAAAGCAACAGAAAGTTGTGGCAAAGAGGTTATGGAGTATTTTCAGGAGAAGTAGCAGAGAACAGTTCATAGATGAATTTATCATCATATAGTTGTATTGACTACAATATAATTCCACAACCTGCCCCATACTTAAACTTTACGCAAGAAAGCATTGACCCACCCCTTTATGATATTCACTCGTTACTTTTTGCGAATTAGAAAGACTTTTGTGCTAAAGTATCTGCAATCCTTGATTTGTTTTCTACAGGTAAGAGCATCGTTGATTGCTGCTGGTTTCTTTTCTGAGTTAGCAGATGACTTTGCGTCTGTTGTACTGGAGATCCTAGTTAATATAGTGACTTATTCTGAAACAGTGTCAGCTGTGAGGCTAGCTGCTGCCCGAGTTTTTGCCAAAATGGGATGCTCATATTCTATTGCAAATAGAGCTTACAAGGTTTTATGACTCTCTCTGATTCCATTTCACTTTCAGATAAACACAAGATTTGTAAATTTGCATCTAAGGAAATTTGGTTTAGTTGAAAAAGAGCACTTTTGATAATAATCTTTTCATACGGTTCTAATACATGAATGGGATGGTACAATTGAATATAGAAAACCTTGAGTTGTTATTACATATCGGGAATGGATTTTGCCAAACAAGTAAATTTGTATGCACCCCAATTGTATAGAATATATTCATGCTGTTGGATATTGGATGTATATCCTACTGATTGTTCTGTGATTGCAAACTTCGTTGAACTTTCATATTTCTGTGTTTATTCATGGTTTTCAAAATTTTGTTTTTAAGCATGCACATTCATGGACACTCATTTATAGTATTCTGATGAATGTGTTTTCCAGTTTTGGTAAATACTTGAACCACTAGCATTATTTTACCTGTGAATTTGTTATTTGTTGAATTTGAGTTTGAGCAAACTGGTTATATGTTATGTTTTAAGCATTCTGATTTTCACTTATAACTACGAACTAAATTTAGACTCTGTGATATTGACGTTCTAGGAGAAAAATTTTCATGTAATAGAATGGATCTTTATAGTTAATTTATTGGTGAGTATTCACTGAAACTTATCCTTGTTAGAGCAAGCAACAGTCCATTGAGTTCTTGCAAATGGTTGAATAGAAGAGCCACATGATAGATAAATTTGTTGAGCATATGGAAGTACATCATCTCCAATAATATTCTAACAAAGTTCTATCTTTAATGGTAAAGTTATTCAGAATTTTTATTCATTCTGTCACCAGGATTGCCTTTTCTTTTCTCTATCATGTACTAATCGTTGGTTTCATGCAGACAGGTCTAAAGCTGGTGTTGGACTCTTCAGAAGAGGACTTTTTGGCCGCAATGCTGGTTTCACTTTCAAAACTTGCTTACAAATCCACTCTTCTTATTTCAGAACAGGTAAATTTCCATTCATTAATGGTGATTCTCTGCATGTTTTTAATTTTAGGTTACTGTTTATCTGCTTCTCTCAATGTTGCAAACCGACTTCTTTTATATGTACTAGATTGCCCAGCTCTGCTCTTCATTAAGCCAAAAAGCTGAAAGTGCATTTTGCTTAGACTGGTTTTAGAGATATCTTTCCTCAGTCAGTCTGTGTGTGTGTCCACATGTACACGTGGATGTGTGTGCTTTTTAATTTCTCCTGTGATGCCACATAGAGTTTGAAATACTTAATGAGTGATAAATTGGAAAATTGGTGTTGTGAAGGTTGTGACTTAAATGAAGGATCATGAGGCTTGTTTGTTCGAAAAAAGATGCCAGATTTTATATCATTGTTATTTTTAAAAGTACTCTGACTATGTTTTCTAACTTACTTTCTGGATGCAGGTGGACTTTCTTTTATCACTTCTTAGCTGTGAACAAGCATTGTGTATCCGAGCAACTGCATTAAGATGTCTGCATTTTATTTTTGTAAAGGGAATGTGTCAATCTCTCATTACTGAATGTTTAATTAAAATATTATTCAGCATTGTAGATGAACCTGAACTTTCATCAACCATGCAATGTGAAGCTCTACAGCTTCTGCGCAAGGTCAGTCCTGAACATGTAAGGCTTTTTAGTTTGGTACCGTTAGATTTGTGGCCAATTGACTCCTTAAAGCAATTTGCAGATTATTTTCTGTACTCCACCTAATCTGGCTTGTGCTGACATGCCACAATTTGCCGAGTTATTGGAAGTTGTTCAGAATGCATCCCAATCTCCAGTCATGTCTAAGAGTGTCATAGCCATCCATCTTCTGGTAGACATAGCAATAAAGTTCCAAAGAAGAAGGGAAATGAGATCCCATGGTGTTTGTACCTTCCCTCTGCCATCACAAGTTGTCTCATTAATTATGGACCGGGTCACCTTGTTGGTAAAGCCATTGTTGGATATCTGTTCGTTTAACTCTATTGAAGTATTTGAACAAGTCCAAAGCCTTTTCAATTTTCTTCTTCTCCTTGTTGGAGAAGATCCCGATCTGGGTGTCTTGGTGCTGGATAAAGTTCATTTATTTATTGAGCATCTTGTAGATACTTGTAACACTATGGCCGGCATGCATGCAGATTCAGCAGTTAATGATACTGTGGAGTTCAGAGAAAGGGACAAAAGAATCAGTTCAAAGCTGTTATGTATACTGAACAGATTTGTATTGTCCTGCCTTGAAAGTCTCAATGAAGCCGACACTATAACTAACCAAGTCTTTGACAAAATAAAGCTTCTGGTTCAGTGTGTACATCGATGCAGCTTCTTTGATTGCTATACACACATGATCTACTCTTTGTTGTTGGGTTCTCAAACTATATGGACTTGTATGATTAATAGGAATGAGGAATCTGGCGGAGTTGATGGAAACTCTCTTAAATCTATACATAATTATGTCAACGAACATGAACTTGTTACCGTTGAGTTTGCAAAAAGGATGTTGACACAGGGGGATACCTGGCCTGCTTATAAAGCTGGAATGTATGCAGCATGTCAGGGAGCATGGATCACAGCTAATTTCATGTTTGGGCAACTAACAAAGAAGGTTCAATCTGATATTTGTTGTTGCTGGTTAAAATCATTATCTCAATTGGCTCATTCTGAAAGGATAATCCAGCTGCTTCTCTTGCCAAAACATGGTTCCAGCTCTGTGGATTGGTTAGAGAAGAAAGACTTTCCTAACACAATTTCTGAGAATGATTTGTGTGAAATTGGAAGAGATAAGGCTGAAGTTATCAATGAGCCTAGTCATGCTCAAGCTCTTGGAGTGGCTTATGAGAATCTTTGCTCTGCAGGAAGAATATTAGAAACCACTTTCACATCCACAAAAACTTTCTGCTTCCAGAGATGGTTTTTGGCTCTAAGAGCAAAGGTTCTTGGAGCAATAGTAAATGTGCTTAGAGTCTTGAGCACTATATTATCTGAACAAAACAACATAAGCGATGACGCACAGCTCAGCAAAAGTATGATGGTTGAGAGCCTCAACTTGCAACAAATTACTCAAATCTCTTTTCAGTTGAACAGGCTGTCACAGGAGTTTGATCTAATTGCCAGTTCTTTCATTGGGATGGACAGCAAAAGTTCAAATATCATAAAAGCACTTGCCCTAAGTTGTTCACTATTGGCAGTTAGTGCTGGATTTGCTCTTTACATTCCATCCCTACCTGCCAATAAAAATTTAACTTGTGTTTTTGAGAGCTCAGAGAAGTGTTCACCTGCAATGCTTATACAAAATTTAGTTGGGAGGTTGTGGGATCTAGACCGTGAGACGAGCTCAAATCTCTGTATGCTTTTAGAGGTCATTGGAAGGTCCAAGAATTGTCGTCACTCGCTGTCCAAAAAGCAGATATTGGAGAATAGTTGTGAAGTTAAAAGTATTGTTGATGTTTGTAGTTATGCTGTTTCTGGCATTGTGTGCTTGCAACATGAGGCAAAAAAAGTGCAGGGCGACAAGATTCTATCTGAAGTTACCAAGAATGGCTCACTGCTTTTAATAAACATTATTTCTAAATGGATGAGTATCCCTTTCCGGGTTCCCAAGTTCTTCTTCAAAGTAAGGTAAGTCAAGCTGCCTTAGACTCTGACTTACAGCTATCTTACATGGTGCAGAAGTAATTATAAACCTTATAGTTGAGTTTTTAGCCATGACACTCTTTGTTTTCTTATGACGTGGTGGCTGCAATTTGATCTATTTATCATCTTTTGATTTCACAAAGAATTGCCTAACTTGCTGGCCAGCTTTAGGAAATTTGTCCACTCCTAAAGTATCAAAAAGTAGCAAATAGTTAGAAACAACAGAAACTGGAATGCATGAGTTCCCAGTTTTAGGCAACCCAAAAATGACTTCAATTTTGACATTAATATAATGACAATTGTTTCTTGTAGAGAATCTTGCAAGGCTTCATACATCTGTATGAGCATAGTGATGATTTCACTTGTTTATCTTTATGAGTTTTACCATTTGATGTTACTAGAAATCGAACTGCGGTCACATGTTAGTTTCTTCTTTTCCATCTAAGAACATACCCATATTCCATTATGCTAACATTAAATATAAGTCACTAAAAAATGTGAACATAGAAGTAAAAGCTGGAGACCATGTTCACTTGTCAGCAAGCCCAGTCTTCAATGGACCTGCTGGGTCTTAGTATGAGTTTTGGGTGCTCTGCATCAGTCGAGTAGAGAAGAGACATTCGGATCTTCTAGGCTGGTATGCAATGACCTGAACTGATGAGCACCTCAAAGAATCTTTATTTTGTTACATCTTAAAAGGAGATTTATAAGCTGAAATAAATAGTTTCATCCAACCAGTCACAGTACTATGACTTTGTTTCTCTTTTTCAATTTCCTCCTACTTGCTAACATCATGTTATGACTACTTGTGTGCTTTCTACTCTTTAAGGGGACCAATGTGGTTGTTCTTGTACCAAATTTTTTCCCCTTTATCTTGATTTGAGACCATGTTTACATTTTGATTTGTTTCCAAGTCGGTCACTTGTGAATCTATGATTGGATTCTTAATCTGCATTAATGAAGTTAATTGTTGATAGATAACCTGAGTTAAATTCTCTTTTTTTCTTTTGCTGTATTCTAATTTCCAAAAATTTCTACCAAATTCAGGCCATGCTTTGGGTCAGAGCTCTTTGTCTCCAACGCTGACATGAGAAACATAGATGGAATATCTGTCATGAAAGGCTTCCACCTCTCACTAAATCTTTGTCTTCAACTGAAAAATGTACCGCCAGATCTTCTGGCCCAGCTAACTAAGTTCTACTGCATCCTTCATTGTAGTAAGAAACCGGCTTTAGGTGGACAAAACAATGAGCAAACCCCATATCGAGCTTGGGAAAGCATCGACATGATAGAACTAAATGAGAAACTGTTTCAATACATGACAGAGCATATGAAAAAGACCAATTATGGTAAGCGTCATAGGGATAACAACATCGATAATAATGATGATGGGGCTGTAACTGCATTTGTGCATTTCGAAGACCTGATTTTGAGAGGACAAGGGTTCTCAAATTGCTTGCTAGATGTTTCACATTTTCCAGTGGGTTCTTACAGAATCAAATGGCATAGCTGTTGCATTGACAGTCAAGGTTGTTACTGGAGTCTCCTCCCATTAAATGCCGAACCCGTATTTACCATTAGAAGTTGAAAACTTTTAACCAATATTGCAATGAATGTGGCAGAAGCGTGTGTAAGTGATCTTAGGGACGGATCGAACTTGTATGAATTTACTGTTTTCTTATAAATTCATGAAGATAGTTCTCATGATTGCTGCAAATTAACAGATGAAAAATGAGAGAGGGATGATAAATTACTAACCGTAGGGTGGTTCGTAGTTGATTTGATTTTGTTAAGGGTGTTCATTGTACTCTTATTTTCTCTCATCAGCCCCTTTCTAAATATATATTATTCAATGGAGATTAGATTATCTAAATTGTTCATTATAACCCCATTCAATTCCAAAATGACCTTTTTTTAAAAAAAAAATCAAAATCAATTTATGTTTCTCTTTCTCTCTATCTCCCTACTTTCACCTACTTACTTGCTCTTTGAAATAATATATTTTCACAAATGGAGTTGATGAGAAAAATACGGGGTCCAATTGCTCAATTCTAATGATAATTTCCTTTACGGTCGATTGGAGGCCCATTGGGCCTACGTTGACAAAATGACTTCAAAAGCAAATCAATTTCCTTTGTGGTCGATTGGAGGCCCATTGGCCCTATGTTAACAAAATGCCTTGAAAAGCAAGTCAAAAGAATGAAACTGTCAGAAGTGGGATTTGAACCCACGCCCTCTCACGAGGACCAGAACTTGAGTCTGGCGCCTTAGACCACTCGGCCATCCTGACGTTTGTGATAATGTTCCCACCAAATATTTAATATTATTAATTTAATTATTAATTTAATTTAAAGAGTATTTTAATATTGAGTAATTATTTATATGGGTTAAAATATTTTTATTTTTCTTATTAATTCTATCAATTACAATTATCTTCTTACTCGCGTAAAAATTCATATTAAGAAATAATCTCGATCCATTTATTAGATTCTAACTACTAAATATCTTTTAATTAATTATGTACCAAAAGTGTATTCTTATTCATTTATTTATTCGTTTGTATTTGGATTGTTTTAGTAAAAGTTAAATGAATAAAGTTAGTGACCCCAATGAATGGAGAAGAAAGATGATGTGAAGTTCAAGCAAGGAAGTTTTGTTTTGATTGATTTCTTAAGGTTGAAGCAGCAAAGGAATCCAAAACAAAACCTAACCAACAACATCATTTAACTCACAAATTCCTTACCTTCTCATTTCTTTTTCTCCAATCAATTGCTTAAACTTCAAACAACTAATAATAATAATAATAATAATTATTATTATTATTATTATTATTATTATTATTATTATTATTATCATAATGATTTTAGATGTATGCAATGAAAAGTTAAATAATCTCTTATGTCTCTAATTATCCCAGACAGCATGCATATATTATATATTCATACAAAGATCTTCAAATTATAATTTTTTAATCTTATTAAAAGCATTAAAATTGAACTATTCCATTTATATGATCATGTTACAAGGGCTAGGCAGATAGATAGTATAAGCCAATTATAATGGCTAATCTAGTTTAATCAAACTATGATTAACAAAAAAAATCTTTGAACTAATATACATAATTAAGAGTTTTGGTATCTTTTTGCAACCACCTTATATCAATCTAAGAGTTTTCTATATCATGCATACATCAACTAAGTGAGTCAAGTTTAGAGCTTTTAGTTGTAGTTTATGGAGAATTTAGAAATGTTAGGTTTAATAATTTTTTTGTGGGCTCACGTATTAATAATAATTATATATTATAATTATTTTAAAATTAGAGTTAATTTAAATTATTTAATTTGGGCTATCTTTTATTTTAGAGATATTTAATTTAATATAAACTTGTCATGTATAAAAATTTAATGCTAGTTGAACTATGATTGAAGAATGATAGTTAACCTAATATATAAAATTTTTTTTTTAGGGTTACGGTCTCCAAGTTAAATTATTATTCGTAAACTCTTCTTCTCTTTTTATCACAGAGAGAGAACTTAATAGAGCGCTACACATATTTGATTATAAAATGCCGCTATACTCTTGTGATCTTATTGAAACCTGTTATTCTTTGTGTTCAAGTTATTATAGATTTCTTAGGTTAGGGGTGGGCAAATTTCCCAGTCCCATCTCGTTCTAGGTGTCTTGACTCAAAATTTTTGAGACATACATGTTTTGGTCACAAAATAAGGGACCCGAATGTCTTGGTTTGGGTCCCTCGGACTCAAATTTTTTTTTTTTGGTAAAAAAAATTAATGACTAATTAAAGAAATTATCAAATTATAAGTTAATTTAATATAATTTTATAAATTTACAAGTCAATTAATAAATTATAAACTTTTTTTAATTTATATTCATGACTTTATTTAAGCTAATTGATGTTGAAAACTAATAAAACTATCAATATTAAATTACATTTGGAATTACAATATTTAAGGTAATTGAATTTGAAATTATATTTAACGTAATTGAAATAAAATAAAATTTGAAATTATAATATTTAATATAGTTGAAATTAAAATTGAATTTAGATTATAACATTTAATGAAATTGAAATTAGGATTGGAATCAAAATTATAATATTTAACGTAGTTAAAAATAAAATTAGATTTGAATTATAACATTTAACGTAATTGAAATTAGAATTGCAATCAAAATTATAACATTTAAAGTAATTGAAATTATAAATATAATTATAATATTTAACGTAATTGTAATTAAAATTGAATTTGTAATTTGAAATGATAACATTGACGTAATTAAAATTGAAATTAGAATTGGAATTGGAATTATAATATTTAACATAGCTAAGATTAAAATTAGATTTGAATTATAATATTTAACGAAATTAAAATTAGAATTGGAATCGAAATTATAACATCTAACTTAATTGAAATTAGAATTGGATTGGTAATTATAACATTTAACGTAATTAAAATTAGAATTGAAATTGAAATTATAATATTTAATGTAATTAAAATTGAAATTGGATTTGCAATTTAGAATTATAATATTTAACGTAATTAAAATTAAAACTAAATTTATATTATAAAATTTAACAAAATTAAAATTAGAATTGGAATCAAAATTATAATATACGTAATTAAATTTAGAATTGAATTTAAAATTATAATATTTAATATAATTAAAATTATAATATTTAATGTAATTAAAATTATAATATTTAATGTAATTAAAATTGAAATTAAAAATGAAATTATAATATATAATATAATTGAAATTAAAATTATAACATTTAATTGAAATTGAATTGGAATCAAAATTATAATATTTAACGTAAGTAAAATTAAAATTATAACATTTAATTGAAATTGAATTGGAATCAGAATTATAATATTTAACGTAAGTAAAATTAAAATTAAAATTATAACATTTATTGTAATTGAAACTAAAATTAGATTTACCGATTTAGAATTATATATTTAATGTAATAAAAATTAGAAATTAAATCAAAATTATAACATTTAACATAATTGAAATTAGAATTGGAATTGAAATATAACATTTAACGTAATTGAAATTAGAATTAAAATTAGAATATAACATTTAACGCAATTGAAATTATAATTGGAATCAGAATTATAACATTTAATGTAATTGAAATTGAATTAAAATTAAAATTATAACATTTAACGTAGTTGAAATTAAAATTAAATTTGAATTATAACATTTAACGAAATTAAAATTAGAACTATAACACTTAACATAATTAAAATTAGAATCAAAATTATATCATTTATCAATATAAAATAAGTAAAAATAATTACTCCTAAATGTAAAGTTCGAACAAATCATTCATAATGAAATAAAAAATCAATAATAAAATTATTAAATAGTCTTTTTTTTAAAACTATAATTTTGAGACAAAAATATAAATTTAGAACAATTAAGAACATGGGCTATAAATGGACCTAAACTTTTAGGCCAAAAATATAAAATTAGACCAATTAGTGACATGGGCTTCTTAAAGATATCCTGTGTTCTGACACGTCCCATCCCACAATTTGTCCTAATCGGAACATGGGACCAGTCAGATTTGTCCTGAACCTAACCTAATCTTATTTTACCCACCTCTATTTCAGGTGTGATTTTTTTTTTAAACATATATCCTAATAATTTAATATGATATATTCAAGATTATATGTATAATCCTAATTTATGATATATTCATATGTATATCAATCATAATTTCTGATTATATCTAACATAAGATTCAAAAAGTACATAAAAAAACTCAAAAAGTACATAAAAAAAACTCACCCCATATAGAAATGCAATTGTCAGTTGATCTAGAGATTTTCTTGAAGAGTTCTATAACAGTTAAGTCAAGATAATAGTTGTATCGAAAGCCCCCTTACAAGGGTGGCATTTCCTTATGAAGTTTCTTAGAATTGCTTATTGTAAAGGACTTAATCCTTATTGAAATTGATGATTTCAAATTATATTTAAGTATAATTTTATGTTGAAGACTAATAAAAGAGTCGACACGGGGTCAAGTATATATTGAATGAATGAATGGATGGAAACAAAAAGTTAGAAGTAAGGATGGACGCAAAAGTACGATGAGACAATCTCTAGGTGTAAGCGTCACGACACTAGATGCTTACCACTGTAGCGCCAAAGCAAAACACCCAGCGTTGCAGCGCCAAGTCAAAGATTGTAACCATGCTACAATGTTGACCTGTGATGCTGCGACATCAATTTACAAGAAACTGTCATTTAAAGTGGTCTTAATAAGTTTGAGTCAATTTTGAACTTTCTAAACACATTGACTCTTATTCCAATTAAGTTTAAGATTCCTATGAATGTTTTGAAGTCTATATAAACTTATATAACCCTTTAGAATAATCAAGCATTAGAGAAAAAACTCTAAGAGAAAGAATAAACAGATAAATAACGCTTGAGTGCTGAGTGCGCAAAGAGAATGCATAAGTGCTTGAGTATTGTGTGTACAAAAAAGCACAGATAGATTATTTGAGAACTCATATATTATTGTATTATTTAGTTATCTCTTGTAAGAAATATTTGTGATATGAATAAAAGAAGGTAGGATCCTTTAATTCATCATGAACAAAGGCATTTGTTATTAAACTAGGTAATATTTTTGTACTTTGTGTGTGATTGTTTATCTCTTTTGTATGTAATTTTTTTTTTATTCTTAAATACTTGTGATAAAATTATTTGCACGCGCTTAGAGTTTTTTAGAGTGCACGCTAAAAAGTCCAACAATCCTCTTATATCTAGTTCATAAAATCCATTTATGTTATTGTAATATATGTGTGTATATATAATTAGGTAGTATTTTTTTTTCTGCCCTAAATCTAAATATAATTACTAAGTTATTTGTTATTTTGAAACAAAAATTCCAAAAGCTAGTAATTTGTTTAATAATGCTATGCTAATTACATAGTTGGGATATAAATTTTATATTTCAATTTATGTAAAATTTGATGTGCCTATCATTAATTGGTGTTAAATAACTACTAATTATTAAAAAGTCAATAATTACCTAACAAAATAGCTGTTATTAATTGGTGACACATTTTACAAAAGCTTGTATCTCAACTTTAAGTGTAGCACTGCTCTTTGATATTTATATTTTTCAAAGTTTCACATTTATGTGTATTTATATATTAAAAAATATAGTTAATTAATTTGACAAAATAAATAGAATTCATTGAATAATACATAAAGCATATAATTTAATACTTTTAACTCATTATTTTTTAAAATTAAAATAAAATTATATTATATATGTGATTTACTAAATAAATACTCTATTTTTTTAATGTTATAAAATGTAAATTATTTTTAAATCTAATTATAAATATTTATTATAGATAATTGGTTTTCTAAATGATACAATTAATTATGCTTTTACATTGTAAGAAATAGAATATTCGTATAGGGGTAGATTAACTATAATCTTGAATTTTTATGAATAGTTTATAAAAGAGAAATTGACAATTTAATCTTTATATTTTTGTTGAATTACTCATTTGGTCTTTAATATTAAAACATTATCAATTATATCTTTTGTGGTTGTTTTTACTACTATTTTCATTCTTAAAACACGACCATTTTGGTCTCTAAAGAATACAATTGATAATTTTTAAAATGTTAAAAACCTAATGAGTAATTTTACAAAAACATAAGGACTAAAGTAATAATCTTTTTTTATAAAATAAGAAATATTTTTACGTCCAATTTTTAGAAAATGAAGTTGAAATTCGACATGAATTTTTTAATTAAGTTATGTTATAATATTTATTTTTTTAATTTAGTTTAATATAAAATAAAATAATTTTCTTTCAACCAAAACTAAATGTTTGGGTACATACCTAATATGTTCTATTTATTTGATCCTAATTAAAAAGTCTACATAGACAGGTAGGTAGTATAAACTAACTGAAGCTAAGACTAGCATTTTCTTTCTCTAATCTAAGTTGTATAGATGAATTTATTTTCTATTAGTATTTGTACTAATATTCATTAATTCTTGCATAAAGTAGTTATTTATTATAAAGAAAATTGATAACTTTTGAGGGTTAAGATATATTTACAATAACGTCAAATCTAAATCGAACGTCAACAATTGAAGTGTAGATGCTAAACATTGAACTATAAAGGTAGGTGGCAAATCACATCATAACAATTATATTTTATTAATTTTAAGTTTAAATTTATGAATTTTACCACAACATTAATTATATCTCGATAAATTTTTATTGTACTTATTAGTAGATATATATTGTACATACGTAAATGACATAATAATAATAATAAAGAATTTATAATATGTTTTTTTTATAAAGTAGAGGTATCGATTTCTATTTCTCATATTAAAAAAATTATATATATATATATATTATAATATTAAAAAAAAAAAACAAAATTGATTGAAATTGTTGTGGTAAATGTACAGTAGATTGTGTTTGGATGCAGCTAGGGTAAATTTTCTATTGGATTCCATTATTCGGTCCTAGTGGGTCTAAATTTCTGAAAAAAATCGACAGATTTTGCCCGCCCCACACAACGTATAATCTACACAACTTTTGTCGATTTAGCAGTTGTTGCTCATTAAATGAAAATTCAATTAAGAATTAATTGCGAAAATTAATGAGAAAATTAAGTTAAAATTAATTAATTAAAAATTTTCATTACATATCTAATAATATAATCAACATTCGAGTATTTGTTTTTCAGCACTAATTGACAAGTCTCCCAATTGTTTTTGTTTCAATGGGTCCCAATCGTCTTCTTGATTCACAAGATTTTCCCATCAACACAAATTTACAATCATATCATCATCATCATATTCATCCACCACCCCACCAACTTCATCAATCAATCAATCAACCAAATAAGATATTTGGCACCGTCTGATTGTATTTATTTGAAATCAAAATAATTCTAATACCTTTAAAAAAAAAGTGTTTTTCTAAAAGCAAAAAAACAACTTGAAAGTTAATTATCATCTTCAACTATTTAAGTTACAAATTTCCACAAACAAGTAGTATTTCATAAATTGTAAAAATGCATTGGATGAAAACAATTAGTTTAGTTTCTCTAATGCATTTTCATTATTTTCAAGAATAAAAAACTGTATCCAAAAAATGTTTTTGTTTTCCAAAACATCAATTTTTTTATTTTTTATTTTTTATTTTAACCCTTTTCAAAACTCTCACATTGTCAAACCTTTTCACTTTTCAGGGGTCCCAAAAGTGAGAAAGTTGGTAACTGCTATACCTTTTCTGTCAAGCAAGAAAATTCCAAACAAAACAATCTTTGCTTAGCTACATACCCATGAAGCAAAGCAACTTCTCATGTCATATACAAAAACAATTAAAAAAAAAAAAAACACAAATGCAGCTCTCATTTGTATGATCCAATATCAAAACAAGATTCAAATTCTACCAAATATAATCTATGCAATCTTAGTTAGACGTTTCTCTTTCCATGTCCCCCCATTCTCTCTCTCTCTTCTTCTATATATATCATATATATCATTCATCTTCTTCAACATCTTGTAGCTCTATCATATTTTCTTTCCCTTTTCATATTTATATAACCAAAAGAGAAAGATAAAGAGGAGAAAGAGATCTTGGAGGTCCAAAGCTATGGCGAGGAAAGCCCTAGTTTTGCTTTCATTGATCACAGGGTTGGCCAGCTTGATCGTGGTTCATGTCTACGGCGAGAGCTTCCCCGTTAATGGCCATCTCGATCCCGGCAAGCATCCTCATTTTCATAAAAGTTTGCGCAAAATGCAAGAGTTTAAGGATTCTTTAATCCGTCGTGATTTGGCAACTCCCTCCTCCATCAGCTCTCCTTCTCCAAGTCCTACCTCAGCTCCTCCTCCTCAGGTAAAATCTTTTATCCCGTGTGAACGTTCATATATATATATTTAAAACAAATTCGTGATGAATTATGTGGTTATGGTTTTTGTTATCTTGATGATCATCATGTGTGTTTTATAGGCTATATCAGGTCCGCGTGTGTACAGGGTTACATCGTACGGTGCAGATCCCACTGGGAAATCAGACAGTACAGAAGCAATCTTGAGAGCATTATCAGATGCATTGAGTGGGCCCAAAGAAGGGTTCTTGATGGAGGGAATTGCTAATCTTGGTGGTGCACAGATTCATCTTGAAGGTGGCAGTTACTTGATCAGCAAGCCTCTTCGGTTGCCAGCCGCCGGCGTAGGGAATCTTATGGTAAGCTCTCCATCACCAGAATTTTTTCCGATTTACGTCTTTTTTTTTAATAAAAAAAAGCATATATAATTTTCATGATATAAATACCATTTGATCTGGACTTATATGCTTAAAATTAAAACTTTTACTGTATATAAAATTGTGTGTACGTAGATTAGAAGTGACAGATGGCGCTCTCTTAATAACCCACGTCACAAGATGACCTGTGCGAGTTGAAATAGAGGAACCAATCCATTGCACTAATTTCATTACAGTTCTAAGAGCTGTTAAAAGTTTTCCTATTTTTATTTTATTTAAAAACAAAAAAAGAGAGAGAACTTCGTGGAAAAGAAATAATACCTTTTCATTTCTTCTAGGTTTGAAATTGTGGTCACACAAGTTGCCAAATATGAATGGAGAAAAAATGCACCTTATTGAATGTTCATGTATGAAATTGCTTGCTAATGAAAATTGTGTATATATTTGATTCTTAATGAAACAGATTCATGGAGGAACATTACGAGCCTCGGATGATTTTCCAACAGATGGTTATTTGATTGATTTATCTCCTTCTTCATCGTCGTCATCGTCATCGTCATCGTCATCATCATACAATTACGAGTACATTACCCTTAAAGACTTGATGCTAGATTCTAACTACAGGGGTGGAGCAATTTCAGTCATAAACTCCCTCAGGACTGGTATAGATAATTGCTACATTGTTCATTTCACCACCAATGGCATTCTAGTCCAGAGCGGCCACGAGACTTATATCCGGAGCTCATTCCTCGGACAGCATATCACCGCCGGAGGCGATTCGGGTGAACGGAACTTCTCAGGCACGGCGATTAATCTAATGGGCAATGACAATGCTGTCACAGATGTGGTGATATTTTCTGCTGCTATAGGGATAATGGTCTCGGGTCCAGCTAACACATTTTCCGGGGTACATTGTTACAACAAGGCAACAGGATTTGGTGGCACGGGCATTTACTTGAAGCTACCCGGTTTGACACAAACTAGGATTGTCAATTCTTACATGGATTACACTGGCATTGTTGCTGAAGACCCCGTGCAACTTCACATCTCTAGCAGCTTCTTCCTCGGGGGTGCATACATTATGTTAAAGTCTATAAATGGAGTCGCCAACGGGGTGAATATTGTCGATAACATGTTCTCCGGGAGCGATAAAGGGGTTGAAATTGTTCAATTGGATCAAACCAATGGAGCTTTCAAGCAAATTGATCAAGTAATTGTTGATAGAAACATTGTTCAAGGCATGAGCAAAAGGGCAACCATTGCTAGGGCATCAATGCAAGGCAATGGCACCTCTTACACGGTTGACTTTAGCTCAATGTTATTATTTCCTAACCTCATCAATCATGTTCAATATTCCTTGAGTGCCAGTGGCAGCTTCTTCCCCAACCATGCTCTTCGAAATGTGACCGAAAATCAGGTCGTTATTGAATCCGACGCGGCGGTTCCGGCCACCGTTTTTGTCACCGTAGGCCAAGGAATAACAATTTGAACCTACTCGCCTAATTCCTTTTTTTTTTGGTCATGAAGATATGACCTCATAACTATGAATAGGGTTTATTTGATAGTAAAATTCTGCTTCTCTTTCAAAGCTCAATTACAAAGAAAAAAAAATGTTGTAATGAATAAAAAAGTATAGTAGATTTAATGGAATATAAATATACATTTTTATTTTGTTACATTTAGCTTATGGAATTGTATTGTACTTTTTGGTGAGTTGATTTCAATTCTCACAATGTTTATTGGTAGTTTAGTTCAACCAAATGAAGCAAAAAGGCAGTTAGATTTCATATTGAATGTTTGAAACTTTTGTACCCAAAAAAATAAATTACATGGATTATTCTCAAGAGGCCTTGAAGATATTAAAAAGTGTTTTAGTTAAATTAGTTGTTAAAAGCTCAAATTTCTTCCAAGGAAGTCAATACCTGAATTTTCTTTCTTGAAAATAATGTAGCTGCATACCTAGAAGGTCTTATGTTACCTCAAGTCCATCTAATGCAAACTTTTCTCTCTAATTTAACATCAATTTGTTGGCCTAAAAGAAGCTATCATGCTGATATTGTATAGGCTCTAAAGAGATTTTGGTGATGTGAATATGAATAGTCAATTGGGGATTAAATTCACATTGCATTTAATTTCAATGGGTATTGAAAATTCAACTAATCTTTGCTAATTTTTAGGTGCTTGTGGTTGGCATTTAGAGTTGGTGAACTTACTCTTATTGAATTTGGACAACATGGTGAGGTGGAAATGCAATACAAAAATAAATAAGTAAACAAATAATCAAGTAAATGTAAAATAAGAGGATTACCCAGGTCAATTTGGAAAATTATATTTTTAATTGGACAGCATGACACAAAGATTAACCAACTTTTGAAATTCAAAGTGAGAAATAAATAAAATTATTAACTGGGGCCTGCACTCACTTCTTGTTCAGGTGTCTTGGAATTGAAAGTTGCTTTGACCCATGAAGGAAATAAATTTTGAGGAATTGTGGGTCAGGTATTGGGCTGATGGTGGCAAATTCTGGTAACAATGTTGAGAAGCATATGTAGAAATTTAACTACCTTGCTATTTTAATCACCACATTGGTTCAGTAATTTGGTATCAAGTCCTTTAATGTTAAGGTAATAGATTCGAGTTGGGTCATATTCCCTCTTCAAAAAGAGTTCATTTATATTATAATGAGTTTAATTTTATAGTGATCTGCAATGAATTTGATACAAGTTTAATTTATATTATAAATTTGAGTATTAATATAAATACTTATACATAAAAAAAAACTATATTACTGATTATTTATTAACATAAAATGTCTAAATTTTGTGGGTTTTTTTTTTTTAACACTGATCTCTTTGGTCGAAAATCTACTCAATTTAGAATAGAACTTTAGTGATGCGACTTGAATGTTTTAGCTCAAAGCAGACCCAGTCAAAGATCAATAAAAACTTAAATATCCTTTCATAATAATGAGAGGAAAATGCGGCAGATTATGCCAGCAATGAAACTTGAAACATATTATACCATTACACTATTAGATTTAAGCTTACAATTAGGGTGGTAGAATTTTTCATGGGTTATTGTTCTGTAGGATCCGTTCTATGAGAATAATTTGAATTATATTTTAGGCTTTTTTAAAAAAATATAGGGCGAATTTAGATACAATAATTTAAACTCAAATTAAATTCACTTTGAGTTTGAAAATAAGTTAATTTTCCTATATCTAACCCAAGTACCCAATTTAAAATAAAATAAAATAAAAATATAATTATAAAAAAAAATATTTATTTATACAAATTAAAGTTAACTACGTGTTAAATTTGAAAATATAAAATTTACTTATATTATATTATAAATTTTGTTATTCTTATTCTTATTTTTTTATTTTTAATTTCTTTCTTTGTTTTCTTATTTGTATTTAATACATGACACTTACTTCAAAATTTGAGTTAACTCATTTGTTGAGAAAAAAATAGAAGATGAAGAAAAATAAATAAAAGAGGTAAATGATTTTTATTATCACTCTAATTTTTTAGTCATTATTCATCTAACTTACTTTTTTTACTTTGTGTTATAGGTTTGCAAAAAATCTTAATAAAGATTTAATGTTTGAATTACAAATAAATTATGATGATTTAGATGCCAAAGATCAAAGAAATTATTAATTTTTGTAATTTTTAGATTTTAATTCATGTTAGATTTTTAAAGTTAGTAGTAGAAGACTTGAAGACTCGATGTAGTTTATATTTTTATATAATGTTTATAATTATGCGTGATAAAAAATTATTTCACAAAATTAAATCGGTACAAATAAAAGAGTATTTAATAAATAAATAAAAAATTAGTATAAAGTACCTATAGGGATCCTCATGAAAATCTCTTAACTCGAACCCGAATTATATATATCGGGTATATAGTGAGTATGAAGATTCTCTTACCATTTAGGTATAGAGGCAAGGATTGTGATCCTCGCTCCAATCCACCCCATTACCACCCCTAATTACAACTATCGGTGTTAATTAGTTTAATTGGTAAAATCTTTTATTTTGATAGAAGAGATCCAATGTTTAAATATTGGAGAGAGAATTGATTTATAGCTAAGTATTATAGCCATTAAAAAAAAAAAATTATAAATTAAGGTTTTCAATTTTGCAAAGAGATGGCAATATATTTTTAAGATGGTTTTATAGGTAAAATTTGGGAGTGAGTTATAAATTAAGGTTTTTAATTGTATTAAAAATAGTAATATGGTTTTAAGATAGAATAACATTATTTGTACAAATTATTTCATACAAATTAATGTGGCGTATAAGTATTGGTCGATGTTATTTATTTTAATTTATTTTATCAACTTCGATGTTTTATCTAATTAATATTTACATGCTACATTAGTTTATATAAAAAATTTGTATATATAATATTACTCTTTAAGATAACATTATAGATAAAAATTGGAATTAAATAGAAAAACATAATGAAGTTTTTTTCCCCTCCAATTTAAGCAGCTTTTTAAATGTGCAAGATAGTTCCTAAATATAATATCAAACATGTTTTCAAATTAAAAATTAATACTAAATTTCCAACTTAAAATATTAAATTGTATCAAAACTATAATTTTCAGATTACAAACCAAATGTCTTAATAACATTGATAAAGTGTTAATCCATTTTCTTTCCTTTTTTTTTCTCCTTGAACAAAAAAATATAAAAAAAAGCTTTATTTGACATAAATAATGAGTAGATCTCTAAGTATTTTTTTTTTATTTTTGTCAAAACTAAAGTGACAAGGTAAATAAGACACAACCCACTACAAATTTTTCACTCTTCATTTATTAAGAGTTGGTCCCAATACACCAATTAATATGTTGATAAATGGGGATTCTCTCAATATAGAATTAAACACATGCATCTTTACTATCCACTTTCCAAGAACCAAGTATATAAAACCACCAATTATATTATCACCTCCTCTATTTATTAATTTTCATGTCTACGTTACAATCAATTGCTTCTGCAATCAATTAATTTCCATTATTTTCTAAACTGCATGTCCACTATTATTGTTTCCACAGATACTTATTTGTCTCATATTTTTTAAACCTGTGCTTGTGAAATTATTTTTATGAAGTCTAAGGAGATAGCTTTGCATTGCAAAAATATTTGATATATTAAAAGCTTTTCAGCATATTAAAGATGAGGAATAAAGTAGAAAAAGCAAGTAACAAACATAGTGAAAAGTTCTCATAATAAGTGCTTCCATGGAAGTTGTTTGTACCAACCTTTGCTTTACAACTACATGATTGTAGAATACAACAATATTCTTTTGATACAAAGTAAATATTGCAATATTCTTTGAATACAAAGTAAATATTGCATTATTATTATTATTATTGTTGTTGTTGTTGTTAAAATTCAGCGATTCAAACGTTAAGTTTGATTTTAAGTTAAAAATTAGGGAGTTGGACACGAAATCAAGTATTCATAAGATGTACTAAAAATGGGTAGAAATAGAGAACCAGAAACGAAGAGAAGAGAAAAGGCGCAAAAGAGATCGAGAACAAGTCGCAGCACTGCAACACTACTTCAAAATTGGTTCTGTGCCGTGACGCCAACTTGGTGAGGCCACGACACTACTTACGTGAGGTTTTCTATTTTGCCTTAGATTACATGTTATTTTTGCATAGTTTTGGACTTCTCTTTTGCATAGTTTTGGACTTCTCTTTTGCATGGATTAAAATTTCAACCAGAAATAGAGTTTTTAAGGATGATTTAAAGCCTATATAAACCCTTATAACACCGCATCAAAGATGTAAACATAAGAAAGAATAGAGAGTTAGGTATGTACTAAGTGTTGAATGCACAAAAGTATAACTATAAAATCACTTGAGTACTGAGTGTGCAAAAGGGTGATAATATATCTTTTGTGAAAGAGCTCTGGTAATTCATTATATTCTTTGGTTAAATCTCTTATTGTTAGAATAGGTGATCTATGGGATATTGAGTGATTTGAAAGATTTAGGTGATCTAAAAGATATTGGGTGATCTAAAGAATTCTTTGTGAACTATTAATGAAAGAAGCAAGATCATGGATTCCCCATTGACATAAGCATTTATTATTGAATCACATATATTCTGTGTCTTGTGGTTTATTTTCTTTATTTTTATTGTTGTGTTGATCTTTTATATTCTTAGTTATTTGTGAGTTCAAGTCTTTTGTTAGGGTTCTTAGGATGCTAAATCCTTAGTTATGGTGATATTAGAGTGCATAAAACCCCAACAATAGAATTTTAAAAAAGGCTAATTTTTAAGTGAAATTAGTGCTAAGGTTGATTTTTTGCAACAAATTGTTATCAAAGTTTAGAGTAGAAGCTTGATACTGTAACAAATTGGTATTAGAACCAAGTTGAGGTCCAAATTGTAGAGTGGTCCAAATTGCAGAGTATAGGTAATAGAGTCAGATTACAGAGCAAAGATTATTTAACCATGGGGACTCACAAGTATAAAGAAGTTCAATGGTAAGAATGATTATCTAAAAGAGGGAAAAGGTCATGCTTTTACTAGTGAGTCTAGGGATAGGGATAACCTTTAAAGAGACTGTTAATGCTAAAGAAGCCTGCGTCATCTAGATTCAAATAGATTAAGGAATCATCTAGATTGAACAAAAGAATTAATAAAAAGATCAAAGTCTAAAAGTGTAGCGGTATTGACAGCAAGAAGTAAGAATGTGAATAAAGATGAAAAAAAGAAAAACAATCAAGATTGAAAGGTAGATCCAAGAAAGTGCATAGGGTACTTGGTAAGGGATTGTCTAGAGAAAAAGATCAATATAAAAGAAAAATAAGGCGATGTTGCAATAGTCTATGAGTTGGACTTTGAAGTTGCAAAAACCTTGATAGCTTTTGCAAAAACGTATGCTTGGTGAATGAATACTTGGTTTTAATGTGTAGTTTCCAAATGACTCTTTAAAAATTATTATTTGTCATTATAGATCCATTAAGGGTTAAAAAGTATCAATGGGTAGAGATATAACTTCTGTAGTCAAGGGGAATTGGTAGAATAAGATTGAAACTACATGGTAGAAAAGTAAAAGGGTTACTAGGTGTGAGATTTGTTCTTGATATCATAAAAACTTAGTAGACTTAAGATTGTTAGATCAAGTTGGGATATTCATTCAAGGCAAAAAAAGAAACACTGAAGATGTTGAAAAGAGATCTACGAGTGAAAGGCACAGTAAAGGCTATGTGCTTGAAGAGAATATTATGTATGGCTCAACATAGGTTGTTAAGAGGATATAAACTATAGGGCAACATTAAAATTTTTTTTTACTAGTGTGATAAGGGTCGAAAGAGAATGTATGGTAAAAATGGTGTGGCAAGAATAAGATCTAGCCACAAAGATATTGTAATGGTGTTAAATGTGTTGGAGATCATAATATAAAGGCTATCCAATAAGAGATACATTCAAAATCTTTAGAGACTAAAATAATAAGCCTTAGTTAAGTCTGAGCATAAGACTTAACTAAAGTCAACGTTAGAGCATTAGTTGAGGAAAGGATAATTCTGGATAGTTTTATGAGAAAGATTTTGAATCAATGAGAGGTTTGTTAAAATTTAGTGATTCAAAATCAAGGTTGAGTTTGATTTTGAGTTAGAAACCAATGAGGATTCAGACACGAGGTCAGGTACGCATAGGACATACAAGGAGAGGATAAAAACAGATAGTCAAAAGTTGAGAGGAGCAAAAAGGTGCAAAGGAGACTAGAAATAGGTCGCAGCGCTAACTTGGTAGCTCTGTAGCGCTACTTCAAAATTAGTTCAGCACCACAACGCTAGGTTGGTAAGGTTGTGACGTCGTCTTATGGGATGTTTCTCTTTTTACCTTGGATTACACGTTTTTTTATGGTTTTAAACTTTTCTTTTGCTTGGACTCCTATTCTAGTAAAAAAACAAGTTTCTATGGAAGGGGGGTGGGGGCGAGGAGGGTTTAGGGCCTATATAAACCCTTATAACCCTTAGAATTAATCAAGCATCAAACATGTAAACATAAGAGAGAATAGAGAGCTGGGTAGATACTAAATGCTGAGTGCGTGAGACTATAACCATAAAATTACTAGAATGCTGAGTGCATAAGAAAGTGACAATAGATCTTTTGAGGGAGAACTCTGGCTATTCAATGTATTGCTTAATAAAATCTCTTATTGTTAGATCTATGTAATCTAAAGAGTTCTTTATGAACTATTAATGAAAAAAGTTGGTATTGAGATTTGTATTTATGTACTATCTCATTTTATATGAATATTTATACAATCGATATTTTGTTAAATCGCTTATTATATTTATTAAATAATAAGATACTTATAAATTTTCAGACAATTTATGATTTGAATAAGTTTAGATCTAATCTAAAAGAGTTTAGATCAATGTTAAAAGTTAGCAATATTAAGAGTTATAAGTGTTAAGAGTTAGCGAAATCTAAGGAGTTAGAGTTTTATCTAAAATGGGACAAAGACCGATAATATATTAGTAATGACATAGTTGTAAATGGTGCTAAGAAATGTCATTATGCAGTCTGTTTTCAAACACTAAGTTCTTGATCTATTTTACCAATGCAGGTCTACATATGAAACATTTTTATATGGATTAGTATATATCTATATATAGATGGTTCAGATGGTTAGTCTTAGCAGATCATGAGTTTAGTGGAAGCTCATATAGGCATACCAGTATTTAGTAAGGACTAGATACTGAATAGACTCACGAGGACCTCCAATAGACATCCTATAAAGCCGTCAATAGCAAGTCTTCTCTAGTTGAGTAGTATTCGTAGTCTTTTGACTTGATCGCCAAGGTGGATCTTGGCCACAGATGTCAGAGACCTTTCATGGTTTGAACGCTGCATGTCGCTGGGTATGGTCCGATGCTCATGGAGTTCGGTGTGCATAGATATGGAATCCATCGGCTCACATGAGTGAGTTATATATCCTAATGCTCCAAGATTGCATTTCAAAAAGTTTTATGGCCATAAGCAATAAACTTAGAAAAGAGTTTTTTTGTAGAATAAATAATATTGTAAAAGTATTTGCAGATATCATTTATAGAAATACATATTTGGAGATAAGTTCATGGATGAGCAAATAAAGATTTGACTGTGATGATCTATATCTTTGCTCTTCTAGAATATAGATGACAGAAAAATTATACATATACGTAATAACATCAGCTTGTATGGTCTAATGCGCTACTTTGTAATATTCATGACGTGTGCGTGGGGTATTATTCATGAACTCATGGAAGAGTTCCATTTGAAAAACTGGGCGTAGACCTAGGAGTCTCGTAATATGAAGTGTACTTATTGTGCACTAGAGTAGCAGATTAGATTGAATAGTTCGATCCAGGATATTCTAACAAACTAGATATTTATTTTAGGATCTCTTAGGATGTACTTTTGTCAAGACTTAAATGTTAAGTAGATCAATTAGTTAATAATAGTTGTTGACCAATAGGATAATAACAAGTAACATAATGTGAGCCATTTATTATTTGACTTTGAAATTATAAAATTGACCATATTTGTTAGACAAGTAAAATCTATTTAATAATTTAAAAAATATTTTTGAATTATTTTAATTTACAAAGTCAATATATTAATTAAATAAAAAAGTACGACTTAAGTCAAATTATCAATACTTTAATGAATGACATATGTTTTATTTGTTATTAAACAAATAAAGAAACAATAGGGGATGGGTTATGTGGGGCCAAAGCTTGACTTATGAAAAAAGGAAAAATTTATCTTATAAAAGAGATGAAAATATTTTATTTTGTGTAAGCATGTGAGATCGGCAAAAGAAGAGAAAAAGTGAGAATAAAAGTTTTTCATTTTTGTTTCAAGTGTTAGAGCATTTATTCATCTTCTTTCTCTTCCATTTTGACAGACCATTAAAGCACAAAAGAGGATTATATTTGTTGTTTAAACAGTTGAACAAAATAAAATAATTCTTTGCTTTGAAATAAATAATTTAAAGAGTTAACCAAGTTTTTGTGTTTAATTGTTAAACACAATTTATTGAAAGTGGAGTTGTCATTCTAAAGACTCAAGCCCACCATCATTGGGTTCTAGAATTGATGACGTAAATACTTCAAGACGGACTCTAGTTTTAATTCAAAAGTTGGACAAGGTGAATTCTCAATCTTTAATTTCATTAGTATAATAAAGGACTTAAATTTAATGTGTTTGTTATTTTAGGAAATTAGATTTCCACTTTGCCTGCATAAAATATATGTATGAGATGCATATTTGCTTTGTAATAAACACATGGCACATGCATGTACCCTAGTAAAATAGCACATTTTCAGTTGGATCATGGATCTACTATGAACATAAGCATTTGTTGTCAAACCATGTAAATCTTGTGTCTTATGATTTATTTATTTTTATCTTTATTGTTGTATTGATCTATTATATTTTTTATCCATATTGTTGTATTGTTGTTGTTGGAGCTGGTGCTCACGTGCCATTCCAATATTGTATGAATATTAATTGTTAATATTTATACAATAAACATTTCGAATAAAGATTGTTAATATCATATTAATATGGTATAATGCTTGTAACATTAGAGACATTGTTTGATCTGAAAGAGTTCAGATCTGGTCTAAAGGAGTTTAGATCAGAACTAAAAGTTAGCAGGTTGTAAGAGTCAGCGAGGTCTAAAGAGTTAGAACCTTGTCTATAATGGGACAAAGACCTGAGAGTATACTTGTAATGATATAGTTGCAAAGAGTTGCAATAGGAGTTAAGAAATATCATTATGTAAGTATGTCTCAAAGATAATGTTCCTGATCTATAATCACTAATGTGGGTCTATCGGTGATTCACTTTATATAGATTAGTGTATGTTTATATCTGACTGGTTCAGATGGTTGTTCTTAGCTGACCATGAGCTTAGAGCTTGTATAGGCATGCGGGTATCCAGTCAAGACTGGATACTGAACAGACTTATGAGGACCCCAATAGATATCCTATGACACCGTCAAAGGAAGGTCCTCTCGAGTTGAGTAGTATTCGTGGTCCTTTGACCTGAGCGCCACGGTGGTCTTGTGAGTGATCCATCATGCTTTGGTTCCACATATGTCAGAGACCTTTCATGGTCTGACCGCTATGTGTCGCTGGGTATGGTCCGATGCTCATGGAGTCCGGTGTGCGTAGATATGGGATCCGTCAGCTTACGTAGGTAAGTTGTATATCCGATGCTCCGAGATTGTATTTCATAAAGTCTTGTGGCCACAAGCATAAACCCGGGAAAAGAGTTTCCCATAGGGTTAAACAATATAGCAAAAGTGTTTGCGTATATTGTTTACAGAGATACGAATCTGGAGATAAGTTTATGGATGAGCAAATGGGGATTTGACGGTGCTGATCTATATCCCCGCACATCTAGGATATAAATGATGGAAGGATTATACGTATACGTTATGACCTCAACTTGTATGGTCTGACACGCTGATTTGTAATATTCGTAACGTGTGCGTGGGGCATCGATTACGGATTAATGGAACAGTTCCATTTGACAAATCGGGTGTAGACCTAGTGAGTCCCAATATGAAATGTACTCTTTGAGCACTTGGGCAGTATACCGTATTGAATTGTTCAATACAGTATAATTCAGCAATTACTAAGGTTACGTTAACTAAAGTATGTGGTTAAATTGGTGGGACCCACTTTAGGTTAACTTGGTAACCGAGTAAGGATATAATAGTAATTTCACTTTATGATTATTTAATTGTTAAATAATTAAAATAAATATTTATTTATTTAATTGTTAAATAAATTAATTTAACATAACTAAGGTTAAAAGTTAACCAAGTGGTTAAGTTAAGTTAACCTTACTTAAAGGTTAAGTAAAGGTTAACCTAACCATGGTTAAGTTAGTTAACTATGGTTAAATTAATTAAATATTTATTAACTTAAAGGTTAAGTTAAAATAATCTAACTAAGGTTAAATGTTAACTAAGGTTAGGTTAAGCCAAATGAAATGCAAATGAAATTCAAATTAGTTTGGAATTAATTCATTTGTATATAAAGTGAAATGAAATTGAAATTCAAAATGATTTAGTTTTTTAGGTTTTGCATTTTGGGAGCCAATTCAATTTGAGAAATTGAAATTGTTTGTTTTGTGTTTTAAGTGTTAGAACAACAAAACAAATTGAATTAATGGTTACTAAATGTAATAACTAAAAACAAGATTTGTTTTATTTATTCAAGAGTTGAATAAAAGGAAAAACAAATTTAATTAAGTTAAATGGTTTAACTTTGAAAAATGTTTAAGAGTTAAACACATATGCTGGATTAAGATGCTGCCATTCTAGACAATCAAACCCACCCTTGTTGATTGCTAGAATTGATCAAAGATTCATTTCATGGTGGACTTCAAAGAAAATTAATCCAAAGGCTTCATTGGTGATATTTCTCAATCTCGAATTTCAGATTAATCAAATGTTATTTTCTGTGTTCATTATATGTAATCTTCCGCTGTGCACATGTATGTATGAGATATGTATATTGTTTGTATGATGAACACAAACCCACATGCAAGAACCCTAAGTTAAATTCGCCCAACCATATAACCCAACAGTTGTATCTTGTGAGTTGAAGTTTTTCTCATACGCATAGGGTTCTTAAGGTGCTAAATATTAAACTCTGATAGTATTAGAACGTATGAAACTCCAACAATTAAGTCATTGTAAAGGCTAATTTTTAAATGGAATTAGTGTGAAGGCTGATTTTTCGTAACAAATTAGAATTACAGTCGAGAGTAAAGGCTTGATGCATCAATTATTATTATTATTATTGTAATTTCACAATTTATGGTAAAATAACTTCTAATGGCTAAAGTTAGATTTCTTTTTTCTTTCAAGTTATGATTTTATCATTCTACCAATAATGGAGACTTACTGCAGGGCTAGAGGTCCATGACCTCCCAAGCTCTAAACAAAAGTTATTAAAATAAATCACAATTCTTTTTTATTAGTTTTACTCTTAACATAGATATTTTTAAAAATAAAATAAAATTTGACAATACAATTTTTGTAATTAAAATATAAAAAAAATTTAAATTTGACAATACAATTCTTTCGTAATTAAAATATAGTCTAAATGTTTTTCAATTTTAATAAGAAATATTATCATTAATACCTTAAGGTATAGTCTAATTATAAAAATATTCACAGATTTAAAAAATTGACATTAATATTCATTTTTTATGCAAAATATGCACAAATGTCCAATGTTAATAATATTCTATTAAATTAAATAGATTTCATGTCAATAAATGTGAAATGACCAAATTATCTTTATATGTTAAACGATATCGACATGACAATGACTTGTACGGATTTTAAAATTTTGAGTTTAAAAAATAAATAATAAAAAAATAATAATAAGAACTCTTTAAAAAATAAAAAATAAATAAAACAAAAAATGTAAGTACTTTAAAAAAATTAAAATATAAAATAATAATTAATAATAAATAAAACTTTAAAAAAGCACCAACAACCATTTTGGCCGCTGGAATAGGTGACCAAATGGTCATTGGAACAGGCGACTATTTAGCCGCTAAACCAAGTGGCCAAATTATTTGGCCGCTTGCACCAGCAATCATTTTGGCTGATTGTATTTTTAATTATTTAATTATTATATTATTATTTTTTAAATTTAAATGTTTAAAGTATGAAAAGACATGATTACCTTTAGATCTATTAATTTTGATGATAGATCACTAATAATTAACCATTCATACATATTTTACAAAAAAATTGAGTATTAATATTAATTTTTTAAATTTATAAATATTATTATAATTAGATTATACTTTAAGAGTATCGATGATAATATCCCTTTTAACAATTTAAACACATTCAATAAGTTGTGGTTTTGCCCCTGCCTTAGGTAGTTAACGCTAAATATTTATTGTGTGAATGGTGGCCATAAAATATAAAAGAGAAGTAGAAAATTGGCTATGTACAGTTTTTTTTTTAAAAAACAATTATTGCAAAAAGAGTGCTTTACCAATACAAGTCCATTTTAAATAAAAGAAAAAGCAAAGGAATAAATATAAAGAAGAAAGAGAATATTTATATTGTTTTTAAATAAAAGGACTCCACACTTTATTTCGATGCTCCAAAAAATGTTAATTAATAATTTATTATATAAAATAATATAATAAGTAATTTTTAATTTTTATCATTTCACTATTTAATAAGTATTTAATGCATTATTTGAGATAAAAAAAATTTAAGATACTATTTAAAAAGTGTAACATTACTCTTTAAATATTAAGGTGTTCAATTTTAACTTATTAGAATGACTATAATAATTAATGCCTTAATTTAACATTAAAATGCATTTAGTGTCCAACAATTAATGATGTTGTAATAAATTAACTTGCTTAAGTTTGGTAGTAGCTAATTAAAATGATTAAAGCCTAATATTCGAATAATAACCAAAGAAGTCTTAAATTACTATGTACATTTTTAAATTAAAACTATATTTCATTCTCAATTTGTGGGATAGATTTCACCTCCTTTTACTTCGAGAAATTAACTTAATTTAAAAAGAAACGAAGACATTTTATTGTGAGATCATTTTTAATATATAAATAATCATACAATTATCTAATCATATAAGTATAATATTAGATTTTTTATTTGGTTGAAAATATGGTAATTTAAAATTAAGGTTGAGTTTGATTTTAAGTTAAAAAATTAATGAGGAGTCAATACGAAGTTGAGAGTCAATACGAAATTGAGTACACTTTGGAAGTATAAAGAAAATATAAAAACGGAGAGCTAAAAGCAAATAAGGGATTGGAACGCGCATAAGAAGTGAGAAAGGGCTTGAACTAGCGTAGGAAGAACTCCATGCATTGGGCCCGTGGCCCCAAGCAAGCCAAGTTACGAACCCGAAGTGGGCAAAGGCTGGGCATCACGGCACCAAGACAAGTAGTACTTTTCCATTTTTGTTTTCTCGACTTATTTGAATATATCTTGTAATATCTTGTGAGAGTTTTTTGTATATAAAAAAAGTTAAGTAGTTATTGTTGAACCATATATATTGCTTGTGCTTTTTTTTGTTTGATTGTTTATCTTCTTAATTGTGTGATTTTTGTTATTCTTAATTACTTTTGAATGAAAAGTTTTTGCAAGAAATTTAAAATTTATTAAAGTGCATGCTAAAAGCTCCAATATATTTTTATTTTAATTTACCTATGAGGTCCTTAATTTTTTATTTAAAAAATAACTAATTACCTTTTTTTAAGAGGGTTAAAGGGCATTTTTAAGAGGTAAAAATGTTGACATAATTGACAAGAAAAAAAGAAGAAACCTAATCAATAAATTAAGATAAAAATAAGGATCAAATGATAATTTTCCTTTTAGTTTATTTTCCACTAAATTTCTTGAACTAACATGTAATATTTGCATTTGCAAGGGTTAAATGAACAACTATACGTGCATCAAATACTTCTCTAAGTGATCAATATCTCATTGAATTATGGGTACCAAATTCTTAGAACCTTAAGCAAATAGGCCCCATCAAACTCCTAATCCTTTCACCAACACAAACTCTAGAATTTTGGAATCTATTATAAAGGCATCACTTTTTGCTTTGTACTCTTCGATTCTTGTTAGCAGCTGGCACCGTATGCCAGTTACATAATAATTTGCTGGCATACGGTGTCAATTTGCTGGCATACGGTGTCAGTAATATTACAATGGTGGACAGTCTTTTTAAGGCTGTGCACATGTTAAACTCTTTCTATAAAAGGGAGAGCTTAACAATTCATTTTTTAATTTAATTTAGAGAGAATTTCAAAAGTTTTGTTTATATTTTTGAGTGATTTGAGAGAATTGGGTGTATTGAAATTTTGGGTTGTAAGGTTAAAACACTACAATACTTGTATTCTCCATTTCTAATAGTAAAAGATTATTTTGTCTTCACCCGTAGATGTAGGTTAAAAGCCGAATCACGTAAACTCTTGTGTTTTATCTTATTTTTATTTTTATTTTTATTTTTATTTTTATTTTTATTTTTATTTTTATTTTTAATTTCTATTAAAATTAGATATTATCTCCTTAAAATGGTCCACATTTAAAGTTTATGAGTGATGTGATAACTACATTATCAGATAACGTACATAATAATTTGATAAATTTATTTTATCAAATAATATACGTGAAAAGTGGGTGAAATAATTTTTATCTTGTAACTACCCATTTTTTTATGGAATAAAGTGATAAGATTATATTTAAAAAGAATTGAGGGTCTTTATTCTAATTATAAGAGAGTTACGTTAATTTGCCTGAGAACCCATCATTAAAACTCAAATAATATAAAAAAAATTTAAAATTATTCGTTTACTTAAACAATAATGATTAAAAGAACAATTTGTTTATTTGTATTTATAAAATTTTTATAACAATCTATTTGTACCAATACTTCTCATAAAAAAAAGTAGCTGCCAAATCATTGGCTCATATGTGTTGAATTTGAAATCCACATCACACTCGACAATAAGCCAATCCTTATATGTATATATCTTATAAAATTCTCCCTATTTTTTAAAAAAATATTAATACTAATTGTGACGTCAATTAACAATCGTCATATATTATATAAAAAAAATTAAATATTAATTTTTTATACGATTGTTAATGTGATAATTATATAATATCAACCGACAAGTGACACATCAAGTGCCATATTAATTAAAATATAAAATTTATTTTTTATATAATTGATATTTGATCTTAAATTTTTTTTATTACCCAAAATTTTTTTTTTTTTAAATCTTACCACTTAAACCAATACTAAAAGTAAAAATTACCCCTAATTTCTCTATGATATATGTCACGCCCCAAATATTCAGAAATCGGGTCGTGACATATAGTACACTTTAAAGCTCAAAAGAAACGTCATTATGAATTAGAACACTTGCAAGATATAAGCCTAATAGATAGTTACAAGGCTGGAAGTACTAAAGATACTAATAATTACATAAGAGAACTAGTAAGAGAATTGGCTAGAGGGAAAAATAAATAAATAAAAAGAAGAAGATACAAAAACTTAGGTGCTTAGTACTAATTAGCTTATACAAAGACTAGTTACTACTTACTAGTAGTATCACAAGTACTCGTTATACGGCTGTGACAATCTGATCTAAAGATGGCATATTGGAATCAATGTTGGATTTAAGTCTATGCCGGCAAGTAGGGCAAGAGGAGTGAGATAGCAGCCACCGATCAATGCATGCAACGTGAAAACCATGGTTGCATTTGGGGAGAAGCCGTATCTCATCACCGTCGACGAAATCCAGCAAGCAAATGGCACAGCCTGAAGCTGAAGCTGAAGGTGATAATGATGATGGTGATAATGAGGTTGAATTTGCGTAAGTTGAAATCGGCAAAGCTACCATTTCTTCCTTTTTCAAGCCGGAGTTGAGCCTGCGAGAAACAACCCACTGCCTTGGCTCGGTTACTGCTCGTTGTGTGCATTGAAACACACACTGTAACATTGAGTAAAGCCCTAGGGCACAAATCAAGGCACATAACAAGGCGACGACGATGACCATGACGTTGAAATCGAAGGCTGCTGCCGGTTGATGATCATTAGAATTTAGAGATGGAGATGGAGATGGTGAAATTTGAGCCATGGAGATGGGGGAGGAGAATTGTTGGGAAATGGAAGGCGATGAGTTAAAGGGAAAGATAAGAGATGGGGATGATCAATGCTGAAGGTGGAGGGCGAAAAAGAGATCATAGTACAAACACAAAGGGAACATAAGTGAGGCCCCAAGGGGCTAAAAAGAGGAATAGCCAATATTGATTATCGAGGAGTAGTGCTACCGTTAGATAATTAGAATATAAAATTTATTTTTTAATTAATGTATTATTTGATAATTATCGACTTCTTACTTCTTATATCAATATATTATTTATATAACATCAATAAATAATTAATATATTAAATACTACATGAATGAGTTGAGATACAAATTTTATAATAAACATTAATATCATTGTTGAGGGGGGGTGAAAGAGTAAGAAAAGTAAGGGCATGTTGTGTTTGGTGATTGAAATTTAATGGGGGCGGGCGTGATATGTGATGCTTACTTGATAATCCACTCTTCTCCCTTTCCATTTCATTTATGTGCTTGCATTGCATAGCATGAAAGTCTAGGATATTTCCCTTGAATTGGTATACAGGATTAAGTACGATGTACTACAGCTCAAATATCTAAACCCATTATTCAATCGACTTTACTTTCGAAATTATTAGGAAATATCTTACCCACTTTCGTGGGAGGGGGGAACTTTGAACCCAAGTCTGTAGAGACTTGCGTTAACTTCCACCATATCATTTAGGTAGAAAGGTAAATTTAATCGTGTTGGTAATTACAATAAATCAAATGTATACACCCTTGTAAGTTCACAATCAGCTCCCCAATAAAATCACAAAATTCTGTTCGACTCGACATGAGTTCATATTGTTTAAATTAGCCACTACTAAGTCATAAGCCTGCCTCCATAACTAAGCACATTCATAATTTCCCAGAAAACTGAAGCCAAGATTATGAATCCATTACGCTCATCTTTTGAGCTTCGTATTTGATTCAGAAATGTATACAGATTTTGCATATTTGCACTGCTATGGCCAGCGTGAAAGTGAGATGCTATGAAGTGCGGATCCATACAATTTGGTACCCAAAAAAATATGCCATCATGAAAGCAACCACCACTAACCCTTCAAGGACATGCAATTGCAAACATACAATGGAATTCCTACTGAAACAACAATCATTATTATAGCAAACACCGCAAAAAGTCAAGAATAAGAATGTTTGTTTTTATGTATGATTGAGACATAAAATTGGAATCCAACTCAAAACTCCATGATTATAACACATGAAGAAGAAATAGTTCTTTCAGCCATTGAGATATTTCATACAACAAGGAAAGAAGGGGGACACGAGGCACTGCAACAGACACCAAGTGAACCAAATAATTTGGCCTACTTGATTGGAATATTTTCTTTGGATTAATGAATGAACAAAGAATCAGAACTGAGAATGGAATCTTTAAACTCGCTGGATGTTCTGATGTTATTAAAGGTCCTAAAGATAATGTAATAGAACAATGGAAATTCTCTGGTGCAGATGACTGCACTCATTTTCAATCGAAATGCACCTTTCTTTATAGATTGACACTGGAAGATAAAAATTTCTCCAACTCTCTTGATCAAAATTTTGTCTTTTAGCCCAAGTAATGGAAGTGTGTGGACGTCCGCATTAGAGAAAATATTTCATAAAGGGCCTAGCCTGGTCGCAGGAGCTTCACTGAGCACTGTAGCAGGCTAGTTCAAACCAACCCGATCTTTTGACTTATTTACTGTGTTTAGGGATGACAACCAGAGCTAATATTTCATAAAGGCAACCTTAATTCATGTCCAAGATTCAAACTAGATTTGCTTAAGTATGTTGAGTTTTTCATGGTTCTGGCACACATTATTTTGCTTCTTTACTATATACAAAACCAAGAAGCTAATACTGCAGATAAGTATATACTAACGGCTTAGTATGAAACAAAAGTTCCTAATCTTACAAGTTCTTATCAAGTTACCCTTCCATTGTCATAAGTCTTCATTGTCACTGTCATTGCTGTCATCATCGTAATAGTAATCGTCATCATCTTCTTTGTCATATATGAATCCAATTAGGTTCTGTCCCCTTAATTGCTCCTGAATTCGGTCTCTAATCGCCGTTCCCTGATAAAAGGAGCCCATAAAGGCATAATATAGAGTCAGCACACAGGGGAATTACGCATATATGTGCATAAGCTGGAATGGGAAATATTGCTGAGTCAGTAAATCCACAGCAGAGAGAGACAGGGATTAACCATTTTGTGGCAACGTTCTTCAAACATCTCAAGAAATCCAACAACTAACCGATCAGCATTCTCTACCCATTCATTGCGACGCACACCAGCAGTTTTTGCCACTATTTGTATCTGCAATGACAAGCAGAGCAAAAAAGTGCTAGTCATCCAAGTCATAAGCAAGTTGCTCATAAAAAGAACACCAAGCAATGACTATTTAGCATCACAGCTGACAACACTTGCCACAACTTTGATAATAATAGCTTTATGTGAACATCTTTGGTCATCAGATGATTTCAAGTGTTGCTACAGACAAATTGGTCATAGCCTGTATAATCTAATGAACAAGCCACTTAGCTTTGATCTATAAATATTTCTTATTGACACATAGAAGGAAGTCACACTCAAATCAAAAGATTCCAGAACTGGAAGAGAAAACATTTCTTACTAATAAATGTTTTGGCTTCCTAGATGCCCGCCTTGCACAATGGCAGATAACAGTTTGTTATAGGAGAGCAATTATCACTCACTCAATCAAGATCATCTTCCAAATTGTATAATAGCAATCTTCTTCACCCTTATTTTTTCAAACCACTGATGCACTTTTAAATTACAATAGCAATTTATTTATCTTTGCTTACTAAGAAATTATAGGCCAGAATATGGAAAAAAAAAAAAAAAAGCAATCTATTTCACCTAATTATTTAATATTATTTTAAACTATATATGACTGATTTTACCTTTCTAAGCAATAGTTCTTGAAAGGAAAGGAGTCATTACCTTGTAATTTTTTGTTACATCTCACAAATACGAGTGAGCAGGGAAGACATTGTCAATAGACAGCTTTGACAGCTTTGCTGGACAGCTGTCAATAGACAGCTTTGCTGTCCATATTGTTTTCTATGTGTGGAAATGAATGTGTGTGAGTTGTAAAGGCAAGCTTTCCACCTTGACAAAGGTGGAAGCTTGCCTATAAATTCATATGTTTCCTTCAATGTAAATACAAGTTTTCTTCTTATCTGAATCCTTTTTACATGGTATCAGAGCATCAGTTTCTGGGCATTTTCTGGAATTTTCGTTTTCAGTTTTTTGGGCATTTTTTTCTGGAGTGGTGTTCTTCGGCAAACTCTGTTTAAGGTCCTTCTTTCAGTTTCTTTATTTTCTTGGATAATTTTTTTTGCGTTGTCTCGGATTCCATTTATTTCCAATGGACTCTACACCCATTTGTGTCAAGTTTACAGGTAAAAATTACTCTACTTGGACTTTTCAGTTTGAATTTTTTCTCAAGGGAAAAGACCTTTGGGGCCATATTGATGGCACGGATGTTGCACCAACATCCGACACTGCCAAATCCAAAGATGTTGTGTCTTCTCCTTCTTGGACTGTGCTTGATGCCCGAATAATGTCTTGGCTTCTTGGTTCGGTGGAGCCACATATTGTCACCAACTTGCGGGCTCACCGCTCCGCTCAATCCATGTGGAATTATTTGAAGAGAGTTTATCATCAAGATAATGATGCTCGTCGCTTTCGGTTGGAACATGCGATTGCCATGTTTCAACATGGTAGTCTTTCCATCCAAGACTACTACTCGGCATTTTTGACTCTCTGGCATGAATATACTAATTTGGTTACAGCAGATGTTCCTGTTGCTGCTCTTAAGACTATTCAGAATCTTCACAATACTAGCCAACGTGATCAGTTTCTTATGAAACTACGCCCGGAATATGAATCAGTTCGCTCTTCTCTGCTGAACAGATCTCCTGTTCCCTCTCTTGATATTTGTTTTGGTGAGTTACTTCGCGAAGAACAACGTCTTAGTACTCAAGTTATTCTGGAGCAATCTCATAGCAGTTTTGGGACAGCAACTATGGCTTATGCTGCCCGTGGACGTGGACCACCTGCGACTTCTAAAAATCTGCAATGTTTCTGTTGCAAAGAATATGGGCATATTGCTGCCAATTGTTCTAAAAAATATTGTTCCTATTGCAAGAAAAAGGGTCATATTATCAAAGAATGTCGTATCCGCCCCCAGAATCGTCAGGCCTAAGCATTTCAAACTTCTGTTACTGTTCCTCCAGCAGCAACTTCTGCACCACATAGCTCTTCCTCAAGTGCTTCCTCTGATCTTGCACCTCCTGCAGCAACTTACTGCACTCCTGAAATGGTACAACAAATGCTAATTTCAGCATTATCCACGATGGGGTTTCAAGGTAAAAATTCTACTACACTCTGGTATGTAGACTCGGGGGCTTCTAATCACATGACAAATACTCCCACAACTCTGTCTCATGTTCGGCCCTATAATGGTCAATCTGCCATTCAGACAGCCAATGGCAATTCTTTGCCAATCACTGCTGTCGGAAATGCCTCTTCTACATTTACTGATGTGTTTCTTGCTCCTCAGCTTTCCACGAATCTTATTTCTGTTGGTCAATTAGTTGATAACAATTGTGCTGTTAATTTTTCTGGTGATGGTTGTGTTGTGCAGGACCAGGTAACGGGGGAGCCAATCGCGAAGGGACCTAAAGTGGGGCGCTTGTTTCCACTATTTTTACCTGTTCCAGCACTTTCTTCAGTTCCTTCTATTACGTCTTTTGCTTGTAATAATGTTCCTAATCCGAGTATGGTGTGGCATCGTCGTTTAGGTCATCCCAATACTCAAATCTTATCTCATGTATTGAACTCCGGCTTTCTTGGTAATAAAGAGCGTTCTTCTTTATCTCTTGAGTGTGATTCTTGTAAACTTGGTAAAAGCAAAACTCTTCCATTTCCTTTGCATGCTAGTAGAGCTTCTCACTGCTTTGATCTTATCCATAGTGATGTTTGGGGACCTTCCCCGGTTAGTTCACATGAAAAATTTAAATACTATGTGACTTTCATTGATGATCATAGCAGATTCACTTGGGTTTATTTTCTTTATTCTAAATCTGAGGTTTTTCGTACCTTCACTGAGTTTTTAGCGTATGTTGAAAATCAATTTTCTGCGAATATTAAGACATTACGCACAGATTCTGGTGGTAAATATTTGTCTACTGAGTTTCAGACATTCTTGGCTTCTAAAAGTATTATCCATCAACGTTCATGTCCTGCTACTCCTCAACAAAATGGAGTAGCTGAACGCAAAAATCGTCATCTTCTTGATGTGGTACGTACTCTTTTGTTAGAATCTTCTGTTCCATCCATGTTTTGGGTTGAGGCTCTAAAGACTGCTACTCACTTGATTAATCGTTTACCTTCCAAAGTTTTACACATGGAGTCTCCCTATTTCCGCTTATTTGCTAAGCAATCTAGTTATGATAATCTTCGTATCTTTGGTTGTGTATGTTTTGTTCATTTACCTCCTCATGAGCGACATAAATTATCTGCTCAATCTATTAGATGTGCATTCTTAGGATATAATGTGTGTCAAAAGGGATTTGTTTGCTATGATCCTCAATTACATCGTACACGTATTTCTAGGAATGTTATTTTCTTTGAAAATCAACATTTCTTTCCTGTGTCATTTGTGCCCTCTTCTTCTACTGTGGTCCTCCCCTCCTTTGAGAAGCAGTTCTCAGATCTTCATCAAGTCAGTTCTCGCTTTAAACCAGGTATGGTGTATACGAGACGATCCCACCCACGGTCTCCTCCGGTGGCTCACCCGATATCTGATCCTAACATGCACCAAAATCAGTCAGTTACAGCACCTCCAGAGCCTTTGGTACGTCGCTTTTCTCGAGTGTCTGTACCCCCGGATAGGTATGGGTTTTCTTCTGGCAATTCTATTTCAGCTCTTACTGCTGCATTGTCCAATTTTGATATTCCCACATGCTACTCACATGCTGTCAAGCATGACTGTTGGCGACAGGCTATGCAGGAAGAAATTGCAGCTCTAGAGGCCAATCACACCTGGGACATTGAGCCTTATCCTTCCACTATAGTTCCTCTGGGATGCAAATGGGTTTACTCCGTCAAGGTTCGCTCTGATGGAAGTTTAGATCGTTATAAAGCTCGGCTTGTTGTTCTTGGGAACAATCAGGAATATGGTGTCAATTATGAGGAGACCTTTGCTCCTGTGGCTAAGATGACCACTGTTCGTACGATCCTAGCTATTGTTGTTTCCAATGATTGGCCACTACATCAGATGGATGTTAAGAATGCTTTCCTTCACGGGGATCTTAAAGAGTGTATTTATACGAAGCCACCCCCGGGATTATTTTCCTCTCCGACCTCCAATGTGTGTAAACTTCGCCGCTCTCTTTATGGTCTTAAACAAGCTCCACGGGCCTGGTTTGATAAATTTCGAACCACTTTATTACAATTTTCCTTCAAGCAGAGCAAGTATGACACTTCATTGTTTCTCCGGAAATCAGACATGGGTATTGTTGTCCTTTTGGTTTATGTTGATGATATTGTGATCACTGGTTCTGATTCTGCTTTACTTGTCCAGCTCAAGACCCATCTCTCAAAATCCTTTCATATGAAAGATCTTGGGTCTCTCACGTATTTTCTTGGTCTTGAGGTGCATCGTAGTCACTCTGGTATTTCACTCAATCAACATAAATATGCTAGTGACTTGGTGGCTACAGCTGGACTGCAGGAAGCTACCTCTGTTGATACTCCCATGGAATTAAATGTCAAGCTTCGCAAAGAGGAGGGTGACTTACTTGTTGATCCCAGTTTATATCGGAAATTAGTGGGTAGCCTTGTCTATCTCACCATCACTAGACCAGATATTTCTTTTGCTGTACAACAAGTCAGCCAGTTTCTTCAGACTCCTCGTCATCTTCATTTGGCTGCTGTTCGTAGGATCATACGCTATGTTCAGGGCACTTCTGCCCGTGGCTTATTCTTTTCCGCAGACAATTCTCCTCGTCTTGTTGCTTATAGCGATGCTGATTGGGCTGGTTGTGCTGATACACGTCGCTCCATCACTGGTTGGTGCGTGTTCTTAGACGATGCATTGATCTCCTGGAAGAGTAAGAAGCAAAACAGAGTTTCTAAGTCATCTACAGAATCTGAGTACCGAGCAATGTCTCTTGCTTGTTCCGAAATTATTTGGCTTCGAGGTTTGCTTGGTGAGTTAAACTTCTCTGAGAACAATCCTACACCTTTACATGCCGATAATACAAGTGCTATTCAGATCACGGCCAATCCAGTCTATCATGAGTGCACAAAGCATATTGAAGTCGACTGCCATTCTATCCGTGAAGCCTTTGAAGCTCGTGTTATCACTCTTCCACATATTTCCACTGAACTACAAATTGCTGATATCTTCACCAAGGCTCTCACTCGTCATCGACATTGCTTCCTAAGTAGCAAATTGATGCTTGTTGATCAACCCGTATCAATTTGAAGGGGGCTGTCAATAGACAGCTTTGCTGGACAGCTGTCAATAGACAGCTTTGCTGTCCATATTGTTTTCTATGTGTGGAAATGAATGTGTGTGAGTTGTAAAGGCAAGCTTTCCACCTTGACAAAGGTGGAAGCTTGCCTATATATTCATATGTTTCCTTCAATGTAAATACAAGTTTTCTTCTTCTCTGAATCCTTTTTACAGACATGCCTCACAAATTCTAACAACAAGATTATATATACTCTTTTGGATCAATTCTGAACCCCAAAAGTCTGGTGCCAATAAGATTTGATACAAAAATCTCTTACACAACCACAAAGACCTTATCAACAAAAATAGTTGGTAAATATGCATAATAATGTCCAATATCGAGATCACAACGATCCTCCAACTAAAAATCCCAAGGTAAAATGGCAACGATTCCATGTATAAAATCAATAACTTTTATCGTTCAAGAATTCATAGCCACTAATAAGGTCAAGCAAACTTAACTAATTCAGCATTGCACTAATACCTTTTCTCCTACTTTCTCTTGTTGTTTCTTCACTTTTTCACGCAACTTTTCAATTCCCATGTTCATTCTCAGCCGTTTTTCCTGAAGAAAGAAATTAAGAGATCAGTTTTCTCGATGAAGCAGAATATACCTAGGCAACAGAGCACACCACATGAGAAGGAATAAAAAATAAAGTTGAAAGAAGTAAGCCAGGTCACACAAGAAAGAGTGCATACCTTCACATAGCTAAGACCTAAGTCCTTTCTTGTATATCCACGGTCCAAATTACGCAACACGTATTTGTTGTAGTCTTTAACAATTCTCATTATAATGTCAGATGTAGAGATCCCATCAGTCCGTTTTGTTTCCTTGAATTTTCCAATAGACTTTACCTGTACAAGAAATTCGATAATATATATAAAACAAAAACAAGATTAACTACACCCATGCTTAACCAAATGCTAGTGTAAATGTTAGGGACAACAACATTTATACTCGAAGTGATTGTACCAGCTAGTAATGAGTTCAAGATCTTATCGAATTCAAAATCTAATCGTTGATGACATCTTCTCTGCTAGCACACCCAAAAAGTAAGGAAAATTGTAATAACCATGAGAAAGTGGAAGTAGCACCAACTGGAGAGACGATGTAGGATCTAAAACATGAATAGGGAAATAACTATCATATTTGGAAGGTTAGAGTAAAGCCACAGGCCTTTGCAACACAAAAAATAAACTTCTCTTGTATAAAAAAAAGCGGGAAATGTGTACTTGATAATTGTTAGGGGCTTTATATATCATTGGCCCAGTCTTTATTATGTCTAGAGTTGTAGGAGTATTTCAGGACATTTTTCTTTTGACTATTGTTAGAGTAGAAAGGGTTTTTTTATTAAATATAAGTTGGTAATAAGTTCTTAATTTCGTCTTCAATTAATTATGTTATATTTTACAGTAAATATTCTAATTAAACAAGTCATCAAAATCCTAGTCGTAATAGGATAAATAAGAATCATATTACAGAATGCACTGTCCATCTTGTGTATTTTGGAAATATTACTATAAGGCTTTATCTTGCTATATTTTATGTGGAGTCCACAAATTTCTATAACCACATATGAGAAGACTTTAGCTTGACACAGTAATCAAGTCCAGAAGAAATCTGAAAAGTGTAAAAGCAAATGACAACATAACTCAGCCCTTTCCAACTTACAAATTCATATACATCCTTTCCAGCACCACTTGCATCGGCATAACTACAATATTTGGTAACAAGTAACAATTAACACATTTTGCAAGTATAATTGACTAAAATAAATGTAAAAATATGAAATCAAATGCACAATCAAGAGATCAAAGAGTTGAAATTCTGCAACCCACAAATTGTTACATAAATATATATATTGCAAAAATAACCAACAAGATAACAACTAAGTACTAACAGTTCAGATACAGAGCATCGACATGAATTATGAGAGAAGGTTTTGAACAGGTATGATACAAAAATGCAAAGAGAAGAGCCAGTCTAAAAACTATGAAGAATGAAATTGGAAAATTCAAATTCTCACATGGTTGCCTAAACCCCTGCAAAAAAAATTAATTATTTCAAAATGATTGCTCAATTTCAGCATATCTATTGTCCACAACAATGGCTAATGTAAAGAAAGTATTTCAAGCTGTGGAAAAGTCAGACACCATTACAATGTTAAAAAATTTAAAGTTACTTGGGCTGATTAACCTTACGGAAGAGAATCGTGTGCCACATAATCAATTTGATGTTTGTCAAGAAACTCTTGTGTGACCACCCAAGGTGCATCAGGGATAACTTCGTCAACCCACCTGTATCAAGCAAAATTCAAAGCAGTACTTCATGTATAAAAAGACTAAAAGTAATTGCTATTTAACACCCACGGCAAAAGCCACAACACAGTTTCCTTCAAAGATTGCACAGAAACCAGTTTTTAGAAACATCATATTCCTTGGTGATCAAGAAAGCGTCAGAAATGAAAATAAAGTAGGAATTTCGAGACACAATAGGTATCAACAAAACTGTGAGTTGAGCCAACTCGCACTCAGTTGAGTTATTTAAGCTTATGAATGCCCATAAGTCCAAACCTGCAGTGGCGAAGAGACTCATAACGTTCCTTATCAGTCATGACAGTTTTGCCCTTGTATTTGTGGGTGTCTTTATCATTGTTGCACCCAACAAGAAGATATGTGTTTGGAAACCTACAGTTTAAGCCATAAACCATAAGCTGGATTATAAGCAGCCTCCGGCTTCAAAGAATTCCATGTAATTTAAGTCCCATTTACATAGAATTGCTTTAACAAATCAAGGTTTATCAAGCTTAAACTCGAAAAATATTTAGCAAGCAAATAATAGTAACAACTTTTAATAACAAAAATATAAAAGATAAGAATTTCCCATCAAGAAACAGAGCAATAAAAAGGACGAAACCCAGAAATGAGTAAAACAAAACGGCCCAAATAACTTTTCATAATCAAAATACCATCAATTCCATTTAAAACTAAACTTTTGCCCAAATAACACAATTTAGCTTAAGAGACACAGAATTTCCGAATCAAAAGAACAAAATTGGATACTGTAAATTAAGTTACATGAAGTAATAACACTAATTTATCTATAATTTCCTTTTCTGGGTTTGGTCAGCACATCAAAAGTATTAAAAAAAAAAAGTGGGCGAGAATTTTATCCCGGGAAAAAAAAAATTATTTTCTCGGAAACAAACAGAAGAAAAAAAAGAGAGTAGGAGAATTGTACAATTTTTTGGCTTGTTCAAGAGCACGGGCGTGACCAAAGTGGAAGAGATCGTAAATTCCATCAGCGTACACACGAACCGGCCGGCCCGTTGGTGGCGGCAGTGGTTCAGTGATACGTGCACCTTCACGTACAACCTGCACTTCCTCCATTCTCTCTCTCTGTTCGAATCTGCAGATAATAAACAGAGAATCTCTCTTTCTCTCTGTCTCTCTCTCTCTCTTGTGGTTACCGGAATTTAGTTGAATGGTTAACGACTTGTACTGTCAGGTACAACTCGCAGTGGCCAAAACAAACGGACAACGAATACGTGTCCAAATCACGGAAAAAAGGTTTTTGTTTTTTTAAAACCCCGGAATAAAGGGGTTGAGTGCTAATGAAATAAGAAATTTGATTTAAATTATAAAAATACAATAATATATTACACGCTCTTTTATTCTAGGGAAATTATCACTTATACCCCTAATTGATTTAATAAATACTATTTATGTCTTACATTTTTAAAAATATTCATACCCCTCTGTTGCTGCCATTTTTCCCTGAAAAATATTCATCACCAATAACAAAGGGTAATAAAATATTTTCGGAAAATTAGGAAAAGAATAATTTATCAAATAATTTAGTGGACCGCCATTGCAAGGTACTTAATTTAATCAACACACTATTGATTAATAAATATTAAGTTATAGGCTCATATTAACTAATAGTTGGGGTTAGAAAGCCTATATTTTTAATTAATTTTCAATCTTTTTAAATGATTATTATAATACAATTTTCTTGTCCAATAATGCCACACGTACATATTTAGTATCTCAAACTTTATATTTTATTAACATGACATCAATCAATAAATTAAATACGGAGTGGTAATTAGGATAAAAAATTATATAAAATAATAATTTAATTTTTTTTTAATATAAATATTACATTTCAAATCTTAAATTATAACTCTTAAACAATTGAAAAACATTAAAACTGAAAGTCCTAATAATTGAAAGAATTAAATTGTCTTGATTTATATCAAAATTCGAACTCCTTACTTAAAACCAAAAAAAAATGTACAAACCTCTATTACTTAGGCAAGCATTTGAGTGGAGCATTACTCTTTTTTATTAGGTTAAAATCTATTAATAGCTGTTATGATGTGAGCTAATTGATCAATCGATAAAAACCTCATTGAATAGTACCCAAAACAAAAATCTGGACTTCGTTACTAATCACATCAAATTAAGTAAAGATTTAATTTATTTCATGTAAAAATTTAGAAAAGGTTGAAATTCGGTAATAGCAAATATTATTTACACTTTTGTAAAAGTCCAATTTAATATGATACAACAATGAATAATAATTCAAAACAATCCGATGTACCAAACATGCCTCATTTAGCTACCTAAAAGCTTTTGTCATGGAACTTCCAAATAGAAATCCAGGAAATTCAAATAGCTGCTATGAACTTGGTGAGATTCACAATCATTCCCAAATCTAAATCTCATTTACCCTTTCTAAAATAAACTATCTTAAACAGAAAATCAATGTAATAATGGCAATACTTCAGCAATATTTCTGGCTGTGACATATTTGGTTGTGAGAAATTGATCAGTACCAACAATCTGCTACGTCATCTTGCTCCGGCAAATGCAGCTTTTTTGGGGGTCCAGAGGTTCTTGGGTATCTTCCAAATCTTTCTTTCCCGGGTTTAGCAATGTCAACATAAATCAACCTGCCATCGAATATCTGATAAAAATAATGACAATATGAGCCTTTCACAGTCAAAAAAAAGAAATTGCCTGAAAGCGAGAGTGAGTTGGGATAAAGAACCTTGTGATCCATATTCTCTAGCGCAAGCAAGGCGTAGTCTTGACTAGTGTATTGGATAAATGCATAACCTTTCGATTTCTTTGTTAATTCGTCCTTGACAACCTTAACTGTCATGGATAGTATAGCCAGTTAAAATGATAAACGAGAAGAAGAAATGTGTCAAGTTTGTTGAAAGCTAATCAGCAAAGTGAAAGAGAAATTGACAAACACCTTCTGCTATTTCACCAAAACTTGAGAATTCCTTTTGTAATCTACTTTCATGGGTAGTAAATGGTAAATCTGCAGTTGAGTATAAACATTCAAAACCAAGGAAAAATTGAGGCAAACAAATTTTTTTTAATATAGTCTCTAAATGTCATAGAACTTTCAATATCTTTTCTTTTCTCCAGGGGAATATATATATATAAAAACTTGGGTAATGAAATGAAATCTTGTAAGATCTTATTTTTCTCGGTCGTGATTTTTACAACTCTGTCTGTGAACGTAGTCAAATAGCCAAACCACCTTCAATTCTCGTTGTTTATATTATTATCCCATTACATTTATTTCTCCATATTGCCTTACTTATCTCAACAATTACATATACATAAGGGTTATTTTAACTTAAAATCTTTAACATAAACTGGGACATCAATCTCTATCCAATGACCTCATGCAACAATGGATGAAATCTAACATCAAGAACTAGCATTTAAGTGCCAACTGATCAACTTTGTGGCCAATGGATTGAGTGAGATCTATGAATTAAACTTTATTGTCCACTAGATAAAAATTTAAGTTAAAAGATCCAAACCCATATATCATTTACTACCAGCCTATGCAAACCACACAAACTAGCTGCATCTTAAGTTCTAACAAAGAAGTTGGTTCAAAGATAACAAAAATTAATCTATTTGGTCTTCTTTCTTCCAGACAGTATTTTGGCAATTTACAAACTTCGGCAAAAATGTCAAAACAAGGGGTAATTTATGTTAAGTTCTTAATTACTTTTTGCTTATAGTAAGATTAGGTATTATTACCCTTATAGAATTCGGGTTACCACTCTAAAGCCTGTTTCACTTATATTATTAACTGAGATATCCATTACCCAAATCTAATAAGAATATTTTCTGGTATCTAGCTCAACATGTTGAAACCCCTTTTAGAAATTTTAGTAACACTTGTCTATACGTGTTGATAATCCAGCCAAAATCATCAGCAAACTCATGGCAAGGTTTTTGAAGCCAAAACATCTTAAGCACTTTGATATTGGATCCCAAAGATGTCACAAAATTGTGGTTGACACCCCTTGCTCCCTATGTACAACTTGTAATACTATTTCAGAAATTTGACATATGGCTTCATTTCTGTATTATATTTTCTTTACTACCTCGATCTAAGAGCTAGCGAATTTTAAATAAGTTCAGGTGCTTCCAGGAGCTATTATTAATGTTCAAGAAATCTTTATCTCATGACCACAACTCTACTTGTCCAACAGCATTCTTGCACGGAATTCTGAAAAACAAGAAGAGCTCTTTTTTTGACCAAAACTTTCCTCTCAGATTTTTCTGATAAAACCTTTCCACACTGGGTGTCTAGGATAACTTCATTTTTTTTTCTTCAAATGGACAACAAATTATGTTGGATTAAACCGAACTTATTTAGGAAAGATTTAAATTACCTTATTTGAGTTAGTTTAGGAGATTCCTAAATTAGTAGTTTTCTTGTAGAATTTACTTTATTAAAGATAGAGTCCAAGTTATATAAGGATTAAAGGATTAAGAATACAAGATCAACAAAGAATTAGATACCACTCACTATGTAAAGAGGCTAGAGTATTAATGTAAAATCTATGAGAGAAAATTATATGAGGGGTCACATAGAAAATATTTAGAGTACTCTTGTCTTGTATATTATAAGATTATAATAAGTTATTCTCTCATCCGTGGATATAACCCAAATTAGGGTGAACCACGTTTAATTTCTTGTATTCTTTATATGATTTATTAATCTTGATGTTCGATATACTTCTACTATATTTTCTAAACAAGTTATAAGAGCTAAAATACTAACACATTATCGAATGACTAATTTCAACTAGGCAATTACTCGACCATGTTCTATGCTATCCACCACGCCAAATGTTTATAAATAAGCTCGTTACTTGGCTCTTTCTTCGACACTGGCCCTATAACAGATAAGCAGGAAAAGGTGCCTAAGAGAACATAGGTTGTCCAATTCCTATATTTCCAATCTTTGAGAACTCTTTAAACAAACAAACAAGGAGGATAAAGGCCCTAGTTTCCTTAAAATCAATAAAAGAAAAAAGGATGGAAAGATGATAACTCATTATTAAGTACTTATTTATGGCTAGTAACTCATCAGTTAAGTAGATCTTGTCCTTGAATTTTTGGCTAGGAACGCACTAGTAAGGGAGAGATACGAATCAGTATGTACTTCTAATCAGTTGCCAATAGAAGTACAAATGGGAGAGACTTGCAACTTGAATCAACCCATTAACCCGTCGCTATTTTCTACTATGCCCCTTCTCAACACTAACTCTCAATTCTAATCTAATGAGAAGTAGGGCTTCTCAAAATATGCTAACAATTGGTATGTTGTTAGCATCTTTTCACAACGAACTCAATAGTATCACTAAAATAATCCAAGATATAGGATTGTCATCTCAACAAATGAATTTCAAGAAGTACAAATCATACAGAAATAAAGCCATGAAAATGTTTTGATTTCCTTGTAGCTAATCCACACATAAGAGCTAATAAAGAAGAAGAGAGTTTTCTCATTTCTTATCTTCCCCTAACTGGAGCCACCAACCCAGCGTAACTGAAACCATTTCTAACACCATATTTTCCTTTTTTGCATTCATGCACCTTGAATTCCTCGTCCTAGCAAAGCTCAATGCTATGATATTATTTCTAGTACTATGTACCATAAAAGATGATTGGTTCCAAGATAGTTCTACAAGTTTCTCTTTCCAACCAACTAGTATGCGCCAGTCACATGAAAAGCAACACAACCCATCTGAGTTTAGTAGCCCCAATTTAAGAGAACAAATGACGCCCTTTTCAATCTCTTCCACTATATCCATTCAAAACAAAAAATGAAAAATAAAACCAAGATTAAAATAGCAATTCTCCTCATAAATCTATTGGCCCTCAATTTCAGTTGCTAAGTATTTCTCATGCTCAAAATTACTAAAGACATGCTCAGGCCTAGAAACATCTTATAAAAGCATGTCCTCAAAATCCATCTAAGTGTGTTAATTCACACTATAGGTCCAGCAAGCAACCGTGCAATCAAGAAATACTCAAATATCATAAACACAGGCAGATTGATCAAAAACTTAAGAAGACATGGCTTCTGCTGAACCTAAAATCAATAAAAATATAATCAAAATACTAAAGCATTCCAGTTCCAATATATTTGCTCCCTGTATTCCTAGCCATTACTATGTTATTAAATCTAATTATCAGTCATTCCTTACTCTTCTTCGATTAACAAACCATTTGGTCTCCAATCTTAAGTGTCTTAAATATCAATAATACGAAAAGTACCACATAAAACATGAACTAAATTTCCCACTGTAATCTTAATTCATAACTACACACGTATTCTGTGAGTGAACATGCCTCTGAACTTCAATTAGGCAACTAGATTAGACAACTGTGTTAAACCCAGATACGAAATTCAATCAAAAGCCATTACATATTAATAAAACAAAGAATCTCAGCCCATATGAATTTTAAAAAAAAACAAGAGGGGGATTGAACAAAAGAGGACTTTACTTCTAACCATGATTCTGCTTGCAAGCGGATAATCTGAGAGTGATGCTCTCACATTCACTCGATTTGCGAAGATGGGTTGTGGGTAAGAAACTGTTGCTGCCCACATCGTTGAAGCTACCGATAGTTTGATTAATACGGCGCGCTCCACTGCAGCTGAGAGTGAAGACTGTCACTGTGTACTTCGTCGCTTACAGAGCTGAGAGATTTTTATTCGTTTTATAATGCTGTGTTTTATTTCTAAGGAAAAATTAATCTTAATAAATGTCTTTAAAAAAAAAATTAACTCCTTGAAATTGTAATGTCTTTTATACCCGTTGGTGTCGTGTAAATGCTTCGCAAGAGAATCTGATGTCACGACAAAATTTACGAAGTCCGAGAAATTTTCAAGTAAGAAACTTGACAGACAATATTAACCTCGAGTTGTTAATACCGAGGTCAAAATCAACCTACTAGGATTAGTTCACTAACACAAAAATTGATACTGAGCTAAGATAATATTGTCTAACTTATTTATTTCTCCACAGGGAACAATATCATTCTCATGCAATGATATTAAGTAAAGACAACGATGTTGTTTTTATTTAATAGTACTAAGCACAGACAAAAATATCATTCTTATGTAATAGTATTAAGCAAAGACAAAAATATCGTCTTTGTTTGACAAATATCAAATTAAGACAACGATATCCTTCACATTCAATAGCACAAATCCACAATCACAATATCATTTTCATTCATTGCCCAAGATAGTCATTCTTATCTATTTGTACAAAATTAGATGTTAACTTCAGCTATGTCATAGCTGAAGTTCCTAAAAAATAAGGAAAGTGATGCAAAAGATCAACACTAACAAGTGATAGTTACCTACTTTCTATGACTTAAGTAGTCATGCCACATTAAATTCTGACTACTTATAGTTGTTAATCAAAAAATAGATTAAATAATTGCCTTCCAAAAGCTTATAAACGGTAAAGTCAAATATTAACGAGATAACTAATTTTATTATGTTAAAACTCTAGCAAAGTCTCACTTGAGCAATCGTTTTAATTACCATATTTACAAAAGAGAAGCTTAAATCAACTTAAGCAATAGAGGGTTCTCGGTAGGTAACAAAATGATCATCCCTCAAAGTTCTTCTAACTTGGAAACATCTCTTCTTAATTAAAAATCTAATCTAAACACTTAAATTTCATTATAAAATTGATTTCATTCCTCTAACATCAATAAATTTATTTCTTGATTCCTTTAGATGAAAATTCAGTATCAACTGTAACAATTTTGTGACCCACATAGCATATTTATAGCCCATATTGATATATTATTAAGTTTAATATAATAAAAAAAAATTAATTAGTTAATTTATTAAGTGAGGAGTTGTTTTTTTTTCAAGGATTCTACATTTTATGAAAATTGAATCATAATAGAAGTTATATTGCCCTGTCTCTGCCCATAAAAGTAGTATGTATCATCAAGTAGGGCCATTTCACAAAATTTTTAAAATAAAATATTTACCATAAAAAAGTAAAGAAAGAGTACGTTTCCTAATGTTATTATTTCTGATATTCAATTCTTTGGAATTACATAATATTTATGCATGATAAAATAAATTTTTAGAATTTATTTTATATGTTATAGGTTAAGAATATATAATTTTTCATGAAATTTGTACTATTTCTTTTAGCTTCCATCATATTTATGAATGTTCCCCCTTCAAAATCTTCATAGGACCTAACCCTTACAAGTCCAAAGGGCCAATCCTTCAAAGCTGTCTTTTATGGTTCAATATCAAAGGCCTAAACCCAAGACAACATGGATCAATAAGGGATATATGGATCAGGCCTAAGGATGAACTTTGAATATAAAATTACTCGGTCACTTAGGCCAAGTTTAGTTCGGACCACTCATACACCAACCTTGTGTACTCATAACCAAGCCAACCAAGATCAGAATCTTCCATGACCAAAGATAAATAGGACAAGAAAACTAGCTCAGAAAAGGTATCAGATCAACCCCAAACCGAAAGCATATTACAAGAACAAAAATAAGACTTAGATCAGCAGGAATCAAGTGTATTATAAGAAAGATCAGCTCGTTAAGAAGATGTCGAGCCACCTTCATAGTAAAAGTAAAACTAGACTACCAATGAGCCGAGCTAAAAGTAATCAGGCTTATTATAAAAATGAGTTTAAAAAGGAAAACCAGCGTTATAAAGAAAATATAATTGTAAAGGGAGAATAACTATGATGCATTTAAGAAAGAATCCCTCAAATCATGTCAAAAGATCAGGATAACCCAAAATTACCAAGACTTACCCAACTCAACCACTACATCAACAAGATAAGTATAAGAAATACTCCCTAAAAATCGATGGTATAAATAGGTGAGAAAAACCACAACAGATGAGAGAGACTTCTTTTGGTACTGAATTCTACATTCTGACTTCAACGTTTTTTTGCATTCAACATATATTTTCAATATTTTCTTATTGTTCTCTCAAACCTCATCAAAACAACCTTTTTTCTAACTTAAATATCATAGAGTTTTCATCGAAACCCACTCCGATGAGGTCTTAACGATAGTTTCAAGTATTTTATCATCGCCAGCAGAAAGAGAAAGATTCAGGCTTCAGCTTTCAGGCCCAATAAGACGAAGCCTAGCGTGCGAATTCTCACATCAAAACAAATTCAAAGCTCGTTAGTTCGAAAAACTTTTTTTCGATCAATAATTTTTAGCACCGTCTGTGAAAATCAAGACAAAAAACTTTGTCCAAAGATGTTTCATCATCCAATCATAGTCAAGATGGTAGAACAATTATCCACCAGTCGAAACCCGATTGCGAGATAACAAGCTTTAAACCAAAACAAGAATGAAGGTTATACAAATTGGCCCCTACATCAACTAGAAAGCTTGTTACCTACAGAAATTCAAGAAGAATTAAGGACGCTCAGAGAAAAGAGAGAAGAATTAAGACAGCTCATGATTGAGTTGATCAGAAGTAGGGAAGATGAGGGGGAGGAGAAGGAAAAGCGAGAAATAGTGGCAGAAGAGAATCTTAAGCTGTGAAATTTCAAATCCAAGAGCAGCTAAAATGAAAGGACAGATTAGAAACTCTAAGCGACCTGGTTGGGGTAGCCAAACAAAAACCAAACACCACTTGAGAGTGAGGCATCACAGGTTAGAGATTCCGACCAGATAATGAGAAAAGAGCAAAAAATTGAACAACATAACAATGTCGAACCACCTCTAAAAGATAAATTCGTAATCTGAAAAAAGAACTTAAACGTTTTCTAGAAGAGAAGGATAAGAAAGAATAGAATCATCTAAAGAAGACTGAGAGGGAAATGAGATCTCCATTTACAAATGAGCTAAGGGACATGGAGCTCCCAAACAAGATCAAACTCTCAAGCCTTCCAATCTAAGGGACATGGAGTTATCGACCCTAACTATTTTGTGGACCAAGTTACCGACTTATTCTCAATTGCAAGGTTGAGACAAAATTAGGTGTAAAACTTTTTATATGAATCTGGGGGACTAACTCTTCTTGGTATAAGGGGTTGAAACAGCATAGCATTTTGTCTTACCATAAATTGACCAAAAAATTCTTCCAACACTTTTAATATAAGGGATTGATTTTATTCACCTAACATCAATAAATTTATTTATTGATTCCTTTAGATGAGAACTCAATATCAATTGTAAGAAATTTGTGACTCACATAACATATACTTATAGCCCACATTGATATATTATCAGGTTTAATATAATAAGAAAATTAATTGATTAATTTATTAAGTGAGGAGTTGTTTTTTTTTTCAAGGATTCTACATTTGATGAAAATTGAATCATAATAGAAATTATATTGCTCTGTCTCTGCCTATAAAAGTAGCCCAGGAGGGTCATTCCACAAAATTTTTAAAATAAAATATTTACTTTAAAAAATTAAAGAAGGCTAAGGGAGAGAAACATAAATTTTTATTAATTATTTTCTTCAAGATTTCAAGTTATAAATCAAGCTAATGTTATTGTTTCCAATATTCAATTTTTTGAAATAATATAATATTTATGCATGATTGAATAACATAAATTTTTAGAGTTTATTTTATATGTGATAGGTTAAGAATTTATAATTTTCCATTAAATTTGTACTCTCTCTTTTAGTTTCCATCATATTTATGAATATTAAATTAATTGCATCAAACCGAATTGATGAATTTTGTGTCAAATCTATAATTTAATCTTTATTTTGATTCGTTAAAAGTTCATATTAGAAATAAATAAGAGAATATTATATATATGACAAGATAAAATGCACAACAACTATAATTGCATTGTGTCATAGGCCATTCTCAAGTTTTGGGTATTAAAGTATTTAGTAAAATAATAGGGTAACAAAAAAAAAACTAATAGAATTTCATAAAGGACGTTGAATTGTATGAGGATTAATTTTAAAGGATAATAAAACATAATGCAATTCATGACTTGCTGCTTCCGTGCATTACAAAAATATATCATGTCAATTAACGTATAAAATTTCATTATACCCCAAGAATGTTGCATAATTACCAATAGAAATAAAGTATATATAATATATACATTAACATCCGTATCATTCATGGAGGTTAATTTATGTAAAATTGTACGAAAATATTTAAAGTAAAATTTCATAATAGTCCCTGAATTTTTACGTGAAGATATTTAAGATCCAAATATATAATATGGATTTTATAAGTAAAAATATAATGTGAGAAGCACGTTTTACATAGAATTTATATTGTATAATATTATATCATTATTATATAAATTAAAATTCAGAGTACCCTAGTTTGTTAGTTACCAAAGTATACAGACAAACTGATACAACTAAAAGTACTATGAATATCAAATTGTATAATAGATATATTATTATGATTATTTACCCAAAAATTGATGATGCATATTAAAGATGAGGAATATGGTGAATGGATACAATTTTATCAATGTCAAGGTGTGTAAATGTACTATTTTTAAAAATTATTTTTATCCCGAAATAATAATAACTAAGGTGCAAAATGGGTTTGAATGATAATATAATTTTTAAAATTTAATTATAATTAAAAATTATAAAAGTACATATCAAATATAATTTTCTTAGATTACAAGTAAGAATTTTGAGAATGAGTTGATTTGTAGAGAATTTTAATTCAAAAAGAAGAATAGTTGATCATTTTTTTTAATTGAGATGTTCCTGCAGTATTTATAGAAAGGATATGTCTTTCTGAAAAGACACAACGCCTCTTCAAAATGCCATAATCATCGGGAGAGATTGGTGGCTCTTCCAAGGACTACATCTCTAGTTCTCAGTGATACAACACTCAATCAAAAAGGTATGGGCAGAAACCCTTCGAGCGTCATCGCACTCGAGTTCCTGACTTGACACTACGATGCCCAATCTCTAGAGCTGCAATGCCCGAGGTTCTGCATCGGACGCTGCAGCACCCACTTTCAAGTGTCACGGCACTCAAGCAATTTTGCTTGAATGCCTTTTTCTCCTTTCTTTCTTTTTCCTTTCTTCTTGATTTTTTTCCCTCTATTCTATGACTTTGATATTTATTAGTTTATTTGTAATACTCATATAAATTCCAATAATCCCCTACATATTTCAAATAAATTAATCAAATCAACTTTAAAAAAAATATAATTTAACTTATATGAATTGGTATTTTTTTCAAGCTATGAACCAATTATTGAACATGTAATCGTATTTTACAAGAACTATGTGAAACTAAATTTCTATTAACCTTTATTCCTTTGATGTAAACTAAAGGATTACATGATCAGGTTAAACTTTTTAATAACTTATTTTTGTCCTGCAATTTGGCACTTTAATGGCCTTGTGCTATCCTGGTTTTATAAGTGCTCTAAAGATGCCTGTCTAGCTCTTATAGGAACTGACCCAATCCCACACTCACATATGTGACACTCCATTAAGTATGCTCTATAAGTTTAATACACCACCATACAATAATGGGCTATAGAGTTCATATAGAGTATACCTCATCCATTTCCATTGCAGATGTACTATCTCGCCTTAATGAGGGACTCACAATATATCAAAGATAGTACAACAAGACAACCAGTGACTTGTTCTTATCCTTATGAACTTATTTCATGGGATCGTCAATCACATAGGTATGGTAACTATCACTCTTGCCTTAAGCTTTAAGCAAAAGTCTCATACCCGTTGACGTCTATTCTACTAATATCCAATTTAGTGGTTTAGTTAGAGGATCGATCAAATTCATCTCTAACCTCACATAATCTAGGCTCACCACTCTAGATTATAGCAGCTACTTAATTATACCATATCTTAAATGGATATGTCTACTTTTTTCATTATAGATGTTATTTATTTACTCTAACAATGTCAACTCGACAATCATAATTGATTGAAATCAATGTAAGAGGGTGAGAATTAATGGGAAGATCAATTATAAGTGTTCTCAATCACTCAGTTTCAGAACAAGCTTTTTTCAAAGCTATTAACTCAGATTCCATGGTAGATTGTGCTATACAAGTCTATTTAATAGATTTCCAACACACAACACTTTCACCTAAGGTAAACATAAATAGTTTCAGAACAAGCTTTTTTCAAAGCTATTAACTCAGATTCCATGGTAAATCGTGCTATACAAGTCTATTTAATGGATTTCTAACACATAGCACTTTCACTTAAGGTAAACATAAATCCACTAGTAGACTTCACCTCATTAGATTCAGAGATCCAATTTGCATCACAATATCCTTCTAGCACAAGTTATGATCTACCATATATGAGTATATAATTTTTAGTGCCTATCAAATATTTTGCAACTCTATCTAAGGCGCTTCAATGCGCATTTTCCAAATTTTGAGTATATTTATTCAGTCTCCCTACAGTATATGTTATATCAAGCCTAATATTATTCATTAAATACATGAAACTACCAATAATGTATGTATAATGGGTCTGATTATCACTATACTCAATATTCTTGCGAAGTTTAGTATTAGCATCATAAGGTGTTGCCACCAGTTTACATGCTATGTACCCAAACCTTTTTAAGAACTTATCTACATAGCGTTCTTGTGATAAAATGAGACCATTGAAGATTTTCATTGTTTTAATTCTAAGAATAACATCAGCTTTTCTTATATCTTTCATATCAAACTTAATTAATAGAAATCTTTTAGTATTATTTATTACTTTCATACTAGGACTAAATATAAGCATATTATCAACATAGAGACATATGATGACATAATTCTTATTACTAAAAGTTTTAAAGTATACACATTTATTAGAATCATTGATTATAAAATCATTTGATACTAAAGTATTATCACATTTCTCATATCATTATTTTGGTGCTTGTTTCTAGCCATATAAAGACTTCATAAGTTTACATACTTTATGCTCTATACCAATACTAACACAACCTTTCGATTATTTCATGTAAATTTTCTCTTCTTAATCTCCATTTAGAAAATCAGTTCCTACATCCATTTGATGTATATATAAATTATGAATTGCAACTAATGCAATCAAGATCCTAATGGATGTAATTCTAGTTGCAAGAGCATAAACATCAAAATAATCTAAGTCTTTCTTTTGTGTGAACGCTTTGGCAACCACTCTTACTTTATATTTTTCAATTGTATCATCAGCCCTTATCTTCTTTTTAAAAATTCACTTACAATAAATGGGCTTAGTACCAAGAAGTAAATCAGCCACTTCTCATATATAATTACTCATGATAGAGTTGATTTTATCATTAACAGCCTCTCTCCACAAATAAGCATCATGAGAGGACATAGCCTCACTATATGTTTTAGGATCCTCTTCTATGAGAAAGACATAGAAGTCATTACCAAAATTTGTAACTTTTCTCATTCTTTTATTTCTTCTAAATTCATTATTGGAGCAATCTAAAGGATCATTATGTATCTCTATATGAGTTAATATTTTCTCTGGGTTAGTTTTCTTAGGAAAAATAGTTTTAAAAAACTCTACATTCTTAAATTCTATTATATTATTTGCATCAAAAAAATCAATGATATTTTTTAATACTAAGAATCTATATGCACCATTATTCTGGGTATAACCTATAAACATACAATCAACTGTCTTAGATTCCATCCTTTTCCTTTTAGGGTCAGGGATCAATACCTTGTCAAGACACCTCCATACTTTAAGATTTGATAGATTATGTTCATGGCCTTTCTATAGCTCATAAGGTGTAAATCTAGTTTTCTTATATGGATTTCTATTTTGTTTGTAGCAAGCAGTCAACATTTCTTTCCCCCACAAGTTCATAAGTACCCTAAAATTTATTAACATGCAATTCATCATGTCTTTCAATGTTTTATTTTTTTCCCTCTCAATCACTCCATTTGATTCAGGAGAATATAGAGGTGTAACTTCATGTATAATTATATTGTCCTCACAATAGGAACTAAACTTATCAAACACATATTCTCCTCATCGATCAGTTTTTACTCTTTTGATTTTCTTTCCAAATTGATCATCAACATTTTGTTTATAGACTATGAACTTATCATAAGACTCATCTTTATTTTTCAACAGATATATTTTTGTATATCTTGAGAAATCAACTATAAAAACTTTTCCTTCCTCTGGTCATGATATCCTTAAGATTACTTAAGTCACTATGAATTAAATTGATTAATTCAATTTCTCTAAGAATTATTAGTTTACAACTTTTCTTTATGAACTTTCCTTCCACACATACATCACATTTATGAATGCCATCTAGGTTCATATTAGGAAGTAAACCAACTCTTTTAAATTTTTTTAGATAAATATAATTCAGGTGACCTAATCTATCATGCCATAGATCAAAAGGCTCAACAATGTAAACTAAAGAAGTACTTTTATTAATTGATGTATCAAGTACATTGAGTTTGAATAAATCATTGGAAGAATATCATTTTCCAATAAATGTCCAACTGTCGTTCATTACAACTTTGTCTCTTTCAAATGAGACTTTTACATTTGTCTTACCAAGTATAAATACATAATTAAGATTATATCTAATGTTTGAAACATGTAGTACATTATTCAAGACAAGAGATCTTCTAGATGTTTGATGAACACTTGAAATTACACATTTAATAAGAGTTTTACATGATTGTTTTGTATTACTAGTGTATTTAATTTTCTTAACTTAAGTATGTTTACAATATTGTACTTAATTATCTTATAACTGTTTTGTGGCAGGTTCGGTAAAATGTGCATAACTTTCTACCTAAAGATCCAATTGAGTTGATTCTTAATCCTGTGCAGAGATGACTCAATGGGCTAACATATTGTATTTTACAAAGCATAGGAAATTCGAGTATTTAGAGGGTGAAAATTGGCCTAGAACAGAATTGATCTGCAGTACAGGCCCAGTTTGAACAGTTATCAGTATTTGGCCCATAACTATAGAAATACGTATTTAATACGTATGAGATCACTCAATTTGGAAAGATAAGAGACTTATCTACAACTTTTATGTTTTGAGTGACAGCTAATTCGGATCACAGCAATTCCAAATTGGATAATCAAGTGGGTGCCCAAGTGATAATGAATGCAAATTATTTTGCCACCATTCTTGACTTTCATCAACCAAGTGGTTCCCTCCAAATTTGTCTCGATTTATCCATATTTTTCTATAAATAGGTGGCTTGTTTATGCCTAAAGAATGTAATTAGAAAGTTAGAATTTAGTTCAAAATACTTTTCCTTTGTATCCATTTCCTTGTACTATTATTTCTCTTGTTTACTATTAAGTCGTGTTATTTCTTCTTCCATTTCTTTTCTTTTCATTTAGTTTTATTATGTCCAAATAATTTTGTTTAAGCTAAGGTGAAAGGGTGAATCTCTTGGCAAAGTAATAAGATATGTTTAATATTTATTCATGAATTTAATGCTTCATGTTTAAGTTATGCAAATTTATATATGATGTATTTATTTTGTTTGTAGAATTAATACCCTTTCTTCTAAAGTGGTGATTCTTGATTTATTATTGACAAACTTAATACTTTGCACAATAAATTCTTGAAACCATTTACAAGATTTGGTTTATATAACCTTTCTTGTAAAGTGAGAGTCTTGATTTATTGTAGACAAATATAAAGATTGGCATAATAAATACTTGAACCCATTTATAAGATTTGGTGTATAATAATTAAAAATAATAAATACTAATTAATATATAAATGATGATGAACTTTAATTGCTATATTTTCTGGTTGGAACCTTCTTTGTGTGAGGATTCCAATTGAGTTATAAAAAAATTAAATATATTCTTATTTCTTATGCCAAGAGTGAATCTCCACAACCTTAGCTTTTTATTTGAATTGGTTAATTGAAATAATATTTGCAAACATCTTATACTGCATTAATTATCTTTAAAGTGTTTATAATTTGTAATTTTAATTCTACTTCCCTGTGGATCGACCCCGTTCTCATCGGATTATTTATTACTTCGACAATCCTACACTTGGGAATAACTTCTATATTCTAGACGTGTCAAGTTTTTGGCGCCATTGCCGAGGAGGTAACGTTAATATTTTATTTTGTTATTGTTTGTTTGTTTATTTTATTTTCATGGGAGGCTGAGCCTCCTACTCGTTATTTATTATTCATTTTTTTTATTTTTATTTTTATTTTTTATTTTCATGGAAGGCCGAGCCTCCTAACGTACTTTACTTTATTTATTATTCGCCTTTTATTTTCGCTTTTTATTTTCGCTTTTTTATTTTAATGGAAGGCTAAGCCTCTTACTATTTATTTATTAACTTTTTATTATATAATCTAGCATCACTAATCTAACTTCTAATTATTTATCTTTATTTTGCTTTTAGTTTTACATATTTTATTTACTTGTGTGTAATATTGTATTTTATTTACCCGTGTTTAATATTTTATTTGTATTATTTATTGTTATTGTATTTTGTTTTGTTTCTTTTTATGAGCGGTTGGTTTCGAGATCCTAATTCTCATCTTTTAGTAAAAGGTAATTTCAAAACTTCCTTTGATAATTTGTTAGATTCTCCTTCATCTTCTCATTCTTCACCAAATAACACCATGAGCGAAAATCAAATTGAGGGACTCATAGACCCAGGGGACAATCAGTCCCAACATAATGACCATAACCGACCTAGGACACTTAGAGACTATATGAACCCTACACGAACCGGTGCACCATCTTGCTTAATTTTTCCACCGGATGCAACGCATTTTAATTTTAAGCCAGGCATTATCCAACTTTTACCCACTTTTCATGGCTTAGATGCAGAGAACCTTTATCTACATCTAAGAGAATTTGAAGAAGTGTGTAACACGTATAATGATCAAAATTATAGCATTAACACAATTCGACTTAAGCTTTTCCCTTTTTCTTTAAAAGATAAAGCTAAAACATGGCTACAAAACCTTAGGCCAGGATCCATTTCTTTATGGGATGAGATGCAACAACAATGCCTGAAAAAGTTTTTTCTCTCCCATAGAACAAATTCTTTCAAAAGACAAATCACCACTTTTGCCCAAAAACCAGGAGAGACCCTTTACCAATGTTGGGAAAGGTATAAAGAATTACTTAATACCTGTCCCCATCATGGTTTTGAAATATAGAGAGTAGTCTCAAATTTCTATGAGGGCTTAACACCTCAAGTTAGGCAAATGGTAGAAATGATGTGTAATGGAACATTTGAGGAAAAAGACCCAGAAGAGGCAATGAACTATCTTGACTTACTAGCAGAAAATGCTCAAAATTGGGACACTGCTGGTACCTGTAAGGTACCTAGCAAAAATCAAACCACTACATCTAGTGGGGGTATTTATCATCTTAAGGAAGACCATGACCTTCAAGCCAAATTAGCATCCCTTGCTAGAAAAGTCAAAACCTTAGAAATGAAAAAGAGTGGTCAAATAAAATCTGTTCAAGAAATTGTGTGTCACATTTGTGAAACCCATGATCACCCTACCAATGATTGCCCAACTTTGCCTGCATTTAGGGAATGTCTCCATGAACAAGCCAATGTTTTAAACACGTTCAAACGGTCAAACAATAACCCATATTCACAAAACTATAATCTTGGATGGCGAAATCACCCAAATTTTAGTTGGAGGAATGACACTCAAGCACAGGCTTCGCAACCACCTTTCCAACCACACCAAAACTTTCAAAATCATCAAGGTTATGCACCATATGTCCCACCTCCTAGGAAAAATCTTGAAGAAACCTTGCATACATTCATTGAAAAACAAGAGTCTGTTAATTCTCAAAATGCTCAAACATTTGCTGATTTGAAAGATACTCTTGCTAAATTTGCATTTACACTGAACATTCATGAGAAAGGAAAATTTCCTTCTCAACCACAGCCAAACCCCAAAGGACAACATAACTCAAATGCATGTAGTTCAGGAAGCCAACACATGGATCAAGTTAAAGCAGTTATTACTCTTCGGAGTGGTAAAATTATTGAAAAAGAAATTCCTGAACCTCATGAGAGCGATGAATCAATCTCTAAGGGTAAGGAAAGTGTTGAACCTACACTTAATGAAGAAAACACTAAACCCTCACCTCCACCCCCATTTCCTCATGCATTACGTAATACTAAGAAGATGAATCACAATTCTGAAATTTTTGAAATCTTCAAACAGGTAAAAGTTAATATTCCTTTACTGGATGCTATTAAACAGGTTCCATCTTATGCAAAAGTTTTGAAAGACTTATGCACAGTAAAAAGAAAACTGAATGTGCAAAAGAAAGCATTTTTAGCGGAATAAGTAAGTGCCATTCTTCAGAACAATAATTCTTTGAAATAAAGACCCTGGTTGTCCTACAATTTCATGTATTATTGGAAGTCATAAAATTGAACAAGCCTTACTTGATCTTGGTGCTAGTGTGAATTTATTGTCGTATTCAGTTTATCAGCAGCTTAATCTCGGGGAGTTAAAATCAACATCTGTAACTCTTTTACTTGCCGATAGATCAATAAAAGTACTAAGAGGGACAGTGGAGGATGTCTTAGTTCAAGTTGATAAATTCATATATCCTGTGGATTTTATCGTCTTGGACACAGAACTTGTCAAATGATGTAATCCGATACCTGTTATTTTAGGTCGTCCATTTTTAGCAACTTCTAACGCTTTGATTAATTGCAGGAATGGAGTAATGAAGCTTTCATTTGGAAACATGACACTTAAACTCAATGTTTTTAATATGTGTAAGCAACCATATAAAGAGGAGGATGAAAGTGAAAAAGGTGACATGATTGAAACGATTGTGGAGGATCATATTCAAAAAGGGAGTTCTACCGATCCCTTAGAAATGTGTTTAATAAATTCATTTGAGTCAAATATATAATTAGATCCTGAAATCTCTGACATATGTTCTTTACTTGACTGTGCACAGGTGATTGAAAATAAAAGATGGAAACTAAAGTTTGAAGAATTGGGAGAAAATGAGGATAAAAAGAACGAAATTTCAAAGTTGGAGTTAAAACCTCTGCCTAAAGGACTGAAATATGCATTTCTTGGAGAGAAACAAACTTACCCGGTGGTAATCGCTTCTACACTCACAAGTGAACAAGAAGATAAGTTGATTGAATTATTGAAAATGCATAAAAATGCAATTGGGTGGACTTTAAAAGACATAAATGGTATTAATCCTTTGATTTGCACACATAGAATACACCTAGAGGATAATGCCAAAACTTCCCAACAACCTCAAAGGAGATTAAATCCACATATGAAAGAGGTAGTGAGAGCTGAAGTTCTCAAATTACTTAAAGTAGGAATCATTTATCCGATCTCAGATAGTAAGTGAGTAAGTCCTACTCAGGTAGTACCAAAAAAATCTGGAATCACAGTCATTGAAAATGAAAAAGGTGAGTTAATACCAACTCGAGTCTCATCTAGTTGGAGGATGTGCATAGATTATAGAAAATTGAACTTGGCCACTAGAAAAGACCATTTTCCTTTACCATTCCTTGATCAGATTATAGAAAGAGTAGCAGGACATCCCTACTATTGCTTTCTAGATGGTTACTCTGGCTATTATCAAATTCCTATAGCACTAGAGGACCAAGAAAAGACTACATTCACATGTCCTTTTGGAACCTTTGCTTTTAGAAGAATGCCCTTTGGACTTTGTAATGCCCCAGCAACATTTCAGAGATGTATGTTAAGCATTTTTAGTGACATGATTGAGCATTATTTAGAAGTTTTCATGGATGATTTAACTGTGTTTGGAAATTCTTTTGATAATTGTCTTGAAAACTTAGAAAATGTCTTAAAAAGATGTGAAGAAAAGAGTTTTGTATTAAACTGGGAAAAATGTCATTACATGGTTACTTCTGGAATTGTTTTGGGACATATAGTATTTTTCTAAAGGAATTGAAGTGGATAAGGCAAAAGTTGAACTCATTACACATTTGCCTCCACCAAAAACAGTCAGAGAAGTCCGATCCTTTTTAGGACATGCTGGATTCTATAGGAGGTTCATAAAAAACTTTAGTGCTATATCTAAACCTCTTTGTAACCTCTTAGCAAAAGATGTATCATTTAAGTGGACTCAAGAGTGTCAAAATTCGTTTGAAAAATTAATTGGCCTCTTAACATCTGCTCCTATCATACAATCTCCTAACTGGTCTTGACCTTTTGAGCTCATGTGTGATGCTAGTGACTACGCTGTTGGTGTTGTATTAGGACAAAGAAAGGAAGGTAAATCCTATATAATTTATTACGCAAGTAGAACTTTAAACAGTGCACAAATGAATTACACAACAACTGAAAAAGAATTACTTGCTGTAATATTTGCATTAGACAAATTTCGTTCTTACTTAATTGGTTCTTCAACTATTGTATTTACTGACCATGCTGCTGTAAGGTACTTAATGTCAAAACAGGATGCAAAATCAAGGCTAATTCGATGGATTCTATTGCTACAAGAATTTATTATCACTATCAAGGATAAGAAGGGAGTTGAGAATGTTGTTGCAAATCACTTATCAAGACTCACACCAGATTCATCAACAGAAATAACACCTATTAATGATTCTTTTCCCGATGAATTTTTATTTTCTACTGTTACAATGCCCTGGTATGCTAATATTGTTAATTTTCTTGTAACAGGAGAAATGCCACCTCAATGGAATGCTCAAGACAAAAGAAAATTTTTAACGGAGGTGAGAAAGTTTTATTGGGATGATCCTTATCTTTTAAAATATTGTCGTGATCAAATATTTTGAAGATGCATACCCGACAATGAGGTAAATAAAGTTATTGAATTTTGTCATTCTGAAGCATGTGGGGGACATTTCTCATCAAAGAAAACAGCTGCAAAAATCTTGCAGTGTGGATTTTATTGGCCCACTTTATTTAAAGATACACATGCATTTTGTATAACTTGTGAAAATTGTCAAAAGTTGGGATCAATTTCAAAATGAAACATGATGCCTTTGAACCCCATTCTTGTTATTGAAATCTTTGATTGTTGGGGGATAGATTTCATGGGACCATTTCCTTTATCATTTGGATTTACGTATATCTTAGTTGCAGTAGATTATGTCTCAAAATGGATTGAGGCTATTCCATGTTGACATAATGACCATAAAACAGTCATGAAATTTTTGAAAGAAAATATCTTAAGTCGATTTGGAATCCCTCGAGCCATTATAAATGATGGGGGTAAGCATTTTTGTAATAGACCATTTGAAACATTAGTGAAAAAATATGGTATTACTCATAAAGTTGCCACCCCTTATCATCCTCAGACAAGTGGACAAGTTGAATTAGCAAATAGGGAGATAAAACAAATTTTAGAAAAAACTGTAAACCCAAATCGCAAAGATTGGTCTTTAAGACTAAATGATGCACTGTGGGCTTATAGAACTGCTTTTAAAACTTCATTGGGTATGTCTCCCTATAGGATAGTTTATGGAAAACCTTGTCACTTACCTGTGGAACTTGAGCATAAAGCCTACTGGGCTATTAAAACTTTCAATGAAAATCTTGATTCTGCTGGACACATACGTAAATTACAAATAAATAAACTTGAAGAATTGAGAAATGATGCATATGAGAATTCAAAATTCATAAAGCTAAAATTAAAGCCTTTCATGATAAAAAAATTCAGAGAAAAACATTTGACACTGGTCAGAAGGTTTTGCTTTATAATTCTCGACTTCACATATTCCCTGGAAAATTAAGATCAAGATGGAGTGGCCCTTTTATTGTGAAACATGTGTACCCTTTATGGAACAATTGACATTGAAAATCCTAGAAATGGGAATGTGTTTAAGGTAAATGGACAAAGACTCAAGCCATTTCTAGAAAACCAAGCTTTTCATGAAGAATTTACGTTCCTGTCGGATCCTTGTTACGAGACCAATTAATCTTTGTTTTATATATTTATATATATTTACATATTTATATATATTTATTCTTCTTCTAACATTTTTTTTTACTTGCAGGTTAATTTAGTAGTTTTGTTAAAGTTTTGTTTTGCACCCCAGTTAAGCGGCGGATAACGGTACTCCGTGATATTTCAAATCGGTTTTGTCAGTTTTCCATAATTACTGATATCTTCTCTTCTTTCCCATTTTCTAAAAAAAAAAATGGATGACATTCTAAAAAATTTGAAAAAGCGTTTTCCCTCATTGCCTCAAAATTCCTTGAAGAAAATTTACCAAGCAAGATGTGAAAGATTAAGGTTATTAATGATTATGAATATACCTATTGATTTATGTTGGTTAATTGAAGCCAAAGTTAGATTGACAGCTGAATTTTCAGACTCATTAATTTCCTACATGTCTGGCTTAGGTAAAAGCTCTTTTTCAAAAAAAACGAAGAGCAAAACGATTAAATGTTTGCTACAAGTGTGCACGCACGACTAGCAACACACGTTGCCGCACTTTAGGAATGGTGTCTGTAAATCGTGAAGATAAAATTAGGTTCATTAAGGATGGCCTGAGTAAGAAGTCTTTAGATAATATCTTATCGACTCTTGAGACGCATCCTAGTGGATATGTGCATATTGCAATTCATGAATTATGGGACATATTCTTAAAAGAACATGAGCGGTACAGTCTCGGGAATCTGACTTTAAAATATCCTATTTTCCAATTTATAAGAAAATTGGATGGGAAGCCTATCCTCGACCCATAGAGAGCGTTTAAGTCGTTACTGGACGTAAAATCAGAGGAAGATGTGAGCCACAATCACAACTACTTGTATATATTTACTATAGCTGTTATTTTTAAATGTTTCATTTCAAACTCAAACGTCTTTTCAATAATCAACCACCTATAATCCTTTTTGAAAATTTTGCATTTTAAGCCGACAACCCATATGACTTTTCCAGCTAACAAATTGAAAATTGGTAAAAGGTGTTGAATCTTGTATTTCAAGCCAATAGCCATGTGATTTAACTTTGCAATACCTTTTGGCTCTATAAATACATTGCATTATTTCTGCATCTTTGTACAAACTCAAAATCATTCAAGAGAGAGGGTGAGTGTAATCATGGAAGGATCATCAACTCGTAAATTCACAAAAATTTGTGTCTTTTGTGGATCAAACCCTGGAAAAACTAGTGAGTTTATAGAAGCAGCAGAAACCCTTGGTAAGATGTTAGCTGAGCGCAATATTCATTTAGTATATGGGGGAGGTAGTCTTGGATTAATGGGACGTGTGGCAACCGCTGCACAAAATAATGGCAGTCGAGTTTTGGGTATCATACCAAAAGTTCTAGCTGTTGGAGACATTGTAGGAAAAATAATTGGGGATGAGTTACAGGTATCATCAATGCATGAACGAATTTCTTTTATGCTTCGTAATGTTGATGCCTTCATAGCTCTACCTGGAGGTTTCGGAACATTGGAGGAAATTTTTCAAATTGTCTCATGGGCACAATTGCAAATCCATAAAAAACCCATTGGTTTGTTAAACGTTAATGGTTTTTATAATGGGTTGTTATCTTTTTTTTACTATGCGGTGGAAAAACAATTCGTTTCATCTGCAGCACGACAGATCCTCATTTCTGCTTCAACTGTTGATCAGTTACTCGATGAACTACAAGCTTTTACACCTCTATCTGATCCAACAATGAGTCAGATAGATTGGTATGCTGATAACAGTGAAAAGAAACGCAAGATAGATTTGACGCTTCGTCTGTAGCCTATCTATTTCTATGTATTTTTAAGCTTTTTTGTGTGGCTTGTTTTATTTTGTTGCAGGTTTAATTTTCAATAAAAGATGTTTCAGGTGATATCTTCTATATTTTACTCTTTCTATATTTTGACATTGAGGACAATGTCTCAATCTGGTTGGGGGAAGAATAGTTGATATATAATGTTAGTGTTAATTATTTTATTTTGTTGTTGTTATCACTTTGTTATGTAAAAAAAAAAATTATCATGAATGGCGTGAGTAAAATGTTCATTTATGTATTCTTGAGACGCATTCTAGTTCTAAAATGGTAGAGTAAAGAGTACATTATAAACTTTTGAAACACATTCTAATTGGTTTATTTTTAATGCATTTTATGTATAATTGTTTGTTGCTTAAGTTTTTGGTAACTCTTGCGTAAATAAATTTGCTTTACTATCGATGTATGATTTCAAAATTATTTAGTTTAAATCACTTTCTCTATTTAGGTTACTAAAGAATAACTTCTGAAATTATTTCTTGAGAATAATATTAAGCCTTGTGGTAAGATGGATGATTCAATATATATAGCCAAGAGAATTTCCATGTTTAAGTATACATATTATTTTCTAAACTCACATATCTTTTGTGAGTGAGTGGAGAGGTTTGAGATAACAGCTTACGAACTTTCATTGATCTTTTGAAATGGTTAATTTTTATTTGGAATGACATTATTTGGGATAATGAATGATTTGGTTGCTTAGCTGAAGGATAAAAAAAAAATTGAAAAAGTATTATGGTGATAAATTGCTCTTATTTTATAATGATTCCTTATGTCTTTCAAAAAAAAAAAATAAGTAAAAAAAAATTTTAAAAAAAAAAGAAAGAAAAGAAGTCAATTCAGTTCAATAAAGTCTTCATTCAATTTTAGAAGACTAAAGTCATTAGGAAGCAATCTTATCACCGAATTCTATATTCGTAAGATTCGCATTAAATAATTAAAGTCTTGAAGCTGGCATTTGGCAATAATGGTTTGACTCTAAATATTTGATTTTCCTATCTTTGGATCAATGTTAGTTTGTATGTCTGTCCTTAAATGTAACTTTTTCTTGAGCGATTATCTGTTTTTCAACTCCATGAGTGAAATCTTAAGTCATTAAACAAGTTATTCACCTGTAAGGATATGGAGTTGAGGCTTTTACTTGAAACATTTTAAAGGCTATATATGTTGTGGTTTGTGGTAAGAAGGCTTTGGCTTAATTCACACACACACAAAAATATTTTTGAAAGTTATGATTGAAATAACCTTTATAGCGATTGTGATTTTAAAACTGACGTTTTGTTTAAAATACTTAAGTAGTGTTCAAATTTTATTTATGCTCGAATTGCTAGGGACTAGCAATAAGCCAGTTGGGGGGTGTGATGAACACTTGAAATTACACATTTAATAAGAGTTTTACATGATTGTTTTGTATTACTAGTGTATTTAATTTTCTTAACTTAAGTATGTTTACAATATTGTACTTAATTATCTTATAACTGTTTTGTGGCAGGTTCGGTAAAATAGGCATAACTTTCTACCTAAAGATCCAATTGAGTTGATTTTTAATCTTGTGCAGATTTGACTCAATGGGCTAACATATTGTATTTCACAAAGTATAGGAAATTCGAGTGTTTAGAGCGTGCAAATTGGCCTAGAACAGAATTGATCTGCAGTACAGGCCCAGTTTGAACAGTTATCAGTATTTGGCCCATAACTATAGAAATACGTATTTAATACGTATGAGATCACTCAATTTGGAAAGATAAGAGACTTATCTACAACTTTTATGTTTTGAGTGACAGCTAATTCGGATCACATCAATTCCAAATTGGATAATCAAGTGGGTGCCCAAGTGATAATGAATGCAAATTATTTTGCCACCATTCTTGACTTTCATCAACCAAGTGGTTCCCTCCAAATTTGTCTCGATTTATCCATGTTTTTCTATAAATAGGTGGCTTGTTTATGCCTAAAGAATGTAATTAGAAAGTTAGAATTTAGTTCAAAATATTTTTCCTTTGTATCCATTTCCTTGTACTATTATTTCTCTTGTTTACTATTAAGTCGTGTTATTTCTTCTTCCATTTCTTTTCTTTTCATTTAGTTTTATTATGTCCAAATAATTTTGTTAAAGCTAAGGTGAAAGGGTGAAGCTCTTGGCAAGGTAATAAGATATGTTTAATATTTATTCATGAATTTAATGCTTCATTTTTAAGTTATGTAAATTTATATATGATGTATTTATTTTGTTTGTAGAATTAATACCCTTTCCTCTAAAGTGGTGATTCTTGATTTATTATTGACAAACTTAATACTTGGCACAATAAATTCTTGAAACCATTTACAAGATTTGGTTTATATAACCTTTCTTGTAAAGTGGGAGTCTTGATTTATTGTAGACAAATATAAAGATTGGCATAATAAATACTTGAACCCATTTATAAGATTTGGTGTATAATAATTAAAAACAATAAATACTAATTAATATATAAATGATGATGAACTTTAATTGCTATATTTTCCGGTTGGAACCTTCTTTGTGTGAGGATTCCAATTGAGTTATAAAAAAATTAAATATATTCTTATTTCTTATGTCAAGAGTGAATCTCCACAACCTTAGCTTTTTATTTGAATTGGTTAATTGAAATAATATTTGCAAACATCTTATACTGCATTAATTATCTTTAAAGTGTTTATAATTTGTAATTTTAATTTTACTTCCCTGTAGATCGACCCCGTTCTCATCGGGTTATTTATTACTTCGACAATCCTACACTTGGGAATAACTTCTATATTCTGGACGTGTCAATGTTAACTTGAGAAGAACCTTCCATTTTCCTACCACAAGTGTAGAATGAGAATCACCAAGCTAAATTTGTTCCTCTCATTCTCTTACTTGAATATAGTTTAGGAATGCACTCTTGTCATCACATTTGTGTCTTCTGACTTCAAAGTTAATAACCCACTCTTTATTGCCATTTCCAACCATATTCTCTTGAGAAACCATAACAGCAGTTATCGCCTCATCTCCCTCAACCAAATTGGCTTTGTGAGTTTTATTATTTCTCCTCTTATCTCTTTTTCTATACTTACATTGATAAACTAAATGACCACCCTGGCTATCAAAAAAATATTTGCCTTTTCTTTTAAATGTGGGCTTAGTGTTCTTAAAGTATGAATTATTTGTGGACTTTAGATAATTCTCACTAGTGTTATTTTCATTTTCAACCAAATTAACCTTAGAAATAATTTTCTTGGCCTTTTCAATACTCTCTCATTGGCAATTATTTTCTTGAATTATTATATACACAGTTGAATCTTCTAACTTCAAATGTTTTCTTTTGTGCTTATTATTTTTCTTATAATCTTTCCAAAAATCTGGTAGTTTTTCAATTAAGCAACCGACAACAAAAAGTTCAGGTAAAACAATCCCATCATTCTTTAAATCATTGATTAAGATATTAAAATCATATATTTGAGAAGTCATATCTTTTTCCTCATATATTTTAAAGTCCAGGAAATTTGCAATTACATTTTTTTTTGTCACGGTATCTTCAATCACATTTTTTTTTTTAATTATGCCCAAATTTCATGTGCATCTTTATATGTAGAGTAAACATCATATAACTCATTTGAGAAGGTATGTAGAATAGTATTTTGGCATACCTTATTCACTTTGTTTTATTTGGGAAATTCCTTCTTGTAATTTTCAGCATTGACATCTAGAAGAGGTAGTGTAAGATATTCCACCATACCCATCACATTAAAGGTATCGAACACACAATTTTACTATCTTTTGAAATGCTTCCCATTAAATAATAGAATCTTGGTAGCTTTAGATAGTGATTTGGCTACAGCTAATAACGAAGAATCATTAGTTGCATTTATAGAAGAAATAGTTTTAAGATTTTTAGAAATATAGGTGAATGGATACAAGTTTATCAAATGTCAAGGCATGCAAATGCACTATCTTTAAAACTATTTATACCCCGACAATGATAATAATCAAGGTGCAAATGAGTTTGAATAGTAGTATAATTTTTAGGATTCAATAACAATTAGAAATTGTAAAGGCGCACACCAAATGCAATTTCCTTGAACTACAAGTAAGAACTTTTGAGAATGAGTTAATTTATATAAAATTTGGATTCAAAGAAAATAAGAGTTGTTCATTCTTTTGATTTGAGATATGCCTGCAGCATTTATAAAGAGGAGATGTCTTTCTAAAGAGACATAACACCTCTTCAAAAGGTCACAACCATTGGGAGAGATTGGTGGCTCTTCCAATGGTCACATCTCCAGCTTCTAGTGCCTCGACGCTTAAAGTTGGTGCTATGGCGCTCAATCAAAAAGGTATGGGAAGAATCCCATTGGGTGCCTCAGCGTTCGAGTTCCTGCCTTGGCATTACAATGCCCAATTTTAGCACTGCAAAGCTCAAACAAAATCAAGCAATTTTGTTTGAACGCTCTTTTTTTCCTTCTTTCTTCTTCTTCTCTTCTTGATTCTTTCCTCTACTCTATGCCTTTGTTATTCATTGGTTTATTTGAAATACTCTTATAAATTTCAACGAAAGATACATAAATATAGTACATTAAAGCTTCTTATTCTTATAATATCAAAAGATTGCTCGAATGTGGAACGCTTATTATTTGAATAATAAATATAATTGGGATAATTGATATTTTCACAATTTAAATTAGTATTATGTATCCAAAGATGACATATTGATCTAACTTACGAATAAATAATATCAAATAATGTTAAATAAGTGCGTCATAATTATGTTTGTGTATTTTAGTTTCTATTCAAATGAGTGTTTTGATATACATTTATTGTATTTTAAATTATGTATTCGATGTCTAAATTATGTTTATATATGTTTCCAATTAAAGTACTAATATATAGAAATATTTGAATATATTTTGCAATATACATTCTTATTGCTCTTCATTTGCTTGCTTCATTTGTTCCTATGTTTAATGAATTAAATTTCTCAGACTGGTATGAACAAGTTTAGTTTCATTTATATGTACTCGATCTTGATATAGCACTTTTAGATGATAAACCTGCTACTCTCATTGATAACTGTAGTGATAGGAAATATTCTCTCTATAAAGCATAAGAGATATTCAATAGATTAAGTCTTATGTTTTATGTGAATGATTGTAGTAACATTATTAAGACTACTCTTTCCAAAACTAGTAGTGCTAAGAAATTTATGGAGAGTGCTTCTAAAGTGCTAGTAAGTCTCTTACAGGGACATCAATAAATAATTTAACTATTATAAAATTTAATGATTCGCGTAGCATGCATGAGCACACTCTTAACATGACAAATATAGCAGTAAGGTTAAAAATATTGGGAATAAAAGTGATTGAGAATTTACTATAAACTCCTTGCCTCTTCAGTATAAACCATTTCAGATCAATTATAACAGTTTTAAGGACAAGTGGAATATTAATCAATTGACTAGTATACTTGTTCAAAAAGAGACAAGGCTTAAGAATCAGAAAAATCATATAGTTCATCTCACTAGTTATTCAAAAAGAAATGTAATTGTCATACTTTTATATGTTTCAAATCAAATTTAACAAAAAGTTCTTTATAATACCTAGTAGATTGATTTTGGTGCTACCACTCATGTTTTAAATGCAATGCAGGAATTTTCTTACAATCCAAACTATAAATTCAAATTAGCACTTTTGATTTATAGGGAATTAAGTCAAAGTTCTAATTAAGGATATTGGAAACTATCATTTAATTTTAAAAACTAATTATCATTTAGATTTATTACAAACACTTTATGTTCCTTCAGTTTCGCATAAATTAGTTTCTTTGTTAAAACTTGATAATAGGGGTTACTCCTTTAAATTTGAGAATGGATTTTCAATTTACTTAAAAGTTTTTAATTTATTAGATTTGGTATTTTGTATGATGGTTTGTCTAAATTTAAACATGATAAACAATTTGTCGAGACCCTTTTAACCTTATATCACGATATTAGAACTAAATGTGGTTTAACCAATGAATGCTTAGCTTTTCTTGTGGCATAAGCGTTTGGATCGTATATCCAAAGAAAGATTTAAAAGACCCAACTTACCACTCTAGGTGTTTATATATTGCATTAAGGAAAAGTAAATTAAACACACTAAGAAATAAGCCACAAGAAGTACACAACTCCTTGAAATTATCCACACTTATATTTGTGCTTTTAATGTTCCTTTATTAAATGGAGAAAAATATTTTCACTTTTATTGATGATTTTTCACGTTATAGTTATATCTATTTGTTGCATAAAAAATCTCAGGCAACGTAAGCCCTTAAAGTGTACATTATTAAGGTTGAAAGACAATTAGATTTAAAGGTAAATATTGTAATATTAAATATAAGTGGTGAATACTATGGGAAGTATAATGAATTAGGACAAAGTATGCATATATGCTCAATACACTGTCTAGTATACAACAACTAAATGATGTTGCAAAAAGACGTAATTATACCTTAATGGACGTAGTTTAGAGTGTGTTAAATAATTCCTCATTACCCATATCATTGTAGATATATGCACTTAAGACTGTCTTATATTTGTTAAACCAAGTTCCTAGAAAGGAAGTTCTAAAGACACCTTTGAAACTACAGACAAGAAGAAAATCTAGTTTAATACACTTACATGTTTGGAGTTTCCCAGTAAAAGCAAGAATTTGTAATCCGCATGAAAGGAAATTAGACTCTCGAATAATTAGTATTTATCTTATTGTTTACCTAAAGAAATCCAAAGGATATAGGTTTTACTGTCCTAATCATAACCCTAAAATTATTTGAAACCTGTAATATTAGGTTCAATGAGAACCATAAAATCAATGAGTGAAAAATCACGTAATGTGGTTATTCAAGAGTTAGGGTCAAAGTTTCATTACTCATAACTTCTCAAAATGTTATTCCTACAGTTGTTGTTCAACATGACAATGTTGAACAAGTTGGTGATAATACACTCTATAATAAAGTTATTATAAATGAGCTAATTGTAGAAGAACCACAAGAAATAATATTAAAAAGATCTCAAAGAAAAAGGAGATTTACTATTTCTAATTATTATGTAGTTTATTTACAAGAATCAGATTTCAACACTAGAATCAATAAAGATCCAATTACTTTTCCACAAGTTATAAACAGTTTAACTCTATTAAAAGGATTGGTGCTATAAATGATAAGTTGAGATCTCTGCAACAGAAAAAAAAAAGTTGGTTGCAAGTAAGTCTTTAAGAATAAACATGAATCTAAAGACAATATTGAATGATATTAAGTTAGACTTGTTGCTAAAGGTTTCTCTTAAAAAGAAGATATTGATTATAAAGAGACTTTTGTTGAAGCTAGTGCTTACGGGTCATTCTAATATTGTATGAATATTAATTGTTTAATATTTATACAATAAAATTTTCGAATAAAAATGTTAATATTATAATTATATGGTATAATGCTTGTAACACTATAGACATTGTATGATCTGAATGACTTTAGATCTGATCTAAAGGAGTTTAGACTAGGGCTAAGAGTTAGCAATGCTGAAGAGTTATAAATGCTAAGAGTTAGCAGGTTATAAGAGTCAACGAGATTTAAAGAGTTAGAACATTGTCTATAATGGGGATAAAGACCTGAGAGTATACTTGTAATGACATAGTTGCAAAGAGTTGTAATAAGTGCTAGGAAAAGTCATTGTGTAACTACGTCTCAAACATTATGTTCCTGGTCTATGTTCACCAATGCGGGTCTATTGGTGAATCATTATTATATAGATCAGTGTATGTCTATATTGTCTCAAACATTATGTTCCTGGTCTATGTTCACCAATGCGGGTCTATTGGTGAATCATTATTATATAGATCAGTGTATGTCTATATTTAATAGAAGCAGATGGTTGTTCTTAACTGATCATAAGCTTAAAGCTTGTATAGGCAAGTAGGTATCTAGTAGAGACTGGTTACTGAACAGACTCCTAATAGATATGAGTAGTATTCATGGTCATTTGACCTAAATGTTACGATAGGCTTGTGAGTGATCCACCATACTTTGGTTCCACATATGTCAGAGACCTTTCATGGTCTGACCGCTATGTATTGCTAGGTATGGTCTGATGCTTATGGAGTCCAGTGTGCATAAATATAGGATCTGTTAGCTTACATAGGTAAGTTGTATATCCGATGCTCTAAAATTGCATTTCATAAAGTCTTATGGCCACAAGCATAAAATCGGGAAAAGATTATTCCACATGATTAAATAGTATCGCAAAAGTATTTGCGTATATTATTTATCGATATACGAATCTGGAGATAAATTCAAGGATGCGCTAACGGGGATTTGACAGTTCTGATCTATATCCCCGCACATCCAGGGTATAAATGATGGAAGAATTATACGTATGCGTATTGACCTCAACTTATATAATTTAACATGCTAATTTGTAATATTCGTAACGTGTGCGTGGAGCATCGAGTACGGACTCATAGAATAGTTCCATTTGATAAATTGGGTGTAGACCTAGAGTCCTACACCTAGTAAGGACATAAAAATAATTTTACTTAATGATTATTTAATTATTAAATAATTAAAATAAATATTTATTTATTTAATAGTTAAATAAATAATTTAACTTAACTATGGTTAAAAGTTAACTATATGGTTAAGTTAAGTTAACCTTACTTAATGGTTAAATAAAGGTTAATCTAACTATGGTTAAGTTAGTTAACTAGGGTTAGAGTATTTAAATATTTATTTAACTTAAGGGTTAAGTTAAACTAACCTAACTAAGGTTAAATGTTAGCTATGCTTAGGCTAAGTTAAATGCAAATTCAAATTAAGTGAAATTAAAAACAAATGCATCTTAAATTAATTTTTAATTAAATGTATTTAGTTTATATTAGTAAAATGAATTAATTTTATTAGTTAAGTGTTTTTAGAATAGCTGAAAAATTTAGAGAAAAATTGAGAATGAAAATTGTGATGTTTTCAAGAGTTGAAAACATGTTCTATTCATCATCTTCTCTAATTAAAATTAGTCATTAAAATATTGATTAAATTTATTTTTGTTCAAGTGTTGAATAAACAAATAACAAATTTAACTAAGTTAAAGAGTTTAACTTTGAATTAAGTTTAAGAGTTAAATTGATTGCTGGATTAACATACTGTTATTTTAGACAATCAAACTCACCCTTGTTGATTGTTAGGATTAATCAAAGTTTACATTTCAAGTGAACTTCAAGCAATTTAATCCAAAGACTTTATGGATTAAATTCTCATTCGTGTTTATTAATTTGATTAATGTGTATTTATTGTATTCATTGTAAGTTTTTTTACTTCCGCTGTGCACATATATGTATGAGATATGTATAATTTTATGATGAACACATAATAAATCAACACCTAACAACTTTTTCACTAGACTTTAAAAAAGGACTCATTTAGAATTATTATGGCTCTAGCAGTTCATTATGATTTGGAATTGCATCAAATTGATGTAAAAGCAGCTTTTCTAAATAAGAATTTGAGGAAGATATTTACATTGGAGCAAGTTTATATTTTTGATATTATATGTTGATAATATTTTGCTCGCTATTAACGATCTTGGTATATTGCATAAAATTTAAAAACTTCTTTCTAATAACTTTGACATTAAAGATATGAGAGAGACAACCTATATGATAGAAATATTTCTATCTGTTAGTGTTATCTCATAAAGCATATATACATAAAGTTCTTAAAAGATTTGGAATGAAAAATTATTTTGAAAGTGTTGCTCCCAAAAGAAGATAAATTTAGTCTCATTTAATAACCAAAGAATGAAATGGATCGTAAAAAAAAATGAAAATATTCCTTATAAATCTCAAGTATGACACTTAATGTATGCTCAAGTTTGCACAATACCAAATATTGGCTTTGTTGTTGATATATTGAGTGATATCAAAGTAATCAAGGAATTGCTGTCAAGAAATTATTGAGATACTTGCAAGAAACGAAATATTATATGCTCACATTTAAAAAATCTGACGTTTAGAAGTTATTGGGTATTCAATTTTTAATTTTGTTGGATGTTTATCAGAAAAATTACTTTTAGTTATTTGTTCCTACTAGCAGGAGAAACAATCTCATAGAAATATGTGAAATATTTTTTTATAGTTTCATTAACTATAGAAGATGAGTTTATGGCTTGCTTTGATGCTACTATTAATAGATTATGGTTGCAAAACTTCATTTCAGGACTTGAGGTTGTCGACTCTACTGCTAAGCTATTGAAAATTTATTGTGATAACTCTGAAGCTGTTTTCTTCTTTAAAAACAACAAGTATTCTAAAGCTATTAAACACATGGAATTAAATTACTTTGTTGTTAAAGAAGAAGTTTAGAAACAAAAAGTGTCAATAACACATATGAGTATAGAAATGATGATTATAGATCCATTAATAAAAGAACTACCTATTAAGATTTATACTTACATGTCATCCCCATTTGTATGAATATTTATTTATAATATTTATACAATAAATATTTTATTAAATTGTTAATAACCTTAATTAAATGGTACTAAAGCTTATAATACTATAGACATTGTATGATCTGAAGGAGTTCAGATCTGATTTAAAAGAGTTTAGACTGGGTTAAGAGTTAGCAATACTTAGAGTTATAAATGCTAAAAATTAACACTGTTAAGAATTAGTAAATTATAAAAGTCAGCGAGATCTAAAGAGTTAGAACCCAGTCTATAATGGGACAAAGACTTAAGAGTCTACTTATAATGACATAATTGTAAAGAATTATAAAATGAGCTAGGAAATATCATTATGTAAGTATGTTTTCAAACATAGTGTTCTTGATTTATGTTCACCAATGCGAGTTTATCAGTGAATCACTATTATATAGATCAGTGTATGCCTATATCTATATTGTACAGATAATTATTCTTAACTGACCATAAACTTAGTGGAAGCTTATATAGACATGTATAGATTCAGTTATGACTGGATATGTTAGAGACCTTTTATGGTTTGACCGCTACATACCGTTGGGTATTGTCCAATGCTCATAGAGTTCGGTGTGCGTAAATACGAGATTCGCCAGCTCATATAGGTGGGGTGTATATCTGATGCTCTGATATTGTATCTTATAAAGTCTTATGGCCATAAACAATAAACCCGAAAAAAAAGTTTCTTATCGGGTTGAACAATATAACAAAAGTGTTTGTGTATATTGTTCATTAAGGTACAAATCTGAAAATAAGTTCACAGATGAGTTTACAAAATTTGACGGTGATGATCTATGTCCCACCCATCTAAGATATAATGATGGAAGGATTATACAAATATGTAGTAATCTCAACATGTATGGTCTAACGCGTTAATTTGCTATATTCGTGACGTGTGTGTGGGACATCGATCACGGACTTATAGAATAGTTCCATTTGACGAATCGAGTGTGGACCTAGGGAGTCCCAGTATGAAATGTACTATTTGTGCACTTGAGCAGCGTTTCATATTAAATAGTTCAATACAGTAAAATTCAATAATTTACTATGGTTAAGTTAACTAAAGTACATGATTAAATAGTGGGACTCACTTTAGGTTAACTTGTAACCTAGTAAGGACATAAAAGTAATTTTACTTAATAATTTTGTAATTGTTATATAATTAAAATAAATATTTATTTATTTAATAGTTAAATAAATAAATTAACTTAACTATAGTTAAAAATTAACCATATAATTAAGTTAAGTTAACCTTATTTAATGGTTAAGTAAATGTTAACCTAATCATGGTGAAATTAATTAAATAGAGTTAAATTATTTAAATATTTATTTAACTTTAGGGTTATGTTAACTAGAGTTAGGTTAAGTTAAATATAAATACAAATTAAGTGAAATTAAATTCATTTGTATACATTTACAAAATGAAATAAAATTTAAGGGTTAAGTTTTATTTTTGCTAAGTAATTTTGGCCACCATCAATGAGAAAGAAAAAAAATGTTCTCTTAATTTTAATTTTAAATTCAAATTCATAATTAAATTTTCTTTTCATTAGGCTTAAAGTCAATTAAGTAAAAATAAGAGTTTGATTTATTAATTAAGTGTTAATTAAAAAAATTAAAATTTTAAGTTTAATTTGTTAAACAATTGCTGAATTAACATACTGTTATTCTAGATAATTAATTTCATTATTGTTGATTATAAGGATTGATCAAAGTTTGTATTTCAGGTGAACTTTAAGAATTTTAATTCAAAGTCTTCAATGGTTAATTCTCAATTTTGGTATTAATTTGATTAATATATAATAATTGTATTTATTGTAAATTTTTATACTTTCGGTGTGCATATATATATATATGAGATATGTATATTTTATTGACAAACATATAATATCATGCATGCATTCTATATAAATCAAACACTCAACACTAACATCAAAAATATTTAAAGACCATATGAAAAGAATGAGTCTTAGGTGTAGTTATGAATGATGATTTATGAATTTATATGATGATTATTGTTTGATATTTTGAGTTCAATAATATGTTTTTAATATTTTTTAATTATTAATTATTTGCATACACGTGAGATTGAATGCACAGAAACAAGAATAGTTTATGACAAAAATATTATAGTTGAACCTTTTATTTATCCTCCTTAATTATAGACCATATTTATTCTTTACTAGTGTTATGTGACACGTCCAGAATATAGAAGTTATTCCCAAGTGCAGGATTGTCGAAGTAATAAATAACCCGATGAGAACGGGGTCGATCCACAGGGAAGTAGAATTAAAATTACAAATTATAAACACTTTAAAGATAATTAATGCAGTATAAGATGTTTGTAAATATTATTTCAATTAACTAATTCAAATAAAAAGTTAAGATTACGGGGATTCACTCTTGGCATAAGAAGTAAGAATATATTTAACTTGTTATTTTTTTATAACTCAATTGGAATCCTCACACAAAGGAGGTTCCAACCGGAAAATATAGCAATTAAAGTTCATTATCATTTATATATTGATTAGTATTTATTTCTTTCAATTATTATACACCAAATCTTATAAATGGGTTCAAGTATTTATTATGCCAATCTTTATAGTTGTCTACAATAAATCAAGACTCCCACTTTACAAGAAAGGTTATATAAACCAAATCTTGTAAATGGTTTCAAGAATTTATTGTGCCAAGTATTAAGTTTGTCAATAATAAATCAAGAATCACCACTTTAGAAGAAATGGTATTAATTCTACAAACAAAATAAATACATCATATATAAATTTGCATAACTTAAAAATGAAGCATTAAATTCATGAATAAATATTAAACATATCTTATTACCTTGCCAAGAGCTTCACCCTTTCACCTTAGCTTAAACAAAATTATTTGGACATAATAAAACTAAATGAAAAGAAAAGAAATGGAAGAAGAAATAACATGACTTAATAGTAAACAAGAGAAATAATAGTACAAGGAAATTGATACAAAGGAAAAATATTTTGAACTAAATTCTAACTTTCTAATTACATTCTTTAGGCATAAACAAGCCACCTATTTTATAGAAAAACATGGATAAATCGAGACAAATTTGGAGGGAACCACTTGGTTGATGAAAGTCAAGAATGGTGGCAAAATAATTTGCATTCATTATCACTTGGCACCCACTTGATTATCCAATTTGGAATTGATGTGATCCGAATTAGCTCAATTGAATCTTTAGGTAGAAAGTTATGCCCATTTTACCGAACCTGCCACAAAATAGTTATAAGATAATTAAGTACAATATTGTAAACATACTTAAGTTAAGAAAATTAAATACACTAGTAATACAAAACAATCATGTAAAACTCTTATTAAATGTGTAATTTCAAGTGTTCATCATTATGGTACATAGAAGAAAGTATGTTGCACGTAATGACATATAACAACTATGACTGATATTAGTACTATAATCAGTTATTGTATTGATAGTTTTACATGATGAATATATTAAACCATTCAGAAAAAAAAATGCCATACGGACTAAGTAAGAGACTATAAAAATTTTATGGCTCACATACGTATATTTACGGCCCACATTAATATATTATTAGGTTTAATATAATAAAAAAATTAATTATTTAATTTATTAAGTGAGGAGTTATTTTTTTACAAGAATTCTAATTTAATGAAAAGTGAATAATAATGAAATTAAGAAAACTAATCCTCTCTCTACCTATGGGTCGAGAGGTTGTGAATATATAAATGAACAATATATTTTTGAAATGACCCTAATTGTTGATGGTCTCTATAGCTTCCTAAATGAGTAAAATTAGTGTTAAAACATTTTTTCCATGTGTTATGATCAACTATTTTAGCATGTAAAGAACTCATTCACTGCTTCATTAGCTTGTTTATATATATTAAATTTTATTTAAAGAGAAATTACTAGTTTAATTTATAATTTTTTTATTGAATTACTCAATCAATTCACTTTTTTTTTAAATATCTTGATTACTTTTTATAGTTGAAAAAAAATTCTGAATAGTACTTTTTTACAATAGCAAAATAAATTAATATGTCTAATTACAATAAATAATCTTAAAATTCAATTAAATTTATTTTTACTGTCCTCAAAAAATACACTTTAAACATTATTTTCTTAATGACCTAACTAAAGTATGTAAAATATATATATATAAGAACTAATTAAGTAATTCAATTAAACTTCAAAAACTTAAATTGGCAATTTTCCTAATTTAAAACATTTTCTTCATAATGAATTTATACTTTCAATCTGTAACTGACTTATTATAATTTTTTTTTTCTATTATTATGATGAGCAAGTACTGTATTTAAGTTTTCCTTTTAAAAAAAAGTACTGTATTTAAGTCGTAATGACATAATATAATTCTTCTCTTGTTCAAAGCTTTTAGCTCATAACTAGGAAGCTTCATTGGCTTTTACAGTTTTACTATTATTAGTCTTTGACTTCGCAGTCATCGAAAGAATAAAATTAGTTGAGAAATTAATTGAACAAATTAAAACCCAACACCTACCTATAATATTAAAATTTAACAAAAATTCAATTGAATTTAAATTCAGAAATTCTATCAATCAATTTTTGTTGGAATTTGTCAATTGATTCAACAAGTAAAAGATCTCGTGACGTTACAAATATCTAGTATTTGAATTTCACTGATACTCGGAGCTTGAAATGTATTTGGTTCATTTTTCATATAATAAAATAAACGAAACAATTATTTTTAAAAGAAATCCAAAAACTGCCCAAATAAATAATGCTTGTCTTCTCTTTGAGTCATTCGTCAATTTTAAAGAGGCAAAATGTTCCACAAAAATTTAGAAATTAATGGACGAAGCAAACTAAAGAAACTCTTCAACTCTTTGAAAAAAATTCAATTTTGTTCTTTTTGTTTATATAATATATGTTATTTGCTTTAGCATAAGAGGCTTATTAACTACTAGATTTAAAATTAGAAAAATTATCCTTCTATTCTTAATTTCTTTTTTTATACATACTACTTTTTATCTTGAGTTTTTTAAAATTATCTATTATTTTCTTTTTGGGCAGTTTTTAAGAGGATACTGTTAATCTCAGACTTTGAACTACTTGAGATCAATGAATTAAATTTGTATTTATCTGAGAACAATGATTTAGGCTTGTTTTATAATTGAGCTTCGAGGCATGTGTTGGACTTTTTGAATTAATTATATGGTCAAGTTTATATTAGGCTACCAAAGTCCTAAATTAGATCGAGATCAGGGAAGAAATATCTTAAACAAACGTGAGACAAAATTATAGTGATTTAGTCTTATGAGAGTTTACATTCACTTCACCGTATCTAATTAGCCTACTCAAATGTATTATTGAAGATGATTTTTATGAAAGTAGAAGGAGACAAAGTTTCTACAAAATAAATTTAATCATAAATGTTGTCTTAGGGTCAACCATGGAGCCTTGGATGCCGTGGTGGAGATTTTAAATTCATAATCTGCCGAAAGAGTTGATATGAAAGAAAGAGGGCCTTGAAGAATAAGATTTTTCCTTCTAATCTGGAAAATAGAAAATGAGAGGAAGAATGGAGAGCCAAAAACTCCCAAAGAATTCCCCACAAAATCACATTTTTAATATTTTACTTTCTCTTTTATATGCTTTGTTGTGTTTGGTTGTAAATTTTTTTAAAAATTAGGATAAATTTTACTTTTTTATTTAAAATATATTTTGAGATTGTAAAAAATTTTCATATTTAAAGTATCTTCTAATATTATAAGAGTAAAATTTTGACTAAGTATTTAAGAATTTGAGATTTTCAAAGACAATAGTAATTTTGGGTCATCAAATTAAGTTAGGATAAGTCCTTAATTTTTGATAAATTGAAGAAGCACATTTCTACCCACTTAGGGGAAAGTGGTGGTCGATCTCATGGAGAGCTTACAGTTCAATTTCAGTAAGACTAATTATTAAGAATGTTTGTTGATGGAGAGAAATTTTGGAGGCAAGGTTCGTGAGTAGTTTTTAAATTACTCAATTAGCCTTTACATATTTCAAATACCTCTGTTGATTTTTGTTGTTGAAAAATAAATAAATTAATATGTTTAATTATGATAAATAATCTCATATTTAATAAAATTTAACTTGCTGCTCTCAGAAAATAAACTTTGGATGTTATTTTTTCAATAATAAAGATTAATCAATATATTTAAAATAAAAAGATAAAAACTATCTTAGTAATTGAATTAAATTTTAAAAATTAAGCTAATAGTTTCTCATAAATAAAAAAATTAAGTGAACAGTGGTAGTTTTCCTTTTTTTTTCCTTGATAATTTTTACAATCATTTAAAATGAAAAAGTGTAAACAAATAAATATAGAACTAAATAATAATAATAATCAACTAAATTCATCGTTGTCGAAAGATGAAAATGTCCATGACAAAGCAGCGCAAAACGAGGGAATATTTCTGAATATGCACACATACAACCCCAGTAACACTTATTTTTCCCATGAACCATAGTCTCCCTCTATCTAATTCATTTGGAGAAATTGAACTGCAATAGTTCTTCCTTGATTAATGCTAATCCAAGAAACAAAACTTGTAAAATCATATATTCTCTCCCATCCTTAAAAGAAGTAACTATCATCCCTGTTCAGCTCATGAAAGCTTGATATATATCATCATCATCCATGGCAACAAATCCATGATAAGTAGGGTTCACAATATTACCACCACCAGTTGTTGCGAAAAAGCCATCATCACTGATATTGTCAAATGACTCCAAACCTTGTTGCTGTTCTTGGCATGAGATTTGTTGCTGTTGGTGTTGCGGCTGCTGCTGCTGTTGTTGCTGGTAATAATTACTATTGTAGGGATCGTGATTATTAATGTTGCCAATAGCTGCTGCCACAGAATCTTCATGGCTTTGATGATGATCATTCCCAAGTCCAAAGTTCAAGTTGATCGGACCCTTTTTGCTTGCAAATGAAAAGGTCTTGCTAGGGCAGCCAGTGAATTGTTGCACCAAGGCCCTGAAATTGTTAGCGTTGGCATTAAGGAGTGTGGTCGGTGTCTTCTTGGAAGCTCTTGATCTTCTTCTAACTGGTGGTTTTGATACATGACCTTTTGGGGTGACCAATTGATGATCACTCATTGAGCATGAATTAATGCTACTAGGGCGCAAAATGTTTTCCGATGCGGTGGCGGCGGCAACGGCGGCGGCTGTGGCATGGGAAAATGCAAAAGATGAATCGACATGGTGACCTTCATCCATGGCAATTTGTTGATAGAATTCCATCAATTGATGATCACTTGAAGTAGACATGGGTAATGGGTATTTTTTTCCTTTCTTTTTTTTTTTTTTTGGATGAAGTTCTTTGAGTGGGGATCACTGTTAGACACTGTGGGTATTTTTCTTTTCTATTTTTTTTTTTTTTTGGGTTTTCCTTTTCAGTTGTGTTGTTATGGAAAGCAACAAAGCTTAGCTTCATGTGAATTTATAGTGACAAGTTTTGGTCAAAGGAAACATGCATACTATTGACAATTCTCTAGTGAAAGTGAAAGAAATCCTTGAAGCCAAAGCCAATGCTGCTTCCTGGAAACAACTTCATATGAATTTATTTTTTCAATGAGATAATAACATAATCTCTTGGTAACCTCACCTTTTGACTCTTAGTGGGTTAATCTTTGGAACTTTTTGAGATGGGCTTGGTCAACAAAAGTTTTTAAAAGTTTAAATCATATAAAAGGAGAAAAAAAAAAAACTGTTTGTAGACTATTTGATTGCCACCTCTTTCCTTTCTTCTTGATCAAGTTTTTCTTTTCTTTTCTTTTTTTTTTTCTCATAAACATTTTCCTTGATGCTTCAACATATTATGATAGAGATAGAAAATTATAAAAGATTGATAAAGCTCAACAGCCACTGTATTTTCTTATGACTGGATTAAAGTCTGTTCCTAACATGTTGGCATGTGCTTGAATTTCCTTATAAATTCATGCACAAATATATATATATATATATATATATATATATATATATACACGTATACATATGTATCTATATATACAGCTAGTTTTTTTGAAAAAATATTTTAGTACAGACATTCGCACGTATTTATAAAATACTTATTTAAAGTTATATAATTATTGTATAACTTTAAAATTAAACAGCATCAAATTGAGTTATACAACGTGATAATAATATATCTGTTTTATTTTATTTTTTTATAAACGTGTGACCATTTGTTCTAGAAAATAACTCAGCTGTTTCATCTTTCTCTTTCAACTTCTTTAGTTTATCTTCTAGGAATTTTCTTGTACTTCAGAAAAAAGAAAAATAAGAAGTCTCCAAATTGAAACAGGTAAAAGAAGCAGCACAAATTGTACTTCACTTCTAGGTTCCATGGCCAGTCTGTAATTTGCAATTGCATAAGCAATTTCGTTCCTTTTGCATAAGTAATAATTTTGCTTCAAATGACACCTACCCACCCAAATAAAAATCAATTTAAGAAGTTTCTTTTTTGTTGGCTTCAAGAATGTATCCATTTATGGCTTTTGTGCAATACATATTATACAATCGACAAAAGAGAAAATATTTATGGGTATTTGATAAATATTTAAGCTTGCATGTGTCAAAAAAAACACACCAAAATACAGCCTAATTAAATTAAGTAGTGGGTTATCTTATTTTCTTGTTAATTAAATTTTAATTTTGACTTTGATCATCAAAAGAATGCCCATAGTTCACGTTAAGACAGTAGTACATGTGTCAACTTGTTCTTAGAAAATAAAAATTCATGTACTTGTTATTGCACGGAAGAGATTTTGGGTTGAACGTTGAATAGATCATTGGTCGATTTTATATAACAAAATCCATATACCAATAACTCTCCATTCAAAAATTACTGAAACACAAAAATTTACTCAAACTCTATGTGTAAAGAGTTGCATTGCTTAATTTATGATTTAGAATTCACATTTTTTTAAGCAACTTCATGTGCTTTAATACACTAAATATGTTATAACTAAGATCATTTAACTACTGACCACAAAAAAAATTAACTTATATAAATTTGAAATTCGTCTAAATTCTATTTGCGATGAAACATGACATTTATAATAAAGATTATCGTATATATATATATATATATATATAAAGGAAATTAAACAGCCATTAATAGAAATATAATTAATAGTGAGTCAGCTCTTCATTAATTAAAGTATAATTTTTCTTCCTATCTGATCCCAGAAACTTCGTTTCTCATTGTCATCATCGATGATTCTCCCATTAATTAATATAATGTTCACATCTTTTGCATACATAACGGCTGAAGCTGATGTAAAGAGGTTTTCAAAGATACGAAAAAAAAAGATGCATTTGATTGTTTCAACTTTCAATCCCTGCAGCAAAATGGCAACTCAGTCAACAAAATTCTTTCATTACCTTCCCATCTTCTCATAATTCTTACAATATAATAATAATAATAATAATAACCATCAATGTTCTTTAAATATCATTATAATCTCAAAATTTCTTATATCATGTCAATAAATTCTTCTCCCATTTGAGGGCTTGCTTCAAGCTCCAAGCTCCGTGTATTTATCTGATTGAGGTTAGGGTTCGAGGTTTGGTGGGTATTAAGGTGGTAGATTTATTTTTCTTATTTTATGAGAGTCTTTTAATCTGAATATTACTCTAAATGATCCCAATAACATAATTTGAATAAAATATACTTTAAAGATATAAATATATATATATATATTGCTTCCAAAAAAGTCTCATTTGTATAATTTAATTATTATATCGATAGTGTAATTTAATGTAGTCTCAACTGTGTAATATAATTGATATAAACTAAAAAAAATAAAATTTTCTTGTATGAAACATTCACATGCTCTACAGTAAGAACTTTATTTATTCTTTTTTTTATAAATTATTCTATATATTATAACTTCAAATAATATTGTTTTTTTAGTATTTTTAAGTTACGCTAGATCGAATTCGCATTTTAAAATATGCAAATGACCTGTATTAGAAAATGAATGATTATGCTAATATTTTTAATCAAAAGTATAAGTATTTTTATCCCATTCTAATATTAGTGTGAACGATATTTGAGCTTCAAATTTTAAGTATCACTCTAAAAAAAATAAACTTCAAAAAATCAAACGCATAATCAGTATATATATATATATATATATATATAGTGACATGTCCATTGCAAGCTGTCCATTGATCAAATTTTAATTGATCTCTAATTTTACAATTAATGATAGTAACCCATGTACATATTTAATTTGTAAGTAGTTAATAATAAACTTAAATTATTAAAACGTCGTTTTCTAATTAAGGCTAAAGGATGAGATTGTGGAGCAAGTCTTGCCTATGTACATGAGATTTTTTTGACCAAAGAGTTTTATTCAAAATCCTTTGAACAATTCACATCATTGTCTGGGAGAAAATTAAAGACCTTTTGCTTTAATTTAACTTGATAAATTGTCATTGATTGCTCTTAAAGAAGTTACAAAGACAACAAGGCTTTTTTTACTGGGTAAAATTTAATTTATTGCAAAAGAGAATATTTAAATAAGGTTGGAGATGTTCAAATATTTATAAATTAATTTTTGAATAATATTACATGTATAAATTAAATTATATAAATTCATTTATATTATCTAATGTAGCATATATAATCAGATTAGATAAGTTATTATCACATTAGCTATTTTTTATATTTATCTTTTCAATTACGTTATATCATGTTAGGTAAATAATAAATTTTTTATGATTAATTATACATGTAATATGCACTTGAGCATTTGTCCCAATGGTAAACTTTGTATAGTTTTTTTATCTTAATCAAGGATTCAAATTCTCGTAGTTTATTTTATTTTTTCCTTTGTGGAGATAATTATTCTCTTGTTTATAGAGATTATTTGATTTGAATATTTATTTATGTGTAATGTGATATAATTCTGATTATTATACAAATTGATGTATCCTTATGAAAAAATTTGTACATGTAATATTACTGTTAATATTTTCCTTTTTAACTTTTTTTTTCATAGTTTAAGTACTCTTGTTTTACTATTTCAACAGAAAAAAAAATTTTAAAAAGTACCATTGTTTTATAGGTACTTATAACTTAAGCTTCAAGGTAAAGCAATAATTTTCTTGTCAACTAAACTATTGAATTAGTCTAGCACTTCACTTCTACAGGAAAATGTTTAAAAATAAAATCAGTGATAATACAATTATCAAAACAAATTCAATTAAAAACATCAAAATGGATAGAAAAGATCATATTAAATTATGAACAAAAACAAGAAAACAAGAACCCTAATCTCATATAATGCCTTGAAAGAGTCTAATATAATGTGGGTGTAGCTGATGTTGTCTTTGCCTCCATTTTTTTTTAGTCATTTTGTTTTTGCTTTTGTTTTTTGTTATTTTGTTTTCTAATAATCCTTATGTGTGATGTGTCTGCGGAGTCAAGAACACAGAAGATAGCAGTGTGAAAGGACTTCTAGTGTGCTGATGACTTAAAAGATTCTAAGAGCTAATGGGTCAAAGTTGAACATGAGGAAAAAGGCTCTTTAACAAGATCACGATCTTTCATTGAGAGAAGTAAAATGTGTAATCTATATCAAATTGACTTGGTCTTTAATTTTCTTTTTTCTTTTTTTTTTTCGTTTTTTGGGGGGTTTGCCTCCAAAGCATCAAAATTGACTGACTTCCATTTATTCCACAAATTTGTCTGATAGTGCTATCAAAATTTCCAATTCTCAAAAACACTTTGAATGAAAGTGTTTCCATCCATCCACATAATTTAGGGCACGTGTTAGATACAATGAATTGAGTCATTAATATAGAAAGACCAAGAAAATAGACAAAAAAAGAGAATCAAAGGACTATTTTGTTTCTTCTTTTAAACTTTGTTATAATTAGTTGAAGGGTCTATTGGACCGACTTTGGATACAAAGTGTAAGATATAACACGAGTTTGATTTGATTTGACAATTATTTGAGATTGTGAAATAGTTGTTATTTATTTAAATAATATTTAATTAATAATTTTTTATTTAATAAATTTATTAAATAAATTAATAATAATTAAGTTATCAAATTAATATATATCAAGAAGAGAGGAGAACGAGCTAACTCTTGAGGTATGCATTGATCATAAGTTTAGGTAGGCCTCTTTTAAGATAGGTTCTTAAAAAAAAATTAAAAATTAGACATAAACTTATTGTTCTAATGGCCTTCTTATTTCGGTGAGATTTACGGCGGTTCTAGTCTAATCTAATCTTTTTTATAGAAATAATGGTGACACTGACCTCTTACAAAGATTAGAGACTCCCTCCCTTATCGGATCTTTGCTACACCATTTTTTTCGATGTTAGAATTATTAAGAGAATTCTAAGGGAAAACTTTTAGAGAAACATGTTTACAAAAAATCACAGATTTTATTTCTCTTATTATTTATTTAAATAATATTTAATTATAATTATTTATTAAAATTTAAATTATTTTTATTTATTTATTAAACTAAATAATTGTGCATTGGGCTTATCCCATCGTAATGACAATCGCGTGCTGCGTTAATAGAGCGCAATTCCCACACACCACTCGAGGTGGGCGCAACACCACATTGGTCGCTATTATTTTCTTCTTCTTTTTTGTATTTTTAACAATTTGAACTAATTTTTCACCCATTTTTAATGCAATCAACCCATATTTCACACATTGTTTTTACAATCTAATTATTTTTTCACACATTAATCTCGCAAAAAAAATTCTAATCATAGTGAAAATGCTTATATGTTATTCTTCTGACGGTGGGAGAAAAGATAAAATGAAAACTCTTAATTCATGTACTAGACTAATTTTGAGAGTATTTTTGTGAGAGTTCGACAAATTTTATTAGTTGAAAGAAAAAATATTAGTCAAGTATAAAATTATCTAAATTTAAATTCTTTAGTTATAAAAGATTAACTATTAGATTTGAGACTAAAGAAATTCCAAGAGGTTGTGAATCTTTTTTTATTAATTGAAGTTCTTCCTTCACTATCTCTAAGAGAGTGGTCTATAGGGTTCATAACTACTCCTCTTATTATAAGACATTTACTTAACCAATATTTAGATTCGACTTTACCTAAATTTTTCTGATTTACCTTAATATTTCTCACTTGTTTGACTGTTGTTGAATAATTTTAAGATATTAAACAAACCTCCTCAAAAGATAATTTTAATATAACCAATTTTATCTCTTTTATAATTAGTTTCGCTACAACACCTATTACTCTAACTAATTATCCACCCTTTTCTAAGTATGATTTTTATATTATGTATAGTCATATCTAACAGCATATCGGTTAAAGTAAATTCATCTAATAATGACTCAAAATTTAAACCATTATAAAAAAAATTCCCTTAACACAAGGCCTAAAAGTTCAACGATATCACTTTCAAGCATGGATTTTGAATTGTTAATATGATCATGACTCGGTTAAAATTATTAACTTCATGAATTTTTTTTTTTTTAATATTTTGGTAGTTATGGCTAAGTCAATGTTTTAAGTTTTTTAATGAGGATCCCATTTTTTCAGAAAAAACATTTTTTTGTATTTAAGAAAATGAATATTGTATTTAAAATAAATCATAATTGTTGCATACAAAACATGTGTGTCACGTGCTCAACAGTATGCCCAAGGCCGTCTATTGCATTAAGACATCATATGAGATTATAATAAAATTACAATATTGTAATTTGAAATTACAGTTGATAATTAACAAAATCGTTAATTGTCAAATAGAATAAATGATTGTTTAATAAATATAACTTACAAATTTGTGAATTTTTGTATAGTTTTGTATTTCTACTACTTTTTTTCTTAATTTTTTTAATAAGTACTAATATCCACTTTAAAAGAAATAATTAGTCACTTTTGAAATAAAAAATAGCATAAAAATATTTTAATACTTATAAAAAAATAATTAAAACTCAAAACTACATAAGATGACTAACAATTTCTCATATAACTTTTGAAGTAAAAATAAATATAATTTTAATCAATAGTATTAAGTTTACAAAATTCGAATACATACTTAGTATTTTAACATGTGTCACCAATTAATGATTACTATTTATTAGATAGTTGTTAATTGTTGATTTTTAATTTTTATTGATGTAATAGTTATAAAACACTAATTAATTATTAACACATTAAATACCACAATAATTAAGATATAAAATTTATATCTCAACTATGTAAACATAGCATTATTGAAATTTAATTATTCTTATATAATTAAAAATCCATAAGAACCTTGCTACCATTGGGAACAAATTGCATGAGTGAAATTTCAAACAATTCAATGGCCTCCCATGTGTCCTTAGGGACAAACAACATGTGCTATCTTGTCTTAACCAAAATATTTCAACTTCTTCTTGGGCTAAGTTGAAGGCCGACGAAAATAAGGTTGACGCTCTAATGGATAAGAAAGAAATTTATTGGCACCAACGCTCTCGGGTGTTTTGGCTAAAACAATGGGATAAAAATACTATATACTTTCATCATAAGGCCTTAAAAAAGAAATCCAAAAATTAGATCTTTTTGGCTTACAAACAATTGTAAGGCATGGTGAAAGGATCCTGCAGCTCTCTTACAAATTATTATGGAGTATTTCTCTAACCTCTTCTCCTTTAGATCATGTTTAGTGGCTGACTTGAATGCGGTGTTGTAAAGTATGACTCCTAAAGTCATGAAGTCTACCAGTAGAATTTTTAATGCCTCGTTTGTTGCATATGAGATTAAAAAGGTTCTCTTCCAAATGTTTCCTATTAAAGCACTAGGACTAGATGGGTTTCTAGCCTTGTTTTATCAAAAATTATAGGGGGAGATTAGTTTAGATATTACTAGCACCTACCTATAGTTTCTGAATAAAGGGGCATTATTAGCAAGATTAATAAAACCCTCATTGTTTTGATCCCCAAAGTTGATGAGTATAAAGGGGTCTCTATCTTTCTTCCTATTAGTCTGTGTAACATATTACACAAAATTTTCTCTAAGATGTTAACAAATAGGTTACATGTAGTGCTTGATGGAATTGTCTCTAGTTCTCATAGTGCATTCATTCTAAGGTGACTCATTATAGATAATACTATCATTGAGTTCGAATGCCTTCATGTTTTGAAATGAAGATTTAAAGCATAAGATAATTTTTTGGTATTGAAATTGGATATATCAAAAGCTTATAATCAGGTTGAATAGTTCTTCTTAGAGGCTATAATGCAAAAGCTAGGATTTTTTTAGGTGTGATATAAGTAGGTAATGCACTATATTTCTTCAACTTCATTTACCTTTCTTATTCATAGTAAAGTTAAAAGGCCTCTCACCTCAACTAAAGGTCTTCGACAAGGGAACTCTTTGTCCCCTATTTATTTATTTTATTCGGGAGGGGTCATCATCGATCCTTTGCAAAGAGGTACAAGTAGTGGATATTTGTGGTATCCAATGTAGTCGAGGTAGGCCGCGAATTTCTCATCTTTTCTTGCAAATGATAGTTTTTTGTTTACTCAAGTTAGGCTACATGATTGTGAGGCAGTAAAAAAAATGTTATAGGTGTATAAATGTGTGTTGGGGCAGATGGTTAATTTTGAGAAATCGGCAGTGTACTTCAGCCTAATGAGAGTTCCAAGCATTATTGATCAGATTGTGAGTATGCTTGAGGTGAATGTAGTCAAACAATATAACAAATATTTGTACCAAGATATATGGATGATGTGTGATTTCTAATAAAATGCAAGTGCATACTATCATAAATAAGTAATATAATATAAGTTGAATATTGTTCCCATAAACAATTATTGTCATTGTTCATGCTAAGTATTAAAATTGTGTCTCATTAGTTTTATTCAGATGAATAAAACTCAAACGATAAGCAAATTAATCTAAATAAACAAAAAAAAATCTAAGATAGAAAAGACTAAAACAACAAAATAGAGGCACTAACAACAGATAAAACTTATCCCTCAATATGTTAATTAAATCAACTAATCTTTTCTTAAGTTAATCCCATAATATGAATTGTTAGCTAGATTTCTATTATCATCACAAGCTTTTGTCGATAATAAAGTGACTATATCTTACCCTAACAATTACCTACATGTCTATGATAATTAAATGAGAATAAGATTCATTAAAAAATAATCTATTAATATCATATATGTTATTTAGGTATATATTTATCCCACATAAAACTCATAGTTATGACCTTATGATCATATTTTAAATTATTCAAGGCCAACAAAAAAATTCTTTTGTCAAGTTCATTAGGGTTCTCACAATAATCAAATTAGTGATTAAGTAATTAAAAAGCATTAAGTATAGAATAATTGAACAATTCTATTATTGAGTTCATAAAAATAAAATAAGAATTTGAATTCAATCATATATCAAATTTAAAGTTGTAACCCTATAATAGTAACTTAGCTCATGGTCAAATAAAGAATTTTAGAGCTCATCAAAAATAACATCATGATAAATAACATAAAAATTATAGAAAAATAGAAAGATAAAACTAATTTTGTTACAACCTTCTATTTTCTAATCTTTTTTATTCTCAAAAAATTATTTTTTCTCTCTCTTCTTGATTGTTGAATTAAGCTTTTGACCTTCTATTTATAAGTTTATGCTTTTAAATTATGGCAAAATATTAAATATAAGTCAATTTATAATTTTTTTTTTGTCCGTTAATTCTATTCATGAGTATTGTTTACGCAATACTATTCACGTAGCGTCGTGGCATCGAATTTTGAGCGTTGAGGTGCTGAAGACACTGACTTTAGTATTGCGGAGTTGATTTTTGGGTGCTGCAGTACTAGCAAAAGTATTGTAACTCAATCATTGTACCTTGTTATTATAACAATTTTGATATTTTTGTTTTGTTTATAAATTTTTATTTCTATTTACTCTATTAACTTCAAACTTACAAAACAACAATAAAATACATAAAATATTAAATAATCTTTATTTAAGTAAATAAATATTAAATTCGAAAGATAAAAATATTAAATCTAATTAATTCTTACTAACAAAAAAAAATAAAAAATTAGTATTTGGCTAGATTAATGATAGAGTTTGGATCCGACTTAAGGGGTGGAAGTCCAATTTGTTCTCAGCCGGGACGTGAGGTGCTTCTTAAAGTGGTAATCGAGTTGATACTTACCTACTCTACGAACTTGTTTCAAATTCCCAAATCATTGATTTGAGAGCTTCACCACATTAGCGCCCTGTTTTGGTAAGAGTTTTAATGAAATGAGGAAGATACAGTGGTGTAAATGGGATGATCTTTGTGCCCATAAAGAGGATGGAGGGTTGGGTTCAGAAATTTTTCACTGTTTAATCAAATTTTATTGGCAAAACAATGTTAGAGATTGATCTACAAACCTGAATCATTGGTGGCACGGGTTCTTTAAAGTGATTACTACTGTGAAAGTGATTTCTTAACCGCTAAAAACAAATCCTCCTCCGCCTGCCTGTGCAAGAGTCTATTATGGCGGAGAAAAATCATCCGAGTATGGATTGAGATGGAGGGGTGAGCCAGGCTTCGAAAATGTAAGTCTACTACAAAAGTTGGCTTTCCCAAACCCGTGTCTTTTCAAACGCTTTTCTCCCATATGCTCCCTAAAGATAAGAGTGTTAGGAACTTACAAATTGCTTCGGGAACGTGGAATATTCAGCTGGTTAGGGAACACTTCTTTGAGGAAGATGTTGTGGCTATTATCAGTATACCCTTGACTGGTGCTGGGGGAGATGACATGCTGATTTGGCACTATGAGAAGAATGGGCAATACAACATCAAGAGAGGATACTAGCTAGCCTCCAGGAGGGACTTCCCTCCTAGTCCTCGTCGGATTCTGGGATGCGGGGATGGTGGAAAGCTTTGTGGAGGATGAACTTGCTTGCAAAAATCAAAATATTTCTATGGCGGGCCATCCATGAATGGTTGCCGACTCTCACCAATCTCAGGAGACAATAGACATGGTCTGTAAGTGATGGAGGTGTGCTCGGTTTGTCAGCTTTGTCGTGAAAAATTTCTCTGTTATGGAGCTTCAATGTGGGTTACTCTTATTTAGCGTACCTGGTTTTGAAGAAATAAATTGGTGCACGGTGGTGTGTTATTGAACTATGAAGTTTTCCTTCTCATACTTGTTCATGTGCCCAGGGTTGCTAATTAGCTTGCCCATAGCCTTGCAAACACAATCCTTAATGTAACTCATGAAATAGTTTGGGACGCTGGTGTCCCTGATATGCTTTGCTCGGTTGTAATACTAATGGCTGATTGTCCTCGGATTCTTAATTTTCTTTAAATGGATTTTCTTCATCAAAAAAAAATTATTCTTACATAAATTTATTATTAAATAATAGTAAAGAAAGTTAAAATAAAATTATAAATACTTACAAACACTTTTAACCCAAGCCATACTTTTCCAGAAGAGTGCTAGTGTTAATGGCGGTGGTGTCAGTTACTGCTCAAACCTCCAATGATAAGCAGAACCCTCTAGCGATTTAGTTTTTAATATGGTTTTGAGGGATGCAAAATTACCCCGCAAACAAAACCAAAAATCAATTTAAGTTAATTTTTATACTTAACTTTTTAAAGAGATCCCATTAACCTTTCTACATACAAACTAATGACTTGAATAAGCGTAATGCGTAGCTGCAAATATAAGACCAATAATCCTTTTCAAGAAGAAATGGAGAAACAATGAGGATATTGTACAACAATCAGCATTTACATTTAATGGGGGGTGGTAAAATTACATCAACAATGGCAAATGTGTGGGTGAAAACGAGGAAAAAACAAAACCCATAAAAATGGGATTTTAACTAAGAATCTAGAGTTTCTTTGCTTTCCTTTTTTTTCTCTTTTTTTATTATTCTACAGTTATTTCTAATATAGTTGTAAGTCTGGGTTTCCTGTATCTCCTAAGAAGCAGAGAAGAGCACACAACACTAACCGATGAGAGAGCCATACAGGCACCTGCAACCCACGGTGGCAACATGATCCCCAATGACGGAAAGAAAACCCCTGCAGCAATAGGGACTGAGACAACGTTGTAGGCCATGGCAAAGACGTAATTCAAACGAATACGAGAGAAGGTTTTCCTTGAGACATCAATGGCTGTGATTACATCTTCCAAGTTGTTCCTCATCAACACGTAGTCGGCTGCTTCGACAGCAATATCTGTCCCAGCTCCAATGGCCATACCAACATCAGCAGCAGCTAGAGCAGGAGAATCGTTGATTCCATCCCCAACCATAGCCACTATGCTTCCGTCTTCCTGAAATGAATGAACAACTTCGGCTTTTCCTGCTGGCATAACCTCTGCCCTCACATCTTCAATGCCGACCTGCCCAAATCAATCAATTTTAGATTTTGCTTAACATAAACAACTTAAAATACACACCGACTTATTTTCATCAATAAAACACAGAAAGGTCATATTTTGATTCGAGCTCTTCTGCAAAAGCAGAATAGATAGGTTTGCTATCTAAACAAAGTCCAACTAGCTACAAGCTAGCATTCATTCATATAAGCACTTATAACAATGTGCAGGACTACGTTCATTTCACATTTAACATCCAATATCATTAAATTAACGTTTTTGATTATGAGTATTTCAGATAAGCTGTTTCAGTATAATTAAAGTCAAAACCCTGAATCATTATCTGTCAAAATTTCAAATATTGCATTGAAGTATTAATCAGTAGATAATCATACACAAACCTCTCTCGCAACAGCGTGTGCTGTCCTCCAATTATCCCCCGTCACCATGACTGGTGTGACACCCATTTTAACAAGGCCTTCTACCACTACAGCGGCTTCTCTCTTTAGTGGGTCTGCAACCCCCAAAACACCAATTAAGTTATCATCATACGTGACAAGTATGCCTGTCTTTGCATTTTCTTCCAATTCTACAACAAAACTTTCTACATGGGTTGGAATGGTGATTCCACTTTCAATCAGCAATTTCCGGTTACCAACCTGTTTCAGGATTATGGCTCCAATAAGCAACCTCCAAAAGGTTCTGGCATAATTCTCAAGGCATTAAAAAGTGATAGTCCTTAAAGGCCAAAAACTCACCAAAACCCGCTTTCCATCAATAAAGCACTGGATACCTCTTCCTGGTAGAGCAGTGAAATCCAAGACATCAAGAAGCCATCCTGAAACAGTGGACTCTGTGCTAGGGTTTTTGGCATCCATGTCTGTAGAGGCATCATCAAAGAAATGGAAATGTCGGGCATACTCCACTATTGCTTTGGCCAACGGGTGTTCACTGCTAGCCTATGAGATGGAAGAAGAAAATTGTTACTTTCTACGGATAGCATTTGATTGCATACTATTTTAAGAGGGTGTTCCTTTCTTCAGCCCAAAAATAAAATCTATAATATGCAAGTTAGTATATCTAATGAAGAAAACAAATGAAAGATTTGGATCCCCTTTTCTACGAAATTGAACCAGTCAATTTGTTATTGCACCATGTCATACTAATATATGGCAGACATAAGCTATTGAGTTGGGGGTAAGGGAGAGTGGGGTACCGCTTCAGGTAGCCAAGATACTAGAAATTACCTCTGCAGAAGCCACCAATGTGAGAAATTTACCACGATCCATTTCCGTGAAAACCTTTGCAGTTGTAACACTGGCTTTTCCTTGGGTTAGGGTGCCTGTTTTATCAAATATCACATACTTAATCTTCTGAGCTCTTTCCAAAGCATGCCCTCCTTTAATAAGAACACCATTATTAGCTCCAACACCGGTTGCAACCATGACAGCAGTTGGCGTGGCCAAGCCAAGAGCACAGGGACATGCAATCACCACCACTGATATGGAAAACATGAGGGCAAAAACAAAGTAATTGCCATTTTGAGGAAGCCATTTTTCTGGATATGCTCCAAGAAGTCCACCAATATACCTACAGACAATCAACAAAAGGTGTTACACTGATGGAGCTGTAACTGCTGTTGAACATTCTAACTTCTTCGCAAATCTACTACATAAGTGAAAAATGAAGACATCAAAATAAATATTGTACTTACCAGCCAAAAAAAGTAAACAAAGCCATAGTAATGACTGTGGGAACAAAAATGCTGGCAACCTGCAAATCAAAAGAAAACTAAAGATGAGAACCATTTGAGTTCATAATGTATGAACTCAAAACTTTAATCACAACCAATTATCTCATCCCAACAATAGGCCACAAAGGTGGCTTCATGACATTCATTCAAAAACATCAACAAACTAAGTGAAGATAATATTATACATTAATACATCCATGTTTCTGTTATCCCAACTTAATGTCTTGACAGGGGAACACTTACAACCCTAAAGTTAGATCTTTGACCACGATTTCTTATACTTCATGAATTGCAATGCAATGTTACAAATGAATATTTTGCAAATGACACGATACAGACACATCTACTTTTCATTTATTCTATAAAGACATGTTAGTTATTTCATCTCCACAAATTAACGTAATTATCTGACTTAACACAATGTAAATTAACTCCACAAGGATAAACTTACAAAATCAGCAAACTTCTGGATAGGAGCTTTAGACATCTGGGCCATCTCAACCAAACTAATTATCTGACTTAAAACTGCATCGGATCCTACTTTTGTAGCTTGTATGTGAAGGGCACCATGTAAATTTATCGTGCCTCCAATAACTGGTGAATCTATCTCCTTTAAAACTGGTATAGATTCACCAGTTACCATACTCTCATTAACGTAACTTTTACCCCAAACCACAATACCATCGGCAGGAAGCTTTGTACCGGGAAGAACCTTTAATATATCACCGGGCTGAATCAGCAACGCATCTATTTCCCTGTCTTCAATGCACTTTCCTCCTAGAAAACCAAAAACAGAAACACTGATTAGTTCGTCCAAGAGTTTTAAATTTGGGTTTTTGGCATCAACTAGAAATAAAACTATTCACTATCTGAATATCCTTATATAGTTTACTAAAGGTTCACCATTAAATATCAGATGAGTAAAAGTCAAAACAAACCTGAATCTATATCTTTTGAGGAAAAAAAAAAGTGAAAACAGACAAGGAAGAAACAAAAAAAACACACACACCTTTATCTTTAACTACCAAAAGTGCTGTTGCTGGGGCAAGTTCAACTAACTTCTTGATGGCATCAGATGTTTTCCCCTTTGCAAGACACTCCAAATACTTCCCCAACAATACAAATGTTATTAGCATTGAACTTGTTTCAAAGTATGTGGGAGACCAAAACCCTGTTACCGCACCATATAGAAGTGCACCAACAGAGTAGAAGTAAGAGGCAGAAGTTCCCAATGCAACCAAAACGTCCATGTTAGTAGAACCATTTCTAAGAGCTCTGCCAGCTGCAATGTAGAAGCGCTTCCCAACAACAAATTGAACAACACTCACCAATGCCCATTTTAACCAATCACCCATCAGGAAGGGTCCACATCTCCAGAGCAGTAAGGCATACACCAGTGGTATATAAGGACAAACCATTTGTATGAAAAAGACAGGAATCTGGATCCAAATCATTAAGTACAAAAATTAATTTAGAAAAAGAAGAGTACGCTGGTACCAATTACATATTGATGCTCTCTTTTACTGCAATATAAAGAGCATGCTTTCAGAATAAACTTCCTGTAAACCATCACATGCCTTCTGTTACTAAATGTGCAGGAAAGAATAGGACAAGAAAATGTTATAGATATCTTCTTTCAATTAAAATTTTTGGAGGATCACAAACAAACATCAATTTTTTCATTACATCCAGCTGAAAAAAAATATTTGATCATAGATCCAGTTCTCTCTGGAATATTATTGATTGGGTACAACCGGACATCTAGTAAAACTAACATTGATCACTCACAATGCTATTCAACCACACCCTCCTATGCCCTAACCCAAATGCCCATAAAAAAGAAAGGCATAGTTGCTTTACTGAAAACCAAGTGATTGAGACGTCATAAATATACTGCATAACAGAAAAAATGTAGAAACAGAAGAAAGAGGCAAGACATATAATCCACCAATTCCATGAATCTGGGAGGAGAAAGAGAGAGAGATAAGATGCTCACACTGAGAAACAGGCTTGAGGTAAATAGCCGCAACATATTTGAGCTTTCTTCAACATCTCTAGATGTCATTCTTGTGTATGGATTCATGACATGTAATTTAAACTTCCCGTTGCTTCTTTCTGTAATCCCGTCAACTAAGGATCTAGAACTGATAACCTCTGGATCAAAGAGAATTTCTAGTCCTCCTGATATCGGGTCAAAGCGAAATTGTCTCACCCCTTTAAAGTTGCTAAGTATGCCTTCTAAAAAATGTACATCCAATTCATTGACTACCCCAAAAACCCCAAGAACAATTTTATCCTGTCCGCTGCTCTGTACAATTGAGGCTTCAAAACCAGCATCTTCAATTGCATTGATTATATCATCTTTACTGATTAAAGTAGGATCATACTCAACCTTCCCTAATGAAGTGGCCAAGGAAACTACTGCCTTTTTGACACCAGGAAGATTCCTTAGTATACCTTCAACAGAGTTTACACAGGCAGCACAGGTCATACCCCCTATTGTGAACTGCCCCAATATGGTTCCATGTGGGTTTGGCCCAGATGTAGATGGTTCAGTTACTATTTCTGCCTCAAATCCTGCATCTTCAATTGCATTCTTGATGTCATCATCCTAAATAAAACAGTCACAAAATACTTCAGTTTGTATAAAAGCCCAACTCACAGCTTGAAGACAGTAAAGAGCAAGAAAAAGAAGGCCAAAACCAAATCTTTGGATGGCCAGAAATTGATAGAAGAAAGACCATAAATATCAAATAAAAGAAACACTTTCTTCTCAAATGGTTATATTGAGCCCGAACAAAATCAGAACCTGGAACACTAAATTGAAAAAAAACAAAACAAAAAATTGCACAGATCTAGGACCCTTCCCCAGCACACATGTACATATACAATTTTTCAGTTAATAGAAGTGAGAAAATATTAAAGCAGACAGAATCTAGACTGGATAAGGATAAATTATTTGAAGTTGTATGCCAGTAGAGCTATCAATCCTGACCCGAATGTAACGTTTTAGCATTATCTAGTACTTGTTCTTCTTCCAACAAGAAAAGAATCTGTGCACACCAATGGCTTCCAAGCCAATTGGACTGCGTCCTTAGTTTGAGAATCAAAGAAATGTCCTAGTCACTAGCAGCTCAATAGGGTAGACCACAAGCCTAACCACTGGGCTGAGGTTTACTGCTAACTGGATTGCTCAACGGGTATTTTTTTCACCAAAAAAAAAATAGCCGTAAAACACATCAATTTTAAAGGTTCATTGATGTCCTCCTCCGACCGAGGAAATTTACCACCAAATAAAGTTCCAGATTAGGCTTCAAGTTAATAAGGTTCTTTAATGATATATATGAATAAAAAAGAAAATAAGCATTTAAAATAAATCAAAGCAGGTGCAAACTGCAGGAAAAGAAACATAAAACAGAAACACAAACACATGTAAAGAATAAAAAAGAAAACAGAAAGGGAGTATAAACTTTGTTAAAATAATAGAAAATCAGTTTTTTTTCCATTTTATGGGCTGCAGGTAGGTATTGTTCCAGGAAAATGCCATCAAGTGCACTAATAAAATCTTTTGGGAAGGGAAAGTAGGATTCACAGATAACTTTGTAGGCCAATGCAAATCATGATTGTACCCCAAATTTAAAGCACAGAAAACACAATCACAAAACAATAAAGAAAAAAACCATCAAGTGCAGTAATTAACTCTTAAAGGGGTGTAGATAATTTATACAAAACTTTAGCCTAATATTAATCATGATTGCAGCCCAAATGCAAAGTAATCATGCACATAAACTCACAAAAAGAGAAAGTGACGGAGAGATTGAGGAAACAAGACTCTGTAATCATACAAAATCCCGTGCCAGTAACAACTAATCATTTATCCCAACAAATGGCTACAAACAAGATAAACCAAAAGTTAGAAAAATGCCAGTGCATAATCATTCTTCCAACCACAAACAACACCCACTGAACTTTTATTAAGATTACAACCAAACAATCACCAAAAACAGAAGCTAAGCCCAAAAACTCCAACGCACCAAGACAAGAAATAGCGTGGTTGAACGTAGGAACTCAACTATTGAAGTTATTTGATTATATAAACTACAATAAAATAAAACAAAAATAAGGCATCAACAGAAACTACATAAGCTGGAAGTATAAAGCAACCATGATCTATAACAGTTCAAATGTCCAAGCAGTGCATACAACTCTGATACTTGGTTATCGTATGAACTCTCGATCAGAAACTGCATTAGATGACAAAATATATAACTCCGATTATAGACAATTTAAAGTTCAGATCTTAATTACTATCCAATATCCATAAACCATCAGTAAACACATAATTAAACCAATTTAGACATATATTATTTTAAGATATACTTCACAAAAGAATATGTCATTATGACTAACCTGCAGATCAAAAAATAGAAACATCTCATAAATGCACTAGATTCTAAAAACTAGCAGCAACCAACCATCCTACTTACCACACACAAAGAACTTAAAAGAATTAACCCAAACTTAATAATAGTTCCAAGATACTCAAAGCTATGATTTTAACTGTAACAGAGCTTTTATATAAGTAAATGAATACAATAATCAAATCCATCCTATAACAATAATCAACACAAAAATCAAGCAACTTTGACAATTAACATCCCAGTACTTGAATCTAAATTAACGCCCGCGAAGCTCCAACTCTCAAAACGTTAAAACTAAATCCATTATGCAAATCGACCAGCTATGAACGAACAACTAAACATTGCTGGTGATCTATCTACCAAAAACAATCAACCAAGTACATCATCAATAAACAACTAAATCAAGCTCAAAGCCCAATCAAAGAAAAAAATTTAACCTTTAGCAACAAGTAAAGCTCCAATTTTTAAAAATGAAGAGTAATCCATTATCCAAATACACCAGAAAAAAAATTGAAACAAAAATTTATCCTAATCAAAACATTAGATTGACCAATTTTCTTCTTCTTTTTTTCTTTTTGGTAAAACAGAATAGTTGCAAACTTCGAAAAAACAAAAATTGGAAAAGGACTGACCTTGACCAAACTGGGGTCAAAAACAACATCAGCTTTGTTCTGCAACAAGGCGACAGAGGCCTTGACAACGCCGTTTAGCGACATAAGAGCCGACTCAATGGAATTAGAGCAAGCCGCACACGTCATCCCCGTGACTCTCACGTGAATTCTCCTCACACCTTCCTTCTCATTTCCCGCCGCATCGTAATCCTCGTAATCGTCGAGAAGCCGCACGTCCTCCCTGACATCAGCAACGTCAACGCCGCCGCTGACCTTAGTCAGCTGCAAGTTGCTGAAGCTCGGCGCCATTTCTTCTGTCAAACACCGAGCACCAGCAACAACAAAGCCAAAAACCACGGCGAATATATAGAAGAACAGCAAATTCAAAGATAATTTATATAAATTCTAAAAATAAAAAATTACTTGTAGAGAGAAAATTGAGATTATATTTTTCATAGAGAGAGAAAGAGAGGGAGAGGGAGAGGGGGAGGGCGTCCAAAGGAGCTGGTGGAGACAGCAAATTTTTAACTAGAGCAGATAGATGGTGGTGGTGAAGGATGGAGCCCATGGGGATGTTGTGGATTCCCTATTTTGCCCCTGAAATTTATCTGTATATACTTTTTTGGGAGCGATTTTTGTACTAGCAAGAATTTGTTGCCTTTTGTACTACACATTATGACATGTGACTTGTGAGGCATGGGATTGTGGGGCCCATCCTAGCTGGAAACTACCTAATATTTTGTTTTTTTGGAAAAGAATGATTCTTTTTACATTATTTTATTTAAACAAATACGTTTTTTTTTTCTTTTAGCCCAATTTTCTCGATAATTTTGAAGAATTTTTTAATACACACATATAATAAAATATATATTTTTTATTATTTAACAAGAACAAACTCATATATTATTTCAGGTTTGAAAAAAATTTATATTTATTTCAATAACAACAAATCTAGTTAAAAAAATTAAATCACGACTTTGATTTGAAATTTTTATTTTCAAATATTCGACTTAGTTAATGTTCAAATTTTACTAAAGATTAGGATAATTTTAATTTTTTGAATTATTGAGATATCAATTTTAATTAAAAAAATTCTGTTGTCAAAATAGGTAAAGGGCTGGACTCTTATGAAAAATTAGAGTAATTTTAATTTTTTTTAATTATTAAAAAATTATTTTAATAATAATAATTAAAAAGGAAACTTCTATTGTCAAAGTATCATGTTGGTCTCCTTTCAAAAAAAAAAAAAGTATCATGTTGGTGGCTTTGAAGAAGATAAAGACTTCCAGATAGAATTGTTGTTGATGTGTTGTATTCAATTCAATATTTTCAGTTCCTTCAGAATCACTTTAAGGTTTTTTTTTGGTAACCAAAGATACTTATATTTATATATAACCTTTTTTTTTCTATTAGTGAATCTGTGGATGTAACTTTAAGCTACATATTAATGGTAGTGGAGGCTACATCAATGTCAACAATATATAATTATTTTTAAAATTATTTTATTTTCTCTTATTTTTTTCAAAACGAAGTTCCTTAATATTGGGATCATTATTTCCCTTGCTTGCAAGAGATTGGAATCAGACAATCGTTAATGTTTAAGTTTATTAGTTTATCCTGTTAATTTTTTTTATTATTATCAAAAGCTCTTATCTCTATATTTTTATTATTCTCTTTAATGGAATTCAATATTATTTTAATATATATAATTATTTTTATTTTTATTTTTATTTATCAAAACAGTTAATATTATCATCACTTGACACAAATTATATTTTAATAGTGTTATAATTTTTAATTATACTATCACTTTTTATATTTAATTAAAAATATAAAATTATCATCGTAGTTTTATATTTAATTAAAAATATAAATAACTAAAATATTCTTAAAAAATAAAAAAATATTTAACTTTTTAATTAAGTAAATAAGATAACAGTAAAATTAAAACCGCGTTAAAATGTAATTTGTGCTAACCTTATAAGATGACATTTTTAATATTCTTTTATAAAAATAAAACTTTAATGAGCATAATAATAACAATAATAAGCAATTCCTATCATAAATAGCATTTCATGATTGATAAAAATGAATTCATTATTGGGTTCTCATTATTTCTAAAAAAATTATTAATCATTATATTTAATCTTCACAAGAATAGGAGATTTATGTTCATTCCTCTCATTATATTTGATAATTGATGGTGATTCCCTTTAATTAGGGTTTGGCAATTTTTAGTTCGGTGTAATTTTCTTTAAAAGATTATAAATTGAAGTTTTTATTATTTTGAAGAATAAGAAGAAAAATTGAAGTTAAATAAATCTAAATTATATAATAAGGAGACACAAATTCTAATCAATTCAATTGTTTATTTGTCTTTTTTATTTTTATTTTAACTATTTCTTTAATTTCATTCGAAATTACAACTAACCATAAAATGAACCGAACTTATCAATTTTAAATTAAAACTAAAATAAATCAAAATATTGGCAACAAAATTATCAATTGTTTCAATATGGATGAGGAAAATTTTGCCCACCCCCATTTTTACTTTGATTATATTTGGTAATTAATATTGATCCCTTTAATTTGATTTTGTGTGTGTTGATATTTGGCATTATTCTTTTATTGAAAATTAAATTAATAACAAATCGATAAGTTAGCATCTTATTTAATGATAAAATTAATAAACTTTGAGAAACATTTAGAAATCTAGGTTTTTTATAAACAAAAAACATTATAAACAAACACATTTTTTTCACTGTCTGTAAAAAATTGTCTCACATTTGTTTTTGAATTTAGAAAATATATTATTTGATTAAAAATTTATCCCCAATATATCATTTATTTTATTTATTTTGCAAAGCATATTTTTTTTAATCTTAAAAACTCATCAATTATTTATCATAAAGAATAAAAAAAAAGTATTGAAATAGCAATTATAGTATTATTCATCCCATAAAATCATAGCATGTTAAGCCTTATCTTTAATATTAACATTGAATCTTTACTTAACAACTTCAATTTTTGAATTGAGTAATAAATTAATATAGTATCAAACAAAGTTATTGAGTTTGAACTCTCATATATTTGTTTTCAGTTAATTTATTAATTTTTATCTCTCTATTTCAGTCTTCGAGATAGATTATTCCTCTATTTTAGTCCACGAGACAAATGATCCACTCTGGATAAAGACTCTATTCGAATTTACATTTCACGTGAATTCATCCACTATAGTTTAGACCTTACCCGGATCCAAATTTCACCTGTAAGAGAATGTTAAGATTTATTTTTAATATTAATATTAGAATTTATTGATTTATCTCTCTATTTTAGTTTATGAGCCAAAGAATTTACTCTATTTCACATCGTATTCGAATCCTCATTTCACGTGAGTAGATTATTAAGATTTATCTTTAATATTAATATTGAGACCACATAATAATTTAAACTTTTGATATAACAAATATTTTAATTTGCCTTTTATCATTTTTTATCATATAAGTTCAATTATTAAATACTTTTTTTAAAAATGATGGGATAGGAATATGAAGGAAAAAAAATAATATGTAACGACGGAAGTGGTAGTTATTTATTTATTTTGTTCATTTGAAGAAGAATGGTATTTTAATTTGAAACTCAAATCTCGAAATTAATAAGCCAATTATCATTAAATATAAATTGTTGAAAAAAGGCCTTCAAAATAAATAAATGGTTGAAAAAAATAATAAAATAAAAATAAGATGGATATGGATATGGATGGTGCATGTAAAATCAATAATTCGTGTTTTATTTATTTACTGAAAGGTTGCTGTCATTAGTTTGGCAGTTAGTGGAAGGATAAAAGATTTTTATGCGAGCCTCGGAAACATACAAAAATGTGACAAACGTGTGTGTTGCTTTGCTTTTTAACTGTAAGAAAAGATTGTCGTTGCGAGGGTACTTTAGGAATTTAATAGAATTTGGTGGGGGTGAGAATGGGATTTCGTCGTTAATATCAAACGGCGTGTCGTTTGGATTTGTTGCTCTTGATTCGGCAGCCGTCAGTGTCTTTGAAAGAGAGAGACCGGCCTTTGAGATGCGAAGGCGATGCTTACAATGTAAACTTCCTCGTGTGGATATAAAATATGATTTGAATTTAATAATTATTTATATAAAAATTTATTCTTGGCATGATTTGAGTAATTAAATATATATTTTTTTAAACATTTTTTTCAGAGGAAGAGATTCGTTTTTCTTTCTAATTTTCAATCATATAAATCTTAATTTGAATTAGATTTATGATTCTCTACCATTTTTTATGTTTTATTCTATAATAATATTTTTATTCTTATCTACAAATTTATTTGTTTGTGAAAATTTGATAAAGTACATTTATAGCATTGATATTGATAATAGAGGATAACTTAAAAGAGTTATAGCGCTCGGTATATTAATTTTTTTTAACCACAATATTATATTTTAATTATAAATTTCAACTCAAATAGTAAAATATTATATTTTAATTATAAATTATAAATAATTATAGTATTAAAATTTAAATATTAACTAAAATTGGTCCCTAATAATTAAAAGAATTATTATTGTCTTATTTATTGTTAAAATTCAAACTCATAACCGATGCATAAATTTTGATGTTAAGACAAACAACTTAGTGCACTCAATATATTATTTATTAATAAATTGTTTATACTTTTTTAAAAGAAAAAAAGGTTTTCTCTTTGTATAATAATATTTTATCTTTCTAATTGTTTATTGTTAAAATTTATTTAAATAATTTTTAATGTAAGTTTTAATGTTGCTTTATTTATAATGAATTAGTAATTATGCTTTAAAAAATATATTGTTGACCTAAAGAAAGGTTCTTTGGATCAATGAATTTTAAATTTGTTGTGAGAGAATTAAATTTTGGGCCTCGTTTAAATTGGATCAATAGGTATAAGCTTGAATTTTTTATTTCTCACGAACTGTGGAGAAGGGCTTGTAATGACAATACGCACATAAGCTCAAAGGTGATCTTACTGTTGTGGGTTTCAACGAAGACGCTTCGATGCTTAAGTCAGAAAATGAGATTTTTCTCTCTTAAAAAATATGACAAATTAGGAATAAAATATTCCTCTGGCGACGAGGGATATTCTTTTTCCTTTTTTCTTTTATATTTTAGGAGAATTTTTTTATCATCCTCCGCCATATCTCCCTCTTTTTGCTTTTATAGTGATGGCATTTTCAGGGACTTTTTTGGACTTTTCTCTACAATATTTATGTCTTGCGTCGAATATTTTCTGCTGTACTTTTGACACACACCAGGTATCTTCATACTGTCCCCATAACATACACCGAATATCTTTCTATAGATTTTTTGTCCCTATTTTTACCCTATGTCATATGTCACTTCTGATGTGCTAAGCATATTCCTCAGATTTATTTCCGCCGGCATTTTGAGTTCAAGCGAGACTTATTTTGGTCGGCTCGAGTCAGATTTCGAACGGCTCTCCTTTATTGGTTTGATATTGACGAGAAACTCTCATAACGAAGTTGCGAAATGTAGTTAGTACCTGCTCAGCCGTAGTCGCATTAGGGTCAGCATATGCCGAACAGATTTCATCATTAGCTGACCAGATTCCCCGCATCCGAACCGGTTCTATTGCTCTGTCGGATTTAGACCCATTGGCCATTACTCTTGGATCTGCCTTGATTGAATTCTAGGCCATTGGGCCTAAAGGCAGAAAGATGGGGATTTTCAGGGGGGAAAATAGCGGTCTACCAGTTTCTAGTTATAATTTATTAGAACTGGAAACTTTATTCTGGTCTGGTCGGTCTGTATTACTCCCCAGGTCCCCTACTTTATCCGTTGTCGTCTTTTTCATCCGAGCTGACCAACTTTGTTTGCTCTAAGCAGCTTCATGATCAGGTCCAGATTTTGACAAAGTTAAAGCGGATGGGATTGTTGTAGTATCATCATGGCGATCTGAAAAGTCGTTGCCACGCGGTGGTGGTTTCTCCCAAGATTTTTGAATTTAATGGTAAGTCTCTTTAAACGTCGTGTCTTTCTCTTTTCCTAAGCGACGTTATCTTACTGGAGTCCCTCAGATCGTCTAATCTGTTTGAATCCAACAGCTTAGGTTGCAACCATTTGAAGAGACGCGCCTTTATTGCACCTGGGGACCCGAGGCGTTGCGTCTCTAGCACCAAGCGCCTTTTCGGCTTTCCCAACCATCTTGTCCATTCGTTTTCTTTTATTTTGAATGGCCTAAATCACTTCACTACTGCTTATAAATAGTCACCTTCTTTTTTGTTTTGTACCTCTTATTACGCATTTTTGATTTCTTGCTGTCTTCCTGCTGTGTTACTGTTGCTTCTTTGTTGAATGTGCATTCTTAATCCGATGACTTCGTTCTCCGTCGTTCTTCATTCCGGCTTCTCTAAATTTTTCTGGTACGTCTTTATATTCTTTTTTTTTGTTTTATTTCAGGGACTCATTTCAAGCTCTACTTCTAGCCTGTTTGCCTATATGTTTTCCCATCTCAGCTTTCTTCATTTTCTTGCGTTTTTTGGTCTTGATAGCTGTCAACTATTTTACCATTTCTGGGTATGGTCGATTTGTTGCTATCATTGCCCAGTAATTTGTAGCCTCATTTAGGAAGTGCATTCTATTAGTTGATGGCTTACATAGCCAATCTAGACTTCTCAGTTGTGGACATGGTGGTTAAGGAGAGGGAACAGTCCCCAGAACTCCTCTTGGTTAAGAGGAGAAGAGGAGTTGGAGTGAGGGAGGGAGCATCCACCTTTGCAGGTGGAGTTCCCTCGTCTGAGGTAGCCCTACATAAGGCAGAACTGGTCATGAGCTCCAGAGATGACGAAGGCAACGATCCCGAGGACGCAATGGTAGAGGAAGGTGTGGAGGTAGTAGAGTACGAAATGAATACCTGATACCACACTTCTTGCTTTACTGAGGACAACCTAACCTTTATCAGGCATCCCTACGACATTCCTGAGACGGTCACCCTCAGGCTGCCCTCCAAAAAGGATTATCTGAGCAACCCTTCCAATGGCGAGGTGGCCATTCATGTTGAGTTCCTGAGGCTGGGACTCAAGCTTCTCATGCAGCGATATTTTTTCAAGATGTTGGCCCGCCTCGGGATAGGCTCTTTCTAACTAGGCCCTAACTCATGGAGAGTGTTTATGGGCCTATTGGTTTTGTGGTCAAAGGCAAGGCAGTCGCCCCCCCACCACGGGCTTCAACATCACACTGAGATCTATCCTTGATGTAAGTTACCTAACATTTGTGCATTTTCTTGCTTTGACTTCGCATTTTTCTGCAATCCATTTTCCTCTTTTCTCGGTTCTGAGCTAAGATCTTGGGTTTCATGACCCGTGCTCAGAAAGTAGAGGATGACCTTGCTCGGTCCCTGGCTGAGACTTAGCATGCGAGGAGGATCGCCGAGCAGGAGAGGAAGATGGCCCATGAGACAGGAGACAAACTTGAGGAGATGATGACCGCTAGGGCTGAGGCGGAAAGCAGATTGTCTGCACCAGAAATGGTTGGTTGAGCAGACGATAAAGAATAATCTGGCGGTGGCGGGGGTTCGAATCGGTGAGCTGACGCCCCAAAACTAAGAACTTGAAACGCAATTCGGTGTCTCTCAAAGGGAAAGGGAGTTGGTTGAGCAGAGCCGATCCTCTTTAATGGCCTAGCTTGAGTAGCAGCGTAACCAATGGTCGCCTGGTCATGATAAGGGCTTTCGTCAAGGCGTGATAGAGGATTTCAGAGGTTCATCGTTCTTTTTGAAGAGCATTACCCAAAGATTGACCTCTAATAGTTGTGGTCCTTGTCCACTGAAGGCTCTTTCCATGAAGGGAAAACTTATAGGGCCCATGATGACGATGCGCCAGTGCCTGCTAATGCTGATGGCGACAAGCCCCCTTTGGCCAATGTGTCTGCCCTTTGTGGGAGTGCTGCTGTTGTGAGTGGTGGTGAGGTTACCCCTCTTACCGACCAGGGGCAAACTAGCGGCACTGCCTTCGTTGAGCCACAAAGAATTACAGATGTTCCGACTAACCCGTCCGCTATTGCAGCTCCTCCGGTTGGCAACGTTCCTAAGGCGACTCCCGTTTTAGACTTGGACATGCATGATTTCGATCTTGCTGCCTAAGTAAATTCGTTTCTCCATAGTTGTTTCTTCACAACGCAAATTTTTCTTTTGTCTTATTTTTTTCCTTTGTAATTGACCGATGTAATCATCTTCAATGAATGAACTATTTACTCTTTTCCAATGTGTGTTTGTTCTCCTTTACCTGCTTAGAGTAAATTCATTTCTCCATAGTGTAATTCGCTGAGATAGTCGAATCGCTTATAAAACATAAACTTTCAAAACCAAACCATTAGTGATAATTATCGTTCTAACTGATATTTCATGAATGAGAATAGACTTATAATAAAATAGGCTGACCGGTTTTTCGAATAGCTTTAGTCAGGACTGATTAGCAGTCAATCGTTTTCAACTAATGGGCCGAACAACTTTTTGTAATTGGCACGGTTGAGTGGATATTTTTACTTGAACTGTAATTAGAAGTAATTTGAAGTAAAAGCTACTTGAGGCGTCTTGTAACAGTGCCCTGTTCAATTGAGTAGTTGGGTCGCCCCTAGTGTGCATTGGTTGTTAATGCAGTCCAAAACGAGTAGCCCGAACCGTGTTGGATGAGGGACCCTTCAATACTCTCGGAGGATCATCTCAATGTAATAATGTTGAATAGCATATCATGGGTGCTATGAAAAGGCCACAATGATACCGTGGAAAAGTCACCGTCCAACCCTCTTCAATGGGCGCCACGGTATAACCCGTGGTAATGCTATAGAAGAGCCACAGCCCTCGCCCCACCGAGCTGTCCAGTTGGGATGCTGCAGAACGAGGGTTTAACCGATCATGGCGAATTACTTCGCGAGCGTTGAGTTGGTGATAGTGAAAATAGAACGAAAATCGAACTGATCACGGTGAATTGGTCTGCAAGCGTCGAGCCGGTGATGGTGAAAATGGAACGAAAGTCGAACTGATCACGGCGAATTGCTCTGCTAGCATCAAGCCGATGATGGTGCAAATAAAATGAAAGTCAAACCGAACACGGTGAATTGCTCCGCAAGCGTTGAGCCAGTGATGGTGAAGTGTTCCTCGGGACACGGTGATGCCTTGTCAAAAAATGAAGATGTCTTTGCGATGATGGCATCATGAGGATCCTAAGATGGGGCATGGTATGCTATTTCAGGCGGTTCGATGCAAGATCTTTTGTCAAATAATCCAAGGGCACCTGCTTTAGCGACTCATTCTGTGTTCCGATCAATTTGCTCCTTGCGAATGTCCATGCAACAAGAAGAAAAGAAATGAGAGTTTTCATTTAAGCACGATATTTATACAGGGAAGGGTTGCAAACAAAAGCTTAGAAATAGTATTTGCTTAACAGTTCGACGTTCCATGGTTTTCTGACGGCTCGCCCATCTATTCCTTTGAGTTCGTACGCCCCTCCTATGCACCTAAGGATCTTGTATGTCCCTTCCTAGGTGGGACCCAAGACTCCGTCTGTGGGGTTCTTCGTGTTGAGCACCACCCTTCGAAACTTTAGGCCCTGACCTTACTGTTGTAGTATCTATTCACTTTTTGCTGGTAGGCTATTGCTCGAATCTGGGCCCTGTCTCAAAGCTGTTTGATCGAGTCCAGCCCCCCTTTCATTAGGTCGTTGTTGATTGTTTCGAAAAAGTTTAGTACTTAGTGGGTCAGGGTTCCAATTTTCGCAGGGATCACTGCTTTGCTTCCGAAGGCTAAGGAGAATGATGTCTCGCCGGGGCTGTCTTACTAGTCGTTCGGAGCTCTTATAGTACTTCTAGTAGCTCTTCTACCCATACTCTCTTTCTTTTCGTCAGCTTCTTCTTGAGTAGCTTTTTGATTAACTTATTGGAGGATTTGATCTGGCCGTTGGTTTTAAGGTGTGTGGGGAAGGCAAACGACAATCTTACTCCCAATTGTTCACAGAATTGCTTAAAGTTGTTGTTGTTGAACTGTTTCCCGTGGTCGGTGATGATGGTGTGGGGGATGTCGTACCGACAGATCATATTTTTCCATACAAAATCACGGATATTCTTCTCCGTGATCTTTGATAGTGGTTCGGCCTCGATTCATTTTATGAAATAGTCAACCGCTATGACCACATACTTGCATGAGCCCTTACCTCGGGGGAATGGCCCGATCAAGTCGAGCCCCCACTGGGCAAACGGCCACGGCCCGCTCATTGTGGTTAGCTCCCTTGCGGGTGCTTGGATCCTGTAGTAACCAGTATCCACGACTGGTAAGAATAAGTATTTATATATGTATAAATATACGTATTTTATTTATATATTGATGATACTTGATTTATATATTGTTATTAGTAGTGTTTGTATAGGTTAAGGTGATACTATTAGCATTGGGTTTAATTGCAAGACTTTAGATTTATTTTAGGGACCAAATTGTAATACTTTGAAAGTTTTGGGGGTAAATTCGTAAATATCAAAAATTAGCCACTTAGTATAAAAATACACTTTTAAAACCCTAATTCTCTCATTTTGGTCGAGCTACCTCTTTTAGAGAGAGAGAAGAGAGAAAAAAGAGGGGAGAGAAAGAGAAAAAGGAGAAGAAAAAGAAGAAGAAATTGGAATTTTGAATTTTAAGAGGTATATCACAACTATTTCTCAATTTATTGGTGTTAATTATGTTAATTTCTTTAAGTTTTGATTTCTGAAAATATGTATAATTGAGTATTTGATGTGTATTTTGTATGATATTTTGAGAATTGATGATGATCTATAAGATAGCTTGATAAATCATGATGGATTGTAGAATTTCTGATTGATAGTCTCTTGATCTAGGAATTTTATAAATTATTGTGATTCGATTATGGTTTTGAATTTTGAGTATATGAAATTAGACATGTTTAGGATCATCTGAAACTTTGAATCGATTAAAAATTCTGGAAATTGAAGTTTTAGTAAATTTACCAAAATGACCCTGAAATTCTGGAAATGTCCTATGTAAACAGTATGATACAGTGACGAACAATGTTTGTCCTACTGAATGATCTTCAAAAATGACGAATTTGTGGAATATGATAAGTTTATATGTCTAATATGATATACTCAGAATTGAGAATTTAGATCAATGTGGTTGAAATGTTATGATTTTCTAAAGTGTATCCGCTCATTACAGTATTTGATTAACAGATTTTTAAAGCTATAGAATAAAATAGTTTTAAAATGCTTTTGGCAGTGATTTAGAAGTAAAATATTTATCATGGACTGAGATATGTGTTAAGAGTAATTATGTGATAGCTTATAATTTTTGAGTTAGTATATGATTTTATATAATTAGGAGATTGAATACTGTTCAGTAAGTATCTTGATCTTGTCAGGTTAGTAGTTTAGATTCGATGGTATATATGGAATGGATTGTGTAGGAATTTTGATATAATATTCATATATAAGAAGGATATATGAGTCAAGAATGATATATTCTGATTTCGGAGTAATTGGATGTCATTTGATGTATTAGAAAATTTTGTTAAGTGTAAGTGGTCAGAATGACAGGTTTTGAGAAACCAAGTATTTAGACTAATTTGATGTGATAAATGCATTGTGTATAATTTTGTAAGCTATTTAAAGTATTTTATGTGAATTGTGAGGCTTATGAAAGGATTAATCTCCATTGATAGGTTAAGGAGATTTAAGCCTTGTACCTGAAAGTGTTAAGAGGTAAGTATACTAGACTTTTTACTAGAATCACAATAAACATAGTAAGTGTTATGAATGATTTTGTAAACGTGGTTAAGAATATGTTTATGTTATGTCAAAGTATATTTTGATATGAAATGTAAATATATGTTTATAAATGTGAGCATTGACATTGAGCATGGACATACATGTGTTTTTTGAAAGTGAGCTTTCAAAATAAGATGTGTTTAACAAAGAAAGCTTTTGAAGTGTAATATGTCCATGAGAACTATTTTGTGTTTTGAGGGTACTTGAACTCACTATTAACTTAGTAGGCATTTTATGTGATTTGTGGAGCCTTTATGTGTGGCCTTTCCTTTGGGATTGGTATATGTTATGTGTTCCGTATGTAGGGAGGATCCTATTGGTACCTAAAGGAAATGTGAGTCCTCACATTCGTGTGGTGGCGTATTGGTGCATGTGAGAGGACTCACCGATGATCAGGGTGAGGGTTTGGCTTTTACCTTCGGGCATGAGCATTATATATATGTAATTTAAAGGCCTCACTTGTACTATTCCTCTCATACGGTATGTCACCTACGAGTGACATTTGGCTCATTATGTGATATGTGATATGTAAGTCCTACTAAGTAGTAGTTAAGTGATGGTATTCCTATTATGTGTTTTAAAAGAATGTGTAAGCGCTTACATGATATGTGATTTGATAAGATTATGATTTTGATTGATCACAACATATCATACATATGCATTGTGTACATATATGTATTTGTATTTGATATATGAAAAACTAGTATGCTTACTGAGTTTTATACTCATTATAGTTTATGGTGATTTCAGGTAAATAAGGTACATGTGTGCTTAGCGGATTTGGCAAGGCTTCTGCTGTTCCTTGAGTTCCCTAAGTTGTTAGGTTGCTAAGTGTTTCATTTGGGGACACGTGAGATAAGATATTTGATTTGTCTCTATTGAATAAATACTTATGTATTATTTTATTGTGTGTGGTTGGATTTAGTTTAAATTTCACCAAGTGTAGTAATGGATTGATTTTAAGTAAGAATTTGCAATGAATATATTCTGGGCTTCCGGTAACAAAGTTGCTACTGGTGACGTAGTAGAGTGTTAATCTCTGAGAAAACTCTGCGTATCTCCGGTTTACTAATTGTCCCAGTCATAAGTCAATTGCTATAATTCTGAAAGAAATTAAAATGAATGTTTAAGTATTATTGAATGAATGTAAGTGATGTCGTGTGTCAGATCTTTTGGGTCTGGGGCGTGACAGATCCTATCTATGAATATCTAACATGTGTTTCAGCGCTGAACCAGGTGTTTAAAGTCTTGAATTACCGTGGGCCAATAATAACCGGTTCGGAAGACTTTATAGGCCAAAGCTTCCCTTCCCGAATGATTGCCGCATACCCCTTCATGGATTTCCTTTAAGACCCGCTCCACCTCCATGGGGGTTCAGACACCTTATGTAGGGGTGAGAGAAACCCCTTCGATAAAATGCCCCCTCAATCGCGAGTATCTTGCGGCTTGGTATTTAATTCTTTGGGCTCTATTTTTATCGCCCGAAACCGTTCCGTTCAAGATGTATTCTTTGATGGGTCCATCCAGGTTGACATTGATTTTATTTGTACGATCTGCTCGCCTTCTTGAGTACTTGGTTTCGACAAGAATTCCATGAGTACCGTACTGGGGATACTAGCGTTTTCTGCTGATGTCATTCGAGTGATGACATCCACTTGACGGTTCTCGTTGCTTGGGATCAGCTCTATTTTTATCTCCATGAAATGTACGGTCAACTTTCATACCATCGTAAGGTAAGCGTCCATCCTTTCTGCTCTTGCTTCGAAATCACTATTGACCTGGTTTACCACCAGCTGAGAGTTGCTCTTGACCAACACTACCTTAGCGGCTAATGCTTGAGCTATTCTTAACCCAGCTAGGAGAGCTTTGTATTCTGCCTCGTTGTTCGAAGCTTTGAACCCGAAGCAAACATCATACCTGATCTCGTCTCCCTCGGGGCTGATAAGGACGATCCCCGCCCAGTTTCCCTACAGGTTGGATGCCCTATCAATGTAAAGTACCCATACTTCCAAGTTTCTCTCGAGGACTTCCTAACTGGCGGCTGTCTCATAGGTGCTTTCGGCTATGAAATCAGCTAGGGCCTGCCCTTTAATGGCAATTCAGGGCTGGTAATGAATGTCAAACTCCCTCAACTCCATGGACCATTTGACCACTCGACTCAATAGGTCAAGATTGTACAAGATTTGTTTGAGTGGTTGGTTAGTTAGCACCACGATGGTATGTGCTTGGAAATAGGATCGCAACTTCCTCCCGGTTATGATTAGTGCAAAAGCCAGTTTTTTTTGGAGGGGGGTATTGGGTTTCTACCTCGGTGAGGGCCCTACTTGTATAGTACACCGGTCGTTGTACCCCCTTTCTTCTCTGGCGAGGACTGAGCTGACCGCCCGTTCTAACACTCCCAAGTACACTACTAATGGTTCTTTTTGCATTGGAATTGTCTGGTGTACTGGTTCAGAAAGGTAGGTCTTCAGCTGCTGGAAGCCTTGTTCGTATTTTTCGATATACCGATCCTTTCTTTTTTTCTTGATGACTTGAAAAAAGGTGAAGTATTTATTGGTGGCTTTGGAGATGAATCTGTTTAGTGCCACGATCTTGCCGGTTAGCCACTAGATCTCCTTCACTGGGCTTGGGGACTTCATTTCTAAGATAGCTTGAACTTTATCTGGATTGGCCTCTATTCTCCGTTGGCTTACCATGAAGCTTAACCATTTTTTGGATTTTACTCCGAAGACGTACTTCTCGGGGTTCAATTTTATTTTGTTCTCCCTTAGCACTATGAAGGCTTCTCTGAGGTCGGCCGCTTTTACTGACTTGGCTATCATGTCATCCACGTATACTTCTATATTTTTACCAATCAGTTTTTTGAAAAGCTTGTTTACCAACCTTTGATAGATGGCTCCTGCGTTTTTCAATCCGAACGACATCACCTAGTAGCAATAGGTCACTTGGTGGGTGATGAAGGATATTTTTTCTTGGTCGGGGAAGGGGGACATTGGGATCTGATTATAGCCAGAAAATGCGCCCATAAAACTCAATAGCTCGTGCCCTGTCATTGCGTCCACTAGTTGGTTGATCTTAGGGATAAGAAAGCTGTCTTTGGGGCATGCCTTATTCAAATCAATGAAGTCAACACACATCCTCCACTTTCCACTTGCCTTCTTTACCATTACCATATTGGACAACCATTACGGGTAGTGGACCTCCCTGATGAACAGGGCCGCCAGTAATTTTTCCACCTCTTCTGCTACAACTCCATTCCGCTCCTGCTTAAAGATTCTTCTCTTTTGCTTGATCAGTCGAGACGTAGGGTAGACAGTCAACTTGTGGGCTGCTAGCCTTGAGTCAATTCCAGGCATGTCTGAGAACTCTCGAATCAAACGAGTTAGCTCTTGCTCGACCTCTGGCCCCAACTAGGTTCCCATCCTAACCACCTTTCCAGGATCCCCGGCCTTGACCTGAAGTTCTTGTATCTTTTCTGCCAGCTCTGAGGATTTGAGGACTCCCTCTCTTGGATCAATAGCAGAAATACAAAACACTTTTTTTGCCGTGACTGTATAACAGCTCCTTACCGCTTTCTGATCTCCTGACGCTACTCCGATTCCTTCTCATGCGGAGAATTTTAACTTCAGGTAATGGATGGACAGGGTTGTATTAGTATTCACCATGAATGGTCACCCGATGAGGATTCTATACGAGAACGGGTGGTCTACCACCACGAACCTGGTCATCACTGTCTTCTCATAGGGCCTTCGTCCGATGGTGAGGGGGAGGGTCACCACTCCGATCGGTATCACACAGCTTTCCTCAAATCCTTGTAGTGATGTTTGGGTTTCTTCTATGTGGAGGTTCTTGATTTTCAGATCGTATAGGGTTTCTTTGAAGATTATATCGACCGAGATGCCTGGGTCGATGAATACCCTATTTATTTTCTCTTTAGCTACCACTACTTCGATTACGAGGGCATCGTCGTGGGGGTAACTGACCTCTCGAGCATCTTTCTCTGTGAACATGATTAGCCCTTCTTGTGGTAGCCTCGGCTTCTTAGCGAAAGAAGTGTTGTACATGACTTGATGTGCTACCATTGTGTACTTGGAGTAGTTCTTCCGTTGTTTATTTGAGTCTCCTACCAGCGTAGGCCCCCAAAAATAATTGCCACGGAGTTAGGGTTTAAGGTACCGATTGGACTGGTGATCATTGTCTTCTGATTTGTTTAGAATTCTTCTAGGTACCCATTCCTCATCAGGTGGTCGACCTGTTTTCTCAGCTCAGTACATTTTTCGATGGTGTGCCCAAGACCCTTGTGCATGTCGCACCATTTCTTAGGATCAATTAGTCGTTCCGCTCCCTTCCCTTTGAAATTTCTCTACAACAATCCCTTATCCTCAACTCGTGCCACTATTTTCCCCATACCTGGTGGTTCGTTGCTTCTCAGATTCTGGGGCGCCCTCAGGGGGGCCACTTATTCAAAAATGGTTTGACCCTTCCCTTTGGTCTTGGGGTCCGTTGTTTGACACATTATTTCTTCTGTTATCTGGCGCATAGCACCAACTCGCAAAAATTCTTCCTTGCTGCGGGCAGTACTTGCCATCCATCTTCTGATATTTTAGTGAAAAAAGTGGGGCTCTCTCTCTCTCTCCCCCCGCGTCTTGCTCCCCATGTTGTTATGTCTTTCCTTGAAGTGGTTCAGCCAACGATCTCTTAGCTTTCTCACCATCCTCTATTGACATGTATTTTGGGGCTTTATTGTATGTTGCTGCGTAGCTTGTGGTACCACTTTCTGCCAAGTGGTACCAAAATCAGTTCAATCGTAGCCCTGCCTTTAGGGCGTCTAGGGTGATGGGTTGGTCGAACGCCCCCAGCGCTATCACCTCTTTGTGGAACCTCCAAATGTAGTCCCTTAGGCTCTCCTCTTGACCCTGCCTGATCTACTTCAGCTGTTTCGGGTCTCTAGCTACTTCGCATGAGCCCCGAAAATATTGGGCGAATTTTTTGGTTAACTCATTATAGGAGGCAATGTTGCACTGTTTTAGCCCTCTGTACCAAAGTAAAGCCAGTCATTCCAAGTTCATATAGAAGAGCCGGCACATTTGGTCCTGCCTCAATCCTGCTATGGATAGTAGGTTGGTGACCTGATCTACGTAATGATTAGGGTTAGTGACCCCCATTGTAGATAGGCAAATTAGAGAGTCGGAACCCGCCCGAGAGCTTCATATCTCTCACCTCGTTCGTTAGTGGCGACCTTCTCTCTATTTTCGACCTCTTCTCAAAAGGCTGGTTATTCTCCCTTCTTTCAGCCAAGAGGCTCTTCAACTTTCCTTCCAAACTGCGGACCTTGCTCTCAAGGCCCAGTTCACCCCGTTGGCGCTATCACGGCTCTGTTGGCGGCTCTCTCTCCGCCGATGGCTCTGGCCCTCCAGGCTCCGTCTTTCCTCTTTGGAGGTCACCTGACTTGGCCTGTTTGTCCCGGCCAAATTGTACGGAGTCTCCAGTCATTCCCTTTGCTCCGTCTATCTTCAAATCTCCTCTCGAGATTCCCTTCCACTATTTTTTGCTCTTAGTTGTTTGTCCCTAATTAACTCAGTCATGAGCTACCTTAGTTCCTCCCTTTCCTCCTTCAGGGTTCTCAACTCTACCCTTATTTTAGGGTGCAGAGAATTTTTTGTTCGAGGGAGAGGTCGATTTGGGTTTCGCTCTCCGACCATGTGATTCCTACTAGCGAATGATCGTTCAGCCATTCTGAAACATTGCTTTCATATTTTGCTCCAAATCATAACTATTTAGTTATTTAATTATATTTTTTAATCATAAATAGATGTACAATGGAAAATGTTATGCATAGGAACAAACGGGAGGCAAATCGGACGTCAAATGAAGAAGTTACGCTCAAAATACGAAAGGTGAACCAGGGTTTGGCGCCGCAACGCCATGTGACTGAGCGCCGCGGCGCTCGTGGTGGTGAACAGTTGCGTAAGAACAGTATTTTACTACAGTAAAATGTGAACAATTTTTTACTACGGTAACTCCTGAACAGTATTTTGAAGACAAAAACCTATAAATAGAAAGCCAAAAAACTCTAAAATGGGGAAGAAGAGAAAAGAGGCAAAAACTTAGAGAGAGAATTTACAACAAAAGATCAAAGCCAAAGATTGAAGAACCAATATCAAGATTCAAGCTTCAAGTCAAGATTGAGGGAGAAGCACATCAAGGAGTCACTTTGATTAGTTTTTCTTCTCTTTCTTTATCATTATGTTCTTTTTTTTTGTTGATCTTTATGAATTAGTTTGATACTTTTGGTTTTGTGATGGGTTAATTTGTTCATCTAGGGTTAGACTATGTGAACCTAGTATGGATTTGGATTGTATTAAATTTTAATTTATGAACTTGATACATTTAATTAATTCATTCTATCTTGTGTTTAATGCTTTCATTATACCTGATCAATATTTTGAATGATTGAGGAACTATGATAAACTCGACGGAGGGATTCATATGTTTAGCCTATGATAGTTTGATGCATAATCATAGGGTAACAACTATGAGTTCTATCTATGATAGACATATACCTAGATGGCATGTATGGTATGATTTAGACTTGATCTTAATGAATTACATTCTAATTTGATTACCATAGACATATAGGCGATTGTTAGAATATGTAATATAGTCATTTGACCATCGACAGAGGCTTGTGATGAGATTAGTGTCTAAGTTAATCAATTGGTATTAAGGGATTAATTAAGTGGTTAATAAATCCAATGAAATAATAGGGGACGAGTCAAAACCCTAAATTATCTTTATTTGTGAATTCTACTCTTTGCTTTTATTTAATTTAAATCATATAGTAGATTAGTGAAATAAATTTTAAATTGAGATTTTTTAAATAAAAATTAAGTAGGTATTATTTTAGTACTTGATTTATAGAGTTAGATTGCATAGTCCCTGTGGGATAGATATCTGGACTTAAAATCATATATTATTTGATACGATAACATGTACTTGCGCTTAGCTACTATAGAAAATGAGATTTTTTCTCTTAAAAAATATGACAAACTAGGAATAAAATATTCCTCTGGCGACGGGGGGATACTCTTTTCCCTTTTTCTTTTTTCTCTTTATATTCTATGAGAATTTTTTCATCATTCTCTGTCATGTCTCCCTCTTTTTTCGTTTATAGTAATGGCCTTTCAGGGACTATTTTTAACTTTTCTCTACAGTATTTTTATCTTGCGCCGGATATTTCCTGCTGTACTTCTGACACACACCAGGTATCTTCATACTGCCCCCTTGACATACGCCAAATATATTTCTACAGATTTTCTGTCTCTGTTCTTATCCCATGTCAGATGTTACTTATGATATGTTAAGCATATTTCTCGGGTTTGTCTCTACTGGTGTTTTTGGTTCAAGAGAGGCTTATTTTGGTCGGCTCGGATCAGATTTCGAATGGCTCTCTCATTGGTTTAATATTGACATGAAACTCCCATAATGAAGTTGCGGAATGTAGTAAGTACCTGCTCAGTCGTAGTCGCATTAGGATCAACATATGCGGAACAGGTTTTATTATTAGCAGACCAAATTTTCCGCATCCGAATTGGTTTTGTTGCTCTGTCAAATTTAGACCCATTAACTATTACTCTTAATCCTGCCTTAATTGAATTCTAAACCTTTGAACCTAACGACACGAAGAATGGGAAGTGAGAGATTTTCAAGGGAAACATATATAAATAATTAGGTGTGTTAAATATAAAAGGTCAATATAATAAAAGAAAAAAATATAGAATTTACTTTAGATGAAATGACTTTTAACGATGTTAGAAATTTGGTTAGCGAATTAAATTCTATGCTAAATCTAGTATCAAGATTTGTTTAAGAAACAAAATCATATATTTATCCCAAGAATATATTCCATTGGCTTTTGACCATTCTATTTAATTAAACTAATTTTTGGATTCTTCTTACTAAAAACAAAATGAAGACTATTTTATCCCACGAGATATGGGAATAAGTTTGATTTCTTTATTAGCTTGAGTAAGAATTCCTCTTTTATTTATATTTTTAAAATGTTTATTAATTTTTTAAAAAAATTTAAATAAATTTATAATACAATTCATATGTCTATTAATACTCTCCCTAAAATTTGTGGATAGTTGAACTTCTACATTTAAATTATTTATAACGCAACACTATATTTAAACTTAGGGATAAGTATAATTTAATTCCTTGAGTTTAGTTAAATAAATAATTTAGTTCTAGTTAAATGTAAAATATCTATTTTGGTTCTAATTTATTTTTTTAAATTTAAATGAAATAAAGACATTTTAATCTAATTAAATATACATTTAAGTTGTATTGAGATGTTCTAATATGAAATTAAGTAACTATATTTAAATTATATTAATAAAAAAAAGTGAATAAGTTGTTGGAACAAATTTAATGCACTAATTTGGTGATATTATGATGAACAAAAGATGCATTTGATTCAAATCTCTCAATTTTTTGTTTAAACTTAAATATCATTCATTGAAAATTAAAATATTATAAGGTTATGGCTCTACAGGTATAAAATTATCGAGACAACACAAATATATACTTATTGACTAACGTCTAAACCTAACCCTCTTCTTAATAAGAGAAAGAAAATTAGATCCCTAAACTGGGATCAAGCCCTAAAGGGCACATTAATCCTCCTAAAGAGGGATCCATTATCTTTATAAAGGAAGACAAAAAAAAACTACCCTTCTAAAGAGTAACAATACTACCATTCAAACGAGGGACAGACTACTCCAAAGGAACAACAAAACACAATCAACAATATTGTAAATTTACATAATCTCTAATACTTCCAAATACAATAAATCATCTTACATCACTTCTACCACAAACATTAAATTCAAGACAACTAAAAAATTTACAACACACGGATTATGGAATTTCTTGCCCAAATGGTGGTAAGGTAGATAAAGGGGCTAGCATAAGTTGCTGGTGAGTGGGAGGAGGTCAGGCAACATTTGCTTTGAGCGGAAGCTTGAGGAACAAGGCGCTAGACCAACAATGGTAGTATGGAAGTGGCCTATTAAATTCGATTAGAAGAGAGAGAGAGAGAGAGAGAGAGAGAAGTCATGTTCGAAAAAGCGATCAGCGGTTCTAGCAGGAATCGGCCATGCTGGAGAGTTTTTGAAGGCCGGCAGAGTAAGGCAATAGAAGGCTTGATAGAGGCACAACGTTTGTTGATCTAGTCGGTTGAGTTTGGCATCAATCCTGGCACAATAAGCCGCTGCATTTTCACGGGGAGGACACTGACGGATCGCGGCAAAACATAACCAAAACTAAAACTCTAAAAAAAATGAGAAAATAATATAAAAAAATAGTAAAGAAAAGAAATGAAGAGAACAAGAAGAAAGAGGGTTTTTTTTATTCACTAGAAAATGGCCTAATGCCCCTTTTTCAGTGGAGACCTTTTAGGCGGTGACAGCTTCTTTGCTTCCTTTGTAGAGTTTCTTTAGATTTCCTTTTAAACTTCGAAATGGAACTTCCTTAAGAGAAATTAACAAATGGTACCTTATTTTGCTACTCCATTCCAAGTTTCTAAAGTGATGTTAATATTTTTATTAATACGATTCAAATCTCTTTATCTACACCATATTGATGGTACTTTTATCAACGAAGCATCAAAAGTTAATTAAAAAAAAGGCAATTGAGGGTAGGTGACCACTATAGTACTGTTATAAAAAAAGACCGAGATATTTATAATGTGTTACCACCACCATTGGAAGCATTAATCAACAATTTATATTATGATGGTGGCGGCCAATATAATACATTACTATTGTTAGTGGCTACCACTCCAAAAATTTCTTTTCATCCGACTTTGATGCATTATTGACAAAATACACCATCACTATTATATAGATTAAAAAAAATTAGAGTTTAACAACGTAAAATTGTTATTCGATTAATGACCAATGGTGATGGCAACCCAGCTTGTTGTCAAAGACAACATTGTTATCTATTTTTTAATACATTAATTTTTTTTTCTAATTTTAAATTCATAAATTTTAATTAAACTATTATTACAATTTAAATATTATATTTGTAAACTATACTAGCTAATTAATTTTAAAATTATTATTTTTATTTTTATATTAATAAGAATTAACTATATAGATTAAAATATTATGTTATATCTATGTAATTAAATAATAATACCCATATCTATTTAAAAGATAATTATAATCTTAATAAGACTAATTAAAAAAAATTAATGCAATATAATACGCTTGGAAAAAAAAGAAACACAATATTAATTTGCATTTTAATGTACTACTACACTGTCAATAAATCCAATTCAATAAAGAAACACAATATCTTGACTCATTCAATAAAAATTATCAAGTGTGACAATCATTTTCAACATTTATTAAAAACTCCAATTCCAACACAACATTCAATTATTGGGGACAAAATCTTTGCAAATATGACAATTTCTCCACTAACAAATACAAAGAGACAATAGTAATAAATAAATAAATAAATTACAAAGGAGAAACAATCAAACAATGAGGATAAGATAACTCAAACTCAAATCGACAATAATGGATTTTCCCAATTGTTCTACTCACAAATATCCTTCCTCGTGAGGTTTTGCTTTGGACCACTTTCCAATTTCACTTTCAATACAAATTGTATTTAAAAAAATTATTTTTCTTTAAGGAGATAAGGGGTTTCAACAAATAAAAAAAAATGCATGATAAATTATATATATATATATTAAACAAGTTTATGTTTAGTTTTTCTTTTTAATTATTGAAGTAAATTTTATTAATTTTCAAATATTGATACATAAAAATTCTATATTACAAATAATTGAAATATAACACTTGAACGCTTATTTCAATTATAAATATTCTGTTCATGTGTATCTCTCTAACTTAAGGTTGGGGGTTCAAATTCTAACAAATACTTAAATAATATAATTATTTTTTATATTATAAATAGTATTTTTTAACGTGCTTAAGTTTAGAAGTGATATATTATGAATATTGTGTTAGTTGTTGTACTATTTTTTATTATTGGTAGGCATTACTTAAGTGTTGAAGTGATGTATTGTAATTATTATCTCGATAATTTTTTAATTATTATTACTTTTAAATGTGCTTAAGTGTAAAAATAATGTATTGTGACTAGTTGTTGTTTACAAGTGTGCTTAATTATGTAAGTGATGTATTATGACTATTATCTTAGTAGTTCCTTAGTTGTTATATTAGTAAATCTACGATATAATGTAAGATAATAAAAATAAATAATAAAATAATAATTTTTAAAAATTTAAAAGTAAAAAGTTGTTTTGGCTAGATCTCTTGTTATAAATAATTAGTCTAATAGACATCAATTTTATATAGAAATTATATTTATTTTGTGTTTATATTCCAATAAAGACGGGATAGAGTATGTGGTAAGTAAAAAGAAGAAAAAAAACTAAATAAATGTATTTTTTAATAACTTAATTATCTTTAAAAAATTAAAATATTTTATTATGAATTTTATCTTATATTATATTTTCTTTTATATGTAAAGTACGTTAACGTTACTAAGATGTAGCACAAGAATTTGGAAAATTTGAGAAGGGCAAGAATTAGGTGAACTTAATTGACAAAAAAATAAAACACAATTACTATAAATTTGTTGAAACACCTAATCCTAGAAGAATTTACAAAATTTTAAATTTTTTTGTTGAAGTCAAAATTTAATGTCAATGTTAAGTGTTTTCTTGCTGGGAAGGTGCAGCCAAATTGTATTTGTTGGGTGCAACGCAAACGTCATTGACCCAAAAGAGAAAATTAAATAAAAATTAAAAAAACCAGATTAGTTAGTTATTTGGTCAGTGAGGTGAAGTCAATTAAATTTAAACAAGTAATTGAGTTTGTAGTTGCTACCAAATGCCATCACAATCACCATTCTTTGTCTTGGCATTTTGACAAACGGGTCGTGTGCACAAATTGAAAGGTTTTTGGACTTTTAGGTAAGGATTTGGTTGTGGCCTTTGGGGCCACTAGCTTTAACTTCAAAAGTCTCTGACGTCTTTGGTTATGTATCTATTTTTTCATTTTTTTTTAAAGATAAATGTATAATTATAGCACCAAGTTGCCTTATTCTCGGATGATAAAGTTTGCGTACCTTTAATCTTAAATTAGAGATTTGACAAGACATTATAAATATTTTTTTATTTTTATGAAAGTAGTTAGTCATTTTAGTATAAAAGAGTTGAAATTTACTTAAGCATTAAGTGATATATAATTTGATAAATGTATATGTTATATAATAAATATTTAATATAATATTAATATTAAAAAAATTATTAAATTATAAAAATATTTTATAAAATTGTTTAATATGTTTGTGTATTGTTTGACACAACCCCTTTACTTTTAATATGAATGTAAGAATCAAAACTTTTACTGTAAGAGTGAAAAAAGTGCACTTGAATCATTTTATGAATGTAAAGAAGAATCGTATTACTTAGTGAGTAATTGCATATCGGTTAGAATGAGAGATTTTTTTTTCTATAAAGAAGAGTGTTATTTCACTCATTATGTTATTAATTATCATATATTAAATTAATAATAAAAGCAAATCATTAATATTTTTTTTATTCCTTAAAAAACATTATTTTTCTTAATCTAAATATACTTTCAATACGGTAATTATTGAAGGAGAAAACGCAATTCTTTCTCTTATAGTTATGTTGAAGTGAAGAACCTTAAATTCAACTTAAAATCCTAACCTCCTTACGCAGCAGAATAACATGTTAATCAAACAAAAGATAACAAGAATTCAAAACAGAATAAAAAGAATACAACAAAATTTTAAGCGATTCGGCAAATTGCCTACGTCTACGGTGGATCAAAGGATCTTAACATCTCTTATTAACTCCCTAGAGATATTATAAGAAAAATTCAATTTGAAAAACCCTCAAAAGAATCTAATGTTTAGTGAACTATTGCTCTATCACGAATATTGATCACTCAAACGACGGTTCCACCCTAGCGCACACAAGCACTTAGTGTCTACCAAGTTCTTCCCCTCTCTTAGAATCTCTCTTAATACTTGATTTCAACTAAAGGGTTTACAAGTGTTTATATGTGATGTATTTTGTGCCTACTCCTATTTTTTGTTGGAGTAAGAGTCCACTTGTTTTGGAAGTCCAAAACTTTTCAAAACTCGAAATCCAGATGAAAAACGGACATCCTCACGCGTACTGGCGCCGTAGCGCTCGTCCCTGGGTGCCGCAGCTCTGGCCGAAATCGTTCCCATCATTGCAGCGCTAGGGTGCTATCCTGGGCACCGCAGCGATCAGCCGTAGGCGCCGTGGTGCTTAGCCCTAACAGTGCCTATCCCGTATTTCTTCACTTCCTTCGCGACTTCGAGTCCTGTTTCGCTTCCCCTTTCGTGTCCCACACATCCTAGACTTCTCCATACGTGTCCCACTTGTTCTAAACTTCTTGTGACTCTCCACTTTGATATTCATCTCAATTTTTGTCCAACCAACATTGTTGAATCACCAATTTTCCAACAAACCATTTCTTGATTCAAAATCTTTCAAATAAGAAGGCTTCGGGATTAAATCCACACCAATACCCTATCACCTAGACTTGAGTCCAGTTAAGTCTCCACCAAGACTTAACTTTCCCTGGGCTAGTGACTTTGGTCTCCAACGGCATTCATGCACCTTGCATAAGGTATGGATGCATTGCACTCATTTCTGACCCTTATCACCTCGGTGAGCATGGTTTGGATGTTGCCTAGTGGTCTACATTACCCCAACACCCCGCATTGGGCCACTCATGGCCATCCCAGTAAGCACATAAAACCCCTTATTGTGCTTCTCACCCTCAAACCTTATAGGTTCTTTCTCTACCCTTAGTTTTCCTTTTTCTGCTCTAACCGAATACCCTTCCTCAATGAGCTTGCCTAGAGATATCAAGTTCCTCCTCACTTTAGGAACATGTCTTACACCATGTAAGTCCCTAGTTTCTCCACCCTGCATCCTCAGCCTTATGTCGCCAACTCCCATGATCTCACAAGTCATGACATTCCCCATTAGAAATTTACCTCTCTTGGCTTTATAGTTGGTAGACATTGATCTGTCGGGACATATAAGGACGCTGCACCCCGAATCTAGTATCCATTTGTCAGCGTACTTTCCCCTTGAGGCTACCAATGTGTCTACAACTTCAGTATCTTCCTCAGTGCCGATTGCAGCCCACCCTCCTTGACCTTTTGATTTCGGACAATCCTTTACAAAGTGTCATTCCTTATTACAAAGGAAACACTTCTTGGATCTCCTCATTGATTGATTGCACTTCTTTCCTTGTGCAAGCAATGCTAGTCCATTCTCAGACTCGAATCTCTTTGTCAATTCTTTTGAGTTCAATGATGCCTTGACGTTATTCATCGTTAAAGACTCCTTACCATACAGCAGTATATCCACAAAACTCTCATAGCTCTTTGGCAATGAACTTAACAGGATAATGGCCTTGTCTTCATCCTCAGCCTTGATGCTCAGTTGCTCAAGACTTATGATGATCTTGTTGAACTCGTCAATGAGAGCTCTCAATGAAGTTTCCTTGTGCATTGTTAGCTAATGTAGTTTCTTTTTCACAAGAAGTCTATTTGCAAGAGACTTCTTCGTGTACAATACATCGAGTCTCTTCTATAGCCCCACGACGGTTTCTTCATCACCAACTTTTTTTAATACTTCGTCACTCAATGCCGGACTTTGAGGTTGTTGTCTCATCGCTAGTTGAGAAGTTGGCTTCCTCCAAAGTTGAGTCTAGCCATTCTGTCACTGTTAGAGCCCTAACCTTCTTCCTCCAAAGATTGAAGTCATTCATCCCATTGAACTTCTCTATTTCTTGTTTGATTGCAACTATGGTTTAAATACCCCAAGTATATATTATTGAACCTTTAGCTCCGATACCAGTTTGTTAATGGAGGAAACGTCCTTCTCCCTCTCGAGGTTATGTTGAAGCGAAGAACCTCAAGTTTAACCTAAAACTCTAACCTCCTTGCGCAGCGGAATAACTTGTTAATCAAGTAAAATATAACAAGAATCCAAAACAGAATAACAAGAACACAACACAATCTTAAGTGGTTCGGCCAAATTCCTACGTCCATGGTGGATCTAAGGATCCTAGCCTCTCTTATTAACTCCCTAGAGATATTACAAAGAAAAACTTAATTTAAAGGACCTAATGTTTAGTGAACCTTTGATTTACCACTAACAATGATCACCCAAACGACGGTTCCACCTTAGCGCACATAAGCACTTAGTGTCTACCTAGTTCTTTCCTTCTCTTAGAGTCTCTCTTAATACTTGATCTCAACTAAAGAGTTTACAAGTGTTTATATAGGGTGTATTTCGTGCCTACTAACCCTATTTCTTGTTAGAGTAAGAGTTCACTTGTTTTAAAAGTTCGAAACTCAAAATTCAAATGAAAAATGGACATCCTTACGCGTTCTGGCGCCGCGGCTCTTGTCCTTGAGCGCCGCGGTGCTGAGGACCCAGCGTCACGGCGCTAGGGTGCTGTCCTGAGCGTCGCAGTGCTCAGCCGTGGGTGCCACAGCGCTTAGCCCTGACAGCACCTATCCTGCGTTTCTTTACTTCCTTCGCGTCTTCGAGTCCTGTTTCGCTTCCCTCTTCGTATCCCACAAGTCCTAGACTTTTTCATACGTGTTCCCCACGTTCTAGACTTCTTATGACTCTCCACTTTGGTATTTATCTCAATTCTTGTCCAACTAAAATTGTTGAATTACCAATTTTCTAATAGTAATAATTAATAGAGATAAGCAATAATAAAATATTAAAAAAATAAAAAAGATTTTGTGAGAAATATGCTCTAAAAATATGATTATTTTTATTTAGATATTATTAAAAATAAATAATAAAAGTTATTTAATTTTATGTTTACAATTTTGATTGTTTTTATTTAAATATCATAAAATTATTTAATTATTATATGTAACCTTATATTTAATATATAATAATTATATAAAAAAAAAACTAAATTTAAGCATAATAATTTAAATTAGTTCATAATCAAAATGAAAATAGAAAATTTTATTTTATTTTAAAATTTAAAACGTATTAAAACGTAAAATTAGAAGGCAATCAACAAAGTAATTGATGACTCATTTCAAAATTAACACCACTTTTCACATATTATGAATATTATGGATGCACGCACAAGTGTTAATGGATGTGGATTAAAGTTAAAATCTTAATTCTTCTTCTTTTTTTTTTTAAAAACTTACAGTGTCGTATCATATAATCGGCTGACATAAGTACAATAATAGGTAATTTAAGGTATTATCGGTCATTTTAGTTTTTTTATAAAGACCCCTTATATTAATATAATTAACACATATAATTATATTATAAATTTAAAATTATTTAAGCGTAAAAATAAATTAATAAAAAGAAAATAATTTTATTATAATATTTATTTTGAAAAAATAAAACATATTTTCTATAAAATTTTATAAACACAAATTAAATATTATTTCAATGACAACAATCAATAACAAAGTAAAGAAAAAATACATATAAAAAACTTTTACTTTCAATTACAATAAATATTATAATTTCAAATTCAATTTATATTTTAATTATTACGTTAAATGCTATAGTTCAAATTTTAATTTTAATTTTAATTTCAATTAGGTTAAATATTATAATTTTAAAATTAATTTCAATGTTAATTGTGTTAAATATTATAAATCTAAATCTAATTTAAATTTAATTTAAATTACGTTAAATTTTATAATTCTAAAATTAATTTTAATTTAGAATTTTAATTACATTAAATGTTAATAATTTTAATTTTAATTTTAATTACAATTACATTAAATTTTATAATTTCAATTCTAATTTAAATTTAATTACGTTAAATATTGTAATTCCAATTCCAATTTCAATTTTGATTACATAAAATATTATAGTTCTAAATTTAAATTTTGTTTCAGTCATGTTAAATGTTATAATTTTAATTTTAATTTTAATTACATTAAATATTACAATTTGAATTCTAATTTCAATTATGTTAAATGTTATAATTTCGATATCAATTTTAATTATGTTAAATATTACAATTTTAAATATAATTTTAATTTTAATTACTTTAAATGTTATATTTAATTACAATATCGATTTCAATTACGTAAGTTGTTACAATTCCAATTCTAATTTCGATTTTAATTATGTTAAGTTTTAATTTCAATTTTAATTACGTTAAATGTTATATTTTCAATTCAAATTTTAATTTTAATTATGTTAAATATTATAAATTCAATTCTAATTTCGATTTCAATTACGTAAAATATTGTAATTCCAATTTTAATTTTAATTACGTTATATGTTATAATTTCATTCAATATTAATTTCAATGACGTTAAATATTATAGTTCTAAACTCTAATTTTAAATTAAATTTCAACTACATAAAATGTTATAATTACAAATCTAATTTTAAATTTCATTTCAACTAAGTTAAATGTTCTTGGAATCCAATTTCAATTGTAATTACATTAAATGTTATAATTTCAAATCCAATTTCAATTTCAATTATATAAATGTTATAATTTTAGATCTAATTTTAATTTTAATAATGTTAAATATTATAACTCCAATTATAATTTTAATCTCATTTACATTAAATGTTATATTTCAAATCAATTTTCAATTCTAATTACATTAAATGTTATAATTTCAATTCTAATTACATTAAATGTTATAATTTCAATTCTAAGTACGTTAAATATTGTAATTCTAAATGTAATTCTAATAATAATTTTAAGTACGTTAAATGTTATAATTCTAATTTTAACTTTAATTTAATTTCAATTACATTAAGTACATCAAATGTTACATTTGAAATTTAAAGTTAATTTTAATTTTATTAAATGTTGCAATTACAATCCAATTTTAGTTTCAGTTAGTTTAAATGTTATAATTTCAATTTCAATTTTGTTAAAGGTTATAATTTTAATTCTAATTTTAAATTCAATTCCTATTATGTTAAATGTTATAATTTCAAATTCAATTTCGATTTTAAGTATGTTAAATATTATAATTTAAATTCTAATTCCAATTTTAATTAGGTTAAATAATTTTTATTTCGATTTTAAATATGTTAAATATTGTAATACTAAAATTAATTTCAATTACGTTAAATGATACAATTATAATTTTAAATTCAATTACGTTAAATATTATAATTATAATTTTAATTTTAATTTGAATTATATTAAATGTTACAATTTCAATTATGTTAAAATGTTATAATTTTAATTATGTTAAATATTATAATTTTAATTTTAATTACGTTAAATATTACTACGTATTCTCATTTAATATATTACGTGTTCACATTCAATATATTAATATACTACGTGTTCCCGTTTAATATACTGCATGTTCTCATTCAATATACTAAATGTTCCCACTTAATATACTACGTGTTCCCAGTCAATATATTACGTGTTTTCACTCAATATATTAATATATTACGTGGTCCCACTCCATATATTAATATATTACGTGTTCCCACTTAAAATACTACGTGTTCCCACTCAATATACTAAATGTTCCCACTTAATATACTATGTGTTCCCACTCAATATACTACGTGTTCCCACTCAATATACTACGTATTTCCACTTAACATACTACGTGTTCCCACTCAATATACTACGTGTTGCCACTCAATATACTATGTGTTCCCATTTAATTTACTACATGTTCCCACTTAATATACTACGTGTTCCCTCTTAATATATTAAGTGTTCTCGCTCAATATACTAAATATTCCCACTTAATATAGTATGTGTTCCCACTCAATATGCTACATGTTCCCACTTAATCTACTACGTGTTCTCACTTAAGATACTACTTGTTCCCACTTAACATACTATTTGTTCCCACTTAACATATTAAATGTTTCCACTTAATATACTACGTGTTCTCACTAAATATATTACATGTTCCCACTCAATATATTAATATACTACGTGTTCTTAATATATTATTTGTTCCACTTAATTTACTGCATGTTCCCACTCAATATACTACATGTTCCCACTCAATATTTTACGTGTTCCCATTTAATATACTACGTGTTCTTACTCAATATACTAAATGCTTCCACTTAATATACTATGCATTCCCACTCAATATGTTACATGTTCCCACTCAATATACTACGTGTTCCTACTTAATATATTATGTATTCTCACTCAATATATTAATATACTACGTATTCCCACTTAATATACTAAATGTTCCCACTTAATATACTAAATGTTCCCACTTAATATACTATGTGTTTCCATTTAATATACTGCGTGTTCTCACTCAATATACTACGTGTTCCCATTTAATATACTACGTATTCCCACTCATTAAACTAAATATTTTCGCTTAATATATTACGTATTCTCACTTAATATACTACGTGTTCCCACTCAATATACTAAATGTTCCCACTTATTATACTATGTGTTCCTACTTAATATACTACGTGTTCCCACTCAACATACTAAATGTTCCCACTTATTATACTATATGTTACCACTTAATCTATTACGTGTTCTCACTTAATATACTATTTATTCTCACTTAACATACTAAATATTCTCATTTAATATACTACGTGTTTCCACTTAATGTATTACGTATTCCCACTCAATATATTAATATACTACGTGTTCCTACTCAATTTACTAATATACTACGTGTTCTTACTTAATATACTATGTGTTCCCACTTAATTTATTATGTGTTCCCATTTAACATACTACATATTCTCACTCAATATACTATGTGTTCCCACTCAATATACTACGTGTTCCCACTTAATATATTATGTATTCCCACTCAATATATTAATATATTACGTATTCCCACTCAATATACTAAATGTTCTCACTTAATATACTATGTATTCCCACTTAATATACTACGCATTCCCACTTAATTTACTACGTGTTCCCACTCAATATACTATGTGTTCCCATTTAATATATTATGTGTTCCTACTCAATTTACTATGCGTTCCCATGTAATATACTACGTATTCCTAATTAATTTACTACGTGTTTCCACTCAATTTATTATGTATTCCCACTCAATATACTACATGTTCCTACTTAATTTATTACGTATTCCCACTCAATATACTACGTATTCCTACTCAATATACTAAATGTTCTCACTTAATATACTACGTGTTTCCATTCAATATATTATGTGTTCCCACTCAATATACTATGTGTTCTCATTTAATATATTACGTATTTCCACTCAATATACTATGTGTTTCTACTCAATAGACCATATTTTTCAATCATTTGCTATTATCCACACTTTTACATTCTTAGCACGTTGTCGATTACCACTAAAAATATGTGATTTAATATGATTGGTTCCAATTTTTATGAGTGTTTTACATACGTATGAATTTCATATTTACAAAAAAAGTTAATTACAAACAACATCATATTCCCATTATTCATCTGTTGTATATTAAGTAAAATGCAACATATAACGGTTAGTGGGATATAAGCTAAATGTTATAATTTTAAATATGATTTTAAAATTAATTATGTTAAATTTTATAATTTTAATTTTAATTTATTTTCATTAAATATTATAATTTTAATTTTAATTTTAAATTTAGTTTCAAGTATGCTAAATATTATAATTTCAATTCTAATTTTTAAATTTTATTTCAATTATGTTAAATCTTTTAATTTCAATTCTAATTTTAAATTCAATTTTACTTATGTGAAATGTTATAATTCTAATGGTAATTTTAAATTCAATTTCAATTACAATAACTTTTATAATTTTAAATCTAATTTTAATTTTAATTATGTTAAATATTATAATTTCAATTTCAATTTCAATTTTATTTACATTAAATATTATAATTTCAATTCTAATTTTAAATTCAATAACTTACATTAAATGTTATAATTTTAATTCTATTTTTAAATTCGATTTCACTTATGTTAAATATTATAATTCTAATTTTAATTTTAATTTTAATTACATTAAATGTAATAATTTCTACTACAATTTTAAATTCAATTTCACTTACATTAAATGTTACAATTCTAATTCTATTTTGAAATTCAATTTCATTTAAGTTAAATGTTATAATTTTAAATCTAATTGTAATTTTAATTTCATAATTGCAATTCTAGTGATATTACATTTTGTAATTCCAATTCTAACTCTAATTTTAGTTACATTAAACTCTGACGGCGGGGCCTTATGGGGAGGGCCCAGCTCAATATGGATAGCACACTCCCTGCTTCAAGTGCATCCCTATATCGACTGAATCACTCTAAGGTCTAGTCGGTGGAACTAGTGAACCACGCGAACTGGTTAAATGCATGGGGCAGAGGGCTCGTAGTATCCCCTTCTTTTGATCCAACATTTTTTTTTAATTCGTTGAAATAATTGTGGCAACTCCAACACTCATTAATTTTGCACATTCTAACATCTCGAGTTGAAAATTCTCGTCATGCTTTTCACTTTACTATGTAACTATGTTATGTTAAAATTAAAATTATAATATTTAACATAATTAACATTTAAATTTAAATTATAACATTTAACGTAATTGAAATTGAATTTGAAATTATAATATTTAATTTAATTGAAATTAAAATTTATGGGGATGTATGTTTTTTTATTGGTAATTATCATTAGAATAATATTTAATTTATGTTTACAAATTTTTATATAAAATATGTTTAATTTATCAAAAACAATTATAATAACATTTTTTTTAAAAACAAAATTTGGACTTAATTGAGTCAAAATATATTTTTATAATTTTATTAATAGAGGGCCTTTATGATAATAGCCAAAATAACAGGCAATATCTAAAATTGCCGGTCACCTTAGCTGACGTCAGCTAGCTGTATGGCACAGCCGACTGTACTATAGTTAATCCATTGTTTAGGACACTCATAAAATAACTTCCCCTTATATCATGTAACATGTTTTCACTTTTTACATCCACAACTTATTGCATATTGTATCCCGCTTAATGTAGGACGTGTTCTCACTTTTGCACATTTCACCCACAAATGTAAGAGGGTGTCCCCACTTATTTATAAATTACAAGTTTGTATTTAACTTCACAAAAAATATAATATAATACAAATGGATGATATTTTATATGTATCCTAAATAACTATGGCTAACATAAAAAAGCCAAGCCACGTGGTGCCACCGCAGGATGTCATGTGGCATTTAAATTTAAATTTAAATTTTTATATTTAATCTTTAATTTTTTATTAAATTTTATTAAACTTCATACTTAAAATAGTAATTATTGTTTTAAGTTAATGAATAATTAATATTCAATTAATGACTTTTTTAAAATTATAAATAAAATTTAAGTTACATTAAATTTAAAAATATATAATAAAATATTTTAATTAAGCTAAATTAAAGTTTTTGGGTTGTTTTTAACTTTTAACATTTATGTTTTTTGAGGTGTTTTTATATTTTGGATATATATATATATATAACATTTAACGTAATTGAAATTGAAATTGAAATTAGAATTATAATGTTTAACGTAATTGAAGTTGAAATTGAAATTATAACGCTTAACGTAATTGAAATCGAAATTATAATTATAACATTTAACGTATTTGAAACTAAAATTAGAATTATAATATTTAACATAATAGAAATAAAAATTAGAATTATAACTTTAAAATAATTAAAATCGAAATTGAAATTACAATTATAACATTGAATGTCAATGAAATTGAAATTGGAATTAGAATTATAATATTTAACATAATTAAAATTATAACATTTAATGTAATTGAAATCGAAATTGTAATTAGAATTATAACATTATATGTATTTGAAATCGAAATTGAATTTAGAATATTAATATTTAATGTAATTAAAATTGAAATTTGAATTATAATAATTAACATAATTGAAATTAAAATTATAACATTTAAATTAATTAAACTTGAAAATAAAATTGTAACATTTAACGTAATTAAAAATGAATTTGAAATTAAAATTGGAATGATAACATTTAACGTAATTGAGATTAAATTATATTATTTAACGTATTTGAAATCAAAATTAAAATTCGAATTATAACATTTAATGTAATTGAAATCAAAATTGAAATTAAATTTAGAATTAAAATTATTTAACTTAATTAAAATTATAATATTTAACGTAATTGAAATTAGAATTGAAATATGAATTATAAGATTTAAGGGATAACAATAAATTTACCTCAATCATAGAATTAAATTAAAAAATTAGAACGTGATACAAAACAACACATATCATTATATAATTGGTAATATTTTTAAAAATATTTTTATAAAAAATTAAATTAAATGATAAATCATTAAAAAAAGAATATGTAACTATCATCGGAGGTGATGGCTAGCGTCATTTTTCAGAGAGTCTCTAGCGTAAAAAAAATCATATTTTAAATTATTAGAGTCTATTTTTTTCTAATCTACACAATGATAGGGACATTTTAGAAGAAAAAAAACTAGAATATGACAAAATATGGTGGTGAGAAGCGGCAGCCTTCGTTGCTTGCTATTAAATGATGGGGCGGTGACTTGTATCACCTCCATCTATCTTGTATCGCCTCCATCTATAGATAGATCGACGATCTGTTCATAAGTAGGGGTGGTGTAAGTCACTGCCTTACCATTTGATGGAAGTGGTGGTGGCCACCACTCTTCATCACTATATTTTGTATTTTTTCAATCTTTTTTTTTGTCAACCCACAATTGTGTATATTAAGAAAAATAGGGTTCAATGATGTAAAATTTGATATTTTTTATCGTTGAAATTTCACCGAAAAATAGCATCTAGCCATCGATCAGTCGTCGTTTTCGGCGACAATTACAGATTAATTTTTCAAATTTTTATCATTTAATTTATTTAAATATAAACCAATTATACAATATCAAATTAAAATTGAATTTGAAATTATAACATTTAACGAAACTGAAATTAGAATTATAAGATTTAACGTAATTAAAATTAGAATTATAGTATTTAACGTTATTGAAATTAGAATTAAAATTATAATATTTAACGTTATTGAAATTAATATTTAATGTTATTAAAATTAAATTTAAAATCATTAATTATAACATTTAATGTAATTGAAATTGAGTTTAAAATTAGAATTGGAATTATAACGTTTAACGTAATTGAAACTAAAATTGAAATTATAATGTTTAACGTAATTAAAATTAAAACTGAAATTAGAATTATAACATTTAACGTACTTAAAACTGAAACTGAAACTATATTATTTTATGTCATTAAAATTAGAATTAGAATTGAAATTATGATGTTTAATATTTAATTTAAATTTAAATTGAAATTAGAAATAAAATTATAATTTTAACGTAACTAAAACTGAAATTGAAATTTGAATTATAATATTTAAAGTAAGTGAAATTAAAATTGGAATATAATATTTTATGTAATTAAAATTAGAATTAGAGTTATAACATTTAACATAATTGAAATTGGAATTGTAACTTTTAACGTAAATGAAATTGAAATTAGATTTAAAATTATTACATTTAATATAAATGAAATCAAAATAGATTTAGAATTATAACATTTAACGTAATTGAAATTGAAATTATAACATTTAATGTAATTGAAATTGTAATTATAACATTTAATTTAATTAAAATTGAAATCAAAATTAGAATTAAAATTATAACTCTTAACGTAGTTAAAATCAAAATTAGAATTTAAATTATAATATTTAATGTAATTAAAATTGAAATTAGATTTGAAATTATAAAATTTTAACATAATTGAAATTAATATTAGAATTGTAACATTTAACATAATTAAAATTTAATTATAATATTCAACGTAACTAAAATTAGAATTGTATCATTTAACGTAATTGAAATTAAATTTAAAATTAAAATGATATCATTTAACATAATTAAAATTAAAATTGAAATTAGATTTGAAATTAAAATTAAAATTATTTAACCTAATTAAAATAAAAATAAAATTGAACTTATAATATTTAACGTAATTAAAATTAAAATTAAAATTAAAATTAAAATTAAAATTAAAATTAAAATTAAAATTAAAATTAAAATTAAAATTAAAATTAAAATTAAAATTAAAATTAAAATTAAAATTAAAATTAAAATTAAAATTAAAATTAAAATTAAAAAATTTAATGTAATTAAAATTAAAATTAAAATCAGAAGTATTAGATTTAATATTATTAAAATTAAAATTATAACATACAATGTAATATATTATTTTTAAAATTTTAATATCATAAATGGGTGTTTTGTTAATGATTTAATTTTAAAAAATTTATTTTATATTTAATTAAACATTTAGGGGAGATTTTGATATTTTTTAATTAACCTGTTGTACAGATTTATATCATCAAATATCAATTATTGGATTAATTAAATGATTGAGACAGTTGATTATATGGCGCAATCAATTGTACTGATGGGACTCTCTTTTTATTTATTTATTTTGTTCTCTTTTTATTTAAAGGATTCAAGTTGATGAAGTAAATAAATATTATCATTTTTCATCATGATTCCAAATGGGCAAATCCCACAATCTTAATGACCATGTAAAAATTATCATATTTTAAATTAATAATAAAAGTAAATTATTATTCATTAAAATAAATACCTAAATAAAATGATTTTATTATCCTTATTAAGTTAACATTCACAATAAATTTTTAATAATTAAATATTTCTGCATATTTTCAAAAAATTGAGTAATAATATCAATTTTTAAATATTGATAAAATTAACCAATACTTCAACAGTATTTACGATAATGATAACAGCAACTCACCTGTGCATTTTTTCTACCCTTTTCTTTTAAGAAAAAAAAAATCATGATATACGTCACTCTTTAAAGAAAAAAGATATCAAAATCTTCAAAGTTAGAGTTAAGGATACTTATATTTTCTATTTCATTTAAAATATACATTTTTATTAAAAAAATTGTTAAATTGGATCTTAGCAAGAGTGAAATAGTTATTTTTTTTATATTAAGAGGATACATAGTATAATAATATTAATTTATTATATATATTTAATTAAAAATATATAAAATATTTTTAAAAAATAAAAAGTAAAAAATAGTAAAACATCATGGTAATGCCGTCCTATTACCAATTCTAGCCGGTAATAATAACAGTGGCGGATCGAGTCTATCTTAACATCTTTAGACTTTAAATCTTGTAATTTACGTGATATATGATCAATTTTTTTTTTTTTTAAAAGGAATAGCGGAAGAGAACAAAACGAGGAATCAACATTGATCGCCCATTGTGGAGACTCACCCCACCGTAGACAAATCTTCAATCGATGATCATACGAAGGTGGTGACATATTATTTAGGGATAAAGATAAATTTATCTCATTATTTTAAGTATAAATATAATTTTATCTCAATTAAAAATAAAATATATATTTTTATACTAATTTATTAATTTTTATCGTTAATTTTAATTATAAAAAAATAAAAAAATAATTTAACCACATAATAAGATTAAACTTTAGATACATGGCACAATTTTATTTATACATAGTATTTAAACATATGTCATAATATAATTAGTTAAAATAACACGTGTCATTATATAATTAGTTATATTTTTAAAAAATATTTTTAAAAATAAATTAATAAAATAATAGATAATTAAAAAAGTATTTGCAATTGTCATTGGAGACTGCTCAAAAATGGCGATTGGCTGGCCGCCCTTTTTCGGCAAGTCTTCGATGACAAAAAAATTATCTTTTATATTATTGGACTCTATTTTTTCATCTACACAATGATATAATTACTTTTAGTAGAAAAGAGACCAAAAAATAGTCAAATGTGTTGGTGAGAAGCGATGGTTAGCTATCGATCTATGCATAAGTGGGGGCGATGCAAGTCACCATCCCTCGTTTGACGGGGGGGGTTGATGGCTGCTGCCCTTCACCACCGCATTTGCCTTTTTTTTTTTGTGTGTAAAAATGACCTCATTATTGTGTAGATTAAGAAAAATAGAATTCAATGATGTAAATTTTGATTATTTTTATTGTGACAGTCGGCAACCGTTTTCTAGCACTACTTCGACGACAATGGTAGGTTTGTATTTAATTATTTATTATTTTATTTTATTTATTTTAAAAAATATTTATTGTAAATATAAATCAATTGCATGGATGATATGTGTAATTTATAATTAATCAGTGTTCAACATGTATTATTTTATTAAAAATATTTATTAAGAAATATAAAATTATTATTTTTTAAATTATATTAAATTAAATAAACAGATAGGATTGAACCATATATTTATTGATAGTGAACGAGTGAAATTGTATTACGTGTTTAAAGTTAAACGATAAACAACGAAAATAAATTAATAATTATATGCTAAAATTATTATTTTTATTTAAATTAATGACAAAAATTAATAAATTAAAGTAAAATTAAATATTTTATCTTAATTGAGATAAAATTATATTTACACCTTAAACATTAAAGTAAATTTGATCTTATTCCTCTTACTTATTTGACGGCTGCGGTATATTAGCTATCATGTTCATCTTCCTATTATATCATTGAGAGATTTGAAGTCTAATGGTGTTAAGGTTGACTTGATCCACGACTGAAATAAGTGCCGATGACAATTATTGTTACAGTGCCAAACTGTTTTTTTTATTTATTAATTTTATGTATTTTAAATTTTTTTAATTAAAATATAAAAATAAACTAGTAACAGTATGTCATCTGTCGTTTTTCTTTATTTTATTACATTTATTTAATTACTTTATAATTTAATTGAAATATAAAATAAGCTAATTACATAATGTTATATGCCTTTTTATGAATAAAATATAATTTTTTTTCTTAATATATAATAATGTAGCAAACTAAAATAAGTAGTTTATAGTGCCATAATGTGACTAAGATGTGAACAATATTAAATTCAAAGTCAACTACAATTTAAAGGGTGTTATAATAATTATATCAGAAACCATCAAATTTAATAGAAATTTGTAATGGAGGAGGGTGTTTTAAGTTTCAAAATAAGGGGTATAAGTATCTTTTAGGTCAAATTTTGGGGTCTATTTTTTTTAAAAAAAATTTATTCACTCTCCATCCTATACTTCCCATCCCTCTCTATCAAACACAATTTAAATAATTTCCTTCTCTAAAGTTGTTGCAAGAGAAAATCCATCCCTTAACCTCTTATTAATTATAAAAATCTAAATCAATTAAATTATTTTTTTTGAGAATGTATATGTTAGACATAATCATAATTAAAATTTATACTTGTATGAATATAACTTAAATTTTATTATGTCAAATTATTAGGATAAATGTTAAGAAAAATATACCTGAGAAATCTATAGTGATTTAAATAAAAAGATCAATAGTTTTGAATAAGAACAAAGATTGTAACGACTTTTCACAATCAAATCCATGTAATGCTTAATATAATTCTCTCTTTGTGATGAAAAAGCGGATGTCACTTGTTAGACATAATTATAATTATGATTAATACTCATATGAATATAACTCAAGAAATATAATGTCAAATTATCAAGATAGATGTTGAAAAAAATATACCTAAAAAATTCATAAAAATTAGAACACGAAGATCAGTAACTTTGAGTGAGAACCAAGAGTATAGCATCATTCTACAATAAATCTATATAGTACTAAGTGGGATTCTCTCTATGTGATAGAAAATAAAAGAAAATCTTTATATTTAATGATTTGATTTGGGAATTATAATTAAAAAAAAATCTTTATATAGTATGTTAAATTTGTTGGAGCTGGTGCTCACGTGCCATTCCAATATTGTATGAATATTAATTGTTAATATTTATACAATAAACATTTCGAATAAAGATTGTTAATATCATATTAATATGGTATAATGCTTGTAACATTAGAGACATTGTTTGATCTGAAAGAGTTCAGATTTGGTCTAAAGGAGTTTAGATCAGAACTAATAGTTAGCAAAGCTGAGAGTTATAAATGCTAAAAGTTAGCACTGTTAAGAGTTAGCAGGTTATAAGAGTCAGCGAGGTCTAAAGAGTTAGAACCTTGTCTATAATGGGACAAAGACCTGAGAGTATACTTGTAATGATATAGTTGCAAAGAGTTGCAATAGGTGTTAAGAAATATCATTATGTAAGTATGTCTCAAAGATAATGTTCCTGATCTATAATCACTAATGCGGGTCTATCGGTGATTCACTTTACATAGATTAGTATATGTCTATATCTGACTGGTTCAGATGGTTGTTCTTAGCTGACCATGAGCTTAGAGCTTGTATAGGCATGCGGGTATCCAGTCAGGACTGGATACTGAACAGACTTATGAGGACCCCAATAGATATCCTATGACACCGTCAAAGGAAGGTCCTCTCGAGTTGAGTAGTATTCGTGGTCCTTTGACCTGAGCGCCACGGTGGTCTTGTGAGTGATCCATCATGCTTTGGTTCCACATATGTAAGAGACCTTTCATGGTCTGACCGCTATGTGTCGCTGGGTATGGTCCGATGCTCATGGAGTCCGGTGTGCGTAGATACGGGATCCGTCAGCTTACGTAGGTAAGTTGTATATCCGATGCTCCGAGATTGTATTTCATAAAGTCTTGTGGCCACAAGCATAAACCCGGGAAAAGAGTTTCCCATAGGGTTAAACAATATAGCAAAAGTGTTTGCGTATATTGTTTATCGAGATACGAATCTGGAGATAAGATTATGGATGAGCAAATAGGGATTTGACGGTGCTGATCTATATCCCTGCACATCCAGGATATAAATGATGGAAGGATTATACGTATACGTTATGACCTCAACTTGTATGGTCTGACACGCTGATTTGTAATATTCGTAACGTGTGCGTGGGGCATCGATTACGGATTAATGGAATAGTTCCATTTGACAAATCGGGTGTGGACCTAGAGAGTCCCAATATGAAATGTACTCTTTGAGCACTTGGGCAGTGTACCGTATTGAATTGTTCAATACAGTATAATTCAGCAATTACTAAGGTTACGTTAACTAAAGTATGTGGTTAAATTGGTGGGACCCACTTTAGGTTAACTTGGTAACCGAGTAAGGATATAATAGTAATTTCACTTTATGATTATTTAATTGTTAAATAAATGATTTAATTAACTATGATTAAAGGTTAATCATATAGTTAATTAAGTTAACCTTACTTAAAGGTTAAGTAAAGGTTAACCTAACCATGGTTAAGTTAGTTAACTATGATTAAATTAATTAAATATTTATTAACTTAAAGGTTAAGTTAAAGTAATCTAACTATGGTTAAATGTTAACTAAAGTTAAGGTAAGACAAATGAAATGCAAATGAAATTCAAATTAGTTTGGAATTTATGCATTAGTATATAAAGTGAAATGAAATTGAAAATCAAAATTTTTTTTTTGAAATTGGTTTTAGTTTTTAGGTTTTGCATTTTGGGAGCCAATTCAATTTGAGAAATTGAAATTGTTTGTTTTGTGTGTTTAAGTGTTAGAACAACAAAACAAACTAGATAAATGGTTACTAAATGTAATAACTAAAATCAAGATTTGTTTTATTTATTCAAGAGTTGAATAAAAGGAAAAACAAATTTAATTAAGTTAAATTGTTTAACTTTGAAAATGTTTAAGAGTTAAACACATATGCTGGATTAAGATGCTGCCATTCTAGACAATCAAACCCACCCTTGTTGATTGCTAGAATTGATCAAAGATTCACTTCATGGTGGACTTCAAAGAAAATTAATCCAAAGGCTTCATTGGTGATATTTTTCAATTTCGAATTTCAATTTAATCAAATGTTATTTTCTGTGTTCATTATATTTAATCTTCCGCTGTGCACATGTATGTATGAGATATGTATATTGTTTGTATGATGAACACAACCCACATGCAAGCACCCTAAGTTTTATTTTTAATTGTAAGACAACCCATATAACCCAACAAAATTATAATCTTATTAATTATAATTTAATTAATATTAATTTTTTACACATGACAAGTCTATATCGTATTAGATATCTCTGCTTAATAAGAAATAGCTTAAATAGATTATTTAAATTGACTGTTATTTAAGATAGATATATAATTATAATTAATATATAAGCCCACATAAAAAAAATAATAAAATCTAACAATATATATCTAAATAATAATAATAATAATTTTTAAATTTATTGTTTCACAATATAAATTTTAACTTCGGTTGAATACACTTGTTATTTAGTTAAGAGACGGACTTGCAATACACCTCCCTCTCTTAACTTTATGAAAGAATTTATTATGATTAAACTAGTGCTAAAAAAAAAAAACTGGGTTCGAGTCTCCAAATTAATAGCCTAAACCTTCGAATTTCGTTTATTAAAATAAGATTTATTGAGTAGTCTTTCTCAAATATTTTTGACTATAAAATAAAACTACATTAAATCATCAAATATAAATTATTGAGATTTGTTAGAGTTGGGATGAACATTTAATAAATCATTCTTAGCACAATTATAATTATGTGACTAAGAACTTGAGAGATTGTTCTATTTTAAATTTTTGTTGTGTGTGTATATATTGGAGAGCTATTGTTATGATATTTTTAACACAGTGGAATAAAAAAAAATTTTAATTTTTGTTTTCATTCGATAAAAATACTTTTTATTTAAGGATCTTATGAATATATGAAATTGATGTTAAAATTAAAAAAATTAACAGGAACAAAAATATACCTAAATTCACGCTAGATTTTTTTTTTTACTAAAGGATTTCAAATTAAATTTCTTATTCTACAGTGAGAGGAAGAGTGTGCTTCATATTTTTCTTCTCTTAAATAAATCGTATCTTGTGTTTTTCTACGTATTTTTATGTAAGTCTTCTCTTTAGACTAATTTTCTCATTTTAAAATAACAATTTAATTAATAATATTTATTAATTAAATTATTATCTATTAAAAATAGATCTAATTAATGTAAGCCACATAAAGTCCTACTTTTTGTAGTCAACATATAATATTCAACAATTGAACATTAATAGACTTTCAAAATTAATGGACTTTTAGTCTTTTATAAAATAAAAAATACTTAATTAAAATAAAATCTTTTTGATTATTTCAAAAATTATCCTTAAGATTTTATTTATTTAATTTCTTAAATTAAATATTTAATTATACTTGAATAAGATATATTATCTATATTAATTAATTAACATTATCTAAATATAAAATATACGTATTTGAAAAATATTTTTTTTTGACACAAACTATTTGTGTAATAACACATTCTTTTTTTAATTGTTCACTATAAGAGGTAGTATTAGGGACCATGGATCTACAATTTCAAGCTTTAATAAATTTTGAATAATTAATTAAACTCTTTAATTAATAATTTAATTTATTAATTCCAGTGTTATTCTACTAAAAACTTGAAATTGCACTTTTAAAATTATAGATATAATTTACTTAAAAAACTTAGAGCAGTTCATTGATTTATTCACTACATGTAATTCAACATTCCATATATGGTTTATAATTAGAGCTAGGTTAATTACTATTTTACCCATTTAATTATTTCTTTATCTTTAAGTACCATTAATTCATCGGTGAGTAGGTAATTTGTAATATTATTACAAATTAAATGCTCTAACCGTTCAGTTCTAGAATTAATCCTTAAGAGAACCTTATTTCTAACTTCCATTAGAAATGAATGAATTCCATATCTATAAATCGCATTCCCAACCGTCTATCTCACTATGCTACCAAAATACAAGTTTTTAGCCTATTATTTAGACAAACCGTAACGAGTATTTCAAATGACATAATGACACAAACAGGAGTTTATGATCACTTATGATTAAGGTTAATTTGTATATGATTATCAGTTGACGTTATTTGAATTCTAAATTAACAATGGTATTTTACATAAGAATTCAAACTATATCTGGTCTAGTCCTATATAATCATATTATATATAGTGCCTCAATCACAATGTTACTATATTAGTGATCCGGATAAAATCACTACATTTTAAATATCAGTGGACTGTACTAGTAATATTTAATAAAGATCACAAACTTTAATTAATTTATTACAGACTTTTCTGTTTATTATCTATAACTTTAATAATTTTGTATATAACAATTATATACTAAAGTTATGGTTACATAAATAAATAAGAGATTTTCTGATATTTATGTCATAAAATTATGAACACTTATCAAGTATAAAATTGTAACTTTATTAATTTCATAATAATAGTACAAGTACTTTTAGGGCACTATCCCTAACAATCTCCTACTTATTCTAAAGCAGGTAAGACATGTCTCTTAAACCCATGCCCTTCATATGACTCTCAAATGACCTAGTCGGTAATGTCTTGGAACAACTTCCATATTAGTGAAGAACTTCTTAAGCCATACTGTTTCTTTAGCTGTTTCGCAAGTTGTTATGTATTCAGTCTCAATGGTTGAATTTGCAGTACTGGATTGTTTTACACTTTATCAATATACGATGCCTGAGACAGTGGCAATAGTCTGTTCTTGTAATCCCGAATAATTTGGATCCCAAAGACATAACTTACCTCTCCCAAATTCTTTATTTGGAAGTTGTCGGCCAACCACTTCTTTATATTGGATAATATTTCTACATTACTCCCAATGAGTAGAATGTCATCCACATAAAGTACCAGAAAAACCACCTTTTTGTTTTTGATGTACTTGTATGAACAAAGTTAATCAACATTTTGCTCGAAACCATAAGATTTAATTGTTTCATCAAATCTTAAGTTCCAAGACCTTAAAGCTTGCTTAAGTCTATAAATGGACTTGAGCAATTTGCAAACTTTCTGCTATAAACCCCTCTGGTTGCATCATGTAGATGCTCTCTTCAAGATAGCCATTCAAAAAGTTGTCTTGATGTCAATTTGTCATATCTCATAATCGAGATATGCTGCAATGGACAAGAGAATACGAATGGATTTGAGCATGGCTATTGGCGAGAAAATTTTCTCATAGTCGACTCATTCTTTCTCGGTATAACCCTTTACCACTAGTCTTGCTTTGAAACTCTCTACTTTTCCATCCACGCCTTTTTTCTTCTTAAAGATCCATTTGCATCCAATAGGCCTGACATCTTCAGGTGGATCTACAAGTTCTTAAACTGAATTGGAGTATATAAACTCTATTTCTTGGTTCATGGCTGCTTGCCATTTTCTTTTATCAGAGTCTTCCATTACATATTTATATGTCAATAGATGGTCTTGGATTATGTCAGATATAACTACTTGTGCCTCTCCCTCCTCTTTATAACGAGAATATAGTCTCATTATTCTCCCACTACGTTGAGGTTCCAAGGTGTTTTGATCGAAATTGGTGGTTACCCGACTTTGTCGTTTACTAACTATCGGCGTTAAAGGTCTGATCTGATCAGAAAGTATTTTCTCTAGTACAATCTTACTGCAATGTTTGTAGTTTAATATATAATCATTCTCAAGAAAAGTGGCTTTTGTCGATACAATCACTTTCTTTTCTTGAGGACTATAAAATAAACCTCCTCTTATGCCTTTAGGGTAACCTATAAATAAATAAAATTTTGCTCGCAGTTATAACTTTTCAGTCTTTTCTTTCAGCACATGTGCCAGACACCCCATATGTGAAAATGGCATAAACTAGGTTTAATACCATTCCACATCTCTAAGGGTGTACTTTGAATAGATTTGAAAGGTATTACATTTAAAATGTAGACCGTGGTCTATAGTGCATAACCCCAAAATGAGGGTGACAGTAAAGAGTAGTTCATCATAGACCTAACTATATCTAGCAAGGTTCTGTTTCTCCTTTCTGCAACACTATTTTGTTGTGGTGTTCCAAGTGCTATGAGTTGGGATAAAATTTCATGCTCCAATAGGTGATCCTTGAACTTTGTGTCAAGGTATTCACTACCTCGATCGGATCGAAGGGTCTTAAATGTTTTATCTAATTACTTTTTAGCTTCTGCTAAGAATTCTTTGAACTTTCTAAAAGTCTCAGATTTTCTTTGCATTAGGTAAACATAATCATATCTTGAATAATCATCAATAAATATGATGAAATATTCATAATCGCCTCTTACTTGTACATTCAATGGACTGCAAACGTCAACATGTACAAGCTGAAGTGGTTTTTTTTTGCTCTTTCACCCTTAGCTGAGAAATGTCTTTTAGTCATTTTACCCTCTAGACAAGATTCATAAACAGAAAGAGTGCCAACATTTATCTCTCTTAAAGGATCATCTTTTACTATCTTGTTGATCTTATCTAAATTAATATGACTTAACCTAAGACGCCAAAGATACATGTCATCATTTGGAGAAATTTTTTTGCTTTTTTGTAGATTTAGGATGTTCTACTTTAAATGGTTTGGAATTAGCAGTGAGAGCTTACCGGGCCTTAAAATATAAAGCCTATTTTCTAATTTTACATAACAAATATCTAAACAATTTCTACCAATAATAATCCCATTATTATAAAAAGAAATATTAAAAAATTATTCATGCAACTTAGAAACAGAAATTAAATTTCTTTTGAATCCAAGAATAAAATAAACACGATTCAAAATCAAAAAATTGTTCCCAAATTTCAATCGACCCACTCCCACTGCTAAAGTTGAAATAACTCTTCTATTACCAACCCACATAGTAAATTTTCCATCAATGAGTTCTTTTGAAGAACTAAGCATCTGTAAGGAAGATCAAACACGGTTAGTGGCTCTTAAATCAATTATTCAATGAGATAATTTATCATTCACTAAATATGCTTCTAAAACTAGTAAATCACATTTACTTTTGTTCTTATTTTCTTTCTGCCCAGGGAGGTACTTTTCATCTATAATGGTTTCATGGATCTCTACTTGATACATAAGGTTGATCATGTTCAAAACATGTTCACGCATCGAAACTCATTTCTTCATTTTAGCGTTCATGTAGCTACTAATAGCTTCATGGCGGCTTTGTTTCGACTGCTGACCAAACATCGCTTGGAGAGAATCTCATATCTTATATGTGTGAGTGATTTTAAACCTAGAGTGCATGCATGTGAGTTTGTGTCTATTATTCAAATATAGCATATGTATCTCATACATACATGCACAACGGATGAGTGGAATACAAATTTCATAATGATAAACACAAGTAAACATTACATGTTATCTAATAAATGTAAAATACTTTAAGATTGAGAAATAATACCTTGTCAAGCCTTTAGTATACTGTCGACCCGAAGTACCCGCCTTAAAGCAACCCATTCACAATTCTAGTTCCTCAACACGGTGGGATTGAGGAAGCTAGAATAACAGCTTTTTCAGCAAATGATTCAACTCTTGAATCATTGTTTCTACTTTGTAATATGAGTGACCAAAAAGAGAAGAAAAAATAGAAGAGGTATTTTTTTTCCTCTCAACATTTGAGAGAATTTTGAGAGAATTTTGAATTTCTAACACTTAACCTTTCAAAATTCTCTCTATCATTCACTTAATCCCTTGCACGAATTTTTGATGATTAATTGAGCAACTAATTGATCTTTCATTTGTTTATTATTTTCTTTCATTTTCTCATCTAATGGCAACCATTATGTTTGCCATTAGTGTTTTGTTTATTATTATCTTACAATAAACCAAATTAAAACAAAACAAAATAGAATATTATTTAAATGAACTTAGCCTTAATCTAGGCCAAATGAAAAAAAACTTTCTCATCATTAAGAAACATCTTAAGGCCAACCATTAACAAATGCCACCTATTTATACTTATCTTATCATTTAATAAATATTAAACAAATGATTTAATCATATTAAATCATAGTAAAAATATATGCCAATTTAAATAAAAAATTAATTTCTTGATTTCAATTTAAATAATAATATCATATATTATTATTATTTTATTCAATAAACATTTTAATAAATAAAATAATGATATTATTTGTCCAACAAATAAGTCATTTTGGTAATTTTCAAATTAAACAATAATTAGCGCACATGTGCCATGTGTCAACATCTCATTGGTCAACAACTAATTATTAACTAATTCATGTACTTAACTCTTAAATCTTGACACGTGCACTACTGGAAGGAAACTGAAGTAAATGTCCGGTCTGCTGGAATTTTCTGGATCGAACTATGCAATCCGTTATGCTGCCCTAGTGCACAACGAGTATACTTTATATTGCAGGACTCTTTAGGTCCACTCCCGATTTGTCAAACAGAACTACTCTATGAGTCTGAGATCGATTCCCCATACACATGTCATAGATATTACAAATCAGTGTAGTAAACCATACAAGTTGAGGTTATAGCGTATACGTATAATCCTTCCGCCAATCATATCCTGGAAGAGCAGGGATATAGATCACTACCATTAAATCACTATGTACTCATCCGTGAACTTATCTCCAAACACGTATCTTAATAAACAATATATGTAAACACTTTTGCAATATTGTTTAACCCTGTCAGAAACTCTTTTCCTGAGCTTGTTGCTTATGGCCATAAGACTTTCTAAGATACAGATTTTGAGCATCTGGATATATATAACTCATCCATATGAGCTGACAGATTCCATATCTATACACACCAGACTCTATAAATATCAGACTATACCCAGTAACACCCAGTGGTCACACCGTGAAAGTTCTGTGACATGCGTGGAACTAAAGTATGATAGATCACTTACAAGCCCACCGTGGTACTCAGATCAAAGGACTACATATACTACTCAACTTGAGATGACCTTCCATTGACAGCTTCATGTGATGTCTATTAGAGTCCACATTGAGTCTGTTCAGTATTCAGTTTTCACTGAACACTTGTATGCTATACGAACTTCCAGTAAGCCTATGATCAGCTAAGAACAACCATCTAGACCATCTAGGTATAATATATACTTGTCTATGTAAAAGGATTCCACCGTCAGACCTGCATCGGTGAATTAAGACCAGAAACATATAATTTGAGAATAGACTTGCATAATAACATTTCTTAGCACCTATTGTAACTCTTGCAACTATACCATTACTAATGTATTCTCAGGTTTTTGTACCGTTACAGATAAGATTCTAACTTTTAAACTTCACTGATTAATATAACATGCTAGCTATTTAACATTTATAATTTTTAGTGATGCTAACTCTTGGCATTGATCTAAACTTCTTTAGACCAAATCTGAACTCTTTCAAATTATATAATGTCTGTAGCGTTACAAGCTTTGAACCATTTAATAATAGTAATTAGTGATTTAACGAATAATGAACTGTATAAATATTACAAAATAAAATATTCATACAACAATGGGATGACACGTGAGCACAAATCTCAACAATATGCAATCTCCAAGATCATGCTTTGTTCTAAGCACATCGCTCATACTGGTAAGCATATAGCAGCGGGCTTTATTATTGGCCTATATCCATTTCTCATACTGCTCCCGTACATTACAAGGAGCATTGACTGCATGTTCTGGAGGACACTCCTCTATAAGGACGAGCTTTTGGTCCTTATAGATCAACACAATATTCATATTGCTTTTTCATTTTACAAAGTTATCACCGGTCAATTTTTTATTTACTAAGAGGGCTATGATAGGGTTTATGCCAGATATGATGCTGAAATAAATAAAGTAATTTTAAGAATACTTAAATAAATATCATAGTATTTTTCAAAATAGTAAACATGATGCATAAGTGCATTTATTTAAACACATAAATTAATACTAATCCATGATAGTTCAATTTAACAATTAATGTGCCACCATATGGTAAGTCACATTAAATTAAAATTAAAATTGAGACTATCTTAAATTAATAGGAAAAGTTTAAAATATCTTATATTTTTATTTACCTATTAAGTACCGATTATTTCGGTCAAGATATAATTAACCGCTTAATTATATTTTTGTAAGTGTAACCCATTATTTTGGATTAAGATGACTTTAACTCAAAAATTGCCGCCGTAGGGTTGGTCAATTATAAAATACATCACTTAATCTTAGGAAGTCAACCTTATTATTGAAATAGACGAACACCCTCCATAGAGAGGACAAAATCAAAGTGTCGCGAGGCACTACTTATATCTCATGATGTTGTACTAATAATGGAGATTGGTGGGTTCATTGTTATGTACCATCTCCCACTCACTATTTTTAACTGTGTTTTTATAATTTATAAAACATCTTATATTTTATAACTTCAGCAAATTATTATATCTCATATAACAAATTTTTAGGTATAATTAATTAATCATAATAAAGTCCAATCTTATTGGACTTAGGTTCATTAGTCTAACTATTCCTTTTAAATAGGCCTAACATTTTAGGTGAACCTAGTTTTTCAATTATTAGATTAATTAATTTTTTATAAATAATAAAATTAATAATTTCATTAATATTTTTCTAAGTAATCAAATTATTTAATATAGGTTACTTAGAATAATGAAAAATTACCAAATTTAATTATTAAATCTTACCTCACATTATTTGATTAATTATGCAAGTTCAAAACATACTAATTAATTAATTCACTAATTTAATCTTTTTAATAATAATATGCCATAGTAAAAAAAATTAAATTCTAATTATGGCATGTATGCATGTCATATTATAATACTATGAGTGGGTACAAATGCATGGCATGTGATTATATATGGTCATGTTATAATTCATCACATAAATAAATAACATAAATTAATATTTTAATTTAACTTTGGTTGGGTCTTCTAAGATTTTTAATTACAACTTATAAAATAAAAATAATTAAATTACATAAAAGATACATGTATGCAGGCTCAGTTTCACGTGGTCTTCTCAAGTCCATAATGAGCCCAATTTATTTTCTTTGTAATTTTATATATATAGGCTTAAGAACTTTTCTTAAGTCCATTATATATTTTGTAAGGTAATCCAACTCTTAGACATTTTTTTAATAACAATTAATTCATTTAAAGCCCAAACATCAAAAGAATTAAAATTTATTTTTATTTGGGCTTCTAAGTCTAAAAAGAACGTTTTGTTACAACAACAATCATATTTAAGATAACATAATAGCTGCTGCGTATGGGGACAACTGCCACTAATAATAGCTTGGACCATACATGACCGCGCATGACACTTCCATGCACTACAAAATTTGCTAGGGAGCAATTCAGCAAAGCAATAGAATTAAATTGCCAGATGCAAATTAATTGCATGTTATGTTACGCCTCAGACTAAGTGGTCATAACTTTGCAAGGTGGCAGTGGGTACTTTATCCACTGCCTCTTCGTCTTCTTAACCTCTTTTTTTTTGTCTTTCATTTCTTCCATTTCTTTTATTTCCATTTTCTACTTCTTTTCTTCTATATGAGTATATTTCAAATTCTTCTTTTTCCAGTGTTCAGAGAAACAACAAAAATAAAATAAAATAAATATATATATTCATATAATACAAAAAATCCTATACCTCTCTATGAGTTTACACAATTTTGATCTAATTAAATATACAAATAATTAAAATTAATCTTAGAAGACCATATAATTAACGACCAAATGATTCATACATAAAACAATCATTTATCACATAAATATTATAAAATGCAAGTACCCACTCAAATACACATATTAGTAAATCATGATTTAAATAAAATAAATTATAACACCAAAATATATATTCAAGAAACCATTACTCTAATACTGGTTGTTGAAGAGTTATTGTTATGACATTTATAACGCAACAGAATAGAAAATAAAAATTCTTTAATCTTTGTTTTCATAAGATAAAAATACTTTTTATCTAAGGATATTATGAATATATGAATTTGATGTTAAAATAAATAAAAATTAATAGGAACAAAAATATACTTGAATCTACGCTAGGTTTTCTTCTACCAAAGGATTTTAAATTAAACCTCTTGTTCTACAGTGAGAGGAAGAGTGGGTTTCCTATTTTTCTTCTTTTAAAAAAAATGTATCCTGTGTTTTTTTTACGTATTTTTATGTAAGTCTCTTCTTTAGACTAATTTTTTTATTTTAAAATAATAATTTAATTAATAACATTTATTAATTAAATTATTATTAATTAAAAAGAGATCAAATTAATGTAATCCACATAGAATCCTACTTTTTGTGGTTAATGTATAATACCCAATAATTGAGCATTATTAGCTTCCAAAATTAATGGACTTTTAGTCTTTTATAAACGGAAAACACTTAATTAAATATTTCAATATAATGATGTGTCAAGTAATTATTGGGTGATAAAATAGTATAAATTTTAAAATTATTCATTACACCGTTTTACTATAATTATTTGATGCTATAGGGTCATGTATAAATTTTATTATCCTCTTCCAAAATTATGTCTTTTAAGTTTAATAAGTATTCTTTTTTTTTTCTTCATCTTGAATTTTGTTTATTATTTCTAAGAAAATTATTTTTTAAGCATTAGTTATTACATTAATGTCTTTGAAAGAACATGAACAATTGCTTATACAATTATTAGAACTAGATGAGTTTTCTGATAAGTCACTTAGACTATCTTCTTGAATATTAAATAGTATTTCTTTGGATTCTGAATTGGTCATTTATGTATTAGATGAATTTATTTCATTGCAACAGTTTATTAATGATTCTTTTATGTCTTGATCTAAAGACAACTCATTTATTTATTTTGATCAATTTGTAATTATTATTGTAATGACACTTTTTTCCACACTTGTAGTAGGTGGGTTTTCTTTTATTATTACCTTTTGTTCTTTTTTTTTTTTAATAATTATTATTATTGTATTTTTTTGACTTTTGGAAAGGCTATTTTTTAGTATGGTTTTGTCTTATAATTTTTTGAATATATTTTGTTTTTATTATTTTGTCTTCTTCCCTTTGATAGGGCTACTATCTTTTCATACCTATATTGGGTACAGAATAATCCTAACTCTCGTCTAGATTGATTAAATTCTAATTTTAATTTTGATTCAAGTTTGAGATCATTACGAAGTAATTATTGGGTGGTAAAATGATATAAATTCTAAAATTATTTATTACACTATTTTACTGCTTAATAATTACTTTGACAGATCATTATTTAGAATATAATTTAGATACAACTTAAGATGTATAGTTTTATTCTATAGGGAAAATTTTATAAATAACCCTCTTAATTTTTTATTATTCTTTTTTTTAACTATATTTAAATTGATTATACTTTATTAACCAAATTTTTTATTTTTGGACACATTTGCCATAATATCAAAAACATAAACTTCCTCTCTTTTCTTTCTACTGAACCAAGAATCATATTGATAAACTAAGAATCATATTTATGACCGAATATTTTTGAAGTTGTTATTGCAAAAATCGAGTGTTGCTGAGTATATTTATCACTTCAAATCAAAGAAATAGCTAAATCTTGTAAGTTTTTTAAACTTTTTTAGAAAATTTAATTTTAGTTAGAAATTAGATAAAACTTACATTTAAAGTTAAAAATAGGTGTTATTGATGAATTAAATGTGAAAAATGAGTTAGAATGGTGTAAAAGACGTTGAAATCCGGCCAAAAATATAATTTTTAGTGTGTTTGGCGAAAACTAGGCGACGGCTGGTGCGGTAGCCATTAATTTAGGCATCTCGGAGCCATCTTGGGCCCGAGATGCGCGTAATTGTGCATAATTTTTATTTTTTTATTTTTAAATAATTATTTTAATTTATTTTTAAATAATTTTGCTAATTGTCTTTTTTTTTTCTAGGTCCTATGGAGTATGATGCAATTGTTATTTGCTTTGGAGGAAAGTGAGAGAGTTCTAGTAATGGAGAAGAAAGTTGTGTTGATTATAGTAATTTTAGAATTTCAGTTCCGAAAGAGATTATTTTTAAAGATCTTTTAAATGCAGTATGATATACCTTGGGAATCGACAATGTGAACTGTAAGGTGACTTTGAAAATCAAAATTAATACAACGAGGTATAAGTTAAAACCTATTAAGATTAGAAATGACAATGATGTTCGATTTTTTTTAGCGCCAATAGAAGATCGTACTGTCATTTATGTGTAACAGTGGATTCTAGAGTTCCCGTTTATGAAGATGATGTACGGCTCCTCAATCAAAACCCATCATTAATTCATACTCATTTTATGTCAGCTAGCAGTAGCAATCAAGTGAGCTATACATCTCCATCAATTCGAGCAGTGGTTCCTGTTGGAGCTGGTGCTCACGTGCCATTCCAATATTGTATGAATATTAATTGTTAATATTTATACAATAAACATTTCGAATAAAGATTGTTAATATCATATTAATATGGTAGAATGCTTGTAACATTATAGACATTGTTTGATCTGAAAGAGTTCGGATCTGATCTAAAGGAGTTTAGATCAGAACTAATAGTTAGCAAAGCTGAGAGTTATAAATGCTAAAAGTTAGCACTGTTAAGAGTTAGCAGGTTATAAGAGTCAGCGAGATCTAAAGAGTTAGAACCTTGTCTATAATGGGACAAAGACCTGAGAGTATACTTGTAATGATATAGTTGCAAAGAGTTGCAATAAGTGTTAAGAAATATCATTATGTAAGTATGTCTCAAAGATAATGTTCCTGATCTATAATCACCAATGGGGTCTATCGGTGATTCACTTTACATAGATTAGTGTATGTCTATATCTGACTGGTTCAGATGGTTGTTCTTAGCTGACTATGAACTTAGAGCTTGTATAGGCATGCGGGTATCCAGTCAGGACTGGATACTGAACAGACTTATGAGGACCCCAATAGATATCCTATGACACCGTCAAAGGAAGGTCCTCTCGAGTTGAGTAGTATTCGTGGTCCTTTGACCTGAGCGCCACGGTGGTCTTATGAGTGATCCATCATGCTTTGGTTCCACATATGTCAGAGACCTTTCATGGTCTGACCGCTATGTGTCGCTGGGTATGGTCCGATGCTCATGGAGTCCGGTGTGCGTAGATAAGGGATCCGTCAGCTTACGTAGGTAAGTTGTATATCCGATGCTCCGAGATTGTATTTCATAAAGTCTTGTGGCCACAAGCATAAACCCGGGAAAAGAGTTTCCCATAGGGTTAAACAATATAGCAAAAGTGTTTGCGTATATTGTTTATCGAGATACGAATCTGGAGATAAGATTATGGATGAGCAAATAGGGATTTGACGGTGCTGATCTATATCCCTGCACATCCAGGATATAAATGATGGAAGGATTATACGTATACGTTATGACCTCAACTTGTATGGTCTGACACGCTGATTTGTAATATTCGTAACGTGTGCGTGGGGCATCGATTACGGATTAATGAAACAGTTCCATTTGACAAATCGGGTGTGGACCTAGAGAGTCCCAATATGAAATGTACTCTTTGAGCACTTGGGCAGTGTACCGTATTGAATTGTTCAATACAGTATAATTCAGCAATTACTAAGGTTACGTTAACTAAAGTATGTGGTTAAAATGGTGGGACCCACTTTAGGTTAACTTGGTAACCGAGTAAGGATATAATAGTAATTTCACTTTATGATTATTTAATTGTTAAATAATAAGAATAAATATTTATTTATTTAATTGTTAAATAAATGATTTAATTAACTATAATTAAAAGTTAATCATATAGTTAATTAAGTTAACCTTACTTAAAGGTTAAGTAAAGGTTAACCTAACCATGGTTAAGTTAGTTAACTATGGTTAAATTAATTAAATATTTATTAACTTAAAGGTTAAGTTAAAATAATCTAACTAAGGTTAAATGTTAACTAAGGTTAGGTTAAGCCAAATGAAATGCAAATGAAATTCAAATTAGTTTGGAATTAATGCATTTGTATATAAAGTGAAATGAAATTCAAAATTCACAATTTTGAAAAATGTTTTAGATTTTAGGTTTTGCATTTTGGGAGCCAATTCAATTTGAGAAATTGAAATTGTTTATTTTGTGTTTTAAGTGTTAGAACAACAAAACAAATTGAACTAAATGGTTACTAAATGTAATAACTAAAAACAAGATTTGTTTTATTTATTCAAGAGTTGAATAAAAGGAAAAACAAATTTAATTAAGTTAAATGGTTTAACTTTGAAAAATGTTTAAGTGTTAAACACAAATGCTGGATTAAGATGCTGCCATTCTAGACAATCAAACCCACCCTTGTTGATTGCTAGAATTGATCAAAGATTCATTTCATGGTGGACTTCAAAGAAAATTAATCCAAAGGCTTCATTGGTGATATTTCTCAATCTCGAATTTCAGTTTAATCAAATGTTATTTTCAGTGTTCATTGTATTTAATCTTCCGCTGTGCACATGTATGTATGAGATATGTATATTGTTTGTATGATGAACACAACCCACATGCAAGAACCCTAAGTAAATTCACACAACACACCCAACAATTGGTATCAGAGCAATTTGTGTTGTTATGGGTGATTTTTTAGTGTTAGCTAAGTGTTGGCTAAGTTGTAGGACAGGTTCCGGGGCTGTTGGGGTGCATTTTAAGTGTTAAAAATGCAAACCAGTGAAAAATAGCACCTGGAACGCGGGAGCGTTGAGCGTATGACGCCCCAGCGCTGAATTACCGCGGGGGCGCGGATTGTTTGGCGCCCCAGCGCTGGACAAGGGCGAGGGCGCTGGTTTTCTGGCGCCCCAGCGCGGGAAGCACTGCTTCCAGCGCGCCCGCGCTGGTAAGTCGTCGCCGCAGCGCTGAGGCTTGTGAAGCCCTAGCGCGGCAGTGCTGAGGCTTGTGAAGCCCTAGCGCGGCAGCGCTGAGGCTTGTGAAGCCCTAGCGCGGCAGCGCTATAAGACCAGCGCCGCGGCGTTCTTACACTAAAAAAAAAAAAAGAGTAAAATCTTTTTATTTTACGCATGTGGGGGTTTATGAGATGTAATAATAAGGGTTATTAGTTTACATGATAAACCAAGAAAATAATATTTTTATTATTTTATTTATTTTTGTAACCACAATGGGGGCCCCACTGGTGGGGGTTAGTTGTGCTTGTGCAAAAATGAATAATTGATTGAGAATAACCTCTCATGTGATGAGAGCATATAATATGAAAGCCTGTTATTAAAATCTCTCTTAATTAGATTGAAATTTATTATATTATTTGATAATATTTTAAATGGTCCGTCTTGTCAATACGGTGTGAGATGGGTCACTATGGTCTTTCCCAATATTGCTTTAGCGTGAGGGATTTGGTCGGTGTGACTTGGTCTAATGCCGGTAAAACATGAGATGAATCAAATATATGCGAACATATTATCCAATATTGCTTTAGCGTGAGGATAGTGTCAGTAACATATATTTGAGCATTGACGAGTTAATCTGAAATACAGTTACCCAATATTGCTTTAGCGTGAGGGTAATGTGTATTTAGGATCAATAGTAAGAGTTGTATGAGATACAATTGACAAGAGTTGTCTACCTGTTGGATTTATAAAGGCCAATATTGCTTTAGCGTGAGGCTGGAGTAAAACCCCAATGGGATCCACTTCCCGCTGTATAGTTTAAAATATTATACTATCTTATCCCGTTTGAGAGATTAAAGGGATTAAGTAAAGAAGTGGGAGGGCGTTTTTAGATTAGAAAAAGTATAACAGTTATACCCATGATCTAAAACGTAATTTATTAACGATAAAGAAATGTTCTGCTACGCATCTCCTATGTTGTCTTATAGAGATAAGATGATTATCTTATAGAGATAAGATACTTGTCTTATAGAGATAAGATTGTCTTATAGAGATAAGATGAGTACGAGCAATCCGTTACTAATCTTGAACAAATACCAATAACTATAGGGTACTGAATAAAAAATGTAAGACTTGCTTATGAATCTAAAAATAGTTCTAGATTCAGTAATATTTGATATTACTAAACCACATATAGAGAAAAGTCATAATGGAAAGTGTTTCCACGTTATAAGGTTTGAAATAGTAAATATTACTATTCATCACACCTTGACTTAAGAAAGATTGACTCATTAGATATCTGTTTCACCAAACATTAACATTTCATTAGCATTTGATGTTAACTCTGCAAGGGTATGAGATACCGCTTGTTATTATCATATCTGCAAGATGTTGCATGATTTGAGAAATGCTATGATTGCTAAGAAATGAGAAGTTCAGCTTCACGTAGGTAATAGAGATTTCCTGAACGTGGTAGCCGTTAAGACTTCACAGTTACTTCTTATTTCTAGTAACAGCATTAATGTTGTATAATTACTATTTCATCCCAAACATTATTAGGTAAATCATATCACTCCCTGTAGTTGACAGAGAGGGTTATCATAAAAATACGGAAATAGTTCCTTGTGATAATGATAATGATTTACTAACTGAATGTCAGTTAATGAATGGCTGTTATATCTGATATACAACAGGAAATGTTATAAGTGTAGAGGTGAACAGAATATATAGTATTTCAGCAACTTAAATAATAATGAACAGTGGTATATATAAGATTAGGTCATGTAGTCGTAAGACGACTATCCTAGCTGGTTAAGGATGGTCAGATATTTGATCTGACTATAGTACATTGACTAGTTTATGAATTCTAAAGAATATGACCGAATCTTTATGTAGGTGTAAGACGCCAAGCCACTGGTTTATTGGATCTGGTACATATAGATGTATTTAGTCCAATAAATCTTACTGTTATAAATGATTTCCATACTTCATTGTCTTTATAGTGAGTGTCACTATATAGACATGTGTTTCTAGGAAACGCAGGTTAGAATAATTTCGAAGTGTTCAAAATGTTCTGACAATGAAAGTAAAGAAATAAACCCTTATGTATATTGAGTGCTTTCGATTAGATCGAAGTAATTTATACATAATCAGTAAATTCACAAATTATTTAAAGAGAATATGATTCTCTCTCAGCATAGTCCTCAAGATACTCCTCAACATAAAGATGTTTAGGAAATAAGGAATCGGACTATCACAATGTTTCTCCTATACCGTTCAATGAAGACCCTATACACATTACGCTTGTGATGACATTGGAAATGTTGGGGATGTGGAAGGGGACTGCGATGATGTTAGAAATGTTGATAATTTAGAAGGGGATGATTTAGCAGAAGGCAGACGTTGTTATGTTTGAACAAGCTCCCTAAATGTTGAAGCTAGAAAAATAGATTTTTGTGAAGCGAAAAATCCCTTTGTGTTTATATCTCTAATACCACCATCAGACTTGAGCATATCTGATAAGATATCGAGTAGTGGAATTGGCGATGTATTTGTAGGAAAATTATTTAATAGCAAAGACAAACTTCACCAGGTTATTAGTACACTAGCACTTAAAGGTAATTGGAGCTTTAAAGTGCCAAGGTCGGCAAAAGATCGTTTTGAGATAAAATGTGATGATGATAGATGCAAGGAAACATTTCATTATGTATAAAATTGATTCAAGTCACTGTGCCAATTAGATCGATTGCGCGATGAACATTGACAAGCAAAGTCTCAGATTATTGGCAAATTCATAAAAAATAAGTTTGCACTGCAAGTCGACTTTATAAACCAAAGAAAATTCAAGTAAACATACGTGAGGAGTTTGGTGTGGATATAACTTACCCTACTGCTTGGCGGTCTAAGGAGCATGCATTGGTGTTGATACGTGGTACTCCAGAGGGTTCATATAAATTACTTCCTGCATACTGTCATATATTAGAACAACAGAACCCAGGTACAGTCACGCATTTGGAGATTGAAAATTGCAAGCACTTCAAATATTTCTTCATGGCTCTTGGACCATGTATTAAAGGGTTTCAGTCTTCCATCTGGCCAGTTATTGTAGTTGATGGTACATTTTTAAAAATGCATACTTGGGAACAATGTTTGTGGCTGTTTGCAAGGATGGAAACAACCAAAATTTTCCACTTGCATGGGGTATTGCTGACTTTGAAAATGATGCTTCATGGAAGTGGTTTATGGCAAAACTCTGAGGAGTCATTGACGATCTTGAGAACCTTGTATTTATATCTGATCAATATGCTAGTATCGAGAAGGCCATTAGAGAGGTATTTCCTAATGTATATCATGGTGTATGCATCCATCACTTGAAGTGTAATTTGGTAGCACAATATAAGATACCGTCGCAGATAACAAAAGGAGGGGGATATTTCGCTTCCTATTTTGTGGCTGCTAAAGCGTATCACATAGCTGACTTTCAAAGGGAAATTAATAAGATGCAAGCAATGAAACTAGAGGCAATGAGATACTTGGAGGTGGAGGTTGGTTTTTCAAAATGGGCTCAATTAATGGAAGCATTCAGAAGATATGACATCATGACCACCAACATTATAGAAAGCATTAACGCTGTTGCGAAGGAAGCACATGGCATAACGGTGACTGCCTTAATTGAGTAGATTAGAGAGTTAATGCAAATATGGTTTGTTGAAAGACGTGAGGCTGCAAAAAATATGTCAAACTTCTTGACCACTTAGGCCCATGACAAGATTTGAAAGCACAATGTGTATTTCGCTCGCATGACAGTGCATGCAATAGATCAATCTCATTTTGTCGTTAAGGACAAAAAAGAAATAGAATAATAGACATCCTGGTGAAGTCATGTAGTTGTCGAAAGTTTGATCTGTGGCAGCTACCGTGTCCTCATGCACTTGCAGTATGCAGGCAGGTCAGATTCTAGTACCAGACTCTTTGTTAGCGATATTACACGACTGAGTTTTTGTTGCGTGCATACAGTGAACCAGTAATCCGGTTAGTCATCCATTAGATTGAATTGTTCTAGAGGAGTTGAGAGCTGCTGACATTTAGCCTCCTATAGTACGTCGGTAATTAGGAAGACATTGGAATAATCGAATTTTATCGCAAGGTAAGGCTCCCACGAAGAATATATGCAGCCGCTGTAGGCAACATGGACATAATCGACAAACTTGTCGAAACCCAATTCCATTACATGGTAGTTAATGTGTTCTTTATGAGTTAAATTTGTATTTTTAAGTTATGTAGTTATGGGCCTTATTTGACTAGTTAATTTGTACTTTATTACAATTGTGTTTAATTGATACATTTGTTATGTTTCTTTTTTTCCCATTGTTGTTAATAATGCATGCTTTGACTAATTATACATTTACAATGAAATGTATAAAATACACAAAAACTTTTTTTATAAACATACAAACATTTAATTTTCTTTTACTATTTTTTTGCACATTTCCATAAGTCAATTGCCATTTTGGTCCTAAAACATGACCCATGCTCAGGACCAAAATTTAGGGGATGACATAACATCAAAAACTCTATAAACATATAAACATAAACCCCACAATCCCCACTATTCATTGTCTACTGCGGTACTCTATTCTTTAATCTAATTATATGAAAAGGGGTTAAGTCAGATGTAATTTGTCGTTACTCATTAACTCTACAAGCATTTAAGTAATGGGGTAACAATATAGATAATGACACGATATGATTCTCAATCACGCTATCAGTAAATCCCTTGATGCTAGAATTGTAGATCACTATTTGTCGATGCAAGAAGTCCACCTCAACCATCACCTAATGTTGTTGATTATAGTTGACAGGAATATAAATCTATATAAAATTCAAATAAGTCTCACAAATAATACTACAAGTTATAAACAAAAATAATAACATTCACATAAAATATTATATTTTACCTTATTAACCTCAATCCACATACGTGCACTGAGTAAATCTTCTTTAACGCCTTAGGCATATGCCATCACTCCATACAATGCCAGTCATGTCGTTTTTGTGTTCCTCATAAAAAAGTCTAAAAGTCTCCTAAAAATGCAAGGCCATTGAATAATCAATAAAGATGAAATAAAAAAATATAATTAATTTAATTCAATACTCACAAAGAAGTACGAATCCACAGAAGTGACAAATTGGGGCAATGCATTAGTGTAATAGTTTTGCCTAAGCCGAATCACCTTCAAATACTCATTAATATGCTGCATTAACAAACAATTACAATGAGAGATTTCAACACATATAATTACCGTCAAGTCAATGTGTAAATTTAAACAAATAAAATTAAAATAAGATAAAATTATTGAATATATATTTTACTTAGAAATTCATCCAACCAGCTGTGTAGCAATTTCCGAAATCATGTCGGGTTAGTGTCAAGCCCAGGTAAGATGACTACACCTTCATCCTTGTCCATCCAGGCCTGAAACTTAACTATGATGGCCGAGTCTGTTTGCTGCAATGGATTCATGTGTGCTTGAGGTTGTATTTCAATTTCAATTTTCTTCTTCTCATGTATATTTTATGGAAATGGATTTATATATGGGGTGTGCAAATACTATGCAAGCCTATACGGTCTCCCAAATTGACTCACTTCCTTATGCGGGGCAGGCAAGATCTCAACACTTGTAGGACTGTCAATCAGTGGCTAGGGTAGTATATCATGACCATTAGCTAGGGTCTGAAAACTATATTGACAGCCTGCCAGTGTGTTCTCTCTAAACTAAAATATATGTATATATTAAAATAAATCAAACTGCAATTAAGGTGAAGAAAAATTATTGTGATTTTAAATTTATTTTGCTTACTATATTATAGCTTTCGTTCTGTTGGAATGAACATGATTGCCTAAAGCACATTATCATCTGCTGCATCTGCTGTGTAAGATCGGTCAGGAGTTTATCAACCCTTATAAATTTTTTATCTCTATCCTTGTCCATTCTCTGCAGAAGTGCAACTTCAGTACGCTCAAATCTCTTAATCATCTTCTCCCGTAGTTGCTTAATCTAATGTATTACGCCATGGCCTGCGGATGTACTATGTTCAGACTACAAGAAACATAACCATAGTTAATGACTTATTCAGAAATATATGAAAATTTCTTTTTAGTTAATCTTGTAAATAAGTAATATACCGTTGCTCCTGGCACTGGTGCTAATATTTGTAGGTTTGTCCATTCATATCCATCCCCATCCCCCTCCACATCCATAACATCATCGTTAGGGTCGCTGAAATGGGCATAGGCCCTGGGGCGCTTGCTCTTGCTCTCGTTGTAATCAGACATATTTGGTAAGTCCCCAGCATAACTTCTGCTTGGAATGTCTACACGTCTAACCAGTTGCACAATTGCCTTTTCCTTCTCATGGTCTTTGGTACTAATTTACAGTGCACCGAAAGAACCTATAAATATAGAATTAAGTTACGCTTAAAACAAAATAAAAGTTATAAACAATATATTTTTCATTAATATCAACACATACCAAATTCTTTCATAATATTGTATTCTGAACGTCATCGAACTGTAGATTCCCTCGAGTCATCCAATTCAAAATACGAGGGAAGTGATCACCATAATGAAAACCAAAAACCTCTTCGCACACTGGAATTGTCTCAAAAATTCATACCTAATATAATTATTTTTCAAATATAAGTTTTGCGTATACAAAATAAATAAATAAATAAATAACATTAAAAAGTTAAGTACTAGAAAATTATGGCGTACCAAAAATGCGTACAAAAATTCATACACATTGTAACTTTCAAACTTATTCTGTGCAAATCATTTCCTATTTATTTTATCAAAATTTTAGAATGCAGCCTTCTTAAGTGAGTTATGAAGCACGACCCATGCAATATTGTCCCATGGATACTTATTAAACTCATCAAGGTCGTCCACTAAACATAGAACAAAATTTTGAATCCCACTACGCTCGTCACATGGGATCAAAACACGATGCACAAAATAAAATAAACTCAATTTTACTGCATCTGCATCATCCATATCCTTCAAATCCAGACGTCCGTACCATTTATCAATAAATATGTACGATAATTTTTTACCCCTGAAAAATATGTATCCTATAATCGAGTGCCCAATTTCCTATTCAGTTGCTGGGCGAGTAGATAATCTTGCATTGTAGTCCGGTGATTAGTACAAACTCTTGCCAGCTAAATCGGATGCGTTTCCTCACTATGTAAAATCATATCTTATCTTCTAAATTGGAGATATGTACCTTACGCAACAATAACTTGTGCACTAAAATACCAAAGAATGTCAAATCTTACATATTTAAGAAATGTCCCATTTACGTCTGTCTAAATAATGTTTTCTGATTTTCTGTCAGTTTATCTTTTATACAATTTAGACCCCACATCTTCTCATAAGTTGTCACTGATACACAAAAAAATATATGCTTTTGAATTCTATATTTTTTTCGATATGTTCTATTTCTTATAACAATTAAGAAAATAAATAAAATTAAGAAATTTTAAATAATAACAAGCATACATATATTTTAAATAACATACAATATGATTTACCAAATAAAATTCACAAACAATTAATTTAACAGACATAAAATTAACATATTATAATAATTAATTACTAATATATTAATTAACATATTATAATAATTAATTATATATTAAAATAAAAAATAATCATATATAAATTATAATTACAAAAAGTACTCATTAAATAATAAATAATGTTATAAACCAAAATTAATGAGTTATTTAAGCAACTTATTAATTAATTACTTAATAGATCCATTCCTTCTAAATTAGATTTTATTTAATTTAAAAAGTTTTTTAAAAAAAATTAATTTAATATATTTAATTTAAATAACACTAAATTTAATTTAAAAAATTAAAAAATTATTTTACGCCATGTGGCAACATATACAGGCGCTACGTGGCACAACAGTGCGGTATCGCGGACATTGCGTCCGCAATGCTGCACGCAATGTGCCATTAAGGCGCATCGCGGGGCCATCTCGGGCCCAAGATGGCCCCGAGATTAGCAACGGCGGCTCGCCACCGCTTTAGTCGCCGACGCTACATTACACCCCAAAATTTCATTTTTTGCCCATTTTTAATATTTTTTACACCATTCTAACCTATTTTTCACATATAATTCAATAATTTCATCTATTTCTAACTTCAAATACAAATTATAATAAATTTCTAACAATTTTTTAAAGGCATTTAAAATTATCTAAAAGTTCAACAAAATTTACCAAAAATCGGTCATTTCTTTTGTTTGAAATAAAAAATATGTTGTATAAGCTCCAGTTTATGCAATGATAACTTCAAAATTTTTGATCTGAAAAGTTCAAATTTTTTTAGTGATTTTCGGTGGAAATTTTTCAAATAAGTTTGAATTTTGATATTAGAACAAATGTGTCCAAAAATGAAAAATTTAATTTATAAAGTATAATCAATTTACATTTAATTAAAAAATAAAAATAAAAAATAGGAGGATTATTTATGAAAATTTTCCTATTCTATAAGTTTTATAATATATGCAAGCATGTATATTAAATACATTGAGTTATTTTTCTTGTGTGAACATTTTTATGTTAAAAAATACGAATTCGAAACAAAAAAACATTATATAACTCAGTACGGTACTATTTTAAAATTATACAACATTATATAATTTTCAAATTTACTTTAAAATATATCATAAAAGTTGTTTTTTTAGTGTAAATACGAATTTGAAATTATATAACATTATATACGAGTATTTATTCTTCATAATAGAAGAAAAAGTAAATAAACAACTTCTAAATAAAAATCCTTTTAACTGTAGAAATTTTGGTCCGAATTCAAAATCTGCTCACACTAACCACAGTGCTATAAGGCTAGTTAGCCTCTATATTTCTTTTTAATTGCAATATAATGCTTAAAAATAATCTCATTCTCAAAAATTGTTTAACATAAAATCAAAGGTTTTCTGGGCCTGCTGGGCAGGCCCAATACTTGCCGGTCCAAAAATCTCAACTCTTGACAAGTCATCGTCACGCACAACGACGAATTTCAAAATGGTATAATAACATTCTACTTCCAAAATTAATCTAATTTTCCATGAAAAGACATAATATTGTTTTCTTATGTCAAAGATGTCCTTAGCACTTGATTAATAGTCCGAGTTACTACGTAAATAATACAGTGCTAACGAGCAATCTAATAATGACAAAGGAACAGAAAATGTCTTTATTTGAAAATAACTTAAAAATTAGGGATCCAAATGTTATTATTAGGTTATTTCAAAATACGTGTCCTAATTTGAACTTCTTTAGTTTAGTTTTACGGAGCTCAAAATCAAAACCCCGCTCGCAAAGAAAAACCCTAAAAACCAGAAATAGCAGTGAATTTTGCTGAGAAAAATGAGAGGAAATTCAATTATACTCCGTCGGTTTCCCCTTCGCCGCCAAACCTCGAATCAAAACTCACCTAATCTTGTAAAAACCTTAATTTCCCCTTCAACAACAATCCCATCATCATTGAACACTCTGATTCCCAAATTGCCCTTGCTCCATAATTATATCTCCACCAGCTCCTCAGGTTATTTTCCTTTCCATCGGTTCCATCGAACCCTCGGCTCATCCCAAGATGGTACCCTTTTTTATTTTATTTTATTTTTTGTAAATTATTATATTTTTATTCCATTCTTATAACAATTGATAACAAAATTTTAATTTTTTTTAGGTCCATCCAATATTGTATTGATCAAGTCGGGAGAAGAATTCAAAAGCTCACTTGCCAAAGTTAAAGGTATATTCTGCCATTAATTAATTAATTAATTATTATTATTATTACAGTCGAACGCTAAGCACAATATTTATTTTATATATATGTATGGGTTGGGTATTTTAATTTAAAATTTTAACACAATTTTGGACATCAATTTTTAGATATACAGTAACATCTAATCCAACGGACACTAAGTCAAGAAGTCAAGGGGCATATTAGATTTTTTTATCAAATTTATACTATTTATTACTGGTCATTCACAATTCACACTTCTGGCCTATTGTTGTTTTTTTTTTCTTTAACACCATTATTATCCAAATTTTTATTACAAAACAAGCATATAATTTGTAAATTAGAAAATAGACATATAATATGCAAAGTCTATGTTGTAATATGCGAATTATATGCAATTTTTATTTTTGAGAACTAGACATATAATTTGCAAATTACAAAATATATATATAATTTGCAAATAATTTGTAAATTATATGTCTATTTTGAAATTTGCAAAGTTTTTGCAAATTATATGTCTATTTTGTAATTTCAAATAATTTATAAATAATATGCAAATTATATGCTTATTTTGCAATAAAAATTTAGATGATAATGATGTTGAAGAAAAAAGACAATGGTAGGCCCACATAACTTAAAAAACGTGTGAATAAACAGTAATGAATAGTATAAAATTTGATTAAATTTAAGAAAAGATCTAGTAGGCGCATTTGACTTGGTGTCCGTTGGATTAGATGTTAATGAACGTCTAAAAATTAATGTCCAAAATTGTGTAAAAATTTTAAGTTAGAATAGCTCCACCCTATATATATGTATATATATATGTGTGTGTGTGTGTGTGTGTGTATATGGACATTTGCATAAGAGAACGTTATATATAATGTCATTTTTTTAAACTAAAATCTAGCATTGGACTTTAGTTAAAAAGCAAACATCCGTAATTGATCAAAGTGTGGATGTTTGTATAAGAGAAGCACTATATACACACACACACATATGTATGTATGTATATATTGAAGAAAACAAAATTAGTTTAGGCGGGAGAGCCAGTCATGATATGCAAAATCAAATTGAATATAAAATGCTAGAATTAAATTAATTAGGCAGTAGAGCTAGCTATATGCACAACAGATTGTAATGAAGAAACACAAATATTGAAGTAATTGAAAATTTATTGACAAAGTATTGGACTTACAAATTTTGACCTTCAAAACTTAGAAGACTTGAAAATACAAGGAGAAGCTTTAAGGAGATACAAGAGTTTTGATTGCAAAGGAATTTTTTGGCTTTGAATTTTTCTTCTTTCAACCTTGACCCTCTCTCTTTGTGCTACTCTCTTTTTCACATGTTGAATAGTAATTCAAATGGTGAACATGCGTTTTGGCATGATAGGAATCTCTGCAATTTTTTTTTTAAGTATTCATTTTCACATGGTGAATGCTAAAAGAAGCAGTGTTGCAAAAATTCCTATTATACCACATATCATGCCAAAATGCATGTGAATTACTATTTGTAAACAATGTTAACGCTAACACTACTATAAAAGGGAGGGTGTTGCTTACGTTAAGGTGCGTGACGCCATTAAATTCCATTGGTGGAATTCAATTAAAAATCAGTTTGCACAATAATTCCACCGATGATGCGCTAAATCATGTTAGTGAACAATTACAAAGGAATTTTTTGGCTTTGAAAATTTTTCTTTCTTTCAAGCATACCTTCTCTCTACGTGCTCCTCCCTTTTTATAAGAGTCTTGGCCTTGCAACATTGTTTTCACATGTTGATTAGTAATTCACATGGTGAATTCCAGTTTGGCATGATAGAAATCCCTGCAACATTGTCTTCTTTTGGCATGTGTTTTCACATGGGAATGTCTAAAGAAGATAATATGCAAAGATTCCTTCATGCCAAAATGCATGTGAATTACTATTTTAATACATTGTTGTAGGGTTGACACTCTTATGGAAAAGGAGGATGTTGCTTACATTATGGTGCGTGACGCCATTAAATTCCATTGCTGGAATTCAATTGAAACTTAGTTTGCACAATAATTCTACTGATGATGCATAGCATAATGTTAGTAACATCACCCACCAGATCAAAATCCACATGCACGCACACACACACACACACACACACATATAACAGCATAATGTGAGTAACATCACCCACTCGATAAGAATCCATACATATATACATATATATATATATATTTTCATCTTTGAGAACTTTGATTACTTGGCATTTTGGAAACTTATTAATGCTTAACAATTTTGTTCAAATTCATTGAATAGATGAATCTTTGCCAGCGATATTTTATTTCACGGCTGTATGGTGTGGGCCCTGTAAGTTCTTAGCTAATTTTGTCTCTTGTTTAGTGAATTGGTATTCTGTAAACACTATGATATTTGCTGAAGTTAATTTAAATGGCGCATTTATCGTGTGCAGGCAGGTTTATATCTCCTGTAATAGCAGAGTTGAGTGCAAATTACCCTCATGTAATCATATATAAGATTGATATTGACCAGGTATGAAGGATTTGTTATATTGGGATACTTTCTTTTCTCTTTGTTTTAATTAGTTGGACACATCATATTTGCCTGTTGTTCTTTTATTAAGCGGTTGTGTCTAATTCCTTCGAGGAAATTTTCCTCGGTTATTTATTTATTTATTTTATGTTAATTCTGCTTGATCTTTGTCTCAGTTATTTCTGCTTCACAAGGATAAGTAACTTTTACTTTTTCCTTGCAGTGCAAATCATGTAGGTTTAGATAGATCTACTGGAAAAATGTTATATGACAAGGGAGTGGACATAGCACGTACTAAACTTCTGGTGTTTAAATTTTCTTAAGAATTTATTTTTCTTTTCTGATCAGTATCTTTGTGGTCAAATGGCTAATATTTCATGAAATTCTAGGTTCTTTGAAATATCAATTTGAATTTAGGTGGTTTACGGTTAGGAGAAGCAGAGTTAATTTGAAGCTAGAATTTATCGGCAAAGAGGTTGTATGATAGGTCTGAACAGCAACTACATCACTAAAAATTATTATTTTATATGAAATTTATTTCCATAAATTTTACAAACTATATGTTTCTGTTAGAGCATAGCTTGGTTAAAGATCTGGCAACAAACTAAATTTGGGTTTAAGGTCTAAGAATTTCCACAGTTTTAGATTAATGATAAAGGCCGTGAGTCAGTGGAAAGAGGAGAAGATCAAAAGTTGATATCCTTAATTTTCCATTCCCTTACAGCTTGGGTAGACAGAAGAAGAAGAAGATATCATTTTAGGGACTTCAGGCCCTAGGCTTTAGCTCAAGTAATAATTGTTAGCGAGGACTAAGTATATCTTAGGTTAAAAGTGTCCCATTGAAAGGGAAAAAAAGGAAAGTAGTGTTTTTATGGAGAATAAAAAATATTTAACAGAGTTCAATTATGTATGATTCTGACTATATGTATGTATATGCATATATAGTATATACAACTAGTTAAATTTTCCTTTGGCATAATGTTAAAGCAGTGGTGATTCCAGGATCAGTTCTTGCAATTTATCAACACCTTCTATAAGAAAAAAAAGTTGCACTTATTATATTCTTACATATTTTATCGTAATGCCTCTGTGATTTATGTTCAATAACAGTCACCTATTCGTGAGGAACAACTGACTAGGTTTATTATCTGCTTGCTGGCTTGGCTGAATTCTATGCTGCAACCTCCATTCGTAGACTAGCATTTTGGAGTACCTTACTTAGCCATCATATTGCATAAATAATGCACTGGCTGAGAGGTTGTTTAGTTTATCTCTCTCTTTCTCTCCAACTATCATTAGATGAAAAGCTGGCTCCTTTATGAGTTAAATTTTTTTGCTTGTTGGTTGTATAAATGTCCTTCAAAAGAACTGTGGGAACTGATGTGGCCATTCTATTGCAGGAAGGCCTTGGAATCACATTAAGCGAGTTAAATATTGGTGCTGTGGTAAATAACTTGATTCCTTCTCTCCCACTATCGTTAGAATCTCATTGTCCATATGTAGTGGTAAAGAAATTTGCTAGCAGTATATGTGTATTTTTGTTGTCGTTCAATCCTAAATAATGGTGGAATTATATTTTTCTTATGTTGTTTCTTTTTTCTAGTTGGCTGTCTATTGACATTTTCTCAAAGTAAATAGGTCATGTGATTAATGTGAACGCACCAAACCACCAAATTATCTTAAGGTTATAGTGTGTAAAAAACTTTTTTTTCATCTTTGCCTACTGTCAGGGATGTGAAGTTTCAGTCTCTGTATTTTTATTCTTATTATAGGCCAATTTGGTCATCATCATCCCATTTGTTTCTGATAAAGAGAAGCTAGCAGCAATGGATGCTGTTTTGATCTCCTTTTCATCCTAATGTGATAACCTTTTGTTTCATCATTTTGTGTGGTTTTGATTACAAAAAGTTAGGAAATATGACCACAACATTACATTGAAATAATAAGAATGCCCCACCTATTCAATGAAAATTTCATTTTTTTTCTTTCAACCTTGTCAGCCTTCATTCTTTTTGTTGCTGATTTGCTTCTTATGCTGCAGCCAACGCTTCTTTTCTTCAAAAATGGAGAAAAAGTGTCTGAAATAGTTGGTGCTGATGTTTCACGCTTGAAGGCTACTACGGAACAACTTTACAAGTAATTCCATTTGTTTTCTCTGCATTATATTTATGCATCATGTAACTGCAAGCTTATACATGTTATGTTTGTGAACCAAAAGCACATGCCGCTCTTTGTTGGACCAAAGTAATTGGCAGAGGGCTTTGAGTGGTCTTTGTGTGAATTCTGTTCTGTTTTTAGATTGACTTCCAATACAACTAATATACTCTTAGCTTAATATATCTATTTTGTATTTTATAATGCTTTTATTTATGATAATGTGTATAAAGCATTATAAATGGGGCTGATGTTACATAGGTCAGGAAATACAATCATGCATTTCTTTTGTGCATTAGTGCTCGTCTTAGAGTAATACTACCATAATGGGACAAGAAGTAGAATGGCACAGGCTTTCTTTGAATTAAATTTGATTGAGTTCATTTGTGCTATTTAGGGTTGGCTTTATTTTATATATTGAGATGAAATTAATTAATAAGAAAAAGAATTGAAAGATGCAGAAAAAGAAAATTGAGATAATTGAAATTTTATAGATAAAATTTCAACTTACAAACTTTTTATATTTAAATCTTTGAGACTCTGGGATTTCAGAGTACGTCTGGAGAGTTGGTTACATAGGAAATTGGTCATAATTTTGAAGCTTTCGGAATTTTCTGTCACTCTAAGGGCTTGGTCTAATCTTCAATTGTTTTCCATTTACAGACATCTGTCCTTTTCACCACTGCTGCATTCTTTGCTTTTTAAATTTGGCTGAGAATCTTGCACTATTGGTCTATTTTCAAAAAGAAACAATATTGTCTTGAACCTTGTAGTAAATCTATTTGAGAAAAAATTAAATTTACTAAACTTTGTATGTTGATCTGTATGTATGCATGAATTGGAGAATTATTTTTTGTTCAGCTTGGTGCCCCCCTTTCTCATTGTGGAAGCTGGCTTAGTTTGGTGTGAACATTGGTTCAAACATTCTGTCAAAAGTTCAACTTCAGCATATCAGAGTGCTGTAATTGTTCAGCATGTGTGATATAGGAGGGAAAAAAGAGAATAAGAAAGGGGTAGAAATTTTGATAGAAAGGAGTGGAAAATAGAAGAAAGGGAGGAAATTTAGAGAGAAAGGATAGAAAACACAGAGGAATAGAAAGAGAAACACACTTAGTAAAAATCATTATTTTTCATCAAATTCAATTCTTCAAAAAATAAACATTGTGCCCTCTTTGAATAGGTCTGCAATCATAGACATATCCTTTAAAATTCAAACAAATTACACCTAACACTCCAAAATTGGGACAAATCACACTAAACACTCCAAAATTCCAACAAATAATGCCTATCATTCTAAAATTCAAATAAATTACATCTAAAACTACAAAGTCAATTATATCCCACTAAACACAAACCAACAAAATAAAAATAACTCTTTAAAGTGATAAAATTAGACTTCATGTTCTACATCTTTCTCCCTTTCTGACAAAACCTCGTACTATTTGTGTTACGAAAACTTAACATTTTTATGAGTTCACCACACTTGAATCAAGTGGATTTATCCAATAATTCAGAAACCACTAGAGCTTGCCTTGTGTAGGTGTGTAGCCAACTTATCAACCCATATTTCAACAATAAAATGCAATAGTGCTAGCAATGCATAAAGAACTTGATGCCTAGGAATAAGAGAAGAATCTGTAGAAAATATAACAAATAAGATAAATATTGATGCCATATTAACTATCAAATTAATTTTAATGGCAATCTAAGAGAATTCATGTTTGATCCAATGGGAAAATTAATTTTCACCTAACTTAGGCACATTGTCAGCTATCAATAAGGGTTCTCTATTCTCAATAAGGGTATTCTCACATACCTTAACAACATCATTGTGGGTTGTAATGACTTCTTTTTGCTTAGGCTCACTCTCATGCTTAGGAAAAATTTTGCGCTTAAAATTTTTTACACACAAGATTTCATACACTAAGGTGGGTAGATGATTTTGGGATAGATGGAACTAGATTTCACGGATTGGGCTAGATGTTTTCTAAGGTGCTAGAAAAATGGTAGGTAGAAATTTTTATGAGGTGCATGTGCACTAAGCAAGTCATCTAAAGGTTCCAAGCCTAAAGTTTTGAGGATTCTTTAAGGGAGGTTACCTAAGGTCTTTCAAATGGTGCTAAATTTCTCTCTAAAGTTGCTTACATATTCTCCATAGTATTAATATAATTCCTAATGAAGTAACATTAGTTTCTAAGGATATTGAATTTGTTTGAGCTCATGAATAATCATTCTTTTCTTTGTTAATGGATTTATAGACGTGGATAAACTTATAAATTACTTTCAAAGCCAACAAAAATAACTATAAGATTGGGAGTTAAGGTAGCGAATGTAAACCTGAAGTTGACCAAAAAAAAATAGCAATGAGGTCTAATGTTTAATGTTAGTTCATGAAATTATTTTTATTCATTAGTCTTAATTCTATTATAGCCTTCATCCTTGTGTAGTTTGTATGTTGCTTACTCCTGAGAAAGATAAATTCTAAAGATGGATCTTGGAGAATGTGTGGATAGTTGAGCCATAAATAAGATTATCATTAAGTGTCAGATTTCTTATCCTTAGGCTTGATGATAGTTTGCATGAGTTAGTTAGGCTTGCCTTTCCGTATAAATAAGATAATAATGAATAGGAGGCTTGGCCTTCTATATAAATAAGATAATTATAATTAGGAGGCATAAGTTTCCATGATTGAGTCATAAAATAAAACAATGAGATAAATTATACTATGGTTAACGTGGTAAATGTTGGAGCAAGGGAAGGTCATCGACTAAAATCCTAAATATATTAGACTGTTGGTCAAATGATAATTAGGCTAAATAATTTTTTCATATATCTCAAGGGTATTTATATAAGATACAAACCTATTGAAAAAGGAACATTAATTATACAATTAATCTGACAACTAATACCTCAATTATAATGCACTAAGTAATACATTAATTTTAATGCACTAATTCCTATTTAAATAAAGAAATAAAGTTGTACATGCTAATTACATGCCAATAATGTCAATTGTCTAAATATATTAAACTGAAATGCGAGAAGTAAAATGTATTTTAGGTGGCTCGAAAATTTTATAGAAGAGTAAGGAAGCCAAGAGATACTTGGTTTAAATGAAATTTTGTTTAAGTTTTTAGAGCTCGGTTACAAATTGAGGTTTTCATAGGTATTTATACCAGGGCACGACCTAGTGGTTTATTTTCCACTATATGATTATTTAAAAAAAAAAATTCAACTACTTTTAGTGGCTTTTCCTACAATAATTACAAATGTTTTCCTCGAGTTTTTTAAACTTGATACCATTTGAAACACTAGTGTTCAACAATAGTGTTTGGTTAGCACATATTGACATTGGAGCATGTCACAATTGATTCCAATGACGTTTTTTTCTTTTTTTTCTCGAGGATGATTTACAAGGTCCCATGTATTATTTTTCTTGTTAAAAAAATTGGGAGGAAAATATAATAATTACAAATATCTAAGTCTAGAAAACTCTAATAAAATATCTTCAATTATTGAAGAAAAAAAATCTAAGAGTAGCTGGAAGATTTTTAAAGTTAATCATGCGGTGAAAAATAAATTACAATGTTCGTGTCCTCTAGTATAAATACTCGTGGACACCTTATTCTGTAACCAAGCTTTAAAAAATTAAACAAAGTTTAGTTTGAACTAAATATATCTCTTCCACCCAAATATCTCTTAGCTCCCTTTCTCATGTATCAAATTCTAAAACCGTTTAAGTTGCTTTCCACTTCTAGTATTTTAGTCCATAACGTTTCCTGGCTCCAACAATAAAAACATAAATGCGATTGAAGCATCCACTAGCAAAGAAGAAGAATTTTCATGAGAGTTCAAAAAGAGATATTAGAAAACTTTCTCTAGTTTCTTACAGGACTTTCTTTAAAATTACCAAAACCTAACGCGCACTTCTCTATTTATAGAAACCTCTATCTCTAATGGTTGGTTAAGATTAATTCCTAACTATCAAGATTCAAAGCTTAGGATTTCTTACCAATCCTTTTCTACTACAAATGGAGAGCTAAGATTACTTCTTATCTAACACCAATGAAAGGCTAGGATTAAATCCCTTCTACCATACTATTTGGGTTTGACTTTGAGATTTAACTGACATTAAAAATGGGCTTCAATATAACATTTCCCTTACTTGAAATCATCTTTCGGTGGTCCTTTAACTCTTCGAATCTTTGCCAATTCTTTGTTCTGTTTTTGTTGGGTTGTAAGAGGGTCTACACCATATGAGTGGTGAATTCCATATGGATAGGTTTTTTCTGCCAAGTTCTCTTTGGCATATCTCTTTTGCATGTCTATAGTGTCATCTTCCACCGCATCATGGACAAAATATTGTGCTTATATAGGCTTGGTTTTGGAATGAAATGCAAGATTTCTTATATCGTACAATGCACTTTGATCATATCAATGCGCAATAATTGTTTCTTATTTGTGCCCAAGTACTTCTAGCAACCCTCTAATCTAATGATTCCATACTTGTGTAGTTACTATAGACTCTGCCTCAACTGTAGATAGTGCCACAACATCTTGTAGCTCATTCAACAAGTACCTTCCAATCTAGAGAGCTTTCTTCCATGCTTGTATAGTTGCTATATACTCCGCCTCATTTGTAGATAATGCCACAACATCTTGTAGCTCAGACATGTAGCTAATAGTTCATTCAACAAGTGTAAACTCAGCTTGTGTAGATTTACTCTCTTATTGAGATCATGACGTTTTGAATCCACATACCTTGTGATTGAATCCTTTTGATCATCCATAACATAATGCAACATTTTCAAATTCTTTAATATATCTCATTATCCCTTTTACCCAACCTAATGTTTTTGACAAGGATTTGCTTGAACCTATTTACTGCTCTCACTGCTTGTTCAAGATCTAGTCTTGTGCGTGCGAAATTAAAGACATTTCTATCCTCCGTGCTTCATTGGTAGGATATATACTTGAGGTTAATTTATAGTTAACATGAAGTAGGGTAAAAATCGTCGTTTTTATCAAAATTATTAAACGTATGGTAATGATTTGTATTAAATTTGTTACACCCAAGGCTAACAATGAAGGTATCAAATCTCTTGTGCCAATATCTTGGCATCTACTTTAAGTTGTGCAGAATATTTGGTCAACTGACAAACCAAGTCCTTTATTCCATTCTCAATAAATCCTTCTGGTTAGAGCATGTAGTGGTGGAAGACCTCATTGTAGATATGTAAAAGAACACACCAAAGAGAGCCTAACAAATGCTTCGGAAAAATCTATCAATATAGAAAAGTAGATTTGGTGTTGATGTCTCGTAGCCTAATGAAATCGTAAGTAGCAAAAAATTGTCAAAAGTTGAAAGAGTTAAAAGGACCATCAAAAGATGACTTCTAGTGGGAGAAATGTGATGTTCAAGTGCACTTTCAATATGGGTTAAAATCCAAAATCTAGCCTAGGCAGTGTGGTAGAAGAGATTTCATCCTACCTTTTTTATTATATTTAGTGAGAATTAATTTTGGCCTTTCATTTGTTGTAGGTGAAGGTCGGTGAGAATTAATACTAGCCTTTTGAATTTTGGTGGTTGGGAATTAATCATAACCTTCATTGGAGTTGGGGAGCTTATAAATAGAGAAGGGCTCATTTGGTTTGGGTAATCCTAAAAACATCACTTGTTTTTTCTCCCTCAAAACATTGTCTTTCTTTTGTATAAAAGAAACAGTAATTCTTTAAAAATACTGGAGAGAGTTGTGTAATATTTTCTTTTGAGTTCTATTGAAAATGTTCCATCTTTGCTCATGGATGTTTCTCACAATAAGGGTTTTACCATATTAAATTTGGTGTTTCATTATTTTATTTTTTTACTCAATCAATGGAAGGTTATGCCTCTGAATTCTTATTATCTTATTTATATGAATTGCCAAGCCTCCTAAACATAATAATTATTCTTGATTTCAATTTAAGTTGCAGTTATAATCCACACAATCTTCCTAACAGTGGTATCAAAGAAAATTCAGAGGATTAGAGAGGGAAACACAACTATAAAATTATTGTTCATCAAATTCCAATTTTCCTAAGGCGACATTATGGCCTATTTAAACAGACCTGCACACCATCAAAATCCAAACATATCACTAACACTCCAAAATTGAAACAAATCACACCTTATTGAGAGTAGGCAACCCTTGTTGATAAGTGATAATGCACCTAAACTAGACGCTGACATTGTTTTTATTAGTATTGAAAATTATCTCGAGTGTGTTCTACAAAGTTAAAATTCATTCCTGTTGAATAAAATATAAACTTGCTTAAATTGCCTTCAAATTTAACTTCTAATCAGTGGTTAATGTGGCAACACTGTTTTCTGATCCAAGTGTTCAGAAACTCTCATTTTCTATACTTTCTGTGGATTCCTCACTAATTCCTACAAGATGAGTTCTTTAGGGTCTACTAGCACTATTGCTTCTCATCTATTGGACGAATCCCTTGATGAAGGATTACCTTCCTAACTTGTCAGGAGTTGAGTTTTTCTTAACAGAGGAGAATAATGCAGAATCAAGAATTAGTATATTTTATCAGAATATAGTTAATTTGATTATATTGAACAATCATTTGAATAAGACTTTTACGTTTTACTTTTGAACTGTTTATTGTGATGTAATTGACTTTTTTCGTATTCGGTGTGATTTGTTTAAATTATAAAGTGTTAGCTGTGAGTTGTTTGAATTTTGGAATGCTAATTGTGATTTATTTGAATTTTGTAGTTTTTGATATGATTTGGTTGTTTTTGAAGGATGTGTGTTAGCCCTTTTTTAGAGAGGGTAGGATGTATGTTTTGGTATAATTTGATGACAAAAATTATGTTATAGTTGTGTGATCCCTCTCTGTTCTCCTGAATTTTCTCCCCTTTCACTCTAAATTTCCTTCCCTTTCTTATAGTTTTGTCGACTTTCTATGTAATTTCTTCCCATTTCTTGCTCCCACCCTACATCAATGTGTTTATTAGATTTAAATAAATTTGCCTAGACATCTGCCCATGTCAATTACATTCTTGGCAGAAAAAGCAAAAGGGTGTTTCTTTTTACATTTTGTAGGAATAAAAAAGTTTTAAGGGGTTAAGAAAAGGAAAGATAAAAGATATCTGATGTGTTGTTGAGTTATTCTAGAGCAATTCCTTGTTGAATCAAACTCGTGTTTTCATTGGTTTATGATTCTGCTATTCAGGATTTTATACAAGAGTTTTTGATCTTTTCCGAGACCCTCTTCAGTTCCTGCAAACTGATATTCATAGGTTTGAGTTGAGTGGCCCATCGGCACATATTGATTATATTAATTGCTTTTGGTAGAAGCATCATTGCAGTGTTAGATAATATTTGTGTTTGGCTTTTGTCTCAGCATTTCTTTTACTGTTTTCTTGTCCAGGAAGGATTAATCAAAGATAATTCTGGAGAAGATGAGCTTGTAAGATTGAGAAAAATTCAGGAAGTAATGGTAAGGTTTGCTTATTTTGCCTTTTTAATCCGGTAGGCTTTCTTCCTTTCTGGCCTTATGGCGACATTGCATACGGTGTTACTGTTATTTATCCATAAATGTAGCTTCAAAGAAAATTTGAGAAGTAACGACGTATGGGTTTACTGTTCAAATTGTTCGGAATGACCATATATTTGCTCTTACATAGCTTATAGCACTATGAATTTCGATGCATTTAATTAGAAGGTGAAGGGATCATATAAGATTATTTATTTTTCCCCAGAGTATTTTGAGTAAAAAAGGTTTCTGTTAAAGCATCTGAAAGTGCTTTTTGATATAGTAACTTACAAATGTTCTTCTTCAAGTGGTTCTTGGAAAGTACTACTATTATTATTTGAAAACTTAAAAAAGGATAATCTTATTTATTTCAATAAAATACTATAAAATAGTTAAAAGAAACCTTTTTGAATTATTTAAAAATGTTATAAATGGTAGTGAGTACATTCTCAAATCAATTCATCCCAAATTACCTTCTCAAGAATTGAACCTAGAGACCTTAGAAAATGGTTGCAACTTTTTCCCAGTTTGTTAAGTTGGCTGCAACATTTGAGAAAACTGGTCATGATAATATTAGTATCTACTTGCTGTTGTTCAACTTGGCGCATTTCAATTTTGTACAAATTTTTTGGTTGTTTAGGATTTGCAAAGCCAGTACTTTGGCTGAAGTATTGCTGATTGTCAGAACTTATTTATATAGAACTGAATGGAATCAGAATTTAGAATCGATCTGGAATTGACCTTGCCTACACCTATCACCAATTTCGTAGAGAGGAAAAGAAGAGTTGTTTTTTCTCTTTTAAGGAACTTTATCATCTAAGATTCTTGTCTGTTGGTTTAATTGAAAAAAATCTCTTAAGATATAAGAGATTTGTGGTACGAAACTTTCTCCCGTTAGGATTAGGAGGAGCTTTGCTACTGTTAATTTTACCATTATTACTTTTAACAACTAAAATTTATTTTTAGATCGAAGAGTTTTCATGTTTGCCCTCAACCCTCTTCTAAGAGGAAAAAGAAAATAATGGGAGGGACAGATTTAGAAAAATTTAAAATTCATATGCTTGTATGATAATTCTTTATGTATGTATATATATGGGATAATGTTACATTTCTCAAATGGTATTTTATATTTTTTATTTCAAAGTTGTACTATTTCACCACTTAATGATTTCTTATTAGGATGAAAAATTTAAAATATCATTTGAAAAATGTAACATTATTAATATATGATTGAGGTTTCTTTAATTTATATTTTTTACTTAAATTTTTATTCATTGATCTCATGCAATCAAATAGTGTAGATTCAAAGTTAAAAGTAGCATTTAGTGTTGTAAACTTTATACTATTGGATTGTAGGAATACTACATATACAAAATTGGAATACAAAATATACAAAATTGGAATACAAAATATGTATCTCATCTAATGTGACAATTTTGATGTGTCATTCATCCATTGGTGGTTCATATATATTAATGAGAAGATGAAAAAAAAAAATCAATAATTACCTACAACATAACAATTATTGATAGGTAAATATTTCAAATGGGATACAATTCAATTTTGTAAGGTTATTATTATTAAAGAAATGTTACACTTTTTAAATGATATTTTAAAATTTTTTTATCTCAAATTGAGGTATTAAGCTATTATTGGGTGGTAACATATTATAAAATTTAAAATTATTCATTACACTATTTTATCACCAAATTGTTACTTAACATATTATTTGAGATAAAATTTGAAATACTATTTAAAAAATGTAATATTATTTTATTAATTTCAATAGTGTTTCAGTAAAATTTGTAAGGCTATAAACCTTTAAAAAAAATAAACAATGAAATTAGGGGTGGGCAAAAAATCAAAGAACCGAACTGGGCCAAGTGAATTGAACTGAATTGGTTGATTCGGTTCGATTTTTATGTCAGTTTAGTTCTTTGATTTCAAGTGTTAGAAAATCGAACAATTGGTTCGGTTTTTGGTTTGAAAAATTCAAATCAAAAATTGATTATTAAAAAATAATAAAATAATAGTACACATGGCATTGTTTTATTAATGGTGCTACAAATTTATTATGAAACATGCCACACCAAATCATAAACCCTATTATACACAAAGCCAACCATAACCTTAATTTCATTTTGAAAATAAACACTTAAGAGTCAAGCAGTTGGACTTCTATTTTATTTCTCTAAATGGCTGCAGCCAAAAACCATCCCTAGCTTAGTGCCCCAGCCAGCAAGCAGTCGCTCAGTCCTTCGCTGCGCTGTTGCTCAATGTCAACGTTCCTAGACAGGCGAACTTCCTTTGTGGCTCAACGGTAGATTGTAGACGGCGACGCCCCATCCTCTCGTCCTCTGCAGCTCTGCCAACTCAAATCAATGATCACTTCCTTCGTCGGCCATCAGGTCACCTGCATAGGTGAGAACTTGAATTGAATATTTTGATTTAATTTTTTTAATAGTTAGTCAAACCGAACAAATGAACAATGGTGTAAACTGATTTTGATAGCAAAATGTTGATGGTAACTAATTTTTGAAGTATGTTTGTTGTTGTAAAAGAGTGCTGGACATTTGAGTTTGTGAAAGCAGCATAACTACTACATCGTATTGTTTGGTCAAATTATATGATATACGCGTTAGGTGGTTATTGAATTTTGAAGTATTTTCTTGTCTTCAGAGATGAGTTAACAGTATTTTTTGCCACTTGAACTGTTGCCGAACCGATCGAACCAGTTCAGTTCGATTCGATTTTCGATTTTATTTTTTTAAAAATTGACTAGTTTGGTCCGATTTTCAGTTTATCCCGAAAATCGAATCGAGCTGAAAATGCCCACCACCCTTAAATGAAACATGAGTTATATAATAGTAAGTTGAAGAATGGGTTGGATTGAATGGGATTAGATTTTATCTGAGAAACAAAATAAGGAAATGAAAGCATTCAACTAGTTGGTGCCAACCATCTCCTAATTGAGGTGGTTGGTACCAAGATTCGGAGATTTTGAGTTCTATTTTTTGGCTATGCAAGGCGAGCATAATTTTTTCTAAATATTAATTAGAGCATATTCGTTTACTTAGACCTAAATTTGTAGGTTGTATCACAATAAATTTGTCAGTTGGTCATAAGAAGTTTTTATATACTAATAAAAGTGTAATCTAATATTTAAAAAAAAAAAAAGTAAAATAGTTGGCTATTGATTGTAGGAGTTGGCAATTTTCTTATTAATAACCATATGAAATCGAACCAGTTCATTGAACCAGTTCATTTAGGTTCATTTCAGTTTGCCAGGTGACAAAGAATCAAAGATGCTCTGAGCTAAGAAAGAGGAAGAAGAAGAGGAAATAATTAAAGATGGCAGTAGAGGCAACTGGCCTATACAAGTAGTAGAGTGTGAATAGGACACACAGAAAAACAGATGAATGAATGAATGGATCAATGATATAGCAACCTGCAGAAGCAGGCAGTCCGAGTCCAAATGGTCAAAAGATGGGAACAATCACAGAGCTCTGAAAATTTCTGATTTTGCTGGGTCCATTCCCATTTCCACTTCCTCCTGTTTTAGCAAAAGATACAACAGATACTGACAAGCATTTCCATCTGTTATGTTTTCCTTTCACTTTCAAGTGCAAAATCATAGCTAACTACTATCAATTTGACATAATAACATTTTGGGCTTCCATTATTTAAAAAATGCCCACTTTCAATCCTTATTATGAAGTACCCCATTATTTTTGCCTAAAACACACTTACAAATAGTAAAAAATATTTCATCTCTCCTAAACACTTGATATTATTCAAATTATTTCATATTGATTGATTTCAAATAACAAAAACTTCTTATTCAAAAATGATTTTCATAAAATTACTCTTCAAGTGGCTATAAGTATAGCTTAGCAATGGCACACAATTATTTTGTTCGGATAGTAAGGTTTGTGCACCATTTAATTTGAGGTCAAAGATTTAAGCTTTAACAACAATTTAAGACATTTTAAATATTTCTCAATTAATTTTTTATTGTAAAAATGAAAATTTGAGCCTACTTAAGAGTTAAATAATGTATAATTTTGATAAATATATATATTGTATGTAAATTCGAGTGTATTTAAAAGTTAAGTAATGTATAATATCAATAAATGTATATATATTATATAATAATATCTGATATAATATTAATATTTAAAAAAATATAATCTAGTAGTAACTATACCTCTTAACTAATAAAAAATATAAAGATTCTCAAATATACTCAACCACCAAATTAAAGAAAATGGTTCAGACACTGTAAATATTTAAAAGTAAATTACAGTACTTGGGGAGACTTGTAAAAAGAAAAAGGTTTTACCATAAATATGAAAAATTAGAAAAAAAAAATTTCAAACGAAAAAATAAAATTGTAAATAAGTCAAGAAAATGAAGCTAGGAAAAAAGAGAGAGAGAAAGCTTAGTGAAGTAACCAATGGTCACAAGAATGTAACCCCATAACCATTTTGATGTGATGATATATAATAATATATTGATGATGCCATGCATTTGATTTTGATTCTTTTTTTTTATAAAAAAAAAATAAATGTAATTTAATTATTTTATATCACCCAAAAGTCCCATCACATAAAGTTCCAATTCAGCTACTATTTACCACTCAGATTCTACAGGGATTAATGGGGCAAACTGCTCTCTTTTTCTTTTTCTATTATTGCGGACTTTTGCTAATATATCAATCATTAGCAATTGATTGTAGAGTTGATAATTTCTGAGTCGAATCAAAATTTCTCTAAATTATTTAAAAGAATTGTTTATTTTTTAATTTTAAAAGTTGTTTATTTTTGGTTAATTATTTATTGTCTTTTTAAATTATTTTAGAGGTTATTTATTTTTTTTCTGATTATAAAAGTTTATTTTTTTTAATTATAAAGAGTTATTATTTATTATACTAATTTATAATATTATAATATTAAGATTTAAAATATATAATATTTATATATATATATATATTTAAAATTAATCTTTCATTGTTATCTTGCATGAATTTATTTAAAAAGTCTTTTTACGTGCCATTCATTCAAAGGATGTAGCTTAATTGAAATTATTTTCTCCCTTATTGAATTAAAATTATAATTTTTTTTAAATTTTTAAATAAATACGCTGATGGTATATTTTTGGCCAATGGTTCTATAAATGATGTGATAGGAAAAACACCATATAAAGATTTTCTCTCTTCGCACTCTCCTATCATTTTATTCTTAATTTAAAGGTTAAAAAATATGCATTCTGTGTCTCGTTGCTTAGTATATGAATGAATTTTTAGTAAGTTTTATTGTAAAAAAAAATAAATAAAGAAAAAATTTGGTGCAGATTGAGTCTAAATTTTTAGAGGTAGACTTAATAAAATCAATCTCATTACTTGGTGTAAATTTTTTTGTTAGGATATTAATAAAGTTAAAAATTTAATATTAAAAATAAGTTTTAAAATATAATATTTATTGTAGTATCAAGTTATACTTTTTATTTTGACACTTTTTTTGTATTAATTAAGTCATATGCTTTATATTCTTCTTACTCTATACGCAACGGAAGATATAACTTACAAAATAAGTAAGAACTTATAAGATTAACATACTAATAAAAATAAAGAAAGTAAATCACAACAATATATAATATATACATGATTCGGCCCAAAATATTTACGTCCACAGAAAATTCATGATTAAACTTTTTTTTATTGATTTAGATCACTAATTATTTTTTTACATCATTAACAATCCTACTAAACTCTTTAGTATCTCTCATAAAGATCTTTAAGCATCTTCATAGATCATTATGACCCTTTAATATCTCATAATAAGAGATTTTTATAAAAAAAAAAAAAATACAAAAATAGCTTAAGCCTCAAACCAAAAGAATCTATGGTATCTCTTTATTCACACAGAACAATTTTTACCCATATTATGATTCCACCCTAGCGCACATAACATTTAGTATCTACCTAACTCTTCTACTTTCTCTTATAGTTTATATCTTGAAATCTTAGATGCTTGATTTTCTCTTGTGTTTAAAAGAGTTTATATAGTGAGTAAAACATCCACAGAAATCTTATATCTTGTTAGAATAAAAAGTCCACATATTTAGGAGTCTAAAACCCTTTTAAACAAGTCAAGATGTCTTAAAAAACAGACTTTTTAGAAGTTGGGCGTTGGCCAAAGGGTTGTCGTTGCAACGACAGCACTTACTAGCCAACTCTTCAGCTTTGTGCTCTTAGTGCTGCGATTTGTATAGTAATCCTTTATTTTCTTCGCCTTTTGCACTTCCAAGTCCTGTCTTGCTTTGTCGTTGTCTAACATGTAATTGACTTCCAATAAATCTTATCATTGATTCAAAATCTCTCTTCATGAAGCTAATCATTGTTATCCCTCATTGACCAATACTCTCTAGCGTTGTCTCTAAGTCAAGTCTCAGACTTAACTGAGGCTCTTATGACTATGATCTCCAAATATTCTTAAATGATGATGTCTAGAGTAGTTCAATGTTGCGATCTCTTATGTCCCGAAGACACCATGACGATATTTTCTTAATGGCTAAAACATTATTCTTGTCATTACTATATTTTTCACACATTCTTTTTCGACCTCTGCCACAATGTGAGATAATTCAAAAGCTGCTTTATGGTTGGTTTCAAATCAACAACCATATGTTAATCCCATTCGAGCACATAGCCTCCCTCTGTGCTTCTCACCTTCAATCCTCTTACTTCCTTTTTAGTATTCATTTTTTTGTCTTCTATGAATATCCCTATTTCGTTCTAACAGTCTCGAGTCCACTAAATTTTCACGAGATGAGGAACAAAATCTTATACCTAGTCCCTCCCTTATTATTATTTTTTTTCCATAATATAGTCTTAATCTTATTCTACTAATTCCCTATGATTTACCAAAAGTCATATCTCTACAATTGGTAGATAACGATTCTCTATAACTCATATGGAAACACTACCCTAAAATAAAAAATAGTTCATTCATCAGACACTCGTTTCTCTAGAAGCTCTCATGCGATTAAAGTTTTTGTCTAGTCATCCAACAGACTTGCAAATCCACATTCCTTTTATCTTGGTCTTTTTTTTCTGGACTATTCCTTCAAGTGCACTAGACACCTTTTTGGATCTGTCCTTCAATCTTGATTATTCTTCTTTTGCCATTTTTATTTTGTGTTCAATTTGAATGATTCTTCTGACCATGACCTAGACGATGCAGTCTTTTTGGTAGTCTCTTTAAGAGTGATCTCTACCCCAAAAACTTCTCAGTGAAGCCATCATCTTTTCATTTTTCAGATAACCATCTCTTCTATTATTCTTCCTTTATATTTGTGAGTCCTTATGGTTGACAACCTTTACTCTACAATCTAGTTCTGTTATCTATGCTCTGCAAACTGGTCTTTAACCCATGCTTTGATACCAGTTTGTTGCAGTATTAAGCTATGCTATTTAGTTTTACACCTCTTTAACATCAACTAAGCCACAACCTTGATACATTTTTTACTTTATGCACAACAGAGGACATAGCTCACCAAATAAATAAAAACCTATAAGATTAATATATCAATAGAGATAAAGAAAATAAACCACAACAAGATACAAGATATACGTGGTTCGGCCCAAAATGCCTATGTCCACGGGAGATCTATAATCCAGTTTCTTTTATTGATTTAGAATATTAAGTATCTTTTTATATCATTAATGATCTTACAAAACTCCTTAGTATCTCTTATAGAGACCTTTAAGTATTTTTTTTATATCACTATAACCTCTTCATGACCTCTTAGTAACTCATCGTAAGAGATTTTTATAAGAAATATAAGAATAGCTTGAACCTCTAGCTAAAAGAATATATGGTGTCTCTTTGTTCACACAGAATAATTTTTACCCATACAACGGTTCCACCCTAGCACATAAAGCACTTAGTGTCTACCTGATTCCTCTATTCTTTCTTAGGATTTACATATTGAAACGTCAGATGCTTGACTTTCTCTTGTATTTAGAAGGGTTTATATAGTGAGTAAACCACATTTAGAAACTTTAAACCTTATTAGAATAAGAGTTTATAAGTTTAGGAGTCCAAAACCCCTTCAAACAAGTTAAGACGTCCTAAAAAATGGACTTTCCCGAAGTTGGGTGTTGCAGCGCCATCACTTCTGCTCCAACGCTGTTGCGTTAACTGGCTAACGCTGCAGCACTAGCTTGGTGCCTCAGCACTGGGGGCGCTACGACCTATATAGTAATCCTTCATTTTTTTTGCCTTTTTACACTTTCAAGTCTCGTCTTGCTCTGCCCTTTTACATCCAACACATCATTAATTTCAAGGTAACTCTTCTCTTGGTATTTTTCACAATTTTTGTTTGTACAAAATTGTTGAATCACTAATTTCTAACAATATTGATATTCTTATTTGGGTTTTGTTTATAGCAATAGTTAAAAATTTAGCTAATATATAAGGTTTTATTGATTGTTTTGGTAAAAAAATGTCTTTTTTGAACAAAAATACTTTTATCTTATTATTATTATTATCATTTTTTTCAACTCTAAGTTTCTTGCTAAAAATTTATTTGAAGTCATAGACTCAAATGATTCTATAACTTGTGTTAACAGTACAATGATAAAGACTAATAGTACATTAAAGAGTGGCAATTCGTGTAAACGAATCGTATTTGTGCTGTGTCAATATAAGATATTAACAAATTTTTATTGTATCCGTACGATTAGTTTACTAAACAAGTTAGACACTTAAACACAGATTCAATTCGATTAATATTCAAATTACACAACACAATATAATTAGTCCTGTTCAAATAAATAGATCAAATTTAATTTGTTTATACATTTATACACGATTCGATTCATTTATAACGTTTAAATGATTAATAACATTTAATTCGATTTATTTATACGAAATATTCAATTTGTTAATTAAATATGACTTAAATTAACAAATACACGATAGTTATGAATACGGTTCGTTTATTAAACATAGCTTAAATGAATCAGAAAATCGTAGACCTTAAATACGTATTTGACACAATTAATAAATAAGTAACACAAATTCTATCCATTTAATAATCGTGTCAATTTTTTTTGGTCATATTCGTTTAAAATGTGTTAAATTCTAACTTATTTTGTCTCTCCTAAATACATTTACATTCAATTTTATAAAAATCTCAAATTTAAATCTCTATTTTTTGATATTAAAAAAAAAAGGAAAAAAAAAATTACCCTTAATTCCGGGCCCATTGTACATGTTTCCGATTTTGACCTCTTTCTCTAGCAGCCAAAACAAATATTGGGAAGTACCATTTACTACTAATGGCAATGTATCAAGTTACTGTGACCGATTGCCTAAAAAAAGGTTCTCTACATTGAATTTGACAAACAAACAACTAACTGAAAATTGTAGAGTTTCAAAGTGAATGTTGATTTGATTTATAGTTTTCTGTCTGTTAGTTCCCAAAAACAAACAAGCCCACCACATCTTGATTGGGTACTGGTGAACTGCATCACGAATCACGAGCCTTAGTGTTGATTGGATTATCAGGTGATGACATAATCATGATAATCAAGACAACAACTCTAATCAAAATCAATCAAACTTTTTTAGATTTCCTCAAACTTATTCCACCTTGAAAAGCACAGCCTCTCTCTCTCTCTCTCCATATATTTCAAAAAAATTAAAAAATTATATATATTCTTTTAAAAATTATAAACATTAAATTTGTTTTTTTAATAATTTTGATTCCTTGAAATGCTCATATTGAAATTTAAAGCCCATGATATGCCTCTGCTGACTGTGCATGGAAGCCCATGTTTAGGCCCATGGGCTCTGTTCCTTTTGCGTCTTCTTTCTTTTTTTTCTTTTAAGTTTAAAATAGTGTTGATTTTGATTCTTCCCCTTCATATTTTGATTACATGTTCCCCACTTGAAAGGACGCACGTACCCTTTGGTTGGAAATTATATTTTTAAGTTTTTTTTTTTATTGCAAAAAATATAAATCACATACTTTTTTTTTTAAAATTTAAACGGGGTTTGAGCGTCAAAAGAAGAAATTTGACAGAAACTAAAGTATACAAATATTTATGTTTAGAGAAAAATAATAATAAAAAGAATTATAATTAATTTTAAATTTTGTTTGCACCCGATACTAAATAAATTTCATATGTTTTAATGTTTGGCGCTTTTTGTAGGCAAGACATACGAGTAGTGCCACCAAATTTTATTTCGTTATAGTTCTAACAAAATTTAAAATTATCGGTAGATTTTCAACCTTAGATGTGAGTGTTTAAAAAAACATTAATGAGAATATTTAGTGTCATAGGTAATTTATTATTAATTCAAAAGATTAACATATTTGGTAATCATGTGATATTTTCGTCACAATTTACTCTAAATTTAAGAGTTAATCTGATCCATATTCTCTATATTTATTACTTATAAGGGTTTTACTATTTATATAACAATAATTTTTAAAGCCAACTTGACTTATATTGTTCATTTTCACTACTCTTCAAATTCATTACTTATGTGATAATTTTAATTAAAATAATTTTAAAAACTTACATACAAATTAGAATTTAGATTTGTTATGATACCACTTGTCACGAAACTAAACACTTGTTACTAATTTAAAAAAACTAACATATTAATTAATTATACACATCTGTCTATATATATATATATATTCATAATCTATCTAATTTTTATTTGATGTTGAATGTGATACTAAATCATTTATCTTAAGTACAATTTTTATAATTATAAAAAGCAAAGATTAGAATAAAATAGAATGTGACAACCTATGTGAATTGTGATTAATCTGAGGTTTTAATTTCGAGTAGACTAAAATTGCCGAGAAATTTTGTTTATATTTATGATAAAAAATTTAGAAAGAAAAAAAAACTTAAATTCTTACTTTAAACAAGGATATAAAATCCATAGTAATCTATTTAATTCAATGTTAATACAAAGCGCGGATGATTTGACGAAATTATTTTTAACTTTAAATCATGATGCATATATTATAGTGTTATTTCTATCATATTATCAATACATTTGATAGTAACATAAATTTATGTTTTGTTTATAATCCACATTGTCGTACTAATAACATTGGATGTCAATTAACAATATTATATTGCTAAGTATCAACTTTAATAATACAAAATTATATATTAGAAGTATAAAATTGTAGGTTATTAAGAAAATATAAATAACTATAAATTTGATTTGTCAAACTCTATAAAAGTATGTTAGTTACAATACAATTTCTATAAAATAAAATCATGCATTGGTAGTAATAATGAAGAAGAATTTTTTTTTGAAATACTTGGAAGTTGATCAATTTTTGTTGGGCAAGTTTTTCTCAAATGTCCACATTATTTATTATAGATTGAATGTTTGTTATTAATAAAAAAAATTAATTTGTTAGATAATACTTTATATCTGCTTATATATATTTAAAATTTATTAAATTTTTATATGATATGAGATGCGATATTTTTACTCATTTAATTACGTGATGCTATTGTTATGTCAGTATCAAATTTAAGGGTTTATTTAGTTTGTATTGCTCATCTCTATTATTTTTAAAGGATCTTTATTTTATGTGATAATTTTTATTAAGATTTAAGACATAAAATTTTTAAGACTCATTTAACTTATATTATCCGTAATATATTTTGAAATACAATTGGTACTTAAACCGTACAGTATAAATAAAAATTACGTGAATTTTTTAACTTACTTAGAGTTAGTTTGTTACCTTAGAGTCTATACGTGATTTATCAAATTTTGACACTTTAAAATTATGTAATGTAAATATTCGCACTAAAAAATTTCATTTATTAAATCAACACTTAATTTGCACTTCATACAAGATCCTCCCGTGAGTTATATCATATGATTTTGGCAAAATCACACTTAATGAAACAAACTCACAAGTCACAAGAGAAAGGGAGGAGAAGACAAAGGAGGTTCATCAAAATTACGAACTCACAAGTCACAAGAGAAAGAGAGTAGAAGATAAAGGAGGTTTATCAAAATTAAGCTATTAGAGAAACTTTAACTCAAAAGTTAGAACTTTGAGATCAAGTTAATATTAATGACTAATTTAACGTGAAAAGCAAATTTAATTTAAGATTTAAGGCAAAATAGATCTCAAAATGTTAGGAGAATTTCAATAAATTAAAAATAAAAAATAAGATAAGCATAATTTTATTTTAAGAAATTGATTCAAAATACAAGTTTGTGTTAATTAGATCAAAAATACTCAAATTTATCTCTGTTAACTTTTATCATTAATTTTAATAGTAGGGGGTAAAAAAATAATTTAATCATATAAATAAATTAAACTTTGATATGTGGCACAATCTTACCTCCTTACTATTTTTGAACACGTAGCGCAATATCATCTATACATTTAATTTAATTTAATATAATTTTAAGAAATAAATTTTAATAAAATGACATGTGTCATAATATGATTAGTTATAATAACACGTGTCATCGTGCAATTGAATTATTTTTTTAATAAATATTTAAAAAAATAATAAATTAATAAAAAATAAAAAATAATTAAAAATAGATCTGCCAAGCTGGTCACCTTTTTAATAATGCTCCAGCGATGAAAATGAATAAATTTTACATTATTAAATTTTATTTTTTTGATTTATATAATAGTAAGGTTATTTTTTACCCCCAAAAAGTCAGAAGATGGGCAAAATGATAGGGAAGGCTGATGGCTACCACCACCCGCTGTCAAATAGGGGTTTTTTGGTGACAGTGGTAGATTCTGTTTTTAATTATTTATTATTTAATTTAATTTATTTTTAAAAATAAAAATAAATTACATGATGACACGTTTTATTTGTAATTAATTATATTAAGATCAGTGTTATTTTATTATAAATATCTATTAAAAATATATATTAATTCATTTATTTTTTAAAATATTTATTAAAAATATAAATCAATTACATGATAATATGTGTCATTATTAACTTATCATATTACTACAAGTGTCATTTTATTAATTTTTTTTTAAATTATATTAAATTAAATATATAGATGAAATTGCGTGACGTATTCAAAAATAGTGAATGAGTGAATTTGTGCCACATATCCAATGTTAATGGAGAAATAATAATGATAAATTGATAATTGTATATTAAAACTACTAATTTTATTCAAATTAATGATAAAATTAATGGATTGACGTAAAATTAAGTACTTCAAATCTAATTAAGGTAAAGTTATCAATTAGACCAAATTATTGGTGTAAAATTATTCTTATCTCCTAAAAAATTAATTAAAAATAGTTATACAAAGGTTTAAATACAAAAAAGTTTTAATTGACACTTAGATATTTATTCCAACGGTAAAGTCTGTATATTTTTTAATTTAGATTAAAAATTTAAACCTTGATAAAGGTTAGAGTAATTTTATTTTTTTTAATTATAAAAAATAATTATTCAATTATTAGTAATAATTATTCAATTGTGGCAGTTATTAATAATCATCTAATTTTAAAGACAATTATTAATTATGGCAGTTATACATAATGATAAATATGTAATTGTAACAGTTATAAAGAATAGGTAATTGTAACCGTTATAAAGAATAGTTAATTTTTGAAATGTAATATTAAAAATTAAAAATTATAATATAATACTTGTATTGAAAAAAAAAAGGGACTAATTCTCTTAATTTAATAGTTTAAATTTTTTAGATAAAAATAAAAATATTAATTTTTTAAAATAAATATTTAACTTATCTAGTTAAGTTGTTGATTTGATTTTGATTTTGATAGATGGTTAAAAGATTCCCTCAATTTAATGGGTGAGTGGGCAGCGAAGGCAAAATGCCTCGGGTTTAACATTTGTCAATGTCATCTAGTGAAATAATATTTGCAGCAGAAGCTAACAGCAGCACATCACTCACTGCTTTTGCTTTTGCTTCTGCTTTCTGTCAAATGAGTAAGACACCACTTACTTCCCTCTCTTGATTTTCTCAAACATTACCCCTTTTTACATATTATTATATAAGAAATAACAAAACCAATGTTAGAATATTTCCATTATGTCTTTTGCCAACCAATTCTTAGTTGACATGTTTGAAAATTTCATACCACTTGCTTTAGTTTTTCTTTTCTTTTCTTTTTAAAATCACTTGCTTTTGTTTATACTTCTAAAATTGGTTTAATTTTCTTAAAATAACTTTAAGAGAAAAAAAATATATGAATTTTGTTTTTTCTTTAATTTATTAGGTCAAAGGGTCCATGAAAATCGATTTAGATTGAGTTCATACTATATTGGTTAGAATATCTACTCTTAACATGCAGAGAGTTCAAGTTCTATCCCCACATTCAAGGGGTTGAACCCATATTTAATGATTTTATTCTTGTAGTATGTTTTTTTAGATAAATATTAACAAATAAAATTAAATTATGAGAGTAAAACAGTACATTTTAATTGTTTTTTTTCTCTCAATTAATTAGTATAAATCAAAATTTTACCATATATACATGTTTGTTGGCAATAAAGGCTCCGACAATGAGTTTTCACTGATAATATTAAAAAAATATTTAAAATATGATGCAAGATTATAATTTCACAATATTATCAAGTTGTAATATCTTTAAATTTGTAGATTTATACATTTTTTTTTTACTTTCACACTTAACCTCTTGAGGTAGTATATCGTAGTTAGAAAATGGACTCTTTTATTAAATCTATCAACAACAACATCCGTTTCCTACAATAATTTTGCTATTTACTTATTTATATTTTATTTCAATAAATATATTTCGATGTTTGCCGGTTGTTTTAATTTAATGTTTATTTTAAATCTAGTATATTTTTATATTGTACCACTTAGATCTAAATCTAAAGTGAGTGCTTTACTAATTTTAGTTATTCTTAGAATTGTTAATTTTATTTTAGAATATAAGTCTGCTCCATATAAAATAGAATAAGTCCACTTAAAGTTTGCTTTATTATGGTAGTCAATTATTTGTATCGTTGTTCTCCATAATTTATTTAGTATAATCTTAATCGACAAAGCTGACTATTAAGGCAGATGATTATGAAGAGTTAAATGTGTAGTACACGATGTATGTACACATACAAGGGTGAAGCTCCATTTGGGCTTATGGGGGCCATTGGCTTCTCCCTACCTAAGCCCAAATATTTTTTAATTCAATAATATATTTTTATAATTTACACCTTTAAAACAAAGATATTTTGTGATATGACTTCTTCCAAGATTTTAAGTTTGATACTAAAACTGCTATTAAACTCTAACTAAATATAATTTTTAACTTTAATATTTGCCTCCTCACATTAAATTTTAGTTCCTCCATTGTGTGCATACATATGGATGATATTCATTATATGGATCCCTATGTACATAAATTTTCTTTGTGCATCAGTAAGACTAAATTAGTAGATCCGATTATGATAAAAATAGGTAGTTATAATTGGAACTATATCAGTTTATTCTATTAATTATTAAAGTTTTTCTTTTGTAAAAAAACAAATTTGAGAGTTAAGTTAACATTAAACTAAATATATTTGAATGAATTTTGTAATTATTATCTTAAAATACCTTTTTAACATTAATTTTGTTGACCCTAAAATTTGGTAGCCGAGAGTCAACGAATTAATTTATTATTATTATTATTTAAAAAGTTTTGCTTGGACGTTAAGGATGTGATCAAAAACTGGACTAAATAGGTTGCTCGTTCCCTCACTAATATGGCATCTAACGATAATCCTGCAACCAGAAAAGAAGTGAGGTTGCATCGAAAGATTTTTCGACATAGGCACTTCGATACTTAAGTTGGTAAGGGTTCAAAAAAGTAAAAGAATAAGGCAAGATACTATAAAAGAGTAAAGACGGTCATTTGATATATGCTATTGGGCATCTTCTTTATGTTTTCACGTAAGTGATTATAAGATTTGCTCTTTTGTACTAGTTTAATGATTCTAAGAAATATATTCAATTATATTTCTTTTATGTGTATGCAATAATTTTTATCTTTTCTTTTATGCTAATTTTTCCTCTAATTATAGGGTGATGATATAGGTTTATTCATAACTTTTGAAATCTTTTTAAATATGAAAGTGATTAATGCTATATTAGTTAAGCGTAAGCGCATGCTATCGTATCAAGTAATATAGGATTTAAAGTCCAAGTATCGATCCCACAGGGACTGTAATCTAATTCTATAAATCAAGTACTAAAATTGTACCTACTTAACTTTTATTCAGAAAATCACACTTTACAATTTAATTAACTAATCTAATTCTATCAATTAAACTAAACAAAAAATAAAGGGTAAAATTCACAAATAAAGATAATCTAGGATTTTGACTCGTCTCCTAATATTTCATTAGACTCATTAATCACATAGTTAATCCCTTAATACCAATTGATTGACTTAGACACTAATCTCATCACAAGCCTTTGTTGATGGTCAAGTGACTATATTACGCATTCTAACAATCACCTATATGTCAATGGTAATCAAATCAAAATGTAATTCATTAAGACAAAATCTAAATTATACCATACATGCCACCTAGGTATATGTCTATCCTAGATGGAACTTTTAGTTGTTACTCTATAATCATGCATTAAACTGCCATAGGTTAAACACATGAATCCCTCCGTTGAGTTCATTATGGTTCCTTAATCATTCAATATATTGATCAGGTATAATGAAAGTATTAAACACAAGATAGAATGAATCAATTTATTGTATTAAGATCATAAACTAAGAATTAACAAAATCCAAATTCATACTAGGTTCACATAGTCTAACTTTAGATAAACAATTGAGCCCATCACAAAATCAAAAGTATCTAACCAATTAATAAAGATCAACAAGAGGAAGAACATAATGATAAAGAAAGAGAAGAAAAACTAATCAAAGTGACTATTTGATGTGTTTCTCGCTCAATCTTGACTTAGAGCTTGAATCTTGATATTTGTTCTTCAATATTTAACTTTGATATTTATTTTTGTGTTGTGAATTCTTTTTCTAAGTTTTTTCCTCTTTCTTCTCTCATCTCTTCCTCTAATTAGGGTTTTTGGCATTTTATTTATAGGTTTATGTCTTTAAATTACTGTTCACGGGTTAATGTAGCAAAACAATGTTCACGCATTATTGTTCACTCGGTACTGTTCCCCCATCACACGCGCCGTGACACTGAATCCTGTGTGCTGTGGCACTGAGACACCATTTTGGGTGTCGCAGCGCTCATCTCTGGTCGCTGCGGCACTGGGTACTGTAGCGAAATACAATATCTCGTTATTACAGTAATTCACTGTAGCAGACACTGTAGCAATTGAATATTTTTGATTTATTTTCATTAGAGTTTCGACCCTATTCACTCCATTGACTCCAAACCTACAAAAATAATAATAAAATACATCAAAAGTTAAATAATCTTAATATTTACAAACAAATATTAAGTTTGAAAGATGGAAATATTAGACTTAATGAACCCTTATCACAAAGTTTTGTAGATATTCCCTTTTAAAAATCTGCTATCAGAGTTTTTCTTGAAATTATCCTAAATCTTTCTTGCCATATTAGGATTTATATCATGATTTTAGAAATGTTTATAATGTTTAAAAACTTTTTCTTGATAAGCCTAATTTTATCCAATAACTCTTTACGTCTCTTGTAAGTTAAGTTATTTTTAAGAAATTTTTTTAATCTCTTGAGTTTGTCGTATTTGGATACTTCTCTAATTGATACAAGTAGAGGTTATTTTCCCTTATTTGGGTGTGAATAGGGTAGCCATTGTACGACCATTATTTTGGCTAGCTTTGAGAGTAGTGAGTCTGACTGAGCATGGTAGTAGGACTTTAACCATTGCTCTGACTACCTTAAATAGAGTGTAGTTCTCATTTAGGAGTTTGACTAAATATGGTAGCTAAATTTTGACCATTGTTTGAACAACTTAGAGCGTGTGAATTTTTCTTTTCTCTTTTAAGAGTCTAACCGAACATGGTGGCCAGACTTTAATGATAGTTCTAACTAGCTTGGAGAAGGTGCCTTTGGCTCGAGAAAATTTTATGAGGTGACACTTTCATTGTAGGTAGTAAATATCGAGGTACTCTTTAGGCTTTTATTGGCTGAGGTCTTTGTACCTTATGGTTAAAAGACCTTAGGCCTTGTAAACAAAAATTTAAGGGGGAATAAGGATCCTTCAGTTTTCAGTATTAACTTGTTGATACTGAAAATGTATAAATAGTATTTATGGATTGAGGTGCTCAATATAGTGCTTTTTGGTTGTTTTCAACAGTGTTATTATATTCATTTAGTGGTTTTTCCTCGAGTAAATGTTCCTTAAGGGTGGACAATTTATAGCTATGATAGGACTTTTATTTAGAGTTGATACCTTTATTGCTATAAGCAAAACTTCAAGGGGGGAATAAAGATTTCTTAGCTTTTAGTATTAACTTGTTGACACTGAAAACTTTATAAGTAGTGTTTCTGGATTGAGGTGCTAAATGGAATGCCTTTTGGTTGTTTTCAACAGTGTTATTATATTCGTCTGGTGGTTTTTCCTCGAGTAAATGTTCCTTGGATGTGTATAATTTGTAGCAATGATAAGACTTCCTTTTAGAGTTGACACCTTTATTGCTATAAGCAAAAATCCAAGGGGGAATAAAATCCCTCTATTTTCAGTATTAACTTGTTGACACTGAAAACTTTATAAGTAGTGTTTCTGTATTGAGGTGTTCAATGGAATGCATTTTGGTTATTTTAAACATGTTATTATATTCGTTTAGTGGTTTTTCCTCGAGTAAATATTTCTTGGAGGTATACAATTTATAACAATGATAGAACTTCTATTTAGAGTCAACATCTTTATTGCTTTAGGCATTGAAAATTTCTCTAAAAGTTCACCATTGTCTGACGATTTTAATGAGTGACAACTTCTATTTTTTTAAATAGTGGTAACATGTTGCCATCTTGGGAGGCTATCTGCTAATTGCACGACTGAGGTACGTTGGTTAAAGAGATATGTCTTTAATAATATTTTCATCTCTTTTAATTTTGAATCAATAGGCGAGATCTCCATTTATTTGGCAGTATATATATTTTGTGGCCTTTTCAGTTCTCCATTTTCTTGATTTTGTACTGCCATTCTGTAAAGAAAAGTTTTTCTTTGAGATTCAAATTATTTCCTTCTCTTTGCATCTTGGCAATTTCACTTTCTAGATGCATTCTTTGGTAAGTGTATTCTTCTTTGGCTTTTTATCCTTTAATTTACTATTTTCTTGCATTCTTTTTGTCTTGGTGCTTACTATGAATCTTTGTCCCTTTAGTGTCTATTATTGAGATTTCTTGGAATGTTCTTGATGGCTTGAACCTTTAAACTTGTTTAGGTATAAAGTTATGTCTTTGATGAATGAATCCTAAAAGTATCTGGTTAGGATTTAGATCACCTTAAGGATGTTTCTAGTACTAGAAATAGCTCAATCCAAGATATAGTTGGTGCAAGTGTTCGAAAGGGTCAAGAACTCGTTCCGTAAGTGGGGAGCCTTACTCAAGGAGATAGTGTTATAAGAGGAGATAATCCTGATGATCTCAAGAGAACTTTTAGTAATAGGATGTCGTAAAGAATACGAGGGAGTGTCCCATCAGTCTAGTAGGCCAAAGAAGAAAAAGAAGAAGTTTATTGCTTAGAGTACTAAAGATGCTACTTTTGAGTTAGATTTTCCTCCTAACCATCCCTCTGGTATAAATGAGGTGGTTCTTACTGAGTTGAGGAAGAGATTTGAGGTTTTTACTTTGAGAGTTCCCTAAAGGGATGAGTATGCGAGTTTGCCATTAGAGGGGGGTGGATTTCAACTTAAGGTTCTTTGAGTTTGGACTGAGGCTGCCGCTTTAACCTTTCTTTTTGTAGATGTGTTATCCCACTTGAATTTGGCTCAATTCTAGTTAAATTTAAATGGTTGGAAAGTTCTGGTGGGACTCTATATCATGTGGAGCAAGGCTAACATCAAGGGTTTTTATTTCCCTAAGCTCTAAAGCCTTTATCAAACTACGATAAATTCTAGCTGATAGAAGGGTTTCTATTACCTGATTGTTTATGATAAGAAAAAAAAGGCTGCTTCGCTGAAAATCTTACCCTCGAGGAATGTTGGATGGAAAAAGTTTTTGTTTTTATATTGGAAGAGAATTGAGGAAGGTCTATGAGGTTCTTATGGTCCTCAATCATGTCTTCAAGTTTTCTCTAGCAGAGGTTTTTTTGCCTACTTGCTCTCTTTGCCTATTGTTTGAAAAATTATTTCTTTATTTTGCCCTTTAGTATTTCTCTCTCTCTCTCTCTCTCTCTCTCTCTTTTTCAACTATTTCTTGGTCTTAAAAACCTAAGCTTTCCAAGAAAGAGAAAAATCGTATTATAGAAACTCTCGCTTTTAGTGGCCCTTGTGAAGAGTTGTTCTCCTGGAACAATCTCGTCTTTTTCTGAGCTAATAAAAAATATTCCTAGTCCATCAAATTCTTTTAGGTCTTGGACCAATGGTAATTATTCTTTTCACTGTTTTTAAATGTTTTCTTAAATTATCTTAGTGGATAAATTTTATTGTCTTTTTCTTATTTGCAGCTATCTGGAAGGAGAATAAGAGGTCTATTTCTGATGCTTACTCTAATCTTATAAAGAAGAATAAGTAGAGATTTTTTTTTCAACTTACTTTGTATGAAGGTAAAGGGTCCAGTAAGGGAGTCCTTGATGAGTGCTCTTTATGTTAAGAAAAGACTGGACGAGGTTCCAAAAACTCCTTAAGGGAAAGAGTTGACTGAAGAGTGAATACTCTTTCTCCTCCTCCACCTCTTCCTAATGGGGTGACTCCTCCCCCCCACCTCTTCCTTAATCTCATGGGGGATATGTTTTATACAAAGGTTTCCAGTGGCCCTTCAACCTTAAGACCTCTAGTTGAGGCACGAACCAAGGTCACTTTATATCTAGGATCTCCTATTTACAAAGAAGGCGAGGTATGAATAACCATTGCCTCTTTTAAGGAAGATATGGCTAATCATAAAGTGTTAATGTTGACGTGTATCACGTTCTAGTCTATGTCACATGGATTTGGGTGTTTGTTAAAAGTATTATCTTATTTCTGAATTCTTTTTTTTTTTTAATTCATTATTTTCCTAACTCCATACTTACTAACTTCTTGGTTTATTTCATTAGTTAAGGAATAGTTGCTATTTTTAAGATAGTAATTGATATTCAGAGATTGACAACTACTAAAGCTGAGGTAACTAATGCTAAAGAGGCCTTAAAGGAGACTAAGAAGAATATAAAGTTGTTTGACCACGAGTTCAACTCTTGTTGGGCCAAGTTGAAATATATCAAAGAGAAGGCAAAGGCTAAGTTGGTTTGATTGAAGTTAAAGTTGACATGTATGAGAGTAAAGTTGTTATGCTCAAAGCCAAAATTAATGAGCTTAAGGGGTAGATGAAAGTTCTTCAAAGAGAGAACTCTTCTTTTTAACAAGCTAATGAGGAGTTAGAAAGAAATCTTGAGCTTTTAGAGCTTTGAGTGGCCGAGGAGGTGTTGGAAGCTTTGAATTAGCTGGTGGATGTTTTTAAAAGCTGCCATGCTAGGTTAGACCTCTAATAGGTGGATGAACTATTCGCTGACATGGGAGGTGCTGATGAGGAGACTGTAACTTCTGAGGTAGTTTTCATTATTACTCAGGTAGCTGAGGACATTCCCTCCCAAACTCCCAATGACTCTACTTCTATTCTCTAATGTGCCCCTCATGCTGATGATACTCTTGTCTCTACCTCTGCTATTGCTAAAGATGATCTACCTCTCAAGCTGGTGGATGTTTCTTTAATGATTTTTTTTTTCAAACTTTGTTATGAACTTTTATTCAATGTTTAAAAGCTAGAATATTTTCTTTTATTGAAGGCATTAGTTTAAAATTTACATAGTCTGACTTTTCCTTTGCTTCATTTTTGAGAGAGAATATGCTATATCTTTCTTGTTTTCTTCTTAAATTTTCTTTATCTTAGCATAATTTTCAGAATAGGTAATGCTTTTTATGATTGAAATTTTTCTTTGGCCTAGTTTGGTGTAAGGGCTCCATCTGTTAGATCCCTTATATTTAGTAAGATTTTTCTTAGAATTAAGTCTCCTTCTTGCAGTTCTCAAGATCAGATTTGCTTGTTGTAAAATTAAGTGATTTTATTGATAGGCAATCATTCGAATTTTGGCTACATCCCTTTTTTGTTTGAGGAGGTCCAAGTTTCTTCACATGAATTCATCATTCTTTTCCTAGTCAAAATTTTATATTCTTTAGATAAGCACTTTTACTTCTACTGGGATCACAACTTTATAACCAAAAACCAAAGAGAAGGGTGTCTCTTCGATTGCTATTCTATTGGTAGCTTAGAGGGACCACAAGACCTTGGGTAGCTTCTTGACTCAAGCTCTCTTCTTCTCAGTCAACTTCCTTTTTAGTAGATTTTTAACAAGTTTATTAAAAGATTCAATATTTCCATTTGTCTTTGGATTGACAGGTGAGGCAAAAAGAATTGAATTTTGAGCTTTGAACAGAACTCTTTGAAGCCCTAATTATTAAACTATTTGCCATGATCTGTGATGATAATATTGGGAATTTTGAATCTGCAAACTATGTTTTTTCAAAAATAAGTCTTGAGTTTTTTGTTGGTGTAATGTTTGATAGGGCCTCGACCTATATCCACTTGGGTAGAGTGACTAATATACTACAATGAGCATACCTGGCTAACCCCATTCTATGATTTAGGGGGTCGATAATGTCGAGCCCTCATTATGCAAAAGGCTAGAGACTATTTATTGTTTTTATTTTTTTTGGTGGAGCATAGATATTATTACCATACTTTTGGCATGCATTTCATTTTTTAACCAACTCCTTAGCATCATTGAACATAGTCGTCAATAGTACCCTATTCGAAAGGCTTTTTAAGCTAAGGCTTCTACTTCAGAGTGATTATCACAAATCTCTTTGTGTATTTCTTAAAGCACATATTCAGCTTCATTAATGTTAGGTAGGGTTGGGCATATACGGTTTGATTTTTGAGGTGAACTAAAAATTATGAATTGTAAAACTAAACTGAACTAAACTAGTTCAGTTTGGTTCAGGTTTTCAGTTTGGGTGACAGTTCAAGCATCGGTTCAGCATAATTGGTCGGGTTTTTGATTGAACAAACAATAAAAATTGCATTTAGTAATTGATGATTGCCTTAAATAAGGAAGATAATGTATAGCTTAACTGTTAAGTATAGATTAACCAACTGGAGGAAGAAGTGAACAGTTTGCAAAGTGTCATTTGCTTTGTTAACAAAACTACTCTCTCTTAAAAGTTAAAACCTACAACATAAAAAATATATATGTTCAAATCTCAATTCAATTCTTTATTTCTTTTACTGGACAATAATAATGTCCTACAAATGAAGCCCATAATGTTAATATTTGAAATAACCTTGTAGAATATAAGCATAACACAACACATGTTGTATTTGCATGGAGATAAAGCTGGTGCTAAACATCAAATTGCTGAACTGATATAAATAACAATTCAATAACTTGTTATTACATTTAAAGCCCATAACATTTATTTATTTCCTCAAAGAAGTTTCCATATACATCAATGCAGTAACTTAGCACTACTTTAAAATTATCATTTACCAGCAATGGACGTCAAGCGGTGGACGGATTGATGGAGCATTGAGCTGTAAAACAGTGGTCGGTCGCAGGTGGACGAAGGCATGGAGCACCGTTGAGGCTGAGCTGAGCACTTTGATGAGTTTGATGATAAGTTGAGAAATGGTGAATGGTGATGAAATGAGGAGGCTGAGAGACTAAAAAGACATAGATAGAGAGATATAAGCAAATATGATTTCTGAAATGCATAATTAGAGTTTTTTTAAGAAATATATTAGTCTTTATATATAATGTATAGAGTGTAGACATGCTTAAAATAACATTGAACAACTTAAATCAATAAGCTTCCACGTGGTTTTTTTTAATTTTTTTAATTACGACTAACCGGTTCGGTTCTCAGTTCGTTGGTTCAGAATCGAGAACCAAATTGACTGTTCGGATTGAAAAAAATAAGGATCAAAAACCGAATTGATTAAGAGAGAACTAAATCGATTTTTTAGATTTTTTTCCATACCTAGTGTCAGGCATCTCAAGTAAGGAGATGAGCACTATTTTCGATAGAGGATGCCATCAATAATGGTGTATCGAGCTACTCGATACCTAAACTGTCGTACTTGTTTCTTATTTAGTGATGGAATACATTTTTTTATGAAGTATTGAATTGAGTCTATCTATTTGGGTTGTGGATTGAGTTACATGACATCTTGGGGTTCTTCTACTTTGTGCTTGGTCTAAAGATGAATTTAAGGGGAATCGATCGTTGTATCTAAGGTTCTACTGTCGAAGTTATTCATGCTAGGATATTTGTCTTGTGATTCTTTTCTCTTGGTATTTATTCAATAGCCATCTCCTCGAATTATTTTTTCATTGTCTAAATTAATTTGAGGTATGTTGCCATGTGGTTTCCTCGGGCTTTATATCTTCTGTTGACTTGGTTGATAATGAGTTATGAGTCATTTTTTATCTAGACTCTTTTGGTTAAAAGTGATCATGCAACTCTTAGTCCTGCAAGGAGAGATTTATATTCGACCTTATTATTGGTAGCTAGGATGCCAAATTTGACTACATATTTGACTTCATATTGAGTGCTTTTTTCAACCTATTCTCTATGTGTAAATTCTATGATGAAATCGGTGAGGGCTTATGCCTTGATGACTGCTCTTGGTTTATACTGTATACCAAACTCACTGAGCTTGATTGCCCATTTGATAAGGCATTTGGAGAGGTCTTGGTCTTGAATAATCTTTAAGAAGGCAGGTTAATGAGGACGATTATTGTATGGGCATTGAAAAAGGCCTCTACTTTCATCTGGTTGTGACTAGCATTGTGGTTAACTTTTCAACTGGTGAATAATGAGTCTCAAGATCAGTGAATTCCTTATTGCTAAAATAGATTGGCCTTTGGATGCTTTCTTCTTATTTGACTAGTGTTGCATTTATTGCTAGATTTGAGACCTTTGAATATAGGATCAGATGGTCTCATATTTTTAGTATGACGATGTGAAATGGTTGAGCTAAGTACTCTTTTAATCTCTAAAAAGTTTCTTTGCCTTGTGGGGTTCATCTTGTTTTATCTTTGCTCTTGATAACTTGAAAAAATTCAAAGCATTTATCAATAGTTTTTGAAATGAATTGACTAAAAGTTGTTACTCGGCCTGTAAGCCTCTGGATCTCCTTAATTGTGCTTGGAAATTTCATTTCAAGAAGAACTGCTTTAACTTTCTTCAAATTAGCTTCTATTCCTCTTTGGCTTATTAAGAAATCCAAGCATTTTTTTGATTCAACCCTAAATGCATATTTTTTTAGGTTTAGCTTCATATCGCGTTCTTTAAGGATTTCAAAGGTTTCTCTAAGGTTGTCAGGTATTTTTTTTGTTATATCTTTACTCTTGATAGCATAAAAAGATTTATATCATTTTTTAGTAACCTTTTAAATGAATTAACTAAGAGTTGTTATCTGGCATGTATGCCTCTGAAACTCATTGATCGGGCTTGGAGATTTCATCTCGAGGACTAATCAAACTTTCTATGAATTAGCTTTTATTCCTCTTTAGCTTACTAGAAAGCCCAAGCAATTTTCTAATTCAACCCAAAAAGCACATTTTTCAGGGTTTAGCTTTAAGTCATATTCTCTCAAGATTTTTATGTTTTCTCTAAGGTCGTCGATGTGATCGTATGCTCTTTTAAACTTGGCGATCATGTCATCTATATACACTTTTATGCTTTTCTCAATCAGGGGCTTGAATAGCTTGTTGACAAGTCTTTGTTAGGTGGCACTTGCATTCTTGAGTCTGAATGGCATAACCTAGTGGTAGTATATTTCCTGATGAATGATGAAAGAAGTCTTCTCTTGATTAGGTGTAAATATCTTGATCTGATTGTATCTTTAGAATGCATCCATGAGGCTGAGAAAAACATGTCTGACAATGAAATCCATTAGTTGGTCGATCTCTGGAATGAGAAGCTATCTTTCGAACAAGCTTTATTTAGGTCTGTGAAGTCCATTCATGTTCTCCACTTTTCATTTTTTTTTTCAACATGAAAATGTTGGCTAATTATTCAGGATAATAGATTTTTTAGATGAAACCTGCTATCAGGAGTTTTTTTTACCTTGGCTACTACAACTTTATTCCTCTATTTGTTAAAAATTCTTCTTTTTTACTTGATTGGTTTGAAAAATGGATTGACTGCTAATACATGTGATATGAGGACAGTGTCTATCCCTTACATATCCTCATGTGACCAAGCAAAAATATGTAAAAACTTTTTTATTAGAGAGATCAATCATTTTTTCATTTTGGGCTCCAACCGCGAGCCTATCTTCATGGTCTTTTTAGGTATTAAGAGTAGGTTTCTTATTGGTTCTAGAGATTTAGATTTGCTTTCCTCTCGTGAGTCTATAGTGGTGATACAAAAGGTTCTTTTAAATGTGGTCGTGTATCAGCTTCTGGTTGTCTTCTAATTACCCTTGAGGATTCCTACTCCTTCTCCAACAAAGAATTTGAGCTTTAGATAGTGTATGGACAGGGCAACATTAGAGTTCATCATGAAAAGTCTTCCTAACATTGGCTTATAAGGCATAGGCTGGTCAACCACTACAAAGTTGGTCATCATTATCTTATTATAGGGTTTTTTCTCTATCGATATTGGTAGACTCACAACTTCCAAGGAAATCACATAGCTATCTCCAAACTTGTAAAGGGGAATTTGTATGTTTTGCATCTTGATGTCCTTAATCTCGAGCTCAATAAATATTTCTTTGGATATCAGGTCAACCAAGATTCTTGTGTCAACAAACACTTTGTTTACCTTCATTCCTACTATCTGAATAGTTATGATTAATGAATCATTGTGGATAGTTGACATCTTTATAATCTTTTTCGGTGAACATAATTACTATAAACTGTACACATGAGTTTTTAAGGGTTGAGGTGTTACACATTCCTTGGTGCCTTAGTAACAAGTATCAATAGTAATTCTTTCTATTTGTTTGAATCTCCTACCAACGTTACACCCCCTGAGATGATCCTGTTTGCCTCTTGTATTTAAGAGTTCTTATACTTATGATTTTCTTCACCTTGAGTTTTCCTCGGCCCAATGTTAGCTCTAAACTCATTGAGGAATCTTTTTCTCATTAGTTGATCTACATGAACTCGTAGGTGTATGTATCCATTAGTGGCGTGGTTGTGGTCTTGATGGAATTCAAATTTCTTGTTTTTAACTCTATTTCTAAGTGGCACTCGAATAAGTGTAGGCTCTTAGAAGAGACCTCTTTCCTTTATGGGCTTAAATATTTCGACCAACGAAACTGTTATAGGAATGTATTTTTCTTCCTGAACCTTAGCTACCAAAGGAGGAGATTTCTTTGTTTGTTCCCTTTTATTGTTTTCTTAAGGCATATCTCTTCACGGGAATTTTGCAATTCTCTATGGAGTCTTCTCTTTTTGTTCTCAAGTTATCCTCATTTCGAGGGATTTTTTAAACTTTGGTGTGTTGTCAGGTTGGTTGGTGACTCTCGTTCTCAGAAGGTTTTACCATAATTCCTTTCGTCAATTGGGGAGGATTTATGGCTTCCCTCACCATCGAAAGAACATTTCTCAATGCTAAGAAGTGTTGTTTTGACTCAGAAAAAAGGATGAGACTCTCATGATCCTTCTAGGTTATTACATTTTTCTAGAAGTTTTGACTGTTGGGGTGCCGATTTATCCCGGTTCATAACCTAAACTTATTGAGTGTATGCATGTAGTATATGTATCCATTTTAAAAATTCATATACATACACATCTAATACATATATATATATAAATCATAAACGCAGCGGAAGCTAGAAATTAAAATTTCTAAAATGAACACAATAAATTTTATTCATTACACTAATGAACAAAATATAAAAATATATTAATCAAATTAATACTAATGATTGATAATATCACCTGTCAAGCCTTTGGAATGGATTTGTAGTTGGAATACCGTATGAAGTCGACTTGTTGGCAGTTTTAGGACTCAACATGGTGGGCTTGAGTCGCTAGAATAAAAACTTATATATTTTCAGCATCGGTTTAACACTTAAACCGTTGGATTAACTCTTAATCCCCATAGCCTAACACTTAGACTATATTCATTTTATTCTTCAAGACTGGCTGGCCATTTTTGTTTGCTTCAAGGGAGAAAATGAAATCTATTTTCTTCTTCTCCCTCCTCCATGGCTGAGAGCCTTACTTTGAGTTCATCTCATCTCCTAATTGTTTCAATAATCATATAGATACAAATAGACACCCCAAGTAATCATGGCCAACCACTTTGTTTTTCAATAATTAAAAAATGAATACAAAGGGACAATAACCATTATCATGGTCGACACTTCTATCCTAATCATTGATTCAAAGATAAAATGAATTTAATAGCTACCATTCACACATTTCATGGCCGGCCATCGTCACATTTTGTATTCATTAAATCAATATATATGTTTATAAAAATATAAGATATCTTTTTTTTGGTATATAAATCATCATGTGCTCCATTGAAAAACATATTTTAATGTTGCACACAATATGGTCGGCCATCTCTTGTCTTTGAAACAGAATAATTTTGGTTAATTTAATTCATGCCTTTAAGGTTTCATTTAATTTTTCTTTTAGCAACATTTGCTTTAACTTAATTATTTGCTTAATAAAATCTCATTTTATTTAACAATTAAGTCCTCAATAAAATATTTACTTTATTAATTTAACTACGAGCTAACAATTAACTCTAGTTAAATTAACTAATCATTTAATTCTTAAGTGAGAACAAATATTTAGATTATTTAACACTTAAATAATCAATTAAGGAAAATAACCCTTAAGCCTTTAATTAACCCAACGTAGGTCTCACCTTACCCAATACTTGAGTCAATTTAACTGAAAGCTCATAATGTGCCACGTGTCACTATTTAATTAGTCAACAATAATTATTAACTAATTAATGTACTTAACACTTAAGTACTGACACGTGCGCATCTCAAGAGTTCTTGAAACAAATATTCGGTTCTGCTAGAAATTACTAGATTGAACAAATCAATCCAGTATGCTGTCCTAGTGCACAATGAGTACACTTCATATTGCAAGAGTCTCTAGGTCCACGCCTAATTTGTCAAATGAAATTATTCCACAAGTCTGTACGATGCCCCACACACATGTCACAGATATTACAAATTAGCACATTAGACCATACAAGTTGAGGTCACAACGCATACATATAATCCTTCATCATGTATATCCTGGATGTACAGGGATATAGATCAACACCGTCAAATCCCTGTATGCCCATCCATGAGCTTATGTCCAGATTTGTATTTTCAAGAACAATATACATAAACAATTTTGCTATATTGTTCAACTCTTTGGGAAACACCTTTCCTGGGTTAGTACTCGTGGCTATGAGATTTACTAAAATACAATCTCGGAGCATCTAGATATACTACTCCCCTATGAGAGTTGATGGATCCCATATCTATACATACCAGACTCTATAAGCATCAGACCATACCCAATGACACCCAGTGGTTACACTATGAAAAGTCTGTAACATGTGTGGAACCAAAGTATGATGGATCACTTACAAGTCCACCGTGACACTTAGGTCAAAGAACCATGTATACTACTCAACCTGAGAGGACTCACCATTGACGTTTTCATAGGATGTTTATTGGCGTCCTCATAAGTATGTTTAGCATTCAGTCCTGACTAAATACCCGTATGCATATACGAGCTTTCGATAAGCCCATGATCGGCTAAGAACAACCTTCTATACCATATAGATATAGCATACACTGATCTATAAAAAAAAATAGATCCATTGATAAACCCACATCAGTGAAACAGATCAGAAACATAATGTTTGAGAACATACTTGAATAATGACATCTCCTAGCACATGTTGTAACTTTTTGAAACCATGTCATTACTAGTATACACTCAGGTCTTTGTGCTATTATAGACAAAGATCTAATCTTTTAGATCTGGCTGACTATTATAACCTGCCAACTTTTAGCAGTGCTAACTATTAGCATAAATATAATATCTAACTTTGCTAATTCATAACACTGGTTTAAATTCCTTTAGACCAGATCTGAACTCCTTCAGATTATACAATGTCTGTAACGTAATAAGCATTATACAATGTATTTATATTGTATTAACAATTATACAAAATGTTTGCTTTATAAATATTAAATAATTGAATATTCGTAAGTATTAGAATGGCACGTAAGCACCAACTTTAACATTGACATCATTTTTTTTTTCTGATTTATCCCTTTTTTGCCGTAACTTCTTTAGTTATTCTTCTAGTTGTTTTTGCCAAAATGGTGGTTCTCCTTACTAGTTTGAGTTCTTGGTGGGTTATATTTCTATAGATTCATTTGGGTTTTTTAAACCTAGATTTTCATCAGGTAATGGGATTTGCTCGTTATTTCGTGTGGCTATAGAGTGAATGGTAACAATTTTTAGTTTTGTGTCTTTCATATTTTTTGTCTAATATTGATAGCATTTTTGTTTGATTCCTATAGACGGCGCCAAATTGTTGACTTTAAAATTTGGTAGCTTGGGAGTCAATAAGTTATATTTATTTTCTTTGAGAAGTTTTGCTTGGACATCAAGGATGTGATCAAGAACTAGACTAAATAGACTACTTGTTCCCCCATGGTATCTAATGAGAATCTTGCAACTATAAAAGATGTGAGGCCGCGCCATAAGATTTTTTGGCTTAGGCACATTGATGCTTAAGTCAATAAGGGTCCAGAAAAATAAAAACAGAAGGTTAAATAATATAAATGAGTAAAGACGAATGTTTGCTATATGCTCTAAGGTGTATTCCTGATTTTGTTTCACATAAGTGATTATAAAGTTTGCTTTTTTGTACTAGCCTAACGATTTTGAGATATATATTTAATAAATGTATATATATATATATATATGTGTGTGTGTGTGTGTGTGTGTGTGTGTATGCAATAATTTTTATCTCTTCTTTCGTGCTAATTTTCTCTTTTATTTATAGGGTGAGGATATGAGTTTTAGCTGTAGTTTTTGAATTCTTTTTTAATATAAAAGTCTTGTGAACATTCCCTTTTAGAATTTTGTTATTAGAATTTTTCTAAAATTTCCTTGGATCTATCTTGCCTTATTAGGATTTATACAATGATTTTAGGAATGTACCTAGTGTTTAGAGATTTTTTTCTTAATAAACTTTACTTTATCTACAACTCTCTACATCTTTTATAAATTGAGTCCTATTAAGAATCTCTTTTGATCTTTCGATATGGTCATATTTAGACCTTCCCCTGCTCGATATAAGTAGAGGTGATTTCCCCTCATTTGGAGTCTAATCTGATCAAGGTAGCCAATGTATAATCATTGTTTTGACCAGCTCAAAAATAGTGAATTGGACCGAGCAAGGTAGCTGAGCTTCGACTATTATTCTGAAAAGTTTGAAAAGAGCATAGTACTCCATTGGGAGTCTGACCGAATAAGGTAATCAGATTTCAACCATTGTTCTGACCAATTTAGAGGTTGTAGATTTATCTTTTTTCTTTTGAGAGTTTGACCGAACAAGATAGTCGACTTTCGACCATTATTCTAACTAGCTCAGAGAAGGTGTCCTTGGCTCGAGGATATTTTGTGGGGTGACATTTTTTTTTTAGTATTGTAGATCAAGATCCTCTTCAGATTTTCATAAGTTGAGGTCTTTATGCCTTTTGGACGAAGACCTTGGGTCTTGTAAGTCGAAATCCACAAGGAACAAAATTATTATTTTTTTTTTGTCCAAATATTGTATTGAAAAAGTTATACATGCCAAATGTTAGTTTTTCATATTTTCAAATACAAAAAAGGAAATGTAAATGTCATTTTGACATATCAATTCTAATCTATTCAGACTTAAATTAAATTTAAAGTTATTCACATTTTATGGGGAAAACAAAATAAAAAAAAAGGCCTCATAAGAAGAAATCAACTCCTACTTTTTTAATTTATGCAATTAAAAATTTCAAATTATCTTTTTGTGATGACAACTATAATAATTCAATTACTATACCATAATATTGATATGCTATTTAGGAATGAATGTTGTTAGATTGGTTCAATAAAGCAAATGGACCTAATTGAATATAAAGGTTAATTGAGTCAACTAATCGATTTTGATTATTTGAGAAAAATCGAATATAAAGATGAACATGATAACATTTAAATTTTCTTAAATCTGGTTATTAATGTTAATATTAGTTTGTCATTTAACTACTTTTAAATCTCAATTTAGCATTAACTACTTCATTGACTCAGTAGTTTGGTTCTAACACTTTTCTAATATTAAGGTGTTGATTTTGAATTGAGCCAGAATACTTTTATAAATGATTGATTAGTAGTCCTTTCATAAAAAGTTGATTAGTAATGAATATGAATATTATAAGTTTAATAATTTAGTAAATATTATAATGAGTATGAGTATTGTGAATATGTGTATTTTTCTTTTATCTTTTAAGAGTTCATTTGGTGGATGTTTTGGCTTCCAAACAATAGTTATTGTAAAGTTATTTTTATATTTGGTAAATTAGACTTAGGTATTTGTAAAAATTAAATTTTACCAAAATTAAATTTTACCAAATAACTCTTAAGGTAAGATTTATTTTAATTTTTTTTAAAGAAAAATGTAATTTATTGCTCAACTAAAGCTTTGAGAAGAAGCCTTCTCCATTATGAGATAACTAAGAGAGCTTAGAACATAATTGTTCTAAATTACATATAAAATAAAGATAAGAGACATTCTAGCTAGTTCATACGCAACTTTATTAGTATTTCTAAGAACATATAAAATTTTGTGAGCCCTAAATGATTCTAAATGATCTATTATGTCCTGAATAATGAGAGTAATTTCCAAAAGGGTAATGATTTGAAAGTAAATTATTTACAACAATAGCTGCATCAGATTCAACTTCTGACAGCAAAAATAAAAAATAAAAAAATAATCCCTTACTGTTTGCAATCCTCGACGAATGGTTGTGGCCTCAAAATTAATTTAATTTTAAAAATAAGCTATAAAACTTTAACCAACAAGTGCAAAAACTATATTTAGGTATTGGAAAATTTTCTGAGTTGATCCAATTTAAAATTGAGGAAGTTATTTTAACTGAATTAAAATAATTTAAACAATACTAATCAAATATTGTTTTTATTTTACCCTTATTTTAAAATAAAATTGAAAAAACAATTTTTTTTTTAATTTTCACTAACACTCTTCTCTCTCTCCTTCTCACGGTTAACACACAACAAATCTATCTCATTTTACTCGTAAATTTAAACTCAACAAATTTTAAAAATTAAAGATATAATTGAAAAAAATGGGAGAAAATTGATAAGTTTATTTTTTAAATTTAAATTTTATGATTTTAAGTATTTTTATATTTAATTGTTAGAAATATTTAGAAATTTGTAGATGTAGTATAAAAAATAAGTTAAAAATATGTATGAAATTAAAATGGTCAGAAATGGCGGATTCCAGCATTTTTTTGCCTGAGACGCGCTGGTGAGTGCGTCTATGCGCTGCTGGTGGCGGGCAAGTAGACGTACGTGCCATTGCGTTAGGTGCACATCGTTGGGTGCGCGCCAAGCGGTGTGCACCTAATGCGGTGGCATGTGCATCTACACGCCCGCCACCAGCAGTACGTAGACGCACGCGCCGGCGCGTCTCAGGCAAAACAATACCGAAATTCGTCATTTCTGGACACGTGTCTAATTTTTTTTAATTAATTTATGTTTATGTTTATTTATAATTATTTAATTTAATAATTTAAATTATTTAATAATTATGTAAATAAAAATTTATTTCGTCAATATTAGGTTAGGTTGTTGTAATTAAAACATTTTGATTTAATAGTTAGTTAAATCTTTATTATTATTTTGTCAATATTAATAATTTTTTTAATTTTTTCAGGAAGGAGAATGTCTCAAAAGAATATGTAATTGCCAAAAAATATTTCTATCGAGCGAATGTACATATTTACTCGAAGTTATGAGTTATACGAAATATAAAAAACAAATCGACTTCGAGGCAGGTAGAAATATTTAGAATCACATGTTTTGATAGTTTTTTTGAATGTATCAGATATTCCATTCTCAGGTATTTTAGCATATGAGATTTTATTAAGACGTGTATATACAAAAAAGTTATATGAAGAATATAGGCAAAAGACGTATTAGATTCTCTCGTCAAGATTTTTATTTAATTACTAGTTTGAGGATGGAGGATTATCCTGTAGTAAGTGGGTTAGGTGATAGACTATGTCATAGATATTTTTCAAGTAGAAGTGAGTTGACTTACAAGGATTTGGATCCGTGGTTCTTCAGCGTTACATTTGACGATAATGTAGATGCAGTAAAAATGTATTTATTTTATGTATTTCATAAATTATTTATGCCACGTGATCGAAATAGAATCATACAATATTTTGGACTTCGTCTTGTAGATAATTAAGATGAGTTTAATGTTTATTCTTGGGGTACGATTGCATGAACTGGACTCTACAATAGTTTATGCATGGCTCCAATTAAAAAGTTAGCGAAGGTGAAAAAAGCGGGCGCTGGGGATAAGAAAATTATACAACTTATACTCATTTAGTCACGCATTCTTAGTGAGTAATTCTATTTTTTTGATTCATTATCATATTAGGATAGAGATAAATTTAATTTGTTGACATTGTAATTTTTAAATTTATTATCATCTCAAGTGTGGATCTACGAGGCGATCCCTAAGTGTGGAGAGTTGTTTGCTGACAAGAATGGAGACTATTTTTCTCGTATTCTAAATTGGTCTGGCACGAGCACCCTATTATACGAAAACGTCATAGATGTCCTATTCGATGGTGTTGGGGTATTCTTTTATGTTCAACAAAAAATAGATATAACTTCCTTATAATTTGTGTTATATTTTCTAATAATGATTAATAAATCTAAAATATTATAAAAGTGAGGTTCATAGGAAGTTCCTACAAACATGAGAAAACTACGGACTATCGCGCGGCGGTAAAATTTTGCATTCTATCAGGAAAATGGGGAGGGAGTCTTAAGTTAGAGACATTTGATATCCCAAACACCCAATTCACCGATAATCTATAGCCTCACCACGGATTTGAAGCCCCGCCAGTGACTGAATCAATGGTATAATAATTTAAGTTTTTTTCCTTGAATTATAATTACTTATGTTACTGATTAATATTAGCTTGTGAAAATTGATTATAATAACTTATGTATAGTTTCAGTCTGGCACGTCAACATCACAATATCAAATCTTGGAGAAGAGGATAGATGATCTTGAAAAAATGATATTTACCAAGATTGATAAGGGTAACTCAGAGCTTTCAACCAAGATTATTAAAGTTGAAGAAAATATTTGCATTAGATATCTCTCTTGGTGCAACAGCTTAAGCCAGCCAAGATCGTCGAGGATGTAGGATAACGTATGGTACGTTTTAAACCTAAATTATATTAGGTATAAAGTTTAACAAGTCAATATATTAACTGGTATTATTTAGTTTTGTAGGGTACCGAATTCATGGCCGTTGACTTTCAGACATTTGCTCTTACCAGTGAGTCTCACCATTAGCCATTTGCTCCTGTAGCTAATAGCCCTGCAAGCATAAAAATTATACCTATTTCGTTGGGTAAAAACATAAGCAGGTATGGGCGCCTTCACAAGAAGGCAACAGCCCAAGTCAGTCCATATACCAATCCGTTAAAAAAGCCCGCGAAGAAGAAACTTATGTAATTGCAAGTAGGACCTACTATTGACATAAACAGGCAGCTGATTCTTATTGATCAGGTTAAATATGCTGAGCTTCTGGATTGGAAAAAAAATAATAACCCAAGACAACGAGTTTGTTTGGACGAACTCGATCCGAACAACACATGATCTAATGAGCTACTACAAAACTGGCTTGACGATTCGATGATGACTAGTTTTTAATTTTTTTTTTGTTTTATGAGTTGTTTAATAATATCAAAATTTATACATATTCTTTGTGTTTTGTAGCACATAAATGAATATTTAAAGATTTTGCGTTTGTGTCAAAGAACGTTTTCTAACATGTACTTACAGGATTGCACAACTGCAGATGCATATTTCTACGTGAGCTATTATATTACCCGTTTATTGTGCATATAACATTATTATACCATTATGTATATTAACTATTATCGAGTTTAATGAGTATCTTTTATTTGTGTTTAGGAGTACATTTGACAAATGTGGCAAATGTCCTTCACTGCCAATCCTCCAGACAACGATGAATGGCTCAAAATATTGTTGGCTTATGCACTCGAAACAAATACGGAGTTACTTGGTGCTAAACCATGGGCATTGGTCAATAAGGTACTTTTTAAGAATAATAATGACTTTTTATTGTGCATGTAACAACATTAAGTTAAAATTAATACCATAATTATTTTTGTAAGTATATATCCCTCTGAATATCAATCAAGAACATTGGATTGTAGCACAACTCGGCCTTGTTCGGTTTACAATCGTTCTTTATAATTCTAGCGTGAACGACCATTCAGATGAGTCCATCATGAAATTATAGAGCCTCTGGGTGTTGTAATGCCTTTGTACTTTCAAAGGTGTAGATTTTATAGTTTAAAGGGCATACAAAGCCCAAATTTGTTCCTTGGCCGGTGACTCGTAACTGGGAGAATGTGCCTCAACAAGAGGTCAGGAGCGGGGATTGTGGTGTCTTCGCCTGTATATATATTGAATATCTTATATTAGGTCAACCATTTGACTCATTCACTGACATTGGTACCTTTTATAGACAAAAGATGGTCGTTGATTTGTGGACCGCTGCTTCATAGATATTTAGTACTATAATTTTTTTTACATATATTGATTTGGGTGTATAATTGATATACTATAATTGATTATGGCTGTTGATTGGGTGTATGTGTGCGGAAGTGATTTTGTAGTTTGATAGAAGTGTGTTTATTCAATATGACAGGTTTGGGATCGTCCATATTATAAAGGAGATTCTGTCAAAATTTCGTGAAAATTATCAACATTAATACTAAAGACAAGTGCATTAAAATAAAATAAGTATGTAATACAAAGTACAAGTGCATTACAAAATAAATGCATTACAAAATAAGTGAATTACAAAATAAGTAAGTATGCAATACAAAGTATAAGTACAAGTGCATTATGAAACGAGTGCATTATAAAATAAGTGCACAAAAGTGACGAAACTCGACTCTCATACATAATTAAGCTTCATGGTAAAGCTCTTTCCCATATTTTTTTAGATCTGTCTGAAACAAAAAAAGTTAAATATTAGCCTTATATTATACATAATTAAATGTCAATTAGGTAAATTTTATAAACGAATATACATCACTTGCTTTGTAAAGGTATAGGGTTTCGACACGTTTATCGGTTATGTCTATGTTGTCTACAGCGACTATATATATTCTTTGATGGTTCCTCTTCTTGAGATAAAATCCGATTCATCCGACGTCTGCCTGACTGATGACATGCTATCGGAGGCTGAATGTCCATATTTTTCAAATACTCTAGGACTATCCAATCTGACACTTGACCAATCGGAAGTATTGGTACGCTATAGGCACAGAATAAAATCTCAGATGTGTAATAAGTTGAACAAAGACTCTCGTGGGATAATTTAATGTATCTGCATGCGGCGAGTGCATGAGAACAAAGCAGTTGCCGATAATCAAACTTCTGACAGCTACATATTTTTTTGCCAATGTCTACTATCCAGTTTACTCCACCTTCCATAACTACAAATCGTAAATCATCAATAGAAGAAATTGTCATTCGACTTACGTTATCGTTATGTTTCATGACTTTATGATGTGCCCAATTCGTCAAGACATTCGTCATATTTTATGTTGCCAATCGTCTATTGTAAAACCAAAATTGCGTTAGCTCCCGCATCCATCCCACCAAATTAGTCACTAAAAGCTTTCTTGCATTTTTTGCAACTGCATTAATGCTCTTAGCAATATTAGTAGTCATAATGTCGTACCTTCTGAAAGCACCAGATGATCATGCCTATCTCACCGTACCAACATCTTCCTCCAAATACTTCATTACGTCAGGTCTAATTTATCACATCTTGTTTAATTGGTATTGAAAAACAGGGACACGATAAGTCTTGGCAGCAGTGAAGCAGGCAGATAGGTATACCTCTTTTTAGACTTATCTGATGGTAACTTGTATTTTTTCATCAAATTTCCTTTCAAATGATAGATGCAGAACCCATGATATGTATGAGGAAACACACCCCGTATAGCCCTCTCAATACTGGCATGTCGATCAGATATGAAGACAAGATTCTGATGATCTGCAATAACTCCTCGCTGTTTAACCATAAACCACTCCCAAGAAGTATCATTTTTTGAGTTAGCAATTCCCCAAGCTAATGGAAAAATATGATTGTTTTCATCTTTATAAATGGCAACAAACATTGTACCAAGATAGGAACCTTTCAAAAATATTTCGTCCACTGTAATCACCGGTCAGATTAATGAATTAAAACCTCTGATACAGGGTCCTAATGCCATAAAGAAATACTTGAAGTTATTATTCGCGTCAGTTTCCAAATGAGTAACTGTACTCAAGTTATTTTGTTGCAACACATAACTGTATGCAGGAAGCAATCTAAATGAATCCTCTAGAGCACCTCTTATCAATCTTAATACATGCTCCCTAGTGCCCCAAGATGTAGTATATGTTATTTGAACACCGAATTGTTCACGTATGTCTACTTAAATGTCTTTTGGCCTATAGTTTCTATTGAGTGGTGTAAACTTATTTTTAATTATTTTAGCAATAATTCGGCTCTTAGCTTGCCAGTGACCATCCCGTAATTGACTCAAAAAATAAGTGTGCTCTGTATCTACTCGCTTAATAATAAACAAATGTCGCCCTTCTGTTGATACTGCCCGTAATCTCCACTTGCAGCTGTCATCATCATATTTCAACTCGAAACGATCTTTGGTGGATTTGTAAACTCTAAAGCTCCATTTTTCTTTCAGTGAAACCATACTTATAGCTTCATGAATTTCATCTTTGTTGTTTTATAATTTTCCTATAAATACATCACCAATCCTAATACAAGACATTGTTTTCTAATACATTCAAGTCAAATTGTGGTATTTCAGGCTGAAACTAAAATAGGTTTTCTACCTTAATTTCTTCTCTACCATAATCATAATCATCATCATCATCATCATCACCCTCATCATCATCATCATCCTCATCACCAGCATCATCATTTACATTCCCATTCTCTTCATAATCATCATCATCATTTCTACCATCATCATCAACCTCGTAACCATGATTATCATTCTCATAACATTCCTTATTTTTTCACTTATTACTTACATTATATCCAACATCTTCACCAATATCATAGCCAAGATCAACGCCAACATCTCCATATATCTGACTATTATAATATGTGTAGCCTCGTTGTTCGTTGAACATCAAAGGAGAATAATGATAATCCTTCGAAGAATTTGGAATATACACAGGAGTTGTCGATGTGAATTGCTTAGCATAACCTTCTTTTTGCTCCATCGGTACTTCTGCATTACTTTTAGGTCCTCGAGCATCTACTGTTACACAAAGCGGTGTAGCCATATTATTCTGTAAGCTCAATCACAATATTGCATCATCGTTATTTTCAAGTGGAATGGGTCTCAACTTTATGGTACTTGAAGGAACCTCAAACTTCAGAGTTATTTTATAATGTATCTGATCAACTCTTGGAAGATGACAAATTCTTCTCAATAACGCTTTGTATCTAATATTTTTTGAAAAAACCATGTGCATATTTTAATATCTAATGTATCTTTCAAAACCATCGCTGCAGCTCTCCTATCTTTCCCCAAAACATATAATGGCCGAAATTTGTGACATGATCAATGTCACATGAAAAACTATAACATAATTTTAATTTAATTATATATAATTAAATTAAAAATAAAATTGAATATATAACTATTTATGTTTATATAAATATATTTTTATTTTAAATATATAAAATAAATAAATAAATTTGGTGGTAGTGCTACAGTGGTGCACATGAGCACCTTGTTGCTACCGGTGCTCATGCCTGTTGCTCATGAGTGCCTTGTTGCGACTGGTGCGCGCACAAGGCGGTGGCCAACAACAGGTACATGTGTAGCCACGGCCAAGCAATAACTGTACGGTCTCTCACGCCCCGTCTAGGATAATCGAGTTTAATCATCTATTACATTTTTCATTCATTATATTTATTTCAATAAATATAAATAATATTATTAATTAAATTAATTAAAGCAAATAAAAACTTACTAGTTTTCAACTTCAGCTATTCTTCTATATCTTCAAATCGTCGCATCAAAAAATATATTCAAAATTGGCAACAAATCTAAGATTTTTCTTAGAAGTAGGTTTGAGAATAAAACAAGAGGAGGAGGATATTGTAAGGGGTAAAATAAAAGAAAATAATATTTAGAGTTTGGTTTATATATTTAAATAAAATAAAATAAAATAAAATAAAAATTTACTTTGAGCGCATGCCTTAGGCGCGCGTCTAACACATGCGCTCAAGGCTTTGTATTTTTTTAAATAAAATTTAATTTTTAATTTTTAATTTATATTTAATTTATTTATAAATAATATTTAATTAATATATAACTATTTATTTTATTTTATTTTTAAATTTATTTATTAAAAAAAATCAACTTGGGTGCTTGCTCGACATATGCCCAGGCATGCGCCCAGCAAGCTCTTGCTTGCTAGGCGCATGTTTTGGCGTGCACCCAACAAGTTTTATTTTATAATTTATATTATTATTTTTTTAAAACTAATATTTTTATTATTATAAATTATATTTTTATAATTATTTTAAAATTTATGTTCTTAATTAATTTATATAAAAATAAAAGATTAAATAAGAAAAATAATTATTAAAATTGTAATAAGGGTAAAATAGTAAACGTCATGTATATTTGGTTAATATAGTTTAAAATATTTGACTCTGGTAAAAAAACATTTATATTAAATTAGTGGTTAACCTGAAAAGTTTCCCTTAGGTATTTAGGGCTTTGATCAAAACCCTACATTTCTTTTAAAAGATAAATAAGCATATATATATATATATATAGGTCAATTTTACTCTAATATTTTAGGCATAAATACAACTTTATCCTAGTTAATTTTTTACTCCAATGTTTTGAATATTTTATCTTTAACTAAGGTAAAATTATTGATTAAAAAAAAGGTCTTTTGGGCTAATTAGCTTTGAATTTATATTGTTACAAGAATCAACATGTTGGGCTTCATCTTACTAGGCTTGTAGGCTAAGATCTTGATCTTCTTCTCTCTGTTGATGATAATTAAACAACTGTAAAATATTTAAAACTATCGTTAAGGCATTGCTAGGGTGGGTTCTTGTGAAAAACTCTCCGATGCTTAAATATAAAAAAAGTCATTTTGTTGAGGTTTGGGTGAGCAATAAAAGAAAGGTCGAAACATATGTTCAATGCAAAAAAACGTTGAGGCTAGAATAAAGAATTCAGTACCAGAAGAACTCTTTAAAATCCCTTATGTTATGGTTTTCTCACCTATTTATAGCATCGGTCTTCAGAGAATATTCATTGTGCTTATCTTCGTCGGTGTTGTAGTTGAGTTGGGTAAGTCTTGATAGTTTTGGGTTATCCTGATCTCTTGGCATAATTTGAGAGATTCTTTCCTAAAGACATTACAATTTTCCGCTTTCTATAATTCTATATCCTTTATAACAGTGGCTTCCTCTTTAAACTTGTTTTCATATTAAGCTTGATTGCTTTCTGGTCGACTTAGTAGTGGCCTAGCTATACTTCTGCTATCTCAATGGTTCAACATTTCTTATCAGCCTAGTCTTCTTATAACGTACTTCATTCTTGCTAGCCTAAGTCTTGTTTCTGTTCTCATAGTAATACCTGGTCAGAATATATAAGCTGTTCGACATGCAGTTGACATGGTACTTGCACCGAGCCAGATTTCTTATCCTGTTCCTCTTGGTCGTGGGGGTTTCTGATCCTAGTCAGCTCGATCGAGAGTATGTAGTGGTGATATAAATATGTCTCTAGCTAAGCCTGGTTCAAAAGACTGAGTAGGTTCTTTATTGAAAGTCTATCATCAAATCTAGTTCTAACATCTTTCTGATGGCCCATACTATTTTGGACTAGGGCCCTTAAGGTTGGCCTACGAAGAGCTTCGTTTGAAGGGCTAAGCTTCTTGGACCTGTAAGGGTTAGACCTTATGGTAATTATTTTTTGGGAGGGGGAAAGGAAATAAGGGTCCACCAATTTTTAGTTTTGATATATCAGTAACTAAAAACTATTTTTTGTTATTCCTGCTTAGGTCTTCACTTTTGATACCTGCTCGGTTCTTCATTCCTTATACTTGCTCAGAATCTTCGTTTCTAAGCATATTTTTGGCTTATATTGGCATTATGATTGAGTAGGATTGAACAGGTTTTTCTGATATCCTAATCTAGATGAATGATACTGTGCTGAACGGCTCAGTTCGGTTCTACTAACGCAACTGCTTTCTAGAGTACTAAGCTGATAGTTACTTTCTAGGTTTTTCTTAAGATCTATACAGTTTCTAATATCCCCAGTATTCTAATCTTGATAGGTAATAATGATAAAGTTCTTTCAAACGTTATCCTTGATCCATGGGAAAAGACGTCTCAAACGTGGGAATTGATCTTAGTCGTTGACCTCTTATTTAATTGTATGGTTAGGGGTAGCTAAACCAGAACGTCACGTCTCTTCTATTTCTAAGTGATATTTAGGTGACTGAGATGATTTGATATGTTAAAATTTTAAACTTCAACGGTCTAGATGAAAAATTCTAAAGATATGTGTATTTAATATTCTGGAAACTTGAGGTGTTGCTCCGTTCTATTTAAAAAGGGTGTCTCTTTGGCTTCTGATGATCTTATCCATTCATTTGATCTAAATAGCTATGATTCCTCAGCTCTATGGGCTTTTAAAAGCCACATTTTACATCTATTTTCTTCTTTACATTGCATTTTTCTCTAATCTTCTTGGCGCAAGTACTCTTCTTGGTGATTGTTACTATAAATTTTTTTTTGTTGTGTTTATCTGATTTCTATGCTTCATTCAGGTAAGTTTTTATTTTTATTTTTTATCTTATAGTTTGTTTTTCTTTATTCTTGCATCTTTAGTGTAAACTTTACTTTATATGAGCATGCTTTTCATGTTTCTGTTTCTTGGGCTTTCTTGTTTCTAGTTTTTTGCCACCGTTCCTTGTTTTCTAGGTATTTGTATGGCTTTTAGATACTTTTACTTTTTTTCTTGTTTTTTTGGGTACAATTGTCTTTGTTCTTGTTTTGTGTGTCTTTTAGTTTTTTTAGGAAAAAACTCTTTGTGCCAATGGCGTCTAAAAGAAGCCTAAGTTTCTCAGCTATTAACTTGGTTGAGGAAGAAGAAAAAGTAAGCCCAGATGTTCTATTAGTCAGGAAAACTGGTGGGGCCAGAGGTAATGGACAGGCATTCACCTCAGCAAGTGACATTCCCTTATCCTTTTTGGCTATTGTTACTGCAGCTGAACCAATCTTCATTATTAGGGAGGACTAAGAAAATAACCCCAATGATCTTAATTAGGATGTAAAGGCTGTGGAGTTCGAGCTGGATGTGAGATACCGCATGTCTAGTTTAAATGAGGCCAACCTAGAGTCCATTTGGTAGTCATATAACATCCCTGGGTTGGTTACACTTAGACTTCCCTCCCAAGAGGACTACTTGAGCAACCCAATAGAAGACGAGGTGGCCATCTATGTAAAGTTCTTGAGAGTAGACCTTAGGCTTCCTATGCAGTCATACTTTGCAAAAAATGCTAGCCTGTTTAGGAATAGCTCCCTTTTAACTAGGTCTAAATTCTTAGAGGGTTTTAGCTAGTTTTTATGTCCCTTGGGCAAGGGCATGGCTGCCCCTCTACTTACAATTTCAGGAGTTGTGCTACCTATATCACTTTATGAGTAATGCTAGAAGCTAGTGATGCTTCTATTATCTCTCTTTCTATGGCCTCTAAAATTTAATTCTCGATCGCCCTTCTTCTATCAAGGATTGAAATGGGGAGTAGTTTTTTTTTCATGGAGAATAGGATTAGACAGTCCCCAAGAGGAATGGAGGAGAGTGGGTCATTCCCACGAACTTCTTTTTGAGTGCAAGTTTTCCTTTCGTTCATTTTTTTTTCTTTTGTTTTATTTTTACTTTTTCTGTTTGTCTAACTCCTTGGTGTTTTGAAGTGACTTAGGCCACTGACATTGAAGTTTCTAAAGCCAAAATTGCTCGAATTGTCCAACGTTATTCAGTAATGGGAATGCAATTCGATTCTGATAGGAGGAGCCGTATTATGGATCCTATTTGTGGACGGGGGTTGACCAGTCAAACTGGCAGCAGGCGAAGGCCCTAAGAAGGGAGAATGATAAGTTCAGTTCCTAATGAGAAATGGCAGGTTCAAAGCGGTTCTTGGGGGAGGGGATAAACTACCCAGCCATTCTCTCAAGTGCAAGGTCCTCGATCTCTCCGCACGTAAGGTAATGGGCGGGGCTCACCAGTTCGAACAACAATACAGACGCCCTCTTTTGGCTGAATTTTAGGGGCGTTTGGTTTGAGGAGCCAAGAGGGACCATTGGTAAGGGATGGGCCTCCTCTTCGTGTATCTCCCTCCATACTAGTTTCTGAGAAGATGGAGGACCTGGCATTTCTGCTGCTCATGATATAGGGGATGATAGGTATCTGACCACAACTTGGGTGGGTCAAGTTTTATATTTAAACCCTATCACGGGTTCTATGCTGCAGTGGGATCTGCATTGGATGTAAGTTCTTTTTTCTTTTATTTTTAATTTCTTTATTTCTTTATTTTCCCATTCTGGCCATCTTCTTTAATTGTGCAATCTGTGTATCTATTGTCTTAGTTCAGAACCGAGATATTAGATATAATAGTTTGGACCCACTAAGTTGAAAAGAGTCTCGCGTGGTTGAGAGTCGAAGTTTTACAAGCTAAGAGGGTACTCGCTCAAGCATTGGAGAATGCAGATGAGATGGGCGCTCATGTAGAGGAGCTAGAGACTGGCTGTGCTGAAGCGGGGAGAATAAGGTCTCGGAGTTAGAAAGCCAGAAGAGGTTGATGCTGTTGAGGCTGGAGCTGCCCTTATTACTGTTGTCCTTGCTGCTGGGGCTGATGCTGATGCTGCTGCTTCTGCTGCTGCTGAGGTTGATGTTGCCCCTACTGCTACTGAAGTTGATACTGCCTTTATTCTAGAGCTGAAGCTGCCCATGCTATTACTGTTCCTGCTCAGTCCGTAGGACCTGCTAATGTTACCTCGACAGATCCTCCTACCCCAGTCAATACTCATCTGGTCAATATCAATATTGGGTTGGCCATTGTAGTATATTTAGAGGCAACTGATATGGCTTTAGCAGTATGAGCGAGTGTCTTTTTTGTATTTCTTGTACTTTTTCTTTTTCTTCTAAACTTTTGTAATTTTTTTATCAATGAATATAAGCAGCTTTTTCTTCATAATTTGTGTTAAAATATCTTTACAAACTTGCTATTGACGTAGACCTACTATTCCATAATAATTCATAACATAGGGTAATATCTTATTATGCATAAGAATATAATATAGGCGAGCAGCTTGTAATAATGTCCAACATTTAAGAGAAAATTATATTAGTCAAGATCAAATAATAATCTCTTTATACAGGATGATTTATAAATCAAAAAGAAAATCAAAGTATAAGTTAATGAATTTTAATAAGCATTAGCATGAAATTGTACCGATGAGATTATCATTGAGTCAACCAGAGATACCTTTTTTCAACACTTGGTTATTTTCTGAGATTGTTATAAGTACTTGCTTTCTTTTTTATGATCAGTCCCTTCCTGGGTATTATACGTCCATAGGTTACACTTCATAAAGACTTACCCTGTCTAGTGGTATGTGGGTAACCTTATGAGTGCCGCCCCTTATGGTATGTGTCTTCAATGTCTTCAAGGCTGTATATTCGTAAGGTACACCTTATAGAGCCTTACCCTATCTAGTTGCCTATGGGTAATCTTATGAGTGCCGCCCTCTGCGAATAATACGTTGCACATTCATAGGGTACACCTCACAGAGTTTTACCCTGTCCAGTGGTCTGTGGGTAATCTCGTGAGTGCCACCCCCTATGAGGTATACACTGCATGTCCATAAGGTACACCTCACTACACCTTATCATGTCTTGTGGTCTGTGGGTAATCGTGTGAGTGCCGCTCCCTTATGAACTATACATTGCACGTCCATAGAGTACACCTCACTGAGCCTTACCCTATCTGATGGTCTATAGGTAATCTTATAAGTGTCGTTCCACTATAGCTTATGTCTTTAAAGTCTTCAAACATGTATATTCGTAGGGTACGCCTCATAGAGCCTTACCCTATCCATTGGTCTATAGGTAATCTCATGAGTGCCACCCGTACGAACTATACGTTGCACATCTATAGGGTATACACCTCACTGCGCCTTACCCTATTTGGTGGTCTATGGGTAATCTCATGAGTATCACCCCATAGGAACTATACATTGTATATCCATAATGTACCTCACTGAGCCTTACCCTATTCGGTGGTTTGTTGATAATCTTGTGAGTGCCGCTCCCTATAGCGTGTAAGTATTCAAGGTTTGCAGAGCTGTATATTTATAGGGTACACCTCATAGAGCTTTATCTTGTCCATGGTCTATGGGTAATCTCATGAGTGTCACCCCTTTACAAACTATACGTTATACCCCCATAGGTGATAAGGGCATAAAAACACTAATATGATTAGTACTTAACTTTTGTATTTTGTTCAAACTTATAAATATTTGACTATTTATTTGTGTTTTTTTTTATCATAAATAGATGTACTATAGAAAATGTGACATATAGAAAAAAATAGGAGGTAAATCAGATGTAAAATGAAAATGTTGCGGTCAAAATACGAGAGCGCCCATGGCTAAGCGCTGTAGCTCCCAGATAAGTAGCTACGCTCCGCGGTGCCCACAACTTAGCATCACGATGCCTGGTAAGGCTCTCCAAATTTGCGTTTCCAGGTCTTGTCATACATACGATGTATAAAATCTCATCTCAACTCTCTTATTTTTACTTAGATTCGAAGGCCCTCGCCCCTAGAGTTTCTCATAACTACAAAAGTACTCTTTTAATAGCACCAACAAAGACTTAAGGGAGGTAAAAACTTAGGAAAAGAATTCATCACACAAAATCAAATATCAAAGCCAGAGATTGAAGAAGATCAATAATTCAAGCTTCAAGTCAAAGAAGAGTGAGAAGAACATCAATGAGTCACTTTGATTAGTTTTTCTACTATTTCTTTATCATTATGTTCTTGTTCTTATTGATCTTTATGAATTAGTTGGATAGGTTTGATTTTATGATGGGCTAAATTATTTATCTAGGGTTAGACTATATGACCCTAGTATGGATTTGAATTTTGTTAATTTTTAATTTATGAACTTGATACATTCAATTGATTATTTCTATCCCGTGTTTATGCTTTCATTATACTTGGTCAATATTTTAAATGATTAAGGAACCATGATGAACTCAACAGATGAATTCATGTGTTTAGCCTAGGATAATTTGATGCATTATCATAGGGTAACAACTATAAGTTCCATCTAGGATAGATGTATACCTAGGTGGCATTTTAGTATAATTTAGATTTGATCTTTGTGAATTACATTCTGATTTGATTATCATAGACATATAGGTGATTGTTAGAATGTATAATATAGTCACTCGACCATCGACAGAGGCATGTGATACGATTAGTATCTAAGTCAACAATTGGGATCAAGAGATTAACTAAGAGGTTAATAAATCTAATAAAATACTAGGGGGACGAGTCAAAACCCGAGATTATCTTTATTTGTGAATTCTACCCTTTACTTTTGTTTAGTTTAATTGATAGAGTTAGATTAGTTAATTAAATTTTATATTGTGATTTTCTAAATAAAAGTTATGTAGATATAATTTTAGTACTTTATCTATAGAATTAGATCACATAATCCCTGTGGCATCGATATTTAGACTTACAATCATATATTACTTGATACGATAATGTTCGCTTGCGCTCAGCTACTATAGCACCAATCAAGTTTCGAGCTGCCTCTCTTCGCTATTCGAAGTACTACCTTTGCCTTTTCTTTTTATAACATACCCAGACGCCCTTCTTTCTAGTCACTAAGAAAAAATGAATACCAATCAAAGCTCTGTCTAGTAAAGCTTTGTCTGTTCTTTTCAGGCCCCAGGTTTTGGCGCCGTTGCTGGGGACTATTTCTATCTATTCTTTTTATCAATATTAATACTAAGTTACTTGCTTTTAATTTAGATTTTATTTTTGTTTCAGCTATTTTTTTTTTACTTTAGTTTTTTTTTATTTTGCTTTGACAGATTATACTATGAAAGAAAACAACAATGAAATCAACAATCCTATCCTTGAACCTATGATACCACAGAAGGCGTTGAGAGAGTATGCTATCCAACCTACAAATGGTGTTCAGTCAAGTATTTGGTGAACAACCATTAACATTAATAACTTTGAGATCGAGCCAAGTATTATTTAGATGCTGAAAGAGACTATATAGTTCAGTGGAGCTCCCAACGATAATTCTAACATACATATCATAAATTTCTTTGAAATTTATGACACCTTCAAGTACAAAGAGTCTCTGAGGATTTCATCAGATTGAGACTATTCCCTTTTTTCTTAAGGGATAGAGTCAAGAGTTGGTTGATGTCATTGCCGTTAGGATCCATATCAATGTGGGAAGATTTAGCACAAAAGTTCTTAACTACGTTTTTCCACCATCGAAGATAGCAAAGAAGAGGAATTACATTACCTCATTCAGTCTGATTGATGAAGAATCATTTTATGAGGTGTGGGAGCACTTCAAGGACATATTGAGGAAGTGTCCTCATCATGGAGTCCTTAAATGGCTTCTAGTCCAAATGTTCTACTGTGGATTAATTGGTCATTTGAGGACTATTATAGATGTCGTTGCTGAAGGAGCTTTAATGAATAAGTCCACAAATAAGGCTTATGATTTATTGGAAGAGATGATTTCGAACAGTTACCAATGGCTAGCAAAGAGGGTTACGCCCAAGAGAATTACCAATGTATATGAGATTGATGCATTCAATGCATTAACAACGCAAATTAAGTTATTATCCAAGAAGTTTAATGCATTGAACACTATCAAAACCCAACAAGTGACATGCGACTTTTGTGGTGATAACCACATGAATGGGCGGTGTATGAAAATAAATTTTGTGGGCAATTTTAATCGACAACCACCTAACCCACAATCTAACTTCTATAATCTAGGGTAAAGAGATCATCTAAACTTCTCTCGACATTACAATCAAAAGGAGCCATCTGATGCAATAATTCTATATCTTAAAATTAAGTGCAAGTATACACTATCGTATGCAAGTAATAAAGGGACTAAATAAGTCGGAAGTCGAACCCACAGGGATAATTTCTTCTTTTTAACCAATTACTAAAATTATGTCTTCCTAATAATTATTCAGAAAAATAAAAATCTAAGAATGAATGTAGAAAATATAAAAGCAATAACACAATGCAAATGAAGTTAGGTGATAGCAATATAAAGAAAACCTAGTATTAATACTATCCCTCAATATGCTTTCTAATGATTAATCTTCTAATATTTAACTCTTTTAGTCTTTGTTATTGATCAAGACACTAATGTATTCACAAGCCTCTTCCAAGTTCATGCAAGTATACCTTAATTTACCAAATACCTATATTCTTATGGTACTTGTAATAAATTAAGATTCATTAAGATTAGGTCTTATTGATCATACATGCCAATTAAGTATATTCCTATCCTAAATTGAAACTTGCATATGCAACATTGAATGTTACTCTACAATCATGCATCAAATTACCTAGGTCTAAATATTATAATTCCTCTTCCGAGTTTATCAACAATATTACCAACTCATTCACCATATATTGGCCAGATATATTGAAGCATTAAGATCAAGTAATTTGAATATCAAAGAACTAAGTTTATTAAATATTCAAAAGATATGCCAATTAAGTACACATATTGAGTTCAAGTATTAACCCTAGAAAATAAGTTTAGCTCATGGCTACAAGAGAACAGCAGTAAAAATAATAATAAATCATGATACAATCAATAGCAAACCAATATAGACGTCAAATTTGCTCTTAATTGCGCTGCCTAAGAACTTTTGATGCTGAAGAACACCTTGAATCTCTCTCTAAGGTTGCTTCAATTAAACTCTTATTGCTCTTCAAGACTCGTGCTCTGTATTCTTTGTGTTCTTGAATGTGTCTTGGGTGCTCTAAGTTGAGTCCTAAAGACTGGGAACGAGTGGCTTTTTATAGGAATTGATATGAGCTTGAAAATCTCAATTCTCTTCGAACTAGGACTCGCACTACCGTTGGGGCGCTATGCAGTTGTCGCTGGGGTGACACGTGAAAAAGGCTTCACAGCTGGAGTGGTGGAATGTTAGCGCTGAGGCGCTGGAATATCGCTAGCGCGGTGACTATTTGGTGCAGGAGCGCCAGATGCGACTTAAACATGTCGTTTTTCTTATTTTGATCACTGTTACAGCGCTGGAGCGATAATCCTTGTGGCGCTGGACTCATACTTTGAAAAGTTTGCATTTTAAATTTTGTTCAAGTCCCTATAAATAACAATAATGCACATAAATAGCCATCTATTCTCATAAAATAATAAAATATCAATAATAAAAATATAAAAAAATATATGACAAATTTGCCCTTATCATTATCTAGACAAATGAATCCCCCAGGATTCTCCCAACCACAAGCAAAGAAGCCGACATTGGAAGACATGTTTATACAATATATGAAGTCTAATGATGCCATCCTACAGAATAACTTGCTGCTGCCATAAACAAGCGACCTTAAGGCACTCAACCAAGCAATACTGAGACAAATCCAAGAAGAAGTGTGGAGCAATACCAAACTGTCAACTTACGAAGTGGTAAGATATTAAATGACAACACGTCACCAACACCACTTCCCAAGATAAAGGAAAATGAGAGGGTTGAACAACAAGAGAATGTACAGTCATTTAAACCGCCTATTTCTTTTCCACAAAGGCTATAGAGGGACAATACAAGTGCAGTAACTAAAATATTACAGCAAAGAAATCTTGAAAGTGCAGAAAAAAAAAATGGGTAAGCATATAAGTGCAGAAAATGTTGCAAGAAATGTACAAAAATAGGCCTTACAGTCATTCACACCTTATCTACAATTCTCATAGAGGCTGTAAAATAAGATATTAGATAAGCAATTCTATAACTTTCTTGATGTTTTTAAGAAATTACATATTAATCTATCTTTTGTAGATGTGCTTGAACAAATACCTAGTTACGTTAAGTTCATGATGAGCACCATTTCTAAAAAGATGGTACTAGAGGAATATGAGACCGTAGCATTGACAGAGGAGTGTAGCGTCATTATTCAGAAAAAGCTACCTCCTAAGCTCAAAGATCCTGAGAGATTTACCATACCCTGCTCTATTGGTAATCATAACCTTGGTAAAGCTCTATGCGATCTAGAAACAAGTATTAATCTTATGATCATGTCCATCTACAACAAGCTAGGTTTGAGAGAAGTAAAGTGGATAAATATCACACTTCAACTTGCTGATCGCTCTCTTGCTTACCCTGAAAGAAATTATAGAGGATATGCTAGTAAAAGTGAATAAGTTCATATTCCCTGTAGATTTCATTGTTCTAGATATAAAAAAAAACAAAGAGATCCTCATTATTCTTGAAAACCCCTTCTTAGCCATAGGACACACAGTCATTGATGTTCAAAATGAGAAAATGATATATGGGTACAAGATAACACTACGACATTCAAAGTCTTCAAAGAGATCAAGTTTCCATCAGAGAGTGAAGACTACTGCAGCATTAACAAGATGCATCTACGTACCAAAGAGCTCAAAGACATGAAGATGTTGAATTCTCATATAAAAAAGAAGGTATTAAAGCATAGAAAGAAAAGAAAGAAGAATAAGAAGAAGAAGAAACAGAAGAAGAATGAGGAAGAGGAGCAGTACAATGACAAGATTAAAGAAGTTGTGAATGTTTTTGTTTTGTTTTTTTTTTGCTTGAGTACGAGCAAAATCTTAAGTTTGGAGGTATTTGAAAAGGGCGTAAAAGCACTAGTATGATTAATATTCAACATTCGTATTTTTCTCTAAATCAAGAATATTTGACTATCTATTTGTGTTTTTTTATCATAAAAAGTGCATGACAGAAAATGTGTTGTGTAAGAAAAACAGGAGGTGAATTAGACATAAAACGAAGACGTTGCGCTCAAAATACGAGAGCGCCTGATCAAGCCTGAAGCCACGGCGCCAATGGCTGAGTACTGTAGCTCCCAAATCAATAGCTAGGCACTGCAACACCCACAACGTAGTGCCACAGCACCTGATGAGGCTCTCCCAAGTTGCGTTTCCAAGAATTGGCACCGTAGCACCCGTCCGACGTATAAAATCCCTTCTCAACTCCCTTATTTTGACTTGGATTCAAATGCCTTCGCCCCTAGGGTTTTGCATAGCTATAAAAATACTCTTTTTAGAGTACAAATAGAGACTTGAGCGAGTTAAAAACTTAGAAAAATAATTCACAATATAAAATCAAATATCAAAGCCCAAGTTTGAAGAATCAAGATCAAGAATTCAAGCTTCAAGTCAAAGAAAAGTGAGAAGAACATCAATGAGTCACTTTGATTAGTTTTTCTACTATTTCTTTATCATTATGTTCTTGTTCTTGTTGATTTTTATGAATTAGTTGGATAGGTTTGATTTTATGATGGGCTAAATTATTTATCTAGGGCTAAACTATATGAACCTAGTATGAATTTGGATTTTGTTAATTTTTAGTTTATGAACTTGATACATTCAATTGATTCATTCTATCATGTATTTAATGCTTTCATTATACTTTATCAATATTTTGAATGATTAAGGAACCATGATGAACTTAACGGATGGATTCATGTGTTTAGTCTATGATAGTTTGATGCATGATCATAGGGTAACAACTATAAGTTTCATCTAAGATAGACATATACCTAGGTGGCATGTATGGTATAATTTAAACTTGATCTTAATGAATTACATTTTGATTTGATTACCATAAATATATAAGTGATTGTTATAATGCATAATATAGTCACTTGACTATTGACAGAGGCTTATGATGAGATTAGTGTCTAAGCATACAATTGGTATTAAGAGATTAACTAAGAGATTAATAAATCCAATGAAATACTAAGAGAAGAGTCAAAACCCTAGATTATCTTTATTTGTAAATTCTACCATTTACTTTTATTTAGTTTAATTGATAGAGTTAAATTAGTTAATTAAATTTCATATTTTAATTTTCTAAATAAAAGTTAAGTAGGTATAATTTTAGTACTTGTTTTTTAAAATTAGATCACATAATCCCTGTGGAATCGATATATGAACTTAAAATCCTATATTACTTGATACGATAGTATGCGTTTACGCTTAACTACTATAGTACCAATCAATAGGGTACACCTCACTAAGTCTTACCCTGTTCGGTGGTCTTAAGGTAATCTTGTGAGTGCCACCCCCTATGGCGTGTAAGTCTTCAAGGTCTTTAGATCTGGATATTCATAGGGTACACCTCATAGAGCCTTATCCTATCTGGTGGTCTGTGGATAATCGCATGAGTGCCGCCCTCCTATAAACTATACACTGTATATTCATTGGGTACACCTTACTGAACCTTACCCTGTCCGATAATCTGTGGGTGATCTCGTGAATGCCACCCCTCTATGACGTGAAAGTCTTCAAGGTCTTTATAGCTATATTTTCATAGGATACATCTCATAGAGCCTTACCTCATTCAGTGTTCTGTAGGTAATCTCATAGGTGCTACCCCCTATGAACTATACGTTGCACGTCCATAAGGTACACCTCACTGAGCCTTACCCTGTCTGGTGGTCTGTGGATAATCTCGTAAATGCCACCCCTATGGCGTGTAAGTTTAGAGGTAATTTTTTATCGTTTAATTTGTAAATGTTTGCGATTATTTAGTCCCAGATTCCGAGTAGTCATTTACCTAGAGTACATGCAAGGAAATAACGATTTTATTAAAAATGATGTCCTTACATTGCAAGTAAGTATTGCATAAAAGATAAGAAGTTAATAATAGTATTTCTTCTGCAACCGGCATTCCACAATTTTCTCACAACCCGTCCATTTGCTCCTTCGAGCTCATAGGCTCTTCTGATGTGTTCGATAACCTTATACGAGCTTTCCTAGGTTGAGGACTCAATTTGTCAAGTTCTTCATTTTTAGTACAACTCTTCTTAGCACTAGGTAGCCTTCCCTAAATTCTCTTGTCTTGACTCTCTTGTCATAGTACCTGGCAACCTTCTACTAGCAGCCAGCTACTCAAATATGGGCTATTTCTCTTAGCTATTCCATTGAATCCAGTTGTCCCTTAATGAGCTCGTTATTTGTCGTTTTGAAAAATGTAGTACTTTGTGTGTTAGAGCTTCGATCTAACCAATAATCATTGCTTTACATCTGAAAACCAGTGAGAATGGTGTTTTATTGGTTGCAACCTTGCTGGTCATTCGTGATGTGTATCATATAGTAGTTAAGCCTAAGCACACGCTATCATATCAAGTAATATATGATTTTAAGTCTAAGTATCAATCCTATGGGGACTATACGATTTAATTCTATCAATCAAGTACTAAAATTATAACTACTTAACTTTTTTCAGAAAACTAAAATCTGAAATTTTTTTAACTAACCTAATTCTGTTAATTAAATCAACCTAACAATAATAAACAATAGATAAATTCACCAAAAGATAATAATTTAGGGTATAAACTCATCCTTTAATATTTTATTGGACTCATTAATATCTTTGTTAATCCTTTAATACCAATTGATTGGCTTAGACACTAATCTCATCACAAGCTTCTATCGATGGTCAAGTGACTATATTACACATTCTAACAACCACCTATATGTCTATTGTAATCAAATCAGAATGTAATTAATTAAGATCAGATCTAAATAATACTATACATGCCATCTAAGTATATGTCCATCCTATATGAAACTCATAGTTGTTACTCTATGATAATACATCATATTATCCTAAGCTAAACACATGAATCCCTTTGTCAAGTTCATCATAGTTCCTCAATTATTCAAAATATTGGTCAAATATAATGAAAATAATAAACTCAGATAGAATGAATCAATTGAATGTATCAAGTTCATAAATTAAAAAGTAATAAAATTCAGTTACATACTTAGGTTCAAAAGTCTAACCCTGGAAATAAAAAACTCAGGTCATGGTGAAACAAAAAGTTCTAGAGCTTATCAAGAATAATACTATGAAAATCATAGAAAACTAAAAAGATAAAGAGTTGAAACGATAAAATTAATTTTTTTGTAGGCTTCAATCTTCTAGTCTTTTTGATTTTTCAAAAATTTTTCTTTCTCTCTCCTTTTGTGTAGTAATCACTTATTCACAACTGGTAAGAATAAGTATATATATAATATTCATATTTTATTTATATGTGGGTAGGTGATACTAGATTTATGTATTGTTATTAGTACTGTTGGTATAGATTAAGGACCTACTAAGATTTATTTGCAAGACTTTAAATTTATTTTAAGGATCAAATTGTAATACTTTGAAAGTTTTGGGCGCTAATTTGTAAATACTAAAAGTTAGCCTCTTAGTATAAAAATACACATTTGAAACCCTAATTCACTCATTTTTGGTCAAGCTACCCCTTTTAGAGAGAGAAATAGAGGTAAGAGAAAGAGAAGAAGAATAAGAAATTGAAATTTTAGGCTTTAAGAGGTACATCATAACTCTTTTTCAATTTATTGGTGTTAATTAAGTTAATTTCTTTAAGTTTCGATTTCTATAAATATGTAAATTTGAGGATTTGATGTGGATTTTGTAAGATATATTGAGATTTGATGATGATTATGTAAATAACTTGATAAATCATGATGAATTACATAATTTTTACTTAATAGCCTCTTGATCTGAGAATTTTATAAATTGTTATACTTTAATTCTGATTTTAGATTTTGAGAATATTAAACTAGATATGTCTAGAATCCTTTGAGACTTTGAATCGATTGAAAATTCCATAAATTAAATTTTTAGTAAATTTATAAAAATGACTCTGAAATTCTAAAAATTTCCTATGTCAACAGTGTGCTAAAGTGACAAATAATTTTTGATCTGCTGAATGATCTTCAAGAATTACGAATTTTTGAAATATAATATATTTATATGTCTAATATGATATAGTCAAAATTTATAATTTAGATCAATGTGGTTAAATTGTTATGATTTTATAAAGTGTATCAGCTCATTGTAGTATTTGATTAACAGATTTTTAAAGCTATGGAATAAAATAGTTTTAAATACTTTTGGTAAGGATTTTCAAGTGAAATATTTATCATGGATTGATATATATGTCAAGAGTAATTCTGTGATAGTTTTATAATTTTTGAGTTAGTATATGATTTTATAAAATTTGGAGATTGAATACTGTTCAGTAAATATCTTGATCCTGTCAGGATAATAGTTTGGATTTGATGGTGTTTATGAAATATATTGTATAGGAATTATGATATAAGATTCATATATAAGAAGGATGTATAAGTCAAGAATGATATATTCTTCTTTTGGAGTAATTAGACATCATTTGATGTATAAAAAAAATTTATTAAGTGTAAGTGGTCAGAATAACAAGTTTTGAGAAACCAAGTCATTAGACCAATTCAATGAGATTAGTGCAATATGTGTAATTTTGTAAGTTATTTAAAGTATTTTGTGTGAATGGTGAGGCTTATGAAAGGATTAATCTCCATTGATAGGTTAAGGAGAATTAAGTATTGTATTCGAAAGTGTTAAGAGGTAAGTATACTAGACTTTTACTGAAATCACAATAAACATAGTAATTGTTTATATATGATTTTGTAAATGTGCTTAGAAATATGTTTATGTTATGCCAAAGTATATTTGATATGAAATGTGAAAGACATATGTTTATGAATGTGAGCATTGACATTGAGCATGAAAATACATGTTTTTATGAAAGTGAGCTTTTAAAATAAAATATGTTTAACAAACAAAGATTTTGAAGTGGAAAATATCCACGAAATACGTTTTGTGTTTTAAGAATGTTTGAACTCACTATTTACTCAGTAGACACCTTATGTGATTTATGAAGCCTTTATGTGTGGCCTTTCCTTCTGGATTGATTTGTGTTATGTGTTCCGTATGTAGGGAGGATCCTATTGGTACCTAAAAGAAGAGTGAATCATCACATTCGTGTGGTAGCATATTGGTGCATGTAAGAGGACTCACCGATGATCAGGGTGAGGATCTGGCTCTTACTTTCAGGCATGAGCATTATATATGTGTAATTTAAACCTTACTTGTGCTATTCCTCCCATACGGTATGTCATTGATGGATGATATTTGGCTCATTATGTGTATGGAAGTCCTACTAAGTAGTAGTTGAGTGATAGTATTCCTATTATATGTTTTGAAAGAATGTGTAAACGCTTACCTGATATGTGCTTTGATAAGATTATGATTTTGATTTATCACAACACATCATACATATGCATTATGTGTATATATGTGTGTGTGTGTGTGTGTGTGTGTATTTGTATTTTGATATATGAAAAACTAGTATGCTTACTGAGTTTTATACTCATTATAGTTTATGATGATTTCAGGTAAATAAGGTACATGTGTGCTTAGTGGATTTGGCAAGGCTTCTGCTGTTTCTTGGGTAACCTAAGTTGCTAGGTTGCTGAGTGTTTCATTTGTGGACATGTGGTTTAAGATATTTGATTTGTCCCTATTAAATAAATACTTATGTATTATTTTATTAGGTGTGGTTGTATTTGGTTTATGTTTCACTAAGTATGATCATGTGTGGAACTTTGTGTTGAACTTACTAGCAACTTGCTAAGGATTCCAATGTTGAATTTAAGTTTGAAATTTTATTCAATATTAATTATAAGTGCATATTATTGAATGAGTGTAAGTTATGTCGTATGTCAGATCTTTTGGGTCTGGGGCGTGATATCTTGATTCTTCTTTTTTTCTCTTTCCCTTAGTTAGGGTTTTTGGTCTTCTATTTATATGTTTATATCATCAAATTAGGGAGAAACATCAAATACAAATTAGATTAGGATTACTGTACACGAGATACTGCAGCAAAAATAATGCTCACAGATACTGTTTACTGTTACTGTTCACACGCTACAACGCTGAATTTTGGGCATTGTAGATACTATTTCTAGAACCTCGGTACATGTTTTTTAGCGCTGTGGAGCTGGGTACTATAGCAAAAATACTATAGCAAGTGTTGTAGTAAGTTACTATAGTAGGCACTGTAGCAATTTGATGCTTTTGGCTTATTTTCATTAGAGTTTTGATCCTATTTGCTCCAATGGCTCCAAATCTACAAAAATTATAATCTTAATTTCTACGAAGAAATATTAAGTTTGAAAGAAAAAAATATTAAATTTAATTAACCCCTATCAAATACTCCCAAATTTAAGACTTTGCTCGTTCTCGAGCAAAATAATTTATTCATGACTCTAAATAAAAATTAAAAACTAAAAACAAGTTTCGATTGATTAGATGATCAATGTCGTTGTCTCAAAGGCTGTGAAAAATAGCACAAGGCTCTTCAGAAATCGATAATCAACTTTCAACAATTCTCATACCATTCATAAAGTCCTTTATTTACCCCTATAATTGATCACTTGTATATATGTGTAATAAGCAAGTAATTAGTCAAATAGAACATAGATTTACTCAATACTTAAGAAATACATAAAAATGATGTCTTAACATATTTTTAATTATAACACTACCATATGCTTGTTATTTTTACTACTCTTCACTAATGTAGAAATACACATATTTAGGGATCTATTTAAGAATTTATTTAGCTTGTAACATAAAGCTAAGGTGAAGGTGGGAAATAAAGATATATAAATATGAAGCGCAACTAACACCATGAACACTTAACTTTACTTAGAACTTTTTGATATTTTCTCATTAACTTATCTCCTCCCCCAAACTTATGTTATTTTCATCTTTTTTTTAATCACTTTTACAAAAAAATTCTTCTTTTTCTCAAGCTGAGGGTATTTATGCATTTAAACAATTTTCTTTTCTTTTCATCACTTTTTTATATACCCCCAAACTTAGATTAATATACACCTTCAAAACTTATTGATTTTCATTACATTACTCTTTTTCACACCAACATAACCTTTTTCCTTTTTAAGAATATTTGTAAGTAAACTTAAAATTTATAGTGCTACCCATAGATTTTAGGATAAATAAGTAAAAATTCTTGCAACTTATAATGTGGTTAAATAAAAAAATGGGTAATTAACTCAAACGAGGTAACTAGGGATAAATATACATTTAATATAGACTAGAAAATGCTCAATCGGTCCAAAAATGGCCTAATGTCATTTCTCTATTCATGTGATTCCTAGGATTTCGCTTCAAGTAGTAATCAAGCAAGTTCTAGAGTATTGGTCATCACGACTATGGTGTACTACTTAAGCATAAAGTATTTCTAAGCAAAAAATTCAACTAATACATGCTTATTTCAATGTGCTCAAGAAAAAGTGATAAAAAAATAAGCTTGAATCCAGTCCAAGAATCATGATATAAGAGTTATCTCAAGCAACTATTGTTTCCTAAAAACTTGTAAAAATAAACAGTCAATATTTTTTTTTTATCATGGACTAATGATCATCATCTCAACCAAAACTTAACAACCTAAAAAAAACTTACTCCGCAAGACAACCAATCAAATTATGCTGGAAAAATAAACAGAGGTTATATGTTTCAAACCCCAAAACTTAAATTAGACATTGTCCTCAATGTCTAAAAATAAATTTAAAAGTAAGAAAAACTCCTCTGGTAACTAAAGTTGAAGCAGTACAGCGTTGTGTTATGATGAATGTAACTGCAGTTTTCTTTGCTCCTAACGCTTGCAAATGCTCATACTGCTTCTTTGAATACTCCTCTTGCTGATTTTATTTCTAAAAAAAATAAAGAAACTAACATTGCTAAAACTGAAACTAAACAAAGATAAAAATAAAAATTACTTGGGTTGCTTCCCAAGAAGCGCTTAATTTAGCGTCATCGGTTTAACGGGGTTCTTTTTTTATTCTTATAGAGGATTAAAGTTAATAGTGAAAGCGTCCTTATATGTGAACTTGTTAGGCTTCCTTCTTTTCGGCTTTGACATCTTTTTTATTAGATCTTCGGTAGCAATTTGTTCTTTTTTCTCCTCGTGCTACTCCAGAAAAACTTGAATCTTAAACCGGTGAAGTGTCTCTTTTGTGCTCTTCTCTTTGATCCTGTCATCATACTGCTTCTTCTTCTTCTTTCTTCTCTTTCTATGCTTTAAGGCCTTCTTTTTTTTTTATGTGAGGATTTAACATCTCCATGTCTTTAAGTTCTTTGGCGTTTGATGGCACCACATTAATGCTGTAATAGTCAAGTAATATAGTGTGTATGGGTTGATTCTGCTCTTTGTTACTAGTATTTTTTACTATGTTGTCACTTTTTTGCACCTTAAAATGTTGCTGCATTTTAATATCAGTTTCTACACGTTCCATTTTCTGGACTGGTATTCTGCTGATTTTCTGTTTCAACACTTGTTTGACACCTTTGTAACCTTTAAGAAAAAGGAATATGCAGTCTATATGGTTGTAATTCTTTTTTTTTTTTTTTTTGCACTTTCTTCTCCTTTATACTTAATGGTGGTGGTGTGGATATATTCTCTTGTAAGATCTTACCATTCTCCAAGTTGATGGCTTCTCATTACTCTACATTCTTTTTTGGATTTTTCTTAGTATCGATTGGTAAAGTACCTTGAGGTCTCCTATTAATTGCAGCAGTAAGTTATCCTATTTGAACCTCTAAATTCTTTAAAGATACTAAATACTTTTATAGGATGGCATCATTAAACTTCATATATTGCATAAACATGTCTTCTAATGTCAACTTCTTCTCTTATGGTGGCGGAAATTCCAGGGGATTCATTGTTCTAGATAACTCCTCTTAGTTGTAATGCCAAGAGAAGTTTGGATGATCTCTCCACCTTGAATTATAAAAGTTAGATTGTGGGTTAAGTGGTTATCAGTTGAAAGTACCAATATAATTTACTTTCATGCATCGCCTATTTATATGATTATTACCACAAAAGTCGCATGTCAATTGTTGAGTTTTGATGACATTCAATGCATCAAACTTCTTGAAAGTAACTCTCATACACACCAATGACTTTATTAGGTATAACTCTCTCAGCTGACCATTGATAACTATTTGACGTCATCTCTTTTAATAGATCATAAGCCTCATCTCTAGACTTATTCATTAAGGCTCCTCCAACAGCAGCATCTACAATAGTCCTCAAATGGCCTACTAATCCATTATAGAATGTTTAGACTAATAGCCAATTAGAGACTCCGTGATGAGGGCACTTCCTCAACATGTCCTTAAAGCGTTCACATGCCTCATACAATGACTCTTTATTAATCTAACTAAATAAGGTGATGTCATTCTTTATCTTTACTGTCTTTGATGGTGAAAAAAACTTGGCTAAGAATTTCTGTGCTAAATCCTCCCATGTCGATATGGATCTTGACAGCAATAAAATTAACCAACTCTTTGCTATGTCCCTTAAGGAGAAAGGGAATAGTCTCAATCTTATAGCATCGTCGAAGACTCTGTTATACTTGAAAGTATCACAAATGTTTAAAAAAATTTATTAAATGCATGTTAAGATTGTCATTGAAGGCTCCGTTGAACTATACAGTCTCTTTTAGCGTCTGAATAATATTCAACTTGATCTCAAAGTTGTTGGCAATGATGGTTTGCTGTTAAATACTAGATTGCACACCATCGATAGCTGGAACAACATGTTCTCTCAACGCTCTCTGTGGTATCATAGGCTCAAGGATAGGATTGTTGATGTTATCATTGTTTCCCTATATAGTATGATCTGTTAAAGCAAAATAAAAAGGAAAACAAAATAAAAATAAGAAAACAAAAACAAAAAATAAAAATCTGAATTAAAAATAAGTAATTTGGTATTAGTATTGATTTAAGAATAGAAAGAAATAATCCTCTGCAACAGTGTCAAAAACTTAATGTGTATGCTATAGTAGTTAAACGCAAGCACACGCTATCGTATCAAGTAATATAATATTTTAAGTTTAAGTATCGATCCCACGAGGATTATACGATCTAATTCTATCAATCAAGTATTAAAATTATAACTACTTAACTTTTATTCAGAAAACTAAAATTTGAAATAAACAAAAGATAAATTTACTAAAAGATAATAATTTATGGTATAGACTCATCCCTTAATATTTCATTGGACTTATTAATATCTTAGTTTATTTTTTAATATTAATTAATTAGCTTAGACACTAATCTTGTCACAAGCCTCTATAAATGATCAAATAATTATATTAAACATTCTAACAACCAGCTATATATTTATGGTAATCAAATCAGAATGTAATTAATTAAAATAAAGTATAAATAATATCATACAAGCACACGCTATCGTATCAAGTAATATAATATTTTAAGTTTAAGTATCAATCCTACGGGGACTATACAATTTAATTCTATCAATCAAGTACTAAAATTATAACTACTTAACTTTTTTCAGAAAACTAAAATCTGAGATTTTTTTAACTAACCTAATTCTATCAATTAAATCAACCTAACAATAATAAACAATAGATAAATTTACTAAAAGATAATAATTTAGGGTATAGACTCATCCCCTAATATTTCATTGGACTTATTAATATCTTAGTTAATTTTTTAATACCAATTGATTGGCTTAGACACTAATCTCATCACAAGCCTCTATCGATGATCAAATAACTATATTACACATTCTAACAACCAACTATATATTTATGATAATCAAATCAGAATGTAATTAATTAAAATAAAATATAAATAATATCATACATGTTATATAGGTATATGTCTATCCTACATTAAATTCATAATTGTTATTCTATGATCATGCATCATATTATCCTAAGTTAAACATATGAATGTTTTTATTAAATTCATCATAATTTTTTAATTATTTAAAAATTATGATTTATTTAGATGAAAGTTTAGATTAAGAGTGAATTTTTGTTTAAGAAAAAAAAGGCAACCACCCTTATAACTTAGTAGTTGATGCAAGTGCTTCGATCGTCAAATTGTTAGATTCGAGTTGAGCCAAAATTCTTCTAATTAATTGAAAAGTTTATTTATTTTTCTTTAATCATAAAAATTATATATTAGGTTACTTTTATTGTCGATTATGAAAATAGTTTATTTTTCCTCCTTTAATAAAAAAAGTTCAAGAGAGAAATTTGACCCGTTATCTCTTTAGCAAAAGATGTGGCGCATGACAAATGGAAATTTGAACCAAGAAAGAGTGAAATAACAAGTAAAACAAAATGTACGGAGGGACAAGGGGGCGTGGTGTCTATGTCATTTTGTTGCCTGCAATAAATATTTTTTTTCCTCTTTTGTAACACACACACTCTCTCTCTCTCTCGAACACAGTACACAGTACACACCATGAATGACCTTCACTGTTCCTCTAACGTGGGCTTTGTACCAAATCGTAATTTCGATATTTATAGAAAAGTGTAATTACAAACTCTTAATAATCTCCACATTTAAACACTTCCTTCAGCTATAAGTTTTTGTGCACTGTTTTAATTTAAGTTAAGAATTTGAATTTTAACGAATTAGAGCAGTGTAATTATTCTTTTCATTTTCATAATCTGAATAGAATGTACGTAAAAAATATAAAGCGATGATTCTGATAAATTCAATTGTATAATCTAATGTAATATTAGATCAATATGTATATAAAAAAATAATAATAATTAGTATATTCGTTTCAAATTATAAATTTGGTATAATTACTTTCAAATTATGAATTTAAAAGTTCATATGCTACCTTTGGCTGATCTTTCAACATAATTTTTTAAAACCTCTTGTTTGATTGCCAGGGAACGAACGAAAATTTGAGAAGAGGACATTAATATGTCACATTTAAACTAGTACACAATTCTACCATATTTGATTGAGATTTATGATCTTTTCGAACAATTACATATATATATATATATATATTTTTTTTTTAAATTAAGATTCTCTTCTAAATGCTAATGGGAATTACTTCTCTTCCCCGCTCGCTTTTCTTGTTTTACAAGTCAAAAAAGGAATATGAAGGACATGGGAGGCTAACAAGTGTAGAAATGGAGCTTGAATTAACTTAAATAACATATATATATACTTGCAAGTTCCATTACATGATCAATACAAAATTGGTGAATGTCAAGAGGCTAGAAATTTTTTAACAAGTCCCTTAAACATCCACCTGGGGTCAGTAACGGAAATGCCTAATTCCCAAAAGCAAATATGAATCATAAAAAAGAAAGAAAAAAAAGAAGAAAAATAACATTCCATCAATAATATAAATCATGCCACAATATGTATTTATAGATGATCTTATTTTTGAAATTACCCAAATTTTGATTAGTCTAAGAGAGAGGAGCCCTATGAGGGGCACCCTTTCTCCGGTTGCTGAGGGAGAGAACAATTCCGGGGAGGAACCCTTTCTTCTTCTTCTTGTGAACTACGGCAGGCTCATGTGAAATTCCAGAACTGCCCATGTTGGCATTGGAGCATGATGAGTGATTGTATTGTAATGAGTCATCCAGGATAGAGTTCGGCGTAATTTGACCATCGTCGTCGATGATCTCCGAGCTGTCTACTCTCAATCCTTCAAATTGTGAAAATGCAAAATCTGATTCATGAATCTTGTAGAGAATGCTTGATAGGTCTTGCCCTTGATAAACCATGTAATCAACCTGAGATGCATATTGACATTGTCAGGCCACATTCCCGAGTTAACACAAATACAAAATCCGAAATAAGCAACATTAACAATTGCAAACCCAAATCAACATGATCTAGGTCTAATATTTTTAGTGCTATATAAAAAAAGAAAGAAACAAACAATAAATGAAATTTTAACTAAGCAATCAATGTGAAACAAGACCTTGCAAGACAGAGAACAGAAGTGGAAAGACTCCTGGAGAATTCTGTCACAAGTCAAGCACATATTGGCAGAGCCCTTACAGGATCTTGATTGTGGCCTCTGATTCAAGAATATGACCTTGGCATGATTAATGGTATAGGGCTGCCATACAAGTAACAACATCACAATTCTCATTAGTCTACTTATCCTATTAGAATAATGATGATTCAATTATGTAATAAAGTTCTAATTTTCTTTCAACATCACCAACACAACTGATTATCACAACATTTGATTGAGATAATCATGATTAAGTACCTGAATGTAAGAACAGTCAATGAGCTTTTCGAGATCACCTAATCGAACAACATCGTGGTAAACATATCGTCTCACCTGTTACATAAGATTAGATTAGCCTTAATTGACTCTAATCTCAAGCTTAGTTACATGTAAATTAGGCATGAACAAATATGGTCAAACAACAATGAAATAGAGGCCAAATTGGGTAGAATTTTGTATAGTACAAGTAAATTTACAGTAACCTGGGTTGAATTATTTCTCACTACCAGATTGAAAATTAGGTAAAAAGTTAAGACAACCCACTTACCAATTTCATGATAGGAAAAATTAAATGAGACTGTTTTTGAAAGACAGTGAAAGAGGAAAAATTGAATAATGAAAATACTGGGTCAAACTTTCACTTTCATTGAAAGCAACAGCTGAGAAAGGCCTTTGCAGGAGAAAAATGGATAAAAAAATAAAAGTTCTATAAATAGGAAACAAACCAACTCCAAAAAGTGGGCATAAGGCAAGACATAATAGACCCCTTTTGAGGAATGGAGTACCATATACACAAAATTAAAAATTTGTAAATTAGAAAATAACTGTAAAATGGAACAAAAGCTTTAAAGATTCTTGCCAGAAGCGATTATTAAAAAGAAACAGAAATTAATAACAATTGAAAAAAAGTAGATCCCCATCCTTTAGTCAACAAACACAGAAGAATTATTACATATGAAATGAGAATTATGACAAGAACAAACAGAAGGATTGTTTTGAGCATCTAGTGGATATATCTGATAAATTGTTCAAATTATTAATAGAGTGAATTCATTTAATAATAATTAGAAAGAAAAAAAAAAGCAGTTGCATGGAAGAAGAAATTCACCAAAAACTGAAGAGGAGTTGCATTTGATTGGCCCTTAAATGGACAAAATTCATTCTGAAAGATGAAGTAAAGCAACTGAAAGATGTTTGTAAAAGAAATTAACCACAATACAGAGAAGAAAAAAAATTCATCAAAGAAAAGGAAAATTGAGGGTAATGAAGAAAAGATTCACCAAATTCTCATTGAAAAAGGGCAAAATATTATTAGAAAAAGAGATTTGAATCAAGAAAAGTGAGAGAATTGTGCAGATGCTCTTCACAAATTTATTGGAGTCAAAATAAAGTACCATAAATTCACTGCAAATTGAGTTCTCTACAAAGATTTAAGAAAGATGAGACACCCAAAAACAGAATTTTTGGGAACCAAAAAAGATCAATAACAAAAGAGGAAACTGATTCTAGTGCTCAAGAACCAAAACAATTCTGTCAATTCAGTCAAAATCCACCAAAAGAAAAAAAGGATGATGATGATAACAGGTTAGCAAAGCTGAAAAGATACATATAGAGCAACTCCAATAAATTAAAACAAACAAACAAGAAGAAAAATCAATGAAAAATTGATCCAAAAACACTTCACACATATTCACTAGGAGTAATAGAATTCAAAGAATTTCAAGCAACCCATCAAAGAATTAAAAGTAACAAGCATAAAAAACACACTCAAAAGGACACTTTTTTGGAACATATGACAAAGAATGAACAAATATGAGAATGGTTTAGAAGTTAAATTCAAAGAATATACAACAAACCCGCCAAAGAATCGGCATAAGAACACTCACTTTGGTACTCAAAAAAGTATCAAATTGAGTTCAAAAAGTGGAGCAAAAGATATATATATATAGAGAGAGAGAGAGAGATGTATGCTTTATTATGTATGCATGAAAAATAAGATAAAATGAGAAATGGGTACCTGAAGAAGGGGATGAGAGCGATGAGAGGGGAGGCAGTGGGGGCAAATACTAACGCAACAGAGCAAGCAAAAGACGTTCTTCTCATTCTTCCTGCAATTCTCATGGACCCCACAACTCCCAAAGAATGTTTCTGCCATTAATCCTTGTAGCCATGCAGGTTTCATATTCATATTCATCGTCAACTCATCATGATCCCCATTTCCATTATTCTCTCTACCCATTTCCCTTCCTTTATATGCAGAAGCTTTTTAATTAAATTTGATGGGCAAAAACTGAAAACAAACAAAGGGTTTAGTTCTTTATATAATAAACATGTGTTATATATTTATGAGCTTGTGAGCTAGGTGATGATGATGATTGTGATGATTTTGAAAAGCTTCAAAACCCTACTGAAAGTGAAAATGAAAAAAAAAAAATTAAGAAAAAGATATTGATATGCTTTGTATTGTACGATTTGTTTGTTAATGGCCTTGAGCTTATTCACTAAATTTATATAACGGAGTTTCCAGAATTCTTGTCGTTTTTAGAGAGAAAGAGAGACCTGGGAGGGACTGAATTGCAGGAAAGTGAAAAGGTGTAAAAATGAGTGAGTAAGTCAGTGAGTGAGCAAATTAAACCCAGAAAAAGAGAACTTTTTTTTTTTTTTAAGAGAGAGAGAGAGAGCATATGTGTCGTTTTGGGGAAATACTTTGGAGAGCGAAAAAGAAAGCAGAGGGGCTCTTAACAAAGCAAGAAGTTACATATAGAATGTAAAAAGATATGCCTTATAAATTATATCTCATGTTGGTCCAAACAGTTTTAAGATTAACAAAACTACTTATAAGAGTCAACTGATTTTTTTCTTCTTTTACAGAAAATGTTTTTAAAGAGATTTCGAGCCACAAGTAGAATTTTATTTTTTTTAAATAATGGTCGAATCTTCCAAAGGATTCAACTAAATAACCACTATATATTATGTATTTGAGTTTTTTTAAAATCTCTAATTTATTTAAAATCACAAAATAAATAAAATTATAATAATTCAATTTAAGATAGACCTACATTCACTTCATTAAACGTAAATAATTTATTTAAATATAATATTAAACAATATTTTACAATAAAAGTACAAAAAATTATAACAATTATAAATGTGGCTTCTCATAATAGAGCTTTAAAGTTTTTTTTATTTTTCAATTAGAAAAAGAGTCAAAAAGAGAGTCAGTAAAAAGTCTTTCTATAGGTAGAAGTTCCCCTATTTTCTTCATTCTTTGGCCTCATTTTATAAGCATTATTGTATTTTATTGTATAATCATTTATAACTAAATTTGAAATATGTAGTGTTCTTTTAGAACTAAGATTTTAGAGTTTTGATAGAATTAAGTTATATTTTTACAACTCTCGGGTCTTCTAAAAATAAAGGCAAGTGTAAGTCTTTATTAATAGCGGTTAGGCACATTCTTGTTTACTTGTTAGAGTTTTGGTGGTTAGCATCTTTGTAACACCTAAGATTCAAAATTTTTGAGATCATAAATAATAAAGCAAAGATGTATGAGATAAGAGTTAGGTGCTAAAATCTCAAAATGCCTGATTAGATAAAATTTGTAGGTTATATATGTAGAGTTCTTTCTCAATTAAAATAAAGTATTTTAAAAAGACTCAAAAACAAAGTCACGTGGGCCTAAGCCCAAAGCTTACAATATTATATTATATATGAGCAGGTCACTACCAATCATATTAGAATTGGACTTACCTCATGATGTGAGCTAGTGAGCTCCAAGTTTGGGCTACAGATAGTACACACATATCGTGCAACCCTTCGAGTCTAGTTCACATAAGTCAATTATATGTCTCTAAGGGTTTAGTGCACATAAGGTCATGTGCCCTATAAGGGAGTAGATTATAACACTTGAAATCTAAAATTGCTAAAGCCTTAGATAACAGGGCCAATATGAACAAAGTGAATGTCATTTGCCAGAATCTCACATTACTTTGTTAGATAAATTTTTTGGGCTATGTATGTAGAGCCTCTTCTCAATTAGTATGAGGCTTTTTGAAAAGATCTAAAAAATAAAAACTATATAAACTCAGGTCTAAAGCGAACGATATCATACTATGTGAAAATAAGTTATTGTACTCTTTAAGGGCTTATAAAGTCGATAACATATTTTTGTAAGCCAAATCTTCATGTGCCTATATGATGAGTCCTTTTTTTATAAATTTTTGTAGACCTTTTAAGAGATTTGGCTCGGACTAAGATCTTAAATTAAAAAAATTATATTTCTTAAAATATAAATGATCTTTGAGATGCGAGCCGAGTTTAAGCTTAGACTTTTTACTTTTATTCAAAAAGTTTTACAAAATGAACTGATCAACACTGTATAAAAATATTTTGATATAATCGTGTAATAATTCTAATGGTTGCTTCAAATTTTTATTAATTGATCTTATATAATTATAACTTGCTTCTATTTCATAAGAATTTTGGTGAATCTTACTATAATTAGTTAGTTTGAAAATATAAATTATATATATTTATTTAGATGTAATCCTAATAAGTTTAAGTGTTTAAAAAATATATCTATTTAAATGAATATGATTATCTCGATCAAATATTCTTTTCACATAAATTATTAGTTTTTTATGTTAAATTTTAATAATCGAATAAAAAAATTAATTTACAAAATAAAATAAATGTTTGTTAAATGTTTATGACATTATTTAAAAATTTTAAATTTTAATAAAATTTAAATATTAAAATTTTTATAAAATTTCTCAAAAAAAGTTTTTAAAAAAAAGTTTAAAGGGATGAGTGAGAGAGACAAAATTTAGCCAACAAGAAAGAGAGGAAAAGAAAAGGGAATTGGTGAGGTGTAATGGTGGGAATATACCACCCCCGTGGGCCATGTCTACTTCTTTTTCCTACATGTTATATGGGCATACTTCCACACTCTTATTTTTCTTGCAATGAGCACCAATAATCTGAAATGACCTAATTGCCCTTACATTGTTTTAAGTATTTTTTTTTTTGCTTATAGTTGTAGAGGAGATATTCAAATTTGAGATGTGGGTGATAATTAAATGATGTGATTACTTCTAAATTATGATTATGACTACTTAAAATTCTGCACTCAGTCATTTTATAGGGAATTTTTATTTTTTATTTATTTTTATTTTCTCTTTATTTGACATGTATTTATAATTATCTTATTAAAATTAAGTTCTTTTAAGTACTTGAGTCGTGAGTATTATTCTAGTAGTAAGTATTCAGTTGAATGCACATCTCTAATTTGAAGTTAAAGATTTAAGTATTGATGAATGTAAAAAAAAATTTATATTAAGCTTTTCTTTTCTTGTTAAGGGGGGTTATACTCTTTTTATAAAATCTATTTTCGGTCATGTATCAATAGAAAAGTAAAGTTTTATTTTAATTACTCTCTAATCTTTGTACTAAGAAATATTTTATGTAATATTAATAATAAATAAAAAGTTTTTTTAAAACTTTTGTTTTATTAATTTTGAACATGGCATGATTCTTTTCGTTGAGTACTTTCTATAACTCCCACAAAATAAGCCTTTTTGGTTCACATTTGTCTATGCTTAAAACAACAAGACATTACATAAAAAAAAAAAACAATCATTGCAAATTTGCTTGTTTTATTGTAACAACGCCATTTCCATTACCATGAAACTTTGAAAATTAAATTGCAAAAATTTAATCCGAAGTTTGAGAAAACTTGAACAACTATATTCTTACAAATGTGGTGTTATATCAAAATTTTGAAAATGTGCCTTTAAATATATGTCCACCAAGTATTCTTCTTTACAATTTGTTTTCATATTACTTATAAGCTTGATGCTTACTACATTCTCTTTTTAATTGCTAAGAAATTACAAATAGTTAATAATTCAAAGTTTTTACCTAATCGGGATTTTTTAACAATTTTTTTTTGCTTCTATCTCATATATATATATATATATATATATGTGTGTGTGTGTGTGTGTACAACGGAATTAAAAAAATTTACAATGAATACAAATAATATATATTAATCAAATTAATAACAAAATTAAAAATTTAATCCATGAAGCATTTGAATTAAATTTCTTGAAGTTCATCTAAAATGTTAACTTTGCCAATTCTAGCAATCAACAAATGGTGGGTTGATTGTCTAGAATAGCAGTATATCAATCTAGCAATTATTTAACAAATTAAACTTAAGTTTTTAATTTTTTTTATTAACACTTAATCAATAAATCAAATACTTAATTAGTTTAATGACCTAAGTCTAATGAAGAAGAAAAATTAATCTATAATTCGACACTTAAATTGTAAATTGAGAAGAACTAATTTTTCTCTCTTTTTTCTCTTTAGATGGCCTGTCAAAAAACTTAGCAAAGATCAAATTTTTACTTACTTATATTAATTTTATTTAACACTTAAATAAATTTCATTTAACAAGTATTTTTTTTTAATTTCACTTAAATTTGAATTTATATTTAACTTAATCTAATTATAGTTAATATTTAACCCTAATTAGGTTAATTTAACTTAATCTTTAAGTTAAATAAATATTTAAATAATTTAACCTTAGTTAACTAATTTAACCATAATTAAGTTAACATTTACTTAACCATTAAGTAAGGTTAATTTTAACTTAACCATATGATTAATTTTTAATCATAGTTAAGTTAAATTATTTATTTAACTATTAAATAAATAAAAATTTATTTTAATTATTTAATAATTAAATCATCATTAAGTAAAATTACTTTTATGTCCTTACTAAGTTACCAAGTTAACCAAAAATGGGTCTCACCATTTAACTATATACTTTAGTTAATTTAACCATAGTCAATTGTTAAATTTTACTGTATTGAACCATTCAATACGGTATGCTGCTCAAGTGCACAAAGAGTACATTTCATATTGGGATTCTCTAAGTCCACACTCGATTTATCAAATGAAACTATTCCATGAGTTCGTAATCGATGCCCCACGCACACGTTATGGATATTACAAATCAACGCATTAGACCATACAAGTTGAAGTCCTACGTATATATATAATCCTTCTATTATTTATACCCTAGATGTGCGAGGATATAGATTAGTACCGTCAAATCTCCGTAAGCACATCCTTAAACTTATCTCCAGATTCATATTTCGATAAATAATATACGCAAACTCTTTTACGATATTGCTTAACTCTATGGAATAATCTTTTTTCGAGTTTATGCTTGTAGCTACAAGACTTTATAAAATACAATCTCGAAGCATCGGATATACAACTTACTTATGTAAGTTGACGAATCTCGTATCTACGTGCACCAGACTCTATAGGTATCAGACCATACCCAGCGACACATAGCGGTCAGGCCATGAAAGGTCTCTGACATATATGAAACCAAAGTATGATGGATCACTCACAAGCCCACCGTAATGCTCAGGTCAAAAGACCACGAATACTACTCAACTTGAGAGGACATTCCTTTGACTGCCTTATAGGATATCTACTAAGGTTCTCGTGAGTCTGTTCAGTTTCCAATCCTGACTGGATTCCTGCATGCCTATACAAGCTCTAAGTTCATGGTCAGCTAAATACAACCATCTGAACCAGTCAGATATAGACATACACTAATCTATATTATAGTGATTCACTGATAGACCCACATTGGTGAATATCAGGAACATAATGTTTGAGACATACTTACACAATAGCATTTCCTAACACCTATTGCAATTCTTTGCAACTATGTCATTACAAGTATACTCTTGGGTCTTTGTCCTAATATAGACAATGTTCTAACTCTTTAGATCTCGCTGACTCTTATAACTTATTAACTCTTAACAGTGCTAACTCTTAGCATTTATAACTCTCAACATTACTAACTTTTAGCCATGATCTAAACTTTTTTAGATCAGATCTGAACTCATTCAGATTATACAATATCTGTAGTGTTACAAGCATTATACCATATAATTATAAAATTAATAATTTTTATTCAAAATATTTATTATATAAATATTAAACAATTAATATTCATACAATATTATAATGACACGTAAGCATCAGCTCTAACAGGTATGTGTTTACGTGTCATACCTATTTGTATGAATATTTATTTAATAATATTTATACAATGTGTATTTTGTTAAATCGCTAATACTCTTTGTTAAATAGTTCTGATGCTTGTCATATTACGAATATTGTATGATCTGAAAGGGTTCAAATCTAGTTTAAAAAAGTTTAAACCGATGCTAAGGGTTGGTAAAATTGAGGGTTATAAATGCTAACGGTTAGCACTGTTAAGAGTTAGCAGGTTATAAGAATCAACGAGATCTAAAAAGTTAGAATCTTGTCTATAATGAGACAAAGACCTCAGGGTACATTAGTAATGACATAGTTACAATGAGTTACAATAAGAGTTAGAAAGTATCATTATGCAAGTGTGTTCTCAAATACTGTGTTCTTGATTTATTTTCACCAATGTAGGTCTATCAGTAAATTCACTTCAATAGATCAATGTATGTCTATATCTGTAAGGTACAGATAGTTGTTCTTAGTTGACCATGAGCTTAGAGCTCGTATATATAATGGGACAAAGACCTCAGGGTACATTAGTGATGATATAGTTATAAAGAGTTGCAATAAGAGTTAGAAAGTATCATTATGCAAGTGTGTTCTCAAACACTGTGTTCTTGATCTATTTTCACCAATGTAGGTCTATCAGTAAATTCATTTCAATAGATCAATGTATATCTATATCTGTAAGGTACAGATGATTGTTCTTAGTTGACCATGAGCTTAGAGCTCGTATAGGCATATGAGTATTCAATTAAGACTGAATATTGGAAAGACTCACGAGAACCCCAATAGATATCCTATGAAACCATCAATGGTAGGTCCTCTCGAGTTAAGTAGTATATATGATCCTTTGACTTGAGCGCCACAGTGGACTTGTTGGTGATCCGCCATACTGTAGTTTCACAAAGGTCAGAGACCTTTCATGATTTGACTGCTACGTATTGCTAGGCGTGGTCTGATGCTTATGGAGTCTAATGTGCATAGATACGAGATCTGTTAAGATATATAGATGGGTTGTATATCTAATATTTCAAGATTGTGTTTCAAAAAGTCTTACGGTCGTGGGTAATGAAATAGGAAAAAAGATTTTCTCTTAGGGTTAAACAATATAACAAGAGTATTTGTTTATATTGTTCATCGAGACATGAATCTGGAGACAATACTAGATGAGCACATGAGAAATTGATGATGCTGATATATATCCCCGCTCATCCAGGGTGTAAGTGACGAAAAAATTATACGTATGCGTTCTGACTTCAGCTTGTATGGTCTAACCCGCTGATTTGTGATATCTGTGACATGTGCGTGGGGAATCGATCATGGACTCATAGAATAGTTTCATTTGATGAATCGAACATGGATCTAAAGAGTCCCACAATATGAAGTATACTCATTATGCACTGGGGCAGCATACCAGATTAAATAGTTCAATCCAGTAAAATCCAACTAAGCAAAATATTTGTTTCAAAAACCCCTGGGGTGCGTGTGTGTCAATATTTAAGTCTTAAGTACTATTAATCGGATAATAATTATTGTTGATTAATTAAATGGTAACACGTGACACATAGTGAATCATCGAATAAATTAACTCGAGTGTGGGTTTATAGGACCCACATTAGGTTAAATGAGGGCATTTTGATAATTTCACATATATGATTATTTAAGAGTTAAATAATCAAGATATTTTAATATTATAATATATTAAATAATGTAAATAACTCAACCATGGTTAAAAGTTAACCAAAGTTGAGTTAATGATTATTTAATTATTATATTATATTAAAATTTAAATATATTAATTATTATGATAAACTTGGTTGCCAAGTTTAGTTAACCCAACTATAATTAAATGTTAACTATAGTTAAGTTAATAATACATTATTTTAATTAAGGATATTTTATTGAAAAGTATCTAATCTTACCATGATTAAATATTAACCATGGTTAGATTAAGTAAATAGTATACTTATATATATATATGTAAATTGAAACAAAATAAAAACACTTTTTGCTCTCTTTTTTTGGCCGGGAAGAAAAATTTAACAAGAAAATTGTTTCTTTTTACTAAAGTTGAAATCACTTCTCTTCATATTTTCTAACAAGCCTAGCTATTAAAGAGCAAGATAAGCGTTTTGTTGTTGATCAAGAGTTGATTAAAATGAGGACAAATAGCTATTAAGTGTTTAAAGGGTTAAACATAAGTTGGATTTCAAACTATTGTCTAGTTGATTAATCCCACCGTAGTTGATCATTAGAACTATCGTTGTATTTTAGATAGATTCTCAAAAATATAGTCCAAAGGCTCACAAAGGTAAATTTTTCAATTTATTTTTGATTTGATTAAATATTTAAAATATGTTCATAATTTACTTTAATTACTTCTACTATGTATATATATGTATATGATGAGTATATATTAATTATGAACACATATATTATATGTATACACCGTTGAATAATCGGTACTCACATAATAAATATATGATAACTTTCATAAATTTTCATAAATTTTTTTTTTAAAAAAAATTTGCTTTCTAATATTTTATTTTCAAAAAATTTGAACTTTAAACTTAAAAACTTAAAAACTTTTTGACTTGCCAATGACATGGCCTCCCCCCTCCTTTTTATTTTCATATTTATCCAATTTATTAAACCTAGAGAAGCCAAAATTAGGTACAATTTGATGTAAAAAAAGTGTACCTTTTGAATATATAAATTATAAATAAATGATTATTATGAATGTGATTATTTGTATTTAAGTTTAGGTACATTAGCATTACCTCGATTTTAAAGCTTCACATGGAAAAAACTTTATTTGAATACAAAGTTTGGCCTGTCTCCTCTTTAATTTTATTTTTAAATATTTTTGTATCAAAATATATATGTGGGCATTCTATTTTAAAACTATTTAATTTCATTGAGTTATTAAATTTTTTATTATTTTGATTATTTCTAATGTATTGAATGACTCAAAACACCAAATTGTAGTCTTCCTCTCTAATTATTTTGGGAGGTGTGTCATTTAATTTTCTATTATTTAAATTAAAATTAAAATTAAACCCTATTTCACTTACTTGAACTAGTAGCGATTAGAAAATTAATTTTTTTTATTACAATGATTAGAGAATAATTGAGAAAATATTTCAACTTGATACTAAGGCACGTTTAAAGACAAATTCTACAAAGAGTGTAACCCTATAAGGAGAGAAAAAAAAAAACTCCTGCTATAGTGCAGACCCTCACAAAAAGAAAAAATAAAAGCCCCACTATTATAAAAGAAAAATTAGTATTATTATCTTAATATTTAATAAAAATTTAAACTCTTAATCTTAAATTTTGGAGGTATATTTATCCGAGTACTTACCGTTGGAATAAAAACTGAAGTACACTCAAATACATTGATTTGACAACTATTGAATGATTAATTGGTGCATATTCTTGAGTTAAAAAATAATACTTTTTTCTTGAAAGAAATAAAGGAATAATACTATTTTATTTAAATGATTAATAGTTTGAACAAGTAATAACCGATAATAGTACAAGAAATGTGAGATTAGATCTCATTTACATGAAGGTGCATTTAGAAATAAATGCAGGGCATAGTCAAGAATTTTATGTGGGGAATTATGTTAATTTTCAACTAAGAATGAGTTGAAGTGAAGTATTAAAAAGGAAAATTTATATGTATAATATTCTTGATTTATTTATTTTTTAGTACCAATATTTTTGGTTGAAACTTTATTCAAAATATAAAATTTTATTAATTTATTAAATAATATTGTATAAACGTCTTTCTGTCGAGGAAAGCTCAGACATATTTATAATATAATTATTTTTTATTTGAACAATATCAAATTAATTTTTAGTAATTTAAATTTTTATAAACCATAAAATGACTCAAAATTTTCAAAATTTTGAAATCATACCACAAAATTTATTTTGAATTGGTCATGATAGATTGTTAAATTAATATCTAATTATTTTATTGGAATTCATCAAAATAATAATATTATTATTAACAATAATAGTAATTGTCTCATTTCCTGGCTTCATCTCACAACAAAACAAAGAATTTAGAAAGATGCAAATTTATTGACATGGTGAAAAAAAAATATTGATTTGTATAAAAAAGGGAATGCACATGCATGGTAACGTGCAACTAGTTTTCCCAAATATTCTCTAAAATAATTTCTTTTTTAAAAAAATTTGAATTTGTTTCTTTAGAATACCATTTTTGTAACTTTTATAAAAATATTTTTTTAAGGCTAGTTTTTTAATAACTTGATTGGATACAAATTCCTCAACGAGAATTAGTGATTGGGATTCTGTGTTGTTTAATTGTTATAAGTTGTATTGTAATTTAGTAATTCAAAATTAAATTTGAATTTATTTTAAGTTTGAGACTAATAAAAAATTAAAATGAGGTTGAAGATACGTAAAATGAAAAAATAAATGATCGAAAACGAAAAAGAGCTTGGAGGATGAAAGGAACCAAAGCCTCATCGCAATAGTGCCTAGACACTAACTTACGAAATTTTTTTCATTTTAAATAAAATTGTATCTTAAATTGGGTTTCAAACTCTTACAATGTGTGAACTCATATTTCAATAATAATTAGAGTTTTTTAAGAGCGTTTTGAAGTTTATATTAACCTTTGTAAACTTCTTAAATTGTAATGCATCAACATGAGAGAGAATAGAGAGTAAGATAACTTTAGGGCACTAGGTGCATGAAAGAGTGCCATGAGAGTGCTTGAGTATTAGGAGCACATGATAGCATTGATAGATCCTTTGTAAGAGCTCGTCTTTTAATGTATTCCTTGAGAGTTTCTTGATTTAGATTTTTGTGATCTTGAGTTCTTTATAAATTGAATAAAAGAAGTTAGGATCCCATTATCCACTGTGGACATAGGCATTTATTGTCAAACTGCGTATGACTTGTGTGTGATTATTTATTTCTATTGAGTGTTTAATCTTTTTTATTCGCGTTTTACTCATAAGCGAAGTCTTGCTCACGCGCTTAATGTTTTAGGGTGCTAAATACCAATCCATGAAGTATTAAGGTGTGTAACAACCCCAACAAGTGGTATTAAAGTTAAGGCTAAAGTTGATACCTAAGTGATATTAAATTGGAGAGCTTAGGTTAATTTTTCTAACATGTTGTCTACATTTTTGTTTCTTTTATATTTTTTATTTTATGTTTTTCTATTTTAGTAATGAAAAAATTAAATTCTAATAACTACATATCTGCATTTACCTATGGATAAATATACAAATATACGTTTTATACTTGTTTGAGTAATAGTAATGAGATTCCTCAATATCATGTTAAGAGAACAAAGATTTTTAGAAGAAAATATCATGTTTGAGAGAAATAAAAAGGAATATTACAAATTTGAGTGGCTGAAGCTAAAATAGCTACTTTCAAAGTAACAGAAAGAAAAGCAATGATTATAATGAAAGAGTAAGAGTCGAAAAGAGGATTCCTCACTTCTTTCATTCATTTAAAACCGTACATAAGACTTTTATCTTACACAACTCATAAGTGATAAAAGTAAAGAAGTACTCATCTTCTTTCTTTTTTAATTATCTTCCTTGCATATGTATAAAATTGAATCTATTTGATTTCTTAAAAAGATTACCAATCAAAACTTTTTAAAAAATTTTCGTCAATGATTATAAATGTGGCTTATTTGGGTTCATTTTTTTTATGTATATTAGTTTAGATCCAACTAGATATTCGGCCCATTTAGGCGCTTATTAGTATAAGAAGTTTTATTTGATTAGGATTCTTTATTTTATAAAATTAAAATTAAGTAGGATTTTTAAAATCTATATGAAGGCATATTAAATTATTGTAATCATTGAATTATCCAACTTATTCTCTTGTTTAGCTTTTTTTCAATTTAGTTTTTCTCTTATTTTAAATTTTTAACTCAGGATTCATTCTTATTTATTAATTTTCATATCTCAATTGTCAAAATTTTGCTTGTTCTTCTCCGCAAAGTAATTCAAATTCTATAATCTACTCGTTATTTTATAGTTCAGGTTTATTCTAAGTCTTGCTCGTTGTAAGTTAAATTCAATTTTGTTCAATTTGATAAACCCTATCTTTAATTTTCTATGACTTCGAAGTGATTCGTATTTTTAGTAGGCATTAAACATACACGAATCTCTCATTAATTAAATCTATACGCAAACAGAATGACTGATTTAATAATCTCTCATTTGTGGGAATAAATTTCTCTTAAATTAAAAGGTAATCATCACTCTTCATAAACATACATATCCAAATTCGCTCATATTTAAACTCGATTTAAGTAGATTTTTGTAAACTTTTTCTCTGTTTATCAATTTAAACTGATTTATAGTTGATGTAATAATTATTTTTAAAAAAAAAGACAATATTTGATCTAAGATATAGGTAGAAGGGTTATTTTTCATTGAAATAACATGAAATGCAAGTTTTTGTTTTTAATTAAAATTATTATTATGAGTTCATTTTCATATTTATGAGTCCATGACTAATGTTAATATCTATATTGAGCATATTTCCACGACGTTAAAAGATAATAATTTATATTTACATTCATTTTCATTGACCTAAAATGATGTATGATGTGAGTTTATGATAAATAATATTGTTAATATTATGTACTTATGTTAATAGTCCACTGGTAAAATATTGACAGTTATATCTTTATTTTTATTTTAGTGAAGATTTTGAATTAAATTTTTTCTCCTTTTTATATAAAAAAAAGAATATAATATTTTATAATTTACATTTTTATTTTCTCTTTTTCACTTTAAAACCATGCCTAAATTTAAATAAACCTACTAATTAGGTGTAAGAGGTGATTCGATTTTAAAATTTCTTATATTTTTTTTTCTATTTAATTCTCTAAAATTCTTTTAAAAAATTGTTATAATCAATTATGTTAATATCTCAAAATTTATTCTCCCTTATGATTTATTTAAACTCAGGACCTCCATATATGAGAAGAAGGTGTAAACTAACCCTTTACCATGAATTATAATAATTTGTGTTTAGTGTATATTTTTTTAGCCACCCTAAATTTTGTGTTTTGCTCAAAGTATTTTCTATATTTTAAATTAGTTTCTCTTAATTCTTAAATGAGTTTTAGAATTTGTATCTATTTTTAATAACATAAATATTAATTTATATTTATTTAATAGGACATAATTATTTTATGATTGAATTTTTTTATATGTTTTTTTTTTTGGACAAAGAGTTCCTTCTACTCCGAAGGGCTTAACGTACTATGAATGTACTTATTAAGCATATTTATTCACAAACTCTTCGTAATAATTTCAATTTACCAACACTCAAATCTTTACTTGTATTTTCTCTATTTCATATTTATTTGTGTTTTAAAGTGAATTTAATTTAAATAAGTTAATTCAATTTAGTTTTAATAGTTCAAAAGCAATAGTAGATGAATTCTATACTTTGAATATTCCTAAAAACAACTTCAATAATATATTATTTTGTTTGTATTTTATTTTATTATATTATTATTATTATTGTTGTTGTTGTTGTTATTGTTATATACTATGCTTATATTACGAGACTCTCTCTATTTGTCCATATAATGTGCATTTTTCTTTATTCTTATGAATAAATTATTTTTGCACCATTAAGGTGTAGGATATGACATGATATAATTTTTATTAAAATATTAAAAAAAAAATTTGGACTTTTCTTGATTATTATCTAAATTTGCTTTTATTACATTTGAGGTTTAGGATTCTAAACACGCCTACATTTGAATGAAGAATTTGCCTGGCTCATCTATAAGCCCAAAATATGGGACTTGTAGGGCTAATTTTATGGGCTGAACAAGCCCAACAATATAAGACTTGTTGGGCTATATTTATAAACTAGCCCAAAACAACAAATAAGATGAGAATGCACTCTTAAAAAAGGTAACTGATAATTTTTATACCAAATAAAAAGATTTTTGTAAAAGAGATTTTTGTTGAAAATATAAAGCAAAATGTTAAAATTTTAATGTGTAAATAAGCGTAAAATGGAGGAGGAGAAAGAACTTAGAATGAAAATTTTTCATTATGTAAAGGGGACCACCTCCATACAACCGACTGTGTCATATAGTCAATTGTTTCAGTCATTAAATTTCAATGGCTAAGATTTGATGATATATACTTATTGTATAGGTTAATTGAAAAATACTTATTGATATTAGTTAAATATAAAATAAAATTTTAAAATTAAATCATTAATAAAATATCTTTTTATGATATTAAAAAATTAAAAATAATATATTATATTGTACATTATAATTATAATTTTAATAATATTAAATTTTATAATTCTGATTCTAATTTTAATTTTAATTTTAATTATATTAAATTTTATAATTCTGATTTTATTTTTAATTACGTTAAATATTATAAGTTTAATTGTAATTTTATTTTAATTAGGTTAAATAATTTTAATTTCAAATTTTCATTTTCGATTTTAATTACGTTAAATTTTATCATTTCAATTCTAAATTTAATTTTAATTACGTTAAATGATACAATTCAAATTTCAATTACGTTAAATATTATAATTTTAATTTAAATTGTGTTAAATGTTACAATTCTAATTCTAATTTCAATTATGTTAAAATTTTATAATTTCAAATCTAATTTTAATTTAATTACATTAATTATTATAATTGTTAGAGCTGGTGCTTACGTGTCATTCCAATATTGTATGAATATTAACAATTTAGTATTTATATAATAAACATTTAGAATAAAAGTTGTTAATATCAAATTTATATGGTATAATGCTTGTAACATTACAGACATTGTTTGATCTGAAAGAGTTCAGATATGATCTAAATGAGTTTAAATCAGAACTAATAGTTAGCAAAGTTGAGAGTTATAAATACTAAGAGTTAGTATTGTTAAGAGTTAGCAGGTTTATAAGAGTCAGCGAAGTCTAAAGAGTTAGAACATTGTCTATAATGAGACAAAGACCTGAGAGTATACTTATAATGATATAGTTGGAAAGAATTGTAATAGGAGCTAAGAAATATAATTATGTAAGCATGTCTCAAATATAATGTTCCTGATCTAGGTTCACCAATGCGGGTCTATCGATGAATTCTTATAATATAGATTAGTGTATGTCTATATCTAACTAGTTTAGATAGTTGTTCTTAGCTGATCATGAGCTTAGAGCTTGTATAGGCATGCGGGTATCCAGTCAGGACTGGATACTGAACAGACTCACGAGAACCCCAATAGATATCCTATAAAGCCGTCAAAGGAAGGTCCTCTCGAGTTGAGTAGTATTTGTGGTCCTTTGACCTGAGCGCCACGGTAGTCTTGTGAGTGATCCATCATGCTTTAGTTCCACATATATCAGAGACTTTTCATGGTTTGACCGCTATGTGTTGCTGGGTATGGTCTATGCTTATGGAGTCTGGTGTGTGTAGATATGAGATCCGTCAGCTTACGTAGGTAAGTTGTATATCCAATACTCAGAGATTGTATTTCATGAAATCTTGTGGCCACAAGCATAAACCCGAAAAAAGAGTTTTTCACATGGTTAAACAATATAGTAAAAGTGTTTGCGTATATTGATTATTGAGATAGGAATCTAGAGATAAGTTTAAGGATGTGCTTACGGAGATTTGACAGTATTGATCTATATCCTGCAAATCCAGGGTATAAATGATGGAAGGATTATACGTATACGTTGTGACCTCAACTTATATAGTCTAACATGTTGATTTGTAATATTCGTAACATGTGCGTGGGGCATCGATTATGGATTAATGAAATAGTTCTATTTGACAAATCAAGTGTGGACCTAGTGAATCCAAATATGAAATGTACTCTTTGAGCACTTGGGCAGTTTACCGTATTTAATGGTTTAATGCAGTATAATTCAGCAAATTACTAAAGTTAAGTTAACTAAAGTATTTAGTTAAATGGTGGGACCCACTTTAGGTTAACTTGGTAATCTAGTAATGATATAAATGTAATTTCACTTTATGATTATTTAATTATTAAATAATTAAAATAAATATTAATTTATTTAATTGCTAAATAAATGATTTAACTTAACTATGGTTATAACTTAACCATATAGTTAAGTTAAGTTAACCTTACTTAATGGTTAAGTAAAGGTTAACCTAATCATAGTTAAGTTAGTTAACTATGGTTAAAATATTTAAATATTTATTAACTTAAGGGTTAAATTAAACTAACCTAACTAAAGTTAAATATTAACTATAGTTAAATTAAGTTAAATTAAATGCAAATGAAATTCAAATTAGTTTGAAATTTTTACATTAGTATATAAAGTGAAATGAAATTCAAAATTCATAAGTTTTAAATTTTTACATTTTACGATTTTGATAGCCATTTAAATTTGAGAAATTAAAATTCTTTTATTTTGTGTTTTAAGTATTAGAACAATAAAATAAATATATATAATTGGTTACTAAATGTAATAACTAAAATAGATTTGTTTTAATTATTCAAGAGTTGAACAAAAGATAAAATAAATTAATTTAATTTGATAAAACAAATGTTAATTGTTTTGGGTTGACTAGAAAATTAAGAGAGAAATAGAGAACGAAAATTAAAGTGTTTCAAGAGTTGAAAACATTTTCTATTCATCATATTCTCCAATTAATTTAGCCATTAAAACATGAATTAAATTTATTTTTATTCAATAGTTGAATAAAAGGAAAAATAAATTTAACTAAGTTAAAGAGTTTAACTTTAAATCAAGTTTAAGAGTTAAACTAAATGTTGAATTAACATATTGTCATTCTAGACAATCAAACCCATTCTTATTGATTGCTAGGATTGATTAAAGTTTCATTTCATGGTGGACTTCAAACAAATTAATCCAAAGGCTTCATGGGTTAAATTTCTCAATCTCATTTTTTATTTGATAAATATGTATTACATGTGTTTATTGTATTATTTTTAATCTTCTGCTGTGCACATATATGTATGATATATGTATATGTTTTGTATGATGAACACATCTCACATGCAAGCACCCTAGAATAATCAACACTCAATAATAATTTTAATTTCAATTATGTTAAGTGTTATAATTTCAATTCTAATTTTAATTAAATTAAATGTTATAATTACAATTTTAATATCATTAAATGTTATAATTTTAATTTCAATTACGTTAAATGTTATAATTCTAATTTTATTTATATTAAATGTTATAATTTTAAATCTAATTTTAATTTTATTTACGTTAAAAGTTACAATTCTAATTTCGATTATGTTAAATGATATAATTTTAATTACATAAAATATTATAATTCTAATTTTAATTTCACTTACTTTAAATATTACAATTCAAATTTTAATTTTAATTTTAATTACGTTAAAATTATAATTTCATTTTCAATTTCAATTTCAATTTAAATTAAATGTTAAATGTTCAATTCTAATTTTAATGACATAAAATAATTTAATTTCAATTTTAGTTTTAAGTATGTTAAATGTTATAATTCTAATTTTAATTACGTTAAACATTATAATTTCAATTTCAATTTCAATTTCAGCTTCAATTACGTTAAACGTTATAATTCTAATTCCAATTTTAAACTCAATTTTAATTATCGTAAATGTTATAATTAATAATTTTAATTTTAATAACGTTAAATATTAATTTTAATAACATTAAATATTATAATTTTAATTCTAATTTTAATTTTAATAACGTTAAATGCTATAATTCTAATTTCAATTTCAATTACGTTAAATTTTATAATTCTAATTTCAATTTCATTAAATGTTATAATTTCAATTTGATATTGTATAATTGGTTTATATTTAAAAAAATTATTTTTAAAAATAAAATAAATTAAATGATAAATTTTTTAAAAAATAATCTGTAATTGTCGCCGGATAAAATATCAAACTTTACATCATTGAACTCTATTTTTTTTAATCTACACAATTGTGGGTTATTTTTGACCAAAACAATATTAAAAAATGTCACATGTAGTGATGAGGGGTGGTAGCCACCACTGTCCCCGTTAAATGGTAGGGCAGTGACTTGCACCACCCCTACCTATGGACAGATCTGTCCATAGATTATACTGATGCAAGTCATCGCTCCACCATTTGATAGCGAGCGACGAAGGCCGCTGCCTCTCACTACCACATTTGGTCGTCTTGTAGTCTTTTTCTTCTAAAAATGTCACTACTATTATGTAGATCAGAAAAAATAGACTGTAATATCTTAAAATATGATCTTTTTTACATTAGATACTTGCCGAAAAATGATACTGATCGTCGTTTCCGGTGATAGTTACATTTTTTTTATGATTTATGATTTATTTAATTTTTTTGTAAAAATATTTTTAAAAATATTATCAATTATATAATGACACGTGTTATTTTGTACCACGTTCCAATTTTTAATTTAATTTTATGGTTAAATTACTTTTTTATCTTTTCACCATTAAAATTAACGATAAAAGTTAACAGATTAAGAAAAATTAGGTATTTTATCTCTAATTGGGATAAAGTTGTATTTATGCCTAAAATATTGAGGTAAATTTGTTGTTATCCCTTAAATCTTATAATCAAATTTCAATTCTAATTTTAATTACATTAAATGTTGTAATTTTAATTATAATTAAATTAAATAATTTTAATTCTAAATTTAATTTCAATTTTGATTTCAATTACGTTAAATGTTATCATTCCAATTTTAATTTCAAATTCAATTTTAATTACGTTAAATGTTACAATTTCAATTTCAATTTCAATTTAAATGTTATAATTTTAATTTCAAATATGTTAATTATTATAATTCAAATTTCAATTTTAATTACATTAAATATTAATATTCCAAAGTCAATTTTAATTTCAAGTACATAAAATGTTATAATTCCAATTCCATTTTCGATTTCAATTACATTAAATGTTATAATTCTAATTCTAATTTTAATTTTAATTATGTTAAATATCATAATTCCAATTCCAATTTCGATTTCGATTTCACAAACATTCCATGTTATAATTGTAATTTCAATTTTAATTATTTTAAAGTTATAATTTTAATTTATATTTTTATTATGTTAAATGTTATAATTCGAATTCGAATTCTAATTTTAATTACATAAAATATTATAATTCTAATTTCAGTTTCAAATACGTTAAATGTTATAATTATAATTTCTATTTCAATTTTAATTTCAATTACGTTAAGCGTTATAATTTCAATTTCAACTTCAATTACGTTAAACATTATAATTCAAATTCTTAATTTCAATATAAACTTTAATTAGGTTAAATGTTATAATTCCAATTCTAATTCCAATTTAAATTTCAATTACGTTAAATGTTATAAATTTAAATCTAATTTTAAGTTCAATTACGTTAAATATTATAATTACAATTCTAATATTTAATGTAATTTATATTAAATATTATAATTCCAAACCCACTTTCAATTTCAAGTATATAAAATTTATAATTCCAGTTGCATTTCTGATTCAAATTTTAATTACGTTAAATGTTATAATTTTAATTTTAATAAAGTTAAATGTTATAATTATAAGTCTAATTTAGATTTCAATAAATCCAAAATTGGAAGTTAGAAATATATTTTGGACTTGTTATATATTTTATGCAACAAATCAGTAATCGAAAAATCATAAATATATTCTTGAAAGTGAAATTGAATTTAAAAATGAAATTTGAATTATAATATTTAATGTAAGTGAAATTGAATTTAAAATTAGAATTTAAATTATAATATTTAATGTAAAGAAAATTAAAATTGAAATTATAACACTTAAAGTAATTAAAATTGAAATTAGATTTGAAATTATAAATTTTAATATAATTAAAATTGAATTTAAAATTAGAATTAGAATTATAGCATTTAACATAAGTTAAATTGAATTTAAAATAAGAATTATAATTATAATATTTTGCGTAATTAAAAATAAATTTAAAATTTAGAATTGAAATTATAATATTTAACGTAATTGAAATTGAATTTAAAATTAGAATTAGAATTATAACATTTAACGAAATTAAAATTAAATTTATAATTAGAATTATAACATTTAACATAATTAAATTTAAAATTATATTTAAAATTATAACATTTAAATTATATTCCCACTAACTATTGTATGTTGTATTTCACTTAACATACAACAGGAAAATAGTGGGATCATTTAGTATACTAAATGAGAATATGATGTTGTTTGTAAATAAATTTTTTTGCATATATGAAAATCATATGTATGTAGAACACTCATAAATTTGCAACCTCTCATATTAAATCACATATTTTCAGTAGTAATCGACAAAGTGCTAAGAATGTAAAAGTAGAGATAATAGCAAATGATAGGAAAATATGGTATATTAAATAGTAATATTTAGTATGTTAAATGGGAACAAGTAGTATATTAAATGAGAATATTTAGTATATTAAGTGGGAACAAGTAGTATATTAAGTGAAAACAAGTAGTATATTAAGTGGGAACACGTAGTATATTGAGTGGGAACACATAGTATATTAAGTGAGAACATTTAGTATTAAGTGGGAACACGTAATATATTAAGTGGGAACACGTAGTATATTAAGTTGGAACACTTAGTATAATGAGTGGGAACACGTAATATATTGAGTGGAACACGTAATATATTGAGTGGAACACGTAGTATATTAAGTGGGAACATTTAGTAAATTAAGTGGGAACACGTAGTATATTAAGTGAGAATATTTAGTAAATTAAGTGGGAACACGTAATATATTAAGTGGGAACACGTAGTATATGAAGTGGAAACACGTAATAAATGAAGTGGGAACATTTAGCATGTTAAGTGGGAATACGTAGTATATTAAGTGGGAACAAGTAGTATATTAAGTGAGAACACGTAGTATATTGAGTGGGAACACGTAGTATATTAAGTGGAAAAGTTTAGTATATTAAGTGGAAACACGTAATATATTGAGTGAGAACACGTAGTATATTGAGTAGAAACACGTAGTATATTGAGTGGAAACACTTAGTATATTGAGTGGGAACACTTAGTATATTAAGTGGGAACACGTAGTATATTAAATGGGAACAAATAGTATATTAAGTAGGAATATACTACGTGTTCCCACTTAATATACTACGTGTTCCCACTCAATATACTACTTATCCCATTTAATATACTACGTGTTCTCACTCAATATATTAAATGTTTATACTTAATATACAACGTGTTCTCACTTAATATACTATGTGTTCTCACTTAATATACTAAATGTTCTCACTTAATATACTACGTGTTCCCACTCAATATACTACGTGTTCTTACTCAATATACTATGTGTTCTCACTCAATATACTACGTGTTCCCACTCAATATACTAACTGTTCTTACTTAATCTATTACGTGTTCTCACTTAATATACTATGTGTTCCCACTTAATATATTACGTGTTTCCATTTAATATACTACTTGTTCTCACTTAATATATTACGTGTTCCCACTTAACATACTAAATATTTCTACTTTATATACTACGTGTTCTTATTTCATATACTATGTGTTCTCACTTAATATACTAAATGTTCTACTTAATATACTACATGTTCTCACTTAATATACTAAATATTTCTACTTAATATACTATGTGTTCCCACTCAATATATTAAGTGTTTCCACTCAATATACTATATATTCCCACTCAATATACTATGTGTTCTCACTCAATATATTAAATGTTCCAATTCAATATACTACGCGTTCCCACTTAATATATTAAATGTTTTTACTTAATATATTATGTGTTTCCACTCAATATACTAAATGTTCCCACTTAATATACTATGTGTTCCTACTCAATATACTAAATGTTTCAACTTAATATACTACGTATTCCCACTTAATATACTACGTGTTCCCACTTAATATACTAAATATTTCTACTTAATATACTAAATATTTTCACTCAATATACTATATGTTTCCACTTAATATACTACATGTTTCTACTTAATATACTACATGTTCCTACTTAATATATTATGTGTTTTTACTCATAAAATTTTCATTTTTGTTATCGAAGTGTCGCCAAAAAAATGTTCACCAGCCGATTGCCATTTTTTCAACAACGGTGGCTGGTTTTTTAATTATTAATTAATTAATTTTAAATATATTTATTGTAATTATAAACCAATTGTAGGATGATACATGTAATTTGTAACTAATCAGTGTTTGATACGTGTTACTTTGTTAAAAAATATTTATTTATTACTTTTTTACAATTATATTAAATTAAATAAACGAATGAGATTGCACCATGTATTTAATGACAATGAATAAGTAAGATTGTGCCACGTGTCTAAGGTTAAATGACAAATAATGAAGGTTTAGTGGTAATTGTTCATTAAAACTAATATTTTCATCAAATTTGACAACAAAGATTAACGGATATGGTAAATTTAGATATTTTATCTCTAACTAAGGTAAAGTTGTAAATTAGCCTAAATTATTAGGGTTAATTTGACGTTATCCCTTATAATATTTAAATGAAAATAAAATTGAAATTAGAATTATAATATTTAACGTAATTGAAATTAAAAGTGTATTTAAAACTGAAATTAGAATTATATTATTTTATGTAATTAAAATTAAAATTGAAATTAAAATTATAACATTTAACATTTATTAAAATTAAAATTAAAATTGGAATTGAAATTATAACTTTAACAGAATTGAAATTGAAATTAGAATTAGAATTATAACATTTAATGTAATAGAATTTAAAATTGAATTATAATATTTTATGTAATTAAAATTAGAATTAAAATTGAATTTAGAATTATAACATTTAAAATAATTGAAATTAGAATTTTATTTTTTAACGTAATTGAAATTGAAATTAATTTGAAATTATAACATGTAATAAAATTGTAATTGGAATTAGAATATAACATTTAAAGTAATTAAAATTAAAATTATGACATTTATTGTAATTAAAATTAGAATTTTAATTATAACATTTAACATAATAGAAATTAAAATTGAATTATAATATTTTATGTAATTAAAATTGAATTATAATATTTTATGTAATTAAAATTAGAATTAAAATTGAATTATAATATTTTATGTAATTAAAATTAGAATTAAAATTGAAATTAAAATTATAACATTTAACATAATTAAAATTAGAAATTTATTTTTTTAACATAAATAAAATTGAAATTAATTTGAAATTATAGCATGTAAATGAAATTGAAATTGAAATTAGAATTATAACATTTAACGTAAATAAAATTGGAAATTATAACATTTAATGTAATTGAAATTGGAATTGTAATTATAACATTTAATGTAATGGAAATTGAAATTAAATTATAATATTTTATGTAATTAAAATTAAAATTAGAATTATAGCATTTAATATAATTAAAAATAGAATTTTAGTTTTTAACGTAATTGAAATTAAAATTAATTTAAAATTATAACATGTAAATGAAACTGAAATTAAATTATAATATTTTATGTAATTAAAATTAGAATTAAAATTAAAATTGAAATTATAACATTTAATATAATTGAAAATAGAAATTTATTTTTTAACGTAATTGAAATTGAAATTAATTTCAAATGTTAACATGTAAATGAAATTGAAATTGGAATTAGAATTATAATATTTAACGTAATTAAAATTAAAATTAAAATATTTAATGTAATTAAAATTTGAATTGTAATTATAACATTTAACGTAATTGAAATCGGAATTGAAATTAGAATTATAACACTTAAGTAATTGAAATCAAAATTATAATTGAAATTATAACATTTAATGTAATTGTTATCGATATTGTAATTGAAATTATAATATTTAACGTAATTAAAATTGAAATTATAACATTTTAACATAATTAAAATTGGAATTGAAATTGTAACATTTAACATAATTCAAATTGAAATTAAAACTAAAATTAGAATTATAATATTTAACGTAATTGAATTTGAAATTGGAATTGTATCATTTAATATAATTGAAATTATAACATTTAACATATTTTAAAATCGAAATAAAAATTATTTAACCTAATTAAAATTAGAATTTAAATTTAAATTATAATATTTAACGTACTTAGAATCGAAATTGAATTTGAAATTATAACATTTAACATAATAGGAATTGAATTTAAAATTAGAATTGGAATTATAACCTTTAACAAAATTGGATTTGAAATTATAGCATTTAAACTAACTGTAACTAAAATTGGATTGTAATTACAACATATAACAAAATTAAAATTGAAATTTGATTTTAAATGTAACATTTAATGTACTTAATATAATTAAAATTGAATATAAAGTTAAAATTAAAATTATAACCTTTAACGTACTTAAAATTGTAATTAGAATTGTATTTAGAATTACAACATTCAATGTATTTGGAATTAAAATTAAAATTAGATTTGGAATTATAACATTTAATGTAATTAGAATTGAAAATTGATTTGAAATATAACATTTAACGTAAATGAGATTAAAATTATAATTGGAGTTATAATATTTAATGTAATTAAAATTAAAATTAGATTTAGAATTATAACATTTACATAATTGAAATTGAAATTGAAATTGGATTTGAGATTATAACATTTAATGTTATTACAATTGAAATTGAATTTTAATAATATTTAACGTAGTTGAAATTAAATTTAAAATTAGATTTGTAATTATAACATTTAATGTAGTTGAAATTAAATTTAAAATTAGATTTTAAAACTATAATATTTAACATAATTAAAATTAATATTGAATTTGAAATTTTAACATAGAACGTAATTAAAATTAAAATTGGAATTAGAATTACAATATTTTACGTAATTGAAATCAAAATTATAATTGGATTTATAATATTCAACATAATTAAAATTTTAATTGAAAATATAACATTTAACGTTATTAAAATTGTAATTAGAATTATAACATTTAACATAATTAAAATCAAAATTAGAATTAAAATTGTAACATCTTACGTAATTAAAATCGACATTATAATTAAACATAACATTTAAAGTAATTAAAATTGTAATTGTATTTGAAATTATAATATTTAACACAATTAAAATTGATATTGAAATTATAACATTTAATATAATTAAAATTAGAATTCAAATTGTAATATTTAATGTAATTAAAATTAAAATTAAAATTAAAATTATAACACTTAACATAACTGAAACTGAAATTAAATTTAGAACTATAACATTTTATGTAATCAAAATTGAAATTAGAATTGAAATTACAATATTTAACGTAAATAAATTTGAATTTCAAATTGGAATTGAAATTATAAAATTTAATGTAATTGAAATTAAAATTAAATTTAAAATTATTAATATTTAATGTAATTAAATTTAAAATTAAAATTAATTTTAGAATTATAAAATTCAACGTAATTTAAATTAAATTTAAATTAGAATTAGATTTATAATATTTAACACAATTAAAATTAAAATTGATTTTAGAATTATAATATTTAATCTAATTGAAATTAAAATTTGAGCCGTAATATTTAATATAATTGAAATTGAATTTGAAATTATAATATTTTACGTAATTAAAATTAAAATTATAACATTTAACATAATTAAAATACAAATTGAATTTGAAATTATAACATTTATTGTAATTGAAAGTAAAATATTTTAGTATGTATTTTGTCTTCATTTTTTTTATTAATTGTTATCATTGAAATAATATTTAATTTATGTTTATAAATTTTTATATAAAATATGTTTTATTTTTTCAAAATAAATATTATAATAATTTTTTTTATTAATTTATTTTTGGACTTAAATAATTTTAAATATATAATATAATTATATATGTTAATTATATTAATATAAGGGATCTGTATGAAAAAAACCAAAATGACCGACAATACCTTATATTGCCAATCATTTTGGCTACGTCAACCGACTGCACTGTAATTTATCCCTATATAAAAACACATCTTATAAAACAAGGTTCATACTATTTATATACAATAGAACAATAAGGCATTCACATGAGTACAATTATGGGTCTTTATTAAGTTAAATTAAAACTTGGAAATTCATGTTCATTATAGAAGTTGAGTTTTTCTTTCATAGCTATATGTCCTTTTCATTCAAATCATACAAAAGCTTCATTTCCAACCTCCCATTTTATTTTTCACAAAGTGTTTGTGGTGTGGTGGAGAGGTACTTAATTTATAATACTTTCCCTTGAATTTCTGTTACTTTAGAATAATTATATTTATTTTTGCTAAAGAAAAATTTAGTGGGATAAAAATTCAAGCAAACAAAATTCAATTTACCAATAAATTATATAATGGTGTTGGATGTATATCTTTTTTATTAAAATTTTTTTTTTATCGATTATTTCCTCTAAATTTTATCCCATAAGACTTAATTACTATGCATCCCCAGCTAGTTCACTACAGCCCACAAAGTTGAACCTATAAGTGCAGACCCAATAAGCATAGGAATATAGACGTCACTAGGTTGGTTCGTAGTTTTCTTCTGGCCATATTGTGCTTGATCCACAAGTACTCTTTGAGCTGACCGATAACATGTTGTGACCCAACCACCTTGTTCGCTCATATAATTTTAGAAGGACTCAATTATCAAAAAACATAAATAAGAATTATAAATCAAATGCCAAAATAAGGTACACTTTATCAAACACAACTCCTAAAATCTCAATACAAGTCCTAAAAGTGCAAGAAAGATTTAATCCAATTTGGGCAGTACTCTAATAGTAGAATCCAGAAAGGGAAAATCTTAAGAACTTCCAAACTTACTAGGATTTTGACATTACGTATTAAGTAATATGAACATTGCCAGCGATGTGACGAAACCCAATACTAAAATATGAAATCGAATCTCAAGATCTTTAAGACGCAAATTTAATGAGTCTTGACTTGTGACTTAGCAATGCTAGAACTAAGACTATAGCTGAATATGTGATGCCACACCAAGAAACCCAATGATGCTTAAGAATCAAGGTGATAAGTTAGATTATTTGAATGCCACAAGAATAATCTTGATAAGTTCAAAGTCCTTTCAAAAATGAAAGAAGAACAAAAAAAAAACTATAATATTATTCTTTAATGAATAGTTAAATCTCTATAAGAAGAAAAACAAGCCTTTATATAGGCTGTAAAATCTTATTACAAATCTAATTCTAAAAGATAAAGAACCTTAATACATCAAAACTTCTGTAATTAAATTTGTAATAAATCTCCAAAATTTAGAAAGTAATTAAACTTCTAGAAAATCTGCCTATATCAAATTTAAATTTAAATTTGTAACAAATCTCTAAAATTTAAAAATTAATTAAACCTCTAGAAAATCTATCTATATCAAATTTAAATTTGTAACAAATCTCTAGAATTTAAAAATTAATTAAACCTCTAGAAAATCTGCCTATATCAAATTTAAAATTGAAATTAATATCTTGTGCCTTTCAAAAGTTGTATAGATCTTCAATTTGGCTATTTTAAAACCTTAATCAAAGTGCTTAGGTTCATTTGAATTTGATTTGGACTTATTTGAAACAGATTTGAGCTTATGCCAGGCCGCAATGTGTGGGGCATCTCACCAATTTATTGAATAAACCCATTTAATACTTTTTTAAAATGCTTGACTTTAAGTCTTGTGATTAACCCACTTGGCAAGCTTAATGGATCATTTGATTGGTGGCCTTAAACCCCTCCAAGCCCTTATGTGAGTTCTTCCTCTTGTATACGTATAGGCAGTGCAACTTTTTTGCATCATTCTCCCCCTCTTGAAGAAGATTTGTCCTCAAATCTTCGTTTGCATCACATCTACATTGAAATGAGATAAGTCAAAAATATTAAAGCTAGCACTAATACTATACTTATAGGTAATTTAAGTTTGTAGGCATTGTCATTGATGTGTTTTACACTCGAAACGGCCATCATCCCAAAGAAAGAGTTTAGAACATCTTTTTTTGGGAAAGCAGTCCTTTATATATAGCCAAACCTAATCTCCTGGTTGAAAGACAACTTTCTTGCATCTCTTATTGGCTTGCTTAGCATATTGATCCATTCGCCGTTTTATGTTTTGCTTTGCTTTCTCACGAATCTATTTAATAAAATTAACTTTTTTCTTACTATTTAAGTTAACACGTTCACTCAAAGGTAGATGAGTTAAATCCAAGGAGTCAATAAATTAAAACCATAAATAATCTCAAATGGTGAAAAATTAGTTGTAAAATGAATACAATGATTATAAGCAAATTCACCATGCAACAAACAGTCTTCCCATGTTTGTTTTTAATTTTTTTTTTGTATGATAACATGCAACAAAGTAGACAAAATCTTATTCACTATTTCAGTTTAACCATCATTTGTAGGTGACATGTAGTAGAGAATAATAATTTAGTTCCCAGCTTTCCCTGCAAAGCCTTTTAAAAGTAGCTTAAGAACTGTACGTTCCGACTAGAAACAATAGTTCTGGGCATGCTATGCAACCTAACAACCTTCTTGAAAAATAAATCAGCTATATGTGATGCATCATCACTTTTATGGCATGCAATAAAAAGTACCACATTAGAGAACCTATCAACAACAAAAAAAAAACAATCCATAGAGACATTGACCCAAGGTGCACTAGGAATAGGGAAGGATATGTACAACTTATATGGTTGATGCCAAGACCTAGCTTACTTCCAAGTAATGCATCTAGCACAAATCCTCTCTACGTCACATTTCATATGCGGCAAAAAAAAATGCTCATGCAATACACCTAAAGTCTTAACTACCTCAAAATGGCCCATTAAACCACCACCATGTGCTTACCAAACAAGTAATTCACGCAAGGATAAATGTGGAACACATAATTTATTTTCTCAAAACAGAAAACCATTATGTAAAAAGAACTTCCCACTTACCCTTTTAGTGCAATTTTTAAATTAATCATCAAAATCAAAATCCATTACACACAACTCCTTAATGTACTCAAATCTAAGCAATTTAGTATCAATGTGTAACACCCGCCTTTCCTTAAAACGAGATCAGAGAATGCAACCATTTTCTTTCAAAACCTTAATATTAAATTTTTTTAAAACTTTTTTTATTTTAAAACCACATAGACAGAGTCTCCTCTAAAAATTGGACTTCCTACCACTTATTACATAATCATAGACCCACCATACAAATTTTAACTCACTGAGGTCAATCATTCACCCAATGTAATCATATACAATGTAAAATTGAAAGAATATATATAATTTATCATTTACAACACCAAAATAGTTCTTGATCATACATATATATGCACATGTACAAAACAATTCTATATGGATATCTACTGCATGTATAATTTATTGTTTACAATAAAAAATAGTTCTTGATCATACATATACATGTACGTGCAGTAGATGTCCATACAATTTGTTATACAAATATTTTGAATACAAACAAAATATCTATCCAAAATATATAAACAAAGGATGTGACTAATTCGAGTTGCTGCAGATATGGTTTTATCTCTTCAGTCTTTAATATTGACAACTCTACTACCTACGCGTGGTAAATTCAGCATGTTAAGCAAACAAAATTACTTAGTGGGTGTACACAAAAATTGAACAATATAATTTATTTATTCAAACAATATACAAATAATAGAATCAATTACTATCACTTATCACAACGTCAACATGATAGATTAAAATTTACCAAAATATTTAAATCAATTAATCAAGACATAATATATATTTTAAATTAAAATTTAATTTATCATATACAAGATTAAACAATTATATGTGATCTCAATAGGTGCCCAAAATAAGCACTGACATGATACTATGGATTGGCCAACGAGCTATCAGATGGTGATCCGGTATCAGTTACTCGGTGACTACCCGCTGGATCCAGATCAAATCAGAGTATATATCAAATCAGAAATACAGATCAGAATCACTAGAGAGATAAAACAGCACAGTACTGCTATAACACCCTATTGGCATGCCAACTACCAATCCTTACCTATCAATGTTCAGGTTTACCCGAGAGCTCCTTAATAATTTAATAATCATATTATATTAAACCCAATTTTTTTTGAATATTCATAATTAGACCCAAAATTTTCCAATATTAACATATAGATCCGAAACTTTCAAGAATTCACATACATGTTTCAAATTTTTCAAAATTTTACATATAAGTCAAATTTTGTAATATTTCACACATAAGTCCAAGATTTTCACTAATTTACATTTGAGTTTAAATTTTTACCTAATTTCACATATAGGTCCAAAATTTACTCAATTTTACATATAGGTCTAAAATTTATCCAAATCCACATATAGGCTCAAATTTTATCCAAATTCACATATAGGCCCAATTTTTTTCTAAATTCAAATATAGGTCCAAAATTTACCCAATATTAAAAACACATTTAATTCACTTAGAACCAACATAATAATTAATTAAACACACTATTTGTATTCAAGTATCCATCAAATAATTTAATTACATAATTATACATTAATGCCCTAAAACAAAAATTTAAGTTCAATTTAAATGTACACCAAACCCTAAACACCCTTCAATGGCATTCACTTCTTCTCTTTCTCCTTTCCTTGGCTCTCCTTTGCCAAGCCTTCACCTTAATATCAAGAATACACAAATAATCAATAAAATTTCAATTAATCCCTCTAAAATGCAAAAACTCCTAATTATAAATGGCAATTGAAATTACAAACCCTTAAAACTCCAAATCCATATTCAATTAAATTTTTTCAATAACTCACCTTGAAATTCACCTTTCCACTTAAAAATAATCCTTAAAACTTGATGGAAATGGGCTTAATTAAGGGTTTGGGGGCTTGATTTACTAAGGGAAGTATATAGAATTGTTGAATTTAAAGGAAAATAAAAGAAAAATGGAGAGAAAAGGAAAATGGGGGGGACGACAATGCTCTTTGCAAAAATGGGTATTTTCCTACACTATTCCTTTTTATATACTCATCACTTTTCTTGCCAAATTTGTCCTCAACTAAATCCAAAACTACAAAAATACCATTAGTTTGAAATGGTGGCATTTGATTGGTCCAAAACTTTAAATAACTATTCACAAACTAAACTAGTTAAAATCTAGTCAAAAACTAACCAATTCTATCACTTTCCAATTCATTTGGTGGCTAATTGCTATTAATTCATAATTAAATATTGAAAAAGTGTAAATGGCCAAGGTTTTAATTCTATGAATCCATTCATACCATACCAACACTTTTTCAACCAATCAAATTCTTTCATTTCCTTTAGCAAATAAATTTAATCCTAATAAATAAAAATTAATTCTAGTAAATAAAAAAATTAATTCTAATAAATAAATATTTCGGGGCGTTACACAATGATTGAAAGTAAAGCATAACTGCGTGCTAGTGCATCAACAACTATGTTTTTCTTACCTTGTTTGTATTTGATCATATAAGGGAATGTTTCAATGAACTCCACCCATTGGGTATAACATTTGCTCAACTTATGTTGCCCCATTAAATGATTCAGAGATTCATGATCCGTATGAATCACAAACTCTTTCGACCATAGGTAGTGCTGCCAAGTCTTTAAAATTCAAACAAATGCATACAATTCTTTATCATATGTAGGATAGTTTAGAGCAGCCCCACTTAGATGATGTCAGCAGTGCTACTAGAGGACAAAACACCGTGTTTGCTGATGTAGCATTCGACCATAAGTTCCTTAGAGATTCTACTATCTAATCTTATCTCTCGGTCTAATAGCTTAGATGACATGACGTCTAGATGCTCCTCTAGCGGGTCATGCTATTGATGTGGCATGACGGTGTGCTAACATGTACACCTATTGATGGACCCATAATGACACGACAGATGATCAAACTCCTGTGGCGTGTTCTCTAACACCGATACTAAGTAGTAATATGTGTTCTGACATTGGTCCCACTAAATGGGCTTCTGAACCAATTTATGGAGATCTAAGTATTTGGGCCCAAGCTTAGTTAAACTGAGGTAACTCATTCTAAGCTAAGCTAAGTGTTACCAATCTCTTACCCCTAGCATTAGGCCCCTAGTTCCTAGTGTTAAAGCAATGAGGTAGTAAGAACTAACTCTTTTGGTGACACATGGCACGTCCCAACTAGCAATACTCTTTACTATTTCTTTTCGTTTATTCTTTTTTAAAATTTCCCTTTTGGAAACTGCCCAATGCAATTTTGCCTTTTCCCAAGATAAGTAGAAGGTATAAGAGTAATTTTACCCCTGCCACATTTACTTAAAGGGCTTCAGTTGTGGCCTCACCACTTTAAAATGTGGTACACACTATCTCTTTAGTGTGCAGCCATATGGTGAGATTTGGGAGGACGGTTCAAAGTAGACAGTTCAAATTTCACTGCATTTTTATATTTTTAACCTCTTTATGATTAAACTGCTGAATAATGTGCCCCATCCTTTATAGTGGTTTTCTTCTTATTCCCTTCTCGTTTTCTCATACTTTGATCTTTTTAAAGTGCAACCCTTAACTCTGGTGCATTGCAACTGAGTTTCAACTACCTTTGTGGTAAGTAGAAACCTTTTCACGCACGTTTATGCTTTTCATATTTCTCCTTACTTTTTGAATTATCCTCATTTTCCATCGTACAGAGTCTAATTTTTATATAGTTTTTCATAGGCATAATCTTTAAAATTCTTTAAGATCGAGTTACTCGTTAGACCATTGGCCAAACTTATAGAAGGTAAGAAGCTTTTCGCCCTTTCTTTTCTTGTACTCTTATGAGTTCTTGCTTATTTTTATGAGGGTTATTTTGTGAGTTAGAGAATTGAGGCTCAAAACTAGCCATGGTGTTTATAAGATGTCAAGATCTCAAAGAGTAGATGATATTAGTAATAGTGAGCTCAATTTGTGGGAGATGAGTACTTATGACAAGTTGTTAGATTAAGGAGGCCAAGGGTCTAAAGTAGGAAGGAGGACAAGTTGTTAGATGATACTAGTAACAGTGAGCTCAATTTATGTACATAAGAATGCAATAGTAATCTCAAAGGATTTTTATTTTATTCACATTCCATAGGCTTGCTTTTTATACCACATTTCACTAATGTAGGTTTACACATAACAAATGATCAAATAGATCTTTATTAAGCCTGTAATGTATGGCTATAGTGAAGATAGGATAAAATGGATCAATGGCCTTTACGTGTTATTAGCGATTTAATAAAACATTCATTATATAAATATTACAAAATAAATATTCATTCAAACAGGGATGACACGTAAGTATAAACCCTAACAAACTGCCACTTTCTCTAGTGCCATTCGTACTGGTATCTTATACTCATAGCCTCTACGTGTTTCTCAAACACCTTTGGAGTTAAGGCTTTAGTAAGTGGATCCGCTACATTATTTATAGAATCTACTCTACAAATTATTATATCTCTCATAGCCAAGATCTTTATAATTATGTGGTATTTTCTCTCCACATGTTTAGATCTCTGGTGTGCTTTTGGCTTTTTTGCTTGTGCAATGGCTCTATTATTGTCGTAAAATAATGATAGGATCTTTCAAACTTGGAACTATTTTGAGTTTTATGATAAACTTACGTATCCATATTGCTTCTTTTACAGCTTCAGAAGCGGCAATGTATTCTGCCTTAGTGGTAGATTCAGCTGTGGATCCTTATTTGGTGCTTCAACTCACTGCAACGCCGTTGAGAATGAACACATACCCATATGTAGACTTTCTATCATTTAGGTCAGACTGAAAGTTTGAATCTGCGTATCCTCTCACATGTAAGTCACCATCTCCATAAATAAGAAACTTGTCCTTCGTACCCTTAAGGTATTTAAGGACATGTTTGACTGTCATCCAATGGCTGTCACCTGGATCAGACTGGTATCGGCTAGTAACACTTACAGCCATACTGATATCAGGTTTCGTGCAAATCATAGCATACATCAAGATTTCGATAGCTGATACATATGGCATGTTAGACATTCTAACTCTTTCATCTTCTGTTTGAGGAGACATTTTCCTTGAAAGATGAATGCCATGTCTAAAACTTACACTAGTTATCTTACAATTAGTGAAACTGTACCTTTCTAAGACACTATTAATATACGATGATTGAAAGAGTCCTATTAGCTTCTTTGATCTATCTCTATAGTGTTTTATACCTAATATAAAGGAAGCCTCTCCCAAATTCTTCATGGAGAAGTTCTTACTTAGATAGCTCTTAACTGATTGCAACATACGAATATCATTCCCAATGATAAGTATGTCGTCCACATAAAGAACTAAGAAAACTATCATGTTCCTATGGATCTTTCTATATACACAAGCTTCCTCTTAATTTTTGATAAAACCAAACCCTCTGATTATTTCATCAAAATAAAGATTCCAGCTTCGAGATGCCTGCTTAAGTCCATAAATGGACTTCTTCAGTTTGCATATTAGACCAGAGGTCAAGCTAGATGTAAAACTTTCAAACTATTTCATGTATATCTCTTCTTCGAGATATCCATTCAGGAACGTCGTCTTTACATCCATCTGCCATATCTCATAATTATAATATGCTGCAAATGCCAATAATATTCGAATTGACTTAAGCATCGCTACTGGTGCAAAGGTTTCCTCGTAATCAATCCCAGATCATTGAGTATAACCTTTGACAACCAGTCGGACTTTAAAGGTTTCAACCTTTCCATCGAGCCCACGCTTCTGTTTATAAATCCATTTACAACCGATAGGAACTATTCCTTCGGGAAGCTGAACCAAGTCCCAGACTTGATTCAGATGCATAGAGTCAATTTTGGATTTCATGGCATCTTGCCATTTTCTCGAGTCAATGTCCAATATCGCCTCTCTATAGGTCAAAAGATCATTTTCTTTAATTAAGAAAACTCCAAGCGCACCTTCAGGTATCTGATTATACCTAGCAGGTAACTTAGACATCCTTTTTAACCTACGAGTAGGTGTGTTAAAGGTATTTTGCTCGATTGAGCCTGAGTTTCCATCTGTGGTTCATCTTGGTTCTGATTGACTTCATCAAGTTCAATCTTTTTACAATCCTCACAATCCATGAGAAACTGTTTCTTAAGAAAAGTGGCATTACGAGCAACGAACACATTTCGTTGTTCAGGATCATAAAATTGGTATCTCATTGAATTCTTGGGATACCTGATGAACCGATACTTGTACCCCATAGGTGGAAGTTTATCCTGTTGTGCAACATTTACATAAGCAGGACAACCCCAAATTTTTAAATATCTAAGACTTGGTTTTCTTCCAGTCAATATTTGATATAGAGTGGAAAGAACAACTTTAGATGGAACTCTGTTCAATATGTGAGCAGAAGTTTCTAGAGCATGACCTCACAAATATTCAAGAAGATCGGTAAAGCTCATCATCGATCGGACTATATCTAATAAAGTCTAATTCCTCTTATTCGATACACCATTGTGTTACGGAGTACCTGAAGGACTATATTGAGCTAGAATCCTATTCTTCTTTAAATAATCCAAAAATTCACTGCTCATGTACTCACCACCTCGATCTGATCAAAGGCACTTGATGTACATTCCGATTTATTTCTCTACTTCAAGTCAAAATTCTTTGAACTTTTCAAAGGTTTCTGACTTGTGTTTCAAAAGAAACATATACCTATATCGTGACAAATCATCGATAAAAAGTACAACGTATCGAAATTCACCCATTGCAGTATAATTCATTGGACCGCATACATCAGTATGTACAAGTTCCAATAAATCAGAGGCACGGTGTCCAACACCTGCAAATGGAGATTTGGTCAACTTTCCTTGAATACATGATTCACAAACTGGATAAGGCTGTATGGTCAAATCAGGTATCTAACCATCTTTAACTAGACGGGTTAGACGTCTCACACCTATATGACCTAATCTCATATGCCATAATTTCGTTTCACGTAAAGTTTTCGAATTGCTACTTGTATTAGCTTGCATATTCATGACACTTCTTGTTGTTTCTAATATATAATGCCCATTCACTAACCGATAATCAACTAATAAAACATCATGCATATTATATAATGACAAGGAACAGTTCTGAATGTACATATGATACCTTTCACTATCGAGTACAGGAAGGGATATTATCTGTCTGATGATAATAGGAATAAAATAACAATTATACAATACAACGTATTTATTACATGGGAGAAGTAAATCTAAATGTCCTACAGCTTCAACCTGCAGGAAATCGCCATTTTCAGCTCGAAGCTTTACCTCTCCTAGCTGAAGCAATCTAACTTCTCTCAGACCCTGTAATATATTACAAATGTGAGAAGGACATGCTGTATCTAATACCTAGCCTGTACTAGTATCAAATGCTAAAGAAATGTCAATGATAGGAAAGCAAATACCTAAGGAAGTCTTCTTCAGGATTGCAAGATATTTTGAGCAGTTACGTTTCCAGTGCCCATCCTCGCTGCAAAAGAAACATTTTTCTTTTGTCTTGCTCTTATTTAAAGGTTTGGATATCTGTTTACGCTCAAAATATAACGTGACTATCGCAGTATAGATTGAGGTGTCGATCCCACGAGAAAGCTTTTGGCAAAATAGGTTGGTGAAGTAAAATATTAAAGAGGTAGCAAAGGATAAAATTAATTGATGAGATAGAATTATCTATGAATTTAGAAAAATATCTTATGATGATTTAAGCAAGGCTTTAAGAATCACAATTATGCTTTATAAATCTACTCTATACTTTGATTCGATGTTTATAACGCAATTGATAGTTTTACATCTAAACAATCAATCGGAAGATATGTAACATATAGCACATTTGATAGCATATGCATTTGATATGACTAAACTCTTTTGCAAATATTAACACAAATCATGTTTATTTATACAAGTTATCTAAGATCGACAATATATCATTTTGACAATATTACAGTAAAAGATTAACTTGAATATCAAACATTTATTGTCCTTACATGTTATCCAAGATCGACAATATATCAAATTGACAATACTGCAGTAAAAGATTAACATATAAAATAATGTAACCAGTAACAATTATAAATCAACATGAATCACATAAGAAAAGCATGATTGAATATATATGAGACATGAGAATTATAACCTCTGGATTATAGAAAATAAAATAGATAAGAGTTTAATCAAAACCAAACTTACAACATTTGTAGCACTTGACACCGAATCAAAGCATGGAAGTAGATTTATTACACATAAAAGTTCATCTCTTAGTCTTGCTAAGAACTCTAGCCTAAATTACAATACATGTTAATGAGAAGAAAATAAGAGAGAATTATCTAATATTAGAAATGTCCTAAGAGTCTTCTTATATAGGCAATGAATGGACATATGTCATGGATGACATCAATCTTCAATAATTTTAAGCCAATAACTCGTTTATCCACTTGCATCACATTTTTGATAATGTAAATGACTGATTTAGCTTCTACAGTCGACATAAAAGTTGTATAATTTTGACTCTTCTTTCCATAGGCACCAATTTCATGCAAATTGGATGAGTATCCAACGAGATATGAGCAAAATTCCAAGGATACATCAGAATTCGGCCAACAACCATTTTACCCACTTGCAATGTGATTTGGTCCATGATAACGGCTGATTTGAACTTTACCATCAACATACGAGTTGTTGATAGTTATGTTAGAATTTCACAGCTTCAAGAATTATACCAATTGAGTACGTATTTTGTGAGATACGGTCCAAATACATGAGTTGGGTCAAGCTGGATAGGAGTTATAGCTCAATTCTGTTGTATCTCAATTTTTGGCCCATAACATGTTGGATTTGGCTTTTCCACTATTCTTAAAATTTGTGTAAGATTGAGTCATGTTACACCAGGTTTAAGAATTTCTTCATTTCAATTTCTACATTGAGAGTTATGTCCATTTTACCTAAACCTATCCAAATAACATTCATTAATCACAATTTACGGAGAATACTTTATTTCAAGCTAAAATAGAAGAAAATGCTAAAATTAGTGACATTAAATGGTGACTAAATCCCTTAATAAATATGCATTTTCATGTGTTCATCAATATCGGTCGCTTATGAGGACCTATTTGGGGTATCTACCTCATATTCTGTTTCTTCTTCCCCTTGGACTTCCCAGAAGCCCTTGAGGTAGAAGATGAAGCACCCTGAACGAGGAGGGCAGAGCCTCCTTTATGCATATCCTCATTTGTTGTCTTCAACATATTATGAAGATCATCCTAGGTAGGGGTCAGTTCTTACATATTAAAGTTCATAATGAACTGTGTGAATGACCCCGGAAGCGACTAGAGAATCAAACTATTGTTTAAAGAAATATCCATAGTCTCAAGCCTTTTAATATATCTGATAATTTTAAGGACATGAGGACTGATTGGACTGCCTTCAGAAAGTCTAGCCTGAAAAAGTACTTTGGTGATACGATATATCTCAATCTGAGGTTTATCACCAAAAACTCCTTCAGGTGGAGCATGATGCTGCTAGCATTCTCTATATGGAGATGCTCTCTCTGCAGCTCATGAGACATTGAGGCAAGGATGTAAGATTTAAATTTTAAATCTTCATCCAACCATTTCTGATATGTCACCTTTTCCTCTGGGGTGGCATCATCAGAAACTCCTGTGGGCATTTTCTAATCAACAATATACCTAAGCCTCTCATAATTCAAAATAATTCTGAGATTAGTCATCCATTCTGAATAGTTATCACCATCCTCGAGTTGGTTGGCATCAAGAATGCACATCAAAGGGTTGTTCGAAGTTATATTATCTTCACAAGACAAAATAAAATAGAAATATATCAGCAGATTATTAATTAATTAAATCACTAATTAAAATATTTTAAATCATGGGTATAACAATTATACAATTTTTAATTTAAATATGCCTTCTCACTGCTTTACATAATCCTTTTAATCTCTCTAACGAGATAACGAGAGTTTAAGAATTTTTAAACTATACAATGGGAAGTGAACCCCACTAGCATTTTACTCCAGCCTCACGCTAAAGTAATATTGTCATTTTTAAACTCAATAGGTAGGCAACTCTTGTCAATTACAACTCTTACAACTGATCCTAAATACACATTATCCTCACGTTAAAGCAATATTGGGTAAGTGCATTTCAGATTAACTTGCCAATGATCAAATATATGTTACTGATATTATCCTCACGCTAAAGTAATATTGGATAATATATTTGCATATATTTGACCCATCTCATGTTTTATCGGCATTAGATCAAGTTACACCGATCAAATCCCTCACGCTAAAGTAATATTAGGTAAGATCATAGTGACCTATCATATACCGTATTGACAAGACGGATCATTAAAATATTAACACATAATACAATAAATTTTAATTTGATTAAGAGATATTTTAAATTATAGGCTCTCATCATATGAAAAGGTTATTCTCAATCAATTATTTAATCATGTGTAAACACAACTAATCTCCACTTGTAGGGCTCCCATTATGGTTACCAACAAAAAACAAATCCTTGATTTATCATGTAAACTAATAACTCTTATTGTTACAACTCATAAACCCCCCACATGCAAAAAATTAAAAAAAATTTATTCTTTTTTTTAGTGTTAACGCCACAGCGTTGGCCTTTCAGCGTTGCGACGCTAGGGCTTCAAAAGCCGTAGCGTTGCGGCGCTGGTTTACCAACGCTGGGGCATTGGAAGCAGTGCTTCCAGCGCTGGAGCGCCACGTCTTCTGCGCCCCAGCGATCATCCATCGCTGGAGAGTCACACACCAGCGCCCCAGCGTTCATATGAACGTTGCTGCACTGGATATGAGCGCTGTAGCATTCCAGGGACAGTTTTTACCAGTTTTGTATTTTCAACACCTGAAATGCATCCGAACAGCCCCGGAACTTGTCCTACAACATAGCTAACATTTAGCAAATACTAAAAGACACCCAAAATCACACGAAATTACTCTGATACCAATTATTGGGAGTGGATTTTTTAAGGGTGTTTACATGTGGGTTTTGTGTTTAACAACAAAATATACATATCTCATACATATAAATATGCAGCGGAAGCTTAAAACTTTGCAGTAAACACAATCATTAAATATTAAAAGAATTAACTGAAACGAAATCGAGAAATAACCCTTGAAGCCTTTGTATCGAAATTGTTGAAGTCCACTGAAATGTAATCTTTGATCAATTCTAGTAATCGATAATGGTGGGTTTGATTATCTAGAATGGCACTCTTTGATCTAGCAAAAGTTTAACAACTTAAACTTATGTTCTTGATTCTTTCTTTTGATTAACACTTAATCAATTAATCAAAGCCTATTTTGCTAAATTAGTTTTATGCCTTATAAAAGAAAATTATGAATTCAACAACTTGAATTCAAAATTAAAAAAACAAATTCTCTTTTCTCTCTTTGTAATGGCTGGCCAATTTTTTTGCAAAATTAAAATTTAACAACTTCTGAATTTAATTACATTTGGCTAATATATACAAATGAATTTAATTTCAATTTATTACACTTAATTTCAATTTGTATTTAACCTAACCTAATTATAGTTAACTCTTAACTCTAGTTAGGTTAAATGAACATTTAAATATTCTAACCATAGTTAACTAACTTAACCATGGTTAAGTTAACTTTTACTTAACCATTAAGTAATGTTAACCTAACTTAACCATAGTTAAACTAAAGTATTTATTTAACAATTAAATAAATAAATATTCATTTGAATTATTTAACAATTAAATAATCATTAAGTGAAATTACATTTATGCCCTTACTAGGTTACCAAGTTAAACTAAAGTGGGTCCTACCATTTAACCATATACTTTAGTTAACTTAACCATAATAAATTGCTGGATTTTACTGTATTGAACTATTTAATACGGCACGTTGCTCAAGTGCTCAAAGAATACATTTCATATTGGGACTCCCTAGGTCCACGCCCGATTCATCAAATGGAACTATTCTATAAGTCCGTGATCGATGCCCCACGCACACGTCACGGATGTAACAAATTAGCGCGTTATACCATACATATTGAGGTTACTACATATTCGTATAATTCTTTTGTCATTTTATTCTGGATGAGCGGGATATAGATCATTACCGTCAAATCTTGATAATTTCATCCTTTACTTTATCTCCAGATTCGTATCTTAATTAACACTATACGCAAACACTTTTGCTATAATGTTCAAACCTATAGAAAACTCTTTTCCCTGGTTGATTGCTTACGGCCATAAGACTTTATAAGATATAATCTAGAAGCATAGGATATACAACCCATCTATGTGAGCTGACGGATCCCATATGTACGCACACCGAACTCTAGTGACACATAGCGGTCAGACCATGAAAGGTCTATAACATACGTGAAACCAAAGTATAGTGGATCTCCTATAAGCCTATCGTGGCGCTCAGGTCAAAGGACCACAAATACTACTTAACTCGAGAGGACCTTCATTTGACGGATTCATAGGATATCTATTGGGGTCCTCAAGAGTCTGTTCAGTATCCAGTCCTAACTGAATACCTGTATGTCTATATGAGCTTCTACCAAGCTCATGGTTAGCTAAGAATAATCATCTGTACAATTCAGATATAGACATATACTAATCTATATTATCGTGTTTCACTGATAGACCTTCATTAGTGAACTTAGATTAGGATCTCTATATTTGAGAATATACTTACATAATGACATTTCTTAGTATCTATTGCAACTCTTTGCAACTATGTCATTACAAGTAGACTCTCAGGTCTTTGTCACATTATAGATAAGGTTTTAACTATTTAGATTTCGCTGGCTTTTATAACTTGCTAACTCTTAGTAGTGCTAACTCTTAGCAATTATAACTATCAGCATTGTTAACCCTTAGCCCTGGTCTAAACTTCTTTAATCCAGATCTGAACTCATTCAGATTATACAATGTCTATAATGTTACAAGCTTAATTACCATTTAATAAAAGTTATTAGCGGTTTAATAAAACATTCATTGTATAAATATTACAAAATAAATATTCATACAAACAGGGATGACACATAAGCACAAACCATAACACAAGGAATCACAAATAAGACAAAAACTTGAAACAATGATTAAACATAAGAACAAGTGAAATATCTATTATTTCTTAAGAGTTATATTAATTACAATCAAATTCTTATCATTGACTATTAATCATCATACAAAACCCAAGACTAATAACTAGAAACAAAATTAAAACATGTAAAGTAACAAGCAAAATTCATGAAGTAGTAAATAAACACAAATAAGTGTTTTCCTCCCCCAAACTTAAGTTTAACGTTATCCTCAATGGTAAAAAATAAAAATGATAGTAAGAAGCTGTTAAGGTTTGTGCTTACGTGCCATCCTTATTTGTATGAATATTTATTTTGTAATATTTATACAATGAATATTTTATTAAATTGCTAATAACCTTTATTAAATGGTAATAAAGCTTGTAACACTATGGACATTGTATGATTTGAAGGAGTTTAAATCTGGTTTAAAGGAGTTTAGACTAGGGCTAAGAGTTAGCAACTCTGAAAGTTATAAATGCTAAGAGTTAGCACTGCTAAGAGTTAGCAGGTTATAAGAGTCAGCGAGATCTAAAGCGTTAGAACCTTATCTATAATGGTACAAAGACCTGAGAGTCTACTTATAATGACATAGTTACAAAGAATTACAAAAGGTGATAGGAAATGTCATTATGTAAGTATGTTCTCAAATATAGTGTTTTTTTTATCTATATTCACCAATGTGGGTCTATCGGTGAATCACTACTATATATATCTGTGTATTTTTGTATCATATTTTATAGATAATTGTTCTTAGTTGACCATGAGCTTAGTGGAAGCTTGTATAGACATGCAGATATTTAGTCAGGACACTTACGAGAACCTTCATAGATATCCTATAAATCCGTCATAGAAAGGTCATCTCGAGTTGAGTAGTATTCATGATCCTTCAACTTAAGTGCCACAGTGGGCTTGTGGGTGATCCACCATACTTTGGTCCCATGTATGTCAGAGACATGGTTTGACCGCAATGTGTCACTGGGTATGGTTTGATGCTCATGAAGTTCGGTGTGCATAGATACGAGTTCCGCCAGCTCATATAGATAGGTTGTATATCTGATGCTTCAAGATTGTATCTTACAAAGTCTTATGGCCATAAGCAATGAACTCGAAAAAAGAGTTTCCCACAGGGTTGAACAATATAGCAAAAGAGTTTACGTATATTATTCATTAAGATACGAACCTGGAGATAAGTTCACGGATAAGTTTATGGGGATTTGACAGTGATGATCTACATCATGTCTATCCAGGATTTAATAACAGAAGAATTATACGAATATGTAGTAACCTCAACATGTATGGTTTAATGCACTAATTTGTAATATCTGTGACGTGTACGTGAAGCATCTATCACGAACTTATGAAATAGTTACATTTGACGAATCAGGCATAGACCTAAGGAGTCCCAATATAAAATGTACTCTTTGTGCACTTGAGTAGCATACCATATTGAATAGTTTAATATAGTAAAATTCAATAATTTACTATAGTTAAGTTAACTAAAGTATATGATTAAATGGTGGGACTCATTTTGGTTAATTTGGTAACCTAGTAAGGACATAAAAGTAATTTTACTTAATAATTATTTAATTATTATATAATTAAAATAAATATTTATTTATTTAATAGTTAAATAAATAATTTAACTTAACTATGGTTAAAAGTTAACCATATGGTTAAGTTAAAGTTAACCTTATTTAATGGTTAAGTAATGGTTAATCTAACTATGGTTAAGTTAGTTAACTAGAGTTAGATTATTTAAATATTTATTTAACTTAAGGCTTAAGTTAAACTAACCTAACTATGGTTAAATATTAACTATACTTAGGTTAAGTTAAATGTAAATTCAAATTAAGTGAAATTAAAATCAAATTAAATTCATTTATATATATTTGCAAAATGAAACAAAATTTGAGAAGTTAAGTTATTTTTGCTAAGTGTTTGGCCAATCAAAAATAAAAGAGAAAGAAAAAGAAAAATTATTTTCTTATCTTATTATTAATTCAATTGTTGAATTTAAAATCAAGGTTTCTTTTTATTAGGCTTAAAACTAAGTGTTAATTAAAGAAAACTCAAAAACTTAGGTTTAATTTGTTAAACAATTTGCTGGTTTAACATGTTGCCATTCTAGATAATCAAAACTACCTTTGTTGATTACTAGGATTGACAAAGTTTGTATTTTAGGTAGACCTCAAGTAATTGTGATCCAAAGGCTTCAAGGGTTAATTCCCATTTTCGTTATTAATTTGGTTAATTTGTAATAATTGTATTTACTGTAAATGTTTATGCTTCCGTTATGTATATATATGTATGAGATATGTATATTTTGATGATAAACACATATACCACATGTATGCACCTTAAATAAATCAACACATAACAGAAACTTCCCTAATAATGAAGGCTTAGTATTGCAACATTTGAGTCTTGATGTATCGATGATGAATTTTTCATATCTCATAACGTAACAACTTCTTGTGCTTCTCCTTAAATGCTAGCTTGCTGTTCTAGCACTAAAAAATAAAATAAAATAAAATAAAATAAACAAAAACAATTACATATGTTGCCTCACAAGAAGTGCTTGATTTATCGTCACCGACTTAACGTCTTCTTTCTTGACTAATGGAGAATTAAATTGCATATCAACAGTATCGTACCTATGGAACTTCAATTAATTTCTAAGAGCACTAATATTTCTTTTCTTCGACTTCTATAGCTCTATGAGCAAATCTCTTAGACATAAGCCCAACCACCTTGATTTAAGCCTTACCATAAATATTTTAAGCTTAGACTGGAATACTACACCTCATTGGCTGGTATCAATCAGCCTCTCCATTATCTTTTCATGCCTATTCATTTTCTTTAACTTGCACAATTTTGTATGAGCTTGTAGTTGAAGGGTTTCCACTGGCTTTACTTTAGGAGACGGTGATGGTTCATCTGGAATTACCATGTCAACATTGAAATATTAGAAGGCATTGTTGGAACATTACTAATGTTCAAGGTTGTTTTCTTGGAGTCTAAGTAAGAAACGTGACGGTGAAATGTATAGCTGTCCTTGTTTTGAAATGCCACTGGTTCCTTCTTTCTTTAGTTAACTCCTCTTTTGTTTGCTTATATTCTTTATCATGGCTCTTCTTTAATTGAGATGTTTCAATAGCTGTTGGTAGTTCTTGTTCACTCCTCAAGGTAATTTTTTAGTATTACTCTCTATCTCCTATTGGATCCAACTTGGTATTATCGTGCACAGAGTTTTACAGATGATTATTTAATGATATGGTTAATTGGCCCACTTGATTTTCTAATGCCTTTAAATAGGCTACGTGGCTCTGGATGAGGGTGTTTGTCCATTTTATGTATTATATGAACATTTCCTTTATAGCTGATTCTTTTTCATGCTGCTGTTAAGGTTGTATTGGCATGCTAGGAGGATTTATGCACTCCGAATTATAATAGTTAAAATTAGGGTCGTGTTGCTACTCAAAATAGTTTCCCATATAGTGCACAGTCTCTATGCATTGGCTATTTGAATGGTTATCACCACAGAAATCACAAAGGAGTTGTTCCTTCTTTTTTGTGATTTTTCTTGTAGCAACACCTTCGACTATCTATTGATAATATCTCCTCTAATAATTCATAAACATCATCAATAGACTTGTTCATTAATGCACCCCCTGCAGCAGCATTAATTACTATCTTTAAATGCCCTAACAACCCATTATATAATGTTTACATAAGTACTCATTTGGGAAGCCCATAATATGGACACTTTTTCAACAACTCATGAAATATCTCCCATGCTTTATTTAGAGGTTTTGAATCATATGGCACAAAGGAAATGATAGCATTCCTCATCATTGTTGTCCTTGCTAGAGAAAAAACTTTTGCTAAGAACTTATGAGATAAATCATCCTATATTGTAATAGACCTTGATGGAAGCAATCTTAATTGAATCTTTGCTCTGCCTCAAAGTGTAAAAGTGAATAGTCAAAGCTGTATCCCATCATCCGAGGCTCCATTATATTTGCATAAATCACAAATTTCTAAAAAGTTTACAATATACTAATTTGGATCCTCATTTGGTAGTCCACTAAATTGTACCAAAGTTTTCAATAATTGAATCATCTCTAACTGGATTTCAAAGTAGTCAATATCTATAGTTGGTTTTTGAATGCTAAACTATATGTCACCTACTTGTTGGACAATAAAATCTTGCAGTGATCTTTGTGTTCCAGCTTGTTTTTGCTCAACCATCATGAATGAATTAAACATAACTTTATAAAAATGAAAATAAAAATAAATAAAAAGTAACTGTACAAAAATTAAAATAAAAAGTAACTACAAAAGTAAGCATAAATAAAAAAATATGAAGTTAAAATAAGATAAATTAGTATTATTATTAACAAGAACAATAAATTGATTCCCTAACAACAGTGGCAAAACTTGATGTGCGATTTTTAACTAACCGCAAGTGCACGTTATTGAAAACAAGTAATATAAGATGAGTAGAGTATCATTCTCATGAGGAATTGTTGTTATTGTTTATGCTAAGTACTAAAATTGTGTCTCCTTACTTTATTTAGACAAAATAAAAATAAAAAATAGTAATCTAAACTATATAACAAAAAATTAACAAAACAGAAAAGACTAAAGATAACAAAATAGAAACACCAATAATAGATAAAACCTAATATTGTAACTATCCCTCTATATGTTATTTAAACCAATTAATCTTTTTTTAAAGTTAATCTCTCAATATGAATTATTGGCTAAATCTATAATATCATCATAAGCCTTTGTTGATGGTTTTGTGACTATATCTTACCCTAACAATTACCTATATGTTTATGGTAATCAGATGAGAATAAGATTCATTAAGAACTAGTTTATTAATACCATATATGTCATTTAAGTATATCTTTATCCCACATGAAACTCATAGTTGTTACTTTATGATCATATATCAAATTATTCAAGGTCAACACTAAAATTTCTTTGTCAAGTTCATTAGGGTTCATACAACAATCTAATTAGTGATCAAGTAATTAGAAAGCTTTAAGCATAGAACAATTGAACAATTCTATTATTAAGTTTATAAAAATAAGAAAAGAATTTCAATTTAATCACATATTAAGTTCAAAGTTGTAACCCTAGAATAGAAACTTAACTCATGGTGAAATAAATAGTTTTAGAGATTATCAAGAATAACATCATAAAAATCATATAAACTAGAAAGATAAAGAGTTGAAGAGATAAAACTAATTTTGTTGCAGTCTTCAATCTTTTAGTCTTTTTTATCCTCTAAAAATTACTCTTTCTCTCTCTTCTTCTCTATTTTTTTATCGTTGAAATTGGCTTTTTGGTCTTCTATTTATAGGTTTATATCTTTAAATTAGGGTAAAATATCAAATATAAATCAAAATAGAATTTACTGTTCATATATTACTGTTCATACAGCATCATGACGCTGGATCTTAGCATCACGACTCTAAAGTCTTTGACTTGGGTGTCGTGACACTGGCACTGTAGTAAAATCACTATTCCCAATTATTGTAGTGATTACTATAGCAATTTTGATATTTTTACCTTGTAATCATTATATTTTCATCCGTATTTGCTTAATTTACTCTAAACCTATAAAATAACAATAAAATACATAAAAATTCAAATAATCTTAATTTAAATGACAAATATTAAGTTTGCAAGATATAATATTAGACTTTATTAACCCCTATCAACTGTATGAAGGGAATTGGGAGACCTTTAAGGCCTGTCGTGGGCTTGTCTAACTAATTTTGGGTAGTAAGGGAGTTAAACTTAAGGGCTTTTTCATAAGAGTGGCTTCCTTGGCGAGGACTGTGGCATTAGATCGGGCTTAGCTCTCCTTAGTCTCTTTCTAAGTCGAGAGCTATCTCTACTCTCTTCTTGCCTCTTCATCATTGACTTTTCTTTCACCTCAATTTGCTTTAAGGCACTAGCATAGGCTTTAGCATAGATTTTCAGCTCTAACTCTTGGAAAGTAAACCACAAGTTACCAAGTCTGATGTTCTTTTGGAAGTTGATGAATATCTCTTTAACACTAAAAACACCTATGTTAGTAACCTCTTTGTGAAACATTTGCACAAAGTCTTTGAGGGGCTCAAACTTTCCCTATCTAACATACATCAAGGTGGAGGGATTATTGGGCCTGTTGCATGCATACTAGAACTAAAAGACAAAATCATTAACCACCTAGTCAAAGCTACACATTGACTCAGGCTTTAAGCTTTGAAATTAAGCTCAAGCTATTCTGCACAAAGTGTGGGGAAACAGATGACACATAGTATCTTTGTAGTAACCAGTATCCACGACTGGTAAGAATAAGTATTTATATATGTATAAATATACGTATTTTATTTGTATGTTGGTGATACTTGATTTATATATTGTTATTAGTAGTGTTTGTATAGGTTAAGGTGATACTATTAGCATTGGGTTTAATTGCAAGACTTTAGATTTATTTTAGGGACCAAATTGTAATACTTTGAAAGTTTTTGGGGCAAATTCGTAAATACCAAAAATTAGCCTCTTAGTATAAAAATACACTTTTAAACCCTAATTTACCATTTTTAGGTCGAGCTACCCATTTTAAGAGAGAGAAGAGAGAAATAGAGGAGAGAGAAAGAGGAGAAGAAGAAGAAAAAGAAGAAGAAATTGGAATTTTGAATTTCAAGAGGTATATCATACGTATTTCTCAATTTATTGGTATTAATTAAGTTAATTCCTTTAAGTTTTGATTTCTGAAAATATTTATAATTGAGGATTTGTTGTGTATTTCGTAAGATCATATGAGAATTGATGATGATCTATAAGATAGTTTGATAAATCATGATGAATTATGGAATTTCTGCTGGATAACCTCTTGATCTAGGAATTTTATAAATTGTTGTGATTCGATTCTGGTTTTGAATTTTGAGTATATAAAATTAGACATGTTAAGGATCATCTGAGACGTTGAATCGATTGCAAATTCTGGAAATTGAATTTATAGTGAATTTACCAAAATGACCCTGAAATTCTGGAAATTTCCTGTGTAAACAGTATAGTACAGTGAAAAATAATTTTTGTCCTACTGAATGATCTTCAAAAATTATGAATTTGTGGAATATGATAATTTTATATGTCTAATATGATATACTTGGAATTGAGAATTTAGATCAATGTGGTTGAAGTGTTATGAATTTCTAAAGTGTATCAGCTCATTGCAATATTTGATTAACAGATTTTTAAAGTTATAGAATAAAATAGTTTTAAAATACTTTTGGCAGTGATTTGGAAGTGAAATATTTACATGTACTGAGATATATGTTAAGAGTAATTATGTGGTAGTTTTATAATTTTTGAGTTAGTATATGATTTTATAAAATTGGGAGATTGAATACTGTTCAGTAAGTATCTTGATCCTGTCAGGTTTGTAGTTTGGATTCGATGGTGTGTATGGAATGGATTGTGTAGGAAATTTGATATAATATTCATATATAATAAGGATATATGAGTCAAGAATAGTATATTCTGATTTTGGAGTAATTGGACATCATTTGATGTATTAGAAATTTTTGTTAAGTGTAAGTGGTCAGAATGACAGATTTTGAGAAACCAAATATTTAGACCAATTTGATATGATAAATGCATTGTGTATAATTTTGTAAGCTATTTAAAGTATTTTGTGTGAATTGTGAGGCTTATGAAAGGATTAATCTCCATTGATAGGTTAAGGAGATTTAAGCATTGTAGCTGAAAGTGTTAAGAGGTAAGTATACTAGACTTTTACTGAAATCACTATAAGCATAGTAATTGTCTATGTATGATTTTGTAAATGTGCTTAAAAATATGTTTATGTTATGCCAAAGTGTATTTGATATGAAATGTGAATATATGTTTCTGAATGTGAGCATTGACATTGAGCATGGACATACATGTATTTTTTTTTGAAAGTGAGCTTTCAAAATAAGATGTGTTTAATAAAGAAAGCTTTTGAAGTGTAATATGTCCATGAGAAATATTTTGTATTTTGAGGGTACTTGAACTCACTGTTAACTTAGTAGGCATTTTATGTGATTTGTGGAGCCTTTATGTGTGGCCTTTCCTTTGGGATTGGTATATGTTATGTGTTCCGTATGTAAGGAGGATCCTATTGGTACCTAAAGGAAGAGTGAGTCATCACATTCGTGTGGTGGCGTATTGGTGCATGTGAGAGGACTCACCGATGATCAGGGTGAGGGTTTGGCTTTTACCTTCGGGCATAAGCATTATATATGTGTTATTCAAGACCTCACTTGTACTATTCCTCTCATACGGTATGTCACCTACGAGTGACATTTGGCTCATTATGTGATATGTGATATGTAAGTCCTACTAAGTAGTAGTTGAGTGATGATATTCCTATTATGTGTTTTGAAAGAATGTGTAAGCGCTTACATGATATGTGATTTGATAAGATTATGATTTTGATTGATCACAGCATATCATACATATGCATCGTGTACATATATGTATTTGTATTTGTTATATGAAAAACTAGTATGCTTACTGAGTTTTATACTCATTATAGTTTATGGTGATTTCAGGTAAATAAGGTACATGTGTACATAGCGGATTTGGCAAGGCTTCTGTTGTTCCTTGGGTTCCCTAAGTTGTTAGGTTGCTAAGTGTTTTATTTGGGGACACGTGGGATAAGATATTTGATTTGTCCCTAGTGAATAAATACCTATGTATTATTTTATTGTGTGGTTGGATTTAGTTTAAGTTTCACCAAGTGTAGTAATGGATTGATTTTAAGTAAGAATTTGCAATGAATATATTCTGGGCTTCCGGTAACAAAGTTGCTACTGGTGACGTAGTAGAGTGTTAATCTCTGAGAAAACTCTGCGTATCTCCGGTTTACTAATTGTCCCAGTCATAATTCAATTGCTATAATTCTGAAAGAAATTAAAATTAATGTTTAAGTATTATTGAATGAATGTAAGTGATGTCGTGTGTCAGATCTTTTGGGTCTGGGGCGTGACAATCTTCCTCTATGACTTAGATCAATATGTGTCTTTAAGTGAGCTGATGGGTTTGTTCTTCCTTCGTAGTTAGTAATTTGTGGCATCTCATGCGCTTTTAATCTCTTTTGTAAAAGGAGACCTAACCTTCACTATTGGATAGGGCTAGTGACAACTTTTAGGTCTCGTTGGAGATTTTTAATCTTTTTTAGGAGCTTGGTTATGGTGCTACTCACTTCAACATCTTTTAATATTTTATGGGCTTGATGTCTGGTGTTGAGGGAATCCCAAATATTACCCATAAAAGTTTTCTTAGGTCTTTTCTCCCTTACACGTCCAGATCTGCTCTCTGCAATTGAGCAGAGCTCCTTGTGGGTTTGAGAAAGGGATTTTCTCTTACTAGCTTGCCTACTCATCTTGGGCTCTTAGGAGTAGTGGCTCTTGGTTCATTCAAGGTAAGAGTAGGTATGAGCAATTTTAGTTGGTCTACAGGTATCTTTCTTCGTCATTCTTTGACCTCCAGTGACACTAGTCATAGTATAACGCAACTCTTCCTCAAACTCCTCAAACTACCATCGAGTAACTGGAGCATCTCCATTAGGTGGTCTATTAGGTGACCTTGAAGTGTTCTCCTAGACCTGTTTGAGGAAACTCTACATAAATGCTTCTAAGTCTTCAGCCACTCTCTCAATAGGCAAATTTTTAGTTAAGGCTCCTATTTCTCTTGACATCTCAGATATGGTGGAGGGCTTATACAAACCCTTGGTTGGTTAAATTTGGCATAATGTCTAAAGACAAAGTTTTTCTTGGCTTCGCATAGACGGCGCCAGATTTTAGGGTACAAATTTTGGCCTATGGAGGGCTCGACCCTAAATAGGTGTATGAGAGAGTAAGAGATGTTAAGAAGTTTAAGTTGCTTGGGCCTTCTTTCACTAAAGGTCAAGTTAGGGGTCGTTTCAGTGGTGGAGAGTCCAAAGTCGAGATAAGGTGCTCTAAACAATGAAATAGAGCTAAGGTAAAAGCTCGTCGTTTCAGTGGTCGTTTCACTCGTAGATGACATACCGTATGAGAGGAATAGTACAAGTGAGGCCTTTAAATCACACATATATAATGCTCATGCCCGAAGGTAAAAGCCAAACCCTCACCCTGATCATCGGTGAGTCCTCTCACATGTACCAATACGCTACCACACGAATGTGATGACTCACTCTTTCTTTAGGTACTAATAGGATCCTCTCTACATACGAAACACATAACATATACCAATCTCGAAGGAAAGGCCACACATAAAGGCTCCACAAATCACATAAAATGCCTACTAAGTCAACAGTGAGTTCAAGTACCCTCAAAACAAAAAATATTTCTCATGGACATATTACACTTCAAAAGCTTTCTTTGTTAAACATATCTTATTTTGAAAGCTCACTTTAAAAAAAACACATGTATATCCATGTTCAATGTCAATGCTCATATTCATAAACATATATTCACATTTCATATCAAAATATACTTTGACATAACATAAACATATTCTTAACCACATTTACAAAATCATTCATAACACTTACTATGTTTATTGTGATTCCAGTAAAAAGTCTAGTATACTTACCTCTTAATACTTTCAGCTACAAGGCTTAAATCTCCTTAACCTATCAATGGAGATTAATCCTTTCATAAGCCTCACAATTCACACAAAATACTTTAAATAGCTTACAAAATTATACACAATGCATTTATCACATCAAATTGGTCTAAATACTTGGTTTTTTCAAAACCTGTCATTCTGATCACTTATACTTAACAAAATTTTCTAATAGAACCAATGATGTCCAATTACTCCAAAATCAGAATATATCATTCTTGACTCATATATCCTTCTTATATATGAATATTATATCAAAATTCCTACACAATCCATTCCATACATACCATCGAATCTAAACTACTAACTTGATAAGATCAAGATACTTACTAAACAGTATTCAATCTCCCAATTTTATAAAATCATATACTAACTCAAAAATTATAAAACTATCACATAATTACTCTTAACACATATCTCAGTTCATGATAAATATTTCACTTCCAAATCACTGCCAAAAATATTTTAAAACTATTTTATTCCATAGCTTTAAAAATCTGTTAATCAAATACTGTAATGAGCGGATATACTTTAGAAAATCATAACATTTCAACCACATTGATCTAAATTCTCAATTCCGAGTATATCATATTAGACATATAAACTTATCATATTCCACAAATTCGTAATTTTTGAAGATCATTCAGTAGGACAAACATTGTTCGTCACTGTATTATACTGTTCACATAGGAAATTTCCAGAATTTCAGGGTCATTTTGGTAAATTCACAACAAATTCAATTTCTGGAATTTTGAATCGATTCAAAGTCTCAGATGATACTAAACATGTCTAATTTCATATACTCAAAATTAAAAACCAGAATCGAACCACAACAATTTATAAAATTCTTGGATCAAGAGACTATCAAGCAGAAATTCTACAATCCATCATGATTTATCAAACTATCTTATAGATCATCATCAATTCTCAAAATATCATACGAAATACACATCAAATCCTCAATTATACATATTTTCAAAAATCAAAACTTAAAGAAATTAACATAATTAACACCAATAAATTGAGAAATAGTTGTGATATACCTCTTAAAATCCAAAATTCCAATTTCTTCTTCTTTTTCTTCTCTTTCTCTCCCCTCTTTTCTCTCTTCTCTCTCTCTAAAAGAGGTAGCTCAACCAAAATGAGAGAATTAGGGTTTTAAAAGTGTATTTTTACACTAAGTGGCTAATTTTTGATATTTACGAATTTACCCCCAAAACTTTCAAAGTATTACAATTTGGTCCCTAAAATAAATCTAAAGTCTTGCAATTAAACCCAATGCTAATAGTATCACCTTAACCTATACAAACACTACTAATAACAATATATAAATCAAGTATCACAAACATACAAATAAAATACGTATATTTATACATATATAAATACTTATTCTTACCAGTCGTGGATACTGGTTACTACACGTTCATTCTCTAAACTTGATTTGGTATTGTATGACATTAGAATTGTATCTGCATCTTTCAAATCTTGTTCCTTTAACTATTTTCACAAGTCCACCAATCGGGTGGCCCATGAATTGGCATACTTGGCACTAAGTCTGGCTTCTGAAACTATCTGGTTTGAAAAAGTTCCACGCCAGTATGAACATCTTGTAATTAAAGATTATCTCTTACCTTGAGATCTTAATAAAGATATAGTCCATTATAAAAAAAAAAAAAAGCTATAACATAAAATGTTAAATTTTTTATTTTATTTTTTAATTAAAATTCATATTTTGTTTGACTCTGTTTTAGTTTTAAAAAAGTGATTTTTTTCTTTTAAATACTCAAGTGCATAAATTGATAATCATTATTGGTTTTGGTTTAAAAAGAAAAAAAATTGCTACACCTAATTATATTGCTTGAGTGGCAATGTCTTGTACTCCCAGACCTAAGATTTCAAATAGTCTAGAAAGTTTTATTTTATTCAATTATTAAAAGTAGTTGTAGTTTGACAATAATATTTATTAATAGTTGTAATTTAAAATGTACATTTTGAAATGGTAATTATATGAGATATTTGTATAAAAAAATATAAGTAGTTGTTGTTTGATAATAATATTTATTGACAATTGTAATTTAAAATGTACATTTTAAAATTAACGATTATAATATGAGATATTTGTATAAAAAAAATGTACACTTTAAAATTAATTGTTATAATATGAGATATTTATTTTTAAAAAAATTGATGGGAGTTTATAAAATCTTCTATGGTAATTTTTGTCTGACACACATTTAGTTCAGTCATGCATCTGAAACTCCTCACAAGGTAAGAAGAAGAAGAAGAATTCCAATTGCAGATGCATTCTTTTAGTAAGTAAAAATTGTTAATTACTAATAAATGACATGTGATGTAGAGATATGTGTATTGTATATTTAAAATAATAAGATAACGTTTGTTTGTAAATCTTACCAAAAGATGAGATTATGAAATCTTGCAAGAGATACAATGAAAAACTCTTTTCTCAACAACAAATGATAATTGTGATGTGGACGATAACTTAGTTTTGTAATTTCAGTCCAGGAAATTGACAACTTTTTGTTTATACAAGTATTAAATCTTTCATCTCAAATCCTAAATTATTATTATTTTAAATTTTAAATTTTAAATTTTAACTAATTATATTATTATCATTAGTTAAACAACTCTCTCAAATGGTTAAATTAAACTGATATCTTAATAAATAAAAGAATTAAATAATTCTCTTAAATAATTGAAAGAATTGTTTTAACTTTGATTAGAATTCGAATTCTTAACTTAAGCAACTAGTGCATAAGTTTTTTAGAACAAGTGTTTAAGTGCAAAAATTAACGGGTTAATTTTTTTTTTATTAAATCATTTATTAGATTTTATTTTTTTTAAATATCTAACTATTTCTTTTAAGAACAAAATTGACCACGTTTCAAGAATAAAAATAATAGTAAAAAGTAGTTAATTTCGTTCTTAAAAGATGTAATTAGGTATCTTTAAAATATTAAAAATTTAATGAGTAATTTAATAAAAAATGTAAAGGCTAAAGTAGTACTTTTTCATTCAATTATAATTAGTTAGTTTTATTTTTAATTTTTTAAAAAAAATAACTCATAATGTTCTAATAATTTTTTGGTAGGTAGACTGTAGACATTGAAACACAAAATGAATAAGTGGACAAACAACAATCATAATGACCATTATAATATATATATATTAGTTACTTGCTACTAGAAATTTGGTTTTATGATTATGATAGTCCAACCATGGAAGATAATTAATCTGACATAACAATTAATTTTTAATAGAATATGATCTTGAAAATCCCTTATGTGCATGATTGATGACTACACAATCACAAAAGTAATCTAAAATTTAAAAACTGGATTGCTGTCTTGCATTCTTAGCTTATTTAATATGTATATATTGTGTATGCTAAATAAATAGATAAATGAAATAAAATAACTCAATAAAACAGAATAATCATGCAATTCTATCATAACAAAACAACTATATATGAATGAGATTATTATGCTCAACTGAGTCATGAATTCAAGCTATATATAATTTTTAATTTAACTTCAATAATTAATATACCATCATCTTCATTTCCTTGTGTATTGATTTTGGAAGAGTGAATTGATTCTTGAAACTTTTACTCCACAAATGTTTATTTGTGGCATGTTTACCATCCATGTCTCTCAACACATTGGTTTATAAACTTATTTAAGATGTTAGAAGAAGCTAAAATCATTTTTAGTTTATACCCAAAACTTGACTTAAAATAACAACAAAATACATAATTATTATAATTCAAAAAAGTCCAATTAGGTTCAAATTAGTGAACACTTAATTTGCAGTCACATGCTCTATTACTGAGCTATGAATCACTCATTTCTTGTTTCATTCAAATATAAGAGCTCATTTTCATGAACTTTGAACTTCGCAAGTATTGTAGGAAGCACCTCTCATAATAGGTGAGTATTCTAAAATGGGAAAAATGATAGTAACCCTATGAAACTAATGAAAACTAATGAAATCTATTCTATTAGTCAATTATGTTAGCATGAATGTTTTTTTTTTTTTTTGGTTATAATTATTATATTATCCCTTAAAATACCTAAATAAAATAAACACATGACATAATTTATACCAATTATTATACAATTGTGTATATATATAATTAAACAAATAGAAGTATAAATATTTTTTTCTATATTATTTATATTATAAAAAATTTAAATAAATAATATACCTTTCAAACATTAATTCATGTTAATTTTATGTTCATTTTGATTTTAAATATAAAATATTAGTAAAATATATTACATATTGTTACGGAGTTTCCTAACATGCACTCTAAGAATCCTATTAAATTAAATGTGATCCAAGATATGTGTTGCCTTGCCTCTTGTACTAATACACGATAAGACAACATTTATTAGTAAATCTTACCAAAGATCGGCTCATATTGCCTTATATCATAAAAAATAAGTTGGATCTCCAATTTTGGGATAAAATTTCCATCACGTCACTTATAAGGCGGTTTTAATGGCAGCTCGCTATTTAATGAACAACTAATCATAATTGTGCATAAAAAGTTGAGAGAGAAAATTTAGGTCGACGGTAGATTTCTATTGTGGAAGGAACCAATCTATTTGAGTTTAGATTTTTAAGTTTTTGATAGAATGGATTTAAATTTAGCTAGCTTTGATAGTCTTTAAATTATTTGTTACGATATTAAGTCGTGTTTTTTAATTTGACATTCTTATAATATTAATTAAATTATAATTTTAATATTTTTTTTAATTTTATATACAGTAAAAGATAAAACTTATATTATAAGTAAGAACTTATAAAATCAACATATCAATAAAAATAACGAAAATAAATCAATCAACAAGATATAAGATATATATAATTCGGCTTATAAATGTCTACATTCATGAAGGATCAATGATCCAATTTTTTTTATTGATATAGATAATTAAGTATTTTCTTACATCATCAATGATCCCACTATATTTATAGTATCTCCCATAAATCACCTTAGTATCTCTTATAGAGATCTCTAAGTATCTATCATTGATCACCATGAATTCTCCAAGACTCTTAGTATCTCTTCATAAGAGATTTCTACAAAAAATACAATAGTAGACCAAGCATCTAAGTTAAAAAGGATTTATTATGTTTCTTTTGTTCACTCAAGAACCAAAAGAAAAATACTTCCAAAATGTTACACCCTAGTGCACCACGCACTTAGTATTTACCTAACTCCTTTATTATCCGTTATGGTTTACATCTTAAAACTTTATATGCTTGTCTTTCTTATTGTATTAATAAGACTTATATAGTGAATAAAATACATTTAGAAATTTTAAATTTAGTTGGAATAAGAATTCTTACTTGTAAGAGTCCTAATCTCATTTAAATAAATTAATTGAGACAAAACAAGAAATACTCATAAGTTACTGTATGAACAGTATTCATTGTAAATAGTACCCCAGCGCGTGAACAATGCTTGCCGTGTGAATAATATCTATTTTCTGACTTTTTATTTTACTCCTTACTTATACACTCAATACATACTTGACTTTGTAATAATTTTTTTTTTAATATTTATCTCAATTTTTGTCCGTACAAAATTATTAAATCATCAATTTTTAATATTATTCAAATTTAACCTCAAATATATCCTATAGTCTAATAATTATATAGATTTAATTTCAGTTAGTACTAACAGTCTTTTCATTATAAATATCAATAAATAAATTTATTTTTGTAATATAATATTAAGCAAAGAAACAAAAGAAGTACACTAAACGGAATATTAGTAAAACATTGTTAATTTACTAACAAAAGAAATGTAATCTAGAGATATATCATGGGCTATTTTACAATTACAATAAACTTACCATTTTGCCCCTGAATGAAATTTATTTATATACATATATATAAAAATCAGTTTATCTTTTAGTGAAATTTATTATACCAGCTTGCCCCTTAGTGAAATTAATGCATACTAATTTCCTTATAATAAATTTATATCTACAGTTTAGATTTATCTTTAATAATATTATTATATTAAATTTTCACCTAAATGTTTAAATTTTTAAGTTAAATAATTTCATTAATATCTACCATTTCTTCTGTTTTTGTTGCCATTTTCTATTTTAAAATTTGATCAATTACACCTTAAAAAAGGAAGTTCTTAGCTATTATAAATTTATTAAAGAAAAAATGGTAATTATTGATTTCACTAGGGGGTAAACCGATAAAGTCCTAAGATTTTGCTAGTAAGTCTTGTAAATATATATATATAAAAGCTCACATTGCCTTAGATCACGAAACCTTTGCATGGATACGAAACTCTTCTCAACAAGAAATGATAATGTGATATGAATGATTGCAAAGTTTTTATTTTCAATTATTTAGTTATTATTTTTATTTTCTTCCAAACAGAACTCATAATGTTCTAATAATTTGTCGGTCGCTTAGTTATTCAAACACATATCAATAAATGGATAACAACAATCACGATGGCCAATTATATATATACATATATATATAAAAATTATATAATAAAATATGTAACTTATTGTATGATCGGTAATATTATCATATAATATTATTTAATTAATTTATAATATATTATAAAATTTTATTACATGTAAATTATGTAATTTATTAAATTATATATATATATATATATTAGTTTCTTGCTACTAGAAATTTAGTTATGGTTATGATTATGATGGACCAACTTTGGAAGATAATTAATTTGACCTAACTTATTTGATTGTATCTAGATTTGTACCTCTTCAATTGTAAAGATTTCACATCATTTGTCATTATATAAATGTTTTTCTTTTTAAAAAACAATAAATAATTAATCATTACATTATAATCCTTTTACTAGATAATGATGTAAAATTACAAGGAGTTATAAATTAAATATTATTGGATCAAGTGGTAGGACTTTAAAAAAATTTTAAATTCAACAATATATTTTAAAATTTTGCCCCCTTAAAAATAGATTTTTTTTTATATTTTAATTTTTATAAAATGTTATTTTCAATACTAAAACTCTCACATAATTAAAATTGAACTCTTTTAAAATTTAACATTTCATATTGTAGATCCTAACCCTATTTTTATATGTAATTTGTATATAAGTAGATCATGATTTTATATCTACTTAAAGATTAATTTATGATGTGACATGGGTTCAAGATCTGAAGTGATGGCCTATTTAGATATATAGTACATATATTTGTATCTAAATATAGAATTGTTGGGTTGGAGGTATGCACATGGACCCTCAATCTTTGAAAAAATTCAAGGCATCACTTTTACTCATTCATTGATTTGGATGGATCGAGGCATTACAAAAATGAACAAGTTGTGAAATCAATAGCCTAGGGCCAGAATATAAACTACTTTGCTTGTTGATGGAATGCCTATTCAATTGCATAGCGACTTGACCTTCTACCAAAAGAAAAAAAAAAACATGTGGGTACAATACATATTTAGTAAATTTGATTTTTTAAAAGACATGTGAGTGAGTAGGTTGAGGCCTTTTACCAGCCATAAATTTTGGATTTTTGTGAATCAAGATTTTTGAATTGTGTCACTAAAATTCTATTTTGAGTCGGTCTCAATCGAGCTTTTGAATTTACTCAATAGATTTGTAATGTAATACTTTTTTTATAAATCATCGAGATGTAATATTATTGAATAAACTCACTAATATTATATTAAAAGATTGTTGATATAAAAATCAGATAAATTATCAGAATTTTTATACAAAATAATTATAATATAAAATGCTTAAATTTAATTTTTTCCTCATAAAAAAAATTATCAAACCCCATTACGAGGATTATCTTAAAAATCGAAATCACTACTCCTATTTTAAACAGAAAAATTCAACCCTCACATATTATAAACAAAAATTTTAAAAAGAAATATGATTATCCTTACAATAAAGAACAAATACAACAAAAATTAAAACTACAAATTTATAAAAATTCTTCAACTACTAATTATAATATAAACATTTTTACATCATACCAAATTACAACAACAAGATTACTAACAACTCAGTAAACTTGTAATGTTATAATTAAAAGATATATATATTTTAAAAAAAATTAAGTGTTTTTTAGCTTCACTTAAAACATTAAAAGGATAGTCCACTATTACAAGAAATGCCATTGTCTTTGGAACATTTTGCCTCCAAGTGACATCAGTATTAAAACTCAATGCTATTTTGGCTAAGCTATAAGCTACCTTATTTGAGCTGCCACAAACTCTTTTAAAATAACCATAGCTTCTGAAATAGATATATACAAGGATGAAATTATAATATGAATTTAGGAGGGGTAAAATTAAAATTCTTGATATTGTATTATTAGGTAGTCAATATTTTTTTCAAACTTTTTAAAATAAGTTTTATAAATATATGCTCGGTAAAAAAAAATTATTCAAATTTTTTGAAGGGTCAGAGTCTTTTCTTTTGTTTCTATAATATGTGAGATGATTATTCAATCAATCAATTTCGTCTAATTATTTTATAGATAGGGATGGTAAAATCTGAATCTAGATTTGAATTTTGTTCAACTTAGATCTAGATTTAGCTTTTTTTTATAAGAAATTAAAACCCAAATTTTTCTAGACCGAGCCAAATTTAGATTTAATCTGATTTTTTTAGGTTAAATTTAAATTTTTAAGTTATTTATTTTGTAAATCAATCATTAGATTCATACCTATTAAGGATTAAGAATTTTAAAAATTAATTTATATTTTTTCTTAAAAAAAAAAGACAAAACTCAAGTTCTACGCTAGATTTTCTAGATTCGGTAAAAAATCTATATTATCTAAAAAAATCCAAATCCAAATTTAAATCTAGACTAAATTGCTACCCTTATATGTATATTAATATTTAAGAGTATTTTTTATGATATAAAAATCATTGTTAGATCGTTAAAAAAATGTCCTCTTATTGATTTTATAATATTTAAAAGATGGAAAAGTCATTTCAAAAGATTCTTAAAAAAATATTTTAGATTATATCAATGAGTTTTATTATGCATTTATGTGAATAATTAAACTTGTTATTGAGAAAAATATTTCTTAAGAAAAAAATCTAAAAAATATTGATCTTTTGAAAATATAAAAATTTAAAAAAAAATATTTCTTAGAAACTAAACACTCTAAAAAATATGGATTGAATTTTGAAAAATTTTTAAATTTAAAAAAAAATAGAATCAATTATAAAATAATAAATAATTTTAGAGATTTTTGAAAAATATTAAAATTTTCAAAACAATTTCTTTTAAAATATCATTTCTAATTTCGTTTTTAGTAAATATATCACTGCTATTTTTTAAAAATACTTTCAGAAATGCCCTTTCTTCCCCCTCCTTTTAGAATTTAATTAAAAAAATAGTAAAAGATGAATTTCATCGTTATATTTCACTGAGCGGACGCGGGTCCCGTCGTTGGCCAGTCAAATTGTACCAAAGAAAAAGGAGTATTAACATCCAGATCCATGATGTTTTAGAATGTCACAAATAAGAACATAACCTTTCCCATTTATATCAAACAAGTCCCTATATCCCAGTTACGATGTTAAAGTTGGATATATTTAATGTGAAATAAAACTACATATACTAACAATCTACAAACTAATATAGCATGATATAATTGAATAAATGAAATAATATTATTACCATATATTATCTTCTTTTTGTAAAAAAAAATTTATCTATACAAACTAACATGATATGATATATAATCTTTCTTATTTAATCCATTTAATTATTTTACATCATACCCATTTATATGGATAGTTTGTAAGTAGGGGTGATAATTTTGAGTTAATGTATTATTTTCTTGTCATAATCGTGTCACTTGTTTAAATATTTTATATTATAATATTTTGAAAATTTTACGATACTATCTACTTAAATTCTTATCAATTTTAATTTTTATATAATTAAATATATTTTAAATTATGATAAATATAATCTAAATATAACTAATACTTTTTAAAATATGACAAATATGAGATAATTATATTAGATCATAAATAAATTAATATAACATAAACACTAATAATTAATCATATTGTTGGAATTGGTGAATCAAAGTTGTGTTTGAGCATGATTTAAAGTTGAAGATCAATGAAAAGTTGACACGAGACGAAGAATGCGTTAGACGAACAAGAAATTGATAAAAACAAAAAGTTAAAAGTAAGAAGAGGCGCGAAAGCATGAAGAGACAATGTCTAAGTGTAAGCATCACGATGCTAGCTACTTAGTGTCGCAATGTCGAAGTCAGAATACCTAGCACCGCAACATTGGCTTGAGCGCACCATGGTGCCAGGTTAAAGATCGCAATCGCATCACGGTGCCAAGTTACGAGGTTTTTTATTTTGTTATGTTTCGCGTGCTTAAGTCAACTTTGAACTTTTCTTTTTGCGGAACCTTATTCTAATTAAAAACATAATTTTTAGGGATATTTTGTAGCGTATATTAGCTATTGTAAACCTTTTAGATTCTTAAACATCAACCAGAAAAAAAAATAGAGAGTTTAGGTCACTTGAGTGCTTTCTATGCAAAAGAGTGATGTATAAATCCTTAGAAGTTTTGACTATTAAATATTCTTTGTAATTTTTTGTGGGAGTTTTATAAACTGAATAAAAGAAGTTAGGATCTCATAATTCATGATAGATATAGTTGTTATCTAACCACATATATTATTTGTACATTTTATATGTGTGATTGTTTATCTAATAAACGTTGCCATAATCCACCATAGAGTGTCTATATGTGATCCACTATAGACATAGCCAGTTGTTACCGAATCATGTAGGTGGTTGTTTTAACTATTGTATAAATCCTAGTATATTGTCTGTGATTGTGTAATTTCTTCTTATTCTTAGTTACTTGTGAGTGAATATCTTTCACAAAGTGCTTAGAGATTTTTAAAATACACACTAAAAATGCCTCAATAAGTGGCATCAGAGACAAAGTCAATGTCTAACTGGTATAGCAAAACATAAGTTGTTCAACTGTAACGACCGATAAGTATGAAGTATAGAAGTTCAATAGGTAGAACAATTTTAATTTGTGAAAGGTAAAAGAAATGGCTCTACTGGTGAGTTAATAGTTAGATTCAGTCATTGAAGAGACTCAATTATCAACCAACAAAGAGAAAAAATCTATGACACTTGGATCCGAATTAGATAAATAAACCATTCAAAGGAGAGCCCATAATATTATAGTTCTGTCTTTGAGTGATGAAATTCTGAGGGAAGTGACTGGAGATAAGACTGCAATTGATATTTGGAAGAAGCATGACGAACTTTACATGATGAAGTCCCTAAAAAATTATTTTTATGTCAAGAAGAAATAGTATTAGTTGTTTATGGTTGAAGAAATTTTAATTAAAGACTACATTGACGCTTTCAATAAGATAATAATTGATTTTGAGATAATTGACATTAAGATTGAGGATGAAGATCGGAAAATTATTTTGTTGTGTTCTCTACCTCCGAGTTATGAGCACTTTATGGATACATTTATATATGATATGGAGACTTTAATAATGACTGATATTAAAGTCTCATTGAACTCAAAAGAATTAAGGGAGATATCAAACTCCAATAATGCATTAGGATTGGCTATATATAGACATGGAAAGAATAATTAGTGGGGCGGATCCAAGATTATTGTAATAAAGAAGGGCACTTAAAGAGAAATTATTTTGAAATAAATGCAAAGAATGATAAAGAAGCTGTAATAATCTATACAGAAGACTTAGAAATTACAGAATTCTAGATAACTTCTAATGAGAAGTATACTGGTGAATGGATACTTGATTCTAACTGTAGTTATCATATATACCTTAATAGATCTTTGTTTACCGATTATAGACATAGAGATTGAGGGGTGATAAGGTACTAATGGGTAATGATATAACTTGTAAAGTCATAGAGATTAGTAGTATAAGGATGAGGTTGGATGATAGGAAGATTAGAGAGTTACTTGGTGTAAGACATATTCTTGGAGTTAGGAAGAACTTGATATCCTTATGAATACTAGATTAAGAGGGGTATTCATTCAAAGTAGAAAAAGGAATACTAGAAGTGGTTAAAGGATTTATAGTGATTATGAATGGTGAGAAGCACAAGAGGGTGTATGTGCTTGATGAGAACTTTTTGAATGACTCAACATAGGTTATTGAAGGGATGCATAACAAGAGAGAACATTAAAAAATTAGCTTATTGGAGTGATAGTGGTCGAAAAAGAGTGTATGGTAAGGATGCTACTAGCAAGATTAAACCACCCAAGTATTGTGATGGTGTCAAGAGTGACACTAAAGATTATAATACAAAAGCTACAAAAAAAAAATGCATTCGTACATGAGCTTAAGTGGAGTTAAGATTGTACAAAGACTTAACTAAAGACAACGCTAAGTAAATTGAGCGTTGGTATGGATGGATCCTAGAAAGTTACTTGAAGAGAGATTTTGAATCAAGAAGGAGTTTGTTAGAAAATTAGTGAATTAAAACCGTGTTTGAGCATAAGTTTGAGTTAGAGACTAATGAAGAGTCGATACGAGGTTGAGGACACATTGGACGGACAAGAAAGGGATAGAAACAAAAGGTTAAAAGTAAGAAAAAGTGCAAAAGTACGAGGATACAACCTCTAAGTGTGAATACCACGACGTCAAAGTCAAAACACCCAGCGATACAACATTGGCCTAAGCACACTGTGGTGCCAGGTCAAAGATTGCAACTATGCCACAATGCTAACTTATGGGATTTTCTCATTTTTATGCTATTTCGTGTGTTTAAGTTAGTTTTAAATTTCTTTTTTTGTGTGGACTCTTATTCTAATTAGAAATAAAAATTTTAAGCACGTTTTGTAACTTATATAAACCTTTGTAAACTTTTTTAATTTATTAAGCATCAACAAGAGAGAAAATAAAGAGTTTTAAGTAGCTCTTGAGTGCTTTATATGCAAAAGAGTACTGCATAGATCTTTGAGAACTCTGCCTATTAGGTTTTTTTTTTGTAATATTTTGTGAGAGTTCTTGGTGAACTGAATAAATGAAGTTAGAGTCCTATGATTTATAGACAGTTATTGTCAAATCATGTATATTACTTGTGTCTTTTGTGTGTGTGATTGTTTATCTCTGTGATTGTATAATTTCTTTTTATTCTTAATTATTTATAAGTGAAAGTCTTCTACAAACCACTTAAATTTTTTTTATATTATAAGCTAAAAATTCCAACATGACATAAATAAGTTAAACTTTTGAAGATCTTAAACTTGCACTTTAAAAAATTATTCAATCTTGTGTGGGTATGTCGGTAATTTCAACGTAGATTATAGGGATATATTTAGTGTAAATAGACAAAGTATGTCCTTATATGGAATGAGGCAAAAGTAAAAGGGGTCCGGATGCCATTAACCAAGAACTCAACTGATTGCACTGTAGCAAAAACTGTTAATGGTGGATTCTTGTCTTCTTCGCGACTACTACTCTTCCTCTCTCTCTATAAACTCCCAACCAAAATCAACGAACCAAAAACAAAAAAACAAAACACGATATTTTAGAGAGAGAGATCTAGAGAGAGAATCGGAATTATAAATTAATTAAGCAAGAAAAAGAAAATATGAGGGAACCGACGGTGGTTGGGACGGGGATGGAGATCACCAACGGCACGTCGGCTGCTGCATCGGCGGTGGCGGGGGCACTGGCGCCTCCGCCGCCACCACAGGCGTTGCTGGAGAGGCTGAAGGATTACGGCCAAGAAGACGCTTTTGCCCTCTGGGACGAGCTCTCTCCCGACGAACGTGACCACCTCGTCAAGGACATCGAGGTCTTTTCAATTCATTTTTCATCGGAGAGATTTCTTAAAGTTCATGTAGAGTTTTGAGTTCGATAAAATCGAAGCTTCAAATGTGAAAATGAATTGAATTTGTTTTTTTTTTAATTTTAATTATGAATTCTGTTTAGAATGTGATCGTATCGTAATTATCAATATAATTATTATTGTTGATTTATTTTTGCAGAGTTTAGATCTTCCGAGAATAGATCGGATCATTCGATGTTCGCTTCGATCTCAAGGTTACTTCTTAATTTAACTCTCTCTAGTAATTTGCAATAATTATTTATGTGAGTGTGAACTGAAATGATATGAATTGAATTTGTTCGGGTTTGCAGGGCTGCCAGTGGCGGCAATTGAGCCGGTGCCGGAAAAAAGTGTGTCGACTGTAGAGGAGAGAACGATGGAGGAAAGAGAAAGATGGTGGAAGATGGGATTGAAGGCCATCTCTGAAGGGAAGTTAGCTGTTTTGCTTTTATCTGGTGGCCAGGTACTCTTTTTATTATTTATTTTTTAATTTGGGTTATTGTTATCATCATTATGTATGTTGAGATGTATTATAATGTGTGTATGTGTATATAGATGCTTGATGTGGGTTATTTTGGTAATTGATTGCTTTTGCTTTTTGGGGTGAGTAATAATGTAATGTATAATTTCCTTTAGAAAGAATGAATTGTTTATTGATGCTGTGAGAATGGGAATGTTTGGTGAAGAATCTATTATTATCTCTTCCTCCTCTAACCATTATTTAGTATGATGTGGCTTCTTGAGATGAGATGATGGTTAGTCAAGACAATTTGGAGATAGATATGTTTACTTAATAATGTAAAAGCCAGGATCGAAAAGTGTTATCATGGTTAATCACTATTTGCTTTAGAAGTTGTTTGGACTTTTGGTGGGTAGTTACATCGTGGATCTGTCACACACACACTCTCTCTCTTTGTGGTTGGTGTGATCTTGCTTCTTTTGGATGTACACTAATGACAATTTGCTACTGGATTGTTCACCTAAAATTGAAAGGTAGGGTCCCGAATATGTTCTATATGTAATTATTGTTACAGAAAGAAGCTTTATAGGATTCTATACCCCTTTTCATTAGAATCAATTGCAATTCAATAATAATAATTAAAGCTATTTTCAAATTTTTACACTGGCAACAGATATTATTGCAGAAATGCTAGCCCCAAATTGTTTGGATGTTTAACACTAGAAACTTACGTGTATTTGCATATATGTGTGTTTGTGGGCATGTGGAACTTATCAAATCAGATGAGGAATATCCTCATGTTGCTTAATTGTAAAACAAATTCAGGCACGTGTGGATTTGTAAAGACAATAAACAGAATTAGAGTTATTTCTCTAGGAATAATCAGCAATTTAAGTTATCCAACAATGATGTTTGAGATTTTACCAGTGAAGTTTCTTGATCTTTGGAAAGAATGTACACCACATTATGCCTTAACACTAAGTCATATAATCACAGTTATTCAGATTGTAATACTGAAGTTTACTGGTCTTTGGCAATATATAAACATATATTTTCTTTAAATATTTTTATAAGAATATATTACTAAACTACTTTTTTAGTGAAATAACTGAAATATTGCTCTTCATGCTAGTTTGTCTTTTCCAAATGGAAAAATTGCGACTACTCATTTAATTAACAGTTCATATTGGACTAAAGCCCAATTTTTGTATAGCTTTCTGGACTATGGATTATGAGGAACTGGGTTGAATCCCCAGTTAAGATACCAATTTGTACAAAAAGAATGGGGTGGAAGTGCGATGTGATCGCCAGAATGTCATTTTCTAAAACATCTTGAGAGCATGAAATTTTTTAGATATAGATCAAGCTTCATATGTCTAGTTAATAGGCGCTTACTGTATTCATTTTTTTGGATATTTGATGAGATAAAGTAGGGAGATTTGCCTCTTACACTTCTGGTTTCCAAGCATACACAGATAATAATGCTGCTGGTTTGAGGTTTATCCTGGGTATGTCTAATATTCTATAGAAAGTGAAGTAATGTCTTTCTAGATGCATGTAGGGATAATTGTTTTTCTGTTCTGTGGACATTGGTTGTTTGTGAGTATTTTCTTTTGGTATGTTCCTTGGATTTTGTTCTTAAGCATGCTTTTGACTTATTCTTGCATCTCTTTTCCTGTGATGGAACTTGATGCAGGGAACTCGACTTGGAAGTTCAGATCCAAAGGGATGCTTTAGTGAGTAGTTATATCTTACTTGATTTGAAAGTCATTCTGCAATTTACATGTCTTTCGAGGTTGCTGGATTGGAAATGATTAGGAAATGCCTGGTGCAGAAATTGAGATCCTTTGACTGATTTTCTTCCACCTTTTGTGTTCCATGAAACCCTTATGAAATGTAGTATATTTCCCAACTACCTGAATATTTGAGTCAATTTGAGTCGTAGCTCAACTGCTTGCGGTTGTCAAACAAATTCTTTTGTGCCAATTTGATTATCCAATTATACATCCTGTGTTGTTTTTTCTCTTGTGCTTTCCTTATAGTGGACCACTTGCAGTTTTCTGAATTGACAACTTAACACTGCAGCAATATTCTTTGGCCTTTTAAAGTTTATTCATTCATCAATGTACATACACCTTTTTTTTGTGTGCGGGAGGGGCTTGGTCTAGGATTAAATAATCTGTAAAATTTAGTATCCGAAGATTCTGCTAATGAGAAACTCTTGCTTTGAAAGGTTAAGAATGAGACCTAAATGGTGCACAACCTGAAAAATAATCAAGAAGTAGATGAGACTAGTTAACTATCTGGCTTGCATAAGCATAGAAGCAAAAGTATGGAATTTGAGGATGGTTATAAATTAATTGACTTATAAGTGTCAGAATTAGGTGGAGAACTTAATCATAGTTGGTGATTTGTTGCTAGATTATTTTGCAGCTGATTCTATAAAATATTTTCCTCGAAAATATAATGTGGTTGGTTTGAATCCTGAATATTTTCTGACCAAAGAACTAAGAATAAATAGATACTAGAGTTTCTCTTTTCATTCGAATAATCATTTTCCTCGTTTTGAATTTTTGAATCACACATAATCTCCTTGAAATGATTCCTCCAACATATTTTAACTGTAGCCTTAGAAGTTTACGGTTATTTTGGAAGTTTGTTTCTCTATCTTATATAGGAATGAATCTTAGAAGCTTAGTTATTCAATATAAAGTGTTTTAATTTATCTTTTGCGCACTTTGATTCTAGATATTGGACTTCCATCTGGGAAGTCCCTTTTTCAACTTCAAGCCGAACGAATTTTGTGTCTCCAAAGACTAGCTGCTCAAGCTACAAGTGAGGGTAAGGTTTTGTTTTGTGGATTCTGTGTTAATGATTCATTTCGTATCTTAATTCATCATTATCTGCAGGTTCGGGTTCTGCTGGGTCAGTGTCAATACATTGGTACATAATGACTAGTCCATTTACCGATGATGCAACACGCAGATTTTTTGAAAGCCATAAGTTTTTTGGTCTTGAATCAGATCAAGTAAGATTTATCGGTATTGCTTCACTTTTATTCCTCAGAATCTTTCTACGTTCTTACTTTTAATGACACTGCTTTCATGTAGGTCACCTTCTTCCAGCAGGGCACCATACCTTGCATTTCAAAGGATGGTAGAATTATTATGGAGACTCCATGCAAAGTATGGTTTTTTCTTTATTAATCTATTTGAATAATCTGGTTTTGAGTTCTTAAAATCCCCAAAGCTTCTTAGCTTTCATTTTTCTGAGGTATTGATATTTGATTCAGAAGAAAATATAATATTGAACATGGTACAAATATATGCTAAATGCTTAGAGTGTTGATAAATTTGAAGCCAATTTCCATATGTTATTGGAGGAAGTTTATCTCACCATGAAAATTTTCTTGCTATTAGCAGACCTTGAATTAAGGTTCTTCCATCTTTCCTGGTAAAATTGCTTCCTTATATCAGTTTTATGGCTGATACAACTGGATAATTCTGTAACACAAGAGCAAAAGTAATGTAATGGTGGTTATCTGAATAGATCGTTTGAAGCCAATTTCCATATGTTATGGAGGAAGTTTATCTCACCATGAAATTTTTCTTGCTATTAGCAGGCCTTGAATTAAAGTTCTTCCATCTTTACTGGTAAAATTGCTTCCTTATATCAGTTTTATGGCTGATACAACTGGATACTTCTGTAACGCAAGAGCAAAAGTAATGTAATGGTGGTTATCTGAATAGATAGTTTAATATCTTGCCAGTTATGTGCAATTTCTACATGGTGAAGTTTTCTAAGTACTGCCAGCTATGTCAAAGTTCATCAAGTAGAACTGATGTAGGATAGATTATGTGTAGCTTAAAAAAGAAAGGGGAGAAATAATAGAAGAAACAGTAGATAAATTAGAATAGTTTATTCAATAATCCATCAAAAACATCAATTCTGACTCAAACTTGAAGAATATGGCCCTATTTTTTTAGGAGCATAGCTCAAAATACAACAGGAAATTAAAATCATTCTTCAGTAGGAAAAGAAAAATACTCCTAATAAGTAACGTAAATCCTACTCAAATAAGAAAATTATATTAGGAAGACTAAATATGAATTTAGGACTTAACAAAATCATGGCTTATAGAAATAATAATCTTAAATTCTCATCTTCTTTTTTACTTTTTGTGTGTTTTCTACCTTGACAATACGCTTGAGAATTTCTGCATTCAATTTATTCACTGGAAACTTTACAGAAATTTAGAGATTTACATTGTGTACAGGCATACTTATAGAACGTTTGATTTAAAATTGCTCTTTGGGCTAATTGAGTTATTCCTTCAGGCATTGTCGAAAGTATGAAACTATGATAACTGTTAACTATGGAAAAAATGAAAAGTTCTTCCAGTTTCATTTAGGTTTGTGTCACATGTGCTTCGTGTTAAGTCATTGTTGAGTGCCACCATATTAGCTTTCATCGAGGGATACAATTTTATTGTCCTTTATCTGTTTTAACTTAATTCATTTCAAAGTTTCATATCTGTTCTACAATATAGAGGTTATATTGAGTGTAATTGTCCAAAGCCAGGTTGCTAAGGCTCCAGATGGAAACGGAGGAGTATATACGGGTATCTTTTAAATTTAGCAATGTGTTAAGTATTGCAAATTGTATGGGTACTGATTATTTTAGATGGACTCTTCGTTTTTTGATCAGCACTGAAATATTCAAAATTATTAGACGATATGGCAATGAGAGGGATTAAATATGTGGATTGCTATGGAGTTGACAATGCATTGGTTAGTTTTTCTGTTTCTCTCCATTGTTTTCACTTCTTGGTTTGGAAGTTTCTAGATATTCAAAGATCAGTGATTAGTGTCCTTGCAAGCAGGTTCGTGTGGCAGATCCAACATTCTTGGGATATTTTATTGATAAAGGTGTATCTGCTGCTGCAAAAGTTGTCCGAAAGGTTACTCTTGTTCTATATTTGGATTTATATGGAACTTCAATTGTAATACTTGACTGTTGCCTATTAATCTAAACTTGAATTTGAGAAGGCTTTTTAATCCAGATTAAAACATATCTGTTTTGTTAGATTTGTCCAGCTTCTGAGTTGCCACATCTCATAGTTCTATTTTACGTTATTAGCAATAGTGCATGTTTCTTATTCAGGAAATAGGGTTGTCCATGCAAAGAAGTAACCCAAGCAAACTTTCTTTCATCCTGTTAGATTGGCTGCATTTCTGATGGCTCTAACGTCGTGTATTTTTATATACATGAGGGATTTGTATGTCAAGTTCCATGTTTACTTCCTTTCACTGTTAAGTCTGATTTTAAAATGGTACTTACCTACATGAAAGGACCTAACTTGGCCATGACATAATGTTGCAGCAACATCCTATTCAGTAAATCTGTGGTTACTATAGCACAGTGCACATGTAGCAGTAACCGCATTTCTGTCTAATACAAATTTTTCTCTTATATTTTTTTATCATTAAAGATTTTATGCTTTCTCATCATCGTTATTGAACATTGTACATAGGTGTTAAGTGCTCACTTGTAATTTTTTAGAATTTCGTGATAAATTTGAGAATGAAAGACCCGGAGTGAAGGTTCTCTTCATAGATGGATATTTCTTCCATAAATAAACATCTGCCTGATATTGATATTTATAACAGTGATACATTTCTTTAGTTAACAGAATGCTATGTCTGGGCATAGAAGTTGCGCATAGGGAAAGACAGTGCTTTAGTAACTAGAAGAAATTGTAGGAAGTTACCCAAGTTGGGGCGATGTTTGAGGAAAACTTTATGTTACACGGAATGGTGTGTGGGTCAACAGATTTGGTAGTTGGATTGACTATCATCCTCTGGAGCTTGAGGAGCTCTCCAGTAGCCATGGAGAGGCTCTCATCTTACTTTGTGTTTAGGAATTTTCTTTTCCCCCTTTTTTGGCTTGTGGCTAGGGCAGCTTCCTCTTAGTGATGCTGTCTTGTAAACTTTTGGCATGTAGCTTTTCAGTGGTTCTTTTCAATATAATAAGGTTTTGAGCTATGTCATAACATGGAGATTCCAATTGGTTTAGAGCTTACCACAAATACCTTAAATACACGATGATCCCTCCTATCAAAAGGTGTTTTCTCCCTCCCTGGGTTAACCAAATCTTCTGAACCAACACTTGGTTGGAATTTAATCTGTCTTTGCATTTAAGATTTGATGAATGGACAAATCATGCCTGCAAGTTTATCAAATGGAAACTATATATCTTATCAGAAAAAACAAATGGGACATGTATATGTTCCAATCAATAACTGGAAATCTTGCTTCCTAAAGCAAGTGGATATTGCTTGATAAGTGTGCTATTATCTGTATAAACTTGTAGAATTTGAGATTGTTTGTGATAAAAGATTATTATAAATAATATAAAATTAAACAATTTATACTTTTTGTTCCTCTGATTTTGGCAACAGGCATACCCCCAAGAAAAGGTTGGTGTTTTTGTAAGGCGAGGTAAAGGTGGACCATTTACTGTGGTTGAGTACAGTGAGTTAGATCCATCACTGGCGTCTGCAATCAATCAGGAGACTGGGCGTCTTCGCTTTTGTTGGAGTAATGTATAGACCTTGCCTTGTTCTTCTTAATGAATTTTGACTATACTGAATTCAGATTGTGGATTAAATTTTCTTGGGTTTTAAGGAATAGTTGCTACTAGATGATAACTTGAAGTTGTTGGCTGATAGTAGATCTTATGCGGAGTTGTGATGTGGGTTGTTTAGTACATGCTTTTGATTGGTGGTTCGATGCCTTGGTGAGATCTTTATGGGTGCACTTTAAATAATATCCAAGGGAATGCTTCACAAATATTTAAGTGTTTCAAGAAAACAGTAATTTGAAGGAGCATAATATAGATCTTTGAAAGCTCTTCATGAATATTATATACAGAGAGAAGGAAATTTCACATAAAATAATGGAAGTATATTCTTTTCAGGTTAGATATAGTTATGTTAGAAAAGAAAGAGAGACAACGAGGACACTGAAGCATGTGCTGTCAAATGATACACAGAGAAAAACCTGTAAAATATGATTAGTCACTTAAATCCATTTATACATGTAAATGTGCTTCTCTAAAAGTAATTTAAATGCCAAACATGATCGAATTTGATTTAAACATCTTGTAAACTGTGTCCAATGTGTTTAACGAAAAGAGAAGTCATAGGTGTTGATTTTGAGATTGGGAAAGAATTATGCAATTATAGATGTCAATTGTTTGTCTAATGTTTTACCATCCCTGGTTTCAGGTTTGCTTACACATGTTTACTCTGGATTTCCTAAACCAGGTGGCGAATGGCCTTGAAAAAGACAGTGTGTAAGTGATGTTATCTTTTTCATCAACATACTGATTAAATTAAATTTTTTTCATTTCCACGATTTGAATATCCTTTGCTGCAACATAATTATACTTACGGGTCTTTAGAGTCATCTGCCTGAGGATTAATTTATCTATCCAGCTCGTATGAGCCATCATAATAAAGGACTTCAAGTAGTATATCTGTGCACATTCATATGTTTAATTTGGCTTTCCTAACATGACTTTTAGCATCAGTTTTACTAGCACAGTTAGTTTGCATCCTCTGCTGCACCTCTTTGCTGTTGATTTTATCAAGATGAATGTTCTAGTAACGTTAATGCCTCTGGGATCCTTGAGAAAGAATAACCAACATTAATCTTTTATTGGGCTCTATTTGATAAAAGGGTTTAGACACCAACAAGCAAGAAAGGAGGAAGTAACTGAATTAGACATCTTCAATAAGTCGTGGATAGGCCATTGAATATCTTTTGGTACCTTTAAAAGTTGGATAGGTCAATGCAAACATCTAAAAGCACTGTAGAAACTAATAGGTAATGGTTAAAATTGTCGTCCCGTTGAGATACAATATTAGGTGGTTAAATTGCCGTTTTCTATATACATTCTTTCTCTTTTAACAGGCATGTTAATATACATGTTTTGTGAGTGCAGTTACCATCTTGCCGAGAAAAAAATACCTTCTATCCATGGATATACATTGGGCTTCAAGCTAGAGCAGTTCATATTTGATGCATTTCCTTATGCTCCTTCAACTGCACTTTTTGAGGTGACCTGCCTTCCATTTTTCTCACTGAACTCTTCCTTTATTGTCTTGGTGAACTTTTTTGTCTGAATTTTCAGGTATTACGTGAGGAAGAGTTTGCCCCAGTAAAAAATGCCAACGGGTCAAACTTTGATACCCCAGACAGTGCTCGATTGCTTGTTCTCCGACTCCACACACGATGGGTAGTTGCTGCTGGTGGCTTTTTGACGCATTCAGTGCCACTATATGCAACTGGTAATTTTTTTTTTTTTAAATTTCTTCTGTGTGCATCTACATAACAAGCTTCATTGTGGCAGAATATATTAGTAAGACGCAAATACAATTAGAAATAAATGAGGTGGAAAAGGGGGATATTCAGATAGGCTTTTGGTCTGAATGGAAGGCCTCAAATCAGTATATAGGTCATCAAGATGTTGGGCCTTGGGTCTAAGTTGAATTGCTTTTGGACGATATGCATTTGTCCAGCTCATTTAAGGGCTTCTGTCTATTAACTTAGGATCTGTTTGATATAGTGTGCGTTTTCTTAATTTTGGAAACACAACTGAAGTGTTTGATAAACACTAGTTGCCAAGTGTTTTATTAAACACCCCTCTTCTTTCAAATTGGCAATTAGTACTTCCACTTTACAACATCTCATTACCAAATGGACTCGTAGAGACTTGAAGATAGGTCCAATGCGATATCACATTTCCTTACAAGGGGCTTGAAAATTACAATACTAAAAGCAGAAGTAGAGAAAGAAATGACTCATTCAACTTTGCCCTGTTTCCTCTCTTTTGAACAGCCATAGCTACTCTGTGGTTATATATTCTTCTCAATCCTTGATATGCTTGCTCTTGAACCAGGTGTGGAGGTATCGCCACTCTGTTCTTATGCTGGAGAAAACCTAGAAGCTATATGCCGTGGAAGAACATTTCATGCACCTTGTGAGATATCATTCTAGTCTGAGTTTTACTTTTAACATATTCTTGATTTGTGCGGCTCCCATTTTTAGTTTAAAGGGTATGAATGGGTTTCATCTTTCCATTGCCTTTGTATTGAAATGGATCGCAGGTGATGTGCCAATGTACGAGTTTCGTGATTTTTGGGGTGATTATGTAAATTCACAAGTAGATTTTCTTCACAAAACAATTAGGTCATGTTCTCTGAGTCATTTTCACAGTTAGTATTTGAATTAAAAAAAATGGTATAGATGCTTAACGGGGATTAATATTTATAATTTGTAATTTGTAATTTGTAATTTGTTTCATGTGTTTTTAATGATTTTTTTTCTTTCAAAAATTGTGATTTTAACAAAAATTATTTCTCTAATAAGAATTATAACGGAAGACTCGTTCAAACAGAACTCCCCTGGTGTTATAATGTTTTGTTCGAGGTAAATATAGAATGTTTAGAGACTAATTATTCAAACATTTGTTTATTAAATTTGAAGAATAATTTTTTTCTTTATAAATCCATCCAAGTTTCTAATATACTCTTCAATATAGAGCATATATATATTTAAGAAAACTTCAAATTCATTCTCTATTTTGCACACCCATGAGTAAATGTTTTCCAAATGTTCATAATGGTTTTAATTTAATATTGAGCATAAGCAAAAAGAAAAGAAAAAGAAATAAGGCTACCTTTTGTATTTTACTTTTAAGATTCAGTTTACTAATTTCCGGCTAAATGATGTTGAGAAAAAAAATTCTAGGGTTTAAGTAATTGCAATGGATGCATTGGATGGGTGTCAAGAGTAACAAAAATATTATTTAACTACATTAAAATGTTCTTAACAGTAAAATATATTGGGAATATTTTAGTAATATAAAATTTATATTAAACTAAGAGTGTTCAAAGTATGTTTTAGGTGAAAATAACCTCGCTTTTATAAAGTATGATTTACATCTCATTAGAGATTTAGTTAATAAGGATGGCAAAATTTTCAACTCCGTCAATGTCAATTGAGATAATTTTTGTAAAAATAAAATGAAATAAGAGAAAAAAAATTATTCTCAAATTTTTTTTATGAAGGATTAGTTTAGGGTTCTTTATCCAATTTTATTTATTGAATAATTTTAAAAATAAAATTATTTCATAATATATGTAAAAGGAAAATATTTAGATGAATATAAAAATAGTACTAGACATTAAATATTTAATGAAAAATCTTTAAATAATTTTTAATCATTCAAAATCATAGAAACTATTTTTTTTTATCTAATATGTTAGTAATGTTTTCTTTTTTTATTTTTTAATTATATCATAATTAATGCATTGATTTATAACAATATTATATTAAGATTATGACAATTTTGATTTATTTTTTTATATTGTTAAAATTTGTGTATATAAATTAATGTATAATATAAATAAATAGTAAACAAAAAATGAGGCAAGTAGGAAGAACTTATTTATATATGAGATTCCTTATTCCTATCTTTTCAAATTTCGAGTATAAGGGTCTGTCTCATTGTTATTATTAAATTATTATCACAACGCATGGATAGATATGTAAACTTTTTTATGTTTCCATAATAAATTTGATGAATTGAAGTAAGGCTAAGTATAATTCATTAAGAATTATACACAACCTAATTTACTATTTTTTTTTATGTTTATAGAGATTTTTTTTTTTTGTGAAATCTTTCTTTATTTAATCTTAAAACACCCCTCTTTATTCATAGAGTTGAAGTGTCTCCCTAAAGAGGCATCATGCCTCTTGATAAAAGGCATGCCTTTTCTAATCATAACATGTTCAGATCATCTTCTAGAATCATATAATTGTCAAAAGTGAATGACTCTTCATCGGAATTGTTATTGTCTGAATACTCATAAGTCCAAGGAGGGTTATTTGATAAATGGATTCAGGTTGACTCGTCATGGGCGACCTAACCCAAATTTTAACATGTCTCACTCACATATGACGGGTCTGACCCCCATTGCAAGATTCTCTGGAATTAAGATACTAATATTATTTTTATACCAATAAATGGGTCGTACAACTTAGTGAGTGAACCTGCATTTCGAGAGTTTTATTATACATCTATTAGGAATAACATAGTAGCTTCAACCCTTAAAATAACATTATTAAATGTTAATCAATAATACTCGCAATGTCCTTAACTTGTCCTTTTAAGACATAATTACATCTTCAATCCCTAAAAAATTTATATCAAATTATATCATCTTACTATGTATCCATAATCAAGTCAAACTACTTTTAGGCGATATGATTGGTCGGCCAATGGACACATCAGACAAAAGTCTTCCTTTTTCACTTAAAATTTATAATTCATGCTTAGTTGCTTTTTCGGATATGCTCCATAAACTGAATCATCCGTAGCTATAGGTTACATTCCAAGATAGTAAACGCCAAGCATAAACTATAAATAGCAGGAAAAGTTCTAATGGTATTATCATGAGAATAAATTGTATCCTCGAGATCTTATACATTGGAGAAACAGGGATCCATTCCCTATTATCTCTTGGTTGAACTTAGCACACATGGTATGAATCATGTACTATAGTGTTTATTATTTCGTTGATGTCATTAAAACACTGTACAGATCTTAGTTCTGGCACTACCAAGTGCCTAACTTGAGCTTTCAAAGTTCTCGTATTCCGCAAGTTATAGCTGAGAACTCACATCTGGCTTTAATAGGTCATTTGGACGTGGGTAATTCAAAACAATTGTATACTTATGTACAACCTCATCTCATTTCATCTGAGGCGACAAACCTAACATTATGTTTCATCTCTACTCGTTATCTCAGCGCTAAAGGCAATTACTCGTATGGGAGAGCCAATTTGTGACCTGAGTGACAAATTTAGTTGAGTTTTAAACAGTGATATATGATGTGTATATCTTATGAACATTGTGATAACAAATATGATAATACATAACATTTATTTGCATTCATTCAAATTGAACAATATACAAGCTCAACTATTTTTCAGAATAAACAAACTAAACTCTACGTAATCCAAGGGAATTCACACGTTCAAGAAAAACATCTCTTAAAATTAGCTTAGTAAGGGAATCAGCTACCATGTAATGCGTAGATATGTATTGTATTGACACGTCACGCTTAGTAATGATGTCTATAATGTAGTTGTATTTAGTATCTATGTGTTTGGTTTTTCTATGGTATTTGGGATCTTTTATAAAGGCAATGACTGCCTGATTATTACAATAAGCTGTAATGGCTTCGTTACAATCATTTTAGAATCCCAAATTTTTAAGAAATCTCCTCAACCAAATAGCTTCTTTCATAATAGCCGAACAAGATATAAATTTAGATTCCATTGTTGACAATGTTATGCAAGTCTACTTCTTACTATTCCATGGAATAGTCCATTTATTGAGTAAGAAAGCATAACCTGATGTGGATTTTCTTTGATCAAAGTCACCTCCCCAATCAGCATCTGAGTAACTAGTAAGATGTAAGTCCGATCCTTGATAACTTAAACAATAATCTATAGTTTCTTTAAGATATCTTAGAATCCTTTTCACAACTTTCTAATGCTCTTGTCTAGGATTCAACTAATATTGACTAACAAGTCCGACAGCAAAATATATGTTTAGGCGAGTACATATTATAGTATACATAAGACTTCCAACAGCATTAAAATATGGTACAGTAGATATTTCCTTTTGTTCTTGTGGATTCTTAGGGTGCATATTAAAACTGAAAGCCTCCCATTTGGAAACAAGAGTATTCACAGGCTTATAATTATTTATATGGAAGCGTTTTAGAATCTGTTGGATGTAATTCTCTTGTAAAAGAGCCAAACTTTTCTTTGAACAATCTCTTTCATTTTTTACTCCCAATATGTAGTCAGCCTCACCTATATCTTTCATATCACAATTTATGGATAACCATCGTTTGATGGACATTACAAACTCTATTTCACTTTCTACTATTAAAATGTCATCAACATAAAGAGATAGAATTGCAAACTTGTCTCCAGACTTTTTAATATAAACACAATGATCTTTTTCAATCATTTTAAAATCATAAGTTAGAATAGCCTTATGAAATCTAAGGTACCATTGTTTGGATGACTATTTTAGGGCATAAATTGATCTCTAGAGCTTGCATACTTTGTGCTCTAGGCCTTTAACAACAAAACCTACAAGTTATTCCATTTAGATTTCTTCATCTAGCTCTCCATTAAGAAAAGCTATTTTTACATCTATTTGATGTAATTTTAAATCTAAATGTGCAATTATACCTAGGATTAGGCGAATTGAGGTAAACCTGATAATAGGAGAAAACGTTTCCTCATAGTCTATACTTTCTTGTTGGGTATATCCTTTTACCACTAGCTGGTTTGTATCTATTAATTGAGCCATCGGCCTTATGTTTTATTTTGAGAATCCATTTATTCTCAACGGCTTTACGTCATGATGGAAAATCAACCAAACTCCAAACTTGGTTTACTCTCATTGATTTTGTTTCCTCTTTTAAAGCATTCCTCCACTTTTCCTTGGCAGGACACTTGAGAGCATCTTTAATTGTTTTGGGCTCTTTATCATCATCTGGAGTGACAATATAAGCCTCATTTTCAATTGAGAAACGTCTTTTAGGAGTTTTTGAACGTTCACTCCTTTGCAATAAGGAGTTATTACTTTCACCAATCAAAATTGGCTCAGAACTAATATTATCTCTCTCACTCAATTAAGATGGTGAAAACAATTCTTGTGTGTTCCTATTATTGATAATAGGTTCTAACCAATTATTGACTCTTACTAACCTCTTCATTATCTACCATCTCAAATAGATGATTATCCTTATCAACATTTTCTTTTGAAGGAAAGTGGTCTTCAATAAAAGTGACATCTAAAGACTCAATTTTTGTTAGCCTTCCATCCAAATCTCCACCTATAAATATATAACCTTTTGAATTTTTAGAGTATCCAATAAAGATACATTTCTTCCCTCTTAGTCCTAATTTACTATATTTGTGGGAAGAATCCAGAATGTATGTTGTACAAATTTTGAAGGTGCACGATTAAGTATAAAGGCTGCAGTTAGCAAAACATCTCCCCAATAATGAATTAGAAGGTTAGCTTGAGCCATCATTAACCTAACCATCTCAAGCAAGGTTCTATTTCTATATTCTGCAACACCATTTTGTTAGGGCATTCTAGGAATTGTCAATTACCTCATAATACCTTTTTGTTCACACAATTCCTTAAATTATTCGGATAGATACTCTCTCCCTTGATCCCTCAATAAAGCTTTTACTTGCCTATTTAATTGATTCTCAACCTCATTTAAATATTTTATAAAGCAATCTAATGCTTCAGATTTATGGGAGCCCAATGCCTTGCTCTAACATTCATTAGTCCACAGATGTCAGAATGGATTAGTTGTAAAGGAAATTCAGCTCTAGTACCTTTACCAAATTATTTTCTAGTAGTTTTCCCTTGTAAACAAAATTCACATATAGGTAATTCAAAATTCTTATTTGGTCCTAATAGACCATAATGAGTAAGTCTATTCATTCAATCTTGCCTAATATGCCATAATCTAGCATGCCATGAACAAGCATTCATATTATTATTACTAGATTATATGAATAAGGAAAAATATACATTATGATTATCATAATATTCTGTGTTCAACACAATAAAACCATCCATAGTGCCACAACCATAATAAGTACTGTTATGTGAAATCTTAACACAGTCATCTTAAAAATACTGTTATGTAATATTCTGTGTACAAACTATATCCTTATTTTAATAGGGCTACCACAGAGACCAGATTTCGTTGAATATTAAGAGCATAGAGGACATCATGTAGATATAAGGTTCGGCCTTCCTGCAATTCCAATTTACATGTGCCAATTCCTTTAACTTTAATTCTCAAATTATTTCCCACATAAATTCACTTGGGATTCGATGAAATTTCATAAATGTATTTCTGTCTCTAGCTACGTAGTTCGTAGCCCTTGAGTCTACAGCCCATATAGGACGCGATTTAGTGAGTAATACCGTACTAGAAACAAAAATTTTAGAAATAAAGCATTCATTATAAGAATTAAGACAAGGTATACCTTCTCAGGCTCAGTGCATGCACGAGCATAGTGACCGATGTTGCCATAATTATAACAAGTCACTTTGGTCTTGTTTTTCTTGCAATCGCACTTACCTCGGTGCTTGTGTTACTTGTTTCCTTGCTTTCATCCCTGACTGGTCTCAACAGCCTTGCCTTTGGCTTTCTATTTATCAAAATGCCTTTTGCGCTTGAAACTAGATGCTTTGTTGGAATTGGACTCTACCATATAAGCTTGAGCATTTGGATTTACAGCCTCAAGACGCTCATCCTCCAATTCCAAATGGCTTACAATATTATCATAGGTCTTAATGCTGTTGTTGTGAGTCATATTAACTTTCATATATTCCCAACTAGCAGTAGAGACTGAATAACAACTTGAATTTGTTGTTTGTTGTGTGATTTCTATAACACAAACTAACGCAAGTGCACGTATCGCAACAAGTAATAAAGTGATGTGTACAGTATCGTTCCCACGAGGATTGTGTCCTAAATTAATGCTAAGTACTACGATGTTGGCAACCTAACTTTATTTAGGCTAATCTAAATGGCAGGGTGAGTTATTGAATTAAAAGCAACTAAAATCTAATTAGCTAGATAAATAAAGGAAAAGAGATATCTATGGCAATGGGGCTCTAGAGACTTGATTTCTCTATATTGTTCCTAAGGTCTTTGTCATTAGTAATCAACAACCAATTTATGCATTCATTAATCCAGGGTGTATGATTAATCTCATTCCATCTTTCGAGTGCGAATGAGATACTATGCATATATATTCAAGTTGATATGTCTATCTAACTTGTTTACATAGACATGCATTACGCAACCCATAAATGACTACCCCAAGGATTAATTTCATTATCACTGTCACTTCATCAAATGAAATTCTAGACATAATGACACACCCTGAAGAGTTTGGCCTGTCACGCTTATCAAACACTTTAAAATGGAGAGCACCACATGTAACCCTAGGCATAATAGCACACCCCAAAGAGTTTGCGCCTGTCACGCATTTAATCAAACACTTGGAATGCACCTCATACAAATCCTAAGGAAGATCATGATGATTACCTAAGTTCATTAGTCTCTCAACTTAACAAACTCAAAGCTATGCTTTTTAAGATCGACATATGGATTAAACTTTGTCAAGCACATAACCCAAATGTTTAATTCATCCAATCCATTTTTCAATGCAATTAGAAGCATGAAGCGCATAAAAAGCATAAACGAATAACACAAGATAACTATTAATCACATAACAACTTCAACACATAAAGTTCAATAAAGTTCCATTAAGGCCTAGAACCTACAATCTACAACAAAATGATAATCTTGCGATATGGCGAATTCTATACAAATGGGATCCTAAACATTGATTTCATTCTATTCTTCCTATGTTCTTCTTCTTTAGCAAATTTGTTCAATTCATTAATCAAGGGCTTAAGACTAATCTCATTCCATCTTTCGAGTTCGAATGAGATACTATGCATACATAGTCAAGTTGATATGTCTATCTAACCTGTTATATATACACGCATTAAGCTACCCTTAAATGACTACCCCAAGGATTAATTTCATTATCACTGTCACTTCATCAAATGAAATTCTAGACATAATGATACACCCTAAAGAGTTTGGCCTGTCACGCTTATCAAACACTTTAAAACGGAGAGCACCACATATAACCCTAGGCATAATAGCACACCCCAAAGAGTTTGCGCCTGTCACGCATTTAATCAAACACTTGGAGTGCACCTCATGCAAATCCTAAGGAAGATCATGAAGATTACCTAGGTGTTATTGGCCTTTCAACTCAATAGCAACCTAAAGCTATGTTTCTCCCAAATCCTATAAATGGATCAATCTTTTTCAAGCATAAATCCATACATTCACAACAACCAATTCATTTATCAATCAATTGGAAGCATTAAGCATAAAGAAACATAAATGAATTACACGAATTTATACTAAATCATCCAAACATAATATTAATAAAACTACATCAATCCTTAGAATCAAGTTTAATCACATGAAAATCCAACCATAACTATAATTATCCAACCATCCATAGATACATCTCATTAAAACTAATATTCATAATTGAAATGACAACAAAGGATAAAAACAAAGAAAAGGAAAGGGAAAACCGAATTTGGGATGTCTCCAAGGTTTCAATTCTTCAATTGTCTTCAATGATGCACATGAAACCTTGGAGACATCATTTCTTCTCCTTCAATTCGAGCTCAAGCCTTCTCCTCCTTTCAATTTCGTGCCTCTACTCCCCTCTTTTTCTCTTTGGCTAAACAATGGGTGTTTATATAGGTAGGGTTGCAAAAAGAGGACAAAAATGCCCTTAAGGAGTGCCCAGAATTCAGCACCGCGGCGCTGGATTTCAGCGCCCCGGCGCTCACTTTCTGCAATTGGCGCCGCGGCGCTGAAATCCAGTGCCACGGCGCTGCACTGTAGCAAACAGTGGGACTGTAGCAATAGTGCCACTGTAGCAAACAGTGCCTCCATTCGTATTTTTATCTCTAATGCTCCATTTTGCGTCCGTTTTCCAGTATTTTTGCTTCGATAATGCCTCAACCTATAAAACAACATTAATATGCATAAATAGCCCAATTATTGAGATAAATTGAACAAATATCAAGTTAGGAAGATAAAATAGTTTATACAATTACGCCTTATCATTGTTCATCAGTGAGGTTATGCCCTATAAATTTTAATTTTATGATCATGTTTGATATGTCCTTTAAGTGTTGTTTCATCATCTTATTAGGGAGCATCTTGTAAGTGTCAAGCTTAATGGTCAACTTTTAAGTTTGGTGATTGACGTCCCTCCAAAGTTCTCTCGTAAAGCGACCCATATAGCATGAGCAGTCAGATACTGCTGATACTAATAGACTAGATCATCATTCATGAAACTGATAAGAATTCCTTTTGCGGTGGAATCCTTCTTTTTCTAGGCATTATATGTAGCTATGTTGCGCATAAATTGTGCGTTGTTAGCATTTTTCTCATCAGCTTTGGGCTCATCTATCGTATTATTAATAGCCTCCAAAACCTCTTGCTCATAAAGGATATAGTGAATTTTCAAATACCATATGTTATAGTTATCACCATTCAGTTTTTCACCCTTATTTAATTCAGCTATGATGTTCTTTGAAGCCATTAGTCATAACTACAAAGGGCAATATATGAATGCAAGATTAATTCATTATGTTGATATACACATCACAAGTTGCAATTTCAAACAAGTTAACAAAAAACTATTCATAGGAATTAAGTGAGAAAGTTCACTACGTCCTCAATCATCAACTTAATTCAAATGTTAAATTTCTTTAAACTTAATTTAAATTGCGACTTATAAGTTTTAAATGAGAATTCACTTTAGAAATCTATCAATCTTAGCTCACATTATGAACTTAACATTATAACTATTGTAACACATTAACAAATATTTACATATAATAAAACAATTACATTACAATATAAATGAAGAAAAATAAAATACTTAATATTCATTAGTTTACATTTTCTTCATTTTCTCTATACATGTATTTAATTTTCCTTGGAATAGATTCTTCTAACTTATACTTATCCATAATATTTAGTACCATTTTAGTAATCCAAAGAAATTTAAAGACTGTAAATCTAGGAGTTCTAAGACTATGGTTACAGCTTAGAATCGAGGTCATTTTCAAGTTTTTCCAAGTATTTTCTTTTAGATACAAGTAGATTAATGTCTCATAATCATTAGTCTTTACTTCTAATAATTCTCTAGGATTATTTGGGGCTGAATTAGAACTCATACTATCCTTCTCTACCTAGATGCTTTCTAGGCTTTCTTTTAGATTTCTAGGTAACGTATTATATAAACCTCGAAATTTTTTATAGTCATCTAGCATATCTCCTTTATGTGTTATTTCTTGAAACGTGTCATTAACATTCTTAACATGCTCAATAAGCATATGCTCAAGTTTCATCCTATATCCTGCGAGATTCTCTTTTAATTTTCTAAGCCATTGTATGCCTTCTCTGGTTCTTACAATACAAGAAGTACGTAAACGTATAAGAGTTTTGCCAGAAATTCTCCTATTCCTTCTCAACTTTCTATAAACATATAGTTTCCGCATTCTTCTTAAGCTAGACATATTTCCTTGATAAAAATAATAAGCAAAAGAACCACAGGTTATTAAGCTGTAATTTCAAGCATAGATATACAATTAAAATAATAATTGAGTATACAGTTAAAAAGAAATATCATCTGCCTCTCACTAAACCTCAACTCTATTCAAAATAATTTCTTAAAAGAGTATAAAATTTTCCAAAATTTATTTTTATGTAAAATAATTTAAATTAATTTTTTTTAATTCTTTAAATAATTATCAATTCTTGATAAATTATTTATATTCTGGAAAGTTAATTTTAATTTACTAAAAAATAGAAAATAAAAGTAAGGTTCCAGTGGTGGTAGCGGTGTCAAAAACTGTTGCTTGGAGACGTCTCACTCACCCCTACCTGCCGCCTATGTGCATGTAGGAAGGGGGAAGGGGGGCACTGCTCTGGATTATAGCCACTATAATGGCGTATAAAACGTGCTGTGGGTGGCGCATGTAAAGCACGCGCCACCAATTTTATGTATTGTTTGTCTCTATATTTTGTCTACCCCCATTTTTACATGTCTTGAGTTTTATGGTACAATTTGTTTTCATATCAAAGATTTCTAGGGTCATGTTTGGACAACAACCGAAGGTTAAGAGAGTGTATTTCATACATCATCTTCAACATTTGAACACTTATACTCAAAATTTTTATAATTCGAATTTTAGGTTGCCTATTTTGTGAATTCATAATTTTTTGTACGTTTGTTCAAATTTTATGTTCCATATACCGATTTAAAGCTTGCAATACTGCATGTATGTATAAATTGTATTTCATAATTCGCAATATATAAAACAAAATTGTATTTCAAAGTCATTGTCCTAATTATGTTCTTAAACAAAAAAAAAATGCATTTTCTTAATTCAAATTCAATGAAAATCGTGAGCAACATCTTAAAGGCTTTGATACTAATGTTTAACAAAGCGGAATTAAATAAAGCATGGATAGATATACGTATTTTTTGATGTTTTCACAATGAATCTGATGAATTAAAGTAAGGCCCAATTTACTAATATTTTTTTATATTTATAGATAATATTTTTTCTATAAATTTCTCTCTATTTATTCCTAAAACACCTCTCTCTATTTATAGAGCTAAGGTGTCTCTCTAAAAAAATATTATGCCTCTTAATAAAATGCATGCCCTATCTAATAATAACATGTTTATTAATAAGGGTATTTAAGAAATAGATTTGGGTCGATTCATCATGAGTGACTTAACTCAAATTCTAATACATCACTTTGAATTTTCTTTTCCTGCAAGAAACTTCACATGAGTTATGATTTAATTTGCAAAATTCATAGTGATCAAGTTCTTAATGAATTTAAACATTCAAAAAAAGTTTTAAAACTGTAATATATATCATGTCAACAATATCTTTTTTTTTTTTTCATATTTGGCATAGTTTTCGTGATAATCTGGCCTTTAGTTCAATTTCTTGAATCACTTAATTTATATATTAATAATATTAGTGTTCTTAAATAATACTTTTTTATATATTAATTTTGTTCTATTTAGGTTATGCTTCTTGTATAAGTAATAATATTTGTATAAGACATATTTCTTGTATAAAGTAAATTTGTACATTTTATTGTTTACTAATAATATTAAACCTATATAAAAGATTACATCTTATACATATTTTTTTCTAAAAGTAAAATACATGATTTCTCTAAATTCTCTTACCTTATGTTAGAGCTAATTCGAAGAAAAGTTTTCACTGTTCAAACAGTCCCCATCTTTAGCCATCGTTTTCACCCATGTCTCTGGCATTTCACCTGAGGCACATGCATCACCATCTTTTTGCTCAATCACCAACACAGAACCACCGGTTGAGTTAGAAAATGTTGGCGGCCTCTTTGCTACCCTCCAGAGTCGTTGATCAACGAAACAACGACCACTCGAATTGCCTCCTCCACCACGCTGCTGCTATTTTTCAGCTATTGGAAGATTTTATTGTTATGACATTCATAACGCAGCGGAAAAAAAAATAAAAAATTCTTTAATTTTTGTTTTCATTAGATAAAAACAATTTTTATTTAAGGATCTTATGAATAGATAAATTTGATGTTAAAGTAAATAAAATTTAACAAGAACAAAACTTGAATCCACGCAGAGTTTTCTTCTACCAAAGGATTCCAAACCAAGCTTCTTATTCTACAGTGAGAGGAAGAGTGGGCTTCTTTTTTTTTTTCTTCTCTTAAAAAAATACTTATCCTACGTTTTTTTTTTACGTATGTGTGTTGTGTTTTATTTAGACTAGTCTTCTTATTTTAAAATAATAATTTAATTAATAATATTTACTAATTAAATTATTATCTCTTAAAAGGAGACCTAATTCATGTAAACCACATAGAGTCATAGTCTTTGTGATTAACGTATAATACTCAACATTTGAGCATTATTAGTCTTTTAATAAAAAAATACTAAAATTAAAATTAAAATCTTTTTGATAATTTTAAAAATTATCCTTAAGATATTATTTATTTAATTTCTTAAATTAAATATTTAATTATATTTGGATAAGATCGTATCTATATTAATTAATTCTTAATTAATTAATTTTATCAAAATATAAACTATACGTATTTGAAAACTATTTTTTTTTACACAAACAATTTGTGTAATAACACAATCCTTTTTATTTGTTCATTGTAATAACGAAAGAGATGGTATTGGGAACCTATGGACCTATAATTTCAAGCTCCAATAAATTTTGAATAGTTAATTAAACTCTTTAATTAATTAATTTAATTTATTAATTTCAGTGTTATTCCACTAAAAACCTGGAATTGTACTATTGAAATTATAGATATAATTTACTCAGAAAACTTATAGCAGTCCATTGATTTAATCACTACATGCAATTTAACCCTCCATAGATGGTTCATAATTAGAGCTAGGTTAATTACCGTTTTACCCCTCTAATTATTTCTTTATCATTAAGTACCATTAATTCACTAGTGAATAGTTAATTTGTAACATTATTACAAATTGAGCGCTCTAACCATTCAGTTCTAGAATTAACCCTTAAGAGAACATTCTTTCTAACTTCCATTAAGAATGAATGGATTCCATATCTGTAAATCATATCCCAACTGTTTATCTCACAATGCCACCAAAATACAAGTTTTTAGTCTGTTCTTTAAACAAACCGTAACGAGTATTTCAAATGACATAATGACACAAACAGGAGTTTATGATCACTCAGGATTAAGGTTAATCAGCATATGATCATCGGTTGACGTTATTTGAATTCTTAATTAACAACGGTATTTTATATAAGAATTCAAACTATGTCTGGTCCAGTCCTATATAATCATATTATATATTGTGCCTCCACCATAATGTCACTACATTAGTGATCCGGATAAGATCACTACATTTTAAATGTTTGTGGACCGTACTAGTAATATTTAATTAAAAATCCCAAACTTCAATTAATTTATTACGGACTTTTTCGGTTTATTATCTATAACTTTAATCCTATTGTATATAACAATTATATACTAAAGTTATGATTACATAAATAAACAAGGGATTTTTTAAAATTATGAACATTCATCAAGTATAAAATTACAACTTTATTAATTTCGTAAAAATAATACAAGTACATATTTTTAGGGTATTATCCCTAATAATCTCCCACTTGCCCTAAAGTAGGTGAGACATGTCTCTTAAACCCATGCCCTCCATATGGCTCTTAAACAACCTAGTCGATAATGTCTTGGTGAACGGGTTTGCAAGATTATTTTCAGACGCTATCTTTATGACTGTCACATCACCTCTATGCACTATTTCCCTGATCAAGTGATATTTTCTCTCTATATGCTTTGCTTTCTTGTGGCTCCTAGGTTCTTTTGAATTTGCCACTGCCCTACTATTGTCACAGTAAAGGGCCAATGGTTTAACCATATCTGGAACAACTTTCAAATCAGTGAAGAACTTTCTAAGCCATACTGCTTCTTTAGTTGCTTCGCAAGCTGCTATGTATTCAGCCTTTATGGTTGAATCAGCAGTACTGGATTATTTTATACTTCTCCATACTATATCTCTGCCACCAAGAGTAAACACTGACCCAGACGTCGACTTTCGACTATCTTTATCTGATTGAAAATTAGAATCAATATAATCAGTGAGGTTCAGGTCTCCACCTGAATACACAAGCATATAGTTTCTCGTTCTCCGAAGATACTTGAGAATATGCTTTATCCCAATCCAGTGAGCCGATCCAGGGTTGGATTGATAACGATTGACTATTCCCACTACATAGCAAATGTCAGGCCTCGTACACAACATAGCGTATATGAGGCTGTCAACTGTCGAGGCATAGGAAACCCGTCTTATATCTTCTTCCTCCTGAGGTGTCTTAGGACACTGCTATTTAGAAAGAACAATTCCATGTCGAGTCGGTAATTGACCCTTTTTAGAATTTTGCATCGAAAATCACATAAGCACTTTATTAATATACGATGCTTGAGACAGTACTAATAGTCTATTTTTACGATCTCGAATAATTTGGATCCTAAGGACATAACTTACCTCTCCCAAATCTTTCATTTGAAAGTTCTCGGCTAGCCACTTCTTTATGTTGGATAATGTTTTCGCATCATTCCCAATGAGTAAAATGTCATCTATATAAAGTACTAGGAAAACCACATTTTTGTTCTTGATGTACTTGTATACACAAGGTTTATCAACATTTTGCTCGAAACCATAAGATTTAATTGTCTCATCAAATCTTAAGTTCCAAGACCTTGAAGCTTGCTTAAGTCCATAAATGGACTTGAGCAATTTACAGACTTTCTGCTCCTGGCCTTCTGGCACGAACCCCTCTAGTTGCACCATGTATATGCTCTCTTCAAGATAGCCATTCAAAAAGGCTATCTTGACATCCATTTGCCATATCTCATAATTGAGACATGCAGCAATAGACAAGAGAATACGAAGAGATTTGAGCATGGCTATTGGCAAGAAAGTCTTCTCATAGTCGACTCCCTCTTTTTGGGTATAACCTTTTGCCACTAGTCTTGCTTTGAAAGTCTCTACTTTTCCATCCACGCCTCTTTTCTTCTCGAAGATCCATTTACATCCAATGGGCCTAACATCTTCAGGTGGATCTATAAGTTCCTAGACTGAATTGGAGTACATAGACTCTATTTCTTGGTTCATGGCTTCTTGCCATTTTTCTTTATTAGAATATTCCATTACATGTCTATATGTCAATGGATCATCTTAGCTTGTATCGGACACAACTACTTATGCCTCTCCCTTCTCTCTGTAACGAGAAGGTAGTCTCACTATCCTCCCATTACGTCGAGGTTCTAAGGTGTTTTGATCTAAATTGATGGTTATCTGACTTTGTCATTCACTAACTGTCGGTAGTAAAGGTCTGATCTGATCAGAAAGCATTTCCTCAAGTACAATTTTACTGCGAGGTTTGTAGTTTAATATATAATCATTTTCAAGAAAAGTGGTGTTTGTCTATATAATCACTTTCTTTTCTTAAGGACTATAAAACAAACCTCCTCTTGTGCCTTTAGGGTAGCCTACAAACAGATAAACTTCTATTTTCCATTCTATCTTTCCAGTCTTTCCTTTCAGCACATGTGCCGGACACTCCCATATATGGAAATGGCGTAAACTAGGTTTATTACCATTCTACATCTCTAAGGGTGTACTTTGGATATATTTGAAAGGTACTACATTTAAAATATAGACTGCGGTCTGTAGTTCATAACCCCAAATGAGGGCGGTAGTGAAGAGTAACTCATCATAGACCTAACCATATCTAGCAAAGTTCTATTTCTCATTTCTGCAACACCATATTGCTGTGGTGTTCCAGGTGCTGTGAGTTGGGATAAAATCCCATGCTTCAATAGATGATCCTTGAACTCTGTATCAAGGTACTCATCACCTCGATCGGATCTAAGGGTCTTAAATGTTTTATCTAATTGCTTTTCAACTTCTGCTAAGAATTCTTTGAACTTTATAAAAGTCTCAGATTTTCTTTACATTAGGTAAACATAGCCGTATCTTGAATAGTTGTTAATAAATAAGACGAAGTATTCATAACTGCCTCTTGCTTGTACATTTAATGGACTACAAACGTCAGTATGTACAAGCTGAAGTGGTTCATTGGCTCTTTCACCCGTAGCTGAAAAGGGTCTTTTAGTCATTTTATCCTCTAGACAAGACTCACATACAGGAAGAGTGCCAACGTTTAGCTCTCTTAAAGGACCATCCTTTACTAACTTGTTAATCCTATCCAGATTAATATGATCTAACCTAAGATGCCAATAATACGTGTCATCATTAGGAGAAACCTTTTACCTTTTATAGGAAATTCTACTATAAATAGTTCAGAATTATGCAGTGAGGGCTCATCGGGCCTTAAAACATAAAGTCCATTTTCTAATTTCGCATGACAAATATCTAAACCATTTTTATCAATAATAATCTCATTATTATAAAAATAAATATTAAACAATTGTTCATGCAACTTAGAAACAGAAATCAAATTCCTTCTGAATCCAGGAATAAAATAAACATTATTTAAAATTAAAAAATTGTTCCCAAAATTCAATCAAGCCACTCCCACTGCTAAAGTTGAAACAACTGCCTCATTGCCAACCCACATGGTAAAGTCCCTATCAGCGAGCTCTTTAGAAGTGCTAAGCATCTGCAAGGAAGAACAAACATGATTAGTGGCTCTTGAATCAATTATCCAAAGAGAAAGTTCATTCTTCACTAAACAGGCTTCTAAAACCAATAAATCGTATTTACCTTTGTTTTTTTCCTTCAGCTCGGAGAAATACTTTTTACAATTCCTCTTCCAATGCCCCTCGACTCTGCAATGAAAACATTTTCCTTTCTTTACTTTGGAGTCCTTCTTTTTACTCTTACTGCGGTTAAAGGCTTTCTTGGTCTTTCCTCTATAACCTGAACCACCACCAATGTTCTTCCTCTTTTTATTTTGCTTAGAGAAAGACTGCTTAGCTTCAGCAACATTTGCCTCAGACTCTTTAGGCTTATCTGATATAGCCTCAAAAGTTTGGAGTTCATTAAGTAGCTGAGTCATACTATATGAGAGCTTGTTCATAATATAATTTGTTTTGAACCGTGAAAATATTAGAGTAAGAGACTTCAGAATGATGCTGACTTGAGTCTTATCATCTATGGTGGCTCCATGAATCTCTGCCTAATGCATTAAATTGATCATGTTCAAAATATGTTCACGCACCGAAACTCCTTTCTTCATTTTAGCATTCATGTAGCTACGAGTAGCTTCATGGCGGCTTTGTTCCGACTGCTGGCCAAACATCGCTTGAAGAGAATCCCATAATACATGTGCAGTCTCCAAGTGCTCGTGCTTTATTCTAAGCAGGTCCCTCATGCTGGCAAGCATATAGCAGCGGGCCTTATTATTGGCCTGTATCCACTTCTCATATTGCTCTCGTACATTACGATGAGCATTGACTGCAGATTCTGGAGGACACTCCTCCATAAAGACGAACTTTTGGTCTTCACAGATCTGCACAATATTCATATTGCTTTTCCATTTTATAAAGTTATCACCGGTCAATTTTTCATTTGCTAAGAGGGCTATAATTGGGTTTTTTCCAGATATGATGCTGAAATAAATAATGTAATTTTAAGAATACTTAAATAAATATCATATTGATTTTCAGAATAGTAAACATGATGCATGAGTGCATTTATTTAAACATATAAATTTATACTAATCCACAATAATTCAATTTAATAATTAATGTGCTGCCGTAGGGTAGGTCACATTAAATTTAAATTAAAATAGAGACTATCTCAAATTAATAGGAAAATTTTAAAATATCTCATATTTTCATTTACTTATTAACTATCGTTTATTTCTGTCATAACATGATTAACCTCTTAATTATATCTTCGTGAGTGTAACCTATTATTTCAGATTAAGATGACTTAACTCAAAAAATGCCGTTGTAGGGACGGTCAATTTGAAATACATCACTTAATTCTATCTCTAGGAAGTCAACCTTGTTATTGAAATAGGCGGACACCCTTCGTAGGGAGGACGAATCCAAGCATCGCAAGGCGCCGCCTATATCTCACGATGTTGTACTGATAATGGAGACCGGTGGGTTCATTGTCATGTACCCTCTCCCACTCACTATTTTTAACTATGTGTTTTTATAATTTATAAAACATCTTTATGTTTTATAACTTCAGCAAATTATTATATCTCATATAACAAATTACTAAGTATAGTTAATTAATCATAATAAAATTCAATCTTATTGGTCCTAGGTTCATTAGTCTAACTATTCTTATTAAATAGGCATAACAATTTAGGTGAACCTAGTTTTTCAATTATTGGATTAATTATTTATTTTTATAAATAATAAAATCAATAATTTTATTAATAATTTTCTAAGTAACCCTAAATCAAACTATTTAATTTAGGTTACATAGAATAATGTGAAATTATCAATTTAACTATAAAATCTAATTTCACATTATTTGATTAATTATACAAGTTTTAAACATGCTAATCAATCTACTAATTTAATCTTATAATTATAATATGCTATAATAAAATAAAACTATTTAAATATTAATTATAGCATGTATGCATGTCATATTACAATAATATGAGTGGATATAAATGCATGATATGTAATTATGTATGATCATGTTATAATTCATCACATAAATAAATAAGATAAATAAATAAATATTTAATATAACTTTGACCGGGTCCCCTAAGATTTTAAATTACAACCCATAAAATAAAAATAAATAAGTTACATAAAAAGTACAGGCACGTAGGCCCAATTACACGTGGTCTTCTTAAGTCCATAACGAGCCCAATCCACTTTTTTTGTAATTTTATACATTTGGGCTTAAAAACTTTTCTTATACTTATAGTATATTTTATAAGATAGTCTAATCATTAGGCACATTTTTTTTTTAAAAAAAATACATAACCCAAACAATTTAAACTTTAAAAATTAAAAAATATATATTTATATATATTTTTTTCCGGCAAGGGATGCCAATATTTGGCTCCCTTGTCCCAAATTGTGAATGGTGGCAGTAAGCCACCAAATTAGGTGATTTCCATCTTTCACTTTTCTTTTTTTTTTTTAATTAATTTCCATCTTTCACTTTTTTATTTATTTCCGTCTTTCATTGTTTTTTTTTTTCATCTTCTTCTGCTACTTTCTTTCTCAAAACAAATGTATCATTTTCTTCTTCTTCTTCCGGTGTACATTGAAACAACAACAAATATATATATATATATATATATATATATATATATATATATATTACAAAAAATCCTATCCCCCTTTATGAGTTTACACAATTTTAATCTAATCAAATATACAAATAATAAAAATTAATCTTAGAGGACCATATAATTAACGACCAAAGGATCCATACGTAAAACAATCATTCATTACATGAATATTTTAAAAATATAAGTACCCACTCAAACATACATACCCATAAAAATAAATCATAATTTAAATAAAATAAATCATAACACAAAATCATATATTCAAGAAACTATTACTCTAATACCAGTTGTTGGAAGATTTTATTATTATGACATTCATAACGCAGCGGAATAGAAAACAAAAAATTCTTTAATTTTTGTTTTCATTAGATAAAAACACTTTTTATCTAATGATCTTATGAATATATGAATTTGATATTAAAGTAAATAAAATTTAATAAGAACATACCTTGAATTCACACAGAGTTTTCTTCTATCAAAGGATTCCAAACCAAGCCTGTTGTTTTTACAGTGAAAGGAAGAGTGGGCTTTTTTTTTTCTTCTCTAAAAAAAAAATACGTATCCTACATTTGTTTTTACGTATGTGTGTTGTGTTTTATTTAGACTAGTCTTCTTATTTTAAAATAATAATTTAATTAATAACATTTACTAATTAAATTATTATCTGTTAAAAAGAGACCTAATTCATGTAAACCACATAGAGTCCTAATCTTTATGGTTAACGTATAATACTCAACATTTGAGCATTATTAGTTTTTTAATAAAAGCAAAATACTAAAACTGAAATTAAAATCTTTTTGATAATTTTAAAAATTATCCTTAAGATTTTATTTATTTAATTTCTTAAATTAAATATTTAGTTATATTTGGATAAGATCTTATCTATATTAATTAACTCTTAATTAATTAATTTTATCCAAATATAAACTATACGTATTTGAAAACTATTTTTTTGAACACAAACAATTTGTATAAGAACATAATCCTTTTTATTTGTTCACTGTCATAACGAAAGGGGTGGTATTAGGGACCTATGGACCTACAATTTCAAGCTCCAATAAATTTTGAATAATTAATTAAACTCTTTAATTAATTAATTAAATTTATTAATTCCAGTGTTATTCCACTAAAAACCTGGAATTGCACTCTTGAAATTGTAGATATAATTTACTCAGAAAACTTATAGCAGTCCATTGATTTAATCACTACATGCAATTTAACCCTCTATAGATGGTTCATAATTAGAACTAGGTTAATTACTGTTTTACTCCTCTAATTATTTTTTTATCCTTAAGTACTATTAATTCACCAGTGAATAGTTAATTTGTAACATTATTACAAATTGAACGCTCTAATCATTCAATTCTAGAATTAACCCTTAAGAGAACATTCTTTCTAATTTCATTAGGAATGAATGGATTCTATATCTATAAATCATATTCCCAACCGTTTATCTCACAACGCCACCAAAATACAAGTTTTTAGTCTGTTCTTTAAAAAACCCGTAACGAGTATTTCGAATGCCATAATGACACAAACAGGAGTTTATGATCACTCAGGATTAAGATTAATTAGCATATGATTATCGGTTGACGTTATTTAAATTCTTAATTAACAACGGTATTTTACATAAGAATTCAAACTATGTCTAGTCCAGTCCTATATAATCATATTATATACAGTGCCTCCACCATAATATCATTACATTAGTGATCCGGATAAGATCACTACATTTTAAATGTTTGTGGACCGCACTAGTAATATTTAATTAAAGATCACAAACTTTAATTAATTTATTACGGACTTTTTCGGTTTATTATCCATAACTTTAATCCTCTTGTATATAACAATTATATACTAAAGTTATGATTACATAAATAAATAAGGGATTTTCTGATATTTATGTCATAAATGTATGAACATTCATCAAGTATAAAATTGCAACTTTATTAATTTCATAAAAATAATACAAGTACATGCTTTTAAGGCATTATCCCTAACACTAGTAAGTGACTGCTCATCATCACTACCAATCCAGCCCTCAACCGTTGATCTATCAACCTATATCCATAATTCTCTCGATTTGAAGCTGGTTCTTAATCTTAAAAAAAACTCTCAAGTAAGGCTCTTTTGTCAATTTAAAAAATATATGAGATCCATGTGGGATTTTTTAGGGAGTTACTCGAGGTTAAAGATGAACTATCAATGATTGACATGGTTATACCCCTTCAAACTAGAAGCAAAAAGAAAGTTTTTTTAGAAAAAAATTGGTAAAAAGGTTATATTACATAGTGAGTAGATTGACCAAATTCAAGGAAATGTGGAAGAAGTCCTTTGATGATTGCTTGTTCTAAGAGACTAAATCTTCTCAAAAGGTCATAAATAAGTATAAGAAGAAAATGAAATATGTTTATTTTCAAGTTTCAAGGAAGATTAACGAGGAAGGTTATAAGTTCATTGCAAATTGATTTGAAACTACACTATAACTTTTCATCCACCCAACTTTAGTCCAACACAAAGATGAGTTTCTCTGAAGAGAAGAAAAATCTGTAATAAGAAATAGAAAGTCAAAGAGTTTTATTTGAATCGTATTATTATTTCTTTCTTTATTTAGATTTTTTCTTATTAATAACTTTCTTATTCAGGTTTATTTTTGAGATTATTTACCTTGTTTAGTTGGGATTTGATTAGTCTACTTTAAAAAGGCTACCATCTCATTTCATTCTCAAGCTTTTTCCATAAAATATTTCTTTTCTTCTCAATGACATTTTCTGTATAGAACTTGGTTAACAAGTTTATTTAAATATATTTTTTTAACAAATTTGAAATTCTAGTTTAGGCTACCCAAAAAAAGGGTAAATTAGGTCTATATGATTTAAAATATAATTAGAACAATTTATGAAACAATAAAGTAATAAAGTAACTCAAAATAAATGCAAAAAATATAAATAGGGGTTCAAAGAGAGCACATATAGAATTTTTATGTGGGTAGACACTTCACACGGCTTGTGGCATACTCCATGCCAAGTGCGATGAGGTTTCTACTAAGTTACTCTAAAATTAAACCAAGTTCTTACACAACTTTACTTAAATAGTTTCAATAGACTTGTACAATGATGAACCCAAATCACCCACAAGTTGAGTGATTATAAACAATACAAAATATTTTAGAAAAATGAGTTGAAAAACATTAATGAACTCCTAAGAGAGTAGATTAACAAAATCCTGAAATTGTATATAAATTTGTGAGTATTAAGAGCTTTGATGTTTTTTTAAATGATAATAGACAAGTTTTTATATTTTACAAACATCCTGAAATAATAGCTGTTAAACAATGTTTTAAAAAACTCCAAAATCGATCAATCTACTTTGGTAGTTTGCAAATTGATTAACCAATTTGACCATGTCAAAAAATATATTACCATTAATTGGTCAAACTAGCTTTGTGCTTTACAAACTAGTTCAATCAATTTGGCTCAACTTTGATGAGAGACATACTACTTAAAACAAGTTTTCAAGGCACTGGATAAATTATTTAACCACTTTGAACCGATTGGCAAAAATAGTTAATAAACCAACTCGGCAGTTAAACGATATGCTACTTTGATCAAAACCGCCAAATGGTTTTGATTCAAAAAGCAAACACGATGCTGCCTCAAGCCTATTACTAAGACGGTACAACAATTGCAATGATTTTTTAACTTTGGATTTTACAAACTTATCATTTTTAAGAAAAACATTATTTTTTTATGATGAAAATGAGTAAAAAAACATGAACTTTACCAATTAATAATGAGCTCTCAAAACTTTAAAAAATTACATATAATTAATACAAGTTAAAGATAGATGTTTGATGCTTCTTGAATCCACTTAAACAAATAGTCCTTCAAAAACAACTTATGAGAGATTCAAATAATTTAAATCTAATAAGCCCTATTTATTGGTTGTTAGCATCAAAATTGAAGTTTGTATAACCATGTAGGTCAACAAAGTTGTTTTAAGCTTAGAGTACATTTGGCCTCATCTGTACAATGGAAAACTATCTTTATTCATTGTGTAGCTCAATTACTAGGTTCGATAATGTGAATTATCTAATCATCCTTTATCCAATCATCATTACTTCTACTACTCCTATGTAGAGATGGCAGTGTATCAATTTGAGATGAATACTCCTAAATCTGTATCTATATTTACTTCAAAATTAAATACAAAACCCTTCTCAAACTCACTGTGGATATATAATCATTACCAAACTCAATGGAGTTTTTGCGGATTTTAAGGACAAGAAAGTTGTAGGAAGCAAAGAAGAATACTCTTAAAAAGAGAATGAAGGTGCAAAATGTGAAACAAAAAAAAAAAAAACTCGATCAAGTGACCCTTTTTTATAGAGAAATTACAAGAGGCAACATTAACAATTATTCGAAATTTACTAGCCATTAGACTAATTACTACTTAATGCAATGAAGAAATTTCTACTAAATTCAAAATTTCAAAACAAAATAATAAATAGGGCAGAGAAGTAACCATTACTTAAGGATCAATGATGAAATTTTATCAAAACACCTAGAAGAATCAAGAAGGAGGTTGTATTGATCCTACGGCCTATCTCATTTACACTACATAGCTTAAACTATCAAGAGGGCTAAATTTTTTTGTGCAAAATATCCAAAGGCCCAAATATAAGGCCATATATGTATTTAGATATGTATAATAAGGTAAGCCACATGCATCCAAGCCACTCTGATTAAACTTAACCTGTGGGTCATGATTTGGTAGGTCTAGGGTTATATTAACTAAAGCCAAAAGTATGTGGACTCTATGATGAAGGCCCATTTAGGAGGGGTACTTAAACTAAAATATGGAAAATTCCTTGTTAGTAAGGCTAATAGAGAGACTCAAGCTAACCGAACACTTTATTTGACCTTTAGGGTCCTTCTAAAAGTAGAATTGGTAACTCATCTTCTCTTATTTGATAACTCAATCATAATAATCCTTTGTTTGGAATAGAATCATTTTATTACTATCTTATTTAAATTTTTTTTTTTCTCTCTTAATGAGATTAAAACTCATTCATTATGCAAGATTTTAGAAGGATAAGAGTGAAATAATAACGTTTTAACCTAAAACAAGCCCTAAGCCTTATAAAAATCCTTGCATTGTATGTATATTATCACAATCTATCTTTATTCGGCATCATTAAACATCGTGGAACAAACTTCACCCATTTCTTTTATATATAATATCCCACATTGCTTGGGAGTGTGAAAGTAATAAGCCATATAAGGGGAGTAGTAACAAGCCAAGTTAACAACAATGCATTTTGGGCCTGGGAATAATTTGGTGTAAACCAAGTATCCCAAGCAAAATCGTGAGGGGAATGATCTGGTGTATACCCCAAAGTAGACAATATTGGTGCTTAGGAATTCTCCCACAAAATGGTATCAGAGTCGTAGATCGACCAGAGATGTATGGATATTGCTCCCAACAAAGATGCTGGTTCTCCAAGTGGGGAGATTGTAACATCCTACGTTACTAAGGTGTGTGAAAGTAATGAGCCATATAAGGGGAATGGTAATAAGTTAAGTTAACAATGATGCATTTTGGACATGAGAATGATCTAGTATAAACCTGATGTCCCAAGCAAAACCGTGAGTGGAATGATATGGTGTATACCCTGAAGCAAACAATATCGGTGCTTAGGGTCGTCTCTCACAAAATGGTATTAGAGCTGTAGCTCAACTGGAGGTGCATGGATATTGCTCCCAGAGAGGATGCTAGGTTTTCAAATGAGGGTGATTGTAATTGTAAGTGTTGATTATCCTAATGTGCATACATGTGGGTTTGTGTTTATTATTACAAAAACATGCATCTTATACATATTTTTTAGCAACGAAAGTCCGAAAATCTAATTTTCTAAAAGATAAACATAATAAATCTTTTAAATTATCTCATAATTGAAATAACAAAGTTTTGTTGAGAATTACCTTACAAGCCTTTGTTTTTTTTTTATTTAGCCGAAGTCCCCTCCTAGAAGTGAACTCGTTCGTATTTCTAGCACCCAACTTGGTGGACTTGGATGGTCTAGAATGATAGTTTTTTTTCAACAAAGGATTTAACACTTCAACCCTAGCTTAACTCTTAAGCTCTTTTAATTAAGCAATAAACTTATTCTAATTGTTAAACCTTTGAACAAGCAAAATGAATTCTTATAATCATATGACCGGCCAACTTTAAAAAAGAGAAGAAGAAGAAGAAGTTGCTTAACTCTTGCACAACACTTCAACACTTGGTAGTTTCTAACACTTAGAAAATAGAAACTTCTCATTTCCTTTTCTCAATGGACGTGCGTCTAACTCCTAAATGAGCAAAAGTTTTCTTTTTTATACATTGATTCATTTTTCCTCCAAAAGAGACAACCATGGTCCTACAAGGATGGCATATTACTTGTTAATTTTTTTTTTGTGTTTTTTGTTTATTCAAAATAAATAAATGAAACTAGAGAAGAATGAATTCAACCGACCTTATGGAGCAAATTGGAACACTTTCACTTTGCAAGCATTAACCCCACAATTGACTTGTCCATTTGCCTTTTCTTTTAATATATTTACATTAAACAAATCAAATGCAAACAAATGTGGAGTGTTGGACAACAAGAAAAAGAGAAACAATTTCAATTTCTTGTATTACACACTTCGACCCCACCACACTTCATTAGGCCATGCATTTGTGTTTATTGATTTATTTAATCATTGTAAAATAATCAAACACATGTTTCAAATGCATTTGTTTCTTTTGTTATTTTAATCAAATTAAAATGTCAACAAATGCATTGTTATATTATTGTTTGACTATTAAATAATAATATCAAATATTATTATTATAATCAAAAAATAATTTTATGAATAAAATAATGATATTACTTGTCCAACAAATAAGGTCATTTTTATAATTTTACAGTCAAATAATAAATGGCCTACAATGTGCCATATGTCATAATCTTATTGGTTAACAACTATTATTAAATAATTGATATACTTAACAATTAAGTCTTAACATGTTCACATCCCGAGAGATACTGAAGCAAATGTTCGGTCTGCTAAATTTGTTGGATTAAACTATTTAATTCGGTACGTTGCCCCAGTGTACAACGAGTACACTTTATTGTATATGATTCTCTAGGTCTACGCACACGTCATGGATGTTACAAATTAGCGCAGTAGACTATACAAGTTGAGATCATAGCGCATAGGTATCGTGGAAGAGTAAGAATATAGATCATCACCGTCAAATCTCTACGTGCTCATCCGTGAACTTGTCTCCAGACATTTTTCTCAATAAATAATATACACAAACTACTTTGTGAAATTGTTTAACATTGTGAAAAACTCTTTTCCCAAGTTTATTGCTTATGACCATAAGACTTTATGAGATACGGTCTCAAAGCATTCGGATATACAACTTACCAATATGAGCAGCCGAATCCCATATCTGCGTACACTTGACTCTATAGGCAGTAGACCATACCCTGTGACACATAGCGATCAGACCATGAAAGGTCTCTAACATACATAGAACTAAAGCATGGTGGATCACTCATAAGCCCACAGTGGTGTTCAGTTCAAAAGACCACACATACTACTCAATTCGAGAGGACCTACCATTGACGACTTCATAGGATGTTTATTGGGGTCCTATTGAGTCTGTTTAGTATTCAGTCCTTACTAACTACTCGTATGCCATATGAGATTTTGGTAAGTCCGCGGTCAACTAAGACCAACTATCTAAACCATCTAGACTATCTAGATATGGTCATACATTGATTTATCATAAAGGGTTTCACCGATAGACCCACATCGGTGAATTAGACCAGAAATATCATGCTTAAGAATACACGTGTATTATAACATTTCTTAGCACCTATTATAACTTCTTGTAACTATGTTATTACTAATGTACTATCGTGTCTATGTCCCGTTACAGACAAGGCCCTAACTCTTAGATTTTGCTGACTTTTATAACCTACTAACTCTTAGTAGTGTTAACTATTAGCAATTATAATTCTCAGTTTTGCTAACCTTTAGCACTGGTCTAAACTTCTTTAGGCCAGATCTGAACTTTTTAGATTCTACAATGTCTGTAGCATTACAAATAATGTATCATTTAATTAGAAATTAGAGATGTAATAAAGTGTACTGTATAAATATTATAAAATAAAATATTCATACAAAATGGGATGACACGTAAGCACAAATCTTAACAAACTCTCACTTGCTCTAGTGTCATTTGTAATCAATGGTATCTAATACCTATTGTAATATCCAATCCCTATTAGTAGTATTGGCTCCTAGATTTCGGTATAGAGCAAATAAGACACCGTAGGGTTACTCGATTTTAATCTTATTAGAAATATTCCCTTTATAGTGCACGTGAGAGATATTAGACCTAATTTGGTAATTTTACACTCGATCGGTGCGCCAGACAACTCTAAATATATTTTTGGAATTTTTCTCTATTAGCTTTGAAAAGGAAATCCTAATTTACTACATGAATTTCCATTTAAGGGTTATAAATGGAACAAGCCTTTGTTGAGAAACATAATCCATATATTAGAGAATGGACCAATTAGAAGAAATCTCATGGATTGCCAAGTTGGAAGTTCTAGTTAGTTCTTTGAACTATTCTAACTAGATAGTTACAAATGAACTAATTACATAATTAGTTTTTAACTAATGGCAAATTAGAAGTTTTAAGTAAGTTGAAGGGCAAAATGGTCAATTGAGGGAGCACTATATATATGTTAGAAGTGTGTAGAAATTTGAAGAGAGATCAAAACCAACACTTAGCCAAAAAAAAGAGAGAAATTTGAGCTTCAAAGGGGGGTGCTGCTACAGTGACTATTCAAGTTTTTTTTCATGTGTAATCAAGCTAAAATAAGGTTACATATGAATCCTTAAGCTCAATTGAAGCCTCAATTAGTGGAAATTCAAGAAAAAGAGGTAAGAAAAGCATTGTTTTATGAGTTTGATAAGTGAACTTTCAAGAATGCTTCAATTGACATTCTTATGTGTATTCTTGGCTTAGATTGAGTTGAATTCTAGTTTGGAGCTTGAATGAGTCATCAATTTGAAGAAATTGGCAAGGTGAGAATTAGGGTTTTTTGGTAATTTTGTTGTAGAGATTTCAATTGGTTGTAATTAGGGCTTTAGAATGAAATTGGCATGATTTTGTTGTAATTGGAACAAGAAATTGAGAAAATGAATGTGTTGGAACCTAGGGTGAAATTCTGCCACTTTAGGGAAGTTGAGTGGTGTTTTGATTGAATTGTTGTGTGTAAATGGTGCATATTGTAAATTGAATGTATATGGTTGATGGAAAAATCAAAAATGAAGAAAATGGGACATAATTGTCCATGTTGGAAAGGTGAAGGGCAATTATGTCCAACCAAGTTATAAGGTGTTCAATAATTTTCAAGGCGCCGGATGGTGAGTTAGTTTCGATTATGGCTCCGTAACTAAAATTGGGAAGTAGTATGCATCCGAGCTTTTTATGCTGATTAGGGCGTTTAGTAGTTAAATGAGATTCTAGCATTTGATTTCGTTCTAAATGTCATTTGTGGCGCGTAGGTGAAGATAATCGAGAGCATTAACGGGAGCAAAAATCGGGAGCAAAATTGAGCGCGGAGTGGTTGTGAGTGGAAATCTGCCATTTCTTTTACTTTGTGTTTATTATGTTTTCACATAATGAATATGCATGTTTTATGAGCTTTCGATGCATAACCATGATTTATGATCTTGATACATATTCATAGACATGCCTTTACATGTTCGAATTGAGAAACAGTTTTAAAATTTCTGCATTCATTTTTAGGGCCATTGGTACCCTCAGATTATAGTGGTGATGATTGTATTAGACTCGGCCGGTATATCCTGTGCACATGGACAGGTCTTGGGGGTGTGTCACTAACTCCGAGATGTTAGGAAGTTGAGTCATGTGAGTCGCTCTATGTGTACGGGATATTGTCTCGCTATATGCATGCGATGTAGGATTCCGCTGCATAGCCAGTGAGATGTCTTAAGATGTCACTGTGGGTGCTGCTAGTTGAGGTGCCCCATGACCTACTCACGTATGCGGTGCTAGTTGAGTCGTTGCGTGGGTATAGAGCTTTAGGGTTACCATTGGTACAGTTTAGAAAGAAAATGGCCAAGCGAGGATTTTACTAGTTTTCGATTTATCGATAGTATTTATGCATTTATATGCACACAACAGTTATTATGTTATATAGATTCTGAATATAGTTTTCCAAAGATGTAGATAAAACCCGCTCGGTAAGATTTCAAAAGTATATGATGTTAGAAACCGTTTTACAATTTTACGTCAGTTTTAGAAGCATAATTTCTGCGTGAACTTTAGAATTTGCTATCTATACATGATGTTATTTTATTGAAATTTTATTTACACTCACTGAGCTCATTTAGCTCACCCGTTTTGTGTTTTATGTTTTCTGAACCCCTTTCCCAGGTGCAGGTCTCGATACGCAAGCTGCTGATTCTCCTATTGCTGAGTAGTGGGCCGAATCCGAAGATCATTTTTTGTACATGTAAATGTGCTAAATAACACCCTTTACTTTATGCATAATAGTTATAGGCATGTATATTTGAATGTATATTTTGAACCGAGAAGAAGAGATTTCAATTTTATGACGATCGTTCTTTTTACTTCTATGATTACGCTTATTTGTGATTCAAATGAATAACTGAGTTGTGTTGGATTTGATTCGAAAGGACCGGAGGTCCGAATTGGTAGAATTGAGATGTATTGAAAATAGAAGTGAAATTTCTTTGCAGGTTTTATATGGATTTTCTGAAAAACAGGAGAAACTCTGTTCGTTTATTTTTAAAATTAAGATGTCATTTTCATGTATATTACTAGACCTTCTTAGTAGTAACAAGAATTAAAAAGGAGTTTGCCTCGCGAAATTTCTCAACTTACCCAGTTAGGTTCAGAGGAACTTCCGTCGGGGTGCCTGGCAGGGCCGCTGGGATCTATAGTAGAGGGTCTCGGGTCGGATCCTGTCACCTATGACTCCACGTGTTTTTCAAACACCTTTGGAGTTAAGGCCTTAGTAAGTGGATTCGTTATATTATTTACAAAGTCAACTCTACAAATTATGACATCTCCCATAGCAAAGATTTCTCTAATTATGTGATATTTTCTCTCTACATATTTAGATCTCCGGTGTACGCTTGGCTCTTTGGCTTGTGCCATGGCCTTGTTATTGTTGCAGAATAATAGGATAGGATCCATCGAAGTAGGGATAATTCCTAGTTCAACAACAAACTTGCATATCCACACTGCTTCTTTTGTTGTCTCAGAGGCTGCAATATATTCCGCTCCATTGTTGAATCAGCTGTATCTTTATTTAGTGATCTTACAACTTACTGCAGCATCGTTGAGGATAAACATATATTTAAATGTAGACTTTCTATCATCTGGATTAGACTTGAACTCTGAATCTGTGTATCCTCTGACTTGCAAGTCACTATCTCCATAAATTAGAAACTTTTCATTTGTACCCTTAAGGTATTTAAGGACATGTTTAACTATCATCTAATGATTGTCACCTAGATCAGATTAATACCAAGTAATAACACTTATAGCTATACTGATGTCAGGTCTAGTGCACATCATAGCATACATTAGGCTACCTACAACTAATGCATATAGCATTTTAGACATTCTAACTCTTTTATCTTCTATTTTAGGAGACATTTTTTTCGAAAGATGAATGTCATGTCTAAAAGGTACATTATTTTACAATTAATAAAATTGTACCTATCTAAGACATTATCAAAGTATGATGATTGGGAGAGTTCTATCAGCTTCCGAGCTTTATCTCTATAAAGTTTCCGAGCTTTATCTCTATAAAGCTTTATACCCAGTATATAAGAATCCTCTCCCAAGTCTTTCATGGATAAGTTCTTGTTTAGATAACTCTTAACTGATTGTAACATACCTGTATCATCCCCAATGATCAATATGTCATCCACATAGAGAACTAAGAAGACTATCATACTCTCATTGACCTTTTTGTACACACAAGGTTCTTCTTCATTTTTTATGAAACCAGGCTCTCTGATTACTTCATCAAAATGAAGATTCCAACTTCGGGAATCTTGCTTAAGTCTATAAATAGACTTCTTCAACTTGCATACTAAACCAGTAGTTAGGCTGAACGCAAAACCTTCAGATTATTCCATGTATATCTTTTTCACGAGATATCCATTCAGAAATGCCGTCTTTACATCCATCTGCCATATCTCAAAGTCAAAATTTGCATTGACTTTAACATCGCTACTAGTGCACAGGTTTCCTAATAATCGATCCCAGATCGTTGAAAATAACCTTTTGCAACTAATCAATCTTTGAAGGTCTTTACATTCTCATTGGGCCTATGCTTCTACTTGTAAATCCATTTACAACCAATAGAAATTATTTCTTCAAGAAGCTCAACCAATTCCCAGACTTGATTCTGATGTATTGAGTCAATTTCGAATTTCATGGCTTCTTGTCACTTTCCCGAGTCGATGTCTAACATCGCTTCTTTATAGGTTAAATGATCATTTTCTTCAACTAAAAAAACTCCAAGCGCATATCCAGGCATTTAGTCATACCGGATAGGCGGTCTGGACATCCTCTCCGACTTATATGAAGGGTGTGTTAAATGTATTTTTTTGGATTGAGCTTGAGGTTTCATCTCTGGTTCATTCTGGTTTTGATTGGCTTCATTAAGCTCAATATTTCTACAACCCCCACGATTCACGAGAAACTCTTTCTCTAAGAAAGTGGCATATTCAGAAACAAACACTTTTGTTCCTTAAGATCATAGAACTGGTATCCCATTAAATTCTTAGGATACCAGACGAACTAGTACTTGTACCTTCTGGTGTAAGTTTACCTTATTGCGTAACTTTTACATAATGAGGATAACCTTAAATCTTAATTACTTAAGACTTGGTTTTTTTTCCTTTCAGCATCTCATGCGAAGTGGTTGGAACAACTTTATATGGAACCCTATTCAATATATGACCAACAATATCAAGAGGATAAGCCCACAGATATTCTGAAAGATCAGTGAAGTACATCATCAACCGGACTATATCTAATAAAGTCTGATTCCTTCTTTCAAAGCACCATTGTGTTACAGAGTACTGGAGGATTATACTGAGCGAGAATTTTATTTGCCTTTAAAAAATCAGAAAAATCACTATTTATGTACTTATCACATCAATCTGATTGAGGGCATTTGATGTACACGCCAAATTGTTTCTCTACTTTAAGTCTGAACTCTTTAAACTTTTCAAAATTTTTTGACTTGTGTTACATAAGAAACAAATACCCATATCATAACAAATCATCGATAAAGGTTACAAAGTATCGAAATTCATCTATTGCAACGTGATTCATTTAGACCACATACATCATTATGCACCAGTTCCAATAAATCAGTGGCACGGGGTCTAACACCAGTAAATAGAGATTTAGTCATTTTCTTTTTAATGTAAGATTCACAAAGTGGGTATGGTTTTATGGTCAGATCAAGTATCTGACCATCCTTAACTAGACGGGTTAGATGTCTCATGCCTATGTGACCTAATATCATATACAATAATTCTATATCATTTAAAGTTCTCGAACTACTACTAGTTTTATCTTGTACATTCATGACATTTCAAGTTGTATCCAAAATATAATGCCAATCAATTAACTAACATTCAGCTAACAAAATATCAAACATATCACATAACAGGTTTTGATATACACATGATACCTTTCAATGTCAAGTACAGGAAGAGAGATAATCTTTCTGATATGTGAGGGTACAAAATAATAGTTATGCAATATAACAATTTTATAGAGAGAATCAAGTCAAAATGTCCAATAGTATTGACTTGCAAAAAATCATCATTTCTGACTCGAAGCTATACCCCTCCCAACTGCACCAATTTAACTTTCCTCAGACCTTACAACATATTGCAGATGTGAGAAAGACATGCAATATCTAATACCTAGCCTGTATTAGGATCAAATGCTAAAGAAATGTTAATAATAGGTAAGCATATATCTGAGGGAGTCTTCTTTATGGTGGCGAGGTATTTGGGGAAGTTCTTTTTCCAGTGACTATCCTCGCTGTAATAGAGACATTTTTCTTTTGCTTTTGGCTTTTTTTGTGGCTTGGATATCTATCACCGCTGAGAACCTATCCTGGGTATCTACTTCACCTTCTTTTCTTCTTTCCTTTGGACTTCCTAGAAGCCCTTGAGGTAGAATATGAAGCATTCTGGACATAAAGAGTCGTGCCCCTTATATTTATGTCCTCCTAATTTTTCTTGAGCATATTATACAGAGCAGCACAGGTAGGAGTCAAACCTTGCATGTTAAAGTTCATGATGAATTGTGCAAATGACCCATGTAGCAACTGGAGAATCAAACTATTCCCTAAATTATTGTTTAGAGAAATGTACATGGTCTCAAGCTTCTCAATTAATCTTATCATCTTGAAGACATGAGGACTCATTAGGTTGCCCTTAGAAATTCTAGCCTAAAAGATAGCTTTGGCGACCCTATAAATCTCGACCTAGGGTTGGTCACCAAAGAACTTCTTCAGATGAAGCATAATGCTGCTATCACTATTCATGTGGACATGCTCCCACTGTAGCTCAGTGGATATAGAGACGGGGATGTAAGATTTAACCTTTAAATTCTCAACCATCCATTTCTGATATGTAACTTGTTTTTCCTTGGTGGCATCCTTAGAAATACCTCTGGGCATCTTCTGGTCAATAATATATCCCAGCTTTTCTAAATCCAGAACGATTCTAAGATTCATGTATCAATCAGAAAGGTTATTAGCACTCTTGAGTTGGTGTGCATCTAGTATGCGTGCCAAAGGATTATTAAAGGCCATTAAAACTTCATAAGAAAAAAAAATAAAAGATGTCAGTGAACATTTAAAGTATTAAATCTCTAATAAAACGTTTTAGACCATGAGTATAATATATATATATATATATTTAATTTAAAATGCCCTTCCACTACTTTATATAGTCCCTTTAATCTTTCAAACAGGATAACAACAATTTAAACTCTTTTAAACTATACAGTAAGACGTAGATGATATGGGCATATTTGTCATATATTTTCTCATGTTTTTATTTTGATATTTTATTATTTTGTGAGAATAAATGACTATTTATATGCATTATTATTATTTTCAAAATATGGACATGTTGCCCCAGCGCTGGAATAGTGATCAAAATAACAAAATAGAAAATAAGACCTGTTTAAGTCGCAATTCATCACCCTTGCGCCAGCGATAGCCCAATGCTCCAGCGCCAAACCTTCACTGCTCCAGCGATACAGCCTTTTACACGTAGTGCCCCAGTGACAGCAAGATAACGCCTCAATAACAATGCAATTCCTAACTCGACAAAAATTGGAGATTTCAAGCTTATATCAATCCCTATAAAAAGGCCACTCGTCCTTAGCCTTTAGAGGGCATCGAAAAACACACAACACAAGTCTTAGAGAGCAATTGGAGCTTAATTAAAGAAGATATAGAGAGAGATTCAAGGTATTCTTCAGCATCAAAAGTTTCTTAGGCAGCGGAATCAAGAGCAATTTGACGTTTATATCAGTTTGCTATTGATTGTATCATGATTTATTATTATTTTTGCTGATATTCTCTTGTAGCCATGAACTAAATTTTCTTTCTACGGTTAATACTTGAACTTAATATATGCGCTTAATTGCCATATCTTTTTAATATTTAATAAGCTTAGTTCTTTATTATTCAAATTACTTGTTCATAATGCTTCAATATATCTAGCTAATATATGGTGAATGAATTAGTAATATTTTTTATAAACTCGAAAGAGGAATCATTATATTTAGACTTAAGTAATTTGATGCATGATTGTAAAGTAACATTCAATATTGTATATACAAGTTTCAAATTAAGATATAAATATACCTAATTGGCATGAATGATCAATAAGACTTAATCTTAATTTATTACAAGTACCATAAGAATATAGGTATTTAGTAAATTAAGGTATATTTGTATGACCTTGGGAGAGGCTTGTGAATACATTAGTGTCTTGATCAATAATAAGAATTAAGGGAATTAACTATTAGAGGATTAATCATTAGAAAGAATATTAAGGGATAGTATTAACTCTAGATTTTCTCTATATTGTTACCGTCCAAATCTCTTTACATTGTTTCATTGTTTTTATATTTTCTAAATTCATTCTTAAATTTTTATTTATTTTTGAATAATTACTAGAAAGACATAATTTTAGTACTTGGTTAAAACGTATAAATTATCCTTGTAGGTTCAACATCCGACTATTTTGTCCTTTTAACTATAGTGTATACTTGCACTCAATTATAAGATATAAAAATATCGCATCAGTAGTCCCCATTAGCATTTTACTCTGACTGCACACTGTAGTGATCTAGACCTTTATAAACTCAATGGGTAGACAACTCTTGTCAATTTCATCTTATGGAACTCTTACTCATGATCCTAAATACACTTTATCCGCACACTGAAGCGTTCTAGGGTTAGTGTATTCCAGATTAACTTGTCAATAATCAAATATATGCTATCGGTACTACCTATATGCTGTAACGATTTAGGGTAATACTTTCGCATATATTTGCCACATCTCATATTTAACCAGCATAGTCCATATTCTACCAACCAAATCCTTCACATTATAGCGATCTTGAAAAAGACCGATATAACTCAACTAACACCATATTGACAAGACGGATCATTATACAATATTATCTTATAATGTGATACTATTCAATCTAATTAAGAAAGATTTTTAATATAAAGACTTGATCCCTATATCATGAGGAGGTAATTCTTAATCAGACTTTTATTTTTGTGCAAACACAACTAACCCCATCAAAAGGGTTCCTATTGTGGTTACCAATACATAATAATTATCCCGATTTATAATATAGACTAATAACTCATATCATTATATCTCATAAACCCCCACATGTTTAAAATTAATATTTTAAATAATTTAAAAAATAATTTGAGTAAGTGGTATCGGCGTCGCGATGCTGGGTTTCTGGCATTGCAGCACTAGGGAGCAATGCCCTCTTTAGCACTACAACGCTGGCTTCCCAACACCACGGTGTCAAGCCCCTTATGCCGCGATGCTTCGATGATCCCTACCTTGGAATACCCATTTTAACTCTTTGAAATGCATCATTTAAGCACCAGAACTTCACTAATAACAATTTTAACACTCATTTACACCCAAATTTACTCAAATATGCTTGATACCATTTTGTGAGTGTTGATTATCCTAAGGTGCATACATGTAGGTTTGTGTTCATTATTACAAAAACATGCATCATATACATATTTGTCCGCAACAAAAGTCCGAAAATCTAATTTTCTAAATGATAAACATAATAAGTCTTTCAAATTATCTCATAATTGAAATAACAAAGTTTGTTGAGAATTACCTTACAAGCCTTTTGTTCTTTTGATTTAGCCAAAGTCCTCACCTTAAAGTGAATCCGTTTACAATTCTAGCACCGAACTCAGTGGGCTTAGGTGGTCTAGAATGATAACCATTTTCTAACGAAGGATTTAACACTAAAATGCTAGCTTAACACTTCAACTAGAAGCTTACTCTTAACCTTTTTTAATTAAGCAATAAAATTATTCTAATTGTTAAACCTTTGAACAAGCAAAATGAATTCTTATGATCATATGACCGACCAACTTTGAAAAAGAGAAGAAGAAGAAGAAATTGTTTAGCTCTTGCACAACACTTCAACACTTGGTAGTTTTTAACACTTAGAAAATAGAAACTTCTCATTTCTTTTTCTCAATGGCCATGTGTCTAACTCCCAAATGAGCAAAATTTTGTTTCTTTATACATTGATTCATTTTCCCTTTAAAGAGACAACCATGGTCCTACAAGCATAGCACATTACTTGTCAATTTTACTTTGTTTCTTTTATTTATTCAAAATAAATAAACGAACTAAGAGAAGAATGCATTTGGCCGGCCTTATGGAGCAAATTGGAACACTTTCACTTTTGTAAGCATTGACCCCACAATTGACTTATCCATTTGTTATTGCTTTTGATATATTTACTTTAAACAAATCAAATGCAACATAAATATAGAGTGTTGGCCGAATGAACAAGAAGCAAAAGATAAACAATTTTAATTTCTTGTATTACACACTTCGGCCCCACCACACTTTATTAGACCATGCATTTATATTTTATTGATTTATTTAATCATTATTAAATAATCAAACACATATTCCAAATGCATTTTGTTTCTTTTTGTTATTTTAATCAAATTAAAATATTAACAAATGCATTATTATAATATTGTTTGACTATTAAATCATAAAGTAATATTATTATTATTATATTTAAAAATAATTTTATAAATAAAATAATGATATTACTTGTCCAACAAGTAAGGTCATTTTAGTAATTTTTAATTCAAACAATAAATAGCCTACAATGTGCCATGTGTCATCATCGTATTAGCAATAACTATTGTTAACTAATTGAAATTTTTAATACTTAAGTCTTGACACGTGCACATCACAAGGGATATTGAAGCAAATGTCTGATCTACTGAAATTTACTGGATTGAACTACTCAATCTGGTACATTGCCTCAGTGCATAGCGGGTACACTTTATATTATGGGACTCCCTAGGTCTATGCCCGATTTATCAAACGAAACTATTCTGTGAGTCTGTGGACAATGGTCTACGCATAAATAATGGATGTTACAAATCAGCACATAGACCATACATGTTGAGGTCATAGTGCATACGTGTAATCCTTCCGATATTTTCATCCTAGAAGAGCAGGGATATAATTATCACCATCAAATCCCTACGCGCTTATCCGTAAACTTATCTGCAGATACGTATTTTAATAAATAATATATGTAAACAGCTTTACCATCTTGTTTAGCCATATGAGAAACTCTTTTTTTGAGTTTGTTACTTATGGCTATAAGACTTTCTAAGATATAGTCTTGAAGCATTCGCATATATAACTCACTAATGTAAGTTGACGAATCTCATATTTACACACACTGAACTCCATGAACATCAAACCATACCCAGCAACACGTAGCGGTCAGACCATAAAAGGTCTCTAACATACATGGAACCAAAGTATGCTGGATCATTCATAAGCCCACAGTGGCGCTTAGGTCAAAAGACCACACATACTACTCAACTCAAGAAGGCCTACTATTGACGGTTTCAGGACATGTCTATTAGGGTCCTCGTTGAACTTGTTTAGTATTCAGTTCTCACTGAATGCCCGTATGCCATACGAGCTTCTAATAAGCCCATGGTTAGTTAAGAACAACCATTTAGACCATCTAGATATGGTCATACACTGATTTATAATAAAGAGTTTCACCGATAGACTCGTATTAATGAATTAGACAAGGAACATCGTGTTTGAGAATACATGTGTGTAATGACATTTCTTAGCACCTATTGTAACTTCTTGCAACTATGTTATTACTGATGTACTCTCGAGTTTATGTCTCGTTACAAACAAGGTCCCGACTCTTAAAGTTTACTTACTTTTATAACCTACTAACTCTTAGTAGTGCTAACTATTAGTAATTATAATTCTCAGCGTTTTTAACTTTTAGCGCTGGTCTAAACTTCTTTATGCCAGATTTGAACTTTTTAGATTCTACAATGTCTGTAGCATTATAAGCATTGTGCCATCTAATTAATAAAATTAGCAATTTAATAGAATGTATTGTATAAATATTATAAAATAAAATATTCAAACAAAATAGGATGACATGTAAACACAAATCCCAATAGTAATATCACACATCGCTCGAAAGTGTAAAAGTAATAGGCTATATAAGGAAAACAATAATAAGCTAAGTTAACAATGACATATTTTTGGTTAGGGAATGATCTAGTGTAAACTCGAGAAAAATTGTGTGAGGGATAATCTTGAGTATACCCCAAAGCAAACAATATCAGTACTTGGGGGCAATCTCCCATAAATATGTCCCATTATTTTCACGCTCCTTAGTGATGTGGGATATTACAATTACCCTCACTTAGAGAATTAGCATTGTTGCTGGGAGAAATATCCACACACCTCCAGTCAAGTTATGGCTCTGATTCAATTTATGAGAGACGACTTCAAGCATCGAAATTGTCCGCTTTAGGGTTACACTAGATCATTTCCTTAATGGTTTTGCTTGGGACACTAGGTTTACACCGAATCATTTCCTACACAATTTTTCTTGAGACGCTGAGCATACACCAAATTATTCTTAGGCCCAAAACCTATCATAGTTAACTTGACTTATTACAGCTTCTTTTATATGGCCCATTACTTTCACACTCCTAAACGAAGTGGTATCACCCCAACCTAGGGAGCCAACATCATTGCTTGGAGTAATATCCACATACCTCTGATCGTGTTGTGACTCTAATGCCATTTTTTTAGAGACAATTTTAAGCACCGGTGTGTCTACTTTAGGGTATACACCAGATCATTCCCCTTACGATTTTACGTAAGAAACTGGGTTTACACCAGATCATTTCCAATCCCAAAATGCCTCATTGTTAATTTGGCTTATTATGATTCTCTCCTTTATGTCCCATTACTTTTACATTCTCGAGTGATTTTGGATATTACAATTACTCTCACTTGAGGAACCAGCATCCTCATTAGGAGTAATATCCACACACCTTCGGCAGGTTATGACTCTGATATAATTTTTTGAAAGATGACCTTAAGCACCGATATTGTTTACATTAGGGTATACACCGAATTATTTCCCTTATGATTTTGCTAGGATGTCGAGTTTATAGTAGATCATTCTAGGCCCAAAATGTATTATTGTTAACTTAGCTTATTACTGTTGCCCTTATATGGCCCATTACTTTCACACTCTCAAGTGCTGTAGGGTATTACAATCACCCCTACTTGGAGAATCAGTACCATAACTGGATGTAATATCTACACACCTCTGATTGGGCTATGACTTTGATATGATTTTGTGATAGACGACCCCAAGCATCGATATTGTCCTTTTTTGGGTTTACACCAGATCATTCTCCTCACAATTTTGCTTGGGACACTGGGTTTACACCAGATCATTCCCTAGCCCAAAACATGTCGTTGTTAACTTGGTTTATTACTGCTCCCTTTATATGGCTCATTACTTTTACACTCCTAAGCGATGTGGGATATTACAGTTTTATCATTGTTTTACATTTAAAACACCTCCTTGCTAAAGCACGATTTTAATCTTTTATTAACCAATAATTCAAAAGCCATTCACCATTCCTTAAACCTTGATCTAATTTACTTGTTCATGCTTTCTTTAATTCCTTATTTGTCATTAAAATCTTTATTGCTTTAGTCATGAACTACGACTTGAAGTCTTAGGAAACCAAGCCCTAGTTTAGACCTAAAGCCATTTGTGGCAACATAATATCTTGTCACTAGGAACAACTAGGGTATTATATTCACATGACTTCAAGCTCAATCATATATAGCAAGCCTACAAGGTGTGTTTCCTTTGACCATCCTCAACTAAGGTTCTATGGCCTAAAGCCCTTTATTTATGTGGGAAATATCTTTGCTGAACCTTTATTGCCCATATGCATACACACACAACCTTAAGACATATATAATCTCTATTATTTATTATGCAACCCAAACTCCCACACCTCTCACAACTTGAAGTCATGATTATACTCAAGAAATTCATCTTTTTTTAAGACACCTAGAGTAAATTTGCAACATCAAATTTCTTGGACTCTACGAGATCTTCACAGATCTTATGAGCCTTACTCCTGAACACGCCGAGGTGAAGAGGCTGTGACATATTTTCTAGGACCGAATTGCATAAAGCCTACCACATCACGGTCTATTAATACTATCTAAACATTTTGGCAACTCTATTAGAAAGTTTAGCTAGGGTCTTATGATGGCAAAGTCTAGATAAAAAGGTGGTTAACAAAGGAATACTCTCATTGAAGATCAAAGTGAATCCTCTCAACATGACAAATTCCAAAACCACCTCCTTGTAAATCCATATTATGAAAGTTTCCTTGCAAGAGGCATTACGACAAAATCAATAGGAGTTGTTTGAAGCCCTTACCACGACAAAAATGACAGTGCACCCATAAGCATGGTAGCCACGCCAAACTCTACCCTAGTAATTCCTAAAATGGATGCACAAATAGCATTGGCCAACAACAACACAAAAAAGACTGAGGCTCTCACTTGGTCTGATATATTAGCAATTATCAATTAAGCTAGTCGTAGTAACGCCATGGCAGATATAGAGTATGTCCTTCTCCTGCCATATTCGATTGATATTCTTGAAATGTTATATTTTAGAGGCTAGACACACCATCATTTTCTATGTTCAATAGCAAGAAAGGTAATCTTAAAAAACACATTGAGAGGTTCATCAGCCACATACTAATGATAAAAACATGTGCATGTAATTAATTTTTTAGCTAATGTAAAAAGTTTGAATGACATAAAATTAATTTTCTTCTTAAAAATATGTCAAACGATTACATGCCTATTCATATAAAATTTATCTTTCTTATTTTTTATTAACCTTCATAACAAAATAGGTACTTGTTCTTTTAATAAATTTCCCAATTAATGTTTTATATTGTATAATTTTATAATTTCATTTTCTTTTGTTTTGTTCTATTTAGAGCTCTCAAATGTTGTCTTATTTATTTTCAAAGAGAATTTTCAAGTGCCATGAAGAATTATGATATATGTTAAATTAACATTGTTTCAATATTAATTTGGATAATTAAAATTTTTTAATTTAATTACTTTTTAATTTTTTAATTATTAATTCAACATTAACAATATATAAATGCCATCAATGTAAAAGTATTGATTTTTAGTTATCTATAATTTTTGGTGGGGTGAGCTGATTCAAATATTCAAGTCTATATAGCATTTAAGTCAATTCAAATCTATTCATAACTCAGTTAAAAGAATAAACATTATCTAAATTTGCACTGCCTAAGAAATGATGGCCTAGTCTTTTTCTTTCTTGACGGTGAAAGTGGGGGATGCCTTGTTCATTCCTAAAGAAAGTAGTACGAGCAACCATAGTCTTCACTTTCACCAACCCGTTGAAATTGTTTTCGAATTATTTAACACCCCAAAAACTAGATTGTTAGTAGCTTGTATATTCTTTAGTACTATTTATTCATGTCAAGATCCTTATAAACATAACGAGTCACGTAATTGTGCTGCTTTCTAACCTAATTAATGTGCGTCTTTTAGACGCTTTAATTCCTTCCCAATATACATGTTGCAGAAAATTGTATTTGTTACCAGCTCTATGTGGAAATGGAAATTCATACTAAAATCTCGCCCTTTTTTTTTGGCCATAATGAGCCATATCCACATTTTAGCATCTTTCTTATGCGTCGCTTTTTTTTCATTAAATTGGTGTAATGTATATTTCTCATTCAACCATGAAAGTGAATATACACAAGACAATAATATAATGGAAATTAAGCAATGTTTTAAGCACCAAAAGTTGTTTCTTTAAATTAACGACTTAAATACTTATGATCTATTTCAACGGGATAACAGACTGACGAGAGTAAAAGGGAGAAAATAAAAGTTCTCTTTATACAATACATAGAATTTATTGGTCTATATGCATGAATATATTCATGCCGCAAGTAAAAGCAACGTATAAAAGTTATTTAGCTTTACAGAGATTCCTATTTTGAAATTTAATTTTTATTATCTGTACAAAGATTTATTACAAGGGATACATTGCATTCCTAAGAATAATGGTTTAGTTACCTTGCTTCTTCCTAGATGGCGAAAGTAGAGGGATACTTTGTTCGTTCTTAAAGAAATTATCAAGATCAACCATAGTCTTCACTTGCACCAACCTATAGAAGTTGTTCTTAAAATATTTAAGACCCCAAATGCTAGCTTGTTGGTAGCTTGTGTATCCTTTAATATTATTTGTTCCAATATCAAGATCCCTGTAATTTAAATATGTTGCTCGAGGATTTTTAGAAACATAAGGAGTCAAATAATTATGCAGCTTTCTCGTCCAGTTAATGTACCTTTGAGATTCTTCAATTCCTTCATCAAGCCAAACCACATAGTACAAAAATTTGTATATGTTACCAGCTCTATGTGGGAACGGAATTTCATAATCTGGAATCTCACTCATTTTTCCACCATAGGGAGCAAGCCAAAAGATTCCTATTTGTCCTTCTTCATCATAAAGCCTTTTGAGTATCCAGTCCAAAGCAACTTCAGGAATAGGTTCCCTCACGTACTCAACTTTTGCTTTGAAAGGTCCTCTGGCTACAGGAGTCCGGTTAAGCAACATGTCCAATGATTCTTCAATTCTGAATCCAGCGAAGTGAAGGGCTGATTGAATCCAGCTCACTTCATTGCAATCTTCTTTCACCAATCCAAGCTCAGGAAAGCTCTCTTGCATTAATGGAACGAGCCTGTCAATCCCACCAAGAAACAACGATTGGAATGAAGCTTGCACTATTATCTTTTCTTTCGAGAGAGGATTTGCTCTCGTTATCTCAACTCCGATAAATAAATCTTCATGAAGCTTATGAGCAACGTGCTGCCATCTCTGAATAATGTTGGTTGCATTTTGTTCCAAAGTTCGTCGGACTGTGCATATTGTCACGGTTGGTGGAACTAATACGAGCTTTATTTTCCATGCAACGATGACACCAAAACTAGCTCCTCCGCCTCCTCGAATGGCCCAGAAAAGATCTTCTCCCATTGATTTTCTATCGAGAAATCTACCTTTAGCGTCGATCAAGTGAGCATCAACAATATTGTCAGCGGCAAGTCCATATTTACGCATTAAGAAACCGTAACCTCCACCGCTAAAATGTCCACCAACACCAACAGTAGGGCAAGCTCCAGCTGGAAAAGCAAGAGTCCTGCTTTTCTCAGCAATTCTATAGTAAAGTTGGCCGAGGGTTGCTCCAGATTGAACCCATGCTGTTTTATTTTGTACATCAATATCAATTGAACTGTGGTTTATCAAATCAATTATGACAAATGGGACAAGAGAAACATAGGATAGACCCTCAAAGTCATGACCCCCACTTCTAACTCTAATTTCCATGCCATATTTTCTTGAACAATTAATGGCCGCTTGAACGTGGGATACTTTCAATGGTGTAACAATGACTAGAGGTTTTGGGGTTGTTGGCAATGAGAATCTAAGATTTCTTACCGAAAAATCCAAGACTGATGAGTATGAGGAATTGTTTTGGGTGTAAATCAGTTTTGAAATTGAGATTGATTCCTCGGAGTTTTGAGAAAGGCACTGAAGAAAATTCTTTTCATGAACATCGGCTGAAGTAACAAGACAATTATACGAAAAGAGGAAAACATGTGCGAAAGCTAGGAGAAGGATTGAAGAAATAGGATTCTTCATTTTGTTGATGTTTTGGTGAAAAAGAGATCAATTTATAGTACTCTGGAGGATATTTTGTACCTTTGGCTAACTTCGTAAATTTTCATTTGTTTTTTAAAGGTTTTTCTTTTCTCTTCAACTTCGTAGAATGTGTCTTTTCTTTCGCCATTTCTAACCATAAATACTAAATAAATGGAATAGCTAAGATGATGCATTATGCTTAGCATTTCTTTGGTTGAGTTTTTATTGGTTAAGAGAGTTTTTAATATTAAAAGTATTTTTTAATTTTCTTTTATGTTTGATTGTAATTAAAAAAAATATTTAGAGATTAAAATAGTTATTTTGATTTTATTTGTAAAATTTAAATTTTAAATTTTTTAAAGTAAAATTTTTTGAATTTTTTTTTTATATTTGTGTTATGTCACGTATACTTTTATAATATTTTTTTAATTTTATAATGTATTATTAATAAAAATAAACTATATTTAATTAATATATTTTAATATTTTCTTAAAATTATCATATTTTCATATTTCTATGTTATCATATTTTGACAAAACTTTATTAAAAAAATTTATTGATTGTTTTATTTTTTAATAAAATTAAGTATTAATTTTTTAATTTTCATCCTAAATACAATAATTTATATTAATTAGTTGATTATTATATTTTAATTTTAATTTATTCGTATATTTTAAAAAATTGAGTTTGAGAAAATATAGGATAAATTTAAATTTATATATAAAAAATATTAAATATAAATTTATTAAGTGTCATTTTTAATAATTTAATAACAAATAAATATTTATAATAATATATAATTAAATAATCTAATATTTTAAAAAAAAATTAATTAACAATAAAATAATTAATAAAGTTTTTAAAAAAAATTCTATTTTAAAAAGTTCGACTTTTATAAACTTTACCTAAAAATCTCAACAAAACAAGCCCTCGGATATTATCAATTATAAAGTTGCAGTATTGTTATGTTTGCTCAATTAATTTTCAGATAAGGATTACTCTTTTCCCCAAAAGTATTACATCATTCCTACAATAATTTAATAATATTGACTTACGTATCTATTTATTTTAAAATTATATAATAAGTTAGTTGTTAGAATGAAATTAAAATATATATTTTATATTATCTTTGTTAGATAATTATATTATCTTTGATGTATGATAGACCATCTCTATTTTATCAATGTCATAAATCCTTACAAAATTTAAAATGAGGGTGGAATGATTATTGAACTCCTCTTACTAATGTTTTGAGAAAACTTATAGAAGGTCTTCAATAATGTCTTATGATTTTTTTTAATAAATATCACATTATAAGTCTACTAATATTTACAATTAGGTTTTTTATCAAAACTTATAGAGATAATATTTGTTGTGGTGAAGTCTACACATTTAGATTTATAACAAATTAAATATACCTTATTAAAATCAGAGAAATCTACACTTCTCACTCAAGGAAGGAGACTTGAACCTTGGTTTCAAAATTGTGAACCTTGTTAAGCTTTATTAAATTACACCAATTACTATGGTCTTTATATGAAATGCCTTTTTTTAAAATAATAGCTATCAATTAATAATTAAAAGTGAGACAAATATAATTTTAATACTAAATATTATAGGTATCATTAATCATCAAATTGCTAAATATTTTAATTGTATTTCAAAATTTACATATTAAAATAATGCTATATATTAAAATTTTAAAAAATATATATATAATAATGTGACATTTATCTATTTGAAAAGACTTGACACACCTGAGAATACATGCATGAGTTTGTACTTAGTCCTTGTGGATTTCGTACAACAACAAATACTGAATGTTATAGGTATCATTAATTAAAAGTAATATATTTTAAAATTTATATCTTAAATAATATCATGTTTAAATTGCTTTCGAAATGATAATAATAATAATATGATATTTATCAAGTAGATAATAATGTTTAGAATAATTTGAAATAATGTCTATTTGAAAAGACTTTTGTAAATTGAGTTTACACCTTTACCTAAGTTAAGGTATTATTATATTTAAGGGACAGCTACAGTTATTTTGGTTTTTTTCTAATAGACCACTTATATATTATTATAATTAATATATATAATTATGTTATAAATTTTAAATCATTTAAGTCCAAATATAATTAATAAAAAAAAATTTATTTTAATATTTATTTTAAAAAAATAAAAAATATTTTATATAAAAAATTATAAACATAAATTAAATATTATTTCAATGATAACAATCAATAAAAAAATAAAGACAACATATCAAAAAAATTTACTTTTAATTACAATAAATTTTATAATTTCAAATTTAATTTATATTTTAATTATGTTAAATGTTATAATTTTAATTTTAATTTTAATAACATAAAATATTATAATTTTAAATCCAATTTCAGTTACGTTAAATAATATAGTTTAAATTTTAATTTTAATTTTAATTTCAATTAGGTTAAATATTATAATTCTAAAATTAATTTCAATTTTAATTTTGTTAAATATTATAAATTTAATTCTAATTTAAATTTCATTTAAATTAAGTTAAATTTTATAATTCTAAAATTAATTTTAATTTTAAATTTAATTACGTTAAATGTTAATAATTCTAAATCTAATTTAACTTTCAATTACATTAAATTTTATAATTCTAATTATAATTTAAAATTCAAATTTAATTACATTAAATATTGTAATTTAAATTTTGAATACATAAAATATTATAGTTCTAAATTTAATTTCAGTTTCAGTTATGTTAAATGTTTTAATTTTAATTTTAATTTTAATTACATTAAATATTATAATTTGAATTCTAATTTCAATTATGTTATATGTTATAATTTCAATATCAATTTTAATTATATTAAATATTACAATTTCAAATATAACTACAATTTTAATTACTTTAAATATTATATTTAATTACAATGTTGATTTCAATTACATAAAATGTTACAATTCCAATTCTAATTTCGATTTTAATTATGTTAAATATTATAATTCTAATTACAATTTCAATAACATTAAATGTTATATTTTTAATTCAAATTTTAATTTTAATTATGTTTAATACTATAAATTCAATTCTAATTTTAATTTTAATTATGTAAAATATTATAATTCCAATTTCAATTTTAATTTTAATTATATGTTATAATATCAAATTCAATATTAATTTCAATTACGTTAAATATTATAGTTCTAAAATCTAATTTTAAATTTAATTTTAACTACATTAAATGTTATAATTAAAAATCTAATTTTAAAGAGGATGTGCAGGCAGAAGACTACATGTTCCCACTTCATATATTACATATTCTCACTTCACATACTATAGGTTCCCATTTCACATATTACACGTTCTCACTTCACATACTATACGTTCCCACTTCAGATACTACACGTTCCCACTTCAGATACTACACGTTCCCACTTCACAGACTATACGTTCCCACTTCACAGACTATACGTTCCCACTTCACAGACTACACGTTCCTACTTCATGCACTACACGTTCTCACTTCACGTACTACACATTCCCACTTCAAAGACTACACGTTCCCACTTCACATATTACACGTTTCGATACTAAACATTCCCACTTCACATATTGCATGTTCCCACTTCAGATACTACACGTTTCCACTTCACATACTACACGTTCTCACTTCATATACTACATGTTCCCACTTTATATACTACACGTTCTCATTTCACATACTAAACGTTCCCACTTCAAATACTACACGTTTCCACTTCACATACGACACGTTTCGATACTACATGTTCCCACTTCAAATACTACACATTCCCACTTCAGACACTACATGTTCCCACTTCACGTACTACACGTTCCCACTTCACATACTACACGTTCCCACTTCACATACTACACGTTCCCACTTCATTCACTACACGTTCCCACTTCACATACTACATGTTCCCACTTCATAAACTACACGTTCCCACTTCACATACTACAAGTTCCTACTTCATATACTACATGTTTCAATACTACATGTTTCCACTTCACATACTACACATTCTCACTTCATTCACTACATGTTCTCACTTCACATACTACACGTTTTCACTTCACTGTCTACACTTTCCCACTTCACGTACTACACGTTCCCACTTCACAGACTACACGTTCCCACTTCATTCACTACACCTTCCCACTTCACATACTACACGTTCCCACTTCACAGACTACACGTTCCCACTTCATATACTACAGGTTCCCACTTCATATACTACATGTTTCGATACTACACGTTCCCACTTCATACACTACACGTTCCCACTTCATTCACTACACGTTTTCACTTCACATACTACACGTTCCCACTTCACATACTACACGTTCCCACTTTAGATACTACATGTTTCCACTTCATATACTACATGTTTCGATACTACACGTTCCCACTTCATTCATTACACGTTCCCACTTCAGATACTACACGTTCCTACTTCAGATACTACACGTTCCCACTTCATATACTACACGTTCCCACTTCACATACTACACGTTCCCACTTCATATACTAAATGTTCTCACTCAATATATAACATGTTCTCACTCAATATACTACGTGTCCCCACTCAATTTAATACGTATTCCCACTCAATATACTACGTCTTCTCACTCCATATACTACGTGTTCCCACTAATTTATAAATTGTAAGTTTGTATTTAATTTCACCAAAAATATAATATAATACAGAGGGATGATATTTTATATATTTCTTAAATAACCATGATTAACATAAAAAACTTTGTCACGTGGTGACACCATAGGTCGTCATGTGATATTTAAATTTAAATTCTTATATTTAATCTTTAATTTCTTATTAAATTTTATTTAACTTAATACTTAAAATAGTAATTATTATTCTAAATTAATGAATAATTAATATTTAAGTAACCACTTTTTATTAAAATTATAAATAAAATTTAAAAATATATAATAAAATATTTTAATTAAACTAAATTAAAGTTTTTGGGTTGTTTTTAACTTTTAAACTTTACTTTTGTTTTTGTATTTTTATATTTTGGATATATATATTTTAATTTTCAAGGCATTTATTAAATTATCTTAACATTCCAACTCTTAATTTCAATAATATGTAACAAATTCAAATTTTTAATTTTTAAAATAAATAATTCACAAACAAATTTTTAATTTTTCAGAATATATTTATAATTTTCAATTACTAATTTGTTGGAAACAATATATAACAAGTCCAAAATATATTTCTAACTTTCAATTTCAGATTTGTTGAAATCTAAATTGGACTTTTAATTATAACGTTTAACTTTATTAAAATTAATTTAAATTTAAAATTAAAATTATAACATTTAACGTAACTTAAATTTAAATCAGAAATAGAACTGGAATTATAATATTTATACACTTGAAATTGAATGTGGGTTTGAAATTACAACATTTAATATAATTGAAACTAAAATTGTAATTATAATATTTAACGTAATTAAAATTAAAATTAAAATTAAATTTATAACATTAAACGTAATTGAAATTCAAATAATAATTAGAATTGAAATTATAATATTTAACGTAATTAAGTCGAAATTAAAATTGAAATTATAATGTTTAACGTAAATAAAATTATAACGCTTAACATAATTAAAATTAAAATTGAAATAGGAATTGTAATTATAACATTTAATGTATTTGAAAGTAAAATTATAATTATAATATTTTATGCAATTAAAATTAGAATCATAATTCAAATTATAACATTTCACATAATAGAAATAGAAATTAGAATGATAACTTTAAAATAATTAAAATTAAAATTAGAATTACAATTATAACATTAAATGTCAGTGAAATCGAAATTGAAATTGGAATTATGATATTTAACATAATTAAAATTAAAATTATAACATTTAATGTAATTGAAATCGGTAATTAGAATTATAACATTTAATGTAATTGAAATCGAAATTGTAATTAGAATTATAACATTTTATGTACTTGAAATTGAAATTTGATTTAGAATATTAATATTTAATATAATTTAAATTGAAATTTGAATTATAATAATTAACATAATTGAAATTAAAATTATAACATTTAAATTAATTAAATTTGAAAATAAAATTGTAACATTTAACATAATTAAAATTAAATTTGAAATTAAAATTAGAATGATAACATTTAACATAGTTGAAATTGAAATTAGAATTGAAATTATATCATTTAATGTATTTGAAATCAAAATTAGAATTCAAATCATAACATTTGATATAATTGAAATCAAAATTAAAATTAAATTTAGAATTAAAATTATTTAACCTAATTAAAATTATAACATTTAACGTAATTGAAATTTGAATTATAAGATTTAAGGGATAACAATAAATTTACCTCAATAATTTAGGCATAAATACAACTTTATTCCAATTAGAGATAAAATATCCAAAAAATTCATAATCTGTTAACTTTTATCATTAATTTTAATGATGGAAAGATTAAAAAAATAATTTAATCATAAAATTAAATTAAATATTAGAACGTGGCATAAAATAACACGTGTCATTGTATAATTGGTAATATTTTTAAAAATATTTTTACAAAAAAATAAATTAAATGATAAATTATTAAAAAAAGGATATGTAACTGTCTTCGGAGACGACTGTCAGCGTCATTTTTTGGCGAATCTCTAGTATAAAAAAGATCATATTTTAAGTCATTAAAGTTTATTTTTTCTGATTTACAAAATGGTAGAGACGTTTTTAAAAGGAAAATACTATAAAATGGCCAAATGTGGTAGTGAGAAGCGATAGCCTTCATCACTCGCTATTAAATGATGGGGCGGTGACTTACATCGCCTTCATCTATAGATAGATCGATGATTTGTCTATAGGTAGGGGTGGTGTAAGTCATCGCCTTATCATTTTATACATTTGATATTTTTTAAATCTTTTTTTTGATAAAACAAATGACCAACAATTGTGTAGATTAAGTAAAAAAGAGTTTAATGATATAAAATTTAATTTTTTTATCACTGAAGTATCGCCAAAAAATGGCGTCTAAGCACCAATCGGACGTTGTTTTTGATGACAATTACAGATTCTTTTTTAACATTTTTATCATTTAATTTATTTTATTTTTTAAAATATTTTTTTAAATATAAACCAATTATATAATATCAAATTGAAATTGGATTTAAAATTATAACATTTAACGAAACTGAAATTGAAATTATAAGATTTAACGTAATTAAAATTGAAATTGGAATTAGAATTATAGCATTTAGTGTTATTGAAATTGGAATTAAAATTATAATATTTAACGTTGATGTAATTAATATTTAACGCTATTAAAATTAAAATTATTAATTATAACATTTAACGTAATTAAAATTGAGTTTAAAATTAGAATTGGAATTATAACGTTTAACATAATTGAAGCTGAAATTGAAATTGAAATTATAATATTTAACATAATTAAAATTAAAATTAAAATTAAAATTATAACATTTAACGTACTTAAAACTGAAATTGAAATTATATTATTTTATGTCATTAAAATTAGAATTGAAATTGAAATTGAAATTAAAAGTAAAATTATAATATTTAATGTAATTAAATTGAAATTGAAATTGAAATTATAAAATTTTAACATAATTGAAATTAAAATTAGAATTGTAACATTTAACATAATTGAAATTAAAATCATAATATTTAATATAATTAAAATTAAAATTATATTTGAAATTAAAATTATTTAACGTAATTAAAATAAAATTAAAATTGAACTTATAATATTTAACATAATTAAAATTAAAATCAAAATCAAAATTATAAGATTTAATGTAATTAAAAATCAAAATTATAAGATTTAATGTAATTAAAATTATAATTATAATCAGAAATATAAAATTTAATATTATTAAAATTAAAATTATAACATATAATGTAATATATTATTTTTAATTTTTTAATATCATAAAGGAGTATTTTGTTAATAATTTAATTTTTAAATATTTATTTTATATTTAACTAAACATTAAAGGTAGTTTTTGATATTTTCCAATCAACCTGTTGTACAGGTTGACATCATCAAATCTTAGCCATTGAATTAATTCAATAGCTAAGACAGCTGACTGTATGGCACAAGCGACTATACTAAAGGGGGGTACTTATATTTAATCATTTAAGTAATTTTATGATATCATAGAAACCCCAAGTTCTTTGAATTTGATTATTTTATTTATTTAATCTCTAGAAAACATGGCTCTTTCTTGATCTTGATTTGTGTTTAAATATTGCTGATTTGGACAGGATTCAAATCTTGCTCTTTTTTTTCCCCTCTTTGAAGAATTTTTAATACTGACGGTTTTTCCGGCTAAAGTTGCTTCACAAAACTTTCTTTGAATCAGTAGTCAACATTTAAAATATTATTTTCGTGCGAAGAACATAGTTATTGCATAACTGAATTGCCCATTCTTCGTAAGAATCTTTGTGATTAAGTTTCCAATAATTTGAAGTAATCAATCAACATACAATAGAAATGAATGTATCATGTCAATAATAATATAAAGTTGTCTTCAATATGACAAAATTCATTTCAAATTAAGTTTAGCTCAAAAAAGAATAATTCTTTTTTTTTTTTGTTAAAAGAAATGTCGATCCCCTCCTTCATTAGGTTAAGTTGCTTAATATGGAATTAGAATAATATTAATTACATGTATAAGCTAAATTATAGATACTTGCTTGTTATAATACCATATGCTTGACTTAGTGTTTTGTATATGTATGTATAATATAATAACTTTAGTTGCAGTTCTCTATTGAGGATTGAGAAGTGGTTGTCGCTGCAAGAAATATAATTGATGATGAATTAATCTCTTAATAGTATGTGAGATATGTGGAGCTTGATTATCGCCATACACAAACGCATCATGTGCATCGACATTATTTTATCTTGTTTCTTACAAGCATAGATCTTTAAGATGGTGTTTGTTGTACTTATATAAAAAGTGGCACGAGGGCCAGTATTATATCTTGTAATTTTTCTTTATTTACTAAAATGCAATGGAAATAGACATAACACTAGATTGAAGATGAACCATTAAAAAATTTATGTGTCTATTTTTTTATTCTTTATTTTTATTATTTTGATTGCACTTTTCATTATGTGGATTAGCATTTAATCTGCAACATTTATCAACCAATGCACATAGCTCCATAATGTTGGCACAGACTTAAGGACTATGTGTCCAAAATCTCTGCAAACATGAGTGTTGGAAGAGCAAATGCAGCATCCCCTGAAGACATGAATGACCCTTCGTGATATTTAAGCAGTTGAGCTACTTACCACATTACCGACAACATGAGAAATTATTGAACTATTGAACCCCTTGCCTTAAAGCATGTTGTGTAATTATTGAACCCCTATATTATTCATATGGGTTTCAAAACTCTTTTTTTGGCAATGACTTCGGTAAATGGATCCACTAAATTTTTGCCTATATAATCTTAAATACCATGACTTCACCATTTTGTACAAAACTCCCTTACTAAACTTTATTTCCTCTCAATGTATTTTCTTCTCATATTTGGTTCCTTAAACTATGCTACTGCCTTACTTATTGTCTTAATAAAGAACAATAGGCATCTAAGCACTAGGTACCACCTTAAGCTCTATAAGGAACTTCTGGAATTATATAACCTATTTTGCAGCTTCAAATGCATCTACATATTCAACTTTCATAGTAAAGTCTGCAATACATGATTGTTTTGTACTCCTCTAACTTATAGCTCCACCGCTTAAAGTGAACACATATCCTGAGAAAAATTCGAGTATCTTATGTTATTAGAATTTTGAATCTGTATATCCAATAGGTATAAGATTCTCATTGAAATATACAAGTATATAATCTTTCGTTCTTTGAAGGAATTTGAATATATGCTTTACTGTAATCCAGTATTCTAGTCCTGAATTAGATTGATATCACTGATCATTCAAACTACATAACAAACATATGGTCTAGTACATGGCATTGCATACATGAGACTTCCCACTGCTAATGTATAAGGAATACTTCTCATGCAATCTATCTCTTCAATTGTCTTAGAAAACTGATACTTAGATAGATCAATTCCATATATAAGGAAAAACAATCCCTTTTGGAATTATGCATAGCAAACTTGATCAGAATTTTGTTAATATACTCAGTTTGGGATAAGCCTAATATCTTTAACTTGAGATCCCTTAATACTTTGATCCCAATAATGTTATTTGCTTCTTCTAGATTATTCATATCAAAATAATTAGATAACCATATTTTATCCGATGATAATACTCCTACATCATTTTTAATGACTAGTATATTATCTACATACAATACTAGAAAAATCACCAACCGCCCATTTATCTTCTTGTAAACACAATGTTGATTAGGATTTTGATCAAAACCAAACAATTTGATTGCTTGATCAAATCTGATGTTCTAGGATCTAGATGCTTGTTTAAGCCTATAGATATATTTTTATAGTTTACAAACCATATGCTCTTGGCTTATAGCTATAAAACCATCTGGTTATATCATATAGATACTTTCATTAAGATTGCCATTAAGAAAGGCAGTCTTGACATCCATTTGTCAAATCTCATAATCAAGATTTACTGCAACGGATAAGAGAATTCTAACAGACTTAAGCATGGCTACCGGTGAAAAGGTCTCCTCATAATCGATACCTTATTTCTGAGTGCACCATTTAGCAACAAGCCTAGCTTTGAAGGTTTTCACCTTCTCATATACCCCATCTCTCTCTCTTGTAGACCTGTTTACATCATATGAGTTTTATCCCTTCAGGTTTCTTTACAAGTTCCCAGACTTTATCGGAATACATAGAATCTATTTTGATTTCATAGCTTTATGCCAATAGTTTGCATCTTTATCAACCATTGCTTCATCATAACTAGTGGGATCTAGTTCATGCTCATTAGAGATTGTTTGAAATAACTCTCCAATTAACATGTACCTAGTTGGACATCTAATATTCCTTTCACTATGATGAAGTACTAGTGGTTGTTGTTCTACAATTGGCTCTAGTTGATTATTATGATCTGGATTGGAAATTAACTCATTGACTCTATCAAGCACAATATTAGAGTTCCTAGATAACTCATTAAGAATTATCTTACTCATAGGCTTGAAGTTTTTCATATAGTCTTTTTCAAGAAAGATTATATTAGTGCTAACTAATACTTTCTTATCTTGAGAACTATAGAAAAGACTTCTTCTTGTTCCTTTAGGATAGCCAATAAACAGACAAACTTCTGACTTAGATTCTAACTTATCTGTCTTTTCTTTTAGCACATAAGCTGGACAACCCCATATATATATGTGTGTGTGTGTAACGTAAACTTGGTTTACGTCTTATCCACATTTCCAGAGGTGTTTTAGGGACTGACTTAGATAGAATTAAATTAAAAAGATACATAGCTGTTTCTAAGGCATAACCCCAGAAGGAGATGGATAAAGTTGAATAACTCATCATTGACCTCACCATTTTAAGAAGAGTTCTATTTTTTCTTTCTACTACACTATTTTGCTGGGGTGACCCTGGTGTAATCAATTGGGATAATATCTCATCGTCTAACAAATAGGTCTCAAACTCACTATAGAGGTATTCGGCACCTCAATTAGATTGATGTGCCTTTATGTATTTTTTTTTAATTATTTTTTCACTTCTACCTGAAACTCTTTGAATTTATCAAACGTCTCAGACTTATGGCACATTAGGTACACATAACCGAATCTAGAATAATCATCAATGAAAGTGATGAAATATTCATAACCTTCCTAAGCTTCTGTGCTCATGGGCCTACATACGTCAGAGTGCACTAATTCTAACGTTTTAATGGCTCTATTACCTTTGATATTAAAGGTCTTCTAGTTATTTTTCCTTCTATACAGGATTCGTAGATCGATAATGATTCAATGTCTAATAAACTCAAAGGTCCATCTTTGACTAGTCTTTGATCTTATCTAGACTAATATGACTAAGATGTAGATGCCATAGATACGTTTGATTAGTAGGAGTCACTTTAATTCTCTTATGGTGATTAGATTCATTATTCAGTTCTGTGTCATGCAGTGAATTAATTTTAAGATATATGCAGTATAGATTGTTAACTAGTGTAGCAGAACATATAAACGACTTATTTTTTTTTATCACCACAGTTGAGTCAAAAATAACAGAATAACCAAATTTATTCAAATAACTAATTGAAATCAAATTTTGTTTGAGTTCTGGCACTAACAAACAATCATCTAATACTAAAGTCCTAAAATCATCAAAATAAAGTTGAACAACTCTTACTGCCTTGGCTGTAATAGTTACGCCATTTCCTAGCCTTAGATTGATCTCCCCTTCATTGAGTTGTCTGGTTTCTTAGAACCCTTACAATGAATTACAAATATAATTAGTGGCTCTAGAATATACTATCCAGGAATCAATAGAATCAACCACTAAACATTTCTCAATGAAAAGAATTTTATCAGAATGTGAAGTTGTCCTTTTAGTTATTGAAAACTTAACTAAATGACAGTTGATTATCTTCTAATGCCATTTAATGCCACATTGGAAATACTTTCTTTTAGGCTTTATTACCTTTTTATGAATTTGCACAAATTCTTAATTAGATGCTTTCTTTGGCTTCTTCATCTTCTTCTTACTACTCTTTCCTCTAAGATTGAGACCAAAAGATGAAGATGGGCCCTTAGTCAATTGACTATTGTAAGCATTTATTTCATCTTGGGGTGCATTTTCATTAGGTATTTGAGTGCATTTATCAGTCAGGATATAGTTGTGTTTTCAACTGTGAGTTCAATATCTAAATTCCTTTTCCAATCCACATAATTATTCCCGGTTAACTTGTTTTGATTAAGGATGGATGCTAATGGGCTGAATGAAGATATGATTATGAAAAATAAATTCATACATGAGCATACATTATTTGAAAGTATGTGTAACTTTTGCATGAATACATGAAATGCATTTATGTAGAACTCTTTAACTACATTATGCATCGATCTAATTTCCATTCAAAATTTACTTTCGTAGGGTGGTCGTATCCATCATAAATTAGACTAATATTATACTAATTTATTATTATTATCTAGATATATCAAATTAAATAATAATAAACTACCGATTCTCTAGTCCTTAGATTTAATTGACAAGAACTCTGTAAGGAGGATATCAATCAACCTAAATTGAGTGTACAACCATTATTTTAATCCTTTATATTTCACAATTAAAAAATCCACCGTAGGGTAGTCAATTTCGCATGAGTCCTATATTGGATCTTATTTTTTTGGAAAGTCCAATCTAGTAACTAGTTCTGATTGATATCCTCCGTAGGGAGCTCACAAGATTTGAGGCAAGTCATTAATTTACCTTACTATATGACCAATAATGGAGGCCATGAGCTTTATGCCTAGAGGCCATGGGCTTTATTCCTAAAGCCTTCTCTCACTCAATATTTTAATTCTTAGAGTTTTTAATTAATTTATAAAATGATGTTCTACTCATTAATATCTAATTTTATTTTCATTAAATAATTAATAAGGTCACGTTAAATAATAAATTAATATAATATTAAAAATATGACAATAATCTTATCCTAATCTTAATAGAACATTAATGCCATACAAAATGATATATTTTATGTATGGACATGTGAATATGACACCCTTAATCTATATGAGATGTTATTCATCTTATTAGTTAACTAGATAAATAAATAACCTTATAATTCATGATTTTTTCTAAGAAGAAAAATAATAAAATTAAGCCTAAATTCTTCAAAGTCTTTTTTGAAGTCAACTTGGGCTCTTTCATAATGTTATCTCCTCTTACTTGTCTCCTTTTATGGGCTTGGATTTTGGGCCTCTTAATTTTCTTTGGTCAGCTTATTTTAAAAATAAATTGAACATATTTTATACTTAAAATTTCTTTTGGGCTTTATAAAAAAATTTAAATAAAAATATTTTTAGACTCAATAATTTTAATAAAATAGCCCAAATAAAATTTTATAAAATATAGACCAAAATTAAAAGGATTTTGGACTAATATTGAATTTTTAAATACCCAAAATTAATCAAAAAATAAATTTGGGTTAAATTTAGGACCTATTTACAAATATCTCAAAGTTATCTAGCCAAACTTTGATTACCCAATACCTGGAGGGGCTGAATGAAAATAAAAATTCTTTTAAGGCCTATTTGCAATAAATGTTTAAGGGTCAATTTGTAATATATGCAAACTTAACTAGGTCAAAACAGAATTAATTCAAACTTAAAGGGGCCTATGTGATATTTCTCAAATGGAACCCTAATTCCATCGTAGCCAACCACTCTTTCATTTTTTTTACATTTTTTTCTCCTTTTTTTATTTTTCTTTTCTTTTTTTATTTACAACAAAAATAATAAAATACAAATTCTTTATATTACAAATTAAAAAAAAACTATGCCATTTATTTGGCTTACAAAGAAAAATCTAAAGAATCACCAAGAATTAACCTAACCATAAATTATTATAGGCACAATCATTCATCACATAATTAATAAAAATAATAAATATAAATTAAATATGTAATTGGTGCCACAATAAACAATTGTTACCACACATAAAAATAAATTATATATGTAATATAAAATAAGGCAGCTCTGATACCAGTTGTTGGTTGGTAAATAAAATTTTTCAGATCATCTTAATCATAATTACATGTATAGGGATAGAAGATTACCTCAATTTCTCGTTATGAAAAAACTTGAATTGACTGGCTACAATTTTCTCTACTATCCTCAATCTTCAAACTCAACGCGTGTGGGCACGTGGATCTTTCTTAATCTATAAAAACACTAATATCAAAATCTGAGAGAATGGTATTAATTAAATTTTTTTTCCCACATAAGAATACGTAAAAAGATTTTTTTTTCTCTATATTATTGTGGTGTTCTTTACTATTTCATACCTCCCATATATATAGAAATCTCCATTGGGTATTTAAAATTTAATTAGGATTAGAAAATTAGAGTTTGATTAAGATTTGAGCCAATAGAGGAACTGTAAGACCCATGGGTTTTCTAACTCCAACCTAAAATGCCTAGTCCTTATTATTTCATAATACACCAATTCTTCTAAGTTAACCCTAGACTTTTCCATTAAAAGTCAAGGTCTATATTCTAGTAACCCATGTTATAAAGTAAAAATTCATTTAATTAAAACTCATTTTAATTAAATTGGGCTCAGTCTTTAGATCAATAATAACTACTTAATTGGCCATCTAATTGATGTCCATAATTAAAGATAGACCATGATAAAAATGTTTTACCTCTTTAATTACTTATTTGCCCCTAAGTCACTGAATACTCTAATGATCACTTTTAATATGTCTATATTTGTAAATAAATTTACAAATAAATATTATTATTCTATAAATAATTTATTGAATAAACTGTGATCACAGATTCTAATGATCAAGTACTATAAACATCTTAGGTGGACATTAATTATTAGATTTCATCTTACAAATATATGTTCCTACGACTCATGAAATTATATCTCCAAACTATCGAGGTTTGGACCGTTTATATGGATCTCACTCTGTGATAACTCAAAAGATACAATGCATGAATGTAAGTTCATTACCTGCTCAAGATTAAGATTAATCAAGCTTATTAAAGCTTTTATGAATTAAGATCAATGACATTTAGTTAACCAGATCGAAATTCATAGTAGTCCTGTTCAATGTAACATATACACTAGTTTTTCTACTCGAAGTCTCTACTTTGATGATCAAGATAAATCATCCACTATAAGTAACAGAAAAACTACAACCTTACATAATGAAATGCCATTTTCATTAATGGTTGTGAACATGATTTAATTTATGAAGAACTTGTGAACTATACCCTTTGTATTAGCATTATATCCCTAATACATAGATCACATGCTTTATAAATATGAGCTTATTAATGTATGCTCAATTATATGTATGAATAAACTTTTATTAATCAAATAAAATATTATTTCACATGCTTTAAGGGCATAAATAATATCATATATCTAACAATAATAACATTGATGTTCTATTTTTAAAATTGTTTTGCTTGATTAAGAACAAGATGCATGAGAAAGTCCTAATTCAAAGAGTAGATATAAGGGGCCTCTATTAGTTGCAACTATAACACTTATTTTCCATGAATAAATCCAATCAAGTCTTTTGCTTAAGGTCTCTTTAATTATCTTAAATCTAGAGGTTATGATATCACTGTTTTTTTTATTTCTAATTCTAGTAACAAAAATAACGTAAGGGTTTAAAAAACTTACCTTATGGCATTGGGGAATAGGTCATCCAAATATAACAAATCTTAAGAAAATTTTGTAGTCTTGTAATATTTTAAAAAGCAATGAAAAAATGTTCCAACTTTCTACTGCATGCAAATCAGGAAAGTTCCTTTGAAGACGTCAATTTAGACTTATAAAGATCAACTCCAATCACTTTTAACCAGTGTTTTAAATGTTACATTTGTAATACATGAAACGCAACACTCTTGAGGCCTAAAATAGTAGGGCTAAGATGGACAAAGTGAATGTCAGGTGACAAAATTCTATATTGCCTGATTAGGTAAAGTTTATGGGCTATATATATATATATAAAACCTTCTCAAACAATATGAAGCCTTTTAGAGAGACCAAAAATAAAATTATGAAGGCTCAGGCCTAAAGTTGACAATATCATATTGTATAGGAGTAGGTCATTCTAAATGGTATCAAAATTAGACCTACCTCGCAGTATATGCTAAAAAGCCCCTAGTCTGAGCTAAAGATAGCTCACACAGGTTTTGTGACCTTTGGGGTCTAGCATGCATGGGCCAGCCATATGTTCTTAGGGGTTTAGTGAACACGATGTCATGTATCCCCTAAAAAAGGTGGATAGTAATACTGGAGATCCACACTCTTAAGGCTATAAATAGTAGGACCAAGGTAGATGATGTGAGGTTAGGTGTCAAAATCTTACATTGCCTGGTTAGATAAAGTTTCTAAGCTATAAATATAAAGTTCCTTTTCAAATAGTATGAGACATTTTAAGGAGCCTTGAGAACAGAATTGTGTGGGCCTAGACCCAAAGCAGACAATATCACACTTTGGGAACAGGTCATTACAACATTTCCCTTGTCGATGACAAAATGAGGTTCACATTGATTTATCCTCTGGTCTCTAAGTCAAATGTCCCATAAAAATTTGTAGCATTAAAAAATAAAATAAAAAAGGAATTGAAAATGAAAATCAAGTGTCTGTAATATGATATGGGGGAGAATTTAGAAGTTTTACACCATATTTAAAACAACAATGCATGACATTGAGATATTCACAGCCTTATACAAAGTCAAAATGAAAAAGTAGAAAGAAATATAGACAAGTCGTAAAAACAAGTTCAGCTTAAGTTAGTTTACCTCTTTGAGTTTTTTCGTGAGGCATTTAGCACTTCAACACACACCATTACTAGGTTGAATATACATGTCTTACATGTTATGTTACCTTTTGAAGTTCTATACAATAAGAAACCAAATTTTGCAATAATCAAAACTTTTTGTTATAAATGTTATCCTCATCGAAGACCTTATAATAAACATAGATTTGATTTGCATACATCAAAGTGTGTACTTCTAAGATTAAGTGTTTACCATAAGGGAAACCTATGCCAACACCAATAAAGAATAGTAGACATAACAAAACATATCAATTTCAATGAACACTTTTTCCCTTTCTTAATTGACCTTAATTTAAAAACAAAACAAAATATGTCTCTATCTTTATTTACACTCAAAATATAATGTGGCTATTATAATATAGATTGAGGTATTGATCCCACGAGGAAACTTTTGGCAAAATAAGTTAGTTAAATAAAAATATTAAACAGTAATAAATGAGAAAATTAATTAATTAGTTTATATGGATGAGATAGAATTATATATGAATTAAAGGAGAAGTCTTATGATGATGTAAGTAAGGCTTCGAGAATCACAATTATGCTTCTTAAATATACTTTATACTTTGATTCAATATTTATAACTCAATTGAAAGTTTCATCCCAAAAAATCAATCGGAAGATATATAAAATATGACACATTTTATAATACATGTATTTGATATGACTACACTCTTTGCAAGCATTATCACAAATCATGTTCATTTATACGAGTTATCTAAGATCGATAATATTGCAGTAAAATATCAATTTGAATATCAAACAAGTATTGTCTTTACATATTATGTAAGATCGACAGTATATTGATTGACAATATTGCAGTAAAAAATTAACATGTAAAACAATATAACCAATAAAAATTATAATTCAACAAGAATCACATAAAGAAAGTATGACTAAAAATATATGAAACATAAGAATTATAACTTCTGGATTATAGAAAAATAATAGTTAAGAGTTTAGACATAAGCAAACTTATAAACATTTGTAGCTCTTGACAAAGAATCCAAGTGTAAAAGTAAATTTATTACACATAAAAGTTCATCTCTAACCTTGAGAACTCTAGCCTAACTTATAATGCATGTTAAAGAGAAGAAATATGAGAGAATTGTGAAGCATCAAAAACCATACCTTAGTCTCCTAAGAGTGTTCTTATATAGGCAACGAATAGAAATATGTTTAGTGTGACTTCAATCTTCAATAATTTAGGCCAACTACTCATTCACCTAATTACAACATCTTTTTTTATAATAGAAATGATCGATGTAGCCTTTTTAGCTGAGATAAAAGTTGTAACATTTTGTCTTGTATTTATATTGCCATAAGGTTCATTTAATTTTGATGAGTATCCAATGAGATATTGACAAAATACCAAAGATAGGTCAGATTTTAGCCAGCAACCCTTTTATAAAATTGCAATACAATTTGGTCTATGATAATGGTTGTTTTGACTTTATCATCAGCATAAAAGTTGTTGATAATTGAGTTCGTATTTCATAACTTTAAGAATCATACCGATTGGGTACATATTTTGTGAAATACGATCCAAATATGTGGGCGGTCAAGCTGAGCAGACGTTGTAATCCAATTCTATTATATCCCAATTTTGGCCCATAAAATATTAGATTTGGCTTTTCAAATGTTCTTTAAATTTGTGTAAGATTAAGTCATGTTACTCTAGGTTCAAGAAGTTCTTTATTTTGATTTCTACATTGAGAGTTACATATATTTTATCTAAGCCTGTGCAAATAACATTCATTAATCACAATTTAAGGACAACACTTTATTTCAAGCCTAAAAGTACAAAAATGCTAAAATTAGTGAGATTAAATAGTGACTAAATCTTTTAACAAATATGTATTTTAATGTACTTATCAATCCTCAAAAGCGTTTGCATCCATATTAAGTTAGTCTACACCATTTGATGTCTTTTAAGTCATATTGTAACAGTTGATAAAAAATCTATACAAGCTACTTTAACCACTAACAGCACGCTACCATCTGAGAACCTTGATAATGTACAAGATGATTGGCACACAGATGCACCACAAGAGGCAATTCAAGTAGATGACAAAATAAAGCACTCTACTATTGACAATTGATCAAGATTATCACACTAAATTATTGAACTAATAGAAATTAAGACTACAAAACCACTAAAAATTATGACAGAAAAAATTACCAACAAACCCATTATAGAGAACAAAATCATACATACCAAAGCAATAATAATTCCCTCAAACCCTAAACTGACCTTTAAACAACCACAATAGCTAATATCCCAACCATCCCTCTCATTGTGAAGGTAGTATTTGCAGATCTTAACTAAAAAATGGCCATATATGAAGAATATAGGGCATTGATTTATTATCAAACTTGGACCTTTTTTCCATTTAAAGATGACATATAATTGATTTGGAGCTAATGGGTTTAAAACCTAAAGAAAAATTAAATGGATTAGTTATAAGACTCAAGGCTAGATTAGTTTCCAACAGTTATCACCAGACATATGGAATAGGACTACACTGAAACTTATAGCTCTGTAGTGAAAGCCTCCGCAATTATAGTCATTTTGGCCTTGTAATCTTAAAAAACTATAGTCTTAGAAACATTAAGGTTAATAATTGCATTCCTTAACAAAAAAACTCATTAAAATAATCTTCATGGAACAACCTAAAGGGTTTGTTAACAGGAACTACTAACTATATGTATAAATTATTGGAGACATTTTAAAGAATCAAACAAGCTTTTAGTGCTTTGTTTGAATGACTAAAATCTACACTTATCTCTTAAGGCTACAAAAGTTCAAAAACGTGACACTTTTCTACAAGAATAAGCATATTGTTCATTTACATAATGATATTCTAATAACTAAAAGTTATTAAAATATCATAGAAAAACTTGATGCGGTGTAAATAATAGCATGAATATATACAAGTGTACATATTGTATCAAGTAGTATAATGATATAAACCATATATTGTTCCCACATAGACTTCTATAATCTAATATTTTATTAATTACTAAAATTAATTATACTTAACTTTTATTCAGACAACATTTATAATTGAATAACATAATTTATCGAACTATACTTAAATTATCCTAAATTTAAGTAATAAGCAAGTAAATATATAAATTTACCAAGTTAAAGAAACGTAGGGTTACAACTTATCCCCCAATACTTTATTGAACTCAGTATTCTCTAATTTAATCCCTCAATAATGATTTGTTGGCTAGAACTTTCTTCCTGCTATAAGCATTGTCGATGGTTATATTGTTAACGTGTTTTAGGGTGTATGCACGTGATTATATACATGTTGAAAAAACTAAATACATGTATCATATACATGATTTCGCAGTGGAATTAAGTATATGATCAATATATACACATGTAACTTATATTATTAACAATATAAGATGACAGAAACATGCCCTTGAAGAACTTTGGTGAAGATTTCAATTTCGAATTCTTTCTAACTCCAACTTTGAGCTCACTTTGATGTGGACTATTGTTTAATTTTAGTTCACAACAATCTAGTAGGATTGTGAAGTAAGAATAGTAATAACTAAATTTTCAGCAATAAGGTTTTGTTTCTCAAAAGAAAAATAAGAAGAATTTATTTTTCTTTTTCTCTAGTTTTTCTCACAACACTTTGTTTAAAGAAAAACTCTCCAAAACCAAAAACTCTCTCTAATCCTCTCTCCTTGCACATTTTTTACTTCACCATTTATTAATCAATTATTTAAAATAATTTTTAGATATGTTAAGCAATTCACAAGTGCTCTTAAAATTGATTAAGTGGTCAAAAAGCTAAAAAATAATATTTGGTGACAATTATACATAATTAGGTATATGTCTTCCACCTAAACTAAAATAATAAACAAGTAAATAAATATTATTATTTATTTAAACAATATTTATTCAAAAACTATTTGAATAATTAATTTTGTACCTTATTTGATTTTACTAACATGGTTAATGGGTGAATTCACGGTAAAATAATTTATGGAACAAAATTGTGTCACTTGTTAACATCTAATTAGTTAATAACTCTTGTTAACTAATTAAGTGATGTACTTAACATTTAATTCTAAATAAGTGTACAACTTGAGGAACTTTGAAATATATTTTTGGTTTGTTAGAATTTCTAGGATGGAACTGTTTAATCTATAATGATGCCCTAGTGCACAACGCGTACACTTCATACTGGGAGACTCTCTAGGTCATTGCCCGAATTATCATATAGAACTCCTCCATACATCCGTGAATAATGCCCCATACATACGTTACGGATATTACAAAGTGACACGTTAGACCATACAAGTTAAAGTTATTACATGTTTGTATAATCTCTCCATTATTTATATCCAATAGAGCAGAGATATAAATCAACATCGTCAAATCTCCATATACCCGACCGAAAGCTTATCTCTAGAATTGTATTTTAATAAATAATATTCTCAAACACTTTTATGATATTATTTATCCCTAGGGCTAAACTCTTTTTCCAGGAATTACTGCTTATGGCTATAAGACTTTCTAAAACATAATCTTTGAGCGTGAGGATATATTACTTACCCAAATGAGCTGATGGATCCCATATTTATACACATCGGACTCCATGAGCATCAAACCATACCCAGCGACACCCAACGATCAGACTATAATGGTATCTGACATGTATGCAATCAAAGTATGGTGGATCACTCACAAGCCCACCGTGGCATTCAGGTCAAAGGACCACGAATACTACTTAACTCAAAAGACTTTCCATTAACGGCTTTATAGGATGTCTATTGGAGGTCTTTGTGAGTCTAATAAGTATTTAGTCCATACTAAATACCTGTATCTCTATTCGAGCCACCACTAAACTCATGGTCTATTAAGACTAATCATATAGACCATCTATATATAGACATACACCGATCTATATATTTATTAAGGTATTTATTAACAGACCAACATCAGTAAAGATAGATCAGGAACATAATATTTGAAAACATATTTACATAATGACATTTTCTAGAACTGTTTACAACTCTTGGTAACTACGTCATTACTAATATATTCTCAGGTCTTTATCCCATTTTAGATAAAGCTCTAACTCTTTAGATATCACTGACTCTTATAACCTGATAACTCTTATCAGTGCTAACTCTTAGCATTTATAACTCTTAGCGTTACTACTTTTTAGCACTGATTTAAACTCATTTAGACCACATCTAAACTCTTTCAAATCATTCAATGTCCGAAACATTACAAACATCTTACCATATATAAAATATAATTAGCGATTTAATGAAATAATAATACTAGTATAAATATTAAACAAATATTTATACATAAATGGATGGCACGTAAGCACAAATTCCAATAACTCCCACTTGCTTTAATACCATTCACAATGGTATTGAATGCTTATTGATTCTATATGTCTTTCAAATACTTTTGGAGTTAAAGCTTTAGTAAGTAAGTCTGCTACATTATTTATAGAATCTACTTTACAAACTATTAGATCTCCTATGGCAAAGATTTCTCTAATGATATGGTATTTCCTTCTACATCTTAGACTTTTGGTGTACTCTCGGCTTTTTAGCTTGTGCAATAGATCCGTTGTTGTCGCAAAATAATGGTATAGATCCATTGCACTTGGAACTATTCGAAGTTCAGCAACAAATTTGCTTATCCACACTGCTTTTGAGGCTGTAATATATTCTACCTCTGTTATGAAAACAGCTGTGGACGACTGTTTGTTGCTCTTTCAACTACTGTAGCACCGTTGAGAATGAATACATATCTATATGTAGACTTTCTATCATCTAGATCAGACTAGAGATCTGAATTTGTATATCCTCTTACTTGTAAGTCAATTTCTTCATATATTATAAACTTATCCTTAGTACCTTTAAGATATTGTAAGACATGTTTCACAGCCATTTAATGGTCTTCACCTGGATTAGACTGATATTGGTTTGTAACGCTTACAGCTATATTGATGTCAGGTCTCGTATACATCATGGTATACATCAAGCTTCCTATAGCTGATGCATATAGTATGTTAGACATTTTAACCTTTTCATCTTCATTTTGAGGATACATATTCCTCAAAAAATGAACGCCATATCTAAAAGGTACATTAACTATCTTACAGTTACTAAAATTATACCTTTTCAAGACATTATCTATGTACAATGATTGAGAGAGTCCTGTAAGCCTCTTAGTTCTATCTCTATAAAGCTTTATACCTAGTATATAGGAAGCCTCTCTTAAATCCTTATTCTGACTAAGGTAGCTTTTAACTAACTGTAACATACCAATATCATTTTCGATAATGAGTATGTCATCCATATAAAGAACTAAGAAGATTACCATACTCCTACTAACCTTTTTATACACATAAGATTCTTCTTCATTCTTGATGATGTTAGACCCTCTGATTACTTCATCAAAATGAAGATTTCAACTTCGAGAAGCTTGCTTAAGTCCATAAATAGACTTCTTCAGTTTGCATACTAAATTAGAAGTTTGACTAGATGTAAAACTTTCAGGTATTTCTATATAGATATCTTCTTAAAGATATCCATTTAAGAACGCTATTTTTACATCAATTTGCCAAATTTCATAGTCATAATATACAGCAATTGCTAGTAAAATTCGAATTGACTTAAACATTGCTATTGGTGAGAAGGTTTTCTCATAATTGATCATAGATCACCGAGTATAACCTTTCACCAATAGATGGGCCTTGAAAGTCTCTATTTTTCCATTGGGCCCACGCTTTTACTTGTAAATTCATTTACAACTGATAGGAACAATTCCTTCATGAAGCTCAACCAAATCCCAAACTTGATTTTGATGCCTCATGTCATTTTCTCTAATTGATGTCTAATATCACCTCTCTATAAGTCAAATGATCCTTTTCTTCAATCAAGAAAACACTAAGAGCATCTTCAGCTATTGAACCATACCTTTTAGGTGGCCTTGATATCCTTTTTAACTTACGTAGAGGGTATGTCAAATGTTTTCTGCTCGATTAACCTTGAGGTTCCATCGTTGGTTCATTTACATCTTGATTGAGTTCATCTAATTCAATCTTTCTATAATCTCCACGATTAATGAGAAACTATTTTTCTATAAATATGGCATTTTGAGCAACGAATATATTTTATTCCTCAAGATCACAGAATTGGTACCCATTGAAATCTTAGGATATCCAATGAACCGATACTTATATCCTTTAGGTACATATTTATCCTATTGCGTAACTTTTATGTAAGCAGGATAGCCCCAAATCTTAACATATTTAAGATTCAGTTTCATTTAATTCCATATCTCATAAAGAATAGAAGGAACGGCTTTTAAGGGAATGGCTTTTGAGGGAACTCTATTCAATATATAAGCAACAGTTTTTAGAGCATAGCCCCATAGATATTCAAGGAGATTGGTGAAGCTCATCATCGATTGGACCATATCCAATAAAGTCTGATTCCTCTTCTCCAAAATACCATTGTGTTGTGGAGTACCTGAAGGACTATACCGAGTGAGAATCTTATTCTCTTTTAAATAATCTAAAAATTCACTGCTCATGTATTCACCGCCTCAATTTGTTCGAAGGCATTTGATAAAGAATCCGGTTGATTTCTCTACTTCGATTCAAAACTCTTTGAACTTTTCAAAAGTTTCTTACTTGTGTTTTATAAAAAAAAATACGTATCCAAATCGTGATAGATCATCGATAAAGATAATGAAGTATCGAAAGCCACCCATTGCAGTGTGTTTCATTGGACTACATACATCACTATGCACAAGTTCTAATAAATCAGTGGCGCGGTATCCAACGCCAATAAATAGAGCTTTAGTCATTTTTCCTTGAATATGAGATTTATAAACTAGATAAGACTCTATGGTTAGATCAGGTATCTGACCATATTTAACCAGACAGGTTAGGCATCTCACACCTATATAACCTAATCTTATATGCCATAATTTTGTATCATTTAAATTTCTCGAGTTATTATTAACATTCACCTGTACATTCATGACATTTTCTGCTATATCTAATATATAATGGCCATTAATCAAATGACATTCAACTAATAAAATATTATTCAAATCATACAAATATAAAGACCAGTTCCATACATACATATGATATCCCCCACTATCCAATACATGAATGAAAATGATTTGTAGGATAATGTTTGACACATGATAACAATTATTCAATACAACAATTTTATTATATAGAAGAAGTAAATTAAAACATCCAATAACCTCAACCTGTAAGAAATCTTCCTTTCCAACATGAAGCTGTACTTCTCTAGGCTGTAACAGTCTAACTTTCTTCAGACCCTACAACACATTATATATGTGAGAAGGATAAGTAGTATCTAATACCCAGCTAGTATTAGCATCAAATGCTAAAGAAATGTCAATGATAGGCAAGTGTATACCTGAAGGGGTCTTCTTAATCGTGGCAAGGTATTTTAGACGGTTCTACTTCCAATACCCATCCTCACTGCAATGGAAATATTTTCCTTTTGCTTTGTTCTTATGTTGGAGCTTGGACATGTGTTGCTTTTGAGGACCCATTTTAGGTGCATATTTTGCTTTCTTTTTATTTTTCTCTTTGAACTTTCTAGAATTCTTCGCGACTAAAAATAAAACACCCTAAACATAGAGGGTCGTGCCCCCTTTAGTCATATCCTCTTGTGCTGCTTTCAGCTTGTTATACAGATCAGCATAAGTAGGTTCAATCTTTGCATGTTGAAGTTCATGATGAACTGTGCAAATAACCTTAAAAGTGATTGGAGAATCAAATTGTTCCCTAATGTATTGCTCAATAAGATATCCATGGTTTCTAACTATCAATATAAGATATGATCTTAAAGACATGGGGACTTACTAGACTGCCCTCGGGTAGTCTAGCTTAAAAAAGAGATTTAGCAACCCTATATATCAACTTGAGGCCGGTCACCAAATAACACTTTTAGGTGAGCATTATACTCCCAGCACTGCCACATAGACATGCTCTCTTGGGAGCTTCGTAGACATTGAGCCGAGAATGTATGATTTGACTTTTAAATCATCAGTCAACTATTTTTGACATGTCTCTTTTTCTTCCAGATAAACATCATTAGAAACGGCTTGGGGCAGGCATTGATCAATTACATATCCAAACTTCTCAGAATTCATAACTATTCTGAGATTCATAAGTCAGTCAGCATAATTTTTTGTACCTTTGAGTTGGTGCGCATAAGGATACAAACTAGTGGGTTGCTTGAAGCCATTTGATCTTGACAAGATAAAAGAAAATATGTTAGCAGAACATTTCAATCACTAATAAATAACATCTTAGATCATAGGTATAGCAGTTATACATTTTTTAATCTAAAAATACCCTCCCATTGTTTTAAATAATCCATTCAATCTCTCAAATAGAAAATCTATAGTTTTAGATTCTTTAAACTATACAGTGAGAAGTGGATCCTATTGGCATTTTACTCTAACCTCAAGCTGTAGCAATATTGGCCTTTGTAAACTCAAAAGGTAGACAACTCTTATCAATTGCATATCATGTAACTCTTACCACTCATCCTAAATACATGTTATTTTTACGTTGTAGTAATATTGGATAAGTGTATTCTAGATTAATTTGTGAATCATCAAATATATGCTACCAATATAACCCTCATGCTATAGCAATATCAGGCAATATGTTTGCATATATTTGCCTCATCCATGTTTAATTGGCATAACCTGAGTCACTTCTACCAATCCCTCATGCTGTAACAATATTGAAAAATACCAAAGTGAACCGTCTAATACCGTATTGACAAGATGGATCATTATATAATATTATCTCATAATACAATATTATTTAATCTGATTTAGAGAGATTTGTTTTAATTTAATATTTTTTTAATAATTATTATAGTTATTATTACCATTAAAAATTATAACAAATTTTCGCATCTCATATAAATCTAATTTATAATTAGAATATTTGTTTATGCAAACAGAACTAACCCCCACTAATAGAGCTCTCATTGTAATTAATAAGCATAAATAAATATATATATACAACGTTTAATGCAATGATATAACAATTATAATTATATTAAATGAGAGGTACATGCAAAACTTTTAAATTGGAGTGTATTGTTCAGAATGATCAGTGTTAAAAGCTAAACATTATATCATTATATAATATAAGGCTACAATATAATGTTTTTTGGTCTTCAACCTTAAGCGACCTGGGTTTCCTACTTATGAACGCCTTGGCATTCAACACTTGAATGCCCCCGTGTTTATCATTAAGAACGCCCTTGCATTCATCATTAAGAATGCCCCAGCGTTTTACTTTTTTAAGGCCCCTATGTTAAGCACACTAACCCCCCAGCATTATGAAACTAACACCCTAGTGTTCCCCAACGAACGCCCATGTATTCACCAATGAACACCGCGGAGTTCTTGTTAACACATGACACCCCAGCGTTCGGTTCCTAGCGCTAAGGCAGTTTTTTGACATAAACCATTTTACTACAATTTAAACACTTTAAAATGTAATTTTTACTATTTTCAGCGTTCTAAACACTTCATATAACACTCCAACAACCCAGAAACACAATAAATATTCTCTGATACCACTTATTAACGTGTTTTAAAGTATATGCATGTAATTGAGTATATGCATGTAACTGTGTACATGGTGAAGAAACTAAATACATGTATCATATACACGATTTCACAACGAAATTAAGCATATGATCAATATATACACATATAACTTATATCATTAACAATATAAGATGATAGAAAATATACCCTTGTAGAACTTTGGTAAAGATTTCAATTTTGAATTCTTCCTAACTCCAACTTTGAGCTCACCTTGAAGTACACTATTATTCAATTCTAGTTCACAACAATCCGATGGGATTGTGAAGCTCGAATAGTAGCAACTAAAGTTTTAGTAACAAAATTTTGTTTTTTGAAAGAAAAATAAAAAGAATTTATATTTCTTTCTCTCTATTTTTTCTCATAACACTATGTTAAAAAAAAACAACTCTCCAAAATAAAAAACTCTCTCTAATCCTCTCTCTTTGCACGTTTTTTACTTCACTATTTATTAATCAATTATTCAAAATAACCTTTAGGAGTGTTAAGCACTTCACAAGTGCTCTCAAAATTGATTAAGGGACAAAAAACTAAAAAACAATGTCTCCCACCTAAACCAAAATAATAAACATGTAAATAAATATTATTATTTATTTAAACAATATTTATTCAATTATTCAAAAACTATTTGAATAATTAATTTTTTTACTAAGTAATGTACTTAACATTTAAGTCTAGACAAGTGCACAACCCGAGGAATCCTGAAATATATTTTTGGTTTGCTGAAATTTCTAGGATGGAACTGTTCAATCCATAATGCTACTCTAGTGCACAACGAGTACACTTCATATTGTGAGACTCTCTAAGGTCACACTTGAATTTTCATATAGAACTCCTCCATACATCTGTGAACGATGCCCCACACACACGTTACGGATATTATAAAGCGGTGCATTAGACCATACAAGTTGAGGTTATAACATATTCATATAATCCCTATATCATTTATATTTGAGTAGAGCGGAGATATAGATCAACACCATCAAATTTTCATATACTCGGCCAAAAGCTTATCTCTAAAATTGTATTTCAATAAATAATATCCCAAACACTTTTGTGATATAATTTATCTCTAGGGTTAATCTATTTTCCTGGGAATTACTGCTTATGGCCATAAGACTTTCTGAAATACAATCTTAGAGCGTTAAGATATATGACTTACCAAAATGAGTTGATGGATTCCATATCTATGCACACCTGACTCTATGAGCATCGGACCATACCCAACGACACACAGCGGTAAGACCATGAAAGATTTCTGACATGTGTAGAACCAAAGTATGATAGATTACTCACAAACCCACCATGACCATAGCACTCAGGTTAAAGAACCACGAATACTACTCAACTAGAAAGACTCTCTATTAATAGCTTTATAGGATATCTATTGAAGGCCTTTGTAAGTCTATTCAATATTCAGTCTATACTGAATACCTGTATCTCTATACGAGCTACTACTAAACTCATGGTCTACTAAGACTAACCATATAGACCATCCAAATATAGACATACACTGATCTATATATTTATTAAGGTATTCTTTGATAGACCAACATTAGTAAAGATAGATCAGGAATATAATATTTGAGAACATATTTACATAATAATATTTCTTAGTACTATTTGCAACTACATCATTACTAATATATTCTCAGATCTTTGTCTCATTTCAGACAATGCTCTAATTTTTTAAATATCGCAAACTTTTATAACCTGATAACTCTTATTAGTGCCAACTCTTAGCATTTATAACTCTCAGTATTGTTAATTCTTATCACTGATTTAAACTCATTTGGACCAGATCTGAACTCTTTTAGATCATACAATGTCTGAAATATTACAAACATCTTACCATATATAAAATATAATTAGCGATTTATTAAAATAATAATACTAGTATAAATATTAAACAAATATTCATACATAAAAGAATGGCACGTAAGCATAAATTTCAACATATATAACTATATCTCATTCTAACAGTTACTTATATATCTCTAGTAATCAGAATAGAATAAAGTTTATTAAGAACAAATCTATTAATACCATATATACCAAATAGATATATTTTTATCTTATATGGAACTCATAGTTGTTACCCTATGATCATGTATCAGACTATCCTAGGTTAAACACATAACTCCCTCTATCGATTTCATCATGGTTCCTTAAACAATCAATATATTGGCTAGATATAAAGACAGCACTAAGCACAAGATAGAGTGAACGATTCTTCTTTATTTAAGTTCAAAAAATAAAAGAGATAACAAAGTTTACTATATAATAGGTCCAAAGTTGAACCCTAAATAAATAAAATTAGTTTATGATGAATTTAAGAGTACCAAAATAAATATTAAAAGACATATTTAACAAAGATGAAAATAAGAAGTGAAAGAAAAGAAATTAAATAAGGCAGATGCCCTAAATTGCTTCTCTCACTTTCTTGGTTGATGTACAATTATTGTTCTTTGTTTTTATTTTTGCTCTTACTTTCTCCCTAGTACTCTCTAATATTGGTTGTTAAAGAAAAGGTCTTTTATAGGCTTTCATAACTCTTGAGCCTTGTTTCTTTGATTCCAATTCGTAATATAAGATAAATTAGGTTTCTTTTTCTAGCACTGCAACAATGAGCCCGCTGACTTGGGCACTACTACATTGGCTTCTAAGCACTATTGCACTGGCTTATATAGACTGTTGCATTGGCTTCTGGGCATCGCAACATTGAGACCTAGGATTTTCTCTTTCGTACATTGCTTGAGTGTCGATGGCGTTGGCTATGGAGCACTACGACACTAGAGCCTCTGAGTTGGGCACCGCAATGCTGGATTTTGAATGTCACGGCACTAGACCTTTATCTTAGTTTCTCATCCAAACCCCAAAATCTTTATGCTATAAGGTTGAAAACCTATTTTTCATCAATAAACTCAATAAATAGCCAAATATTCATTATTTTAAAGCAATATTGAAGTTCAAGGAGATAAAAATAATTTCTTTATATGTGCCTATCAAATACCCACAACTTAAGAATTTTCACGTTCTTGAGCAAAATGAAAACAAAAACATAAAGACAATAAAATTAAAAAGACAAGTAATTTGAATGGGTTAATTAAAAAATTATCAATTAGTCTCAAAGATTGAATTACACCTATAAACTTTTATAGCCCTCAACTTATGAAGATATAATACACCTAATTATCATTCTTAGTTCTATCTTACGAATATTCACTTTGTACGTGTGTGTATAGCTTGTTTTACTATCCATCAGTTGTACTCGGAATGGTTTATACAAACAAAATGACTTAGGATCCTTAATAAAGTCCATAGGGTTGCTTTCATATTACTCTATACTAATATAAGGCAACACATAACTAATGATCAATAAGACTTTTAGAAGCATATAACATAAGGCTAACGTTAAGGTGATGGAAAGAAACCAAGTTCAGTTTACACATAACCTTATCTTCTTGTTTTTGAATCATTCGACCATTCATCTTTCCAAAATACACCCTCAAACTTATTTCTTTTCTTTCTCTAAACCATTTTAGCTATCATTAGTCTTTCTTTCTGAATTTAGGGGTATTTATATATACAAATATATAAAGTTTTTTAATGAATGAAATATCCCCCAATTCTAGGTTTGTATAATACTTTTACAAGCTCGCTTTTCTATTCTTCATCCTCAACCTTGATTTATGTCCTTCCATGATTCTTAAGAAGATGTTATGGTTATAATGCAAAGGGTGTTTATGAAGGAGTTAAATTCTACAAGTTTTTGGTTTCAATTATGGTTTATCAAAGATCAAAGAAAATTGTCAAAAAAGGCTCAACATGGGTGATTAAGGATAAATAATTATATAAAGGTAGGCTTGAAAATTCCAAATGATCCAAACATGGCCTAGAATCATCTCTATAACCATGTATGCCCTAGGATTTCGCCTCGAGTGTTAATTGCACTAGTTTTAGCTAGATTAAAACCCTAAATAATTTCTTATTGTGGATAAGCGACATCTAAGTTAACAACTAATGTACTTTAAACAGCTATAGTGTACTATATAATTCAAGTAATCGACAAATAAAAGGGTAAAGGTCATATGTACCTTAATATTATGGCCTAAATGACACTTTTACCCTAAGAAAATTTTTAATACCTAATTTTGCACTAATCCATCAATTTTTGCTATTTATTTAGATGGAAATTCTACTTTTAATAGTCATATACCTTTTTGCCCCCATGATTAACATACTTTAAAAAATATAAGAATGTACACATGTCACCGTGTAATTGGTTAATTTTAATAAATAAAATAATTAAAAATATTTCCACGGTTGCCAAAAAACGGTGGCTACTATTTTTTGACAATATTATAGTAGTAAAAATATTTAAAATTTATATTATTGGATTCTATTTTTTCTAATTTACACACTAATGTGGTCATTTTTGACAAAAACGACTAAAAAATGGCTAAAATAGGTGAAAATGGGCGGTGACCACCACTAGATGCTGCCAAAATAGGGGCGATAACTTGCACCGCTATCTCCAGGTGGGGGTAGTGCAAGTCACCGCGCCTTCTTTTGGCGGCGGTGGTCGCTCTTCTTCTCCTATTGTCTTTTTTTATAAAAAAAATGACTACACTATTGTGTAAATAAAAAATAATAGAGTTCAACGATGTAATTTGATCATTTTTTTGTCATCAAAGTGTCTCTAAAAAATAGCGGTTGGCCATCATTTTTTGGCAACACTCCGACTCTGTTTTTATATTTTTGTAATTTTTAATTATTTTAAAATTTATTTAATAAAAATATAAATCAATAATATACTAACGCGTGTCCAAAGTAACTAATCACATTATGACATGTGTCCTTTTATTAAAGTTTATTTTTTAAAATTATATTAAATTAAATTAACTGATGAGATTGCACCACGTATTCAAAAAGACAATAAATGGATAAGATTGTGCCACATGTCCTAAGTATAATATATTTTTATGATTAAATTACTCTTACCCTTTAGCTATTCAATCTAATTGCATAAATTAATGGATCAGTGCAAAATTGGGTATTGAAAATTTCATTAGGGTAAAAGTGTCATTTAGGCTATAATATTGCGGTAAAAATGTCCTTTGCCCTTAATAAATATCAAAAACAATTCCTAATAAGCATAAGAATATTCACAGTAATAGGTGTTTGTTTTAAGTTTTATGGCTTTTCTTCAACTTAGATTTTTATCATTGACTTACAATTTCCATTTTAACCCAGGTAGACACTATTAAAGGCACTAAAATAAGTGGAGGAAAAAAAGAAAATGAAAACTAACATGCAATCTAAAAACTCGGAGTGTTTCCTTTCCTCTAAACTTAAATCAAACCATGTTCTCATGGTGATAATAAAATTAGAAAATGGAATACTTCACTGAGATGTGAGTAGAGCATCAATCATCCATGTCATCCTCAGTCTTCTTATCATCATCATTATCATCTAGAGTTTTAATGGTTGGTGGGGTCGAATAGGCTAGTGGCTGAGGTAATACGCTTGTGTCCATACCAAAATCTGCGAGGGAGATGCATAACACTTGATCTTGATAAGCTACCCAACTCATGCTTTACTACTGATGTGCAGCAAATGATGTCTCCATGCATGCTCCTTTGTGGTAAGTAGTCGGGAGGGTAAAGGCAGTGCTAGCAATATTTGTCTACTCGGTATTACTGAAAAATGATCTTGTTGTTCTGTCCTGTCCTGAATTTGGATTATTCAGTTATTGTCTAAAGCACTCTCTAAGTGTATTAAATCCTCTATAGGTGCCCATTAAACTTCAGCTTAGGCATATATCCAGTCATCAGAGATGGCTAGTAGAAATGCTATGAAACATGCTATCTTTGATTACCATGCCGACATCCATTGATATTCTAGTAAAGATAATATATAGTAAAATAGTCCAGTATGTGGTGATGGAGCTTATATGGTTGACTAGTATAAGGTACACGACAATGAGTTAGATTTTAGTTTAAAATACTTGTCTTTTGTATCATCTATTTGTAGATTATTTCCTTCATTTACTATTATAAAGTTCATATTATCTCTTCTTCCATCCATTTTCTTTGATCTTATTATGTCTAAGTAATTTTTATTTTGCTAAGGTGAATGGTAAAACTCTTGATAAAGTCATATGATATACTTCAACTCTTATTTTAGAATTTAATGTTTCATTCTTATGTTAAACAAATTTATATATGATGTATTTATTTTGTTTTGCAACATTGATACTCTTTCTTATAAAGTGGTGTATCTTGATTTATTATAGATAATCTTTATAGTTGGCATAATGAATTCTTAAAACCATTTACAAGATTTGGTGTAGATACCATTTCTTGTAAAATGGGTGTCATGATTTATTGTAAAAAAATATAAAATTTACCATCATAAATACTTGAACCAATTTACAAGATTTGGTGTATAATAATTAAAAGAAATAAGTACAGTTAATATATAAATGATAATGAATCTTAGTTGTTATATCTTTCAATTAGAACCTCATTTGTGTGAGAATTCCAATTGAGTTATAAAAAGAGTTGAATATATTCTTATTTCATATGCTAATAATAGATCCCCCCTAACCTTAGCATTTATTTTAATTGGTTCTTTGAATTATTATTTACAAACGTCTTATATTGGTTTATTTATCTTTAGAGTATTTATAGTTTGTAAATTTTAATTCTACTTTCTTATGGATCGACCTCGTTCTTACCGGGTTAATTAATATTTTGACAATCTTGCACTTGGGAATAAACTCCTATAATTTAGACGTGTTAGTTATCTAAGTAAAAACTTTTTCATAAAAGATTTGGGAGAGGCTTCCTATATACCTAGGTATAAAATTTTATAGAGATAGAGTTAGGAGGCTGATAGGACCTTCCCAATCTTTGTACATAGACCGAGTCCTAAAAAGGTGCAACTGTATTTATTGCGAGGCAACCAATATACTTTGTAGATATGGTATTCATCCTTCTAAGAGGAAATGTCCTCGGCAAGAAAATGAAATAGCTAGAGTTTCTAACATACCATATATATCAACTATAGGTAACTTGATGTACATTATATTATGTACAAAACCTAAATTTGGATGGCTTTAAGTGTTACGAACCAAAATCGGTATGATTCAGGTAACTACCATTGAATGGCTGTGAAACATATTTAAAATACCTGAGAGGTACAGAAGATAAGTTTCTAAATTGTTAAGAAAATTACTTATAAGTGAATACAAAGACTTAGACTTCTAGTCTGATTCGGATGATAAAAAGTCTACATATGGTTATGTATTTCTTCTCAACAGTACCGCAATCAGTTGAGAGTGCAATTAGGATGTCCACAGCTAATTCTACCTTAAAGGCAAAATATATTGAGGCTTGAGAAGCCTGCCAAGAAAGTTCTATGGATATATAAGTTAATTGTAGAGCTTAGAATAGTTCCAAGCTTAGCAGATCCTATCCCACTATAATGTAACAAAAACAACGTAATTGCTTAAGCTAATAAGCCATAAGGCACACCAAATTTATGATTAAGTGAACTCTATATACCACACAATTAGAAAGATCTTAGCTATTAGAGATATAATAGTATACATGATACAATCTATGGATAACATAGCAGACTCACTCAAGCTTTAACTCTTAGGCTGTTTGAGAAACACATGGAGTCGATGGATATAAGATATCATCATAAATGGCACTAGAGTAAGTGAGAGTTTGTTAGAGATGGTGTTTACGTGCTATTTTAATATTGTATGAATATGAATTGTCTAATATCTTTACAATATACATTTTAGATAAAATTGTTAATATTAAAATATATGGTAAAATACTTGTTACATTTCAGATATTGTATGATCTAAAGGAGCTTAAGTTAGTGCTAAGAGTTAGCAATACTAAAAATTATAAACGTTAAGAGTTAGTAGTTATAAGACTTAGTAAAACTCTAAGAGTTAGAAGCCTTGTCTAAAATAGTACAATGACCTGCGAATATATTAGTAAAGACATAATTGCAAAGAGTTGCAATTGGTGATAAGAAATGTCATTATGCAGTATATTTTCGAACACCCTGTTCTTGATCTATCTTTACCGATGCGGGTCAATCAGTGAATACTATTTATATATAGTATAAATAGTATAGCCCACCGTGTTGAGGAACTAGAATTGTTAATGGGTTACTTCAATGAGGTACTCCGGTTCGACTATATACCAAAGGCTTGACAAGGTACATTTTCTCAATCTTAAAGTATTTTACATTTATGAGATAATATGTAAAAGTTCATTTGTGTTTATTATTGAGTAATTTATATTCCGCTCATCTGCTACGCATGTATGTATGTGATACATATACTATATTTGAATGATAGACACAAACTCACATGCATGCACCTTAGGTTTAAAATCATTCTCACTAACATGGGTGAGTTGTATATCCTGATACTCTAAGATTGTATTTCAAGAAATCTTATAGCCATAAGCATAAACTCTAAAAAAAGAGTTTTTCATAGGGTTAAGCAATATTGTAAAAGTGTTTGCATATAATATTTATCGAAATAAGAATTTAGAGACAAGTTCATGGATGACTATATGGAGATTTAACAGTAATGATCTATGTCTTCGATCATCCAGGATATAGGTAACGTAATGATTATATAAATATGTTATGACCTCAACTTATATGGTATAACGCGCTACTCTGTAATATCTGTGATGTGTACGTGGGGCATCATTCACGGACTTATGAAAAAGTTTTATTTGACAAATTGGACGTGGACTTAAAATTCTCACAATATAAAGTGTACTCTTTTTGCGCTAGGATAGCGTACCAGATTAAATAGTTCAATTCAATAAATTCTAGCAAATCGAATATTTATTTCAAGATCCTTTAAGATGTGCACTTATTAATACTTAAGTGTTAAGTACATCATTTAATTAGTTAATAAAAGTTGTTAACTAATGGGATGATAACAAGTGGCTTATTTTAGACCCTTGATTGTTTGACTTATAAATTGACTAAAATGACCTTACTTGTAAGACAAGCAAGATAAATGATTTACTCAAAAAAATATTTTTTAATAAATAATGATTATTTTTGTTATTTAGTCAAATAATAACATTTGGATTAAGCCATCAGTTTGACATTTCGAAGGACATTATTTTTATTACAAAAATGAAAAAATTGTTTTCGTTTTTTTATTTTATAAGTCATGGCTAGCTAAATATTTGTACAAAAAGTGTTTTGCACATGTTATTATTGTTTCAAAGTCAAACAATAAATAAATAAATGGTAGACAAGCAAATAAAAATGGCATGGCTTATATGGTGTGCTTAGGGTCGTGTGTTTGCTTGATAAAATAGGGAAAATGGCTTTAAAATTAATTGGATTTTCGTTTTGAGCACATGAATAAAAATGGCATGGCTTTTATGGCTTGGTGGGCCTATGGCTTGACCTAGGAAAAGTGAAACAAATATAATGTGAAATGGGATTTCATTTTGGTGGATGAAGGGTGGGTTTGATATTAACAGTTAAACACCACTCTTAAAATTTAGAGTTTCTATTTTAGCGATCCAAACTCGTCATAGTTAGGTCTTAGAATTATCGGTGAGTGCGCTTCATAGTGGACTCAAATTCTCAAAAGCCTTACAAGGTGATTCTTGATTTTAATTTTATTAGAGTAATAAAAGACTTAAAATTTAAATGTATTTGTTGCACTAAGAAATTAGATTTCTAGGTCTACTGTGCTAATATGTATGTATGACATGCATATTGCATTATAATGAATATGCTGCATATGCATGCACTCTAGAAAATTAGCACACTTTTATAAGGATGGTCATATGTTGTAGTAAGTGAAAGACATTTAGGTGAAATTGGAGAGGTGATAGTTTGTCACTCGTGAGAATTCATGGATGAGTGGATGAAAGGGAACTAGAAGCACAAAAGGTGTTCCTAGACTAAAGGCAGTTTTCCCACCTTTATAAATGAAGGATTTGTGCGGGGTTATCCTTATGGAAGGTTCTAGATATTTATGCTCCTGGGAAACTTGAACTTGAATTTTAGTTTGTTGAGTCCAAATTATTTTCATGTAACAATCTATTATAATAAAATAGTATTTTTTTTTAAGCATCATTATTAATTTTAATTACATAATTTGTGGATCTACTATAGACTTCACATGAACCAATCTGTTGAAATTGTTCTTGAAATATTTGAGACCCCAAATGCTAGCTTCTTTGTAGCTTGTGTAACCTTTATTATTTGTACCTACGTCAAGATCTCTGTAATTGATATATGCTGCCCGAGGATTTTTGGAAACATATGGAGTCAGGTAACTATACAATTTTCTGATCCAACTAATGTGTCTTTGAGATGCTACCGCTCCCTCTTCTGCCCAAACAACTAAGTGCTCAATTTGGTATATGTTGCCAGCTCTATGTGGGAACGGAATTTCGGACCCCGAAATCTTACTCATTTTCCCACCGTAAGGAACCAAGAACAATTGAGCGGCCTCTGCCTCATCTTCATAGAACCTTTCATATAGACCTTCCAATGCAATTTCAGGGATAGGTTCCTTCACATAGTCAGATTTTACCTTCAAGAAACCTTTAAGTATAGTGGTCCTTTCAAGGAACAAATCCAAGGACATTGTATCTTGGAATCCCGCAAAGTAGAGGATTGATTCAACCCAGCTCATTTCGGTGCAGGCTTCTTTCACTAAACCAAGCTCGGGGAAGCTCTCCTGCATCAATTGAAGAAGCCGATCAACGCCACCAAGGAACAAGCCAGTGAATATAGCCTGCATTGTTCTCTTTCCATCTTTAGCTGAATTCACACGTCTTAAGAATGTTCCAATAAATAAATCTTCATCAACTTTATCCGCGATATGCTGCCATCGGTGAATGATTTTTGTTGCATTTTGTTCCAAGGTACGTAGGACTGTGAACACAGTCACTGTCGATGGAACAGTAACTAGCTTGATTTTCCATTCCACGACTATTCCAAAGCTAGCTCCCCCACCTCCCCTAATGGCCCAAAATAGATCTTCTCCCATTGATTCTCTATCAAGAAATCTACCTTTAGCATCAACAAAATGAGCATCAATTATATTATCAGCAGCAAGGCCATATTTTCACAACAATATACCATATCGACCACCACTAAAATGCCTACCTACGCCTACGGAAGGACAAATTCCGGCTGGAAAGGCAAGAGTTCTACTTTTCTCAGCAATTTTATAGTAAAGTTGGCCAATGGTTGCACCAGCTTGTACCCACGCTGTTTTATCTTCTACATCAACACTAATTGAGCTAAGATTTACCATGTCAATGATGACAAAGAGTACATCAGAAACATAGGATAGGCCTTCAAAATCATGGCCGCCACTTCGAACACGAACTTCCAAGCCATATTTTTGGGAGCAAAAAATGGTTGATTGAATGTGGGATACATCCAATGGCGTGATGATGACTGGAGGTTTTGGGGTGGTGGGCGTCGAGAACCTAAGATTTTGTATCGTAAAATTTAAGATCGATGAATATGAAGAGTTGTTTTTGCTGTAGATGACTTTGGAAATGGAGTTAGATTTCTCAAACGATTGAGAAAGACATTCGAGAAAATTTTCAAGATTTCCATCCGAAGTTACAGATTGAAATGACCATATAAGAAAGAGAAGAGATGCGAAGATTGAAGAGCAAGGAGGCTTCATCTCCATTGACATTTTGGTGCATAAGAATCCCTTTATTTATAATAGCTAAGATGATATCTTGTTCAAGATTCAGAAAATGTCAACATTATGATGAAGTGGTGACCCCTATCTGGCGTCTTAAAATATTCTAATCAATCTTTTTTTTTTAGACATCTCTACGACCTGCCAACCAAAGTGGACTAAGAGATATTATTGTTGATTTTCTAGCTTCTGTATCTAGAGCAACGTCTTACCAACCGACGTGTTATGATAATAAAATATGCATGAGAATATAAGGAAAAATATTAATTTAGAATATAAATTTTTTTAAATTACTTATTAAATCTCTAATTTAGTTCTTCTTGTTTAAAAAATATTAAAATATGTATTTTTGAAGGCGGCAAGATAAATTTAATTAAATATAAAATTATTTATTATATAGTTAAACATATCAATTTACTTTACTACTCTTAAAGAACGCACTTCATAATTTACTACACATACAAAAATACCAATGACCTTACTCATTCTTGCTCATAATTCACTTCTTCACACTGTTACACACACATTTACTTTTTACATATCTTACAATTACTGATCATTCTTGCTCATAATTCACTTCTTCACACTGTTACACACACATTTACTTTTTTACATATCTTACAATTATTGATTTGAGCGGCGAAATATTTTTTTTTATAAAAGAACAGAAAATTTTTTATATGATTATAAAAAATATACAAAAATAGTGAAATAATTTTTTATTAGTACCAAAAAAACTTTAAAACTATTAAAATTTCAAAATATAATCAATTGGTTAGGCGTTAATTGTTACGGATTGAGGAAATAGGAAGCTATAATGTTTAATTCTTTCTTGGGTTATTATTATCAATACTCTTGAGGTATGACTTAATTATAATAATATTCACAAATTTAAAAAATTGATATTAGTATTCAATATTTTGTCAAAATAAGCACGGTTGCCTAAATGTTAAGAATATTTTATTAAATTAAACAAATTCCATATTAATTAGTATAAAATAATTATTTTATCCTTTACACATTAAACGAGATTGAAATGACAAAAAAATTAAAATAATAATAATAAATGATATTAAATAATAATAAAATATTTATAAAATAAAATTTTAAAATTCTTTGAAAATAAATTAAAAAATAAAAATATATATTTCTAAGACTAAATGACCATATGGTTCAGGCGGCCATTTTGGCCTCCTGTTCCAGCGACCACTAGTTGCACCGACAGCCATTTTAGCTACTTGAATCAGGCGACCAATTTGGCAGCCAGTGCAAGCGGCCAAATGGTTGCCGAAACAAGGGGCCATTGTGGCCGCCTGAACTAGGCTGCCATTATGGTTGCTTGGACTGGTAGCCAGGCAACCATTTGGTCGCTGATGTAGTTAGCCATATTTTGTTTTACTTTTTTATTATTATATTATATTATTTTCTATTATAAATGTGAAAAGATGTTATTACTTTTAGATGTTTTAAGTTTAATAGTAAATCACTAATAATTGGGCATTCATACATATTTTACAAAAAAAATTAGATATTAACATTAATTTTTTTAATTTGTAAATATTATTATAATTAATTTATACCTTGTGTTAATAATAATATCCTTCAGTCTTTAATATTCCTTTATTATTATGTAGAATATCAAACATATAAGATGATGTATGCTTTATTGGCTGTTTGTGTGTATAAAACGACAACAGTTTACTAATTTTTGTGTAAAAATATGAATACTTGTTTTAGTTTTTAATTAAATTCATCTCAACTGTTACTGCTCTCTTTTTTGTCTTAATAAAGGAATTATTGGTGGTGACACTTTCCACCCATAAGCATCAAGTTGCCGACAATCAAATTGTTACGATAGCCAACAATGACTTTTTTTTCCTCACACGGCGAACATCACGTCATTATTCCGTTATTGAGCTTGAAATTATCTTATGTATAATTTAAAATTTTTAAAAAAAATTATAATTTTTTAACAATCAGAACGTTTCAAAAAATGTAAATGGTGAGGATATAAGAGCTTTCATCTTATAAAAAAGGGAGAGAATTTTATGCAAAAATAGATAAATTTGAAGTTTCAAAAGATGCTATAACTTTAGTTAGAAGTGCATATTAGGATCCATTCATGAAAGTGATTAGAGGGATAAAAAGGCTTCACAAATTCTTCATTCCTAGTTTCTAAATATATGATGGGGCAAAAGATTAGAAGAGCATATTTTTATTTTAACACACAAATAATAATGAAAGCACAATATGGTGCATTGAAATATCTCACTTTTCCATCTAGCTTCAAAAGTTTGGCCCAAGCTTCGTTTGTGGGTTGAAACAAAACTTAATATCCACCTTTGATAAACTAACTGCTTAGTCATCACTCAGTACATAAGGAATTAAAAGAAAAAGAAGAAGATAACATCAGACCTCTTTGTTATAAAACAAGGGGGAAATGAATTTATCAAGAACTTTCTCAATATGTCTAATTGGGATCTCAGTGAATTGGAAAGTTATAATATAAAGATAGCTGCCTAAACATATCAAAAGACAGTAAAACATTGACAACATATTATTGTTATCATTTTTTAAAGTATTTCTCTTCAGTCGAGATAATCAACCAAAAATCAGAATAATGGATTCTTTGATCACTTAGGAAAGAGATAAGTTTCTTACAATGAGAACATAGGTGGCACTGTTATTGCTACTATTGTTGCATTGTTACTCCTCAATTCACATTTTAGGGCTACAACTTCAAGGGCTTGAGTTCACTAAAATTTTGAGCTTGACTCACTGATTTGCGATCATCTGCTACATTGTTAACTTCTTGGGGAAGGCCTTTCTCACTAGCATATGAACCATTAGATACTGTAGATTGTTGAATGCCCTACCAATAAATTGGACTATATGTTTTTTAAGTCAGAAAATCTTTCCTTTTCCTCTAAATTTGCACATTTCCTCAACTTGCTACTCTAATTGGCTTTTCCTCATTTTCTCTTCTTTCCATTGAGAGATTTAGGAGGTTGAACTCCTCTAAGAATGTTTTGGCATCTTAAGCAAGATTACATGGATTTTCATTCATGGTTTCAAAGACTTATGTATTATTACAGAATAGTTAAATTCCTCAATAATCATTCTCATATCGAATTGCTCACCTTTTTAGGGACTATAACAATGGAGTGGTTTTAACTTTTATGAAAAATCACCAGCGTGTAAATGACAATAAAGCACACTACGTGTGTCCTTCTTAATCCTAAGAGTAAGCTGATAAAGCCTTGATTCAATCTAGCCTCTCCACTTTTGTAACTCACTAGTAGCAGTCTTAGCAATAATGCAAGCTAGCTTCTTTTGTTTGCCTTCTAAAATTCTTCTTACATAATGCACAAGGTATTGAATGCAACATTATAATTGGAGTTCATACAAGCGTATAGAGTAATTATAGGCATCAAATGTTTCTCTCTCAAATATTTCTTATTGGATCCTAAACTTGATGTCCTATTAGGCAGCTACTGAATTGGACATGAGCATGACCAGATTAGGCCATCCATATTGAGAAAAAACCTTGAAGAAATGTGATGCCAACAAATTAGGCAGAGCATTGTGAGCAACAAGTAATGCCAGTTAATACCACCAAGAAACTCCATCACATCGGAATAAAACCCTATGCTGATTTGCCTAAAATCTCAAGCATCTCAACGTGGTATGAAAGTTCTCAACATCAAGAACCAATCGCAAAAATTTGTCAGTAACGCTGTGTTACTATATATCAGAAACTACAAAGCTATAACAGAAAGTTGTAGACTTGAGAAGCTATTATAACTAATTCTCCAGCTAATAATGTGGTTGTTAAGTTTGTTGCTCAAAATATGGATCAAATGCCACGTGTATAATTCTCTATGTTTGCTTCTTTATATAAAGCCTTGTAATCAGCTCACTGGCATAATAATACAGATGATCATTTTTCTTCATTTGCTGATAGTTCAACTTCTCTTTCATTGCTCTGTTTTTCTCCTTAGCCAAATAGGTTATATTCTCATATGGTATCAGAGCCATGGCTAACGCCAGCTCTTCCAACACAAATCTAGCCTCTACTAACACAAACTCTACTATTACAACTTGTAATTCCTTTCCTTCTACAGTCAAGCTCAACAGATCTAACTATGCAATATGAAAGTCTCAAGTCTTGATTGCGATAAGAGGAAACAAGCTTGAAAGTTTCATTAATGGAAGAAAAACTGCTCCAGATCAAAAAATTAAAGTTGTTAATTCGGATCGTACTGTATCAGAAGTTGATAATCCAGAATATGAAACCTGGCTGAGTCAAGATCAGTTACTTCTCCGCTAGATGTTCTCAACTATTCATGATACAATCTTATGTTTAGTGATCGATAGCTTATCTGCAAGGGAACTGTGGTTATTTGTAGCAAGGCAATTTGGATCTAAATCAAAGGCAAGATCTTTGCAATTAAAAAGACAGTTGTCGATGGTAAGTAAAGGAACTCTTAGTATGTCTGACTATTTCCTTAAGGTAAAAAATCTAGTTGATGAATTGGCTATGGCTGGATATTCAATTGATGATCAAGAGTATATAGAATATCTGGTCTCAAGAGTTGGATCAGAATATGATTCAACTATAGTTCTAATAACTAGTAAAATAGAATCATTGACCTTAAATGAAGCTTATTCTATGTTGTTGACACAAGAGAGTAGATGTTTGATCAATTTAGGAAATAAGAGTGAAAATCAGAATTTCTCTGCTAACTATGTTCAAAGAGGTCAGAGGAGAGGTGGTTATATTAGTTCAGGACCTAGCAGTACAGGAGGAAGAGGTGGTTTTAGTAGAAACAATGCTGGTGAAGGTTTTGAGGCTAATAACACTGGTGGTTTTGGTAGAGGTTTTCAACAGTTTAGAGGAAGAGGCTTTCAATCTTATGGTGGGAGATTTGGTGGAAGAAATAATAATGCATCGAGATTAGTATGTCAAATATGCGAAAAACAAGGTCATGTGGCTTCAAAATGTTACTATATGTATTATAGAGATTTTGTGCCTAAAGAACATAAAGGTTTTGGTACTGTTGGATATCAGTATAATGGAAAAAATAGTTCAAGAAGTTCAGAAACAAGTAACACAGGCCAGATGAGGGTCGCTTATATGGCATCACAACATGAAGGTGGCACTATTGATCAGGGATGGTACCTAGATTCAAGAGCTACTCATCACTTGACAAATAATGAAGTAAATCTAAACAATAAGCAGGAGTTTACAGGTACAGATTCACTTATCATTGGAAATGATTATGGTTTAAAAATAAATTCTGTTAGTGTTGCCTGGTTAAATTGTAGAGCTGAGAATAACCTTGTGTTAAAGAATCTATTATATGTTCCCGCAATTGCTAAAAACTTAATAAATGTTTCAAAATTAGCACATGATAACAATATTTACATTGAATTCTTTTATGATCTATGTCTCATCAAGGATAAGAGGTCGGGACTTGTGCTGCTCAAGGGTGTTGCTGTAAAGGGACTTTATAGACTGTCATCTTGCACATCTTCTGATATTTCATCATGTCATCAAGTCTTTAATACACAAATATTGTCATACACTCATCCTAGTTCAATGTTTTCAATGTGTACTTCGAGTGCACTTTGTAATATAAATAAGAATCAAATTAGTGCCACTGATTCAAGTTCACAAAATAAGTCAGTTATTCAGCCTTACATAGGTTGTAATTTATCATATTCTAGTCAACGTAGGATTGATTACAAAATTTGGCATAGAAGACTTAGACATCCTAGTCCACATACTCTCAAAGTTGTAATCAATTCATGTAATCTTGTTTTTGACAGAAATGGAAAGTATATACTAGAATTTTGTGATTCATGTCAAATTGGTAAAATGCACAGACTTCATTTTCCTTGTGTTGGGATCAAATCAAAATCACCTTTGAATCTTTTATACATTGATGTGTGGGGTCCTTCCTCAATAGAATCTAGAGAAAAATACAAGTATTATTTAAGTATAGTCGATTATTATACTAGATATATTTGGATATTTCCTCTAAAACAGAAATCAGAAGCTTTAGATACATTCAAAGTGTTCAAAACTCAGATTGAGAGACAATGTGAGAAAACTATCAAAACTCTTCAATCAGATTGGGGTGGTGAATTTAGAGCATTTTCTTCATATCTTGAACAAGAAGGAATTCAATTTAGACACTCATGTCCACATACACATCATCAAAATAGTGTTGTTGAGAGAAAACACGGGCATATTACTGAGACAGGTCTAACCCTTCTTTCACAAGCATTTATGCCCTTGAAATTTTGGTGGAAAGCTTTCCATACAGCTACACACTTGATAAATAGACTACCAACTACTGTGTTAAACAATAAATCACCTTTTGAAGTCTTGTTTCAGTCTAAACCAGACTATACACTGCTAAAAGTTTTTGGGTATGCTTGTTTTCCCTTCCTAAGACCTTACCATCAACATAAACTAAATTTTCATTCTGAAAAATATGTCTTTATTGGGTTTAGTTCAGGTCATAAAGGTTATAAATGTCTACACTCTTCTGGTAAAGTTTATATTGTAAGTCATGTCACTTTCAATAAAGAATGTTTTTCATATATTGAAATCTTTGGTTCTAGAAAGTCTATATCAGGTTCTAATATTTGTCTGCAAAATAACTCTGATTATACTAGTGCTTCATTTTTCTTTCATTCCTATGATAATTCAAAATACTTGAATCAATCTACTGATCACTTAATAGCAGCAAGTCTTATAGCAGATGAAGTTCCTAGTCCTATGATAGATTCATTACCACACACTCAAAACACTTCAGTCACCTCTATACCAAACACAACAAATGTAACCACCAACACAATAGACCAATCACAGAACACTCAACCCTTATATCAGTCCAGACAGCAAATACAAACCCCTTTAGCCAATGTTCATTCTCAGCACTCAATACAGACTAGAGCAAAATCTAGAATTTATAAACCAAAAGTATTTCTTGCAGAGTTTGAAAATAGAGGTTCAACATCTGAGCCAACTTCAGTAGCAGTAGCTTTGAAGAATAAGAAGTGAAAAATAGCAATGGATGATGAATATTCAGCACTCATAAAGAATGGTACATGGTCTCTTGTACCAGAATCTGAAGCTACAAAGGTTATTGACAACAAGTGGGTCTTTAGGGTCAAATACAACCCTAATGGGTCAGTATCCAAGTTTAAGGGAAGGTTAATAGCAAAAGGATTCTCATAAACTCCAGGAATTGACTATCTTGAGACTTTTAATCCTGTTATCAAAGCAACCATAGTAAGGACAGTTCTAAGCTTAGCTATAATGCATTACTGGTCTATTAGGAAAATAGATGTGAATAATGTATTTTTAAATGGTGATCTTATAGAGGCAGTATATATGAGGCAACCAGAGCGGTATGTTGATGCAGCTCATCCAAATCATGTGTATAAACTTTACAGAGCACTTTATGGTTTAAAACAAGCTCCAAGAGCTTGGTATGACAAATTAAAATCTGTCTTAGTGAAATAGAGTTTTACAAATTCAAGATCAAACACTTCTTTATTCATTAAGTGTCAAAATGGAAAGCTTATACTGGTATTAGTCTATGTGGATGACATTCTTGTAACATGAAATGATTCAGCATTACTAGAAAGTTTCATTCAGTATTTGAGCAGTGCCTTTGCATTAAAGGATCTGGGATATTTCAATTATTTTTTAGGTATCGAAGTGACTCATACAGAAAGAGGTTTGCACTTATCACAGTCTAAGTATATCACTGATATACTAAAGAAGGCAAACATGTTGAACTGTCATGGTTGTGAAACTCCAATAGTTGCAAATCAAAAGCAACTTGCCACTGATGCAAAATTACTTGCTGATCCATATCTGTACAGAAGCATTGTAGGTGCTCTGTAATATGTTACATTAACCAGGCCTGAATTATCCTTTTCTGTGCATAAGTTAAGTCAGTTATTAGCATCTCCAACAGTGGTCCATTGGTAGGCTTGTAAACGTGTTCTGAGATACCTCAAGGCTACTTCTACTTATGGTTTTGAATTTGTAAATTCAGGGGTTCATCAATTAATAGGTTATGCTGATGTTGACTGGGGTAATGATCCAGTTGATAGAAAATCTATTAGTGGATTCTGCATCTTCTTAGGAGACAATTTTATCTCTTGGTCATCTAAAAAATAGCAGGTGGTATCTCATTCAAGCATAGAAGCTGAATATCGCGCCTTGGCCACAGCCTGCACAGAAATCATATGGTTAAGGTCTCTACTTGATGGGTTACATATGAGTTCTTTAGCAACTCCAACACTTTGGTGTGACAACCAAAGTGCACAATCCCTTGCTCAAAACCCTATTTTTCACTCCCGAACAAAACATATAGAATTATATGTCCACTTCATCCGGGACAAAGTGGCAAATAATCAGTTAGAGGTCAGATATGTTCCCAGTTCAGATCAGACTGCCGATATCTTAACAAAATCTCTCTCTTATTCCACCTTTGCCTTTCACCGGTCTAAGCTCAAGGTGTTACCCCACCCTTGAGCTTGCGAGGGAATGTTACGATATATTAGAAACTACACAGCTATAACAGAAAGTTGTAGACTTGAGAAGCTGTTATAACTAATTCTCCAGCTAACAATGTGGTTGTTAAGTTTGTTGCTCAAAATGTGAATCAAATGCCACGTGTATAATTCTCTATGTTTGCTTCTTTATATAAAGCCTTGTAATCAGCTCACTGGCATAATAATACAGATGATCATTTTTCTTCATTTGCTAATAGTTCAGCTTTTCTTTCATTGCTCTGTTTTTCTCCTTAGCCAAACAGGTTATATTCTCACACGTTGCATCCATTGAGACTCAAACTATCTGCTCAACAACATCTTCTAACAATGAGAGCCCCATGAAACGTCCCAGTACTCAAAGACCATTCAAACAGCAACCGGTCATACAAGATCGACAGAGACCTATTAAACTTAAACTTGATGATCGGTGTTAAAATACATCTAAATGAGAAAAGGCTAGACATCAAAGTTTCAACCCACCAGACCCATCACTTGAAGAAATATTGCAGCAGCACTACTGTAACTATAATAAAAACAGAGATACCAATAGTGAAGCAATTGAGGAAGGCATATTAAAAAAGAAATTAGTGTGCTGACATGATCTTAAGGACGTTAATACAGCCTATATTGATCGAATAACATGGATCTAAGACTATATAAGATTAAAACCTTATTTTAGGACCATATTTGTGAATATAGTAGTGAACTAATATAGTTATTCTCATGTGTATATATATATTCCTATGTCACTACAAAAATTTGAAAAAATTGTTACATTGATACTGAAATAGAGAAAATATATCATTTGAGCCAACTTTTAAATTGGTATAGAGACATTCAAAGATGCATCAGGCTTAACCACCCAAAATACATCACCAAACACTATAATCTAGTAAAGTAGCATGCCTGTGAATTTGTTTGTGTTTTCAACACCTATCAAACTCATAAATACAAACTACTTACTATAGAAATCTTAAGTCATACTCGGTATAAGGACTAGTGGTCTAATGAATTTCATGGAGGGAAGCAAACCATGTCCAAGATAATAAAATATCATAGTGGATGATGACGACATCATCATTACCATTGAAAATAAAAAAAATTTAATTTAGTTGAGCTAGCTACTGTCTTATCTATCTAAAGGAATAGAAATAGTCATTAAATGCTCTAACTTATACCAACTGTGGACAACCGTTGAAAGCCTTTATGCATCTCACTCAAAAGCTAGAATCATACATTTGAAAAACTTGATTCAAACTACCAAAAATGGATCTATGACTATCAATTAGTACTATATGAAGATAAAAGGGTTAGCAGAGGCACATACATATATAGGGAATGCAGTAACAGACGATGAGCTGGTAGATTACATATTTAAGGACTAAAAAATGCATATCACCTTGTCTATGTGAATGTCACCTTAAGAATCGACAAACTACTATTGGTTGATGTATATACCATACTCTTCAACTAAGAACACGGATTGGAATAAAACTTAGTTGGAGATCTTTATGAAGCACCAATAATTTTTAATTCCAACTTTGCAAAAACCAACAGGAATCAGAAGAAGAATTGGCAAAACAAAAGGGAATGAGGCAACTTTCATGCTTCAAACTCTTATAACAATAACTCATATGGTGGCTATTCAAACATTGACAATTTTCAAGGCAGAGGAAAAGTCCAAGAAGCTGGCAACAAAGACTTAAAAATTATTTATCAAATATACTTCAAGCTTAAGTAGACTGTCATTGAATGTTGGCACAGATTCAAGAAAGATTTTGTGCCAAAGGTAACTACAAACTATCAACCCAAGAAAGCCTATGCAACAATAGTTGAAAATGAAGAAGACTTAAGCTAGTATTTTGACAGTGAGGCAACCGATCATATCATTAACAACTTAAATAGTAGGCAACTAGAAGCTCTAAATAGGTAATGGTTATAACTTACTCATTACACACATTGGATATACTTGCATCATCAATCTGCAAAACTCATACACCAAATACATGTACTTGAATGAAGTCCTGCTTGTGTTGAATATCCCTAAAAATCTCATCAGCTCATCCTCTTTAGTCAAAGATAATGATATGACTATTGAATTTAACAAATTTTATTGTATTGTGAAGAACAAGAAATAAGGGAATGCGGTGCGCTTCTGGGAGTGGTTAAAAGGGGTTTATATCAGCTGCAGGGTTAAACTAAGTCTTTAAATCAGTCAAGTTCATTGACAAGTCAAGAGTCTTCAGCAAATGTTACTTTAACAATTATTGGTCTAGAGTTCATGTTTTCATTCTATCTTGAAGTCTTTGATAAGAGTCGGTCACAAACCAATACCCCGAGACCTAGTCATGAATTAGAAATCTTAAATAAAATACTAGGACATCTAAATGTAATAGTGTTGAGTGCTATTATTCTAGGGTGAATATATGTGTAATGCGTTAATCATAATATAATAAGTATGTCATACATACAAATTTTGGCAGTGGAATAAGAAATTAAATTTCTTAATATGATAAATACATCACTTTAAACAGAATCAAAATATTAGGGTAATTCGAAATATACCTTTGTCAACGATTCGGTGATGATTAAAACTTTCCGGAGCTCACCTTGAAGTGGTTCCTTGATTAATTCTAGTCTCCAACACTTGGTGGGATTAAAAAAGCTAGAATGACAGCTTAAATTATGGTACATGATTTATTTTTTGTTCTTGTGCTTAAACTCTTTAAGCAAATAAACTCTCTATTTTCACTCTTGAAATAAAACTCTTACTTATTTTTTTTACCAAGTCTTACTTGAAAGAAAAGATGGAGAGGTGTTTTTTATATTTAAATGTCTTCCAAAGAGTGCAACGAATACCCTTGGCCAAATTTTCACTTCTCTTTACATAACCCTTATGCAAAAATTACTCAAGTGAAAAATACACATGTCCTCACCTTTCTTTTCCATAAAAGTATTATCCAAAAATCCTTTATTTTATTTAATTGGACAATGCTTTTGCAAATGAATTAATAAATAACAAAATAATAATTATTTCATTAAATAAATGCTTGGCGGAATTTTGTCTCTTTAAAATTAACAAAATGAAACATTTTTCTTGTTTGAATACTTTAATAAATATTAAAAGCGTTTCAATGTAAATATTTTTAAATAAACAAATTAAACCAAGACAAATGTTCTCTTAATTGTCTAAGCACTATTTAAAATAATATATTAAAATATATATTTTGTCTTAACAATGTAAGATAAAAAAACAAATTTTAATTATTTAATCCATTAAAACAAGTATCCAACACATATCACATGAAAAATAATATAATAAACATCACATGTCTATTCAAGACAAGTGTCCAACACATGCCTTAAAAAAAATATAATAAACATCATATGTTTATTTAAATAAAATAATGTCCAATTAATACAAGAGCTAATGGCTTAATGACTTGTGTCAAAAGTACCTTTTCTAGCAAAAGAGGGACATATTTGCAACATTTACAAACTATATTTTTCACTTTACAAAGAGGTTCTTAAAATAAATCCTCCTTCCAAAAATCTCTTGGATTGAACCGTTCAACCCAATTTGCTACCCCAGTGCTTAACGAGTACGCTTCATATTGTGAGACTCCCTAGATTCACGCTCATTTGCCTTGCGGAACATTTTTGCAAGTTCATGAATGATGCCCCACACACACGTTACGAATATTACAGAATGACGCGTTGAACCATACAAACTGAGGTTAATCATATCCATATAATTCTTTCGCTACCTATATCCTAGAAGAGCAGAGATATAAATTATTACAGACAAATCTCTATTTGATCATTTATGAACTTATCTCTAGATTTGTATCGCGATAAATAATATATGCAAACACTTTTACAATATTGATTAACCTTGCAGAAAACTATTTCCTTGGGTTTTTTGCTTATGCCCATAAGACTTTCTAAGATACAATCTCGGAGCATCTAGATATACAACACACCTATGTGAGCTAACAGATCCCGTATTTACACACACCGAACTCCATGATCATCAGACCATACCCAACTACACATACCGGTCAGACCATAAAAAGTCTTTGACATATGTAGAACCAAAGTATAATGGATCGCTCACAAGCCTACCGTGGCGCTTAAGTTAAAAGATCACGAATACTACTTAACTCGAGAAGACCTTCTATTAATGGCTTCATAAGATGTCTATTGGAGGTCTTCATGAGTCTGTTCAGTATTCAATCTTCATTTAATACCTGTATGCCTATACAAGCTTCCACTAAGCTCATAGCCTGTTAAGATTAACCATCTGGACTATTTAGATATTAACATACACTGATCTATATATTAATGTTTCGTCGATAGACCTATATCGATAAAATATACCAAGAACATAGTATTTTAGAACATACTTGCATAATAACATTTCATACAATGTCTGAAACATTCTAAGCATCTTACCATTTCAATAAATATAATTAGCGATTAAATGAAATATCAATTGTATAAATATTAAAATTAAATATTCATACAAAATGGGATGACACGCAAGCATAAATCCCAACAAATAATTCTTAAGAAAATTCTATCCAAATATACAAACTCTTTTAATATTAATGAAAGCATTGTATTTTCCAAAATTTCATTTTGCTCACAATGCTAATATGGCAAATTGCATCAACTGTCATTCAAAGAAATAGAAACCAAGATCAAGAACCCTCTTGAACTTGTTCATATTGACCTTTGGGGACTTACCCTGGTATCATCTAACAAATGATACAAATAGTACATAGCTATAGTTGATGATTATATTAGTTCACGTAGATCTATCTCTTGACCTACAAGTTAAAAATCCTAAAAAAATTATTTATTATAAAACCAAAGTTGAGAAACTAATAGATAGTAAAATTAAAATACTTCATAGTGACACGGGGGAAGAGTTTAGAACCATGAAAATTATCTAAAACTTGAAGGAATCACCAAAATATATTTTTGTCCTCATACAACACACCAAAATAGAAAAGTTGAAAGAAAACATAAGCATTTAGCAAAAACAACCTGCACATTGTTGGCATAAGCTAGCATGCCTTTTAGATATTGGTAGGAATTGTACATACTATAGTCTATCTTATTAATAGGCTACCATCCAAAAAATTAGGAAACATTTCCCCATGTGAAAAATTTTTTAAACACCCATCTTACTACTCCCTAATAAAAACCTTTAGATATGAATGCTATCCATTTTTGAGACTATATAATAAAAACAATTTCAATTTTCACACATCAAGATGTGTCTTTATAAGGTACATACAGTCTATAGCATAAAGGATATATGCGTCAACATCTATTTGAAAATATTTTAATTGCAATACGTATCACATTCAATAAAGAATCTTTCCCTTTCCATTTAAATCATAAGTTCAAAATAAACAATCAAAACACATTCATTGAGTCTAAAATCTTAGGTCAATGGGTTATTTATTTATAAAAAAACAATATGAATTAGACATTGTCAATCCATGTGCAGTTGAAAATGAACTCTTCACAAGCCTTTCACCATAAAGTACCAGTACCTCTGAGTCCTTGCCACTCCAAAAACTTAATGAAGATCATTATCTACAACACCAAGAAAACTAAACACATTGAACTACCAAACACATAAGACCAAAACACAACAAAGACAACACATCCCAACAATATCACAAAACTTGAACTCTTTGTCCATTCATCCTATGACATAAGATTAAAGGTTGGTATATTCAAATTTAAAGTATACATGAGCATAGAATCAAATTCCTAATCTATTACAAAGTTAGTTAAAGAAGCTCTTCAAGATGAAATTGAGAAAAATGTAATTTTAGAATAGTAGAATGCTTTCATCAGAAACCAAACATATGGTTCCTTACAAACTAAAAATAAGAATAGTGGGACATAAATGAATCTTCAAAATTAAGCACAAAGTTGATGGTACAATAGAGAGATATAAGGCCAGACTTGTGGCAAAAGACTTCTATCAAACACTTAGGTTTAATTTTAATGAAACTTTTAGCTTTGTAGTAACGCCATATACAATCAAAATTATTCTAATTTTAACCCTTATGAATGAGTGAAAGTTGAATCAAATTGATATAAACAATGCCTTTCTTAATGATGATTTAACATAGAAAATATACATGAACTAACCCGAAGGCTATAAAGATGCAGAAAAATTGGAATTTGTTTCCAAACTAAAAAAAATACTCTATGCATTGAACACGGGCTCTAAGGGGTTTGGTTTGAGAAACTAAAGAAATCTTTAATAAGTTGGGGCTTCAAGGGAACAAAGGTAAACTCTTCTTTATTTATCAAGAGAGATAAATAGGACTCGACATTGCACCTAATCTTTATTAATAACATAATAGTCACTGGAAGTTATGGCAAAATAATGCAAGAATTGGTTGACAATTTGACTTGTTGTTTTACTCTTAATGACCTTGGTGATATGCACTTCTTCCTTATAATGAGGTAACCGTGTCATAAAACTCAATCTTTTTGTCACAAGCTAAATATATCAATGATCTTTTGATTAGAACAAACATGTCAACTTGCAAGGTATCATTACACCACTAAGCACATGCATCAAATTAACAAAGAAAAATGGGAAGAAATTCAATAACCCAACATTGTATAGAAGTGTTATTGGAAATATGCAACATGCTGCACTAATAACACTATAACTAGCCTTTATAATCAACAAACTAAGTCAGTTCATGGGTAATCCACTTGATTCACATTAGATTGTTTGCAAGAAAGTCCTAAGATGCCTCAAAGAAACCTCGGATTATGGTTTAGAACATAAGAAACCAGAAGCATTAGAATTAATTGCATTCTCTACTGTTGATTATGTTAGAGATCAAATATGTACGAGTGTATGCATGTGCAATTATGTTTATTACAAAAATACGTATCTAATATATATTTAGCGCAGCAGAATATTTAAAGCATACAATAAACACATAATCATATATTAATCAAATTAATATATAAATAGTAAAATTGAAAAATTACCAGTACGTGTAATATTTTACACGTATTCCTTCACAGTCCGCCTATGAGTCTCACTCGTTGACAATTCTAGTTATCAACTTGATGGATTTGATAAACTAAAACAGTAGCTCTTTAATCCAATACGGGATTAACCCTTAATCCTAAATGATCGGTTTTTATTTTTTGCTCTTTTTTCTCACAGTTAAAGAAAATAGAATGGAAGCAACAATTACTTCTCTAATTTAAAGAGCAAAACGAAAACAAGAAGAAAAAATAACACCTTTTTTTTTCTTTCAAAAGCCTTTCTTCTTTTCCGTTTCCATTCACACAAATATATATCATTTTCATTAAAATATATATATATTAAATATAATATTATATAAATTGTCATTATGGGCAAAAATAATAATATTTTATACATAAAATGCATGACAACTATCATGTATTATATATATTATATTATTAATAATATAATATTATAAAATAATATCTTTTAATAGAGGTATAATGATTATTTAACAATTGAATAATCATAATATGAAATGATCATTTTGTCCTCATGAATAGTTATTAAGTATACTCTTTAGCGGGTTTCATCAAATCTTACACCTGGGTAAACTCAACTGAGGGTCCACAATGTGCCACATGTCATTTTACAATTAATGAATAATAATTATTGACTAATTATTATATTTAACACTTAAATATAGACATGCACGTATTTTTGTGATATCGTTGGATACTATTGAATTAAACAATTTAATCCAGTACTCTGCTCTAGTGCACAACGAGTACACTCCATATTGCGAGACTCTCTAGGTCCACGTCCGATTCGTCAAATGAAACTATTCTATAAGTCCGTGAGCAATGCTCCACACACACGTCACGAATATTACAAATCAGCGCGTTGAATCATACAAGTTGAGATTACAATGCATACATATAATCTTTCCATCAAATATATCTTGGATGTGCGGAGATATAGATCAACATCGTCAAATTCTCATATGCTCATCTATAAACCTATCTCTAGAATGGTATCTTATTGAACAATTGATGCGATATTTCTATATCATAAATTAAGTGCAAGTATACACTATCGTATGCAAGTAATAAAGAGACTAATTAGTCGGATGTCGAACCCACAGGGATAATTCTTTCTTTTTAACCAATTACTAAAATTATATCTTCCTAATAATTATTCAGAAAAATAAAAATTCAAGAATGAATGTAGAAAATATAAAAGTAAAAGCACAATGCGATGAGATTTAAAGATAGCAACGTAGAGAAAACCTAGGATTAATATTATCCCTCAATATGTTTTTTAATGATTAACCCTCTAATATTTAACTCACTTAGTCTTTATTATTGATCAAGACACTAATGTATTCACAAGCCTCTTCCAAGGTTATGCAAGTATATCTTAATTTACCAAATACCTATATTCCTATGGTACTTGTAATAAATTAAGATTCATTAAGATTAGGTCTTATTGATCATACATGCCAATTAGGTATATTCCTATCCTAAATTGAAACTTGCATATGCAACATTGAATGTTACTCTACAATCATGCATTAAATTACCTAGGTCTAAATATTATGATTCCTCTTCCGAGTTTATCAATAATATTACCAACTCATTCACCATATATTGGCCAGATATATTGAAGCATTAAACACAAGTAATTTAAATAATAAATGACTAAGTTTATTAAATACTAAAAGATATGGCAATTAAGCACACATATTGAGTTCAAATATTAACCCTAGAAAATAAGTTAGCTCATGGCTACAAGAGAACAGCAGTAAAAATAATTATAAATCATGATACAATTATTAGCAAACCGATATAGACGTCGAATTGCTCTTAATTGCGCTGCCTAGGAACTCTTGATGCCGAAGAACGTCTTGTATCTCTCTCCAAAGTTGCTTCAATTAAGCTCCTATTGCTCTCCAAGACTCGTGCTATGTATTCTTGGTGCTCTTGGGTCGTCTTGGATTGCTTCTTGAAGGCTGGGAACGAGTGGCTTTATATAGGGATTGATATGAGCTTGAAAATCTCAATTCTCGTCGGACTAGGACTCGTGATACCGCTGGGGCGCTGCACGAAAACGGCTTCACCGCTGGCGCGGTGACTGTCTGGCGCTGGGGTGCTATACGCGACTTAAGCAGGTCATTTTTCTTATTTCGATCACTATGTCAGCGCTGGGGCGAAAATCCTTGTGGCGCTGGGGCGATGGACACATACTTTGAAAACTTTGCATTTTAGTCCCTGTTTTCGCTCCTTTTGCGTTCTTTCTTTAAATTTCGTTCAAGTCCCTATAAATAATAATAATGCACATAAATAGCCATCTATTCTCATAAAATCATAAAATATCAATAATAAAAACATGAGAAAATATATGACAAATTTGCTCTTATCAACAATATAAGCAAACTCTTTTCTATATTATTTAACCCTATGGAAACACTTTTTTGGGTTGACTATTTATGGCCATAAGACTTTCTTGAGATACTATATTAGAGGATCTAGATATATCACTCCCTATAAGAGCTGATGGATCCCATATCTACACACACCGGATTCCATGAGCATCGGACCATATCTAGCGACACCCAGCGGTCAAACCATGAAAGGTCTCTAATATACATGGAACCAAAGCATGGTGGATCACTCACAAGCCCACCGTAGTGCTCAGGTCAGAGGACCACGTATACTACTTAACTTAAGAGGATCTTCTATTGACGGCAACATAGGATGTCTATTAGGGTCCTCATGAGTCTATTCATTACTCAGTTCTAACTGAATACCCGTATGCCTATACAATCTCCAAGATCCTAATTAGCTAAGAACGATAAACTGTACCCTACAGATATAGACATACACTAATCTATGTGAATTAATGGGATCTACCAACAGACCCGCGCTAGTAGAAATAGATCAAGAATAATATATTTGAGAACATGTTTGCATAATGACACATATTAGTAACCCATTGTAACTCTTGCAACTATATCATTATAAGCATATTCTGAGGTCTTTGTCCCATTATAGATAATGTTCCAACTCTTAGAATATTTGCTAATTCTTAGCACCGGTCTAAACTCTTTTAGACCGTATCTGAATTTTTTCAGATAGTACAAAATCTATAGCGTAATAAACATTAAACTATATTATTAAAAGATAATTACGATATAACAAAAAGTATTTTGTATAGATAACAAATATTTATACAAAACTGGGATGGCACGTAAGTACAACCCTAATAGATTATAGATGTGAGACTGATGATAGAAAATCAATTAGAGGTTACCTTATATTTCACATAGAAAAGCTGATGTCTAGAGCTCAAAGAAGAAATAAGTTATTACTAAATCAGGTGTAGAATCAAAATAAAGAGCATTGGAAAATGCAAGTTTAGAATTAACTTAGATCATGTCATTGATTCAATCATTAGAATTGAAGCTAAAAAACCACCAATAATTTGGATAGATAACATAAGTGCAACTTTACTAACCTCAAATTCAGTTTACTATACTAAAACTAAAGCATATAGGCATAGACATTCATTTCATAAGAGATAAAATAAACATACTTGACATCCCAATCAAGCCATTTAGCTTTGATAGATTTATCTATTTGAGAAGCAAGCTTAATGTTCATCTAAGAACATTAAACTTGAGAAGGGATATTGAAATATTTGAAGTATGTGAATGAAAAAGGCTAGACACCAAAGTCTCAAGTCCTCTAGACTCATCGTTTGAAGAAATAAGACTCGTTGTTTGAAGAAATAAAGCAACAACACAACTGTAACTACAACAACAATATAGATACTAGCAATGAAGCAACTGAGAAAGGCACAGCAGAAAATGAATTGGTTAAGGAAGGCTCATTATTGTGCTAGCATGATCTCGGGGATGTTAGTATAGGTTATATTGATCGAATGGCATGGATCTAAGACAGTGCAAGATTAAAGCTTTAATTCTAAGACTATGTTTGTGAAATAATATATCTATTCTCATGTGTATATATATATATATATATATATATATATATATTCTTATGTCACTATACAAAAAATTGAAGAATGTTATATTGATATTGAAATACATAAAACATATCATTTGAGCTAACTTTAACTACAGGGACATAAACACCAGGCATAGCTGATAAAGTTTTTTAAAAACAATCTTCATGCCTAATAACATATGGAGGAACACATAATGCATCCATATCAACGCTAGAGCGATAGACCCCAAACGATATGAACAAAATATAAATAATAAATAAAGTTGTCGAACTTTGTCATATTTCTTTTTTTTCTCCCTTGTTTCATGTGTTGGCAATAAAAAAATACCCAAAAACTAAAATCACTATTTTTTTTTTCTATACTAATTCTTTACAAATGAGGAGAATAAGAAAAATCTATTATTTATTATAAAAAAATACATCTTAATAGCTAATGAGATTTATAAAGAGATACTTCACATCTTATTTTATTAATCTAATCTTTATGTTTAGTAACTTATTCTTATATGTAATTAGTAAGATATAATGTTATAATGAATACACATTAATTAAAAAATAATGTTATAATTAATGTGTATATAATAACAAAACAATTCAATTAACAATTTAATTAGAAGAATAAATTAAATGTAGGTTTAGGATTGTGGCGGATTTTTTTTTTAAAAAATTAAGAATTTTATTTTCTAAAATATGTTTGATAAAACTTTTTAAAATGATCTAAAAATTGATTATCAAATAAACTAATTTTACATAAAATTTGAAGTTAAATTTTTATCTTAAATATTTTGATTGAAGAAATCTTTAATATATATATTTATTTACTTTCCATATGAATTTCTTTCTTTTTTTTAAAAAAATGTTCCTCCTATTTCTAATTGACAACCTAATCTCTTATACACTTTTTATCTTGGTTTGTTCCCGTAGTCTTTTTGTCATAAATATTAATAGATAGATATTGAAACTTAAAAATTAAAAATATATTAAGAGAGTTTTGTTATAATGAATAATATAATTTATCATATAGTGATTACTAGATAAATAATATATAATGCAATGTTGTAGTACATGTAAATAATATTAAAATTATAAATTAATTAAATAATACTTTATAACAATATCATTTATTATTAACTCAAATATTTTTTTTCTCTTATTTAATATATATATAATAAATAATATTATTTAATTAATTTATAATTTTTATATAATTTATAATATACTATAAAATTTATCACAACTTTTGGACAAACTTTTACTACAGCAATTAGGAAGCTCGCCAAATTATTTCTTGTGTGTATATTCCTAGTTTATAACTCATAATAGTCTGTCCACGTGGCAGGTGGTGGGCTGGCCCAGGGCAAGGAAACGCGAGTATCGTAAATGAACAAGTGCGAGTACGCCATTCAACTTCTGTTGCCCTAACTCTCAAATCACCAAATCAAAAACTTCTCTACTCGCCCCTCAAAATTTTCACACACTCCCTCTCTCTCACTCTCATCATCAAACACTCTTCAATTCATGTAAAATCTCTCTCTCTCTCTCTCTCTCTCTCTCTTGTTAATAATTTTTATATGATAATTGTTTATTTGTAATGTATATTTTGTAGTCACTGAAATATCTGAATTTTACTATTTTAATCTAATTTTTTCTTTCCCTTTTTTTTTAAAGTTCATTTTGCTTGTTATGAGTTAAATATTGAAGCTTTATCTATTATATGGGTTTTTTTTTATAGTTTTTTTGTATTAGTTAATTGGTTTTCTGAAGTGGGTTTGTTTTTGCATTTTAAGTTTCTGCCCATTTTTACTTCATAAAGCTAGTGTGAATGTTTGATAAGAGTCATTTAATGAAGTGGTTGCATGACATTTTATTTTATTTTATTTTTCTTTTGTTGACAATTTTTAGTAAGTTAATCTCAGTGCCAATTCTCTTTGTAAACGGTGGCGTGTTTTGTCATTTGATTGTTTTTTGTTGTTAGATATGTTCACTGTTTGAATGTCACTTAGTTGTGTGTTAGTTATTCAATTCTGTGAAAGTATAATCTTTCAATTTTGATTCCCAGTATCAGTTTTTGATTTTTGATTTGAATCAACAAATCATAGTGACGCTCTTTCCCACTCGGTTTTACTTGCTGTTTAGTGGATTTTGTTTGAGATTTTCGGTAAGGATTGGTATATTATTCATATTGGTGTCTTCAGATTTCATGTTTATATTTAATTAAACACCATCATATTCTGTTAGCATCTAATGTATGCACGATGTCTGAATTACTTTTTCAGGTACATATGTAGTAATTTTACTTTAAGCGCTCCATGGGGATAGATCTTGAACAACCTTCAGGTGAATACTATAAGCAAGACAATAGGTCCAATGTGAATGTTAATATATTCAGTGGTGATGATGAAGGGTGTAATAACGGTGGAGTTGTTGTGAATTGTTCAAATCATTCTGGCAATAATAAGGAAAATACTAGACCTAATTTTAGTGGAACTGAGTTAGGTGGTAGACAGAAAATCTATGCAGGTGAAGAAATTAACCTGAATTCTGTAAACACTATGGAGCCCCATGAAGGAATGGAATTTGAATCAAAGGAAGAAGCGTTTTCTTTCTATAAAGAATATGCCAAGTCAGTGGGTTTTGCCACCATAATCAAAGCTAGCCGTCGATCAAGAATATCGGGAAAATTTATTGATGCAAAGTTTGTATGTACTCGGTATGGAAATAAACGAGAATCAAGTATGGCTGGAGGTACAGAAGCCATTTCAAATGCAGATGGCACGACAAGCATTCCTGTCAAGAAGAGACGAGGTAGAATTAATCGATCTTGGTCAAAGACAGATTGCAAGGCTTCTATGCATGTAAAGAGAAGGCAAGAAGATGGAAGATGGATTATTCGCAGTTTCATAAAGGAGCATAACCATGAAATATTCCCAGACCAGGCATATTACTTTCGGGGTCATAGGAATTTAGATCTAGGTAATAGTAATGTTGATGCCTTAGATGCTATCCGGGAAAGAACAAAAAGAATGTTTGTTGCAATGTCAAGAAAGGCTGGTGGGTCTAAGAAACTCAATAATCAGAAAGCAACTATAACAAATCAATTAGGAAGTGCTCGTCATTTAACTTTAGAGGAGGGAGATGCTCAAATTATGCTTAAGCGTTTTATGGATATGCAAGATGAGAATCCTGACTTCTTTTATGCTATAGATCTGAATGAAGAACAGCATTTAAGAAATGTCTTCTGGGTTGATGCCAAAAGCAGGCTTGATTGTATCAATTTTGGTGATGTAGTCTTTTTTGATACCACGTATATCAAGGGTGAATATAAACTTCCATTTGCTCCCTTCATTGGTGTGAACCATCACTTCCAGTTTTTTTTGCTTGGGTGTGCATTAGTTGCAGATGAGACTAAATCAACATATGTTTGGCTTATGCGGGCATGGCTTAGAGCAATGGGTGGACATACTCCTAATGTGATACTCACTGACCAAGACAATGCCCTGAAAGAAGCTGTTGCAGAAGTTTTCCCTGATTCTCGTCATTGTTTCTGCTTGTGGCATATATTTAGCAGGATTCCTGAGAAGCTCAGTTATGTGATGAGGCAAAATGAAAACTTTATGACCAAATTTAACAAGTGCATTTTTAGATCGTTTACAAATGAACAATTTGAAAAGAGATGGTGGAAAATTGCTGATAGGTTCAACTTAAGAAATGACATGTGGTTTCAGTCGTTGTATGAAGATCGTGAAAGATGGGTACCAACATTCATGAGGGACATCTTTTTGGCTGGGATGTATACAACCCAACGATCAGAAAGTGTAAACTCTTTCCTTGACAAATGCATGCTGAGAAAAACTACATTGAGAGAGTTTCTGGATCAATACAAAGCAATTCTACAAGAAAAGAGTGAAGAGGAAGCGAAAGCTGATTTTGAAACTCGTCATAAACAGCCTGCTTTGAAATCTCCGTCACCGTTTGGGAAACAAATGGCAACATTGTATACACATGCAATATTTAAAAAATTTCAGGTTGAGGTTTTGGGAGTGGTTGCTTGCCATCCAAGAAAAGAAAGTGAAGATGGACTAACAAAAACTTTTAAGGTTCAAGATTTTGAAGAAAAACAAGATTTTGTTGTGGTGTGGAATGAAACAACATCAGATATTTCTTGTTTATGCCATTCATTTGAGTTCAATGGTTTTCTTTGTAGACATGTGTTGATTGTTCTACAAATGTTTGGTTTACACAGCATACCATCACAGTATATACTGACACGGTGGACAAAGGATGCAAAGAGTAAGCAAACAAGGAGAGAACAGTCTGATGTTGTGAAGTCTAGGATTCAACGCTACAATGACCTATGTCGGCGGGCCTTTAAACTGGGTGATGAAGGGTCTCTATCTCAAGAGAGTTACTATCTTGTCTTTGGTGCACTGGAAGAAGCTTTGCGGAAATGCGAAACTGTGAATAACTCAATTCAGAGTGTAATGGAATCAACACTGCCATTGACTCAAGTTGGTCATGACTATGAAGATGTTAACCAAGGTAACACCGTGTTGAAAACAAAGAAAAGGCACAGTACATCCAAGAAGAGACAGGTTAGTAATGAGTTCTAGCTGGTAACTATCCTTGCATGCCAGCCTGCGGTCAGATTCTCTTAAGTGATCATCTGATTTAGTTCGTCTTTTGCTTATTCTTTAGGTACATCCTGAAACAGAGGACATAACCATCGGGATGCATGACAGCTGGCAACAAATGGTTTGTTATACTGAGTCCTTGTTTTAACATATTTTCCTTAACTCTGTTATAACGAGATTTATGATATTTCTTCACAGAGGCTTATCTTAACAGGTTGGATACTTGTTGTAGGGACACTCAAATTTACGAGCACCTGCCCTTGAATGTTCATATGACATGGCGGAGAAAATGCAAGGGATGGTAGGATGTCTTAATAGTAACCCTAATGTGTTGATTAGGAAGTTTACAGTCGTTTTAAACTCTTCTAAATGTCATTGAATGATAAGTGCTGAAATTTTAGAATTGTGTTGCAATGTTAATCATAGGAACAACTGAACTCAAGAGCTCCAACCCTTGATGGTTATCTCGGCACACAACAAATGGTGCAGGGAATGGTGGGCTGTCTTTTCTCTCCATATATTATAAATTATGGAGTTATTGGTCATTGATTATTAGATGTGTATTTATCATAAAACGTAAAATATTCTTATATGAAGGAAAATACAAACTAATTATCCTTCTATTTTATTCTTAAGGGACAGTTAAACTCAATGGCTTCAAGCCGAGATGATTATTACAGCAATCAGCATAATATGCAAGGGCTGGTAATGCATATTGTAAATTAGCTAGTTAGCGTGAATATCATTTTTGTTCAGTCTGTATAAAACATTTAACATCTGCTATTATTCGTGTAGGGACAATTGAACTCTATTGCACCAGTCAACAATGCTCCTTACATCGCTCAACAAAGGATGGATGGGATGGTATGGAGATCCTGTATTGTGCTTTTCTAAGAAATTTGCTTTCACATGCGAATAAATAACTTTCAAGTATGGTTTCTAGAATTCTATTATGATATAATGAAAATTGAAACTTTCTAGGGACCATCATTCTTTTATATAGACACCTCAAAATGCACAAAGTGGTCTGAAAATATTAATTTTTCTGTTTCCTTGAGGTGTTGTCTAATATTAGCATGTAAACTCTTACAGGGGCGGTTGCCTTTCAGACAACAGACTATACCAAATTATTTTGATATGCAGGATGGTTTACAAGATATGGTAACCAATTATGTCATTTGATTATCTGGCGTTTCGTATTCACCTACTCCTAATATTCACTTATTGACTCGTTCTCCAGGACCAATCTAATGTTGGACCGTCTGAGATGCATGGCATGCCATCAAAACATTTGCAAACAAAGCAGCTCTCTCGATAGCTGCTGTAATATACAAGCCTTCTAACAAAGGTCTCTATTGCGTTTTTCACGTGTTTATTTTATTTTTCGCTAACAAGGGTGTCTACCATATTTGAACCCTCAACTTTTGGGTTCTATGTGATTGGTATCCAGAACATATAAAATCTGTTGATTGCTTTCCCAAACTTCTGCCATTTATGTTAAACAGATAAATTCATCAGCTTCTTGTTAATTTTGGTGGTATGGAGAATATTTATTATCCCCGTAAGTTGTAGCTAGTCCTACATTGTATTTCACTGAGATGATTTTGATAATGAAGTCAGCAATCTCGCTCTAATTTTCATTTTATTCTTGGACTCAAGTATGAAATTAATAAATTGCTGTTTCTATACATACAGTTTCTCCTGCAGGTATCAGTTAGGTTTTTCCTATAAGATGAATAGAACTGGAGGAATGAGATCTGACATGGTTTGTTTCACCAAAATGCCCATTTGCCTTTTTGAATTTGGAAAGGGACTATCATATGGGATCCATCCATAGTTTGATAGATAAGATAAAAGTGGTCTACAAACAAGATGATGCTGAAGAATTTTCCTTTTTTTCTTTTCCCCAATTTATCAAGAGCCTCTCTGTAAGTATTGTGCAATGTTTTTTTTTTTCTTCCCTTTTTGGGCTTGAGTTGTATTAAAATAGTTCAAATTCAAAATGTTCAGTAGTTATTAATTTTTGTGTTTTAATATTGTTTTTGTTTTCCTTTGAAATTAAATGTTAAGCAAAATATCACATTTTATTTATATAGGTTAGTATACATAAAAGGGTTTTATATTGTACCGTGTAGTTTAATTAAATATTTTTTTTATAATTTTTCGTATATTAGTTTATGTAAAATTTTAATTCAAAAAAATAAATTAAAATAATTTAAGAAAATATAGAAAATAAAAGAATTGGGGATCGGGGGCAAATATGAGAGTGAAAATTTTCACTCTGAGAAATTTCCGTTCCGTCGTCGTTTTGGGCCAATTTTAAGAACAAAATAAAGATGAAAAGCCCGTTATCAACGGGTCAAGAGGATCAATTTCCGTTCGCCATACATAAAAAATGCTCAAAAATAAAGGTGGAGGGTGTCTTGGAATAATTATATAAAAGAAAAAAAGATATGTAAAAAAGAGGGATTAATTAAATAATTATAACACCTTTTATTTATTTTTAAATAATACCTTATTTTTCAAAACATTAGACAAAGAAATAGGACATGATTGGGAATTAAAAAGGGTTACTATAAATAGTAACCCCCCATTTTAAAAAATAAATGGCAGCTACCTACTAACAATTAATTAAAATAAACATTATTATCTAATTTTTTTTAATTAAAAAAAGGAAATTGACGCATGGGATAAGATTATTTTATAAATTGTAACAAATGATTTAAATAAAATATTATTATTTTTATTTGAAAAGTAAATAGGCTCACATAAAAATATTAAAAAATTAAAAATTATTTAAAATATCTAAAAATCTAAAAAATTAAATAACTAAAAATAGTATAATCTTTGAGTCATTTTCGTGCCAAACTTATGATAGGCATTAAGATACACTATAATGTTATGGGTGACCTAGTTATCACCTCTAACTATGATAGATATCCATTTCGAATACTAATGAAATTTCGTTATTGTTAGTGTGAAGGCGTGTCCCTTATTTTTGTAAAGTTAAGAGGCATATATCATAATTTAAAAGTGTTTGAATTAGTTGAAAATAGCTCAAATTAAATATGTCTAAACTTGACAAATTAAATACAATATTTTCAAAAAAGGAAGAGAATATCTGTTATAACCCCATTTAAAGTAAACAAATAAATAAATTTAATGGACAAAAGTCACAAAATTAAATAAAATTCAAAATTTTTTATTACATAAAATATAAATCTTACCCTCCCATATGACTTTAAATTTAGTGTTATCGAAATTTGAACTCTAATAATTTTTAAAGATTTAATTTTTTTTTTACTATATCAATATAACTTATGCCCTTCAATGTGACGAAATTTGAACTCCAAATTTTTTTAAAGCTTAGTCCTTTTCTTTTAAAGTTTAAATTTTTTTATTATATATAAAATATAAATTATAGGATAAAATTTATAACACTATATATTTGACAAGATATTTTGTATAATTTTTAAATCATTAGATCAATACATATTTAATAAAGATTAAATTTTAAATATGCATTAATTATATTATATTAATTACACATATCTAATTATAATAAAATTATTAAATATATATAAATGTAATAATTTAAGAATTATATAAAATATTATGTTAAAAATACGATATCTAACATCGTCAGTTTTCTCTCTCCGGTAACAAAATACACTAACACCCACAAATTTTTAAATCCACTCAAATCAAGTAAAATTAGTAATTAAAAATTACTATTATTATTTATTTATTATTATTATTGTTACATAAGATAGTGACCGAAACCAAAACCAAGTGTTACGTTTTTCAGTGGGAGGACAGTGTACAAACAGCAATAGACATGTTCAGTGTGTCCGCCACTTCACCCACTACCGCCGCCGCTGCCGTGACGCAACCGCCTTCACTCTCCAGCACACCCTTTACCGTTCTTCACCAAAAGAAAACACGCGCTTCTTCTTTCTCTTCTTCAAGCTTCTGCGTTCACGTCCTCACTTGCTCTCTGCGCTCGAGCTTTTCTCCAATCAAAGCCATGGCCGCCAACTCTCAAACCCTTTCTGCTCCGACCCATCAGGCCCAGTCATCTTCCCCCGGTACCCCATATTTATCTCTTTTCAATCTTTCCCCCCCTTTTTACCGATATACTTATAGTCTCATGTTGGTTGAGTTTTTTTTTTTTTTTTCCTTTTGAATTTTGTTTTATTATAACATGTTTTTGTTTTGTAATATTTATGTTTTTTTTTAATAATTTTCTTACAGGGAAGAAGCAAGCATTGATATCATTGTCAGATAAAAAGGATTTGGCATCTCTTGGAACTGGCTTACAAGAACTCGGGTGGGTCAAAATTCTTTAAATCATGTTCTGTTTTTAAAGGTTTTATGATTTCAGAGGTTTTATTTTATTTCTTTTTATATCAGAAACTTTACTCAGCTTAAACTGTTAGCTTAAGAAAAAAGTTGAAGGCCTTAAAAGTCTACGCTTGATACATATATCAATTTTTTTTTTAAAAAAAAATTGTTTTTGGGAAATGTATGATGAAATTAGGAGTTTTTTGTTATTGTAGATACACAATTGTTTCAACTGGAGGAACAGCTACTGCTCTAGAAAATGCCGGGGTGTCTGTAACTAAAGTGGAACAGCTCACCTGTTTTCCGGAGATGGTAAAATTACTTCCAAACTACAATTTAGCACTAATATTATATTGCTATTATCTTTAAAAGATGTTTGATGTGTATATGCTGTATGATGGATTTGATGTGGATATGTTATATGATGGAGGGTCTGTATCAAAGTCAGTTATTTCTTTGAACTTGTAATGTTTTTGTTTGAAAGATGGAGGGCTTGTCTTCAAATTTATGATTTTCTGCTCCAACCAAGAGAGTGGATGCTCTTTTCTTCTCGTAAATACTTTTCATTCTATCCATATGAAATTTCAGGAAAACTTGTTACTGAAACCTAAAACCATATTTTCTCTTTTAGTTTGTGTATCAATGTTAGTTTTCTTTCTTTTTATTTATTTATTTATTTCAGCTTGATGGTCGTGTAAAAACTTTACACCCCAACATTCATGGAGGCATTCTTGCTAGAAGAGACCAACAACACCATATGGATGCTCTCAATGAACATGGAATTGGTGAGTGAGAATTCAAGTCTTTTTATACCACAGTTGGTAGTTCGTTGGCTTAAATATGTTGCTTTTCTTCCTTTTGGGCATTTTATTTGGGCATTTGGTACATGCACTTTTTACTAAAACAGTATCTGTACAGGTACATTTGATGTAGTAGTGGTGAACTTGTACCCCTTCTATGATAAAGTTACTGCTGCTGGTGGGATTGATTTTGAGGATGGAATTGAGAACATTGATATTGGTGGCCCTGCCATGATCAGAGCTGCTGCAAAGGTTGTTTACGAAATGATGGTGTTGACTGGTTAACTTCCATTATTATGACTGTCATATTGGGTTTCTCTCTGAACTTGAAATCTATATCTCAGATTATACATATCTTTTTCATACCTTCAGGCTTAAACCTTTGCTAAATTCATTACTCTTTTTATTGTTGGATACACTGAAACTATTTCCTAAGATATTATTCTAAGGTATAATATTATAGTTAGTCAAAGTTCTGTTTGACCTAAAACAGAAAAGAAAGGGGTAGGGGATAGGCCTGAAAGGGCAGCATCAAGTGTGTGGTAGAAACCGTACATATTTTCAGCACTTCATTTGGCTTAGCTCATGTAAATCTCTGAACATTTTATTCATGGTTTATAGAATGCAGTTAGAAGTTTTCGATTTAAATACTTGTTGCCTTTCAAATTGATTTGACATCCCATTGGCTTGAAGGGGTAGCTATGTCCAACATGTTTAGAAAAATATATATGGTTCCTCTTTCTTTTAATATCACATCTTCTCCTAACACTTAAACCCCTTCCATACTAGAACTGCAGCATTTTAGCGAAAAGCGCTTTAACTCGAGCCCAATGCAATGTGTGTAGTGATTTAATATTTGGAGCTGAATATTAATTTTCCTTTATTATTTCATGTTCCATCTGACATGTACCTATTAAACAGAATCATAAGGATGTCTTGGTGGTTGTTGATTCAGAAGATTATCCTGCTCTGCTAGAATTTCTTAAAGGCAACAAGGATGATCAACAGTTCAGAAAAAAACTTGCTTGGAAGGCTTTTCAACATGTTGCTTCATATGATTCTGCAGTTTCAGAGTGGCTATGGAAACAGACAGTCGGAGGTAACATTTTTTCCTTTATATATGGGATTCAGGATTCCATTACCAGCTGGGCAATCAGAAATGATTTTATATAATCCAACACAAAATTGTTAATAAGGAATAAGGTGATCTATCTAGTCACCAAATAATTTTGGGGGTTATTTCAAAATTCCCTTGGAGAAACTTCACATCTTTTCTGTGAGAGTAGATTGTGGTGAATTTGTTTAATTTTCTATTTCTTTTAATGTGTGTAGTGCATTGATTGAATTGTTCTTTTTTTTTTTTGGAAGATAAATTCCCTCCCAGCTTTACAGTGCCTCTCTCACTCAAGAGCTCTCTTCGTTATGGTGAAAACCCTCACCAGAAGGCTGCATTTTATGTCGATAAGAGCCTTGCTGAGGTTAATGCTGGAGGTATTGCTACAGCTATTCAGCACCATGGGAAGGTAAGATATGTGAAACCACCTGCTAAGAACTTGTTACCATCATCAACAGTTTGTATGACAAGTGATATCTTGTTAATCTGGTTAGTAATTCTCATTAGGTGAAGGCATACTCATATTGAGTTTTGGTGATTATAGGATTTATTGATAGAATAAGTTAAGGTCGGCATAAAGCGCTGATGGGTATAACTGGTTCCTTTCTATTAGTTTAGTTGGTATAGTTTCTATATATATGAAACCTGACTTTTACAGGGAAAAGGTAGATCAAGATTTGTTATTTGGAGATATGGTGAACTGGAACCAAGTTATCCTGCATATTATCCCAAGTTGTTTTTACTGATATGGTTGTGTGAACCAATGATAGCTTAAAGTTCAAAATTGGATGTAGGTCTAGCAATGATATACACACTTGGTATAAACCTTATTTAAGCTCTGATACTATATTTTTAGGATTTCAATGGGATAATGTGGTTGGAAAAATGTCTGAATCCCTCGTAGTAGTATTTTTTGACAACTCTGATACTATTTGGAGGTTGACTTCCATCTCATTGCTCTGTACTTTTCTACTTGATGCAGGAGATGTCATATAACAACTATTTAGATGCCGATGCAGCTTGGAATTGTGTATCAGAGTTTAAAAACCCTACTTGTGTGATTGTAAAGCATTCAAATCCCTGTGGTGTAGCTTCACGTTATGATATCCTTGAAGCATATAGGCTAGCTGTGAAAGCAGATCCAGTAAGTGCATTTGGTGGTATTGTGGCCTTCAACATCGAAGTCGATGAGGTAATTTGTTGTTTATAGCTCCAGTTGTTATGAGCTTCTTGGGAATGTCTGGTCAGCGCTTAAATTAATTTGCATCAAATAATAGAGCATTCCATGATAACTTAAAAGACTGATATTGTCAAAACTTTTCCGTGCATTATTGCTCATAAAATGGATTCCTGACCTTGCTAACTTGAGAAGCTAGCATTAGACAGCTGCAGAACCTCTCTTGACGTTTCTGATTGAATGCATTGCTTGTCATCTAGGCTCTTGCTAAGGAAATCCGAGAATTCAGAAGCCCGACTGATGGTGAAACTCGGATGTTCTATGAGATTGTTGTTGCTCCCAAGTATACAGCAAAGGGGCTTGAGATTCTTCGTGGTAAGTCGAAGACTCTAAGGATCCTTGAGGCGAGAAAGAATGAAAAAGGAAAGCTTTCTCTCAGACAAGTTGGTGGTGGCTATCTGGCTCAGGATTCAGATGACTTAACACCTGAAGATATCCAATTCACCGTAGTTTCTGAGAAGAAGCCACAAGAAAATGAACTCAGTGATGCAGAATTTGCATGGCTGTGTGTCAAGCATGTCAAGAGCAATGCCATTGTAATAGCAAAGGTTGGTATTTTTTTCTGATGTATTTTCTACAATATTCTTGCTAAAAATCAATTTGTTTGGTAGAGAGAAAGAAAAATGATCCTCTTTCATTTGGACAGAATAACTGTATGCTGGGTATGGGAAGTGGGCAGCCAAATCGTCTTGAGAGTTTGAGAATAGCTATGAAAAAGGCAGGAGACGAGGTTAAAGGAGCTGCTCTTGCTAGCGATGCATTCTTCCCATTCGGTAATTACTACTCTTAATCTTTGATTTTAAGTTGACATGTAAATTGTCCTTTATACTCATATTTGATGCAAATTGTTCTTTAACAGCATGGAAAGATGCCGTGGAAGAGGCATGTGAAAGCGGGATTGGAGTCATTGCAGAGCCTGGTGGGAGCATTAGAGATGATGATGCTGTAGACTGCTGCAACAAATATGGCGTTTCCTTGCTCTTTACCAATGTCAGGCATTTCAGGCATTAACGACTATGTCCGCAAATTTTTTCTTTTCTTTTCCTTTTTTTAGCCCTTTTTGGCTTAAGTCCTCTGCTCCAATCTTAGCACCATTACTGGAGAGTTTTGGTAAATCTTCACAGGATCTTTTTAGATGTCTTGCATTGCATAAGAAGCCAAGCCACCCTCTGGGATACATAAGCATGCCGCCTTGTTGTGCCATAGACATTTGTAACTGAGATTGTGCTATTTCTATTTCGGTTTAATATCAACATACATGTTCTTATTTATAAAATGATTGATGGCTAGTAAATTCTGTTGGTGTTAAAAGCAACGGAATAGAAACAAATGTTTTTAATCTTTGTTTTCATTAAATAAAAATATTTTTATCTTAGAATTTTATGGATGTTTGAATTTGATGTTTAAAATAAATAAAAAGTAATAAAAAATAAATATATATTTTGAATTTATGTTAAGTTTTTTTTAATCTAAAGACTTTAAATTTAAGTCTTTTGTTTCACAGTAAAATCGTTCTACGGTAAAAAAAAGTAAATTTTTAATATTTTTTTTAAAGAAAAAAATATGTATTTTATGTTTTTTGTTTGTATGTGTTTCATTTTTTTAGATTAATGTTTTTTTTAAATAATAAATTATTATTATTTTAATTTAATAATTTAATTAATAATATTTATTAAAAAAATTATTATTTTTTAAAAAATATTTAATTTATATAAATAATATAAAATTTTACTTTTTGTGGTTAACGTATAATATTCAATAATTTAGTATTATTAAACATTTAAAATAAATGGACTTAAAGTATTTTTATAAAAAAAAAATGTTAAAATTAAAATAAATTTTTTTAGTAATTTTAAAAATTATCCTTAAGATTTTATTTATTTAATTTCTTAAATTAAATTAAAATATTTAGATAATATATTATCTATATTAATTAATTAATTTTATCTAAATATATATTATACATATTTTGAAAACTATTTTTTAGACATAAACAATTGGTGCAATAATACAATTTATTTTAATTTATTTACTGTAATAATTAAAGAGGTAGTATTTAGGACCTATAGACTTACAATTTCAAGCTTCAATAAATTTTAAAATAATTAATTTAATTTTTTTAATTTAATTTATTAATTTCAGTGTTATTCTACTAAAAACCTGAAATTGCACTTTTAAAATTGTAGATATAATTTACTCGAAAAATTTAGAACGATGCATCGATTCAATCACTAAATGCAATTCAACCCTCTATAGATGGTTCATAATTAGAGTTAGGTCAATTACCAGTTTACCCTCTAATTACTTCTTTATTCTTAAGTACTATTAATTTACTGGTGAACAATTATTTTGTAATCGTATTACAAATTAAGCATTTTAATTGTTCAATTCTAAAATTAGCCTTTAAAGGAATCTTCTTTCTTAACTTTCGTTAAGAATTAATGGATTTCATATCTGCAAAATATATTTTCAACTGTTCATCTTACTATGCCATCAAAATACAAGTTTTTAACATGTTTTTTTAAACAAACCGTAATGAGTATTTCAAATTACACAGAAACACAAATAAAAGTTTATGATCACTTAGAATTAAGGTTAATCTGCATATGATAATCAATTGAAATTATTTGAATTCTTAATTAATAATGATATTTTACATAAGAATTCAAACTACGTTTTAGTCCAATCGTATATAATCATATTATATTAAATGCCCCCACTATAATATCATTACATTATTGATCTAGATAAAATTACTACATTCTAAATATCTATAGACCGCACAAGTAATATTTAATTAAATATCTGAAACTTTAATTAATTTATTACAGACTTTTTTTATTTATTATTTATAACTTTAATCCATTTATATATAAAAATTATATACTAAAGTTATGGTCACATAAATAAACAATAGATTTTTTTATATTTATATCATAAAATTATAAATACTTTTCAAGTATAAAATTATAACTTTATTAATTTTATAAAAATAGTACAAGTGCATGTTTTAGGGTACTATTCTTAAGAATCTCCCATTTGCCCTAAAGTAGGTGAGAAATGTCTTTTAAACCCATGTCCTCCATATGACCCTCAAATGTCCTAGTTGGTAATATCTTGCTGAACGGGTCTGCAAGATTATTTTCAGATACTATCTTCATGACCATCACATCACCTCTATGCACAATTTTCTTGATCAGGTAATACTTTCTCTCTATATGCTTCGTTTCTTATAGCTTCTAGGTTCCTTCGAATTAGCCACTGCCCCACTATTGTCATAGTAAAGAGTTATTGGTTTATTTATCTTCGGAATAACTTCCAGATCAGTGCAGAACTTCCTAAGTCATACTACTTCTTTAGCTACTTCATAAGCTGCTATAATGCTGTATTGTTTTATACTTCTCTAGACTATGACTCTGCCATTAATAATAAATACTGACCCAGACGTCAAATTTTGACTGTCTTTGTCTGATTGAAAATCAAAATCAGTATAACTAGTGGGGTTCAGGTCTCTAGTTGAATACATAAGTATATAATTTTTTATTCTCCGAAGATACTTGAAAATGTGCTTTATCGTAATCTAGTGAGGCAATTAAGGGTTAGATTGATAATGACTGATTATTTTCACTGCATAGCAAATGTTAGGTCTACATGAGACTGTCAACCGTTGAGACATAAGGAACCTATCTCATATCTTCTTCCTCCAGAGGTGTCTTAAGACACTCCTATCTAGAAAGAACAATTTCATGTCGAGTCAGTAGTTAACACTTTTTGAAATTCTACATCAAAAATTGCATAAGTACTTTATCAATATATGATACTTAAGACAATGCCAATAGTCTGTTCTTGAAATCCCAAGGACATAACTTGCCTCTCTTAAATCTTTCATTTGGAAATGCTGGCCAACCACTTCTTTATGTTGGATAGTGTTTTTACATCATTCTCAATGAGAAAAATAATCTACATAAAGTATTAGGAAAACCACATTTTTGTTCTTGATGTACTTGTATACATGAGGTTTATTAACATTTTGCTCGAAGCCATAAAGATTTAATAGTCTCATCAAATTTTAAGTTCCAAGACCTTAAACCTGGCTTAAGTCCATAAATGGACTTAAGCAACATGCATACTTTCTACTCCTCACCTTCTGCCACGAACTCCTCTAGGTTTACCATGTAAATAAATGGACTTAAGCAACATGCATACTTTCTACTCCTCGCCTTCTGCCACGAACTCCTCTAGGTTTACCATGTAAATGCTCTCTTCAAGATAGTCATTTAAAAAACCTATCATGACATCCATTTGTCATATATCATAATTGAGACATGCAGCAATGGATTATAATAAATAATAATATAGTTTGCACCCAAAATATAATATTAATATATATAATATAATAAAATATAATATAATATAGTAATATATTATAATAAGAGATATTTTGATTATATAACTATTAAATAATCAAAGTGTGAAATGATCATTTTGCCCCTCATAAATAGTTACCAACTCTACCCTTAGTGGGTCCCACCAAATCCCACACTCAGTTAAACTCAACCGAGGGATCATAATGCGCCACGTGTCATTATACAATTAGTAAATAATAATTATTGACTAATTATTGTACTAAACACTTAAATACAAATACGCACGTATTTTTGTGGTATTACTGAATATTGCTCGATTAAAAACTTTAATTCGACACGCTGCTCTAGTGTACAATAAGTACACTGCATATCGCGGGACTCCCTAGGTCCTACACCCTATTCGTCAAATGAAACTATTCACCACGTGTCATTATACAATTAGTAAATAACAATTATCGACTAATTATTGTATTAAACACTTTAATATAGACACGCGCTCATTCCCGAGGTATTGCTGAATATTGCTGGATTAAACACTTTAATCCGACACGCTGCCTTAGTGCACAACGAGTACACTCCATATGGCGGGACTCCCTAGGTCCTACGCCCGATTCGTCAAATGAAACTATTCCATGAGTCCGCGATCAATGCCCCACACACACATCATGAATAAATAAATCAGCGCATTGAACTATGCAAGTCGAGGTTACAACATATACATATAGTTCTTTCGTCATAATATCCTGGATGTGCGGGGATATAGATTAACACCGTCAAATCCCCTAGTGCTCATCCATGTCCTATCTCCAGACTTGTATCTCATTGAACAATATGCGCAAACTCATTTGCCATATTATTCTACCTTGGCGGAACTCTTTCCCAGGATTAATGCTTGTAGCCACAAGACTTTTTGAGATACAATCTCGAAGCATTTGGATATCGAACTCCCTATACGAGCTGACAAATCCCTTATCTGTACATACCGGACTCCATAAGCATTGGACCATACCCAACAACACCCAGTAGTCACACGATGAAAGGTCTGTGACATGCGTGGAACTAAAGTACGGTAGAGCATACAAGCCTACAGTGGCACTCAAGTCAAAGGACCACGTATGCTACTCAACTCGAGAGGACCATCCGTTGACGACTTATATAGAATGTCTATCAAAGGCCCTTGTGAGTCTGTTTCATATCCAGTCCTAACTGGATACCCATATGTCAATACTAGCTCTAAGCTCACAGTCGGCTAAGAACGACCATCTATACCCTATAGGTATGACATATGCTGAACTATATTGAAATTATCCACCAACAGACCTGCATTGGCAGAAATAGATCAAGGACAATTATTTGAGAACATATTTGTGCAACTAGTATTTTCTGGCACCCGATTGTAACTATGCAGTTACTGGTATATTCCCAGGTCTATGTCCCATTACAGACAAGACTCCAACTCTTAGATCTTCGTTAAGTATTAAACAAGTTAACACTTAATTGTGCTAACATTTATCATTTATATCTCTCAGCGTGGTTAACCATAAGCCATTATCTAAACTCCTTTAGATCTGATCTAAACTCCTTTAGATCTATAATGTCTGTAACGTTACATTACATAATACCATATTAATGGCTACTAGCGATTTAATGGAAATGTACGCTTGTATAAATACACAAGTATATGTACATTCAGGGATAGTACGTAAGCACCGACTCTAACAATCTCTTACTTACTCTAATGTCATTCCTAATGACATCTCATACACATCAACTCTATGTGTTTTATAAACACTTTAAGAGTCATAGCCTTTAGATAGTGAGTCCACTAAATTATTTATAGAGCACTTCTATAAATAATCACATCTCCTTCAGCCAAGATCCCTCTAGTCATGTGAGACTCATCTCAACATAATCAGAGTACTAGTGTCCTCTAGGCACTTCGGTTTGTACTATGGCCTTGTTTTATCGTGAACTTATAGAATATGATCCATCTGTTTTGGAATTCTTCCAAGCCCAATGATAAACCTATGAATCCTCACTGCTGCTTCCACTCCGCTAATCTGATAAATTAGCAATGAATTCTAGTTTGGTGCTATTCCAACTCCCTTAGTACCAATGAGAATGAGCACATTTTCATATGTAGACTCTCTATCATCTAAGTCAAGCTAAAAGTATGACTCCGTACGTCTTCTCATTTGTAAGTCACTTTATCCATATTTGAGAAACTTATCCTTTGTACCCTTAAGATATCTCAGGATATGTTTGACTACCATTAAATGGTGGTCACCTGCATCAGACTGAAACCCACTCATAACTCTTACAGCCAAACTGATATCAAGTCTCAAACACATTATATCATACATCAATCTCTGAAGAGCTGATGTATCTGGTGTGTCAGACACTCTAACTCTCTCATCTTCCATCTGAAGAGACACTCTCCTCAAAAGATGAACACCAGGTCTAAAAGATATGTTAACTATCTCATAGTTAACAAACCATACCCTTTTAGACACTATTGATGTGAAATGATTTGGGAGAGTCCTATCAGCTTCCAAGCTCTATCTCTATAAAGCTTTATACATAATATAAATGAAATCTCTTTCCAAATCCTTAATGGAGAAATTCTTACAAGTTACTTTGACCGACTATAACATACTAACATCATTCACAATGACCAGTATATTATCAACATAGAACATCAAGAAGTCTATTATGCACCCACTGACCTTTCATGCACACTAGACTAGAAGTCTGGCTGGACGTAAAATCTTCAGGTTGTTCCATAAATATCTCTTACTCGAGGTATCCATTCTGAAATGCCGTCCTTACATCCATCTGCCAAACTTCAAAGTCATAATATACTGCAAGAGCCAATAAAATACTAATCGACTTTAGCATCAATACTGGTCCTAAACTTTCCTCTTATTTGAACCCAGATTATTAAGGATTACCTTCTTGAACCAATATAGAGCCTAGAAGGTCTCTACCTTCCATCTGACTCCCACTACCTCTTTGTAAACCCTTTACAACCAATGAGAACAATTCTCACAGGTAGTTTAACCAAGTTCCAGACTTGATTCAGATACATAGAGGCAATTTTTGTTTTCTTGGCTTCTTGCCATTTCTTGAATCGATGTCTAACATCATCTCTCTATAGGTCAAAGGATTATTTTCTTCTAGCAAGAAAATTCTAAGTTCACTTTCAGGCATCATACATACTTAAAAAGTGACCTAGATATCCTTTCCAACCCATTGGGAAGTGTGCTAAAAGGTCACTACTTAATTGAGCCTGAGTTCTCATCTTTGGTTCATTGATTTCTGAATTGACTTCATCAAGTTCAGTCTTTCTATGATTCCCACGATCCATGAGAAACTCTTCCTGAAGGATAGTGGTATATCGAGAAATGAACATACTTCGCTTTTCTGAATCATAGAACTAATATCCTATTGAATTTACAAGATACACAATGAACGTATACTTATACCTCTTGGGTGTTGTTTACCCTGTTGAGTAATTCTTACAAAACAAGATACCATATTGCATAACTCTTACGTAAGCAGGACAACCTCAAGTCTTAACATATTTAAGATATGACTTCCTTCCTTTCTATATTACTATATAATGGAAGGAACATCTTTTGATGGAACTCTACTTAATAAGTAGCTATATTTAGAGCATATACTCACAAATATAGATAGTAACACTCATTATCAATTAGACCATATCTAATAAAGTTTGATTCCTCCTTTTCAAAACATCATAATGTTGTGAAATACCCAGAGGACTATAATGAGTGAAATCTCATTTTTCTTTAAACAAACGGGAAACTCACTGTTGATGTATTCACTTCCTCTATCTAATCAAAGGGATGTGACGTACATACTGGTATATCTGGTCATCTCCGTGAATACATTATTCATAAACTGGTTAAGCATGTATGGTCAGATTAGGAATCCAACCATCCTTAACCAGATGGATAAGTGTCTTACACTTATATGACCAAAACTTATATACCACAACTCCGTATCATTTAAGGATTCTGATCTACAAATATTTCTAATTGTATATAATGTGAATTTATTAACTAGCATTCAGCTAATAAAATATTATACTTATTATACAATACAACTATTGTATTGCATACCAGAAGTAAGTCAAGCTGCTCAACAACTTGGACTTGTAAGAAATCACCATTTTCTTCTCTTAACTTTACTTCTACAAGCTGTTGCATTTTAGTCTCTCTCAATCCCTGCAATATATTGCAGATATGAAAGGGACGTGCAGTATCTCATACCCAGCTTGAACTGGCATCATATGCCTTAGAAATGTCTATGTTTGTCAAACACAAACATGAATGAGTCTTCCTGACAATTATAAGGCTTCTAGGGTAGAGAGAATTTCCAATACCCAACCTTACTGTAGTGAAAACACGTTCTATCTACACGCTCTCTTGTTAATCTTTAAATAAATGTTACCACTAAGGATTTATTCTGGGTATCTGCTTTATCTTCTTCTCCTTACACATCTGGTTTCACCAGATATACTTTGAGTAAAAAAATGAAGCACCTTTCACAAAGAGAGTCACACCCACTCTATTCAAATCCTCTTGAAAGGTGTTATCAGAATTATTTTACGGCAAACTCTAATCAATAATGAATTCAAAACTTTTTGAATCTAGAACATTTTTTAGATTCATTCACCGGTCAGAGTAATTCCTAGTACCCTAGAGTTGGACTGCATCAACTATGCACACCAACTGGTTCGTAGTGGCCATTAGACTTGACAGGCCAAGATAACAGGAGATGTAAGCATAATGATTATTAAATCGCTAATGAAACATTTTAAATCATGGGTATACTAATTATACATTTTCGATTTAAAACACGCTTCCACTGTTTTACATAATCCCGATAATCTCTCGAATAGGAAGAAGATAGTTTAAACTCTTTTAAACTATACAGCGGAAAGTAGATCCCATTGAAATTTACTCGGGCCTCACGCTGTAGCAATATTGGCCTTTGTAAACCCAACAGGTAGACAACATTTGTCAATTGCATCTCATGCAACTTTTACCACTTGATCCTGAATACATTTTATCTTTACGCTATAACAATATTGGGTAAATGTATTCCAGATTAACTTGTCAATGATCAAATATATGCTACCGATACTACCCTCACACTGTAGCAATATTGAGCAATACTTTCGCATATAATTGTCTCATCTCATGTTTAACCGGTATAGTCCAAGCCCAACAACCAAGTCCCTCACGCTATAGCAATATTAGAAAAAGGCCGACATGACTCGTCTAACACCGTATTGATAAGACGGATCAGAATAAAACATTATCTCATAATGTAATATTCTTCAATCTGATTAAAAGAGATTTTGATAACCTTGGTCTCCATTCTCCTACGAAGGGTGATTCTCATTTAATTAATTTTTCTATTCAAGCACAACTAACCCCCACTAGTAGAGCTCCCATTGTGGTTACTAGTACAGAAAAATTAATTCTGGTTTATAATGCAGACTGATAACTCTTTATCACTGCATCTCATGAACCCTGATTTATAATGTAGACTGATAAATTTTATCACTATATCTCATAAATTTACACATGCAAAATTAATTTTGAAACACTGTTCAAAAAAACTGTAGCGGTGAACCGTAAAAAAATACTGTTCATGTGTTACTGTTCAAGTGAACAGTATATATCCACGACGTCAAATGTAACCACGGCAGCACCCAGTGCTTCCTCATAGGCATACCCATTTCAACACTTGAAATGCGTCATTTGCACTGGGTCTTATGCATCCATTCACTCAAATTACACCCAAATATGCCCTAAATAGCTCTGATACCATTGTTGTCGAAGATCTAATACATATGGGTGTATACATGTATTATTGTGTCTATTGCCTAAATACGTATCAAATACGAATTTATACGCGGCGGAAGCGTAAAATATACAATAAACATAATAATTAAATATATTAATCACATTAATATATTAGTAAGATGGATAACTAACCTCAACGTGTAATGTTATACACGTATTTTTTTCGAAGTCTGCATAGAGACCAACTCGCGGGCAGTTCTAGTCACCAATACAGTAGGCTTGGTGAGCTAGAACAGCAGCCTTATACGCAGCACTGAGTTTAACTCTTAAACTCCAAAATGGCCGAATGTGTTTTCATCCTTTTCTCTATAAAGATAAGAAATAGAGAGTTTAAAATAATCCACCATTACTTTAATTAGAACTATAAAAAAAAAATGAAACAAATTCAGGTTTTCATTTTCTCCTTTTTTTTTCTCTTTCTTGACTCACCATTTCTCTTCTTTTCCCTTTTGCTTCATTTCCTTTTCAATTTTCCGTAGATGCAAAAACAAACACACCCATTTTGCACACATCTCATTATTTATATATATATATATCTAATTTAATTAAAATAATAATATAATATATTATAAAATAATAAAATAAAATTAATAATGGGTGCCAACTATTTGGCACCCAAAATATAATATTAATATATATATATATATATAATATTATATAATAAAATATAATATAATAATATATTACAATAAGAGATATTTTGATTATTTAATAATTAAATAATTAAAGTGTGAAATAACCTTTTTGTCCCTCATAAATAGTTACCAAGTCTACTCCTAATGAGTCTCATAAAATTTCACACTTGGTTAAACTCAACTGATGGTCCACAATGCACCACGTGTCATTATACAATTAGTAAATAACAATTATCGACTAATTATTGTATTAAACACTTTAATATAGACACGCGCTCATTCCCGAGGTATTGCTGAATATTGCTGGATTAAACACTTTAATCCGACACGCTGCCTTAGTGCACAACGAGTACACTCCATATGGCGGGACTCCCTAGGTCCTACGCCCGATTCGTCAAATGAAACTATTCCATGAGTCCGCGATCAATGCCCCACACACACATCATGAATAAATAAATCAGCGCATTGAACTATGCAAGTCGAGGTTACAACGTATACATATAGTTCTTTCGTCATAATATCCTGGATGTGCGGGGATATAGATTAACACCGTCAAATCCCCTAGTGCTCATCCATGTCCTATCTCCAGACTTGTATCTCATTGAACAATATGCGCAAACTCATTTGCCATATTATTCTACCTTGGCGGAACTCTTTCCCAGGATTAATGCTTGTAGCCACAAGACTTTTTGAGATACAATCTCGAAGCATTTGGATATCGAACTCCCTATACGAGCTGACAAATCCCTTATCTGTACATACCGGACTCCATAAGCATTGGACCATACCCAACAACACCCAGTAGTCACACGATGAAAGGTCTGTGACATGCGTGGAACTAAAGTACGGTAGAGCATACAAGCCTACAGTGGCACTCAAGTCAAAGGACCACGTATGCTACTCAACTCGAGAGGACCATCCGTTGACGACTTATATAGAATGTCTATCAAAGGCCCTTGTGAGTCTGTTTTATATCCAGTCCTAACTGGATACCCATATGTCAATACTAGCTCTAAGCTCACAGTCGGCTAAGAACGACCATCTATACCCTATAGGTATGACATATGCTGAACTATATTGAAATTATCCACCAACAGACCTGCATTGGCAGAAATAGATCAAGGACAATTATTTGAGAACATATTTGTGCAACTAGTATTTTCTGGCACCCGATTGTAACTATGCAGTTACTGGTATATTCCCAGGTCTATGTCCCATTACAGACAAGACTCCAACTCTTAGATCTTCGTTAAGTATTAAACAAGTTAACACTTAATTGTGCTAACATTTATCATTTATATCTCTCAGCGTGGTTAACCATAAGCCATTATCTAAACTCCTTTAGATCTGATCTAAACTCCTTTAGATCTATAATGTCTGTAACGTTACATTACATAATACCATATTAATGGCTACTAGCGATTTAATGGAAATGTACGCTTGTATAAATACACAAGTATATGTACATTCAGAACCAACCTTAACATCCCCAATATACAAAAATGGAGTAAACTAGGTTTACTACCATTCCACATCTCTAAGGATATACTTTGGATAGATTTAGAAGGCATTACATTCAAAATATATACTGCAATTTGTAGTGCATAACCCCAAAATAATGGTGGTAGTGAATAGTAGCTCATCATAAACCTAACTATGTCTAGCAAGGTTTTGTTTCTCCTTTTTGTAACACCATTCTATTATGGTGTTCGAGGTGCTGTGAGTTGGGATAAAATTCCATGCTCCAATAGGTGATCTTTGAACTCTGTGTCAAGATATTCACCACCCCAATCGGATCGAAGCTCTTAAATGTTTTATCTAATTACTTTTTAGCTTTTGGTAAAAATTCTTTGAACTTTCTAAAAGTCTTAGATATTTTTTTTACATTAGGTAAACATAATTATATCTTGAATAGTCTTCAATAAATGTGACGAAGTATTCATAACCGCCTCTTATTTGTACGTGCAATGAACCGCAGACGTTAGTATATACAAGATGAAGTGGTTCTTTGACTCTTAATTGAGAAAGGTCTTTTAGTCATTTTACCCTACAAACAGGACTCACATATAGGAAGAGTGCCAATGTTTAGTTTTCTTAAAGGACTATCATTTACTAATCTGCTAATTATATTTAGATTAATACGAACTAATCTAAAATGGCAAAGATACGTGTCATCACTTGGAGAAACCTTTTGTCTTTTAGTAGATTTAAGATGTTCTACTTTAAAGAATTAAGCAGTGATGGCTCATCAGGCCTTAAAATATAAAGCTCATTTTTTAATTTCACATGAAAAATATTTAAACTATTTCTACCAATAATGATCTCATTATTATAAAAAAAATATTAAAAAATTATTCATACAATTTAGAAACAGAAATCAAATTCTTTCCGAATTCAAAAATAAAATAAACATAATTCAAAATAAAAAAATTATTCCTGAAATTCAATCAAGCCACTCCCACTGCTAAAGCTGAAATAACTACCCAATTATCAATTTGCATAATAAAGTTCCCATTGGCCAGTTATTTGGAAGAACTAATCATTTATAAAGAAGAGCAAATATGATTAGTGGCTCCTGAATCAATTATCCAAGGAGATAATTCATCTTCCACTAGACATGTTTCTAAAACTAGTAAATCACATTTACTTTTGTTCTTCTTTTTCTTCAACTTGGGGAGGTACTTTACATCTATGATGGCTTCATGGATCTTTGTCTAACGTATTAAGTTGATCATGTTCAAAACATGCTCACGCACCGGAACTCCTTTTTTCATTTTAACATTCATATAGCTATGAGTAGCTTCATAGGGGCTTTATTCTGATTGTTGGCCAACATCGCTCGGAGAGAATTCCACATCTCATGTGCAGTCTCCAAGTGCTCGTACTTTATTATAAGCACATTGCTCATTCTGGCAAGTATATAACAGCAGACCTTATTATTGGCCTGTATCCATTTCTCATAATGCCCCCGTACATTACGAGGAGCATTGGTTGCAGGTTCTGGAGGACACTCTTCCATGTTGACGAACTTTTGGTCCTGACAAATCAGTACAATATTTATATCGCTTTTCTATTTTATTAAGTTATCACCAATCAATTTTTCATTTGCTAAGAGGGCTATGATAGGGTTTGTTTATAACATGATGCTGAAATAAATAAAGAGTTATAAGAATACTTGAATAAATATCATAGTATTTTTTGGAGTAGTTAACGTGATGTATGAATGCATTTGATTTAAACTCATAAATTAATACTAATCCACAATAGTTCAATTTAATAATTAATGTGTCACTGTAAGGTATGTCACATTAAATTTAAATTTAAATTGAGATTATCTCAAATTATTAGACAAATTTCAAAATATCTCATTTTTTCATTTACCTATTAACTACCATTTATTTCGATTAAGATATGATTAATCGCTTAATTATATTTTTACGAGTCTAAACTATTATTTTAGATTAAAATAACTTAACTCAAAAATTATCGCCATAGGGTTAGTCAATTATGAAATACATTACTCAATTCTATCTCTAGGAAGTCAACCTTATTATTCACATAGGCTGACACCTTCTGTAGGGAGGACAAAATCAAAGCGTCGCGAGGCGCCCCCTATATTTCATGATATTGTACTAATAATGGAGACCGGTGGGTTCATTGTTATATACCCTCTCCCACTCACTGTTTTTAATTATGTATTTTTCTAATTCATAAAACATCTTATATTTTATAACATCAACAAATTATTTTATCTCATATAACAAATCACTAGGTAAATTAATTAATCCTAATAAAGTTTAATCTTATTGGGCTTAAGTTCATTAGTCTAACTATTTCTTCTAAATGGGCCTAACAATTTAGGTGAAACTAGTTTTTTAATTATAGGATTTAATTAATTAATTAATTTATAAATAATAAAATCAATAATTTTATAAATAATTTTCTAAGTAATCTTAAATCAAACTATTTAATATAGGTTCCTATAATAATGTAAAATTACTAATTTAACTATTAAATCTAATTTCACATTACTTGAGTAATTATGCAAACTCTAAGAATGCTAATTAATCCATTAATTTAATCTTATTAATTATAATATTTTATAATAAAATAAACTATTTAATTTTAATTATGACATGTACGCATGTCATATTATAATAATATAATGGTTACAAATGCATCACATGTGATTATGCATAATCATATTTTAATTTATCACATAATTAAATAATATAAATTAACATTTTAATTTAATATTGACTATGTCCCTTAAAATTTTAATTACAACACATAAAAAAAAATAATCAAATTATATAAAAAGTATAGGCACGCAAGCCCACTTGTATGTGGTCATCTCAAGTTCATAACAAATTCACTTTATAATTTCATATATATGAGTTTAAAATTATTTTTAGACCCATTGTATATTTTACAAAATAATCCAACTATTAAACATGATTTTCAAAAATAATTTTGTGCATATAAAGCCAAAACATCAAAGAATTATTATCCAATTTTATTTGAACTTTCTAAATTTAAAAAGAGCCCTTTGTTGCCCTAATAAACCTAGGGCAACAATATGTAGCTTGCTGCCCTGGTGGCAGCCACCCTTGTCAATGGCCTTAGGCCACCTCGAGATGTGATAAAACTGCACTTGGCTACGCATTTGAGGCCATGTGCTGTCAGCCATGGCTTTTCAACCTTGGCAAGACATGCAAGGCAAAGATGCCTTGCACGTTTCATGCACGTGGCCAGGGTAGCCAACTTTGTGCTCCTTGGCCATTACTTGAAAAGTTACTCACTGCCTCTTCGCTCCTTTTCAACCTTTTTTTTAATTTATGATTTTTCATGCGGCAAAAAAGAGTAAAGTGGGAGTGTGCCTCTTCGTCTTCATCTTCCAACAGCCACGAAAAATATAAAAACAATATTACAAAAGTCCTAAACTCTTTTATAGATTTACACAATTTTAATTTAATTAAAATAAAAAAATTTACAATCAATCTTAGAGAACTATATAATTAACAACTAAATAATTCATACATAAAACAATCATTTATCATGTGAATAATATAAAAATATAAATACCTACTCAAACGCACATACTAATAAATAATGATTTAAATAAAAAAAATTATAACAACAAAAGCATATATTCAAAAATCATTGCTCTAATACTAGTTTTTAGCATTATGACATTCATAATACAGCGAAATAGAAAATAAAAAATTTTAATCTTTGTTTTTATAAGATAAAAATACTTTCATCTTAGGATCGTATGAATATAGAATTTGTTATTTAAAATAAATAAAAATTAACAAGAAACAAATATAATACCTTGAATTCACATTAGGTTTTCTTTTATCAAAAGATTCTAAACCAAATCTTTTATTTTATAGTAAGAGGAAGAATGAACTTCCAATTTTTTTTTTTAAAAAAAAAATGTATTCTGTATTTTTTTTACGTTGTGTGTGTCTCCTTTTTTTAGACAAATGTTATCATTTAAAAATAATAAATTATTATTATTTTAATTTAATAATTTAATAATTTAATAAAAATCATCTTTTAAAAAAAAATTTAATTTATGTAAACTATATAGAGTCATACTTTTTGTGGTTAACGTATAATATTTAATAAATAAACATTATTAGACTTTCAAAATAAATAAATTTATAGTCGTTTTATAAAAGGAAAATATTAAAATTAAAGTAAAATCTTTTTGATAATTTTAAAATTTATTATTAAGATTTTATTTATTTAATATCTTAAATTAAATATTTAATTATATTTGGATAAAATTAATTAATTAATATAAAATATTATTTATATTAATTAATTAATTTTATCAAAATATAAATCATACGTATTTTGAAAACTATTTTCTGGATACAAATAATTTGTACAATAACACAATTTGTTTTATTGTGTTCACTGTAATAATTAAAGAGGTGATATTAGGGATCTATGAACCTACAATTTTAAGCTCCAATAAATTTTTGATTAATTAATTAATTAAACTCTTTAATTAATTAATTTAATTTATTAATTCTAATATTATTCCACTAAAAATTTAGAATTACACTTTTGAAATTGTAGATATAATTTACTTAAAAAACTTAGAATGGTCCATCGATTCAATCACTAAATGTAATTCAACCCTCCGTAGATAGTTCATAATTAGTGCTAGGCCAATTACTGTTTTACCATCTAATTACTTTTTTATCCTTAAGTACTATTAATTCACCAGTAAATAATTAATTTGTAATTGCGTTACAAATTGATTGCTCTAACTGTTTAGTTCCAGAATTAATCCTTAAGGGAACTTTCTTTCTTAACTTCTATTAGGAATGAATAAATTCTATATCTGTAAAACATATTCTAGCTACTTAAGATTAAGGTTGATCTGCATATGATAATCAGTTAATATTATTTAAATTCTTAATTAACAATGGTATTTTACATAAGAATTCAAATTATATCTTAGTCCAGTCCTATATAATTATGTTATATAAAGTGTTTTCACTATAATATCATTATATTAGTGATTCGGACAAAATCACTACATTCTAAATGTCTATAAACTGCACTACTAATATTTAATTAAAGATCTCAAATTTTAATTAATTTATTACAAATTTTTTTTTATTATCCATAACTTTAATTCTCTTACATATAACAATTATATACTAAAAATTATAATCACATAAATAAATAATAAATTTTTTAATATTAATATTATAAAATTATAAATACTTTTAAAATATAAAATTATAATTTTATTAATTTTATAAAAACAATACATGTATTACTTTTAAATCCTGTGCTCCAGTCACAGCACCATTACCGAAGAGTTTTTGGTAAATCTTAAATGGATATTTTTAGATCTCTTGCCAAGCCATCGTCTGGGATGCACCCATGTTGTGCCATAGACATTTGTAACCGAGATTGTGGTATTTCTATTTCGGTTCAACATGTCCTTATTTATAAAATGATTGATGGCTAGTAAATTCAAATGTAAAAATTGAAAAATATGGTTAATAAATGAGAAAGTTAATGTGATAATTAGAAGAAGAAAAAAAAGTGTCGTAGAACATTTGTATGTATATGAGAAAACTGAACTTTTTCGGCTCCAAATTTTAGTAATTATTAAAAAAAAAGAAGTAATTATTGAATTTATTTCAATTTATTTTAGTAATTATTGATGAGTCAAATCTTCTCCACACCTGATTATTACTATGACGGTGCAAAACGAATAAACTAATTGAATTCATGTTAGATTCAAGCGAGATATAATAAAATTTTAGTGAATTTGTATTCATATTCGAATTCAAAACGTAAATGATTTCAGGTAAATGTGCGAATAATTCAAATTTGATTCAATATTCTTTTGTGAAAAAAATTAATTTAAATTAAAAAATAAATTATTAACTATACATAAAACATATTCTTCAAAAAAAAAAAATACAATCAATGTAAAATTCATTTATTTTGTTATGTTATATAAATGTTAAATATTTGCTATCTTATATTTTATATTTAAGTCATTACAAATTAGTATTTCATATATTTTTATAATTTGAATTTTTACAATTCTAATATAAATGAATTAGCGAATTAAGATGTTCATATTTCTTATTCAATTCGTTTAATTATTACTAATTTGTATTTGATTCATTTATTATTCTAATCATTTCTCTTAATCCTTGTTCGCTAAATTCGAATTGAATAAACAACTTGTGACTCATATTGCCTTTCCCAACTACACCATCTCTTATATTTTTCATATGTTATTTTTTTAATTATATATTTTCAATTTTCGCTACTTTTTTTAATTTTTTTTTTTAAAATATAACTCATATATTGAAATATAACCAAAAAAAAATAGAATGTGTGATGAAAATTTGAAATTTTATAATACTGAATAACTCAATGTATTATAGTCTTAAGCTTAAATGTATGACAATTTGAATGATAAATATTATCAAAATTAATAGTTCAGACATTTTATCAAACACTTTGTGTACTTCATTGATTCCATCACCATAAATGAAACCGAATCAAATCTCAGCAGCCAAATCAAAATTCAAATCTCAGCGCCCAAATCAAGATTCTAATGGTATAATTCACAAATAAAGATGGCGCCTAATTTGCTATTGTTGTGATAATAAGCAAAACAATAATTTCTAGAATTTGGAACAAGAGCTAAGTGAAACTCAAATACCAACAATACATTTTAATTAATATGATCAAAGGACAACAAATACCCATTAACAAAGATTTTCCATTCATCAAATCCATCTTCCAAAAATTTTAATCTAGAATCATGCTACCATAAAAAAGCTCTATATCAGACCCTCTAATTTGTTTTTGCCATACCTTCCTAAGTTTTCTAATACAAATCTCAAATTTTCGTTAAATTATAAACTTACACAAAATCTTAATTGCTCTCAGGAAACAACTGCATATAAATAAGCTAAAGATTTTAGGTGCTATCTTAATTGCTCTTCTGCTGGAGGTGAAAGCTGTTGCCCTACACAGAAATGAAAGTTAAAATGGCCGTCTAGTGTTTTGTTTCTAAGACCTGCATCTGTCTGCAATGAACTCCATTTTCCATTTTCCATCTTCTAGCAAAATATCTATTTTAAGGTTTCCCAACCACTGACATCACTTGGAATATACTTCTCTTCAGAAACTAAAAATCTGATCAAAGTCAAAACTCAGGCAGTAAAATTGCAGAACTGTGGGCCTGAATTTTCCTTCTCTTATTTTACAACTTGCATCTAAAACTTTCTTGACAATGTGATTGCAAGTAATATGCTTATTCTTTACCTCGGCAGCATTTGAAAATAATTATTGCATGGCTAATTGATATAGAATCATAAGGTTGACTTCATAACAATGCAGCAAAGAGATCCCATGACCCCATCTTTTTAAGCCATAGCATGTAACGGTCTTAGTAACAAAGACCAGTAAGCACAACTTCATTTTAGCTGTCATGTATGTCTATTCAATTAATGCGACTAACAAAAGCAAAGTAAATAAAAGCAAAAGATCATCCTCAAAAGCAAACTTGTTCCTAGGGAGGTAGGCATCGCTGAGAAAAATGATTGAAATTTCACGAAATCAACATATTGAGATGGCAACCTCACCTTGAACTTGGTGAAGATTCAACAACTTTCCAAGAAAACAATAACTAGATTCAGGAAATTTCAAAGAGAGACAATTACCCATTCATTCCATAATAACCTTTGCCCCAAGAGCTTTCAACTTCTCAATTATTTTCCCAGCTTCTTCTTTTGACACACCTTTCTTCAATAGAGAAGGTGTCTTTTCCACTAAATCCTTTGCATCCTTGAGACCCAAACCAGTAAAATCTTTCACCTCCTTAATTATTTTAAGCTTTCCAGCCGCTTCATAAGATTCCAATTTTAAATCAAAAGAAGTTTTCTCAGGTTTCTGCTCTTCCTTGGCTGATGCACCTGGTGTCTTCATTGCCATTCCAGCCACTGCAGCAGCACCGGGCTTCATAACTCCCACACTTGGTGGTTCCTTCATTCCTCGTTTCCTCATTATAATAGAACCCAGTTCGGCAACTTCTGCCAGTGTGAGTCCAGATATTTCATCTACAAGCCTAAAAACTCGCTCGGTTGGAGGGCTACGATGCTCTGTGGGATCAAAATTTGCTGGATCATAATCTGCTGGTAGTCTCCTTTGATCAATTTCTACCTCCTCCTCCTTCCTTGCTTCTTGGCCAAAGCTCCGAGACACCAACCCATTGAAGTTCAAAGAATTCAGCGCCAACAGAGGATATATGTTGGGATTTTTGGATACCCCATTTGGTAAACAATGTCTTAACTTTGAAATTAAGCTCATTTCCAGTTACCACTCAGTACAACCTTTTTCGATAACAAATTGCAAATAGACCTATAAGTGACTAATATTAAGCACTTACACGAGAAAATCCATGCCCTGCAACCAAAAATCAACAACAAACGGATACCTCGTTGAGGTCAAATGGAACCGAATCATGTAACAGACTTCAATTTTATTTATTTTTTATTTTTCCCTTATTTCCCGGCATGAACTTAACTAAATCATTGAAATGGTGATTGTTCACCACCTTCCAGAACTCAGCAAGTACTCATACCAAAAGCAAGCTTAAATTTTGAACTTGGGATTTTTTTCTCTCTTTCGTTTAACAGTTTTAAAATATCGTGACAAATTCAAAATACATCAATTATGATAATTTGCAACCCAAGATTCAATTTTTTCCAACTTCCGAAAAAAAAAATTCAAATTTTCCTTTTGAAGTTATTTTACTTTCAGGGCACTAACTAAACTGAAGTAGCAGCAAAGTAGAAGACAGACTCCATCATCAAATTCAAACGCAAAGCAATGACCGAAGACAAAATCCCATATGATTGAATCAGGTAAGTACAGAAAGCTGAAAAAAAAATACCCATTTCAAATTCAATGGGACTGATGTGCAAAAAGAATTTTAAATACAAATTATTATATAAATATAAAGAGCTTAAATGGCTTTACCTTTAGATTAGATAGAAATGGAAAGAAAAGTGTAAAACCCTAGAGACCAGAGAGAGTGACGAGAGGTTTTTGGTTTTGCTTTGGCTGGATAGAAGATCACGTGAAACTCACGCCCCTGCTGTTCCTTGCTTTATTCTTATGTAATAATTACGTACAGACCCCTAATTATTTAAATGTATTAAATTATGGAATAATTTTTCCATCCGTATCATATAAGTCACTGACCCTTTTTTTTTTTTTTGAAATAACACAAATAGTTTGTGCGTTTATAATTCATGCAACTGCAATAATGGTTTAGCGGTTAAAGGTTTATTGTGCAAAAAAAAAATATTATAATTTATGAGTGTTGTACTTCTCAAATAATTTTTTTATAAGAAAAAAAAATTTTAATTATTAAAATTTTAAAAAAGGAATATGTAAATTTTAATAATTTACAAATTCTATTAAAATTCTTATCAAGTAATCGATTTCTGATTATTTTAACAAAAAAAAAAAAGAGTAAAAATAAATATTCAACTTTTCTTCAACCAAAATATAATATCACTTCCTTCTTCTTCTAAAACCTTTCTTAATTATGGTACAAACCTGCAAAAATTGGACCTTCTTCTTATTAATTATGGTAGAAACTTGCAAAAATTGGGCCAAAAACTCTGTAAAGAAAGCTTCTTGAATTCTTTTGCTTCTAAAACTTTTTTTAATTGTGGTGGAAATCCGAAAAAATTGGGCCAAAAATACTGTAAAGAAAAGCTTCTTTATACAAGTGCATCCATTCATCTCCAATAAACATATCAAATAAAAATTCTAAGCTTATTAATTGGTTGCATTAAAGCTTCTTTATTCAATCAATTCCTTATTTAAAAGCCGCACACTTTCTAGCAATCAATCAACAGCATCAAACCTTGAAAAACTAGTTTCAATTCAAAATGAAGATTACAAAAGGTTGGATATCATTTTCATCACTTCCACTAAAACAAACCAAAGACCATGAGAAAAAAAGAATAAAACCCACTTATTAAATTTACAAGACAAAAAGAAAAATTAGGAAGAGGAAAAAAAAAAAATAAGGATAAAAATTCATTCACTCCCGTACTTATCATCGTCAGCATCTTTATTTTTCTTCCTCTCATTATCATCATTGCCACCGAAGCCCTACGTTAAACTCATCTTAAATCTCCCCACATCCTCTGTGGTGACACTTCTATAGAGTACAACATTATTGGCACAGACAACATATGATACCCACATGACTTCATCCCAAGAGGCTCATCATATAGCATTGCAACATCAATTAAATAAGTTTTATGTCACGATTTAAGTGTTTTTAATCATTTTTTTAAATATTCAGTGTACCACAAAATTTTCTAGAAGTTATATGGGTTATTGAAATAATTCGCAGGCTGAAACTTCTATAAAATTTACTGACATAAGTGAAAATTCAAGTCAAACCTGTGATTTATTAGAACTATTAACCTCAATTTAGAAATGAAATATTCCATAACATATGTGATGACATTTAGGAATATTCTAAAGTATATTATTCTATCTTATATGTATACCGTTAGATCGTTTAGATTTCAACCGTCAATTGTATAGGGCTGTTAGTATATAAATGAGAGACCCTCAATTGTACAAAGCACACAACACAACACAACAATCTCATAACTTGTATTTTCTTTTTAGCAATATAAAGCTTTTTCGCAAACACCTCGCGAGTGTGTTTCTTCTCTTCTTTGTATAGTTTTCTAGGCTACTTAGTACACAACGCGTCTAAGGCCGCACGATTCTCAAAAAGTCCATGACATTTGGTATCAAAGTGGATTCAAAGAAGATGGAGAAAGATGCTACACCTTCGGATTTGACTGAAGAAAGGGGTAGAGACCCCAACGCTAAGAGGCACGACAGTGTACCTCGCAACAAGTCTGTCGATCCAGGCTATAAGTTGGGGAACATGGTGAAAATGCTTCGTGGCGTTGTGAAAAAGGCGACGGATCATCTTTGAGAGTTGGAGCAGCAAGTAGAGAAGCTCGAGATGGAACTCGACACTCAAGGGGATGGGTTGTGCTCCCTCATTGATACATCTATCGAGAGTTACGTTGATAATCAGCGGGACTGGGTCAAGGCTTTTCAAGAAAAGGTATACACCACCACTAATAAAATTCAAACCCAAGTTGAGGAGTTACGTAGAGGGTTTGACGCTGTTAAGGAAGACGTAGTGTTGCAAGCGAGCAGTAGCGAATGAGTTTGTTATTGCTCAAGGGGTGCCAAAAGTTGAGGCTCCTAAACCGAAGGAGTTCAGCGGCAAGCGAAATGTCAAGAGCTCGATAACTACTTTTGGCAAATGAAAAGATACTTCGACGCTAAGGGTGTGCGGGATGAAGATAAGGTAAATACCACAACTTTATATCTTTTTGATCATGAAATTCTATGGTGGCGCAGAAAAAATGAGAAGATACGTAAGGGTACTTGCACAATCAACACCTGAGAAAAATTGCAACGGGAGCTGAAATATCAATTATATTCGAAGAATGTGGTACACGATGCTTGAAAGCGGTTAAAAGAATTGAAGCAAACCAAGTCCATCAGCGAGTATATACAGGAGTACTCTCTGTTAATGCCTCAAATCCCCAACATGAGCAAGGAGGACTTATTATTCAATTTCTTAGACGGGTTGCAAATATGGGCGTCCAATGAATTGAAACAACGCGGGGTGACAAGAATTTTTGACGCTTTTACATTGGCAGAAACGATCATGGATTACCGCAAGGGTGATTTGGAGAAGTCCAAGCATTCAATACCCAATTACAACAAAGGTGGGGGCGCCAAGGATTTTCATCCTCCGAAGGATAAGGAGGAGAAAAGTAAGCCGCCCAATTAGAAAAAGCAGAAGCGCAACGGCCATAGAGAGAATGGACTGAAGACAAGCTGCTTCTTTTACGATGGGGATCACTGGGTCAAGGACTGTCCAAAGAAAAAGGCTCTCAACACAATGGTTACGGCATACGAGGCTTGGGAGCAGGGTCAAATAGGGTGTTTGCAACTGCTCAACACAATAAAAGCCAAGCAAAGTGCCAGCGCACCAACGAAAAAAACGCTTATATATGTTGAAGCCTACATCAACTGCATAAAGACTCAAGTACTGATAGATACGGGCGTGATGCACAACTTCATTAAATGTGCGAAAGCGAAGCACTTGGGGCTTTACGTGGAGAAAGAGGAGGGATTCCTTAAATTGGTAAATGCTGCAGCCAAGCCACTAGATGGGGTGGTTCGAGAGGTCAATATCCACCTAGGTAAATGGCATGGCGAGATAAATTTCTCTATAGCACCTCTTGATGATTTTGATGTGGTGTTAGGTATGGAGTTCTTGAGGTAATACAACGTGGTGCCACTTCCTCGACACGATTACGCGTGCATTATGGAAAGAGGGCCTTATATGATACCGATGATAAATAAGCCCAATGGTGGATAATCTCAGCCGAAAGCCAACACTAAGATCTTTTTCGCCATTCAACTAATGAGAGTTACTGAGCGTAAATGAGAAGCACATCCAACCACAGTGAGAGAGGTAGATGATAAGGCAACAAGAGGTGAGGGTAAGCTACCAACGGGGTTGCGAAAGTGCTCAGAGAGCTGAGCATGGTCGTATTAACTGTCATACCACAGGTGTCGCCACATTAGGGTAATACCGAGCGTGGGAAATAGTTGGAGCTGAGGTTTACGCTTCCAACTACAGTGCAAATGCCTCAACTAAAATTTGATGAGTTGTAGGGGAAGCTCAAGGAGTTGTGGAGTGTGGGTGTTGCTCAGCAACTCAAGGCGTCACATAGTGTGCGCTTTCAGTACAAGAAGTGTGGTAGAGACAAGCAACGGCATGTCAAGCATCGTGTAGGGGACTTGGTGATGGAGACGATAATTTCACTTTACCGCAAGATAACACCTCCACTTCGCAAGGGCTTTGATTGTAGGGATGAGGGGTCATGTTTTTGTTGCCAAGAGGGTTGGCAACGTCTTGCATAAGGTGGGGATACCTTCGAGATAGCAGCTACATCCAGTGTTTTTCGAAAGCTATTTGAAGCTGTACCGAGGGGGTATAAAAGACACAGAACAGATAAAGACCTTTAGAAATTTTCACATGGGACGATAAATGGGAGAAACTCATCCGTGACGGACAGATAGTGTAGAGGAAAAATCCACCCCAAGGCATAAGTACTTTGTCAAGTGAAAAAGGGGTACTAGATATTGGTGCACACTATAAATACGAGAGCACACAACGGAAAATTGAAAAACGAGGTGCGCAATTTCCAGCGAAGACGCGACGAGGGCATCGCGTGAATTTAGTGGGGGAGAATGTCACGGCCCAAGTGTTCTCAAGCATTTCCTTGAGTACTTGGTATGCAACAAAGCCTCCTGGAGGCTATATGAGCTGCTGGAATGGTTCACGGGCTGAAGCTTCTAGAAGACCCGCTGACATGGGTGAAGATTCAGGCCAAGCCCGCAATTTATTAGGATTGTTAACCCAATTTGGAAAAGGAATATTCCGTAGCATATGTGATATCATCTAGGAATATTTTATGGCATATTATTCCATCTTGTATGTACACCATTAGATCATTTAGATCTCAGCCGTCAATTGTGTAGGGCTGTTAGTATATAAAGGGGAGACCCTTAGTTGTACAAAGTATACAACACAACACAACACAACAATCTCATAGGTTATATTTTTTCTTTAGCAATATATAGCCTTTTCTCAAACATTTTGTGAGCATGTTTCTTCTCTTCTTTGTGTGGTATTTTAGGTTGCTTAGCGTGCAACGCGTCTAAGATTGCACGATTCTCGAAAGGTCTGTGACGCTTGTCTCTCTTTAAAATGCGATTCTCTATCGCTCTTATCATCTCTCTAACCTTCTTATAACCTAGGTCCCATAATTTTCCTATACTCACGCTTAAATTCAATAATCTTATTTGCATGTAGTCGGCTTCGTCGACAACAGCGATCGCTTCGACTCTTTTAACACTTTCTTTGCTCTTTACCGGACGTATGATTAGCAGTTTCTCTTCATAGTTACTTAAATACCCTTCATCAATCCTATATACCGATGCTCTTACCACCATGTGAGTCAATCCATAGATTCCAAAAAAAAAAATAGTGAATAAAAGCTAAAGAAGATTGTTGAATAGTAAAGAATGTAGATTGTAATAATTTGATTTGATTTCTTTTTTAGCTTTAATACAGTCAATTAAAGCTATAAAACTTCAAAGATAGAATAAAGATGATGAACCTATTAAGATGATGAAGATTTCAAAGGTCACATGGATGGCTGATAAACGACCTTAACTAAAAACGGGGATATAATAGTTCTTTCACTATTTTTGTCATTGTTTCCGTTAAAATAGATAGAAATCGATACCTGACAGGATTTTGATGAGATTTTTTACAATATTAATATTTGTATGTCATTTTTAAAATTTTAAGAGTTCAAATGTCTTTTTAATAATTTTCATCAGAAGTGATAAGACAAGTAAAAAAAAAAAGCCTGAAAATGAAAAACAATAGTATATCGATCAATTGGTTCAATTTTTTGTGAGTAAAAACTGTTGCATTGTTTTTAGTAGGAGTGGGCATTTTTTATTTTGGTTCAGTTCGGGTCGTAATTAAACCGAAACCGTTGGAATTGATCGATTTTATCCCTTAGAAATCAAATCGAACCGAACTGGTTTAATTCGGTTCGGTTTGGTTTATGATTTTTGATAGGGCGTAGTTATATAAAATATTTTATATTGTAAACTTAATGTTTACTTAAATTATCCTTATAAATTGGCTGTTTATGCATGTTAATGTTGTTTTATAGGTTTAAAGACTATCGACATGAGAATATTGAAAACTGGACATGAATGGGACTGTTTGAGACAAAAATTAGAGAAGGGGTCAAAATGCTTAAAACACAAATAGTGATCATGAATAGTACCCAGGCGTAATTGTATAAAATATTTTATATTCCTAAACTTAATGTTTGTTCAAATTATCCTAATAAATTGGTTATTTATGCATGTTAATGTTGTTTTATAGGTCTAAAGACTATCGGTATGAGAATACTAAAAACTGAACATGAATGGGACTGTTTGGGACAAAAATCAAATAAGGGACCAAAATGCTTAAAACACAAACAGTGATCGTGAATAGTATTCATATACAGTATATATGAACAGTACTTTTAGATACTGTTCATCCAAAACTTAGGTCTGAATGCTGAGGCATCAAAATCCAGCGCCACGCGTCTATTTTGAAATTTTTTCCTGAATTTGATGAATAGTACCAAAATAGTGTATACAAACAGAGCCTAATGAACAGTATTGATGAATAGTGATGATAAACAGTACAATAAACAGTATGTATAAACAGTCATTGTGGGTTACTATTTATCCAGAGTACAAATTTCTGAAAAATATTGCAATTACTAACTTTTTTAGGGAAAAGTTTACCCTATTTTCGGGCCCAAAGCCTATAATATGGCAAATATTGAGCCAAAACAAAGGGAGCAACATTAGGAAAGATCAAAAACACCAATAAACAAGTCTTTGATTGGATCAAACATCAAAGAAGAGAGGATTCAACAGTAAGGATCAAAATAGAGCAATAAAACAGGGAACTTTCTTTTTGTCTTTGTATTTGTTGTATGATGATTTCCTTCAGTTTGTGGTTGATTTTAGTTCAAGAACTCTTGTTATTATTATGGATTAGTTTAATATAACTAGGATTATGATTTAAACTCATATGTAGCTTAGATTCCTTGTCATTTCTTATTCATTATGTCAATTTTGGATTGTTTAATCTATTGAGTGCTTAATATTTCTAATTACATAATAATGTATTGGATTGATTTGAGAACCCTAATGAACTTAAAAAATAGATTTTTTGTGTTGGACATTAATAGATTAATGTATGATTATTGTGTGAAAACATGAGTTCCATATGAGATAGGAATATACTCATATGGCATATATAACCATTTATGGAACCTACTTTTAATGAATTTCAATTCAATATAATTATCATAGGAATATAGATAATTGATTGATTGAGGTATAATTACTTGACCATCGAAAGAGACTTGTGAATTCAAGTATAGTATTAAGGGATAATTATAATCCTAGACATTTGATAATTGTAGTGTTTAAGATCATTTCCTTACTGCCTCTACAATTAATTTAATTATTTAGTTAATTTAGATATCAACACATTGAATAACCAATAGTTTGAATAAGAGTAGGAGGATACAATTTTAGTACTTAGCAAGTAGTAACAATAATTTCTCATGGGAACGATACTCTACTCATTATATATTACTTGTTGCAATAACGTATACTTGCGTAAGTTTGTGTTATACAAAATTCACAACAGTTTTTTTTTTGTATTTTTTTAGTTTGAACCGAACCAAACCCAACTAAAACTGAATTAAAATCGAACCGATCAGTTCTAAAAAATTAAACCAAACTCTAAATCAAATCTTAAACCGAACCGAAAAATTTAATTTAATTTAAATTAATTTTCGATTAAATCGAATCGGTGGTCACTCCTAATTTTTAGAGATTGAATAAGTCAATCTTGTTTTGCTTTCATGTTTAAAGTGTAGAAACCGAGGTTAAGAAAGTAATTTTATTACTTTATATTAGTAATCTTTGACGTGGCATGTTCTTATTAGTTCAACATCATGTACTACTATCATGGAATTGTTCCCACTAAATTGTTAACTACAAATAAGCTTTACCATAGTCATGCAAACACCAAATCATTGTCTATGTTATATAAAAAGCAAAAAAATAAAAAAAATAAAAATAAAACTAACCTATTAATTTCTCTCTCACGAAACAAGTCAAACGGGCGCCCCCCTTCTCAAACGATTCGAAAACACCTTTCTCTCACAAAAACAAGCAATTTGCCGCCCCTCTTCAAGACTTCATCTTTTTCATCAATTTTCTTTTTTATCTTTTCATATTTGTTTTTTCTCAAAATTTTGGCAAACCATAATATCTTGTATTCTCACAAAACAAGTCAATCCAAGAACTTCTTTGACATCCATGTGAAATTGAATAATTTGGTTATAGATTTATTTATGAATACTAGATTTTCGTTTTCATATATTATTTTGATGTAAGTATTCATTTTGATGCAAGAAACAAAACGTGTTTAAAAATTTGAGTGTTTTTTTTTCTTTCAAACTTTTAGGATTATACGAGTACATTATAGTTGCATAGTAAAAATTGGGAATCGAACTAAACAAAAATAATTTTTCGATTTTGGTTCTGATATAATTTTGGTGCTAATTTTAGGTATATTCGATTCAACAAATTTGGCCCCAAATTTTTCAATCTAGTTCGTTTAATAAAACACAGACCAAATTGAATTGTGCCTATCCTGCTAAATGATATGTCAAAAATTTATTGATATTTCAATTTTTTTTTATCCAAAATTTATATCAAATAACTATTAAATGATAAAATAGTGTTATGAATAAATTTAAATAACCTTTCGCATCTTTTGTCTCAATAATGTAACCTTACCATATAAATCGTTGATTCTTTGACGGTAGTAATTATTTAGACATGTGGATACTATTATGTGTTGCTCAAAGGTAGTAATTATTTGATATGTGGATCTATTATATGTTGCTCAAATTGTGCCTAATATATTTAAATATATATATATGTTAATCAAGCATTTGATTCATTTTATATCAATAAAGATATTTTATACCAAATAGTGTACTTGATCTTCATATGCCTTAGGTAGATCTTGATTAATGTTGCTCGACTTCATTATAGAATCATTCCAATATGTGGATGTTATTGTGTATTGTTCAAATTATGCCTAATAAATTTAAATAAAAAAATATATGTTAAGCAAGCATTTGATTCAATCTATGTCTGTAGAGATATTCAAATAATGTACTTGATCTTCAAGTGCCTCAGGTATATCTTGATTATAGCCACTTGAATCCATGATATGAGCCTCACCAACGATGTGATGAAACCCAACTCCAAAATATGGAATCGAACCCCAAGATCTTCAATATGCAAGTTTGATGAGTTTTGACCATTGATTTAGCAAATTAAGAACCAAGACTACGATTGGATAGGGGACACCATACCAAAATATCCAAGGGCACTTAAGAATCAAAGTGATCAGTTCAGTTGTTTGAACACCACAAGAATAATCTTAATAAGTTCAAGCCCTTTCAAGAATGAAAGAAGAATAAAAAAAATTTCAAATTTTATTTTCTGAATTTTGTATCCTCACTCTCAATCCCTATGGTATTTATAGAGACCATATGGGATGTCAAGTTACAACTTTCAAACATAAATTTCAAACTTACAACTATCCTCTCACTCAAAGTCTAAACTTACAGCTACCCTCACACTTAAAAGTCTACAATTACAACTAATAAAATAAAATTCAAACATATCACAACAAACTTACAGCTACCTACATACCCAATAGTCCACAATTATAACTAACACAATAATTATAATTACAAAATTCAAACATAATCTCTACTAATTCAACAAACATGTTCTTAAGTCTTGAATTTGAAGAAAAAATGATTGATGGCCTTTTAAAACCAAATCTTCAAGAAATCTGCCTATGTTAAATTTAAATTCAAAATTAATATTTTGAATTTTTCAAAAGTTGTGTAGATCTTCAATTTGACTTTTCCAGAACCTTAATAAAAATGATTAGGTTCCCTTAAATCTGATGTGGACTTATTTGAAATGGATTTGAGCTTATGCTAGGTTTCCATGTGTTTGCTATCTCACAAACTTGTTGAATCAGCCTATTTAATGCTTCTTTAAAACCCTTGGCTTTAAGTCTTGTAATTGGCCAACTTGACAAACTTAGTGGATTATGCGATTACTGGCCTTAAGCCCCTCCAAGCCCACGTATCTCTTAAGTCCCTCTAAGCCCACATGCAAGTTTTTTTCTCTCATATGCGTATAGGTTATGCAGCTTTGTTTGCATCATTCTCCCCCTATTGAAAAAGTTTTGAGGACAAATATTTGTTTGCATGATCACCTACATCAAAATGAGATAAGTCAAAAACATTAAAGCTACCACTAACACTATACTCACCTGGTAATTTAATTTTGTAAGCATTGTCATTGATGCATTTCAATACTCAAAACGGCCGATCACCTTTAGGAAGGAGTTTATAACGTTTTTACTCAAAAAAGTGGTCCTTCCTCATATGCAGCAAAACCCAATCTTCTGGTTCAAAGATAATCTTCTTATAACCCTAATTAGCTTATTTGGCATACTTGATCTATCTATCGTTCTATGTTTTGCTTTGCTTTCTCATGAATTTTCTTAATAAAATTAGCTTTCTTCTACCCATCTAAGTTAACATGTTTGCTTAAAGGTAAATTAGTTAAATCAAAAGGAGTTAATAGATTAAACTCATAGACAATCTCAATTGGTGAAAACTTAGTTACAGAATGAACACAACGATTATAAGCAAATTCAATATGTGGCAAATAATTTTCCTATGTTTTCAAAAATTTTTTTATGATAGCACGCAACAAAGTAGAGAAAGTCATGTTTACTAGTTCAGTTTGACCATCAGTTTATGGGTGACATGCAATAGAGAACAACAATTTAGTTTTTAACTTTTCCTACAAAGTCTTCTAGAAGTAGCTCAAGAACCATGCATCCCGATCAGAACAATAGTCCTGGGCATGCCTTGCAACTTAACATTCTCCTTGAAAAATAAATCAGTTATATATGATACATGTTAAGGTTAGTGCTTACGTGTCATTCATGAATGTACATATACTTATGTATTTATACATGTGTACATTCTAATTAAATTGCTAATGCTTATTTATATAGTACTACGCAATGTAACACTACAAACATTGTATAATCTGAATGAGTTTAGATATAATCTAAAGGAGTTCAGATAAGGGCCCACAGTTAGTCACGCTGAGATATATAAATGCTAAATATTAGGATAACTAATTGTTAACTGGTTACAATACTCAGCAAAGATTCAAGAGTTGGAGCATTGTCTGTAATGGGATATAGACCTGAGAATATACTAGTAACTGCATAGTTGCAAGAGTTGTAATCAGGTGCTCAAAAATGTTAGTTGCTCAGGAACTGCACAAAGACTCATGCTCTCTCTAACATACCCCTTTTCCATCAACTTGTTAACCTGCTGTTGACGTCCTTTCGTCTCCTTAGGATTACTTCTATAAGCGGGTGGGTTTGGAATTGTTGCACTGGGTATGAAATTAATTTGATGTTTAATTCCTCGAATTGAAGGTAAGCCTAAAGGCACCTCTTCGAGAAAGACATCATCGAATTCTTGCAAAAAACAAATGTTGCTCGGCAAAGATCTGGGAAGATTATTAGTACACAAAAGGGCCTCATTGTACATGAGTACTATAAGGGGCTGTTGTAAAAATAAATCTATCTTGATCTCACATTTTTTTGCAATGTAGTTATATTTTTTCTCTCTTGCACTCACTAAGGCTGCGACTTTCTCATTTTCCTTCTCACCCCCTTTCATGCCTTTGCCTTTCTTTTTTTTCTCTCAGCATTGGCCTTTTATTTTTCTTTTCTCTTTTCACTCACTTTTTGCATTTTGAGTTGGTATTTGAGAATTTATTTTGGAGTCAATGGTACAAGTGTTATAGGCTATTTTTTAATGACAAAAGAGTACATGTTAGTATAACCATCATGCATGACTCGCCGATTAAACTGCCATGGTCGTCGCAATAGAATATGACATGCATACATAGATACCACATCGCAAAACACCTTATACTCATACTTTCCAATGAAAAATGCCACCAACACTTGTTTTGTTACATTAACTTCTCTATAATTAATTAGCCATTAAAGTCTGTATGGTCTTGGATGTTTCAAAGTAGATAACGTCAATTTCTTCACTAATTCGGTGCTGGCAATATTGGTGCAACTCCCACCATCAATTATAACACTGCAAAACTTTGTTGTTCACGAAACATAAAGTATGGAACAAGTTTTTCAGTTGATTATTTTCTTCTTCCTTGACTTGTGCGCGAAGAGCTTGTCTTGCCACCAATGATTCTCCTTCTACTGTATATTTCCCTTTATAATCGTCTTCAAGAGGTAGCATGTCATTTACTTCATCTTTTTGCTAATCTTCTGACTCAATGTCCCATGTCTTGACATTTAAAGAACTTAATGTTACGGTTTTTAGAAGTTGTGGATTCATATTTACCTTGTTTCAACATCGCAGTTTGTTTGGCATCTTTAGATGGCTCGAACTTAGGCTTAGTTGATGGAAATTCATCTCGTTTAAGGGTTGGTCTCTATGAGTTTATGGCAGCCATGCTTGAACCTATTCTAACTATGTTCCTTTGCTTCAATTGCTGCTCAACTTTAATAACTTAGTGTACCATATCTATCAACTCAACATAATCTACATCTCTACCACGTCTGCTATCTCTTAGTTTAAGCCATACAAGAATCTAGCCATAGTGGCTTCTCTATCCTCCTATATATTCGCTCAGATCATAGCAACCTCTATCTCTTTGTAGTATTCATCAACGCTTTTGTATCCTTGAGTTAGATGCTGTAACTTATTGTACAACTCCCGATGTTAATAGTTAGGAATAAAGCCTTTTCTCATGATGGCCTTTATCTAGTTCCATGTCTCAATAGGTCTTTTGTGATTTTCCCTTTGTTCCTTTAACCATTGATCTGACCCAACAATAGCATAGTTAATGAATTCAATTGCAGCTAGTTTTACTTTTTTAGCCTCGAAGTGATTATGACAATCGAGGTTATTTCTATCTTCATCTCCTATTCCAGATATAACTTAGGGACATTTTTATCTTGGAATGGTGAAATCTTCACCTTAATGCTTCCTAAGTCATTATCCTGTCTAGGTTTTCCCCTACTAGCATCTTTATCTTCATATCCATGCCCAAATCTACCTTGGTTTATTGGTGGTTTGTCCAATTCATCTAACTCCTCTTCATCTTTAACATCTCTCCATTGTACTCCTAGTTGCACTCGCCTATGTGGTTGCCCAATGCAAGTGTTTTGATGTTACCCTCTATTTTTCAACCTATCCATCCTATCATAAATTCGCTTTAATTCGATTTTCATAATTCATCTCATCTCGCCCAACAATGCCTATAGCTATAGGCTATGATTAGTTAGTTGTTGTACCTTTTTGGTTGAGCTTTCTTCTTGATTGTGTAACATGTTTAGAATCTATAAACACACGGTTAAAGGTCTTACAAGCACTCCCCTATATGTTTCACTCAAGAAAATTCATCTACTCTTATGTTTAGCACTCAAATTATTTTTACCTTCTTATGTTCTCACCACTCTTGCCTATTTTCACTCACGTGTCTTCTTTTCACCCTTAATCAAATTCAAGAACAATTAACAAGTAGAAATTCAAGATGAAAAGCAATCGAGACAAGTCACAAGATTTAAGCAGCAATCTTTAAGAAATTGATGTAAGTAATCAATGTGGCAAAGTGATTTCAAATTTTTGAAAGACGGATCAAGATTCAAAATTTTGATGAAGATGAATTTGTAACAATTTTATGGCTTTATTTTCTTTATTTTCTTTCTTTTTTCTTTTTTTCTTTTTTTTTAATATCATAAACCAGAAATAAAAAAAATACGAATTTATAACAAATTAGAGTTTTTAAGAAAGAATTGCGATCATGATTAGGGTTTTTTTAAGACAAATCAATTTATGTAGAATTCAGTGGAACAATAAAACAATTAAAGGGATAATTCAAACTTGCCTTGAAACCAAAGCTCTGATACCAACTGATATGAACCTCGCAAACGATGTGACGAAACCCAATACCAAAATGTGAAATCAAATCCCAAGATCTTCAAGATGCAAATTTGATGAGTTTTGATCTTTAACTTAGCAAACCAAGACTACGTTTGGATAGGGGACCTCATACCAAGAAACCCAAGGGCACTCAAGAATCAAGGTGATAAGTCCAGTTGTTTGAATGCCACAAGAATAATCTTGATAAGTTCAAGCCGTTTCAAGAATGAAAGAAGAACACAAAAACTTTCACATTTTATTTTTTGAATTATGTATCCTTACTCTCAATCCCTATAGTATTTATAGAGACTATATGGAATGTCAAGTTACAACTTTCAAACATAAATTTTAAACTTACAACTACCCTCTCACTCAAAGTCTAAACTTATAGCTACCCTCACACTCAAAAGTTCATAATTACAACTAATACAACAAAATTCAAACATATCACAACAAACTTACTGTCACGCCCCAGACCCAAAAGATCTGACACACGACATCACTTACATTCATTCAATAATACTTAAACCTTCATTTTAATTTCTTTCAGAATTATAGCAATTGAATTATGACTGGGACAATTAGTAAACCGGAGATACGCAGAGTTTTCTCAGAGATTAACACTCTACTACGTCACCAGTAGCAACTTTGTTACTGGAAGCCCAAAATATATTCATTGCAAATTCTTACTTAAAATCAATCCATTACTACACTTGGTGAAACTTAAACTAAATCCAACCACACACAATAAAATAATACATATGTATTTATTCACTAGGGACAAATCAAATATCTTATCCCACGTGTCCTCAAATGAAACACTTAGCAACCTAACAACTTAGGGAACCCAAGGAACATCAGAAGCCTTGCCAAATCCGCTAAGCACACATGTACCTTATTTACCTGAAATCACCATAAACTATAATGAGTATAAAACTCAGTAAGCATACTAGTTTTTCATATATCAAATACAAATACATATATGTACACAATGCATATGTATGATATGCTGTAATCAATCAAAATCATAATCTTATCAAATCACATATCATGTAAGCGTTTACACATTCTTTCAAAACATATAATAGGAATACCATCACTCAACTACTACTTAGTAGGACTTACATATCACATATCACATAATGAGCCAAATGTCACTCGTAGGTGACATACCGTATGAGAGGAATAGTACAAGTGAGGCCTTTAAATCACACATATATAATGCTCATGCCCGAAGGTAAAAGCCAAACCCTCACCCTGATCATCGGTGAGTCCTCTCACATGTACCAATACGCCACCACACGAATGTGATGACTCACTCTTCCTTTAGGTACCAATAGGATCCTCCCTACATACGGAACACATAACATATACCAATCCCGAAGGAAATGCCACACATAAAGGCTCCACAAATCACATAAAATGCCTACTAAGTCAACAGTGAGTTCAAGTACCCTCAAAACACAAAATATTTCTCATGGACATATTACACTTCAAAAGCTTTCTTTGTTAAACATATCTTATTTTGAAAGCTCACTTTCAAAAAATACATGTATGTCCATGCTCAATGTCAATGCTCATATTTATAAACATATATTATTTTGAAAGCTCACTTTCAAAAAATACATGTATGTCCATGCTCAATGTCAATGCTCATATTCATAAACATATATTCACATTTCATATCAAAATATACTTTGACATAACATAAACATATTCTTAACCACATTTACAAAATCATTCATAACACTTACTATGTTTATTGTGATTCCAGTAAAAAGTCTAGTATACTTACCTCTTAGCACTTTCAGCTACAAGGCTTAAATCTCCTTAACCTATCAATGGAGATTAATCCTTTTATAAGCCTCATAATTCACACAAAAATACTTTAAATAGCTTACAAAATTATACACAATGCATTTATCACATCAAATTGGTCTAAATACTTGGTTTCTCAAAACCTGTCATTCTAATCACTTACATTTAACAAAATTTTCTAATAGATCAAATGATGTCCAATTACTCCGAAATCAGAATATATCATTCTTGACTCATATATCCTTCTTATATATGAATATTATATCAAAATTCCTACACAATCCATTCCATACATACCATCGAATCCAAACTACTAACCTGACAAGATCAAGATACTTACTGAACAGTATTCAATCTCCCAATTTTATAAAATCATATACTAACGCAAACATTATAAAACTATCACATAATTACTCTTAACACATATCTCAGTCCATGATAAATATTTCACTTCCAAATCATTGCCAAAAATATTTTAAAACTATTTTATTCCATAGCTTTAAAAATCTGTTAATCAAATACTGTAATGAGCGGATATACTTTAGAAAATCATAACATTTCAACCACATTGATCTAAATTCTCAATTCCGAGTATATCATATTAGACATATAAAATTATCATATTCCACAAATTCGTAATTTTTGAAGATCATTCAGTAGGACAAACATTGTTCGTCACTGTATTATACTGTTTACATAGGAAATTTCCAGAATTTCAGGGTCATTTTGGTAAATTCACAACAAATTCAATTTCTGGAATTTTGAATCGATTCAAAGTCTCAGATGATACTAAACATGTCTAATTGCATATACTCAAAATTCAAAATCAGAATCGAATCACAACAATTTATAAAATTCTTGGATCAAGAGACTATCAAGCAGAAATTCTACAATCCATCATGATTTATCAAACTATCTTATAGATCATCATCAATTCTCAAAATATCATACGAAATACACATCAAATCCTCAATTATACATATTTCCAGAAATCAAAACTTAAAGAAATTAACATAATTAACACCAATAAATTGAGAAATAGTTGTGATATACCTCTTAAAATTTAAAATTCCAATTTCTTCTTCTTTTTCTTCTCCTTCTTCTCTTTCTCTCCCCTCTTTTTCTCTCTTCTCTCTCTCTAAAAGAGGTAGCTCGACCAAAATGAGAGAATTAGGGTTTTAAAAGTGTATTTTTATACTAAGTGGCTACTTTTTGGTATTTACGAATTTACCCCCAAAACTTTCAAAGTATTACAATTTGGTCCCTAAAATAAATCTAAAGTCTTGCAATTAAACCCAATGCTAATAGTATCACCTTAACCTATACAAACACTACTAATAACAATATATAAATCAAGTATCATCAACATATAAATAAAATACGTATATTTATACATGTATAAATACTTATTCTTACTAGTCGTGGATACTGGTTACTACACTTACAGCTACCTACATACCCAAAAGTCCACAATTATAACTAACACAATAATTACAATTACAAAATTCAAGCATGATCTCTACTAATTCAACAAACATGTTCTTAAGTTTTGAATTTGAAGGAAAAATGATTGCTGGCCTTCTAAAATGAAATCTTCAGAAAATCTACCTATGTTAAATTTAAATTCAAAATTAATCTCTTAAATTTTTCAAAATCCGTGTGGATATTCAATTTGACTTTTCCAAAGCCTTAATCAAAGTGATTATGTTCCCTTAAATCTGATGTGGACTTATTTGAAATGAATTTGGGCTTATGCCAAGCTTCTATGTGTTTACCATCTCATAAACATGTTAAATTAGCCCATTTGGAAAACTTAATGAATTATGCATCTGTTGGCCTTGAGCCCCTCCAAGCCCACATGTCTCATGAGTCCCTTCAAGCCCACATATGAGTTCTTTCTCTTGTATGCATATAGACTGTGCAACTTCGTTTGCATCAATCTATTATAAGGTCATTCATATATTGTGTTCTCACCATGTACACTATCCGCATCCCCATCATTATGTTCCTCACTAAGGTGTCCATCATAATTACCGATTGTCCCTTTGAACTGCATCAATGCTTGTACAAAATCAGCTTCCATCTTATAATTATATTGGAACTAATGCTTACATGGTATTCTAATATTGTATAAATATTAATTGTTATTATTTATACAATAAATATTTCATATTAAATCATTAATTCTATAATATATAGTACCATGCTTGTTAGCAAGTTATAATAATCATCAAAATCTAAAGAGTTAGAACATTGTCTATAACAGGACAAAGACTTGAGAATATACCAGTAATGACATAGTTGCAAAGAGTTGCAATAGGTGTTAGAAAATGTCATTATGTAAGTATGTTATAGATTAGTGTATGCTATATCTGTAAATCCCTTTTTATGTATAGATTAGTGGCTATATCTGTATAGTATAGATGGTTGTTCTTAGCTGACCATAAGCTTACCGGAAGCTCATATAGGCATACAGGTATTCATTAAGGATTGAATACTAAAAAGACTTATAAGGACCTCCAATAGACACCCCTAAAGCAGTCAATTGAGGATCTTCTCGAGTTGAGTAATATTTACGGTCCTTTAACTTAAGCACCATATTGGGCTTATGAGTGATCCACCATACTTTGGTTCCACGTATGTTAGAAATCTTTCATAATCTGACCGCTGCATGTCGCTGGGTATAGTCCAATGCTCATGGAGTTTGGTGTGTGTGGATATGGTATCCGTCAACTCACATAAGTGAATTGTATATCATGATGCTCCAAGATTATATTTCACAAAGTCTTGTGGGTACAAGCATAAACCCTGAAAAAAAGTTTTCCGTAGGGTTAAATAATATACGACCATAAAAGAGTTTGCGTATATTATTTATAAGAATACGAATCTGGAGATAAGTTGACAGATGAGCACGTGGAGATTTGATGGTGGTGATCTATGTCTCTGTTTATCCAAGATATAAGTGACAGAAGGATTATACGAATATGTTATAACCTAAACTTGTATGGTCTAATGCGCTAATTTATAATATTCATGACATGTGCGTGAGGCATCGATCATGGACTCATAGAAGAGTTCCATTTGACAAATCGGGTGTGGACCTAGGGAGTCTCACAATATGAAGGATACTCGTTGTATACTAGGGCCGTTTACTAGATTAAATAGTTCAATTCAGTAAATTCTAGCAAACGGTATATTTGTTTCAGATTCTCTCAGGATGTGCACGTGTCAAGACTTAAGAGTTAAGTACATTAATTGGTTAATAATAGTTCTTGACTAATAGGATGATGACATGTGGCACATTATAAGCCATTCATTATTTGACTTAGAAATTGCTAAAATACCTTTACTTATTGGATAAGTAAATATTAGAGGTAACAGTCTACTATGAATTGAAAGATTATATCATTGTTTTTCAATTTTTAGTATCACACTGTTTATTACTCAAATATCTTGTTTGTCTCGGTTATATTGATGACCATGTGTTTACTTGCAACCTTATTATTATAAATCTAGTTATTAGTAAAGGGTGGTATAGATACATGTGGTTCCAAATTAATTCCCAACGAAAAGGATTTTGGTTATAGTTTTCCTTGTATGATCCAGGCCAAGGTGGTATTCATGATATTTCAGCTTGGAATACACTTTATTTGGTTCAATTTGTTACCAAATTTCACATAAAAATGGATAATTTTTTTTACTTTTTTGACTATTTGTGAATGGTTTCAAGTGACATTGGATAATTATTTTAATGCAGTAGGCTAAAATTGGGTGTGATGCCCTCTTAGCTATGATTCTAAACCTGGTGCCGTATGTTTCCACTACAAGGTATTCTCAGAAATAAATCTTCCAAGTGTTTTCAGATGCAAGTTTGGTCATTGTTAATTAGATTACCAGTGGACGCCATGAAAATGGGGAGAAATGGGATTTTGAGCTTTATAAGAGCCTCAACTATATATTCTTAGAAGGAGATCAACCTTTGTTTCTTGATACAGTGATTATTTTATTGTTGTTGCAATTACAATACTAATTCTCGATTGACATAAATGTTATCATTTAAGCCTTCTTTCTTGGTAGGGGGTTGGTATGGAGAATTAGAGGAACGATATCCATATTCCTCAATTCTTGTCTTTAGAAATCAGTTTCTTTATACCCATATCATTTATGCAGCAGCCATCTGTCGTTTCTCTCTCTCCTTTTCCCTCTTTTTTTTTTACTTACATTATTGAAATTTGAAACTCAGGCCTTTATCTATTAAATCTATTTTTTCAATTTAAATAAATACGCAAAACTTGCCTTTTGTCACCGGTTAGGCACTCGCCATTGACCCAAAAGACTATCCTATTAAGTAATGCTATCTAACCACTCTTATATACCCAAGATCTACCCAATTTTTATTCGATGTGGGATGTGACATTCCCTCCTACCCAATCATGTGATGCCATCGTCAAGGTGTGGCCTAAACTCAATGACCAACCTAACCCGTATTGTCTATTCCCCCGGAGGCTAGGAGACCCACTACCCACGTGTCAATCTCTATTGGGGCTTAAGACAGAATTTTTAGGGCCTACTTAGCCCGTATTACCCATCCCCTTGACAGTATGAGGGACCCACATCTCACGTGACAATCTCTATTAGGGCAATTTTGAGGATCCATATACGAATGAGAATTCGGGTCTGCTTTAATACCACTTGTCACAGGCCGGACGTTTGCCATTGACCTAAAAAACTAACTTGTTAGGTAATGCTGCATACCCACCTTTATATACCCAAGATCCACTAAATTTTTATTTAATGTGGGATATAACACTTTGATGGGCTGATTGAACTTATCTTAAAATACAAATTTAAAGACTTAGTATACATAGACTTGTTAAATATTACAAAAATGGCTAAATTGAATAGCTTACTTGTATAATCATAATTCTAAATAATTTCGTCTTACGTATTAAGTTTGTCAGAATGACAGATTTCCACTGTTTTAACACATTCCTTGATCAAGGAATGACTGTTTATATTCTTGTCTATCTAGTATTCAGTAAAATGGTACATCTACAAGTTAGTGGAAAATAAATTGATTGGATGAGAGATATATTTTAGTTGATTAATGTAATTGTAGGCTGGAAAATCTGGAACCTAAGGGTTTTAATATGCAATTTATTTGGCTGTATTCATTTTGTTTTTCCTTTTTTAATTTGCAACTCTTTGTTAATTTGGTAAAACCTAGAAGTGATAAACAATATCAAAAGACAACTTTTCATTAATTACTTTCACTTCATTGGAACTGGCAACCATTTTTCTAAGAAAAATTATCACAAAAATTTCACCAACATTTAGGCCTTGTATATTGAATGTCTTAACTTATATTGTCTTGTTAGACTTCTTATCATAAAAGTTATAGTTTTGTGTCTTAGGTACTACTAGAGCAAGGAAGCAATGCCAATATTGCACAACACATAAAGAACTACCAAATCGTTGAAATGGTCATACTCATAGATTATTTATCGTGTACTAAAAATTCTCTCCATCTTATACATTTTGTTTTTTCGAGTGATTTTCTTTTCTTAATAATGTTGAAAAGTGATTAAAGGAATTCAGATGAACCAATCAATTTGAGACTCTAAGTCATTGTTGCAATGTAAGCCGAAGCTAAAGGAAATTCAAATACAAGTTCAAGAAAAATGTGAAGAGGATGATGTCCGAGCAGTTATACATGTTTTCTGTGGGCTTATATCCCTATGGGAAAGTGCATTGTTAGGATTGCAAACAAAGTCTTGCATTAGTTATATATTGGAAATATCATGAGTATATAGAGTATGAATAATATTTCTATTGAAATGTATATATGAGTTTTGGTTAATATTATAAAATAAGAAAACCTAGGTAGCTTTCCATTAAGAATGTTGAAATGTATATATAGTATATGGTATTTGTTTATAGATGGTTAATATTATAGAATAGGAAAACCTAAGTAACCTTCCATTTAGGATTAATAACCTTTCAATTAGGGTTGATAGCTTTCTTATATAATTTTGTATTTTCTTCAATGTTGAACACATAAGAATTATCTCTTCCTCTCTATTAGTTCACATGGTATTAGAGCCAACTCTTGGCATTTGATTTGTCATTTTTTGGCGACATCATCTGTCATTTTTCAGCCACCATGCTCTTTTTTTTTGTGGCTGTGACCTCAGTTTTGTAATACTTGGTAACTCACCAGCAAAACCCTAAGAGATTATCATCAAACCGCATCAGACGCGCTATCACGTGCTGTAAATCTTTCCAACCACTCTTTTAACGATCTCTCTCTCTCAGGTGACTGTGCTGCCTTCTTGCCACCTCTAATGTCTTATCGCCAAAAACTTGTGTTATTTCTTCTCTCTAATATGTGATTCAATATGAGTACTAAAATCTTCAAAAAAAGTTCTGCCATTTTCATTAATTCAGTTTTCGTTATTTCTATTGAAAAATTAGTAAGAAACATTAATTATACTTCATGGGTTGCGTCCATTGAATTATGGTGTATAAGACAAGGCTTAGAGAATTATTTTACTATAATGGTTACAGATTTAAAAGACAAAGATATAACTGAGTGGAAAAAGATTGATGCCTTACTTTATAATCAGTTATGTCAAACAATCAACCCTCAACTTTATCTTATTTATAAAACCTTCAGAACTTATTTTGATATCTGGAATCAGTCTAACTTGTTATACACTGATGATATCCAGAGACTATATTTTGTTGTTTCTACTCTTGTCAATTTGAAACAATAGGGTATGGACATGTCAAAATTTCTTAGCTGGATAGCCTTACTCAGTTGAATTCAATTTACTCCTGCCCATTGGTAAGACTACCACAGAAGACCTTGCATAGAGGGACAAATTTTTTATTGTTCTGACCCTAACTTCTAGTAGTCCTAAGCTTTTACCTATTCGCGATCAGATCCTTATTAGTGCTATTGTTCCTTCTATAGATGATGTATTTACTTGACTTCTTTGTGTTTTTGCTCCAGGTTATATTCCCAGATTATTCATAGTTGACTTTTCAATCTTAACCTCTTAGTCATATAGTTATTTAAAAAAGAATAAGGCAATCGTGAAAAAATTGCCCCAAGTGTAATTATCATCGGTGGGGACATACCCAAAAAAAATGTTACAAGTTATATGGATGACCTCTTCGGACTGCCAATCTTACTCAAACTGATCACTCTGAAACCACAGATAACCAACCTGTATCCTTGACTATTATTGGTGCTGGCTATGAGGAGTATCTTAAATATCAAGTAGCTAAGCAATCTGCCTCCTCTGTAGCTTCTGTTGCTCATATTGGTAATTAAGTCACCTGCCTTATTCAATTCTTATCTCTAGGACCATAGGTCCTTGATTATGGTGCCTCACATCATATTTTTTATAACCTTTGATTGATTTCTTATATTTCAGAGTCTGGATTTAGCTAATGGGTCCAAAACTATTACTAAAGCAATTGGTTAAGCATATCCTCTGTCTTCATTACCTTTAGACTTAGTCCTCTATATTCCACATTGTCCTTTAATCTTATATCTGTTAGTAAACTCACTCACTTTTTAAATTGTGCTATCACTTTTATTAATGACACTATTCTTATACAAGACCGCAGTATGGGACAGATGATTGACGCATGATGTGAGTCACAAGGGCTCTATAATCTAAGTCTTCCTCAATCATCTGTTGCATACACTATCATTTAATCTCCAACACTCATTTATGATTGTTTGGGACATTCAAGTCTGTTAAAACTTCGAAAGATGGTTTTAAGTCTTTCTAGTTTATCGCTATTCAATTGTGAGTTATAGTAACTTGGAAAATACTCTCGTAGGTTATTTCTAAAGCGTGTCAATAATCGGGCTGCGTCCCTCTTTGAATTAGTTCATTTAGATGTTTGTGGTCTTAGTCAAGTTTCTTCTGTTTTAGGGTTTAAGTACTTTATTACATTTATTGATGATTATTCGCGTTGCAATTAGTTATTTTTTAATGAAAGATCGATCTGAATTATTTTCTATCTTTGAATCATTCTGTGCTGAAATTAAGACACAATTCTCTACTACTTTTTATATACTGCGTAGCGATAATACATGCGAATATTTCTCTGCTCCATTTATTAAATTCGTGTCTTCCCAGAGCATTTTACACTAGTCTTCCTATGTCCGCACGCCATGACAAAATAAAGTTGTCGAACGTAAAAACGAATACCTCATTGAAATTGCCTGCATTTTACTTATACATAATAATGTTCCTTAGTCTTACTGCTTGTTTTTTATAAACTAAATGCCCTCCATAGTCTTACAAAAATAAAGTCCCTCATTCTACTATGTATCCTGATTAGCCATTTTATCCTTTTTTGCCACGTGTCTTTGATTGCACATGCTTTGTCCATATTTTTTCTCCTAGTTAGGACAAGTTCTCAGTCCATCAAATGTATTTTTCTTAACTACTCATGTCTCAGAAAGGGTATAAGTGTTATTCTCCTAACAGACGTCAATATTTCCTTTTTGCTGATGTCACATTTTTGAGTCTTCACTTTTCTTTCTTCCTCTCTTTCAAAAAGTAAGTCAGTCACAGAGGTTGTTCCACTTTATTATATTGCTTCTTCTCTTGAGTCAATCGCTAAACCTATACCTATCCCACAATATCATCTTCCTACCGAAGAATCTTCCTCTCTGGCTCTTGATAGTCTTGTTCTTTTTTATCTTGCAAGTGATGACAGTGATACTGCTCCTGAGGCTCTAATTGATTCACTTCTTACTCTAGATTCTTCTCCCACTGAAGTCCTACCTCTTATTAACCAGTTTTTAATTGTTGTCCGTAAAGGTATACAATTCACACGCAACCCTCATCATATATATAATTTTCTTAGTTATCATCGACTATCTTCACCATACTATGCTTTTGTGTCTACTTTATCTTCTATTTTTGTTCTTACCACTCTTCGTGAGGCTCTTTCACATTTCGGGTGGTGTCAAGCAATGGTTGAGAAAATGAATGCTTTGCACAATAATGGTATATGAGTATTAGTTCAGTTGCTACCAGGACATTTCAGTGTCGGTTGTCGATGGGTTTATGATGTCAAGGTTGGACCCAATGGTCAGGTTGATAGGTTGAAAGCAATTTGGTTGCCAAGAGGTATGTATAGACTTATGGCTTTGATTATTATGAGACTTTCTCTCTTGTGGTTAAAATATCGTCTGTTCAATTGTTCTTATCTATAGCTGCTGTTTGCCAATGACCTTTGTACCAACTAGACATAAAAAATGTATTTCTTTATGGTGAACTTTAAAAAGAAATCTATATGAAGTAACAACTTGGTTTTGTTGCTTAGGAGGAGTTTGATTTGGTATGTAAACTTTATTGCTCCTTGTATGGTTTAAAACAGTCTCCCCGTGCTTGATTTGATCATCTCAATACTATTATTCAGGAGTTTGACATGATTCAAAGTGAGTAAAATTACTCTGTTTTCCATAAATATACAAGGCCAACATATATATCTAGTAGTCTACATTAAGGATATGGGATAAGGACATTTTTGTCCTCAGAGATTGACCTAATTCTCAATTTTATCCCATGAGTTTTAGAAAACCCAATTCTATCCTAGTCCATTAGTTTAATTCTGTTAGAATTGATAGAAAACATCTTTTAATAGTATATTGATAATTTTACCCTCATTTATATATTAGTTTGATATGGTGATGCAAGTAAACTATACAATGTACACGTGTTAAATTTTAATAGGTTTTAAAAAAATAAAAAAAACACATGGCATGCTATAATAGGTTGAATAAAATAAATAAATAAAGGGGTAGTAGAACAGTGCCTGCCGTAGTCAGTGGCCAACTGACCAATTGCGATTTGACTCAAAATTAACATCATTGGACTCAAAATTTTATGATCTATATGATTGTGGGATTTTTTTTAACAACAGATCACTGTAGATGTGCCAAAAGTGGGAAATAACATAGTAGTTGGCAGCTGCCATCGCTGTTCGCCATCTAACGGCGGGGCAGTAGCGTGCACAGATCGGCGGTCGATCTGTCCAATGGTGGGGGTGGTGTACGCCACTGTCTGCCGATTAATGGCGACGGCGATGGTCGCCACCCACCACCACGGATTAGTGGTCGCTGATGAATGGCTGGGTGGTGGCGTGCATCGCCCCTACCATTGGACAAATCGGCCGTCGATCTGTCCAATGGTGGGGGCGGTGCACGCCACTGCCCCACCATTCGACAGCGAATAGCGGTGGCCGCCGTCAACCACCATGTTCTTCCCCACTTTTGGCACATTTACAGTGCTCCGTTATTAAAATAAATTCCATCATCACGTTAATTACAAAATTTTGAGTCAAATCACAATTGGTCACCGGCGGCCGGTCGGCCACTATTCTGCTACCCCTTTATTTATTTATTTAACCTATTATAGCATGCCACGTGTCTTTTTTATTTTTTCAAAACCTATTAAAATTTGACACGTGTACATTGTATAGTGTTCTTACATTACCATATCAAACTAACATATAAAATAAGGTAAAATTGTCAATATACTGTTAAAAGATGTTTTCTGTCAATTCTAACAGAATCAAACTAACAGACTAGGATAGATTGGGTTTTCTGAAACTCGTGGAATAAAATTGAGAATTAGGTCAATCTCTGAGGATAAAAATGTCCTTATCCGTTAATGATATTGTTAATCTATATATTTAGGTTAAATGTCTCTTACTTCTACCCCTAACATCAGCCCCCCTAGTTCCTAATGTTGAGGTGAAGAGGTAGTAGGAACTAGACTCTATAGGTGACATGTGGTGTGTCCAACTGGTTAAATCTTCACTTCTTTTTCATTTTTTTCCTTCTGAGTGTTCTATATTATCTGGTGTAATCATCGGAGTCAATAAAACGTCTTATCATTTAAACCTACTAATTGTGTTTCACTGCCTTATACCTTGCATTTCCTTAGTGCACTACTGAACTAAGGACCACAAGCTTGTATTGACTTCTCAGAAGCGCTCTGATTTTAATATTGAAATCTTTGTTACACTCATTAGAGATGGTTCTGGTGTACTGAACGAATATCCTCTTTGAATTTTGGACTGCATCCTGAGATTAGCAAGGTCGTGCTACTCCAATAGATCATTTATTTTTTATTGTGGCTGATCTTCTTTTGGTACTTGCGAGGATGACTCGCGCTCCTTCTTCCGTAACTCGTCTTCAGTCAGTAAAGAAGCTGAAGAGTAACAACTAGATGCAGGACATGATGAAGAACCTTCCTAGCCTTTATAAGCCTCATGACTTTGGTACCTCTACTAGGGAAAGCTTTGTTGTCTCTCTGCCTCCTAGTATATGGGTGTTAAGCCATCTAGTACTAACGAGAAGAAGGTTCTCGAACCCATCCAAGCTTCTATCAGCTCCCTGCACTCAGAGTATCTAGGTCCCTGAATTGAAGAGGAAGGTTGGGCATCTACTATCTCTCTTGCAGCATACTCATAAGGCCATGCTTATTGAGCTGGCTTTATCTAATTCCTATCAGGATACGCTGAGCACCATATCCAGAGCAATGAGTCAGTCCCACGAGGTAACTCTGGCTAGTTTTTCCTATTGAATGTCCTCCACTTTTCTAAGTTGCATTATTACTATTATTAGCACCTTTTCTTACCGCAGGTTGCTTTTATCTTGAGGGAACACAATGAGGCATTAAATAGGGCCCTGAGGGCTGTTGAGGACCTGGGGATTCTATGGGTTGCAAGGAGCTTGCTGTCATAAATGGAGAAGTTATCTCAAAGCAAATGGGAGAAAAATGCTCTGAAAAAGGAAAAAATTTGACTTGATCAAGACCAATATTAGGCTGAACAATATTATGGACCTGCTGGAGAATAGGCTTAAGGAGGAAATGCAAAAGTTACCGAGTTATGCTCATTATAGAGTTTTCGATGCTTACCTTGACATGGAATTTAGCTTCTTAGAGCTTGTGCCTATGCTCCAGCATCGGCTATAGAGAAAGAGGATAACACAGTCAAGATCCCAACTAGTCAATCCACTCATCTGTAACTTGGAGCTACTAAGGAGCGGTTAAGCCGCATCCTCTCTGATGTTGATGCTTCTAAAACATCTATTGCTCACCAAGCAAAAGATGTGAAGATAATGATGAAAGTGATTGTGGTAATGATCTACCTTTCTCAGTAACTCTAATAACTGTGATTTACTGAGTCTGAGGTTCCCTAATGCTGCCTACTAGATAACTTTCCTTGCTACCCCTTACTTCGCTTGAGCTTGTTTGTTTTATTGCTAAATTATTATAGATGACTATACTGACATATTTCTGAACTCTGCTACTGATTTGTAGTTTTGTTTGGGACCTTAGTTGTCCTTTGGTGAACTTTTATAAGAGGTACACTCATAGGTTTAGGCTACTGAGTAGCTCTCAGTATCTGAGGCATTTAAGGCATTAGCTATTTTATTGGGTCATAGTAGTTGGCATATGAGTGCACTCACAATTATAGGTATGCACTATTTCTTAAGTATATTGTCATGTATTTGATAATTATTTCTCTACATGTGTATTTTACTAGCATAGCATATAGGTGAGGAATTATCTTTTTGGCGAACTAAGTTCCTTACTGTTTCAAACTAGGGGCTTTCTTAAATATCACATAAAAACCTAAATCTAGTGAGGATCACTACCATCACTTGACTCAGTAGCCTTGGACATTATCCAAGGGTATCGCTAAAAATGCTTTAATAACTTTGCTTATCAAAAGTAAGATATTGATGAGGGAAGCATGATGTATGGAGATAAAAATAATATCAAGTACTCGTACCTTTAGAGCTTGGCATGCTTCCATTATGCTTCGAGTCTCCTTGACCACTTTCTCCGTAAATGGTTGATGGGTATCTCACTCTGATTCTCAGCTCAATATTGTTGAGGGAAATTCTACGTGGCCAATTCAAATTAGGCTTTATTCCCGAACTTTCACCCTCGGACACAGCCATTAAGGTATGAAGAGACTGGGCATTATTCTTTGCATATGGCCACATGCAAAGGGTATAAGGAGAAGACTATAACATATATTCATATGATGATAAATAAAAAATCATTTACTTACGTTTTTATAGTATAGCTTACCCTGTTGTACTTCTAGGCCCCATAATTAGGCCTCATAATTAGGCCATTCCCTCCGTTCACATAGTAAGCACTCCTCCTACACAAAATGCTTAGGATCTTAGCGTAACCCTGCTAAAGGGATCTCAAAGGCTTTTTCATATAGGTGTGATCCCTAAGATTTTGCTCTTTGTATACGCATAAAAAGCAAGTTGAGACAACACTTTCTTTGAACTATTTAGAGAACATCTTTTTATTTTATTGGCGAATATCAAAAGCATAGCTGGTACAACTGTAGTATCCTGCTACATACTGAGTATGCGGAGAATAGGTCCTCTACTCTGTCCATTAGGACTTTTTGGAATTAGCACAAAAACTAATCTTGCTGGAGGCGCATTCGAGCTTCGAGCAAAGGTAGGACATAACAATTGAAAATAACTTGTAAAAGAGGAATTGGGTGGAGAACAAAATTGCTTGCCACTCACTGGTAATACTTGCAGAGATAAGTTACATTTTATAAATGCTTCACTCGTCCACCATTTAAGATAGTTAGCTTGTAGGTTTCTATCTTGATCACCTTCTTGTCGTACAGCTTAGCTAGCTGCTACTAGTAGGCTAATACTTTGATGGCCACTGAGTCTCTTATTTCCACCAAGAGGTCTATATTAACAGCTACGAAGCTAGTATTCATAACTTTATTAAAGTTAAAAATCCTGTGTGTGGGCTTTCTGACCTCAGTTGGTATAATTGTCTTAGACCCAAAGGATGGAACGAATGGAGTCTTTCCTGTAGGCTCTATAATACGTTAGGTAGCTCATCCACCCTAGCTCATTTACTACTGGTGAGCTTCTTCTTCAAGGTAGTCTTGATGATCTTGTTCATAGCCTTCACCTGTCAGTTAGACTGATGGTGAGTTAGTGAGGTAAATCGTTTGGTGACTTTCAAGTTCTTGCAAAATTATCTGAACTTCTCATTGTTAAACTGAGTCACATTATCCGTTACTATAGTGTATGATAGGATAAAATGATAGATTATAGCTCATTATATGAACTCAATAGTCTTCCTCTTAGTGATTAAGGTTAAGGGCTTTACCTCTGCCCACTTAATTGTGTAGTCCACTGCTATAATGGTGTACTTAGCTCCTTTCATTCCAACTGGCATAAGGCCGATGAGATTTACTCTCTAGATGGCAAAGAGCCAAGAAGAGCTCGGTATTGTGAGGTTCTCAGGAGGCGGTCTAGGTATCTTTGTGAACCTCTAGCATTTGTCACACTTCTTGACCAAATCCTTTGCATCTTACTTCATGTTGAGATAAAACAAATATCATTGCATCATTGCTTTATATGTAGAGTAACTTTGTCCTTCAAGTACTAAATGATGGAATCCATCCAACAAGGTTCACTGTCAACTGAGCAAATCTCCATAGGTTCTACAGCTCAGATATTGGACTCAGGTATAATATCTACTAATAGAGTCTTAGGTAACTTCATAATGCCAGTGGAGGTTAGTTTGGTTAGCAGGTCAACTCTGTAATTATCTTCTCTTAATATCTGTTTTACACGGATCTCCTCAAACATACTTAGTAGCTCATGAGTCTTTTTTAGGTATGTTTGCATGTTTTCTTTTTTGACTTGGTATTCATTGTTAACTTGGCTAACGACAAGCTGTGAGTTGCCCTTGACCACTAGCTCTGAGCTCCTAGGGCTTTGGCCATCTTCATTCTTGCAATCATAGACTCATACTCAGCCTCTTTGTTACCTGTCCTGAAGTCAAACTTTAAGATATAACTCACTTCTATCCTTTCAGGCTAATTATGATCACTTCAACCCTACTTTCTTGGGTTGAAAGCTTTATCCATATGCACAACCCAAGGAATCACCATTTACACCATGCTGAGTTCTTCTTTCTTTTCCACCTATTTCTCTAAACCCAGAGTAAGTTCAGCCACAAAATCTGCAATAGCTTATACTTTTATAGAAGAACATAGTTTGTAGGCATTATCAAACTCACTCAGCTAGTATAACCATTTCATTAATCACCTTTAAATGTCCACATTTTAGAGGATCTGTATCAATGGTAGATTAGTCAGCACTGTGATGGTGTGGGCTTAAAAGTAGGGGCATAGTCAACATTGTGATGGTGTTAGCTTAAAAATAGGGGCGTAGTCAGCACTGTGATGGTGTGGGCTTAAAAGTAGGGGCATAATCAACATTGTGATGGTATTAGCTTAAAAATAGAGGCGTAGTCAACATTGTAATGGTATAGGCTTAAAAGTAAGGGCATAGTTTCCTTGCTGCTACCACCAAAGCTAGTGCATACTTATCAGTAGGTTGGTATTTCTTCTTAGCATTGACCAAAGCCTTATTGATGTAATAAACTTGCCTTTGTACTCTTTCACATTCTTTCTTTACTAGTACCGAGCTGAGAGCAGTTTTAGACATAACTAAGTAAAGGAATAATATGTCATCAGGTCATGGACTAGCCAGTAGAGGATGTTCTTTCAACTTCAGCTTCTTGAAAGTTTTCTTATACTCAAGAGTCCAGGTTATGTTCTTTTCAGCTTTCAGAACCTTGAAAAAAAACTGGCAGTGATAAGTAGTCTTAGAGATGAATCTACACAGTGCAACTATACGTCATACCAAACTTTGCATGTCTTTCATGGTCCTTGGGGTCTTCATATCCCTTATAGCTTTGATCTTCTCTAAGTTGGCTTCAATCCCCCTTTGTTGCATGATAAACCCTAGGAATTTGCCCTTAGTCACACCAAATGTGCATTTCTCTGAGTTTAGTTTCATATGGTGCTTCATCAGCACCTCTAATGTTCTTCTTAGGTTTAATACATGGTTAATAGTAAGTGTGGACTTAGTGATCATATCATTAACGTAGATCCATAGTTTTTCTAATTTGTTCCTTGAAAAGCTTATTCACTAGGCGTTGGTTGGTAGCTCTAGCGTACTTTTATTTATTCCTTCGATCTAAGATGTTCTTCATGGGAGAGGGCTTCTAGAGCCACCCCCTGTTTTGGATGGCGAAGAAAATATTTTCCCTGTATGTGTTTAATGGGCTGTAGGATTAGAACTGAAGACTTCTAGGCTTTGTCGCGGGCTCAACTGACTGGGCTTAAGTGGCAAATGAGGTAGCCTTATGGGGACTAAATGCTCCATGGGGTACAACTTCTGATAAGAGTTAATTAGGTATAGTTATTTGGCTTTTTATGTATTTTATCTTTATTTTGTATGTTTGGAGTCAATAGAGTAAATGGAGAGAAAAATCTGAAGAAAATAAGGCAAAAAATCAAATTGCTACAGTACTTTACTACAGTACCAGTGTCGTAGTGCCTAGGACGGCACTAAAAAATAATATGTACAGTGCCCTAGCATCAAGAATCCAGTGCCGCAGCGCTGCGTGAACAATAACTCGTAAACATTACATGTGAACAGTACTTATAAATAGTAACACGATGAACAGTAATCATAATCTGACTTATATTTAATGTTTTACTCAATTTAAAGACATAAAACTATAAATAGAAGATCAAAAAGCATAATAAAAAAAATCAAGGAAGAATTAAGAGGGGAGAGAAGAAGAAAGAGAAAGAGCAATTTTTTAAAAAATTAAGAAGATTAGAAGATCAAAGACTGCAGAAAAATTAGTTTTATCTCTTTAACTCTTTAAATCTTTATCTTTCTAGTTTTTTTATGATTTTCTTGATGTTATTCTTAATAAGCTCTAAAAAGTTTTTATTTCATTATGACCTAAGTTTTTATTTCTAGGGTTAGACTTTTGAACCTAATATGTAATTGAATTTCATTGATTTTTAGTTTATGAACTTAATACATATAATTGATTCATTCTATTTTGATTATATGCTTTCATTATATCTGCCCAATATTATGAATAATTGAGGAACTATGATGAACTTAACAAATGGATTTATGTGTTTAGCCTATGATAGTTTGATGCATGATCATAAGATAACAACTATGAATTTCATATAGGATAGACAAATACCTAGATGATATGTATAACATAATTTAGACTTAATCTTAATAAATTACATTCTAAAATGATTACCACAGATATATAGGTGATTGTTAAAATGCGTAATATAGTCACTTGACCATCGACAGAGGCTTATGATGAGATTAATGTCTAAGCCAATAATTTATATTAAGGGATGAACTAAGTGGTTAATGAATCCAATGAAATACCAAGAGATGAGTTTATACCTTATATTATTATCCTTTGGTGAATTTATTTCTTTATTTGTTTACTGTTTAGGTTTAGTTTAATTTGATAGAATTAGGTTAATTAATTAAATTTTAGATTTTGATTTTTTTGAATAAAAGTTAAGTAGATATAATTTTAGTAATTGATTGAAGAATTAGATCACATAGTCCCTCTGGGAATGATATCTGAACATAAATTCTATATTACTTAATATGATAACGTGCGCTTGCGCTTAACTACTATAGCACCAATCAGCTTCTTCGGTAAGGACTAAGGCACTGGTACGAGCTTAACTTCCTGAGTCTTTCTTTGGGCCACGAATTTCTCTCCTCTTGCCTCTTTATCAGTGACTTCTCATATATCTTGATCTGCATCAGGGCTTTAGCGTAGGCCTCACTATAGGTTTTTGGTTTTGATGCCTAGAAAGCAAACCACAGCTTCCCGAGCCTAATATTCTTTTGAAAGTTAATAAGCGTCTCTTTAGCACTGAAAACACCCATGTCGGTTACTTTTTTATGAAATATCTACACAAAGTCTTTGAGAGGCTTGTACTCTCATTGTCTCACATACATCAAGATGGAAGGATCCTTGGGTCTATCACATGCATACTGGAACTAAAACACAAAAGCTTTCGTTAACTGGTCAAAGTTACTTATCGACTCTAGCTCTAAGCTTCGAAACCAAGTTCGAGCTATCCCACACATCTTTCACTCTTTGGATTAGCATATGGTCTCTATAGAGTTCCAAGTGAGCCACTGGGTCAGTGTTTCCTTTATAGTTGGCGATTTGCAGCATCCTGAACTTTGGAGGCAATCCTGCACTCTTGATTACTTCTGTCAAATGAGATATAGCCTCCACTATTGGGATAGGACTAGGAACAACATCCTTTGCTTGGCGAATGTCCTCCAGGTCTTGTTGGAGCTTGTTAACCTTCTTCAGAAGCTTGGCTGTGGTAGTATTCACCTCGATATCTTTTACTTCCTTGCAGGCCTGGAGCTTGGCATTTAGGGAGTTCTGAAGGTCACTCACATGAGGTTACTTCGGTAATCTCTTCCTTGCATTCCTGGATTTACTTTTGACAGTTAAGTGAAGCTCTCTGTGGGTGTGAGACATCGATGTGCTCTTGCTAGCTTGTTCACTTAGCCTAGGCTCTCTAGAATAATGGCTTCTAGACCGTCCAGGCTGATAGCTGACAGGAACAGCCTGAATTGGTCCAAAAATCTCTCTCTTCGTCATTCTCCAACCTTCGGTGACACTAGTTATCGTGCGGCATAGTTCTTCAAAAAATTCTTCAAACTGCTTCCGAATAACTGAAGCATCTCTATCAGGTACCCCACAAGGTGACCATGAGGTGTTTCCTTGGGCTTGCTTGACAAATCTCTACACAGGCTCTTCTAAATTTTTAACCACTCTCTCAACATGTGGGTTTCTAGTAATAGCCCCAGTATCTCTTGACATTTCAGACATGGTGAAAGGCTTGTACGCATCCTTGGCTGGTCGAACTTGGTGTAACCACTAAAAAGAAGGGTTTTCTCGGCTTTCTATAGACGGTGCCAGATGTTGGGGGATGAGTTTTGGCCTAAAGGGGAGGCCCAACCACCAACTCGAGTTTGAGGTGTTAGAGATGATGGAAAGTCCAAGTTCTTGGGCCTCCAGTTGCCAAGGACCGAGATTATGGCTGTACTAGTGTTAAGAAGTGGCTGAACTCCGAACTGTGGTGGAACTGATTGAAGGCACCTGAGGGGACATGAGAAACACAACACAACATAGGTTAGGGGGCAAGTGTCGACGAGGTGGCCAGCGATGACCCTCTGACACTCAAGTCAGGCAAAAATGCTCTGAAAAATGTTCTCTAGGGTTAATTTACTCTATAGAAAGTGAAAAGCGTTTAGAAAGAAGGTGGAGAATTTTGTTTTCTAGATAGAGAATGCAAATTTTGAAAATACCAGTTTTTTTTTACTTTCTTTGCATTCTCAAAACTTAACTTGAATTTGAAAGGTGCCAACTGAAGAACTCTCCTCCAATGCGACACGTGGTGAACAGTCCTTGTCATAAGGGGCATTTTGGAGATTATAACTTGGAGGGACACAAGAGTTATTTTAGCCTTCTCTGATGTCTAGAGTACTAGGTATAATCTGATTGGTTACTTTTGAACCTGTCAGCCTTGAGTTGGTGAAGAATGAGAGGCTCTATCAACAGTGTCCATGGCATTAGTTGTGGCTTGGACACTGAGTTTTGCTGGTGTGGTACTCAGTGATTGGCTCCTTAAGGATTTTCTTATCCAATCTTATCTATTAGGTCTAACATGTAGTAAATTTGGCATCCAGGTGCTCTTTTATTGGGCCCTGTTGGTGACATGGGTGTACTTGCCTAAGCTAACATGATACTTGCTCATTGAACCTTTGAGGATTCCCCCATCTAACCTTATCTCTTTACCAGATAGCTAGGGTACTCCTCTAGTAGGTCAGATGCTGATGACATGACAAGATCTGAGTGGTGCTGACGTGTACATTACTAGTGAGCCCACTTGATGTGATAGGTACCTAAGTTTGGGTGACATGTCCCCTGTCACCACAACTAAGTGTAGACATGTGACATGACTTGGGTCCCACTTCATGAGTTTTTTGGCCCAAGTTATAAAGGCTCAAGTGTCTTGATATGGGCTCAATTACACTGAGGCAGTCCTCTCTAGGCTAAGTACTCGGGAGATTTTGGGTTTAAGTGCTGAAATAGGCTCCCTAGTGTTTTGCCAGGTGTCACTTCTTTCTACCCACTACAATAATATTTTAAAAATTGAAAAAGAAAGTTTGATTTTTAAAAATAAATTGATGTTAAAAAAGAATTTTAAAAGATAGTTACAATTCTGTTCGGGTAGTACATCCTTCTGAAGATTGGTATGGACAAATTTGAAAGAATTTCATTCTCTTTAAACTTAGTACTTTTATTTAGAGGCTACTTCAAATAGAATTCCAACAAATTATAATTTAAAAAAAAAAGAGGAATTTGTGTAGTTTTTGCCTGTTTGTTTTATGATACATTTGATTGCATTGAGTCTTCAAACTATGTGTTTGTGGGTTGTTCCTTTGTCAAGCGATGCTAGAATTGGTTATCTTCTAAATCTGGAACTCATGTTGCTTTGGATGGTTCAGTGAATAACTTGTGGAATTCTATTATAAGCAAGTCATTCAGTCCCCAGCTTTTCAATTTATGGATTATTGCTTCCTACTATTTGCTTTATTCAATTTAGAAATGCAGAAACAAACTTCGATTTCAAGACATTGCCCCTTCTATTTGTTTTTTTATCCAGACTGATTGTTCTGCCCATATTCGTTATTTTTCTAAATTCTATCCAAGTATTGCTCTTGGGAATGATTAGAGAATACTGAAGGATTTGGGATTATCCCACTCATTGCTTCTTGCCCCACGCATTTACATTCTTTAATTTTGTCCTCCTACAATAGGTTGGATTAAAATTAATACAGGTGGGATGTCCAAGGAAAATACAGATATAGCAGCCTATGGAGCGATATTTAGGGATGAGATGGATGGTTTCCTTGGAGGTTTCAGTTGCCCCTTAGGTGTGCGTACGTCCTACTACGCTGAGATAGTGGCAGTGATTTATGCAATTAAACATGCTTCAATCAAAGGTCGGCATAAAATAATCATTGAAAGTGCTCCATGTTAGTGGTATGTCTTCTTTCTAATAAAACTCTTCAATCTCCCTGGCAACTTTATACTCGATGGACTAACTATAATCACATTTGTTCGCAAATTTCTTTTTTCTATCAGCACATTTTTCATGAAATTAATATTTTTGCTAATAAATTAGTTAATTTAGAAGTACGTTAGAATAGCTTTACTTGGTGAAATAAAGCCCTTCCTAAAATTTTGGATCAATTATTCAGAGATGCTAAATGGTTTAACTCATATCATTTTGTTTAATGCCGCTAACAAGCTTACACTCGGCACTCTTACCTGCAAGTCCCTTTTCTCCAACAACAAAAAAGTTTGGAAATAGGTGCAGACCCCAGGCTAAGAACCTTCAAATCTAAGTCTCATTCCCGCCTTTTCATTTTTTGGGAATACACAAGATCGTCGGCTTAAGCTATTAAGTTGATTAGGCGCATTATAACGTATTTACAACATACTTTCTCAATTCATCCTATTTCATCAGATTTGGGATGTGATATGGTTCCAAATGATAAAGTGGATATGGATAGTTCCAATAAGATTTCATTACGATCCTTGCAGCCGAATTAACCTCCCATGTGTCAGAACCTGAACCATGGTGGTGCTCTTCTATAGCTTATTCTACATAGGCTCCTTAACTTTTGGAATTGATAAAAACCTCACCTCAAAGCTTCACAAGAGCAAGTCGAACAAATCAACAATCGTTATTCCGGCGAAGCAACCCTTTATTTGTACGTGTATTTCATTATAATAACGTTTTACGTGATATGGCCTTTGTCAGGGACATGGTCTAATCATGAGGGTAGTATTTTATTATGGTGTCGAATCCCAAATTTCTATGGATTCTTCTGCTCCCCAGATTCTAAAGAGTCAGTCGAGCTACATTCCCTTTACTAAATAGCTCAATCTTAGTTAGTAAGTGCAACCCCTGATAGTCAAAGACGTGCTCTAACCTTCGCCACCCTTTGAAAAGTTTCTATCTGACAGGAGGAAATACTCAACTTAATTTTATAGACTAGTAATTGATATAATTTTATCATTTAGTTACAAAAATAAATATTTTATAATAATTTAATAATTAAAAATAAATTAAATCTAATATTTAATAGGAAAAAAAACCTCTAACACTAGGTATTTAATATAAATATCTAATCAACCCATTATAGGCAAAATTTAAACTTCAAATATCTTGTATTACTAATTAAATAAATCGATACAACAAATTTAAATAAAATACTAACAAATTGAAATAGTTTAGACTAATTAATCATAGCATACACATTTATTTTTTTCTTTTAAAAATCTCCCGCATACATAGACAAACATACACAAATTTAAATTTGTACCAAAATAGGAGCATGTTCTCAATTTTGGCTTTCCATATAACTTCACATATAACAAGATCAATTTTTTTTAAAATTATTTCTAGGTTAAAAACAATGTGACACATGATTTCCTAGTCAAAATGTTGACTCCCTTGATCTCATTCTAATTATACTTTTATTATTTATACCCATGATTTGGGCAGCATTAATGCATTATTAAACTAAAGCAAATGTGAATAAAATATAACACAAAATTTAGAAAACAATTATTAAATTTGCTCCTACAAGCTTTCACATGACAAGAGCTTCAAACTTTCATGTCACAATCGAGACCCAATTTCACTGCTGTAATTGTAAAATTACAAAGAATAAAAAAAAACAACCTCAATTTTTATATATTATTATAGTATGTAGCTATTTGTTTAATATTTTTTTCTCTTTTTAAAAATAATTAATTATAAAAAGTAATATGTTTGCTACGATGCCATTGCAAGACTAAACAATTTTTTTCTAGAGTGATCTTTTTTTTATTTTTAATATTATTTTTTTTAATCTAGTTTTTTTTTTTCGGAAAGAATTGTAATCTAGTTGTTGATAACAAGAAATGATAACCGTATAGAATTTATTAATCATTGGTCTGGCGTTTATTTTTTATTTTTTTAAAAGATATATCAACTTATACAATAACCATAATAATATTATATTATACACTAATAAATATTCAAACTAAATAATTTCTATAAATAAAGGATAACAGCTTTCACAAAGAGAGCAATTGTTTAAGGATACATCAATTTGTATAACAATTGAGATAATATTACATTATATATTAATAAATATTTAAACTAAATAAATTAAAATAATAGCCCTTACAAATAAAAGAATAACTGCTCCTATAAAAGAAAAAAAAATAAAATATATTATATTGACATCTAACATGCCTTGAGAGGTGAATAAAATTTTTATTGAGATAAGTACTCAAGTACAGCCTAACATTTAATTTATTTTCATAAAATGTGTTATATTAGTTTCATATTGTCATTGTTTTTTTTTTTTTTTTTTGAAAAGGGTTAAAATTTCCTTTTATAAAAATTAAAAGATTGCTTTAGAAACATGATCTAAATAAACAACTATAACATTTGATGGCCTAAATCACACCTTTTTTTCTCCCTTTTTTTCCCTTTAGATCATTTTTTTTTCAACAATGTCTCATTTTTTTAACCTTTTAGTTATGTTCTTAAGGCACATATTAAGAACAGTGACAAATCATTTGTGCAAATAATTATGTAAAACATATTGTGCATATCACTGTTATTTTTATGAATTAATCATCTGAATAGTACTCTTAAGGTGTGTCCTAATTAAGAACAAAGATTAAAAGGTTCTTCTTCATCTTCTTAATATTTTTGGTCAATTTACCAGAAAAATGGGAAGAGTAGGAAAGTGGCGCCCATAGACATGGACAAAGAATACTAGCCAAACCCTGGAAAAGCACTTCCGGTTTGAAAACAACTTCTACAAAAGCAACTTTTGAAACCGCGTGGAATTATGATTATTACAATTCATGCAATACCCATTACTGCAAAGGCCACGTTCTTTTCCCATAAATTAATATAGCAGAAGCATGAAGCCATATGAAGGTAGCTAAGTATAAAGAATCTTTGAGTAGCTGCTGCTGCTGCTGCCGCCGCAGAGAAGGGGTTCAGTCGCAGTCAGTCAATGGCAAAAATCAATTTTATTACTCAAGATTCAAGTTCTAATCTAATTTATCAACTTCTTGCTACTGCTTTGCTTTGCCCATCACAGCATCGTCATCGTGTCACCATTCCGAAATATTACTATCTTCTCTATAAGTCTAGGGGTTAATAATGCACGTAAGTTCGATGGTATTAGATTATTCAGCTCTTTTATGTGAATTATTATTATTATTATTATTATTATTCATGACTCTTCGAAGCATAAATTTTTATTTTAACGAGTTAAAATTATAATTAAACATTTATTAATTTTAAGACTTTTGTAGGGCTTGGGAGCCCCGGACTCCACAAGCTTAAACATAGTCCCACTCTTGATTAGAAGAAAAGACTATCTGATTAATATGTAAGAAGCAATGGTAAATGTTGTTTCACACTTGCCTAATATTACCTAATATTATAATAAATCCGATGTCTCATTAAAACCATCTAACTTATTAATCATCTCCACATCTTTCTCTCACTCTTTTATTGTTATTAATTTATACTTATTATTACTATTATCATTTTTTTTTTTTTGTCTTGGATGCTGTTGGCATTAAAAAAAATTATTTAATAAAATAAATGCAACAGACGTTAAATTGTCTTGTTCATAATTACATGTATAAATATAGAATATTACCTAATTCTCGCTTTGATTAAACTTGAATTAAATGATTATAATCTTTTATACTATCCTTAATCTTTAAAGTCATACATGTGAATCTTCCTTATTCTTCAAACTCATGCGTACCCAAATTTTTAACCTATTTTTTTTATAAAAATACGTAAAAGAATTATTCTTATAATTATTTTTTTTACTACTCTATACCTTCAAATATTGTATATGAATCTCCTTTAGATATTTAAAAATGTTTTAGAATTAGAAATTTAGAGTTTAATTAAGATTTGAGTTAGTAGAAAAATTGGAAGACGCGTAGACTTCTTAACTCCAACTTAAAGGCTCTGTTTAGTCATCTCATTATCCACTAGTTCTTCTAAGTTAATCTCAAGATATTCCACTAAAAGCCAAATTATGCATTCTAGTAACCCATGTTAATAAATAAAAATTTATTTAATTAAAACAATTTAGATTAATTAAGGCTTAGTCTTTTAGACCAATAATAATCACTTAATTGACCCTCTAATTAATATTCATAATTAAAATTAGGCCATAAAAAAATATTTTACCTCTTTACTTACCCCTAAGTTACTGAATGTTCTAATAATAATTTTTTAATATGTTTATATTTATAAATAAATTTACAAATAAATATTTTAGTAACCCATGTTAATAAATAAAAATTTATTTAATTAAAACAATTTAGATTAAATTAGGTTTAATCTTTAAACCAATAATAATCACTTAATTGACTCTCTAATTAATATCCATAATTAAAGTTAGGCCATGAAAAAATATTTTACCTCTTTAATTATTTACTTACCTCTAAGTCACTAAATGTTCTAATAATAATTTTTTAATTTGTTTATATTTGTAAATAAATTTACAAATAAATATTTTTATTTAATAAATAATTTATTAAATAAATTAAAGTAAATCGTCAACTATAAGAAATAGAAAAATTACTACCTTACATAATGAAATGTCATTTTCATTAATAGTTGTAAATAAGATTTAATTTATAAAGAACTTATGATTTATAATTTCTGTATTAATTTCATTACTTAATACATAAATTACGTACTTTATAAATATATGTTCAATCATATGTATAATTAAAATTTATTAATAAAAAAATATTTATTATACATATATTAAGAGCATAAAATAATATAAAATATCTAACATCTCCACATCTCTCTCACTCTTTTATTTTTATTAGTTTATACTTATTATTACTATTATTAGTTTTGCCTTAGATGCATCATTTCAACTTGTGATAGCCGGGACTCTATAGTTTATATCACTTAAAAGATAAAAGTGCAAGCTAGAAGGGTCACTCACACCATCAAGTTGGTGATTGTTATTTATCATTGAGTCCATTTTATCACAGTAAAATGAGAAGACCATTTTGCTTTTGTTTTCTTGTTTTTGTTTTTTTAATAGATGGACTTTACCCGATGCTGAACAGTCAAAGACTAATAACAAACATTTGATCTTCAATTTGAAAACAAAATTTTTGTATACAACCAAGAAATGTTTTGCCCTTTTTGTGGGGTTCATCATATCATATGTCATAAGATCCCAAATCCCATATAGATATAGATTTGAAGTACAATGAATTATTTAGATGGCCAGTCACAAGGCTTTATATATATAGTGGTAGCCATACATGTCAGAGGCTTTTTTTCAGAGATTTGCAGATGAATGATTAAGATGAGAAGAATAATTGTTTGAAGAAAGATCAAAGCATCTGCTTTAATTTATACACACTGAAAAACTGAATCACTGAGTCATATTCATTGTTGCCAGAACTTGAAACAAAAATCCATGTGCTTGCTTGTGCGTTCTCTCTCAAACACCATGTGATGATGTTTTGTGAATGCCTCGGGTGATCTTAAGACTCTTACCCACCACGAAGGTCCCAATCCCATTGACTTGTGCTATCTACTTCACAAAACTATTATTTATTAATTTGATTAGAAAGATAAATACAATAAAAACGTAGAGCAATATTACGTTATATCTCAATTTTTATGTTAGGTTGATATAAATAAAGAAGTTAATATATATAATATAATATAATATAATATATTAATTTTAAAATATAAATAATAATTATGTATATATGATAGAGATCGATTGTTTTAAGGATATTGAATATCTTACTTTAATTGATAAAAACGATTATGTACTTCCTACAATTTTGATCTAGAGGAAACTTTCTTTTATGACAAATTAATGAAATAATAATTGAAAATGAAATAATCTTTTACGTTTATTAAGCTCTTTTAAGAAAAACGAAAAAAAGAATTAAAGAATTAAAAAAATTAATTACAATATAAAAAGAAAAAGTTTATTCTTTTATTTAAAGGAATTTGTGTCGTGATTTTGTTGGTAGAATTAAAAAAAATTATTTAATAAAATAAACACATCAGATATTAATTATTTTATTCGTAATTATATGAATAAAGATAAAAGATTAACTTAATTTCATGTTTGTGGGTACGTGAATTTTTGTCGAGTATTACCTCAAAGCATTTGCTTTAATTTTTGTTAAGTAATGCTAGGCATCTCAAATTATATTCTAAAAAGTTATGTGTCAAGTAAACATTGAGTGTAATAAATAATTTTAAAATTTATATTATTTTACCATCCCAATATTTACTTGACATATCACTTTTTATAATACAATTTAAGATGTTTAGCATTATTATTTTTTTGGTTTATTTTTTACTACTCTCCATCTCATATAGGAATCTCCTTTAAGTATTTAAAGTTTGATTAGGATTATAAATTTAGAGTTTAATTAGAATTTAAACTAGTAGATGGATTACAAAACCCATGAGTTTCTTAACTTCAACTTAAAAGACTCAGTTTCAGACATCTTATGATCCACTAGATCTTTTAAGTTAATTTCGAATTATTTCACTAAAAGTCAAGGAATACACTTTAGTAACCTATATTAATAAATAAAAATTTATTTAATTAAACTCTTTTTAATTAAATCAAACTTGATTTTTAGACTAATAATAATCACTTGACTGACCAAATTAATGTTTAGACATGAAAAAAAATATCTTACCTCTATAATTACTTATTTACTCTTAAATTACTGAATGTTCTAATGATATTTTTTAATATATCTATATTTATAAATAAATTTATAAATAAGTATTATTATTCGATAAATAATTTATTAAATAAATTGTGGTCACAAATTTAAATGATCAAGTACTATAAACAGCTTAGATGGACATTTTTATTAGATGTCATCTAGCAAATATATGTTCCTACGACTCATGAAATTATATCTCTAAGTTATCAAGGTTTTGACTATTTATATGGATCTCACTCTGTGATAACTTAAAAGATACAATACATAAATATAAGTTCATTACTTGTTCGAGATTAAAGTCAATCAAATTTATTAAAAATTTTGTAAAATAAAATCAATGGCATTTAATCAACCTTATTAAAATTCACATTAATTACATTCGATATATTATATATACTAATTTTTCTACTTAAAGTCTATTTTGATAATCAATGTAAATCATCTACTATGAGAATTGAAAAAACTATAATCTTATATAATGAAATGTCATTTTTATTAATAATTGTGAACAAGATTTATTTATAAAAAATTGTGATTTATATCTCCTGTATTAATATTATATGTCTAATACATAAATCATATACTTTATAAATGAGCTCATCAATATATACTTAATTATATGTATAAATAAATTTTATTAACTAAATAAAATATTATTTCACATAATTTAATAGCATAAAATAAGATAATATGTCAAATAGATTTATAAACTAATGTAATATCTATTTTTTCTCATAATTGAAAATAAAAAGATAAGTTCAAATATCAACTTGATATCGATATTTGTAAATATTATAATTATTTTTATTTCTTTTACTATGTACATGATGAATTTAGCTCAAATTCCAATTGTAAGAATTAGTTCTTATGTAACTAATATTATTTGTTTTGAGTGGCAAATATGCTCCACATAATTTATTTTTGAAATCACTTAAAATGCTTCATACTCTTTAAAACTAATATAACCAAATAAAAGATACATTAATGATCACTAAGATGAAAATTAGGGAGGAATTTGATTTATATTTATATTTTTATAATAGTTTTTTTTAGAGAAAATGCAATTTCTCTTCATCCTATAACAACAATTAACAAATTGATCCTATTTTAAGGGGGGGGAAAAGAAACAATTATTAAAAAAAACACGCACACACACGCCACAAATTGATCCTTCCACAACTTGCCTTTTTGTTTGATCCAAAACCCAAGAAAGTAGAAACTGAAGATTCGATATAAGGCTTGGTCCCACTCTTTCACGATCAATCCACGTGCCATGTTTTATAGCCCTATGATTGATTCAATTATTTATCATCATTGATCAAAGCAATTTTTTGATCTTAATGGGACCCATTTGAAATAATTTGAACCGATCATGCTTGTCTGCTGTTGGTCAAAATAGTATCATGTGGGAGTTATTAACACTGTCACCCCCTGTGGTTTATATAAATTACACTTTTATGATAATTTTAGTTATAACTGCGTTATCATTTTCTTTATTTAAATAAAAGACAAAAATGCCTTTGCTCTTAAGCATATTTTATTATTTATAAAAATAAAAATAATTCTAAAAATATTTTTATCTTTTAAATTAAATAATAAATGTAATAATATAATTAAAACTAAAATTATCATTAAAGTATAATTTGTATAAACTTCAGGAGGTGATAGTGTTAATGTCCTAAATATGATCATGTGGCTGATCACGTCGATCAATGGCTTTATATCATTTCTAGTTATAATGACGATATGTCCTTGCACTCAATTGCCACCTGCTTAATTACCCCATTTATGGTGATCATTACATAGGTCGATTTATTACGGTTTTTTTTTTTACAATAATAATTATGTTTTTTATAAATATTTATTGGATTTGAAATTTGAAAATTTTCAAAGTTTTGTTTTTTTTAATAATGATTCATTAATAAATTTATAAAAAAAAGATTAAACATAAAAAAAAAAAAGTAATGAAAAGGGGTTTAATATTTTTTTTTTTTACACACAATATAGTTTTGGAGTTATAATTTATTCAAAAAAATTTATTACTTGATTGTTTAGCATCTTTTTTATAGACTTTCTTATATTAGATTATAATATTTTATTAAAATTAAAATATATGTTTATTTTTTATTTTGGACTCATCTTATAATTATAAGAGTAGAATTTGTATTAAAAATCTTAAGATTTTGAGATTCTTAAAGATAATGATAATTTAAATTCTCGTCAATATATATTTTCTTTGATGCCCATAAAAAGCTTTACTGGTCTGTTTTAATTAGAATAAATCGTCAAAAATACTTGTTGATGCCAAAAAATTTTGGAGCCAATAACTATGGGCAAGTTTTGAGAATACTCCTCCATTCAAGTCCTTCCAATAATAGTAGGTTGAGACCTAAAGTGCCAAATGAGCCTTTTTATGGCCTCAAACAAAACGTTCTTGAAATGTCTGAATTTGAGATCTATAGATTGCATTAGACCTTTTTAAAAAATTGGACTTAAGCAAAAAATCTCAAAGAGAAACAAAATTATTTTTATTAAACTAACATTTTATCACTTTATAGTTTATCTTTTTAATCCATAGTAGTTGTAGTTTTAATTCTTATATTATACGAACTTTTGCTTTAAATTATAGTTAGCAGTACTATAAGATTAACAAATAAATGCAAGTTGGGGTGGATGAATTTTTGTTCTTAACTGACCTGACCTGTCTTAAAATTTTTGGATAAGTTCGAGAATGAGACAAGAGTTCGAATTCGATCAGGACAAATTTTTTATTCTAATTGGGTTGGGTCAATATGGTTTAGGTCATGACGGTTCGAAAAACTCAATTGGGATCAAGATGAAAATTTCAATTTTTTTTAAGATTAAGAAAAATCTAAATCTAAATCTAAATCTAATTTTAATTTCAATAATGTTAGATGTTATAATTTTAATTTTAATTTTAATTTTAATTATATTAAATATTATAATATCAAATCAAATATCAATTTTAATTACGTTAAATATTATAATTCCAATTCTAATTCTAATTTTGATTTCAATTACGTTAAATATTATAATTTCAAATCATACGAATTCGATTACATTAAATATTATAATTTTAATCCAATTTCAATTTCAATTCAATTATATTTAAACATTGTAATTCCAAATTCAATTTCAATTACATTAAATGTTACAATTTCAATTCTAATTTCGGTTTCAATTACCTTAAATGTTATAATTCTAATTCTAATTTCAATTTCAATTACGTTAAATATTATAATTTCAATATAAGTTCAATTTTAATTACGTTAATATTATAATTTTAATTTTAATTTCGATTTTAAAAATATTAAATATTATACCAAATCTAATTTCACTTTCAGTTATGCTAAATATTATAATTTTATTTTCAATTTTGATTATTTTAATTACGCTAAATATTATACTTTTAAATCCAATTTTGATTTCAATTATGATAAACATTATAATTCTAGTCTAATTTGGTTTCAATTACATTAAATATTATAATTCTAAATTCAATTTTAATTTTAATTACATTAAATGTTATATTTCTAATCCAATTTCAATTTCAATCACATTGAATATTATAATTTTAAATATAATTTTAATTTCAATTACGTTAAATGTTATAATTTTAAATTTAATTTAGATTTTAATTATGTTAAATATTATAATTCCAATTTCAATCTCGAATTAAATTACGTTTAATATTATAATTATAATTTAATTTTAATTATATTAAATGTTCTAATTCTAATTTAAATTTAAATTATGTTAAATGTTATAATTTTAAATTCAATTTTAATTTTAATTATGTTAAATATTATAATTTTAAATTCAATTATGTTAAATATTATAATTTCAATCTAATTTTAATTACATTAAATGTTATAATTTCAATTCCAACACCAATTGAATTACTTTAATCTTTAGAGATTTATTCAATGAACGGTCAAAGCAATCAAGGGACTTGGGTGGTGATTTGAAAAATTAGATATGAGAAACTTTAAAAAGCAAAAGAGAGAGAGATAATCACCGAAATTAACAACATGCTTTTGCTTGAAACCTTCAACGGATTAATCTTTAATCACATGACCCCCATTATTAATTATGAATTAATTATTTTAATTAAAAGGGTTTCCTATATATGGTCTTATTACTCTCTTGATCTTCATGTGAATGATGAACTAAGGTTTATGGATCAAAGTGCAAAAAAACTAAAGTAACATTTGGCTTTGCATGAAAATCCACGTTAAAAACAAATAAATAAATAAAGTTTAATTATATATATAACCCTAAAATCAATCTAATTGCCTAATCACAATAAAGTAATATAAACTATACAAACAAGTCCTTTTCATTAGTCCTCAATTCCTCTATAAATATTCTGATCACTTTTCCCGTTCACCATCTTCACTCTCAAACACTCACATTCATCATCAAAGCTTGAGAGAGATAGAAGAAGATGGTGCAAATGTGGCTTCTTTGGTGGCCAAAGAACCCTAAAGTCTCCGCTGCCGCGAAGGTGACGGCTTCATCATCATCATCAACAACAACAACAGCTAATTGTCTCAGCTGCAAACGTCTGTCAAAGCTTGTGAAGAAACTGAAGAGGCAAGGCAAGAGAATAGGGTGTTCTTGGAGCAATATCAGCAATAATAAACAAAGCTGTTCATTGCAATGCCGGTATGATCCAATGAGCTACTCTCTCAACTTTGACACAAGTGGATGTGGGAGTTTTGTTGATGATCGTGATCAAGATTATTACTACAAGTTTTATGCTTTCTCATCAAGATTTGTGGCCAATAATGTGAATAACCCAACAAGAACAACTTCTTGCTCTTCTTCTTCTTCATGTTCTTCTTCTTCTTCTTCTCTCCAACCAGATTAATTAGTTGTCACTTCCTTGTAACTATAGCTAATTAATTATAGGAAAAATGTCAGTCTCCCTGTGGTTTTATGTTTTTATTATAATTATTTTTTAATAAGTATTGTTTTTTGTTTTCTCTTTACCTTTTTTTTATCATAAAAGTGATTGATTACTCTCTTATAAAGAGAATATTTTGTACTAATTAAAATATGATATAATGTAACTTTTAGTTGATGATTTTTTTTTTTTGGGGAATCTTTGTGTAAGGTAGTAAATTAGGTTAACAAGTTTAGTTTTGAAATGATTATGTATACATTATTTGAGGAAGGTGATGTGGGTTTCTAGGTCAAGTAATCAAGTTTGACTGATGAAATTATTAAAGAAAGAAATTTTCTATGATGGGGTTTGTGAACTTCATTGGACTTTTAATGTATCATATGGTTTGTTATAATAATAAATTTAATGAAATCTTGACATAGATAGAGGAGCTTCTTTACTGGCAAATGTTTAATTATTTAAATGAGAGAAGCTAGAAAAAAAAAAAAAAGAACAAAAAACAAATGTCATGATAAAAATAAATACTAGTATGATTTAGTAATTTTTGTAATTTGAAATGCAAAACGTATGTGTAATCTTAAACTTATGTATTTAAGGTAATTTATCATTCATCTCCCTAATAGATTTTTTAACTACTAAAAATCTTTTAATGTTTGATAATAGGTATAAGACATTTTATCCCAAAAGTTTAAAAATAAATAGTTTTGTCTTAGTAATGACAATCTTGCTTTTATTAAAGTTCATGTCACAATTTCAATAAGACACATGGTACATAAATAAAATTAAAATTTTAAAGAAAATTAAAAATAATAATAATGTATCATGCTACGATAGGTTTAAATTTTAATTTATAAATTATAAATAAACAAATAAAATCTCTAGTGACTTGTTGCCCGTCATCATTTTTCTGCAATGGTGAAGGTCATAAAAATAATCAAATTTTATATCGTTGGACTCTATTTTTCATGATCTACATAATGGTGCAAATCATCGCCCCCCCCCCCATTTGACAGCGCTCAGCGGTGGCTATCGCCTTCTCCACTTTTTGACCATCTTTCTGTCCTCTTTTGTAAAAAATTACTCAACTATTATATAGATTATGAAAAAATAGAGTTCAATAATATAAAATTTAATCATTTTTATTATCGAAGTCTAGTAGGTGTTGGTGGCTTATCGTTATTGATCTCCAATGATGGTGACAAAGCTATTTTTATTTTTATTAAATTATTAAAAATAAATATTAAAATTGAACCCTATAAGAATATGTCACGTGTCTTCTTTACTTTTTTTTTTTACTTTTATTATTAGTCAATAAAAAATTAACACGTCTTACTCTATTAGTATACTTTAAATTTGTATTAAATTTCGATTTTACTCTTTCACTATTAAATTTAACAAAAATTGACTAACGAGTTAGGACAAAACTGTTCATTTTTAAGCATTAAGCATTTGGGATAAAATTAGGTATTAACCCATATTCCTAAAACAAAAATATCATTATTCGTTGATAATATCCATAAACTTCTCTGTCTTTATAATTGTAAAAGTATAAAATAACTTTAGAAGGGTATAATAATTTTTTTATTTAAAAAGTAACAATTACGTCTATACAATATCAAATAGTAATAATACACTGTGTAAATAATAAAATTAGCACAGTATAATATAGTTCCAAATAGTTAAATAGTATTACATAAATAGTATATTTACATTGTACCGTAATTAATGACTTTTATCTGTTTTTTAGATTAATATGACGATTGATATTGAATATTTGTATTTTAATAAACATATAGACATTCCTATTAAATAATATTTCATAATATAGTAAAGTCTCATATTATTTTTATTAATTGTTTGATAATATAAGTATATTAATTTGATTATTTACTAGTATATTTTTACTGTTTGATACTATATAAATGCAATTGTCAAATTTTTAAATAAAAATAATGACTTTAATTTTTATAATGAATTTTGCCTTTGCAAAAGGTTAATCCTCAAGGGAAAAGTTCATATACCTACATTTATATTTATGTAAATACCAAGTTCATTTCTTACCTCTATTTATTTAGTTAAAATTTATTAGAACCATACCAAAAAAAACAATCATCAAAAACAAAGAAAAATTTATCATGTATAAACTTATTATTATTTTCACACAATCATAGATGAATAATATTCTCTTTAATTCTTCTTTTTTTTTAAACCGACATTTTTATTTAAAAAATCTGATAATAAATTCAAAATTTTATCGATATTCCCCCCTTTATCCTTAATAATACTTTTGTTGGTAAAGACTTGAATGCATTTCTTTTCACACAATCATTCACTTATACAAGCTAAGCTAGTGTGATATCCATATGTTAAAAAAAAATTGAATTTAAAATTATTACGATATTTTATAACTTCAAAACAACCAACTTGTATCGAGTTATAATACATGATATAATTTTAAATTTAAACTTTTTAACAAGGGAAAATTTGTATTAAAGAATGAGTCATATAGACGAATAATATTCTCATTATCCATGATAATATATATATATTTTTTATTTTGAAGAGCTCAATGTATATTTTTCAATTGAATGATATATTGACAGTAGATCTCAGTTGTATGTTGAGTCTTAGGTTACAAATGAATTTTTCTTCGGGGAATAGTAGTCTAACTTGAAGTTGAGTTAATCTATGACAGAGAATTCAACATACAATTGAGATCTGCTATCAACAGATAGGTACCGTCTGTGGGAACAATGCTAAAAGTCATGGAGACCACCTTAACCAAGCTAAGTAAAAAGGTTGTTCAAGCTAAGGCAAATGAAGAATGATGGTTGGAAGTATAAGAGGAGAAAGATGAACACCAGAAAGAGATGAAAGCTGACTTCGCATGAAGGCAAGAATTAGAAAAGGAGTTGGAGGATGCAAAAAAAAGAAAAGGGAGGAGTTAAGAAATCTATTGATAGAGATGTTAAACAACCATGGGAGAGTAGAGGGGAGGGGCACCAAAAATGATGAGGAGCTGTCCATTAGCAGGTAGGACCATCCAATCCTCAAAACCCTCCTCCACTTATCAGTATGGTTAGTGTTGGGAAATTGAGGGGTGATGCAGGGTCGCAGCTAAAGCGAAATTAAGAAAAATAATAAAAATAAAAATAAGACAAAGACAAGTTTACGTGGTTCGGCTTTTAGCCTACGTCCACGGGCGAAGATAGAAGAATCTCTTACTATTAGAAATGGAGAATACAAGTATTGTAGTGTTTTAGCCTTACAACCCAAAACCTCAATACACCCAATTCTCTCAAATCACTCAAAAACTCTCTCAAAGCTTTAAAAACTCTCTCTAAATTGCAATGGAAAATGAATTGCTAAACTCTCCCATTTATAGGGAGAGTTTAGCATGGTGGACAGCCAAGAATTGGCTGTCCACCTTGCTGGAAAATTGCTGGCACTGTGTGCCAGCAATTGTGTAGCTGGCACACGGTGCCAGCTACCAGCATTTCTCCCACTTGGAGATTTGATTGAGAATCAATCAATTCTCCACACCATTCTTTCTTCTTCGCCAATGCCATGTTGCCTACGTGTCTGCTAGGCCATGCAAGGATCTACACCATACAAACTTGTTGGTATTGATGGGCTTGGTCATCACATCTGCAAGGTTATCATCTGTATGAATTTTTTTCATATCCACACTTCCATCTTCTACCACTTCACGAACAAAGTGATATTGAACACCTATGTGCTTCGTTCTTGAATGAAAAGCTGGATTCCTTGCAATGTGCAAGGCACTCTGACTGTCACAAAACAATTCAACTTTCTCTTGCTTGTGCCCGAGCTCCTCCAGTAATCTTTGTATCCAAATTGCTTCCTTGCAAGCTTGTGTAGCTGCCATGTATTCTGCTTCTGTAGTAGATAATGCCACAACAGTTTGCAGTTTCGAAACCCAGCTTACAGCTCCTTCTGCAAGTTTAAACACATAGCCAGTAGTGGATTTTATTTTATCAAGATCTCCTGCAAAATCTGAATCCACATAGCCCTTAACAATAAAATCTGATCCTCCGTAACATAAAGCAACATCTGAGGTACCCTTAATGTATCTAAGGATCCTCCTGACACAACCCCAATGCTCTCTACCAGGATTCGCCATGTATCTACTAACTGCTCCCACTGCTTGTGCAATGTCTGGTCTGGTACAAATCATAGCGAACATTAAACTTCCCACTGCTGATGCATACGGTACTCGAGACATCTCATTCCTCTCTGCTTCTTTGCTAGGACACATCTTAGAGGATAACTTGAAATTAACAGGGAGTGGGGTACTAATTGGCTTACAATCTTGCATGTTGAAGCGCCACAAGATTTTCTTTAAGTAGTTCTTCTGAGAAAGCCAAATCTTCCTGTTATTTCTGTTTCGGTGAATTTGCATCCCTAGAATCTTGTTTGCTGGTCCCAAGTCCTTCATATCAAATTCCCTAGCCAACTGTGCCTTTAATTCTTGGACTCGATCTTTGTTGGGGCCTGCCACCAACATGTCATCCACGTACAACAGTAAAATAATGAAATCATTATCATCTTCAAACCTTTTGTAGTATGTACAATGGTCTGAACTAAGTCTGTTGTATCCAAGGCTGATGATATAGGAATCAAATCTCTTGTACCAACACCTCGGCGCCTGTTTGAGACCGTACAGAGATTTGTTCAACCTGCAAACCAAGTTCTCTTTTCCTTCTTCTTTAAAACCTTCTGGTTGAAGCATATAAATTTCTTCTTCAAGTTCTCCATGAAGAAAAGCTGTCTTCACATCTAGCTGTTCTAGATGTAAGTCAAATGTAGCACACATTGCCAAGACTATTCTGACTGTCGTGAGTCGAACCACAGGGGAAAATATCTCATTAAAGTCAATACCTTCTTTCTGAGCATAACCTTTCACCACCAATCTCGCACGATATCGCTCTACTTGGTCATTGCCATCCCGTTTGATCTTGTAGACCCATTTGTTTCCAATGGCTTTTCTTCCACGTGGCAGTGCAACCAGCTCCCATGTTTTGTTCTTATGCAAAGCTTCAATCTCTTCTTGCATTGCTGTCATCCATAGAGAAACATCTTGACTTTTAGAAGCCTCCTGGAAAGTTGTTGGCTCTCCATCCTCTATTAGAAGGCAGTATGCAACATGAGCCTCCATGACATACTCCGAGTGCCACGCTGGTGGTCGTCTCTCACGAGTTGATCGACGATCATCTGTAGCCTCAGACTCTGCTGGTTCTTGTTCTTCGTGCCCTGGTGCTGCTTCAGGAGAATCTGAATCTTCTTGTACTTGATTATTTTCCATTTGTACCATTGTAGTATCTGGATTTTCCTTCACTGTGCTATCATCTTTATCATTCCTTTGCAGTTTATCTTCTGCAAATATCACATCTCTGCTGATGACGACCTTGTGGGTAGTGGGATCCCACAGGCGATACCCCTTGACTCCATCAGCATATCCCAAGAAAAGGCATTTTCTGGATTTTGGATCCAGCTTCGTTGTTTCTTGGGGATTATACATCACGTACACAGGACTTCCAAATGTATGAAGGTGAGAATAATCAACTGGTTTTCCAGTCCACATCTCTATCGGTGTCTTCAACTCGATTGCTGTTGATGGTGACCGTTTTACCACATAACAGGCGGTTTTGACTGCTTCTGCCCAAAATGTCTTGGCTAAACCTGCAGTTCTCAACATAGCTCTTGTTCTCTCCAACAAGGTTCTGTTCATCCGCTCTGCTACTCCATTCTGCTGAGGCGTGTAAGCTGTGCTGAATTACCGCTTGATGCCTTCTTGTTGACAGAATGCAATAAAATCCTCACCAGTATATTCTCCTCCATTATCTGTCCTTAAACACTTGATCTTCTTTTCTGATTCAAGTTCTACACGCGCTCTGAATATTTTGAAAGCTTCAAACACATATGACTTCTTCTTGATTAGATACACCCAACATCTCCTGGAGTAATCATCTATGAATGACACAAAATATCTCGCTCCTCCTAAGGACATCACCGGTGCTTGCCAAACATCAGAGTGGATCAATTCTAGAATTTCTTTACTTCTAGAACTGGATGTGCTGAACTTTAATCTGTGCTGCTTACTTGTGACACAGTGCTCACAGAAAGGTAAATGAACCGATTTGAGCCCAGGAAGTAAATTTTGATCAGAGAGAATCTTTAAACCTCGTTCTGACATATGGCCCAGTTTGCGATGCCACATTATCGTTGACTCTTCTGCTGAACTAGTTGATGCAACAGATGCATCTCCTTCCTGCAGTGTTTCTCCATTAAGCATGTACAAATTTGTAGCAACCTTTTCTGCCTTCATTACTACAAGCACGCCTTTGAGAATTTTCATTATCCCATTTTCAATTTGGGTCTTACACCCAGTGTTATCTAATTGTCCCAATGACAAAAGATTCTTCTTGAGGCCTTTCACATGTCGCACCTCCTGGATAATACGAACAGTACCATCGTACATCTTCATCTTGATGGATCCTACTCCAGCAATTTCTAAAGCATGATCGTCCCCCATATATACAGATCCTCCAGAGATAGGTTCATATTGATGGAACCATTCTCTTTTAGAGGTCATGTGCCATGTAGCTCCAGAATCCATGAGCCATACATCAGATAACCGTTTTCTGCTTTCAACAACTGTTGCTGCCTCGCTGTATAAAATTTCACCATCATCTGAGGTGCTTGCAATATTCCCTTGAGGTTTGTCCTCTGCACTTTTCTTCAATCCCCAACAATCCTTCTTCAGATGGCCTTTCTTGCCACAATGGTAGCACTTGACGTTCTTCTTACTTCTGGATTTTGGTCTACCATGATTTTGACTCCCACTGGGGCCACGTTCTGTTGATCTACCTCTCATCATTGTCAAAGCTTCTGCTTGCTGCGAACATTCCTATTTGTCTTCTTTATTTTTTCGTCTTTGTTCTTCTCCCAATACAGCAGCTGTAACATCATCGAAGACTAAGAATTCCGTTAGGATATTATTCGTCAAGTTGATGATGAGTTGATCATACGAATCTGGTAGGCTTTGAAGTAAAATCTCCGCACGTTCACCTGCCTCTATTTTATGCCCCAAGGAAGTGAGTTGGGAAAATAGAGTATTTAACGTGTTGATGTGCTCTGTCACTGAAGTGGATTCTGCCATTCGAAGAGTATATAATCTCCTTTTTAAGAAGATCTTGTTGTGTAAAGATTTGGCCTCATACAATTTTATGAGAGTATCCCAGATCTCTTTTGCTGTCTTCTTTTCCGCTACACTGGATAGCACGTTATCAGCAAGTGCGAGATGCAGATCAGCAACTGCATTACCGTCAATCTCATTCCACTTGATATCATCAGTGATACCAGCTGGTCTTTCATCAATTGCTTCTAAGCATTTGTTTTTCCTTAAAATTGCCTTTATTTTCATTTTTCACAATGTAAAATTACCTCCATTGAACTTCTCAACTTCATATTTTGCCGCCATTGCTTTTCACCACGAACTACTTCTGCTAGGATCGGCTCCCACTGTTTCACGTGAATAGTAACCGTACGTATGAACAGTAACTGTATACGTGAATAGTGACCTCCTTTAACCAGAAGCTCTGATACCACTTGTTGGGAAATTGAGGGGTGATGCAGGGTCGCAGCTAAAGCGAAATTAAGAAAAATAATGAAAATAAAAATAAGACAAAGACAAGTTTACGTGGTTCGGCTTTTAGCCTACGTCCACGGGCGAAGACAGAAGAATCTCTTACTATTAGAAATGGAGAATACAAGTATTGTAGTGTTTTAGCCTTACAATCCAAAACCTCAATACACCCAATTCTCTCAAATCACTCAAAAACTCTCTCAAAGCTTTAAAAACTCTCTCTAAATTGCAATGGAAAATGAATTGCTAAACTCTCCCATTTATAGGGAGAGTTTAGCATGGTGGACAGCCAAGAATTAGCTGTCCACCTTGCTGGAAAATTGCTGGCACCGTGTGCCAGCAATTGTGTAGCTGGCACACGGTGCCAGCTACCAGCAGTTAGGGCCCCCACTAACACACCCGCAGGGAGAAGAGGAAGGAGGAGTAGCATTACATGGCATGCATGAGAGTCAACCTCAGAATGGGATATCCTACTGAGAACATGATGATCAAGCTCTAACAAGATCGTAGGTTGGGACTCGGATAGAGGTTGGAGAGACGAGGATGAATTAGTTGAGCATAATGTTTGACGAATTTTGTGAGCAAAGCAAAAAAGCAAATAGGAGAGCGCGGTTAGAAATAGACTAAAAGAAGTGGCACCAAGAGAAGCAGCCTTAGAGAATAAGGTTAGAGGCTAAAACAAAGGTTTTTTTTTATTTTTATAAAAGGTATTCAATGAGAGAAGAAAAAAAGCCAGTAACTATTCTAGACACATTACCCTTGTTTTTTTAATCAATTTCGTTATTGACTTAAGTATTAAAGAATTATTATCGAATATAACTATTGACATAGTATTAACAGATTATATGTGTAAAAATTAATCTCAAACACTGAGGAGTGCTCGATAGAGACTGAATTAACTCAATATTTAAGGTTAGGTCACTATTCCAAAAAGAAAAATTCAGACTCAACATATAGCCAAAATCCATTGTCAACATGATTGAAAGGAAAATATCATTTATTTTTTTGTAGTTTTACGTTTTACAATTTTTTTAAAATTTTTAATAAATGTTTTTTTTTTGCTACTATTTTTCTCTAAGAATAATCAATTACTCCCTTAACAAAAAAATGAAATATAAATGCTAAAATTGCAAAAGTAGGGGAGATAACTGATTAATTCCCATGATTAAATATATTCTGTTCTTTGAACAGAGAATACAAAGAACCCAATATATATATAAATATATATATATATATATTCATATGATATTTTCAAATTTTATGCTTCTCTGGAAATGGTGGCATCCATGTGCAGATCAACTACTAATGCCATTTTCGAGCAATCTGTTCATGAATTTTTTTTTTTAAGTATATTTATAGCAGACAACTTCCCGCAACAAAATGGTGAGCATAAATTTTGAGAGCATGAAATATATTAATTTTCTTCGTTTCATGTCATTTAGAAAAATAAGAGATTGCTTCACTATCTCATCCTATAAAAATATTTTAACACACCAAAATTGGTACAATTATTCAGTTGCTTTTATAATAAGTATGTTTCCATTTATTGTAATTATTGATTTTTTAAAATAATTTTCAACATAAATACATATATAACATGACTTTATTATATTCTTGTACGAATAACATAATATCTTCGATGATAATTATGTTAACACTTCAATAATAAAAGATCATCTCTTTAACATATTCGATTTCTCTCTTAATTTAAAAGTTTATTTAGAATAGAGTTATTGTAGCTCTGGAGTCATAGTTGCTGCAAAATAAAAATACTAACTAGAGGATAAATGAAAGTGGGTGTTTAATAAATGCCTAATGTAGAACTTGTAATCCTAAATATTAGATATTTAACCTTTTATATTATAAATTGTATATTTCAAATTTTACATTTTTTTTTTGTTTCAAATTAGAAAGTTTTAGATAGTAGCCAATAAATTTTTTTGTTTCAAGCAATCTAGTATTATTTGAAATTAAAGGTAACATTTAATATTGTCAATCCTATACTATATTAAATTGAAGGAGATTAATGGATAAAAATTTAAATTATAATAAATTACAATTTTAAGTCTAAGAGAACTTCACCTTTTTTGCTACCGGCCCCTGCAAAGAAGTTAATTTGTAGTAAATCACAAAAAGGAGAAATATTTGAACAAGCGAACTAGAAAAAGTAATTGAACAACTCGTTATTGCCTCTATTCAAGTTCATTTCTTCTTCACTCGATTCCTATTCTTTTTTTTTTCTTTTCTTTTGCAACCTCAGACTCAAAGAATTGGCTCACAGGGCTTGGCTATAAAAGCAGGCTATGATCCGCATAGAGAAAGAGAATGTATTCTTTGTTTTTGTTTTATTTTTTTTGAAGAAGAAATGTATTCATGCATCTCTTGAGAATGAATGCTTTTCTACTGAATTTTATTTTAATAAATTACAGTATCATGAATACTTACACTCGTATCATAATTTTGTAATATATTATAAATAATGTTAAGAGAAAATATTATTTTAATTTCTTATTTTATGAATATATACTAATTTAGTCATCATTTTTTTTAATATATATTATGTCAATTCTTGTAAAAACAAAAATGATAACTATTTAAAAATAAAAATGATAATAAAAAATTATTAAAAAAATTTTACAATAATTAATATGATATATATTAAAAAAGCGATAACTAAGTTAATATATATTTATAAAATTAAAGATTAAAATAACATTTTTTTTAATATTAAAATTATACATTATAACATAACAATATTATTTATTATATAATAAATTACGTAACCTATTAAATTATTACTATATATAAATTCTCAAATAAAACGTTTTTAAGTTTTTAAAGTATTGGGAATGGCGGCCATTCATGTGCGAACGACCTACCAATACAATTTTCGAGCAATCTGTTTTGTGTTTTTTTTATTGTTCTTTTGAAGGCAGACAACCATTACGAGACCATGAAAAAATAAAATATTGTTGTTTCATGTCATCTAAAGAGTATATTTAATTTGAATTTGGACTAGCTTTGACCCTTTTCTGAAAAGAGATTTTGGGAGAGAGATTGAGAGTAAACAAACTGTAGATAATTCTTCAAACACATCATTTCCTATCAATCTTCACTTTACTTTTCCTCCGTTACATGTTTTAAAATTTTTTTGGTTACATATTCCAAATTTTTCGTTGCACATTCCATTCTTTCGACTAGAAATTCAAATATAATGCCTAAATTAAGACATTGAACCAAAAAAAATCGGAAGAGTGAGGAAACTGTATCATATAGTGAACGCATGATAAAATAGATATTGGGATCCATGACTATTATAAGCTATGTTCTATTTTATTAATCACATGCTTAGACTTTGCTCAAAATCAATTGATATCGGGATTCAGGACAGATCCATTAACGGCACAAATGTTTCAGTATTTGGTAATCCCATAATCTAATCTAAATTTACTTGTAGCTACGCTTAGTACACGAGGCTGAAATGTGTCACTGTAACTGCATTTAGCACCAAGAATTGGCTTCCCAAACCTCTTGGACGTCTATAGAAAAATCCAGATGCTCGGTGCAATGATTCTCTCAATCCAAGCACATTCATGTAAATTAGATGAAGATGAGTGATTTTGAAGGAGGATAACAGAGTGTCCATATTGGAGGCGAGGCGGAGATAGAAGCAAATATCAACCGGGATGCACTATATATTTCATTTTCAGTTACAGAAACTTTACACAAGATGTCCTAAATGATCCTGTATATGCTAGTTCATCACTCACTGCATCATGCCTACAAAAATTTTGAGCACATCATTGGAAAGCCTGAAACTCCACTAACATGAAAGAATATTGATGTTCTATTTATCACTCATGTATTACAGCTAGGGTTCAGTATTACTCAACAGGATGATCTGACAGAGTTCCCTCGGAGGAAATTTCCTCCACATCAGGCTGTTCACTTCGTGAAGGATCTGATTGAGTCTTGCTGGAATCACCACTATCTGCCTGTTCTTGTTGCTCTTTCTGAAGCTGACCTTCACTATGACTCTGGTCAGCTTTAATTTTACTAGTAGAACCTTGTGGGTCGGTAAATTCAACTTGCTCCAAAGATTTTGGCAATGAGAGCTTGCTTTCAAGGAAGCTTGAGCTCTTCATGCCTGAAGTTGATGATAAATGTGGGCCTGGAGCAACACAAGATGCTACCAGTTGAAGCACTTTGGGAGAGGGGGACAATCCTGAGCTTGTTTTATTTGGAGGCATTAAGTATTCTGACGACGATGGTGGATTCATCATATTTAAATTGAGAGGGCGAAGGTTGAAGTCAGATTCAATAGAAGGAAACCCTGAAGTTCCAGTAATTGGTGGTGGAGGCATTTTAAATGGCGAGGCCAATGGAATAGAGTTTGAAGTATCACCGGTAGTAGGAAGGCTGTTTTGGAAATTCTGGCTGCTTCCAGCACGGTCTGATGGCATCCACTGAGGCATATGTGACTTCCGCTTCTTCTTCTTCTTTAGACTACATCTTGGATCTTTCGGTTGAGGTGGCGGCGGGGCCGGTATTTCAAATGGAGGAATAGTTGGCTTATCTTCCCCATATAGTAAGCGAACTGATTGAGCAATTGCTGAAACAGTTGGTGGCAGCTCAGGATCTGGTGGCTTAGCAGGAGCATCTACAGCTTCACGAAGCCAATGAGGTAGTTTGTTCTTTGAAGAACTACTTCCCACTACCTCTTTCCCCTTTGAATGGGAAATGTTAAGCCCTTTTACTGGTTCAGGTAGCAACCCTGAACTGGTGGATTCGCCACTTCCTACACTATTGTTGGACTCACACAAAATATGCAGCGATCTATCCAAAAGACTGGGCAACTTTCCATATTTAGCAGCAATTTCTTCATCTCCCCTTCTCAGTAAATCAATACTGGAACCGAGACCTAGTGAACCCAAATTACTGGCTCCTAAAGAATTCAGCAGAAATGGCTTCTCCATGGGTCCAATTGAAGAATTCCCAGATCTAGCTGAGGGTCCAGCGCAAGAATCTCCAGCAAAATTTGCCCGAAACTTTTCGGGATTCCATGTTGGAAGCGGTGGAAATTGTTCATTTTGCAAACCTAGATCTGATGGTTCAAAAGTTGGCAGGCCAGAACTAGGATCAGCGAAACCTAATTTCATATCTGTTAAGTGGGTTTGAAATTTTGGGGGCGTGACAAATTTACTTCCTTGCAGTGCCCTTGTCATCATTCCATCAGGAAGGCTTGGAAACAAAGGAGATTTGTTAGATTTTGTTGGCTTGCTTGATTTCGGCACTGGATAAGCTGAGCCTTCCAAGATCTTAAGCTGTTCCTCCTCCCACCTAGCTGCCAAATCTTCGGAAGTTTTATACTTAGAGAATTTCAACCTGTGGTCTCTAAGCATGGCACCCCAATTGCCCTTTCCATGTCTGCGAACACCAATCCACAGAGAATCAAGTTCATCTTCAGACCAACAATCTGCTTTAAATTTCTTTTTGTACAAATTAGATCCAGACCCAGTTCTCGACATTATATTTTCCAGCACCCTGCGATGATTTTCAGGAAACGAAGAAAATGTGGATGGCGTCTGACCCAAACCCAAAGTGGGAGGTACTTCCCTCTCTAGCTGATTATATCTGGGTACATCTTGTGGCAAAAATTTCAAATTTGGCAATAGAGGCATTGCTGGAAGGTCTTTTATACAGTCATTTACAGCTTCAAGCCTGCTCCCCAGGGAAAAGCTATGCAATAAGTCATGAAGTGGAATTGCTGTGCTTGAAGCAGGAAATGGGAATCTGCGTAACAATTTCTCATCAAATGGTAAATTGGGTAGAATCAACTTTTCCTGAAAATCAGCAAATGGAGCAGAAGTCTCTAAACGGTCAGAAGCTTTTCCCAGTGAGGTAGGCAGAGGAAACTGCAAAAATGAAAACAATGCGACCATATACATAAATGCAGCATAAGAATCATGATATTTATGTGAATGTTTTCATGAATAGAAAGAAAGAAAGTACCGGACTGAATGGGAGCCGACATTCTGGCATGCTACTTCTAAGGCAATTTTGAGAAACTTCAGTTGATGCATCTTGCAGTTTTTGTTTGTCTCGGGAACTCTCCTGACCTTTTACTTCCATCTCAATTGAAGCTCCAGAGCTAGGAGCCAGACTGAATGGAAACTCTGGTCCAGTTGCCAGTCTGCTTGGTCTGCTATTTGATCTTGAAAAGTTTCTATGTGATGACTCCGATTGATACGCATTTGGAGCACATAGTCCAAGAACTGGTAAAAAATTGTTGTTAGGTAGTGAGCTTGTACAGCCTGAGCTCTGATAATGTTGACTTGGAAGTCTAACATCAGGAGAGGAGTAGCCACAAGGATTGACAGCAAGATCCAATTGACTGCTTGTTTTATGCTTTGATGGCCTGCTCAGCCATAAAGCTGAGTCACCTTTGCACTTTGGTGCATCTGAAGGCTGAGCGACCTTGTCATCCTCCAAGTCAATTACTACAGACTTGTCTCTCACTTCTTGAACGACTTCAGTCACTTGATCCCCATCTTTGTCATTACCAGGACACTGAGGGAGTAATTCAGGCCAAGGTGTTATCTCACTAGGACGAGATTCTTCAACTGCATTCCTCTTGGCAAGCCGTTCTTTTTGTCTAGCACGGAGCTTGGCACTGTTCAATAACAATTAAAAATTAAATAAAAATGCTTGTGCTATTGAAACATTTATATCCATACCATATTTTCCCTCTAGTTCAGTAAGTATGACCTCAACTACTTTATGTATATAATTCAAGGATCCAAGTTGTTGACTGATATCCAGATACTATACGCAATTGCTAACTTATTTCTAGACCTACCAAATTACCCTTTAACGGTTTGAAAATAAGTGCAAGTGTTTCAATTCTTTTGCTGACAAGTAACAGTTTAGTCCATGAAGGTCATTCAAGAATCTCATATTTAATGTAATTAATTGTTAGCAGAGCTGAAGGTTAGGGTCTGATTATATTTTTGGAAGTTGTCCAGATTCTACAAATCTGGTTTAGTCAATGGGTTTTGTGTATTTTTTGGTAGGTAGCAGATTATGGAGTAATTCTAGAGATAGTATAGCTGTATTATACTTTTTGTTATTTCCTTAAATAGCTGTACAGAATGTGTTTTAGTACCCCGAAAATTTCTTTGAATTAATCGAGGAATTGTTTTCTCTTTCTTTTCTCTTCTCAATTAATATTACATAAGCAATGCCAGCGGTAACCTACCCTAGAATCTTGGAATCATCATTCTTTGGCATCTAAATCACAGTGAAATACTTGAAAATAACTTAAACTTACAACTTAGCCTTTAGAGCTCGTCCAGCTGGTGTATACTCTCGTTCTGGCTCTGGTTCCGGTTCTCGTTCCTCTTCACCACCGCTCTGCTCAAACAAGTTAATAATATAAATAAGCAGCAGAAGATTATCTAGATTTAAATAAGATGCAATATACAAATAAGCGCAGAAGATTATCTAGATTTAAATAAGAAACAATATAGCTAGTATGAGCATAATGTTTTTAGAATTATCAGGAAAATACGAAACAAGAACGCTAGTTCCAGGTCAGATGGTTGAGCAAAAGGTAGTCTACGCATAAGGCAGATATAATCAATTCAAATCATATGAGTTGTCTAATTATGCGGAAAGGCACAGCAAGGAAAGAAGCCAAAAATAAGAGAATAAAAATCAACCCATAAAAGAAGGGAGAAAAAGGAGAAAGAGAGTAAATAATCTGGAGACTGGAGCTCAACTGAACTAAGCATGTTTGTGGGTATGAGATAATGGAATATAAGGCAAAGGAAAACGAAGGAATAGCTCCCAACTATGTAAATTTTGAAGATAAGACAAGTGAGATTCCTTGGAAGATTTCACCTTTAAAATACAGAAATTGCCATCATTATTCATTAGCAATTTCCCTGGTTTTACACAACCATATATATAGCTTCAACACAAGTTACACTCAACTTTTAAGTTGTCAAAGGTAGACATTTTCCAACAGAAACAACTGATGTTGTGCGTATGTACATATGCAAGTGGAAAGAAGAATTTGCAAACCTGGAATAACTAATAACCGAAAAAAAAATGAAAAGAACCCCACTTTGTACATTTATCCACTTATAGAAGTGGTTGCCAACGCAACAAGATAAATATCATGTATAGCATAATTATCCTTCAACTCAAAAACAATACAGCAGATGTATTTGCAAAGTTTTCAAAGACAATCATTCAGGTCACATTTTCATCAGCGATATAAATGACTAGATAAGATACATTTATCAACCATAGAAAAAACACATCCTTATGCTCAGAGCAGATAGAAGTACCTCGCTCAATGTCTCATTAGGGTGAGGAGCATATGCTTCCCTGTATGAAACAGCTTTTCTTTGGCGCTTCCCGCGGCCAAGTGCTGCTTCCTCCTCACTTTGGTACTTTTCCCATCTAAGATACCCAGTGAATCATATAAGAATACTTTTATTTTTTTTAATAAGAATTTTTCATACAAGCACTTCAATACTCAAGTCTCTGGCTAATTTCAGTTTTCCCAGGTAGGAAAGGAAGTCATTATTCAATTTATATTTGAAGGAACATCCAAGATGAATTGAAATTTTTGCTTCCATGCCATCAGCAACCACCCTTCATCCTATTTATTTTCATTAAAATTCATTTACGATGTAAATAACAACTGTTTACCACCTAACTAATGCTATGATATCGAGCTTGACCATCTTTAATGCCACTAATACTATTCAATTTTTAAGCAATTCTTTTCTATACAACAATGACGGTCAACCATGATCAATACTGAAATGTTCAACTCGGACGTATTCTTCTAATGGCAGGGCAAGATTAAATTCATTTTGCCAAATGTAAACTTATTCTTCACGTTGAATCCTTGTTCTCAGTTTTATTCTAATTTATTGGATTACCAGCATGCATTATAACCTTAAGTGTCTCCCTGCAACTGAATCTTTAGACAAAGTTCAACTCTCTAATGTGTAAGAAAATCCTAAATTTTAAGTTCTCTGACTTGGTGAATGTTTCGTTTTATCAAAACTATTGTGCTTTGTCTGTAAAACAACTTAGAAAATATAAAAGCTAATACTGCAAGGTCCCACATAACTGATGGCAACAGTTGCACATAAATGCAGAGAAACTATGATAAAAGTGAGCACAAGAAAAAGCCTCTGACCTCACACGTAAAAGTCTGTCCCACTCATTTTCTTCAGTAACAGTTACAGCAGTATCATCCTTCTTTTCAGAATTTTGTGCACTAGTATCATCAGTAGCAACTGCAGGTGATTCAGCTCCCCCTTGTTCCTCGGTTGTTTCTTCATTCCATTCCGTGGCCTGCTTGTGATAAAATAAGGAAACCTTTCAGTTGTAAATGAGTATAATGTAAATTTGTAGGTACTACTTTTAGATCAACTTGCCAGCTAGAATCAATAAAGTAACAACAAGGCCGGTCTTCAATGAACCGAAAAACTAAAAATGAAGATAATTATTGATGAAAGATTACGGTAAAATAAAGAAAAGAAAAGTAAACCCCCCAAGGACCATTAACAATTACCATGACTTTCAAGGCAATAAACTAGACAGTATCAGATCTTCTCACAAAACAAAATTCTTGTTATGCTTGGGAACTTGGAGTAACTTTAAGAAGCCTACAAAGTGCACAGGAGTTTTCCAAATATGGGAGCTTCAAGAAAAAAAAGGTAGGGTGAAATCATCTGGGATCAGAAAATGTAACTCAAGTGTTCTTATAGTCAATGACACTAAACCAACCAAAGTTCTTCAACATGAGCCTGGAGCAATTCAAGCAAGTTGCGGCTAGCTGTTCCAAGGAATGCAAAGAAATTTTGTGGCGACTACAGTGTTCAGTGTGCTGAAAGGTTCCAAAATACATGGCTGACAAGACAGTTAAGATGCTGGTTCGGACGCGAGTTATCATTTTCTTTGCTCATAAAGTTTTTCGTGTAAGATATGTACAAAATGGCCAATGCTTTAGCTAATGGCCACTGCGTTTGCGGTCAGGTAAAAGGATTACTTTTTCGCCAAAAGAATTTGCTAAGAACGTAAGAGGTGGACATAAAAGGTACTAGTGGCATAACCTCATTTTGGAGCAGCTATAGAAAAAGTTATGGTCGGCCTAACTCCAAAAATGAATTAGATGCATCAACGAATAGCTGGAATTGTGATCCTACTAAACCAGATTCTCCAAATAAAACTCAACTAATGGACAAAATTGAGTGTCAAATGGCTCACTCAAAATCCATTGTATATGCACCACCCGCATGTTCCACCATCATCTGCTTTTGTTTTCTCATTGCCCTCTTCAATTTCTAGGCTTATTTGCTATACAAGTTTTCTGGTACCAGAAGTGGAGGAAGATTCAGATCACACAACTCTGTTCACACTTCTATAAACCACAACAGTCATCCAATAATAAAGCACGAATATTTCTCTTTCTTTATTTTCTCTATTCCATTTTCTTTAGACAACCATGTTATGCAGCTCAGAGTTCTAAACTGCAAATACCCAGTTATGGTAGGGAGTTATTGTATTTTCATGTTTGATGTATCCAATATTTGAGGGACATTAAATAACAAATCAAGATATTTGGGGCAAATTGATTTCCTTTATCATTCCTACGTAAAAGGAAAAAACTGAACTTTTGATCAATCATAACTATCTTGAGCTGTAGAGATTCTAATTTCCTTTTTCATTGCACTCATGACTTCTCATAGACTCGGATAACATCCACTATTAATGCTTATTTAAAGTATTGAAAAGAATAAGGGAAAACTATTATTATAACCAGGACTGCCGAACTGACTAAATTTCCATTAGCATTTTATTATCGTGTTATGGTCAAAGCTTTATTCTGTATTAACTAGACCATCATTTTCTCTCTTTAAGTTAAAAATGGATCTTGGTTTCAGATGTCTTGCATGAGCTTCTAGGTCAAGTGTTTCATTTTTGTATGAATTATGAATGTCAATAAGTATTTGCAGTGTTGAATGAAGAGATTTGGACATAATCTTGTAACAGAAAGCAGCTACTGAGGAAAATGATGATTTGGACGCAGCGATGGAAAAATGCATAGACAGTGTAGAGATGGGAGGAACCTAACCATACTCTAACAAGTTCTTTAATTCATCACTCCAAGATTTTTCAAATCGAGATCCAAATGATTGAAACCTTGCGCACTTTGCTCTATTGGCCATGGGAAAAAGCTTGCACATAAAAGTTTCAGTTACCTAAAAGAATATAAGAAAGAAAAAAAATTCATTTCATGCAAATTCGAATCTTTGAGATGAACATCCCCTTTTAGACGGAAATTATTTCCAGATAAGCAACAACTACATGATACTTCCAATATACAGCCATGAGATGCTCATCGATGTAAAGATGTGCTTTTAAGTATAGATATCAATTTTTAACTGTTAAAATACAAAACAGACAAGTAGCTCCTTAACACCTACAAGGTCCATTGTACAAGTCATGAAAAGCACAATCTTTACTTCTAGCTTAAGCTTTAAAAGTAACTGTAAATGAAGATTGCTTCTAGTGGAGATTTTCATGCAATGATCAACAGTTATAAATGAAACAAATGCATCACATCACAGATTCTGCAATGATCCATGCACAAACAACAGTAAAATACATTTATGATTTCATGCAACAGTTGATTAACAATTCTAAATGAAATAACCCATTTTTTCTCTCTTTTAGAAAATAAGAAATTTGTATTATGAATGAAATATAAAAGGAGATACAACTGTTTACCAGGTCTCCACAAAGAAAACATAGGGTGATTACTATAATGTGACTAAACGTATAAGACAAGCATAATACCTCACCTTTACTGAGCCAAGCATATCATTATCCAAATCCCCTTCTGCGACATCATTTGAACTAGACTGAAGGTTTGAACGGTCAAGCAATCTTGCAATTGCATTTTCATCCCACACAATCTTGGTGCTGCCTTCTGTACATTTGTCCTTGTAAACATCCCCCAGACCACCACCCCTCTTCCTGTTCTTATGTTCCAGATCTCTTACTGCTTCTTCTATGCTGGTATTATTTTCACCCGTATCTTTACCATTCATACCAGGAGAATCCTTAAACAGTTCTTCAGTTCCCCATCTTAGAATATCTTCCACTTCCTTTTGAGATCCAGATTTATTCACAAAAAGTTGATCAAGCATCAGTTTCTTTTTTGCAAGCTGTAAGATGCGTTCCTCAACACTTGCACGAACAACAAGCCTGTATACTAAAAGTCTCTTTGATTGTCCAATTCGATGTGCCCGATTCATGGCTTGAATATCAGCATGCGGATTAAAATCAGAATCATAAATAATGACAGTGTCGGCTGTTGCCAAATTGATCCCAAGGCCACAAGACCGTGTTGATAACAAGAAAACAAACCGACTTTTGTCTTGGTTAAAACGTGTTATTGCTGCCTGCCGATCGGCCACTGCAACAGAGCCATCCACTCTTTCATACGTTTTAGGTCCAAATTCAATAGTCAAATAGTCCTCAAGAATATCAAGAAGCTTGGTCATCTGTGAAAAAATAAGAACTCTATGACCTTCCTTATGTAACACCTTAAGCATAGAATGCAACAGAGTCAGCTTGGCTGAAGCTTTTATCCGCATCTCATGAAGAAATTCCAGTGAACCAGATTCGGGCTCAGTACCAGGAATGAGATAAGGATGATTGCAAACCTTTCTTAACTGCATCACAATGTTAAGCATTGATAGCTGCGCCACCCCTTTTCCAATATTTCGCAATATCTGATAGTTCTTAGTCAGCATTGCCCGGTAGTATTCAGCTTGGATGGATGACAACTCAACAGGAACCATTCGTTCAGTCTTAGGGGGAATATTTTGCATGGCATCTTTTTTAAGCCTTCGAAGCATGTGTGGGGCAACAAGTTTCTTCAACTCCTCCACTTTCTGTGTAGTCGTGAGATCATTGAACTTCTCCTCAAACAAAGATAATGAAGGAAATGAAGAAGGCTGCAAGAAATTCAGCAAGTTATACATCTCCCCAATGTTATTCTGAAGAGGGGTTCCAGTCAGCAGAACACGGTGTTGAAATGAGAATGTATTCAGCAAGCTGAACAGCTTACTTCCTGAATTCTTCAGTCGATGGCCCTCATCAACCACAAGAACTTCCCAAGGAACTCCACGCAAATGAGAAGAATCAGCAAGAATCATTTCATAAGTAGTTAATAGAACATTGAATTTATAGGAAGATGTTTTCTTATCTGGCTTATTTAGATCAGTAGCATGCCATTCATATTGCCGAATTGTGGCTCTCGCTTTTGTGCATCCATGATACTCTACGACATTTAAGTTGGGAGCCCACAATGAAAACTCAGCAAGCCAGTTAGGCATTGTAGAAAGTGGAACCAGGACTAGACAAGGTAGTTTAGCTTTGAACTCAAAATTTAATGAAGAAATAAAAGCACAAGCAGACACTGTTTTACCAAGACCCATCTCATCAGCAAGGATCACATTTTTGGATTTATGCCAACATTTACGCAACCAATTCAGAGCTTCAAGCTGATGAGGAAACAATGAACCTCCTTTCAGTTCCTCAGGTTGCTCTGTGAGAGAAGCAATCTCACTTTGTTGACAATCACCCTTACCCCTTGATAAATCATCCTTAGAAGCATCTTTTTCTACTGTTTGACGTTCAAACTGATTAAACAAATCAATCAGATGTGAAGAGTTCTTAAGAGGATGTTCATTTAATCTTTCCCATGTGCATTCATCATAAGGAAGACCAGTCCATTTTACAAAAGCTTCATTTGTCCCATCTTTGGAAGTGCGAAGGGCAATTATCCGCTGAGGCTGCTTCCACCTTTCCTCACAGATATTTATTACAGCTGTTCCATATTTTGCCTTATAATTATCAAGTTTCCTCTTAGCCAGAATTTTAAGTTGGGATTCAGGAATCCAACTATTATGAATATGAGACCTCCCCACCCACTTAACTAAAAACTCATAAGATATTGTCTCTCCTTTAACCTGAGTAGATTTAACCATTGCAGGCTCCTGAACTTTCTTTTCAACACTGCTGTCTACATCTCTGTCTGTGGATTCATGAGAGATAGGTATTTCACAAACTGTAGGACCATCATCATTTCTTAAACTGATATCAGCATTCTCAACCACCATCTTTTCGTTTCTTTCTTCCTCATCCTTTGCTCTTGCTGCGGATTCATCTTGAACTTTACCATTTATGGTTGTAGAACCCAAACCTTTGTTGTCTTCACCCAATAAATCCATTGCATTTCCATCTCTACATTCTTTAGTCGCAGATCTCCTGTATACTTGTATTTTGTCAACTCCAATCTCATTCTTCATGCTTTCCTCATCAGAACTTCTGATGACATTAGGAAAATGCTCAGAAATATTTTCAGCTACTTCAACATCTATATCATTATTGCAGGTAGAATTTTCCTCCAAACTTTTGTCTAGATTTTCTGACATTAGTAAATCGTCAGAACGCCGATCATCTGCAACCATTGCAGATGTGGGGCGTGAAGAGCTTGTATCACCACCTTGAACTCGACAACCCAGAACCCGATCAACCTATGATGTAAATATGCACAAAAAAAAATCTATTACGAGATAGTTCTAGTTATGGACAGGAAAGAATAAGCCTTAACCGTTGGTAAATGAAACAAAAAGTTAAAAATAAAAAATAAAAAAGATAGCTAATCATTCATTATAAATGTGTAGAAGAAATAGAAATCAGAAAGCACATTCAATATATATTTGGTTAGCCAATGAGAAAGAACGGAAAATAAACAGTTTCTAACATCTTCACCATTATATAATATCTATGTAAATAGAATTATTAACAATTTATTATTTCACTACAGGAATTGCAAACATCCACTCATCAAAACAGAGTATTGATGTCATCACAACCACCTCAAGAAAACAGTGTTATCAACATCCAAAAGATTGGCAAAAGCAGTTTCAGTTACCTGCTGAAGTTCAAATGGAACATTTTCTTCACATAATGGTGTTTCATCTGCCTGAACTCCAGCTTTACCCGACTCATCTAACAGATGTGTCGCTTCCTCAGGAAGCTAATAATTGAAAAAAAGATAATCATTACTAGTAAAATCATTATGCAAAACAATGAAACAGATATTTCAATAGCAGTCAAAACGACTATAAGGATAAACTGAAGAGCAACAAGAACAGTACTGCGAACATGAAGATTATGATGATCACAATATATAAAATTCAGGTGCACAGAGTGAGCGAGAATGACCGAGCATTATATGTTTTCCCAATAGGCCGAGATCAAATGTGTAACATAAGGGACTGTTTCAGATTCTAACCACCTTCCCCATCTTCCATCAAGAAAAGAGAGGAATGAAAAAAAGAACAGCCCATCTGAATATTATGCAGAAAATTGAAACAAATAAAGCCAACTAAAAAGCCATCAACCATAAACAACAGATTGGGAGTTACTATTATCATTGGGAAAGTATAGATTCATAAAGGTTTTAAAGGACACCTATCACATTGATATGTAAGCATAATAGAAATGGGAGATAAGGTACGGAACAAGTAAAATAAGTAATGCATAGAACACAAAACAGTTCATAATATTCCTATTAGGACTGTTAGCATCACATTACCAGAGATGGCAAGATTTTTTAATTGAAGAGGATTGAAAAAATCATATAAATTAAGAACCTTTTTAAATGACCAGGGGTAAGAAAATAATTAAGGGTAATCTTACAGAGATCCCAGTATTTCCTTTAAATTTCAAAAAATTTAATAAATTTTCACCAAATATCAATAAGGGGTCTTTAAGTTTCAATAAAACAGTATTAACGGCCTTCACCATTTTACCCTCTTTTGAATTTTGAAAGTACTTGTGAAATTGGTAATTAGTGGGTAAATGGGTCAATGGAGGCCCTTTAATTATGTTATGAAAACGTGAGGCCTCTTAATCATATTCTATAAAAGCTTGTGTGGTTTTGTGAAAGTTAAGAAAACACCGGACCTCTGCATGAAATGATTATTTGTTCTATGCCTCTATAATGAGAAATCGGCAACATTTTCATCTAGGCACTAACTAATATGAACTCCCAAATCTATACCACATGAAAGCTCATAAATCGGGAAGGTTATAGAAAAGCTGCAGATAACTAGAATTCACAGATAACTAGAATTCAGAAATAAGGGAAAAAACAAAACAATGTAATATCAGAAGGTACCACAAAAACACAACTTTTGTTCTCCAAACTCTTTCAGGCTTTGAAGGGAAATTGGTCCACATAACCAGATTGAAAAAATCATAAAAATTCAGAAGTTAGAAAAGATACCTCGTCTTTTATCTGGTTATCTAAGCCCTTGATTCCAACGTCCTCCTCGGACAAAAAAGATGCGGAAAGCCCATCATTAACTGTTTTTCGTTTCTCCTGCAGCTTGCAAATTCCAGGACGCATAGTATTCAGTTTGGACCTACGCTTTTTAGAAGCACTAGCTGACCGTTTTTCCTTATCAGTCTTAGGTTTCTTTTGGATGTCCAAGTCATTGACCTCAGGTTTTCTTTTTCTAGCTTTCTCAGAGGCACCAATTGCAAGAACAAATTTAATTCCTGTAGATCCATTGGTAGAAGACAAGTCAGGCTTCTCTTTGGGAGCTTCATCAGTTCGCTCTGAATGAGATACAAGTTCCTTGGCAGGAGGGATCTTTCTGTCTGCAGGTGAGTCTGTTGGAGAATCACGAGTTTTCTTCTCATCATCGTCATTCACACATGATGAACTCCCCTCCAAAGGAACACCAGGGGATGTACTACCAGGCTTGGTGCTAGAAGATACATCTACTGGGGACGAATCTAATCTCTTCTCTAGGGATTTGAGTCCAAGAGTGAAAACAGATTTCCCTTTGCTGGACCTTTTCTTTGAAAGAAAGGAGCTTCCAAAGATCTGGGATACTTTATTAGTACCTAATGGCTTACTCCCACTCTGAGATTTTATGGTGATTATTTTTGATCTTGCTCGCTTTGAGATAGAATCCAGATTGCTGATAGGCTTACGCTGGTCACTTTTCTGAGTGCACTTTGGGCATTGCCATTTTCCATTTGGAATGCGCTTCAGGTAGTATATAACAACAAAAAGAAATTAAAAAAGAGAATAAAGAGCATTTGTGGTTGATAGCCAGAAGAAAAAAGAGAATTGTAGTTAAGACTGCTGGCATAGGATAAATAACTAAGCATACCTTAAGAGGTGGGTCGAGGCACTGAAGGTGATAGGTTCTGGGACAGCTATCGCAACATAATAAGTTACCACCAAGATCACAAATCACACATTCATAGTAATACTGGAAGACAGAAAATTTACATAGAGCAAATGTCAGAATCAGTTAGTCAGCATTTATAGTCAAGACCACAGTGAACTCATAAATGGAAAAATATGCATGCACATATGAAGATACCCTCAAATATATCTGACTCAAGTGCTAGATCATTACTCAGTTCCGTATAATAATTACTAATAGCTTGCTAAAAAGACAGGTATTAACAATAGAAGCAATTCATTTAAAACATTAACACATTGCTGGCAAAACTCAATTCACAGTATCATGGAAATATACCCAAAGAAAAAAAAAAGGATGTAATGGCAACACCCTAAACTTACTATTTTCATTCCCACTTTTCTAGTGTCATACACATCCTTTTCCAATCATTACTTGGTTTTCAGAACATACTTCAAAACTAGAAGCTTCAAAAAATAAAAAGCATTTGAGTTTCAGAATTGGCAATTCAAATTCTTGCAATTCTTTTCAATGTTATTGATCAAAAGATTGAACAAGTATTAAACTAGAGTTGAGATACATAGTTTTCTAATGCTAAATTAAATCTTCCACCAATGCTAGGAGTAAATTCAGATAGAAAGAAGATAGCGAAGCAGCACCTAGTTCAAGTTAGTATGGACAATTGAATACACAAAATAAATTATAAACATAATTCATTGCTGGCATTGCAATTTACTGGAGATCAAAGAGCTCTTAACCCATTTTATCCCCTAATATTGAGTCAATACTAAGAACTTGATGTTAAGCATAGCTTAACAACATATTTTCAAATTTTTTAGCATATCATATTATAAGAACTAAAAGCCTATGTGCTTATGATCAATAAACCAACCCTAAGTTTCTCTGTTTCCTGTCATTAACTAAGCTCAGCATGGTTCTCCCATCTCTGTCTACAGAAACCGATATTACCAATTATAACACTTGCCATACATTAAACTACAACCTTGAGCGCAAGATGAGAATATTTGTTAGAAGGAAATATGAACACCCACACTCATGCATTAGGATGCAGAGATAATATAAGAAAGATAACATTAAAACTAAGTTCGAGATTATATAGTATAAGATCTTCTACCAAATTGCTTCCTCTAACTTGTTTCTTTGACTTATTTAAAAAATGGAAGTGTCCTTATTTTCTTTGATAATGTGCTGTTGAAATTCTTTAAATGATAAAAGAATTCACATTATAATGAGGAATAAGATAAAAGATAAAAATGCAAAAGAGAACAGAAGATAACTCACCCCATCATTTCCTTTCTTCTTGGCTGACGACCGATCAGCACTTATTTCATTCTTCAGCTTGCGTTTATCTGATGATGTATTCCTCAGAGATTCTGAGCCTACCAAGTTCTCTTCTTTACCATTTGATGCATCAGGTCCACATGGCAGCTTTCTTCTTTTTCGCTTCAAAACCCAGTTTCTATTAATCATTTTACTAGTCGATGAACTGTTATCTTTCATCTTTAAGTGCAGGGTCTTACACTGTCACTAACAAGTGACAGTAAGCCCATGCCGTGCGTTAATGGAGAAGCTGAGGTATCACAGCTTCATAGCAAATCTCAACAGCGGCAATGTCTAAACAAGCTATTCCTACATTTCAACATTACAAAAAGGCATTAGATAGAGAAAAAATAGAAAGAGTAGAAAACAAGAAACAGGAATTCATCATTCTGGTGAGCACAGGCTCACCACACCTATCACAATTTTAACCATTGATGGCAAAAGAAAAACTCATCGGCGATTAACACTGAAAGTATATAATATCATATTAGATCTCTATGCCAACTAATATTGTCAACCAAAGAGAGTGCAAAAGATATGACAAAGTCATAGCAGACATCCTGTGTATGAGACTAATCAGCAAACCAAAATTGATAACCAAACAGAATAGATAAGATATGCCAAACTCACAGCAGACATTCAAAATAGAGCAATCAGCAGATTTGACGACATCAGAATTAAATAGCCAATTAATAATCATCTCTATTGATTTCGTGTTCAGGATATAATAACTGCAAATTTTAAATTCGAAAGAGATAAACAAATAAACCAAAGCAAAATCCATCATATTAATCAACTTTGATGACATGTCCTGGTAGTCAAGACAATGGCATAAACTTCAGTGAATTGTCACATTTGCCTCAAAATTGAAAACAACACAAATTTCTATTATTGTGAACTTAGTCCACAACTGCAACACCAAATTCACACTTCTTACCAAACTACCACTCTGTAGTTAACTAGACAGAATAGACATTCTTCTTCATGCTCAAGGTATAATAACTACAAATTTCAAATTTGAAAGAGATAAATGAATAAACCAAAACAAAACAATCTAATTAATCCATTTTGATGGCACATCCTGGTAGTCAAGACCATGGTATAAACTTCATGAATTGTCACATTTGCCTCGAAATTGAAAATGACACAAATTTATATTATTATCGAGATAGTCCACAATTGCAACACCCAATTCACATTTCGTACTAAACTACAACTCTGTAGTTATCTATGACCGAAGAATGTGCAAATCAGTATCACAGTATATTACAGCTATAGAAATTAAACCCATTTGAGCTCTTCTAAACCAACACACAAGAGTAGTAACTTAAATCAATATAACATTAGCCTAGCAGACAGTTCATTAAGTACATTCTTATTATACACATCCCAATTCAACATAATCAGGAGAACACAAATTCAAAATTATGCAGAGACTGAGAACCATGACTAGACTAACACATAACATGTTGATGAATCCAGTTCATTACATAAACCAAACAATTGATTACCAAATCCCCAACAATACACCACAGAACCTCTCAAAATTGAACAATCAAGCACCAAACACTTAGGAAAGTATACACATTGGAACTCAAACTAAACCCAGAACTGTATTAGACTATTAACTTCAACATGCAAACCCCAGCTACCAAATTATACCCAAAAGAAAAAACCAAGCTTAGAGTAATCAGAGCCAAAGCCACAACAATCACAAGAATCAAACTCAATACACGATTACAGAAACAACAAAGAAGAAAAAAATCAGCTCAAAATTGAACATACCCAGATAAGAACCCACCAACAAAAGAGCATTAAACAAAGAAATAAGAAGTGCCCAGATGAATTAAGGAGCTCACCAATCTTCCCTTTCGCTTGTGGATTAAAACAATCAATGGAAACAAATAAACAGAATCCAAGATTGAGAGATTAACAAAGAGAGTGAAGAGAGGGAGAATGGGGATTAGGGCATAGAAGCTAAAGAAAGGAGAAATGAGAGATACGAGAAGGAGAGAGAGAGAGAGAGAGAAAAGGAAAATACCCAAAACGAATAAATATTAATTTTTGAAAAAAAAAAACAAAAAAGAGAGATAGAAGTTGAAATTGACAACATGAGATATATAAACATAGAGAGAGAAAGTGATATTGTAGAGAGAGAGCACAAGATACGGATTCGCCGGGGTCATAGGAGGCTTCTGACATGGCAGTTTCATCTACCTAACCACTGATATCTCGCCACGTGGATCTCCCCACCCTCCAAAATTGGCCCTTTTTTTTCTCTCCTCTCTTGCTTTTGTTGTTGTTGTTCTGCTAATGCACTTGAAGAAGAAACTCGCTTTTCTTGTTTTGCTTTCTTTGTTTTCTTTGCTTTCATTGCTTTCCCATCATAATTTCCCGCTATCATTTTGCTCTCTGGTTTTTTTTTGTTTTTGGACATAATGCCGCTCTCTTTCTCCCTCTCTCTCTGACTCACTTTTTTATTTTAAGTTCAGCCTTTGTTTTTGTCTTTTTGTTTTTTTTTTTTGGTTGGTTTTTATTTATTTATTTAGTTTACTTTTTGTGTTGGGTTTAGGTTTGAAGTCATAACTGGCAGCTGCCAAAACTAGTTAAACTATACATGAAGAAAATGACTGCATCTTGGCTGTGAGATTTGATGAATCAAGAATTGGACTTCATTTAGCACAATTAAAGCATAAGTTCAGTAGTTTGTGAGATTTGATGAATCAAGAATTGGACTTCATTTAGCACAATTAAAGCATAAGTTCAGTAGTTTGATTTCTTTAATGGTTGAAATGGGAGCATTAGATTTTGGTTTCTGTAGTTAGTATTAAAAATTCACTACAAATATATTCATGATCATCACATATATTTGATGATATACTTATATGTAAAATAATTTAATGGACGATGTTTATTTTATTATAATGAGCAACGCTACTACGTGCATTAATAACGAAAGGATTTAAATTTGAATTTGATTGATGACGAAAAATTTAAATTTAAACTTGAATTTAAAAAAATTTAAAAAGTTAAGAAAAAATAAATTTTAAAAAAATATAAAAAATTTGAACTTTTTTTAATATGAGTTGTATTTTATTTTTTTGGGTCTGTTTTTTTTATTTGGATTAACCCAACTCAAAACCCACCCAAATTAATAGCTTCAATTCGATCTACTGCCCTTTGAATCTCTATTTGATAGCTTGGCAGATTTTGCATCCTAGAATGACTTCAACAATTTCTTAAAAGCAGAAGTCCTGAGTTTGTCAATGGATGTAATGCTCGGAAGATTGAATGACCTCTTTTCTCAATGTTGAACAAGATGGTTTGTCCACCTGTTAGTTATTTGAGTGTTGAAATTCAAACTTGTTAGTAGTTGAGAATAAATAAAGACAAAATTTAAGTGTGCAATTCTTATTTTCCTAAGTAGCATTGCTTTAATCTAATTTTGTTCCACACAGTAAATAAAAAAATGCCATTGAAAAGCAAATTCCACATTCTTGTCGTGTATTCATCCAGAACTATAAGATATTTTCTTGCATTTTCTGTAATTTGACAATCTTATAGTAGTGACCACCTTTCAATTCTCTAAAATCCCCCACAACATGACCCAATCAAGGAATTAAGTTTTGCACATGCATCTTGGTTAATAGGAAAAAAAAATTTGTTGATCGAAAAAATAGTTTTTTAGGTCAACGAACTTTGAATTTGTTTGTTAGCGAGAATCAGTACTTGGGGTCTCATCTTGGTTGGGCTTGTTTGCGAAAGCCTGGGTCTTCTTTTCTCCATCGACTATAACATAATCTGCAAAACTCAAGCGAAGCTATCATGATGGTCTCGCCAAGGTGGGTTCCGGTGAAAACTCTTCGATGCTTAAGTCAGAAAGGGTCTTTTTGGTAGGAGACTAGTGAAAAGGTTAAGCAAAAAGACCATTTTTCTCTCTATTTCGTTCTTCTATTTTTTTTTTTTTGGTGCATCATCCTTTACTTCTCTCTCTCTCTCTTTTATAGTATTGATCTTCAAAGGACTTTCTAGATATATTCCAAGCATATTTTCTTACATGCTTCTGCTTCTGCTATGCTTCTATCACACACCAAATATCCTTCTATTAATCTTTTTCTGGCATGCTTTTGCTATACGCTAGGTATCTTTCTAACATATGTTAACCATATTCTTGGCATATTTCTTATGCATATCTTTGCCAATAGAACTGGTTAAGTGTGAGACTAAGTTTAATCTACTCGGGTCGATTTTCTGGTAGTCTCTTCATGTTCGACTTCGCCGTGGTCCAAGGTCTCCTTAAAGAGCTGGTCTCTAGTGACTTTACTTATTGTACTTGGTCGTCTTATTCGGCAGATAGTTTACTTGGTGTCTGTTATGACCCGGTTTCTTTGTTGATCATGCAGGCGCTGAGATAAAGTGATCTAATTAGTGTGTAAATTGTGATTTTGGTATTATCTTGACCTGTCCTACCAAGCAAGTACTTCAGATTATCGATCAGGTCATTTCAATCCGAGCAAGTTCTTCACTGTCTAGCCTGGCCTGATGGCTATTACCATGGGCTTGTCTTCAAAATGGGTTATCCTGCAAAGAGTGGTAGGCTCTGAAAATGGATATTCCCATAAGAAAACATCTGACTGGGCTATTAAGGGCTAACTTCTTTTGGGCCTGAAGGCCTTAGGCCTAAAGGTGATTTTCTGTGGCGAGGAACAATGGTCTGCTAGTTTCTAGTTTTGATTCATTCAAAGTTGAAAACTCTATTCTGTCTTGGACGGTTCGGGTCTTCCTTTTGATCTTTGTTTGCTTTCTTCACTTTCTTTTTCTGTCAGTTTCTCCTCTATCCGAGTTGGTCCGAAATTAGTTTCTAGGCGATGTTATGCTCAAGTAATTGGTTGTCTTCTGAATTTAAGGATGTCAGAGTTGGTCAACTCAATGTGATGATGCTATGGCTGCTCAATGGGTTACTACCACGTAATGGCAGCTTCTTCAAAACTTTCTTCAAGTAATAATGATGAATCTTCTCAAGCATCATCCTTGATTTGTGTGAAAAGCTTCTCAAACAAGAAACTTGTCGTTAGCCACTGATCTGCTTTTGATCGTATGACTGAGAATAGCTGAGACCCAAGAGTCGAGTCTTTTCTACTTTTTTAATGGCATTTAGTTGATCGAAATGATCTGGGCCATCGATTTACTAGGTCTGATGGCTTGGGCCACTATTCTTCGAAGAGACGTGCATTTAATGCACCTAAAAACCCGAGGTGTCACACTTTCTTATCCCAATAAGTGTCTCTTCGGTCTTATTTTGATCCTGTCCATTCATTTAATCTGCACGAACATGATTGCTCCACTATTATCTATAAATAGTTACACTTTTCTCTATTTGCCTCCTTGCATTTTTCTTTATTGTTGCCATACTGTCTCTCTGGTGCGAAGGCTTCTTCTCCGTCGGGTGGTTCGTAGCTACTGCTTGTGATTTTTTTTTTAATTTTTATGCATCCATCTAGTGGGTTCTTCTTCTTTTTGCTTCCTTTTCTCTGTAGTTTCCTTTTTTTTAGTATTTTTGTATCCATAGTATGGGCTTCTATTACTTGATCTTGCTTCTGTATCTTTTTTTGACATTTATTTCTTGCTTTTTCTTATTTGCTATTTTCTAGGATATGGTTGATTGTTTCCGTCTTTACCCTGTAGTGTCTATAACTTTTAGAAAATATTTGTGTTTTGATGGTGTCTAGAGACAACTTAAGTTTTATACTGATAAGAGTAAATTTGTTATATATTTTTTCATGTTTTTATTTTGATATTTTATTATTTTATGAGAATAAATGGCTATTTATGTGCTTTATTGTTATTTATAGGGACTTGAATGAAATTTAAAGAAAGGATGCAAAAGGAGCAAAAACATGGACTAAAATGCAAAGTTTTCAAAATATAAGTCCATCGCTCCAACGCCACAAGGATTTTCACCCCAGCTCTGGAACAGTGATCGAAATAAGAAAATCAGAAAAGATGACTTGTTGAAGTCGTAACTGGCGCCCTAACGCCAGACCTTCATCATGCTAGTGACAGGCTAACGCCTCAGCACTATATCTTTATCGCGCCAGCGATGGGTCAGCGCTCCAACGCCATCATTCCACCGCTTCAACTATGAGACCTTTTACACGTAGCGCCCTAACGACAGCATCCAGCGGTAGTGCGAGTCCTAGTCCGACAAGAATTGAGATTTTCAAGCTCATATCAATCTCTATAAAAAGCCCCTCGAACTCAAACATTAAAAATAACACAAGACACATTCAAGAATACCAAGAATACAGAGCATGAGTCTTGGAGAGTAATAAAAGTTTAATTGAAGTAACTTTAAAGAGAGATTCAAGGCGTTCTTCGGCATCAAGAATATCTTAGGCAGTGCAATTAAGAGCAATTCGACGTCCATATCGGTTTGCTATTGATTGTATCATGATTTATTATTATTTTTACTACTATTCTCTTATAGCCATGAACTAAATTTATTTTTTAGGGTTAATACTTGAACTCAATATGTGTACTTAATTGCCATATCTTTTGAATATTTAATAAATTTAGTTCTTTGATACTCACATTACTTGATCTTAATGCTTTAATATATCTGGACAATATATGATGAATGAGTTGGTAATATTGTTGATAAACTCGGAAGATAAATCATAATATTTAGACCTAGGTAATTTGATGCATGATTGTAGATTAACATTCAATGTTGCATATGCAAGTTTCAATTTAGGATAGGAATATACCTAATTGGCATGTATGATCAATAAGACTTAATCTTAATGAATCTTAATTTATTACAAGTACCATAGGAATATAGGTATTTGGTAAATTAAGGTATGCTTGCATGACCTTGGAAGAGGCTTGTGAATACATTAGTGTCTTGATCAATAATAAAGACTAAGGGAGTTAAATATTAAAGATTAATCATTAGAAAACATATTGAGGGATAGTATTAATCCTAGGTTTTCTCTACATTACTATCACTTGATTTTCTTTATACTGTGTCATTGATTTTATATTTTCTGCATTCATTCTTAGATTTTTTTATTTTTGTGAATAATTATTAGAAAGATATAATTTTAGTATTTGGTTAAAAAGAAGAAATTATCCCTATGGGTTTGACATCTAACTTATTTAGTCCCTTTATTACTTGCATACGATAGTGTATACTTGCACTTAATTTTAAGATATAGAAATAATATATCATATACCCATAAATATGGCTAAGAATAAGGAGGAAGTAACCCTAGAGGTCCCATCGGTCAGGAGGAATAGTGGGGCCAGAAGTAGTTGAGAGGGTAAATTATCCTGCAAAGACTTAAGCGTTATAAAAAATAATGCCTTGCTTGGCAGAGGCGTAATTGAGCAGTCGTTAACAATAGAGCGGACATGGTATAATGGCTGACCTAGCGTAATAATGCTGAATGGGTAGTTTACGGCCACTTAAAAAATAATGGTCGGCTCGAAGTAATAATGTTGAATGAGCAGCTTGTAGCAGTTTAGAAATCATTGAAAAATGATGGCCAGGTCGGAGTAATAATACTAATCGAGCAGCTTGTAGTAGTTCAAAAATCGTTGAAAAATGATGGCCGGCTCGGAGTAATAATGCTTAGCGAGAGCTTGCAGTAGTTTAGAAATCATTGAAAAATGATGGCTGACTCAGAGTAATAATAATGCTGAATGAGCAGCATGCACCAATTTAAAAATTATTGAAAAACGATGGCCAACTCGGAGTAATAATGTTGAGCCAGCAGCTTACAGCAGTTTGAAATCATTGAAAAATGATGGCTGGCTCAGAGTAATAATGCTAAATGAGCAATATGCAGCAGTTCAAAATTTGTTAAAAAAATGATAGCTAGTTCAGAGTAATAATATTAAACGAGCAACATATAATTATTTTGAAAGATCGGCGTGGCGTAATAATATAGAGAGAGCAGCTTTTTATGGGTGCTATAGAAATGCCATAATGATACGGTGGAAAGGCCACGGTCAAACTCTCTTTAATAGGCGCTGCGAAAAGGCCATGGTGATGCTGTGGAAATGTCACAATCCTCACCCCACCAAACCGTCTTAATTATCCTTATAAACATTGAACCAGTAATGGTGATATACCTCATAGATGTCAAACCATATATGGTGAAATTCCCAGTGGTCGTCAAACCAATCAAGGTGAAATGCCCGGTGGGTATCAAACCAGTGATGGTGAAATGTCTCAATCACGGTGAAATGCCCTGCGAGCATCGAACTAATCAAGGTGAAATAGCTCATGAGCGTCAAACCAATCACGGTGAAATGACCCATAGGCGACAAACCAATCACGGTGAAATGCCTCATGGGTGTCGAACCAGTAATGGTGAAATACCCCATGGATGGTGAACCAGTCATGGTGAATGCCACAATTGTTTCTATAAAGATACATGCAGTAACATAAGCGACTTTTTATTAAAAATGATGTTTGTACATGGTCAATAATTGTTGTATAATGAGAAAAATAAAGAATTAAGAGTAGTATTTCTTCAGTAGTTTGGCATTCCATGGCTTTCTCATAACTCGTCTATCTGATCCTTCGAGCTCATAGGCTTCTTTAACACGTTTGAGGAATTTATATTATCCTTCCCAAGTTAGGCTAAGGACTCCGTCCCTTTTGTGGAGGACGGTATTCATCCTTTAGCCTTCGATATTTCTAAAAAAGGGATGAGGGTCCTTCCATTCCCCCGTATCTATTATCTTCTCTAGGCCTAACATGCCTTCTAGGTGGTTCGGCAAGGGATCTCTTGGCCTTTTACTATTCTTCTATTGACATATACTTCAGTGTCTTATTAGACATTGTTGTATAATTCACAAACTTCTTTTTACTAGGTAATACCAAAATCAGTTTAACCTTAGGCCCGACTTAAGGGCGTTCAGGATGACAGGTTGGTCAAAAGCTCCTAAGGCTATTAGCTCATTGTGAAATCTCTGGATGAAATTCCTGAGGCTCTCACCTCAACTCTGCCTAATCTGCTTTAGTTGCCCTGGGTCTTTAACTCCCTCACATAATCCTCGGAAGTGTTGTGCGAACTTCGTAGTCAGCTTTTGGTAGGGGGTGACACTGTGCTGCTTCAAGCCTCTATACCATAGTAGAGCAGGTTCATCCAAGTTCATGTAGAAGAGTGCACATTTGGTCCTGCCTTAGCCCCGCAATTAATAGCAGGTCAGTAATCTGATCGACATAGTGGTTGGGGTCAGTGACTCTAATGTAAGTGGATAGGTTTAGAAGTCAAAACCTGTTCGGGAGCTCTACATCTCTCAGCTCATCCTTCAGTGATGATCTTCTTTTCTTCTCTGTCTTCTTCGTAGGAGGTTGATCTTTCTTATCCTTCTCTGCCAAGAGGCTCTACAGCTTTTTCTCAAAATCGTGGAACTTGTCTTTCAGACCTGGCTCACCCTGTTGGTGTTACTATTGTTCAGTAGATGGCTCTTTCTTCACTGCCTGCTTGAAATCTCCAATCTGTGTCACCTCTTTCTCATGGGGTGTCTGACTTGGCATAGTTACTTCAGCTAAATCTTGCAAGGTCTATGCCCTATTCCTTCAATCTGTCTACTCTTGGCTTAGTTTCTTCATTGATCACACGGGGGCTGAGATGAAACAATTTGATCAGTGTGCAAAGGGTGATTTTGGGCGTATCCTGGCCTGTCCTACAGAGCAGGTGCTTCAGATTACCGAACAGGTCTTTTGAATCTGAGCAGGTTCTCCGCTGTCTAGCTTTGCCAGGGTCTATCTCGATGGCTATTACCATGGGTTTGTCTACGAAGTGGGCTATTCTACAAAGAGTGATGGGCTCTAAAGAGGGCTGTCCCACAGGAAAACATCTAGTTGGGGCCTTAAGAGCTGATTTCTTTTGAGTCTGGGATTAATGGTGATTTTCTGTTAGGAACAATTTTGAAAAACAATTATAAATTCGGGTTTCGACACCCAGCCCATACTTAAAAAAATAAATGCAAAATTCAAGCCTATATCCAAATTTTGCCATCTTGAACTATGTGGCATTATTTGGTTGATTCACAATTTCAATTGTATTCAGAATGCACTACAAAATTACAATCTTGTATACAGTTGCTGACTATATTATGGTTGACGTTGCTCACTAAATCATTTTTTATATATCATTTTTTTTGTTATGATGAGTGACATTATCACATGTCACTGTCATTTCTTCTATTAGAGATAACAATTCGAATTGGTGGATTGATTTTGAGTTAAGTTGATTATTGACTTATTTAATTAACGAATCACTTAATACGACTTATTAATTAAACGACTCAAAATCCTTCAATATTTAAACATAACCCTCTTATTAAATGAGTCATATTCGAGTTAGTGGGTCAATAACCCACCAATCTAAAATAATCTGCCAACCCATTTATTAAATTTTAAGTAAATTAAGGTTTAAAATATCATTCTTTAATTTCTCTTAGTTTTTTTAATACAATATTTCAATTTTATCCATAATATTAAACAAGTTGACGAGTCATAAATAAATTGACAGATCATAAATGGATGGCGGGTCATGTTGACTCGCCAACTCGAATATGACTCGTTTAATAACATGTTAATAAATAAGTTAGTAGGCTAAGAACTCTTAACTAAAACACAACCCAATTATTATCAAGTCAATTTTTTTTATCATAACTTGTATTTTTTGTGTCAAGTTCATAGATTTGGTGAAAAATTATTAACTGTAGCTGTCGAATTAATCCATAATTTTAGTACTATTTAGGATGCATTACAAAAGATATTGTCATCATATATATATTGATTGTTGGAATTTAGTGATTCTAAATTATGTTTGGATATGATTGTGCGTTGAAAATCAATGAGAAATGAAAAAAAGGTCAATGACACATTAGATGGACGAATTAGGGTTGAAAACAGAGGCCAAAAATAAAGACTAGAGCAAAAGATGTGAAAAACACAAGGGGATAAAACATCCCTTGGCGCCTAGGTGCCAAGATGTGGTACCCAGACACCAAATATGATAGCACAAGTGGCACCTAGGTGCCATTTGGCAAGGTCTAGACACCACTTCGAAGACCTTTTTCATTTTTGACGTGAATTGCTTCCCCAAGTCAGTTTTAGACTCCCACAACATGTAGACTATTATTCTAATTAATTTTAAAGTTTCTTAAGTTATTGTAAATACTATATATATACCCTTGTGACTCTTTAAAAGTAATCAAGTATTAAAAGAGACTCCAAAAAAGAATATAGAACTAGTTAAACATTAAATGCTTGTATGCATTAGGGGTGGAACCATATGGGTGTCTTTGTTCTTGTGTCAATAAAAGGAGCACCAAATAGATCCTTATTTTTATATTCCTTGATAAAGTTTTTGTGAGAGATACTAGGAGGTCTTAAGATCGTGGTGATTTAGAAAATACTTTGTGATCTAACTAAATAAAAGAAGTTATGATCCTTTGATCCACCGTAGATATAGGCTTTTGTCGAACCACTTAAATTGGTTGTTTGTGTTCTTATTTGGTCTTGTTCTTATTTCTTGCTCTTATTTGCTTGTGATCATATGCTTCCACATCAAGTTGATATTAGTGTTAAAGGCTAACATTTTAGTGAAATTAATGCTAAAGCATTTATACCTCAACAATTGGTATCAGTGTTAAGGTTAGAAAATACACTTAGGTGGTATTTAAACATAGCTAGTCTTAAAGCAAGATATAAAGAAGTTCAATGTGATGAATGATTTCAATCTATGAAAGGTAAAAGTTATGGCTTTATTAGTAAAAGAATGGTTAGACTCAGCTTTGGAGGAAACTCAAGGGTACTACTAAGAAGAGAAGAAAATTATAAAGCCTGACAAGTTAGATTGAAACAACATTAAGAATAGATCCTACAGTATCATAGTTTTAGCATTGTAGGATGAAGTATTAAGGGAGATGACTAGAAATAAGACGACAATGGATCTATGGAAGAAGCTCGATGCTCTATACATGATAAAATCCTTGGCGAATTATCTATATATGATAATGAAGTTGTATTAGCTGCCTATGTCTGAAAGATCTTCAATAAGAGATCATATTGACGCCTTTAATAAGATCATCACAGATCTTGAGATATAGATGTCAAGATTGAGGATGAAGACAAAACTATTATCTTATTAAATTTGTTGTCACTAAGTTATGAGCATTTTATGGATACATTTATATATAATAGGGAGACTCTTATAATGAAGGACGTCAAGACATCATTGAACTTAAAAAAAAAAGAATAAAGAAGAGATTTGAATTCGACAGTACAATAAGTTTGATTACAATAGGAAAGGGGAACAACCAACTTAGGAGGAGATTCAAGAATTTTTTTTCGTAATAAGGAATGTCACTTTGTAATAGATTGTTCGAAAACAAAAGAAAGAGATTGAGATACTGCAATAGTATGTCAAGAGAATGACATCGAAATTATAGACTCATTAGTAGCCTCTAAGGAAAAGTATGTTGGTACATGAATACTAGATTCAAGTTATAATGCCTATATATATCCTGACAGATTATTATTCACAAATTATAAAGCCATTAGGGTTAAAGTACTACTGGGAATGACATGGCTTGTAAGGTTATGGGGTTGGCGACATAAGGCTGAGGAGGCAAAGTAGAGAACTTAGAGACTTATATGGTGTAAGTCATATCCCTAAACTTAAAAGGAATATGATATCCATATGGAAGCTAGATGAATAGGGGTATTTGGTTAGAGCGAAAAAAGGAATACCGAGGATAGTAAAATGATCTATAAGGAAGAAAGGTGAAAAGCATAAAGTAGGCTCTATGTACTTAGTGGAATGGCCAAAGATAGCCCAACATAAGGTGTTCGAATAATGCAAACCACAAGGCAACATAAAAAAAACTCATCGGAGTGATGAGGGTTGAAAAAGAATACATCGCATCCACACCATATGCAATGAGCATTCATACCTTTAGAAACCAAAGTCATGAGCCCAAGATAAGTTAAGTTTAGATAAAAACTTAATTGAAATTCACTCAAAGTGATAAAGCAATGGTATGATAGATCCAGAAGCCTTCTTAGAGAGAGATTTTGAATTAAAGATGGGATTTGTTAGAATTTGGTGATTTAAAATTATATTTGGGCATAATTTTAAGTGAAAACTAATTAGAAATGAAAAAGAGGTCAAATACATGTTAAATGGACAAGCTAGGGTCAGAAACGAAGGCCAAAAAGGAAGAAAAACAAATGAGGAGAAAAGCACAAGGGGAATAAAATAACCCTTAGCGCCTAAGTGCCAAGATGTGGCACGCAAGTGCCAAATTCAATAGTACTGTTAGGGTCGGTGCTTACGTGCTATCCCTGAATGTACATATACTTGTGTATTTATACAAATGTACATTCCCATTAAATCGCTAATACCCATTAATATGGTGCCATGCAATGTAACATTACAGACATTGTACAAACTGAAGGAGTTTAGATAAGGGCTCATAGTTAACCACGCTAAGAGATATAAATGTTAAATATTAGCACAGCTAAGTGTTAGCTGCTTATAATACTCAGCAAAGATCTAAGAGTTGGAACCTTATCTGTAATGGGACATAGACCTAGGAATATACTAGTAACTGTATAGTGACAAGAGTTGTAATTGGGTGCCAGGAAATGTCAGTTGAGCAAGTATGTTCTCAAATGTTGTCCATGATCTATTTCTGCTGATACGGGTTTGTTGGTGGATATATTTATATATTGATCAGTATATGTCGTACCTATAGGGTGTAGATGGTCCTTTCTAGCCGACCGTGAGCTTGGAGCTCATATTGACATATAAGTATCCAGTTAGGACTGGATATAGGACAGACTCACGAGGGCCTCTGATAGGCACCCTATGTAAGCCGTCAACGGAGGGTCCTCTCGAGTTGAAAAGTATACGTGGTTCTTTGACCTGAGTACCACGGTGGGCTTGTAAGTGATCCATCATACTTTGGTTTCATGCATGTCACAGACCTTTCATAGTGTGATCGCTGGGTGTCGCTAGGTATAGTCCGATGCTTATAGAGTCCGATGTATACAGATATAGGATCCGTCATCTCGCATAAGGAGTCTGATATCCAGATGCTTCAAGACTGTATCTCGAAAAGTCTTGTGGCAACAAGCATTAATCTGGGGAAAGAATTTCCCCAGGGTGGAACAATATGGCAAACGAGTTTGTACATATTGTTCAATGAGATATAAGTCTGCAGATAGGACATGGATGAGCATATGGGGATTTGACGGTGATAATCTATATCCTCAGCACATCTAGGATATCATGACGGAAAGACAATATGTATGCGTTGTAACCTCAACTTGCATGGTTCAACGCGCTGATTTGTATATCCGTGACATGTGTGTAGGACATTGCTCATGAACTCATGGAATAGTTTCATTTGATGAATCGGTTATGGACCTAGGGAATCCCGCAATATGGAGTGTACTCGTTGTGTACTGGGGCAGTGTGCCAGATTAAATTATTTAATCCAACAATATCTAGCACTACCATAAGAATGCGTGCGTGTCTGTATTTAAATGTTAAATACAATAATTAGTTAATAATTATTATTTACTAATTGTATAATGACACGTGGCGCATTGTGGACCCTCGGTTGAGTTTACCTAAATGCAGATTTGGTGGGACTCATTAGGGGGTAGACTTGGTAACTATTCATGATGTGCAAAATGGTCATTTCACACTTTAATTATTTAATTGTTAAATAATTAAAATATCTCATTATAATATATTATTATATTATATTATTTTATTTGGGTGGCAAATAGTTGGCACCCATTATTATTATTATTATATTATTATTTTATTATATTAGATGTATATATATTTGTAAGAATGTGTGTGCTTGTGGGGGTGTGTATTTTGTGCCGAGAGAAATAAAAGGAAATTGAATTGTTTCAATTTCCTTAAGTGTGTCGGCAATGAGAAGAAATGGAAAAGAAATGAAGAAATAAATTTTTTTATGTCTTCTATGTTATTGAGAAGAAGAAAAATAAAAGAGAAAAAATAAAATTGTTTCATTTTTTTTTATGGTACCGAGAGAAGCAATTGTGAATTGTTTCTATTTCCGTTTCCTTTCCTTTGAGAGAAAATGAAAAATACATACACACAGCCATTTTAAGGGTTTAAAGAGTTAAGCCCAGTGATAGATATAGGGCTGTTGTTCTAGCTCGACAAGCCCATCGAGTTGGTGACTAAAACTGCCCACGAGTTAGTTTCTATGCGGACTCCGAGAAAATACGTATATAACGTTACACGTTCAGGTGAGTTCTCAATACTAATAATAAATTAATGTGATTAATATATTTTATTTATTGTATTTATTGCATGTTTTAATGCTTCCGCCGCGTTAAATTCGTATGTGATACGTATTTTAGGCAATAGACACAATTGTACATGCATACACCGACGTGTATTAGATCCCCAACAAGTACAAGTGGCGCCTAGGTGCCACTTGGTGAGGCTTAGGCGATACTTCGAAGACCCTTTTCATTTTTTACATGAATTGCTTCCTCAATTCGGTTTTGGATTCCCACAATGTGTAGACTCTTATTCTAACTACTTTTAAGATTTTTTATGTCATTATAAATACTATATAAATCTTTTAACCCTTTCTACTCTAATGCATATAAACACTTTGTGTTTACTTAGTTCTTTATTCTCTCTTAAAGTCTTTCTCAATATTTGATTAATTCTAAAGACAAAGTGCTTATATGCATTAGAGTGGAACATAAGGGTGTATTTGTTCTTATGTGAATAAAGGAAGCACCAAATTGATCCTTTGAGAGTTCTCTATTATTGTATTTCTTGATAAATCTCTTGTGAGAAATACTAAGAGGTTTAAGATTGTAGTGATCTAGAAGATACTTAATAATTTAATTAATAAGAGAGGCTAGATTTCTTAATCCTTGTGGACGTAAGCTTTTTCGAACCACGTAGATTAATTGTGTATATTCTTATTTGGTCTTGTTCTTATTTCTTGCTCTTATTTGCTTGTCATAATACACTTTTACATCAAGTAGTTATTAATGTAAAAGGTTAATCTTTTGGTGAGATTAGTGTTAGAAATTTTATTCTTCAATATAAATATATAAAGAGAGAAATGTTATAATGAGCAATATTGTTCATTATTCCATTAATCTATAGTTTTCAATTTTATTGACTATATACTATAAAATCATGTTACATATGCAGTTGCTCACTAGATGATTTTTATATATAGGTATATATAAACTTTTAATGAAAGAGGTTATTGACTTCACATAGCATATTTGTCTAAATGACATAATTATATAACATTCTTGTAAGTTGGCGGGATGGAAATATAATGCCCACATCATGATTAACCATGAAATGAGCAAATTTCCACAATAAATTATAATTCATGCATATAGAATTTGAGAATTATTTTAATATGCAATGTTATTTGATATATAATAATAGTACTATTTTTTATGAGCTAAAATAAAATAATGTAATATTATGTGGTTATAGACATGCATAATTATGTTCCATATAATGAATAATGGAATGTACATAAGTTGGAGCCTTTAAATTAAAATCTTCACTTAAAGTTTTGCCTGTCTTCATTTAATAAGATATAGGATTAGTTGCAATACATGTTTAATATTAATAATAAAATTACAAGAAAAAATGATAACACAAAATATTTTCAATTTGTAATATGTCATGCTAGATTAAATACACAAGGAATAATACTTATATCACAGATTATAGCCTGCATGGAAAACAAATATATAACTTTTGTCATGAAGTAACAACATGGAATGTTAGATTATAAGTTTATAACATCTTACAATCTATTTTATGTATTCGTTGCCGAAAACGTGATTGTTTCTTCTTTGATATTTGGGTTAATTATCTGTATTTTTAAAAGAAAGAATATAATTTGACGAGTTAATTATCTGTTCTTTTTTCTAAGAAAGAATATAAATTTATTAATCAAAAACTTAAGAATTCAAATCCTCTATAATAAATTGTTTTATAGAAATTAGAATAGATTCAATCCAAGTAAAACCAAAAAAAGATGCTAAGGTAACTTTTGCAAGTACATAAGCTACTCGATTGGTATTACAAAAAGTGTTTTGAGGGACTAAAAGAACTTAAACAATCTAAAATGTCTTTAATTATAAGTCCTAGTTCTCAGTATGGGATTGTCTTAGAGGTATTATCATTCACCATTATAGCAGCTTATCCACCATTATTGCAAGCTCATTGTATCCTAGCATTTTAACTTGTGATAAGCCCTTTTGAATTGCCATAGCTTCAGCAACCAGTATTAAAAGCATATATGGCCATCTAGAAACTCCAAAAAAGAGGACATCACCTATGTAGTTAAAGCAAATAAAACTTAGTTCCATTGTCAACTGATGGTTGTCTATGGTTGCGTTGGTATTAAGCTTGATACAATATATCGCTGGAGCACATCATCGCTCGACAACGCAAAAATTTTGTTTGGCTTTTTCGCCTGGTTCTATGAAAACTCAGCCAAGAAGTTGATGGACCATCTAAGGATGGTTTCTGCCCCTATTTGTAGCTACTTATGTAATCTTTAGTTTTTTGCTTACCAAAGGCACCAAAGGATGACCAATAATAGCTCAAATGTCATGAGAATTCAATTGATGCATGCAGCAGATGAATAGCTCTTGCATGGAAGTTTGATAGTTACATGAAATTCTCTGTAGAAGGTCACATATCTTTTTGGACTGCACTAGGGACTTAACAGTAGCAAAGTGCATGGATAGTGTTTTTTGCTCATTTTTCATATAGAGGGCAAATTTTGTCGATGAGTATATAGTGATGCTTCAAGTTGACTGTTGTTAGTAGCCAATTATGTGCTGTATTCCACACAAAAATCCTAACTTTTGAAGGATTAAAAGTGTTCAAAAACACCTCCATCAAGCTTGGATCACAAAATCGTAAGAGCTGCTTACATGGACCCTTAAGTATGAATCAAGCTTGTATCCAAATTTCACCATATAATGTCCATGCCTATCATAATGTCATATTAATGAATCTTAAGGTTGCTTGCTTTGTGATGCTATGGGGATCCTTAAAATATATTTTTGTTCTTCAATTGAAAAACTTGCCTGGATCAAACTCATATCCCATCCATTCGAATCTGTTATTACATTTCCTGTAGTTTTAAGTTTTGAAAGTAAAATGCATGAATGAAGGTTTAAATGAACAAAGCCGAGGCAGTCATTGGTCATGATTAACTGAGATTAAAGCTCCATCATCTACCCTCTATCTTGACCCTAAAATAATCATCTCTCTCTCTCCCATAATATGTTTTTCCATAGGAAAGAGGCAATAAAGGTCTTTTTTGCTTGCAAAAAATAGGAGTTTGCAAAATACAAATTTTTAACCACTTGAGCCATTAAAAAATCCAGTTTATGAATGATACACTAGCCTTACTTTGCAAGTATAGCTTTGTTAAAGTAAAAATATCACGAAACCATAACTCCAATTTCTTCTTATTTCAGCATAAGTCCTCACATTTACACTAATGAATCTTTTTACTATTGTCATCTCCACCCACCAAAATCTCGCACTGAGTTGATGAAACTCCTTGATAAATAAGCTAGGTAATCTAAATAATTTTAACATGTATGCCAATATAGGTTGAATAACCAATTTCAATAGAATCTCTCGTCAACTTGTTGAAAAGTGTTCTATTTTTCACCCTTTAAGTTTATTGCACACTTCATCCTTAATAGTTTCAAACATCGTCCTCTTGTTTCTCCCACTGAAGTTTGGTAAGCATAAATACTTTTCATGACAACTCACCATTAAGCATTAGATGATTTGACTTGCTAAATCATCTTGTACCATACCTCTAAAGCAAATAGCAAATTTGTTAAAATTAACACATTAGCCCGCAAGCTTTTCAATATTATTTTAAAATTAACTTAATAGTGTTGCAATCATTAATGTTAGCTTAAGCAAAGATCAAACTATCATCTACAATAATAGGTGATAATTGGCCCTTGTTGTTCACATCTAAAATCATGTATTTTGCCTTTAGTTTCTGATTTTGAAATTAATGTCGAGAGGCTTTCTGCACATAGAAGAAAGAGGTATGGAAAAAATGAATCTCCTTGCTGTAAACCCGTTGTTGGAGATACCTTTCCCTAAGAAACCTCATTCACCAAAATAAAATAAGAAATTGAAGAGATACATTGTCGGATTTTTTGACAACAATTTTCTGAAATTTTTATTTTTGCAGCATTGCTTCTAAATAATGCTACTTTATCATAAGCCTAATACATATCAAGCTTCAAGGCTATATAACTTTCATAAGATGTCTTGTGGCATTTTATAGCATGGATGTATTCAAACCTTATAATGGTATTACCATTATCAATCTTCTTCGTATAAAGGCACTTTATGATTCTAAAATCAATTCCCCTAAAACTACATAAATTTAGTTTTCATGTATCTTAACAATGATTTTGTATGTGACGTTGTATATACTGATAGGTCAAAAATTACTACATCATTCAGGTTTCTCCAGTTTAGGTATCAATGTAATTATTATAAAAAAGAGGCAATTGTTGTCAAAGAGTGACACGTATATGAAAAGCAACAGCTGTTGCTAGCTCAATGCAAGACCAAAATCATTGGAATTGATTACAAGGATTTGCCTAAATCAAAGCATGATTTTACAAGTAAATATTCGACTGGTTAAAGCAAATATTGGATGGTTAAGGAAAGGTAAATTACTATTGATTGTGCATTTCTTATTTAGCTTCCAACGAATATATACCCCAACGGATATATCTTGTTGTATATATATTATTTATCTTTGTATCTTTGTCAATGAATATATGATTTTTCAATAAATTTAAAGAATTCTTTATAATATCAAAGCCAACCATGAGTATAAGCACTAACTCTCCTTCTTCTTCATTTTTCAATTTAATACCTAAATAACCAATACTAGACATTCAAGCTTTCCATCAATGCAGCAGCTTTATCTCAATCAAACTTGATCACTCAATTTTTCTCCTATGGCATTGTCAAGTGCTTCCATTGATAAAAATCTTAAAATTTCACATCATATTACTGTTGGGTGTTGTATTATAGAGTATGTGATAATTCGAGTGTATACGTAATTTCAAAAATTACCATATGCGCAGCGGAAGCATGTTACATTATACACCCATTTTAACAAATTCAACATATATCATATATATGCATAAGCATAACAATTATACAATTATAAATGATGAATAATATTGTATTATAACATAATGTAAAATACTTACCTAATGAAGGTAGCTTTACAAATTCTTCAAGTATTTCACCAATCCATGTGAAGAGCTCACCTTAAAGTATATGTTGAACAATTCTAGTCCATAACTTTTGGTGGGATTAAGGAGCTAAAATGACAGCTTAGTGTTTAGAATTTTTTAGCAACTTGTATTCAACTTCTTTGAATACAATTTTTGTTTCCTAAATGGAGATGGTAAATATTTTCTATACAATTCTTGTATTAATTAAAAAATTTTAACATACAACTCTTGTATATTAATCTTAGAAACAATTTCTACATGATAATTATTTTGAACAACTCTTTGCAAAATAATTATCTTTTTCTCCATTTACATATCATTCATTTTTGGCCATCAAGAAGGAGATGAAGAGAAGTTTGTTTATTTTTTAATACTTGAAAGAATAAAATTCAAAGAACTCTCTCTTCCTCTTATTGCTGAATTCTTCTCCCAAAATTGAATGAATGAATTCAATTGTTTTGCCAAAATTCATTTTGTTTATTCATCATTTTGATTAAACAAAAATAAACAAAATGAAGTGCTTCACCAATTTTATTGTTGGTCTCCCACTTAGAATTAATTAAACCAAGCACTAGAATAATGGCCACCTAAATTAATCTTTACCTAACAATTATAATTACTTTAATTATAATGGATAATTAAATGGCTAACATCTAGGCCCCTCATTATATTAAAATATAATGTCATGATCTATATATATTATAATATTATCTAATAATATAATAATAATATATGATTTAATTATTCAAAATAATTTTGAATAATTACTTTTTACCTTACTAATTTTTACTACCATAGTTAAATGGTAAAAAGGTAAAATGAAATCATGGAACAAATTTTGTCATTTGTCAATATTTTATTAATTAACAACCCTTTTTAATTAATTAAGTGATGTACTTAACAATTAAGTCTTGACAAATGTACAATCCAAGGGATCCCTAAACAATCGTTCTCTTTTGCTGAAATTTATTGGATCGAACTATTCAATCCAATCCGCTACCCCAGTGCACAACGAGTATACTTCATATTATGAGACTCTCTAGGTCCACACCTAATTTGTCATATAGAGCTCCTTCATACGTCCGTGAACAATGTCCCACACACACATTACGGATATTACAAATTAGCATGTTAGACCATACAAGTTGAGGTTATTACATATTCGTATAATCCTTCCATCATTTATATCCTTGAAGAGCAGAGATATAGATCATCACCGTCAAATCTCTATTTGCTCAACCACGAACTTATCTCCAGATTTATATTTCATAAAACAATATCACAAACACTTATATGATATTGTTTATTCCTCCAGAATATCTTTTCCGAGGTTTATGCTTGCGGCCACAAGACTTTCTGAAATACAATCTCAGAGCATTAGGATATACAACCCACTCATATGAGTTGATGGATCCCATATCTACGCACACCGAACTCCATGAGCATCGGACCATACCCAGCGACACCCAGCGGTCAGACCATGAAAGGTTTCTGACATGTATGGAACCAAAGCATGGTGGATCACTCACAAGCCCACCGTGACGCTCAGGTCAAAGGACCACAAATACTACTCAACTCGGAAGACCTTCCATTGACGGCTTTATGAGATGTCTATTGGATGTCTTTATGAGTCTGTTCAATATCCAGTCCTTACTGAATACCTGCATCTCTATACGAGCTTCCTATTAAGCTCATGGTTTGCTAAGACTAACCATCTGGACCGTCCAGATATAGACATACACTAATCTATATTAATGAGTTTCACCGATAGACCCGCATCGATGAAATTAGATCAGGAACATTATGTTGAGAACAGACTTGCATAACGACATTTCTTAGCACCATCTGCAACTCATTGCAGCTATATCATTACTAATATATTCTCAGGTCATTGTCCCATTTCAGACAAGACTCTAACTCATTAGATTTTGCTAACTCTTAGTACCACTAACTCTTAGTGTTTATAACTATTAGCGTTGCTAACTCTTAGCCCTAGTCTAAACTCTTTTAGACCAAATCTGAACTCTTTCAGATCATACAATGTCTAAAACGTTACAAGCATCTTACCATTTAATAAAAATAATATTAACGATTTTATTAGAAATAATAATTGTATAAATACAATCACTATATATTTATTTATTATGGGATGGCACGTAAACACAAATTCCAACAATTACAAGCACAAAAAAGCCATCGGAAGATATTGAAAATTCTAATGGAACCAAAGTCACAAATCTAGAGTTCATCCTTTGGGAAAACAATGATGGTCTCTTAATTTCTTGGCTGTTAGGAACAATGACAGAGGAAATTTTAAGCATTATCATTGGAGTTGAAACTGCCTATTATCTTTGGAAATCCATTAAAGATCAACTGCTACCAATAACTAAGGAGAAGGAAATGCATCTCACAGATCGATTGCTAACTCTGAAACAAGGCTCAATGACTCTTGAGGAGTATTTGAAAAAAATTCAAACACTTGTGTGATTGCTTGGTGGCTATAAACAAACCTATAGATGATTTGGATAAGGTTTTTAACTTGGCTAAAGGGCTAGAAGCCAAATATTAAGACTTTTGCTTGGCTATGCTATCTAAGCCATCATACCCTACTTTCAAACAATTTTTTATGGCTCTTGAAAACCATAAACAGACTCTGGTTAGTGTAGAAGAGGGGAACAAGAACACTATTGATCGTACTCGAGCCTTTTATAATTAACATGGTAAAGGCCGAGAAAACCGTGGTAGATATTTCAACTCCATAGGTCGTGGGTTTGCTCCAGCTAGAAGAGGTAACAACAATAACACAAATGGCACACACAACACTAATTACAAAGGAAACTCAACACAACAAAGAAAAAAATCAACAAACACCTCAAAAGGAGAAACAAAATATAATCTGCCAAATTTGCCACAAAAGAAATCATACTGCCGATAAATGTCAACATAGGTATGAAAATGCCCCACAAGTTAAAGAACTACCTCAAGCATTGGCAGCTATGAACTTTGATGAAGAAAGGGATTCAAATTTCTATGCCGACTCAAGTGCAACAAATCATATGACAAATGATCAAGGTAAGATTCTTGAACTAAATATCTATAAAAGAAATGATGCTATAATGGTAGGAAATGGAGAAAATTTTAAAAAAAATCATATATTGGAAATATTAAGTTAAAAATTATTGCTGGCAATCTTCACCTAAATAATGTTTTAGTTGTTCCTTCATTAAAGAAAAATTTATTATTGTTAGGGCAGCTTTTGTGTTATTGAATTTAATGAAAATGATTTTTTTTTGTATTTGGCACCTGAAAGCCTCAAATCCTAAAATAGAAACACGTTCCATCACAAACCTATTCGTAGATCTTAATATCCCTCATAATATCCCTTCAAAAATTACCTCCACCAATGTTCACACCGTGATAACCAGACGAAAGTCAAAAGAGAATCCAAGTCTTCAAAACTAAATGGCCTTTATATCTTACAAGGAACCAAAAACCCTTAAGGCAGCATTAAAGGAACCCCATTGGATTAAAGCCATGCAAGAAGAACTTCAAGCTCTTCAACAACATGACACTTTGACTCTTGTTCCTAGACCACCAAATATTAACATTGCAGGATCAAAAATGGGTTTTTCACACAAAATATAAAGAAAATAGATCCATAAATCATTTCAAAGCCAGGTTAGTAGCTCAGGGATACTCCCAAATACAAGGCTTAGACTATGTAGAGACTTTCAGTTCTATAGACTATTCAAGCCATCTTAGCCATAGCCACTGCCTCAAACTAGCACTTATGTCAACTTAATGTTAAAAATACCTTCCTTTATAGGCACCTAAAGTAGACCATCTACATGGAGCAACCATCAGGCTTTACTCATCCTATGTTGTCAGATCATGTGTATAAGTTAAACAAATCCTTGTATGGATTAAAACAAGCACCACGTGCTTATTTTAAGAGGTTGTCTCGCTATCTTATTATCCTTGGTTTCACATGTAGTAAAGCTAATTCATCCTTATTTATTTTAAATCACAATCCTACATTAATTCTAATCTTGGTTTATATTGTTGATGTTATACTTACAAGAAACAACATCTCTTTTGTAGAACAATTAATCTCAAAATTAGGTAAGGAATTTGCACCAAAGATATGAGAAGATTACACTACTTCCTTGGAGTAGAGATATGGTATTCATCAGAAGGAATATATCTCTCCCAAACTAAATACACCAAAGATCTTATGAAAAAAGCAAATATACTTAACAGCAGTAACATTTCAGCTTAATGGCAATAAAATTACAAGTCCACCCTTTAGATGAAACCCTTGTCAATGCAACAGAATATAGGAGACTTGTTGGATCTCTTCAGTACCTGACTTTCACTAGGCCAGATATCGTCCATGTAGTCAACAAAGTGTGTCAACATTTTCAGAAGTCAAATAAAGCTAATCTGTGTGTAGTTAAACGAATACTAAGATATCTCAAAGGAACCATGGATTATGGGATCAGATTTCGTAAACAAAGCTCCTTAACTCTCTCAGCTTTTTGTGATGCTAATTAGGCTAGATGTCTAGTAACCAGAAGAAGTACAACCAGTTTTTATATCTTTATAAGAACAAATTGTGTTTCTTGGTCCTCAAAGAAGCAACCCACTGTATCTCGATCAAGTGCCAAGGCAGAATATCAAGCCCTCGCATTCACTGCAACAGAAATCACTTGGTTCATTCACCTTTTTAAAGAAATTGGTCTTCCATTATTCTACACTCCCCAACTTCTTAGTGACAATCTTAGTGCTCTATACATGACTATTAATCCTGTATTTTATGGGCGATCCAAACATATAAATTTGATTATTACTTCATTCGAGAAAAAGTTACCAATGGCTCGTTAATTACCAAGTTCACTCTCTCTATTCACCAAATAGCAGACATTTTCACCAAGGCTCTCTCTAAAGCACAATTCTCTTACTTCACTAACATGATTGGAGTTTACAAGATACCACTCACCAAACTGAAGGGGAATGAAAAGCAACAGCTGTTGCTAGCTCAATGCAAGACCAAAATAATTGGAATTGATTACAAGGATTTTCCTAAATCAAAGTATGATTTTACAAGTAAATATTCGACTGGTTAAGAAAGGGTGTGCATTTCTTATTTAGCTTCTAATGGATATATCTTACTGTATATATATTGTTTATCTTTGTATCTTTGTTAATAAATATACGGGTTTTCAATAAATTTAAAGAATTCTTTAGTATATTGAGAAAGATAATTAATATGAGTACAAAAGTGTTGATTAAGAAACAATCGTTGCGAGTGTAAATACGTTGAGAGGAAATTATGACTAGAGAATGTAAAAATAGGAGCTTGCATGTGTTGTAAAGAAACTTTAGGTGAACTACGAAGAGATCGTTGGCAAACTATAACAAAATTATAGACGAACTTCGACCAAAAAAAATAATAGAACAAAAACTAAGATTTTATCGAGTGGATACACCTAATTCTTCTTGACCCTTTCATTTTATGGAACATTGAAAAAGCTATGAAATAATGACACAAGAATTATAGTTAACAACTCCTTGAGCCGAAATAGATTGCCCATACCAAGATTACTTTGATACATGCCCATATGTCTAATGTGTTTCCAATATCATGTCTTGTCATGCTTTGTATATTAGGATGCCTACTACATATACATATGATATATTTTTATATTCTCTTTTTGCAATATTATTTTCTAGAATTGACTTCCATACAGTGGAACTAGACAAATATATTTAGTTCTACTAACCTTAAAGTATATATATTATAAATGATGTTTTTAGTAACACTAAAATGAGATAATAACATCATTATGAACTTCTATATACCAATAGGTTAGGTATGCTATTGTTTGTATAGAATTTCATTGAAGGTGTAAGCTATTGTTTCACTAGATGTCACAATTATTCTTATGTGGTTTTTATAAAACTCACTCCCGAGCATTAGGAATGAAATTCTTTCGTTATTGCAATCATGACACTTTGTGCATTAAGCTTTTTATATACCATTAAGCATTGGAATATAATATACATCATTAACAAAATATAATAGTAAAAATTCAATAACATAAAATATAGTTTAATGAAACCGATCAAGACTTATAAATCGAATGGAACTAAACTTATTTTCCATAATCTTATGAAGATGAACCAATTTAGTTGGGTTTGAATTTTGCCAACCCTACTTAGTGAAATTATAAATCTAACTTATTTGCTGTTGATTATTCATCTAAACAAATTAATATATAAAAACTCTAGAAATTCTATAGTTAAGCTATGTAAGACAATATAAAATATATTCATAAATATTAACTTATGTAAATAAAAAGTAATATTTTGCTTCACATTATACTAATATATCCTATTCTCTTGTCAAATGGAAAATTATTAAATTTATACAAGGTCTTTGTTGTTTTTTTTTTAATTAAAGAAATATGTCTTGTTCCTTAAAGCCTAAAAGAGACACAAAAATAGAAGAAGAAAAAATCTAAATTCTTTAATTTTAGAAATAATATGAGCTTCAAGAATCTCTCTAAATTGCTCAAAATATTTTATGAATTTTTCCAATAAATGTCTTTCAAGCTAATTATTAATCAAAAAATATTTGCACTTGCATGAGTGGTCTAGTCATAAAAGATTTACAATGCATTATTTATATACTGGAGTGGAGAACCAGAGTTTAAATCCCCATCTTTTATATGAAAGAAATTATTTTATAAGTTGATAATTATTTTTTAAGATTATTTTAATATTAAGAGAAAGATAAAAGGAGAAGAATTTGATTTAAAAGATTAGGGTTGAGTGAGGAATTAGAAAGAAAGAAATAAACACAAGTTGATGGGTATATGTAAATTTAATGTTAAGATGTGTTAAGAATGTTAAAATAAGGTTGAAAATATGTGCAAAACACTAAAAACGATAATAAAATGATTGAAAGTGGCAAATTCAAGGTTGGATCTGCGTTTATCTTGTGATGCATGCACCAAGCTAACACACTCACTAATGCGTGCGTATTAGCTTGGGCTTTGGCTCCACGTGGCATTTTTAAATGTTTATTAATTTCTTTAATCAATATTTATTTATTTATATTAAGTTTTATTTATTTATTTATTTATTTATTAATTTTATATTTTAAATATTTATATTCAAATATTTTGTAATGTTTATTATTATTATTATATATATAATTATATTAAACTAATAATTGTTTTGGTGTTATTTTTTTTAGGTGTTGCTGATATCATGACATAAAATTAAACCATTATATACTTTAGGGGAAGATGAGAGAGTTCTAGTGATGATTTTGAGAAGTACATTAGATATCAAAATTTGCACATGATAATTCTGAAAATATTAAATGTGAAGCACTGTTGAGAAGAGTTTATCATCTTCTCGGAGTTGATCAGGTGCAGTATAAAGTGACTATCAAGTTCTAGATTCCTTCAAGTACTGTAAAGTTGAGATATATTCCACTTAAAAATAATGATGATGCGATATATTGGTTGAGCCTACAAAAGAAAAGTGTTACATCTCTCTATGTAACAGTGGATGTTTGAGCTCTTGAATATGAAAATAATGCAGAAGCACCCACGGTGAAGAAACAAGGCTACGCTAATCAATTCACGTCCGTAACCCCGAGTATGTTTTAAATCCCTCAAAGGATTATCATTATTCTTCTCCAATGTTCAATGAATAACTAACAAGGGTTCATTAAGTCCAATATTTATATCTTTCAAACTTAATTTTTATTCGTAAAAATTAAGATTATTTGACTTTTTATGTTATTTATTATTATTTTTATAAGTTTGGAGTCAATGGAGTAACGAGCTACAATAAATCACTACAGTGATTTGCTACAATAACGAGCTCCAGTACTTGCTACAATGAATTGCTACGGTAACGAGCTATAGTAATTTGCTATAGTGCCCAGCGCCTAGGAACGAGCACCAGGGTGCCTAAAACAGTATCAAAGCACCACAGTGTAACTTGTAAACAGTCTAACTTGACTTGTATTTAATGTTTAACTCCAATTTAATGACATGCACCTATAACTAGAAGGCTAAAAAAACACTAATAAATGGGGGAGGAAAAAAAAAAGAAAAATCAAGACTTTGGAGAGGGAAAAATATAAAAAAAGAATTTACAACATAAAATTAAAGATCAAAGTCAAGAAATTAAGATTCAGGATCAAGATTCAAGTTTCAAGTTAAGATTGAGAGAAAAGCAACCTAAGATATCTTCTTGATTAGTTTTTTTTCTTATTATTATGTTCTTGTCCTTGCTGTTCTTCATGGATTGTTCTGATACTTTTAGTTTTGTGATAAGCTAAACTTGTTATTCTAGGGTTAGACTATGTGAACCTAGTATGTAATTAGATTTCATTAATTCTTAGTTTATGAACTTAATTATTATAATTGATTCATTCTATCTTGTGTTTATTACTTTATTATATCTGACCAATATTATGAATGATTAAGGAACCATGATGAACTTGACGGATGGAATCATATGTTTAGCTTAGGATAGTTTGATGCATGATCATAGGGTAATAACTATAAGTTCCATCTAGAATAGACATATACCTATGTGGTATGTATAGTATAATTTAGACTTGATCTTAATGAATTACATTCTGATTTGATTACCATAGACATATAAGTGATTGTTAGAATGTGTAATATAGTCACTTGACCATCGACAGAGGCTTGTGATGAGATTAGTGTCTAAGCCAACAATTGGTATTAAGAGATTAACTAAAAGGTTAAATCCAATGAAATATTAGGGGACGACTTAAAATTCTATATTATCTTTATTTGTGAATTCTACCATTTGCTTTTATTTAGTTTAACTGATAGAGTTAGATTAGTTAATTAAAATTTAGATTGTGATTTTTTGAATAAAAGTCAAGTAGGTGCAAATTTAGTACTTGATTTATAGAATTAGATCGTATAGTCCTCGTGGGATCGATACTTGGACTTAAAATCCTATATTACTTGATACAATAACATGCGGTTGTGCTTAGCTAGTATAGCATCAATCAATAACCAGCCTATATATATATATTATAATAGTCAGATATATTGAGATGTTGGTGTTGATCTTGGTTATGATATTGACCATAATGTTGGTTATAATATCAAAATTATGGTGGAAATAATAAAGGTTATGAGAGTGATGATCGTGGTTATAATGTTGGTAATGATGATGATGATGATTATGGAGAAACGACTGTAGATGGAAATGATGACGACGACGATGATAATGATAATTATTCTAGAGAAGAAAGGGTTAAGGTAGAAAACCTATTTTAGTTTCAGCATGAAATACCACTAATTGACTTGAGCATATAAAAAAATGTATCTTATACTGGAATTGGAGATGTGTTTGTAAGCTATAAGCATAGTTGCACTTAAGAGAAAATGGAGCTTTAGAGTTTACAAGTCCACCAAAGATTGTGTTGAGTTGAAATATTATGATGACAGATACAAATAGAGATTACGAGCGGTGTCAACAGAAGGATGACATTTTTTCACATTGAGGCGAGTATATGCAGAGCACATTTGTGTTTTGGATCAATTGTCAGATGGTCATCAGCAAGCTAAGGGCCATATTACTGTTAAAGTAATTAAAAATAAGTTTGCATTGATCAATAGAAATTATAGGCCGAAGAACATTTTAGCATACATACTTGAAGAATTCGATGTTTAGATAACGTATACTACAATTTAGGGAGCTAAAGAGCATGATTGATAAGAGGTGCTTCAAATGATTCATTCAGATTACTTTTTGCATACAACTATGTGTTGTAACAAAAGAACTCGAGTACGGTTACTTATTTGAAAACTGACACTGATAATCACTTCAAGTGTTTCATTTTAGCGTTGGGATCCTGCATCAAAGGTTTTAATTCATTAATTTGACTGGTAATTACAATGGATGGAACATTTTTGAAAGGTTTCTATCTTAGTACAATATTTGTGGTTGTTTGTAAAGATGAAAATAATTTGATATTTTTATTGGCATGAAAAATTGTTGACTCAGAAAATAATACTTCTTAGAAGTAATTTATTGTCAAAAAAATAAAAATACGCAATTAATTTAAAAATAATGACGAATGCTAGCATTGTTCAAAATAAAAAGTTAAGAATTGAATAACTTTTACACCACTTGAAACAAGACCCTGTTATACTATAGACTAAACTTATCCCTTACCCACAATAAATTTAAGGCTTGTTTAGAATTTTTGTTAGGGAGAGTTAAAAGTCAAATAATTATTTAATAAATTATTTTCAAATTTATTTTTGACAAAATCGCCTCATCGTACAATAGATTTTAAAAAATAAAAAGAAAGATGCTTTTTAAAAATCAAATTTGATAAATTATTGTTATTGTTGTTATTAACATTATTATTATTATCATCATGACCATTTTTGTCATATTAATTTATACAATATTATAATAACAAAATTTATCAAACGTATATAAAATTGGAAAATTGTCCAAATAGACCACTAATTTGTCTCATTATACTATTTTGACCCAAGTCAAAAATTTCAATTCTTTATTAACCAAAGACATAGCATTTGGACCATTTTACTCCCAATTGTAATTTTAAATATTTTGGAAAAAAATTTGTAGCAAGGTGCCATGTGGCGCTACGCTATGCAGCCACATGGCCAAAAATTATTTACTTAATTTTTTATTTTCCATTTTTATTGATATAATTTTCATTATTTAATTCATTATTTACAAAAAAAATTATTTAATAAAAAAATTGTTTTTAGGTAAAAAGAACTCTCTCTCTCTTGAAATCATCATTTATCTCTCTCTTGTTATTTTCACTCTATCTCTCTCAACACTTTATAAATTCATCACCAGATTTTGTCACATAATTTGTAGATCAGCTTGAAACGCATGATATTTTAAAGAATAGAAGTGAAATAAAGATTGTAGAGTTAAAGAATTAGAAATATGCCAATAATTAGTAAGTTTTTATCGTTTGTTTTGTTGTTGGTTTATAGATATAGAGTTAAAATGTGTAAATTTAGTGTTAAGACGTGTTAAGAATGTTAAAATAATATTGAAAATAAGTGCAAAATACAAAAAATGGCAATAATATTATTGGAATTAGTGCTTACGCGCCATTCTGATATTGCATGAATATTAATTATTTAATATTTATATAATAAGTATTTCATATAAAATCGTTAATGTTAAATTTATATGGTAAGATGCTTGTAACATTTCAGACATTGTATAATATGAAAGAATTTAGATCTAGTTCAAAAGGGTTTGGATTAGTGCCATAGTTAGCTATACTGAGAGTTATAATTGCTAAAAGTTAGCACTGCTAAGAGTTAGGAGGTTATTAAAGTCAGCGAGATCTAAAGCGTTAGAGTCTTATTTGAAATGAGACAAGGACCTGAGAATATATTAGCAATAACATAATTGCAAATAATTACAAATAGTGCTAAAAAATATTATTGTACAATTATGTTTTCAAATGTTATGTTCTTGATCTATTTTCACTGATGCAGATCTGTCGGTGGGAACCTTATTTAATGTAGATCGGTGTATATCTATATTTGGATGGTCCAGATGGTTAATCTTAGCAAACCATGAGTTTAGTGAAAGCTCGTATAGACATTTAGGTATTCAGTGAGGATTGGGTGTTGAATAGGCTTAATTAGGATCTCTAATAGACATCTCATAAAGCCGTCAATTGATGATTCTTTCGAGTTCAGTAGTATTCGTAGTCCCTAGACTTGAGCATCATGGTGGGCTTGTGAGTTATCCATCATACTTAGGTTCCACACATGTTAGAGAACTCTCATGGTCTGACCGCTAGGTGTCGTTGGGTATAGTTCGATACTTAAGGAGTCTAGTGTGTTTAGATACAGATCCGTCAACTCATATAGATAAGTTGTATATCCAGATGCTTCGAGTTTGTGTTCCAAAAAATCTAATGGCCATAAGTAATTTACATAGGAAAAAAATTTCTTGTGTTAGAAACAATATCGCAAAAGTGTTTGTGGATATTGTTTATGGGAATAAGAATATGGAGATAAGTTCTAGAGTTAAGCATATAGAAACTTGACGGTGATGATCTATATCTATGCTCTTCCAGGATATAATTAACGGGATGGATTATATGAATATGTATTAAGCTCAACTTTGTATGGTTCAACATACCATTTTGTTATTTCCATAATGTGTGTGTGGGGCATTGTTTATGGACTTACATAAGAGTTTTGTAAGACAAAATAGGTATAAACCTAGGAAGTCTCACTATATGAAGTACACTGGGGTAGCTCACTAGATTGAATAATTCAATCTAGGAAGTTTTCGAAAAATTAGAATTATTTTAGGGTCTCTCGGAAAGATTATAGGGTTTAAGTGTTAAGCCCGAGATCTCGACAAGTGGGACTTACCACTTTAACCTTTCTATTGAATGCTATATATCATGTCATTAATTTATAAAGGCATAACACATAGCATGATATCAATGGGCCATTTATTATTAATTGTTAATAATTAAATGATTAAATCAAATAAAATGGCATTATTTTATTAGTTCATATAATTTGTAATTACTGCAAATTTTGGCTAAATAAAGTTTATTTTTTTTAAGGCTTTGGAAGCCAAATAGATTTTGGCCAATATATATCAAAACAAGACGTGGCTTATTTTGCATAAGTAAAATAGCCACCAATTTACTTTTAATTAGGTCACACAATTGGCAAATCAAACAATGTTTTGTCATGCTTGCCTTAAGCATGAGCTACTTTAAAGCAAAAGGAGTTTAGCCACTAGTTTTGGTTCAAATTCGGCTATTCATCTCTAAAGGCAAGCATGACAAGGCAATTTTCATGCCTTATCTTCCTTGTATTTTAAGTGCACACTTATTATTTTTTTCATTGGTTCTATAGGCGGCCATTAAGGCTATAAATAGCAAAATCTATTTCATTTGGTAATGCAATTAAGTTGTAAGAAAATTTAGATAAAGGTTTGAGAGAATTTCTAGAAGCAAGTGTTGCTTCTGATAAAATATTCTGGCAAGAATAAGAAGCTACCCTTCTAGCTCGAAGGATCCCACTAAGTCCTAAATTAGAACTGCGCAAAGTACGTTTTAAAAGTGAATTCTCTAATATTTCATTATTGTAATGAGATGTTTGTTAATATTCCAGTACATATTTATACATATGATGTGTAAATTAAAAAAAAAATGTGTACACTTAACCCATGCGCAATACACTTTTAAAAATGATCAAAAATAGCAAATTCAGGGTCAAATCTGTGTGCATCTTATGATGCACGCCCTAAGCTAATGCGCGCTTCAACGCACTACAAGTTGACACGCACCCTGATGCGCGGGCATTAGGGCGCGCGTCAGCTTGGCTCCACATGGCGCCATGTGTTGCCATATGGCATTTAATTTTATTTATTATAAAATCAATTTTTTTCATTTATTTATTTATATTCAGTTTTATTCATTTATTAGTTTTTTATTTTATATATTTATATTTAATATTTTGTATTGTTTATTATTATATATATATAATTATACTAAACTAATAATTTTTTTGGTGTTTTTAATATTAATATAGTAGTTTTGAAAAATATTAAATATGAAGCATTGTTGAGAAGAGTTTGTCATCTTCTAAGAGTTGATATTGTGCAGTATAAAGTGACTCAAATTTGAGGTTTCTTCAAATACTATAAAATTGAGACCTATTCCACTTGAAAATGATGACGATATGATATATTAGTTGAGCCTACAGAAAAAAAGTGTTATACCTCTATATGTAACAGTAAATGTTCAAGCTCTTAAATATGAAAATAATGCAGAAGCACCTACGGAGCAGAAACAAGGCTATACTAATCAATTCACATCCACAACCTCTGAGTATGTTCTAAATCCCCCAAAGGATTATCGTTATTCTCCTCCAATGTTCAATAAACAACCAACCTACACATATTATAATAGTCAGATATATAGAGATGTTGACGTTGATCTTGGTTATGATATTGGTCATAATGTTGGTTATAATGTCGGAATGATGGTGAAAATGACGAAGGTTATAAGAATGATGATTGTGATTTTGATGTTGGTTATGAGGTTAGTAATGATAATAAAAATGATGATGATGATTATGGAGAAATGATTGCGGATGAAAATGATGATAATGATGATGATGATAATGATTATGCCAGAGAAAAAAGGGTTAAGGTAAAAAACTCATTTCAGTTCCAGCCTGACATACCACTATTTGACTTAAATATATTGAAAACTGGTTCTTGTACTAGAATTAAAGATGTGTTTGTAGGAAAGTTGCATAAAAATAAAGATGAAATTCATGAGGCTATATGCATAGTTACACTTAAGGGTAAAAGGAGCTTTAGAGTTTACAAGTCACAAAAAATTATTTTGAATTAAAATGCAATGATTATAGTGTGAGTGATTTTAAACCTAGGGTGTATGCATGTAGGTTTGTGTCTATTATTTAAATATAACATACGTATCACATACATACATGTGTAGCGGAAGAGCAGAATACAAATTACTCAATGATAAACACAAATAAACTTTACATGTTATCTCATAAATGTAAAATAGTTCACAATTGAGAAATAATACATTGTCAAGCATTTGGTATATTGTCTAACCGAAGTACCCGCCTTGAAGTAACCCGTTCACAATTCTAGTTTCTCAACACGGTGAGCTTGAGGAAGTTAGAATAGCAACTTTTTCAGCAAATGATTCAACTCTTGAATCCTTATTTCTACCTTATAGTATGGGTGGCAAAAAAAAAAAAAAAAAATGGAAGAGTTGTATTTTTGTGCTCTCAACACTTGAGAGAATTTTTTAACACTTAGCAAAATTCACTTCTCTCACTTCCCTTAACTCCTTGCACGAATTTTTTTATAATTAATTACTCTTTGATTTGTTTATTATTTTCTATCATTTTCTCACCTAATGGCATCCATTATATTTGCCATCAGTTTTTGTTTATTATTATCTTTCATTTTATCACCTAATGGCATCCATTATGTTTACCATTAGTTTTCATTTATTATTATTTGCAATAAACCAAATGAAAATAAAACAAAATAAAAAATCATTTAAATGAACTTGACCTTAATCTAGGTCAAATGAGAAAACACTTTCTCATTATTAAGAAACATCTTAAGACCTACCATTAACAAATCCCACTCATTTATACTTATCATTTCATTTAATAAATATTAAACAAATGATTTAATCATATTAAATCATGGTAGAAACACTTGCCAATTTAAATACATAAATAATTATTTGATTTCAATTTAAATAATAATATCATATATTATTATTATTATTTTATTCAATAAATATTTTAATGAATAAAATAATGATATTATTTGTCCAACAAATAAGGTCATTTTGATAATTTTTAAATCAAATAATAATTGGCCTACATGTGCCATGTGTCAACATTCCATTGGTCAACAACTAATTGTTAACTAATTGACGTACTTAACTCTTAAGTTTTGACACGTGCACGATCGGAGGGAAACCAAAGTAAATGTCCGGTCTGTTAGAATTTTCTAGATCGAACTATTTAATTCGATACGCTGTCCCAATGCACAATGAGTATACTTCATATTGCGGGACTCTCTAGGTCTACTCTTGATTTGTCAAATAAAACTATTTTGTGAGTCCAAGATCGATGCCCCACGCACACATCACAGATATTACAAATCAGTGCAGTATACCATACAAGTTGAGGTTATAACGTATACGTATAATCATTTCGCCAATCATATCCTGGAAGAGCAGAGATATAGATCACTATCGTCAAATCCGTATGTGCTCATCCGTGAACTTATCTCAAGACATATATCTTAATAAACAATATTATATATGCAAACACTTTTACAATATTGTTTAACCTTATAGGAAACTCTTTTCCTGGGTTTGTCACTTATGGCCATAAGAATTTTTAAGATACAGCTTTTGAGCATTTGGATATATATAACTCATCCATGTGAGCTGACGGATTCTATATCTGTACATACCAAACTCCATAAGCATCGGACCATACTTAACGACACCCAGCGATCACACCGTGAAAGGTCTATAACATGCATGGAACCAAAGTATGATAGATCACTTACAAGTCAACCGTGGTACTTAGATTAAAGGATCATGTATACTACTTAACTCGATAGGACCTTCTATTGATGGCTTCATGGAATGTCTATTGGGGTTCTCGTTGAGTCTGTTCAGTATTCAGTCCTTACTGAACACTTGTATACTATATGAACTTCCAGTAAGCCCATGGTCAGCTAAGAATAATCATCTAGACCATCTAGGTATAGTATACACTGGTCTATATAAAAGGATTCTACCATCAGACCTGTATCGGTGAATTAAGACCAGGAATATATAATTTGATAATAGACTTGCATAATAACATTTTTTAGCCCCTATTGCAACTTTTGCAACTATGTTATTACTAATGTATTCTCAGGTCTTTGTACCGTCATAGACAAGATTCGAACACTTGGACTTCACTGATTAATATAACATGCTAACCCTTTAGCATTTATAGTTTTCAGTGATGTTAACTTTTAGCATTGATCTAAACTTCTTTAGACCAAATTTGAACTCTTTCAAATCATTTAATGTCTGTAGCGTCACAAGTATTGAACTATTTAATAATAGTAATTAGCAATTTAAAAAATAATGAACTGGATAAATATTATAAAATAAAATATTCGTACAACAATGGGATGACACGTGAGCACAAATCCCAACAGATAGATGCAAATAGATATGATGGGCAGTGTCGACAAAAGGGCGATATTTTTTCATTGTGAAGCAAGTAGATGTAAAACATACTTATGTTTTGGGTCAATTACCAGATGGTCACCGGCAAGTCAAGAGCCGTATTATTACTAAAGTAATTACAAATAAGTTTGATCGGTCAATAGAAATTATAGGCAGAAAGACATTCAAGCAGATATATTAAAGAATTTGATGTTCAGATAACGTATACTGCAGCTTAATAAGGTAAGGAGATGGAGGAAACAACTTAGATCTCAAAAGAAGGAACCATTTTCTAATTATGCTACTTTGCGTTAAAGTGTTGAGTTTTGTAATTTTTGTAATACATTTATACTTTTTATTATGCATTTAAATTGTTGATGATAGATATATTTTTTGTTTAATGTTAATGTTGATGTTGATAAATTTTAGTTGTGGATAAGTTATGGAAATATTTTTATATATATCTGAAATTTTAACCGAATTTTAGCTAAATCTCTTATATTATATGGACGTTCACAAATCTGCATATTAGAAAAACACACTTCTATATAATTATATAGCATCTCTGCACACATCCACCCAATACGTAGACATCAAAATAATAATATGACACAAATGCACATATGAACAATATATTACATATCTATAAAGCATTATTTGTAGTAGTCCACAAGTATACAATATATTCATACTCACTAAGAATGCCTGATCAAATATATAAAATAGACATATTTTCATTGCATTTATACCATCGTCAAACGTAATGTTGTTGACCACGGATCTAAATTCTTATAGGTCAACTTATTTCTACTCCAAAAATACATATGCCATAGTCTATCATCCAACTCCCTTACTGAGGGATAATCCCTCATTCTCAAACCAGTAATAAAATAAAACTATAGACGGGAGAATCTAATACGCCTGTTACTTATATAAAATCATAATTCTTCATATATATTTGGTATATACTCGTCTTAATAAAACTTCGAGTACTAAAATACATGAGAATGCAATATCTTTTACATCCAAAAAATGCCCAAAATATGTGATTTTAAATATTTGGATTTGATTTGAAGTCAATTTGGTTTTTATTCTATTGATAATTCACAGCTTCGAGTAAGTAGCAATAGTTGATTGATAAAATTTGTTTTTCAGTGATTATATATTTCTCCGAGACGTTCTCTTTTCTAAAAAAAAATAACAATTATTAGTATATAACCAATTACATAATTCAAATAATTACTAGTAAAAAAATTATTAAAACTTTTTCAACTAACAAAAACAATATAATAATATGACAAAAAATTAAAATAATGACAAAATTAATAATTTAGGTAGAATTTTAATATTTTCAATTACAAATTAAATATATATATTTTTTAAAAGTTAAAAAGTAGCCACGTGGCACCCTCACGTAGTGCCATGTGGCAGCATTAGCGAGCACGTGGGCTAACGCGAGCGCATTAACCCACATGGCGCGTGAGGCACTGTTCCAGCATGTGACGCATGGGTCATGGGCTGGACTGTAAAAATGGCCGAAATCCGCCATTTCCAGTGATTTTTGGGCTATTTTCGGCCACTTACACTCATTTTCAAGTTCTTGGTAATTAGATTAATTTTTATCTTGAGACTCCTGCACTTCCCAAGTTCTTACAGATAATGGTATACATGCATTAGTATATGTAGTATCCAACTTTCGTATTTTACTTCAATTCATGAATATTTGGGTATTTAATTGTGCTTTTGATTATAAATAGGTGCATGACGGAAAATGTACTGCATAAGAACCAACGGGAGGCGAATCGAACATAAAATGAAGAAGTTACGCTCAAATTACAAGAGCATCAGAACGCAGGCCTAAGCGCTGCAGCATTCAATGCGATAATGAAGAAAACCCTCATTTTGACTCTTATTTCAACTTAGATTCGAACCCTTTTGCCCCTAGAGTTTTCACACTTATAAAAGCACATTTTTAAGGGAAAAAAAAGGAGACTTTTACAGAGACTTTAGAGAGGAAAAACCTAAGAAAGAATTCATAATGCAAAATTAAAGATTAAAGCCAAAGATTGAAGAACTAAGATCAATATTCAAGTAAAAAAAGAGCGAGAAACACATTAATGAGTCATTTTGATTAGTTTTTATACTCTTTCTTTATCATTATGCTCTTATTCTTGTTGATCTTTATAAATTGGTTGGATACTTTTAGTTTTGTGATGGGCTAAATTGTTCATCTAATGTTAGACTGTGTGAACCTAGTATGGATTTAAATTTTGTTAATTTTTAACTTATGTACTTCGTACACATAATTCATTCATTTTATCTTATATTTAATACTTTTATTATATCTGGCCAATATTATGAATAATTGATGAACTATGATGAATTCGACAGATGGATTCATGTGTTTAGCCTAAAATAGTTTGATACATGATCATAGGGTAATAATTATGAATTCTATCTAAGATAGACATATACATCGGTGGCATGAATGGTATAATTTAGACTTGATTTTAATGAATTACATTCTAATTTTATTACCTTACACATATAGGTGATTGTTAGAATGCGTAATATAGTCACTCGATAATCGACAGAGGCTTGTGATGAGATTAGTATCTAAGCTAACAATTAATATTAAGAGATTAATTAAGAGGTTAAATAATCCAATGAAATATTCGGGGACGAGTCAAAACCCTAGATTATCTTTATTTGTGAATTCTACCATTTGTTTTTATTTAGTTTAATTGAATGAATTAAGTTAGTTAAATAAATTTTAGATTTTAGTTTTTTGAATAAAAGTTAAATAGTTATAATTTTAGTACTTGATTGAAAGAATTAGATTGCATAGTCCTTGTGACATCGATATTTAAACTTAAAATTTTATATTATTTGATACAATAGCGTGCACTTGTACTTAATTAGTATAACATATAATCACTTACCTAGTAATGGTTTAAGATTATAGGCCTAACTGGTGCTCGTGATCTTAGGGCCGTCCCTGCTCGGGAGGATTTTGGCCATTTTCTCAGATTACTGTATGAGTATTGAGGAGCTTCCGTTCCTTGTGGTTGTTGTTCTCCAAGTTGCTTATCTAAAAATTAGGTCTTGGTCTATGATCTCAATTATGCCTTTGATCTGACCCATTCTAATGGAATAATTTTTTTTTTTCCAACTCATCATAAAGGATATAGCCTATACTTGGATCAATTTTTTAAGAGAATAAAATAAATAATATAAATTTAACATGTTTATTAATCATACAAATTTATTTTTACTTATTTATTTAAAATATGTTGAATAATTATTTCATAAAATTATTTTACTAACTTTATTTCAATCCCAATAGTTGTTGGGATTGGGATTAAAAAAAATAAAAAACTGAAACAGTCGCTAACATGGTACATAAAACGTGCAAGACTTGGGTGTAATTTTCCCCATTTTTCTTTAATTAAGCGTATCCAAAGCAATGGCTTTCGGTTGAGCCGTCACCTGTTGTGCTCCGTAACCCAAACGTGCAAGTGGAACCCACATTATAGAAAACGAATATAGCTTCCGAATGGGAAGTGCACGCGTATTAAATCGCGTGTGGCACACCAATCTTCCGTGCACGCGTATTAAATCGCGTGTGGCACACCAATCTTCCGCACCAATCTTCCAGCCAAACAAATCCAAAAAAACGAAATACTTAAGTTGAATATAATATAACTATGATATGTATTCAAGTTTTATTATAATCATCAATATAATTAATTACTTATTGAAATTAATATAAATACACGTATGATAAAATTTTATAAGTCGGGACAATTATACTTTGTATTATCTACATTTTCTTTTAAAAAATGTATAATATATTAAAATAGTGTAATTATTTAATAAATATTACAAAAAGGGCATTTACTGTAATATTTTAATAGTAAAAATTTTTTATTACTAAAACGATCATGAGTTTAAATTCTTTGGTACAAGAAAAAAACATACATATATTTTATTTTTAATATAAAAAAAAATTATAACACTGTTTTCACATATTTTATTTGTAATAAAATTATAAAAGTATTTTCATTTTAAAAAAATTAAAATAAAAATAAAAATAAAATAATTATTAACATATAATTTATTAATAATATTTTATTATCTTATTATAAAAATAGAGGTACTATTTTTGATATTTTTAAATGTAAGAATATTTTATTATTTTATTATAGATTAATGTACTATTTTCGGCGTATTCTAGATTTTTATTTTTATTTTTACAGAAAGCCAACGAAACAAACATGATTAGAGTGCCATAAAAAGTCGTAAATTTGAGCTGAGAGATCGATCTGGAGGGAGAGAAAAAACAAAAAAAAAATCCAAAAAAAAAAAAGAAAGAAAGTTGAATTAGTAAATAGGAAGTCATTGAGAGGGAGAAAGAAGGCAGACACACACAAGACTCACGGCTTCTATTTTAAACAAGCGCTCAGCCTTTGGGTGCTTCCTTTTGTTTCCTCAGGTACTTTTGTTTGATTACATCTTTCTATTTTTTGAGCTTTTTATTTTTTATTATTTTTTATTATTATTTTAATTTTTTTGTTTTGTAATTGTGATTTTGTATGTGGGTTTACTTTTGATTTTGAATTGGAAGCTGAATTTGAGTTCTTGAGTGCGAATTGAGTGTTTTTAGAGTCTTAATTAGGGTTTGTTTTTTCCTGAGCAGTTGAAATTGAGCTTGACTTAAGATAAAGATTTTGATTCTTTTTTTTTTGTTTTATTTTTAGTATATTGTTTCTTACTAAAGAATAAAAAGTACCCATTTAAGGTGATTGATTGATTTTATTGCTAGTGAGATTGAGTGAGCTTGATTTTATGTGAAGTTCATAACTTGAATTTAACCTATTTATGCGATAATATTGTTGTTAATGATCTGATCATGCAGTTTCATTGTCATTGATTAGGGCTTCTGTAAGATATTTGTTTGATTTCTTTTTTAAATATACCTTTTTGCATGAGATTCTTTAAGTTATATGTTCTTTTTTTCTTTTGAGAAAATTGGTTATTTGTTATAAATTTTGCTAAGTTCTGGACTTTTTAATGCTGTTAACTGAGTTAACTTAGTGGTGAGAGCTTATTTCCGCTTCAGGTTCTTGGTTGAGGGTTGATATTTTCCGCACTAGAAGAAGCTTCTTCTTGTTTCTTTCTTGCCTTAAGTGAGGGAAACTTCAGAGTTGGATATGGAAGAATGCCAGTGTTGATATGGTATTGGTGTGATTTTCATGGCATCTTGCCTGGGTGTGTTTGATCCAGGCAAAGTTCAGTGAAATGGAGAGAAATTTGGGGAAAGGTATGATGGATCAGCAGAAAAATTACGAACAGGTACGGTACAATAATTTTGAAACCAGAAATGAGGGACCTGGTTCAGCGAATCAAAGGTTTTTCCATGACCCCTCGAGTAATATCAACACTAATATCCGACCTCCAGATTACAATATGTCAATGGGAGCTAGACCCGTGTTGAATTACTCCATTCAGACTGGTGAGGAGTTTGCTCTTGAGTTTATGCGAGAAAGGGTGATCCCCAGGCAGCATTTTGTCCCAAATGCTTATAGTGATCCTAACAGTGCACCAGTCTATATGGATCCGAACGGCATACTGGGAATTTCTCATCCAGGGTCCGAGAGTGGGTCTGATATTACTATGATTAACACAGCAGAGACAAGCCGTGCCCAAGAGTTTGAGAGAAAGGGTTCTGCACATGAAGACCGGGGTTATTATGATCCCATGCAATCGGTGCCACGAATCTCATCAAGAAATGACATGAACCGAGGGATTCATAGTTATGCCTCTTCAGGAGCTTCTGATTCATCAAGCAAGGTGAAGTTCCTGTGCAGCTTTGGTGGCAAAATTTTGCCCCGTCCCCGTGATGGGAAGCTTAGATATGTGGGAGGTGAAACACATATTATCCGTATAAGCAAGGATATTTCTTGGCAAGATCTTATGCAGAAAGCTTTGGCAATTTACGATCAAACTCATACAATAAAGTATCAGCTTCCTGGTGAGGATCTTGATGCATTGGTTTCTGTATCTTGTGATGAGGATCTGCGGAACATGATGGAGGAATGTAATGTATTAGAAGATAGGGAAACACAGAAACCTCGGATGTTCTTGTTTTCTAGCACTGATCTAGAGGATACTCAGTTTGGCCTGGAAAGCATGGAAGGTGATTCTGAAATTCAATATGTAGTTGCTGTCAATGGTATGGACTTAGGATCAAGGAAAAACTCAGTTGCTTTGGCAAGTGCTTCAGAAAATTTGGATGAGTTACTCAGTCTAAATGTTGAAGGGGAGACTGGTCGCAATGCAGCCGAATTAGCTGGTTCTGGCACCACAACTTTGGTATACAATGCACCCTTGTCAACAATCTCGTCTTCTCAGCCAGTACTGGTAAGTTCTGCCAGTGGTTATGAATCTAACTTTCAGCCTTACCAGGGACAAAAAATGCACCATGGAGAAGCTAGTCAACAAATATCATCCACTTTGCGCCCTACTGAGAGCTTCCCCCTAATAGATGCAAAGAGCACCACTCCCTTGCCTGCTTCATTGCAATATGATTATGGTTCTCACCCCACTAACTTTCTAACACTTGGAGAAAATTTAGTCCCTGTTCCTCTACATGGGCAGCTGAATCATCAAGGAGGTTTGGCTGAAGAGCAGATGTACAGTGGTTTTCATGCTGAAGATCCAGGGGCACTTGTTAAGGAGGTTAGACTGAAAACAGATGGCTCATCTAAGGAAGTAAATGAACCTGAGAAGGTCCGGTCTCTGGATAAAGAAGCATCAATAAAGGATCAGAAAATAAAAAGAGAGCATTCACTGCCAAAGATTGATGAAACTGACAAAAATTGGATTTCAGATAGTGACTATGTTGTTTCTTCACATCCATATACTAGTTCCATTTCAAATTATTTTCCCAGAGAAGAGGTATTAGTAGTCAGATCATCACCAGAGATTGCTTCATCTTTGTTGCCCTCAAAAACTAATAAAAAGACCCAGGAACCTGTACAGAATTCAAAGCCCTCTGAGGCTGCTAATGAAGAGAGAAAGAGCAATGATGAGGACGGTTTTCATGCATCTGCTGGAGCTTTTAAATCTAGATATGGTGACTCTGAGGTTGAGCCTACTGACTTGAGCTACAATGAACCATCTGTGATTCCTCAAAGGTACCATTCTGAGTGTATTCCTAGAGAGCAGCCAGAAATGAACCGTTTGTCAAAATCTAATGATTCCTTTGGCTCTCAGTTTCTGATTTCGCAAGCACTTCCTGATGGTTCTCAACAAATTGCTGAACCAGTTGGTAAATTGCGTGATGGGAATATGGCTTCAGAGACTGAGCAATCCATTGCATCTGCAAAACTGCGATACGTGAATACGACAGTTGAAGATGGACGTGGTCAATTGAGGAAGCATAAAGAGTCTGCTGATAAACTCAACAAAATTAAATCCAACATTTCTGATGAAGGGCTTGAGGCAAGTTTACGGAAATCTGAATTGACGCAGGTGGATCCCAATTCTGCTGAGGATCGTGAATTGAACAGGATCAAAGAGACCCATAAAGACCGCTCTGTCAATGATAAAGACAGTAAGGATATGAATGGAACTCCCCGTCAGAACCCAGAAAATTCTTCCTTGAAGCAATCTGAATATGAATGGAATGAGATTGTTGCAAACAAGAACAATGGAAATGACAGTAAGGGGCATGAACCACCTTTGGCACAAAAAGAGAACCCAGTTAAAGTTGTTCCTCTGGGAGGTTCCATTATTGGTGTTGGCAATCCTGAGGGAGACATACTTATTGATATCAATGACCGATTTCCTAGTGATTTTCTGTCTGAAATGTTTTCAAAAGCAAGTATTTCTGAAAACCTTAGTGGTACAAGTGCGATGCATGGGGATGGAGCCGTTTTGAGCTGGAATGTAGAGAATCATGATCCTAAGCGGTGGTCGTACTTCCGAAATCTGGCTCAAGATGAGTTTTCTAGAAAAGATGTGTCCCTTATGGACCAGGATCATCTGGGTTTCTCATCCCCGCTTACAAATATTGAGGAGGGAGCTCCTGTTGATTATAGCTATCCACCTTTGAAGCCTGATGAGCCCGTCATGGCTCAAGGTGGCTCACATATTAATTTTGACAAGGGCATTCAGAGAGAGGCATCTGGTATTATTGTACCCAACACCATGGATTATGGTCATTCTCAGCTCAAGGGTGATGAAAGTGTGCAGTCAGAGGGCTTGAACCATAGAATACCGGAATCAGATTATGAGGTATTTTTATCCGATGCTTATGCTTGATAACCAGTAACCATAATTGCTGATCTGAGGTTAATCAGTTGTATTCCTTTATCACTTTAGGAGGGGAGGTTGGATCTTCCAAGTACTGGTGTATCTCTTGTTGATCTTCCTCTGGCTGATTTTGATATCAGCACTTTGCAAGTATGTTGGTGCCTATAGTTCCTGCTCTTTCTCTTGCTCTCTATTTATATACATACATATATATATATATATATATATATATATATATATATGTATGTATGTATGTATGAGCAATGCTTCTTTTTTCTTGTTTGCTTGTTTTTACAGTTGTATGAACCATTTTGATGTGATTACTTTAGTTTTAACTTTCATATGTGTTTCTTGAAATGGACTTCAAATTTGTTAGTTGGACATTATGTTGTTTGAATAACATATCCACCTATGGAAGAGGTAGATTCAAGGTTCAACCCATGAAAGGCCAGCTTGATATTGTTGAAGGATTAGACTACATAGTGATGCTTATCTTTGCTAAAAAATTTGTTAGTTGACTATCTATTTGTCCAATAAATTCATATTGGCATTTGCCTGTAATGTTAAAACATACTGTCTAGTTCTAGAGTGCTGTATGCCTCTACTTAATGACAAACTGTACTTTTTATTTTTGTTCCCCTAGTGCTATTATCCACATTTAAGAACATAGGCTGAGATTTAACAGTATAGGTTTTTAGTGTACAGATGTATTTTCACGTCTTTATAACAAAGTATTTAGACAACCCTAGATTTTTTGACATGCATGTCTATTTATATCACACGAAAAGTAAACCTGCTTTAATATCTTGCATGTTAGAGCGCTTAGGGGGCTCATTTATGTGTTCCTTCGCTCAGAGAAGCGGCCATTTATAGATTTCTTACAAACATCTGTGCTTGTGTACTATAGTTTTGAATATTTTTGTTGGCATTGTGATCTGATTTCACAATCATGATATTCCTTGTATGGCTAGCTTAGTCGGTAAAATCAATTGTTATTGCCCAAGTGAACTAGAATCAAATTCCTAGCGGACACAATAAAAGAACGGGGGTGGAGGAGGGGGTTATGGTGTGGGAGAGAGTTACCACAGATTGCATAGCCATTGAACCGAGTCTTTGGCAGATTCTCCCGAAAGATAAAACTGTGTGATCGTTCTGGGTGATTGTTGGCTTAAGAATGCTTTCCTTCGGAAGGCTTGTTTAGCGTTCTCATCCACGTGAAATGAAAATGTTCCTGTTGTTAAAGTCTGTAAAATTAATTAATAGTGTTTTAGATGCTCATGTGAAATAGACTGGCAAGCTGCCAGTCACTAAGATTTGGTTTAATTTCTCACAACCCTTCATCTGCCAAAGTCAAAACAATTTCTCAATTTTCAACTGTAGAGGACTGAAGCAATATGTCTGAAGTATTGGAGCAACATCTGGTGATGCATAACTCATGCAGTTTTATTGGACGGTTTTTCTTGCTTCCTTTTTTTCATGAGTTCTGTTGGGGAACTTTTGATGGATGTCTAAAGTGTTGGAATTTGTTTAGTCAACTTCTTAATTTTGTTTTTGGATCCTATGACAGATTATAAAAAATGAAGATTTGGAAGAGCTAAGAGAACTGGGTTCTGGTACATTTGGGACTGTTTACCATGGAAAATGGAGGGGAACTGATGTAGCCATCAAGCGAATAAAAAAGAGCTGTTTCACTGGTCGATCATCAGAGCAGGAGAGATTGGTGAGCTTTCTTCCATCCAAATAATTCTATTTCATATTAAATCAAGCATATGAAGTATTGAAGTCAGTTAGGAGTTGCAGCCATGACAATTGATCCTATGCTCTTTAAGATTATTTTCTCTTACTAGATTCAACTCATGTGCTATAAAGATGCAATATTCCTAGGTGTCATGATTCACTTTTTTGTTAACTCCGTAGTTTTTGTTTCTTTGTTCCAGCTGCTTTTTGATTCTATCCAAAAATGAGAATTTACCTTATAGCACCACCTAGTGAAGAGTTTCGCATCAACAGCATTTGGCATAATACTGTCCTAGTAGTTGATTTGTATTTCTGTTTAAATGGTTTATGCATATTTGAGGAGATTGATATTTGCTATGTGTTTCTCTCATTTGATATCGTACAGTCACTATTTGCAATTTTTCTGTGTTTCTATCAATTTATAACTTCTATTTACCATTAGTGGTTTGTTTTTCAGACTGTGGAGTTCTGGCGTGAAGCTGAAATTCTTTCTAAGCTCCACCATCCTAATGTGGTGGCCTTTTATGGTGTGGTACAAGACGGACCAGGAGGAACACTGGCTACGGTGACAGAATTTATGGTGAATGGCTCTCTTAGACACGTTTTACTTAGCAAGGAAAGGTAATATTTTGTATGTAATTGTTTATTGACCTTATTTTTATTTTAGTTTTAGAGATGTATAAGAGCCAAGACGAACTGAATGTTTGGCTTACTGATCTCGTCCCCAAAAAAAAGGGAGGCCACTAGCTCAATCAAGCTTCAAAATTTAGTATTTGAACTTGAGCATGCATGTGAACTTAAAATCAAGATTAAATAAATAAATTACAGATATTATAATATACAATAAATAATTTGATAGTACATAATATATAGTATATGTATAGAAATACAAAAGTATATTATGTTTCTATTAAAAAAATAATAACAGCATATTATATGAATTAATATTCTTTTCATCAAAGCTACTAAGTTGAACTCTGAAATAGTTCAAGCTTGATGAATAAATGAGCCTCAAATCAAGCTCATGTTGTCTTCATTAATGAACGAACTGATATGAAGTCAAGCTTGCATAGTTAGATAAAAGCCTCAGTCCAGCTCATCTGCTCTCTGCTTTAGCTCTACCTATTTATTGTTCTTCCTCTGTATCTCATATGTTTCTAATGAATCTCCAGGCATCTTGATCGTCGTAAAAGGCTCATCATTGCAATGGATGCAGCATTTGGAATGGAATATTTGCATTCAAAGAATATTGTGCATTTCGATTTAAAATGTGACAATTTGCTTGTCAACTTGAAAGATCCCATACGACCCATTTGCAAGGTAATGTTTTCACTATTTCATGAATAGTTTTCCACATTATGCTTGTTGCTTATGTATGCTCCAATGTCCTTTTTTTAAGGAGAGCAACTGATTTGTTCCAGATAAGAATAAAAATGCTTAAATATGCTATCTATGTGCAGGTAGGTGATTTTGGCTTATCAAAAATTAAAAGAAATACCTTGGTCACTGGTGGTGTAAGGGGAACCCTCCCGTGGATGGCTCCAGAGCTTTTAAATGGTAGCAGTAGTAAGGTGTCAGAGAAGGTATGTTTCAATATTCAATCTTCTTTCTTTAATGGTAAAAAATCAATTTTTATGGTCATTGGTGCAAGAACAAAACTAGGACCTTGGTTCAAATGTCAGGATTGTGGTGTCATTTAGGTGGGCCTTAGTTCAAATGTTGCTGAACCTGCAAAAATAAAGATAAAAAAAACCATCAAAAGGGAGAAGAAATGAAAGAAACTGTCAACTTAAATAGTAGGTTGATGTCTCTGATGATATAATGCCTTCTGTAAAGGCTGCAATATTCAGTAGAGGGAATTCTCTCTTGTATCTGCGTATTATATTCATGTAGGATGACGTAATTCATATATATTGGTTCTGAACAATGCAAGTTATTTGGCATTAATTCTTATTTAAAGACGATGTTTCTTCTTCATCAATGTCAACTTGGAAGTGTCTTAGGGCAATTTTATTTCTTGGGCTCCCTTGTTTTTATTTTTTCTTTAAAATTTGGACTGGTATTTTGTTTTGAGTATATATAAGCATTTACTTTGCATAGTTAGTAGGTAGATTTAAAAGGGCTGTTTCTCCGTGTGGATCTTGAGTTCGCTTTTGTATCATCTCCCCTTTATTTTGACATTTTTTTTCTCCTGCAGGAAATTTTTTTTTGGGTATTTGACTTCTCTTTTTATGTATTTTTATCTTGGATCACTTAAATTTGCAAAAGTTTTGTTTACCCTCTTTCTGTGTATCGGCAGGTTGATGTGTTCTCTTTTGGTATTGTCCTATGGGAGATTCTCACTGGTGAGGAGCCTTATGCCAATATGCATTACGGAGCAATCATAGGTGTGGCACACTCTTCTCCCGTCTAGTCCCCCCAAACTTCCATCGGTTGCTCATTTGTTATTGCTTTTAGGATGCAAATTGCATGTTTGTCTTTTGGTTATTATGCGGGTGATTCTTTCCTTGTATTTGTAACATTGGGATGCTGCTCCTCTTCTTATGAGTACTAAACTTTATTTCACTTGGAAAAATATCCCAAAGTACATTGAAGATGTTGATGTTTCCTGGATGTGATGCTTCATCCCCTTAAGACAGAATAAAAATCTTGATTGGAGTATATATATTGTTCAGTTTAGATAAATTGATGAAGTCAACCTTTATGAGATAGGATGCAAATTACTTCTGTGAATAAATAGGAAACATTAACTTGTAATAGATTTCTAGAAAGTAGCAAAATTTAAATGGTTATTGAACGAGAAAAACTTGTTGAAATATATTTTTGAGTTATATACTCTTTAATGATTTTGATGCAGAAACTTGCTGTGTGTTTTTCCTTTTGGTGATGTTTGGTCATAGAACTGTGTGCCTTATATTGATGCTGTACAAGATATTGCACTCTGCTTGAATGTGTGAAGGTGCTTGCCAATTTGATTGACATTTTCTGAATTGAAATAGAAAGTCTATGTGCCCATATAAATTATGCCTCCCTCCTCTCATAGGCCAAGAAACAAGGATTTTGTGTAAATTCTTCAAATATTCTGGTGCTGGGGCTACTGGCTGCATCATTGAAGTTAAATGCTGCTGGGGAATAATTGACGCGTGTTGAAAATAGAAAATCATTTCCTTGATTACCCTCTTCCTTGTTTGCAGGTGGTATTGTCAATAACACATTGAGGCCACCTGTGCCAAGCTACTGTGATCCGGAATGGAGATTGCTTATGGAGCAGTGTTGGGCTCCAGATCCCGTGGTCCGCCCATCGTTTACAGAGGTTGCTAGACGCTTGCGTGTGATGTCTGCAGCATGCCAACAGACAAAATCACATGGTAATCAGCTGCAGAACCAGGTGCCCAAGTAAATGTTCTCCATGATTACTCTCTTGTTATGCCATTTTAACCCTGATGAAAGATATGAAGATAAAAGATTTGTTTATTTCTATATGCTTAATGAAAGAATTGTGTATGTGTTTATACGAGCGGTGAGGAGTAGCTCATCATTGAGAGGGTAAAGATATAATTGTATTGTATCCAAAAACTGGAAAGAATTGGTTTAGGTTGTGTGCCTTATTATTTGTGTCTATATAGTAAATACAAACTTTGCTCTGGTTTTTGTGTTTATGGCTATATTCTTTGTCTCGTTGCCTTGTTGGAAATGGACTCTCCTCGGGTACCAACCATCACCTCATTTTTTAGAAAGCAAAAGTAGCCAAAAAACTTCTCCTTTCTTTGTTAAAAGAAACAAGCAGAGGAGATATAACTTTTTTGATAAATAGTGAATGAATTATGTAATAAAGAAATGAAGAAAAGAAAGGATTTTAACAATGTATTTGCTTGTAATGGTCATGTGTAGTAAGAATTCCAAGACTTAATATTGAGAGAGAATTCATGTTCACATTAGAAGAGTAAATGATTTACATTTAATTTAATATTTAAGATGACAAAGGTAAAACATTTAAATAAAAGTAAGAATATTACAAGAAAGAAGGAAAAAAAATTATATACCCTTGGATATTTCTGTTTTGAGTGATTTTGCATACATTAATAGGATAAAAAGTAGAAATCAATTGGAGTTTGTAATTTGAAATTACTCGAGTACATTTTGCCCTAAGATTTCAATAAAGTAAAACAAGAAGACGAGCTAAAAAAGCAATAATTTCCTAAAATATTATTTATCATACTCTTTAAGTTAATAAAACTCTCTTTTTATTTTTTTTACATATATATATATATATGAATTTGATCAGGTAGGCGATGGGTATTGTTTGGTACTATTTTTAGAGTGTTATACAATGTTAAATAGTGATTGTCCACTTGATTAGCTATATATATAATGAGTTGTATTTTAAATAATAATATATAAAATAATTATTAAGTGGTAAAATCGTATAAATTTTAAAATTATTTATTATATATAATGATTATTTTATATATTATTATTTGGGATATATATTAAAATGTGTAGCATTATTCATATATATATATATAAATTTTCAATAATGTGGATGTTGTTTAGGGTTATCATAGCATGAAGAAAAAAAACGTGTTAAGTCATAATCAACTAATTTCTTATGTTAATCAAGGTGGGAATTGAAACAATTGTAAAATTGAAGAAACAAAAAAATTAGAAAAACCCTCAATAGTCAATTGGTTTTTCACCTTCGATTCTCTCCAATGCATTAGGGGAGGTACCAAATATTGAGAGTAGAATTTGCCAAAAATTGGCACAAATTTTTTGAGTTATATGGTAATGGGTTTAATCTAGAATCGAACTCAAAACTTCCTCGATTTTTAGGATTAGAAGAAAATAATAGTACTGCATATACAAACTAATCATACAAGCTCATTCGTGCTATTTGATGTAGTATGATATGCTTAGAAGGATAAATATAAAAAGATAACAATAAATTAAATATATAATTTGATAATAACTTACCAATTTTTTACCATAATTCGTCAGATACTACGAGTGAGTTTGTAGATGTAGTTTACTTCCAAACTAACAATATTCTGAAACCTACACCCAAAATTTAGCACCCTTAGGTACCCTAATGCTAATTCATTTTCTCAATTACTTGACAATTTCCCAATTCAATCGTCCAGGGAGGACAATCTTTTCAAACAAGTCCACAAAATTTACCAGAAAGTGAAGAGTTTGTATTGATTCATGCTTCTTGATTGCCTCTGCTTACAACACAATTTGCCTCAAAACAATTATTAGCTTCTACAACAATCACTTGTCCAACATTCAATAGGCATACATAAGGAACATCAAACATTGGACCATTCTCCCTGCATATCTTTCTAAGAAAATTATATTTGAAATCAATCATGATTTTCTTGTAAATCGACGAATCTGTTGCCATTATTACCGTCTTTCCGAGTATGTGAACGACTCCGGTATCTCTACAGCTAGTCAAGACCTCTTAACTCATCAACCTCGTCATGGTGCATCATCTGATTGAATGATCTTATATGGTTCACATGCATGGAAGAATCAGTGGACATAAGTGATTCGTCCAAAGAAGAAACAGTTGTGCCCTCAATGGGGCCAAGTGTGTTGGCATCATCTTGTGAATGCTCAGTGGCTTGCTCGTTGCTGGTCAGATAAGCTATAGACTTCTGAATCCGAACCACCATCCATCAAGGACTCAAGCTGGAAAAACCTGAAGAGACTATCGAAGAGCTGGTACTTGAAGTCATAATCTCTCGTATGGAGGTCTTGGCAGCCATATCTAGCAACACATTGGAATATAAGGAAGTCGTTGGGTCCAACTCGTGCTATGAGGAATCTGACGGTGCATACGAGAACATACTTGACACAGACGAAAACTGACAGAATGAATGGCTTGTAGGTTGATGATTAAATGAGCAAATATGTGAGGCACTCCACTGGCTAGTTCACTGTAAACTACACCCATTCCAGGGACTCGAGCCAGTCCTAAACTAAGACCAAGACCAAGAATCCAATCAATTGAAACGTTACAGCCCATCTCAAATTGATAGCATTTCACTGTAACATAATGCTAGGCGGACATGGTGATAAAAAAGGCGGCTGCAATCATAAGAGGAACCCACCCACCTCCATCAACCTTGAAGATAAGTAGGTCCCTGTACTAGTAATAATAAGCTGTTAAAGATGATGACAAGGGTCCAATGGCGCCATACTAACAACAAAATTAAGATCAAAGGCATTGTTACCGGCATTACTATTGTTAGAGACTTGTTTTTAATATTAATATTGGGCCTTTACCTATCAGCTTAAGCTTTTGGATTAAGTGGTAAACTAATATGGTATCAGAGCTAAGGTCTTAAGTTCGAGCCTCTATATCTTTGTTTTCAATTAATTTTTAGTTTATTGGCTTTCTTGGTTTCTTGGAGACGGGGGATTCACCTGGTTCAGACCTATTCGAATTCACATTTCACGTGAGGAGGACTATTAGAGACTTACCTTTAATACTAATATTGGGCCTTCACCTATCAACTTAAACTTTTGAGTTGAGTGGTAAACTAATAACTGTCACGACTGTTAACCCTGTGTGACATAAAAATGTGGACAATTAATGAGATCTCAGTGTTGTCAAAGAGCTTGGAATCATATTGTTGCTCTTTTTAAAATTTTTTTTTATAGTAGGAAAAAAAGAATTATTTCAAATACATAAAATTTGCAAACAGAAATGTATGGAAAAATATTGGAATGAAAAATGTGAAAACCATGAAGAAATGCAGATCCGTTCTGATTCTACAGTGGAAATAGTGCATCCTAGAGCAGTATTTGCCAAATGGGTCATATAAACTTCATGCTTTGAAAAAAGGATGAACTTGCCACAAGCATTTCCAATTTGGTACTGATTTTTGAACCCAGCTGTCACAGCAATACAGAGAATCACAAGAATCCAATTAATCTCTGGAATATATATGTGGGTAGGGTACTTCTTCGATGTATGCACAACTTTCACTCCTGGAAAACAGCCAAGTGCAATAGCTTGCTTCATTAATGAAAATGTTGCAGATACGGTGGCTTGACTCGCAATGACGGCAGCTGTAGTTGCGATAACAAATGCTGGCCAATATATATGTTCGTAAATTAAAATTAGAGTTTGTGTATGCTCTGTATCTGGCTAAATAGGGTTGAAATTTCAGCAAGGTCTACCACTGGACCTGGGTTGTGGCGTAGCAAGCGTGTCGTAGAACTTGAGTCTTTTCGAAAAAGGACAAATGAAGCTCTTAACAACAGTGCTGCAGAGTTTTTCAACAAGTAAGAACACGGAGTCTTGAGTTGAAGATTAAAAACGAAAGAAAAAAGATAAAAAACTAAGAAGTTTATGTAAATTATGTATGTTGAATAGTTTCTCTTGATACAATGAAGAATTTAACCTATTTATAAGTTGTAAAACCTTAAAAAAAAAATTAGTCTTACAAGAAAAAAAAATCTATTATAACATAACTTATTATGTATATATTCCTAAATAAATTGTAATACTTGTGCTCGAAACTTTACAATAAAAGCCCATTAAAACATATTTTTTGGGCCGGCATCAATAATGCTCTAGCAAGCCTAGTCAAAAGGATGAATTTTGTTAAAGGCTTGCAATACTTAGTCTGCCTAAGTCGCCCGCTATTAATTCAATACTATATTAATAGTCCAGAATTGTCTTCAAAGAGAATTGTCCCATTTAATCTTTCAGCTCACCCCAATCTGCCTAGCTTAACCTATATGAATGTATAGTCAAATTTGTCCAAAAGTAATTGCTTGACGTTTGGTCGTCCTAAGTTACCACACACTTACGAATCGTCTCAATGCTTTTCCAGATTACAAGATCGCCTCTGACAGTATCCGTTATTTTTCTAAGGCCAATTGACCGACACTTTTCATGCTAGTAGTTATCGATGCTTCCTATTCTAAGAAAGTCGGCTAGTTTTCTTTGGCATCTGATATATGTAGTTCCTAGAAATAAGGTAATTTTCAATCTATTGGGTCGGCCTACCATCCAATTCAAGCCTCATTCTTGGCCGACTTTTATCAATACAATTCAATCGAGTCAGCCTATCATTTAATTCAAATCTTTTTTCAAGCCGACCTCTACTAACACTTGGAAATATTTTTGAATTTTAATTATTTACTGCCATCTATCAGTTTTTGATTACCTCAAATTCAATAGCTCCATTGATCATTAATTATTAGTGCGTAATAAAAATTGTTATGATTAAATATATTGTGACTCTTCATTTCAACCACCTTTTGCCACTATAAGTAGAAGTAAATTCTCATTTTTACTCTACCCAAAATTTTGTCAAACTCTTTACAAGTCACTTTGCTCTTAACCTCTTCAATCTTCATTCATATTCAAGGTAAATCTCTTTTATTTTTACTTTTTGATCTGATTTTCCATCAACTAATTCTATTCATTGATAAGTAATATCGTCATGGCATCAAAGTCAGCTGCATCTCACTCCAAGAAATCAAAATTGACCGAGGCTGAAAAAACTCATTTGGATCTCCTTAGATAATCAAAGCAAGTTGAAGAACAGGTCGTTTACAAGGTATTGTCATACAAAGCCGACTCCTCCCAGTATATCCTTGGTCCATACAATATTGAAGTAATACCTCAATATTTTAATTATTTTTCTGCCCATTGAAATGATCCCCTTAGGTACAATCAACCCTATAACATGTTTATTTGGTCCTTCGCAAGGTCAATTAGGTCTTGGCCGAAATCGTCCAAAGATTATACTGATTGGTTAAATTGACTTGAGCCCTACTTCAAATTAATATGGAAGTCAACTGGGGTTTACAATTTAATACAAATGTTGAGGTATCAAATACCTTTACATAATGAATTGATTTCCGCCGCCTTGCTATTTTGGTCTAGAGCCTTGAATGTTTTCTACTTTAGCTGTGGTTATATGACTTTTACTCTATACGACTTGGTCATCCTTTTTAACATTCCAGTCTATAAGGTTGACGTAAATATTGACCTTTTAGTAAATCCTATTGACCTCTTCTTTTTCAAGTTAGAAGCAAGCTTCTATAAATTTTTAACCTACTTTAAAAGAAAATCCGTCACTCCTATTCAGGTTGAACATGTCGTGTTCTTGCTTTTTTGGCTTAGTAAATATGCCCTTTGCCCAACTTCTCAAAAAAATCACTAGGGAATACTTGAAAGTAGCTGTTGCTACCGCTAATGATGCTAGATTAGCTTTTGAGCCTTTTTTACTTTCCCATTTATATAGGAGTTTATTTGAGATCATCCCCAATAAAGGTAAGAAAATATTTCCAAACGCAAGCGGTCTTCTATAGATCTTGTACTTTTGGCTATCTGCTTATTTCGCCCACTTTTTTAAAGTTACTTCTTAACCTCTTGCAGGTTACATACGTTGTTATGCCCTCTAGCTAATACAATGGCAAATCGACCGAGGAGACTTCAACACAGGCTTCTCTTATTTTTACACCATTTCTTCCATGGTCGATTTTTTATTTTGTCGCTTAAGACCCTTTTTGGACCTAGTTAGACTCAACAGACTAATCAGGGTTTATCTTCGGGCGACTCTGATATTGAATAGAATAAGTCTTAGGCTGCCTGCCTCACGGCAAGGGATCTTCACCACGGTATTGTAATCACCGTTGGTAATAATAACAAGTATGGCACTGAGACTTATCATCCTCAATGGGTTAGTCACTAGTTTGGGCTTGTTCAGGCTGTCCCTTATCCCAATCTTTTTTTTGCAAACCAGAAGTTCAGATCATATGTAGTTTTTAAGAATCTCTAGTTTGTTAGAGAAACCTCAGCTGTAACTAGTGAATTGCTAAAACCTTTACAAACCACCAACACCCTTTTTTCTTCTGGTCGGCTGGATTCTTTTAATAAATATTGGGAGGATTTAGTCGTCTATTATTTTATGAAGCCTTTAGACCTTATTCTTTCTTTACACAATTTTGCAACTGATGATGTTATTGATGTTTTGCAAGTCGTCCAGCCTAAATCTTGTGGTAAGCTCATATAAAAAATTATAGACTTTGAAAAATTCTTTGGTATAAAGTATAATTGTAATAACTTGGATGAAATAAAAAGAATAAGACATCAACGCAGAAGGCAGTTGATGCTCTGTCATAATTGGTCGGCCGTTGATCACCAAACAAAATGGGTTCGTGAAGGCGGCCCTTGGCTTGGTGAAATCTTCTTTGAAAACTCTTTTAAAAACCATAGACCACTTATATCAACTGTAAAATTCAGTATAGCAGGTCATATACCTGAAATAGGGAGTAATCGACTAACTTGGACTGGATTTTACTATGACAATTTCAATGAGTCGATCTTAGATCCTTCGTTAGTAAGGGTGGTCGGCGAGTATTCTTTAACAAGTAAACGTAATGTTTAGACTTTGTTCATCAGTCCTGATTAGTGATTTCTTTTTTTTTTTCTGTATTATAAAGGCTATTCCAACCTCATTGGATGCTCCTCCAGCTGACAAGGATGAAGAGCTAACTTCTCCCAAAAAATAAATTAAGGTAAGACTTGAACTGCTCATTCTTTTACTCGACTCTTAATTATTATATCTTTATCATAGACGACCGCCAATAAGTTGGCTAAAATAAAGATCATTCACTCGAAGACTTTGTTAAAATCAACTGCTTCCATGCCTTTGACTATTTCGGCTAAAAAGTCGACTCCTTCCGTTTCTTCTTAGGCTAATGACCCTCCAGAAGCAGTATATGCCAGGGCCTCGCCTACTTACCATTTGGTTACCTCTCCTACTCTTGCATCTCCAGTCTCAATTATTCCTCAAAGCCAGCCATATGGGAAACCGTCCTTGAAGAAGCCATCTCTGAACGCTGCTATTTAAGCTATTGACGTACTTTTGGCTCTAATGGTAGATGTATCAAGTGTTAGTGAATAATCGACTGACAAGTCTTCTTCCTCGGCCTTGCCCTTTCGTCTTCCTTCCACACAAGATGAAGTCAAGAAGGTTATGGAAGACTTAAAAGGTATAAAGGGTCGCCTGACCGATATTCTATTAGATGCTCGGGAGGTCTTGGAGGTGAACAAGAAGCTGTGCTATTTATCTGACAATATCACGGGCGATCATGTGTTGATAGGTTTAAAAGTATAATTGGATGATTTTACTACTTCATTCACCTCCATTGCAAAGAAAAACAATCGACCAGAAGTGTGATTTATGATGTGGAGTCGACTGCGAGGGAGAAAGCTGTATTGGATCATCAAGAGATCGATCTTATGTCTGAGGTGAAGCAACTAAGGGATGAAAGTAGGTCAGCCAATGAGAAAATGAAAGAACTGGAAATCACCTTGGCCAAGCTCAGAGAAAATGAGGTAGAAAGAATAATCAAGTCTCTAGAACTAGGGCAAAAATGTGATGTAGCTCCAACCAAAGAAGAGTAATCTGCGGAAGAAGCTGAAGCAAAGAGACGCAATCATCCCTAAGGCAGAGGCAGACATACAATCGATCGACTCTACTATAGCCAAATTTTTGTTCCTTGTTAGATAGGATATAAAAATGAAGTAATCGGTTAAACGACCACCTTTTGTACTTAGTTCTATTAATGAAAAATATCTTTTATTTGAATAACCAACAATTTTTTTTTTTTTTGCGATTTTTCTAAACTTACAAATTGGCCTTGTTAAACTTGATAACTTGTGTTATTTAAAATTGTGCTATCAATTTCTTCCTAGATACTTAGCCGATAATTTTAAGATATTTACCATTGATAGACCTATCATGCAGGTTTTCGTCTAAATCGCTCAGAATGAAAGCCCCATTGCCAATAATCTCTACTATCTTGAATGGCCTTTCCCAGTTAAGATTGAACTTGCCAAGGTCAGTCTGCTTACTACCTATTGGCATATCACATTCCAAACCATGTTGTCTTGCTTGAATGTCTTCATTTTTACTTTCTTGTTGTAGGCTCTCTCAACTCATCTTTTTTGAATTTTTAGGCGATTAAGAGCTTCAAATCATCACTTGTCTAGATCGTTCGTCTCTTCATTCATAGCTCTTCTATACTATTATGATGTTAAATTGCCCTACAATTTTCTTCTCAAAGATCCTATATTTAATTCCTTGGGGACCATAGCCTCATGGCCATAGTCTAACTAATATGGTGACGTACTAGTGGCCATTTTTGTATTGACTTAGTTTGCCTAAAAAACTTCTTGAAGCTTTTCATGCCATGCTCTTGGATTATAAGAAATTGCCTTTTTTATCCCTTGGATGATAGCCTTATTAGTTGATTCAGCCTAACCATTTGACTGAGCATAGTAAGGACTGCTATAAATTATTTTGAAACCAAACTCCTTTAAGAAATCGACTATATCTTATTCTATGAAAATTATTCCTTGATCGATGGTTATGGTCTCTGGAAGCCCGTGTTTATAGACTATGTTCTTTTTGATGAACTTGATAACTGACTGTTGGTTTACCATCCTTAATGGGATGGCCTCCACCAACTTTGTAAAATAGTTGGTCTCTGCCAATATAAAAGCATGTTGTTTTGATGATGCCAGATATATCTTCTCGATGACATCCATCGCTTATCCTCTGAATGGCGGTTTGATAACAATATGTATCTCGTCGGTCGGGACATTTTGAATTGGCCCATGTTTCTATCATTCGTGGTATTTTACAACATAATTATGGTAATCACGATCCATAGTTGTTCACCAGAAACCAATTTTTAGAATTTCATTAGTCATCCACTGAGATGAGCACCTGCCAGTCCTTCATGAGATTCAGCCATCACGACAATTGATTTATTTGGGTTAATACATCTCAATAGTTCTCAAAGTAGTCATCTTCTGAATAATTCTCCCGTGAAAAGTGCGAATCTTGGGGCTATAATTCTATCTTTCGGTCGGTTGCATTGCTTGGGTTTTTTATACAGGCGATCAAGTCATGTCTCTAATCGTTAGTAAGATTGATTTGCATAATAGGATCTGGCAACTCTGCACTATGAATACAAGACTGTGGTCTATATATCATGGGGTCTTTGTCATTTGCCTGTAATTTGTTGCCCTCTGTGTGAGGTTCTTAGCTTCAATATTGTTTGTTCTTGCAGAGAATTTGATCGAAGCCAATCAAAAACCTCGAATTAGGTGTTTTTTCTTTGTTACAATATGATATCATTGAATCTGGTTCACAATTGTATTCTCCAGTGACTTGCTTGATCACTAACAATGAATCGCCTTGTACTTCTATGCCGTCGACCCTTATTTTAGCTAATATCTCAAGGCCAATAATAAGCGCCTCGTACTCTGCTTGGTTATTGGTGCATGGGAAGTCGAAAAGGAAAGACATCTTAATTTGTGGCCTCATTGGTGTTATTAGAACGATCCCAGCTCCAGCAGCTCGACTAGTTCTTAATCGTCAAGCCAAAAATGCCAGCTCGAGTTGATATCGCCTATATTGTGTTGGATTGTTCCTTCATAAACCGTTGAGTGTTTGGAAAAAAAGTTGGACAAAGCCTGACCCTTGATCATTTTCTGTGGAATATAAACCAAGTTGAATTTGGATAGGACGATTGCCCACTTTCCCAGTCAATGTCGGATAAAATGGTTTCGACAACAGGTATTTTATAACATTCGTTTGGCCAATCACGTGGACAACAGAAGGCAGTAAATAATACTTTAGTTTGCAACAAAAGAAATACAAGGACAAACAAAGTTTTCAATTGCTGAATATCTAACTTAGGTATTTTGCAATATTTTTCTAAGATAATAGATGGCTTTTTCGATCCCTTGTTGATTTTATATTAACAAGTTGTCAATCAATTCCCGTGCGGAAGAAATATAGAGGAGAAATGATAGTCCTGGGATGGGTAGCACCATGATAGGTGGATTAGTCAAATACTTTTTTATTTCATCAAACACTTTCTGGTGTTTAATGGTCCATGTGAAATTTTCACCATCCTTTGACTTCAACAAAGGTGACCATGCATGTAAACGGTTGGCCGAGTTTGAACTAAACCGCCTCAAAAAATTAATTTTCCCAATCAACAGTTGTAATTATTTCTTTCTTCTTGGTGCATGTGCTTCATAATATGTCTAAATAATCCTATGTAAAGCAATCTCAAAATTCTTGAAAAATTGCTAATAACTTATCCTGAAAAGTTGGCTTTAATTCTGCATTAATAAATATTGGCCTATGTTGATTTCCGCATAAATTGATTTCTTTAAGTTTACCTCGAGGGTTCTGATCATCCAACTTTAGTGGTGCTAGTTTAAAATTATAGCCTACTTGTGGATCTTGATCCTCATCTTTGTACATACATTTGGTCATCATAAAGGGTTATTCACTCATTTGCAAAGTAAATGAGGTGACGGTCTTTCCTAACCATCGTCGGATGAGCTAAGTTGCCTATTATGACTTGAGTGTCTGACTTAGAAATGCTAGGGTCTGGTTCTGTTTTTTGGTCTAGCATAGTGGTTGTAATGCTTGAATTATATAATGCTGCAGTTGCCACCTACTAATTACCTTCAAATGGATCTGGATCAAAGTGGATTATTTCCATTAAGCCTTTTGGTTGCCATCGAAAAATATTTGATGCATACTAGATGGCAGTGCTTAATTAGAATGAATCTAATCTCGGCCAAGTAAGAGATTGTAGTCACTTGAAACATTAACTACGTAAAATGGTTACTCTCGTTCAATACGACCGACCTGCATCGTAATAGCTGTAAAACTGTCCACGAAAGTTTCACGACCAGTAAAATCGGTTGTAACCACTGTCGTTCTTTAAAGATTGCTTTTATCAATACCCAGTCTTTGTAGCATTCTCGAAGGTAGAATATTGACACTAGATCCATTATCAATCAAGATCCTTTTGCTCGGTATCAAATTAAGATCGACCTTTATATAAAGTGGCCGAATATGCTTGGTTATATGATTGGTTGGCTGAAGCAATGTAAACTGAGTTAGTTTGTCTAACTCGTCGCCCACATTGCATACATCGACGACGTCCCCATCCAAAGTAGATGCCTGTCCAAGTTTAGATAGAAATGATTCAGGAAGATTTACAACCATATTAAGTGGTTGAGAGAAGACTGTCTCTATGTTGTCTTTATCAGAATGTTCTTTTGTTGAATTGTTGTCAAAACCGTTCGGGTTGATGTTCGATGCTATGCCCTTATCCACCAACCTCCAAACTAGACGCTGCCTGTTGTTCATTGAAGCCGGTTTACTATTATCTCTTGCCAATGTATTACCCTTTAACTTCTTATTAATACTATCAATTTTAGATAGTATTTCTAGATTCACATTCTCTCATTGAATCTTAACGGCATATTCAAGTCATCAGAGTTGTTGCCTTTACTATTGCTTTTCTTGAGCTTTTGTTGGTCTGGTATTATTAGACGGACGTCCCAGTAGTTGGAAGACACTTTATTGCGGCTTGAAATTTTCCCATTAGTCATCAATAGTCGCCCTGGGCTTAAAAGTCCTTAAGGGTTGCCCGATTTTTCTTGTTGACTTGGAATCCATCCGAACCTTTTGGAACATCGTCTAGCATTGTGGATAAACTAGACAAGTCTGTGTTGAGGTTTGTTGGTTCTTTGAGCGCGGTTCTATAATAATTCTTCTATTGTTTCTAGTCGTCTTTGATGTTGTATCAGTGACTTGAATTTTTATCCGTAGCCTATCGACCGGCCTTGTATTCAGGGCTCTTTCCCCAATATCTCTATCTTAGTTGGAATAATAACATTTATTTGTACCAAAGAAATAGAATCTATTTCAACTAAAGAGCTTTGACTTTCGAAAAAAAGAATAGTTGCCCCTTATCGATTAGCCTTTGAATTTCATTTCTGAAGATGACACAAATATTTGTATTATGTCGCCAAGAATTATGCCATTTGCAATAGTATTTTCTAGCTCATTCAACCGGTAGTATAGTGTAGCCCTCAGATAGTTTACTTTGCTTATCTTTTAACAACCAATCAAAAATTTGATCGACCTTATTCAAATCAAAGGAGTATTCTTTTGTTATTTAATTATTTCTGTCGATCTTTTTCTTTTCTTTGTTTGGTGTTTACACTCAAAATCTAATACGACTATCGCAGTATAGATTGAGGTGTCGATCCTATGAGGAAGCATTTGACAAAATATGTTGGTGAAGTAAAAATATTAAAGTAGTAGTAAAAGAGAAAATTAACTAATTGATTTATGTGTATGAGATAGAATTATATATGAATTAAGGAGATATATTATGATGATTTAAGTAAGGCTTTGAGAATCACAATTATGCTTTATAAATATACTCTATACTTTGATTTAATGTTTATAACTCAATTGAAAGTTTCACATCTCAAACGATCAATCGGAAGATATGTAAAATATAGCACATTTGACAACACATGTATTTGATATGACCAAACTCTTTGTAAACATTAACACAAATCATGTTCATTTATACAAGTTATCTAAGATCAACAATATATCATTTTGACAATATTGCAGTAAAAGATCAACTTGAATATCAAACAATTATTGTCTTTATATGTTATCCAAGATCGACAATATATCGATTGACAATATTGCAGTAAAAGATTGACATGTAAAATAATGTAGCCAATAACAATTATAATTCAACAAGAATTACATAAAGAAAGCATGACTGAAAATATATAAAACATGAGAATTATAACCTCTAAATTATAGAAAAATACTAGATAAGAGTTTAGGCACAAATAAACTTATAAACATTTATAGCTCTTGACAAAGAATCAAAGTATAGAAGTAAATTTATTACACATAAAAGTTCATCTCTTAGCCTTGCCAAGAACTCTAATCTAGCTTACAATGCATGTTAAAACAAAAAATGAGAGAATTGTTTAGTGTTGAAAACATCCTAAGAGTGTCCCTATATAGGTAATAAATGGAAATATGTTTAGTATGACTTCAATCTTTAATAATTTAGGCCAATCACTTGTTCACCGACTTACAACACCTTTTTTATAATGAAAATGACCGATATAGCCTTTTTGACTGACATGAAAGTTGTAGAATTTGTCTCTTCTTTCCAAAGCCATCAGTCTCATGCCAATTGGATGAATATCCAATGAGATATGGGCAAAATACCAAAGTATGTCAAATTTCGGCCAACAACCCTTTTACCCATTTACAATACAATTTGGTCCATGATAACGGCTGATTTGGACTTTACCATCAACATAAGAGTTATTGATAATTAAGTCAGTATTTTACAGCTTTAAGAATTATACCAATTAGGTACGTATTTTGTGAAATACGGTCTAAATACTTGAGTTGGTTCAAGTTATGCGGAAGTTGTAATCCAATTCTATTGTATCTCAATTTTTGGCTCATAACATGTTGGATTTGGCTTTTCAACTGTTCTTCAAGTTTGTGTAAGATTGAGTCATGTTATATCAGGTTCAATAATTTTTTCATTGAGAGTTACGTCTATTTTACCTAAACTTGTGCAAATAACATTCCTTAATCACATTGTAAGGAAAACACTTTATTTTAAGCTAAATATACAAAAATGCTAAAATTAGTGACATTAAATAGTGATTGAATCTCTTAATAAATATGTATTTTTATGTGTGCATCACAGCCCCCAACTAGTTTATTGCTAGTCTCTAGCAATTTAAGCATAAATAGAATATGTAAAATTACTTAAGCATTTCAAACATAAAGTCAGTTCAAAATCACTATTGTTATTATGGTTTTTTCAATTATAACTTCCAAACATCGTGTGTGTGTAAACTAAGCCGTAACCATCTTACCACAAACTACAACAGATATAGCCTTGAGAATTTCTCCAAGTAAAAGCCTCAACTCTATATCTTCACAAGTGTATGACTATTTAAAAGGTTAAGATTTCTCTCATGAAGTTGATAAACAATTAAGCACTCAAGAAAAAGTCAATTTTAAGGATATACATACAAATTAACATTGATCCAAAGATAGAAAAATTAATCGTTTAGAAATCAATCATTCTTGACATGTACTGGCTTTAGGACTTCAATTGTCTTGTGAGAATAATACAAATATAGCTTGGTGAGAAAACTGCGTTACAAAATATTTATCTTCTAAAATTTAATGAAGACTTTATTAAACTGAATTGATTCTTTTTTTTTTCTTTCTATTTTTTTTGGTATTTTGTTTTTTTTTGTTTTTGTTTTTTTTTTATTTTTTTTTTTGTTTTTTTTAAGAATACAAGAAAGCAATAAAAAACATTTCTCACCAAAATGTATTATGCAACCAACTTATTCCTTAATTTAAATAATATCAATCTAAATAAAAATTAACTAATTCAAAGGATCAATGAAGGTTTGTAAGATGTTTTCTTAGCATTTTCACTTACCCACAAAAGATATGTGAGATTAGAAAAATATATACTTAAACATAAGAATTCTCTTGACTATATGAATTGAATCATCCATCTTACCACAAGGCTTAACATTGTACTAAAAAATATTTTGGAAGTCATTCTTTAGTAACCTAAATAGAAACAATGACTCAATCTAAATAATTTTGAAATCATACCTAAGTAGAAAAGTAAATTCTTTTATACAAGAATTACCAAGACTATAAGCAATAAACAACAATGCATGAAAAATAACAAGTTAGTTAAAATGTGTTTCAAAAGTTAGAAATAAAACTCCTCACTCTGCCATTCTTAATATAATTTAACCTAGAATGCGTCTCAAGAGTTTAAAAATGAACTCTTTACTTTGCCATTTTAATTAAATAGGTATGTCAGACCCCATTATCTTTCTTTTTTTTTTTTTCAATTTTTTTTAGAATGCAAAATACAACTTATGTCTACTATCCCTCCTAAATTAGATGAAACATTGTCCTTAATGTTTAAATAAAAAGAAATAAAGTATAGGAGACATTACCTGAAACGCCAGTTATTCAAAAGAAACAAACCTGAGAGACACTTAAGCAAATATAAACTAAAATGATGATGCTAATAAATAAATAAAACAAAGAAAAATTTACAAACAAAGTGTCAGATCTAATTTTTGCTTGTTATGGCCTACTGACCAATCGATCCGAGTTATTGTTGGGTTAGGTTCGCAGGTAACTACCTGTAATTTATCAATCAATTCATCTGCATTGATAGCAGAAACAAGGATCCGTCACGTCGAATGTGAAATAAAATTTTGTTCTACAGCTTGATCAAGAAAATTGAGTAAACAATCAAAATAGTTATTAACATTCAACAAACCTATGAGTTTTTGGTGGATATTCAACTGGGTCCAAGAGGCAATTTAAAAATTTTCTTCTAAGGTACCAAAACCACAGGGTAAACCAATAAAAGCATCTGCATTGTAAAGCATTCTAGCTATACGTTCATGCATGGATGAGACTCGTAATTCTTCCACTATTGTTTTCCTAGTTAAGTTTCCTATAACTAAAGCTGTAGAAATAATACCTAAAACTTAACTTTCTCCTAAATGTGCAGCTGTTGACACATACTCCATTAACCTAAGGCTACCCCCTCCATAAATCAAAAGGATTTTTCTTACAACTAATATTTTTTCTAGATTGTTTGCTGCCTCTACAAACTCTTTATTTTCCTCAGGACTAGATCCACAAAATACAAATATATTTCAGAATTGTCGAACTGATGTTTCCTCTATATCTACATTCACCTTTATCTCAATATATGAAAATGAAGAAAATGAAGAAAATGAGGTGCTGTATTTATCGAGTACTAAATGATAACAACGATTTTGGTAACTCGATAGTTTGTCAAAAGTGATTTGAAAATAAAACACAAAAATTTAAAGATAATGACCCATATGTATTATTTAACCAAAATATTTGAATTTAAGACATTTATATGAGTATCCATACTATTTATAAAATAAAATAAAATAAAATAAAAAAGTTTGAAAGTAAAACACATATATTTATAGGTAGTTATGATTGTGGCTTACATCTTTCTTTGGTTTTACGTTCAGTAACGGCTTAAACGCCTTCTTTGGGTCAGGGATAGGCTTTCCATCCAATTTTCTTATAAATTGGAAAACAGGGTCTCTTAGAGTCAGATTCCTGAGACTATACTGTTGATGTTCATTTTTGAATTTATTCCATAAATCGAGAATTTTACATTGCACGAGCCCATAAGGATGCATCTCAAGAGTTAATAGGATATCATCCAAAGACTTCTTACTCTGTCCATCCTTAATGAACTAAATTTTATCTTCTTAATTTCTAGATGTAAATCTTAAAGAACGATAACTCCGGTTACAATTTTATCGAGCACATTTATGACAGACTTGTAACTTTTTTGCTCTTCGCTTTTTGGTATAAGAGCTTCTTCCAAGACCAGGCATAAGAAATAAAATCATTTATAGACTCATTAGATAATCAAACTTTGACTTCGATTAACCAACAAATATCCGTGGGGATATTCCTCAAAATTAATACCCTTAGTCTTTCACACCGTGCTTTATAAATCTTAAGTAGAGCATTTTAAGGCAATGAAGAAAAGCATTTTTTAAGGTTGGCAAGAATACGATCCATTTTAAAAGAAAGAAAAGAGATGAATGCATGGTTTGAGAGACAATTTTTTAGAGAACTGAGAAATTGACATTAATAGTCATAGAGTATCGTACCGCCACTTGATCGAGAAATAAAATCACACTGATCAAGCATGATAGACAGGATTTATAAGAGGGATCTCGTCTAGGTACATAGAGTGGTCTACCTTTTCCACATAACTTTTCAACCGTTGTCCATTCAATTTGAAATTTTGCCTATTAGTGGGGTCTTTGATTTTGACAGCACTATTAGAAAATATGTGTCTTACGATAAATAAACCAATCCATCAAGATCTCAACTTTTCAGGGTGTAAATGTAATTAAGAATCATAAAGATAAACTTGTTGATTTGGCTCGAAGTGTTTCATTGAGATTTGTTTGTCATGAGCCACTTTCATTTTAGCTTTGTAAATCTTGGAGTTGTTATATGCATCATTTCGTAGCTCTTTTATTTCTGATAATTGTAACTTTCTCTGAAGACCTGCAACACTTATATCAAAGTTAAGGGCTTTAACAACCCAGTAAGCTTTCTGCTCAAGCTCAACAGGTAAATGGAAATCTTTCTCATAGACAAGTCGATATGGAGACATTTCTAAGATGGTTTTGTATGTAGTGCGTGATAAGGGCAAATTTGTCATATATTTTCTCATGTTTTTATTATTGATATTTTATGATTTTATGAGAATAGATGGCTATTTATGTGCATTATTGTTATTTATAGGGACTTGAACAAAATTTAAAGAAAGAATGCAAAAGGAGCGAAAATAGGGACTAAAATGCAAAGTTTTCAAAGTATGTGTTCATCGCCCCAGCGCCAAGAGGATTAGCGCCCCAGCGCTGTAATAGTGATCAAAATAAGAAATACGACTTGTTGAAGTCACATCTGGCGCCTCAGCGCCAGACAGTCACCGCTCCAGCGACGAGACAGCGCCCCAGTGTCATCAATCCACCGCTCCAGCGGTGAAGCCTTTTTCATGCGTCGCCCCAGCGATAACTGCATAGCGCCCTAGTGGTAGCGCGAGTCCTAGTCCGACGAGAATTGAGATTTTTAAGCTCATATCAATCTCTATAAAAAGCCACTCGTTCCCAGCCTTTAAGAATCAATCGAAGACGACCCAAGAGCACGAAGAATACAGAGCACGAGTCTTGGAGAGCAATAGGAGTTTAATTGAAGCAACCTTAGAGAGAGATTTAAGGCGTTCTTCGGCATCAAGAGATCTTAGGCAGCGCAATTAGAGCAATTCGATGTCTATATCGGTTTGCTATTGATTGTATCATGATTTATTATTATTTTTACTGCTATTTTCTAGTAGCTATGAACTAAAATTATTTTCTAGGGTTAATATTTGAACTCAATATGTGCGCTTAATTTCCATATCTTTTTAATATTTAATAAACTTAGTCCTTTATTATTTAAATTACTTGTGTTTAATGCTTCAATATATCTGGCCAATAGATGGTGAATGAATTGGTAATACTTTGATAAACTCGGAAGAGGAATCATAATATTTAGACCTAGGTAATTTGATGCATGATTGTAAAGTAACATTCAATGTTGCATATGCAAGTTTTAATTTAGGATAGGAATATACCTAATTGGCATGTATGATCAATAAAACCTAATCTTAATGAATCTTAATTTATTACAAGTACCATAGGAATATAGGTATTTGGTAAATTAAGGTATACTTGCATGACCTTGGAAGAGGCTTGTGAATACATTAGTGTCTTGATCAATAACAAAGACTAAGGGAGGTAAATATTAGAAGATTAATCATTAGAAAGCATATTGAGTGATAGTATTAATCCTAGGTTTTCTCTATATTGCTATCACTTAAATCTCGTTGCATTGTGTTTTTATTTTTATATTTTCTGCACTCATTCTTAGATTTTTATTTATTTGAATAATTATTAGAAAGATATAATTTTAGTTCTTGGTAGAAAAAAAAACATTATCCCTGTGGATTCGACATCCGACTTATTTAGTCTCTTTATTACTTGCATACGATAGTGTATACTTGCACTTAATTTTATGATATAGAAATATCGCATCAGTGCAATATGCCCATAATGCATTAGAAAGGCATAAAGACCAATCTTTGAGATTCGGGTTAACCATCTTTTTCAAAATCTATTTAGCCTCTCTATTTGCTAGCTCAGCTTGTCCATTTGTCTATGGATGATATACAGTAGAAACTTTGTGAAGAACACCATACCTGCGCATCAAAGTTTCAAAAGAATGGTTACAGAATTGTATTCCTTGGTCACTAATCATGACACGTGGTGTACTATACCTAGATAACACATTTTCTTTTAAAAATTTTACCACAGTTATGTTATCATTAGTACGACAAGCTATAACCTCCACCCATTTTGATACATAGTCAACAACTAAAGGATGTAAAGGTAGCCAAAAGATGAGGGAAAAAGACCCATAAAATTGATACTCCAACAATCAAATATCTTAATAATAAGAATAGGGTTAAGAGACATCATATGTCTTCGAGATAGAGTACCTAACTTTTGACATCTTTCACAGGAATGAAAAAAATTATTAGTGTCTTTAAACAAAGTGGGCCAGTAAAGACCACACTGTAAATTTTTTGTTACTGTCTTTTTCATAGAAAAATGATCGCCACAAGCAGTACTGTGAAAAAAATTTAAGACACTAGAAACTTCACTTTCAGGACAGCAACGTCTCATAATTTGGTTAGGGCAGTATTTGAAAAGATATGGATCATCCCAATAAAAATTACGTACCTCAACCAAGAACTTACGCTTATCTTGTGCACTCTAATTAGATTTAAGTTCACCACAAATCAAATAATTTACGATATGTGCGTACCAAGGTATATGGCTTATAATGAAAAGATGTTCATCAGGGAAATTATCTCGAATAAGTGGCAAATTAGTAGAGTTAGTGAACTCAAGACGGGATAAATAATCAGCAATAATAATTTCAACGCCCTTCTTATCTTTAATGGTTAGATCAAATTCTTACAAAAGAAGAACTTACCTAATTAAATAGGCTTTAGCATCCTTCTTAGAAAGAAGGTACTTAAGAGTCGCGTGGTCAATAAAAACAATAATAGGTGAACTAATCAAATAAGAATGGAATTTGTCTAAGGTAAAAACAACAGCTAGTAGTTCTTTTTCAGTAATAATGTAATTCATCTGAGCATCATTCAAAGTCCTACTAGCATAATAAATAATATAGGGTTTTCCCTCTCTTTGTTGCCCAAGAACTGCTCTTACAGTATAATTACTTGCATTACACATAATTTCAAATTGGAGGTTCCAGTCCAGTGATTACATGATAGGAGCGGTTGTGAGTTTGACAATGAGTGTTTGGAATGCCTCATCACATTTTTGTGTCCATGTAAATTCAAAATCTTTTAGAAAAGGTTACACAATAATCTATATATAGCAAAATGTTTTTGTATAAACCCCATATAAAAACCAGCATGTCCAAGAAAAGATCGGACATCTTTTACCGTTTTGGGTGTAGGTAATTTAGAGATTAATTCAATTTTAGCCTTGTTAACCTCTATCCCTTTTTCAGATACAATATGACCCAAAACGATCCCTGAAGATACCATAAAGTGATATTTCTCCCAGTTTAGCACAAGTCTTTTTTCTTCACACCTACTTAAAATAGCTTTTAAGTTAAGTAAACATGAATCAAAAGAATCACAAAAAATAGTCAAATCATCCATAAATACTTCCATGCATTTTTCAACCATATCAGAGAAAATACTCAGTATATAACGTTAAAAAGTAGCCAATGCATTACATAATCCAAATGACATTATACAAAAAGCATAAGTACCAAAAAGACATGTAAACGTGATTTTTTCTTGATCTTCTATAGCTATCTCAATCTGGTAATTACCTGAATACCCACCAAGAAAGCAATAAAATGGATGTCCAGCTACACGTTCTAAAATTTGGTTGATAAAAGGCAATGGAAAATAGTATTTCTTAGTGGCTGTGTTTAATTTTCTATAATCAATGCACATTCGCCAACCGCTTACTACCCTAGTTGGAACAGGTATCCTATTCTCATTTTCTACAACAGTAACCCAAATTTCTTAGGCACTACTTGAGTTGGCCTTATCCATTGACTATCATAAATTAGGTAGATTATACTCGCATCTCATAGGTTCAAAACTTCTTTCTTCACTATTTTTTTTATTGTTGGGTTAAGTCTTCTTTGTAGGTCCCTACGGGGTTAGGTACCTTCCTTTAAATGAATTTGATGGGAGCATATCAATAGAGAAATACCTTTAATATCAGCTATGGTCCAACCTAGTGCAGACTTATGTTCTTTTAACAATTTTATCAATTTTTCCTCTTATTCAGCACTAAGTTCAGAAGAAATGATGATAGGAAAGGTATCACCTAGTCTTAAGAATGCATGTTTCAAACCTTTGGGCAGTGGAGAAAGCTCAACGTGTGGTGTCTCGAGGTTTGATTATTTCGGTCTCTCCCTTTCTTATGGCAATTCTTCAACGTGTGGCTGCCAAAATTGAGTCATTTTATCCTACGAGTCAAAAATACTAAACACATCAGTTATTTTATCAGGATACACAATTCTTCAAAATAAAAATTAAGAAGGTTTTCCAAAGAATCAGAGCCATAATTGTTACAAGCTTTCTCCGCTACAAGTGTGTCTATTATATATGAATGATAATATTCGTCTTCGTTTTGTGGTTGCTTGCCAATATGGAAGATATTCACCTCAAGAGTCATATTCCCAAAAGATAATTTTATTAGACCGTTTCTATAATTAATAAGAGCGTTAGTAGTAGCAATAAAGGGTCTTCCTAAAATAAGAGGGAGTTTAAACTCCACTTTAACCACAGAATGAGTATCTAAAATAAAAAAAATCGTTAGAGTAGTAATATTTATCAATTTGTAACAAAACATCTTCTACTATTTCCCGTGATTTTTTGATCGATCAGTCAGCTAATTGTAAGACTACAGATGTAGGTTTAATCTTACCAAGTTTTAATTACAAGTAAATAGAATAAGGCATTAAATTTACACTTGCTCCTAAGTCCAACAAAGCTTGACCAAACTCATGTGCCCCAATTTGACAGGAGATTATAGGACATCCTGGGTCTTTATACTTGGGTGGTGTCTTTTGTTCAATCACTACACTTACCTGTTCTGCCAAAAATATAGTTTTTTTTACATAGTATTTTCTTTTGATAGTGCATAGATCCTTGATGACTTTGGCATATGTTGGAACCTACTTAATCAAGTGCAACAAGGGAAGATTAATCTTAACTTGTTTCAAATGTTCTAAAATCTCACATTGAATTTCTGAATTTTTCCCAACAGGTCAAAGAGCTTGAGGAAAAGGCACTGGGATTGAAAACTTATTTTCGAGCTCTTTTTCCATTGTGACCTCTTTTTCAATAGGGGCGTCTTTACTACTCGTAGATGTGTTAGTCAGAGAAGTAGGCTCACTCACAATCTTACCACTTCGAGTAGTAATGGCATTGACTTCTTTGAGATTTTGTGCATCAGAAGTAGAAGCTTGAGCTATAAATTGTCCTTTTGGATTGGATTGAGGTTGAGATGGAAAATTACCTCGCTTTTGTATAATTAAGGCGCTGGTCAACTTAGTGATTTGACTTTTGATTTCTTTGTTTTTGTCTACCATCTCTGCAAGAATTGTTTCAAATTTTTTATTAGTTTTACTTTGTTCTTCCATAAATGCTTGTAATGTATCCTCTAAATGACTCATGGCTGATTATACATTATATTGAGGTACACCATAAGACTTGGGTGCTTATTGTTCTTGCGTCCAATGGTTGTTGGTTAGATTTTCAACTAAAGTTTGGGTAGTTTCTCCAGCTAGAATTATAGGTTTCAGAGTATGATGAATAAGGCTTCTTGTACATCCCTAAGGCATTACATTGTCCCTCCTATATCCATCTCATCTCACTATAAGTGGGGCAATCCTGAGCTAAGTGTTCCGCTCCTCCACAGACAAAATAAACATCACGTGACTCAACCCTAGCAAAAGTATGAGTGACCCTTCTATCTTTGATTTTAAGGCTAGTTAAGACCTCTAATTAGGCTTTAAGGCTATCCTCTTCCCTAAAATGAAAAATGCCACGAGGGCTTGACCTATTTGCACTTTCAGTAATGTTAGATTCAGTCCATGTATAGGCTTTTTTGGCTAAGTTATTAAAGAATTCTATAGCTTCCTTAGGATCTTTGTGAAGAAACTCCTCATTACTCATCATCTCAACAATTTGGTGCTCTTTAATTATAAGTCCCTTATAAAAATAGTTAACCAAGCGTCAATTTTCATATCCATGGTGAGGGCACAGATTTAGTAACTCTTTAAACCTTTCCCAAGTTTGATATAAGGTTTAAGCATTCTTTTAGGAGAAGGAAGAAATTTGTCTTTTCAGGCCATTAGTTTTGTGTTGTGGGAAGTATTTATTAAAAAATGCTTGAGTCATTTCTGCCTAAGTTCTTATAGACCTCAGCCTCAAAGAGTATAACCAACTCTTTGCTTTGTCTTTCAAAGAGAAAGAAAAAAATTTAAGCCTAACAGTGTCTATGGCTTCAGGTTGGCTATGGAAGGTGGCAATTACCTCTTCAAATTTCCTAACATGTACATAAGGATTTTCACTATCTAGACCATGAAAAGTGGGCAGAAGTTGTATCATTCCAGGTTTAAAGTTCGAATGTGGTATGTTAGGTGAAAATATAATGCATGATAGTATGACAGTGCGAGTAGGATGTAAGTAATCTTTTAGAGTCCTAACAGGGTTATCCCCGTGTTGGCTCATTGTGTTGGAATTACAAGATGAACTAAATGGTGAATTATCTTCACTTACAAATTGTGGTGGTGATTTTAGTTCTACTTCTCTCTCAAATCTTCCTCGGTCGTCTTTAAGTTGATGCATACATCCTAATAATTTCTATTTTTTACTCTCTTTTTTATTGAAGGAAATTTTCAAGAAAAAATTAAAAAGTGAACAAAAGAAAAAAAATGAGTTAGATGGTAAAATCAACCATGAAATATAAAAATAAAATACAATAAATGAATAAACAATAATAAACTACAAAGTACAATAAATAAATAAAATAAAATAAAATAAGTTAGGTGGTAGAACCAGCTATTAAAATAAATTAAAAATACAAAAAATTAACTAAAGAAATAAAGTATAAGAAATAAATAAAAGAAAATAAATTGTATAGTATAAGGTACAATAAATAAATAAAAGAAAATAAAGTGTAATAAATAAATAAAAGAAAATAAAGTGTAATAAATAAATAAAAGAAAATAAAGTGCAATAAATAAATAAAGTACAATAAATAAATAAAATAAAGTGCGAAGTACAATAAATAAATAAAAATAAATAATTAAGTTAACCGGTAGAACCAGTCATTACAATAAAATAAAATACAATAAATTAACTAAAGAAATAAATTTAAAAACTAAAATTTTACAAATAAAAGAAAATGTACAAAGTTACCGCTTTAGTCTTGATAAACGCAACCTACTTTTGCTTAGTGTGCCTTTCCAGTAACGGCACCAAATTTTGTTTATGCTCAAAATGTAATGCAGTTATCGCAGTATAGATTGAGGCGTTGATCATACGAGAACGCTTTTGACAAAATACGTTGGTGAAGTAAAAATATTAAAGCAGTAGCAAAGGAGAAACTTAACTAATTGATTTATGTGGATGAGATAGAATTGTATATTAATTAAGGAGAAATCTTATGATGATTTAAGTAAGGCTTTGAGAATCACAATTATGCTTTATAAATCTACTCTACACTTTAATTCAATGTTTATAACTCAATTGAAAGTTTCACATCTCAAACAATCAATTAGAAGATATGTAAAATATATCACATGTATTGATATGACTAAACTCTTTGTAAACATTAACACAAATCATGTTTATTTATACAAGTTATCTAAGATCGACAATATATCTTTTTGACAATATTACAGTAAAAGATCAACTTGAATATCAAACAATTATTTTCTTTACATGTTATCCAAGATCGACAATATATTGATTGACAATATTGTAGTAAAAGATTAACATGTAAAACAATGTAACCAATAACAATTATAATTCAATAAGAATTATATAAAGAAAGCATGACTGAAAATATATGAAACATGAGAATTATAACCTCTGGATTATAGAAAAATATTAGATAAGAGTTTAGGCATAAACAAACTTATAAATATTTGTAGCTCTTGACAAAGAATCAAAGTATATAAGTAAATTTATTACACATAAAAGTTCATCTCTTAGCCTTGCCAAGAACTCTAGCCTAGCTTACAATGCATGTTAAAAATGAGAGAATTGTCTAGTATTGAAAATGTCCTAAGAGTGTCCTTATATAGGAAATGAATGGAAATACGTTTAGTATGACTTCAATCTTCAATAATTTAGGCCAACCAATTGTTCACTTACTTACAACACCTTTTTGATAATGAAAATGACTGATGTAGCCTTTTTTTTTCGACATGAAAGTTGTGGAATTTTGTCTCTTCTTTCCATAGCTACCAGGTTCATGCAAATTGGATGAGTATCCAATGAGATATAGGCAAAATGCCAAAGATATGTCAGATTTCGGCCAACAACCCTTTTACCTATTTACAATACAATTTGGTCCATGATAACGGCTGATTTGAACTTTAGCATCAACATAAGAGTTGTTGATAATTAAGTCAGTATTTCACAGCTTCAAGAATTATACCAATTAGGTATGTATATTGTAAAATACGATCTAAATACGTGAGTTGGGTAAGATTGAGTCAATTTTTGGCCCATAACATGTTGGATTTAGCTTTTCAATTGTTCTTCAAGTTTGTGTAAGATTGAGTCAAGTTACTCCAAAAATGCTAAAATTAGTGACATCGATCATTTTCATTGATAGTTACATCAATTTTACCTAAACTTGTGCAAATAACATTCATTAATCACAATTTAAGAAGAACACTTTATTTCAAGCTAAAAATACAAAAATGCTAAAATTAGTGACATTAAATGATGACTGAATCTCTTAATAAATATGCATTTTCATATGTTTATCATTTGGTGTTGCTCACTTTAAAGCTAGGCATTCATATGGCCCACTTCTAATGATTTCCGTTAAGCATATGTCTTCCCCATCTGAATTCTTAGACTCAGTTGCTGACTTAGCTTGTACAACAACTACATCCATTTGATTTTTGTAGTATGTCATATTCAAGGATGCTCTTTTCTGATCCTTTTCTATAATGACCGTTCATAATTGGCAGTCCTGGTCGTCAGCTCATATAAATCTCAAAAGCGACGTCCTTTGAAATGTTCTCTCATCACAAAAGATATCCCGTGGATGACCATGGAGACCAAATTTGCTTTTGATATTTGAGTTTGACACCACCCTCACAAATTTCTGAAGCGGCTTATATATTTTGAAATAGATTCTCCTAGCATTTATGACAGACTAGCTAAGTTGGCAAATGTCACGCATAATGGTGGTTTGTAAAACTCAACATGACATTTTTCCTCCAACTGCTCCCAGCTAGCTATCGACTCAGGTACAAGTTGGTATGCCAAGTGAAGGCTATTTTAGTTAGGGAATTGTTTAATAACCACAACTTCCAATAAAGGGAAGATCTAGCTTCGCCTCACTATATAATGAACCTGGAAACATGCTCAAGTGTTGTAATATTTTCCTCAACTAAAAATAGCGAGAATTCTGAAATTTTATAACCTTTGAGAAAGAGAAATAATAAATCGATACTATAAGGGTACGGTTTCTTGTACAAAGGACGTACCATTCATTTCAAGTCGACCCCTATATCTAGTAAAGCCTCGGCTAACATATTTCATATCTAGTTGCAGTCGCCCTGAGCTACTTGGCCTTGTCGGCTCTATGGTTATGAATTGAATCGGCCTTGATAGAGTTTGGTCAACTGGATGCTGATTTAGGAATGACTAGTTTCCAAAGTTGATCATTTTTCCCGCCTGATCATAGCTGAAAACTTATCCAGGTTGATTTTGATTGACTTGGGAATGGAATGAGGCAGCCCCCTCTGGTCATCATAGTAAATTCACTGATCCGTATTGTAAATCGGAGTTTGGATGATGCCGATGATGAGATTCTTGCAATTCCAGATTAGGAAGGCCTTGTAATAGAGTAGTGAAGTCGGCTTGGTTCTATCGCAAGGCCTATAGATTCCTCAATATGCTATAGTTTAGATTTTGACTATCCTCGATCAATAAGCAGAACATTGCCACCATTTGATTAGTGAGCATAGTGCCAAATTGTTGATTTTTTGGGGTTATATAAGCTATGAGACCTTGAACCTCGGGTGTGGAAAAGGGTCACAGATAAGGTAGAGCATTCCTGTGAATTTTCTCTAACTGATCTAATGAATCCTCCTTAGTAAGAGGGAGACTCGGCCGAATTTGGTCAAAATCAGATGGATTTTATCTTGCGGGAAGGGTGTAAAAGATCTGTTAATTGCACTAACACCTGTTGGTGTCGTAGATCCGTTAGTACCACTAACACCTGTTTTGTTTCTTGCCATTTGTTTAGTTGACACTGGCATAAAAGAACTGTCCTATTGGGTGTGCCAAAAAGATGTTCATAAAATTAAAATTATAGTTTGTGTATGCTCTGTGTCCGACTAAATAGGGTTAGAATTTTAGCAAGTAAGGTTTACCACTGGACTTGGGCTTTGGTATAGCAAGTGTGTCATGGAACTTATAAGCGAAGCTCTAAACAATAGGGCTACGAGGTTTTTCAACAAGTAAGAACACAAAGTCTTGAGTTGAATGTTAAAAACAAGAGAAAAATGATAAAACGCTAAGAAACATGTGTAAATTAAGTGTATTGAATAGTTCCTCCTGATACAATGAAGAATTTAATTTATTTATAGGCTATAAAACCCTAAAAATAAACAGTCTTACAAGAAAAAAATTCTATTATAACATAACTTCTTATTATGCACATATTCCTAAATAAACTGTAGTACCTTGACTCGAAACTTTACAATAAAAAACTTATTAAAAAATATTTTTTTGGGCCGATGTCAACAATATGCTATCTGCAAAAGAAATGAAACATTAGCATTTGTGAATATAGCCACTTCCATATAGAGTAAGGAAACCACTTCCCATACTTGAAAAAAATTATATTATGATTATACACAGCTAAACTAAATACGAGTTTATGAATACATATGAGCTAGATCTTTCCATGGCTGCTATAAGAAGATTGCAGATTAGGGCGGCATTCCATTTTGGCTGATAGAACTGCCAAAATGGAATGATTAAGCATTATGTTGATCAAATTAGAGGAAACAAATCCAGCCATTTAACAATATTGAAGAGGATATCAACAATAATGGTTTCACCGAAATATGGTCCTCGAAAATGGAACATGCTGAGTGAAAAAAAAATTACCATTAAAATGCTTGTGAAAATGACTATTATATGCTTAACTTCTCATAGACTCAACTCGTTTTAGAATCCTAAGCATAGAGGCATAGCATACTCTAGATATTTTGATTTGTAAACCACATGACAAAGTGTTAATATGGGTTTAAGCACCAATTGGTAGGAGAACTTACAGGTTTTTATTAAGCTCTTTAGTGTTGAGGTATCAACCAAAATATAAATTCATTGTTATCTTTCATATAGGGCACAGATGTGAGGACGATGAGCTCTATTGAAAAACATCTGCTCTCATTATTTAAGGTCTGGTTGGTATTAATTTGTTTCAACTTAACTTGGAAGCACCATAGCTAATTGTTTGGTACACACTAGCTGCAAGTATTTACCAAACACCTACATACTTTCACTTGACAGTTAGTGCTTCCACTCTAAAGTAGTTGTGGCTTCAAAGACATAGCATCACAATACCAAACAGAGGCTTAGAAATTCTAAAAAATATAAGTCCTGCACTTGATTTTATCTCATTACATTTCCATGTCCTTATTTCAACATTCATGCGCACATTTATTTTATAAGCATCCATGTATGTAGTTAGACAACAGAGGAACTAGGCTCCAGAGATCTATATGGGAGGAAAAATTGTAGCTGATATAGCTGGAGTAAGAATCTCATCTCCAATCACTATACAAGAGCCAATAAGCACAAGAACAAGAAGTGCCCAATTGATGAGTGCACACCTCTCTAGCTATCTCTTGGTTTTTGCAGCAAATGATCGTTTCATGGAATTTGGAACGACTGTAAGTTGTTAGCTGTTCATTAGTATGGCTTAGGTTGGGAATTGTTCTTATGTTTGTGTTAGTCGAAAAATTGTTTTCTTCTGTTTATTAAAAAAATTAATACAGCAGAAGTTAGATCGTCTTGTTAATAATTACATGTATAGGGATAGAAGATTACTTCAATTCCTCGCTATGGCAGATTTTGAATTGACTGGCTACAATCTTCTCTACTATCCTCAATCTTCAAACTCAATGTGTGTGGGCACGTAGATCTTTCTTAATCTCTAAAACTACTAATACCCGAATTTGAGAGAATAGTATTAATCAAATTATTTTCCTACGTAAGAATACGTAAACAGAAAATTTTTTTTCTATATAGTTGTCGTGTACCTTACTACTCCGTACCTCCCATATATATAGGAATCTCCCTTGGGTATTTAGAATTTGAATAAGATTAGGAAATTAGAGTTTGATTAAAATTTGAGCTAGTAGAGGGACTGCAAGACCCATGGGCTTCCTAACTCCAACTTAAAAGGCATAGTCCTTATTATCTCATAATACATCAATTCTTTTAAGTTAACCCCAGGCTATTCCACTAAAAGTCAAAGGCTGTACTCTAGTAACCCATGTTATAAAGTAAAAGTCCATTTAATTAAAATTCATTTTAATTAAATTGGGCTTAGTCTTTAGACCAATTATAACCACTTAATTGACCCTATAATTGATGTCCATAATTAAAGTTAGGCCATCAAAAAAATGTCTTACCTCTTTAATTACTTATTTGTCCCTAAGTCACTGAATGCTTTAATGATCACTTTTAATATGTCTATATTTGTAAATAAATTTACAAATAAATATTATTATTCAATAAATAATTTATTGAATAAACTGTGGCCACAAATTCTAATGATCAAGTACTGCAAATAGCTTAGGTGGACATTAATTATTAGATTCCATTTTGCAAATACATGTTTCTACGACCTATGAAATTATATCTCCAAGCTATTGAGGTTTTGACCATTTATATGGATCTCACTCCATGATAACTCAAAAGATATAATGCATGAATGTAAGTTCATTACCTGCTCATGATTAAGATCAATCAAGCTTATTAAAGCTTTTGTGAATTAAGATCTACGGCATTTAGTTAACTATATTAAAATTCACAGTAGTCCCGTTCAATGTAACATATACACTAGTTTTTCTACTCGAAGTCTCTACTTTGAAGATCAAGGTAAATCATCCATTATAAGTAGAAAAATTACAGCCTTACATAATGAAATGCCTTTTTCATTAATGGTTGTGAACATGATTTAATTTGTAAGGAACTTGTAATCTATACCCTATGTATTAGTAACATATGCCTAATACATAGATCATATATTTTATAAATATAAGCTTATCAATATATGCTCAATTATATGTATGAATAAACTTTATTAATCTAATAAAATGTTATTACACATGCTTTAAAGATATAAAATAACATAAAATGTTTAACAGTTTGCATGTTGACAGAGTAAAGAATAAAGAGCAAATGTTCCACCTATACTGCTCCGAAGTTTAGAAATCATATTAGTACTGCCTTGTCAAAAGGAAATAATAGTACATTGTACTAGTATTGGCATGCAATTAAGAGCTGTAAGACACATTGTGAAAGGATACATAATTAGATTTCTCAATACTCTATTGGCTAAAGAAAGATGAAAAATAAAAATACCAGCAAAATCAGTTCTGTTTCAGCGAATTAAACAATAAAAGATAACTTATAAATGGTATACAACAGCATTACTCATAGTACTTAGTGGGTATTCATTATCTGTTATGAAGATTTTTCAGTCATACACTAGCTCATATGGCTGAAAACATAGTAAAGCACAATTAAGAATATAGAACCTCTGTTGCTGCACAATTTATCCACTAACTAGTACTGTAAGAGATGTTTGCACTTTTTAAGGGCAGAAAAGTAAATTAATATTTTTAATCATGATAAATAGTCTTATATTCAATCAAATTTATTTTATTGTACTTAAAAAGTGCACTTAAGACATTTTTTCAATGACATGGACTAAATTGGGTATTTCAAAATTTTTAGAAACTTAATGAGTAATTTAAAAAAAAATTAGTGACAGTTTTTGTTTTATTTATCCATTGTAAAAAAAGAAATGTTTCTCAATCTTGAGCATAATTTACTCATGGGATAAAGATAATTTTATTCTAATATTTTGGGCTAAAATATAAATTTGCCTTAATTAGATTTGTAATACTCAATTTTGCCCAAACTCGTTAATTTTTTTCATTAGTTTTAATGATGGAATGGTAAAATAGCAATCTTATTATAGAAATAAAACATGGCACAATCTTACTTATTCATTATCTTTGAACACGTAGTGTAAGCTCATTCAATTATTTAATTTAATATAATTTTTAAAAATAAAATTTGATAAAATGATATATGTCAAATAATGATTAGTTATATATTTTTAACAAATATTTTTAAAGATAAATTAAAAAATATTTTTAATAAAAGGACACGTGTCATAATATGATTTATTACAAATGACACTTGTCATCATGTAATTAGTTTATAATTATATTAAATATTTTAAAAATAAAATAAAATAAAAAATAAATAATTAAATATAATTGCCAGAGCTTCATTGAAAAAGGGCAGCGGGCTGATTTTTGACGACGATAAAAATGATCAAATTTTATATCATTAGACTTTTATTTTTCTTGATCTATACGATGGTGAAGTAATTTTTGGCACAAAAAAAAAACCAGAAGACGACCAAAAATAGTGGGGAGTTACGACGGCCACCACTGCCTGCGGTCAAACAAGGGCACACACTGCCTCCTTATTTAACAGTGTGCGGCGATGGCCGCCATCACTCCCCACTATTTTTTACCGTCTTTTGGACCTGTTTTGCCCAAAAAATATTCCACCATTGTATATATCACGAAAAATGGAGTCCAATGATGTAAATTTGACCATTTTTATCCATGAAAAATAGCAGCCAGTTGACTGCCATTTTTTGACAACGCTCCAATGACTGTATTTAATTTTCTATTATTTATTATTTTATTTTTTAAAAATATTCATTAAAATTATAAACCAATTATATAATGATACATGTTATTTGTAATTTATCATATTATAACACATATCCTTTTATTAAAAATATAAACCAATTACATGATGACACTTGTGATTTATAACTAATAATATTATGACACTGTCCTTTTATTAAAATTTATTTTTTTAATTATATTAAATTAAAAGAATAAATGAGATTATATTACGTATTTAAAGATATTGAATATGTGAGATTGTGCCACGTATCAAAAGTTAAATGACAACAATAAAGGTAAACTGATAATTGTATGTTAAGATTATTATTTTTATTCAAATTGATGACAAAAATTAACAAATAATAACAAAATTAAGTATTTCAGATCTAATTAGAGCAAAGTTGTCAATTAAGCGAACTTATTAAAGTAAAGTTATCTTTATCCCTTTACTCATTATAAAAACAAAATTTTAAATTCTTTCTCCTTAAATTATTTCTTAATTTTATAAAAAAAATATTAATTTAAGTATTAAAAAGTCTTTCATAAGTACTCACATAAGACTTCTAAAGAGAGCAACAAAAAATTATCTAAACAAACACAGCATAACATAATTGGACGAATGAATTAAAAATCACAATGTAATAAAATAGAAATAAAATCACACATCCAATCATATTATATCACATCACTTTGTATAAATGAATTTGTGTAAAATAGTTTCTAATCTAGTATTTTTTTTAAAGTTATTGAATCTATTAAAAGAAGAGCATTAAGGATACGACAATAAGAGCTTTGATCAAATAATCAGATAATTACAAGGCTTAATAATGATTATCTCACTGACACATGTATTACACAATCCCTTATAACTAAGGGAGAAATTAAACCTAACGGGGGAGAGACCTTTCTAAGGAAAGAGAATATACAATCCTAACAATAGAAAATTAAAAAAAAAAAATTTATGTAGGAGGGAGACCCACACATTGTCAAAATAAATATTATTACATGCATAACAATTGTGTCCAAAATCTATCAACAAATCCTAAGAAGTAACACCACCAAAATAATTCTCAAATTGGCCAAGTGGCTGGAAGAAGGTTTGGTGTTACCGAAAGGGTATCACTTCGACAGGCCGTGGTTGCTTGCCTAATAGCAAAGGGAGGCGGCGGCGGCTAGATCTCACGACATGCTGAAAGTAGGTTGTGGGCAGTAGTTGCAGATGATACTCGCTAAGTTCGGCTAGATCTTGGTTAGACGAGTCGAGCTCGGCACAAATCTGGTCCTGGTACATGCACTGTCGTTGGTGGAGCTTCGAAGGAATGGTGAGCTCGTCGGAGAAAGTGGCGGCAGGGAGAAAGCAGCATAGCTCGCCGGAGTCGGGGGACTAGTGGTGATTCTCCACAGGGGCTCCGCTGTGGCCGACATGGTCTTAGCGGAGGACACAGCTTCTCAATGGGCTCCCCCAGCAAAACGATCAGCCAAAAAAAATCCAGATAAACTAAGAAACAAAATAAAGAAGATAAAGGCAGAAAACATGTAAAAACTAAATCTAAACTAAAAGAGAACTACTATTAAAACAAATGGGATACAAGGAATGGAAAGAGGGACCATCGGAGAGAAGGTCACCGTTGGGAATCAAAGGATGAAAGGGTTATATTTTGTTAGGCTCTAGGAGAAGTTGAGGGAAAATAGGGGATGCAGCCTTCTATGTCTAGTATTACTCTTCTAAAAATCACTAAACCAAGATTCTCATCATGAAAAAAAAAATCAAAAGGCAATTCTTGAAGATTGCATGGTGTTTGTTTTATATCTAATTTGTTTGAAAACGAAAAATTAATTTTTTTTAAAGAAATTTTTTTAGTTACCCCTAAGTGGTTTTGCGTTTTTACCACTTTCTCCCTTAATTTTTCTAATAAGTATTAATATTCTCTATTCCCTTTTATGGAGTAATTAATTACTTTTACAAAAGAAAATAATATTGAAAAGAGTAATATTTGTGTTTATTAAAAAAAAAAGAAAAAAAGTAACAAAAAACAATTTATTAAATCACACGCCTAAAATTTATTAACTAAGCTGGCTCAATCATGACTTGTAAACAATTTGAGATATTCAAATCACCCAAATTAAAGCTTGGTTTTATTGTTAAATTACATGTATATGAGCAATAAAAATTAGTGAGACAACAATAATATTATCAATATAAATTTATCAATAATATTACACTTACATACTCTATATTCAATTTTATATCCCAACATCAATTAAGGAGTACTATTTATTCGTATTTATTAACTTTTTAATTATATTATAAATGTGTTAATGGTATTGCACATATCATTGAAAGCCATGTCATAGTCGAACTACAAATAGAGATACAAAGTAACTATAAAATTACTCTAAATTTATATCCATTATATGAATTCAAAGCAAAATTTATTTATTATCATTATTTTTTTACATGAGAGGAGGAGGATTCGACTATCCAGGGGTATAACTACCACTAGAGTGCCCCTATAATTATACGAATTTATTTATTATATAGTAAAACAAAACTCGGATCTATTTGTTTAAAAACTTTTATTAATGTAATAAATAATATAAAAAATCATTAATTTTAGAGAATTTGCCAATTACTTCCTGTGGTTTCGTGTTTTCATCATTTTTTTCTCTTAATTTTTTAGTAAGTACTTATATCTTCCTTTTACGAAATACTTAAGACTTTAAAAAAAAAAAATTAAAACAAGGCAATACTGATCCTTTTTTTTTTTTTTAAATGGCAATACTAATACTTATTAAAAGAATCAGTAACCCAAGTAGTAAAATTACAAAACCACAAGAGACAACTAACAATTTACCTTAATTTCATTACAACTTTTTAATGAAATCTAGCATTAAAGCATTTTTCAAACTGTGTTATTATTTATTTTTGGCCGAAATTCAAAAACGCAAAATGTTATTACCTTTACCACTTTCAAAGATAATCTCTATTCTCTATTTCTTCATACTTTTCTTTCTTTCATTTTTCTCAAGTGATTTGACTTGCAATAAAATCAAAGGTTAAAAAAACTTCATTCAATTACAAATTTTCTAATGTTTATAATGAGATTATCAAAATCAGCTAAAAATGAATCTGTTGTAACACAACTCAATTTTTTCTTTTTTGAAAAAAATTTACCTCTCCCTCAAGGAAGAAGATGAGACTTAAAACTTGACTTCAAGAATCTAAAACCTACCACTTAGCTACTACAATCAAAGACTTGGGGCTATAAAATTCATCATATTGATTAAGGGTTTGTCTAGTATAGAGGTGCATTTGTTGTGTTATGAAAATATAACAATTAAAGTATTTGATAAGTAGAACTTTTAATCCATAATTAGGTATTAACTAAATATTTTCCTTCTTTCATTCCATGACTAGTGTAATAGAATTTGAAGAAATTATATCTTTCATTATGAGAATAAATATGTATAAGAGATAGCCTTTTATATAAACTTTGCACAACTACTAAAATGAAAATTTTACTAAGGTACTTTATACAAGAAATATGTCTGATAGAATAATTACAACTTATAGAAGAAGGATAACCTAAGGGCACTATTATATAGAAAAATACTATTTAAGAATACTATGACCATTAATAACCCCCCTTCAAACTTAAGTTGGCGTAGTAGAAATAAATTTGAGTTTAAAAATTAAATTTGAAAACAACTAGGAAAGAGAGACTTGGTGAAGATACCACTAATTGATCATAAAAGAATCGTGTGAACTTAATAGTACCATAAGAAATATGTTGACGAATAAAATGACAATCGGTATTAATGTGTTTCTTACGGTAGTAAAAAAATGTCATTATAAGCAACGACATGATATTTAGCTTCAATACTGGATTGTATTACTTTTTTTTCTTGCTACGATAAGAAACAAGAAAAACTACCAAGAAAAGACAAATCAGTAGTAGAATATTATCAATAGGATCACCAGCCTAGTTAGCGTCATAATAGGCTTGTAACGCAATAGAAGAATGTGCTAAAAAATGAAGACCGTGAAAAAGAGTACCCTTGACATAATGTAATATATAAATAACGTTAACATAAAGAGAGGAAGAAGTAAACACAAATTGACTGACTAGATGAACAATGTAAGTGTGTCAGGATGAGTTATAATAAGATATACTAAGGCTTAGTACCTAAGCTTTCAATGAATTGGAGATAAAAAAAGTGGCATCTGGGAGAAATGTTTTATCAAACCACTTAATATTGACATTAGGTTCCAAGAGAGTGGAGATAATTTTACTGTCTATCAATCTTGTTTAAGTAAATCAGATGTATATTTTACTTGTGAAAGGTAGTATCCAGTAGAATTAGAAAACACATCAAGACTAAGAAAAAAATGAGGTGTCTAAGATCCTTCTTTTCAAAATGTTGTTGCAGGGAAATTTTTCGTAGATATAAACCAAATCATCTCCTGTAATAATCATGTCATCAACATAGATAAGTAGAAGAACATAACCTTAAGTTGTCTTCAAAATAAACAATGTTCAACTATAGGGACTAGAGTTAAAACTATGTTATTGGATAGTAATATTGAATTTAGCAAACGAGACACGTGGAGATTGCTTAAGACCATACAAAACATGATAAAGTTTATAAGTCATATGAGAAGGATGAATATAGCCAAGAGGTGGTTTCATGTAGACTTTTTCAATGAGATCACTATTAAAAAAAATATTCTTCACATCTATTTCAAATAATGTCCAACTACAGACAACAATAATAGCTAATAGATTTTAAATAAAAGTGAGATAAACTAATTGGGCAAAAGTTTCTTCATAATTGATGTTGTATTCTTATGTAAAACCCTTAATTATAAGGCGTGTTTTATACCTCTCAATATTCCCATCAGACTTAGTCTTAATTTTACAAACCTATTTATATTCTACAACAATTTTGTTAGGCGAAAGAGTAACTAAATACCGAGTATGTGATTTTTAAGAGCTTACAATTTTCTATCATAACTTGCTACTAAATAGGGTTAGAACTAGCTTTGGTATATAATTGAGGCTCATATAAGAAAAAAGTAATAGAATAACTATGAAAATCTCAAAGTTTAATAAGAAGTGCTCTTATCTAAATGGAATGATGACAAGAGAGATAGAACCAGAGGACCAAAATATACTTTAAGTTGTCTGGTGTAAATCTACTAGACAAGGTAGGTAACGTCATGAGTATATATTATTTTGTTAAGTTTATTGAAGATGGTGCTTACGTGCCATTTCAATTTTTCTATGAATATTTATTTGGTATTTATACAATGTATATTTTAATAAATTGTTAAGTTATTATATAATACTAAGCTTGTTACTTTTTAGACATTATAAATCTATTGGAGTTTAGATATGATCTACAGGTATTTAGGTCATCATTAAGAGTTTGTAATTCTAAGAGCTGAAGCCTTATCTAAAATGGGACAAATACTCGAAAATATTATAGTAATAGCATAGTTGTATAGAGTAGTAAATGGTGCTAAAAAATGTCATTATGCAATATGTTCTAAAAAATATCGTTCCTGATTAATGTTTACCAAACGGGTCGATTGATAAAATTTCAAGATTAGTGTATGTCTATATCTAAATTATCCAAACAGTTAGTAGATCGTGAGCTTAGTAGAATCTCGTATAGGCATTAAAGTATTCAGTAAGGATTGAGTGTTGAACAAACTCATGAGTACCTCTAATAGACATCCCATAAAGTCGTTAATGGATGATCTTTTGAGTTGAGTAGTATTTGTGGTCCCTTGACTTGAGCACCACGGTGAACTTGTGAGTGATTCACCATACTTAGATTCCACACATGTCAATGACCTTTTATTTTTTTATCTCTGGGTGTCGTTGGATATAGTCCGATCCTCATGAATTTTGGTGTGCATATATATGGGATTTATTAGCTTATATGGATGAGTTGTATATTTTGATGTTTCGAGATTATATTTCATAAAGTCTTGTGACCACAAGCAATAACCCTGAAAAAGAGTTTTCGTAAGGTAAAATAATATCTCAAAAGTATTTGTGAATATTGTTTATAAAAATACAAATATGGAGATAAGTTTATAGTTCAGCAAATAAAAAATTTAACAGTAAAGATCTATGTCTTTGCTCTTTCGGGATAGAGTGTTGAAATTTGTGCTTACGTGCCATCCTATTTTGTATATGTATTTTATTCAATCGTTAATTATATTTTAAAATTTAGTAAGATTCTTATAACATCTCAGACACTATACGATCTGAAAGAGTTCAGATCTAGTTCGAAGGAGTTTGGATCAGTGCTAAGAGTTAGCTACGCTGAAAGTTATAATTGCTAAGAGTTAGCAAGTTATAAGAGTCGGTAATATCTAAAGAGTTAGAGCTTTATCTGAAATAGAAAAAAATACCCGAGGGTATATTAACAATGATATAATTGCAAAGGGTTGCAAATAGTGCTAAGAAATATCATTGTATAAGTATATTTTTCAAATATTATGTTCTTGATTTATTTTTACTGATGCGGGTCTGTCTGTGAAAACCTTATTTAATATAGACTGGTGTATGTCTATATGGCTAAATGGTTAATCTTAGCAAATCATGAGCTTAATGGAAGCTTATATAGACATGCATATATTTAGTTAGGAGAGAGTACTGAGCAGACTCAACTAGAATCTCCAATAGATATCCCATAAAGCTATCAATGGATGATCATTTCGAGTTGAATAGTATTCGTGGTCCCTAGACCTGAGCACCACAGTGGACTTGTGAGTGATCTATCATACTTAGGTTCTACACATGTTAGAGATCTTTAATGGTCTGACTGTTGTATGTCACTAAGTATGGTCCGATACTCATAGAGTCCAGTGTGTGTAGATATAGGATCTGTCAGCTCATATAGGTGAGTAGTATATCCAAATGCTCCAAGATTATGTTTCAAAAAATCTTATGGCCATAAGTAATACACCTGGGAAAATCGTTTCTTGTATAAGAAACAATATTGTAAAAATATTTGCAAATATTATTTATTAGAATGTGAATTTGGAGATAAGTTCTAGAGTTAAGCATATGGAGACATGATGGTGATAATCTATGTCGTTGCTCGTCCAGTATATAAATGATGGAGGGATTATATGAATATGTATTAATCTCAACTTATATGATTCAACACACAATTTTTTTGTTTCCATAATGTGTGTATGGGGCAATATTTATGGACTTACGAAAGAGTTCTGTAAGATAAAATAGATGTGAACTTAAGGAGTTTTACTATATGAAGTGTATTTGTTGTACACTAGGGTAGCGCATCGGATTGAATAATTCAATCTGGGAAGTTCTAAAACAAAATTAAAAGTATTTCACTGTCTTTCGGGGAGATCATAAAGTTAAGTGTTAAGCTCGGGATCTTGACAAGTGGAACTTGCCACTTTAATCTTTCTAATCATGCCATTAATTTGTTAGGGCATTACACGTGGTATATTTTTATTGGTCCAATTTGAAAGTGCGTTGTATGTAGGGTAAGCGTGTACATTTTTAATTTTTTTAATTTACACACATTCATAAATAGGCAGTGAAAAATAAAATATGTCATTACATTAATGAAATATTAGGGAACTTACCCTCAAAGCGTGCTTTATGCAGTTTTAGTCCAAGACTCAATGGAATCCTTTGAGTTAGAACGGTAGTTTTTTATTCTCACTGAAATATTTAATTTGAAACAACTCTTACTTCTTAATCTCTCGGAACTTAACTATTTTAATTTACTCAACATTTTCTTCATTTACAAATGAAGAGAGAATGGTTTTTTTATAGCCATAACTATCATATTTTTTACCAATGAAATGTAAATAGGTGGCCAAGCATGACAATGCAAAATTTTGCATTGACATTCTTCTTAAGAATAATGAATAAGCATTAATGAATAAGCATTAAACATGAGTTGGCCTATTACAAGAACATTACGTGTTCAATGCAATTTTACTTAAATACTAGCACATGCTTAATTATAAGCATGAGAAGCCATTTTTTATTTTCCAAAAAAATGGCCGAATAAAAAATAATTTGGTGGCTTTATAACTTATACAAACATACCACCTCATGCTTATTGTTAGCCACTTTTGTTTAATGGAATAACTTTGGCCGAATATGGCTTTTAAATGCCAATATAAATAAATTTCATTTGTTGGCAAAAATAATTATTATTACTAAATAAATATATAGGCCAATAAAAAAATATTTAATAATTAGACTAATAAAAATATGCCACGTGTCATACCCTAACAAATTAATAGAATGATATGTGGCATCCATTAGAAATGTTAAAGTGGCAAGTCTCACTTGCCTAGATACCAAACTTAACACTTAAACCTTATAATCTCTCCGAGAGACATTAAAATAATTTTGATGTTTTTTAGAATTCTCAGATTGAATTATTCAATTCGGTGCGCTACGCCAGTGCACAACGCATACACTTCATATAGTGAGACTTCCTAAGTTTACACCTACTTACGGAACAATTCCATAAGTCCATAAATATTGCCCCACACACACGTTATGAAAATAATAAAATAGCATGTTGAACCATACAAGTTGAGGTTAATACATATTCATATAATTCCTCCGTTATTTATATCCTAAAAGAGCAGAGATATAGATCATTACCGTCATGTCTCCATATGCTCAACTCTAGAACTTATCTCCAGATTCGTATTCCAATAAATAATATCTACAAACACTTTTGCAATATTATTTTTTACATGGGACATAATTTTTTCAGGTGTATTACTTTTAGCTAAAAGATTTTCTAGAATATAATCTTAGAGCATCTGGATATATTGCTCACCTATATGAGATAACAAACCCCATATCTACACACACTAGACTCCATAAGCATCGGACCATACCCAGTGACACGCAACAGTCAGACCATGAAATGTCTCTAACATGTGTGGAACCTAAGTATGATGGATCACTCATAAGTCCACCGTGGTGCTTAGGTCTAAAGACCACAAATACTACTCAACTCAAAAGGATCATCCATTGACGGGTTTGTGGGATGTCTATTGGAGATCCTAATTGAGCCTGTGATAAGTGTAAATTATATCTATTATTTTCACTCCCTTAACTTAATTAATTGCTCATTTTAATAAGAATATTAGGCTTTTTATATGTTTAATTGTTATTTTAGAAGTTTGGAGTCAATAGAGTAATTGGGGTTGCAAATCTAAGAAAAACAAGACAAATATAATGCTACAGTGTATTGCTACAGTGCACTTAGAACAGTACGCGTGAACAGTATTCTGTGAACAGTCTCACTACAGTACTGTCGCCCCAGTGATGAACAGTGATTGCGGCAGCAGTAAACAGTGCAATTTTCCTAATCCTAAAAGAAATACAACTCCAAGACTCTAATCAATCCCTATATAAAGGTCACTCATTTCAGACTTAAAAGAGATACAACTTAGGGCTCTTTGAGCCACAACACATTGAATGAGAGCAATTTTTAGAGAGAGAAGCAAAGGCAATTTAAGGAAGTAAGAGATTATTGGCGAATCTTTAGCGTATCAACCAACTGCGAATTGACGTCTATATTGGTTTGCTTTTGGTTGTATCATGTTTATTTTATTTTTCAGGCATAATTCTATTGTTATCATGAGCTAAATTTATTTTCTAAGGTTATTACTTGAACTCAATATCTGAGCTTAATTGTTGGATCTTTTTAATATTTATTTGAACTCAATTCTTCATTATTCAAATTATTTGTTCTTAATGCTTTATTATATCTAATCAATATTGTGATTGCTTTAATAATACTTTGATAAACTTGAAAGAGGCATCATTGTATTTAGACCTAGATAATTTGATGCATGATTGTAGAGGTTCATTTAATGTTGCATATGCAAGTTTTGAATTATGATAGCAATATACCTAATTGACATGTATGGTCAATAAGACTTATTCTTAATGAATCTTTATTTATTACAAATACCATAGGAATATAGGTATTTGGTAAATTAGGATATACTTGCATGACCTTGGAAGAGGCTTGTGAATACATTAGTGTCTTGACCAATAATAAGAATTAAGGGATATAAATATTAAAAGGATTAATCTTTAGAAATCATATTGAAGGATAGTAATTAACCATAGGCTTTCTCTATATTGCTATTTTCTTATTTTATTTAAGTTGTATCATTTATTTTCTGCACTTTTATTTTATTCAAATTTATTGCAAAATTAAGATTTGATTTTTCTAAATAATTATAAGAAATATATAATTTTAGTACTTGGTAGAAAATAAAAATTATCCATGTGGGTTCGACATTCGACTTTATAAGTCCCTTTATTACTTGTTATGATAGCTTATACTTGCGCTTAATTATAAGATATAGAAATATCGCATCAGCCTGCTCAGTACCTTGTCCTAACTGAATACACGCAAGTCTATATGAGCTTTCACTAAACTCATGGTCTGCTAAGATTAACCATTTGGACTATCATATAAGACATACACCAATTTATATTAAATAAGGTTTCTATAGACAAACTCGCATCAGTAAAAATAGATCACGAACATAATATTTGAAAAATATAATTGTACAATAATATTTTTTAGCACTATTTGTAAATGTTTGCAATTATATCATTGATAGTATACCTTCGAGTCTTTATCTCATTTCAGACAAGACTCTAACTCTTTAGATCTCGCTGACTCTTATAACTTGCTAACTCTTTAGCAGTGCTAACTTTTAACAATTATAACTTTTATTATAGCTAATTCTTAGCACTGATCCAAATTCTTTCGAACCAAATTTGAACTTTTTTAGATCGTACAGTGCTTGAGATGTCACAAGTATCTTACCATATTTTAAAATATAATTAGCAATTGATAAAATATAAATTGCATAAATAAAATACTTATACAAAATGGGATGACATGTAAGCACAAATTTTAACAACTCTACTTGCTCTAGTGTCCTTCGTAATAGTATCTAAACCTAACAACTCTATGTGTTTCTCAAACAGTTAGGAGTTAAGACTTTAGTTAGTAAGTCCACCACATTATCTAAAGAGTCTACTTTATGAAATACAACATCTTCTGTGGCCAAGATCTCTTTAAAAAAAAATTGGTATTTTCACTCTATATGTTTAAAACTCTGGTGTGCTCTTGGCTTTTTGACTTGTGCAACTGCTCTGTTATTGTCGCAAAATAATGGGATAGGATTCATTGAACTTAAGACTATTCTGAGCTCAATGACAAATTTGCATATCCATATTACTTCTTTTGCTGCTTTTAAGGCGGAAATATATTATGCCTCTGGGGTAGAATCAATTATTGATCCATATTTGACACTTTTTCTAACTTATAATGGCACTATTGAGAATAAGCACCTATTTGGATGTAGGCTTTCTATCATCCGAATCAGACTGAAAATCTGAGTTTGTGTATCTTTTTACTTGTAAGCCATTGTCTCCATATATAAGAAACTTGTCCTTAGTACCCTTAAGGTATTTCAAGACATGGTTAACTACTATCCAATGGCTGTCACGATCTGTCTCAAAATATTAGGTACATATAGACAGTTATATAGTATGAGTGTTCTATTACAAGGGATAAGTAATTCAAAATGTCCCATAGCTTCGACCCGTAGGAAATCATCATTTCTAACTCGAACCTGAACCTCTTCTAGTTGTACCTGTCTAATTTTCTTCAGACCCTGCAACATATTACAAATGTGAGAAGAACATGCGATATCTAATACCCAATCAAAACTAGCATTATATGCTAAAAAAATGTCAATAATAGACAAACATATACCTAAGCAGTTCTTCTTAACAATGGTAAAGTACTTTGGGCAGTTTCTCTTCCAATGCCGATCTTCGCCGCAGTGGAAATATTTTCCTTTGGCTTTTTCATTCTTTTGTGGTTTTGATATGAGTCACTTCTGAGGACTCATGTTAGGTGTCGTTTTCTTTCCTTTCCTTTGGGCTTCCTAGAAGTCATGAGGCAGAAGATGAAGCAACCTGAATATAAAAGGTCGAACCCACTTTGTTCATGTCCTCATGCACTGTCTTCAACATATTATAAAGATCAACATAAGTAGAAGGTCATCATGCCTTGCATATTGAAGTTCATTTTAAACTGAAAGACCCCGAAAACGACTAGAGAATCAAACTATTCCCCAATGAATTATTTAGCAAAATATCCATAGTCTCCAACCTTTTGATGTATGAAATCATCTTGAGGACATAATGACTAATAAGGTTGCCGTCAGTAAGTCTACACTAAAAGAATGATTTGACAACCTGATAAATCTCAACTTGAGGTTGGTCGCCAAATAGCTCATTCAGATGGAGCATAATATTACCAGCATCGTCCATATTGATATGTTTTATCTGTAGTTCTGCAAATATAGAGGCAAGAATGTAGGATTTAACTTTTAAATCATCATATAATTATTTATTATAAGTCACCATTTCTTCAAGGGTGGCATTATCAGAAATGCCTCTAGGCATGCGCTGATCAATTACATATTCAAATTTCCCATAATTCAGAACTATTTTAAGATTTATGAGTCACTCAGAATAATTATTAGCACCTTTAAGTTGATTAGCATCAAGTATGCGTATCAATAAGTCAGATGAAGCCATTGTTTCTTCACAAGATAAAATAAGATATGTCAGCGAACAAACTTTCAATCACTAATAATAAACATTTTAGAACATAAGTATAATATTTATACAATTTTTAATCTAAATATGCATTCCCACTGTTTTACATAATCTCCATAAATCTCTCAAACGGGAGAATGACGGTTTAAACTCTTTTAAATTGTACAGCGCGAAGTAGACCCCATTGGCATTTTACATAATCCCCATAATCTCTCAATTGCATCGCATGCAACTCTTACTTCTGATTCTAAATACACCTTATCCGCACACTTTAGTGATTTAGGATAAGTATATTCCAGATTAACTTGTCAATAATTAAATATATGCTATCGATGTTACTCGCACCCTTTAGCAATCTAAGGCAATATTATTGCATATATTTGCCTCATCTCATGTTTAACCAACATAATCCAAATCACATCGATCAAATCCCTCACACTTTAGCAATATTAGAAAATAACTGAAGCGACTTGTCTAACACTATATTGACAAGACAGATCATCATGTAACATTATCTCATAATAAAACACTTTCAATGTGATTAAAAGAAATTTATAAACTTTTGTTCGCATCTCATAAGAATGTGATTCTAAATCACACATTTATTTTGTGCAAGCACAACTAATCCCCACCAGTAGGGCTCTCATTGTGGTTTGCAACACAAACAAATAAGCCACAGTTTATATTGCAATTATTCTAACAATTATAAATTGCATGAACTATAAATAATAAATATGTTTTAAACAAATATATATATAAATAATAATCGAAGTAATTTAGCTTAATTATAATTTTTCTTAGGTTTTTGGTACTGCGATTTTGAATATTTGGGTCGCATAATTGAAAGTGCGTTGTACATAGGGTAAGTGTGTACATTTTTATATATGTGGTAAAAAGACTATACGAATATGTTTTTGTTAAGGTCGGTGCTTACGTGCCATCTCTGAATGTACATATACTTGTGTATTTATACAAGTGTACATTCTCATTAAATCGCTAATACCAATTTATATGGTATTATGCATGTAACATTATAGAAATTATAGATCTGAAGGAGTTCAGATCAGATCTAAAGAGTTTAGATAAGAGCTCATAGTTAGCCATGTTGAGACATATAATTGCTAAATGTTAGGACAGTTAAGTGTTAGCTGGTTATAATACTTAGCAGATCCAAGAGTTGGAGCCTTATCTATAATAGGACATAGACATGAGAATATACTAGTAACTGCATAGTTGCAAGAGTTGGAATCGGGTGCCAGGAAATGCAAGTTACGTAAGTATGTTCCCAAATAATTGTCTCTGATCTATTTCTGCCGATGCAGGTCTGTTTGTAGATACTTTTATATAGATCAGCATATGTCATACCTATAAGGTATAGTTGGTCGTTCCTACCCGACTGTAAGCTTGGAGCTCGTATTGATATATGGGTATCCAGTTAGGACTGGATATGGGACAGACTCACGAGGGCCTCCGATAGACATCCTATATAAGCCGTCAACGGAGGGTCCTTTCGAGTTGAGTAGTATACGTAGTCCTTTGACCTGAGTGCCACGGTGGGCTTGTAAGTGATCCACCATACTTTGGTTCCACGCATGTTACAGACTTTTCATGGTATAACCGCTAGGTGTCGTTGGGTATGGTCCGTTGCTTATGGAGTCCGGTGCGTACAAATATAGAATCTGTGAACTCTTCTAGGGAGTTTGATATCTAAATGTTTCGAGACTGTATATCACAAAATCTTGTGGCCACAAGTATCAATCTCGAGAAAGAGTTCCGTCAAGGTAGAACAATATGGCAAAAGAGTTTGTGCATATTGTTCAATGAGATACAAATCTGGAGATAAGATATGGATGAGTACTAGGGGATTTGACGGTAATAATCTATATCCCCGCACATCCGGGATATCATGACGGAAGGACTATACGTATATGTTGTAACCTCAGCTTGCATGGTTCAACGCGTTAATTTGTATATCCGTGACGTGTGCGTGGGGCATTACTCACGGACTCATGGAATAGTTCCATTTGATGAATCGGACGTAGAACCTAGGGAGTCTCTCGATATGGAGTATACTCGTTGTGCACTGAGACAACATGCCTAATTAAATTGTTTAATCTAGCAATATTCAGCACTTCCACGGGAATGCGTGCGTATTTGTATTTATGTGTTAAATACAACAATTAGTCAATAATTGTTATTTACTAATTACATAATGACACGTAACGTATTATGGACCCTCAGTTAAGTTAACTCAAGTGTGGAATTTGATGAAATCCACTAAAGGGTGAACTTAGTAACTATTCATGAGGGGTAAAATGGTCATTTTTCAGTTTGATTATTTAATAGTTAAATAATTAAAATATCTTTCTTTTTACATTATATATTATATTATTATTTATATTATATAATATATTATATTTTATATATTATTATTATATTATATATATATATAAAGTAAAAGAAAGAGAAAAGAAGTGAGAATTTGGCCAAACGGTTGAGAGAGAAAAAAAAGAAGAAATTGAGAGAAAGAGAAGGAAGAAAGAAAGAAGAAAAAGAAGAGGAAAAATAAAATTGTTTCATTTTTCTCTATGCTTCCGATTGGAATAATTATGAATTGCTTCAAACTCTCCATTTTTTATTCTTTTGGAGAAAATGATAAAAATTCACTCCCGGCCATTTTGGGGATTAAGAGTTAATCTCAGACTAAATATGGAGCTGTTGTTCTAGCTCACCAAGCCCACTGAGTTGGTGACTAGAACTGCATGCGAATTGATTTCCATGCGGACTCCAGGAAAAACACATGTATAACGTTACACATTTGGTGAGTTCCCTAACTTTATTAATATGTTAATGTGATTAATATATTGAATTTATTGTGTTTATTGCAAAATTTATACATTTTCGCTACATTAGGCAATAGACACAATTGCACATGCATACACCCACATGCTTAAAATCCGCCAACAGTTTTAACCTTAACTTATATGGTTCAATGCATCGATTTATTGTATCCGTAACATATGTAAGGAGCAGTGTTCAAGGACTTATGAAAAGGTTCCATAAGACAACATGTATGAATCTAGAGAATCTCATAATATGAAGTGTACTCATTGAGCACTGGGTAATAGACTAGGTTAAACAGTTCGATCAAGAAAAATTTCGATAAGTAAGATTTGTTTCATAATCTCTTGGTATACACACTTATCAAAACTTAAGTGTAAAGCTTATTATGATTAAATAAGTTTAACAAAAGTTGTTAACTTTGCAAATGTGTGACAAGTGGCATAAGCTAGACAAAATAATGGACACTTATCTATGAGCATAAAGTCAGCATACTTAAAATGCAAATTGTTTGTATTTGTGTGTGTTGAAGCATTTAGCCATTTGAGAGAATAAGAGTGAAATTTTTTCTTCATCTCATAAGTGTGTGGTTCGGCAAGTGTAAGAAACAAAAGTGAAGAAAGGTTCTTCATTTTCCTAAAGTCACAAAACGGAGTAAAAAGTGCTTAAGTGTTAAGCAATAATCCAACAAGAAATTAAACTGACATTCTAGTGGATTGATCCCATCAATGTCACTTCCTAAAATTATTTGCAAGTAAGCTTCAAGGTGAGACCCTACGAAATTGAAACTGTTAAACTGCATCGACGATCTTCAAAAGTTATTGTAATAGAATTTATTTTCAAAACATGATTGCTGAATGAAATTTACATTTTCATTGCATGTCTTGTGACATGCATTAACATTTCAATAATTACTCGCATACAATTGCATCTACAAAGTTCACCTTTATGATACTTAGAAAGACTATTTGTATTTGGATCATAAAACATATCACCAATGATATTTTTGAAAAATACACATGGATATGCAAAGTAGAACTTAGTCACAGTCACAGATGAAACTATTTTATGTTTCTAAGAAACTATATGATCAAAGATACGTCGGTTAGAGATTGTATCTAAATACATATAACTTTTATATGCTATTCTATATCCTAAAAAGTAATATAGACAAGTACGAGGTTCTAATTTAGCATACTTATAGGATTAAAGAGGAATAAAATATACACAACTAAAAAACCTTTAGAAAATTATAATTAAATGAGATCTCATAAAGTCTTTTATAAGGAAACTGCTTTTCTATAACAGGATATAGACAATGGTTGATTATAAATACAAAAGTAACAGTTGTTTCTAGACAAGAGGAAGAAATAAAGAGAGCATGAACAATGTCTAATGTATGCTGGTGTTTACATTCAACTTTTTATTTTGTTGAGATGTACCTAAATATGAGTGCAAACAAGTACCATTTCTACCCAAAAATTTAATAAGTTAAAATTTATATATTTCACGATGTTATTATATTGAAATGTCTTGATAAAGCAAGATAATTGAGTTTTAATAATATGAACAAAATTATGATAAATTTTAGTAAATTCAAATATGTGTTTTATGAGAAATATCAAGATAAATGAGAATACTCATCAACAAAAATAACAAAATATTTATAGGTCTTAAATATTAGAATAAATAAGGTTAAATGGAGCATAAGAAATAGAATCTCTGTTATTAAATGGTAAAACAAATTGTTTCGTTAATGAACAAGTTAAATAAATAATGTTTTCATTCAAAATAGTACCCAAATGACTATAAGAACTAAGGAATGTATACGACTGATATACGCATGGTCTAATCGAGAATGCCAAAGATTTAAAGAAGACATTAAAGATGTCGAGTTGCAGATGGATGATTGTGATAAAGAATATGCAACGTGATAAGCTTATAAAAGCGCCCAACTTTATAACCTATCTTAGGTGTTCGACCTATCTGTGGATTTTGTGTATAACAATCAGATGCAATAAACAAGACAAAAAAAAAAACTATTGAAGCAATAACTCAAGATCAATAAATGACATAAATGATGAGGTGAATAATAGCTTAGAACTATTTTATATGGCACGATCAACAATGATAATAAAAAATTGTTGATGACTCTTGGGAAAAGCACTTTGAGATGATTTCCCTTTTTTAGACAATTTCTGTTACAATGTACAGGCCCGACTTTACAATAGATTCGACATCTACGTGAAAGCAATTGAGCATTAGATGTTTAATCAAATGGTAAGATATATATATATATATATGTTCTAGGAGGAATATTATTATTAATTGATTTATTCTGAGAGAGTTATGGATTGGCATGAAAACATATATATATATATATATATGTTTTCTTTGAAATAAATTTATTAATAGCTCGATCAAAAGTAAGTAATAACTTTTGATGAAGCAAAGAGGTGCGAGTGGCTCAAAAGAATCTGTAGAGCCATAAGAAATTGAATTAATTGCTAATAATCTCTATAGGCAATAAACTTCTATGCACCAGTATCATTCTTAAAAGTGGGTTTTAAAAGTATTAATTGATCCTAAAAAAATTGCATCTAAAAGTAAAAATTAATGATACAGTGCTCGAGCTCTTACTGCAACTGATGCAAATTATGAAATAATTGATACTAATGAAACACATCAATAATAGTGTAGTAATAAGTAGGAAAATCTTAAAAAGTTTTAACAATATCAAATCTGTCAAAATGAAGATGGTAAATAGAAAAGGAAATATTTTTAAACCATGTAATGATTTAATAATTTTTGCTATCTTAATTCTCTAAGCCTTCTATAAATTTTTTTTTTCAATTTCATCATCCAACTGTATAAATAGAGTGATGTCGCCAATAACATAAAGCTAAAAAAAATTTATTCTTGAGAAAACTTCTCATAACTTATGACTTGTATCCATAAAATATAATTATATTCATCTAACATAATATCACTAGGCTGGGAGACTTGATTTTTCCACGGTGATGAGACCTTGGGAACACATGATAAAGACTGAATTTTATGAGAAATTGCGTATCTTCTTTAAAATTACAGAATTGTAAATAGGCCTTAAATCTATGCAAAATTATAGATTTGCCTCAAATCTATATAAATTTTCAAATTAATCCTAAATTTATGCAAAAATGTAGATTAGCCCTAAATTTGAAATTTAAGTCTGGGCTCAAATTTATAAATAATTTTAAATATAACTCTGATTACTAAAATTCTGTGAAATAACTCCTTAGAAAATTTTACTTCGACTGGAAAAACTTTTAAAACTAGCCAAAAAAAAAAAAAAAAAAGGCCCCAATCGATAATTATTATGGAGATTGAAGGAGAATTGGGTGACTATCGAGGAAAGCATGGATGTACCTTGATATATCAGTGGCGTCTTTTTTACGATTAGACGAACATTGCAACAGCACGTGTACTTTATACGCTGTGGCTACCGAGACAATTGCCAAAGACAATGGCTAGAGACGGGAACCTGTATGGACAGTAAAACAAATTCTCCAACTATCTCTAATATCATGTAAGACGATTTGGAGAATGATATTTTTCAGTAAGAGGAAGAGAAAAATATGTACAAGAGGTGATTTTTTATATTAACTTTGTACTATTACTAAAAGGAAAATATACAAGTTTATTTTATACAATATATCATAATTACAACCTATATAAAATTACAACTTAAATAAAACAATAATATTATATAAAAAAATGCTATTAAAAATACTAATACCATTAACAACTAGTGCTTTCCGTGGCTTCAAAGCCTCAACAACTCTATTCCAAACGAACTTTAAAGATTGCTAGTAGGGATTTTAACCAAAAACATTATGCAAAAAGATCAATTTGGCAAAAACAAACCAACCAACCAACACAATTTACTCTTAATTGATATTAGTGTCCAAATATTTACACATAGAAAACCTGTCCAACATTCAACAGACTCTCATGAGGAACATTGAAGATTACACTATTCTCTCTGCAAATCTTCCTAAGGAATGCATATATATAATCAACAGCTATCTTTTTGTAGAACTTTGAATCCCTACTTGCTCTAACCACTGTATTCCCGAGTATGTGCACCACTCCAGCATCTCTACAACTATTCAAAAATTCCAGCTCATCAGTCTCAGTATGGCTGCTCAGTTGACTGGAAGACCTGACTGTGTTGTTTACATGCGAAGGCGATCTGGTGGGCATGATTGTGTCAATAGATGATATGGTCAGGTCTTGATTTGAGGAAGTTGTGTTTCCATTGTTGTTATCAGTTAGCAGCCCTTCTCTTGACTGCTGAGTTTGCTGGCCGTATAAACTATATTCATCTGAATCAGAACAACCCTCCATCATTGTCTCAAGTCGGACAAACAGGAATAGGTTATCAAAGAGCTTTTTCTCGAAATCCTCGTCTTTTTTATGGAGGTCTTTGTAGCCATACCTTGCGACACAACGGAACATGTGGAAGTTCTTGGGACCAATCCGCTTTACAAGGAATCGTTCTTCTTCAGGGACTGTGTAGACGGGAAGGTACTTAACACAAACAAAAACGACAACAGAATGGATAGCAGGGAGATTCGTGATGAAGTGAGAAAAGATGTGAGGTACTCCACTTGCTAGCTCTGTGTACACAAGCCCAATCCCAGGGACACGGACCAGTCCTAAACTGGGGCCAAGCCCGAGAATCCACGCCATTGAAACCTTGCTATGCATCTCAAACTCGTAACGTTTCACAGTACCATAATGCCAAACATACATGATTACAAGAAAGGCTGCTGCAATTACAAGGGGAACCCAGCCACCTTGATCAACCTTGAAGAGTACAGCAGAGAAATATGTGCATTCCACAACCAATGATAATGCAGTGACGAATAGCACAAGAATCCAATGACAACGCCAGACCAGTATCATGATTAGAGTCATCAGCAATGTGGTTACTAGCATGACTATGACGACTGCTGTCCCTGTTATACATAAATCATAGTGCAATTAATTAAAAGATGAGAAGATGATTTCTGAAATTAATTTTGAATGTTAACTCCCAATAAAAGAAGCTAAATACATTTAAGAAAATATAAATGAGTTAGTTTTGCATGTAACTAACCATAAAAATATACTTTTCTATTAATCACTGGTTAGCATTCTGGTATGAGAATATTCAGATGTGGTATCAAATAATAGAGGAGTTCTTGTTAACGTGCTCTGCAATCAATGCACTTCAATGACAATCCACAAAAGAAAACTTTTGGAGGAGAAAAAAGGAAAACAAAAATGGATAATATTCTCTAAAATTTATGCACTACAAAAAGGTGCATCGTTGTATAGGAATTTGATGGGATACCGATAAGCTATCAGAAAAGGAAATGAATCTGTTTAAGTTATGTTTGTCACCAGTCTTAGTCAAGCCTCTTCAAAATCAACTTTTAACACTACAATATAATTGATAATAATGAAGCTATGCTCAAATTGCTTAATGCCCTTGGAAAAGATTGAAACCACTCTTCTCAAAACTAAGCCAACCCCTCCCCCAATTCGAGTACACCACCCCTAGACACCAAGCTAGGGTAGAATCTTTGAGTCATTATATAATTTAAGTTGAAATGTGTTTAATCTCTCAACCAACAGACATACAGTACAGGTGAAAGATCATATTATGTGATCCTAAATTCATAAAAACTATGAAAATGAAGACATTGGTAGTATGCAAAAACAGGAATATGCATCATGCATAACCACTAATAGATACTGGACAGATTCGCTAGCAATTAATAAAGAGAGCAAAACTGAATATGCATCTGTTCTCATTACATAGAAAAATGTGGACAACGATGTGGATATCTTCACAACTTCTCCATTCATTTGCTCTAAAACAAAATCTGCAATTTTGACATTAATTATGGGGGCAAATTTTGATATCATTGAAGTTGAAAAGGAAGCACATTAACTAGTGCATATTAGGAGATTCAAAGCAATTGGCTCACTACAAGTTATTGACATATACATGCACTTTCATTTACGTTTTGCACATAAGCATGAGAACAAATTCCTTATAATCTAATACTGACTAAACATCCAGAACCTTGATGTCCACATTTTGGTATTATTGCAATTGTTCCATTTGAGATCTCTCCAACCATACAAATTTTATCAGAATGAAAGATGAATGGAATAAACTTCAATTCATTCAACAGAAGATAAGCTTACCATAAGCATTTCCAATTTGGCTCTGATTCTTGAATCCAGCAGTAACAGCAATACAAAGAATCATAAGGATCCAATTGATATCAGGAATATATATCTGACCAAGGAACTTCTTTGATGTATGTACAACTTTAACTCTTGGGAAACAGCCGAGTGCAAGAGCCTGCTTGATTATTGAAAAAGTTGCAGATATGGTTGCCTGGCTTGCAACTATAGCAGCTGCAGTTGCAACAATGAAAACCGGCCAATATATACTCTCTGCAGAAAAGAAACTCATTAGTATCCATCAGAAAACTACTAGCCTCTTAACCAAGAAATGGGGTTAAAACCTGAGAAACCCATATCATGGTTCCAGTTGTTAGTATCATGTAACTAAAGTATAAACCTTAAATTTCATATTCAATAAATGATGCAACAATCTATGACCATATAAAAAACCATTGTTGAGTTTCAACTTGCAAGAGCTAAAAATTCTTACTAAATTTTCAAACCTCAAACATCAAAAGCATGGGGTATTGGAAAGAAGTTTTGTTTTAGAATAACCATTTCAATTAATCTCTTTCTTTTTATTTATTTATTTATATTCATAAAAAGAAGAATTAGGACACACCTGAAAGACTAAAAATGACACCCCCTTAAAAAGTTTCAAAGTTTCTTTTATTCATATCAACCTACTAATAATTAAAAATATGTTTTAATTTTGACATTCTTCATAGTAACCTGAGAAAAAAATGAAAGCAAATTTTACAAATAATATACCGCGTCATATGTATTATAATACTTTTACATAAAAATTACAGTTAAACAAAGACTTCATGATTCATAAAAACCTCAATAATGGCAAATCAGTCACACTCTTCAAAATCTATTGACCTCCCTTAGTCCTTTTCAAATTGCACAAATCACACCAATATTAAATTCACAGGATGTTTTGAGAATTATTGTTACTTTTCATCATTTTCCTAAAACTGGTACTTGTGCATCACAAGTAGACGATGATTACAACACAAACCTGGAATAGAACGATAGAAAGCATCAATCACATGATCCCTGTGACTCATAAGGTAAGCAGCTTGTCCGGAATAGGCCAAAAGAAGGCAAGGAAACACAACTACTGTGAAGGCAATCTGTACAGCAGCAACCGGAAAATGAGCTAGATCAGCAAAAAGTGCTTCAGTCCCTGTAATAACCAAAACAAGTAATCAAATCTGTCAAGCAAAATTTTGGATAATTTTAGAGAACCTCAAATAAATAAAATTTAAAACAGAAAATAAATTAGGAACAACTAACAAAATAACAACATATACCTGTGATACTGAGCATGATACCTCCAAGGGAGGTCCAACCATCTTTCCCTCCCCTTCTAAAATATCGGTATATGTACACAGGGGAGAAAGCTTTCAGAACACTGCTATCATATTTCCAGATGTTGACTATGCCAATACCACCAATTAAGAGAAACCAAAGCAGCACAATAGGGGCAAAGAGCCAGCCAACCCTATCCGTACCATAATGTTGCATACTAAACAAACCTACTAATATTATAACAGCAACGACCACAACCACACCTGAATCAAAGAAAAGAAGCAAGTGTTAAATAATTAAAAATTTAAAGCGGGCAGAAATGTGAGGTCTGGAACTAGAGAAAAGAGTAGTAAACAGGAGGAAACAAAGAACAAGTTTTTACTTAAAAGAGTTGGAAGATACCATTACTCATCTGTGGGTGATTCACCTTGATCCCACCAGCAGCTGAGAGAACTGCCAAAGATAGTTCAATTATTCATTTTTCAGTAGTAATCAGATTAACATATTTAAGATACTAATAATAAAAGTTAAATTAAAATAAAATCTTCTACATGTGATCATTGAGTGGAAATAGAAAGTAGATGACTGATGCTAAACTATGAACACTTCAAAGAAGCAAATAACAAAGGGACTACCATATCTTCACAAGTCCTATGTTGAAATCACAACATTGAACTGAAATAATGTGAAGTAAGATTATTCTTAGGCACCACAGATATTAGCTGTCAGAAAACATTTGAGAAACTGTGGCATTTACATCGGTGCAAAATGACATTGCACGTCTTCAGTACAAATGAAAAAAAAAAATTGCAGATAAAAGAATCAGAAATATCAGACACTAAGAAGTTAAATACTGTGCAATATTCTGCAAAAAAAAAAAAGATATTATCAAGAGCGATACACAAAGTAAAACTTAGACCTTTGCCATTTCCAGGTAGATTTTAGACAAGTGATCCAAGTCATTCTTTTATCTCATTACTACTTTCAGGCATCAACAATTGGTCTACATCATATACACATACTCTGGATCAGTTGTTTAACACACATATAGACGAAAGGCTCTGAAAGTTCAAACCTGATCGAAAGTATACCTGATATAGCTGGAGTGAGAATCCCATCACCAATCACCATGCAAGTTCCAACAAGGACAAGCATAAGAAGCGCATTTTTCCTGAATGCACGTCTCTCCAACCATCTTTTGGTTTTTGCAGCAAATGACTTTTCATGAAAGGTAGAACGGCTGTATGTTGTAAGCTCCTCATCAGTACGGTGTTGGTTAGGAATAGTATTTACTTTTGCATGTCGACAAAGTAATGAATATAAAGCAAATGTTCCCCCTGAACCATGAAGAGTATAACTTATCAGCATCAAAAAGAGAAACCACTCTTGATCAGCATCCACATTTTACTCTACTATAAATAGGAGATGCAAGGTTAAAATTGCTATATAGAAAGTAAAGAAAAAAATGAAATAAAATAAAAAACGGTTAGTAAAGAGTACAAATGTAACATTTAATAAAGAAAATATATTTTGATATAAAGCTAAAACAATGAACAAAATTTTCTGATTATACCAGGTTATGCAGTAACCAACAAATCATTTCCTGGATTAAAAAATTTATAACGATAGAATAAGTTATTGACATCAAATTACCTTGACCATTATCATTTGCTTTGCACACAATAAAAACATACTTGAGGAGCGGGATAAGAGTAAGAGAGTATATAATTAATGAAAGAGCGCCAATTATATCCTCTGGATCTTCGATTCCATGAGGAAATGTATTGTAGAAAACATATAAGGGAGAAGTTCCCAAGTCTCCATATACAACTCCAAGACTCTGGAAAGCTAGCCGCAGAAGCAATAGCGCTGAGAATTTCTGTAAAATAAAAATTACATTAGCAAAAGATCAACTACGACAACAATAGAATTCTCAAATACAATAATTTAACCATGATAGCTCTTAGAGAATACAATACATGCACACATCTCATTTCTTATAATTCCTTCAACCATATAGCACATCACTCACACAGTGTACAGTAATGCAAGCCAAACCCAACAAAATTCATACACTGATTGCACAAATTCTATAAATCAATTTGGAATATCCTTGCACATAAGCAATGAAATCGATGAAGCATACGAGACATAAAGAATCTCAAAATTGATAAATTGCATCTTACCTTTTCTCTGTACATGTTTCTTAGCCTCCCAGCTTCTTCATCCATGGGCTGATCAAGCTTCTGATCCAAAACCCACATACTTCCCTTGTTGCTTTCATTGTCTTCATCAATCTCCACTCTAGAAGCCATTCTCAAACTCAGCTGAAAATGATTCTCTAGCCTCGACCAACTCTTTCACCTCTCTCTCTACCTCTAAATTAAACCGACAAGTTTTTTGTACAGAATCGAAACTGAACCCACTTTCAAAATCCTTAAGCTAATTATAACCCAACTTCTCAAATTTGATCTTCACTTGAAATCCACAACCCAGCTAAGAATTAAAAACTGAAAAAAGGACCAAAATTAGAAAATGAAATTGGCACAGCTGATTCAAAACTCTATCAATCCGAGACAACAGCAGAAACTAGAAGCCAAATAATAAATTTTTTTTTTTAACGTTTTCAACCTCAAGTAGCAGCTAAATTGAATAAAGGAATTGACACACACACAAAAGTTGAAAGGCTAAGAAGAGCTTAATTTAACTAGCTGAAAATGAACCAAAGCTAAAACCTTGACCATTTAATTCACCACCAACAAAAATTCCCAATAAAACAAAGCAACCAAATTGATGATACACAGGCACCTCACACCTTCTATAAACAAGAAATAAAACAAAAATCACTTGTGAATAAAACAGCCAAATACTTTTTTTTTTTTTACATTAATTACTTTGCTTGTAGGTCAGCTAAATATCCACCACAAGATAAAAGAAACAAAAAACAGTAAAAATCTTACACAATATGATAAACCCAGAGGAGATGACCAAAACCAGAAGCAAAAACCCAAGTGGGGTTCTGCAAAGACAGAACACAAGATGGTTTTTGCTTGCTCTGTCAGTGTATTTTGGCCGTTTCTTTTATTACAGCAGTACAGAAATAACAGAAGCCCTTTAAGGCTTTAAGCTCTGATGTTGTTAACCGCCAAAAGATTATTAAAAAAAAATGTCTCCTCTGACAAGTTTTAGAGAGCGAAAGTGCAGCTGACAGATGAGAGAGAGAATCAGAAGAAAATTTTTTTCTCTTTGTTTTATTTTATTTATTTATTTTACTGTTTAATTAATGATTTTGTGTTAAATCAGTTACACGTGGGGCCTTGGGTGGACCCTACTTTTGCGGCTTTGTACTCGTGATGTGTTTTTGGTCTATTTACTTGTTTTATTTTTATACGAAAGTTTGAGGATTTTTTTTTTAATAATAAAAAGATGGATTCTTCGGCGGATTATATTTTATTTCCTACTTCTTTTTTAAGTCTAAAAATAAGTTTTTAATTTGATCAAAATCGTAGGGCTTGGATTTAAATATTAGAGTTACTAGGGACTAAAATGTTGACATTGATAATGATCAAAATTAAAGTTTATAAGGTGTGGAGGGCTCAAATGTTAAAATTTACAAATTTACAAATTCATAGTTATTAAAAAAATTTCTTTTTTGAAAAAAAAAAACACAAGTATTATATATCCTCAAATTTTAATATTATAATATTATAACTCAATACAATATCAAATTCCTTATAATAAAAAAAAATATATAACTTCTATAATAATAAAAAAAAAAGCAATCCTCCTAAACAATTAAACTAATTCGAAACTAATAAACAATCCCTCTAAATAATTAAAAAAATTTTGACTTTTACTCGAACTCTTAAATTTAATAAATAATCTTTTTAAATAATTAAAGGAATTTTAATTTAATTTGAACCCGACTTCAATTTGACTTAAACTTTTAAACTTAATAAATAATCATTTTAAATAATTGAAAAAATTTTAATTTGACTTGAACCGAACACTTTAATAATAAAAGTGCTTGTACCAATCACTAAGACTACAAATAATTTACAACTAAGCCATGCTTTTGAAAACGTATTTATTTTTATTTTAGTATATAAATATAACTGTTGAATTAAAAATCAAAATATTTTAACATTTATATATATATATATATAAATATTAAATGTGACCGTTCTAATGATACTTGTTCTATACATAATCCAAAATATTTGTAATTTAACAGTACAATAAATTTTGAGTCAATTTGTTTTTTTTAATGTATTGTTAAAGACTTATGATTTTCGTTAATTTGTTTTGATAATCAATGTAAAAATAAAAAAATAAAAATAAAAATTTATATTATTTTACTAAATAAATTAAAGTTGTTTTATAACTTTCCTCCTATTTTAAATCTTAGAATATATATTTATCTAAAATTCTTAGAGAAGTAGAGAGAATAACTTTAAAAAAAAAAAAGTAATTAGTAAGAATTAAGTTTCACGTTTAGATGAGACTAAAACAAGAAGATAAGATTAATTTTATATAAACAAAAAAATGATTGTTTTTAAAAAAAAATTATAATACTGCAATATAAATTATGGAATTCATACCATAGCTGTTATCGACTGTTGGATTAAAAACGTATTGAGGAGGGGGTATTTGAACTCTAGATACATTAAAGAAAATACTTTTAATATTATGAATTATAAATATAATTCAACAGTCCACATCAATTAAGAAATTAATTATTTACAATATTATAAGAAAGACCCATTTAAAAAATGATAATTATTGTTGAATTAGATACTTAATTATATTAGAAAATAATTGGAGAAAGAGACAATAAAAAGAATAAATAAAATAATATCCACTTGTTAGTGATTCCTATGATGGGTCATCCGAATCTAAGCTAATACTAGATTAAGGAATATGTTTATATAAATTTATTATTAGAATTGTTAATATTTTATTTTAAAAAAAAGGTTCCAATCAAATGATGATAGTAAATTTATTTATTTATTTTTTTGGATAAGGATTTTATTTATTTTATCAATTTATGTGATCATACTTTGCATTATTTGGATCATTAAGTAATTAATGGTTTCTTAATCTCAATAAAAGAAAAGATTAACTTTTTTTTAACATTTATCTTAATTATTCCAATTATTATATAAGTTTTTTTTTCTCTATCTTCCTATTTTCATCTCCTAACATTTATATTCTCTCTTTAGACTTATTCAAATATATTTTTACCAACTTATACATTCATTTTAATTAAGTATTTAGTTAAGCTAATATATATGTATCTAAATTTAAGATGAAAAAACAAAGTAAATCTTGGTCACTCAATTTTTTATTTTCTTCAAGATTAAAATAAAGTAAAAAATTTCATGTGGGTTTCCCTAGTTGTAAACGGTAGCGTTTCACACGCTGATATTTATTAATTTATTTTAATTGTTTTTTCACATGTTTTTTAAATATAATTTTGTCCCATATTTCTATTTTTTTTTTTCAAAAACAATTAAAAGGATGTATACGTATATTTGGAAATACGTATGAAAATATATGTGACTATTAATGAATTCATTCCATATTTATAATTTTTATATTTTGGTAGTAAAACAATTACAACACTTTAAAATGGTCAAGTAGGAAAAAAAATTGATATTGGTATGCTAAAACTTAGATTGATTGAAAAATGTTGGGTAAATAGGTAAATATTGAAGAAGTTATATCTTTATTTTCAAATATACCCTCAATCACAGAACCAAAAATTTATGTTAGATCGAACTAAATTATATATGTACATATATATATATATATAAGAATATTTCACTATAAAAATTTGCATTTTCTCAAAATTAAAGCTAATAATTTTCCAACTATCTTCTCAGAGTTTTAACGACACATGCATAGCATTATAATTAAGAGAATTTGCTAGTTACCTTTTGTAGTTTTGTATTTTCATTTTTTTTAAATAATTTGTCGATAAGTATTAATATCGTTTTTAAGGAGGGTAATTTGTAATTGGTCACTTTTTAATGGAAAAATTAATACAGAAAAAGAGGATATTAATACTTATTAAAAAAATTCAGAAAAAAAGTAGTAAAAAGACAGAACTACTAGGGGTATTGACAATTTTCCTTTATAATTATTTTGATGGATTTATTTTATAAGTTGACTGATGTTAGCATAAATGTATCCGAATGTAATATATTAAAAAGGTTACAATTGCTTAACTCATGCCAATATGCTTTTTACTAAATAAATCATTGTATATAAGAAATTAGGATTTATCTTGTGCTATGATAGATAGTGCCAACATTTTAATTATTAAAGTGCCAGATTTGATTTTAAAAAAAGTGTTAGATTTGAATTACGTCGAAGTTCCTCTAGTTATTTGGGGGTTGTTTATTTTTTTCTAATTGTAGAATACATTTATTTTACTTTGATTGTGAAGGTATTTATTTTCCTCCAATTATAAAAAATTATTTTTATAATAATTTATAACATTGTAATATTGAGATTTAAAATACATAATATTTCGGAATCATTATATTTATAAAAAAAAAAAAGTATCATACTAAATCTTGGTATAGCCGTCGTGGTCACAATTGCATTTCACACTTATATAAAATTAGCCAAAAAAATTAATTTTTTTAATAAAGCCAAGATTGATCTAAAATTCTCGTTAAGTTAGAAAAACAAACAACTTTATATGACCAAATAAATTAAACTAAATCAATTTTAACATCAAGTGAAAAAAGAAAAAACAAAACAAAAAGAACAACCACCTAGCCTTGAAAGTTTTATCTTACCTTTTATCTTGAAACCATGATTGGATAACTTTTTTTTTTAAAAATACTAATATTACATAGAAGATTAGTGATACTACAATTAGATTAATATTAGGATAAGACGTTACATTTACTCATTAATACATATTTAAATGTTGAAATTTGTGTTTACGTACTATTCATTTTATGTATGAATATTTGTTTTATATTTATACTATTATCATTTTATTAAATTACTAATTATATTTTATATATGGTAAGATTCTTGTAATATTTCAGACATTGTATGATCTGAAATATTTTAGATTTGGTTTAAAAAAGTTTAAATCAGTACTAAGAATTAGCAATACTGAGAACTATTAATACTAAGAGTTAACACTGATAAAAGTTAGCAAGTTATAAGAGTCAGCGAAATCTAAGGAGTTAAAACTTTTTTTTTAAATAAAACAAAGACCTGATAATTTATTAGTAATGACATAACTGTAAAGAGTTACAAATAGTATTGAAAAATATTATTATGCAAATATATTCTCAAATACTATGTTCATGATCTGTCGGTAAAGATTGTATTAAATATAAATTAGTGTATATCTATATCTTGATGGTTCAAACAATTAACCTTAGCAGATCATAAATTTAGTGGAAATTCATATAGATATACAGGTATTCATTAAGGACTGGGTACTGAATAGACTCATGAGCACCTCCAATAAACATCCCATAAACCTGTCAATAGAAAATTTTCTCGAGTTAAGTAGTATTAATGATCATTTGACTTAAACACCACGGTGGGCTTATGAGTGATCCACCATACTTTAGTTTCATACATGTCAGAAAGCTTTTATAATTTGATCGCTGGGTGTGGTCGATGTTCATGGAGTCCATTGTGCGTAGATATATGATGCATAAACTTATTTGGGTGAGTAATATATCTTGATGCTCTAAGATTGTATTTCAAAAAGTCTTAAGGCTATAAGCAGTAATAACTGAGAAAAGTGTTTTATTCTAGGGATAAATAATATTACAAAAGTGTTTGCAGATATTATTTATTGAAATACAAATATAGAGATAAGTTTATAGTTGAGCATATGGAGATTTGATGGTGTTGATTTATATCTTCACTCTTTTAAGATATAAATGATGGATGAATGATACAAATATGTTATAACCTTAACTTATCTGATCTAACGCATCCACATTGTAATACCCGTAACATAAGTATGAAACATTGTTCACAGACATATAGACAAGTTTTATATGACAAACCGGGCGTGGGCCTAGAGAGTCTCACAATATGAAGTGTATTCATTGTATATCGGAGCAGCATATTGGATTGAATAGTTTGATCCAAGAAATTTCAACAAACCAAAAATATGTTTTAAAGTTCCTAAAATTGTGCACTTGTCTAGACTTAAATATTAAGTACATCGCTTAATTAGTAAATAAGGGTTATTAACTAATAAGATGTTGATAAATAGTACAATATGCTCCACAAATTATTTTACCATGAATTCACCCTTTAACCTTATTAGTAAATATTAATAAGGAAAAAGTAATTATTCAAAAATAATTTTTGAATAATTAGTAAACTAATAATATTTATTTTTTGTTATTTTAATGTAAGTGTAATATACACTTGTAATATATAATTTGTGATGTTTGCTACTATAACAAGTGCTTTGATTATTTATTAAGAAATAGCCTTATTATATTTTTCAACATTCGGTGGAGTGCATTCATCAAATGCATAATAGTGCATTATTTTGATTATTAAAAGTAACCACCAAAAATTTATTTTTGATGTGTTGGCTACCTAACGATATTTTAGTGGAGCACTTACATTAGATTTGATTTTAGACAAAACAAAAAATCAATGAGTTCAGTTTTTGATTCAATTCACATTTATGTATCATTTGGTCATGTGAAAGGAAGAAAGGGTTGAGAGAGTTTTAGGCTAAGTGTTCTCTTTAAGGTGTTCAAAAAGAACAAAAATAATTATACACATTTAATTCTTCTTATCTTCTATAAAGAACAAATACATAAGAATCTAAGTATTTTAAGAGTTAAAACATTTATTATTAAAAATTTGGAGCTGTTATTTTAACTTCACAATCTTATCAATTTTAGTTGTGAACTAGAATTGTGCAACAGCACACTTCAAAGTGAATTCAAGACTTGAAGATTACAATTCTTGAAGCATTGAAAGCTACGTGCAATTCGAGTAAATTTTTCTCACTTGTAATTTAGTTTATTTAACATATAATCATATATGAGATATATGTGTAATTTTGCTATATTGAGTATATATGGCATGTGATACTTTTATTGTATGTATAAAATTTTAAAATTATACATATATTCAATTAATTACACATTCACTTAATACTAAATACATACCATACAAAGAAGGAAACTTATACCCACATTAAAGAATAGACCTTATGTAAGAGAAATACAAAACTCATAAAAAAGAAGTAAACCTTAAGAAAGAGAACTTATACATCTCCAGTCTTCTTTATTTTAGAACAATGTTAAAATAAATATAAATTTTATAATGTATAATTACTTTATATCAACACTCAAATTCACAATACAAATCAAACTCAATACAAATTATTATCAAACTCATATAAAAGAGACTTGAACTCGATATCTTGATATTAAAAATTCTGGCACTAGTCCACTGAGTTAACGAGGTGGTTGGCAAAATGGTTTTGATCTCTTGATTGCTATCTGAAAAGTAGAAATTAAGGATGAGAGAAATTTTTTTCAATTTAACCTAATTTGCTGGACAGTGAAATAACTTGGAAAGACAATATCAGTTAATTTGATTAATATCCTTAGCTAAAATAAAACTAGTCATCAAATTTCAATCTTAAAATTCCTTTGTCATTATATGAAAGTTCTATCAAAAAAAAAAGAAATATTCCAAAAATAAAATGTCCAATAAGAAGACATAATATCTATGACATGACCACACTTGAAAAGCAACACCGGCAACATGTGTTTTTTTTTTTTTTTGGTTTTTAATTAATTTATATTTTGAAGTAACACCATCAAGAAGTTAAATGTGCTATAAATTAAGTTGGCAAGTACAACTTTGTTTTCCGTCAAGCTTTCACTGTTGCCCCGACAGTACATATTATATTAATTTTACGATTGTATTCAATTAAAATGTTTAATAACAACTATTATGAGACAAAAAAGACCGAGTACTCTTTGAGCCTCTCTAGTCTCTTAATCACTTATATCTTTTACGGTAGTGTATGACATGACCTCTTATGAGCGTGTGTTAGTTAAAAAATGAACTCTTTCATCGGTTCAATAACGATAATGTTCTTATAGTTATTTTGTTATTTATGTATCTATATTTTATTATTTATGAATTATTTTAAGTTTGTATTTATTTTAAATTTTGTATTTTTTATAAGTTGTGCAACTCATCTAAATTTGAAGTGAGAATTTTATTAATTTTAGTCTATCTTGTTGGTAGTAATTAAATTTTTTTTTCTATTTATAAAAATAAACACAGTAGAAGTTAGATCATCTTATTCATAATTATATGTATAAGGATAGAAAATTACCTCAATTTTTCATTATAAAAAATCTTAAATTAATTGGTTGCAATCTTTTCTACTATCTTCAACTTTCAAACTCAACATATATAAGTACCTGAATCTTTCTTTAATCTCTAAAATTACTAATTCCTAAAATTGAGAGAAATATATTAATCTAATTCTTTTTTCATGTAAGAATATGTAAAAAGAATTTTTCTGGTTATGATTTTTTTTTAATTAGTTCTCATACCTCTTATATTTATAAGAATCTCCATTGGGTATTTAGAATTAGACTAAGATTAGAAAATTAGAATTTAATTAAGATTTGAGCTAGTAAAGGGACTGCAAGATACATGGGCTTCCTAACTCCAACTTAAAAGAGCCATTTTTAATCATCTCATGATACATAAGTTCTTCTAAATTAACCTTAAGTTATTTTACTAAAAGTCAAGGGCTGTACTCTAGTCACCCATTTATGAAGTAAAAGCTCATTTAATTAAAACTCATTTTAATTAAATTGGGCTTAGTCTTTAGACCAATAATAATCACTTAATTGACCATTTAATTGATGTTCATAAATAAAGTTAGGCCATGAAAAAATATCTTGCCTCTTTAATTATTTATTTGTTCCTGAGTCATTGAATGCTCTAATGATTACTTTTAATATGTCTATATTTATAAATAAATTTATAAATAAATATTATTATTCAATAAATCATTTATTGAAAAACTTGTGACCATAGATTCAAATGATCAAGTACTACAAACAACTTATGTGGACATATTTATTAGATTTCATCTTGCAAATATATGTTCCTACAACCCATGAAATTATATCTCCAAGATATTGAGATTTTGATTGTTTATATAAATCTCACTCTATGATTACTTAAAAGATATAATACATGAATGCAACTTCATTATTTGTTTAAGATTAACATCAATTAAGCTTATTAAAACTTTTGCGAATTAAGATCAATGACATTTAGTTAACCTAATCGAAATTCACAATAGTTCCGTTCAATGTAATATATACACCAATTTTTTCTACTCGAAGTCTCTACTTCGATGATCAAGGTAAATCATCGACTATAAAAAGCAGAAAACTACAACTTTATGTAATGAAGTGCTCTTTTCATTAATGGTTGTGAACTAAATTTAATTTATAAAGAACTTGAAATCTATACCCCATGTATTAACATCAAATGCCTAATACATAGATCACATACTTTATAAATATGGGTTCATCAATGCATGCTTAATTACATATATGAATAAATATTTTTAATCTAATAAAATGTTATTACACATACTTTAAGGGCATAAGATAACATAAAATGTCTAACAATCTCTCACTTGTTCTAAAGCATGTTGGGTATTTGTCGAACTCTTAAATCATATATATAAGTTTCAAAACACTTTATTGACAATGACTTTGTAAATGGATCTGCCAGATTTTATGTTGATGCAATCGTAGATATCATAACTTTACCTTTTTGCACAAGCTCCCGTACTAAATGGTATTTTCTCTCAATGTGTTTTCCTTTCTTATGGTATCTCAATTCCTTAGGTTATGCTACAATTTCGTTATTATCACAATAAATAACAATGGACATTTTAGCACTAGGTACCATTTCGAGCTCCTTAAGGACCTTGTGAAGTCATACAATCTCTTTTGCAGCTTCTGATGCAGCTATATATTCAGCTTCTTGGTAGAGTCTACGACATATTATCGCTTTACACTCCTCCAACTTATAGCCCCGCCACCAAAAGTAAACACATATACTGAGGTTAATCTCTGGGCATTCTTATCTTCTTGGATGTCTGAATCTATATACCCAATAGGTATAAGATCTTCATTGGAATATACAAACATATAATCTTTTGTTCTCTGAAAGTACTTGAATATATGCTTTACTACAGTTCAGTGTTTTAATCTTGTATTAGATTAATATCTGCTGACTATGCCAATTGTATAACAAATATCTAATCTAGTACATAGCATTGCATACATGAGACTTTCTACTGCTGATGCATAAGGAATGCCTCTCATGTAATCTATCTCTTCATAAGTTTTAGGACACTGATTCTTGGATATATCAATTCTATGTCTAAAAGGAAGTGATCTCTTTTTGGATTCATGCATAACAAACCTAACCAAAATTTTATGTATATATGCAGCTTGAGATAAAGCTAACATCTTATTTTTACAAGCTAGCAATAGCTTAATCCTAATAATGTAACTAGCTTCACCTAAATCCTTTATATCAAATTGGTTAGATAACCAAATTTTAACTGATAATAATGCTCTTATATCATTTTCAAATAGTAGTATATCATTTACTTACAGAACTAGAAACACCACCACCCGCTCATCTATCCTTTTATCAACACAAGGTTTATTAGAATTTTGATCAAAACCAAATGATTTAATTGCTTAATCAATTTTGATGTTCCAAGATCTAGATGCTTGTTTAAGCTCATAGATAGTTTTTTACTGTTTACAAATCATATACACTTGGCCTGTAGCTATAAAATCATCTGGTTGTATCATATAGATACTTTCTTCAAGATTGTCATTAAGAAAGGCAGTGTTGACATCCATTTGCCAAATCTCATAATCAAGATATTCTGCAATAGATAAGAGAATTCTAATAGACTTAAGCATGGCTACTGAAGAAAAAGGTCTCTTCATAATCGATACTTTCTTTTTTAGTATATATTTTTGCAACAAGTATAGCTTTGAAGATTTTCACCTTCCCGCCTACTTATTTTTTCTCTTGTAGACCCATTTACACTCTATGAATTTTATCCATTTAAGTTTCTCTGCATGTTTTTATACTTTATAGGAGTACATGGAATCCATTTCTGATTTCATAATTTTTAGTTATTTGAATAAATTTGATTATTCTGTTATTTTAAACTCAATTGTGGTGATAAAAAAATAAGTTGTTTATATGTTCTGGTACACTAGTTAACAAGCTATACTATATATATCCTAAAATCAACCCACTGTATGACACAGAATTAAATAATGAATCTAATCACCATAAGAGGATTAAAGTGACTCCCACTAATCAAACGTATCTATGGCATCTACGTCTTGATCATATTAGTCTAGATAGGATCCAAAGATTGGTCAAAGATAGACCTTTGAGTTCATTAGATATTAAACCATTACCAGTCTGCGAATCCTGTATAAGAAACAAAATGACCAGAAGACCTTTTAATGCTAAAGTTAATAAAGCCATTGAAACATTAAAATTAGTACACTCTGACGTGTGTGGACCCATGACCACACAAGTTAGAAGAGGTTATGAATATTTCATCACTCTCATTGATGATTATTTTAAATTCAGTTATGTGTACCTAATGCGCTATAAGTTTGACCCTCTAATTGATGTCTATAATTAAAAGTAGGCCATGAAAAAATTAGATTCCATCTTGGAAATATATATTCATACGACTCATAAAATTATATATTCAAGATATTGAGATTTTGACTGTTTATATGGATCTCACTCTATAATAACTCAAAAAATATAACGCATGTATATAAGTTCATTATTTGCTCAAGATTAAGATCAATCAAGCTTATTAAAGCTTTTACGAATTAAGATCATCAATGGCATTTAGTTAACCTAATCGATATTCACAACACTCATGTTCAATGTAATATATATTTTAATTTTTCTACTCGAAGTCTCTACTTCGATGATCAAGGTAAATCATCCAATATAAGAAGTAAAAAAATTATAACCTTACATAATGAAGTGCCATTTTCATTAATGGTTGTGAACTAGATTTAATTTATAAAGAACTTACAATCTATACCTTTTGTATTAGCATCATATGCTTAATACATAAATCACTTATTTTATAAAAATAGGCTCATCAATGTATGTTTAATTTCATATATAAATAAATTTTATTAATTTAATAAAATGTTATTACACATACTTTAATAACATAAAATAATTTAAAACATCTAACAATTCTTAGAGTTGTTAATTTTATTTTAGAATACATGTCTGTTTTATGTAATGTATAATAAGTCTATATAGAGTTCGCGCTATTATAGAAGTTAAGTGTTTGTATTGTAGTTTCTTATTATTTATCTATTGTAATCTTGATTGAAGAAATTAATTGTTAAGAGAGGATTAGAAAGAGAAAAAAAATGAGATGCGTGAAGTATATGCATGTGTATGGTAGTCTTCTTTGTATAGATTCCCAGACACAATTTTCGTTTTGCCAGCACGATTAAATTAGTATATTCTATTATGATAAAAATAAATAATTATAATTAAAAATGCATCAGTCTTTGTACCAATTTATTCTGTTAATAACAAGTTTTCATTTATAAAAAAATAATCAAGAAGCTGCCTTATTCTTTTTCTCTCCGACTCGTATTTGCAAAAGGAAAGAAAAAAAATCTCAAGAGTCTTAGTTGTGTGTGCCTGCGTGTTAGCTAATCGAGCTCCGACCATAAGTTTTAACGCAGATACAATAAATTCTTAAACATGACGCAAGATTGCAAATTTATGATTTCGAGTTCGTTAAGTTGCAATAACTTAAGATTATAAATTTATGTTCCTCTAATCTTCTTGTTTTCATATCTGGCCAGTGTAACAGTGTGTGATAATTAAAAAGCAAACTTTTTCTTCCGGCAACATGATATACTTTTTCCACAATGATTTGTTGTCTGCATATTTATATTTAATTTTAATAAATATGTTTTAATAACCGTCGGATATTTTAATTTTAGTTATTATTTTAAGTTTTATATGATTAGAATTTGATGATACAAAATCAATGATAAATTTGATTTTGAATTAAAAATTAAAAAAAATCAATACAAAATTAAAATAAATCAATACAAAATTAAAAAAGCACTGAAAGGATAAAAAAGAACAAAAAAAAAAAAATTGAAAGTAAAGAAGAACTTAAAGTGTAGAGGAAGCATTATATAGGCTTAGGGGTTGGGGCCCTAAAGAGCCTAGGCCATGGCGTTGACTTGGGTAGAACTTGAACATTGTGGCTTAGGTGTTTTGGCACCACAACACCACAAGTAGCTTGCAATGGCGTTGTAATGCCACAATTTGGAAAACTCGTAATGTTGGAATCTTAATCGTATTTGAGTCGGTTTTAAATTTTTATAATGTTAGAATTTTATTACAATAAAAAATAGTAATTTTAGGGATTTTGTAAATATTATATTAACTCATATAACCACCTATAATTGATAAAATATTAGAGTATCAATAAGAGAGAGAATAAACAGTTTAAATTACACTTGAGTGCATAAGATAGGGAGGTATAGATAATTTGGAGCTTTCGAATATTTAGGTATTTCTTTGTAATCTCTTTTGAGAGTTCATTGTATATAAAAGAATTGAATAAAAGATGTTAAGATTCTGAGATTCACTATGAACATAAGTGGTTATTGTCGTATCATGTATATTACTTATATTTTCTTTGGTGTGTGATGGTTTATCTCTTTATTTGTGTGATTTCTATTATTCTTGATTGTTTGTGAGTGAAAGATTTCTATAAGACGTTAAAAGTTTTTTAAAGTATACGTTAAAAATTTCAACATATATTTTTATTTGTTATGCCCCTCAAATATAGATCTGAAATAATTATTTTATTAGTTTTAATCATTCACAGATCTAAAATAAAAATTTCAACTATTAGTTTTATTAATTTTAATCTTTGGTGTGTAATGGTTTATCTCATTATTTGTGTGATCACTATTATTCTTAATTATTTGTGAGTGAAAGATTTTTGTAAGACATTAAATATTTCTTAAAGTATACATTAAAAATTTTAACATATATTTTTGTGTGTTATACCACTCAAATATAGATCTGAAATAATTATTTTATTAATTTTAATTATTCATAGAGTTATTGATTTTATCTTAAAAAATATTTATACTCTTTAATAAGGTATAATAAATTCATGTAAAATTCACTTTATAATAGTAATTATGAAATGAGTATTCATCGGGTCAAATAATTGCGTTGATAATCACATATTTTTACAATAATTAAAATGTTGGCTTTGTTTTTTGTTTTCTTAAACGATGGTCAAAACCATGAAATCAAATATTATCATATGGTATATATTTAATTTACTATTAAGTAGTAGTGTTTAAAGTAAATAGGATACGACTGAGATTAGCAAGTCACATGAATGAACACATCACGATGGCACCACATGAAGTATTTGATAATTAATTAATATTAATCTCATCTCATGGCATGCTTGTTCGTATAGCACCAATTGTCATTATTCACTTAAAATTTTTTTATTAGGATATTACGAATTGTCCTTTTGTGAAATTTTTTAATCATCAATTATATTTTTTTTTTTACTTCAAAATATTTAATAATCCCTTTTTTAATATTATTTTTTCTCTTAAAAAATGTTATTAAAATATTTCTAAAATTCTAAAAAATGATAATGACTAAATCTTGTAGGAGGTAATTTAGTAAAATTGTTTTTATTGAATTACTCTCTTAGAAAGTTTCATGTGAAATTAAGTTAATATAAAATGTGTCCACCATCTCTTGGCTGAATAGTGATTAGCTTTGATTCTTAATTTAGTGTTTAAAGTTTTGAGTTCTCTCTCATGAATGGATATATTGAGTAGATTTTTTTTTTTAAATTTTTAATAGAGTAGATTTTTAAGTTTAAAATTACAGCCCAGACTACAATAGGTACTATTATTGTAAGTTTTGATAAATAATTTTATTGTAAAATCATAATAAGTTAATATAAAAAGTCTTTATAATTTAGTAATTAGAAATTAGTAAAATATATTTTTTAGTCATCTTACGTTAACTAAAAGGAAGTTGATACATAGACATAAATAGGATGGCTCGCTCCATTTGATTGGTTAATATTTTAAATAGAATATCTGAATGTTAATGGCCCCAAACACTTTGCTAGACACATCGAATCAATATTAATATTAAAAATTTACATTTTACTGGTAATTATACCTTTATAATTATGATATTTTGATTAGATAAAAATAGTGTTGCGTGAAATTAATGTTATGAAGATATTTTTGAGAACAAATTCATAAGTGTAATTCAGATGTTTTCTAATTCAACATTAATTTTTTTTCTTAAATTTAATTTTATTCCTTGATAACTAATATATTTTTAGTAGTTAATCGGAAAAAATATTATAACAACTAAATTACTAAAAATAAATTAAATTAAATATTTAGAGCAGAATTTAAACAACCCCTTAGCCGACATTATTGTTATTATGAATTATACTACATGCACAAACTCTCTATAAAAACTATTTCATATAACTAATGTGGCATATAAATATTTATCCACATAATTTATTTTATTAATTTTAATGTTTTATCCAATTAATACTTATATGCCACATCAATTTATATAAAAGGATTATATATTTCAATTTTTGTTATCCATTCTTTCACCTGAAAGAGGTCATTTGTTGATCATATTTGCACTGACAAGCAATGTTTTTTTTCACTTTTATTTTTCTCTTCTTAATTTTTATCTTTTTCTCTAGTTGATAATAATTTTTTTACTTCAATGAATGATTCTTCGCGATTGATGAGATCCTAATCTCGATTAATTGTTTATTTTCAATCATCTAGATCTTAATTTGAATTGAATCTCTAACTCTCTATGCTTATGTTATTTTATTTAATAATTATATTTTTTTTTCATATTTGAAACTTTATTTATTCTGATCTATCAATTTGAAAAAAAGTGGGTATAAAATTATTTAGAAAGATCAATATTAATAGTGGAGGCTGATTTGGAAAAGCAATAAAGTTATCTATAATGTTGCTCGGTTTGTTATTTCATAATGAAGATTGTTGATACCTCAGTGAAATAATTCTATCTTCATATACAAGTATAACTATATTTAATCTTTCTATTTATTTTTTGTGGTAGTTTATTTTTTTAATTTTCAGTTTGGGTTGTAAATTCACATTCTTTTATTTAATGAATTTAATATTTACGCTTAGAAAAAAGATTTTTGAGAATTTGTCAGTTGCTTTTATATAATTTTGTACTTTTATCATTTTCTCCTAAATATTTTTCTAGTAAATATCATTATTATTTTTAAGAAGGTAACTAGTTACTTTTAGAACAAAAAAATAGTAAAAAAAAAGAAGAAGATATTAATATTAATTAAAAGGTTTAAAAAATAATAAATATACAAAATCAAATAGAAATAACAGACTGGCAATAATTTTTTTTTAAGCTAAAAGTCCTTTTATAATGTTGAGAGAAATATTTATTGTTTGTGGTCCTTATATTAAGTCTCAATCATACATTGGCCTACCCTTTGTGGGACTCTTCATATATCTTCCTCCATTTTTTTTAAACTACTTTTAGTCATATTTTGTTTTCTTAAAAATTACTTTTTCAAAAAAAAAACAAAGATACTAAAAATTGATATATAAAAAAATTAAGAAAATGATAGCTATAATAAAAATCTATTTAGATATATTAATATATTTTGGTCTATATTTTTATGGATATAACTAAATTAATTTTTATTACTCCAATAGATATTAGATTAGTCCATGCAATGACGAAAATGATAACTATTTAGAGACGAAAATAATAATAAAAAATTATCAAAAACATTCTTATAAAGATTAACATTGTATGTATTAAAAAAATGAGAACTAAATTAATATATATCTATAAAATTAAAGAGTAAAATGATATTTCTTCTAAAAAAAATGTAAATTCAAACATCCACATCTAACAATATTCTTAATTAATTTGAATTCTCCAATCGCTCTATAGGTGAAGGGTGATTCAGGTCTTCTCATTAATGTGGAAGTAGAAGTTTTTAAAATTATGTTTTAATATATTTGTTTCCCATGAATTTCGGTAGACGTAATTTTTTAAAAGACCTAAAAACGGCGACAAAAAGAAGAGTTGTCCTTATTGTAATAAGACTTTATAAAAAAAATTCAAAAAAATAAGAGAATTATCAATCTTACTTTAATAGGACTTTAATAAAAAAAATATTAATTAACAAAGTATTATGATGTCTTAATTTTATTCAAATTCTACATTCCATACTCTTATTTATAAGGGATAAAATTATAAAAAAAAAACACGACATAAATATTCATCATTCACGATTCAATTGAGAGAATCAATTCTCACTCTAAAAATGAGTCACACACTTACTATTTTTGAGGTTATTTATATTCTAAAAAATTATTCCTTTATATATTCCTGCTATAAAAATTATTATTATATAGTGACATTTATATTTTAAAGCGAACAATATTCAATCATAGTTTTAAATGTGTTATAATTGTGCCCATCGACCTCATTGTCATTAGCATTTCTATTGGTTGAATAATATTTCATGATATTGATACAATTATAAGTACTCTTGCTTTTTTGGGGACAAGCAAGTAATGGATACACCTATTAATATTCAAAGCTTCGCATTTCTGTTAAGAAGAAAATGAGTGATCGACATCTTGATCAATTGCTAGGTGACATACGTGTAATATTTGTGTGCCAAGTGTATGTTTTTGATAGATTAAATGAAACCAAAAATTTAAATAAAAAAAAAAAAATAACAAAGGTAAGAGCTCAGGAACTGAAGCAGCGTTTAAATGTTATTGTCCACATATAATGCAATTATTGAGATGCTTGGTTGTCATGAAAATAACAACCTGTCCACGGAAAATTTTGGCTTCAGCTGGCGAGCAACAAAACGGTGGTCCTTCTCATGTTGGATCCTCCTATATATTTTGTTGGAAAAAAAATTTAATTTTTTTTAAAATATTTTCTTAAGTTATATAATTTAAATATAATTTTTATATTATAAGTTACAAGTTAAAAATTATTATTATATGGTAGTTATAATATATTTAAATTAACTATTAAACTTAAGTTAAATATGTGAAAGTTATAATATATATTATTATTTTAGAATTTTATATATATTAAATTAGTTGAAGAGTTACAAAATTTAACACAAATAATAGAACTCTTTGAATTACAAATTTTAAAATTTAAATTCATATTAAATAAAATTAATTTTAAAAGTTACAAATTTCAAACATAAATTACACATTAATAACGGAGTTATAAAATATTTAAAATTATAATAATACAAAATTAATATTAGTATTAATACTTTAAGCCTTATCTATCACTAAATAAAGGGTGTTAATCTTACATTAGAAAGAGTATGTAAGAGTAAAGAAGAGAAAAAAAAAAATATGAAAGTATTCATTGTTCATACTTTTTAATAATATGTTTTTGTATTGTGTTTTTAAGTAGCTATAACAATGGAGATTTGGTATGATTTTTCAATAATCGTGCTCTTTGAGTAGAGTACTTGCGAGCATAAAGTTAAATCTTAAAATTATATAAATTTATTACTATTTACATAAGAGGAGGATTATTTAATTTTATAGCAGTGTTCTTTAGCATACCACTACTATATTCAAGGTTAGTTTTCTTATTGTCTAATTATTTTTATTCTATATTGTACTCGTAAATGATTTTTATCTTACAAAAATTTGACAATATATGTTTAGATATATGGTTGAATAATTTTTAAAATAAATATACTCAAAATATTTATCCAAGAAAATTTGGTTGTTATAAAAAATAAATAGATTTTGGTTACTATGTGGATGTTTATACAATTTAAAATATGAACATCTAATTATTTATATAAATAGTTAATTTTTTTGTACAAATAATTGACTAAATTTTTATTGATAATCAAACGTCCGCATTTTAAAAATATACAAATATTTGCATTAAATAATTTTCGTATATAACATGACTTTTAGAACTTGTAGAGTAAATATCTTTCAATTTAACATGTAAGATTAAGAACATAAAAGAAAGATCACAGATTTGATGTTACAACATTTACATTTTAAGTTACAAAATTTACGTATCAATACCAATAACCTATTTGCATCAAAGTTGATCTCATAATAAATTATTGGGAGCCAACAACTTTATTGTTCTAATGGTTGGTACCACTACTTTTAATTAGGAGTGGGTTGAATTTTTGTATATATTGTTCTTGACATTCCGATTTGAAAATTTTGAGTTAAGATAAATACCATGTATCTATTTTAAGACCTTTCAGGACTCTTTATGGATGACTCGATCGGAACACTTTGTGTTTAGAGAATTTTTAGTTTAGTTCGAGAATTTTTCAATTTGAAACCTTTAATATATGAAAAGGTAACAAAATGATGTCGTTTTATTACTTTATTTTAGAATAAACGGAATACTAATACGACATTGTTTTGCTGAGTTTCAAACGGCGACGTTTTGCTTCATAATTATTTTTTAAAATGGGTGAAAAGATACAGTTTTGAGAGTCAAAACGGTGCCGCTTCACCTGGCCACAGTGTTATCTTCTCTTCCCTTTCTCTATCAGTCTTACTCTTCACTTCTTTCTTTACATCAACAGTCAATGCACACGTCAAAATAGTCAAACTCCTTAGCCTAGTCGAGCCGACCGCCATTTTGCATTGTCATTCACCATCGAACTCCACATCAGAATCCATCTGACCCAATCGCACAGCCCTACACTACTACCACACTGTTGAAGGTATCTCCCAGTTCTTATTTGGACAAAAAAATCTTTAATATTATTGAATGCTTATGTATGTGTTAGATTTTTGTATTATGATTTAATGATTTGAAGATTTGGACCAAAATTATTTTTGCTATTTTGACTTTGATATGATCAACTAGTACATATAAGCTCAATATCTGGATCTATTATTACTATTTTTAGATTACTTCATGCTTAAAGTCTTCAGTTATGAAAGAGAAGTCTCTAAAAATGAATTAAAAGCAAATCCAAAATCATGTGAAGCTCCTCTTATAGTATCTTATTTCTCATTTAATTCCTTTCACATTTATAGTGGTTAAAAGTCATTAAAATATTGAAATAATTTTTATGGGCTCATACTATAATGAGTTATTATATTCATATATATATATATATATATTCAAATTTTAAATTGTTTTGATGATTGTATTGACTTTGTTCTCTCTGGGTGAAGATTGTTATGTAAATTGAATGAATAGCTGAAGATATATTCTATGAAGCATCATTTTAAATCGTTTTACAATTTGAATATTATAGACTTATAGTATCAAAAACAAAATAAAACACAAAAGAGAGTTGTGATGCTATCATATACGTGGTTTGCCTCTTGTTTGTGTTATACGTAGATCTTGAATTGATACTTGCTACATGCTTTAATATCAAAATATTTTTATCAATGGCTCTATCTTTATGCTTAATTACATAAACTTCATGGTGTTCTCTTTTAACAATCTCATTCAACTTATTCATTTTCTTTAATTATTTATAGATGATGAGTTCAGAGTCAAGTTCAAGTAATAATATTGTGAAACAATCTTATTCTTAATTAAATTTTGAAGATGAGCGAGAGTGAGACATCCAAAAAAGAGAAAGTTTATACCATAAGCATCAACACAAAGATCAAAAGTATAATTATACTTTGGGCAGTGTAAAACCATGGAAGATAAAGCCAAGTACAATTATTATGATAAGATGATTGGTTGCCATACAGTATATTATGGACTAATAGTGTGTCAAAGCACTTAGAGAGATATAAAGAGTACAAGAAGAGGATGATTGATAAGTAACAAAAAATTTATGTAAAGAACCTACTAGAGAAAAAAGAGAGAGCAGTAATGTTGTGTCTAGAGAATGGAGTCAAGAAACATGTCGACAGGCAGTTGTGATAATGGTAGTGATAAATGAATTGCTATTTAATTTTATAGAGAAAATCAAGTTTTTCTATTTTTGCAACATAGCTATTCCCAGATTTAATGTCCCGTCCCATAAAATCATAATAAGAGATTCAGTTTAGTTGAGTTCTTAATGTTTTTCATTTTTATTCAACCCTAAAAGTAAATTCGTAAAGGTGACACATGCGTGAAGCCTAAAGTAAATAATAACTACTTGCTTATTGGGCTAGGTGTTATAGTTGGTATCAAAGCAAGTTTGAAAGTGATTTTAATTGAAAGTGATTTTGAATGTCTAATAGTTTAGTTTAGAGTAGCTACAACATTGATAATAGATTACTGTAAAAAGTGATTTTAGAGAGTGGTTACTTAGTAAGAATAAAAAAAAAACAAAATCAACTAAATAATGCATTGCCGCTAATCATTGCGAGCCACTATTCGTAACAACAATAAGATTCGTTTGAGTTGGCAAATGTTTTTTTGGCAAATCATCCAAGATTCATCTGAATTTCGGATTCAGAACCCAAGGGATCTTCTAGGCTTGCAATATACTCCATATTACAGGATGCCTGGACAAATGTCGCATGTCGCTTATTTGCCATCTCTTACTGGTCATACTTAAAACAAATTAAGTGATGGTAAGTGGAGGTTTCCATGGAAAGTATTTGTGTTTATGTTTTTTTAAAAAGAAGGAAGAAAAAATGAGAGCATTTTATATTTAAAAAATAAATGTAAAACTAAGTTTTTTTTAACCCTTTTTCTTAATATTGAGTTTAAGAGTTGCACTATATAAAAAGAAAAAAAGTTATATATTAAGGAAATAATAAGAGATAAAAGTTATGAGAATGACAATCAAAGTTTAAAATTCTCATGATGTGTCTGTCTTTAAACTTAAAAGAGATTTTTTTTGTTATTTAAAAAAAATATCTTTTAAAAGTTAAAACATTTCCCTGATGAGAAATGATAGGAATGCTTTTTAAATTTAAAATATTTTTTTGATAAAAATGATAAGAATGATTTTTAATTTTTTAAATGGTCAATTAGAAAAGATATTTAAAGTTGAAAAATGTCATTAGACAAAGATCTAAAGAAATGATTCCTTTTTATTTATGATAAGAAGACCAAAAAAGAAGGATTTATAAATATCTCTACAACAAGTCAGGAGTTCAATAAATTTTTCTTTGCCAGCTTGAGAGAGGATGATAATCAATAGAGATTTTTAAGGCTGGCACATGTATGGTAAACATAACCAAAATAAGAAGTTACCAAATAAAGTATAAGCTATGCAAATATTCCAATTTGTTATGCATCCCCAATAATAAATGGATTTCATTTTTTTTTTTATGGTTATTTGATTTATTTATTTTATTTAAGTCTATCATCTTGTATATATTAAGCCTTGATAAAGGCTAATAAAGCAAGTCACTTGTTTACAATTTCATTTTTGTTAGAGTTTTTACACTCTTTGACACCACTTTTTAATAGTTTAATAATCTAAAACCTTAGCGTATGCGGAAGACTTTACTCATAAGTAAAATAAGAATAAAAAGATCATAAAAAATAAAAATAAAAAATTTATATAGTTCGGTAATAAATACCTATGTCTATAGTAGATCACAAGATCTTAACTTCTTTTATTACTTAGTTCATAAAGAACTCTCAAATTACAAAGATCTTAAGATCACTAAGATTCTCATAAGAGATTACTAAGAAATACAACAATAGATGAGCTCTTCAAATGGTCTATCAATGCTCTCTTGCACACTCAAGCACTTTGAAACCAATACTCTCTCTTACCCACTTAGCGTTCGAGTGCTCATTGAGTTCTTTATTCTCTCTCTCTCTTGTTGTTGCTTCTTTGATGATTAAAATTCTAAATGAATTTACAAGAGCTTGTATATGTCTTTAGAAATCCTATTTCTAGTTGAAATAAGAGTTCATGCGAAAAAAAAGTCTAAGATTGACTTAAACTAATCATGACAGCTTAAAATAAGAAATACATGCAACTTGGCATCTAAGCGCCACAAGCTAGCTCCGTGGCACCAAACACAAGTCACAGCAGTACATGATGCCAACACCTGGAGATGCATCCCTCATGAGTTTCGAGCCCCTCTTACTTCTGGCTTTTTGTTTTCATTATTTACTCGTACATCCAACGCATTATTGACCTTATGCCGACTCTTTAGTGGCCTCTAACTAAAAATCTCTTTCAAACTCGATTTTGAATTAGTTATTTTAACAAACCCTTCTTTGATTTAAAATCTTTTACGAAGTTTTTTAGGACTTATCCATTCCTTAACCAATGCTCAATTACTTTAGTGTTAATTCAGTTCAGTATTTTCATTGACTTAACTTTATTAAGGCTAGTGACTTTAGTCTCCAAAGATATGAATGCATCTCATTGGGTAGCCTTTGTATTGTGTTCTCTATTGCCACTCTTGACTTCATCACAATATCTCAGTAGCTGAAACTAATCCCTAACAGCAACACCCTTCTAATATATTCTCTTTCGACCCTTGTCACTACATTGAATTAATCTCTAATACTGCCTTTTGGTCTACATCCCTCAACAATCTATGTTGAGCCACTCACAACATTCTTGTTAAGCACATAGCCTTAATTGTATTTCTCACCCTTCATTATTATTATAAACCTTTAAAACATCTTCAGTATTCTTTTTTCTTTGAAGCTACTAAATATTATGCAACTTCACAATCCTCTTTACAGACTATTGTAGAATCTTTACCCTTCTTTATTTTTCTTTTTTATTTTTCTTCAATCTCTATTCTCAACCCTTCCTCTTGCAGGCACGACACTCTCTCTTATAGTCAAGACTACTATATTACTAGGCTCTTAATTTTTTCTATAATTCTTTCATCTTCATACTTATAAGTCACTATAGTTGAACAACCTATAATCTAATACCACTTAGGTATTAGCCTTAACCTTAGCTTTGCTACCATTTGTTAAAGTTTTTACATGCCATAACACCACTTTATTGGTAGTTTAGTATCCTAAAACCTAAACACATACGAAGGACTTTTTTCATAAGGAAAATAAGAATTAGAAAAAGATCACACATATAAATAGATTAATAATTACATATAAGGTATAAGAAATTTACGTGATTCAGTAACAAATGCATACGTCCATGGTGGATAATGGGATTCTAACTTTTTTTATTACTTAGTTTATAAAGAACTCTCAGATAAAAAACAATTTAATATCACTAAGATATTTCACAAGATATTACCAAGGAATACGATAATAGATGAGCTCTTCGAAGGGTCTATCAGTACTCTTTTGCATACTCAGCACTCAAGTACTTCTATAATGGCACTCTCTCTTATGCACTCAGTGCTCCTTGATCTCTCTTGTTGATACTTCTTTGATGCTTAAAATTCTCATGGGTTTACAAAGCTTTATATAAACTTCAAAACATCCTTATAAAGCCTATTTCTAATTAAAATAAGAGTCTATGCGAAAAAGAAGTCCAAAACTGACTTAAACTAATAAGACAGCTTAAAACATAAAATACCCGCAACTTGGTGTCTAGGTGTCACAAGTTGGCATTGCAACACCATGTCTCTACTCAAACACAAGTCACGGTGACACCACGATGCCAACATCTAGAGATTCATTTTTCGCATGATCTAGGCCCCTCCTTGCTTTCAGCTTTCAATTTTTGTCTCTTTTTTCGTACGTCCAATGCGTCCTTGACATTGTATCAACTCCTCATTGTTCTCTAACTCGAAATATATTTTAAATTAGATTTTGAATCATCAATTCTAACAATATCAATTGTAATTTCTTTATGGTATTAAAATTAGTTCAGTAGTGGGTTTGAGAATATGTTTTAAGAGTCTTTTAAGTGTTTAGATTAAAAAATATCATATGACAATAGGGTATTATAAAAATAGGTTTCAAAATATTTATAATAAGTTTTTGAGTGTGTTTAAAAAAAAAAGAGAAGGAAAAAAAAATCATGTAATGTTTATCTGTTGAAAAGAAGCATTTGATAGCTTCAAAATGATATATTATATGAGAAATTCTAAAATCTCTAATTTAAGCTATAATTTTTAAATGTTTCCTGGTCTCAAATTATTGATTTTTACAAAAATATGAATTACTAAATTAACCTAAAAGTAACAAAATTTTGTGATAATTATCTAATGAAACGAAGCATTGAATAGAATTAAAATGATATATTGTGTGCGAAATTCTGAAACCTCTAACATAAATTATAGTTTTTAAAAAAAATTTCATTGTCATAAATTATTCTTGATATCATATATAAAATTTCAAGAGTGATTTGTTGAATAAAAAATAAAAAATACAATTAATTATATCAATCAGTCATCATTAATAAAATATTCTTGAAATTATGTAATTATATTTATTTAATTTCTTTTTTCTTCTATTAAATTTATGTATAAATAAATTTTTTCTAAAGTTTATATGAATAAGTGTGAAAGTTTTTTTAAAAAAAAATTATATTGTCCATTTCTAAAGCTGGAAAGAAGGATCTTTACCATATCGAGCTAAGAAGCAATCACAATTAGCATTTTCTTTTGTGACATAAATTTTGAGGAGGCTGCAAGAGCTGGAGGCCTACAATCCTTATGTTGTCTTATAATCCTTATCTTTGCGACATAACATTGTCTGATTCAAAAGTGTAATGAGGCTAAGGGCCATTCAATCCAATTATTGGAGGACATAATTTAGAAATTTCATACATACTTAAATAAATTATCAACTTAGTCCTTGAAGTTTAATTGGATTAATCAATCAACTTTTATATATTTTTAAATACTTTTTTTAATTCATTTTTGTTAAACAATAACTTTGCGTTCCTAGTACAATGGAATAAATTAAAATGTCTATTTATAATAAATAATTATATATTTTATCAAATTTATTTGATTGTCCTTAAAAAGTAAACTTTAAACGTTATTTTTTTAATATAAGGACTTGAAGTATTTAAAATAATATAGAAACAGATTAAATAATTTAACTAAATTTTAAAGACTAAACAATTAGGCATACTCACTATTTGTAGTCGTCATCATTGTTGTTATCTGTTAGCCTTTTTTTTATTAAATAAAAGCTGATATTATATAGAGCTTGTCAAGATCACTTGATATGTTCAAAAAAATAATTTTTTTAATATCTTATTCAATTTTTATAAAAATTACTTTATTCTCGCTCCAAAATATATCCGCAAATTCTATTATGAAATATTTTGCTATTCTCGTATAAAAAAAAAAAATTTTAAATTATTAATGAGATAGATGAGATTTAACCTCTTCATCTTATTTTTTATGAATTTGTTAGATGTAATTTTTTAGTATATATTTATATATTAGATAATGTATTAATTTTTTATTTTATAATTTATATTTAACTAGAATATTTTTATTAATATATTATTATTAATAAAAATATATATAATTAAAAACTTTTAAAATCTATTTTTTTTATTATACTTGATAAAAAAAATTTGTTTTTTATTTTGGCGACATTAATTTTAACGAGAATATGAAGTAATTAATAAAAGTTAATTTTTATTACAAAATGATTATTCTTGACACTAAAAATTGATTTTTATTTGAGAATTTAATTAATGAAGAGAAAAAAAATCAACTGACATTTTTTGTCAATTTTTTAGGCTGGTCGTGCCAACCAATTCTCGAATATGCCACTTGCGTGTACGCATATACTTGAGAATTGGTCTTCGTTTGTCTAAAAAAAACAAACAAACAAAAAAGAAGCGGTCTTCGTTATTCTTTTCTTAAAATTTTCTTTTCATAATCTCTTTTTCTTTTAATTTCTTTTTACTGATCGCACCCTCATCACGATCTAAAATTTGAAGTAAAACAAATGTCAAATTTCTTGACATGAATGAGAGATTTGATTCTATTGCTTCTTATTTTAGAGTATCTCTCATAGAAATATTAATATTTTTATCAAAATATTTTGGATAAAATTGATAGTTTTAAATAGGAGCAAAATTAGAATTTAAGGTGAACAGGGATAGATGTTATGTTAAGAAGCAAACAATGGTTATATGTTATGTTAAGGAAGCGAATAAAATTTATACATTGGCAAAATATGAGAAGAATTATAGGCATATAAGGAGTGGATTATATTTTTATTTGTATAAAAAATTTTGGGTAGAGTTTAAGAATAAAACTATGAAGGTTTAGTTTCAAAATTAACAATATCATATTAATATGGAGATATACATGGTTCGTTGTGCAGAAACAATTTTAAAAAAATTATTTATGTCTATTTTAATTTAGCAATAAAATAATATAAGAAAAATATTTCATTCGCAAATTTTTACAGATATTTTTTATTAACACTAGTAAATTTTCTACACTGTATCTCCTACCAATTGACTACTAATGTGGGCGAGTTGATAAATTGCAGAAGATTTAATTCTGTATTCTTAATTTTTCTCTCTAAAAAAATTAAACCAAAAAGAAGCACTAATGAAGGATACGTAAAAGTGGTTCTAAAACTTCTTTTTATAGTACAAGAATCTTTATGTTATCTAAACTCTTAATTCTAGTAGGATTAGGATAAAATAATATCTTTATATTATTTTAATTTAAATAATTAAAAGAATAAATAAAATATCTAATATTATCTTTAATTAAATAATTTAGATAATTTATAATTATCTAATTATTTTAATTTAAATAAATAATCTAATTATTTAGTTAATTCGATAATTATTTTGGATTGGACCAGTAATTTATTCAGCCCAACAAGTTTAATCAAATTAAATATGAGCCAATCAAATTAATTAATTGGTCCTATTAAGTTTAATCAAATTAAACTTGTACCAATTAATATTTTAAATTTAATAATTAATTCAATAGTCAATTTTAGTGTTTATGAAGCCAGCATAGAGACCTAATGGACCTACAAAATTAAGCTCCAATAAGTTAAATCATTTGATTAAACTCTTTAATCAACATGATTTTATTTATTAACTTTATATTATTCTACTAAAAATATAAAACTGAACTCTTAATTTTGCAGATAAATTATAAAACAAAAAACTGTCTTTGTCCTTTTAATAATTATTTCATATAGATCAATTATCCACAAGTGTTTATAATTAGAGCTAGGTCGTCGAGTGTCCGTTAATCTCTCTAATTACATCTTTATCCTTAATCCACATGATCCTCTTTTGAATATTTAATTTGTGAAATTCACAAATTTATTATTATTTTCTTTAACTCTTAAAGAAAATTGAGCGCTCATAATGTTCAAGATTAGAATCAATTATCAAGGGATCAACTTATCTAATTTTTTTTAGAAAGAGTAGATTCTATGTCTGTGAGAAATGTTCTCAGCTATCTATTTTGTTACATTTATAAAATACTTAGTAATTAACTGAAAATCTTTTACAGTCTTTCCCTTATAAATTAATAAATATAACTTAATGAATAAGAGTTCATTAATCACTCAGAATTAAGATTAATCCATATATGATTATATTGTGATAAAATAAATTCTCTTTACTAACGGAGATTAATAGAGAATTAATTTTATCGTGGTCCAATCCTATATAATCAATATTATACAAAGTGCCTTCATTTTCTATGTCAACACATAAAATGATCCGGATAAGATTATTGTATACAATATACAAATGAACCGTACTTATAATCTATGAAAACTTTCGTCTTTATTCAGACTAAGGACAAGTTTAGAATATGACGTTTAAACTTAATCCTTTTGTATATAACTAATATATACTAAGTCTAATGTTACATATACTAATCAAAATTTTTTATGATATTTGAATAAAATAATCATAATTACAAATATAATATTAAATAAAATTTTTTTAGTAATTATTTTTAATAATATTTAAATATAAATAATTATACTTTTATGGTACATTTTCATCACTTAGACTCCTAACATGTTAAAATTAAAATTATATTAAATTTAAAAATTGTGGTTGAGGGCCATAACCCTCTAAGCCACTTAAGAAGCTTCGCCCTTGGTTTCAAAAATACATATGTCATATATATGCAAAAATTTTCAATTATTTTCCATAATTTTGGATATTTACTCTTGTGGAATTTTAAATTTACTGTTTATTTATATATTTAATTAATTGTATTTACTTTATCAAAGTCGGATTAGATCAGAATCATAATGATTTTTTAATCCGATTAGGTAAGAATTAGATTTAAGAATAATTTCATACCTCAAATCTCTTAAAGTGAAAACGAATGTATTATTTAAAGACAAAAAAATATCTTCTATCTTAATATTTAAAGGTACGTAATATGTTACTCTCAATGTTTAAAAAAACTTGAGTCAATTATTCATGCAATAAATTATTAAATAGAAGGTTTGTTGATGTTTATTAAATTCAAAAGCACAAAAGTAAGGGGGGAGGAACACCTTGTACATAGGCAATTTTATATAGTTTGAGTCAAGTCATGCAATAAATTAAATGGGAGTTGGTTGATTTGATCTTTATTAAATTGAAAAGCACATTGGAATTTACGTTTTAATGTATGTCAACAATGAATCTTGTAATCAACTCGACAAATTTATTATACGTTAATCAAGAGACAAATTATTTATAATTAAATGAAATATTATCACATGCACCTACTAATATACCATCGTATATATGTAACTGTAACTACATAAATTAACTTTAGGAGAGTAAAAAAGAATGATATATTTTATAATAAAGTATTGCTATTATTTCTTTCTTTAAAATTTAAGTAATGCTATTTTTACATTACTTTTATTTTAAAAAAAACAAAAGTGAGCAAAAAGAGAAAATCTTAATAAAAGTTTAGGGATAAGTTAAAGATTTAGCTAAAAATTTAAATAACTGAAGGTGTGCATATATATGCAACAAGCAGAAATTAAAAAAAAAAATTCAAACTAGCATAATTATTATTAATTTATATTTTGGAAATTTTCAATTTAATTTTTGTTGAAAAATATCCGTTTGAACTTTGTACTTTTTAAAGTAAGATAAATTGATATGTTTAATTATAATAAATGATCTTATCGATTGAATTTATCTTATTGCTCTAAAAAAAGTATACTTTTGACGTAATTGTTTTTTTTAGATAACAGGATTAAATTATGTATTTGTTTTAAAAGAATATCAACATTCTGTTTTTAGCATTCCTCTCCAAATACAGAACGGAACCAGTGAGATAGTTTGATGTGGCATTACGATCGACTTGGCCATCATTTAGTCAAAAGCAAACTATTGGGTGGGTTTTCAACACCAAGCCATCGCTAGTTGTTTTGCAAAATCAAAGGTATATACTTGGTGGCAGAAATTGTGGAAACTATCTATTTCCTAAAAGTGAAAATGTCCTTGAGAAGATTTGTCATTAAAGATCATGAGAATGATGGTTTAAAGTTGAGCTAATAGAAATAAGATATGCAGTAGAGGTACAAAGACATATGGAGTGTCGAATGCAAGAGTGAGGTAGTATTTAGTGTTACGTTTCATATTAAATAGAAATTGAATGGTGTTGAGTATATAAGGGTGGGTATTCAGTATTATCTAATAGGTTAGTCTTTTGAGTCAATAGTAAGCGCTCGGCCCATGACAAGTGGTATCAGAGCAGACCCAAATTCTCATTTGTATGTAGGCTCCTAAAAATTGCTCCAATGGAGATTGCCATATAGAATGTGGGTCCTTTATGCCGCTAGGGGATGGGCAATACAGTCTAAGTGGACCCTAAAAATCCTGTGTCTTGAGCCCCAATAGAGATTGCCACGTAGATAGTGGGTCCCTTATCCTCGGAGAGATGGGCAATACGGGCTAGGTTGGTCCTTGAGTTTGGGCCACACCGTGACGAGGGCGTCACATGATTGGGTGGGGGAGAATGTCATGTCTCACATTGAATAGAAATTGGGTGGGTCTTGGGTATATAAGGGTGGGTATGCAGCATTACTTAACAGACTAGTCTTTTGGGTCAATGGCAAGCGCTCGGCCCGTGACACTAGGCACTGATGCTTGAGACAATAACACCACGACACTATGAAAACACTTAGGAAAAATGAAGGTGGGACCACGATGCCATGACGACACTTAGAAAAAATGGAGGTGGCATCACGATGCCAATTAGGTGGCATCGTAGTGCCAAGTTTTTGCCCTGCGATAGCTCACAGTGATGCAACACTTGTGAAATTCAGTGTCGTTGCATCATCAAATGAGACCACAGGATGAGTCTTCATATTTTAAGTGGCCTAAACTTTCCTTTTAAGTACAACTTGGATTAAGAGTTACTTATGATATAAAAAGTTACATATAGGTCTTTATTTTGGCTTGAGATTACAACATAAATAAGAGAGTATTTATTATAATCTCACTGAAAGAGATCTTTGTGATATTTAAAAAATATATCAAGATCTTGATCTATTGTGGACAACTGGTTAATCAGATGAAATCTTTTTGAAACGTTGATAATTGAAATCTTTAAAGTAAACTATTTGAAAGGGTGATAATTGAAAATTCTTATGAAATCTTTGAAGTATTAGAATATTCAAACTGAAGTTCAACTCTTTAAGGACCTTTTTTGTTCCAAATGACCATGTTTTATCTTGTTGCATGGTCTTTTTGAATAAACCCTTTGAAGGAAGTAACAAGTCACTTTCTTTAAAAGAGTGGTAATTAACAAAGGATAATGAGGTTTTAAAAAAAAAACACAGTCCGATAAGTGATTGTCACAAAAATCTATTGGGGTGGGGGTAACAAATGGTTTCTTTTTTTAGTGCTTCAAACTTTTCTCACAAGATGTTGCATAATTTGTACAAGTAGATATGATCTAATGAGCATAATTGCTCATCTTATATTAAGTGACAATGCCATGTAATGATGTGTTATTAATATGACACTTCAACTTTAATTACAGTTGTGCTACATATATAATTGCATCATTTACATTGGTGTGCTATTTAAGATTATAATCACATTATTATGTCTCGTTATCAATTTTAATGTCTCAGCTCTAGTTAAACAATTGAGCAACATTGACACAGCTCAATGGAGGGAAATGAGCCTTTCAAATGTTTGTTAACAGTTGTCCCATAAGTTTCTATAGTTAAAGAAGAGGACAAGAAATAGTAAAATCATACCAAACAATCATTAAGAGAAGAACAAGTACTAAAACACATGGGTCAATATAAGTCCATTCCGAGAATCTTGCAAATTAGCAATGATTGAATTATTTTTTATAATGATTAAATATTGTATTATGGTCACAATTATATCTCTTTAATTATATATTTAAAGAGTGTTACTACATTGTAAATGACATCATCGAATTTAGAAAGTTTCATTCATTAAACTCTCCATGTTTTCATCAAGAAATTCAACTTGGTATCAGAGTAAGGTCTACCAATAACAATGGTAAATACCGGCTCATTTTTTGTGAATCCATTTGAATCTACAACAAACACTACTCAAAATTCATTGTCAAAAAATGTTACAAATAATCTTGTTGTGCCAATCAAATTCGATAAAAGTAAATACATCATATAGAAAACTTATGTCTTGCCCTTTATAAAAGGTAATGACCTTGAGGATTATATTCCTGGAACAAAATAGCAACCAAGCATGCTTAATATTACTATAGATGAAAACCAAGTAGCTAAAACCATAATAAACCTTTTGCATGGACTCTAGAAGAAATAATATCAGCTACTTCTTAACTAGTTGTTGTCTTCACTGAGTGAAAGCATCATTAACTCAATCATTAACTGTAGCACATCCATTGACCTATGGATGGCGTTAAAGAGAATGTATTGTTCATAATTGATGGCCAATATAATTGAGGTCAAGGGGTAGCTTAATGTCACTAGGAAATACTCAATGAGCATGAGTGACTACTTGGATAAGATGAAGAAACTTACTGATATTCTAGCAACATCTGGAAAGCCAATCTCAGATATTGAGCTAATCTAGTTTATCTTAGGTGTTTTTAGTTCGATATATGATCTTGTTGTGGTAATAATAGCCATTAACTTGGAACAAAACATCTCTTGAAGATGCATATGCATCATTGTTAAACTTTGAGGGGAGACTTGAAAGAAATACAATTGAGAATTTTGATTTTGAGGCTAATATGGCCTTCAACAGAGGTAATTCAAGAAGAAATCAATATGAGAGAGGTGTTGAAGATAGATCAACACTAACCTATGGCTAAGGAACTGGCAAAAATTTTAACTTTAACAATAAGGGAAATCTCAACAATAAGAACAGTAAGGGAAAAATGAAGCAACAAGGAAACAAAGACAAGCCAAAAGTAACCTGTCAAATCTGCTGCAAATCTAAACATGAGGCAATAGACTATTGACACAGATTTGAACAAGATTTTGTATCCAAAGCAACTATGCAGTAGAACTCAGCTTATGTTGCAACCTAAGAGGATGAAGAAGATGAGGGATGGTACATAGACAGTGGTGCCACAAGCCATGTGACCAACAATATTAAAAACCTTACCACAAGAGCATAGTACAAAGGTAGTCAATCACTTGTTATAGGTAATGGTCAAAAACTCTATATTTCACATGTTTGTGCAAGTTTACCACACTTACCACATACTGAGAAGACACTCACTTTTAAACATGTTCTCTATGTTGTTAAAATGACCAAGAACCTAATAAACATCTCGAAGCTAATGAAAGATAATAAAGTTACAGTAGAATTTTACCATGATTTATTTATTATAAAGGGAAAGATGCAGAAGATACTTCTTTAAGGATTGGCTTAGAGAGGTATGTATCTGTTGACCATGATACATTTGGAAAGCAATACCAAAACCATAACAGAAGCCAAGAACCTAAGCTCTACAATTTCACTATTTGCTTCATTGCTAGAAAATAAAGGATAAATAATGAAAAAACTATTTAGACTTATCAAGAGATCTGTCAACTCTTCATAGGAAACTTGGTCATCTTAGTGGTCATGTTCTTAAAAAGGCTCTGCAATCTTGTAACAAGTTTATTAGTTTGAATAAAATTTTAGAAGTGCCTTTCTATAATGCTTGTGAAATACACTAAAAACATTTCTAAACAACCTATTGAAATCCTGCATATTGACCTATGGAGTCCAACACCACTTATATCAGTAGATGGTTATAGGTATTATCTTGGAATTGTAGATAGCCATTCAAGATATATTTAGATATTCCCTATGTAAACTAAATTACAGACCATAAACACAATAATACATTTAGAAAAACTTATTAAAAAATAACTTGAACATTAAATTAAGATTATCCAAACTGATATAGGAAGTGAATTCATTCCTCAAAGAAATCATCTAAGAGAGAATGGAGTACATTTGAGGCACACCTATACATATCGTAGCAAAATGGTAAGATTAAGAGAAAGCATAGGCAAATTGTAGAAGTAGGATTAACAATCTTTTCACAAGATAATATGCCTCTTAATTTCTATTGGAGAACCTTTGAAACTATAATGCATCTAATTAATCTGCTTTTTACACCTATCCTAAATAACATCTCACCTCATGAGAAGCTATTCGAAAAGCTCTTGATTATAGTATATTAAAGGTCTTTGGATATGCATCTTTTCCACACTTAAATAACATCTCAACTCATATAAATACATGTTGCCAACAGTAAGAATTTTAATCTTAAGACATGTTACTTTTAGTGAAAATAAATTTGCATTTGTTAATGATGCATCCTTTAGAGAGAATGAACCGTATGTTGCAAAACATCTCTTGTATAAACATCTTATGTATCTACCTTTCCAATAAATTGTCAAGGGTACCATAGTAATTGATATAGAGCAACCAATTTCAAGCCAAATAAAGGTGCCACACAATTAAGACTATCATAATATACAATCAATCTTAACATCAGTAAATATACCCCAAACACAAGAACTTTACCAAAATGAACCCACACGTACACCTTATTTTTAGGAATTAGATGCCTCAAACCAACGGTTAAAACTAACAACCAAACTCAACAATATCAAGAAAAACCAACATACCCTATGATCACTAGATCAAAGTCAGTGATCTTCAAGCCCAAAATTTATTTGACATATCAATAAAATCTCACAAATGAACAAGTACCAACAAGCACCAAAGACGCATTAGAAAACGCAAGATGGAAAGAAGCCATGCACTATTGAAAAATGAAACGTGGAACTTGATTAAGCATAAACTAGGTATTAAAGTAAATGGTAATAAGTGGGTCTATAAATATAAATCAAATGGAGAAGTGTCAAGATACAAAGTAAGATTAGTAGCAAAGGGGTTCCATCAGAAAATAAGGGTTGATTATACTGAGATATTTAGCCTCGTGGTTAAATTAACAACAATCAAAGTGGTAATAAGTCTAGCCACTCACTTTAACTAATGTTGGCCTAGATGACTTTGAGAATTTTAATGATTCTAAAAAAAAGTAATATTTATGAAATAAAGTGAAAAGTTTTGAAAGTAACAAAAGATAGACCAAAATGTAAAAATTCAAAACTTTGATCATTGTAGCGATGATACTGTAGCACGATCTTGTAGTAACTACACTATTTCATAACCGTTAAATTACTATGCAACGACTAGTTAATGTGTTAATGATTATAACAATCAAGTCATTGTGGCTAAACTGTAGCAATGATCAAAACACTATAACAACGGCTAAAATTGGCTAGTTTCTCTATTTCTATAAATACAAGTCTCATTCAATCTCAACAATAATAAGGAAGCACTCTATAATCTTCATATCATTTGAAAAGAAAAGAAATATCTATATTTGTATTAAAATTATTGTATCTACTCTTTAAGATAATTTATTTTTGTAAATGAGTAATTGGTACCTAGTAAAGCCAATATACTGTGAGGGTTTGATTAGTATCTGAGAAATAATCAAGATTTAATTAGTATCCGAGAAAACTAATTAGAGTTTGATTGGTACCTGGAAAAGTCAATTTATAAAGGTTTAATTAACACCTAAAAAATTAATCAAATGATCTTGGAAGATAGACCGAACTAGTAAAATCCTCAAATACGATTAGTTTCGAAGCGTGGATGTAAGCCGGGATAAGAGTTAAACTATGTAAGCATATAGTGCTAGCTTTCTCTTTCTCCACTCTTTTATTTACTGCAATTACTTGTGCATTAATTTTTTTATATTTTATATATTGCATAAATTCATACTAATAAGTACATTATTCTTAAAATATACTATTCACATCCCCTATTGGGTTGCTGACACCTATCTATCTTGAATTTTCAATTGAAAAATTAAGCGAGTTGACATCAACAATGCATTTCTAAATGAAAACTTCATAGAAGAAGTGTTTATGACACAACCTAAGGGATTTGAGGATAAACAGAAATCAACCTCAATATGCAGACTTAAAAAAGTACTCTATAGACTCAAGTAAGCACCTAGAGAATGGTTTGAAAGACTCAAGTCAGCATTACATCAATGGTGATTCAAAAATGCCAAGTCTGATACATCACATTTTTTTTTCAAGGAGAAAGATAAAGGCATGTTGATGATATCTTGATTACTAGAAATGATGAGATGAAGTGTGATGCTGTTATAATGAAACTCAATTAGGAGTTCTCTTTGAAAGTCCTAGGATCACTGAATTACTACCCGAGGATAGAAATTAAGATGAGTAATATAGGAATTCACTTGAGTTAGAATAAGTATATCTTAGATATACTAAAAAGAGTTGGGATGTTAAGCTGTAAACCTTGTCCTACTCCAATGAGCACTGGTATCAAACTGACCAAGAAAGAAGGAAAAGATTTTGAAGATGTCACCCTATATAAAAGCATGATAGGAACCCTGTAGTATGTAACTACTACCAGACTAGAAATAACTAATAGTATTAACAAACTGAGTTAATTCATTCATAAACCAAAGATATCACATTGGATTGGATGTAAATTTTTTTTTTAATAAAGGATGAAAAATATAAGTAAAAGGCTTTACAGATGCAATCTAGGCTAATGATGTGGATGAAAAAAAATCAACAATAGGGTATAACATCTTTATGTGTGAGAATCTATTTTTTTAAAGTTCAAAAAAATAGAAGGTAGTAATAAAATCAAGCACAGAGTTTGAGTATAAATCTCTTATTAAAGCAGGAGCTGAAATTGCTTAGCTACGCTCACTATTCTCTAAATTACATATCAAAATCAATTTTATGGTGTGACAATCAAAAAAAATAGTAGCCTTAACAAATAATCCAATCTTTCATATTAGGACAAAATATATTAAAATATATGTGAACTTTATTCGAGATAAAATAACCATCAATGAGCTTGAAACTAAGTTTGTCCCTTCAAAAGAGTAGGTGGCAGATATAACGACAAAACCTCATGTAATAGAAAGAATCAATTGCTTGAAATCCAATCTCAAGGTCATTTCAAATTCTTGAATTTGATGAGAAGAGTTAGACAACTGAGCAATATTGACAGACACAGCTCAATGGAGGGAAATGAGCCTTTCAAATGTTTGTTAATAGTAGTCCCGAGAAGCTTCCGAAATCAAGGAAGAGGACAAGAAATAACAAAATCAAACCAGCTGTCAACATGAAGGAAAAACAGCCAATAAGAGAAGAACAAGTACTATGACACACAGGCAAATAGAAGACCATTCCGAGAACCGTGAAAATTAGCAATGATTGAATTGTTTTCTGGAATAATTAATTATTGTATTATAGTCACTATTGTATCCATCTGATAGTGTGTTTTTAAAGAGTGCTACTACATTGTAAATCACATCATCAAATATAGAAAGTTTCATTCACTAAACCTTCTCTGTTTTCATCAAGAAAACCAACTGTAATTACGCTATAAGTTTGTGGACAATTTCTACAACCATAGAACAAATTTATCTATATTCACTAAACCAATTTTAACACAATTAATTAATAATATTGTATTTTGCAATCTTGACCCAGTAGTAAAAAGCTTAAAATGCAACTTCGAACTATTATTTATTTATTATTTATTTTGTGTTCTGAACATAATTTGAATTAGAAAGTTGTAGAACTCTTCTCCTCATGCTTTTGTGCTGGCTAAGAGGGATATATATTTTTCATGCTACATTGAGCTAATTAGAGACAATTCATAGCTATCGTTTTCTATTTGTGACAAATTTTTGTGGGCAGCAGGCAAGATCTGGAGGCCTCTACAATCCTTATCTTTGGGACACATGACATTCTCTGATTCAAAAGTGTAATGAGGCTAAGGGAACATATGCCATCAAAATTATTGGGGGACATGATCCAGACATTTCATATATAATTCACTTTCTCTCCTTCGGAATTAAGTTTTGGGGGAGAAATTATTAGAGGCACGTTCAGTATCTGTTACCATTATTATTGATATTTGTTGGAGTGAGCCATTCAGAACTCGACATTCTTTTTTTTAATCTTATTTTCCCTTCTTTTTTTTTGTTGAAATGTTCACTTCATTAATAGCCAGTAGATCATGGGAGTGGCCAATATATACAGATGTATAAACATATAAAATTTAAAATCTAACATATATAAAAGTTAAAATTAAGAACATGTCACATAAAATTCAATATGTGTAACTTGAAACACTTTTTTTTGTCCTTTTTTGTAAAGTGTAGTAATGAATTTCATTCAAAACAATAGGTGTACACAGAGAGATATATAAATCGAGCTTCATCAGATATAGTTTTGTTGCTTTTTCTCTATAATTAGTGTCGATAATTCTAAATAGTAGTATACTAAATATCAAATTTAAACAAATAAAATTTCAAGTATAGAGAAAATATTATTATAAAATAAAATAACAAAATTATAAAGAGTAAGGGATATATTTACATCGAAATCTGGATCACTAAAAACCACCCATTCAAGTAAAAAATTTATTATCAACAAGATAATAGGTAAAAAGCCAAAAAAAAAGAGAGAGAAAGAAGCGAAGAAAAGAGATTTCCACCAGAAAGATGGTAAAAAAATTATATAAAAATATACCATGTAACAATTTATTATTTTATTATTATTACTATTTGTAACATTTATTTAATTCTGTAAATTACTTAGTCAATCCTTATTCTTTTTAAATACTTTAAATTAGCTTCTTTTGAAAAAAAATGATATTTAAAGTACGCTTTTTAAGACTAATAAAGTAAATTTAATCAAATATGAGACCATTTTTCATAAGTAGACATATCAATTTACTTTACTACCATAAAAAAATACTCTTTAAACTATTATCTTTTCAACAGAAAAAATTAATTAGGGTATTTAAAAATATATATAGATTAATTGAGTAATTCAATGAAACTTTAGGGACTAAATTAAGAATTTTCTTATAACGTGAGTTTTTTTTTTCTGCAGACAGGTAACCTTCGATGTCACAAAGAGTTGACGAGCTGTTAAATCGTGCGTTACTGCTTTGAAAGTCCGCCCACTACGCCAAAACGATTGTTACAAACAGACAAATTAATTTCCTTTAATTTCTGTTTAATCTTAGGAACCGTATTCTTAGTAAAAAATAATAATAATAATAATCTCCCATTTTATTGTAAGAGGAATGAATCAATTAGTTTTAAAAAATAAATTATATTACACAAAAAATAAATTTATGTCAAAATTTTTGAAGTACTAATATTATATCAGATAATTATTAATACAATAATTAAAAAATTATTAAAATAAAATATTATATTTAGATGCATGGTTTTCAAGAGAAATTCATATATGCATTAACTTAAATTTAAATATATAATTTATAAAAGAGGAATGATATATATTCTAAATTAAAGAAGTAGATCCTATAAAAAAAAAAAAACACAAACTCTATAAAGGAGATATAAAAAGGCTATAGAAAAAAATATATATTATTTCAACATTTGCTTAGATCCCGAATTTTATAGTTGAGAAGGTGTATATTTAACCACTTAATTAAGTTATTATTTGCAACACTTATCTCAATTTTAATCAGCAGAGATATTGATTTTAATAATTTTTGTATTATTTGGAAACACCTTTTAGATATCAATTTATTTAAATTTTAAAAAAAAATGGAATCGTCTACATCTTAATAAGATGTCGACTTGAGCATGAGGGCTCAGCCTAGTTGGCTGAGCACCTCCAAGTCTCACATCCCCACCTGGGTTCGAATCCCCCCTCCCCCCAGGTGGTGCGGAAAAAAGAATATATGTAGTAATTCCCCCCTTTAAAAAAAAAAAAAAAAATAAGATGTCGACTTTTTGTACATAAAAGTTGAATTAAAAATTTTCTTTTAACAACTCTTTTATTAAGAATACCAAAAAAAGTTGATTGTTCATATTTTATATTAAAAAATATTTAATTAATTAATTAATTTTAAGAAGATATTATATTTTATTTACTAAAAGTAAAAGTAAATATATACACACGCAAAGTCAACATCCAAAGCCATCGGAAAAGCTTCGTCACGTACCCATGTAAGGAAGCTAATTGATTATTAGTCAGTTGAGTTGTAGAAAAGTTAAGGGAATTATTAAAAAGGAATAAAATAATTTTTTTTATATATGGGATAATTTTAAAATAGATTTTTATGTTATAAAAGAAATTTTTGTCAATTTTTGAGGCTGCGCCAAATCATCCTATTCTCGAATATGCCACGTGCTCTTAAGCATATACTTAAGAATTGGTCTTCGTTATTCTTTTCTTGATTTTCTTTAGGTTTTTCTTTTTCCTCTCTTTTTCTCATCGGACCCTCAAATGTCAATTTTCTTGACGTGGACAAAGATTCGATTCTGTAACTTCTTATCTTTAAGGTATCTCTCATAAAATTATTTAACAATAATTTTCATCAATACATTTTGGTTAAGATCAGTGGTTTCAAAGATTGTATCTATATATTTTAAGCAATGCTAACGTCATTCGCTATTTTTAAATTAATTTTATCTCTTTATTTTGGTATTTATTGTGAAACATATAATGTTATTTTATATTTTAAAATATATAAAATAATATTTTATTTAATTAAAAAAAATTATTTATACATATAATTAAACATATATTGTTAAGTTTATATTTATAAAATATGTGATTTATGGATTAGGCATATGATATTAATACATAAGGTATATGTCACAAGTTCTTTATAAATTAAATTTAGTTCACATCCGTTAATAAAATTAGCATTTAATTATGTAAAGTTGTAATGTTTCTTATTTTTTATACTAGATGATTTATCTTGATCATCAGATCAGAGATTTCGAGTAAAAAAATTAGTGTATATGTTATATTGAACAAGATTATTGTGAATTTTAATCTGGTTAACTAAATATTGTAGACCTTAATTTATAAAATTTTTAATAAGTTTGATTTATCTTAATCCTAAACAAATAATGAACTTACATTCATGTCGTTGTATCTTTTGAGTTATCACGGAGTTAGATCCATATAAACGGTTATAACCTCGATATCTTGGAAGTATAATTTCATAAGTCGTAAGAACATATATTTGCAAGATGAAATCTAATAAATAATGTCCATATAAATTATTTACAGTACTTGATCATTTAAATTTGTGGTCGAGTTTATTCAATAAATTATTTATTGAATAATAATATTTATTTGTAAATTTATTTATAAATATAGATATATTAAAAGTGATCATTAGAGTATTTAGTAATTTAGGGGCAAATAAGTAATTAAAGAGGTAAGATATTTTTCATAGTTTAGTTTTAAGTATGGACATCAATTAGATGGTTAATTATGTGATTATTATTGGACTAAAGACCAAGTTTAATTTAATTAAATGGAGTTTTAATTAAATAGGCTTTTACTTAATAACACGGGTTACTAGAGTACGTCTATTAACTTTTAGTAAAATAGCTTGGGTTAACTTAAAAGAATTAGTAGGTCATGAGATGATTAGTAGTTGACTTTTTTAATTGGATCTAGAAAGCTCACGGGTCTTACAGTTTTTCTACTAGCTCAAATTCTAATTAAACTTTAATTCTTAATTCTAAATACCTAAAGAAAATTTCTATATATTTATGGGAGGTAGTGAGTAGTAAATAAGAATAATCATAAGCAAAAAAAAAAAAATTCTTTTTATATATTCTTATGTGAAAAAAGAATTTGATTGCTACTTTTCTCTTTAATTTGGGTATTATTGATTTTAAAGATTAAGAAAATATCTATGTGCCCACACACAATGAGTATAAAGGTTAGGGATAGTATAGAAGATTGCAAAGATTTACTAAAGTAAGGAATTGAGGTAATCTTCTATCCTTACACTTGTAATTACAAACAAAACTATCTGGTATCCGTTATGTTTATTTTATTTAATAGAATTTTTTTTCTCTTCTAACAACTCGTATCAGAGCCGTATTGTTTCATATTACATGTATAATTTATTTTTACGTGTGACAATAATTGTCAATTGTGGCACCATTTGCATATTAATCTATATTTGTTATTTTATTAATTTTGTGATGAATGGTTATATCTATAATAATTCATGATTAGATATTTATTTGTATTTTTTTTAAAATTGTAATAAGAGAGGGTGATGAAAAATGTCACAATTTCCTCCTTTGATTAATTCTTGTTGATTTTTTTAAAATTTTTTGTATACTAATTAATTGGTGTATGATTTTTATTAATCTAAAGAATATATAGGTTTCTTTTTTTTTTTGTATTTGAAAAAAAAACAAAAAGTAAGAAAAATAATCAATTTCCAAGCAAACTCTTCATTTTTCAGCGACAAAGAAATTCTAGCCAAGTTGACAGCAAAGGTTTCAAGTTGAGGAGCATGGCTGTCAAGGCGACACTAGCCAAACTCCTCTTCAACAAATATAAGCAGCGAGGCATGCTTTATTTAGATCCATGGCGAACAGAGCTTGCATTCACAACGGAGAAAGGTGGCACAACTACTGGAATGAGTTGGCCAGTGTCAACTAAAGCCGACGATCTCTTCTCGTCGTCGATCGGTGGTTGGAAGCATGGCTAGAATGGTTGGTAGCCATAGGAAAGGGAAAGGTGGGAGAAGGTGTTGTATGAATACTATAGAATTAGGGTTCATCTAAAAATGTCACATAGGCCCCTCTAAGTGTGAAATAATATTTTTGGGTTAAGATAATTTGTATACGTTACAAATTGATCCTTAAAAGTTTGTAAATCATACAAAAAGGCCCTAATAGAGTTGGTTATTCTCATTCAACCCTTTTTTTTTAATTAAATTTTAGCTAGAAAATTTTGAGATATTTACAAATAGGTTCCAAATTTATTTTGGACTATCTTTTGGGTATTTATAAATTCGAAGTTAGTCCAAACTTTTTTTAATTTTGGTCAATTTTATATAATTTTATTTGAACTATTTTATTAAAATTATTGGATCTAAAAATATTTTTTATTTAATTTTTTTTAAGTAGGCTAATAGAAATTTTAAGCCTAAAATATGTCCAATTTATTTTAAAAAATAAGTGGACCAAAGAAAAAGAGACAAGTATAAGGAGATAAACATTATAAAAAAGCCCAAGTTGACTTCAAGGAAGACTTTGAAAAATTTAGGCTTAGTTTTAAATATTTTCCTTTTTAGGAAAAGTCATGAATTATTGATATTTATTTATCTAGTTAATTGATTGGATGAATAACATGTCATATAAATTAAGGGTGCCCCATTCACATGTCATGTCCATTAATAAAATATATCATCTTGGATGATATTAATATTTTAATGAAATTACAATAAGATTATTGTCATAGTTTTAAAATTATATTAATTTAATAATTTGACGTGACCTCTTTAATTATTTAGAGATAAAATTGGATATTAATGAATAAAATGCCATTTATAAATTAATTAGTATATTAAAATTAAAAACTCTAAGAATTAAAAATATTAAGTAAGAGAAGGCTTTAGGCATAAAGCCCATGGCCTCCATTCTTGGTCCTATAGTAAGGTAAATTAATGTCTTATCTCAAATCTCGTGAGCTTCTTATGGTGGGTATTAATCAGTACTGGTTAGCAGATAGGACTTTCCTAAAAGATAAGATCCAATATAGGACTTATGCGAAATTGACTACCTACGGTGGTTTTTTTAATTAGGAAATATAAAGAATTAAAATAATGGTTATACACTCAACTTAGGTTGTTTGATATCTTTCCTATAGAGTTCTTGCCAATTAAATCTAAGGGCTAAAAAATTAGTAGTTTATTATTATTTAATATGAGATATCTAGATAATGATAATAAATTAGTATAATACTAGTCTGATTCATGACGGATACGACCACCTTACGGAGGCGTATTATGAATGAATATTGAATTACCAATACATAATGTAGTTAAAGAGTTCTACATAAATGCATTCATGCAAAAGTTACATATGCTATCAGATAATGTATGCTCATATAAGAATTTATTTATTTAGAATTATGTTTTCATTCAGCTCACTAGTATCAATCTTCAACTAAAATAAGTTAATTAGAAAAGGAACTTAGATATTGTACTTCCAGTTAAAAAACACAAAATATGTCTTGACTGATAAATGTCATCCAAAACTTAATGAAAATGCAACCCAAGATGAAGTAGATGCTTATAATAGTCACTTGACTAAGTGCCCATCTTCCTCTTTTGGTCTCAATCTTGTGGGAAAGAGTAGTAAGAAGAACAACAATAAGGCAAAGAAGGCATCTAATTCAGGATCTGTGCAAATTCATTAAAATGAAGTAAGACCCAAAGGAAAGTATTTTCAATGTGGGATTAAAGGGCATTAGAAGAGAAACCGTCATTTAGTTAAGTTTTCAATAGCTAAAAGGATAACTTCACCTTCTAGTAATATGTTTTTCATTGAGACATATTTAGTGATTGACTCTATAGATTCCTAGATAATAGATTTTAGAGCTACTAATTATATTTGCAATTTGTTGCAAGGATTCCAGGAAATTAAATCACTCAATGAATGAGAGATTAGTCTTAGGGTAGGAAATGACACAACTGTTGCAGACAAGGTAGTGGGAGTTGTTCAATTTTATCGTGATGATTTTAGGACTTCAGTATTAGAGGATTGTTTGTTAGTATCGAAACTCAAACATAATTTGATTTCAGTTAGTTATTTGAATAAATTTAGTTATTTGATTATTTTTTACTCAACTATGATGATTAAAAGAATTAAGTCATTTAGATGTTTTAATACACTAATTAACAATCTATACTGCCTATATCCTAAAATGAACTCACTGCATAACATAGAATTGAATAACAAATATAATCACCATAAGAGAATTAGAATTTCTTCCACTAATCAAACTTATTTATGACATTTATGTCTTGGTCACACTAGTCTATATATGATCTAAAGATTAGTCAAAAATGAACTTTTGAGTTCATTGAAGATTTAACCGTTACCATTCTGCAAATCCTTTATAGGAGGTAAAATGACTAAAAGACCTTTTAATGCTAAAGGTAATAGAGCCATTGAAATGTTAGAATTAGTGTACTCTAATGTTTGTAGGCCTATGAGCATACAAGTTAGAGGAAATTATGAGTATTTCATTAATTTTATTGATGATTATTCTAAATTCAGTTATGTGCACCTAATGCACCACAAGTTTGAGGCATTTGATAAATTCAATGACTTTTAGGTAGAAATGGAAAGATAATTAGAAAAATACATGAAAGCACTCGGATCTGATCGAGGTGGCGAATACTTCTATGGTGGGTTCAGGACCTATTTATCAGATAATGAGATATTATCCCAGTTGACTGCACTGAGGTTACCTCAAAATGATGTATTTGAGAGAAGAAATATAACTCTTCTTAAAATGGTGAGGTTAATGATAAGTTATTCAACTTTACCCATCTTTTTGGGATTATGCCTTAGAAGCCACCATGTATCTTCTTAACTTAATTCTAAGTCAGTCCCTAAAATACCTTTAAAAATATGGATGAGGCATAAACTAAATTTATGTCATATACATATATAGGGTTGTCCAGCACATTTGATAAAAGGAAAGATAGATAAACTAGAATCTATATTAGAAGTTTGTCTATTTATTCCTAAATCAATAAAAGGGATTATTTTCTATAGTTCTCAAGATAAAACAGTATAGGTTAGCACTAATGAAATCTTTTTTGAAGAAGACTACTTGAAAGACATCAAGCCTAGAAGTAAGATAATTCTTAATGTGTTATCTGAGAACTCTAATATTGTGCTTAAGAGAGTTAATGAGAATTCTCAATCCAAATCACAATAATCAACCAGAGGCAGTTGTAGAACAATCACTATAGGTACTTCATCATAGTGAAAGGATTATGAGACATCCAACTAAGTATATGTAAGTCAGAGGGTCTTTTTAAGTAGTCTCCAATGAACATGAACTAGATCCCACTAGCTATGATGCAACAATGGGCGATAAAGATGTAGACCATTGGCGTAAAGCTATAAAATCAGAGATCGATTCCATGCATTCTAATAAAGTTTGGGAACTTAGAGAAAAACCTGAAAGAATAAAACTTGTAGGATGTAAATGGGTCTATAAGAGAAAGAAAGAGAGAGGTAAACAGGAAGGTAGAATCTTTCAAAGTTAAGCTTGTTGCAAAATGGTACACTCATAAGAAATTATCAATTATGAAGAAACCTTTTTGCCGATAGTCATACTTAAGTCTATTATAATTCTCTTATCCATTGCAGCGAATCTTAATTACAAGATTTGAAAAATAAATGTCAAGACTGTCTTTCTTAATTGCAATCTTGAAAAAAGTATCTATATGATACAACCAAATGGTTTTATAGTTACATGCCAAGATTATATAATTTGTAAATTGAAAAAATCTATCTATGAGCTTAAATAAATATCTAGATCTTGGAACATCAGATTTGATTAAACAATAAAATTATTTGATTTTGATCAAAATCCTAATGAACCTTGTATTTATAAGAAGATAGATGAGTGGTTGGTGGTTTTTCTAGTCCTGTATGTAGATGATATACTACTCATTGAAAATGATATATGAGCATTATTATCAGTTAACATTTGGTTATCTAGCCAATTTGATATAAAAAACTTAGGTGAAGCTAGCTACATCATTGGGATTAAGTTATTACGAGATCATAAAAATAGGATGTTAGCTTCATCTCAAGCTGCATATATAGACAAAATTATAGTTAAGTTTGCTATGTATGAAACTAAAAATGGATCACTTCCTTTTAGACATGAATTGATATATCCAAGAATCAATGCCCAAAGCTCATGAAGAGATAGACCACATTAGAGGAATTCCTTATGCATCAACAGTAGAAAGTTGATGTATGCTTTAGTAGCTAACCGTAAAGACACACTATCATATTAAGTAATACAGAATTTGGAGTCCAGATATCGATCCCACAGAAACTATACGATCTAATTCTATTGATCAAGTATTAAAATCATATCTAATAAACTTTTATCCTAGAAAACTAAAATTTGAAACTTAATGAGTTAACCTAATTCTATCAAATTAAATTGAACCTAATTAATAAATAAACCTGGAGTTGAACTCACAAATTAAGAATAATATAGGGTTTTGACTTATCCCCTAGTATTTCATTGGATTCTTTAACCTCTTCGTTAACTCTTAATACTAATTGATTGGCTAGATTCTAATCTCTTTATAAGCCTCAATCGATGGTCAAGTGACTATATTAAGCATTCTAACAATGATCTATATGTCTATGGTAATCAAAATAAAATGTAATTTATTAAAACTAGTCTAAATTACACCATATATGCCAACTAGGTATATGTTTATCCTATATGGAACTTATAGTTATAAGTATGTATCAAACTATCATAGGCTAAACACATGAATCCCTTTGTCAAGTTCATCATAGTTTATTAATCATTCACGATATTGGTAACATATAGTGAAAGTATTAAACTCAGATAGAATGAATCAATTATATGTATTAAGTTTAATAACTAAGAATCCATAAAATTCAACTACATACTTAGGTTTAATAGTCTAACCTTAGATAAACAAGTTAGCTCTTCACAAAACCAAGAGTATCAAAGTAATAGATGAATAACAGTAAGAACAAGAATATTATAATAAGGAAAGATGAGAAAAACTATTTAAGGCAACTCATTAGGTTGCTTCTTTCTCAATATTAACTTGAAGCTTAATTTTTGAACTTGAATATTAATTTCTTGGCTTTGATCTTTCAATTTATGTTCTGAATTGTTTCTCTAAGTTTTTCCTCTCTAAAAAGTCTTTGTTTTGTCTCTTAAAAGAGTAATTTTATAGTTATGAGAAACCCTAAGGTCGAGGACTTTTAAATCTAAGTCGAAAAATAACTAGAAAAAAAAGAGTTTTTATATGTCGTACAGGCGCCGAGAAGCTGGGGGCTCAGCACTGCGGTGCTGAGACCTAGAAGCACGAGGGGCATAAGTCCCGCCTGGGCATTGTGGCACTGGGGTTAGGCGCTATGACGCCCAAGTTTCTACTTTAGGCGCTGCTGCGCCCTGTTCTAGGTTCATGTGCTCTCGTATATTGAGCGCAACTTCTTCGTTTCTCATCTATTTCTCTTTTTGTTTATTTCTAAACAACAAATTTTCCATCGTGCACTTATTTATGATAAAAAAAATTTAAATAGCCAAAAAAAATTATAAATTAAAGCAAATCTTCCATTCAAAGTAATAAACATACTAATACTTTTACGTCTCTATTAGAAGTCTCATATATGCAATATTATTTACTAGACTAGATATTTGTTATGTTGTTGGCATGGTTAGTAGATATCAATCTAATCCAGGACCAGAACACTAGACTGTAGTAAAGCATATATTCAAGTACCTTTAGAGAATGAAAGATTATATTCTTGTATATTCTAGTCAGGTTTTTATACCTATTGGGTATATAGATTTAGATTTCCAAATAGATAAGAATGCCTGGAGATCTACCTTAGGATATGTGTTCACTTTAGGTGATAGAGCTATAAGTTGGAGAAGTGTAAAAAAGTCATGCATCACAAACCCTACCATAGAAGTTGAATATATAACTGCATCAAAAGTTACAAAAGAAGCTATATGGCTCCGCAAGTTCCTTATGGAGCTTGAAGTGGTACTTAGTGCTAAGATCCCATTGTTATTTATTATGATAATAACGGAGATGTAGTATAATCCGAGAAACCGAGATACCACAAGAAAGAAAAATACATTGAGAGAAAATATCATTTGGTAAGGGAGTTTGAGCAAAATAGTAAGGTCATGGTATCCAAGATTGTATAAGCAGATAAGCTAGTGAATCAATTTACCAAAGTCATTGTTAGCAAAGATTTTTGAAACTCATATGAATAATATGGGGGTTTAAAAGTTACTCAACATGCTTTAAGGTAAGTAGGTGATTGTTAAAAATATAATGTTATTTTATGCCCTTAAAGCGTGTGAAATAATATTTTATTTTATTAATAAAAGTAATTAAAGAGGCAAGATATTTTTTCTATGACATACCTTTAATTATGAACATCAATTAAAGAGTCAATTAAGTGGTTATTATTGGTTTAAAAATCAAACTTAATTTAATTAAAATGAGTTTTAATTAAATAAGCTTTTACTAATAACATAGGTTATTAGAATACAATTAAGACTTTTAGTAGAATAGCTTGAGGTTAACTCAGAAGAATTGGTGGGTCATGAGATGATTAGGACTGAACTTTTTAAAATGGAGTTAGGAAGCCCATGAGTTTTGCAGTTTCTCTACTAGCTCAAATGTTAATCAAACTCTAATTTCATAATCCTAATCTAATTCTAAATACCTAAAAGAGATTCTTATATATATATAGGGGGTAGGGAGTAGTAAATAAGAATAATCTTAACCATAACAAAAACAATAATATATTTTTATATAAAAAAAGAATTTGATTATTACTCTTCTCTTAGATTTGAATATTAATGATTAAGAAAAGATTTACGTATCTACACGCATTTAATTTAAAAGTTGAAGATAGTAAAAATATTTCACCTGTCAATTAAAGATTTACTAAAATAAAGAATTAATATAATTTTTTATATTTTTACATATAATTATAAATAAGACCATTTGACATCTGCTGCATTTATTTTGTTAAATAAATTTTTTTTTCTCTTCCAACATTTGTATCAGTCACGATTTTATTAACACAATAATTGTTTTTTTTATAAAAAATACATAAATAGTTATAACCAATGGCTGATACAATCGTGATTAACGTTAAAACTCTTTATATACTTTTAATAGAAAACTTTTAATGAAAAGGAGGGTAATATTATTTATTTTTGTAAAAAAAAATGATTTATCTATTATTTATTTTATAAAAAAGTCAATTTATTATTTTCACCAAATTTCAAAAGTTTACATGTTCACCAATCATAAATTTCCTCTAAATGTATCTTTATAGTGGGCAGACCTGTTTAGAGGCAAGTAGGAGTTGACACAAAAATATTGTAAATAAACAACCGCTTATTTTTTTATTGTCTTTTGTAATACAAATTTTAGATTTTAAAATTTATTTTTTATTTGGGTTTTTATCGTTATAATGGATTAGTGAAACAAAATTCTCTATTAGTATATTTGTTATATTCAACATATTTATTTAAGCATAATGATTATTGGATGTTATATTAATGATTTTAATGAATGTTATAAGTTTGGAATATTTATAAAATTGGGAGCGTAGTTAATAATGTACGATGAGCTATAATTCATAATTAATGATGGTGAAGGAATGGTTGTTCTCTTTAGTCACTTTAGATATTAAGGCATAAATGAGTTGATGGCGTGAAAATTTATTTAAATATACAACTTGGAAAAGTAAATGGCTCTGCTACCAGTGGAGGAGTCTAACTAGTTGTGAGATATACCTTGGCACAACACCCTAAACGGCCCTTCGCCTTGGAGGGAGTTTCGTTGCCTAGTCTCTTATATAATCTAGTGACAACTCCTGAACAAGATTTGGAACCGAAAATGAAAATAACTCTTTTTTTTTTTTTGAAATTTCAGTCTTTCTGATACAGAGGATCCCTTAAGAAAGGGCAACTGTATAGTATACTTGACTGGGTAAGTTTCTTTTAAAACTTAAAAAATGATCAACTCATTTTATGCCTTTAATACTTAAGAGAGACTTTCATAGAACTACCGGATGAGAATTTAGAAGCTCATGGGATAAGGGAAATTAAAGATTTTATTTTCTTTCTCTAGATGATCTCTTACAAAAGGAAGGAGTGGCCTTATACAGCCTGGGACTCCGAATACAAACAAAGAAACTGAATTTTGACGTGGCACGCAAACCACCATACAAGGAAAATAACTTAAAAAGAACAAACTTTTGCTTAATAATGGACACGCGTACAGAAAACATAATGTTTAGATCACGTGATAATTGTGAGCACAAAGGCTTTATTTTTTAGGACTGGTTTTATCACGTGGCTTAGGTCACGAAGCTTGATCAGCTGGACCCACTAGGGCTTCCGTCATCATTGAACTGTTTCCAGGCACGCTTGGTCAGTCTGTTTTCATATTCTTCCATGAACTCTTCCAGAAGTTTGATGTCATCATTGCTTTCATCATGAATTTCGGCTTCTTGTGGGGTTAACTCACGGGATGATAGTCTTGCTTCTTGTTGGGCTTGTGACTCGGTAAGTAGTGGTTGAGCATCTTGGTACAGGGAGAGGGATAAGTCTGGTGGTCCTGCAGGGGTAGGTGGGGCATCATACATCTGAGTGTCTGTCTCTTGGGGTTCTTGATGGGATGATTATGGGAGGAGAGTTTTCGTGATCAATTCTAGCTCGACAGTACTGGTAGTACTGTTGGGTGTAGCATTGGTGTTGTTCACTCTGTCTGTGTTTGTGGATGTTGGATGCTTGTTGGAGTCTGTATGAGAAGTCTTCGTCTGTGGTTTCCCAAGGGGCATAATCTTCAGGGTCTATCCATACAGCTGGTGGGATGATCTGGTTTTTTTCCTGCAAGAACTCTTTCTAGTTCTCTCATTTCTACTTTGTGGTTATCCCGGAACAGATGCAGGGGGTATGAAAACATAAAGTAGTCCTCGATGATAGGATAGTAATGCACCTCTTGATCGGATATAATCATTCCCTTAGGTTGGAAGAGAAGGATGATATGAAATCTTCTGGGTGGTATTCTTGATTGACTGTGCTGATGTATTAGCCTCTTGAACTTGACTAGCCATTGTTCACGGAGGAAAAACCATTGTAAGAATGTGATTGCATCATGGCTAGATGAGACTATTTCGAGCCATGTTTTCGTCTTCAGGATAGGGAATTCCATTGCAATGGTGTATGAATCCAACAGGTACCATAACAGGTAAAGAACGCTTTTGGACCAGGCTTCGAAAGGGGTCATAGTAAATAGGTAGAAGAATGGGTAGGTTAGGTTGAATAGCAGGGTGCCCCATCCGTTTTCTTCAACAGCTTGGATGACATACTGTCTTATGAGTTCAGTGGGGTTTGACCTGATAGTTCTGGTCCTGATTCTTTCTTTAAATTTTGGAGGGGCAAACGGGACTGATGGATGGATGATGAAAGGTTTTAGAGGAACAACTGGGGAGGAGGCAGAGGATGAGGAAGTTGCCATCAGAAAGATAGTGGAATAGGATTTGTGTTTTGGCCTTTTGATCATGTGTTTGGTAATGATGTGGTTAGTGAGCGGGTTGTCAGTATTTATAGGGTTGCGGGAGAGGAAGTCTGCCACTGTGTTATCTTTGTCTTTGATGTGTTTGACTTCGAATGAGAAATTAGAGAACCACTGTTGCCCCCTTAGCAGTTGCTGGTTTAGAATGCATTTCTGTTTGAACTTCAGCAAGTGAGAAAATGTCGACGTGTCCAATTCGACCATGAATTTGTGTCCAATCAAGTGAAATTCAAAATTTTCAATTGCCCGTTTTACTGCCAATATTTCTTTAAAGGTGCTGTGGTAGTGGAGTTCTGAGTCTGCAAAGGCCCCGCTTTTGTACCTATAAATTTATCTTTTTTCATTGGTTTCTTCTAAAAGGATGGCCCCCCAATGGTAGTCACTTGTATCTGTATGTAGGATTCTCTTTCCATGTGATGGGATCTGTAAGGGCAGCAGATCTGTTGCTTTTTCTTTAAGCAGTTTTACAGCTGACGTCTGTTGCTGTTGCCACTGTAGAGGATTCTTTTTTAGCATGTGAAACAGGGGCTTCGTAATCTGTGAGAGGTGCTGTATGAAATCCGACATGTAATTTACAATGTTGAGGAATTGTTGGATTTGGGTTTTTGTCAGGTTGTCGTCAGGGAATCTGGCAAGCTGTTCTGCAATGTGGGGTTGGAGTTTGTATTGTCTATTCTTTATTCGCATCCCTAGAAAATCTATTTCTTCAAGACCTGCGTGGCACTTGGTGGGTGAGATCATGATGCCCTTTTCTTGTAGAATGCTGTCAAATCTTAAAAGGAGATCATAGTGTTCATCAACATTTTTCGAGAAAAGCAGAATATCATCTATGTAGATAAGGGCCTGGTCTTGGATTGGTTCAAAGATTTTCATCATCATTTTTTGAAAAAAAGATGGGGCAGTCTTTAGACTGAAAGGTAAGACGGTCCACTAGTAGTGGTGGTGGGGTGTGCAGAATCCTATTTTGTGTCGGTCATCAGGGTGGACCTTTAATTGCCAGAATCCCGTTTTTAGGTCAAATTTCGAAAACACCTTTGCCTGTGCAATCCTTGAGAATAGTGCCTGCTTATTGGGCTGAGGGAACTTGTCATCCCAATAAGCAGGCGCTATTGGTCATTAACTATCAACCTCTAAACTCTTTTCTACAAGATGAGAAGTTCCCTCAGCCTAATAAGCAGGCGCTATTCTCAAGGATTGCACAGGCAAAGGTGTTTTTGAAATTTGACCTAAAAACGGGATTCTAGCAATTAGGGGTCCACCCTGATGACCGACACAAAACATGATTCTGCACACCCCACCACCACTACCAGTGGACCGTCCTACCTTTCAGTCTAAAGAATGCCCCATCTTTTTTTCAAAAAATGATGATGAAAATCTTTGAATCAATCCAAGACTAGGCCCTTATCTACATAGATGATATTCTGCTTTTCTCGAAAAATGTTGATGAACACTATGATCTCCTTTTGAGATTTGACAGCATTCTACAAGAAAAGGGCATCATGATCTCACCCACCAAGTGCCACGTAGGTCTTGAAGAAATAAATTTCCTAGGGATGCGAATAAAGAATGGATAATACAAACTCCAACCCCACATTGCAGAACAGCTTGCCAGATTCCCTGACGACAACCTGACAAAAACCCAAATCCAACAATTCCTCAGCATTGTAAATTACATGTCAAATTTCATACAGCACCTCTCACAGATTACGAAGCCCCTGTTTCACATGCTAAAAAAGAATCCTCTACAGTGGCAACAGCAACAGACGTCAGCTGTAAAACTGCTCAAAGAAAAAGCAACAGATCTGCCGCCCTTACAGATCCCATCATATGGAAAGAGAATCTTACAGACAGATGCAAGTGACTACCATTGGGGAGCCATCCTTCTAGAAGAAACCAATGGAAAAAAATAAATTTACGGGTACATAAGCGGAGCCTTTTCAGACTCAGAACTCCACTATCACAGCACCTTTAAAGAAATATTGGCAGTAAAATAGGCAATTGAAAATTTTGAATTTCACTTAATTGGACACAAATTCATGGTCGAAGTGGACATGTCGACATTTTCTCACATGCTGAAGTTCAAACAGAAATGCATTCCAAACCAGCAACTGCTAAAGCGGCAATAGTGGTTCTCTAATTTCTCATTCGAAGTCAAACGCATCAAAGGCAAAGACAACACAGTGGCAGACTTCCTCTCCCGCAACCCTATAAATACCGACAACCCGCTCACTAACCACATCACTACCAAACACATGATCAAAAGGCCAAAACATAAATCCTATTCCACCATCCTTCTGATGGCAGCCTCCTCGTCCTCTGCCTCCTCCCTAGCTGTTCCTCTAAAACTTTTCATCATCCATCCACCAGTCCTGTTTGCCCCTCCAGAATTTGAAGAAAGAATCAGGACCAGAACTATCAGGTCAAACCTGTCACGCCCCAGACCCAAAAGATCCGACACACGACATCACTTACATTCATTCACTGCATGTGCACTAATAAATAATATTACACAAAATTTTCAAATTTCATTCAACACAAGAATCCTTAGCAAGTTGCTAGTAAGTTCAACACTAAACTCAACCCATAACCTAACATATGAATATAAACTTCTCTTGACAATATTTAAACATTCATTTCAATTTCTTTTAGAATTATAGCAATTAAATTATGACTGGGACAATTATTAAACCGGAGATACGTAGAGTTTTCTCAGAGATTAACACTCTACTACATCACCAGTAGCAACTTTGTTACCGAGAGCCCAGAATATATCCATTGCAAATTCTTACTTAAAATTATCCAATAACCACACTTTATAAAACTTAAACCAAATCCAATCCACACACAATGAAAATAATACATAAGTATTTATTCAATAGGGACAAATCAAATATCATATCCCACGTGTCCCCAAATAAAACACTCGGTAACCTAGCAACTTAGGGAACCCAAGGAACAGCAGAAGCCTTGCCAAATCCGCTAAGCACATATGTACCTTATTTACTTGAAATCACCACAAATTATAATGAGTATAAAACTCAGTAAGCATACTAGTTTTTCATATATCAAATACAAATACATATATGTACACAATGCATATGTATGATATGCTGTGATCAATCAAAATCATAATCTTATCAAATCACATATTATGTAAGCGCTTACACATTCTTTCAAAACACATAATAGGAATACCATCACTCAACTACTTCTTAGTAGGACTTACATATCACATATCACATAATGAGCCAAATGTCACTCGTAGGTGACATACCGTATGAGAGAAATAGTACAAGTGAGGCCTTTAAATTACACATATATAATGCTCATGCCCGAAGGTAAAAGCCAAACCCTCAACCTGATCATCGGTGAGTCCTTTCACATGCACCAATACGCCACCACACGAATGTGATGACTCACTCTTCCTGTAGGTACCAATAGGATCCTCCCTACATACGGAACATATAACATATACCAATCCCGAAGGAAAGGCCACACATAAAGGCTCCACAAATCACATAAAATGCCTACTAAATTAACAGTGAGTTCAAGTACCCTCAAAATACAAAATATTTCTCATGGACATATTACACCTCAAAAGCTTTCTTTGTTAAACATATCTTATTTTGAAAGCTCACTTTCAAAAATACATGTATGTCATGTATGTCCATGCTCACATTCATAAATACATATCTTTACATTTCATATCAAAATATACTTTGACATAACATAAACATATTCCTAACCACATTTATAAAATCATACAAAATAATTACTACGTTTATTGTGATTTCAGTAAAAAGTCTAGTATACTTACCTCTTAACACTTTCAGCTACAAGGCTTAAATCTCCTTAACCTATCAATGGAGATTAATCCTTTCATAAGCCTCACAATTCACACAAATACCTTACAAAATTATACACAATGCATTTATCACATCAAATTGGTCTAAATACTTGGTTTCTCAAAACCTGTCATTCTGACCACTTACACTTAACAAGATTTTCTAATACATCAAATGATGTCCAATTACTCCAAAATCCGAATATACCATTCTTGACTCATATATCCTTTTTATATATGAATATTTTATCAAAATTCCTACACAATCTATTCCATACACATCATCGAATCCAAACTACTAACCTGACAGGATCAAGATACTTACTGAACAGTATTAAATCTCCTAATTTTATAAAATCATATACTAACTCAAAAATTGTAAAACTATCACAGAAATACTCTTGACACATATCCCAATTCATGATAAATATTGTACTTCAAAATAACTGCCAAAAGTTTTTAAAACTATTTTATTCTCTAGCTTTAAAAACTTGTTAATCAAATACTACAATGAGCTGATACACTTTAGAAAATCATAACACTTCAACCACATTGATCTAAATTCTAATTTCTAATTATATCACATTAGACATATAAACTTATCATATTACATAAATTCGTAATTTTTAAAGATCATTCAGTAGGTCAAAAATTATTTTCCACTGTATTATACTGTTTACACAGGAAATTTCCAGAATTTTAGGGTCATTTTGGTAAATTCACAACAAATTCAATTTCCAGAATTTTGAATCGATTCAAAGTCTCAGATGATTCTAAACTTGTCTAATTTCATATACTCAAAATTCAAAACTAGAATCGAATTACAAAAAGTTATAAAATTTCTGGATCAAGAGACTATCAAGCAGAAATTCCACAATTCATCATGATTTATCAAACTATCTTATAGATCATCATCAATTCTCATAATATTAAACGAAATACACATCAAATCCTCAATTATACATATTTCCAGAAATCAAAACTTAAAGAAATTAACTTAATTAACACCAATAAATTGATAATTAGTTGTGATATACCTCTAAAGGTCTAAAATTCCAATTTCTTCTTCTTCTTCTCTTTCTCTCTCCTCTATTTCTCTCTTCTCTCTCTTAAAATGGGTAGCTCGACCTAAAATGGTAAATTAGGGTTCAAAAGTGTATTTTTATACTAAGAGGCTAATTTTTAGTATTTACAAATTTGTCCCTAAAACTTTCAAAGTATAACAATTTGGTCCCTAAAATAAATCTAAAGTCATACAAATAAACCCAATACTAATCGTATATCCTTAACCTATAAAAACATTACTAATAACAATATATAATTCAAGTATCATCAACATACAAATAAAATACGTATATTTATACATATATAAATACTTATTCTTACCAGTCGTGGATACTGGTTATTACAATTCTCCCCTCCTTATAAGAATTTCGTCCTCGAAATTCATAACTTAAGCAAATAGATGAGGATACTTAGATCTCATTTCCTCTTCTCATTCCCAGGTTGCCTCTTCAACTGCATGGTTTCTCCATAAAACCTTTACCAAATCAATCTTCTTAGTACGAAGAATTTGCTCCTTATTGTCCAAAATCCTAATGAGCACTTCTTCATAAGTGAGATCATCCCTAAGTTGAAGTGGCTCATAGCTTAACACATGTGAGGAGTTTGAAACATATTTTCGCAACATGGACACATGGAACACATTATGAACTCCTGATAATGATGGAGGAAGGGCAAGTCTATAAGCCACATCACCTATCCTTTCAAGGATTTCAAATGGACCAATGAATCTTGGACTCAACTTTCCTTTCTTTCCAAATCTCATGACTCCTTTCATTGGAGCAACCTTAAGAAATACTTTTTCACCTACCTTAAATTCTAGATCTTTTCTTCTATTGTCTGCATAGCTTTTCTGTCTACTCTGAGCCACTTTCATTCTTTTTCTTATCTTCTCTATAACCTCACAAGTTTGCTGGACAATCTCTGGCCCTAAAATTTTCCTTTCTCCAACTTCATCCCAATGCACAGGAGATCTACATTTTCTTCCATACAAAGCTTCATATGGGGCCATACCAATAGTCGATTGATAACTATTGTTGTATGCAAACTCAACTAATGAAAGGTGTTTGTCCCAACTACCTTTAAAGTTTAACACACATGCCCTCAACATATCTTCTAGAATTTGAATGGTCCTTTTAGATTGACCATCAGTCTGTGGGTGGAATGCAGTACTGAAGTTCAACTTTGTGCCCATGGCATTATGTAGGCTCTTCCAAAATATTGAAGTAAATCGGGGATCTCTATCAGATACAATTGACACAGGTACTCCATGAAGCCTCACAATTTCATCAACATATAATTGGGCATACCTATCCATGGAATAAGTGGTGCATATTGGAATAAAATGTGCTGATTTTGTTAGCCTATCAATAATCACCCATATGGCATTGTAGCCCTTTTGTGTACTTGGCAACCCAACTATAAAATCCATGGCTATGTGCTCCCATTTCCATTCCGGTACCAATAAAGGTTTCAATAACCCAGATGGTCTCTGATGTTCTGCCATAACTTGCTGACATGTTAAACATTGCTCTATAAATTTTGCAATCTCTCTTTTCATATTAACCCACCAATAAACAGCTCGTAGGTCTCGATACATCTTGGTACCTCCCGGATGGACAGTATATGGTGAACTATGAGCTTCAACCAAGATCTCATTTTTCAACTTATCATTATTAGGCACACAAAGTCTACCTTCAAAATGTAGAGCTCCATCATCAAAAATAGCAAAGTTAGGCCTTTTACCCAATGAAATTTCTTCCATAATTTTCTTCAGATGCACATCATTACCTTGTGCTTCCTTAATTCTCTTAATTAGGGTAGGCTGAATGGACATACTTGCAACATAAGCCCTATCATTAGATCTTACCACTTCAATGCCAAGCTTTTCTAAATCCAACAAAATTTGCTTTTGAGTAGTCAAAAGTGCTGCCATATGTCCTGAAGATTTTCTACTCAAAGCATCTGCTACAACATTAGCTTTTCCCGGATGGTAGTTAATCACACAGTCATAATCTTTGACTAGTTCCAACCATCGACGTTGCCTCATATTTAACTCCTTTTGAGTAAAGAAGTATTTAAGACTTTTGTGATCTATGTAAATTTCACACCTTTCTCCATAAAGATAATGCCTCCAAATTTTAAGAGCAAAAACTACTGCAGCCAACTCCAAGTCATGAGTAGGGTAATTCTGCTCATAAGTCTTTAGTTGTCGTGAGGCATATGCCACTACCTTTCCATCCTGCATTAATACACACCCAAGCCCTTTCTTGGAAGCATCACTATAAATCACAAATCCAGCAGAAGCAGAAGGGATGGTTAGTATGGAAGCAGATACTAACCGATGCTTGAGTTCTTGAAAACTTTTCTCACATTCTTCTGACCACTGAAACTTGACATTATTTCTTGTCAATTGAGTTAAAGGTGAAGCTATCTTAGAGAATCCTTCAACAAACCGTCTATAATATCTTGCCAGCCCAAGAAAACTTCGAATTTCCCCCACATTAGTTGGTCTGGACCAATTCACCACTGCTTCAATTTTGCTTGGATCCATTGAAATTCCCTTTGAGGAAACAACATGTCCCAAAAATACCATTCGATCTAGCCAGAATTCACATTTCTTGAATTTTGCATAAAGCTGCTTCTCTCGTAACACTTGTAGGACTTTTCTTAAGTGTTCTTCATGTTCTCCTTTACTCTTAGAGTACACTAGGATGTCATCAATAAACACAATAACAAACCTATCCAAATAATCCTTGAATACTCTATTCATTAGATCCATAAAGGCAGCAGGTGCATTTGTCAACCCAAATGGCATAACAATAAACTCATAATGCCCATATCTGGTACGAAATGCAGTCTTTGGAATGTCTTCTTTCTTGATCTTCAATTGATGATAGCCAGAACGAAGATCAATTTTTGAGAATACACAAGCTCCTTGCAATTGATCGAATAAATCATCGATTCTTGGAAGTGGATATTTATTCTTTACAGTCACACGGTTCAACTCTCGATAGTCAATACATAATCTCATTGAACCATCTTTCTTCTTAACAAAAAGAACTGGAGCACCCCAAGGTGAAACACTCGGGCGAATAAACCCCTTCTCAAGCAATTCATGTAGCTGTTCCTTCAACTCTTTAAGCTCTACTGGTGCCATACGATAAGGTGTTTTAGATATAGGACTGGTTCCTGACAGAAGTTCTATAGTGACTTCAATCTCTCGATCTGGTGGAACTCCAGGTAAATCTTCAGGGAATACATCTATAAACTCATTCACCCCTGGAACATCTTGGATTTTCATTTCTTCTTTCTTTGTATCCACTACAATCGCTAAGAAACACTGACAACCCTTCTTAAGACTTTTCCAAGCTTGTAAAGCAAATATTACTTTTGGCAAAGAGCATAACTTAGAACCAATAAAACTAAACTCAGGCTCCCCGGGTGGTTGGAAAACAACTTTTTTCTCAAAGCATTTAACATTAGCATGGTACATAGACAACCAATCCATGCCAAATATAACATCAAAATTATACATATTCAAGATAATCAAATCTGCTTGTAGCACCTTATCTCCTATTTCAATTTTACATGATTTTACCACATTTGTAGCACACATCAAATCTCCAGAAGGAGTTGCAACACATAAATCTACACCCAAAGGTTCTGGCATAACCCCCATATTACTAACAAATGCATGGGACACAAATGAATGGGTAGAACCCGAATCAAAAAGAGCTAAACCATGCTGGCCAGATATGGAAATTGTACCTGTCACCACAGAAGGTGAATCATCTGCTTCTTTTCTGGTAAGAGCATAGACTCTTGCTTGAGCTTTCTGATCTTTTTTAAATCCTCCCTGATCATTCTTCATCTCTGGACAATTCTGAATAAAATGACCAGTCTTTCCACACTTAAAACAAGCTCCACTCTTCCTAAAACACACCTCTCCATGTTGTTTCCCACATGTATCGCATAATGGGAAATCCTTCTTTTCAATGTCATCATTCCTCTGCCTCTTCTTTCCTTTCCACCTGTCAAACTTTTTCTGATTATTTTTAACCCAAGGTCTCTTTTCTGATCGATGATAACCCATATGTTTAGACTCAGATGGTGCTGCCAATTCTTCATCCCTTGCTAATATTTCAGCCCTCTGTAATACTGCACTGTAAGTCTGTAGATTAAGGACAGAGAGTAACCTTCTCACTTCTGGTTTAAAACCCATCTGAAACCTCTTGGCCTTACGTGCTTCTGTGTCTACTAAGTGGGGAGCAAACCTAGACAACTCCTCAAACTTCCTCTCATATTCTATTACTGACATTTTGCCCTGAGTAAGGTGGATAAATTCTGCCTCTTTCTCATCTCTTAGGGACTGGGGAAAGTATTTTTCATTAAATACTTCCTTGAATCTTTCCCATGTTATCTTGTTCTTATCAATATTCAGTGTCCGCATGGTCATCTCCTACCAATGACTGGCTCCCTCCTTAAGTATGTAAGTGGCACAACTTACTTTATGTGAATTTGAACATTCGAGGAGGCTGAATATCTTTTCCAACTCACGGATCCACTCCTCAGCAACCAGCGGGTCTTTTGAGCCTTCAAATGATGGTGGTTGTAATTTTCAGAATTGCTCAATAACATGGAATTTATCATTATGGTCTGCTTTGGGTCGTTGTTGTTGAAGCACATTATTCACTGCTTGAACAATATTTTGGATGGTAGCAGGGTTTTCTCTTGAAGTACTCTCATTCACAGTATCAGCACTTCTAGTAATTCTTGGATTACGCACCATCTTTTCAAAATCACAAAGATAAGTAAGTAAGATATCAAATAAATCAATATATATAAATAAGCACACATACAATCTTAAAGATTTGGCATCGGCTGGGTTCCCTTGACTAGACACATAAAGTCTACAGAATCATATCTTAGCTCTGATACCAATAAAAGCTGTCACGCCCCAGACCCAAAAGATTCGACACACGACATCACTTACATTCATTCACTGCATGTGCACTCATAAATAATATTATACAAAATTTTTAAATTTCATTCAACACAAGAATCCTTAGCAAGTTGCTAGTAAGTTCAACACCAAACTCAACCCATAACCTAACATATGAATATAAACTTCTCTTGACAATATTTAAACATTCATTTCAATTTCTTTCAGAATTATAGCAATTGAATTATGACTGAGACAATTATTAAACCGGAGATACGCAGAGTTTTCTCAGAGATTAACACTCTACTACGTCACCAGTAGCAACTTTGTTACCGGGAGCCCAGAATATATCCATTGCAAATTCTTACTTAAAATTATCCAATAACCACACTTTATAAAACTTAAACCAAATCTAATCCACACACAATGAAAATAATACATAAGTATTTATTCAATAGGGACAAATCAAATATCATATCCCACGTGTCCCCAAATAAAACACTCGGTAACCTAGCAACTTAGGGAACCCAAGGAACAGCAGAAGCCTTGCCAAATCCGCTAAGCACACATGTACCTTATTTACCTGAAATCACCATAAATTATAATGAGTATAAAACCCAGTAAGCATACTAGTTTTTCATATATCAAATACAAATACATATATGTACACAATGCATATGTATGATATGCTATGAACAATCAAAATTATAATCTTATCAAATCACATATCATGTAAGCGCTTACACATTCTTTCAAAACACATAATAGGAATACCATCACTCAACTACTACTTAGTAGGACTTACATATCACATATTACATAATGAGCCAAATGTCACTCGTAGGTGACATACCGTATGAGAGGAATAGTATAAGTGAGGCCTTTAAATTACACATATATAATGCTCATGCCCGAAGGTAAAAGCCAAACCCTCACCCTGATCATCGGTGAGTCCTCTCACATGCACCAATACGCCACCACACGAATGTGATGACTCACTCTTCCTGTAGGTACCAATAGGATCCTCCCTACATACGGAACATATAACATATACCAATCCCGAAGGAAAGGCCACACATAAAGGCTCCACAAATCACATAAAATGCCTACTAAGTTAACAGTGAGTTCAAGTACCCTCAAAACACAAAATATTTCTCATGGACATATTACACTTTAAAAGCTTTCTTTGTTAAACATATCTTATTTTGAAAGCTCACTTTCAAAAACACATGTATGTTATGTATGTCCATGCTCACATTCATAAATACATATCTTTACATTTCATATCAAAATATACTTTGACATAATATAAACATATTCCTAACCACATTTACAAAATCATACAAAATAATTACTACGTTTATTGTGATTTCAGTAAAAAGTCTAGTATACTTACCTCTTAACACTTTCAGCTACAAGACTTAAATCTTCTTAACCTATCAATGGAGATTAATCCTTTCATAAGCCTCACAATTCACACAAAATACTTTAAATACCTTACAAAATTATACACAATGCATTTATCACATCAAATTGGTCTAAATACTTGGTTTCTCAAAACCTGTCATTCTGACCACTTACACTTAACAAGATTTTCTAATACATCAAATGATGTCCAATTACTCCAAAATCCGAATATACCATTCTTGACTCATATATCCTTCTTATATATGAATATTTTATCAAAATTCCTACACAATCCATTCCATACACATCATCGAATCCAAACTACTAACCTGACAGGATCAAGATACTTACTGAACAGTATTAAATCTCCTAATTTTATAAAATCATATACTAACTCAAAAATTGTAAAACTACCACAGTAATACTCTTGACACATATCCCAATTCATGATAAATATTTTACTTCAAAATAACTGCCAAAAGTATTTTAAAACTATTTTATTCTCTAGCTTTAAAAACTTGTTAATCAAATACTGCAATGAGCTGATACACTTTAGAAAATCATAACACTTCAACCACATTGATCTAAATTCTCATTTCCGAGTATATCACATTAGACATATAAACGTATCATATTCCATAAATTGTAATTTTTAAAGATCATTCAGTAGGTCAAAAATTATTTTCCACTGTATTATACTGTTTACACAGGAAATTTCCAGAATTTTAGGGTCATTTTGGTAAATTCACAAAAAATTCAATTTCCAGAATTTTGAATCGATTCAAAGTCTCAGATGATTCTAAACTTGTCTAATTTCATATACTCAAAATTCAAAACCAGAATTGAAATACAAAAAGTTATAAAATTCCTGGATCAAGAGACTATCAAGCAGAAATTCCACAATTCATCATGATTTATCAAGCTATCTTATAGATCATCATCAATTCTCACAATATCAAACGAAATACACATCAAATCCTCAATTATACATATTTCCAGAAATTAAAACTTAAAGAAATTAACTTAATTAACACCAATAAATTGATAATTAGTTGTGATATACCTCTAAAGATCCAAAATTCTAATTTCTTCTCTTTTTTTTCTTCTTCTTCTTCTCTTTCTCTCTCCTCTATTTCTCTCTTCTCTCTCTTAAAATGGGTAGCTCGACCTAAAAATGGTAAATTAGGGTTCAAAAGTGTATTTTTATACTAAGAGGCTAATTTTTTGTATTTACAAATTTGCCCCCAAAACTTTCAAAGTATAACAATTTGGTCCCTAAAATAAATCTAAAGTCATACAAATAAACCCAATACTAATCGTATATCCTTAACCTATAAAAACATTACTAATAACAATATATAATTTAAGTATCACCAACATACAAATAAAATACGTATATTTATACATATATAAATACTTATTCTTATCAGTCGTGGATACTGGTTACTACAAAACCCCACTGAACTCATAAGACAGTATGCCATCCAAGCTGTTGAAGAAAATGGATGAGGCACCCTAGGCACCCTGTTATTCAACCTAACCTACCCATTCTTCTACCTATTCACTATGACCCCTTTCGAAGCCTGGTTCAAAAGCGTTCTTTACCTGTTATGGTATTTGTTGAATTCATACACCATTGCAATAGAATTCCTTGTCCTGAAGACGAAAAAATAGCTCGAAATAGTCTCATCTAGCCATGATGCAATCACATTCTTACAATGGTTTTTTCTCCGTGAACAATGGCTAGTCAAGTTCAATAGGCTAATACATCAGCACAGTCAATCAAGAATGCCACCCATAGGATTTCATATCATCCTTCTCTTTCAACGTAAGGGAATGATTATATCCGATCAAGAGGTGCATTACTATCCTATCGTCGAGGACTACTTTATGTTTTCATACCCCTTGCATCTGTTCCGGGATAACCACAGAGCAGAAATGAGAGAACTAGAAAGAGTTATTGCAGAAAAAAAAACCAGATCATCCCATCAGCTGTATGGATAGACCCTGAAGATTATGCCCCTTGGGAAACCACAGACGAAGACTTCTCATACAGACTCCAACAAGCATCTAACATCTACAAACACAGACAGAGTGAACAACACTAACGCTACACCCAACAGTACTACCAGTACTGTCGAGCTAGAATTGATCACGAAAACTCTCTTCCCATAATCATCCCATCAAGAACCCCAAGAGACAGACACTCAGATGTATGATGCCCCACCTACCCCTGCAGGACCACCAGACTTATCCCTCTCCCTGTAGCAAGATGCTCAACCCCCACTTACCGAGTCACAAGCCCAACAAGAAGTAAGACTGTTATCCCGTGAGTTAGCCTCACAAGAAGCCGAAATTCATGATGAAAGCAATGACGACATCAAACTCCTGGAAGAGTTCATGGAAGAATATGAAAGCAGACTGACCAAGCGTGCCTGGAAACAGTTCAATGATGATAGAAGCCCTAGTGGGTCCAGCTGATCAAGCTTCGTGACCTAAGCCACGTGATAAAACTAGTCCTAAAAAATAAAGCCTTTGTGCTTACAATTATCACGTGACCCAAACATTATGTTTTCTTTACGTGTGTCCGTTATTAAGTAAAAGTTTATTCTTTTAAAGTTATTTTCCTTGTATGGTGGTCTGCGTTCCACGTCAAAAGCTAGTTTCTTTATCTGTATTCGGAGTCCCAAGCTATATAAGGCAACTCCTTCTTTTTGTAAGAGATCATCTAGAGAAAGGAAATAAAATCTCTAATTTTCTTTATCCCATGAGCTTCTAAATCCTCATCCGATAATTCTCTGAAAGTCTCTCTTAAGTATTAAAGGCATAAAATGAGTTGATCATTTTCTAAGTTTTAAAAGAAACTTACCCAATCAAGTATGTTCTACAGTTGCCCTTTCTTAAGGGATTCTTTGTATCAGAGAGACTGAAATTTCAAAAAAAAAAAAAAAGAGTTATTTTCATTTTCGATTCCAGATCCTGTTCAGGAGTTGTCACTAGGTTATGTAAGCGGCTAGGCAACAAAAATTCCGTCAAGGCGAAGGGCCGTTTAGGGTGTTATGCCAAGACATATCTCATAACTAGTTAGACTCCTCCACTGGTATATATATTTTTAAATATATATAATATAATTTAATATATATGTGAATATATATTTAAAAATTAAAAATTAAAAATCAAATTTATAATATAAAATAAAATTTAATTTTTAGTATCACTATTTATTAATACAAAATATTATCCTAAAATGATACACATTTATCACAAAATTTAAATACAATATCCGAGTTGATGATGTCACATATAATTAACATAATGTCATCATTATATATTAGCAATATTATATCATTATTACAACATGTACCATATTTTTTGCCACATAATCCTCCACTTATGCAATAATATGTTGTGGCATATGTACACATCAGTTATTATTGATTTAAATAATACAAAAAATAATAAAAATATTTTATTACAAAATATGTCACAATCCTGTGATAAATTTTTTTTAAATCACAAATTTAATTTATCAAAGTTAAATGATAAAAAAAAATTTATCAAAATTTATCGAAGTAATTGTTAATGATAGAAAAAATCTATCATAAAACCTTGATTGCGATGATAATTTTCTTTTATTAATATTTTTTTTTAAAGTAGTGTACTTCTCAACAATATAATTAAGCTTTCGATCCTATACATTTTTAATTTTAACATTTTGTCCCTCACAATATAGACTTTAGATCTTATTAAATTTTTCTTTAAGATTTTAATCTCAATAATTTTTTTTTTTGGTTGGGATGCCATAATTTCATTTCATTTTAGTTCACCCTTTACTTTATATTTTTTAACACAGTTTTATCTACTTTGATTAGATATTATAAAATAAGTAATAATTAGGATAGTATTATTTTTTTGACCGAATTTTGAATAGAGTTGAATTAAATTAAATGTTGAATAGAGTTAGATGATAAATTATTAGATGATAAATTAGACTGATTTAATTTTTTTAAATATATGAATACAAGTGTTAAATTAATTTTTTTAATAAAAAAATAAAAAGGAATACTTTTATATTAATGCCTTTATGAATTTGTAATGTTCAATTAATAAAAAAAAAGCATGAAAAACTATAACTAAAATAATGTTTAGTAATATACATTAATATTGAAATAATATTAAAATAAACTTTATTGTAATTATTTATCACCTATAATTTTTTTAAAGTTGTAAGTACACTAAAAACACATTAGTTATAATTATTATTTTATATTATTGATATTTGACATGAAATAAAAGAGATAAATTTTATATGGATAGAGGTATAATGTAATACACCTATCAGTAGTTATATGCCTATAGTAGCTAAATTGAAACACGCCTGGCCTTAAATCTCACAATGGAGTAGCACAGCTTCACCGAGTGGAGTGAAAAGTGTTTAAATTACTAAGTGGTGTTTGGAGATTAAGAAACAAATAAATAAAGTAGTATAATAATAATAATAATACTTAAAAAGGATGAGCGGGCATTATTTTTCCGATGGAAACAAGTGGCCATATAGTATGGCTCTATTTGATTGGCTTGTTTATATATAATAGAATTGAATTGTTTCATTTTGGTTAATTGCAATTGAGAGCATTACTATAAAAATGGTATTTATTGACGCTAAATTAACATTAGTGAAGAGTTTTATTGATACTATTTCATAGTGTCAGTGTTGCTCAAATCAAAAAATTACTGACACCATTTATGGTGTCAATAAATTTTTAATACTATAGTATCAATAAATCGTTGATGTTGTAATATCAATAATTCTCTAATACCACGATATTAATAAATTTTTTATATCATAATATCAATAAATCGTTGATGTCATAGTATCAGTAAATTGCTGACACCGTGGTATAAAATATTGTATTTAATTTAAAATATTTTTTTAATAATTTTAAATTTGAATTATTAGACTAGAATTTTAAATTTATTTATAAACTATAATTTTATATATAAATACAACATCTAAGTAAATATAATTTTATTTATTTATTTAAATAAATAAAATTACAATTATTAAAGCATCCAAACTTAATTTCATATATATTGCTAAACATCTCAGACTAAATCGTTAAGAACTACAGTATTTCAAAACATCACAAAGTTTGAAAATTAATTAAACACAGTTGCCCCACCGTTACGTATCGAGATAATGTCATCTTCAATGTAACCTCTCCGTCATTCACACCACTTGTAACAAGTGAGAGCAAATTCATCCACTCTATGCATGTTGTATTAATCAAATGATGGTAAAGTGTTATTCTAAAGCTCCTGCATAGCTTTACTAACTTGTTCAACTTCCTGAGGTATACAGATCAATGTTAGACAAATAAGGAGGAGCTTCTCTTCTTACTCTGTCAAATGCTTCAAACAGAGCACAAAGTAAAATGCATTAGAAATTAAATTCAATAAAATTTTAAGTGAATAAATGAGATTTTAAATGAATAAACAAATCTTTTGATTGTACATGCAGATTTCATAAATGATTGCCAAGTTACATCTGCTGTGAACAAATTATAGAAGAATAACTTCTTAAGAAGTAGTAGATAATATTATAAATTTTTAACATTACTTGCTATGAAGTTTCCACACTCACTTCCATATTCACATCATATAAATAATTAGACTAACATATGTGTGTGTGTGTGTTAAATGAATCTTTCATAACAATGTTACCCTAGCAATAAGATGCAACCCTCATAATGGGTGTCGTGTCTATAATTCAGTTCTATGCTTTGTGTTATCTTAAGTAATTAGCAAATTACAAAAGTCTGCAACAAATGCAAAAGTGGAATACATTCATTTCAAGAAGTTAATAGTTAATAGACCTTGATAAGATAATAGTATCCAATTCCTGATCTGAAAATAAACCTCAACAATTTTTTCCACCAGCTTGAATTCTTTGTCTATTATCTGTTGTAAAGTTGATCATTTTCCAAAGATAATATTGATAAGTCACCGCCTAAAAATAATTGACATGAAGTAAGGACTTTAATATTTAACTCCATAAAAAAATGTAAAAAATGAAGAATAAAAAACCACAGATAGATGAACCATTATATAATTATTGAACAAAATGGCCATATACTCTTGCCATTAAAAGAATGGGAGTTCTATCAAGATAATTTAGCAACTTTTGCATTACAAGGCCAATAACCAATGCACTCACTCATGTTATGCAATACAAGGCCAATAACCACTAAAAGCATTAAAGAAAACTAGAAAGTTGCCTTGTAAGATCCAGTTGGTGCCACTGCAAGCATATTCCAATCAATTTCATCAATATATTTCTTTCGCTCCCTGCATACAGCCCTGGCACTGTTGTATTTTGGCTTTAATTCAGACAAAAGCCCTTTAGCCTATCAAACACACACAAGATAACTTTCATCATGCTCAGTATCCAGTAACAAAAGTTACCTGTTAGATAGCCTACTGAATATTCAAAATGCTTGTATCTGAAATATAGGGAGGTGCACATTCACATATAAACTAACAGAGCAGATAAAATCTAGAAAAAAGAACTTACCAATTGCCAGCTAACAGAATTTTCAAAATTTTCATAATCCTTCCAAAGTTGCTCAACGTGATGGGTGGGAGTAACAACAGCCTTTTGATATGCTTTCTGCACATTAATCTCTGTTGTGACTCCTCTTGTGAATTTAGAACCTACAAGAACATCTACACTTAGAATAATTATGTCTAAAAGTATAGCAATCATCCATTGCAGTTTGGGTATTAATAGAAAAAAGATAGAGAATTCAACAAACCGACAATAAATAAGACTTGTTTTAATATTAGGCTAACTATTGTAACCTTCAAAGATATAGAAAGGACTTTTAAAAGAATTTAGTAAATTGTTCTTACAATATTTATAAGACTTGTTTTAATATTAGACTAACTACTATTGTAACCTTCTGATTTTTTATTCAAAACTATTGTAAATGTGTTTATGCAGCTTAGTTTATAACATAGCATACATTATCCTTTTAGCCAAAGGAGATGGTATTTTAAGAAGAAAAGAATTTTATTGGATTTGTATGAAAATTTATTTTTGAATGTTTTAGATAGAAAAGGGAACAGCTTCAACAATTCATCTAATGGCACATTATAAAACCCTACCATGGAAATGAACAGGTACTTGAATTTCTTTATACGAACAAGCATACTTCAAATTTAGTATATACTGCACATTTTGCAATAAATGGAACTCACAGCTGTGGGAGTATATGGGCATCCCCTGTGCAACTGGTAAATGCTGAAGAAAAAAATAAGTACAATAATAAGAACGCTTGAATTGGATGAATATAAGAAATTAAAAATCAATTGCAACTCATCTAGAAACCCACTAGTGCACTGTTGGCAAGGATTTCTGCAGCTTCGACATTGTATTTATCAACTACACCTATTGTATATTCCTTTGAAAAAGAATAAATCAAAGTTCATCTTTAGAACAAAATCAAAACATTTATTAATAAAGACGACAAAAAATAGTTAAAGAGAACTCGCTACCTTCAATTCAGGCTGGACCGATGATGTCATTAGTTTAGTTTGATCACTATCGCAGCATTGAGCGTATCAATCAAGTGAGTGAAATTCAAAATTTTAATTTGATTCTGCTTACCTCCTACAAATTTACAAATTGTATTTACAGGCGTACTTGCAAGAATCGGGAGAAACAATAAAATTAAAACCTAGTTTGCTAGAATATAAGTCGAAAAAATCTACATTGGATGCATATTAGATAATCATATGGCAAAGAGAATGAATCACAAACCATCATTTCAGAGCAGCTAGCAACCAGTTTGATCTCAAGAAAATTTTATTGATATAAATAAAATGGGGAAATAAAATTTTTATCAATAACAAACTTTAAGAAATCAGATTGAATCAGATTACCAATAACATAAAGTCCACCAAAGATTGAATCAGGAAATAACATTCACGCAGATATGGTATTCTGCATAGGCCCAACCTAACGACTTTTTCTTCTTAGTATTGCTCTTCAACTCCGGCGAGGGCGGGGAAGACGATTTCGTTTCCATTCTCTCTCGATTATTTTTCCTTTTATCTCGTTGGAATCTAAGATTGCTTTATTGCTTGTGTGGTTGGAGAGTGTGTGTAGGGGATAAAGGTGCGGCATTGAAAGAAGAAGGAAAAGATGTGAAAAACAAAATTGGGTTTGGAATGTTAGGAAAAACAAAATTGGGTTTGGAATGTTAGGTTTAGAGAAGTTAAGTGAAACAACGTCGTTTTTTAGTGAACTTGTTAAAATAAAAAGTAAAGTAAGCCATAATGTCAAAAGCGGGAATTGAACCTATGCTCAATTTTGAAAATAGAAATTGAGTCTAGTGCCATAAAGCACTCAGCCACACTTGACTCTTCATTTAACTTTAAATAATATAACAATATATCTAACAAACAAAAACTGATTATTAAATCACGCCACTCATATATTCTATAAACTTGGTCCTAAAATCTACTATGAAAAATAACATCATTCTTTGACATTAATTTCCACATCATTATTTGTTATTTTTAAAATAATATTATTAATATTTATCACTAATTAATAACATTTTTTAATAGTTTCTATCACAAATTTGTGATAGAAAGTATTACAAATATGTGATAAAAAATTACAATTTTTTATTGTCATAACATTTATCACGAAAATAGATTAAAATTCATGATAAAGTTTATCATAAATTTTTAATAGCTGAATATTTTTAACACAAATTTTTTATCACTAAAACCCTTTTTTTTAAGTAATGAACCAATAAAAAAACCCCAAAACAACAAAATTGAAGAAACTCTTATAAATTTTAATAATCCAAATATATTTACACAATAATAATTAAATAAAATTATAACATGCATTTTTGAGCACTTACATAGATTCAACATTGAAGGAACAAAAATGGTGAATACGGTACTCAATACTCTAACCTCGGCAACCACATAAAACCTGCCACCGCCACCCCCACCAAATGGCGAAGGAGCATAAAATGACATTGAGTATGAAACTCTCGATTTTGGTTAGGGCTAAAGCTTCTTCAAGAGAGACAAAGGATTTTGATTAGGGTTAAGGTTCATTCGAATGTATATTCTCAACAATGGACTAGGGTTATGATTCTAAGCCTGATGATTAATAGAGTGAAGTGACTGAGATCGATGATTGATAGAGGAAAGCAACTGAGATTGACGATTTTGGTAGTGGGTTCTTCGATTTATAAGGTTGAGTTCTGCAACTTCGTTCTGCAAAGTAATGAGAGACGAGAATTTGGGTGGCTAATGAGACAAAATGCGTTTTGGCAATGTTTTACAAATAATTAACGCCCTAAACAACATTGTGTGGGGTGTTTTTAATTTTTGTTTTGGGAAGTTTATTTTTTTTTAGTTATAACACCCAAAATAGGTTATTTTGTTAATTTTTTAGATTTTAAATTTATTTTAATATTTATATTATTGAAATAAGAAAAACTTTTCTAATACTGGAGTATCACTGATTCATTGACACTTTATTTGTTGATACCATGGTATTAATAATTTATTAACACTTCATTTCACTGATACTATAGTATCAATGATTCACTGACACTTCGTTTAATTGATACTATTTAAAAAAAAGGTCAGTAGCATAGTATCAGTGAAGCCTATTTTTTTAGTAATAGAGAAACCGAAGTAAATTGTGAGAAAAGAATCAAACAGAGATAAGTGGTGGTAACCGCCTCTTTACTATATATATATATATTGAAGCTTACAAAAGGAAGAACAAAAGTGATACGGAGAGGAGAAAAAAAAGAGAGAAAAAGAAAGAAAAAAAAACTGAGACGAAGAGAAAGAAAGAAGAAAAGAAAATAAAAGAGAAATAATAATTAAAAAAATATAAGAAATGAGTTTGAAAAGTTAAATTTATACTCAGTAATTTAGCAGGTAATATCCTTTTGAATAAGAATATTATTATTTTAATTTTTGTGATATATATCGGTATTAATGATATATTTTTACACCATGTAATATAGAAGGAGTACCGATAGCTGGTAGACCTCAAGACTAAGACTCGGTTTAGGATTAACACATTTTTGTAAATGGATAAATATATATTTTATATGTTTTTAATATAACAGTGTATGATTTAATTATATGTTATTAGATTTATTCATAATTTATTTTAGATAGATAAATATTTATATTATTTAATATATTCATAAATATTTTTAAAATTTATTACAGTACAACTTATAATTACGTTCAATACAAAAATATATTTATGCTTCTATAATATTATATAATAGTAGTTTTTGAACCACCATATGCATACCATCTTTTTTAGTATAGTTTATTTTGCGAATGTGTTAGACCAATTTATTTGCTCTGCCTTAGCGATACAAAATTATGCCAAGTGAGACTATGATCCCCTGCTCTGCTTGTGTGTGAGTTACTCTGGTAGGTGAGACTATATTTTCCTCGAGTACAAGTTTGGTGTGATTTTAAGTATGTATATAGTACATATTCCCAGAGCTATATTACATATATTCAGTTTTAGAACATATTTCATGATAGTTTATGCTTCCAGATTTTCATATTCTTAATATTATGTTATGATTTTCAATTTTAGCATGATTTTATGACAGCTCATAGTTTTAGTACAAATTTATTGATTACTCATTATATAGTTTCATGATTATTTTATATTACATAATTATACATGTAAATTACATATAGTATTATTTATTGTTAAATTATTACAAAGAAGCTATTATTTACAAGATATATAAAGCATGTAATATTTTTAAATTACGTCTACTCACTAAACCATATGCTCACCATTTTTTTATCCTTTCCTTATTTTTCTTAGGTTGTCATAGAGATTCAAACGGTGTGATACAGTCTTCACATTTTAAGATTGGCTACGACATACATAACTACATGAGTTGTTATATTTTGTATATTTATGTACACGTTTACATTTTTGTTGAGGTATGTAACCTCATTGTATCAGATGAAATGAGAGAAGAGTATGTTATTCTCATGTCATCATAGGATCTGTCTTGACTTCTGAGGAGGGATTGAGTTGGGTCTTGTCAATTTGGTATTAGAGCATAGTTTTAAATTTTGTAGATTATTACATGATGCATATTAAAGATATTTTAAAGCATTTTATACATTCTCATTTAACATCCATATGGCTAACCTTGCACGAAACTTGTGGTTGAATAGGGATTTGTATTATTACCAGAGAAAATGAGGAAGATATTAGAGAAGAGGTAGTTGAGTTAGTTTCACTTGAACCTAAACCTTAACTCAACTTAACTATATTGCAGAGTAGATATACCCTCATCTAGTGCCACAATCTGAGATACAATTTACAAAACTTTAAAGCAATCCATAGATAAGCTTGCTTAGATTGTTACAGTTGTAGTGGAGAGACAAGCATAAGGGTAACCTAAAGAGAGAACATAATAGAGTGTGATCACAGTCTAGGGCTAGAGAAAACTTTTAGACTCTATATATCGGTTGATGTAGAGTCACAGTTAATTAAAGTCAAGCAAATATTTGATATTGTGAGAGGTATTGATGATAAGAGTGTTTCATTTGCAACATTTTTACTTGAGGCTGGAGCATATCATTTGTGGACATCAATTTCATATAGATATGGAGAAGTGATTAGTTTGATTAATCTTTGTAAAGAGTATAACACTAAATTCTTTCGTATAATTTACTAAGAAATCCAAGTTAATAAATTCTTTAAGCTAGAACAAGGATCGATAACAGTGGAGGAGTACAAGAATCAATTTATAAAGTTATTGAAATTTACCCCATATGTAGTAGAGAATGAGAGAGATAATTGTAAGAGATTTAAATAGGGCCTTAGAGGCAATATCAGGACAGTAGTTACAATTATGAGGCATAATTATTTCAATGAGTTAATAAGGGTTCTAATGAGGATTTAGAGAAGCCTATTAGAGACACGCAAATCTCAATAGTTCAAGATAATAAAAGGCCAAAGTTAGTCAGCTAGCGAATTTAGTACTAGTAGAGCACCTAGAGGAAAAATAACCCATGCAAGATATTCAGGTAATCAACAGTGTAGTTAGTGCCCTATATCAGTAAAAGGGCATAGACAGAGTTTTTTCTAGAGTTTTAAATCTCCATTTTTTTAGAAGCAATATAAGGATTTAGAGGCCTCAGGGTAGTAGTTACACTAGTATTATTATTGGCTGATAATGTATTTGTGAGATGTGTTAGTAGAGTGGTTAATGGTGAAATAATGATATATTTATTTATTTATTTTTCATATGCATGACTTTGACGTCATTTTTTTAGATAGACTAGTTAGTTAATTACCATACTATATTAAACTATTTTAAAAAAATAAGTAACATTCAGAAAACATAGAGAGCTTGATATTATCTTTTATAGAGAGTGACGAGTTTCTTTATCTTGTGTTATATATGCTGTGACTGTTAGGCAATTGCTCAGAAAATGATGTTCAACCTATTTAGCTAATGTCAATGTTTAAAGATATTTCTATGATTAGAGATTTTTCAGATGTATTTCTTGAAGACCTTTTAAATTTGTCACTAGATAAAGAGATTGATTTTGGTATTGATTTAGTTCTAGGTATAGCTCCTATCTCTAGGGTACCAAATAAAATGACCTTTTAAAATTAAAAGAATTGAAGACTCAATTACAAGAATTGATAGATAAATGACCTTTTAGTTTTGTTTGCTAAAAAGAAGGATGGAACCTTAAGGCTATGTATTGATTATTGAAAGCTGAATAAAGTCATTATTTGCAATAAGTACCTACTTTTTTGCACTGATAATTTATTTGATCAGCTATATAGTGCAAAATTTTTCTCAAAATTAATCTGCGATTAGGTATCATCAATTAAAGATCAAAGATATTAGTGTGTCCAAGACTGCTTTCAAAACGTAATATAGACATTATGAGTTCTTAATAATGAGATTTAATACTCTATCTACATTTATGGATCTTTTGAACAAAGTATTTTCTCCTTATCTGAATTGGTTTGTTATGGTATTTATTGATAGCATCCTTATATATTCATACAATATATATGAGCATGTAGAACATTTGAAGATAGTTTTGCAGACTTTAAGAAACAAATAATTATATGTTAAATTCAGCAATTGTTAATTTTGGTTTAACAGAGTCCCATATTTAAACCATGTGATCTTAGTTGATAGAATTTATGTAGATCTTCAAAAGATAGAACCTATAATTAATTAGGAGTGACCAATCAATAAGACTAAAGTTAAAATTTTCCTTAATCTAGCAAGTTATTACCAGAGTTTTGTTAATGATTTCTCCAAGATTGCTGCGCCACTAACAAATTTGACCAAAAATCATGTAAAGTTTGAGTAAACTAATGAATGTGAAAATAGTTTTCAAGAACTCAAAAAAAAAAAAAAAGTTTGACTACTCATTCTTACACTTCCATTTGACACTGAAAGATTTATAACTTACAGAGATGCCTTTAGACAAGTATTGGGTTATATGTTAATGCAACATAGAAATGTGATAGCTTATGCTTTTACGCAGCTTAAGAAATATGAGTTGAACTATTAGACACATGATTTAGAATTGAGAGTAGCATTGTTTGTATTTAAGATTTAAAGACATTATTTATATGATATTACATGTCAAATCTTCATTGATCACAAGAATTTGAAGTATTTGTCAACACAGAAAGACCTGAATTTGAGACAACAAATATGGTTAGAGTTAATTAAATATTACAAGTATACTTTTAACCATTTTTCGAGTAAGGCTAATGTAGTGTCAAATACACTCAACAGGAAGTTTTTTTTTAACTCTTTAGCTCATTTGAGAGTTAATTATCTTTCACTTCTAGTTGAATTTAGATCTATACGGGTTGAATTTTCAATTGATGAATCTAGAGTACTTCTAGCACATTTTTGAGTTAGGCCTATACTAATTGATCAGATTTAAGAGATGCAAGATTAGAACCTTGACATAATTAAACTTAAATAAGAAGTAAGGGACATAGTACAGACTGATTTATTGTTGAGAGATAATGAGACATTAGTTATAAGTAACAAGCTTTGTGTTTTGAATAATTTAAAGTTAAAGAAGCAGATTTTAGAAAAAGTTCACGACTTAGCTTATACTATGCTCATAATAGCACAAGATATATTGTATTCAGATAGAACATTATTAGTAGTAGGATATGAGAAAGATACTTTATAGAATGATTCCCATTTCCATTGATTTTATTCAATTCTTCAATTCAACGATTGACTAAAAGAAAATATTAATATAATAAATAATAAAATAAATTGCATGACAAAAAAGAGTGATTGCAGAGTTTGTATCCCTTACTTGACTTAGCAAGTTATAAAAAATATTAGAGGCCAGTAAAATTATCTCAGCCACTTTCAATTCCTAAGTAGAAGTGGGAATATATCACTATGGATTTCATTGTTGGTTTTATGTACTTTAAGTGGTCATGATAGTATTTTGGTGATTGTTGATCGAGTTATGAAGTTTACTCATTTTTTTCATGATAAGGTTTCATCTTCATTAGACAAATTGGTTCATTTGCATATGAATGAGACTATTTAATTGCATGGGGCTCTAGTGTCCATTATATTAGATAAAGATCATTGATTCACTTTTACATTCTAGCTTAGCTTACAGAAGGCCTTGGCCACTAAGTTAAATTTTAATATAACTTTTCATGCTTAGACAAATAAGTAGTCAGAAAGAATTATAAGGTATTAGATGACAAGCTCAGAGCCTGTGTATTGTAGCTTATGGGTAACTAGGATGATTATTTTTCATTGATGGAGTTTATATGCAATAACAGTTATCAATTTAGTATCCAGATGGCACTTTATGAGGCTTTACAAAGAAGAAAATGTAGAATTCTAGTTTACTGGGATGGGCTTGGAGAAAGGAAGCTGTTAGGATTTAGGCCATTAGTGAGAAAGTCAAAATTATCACAGATAGACTTCAAGCAATTCAAGATAGACAAAAACGTTTTGTAGAGAACATAGTAAACAACTTGAGTTTATAATAGATGACAGAGTCTTCTTACGAATCTATCTATAGATGGGTGTGCTTCATTTAAAAAAAAAAGAAGACATTAAGTCATCGATATATTAGGTCATATGAGATTATTGAGAGGGTTTATATGGTTGCTTATTGTTTAGCACTATGGCCTAAGTTGTCATGCATTCATGATGTGTTTCATGTTTTTATATTACGAATGTATATACTAACCTTTCTCATATTCTACATACTTAGCCAGTTCAATCAAAGCCAGACTTGACTATTACCACTAAGTATTACATAATAAGATTATTTTTCTGGTTAAAGTTTTTTAGTAGAATCATTTGGGAGAAAAAGCTATATTGAAGCATAATATTCAAATGTGAACTTAGTATTCATATTTATTCCACACAGGTATATGAATTTTAAGGACGAAATGTTTATAAGGGGGAGGAATTGTAATACACATGTCTGTAATTATATGCCTATAGTAGCTAAATTGAAACATGCGTGGCTTTGAATCTTAAATAGGGTAGCATAACTTCACTAAGTGGAGTGAAAAGTGTTTAAATTGCTAAGTGATGTTTGGAGATTTAAGAAACAAATAAATAATGAGTGTAATAATAATATTTAAAGAGATGAGTGGACATGATTTTTCTAATGGAAACATATGGTATATAGTGGCTCTATTTGTTTGGCTTTAGATGCAGTTGGCTTGCTTATGTATAATAGAATTGAATTGTTTCATTTTGGTTAATTGCAATTGAGAGAAATTGAAGTAAATTGATAAAAAAGAATAAAACAGAGATAAGTGATGGTAATCGCCTCTTTACTATGTATATATATATATATATATATTTCGCTTTGATTGAAGCTTACAAAAGGAAGAACAGAAGTGATATAGAGAGGAGAAAAAAAACGGAGAGGAAGGGAAAGAAAGGAGAAAAGAAAATAAAAAAGAAATAATAATAAAAAAGAAATACAAGAAATGAGTTTGGAAAGTTAGATTTGTACCCAGTGAATTAGTACGTAATATCTATATGAACTAAAATTTTATTGTTTCAATTTTTATGATATATACCAGTACTAATAATATATTTTTACACTCTATGATATAGTATGAGTACTTTTAATTGGTAGACCTTAGAATCCAGACCTAATTCAGAATTAAGGCACTCTTGTGAGTAAATAAATAAATACATATTTATATATTTTTAATATAATAGAGTATGATTTTATTTCACGTTATTAAATTTACTCATAATTTATTTTTGATAGATAAATATTTATGCTATTTAGTATATTCATAAATATTTTTAGAATTTATTATAATACAACTTATGATTATATTTTGTACAAAAATATATTCATGTTTCTATGATATTATATAGTAATAGTTTTTGGACCACTAGATGCGTACCCTTCTATTTAGTATTATTTTCTTTACCCATGCGTTAGACCAGTTTATTTGCTCTACTTGACTGATGCAGAATTCTGCTATGTGAGACCACGTTCCCTCGCTCTGTTTGTGCATGTGTTACTTTGCTAAGTGAGACTAAGTTTTGAAGTTTGGTGTGATTTTCTGTATGTATCTAAAACATGTTCCCAGAACTATGTTACATATATTCAACTTTAGAACATATTTCATGACAATTTACACTTTCAGATTTTCAGATTCCTTATATTATATTACGATTTTCAGTTTTAGCATGATTTTATGATAGCTCATATTTTCAATATGAGTTTATTGATTGTTTAATATAAAGTTTCATGATTATTTTATATTACAGATTTATATATGTACATTACATATAGTATTATTTATTATTAAATTATTATAAAAAAGCTATTATTTGCAGTATATGCAAATTATATAGTATTTTCAGATCATGTTCACTCACTGAATTACAAGCTCACCATTTTTTATATTTTTCTTAAGTTGTCATAGGAATTTGTGTGGTGTGATACAGTTTTCACATTTTGAGGTTGGCCCACGACACGCATAACTGCATAAGTTATTATGTTTTGTATATTTATGTACATATGTACATTTTTGTTAAGGCATGTAGTCTCATTGTATCAGATGCAATGAGTGAAGACTATTGTCATTGCAAGATCCGTCTTAACTTCTAATGAGGGCTTGGGTCGGATTCTGTCATATAATATATTAAAAGTGATAAGTTTTATTTTATTGATATTTTTAAGAAATAAGTCAATTTTACTTTTTCTAATTCAATCTAAAATTGACTAAATTTTGATTAAGTTAGAAAAATAAACATCTTAATGACTAAAGAATAATTGAGACTTTTCTTCCTCAAGGAGGGATTTCGGATGAGTTGGTTTAGACTTCTTCTTATGATGGTCTTCTTTCTTTAAAAGAGGTTATAATTCTCTTCAAATTGCTCACATTTCTAAGTCTTAGTATTCTTTTATTTAGAGTAATTTCAGTTTGCCCAAGTATATCACTTTATATAGTGGCTTCTCCAAAATAAATTGCCTTGTGATGTTGTTTTGCGAAGCCATAGGTATGTTTGGTGTTAGCTTGTCAAGAGACAAATGACAATCTTTTTTTCAGCTACTCATTTGTTCGTTAATGTTGGCAACCGTTAGCTTCTAATTATCCGCATTCATCTTCATTCATCATAATCTATTATGGAAGCTTGGTGGGCTGTCATTGATAATTCTTTAGTCCTCAAAATTTTAATTTATGACTTATGGCATCTTATTTAGGATGTTAATCCTTCTTACAAGATTCAAGTGGCTTGCATTATGCATATTGGTTATTTCTCTAAATTATGGTCTAAATACATTTCTTTTAAGGGTGATAGAAATATTTTTAGTGCCCTTAGCCTTTCTTAACCTTTAGGTCGTGCTTCTAAGGTCTATATTCTTAATTGGGTCCTCCTCTTACCATTTAGATTAACTAATTCAAATGGTCTTTCAAAGGGAAATCTCGATAATTCTGCTTATGGTGGATTATTTAGGGATTATTAGCGAAGTATTTTGGTGGTTTTAGGCGTCCTCCTAGGCATCAAACTTCTTACAATGCTAAAATTAATGGCTACAATTTTAGTTAAGCATGTTTTTGCTAAAGGATGACATAATCTTATTTTGAAGTGTGATTCCATATTGGTTATTAATCTTCTGTCCAAGCTAAATTTAGATCCACCTTGGTATATTTAGTTTAGATGGTTCAATTGTTAGCACTTTATTTCTTAGATGAACTTCAGATATATTCATATATTTAGAGAAACTAATTTCATTTTTGATCTAGTTTACCATGGCTTTTTTTAGTGGACTGATGCTCCTTCAGAGATTCATCGTTTTCTTTTCAAAGATTTCAATGTATTGAATTAGTTATTCAAAATTAAGGATGAGTTTTGATTTTGAGTTGGAGACCGATGAAGAGTTAGTAAGAAGTCTAGTACTTAAAGGTCATGCTAGGAAGGTGCAAAATAAAAAGCCAAAAACAAAGAACTGTTCATGCACTGGGTACTGTTCATACAGATACTGTTCAAGTGGCAATTTATAGGTATTTCTTGTTTTAGCTCAAATGTCTTCTTTAAGTGGGATTTAGACTTCTACAAGTAAAAAATCTTATTCTAATTAGGTTTAAGATTACTAGGGTTAGTATTAATGCTATATAACTACTTGTACTTAATATTAATGATCACAATACAACTACACACAAGAGAAAAATTCTAGATTACAAAAGAGATAATTTAATGATAAATTGTAAAGAGTTATTTATCAGCTTTGATATTCTTATAAAAGGCATACTGTGTAAATGCCTTGTGATTCAATAATAAATAAGTGAGATCTTAATCCGCTGTGAATGTAGATAATTACCGAACCACGTAAATGTCTTATGTTTTCTTCTATTTTTCTCTCTCTAGATTGCTTTCAAATTACTTGTTGTTGTGCTATATTGTCTTCTTGATATGATTTCGCTTCAACAAACTAGTATCAAAACTTAATTTTAAGCAGTCATAGTCACACCCAAGTATGTAGTAGAGAAATTTAATAGAACGAATAATTTTTATTTGTGGAAGATCAAGGTAATAACATTACTGGTGAGCCAACAATTAGGCTTAGTCTCAGAAGAGACTGCAATTCTATCTAGTAAAGAAGAAAAGACAGAGTTATTAAAGGCTGAAGTAGAGAGGAAATACATTTAGGAAAGAGCTTATACTATAATTTTTCTATTTTTGAGAGATGATGTTTTGAGGGAAGTTGTAGGAGAAAGACACCTATTGGTTTTTGGAAGAAGTTAGATTCTTTTTATATAAGAAATTCAGTGGCCAACTAATTATATACAAAGAAAAAGTTTTATCAGCTGTCCATATCTAAGGGGACACCAATAAAAAGACCATATAGATGCCTTCAACAAGATCATTATTGATCTTGAGGCTATCAATATAAAGATAGAAGATGAAGATAAGGCGATCATCCTACTGAGTTCTTTTCTTCCCAGTTATGAACATTTTGTTGATACACTGCTCTACGACAAAGAGAGTTTAACCATAAGTAATGCGAAATCATTGTTAAACTCAAAGCAATTAGAAAAGCAAATAGAGGCTAATACAGAAGGTTTATCTATAAAAGGATGGGCCTCACATAAAAGATAAAAAGAAGAAGGGTTCGAGATCAAAGTTCAGGGACGCTGATAGGAAGTGCTATTGTTGCAAGAAGGATGAGCACTTTATAAAGGACTATCTAAAAAAGAAAGCAAAGGCCAAGAATAAAGAGGTGGATGCTACCTTAACTTATGATGATAGCTATGATAGTGCAGGGACTATAGTTACTTCTGATTGTAAGATTTCTGACCAATGGGTTTTAGATTTTATTAATACATTTCACATGTGTCCCAATAAGTCATGATTTATTAATTTTCATCCCATTAATGGTAGAAATGTGTTAATGGGTTATGACATAGCATGTCAAGTGATGAAAATTAGTAGCATTAAACTTAAGTTACATGATGAGAGAGTGAGAGAGTTAGTAGAAGTTAGGTATATTCTTAACCTTAAAAGGAACTTAATCTTACTAAGGACATTAGAACAGAATGAATATGCCACTAAGATTGAAGGAGGGGTTATGAGAGTGCTGAGGGGTTATGAGAGTATTGAGAGGTTTAACAGTTGTGATGAGAGGTGAAAAGTGCAGAGTATATGTGCTGAAGGGAGAGATAGTGAGTGGTTCTATATCGTTCTCTATTGTTGATGAGAATATGCAAACCAAGTTGTGGCATCTAAGGTTAACACACATAAGTGAGAGGAACCTAAAGATGTTATTTAGTTAAAAAATATTTGGTGAGGATAAGTTCCAGCCACTGGAGTTTTATGAGCATTATGTTTTAGGTAAAACACATAGAGTGAGGTTTAATACAGAATAGTACACAATCAAATGAACTCTTAACTACATACACTTAGATCGTTGGGGACCAACACAGACAGTCACTTATAGTGAGGCTAGATATTTCATCACTTTCATTGATGACTATTCAAGAAAACTGTGGGTATATATGTTGAAGAACAAAGAGTAGGTGTTCGATATATTTAAAACATGATAGGTCCTTATTGAGAATAAGACTAGTAAGAAGATTAAGAGGCTAAGAATTAATAATGGTCTCGAATACTGCAATAGAGAGTTTGATGGATTGTTTTGCCAAGTATGAGATTATAAGGCACAGAACTGTGAGATTAATACTGTAGTAGAATGGTCTAGCAGAGAAGATGAATAGAACCTTACTTAAAAGGGTTAGATGCATGTTAACCAATAAGGCATTTTGGGGTAAGGGTATAATGAAAGCAACTTATTTAATCTATATAAGTTCCTTATATACGATAGACTTTAAGACTCTAAAAGAAAAGTGGTCGAGCAGCTCTTCGAATTATGATCACCTCAGAATATTTTGTTGCCTAGCTTTTGTGCATGTGAAGCAAGGTAAATTATAGTCTAGAGTTATGAAAGGGGTATTCATAGGGTATCTCAAAGGTGTAAAAGGATACAAGGTGTGGTGTAAAGAGTTGAAGTCACCAAGAAGCGTCATAAGTTGATAAGTGACATTCGATAAGACAACAATACAGAAAGATCCCTAAGAAGATAAGAAAGAAGAATCTGTGCCCAAGAAAATTTTAGCACCGGAAACAGTTGAAGTTGAAGTAGACCCTAAAGTAGATCTGATATGCTCCCCAAATCAACACTTCAATAAGGTAACCTTTGAAGTTAAGTAAAAGACACTGGTGAGTTCTTTTAAGTCCACCCAAAGTAAGACTAGAATTCTTGAGATGAAACTTAAAGAGAATCATAAACTCTCCAATTAGGTATGCTTAAGCAGATTTAATTGCTCATGCTTTAATTTTACACAAACTTTTAAATACGATGAGCCCGAGTCATATAGTAAGGATATGAAAAGTAAGAACAATGATAAATGGCAACAAGTCAGGGAAGAAGAGATTAGTTCTCTGATAAGGATTAATTTGGTCTAATATTTATATCTTTAAAATGTAATAATTGTTCCTGTAAATTAAGATTATTTGACTTTTTTAATGTATTTTATTATTATTTTTTAGGTTTGGAGTTAATAGAACAAATGAGGATGAAAATTCAAAGAAAATAAGCTGAAAGGATAAAAAATACTATAGTATCGCACTATAGTGTCTAGCTACAATACTTTTTTCTATAGTACCTAATGCACAATGCCTAGAAATGAGCACCGAGATGATTAAGACAGTGAGTATAGTGCCGCAGCGCCAAAAACCTAGCACCACAGAATAAATAATTTGTATGAACAACCTCATAATCTGATTTGTATTTGATGCTTTATCCTAATTCAAAGACATAAAACCTATAAATAGAAGATCAAAAAGGCTATTTTAAGAATTAAGAGAAGAATAAAAAAGAAGAAGAATCAAGAGGAGAGAGAATGAGAGAGAGAAATAGCAATTTTTGGATAATCAAGAAGATAAAAAGATTGAAGACTATAAAAAAATTAGTTTTATCTCTTCAACTCTTTATCTTTATAATTTTCTATGATTTTCATGATGTTATTCTTGATAAGCTTTGGAACTCTTTTATTTCACCATGACTAAAGTTTTTCTTTCTAGGATTAGACTTTTAAACTTAGTATATAGTTGAATTTTATTGACTCTTAGTTTATGAACTTAATATATACAATTGATTTATTCTATCTTGAATTTATTGCTTTCATTATATTTGGCTAATATTTTGAAAGATCAAGGAACCATAATGAACTTGACAAAGGGATTTATATGTTTAGCATAGGATAGTTTGATGCATGATCATAGGGTAATAACTATGAGTTTCATGTAGGATATAAATATACCTAGCTGGCATATATAGTATGATTTAGATCTGTTCTTAATGAATTACATTCTATTTGGATAACCATTGACATATAGGCAATTGTTATAATATGTAATATAGCCACTCAACCATCAATAGAGGCTTGTAATGAGATTAGAGTCTAAGCCAACAATTTGTATTAAGGGATTAACTAAAGAGTTAATAAATCCAATAAAATATTATGGGATAAGTCAAAACCCTAGATTGTTATCAATTGGTAAATTCAACTCTTTGGTTATTTGTTAATTAGGTTTAGTTTAATTGATAGAATTAGGTTAATTCATTAAGTTTAAGAAGATTTCTCTGATAAAAGTTAAGTAGATATAATTTTAGTACTTGATTGATAGAATTAGATCGTATAGTCACCGTGGGAACGATATCTGGACTTCAAATCCTATATTACTTGATATGATAATATGCACTGCACTTAGCCATTGTAGCATACATCATTCTCTTATGAAAAATAATACTTGGGTTTTGGTGGATAGACCTCAAAAGAAAATAGTAGAGTGCAAGTGGTGTATAAGTTAAGGAGGGGATATTGGAAGTAGAGCCTTCGAGGTTGAAGGCTAGGCTTGTAGTACAAGGTTTTGCTCAAAGAAAGACGATTGACTTTTATGAGATATTCTCACCAGTCATTAAGCACACATTTATTAAGATTCTATTAGCCATGCGTGCAAACCTTATTTTACATCTAGAGTAGATGGATGTAAAGACAACTTTCCTACATGAAGAGCTAGAATAAAATATATACACATCACAACCACAAGGGTTTATAGTGTTGGTGCTATATGCCTGTGTAGTATTACAGGTGATTGTGTGCATTATTAAACAATTGTGATAATTAATATGTCATACATGTAACGCAGTTGAATTAAAATACACATTATATTATCTCATTACACTATCAGCAGCTCACTTTTAAAGAGTGTTTTTGAAAAATCTAGTTGGGGACGTGGTGAGCTTCCTCAAGCTAGACAAGTAACTTAACTTTTTGAAACTATTGAAGCAACTCTTGTTTGAATTCTATTTCTCAAATATAAATTACTTTGTTTATATTATTTTTAGTTTCTTAGTTAACACATAACCTTTTAAAAGTATTTTAAATTCACTACAAAAATTGAACTTTAATTAGTGGCCTATATATAGCATTTGTTGTAGCCACCAATAGCTAATTAAAAAATAATTGTTTGATGCATGGTGAAGCATGACACGACCATTTATCATACCAACGGAAACTTTAGATATTGCTTGTTCACAATACTATTTTCCTAGCTAAATCGTGAAACAATTAGTAGTTTGAATTGTTAAACAACACGCCACCTTCTATTTGCACTTACACGTTATTCTAACAATTGCAATATGAATTGATTCATTTGTTTAGGATTTCCTTTCGCCAATAATATTTTAACAAGTAGCTATTGCTTTTACATATAGCCAATAGTAACTTTTACAATACTCTTTTGTTAGCTAAACCGTGAAACAATTAGTAGCTTGAATTGTTAAACAATACGCCACCTTTTATTTGCACTTACACGTTATGCCAACAATTGCAATATGAATTGATTCATTTATTTAGGCTTTCCTTTGGCTAATAAGATTTTAACAAGTAACTACTGCTTTTACCTATAGCCAATCATAATTCAACAAGTTTTCATTGCTTTTGTTCTCACCTAATAGGAAATCAACATATGTGCAATTAATTGAATCAAATAAATCATATTCATTTAATTATTACAAATAGTTGAATGTAATATGCTATGAAATAAAAAAAATTTCATAGCTTTATTTACCAATGCTCAATTTAGTATCCATATAAATTATTAGCACAATTTAATGCATATACTAGATAGATAAAAATGTTAGGTCTAACTTGACACAATTTTAAGTTTAACACTTAAACCTAAGTTACTCCTCGAAGACCTTGAAATAAATAAATGGCCAAATGAATTAATTTAAATAAAATAGCAATTATTTTATTTAAATGATAACTATATCCACAGATGAAAAATTTAGTACCTATACAAATTATTGGCACAATTTGAGACATACACTAGGTAGATAAAAGTATCAAGTCTCACTTGGCACAATCATAAGTTTAACACTTAAACTTTAATTACTATCTGAGAGATCATAAAATAAATAAATGGCCGAATGAATTAATTTAAATAAAACAACAATTGTTTCATTTAAATGATAACTATATCCACCAATGCCAAATTTAGTACACATATAAATTATTAAAACAATTTGAGGCATACATTAGGTAAATAAAAGTGTCAAGTGTCACTTGGCACAATTTTAAGTTTAACATTTAAATCTTAACTATTCCTTGAGAGATAAATTCATATTTGTTTTTTAAAAATTTAGATCAAACAATTCGATCCAGTGCACTACCCATGTGCTCAACGAGTACACTTTATATAGTGAAACTCCTTAAGTTCATGCTCATTTTGTTTAATGGAACATTCCCATAGTTCACAACGGATACCCCCCCACATATTATGGATAATACAAAATGGCAAGCCGAACCATACAAGTTGAGGTTAATCCATATCCGTATAATTCCTCTGTCATTAATATTTTGGAAGAATAGAGACATAGATCAACACCGTCAAGTCCCTTTTCCATAAACTTATCTCCTCGATTCATGTTGTGATAAACAACATCCACAAACTCTTTAACGATATTTTTTATACCATGACCACAAGACTTCCCGGAATACAACCTTAGAGCTTTTGGATATTTGACACACCTATATGAGTTAACAGATCTCATATTTATACACACTGGACACTATATGCATCGGACCATACCCAGCGACACCCAGCTATCAGACCATAAAAGGTCTCATAAGCCCACTATGATGCTCAGGTTAAAGGATCACGAATACTACTAAATATGGGAGTACCTTTCATTGACGATTTTATGAGATATCTATTGTAGGTCTTCATTAGGTTTTGTTCCGTATTTAGTCTCACTAAATACCTGTGTATCTATACAAGATTCTACTAAACTCATGGACTGCTAAGATTAACCATTTGGACCATCCAGATATAGACATACACTGATCTATATTAATCAGTTCCACTCGACAGACCTTGCTTAGGTAAAAATAGATCAGGAGTATATAACTCAAAAACACACTTACACAATGACATTTTCTAGCAATGCTTGCAACTCTTTGGAGCTATGTCATTGTTAGTATATTCTCATATCTTTGTCCCAATTTAGACAAAGTTGTAACTCTTTAGACGTGATCTGAACTCCTTCAAATCAATTTAATGTCCAAAATGTTACAAGCATCTTACCTTATAAGAAATAATTAGCGATTTAATGAGATATTTATTTATTACATAAGTATGAAAAGACTATATTCATACAAAACTAAGATGGCACGTGAGCAAAAAATCCCAATAACTCCCACTTGCTCTAGTGTTATTCGTAGTGGTATTTAATATTTAACAACTCCACGTGTTTCTTAAACACCCTTGGAGTTAAGCCCTTAGTGAGTGAGTCCGCTAAATTATTTACATAATCAACTCTGTAAAATACAACATCTCATTGAGCCAAGATCTCTCTAATAATATGGTATTTTCTCTCCATATGTTTAGATATTTGGTGTGCTCTTGGCTTTTTCACCTGTGCATTGGCTTCTTTATTGTCGCAATATAATGGGATAGGATCCACAGAACTTGAGATTATACTGAGTTCAGTGACAAACTTCTTGATCTACATCACTTCTTTTGCTGCTTTTGAAGTTACAATGTATTCTGCCTCTATGGTAGAATCAATTATGGATCCCTGTTTGACACTCTTCCAACTTATGGTGGCTCCATTGAAAATAAATACATATCTAGATGTAGACTTTTTATCATCCGAATCAGATTGGAAGTCTGAGTCAGTGTATCCTCTTACCTGTAAGTCATTTTTTTTTCATATATGAGAAACTTATCCTTTGTACCTTTAAGGTATTTAAGGACATGTTTGGCTGCCATCTACTGGTTGTCACCTCAATCAGACTGGTATCGGCTCGTAACACTTATCGCCATATTAATGTCAGGTCTCGTACATATTATGCCATACATCAAGCTTTCAACATCTGATGTATAAGGTATATTAGACATTTTAACTCTTTTATCTCCATTTTAAGATCACATCTTTCGCGAAAGATAAAAGCTATGTCTAAAAGATACATTAACTATCTTACAGTTACTAAAACTGTACATTTCTAAGACACTATTAATGTATGAAGATTGAGAGAGTCCTATCAGCCTCCTAGCTCTGTCTTTATAGAGCTATATACCCAGCATATAGGAGGCATTTCTCAAATTTTTCATGGAAAAATTCTTACTTAGATAACTCTTTACTGATTGTAACATAACAATATCATTCCCAATGATTAGTATGTCATCTACATAGAGAATTAACAAGATAACCATGCTCATATTGATCTTTTTACACACACACACACACACCTAATCTTCATTTTTGATGAAACTAGACCCTCTGATTAGCTCATTAAAATAAAGATTCCAGATATAAGAAGCCTGCTTAAGTCCATAAATAGCATTCGTCAGTTTGCATACAAGATCAGAAGAAAGGTTGAATGCAAAACCTTTAGGTTGTTCTATGGATATCTCTTCTACAAGATATCTATTTAGAAAAGCTGTTTTTATATTCATCTGCCAAATTTTAAAGTTATAGTATGTCGTAATTGCCAATAATATCATGATTGACTTAAGCATCGCAACTTGTGTAAAGATTTTCTCAAAATTAATCCCAGATCATTAAGTATAATCCTTTGCTACCAGATGGGCCTTAAAGGTATCTATCTTCCCATTGAGCCTATGCTTTCGCTTGTAAACCCATTTACAACTGATAAAAATAATTCCTTCAGGAAGCTCAACCAAGTCTCAGGCTTGGTTTTGATGCATAGAATTAATTTTAAATTTCATGGCATCTTTCCATTTTCCTAAATCAATATCTAATATTACTTCTCTGTAGGTTAAATGATCATTTTTTTCAACTAAGAAAACCTTAGAGTCACCTTCAAGTATCAAACCATACCTTTCAGATTATCTCAAAATCCTTTATGACTTACGTAGAAGGTCTATTAAAGGTAATTTACTCGATTGAGCTTGTAGTTCTATCTCTGGTTCATTCTGATTGACTTCATCAAGATCAATCTTCTTACAATCTCCATGATATATGAGAAAATGTTTCTTTAAAAAAGTGGCATTTTGAGCAACGAACACATTTCATTCCTCAGGATCATAAATCTGGTATCCCATTGAATTCGTGGGATAACCAATGAACCGATACGTGTACACCCTAGGTAGAATTTTATCCTATTGTGTAACTCTTACATAAGTAGGACAGCTCTAAATCTTAAAATATTTAAGACTCAGATTCCTTCCAGTCTATATCTTATAGGGAGTAAAGTGAATGGCTTTAGACAGAACTCTGTTCAATATATGAGCAACAGTTTATAGAGCATAGCCCCAAAGATATTCAAGGAGATTGGTGAAACTCATCATGGATCAGATCATATCTAATAAAGTCTGATTCCTCATCTCTGAAACACTATTGTGTTGCAGGGTAGCTAGAGGACTATACTGAATGAGAATCCTATTCTCCTTTAAATAATTCAAAAATTCACTGCCTCGATTTGATCGAAGATATTTGACATAAATACTAATTTTTTCTTTACTTTAAGTCTAAATTTCTTAAATTTTTCAAAGGTTTCAGAATTGTGTCTCATAAGAAACACATAACCAAATCATGATAAATCATCGATAAAGGTTACGAAGTATTGAAATCCACCCATTGCAGCGTGATTAATTAGACCACATACATCACTATGTATAAGTTTTAATAAACTAGTGGCACAGTGTCCAACACCAGTAAAGGAAATTTTGGTTATATTACCTTGAATACTTGATTCACAAAATGGATAAGGTTCTATAGTTAAATCAGGTATTCGATCATCTTTAACTAGACGAGATAGGCGTCTAACACCTATATGACCAATGAACCGATACTTGTACCCCATAGGTAAAATTTTGGTATCCCATTGAATTCGTGGGATAACCAATGAACCGATACTTATAACCCCTAGGTAGAATTTTATCCTATTGTGTAACTCTTACATAAATAGGACAACTCTAAATCTTAAAGTATTTAAAACTCAGATTCCTTCTAGTTCATATCTCATAGGGAGTAAAGTGAACGGCTTTAGACAGAACTCTGTTCAATATATAAGTAGCAGTTTGTAGTGCATAGCCTCAAAGATATTTAGGGAGATTAGTGAAGCTCATCATGGATTGGATCATATCTAATAAAGTCTGATTCCTCATCTCTGAAACACCATTGTGTTGTAGGGTAGCTAGAGGACTATACTGAGCGAGAATCCCATTCTCCTTTAAATAATTCAGAAATTCACTGCTATTATATTCACCGCCTTGATTTGATCGAAGATATTTGACATAAATACTGATTTTTTCTTTACTTTAAGTTTAAAGTTCTTAAATTTTTCAAAGGTTTCAGAATTATGTTTCATAAGAAACACATAACCAAATCGTGACAAATCATCGATAAAGGTTACGAAGTATTGAAATACACTTATTACAGCGTTATTAATTAAACCACATACATCACTATGTATAAGTTTTAATAAACTAGTGGCACGGTGTCCAACACCAGTAAAGGAAAATTTGGTTATATTCCCTTGAATACTTGATTCACAAGCTGGATAAGGTTCTATAGTTAAATTAGGTATTCGATCATCTTTAACTAGATGGGATAGGCGTCTAAGACATATATGACCAATGAACCGATACTTGTACCCCTTAGGTAGAATTTTGGTATCCCATTGAATTCGTGGGATAACCAATGAACTGATACTTGTACCCCATAGGTAGAATTTTATCCTATTGTGTAACTCTTACATAAGTAGGACAACTCTAAATCTTAAAATATTTAAGACTCAGATTCCTTCCAGTCTATATCTCATAGGGAGTAAAATGAACGATTTTAGACAGAACTCTGTTCAATATATGAGTAGTAATTTATAGAGCATAGCCCTAAAGATATTTAGGGAGATTGGTGAAGCTTATCATGGATCGGATCATATCTAATAAAGTTTGATTCCTCATCTCTGAAACACTATTGTGTTGCAGGGTAGCTAGAGGACTATATTGAACGAGAATCCCATTCTCCTTTAAATAATTCAGAAATTCACTGCCATTGTATTCACCACATCGATTTGATCGAAGATATTTGACATAAATACCAATTTTTTCTTTACTTTAAGTCTAAATTTCTTAAATTTTTCAAAGGTTTCAGAATTGTGTCTCATAAGAAACACATAACCAAATTTTGACAAATCATCGATAAAAGGTTACGAAGTATTGAAATTCACTCATTGCAGCATGATTAATTAGACCACATACATCACTATGTATAAGTTTTAATAAACTAGTGGCACGGTATCTAACACCAGTAAAGGAAAATTTGGTTATATTCCCTTGAATACTTGATTCACAAACTGGATAAGGTTCTATAGTTAAATCAGGTATTCGACCATCTTTAACTAGACGGGATAGGCGTCTAACATCTATATGACCAAATCTCATATGACAGAATTTTGTTTTATTTAAAGTTTATGAATTACTGGCCGTGTTTACCTATGCATCTATGACATTTTGTGTTGTATTCAATACATAATAACCATTAATTAACTGACACTCAGCTATTAAAACATTATACTTATCATATAAATATAAGGAACGATTATTTATATATATATATGATAACCCTAACTGTCAAGTACAGGAATGGATGCTATTTGTCTTAAAATACAAGGTACAAAAAGACAGTTATACAATACTATAGTTCTGTTATATGAAAGATGTAAATCAAAATGTCCCACAGCCTTGACCTAAAAGAAATCTCTATTTTTAACACGAAGCTGAATCTCTCTCGGTTGTAACAGTCTAACTTCTCTCAGACCTTACAATATATTGCAGATGTAAGAAGGACAAGCTATACTCAATACCTAGTCAGAATTAACATCATATTCTAAAGAAATATCAATAATGTGAAAACATATACCCGAGGGAGTCTTCTTTACCGAGGTAAAGTATCTCTGACAATTTTTCTTCTAGTGTCATTCCTCGCTACAATAGAAATATTTTCCTTTATCTTTCTTTTGTGGTTTAGATATCTGCCTTACCTTTTTTTTCTTTCCTTTAGAATTCCCTAAAGCCCTAGGAACAGAAGGTGAAGCACCCTAAATAAAAAAGGACAATTCAGCTTGTTTATGTCTCATTCAGCTATCTTCAAATATGATCAAGTTTAGTATAAAATGGGGTAATTTCTTGTACATTAAAACTTATTATAAACTATCTAAAAGACCTAGAAATGATTAAAGAATCAAAATATTATTCAAATATTTATTCAGCGTAATATCCATCATCTCCAACCTCTTGATTGTAGAAATTATATTAAGGACGTGTGGACTCACTGGACTGACTTTAGAAAGTCTACACTGAAAAAGCAATTTGGCAACTCTATATATCTTATCCTATGGATGGTCTCCAAATAGCTCATTCAGATAGAGAATAATGTAAAATGCATCACCCATATAGGCATGCTCTCTTTGTAAACATGTAGACATAGAAGTAAGGACGTAAGATTTAACCTTTAAATCATCATCCAACCACTTTTGATAAGTTACCCTCTCATATAGGGTGGCTTTATCAAAAATTTCTGTGGGCAAGCATTGATCTATCATATATCCAAGTTTTTTAGAATCGAGAATAATTCTCAGATTCATCAACTAGTCTTTATAGTTTTTTGTGTCTTTAAGTTGGTTCATATCCAATATGCGTGCCAATGGATTAGATGAGACCATTTTATCTTCACAAGAGAAAATAACAGATATTAGTAAAAAATAAATATTTCAATCACCAATTTTTTTATTTAAATTAAGGAGAAAATCAAAATATAAATTTTTAAATCTCACCCATTCCACTCCTTTACATAATCCCTTAAATCTCTTAAAAAGAGAGAACAATAATTTAAACTCTTTAAATAGTACAGTAGGAAGTAGACCCTATTGCCATTTTACTTTGACCTCATGCTTTAGTAATATTGGCCATTATAAAATCCAAATCGTAGATAACTCTTGTCAATTGCATCTCATGTAACTCTTAACACTGATCCTAAATACAGCTTATCATCACGTTTTAGCAATATTGGATAAGTGTATTTCAGATTACCTTGTCAATAAAAATATATATTATTGATACTATCCTCACGATTTAGCAATATTGAGTAATATATGTGCATATATTTGCCTCATCACATGTTTAGTCAGTGTAGTCAAAATTATACTGATAAAATCTCTCATACTTTAGCAATATTGAAAAAGACCGATATGACCTGACTAATACTGTATTGATAAGATAGATCAACATGTAACATTATCTCGTAATGGTACACTATTTAATCTTATTAAGAGAGATTACTTAACTCTATCCCTATCTTATGAGACTATGATTCTCGATCACACATTTATTTTATACAAACACAACTAACCCCTACTAGTAGGGCTCCTATTGTGGTTACCAGCACAAATAAATGATCACAGTATTTATCACATTTTTAACAATTTTAAAATGCAAAAAATAAATTATTTATTTTAAATTGTTTGAAAATAAACATTTGGAGTATTTGGTGACGTAATTATACCTTTCTTTCTCAAAACTACAATACTAAAGGCCCAGCCTCAGGTGTCGTAGAACCAACCTAAACACGTTGCGATAATAGGGTCTCTACCCTAGAGCCATAGTGCTGTGGCATCCCTTTTAGCTATGCTCCAATTATGAATTTTTTTTAACACTTCAAACACATAATCAATAGCACCTGAAATCCAAGTACACCATGATATACTCTAATATAAGCACATACGGCATATAACATAGTACTTTGATACCAATTTTGTTGGTACTATATGCGTGTGCCATGTTATGAGTGATTGTGTGCATTATTAAGCAATTTAATAATTAATATATGATATATGTAACACAATGAAATTAAAACACATATTATATTATCTTATTACACTAATGAGATCAGAGACTCACTCTTGAAGCGTACTTTTGAACAAATTTAATTTAGAACATAATGAGCTTCCTTAATCTAGACAAGTAGCTTAACTTTTCAAAACTGTTGAAGTAACTCTTGCTTTTAATTATATTTCTCTGGTATAAATTACTTTGCTTATATTGCTTTTGGTTTCTCAGTTAACACTTAACCTTTTAAAAGTATTTCAAATTCACTACAATAATTGAACTTTAATTATCAGCCTATATATAGTGTTTGTTGCGGCCACCAATAACCAATTAAAAAATAATTGTTTGATGTGAATAGAAGCATGACACGTCTATTTATCATACCTGTAGTAGCTTTAGATATTGCTTAGTTACAATACTCTTTTGCTAGCTAAACCTTGAAATAATTAGTGGCTTGCATTGTTAAACAACACACCACCTCTTATTTGTATTTACACGTTATGCCAACAATTGAAATAGGAATTGATTCAATTTTTTATGCTTTATTTTAGCCTCTTATTTGTATTTTAACAATGGCCAATAAGACCATGAAATATTTCTCACATATGTGGAACCTAAGTATGGTGGATCATTCACAAGCCTACTGTGGTGGTCAAGTCAAAAGTCACGAATACTACTCAACTCGAGAAGACCCTCTATTGGTGGTTTTATGGGATATCTATTATAAGGCTTCATTGAGTTTTGTTCAGTATCCAGTCCACACTAAATACCTGTATATTTATACGAGCTTTTACTAAGCTCATGGTCTACTAAGATTAACCATCTAGACCATCCAGATATAGATATACACTAATCTATATTAATCGGTTCCACTCAACAGACCTTGGATTGGTGAAAATTGATCATGAACATATAACTCGAGAATATACTTGCACAGTGATATTTTTCTAGCAACGCTTTGCATCTATGTTATTGTTAGTTTATTCCCAGGTCTTTGTCTCATTTTGAACAAAGCTCTAACTCTTTAGATCTGATCTGAACTCCTTCAAATCAATTTAATGTCTGAAATGTTATAACAAACTTACCTTATAAGAAATAATTAGCAATTAATGAAATATTTATTTATTACATAAGTATAAAAATACCATATTCATACAAAATTAGAATGACACATAAGCACAAATTTCAACATGTAGAACCCAGCATCGAAGAGCATGCTTGCTTTTTGAAGATGTCATTATATAGGCTGAAGTAATCTCTTAGGAAGTGGTATAAGAGATTTGATGATTTTATAATAACTTGTGGGTTTCATAGAAGCAAGTATGATGATCGTGTAAACTTTAATAGCTTAAAGAATGGTATCAGAGCCATGACCTAAAGTTAGCCATACAGAGGAAATCCTCGATGCTAGTGGTGAGCCTAGTAAACCCCGGGTTGCTTGTGATAGGATCCATAGTTTAGCTCTATGAAGAGGCATTGGTGTGCTCCCAGGGCTTCTGATAGAGGCGTAAAAGCACTAAAATAATTAATACCCTAACTTTTGTATTTTACTCCAAATTATGAATATTTGGCTATTTATTAGTGTTTTTTTTTAATCAAAAATAGATGCATGACAAAAAATATGACGTATAGAAATAAACAGGAGACGAATTGAACCCAATATAAAGATGTTGTGTTAAAAATACGAGAGTGCGTGATTAGGCCTAAGGCTGCGGTGCCTAGAACCTTGGGTTGTGGCTGTAGGGATAGAATCTCAGGGTCACGGCCCTTATGCGAGAAAGTTTAATTTTCTTTATTTTTGGTCTCCTAATATATTTGGACTCCTCAATGATGACCCTAGGATTTCTAATACCTATGAACGCACACTTTTAAGAGCAAAAATAGAGACTTTAGAGAGGTAAAACTTAGAGAAAGAATTCACAACATAAAATTAAAGATCAAAGCCAAGAAATCAAGATTCAAGATTATGATTCAAGCTTCAAGACAATATTGAGAGAAGGCAACCCAAGACGTCTTCTTAATTAGTTTTTTTTTCTATTTTCTTATCATTATGTTTTTGTTCTTGCTATTTTTCATGGATTGGTTTGATACTATTTGTTTTGTGATGAGCTAGACTTGCTATTCTAGGGTTAAACTATATGAATCTAGTATGTAATTGGATTTTGCGGCTTCTTAGTTTATGAACTTAATACATACAATCGATTCATTCTATATCTAGCCAATTTTATGAGTGATTGAAGAACCATGATGAACTTGACAAAGGGATTCATTTGTTTAGCATAGGATAGTTTGATGAATGATCGTAGGTTAATAACTATAAGTTCCATCTAGGATAGACATATACCTAGGTGGCATGTATGGTGTGATTTAAACTTGATCTTAATGAATTATGATGAACACTTAAAATTACACATTTAATAAGGGTTTTACATCATTGTTTTGTATTACTTATTATTGGGATCTAATATATGTGGGTGTATGCATGTGCAATTTTGTCTATTGCCTAAAATACGTATCACATACATATTTAACTCGGCGGAAGCTTAAAATACACCATAAACACAATAAATAAATATATTAATCACATTAATATATTAGTAAGGTAGAGAACTCACCTCAACGTGTAACGTTATACACATATTTTCTCGGAGTCCGCATGGAGACCAACTCGTGGGCAGTTCTAGTCACTAACACGGTGAGCTTTGTGAGCTAGAATAGCAGCCTTATATCCAGCACGGGATTAACTCTTAATCCCCAAAATAGCCGAGTGTGTGTTTTCATCATTTTCTCCAAAAGAATAAAAAATGAAGAATTTGAAGCAATACACAATTGCTTCTAATGGAGCTATAAGGAAAAATGAAGCAATTTCATTTTTTCTTCTTCTTCTCTTCCCGGTTCCATTTTCTTCTCTCTATTTTTCTTTATTTCCATTTCTCTTCTCATTCTCTGGGCCAAAACACAACACACACACTTCATTTTTTCTATCTCTCTCTCTTTATATATATATATATAATAAAATATTAATATAATATAATATATAATAATAATAATAATATTACATAATGGGTGCAAACTATTTAGCACCCAAAAATAAAATATTATTAGATATTATAAAATAATATAATAAAGAGATATTTTGATTATTTAACAATTAAATAATTAAAGTGTGAAATGATCATTTTGCCCCCCCATAAATAGTTACCAAGTCTACCCCTAGTGGGTCCTATCAAATCTCACACTTGGGTAAACTCAACCGAGGATCCACAATCCACCACGTGTCATTATATAATTAGTAAATAATAATTATTAACTAATTGATGTATTTAATACTTAAGTATAGACACGCACGCATTCTTGTAGTAGTGCTGAATATTGCTGGAATAAATACTTTAATCTAGCACGCTGCCCTAGTGCACAATAAGTACACTTCATATCGTGGAACTCCCTAGGTCCTACACCCTATTCGTTAAATGAAACTATTCCATGAGTCTGTGAGCAATGCCCTATGCACATGTCACGGATATACAAATCAGCGCGTTAAACTATACAAGTTGAGGTTACAACACATAAGTATAGTCCTTTCGTCATGATATCCAAGATATACGGGGATATAGATTATCACTGTCAAATCCCCTAGTGCTTATCCATGTCTTATCTTCAGACTTGTATCTCATTGAACAATATGCGCAAACTCTTTTGCCATATTGTTCCACCCTAACGGAACTTTTTCCCTGAATTAATACTTGTGGCCACAAGATTTTTTGAGATACAGATTTGAAGCATCTAGATATCTAACTCCTTATGCGAGCTGATAGATCCTGTATTTGTACACACCGGACTCCATAAACATCGGACCATACCCAGTGACCCCTAGCGGTTACACCATGAAAGGTCTGTGACATACATGGAACCAAAGTATGATAGATCCCACCGTACCACTCAGGTCAAAGGACCACGTATACTACTCAACTTGAGAAGACCCTCTGTTAACGGCTTATATAGGATGTCTATTAGAGGTCCTCGTGAGTCTATCCCATATCCAGTCCTAACTAGATACCCATATGTCAATACGAGTTCCAAGCTTATCGTCGGCTAGGAATGACCATCTATACCCTCTAGGTACAACATATGTTGATCTATATATTAAAGGTATCCACTGACAGACCTGCATCGATAAAAATAGATTAGGGACGATAATTTGAGAACATACTTGAGTAATTTGCCTTTTCTGGCACCTGATTGCAACTCTTGCAACTATGCAGTTATTGGTATATTCTCAGGTCTATGTCCCATTATAGACAAGGCTCCAACTTTTAGATATGCTGAGTATTATAACCAGCTAACACTTAGCTGTGCTAACATTTAGCATTTTTATCTCTCAATGTGGCTAACTGTAGGCCCTTATCTAAACTCCTTTAAATCTGATCTGAACTGAACTCTTTCAGATCGTACAATGTCTATAATGTTACATTGCTTAATACCATATTAATGGGTATTAGCGATTTAATTAGAATGTATACTTGTATAAATACATAAGTATATGTACATTCAGGAATGACACGTAAGCACTGACCCTAACACTAGTGTCGTCTTTAACCCCTCTAACTTAAGTATGTTTACAATATTGTACCTAATTAGCTTTTAACTGTTTTGTGGTAGATTCGATAAAATGGGCATAACCTTCTACCTAGAAATCCAATTAAGGTGATTCTTGATCCTATGAAGAGCTGACTCAATGGGATAACATATTATATTTCACAAGGTTTGCAATTTGAGCGCTTAGAGAGTGAAAATATCCTAGAACAAAACTAATCTATAATACAGGCCCAATCCAAACAGTCAATAGTATTTGGCCCATAACTATAGAAAAATGTATCTAATACATATGAGAAAACTCAATTTGGAAAGATAAGAGACTTATCTATAATTTGGATTTTTTAAATGAAAACTAATTTGGACCACATCAATTTCAAATTAGACAATCAAATGGGTGCATTAATGATAATCAATACAAATTAGTTGCCACCCTTCTTAACTTTTATCATCCAAATGGTTCCTTTTTTATTTGTCTTGATTTATTAATATTTTTCTATAAATAGGTGGCCTGTTTATGCCTAAAGCATATAATTAGAGAGCTAGATTTTAGTTCAAAATATTTATCTTTTGTATTATCTCTTTTGTGTATTATTTCTTTTGTTTACTATTCTAAAGTCATGTTATCTCTTCTTCTATCTCTTTTCTTTTTCTTTAATTTTATTTTGTTCAAGTAATTTTCCTTTTGCTAATGTGAAAGGGTGAAACTCTTGGCAAGGTAATATGATATATTTAACTCTTTTTCATAAATTTAATGTTTCATTATTAAGTTATGCAAATTTGTATATGATGTATTTATTTTATTTGTAATATTAATACCCGTTCTTGTAAAGTGGTGTATTTTGATTTATTATAAATAATTATTATAGTTGGCACAATAAATTCTTGAAATAATTTACAAGATTTGGCATAGATACCCTTTCTTGTAAAGTGGGAGCCTTGATTTATTGTAGACAAATATAAAGATTGGCTTAACAATTACTTGAACCCATTTATAAGATTTTATGCATAATAATTAAAAGAAATAAATACAATTTAATATATAAATGGTGATCAAATTTAACTGTTATATCTTCCGATTGGAACATCCTTTGTGTGAGGATTCCAATTTAGTTATAAAAAGAGTTGAATATATTCTTATTTCATATGCCAAGAGTGGATCCCCCTAACCTTAGCTTTAATTTTATTAGGTTAATTGAATTATTATTTGTAAACATCTTATACTACTTTAATTGTATTTGAAGTATTTATAGTTTGTAATTTTAATTCCACTTTCCTATAGATCGACCTCATTATCACCGGGTTATTTATTACTTAGACAATCCTGCACTTGGGAATAAACTCCTATACTATGAACATGTCAAATTATATTCTGATTTGATTACTAAAAACATATAGGTGATTGTTAAAATGCGTATTTGATAGAGGTTCATTAAAATTATTTAGCTTTTATGTATTTTATTATTTTTTTTATAAGTTTGGAGTCAGTGAAGCAAATAGGGTCGAAACTCTAATGAAAATAAGCAAAAAATACCAAATTACTATAGTAGTGAATTGCTATAGTAACAAGCTACAGTAGCGGGGAACAGTAATGCGTGAACAATATTTCTTCTACATTAACTCATGAACAGTAATCATAATCTAATTTGTATTTGATGTTTAACCCTAATTTGAAAATATAAACTTATGAATAGAAGGCTAAAAACCTTAATTAAAGGGAAGGAAAAAAAAAATAAAAGAGGCAAAAATTTAGAAAAAGAATTCACAACACTAAATCAAATATCAAAGCTAAAGATTGAAGAACTAAGATCAAAATTCAAGCTTCCAGTCAAGAAAAGTGAGAAGTGCATCTATGAGTCATTTTGATTAGTTTTTCTAGTCTTTCTTTATCATTATATTCTTGCTCTTGTTGATCTTTATGAATTGGTTAGATACTTTTGATTTTGTGACGAGCTAAATTGTTCATATAAGGGAAGACTATGTAAACCTAAAATGAATTTGCATTTTGTTAATTTTTAGTTTATGAACTTGATATATTCAATTGATTCATTCTATCTTGTGTTTAATGCTTTCATTTTACCTAATCAATATTTTGAATGAATAAGGAACCATGATGAACTCGACGGATGGATCATATGTTTAGCCTAGGATAGTTTGATGCATAATCATAGGGTAACAACTATGAGTTTCATCTAAGATAGACATATACTTAGGTGGCATGTATGGTATAATTTAGACTTGATCTTAATGAATTACATTCTGATTTGATTATCGTAGACATATAGATGATTGTTCAAATGTGTAATATAATCACTTGAACATCGACAGGGGCTTGTGATAAGATTAGTGTCTAAGCAAATAATTAGTATTAAAAAATAACTAAGAGGTTAATAAATCTAATAAAATACTAGGGGACGAGTCAAAACCCTAGATTATTTGTGAATTCTACTATTTACTTTTGTTTAGTTTAATTGATAGAGTTAGATTAGTTAATTAAATTTTAAATGGTGATTTTATGAATAAAAGTTAAAGAGGTACATTTTTTGTACTTGATTTATAGAATTAGATCACATAGTCTCTATGGGATCGATACTTGAACTTAAAATCCTATATTATTTGATATAATATTGTGCGTTTGTGCTTAGCTAGTATAGCATCAATCAAGTTTTTGTTGCCATTGCCGGGGACTAGTTCTATCTATTCTTTAGATCAATACTAATACTAAGCTACTTGCTTTTAATTCAGATTTGATTTTTTTTAAAAAAATTATTTCAGTTTATTTTCTTCTTTTTACTTTGATTTTCCTTTAATTTGCTTCGACAGTTTATACGAAGGGAAAAAAGTGATGACTTGACTTCTTTTGATCTTGAGATTGAAAGAACATTGTATAAACTTCGAAGTGAACAATGCCAACAATATTTGAACATAGAGGGAAACAACGATCACATCAATAATCCAGTGTTTGAGCCTATGATACCACATAAAGTTTTGAAATAATATGCTATCCTAACTACAATGGTGTCCAATTTAGTATTTAGCGACCAACTATCAATGCTAATAATTTTGAGATCAAGCTGAATATTATTCAGATGTTGAAAGAGACTGTATAATTTAGCGGAGCTCCCAATGAGATCCTAACATGCATATCATAAATTTCTTAGAAATTTGTGACATCTTTAAGTATAATGGAGTCTCCGACGATAGAGTTAAGAGTTGGTTGATGTTATTACCGTCAGAATCCATATCGACGTGGGACGATTTATCATAGAAGTTCTTAGGCAAGTTCTTTCTACTAACAAAGATAGCAAAAATAAGGAATGACATCACCTCATTCAGTTAGATTGATGGAGAGTCATTATATAAGGTATGAGAGCGCTTTAAAGGGCATGTTGAGAAAGTGTCCTCATCATAGAGTCCCTAAATGGCTATTAGTCCAAATATTCTACAATAGATTAGTAGGTCATTTGAAGATCATTGTAGATGTTGTTGCTGGAGGAGTTTTAATGAATAAGTCTATAAAAGAGGCTTATGATCTATTAGAAGAGATGGCGTCAAACAGTTACCAATGGCTAGTAGAGAGAGTTACACCCAAGAAAGTTTTCGGTATATATAAAATTGATGCATTTAATGCATTAATAGCTCAAATCAATACTTTATCTAAGAAGTTTGATGCATTAAACGTTGTCAAAACCCAACAAGTGACATGCGACTTTTATGGTGATAATCAAATGAATAGGCGGTGCATAGAAGCAAATTATATGGGTAATTTTAACCAACAACCACCTAACCCACAATCCAACTTCTATAATTCGAGGTGGAGAGATCATCAAAACTTCACTTGGCGTTACAACCAAAAAAAGCCATTTAGACAAATGAATCCCCCATGATTTCCGTCACCATAAAAAAAGAAGCTGATATTGGAAGACATATTTATGCAATATACGAAGTCTAAAGATGCCATCCTACAGAGTCATTTAGCGTCTTTGAAGGATTTTGAGGTTCAAATGGGACAACTTATCGCTACAATTAAGAGGAGAGCTCAAGGTACTCTACCAAGTGATACTGAGACAAATTCAAAAGGGAATGTAGAGTAATACCAAGCCATCAACTTGAGGAGTGGTAAGATCTTACAAGAAAATACATCCACACAACAACCATTAAGTATAAAAGAGAAGAAAGTGCGGAAAAATGAAGTGCAACTATATAGACTGTCTATTCCTTTTCTTCAAAGGCTACAAAAGTGTCAAACAAGTGTTAAAAGTGAAAATTAGTAGCATACCAGTCCAGAAAATAGTGCAGAATCTTAGACAAGTGCAGAATTTTTAACAATTAAACGTGTAGAAACTATTATTAAAGTGCAACAACATTCTAAGGTGCAAAAAAGTGATAACACAGTAGAGAATACCAATAATAAAGAGTAGAATCAGCCTACGCAAAATATAATACTTAACTGTTGCAGCATTAATGTAGTGCCAACAAACGTCAAAGAGCTCAAAGACATAGAGATGTTGAATCCTCATATAAAAAAGAAGGCGTTAAGGCATAGGAAGAGAAAGAAGAAGAAGAAACAGTATGATGACAAGATCAAAGAAAAGGGCATAAAAGAACCACTTCACCAATTTAAGATTCAAGTCTTTTTACAGACGCACAAGAAAAAGGAACAAGTTGCTGCCCATAATCTAATAAAGAAAATATGGAAGCCAAAAGAAAGGAATTCTAACAAGCTTACATATAAAGATGCTTCCACCATTGACTTTGATCATCCATAAGAGTAGAAAGAGCCACACTAAGCCGACAGCATTAAATCAAGCGCTTTTTGAGAGGCAACTCAAGTAATTTTTATTTTTATTTTTATTTAGTTTCAGTTTTAGTTATGTTAGTTTCTTTTTTTTGTAGGAATAAATCAGCAAGTCAAACATTCAAAAAAGCAAGATATGTAATTGCAAGCGTTAGAAGCAAATGAGCACCATAGTCACATCAATAAAATACAATGCTGCAAGGTTTTAATGTTATGTACCAAGGGAGTTTTTCTTACTTTTAAATTTATATTTAGACATTGAGGATAATGTCTAATTTAAGTTTGGGGGTGAGAAACACATATCCTATGTTTATTTTTACTGCATGATTTGTGGTTATCTTGTGAAGTAAATTTTTTTTAAGTTGTTAAGTTTTGGTTGAGATGATGATCATTAGTCTATGATATGAAATATAAAAGTGGCTGAATTCATTTTTACAAATTTCTAGGAAATAATAGATGCTTGAGATAATTCTTGTAACATGAATCTTGGATGGAGTTCAAGCTAATTTCTAATCACTTACTCTTAAGCACATTAAAATAAGCATGTATTAGTTGAAATCTATTTTTGCATAGAGATACTTTTGCTTAAGTAGTACACCATAGTCTCGAGGATCAACACTCTAGAACTTGTTTGATTACTACTTGAGGCAAAATTCTAGGAATCATATGAATAGAAAAATGACATTAGGCCATCTTTGGACTATTTAAGCCTACCTTATATGTACATTTATCCCTAGTCACCCTATTTGAGCCTAATTACCCATTTTTTTTTGTTTAACCACATTACAAGCTACAAGAATTTTTACTTATTTATCTTAAAATCTACCGATAGCACCATAAACCTTGAATTCACTTTAAAATATTGTTAACAGAAAAAAAGTTGTATGTGTGAAAAGGATAATGCAATAAAAAAGTAATAAGTCTTAAAGGTTCAAATCAATCTAAGTTTGGGGGTAAATTAAAGAAAAGAGAGAAAAAAAAAGTGTTTAAATGCATAATACCCCCAGTTTAGGAAAAAGAAGAAATTCTTTGCAAAAGTGTGATTAAATGAAAGATGGAAATAGCATAAGTTTAGGGGAGCAGATGAAGAATCAAGGAAAGAAGGAATCAAAAGGTTTCTAAGTAAGTCTAAGTATTTATGATGTGATTTGAGCTTCATATTTATATCTTTATAACTCACCTTGACCCTAGTCTTACATTACAAGCTAAATAAAGTCCTAAATAGATCTCTAGAAGTGTGTATTTCTATATTGGTGGAGAGAAAGTATGAAAAATAAGCTTATGGTAATGTTATGAATTGAAATATGCCAAGAAATCATCTTTATGTATTATTTTAAGTTATTAAGTAACTCTAAGTTTTATTTAACTATTTACTTTCTTATTACACACACACTCAAGTGATTATTTATAGGGGAGAATGAGGATCTTGATGAATGATAAATTGATTTATTGAAAGTGGTCTATTAAGTTCTAGAAAGATTTGTGCCATTTGACAGCCTTTAAGACTATGATGATGATTGTTTAATCAATTGAAGCTTGTTTTCATTTTTATTTATTTTTAGTTTTGATTTATTCTAGAGTCATGAATAAGTTGTGAATGCTTCCTTTTGTTTTACTTAAGGACGAGCAAAATTTTAAGTTTGAGAGTATTTGATAGGGGTTCACTAAATCTAATATTTTCATCTTTCAAATTTAATATTTGTGCGTAGAAATTAAGATTATTTGACGTTTTATATATTTTATTATTATTTTTATAATTTTAGAGTCAATGGAGTAAATAGAGTCGAAACTATAATGAACATAAACAAAAAATACTAAATTACTATAGTAACTGCTACATTAAATTGCTACAATAACAAGCTACCGTACCTAACTATAGTGATGTACTACAGTACTCAATGCCGCGATGCCTAAATATGAGCGCCGCAGTGCCCAAAACAGTGTCTATAGGCCACAACACCCAGGATTTAGCACCGCAACACTAGAACAATAGCGGGGAACAGTAACACATGAACAATATTTGTGCTACAGTATTTCTTCTTCTATCTTTTTCCTTTTTATTTAGTTTTATTATATCAAAGTAATTCTTTTTTGCTAACGTAAAAAGGTGAAGCTCTTAGAAATATAATAAGATATACTTAACTCTTATTCATGAATTTAATATTTCATTCTTAAGTTATGCCAATTTATATATAATGTATTTATTTTGTTTGCAATATTAATACCCTTTCTTGTAAAGTGGTATATCTTGATTTATTATAGACAATTCTTATAGTTGGCACAATAAATTCTTGAAATCATTTTCAAGATTTGGCGTAGATACTATTTTTTATAAAGTGGGAGTCTTGATTTATTGTAGACAAATATAAAAATTGGCGTAATAATTACTTGAACCTATTTATAAGATTTGGTGTATAATAATTGAAAGAAATAAATACAATTTAATATATAAATGGTGATCAACTTTAATTGTTATATCTTTCGATTGAAACCTTCTTTGTGTGAGGAGTCCAATTGAGTTATATAAAGAGTTGAATATATTCTTATTTCATATGCCAAGAGTGGATCCCCTTTACCTTAACTTTTACTTTAATTGGTTAATTAAATTATTATTTACAAATATCTTATACTGCTTTAATTATCTTTAAAGTATTTATAGTTTGTAATTCTAATTTCACTTTCCTATAGATCAACCTTATTCTCATCGGTTATTTATAACTTCGACAATCCTGCACTTGGGAATAAATTATTATATTCTGGATGTGTCAAATTACATTCTGATTTGATTACCATAGACATATAGGTGATTGTTAGAATACGTATTTGATAGGGGTTCACTAAGATTATTTGACTTTTTATGTATTTTATTATTATTTTTATAGGTTTGAAGTGAGTAGAGCAAATAGGGTCGAAACTCTAATGAAAATAAGCAAAAAACCACTAAATTGCTATAGTAGCTGCTATAATGAATTGCTATTGTAACAAGCTACATTAGCGAGGAATAGTAATACATGAATAATATTTGTTCTACATTAACTCATGAACAGTAATCTTAATTTGACTTATATTTGATGTTTAACCCTAATTTGAAGACATAAACCTATAAATAGAAGGCCAAAAACCCTAATTAAATGGGAGGAGAAAAAAAAAAAGAGATAAAAACTTAGAGAAAGAATTCGCAATACAAAATCAAATATCAAAGTCAAAGATTGAAGAAGTAAGATCAAGATTCAAGATTCAAGTCAAGAAATGCTAGAAGTGCATCAAGGGTCACTTTGATTAGTTTTTCTAGTCTTTCTTTATCATTATGTTCTTGTTCTTGTTGATCTTTATGAATTGGTTAGATACTTTTGATTTTATGATAGGCTAACTTGTTCATCTAAGGAAAGACTATGTGAACCTAGTATGGATTTAGATTTTATTAATTTTTAATTTATGAACTTGATACATTCAATTGATTCATTCTATCTTATGTTTAATGCTTTCATTATACCTAATCAATATTTTGAATGATCAAGGAATCATAATTAAATTGATAGATGAATCATGTGTTTAGCCTAGGATAGTTTGATGCATGATCATAAGGTAACAACTATGAGTTCCATCTAATATAGACCTATACCTAGGTGGCATGTATGGTATAATTTAGACTTGATATTAATGAATTATATTCTGATTTGATTACCGTAGACATATAGGTGATTGTTCGAATATGTAATATAATCACTTGACCATCGACAGAGGCTTGTGATGAGATTAGTGTCTAAGCCAACAATTGGTATTAAGAGATTAACTAAGAGGTTAATAAATCTAGTAAAATATTAGGGGATGAGTCAAAAATCTAGATTACTTTTATTTGTGAATCCTACATTTTGCTTTGATTTAGTTTAATTGATAGAGTTAGATTAGTTAATTAAATTTTAGATTGTGATTTTCTTAACAAAAGTCAAGTAGGTACAATTTTAGTACTTGATTTATAGAATTAGATCGCATAGTCCCTATGGAATCGATAATTGGACTTAAAATCCTATATTACTTGATGCAATAGCTAGTATAGTATCAATCAGTAATATAGCCACTCGACCATTGGCAGACGCTTATGATGAAATTAGTGTTTAAGCCAATAATTAGTATTAAGGGATTAATTAAGATATTAATGAATCCAATGAAATATTAGGGGATGAGTCTATACCATTGATTATTATCTTTTAGTGAATTTATCTCTTGTTTGTTGTTATTTAGGTTGATTTATTTGATAAAACAAGATTAGTTAATTAAATTTTCAATTTTGATTTTTTTGAATAAAAGTTAAGTAGATATAATTTTAGCAATTAATTAAAGAATTAGATCACATAGTCCCCGTGGGAACGATATTTGGACTTAAATTCTATATTAATTTACACAATAACTAAGCGTATGCGCTTAGTTACTATAGCACCAATCATCTTCACGTAAAGTGTGTCATCTCATACAGTGATGTGAGTTAACCTAATAGAGTGATGGTGTGGTACTCTGGTGTTCATGTAAGGCATGCATCCTTAATGCACTGATGATAAATAGAAGATGAGTATCAGATAGAAGAGAGTGAGGTCTTCTAGTATGGAAGATAGAAGGATGAGATATCATTTGAAGGAGATTCAAACCATGTAAAATAATGTGGTCCTTTGCTCAATGAAAAATTGTTAAGGAAGTAAACAAAATTATACATTAGCAAGAAATGGGGAAGATCTTGGGTATATAAGGAGTCGACTTTTTCTTTATTAGTATGAGGCATTTTGGATAGAGCGCAAGAGTAAAATAATGAGAATTTAGGCTAAAATTGAATAATATTATATCAATATGGAGATATGTGTGATTTGTTGGGCTCCTAACACAATAATTTTTCTAGTTATCAATTTGTCTAGTTTTTTTTTTCTCCTACATCAATTTTTTTTTAAAATATGATTAAAAATTAAAACTATCATTCTTATTATTCAATTAGCCTTTACAAAGGCTAATATATACAAAAATAACCAAGCTAAAAAATGAAAAAAAAATCAAAAGATAAAAAAAGAATAAATCAATAAAATAATTAAGGATTAAATAAGAAATTTATGTCTGAGTTGGCAAGTTTGAATTTCAGTTATCCATGCTATACTTATTTGATAATAATTAGAACTCTATGATATTGAATATCTTTATTAATTCTTATCATCATCTCTTAAGCTAGTAAAGAAAAGTTTTTATACTCCCAACTTATCTTAGAAATATATACTTGCTTATGTTATTCATGCAACAAAATAGAAATCATTTCTATCATTTTTTTTCTTTTATCAAGAAAATCTTCTAATTTGATTATGTTTTAAAGTAATAGAAAAGCAAATATTATGTATTTGATCTTGCCAATGATATCATAAGCAAATATCATTTATTTGATCTTGCCAATGATATCATTCCTTTAATTTTGTCGTAGAAATCATTCTTTGATTTTGTTAAGAAAATTTTAAGAATTTTAATAATAGAGCTTTTTTTTAATCCCCTATTAACTTTTTAAACACAGCCTCTTTCCTTTTAAAAAAAAAAAAAATCAAAACCAAACACTTCTTATTTAAATTTACTCCTCACCGTTAGTCAACTTTTGACCCCTCTCTCTCTCTCTCTTTCTCTCTATTTTTCTTCTTAGGGGTAGAATGAAAATTAGCTAAACTTATATGTCATATTTATAGTTACAACAAACTTGGGGACATAATATTAATTAGCTAATTTAGAGGGGCAGATACATAATTAAACACCTGATCGGGATTCAGATGAGTGGGAAGGCTGGACGATCATTATGATTGGCTAGAACTGCAGTATGCTCCTCAGAGAGTTGATAGACAGCGACGGTAAGGTAAAATGCGAGGCATATTGCAGCTGAGGAAGCGGTGGTGCTCGCAACTATTTTGGCTCGAATTGGTGTCAAATGGCAGTGAAATGAGGGCAGGGATGGTCAGGATATGATGATCGGCTTCTAAGAAATTGAATTGTAGTCTTTCTTTACTACATGGACAGTGAAGGGTGGTGGTGCGCGATTGCGACGTGGTGCTAGAGTTTTGCCTGGATTTTTGTATTTCTTTAACTCTAACAAAATAACTAACCGCATTTCCTAATTAAACATGTTCCAGATCAATTTAATTGTGACCATCATCACTTGAATTTTATTTAAACTTAAATACTAGACAACTCTCAAAACAGGTTCTGAACACGCTCTGATTCTATGAAAAAAAAAATTAAAATATGATAAGAATTTAAAACTATCAGTCTTACTATTCAATTAGCTTTTAAAAATGCTTAATTTATATGAAAACAAAAAAGCTAAAGAAGAAATAAATCAAAAGAAAAAAAAGAAAGTGAATTAATGAAATAATTGAGGATTAAATAGAGATTTTATATCAAAGTTGACAAATTTAAATTTCAATTATCTTTACCATACTTTTTTAAAGAAAATTCAAACCTATGATATTGAAAATCTCTATTATGATTCTTATTGTGGTAGTTGTTGTCCCTTTTGTTTTTACAGCAGTTTTGCTTGATTTTGCTTTTGCTTTAGTACTTTCCATGCATGAAGGGATAAGACTCGTTACATCCCTCTAACTTGGTCATGCGCCTTTGTGTTTTTTTTATTTAATAAATTTTACCTCGTTCTCTCGAGGTTTACAAAAAAAAAAAAAGAATAAATTAAAATTAATTCTGATTAAGACCAAATCTGAAGCAAATTAAAAATTTTGGATGTTAGATCAGATATGAATTAATTTATCTATTTTCTATATCAGAAGCAGACGGCATTAACTTTTGATCCAAAAATCTAAGTTGATGCACCTACACTCATTGTTAATATAATCATTGTAATAAGTCTACTTCTAAATTATTTGTAACAAAAAGTTTTTAAATATTTTTTCTTTTGAAGAAAAGGAATCTTGTAGCTAGACTTTGCTTTGGTTTATTATTTTCTTGATGAGATATCATTTGGTCATTTGAACAACACACGTTATATAATTTTTTCGGAGAATTGTCAACTTTTTCTTTGAACTTTTTAATAATTGCAACTTTCTCCTTTGCCTTTTTAAAAAGAGTCAAATTAGTTATTTAAAAAGAATAAAGTAATTGATTGTTTGTGAAAAATATCAAGAGAAAAACTTATAATTTACTAATTTTTTTATCATTAATCTTTAATTAGTTGGAAAAATGATGCTCTATCTGGCTCGAGAATAATTCTACATTAATTTCAACTTGTCTTTGCAGTTTGTTCTTTGCTCTTTTCAGTTGTTTGCATATAAATTTAACCTAATTTCCTAGATTAGTGAAATAACTTGTTGAATGGAAATTTCAGTTAACTTGATTAATGGCCTAACTACATATAAAACAAAACTAGTTTCAAAATTCCAATCTAAATTTTTTTTGTCACAATCCGAAGAGTATGACCACACATGAAAGCAACGTCATCAACATGATAAATGTGCTGTAAATTGCGTTGGTAAGAGAAATCCAACTCAACTTCCTCTCCCACAAGCTTCATTGTGTGTGGCCCCCAAAAGTAGTACTTTACATATTCAAATATTCAAATAATCAAATTTATAATTGTTCTTTTTTTTAATATATGTTATATATTCAAATTGTAATTTGTAACCGAGAGTTGTTAGGGTTTCACGTTCAAAACATTGTATGAATGAGTTCTCTTTTCCACACCAACAACTGATTAAAATTTGGTCCATTTTTTTTAAAAAAATATGTGGAAAAAAGAAAAGAAAAGACAAATGGATTCTTGCTCTGCCACTTATCACATATATTGGTAAAATTGCACCTTCCCACCAAAGTGCAGCGGATTCGTGTAATTGTCTGTGTTCACGCAGTATGGTATTTTTTTTTTTTAAGAATAAATAATTTTGTAAACAACTTAAATATAATCTTCTAAATATTAAATGATATAATACAAAGATCAAACATGAAAATAAAGTTAATAGATGATCTTTCTAACCTCTAGTTATTAATGTTGTTCCTTTGATAGCAAGTTACAATTTCTTTAGTTCTTCTAAGTCCTCAAACTCTCTCTTGATGGTATTTGTCTTAAAAAAAATAAACTTAGGGACCCAAATGCATAATCTCTCTTAACACACTTAACCCTTTCTATCATTAGATTAAATGTTAAATATAGAGGTTACAAAGAAATTGATGGAGGTTATTGGCAGGTTTCTAATTGATGGGAAGTTGAAGGCAATTAATAAAGCATCATGGACCATATTCTTGAACGTGAAAAAATATTACATTCTCTCTCTTGCTCTATATGCTCGATATAATATCATAAACCCATTAATTTTTATACTTAGGAAATAAAATAAATGTATCATTGTGATAAGTCCTCTAAAAGTGAATATTATTTTTTATATATTACAATTTATTATATTTTTTAAAAACTTAGCCCATATATGGTAACACTACTTATTGAAAAACCTTGTATTTATTATAGGTCCATTCAACAATGATTTCTCTCAAATTAATGAATGTGTACATAATTAAGTATCAATATAAAAAAATATCAATTTAAATAGAGTTTCATTTCAATTACATTCGTCCTTATGACAAAAATCATATAAAGGAACTAAGGCCTATTTTATCCATATGATCCTTCAATTTCTGTAGTGGCATGCCTTTGGTCAAAGGAATAATAATACCAATTCAATTTTAACATGTTCAATAACCATTGTTTTCTTTTTAACACGTTCTTTATGACTAAATACTTAATGTCGATTTGTTTACTGGACTACCACTTTTGTGGGTTTTAGGTATAAAACTGCAGCTAAATTATCACAATATATCCTCAATGGCTAAAGACGAATTCATAATCTCAAGCTCATATATAAAACTCTTTATTTGATATGCTATACAGGATAGTCTCAAAACATGAAACTTATATACATAAGCATGTGATCTATGGTCTATAAAACATAAGCATGCGATCCATGCTCCTTTAAAAGTACCTCATCACTTTCTTTGCAGTTCTTCAGTGGTTCATTCCTAGATTACTCTGATATTTTTTTAACATTCCTTTTCAAGTCAATTTTCAGGCATTGGTTCAAATTTAATTGGCCACCCTTCACAATGGGAGCAACACTTGGTGAACAAATTTTAATACGAAATCTCTTTAAAACCTTATTAATATATGTTTTCTAAGATAAATCTAGGATATCTTGAAATCTGTCTCTATGAATCTTAATGCCAATAATATAAGATGCACCATCCGTATCTTTTATGTCAAGATTTTCAGAGAGAAATTGTTTCAACTCATGCAGTAAATCCTTATCATTTGTTGCAAGCAAAAATATCATCCACATATAAAACAAAAAAAAAAAGATTTTACTCCTCATGACCTTCTGATTTATACACTAATCCACGATGTTCTCTACAAATCTAAATTAAGAAATGACATTATAAAATTTTAAATACCATTGATGGGCACATTGTTTTAATCGGTATATAGACTTCTTAAACTTACATACCAAATGCTCACTATCACTATAGGAGAATCCTTTTGTTTTTTCATGTAAACTTCATCCTTTAACTCTCTATTAAGAAAAGCCATTTTCACATCCATTTAATGCAATTCCAAATCAAAATGTGCAACTAATGCCAAATCACATGAAGAGAATCTTTTTTATAAACAAGAGAAAAGATCTTCATATAATCAATTCTCTCATTTTAAGTGAATTCTTTAGCAACAAGTCTTACTTTCTATCTTTCGATGTTGCCCAATGAGTATTTCTTAATTTTAAAGACCTATTTACATCTAATGACTTTTGCACCATCAGGAAACTCAACATGATCCCAGGCTCTGTTAGACACCATAAAATTCATCTCATCTTTTGTAGTATTGTACCATTAATTTTATTCTTTACAACTCATGGCTTGTGAAAATATTTTAGGGTCATTTTCAGCTCTAATATTATAGTTAAATCCTTGCAGATATATAATGTAATCACTAGGAACTACTAACCTCTTTACTCTAGCAGATCTTCTTAATGTTGTGCCAACATCCTCTTAAAAGGCTTGTTGTTAAACTATTTTTGGTAATTTCTAAACAACCTGATCTACCAGATGATCATTAGCAACTTATAGAATCTCAGTGATTAATTGTTCAACACTCGTTTGAACTTCAGGGGTGTTAGATATAACAATTAATCTGCTATTTGAAGTGGAAGGTTGAGAATGTATAGGATCCTTCTTAAGAACTATGTTTTTGGTGCCTTTGGAATAGCCTTAGTTGAAACCTGGTTTAATATATAGAATGTTGTTTTAAGAGCTTCAATCAATAAGGATTTAAGAAGATTAAATATGAACAAAATTTCAAATTCTATGCATAATAAAAACGATAAATCATACATACAAACTTAACATGTATCATATAAATGATACTAACTACATGAAATAAATACATAAAATAAAGTATATATCAAATTAAGTTCTATTTATAAATATCATAAAGTTTTATAGAGAATTTGTAATTACCTAAATCTGTACGGGTTAGAAGAAAATATATAACAACATAGGCACTTATTTGTAAAATTTTAAAAGTTTGGGTTAAAGTGTAATTAATCAAAAGATAATGGTGCATTATCTAAGTTATCCCATTCTACAGGTAAATTTGAAATTACGAAACTCTTAGGGTTAAAATATAAATATATAATACTTTAGGGGTCCTTTAGTAAATATTTAAAGATTTATGGTCAAAACATAATTTACAAAATATAGAGGGGCTGAATGAAAATGACCAGTCATCTTTAACCTCGGGTCGACCCAACCCTGTTATAGACCCATTTCTAAAATTCGACCATGTCTATCTCATTTTAGCTCCAATTTCAACATTTCAATTTGCAAAATGTTCGAAATTCAATTTCCTAATCATTTATAACATCATTTAACATCTAAACATCCAAAAATTCATACTTTTGATCAAATCAAAATTTTGGGTATAATGAACATATTATCCAAAATATCAAGGCAAAGATATACCTCCTCTAATACCAACTGTAAGCAACTTAAATATGATCTTCTAAGCATTAAATGATAAAGCACAAAGATCAAATACTGAAATAAAGTTAACGGAGGATCTTTCTAACCTCTAGCCATTGATGTTGTTCCTTTGACAGCAAGTTGCAATTTCTTTGGTTCTTCTAAGCCCTCAAATTCTCTCTCTCTCTCTCTCTTGATGGTGTTTGTCTCAGAAAAATAAGAATGGAAAGCATAGACTTAGGGACCTAAATACATAATCTCTCTTAACACACTTAACCCTTTCTATCATTAGATTAAATGTTAAATATAGAGGTTACAAGGAAGTTGATTGAGGTTTTGGCCAGTTTTCCAATTGATGGGAAGTTGAAAGCAGTTTTTAAAGCATCATGAACCATATTCTTAAACATGAAAAAAATTACAAATTTTACTTTTGAATTTCATCTAAAAATACTCGTGTCATTAAAGAAGGGATTTTATAGGTGTAGTTTAATAGTTTTCTCTAACTACCCAATATGTGATTTTAGTAGATGAACCTCATTTGATTTATGTTGGTTGTATTTTTATAATCTCAACTAGTTTTTTTTTTTAAAATATTGACACAACAATGTTAAGAATCTTTTACAATTAAAAGTAAAATAATTACACGTAATAGTTTAATTGAGTGATCAAGTATGTACCTTCCAACCATGAGGTTGGGGTTCAAGTCTATTTGTTTCCTCCTTTGTAAGGTTTGTATTCATCTTTCATATAAAGGTTTCTTATTATCTCTTTTATGGGGTTTATATTTCCCCTTTCATAGGGTTTACTTTTTTGGTATGAGATATGTATTCTTCCCTCCTTTATTGAATCTGTGTTAGGGTTGTATTCTCATTTTATGAAAGGACCTCTTCCTTCCTCCATTGTGGGGTCTGTGTACGGACATGAGTCAATATGTAAATATAATATCTTGTCTCGATAATTTCTCTTATTATTGTATCTGTGGTCCTTTGATGTAATATCAGTACTTCAAAAATAAATTGTTGGGCTTATAACTAAAAAAAGATAAATATAGCCTACGAGCCCAATTAAAAGAGTCATTAAGAGGAAAGACCCCAAATTAAGGAATTTAAAACTATAAGAAATAGTGGGATGACAAAGTAATATGAAGGGCTACTAAGATTGAAATTACAAAGATGCTCTTAGGCTTAACAAGAAGAATCCGAATCCAAATAAATACAAAGGAGGAGTTCGAATCAAACTCAAGCTTCCTTCATGTTTTCTCGCTTGTGAAAGGAAAATACGTGAAATTTGAGAAAGGTTTGAACTCTATTACTTTTGTTATTATTCCTAATTGCATGATTTGTTGATCTTATATAATGAATAGAATCTTTATTTAACTTCTCTCATTGAGAAAACGTGATTCATTAAACAAATAATTATATAGAAATAGTGTCATTACAATCCTTAAACAGATTGGACTTTATACACTATATAAACATATATAATTTATAGCTTGAGATCATAAGAAAATATAGAAAAGAACCCTATAAGCACTCTTAAGATCTTTGAGCAATATCCAAGAGCATCTAAACATAAAAAAAATAATAATCTCTTGCTTACTTGCTAAACACTCCCTACATACAACATTTAATTCTTCTTTCCATTATTAACTTGAGTGTTGGAGTTTTTTCATTGCAGGAGGACGTCCTTATTCTAAAAGGCTTTCAAAACTGTTGAAAAGGTATAAGATAGGCCATTTTCAGAATTCTTTCAAAGGTTCGAGGACGCCGAAGTAAATTCTCAAGAGTCGTGAATTCTAAAAGCTTCATAAGTAAATAATTATTATGAAATGGTTGTGAAGAAATATGACTAAAATATAGTAAAATTTTAAATATAATTTAATTCTATACTAATAAATATAAGAAATATTTTTGGTACACTAAAAAAATATAAATTCTTTAAGAAAAACTAATTTAAAAATAGGGAAAAAATTAAGCAAAAATACAAAATTTAGAATAGTTAAATAATTAAATAAATACTAATAATAATTTAATTTTTTAACTCTTTTTTTAGACCCCGAGTGGGAGCAATCCAGTCGTCTCTGGCCCCTTTAAGTCATCATTATAGAATTTGTTTGTTGAATAATATTTTCGTGATATTGATACACGAATTATTATGGGTCTTTCCCTTTCGGGACAAACAATGGCAGAAAGCTCGACCTAATTAACATAAAGTATATGCTTAATTTTCTGTCAAAATCTTGCACATTGAACAAAAACATATCTCAAGTGAAAAGCTTTAGTATTTTTTAGGTGACACGTGTAATAGTTTTGTGCCAAGTCTATATTTTGATAGATAAAATGAAGCCAAAAAATGTTTTTAGAAAGTTGTTAAAAAACAAATAAGAGGAAGTGAGCAGCAAAATTAATGTTATTGTTCAATATATATATATATATATATATATGCAATTATTGAGATCTGGGTTGTGACGAAACATAACCAGTTCATGGAAAATTACAGCTTCCAGTATTCTTAAGCTGGCCAGCGACAAATTCCAGTTGGTGCTGCTCGTTAATCAGATTTCTTGGTCCTTATATTAAAATTTATCCAAGAAAATGAAAAAAGTTTGCTTCATACTACGCTTTTTGTTTTATAAAAAAAAATTACATTAAATATAAATCAAATCTCTCGTAATTAGTGTAGAAAATAAAATTTATAACCTTTATTTAAATTCAAGAGATTTTACCACTTAAACTAAGTGATACTCAAATCTATTACTTTATATGCATAACTTTTGTTGTTAGATATATTCATGTTATTTTGTGCCCTTATAACATATAAAACAAACACTTTTTGAGTAATAAAGTTTAATCATATATATGATTGAGCAAATATTAATGAGTTTATATTTATAAAATATATAATTTATGTATTAAATAATTTAATTAATACAGAAAGTATAAATTATAATTTCTTTATAAATTCAATCTTGTTCACAATTATTAACAAAAAGAGAAATTTATTATATAATATTGTAGTTTTTCTACTTTTTACAGTGAATAATTTACTTTGATTATTAAAGTACAGACTTCAAGTAAAAAAATTAGTGTATATGATACATTAAACGAGACTATTTTAAACTTTGATTTAGTTAATTAAGTGTCGTTAATCTTAATTTACAAAAACTTTAATAAACTTGATTAATCTTAATCTTATGCAAGTTATGAATTCATATTCATATGTTGTGTCTTTTGAATTATTTTAAATTGAGATCTATTGAGGCAAGAAGCAAATATCTCAAGTAATATAATGCAGAATCAAGCAATTAAAAAAACTAAAAGAGAGAATGGTAGAAGAAAGCACACACAAATTTATGTGGTTTGTCAACTTTCCTGCGTCCACGGTAAAATAATATCACACCCTCTTATTATTGAATCACAAGGCACTCATAAAGTATACATTTTATAATAAATAACTCATAAAGTACTCTCTCTCTCTTTTGTAAACTAGATGCTTCTCTCACTAAGAATCACAAAGAATGTTATATTCACAAATATGTATTTACAAGCCAATAGATGGCATTTATATAAGTTTCATGATGACCTAGGTTAACCCTAAATGTGTGGGAATCGTTTTAGAGAGTCCTAGGTTAACCCACTTTCTGATGCCGTAGCGCCCACGCTTGGGTACCATCTTCATATATTCGCCTCTTTGCGTGTCCGTCTTGCTTCTTCACGTATCTAATGTACCTGGCTTGCTCTTCAAATCATATTCTAATAATTTTTAATCAATTTTCTCATAAGATCTATATAAACAGTCAAAACCTTAATAGCTTAGAGATATAATTTTATAGCTTGTAGGAATATATATTTATGAGATGAAATCTATTCAGTGGTGTTCACCTAAGTTATTTGTTACTTGATCATTTAAATATTTAGCCACAGCTTATTCAACAAGTTATTTATTGAATAATAATATTTATTTATAAAATTAATTTATAATTATAGACATAATGAAAAGTAATCATTAGAGTATTTAATAACTTAAGGATATATAGGTAATTATAGAGACGAAATAATTTTTTATTGCTCAACTGTAATTATAGACATCAATTAGAGAGCGAACTAGGTAGTTATTATTGGTCTAAGCCCAAATCTATTTTAATTAAAATAGACTTTTATTTATTTTGCATAGATTACTAGAAAGCAACATTTGACTTTCAATAGAATAGCTTGGAATTAACTTAAAGGAACTAGTAGGTTAAGAGATAATTGGAACTGGACCTTTTAAGTTGGAGTTAGGAAACTCATAGGTCTAACAATTCTTCTACTAGATCAAATTCCAATAAAACTCCCTAATTGAGCTTTAGATCTGCAAGGAAGATTCTCATGAGTAATAAAATAATAATAAAAATAATTCTTTTATATATTCTTTTATAGAAAAGAGAATTATGTTAACTCTTTTCTCTCGGACTATAACATTGTCTTGTGTCACACCTTAAATATTTAGATCAATGACAAGTACTCAATCCGTGACACTTAATATGCGTGCGTTTGAGGGTTAAGAGAAGATTCACGGTTTAATATAATATAAAAAAACTTAAAAATGAAGAATAATTTTCATGTCCAGGTTGTAAAATGTACAAGTTGGAACGTTACAAATTTTAAATTTTTAGTACTTGTGTACATACTGGCATCCTATTTTTATCATAGATTCATGTATGATATTTCATGTCCTATCAATAATCGTCATTCTTTTCCCAGGAAAAATTCTTATTATTAGTGGCAGCGGGGTAGTAATTGATTTTGTAAAATATATATTTATAACATAAAATATATATAGTGAAAATTAAGGGTTGGAATGTGAAGCTTATTTAAAAAATCATTCAATTCAAAATATTAACAGTTTATGAATTTGATGTTAAAATCAATTAAATCTAAGAGACTAAAACAAAAATAAGATAAAGTCAAAAAAATTATAAATTAAGATATTAATTAAAAACAAAAATGCGAGTTATAATATAAGACTTTGACTTTAATATTGTATTAAAAAAAAATTGTTCAAACTTAAAAATTTAAAGAGTTAAGGCTCAATATTAAATATAAGTCTTAAAGAAATTAATTATATAAAAACGTTTTGAATTTCACATTATAAGTTACAAGTTTTAGGTTCATATTGTAAATGATATACTTATATTAATACAACACTATAATTATTACGACAATTTCTCATATATATATATACATGGGTAGTGTTAGGCTTACAAAGTTGTTTCATCAATCAATAACTACTATTTTTTAGTTAGTTGTTGACTTTTCAATTTTTATTGATTTAATAGTTATTAGTTATACAACACCAATTAGCAATGGAAACATCAAATACCACATTAATTGAAGTATAAATTTATATCATAACTATGTAAGAACAAAAGAGATTTATGAGAATATGACTAAAAATCTTGTTGGAAACAAGTTGGAGTCAAACCAATGTGAAGGGAACATAAAGTGAAAGTGTGGAGACTCAAAGTATGAACAAACTTGAATCAAGTGAACGTTGCAATGTTCAGAGAGAAAATGCTACCGCGCAAATTCCAGTAAGTGGTATCGAAAAGTTGTCAAGAGAACGCCTAAGTGTTCTAAGTGAATGCCCCAGCATTCTGGCCAAAGTCCCAACACTTAGAACACAATGCCCCAACGTTCAAAAGTTAATGCCCTAGTGTAAATGCGACATGTTCGAAAACTAAAAGGACTTCTAAGTTGGTTAAAACACTCTATTTGATTCCAACTCATATTATAGTTAACATAGGATGTATGTAGGCTATATAAGGGACTTTATATTGGCTTCAATAGGTATCACAACAAATAACACAATTGAGAGAGCAATTATTGTAATCCCTTCCAGAGATAGAATATATTCTTGGTGAGTTCTTTCTACGAGTTCTTTGTGAATTCTTGTTGATTCAATAGAAGATGTAAGATTTTGATTCATTATGGAAGTAGACAATTATAAAACCATGTAAATCTGTGTGTGTGTGTGTGTTGTTTTTTTTATTCTTCTCTAAATTCTTATTTATTTTGTTTACTATATTATAATACTTATGTGTGTAAGCACTTCTCTCAACAAACTGGTATCAAAGTAAAGGCTTAGCAATCAAGGCAACACTCAAGCATAATGTAGACAAATTCAGCAGTAAGAATGACTTTAATCTATGGAATGTTAAAGTGATAGCATTAGACTGCATCTCTGTCTAGTAAAGAGAAGAAGCCAAGGTCATCTAAATCTAAGGCATAAGGAAAAGACATTCAAGATAGAGCTCATAGTACAATCATTCAGTTTTTGAGTGATAAGGTATTGAGGGAAGTTGTTGGTGAGAAAATAACTATTAATCTTTGAAAGAGGTTAAATGATATTTATATGATGAAGTCATTGGCAAATTGTTATCTATTGTCCATGTTAAAAGGGACATCGATTAAAGATTATGTGGACACCTTTAACAAGATCATAATCGATTTAGAAATATTTAATATAAAGATAGAGGATAAGGATAAGGTGATCATCTTTTTCAGTTTCTACCCATAAAGTTATGAACATTTTGTTGATAAGTTACTCTACGACAGAGAGAGTCTAACCATGAAAGATATTAAATCATCATTAAACTAAAAACAATTAGGAAAAAAGATAGAGGCCAATGTAAAAGGGTTAATTACAAGAGGAATGCCAATGAAAAGAGAAGTAAAGTCAAGGAAGGGCTTGAGATCAAAGTCCAAGAGCTATCTTAAGAAGTGTTATTGCTATAAGAAAAAGGGATACTTTAAATAGTATTGCCCCAAAAAGAAAGCCAAGGATGTGAAGAAAGAGGCAAATGCTATTATAGCTTATGAGGATAGCTATATAAGCACAAAGACCTTTGTCACTTCTTATGATAAGAGTTTTGGTGAGTAGATTTTAAATTCTAATTATACGTCTCACATGTGCTTGGATAAGTCCTTGTTTGCTAATTTCTAGCCTATTAATGATGGTAAATTATTAATGGAGAATGACATGGCTTGTCAAGTGTTGGAGATTGGTAGTGTTAGACTTATATTACATGATGGGAACATGAGAGAGTTTTTAGAAATTAGATATGTTCTTGACCTCAATAGGAACTTAATTTTCATAGGGATGTTAGACCAAAATGGGTGTTTCATTAAAGCTGAAAAATGGATTTTGAGATTGTTAAAAGGTTTCATTATGGTAATGAGAGATGATAAGCATAACGATGTATATGTGCTGAAAGGAAAGGTAGTGAGTGGGTCTTCATCATTCTCTATAGATGATGAGAATATGTAAAGTAAGTTGAAATCTAAGGTTAGCTCACTTAAGTGAAAGAATCCTGAAGGAGTTATATGATCAAAAGGCATTTAGTAAAAATAAGTTCTAGCCATTACCATTTTATGAGTACTATGTGCTTGAGAAAGCATATAGGGTAAAATTTAGTATTGGTAAGCACAAATCTAAAGGGACTCTTGATTATATACATTTAGATATTTAGAGGCCAACACAAATAGTTACACATGGGGGAACGAGGTACTTTCTAACATTTATTGATGATTGTTTTTAATAAAGTTGTGGGTATATATGTTAAAGAGTAAAGAACAAGTGTTTAAGTCATTAAAAACATGGAAGTCCCTTGTTGAGAATCAAACTGGCAAGAAGATTAAGGGAGTAAGGACAGATAATGGTCTTGAGTATTGTAATAAGAAGTTTGATAACTTTTGTGCCAAGCATAGATCATAAGGCATAAAAATATGAGATTAACATCATAATAGAATGGTTTGGTAGAGAGAATGCATAAAAACTTGCTTAACAGAGTTAGATGCATGTTGCCTAATGCAAAAGTGTGCAAGGCATTTGTTGAGAAAGGATGTAATGACAACAACCTATTTGATAAACAGAAGTCTTTCTTTTATAATAAATTTCAAGACACCAAAAAAGGAATGATCTGGTAGTCCTTATAAGTATAATCACCTTTGGATATTTGGTTGCCTAGCTTTCATACATGTGAAGTAAGGCAAGTTGGAACTTAGAGCCTTAAAGGTGATATTCATAAGATATCTCGAAGGTGTCAAAGGATACAGGGTATAATAAAATGAGTTAAAGCCACCGAGAAGTATCATCAGTAGAGATGTAACATTTGATAAGACGACTACGTTGAAAGTTTCTCTAAAAGAAGTAAAGGAAAAGCTTGTGCTTAAGGGAGTTTCAGCACCAAAAATAGTTTAAGTGAAAGTAAAATTTAAGAGAATATCTTAAAGCACCTAAATTAACACTTCAGTAAGTCAACCTTTGAAGTCGAGCCAAAGACACTAGTTAATTCCTTGAAGTCCACCTAAAATCAGACTAGAACTCCTGAGATGAAACTTGAAGAGTACCAATTAGCTAGAGATAAGTTAAAAAGAATGATAAAGCCACCAATAAAATATGCTCAAGCAGAATTAATTGCTCATGCCTTTAATTATGTGTTCACTTTTGAGTTTGATGAGTCTAAGATATATAAAGAAGCTATAAGAAGTGAGAATAATGATAAATGTAGCTGGCCATGAAGGAAGATATTAGTTTTCTCCTCAAGAATAAAACTTAAGAATTGGTGGAGATACCTCAAAGCAATAAACTAGTTGGGTAAAAGTAGATGTACAAGGTTAAGGAAAAGGATACTAAGAGTAGAGCCTACGAGTTTTAAAGCTAAGCTAGAGGTATAAGGTTTCACTCAGTATGAGGGGATAGACTTTATAAGATATTTTTACCAGTAGTCAAGTACACATCATTAGAATGTTGTTAGTCATGTGTGTGAATCTTAATTTACATTTAGAACAAATAGATGAAATACAACTTTTCAACTTGGAGAGTTAAAGGAGAAAATATACATGTCACAGCTATAAGAGTTTACAGAACCTGACATGGAAGATCATGCTTGTTTGTTGAAAATATTATATGGATTAAAGCTATCTCCTAGACATTTGTATAAGAGATTCGACGACTTTATGATAACTTGTGGGTTCAATAGAAGCAAGTATCAAAGCTATATGTACTTTAAGAACTTAAGTAGTGGGTTGAGTATGTTTTTGCTTCTGTATGCAAATGATATGCTAGTTGAGTAGTGAGCTTGAGATGAAGGATTTAGGGGTAGCAAAGATGATCTTCTGTATGGATAATTAAGAGTTTTGGTATATCTAATGCAAAGGCTATCTCAACTTTTTTAGCCATGCATTTTAAACTTTTAACAGCAGAGCCAGTAGAATTGGAAAAGGATAAGCTATAGATGAGTAAAGTACCATATTCTAGCGATGTTGGAAGCATCATATATGCTACGGTTTGCATAGGATTGAACATAGCTTAAGCTGCAAATGTTGTGCATAGGAAAATGGTAAATTTAGGGAAAGATCACTAACTTGCAGTTAAATTGATTTTGAGATATCTAAAAGGAACGTTAAAGCAAGGTTTTCTATAAAAATAGCTGAGAATGAAGGTGAAATAGTAAGAGGATACGTTGATCAAATTATATGAGTGACCTTGACAAGTAAAATTTGTTGACTAGGTACGTATTCATGATATTTGGATATGATGTGTGCTAGAGATCAAATTTACAGCACATAATGGCACTATCAACTACAAAAGCAGAATATATAGCTATAAGTAAAGCTATGAAGGAGGCCGTGTGCTTAAAAGGAATCTACGCAAAGGTGATGGCTATTGAAAACATTGATAAGGGAGTATATTGTGATAGCTAGAGTGTCATATATTTAAGCAAGTATCAAGTATTTTATGAGAGGTCAAAACATATTGATGTGCAGCTCTATTTTATTAGAGAGATAATTCAAAATAGAGAGATTAGTCTAACAAAAATTTAGTCGTTTGAAAATCTCACTAATATATTGATTAAGCTACTACCCTCAGTTATGTTCATCATGTACAATGACTTAACTGGAGTCATTACTATGCGAGGGTGACAATGAGGTGGATATGAAATATCTTGGAAACTTTGTGGATGATTTTAAATCAATGAGGAAATTTGTGAGAATATGATTAAAGACATGTTGGAAATGAGTTTGAGTAGAGCCAATGTGAATGGTACGTAAAATGAAAGTGTGTAGACTCGAAGTATGAGCACACTTGAATGAAGTGAACACCGCAACATTCAAAGAGGATGTTCATGAAATTATACACAAGAAAATTGTAACTGCAAGTGCATGAGCCATGATAAAGTAATAAAGTGGTAGTGAGTATTGTTCCCATGAGGATTTATGTCCTAAATAATGCTAAATACTATGGTGTTGGCAACCTAACATTAACTAGGCTAAGTTGAATTATATAATTAAAACAAAATGCTTAACTAAATAATTTGGTAAATTAAGGCTAGGGTAGTGATATTGTTAGCAAAGAAAAGTGGTTATTAGGCTCAACATGGGTGAATAGGGGTAAAAATATACAAAGGTTGGCTTGAAAGGATCAATCAATCCAAAGATGGCCTAAAATCATATCCTCAATTATGTATGCCCTAGGATTTTGCCTTGAATGATGCTAAACAAGCTCTAGCATATTTTTGAGACCTTACTTATTCTTATGCATAAAGTCTTCTAAGTAAGTATAAAAATAAATGATTCTACTTACATCCTTATAAAAAATCAAGTGGTCACAAATATGGCTAAACTTGTCTTATATTACTAAGCAAATAATCACAACATTCATTGTTTTCAAAAAAAAGTAGCATTTGAAATTATGTTCCTATTTCTTATCATTGACTACTAATCATTGAACCAACTTGCAACTAAAGACCAAAATGAAAAAAAATATTTCATGCAAAACAAAACAACTAAAAACAATAATTATAAAGATTAAGCATGATTAAACATGGTAAATGAACACCGAATAGAGTTTCCCTTCCCCAAACTTAAAGTTGACTTTGTCCATAATTACAATAATAATAGTAAAAGAGACTTTCCTCATAGTCGATGGCTTAGTGCTTTGGTGCTTAAATCTTGAGGCTAAAGTTGTTTGAGTTAGTGCTCAAAGCCTTTAATTTGCTTGACTTTTGTTTTGGGCTCTGTTGGGCTACACCGTATTAGCTCTATTTCCCTCCTTTTTTTTCTTCATGCTTATGAGGTGCCAACTTGCTGTTTTAACACATTATAAGAAATTAAAAAAAATATTAAAAACTAAGATTGAAATTGAAAATTAAAATTCACTTGGGTTGCCTCCCAAGAAACACTTGATATTATGTCTTAGGCTTGACATCTTCTGGGTTCATATGGGATCAAAATGGATGTCGAAAGCACAATGAGGTATGTAAATGTCCATACTTCTCTTTTTGAGCTTTATAACTCTATTATCAAAGTTTTCAAGTAGACTTCATCCATTTTAACTTATGCCTTTTCAGCAAGGATTGTAAATGAAAACGAATTAAAGAGCCTTATCGACTAATGTCTGCAAGCCTTTCTTTGGAATTGAGCCACGCCTCTTCTTTCTTTTCACCTTATGCCTTATTACCTTCTCTTTTATTCAGGGATGAACATCATCTATCTTCTTGACTTATGGAGGTTATAGCTCATTACTTTGTGTATTCCATCAATTTTAAAACATTTGTCCTTCTCTATTATCAATTTGATCTCTTTAATGACCTTGAAGGTAATTATCTCCTCTTGCACTCTCATTTTCATCTCTTCCCTCTCTATGGCAATAAGAACCCTTCCAATAGCTAAGAATGATTGACTAAGAATTATTGGCATTTCACAGTCTTTCTCTTTATCGAATACAATAAAGTCTATTAGTAGGATGAATTTACCTACTTTTACCAATACATCTTCTATAATACTTTATAGATAAGTGAGAGATCTATCAGCCATTTTCAAGGAAATAAGTGTGGGTTTTACCTCTCCAAAACTTAACTTTTGAAGATGGATAGGGGCATAAGATTTATGCTAGCACCTAGATAACACAAGGCCTTCTCAAAGGTTAAATTCCTAATAGTACAAGGGATAGTAAAGCTACCTAGATCCTTCATCTTTTGAGGTAACTTTGTTTAAAGGACTACACTACATTCTTCCATTAGCCTTACCATTTCATAGTCTTATAACTTTCTCTTATTCAACATCATTTCCTTCATAAACTTTATATAGTTTGGCTTTTTCTCTAAAACATCCATAAAAGAAATATTAGTGTGAATCTTTTTAAATTTGTCAAGGATATTGAAGGGTTGAGGGTAAGAAAATAATGGGATAATGATAGGAGGATTGTTTGAGAAGGAAATAGAGTTTGGCTTGGGATTCATCATAGATGAACAATAACTACTTGTTTTCTCTTTAGCTTCTACCACTTTTTCTCTAAAGCTTCTACTTCTATACCACTCTTAAGAGTGATGGTATTGTAATGCTCTCTTGAATTGGCCTCCTTGTCACTTGTGAACTTGTCAAAAGATTGATCTTTGATTGCCTATATAAGTTGGTCAACTTGTACCTCCAGTAACTTTAATATAGTATTTATATATGTGCAATGTATCTCGATGTTATCAAGTCGAGCCTCATCTTTGTCCTCTCCTTTGTCTTTACGATAAAAGTGCCCAAAGGTCCCTTCAAAGAAGGCTTCTTCTCGACCACTAGATGATTAAATCTCAAAATAGGTTGCAAGGTATTTTTTAGACTACCATAGGAGAAGTTCTTATGATTTCAAAAGCGAGGATGATAATATGTAGGCAAGTTGTTACTTTGGTGGTTGAAGTTTTGGTTGTTGACATATTGAACTCATTTCAAATCACTTTTCTCATGATGTAGGACAATTTTGCATCCATCATCAAATCTTTACTTTTTAAGGCCTCTTTAACATTTAGTGTAGAAATTTGATTTGCCAATGCCGAAACATAAGTCAAAAGTGGAACAATTAGATCAACTTCATGCACTTAAACGACCTTCCTTACAATGAACCTCTTATTAGGCTATTAGTAGTTGTTGCATGTCATTTCCTCTAATAGAGCTTGGGCTTCTTCTACGATTTTTGACAACAATGTACCACCCACCATCACATCTACAATTTTTCTTATTTACTCATTTAGTCTATTATAGAAGATTTGTATTTGGAACCAATCTTGGTAACCCATGTTGGGGGCACCTCCGAATAAGGTCTTTAAATCACTTCCAAGCTTTATAGAAAGGCTCAAAATCTAATTGCCTAAATTGTGATATCTCCTAATAAAGTTATGAAGACTTAGATAATGGAAAGGACTTGGTAAGGAATCGTTGAGCAAGCTTTTCCAATGTTGTGATACTTCCTGGTTGCAATGATTGAAACCATCCCCTTGCTTTGTCCCTAAGAGAACATGGAAACAAGCATAGGTGAATGGCATCATATGTGACTCCATTAACTTAATAGTATCATACATCTCTAAGAACATTGCAAGGTGAATAATCAGGTCTTCTCTTGAAAATTCCTTATATTGATTTTGTTGGACCATGTTAATAAAGGTTGGCTTCAATTCAAAGTTATTGGCTTAAACCATTAATCGCCAAATCCATGAATAATTCTCATTAACCACGAGCCTAAAATAGTCCCACAATGCTTGTGATTGTTGGTGTTGTTACCATTGTCGGCCATAGTTTGAGCTTGATCTCCCCTTTCTCTCCTAAGCCTTCGCAAAGTGCACTCAAATTTCAGATCAAATGGCAAAAGTATCAAGCTACGGGCTCTTCACATAAACCTTTAATAGCCACAATAAAAACATAACTCAAAAGTAACAAAAGAAAACTAAACTACCTAAATTAAAATCAAATTACATATCTATAATATTAGCACCAATTCAAAAATCACAATCCTGGCAATGGTGCCAAAACCTTATTCGTGAAATTATACACACATAAATTGTAACCACAAGTGTATTGGTCATGATGAAGTAATAAAGTGATGGGTGAGTATTGTTCCCATGATGATTGGTGTCCTAAATTAATGTTAAGCATTATGATTTTAGCAACCTAACATTATCTAGGCTAATCTAAAGGCTAAGTTGAATTATGTAATTAAAACAAAATGCTTAAACTAAATAAGTTTGGTAAATTAATGATATGAAAGTTCTATAACAATAGATTTTAGGGACTTGATTTTTCTCTATTATTCATATGCTCTTAATCATTAGTGATTAACAACTAATTTTATGCATTCATTAGTCAAGAGTGTATAATTAATCTCATTACCTCTCTCGAGTGTCAAATGAGACCTTATACATATAAAACTAAGTTAATTTCCCTATCTAACTTGTTATACATACAAGCATTAAGCTACTCTTATATGATTACCATAAGTTTATTATTTTCCTAACTCAACAAACTCAAAGTTGTACTTTTTACAACAAAAAAAACATATGGATTAGACTCTTCCAAGTACATAACCTAAACATTTAAAACATTTAATCCATTTTTCAATGCAATTAGAAGTATTATGCACATAAAATACATAAATAAATAAACATAAAATAGTCATTAATCACATAATAATATCAACACATATTGTTCAATAGAGTTCCATCAAGCCCTGGAACATATAATTAACAATCCATAGGAAAATACCCAATTACATTAATCCAAATGTTCACAAAAATACTCATGCTCAAAATAACAAAAATCACAATTACAAACTAGAATTAAATGTAAATGAGATAGAGAGAAAGAGGGAACTAGTTTAAGAGATGGTTGAAAGCTTTCAATCTTCAATAATATTCTCCAAATCTAAACTCCAATGTGTTTCTCTCACTAAAAACCCTAATTTCTCTCTCTATTTCATGTTCGCCTCCTCTTTTCTAAATGAGACTTTTAATCTTTTTTTTATAGGCTTTAAAAATAGGCTTCAAAATTAGGGCACGGAGTGAAAAGTGGAATCGGGCTGCTGGCGTCTGATAAATAATTAAAATTACACATTTAATAAAGATTTTTCAGCATCATTTTACACCATTAGTGTTATTAATCTCCCTAACTTGAGCATATTTTCAGTATTGATCTAATTAAGTTTTTAACTATTTTAATGTAAGTTTGGTAAATTGGGTATAACTTTCTACTTAGAAATCTAATTGAAGTAATTTTTAAACCTGTGTAGAGCTAATTTCATGTAGAGCAAAATTGGAGTTCACACATAATTTATAATTAGAACATTTAGAGTTTGAAAAGTGGCTTTGAAGACGACTCATCGGCAGTACAGGCCCAATCCAAGTAGGTTTTAGGATTTGGATCATATCTCACAAAATAAGAATCCAATTGATATGATTCAAGAAGCTATAGAAATATATTTCAATTATCCATAAATTTTTAGTTGAGAGAAAAGTCCAATTCGGCCAACTTGCTAGTCAAAAAAGTGTTACAAATTTAGTAGAAAGTTTGGTAGTAAAAAATATTGAACATTTGGTCACACGTGAATAGTGCCTATAAATTTGTCTATTTGAGGACACCCTTGGTTGAAAGGGAGATATCTTCCATCTTTTTTTGTATTCTTTGGATCACTTTTCATTGTATTCCACTTCTTAAGTTATGTTGTTCTAAATACCTAGCTAAGACTAGGAGTGGAACAATTAATGGAAGTGTAGTTTTTTCACTTTGATCCTACTATTGCATTTCATGTTTGAGTTCAAATAATTCAATTTATCATTTTTGAAAGTGGATTTGGTTTAATTGAAGCCTTGATTCTTTGTAGGTGGTGTTTGGGCATCATTTTTTGGCATGTAAGCGCCAAGCATTCTGCCATTGGGAACCTAATTTGGCGCCTATAACATATATATATTATTTATTGGCATAATAATGATACGATTAATTAGGTCTAATATTTCAATCTTCCAAAGTTGATATTTGTTCATTTAAATTAAGATTATTTAGCTTTCTCTGTATTTTATTATTATTTGTAGGTTTAGAGTTAATAGAGCAAATAAGGATGAAAATAAGGCAAAACATCAAGTGCTATAGTGCCCAACGTCGCAGCACCCAAAACAGCACTAAAAACTAATGTGTACAGCATTGCAGCACCCAAACTCCAGCGCCATAGAGCTGCGTAAACAGTAATCTAATCTAATTTACATTTGATGTTTTATCCTAAATTAAAGATATAAACCTATAAATAGAAGATCAAAAAGCCCAATTCAACAATCAAGAAAAAATAAAAGAAGAGAGATAAAATCTTAGAGAAAGAATTCACAACACAAAATCAAATGTCAAAGTTAAGAAATCAAGATTCAAGCTTCAAGTCAACATTGAGAGAGAAGAAACCCAAAACATCTTATTGTTAGTTTTTCTTCTCTTTTCTTATTATTATGTTCTTGTTCTTGTTGTTCTTCATGGATTAGCTTGATACTCTTTGTTTTGTGATGAGCTTTGTTTATCTAGGGTTAGACTATTGATCCTAGTATGTAATTGAATTTTTTTAATTCATAGTTTATGAACTTACTAATTTCATTATATCTGACCAATATTATGAATATTTGAGGAACCATGATGAACTTGATAAAAAAATTTATGTGTTTAGCTCAGGATAGTTTGATGCATGATAATAAGGTAACAACTATGAGTTTTATCTTGGATAGACATATACCTAGATGGCATATATGATATGAATTAGGCTTGATCTTAATGAATTATATTCTGATTTGATTATAGACATATAGGTGATTGTTAGAATGCGTAACATAGTCACTCGTCCATCGATAAAAGCTTGTGATGAGATTAGTGTCTAAGCTAACAATTCATATTGAGGGATTAACTTAGATATTAACAATTACAATAAAATATTAAGGGATAAGTCAATACCCTAGCTTATTATCAATTTGTGAATTACTCTTTATTTATTTGTTATCTAGGTTAAGTTTTAAGTTAATTACTTAATTTTCATATCAAAGTTTTCTAAATAAAAGTTACATAGATATAATTTCAGTACTTGATTGAAGAATTAAATAACATAGTCCCTATGGGAATGATATTTAGACTTAAATCTTATATTACTTGATACGATAGCGTGCACTAGCTTAGCTACTATAGTACCAATCAAGTAGTAGGTTATTGTTCAGAGGCACTACAGCATATTTGGTTTTTTTTTTTTTTCTTTGCTTCTTTTCTTTGAATTTTAATTCCAATTAGCTCTATTAACTTGAAACCTATAAAATAATATTAATACACATAAAAAGTCATAAATTCACATTCAAAATAAGCAATTATCAAATTAAGCGGGGTATAACTGTTGAGATTTGTGCTTACGTGCCATCCCATTATGTATAAATATTTAATGATAGTATTTATACAATTATCATTTCAAATAAAATCATTAATATTATTTATAATAAATGGTAAGATGTTTGTAATATTTTAGACATTGTATGACCTGAAGGAGTTCAGATATAGTCTAACGGAGTTTAGATCAGTGCTAAGAGTTAGCACATTAATAGAGTTAGCAAAATCTAAACAATTAGAGCCTTGTCTAAAATGGGACAATAACCTGAGAATATATTTATAATGACATAGCTACAAAGAGTTGCAGATGGTGTTAGGAAATGTCATTATGCAAGTATGTTCTCAAACATAATGTTTCTAATCTAATTTCATCGATGCGGGTCTATCGGTAGAACCCATTAATATGAATTAGTGTATGTCTATATCTGGATGGTTCAGATGGTTAGTCTTAGCAAACTATAAGCTTAATTGAAGCTCTTATAGACATATAAATATTCAGCGAGGACTGGATATTAAACAGACTCACAAAGACCTCTAATAGACATCTCATAAAATCGTCAATGGCAAGTCTTTCGAGTTGAGTAGTATTTGTGGTCCTTTAACCTGAGCGCCACGGTAGGCTTGTGAGTGATCCACCATACTGTGGCCACAAGCATAAACCTCAGAAAATATATTCTGAAGGGATAAACAATATCACAAAAGTGTTTGTGGATATTGTTTAAGAAAATATAAATCTGGAGATAAGTTGATGGTTGAGCAAATAGAGATTTGACGGTAATGAACTACATCTCTGGTCTTCTAGGATATAAATGATTGAGAGATTATACAAATATACAATAACCTTAACTTGCATGGTCTAACGTGCTGATTTGTAATATCCGTAACGTGTGTATTGGGCATCGTTCACGGACGTATAGAGGAACTCCATATGATAAATTAGGCGTGGACCTAGAGAGTTTGACAATATAAAGTGTACTCGTTGAGCACTGGAGTAGCAGACTGGATTAAATAATTCGATCCAATAAATTCCAAAAAAATATAATAATTCTTTCGAGATCCCTCAGGATGTGTATTTGTCAAGACTTAATTGTTAAGTACATCATTGAATTAATTAACAATAGTTGTTAATTAATATGATGATTTACAAGTGGCACAATTTGGTCCATGATTTGATTTTACCTTAGTTTTACCATTTAACTTTGATAGTAAAAATTAGTAAAGTAAAAAGTAATTATTCAAAATTGTTTTGAATAATTAAATTAGATATTATTATTATATTATTAGATAATATGATAATATATATTAATCATGGCCATTGTATTTTAATATAATGAGGAGCCTAAATGTTGGCCATTTATTTACCTAATATGATTATTATAATTATATTTGTTAGGTAATGATTTAATTAGGTAGCTATTATTCTAGTGCTTAATAAATTAATCTTAAGTGGGGGATCAACAACTAAATTAATGAAGCCCTTGTTTTTATTTTTATCAAAAGGTGTTGAATAACAAAAACAAAAGAGATTAAGCTAGCAATTGAATTGATTCATTTAATTTGAATGAGAAGAAAAATTCAGTGATGGAAGTGAGAGGTAAGAGAAAATTAGTTTTTGTTCTTTCAAGTGTTGAAAAATATGAAAAACCTCTCTTTGTCTTCTTTCCTCAATGATGGCTAAAAATAAATGAAAAGAAAATGGAGAAAAGATAATTATTTTAGACAAGACTTGTTCAAAATAATTATCATATGAAAATTGTTTCTAAGAATTGATACAAGAGTTGTATATAAATATTTATCATCTCCATTTAAGAAACAAAAATTGTATTCAAAGAGATTGAATACATGTTGCTAGAAATTCTAAAAACTAAGCTATCATTCTAGCTCCATAAACCCACCAAACCGTTATCAACTAGAATTGTTCAATAATTCACTTCAAGGTGAGATCTTCAATTGGATTGTTGGATGGCTTGAAGATTTTGTTAAGCTACCTTCATTAGGTAAGTGTTCATTACATTTTAATTTTATGTATACAATTGTTCATCATATATATTTTGTTGTATAATAGTTGTACTTGAATGTATATGTGATATATGTGGTTATATTTGTTAAATTGGGTGTATTTATTAACATGCTTTCACTGCATGTAGTAATTTTTGAAATTACATATACACTCGTATGTCACACACTATATTTTTAACAAATAGTATCAGAGCATGTTAAATTGAGTATGTGATAATTCTTATTGTTCAATATATTTAAATAGTGATGGTGTATATTTGAACTACTTGATAATGTTTAAATTTCAACATGGTGATGTTTGATGTTTAAGCATGATGATGAACATATTGTGATATTTTTGAACATGTTAGTGTTTAGAATTGAAGCATGATGATGTTTGGATATTACACCCAAGATAAAATTATTGTTATTGATGTGTTCGGTGCTCAAAAGATGCATTTCAAATTGCTGAAATGGGTATACTGAAGGTAGGAAGCATCAGAGCGCTGCGGCCATAAGTGCTCAATTCTGAGGCGTTAGAAATTTTTGTTCCAGCACCCCAGCGCTATAAAGCACTGATTCTGAAATTCGCGTCCTAGCACCAGGAACTGAGCGTTGCAATGTGATGGGGCTTCAGGCCCTGGCGCCGCAGCAGTAGGCATAGGGTGCTATAACGCTGGCTCTTGAGCGCCGCGGCGTTCATCACTGTAAAAAGAGTACAAAATTATTTTTGGAGCATTATATGGTATGATGCTAGAACCTTCAGTTTTTAACGCTGATCATTCCAAACATGATACTTTTATTTGCAATTTTTGTAAGTAAAGTATATTTAATACAATTATAATTGTTATATTATAGTATTAAATTACAAATCATTTGTTTACGTTGTTAACCACAATGGGAACCTTATTGGTGAGGGTTAATTGTGCTTACGTAAATAAATATTCTAATTTTGAATTAGATTCGTATGAGATGCAAAATTTATTATTATTATTATTATTATTATTATTATTATTATTATTATTTATTTAATAATATGTTTATTAAATAATAATTAAAATTTTAAATCTCTCTTAATCAGATTGAATAATATGATATTATAAGATAATATTATACGATGATCCGCCTTGTCAATATGGTATTAGACGGGTCATTTCGGTCACTCCTAATATCGCTACAATGTGAGGGATTAGTCGGAGTGATTCTGACTATGTCGGTTAAATATGAGATGAGGCAAATATATTCGAAAGTACTATCCTAGATCGCTACAGTGTGCGGGTTGTATCGGTAGCATATATTTGATGATTAACAAGTTGATCTAAAATACAGTCATCTTAGATCGCTACAGTGTGCAGTTAATTAGTATTTAGGATCAGTAGTAAGAGTTGTATGAGATACAATTGACAAGAGTTGTCTACCTTTTGGGTTCACAAAGGCTTAGATCGCTACAGTGTAGGGCTGGAGTAAAATACCAATAGGGTCTACTTTCCGCTGTACAGTTTAAAAGATTAAACTATCATTTTTCCTTTTGAGAGATTTAGGGAATTATGTAAAGTAGTTGGAGGGCGTCTTTAGATTAAAAAATGTATAAAAGTTATATCCATGATCTAAAGCATTATTTATTAATGATTAAAAATGTTCTGCTATATCTCTAATTTATCTTATAGTGATAAGATAAGTAACTTATAGAGATAAGATGACTATGATCATCCTATTTGTATACTTGATTAAGCACATAATCTATAAGGTACCAATAAATATTAAGACTTACTTATAAATCTAAGAATTGTTCATAATTAATAAAAATACTCATATATATAATAGATCAATAGATAATATACGAGGTGTTTCTGATAATGTTTTTTGAGAAGAGATGATAGATTATCAAAAAAAGGATTAAGAATAATTTGAAAGTCAAATTATATATCCTAACCTATCTAATAACCTATAGTATGAATATATGTACATGAGATGTACAAGTTATGTAATGCTTCATTTGAAATTTATTATATATATCTGAAACATATATAGAGAATGATTCACAATGAAACTGTTTCCATTATTAATAAGGTTTAAAATAGTAAGAGCTATTATTCGAATAAACTTTACTTAGTAAAGATAAACCTCTTAGATATCTGTTTACCGATAATTGACATTTCATATACAAGTGGTGTGAACAAGTGTAGGGATATAAGATATCACCTACCTTTCTCACATCTGCAAGATGTTGCATAATTTAAGCAATACTAGAAAATAATAAAATGAGAAGTACAGTTGTACGTAGGAAATAAAGATTACTTAGACATAGTAGCTGTTAGGACTTTTAAGTCACTTCTCCATTCTAGTAAAAAGCTTTATTTTGTATTATTGTTATTTTGTGACAAGAATAATTAGGAAAAATATATTGCTCTCTAAGTTAGATAGAGGGGGCTATCATGCATACATTAAGAATAGTTCTTTATGTTATATGATAATGATAATATTTTGCTAACTGAATGTCAGTCAATTAAATAACCATTATATATGACATACAACAACAAATGCATAAAATGTCTAGGTAAACAGAACATATAGTAGTTCGAAAACTTTGAATAATGACGAATTATGACATAAGTTATTAAGGCAAGTAGCCATAAGATGACTATTCTGTCTGGTTAAGAATGGTCAAATACTTGATTTGACCATAGAACTTTGTCTAGTTTATAAATCCTGTATTCAAGGGAAGTTGACTAAATTCTTTTGTTAGTGTTGGACACTAGGCCATTGATTTATTAGAACTAATACATATTGATGTAAATGATCTAATGAATCATACTGCCACTGGTAAATTTTAATACTTCGATGTCTTTGTTGTAGTTTGTTATAATACGGATATGTGTTTCTAGAAAAATATAGGTCGACAATTTTTTTGAAGTGTTCAAAGAATTTCAACTAGAAGTAAATGAAAGAAACCCATATGCATGTTGAACACATTTGATTAGATCGAGGTTGTTTATACTTAAGTAGTAAATTCACAAATTATTTAAAGAAGAATGAGATTCTAGCTCAATATAGTTCTCTAGATACTCCTTAACATAAATATGTTTTGAAGTGAAGAAATCAGACTTTATTAGATATGATCCGATCGATATTAAACTTTACCAATCTTCTAATGTATCTAATAAGTTATGCTCAAGAAATTACTACACACTTATTGAATAAAGCTCCATCATAAGTTGTTTTTTCTACTACATATGAGATATGCTGTGAAAGAAAACTAAATCTTAAGTATGTTAAGATTTAGGGTTATTCTATTTATATAAGAGTTGTGCAATAGGATATACTTGGACCCAAGGGGTACAAGTGACGGTTCAAAAGATATCCCAAATATTCAATGGGATATCAATTTAATAATCCAAATGAAAGAAACTTGTTCGTTGATAGTATTTCCTTTTTCCCATAAAAATAGTTTTTTATGGGTTTTGGAGATTGTAAAAAGATTGAATTTTGTAAATTCAATTAGGATAAAATATAAACTGAAAATGGAATCTAAAAATCAATTAAGTGAAAACCCTTTAACACATTTTCCCATAAGTCAAATATGGATATGAAGGCTACCTATTAGGTATATTACATATCTAAAAAGGTGCTTTCTGATGTTTTTCTTAGTTGAAGAAAAAGAATCCTATGACTTATAGTAAAACGATGTTAGACATCATTTAGGAAAATTGACAAATACCAAAACATTTAAGATTAACTTTAAGCATGACAATCAGGTCTAGAACTTGGTTATGCTTCCTATAGGAATTATTCTTATTGGTTGTAAAAGAGTTTACGCATGAAAGCGTGGGCCCAAAATGAGGTAAAGACCTTTAATAGCCCAATTAGTGTTAAAGGTTACCCTCAATGATCTAGGATTGATTATGAGGAAACCTTTCACCAATAAACATGCTAAAGTTAATTTGAATTTTGTTGGATATTGTAATATGTTTAAACTATTTATTTTGATGAAGTAATCAGAATGTCTGGTTTCATTAAGAACTAAGAGAAAGCATGTTTGTTGGGATTTGTGCTTACATGTCATCCTATTATGTATAAATATTTAATGATAGTATTTATACAATAATCATTTCAAATAAAATCATTAATATTATTTATAATAAATGGTAAGATGCTTGTAATGTTTCAGATATTGTATGACCTGAAGGAGTTTAGATATAGTCTAAAGGAGCTTAGATCAGTGCTAAAAGTTAGCACATTAATAGAGTTAGCGAAATCTAAACAGTTAGAGCCTTGTCTGAAATGGGACAATGACTTGAGAATATATTTATAATAACATAGCTGCAAAGAGTTGCAGATGGTGCTTAGAAATGTCATTATACAAGTATGTTCTTAAACATGATGTTTCTAATATAATTTCATCAATGCGGGGGTTTATCGGTGAAATCCATTAATATAGATTAGTGTATGTTTATATTTGGATGGTCTAGATGGTTAGTCTTAGCAAACTATAAGCTTAATGAAAACTCGTATAGACATACAAGTATTCAGTGAGGACTGGATATTGAACAGACTCACAAAGACCTCCAATAGACATCTCATAAAATCATAATAGAAGGTCTTCCAAGTTGAGTAGTATTTGTTGTCCTTTCACCTGAGCGCCATGGTAGGCTTGTGAGTGATCCACTATACTTTGGTTTCACACATGTCAGAAACCTTTCATGGTCTGACTGCTGTGTGTCACTGGATATGGTCTGATGCTCATGGAGTTCGGTGTGTGTAGATATGGGATCCATCAACTCATATGAGTAGATTATATATCCTAATGCTTCGAGATTTTATTTCAGAAAGTCTTGTGGCCACAAGCATAAACCTCAGAAAATATATTCTGAAGGGATAAACAATATCACAAAAGTGTTTGTGGATATTATTTAAGGAAATATAAATTTGGAGATAAGTTGATGGTGGAGCAAATAGAGATTTGACGGTAATGAACTATATCTCTGCTCTTCCAGGATATAAATGATTGAGAGATTATACAAATATACAATAACCTTAACTTGCATGGTCTAACGTGCTGATTTGTAATATCCGTAACGTGTGTATTGGGCATCGTTCACGGACGTATAGAGGAACTCCATATGATAAATTAGGCGTGGACCTAGAGAGTTTGATAATATAAAGTGTACTCGTTGAGCACTGGGGTAGCAGACTGGATTAAATAATTCGATCCAATAAATTCTAAAAAAATATAATAATTCTTTCGGAATCCCTCGGGATGTGTATTTGTCAAGACTTAATTATTAAGTACATCATTGAATTAATTAACAATAGTTGTTAATTAATAGGATGATTTACAAGTAGCACAATTTGGTCCATGATTTAATTTTACCTTAGTTTTACCATTTAACCTTGATAGTAAAAATTAGTAAGGTAAAAAGTAATTATTCAAAATTATTTTGAATAATTAAATTAGATATTATTATTATATTATTAGATAATTTGATAATATATATTAATCATGGCCATTGTATTTTAATATAATGAGGAGCCTAAATGTTGGCCATTTATTTACCTAATATGATTATTATAATTATATTTGTAGGCAATGATTTAATTAGGTGGCCATTATTCTAGTGCTTAATAAATTAATCTTAAATGGGAGACCAACAACTAAATTGGTAGAGCACTTGTTTTTGTTTTATCAAAAGGTGTTGAATAACAAAAATAAAAGAGATTAAGCTAGCAATTGAATTGATTCATTTAATTTGAATGAGAAGAAAAATTTAGTGATGGAAGTGAGAGGTAAGAGAAAATTAGTTTTTGTTCTTTCAAGTGTTGAAAAATATGAAAAACCTCTCTTTGTCTTCTTTCCTCAATGATGGCTAAAAATAAATGAAAAGAAAATGGAGAAAAGATAATTATTTTAGACAAGACTTGTTCAAAATAATTATCCTATGAAAATTATTTCTAAGAATTGATACAAGAGTTGTATGTAAAATATTTATCATCTCCATTTAAGAAACAAAAATTGTATTCAAAGAGATTGAATACATGTTGCTGGAAATTCTAAAAACTAAGCTATCATTCTAGCTCCATAAACTCACTAAACCGTTATTGACTAGAATTGTTCAATAATTCACTTCAAGGTGAGATCTTCAATTGGATTGTTGGATGACTTAAAGATTTTGTAAAGCTACCTTCATTAGGTAAGTGTTTTTTACATTTTAATTTTATGTATACAATTGTTCATCATATATATTTTGTTGTACAATAGTTGTACTTGAATATATATGTGATATATGTGGTTAAATTTATTAAATTGAGTGTATTTATTAATATGCTTCCGCTGCATGTAGTAATTTTTGAAATTACGTATACACTCATATGTCACACACTCGATTTTCAGCAATAACATCATATATGTAATATCCAATTCCTATTAGTAGTTTGGTGCCTAGATTTCGGTATAGAGTAATAAAGACACCATAGGGTTACTCAATTTTAACCCTATTAGAAATAAAAAAAATTTACAGTGTGAGTGATAGATATTAGACCTAATTTGGTAATTTCACACTTGGTCAGAGCATCGAACAACCCTAGAATATTTTTGGAATTTTTCTCTATTGGCTTGGAAAATGAAATTTTAATTTACTTCATGAATTTTCATTTAAGGGTTATGTATGGAACAAGCCATTATTGAGAAACACAATCCATATATTAGATAATTGACCAATTAGAGACAATTCCATAGGTTGCCAAGTTGGGAATTCTAGTTAGTTCCTTTGACTATGCTAACTAAATAGTTACAAAGGAACCAATTACATACTTAGTTTCCAACTAATGGAAAATTAGAAATTTAAAGCAAGTTGAGGGGCAAATTGGTCAATTGAGGGAGCACTATATATATAGTAGAAGTGTGTAGAAATTTCAAGAGATTAAAGTATAACACTTAAAGCAAAAGAGAAGCAAAATTTGTGCAAGAGAAGAGTGGTGCTACTATAGTGAAATTTCAATTCTTTTCATGATTTTTCATGTTTAATCAAACTATAATAAGGTCAAGTATTAGTTCCTAAGCTCAATTGAAGCCTCCATTAGTAAAAATTCAAGAAAAAAAGGTAAGAAAAGTATTATTTTGTGAGGTTGATATGTGAACTTTCAATATTGCTTCAATTGATGTTCTAGTGTGTATTCTTGGTTTAGATTGAGTTGAATTCTAGTGTGGAGCTTGAGGGAGTCATCAAAGTGAAGAAATTAACAAGGTAATAATTAGGGTTTTGGTTGATTTTTGATATAGAGACTTCAATTGGTTATATTTAGGGCATTAGAATAAAATTAACTTGATTTTGATGCAATTGGAACAAGAAATTGAGAAAAAAAATGTGTTGGAACATAGTGTTAAATTCTGCCACTGTAGGGAAGTTAGGGTTGAGTTGTTGTGTATAAATAGTGCCTTTTATAAATTGAATGTATATGGTTGAAGAAAAAATCAAAAAAAGAAGAAAATAGGATATAATTGTCCATTTCAAAAAGGTAAAGGGCAATTATGTCCAACCAAAGTTATAGGGTATTAAGCAATTTTTAGGGCATCGAATGGTGAGTTAGATTAGATTAAATGATTCTGTAAAATGAAAATCGAAAAGTAGTATCTATCCGGGTTTTGTATGCCGATTAGGGCGTTTAGTAGTTAAATGAGATTCTAGTATTCGATTTGGTTCTAAATGTCATTTAGGGCGTGTAGATGAAGAAAACTGAAACTGGTAATGGGAGCAGAAATCCGGAGTAAAATTGAGCTCGGAGCAGTTGTAAGTGAAAACTTGTCATTTTGTTTATCTTTCGTTTATTATGTTTTCACATAATGAAATTGCATGTTTTATGTGCTTTTAATGCATAAACATGATTTATGATTTTGATATATATCCATAGATATGCTTTTATATGTTCGGTTTAAGAAACAGCTTTAAAATTACTACATTTGTTTCAAAGGCCAATTGTACCCTCAGATTATAGTGGTGGTGATGGTATTAGACCCGGCCGGTATATCTCGTACACATAGATAGGTATTGGGGGTGTGTCACTAACTCCGTGAAGTCAGAAGGTCGAGTCATGTGAGTCGCTCTATGTGTACGGGGTATTGTCTCACTATATGTATGGGATGTAGGATTCTGCTGTGTAGCTAATGAGATGTCTTAAGATGTCATTGTGGGTGCTACTAGTTGAGGCGCCCAGTGACCTACTCACGTGTGAGGTGCTAGTTGAGTCGCTGTATGAGTATAGAGTTTTAGGGTTACCATTGGTACAGTTTAGAAAGAAAATGGTCGAGCAAGGGCTTTACTAGTTTTTGATCTACCGATTGCATATTATGCATTTATATGCACATGCTAGTTATTATATTGTACAAATTTTGGATATTTTACAGCTTTATACTAGTTTTAGAAGCATGATTTATGCATGTCTTTTAGAATTTAATATCTATGCAGAATATTATTTTATTTGAAATTTTAAATGCACTCACTGAGCTCCTTTAGCTCACTCATTTTGTGTTTTATATTTTCTAAACCTCTTCCCAGGTGCAGGTCTCAGTATACAAGCTGCTAATTCTCCTATTGCTGATTAGTGGGCCAAATCTAAATATCATTTTGTACATGTAAATGTGCTAAATAGCACTCTTTTTGCTTTCAGTATAGTAGTTCTAGATTTGTGCATTATACATATATTTTGAATAACCAAGAAGAGATTTTGATATTTTGATGATCGTTTCACTTTTTTATTAGTATTTTATTTTTATGATCATAATGAAATTATTGAGTTGAGTTAGATTTGGTTTGAAAAGGACCGGAGGTCCTATTTGGTAGTATTGAGAAGTGGTTTGAAATAGAAGTGTAATTTTTTGTAGGTTTTGTAATGAATTTTCAGAAAAAGATGGGAAGCTTTGTCTGTTTTTTATTTATTTAAGAAGTCATTTCCATGTATATTTTAAGATTTTTTCAGTAATAGCAAGAACTAAAAAGGGGTTCGCCTTACGAAATTTATCAACTTACTTAATTGAATTCTGAGGAACTTCCGTCGGGGTGCTCGGTAGAGCCGCTGGGATCTACAGTAAAGGGTCTCGGGGCGAGTCCTGTCAATATAAATACACTTATCAATGGCATCAGAAAGTTATCAAGAGAATGCCTTAGCATTGAGAAGACATTGTCCCAGCATTATTGCAACTTAGCATAACACCTCAATGTTCAGAAGTTAATGCCTTAGCGTTAATGCCACTTGTTTCAAAAATAAGAAGACTCCTAAGTTAGTTAAAACACCCTATTTAATTTCAACTCGTATTAGGATTAATTTAAGATGTATGTAAGCTATAAGGGGCTTTATATTATCATGAATAGATATCACAACAACATAACACACAATTGAGATAACAATTGTATTAATCCCTTCTAGAGAGAAACTATTCTTTGTGAGTTCTTTCTAAGAGTTCTTTATGAATTCTTGTTTATTTAATAAAAGAAGTAAGATCTTGATCTACCATGGATTTAGGTAATTTTCGAACCACGTAAAACACTCTATATGTTTTCTTCTGTTTCCCTTCTTAATTTTATTTTGTTTTGTTTACCGTATTATTATATTGTGTGTCTAAGCACTCTTGTTAACAAAATTAAATGGGCCAAGTATGCTGGTAGGGTTTGCTTATGGTAGGGTTTGTAAGTAAGCTAAAAAGTAATAAAAATTATGCTCAAAACAAACTTTTAGAATAGCAAAATGTTAGGGTTTTTTTTCTTCTTTAGGTCCCAAATCACATGTTTCAAGTAACCTTAAAAGGTTGATAAATTACATGTATATATTCTTATAGTCTCTCCCTCTCATAATATTTCCAATTCTTTTTAACTTTATTCATGAAGAGTTTTATAATTGTCTGATGTATATAAGTATACTCCACCAGATGTCTAGCAAAATTCTTATAGAAAAGAATGATCAAATAATAAGCATCATTGGTTATGTTTTATGATGGATATACTACCACATGATGACGTCTTGTTAATCTAATACTTCAATTTCAATAACTACTTCACAAGTTACTACATATTCAGCTTCTATAGTGGAATCGATAGTACATGATTATTTTATGCTTCTCCATATAATGACTCCACCAATAAGAGCGACCACTGATCTGAACATGGAATTTATAAGAATCAAAGTTAGATTGAAAATTAAAATCAGTGTATCCCTTTGGAATCAAATACTTACCAGAATAAACCAATACAAAGTTTCTTATTCTCCATAGGTATTGAGAATATGCTTTACCAGAATCCAATGATCATATCCTGGATAGCATACATTATGCTACCTATTACAGAAGCATAGAGTTTCTATCTCATATCCTCTTTCTTCTTGAGGTGTTTTAAAGTGTTGCACTTTAGACAAGTGAATTTTATAGCAAGAATGTAAACTACCTTTCTTGGAATCTTGCATCAAAAATCTTACAAGGATCTTACCTATGTACGATGCTTAATATAGAGCTAAAAGTATGTTTTTACAATCTCGCACTAATCGGATCCTATAAACATAACTTGCTTCTCTTAAATCTTTTATTTTGAATTACCTAGCTATCCATTTCTTTACATCCTATAATATTTCATTATCATTCCTAATGAGATGAATATCATCAACGTAAAGTGTGAGGGGATATCTATATCTGGAACAACTTTCAAATCTGATAAGAATTTGAATAGCCATATTGCCTGTTTAACTACTTCACAAGTTGCTGCATATTCAGCTTCTATAGTGGATTTGACAGTACATAATTATTTTATGCTTCTCCATACAATGACTCCATCAATAAGAGCGAACACTAATTTGAACATGGATTTTATAAGAATCAAAGTTAGATTGAAAATTAAAATTAGTGGATCCCATTAGGATCAAATACTTACCAGAATAGACCAGTATAAAGTTTCTTATTCTCCATAAGTATTGAGAATATGCTTTACCAGAATCCAGTGATCATATCATGGATAGCATACATTGTGCTACCTATTGCAGAGGCATAGAGTTTTTGTCTCATATCCTCTTCTTCTTGAGGTGTTTTAAGGTGTTGCACTTTAAACAAGTGAATTCTACAGCAAGAATGTAAATTACCTTTCTTAGAATCCTACATCAAAAATCTTACAAGGATCTTACCTATGTACAATGCTTAATCTAGAGCTAAGAGTATGATTTAACAATCTCGAACTAGTCGGATCCTATAAACATAACTTACTTCTTTTAAATCTTTCATTTTGAATTACCTAGCTATCCATTTCTTTACATCCTATAATATTTCTTTACCATTCCTAATGAAAAGAATATCATCAATGTAAAGAACTAAAAAAATTACTTTGCCTTCATTGATGCGCTTATATACACGAGCTTCATTAATGTTTGGCTTAAAGCTATAAGATTTGATAGTTTGATCAAATCTCATATTCCAAGATTTGGATGCTTGTTTAAGTCCATAAATGGACATTTATAGCTTGTAAACTTTTTGCTCTTGACCTGTTCTATAAATCCCTCTCGTTGAACTATATAAATGGTTTCATTAAGATTGCCATTAAGAAAAGTATTCTTGATGTCCATTTGCCAAATCTTGTAATCTAAACAAGCAATAATAAATAAGAGAATATGAATGAATTTTAGCATACCTACTAGCGACAAACTCTACTCATAGTCAACTCTCTCCTTTTGGGTATAACACTTTGCTATTAGCCTTGCTTTAAAAGTCTTTACTTTCTCATCAACTCTTCTTTTTCTTTTGTAAACCCATTTACACCCAATGGGTTTAAATCCTTCAGGTAGACTTACAAGTTCTCAGACCAAGTTAGAGTGTATTGACTCCGTCTTAAAATTTATGAATATAAGTCATTTCTCTCTATCAAAATCTTACATTGCTTGTTTGTATGTCAATGGATCATCTACATTATCATTAGAGATTGCAACTTGTGCTTCTCTAAATGAAGTGTAGCGTATGGGTTGCTTACAACCCTCTCACTGTGCCTAGGTGGTGATGGTGTATTTTAATGAGCAACAGTGGTTTGCTGACTTTGTGATCCAACAATGATTATTGGTTATTGAGGTCAAACCTTATTAGAATGTAGTACCTCAATAAGTTTACTTCGACGTTTGTGATCTCTTATATAATTATCCTACAAAAAAGTTGTATTTGTCAATACAAACATTTTGTTATTCTGAGGGTTATAAAAAAAACCAGATTTTTTGTATTTGGAGTAGCCTACAGATAGGCATAATTCTAAATAAGGTTCTAACTTCCAAGTCTTTCCCTTTAGCACATGTGCTGGACATTCTCATATATAAAAGTGTCACAAAGAAGGCTTGCAACCATTCAATAACTCCAAATGTGTCTTATGGATTGATTTAGAAGGTATTACGATAAGAATATACACTAATATTTACAATGCATAACCGTAAAAAGAAGTAAGAGTGATAAAAAAAACTAAGCATAGATCTCACCATGTCTAACAATATTCTATTTCTCCTTTTGATAACATCATTTTGTTGTTGTGTTCTCGAAGCAATTAGTTGAGATATAATCCTATTCTCTTTTAGGTAATCTTTAAATTTTGAATCAAAATATTCACCTCCTTCGATTAAATCGAAGTGCTTTTAAAAGTTTATTGATTTACTTCTTAGCTTCGGCTTGGAATTCTTTGAACTTTTCACAAGTTTCTAATTTTTTATGCATCAGATATATAAAGTCGTAGTAAGAGCAATCATTAATAAAAGTGATGCAATATTCATATCCTCATTTAGCTTGTACATTAATTACACCACTGACATTCAAATGTCTAGTTCCAAATATTCTTTCGCCCCGTTACCTTTTCCAGTAAAAAGTCTTTTAATTATTTTACCTTCCAGACAAGATTCGCAAACTGATAAGATGTTGACCTTTAAACTATTTAAGGGTTTATCTTTTACTAGTCGTTGTATCTTGCTTAGGTTAATATGACTAAGTCTAAAGTGCCAAAGAAATATTTTTCATCAAGAGAAATCTCTTGTTTCTTAGGTTTTAGTTGATCCGATTTAAACATTTTAGTATTAAACAGTGTTTGAATACTGATGCATATATCCAATCCATTTCTAGAAATAAAAACTAATTTATTATTAAAAGAAATGAAATAAAAATATTCTAAACATATAGAAACTGAAATCGAATTTCGTCTAAAATCCAGAATATAATAAGAGTCTTGTAAAAATAAAAAAATTATCCCTAAAAGCCTAACTTCTCCAACTTATTTAATTGAAACAATGGCCTTAGTACCCACTCGCATCGTAAACTCACCATTAGTGGTCCCAGAGTCTACTACAAAAGGTATTCATTATTTTTCACTAAATAACCTCAAAAAAACAAGTAAACTATATTTACCTTTCTCTGTCTTCTTGAGCTCTTCTAGATAGAAGGTGCAATTCCTTTTCTAGTGGCCTTCCTTTTAATACTAGAAATATTTTCCTTTTACATTTTCCTTGTTGCTCTTGTTCTTATTCTTATTATTGTTCTTCTTTTGGTGTTTAGGTTTGCCTTTTGATGAGCCACTTCCTACATTAATTCTCTTCTTATTCTTGGAAGAGGAAAACTACCAAGCAATATTTTCCTATTTTAATATTGAAATATTCAAAGATTTACAACTCATTAAGCAACTAAGTCATGTTAAAAATAAGTTTGTTCATGAAATAGTTGCTTGTAAATGGAAGGAAACTCAGAGATAGGGTTTCTAAAATCATCCCTACCTACGTTCGCTCATTTATCTCTATCTTGTGAATCTTAGCTTCATTAAAGTGAGGAATCTTTTTAAATATATACTCACAAATTAAGGTTCCACTCTTTATCATAGCATTAATAACAACTTTCACTGTATCATGTTGAGATTCTTAAGATGGTTTCCCAAATATAACCTGAAGTGAATCTCATATTTCTCTTGCAATTTTTATATTCTCATACTTACTTTTAACCACTTCAAATATGATTGCTAACATGTAGCAGTAGGCTTTTTCGTCAGCCTCAACCCAACAATTATATTGATCTTTAACTTTTTATGAAGTATTCAAAGCAGGCTAAGGAGGGCAGCAATCAGGAAAGATAAACTTTTGGTTCCCATAGACAAGAATGATGTTTATTGTACTTTTCTATTTCACAAAGTTATCACCAGTATATTTGTCATTAGATAGTATTGTGATCAAAGGGTTTATCATTTTGCTGAAAAAAATAAATTAAGAAAATAAATCATTTAACCCTTAAATATCATCTTAGATATTGTACATAACTTTAAACGTGATGCTTGATACAAATGAATAAAGATAAAAACCTAGAAAAAAAAATATGAACCATGATAATCCAATTTTTCAAAATGATGTGCCGCCGTAAGATAGGTCAAATCAATTTAATTTAAATTGGTACAATCCCAATTAATTAATATCTTCAAGCTATCTCATACCTTCTACATTAATTAACTAACTTTATTTTGGTCTAAATATAATTATATTTATGTACGTGTGATGCATTGTTTTGGATTCCTTAAATTTAATTCTTACAGTTGTTCCCAATATTGATAGATTCAAATATTTGGAGCTCATTGAGCATTTAATTCATGTTAAAACTAAATTTGATCATAAAATAGTTTCTTGTAAATGAAAGGAAACTCGAACATAGGGTTTCCAAAATTATCCCTACCTATGTTCATTCGTCAATCTCCACCTCGTGAATCTTTACTTCATTAGTGAACAGTCATTTTAAGTACATGCTCATAAATTGAGGTTCTACTCTTCATCTTAGTATTAATAACAACTTTCATTGCATCATGTCAAGACTTTTAGAAGGTTTCCCAAACATAGCCTGAAGTAAATATGAGTGATTTTAAACCTAGAGTGCATGCATGTGGGTTTGTGTATATCATTCAAATTTTCACATATATCATATACATATAAGCGCAGCAGAAGAGCAAAAATCTAATTTTCTAATAATAAACACAAATAAGTCTTACATGTATCTCATAAATGTAAATTACATGTTGATTAAGAATTTATTACCTTGACAAGCCTTTAGTTGTTTTGCAGAACCGGAGTACCCGTGTTGAAGCAACTCGTTCACAATTCTAGTTCCTCAACACGGTGGGCTTAGGAAAGTTATAATAGCAGCTTTTTTAGTAAAGAAAAAGAATAGAATGAGTGTTTTATGCTCTCAACCCTTGAGAGTTTTTCCTAACATTTAGCAAAAACAAAGACTTCACTTCTCTCTTTTCCCTTTGGTAGAATCATTCATTTCTCTAAACAAATTGAGCAACCATTTACGCTTTTTATTTTATTTTCTTTTCCCTCTCAATGGATAACACTTGTCCCACAAAAAGAGGGCATATTATTTGTTAAAACATTTGTTTACAATAAATAAATGCATTGCAAGATATGTTGAATAAATGTGGCCAGATTTGTGAGCCAAATAAAACAATCTCCTTTTGCTTGCAATTGCAAAATTTGGTCCGACCACTTAACTAACCTATTTGTGTTTTGTTTCATTATTTAATCAATATTAAATAATTAATTTAATCATATTAAATAATTGATTTAATCATATTAAATTATAGTAGAAATATATATTAATTTAATTATAATAATAATTGTTTGACTTATATTAAATAATAATATCATATATTATTGTTATTATTTTATTCAATAAACAGTTTAATGAATAAAATAATGATCTTGTTTGTCCAATAAATAAGGTCATTATGGTAATTTTTAAGTCAAACAATAATTTTTCACAATGCGCCATGTGTCAACATCCCAATGGTCAACAACTAATTGTTAACTAATTGATGTTCTTAACTCTTAAGTCTTGACACGATCTTTAGTGCACTATGAGTACACTTCATATTGCGAGACTTTTTAGGTCCATGCTCAATTTGTCAAACAGAACTATTTTGTGAGTTTGGGATCGATGCTTCATGCACACGTCATGGATATTACAAATTAGCGTAGTAGACCATACAAGTTAAGGTCAATGCGCATACGTATAACCTTCCACCAATGATATCCTAAAAAAGCAGGGATATAGATCACCATCGTCAAATTCCCACATGCTCATTCGTGAACTTATCTCCAGATATGTATCTCGATAAATAATATACGCAAACACTTTTATGATATTGTTTATCCCTTGAAAAACTTTTTTTTCCAAGTTAGTTGCTTATGGCCATAAGACTTTCTAAGATATAGTCTCAGAGCATCCAGATATATAACTTATCCATGTGAGCTTACAAATCCCATATCTGTGCACACCAGACTCCATAAGAATCGAACCATATCCAGCGACACCCAATAGTCACACTATGAAAAGTCTGTGACATGTGTGGAACCAAAGTATGATGGATCACTTATAAGCCCACTGTGACGCTTAGGTCAAAAGACCACATATGCTACTCAACTCGAGAGAACCTTTCATTGATGGCTTCGTGGGATGTCTATTAGGGTTCTCGTTGAGCCTGTTCAGTATTCAGTCTTTACTGAATACTTATATGTTGTACCGACATTTAGTAAGCCCATGGTCAACTAAGAACAACCATATAGACAATCTAAGTATAATATACACTGATCTATGAGAAAGGATTCCACTAACAGACCTACATCTGTGAATAAGACCAAGAATATTTAATTAGAGAATAGACTTACATAGTAATATTTCTTAGCACCAATTGCAACTCTTGCAACTATGTTATTACTAGTGCACTCTCAAGTTTTTGTACCATTATAGATAAGGTTCTAATTCTTAGATATCGCTGATTATTATAACATGCTAACTCTTTAGCATTTATAGTTCTCAGAGATGCTATTTCTTAGCTCTAATCTGAACTCCTTTAGATTAAATCTGAACTCCTTCAGATCATACAATATCTTTAGCGTCACAAGTATTGAACCATTTAATAATTGTAATTAACGATTTAACAAAATATATACTATATAAATATTATAAAATAAAATATTTATACAATAATGAGAAGGCACGTAAGCACAAATCCCAACAGTAAAGGTAACATTTCTCTTGTAATTTTCATCTTCTCATACTTACTTCTAAGTACTTCAGACATGGTTTCTAAGCGGTGGCTTTTCTATTAACCTCAATCTAACAATCATATTAATCTTTAACTTCTTGTGAAGCATTAAGAGTATGCCTATGATGGCAACGGTTAGTAAGGATAAACTTTTGGTTCTGACATACAAGTATGACGTTCATTGTACTTTTTTATTTCACAAAGCTATCGCTGGTTAATTTTCCAATAAATAATATTATAATCAAAGGGTTTGTCATTTTGCTAAAATAAATAAATCAAGAAAATAAATAATTCATCCTCAAATATCATCTTAAATATGGTAGATCACTTTAAACATGATGCTTGATGCAAAAGAATAGAAGTAAAAACCTAGAAAAAATATATACCACAATAAACCAATTTACTAAAATCAATGTGCCGTCGTAGGATAAGTCAAATCAATTTCAATTAGACAAGGACAATCTTAATTAATTAATATTTTCAAGTTATCACATAACTTCTACATTAATTAACTACCTTCATTTTGGTCTAAATATAATTATATTTAAGCATGTGTGATGCATTGTTTCGAATTCCATAAACTTAACTCTTAAAGTTATTCCAAATACTGATAGATTCAAAGATTTGGGGCTCATAGAGCAACTAAGTCATGTTAAAACTAAGTTTATTCATAAAATAGTTGCTTGTAAATGGAAGGAAACTCGGAGATATGGTTTCCAAAATTATCCTACATATGTTTGTTCGTTTATCTCCATCTCGTGAATCCCAGCTTCATTAAAGTAAGCAATCATTTTAAGTACATGCTCACAAATTGAGGCTCCACTCTTTATCTTAACATTAATAACAACTTTTATTGCATTATGTCAAGATTTTTTAAAAGGTTTCCCAAACATAGCCCAAAGTAAAGGTCACATTTCTCTTGCAATTTCCATCTTCTCATACTTATTTCTAAGCACTTTAGACATGCTTGCTAAGTGGTGGTCTTTTCCATCAACCTTAATCCAACGATTATATTGATCTTTAACTTCTTGCAAAGCATTAAGAGTATGCCTAGGATTTCATCGATTAATAAGAATAAACTTTTAGTTCTCATAGACAAGTACAATGTTCACTGAACGTTTCTATTTTACAAAGTTATTGCTAGTTAATTTGTTAATAGATAGTATCGTGATCAAAGGGTTTGTCATTTTGTTGAAATAAATAAATTAAGGAAATAAATCATTCATCCTCAAATATCATCTTAAATATTGTATATCAGTTTAAATGTGATGCTTAATGCAAAAGAATAAAGATAAAAATCTATAAAATAATATTTATCACGATAAATCAATTTTTCAAAATTGATGTACCGCCGTAGGATAAGGGAAATCAATTTCAAATTGATGTACCGCCGTAGGATAAGGGAAATCAATTTCAATTAAACTGGGACAATCTCAAATAATTAATATTTTCAAGTTGACAATCTCAAATAATTAATATTTTTAAGTTATCTCATAACTTCTACATTAATTAACTACCTTTATTTTGGTCTAAAAATAACTATTAATATGATTATATTTATGTATGTGTGATGCATTATTTTGGATTCCTTAAACTTAATTCTTAAAGTTATTCCCAATATTGATAGATTCAAAGATTTAGAGCTCATTGGGCATCTAGGTCATGTTAAAACTAAGTTTGTTCATAAAATAGTTGCTTGAAAATAAAAATAAACTCGGAGATAGGATTTCCAAAATTATCACTGACAGGACCCGACCCGAGACCCTCTACTATAGATCCCAGCGGCCCTGCCGAGCACCCTGACGGAAGTTCCTCTGAACCTAACTGGGTAAGTTAAGAAATTCCGCGAGGCGAACCCCTTTTTAATTCTTGTTACTACTAAGAAGATCTAGCAATATACATGAAAACGACATCTTAGTTTTAAAAATAAACGGATAGAGTTTCCCCTGTTTTTCGGAAAATCCATATAAACCTGCAAAGAAATTTCACTTCTAATTCCAACACATCTCCATTCTACAAATTCGGACCTCCGGTCCTTTTCAAATCAAATCCAACACAACTCAATTACTTCGTGTAAATCACAAAATAAGCATAATCATAAAAAGTAAAAACGATCATCATAAACTGAAAATCTCTTCTTCTTGATTCAACACATATTTACAAATATACATGCCTACAACTATTATGCATAAAGTAAAGAGTGCTATTAGCACATTTACATGTACAAAAATTATCTTTGGATTCGACCCACTATTCGGCGATAGGAGAATCAGCAACTTGCGTTCCGAGACCTGCACCTAGGAAAAGGGTTTAAAACATAAAACATAAAACGAGTGAGTTAAAAGAGCTCAGTGAGTGTAAATGAGAATTCAATTACAAGAATATTATACAAAGATAACAATTTCTAAAGTACATGCAGAAATTATGCTTCTAAAACGGATGTAAAATTGTAAAACGGTTTCTAATATCATATGCTAATGAAATCTTGCCGAGCGGGTTTTATCTACATCTTTGGAAAACTATATTCAGAATCTGTATAACATAATAACTGCTATATGCATATAAATGCATAAATGCTATCGGTAAATCAAAAACTAGTAAAATCCTCGCTCGGTCATTTTCTTTCTAAACTGTACCAATGGTAACCCTAAAGCTCTATACCCACGCAGCGACTCAACTAGAACCGCATACGTGAGTAGGTCATGGGGCACCTCAACTAGCAGCACCCACAGTGACATCTCAAGACATCTCACTGGCTACGCAGCGGAATCCTATATCGCATGCATATAGCGAGACAATATCCCGTACACATAGAGCGACTCACATGACTGGACATTCCGACTTTCCAGAGTTAGTGACACACCCCCAAGACCTGCCCATGTGCACGGGATATACCGGCCAGGTCTAATACAATCATCACCACTATAATCTGAGGGTACCAATGGCTTTAAAACAAATGCAGAAATTGTAAAACTATTTCACAAATCGATCATGTAAAAGCATGTCTATGAATATATCAAGATCATAAATCATGTTTATGCATCGAAAGCTCATAAAACATACATAGTCATTGTGTGAAAACATAATAACCGAAAAGTAAAAGAAATGGCAGATTTCCACTCACAACCGCTCCGCGCTCAATTTCGTTCCCGATTCCTGCTCCCGTTAACGCTCTCAATTATCCTCACCTACGCACCATAAATGACATTTAGAACCAAATCGAACACTAGAATCTCATTTAACTACTAAATGCCCTAATCGGCATACAAAGCCCGGATGTAAACTACTTCCCGATTTTAGTTACGGAGCCATAATCGAAACTAACTCACCATCCGGCGCCCTAAAAATTATTGAACACCTTATAATTTGATTGGACATACTTGCCCTTCACCTTTCCAACATGGACAATTATGTCCCATTTTCTTCATTTTTGGGTTTTTTCATCAACCATATACATTCAATTCACAATATGCATCATTTACACACAACAATTCAATCAAAACACCACTCAATTCCTAACTTCCCTAAAGTGGCAGAATTTCACCCTAGGTTCCAACACCTTCCTTTTCTCAATTTCTTGTTCCAATTACAACAAAATCATGCCAATTTCATTCTAAAGCCCTAATTACAATCAATTGAAATCTCTACAACAAAATCACAAAAAAACCCTAATTCTCACCTTGCCAATTTCTTCAAATTGATGACTCCTTCAAGATCCAAACTAGAATTTAACTCAATCTAAGCCAAGAATACATATAAGAACATCAATTAACACATTCTTGAATTCTCACTTATCAAACTCATAAAAGATGCTTTTCTTACCTCTTTTTCTTGAATTTCCACTAATAGAGACTTCAATTGAGCTTAGGGATTGGTTTGTAACCTTAATTTGGCTTGATTACACATGAAAAATCATGAAAAAAAAAACTTGAATAGTCACTGTAGCAGCACCCCCTTTGAAGCTCGAATTTCTCTCTTTTTTTGGCTAAGTGTTGGTTTTGATCTCTCTTCAAATTTCTACACACTTCTAACATATATATAGTGGTCCTTCAATTTACCATTTTGCCCTTCAACTTACTTAAAACTTCTAATTTTCCATTAGTTAAAAACTAATTATGTAATTAGTTCATTTGTAACTATTTAGTTAGAATAGTTCAAAGAACTAACTAGAACTTCCAACTTGGCAATCCATGAGATTTCTTCTAATTGGTCCATTCTCTAATATATGGATTATGTTTCTCAACAAAGGCTTGTTCCATTCATAACCCTTAAATGGAAATTCATGTAGTAAATTAGAATTTTCTTTTCCAAGCCAATAGAGAAAAATTCTAAAAATATTCTAGGGTCGTCCGGCGCACCGATCGAGTGTGAAATTACCAAATTAGGTCTGATATCTCTCACATGCACTATAAAGAAAATATTTCTAATAGGGTTAAAATCGAGTAACCCTACGGTGTCTTATTTGTTCTATACCGAAATCTAGGCGCCAATACTACTAATAGGGATTGGATATTACAATCACCACCTACGTTCGCTCGTCTATCTCCACCTCGTGAATCTCAGCTTCATTAAAATGAGCAATCATTTTAAATACATGCTCACATCGAGGTTCCACTCTTCATCCTAGCATTAATAATGACTTTCATTACATCATGTCGAGATTTTCAAAAAGTTTTCTAAACATAGCCTAAAGCAAAGGTTGCATTTCTTTTGCAGTTTTCATCTTCTCATACTTACTTCTAAGCACTTCAGACATACTTGCTAAGCAGTGGGCTTTTTCGTCAGCCTCAATCCAATAATTATATTGATTTTTAACTTCTTACAAAGCATTAAGAGTATTCCAAAGATGGCAGCAATCAGTAAAGACAAACTTTTGGTTCTCACAGATAAGTATGATGTTCATTGTACTTTTCACAAAGTTATTGCTAATTAATTTGTCATTAGATAGTATTGTGATCAAAGGGTTTTTCATTTTTCTGAAATATATAAATTAAGAAAATAAATCATTCATCCTCAAATATCATCTTAAATATGGTATATTACTTTAAACGTGATGCTTGATGCAAAAGATTAAAGGTAAAAGCCTAGGAAAAAATTCTAGATACCACAATAATCCAATTTACTAAAATCGATGTGCTGTCATAGGATAGGTCAAATTAATTTCAATTAGACTGAGATAATCTCAATTAATTAATATTTTCAAGTTATCTCATAAAATCTACATTAATTAACTTCCGTTATTTTGGTCTAAAAATAAGTATCAATATAATCATATTTGTATTAGTGTGACGCATTGTTTCGAACTCCCTAAACTTAATTCTTAAATTTATTGGTAGGTTAATTTAAAAATACATTTAGCAATCCTATCTCTTGGAAGTTAACCTTGATATTAATTTAAACAAACATCCCATGTAGGGAGGACAAATTCTAGGTTGTTACAAGGCGCCACTTAAATCTAACGTTGTTAAACTAAAAATGCAGACTATAGGTAAAATTGTCATTTTACCCTCTCCCTCTTACTATTTTATATAGTAGGGCTTTGTTTATAAATACCTCATATTTAATAATCTTAGTGAAATCTATTGCTGCTAGTCAATTATTGATCACTAGATATATTCTGTATGTTGGTAGAATTTAATTTTATTAACACTTAAAATAAATTACAAGATTTTTACACTAAAAATTAAGACTTATTATTTTAATAAATTATTTATAATAATAAGCTTAGTTAGGCCAATATGAATTTACTAGATTTAATATAATTAAATTTAATTCACATTATTTATACCAATTGTGGAATTAATTTATTTTAATCTAATTAAAATAATTAATTTCCTATTAGGTTAATTAAAACTATTTTAATTAATTCTAATAATTAATTGGTATAATATACATTAATTTATTAAATCTAACTAAAACTATTTTAGAAAAGAAATAAAATAACGACACATGTGTTTATGGTATGTTACAATGCAATGAGTAGGCACATCTTAGATGTAAATGGCTTATTATAATGCATTGACATATTTTATAATATAAACCATCTCATGAAAAAATACAAAACATTGGTCTTTACAAAGTTCTTTGGATTTCTATGAAAAGGAAAACTACAAAGATAAAAATATCTCCTTGTATCTTATTTTCCTTAGTGTAACATAAAAGTCATGGAAGATCTCTTCATAATTATATCTCATATAATTCTTTTTTTTATTTTCCTTGTTGTGTAAGCTTGCCCTTAGCAAGCTTAAATAGTTGAATCAACCATTACTCCAAGTAGTAGTTATCGATGACAATCGCAAGCCTGGCCTATGGTTGGACTAGCCAACAGTAACCTTGGGCGTGGCGTTCCCTTGAAGCTTGGCATAGCCTTGGGAAACCAAAGGAGGCCTACTTTAAAGCAAGCCTTAGCTGGCCTGAAAACACTAGCGATGGTGTTGTAGCTCAACCAGCCCTGGCTAGCCAGCACCTCCAGCGACACACTGTCACTGGCTGAAGCCGCTACCCCAAAGGGGGACTGCCCTTTGGGCATGTTATCTGAGATTGCACAGCCACTCCTAGTCGTCCGATCTCTTTGGCCCATAGGCGACTGTGGCTTGGTTAGACCCGAGGGTAAGTCTAGCCAGCGCCCCCCCATTGTCGAAGCCATGTGCTGATGTAACTCCCTCCAAAAAGGCCACTCTTCTTTAATACTTATGTGCTTTACAAATTGCTTCACCAAAATTCTTCTTTTTTATAATAATAAAATAATAAAATACAAAAAATCTTATGCCCCTTATGACTTACAAAATTTTTCCAATCAATCTAAATCTAAAACATCTTACAATTAACGTCCAACACCAAAATCTATAAAATAATATACAACCATTCATCTTAGAATAATAAAATATTTCTTAATAATTAATATGTGTCTACTCATCTAGAACGCAAAATCAAATTTTTTAATTGCTAAATTAAACTAGACATGAACCTAGTTCTATTACCAATTGCAAGATCGTATTTGTAAATTTATTATCCCTAGTTTACATAGAAGTATAAGAATAATACCTTACCTGCGAATTTTCACATTACGTTTTCTATAAAAACCTACAAATCTTCTATACTGTATCTCATATTAATGAACTGCTTGTATGGGTGAGTTAATTAATTGTAGAAGATCTAATTTTATGTTCTAATTCCAAGAAAATTGTGAAGCATACAGACATGTATGTTAGAAAAAAGTCTTAAAAAACATCTTTTTAGAGTGTACATATTTTACCTTTTGAAAAATATTATTTTATCTAAACTCTAATCTTCAATAGGATTAGGATAAAATAATATCTTATATTATTTTAATTTAGATAATTAAATATATAAATCCTTATTTGATAAGGAATAGGATAATATCTAATATTATTTTAAATTTAATTAATTAATTTAGATAATACATAATTATCCAAATTATCTAAATTAAATAAATAATTAACAATATCTAATATTATTTTTATTTTAATTAAATAATTTAGATAATACATAATTATATAAATTAAATAATCTAATAATTTATTTAATTTTTATAACTATTATGGATTGGGTCATTAATTGATTGGACTCAATGGGTTTAATCAAATTAAACATGGGTCAATTAAATTAATTAATTAGTCCTAATAATTTTAATCAAATTAAACTTGAGCCAATTAGTATTTTAGATCTAACAATTAACCTATTGTCTATTTCGTGTTTTATAGAGCCATCATAGGACCTGATGGACCTACAAAATGAAGCTTCAATTAATTAAATCATTGATTAAAAAATTTTAATAAATATAATTTTAGTTATTAACTTTATATTACTCCATTAAAAATATAAAGTTGAACTCTTAATTTTACAAATAAATTATAATGCAGAAAATTGTCTTTGTCTATTTAATTATCATTTAATATAATCAATCTTTTACAAGTGTTCATAATTAAAGTTAGGTCGAGTGTTTGTTAAACTTTCTAACTACTTTTTTTCATTAGTTCATATTGATCCCCTTTTGAGTATTTAATTTGTAAAATTCACAAATAAATTATTTTCTTTAACTCTTAAAGAAAACTAAATTCATTATGTTTAAGATCAGAATCAATTATCAAGGGGGACAACTTATCTAACTTCTTCTTAAAATGAGTGGATTCTATTTTCTATTAGAAATGTTTCCAGCTATTTATTTTGTTATATTTATAAAATACTTAGTGATTGACTTCAGATATGTTACAGTCGTTCTCTTGTAGATAAATAAACAAAACTTAATGAATAAGAGTTCATTAATTACTCAAAATTAAGATTAATCTATATATGATTATATTATGATAAAATAAATTCTCTTTATTAACGGAGATTAACAAAGAATTTATTTTATCATGGTCTAGTCCTATATAATCAAAATTATACAAAGGAGCATCATTTTCTATGTTAAAACATAAAATGATCCGGATGAGACTCTTGTATATAATTTAAAAATAGACTGCACTTATAGTCTATTTAATATTATCCATGCTAAGAAATTGATAAGGTTTTGGATCTGTTGCTTATATTGAAGCAATTAGTATAATGAAGACACCACAATCAATTTTGAAATGATTAATTGATAAGTTGAAGGAGAATGCCACGGAAATTGTTCTGATAAGTTTAAAGAGTTCCAAAAGAACAAAAGAGAATTTTCTTAATCAAATTGTTGAATGCTTTGCTCTCATCTCTCATGTATTTATAGTGAACATTTGGGATGCTAGCATTTATTACATCATTTAATGACAACTTAAAAACTACTAGCTGCCAACTACTACCAATAAGGCTTTATTTTAAACTAGATTTCAAACTTTGCAACAACAACAACAAATGCACTGTATACTTTAACTAACTACCAGCTACCACTAACAATTAAGACTTTATTTCAAACATTATAATTACTATCATAAATATGTATTGTAGGCTCCTAAAGCTTCTAACCACTTCGGTTGCTCACATAAGTTATTGTGCTATTGTTCCCATCATTCCCTAATACTTGATGAGACAAAATTAGGTGATCACCAATTTAGAAAAACTCCACTCAATCCACCTACTTTGTGATATGATAAATTTCTTCTAGATTATTCTAAAACTTGAATCATAAAAATCCAACCTTGTGGAACAAGTGAAACATCTTCCTTGGGCCTCCATAAATTCACCTTAGCCCAAATGTTTTGAATCAATCCAATGAGAGTTCCCTTGAAATTTTTAGCTCGAACTTTTATCACTAGACCAACTAGAACTTAAATAAGGGCTGCATTTCATTTGTAAGTTGTGCCCTTATCATTCCTCTCCTCTTGAAAAGAATTTATCCTCAAATCATTACCTACATCAAAAAGACTTAAATCAGTAACATTAAAAGTAGCACTAACATTGTACTCACTTAGTACCAACTTATATGCATTTTTATTGATGTGCTCAAGGATTTGAAAAGGTCCATCTCCTTTTGGAAGTAACTTAGATCGCCTTTGTGCCAGAAATCTTTATTTTCACATGTGCAACCAAACCCAATCTCCGGGTCAAAAATTAGCTATTGACGCCCTTTATTAGCTTATTTTGTGTACTGCTCTATCCTCCTCTCAACGTTGAGTCTTGCTTTCTCATGTATCCATCGCCTCTGTTGCTTAGTCATTTGTTCGTAACAACAAGTAGTAACAATAGGTAGATGAACACCCCCCTAGCGCGAAAGCCGTTGCTTATTTACATTGCAAGCAAATAAGCAACGACAAACATAGAGGTGAATCTAATAGCTGACAGACCTACTAAACTAGACTGGCAAAGGTGGGGAGATATTCTAATTCAAATACCCATAGATTCGTTGTTTGCTTACTGCCTTCATATAATTTAAAAAACACGAGTTTCTCGAGGGTATTCTGCCTTCCGCTATGGGTTATCAACCTACGTTTAGTACCAAAATGGGTTCTTTACAAGAAAGAATTACTTCTTATTTGTATAAATGGTACTTCGAACTTGGAACGAGCATGAAAAAATTAACGATACTTCTTTAGGGTTTAGGGTTTAGGTCTTAACAAATTCATCCTTTTTCTTTCCATCTAAGTTAGCACGTTCAGACAAAGGTAATGGCATTAAATCTAATAGAGTTAAAGGATTAAAATCGTAAACAATTTCAAATGGTGAAAACTTAGTAGTAGAATGGATAGTATGATTATAAGCAAACTCAACATGGGGTAAATATTCTTCCTAAGACTTTTTTAATTATAGCCCACAACAAAGTAGATAAAGTCCTCTTTACTACTTCGGTTTAACCATCAATTTGTGGGTGACAAGTAGTAGAAAATAACAACTTAGTTCCTAACTTACACTATCAAGAACTTAGCATCTCTATCTAAAACTATTGTTCTAGGCATATCATGTAATCTTACAATTTCTCTAAAGAACAAATCAACAATATGTGAAGCATTATTAGTTTTGTGACATGGAATAAATGTGCTATCTTAGAAAATCTATCCACAACTACAAAAATTAAATCTCTACCATGTTTAGACCTAGGCAAACCTAACACAAAGTCCATCGAAATATCAATCCAAAGCTCACTAGGAATAAATAAGTAGTGTGTACAAACCATGGGGTTACACTCGAGATTTTGCTTGCCTACATGTGACATATACTTATATGCCATTGTCTTTTATTACTCTCGATGGAATCTCAGCATCTTCCAAGTGATGTTGAATTTTAAGGCTATGAATGAGTGAAAGAACCTGAGATTTCCATAGAAGATAGTGATTTTGTGTAAGTTGTTATGGTTGGTCGCACACCAAAATTAAAGACACTATTTTTGAAGAAAGAAATGGTTGATGACCTAAATTGTTGAATTGAATGGCTGTCATTTTTTTAAGACTAAAGAAGATGTGTTCAATTAGAACACTATCACCTCCTCCTATAAATAGATGTGCTTCATTAGTTCATGAATATCATCCCATAATCGAATCTCATACTTCATTTTAGAGCAAATTATTTAGTTTCTTCTTACTTGTTAAGAGAGAAAGGTAAAGTTGAGGTATATCTCCTAGTTTCAAGAGAGAAAGAAAATTGTTCTCTCCTTATAATTAGTTGTAATCCTATTTTTATAATGAAAATCTCCTATATTGCCCTGTGGTTTTTCCATCACTTAATTTAAGGATTTTCCATATAAAATATATGTGTCATTTATTTTCTACAGTTTATCATCTTTACTAGTTTAAATTAAGATACTACTTTAACCTATAAATCACAATAATAAGTGGTATTATAGCTTTATCATTCACGGGTACTATTTATAAGTGTAACTATTCACGTATATAGTACTATTTATACATACGACAATGGAGGAGAATATACTGGAAAGGAAGTTGGTGTATTTTACAAACAAGAAGTCATCAAAAAATAATTCACAACAACGTACACTCCTCAACAAAACTTTACTGGAAAGAACTAGAGCTATGTTAAGGACTACAAGTCTAGCGAAATCATTCTGGACAGAAGCTGTCAATATTGCTTGTTACATGATCAGTTGGTCTCCATCAATAGCAATTGATTTGAAGACACAAATAGAGATGTGGATAGGTAAGCTAGTTGATTATTGTAATTTACATATATTGGGAAGTCCTATATACGTGATGTACAACGCCCAAGAAGTCACAAAATTTGAACAAAATTAAAAAAATATATATTCTTGGGTTATAATGATGAGTTAAAGGGTATCGCCTATGGGATTCCATTGCCCACAATATAGTCATCAATAGAGATGTAACATTTACAAAAGATAAGATGCAAAAGAAAGAAGATGATAACATGTTAAAGGATAAATTAGAAACTACCACTGTGTAAGTGGAGAAAGAGTCAGAAGAAATAGAAATTTTTAAAGCAACACCAGAGCACAATGAACAAGAACCAATCAATACCAGTTTGGCATTCAGATTATCATATGGATGGTAATGCTACATACTATCTTCTAATGAAGGAATGAGAGTCATCAACTTTTTAAGAAACAACGAATAGCTTGGATACATCTCTATGGATGGCAACAATGCAAAAAAAAAATTGAAGATCCTTATAAGAGTAAAACATGAGATCTTATACCATTACAAAAACGAATGAAGACTATTGTCAACAAATAGGTCTACAAGTTCAAGTGAAATAACGATGATCAAGTTGAGCGGTATCGTGCAAGATTGGTGGTAAAAGGATATGCTCATAAAAGAATGTATTGATTTTAATGAATTTTTTTCACCAATTGTTAAACCTAATACAGTTCAAATAGTCTTTACTATATGTGCTACATTTCATTTATATCTAGAATAGTTAGATGTAAAAATGGCTTTTCTTCATAGTGATCTTGAAGAAGGAATTTATATGCTCCAACCAGAAGGTTTTGCAAAAGTAAGAAAAGAAAACTTGGTTTGCAAGTTGAACAAATCTCTATACAATCTCCAACAGGCACTGAGGTGTTTGTTTAAGAAATTTGATTCCTTCATATTAAGCCTCAGGTACAACTGACTTAGTACAAACCCTTGTGCATGTTTCAAGAGGTTTGGTAATAATAAGTTCATTATCTTGTAGTTGTATATTGATAACATATTAGTAACAGGCTCCAACAAAGATCAAGTAACAGAGTTAAAGGCTCAGATGGCTAATAAATTTGATATGAAGGACTTGGGACAAGCAAATAATATTCTAGAGATGTAAATTCACTGAGACATAAATAATAGGAAGATATGGCTTTAACAGAAGAACTACTTGAAGAAAATCTTGTGATGCTTCAACATATAAAATTGTAAGCCAAATTCTATCCCTCTTCAAATTAATTTTAAGTTATCCTCAAGTATGTATCCTAGCAATGAAGTAGAGAGGAAGAAGAAGTTTTGAGTACCGTATGCATCAGTAGCAGAAAACTTAATATTTGCCATGATTTGTACAAAATCGAACATTGCACAAGCATTGGGAATGGTTAGCAAATTTATGAGCAATCCTAGTAAAGGGCATTAGAGTACAGTTAAGAGGATTTTAAGATATGTTATGGAGTATCAGAATTCATTGTCAGATAATATGTCGATTCAGAATTTGCAAGTGATATTGGTAAAAGAAAATCTATAACAGGCTATGTGTTTACAATTATAGAAGGAGTTGTTAACTCGGTCTCTAAACTTCAGCCGGTTGTGGCTCTATCAACAACAAAAGCTAAGTATATGGCAACTACACAAGCTTGTAAAGAAATAATTTTGATTAAAATATTCTTAGAGGAGCTCGAGCACAATCAAGAGAATATTTCTTTGTATTGTCACAATAAGAGTGCCTTGCACATTACAAGAAATATGGCTTTTCATTCTAGTACAAAACACATAGGAGTATAGTATCACTTTGTTTGTGAAATAGTAGAAGATAAAAGTGTGGATATAAAGAAGATTCACATTGAAGATGACCAAGCAAATGCATTGACCAAACCGATCAATACTAATAAGTTCTTATGGTGTAGATCTTTATATGGCCTGGGAGAAACGTAAATAGTATAGAAATGGCAAGTGTAGGTGAAAGAGTGTAAAGATATGATTATTTTAATCAAGTCTTCAAGTGGAAGAAATGCTGTGGTTGGTGACATACCAAAATTGAAGACACGATTTTCTTAAGAAAGAAATAGTTTGTGGCCTAAATTATTGAATTGAATGGATGCCACTTTTTGAAGACCAAAGAAGATGTGTTCAATTGGAACACTACCACCTCCATCTATAAATAGAGGTGCTCCATTAGTTCATTAATATCATCCCATAATCCAATCTCAAACTTTATTTTAGAGTAAATTCTTTAGTTTCTTCTTACTTGTTAAGTGAGAAAGGTAAGGTTAAGGTGTATCTCCTAGTTTCAAGAGAGAGAGAAAATTATTTTCTCTTTATAATTAGAGAGTAGTCATAATCCCATTTTCATAATGAAAATCCCCTATACTTGCCCCGTAATTTTTTCGTCAATTTCTTTGAGGGTTTTTCACGTAAAATTTATGTGTCATTTATTTTTTCCAGCTTATTATCTCTACTAGTTTAAATTAAGATACTATTTTATCCTATAAATCTCCATAACAAGTGGTATTAGAGCTTCGAGGCTTTCAAATAAAGGTATATCATTCACGTTTATGTATACAATACTATTCATACATATAATACTATTTAAGTATACAGTTAAAGAGATATGGGATACTTTGACAATATTGTACGAGGTAAAGTCTCTTCACAATAAGATTTTCTTGAAAAGAAGACTCTACACCTTACAGATGTTAGAATCTACGACGGTAACTAATCATATCAATACTCTCAATACTTTATTTTCCAAAATTTTTACTTTGGATTACAATACTGGGCAAAATGAACGTACTGAGATTTTACTCCAAAGTCTTTTAGATTCATACGACCATCTAATTATTAGCTTAACCAATAACCTCTTAATGGACTATCTAGTTTTAAAAGATGTTACAGCCTCTATTCTTAAAGAAGAAAGCAAGCTTAAAAACAAGAAAGACAGAACAACTAGTTTGTAGCAAGCGTAGGCCTTACTAATAACTAGAGGCAAGTCAATGGAGCATGGCTTTAGTGGGAGTCATAGACATGAAAAATCAAAGTCATGGAATAAGTAGAATATCAAGTGCTACAACTGTGGTAAGAAATGGCATTTCAAAAGTCAGTTTCGATAGAAGAAAGGTATAGTAAAGACCACTAAGTCGCCAAAATCTCAAAGTTGTGTTGCAAATACTTCTAATTATAGTAACGTCTTATTCAGCGAGGCAATAACTATTCCTAAGGACAGAAAGAATCTCACTGATGTTTGGATAATAGATTCAGGAGCAACACGGCATATGACCTATCGTCGAGATTGGTTTCACAATTATAAACTTATCTCTAGAGGATCTATGTTTGTGGAGTTGATCATGCCTTAGAGATTGTTGGCATTAGTGCTATCAAGTTGAAGATGTACGATAGAACGATTCGTACTATCCAAGAGGTACGACATGTGAAAGACTTGAAGGAAAATCTATTGTCTTTAGGATGACTAGATGAGCTTAGATACAAAACCTATATAAAAAATAAGATCATAAAAATTGTCAGAGGCACACTCGCAGTAATAAAGGCAGAAAAGATAGCTACTAAATTATACATGCTTTTAGGGGAAACATATTCAAAGGCAGAAGCATCTGTTGCATCAGCTAGTTCTGCAGAAGAGATGACGATGTTATGGTACCAAACACTTGGTCACATGTCAAAACGAGATTTGAAGATTCTCTTTGATCAGAAGTTACTTCTTATACTTAAAAATGTTTCTTTACCCTTTTATGAACATTGTGTTATAAGTAAGCAGCATAGATTAAAGTTTAGCACATCTACAGCTAAGAGTAATGACATCTTAGACTTAATTCATTCTGAAGTTTAGCAAGCACCAATCACATCCTTGGGAGGAGCAAACTATTTTGTGTCATTTATTAATGAATTCTTCAGGAGATGTTGGGTTTATCCAATTAGAAGAAAGGCATATGTGTTTCTTGTATTTAAAGTCTTCAAAGCATGGGTGGAACTTGAAACCGAGAAAAAAATCAAGTGTTTAAGGTTTAACAATAAAGGAGAATATACTGGCAAGGAATTTGATTCATTTTGAAAACAATAAGGCATCAAAAGATAATTCATAATAGCTACACTCCTCAACAAAATAGAATGGTAAAGTGAATAAATAGAACTCTACTTGAAAGTACTAGAGCTACGTTAAGGACTACGGGTCTAGCCAAATCATTCTAGGTAGAAGCATTCAATACTACCTATTACGTGATCAATTGGTCTCCATAAACAGCGATTGATTTGAAGACACCAATGAAGATATGGATTGGTAAGCCAGCTGATTATTGTAATTTACATACATTTGGAAGTTATGTATATGTGATGTATAACACCCAAAAAGTCACAAAACTAGATCTAAAATTCAAAAAATGTATATTCTTAGGGTATGCTAATAGAGTTAAGGGGTACCGCCTATGGGATCCCACTGCCCAGAAGGTAGTTATCAATAAAGATGTCACATTTACAAAAGATAAGATGCAAAAGAATGAAGATGATAGCACATCAAAGGATAAATTAAAAACTATTATAATGCAAGTGGAGGAAAAGTCAGAAAAAGAAGAAAATTTTAAAGCAACACTAGAGCACGATAAACAAGAACCAGTTGAGCTAGATAAGCCACCTCTTAGACAATCAAATCAGGTAAGGTCAACACCGGTTTGGCATTCAAATTATCATATAGAGGGTAATGTTGCATACTATCTTTTAACAAAGGAATAAGAGCCATCGACTTTTCAAAAAGCAACGAACAGTTCGGGTACATCTCTATGGATGGTAGCAATACAAGAAGAAATCGAAGCTCTTTATAAGAATATAACATGGGATCATTTGCCACTACCAAAAGGAAGTAATATTATTAGTAACAAATAGGTCTACAAGATCAAGCGAAATAGTGATGATCAAGTAGAGCAGCATCATGCAAGATTAGTGGTAAAAGGATATGCTTAGAAAAAATGTATTTATTTCAATGAAATTATTTCACTAGTTGATAGACTTAATACGGTTCGAAAAGTCCTTGCTATGTGTGTTACATTTGCTTACATCTAGAACAGTTAGATGTAAAAATGACTTTTCTTCATGGTAACCTTAAAGAAGAAATTTAGATGCTCCAAATAGAAGGTTTTGCAAAAACAGGAAAAGAGAACTTAGTTTGCAAGATGAACAAATCTCTATACGGTCTCAAACAAGAGCTGAAGTGTTGGTATAAGAGATTTAATTCCTTTATATTGAACATTGGATACAACAGACTTAGTACAGACCCTTGTACATATTTCAAGAGGTTTGGTAATAATGAGTTTATTATCTTGTTGTTGTATGTTGACATATTAGTAGCAGGTTCCAACAAAGATCAAGTAACAGAGTTAAAGTTTCAAATGGCTAGGGCATTTAACATTAAGGACTTGGGATTAGCAAACAAAATTCTAGGGATGCAAATTTACTGAGACAAAAATAATATGAAGATATGACTTTCAAAGAAGAACTACTTGAAGAAAATCTTACTACACTTCAACATGCAAGATTGTAACAAATTTCTACCCCACTTCCTATTAATTTCAAGTTATCCTCAAATATGTGTCCTAGCAATAAAGTAGAGAGGAATAAGATATATCGAGTATCGTATGCATCAGCAGTAGGAAGCTTAATGTTTTCTATAATTTATACAAGATCGAACATTGCACAAACAATATTAGTGGTTAGCAGATTTACGAACAATTCTAGTAAAGAGCATTAGAGTACTGTTAAGAGGATCCTGAGATATATTAAAGGTACCTCAAAAGCTGCATTATGTTATGGAGGATTAGAGTTCACTGTCAGAGGATATATTGATTCAAAATTTACAAGTGATATTAATAAAAGAAAATTCATTACAAGTTAAATGTTTACAATTGCAAAAGGAGCTATTAGCTGGGCCTCTAAACTTCAGACTGTTATGGCTCTATGAACAACAGATGTTGAGTATATGGTAGCTACATAAGCTTGTAAAGAAGCAATTTGGATTAAAATATTCTTGGAAGAGCTCGGGCACAATCAAGAGAATATTTCTTTATATTGTGATAGTCAGAGTGCCTTGCACATTGTAAGAAATTCAACTTTTCATTTTAAAACAAAGCACATAGGAGTACAATATCTGAAATAGTAAAAGATGAAAACGTAGATATAAAAAAGATTCACACCAAAGATAACCTGGCAGATGCATTGACCAAACTGATCAATACTGACAAGTTCTTATGGTGTTGATCCTTATATGGCCTGGTAAAAACGTAAACAGTATGGTAATAGTAAGTGTAGATGGAAGAATGTGAAGACGTGATTATTTTAATCAAGCCTTCAAGTGAAAAAAATGTTGTGCTTGGTGACATACCAAAATTGAAGACACCATTTTTTAAGAAAGAAATGGTTTGTGGCCTAAATTATTGAATTGAATGGATGCCATTTTTTGAAGACCAAAGAAGATGTGTTCAATTGGAACACTACCACCTCCATCTATAAATAGAGGTGCTCCATTAGTTCATGAATATCATCCCATAATCCAATCTCATACTTCATTTTAGAGTAAATTCTTCAATTTTTTCTTACTTGTTAAAAAAAAAAAATGAGGTTGAAGTATATCTCCTAATTTTTATAGAGAGAGAGAAAATTATTCTCTCCTTGTAATTAAAGAGTAGTTGTAATCCCATTTTCATAGTGAAAATTTATTATACTTATCCCGTGATTTTTTTTCTCAATTTGTTTGAGGATTTTTCACATAAAATCTGTGTCATTTATTTTCACCAATTTATCATCTCTACTACTTTAAATTAAGATACTATTTTAACTTATAAATCTTCATAACATGAGTTTGAAGGAGATTAAGCTAGCACATTGGTGAAAAGTTTAATGGGACAGTGTTGGTTCAGCGTATGTTATGGTATTGAAATTTGATGTCATGGCTAGCTCTGATATCATAAAGAAAACGATGAAAAGGTAAAAATTGCAAGGAATTTTTTTTCTGGCTCATTATTTTGTGTTTTGATACATGACTAATTTATACATGTTTTTCTAAATTAAAACGGTATGGTATCCTTGTTGTAAAGGACTTTTCTAAAGAGTTTGTTTTCAAAATAAATACAAAGAGGGCAACAATCCGTTGCTTTAAAGGAGATCTTGTGACCGTTGGACGGATTTAATTGGACTTCCTTCTTGGTTGATGAGAGCTGTCAAACTCCTTCCATGATTTGGTTTCTTGCTGAGTGTGAGGAGCATTTATGATTCGGTCAACCAGTATTTTTCATATTTCGGATGTGGTTAGGTCTTCTTGATTCGGACAGCTTGAGGCTTTATGTGGATGACCTGAATCATTTGGACAGTTGGATCTTGTGTGTTTCTCATTAGGATATTGCAGGTCCTTTTGATTCGAGTGGCTGGAAATCTGGTCCCTTTGATTCGGAAGACCTGAAGCATTCGAACTGCTGGTTCTTGAGTTCTTCTCACTCGGATGTGGCGGATCTTTATGATTTGGATGCTTCACGTTATCATTCTTTATACCATTTTTTCTTCGAAAAATCCTCCAAAATAGAAATAAGTAATTTTAAAAAATTTAAAAGAACAAATAATATATATATATATATATATATTAAAAATCTCAGTGCGGGGGGAAAGTAATATCCCCAAATTTAATCTAATCTCTTAATATCAATTCATCATCCACCAAATAGCGAGGTGGAATCGTATAAATGTAATCAAATTCAAATCCAATTCAATCCATATGATTTGAACTCTGTTTGAGTTACATGAACTTGACGGACTCAAATTCAAACCCTCGCGTTAAAATTTAGGGTTTGGTTTTGGAAGGATTTCGAAAGAGTTTTTGATGATACTACCTACTAAATCCCTTTGAGCATTTAGTTCTTTCGAAGACGACTTTGCTTTATCAGCAGAGGTTTTTGATGAAGATGAGCCGTTTGAAATGAATTTTCTCATCTCCTTTTAACAATCTAACAAATTAGGATTTTTCTTCTACGTTCATTAATGGAGAGAACCCATCTGCTCTATATATATTCCAGAAATATTATGCTGACGAAAGTGTTTATCTGTAATTCTTAGTTGTGTACGAAAATGTATCGATAACTTTAACATGCAAGCCGTTCACATTGATCTACAGCTAATCAGTTTGAAGCTTTCACCTCTTACCGACATGCATGATTTTTCTAGATCGTGTGTCTAAGAAATTAAAATTATAAATATATTTGAATGATCAATTTGAAATCAACCCATTATTTTTTATTTTTTTTTAGCTTTTTTTTTTCATAAAGGGTTGTTTGTCTAAATTATGTAAGAATGTGAAAAAGAATTGAGTGGTATTAAAATGAGACGTATATTATCTGTAAAATATATAATGTTAGCGGTTAGCTGTCAAATACTGGCTACCTCAGCAAGGTGGAATTTTATTATGTTGTTTAGTAAACCTTGATACCGTCTTTATGTTTTCAATTGCCTTAACGTTTCACGAAATCTAAATTGATAGAGACCTCATATGTCACACTATAGACTTTCTTTATGAGGACTGTCTTTATGTGTTCTTTATCAGATTGGTAGATGCCAACCCAGAATGGTCAATGATTTGAGCAGATCTACTCAAGGATAAAAAACACACCCATGATCATTGACAATCCTTGTTTACTTTTCATTACGTTCTATCAATACAAATCAATATTAATGTAAAAGTTGATAAAAAATTTCTATTGAAAAACCTGGAGATATCAAGGAGCAGAAAGGAATGGGGAACCACAAGAAGATGTTTATAGATTGAGTTCTTATTATCAGGTATTGGAAGTTAAGCATAATTTAAAATGTGAATTGATTTATATCCCGTTACTTAACTCAAAGCATAACCGAGCAATGTAGTTAAACAAACTTGCAGCTGGCAATTTCCTTGTGGCAGCCGGGGATTTATTCCCAAATGGTTTCCAAACGGATTGCATTTTACTAGATTAAACCAAATTTATTTTTAAAAAATATATGCCTAAATTACTTATTTGAGTTGGTTTAGAAGATTTCCAAATTAGTAGTTTACATTATTAAAAATAGAGTTCAAGTTATACAAGGATTAAGAATACAAGTTTAACAAAAATTAAATATCATTCACGATATAAAGGGACTAAAAGATCAATAAAAAAATTATGAGAAAATTTATATGAGGGACCACATAAATTATGAGAAAATTTATATGAGGGACCACATAAAGACTAGAAGATCAATAAAAAATTATAAAAGAATTTATATAAGGGATCACAGAGAAAATATATAAAGTACTCTTGTATTTATTTTATAAGATTATTCTTTTATTTGCAGATTTAGCCTAAATTAAGGTGAAGCACATTAAATTGCTTGTGTTTTTTTGTGTGATTTATTTATTTTGATATTTAATATATTTTTACTACATTTTCTAAATAAGTTATCAAAGATAAAATACTAGCAAATAGTATCAAAGCCAAATTGAAAAACTCAAAGCTAAAAATAAGCGGAGTTGAAGATCGTTGTTATATCAAACCAATATATATCTTAGAGGTAGAGAAATTAGAAACAAATTTTAAAAATAAATCCAAGTTCAAATATATTTTCATTGAGAAAAAAGAGGTAAAGAGCAAAGTTCAACATTGGTAGGAATAGCATCCATGCATAAGTTATAATAATAAAACAATCTTGATTTTGATTAATGGAGCACTCAAAATTATTTGAGAATAAAATTATTCAAAAACTAAAAGTCTCAGTTGACTTAAAAGAAAAAAAACAATAAATGTGTGTGAAAAAAGAAAAGTTTGCCTGCAAAAGTGGTAGGTGGATTGATTCGCATGAAAAATCTCAGGTAAATATGAATAGTTTCTACAGCGAGAGAAACTAGTATTTGACTTAAAGGAGGCAATAAAAAATAAATTAAACATGATTTATTAAAGAGATACAAAAGTTTGGTTTAAGGAAAGAATATTCGATTAAACTAAACTTATTTAAGAAATACCTAAATTATCTTATTTGAGTTGATTTAGGAGATTCTTAGATTAGTAGTTTCCTTGTAGGATTTACCTTATTAAAGGTATAGTCCAAGTTATATAAGAATTAAAAATTAGATATCACTCGTTATATAAAGAGACTAGAAGATCAATAAAAAATTATGAGAGAAAGAAATTATGCAAAGGGTCACAAAGAAAATATTTAGAGTACTCTAATATTTTATGTTATAAAATTATAGTGGACTTTTTTCTCATCCATAAATGTAACTCAATTTAGGGTAAACCACATTAAATTTTATATGTTTTTTTGTGTGATTTATTAATTTTGACGTGTAATGTGCTTTTATTATATTTTCTAAATAAATTATCAAAGATAAAATACTAGCACGTTTCTATATTTGTGGATCTATATATAGTGCACACATATGTGTCAAGCCTAATTATAACCCTAAGCTTAATTTCATTTATGAATTATGTTGTCCTAGTATTGCTCCTATATAAAGAATTTTAAGAGGGTTGTTTTATATACATAGAGAGTGCATAAAGAGAGAGGCGTGAACATGAGCCATCTTGTAATCTTTTTCATCAGTATAGTGACAATGGGCAAGGCGAATATAGCTCTCAAATTGGGTATAAATCATTATAAATTTGTGTGTGTTTATTTTTATTTGTTTTTTATTTTTTATTTCTTTATTTATTTTATTTGTGTTGAAAATTAGTAATTTAAAATTAAGGATAAATTTTAATTTTGAATTAGACACTAATAAAAAGTCAGCAAGAAGTCTGGTATGTAGAAGATTGTGCTAGAAATGAGCAAAATGAAAAGCCATAAGCAAGTATTATTCACACATGAGGACTGTTCATAAGGGTACTATCTATGTGGCACTATTCATGCAGATATTGTTCACACAATAGCTTATGGGTATTTTTTATTTTCACTCAATTAACTTCTTTAAGTGGGAATTGGACTCCTATAAGTAAGGACTCTTATTCTAACTAGATTTAAGGTTTCTAGGGTTAGTATTAATACTTTATAAACCCTTATAACTCATTGTAATTGACATCAATCATCACAACACAACTACACATAAGAAACAAATCCTAAATTACAAGAGAAACAATTGTGTGAGAAATTATTGAGAGTATTTTATGAGCTTTAATATTTTTGTAAAATTCATACTTTATGAATGCCTTATAATTCAATAATAAAGAAGTGAGATCTTAATCTGCATGGACGTAGACAATTGTCAAACAACATTATGTTGTTGTGCCATATTATTACTTGATATGCTTCCACTTCAATAAATTAGTATCAGAGCTTGGTTTTAAGCAGTCATTGCTATACCCAAGTATGAAGTAGAAAAATTCAATGGAACGAATGATTTCAATCTGTGAAGATCAAGATGACAGCGTTATTAGTGAGCCAATGTTTAGGCTCGACCCTAGAAGAGACTGCAGCTCCGTCTAATAAAGAAGAAAAAATATTAGAGTCATCAAAGGCTAAATTAGAGCGGAAAGACATTCGGAAAAGGGCTTATAGCATAATCGTTCTGTCATTAAATTCTCTTTATATAAGAAAATCATTGGCCAACCAATTACATATAAAGAAGAAGTTTTATCAGTTATTTATATTTGAGGGAACACTAATAAAAGGCAATGTAGACACTTTCAACAAGATCATTATTGATCTTAATGATAAAGATATGAACACTTTATTGATATGCTGCTCTATGGCATAAATAGTTTAACCATGAGTAATGTGAAATCATCGTTAAACTCAAATCAATTAGGAAGGTAAATAAAGACTAATGCAGAAGGTTTATCTGTAAGAGGAAGGGCCTTACATAAAGATGGAAAGAAGAAAGGCTCAATATCAAAGTCAATAGGCCTTCTTGGAAAGTGCTACTGCTGTAAGAAAGAGGTACACTTCATAAAGGGCTATCTGAAGAAGAAAGCAAATGACAAAAAGAGAAAGTGGATGCTGCTCTAGCTTATCATGAAAGTTATAACAGTGCAAAGACTAGTCAATTCTGATGGTAAGATTATTTACCAATGGGTCATAGATTCTGATTATATGTTTCACATGCGTCCCAATAAGTCATGGTTTATTAATTTTCAGCCCATTAGTGGAGAAAATGTGTTAATAGGTAATGATATAGAATGTCAGGTTATAGGAATTCGTAGCATTAAACTTAAGTTGCATAATGGGAAAGTGAGAGAGTTAGGAGAAATTAGGTATGTTCTTGACCTTAAGAGGAACTTGATCTCACTATGAACATTAGACCAGAAAGGATATGCCATTAAGATTGACGGAGGGGTTCTGAAAGTGTTAAGAGGTTCCATGGTTATGATAAGAGGTGAAAAACATAAATAAGTATATGTACTGAAAAGGGAAGTAGTGAGTGATTCTACATCATTCTCTATTGTTGATGAGAATATAAAAGAGGAACCTAAAAGAGTTATTTAGTCAAAAGAGGTTTAGTGAGAATAAGTTTCAACCACTGGAGTTTTGTGAGTATTGTGTGTTCTGTAAAGCACATAGAGTGGGGTTTAATACCAAATAGCACAAAATCAAAAAGACTCTTAACTACATATACTCATATCTTTATAGACCAACATAGTTAGTCACTTATGGTAGGGCTAGATATTTTCTCACATTTATTGATGACTATTCAAAGAAGCTGCGAGTATATATGTTGAAAAGTGAAGAGCAAGTATTTGATATGTTTAAAGCTTGAAAGATCCTTGTTGAGAGTAAGACTAGCAAGAAGATTAAAAGGCTAAAAACTAGTAATGGCCTCAAATACTGCGATAGAGAATTTGATAGAGAATTTGATGGATTTTATGTCAAGCATAAGATTGTAAGGCATAAAACTGTGAGATCAACATCGTAATAAGAATGGTCTAGCGAGATCAACATCGCAATAAGAATGGTCTAGCTGAGAGGATGAATAAAACCCTCATTGAAATGGTTAAATACATGTTGGCTAATGTAAAGATGTCCTAACCATTTTGGGTTGAAACTATGATGACAGCAGCCTATTTAATCAATAGAAGTCCCTCCTCCGCAATAGACTAAAGACCCTAAAAAAAATGGTCTAACAACCTTCCCAAGTATGATCACCTCAGAATATTTGGTTGCTCAGCTTTCATGCATGTGAAGGTAAATTAGAGCCCAGAGCTATGAAAAGGATATTCATAGAGTATCCCAAAGAAATAAAATGATATAAGATATAGTGTAAAGAGTTGAAGCCACCAAGAAGTATCATAAGTAGAGATGTTATGTTCAATGAGGCAATAATGCTAAACGAACCCCAAGAAGATGGGAAAAAAGAACTTGTGCCTAAGGAAGTTTCAGCACTAAAAATAGTTGAAGTTGAAATGAACCCTAAGAGTAAATCTGATATATCCTAAGATTAAAACTTTAGTAAGGCAACCCTTGAAATTGAGCAAAAGACACTGATTAGTTCCTTTAAGTCCATCCAAAGTAAGATTAAAACTCTTGAGATAGAACTTGAAGAGTATTAACTAGTTATAGATATGCTAAAAAGGATGATAAACCCACTAATTAAGTCTACTCAAGCAAATTTAGTTGCTTATAATTTTAATTCTTCATACACTTTTAAGTATGTTGAGCCTAAGTCATATGGTGAGGCTAGGAAATGTGGGAACAGTGATACATAGCAACATGCTATGGAAGAAGAGATTAGTTCTCTTATAAAAAATAATACTCGGGTGTTAGTGAATAGACCTCAAAAGAAACTAGTTGAGTGCAAGTGGGTATTTAAAGTGTGGATACAAGGTTTAAAACTAGGCTTATAACACAAGATTTTACTCAAAGAGAGGAGATTGACTTTTATAAGATTTTTTCTCCAACCTCCAAGCACACATCTATTAGGATTTTATTAGCCGTGTATGTAAACTTTGATTTACATTTAGAATAGATGGATGTAAAGACAGCTTTCCTTACATTGAGAGCTATAAGAAAAGATATACATGTCATAGCCACAATGGTTTATAGAACCCAACACTAAGAAGCATGTTTACTTGTTGAATAAGTCATTATATGAGTTGAAGCAATCTTTTAGGTAGAGGTATAGGGGATTCGATGATTCTATGATGACTTATAGGTTTAATAGAAGTAAGTATGACGGTTGCGTATACTTTAAGAACCTAAGTCGTGCGATGAGTATGTATTTTATTTTTATTTGTGGATGATATGCTGATTGCATATAGAGATATAGAAAAAAATAACAAAATTAAAAAAGCAGTTGAGTGGCAAGTTTGAGATGAAGGCAATAAAGAGGATTTTTGGTATGGATATTGTGAGGGAAAGAAAAGACATTATCTTCTTGTCACGGCAGTGATATATACTTAAGATTCTAGAAAAGTTTGGTCCGTCCAATGCAAAGGCTGTCTCTACACTTTTGGCCATGCATTTCAAATTTTTAACAGCACAGTTGTCGAAATCTAAAAATGATAAACTGCAGACGAATAACTATTGGGAGAATCATGTATGCGATAGTTTGCACTAAACCTGACATAACACAAGCAGTGAGTGTCGTAAGTAGATACATGGCGAATTCGAAGAAAGATTATTAGTTTGTAGTGAAGTAAATATTGAGATATCTCAAAGAAACATCGGATTTTGGTTTATTGTATAAAAGGGCTGAGAATGATGGTAAAATAGTTAAAGGATACGTTGATTCATATTATGCTGGTAATCTTAACAGAAGAAAATCTTTGACGGGTTACGTATTCACAGTGTTTGGCTGTAGTGTGTGTTAGAGGTCCATTTTACAGCAAATGGTAATACTATCAACCACGGAGGCGGAGTTTATCGTTGTAGGTGAAACTATTAAAGAAGTCGTGTGGTTAAAAGGAATATGCGCAAAAATAATGGCTATTGAAGAGGTCAACACCAGTGTGTATTATGATAACTAAAGTGTCATATACCTAAGCAAGCATCAAATATTTTACGAAAGGTCTAAACACATTGATGTGCAACTCTATTTCATTATAGAGATTGCTCAAAGTGGCGAGATTAGTTTAACGAAGATTATATTGTCTAAAAACCCCATTGATATGTTGACAAAGTCACTGCCTTTGGTTAAGTTAATCTATGCAAGGACTTAACCGGAGTCACTACTATAGGAGGGTGACCAAAAATGAAGAGATTAAAGATCTTTGAAGCTTTGCGGATGATTTTGAATCAATGAGGGGTTTGTTGAAAATTGGTGATTCAAAATTAATGATAAATTTTGATTTTGAGTTGGAGACTAATAAAGAGTCAGCAAAAAATCTATTACATGAAAGTCATTCTAGAAATTAGCGAAATGAAAAGTTGGAATCTAGTACTATTCATATGGGTACTATTTACACAGCAACTTATGGATATTGGTTGTTTTAGCTTAATTGACTTCTTTAAGTGGAATTGGACTCCTAAAAATAAAAACTCATATTCCAATTAGGTTTAGGATTTCTAAGATTAGTATTTACATTATATAAACTTTGTAACTCTTTGTAATTGATATCAATTATCATAACACAATTATACACAAGAGAAAAACTTTAAATTATAAGAGAGACAATTGTGTGAGAAATTATTGAGAGTTCTTTGTAAATTTTGATATTTTTGTAAAATGTATATTTTATGAGTATTTTGTGATTTAATAATAAAAAAGTAGAATTTTGATCCACTGTAAACGTAGACAATTGCTGAATCACATAAAATTTCGTATTTTCTTTTACCTTTTTTCCTTTAAATTGCTTGTTAATTGTTTATTGCTGCATCATATTATTTGCTTGAGATGTTTTCGCTTCATGGCTTGTTATTATTGCTCTCTATAGTGAGATTAGAACTTTATCCGTAAGAGTTCTTCTGTTGATTGGTTTATCATTTATGCAGTATTGGAAATCGACTCTGATGGCACTTTTATGATGTGCCCTTAAATTAACACAAGTGTTAGTTTGCATTATAGGTGTCAAATCCATTTATCTGCCCCAAAGATTGTTGCCTTCCATGTTAAGATCATTATTGAAATTATTTTGGTTTTGACTTGTGTTGAATTGTTATGAAGTTATTGTCTTATTATCAGGCAGCTGTGGACAGCATTACAAGAAGTTTAGCACTGGAGTGGGGTAAGGATTATGCCATTAGAGTCAATGGTATTGCGCCAGGACCAATTGAAGAAACTGCTGGTGTTAGTAATTAGTAAACTCTTGCCTGAGGAGATAACGAACAAAGAAAAACAGGACAAGCCTCTTTATAAACTTGGGCAGAAATGGGATGTTGCTATGGCTGCAATCTATCTCGCATCTGATGCAGGTCAGTTACTCAACCTGCTGTCAAGTATTAAATTGTCTTTTAAGTTGATGGTTAGTGGTTGTGTAATATTTTGGTCGAATTTAGATATTGTCCGTTTTTTACGCACGACTCTTCACGGTTATCATTTTGGTTAGTGATTGCGAGGCTCCGATTTTTGACTGGAGAGGATGCTGAAAATCTTTTTCCTTTCCATCCCTTGGAAGAGGGAAGGCAACGCATTTTAGTTTTTTTATTTCAAAGAGTTGAACAATAAAAATACATGCCGAGTGTCTAATCAAATTAATCGGGTCACATGAGAACAATGTTCTAGTTGCGTAATCTGTTATGATGCCTAAGTTGCATACATCACAACACTTTCACTTGACACATTATAATGATAAACAGCTTGTCTCGTCATAACCTTTTCATAAATACTCAAAAACTTTAGCCAGTCCATCACCACAGAGGCAAAGAATCCATGGTTATGCTATCAAGTTCTTTGGGGAAGTTGAAATAGGAGAGCACGCATCTTAGGTGGGTTATTAGGTTTTGCAACCTAAAATGCATGTATTAAACGTTCACGTGATATTTAAACTAGTTAGAATTTTCTATTGCTGGCAAAAAAACAAATACTGATCCTAGAAGGTAGGAAGTCATTTTGTTTCTGAATTATCAGGAGGAATTTAAGTGGTTATTGGCACCTCAAAATTAATAGTTGAGACACAATGGATCTGTAGAAGTGAAAGTTCTGCTTCAATTTTTGTGATCAATTGTTCGGAGTTTCTTTCCAACCCCTGTTTTAAGGAGATTAATAAATATTCATTTTCGAACTTGATCTCCTTCACCCAATGTCCAACAAAATTTTAAAAAAAAAATATTGTACATTTAGCCTGATTCTAAGATTTCAAGATTACTTTAATTTTGCTAAGCAAGAGTACTAATCATATATTCATAAGAATACTCTTTGGCGATTTTCTTTTAAGCTCTAGTCTAATTTTATTTTTGTACTTCTCCTTAATTGTAGGAGTATAATAAATCACACATATTTTTACATTAGTATAATATTATCTACTTTAGAATTAAGTTCTCATAATTTTATTTTTCAGCTCTACCCACCAAGCCTCATAACAATAGAAATATAGTTCACTTCTTATATATTTATGATCCTCTTTATTTCTTGCCAATGTAAAACTTTGTTTGCTTTCTTAACAATTCTCTTCTCGAACAAAAGATCACATCATTTTATATAGCTTGAACTTCCTCTCAAATAATATTCCATCTGTCTATCTTCCACACAAGAAAACCTCGTTCCAATCAGTTTGCTACTCATATTCACTACATTAGAAAGGCACACCTTATGTAACACATTATAATAGCGCACTCCCTACCTTGAGAGTCCACTCTATCAGTTCTACTTTGAATCACTGCGTTGAGAAAACATGCCTTATGTAAAGCCCTTGAACATACTACCACTTGTCCATAAAAATCAACCATGGATCTCATTGTAAGCAAATTGAGGCTTTATTAAGCTTATCACCTTCTCGTTCGGTATCTCCACGTGGTTAACTGTAGGGCATGATCCTGCTACCACTTGTAAGAGTACAATAAACTACACATATCTCTGCATTAGTATAATATTATTCACTTTGAGTTTAAGCTTTCATAATTTTACTGTTAGTTACTATCTAAAAGGCCTTATATCAATAAAGATATGATTCTCTCCTTATATATCTATAATGTCCCTATTTCTTATTAACGTAGAACTTTATTTACTTCCTTAAAACTAATCTTAAATCGTTGGACAATTACATGAATGGAACAACTATGCTTGTCCTTAATCTCTATCCTTTATAACATTGATTTATCAAAAACTGTTGGACTATTCACATAGCTTATAAAAGTCACACGTTCACTTTATATAGAATCACTCACCTTTAAGTCGAGTAACTTCACCCACTTAATCAGTGCTCTATATATATCGAATAATTATCTTTCTCTCTCCTTTAATATGTGCACTCAAATTTTATGCATATTCGTGATGTCTTTAGAAAGTATGTGAATGGGACAACATTGGTTGTGGATGGCGGACTATGGCTGAGCCAACCACGCCATCAGCCAAAAGAGGCGATGAAGCAACCGTCCAGAGTAGTGGAGAGGAGGTCCAGATATGCTCTAGTAGGGATCCCGAAGAGCAAGAGATATGTAGTTGTCCATTTTGATCACAAAGTAAAACCATTTGCTTATATGATCTGTGATTCTCAAATTGTGATTCTGCTATGAGGTGATGTCTAATATTATTGCATTTGCTTGACAGGTGCTTGATAGAAATATTTGATACCTAAAATATCATATCATGTCAAGTCATTTTGTATTATGAGTAAATTTGTATAAAATAATTTATATATACAGTACTACTTGCATATAAAAATTTTCGAGTATTTTATAATTTTTTTTTACTTTATTAACTTTTAAAAAAAACACACCTTTCTTTGAGCAAAAAAAGGCCACTAAAATGAATTGACAAGCACATTATTTTTATGCTGTGGGGGTCAATTATGTGATTGCATCTTCTTAAATGAATCTTATCAACATTGTCTCCCCAAATACAATAGGAAGATCTTTGCTACATTGAATTTCATGCCCATCACATCAATATCAAATGGCAATTAAGAAACAGCTTCATGCCATAATTGACTCTCATTCGGTAGAAACAACAAAACCAAAATGAAAGATAGAACCTGATGGTGCTCAGATCAGGGATTCTTAAAAATACCAAGATTTCAACATAAATTAGAAAAATCAGAGTAAGAATTAAGCAAAAATTCAGATGGAATTCGTGAAATAATTTTGCAGTACGCCAAGTTATCTATCTATCTATATATATATCTCAGAAGTTGGGAGTGAAGATAAAAATAAAACGAAAAAGCATTCCAAAGAATGAAGAAACAAAATTTCTAATACTAGATGTCCACCCGTTGATCTACTACATGCAAAATCAGATGCGACGTACTCCGTCTCCCTAGAATCAGATGACACAAGGAAATGAAGCAAGAAAACTCCCATTGCCCATGCAAATCAAAATGAATAAATGTGCAAATCATAGAAATGGTCGAAACATGCAGTGTATGAGCACCATTAAAACCAATCGAACTAACGTTAGTGCAGGGTAATCACTTCATAAATGAATTAAACATGCAAATACTCTTTTGCATAGAGCTGACAGTTCATTCACGAAAGCACCTTGGCTGGAGTTGCCAAACACCAACCAGACTACTGTCCATGAACCAATTAGCACTAAAAAGTTCCAAAAATATAACCACAATATAAATAGAGTACAATGATGACATAATCATCAGCATCTCTCTAGGTTCCATTCTGCTATGATTGACAACAGGCTTCAAAATCTACATGTTTGAATCAGGTATCAAGTCTCAATCAGCTTCATTTGCAAAGTCTAATTTGCAATCACCCTAAAGGTGACTAAGGAAGAGTTTTCATTTCACCAACCCACGAACAGATGACATGTATGGCAAAAACTAAACAGAGTGGTAGCTTAACTGGTTTGTACTGCTTCATTTGATTTCTTTTCTTTCTTTTGTCACAGAATACAAGAAGGCATTACACACTGATCAGATCTTCAAAATTGAAGCAACTGCTTTGACAAACAATACATGCAAACACTTCAATTTACAGAGGGAATATTAACAATTCCCAACCAACTAAGAAGTCTAGTCATACAAGTGCTCAAGGTGACAATGGCTGGGAATACTAATGCAATTGGTAAACCAAAAATCTGCAACTGCACTGCACAAATTTATCCCCTCTGTCACAGTTAAGCATACACCAAGCACGAGCATTAAAAAATCAAAGTCAAATCTAATTCATCAGCATTCCAACAGATTCAACATACAACATTCATACACTGCCGGAAATCTTTCTTTCCGCATGTACGACCAAACCCAATCTCCGGGTTCAAAAATCAGATCTCAGCGCCCTTTATTAACTTGTTTTGCTTATTGTTCTGTCCTCCTCTCAATGTTGAGTCTTGCTTTCTCATGTATCTGCTTAATATGCTACTCTAAATTCATTTATAGCACCTAAGCAATGACATCAATACGGGAAAACAGAAACAGCTTGGCAAGTATAACTGGATGGGGAGATATTACAAGTTTGTGGACATAAATATATAATCCTAGCCCACTATTGTTATTTTAACCCTATCTTTGAAACATTCAAAACAAATACCTGCCCTCAAAAAGATATGTACAACACCGAAACACAAAGAAATGATACAAAATTAAAGAATCCACTCTCTTCCCCTAGGCAAGTCTATCTCCCGCATACAGAAAGGCTGAAAAGGGATCTCATTTTGCTCGTATTAACTTTAGCCCCATAGCTTAGTTGCCAGTGTTATAAATAACAACTACCAATGTCGAAACTGAATAAAAACCCTAACAAGCTTCTACTTGAGATTTTATTGCATAACAGGCACTGCACATAGGAAAATTTCCATGCACAAATTTCAAAGCCTCTTGCCTTATAAACTAGTACTCAAAGAATTATTGCTTAAAAAAAATCCCACTCTTAGTCCAATACGTATGAACATCCAACTGTTCCATCTTAATATCAGTACTATGAGACAAATACTTACTGGGATGTTTAACAAACTCATAACTGAAAGAACTCCTTTGGATTTATTGGCAATAAATTTTGAAACATAGCAGAACATACACTAAACAAACAAGTCCACCATAATTACAATCACTCATATATGTACAAAGAACTTATTAAACATGCAATGAAGTTTCCTACCATACATCACCACGTAATGCAGCATGCCTTCATAAACCAAACCATATTGACACCTATCTTATATACTTGATAAATATAAATACAGATTATAATGAACATACATAATATAACTACAGAAACCTCGTAATCCTTGTAAAGATTTCTAAATTTTGTCATAGTAGATCCTATCAATAGATTTACTGGAAGTCATCCATTCCCGAAATTGACAGAGGATGGAAAATCCTATCGTCATTAGCAAATTGCATCCTAGTTTGAACAGTCATCATGAAGACAGAAGCAAGAAATTTGCCTAAGTTCATAAGACTAAGCATCTACAAGATACCATTTTCAAGAGCCTCATAAAGGCTTAACTTGTGAATAACTAACCAGTTCAGACATTCAAAGCTTTTTGAAATTCACAGCCAAAGTCACCGCATATGTGCATCCAGGGTACCTATATATTCCATCTATTAAGAATTCTACGTCATAGCCTTTCAGAGAAACAACTTATATTCATAAGATAACATTATTTTCTTTTTGCTACTTGAGACCCACTCATGCACAGTAATCCAAACTTTTTTCTTAACTATTTCTGACCAAGCATACATTTCAACTTAACTTGAAACTCCAGTACACAGGGCACACAAAGTATGGCTACCCAAGTAAACAAAATGATAAAGAGGGTACTAATAAACCAGAAGCCATCAAATGCAAAAGGAATGGAGACAATCTATGAATGCAATATCATGATATACATGAGAATAATATAACAATAAGAGCTTTGAACTTGTCAAAACATAAAACTTAAGCCTTTGGCGAATACAACAAGAGAAAACAAGGACTTGCTATTATCTTGTTTGCAGATAAAACAAAATTAAGCAGTATCCAATCCAATACAACCATCAGAATCCTACAAATGCATTTCAAATTTTTGCCCATTCCATTTTCCATTAAATATAGTCAAGTCTCAATGACAACAAGCAAAATAATTTACACATAACCCCATCATTCTCTACGTCTTTCTGTGGCCACTCAAATATCCAAATTCTCCATCTGAATGCTACTCTTGAGAGGCACATACTCACCGAGATATCCACCAAGATGATCGTGCAAGGCACTCTTGTCAATCTCCTGATGATGATAACTCTTGCACACATAGTAAAACACACTCTGCACTAACAATCCCACAAGATTCACAATCACCAACAACCCCACCAAGAACCCACCAATCACAATCCTCCCAAAAACGCCATATTTATCTCCACCATGAACAACAATGGAACTGAAAAGACTCCCAATTGCTGCGCAAATTGCCAAATAAACAAAAACAAGAACTCCCGCCATCAAACTCTTCCCCTTCAACAACTCGTAACTCTTCTTCATCGCCGCAAAGCCATAAACCGGTTCAAGAACCGAAACCACACTCGCCAAATGCCACAAAGCAGTTATATATACATGAACAACTAAGAACAGCAAGAAAATCACAAGCATAGAGAAAAGCACCAAAAGGGCATTCTGGGTATCAATGGCAATGATCAAAAGGATCAAGAAACCCAAAAACAAAGCATTATAAACAATCATCAACAACGAAACCCAACAAAAAGTGATAAACAAGCGCTTGAAAACCTTAGGAATAGCAGCGACTGTGCACGAGAAAGACACGGGCTTCGACGTGTAAAGCGACGCGACGGTGAAGACAACAGCGGCGGTGGAGAGAAGCGAGAAGGCAAAGAGGAAGATGAGGTAACAAAATTGGAAAATGAGGAGCCGGGTCCATTGGTGGCGGGTCTGGGTCGGGTCGGAAGATGGGTGTTCTTCCAGCTGATGTAAGAGGGGGTGGGTGAACAGAGAATGGGCTAAGATTGCGAAAGAGAGAGGGAAAATTAGGATTAGGGATACAAGATAGAAGGTTCTGGGAGCTCGACGTGGGATTGAGACTGATTCTTTTAGGATTCCGGGTATTGTTAGGAATTGGAGCTCTTCTTGGGTGAGATCCATTTCGGGGATTAGGAACCTGTTTGCAAAAAAAAAATACAAAAATAAATTTTGATTTGAGCTGTATTTGAGACACTTAAGATAGAAGCAGAAGCAGAAGCAGAAGCAGAAGCAGAAGGCTTGCTTTTTAACAGAGGTGGTGGAATCTGAAACTTGGATCGGACAAGAAGAAGGAGGAGGAAGAGAATAAGATTTGTTTATGTCGGTGCTTATTTTATTTTAATTTTTGGCATCGAACATGATTCAGTGTCAGTGATGATGATTTTAGAAAAATAAAATAATTCATATTTGGCTTTTTTTTTTTTAAGAAAATGGACATAATGTTTTAGAAATGGATAAGTAAGATTTTTTTTTTTTTTAAGATGTAAGATTTTAATAATTTTAAAAGTTTGTTAATATTTTTATTTATTAATAATTTATATTTATTTTTAAAATAAAAAAGTGTAAATATTTTTTTTTAATTTTAAATGTTTAAATTTTTTTATTAAAATAGATGAAAATTATTTATTAATAAGGGTATTAATAAATTTTTAAAATTTATTAATTGCATGTTTTTAAGGGATAAAGATATTTTTCTCTTTGAAGTTTGATTTAATTTTTATTTTGTCCCACAAGTTTCAAAAGTTTAATTCTATCCTAACTTGTTAGTTTGATTTTGTTAGAATTGATAGAAATTTTTTTGAATAGTAAATTGATAATTTTGCCCTCCATTATATATTAGTTTGATACGGTGATACAAGTATATTATACAATATACACATGTCATATATTAATAGGCCTTAAAAAAATAAAAAAGACACATGATATGTTGTAATAGGTTAAATAAAATAATAAAATAAATAAAGGGGGTAGTCAGACAGTAGCTGCTGTCGTCGGTGGCCGATCGGCCGCCGGTGACCAATTACAATTTGACTCAAAATTAACATCATTGAACTCAAAATTTTATGATCTACGCAATGGTGAATTTGTTTTATCAACGAAGTACTGTAAATGTGCTAAAAGTGGAGAACAACATGGTGGTTGGCGGCGGCCACTACTGTTCGCCGTCGAAAGGCTGGGCGGTGGCGTGTACCGCCCCCACCATTAGACAAATTGGCGGCCAATCTATCCAATGGGGGGGCGGTATACGCCACCGCCCATCAATTGATGGCGAATGGCTGTGGTGGTGGTTGGCAGTCGTTGATGAATGGCTGTCGATCTGTCCAATGATGGGGGAAGTACATGCAACGCCTTGCCTTTCGACAGCGAACGGCAATGACCGCGGCCAACCACTATGTTCTTCTCCACTTTTGGCACATCTACAGTGTTCCGTTGATAAAACAAATCTCACCATCGCGTAGATCAAAAAAATTTGAGTCCAATGATGTTAGTTTTGAGTCAAATCGTAATTAGTCACCGGCAGCCGATCGGCCACCGACGACAACGACCACTGTCCGACTACCTCATTTATTTATTTTATTATTTTATTTAGCCTATTACAGCATGTCATGTGTCTTTTTTATTTTTTAAGGTCTATTAATATATGACATGTGTACATTGTATAATGTATTCACCGTATCAAACTAATATATAATGGAGGATAAAATTATCAATATACTGTTAAAAGAAATTGTATAATATATTCACCGTATCAAACTAATATAATGGAGGATAAAATTTTCTTTTTTATTTTTTAAGGTCTATTAATATATGACATGTGTACATTGTATAATGTATTCACCGTATCAAACTAATATATAATGGAGGATAAAATTGTTAATATATTGTTAAAAAAATATTTTTGTCAATTCTAACAGAATCAAACTAACATACAGAATTAAATTTTTTAAAATTCGTAAAATAAAATTAAGAATTAAGTTAAATTTTAAAAATAAAAATATCCTCTTTTTTTTAATTTTAAATATCTTTTTTTAAAAGAAAAGTTCAAATATCTTTTCCTATCTAATTATTTTATTTTTGGAAAGGAAACTTAAGAATTAGTGTCTTATATTAACCAAAAAAATAAATTTGTCCAATATTAAAGTAAGTTTATTTAAATTTTAAAATAAATTTTTTGTTTTGATTATAAAGAAAAACTATCATTTGGGTTTTTAGTTTTGTAAATTAGTGGGAAAAAAAAAAGTAGTTGTCTCGTGTATGATTTTTTTTTTAAAAAAAAAAAGTATGTCAATTTTACTGTGATTTTAATAATTGCTTTGATATGATCTCACTAGCAGACAGATTTTTTTATGATGGAAAATACTTTAGGAAATTTTTTTCTTTTTTATTGCTTATAAGTTGGTGACTGTAATGGTTTTCCAAATCTTTTGAAACTGGGGAATTTTACTTCAGTTAGCATTTTATTTTGGTACCAAATTTGAACTTCATTTATAAAACTTCATGTACAAGTTGAGATACCGAATTTATATTCTATTAATGAAAAATTAATAATAATCCTATGTGAGTTATTATTTTTTTAATAATTTATTTTTAATTAAAATAATATTGCACGTTTTAATTTTGTATTTTAGTATTTTAACTAATAATATGTTAAATAATCATAGATATTAATTGATACATTATTAAAACATAATTTATAATATAATTTAAAATATGAAACATTACTGAATTTATTAACATATAAATGAGTGACAAATCATTCAACTATATTAATTTAAATGATATAAATTTTATACTCAAACATTTAACTAAAGTTACTCATATTGGCCATCTTAGTTTTTTTTGAGTAAATTATTGAAGTAATGATTTCTAAGGTTTAATTAAGGGTGAATGACATTTTTGTCTTATGAATTTAATTTTTAATTTAATTTTATAAATTTTAAAAATTTTAATTTTATCTTAATTCATTAATGAAGTTTCATTAATTTTAATATTAGAGAAGTAAAATAGTTATTTTATACAAAACTTTGAAATGAGTTAGAAACAAAATATTCATATGTCAACTATTGATTAATCACTTAAATAATTAAATAATAGTCGTTGCCATCATCAGTAACCAAATCGACTACCGATTATTAATTTCTATTCGACTCAAAATTGACATCAATGAACTTAAATTTTTGTGATCTATGTAATGGTATAATTTTTTTGGTCAATGGAGTACCGTAAATGTGCCAAAAGTGAGAAAAAAAATATAGTGAGAGGCAGCGGCCACTACCGTTCACCATCGAACGATGGGGCGGTGGCGTGCACCACCCCATCATTGGCCGCGTGACCGTCAGCCAATGGTGGTTGGCGGCGGCCACCACCATTTGCCTTCGAACGGCAGGACGGTGGCGTACACTACCCCTACTATTGAACAGATCGGCTGCCGATCTATCCAACAATGGGGGCGGTGTACATCACTACCCCTACCACCGATGTACATCTAATGATGTAAATTTTTACTATTTTCGTTATCAAAATTCGGCAACTGATGGTGGCCAACGACGGTAGTCGCCATTGTTGGTGGTTCAGTTTTATTTATTTTAATTATAAAATAAATTTTTAATGAATATTAAATTTTGAATCTATTAAAGCATGTTACGTGTCTTTTATTTTTAATAGCCTATTAATGACTGATACGTGTATATTGTATAATGCACTCACATCATCATTTTCAATCAAATTTAACATAATCTCACTAATAAATTAGGATAAAATTATATTTTTTAAAACTCATGAGATAAAATTAAGAATTAGATTAAACTCTTGAAATAAAAATATCTTTTTCCCTTTAATTAATTTAGTTTAAAGTTTCAATTGAGCTATGTTTATCAGAGTAATAAGTAATACTATTAAAATAATAAGATCAAAACACATAGTTTTTATAATTTTCAGATAATTTATTTGTTCGAATCAACTAAGTTATTAATCCTACTTAAAATAGTTGAAATACCCTTTAGGTTAAATTACACACACCTATATTTTGATACAATAATGTTAAAGTTATAAAGTTGTGCTTTGTATCCTAATTGATATAGAATTTGATGTGTCAATTTTCAATTAGTGTAGTATAATTATCATATTAATAATAATTTTTAAAAAATTAATAATTATCTAATAAATAATAGTTATTAATTGGTGACATTAATTTTGATACAAATTTTGCATTCTAATTTTTCAAGTGTAACACTACCCTAATAAGATATCACGTAAGAGTAATAAAGTTATTTCAATTGGAGACGCGAATCTATTTGATATAAAATGTTAAATTATGTCATTGTTTAAGACAACATAATAATTTAAGAATTTAAATATTATCATCCCAATTAATGAAACAGTAGCTTATATCACAAAGTATTTTAAAAGTTGAAAAAAGTTTTGCATTTGTGTTAATAGTCTTAATGATAAAAGATTTATAGTGTATTTTTTTTTCACTTAAATAGAGGTTTTATTTTAAATCTCTACCCTCGGCAAAAAAGAAAAAAGAAGGTAAAATTTTAATAAATAGTGTATTAAAATTCTTTTGTATTAAAAAGGATATGATAAAAAAAAAATTAGTAAAAGATAATGTTAATTCATAATTATGTATAATAATATAATAAAAAAGAATGATAACAATGTTAGAGTCAGTGTTTACGTGTCATTCCTGAATATACATATATTTGTATATTTATACAAGTGTATATTTTTATTAAATCGTTAATACCAATTTATATGATATTATGCATATAACATTGCAGACAATATAGATTTGAAGGAGTTCGGATCAGATCTAAAGATATTTAGATAAGGGCTCATAGTTAGCCACGCTGAGGCATATAATTGCTAAATGTTAGCACAGTTAAGTGTTAGTTAATTATAATAATCAGTAGATCCAAGAGTTGGAGCCTTGTCTATAATGGGACATACACTTGAGAATATACTAGTAACAACATAGTTGCAAGAGTTGCAATTGAATGCCAGAAAATGTTAGTTGCCCAAGTATGTTCTCAAATAATTGTCCCTGATATATTTCTGTTAATGCGGGTCTGTCGGTAGATACATTTTTATATACAGATCAACATATGTCGTACTTATAGGGTATAGATGGTCGTTTCTAGCCGACTGTGAGCTTGGAGCTCATATTGACATATGAGTATCTAGTTAAGACTAGATATGGGACAGACTCACGAGGGCCTCTGATAGACATCCTATATAAGCCGTCAACGGAAGGTCCTCTTGAGTTGAGTAGTATACGTGGTCCTTTGACTTGAGTGCCACGGTGGGCTTGTAAGTGATCCACCATACTTTGGTTCCACGCATGTCGCAGACATTTCATAGTGTGACCGCTGGGTATGGTCCCATGCTTACAGAGTCCGATGTATACAGATACGGGATCCGTCATCTCATATAGGGAGTTCGATATCTAGATGTTTCGAGACTGTATCTCGAAAAATCTTGTGGCCACAAGTATCAATTCCGAAAAAGAGTTTCGCCAGGGTAGAAAAATATAGCAAAAAATTTTGTGCATATTGTTCAGTGAGATATAAATTTGGAGATAAGATATTGATGAGCACTAGAGATTTGACGGTAATAATCTATATCCTCGCACATCCAGGATATCATGACGGAAGGACTATATGTATGCGTTGTAATCTCAGTTTGTATGGTTCAACGCGCTGATTTGTATATTCGTGACGTGTGCGTGGGGCATTACTCACGGACTCATGGATAGTTCCATTTGAAAAATAGGGCATAGGACCTAGGGAGTCCTGCGATATGGAGTGTACTTGTTGTGCACTGGGATAGCGTGCCGGATTAAATTGCTTAATTTAACAATATTCAGCAATACCACAGAAATGTGTGTGTATCAATATTTAAGTTTTAAATATAATAATTAGTTAATAATTGTTATTTACTAATTTTATTATGATACGTGACGTATTATGGATTCTTGGTTGAGTTTACTTAAGTGTAAGATTTGATAAGACCCATTAAAGAGTAAACTTAGTAATTATTTATGAGGGGTAAAATGGTTATTTTTCACTTTAATTATTTAATTATTAAATAATTAAATATTTCTCTTATTATATTATATTATATTTTATATATAATAAAATTATATTTTTTTGGGTGCCAACTATTATTCATTTATTATTATCATTATTATATAATAGATATATATAAAGAGGGAGAGATTTGGAAAAGTGAAATTGGTGTGAATTTTGGGCATTTTGGCCCTCAAGAGAAATGGAGAAGGAAGAAAAGAGAAAGAAGAGAAAAGAAAGAAGGAAGAAGAAGAAGAAGAAGAGAAAAAAAAAAGAAAAGAAAAATAAAATTATTTTAATTTCTTTTTATGGTTTAATTTGAAGTAACGGTGGATTGTTTTAAAATTTTTATTTTTTATCTTTTTGAAGAAAAAGATAAAAACACATGCACACACACACAATTAATTTTGGGGTTTAAGAGTTAAATTCGATACTGTGTAAATGGCTATTGTTTTAGCTCACCAAGTTCACCGTATTGGTGATTAGAACTGTCTGCGAGTTAGTCTCTATGCGGACTTCGAGAAAATACGTATATAACGTTACACGTTGAGGTGAGTTCTCTATCTTATAAATATATTAATGTGATTAATATATTTTATTTATTGTGTTTATTGTAAATTTCACACTTTTGTTAGATTTAAATTCATATATAATATATATTTAAGCAATAGACACAATTACACATATATACACTTATACGTATATTAGATCCAACAAATAATACATTACTTATTTATGGGTAAATGTTATTTACTACCTTATTAAATTTGTTATCTACCAAAAATTTTATTAGTGTTTGGTAATATTTAAAAAAACTCATATTGTTATAACTATAAAGTATAAATTAACTTTAAAAATATATAATAATTTTTATATAAAAATTTAACAATTTCATCTATATAGTACTAAACAGTATAAATATATTGCGTAAACAATAAAATTAACATACTTGTGATATTAAATAATTAATAAGAATAGTATAAGACTTTATATATTGTAAATTATTATTTAATACGAATATTTATATTTTTATTAAAATATAAATATTTAATATCAATTTTCATATTAATTTAACTAATAAAAAGTCATTAATTACAAAATAATATAAATTTATTATTTATACAATAGTATTTAATTATTTGAAATTATATTATAAAGTATTAATTTTAATATTTACACAATGTATTATTATTGTTTGATACTGTATAAATATAATTGTTAACTTTTTAAATAAAAAATTATAATATCTCTTCAAAATTAATTTATACTATTACGATTATAATGATATAAGGGCTTTTAGATATTATTAAATTCTAAATAGTTTTTTAATTAATTAAAAAATTTATTAAAAAAATAAATAATAAATTTCCTTTATTTATTGCATGAAACGAACGAATGAACGTACCATGTCATTTATGCGACTCATCTAATAAAATTTTGTTGCACATACACTAATGTTGAAATGCTCTAATTATAATAAAGATGATAAAATACATGTCATACATATTTTATTATTATTTATATGAATATCATACATATTTTATTTTTTTATACAAAATATTATTGATATTACATTAAATTATACAACAATGATTATTAAGAACGTTACTTTATATTTTTACATATATCTTACTTAAATTATAAAACTCTAAAAAAAATATATATATACTATTTTAACATTTATTAAAGTTTTAACCTCTAATTTAAAAAAAAAGAACACAAAATTTATTGTGACAAACACTCAAATATGTATTATATATATTTTATTAATTTATGATTTGAATACGTGTGTATCATATATATTTTATTAATTTGTGGTTGGAAGGCATATGTATAAATACACGGTTTACTTTTTGTGGTTTAAAGGCAAACTATCTTTATATATATATATATGTATGTATGTATGTATGTATAATAAAAGCATATTATAAAGCAAGATCAGAATTCAGAACACACGCAATGTAAAAAGCTAATCAAGTTCACCGAGAAACGTATATTCTAAAAATCATTACTTTAATTTAATAAAAATATTCAATTTCGTTTTGTAATTAAAATAAAAGGGCATGGATCATTTACCTCCTTCTAATTTAATGTTAATATAATTGTATTTTGAGCGCTTGCTTCAGTGGCAAGCCTTTAGCATTTCTCGAGCTTAAGTCAAACATTTGAGTCTTGATATTTGTGAGGGCAGTGTAATTATTACTCTTTTTTTTTGTAAAAGTTTTATACTCTAAGTAAAGTGTTTGTAAAAATATGAAGTGGTGTTTTTAATAATCTCATTTGTATAATTTTTATAATCTAGATGAAATATGCATAAAGATATAAAGTGACATTTTTTTATGATGAAATATAGTATAATTTTTATAGTTTGGTTGGAATATGTGTAAGAATATAAAGTAATGTTTTCGATAAAGTATAAAAAAAATATTATTCACATAATTCTCAAATATTTTATGTTATCTAATAAAATAATATTAGTAAAATTGATCATAAAAGTGATTTTAAGACAATATTTTATAACCATTAGGGAGTTTTTTAATATTTTGAAAATTGAGGTGATTGAGTAAAATAGAAATTTTTTTGTAGCATATAGTTTCCAATAAAATCATACTATAGTCTAAGGTAGCATTTGGTTTCTTGTCTAAAATTTAAATAAATTTGGATTCGGCTCAAGTTTCAATAGATTTAAATTTATATATTCAAATAACATACTTATTTTTTTTTTCAAATGTTTGCTTATAAGTATTAAATTGTTTATGATAAATTGTGGTCTTATAATGAACAATTAGGAGTTGAAGGACTTGAATAATAATTGTCAGTCTTTGAGACGATACTGCGTCGTTTTGAGTAATTGGGATCGCGAGCCTGAGATGACGACGTTTTGAGAAAAAAGGATACGCTGTTGTTTGCTGTAATATATATATACACATGTGTTAGGGTATCGATATGTACATATGTGTGTATAAGGTCTTCTTTTTCTCTCGATTATTCTAGGACATTCTCTATTATTCTTCTTCTGCTGTATTGGTTTGGTAAATGGGTTCTGGGTATAAGGGTAAAAAACTTGAGTCTTGTAAGGGTTGTTTGTAACATTTTCTTCAACCTTGTAAACTCTATTATTCATAGTGCAGAGAGAGTTTCATTAGGGGAGCTCAAAGTGGATGTAGGCTAATTTTTGGACGAACCACTATAAATCAGTGTTGGTTGTGATGTTCTTATGTTGATCTTGCTTTTGTATTGATTGGTGTTGAATCTTTGGGTTAGCCGATTGCTAACAGTGGTATCAGAGCCTTAGGTGCGATTAGGGTTTTTTGGGTAAAAGATTCGATCTTTGAAAATCAGTCTTCTCAAATTAGGGTTTCTAATTTTTGGATAATACAAATTAAGATTTTGAAAGATTAAAAGCAGACTTAGGGTTACAACAAAATTAAGGTTTTCAAAGTGAAATCGATTTGGAGAAACACTTTTAAGGTTTCAAGATTTCAAAATTGATTTGGGAAAACACTAATTAGGGCTGAAATTAATGGGTTCCACTAGTTTGAGGTGGAAAAATTTGATGGCAAAGGTGATTTTGGGCTTTAGTAAAAGAAGATGCGTGCACTGCTGGTTAAACAAAAAGTCTCTAGGGCCTTGCTTGATCCTAAGGAATTACCAGAGACAATAACTGAAGATCAGATGTTGGAGATGAACGAAATAGCATACAGCATCATAATCCTTCAATTGGCAGACAACGTTCTCAGACAAGTCAATGATGAAACGACGGCATCTAGATTATGGGTAAAACTTTAGAACCTCTTTATATATAAATCATTGTCTAGCAAGATTTTATTAAAAGAAAAATTATTTGATTTTAAAATGAACCCCAGCAAAGGCTTAGAGGAAAACTTAGACGACTTTAATAAAATCTGTATTGATTTAGCGAATACTAGTGAAGAGATAAGTTTTGAAAACCAGGCTGTGATTCTATTAAATTCTTTAGCTATTGCATATAAAGAGGTTAAATCTGCAATAAAGTATGGTAGAAACTCTCTATCATTAGATGATTGCTTGTCGGCTTTGTGAACAAAAGAACAAGAACTTAAATCAGCAAAAAAAGAAAATAATGGTGAAAGTTACTATACAAAAGGAAGAACTAGCAAGAAAGATTTTAAGGGTTACAACCAAGGGAAGTCTAGGTCTAAGTCAAGGGGGCCTAAGAGATGTTATTACTGTAATAAAGAAGGATATTTAAAACAAAATTGCTATGAAAGATTAAAGAAAATAAAAGAAAAGTCTCATAAAACCAACTTTGAAAATGGTGATGCAATAATAGCCAATGAGAATTATGATAACCCAGAAGGCCTTGCTGTATTAGTTGAAAATAACTCTATAAATTGGGTATTAGACTTAGGGTGTACATATCATATATACCCAATAAAGGAATGGTTCAATGACTATCATACCATTGATAGAGGTCAGGTTTTAATAGGAAATGACCAAGCTTTTAAGGTAGTTGGGATATGATCAATATCCATCAAAATGCATGATGGGATAATAAGAAAATTAAGTAATGTAAGACATATCCCAGACCTCAAAAGAAACCTGATCTCACTAGGAGTTCTAGATGAATCAGGTTATATTTTTAAAGCTGAAAATAGTGTCTTAAAAATCATTAGAGGGGCATTGGTTGAAATAAAGGGTTTTAAAAACAAAGGCCTATATATCTTATATGGTATTACAGTTACTGGCTCAACAGCTACTGTGTCAAAATCAGACCTAGAAAAAGGAGATTTATGGCATAAAAGGTTAGGACATTTAAGTGAACAGGGGCTTATAGAATTAAGCAAACAAGGTATGTTTGCTGAGGACCAAGTTAATAAGGTTGCTTTTTGTGAACATTGCATATTAGGAAAGCAATATAGACTCAATTTTAAAACTAGTTCATTTAGGTCCAAATCTTCTCTAGATTATATATATGCTGATCTGTGGGGACTAACAACTACAGAAACTCATAGGGGTTGTAGAAACTTCCTGTCTATTGTTAATGATTTTTCCAAAAAACTATGGATATACCTTTTTAAACATAAAAATGAAGCATTTACTAAATTTAAATGTGAAAAAATTTAGTAGAAAACCAGTCCAATAAAAAGGTTAAAACCCTCAGAACTAACAATAGATTAGAATTCTGCAATAATGAATTTAATGAGTTCTGTAGAAACAATGGCATAATAAGACATAGGATAGTGAAATTCATACCTTAGCAAAATGGGATGGCTGAGAGAATGAATAGAACACTGCTGAATAAAGTAAGATGCATGTTGATAAGCTCAGGCTTGTCAAAGAAATTCTAGGGGGAAGTAATTAATGCAGCATGTTACTTAATTAATAGAAGCCCATCTAGTGCCATAGATAATAAACCCCCAGAAGAAATGTGGACTGGAAAACTAGCAAATTATAAACATTTGAGGGTTTTCGGATGTGGAGCATATACACATCAATCTGAGGAAAAACTTGAGCCTAGTTCCATTAAATGTGTGCTTCTAGGATATCCTAAAAGAGTCAAAGGTTATAGACTTTGGGATAAAGAGTCTAAAGGTGTAAAAATCATAATAAGTAGAGATGTGATTTTTAATGAGACTGACTTTCCTTATTTGAGCATAAAACAAGAGATTGCAGGAAACAAAATCAGTTCTGACAGCATAAACAAAATTGAGAATGTTCAGATTGAGGTAGAACACTCAATTGAAGATCACGAACAAGAACCAGAAACTGAATACTCTACTGGTGGGTCATTAAAAAGTGAACAAAAAATACAATCTGATAACAATTCAACTTCACAAGATTACCAACTAGCAAGGGACAGACAAAGGGGATAGGTAAAAATTCCTTCCAAATTTGATTGTTATGATTTAATTGCATATACTCTTCTTTCAGCACAGGAAATCCAAGAATCAAAACCCGAATACTTTGTTGAGGCAATGGAGAGTAGATACGCAATACAATAGAAATAAGTAATGAATGAAGAAATGAGATCCTTAAAAGAAAATGGTACCTGGATATTAGTCCCCAGACTAAAGAATCAGAAAATAATTGACTGTAAATGGATCTTTAAGGTAAAGGAAGGTAACACTCCTCTAAATAATGTGAGATTCAAAGCTAGGTTGGTAGCTAAGGGGTTTTTCCAAAAAAAAGGGGTAGATTGCAACCAAATATTTTCACCTATTATAAAATATACCATAATAAGGGTTGTTTTAGCATTAGTAGCACATTTTAATTGGGAACTTGAACAATTAGATGTCAAGACAACATTTTTACATGGTCAATTAAAAGAAACAATCTATATGAAACAACTTGAGGGTTATGATGATAGCACTAAGGAAAATCTGGTTTGTTTATTAAAAAAATCTTTATATGGATTAAAACAGACTCCTAGGCAGTGGTATAAAAGATTTGACTCTTTTGTTACTAAAATTGGATTCTATAAAAGCAATTATGATAACTATCTATATTATAAAGGGGTTGGAAGTCAAAACCAGATTTATTTATTGTTATATGCAGATGATATATTGTTGGCCAGTAATACAAAGTCAGAAATATATAAATTAAAACATCTACTCAAAAATGAGTTCGACATGAAAGACTTAGGTGAAGCAAGGAGAATATTAGGCATGAAAATGGAAAGAAACAGAAACAAAAACAGGATGTTCATTAATCAAAGATCATATCTAGAAAAGGTAATTGAAAATTTTTCAATGAAAATGCTAAATCTATTAATGTTCCCTTGGCTGCCTATTTCAAGTTATCAACAGAACAGAGTCCAAAGACAGACTCAGAAAGGTATGAAATGTCAAGAATTCCATATAATAATGCCATTGGTTATATTATGTATTCAATGTTGTGTACTAGACCTGAACTAACACATTCTATAAGTGTTCTCAGCATGTATATGTCTAATTCAGGAAAGGATCATTGGATTGTAGTAAACTAGCTGTTGAGATATATAAATGGAACTTTGGATTATGGATTAGTATATGATAAATCTTTGTGCAATAATGTTGAAACTCATTAGGCATGTAGATGCTGATTTTACAGGTGATAGGGATAAAAGGAAATCAACCACTGCATATTATTTCACTGTTTTTAACTGCCGTGTTAGCTGAAAGTCTCAACTTTAGTATGTTGTGGCTTTATCCACAATAGAAGCTGAGTACATTACCACAACTAAGGCAATAAAAGAGGCAATCTGGCTATAGGGACTCTTGAAAGAAATAAAACTACTAAAAGGAGCTGCTGTGGTTTATTCTGATAACCAAAGTTTGATTCACCTAAGTAAAAATTCAACTTTTCATAAAAGATCAAAATATGTAGATGTGAAGTATCATTTTGTGAGGAATATGTTGTCTAAAGGATTAATCAAGTTGGAAAAGATACACACAAAAGATAATCCAGTTGATATGGGAATCAAAGCATTACCAGTCAACAAATTCAATTACTGCATATTGACAGAGGCTAGTATTAGATAAAGGTTTGAGCTATGAGCCTTTTGAAAGCTTTCTGCACTTAGAGTTCATTATGAGACCAAGGTGGAAATTGATAAATTGTGGTCTTATAATGAACAATTAGGAGTTGAAGGATTTGAATGATAATTGTCAGTCCTTGAGATGATACTGCATTATTTTGAGTAATTGAAATCGCAGGCTTGAGACGATGTCATTTTGGGAAAAAAGGATACGCTGTCATTTCCTATAATATATATATATATATATACACATGTGTTAAGGCATCAATATGTACATATATGTGTATAAGGTCTTCCATTTCTCTCGATTATTCTAGGACGTTCTCTGTTCTTCTTTTTCTACTGTATTGGTCTAGTAAATGGGTTCTGGGTAGAAGGGTAAAAAACTTAAGTCTTGTAAGGGCTATTTGTAATGTTTTCTTTAACCTTGTAAACTCTATTATTCATAGTGCAGAGAGAGTTCCATTAGGGAGCTCAAAGTGGATGTAAGTTAATTTTTGGTCGAACCACTATAAATCTGTGTTAGTTGTGATGTTCTTGTGTTGATCTTATTTTTGTATTGATTGATGTTGAATCTTTGGGTTAGCTGATTGCTAACAGTTTATTTTTATAAATTTAAAGCATTTGAAAACTAGTATTTTGACGTTTATGCTTTTATTAGTGTTAATGTATTTATATTTATATGTTAAAAATATTTATAAGTTAAATAATTGATGAGATAATATTTCAAACTTAAAGATTGAAAAAATAAACAACTCAAAATATGTGAACCCCTGAAAATAAATTAAATTTAGATTCAAGACAAAAAAAAAACGTAATTAACTTAATTTCAACTAGAATCTGGAATCTTGAGTAATTAAAACTGCTTTGAATTTAACTTGATCATATAGTTGTAGCAATAGTTTTACCCGTGTGTATTGAAAGTTTGAGATTCGTGTGTGAATGCAGTTATGCAAAAATTAAGCTTATATTTTTTTTTTTTGAAACAATTAAGCTTATAATTTAAGATCATACAATCATTTGACTTTGTTCAATCACCTTATTTAATGATCGTCCATTTCATATATTAATTCAATCACTAAATTCAATTGTGTCTATACAAAAATTCATAGGTGTAAAAACGTTTCCTACTCTTTTTATTTATTTGGAAAATTCTTTTTAGGAGTCTCTAAAGAGCATGTGAAATTGAAGATCATATATGATGATGATTCATCATTTGTGAAGTGTTGACATAAACTGATTTACGGTTGTATGCGGACTCTCCTAATTAATTTATATTATTATTGTTGTTATTGTTATTTTCTTTAGGGTCTTGACCTAGTTCTAATCCATCAAAGGTGAGGCCCAATCTCCTAAGGGTCCACACCAAAGTTCCAAATTTGAGATCCAATATCTAGGTCCAATTTTGAGAAGCAAAACCTATTGAAAGCTCATGTTTATTAATTTACGAGTAAGGCCTAAGGCCACAGATCTAGAAAAGGGTCAAGAATTCTCCCTAGGCCTAAGCTTAGGTCCAATTCACAAAAGGAGAGGCCCAACCAACTAAAGGCCCACACTAAAGGTTCAAACCTTAAATCTAATGTTTAGTTTTAATATTAAGGGACATAACCTGCCAAAAGTCCATCATTTCTACTTAGGCCAAAAAGACCCAAGAAGCTTAGGATCAACACCTAATAAGATTATTCTTGGTAATTTAGCTATTGTACTTAAGTATCTCAGATTAGCTAATCTTACCACTAGTCTTGCATTGAGGATTACTTCAGAAATTGGGCAACACTTTATCAGTATAATATCTATCATGTCTTATCTCTACAATCTCGGAAAGCCTTATCTTTAGGACCTTAGACATATCTTATCCACAAGATCTCAAACACACTTATCTTTAAAATTTTAAATATATCAAATTCCTATGGTCTTAGGATATCCATATTTGACAATGGTTAAATGCCTAAAGAATCTTATATAAAGAGGATAAGAAAATAGATTAAGGAGGGAGATAATTATTTTTTGAGATATTGAAAAGAGAGAAAAATAGCATGTAAGCTTATATAAACACATAATTTCAGGTCGCTTTTTATTTTTCTTATCAATTTCATCTACTAACTTAAGCATTGGAGGGTTATTATTAGGAATAATTACTAGTGCTGCTTTAACTGATTCTATGAGTGTAGGGACTACTCTTAGACATTAGGGAATGCTCGAGAGAGGTTAAATTAACTCAATATTAGGTTAAACCGCTGTTTCTTAAAAACAATCATCTATAATTGAGGACCTAGCGTATTACTAAAGCCCACTGTCATTTTGTTATTGTTCCCCCTTTGAAATTGGACCAGCCACGGGCCTTGGCCCACCTACAATTATAGTTGGGCCTGCTATGGGACTTATCCTCAAATATAGTATAGTCAGAGGCCCTAATACATCATAGGGTGGTCAGATTAAATATGTTAACCATAACTACCCCAAGCTAAGTAAACCTAGTCATTCTTTGGGTTTAAATAGCTTCTTTTTAATCAGGTAAAAGTTGTAAGCAGCCTCAAGAATTGATATCAGGGCCCTCAATAAAGTAAGCTCCAAACAGTTCAAAGAATGAGTATCACGAGATCAAATTTTAAACCATCACATTTCTCTATAAACTACATAGTCCATTAAAATTAAAAAAAAACTATATATATATATAATATTTTCGGTCTCATAACATAATTCTCTTAATAAGTCTTAATTTCTTCATTCATTTTAGTTTTGTTTCAAAGATTAACAAAAGAGAAGAAGCTAAATAAGGAAATTACACATGAACAAAAGAAATCAAACATATTTTATTCTTATGTTATATCATTGACCAAGTAGTTATTAGTTTTCTTGAAAATTAATTTTTAATATCATTGATACAATCAAAGATATTACAGATCTAGCACTCTTAAAAGCAAAGGATTACCGAAAACAATAAAATACAGACTCATTAACGGACGTTTGGATATACAACATTTCCTCTAGAAGGGGAGAACAACCCCTAAACTTTGACCATCTACAAATGAGTTTTATTATCAATATTGAGGACAGAGAGTCCTACCCTCTTATAGAGGGATTTTACTACCTCCTAAGGAGGAAAAATATCCTTACATAGGAGGAAAAACTATCATTGTGTAGGAGAGAGAAATATAAAAGCATCACTGGAAGGGAAAACTATCCTAGCATAAGAGGAAAAACTATCATTGCATAGGAAGGAAAACTACATATGGGTTTTATTACAAGCAACAAAACTTACAAAGAAACATTCCAATTCAACTAACCCTTACAACCAACATAATCAGATGTCTAAAAATTAACCGTAGGTCGTATATCAATATTGATCACCAAAGAATGCATTTCACCAATTTTGGGTATAAAGTGACTACCGGTGAGCTTTGTATACTTGGTTGATAATAGCTACTCGCTACGACGATCAGCCTTGGTAATGGGGGGCTAGAAAGAGAAGAGATGTAGTACTGGCAGACTCTTGACAATTTTTGGTACGTTACTTTGGCATTCAGCCAATCTAAATTGAAAACAACTTCGGATGGATCTAAAACCACCCAAATTCGAGAGATATCGACAAAGGCGAATGTGGAGGTCATGGGCTAGGTCGCTTATCTTGAAAAAAAGTTGAAAAAATAGAGCACGGTGAACTCAAGGAAACCTGAAGCGGCTGGCAAAGCTCTGTATAGTTAAGAAAGGCTTTAACAGAGATGGGTTAGGCAAAGGCAAAGGTGGCTTCTAGCAAGAGTAGGCCACCTGCCCGAAAAACCAAGAGAAGCCTAGAAAAAGAAGAAAGAAACGAGAAAATTGAAAAAAAAAACTAAAATAATATCAAATTGTTTGCTACCAAAGAGTAAGAGGAGAAAGAGAGGTGGGCGGTGCACGAGAGAGAAAAAGGAGGGTCAATTTTTTTGGAAAATTTTTAAAGTTGACTAGTAATTCAAGATATAATTTTTATTTAACCGAAGTCAAATTTTTTAAGTTTTGTTAACCAAATATATCTTACATTGACCGTTTTATCTTTATTGTAATTTTAATAATTTTTTTCTTATTTTTTCTTATATTTTCTTTTTTTATAAATTAATTAAAAACATAAAATTTTAAATAATTAATTATGAAAAAAATTATTTATAATAACAATAATAGTTTTTAATTTTTTTTTATTGTAATTAAATAATATTAATTATTTAATTAATTAAAATTTTATTTTTTATAAATTAATTAAAAATAATTAATTTAAAAATAAGTTAAAAAGTAAAATTTTAAAACTTATAAAAAAAAAAAGAAGCAAAGTTGGGTGCGCGTTAGGTATGCGCCCTTAGCAAGCAAAGCTTGCTGGGCGCGCTCCCAGGCATGCATGCTCTGCAAGCCATGCTTGGGCCTGCGCCCAAGCCCAAGCTGCGCCCCATAAGCCCAAGCTTTGGTTTTCTTTTATTTTTAATAAATTTAAAAATAAAATAAAATAAATAGTGAAAATAAATTTAAAAAAATTTGTTTTTATTAAATTAATGAAAAAAACTATATTGTAATTAAATAATATAAATTATTTAACTAAATAACATTTATTTTTTATAAATTAATTAAAATAATTAATTTAAAAATAAATTAAAAATAAAATTTAAAAACAAGTTAAAGTAAAATTAAAAATAAAAAAACAAAGCCTTGAGGCGCATACCTTGGGAGCAAGCGTGTGGCGCGCACCTGACGCATGCACCCGCAAGCTTTTTCTCTTTTTTATTTTATTTTATTTAAATAGGTAATATATTAAATCAAATATACTAATTTGTCTTATTTTACCCTCACAAATAATATCCTCATCTTAAAAGCTCTCTCTCGACGCAAACTCACCTCTTTTAGATCTGTTACCAATTTTGAGATATTTCTTAGATGTGACGATATTTTGAAGATTTAGAAGAATTAGCTAAAGTTAAAAGCTAGTAAGTTTATTTTATTTATTTTTTAATTAGTAGTAATGTTTATATAAATATTGAAAATGAGTGTAATAAATGATTCAAACTCCCTGATTATGATTATCATGGATGATGCGTCGGAGGGCGTGTAGCTGCACACGCAACTGTTGCTGGGGCGCCCCTTGTGCGCACACTAGGGCTCAACAAGGCGCTCATGTCGGGTGTGCAACAGATGTTATGTAGGACACGCATTGTTGCGCACCACCGTGGCACCACCATCGCTAAATTTTTTTATTTATTTTATATATTTATACTAGATATACATTTGTATATATATATATATATATATATATATAAATATTTATATATTCAGTTTTATTTTTAATTTAGTTGTATATATAATTAAACTAAAATACGTTGTATTTTTTCAGGTGCTGCTGATCATGTCGCAAATTTCGACCATTATATGTTTTAGGAGAAGATAGGAGAGCTGTAGTGATGGTTTTGAAAGATACATCAGATATCAAAATATGCACATGGTAGTTTCAAAAAATATTAGATATAAAGCATTTTTGAAAAGAATTTGTCATCTTCCAAGAGTTGATCAGGTGCATTATAAAGTAACTCTCAAGTTTGAGGTTCCTTCAAGTACTATAAAGTTGAGACATTCCATTTAAAAATGACGATGATGCCATATTGTGGTTGAGCTTACAGAATAATATGACAACACCTCTTTGTGTACAGTAGATACTCAGGACCCGAAAGTAATGCAGAAGCACTTATAGAGCAAAAACAAGGTTATGTTAAGCAATTCACATCAGCAACTCCTGTGTATATTTCAAATCCCTCGGAAGATTATCATTATTCTCCTCCGATGTTCAACAAATAACTAGACTATATATATATATTATAATAGTCAGATATATAGATATATTGGCGTTGATCTTGGCTATAATATTGATCAAGATGTTTGATATAATGTAAGTAATAAGGAAAAAAATGAGGAACATTTTGAGAATGATAATCATGGTTACGATGTTGGTTATGAGGTTGATGATGATGATTATGAAGAGATTGGGGATAGAAATAATAACGCTAGTGATGATGATGATGATGAGAGTGATAATAATGATTGTGGTAGAGAAGAAAGGGTTAAGGTTTCTACCTTAACTTGAGATATCACTATTTGACTTGAATATATTGAAAAAAATATCTTGTACTGGGATTGATGATTTATTTATAGAAAAATTATATAACAATAAAGATGAAATTCATAAAGCTATAAGTATGGTTGCATTGAAGGGCAAATGGAGCTTTAGAGTTTACAAATCCACCAAAGATCGTTTCAACTTGAAATGCGATGATGATAGTTGCAAGTAGAGATTATGGGCAGATGTGACAAATGAGACCCGAAGTAATGAAGTATTTAGAGGAGGATGTTTATACGGTGAGATAGGCCCAATCAATTGATGCTTTCAGAAGGTACGATATTATGACTATTAATATCACTGAGAGCATTAATGTAGTTGCAAAAGAAGCAAGAAAGCTTTGGTGAAGTGGATGTAGGAGCTAATGCAATTGTGGTTTTACCATGGAAAATTGGTAGTACAAAATATGATAGATGTCTTGGCGAACTGAGCACATCATAAAGTCATGAAACATAACGATAATGTAAGTCAAATGACAAATTCTCTTGTTGATGATTTACAATTTGTAGTTATAGATGATGGCGTAAACTGGATAGTAGACATTGGCAAAAGAACATGTAGCTGTCAAAAGTTTGATATTGGCAACTACTTTGTTCCCATGCACTCGTCATATACAAATACATCAAATTATTGCACGAGAGTCTTTATTCGACTTATTACACATCTAAGACTTTATTCCTTGTCTATAGTGAGCTAGTACTTCTAGTTGGCCAAGTGTCGGATTGGATAGTCCTAGAATATTTGAAAAATATAGACATTAAGCCTCAAATAACACGTTATCAGTCAGACAGACGTTGGATGAATCGAATTCTATCTTAAGAAGAGGAACTATCAAAGAATATATGTAATCATTGTAGACAACATGGACATAACCGAAAAATATGTCGAAACTCTTTACCTTTATAGAGTAGGTGATATATATTCGTTTATAAAATCTACCTTATTGATATTTAATTTCACTATAATATAAAACTAATATTTAAAAATATTTTATTCTAGACGGATCTAAAACATATGAAAATAAGCTGTACCATGATGCTTAATTATGTATGAGAGTCGAGCTTTGTAACTTCTGTGCACCTATTTCGTAATGCACTTGTACTTTGTATTACATATTTATTTTAATGCACTTGTCTTTAGCATTGATGTTGACAATTTTTATGAAATTTTAGCAGAATCTCCCCTATTATATAGACGTTTCTAAACCTGTCATATTGAATCAAATACACTTCTTTCTAATTATATCTCACATTCGCACACATACACCAAAATCAACAGCCTCAAAAATAAAAAATATGATATAAATGCATATAAAAAAAATTATAATACTAAACATTTATGAAGTAGTAATCCACAAATCAATGACCATCTTTTGTTTATAAAAGGTATAAATGTCAGGGAAGGAGTCAAATGGCCAACCTAACATAAGATATTCAATATACATACAGGCGAAGGCGCCATAGTCCCCACTTCCAACCTCTTGTTGTGGTATATTCTCCCATATACGAATCATTGGCCAAAAGAACAAATTTGGGCTTTGTATGCCCATCAAACCATAAAATCTATACCTTTAAAGGTATAAAGGTATTGCAACACATAGAGGCTCTATAAATTTCACGATGGACTCATCTGAGTGGCCATTTACGTTGGAATCATAAAGAACAATTGCCATCCGAACAAGGTCAAACTCTGCTACAAACCAATATTCTTGATTGATATTCACAGGGATATATATCTACAAAAATAATTATTGTATTATTTTGAACTTAATATTGTTACATGCACAGTAAAAAGTCATTACTGTTCTTAAAAGTACCTTATTGACCAATGCCCACAATTTAGCATCAAGTAACTCGGATTTTGTTCCGAGTGCATAAGTCAACAATGGTTCGAGCCATTGATCATTATATGGAGGATTAGCGATAAAGGGCGTTTGTCACATTTATCGAATGTACTCCTCAAGATAAATAAAAGATACTTGTTAAACTCGTTAATAGTTAATATATATAAGGTATGATAATCTTATATGCATAATAAACGAGTAACAAAATATCTCATGTAAAAATATTTATCTACAGTTGTGTAATCTTGTGAGTATATGTCAGAAAATGTTCTTTGATACAAATACAAAACCTTTAAATATTCATTTATATGTTGCAAAATAAAGAATATGTATAAGTTTTGATACTATAAGACAATTGAGAAAATAAAAAAAGCAAAAACAAGTCTTCACTAAATTGTCAAGCCAGTCTTATAGTAGGTCATTAAACCATGTATAGTTGAAATTGAGTCTGTTCAAATGAACCCGATGTTGGAGCTAGTGCTCACGTGCCATTCCAATATAGTATGAATATTAAATGTTAATATTTATACAATAAACATTTCGAATAAAGATTGTTAATATCATATTAACATGGCAAAATACTTGTAACATTACAGACATTGTTTGATCTGAAATAGTTTAGATCTGGTTTAAAGGAGTTTAGATAAGAACTAATAGTTATCAAAGCTGAGAGTTATAAATGCTAATAGTTAGCACTGTTAATAGTTATCAGTTTATAAGAGTCAGTGAGGTCTAAAGAGTTAAAACTTTGTCTATAATGAGACAAAGACATGAGAGTATACTTATAATGATATAGTTGCAAAGAGTTGCAATAGGTGCTAAGAAATATCATTATGTAAGTATGTCTCAAATATAATGTTCCTGATCTATGATCACCAATGCGGGTCTATCGGTGAATTCATAATATATAGATTAGTGTATGTCTATATCTGACTAGTTCAGATGGTTGTTCTTAGCTGACCATGAGCTTAGAGCTTGTATAGGCATGCGGGTATCCAGTCAGGACTGGATACTGAACAGACTCATGAGGACCCTAATAGATATCCTATGAAACCGTCAAAGGAAGGTCCTCTCGAGTTTAGTAGTAATCGTGGTCCTTTGACCTGAGTGCCACGGTGGTCTTGTGAGTGATCCATCATGCTTTGGTTCCACATATGTCAGAGACCTTTCATGGTCTGACCGCTATGTGTCGCTGGGTATGGTCCGATGCTCATGGAGTCCGGTGTGCGTAAATAAGGGATCCATCAGCTTACGTAGGTAAGTTGTATATTCGATGCTCCGAGATTGTATTTCATAAAGTCTTGTGGCCACAAGCATAAACCCGAAAAAAGAGTTTCCCACAGGCTTAAACAATATAGCAAAAGTGTTTGTGTATATTGTTTATAGAGATACGAATCTGGAGATAAGATTATTGGATGAGCAAATGGGGATTTGATGGTGTTGATCTATATCCCCGCACATCCAGGATATAAATGATGGAAGGATTATACGTATACGTTATGACCTCAACTTGTATGGTCTGACACGCGAATTTATAATATTCGTAACGTGTGCGTGGGGCATTGATTACGGATTAATGGAATAGTTCCATTTGACAAATCGAGGGTGGACCTAGTGAGTCCCAATATAAAATGTACTCTTTGAGCACTTGGGCAGTGTACTGTATTGAATTGTTCAATACAGTATAATTCAGCAATTACTAAGGTTACGTTAACTAAAGTATATGGTTAAATGGTGGGATCCACTTTAGGTTAACTTGGTAACCTAGTAAGGATACAAAAGTAATTTTACTTTATGATTATTTAATTGTTAAATAATTAAAATAAATATTTATTTATTTAATTGTTAAATAAATTATTTAACTTAACTAAGGTTAAAAGTTAACCATAAGGTTAAGTTAGTTAACTTTACTTAATGGTTAAGTAAAGATTAACCTAACTATGGTTAAGTTAGTTAACTATGGTTAAAGTAATTAAATATTTATTAACTTAAAGGTTAAGTTAAAATAATCTAACTATAGTTAAATGTTAACTAAGGTTAGGTTAAGCCAAATGAAATGCAAATGTAATTCATATTAGTTTGAAATTTATGCATTAGTATATAAAGTGAAATGAAATTGAAAATCATTAAGTTTTGAAATTGTTTTAGTTTTTAGGTTTTGCATTTTGGGAGCCAATTCAATTTGAGAAATTGAAATTGTTTGCTTTGTGTTTTAAGTGTTAGAACAACAAAACAAATTAGATAAATGGTTACTAAATGTAATAACTAAAAACAAGATTTGTTTTATTTATTCAAGAGTTGAATAAAAGGAAAAACAAATTTAATTAAGTTAAATAGTTTAACTTTGAATCATGTTTAAGAGTTAAACATATATGCTGGATTAAGATGCTGCCATTCTAGACAATCAAACCCACCATTGTTGATTGCTAGGATTGATCAAAGATTCATTTCATGGTGGACTTCAAAGAAAATTAATTCAAAGGCTTCATTGGTGATATTTTCTCAATCTCGAATTTTCCGTTTAATCAAATATGTATTTTCTGTGTTCATTGTATTTAATCTTCCGCTGTACACATGTATGTATGAGATATGTATATTGTTTGTATGATGAACACAACCCACATGCAAGCACCCTAATTAATTTGTACAACACACCCAACAATTGATATCAGAGCAATTTTGTGTTGTTATGGGTGGTTTTTTAGTGTTAGCTAAGTGTTGGCTAAGTTGTAGGACAAGTTCCGAAGCTGTTGGGATGCATTTTAAGTGTTAAAAATGCAAATCAGTGAAAAATAGCACCTGGAACGCTGCAGCGCTAAGGTCCAGCGCGACAGCGTTCATATGAACGCTGGAGCGCTGGGTGTATGACGCCCCAGTGCTGGATGAGCGCAGGGGCGCTGGGTGTCTGGCGCCTCAGCGCGGGAAGCACTGCTTCCATCACCTCAGCGCTGGTAAGACAGCGCCGCAGCGCTGAGGCTTGTGAAGCCCTAGCGCGGCAGCGCTATAAGACCAGCGCCGCGGCGTTCTTAGACTAAAAAATAAAAAAAAATAAAAAAAAGAGTAAAATCGTTTTATTTTCTACATGTGGGGGTTTATGAGATGTAATAATAATGGTTATTAGTTTACATGATAAATCAAGAAAATAATATTTTTTATTTTATTTATTTTTGTAACCACAATGGGGGCCCCACTGGTGGGGGTTAGTTGTGCTTGTACAGAAATGAATAATTAATTGAGAATAACCTCTCATGTGATGAGAGCATATAATATGAAAGCCTGTTATTAAAATCTCTCTTAATTAGATTGAAATTTATTATATTATTTGATAATATTTTAAATGGTCCGTCTTGTCAATACGGTGTGAGATGGGTCACTATGGTCTTTCCCAATATTGCTTTAGCGTGAGGGATTTAGTCGGTGTGACTTGGTCTAATGCCGGTAAAACATAAGATGAATCAAATATATGCGAACATATTATCCAATATTGCTTTAGCGTGAGGATAGTGTCAGTAACATATATTTGAGCATTGACGAGTTAATCTAAAATATAGTTACCCAATATTGCTTTAGCGTGAGGGTAATGTGTATTTAGGATAAGTAGTAAGAGTTGTATGAGATACAATTGACAAGAGTTGTCTACCTGTTGGATTTATAAAGGCCAATATTGCTTTAGCGTGAGGCTGGAGTAAAATCCCAATGGGGCCCATTTCCCGCTGTATAGTTTAAAATATTATACTATCTTATCCCGTTTGAGAGATTAAAGGGATTAAGTAAAGCAGTTATTAGATTAAAAAATGTATAACAGTTATACCCATGATCTAAAACGTAATTTATTAACAATAAGAAATGTTCTGCTACGCATCTCCTATTTTGTCTTATAGAGATAAGATATTTGTCTTATAGAGATAAAATGTTTATCTTATAGAGATAAGATACTTGTCTTATAGAGATAAGATGAGTACGAGCAATCCGTTATTAATCTTGAAAAAATACCAATAACTATAGGGTACTGAATAAAATATTTAAGACTTGCTTAAGGATCTAAGAATAGTTCTAGATTCAATAATATTTGATATTACTAAACCACAGATAGAGAAAAGTCATAATGGAAAGTGTTTCCACCGTTATAAGGTTTGAAATAGTAAATGTTACTATTTATCGCACCTTGACTTAAGAAAGATTGACTCATTAGATATCTGTTTCACCAAACATTAACATTTCATTAGCATTTGATGTTAACTTAGCAAAGGTATGAGATACCGCTTGTTATTCTCATATCTGTAAAATGTTATATGATTTGAGAAATGCTTGATTACTAAGAAATGAGAAGTTCAGCTTCACATAGGTAATGGAGATTTCCTATACGTGGTAGCTGTTAAGACTTCAAAGTTACTTCTTATTTATGGTAACATTAATGTTGTATAATTGCTATTTTGAGCCAAACAATATTAGGTAAATCATATCACTCCCTGTAGTTGACAGAGAGGGTTATCATAAAAATATTAGAAATAGTTCCTTGTGATAATGATAATGATTTACTAACTGAATGTCAGTTAATGAATGGCTGTTATATCTTATATACAACAAGAAATGTCATATGTGTAGAGGTGAACAGAATAAATAGTATTTCAGCAACTTAAATAATAATGAATAGTGGTATATATAAGATTAGGTCATGTAGTCGTGAGACGACTATCCTAACTGGTTAAGGATGGTCAGATATTTGATCTGACTATAGTACATTGACTAGTTTATGAATTATGAATTCAAAAGAATATGGCTGAATCTTTATGTAGGTGTAAGACGCCAAGCCACTGGTTTATTGGATCTGGTACATATAGATGTATTTAGTCCAATAAATCTTACTGTTATAAATGATTTCGATACTTCATTGTCTTTATAGTGATTGTCGCTATATAGACATGTGTTTCTAGCAAACGCAGGTCAGAATAATTTCGAAGTGTTCAAAATGTTCTGACAATGAAAGTAAAGAAACAAACCATTATGTATATTGAGTGCTTTCGATTAGATCGAAGTAATTTATACATAATCAGTAAATTCACAAATTATTTAACTAGAATATGATTCTCTCTTAGCATAGTCCTCCAGATACTCCTCAACATAAAGATGTTTAGAAAATGAGGAATCAGACTATATTAGATACAGTCTGATTGATATTGAGAATCGCTGATCTTCTAAAATATCTATGAGATTATACTTTAGCATCTGCTGCTCACTTATTAAATAATTCAATAATTATTCCTATTACTTTATATGAGATATAGACTAAAAGGGAAACGAGTCTTAAGTATGTTAAGACTTGGTGTTATTCTGCTTTCATAAGAGTTATGCAACAGAATAAACTTGTATCCAACGGTACAAGTATCGGTTCATTAGTTATCCCAAGTATTTAAATGGGATACCAATTCTATAATTCAGATGAACGAAATATGTTCGTTTCTCATAATGTCACATTCTTAGAGAAAGAGTTTCTCATGGATTGTGGAGATTATAGAAAGATTGAACTTGATGAAGTCAATCTAAATATAGATGAACCAACGATGGAATTCTAATTTCAAATGAGTGAAATACCTTTAACACACTAAGTTCATAGGTCCAAAAGGATATCAAGGCCATCATTTAGGTATGTTTGATACTTGAAGGTGCCCTTGATATTTTCTTAGTTGAAGAAAAGGATCCTTTAACTTATAAAGAGACGATGTTTGACATCGATTCGAGAAAATGACAAGATACCATAAAATTCTGAAATTGACTCAACACATGACAATTAAGTCTAGGACTTAGTTGAGCTTCCTGTAGAAACTATTTCTATTAGCAGTAAATCAGTTTACGCAGTGGAAGCAGTGTGGGCCCTATCTGAAGGAATGGTCCTTCATGGCCTGACTGATGTTGAAAGGTTACACTCAGAGATCTAGGATCAATAATGAGGAAACCTTTTTCATCAGTAACCATACTAAAGTCAATTTAGATTTTGTTGATGGCAAGATACCATAAAATTCGAATTTGACTCTAAGTATGACAATTAAGTCTAGGACTTAGTTGTGCTTCCTATAGAAACTGTTTCTATCAGCAGTAAATCAGTTTATGCAGAGGAAGCAGTGTGGGCCCTATTTGAAGGAATAGTCCTTCATGGCCTGACTGATGTTGAAAGGTTACACTCAGAGATCTAAGATCAAAAAAAAAAAAAATGAGGAAACCTTTTCATCAGTAACCATACTAAAGTCAATTTGGATTTTGTTGGCTATTGTTGTATGTTATAATTATGAGGACTGGCTAATAAATGTAAACAAGCTGTTCTGGGAAGTATATCTCGAGTAAGAGATATGTAGAGAACAACTTGATGTTTTTGCGTCCAAGCCTAACTTCTAATATAATGTGCAAATTGAGGAAGTCCATTTATGGACTTGAGTAGTTTTTCTCTAAGCTGGAATCTTTGTTTATATGTTAAAATCAGAAAGTCTGATTTTATCAAGAATAAAGAGGAAGCGTGTGTGTTCAGAAAGGGCAGTGGGAGTATAATTATCTTTTAGCTCTCTAAAGTGGAAAATATATAGTCAATATTGGAAACAATGTTGCTATATAGCAAGTAAATCAGATAAGTGTTATCTGTGTAAAGAACTTCTTCATACAAGGTTTGAGAGAGACTTCCTGTATACTAGGTATAAAGCTTTATAGAGATATAGCTAAGGAGCTAATAATACTTTCTCAATCTTCGTACATAGATAAAGTCCATGAAATGTACAACTTAATTAACTGTGAGATAGTTAAAGTCCCTTTCAGACATGGCATTCATCTTTCTCAGAGGAAGTGTCCTCGGGAAGAAGATAAGAGAGTTAGAGTGTCTAACGTCTCAGATACATTAGCTAGAAATAGATTAATGCATACCGTTTAATGTACGAAATTTGAATTTAGATGGTTGTAAGTGTTACAAGCTAGTATCTATTAAATCTAGATCACGACCATTAAATAGTTGTGAAATATATCTAAAATATATTTGAGAAGTATAGAGGATAAGTTTATATAATATGGAGAAACATTTCTTACAAAAGGAAAGGATGCACATATTCAGACTTTCGTCTGATTTAGATGGTAGAAAGTCTACATCTAGTTATGTGTTTCTCTTTATCAGTACCGGAGCTAGTTAAATGAGTGTTAGTAAATGTCCACAGGTAATTCTGCCTTGGAGGTAGAATATGTTGTGGCTTGAGAAGTCTGCAAAGAAAGTTCTATGGATATTCAAATTAATTGCAGAGCTTTGAAAAGTTCCAAGCTCAGTGGATCCTATCCCACTATATTGCAAAATAACGGTAATTGCTCAAGCCAAGAAGCCATTAGGCACACCAGTATTCTGATCATGTGAACTTTAAAAATTACATAATTAGAAAGTTCTTGACTACAAGAGTTGTAATAAAATCTATGGAACAATCCTTAGAAGTAGCGAACCCCCTGAGCCTAAATTCCTATAGTGTTTGAGAAACCAGTACGTATGGCACTGAAGCAAGTGGGAGTTTGTTAGAGCTGGTGCTCACGTGCCATTCCAATATAGTATGAATATTAAATGTTAATATTTATACAATAAATATTTCGAATAAAAATTGTTAATATCATATTAACATGGTAAAATGCTTGTAACATTACAGACATTGTTTGATCTGAAATAGTTTAGATCTGGTTTAAAGGAGTTTAGATAAGAACTAATAGTTATCAAAGCTGAGAGTTATAAATGCTAATAGTTAGCACTGTTAATAGTTATCAGTTTATAAGAGTCAGTGAGGTCTAAAGAGTTAAAACTTTGTCTATAATGAGACAAAGACATGAGAGTATACTTATAATGATATAGTTGCAAAGAGTTGCAATAGGTGCTAAGAAATATCATTATGTAAGTATGTCTCAAATATAATGTTCCTGATCTATGATCACCAATGCGGGTCTATCGGTGAATTCATAATATATAGATTAGTGTATGTCTATATCTGACTAGTTCAGATGGTTGTTCTTAGCTGACCATGAGCTTAGAGCTTGTATAGGCATGCGGGTATCTAGTCAAGACTGGATACTGAACAGACTCATGAGGACCCTAATAGATATCCTATGAAACCGTCAAAGGAAGGTCCTCTCGAGTTTAGTAGTAATCGTGGTCCTTTGACCTGAGTGCTACGGTAGTCTTGTGAGTGATCCATCATGCTTTGGTTCCACATATGTCAGAGACCTTTCATGGTCTGACCGCTATGTGTCGCTGGGTATGGTCCGATGCTCATGGAGTCCGGTGTGCGTAAATAAGGGATCCATCAGCTTACGTAGGTAAGTTGTATATTCGATGCTCCGAGATTGTATTTCATAAAGTCTTGTGGCCACAAGCATAAACCCGAAAAAAGAGTTTCCCACAGGCTTAAACAATATAGCAAAAGTGTTTGTGTATATTGTTTATAGAGATACGAATCTGGAGATAAGATTATTGGATGAGCAAATAGGGATTTGATGGTGTTGATCTATATCCCCACACATCCAGGATATAAATGATGGAAGGATTATACGTATACGTTATGACCTCAACTTGTATGGTCTGACACGTTGATTTGTAATATTCGTAACGTGTGTGTGGGGCATCGATTACGGATTAATGGAATAGTTCCATTTGACAAATCGGGGGTGGACCTAGTGAGTCCCAATATGAAATGTACTCTTTGAGCACTTGGGCAGTGTACCGTATTGAATTGTTCAATACAGTATAATTCAGCAATTACTAAGGTTACGTTAACTAAAGTATATGGTTAAATGGTGGGACCCACTTTAGGTTAACTTGGTAACCTAGTAAGGATATAAAAGTAATTTTACTTTATGATTATTTAATTGTTAAATAATTAAAATAAATATTTATTTATTTAATTGTTAAATAAATTATTTAACTTAACTAAGGTTAAAAGTTAACCATAAGGTTAAGTTAGTTAACTTTACTTAATGGTTAAGTAAAGATTAACCTAACTATGGTTAAGTTAGTTAACTATGGTTAAAGTAATTAAATATTTATTAACTTAAAGGTTAAGTTAAAATAATCTAACTATAGTTAAATGTTAACTAAGGTTAGGTTAAGCCAAATGAAATGCAAATGAAATTCAAATTAGTTTGGAATTTATGCATTAGTATATAAAGTGAAATGAAATTGAAAATCATTAAGTTTTGAAATTGTTTTAGTTTTTAGGTTTTGCATTTTGGGAGCCAATTCAATTTGAGAAATTGAAATTGTTTGTTTTGTGTTTTAAGTGTTAGAACAATAAAACAAATTAGATAAATGGTTACTAAATGTAATAACTAAAAACAAGATTTGTTTTATTTATTCAAGAGTTGAATAAAAGGAAAAACAAATTTAATTAAGTGAAATAGTTTAACTTTGAATCATGTTTAAGAGTTAAACATATATGCTGGATTAAGATGCTGTCATTCTAGACAATCAAACCCACCATTGTTGATTGCTAGGATTGATCAAAGATTCATTTCATGGTGGACTTCAAAGAAAATTAATCCAAAGGCTTCATTGGTGATATTTTCTCAATCTCGAATTTTCAGTTTAATCAAATATGTATTTTCTGTGTTCATTGTATTTAATCTTCCGCTGTGCACATATATGTATGAGATAGGTATATTATTTGTATGATGAACACAACCCACATGCAAGCACCCTAGTTAATTTGTACAACACACCCAACACCCGATGCGTTGGTTCATTATTTTTTATCCAATCAAAAAGCTCAGTAAATTTAACCCAATAGGAATCAACTGCCCGTTTACGTTAATTGTAGGTGCTACTTGCAATTCTATAAGTTTCTTGTTCACGAGCTTTTTCAACGGATTGGTATATGAGCTGATTTGGGCTGTTACCTTTTTACGAAGGTACTCATACCTGCTTATGTTTTCAACCAATGAAGCAGGTATAATTTTTACACTTGCAGGGCTATCAGTTAGATGATGTAAATTTATTGTCATAGGCTGATTCTGAAACTTGCTGGCAAGAGCAAATGTTTGAAAGTCAGCAACTATGAATTCGGTACCCTACAAAATTAAATAATACCAGTTAATGTATTGACTTATTAAACTTTGTACCTAATATAATTTAGGTTTAAAATGTACCATACTCTGCCCTGCATCCTCAAGAATCTTGGCTGGCTTAAATTATTGTACCAAGAGAGATATCTGATGTAATATATTTTCTTCAACCTTATCAATCTTGGCGAAAAGCTCTAAATTAACCTTATCAATCCTAATAAATATTCATTTTTCAAGATCATCCATCCTCTTATCCAGAACATGATACTGTGATAATGATGCGCTAGACTCAAACTAAACATAAATAATTATAATCAATTTTCACAAGCTAATACTCATCAATAACATAAGTAATTATAATTCAAGAAAACAAAATCAAAATATTATACCATTGATTCAGTCACTGACGGGGCTTGAAATTAGTACTCAGACTGAAGATCATTGGTGAATTGGGTGTTTGGGATATCAATTTTCTCTAACTTAAGACTCATTTCCCATTTTTCTGATAGAATGCACAAGTTTACTGCCACGCGATAGTTCGCACTCTTCTTATGTTTGTGGAGTACAAACTTTATATGAACCTTCAAAGCCTTTATAATATTTTAGATTTATGAAGCATTATTAGAAAAAATAATAAATGTTATAAGGAAATTATATCTATTTTTTGTTGAATATAAAAGCATACCCCAATACCATTGAAGAGAGCGTTTACAACGCTTTCGTATAATAAGGTGCCCGTCCCGGACACATTTAGAATACGAAAAAAATAGTCTCAATTCCTATAGGCAAACAGCTCCCCACACCTCAGGATCACCTCGTAGATCCATACATGAGATGATAATAAATTAAAAAATTACAATGTTAACAAAATAAATTTTTCTATATCCTAATATGATAATGAATCGAAAAAATAGAATTACTCATCAAGAATGTTGACTAAATAAGTATAAGTTGTGCGATTCCTTAATTAGAGCGCTCGCTTTTTTGACATTCGCTAACTTTTTAATTGAAACTGTATATAAACTATTTTAGAGTACAATCCATACAATTGTGCTCCAAGGATAAACATTAAACTCATCTAGATTATCTACGAGATGAAGTACAAAATATTGTAGGGTTCTAGTCTGATCAAGTGACATTAACAATTTATGAAATACATAAAATAGACATATTTTTACTACATCTACGTCATCGTCAAATATAACACTCATAAACAACGGATTCAAATATTTGTAAGTCAATTTATTTCTATCCAAAAAATATTTCTGACTCGATCAACATAAATATTTTATTAAATATTTTGATCTAATTTCAAAAATTTTCCAAACTTTTTTTTATGTCAACTGACGTAAGCTATCAATATACATGAAACATTGTTATATATTCTAAAATGACATGCAAATTGTACCCATTTGAACACACAAAAATGCAACCTTGGCACGTGCGAACATTGAAAAAAAAAACACAGAACGACAAGTCTCTATCTCTGTCTAAAAGATTCATTTTCATTATTGTGTTATATGGTGCATGCATGGCAAGAAGGCATTTTGATAATTTTACAAAAAGAGATGGGCACTATTTTGGAAGTTGTTCATGGCTAATTATAAACAAATCAGGTCATTAGCTTCAGCTATTATATTTATACACACACCTTCAAAGCAAATTCTCAATGCAACAAATAAACAAAGAAAGAGATAAGAGGCAAAAATATTTCTATCAAAGTCTTAAAATTTTCTTTTTTTCCTCTCATTTTTATTTTCTCTCTCTTTTCCCAACACTGATATGTCATTTTTAGAGATTTTAGCATCATCAAATTAATTTTCCACTTCTAATTGTAGTCCTCAATTTAATTTTCTTGCTCTTTAAACCTATATACATATATTTTTATTATAGTATCAAAACTTGAAATAACATCTCTTACCCTAAATTAATATAACCCTATATATTTTTGTGCCCCTTTTGCAGTAGTTTTTAGAAATTATAATTATTGTTGGTATAAAAATAAATTAAATTATGGGGAGAGGAAAGATAGAAATTGCCAAGATCGAAAGCAGAACTAACAGGCAAGTCACTTTTTCGAACGCCGAGTGAGGCTTCTAAAAAAAGGCTCGTGAGCTCTTTGTGCTCTGTGATGCTGAGATAGGGCTCATCATCTTTCAGGCACTAAGAAATTGTTTGATTACTGTAGTGAAACAACCAGGTCTCTCCAAATCATTCACCCTTTTTCAATAAATTTTTTTTTTTACAATTTGTATATCAATTGCTTTGCCTCAGCATATATAAACATTGCTTCCTTTTTGGTGTCTAGAAAAGCCTTGTGCTCATTTCCTAGATATATATTAATGCCTCCATATTTTAAAAAAAAATTTATATAAAAAAAATAATATTTTAATATCTTATTTTATAAATATATACTAACTTAATTTTCACTTTTTTAATATATAATATGTTAATTTTTATAAAGACGTTTTCGTAAATTTTTATTACTATATTCGTCCTACACAACTATTATTTTTGTCCCTATAAAAATTAATATAGTACATATTAAATAAGTGATGACTAAATTAATAATATCTATAAAATTAAAAATTAAAATGATATTTTCTCTTTGATATATTTTTGCTTCAATGAGCTTAATTTTCTTTCTTCCTATCAAAAGATCTTATATATATTTATATATATATATATATATATATATCAATTTTCTCCTTTTCATTTTAGTAATTAGTTTTTAAATTTTTGATTTTTTTTTTATGTTAAGGCCAACTTGAGTGCTTTGATCAATTTTGTCCTTGCTAATTACTGTTCTATCCAACTAGGGTTTGACCTACTGCAGATCTTCAATAATTTGCCCCGATTTGTAAAATTGCTTTCTGAAATTTTTTTTTGTCCTTCCTTCTTATAACTTAATGGCATGATCTCCATGCAACTGATTAAATATCAATAAAAGAAAATAAAGTTTATTGTAACAATCAGGCTTTTTTATTTTTATTTTTAAGAGTTCGATGTTATTTTTACATGATCTGAAAAATAAGAGGAAAAAAGAATCAATAATCATAACACGGCAAATCATCAGAAGGTGTGAGATTGCTAAACGATTGCGAATTCCAGCTGATTGGAGCAATCATTACACGGTATAGATTAATTATTTTCTATTATAAACGCTGGGCTTTCTCTTCGAGTGGTAAAGCTATTTTCTTAATTTTTTTTTTAATAACGTGGAGTACAATTGAAAGTTAAGTTATCTAAATTTTTGTCTTAAACTAATATCAAAAAAATAAAAGTTAATGGTTGTAGTGGAATAATGTGAAAGGTAAGAAGGTAATTAATTTAGAACGTTAATGGAACATTAGTCTCTTGTTCATTTAATTTTGAGATAAATATAGAGTCTTGGCTACCACAAATTCTATAAAGGTGTTGTTTATAAATAGTTTATTTCAGTTGTGCTTAGTAAAAAAAAAATGAGTGAGAAATTCGAGAGCATCCATTAGAAAGAGAATAAATATTTTTGTGAGAATTATCTTGTGAATTACTATTTAAAGAGAAAAATTTGTTCATTCTTTGTAAGTAACATTTTTTTCTATTTTGTGAGAGAGTTTTTTCTCTTATTACAATAGATATTAGAATTGTTCTCTCATTGTAATTAGAGAGAAGATGTTGTAATCCTTATTTTACAATAGTAAAATCCTTTTACACTTGTCCGTGGTTTTTTTACCCCAATTTGTTCGAGGATTTTTTTGCATAAAATATTTGTGTCCATTTTATTTTCATTATTCTCAATTTCACTTTAGTTGTGTGTTAACTTCGACCCGATAATTTTTTCTAACAGTGGTATCAGAGCTATTAGTTGAGGGATGTGAAGCAAATCGTTGTGAGCGAGATGTCGACTACGACAAAGTTCGATGTTGAAAAGTTTAACGAGAATAATTTCTCGTTGTGAAAAATGAAGATTAAGGCAATTTTGAGGAAAGACAATTGTTTGTAGCAATTAGAGAAAGGCCCGCAGAGATCACTGACGACAGCAAGTGGAATGAAATGGACGACAATGCAATTGCCGATCTGCACTTAGCACTAGTCGATAGAGTGTTATCTAGTGTGGCAGACAAGATGACATGCAGGTTCGCAGCAAGCGAAAGATTTGGCAATGATGAGAGGAAGATCAACAGAACATGACCCTAGTGGGAGTCAGAATCATGGTAAATCGAAATCAAGAAGTAAAAAGAATTTCAAGTGCTACAACTGTGACAAGAAATAACATGTTAAGAAGGATTGTTGGTACAAAAAGAAGAGTGGAGACCCTAAGTCATTAAATGCTCAAGGGAATATTGTAAGTGCCTCAAATGATGGTGAAGTTCTATACAACGAGGCAACAATGACAGTTAGAGGCAGAAAGCAGTTCACTGACATCTGGTTACTAGACTCAGAAGCAACATGGCACATGACATCTCAGAGAGAATGGTTTCATAAATATGAACTAGTCTCAGGAGGTTTTGTATACATGAGTGATGATTATGCTTTGGAGATTGCTGTTATTGGTACTATCAAGATAAAAATGTTTGATGGTACAGTTCATACTATTCAAGAGGTACGACACGTGAAGGGCCTAAGGAAGAATCTATTGTCTTTGGGTCAAATGGATAGTCTTGGATGCAAGACCTATATCGAAAATGGGATCATGAAAATTGTCAAAGGAGCACTTATGGTTATGAAGACAAAAACGATCGCGGTGAATTTATTTATGTTTAAAGGGGAACATTGCAAGAAGTTGATGCATGTGTCGCATCAATCAACAAGGGAGAAGAGTTGATGATGATGTGGCATCTCAAACTAGGTCATATGTTAGAATAAAGTTTGAAGATTCTCTCCGATAGAAAGCTGTTTCCAGGGCTCAAATCGGTAAATCTACCTTTCTGTAAGCATTATGTTACAAGTAAGCAGCATAGATTGAAGTTTAACAGATCTGATGCTAGGAGTAAATGTATTCTAGACTTAATTCATTATGATGTATGGGAGTCACCAAAATGTCCCTAGGAGGAGCAAAGTACTTTGTGTCTTTCATTGATGATTACTCTAGGAGATGTTGAGTGTATCTAATCAAGAAAAAGTCAGATTTATTTTTGGTATTCAAAGATTTTAAAGCACGGGTGGAACGTGAATCTAGAAAAAAGATCAAGTGCTTAAGGACAGATAATGAAAGAAAGTATACAAACGGCCAGTTTCTTGCTCTTTGCAAGCGAGAAGGTATTAAACGACAGTTCACAGTCACATTCATGCCTCAACAAAATAAAGTGGTAGAGCAGATGAGTAGAACTCTTACAGAAAGGATGAGAGCTATGTTGAGGATTGCAGGTTAACCCAACTCCTTTTGGACAGAAGCAGCCAAAACTGCCTGTTATGTGATAAATCGGTCGTCATCAACAACAATTTATTTGAAGACACTGATGGAAATGTGGACTGGTAAGCCAACAGACTACTCTACTTTACATTCCTTTAGATGTCCTGCGCATATGATGTACAATGCCCAAGAAAGAACGAAGTTGAATTCAAAATCTAAGAGGTGTATATTCTTGGGATATGTTGATGGAGTGAAGGGGTATTGCCTGTGGGATCCCATTACTCACAAGGTTATTATCAGCAGGGATGTGATCTTTGTAGAAGATCAACTACTATGAAAAGATGGAGATGAAACAAACGCCAAAAGAGGTTTTAGAGACTAGAATAGTACAGGTGAAAAATAATCTGGTACAAGAAACTCTAGTTTGTATTGAAGTAGCACCAGAGCATGAGGTACAAGAACTAGTTGAGTCCGAGGCTCCAGAAGTTCACCTGTCAACTCGTGAGAGAAGGTCGTCAGCTTAACATTCGGAGTATGTTACGGAGAGCAATGTTGCATACTATCTTTTAACGGAGGACAGAGAGCCCTTAACTTTCCAAGAAGCTACAAGTAGCTTAGATGCATCTTTGTGGATAACAGTAATGCAAGAAGAAATTGAAGCTTTACACAAGAATAAGACTTAAGAACTGGTACCATTGCCACGTGGGAGAAAAGCCATTGGTAACAAATGGGTCTATAAGATCAAGCGGGATAATAATGATCAAGTGGAACGATTTCGTGTAAAGATTGGTGGTAAAGGGGTTCACTCAGAAAGAAAGTATTGATTTCAACGAGATATTTTCCCTGGTAGTTCGGTTTATAACAATCAAAAAAGTCCTGGCTATGTATGCTAATGTTTGACTTACATCTAGAGCAGTTGGATGTGAAAACTGTATTTCTTTATGGAGAACTTGAAGAAGAAATCTATATGCTCAAACCAAAAAGTTTTGTTGAAATAGGAAAGGAGAACTTAGTTTGCAGGTTGAACAAATCTCTATATGGTCTCAAGCAGGGCGCCGAGGTGTTGGTACAAGAGATTTGATTCATTCATTATTAGCCTTGGATACAACAGACTTAGTTCAAACTATTGTATATACTTCAAAAGGTTTGATGGTGATAGTGATTTTATTATTTTGTTGTTGTATGTGGATGACATGTTGGTAGCAGACCCCAACAAAGATCAAATCCAAGAACTGAAGGCACAGTTGGCTAGAGAGTTTGATATGAAGGACTTGGGACCAACAAACAAGATTCTAGGGATGCAGATTCATCGAGATTGAAATAACAAAAAGATATGGCTTTCCTAGAAGAACTACTTCAACAAGATCTCGCGACACCTCAACATGCAAAATAGTAAGCCAATCTCTACCTCACTTCCTATTAATTTTAAGTTATCCTCAAGTATGTGTCCTAGTAATGAAGCAGAGAGGATGAGATGTCTCGAGTACCATATGCATCAGCAGTGAAAATTTTAATATTTGCCATGATATGTACAAGATCAGACATTACACAAGTAGTGGGAGTAGTTAGTCAATTTATGGCGAATCCTAGAGGAGAGCATTGGAATACTATGAAGAGGGTTCTGAGATATATCAGAGGAACCTCAAATATTGCATTATGTTATAGAGGATGGATTTTACTGTCAGAGGATATGTTAATTTAGATTTTACAGGGGATCTCAATAAAAGTAATTCTACTATAGGTTATGTGTTTACACTTGCAGGAGGAGCTTTAAGATGGGTTTCTAAACTGCAAACGGTTATAGCTCTATCTACAATAGAAGTAGAATACATGGCAGTTATACAAGCTTGCAAGGAAGCAGCCTGAATACAAAGGTTATTGGAGAAGCTTGGTCATAAGCTGAAGAAGATTGTTCTATTTTGTGATTGTCAGAGTGTCTTGCATATTGCAAGGAATCTATCTTTTTATTCACGAAAATAGCACATAAGGGTTCAGTATCACTTTGTTTGAGAAATAGTGAAAGAAGGTAGTGTGGATATGTAGAAGATTCACACCGACGAGAACCTAGCAAATGTTATGACCAAGCCGATCAACACTGACAAGTTTAAATGGTATAGATCCTCATGTGGTCTAGCAAAAACATAAGCAAGCATGGATTTGGCAAGTGAGAAAGGATGGAAGGATTATGAAAGTAACTTTAAGTGGGAGAATGTCATAAACGGTGAGCCTTTTCTTCAAGTGGTAAAGCCACTTTCTTGTTTTTTGGTATATAATGTGGAAGACAATTGTGAAAGTTAGGTTATCTAATTTCTTGTCTTTAACTATTATTAAAAGAAGAAAAACTAATGGTTGCAGTGGGACAACGTAGAAGGCAAAAAGGCAATTAATTAAGAATGTTAATGGAGCACTAGTCTTTTATTCATTTAATTTTGAGATGAACGGAGAGTCTTGGCTACCATAAATTCTTTAAAGGTGTTACCTATAAATGACTTAATTTTAGTTATGCTAAGCAAAAAAATGAGTGAGGAATCCAAGAGCATCCATAAAAAAGAGAGTAAATATCTTTGTGAGAGTTATCTTATGAGTTACTATTTGGAGAGAAAAATTTGTATTTTCTTTGTATGTAACATTTTTTCCTATTTTATGAGAGAGTTGTTTTTCCTATTATAATAGAGATTAGAATTGTTATTTCATTGTAATTAGAGAGAAGATGTTGTAATCATCCCTATTTTACAATAGTGAAATCTTTTTATATTTATAATAGTGAAATCTTTTTATATTTGCTCGTGATTTTTTTATTTTAATTTATTTGAGGGTTTTTTCACATAAAATATTTGTGTCTATTTTATTTCATTATTCTCAATTTCACTTTAGTTGTGTGGTAGTTTTGACCCAGTAATTTTTCCTAACATTTTCCATATAACCAAATTAGTTAGATGGGATTTTAATCAAAATTAATTATTTTTAATTAACCAAACTCCAAATTATTAAAATTGCAGGAAGAAATTAACAGTGAGTTAAGAAGAATGAGGAGAGAAACAAACAATCTTGAATTGATTCTCCGGCGATACACCGAGGATATTGATTTGAGTTGTGTGCAATTTGAGGACTTGGCTCAACTTGAACACCAACTTCAGTGCTCAGACAACAAGGTACGAGCTAGAAAGGTATGTTAACTTACATGTTATTTCACTAATTTTTCCCAAATTAGAACATATAAAATTTTTTCTTAAAAACATTTTCATGAATTTTATCATTTTTATGCATGTAAACACAAAAATTCTTAGATATATGTCTGGATTTTTACTGAAAACTTGGATCATAAACTCTATTGAGTTAAAAGTTTGTAATATATGGATTTTGCGGAAAAGAATGCATTTTTATCGTACTCTTAAATTTGGAGGGTTGTTAAAGAATTCTTTAATATCAAACTCTTTTTTTAAAAAATAAATAAAGAGAAAGCTTCAATTATCATGAATCACATTATTTTCGTTTGTGATTGGGCATATGCGGATTAAGCTCTTAGAGCAGCAGATGGAGAATCTTAAGGGAAGGTGATTCTCTAATGATATAATTTTTGGGAAATGACTATTGCCTCCTTAAGGTTTTATATATATATATATATATATATAATTTGTTTTTTTGAAATTTTTTTAAAAATGACAACTAACTTTATAAGTTATTCTTTTTTTTTTAACCACATATCAAATTTTTAATCTTTTATAGATAACATAATCAAATTTAAACAGTTTTGTCCCTAACCCTAAATATCTTCAATTTTCTCTTCTCCCTCTTATCTAAGTGAATAGATTTTAAAAAAAATTGGTAGTACTTTTAAAAGAAAATAGGTAAAAAAATGACAAAGGAAAGATAAAAATCGATAAAAATACCATTTTTAGACGCCACAAGTGGCGGGAGTGCGCCTATGGCTCGCACTTAGAGCAAGCGCCAACGCTGCATGCCAAGCATAGCTTTGGTCATGCCCTAGCGCTGCCACATGGTATAACCTAATTTTTTGAAAGTTGTTTTTTGAAATATTTATTAAATTTATTTTGATTTAAAATTAAATTATTTTTGGTTTTAAATGAATTAATGAATTGATATATTTAATAATATTAATTAAAGTGTTGTTATTTTAAATTGATACAAATTTTTAAGTAAAATATAATAGTTAATATATTTAGTTTATTTAATGATTAATTAATATATTTAATTATTTAATTTATTTTTTAATAATAAAATATACTGAATTATTTTTACTCTTAAGAGTGTAACAAAATGTATATTTCAAAGATTTTTAATGTATAACAATTTACAATAACAATTGAGCAATTGAAAATAAAGTAAATCTTAAACGTTAAATCTATGATCTTTAACTCTAAACTCTAATGACAGGACCTGTTCCGAAATTCTCTACTGTGCATATATATTAGATTTACTATGCACAGATATTATATCTACTATATAAAAAATCAAAAGGTGCTACTCAGTACATTTATATTTACAAAATATTTTTTAGATTTGGCACACTAATCAGGAGTAGGAGAATCAGCAGCTTGCGTACCAAAGCCTACACTTAGAAAGGGAGTTTAGAAAATATAAAATACAAAACGAGTGAGCTAAGTGAGCTTAGTGAGTGCATTTAAAATTTTTGATAAAAAAATAAATTCTACATAAATAGTACATACTGAAAAATTGTATAAAACATTCTTCATAAGCTATTATAAAACTATAAAACTACTTTTAAACATCATAAGTTGATAAAATCATGCCAAGAGATTTTTATCAATAATTTCTATAAACAATTACTAGAATTTGTAAAACATGATAGCTAACATGCATATATAATATATAAAACACTGATATGTGCTCTGTAACTCAAAAGCTGTTAAAACTCTCGCTCGACCATTTCTTTTTAATCTGCGCCATATGGTAACTCTAAAACTCAATGCTCACATAGCAACTCGACTAGCACCGTACACGTGAGTAGGTCACAGGGCGTCTCAACTAGCAACACTTACTGTGACATCTGAAGATATGAGTAGGTAACAAGACGTCTCAACTAGTAACATCCTCTGTGACATCTAAAGACATTTCATTGGCTATACGGCATAATCCTACATCGCCTACATATAGCAAGACAATACCCCGTATGCATAAAGCGACTCACATGACTCGATATTCCGACTCCCTGGAGTTAGTGACACCCCCCCCAATACTTGTCCATACGTACGGGATATACTGGTCGGGTATTAAATCATCACCACCATTGTAATCTGAGGGTACCAATGGCCTTTAAAAACTATTTTAATAACTTTAAAACTATTTTTCAAACTGAACATAGAAATTCATGATTATAACAATAAATAAAAATTGTAAATCATATTTAAACATTTAAGATCATATAAAACATAAAATTTAAATATGCTAAGCATTTTAAACAAACGATCCACAAATTGATTTTTACTCACTGAACATTTCGAGCTCGATTTTTCTCCGAAATTTTTTCTGCTTTTACTGCTCTCAATTTTCTTCACCTACATGCCAAAAATGACATTTAAAACCTTTATAAATGCTAAAATTTCACTTAAACTAATAAGCGCCCTAATCAGCTTTCAAAGCCTGGATGATTCCGTTTTATGATTTTCATTATGAAGCTATTCAATCTTGTTTAATCTAGTTTAATTCACCATCCGAAGGTAAAAAAATTGTTTAACATCTTATAAATTTGGTTGGACATAATTGCCCTACACCTTACCAAAATGGACAATTATGTCTCATTTTCTTCATTTTTTATTTTTCCATCAACAATATACATTCAGTTTACATAAGGCATCATTTATACATAACAATTCAACCAAAACACAACTCAAGCCCTATAATCCCTTAAGTGGCCGAATTCACCTTCTCCACCAAACACACTTCTTTTCTCAATTTCTTATTCCAATAGCATCCAAGTCAAGGCAATTTAATTCTAATACCCTAATTACATTCAATTGAAGATTCTACATCAAAGTCACATAAAAGCCTAATTCTTAACTTACTAATTTCTTTAATTTGATAACTCCTTTAAGCTCCACACTTGAATTCAACTCAATCTAAATCAAGAATTCACACAAGAACATTAATTAAAGCCATCATGGAAAATTCATCCTTCACCATGATCAAATAGTGCTTTTCTTACATATTTTCCTTAAATTCTCGCTATTGGAAGCTTCAATTGACCTTAGGAACTTGTATTTGGCTTTATTTTAGCTTGATCAAGCATGGAAAAGTAATGAAATAGCTTGGGTTTTACTATAGCAATGTCTTCCTCACCATGGCTGAAAATCCCTCTCTTTTGCTCTAAAATGTTTTGCTTTTAATCTCTCCAAAATTCTACACACTTTCACCTTTATATAGTCCCCTCTCAAGTGTCCAATTTGCCCCTTAACTTATTCTAAAATTTTAATTTATCATTAGTTAGAAAGTAAGTATTTAATTGGTTCATTTGTAATTATTTGGTTAGAATAGTCAAGGAACTAACTAGACTTCCAACTTGGAAATCTATGAACTTGTTTTTAATTGGTCTATTTTATAAGACATGAATTGTATTTCTTAATAAAGGCTTATTCAATATATAACACTTATATGAAAAGTCATGTATTAAATTAAAATTTCCTTTTCCAAGTCAATAGAAAAAAATTTCAAAAATATTCCATGACCGTCCAACGCTCCAACCGAGTGTGAAATTATCAAATTAAGTCTAATACCTCTCACGCGTACCATAAAAAAAATTTATTTCTAATAGGATTAAAATCGAGTAATCCTACAGTGTCTTTATTGCTATAAACCGAAATCTATGTATCTATACTATTAATAAGGATTGGATATTACACTTAAATTCATGATCCTTAACTTTATACCCTAAACCCATGATTCTTAATCTTAAACCTAAACTCATGATCCTTAACTCTATACCCTAAACCCATGATTCTTAACCTTAAACATAAACTCATAATCTTTAACTCTATACCTTAAACTCTAAACTCATGATCCTCAATCCTAAACCCTAAATACTAATGGGTTCACTTTAATTCATTTATCACCTTATAATGTCAAATATGGTTGTAAGGAAACAATGAGTTACAATACAAAATATATTAATATATGAATAGATTAAGTTTTAAATTTGTGTATGAGAGATAACCCAGTCAAAATAAGTATTGTTATAAGGAAACAATGTGTTACAATGAGATATATGATAATAAAAAGGATTGCCATCATGCACTATACATGTTCAATCTTATGAGCATGGAATTAGCTATATTGCAATATCTTGAAAGAGAGGCAATTTCTACTATATTGCTTGATGTCACTTCTAGTCCCACTTGATATGTTTGTTTCTTAGGCAATTGAACAATTAAAAATATGATAAACCTTAAACTCTAAACTCATGATCCTTAACCCTAAACCATAAAGCCGTAATAATAAACCTTATGTCCCTAAGACAGATGATAAGAAATCTGCCAACAACAGACTTTCCAAGCGCAGTTGTAGTTGTATATAGAGTAAGCATAAAATTGCATTCCTCATCTTATTTGTAGTTTACTATAGAAGCTGAGTGTGATGCATTTTAGGATAAAGTGAGGCGGATGATATATCTTGACAACTTCTCATTATAAGTTATTGAGTCTGACTTAAAAAATACTCTTAGTCAATTTGGGATAATAAAAAATATTCAATTTATTCCTAACTACACAAAATCAAATAACATTCTATGATGTCCTCTAGTAGAGATGGAAAATGCAGAGCAAGTAAAAGCTGTTGTCTTATCTATGACTGAGTTTTCTTTCTAAATGTCAGGAATACTTTAATGAATGATTACTTGTCCATTTTATGTGAATTATCTCTCAAGTCAATACTAGAATTATTGATATCATAGATGTCTAGAGAATTCTATTAACAAGTTTTATGATTTTTACTTTTTTTCCTCTTTCATTGTCCTCGATGTAGAAAGATGGTAAACATATAACATATTATAGGTTTTCTGACTAAGCCTATATACTCGACTTCTAGCTTGTCTTTCCACAAATAGATTTCTTACAACATCTAATAACACAACTCTTGAAGCCCTCACTAAGATTTATGCCTTCAAAACAAGACTTTGTTGAGGCAATTAATATCCTTGCTTTATTAACTAGGATCATGTTGTCAACTAATATTATTGATTATTATCATGCATACACAATCTACCTTAAAAGTTTATTATAGATGACAATTTAAAGATAAGTATAAAACTGGATTTAACTCTTAGAAGCAACCAACAACTTGAGAAAGAGTGAATACATACCCTTGTTTGAGAGAAATGATGTCATTCTCTTTTAAAATCCCTCCATCAAGAGATGCAATACTATGTTCTATACAAGTATATGCCTTTATCATATCTTTACGGGTTCTATAAACTTATAGTATAGCCAAGAGTTGTTATAATAAACTCTTTCGTAGACCATACCTTACAACTGTCCTTGTATGTATTTGATAGTCGTATAGGTTGACAATATTAATTGAAAAACTCATTTGACCATAATCTCTCTGTTAATTAAAAAAGTGAAAAATTATCCAAGAAAGTAGATGGTGATTTTAGCAAAATCTATCTTGAGCTTCCAGGTTTATTGTTAGGGTTTTATGGTTTAGGATTAAGGATCATGAGTTTAAGGATTAGGATTTAGAGTTTTACCATATTTTCAATTGAATTTCTTAAGAACCAAACATATCAACTTGGCACAACGTTGTCGTGCAATGTGTAGAACTCTGGTGATGTCCTTTGTATTAACGCTATCTAAAAAGTAATTCAATACACCATTGAATGTTACACTTCTATAGGTTTAGGTTCATTTTCATAATATGTTAGTTTAATAAGCCGGATAAAACATAGGGGAAGAAGAGTACACTTTATCTAAGTGATGAACTTATGAGTGTTAATAAATCTAGGGTGCATACATATGAGATTGTGTTCATCATTACAAAACATGCATCATATACATATTTATTCGCATACAGAAGTTCAAAAATCTAATTTCTTAAGTGATAAACATAATAAATTCTTTATGTTATCTCATAAATAAAATTACAAAGGTTTAGTGAGAATTACCTTAGCAAGCCTTTTGAACTTTGTGTTGCTAGAGTTTCCGCCTTAAAGTGAACTTGTTGCGAATTTTAGCTCCCAAGTTGGTGGGCTTAAGAGGTCTAAATTTACAACTAGATTCCAGCAAAGGGTTCAATACTTGAACCCTAGTTTAACTCTTAAACAAAAAACTTATCTCTTTATGTTATGGACTAGTATTGTTTTGCCATTCGTATAGATGAAGAGAAGAGGTTCAACACTTAAAATTTTAGCTCTTTTTCTCTTTTCTCTTTCAATGGTTGTGTGTCTTCCACTACAAAATGAGCAAAATTGCTCTTTTATTTGGTGCAATTGTTTTCCCTCTTTCAAGCTACCAATAGCCCACAAGTATAGCAACACTTGCCATGTCCACTTTACCTTATTTCTTTTATTCATTCAAACAATAAAGAAACTTAATGGGTGAATGTATGTGGCTGGCCATATGGAGCAAATTAAAACAAATTGAGTTTTGCAAGTTTTGGCCCCACTATGCATGATCTCTTATGGTTTTATTTTTGTGCAGCAATTGTTTACAATAAACAATTGAAAAAAAACCAATAAAGCAAGTGTATGTAATGAAGAAACAATTCCTACATTTTCTTGTAACACACATCTTGACCCCAACACTTACAAGCCATGCCTTAGTATTTTATATGTATTAATTTAATCAATATTAAATTAATTACAAACACATGTTTAATGTAATAAACAATAGTTGTTTGACTTTATAAAAATAATAATATCAATTATTATTATTATTATTTTATTTAATAAATAATTTAATGAATAAAATAATGATCTTACTTGTTCAACAAATAAGGTTATTTTGGTAATTTCTAAGCCAAACAATGTCACGTGTTATCATTCTATTGGTCAACAACTATTGTTAACTAATTGATGCACTTAACTTTTAAGTCTTGATATATGCACATCCCGAGGAAAACTGAAACAGACATTCGGTTTGTTGGAATTCACTAGACTAAACTATTCAATCTAGTATGCTGTCCTAGTACACAACGAGAACACTTTATATTGTGGGACTTCTTAGGTCCACACCCGATTAGGCAAACAAAACTATTTCATGAGTCTAAGATTGATGCCCCACGCACATATCACGGATATTATAAATTAGTGCAGTAATCATACAAGTTGAGATCATCACGCATATGTATAATCCTTCCACCGTTTATATCGTAGAGGGGTGGAGATATAGATCATCATCGTTAAATACCCACGTGCTTATCCGTGAACTTATCTCTAGACACGTATCTTGATACGATATTGTTTAACCTTGTGAGAAACTCTTTTTTTAGGTTAATTATTTATGGCCATAAGTCTTTTTGAGGTACAGTCTCAGAGCATCCGAATATACAACTCACCCATGTAACTTGACGGATGCTACATCTGCGCATACTGGACTCTATGTGCATCGAACTATACCCAGCGACACATAGCAGTCAGACCATGAAAGGTCTCTGACATATATGAAACCAAATCATGGTGGATCACTTACAATTTCATCATGGCGCTCAGGTTAAAGGACCACGTATACTACTCAACTCGAGAGGACCTGCCATTGACTGTTTTATGGGATGTCTATTGGGGTTCTTATTGAGCTGTTCAGAATTCAGTCCTCACTGAATACCTATATGCTATATGAGATTTTTGGTAAGCCCATGGTCAGTTAAGATCAACCATTTAAACTATATATATATGGTCATACATTGATCTATAATAAAGGGTTTCACTGACAGACACTTATCGGTGAATGAGATCAGAAACACCGTATTTGAGAATACATGTGCATAATAACATTTCTTAGTTCCTATTGCAATTTCTTGTAACTATGTTATTATTGATGTACTCTCGGGTCTATGTTGCGTTACAGATAAGGTCTTAATTCTTAGATTTTGCTGACTTTTATAACTCTCTAACTTTTAATAGTGCTAACTATTAGCAATTATAACTTTTTAGCATTGCTAACTCTTATCGTTGGTCTAAACTCCTTTAGATCAGATCTGAACTCCTTCAAATTATATAATATCTGTAGCGTTATAAGTACTATACCATTTAATTAATAAAATTAGCGATTTAATAAAATATACTGTATAAATATTATAAAATAAATATTTATATAAAATGAGATGACACGTAATTACAAATTTCAATAGAACTTGTATTCATTAAAAAGAGATAAAGGGATCTTAGAACTCAGTTATCGATTATTTAATAAACTTATTAATGAAAAAAATAAAAATAAAAAAATTCATCTTGCGAGTATAAAGCCCCTTAATGGAAAGACAAGCTATAAATCAAGTATTTAAGCTTGGTTAAAAAGCCTATAATATCTTGTATGTTTATTATCATTTTACATTGAGGATAATGGAAGAGGATAAAATTTGTCAATGAACTAATGCCAAAGCAATATTATTATCATAAGATGGCTTTGCAATAGAATTTTTTAAACATTCATAATTATTATTACTTTTAGTATGGACTTGAGACAATTCATATAATTTGGACAAGCAATCATTTATTAAAGTATTTTCGACAACAAGAAAGGAAACTCAGCTATAGATGGGATAAACGGCTTTGCTTGCTTTGCGTTTTCCATCTTTACCAGAGCACATCGTGAGATATTTCTTGATTTTGTATAGTTAGAAATAAATTGAGCATTTTTTACTGTCCTAAACAGATTAAGAGTAGTTCTAAGGACAGACTCAATAACTTATAGTCAGAGGTTGTCAAGATAAACCGTCCACCTCATCCTTCTTCTGAAATATAGTATGCTCAACCTCTACAGTAGACTCAATATAAGATGAAGAATGCAATTTTATACTTACTCTTCAGGTAATTATAACTGCACATGGAAAATCTATTGCTAGCAATTTCTTGTCATCTGTATAGGGGACATAAGGTTTATTGTTATGATTTATGGTTTAGGGTTAAGGGTTATAAGTTTAGGATTTAAAGATTTGAGGTTTTACCACATTTTTAATTGTTCAATTGCCTAAGAATCAAATATATCAAGTAAGACTAGTGCGAAATTAAGCAATATAGTAGAAGTTACTTATTTTTTAAGATGTTGCAATACAACTAACTTTATGCCCATAAGGTTGAACACACATGGTGCATGATAATAATCTTTTTCATAATCATATTTTTTAGTGCATGATAATAATCTTTTTCATAATCATATTTTTTATTGTAACATATTATTTCCTTGTAATCATAATTGTTTTGATTAGATTTTCTCTCAAAAACAAATTTAAAAGTTAATATGTTCGTAAATTAATATATGTATATATATATATATATATTTATTTTAACTCATTGTTTTCTTACAACTAAACTTGGTATTATAAGGTGATAAATGAATTAAATGAATCTATTAGGGTTTATGGTTTAGTGTTAAGGAATATGAGTTTAGAACTTAGGGTTTAAGATTTAAGGATTATGAGTTTAGAGTTTAAAATTTACCATATTTTCAATTATTCAACTTCTGTTGTAAATTGTTGTATAGAGAAAACCTTTAAAATATATATTTTGTTGCACTCTTAAAAGTAAAAATATTTCACTATATTATTTAATTATTATTAAAAAATAAATTAAATAATTCAATATATTAATTAATAATTAAATAAGCTAAATATATTAAAAACTATATTTTATTTAAAAATATACCAATTTAAAATAACAATACTTTAATTATTATTATTAAATATATTAATTTATTAATTTCATTAAAAATTAAAATTAATTTAATCTTAAATCAAAATAAATTAAAAAAAAAAATTTTTTAAAAAAATTCGCGTCATGGCGCTACGTGTGCCAAGTGAGAGCCACAAGCGCATCCCCCACCACCTGTGACATTTAAAAACAACGTTTTCTTCAATTTTTTTCCTCATTGATTTTTCACCCATTTTTTTATAAAATTTATTCATTTTTCATATATTTATGCACTTGGAAGAGAGAGTGAGGAGAAGGTCGAAGATATTTAGAGTTGAGAACAAAAGCTGTCCAAATTTAATTTTATTAACTATTAAAGGTTAAAATTTTGATGTGTAGCTGAAAAAGAATATTTTATAAAATTAGTGGCCATTTCCAAGTTACTCATTATTCTTTTTTTAAAAAGTAATTGGTCAGTTTTTAGTGCTATTTCCCTCTTAAAACTCCTTAAAAAAAGAGTACTGGGTAATTTTAAAAAAAAATTAAAAAATGGTGTATATATATATATCTATATATTTATGGGGGCAACGGTGGTCTATAAGTAGTAAAATCATCAGCAGCCTAATAACTTTTCTATTAATTCTTGTTCTTAATGATAGGGAAGAATGCTGGAGGAGAATGAGCAAATGTTCCTTGTGGTTAGTACAAAACTTCTACGAAACATCAATAATTACATGAATGATCTTCTGACATTGTTGCAATGATATCAAATATTATAAGTTTTTTGAGACGCCTAATATATTATGGTTTGATTTTAGATTAAGGAATATGAGACAGTTGCATGGGAGCCACAACAGTCATCAATGGTAGCAAGGATTGATAAGCACCGGCAAGAGCTGGATCATTTTCCATTTTCTCGTGATCATCAGGCGCAACCCAGCAGTGTTCTTGAGCTTGTCATTCCACAGTGTCAGCTGCCGTATCGGTCGCTGCCTGCTCAGCCAAACCTTCAAAATTTCAGCCTTCAGTTCCCCAACTACAGTAATTATCATATTAACATTATTCTTTCGATAAAAATCAGATGACTAAACCAGTATCATTATACTAATATGTTGGAACTCAACAATTACTCATTGTGAGAAAAGATAAAATATAAAAGATAAAAATAATAAAAATAATAATGAAAAATTGTAAAATTTAAAAGACTACATTGTTATTATAATATTGTGTATTACAATATTACAGAGACAGCCTTTATATAGGCTTTAGATAAACATAAATAAAAAAATATAAATACATAAAAAGAAATCAAATATAAGCTATTAATTATAGAATATATATGGTAGGTAATTAAAATATTGATATTTTATATCTTTAACATCCCCTCTCAAACTCAAGTAGAAGCTTGAGTTTGAAAAAGAATATTTTTTATTGTAATGGTGGGCATTGAGAAAATCAATCACTTGCGGATGCAGGCCTGTTGAATGAAACTTGAAACCAACTATTGCGAGTGTAAGTGCGTTGCCAACCACTGCGAGTGCAAACGCGTTGATAAAGAAACAGAAAATCAACCGTTGCGAGTGCAAGTGCGTTGTCAACCACTGAGAGTGCAATCGCGTTGATAGAGAAAAATCAACTGCTGCGAGTGCAAGTGTGTTGAGAGATTATTCCACCAATTTATTTGAAAATTGTAAAAAACAAAAAAGGAAATAAAAAACCGATAAAAATAAAAAATTATAAAATGGCCCAAAACTTAGATAAACTGCAAACTGTTCATATAACTTTGAAAAGTTTGCAAAAAGATCCCTATTGTAAATTGGATCACCGAAATTTCAAAAGGAGACCTAGGACTGATAGATCCAACGGAGGAGAGTTGAATAGAGCCAACGGTGAGAAGCAACACGTCGGAAAACGGCGGAGATCTAAGGTGGACGGTGGCGGATGGCAGCTCTGTTCAGAGGCGCGTGAGGAAGTGTGCAGCTTCGAATCGATGAGATTTCGGTGCCGTTGGAATCGCCGGTTGATTCTGAGTGCAGCTGTTTGGGCGGTGCAGGCTAATGCGCTAGAAATCAGTCAGAATCTAAGGAGAACAGTAACGGCTGCAGCGAAGTTTCGGCGGCGCGTTCGGCGTTTTCCGACCTCGGATTGGCACGTCCTCGGCGGCACTGAACGGCCGGTGATGGGGAATTCGTTTGGTGTGGGCGGTGTTGGGCACGTCACCGTAGAACGGCCGGGATCTGAAGTGACAGTGGCCGGCGGCAGTGGCATTCCGACTGTGCGTCTGGCAGTTTCCAACATCGGATCGGCGCGTCGTTGACGGCGTTGAAACGGCCGGAGGATTCTGAGTAATTGGATATGGGCGGTGGCTAAAACGGAAAGATTTCAGAATTTTTCGGTTTTCGAAAAACTTCGGTAAGTTCCATCGAACTTTGAAACAATTTCCTACAAATCTCTAGTTATACAAAATGACAATAAAAAAAAACCAAAGCTTTGATACCATGTGAGAAAAGATAAAATATAAAAGATAAAAATAACAAAAATAATAATGAAAAACTGTAAAACTTAAAAGACTACATTGTTATTATGATATTGTGTATTACAATGTTACAGAGACAGCCTTTATATAGGCTTTAGATAAACATAAATAAGAAAATATAAATACATAAAAGAAAATCAAATATAACCTATTAATTATAGAATATATATGGTAGGTGATTAATATATTGATATTTTATATCTTTAACACTTATACAGAAATTCTAATTGTCATAGAACTCTCCAATTTAGGCTGGAGATAACACCATAAATACAATTCAATTTATCCCACTCTACTTGTCAGTAGACTTATTTAAAGAAATAAAATCAACAGTTACCTCATAAATAAACTCAATAATATTTCCTAATCCTACTCCTAAAGACAAGCATCATGGGGGCAACAATCTTCCCTTTGAATAGTTCCAGCTTTTAGGTCAACACCCTTTTGAATTGATCCTCTATGTTCAGTGGTTAACACATCCAAGTATCTTAGGGTTTGGCTTCCTAACTCTTCGAGGTCTATCATTTGCCGCCCTAGGAACTTCGACCTTGCCTTCAAAGTTAAACTCTGGAAATTGATTCTCCGTCTGTCTAGTAGACTCCTAAGTGGCTTCTTCCTCAGGCAGATATTTCCATTGAACTAACACCTCAGCTTCCCGTCTACTCCCTTATTTTACCCATCTATAATCCTAAACAGCTATGGGCTCTAGCACCAAAACCCTTCCTATGAAACTGGTGATGCCGTTCTATATTAATCTTTCCCCTCTTCTATACGCTTCTTGAAGCATGATATATGGAACACGGGATGAACTTTAGAATTTTCTAGCAACTCCAACTTATAGGCCACTTTTTCGATCTTTTCCAAGACCGATAAGGTCCAAAGTACTTGGTGGCAAGCTTTTGATTAGTTCGCTTAAATATTGGTTGTTGTCTGAATGGTTATAACTTGACAAAAAGACTCAATCATTCATCTTTATTAGTTTACCACTCAACCCAAAAACTTAAGCTGATAAGTGAAGGCCCAATATTAGTATTAAAGACAAGTCTCTAACAGTCCCCCTCATGTGAAACGTGGATTCGAGTAGGTCTGAACCAGGTGAATCCCCCGTCTCCAAGAAACCAAGAAAGCCAATAAACTAGAAATTAACTGAAAACAAAGATATAGAGGCTCGAACTTAAAACCTTAGCTCTGATATCATATTAGTTTACCACTCAATCTAAAAGCTTAAACTGATAGGTGAAGGCCCAATATTAGTATTAAAGACAAGTCTCTAACAATCTTAAAGCTCTTATCCCGACGGTGGCTGTCTGCTGCTTCTTTCAGTTTCTAGCCCTTTCCAAATTCTGCTTTAGATGCTTGAGCAGTTCATCCCGATCACACAGGTCCTTGCCTACCTCTTGTACCACCACACTTCCTGGAAAATATCTGGTATTGACTAGTGGGGGTCTCCCATACAAGGCCTGAATTAGGGTGAGCCTAATGACATGATGGAAAGTGGTGTTATACCAGAATTCCGCCCAAGGAAGATGTCAACTCCACTACTTTAGTACTTGAGTGGACAAGCAATTAAGGTATTGTTGAAGGCTTTGGTTCACCACTTCTGTCTGTCCGTCAGTTTCCGGATGATATGCAGATGACATCCTGAGTTGCGTACCTTGCAACTTAAAAAATTCTTGCCAGAAATTACAAGTAAATAGAGCATCACGGTCACTAAGAATAGTGCAAGGAATACTATAAAGGCGAGCTACATTGCCTACATACACTTATGTTATTCTCTTGACGGTGAAGGGATGGCTTACACCGATGAAATGGGCACACTTCGTTAACCGATCCACCATCACAAAGATGGCATTCTTTTCGTTGGAATTCGGCAAGCCCTACATAAAATCTATTAATACATCTTCCCACACCTGTAATGGCATTAAAAGTGGCTGTAATAGGCCTGCAGGTGATCGGGAATCAGCCTTATTTTGTTGGCACACATCGCAGGCTGCCACGTAACTTTGCACATCTTTCTCATGCCGCTCCAGTGGAAAGCTTGAGCGAACCTCTTCCGGGTATGGCTACCTGTTTTGGTGTCATGAAACTCTTGGAGTAAGCGTGGATTCAAATTAGACTCTGGTAGAGCAGCAACATGCCCCTTGTATCAGAGCATATTCTATTTCTACTCGAAGGCAGCCATCTTCCTAGGTTTTTTTCTTTCCATGCAACTCCTCACCTCCTGGACCCGTGGACTGTCAGATGTTGCTCTTCTCATTTCAGCCCATAAAGTGAACTAAGGATTGGTGATGGCCCAAAGGGTCGGTGACCCAGTCTCCCTAGATAGCGAATTTGCAACATTATTTTCTTTGTCGGGCCTGTAATTATTTACACTCATAACCGAGCAGCTTGGTCACTCATTTTTGTTGTTCCAGAGTAGAAACTCGCTGCTTTAGGAAGAAACGCAAGTTATGCTGGTCGGTTAGGATTCAAAACTTTCTTTCGAGAAGGTGGGGCCCTAACAGCGAATTGCTTCAGTAATTGCAAGCATCTCGTTGGAGTAAATGGGCAATGCCTTCTTCCTTGGACCCAATCGGCTTAAATACACCGCTGGCCGACCTTGTTGAGACAACAAAGCTCTTATTCCCAAACCTGAAGCTTCGGTATGAAATACAAAGATTTCATTAAAATTCGGAATAGCCAACACTGGGGTTATGGTCATAGTGGATTTAAGTCCTCGAAAAGCCTTTTTTTTTTCTCATCCCACTGGAATTATCGTTTCTTCAAGAATTGTGTTAACGGGGCTACAATAGTGCTGTAGGTATGCACGAACTTACGGTAGTACCCGGTAAGCTCCAAGAATCCTCATAGTTCAGTGACAATGTTGGGTCTCGGCCAATTCCTCAACTGCAATCTTACTTTCATCTACTTGTACCCCTTCATTGGAAATGAGATGCCTCAAATACCCACTTTAACTTGTCTGAACGCACATTTAAAGCGTTTCAGAAAAAAGTACTTTGCAAAATATTGAAAACAACTCCAATGTGTTCCAAATGTACTTCCGATGATCGGCTATACACGAAAATATCATTGAAAGATACAAGGACGAACTTATGCAATAGCGGTTTGAAAATGGTGTTCATCGTTGCTTGGAGTGTTGATGGCGTATTACACAACCCAGAAGGCATGACAAGTACTCGTAATGCCCGTTATGAGTTCGAAATGCCATCTTGTGCACCTCTCCAAGATGGACTCAAATTTGGTGATATTCGACTTTAAGATCCAACTTGGTAAGATACTTGGTTCCATGTAGCTCATTAATCTTATCATCCACTTTCTGAATAGGAATACAATCCTTGATTGTGGCCTCAGTCAAGGCTCTATAACCTCTACAAAATTACCACGAACCATCCTTTTTCTTAACCAGTAAAATCGGTGAGGAAAAAGGACTGTGAGTAGAACGTATGGTCCCATTTTCCCAGCATCTCGGATACTTTACGTTCGATCTCATTCTTCTGAAAATGCACATACCTATAAGGACGCACATAGACTGCTGGGACTCCTTTTAATGGGATTTGGTGGTCAACTTCTCTGGAAGGAGGTAAGGTACGTTGTTCCTAAAACATTGTAGCAAATTCTTCCAAAAGGCTATCCATGTCGAATGGCACCTGGGTAATGACTTTAGCTTTTTTGACCAATATAGCAAATAAAGTTCCCACCATCATCAACTTCTTTCTCAAGAGATTGCACAGTAATCTGGGAAGAAGCCGTGAAGCACCCTGGGCTCCCCTCACCAGTTAAATTTCATGGTTAAGTTGTGCCAGTCACACAACAATGGCCCCAACTCCACCAGCCACTGTATACCCAACACGACATCCAACCCTTGTAACGAAAGAGAGAATAAAGTAAAGAAACTTTGGATCTCCAATCAAACTGCTTCATGCTTCTCTTGACAAGAAAGTTGTCCTCTATTAGCAATTCTCACATTAAATTTATCGGTAGAGGTAATTGGTAAATGAAGGTGGCGGGTAACTCTGTTGCTTATGAAGTTGTGGCTAGTTGCCGATAAATGTACTACAAGAAAGCGGAATTTTTGCGACGCCTTTTACGATGGTTATTTAAGCCGTCACAAAAAACTTAAAAGAAATGACGTCGTTAGATTTAAAAAAATAATAATAAATATCTTTACTTTTGATTTTCCCAAATCTCAAATCTCATCTATCTCTTGGTCTCTCAGAAGAAACGATTCTTTATATCAACATTTTTTTTTAATTTTTTAAAATTTTTTTTGATTTAATTTAATATTTCAATTGTGAAGTTATTGTCAATGCTTTAATCGGTCAACCTTTGAAGGTAGGTTTCAAATGTTTTTGTTAATTTTTATTAATTTCTTCAATCTTTGAATGTAGGCTTTAAAAATTTAGTTAGTTAGGTTTTCTTCAATTTCTAGTGCCTTTTTGATGAAAAATTATGTAATCTGAATCTTATGTGTATTTATTGTTGTTATGCATAGCCTAAGAAATTTTGCAGTGCATAGTCGAATTATTAAGCTATTTATTCTTTTATTTTCTAATTTTAAATTTATTTTCTTTTTTTTTTGACCTTCGCATCTTCTATTTGTTTTTTGCAATTCTTCAATCAGAAACTCTAAAGTTCTAATTCGACTAAAAGAGTTAATTTGGGTTTTCTCAATAATGAAGATTAGCTATTGTAAGAGCACAAAGCTTTTGTTTTATTTTTGTGTTTTTGTTTTCTGTTTTGAATAATTTTAGTTCGTTTTGGAGGCCATAAAGCTTGATTTAACTTCCACTTTGTATAAAATTTTGAAAATATTAAGAATTATTCGTGTTATGCCTCTAATTGATTGGAGATAAAATGCAGCTGATGAACTGAAGGAAAACGAGATTTGAGATTTATAGAATTTAGTTTCTGAAATTTCTGTTAGTTACACTTTCTGCAGCAGGATGCTTGGAGTCTTCATCTTTTAAGCTATTTATGTGGGCCAATCAATCCTAAATCTTCAAAGTGTAACATTTGATCTATTGATTTTAAAGAGTTTATAGTTTTCTTTTTTAAGGTGTGAGAGAACTCGATAACTTTTTGAAACTGTTCCAATTCATTGGTATCGTATATTTGTTCCATTCTTGCGCTGATAAAATTGTAGGCTTATTCTGTATGGCAATGGTCAAAATAAACTATTCTGACCGTATAGGTTGTCCACTCGTCCAACATATAATTGTTAGGTAAAAAATCTATTTGTTGAATTCTTCTGATGGTTTCAAGTATGTGCCTTTGCAATTTTTTTCCTTCATACTGTTGAAATGTTTTCCATTCTGCACTTATTGAAAATTGTAGCAAATGTTATACCACTAACTTCTTTCGCTTTCATTCTCTTTTGTGTGTAAAGAGGAATAGTTGTGCTTGTGTGTAAATATAATCATGCATTTGCTTCTTATTAACCAGATAGGCTTTTTGCTTTGCTTATTTTGCAAATTAACAATTGTTGTAGTAGAGTCCTATGATTCCTTACCCCACTCTGTCATGATTTTGACATTCTACTTAGTTGTGGTTTTGTGACTTTATTAACAATGATACTTAATGACTAATTCTATGTCCATATACATGGTCATTCTCCCTCCCTCTAACTTTCTTTTTAATTTATTTTTTCAGGTGATATACATTAATAGATTCTCACCTTCATCAAGGAAGAATGCTATTAGTGAAATAAAGGTAGAAAGTTTCTAAAGTTTTTGTTTGATTTTATTGGTATTGCATAATCTCCTTTGTTATTGGTTTAGAAAGTTTCTAAAGTTTTTAACTTTAGCGACTAAAGTTTTTAACTTTAGAAAGTCTCTAAAGTTAAATAAGCTCCATAGCCAAATTGTACTCTATAATGATTTTTGTTGTCATCAACTATCATACAATTCTCAATTTGATTGAGTTTTTACCTTATTTGAGTGGTAGTATCTTTATTTTGGAGAATAATTATCTAGAATTCCTTGAAGTCAAAACATAGCTTAATTGCTTATTGATTTTTGGTTGTGAGTCAATGTTAACTCCATGAGTCTAAATTCAAGTAATTATATGAATGTATTAACTATTTGATACAAAAATGTATTTTCAAGGATATGAGTACAGAGAAAGGTTTTGTGTGATAGATTTCCTCGAGTGCTATTATTTTTTGAGGGAATAACAACTAATGGAAAGTTTAAATTAATAAAGATTTGTAACTTTAAAAAGAGTTCGCTCGTACATGAAGATGCATGGCAATATATTATGAGTTTCCCTTTACATATTCCTCGCTTCCTATATGGATTTATTATAGATTATTAAATTATTGAAATATGTATGTACAAATATTCCTTTTCATTTCCTGGAAGAGTCTTTGCATAGTATTTTTATATTACTAGTTCTCAGTTTCTGTGGTTAAATATTTATGCAGACTTATTCATTAGCTTAATTTTTTCAGGATTGTTTGAACTTGAAATTAACGTTTGGGTTTTTCCAGGTGTTTTTAAACTAGAAAAAATTGGAAGCAAGTAAATTTGTCCAGGTGTTTTTAAAAAACCATCTATTAATAAACAAGTACATTTTAGTTGCTTATTGAAATATAATTTATTAGAAAATGTTCTATAACTAGGGAATGGCTATGTTGTCATAGGTTCTACTAAAGAATGAAAATGGTCAAATAATCATGGTCCTACTATTTCAAAGTCAACAAAATATTTTTGACAAGGTACTTTGTTTAATAGTGTAGTTTTAATAATGAGAATTTTAGGATACACATTGTATGATACTTTGTTATGAATTTTAATGATTCAAACATTTTGATCGATTTAATATCCAGATTTCTATAGAACTAGTTCAAGGGAAAAAGGTTGAATAGAATGGTGTGGCAGTAGAACTCATTGGTCAGATAGGTGAGTTTCTGTTTTACAACATTCAATGTTTATGAGTTGGCCTTTTTAGTAAATTCATTCATTTTACTACATTCTACAAAATGTTTAATCTATGCCAGTAAGTTTGGGAGGATTTTGCACTTTTTGATATATATTTAATAATTAGTGATTACTCTAATTTTCTAGGAATGAAGTTCTAGCAAAGGAATCTTTATAAAGTGTCATTTTTTTTAAAAAAAAGAACCCTTCAATTAACTCATTGTGTTATATTTCTTATTCAGTAAGGCATTAAATCAGCAGCAAATTAAATACAATAGAAATTTAAAATCTTAATTGTTAAGTTACAGCTCAAAATTTTCATATTATATTGTTTGATTGCTAAATTAATTACGTACCATTATTGAACAAAAATCAATAATTAAGCACTATCAGCTATATATGCATTGACTAAACTTGGTATTATAAAAATGTGACAGTATTAGATATGTATCATACAGTTGCAAGCATGTGTAAATCAGTCAAAATTAAAGATAACAGACCAAACAATTTTGTCTTTTATGCGTATTATATGTTTTTATATATCAAATATATTGATTATCTTTAGCATAAATCTATGTAGGAAATATTTATGATTTGGGTGGTCAAGTTCTAGTTGCAAATAATGCCCTATTTATCTTTCATTTGGCAAAAGAGAAGAGCTCTGAAATGGAAGAAATGGATTCATACAAGCTTGTACTCATTGACGATTCTACAAGGAAGTATCAGGATATCAAAGTTGCTGATGATTATGTGTTTGTCATCTCATTGACATTGGAACTGCAAGTTAGTTTCTTTTACTGTAAAATGTACATGAATTTTAATTTCAGACATTTCTCACACAATCAATTTTAAGAGGCAGATAGTCCAAATATACCTAGGAATTTAACCAATTTGACTTCATTTTGATGCAATTTCTTACAAATAGGTCAACAAATTGATCTTTTGTTTCTCACTTCTATTTATGCACCAAGTAAATTAGTCTTTTACAATTGTGAGTATGCCTCTGAAAGTGGGCAAATATAATTACTTCGTGCTTGCAATTTGTTCTAAATTTATTATTTAATCATTTTTTTCATTGACCTTGATAATTGAAGGATAGAAGTATATTTGCATATAGTTGTGCATTAAATCTAATTGGTCAGAGAAGTTTGAGGTGGGTTTATATGAAGCTTCAAAGAGAAATAGGGAGGACATTGATAGACAACGAATGAAGTGTTATACAAATGGGTGCAATTGGCTGTTGAAGAAATATTTTGACTTAGCAATATCTACAAAAGAAGAGTATATGTTGTAATTTAATTATAATTTTAAAGATTGTTAACAATATCTGCAATATAAATTTTTTATTTATATATGTTTGAAATCACTTTATTAAATTATAATTTTAAAGATTGTTAATAATATTATTTTGTATATTTGCTTGATGCTGTGTTTTATTTTAAATATTTTTTAAATAATTATATATTTAAAATTATTTATATTTGCAAAAAATTACTAAATCAAAAAGCAGTTGTTATATGTAATTGCAACAATTTGTTTTTGACATATTGCCTTTTTTGCGACGACTAAGTAGCTGTCGCAAAAGACTTTTTTTGACATGTTGACTTTTTTTGCGATGGTTAAATAGCTATCGCAAAAGACCTTATTGCGACAGTTAAATAGCCATCACAAAATTTTACGATGCCCACATTTGCGACGACAGCTATTTAGTCATCACAAATGCCTTTTGTGACGGTTAAATAACTATAACAAAAGGTCAATTTTCTTGTAGTGATGCCTGTAATTTATGGTACAAGGTCCCTTCCAACCTGAAAAGGTATTGAAAGTGATTTCTGCTTGCTCCTATCCCCTTTCTTGCTCCTAATCCTTAATTATTGATGTAGACTTAAAGCAATATGTTGCTCATTTAGTAAATAATTAAAGTATAAATGGAGAATTGGAGTCTTTTAAAAAGAATAAGACTTGGGAACTAACTACATTTCTAAGGTAAAAAAAGTAATTGGGTGCAAATAGGTATAAGCAAAGAAAGAAGGATTTTCTAATAAAAATAAAGTTCATTATAAGGCTAGGTTGATAGCTAAGGGATACGCTCAGAAAGAAGGAATTGATTTTAATGAAGTCTTTTCTCCAATTGTGAAACATTCTTTCATATCAGTGATGCTGGTCATGTTGCACAATTTAATCTTGAACTAGTTCAACTTGATGTGAAGATCGAGTTCTTGCACGATGATTTAGAAGAGAAAATTTATATGACTTAGCCAAAGGGTTTCAAAGTTACTCGAAAAGAAGATTGAGTTTGTAAATTAACGAAATCATTGTATGGCTTAAAGTAGTCTCTAAGGCAGTGGTACAAACAATTTCATCAATTTATGAAGAGCTAGAGGTACACAAGGAATAAACTTGATCATTGTGTGTATTTTCGCAAGCTACATGATGAAACCCTTATATGTTTGCTCTTGTATGTTGATAATATGTTAATTACATCCAAGAGCAAAGATGAGATTGAAAAGTTTAAGGCTCAACTTAATCAAGAATTTGAAATGAATGACTTGGGTGAAGCCAAAAGATTCTTGGTATGAAAATTTATAGAGATAGAGCTAGAAACAAGGTTACTTTGTCCCAAAGACAATATTTGAAGAAGGTGTTACAATAGTTTGGCATGAACGAGCAGTCTAAACCTGTAAGTACACAAATTACTTCTCATTCCAAGCTTTCTACATCATTATCTTCAACTACTAATGAAGAAAGAAAGTACATGCTACAGGTTCCATACTCCAATGTAATTGGTAGCTTGGTATATACGGTGGTGTGTACAAGGTGTGATATTTCACAAGCTATCAATATATTGAGCTTGTGAAATAGATTCTATAGTGTATTTTAAATACCATAGATATTGGTTTGGTATTTAACCAGGATGATACTATTGGTCAAGATGTTATTGGTACGTTGATTCTGATTATGCTGGTGATGAAGATAAACGACGATTAACTACTAGCTATGGGTTTACACTTGCAAAAGGTCGAGTAAGTTGAAAGTCTAATTTATAGTCTACTGTTACTTTTTGACTATAGAAACTGAGTACATAGCAGTTGCAGAGGCTATTAAGTAGGTTATTCAGTTTCAAAGGTTGTTGGAAAACTTGGGTCTTAGTCAGAAGCATACTAATGTGTATTGTGATAGTCAAAGTGCTATCTTTTCAGTAAAGAATCAAATTTTTCATACACGTACAAATCATATTAACGTACAATATCACTTTGTGCTGGAGATCATTGAAGAAGGGAAGATACTTCTTCAAAAGATTAACACTGGCGACAATTCTATAAATATGATGAGCAAAGTGGTTACAATGATCAAGTTTAAGTATTGTCTTAACTTGATCAATGTCCTAATAATTTGATGTTTGTAAATTGATGGTGAAGACATTGAAGTACATTTCTCTTGATATTTTTACTATTCAAGTCAAGGTGAAGATTTGTTAAATATGACTTGAATATTCAAAAGTAAGCATCCAAATGTTGACAATTGAAGAAAACAATTGTCTTAGATAGTAGGCACCGAATTGTGGCTACAATTGATGATTTTTTTTCAAGTTATTTTTTACACTCAAATGTCAATATTTGTGTGTCATGGTTTTGTTAGGGTTAATGCTTATATACCATCCCTAAATGTACATATACATGTGTACATTCTTATTAAATCGTTAATACTTTTTTTAATGGTACCATGCAATGTAACATTATAGACATTGTACTATTTAAAGGAGTTCAGATCTGATCTAAATGAGTTTAGATAAAAGCCCACAGTTGACCACACTGAGAGATATAAATGCTAAATGTTAGCATAACTAATTGTTATCTGGTTATAATACTTAGCGAAGATCCAAGAGTTGGAGCCTTGTTTGTAATAGGACATAGACCTGGGAATATACTAGTAACTGTATAGTTACAATCAGATGCCAAAAAATGATAGTTGTGCAAGTATGTTCTCAAATATTGTCCTTGATCTATTTTGTCAATGCGGGTCTATCGATGGATACTTTATATAGATCAGCATATATAGTATCTATATGGTATAGATGGTCGTTCCTAGCCGATTGTGAGCTTGGAGCTAGTATTGATATATAGGTATCCAGTTAGAACTAGATATAAGACAGCCTCATGAGGGCCTCTGATAGACACCCTATGTAAGCCGTCAATAGAGGGTCTTCTTGAGTTGAGTAGTATACGTGGTCCTTTGACCTAAGTGCAACAGTGGACTTGTAAGTGATCCACCATACTTTGGTTTCACACATATCACAGATCTTTCATGGTGTGACCACTAGGTGTCGTTGGGGATAATTCGATGCTTATAGAGTTCGGTGTGTACAGATATGGGATTTGTTAGCTCGCATAGAGAGTTTGATATCCAGATGCTTTGAGACAGTATCTTAGAAAGTCTTGTGGCCACAAGCATTAATCCCAAGAAAGAGTTTTCGCCAGGGTGGAACAATATAGTAAAAGAGTTTGCACATATTGTTTAGTGAGATACAAGTCTGTGGATATGACATGGATGAGCACATGGAAATTTGACGGTGATAATCTATATCCCCGCATATCTAGGATATCATGACGGAAGGACTATACATATGCGTTGTAACCTCAACTTGTATGGTTCAACACATTGATTTGTTATATTCGTGATGTGTGCGTGAGTCATTGATCACTGACTCATGGAATAGTTCCATTTAATGAATCGATCGTGGACCTAAGGAGTCCCGCGATATGGAGTGTACTCATTGTTTACTGGGGCAGTGTATTTGACTAAATTATTTAATCCAATAATATCCAGTACTACTACGAAGATACGTGCGTGTCTGTATTTAAGCGTTAAATACAATAATTAGTCAATAATTATTATTTGCTAATTGTATAATGACATAGCGCATTATGGACCATCGGTTGAGTTTACCCAAGTGCGGATATGGTGGGACCTACTAAAAGTAGACTTGGTAACTATTTATGAGGGGTAAAATAGTCATTTCACATATTAATTTTTTAATTATTAAATAATCAAAATATCTCATTATAATATATTATTATATTTATAATATTATTTTCTTAAATGATGACGTATAGTTGTCATCCATTATTTATTTTATATTATTATTTTATATAATAATATTACTTTATTGCAAGTTGGCCTTGTTTTAATATTATAATATATTATATTATTATATATTTATATTATATATATATATAATGTGAGACTGTGTGTGTGAAGGTGGTGTGTTGTGTGTATCGAGAATGGAAAATAAGAAGAAAAATGAAATTGCTTCATTTTTCTTCTTGTGAGGCTGTGGGGGAGAAATGAGAAGTAAAATGGTTTTGTTTCATTTTTCTTCTTTGAGGCCGTGTGAAGCAATTGTGAATTGCTTCAATTTTTATTTTATTTTCTTTTGAGAAAAGAAAAAATACACACAACTAGCCATTTTAAAAGTTTAAGAGTTATGCCCAGTACTGAATTTGGAGCTGTTGTTTTAGCATACCAAACCCACCGAGTTGATGACTAAAACTACCAACGAGTTGGTCTCCATGCGGACTCTGAGGATACATGTGTATAACGTTACACGTTATGGTAGATTCTCAACCCTTTAAATATATTAATATGATTAATATATTATTTATTTTATTTATTATATTATTTAATTATTTTGCAGCGTTAAATATGTATATCATACGTATTTTATGCAATAAAAAAAATGCACATGCATATACCCATGTATATTAGATCCCCCATAACAATGGTATCAGAGCCATATATGTGATATTTAAGTATTGTTTGAGTGAACGGAAGAAAAAGGCCTAGTGTAAATGACGCGTTTCAAGTGTTGAAACGGGTATGCGAAAGGGGGTGCACTGGGCGCTATAGTGCCAGAGGGCTAGCGCCGCGATACTGGGGGTTCGACCCCCCAGCGTTGCAGCACTGGAGACCTAGTGCCACAATGCTGGGAGTTCTTTCTCCTATGCTATGGCGCTTGCCAGCTGTGCTGGGGAGCTGGAGGTTTTGGAATTCGAGCCCCAGCGATGATAGATGGGCGCTGTAGCGCTAGGGGTTCGGCCTCCCAGCACTGCAGCGATGTAATCCGACTCTGCGGCGGTGATAATGCTCACTTGAACAGTAATAAATGAACAGTATTTGTACTGTTCATAGATATAGTATTTTTGAACAGTGTTTCAAAATTAATTTTGCATGTGTAAGTTTATGAGATGTAGTGATAAAAGTTATCAATCTACATTATAAATCAAGGTTTATGAGATGCAGTGATAAGAGTTATCAGTCTGCATTATAAACTAGGATTAATGTTTCTGTGTTGATAACTATGCTAAGAGCCTTATTGGTGAGGGCTAGTTGTGTTTGCATAGAAAAATTGATCAATTGAGAATCACCCTCCCCGTGAGATGGAGACCATGAATAATATGACAAAAATATCTCTTAATTAGATTAAATAATATCACATTATGAGATAATATTTTATTATGATCTGTCTTATCAATACGATGTTAGATGAGTCACGTTAGCCTTTTTTCCATATTGCTACAGCGTGAGAGACTTAGTTGGTTGAGCTTAGACTATACTGGTTAAATATGAGATATGGAAAATATATACGAACTTATTGCCTAATATTGCTACAACGTGAGGGTAGTATCAATAATATATATTTGATTATTGGCAAGTTAATTTGGATTACACTTATCCAATATTACTACAACGTGAGGATAAAGTGTATTCAAGATCAAGTAGTAAGAGTTGTATGAGATGTAATTGACAAATGTTGTCTACCTGTTGGGTTTACAAAGGCCAATATAGCTACAACGTGAGGCTCAAGTAAATTTCAATGGCATCTACTTCCCACTGTATAGTTTAAAAGAGTTTAAACTATTATTTTCCTGTTTGAGAGATTACTGAAATTATGTGAAGCAGTGGAAGGGCGTTTTAAATTAAAAAATGTATAATTGGTATGCCCATGATTTAAAATATTTTATTAGCGATTTAATGACCATTTCACTTACATCTCCCATTATTTTTGGCCTGTCAAGTATAATGGCCACTACGAATCATTTGGTGTGCATAGTTGATATAGTCCAACTCAAGAGTACTAGAAATTATTTCGACTGGAGGATGAATCTCAAAAATATTCTACATTCAGATAATCTTAGATTTATTGTTGATCAAATTTTGCCATAAGATATTTCTGATAACACCTTCCAAAGGGATTTGAATAGAGGAGGTGTGACCCTCTTTGTTCTGGGTGCTTCATCTTCTACTTGAAGTAAATCTGGTGAGACCAAATGTGTGAGGAGAAAATGATGAGGCAGATACCCAGGGATAAGTCTCTAGAGACAACATTTATCCAAAGATCAATAAGAGAACAAAGAAATAGAAAGTGTTTCTAAGGAGAGCAAAGAGATAGAAAGTGTTTCTACTGCAGTAAGGTTGGATATTGGAAATTCCACTACCCTAAAAGCCTTATAATTATCAGGAAGACTCCCACAAGTTTGTGTTTGACAAACATACACATTTCTATGGCATATGATGCCAGGTTAAGTTAGGTATGAGATATCATATGTCCCTCTCATATCTGCAATATGTTGTAGGGATTGAGAGAGACTTGAATGCAACAGCTTGTAAAAATAAAGTTAAGAGCGAAAAATGGTGATTTCTTGCAGGTCCAAGTTGTTGGACAGCTTGACTTACTTCTTATATGCAATACAATAGTTGTATTGTATAATTAGTATAATAACCAAAACATCATCCGATAAATTATGTCCCTTCCTATAGTAGACAGTCAAGGATATCACATGAATATTAAGAATAGTTCTTTATATTCATGTGATGTAAATGATGTTTAATTAGCTAAATGTCAGTTAATAAATAGATATAGTATACAATTAGAAATGTATGTAGATTGGAATCCTTTAATGATACAAAATTGTGCTATGTGAGAATAGGTCATATAGGTGTGAGATGCCTAACCTGTCTGATTAAGGATGGTTAGATACCTAATTTGACTATAAAGAGTTAACTAGTTTATTAATAATGTATTCACAGAGATGATCAAACATACCAGAATGTACATCACATCCCTTCGATTAGATCGAGGTAGTGAGTACATGAACAGCATATTTTTCATTTATTTAAAGGAGAATGAGATTCTCACTCACTATAGTCATTTGTGTACTCTACAATATAATGATGTTTTAGAGAGAAAGAATCAGACTTTATTAGATATGGTTCGATCGATGATGAGTGTTATCGATCTATATTTGTAAGAATATGCTACAAATACAACTGCTTATTAAGTAGAGTTTCATCATATGTTGTTTCTTTCATTTCGTATGAGTATAGAGAGGGTGGAAGCCGAATCCTAAATATTTTAATATTGGGCGTTGTCCTACTTACGTAAAAGGTTCGCAGCAAGATATCTTATTTTGTAAAAGTTACTCAGCAGGATAAATGCAACACCCAAGAGGTACAAGTATAGGTTTATTGAGTATCCTGTGAATTCTTCTATAAGATATTAGTTCTGTGATTCTAAGAAGCGAAGTGTGTTTGTTTCTCGATTCATCACCATCATAGAGAAAGAGTTTTTTATGGATCATGGGAATCATAGAAAGATTGAACTTGGTGAAGTCAATCTAGAAATCAATGGACCAAGGATGGAAACTCAGACTCAATTAAGCAGTGACCTTTTAGCACACTTCCTAGTGGGTCGAAAAAGATGTCTAGATCACTTATTAGGTATGTTTAATTCCTAAAGGTGACCTTGAAGTTTTCTTGGTATAAGAAAATTATACTTTGACCTATAAGGAGATGATATTAGACATCGATTCGGGAAGCAGCAAAAAGCTATGAAAATAAAAATTGACTCTATGCATCAGAATCAAATCTGAGACTTGGTTATGCTACCCGTGGGAATTGTTCTCATTGGTTGTAAAGGGTTTACAAAAGGTAATTGGAGCCAAGTGGAAGATAGAGACCTTCTAAGCCCTATATTGGTTCAAAAAAGGTAATCCTCAATGATCTGGGATCAACTATGAGGAGACCTTTGGACTAGTATTGATGCTAAAGTCGATTAGAATGTTATTGGCTCTTGTAGCATATTATGACTTTGAAATTTGGAAGATAGATGTAAAGATGACATTCTTGAATGGATACCTCAAGTAAGAGATATTCATGAAACAACTTGAAGGTTATAAGTTCAGCCAGACTTCTGGTCTGCTATGCAGGCTAAAGAAGTCCATTTTTGGGCTTAAGTAAGCCTTTTGAAGCTAGAATAATTATTTTGATGAGATAATCAGATTGTCTGGTTTCATAAAAAATAATGAGGAAGCTTGTGTGCATGAAAGGTCAGTGGGAGCATGATACTGCTCTTGATACTCTTTATTGATGACATCTTGGTCATTGAGAATGAGGTCGGTATGTTATAATCGATCAAAGTAACTTATAAGAATTTCTCCATAAAGGATTTGGGTGAGGAAATTGTGTTTTCTCTTTTTGTTTACTTTGCTATATTTCTCTACCAACAAATTTAGCATTTGTCACCCTGTGCCTTAATGACGAAGACTTAGTTGATGTCTTAGCCATTTTTCTGTACGTAAATAGTACCTTGTATAATTGAACAATAATTATTACTCAACTTAATTCAACAGCACTAAACTAACAATGCCTGTGTCTTCTCATATAAATTGTACGCTAAGAAAGTTCCCAAGAAAAATTGGAGAGGTCATAAACGATCCTACTTAAAATTCAGACTTCTTAGGCAATATTAGCCTTTTTGACAGAACTTTCCTAGACATGTGTAATCCATACTACTATACCAAGCTCTGATATCAATTATTGTGTAAAAGTATTGAGATGAGTAATAATAATACAAATTCACGGTGATGTTATTAGTAGAGAAATGTGGCAAAGTAAACAAAAGGAGAAGACATAAAATTTACGTGGTTCGGTTTTATAGCCTATGTCCATAAGCAAAGACACAAAGGATATTTCACTATAACAGATAGGAATATACAATTGTTGTGGAATAATCCTCACAATCCAAAACTCCAATACACCTAATACACTCAAGAGAACACTTGACTAATGAAATTGCATAAATATGCAATTTCTTTCAATGCTCTCAAATTTGGATACCCTAAATTCTTGTATTGCTTACTTGTGTCTCACACTATTTGCCCTATGGATTTGCCTTTATTTATAGCAAAATCATGGCACACAAATATTGACATTTGTATGTGAAAAATAACTTGAAAAAATATTAATTGTAGCACAATTCGGTGCCTATTATCTAAGACAATTGTTTTCTTCAATTGTCAACATTTAGGTGCTTATTTTTGAATATTCAAGTCATACTTAACAAATCTCCACCTTGGCTTGAATAATAAAAATCGCAAGAGAAATATACTTCAATGTCTTCACCATTAATTTGCAAACTTTAAATTGTTAGAACATTGATCAAGCTAAGACAGTGCTTAAACTTGATTGTTGTAACCACTTTGGTCATTATACCTATAGGATTGTTGCTAACTTCAATCTTTTGAAGAAGTATCTATCCTTCAATAATTCAAGGTATCTTAACTTGATCAATGTCTTAACAGTTTGAAGTTTACAAATTGATGGTGAAGACATTGAAGTATATTTCTCTTGAGATTTTGATTATTCAAGTCAAGGTGGAGATTGTTGAGATATAACTTGAATATTCAAAAATTGGCCTCCATGTTTGACAATTTGGTGTGCAAGTTTGGCTTTGAATTGTATTCAAAGTTTGGCACCCAAATATTTGACAAATTAATGTGAAAATGTGATTTAGAATTGTAGGAACCAAACTTTGAATGGTAAGCCAACAATTGATGAATTTTTTAGCTGATTTCACATATGCCTAAGTTAAGTTTTGTGTGTTATGGTTTCCTATAAATTGGAAGCCATTCTATGGTGCAAAGTGCAAGAAAACAAGCAAAGGGTGAGAAAGCAAGGAAAGCAAAATATAGGAGATGCATTTAAATTAGAGATGCATATTGTGAGATGCATCTAAGTGATAGATGTATATATTGAGATACACCAATATAAGAGATGCAACTAATTATAAGTTGCATGTAAGTTGAGAGTATTTAAGATATTGAGAGAAATTTCATGAATATGCAATTTCATTAGTCAAGTGTTCCATTGAGTGATATTGGGTGTATTAGGGTAATTGGGATGTGAGGATTATTTCATAATGATTGTATACTCTTATTTGTTATAGTGAAATTTTGCTCTTTATCTTTACCTGTGGAGGTAGGCTAAATGTCAAATCACGTAAATTGTGTCTTCTCCTTTTGTGTACTTTACCATATTTCTCTACTAATAACGTCATCGTGAATTTGTATGATTATTACTCAATGTAACACTTTCGCATAACAATTGGTATCAAAACTTGGTGTAGTAGTGCGAATCGATACATAAAAAAAATCTCCACTTTCTTATAAAAAAAACTATTTTGTGTTATTTTTTTGCACATTCATCTTTTAAAATTAAAAATACTGAAATTTCGAAAGTGGTGAATACTTAGCTGTTAAGTAAATGACAGCAAGCTACAGCCCACAACAGAATGGCATGGTAGAATACAAAAATAGAACAATTGTAGAGATGGAAAGATCAATGCTAAGCGAGAAAAACTTGCCAAAAAATTTTGAGCAAAAGCTGTGCATATAGTGATGTATATCCTCAATCATTGTCCAACAAAATCAGTGAAGAACAAGACTCTGTTTGAAGCATGGTGTGGAATCCAGCCTTTGGTAAGGCATTTTAAAATTTTTGACTCAATATGTTATGTTCATATTCCTAATGAAAAAATAACAAAACTTGATGAAAAGAGTTAAAAAAAATGTATTTTTACTGGGTATAGTTTTAGTATCAAAGGGAATAGATTTACGATGTTGAGTCAAACAAACTAATAGTTAGTAGAGATGTTTATCTTCAATGAAAATGCTTCCTAGAATTGGGAAGAAAACAAAAATCAAGTGCTGCCATGAGTTGTTCTATATAAACAACCAAAAATTCATGAAGAACATAAAAAAGAACTTACTCTAGATTGACTTCAGACAACAATAAAGATTCTCCTCCAAGAAGAACAAGATTGCTAAGCGAAATATATGAATCCTATAATTTTTTTGCACTTGAACCAGAAAGTTTTGAAGAAGCTTAAAAAGAATAAGTTTGGGTGAAAGTCATGGAGGAAGAAATAATTATGATTGAGAAGAACTAAATTTGGGAGATCATTGATAGATCGAAAGGCTTTGCTATCATTGGAGTCAAATAGATTTACAAGACAAACATAAACACATACCTCTCAAATTGTTTACAATTGGTATCAAAGCACTCATCCTCAAATTTCTTACAATTAGTATCAAAGCAAGTTTTGAAGATCAAAATCTGGGTGTTTTAGCAACATAAAACATTTAAGTGATATCTTTCTCTATAGCAAAAAATTCATCAATATCATATTTTGTCCTTCCAATTTTTTGGGGAGAGAATTATGATTTTTGGAAGGTGAAAATGAGGACCTTACTCATGGGGCAGACGGTCTATGGAGTATAGTTGATAAAGATTCAATGATCCTGAAAATGAAGAACAAATTACAACAACACAAAAGGAAAATCTTGAAGCAACAAGGAGAATTGATGAAAAAGCCCTCTCAAAAATTCAAATTTCAGTTTCGACAGCAATATTTCCTATGATTATAAGAGCTGCAATAGCAAAGTTAGCTTGGAAAACTTTTGAACAAGAATTTCAAAGAGACAACCAAGCAAGAGCTATCAAACTCTAATCTCTATGTAGGGAATTTAAAAACCTAAGGATAAAAGATGCAGAAGCTGTTAGAGAATACTTTTCAAGAATAACTAAAGTAGTAAACAAATTAAGATCTTTTGGTAAAGAACTCAAAGACCAAAAGATCATTGAGAAGATATTGAACATCTTGCCAGAAAAATTTCATCACATTGTTACTGTGATAGAAGGGTCTAAAGATCTAACCATTTTATCGGTTGAAAAGCTAATGGGTTCTTTAGAATCTCATGAGCAAAAAAGATTAAGGCAGAATGAGGAATTCAATGAGAGTGTCTTCTAATTAAAGCTCTCATTCAACTCACAAAGAAATCCAAAGAAAGAGAAGAAATGGAGGAGAGGAGAATCAAGAAAAAGAAATGCCAGAAATGAAGATAAACCTTCATGCAAAATTTATAAGAAGATCAACCATGCAACTTCAAATTGTTGGAATCGTGGGAAGCCTTAATGCTATGTATGCAAGAGGTTTGGACACATAGAAAAAGCATGCAAGTTCAAAACAACCAATGAAGCAATTTTTTCTCAAAATAAAGATAAACATGATGGGAACATGTTTTATGTTTCACATTCAATTATAAAAGAAGAAGATCAAGCATATTCATTCCTAAAAGATGTCAAGATAGAGAAAAATAAAAAAATTTCTCTTGACCTTCATTGTTACAATGAAAGGAGAATTTATTAAAGACAAGTGGTTGTGGCACAAAAGGTTTTGTCATCTAAATTTTGATAGCATGAAACTTCTACAACAAAAGAAAATGGTAAGAGTTCTACCAAAAATTTACAAGGCAGCAGAGCTATATGAAAGGTGCATTATAGAAAAGCAATATCATTCCTTATTCCTTAGAAAAAGTTCATGGAGAACGAAAGCACCATTAGAGCTTATTTATATCGATATACGCGGTCCAATGCAAACCACATCAGTTAGTCAGAACAAGTACTTTCCTCTATTCGTTGATGATTATTCAAGAATGAGTTGGGTGTATTTCTTAAAGAAAAAATTAGAAACCTTTACAGTGTTTAAAAAATTCAAAGCACTTATGGAGAAACAAAGTGGCCGCAAGGTCAAAACTATCTGCAGTGATAGAAGGGGAGAATACACCTTAGCAAAATTTGAAAAAGTTTGTCAAGCTGAAGGAATTTGGAAGCAAATGACAACTAAGACATGCTAGAACATATATGACAACTTGTAACCAAATACAAATTTGCTATCTAAGAGAAAGAATGGGAGTTGTGAAAAAAATGAATTAAATGGGGAGTGTTGGAATTTAATCCATCTTCTCCATAAATCTTTACAACTCAATATCTTCTCCAAACCTCCACACAATTCTAGAATAAAGGTAATATGAATGCAGAATTTCTCCATAACTTTCCATGAAGAGTTTCTGTTCAAATTCTCCACAACTTACACAACATTCTACATATTTCTAGAATAGTGGTAGCTAGTATAAAAATGCATAATTTTTAAAAATGGTGAATACTTAGTTGTTAAGTAAATGGTAGTAAATTTGTATTTGGTTACAAGTTGTCATGTATGTTTTAGCATGTCTTAGTTATCATTTGACATTTAGAAATACAACTTTAAATTTGTAAGCTCCATGAAGAGCAATAAATAGACATGTAATCCATTAATGTAAAGGATCCAATGGCAGATCATTTGTATCACAAAAAAACAAATACAAAAAATTATATGAATGTCATGATTCTCTCTTTATTTCAATCTTAGTTCAAGTACAAACACAAACAGATACATCTCAAATATCTTACAATTGGTATCAGAGTACTCATTCGCTAATTTCTTACATTGAGGACGTGGCTATTGGTTTCATCTTTCTCTTCTTCTTCTCGTTCTATCAAAATGAGCTGTAGAGTCCTGCACTTATGGCCAGGGGTAAAACGCTTATTGTAATTGAAGCAGAGGGCTCTCTCCCTCCTTCTCTAGATTTCTTCCCACGATATGTACTTAACTAGAGAGCCAACCACCTGTTTTGATGCTTTTAGTGACATTGGAAGATGTGGCACTGCAAGAAGGTGTGGTGGTGGTATAGCTTGAACCACTTCTATTTACCTTTATCGTCGTTTTCTCATGAGTAAGTCATGTTTCATCCTAGCTACCCAATATCTTCTTGCAAGGTCTGTGGTTTACCCATGCACACTTTATCTACAAGAGCTAATTAGGGGCACCCAACAACTCTATTAACCAATCTTTCAAATTTGTGTTGGTAGTCTCTGAGATTGCCAATTTGCTTCACTCGGGACAAGGCTTCATCAAAACACTCATATGCTGTAGAACTAAAACGAGTTATAATCTCCCATTCAAACATGCTTCAGGTAATCTCTAACCCTTAATCTCTTTGGACCCGCTTGAGCCATTACCACCACTAGTTTATCTTGCCTTCAAAGTGGAAAGGTGCTAGAGAAACCTTTTGTTCTTCCACGGTTTCCTAAAACTCAAAAGTATTGAGAAGCTCTGCTAAGCCACTCGGTTGGATAATTTTGGAAATTCTAACTTGGTAAATCATTAGTGCTGGTTGAACCCAACATTTCTACTGGACCCTCCTCGAGAAGAAGAACTTTGCTCGCCATGATTCTGGAATGATTTCTCCCAAGAAAGACAGAACGCTAATAGTGAGTCGAGGACCTCTTTCAGTTTTGCCTCCATTCCTCACATTTTAGCTCGTGTCTCCCCTGTCTCATTTGCTGATTGTTGTAAGCCATCACACACCTCCTGCAATTCAAAATCCAACTTGTTGAGTCGCTCTTTATTGGTATCCATCGCTTAACCTGACCCTGATACCAAATTTGTTTGAACTTAATAGTTACTCATATAGAAATTCTAATTGTAATAGAAGTCTTCAGTTTGGTCCGGAGATAATACCACAAATACAATCCTAATTGTATGCCTAAAGACAAGCATCATGTATGCAACAACCTTCCCTTTAAATAGCTACAGCTTCTATGTCAGCACCTTTCTGAATTGATCCTCCATGTTCTGTGGTCAACACTACCAAGTATCTTGGAGTTGGCTTCTTGATTCTTCGAGGTCTATAAAAATATATAGAATTCTTCATGCACAAATGTCATATAAAATCAGGACCTATGAATATTGCTACAAACCTGATTGATTGCATATACCATGTTATTGTTTTGAATTGGTTTGTGTTTCATATATTCAAGAGTGATTATCAGATTTGTGAAGAGTGCTTTTGGCCTTCGATCAACAGGGAAGACGAAAGATTGAGAAGATGCTGGTGTCTAGACACATGAGTGGACACTTAAATCATATATATGTAGTTATTTTATAGGTTAAATCTCTGATAAGACAGCTTATAGATGTGCTAATATTCAGGTCTGTTTTAGTTTTGAACAAATATGTAGAAAATTGTAAGTGCTTCTTGACATGTAGGTTTTTCTCTATAATTGCATGTTTGCAAGATTTTTGTCTTTTCTTCAAAATTATAGGAACTTGATATACATGATAAATTTACCTTTTTTTTTGTGTGGCTTTTTTGCCCTCTTAACTACATGTGTATACTCCAGTTCTAAGCTAAAATAAAGAAGACAAGATGAAAGAAAAATTGATCTTTTATTAGAGAGGATTATCATTTAAGGTAAAGTATATAGTGCTTGTGATTAGGAATGTCGATTTTATGTGTTATACATTTTAGATTTGAAGTTAAAAATTTAAATTAAGAAAATTCAACTTATATATACTTAGAGCTTTCTTAATTTAAATTTTTTATTTAAAATGTTATTTAAATTTCTATCCGTTAATCTCTTATAATTTAATGTTATAAAGTTGACAACATTAAAGATTATTTTTAACTTTGAATCTATACCATTACACAACATGAGATCAACTGATGAAAATTTAAGTGACAATTTTAAATTTAAAAAATTTTAAAGTCAAGGGATAAATTCTTAATAACATCCATTTTGCATGGTTTAGAATTTAAATTTTAGATTTATAACATATATTTTCATTTTATGGTAGTCTAAGCCTTAATGATTGCACATAACTGTTGATCTGTTTTTGCAAGAATTTCATCAACATACATTTTGCAGTATTTTGTTGAAAAATTAAGGGTCAAAAGTGATTAAAGCGTCAAATTTGAGCATAAACATTTTTTTCTATTTTTTTAATAAATATTTCTTTGACAAAGCTAAGAAATACAGAGTAAATCAACTGATCCTGATCAATAAAGTTCCAGAATTTCATCTTTTAAAATCCCGAAAGGCCGAATAAAAGAATGGTTTGCTACCTATTTTTACCTACAAGAACTTCCATGCTTAAAATATTTTGGCCTTAACATTCCACTTAAAAGAGATTAAGGAAATCTGTTAGAGACTCCTTTGTTTCCAAGCTTTTATAAGAATTAAGAAGCGAAAAGGTGAAAGATAGAACAAGTTCTTGGAGGGAATCCAATCTCCAGTATCAACTCAATGATCCTTAAATTTAATTATGGAAATTATCAGTAATCTTCTTGTGATTTTGGTCTTTTAATATTTTTTCTTATAATTTTTTTTTCATAAATATTAATATCTTTCTTATCAACACTATTTGCCTTTCAAAAATGTAACCTTAAAAGAGAAATATTGATACTTATTAAACAAATTATAAGAAAAGTTGTAAAAACACAAAATCACGTGAAGATATATAACCTACAGATTCCCATTTAATTATCATAATTACACACTTTTTAATTAACTTGCTTTATTATCCTATAATAAAATAATAACTAACACTATTACAATAGAAAACAAAAAAATTAAAAAAATTAGTCTGTATTGACCTTGTCTCTATTTTCACTGAGTGAGTTGAACCAACTTTTGCATGCATGTGCAATTAATATAAATAATAAAACTGTGACTCTTGATGGAAATGGAGCAATCTCCACTCTTTCTTTTCTAACATTATTAAATAATTGTAATATTTTAGGCTTATTTTAGACTTTCTCCGACTTAAAAGAATATAAATAACGAAAAAAATTTATTTGACAAACTGGAGCACGTTGTGCCGATTAAAAAAGAGATGGATGGAGACTTGGTTTTGGAGATTAAAAAGTTAGGTAATATACGTAAATAGTTTTTATTTTAAATTCATATATTTTATAATTATAAAAATGAAATGTAATTTTTAATAATTAAAAATTTTAAATTTAAATCATTTTATTTTTGAAGTATAGTTTGTTTCTCTCCTATAATTATTTTTTTTTCCAAACTCATTCAAATAACGCTTTAAAAAATATAAAATTAAAAATAAGTAGATCGAATATCCAAACATTGACATTTTGAATATTAAAAGCTAAAAATACTAATTAAGAAGTAAAAATTTAAAAAACGGATACAAAGAATAAAATCGGGAAGAAAAAGAAAAACAGAATTTCCAGCGCCTTGCTCGAGGTGCAAAGACGTGTCACGCACCTGGCCGCTTGGAGCTCGAAATTTTGCGTTTCTTTTTCTTCTTTATTCTGGATTTTATTTTTTTCCTGATTCACCATATTTTCTTATTAATACGCTTTATTTCTTTTTTATTTTATCATAATACACTAGTAGTGTATATTCATACTTATATTTTTACAAACTAAACACAAAAAAAAAATTCAAAATACATTGTAAAACAACAAATTTTTAACTTATGTTATTAATAAGGTTAATTTCATCAATTTATTATCTTGTTGGCTAATAAAGATTAGCAAAATAATTTTTAGCTATAAAAAATTATGATTTTAAAACAGTGGCTATTTGTGTAAAATTCTCAAAAAGTTATTAGTTTTGCTTTACATTTATTTTTATTTACTCTTTAATTTTTTAATTTTTCAAAAATTCCTAATTATATCAGTTTAAGGATATAAATAGTGATTTTCAAAGATAAAAATAATAATAATAAATATCTAATTAATTATTATAAAAAAATTTAATAGAGATGAAAGTGATAATTTTTCCTAAAAGTTTTAGTTGGCTTCGAAGATCAATAGGTCTGTTCATTGCATGCAGCAAGTGGTGTTAAGCAGTTAAAACTATTAAAATATAATTGGAAATAATATGTTTGTATAGATCGATTATAGAGATATGATTTTAAAGAGTAATATTATACTTGCCAAGGTGTTACGATCACATCTCATATTTTTTTTAAAATTATTATGTACATTATATATTTTAGATTATACTTAGTTTGAAGAAGTCTAATAGTGATTATTCTATTTTAAATATTTTGTATAAATTATTACTATTTTATAGGATAAATATTTTTAGTGGTTTGCGTTGTAGAGAATTTGAGAGAAGGAAAAATATTGCATTACTTGTATTTTTATTGATGAATTTTTTTTTTTTTAAAGACTCATTGATAAATATTTGAGTATTTATAGAGTTTATAATAAATAAAAATAGAAAAACATAAATTTAAAAGAGAAATAAATCAAAATAGAAAAAAGATAAATATAAAAAAAAGAATAAACTTAAAAGAAATTATAAACCTAATAAGTTAAGAAATCAAAAAGGTAATTCTTAAAATAAATAAATTTAAATTAAATTAAATTTTTTGATTTTTTTATCTTTTAGAAGAGTATTATTATACTTTTTAACTCTTTTTTTTTCAATTTTAAATAATGTGGTATACATTGATTGAACGGTAAAAAAATGTAATAAATTTTTTTTTTAAATACAAAATTTTAACAATCAATTGATGCATGCCCTATTATTTAAGATGAGAAAAAAAATAGATATAATTAAAGAAGTATAGTATTATTCTTTTTAAAAAGCACATTATGTAACTTTATCTTTATTTAAGTAAGAAAAGCGAGATATAAGGGTCCTTAATTTGATTGTTTAGGAAGTGCCAACAATTATAAAAGTTTTGGCTCCCTAGAATGATCCCTTTTATCGTTTTTTAATTTCTTAAAATAAAACCTTGGAAATAAGTGTGTTTGTAAGATAAGGAGTTATTGCATTTCCAAACAAAAAAAAAAAAAGATAAGGAGTTATCCCAATTTTTGTGTTTATTAAATGATAAAATAATATAATAAATTATTTGATAAGTATGAAAATTTACTTTATGCATAACATATTATTTGAATTAAAAAAAAATGAGACAACAGTTGGAAAGTATTATGCACCTACGAAATGTAAAGATTCATAGTTAATTAACGTGTTAAAATTAACAAGACAATTTTATAGTTAAATACTACTTTTTTACAATTTTTTATAGCATACTTAGATCCTCTTTTAATCTATATTAACTCTACTCGAACTTGGGGTTTGTTTTTATTGAATTGCACATAATTAACATATATAAATAACTTACTCGGATGTTGATGCAGTAGAAATAAGATTTGACAAAATTGTATCACTACTTTTTAGTTGGAGAATGATCACTCAAGAGGAAAGTCCTCTCTATTCATATAATAAGAACCCACCGTGTTACATGAATTCTCTACATATTTTTCATTTTTATTTCTCCCTGTTTTATACTTCGACTGCCACTTTTTTAAACAGAGCGAAGAATTGTGGTTCAATTTTAGTTACAACCACCTCTAAATATGGATGGGTTCAATTTTAGTAATCAACCATCTGTAAATATGGATGAAGTTATTTTTATATCTCGCATTCCTTTCACGTACGCAACCACCACTTAAGTTGTTATTAAATGGATTTTCGGGTCAACCCATTATGGGAAGACCTATCTAAAATTCAACATCTCCCACTTACACTAGATGAAATGATGTTTATGATAGAGCAACAAAAGTCTTTCGACTAAAGCCATAAATACAGTATTCATTCGGACAAATATAATGTATGACCCATAAATAAATTTCATGTACGTAAGAGCTGCAAAAATAAGAGATCTCCCTTTGCAACCGTGTATTGTTCATAATATTATATAATAAATTTAGTTCTATTATATCAATTCAAGCATACTCAATCTCTCTTAACAGTAGTTATGCTCAACTTTTATGCACTTCATTTATTCACAATTGTATGTATTTTTTTTGTAGATTATACAACTAGTGAACTTGTGAATATATAAGTCAGATATAAGAAAAAAAATATTTTCATTCAACTCATATTTTTTGGATTTGGATTAATTACTTTTTTAGTCATATTTAATAGATCGAATATTGTCGGGCTATAAAAAATATGTTAAAGTAGTATACATTAATCGTCACTTGAAAATAAAGTTTATGGTAATTAAGGATACTAGTCGAAGTTTTGAATAATATTAAAGGAACTTGCACAATGAGGAAGCATGGATCTATTCACTCATTTTCTTAACTTGATCAAAAACAAAACACACACACATGCAGTAGATTCACATACTGTAATGAATTGTTTTTAATCTTAATTCTGTTGCCACTCTAGTGCTTAACCCATGTTCTTAATAAGCATGCTTTTCACAAAGCACCAAATTACAAAACTCACATATGACTAAATCAGATTTCCATGGTAGTTGGATATATTATGATCGATTCAACACTTAATAAAATAAACCTCATTTTAAACCAATTAAGGTAATACTTAATTATACAAATGAATATGAGCCCCATGAGAATAAATCATCTATTTTATTCTCTTTCATTGTGTTTTATCTCAACTTGCCTCTCTAGAAACTGAAGCGACCACTTATGTAAGAAAGCTGATCATAACCTAACAACATATCTTTTATGCTAGCTATGAACATAGATAAAGATGAAATATCTAATCAAAATCTCATCAAGTACAATATTATTATATATGTATTCTAGAAGATTGCACATATGTAGCATAAAAATATCCTTAGTAACAAATTTGGTAAGCAAGTCTATTATCATATGACTTGTAAATATGCACTATTTTCATACATCATTTTATGCTACAAGAGCACGTAAATTTGTACTACTATAGTAACAAATATCTTTTACAAAAAAGATGTTGTCATTTGATTGTTAAAATGCATCACCATTACACTAGAAGTATCAATAATGACAATGAGATTCTCCAACAATCTTGTAAGCTAAATAACCTTTGACACTTTCAATCATAAAACGACAGCAGAGAATGGATATATGATTACTTCATGGAATCAAATTATCTTGTGAAGTCAATTTAGTAGGTGGCTAACTCTTACTAAGATCAAAACGCTCAAGCAAATCTAGGATTCCTCTCAATTTATAATCTAAATTAAGTGACAATATCATATGACCATTCAATTCATAAAATTGAATATCCTTATCAACTTTCTAATGGAAAGAAATTCGTTTTTAAAATATGTGACATCTTGTGATTCTAACTCAATTATAGTTTCAAATATTTGTTTAATAATGAACACACACCATTTGAATAAGCATTCTTGGTATCTTAGAAAAGTACATTACTTTTTTGCTACACTCAACTTCTCATGTCTATGAGATAGGTCATGAGCATAGACTAATGACCTTTAAAGTTTCAAATAAGTTAGGTTAGGTTTCTTACTTGTTCATAGCTCATTTAGGGTTGAAACTTCATTAAATATGTAGGCTATAGTTATAACATCAGCCGAGTACAAAACTAAACTTGCTTGCACCACTATAGACTTAACCATTTCAAGTAATGTCTTATTCTTTTTTTTTTTTTTGGCCACACTATTTTGTTAGGAAGTTCTATAAATAAACAATTGTTTGATAATACCTTTCTCATTCAATAGTTTCTCTTACTGATCAAAAAGATTTTCATGTTTCATAAATGTTCTTAGAAATTTAATTATTTTTATCTAATTTGTCTCTACCAACCTCATAAAATAACCTAAAGCAATCTAATGTTTCTAATTTATGGGATATCAAATAAATAAGAATAGAACATTACTAGTGATAAAGGAATTTGATGAAGCATGATGTTTGATGTGTATCCTCTATATTAATTAAACCACAAATGTCATTATAGATTATCTGCATTGGACCTTTGGCTCTAATCACTCTGCTTAATAATTTGTTTTTCTAGTTAAACAATTATCACATATATGATCAGTGTTAGAAAATGAATCCACTAAGCTTTCTCTATTTAACACATTCATTTGTCCTATATGACCTAGTTATCATTTTGGATGCTAACATCCACTACAACATCACTAGATGTAATTAACAAAAAAACAACCAACAAGCAAAAAAGTATTAGAAACATTAATAAAACTAGAATAGGAAATAAATAAATATTATGTAAATGAAAACATATATCATATTCTTAGAAACTTTATCAGATTTTTAAGGCACATCAAATATCTTGAAGAATAAGGGTCAACCATCAAGCAACACCTTCTCTGCAAGTGTCTACCCAATTTTCTAAACCAACTATGTTTTATAAATTTTTTATAATTTCTAGTTATATTTTTTTGTCTTCTGAGAATGCAGTCCACTAAAGAAGAGATTTAGATAGAGAAATGAAGCTAATCATATAATAATGGCTTAAAGGTAGAAATTATACCAATTTTACCTCAGTGCATTCACGAGCAAAATGAACTAGCTTGCTTCAATTTTAGTAGGCCATCTTAGTCTTGTTCTTTCTATGTGCTTGTCTCTCAAGCATTTTATGGTAATTGGACTTCCCTTACTTTTATCATTTTCGCCACGCTTAAAGCCTTGAGCTTTGTACAAGCTGGACTTAGCCATTTAAAAATGGCCAAAAGTTTTAGCTTCTTCCAAGCCTTCATCCTCTAGCTTTTAGATGATGGAAGATTCTACAAATACATTGACATTATCGTTGCACACCATACTTACTTTATATGTTTGCATTTTTTTTTAAATAGACCATGTAACTATTTAAACTTGTCATTCATCAATTATTGTATGTATAACACTAATTTATATCCATTTTTATGAGCCATCTAATACTACGTAAACTCACATATATAAGGTTTTTTAACATGCAACCTTTTTTAAATGATGTTAGTTAAAATAAAAATATGATGATACAACTGACAAAATATAAAGTGTTAGAAAAATATTGATAATATAGTATCAAAAAATCAAAACAATGTAGTTTTAATTATTAAAAAAATAATTGTATAAATTATATATAATTCCTAAAATGCTAACATTTTAGATACTGAGGAATAAAAAATTAAAAAATTTGTTAAGACATAAAGAAACTTTAAATAACTATCTATGTCACGCCCTAAATCTGGGAGGACCTAATGCGTGACATTTCTTTCATTCATTCAATGATGTATGCTCATAATCAATATTGCATAACATTTCAAACTTAAATTTCATCACAATAATCCTTAATAAGTCGTTAGTAAACTAATCACATTATCAAACTATAAACATCTTAAATGAAACATAGTCTAAATACAATTAAAGCTTACATATAACCAATCATAAATATCTACAATAAGGACAAATCAACTATCTCCAAAATACATGTCCACCGACTAACACCTAGCGACTTAGGGAACTAAGAGACAGTAGAAGTCTTACCAAATCTACTAAGAGCACACATACCTTTGGTCACTTAAAAATCACCATAAACTATAATGAGTATAAAACTCAGTAAGTATACTTGTTTTTTATATGTAATAATAAATACATACGCATATATAATACATGAGCATAATATGGCAAGGTGAATCATAATCATAATCTTATCAATATCATATATCAAATAGGTGTGCACAATACTCTCTCAAAGCTTATACTAGGAATACTATCACTCACTCATCACTTAGTAGTACTTTACATATCACATTTAACATAATGCATCAAATTTCATCCATTAGTAACATATCGTATAGGAGAATTAATGAAAATAGAGTTTAGATTTCATATACTGACAAGGGCAAATTTGTCATATATTTTCTCATATTTTTATTTTGATATTTCATGATTTTATGAGAATAGATGGCTATTTATGTGCTTTATTATTATTTATAGGGACTTGAATAAAATGAAAACTTTTCAAAGTATATATCCATCGCCCCAGCGCGACAAGGATTTTTGCCCCAGTGCTAGAACAGTGATAGAAATAAGAAAAATAGAAAAGACGACTTGTTAAGTCATAACTGGTGCCTCAGCGCTAGTCTTTCATCGCGCTAGCGACAGACTAGCACCTCAGCGCTATATCTTCATTGCCCCAGCAATAGGCCAACGCCTCAGAGCCATCACGACACCGCTCCAGCGGTGAGACCTTATACACGTAGCGCCTTGGCAACAGCATCCAGCACCCCAACGGTAGTGTGAGTCCTAATCTGACAAGAATTGAGATTTTCAAGCTTATATCAATCCCTATAAAAAGTCACTCGTTCCCAACCTTTAAGAATCATCTAAGACAACTCAAGACACATTCAAGAACATTAAGAATACAGAGCATGAGTCTTTGAGAGTAATAGGAGTTTAATTGAAGCAACTTTAAAGAGAGATTCAAGGCTTTCTTCAACATCAAGAGTATCTTAGGCAGCGCAATTAAGACAAATTTGAAGTCTATATCGATTTGCTATTGATTATATCATGATTTATTATTATTTTTACTGCTCTTCTCTTGTAATCATGAACTAAACTTATTTTTTAGGGTTAATACTTGAACTCAATATGTGTGCTTAATTGCCATATCTTTTGAATATTTAATGAACTTAGTTCTTTGATATTCAAATTACTTGATCTTAATGCTTCAATATATCTAGCCAATATATGGTGAATGAGTTGGTAATATTGTTGATAAACTCGGAGGAGAGATCATAATATTTAGACCTAGGTAATTTGATGCATGATTGTAGAGTAACATTCAATATTGCATATGCAAGTTTCAATTTAGGATAGGAATATATACCTAATTGGTATGTATGATTAATAAGACATAATTTTAATGAATCTTAATTTATTACAAGTACCATAGGAATATAGGTATTTGGTAAATTAAGGTATACTTGCATGACCTTAGAAGAGGCTTGTGAATACATTAACGTCTTGATCAATAACAAAGACTAAGGGAGTTAAATGTTAGAAGATTAATCATTAGAAAGTATATTGAAGGATAGTATTAATCCTAGGTTTTCTCTATATTGCTATCACCTAATTCTCTTTGCATTGTGTCTTTACTTTTATATTTTCTACATTCATTCTTAGATTTTTATTTTTCTAAATAATTATTAGGAATGCATAATTTTAGTAATTAGTTAAAAAGAAGAAATTATTCATGTGGGTTCGACATCCGACTTATTTAGTTGCTTTATTACTTGCATACGATAATGTATACTTGCACTTAATTTTAAGATATAAGAATATCGCATTATATACATAGAATACTTATGCTTGAAGGTAAGAGCTAGACCCTTATCTTGATTATCAGTGAGTCCTCCCATATGCACCAGTATGCTGATACACAAATGTGATGGCTTAGACTTCTTTAGGGTTCACATAGAATCCTCCTTATATACAGAACACATATCACATATACCTAACTTAAAGGAAAAATCACAAAGGCTCCACATATCACATAAGGTGCCTACTAAGCAATTACTGAGTTCAAGCATCCTCGAAAATATAAAACACATCTTATGGACATATTTCATTTCAAAACGTCTTTTTCTTAAACACATTTCATTTCAAAAACTCACTATCATAAACATGTGTTTGTCTTATTTATCCATGCTCAACATCAATACTCACATTCATAAAAATATACGCTTCACATTTTCATATCAAATAAACTTGGCATAATAGAAACACATTTTAAATCACTTTTATAAAATCATGCACAACTAAATACTATCTTTATTATAATTCTAGTAAAAATTTAGTATACTTACCTATCGTCGATTACATAACAAAATTTAATCTCATTATCTTATCAATAGAGATTAATCCATTCATAAAATCAATATGAAAGTAAAAAACTTAAAATAACTCAAAAAACTACATGTTCACACTTATAACACCAAATTGCTCAATTGACTTGGCTTCTCAAAATCTGTTAATTATAACTGCTTGCATTTAATAAGCTTTTCTTATACATCAATTAATGTTCAATTACTACAAAAATAGAATATGTCATCCTCGACTCATATATCATTCTCATATGTGGAAATTATATTATAATTCTACAAAATCCATTTCATACTCACTCTCAAATCTAAACCATCAACATGACAATCAAAATATTTATTGAAAAGTATTCAGTCTCTAATTTTATAAAATTCGATGCCAATTAAAAATCATGAAACTGCAACAGAATTGCTCTTGACACACAACTAAGTCCAAAATAAATAATCCATGGCTGAATCCATATAAATCATATTTTAAAATGGATTTACGCCAAAGCTTTTTGAATTTATCAAATAAAATCTTACACTGAGGTTACAAAATTTAAAAAATCATAACAGTTTGAAAGTAATAAGTTAAATGCTCGACTTGGATATGTTGAACTAGGTACGTAAAAATATGATTTTTTAGAAAATCATAATTTTTAAAGATCATTTTATAGCTTGAAATCAATGTCATTTGGCTAAACTATAGAAACTAATGTTTCTTGAAATCTTAGGGTCATTTTTAAAAAATCACTAAAAAATCAAGTTTATAAAGTTTTCAAATAATTCAAAGTTTTAGATATCTAATAGGATGTCTAGTTTTATTAGTAAAAACCCAAATCTAAAAGCAAAACATATTTATAAAAAATCATAGACCTAAGCCATTGTCATGCAATAATTCTGTAGATCTATTATGATTCCTCTTCTCATTCATACAATCATAGTTTATAATCAATATATCTCAAAACCTCATCATCAAATACTGAATTTACCAAGTTTCTAGAAATCATAACTTCACAAAATCACAAAACCAACACAAGGATAAGAGAAAGTGCTATGAGAATGCCTTTTAATAGCATTAAGTAATCATATCACCCCTAGTCTCCTCTTTTTCTTCTTTTTCTTTTTCTCATTCTCTCTCTTGCTCCTCCCCTCTCTCTTTCTCTTGTATATCTTAAAAGAGATATACAACCACTACAGCTGCGTTTGAGGGAAATGATGATATATATATAATGATTATTAGATTTCATTTAGCCCTTATTAGATATTACCAATCCAATCCAAATTTTATTCATTTTCTTAAAATAGCTTATAATCCAAATTATAGCACATATTTTGGGCTTATTCTCATTAAACTCAAATACGTCTAATTCTAACTTATTAACATATGTTCATGGCCTAATCTCATTAAGTCTACATAAGTACTAAACCACTCATTGCACATTTTTGAACCTAATCTCAACAAGCTCACATAAGCTCAGATCCAACTTATAACAAATCTAATACTTAACTTAATAGATCTATACTCTAAGTAATAAAACAAAGCCTTAATAGGATGGAAAAGTCTATTTTTCTAATACTATTCAAACAACAATCACAACATAAACATAAACATAAAACATGCAATTTCACTTATTATGCACACACGGTTATTATAAGCTAACACTTCCTTTCATAAATAAACCCTAACATATAACACCTTTTCTAATATAAACAACCAATTACAAGGAAATCTGGTAAGAAATCAATGACAACAAGGACATCTAATAATGTGCACAATGGCTTTAAGAAAATTTAGCATCAAACCAAGCCTAAGAGACCTTGTTGGCATGGATCAAGTGGCTGATGGATAGCAAGGGTCACATGGTTTGACGATAATCTGAGTGGAAGAGAAACATTTAATGAAAACTAGAGCCAAAAAAACTCATGTGGTTACACAAGAGGCAAAGGCAAGTGTAGAAGTGTCTTGAATCATAGGCCTTTGACTATTTAACTTGCACTGTTAACCAAGGTTTTAGCCCTTTGATCGACATTGATTGCCACCATTCAGTACTTGATTACCTTGAATTGTTACTTGCTAAGGTTCATTTTGGCTTTCTAATATTTCTTCCTTTTTATTTCAAGTTTGTTGATTGTGTCATCATTCATCTTCAAACTTAATTTTATTATTTAAAATTATGTGGGAAGTACTAACTAGTGGAAAAATAAAATTGCATGTTGCAATTTGAACACTTGAAGATCACAAACCACACAATCAAGGCATGCAAAGCCTTATCCTTAAGACTATTTTTGCCCTTAAAAATATATTCTTAGTGTAATTAGGTTATATGACAGTAAAGCCATTATGATTTAATGATTAGAATTACTGTAGGAGTACACTCTCAAATGTAACCAAAAATAAACAACAAAGTAAATGAAAAAATTTGGAGATTGAAAATAGTAGAATAAATTGCAAAGATGGGAGGAGAGAAATTTTGGATAATCTTTATCCATGAAGATGTATCATGAGAAGTCATAGCTTTTTCAAATGTCTATGGGTCTTTTTCGATAAAAAAAAGATAGAGAAATTTGAAGTTACTTTGTGTAAATTCCTTTATCAAATGTCAGTAATATCCTTCAAGTTTGCTTTTATCACCAAAAACTCCTTGTGTACCTACAAAGACATTCTGATGCTCAAGTCAAGTTAAGGAAATGTATATTTTGGTGAAAGGTTAAGAAAAAGTAAAATTTAGTATCAAATTAAGAGAAAATATAGTTCTATGTATTTGGCAAAAATTTTATGAAGCATGAAGTAAAAGGAGACTTCCCTTTTATAGATAGGATTTTGAGAGAAATTAGGAATATTTCCTTCAAATCCTCCCTTGACCATTAGATTGATCTCTTGAATTTCTAATACTTTGATCTTCCACATGGCATTGATGCGATATTTCTATATCATAAATTAAGTGCAAGTATACACTATCGTATGCAAGTAATAAAGAGACTAATTAGTCGGATGTCGAACCCACAGGGATAATTCTTTCTTTTTAACCAATTACTAAAATTATATCTTCCTAATAATTATTCAGAAAAATAAAAATCTAAGAATGAATGTAGAAAATATAAAAGTAAAAACACAATGCAATGAGATTTAAAGATATAGCAACGTAGAGAGAACCTAGGATTAATATTATCCCTCAATATGTTTCTAATGATTAATCCTCTAATATTTAACTCACTTAGTCTTTATTATTGATCAAGACACTAATGTATTCACAAGCCTCTTCCAAGGTCATGCAAGTATACCTTAATTTACCAAATACCTATATTCCTATGGTACTTGTAATAAATTAAGATTCATTAAGATTAGGTCTTATTGATCATACATGCCAATTAGGTATATTCCTATCCTAAGTTGAAACTTGCATATGCAACATTGAATGTTACTCTACAATCATGCATCAAATTACCTAGGTCTAAATATTATGATTCCTCTTCCGAGTTTATCAATAATATTACCAATTCATTCACCATATATTGGCCAGATATATTGAAGCATTAAACACAAGTAATTTAAATAATAAAAGACTAAGTTTATTAAATACTAAAAGATATGGCAATTAAGCACACATATTGAGTTCAAATATTAACCCTAGAAAACAAGTTAGCTCATGGCTACAAGAGAACAGCAGTAAAAATAATTATAAATCATGATACAATTAATCGCAAACCGATATAGACGTCGAATTGCTCTTAATTGCGCTGCCTAGAAACTCTTGATGCCGAAGAACGCCTTGTATCTCTCTCTAAAGATGCTTCAATTAAGCTCCTATTGCTCTCCAAGACTCGTGCTCTGTATTCTTGGTGCTCTTGGGTCGTCTTGGATTCTTCCTTGAAGGCTGGGGACGAGTGGCTTTATATAGGGATTGATTTGAGCTTGAAAATCTCAATTCTCGTCGGACTAGGACTCGCACTACCGCTGGCGCGCTATGCATCTGTCGCTGGGGCGACGCGTGAAAAAGCTATTACCGCTGGCGCGGTGGGATCTTGGCGCTGGGGCGCTGCATGAAAACGGCTTCACCGCTGGCGCGGTATGTTTATAGCGCTGGGGCGATGGAGCGTCGCTGGCGCGGTGACTCTTCGGCGCTGGGGCGCTAGACGCGACTTAATCAGGTCGTTTTCCTTATTTCGATCACTATTTCAGAGCTGGGGCGAAAATCCTTGTGGCGCGGGGGCGCTGGACTCATAATTTGAAAACTTTGCATTTTAGTCCCTGTTTTCGCTCCTTTTGCGTTCTTTCTTTAAATTTCGTTCAAGTCCCTATAAATAACAATAATGCACATAAATAGCCATTTATTCTCATAAAATCATAAAATATCAATAATAAAAACATGAGAAAATATATGACAAATTTGCCCTTATCAGGCATCCAATGGGCTTGTGGGGCTATTTTATACCATTTAGATTTGTAGAAATAAATCTCTTACATCTGTTCGCATATGAGACTACCTATTAAAACTGATTGGGTTAACTAGGTTTAGACCAAATAAAATCATTTCTAAAAGTAATGGCTTTCTTCATCCTCTTACGTCTCAATAATCACTATTTAAACTTTTTGGAGGATTCCTTTATGCTTCTTAGGTTTTCTTAGGAAACACTATTTCAAAAAACTTAACATTTTTTGATTCAATAATAGTGTTTACATAAAAAATTTCATCTTTCTCTTCGAATACAAAGAATCCATATTTAGCACTATGTTAACGTATTTTAGGGTGTATGCATGTGATTGTGTATATATTGAAAACTAAACACATGAACCATAATACATGAATTTTGCAGCAAAATTTATCATGTAATCAACATATACACGTGTACTTAAATTCTTAATAACTTAAGAATACGGAAAACGTACCTTTGAAGACCTTCGATGAAGATTTCAAATTCGGATTTGTTAGCTCCAACTTTGAGCTCACCTTGAAGTGCACTTATGTTTAATTCTAGTTTACAACAATCCGGTGGGATTGTGAAGCTAAAATAGTAGAAATATAATTTTGAGCCACAAGGTTTGTATTACTTGAAAGAAAAATAAGAAGAATTTATTTTTCTTTCTCTTTAGTTTTTCTCACAAGTCTTTGTTCAAAGAAAAAAACTCTCTCAAAACCAAACTCTTCTTTTTCCTCTCAACTCTATGCACAAAATTGATTCACACACTTGTTAACACAAATAAAACCCAACCATTTTTAGTACTCTAAATACTTCACAAGTGTTCCACCAAAATTAAATTAAGTGGCCAACTGCCAAAATAATTTTTTGTAGCCATTTTAATAGTTTAATAAAATTAATCATTAATTACAAAATGGTACTCCACTTCTTTTTATTAGAAGATTTTATTTAGTTTTTAATTATAAATTGTATTACTTGAAATAAAAATAAGAAGAATTTATTTTTCTTTCTCTTTAGTTTTTCTCACAAGTCTTTATTCAATGAAAAAAAAACTCTCTCAAAACCAAACTCTTCTTTTTCCTCTCAACCCTATGCACAAAATTGATTCACACACTTGTTAATACAAATAAAACCCAACCATTTTTAGTATTCTAAACACTTTACAAGTGCTCCACCAAAATTAGATTAAGTGGCTAACTGCCAAAACAATTTTTTGTAGCCATTTTAATAGTTTAATAAAATTAACCATTAATTACAAAATAGTGCTCCACTTAATTTAATTTATGTTTCTCAAATTAGGAATGTGTTCCATTTAGAAATAAAATAACAAATAAATAAAATATATTTAATTATTCAAAAAAACTATTTGAATAATTAATATTTATCTTATTTGATTTTACTAATATGGTTAATGGGTGAATTCATGGTAAAATAATTCATAAAATAAAATTTTGCCACTTGCAAACATCTAATTAGTTAATAACTATTGTCAATTAATTAAATGATATACTTAACATTTAAGTCTAGACAAGTGCACAACCTGAGCAACCTTGAAACATATAATCAGTTTGCTAGAATTTCTAGGATGGAATTGTTCAATCCATTATGTTGCCTCAGTGCACAATGAGTACACTTCATATTGTGAGACTCTCTAGGTCCATGCCCAAACTTTCATATGGAACTCCTCCATACGTCCGTGAATGATGCCCCACACACATGTTACAGATATTACAAAGTGGCATATTAGACCATACAAATTGAGGTTATAACATATTTATATCATCTCTCTATCATTTATATCTGGGTAGAGCAGAGATATAGATCAACACTGTCAAATCTCCATATACCCAACCGGAAGCTTATCTCTAGAATTATATTTCAATAAATAAAAATTCCAAACACGTTACGAATATTACAAAGCGGTGCATTAGACCATACAAGTTGAGGTTATAACATATTTATATAATCTCTCTATCATTTATATCCGTGTAGAGCGGAGATATAGATCAACACTGTCAAATCTCCATATACCCAACCGAAAGCTTATCTCTAGAATTATATTTCAATAAATAATATTCCAAAACACTTTTATAATATTATTTTTCCCTATGGTTAAACTCTTTTCTTAGGAATTACTGCTTATGGCCAAAAGACTTTTTGAAATATAATCTTAGAGCATTAGGATATAATACTCGCCCAAATGAGCTAATAGATCTCATATCTATGCATACCGAATTCCATGAGCATCGAACTATACCCAGCGACACTCAGCAGTCAGACTATGAAAGGTTTCTGACATGTGTGGAATTAAAGTATAGTGGATCACTCACAAGCCCACCGTGACACTCAGGTCAAAGGACCACAAATACTACTCAACTCGAAAGACCCTTCATTAACAGCTTTATGGGGATGCCTATTGGAGATCTTTGAGTCTGTTCAGTATTCAGTCCTAACTGAATACCTGTATCTCTATACGAACTTTCACTAAAGTCATGGTTTATTAAAACTAACCATCTTGACCATCCAGATATAGATACATACCAATCTATATATTTATTAAGGTATTCACTAATAGACCAGCATTAGTGAAGATAAATCAGGAACATAATATTTGAGAACATATTTGCATAATGACATTTTCTAGCACTATTTGTAACTCTTTGCAACTACATCATTACTAATATATTCTTAGGTCTTTGTCTCATTTTAGACAATGCTCTAAATCTTTAGATATCACTAACTCTTATTACCTGATAACTCTTATCTATGTCAACTCTTAACATTTATAACTTTCAGCGTTGCTAATTCTTAACACTGATCTAAACTCATTTAGACCAGATCTGAACTCTTTCAGATCGTACAATGTCAAAAACGTTACAAGCATCTTATTATATATAAAATATAATTAATAATTTAATAAAATGATAATACTAGTATAAATATTAAGCAAATATTCATACATAAAAGAGATGATACGTAAGCACAAATCCCAAACTACTATTCATAGGATACCCTAAAAACATACAGTTAATTATTTTAGGTCATATCCTAAACGTTTTTGGATCTATATTAATACATTTGCAAGACACTTCCATACTTTAAGGTATTAGGCTTCTAGTCTCTTCATAACTTATAATGTCCTCCTTTTGTCTTATAAGGCATTCTATTTTATAAGTTGTAAGTTGTAAGAATAGCTTCCCACTACAAATTCATTGGTGCACCAAAACTTACAAGCATTGAGTTCATTATTTATTTTTAATTTATGTTTTTCCTTTCAGCAAGCCCATTTAATCGAGTGAGTATAGAGGTGTAACTTCATATATAGTGTCATTATCCTTATATTAGGCATTAATCATATCAAAAACAGACACTTCTAAAAGTAATAGCTTTCCTCATCCTTTTACTTCTCAAAGTTCACTATTTGAACTTTTTGAAGGATTCCTGTATGCTTCTTAAGTTTTCTTAGGAAACACTATTTCAAAGAACTCAATATTCTTGGATTCAATAATAGTGTTTGCATCAAAAACTTCATATTTCTCTTCAAGTACAAAGAATCCATATGTAGCACTATTTAAGGGATACCCTAAAAACATACAGTTAATTATTTCAGGTCCTATCCTAAACTTTTTTGGATCTATATTAATACCTTTGCAAGACATTCCCATACTTTAAGGTATGATATATTACGCTTATAACCTCTTCATAACTCATAATGAGCTACCATTTTTCTTATAAAGCATTCTATTTTGTAAGTAGCAAGTTGTAAGAATAACTTCCTCCTACAAATTCATTGATGCACTAAAACTTACAAGCATTGAGTTCATCATTTATTTTAAAGTTATGTCTTTCCTTTTAACAAGCCCATTTGATTCAAGAGAGCTTAAAGGTGTAACTTCATGTATAATGTCATTATCCTTACATTAGGCATTAATCATATAGAAAACACACGCTTTACCTCTATTTGTTCTTAATCTTCTAATTTTATTTCTATAGATTAAAAACATTCCACTTGCTTTATTTTTATATCTCAATATATATACTTTGATATATCTTAAAAAATTATTAATATGGGTCACGAAGAATCTTTTACCTCCTTTAATGATGATATCTTTTAAATCACCAAGATCACTATAAATTAAACCAAGTAACTTAGTTTCCTTCATAAATATTGGTTTATATGTTTTCTTTGTGGATTTTGATTCTACATATATATCACATTTATTTCATGTCTCTATAAGAAAGTAAATCATCTTTCATTTTCTTTATATAAGAAAATTTCACGTGGCCTAATCTACTAAACTATACATTAATATGTCTCTATAAGAAAGTAAATCATCTTTCATTTTCTTTATATAAGAAAATTTCACGTGGCCTAATCTACTAAACTATACATTAATATGTCTCTATAAGAAAGTAAATCATCTTTCATTTTCTTTATACATGAAAATTTCAAATGGCCTAATCTACTATACTATACATTAATAGAATTAACAAAGTAGAAGTAGAACTACTTTTATTAATAATTAGGACTAGTATATTTAACTTGAATAAATCATTAGAATAATATCCTTTTTCTAAGAAAGATCTCATTCTTGGACATTACAATCTTATCTCTTTTAAATTAAACTTTTATATTAACCTTGCCAATATAAAGATAGAAGTAGATTGTATCCAATGTTAGAAACATTAAGCACATTGTTCAATGCAAGTGTTTTTCCAAATGGCAATTCGAGAAGAACTTTTCTCTTTTTCCACCATAAGGGTAGAATGAAAATCACCAAGATAAACTTATTCTTCTGTCACTTACTTGAACATCATCATAGAATGTATTTTTGTCATCACATATATATCTAATGGCTTCAAAATCTATAACTCAATCTTTGTTGCCAACAATAACCATGTTCACTTGAGACCATAACATTAGTAATCATGTTATCTCCTTTAACCAAATTGGCTTTGGGGGGCTTTTTGTTTCCTACTTTATCTCCTTTTTCTGAACTTTCATTGTTTAGCAAAATGACCAGAATTTCCACAAATAAAGTAGTTACATTTCTTCTTAAATGAAGCCTTTGTAATCTTGAAGAATTGCTTATTGACGGGCTATGATTACTTTTTTTTTTTAGGAACATTCTTCTCTACTAGATTAACCTTAAAAGTAACTTCTTTAGCCTTCTCAACTTTCTTTCTTTTGGAAGTTCTTCTCTTTAATTCAAATATATGAGATAGTATCATCTAGTTTCACATGCTTCCTTTTATACTTATTATTTTTCTTGTATTTTCCTAAGAATCTGGTAACTTCTCTATTAAGCAACCAAAATAAAAGGTTCTTAAAGATTGATGCCCTCGTTCTTCAAATGGTTTACCAATAGACGACAAACATGAATTTGAGAAGTAATTTTCTTTTCTTCAAACATTTCTACTGGAGATAGCGCTTACATGTCATTCTAATATTGTATGAATATTAATTGTTTAATATTTATACAATAAACATTTTGAATAAAATCATTAATATTAAAAATATATGGTAAGATACTTGTAATATTTTAGACATTATTGATCTAAAAGAGTTTAAATCAGTGCTAAGAATTAGCAACACTGAGAGTTATAAATGTTAAGAGTTAGCACTACTAAGAATTAGCAGTTTATAAAAGTTAACAAAATCTAATGAGTTAGAGCCTTATTTAAAAGGGGACAAAGACCTAGGAATATATTAGCAATGATATAGTTGCAATAAGATGTAAATGGTGCTAAGAAATGTCATTGTGCAAGTATGTTCTCAAACTTTATGTTCGGGATCTATCTTCACTGATGTGGGTCTATTGGTGAAGACTTTGTTATATATGGATTAGTCTATCTAAATATGGATAGTTTAGACGGTTAATCTTAGTAGATCATGAGCTTAGAGGAAGTTCGTATAGGAATGTGAGTATTTAGTAAAGATCGGGTACTAAACAAACTCCATAAAGACCTCCATTAGAAATCTCATAAAGTCGTCAATGAAAGATCTTATTTAGTTGAGTAGTATTTGTGGTCCTCCGACTTGAGCACCACGACGAGCTTGTCAGTGATCCATTATACTTAAGTTTCAAACATGTCAGATAACTTTTATAGTTTGATTGCTAGGTGTCGTTGGTTATGGTCTAATGCTCATAGAGTCTAATATGTGTAAATATGGGATTCGTCAGCTTATATGGGTGATTTGTATATCTTGATGCTCCGAGATGGTGTTTTAGAAAGTTTTATGGCCATAAGCCAAAACAAACTCATAAAAAAGTTTTTTCGTAGGGTTAAACAATATTGCGAAAGTGTTTGCAAATATTTCTTATAGAAATATGAATCTAGAGATAGGTTCATGGTTGAACATATAAAGATTTAACAATGTTGATCTATGTCTCTGGTCTTCTAAGATATAAGTGACAAATGAATTATACGAATATTTATTAACCTCAGCTTGTATGGTTTAACATGTCGTTCTAAAATTTTTATAACATGTATGTGAGGCATCATTTAGGCATCATTTATGGACTTAAGAAAAAATTATGTAAGATAAAAAGGTGTAAACTTAAGGAGTCTTATAATATGAAGTGTACTCGTTGAGTATTTAGGTAGCATACTAGGTTGAATAGTTTGATCTAAAACAAATTGAGAGTTTCAAGGTCTCTTGAGAAACTAAAGGGTTTAAGTGTTAAGCATAAAATGTTGACAATTGGCAAGTCATCAGTTGCCAACACTTGCCATTTCATGCCTATAAAAGTTGCCACTTATCGTCCAAAGGCTTGGTGATACCTTATAAAGGTTTGGCAAGTGGCAAGCCAATTGCCACCATTTGTTAAATTAAAGACATATCTTTAACGTGTCTAATTGTAAATTGTTTTACAATTCTGTAAGTAACTAAGCTAAATGCTGGACTTATAAAATAAAGTAAAAGATGCATATTTAATTGCAATTAAAAGGTGCTTTAGAGAAAGTATTCAGTAATTCAAATAAAGGGCAATTATTTCTAATTGTTTAGGCAAAGAAAAAATTTAAAACAAAGTAATAAGATAGTCTTATTGCTTAGTAAATATTCGGTAACTATTATGAACAAAGAAAAAAAAATGTTTTTTTTTTACTCACTCATTTGGTCGAGAGACAAGAATGAAGCAAAGAGTTACTTCAAGTTAATTCTAGCCGAAATTTAAACCTACCCTTCTAGCTCCAACAATCCCACAGGCGTTTCTGGACTAGAATTGTTAAGAGTATAACTTCAGGGTAAGTTCTTAATTCTATTAGGTGTAACAGATTTAAATTTAGTATGTGTATATTGTAATAGGAGATAAGATTTCCTTTTTCACTGCGCTGATTTGTATGTGAGACAACCAAATAACTAATAAAATTAAAAATTGTAATGTCAAATTTGTACCCTACGAATAGCACACTTACAAATTGGTATCAAGTCACAAGTTTATATGCTGATTTGATTAATTAAAGTGATTGTGGTGTCATTAGAATGGTTCTGGAGCTGTCAGTGATGCATTTCAAGTGTTAAAAGTGTAAAAATCCAGTGATAGCAAACCAAACACCACGACATTAGCATTTGATGCTGTGACATTAGGGCTTTCTAGGCTCCAACGCTGCAGCATTGGTAAGATTGCGCCATGGTGCTAAGGGTTAGGCATCTAGCATCGCATTGCTGTGAAGCTAGCACCGCGACCTGAAGGGTTGGGCCTTCAGTGCTGCAACACTAGGAGCTAGATGTCGTAGTACTCACACTGTTCATACAAATATTTTTTTTAAATTATTTAAAAAATGAATGTGATGTTTATATTTAGCAATTTGTATTGTTATAAATTGTATTATAAACTATGATCATTTGTTTATACTGGTAACTATAATGGGAGTCATACTAGTGGGAGTTAGTTGTGCTTACATAAATAAATTAGTGATTGAGAATCACATTCTCATAAGATGGGGACATGTATTCAAAAGTCTCGCTTAATCAGATTTAATAGTGTTTCATTATGAGATAATGTTGCACAATGGTCTATCCTGTTAATACGATGTTAGACAGGCCACTTCGGTCTTTGTTAATATTGCTAAGGCATGAGAGGTTGGTCGGTGTGATTTAAACTATGCTCGTTAAATATGAGATGTGGTAAATATATGTGAATGTATTACCCAATATTGGTAAAGCGTTATGGTAATTTCAGTGACAAATATTTGATCATTGACAAATTAATTTGGATTACATTTACTTAATATTGCTAAAGCGTGAGAATAATGTGTATTTAGGATCAGTGGTAAGAGCAGTATGAGATGCAATTGACAAGAGTTGTCTACCATTTAGGTTTACAAAGACCAATATTATTAAAGCGTGAGGCTGAAGTAAAGTACCAATAGGGTCCACTTCTCACTGTATAGTTTAAAATGTTTAAACTATCATTTTTTTATTTGAGAGATTAAAGGGATTATGTAAAGCAAAGGAAGGGCATATTTCGATTAAAAAATGCATAAAAGTTATATCCATGATCTAAAGCGTTGTTAATTAATAATTAGAAATGTTTCGCTACACATCTCCTATCTAATCTTATATAGATAAGATGGGTATCTTATAGAGATAAGATCAATATAAGTAATGTGTTAATATACTTAATCTAGACACACCAACTATGAGATACCGAGAAATATTTTGACTTGCTAGTGAATCTGAGAATAGTTCTAGATTCAAAAAAGTTTGGATATATTATTAATCAAAAGATAACAAAGAGATGTTTCTGATGATGTCTCTTTGGAAGAGGTTAAAATTGATCAAAAATAAGAATAATTGACGTCAAATCTATATTCTGGCCTCGATGTTTAATGATTTTTAGCGAGAGCATGTACACATGAGATTTCCAAGTGGTATTGTGCGTTGTTTGAAAAATTGTGTGATATTTCTAAACAGTACATAATAAATAATCACAATAGAAAGTGTTTCTATTCTAATGAGGTTTGACATAATAGCAGGTGTTACTATTTAAGACAACTTATCTTAGAAAAGATAGACCTCTTAGAGATTTGTTCACCAATCATTGATATCTCATTAGCTTTTATTGCTAGAAGTGCAGGAGTATAAGATACCTCAAGTCCTTTTTATATTTGCAAAGCGTTGCATGATTTGAGAAATGCTAGTAAGTTTGAAAAGAGAAGTACAGCTTCTCGTAGGAAATAAAGATTTCCTAGATGTGGTAGCTGTTGGTACTTTTAAGTGACTTCTCTATTATGGCAACAATATTATGTCATTTTGTGTCAAGTATTATCAAGCGAATCATATCACTCATTGTGTAAGATAGAGAGGGTTATCATAAATCCATTAAGAATAGTTCTTCATGTTTATATAATAATGATAATGTTTTCCTCATTGAGTGTCAGTAAATGAGTGGCCATTATATCTTAAATATAATAGAATGCCATTTAGATATCCACGACTGATTCTACCTTGGAGGTAGAATATATTGTGGCTTGAGAAGCCCATAAAATAAGTACTATAGATATACAAGTCAATTACAAAGCTTAGAATAATTTCAAGTTTAATGAATCATATCCCACTATAATGCAATATAACGAGGCAATTGCTCAAGTTAAGAAGCCATAATGCACACTGGAATTCTGATCATATAGACTCTGAATACTACAAAATTAGGAAGATCGTGGCTATTAGAGATGTAATAGTATTTAGGATACATTTCATAGATAACATAGCGGACCAATGTAGGCCTTAAATCCTAGCGTGTTTGAAAAATCTATGGAGTCGATAGATATGAGATATCATCATAAATAGCACTAAAACAAATGAGAATTTATTGGAGATAGTATTTATGTATCATTCTAATATTGTATTAATATCAATTATTTTATATTTATACAATAAAATTTTTGAATTAAATCATTAATATTGAATATATATGGTACGATGCTTATAACATTTCAAATATTGTATGATTTAAAGGAGTTTAGATCAATGCTAAAAGTTAGTAACGCTAAAAGTTATGAATGATAAGAGTTAGATTGCTAAGAGTTAGCAGGTTATAACAGTCAGAAAAATTTAAAGAGTTAGACCTTTATCTGAAATGAGATAAAGACTTGGGAATCTATTAGCAATGACATAGATGCAAGGAGATGCAAATAGTGCTAAAAAATGTTATTGTACAAGTATGTTCTAAAACTTTATGTTCCTAATCTATCTTTACTGATGCGAGACTATTGGTTAAGACCTTATTATATATAGATCAGTGTATGTCCATATCTAGATAGTCCAAATAGTTAATCTTAGTAGACCATGTACTTAGTGGAAGCTTGTATAGGTATACGGGTATTCATTAAAGACTAGGTACTAAACAGACTCAATAAGGACCTCTAATAGACATCTCGTAAAATCATCAATTGAAGGCCATCTGGAATTAAGTAATATTCGTGGTCCTTTGACTTGAGCATCATGGTGGGCTTATAAGTGATCCACCATACATAGGTTCCATACATGTCAGAGATCTTTCATAGTCTGATCGTTGAGTGTCACTGGGTATAATTTGATGTTCATAAAGTTTGATATGTATAGATATAGGATCTATTAGCTCACATAGGTGAGATGTATATCCTAATGCATCGAGATTATATTTTAGAAAGTCTTATGGCCACAAGTAAAAAAAAACCCCAAAAAAGAGTTTTTCGTAAGATTAAATAATATAGCAAAAGTGTTTGTGGATATTGCTTATAAAAATATGAATCTAGAGATAAGTTTATGGTCTAGCAGATGAAGATTTGATAGCGATGATATATGTCTCTGGTCTTCTAAGTTATAAGTAACGGAGGAATTATACGAATATATATTAACCTTAGATTGTATAGTTTAATATACCATTCTGTAATTTTTGTAATATGTGTGTAGGGCATCATTCACAAACTTACAAAAAAAATTATAAGATAAATGAGTGTAAACCTAGGAAGTCTTATAATATGAAGTATACTTGCTGAGCACTAGGGTAACACACCAAGTTGAATAGTTCGATTTGAAAAAATGTAAAGAAGCAAAAATTATTTCTCTATAAGCTGATGAGCTTAAGTGTTAAGCACAGGGGGTTAACAAGTGTCAAGCCATTACTTGCCCACATTTGCCACTTAATGCCTTTACAAGCTACCATATGTCAACCAAAGGCATGGTGATGCCTTATAATGGTTTGACAAGTGGCAAGGCAATACCCACCATTTGTTAAATTAAAGACACACATGTCAACCAAAGGTATGGTGATGCCCTATAATGGTTTGACAAATGGCAAGCCAAATTTCATCATGTAAAATTAAAGACACATATCTATAACATGTCTAATTATAAATTATTTTACAATTCTTTAAGTGACTAAGCTAAATGTTGGACTTATAAAACAAAGTAAAAAGATGCAGATTTAATTGTAATTAAAAGGTATTTTTAGAGAAAGTATTCAGCAATTCAAATATAAGGGCAATTGTTTCTAATCATTTAGGCTAATAAAAAATATAAAACAAAGTAATAAGATAGTCTTATTGCTTACAAAATATTTGGAAACTATTATAAACAAAAAGAAAAGAGTTTCTTCTTGTTACTTATACATTTGGATGAAAGACAAGAATTAATTAAAGAGTTGCTTCATGTAAATTCCAACCAGAATTTAAAATTACCATTCTAGCTTCAGTAATTCTACCAGTATTGTTGGACTAGAATTGTTTAAAGTATAACTTCAATGTGAGTTCCTAATACTGTTAGGTATAACAATTTAAATTTAATATGTGTATATTCTAATAGAAAACTAGATTTTCTTTCTGTTGCATGGATTTATACGTGAGACATGCAAATAATTAATAAAATAAAAATTGTAATGTACACATTTACACCCTCCAAATAATACACTTTCAAATTTGTATCAGAGCACATGTTTGTGTGTTGATTTGATTAACTAGAGTGGTTATAGTTTCGTTGGAATGGTTATAGGACTGTCGGTGATGCATTTCAAGTGTTCAAAGTGTAAAAACTCAGAGACAACAAGTTGGATGCTATGGTATTAACATTTGGCATTGCAACATTGGGGCTTTCCAACCTCCGCACCGTAGTGTTGCGTTGTAACACTAGGGATTGGGCCTCTGATATTTTTTAATTATTTAAAAATTACATGTAATATTTATTTTTAGCAATTTATAATTGTTATAAAATTACATTATAAACTGTGATCATTTGTTTGTGCTGGTAATCATAATGAGAGCCTTAGGTGGGGGTTATTTGTACTTGCACAAAATAAATGGGTGATTGAGAGTCACAACCTCATGAGATAGGAACAAGTATTCAAAAATCTCTCTTAATTAGATTAAATAGTCTTTCATTATGAGATAATGTTACACAATGGTCTATCTTGTTAATACAGTGTTAGATGGGTCACTTCGGTCTTTCTCAATATTGTTAAAGTCTAAGGGACTGGTTGGTGTGATTTAGACTATACCGGTTAAATATGAGATAAGGATAATATATACGAACATATTGCTCAATATTGCTAAAGCGTGAAGGTAGTATGAGTAACATATATTTGATCATTAACAAGTTAATCTAGAATACACTTACCCAATATTACTAAAGCATGAGGACAAGGTATATTTAGGATCAATGGTAAGAGTTGTATAAGATGCAATTTACAAGAGTTGTCTACCTTTTGGGTTTATAAAGGCCAATATTGTGAAAATATGAGGTTGGAGTAAAATGCAAATAGGGGCCACTTCTCACTGTATAATTTAGAATATTTAAACTATCATTTTTTTTTCATTTGAGATATTAAAGAGATTATGTAAAGCAGTGGAAGGGCATCTTTAGATTAAAAAAGGTATAAAAGTTATACTTATGATCTAAAGTGTTATTAATTAACGATTAAAAATATTCTACTACATATCTCTTATCTAATCTTATAGAGATAAGATAGGTATCTTATAGAGATAAGATTAGTATGAGCAATGCATTAGTATACTTAATCTAGATACACCAATAATGGGATACTAAGAAATATTTTGACTTGCCATTAAATCTAAGAATAGTTCTAGATTCAGAAAAGTTTGGATATATTATTGATCAAAAGACAATAAAGAGATGTTTCTGATGACGTCTCTTCGAAAGAGGTTTAAATTGATTAGAAATAAGAATAATTGACAGTCTAATCTATATCCTGATCTCGATGTTTAATAACCTTCAGCAGGATCATGTACACATGAGATTTGCAACTGGTATTGTGCTTGGTCTGAAAATTGTTTGATATATCCAAGATATACAAAGAAAATAGTCACAATGAAAAGTGTTTCCATTCTAATGAGGTTTGACATAATAGTAAGTGCTACTATTTAAGGCACCTTAAAAGATAGACCCCTTAGAGATTTGTTCATCAATCATTGATATCTCATTATATTTTGATGCTAGAAGTGCAGGGGTATAAGATACCTCATGTGCTTCTCATATTTGTAAAGCATTGCATGATTTGAGAAATGCTAAAAAAACTAGAAAGGAGAAGTACAGCTTTGCATAGGAAATGAAGATTTCCTAGACATGGTAGCAATTAGGACTTTTAAGTCACTTTTTCATTATGGCAAAAGCATTTTGTTATTTTGTGTCAAGCATTATCAAGCAAATCATATCACTTATTGTGTAAGACAATGAGAGTTTTCATAAATACAATAGGAATAGTTTTTTATGTTTATATGATAATAATTATATTTTGCTAACTAAGTGTCAGTTAATAAATTGCTATAATATCGTAAATACTATAGAAAATGTCTAGGTGAACAAAATAAAAAATGGCTCGGGAACTTTGAATAATAAGGAAATGTGGAAAATAAGATTATCATATAGCCGTGAGAAGACTATCCCGTCTAGTTAAGGATGGTCAGATACTTGATCTGACTATGAAATTTTGACCAGTTTATGAATATTGGATTCGAGTGAAGATGACCAAATCCTTGTATAGGTATTGGATATCGGGCAACTAATTTATTAGAACTGGTACATAGTGATGTATATGGTATATAGTGATATATATGGTTCAATGAATCATACTGCCATGGGTGCATTTCAATACTTCATTATTTTTATCGTGATTTATCATGATACAAACATATGTTTCTGGGAAACACAAATCGAAAACTTTTGAGTGTTCAAAGAGTTTTGACTAGAAGTAGAGAAACAAACCCTTAAGTATATTGAATACCTTCGATATGATTAAGGCGATTCATACATGAGTACTATATTCACATATTATTTAAAAGGGAATTGAATTTTCTCTCAATATAGTCTTCTAAGTACTCCTTAACATATAAATATTTTGGAGATGAGGAATCAGACTCTAGAATATCTATAGGACTATGCTCTGGAAATTGCTGCTCACTTATTAAATAAAGTTCTATCGAAAGTCATTCCTTCTGTTCTGCATGAGATATAGATTGAAATGAGTCTTAAGTATGTTAAGATTTGGTATTGTCTTACTTGCATAAAAGTTGCAAGACAGGATAAACTTGCACCCAGAGGGTACAAGTATTAGTTCATTGATTATCCCAAGAAGCTAATGGGATACCAGTTTTATGATCCAAATGAGCGAAATATATTCATTTCTCATTACGCCGCCTTCTTAAAGAAACATTTTCTCATAGATCATAGGAATTGTAGAAAGATTGAACTTAAAGAAGTCAATTAAGATGTATATGAACCGATGATGGAGCCTAAAGGTCAATCAAGAGAAATAACATCAAATATGCAATATAATCAGCATTAACCTAAAACCTAGTATATATATATATATATGAAACCGAGTACATTAAGTGTGAAATGCTAAACTTAAACATGAAACTAAGTTGTCTTTTATGGTATAATATTTTATTAAAATTATGATTTTAACATATGCAAATAAGCCAATCAAATAATTTAAATTAATTAGATTTAGTTTATTATTAGATTATTTGTGATATTCTATAATTATTTTGTTAACAAAATTTATTTATTTATTTATTATTGTATTTTTATAGTATTTTATTTTATTTTTATAAGCAACTTGTGGCTCTAGGTTTTTTTATCTTTTTATGGCTTGGCTGCTACATAGTAGCTAAGCATTGCAAGATTTTTTTTGAAAGCATTGCATTCCAATCATATCATTTTTCAAAGTTTTGTAGTTTATAATATCAATTATTTAAAATATTAGTACATCAATAGTACTTTTGAGAGTGCTTATTTGTAAGAAAAAAGTACTTTCTCTTACATAAATATAAATATAAATAGTTTAAAAAAAATCTAATAAAAAATAAACACTTCCAAACACACTTTGAGATCATATAAAAAAATTGATTCATATAATTTAATAACCCTGCGATGAATATAAGCTCCAAAGCCCGTAAGTTTACATATTATCGTAATGATTGTTGGAGAAAAGAATTTGGATGCTGCAATTTGAGCACTTGAAGTTCATAAACTACACAATCATGGTGTGTTAAATATTATCCTTAAGACTATTTTTGCCTCTCAAGAATTATACTCTTGGTGTAATTCAGTTATGTGACAGCAAAGCCACCAGAATTCAATGACTAGAATTACTGCAATAGCACACTCTCAAATCCATTAATAGGGAAAAATAAAGTAAATTGCAAATATGAGATGCGAAAATTTTGGATAATCTCTTTTTCACAAAGATGTATTATGAGAAGTCATAGCTTCTTCAAATGTTTAAGGGTCATTTTTTAAGAAAAAAATAAGACAATTTGAAGTTTCCTATTGTAACTTCCTCGGTCATAAGTCAGTAATATTCTTCAAGTTTGCTTTTAATACTAAAAATTGGGTATATATGCAGACGTTTTAGTGCTCAAGTCAGGTTAAGAAAAGGTAGATTTTGGTGAAAGGTTAAGAAAAAATAGATTTCAATATCAAATTAAGAGAAAATATGATTTTATGTGTTTGGCGGATTTATATGATGCTTGAAGTGAAAAGAGACCTCCTTTTATAGATAGAATTTAGAGGGAAATTATGAATGTTTTCTTCAAATCCTCCCTTGACCGTTATATTGTTCTCTTGAATTCCCATCCCTTTGATCTTCCAAGTGGTGTCAAGTTGGCCTATAGGGCTATTTTATTTTGTTTAAGCTAGCAAGAATGAATCTCCTACATTTGTTCATATATAAGACCACCTATTAACTCAAATGGTGGACAAGTGGCATAAACTAATTAGGCCAACTATGTTTAGGCCTAATAAAATTATTTCTAGAAGTAGTGGCTTTCCATATCTTTTTACTTCTCCAAGTTCAATGCTTGAACTTTCTAGAGGATTACTCTGTGCTTCTTAGGTTTTCTTAGGAAATACTAGTTCAATGAACTCAACATTCTTGGATTCAATAATAGTGTTTGTATCAAAAATTGTATCTTTATCTTTGAGCATAAAGAATATATATATAGCACTATTTTTGGATACTTTATAAACATACAATTAGTTGTCTTAGGTCCCATTCTATATATTTTTTGATCTGGTATTAAGACATTTGCAAGACACTCTCATCCTTTGAGGTATCATATATTGGCTTATAGCATATTTAAATTCATATTGTGTCCTACCAGTTTTCTTATAAGATAATATATCTTGTAAGTGGTAAGTTAAGTATAGCTACCCCCTACAAATTCATTGGTGCACCAGAACTTACAAGCATTAAGTTCATTATTTATTTAATGTTATGTCTTTCCTTTCACCAATCCCATTTGATTTGGGTGAATATGGAGGTATAACTTTATATATAATACCAATATCCTCACATTAGACATTAATCATATTGACACATACACATTACCTTTATTAGTTCTTAATCTTCTAATTTATTTCCACTTCTTGTTTATACATTAAGAATTTTTCACTTGCTTTGTTTTTATTTCTCAATATATATACTTTGGTATATCTTGAAAAATTATTAATATATGTTATAGAGAATCTTTTGCCTCCTTTAGTCATAATATCTTTTAAATCACTGTGAATTAAACCGAGTAACTTAGAGAAATCTCTCATAGATATTAGTTTATATGTATTCTTTGTGGATTTTGATTCCACACACACATCTCATTTATTTCATATCCATATTAGAAAATAAACCAATCTTTCATTGTCTTTATATAAGAAAAATTCACATGACCTAATTTCTTATACTACACATTAATAGAATTAACAAAATAATGGTAGCGGAACTACTTTTATTAAAAATTGTGACTAGTACGTTTAACTTGAAAAAATCATTGGAATAATATCATTTTTCAATAAAGACCCTATTCTTGGACATTATAAACTTATCTCTTTCAAATGAGACTTTTTTACCAACTTTGTCAAGTACAAAGATAAAAGTAGATTTATCCAATGTTAGAAACATGAGGCACACAATAACAGTGCTTTTCTAAACATTAATTTAAGAATAACTTTTTCTTTTTCCACCATAGGTGTAGAATGAAAAATACTAAGATAAACTTGTTCTTCTCTAACACTTATATGAACATCATTATAGAATATAGTTTTGTCACCTATATGTCCAATGACTCTAAAATCTATAACCCAATATTTTTGCCAACAACAACCATATTCACTTAGGAGACTATAACATCAGTAATCATATTATCTCCTTCAATCAAATTAACCTCATGAGACTTTTTGTCTCCTACGTTTTCTCCCTTTCTGAATTTGTATTAGTTAGTAAAATGACTAAATTTTTCATAAACAAAGTAATTACATTTATTCTTAAATAAAGCCTTTTGTACTCTTTATGAAATGCTTGTTAACAGTCTATGATTGCTTTCCTCTTTCAAGAACATTCTTCTTCACTAGATTGGCCTTAGAAGCAATTTCTTTGGCCTTCTCAACTTCCTTCCTTTTGGCGATTCTTCCCCAAAATTCAAATGTGAATGATAGCATCCTCTAGTTTCATATGCCTTTGTTTTACGCTTGTTTTTTTTTTTTTTTTTGTATTCTTGCCAAGAATCTAGTAACTTTTAAATTTAAGCAACTAATAATAAAAGGTTCTCAAAGATTGATGCCTTCATTCTTCAAATTATTGACCAATAGATGACAATTATGAATTTGAGAAGTGATTTCTTTTTCTTCAGACATTTTTAAATCTAAGAAATTGGTTAGAATATACTTTTGGACACCAATATCTTTTATGATAATTTTTCTTCAATTGAGCCTAAATCTTATATTTATTTTTTTAAACAGGATAAATACTATAAAACTCATTTGATTATGTATTTAAGACTATTGTGACATACCTTATTTGCCTCAACCTATTTTTAGAATAACTCTTCGTAATTCTCTATGTTATTTAGGCAGTGATTGTGTGAGATATTCTATTATATTTATGACATCTAATATATCAAATACTCAAAATTTTCATTATTTGAAATGTTTCACTTCAAATAGCAATATCTTTGTTGTTTCAAATAAAGACTTTGCAACAGCCAACATTAGTGCATCTTAAGTTGTATCCTTTATTGTCTTAACATTGTCAAAGGAAGGAAATTAAATGCTACAATTTGAACTCTTGAATATTACAAACCACAATAGTTAAGGGGCGTTAAGCATTGTCCTTAACGCTATATCTATTCCTCAAGATTATATTTTCATACAATCAGGTTATGTGATAGTATAGCCTTAAAGATCATTGTCTAGAGTTATTGCAAGAGTACACTTTTAAATATAACAATAAAGAACAATAAAATAAATGAAAAATCTAAAGAGTACAGAGAGTGGAATAAATTATAAAGAGGATAGGAGAGAAATTTCGAACGTTCTTTGATGGCCTTAAAAGGTCATCTTATAAAACAATGGTAGTCGTTCAGACAACCACGAAACAATTGACAAGACGGTTACCTTGTCTCGAACTGCAATAACGTTTTTTAACAACTTCAACTGCTTAATGTTATGTAGTTGTCTTTTAAATAATTGAATTTGAATCCAAATCCAAATTAAATTAAAATGAATGTTAGAAATTTGAATTTGATTCCAACTATTATAAAGCCAAATAAAATAAAATTCCAAACGATAAAACATAACCAATTCACTCACATGTGCGAGGGCCTACAGAGATTAAAACGATCACATCTTTTATCATATTAAAGGTGGACAAAATTGTTCATAGCCAAACCTAATCGGTTACTACAATTTGACTTTTAAAGAAGAAAAAAATCACGATTAAATAAGAAGAAACTAAGAACTAATTGGCTTACCCCAAAAATGTCAATTAGATAAAATTCAATTTCTTATTTTCCCAACTAATTTTTTACATCCCTACATCAGACACTAATTTGAAATTCTAAAAATAAAATAACAAAAAAGGGGACTTAACCCACGTGTAGACTAAAAATTAAATATATCAAGAACCCAATCCAATCTACTAAATCCTTTCAATCTTATTCAAATTGATCTGTTTTTGTCTGATTTAATAGCTTGAGTGATTGAATTGAATCAAAAAAATTTAAAACCCACCTGTCATGGATTGATTAGTGGACACTTTTGAATGAAATCAATATTATTCATTATAATTTTGAATTGAATTAGTTTGGTTTAATTTATAATTTTTTAATTGATTAGATCATGTCGAGTTTTGCATTTCAATGGATTAGATTAAATGCGATCTGCTTAATAATAGATTAAATAAATTATTGATCAAATCTGTTGAATTTAAAATGATGAACACCTCTAGTAAAAAGCATATAAAATAAAATAAATGAGAATCAAATAAAGATGAATTCTCTTACTTTTTAAGTTAAAATTATGACTTTAATTTTCATTCATTAATCTTATCTAATTTAACAGTAGAGATTTAAAATTTTTAAAAAAAATTGAAATAAAGAAGGTATCATTTAGTGTTAACATAATATTATAACTTTTAAAAAAAATTGATAATTTTGTCTAATAATATTATAATACTTTAAAAAAAAATTATTTTATTATATTAAAATTTTTATTTAATAATATTATATTTTCAAAGTGTGTCAAAATTTTGTGAATTTGTCAAAGTAAATCCACCAACCAATTCACTAAGTGCAGATATCAAATTTTTTAATTCAATCCAATTCACAAATCTATTAATTAGACAAAAAGCATACCATTAATTTTTTAAAATCACTTTTACCCTTTCCAAAAAAAACAACCCCAAACATTAACCCAACTCCTAATGAATTAGTCAGCCTAAAACTTTAACCCAACTCGCTTTAGATAAACTTCCTAATATAAATTGTACTTAAACCTATTTTGTGTTTGAGCGATTGTATCCACTTGACAATTTTGAAAATAACCAATATTTTTATTATAATTTTAGATTAAATCGGATTGAATCAGATTAAATTTGATTTTTTTTAATGAATTGTAATAGATTATATTTTACATAAATAAATAAACAACATAAAGAAACATCAGACTTATAGACCATACTGTGTGCACTTTACCTGAGTTTAGAATTTTGTTAGATCCTATCTGGGCTTTTCTTGGGCTTGTAGTTTAGGCATATCATGGATTGGGCCCAATGAATTTGCCATGTAAAATTTTAAGTAGCAAATTTATAAAGAAATAAGAATAATAAAATATGCACAAAAGAAATTAAAAATCATACAAACTTATTTATATTATTTGATGTTGTAAGATAGAATTGTTTATGTTATTATCACATTATTTATTTGATTTATTATTTTATATTTATCTCTTTAATTATGTTATGTCATTTCATTTAGTATGAACAAATTTATATAATTAGTTTGTACATATAATGCTTCTGAATAAATAATATAATATATATAACAATGATAAATATTGTCATACCAATTTATATGGGTAGAATTCGTATATGAATTTGTATATTTAGTGTTATGATTATTTCTTTTAGTTTTTCATGTCTTGGCCTATAATTTAAAATTTTTGGTTCTGCCATTGCACTTTTATACTATTTATGTTTGATCCAATCACTAAGGAAAACCATAATGGATAGGATCTCTTTAATTTGACATAAATATTTATCCAGCATACAATCTAATAGTAGAGAGAAAGAATGAGTTGTTAACACTAAATGAGACCTTCTTTATTTCAATTTGTTTTTTTTATTTTAGATCTCTACTGTTAAATTAGATAAGATTAATGAATAAAAATTAAAATCATAATTTTAACTTAAAAAGTAAGAGAATCCACCTTTATCTCATCATCATTTATTTTATTTTATATGCTTTTTACTAGAGGTGTTCGTTAGATTAAATTCAATAGATTTAATCCATTATTAAGCAGATCGAATTTAATTCAATCCATTGAAATGCAAAACCTGACATGATCTAATCAATTAAAAAATTATAAATTAAACCGAATTAATTCTATCTAAAATTATAATGAATAATATTGATTTTATTCAAGTGTCCACTAATCAATTTATGGAAGGTGGGTTTTAATAGTATTGTCGTAATAAATACGGTTCACCATCAACAATCATTTAAAAAATGTCATGTTCACATGTAATATTGTTTATGTGAATAATGACTCTTCGTCGACTAAATAGTATTTATTAGTAACCGATTCCGATCCATAAACAACAACAGGATACTATTTATAATAAACACTTTATTAATTTATTATAATACCTTTTTTATTAAGAGTGTAAGTGACTATTAATAAAGTTATGGGGTATAGTTAAATATTAAAATATACTTTAGGAGTGTAAATATCTTTTGCCCTCCATGTTACGAATTATAGACAATCACATACTACCTCAATTGAATACAAAGTCTGTATTTTTATATATATATAATTACAAAAAGAAAAAAATTAAATACATAGTTTATATTTGAACTTTCATAGTAGTAAGTATATTGTTCATTGATAGGTATCATACAATTATCACACATGGAAAATATAAATAAGATAGTGTGCTACAACCTTTTTATTTCAACCATTTCCCTTCGTAATTAGCAAGTGAAATTATATAATTAATTATAAATAATTTTTTTTATATCAAAAAGGAGGAATTCGAATTTGGGACCTCCACTCTAGTAAAAATAGATATATAGTTAGTCTTTTACCACTAAGTCGTTGACACATGTATATAAATAAATAATACCTATTTTCTTGAAACAAAATAACTTCATTTTCTATTAACTCAAAATATAATTGCGAGAATACTCAAAAACAAAATGCTCCAATGTGCTTGGAACAAATTTTTTTTCAAGTGACAGCTGACTCAAAATAAAGAGCTAACTTGACTAAATGATGGGTTACCATATGTGTATCTCTAGAAGCAAAAGACACCTTAGAACAATTAAACGAATTAAGACTATTAGTTTACTACTCAACTCAAAAGTTTAAATTGATAAGTGAAAGGTTTAATATTAGTATTAAAAAAAAGTCTTTAATAATCCTCCTCACGTGAAATATAGATCCAAGTATGTTTGAACTAAGTGAATGTCCCGTCTCGTAGATTAAAAATTAAGAAATTAACTGAAAACAAAAACATAGGGGCTCGAATTTAAGATCTTAGCTCTAATATCATATTAGTTTACCACTTAACCCCAATAGCTTAAGCTGATAGGTGAACGCCTAATATTAGTATTAAAGACAAGTATTTAACAAAGACAATCATAAATATCCTTAATAGACAAAATATCATTAATAATGCCTTCTGCATCCAATTCAATCCACACTGACTCAAGATTTAAATCATGAAGAGAAATTAAACCTTTAAAGATAGCCAAAGCTTCAACAATTGGAATAGACAAAAAACCATCATATTTATTAATCTCAAATAACACCACAACCACAAAGTGTTTGCAAGCCATAAACCCAAATCTTATCACACCATGGTACATATCCATCGTGGCATCAGAGTTAATTTTTTTATAGCCCTCCAACGGTGGCCTCCATTGTTGTCTCAATACACCACACCCCTTGCGTCAAGAGTACTTTGATATGATTACACCTAAAATCCTCCAAACAAATCTCTATCCCAACCACACACTGCATCCACATCCATTATTCTTTTTCTATTAATCCATTAATTTCTCACATAACAAATATGTCATAATAGAATGCAAAGGAATTTCAAATCATCCTCAATAAGTTAGTGCATGCAAGAAATAAGAAACTCACATAAAGGCATTTGATGATAACATTTAACACCAATCATAAACTTGCACCAATCATGCATCTTTTTCAAAGAATTACTCAGCCAAAGCGCATGGATAAAGTTTTCAACACCTTGACCACACTTTAGGCAATTTTCATCCATCGATACGTGGTGGCATTTTAAATTAACATTAACAAGAACCAATTATGGGTGCTCTCCATAGAAATATCTTTACTTTCAATAGAATCTTAAGCTTCCAATAATATTGTCACAATTCACTAACCGCCAATTTTTTAGAGCTGCTAGCAAACCCTCCCTGCTTGAAGAGCTACCCAGTAACCACTCTTAACCGTATATCTGCCCCAAGGCCCCAAATCATTATAATGCATATGAGGGGTGCCTAAGATAGCTTGCTATTTCTTATGAAAAGAACTTCGAATCAGGTTAATTATAGGCGATCTCCATAGAAATATCTTCACTTTCGATAAAATCTTAAGCTTCCAATAATATTGTCACCATTCACTAACCACCGATTTTTTAGAGCTACTAATAACCCCCCATCCCCAAACCATGTTTAAAGAGCTACCCAGTAACCACTATTAACCGTATATCTTCCCTAAGGCCCTAAATGATTATAATGCATAGGAGGGGGTGCCTAAGATAGCTTGATGTTTCTTATGAAAAGAACTTCGAATCGGGTCAATATTCCACCCACCCACTCCCTGAGATTAATTTTGATACTTCAGTGTGCTTTACCGACTTATGCGAGTACAAAGGCTTAAAAGACATCAACTTAGGCAACTAATCATGAAATACCAAAATATTCTCCTAATTGTTTATCTATCATCTAGTGCCTTTTGATAGAATTTCTTATCCCAAAGGATACTACGCCATAGAAAAGATGTCCTCACAATAACCTTTGCTTACCAAAACTTCCTATGAGAAATATAGAAACCCTTAAGAACTAGAGCCATAAACGATTTTGAATTAGTCAAAATATGCCACCCTTATTTTTCAAGCATGGGTTGACTGAAAAAGAAAAGATTCTGGAATCCAAGACCACAATTTTTCTTCATATAACAAAGAGTTTTCTACTGGCACCAATGTAGTCTCTGCTTCTCCTCACCGCCCTTCATTAGAACTTAGTACAAATCTTATGAATCTCATGAATTAGGGTTGCTAGAAGCCTTCATAAGTTCATATTATAAATTGGGATAGCTTAGACCACAACTTTAACTAATACCTCCCTATCTGCCGCTGAGAATAATTTCATCTTTCAACCCTTCAACTTCTGGCACACTGTGTCCTAGATAGAGATAAAATTTCACCATTTTTCTTTCTACTAATACTTAGAGCCCTAATTATTTCGCATGGAAATTCACTTTCTAAAACCTAAGAATACTTATAAGATCTTGTACTACCTCCTCTGAGACCGGTCTACCAAAATAAATGACTAATTTATTAAAGTTAATAACTTGTCCAAAAGCTTTGGCATACCTATCGAGGATGCATCTAATGGATCTGCCATACTATACAGAAGCCTTAGTAAAAATCAAGTTATCATTCACAAAGAACAAATAAGACATTAAAGGACCACTGCTTCCACACTTCACACCAGACCATTCCCATATTCTATTTGATTATAGAAATAAGAAATAGAAGCCTTTGCACATATAATGAACAAGTAAGGAGAGAGGATAACCCTGATGAAGACCCTTATGAGGTTTTAAAACTCTTTTCGAAACTCCATTAATTAAAATTGAGTACGTAATTGAAGATACACACCCCACTAATAACAGGCACCATTTCTTCGAGAAACCAAATGTTCTCAGGATCGACTCTAAAAAAGGTCACTCCATTCCAATCATATACCTTAAAGATATCTAACTTTATAGCCATATAATCCTCCATAACCTCCATTCTATTACTTAACAAAATTAAGGCATTCAAAACCAATAATCACATTCTCTTTAATGAGTCTACTATGAATAAATGCATTTTGGAACTCTGAAATAATATCACCAAAACTCCTCTAAGTTTATTGGCCAAAGTCTTAAAATAATCTTATAAATTACGTTGCAAAGACTAATCGAACTATAATTAGTTGGGTTCACTAAATTATCATACTATGAAATCAATGCAATCAATGTCCCATTTATTGAGGAGAGATCTTCCTTATTATTAAGATACTCCAAATTGTAATTAGAAACATCATCTCTAACTATATCCTAAAATTATTTATAAAACAAAGTAGGTATACCATTTATACTTGGTGCTTTCATTGGGTATATCTGGAATAACACTTGTCAAATATCTTCCATTGCAAAAGGAATAGCAAGTCTTGCATTAGTAGCCTCTGATAGATGAGCAATTACATTATCTGTTAGTTTTCATATATCATGCATCATAGGGTTACAAGTAGAGAAAATATTCTAAAAGTGAACCAAGAACATCTGCTCAAATCGAGCTTCATCTTATGCCACACATTTTTATCATTAAATATTTCTTCAATTTTATTTCTCCTTCGGCAATTCGATTCTTTAAAATGAAAGTATTTTGAGTTTTATCACCATTTTTATATCACACAATACGAGCATGCTGCATCCAATAGGCTTTATTTTTATAAAGCAAAATATCCAAGACCTTCTCTGCTTCCCGAATCTTCTTTCAAGATGTTGAATCCTCCGAGTGGTTTAAATTTGCAAGATCCTTCATTTTTCTTTAAATTTCTAAATTTAAATGCTGAAAACTACAACATGTTCTAATTTATTATCTAAGATTCTCTATCTTTAAGTGATTTTCATATATTTATTAAAAGGTGAAATTATATAATTAATTATATTAAAAATATGGTTACCATCCATTGAGTAAATGACTTTAGATGAAAACCACAAATAATAACTTGAAATGTATAGACCAATTACTCTTGACTTTAAGGCTGTTAGACCATCTAATGGCTAAAAGTTGTAAATCATAAAAAAGAAGAGAGAGAAATAATTCTATGATAATTTGAAAAATAGCATGAATTCCTTGTGTTAATATTTCTCTTATTAAAATATTAATTATAAGCCACTTTTCTCTTCATCCTTCCAATTCTTTTTTTTTTAAAATGAAAAAGAAGAACTATATGAGAACAAATTACAATAGAATTTGTTAATTATTGGACATGAAGATATCAAATGAATCATATAAAATTTTGACACGAAATAATTCATATGTGTTACTCAAAACCACTTTTTAATTATACAAATCATAATTTTATAGAATGTAGTGTTAGGTTTATAAAATTGGGACATAAACTCTATATTTCACCTAATGTATCAATAATTATTTTCTACCATGGTCAAGTAATTATTACTTTCAAATATTTGTTAATGTGTATATAATACCAATCAATATAATAAATACTTTAAATACTTTAGATGTTACATAATTGTAGTACAAGCTTTTTATTTTAATTATTTAATATCAATTAATAATAGATTTATCAAATGTTACGTAAGTTTGAGATAAAAATTGTGTCCTAAGAAATAATATAATGATAATGTTTTATTAAATTGATAACGTGACACATCTATCTTCATACCACTATAGAATCAAGAAAAGACAGAAAATTATTTTTGACCAGACTATGTCCATTCTTAAAATTAAGACTAGAGTTGGTAAGTAAATTGTTTTGTGTTGGCACAAGTTATGAAAATAAGGCCTATATAAGCTATCATACTTGGGCTGGCCTAAGCACAAATGGCCAAGTCCAACACAGCCTATTGTAAGCTATATCGTGTTTGGCACACAAGCCAAATACGTCGTGTCTATTAGCCAAGCCTAAGGCATGAAAAAGTTTTTTTAAAAAATTTTTAAATCACTTTAAATATATATATATATATAAAGTAGGGTTGCACCTACAACACTGCATAATTTACAATTTACAACTTGCGCTTGCAACATAAGCAGTTTATATTATTTTTTATTGATGGCACAATTTACAAAAAGCCATTGAAAAATTCAATTGACTCTTTTTAGTATTATATAAATGGCCATTTGGCCTTTTTTTCTTCCATTCATAATAAATATTGTTAAAATTATTTCAACTCTCTTTAATTATTTCTTTATTGTTTTTAATTTTTATTCATTCAATTATAAATTTTAAACACAATTATTTATTATCAACACCATGTCAAATTTTAATATTCCTATTGGGAGTAATAAAATTAAAGAAAATATGTCAATACTATCGTAAATAGAATGTTATCTTTTCTAGTAATCAATCTGCTTTCACAATTGAAAATGTTAAAAGTATTAAAATAAAATTAAAATGAGGTCAAATATCTAATATTTAGAAATATTTCACGTTGGAGACTCATACAATTTCTTAAAAACTTAAAGAAAAAATAATTTATAAGTTTTGTACTAAAGTTTTAAATGGAAAAACTTTAGGTGGCATTGAGCATTTGCATCAAAATGCAAGGGCATGTATTCAAGTACATGGTATAAAAGATCTAACTCAAACTGAAATTGCCCAAAATTTCTTTATAGAAAATCTTGTTGAATTCAAATATAATTAGTAGGATTGCGTACTAGATTGGCTAAATATGTTGTAGTTAGTAAACAACCTATTTAATTCATTGAAGTATGTTCAATCCAACTTCTCTCATGTTCCTAAAAATACAGTTAAAAATAATATGCTCGTTGTATATTAACAAACTAAATAAAATCTAATTGATAAAATCTCACAATTTAAAATAGTGTTTGTTGTTGCTTCTGATTGTTGGATGAGTGATAATAATTTAGAGTATATTTGTGATACTTTGCATTATATTGATAACAATTGAGTTTTACAAAAAAATAGACTTATTATTTGTGGAAAGCTTCCAATGGTAAGAGTTTAGATGAGTCAATCTTTTTCTTTGCCTTCCGTGGGATCAATTTATGAGTTTCAGGGATCAACTAAGTAGGTTGAAGGAAGAAGACAGCAGGTGTGTGGTATAGCTCTTATTTGTTCGCTCTTGTCGACTCTGAACTCAAGCTTTCCCTCGATCAAAACCTGACTATGAACCCCACCTTGAGTGAAGGATGGCTCCTTCACTTATGTAGTTAATCGTTTTAAGTTAAAACAACAACACTAGCCTCTCTTCAAAGAACTTAGAATAGCTTTTTACTTTTTTAGGTGTGGAACCCATATCATTCCTTTGTCTGTAACTCCATTCTGTTGACTCTAGCAGATAGAATAGAACAGAACCCATACTTTTTCATACTCAAAAGAAGAGCTTGATCCTGGCTCAGAAGGAACGCTAGCTATATTCTTAGCGAGTCGAACGTTATTTTTGGGGAGCTAAAGCTAGGCAGAAGGAATAAAAACCTGCGCCAGCACCACTGATGATGCAGAAAGCTTTTTTTTATAGAAAAAGAGTCAAGGGGGCTTCCGCGGGCAATTTTGTAACTGTAGGTGCAAGCAGCCTAGACCCGACTTAATGATGGTCGCGCATGAGATCGCACGAGACTACTTCGATTATGAGTCGAGGGATGCGAACATAGCAGCCCTAAAATACCTTTTGCGCGATCTTGAAATTGAAAGGAGAAAATTTTCCATTTTGAGACCGCGGCCCATCTCAGAGCATTTTCTCACTGATTTTGTGAGATAAATGTTAAATTATCCTCCACAAGACTCTTGATGTTTTTTCAGGGCTTGGATACGAGAACATAATTGAAAGACAAAGAAAAAAGGGTCAAAGTTTAGACCGCTCACAGTAGTTCTACCTATAGAAAAGATCATCAGAGAGGAGAGGAGACAACCCATTTATGATTCCAGCGAGAAGACTAGTCAAAGCATAAGAGTCTTTGGGAAGTTCAGTCAAAAGCATTTCCCGCGCACTCAATTCAGCAAGACGAATCTCTTTTTCTTTCTATATGAAATTTCAAAAAGAGTCTAGCCAGCTCGTCTCGTACTTCATTTTGATTCTTTTTTTTTATTAAATCCCCAGCCCAGGGAAGGAGTCAAACGGCTAGCTCCTAAGCCTATTGATAAAAAAGCTAAGACCTCTCTATTTCTAGGACCGGGATAGAGAACACCTCCAAGTATCCTTTCTCTTCACCAAAAACCAAACAAACATAGGTCACCCGAACCCAAGGCGAAGGTCCTAAGGAAACTACTTGTTCAACAGGAGAAAAGAGAACAACGGCAATCAGAGCTTCTCCCTTAATCAATGCCCTTCCTCTAAGTCAATTACTGATTCAATTCTTCTTACCTCTTTAGGGTTTTACCTTAGTGCAACGGGTGGTAAGGTAAACTTAAACTAAAACTGCATTTAAATACTATTCATTTATTATATTTATCAATCTAATTTATCTGTCCTAAAGGCAAGCCTTAGCATCTACATAGACTTTTGTCCGGAATTCCTTGTCGGCTTTTTGTAAAATAATTGTTTGGCCGAGATTTTTTTCCTATACTAGAAGAGGAAGCTAAACCCGTGCTAACGAATAACCAACCCCTTAATTTGTCGAGTAAATAGCTAAGGTATAGGTTTGCTATGAATGACCCAGTATCGAATCCACTTCATCAAAATTTCAACGCATCATAGATTAGATCATCCGGCCGTTTGAATCTTTTGCAATAGCCTATATCAATATGACGTCTTGATCTTTAGTAAAGACGTCGCCTTCAAGCATCTTGAAGCCTTCAGAAAAGTAATTGAGAGATACGGCATGGCCTTGCCTGCAAAAAAGATGAAGCTCTTCCTCTTTCTTTTCGACTTCAGGAGATCATCAAGCTTTATTGTGATTTCGTATAACTCATCAAACGACTCAGCCTGACTGTACTGATCCAAGAGTGTATCCGTTCCGGAGAAATAGGGTTTGGTAAGTTCGGATCAATGGAAGAAGTTGCCTCTTTTAGGCCTGTGAGCCTAATCTATCTATCTGTCTTACATGCCCGATTTCATCTTCAACATTTTTTTTTTGTCTGACCAGATTCAATCTACCCGTCAAATCAACCATTAATGGAGAAGATTAAAACTCCAGTGTGCCTGTGCCCGTTGGGAAGAATCCTAATCTGATGCTTGGCACCTATCAGATAGAATCTTTTCCTAACATCGGTTATAGTCGTTACAGCTATGAATGTCACAGAAGTGACCACTTTCTAATTAATAAAACCATTTTTAGTCGTTAACGCTCTTTAACAATCAAAAGAAGAGAGGGACCAGTTGAATAATTAGGTTCCTTCTGTCAACTGAGGAGTAGACAATGTTATCTATAGAATAACTGTACAACCTTAGATAATAAGAGAAGAGTGGTACTCGAAAAGAGAAGCTAGCCCCATTGCTGATGGTTGTTTCAGATTGCAATGAGGAAGAACCCAAGGAAAAAGGAGCAAGATTTTGAATTTGCTTGTTGAGTGGCTTGCCAGTCTCTGTCCTTTGTATCGATTAGAACTCAACGTGAGAAGCTAATAAAGTCATTGGATCACTTTTGATGGGGTTGGGTACGACAAGGAAAATAAAAATCCATGTTCAAAGGTATTCAAAGACGTTCTCTAAGCACTCTAGAATTTAGTGCTTCCGTGGGCAAGGTAAAGAAAGTAGGGGCCTTCTAAGCCCAGGCTTGGAATTTGGTTGCTCGCATGGCTTCGGATGATCATCTGGATGTTGAACTTGAGGGCCTCAAAGAATAAAAATATACCTAAGAGGACTACGTACAACGAGGAAAGCGACGGAAGTGAACGGATGGACAGGCCTATGCTACGTACTTGTGAGCTGCGACTAAGGACTTGGTGTCTGATGAGCCTAAGCCTGAAAGTCAGTTGTGAGGCAGCTCTGCTCGTGATTGAGATGGACAGCATCCCACTTGCATTGATTAAAGAATGCTTTACTGGCGCCTCTTAGGCCTAAAAGGAGATACACAATATGCCCTTTTTTTGTGGTGACTTGATACGTCGTGGTCAACTCTAAAACCCATCCCAACAAAAGTTATAGTGCGACAGGTATAGTTTGATGGGACGCACACTTGATGTTCAAACCTCAGGTCAGAGGCTATCCCTCAGAAATGGTTTGAAATCAATTATGGGCTACAGCAACAACCTACTATTTTATTTAGGCTCGGCTCTATTGTAAGGTCAAGTGTAAGATTAAGGCTTCCTCTCTTTTCTTTTCTTCTAGCTCTATACACAAAGTGTAATCGTTCGCTGCCAAGCAATGCTGTAAACCACCCGTATAGAGGGAACGACGATCTCGCGCAACGGGATATAAGATAGCTTCAGTTATTTCATTCAGTTGAGTTCTTTCTTTAGGTTCAACTTTCTTTAGCGATAGCAGCGTCTAAATAGCCCGGCTCAGAGTTGTAGATGGATGGGTTCCAAACCTTCCCAAATCTCTAATCCCTTCTGAAGATTTGGATTTTATTAATGGTGAATGTCCGGAAGGCCTCTGGCTTAGTGATTGGCGGGTCCCCTCCATTCTGTTAATCCTTTTTCTCTCCTATTTAATAGGGCTATCAATGCCACTCGGATACCTTAACTTGAGCCTAGATACCCTCTCATTATCCTCATTCTGTTCTAGATTCTAATCTCTAATAAAAAATATAGCTCCATGAACAAAGCTCCTGTCATGATGAATCATGCGATATATTGGTGATGAGTATATAACGCAGCTTGAGTAGTAAAGTCTTGTGCTATGAATACATAAGCAGGTAAAGAGTACATGTGTTGAGCTACTAAGGAAGTAATTGATAAGGGCAAATTTGTCATATATTTTCTCATGTTTTTATTATTGATATTTTATGATTTTATGAGAATAGATGGCTATTTATGTGCTTTATTGTTAATTGTAGGGACTTGAACGAAATTTAAAAAAAGAACGCAAAAGGAGCGAAAACAGGGACTAAAATGTAAAGTTTTCAAAATTTGAGTCCAGCGCCCCCGCGCCATAATAATATCGCCCCAGCGTTGGAATAGTGATCGAAATTAGAAAAACGACCTGTTTAAGTCGTATCTGGCGCTCCAGTTCCGAAGCGTCACCGCGCCAGCGACGCTACACCGCCCCAGCGCTATCAACATACCGCGCCAGCGGTGAAGCCGTTTTCATGCAGCGCCCCAGCCCCAAGATCCCACCGCTCCAGCGGTAATAGCTTTTTCACGCGTCGCCCCAGCGACAGATGCATAGCGCGCCAGCGGTAGTGCGAGTCCTAGTCCGACGAGAATTGAGATTTTCAAGCTCATATCAATCTCTATATAAAGCCACTCGTTCCCAACCTTCAAGAATCAATCCAAGACGACCCAAGAGCACCAACAATACAGAGCACGAGTCTTGGAGAGCAATAGGAGCTTAATTGAATCAACTTTAGAGAGAGATACAAGACGTTCTTCGGCATCAAGAGTTCCTAGGCAGCGCAATTAAGAGCAATTCAACGTCTATATCGGTTTGCTAATAATTGTATCATGATTTATAATTATTTTTACTGCTGTTCTCTTGTAGCCATGAGCTAACTTATTTTCTAGGGTTAATATTTGAACTCAATATGTGCGCTTAAATTGCCATATCTTTTAATATTTAATAAACTTAGTCATTTATTATTTAAATTACTTGTGTTTAATGCTTCAATATATCTGGCCAATATATGGTGAATGAATTGGTAATATTTTGATAAACTCGGAAGAGGAATCAATATATTTAGACCTAAGTAATTTGATGTATGATTGTAGAGTAACATTCAATGTTGCATATGCAAGTTTCAACTTAGGATAGGAATATACCTAATTGGTATGTATGATCAATAAGACCTAATCTTAATGAATCTTAATTTATTACAAGTACCATAGGAATATAGGTATTTGGTAAATTAGGGTATACTTGCATGACCTTGGAAGAGGCTTGTGAATACATTAGTGTCTTGATCAATAATAAAGACTAAGTGAGTTAAATATTAGAGGATTAATCATTAGAAACATATTGAGGGATAATATTAATCCTAGGTTTTCTCTATATTGCTATCACCTAATTTTCATTGCATTGTGTTTTGCTTTTATATTTCTTACATTCATTCTTAGATTTTTATTTTTCTGAATAATTATTAAGAAGATATAATTTTAGTAATTGGTTAAAAAGAAAGAATTATCCCTGTGGGTTCGACATCCGACTTATTTAGTCTCTTTATTACTTGCATACGATAGTGTATACTTGCACTTAATTTATGATATAGAAATATCGCATCAGTAATAACCCCTAAAGAGGCTAGAGCAAGGCCTAATTGAAAATAAAGCGAATTATTGATTGTGTTATAAAGACCCTTATGCCCGCGCCCCAATCGTCCTCCCGGAGGAATATAGGCTTCTAAAAGATCTTTTACACTGTGATGTGCCCAATCCCGAAATTAGTTCAATACATATGACCAGTAATGAGAAAAAGAAATGCAATAGCTAAATGATGATGAGCAATATCGGTCAGTCATAAACTTTGCCTTTTTGGATGGAATCCCCTGAGAAGGCTTAGAATGGCAGTACCTGATCCTTGGGAGGTACCAAATAAATGACTACTTGAATCGGGGTTTTGAGCATAAAGATTCCACTGACCTGTAAAAAGTGGGCCTAACCCTTGGGGATGCAGTAATACATCTAAGAATTTATTCCATCGAACATATTCCACCCTGGATCCAGGAATAGCGATATAGACTAAATACCCTGTCCAAGCAAAGGAACTTACTCTAAATAGTCCTGAAAAATGATTATTGAGACGAGATTAGGCATTTTTGAACCACAAAATGCTCGGTTTCCATTTTGGTTCTAGGTGTAACCAACCCGCTATTAAGGATATGGCATAAAGAAATAATAGAAAAAGAGCTCCAGTATAAAGATCTTCATTAGTATGTAAACCGATTGTATACTACCACTGATAAACACCAACATAAGCAATATTCACTGGGCTAAGAGCACCCCCTTGAGGAAAAAAAAAGCTTCCATGGCCGGTTGACCAAAATGAGGATCTTCCTGCCCTTGTTGCTTCTTCTCTTCTCTTGCTCACGGATAGCTTCTACCGGCTAGCTTTTTTCAAGGCAAGGAGAGCTCATCTATTCATTTCCCTCTTATGAGCCTATTCTCAGGATGTTCTTCGATCCCAGGAAGTTCTTCACTCGTAGGCTACCCTCTTAGCCCGTTCTAAGCTTAGATCAATACCTACAGGTTCCATCAATTTCATTTCCTCGGGATCTCTACCCTAGAAAATTGAGCAATCTAAACTTTTTGAGATCAAGAAAACAAGCCTTTGGTGCTAAAATAACCCTTGGGTAAGGCAGTTTTGGTAAGGATGTCAAGAATATATATCTGGGGGGTAATAACATAATGAGTTCTTAAAAGCCTTACACTTCACTCTGCGTAAGTTAGTTGCTTGTGAGATCTTCTCTTATGATCTTTTCTCGTAATGACTTTCTTTACTTTAAGTAGGGATCCTAATCGGTTTTTTCTTCTTTCTATTAGTGGAATATAAGGCAAATCTGAGTCTGAAGTATGGATTTGCACGAGCTAGCTATCAAATTAGTGAAATAGGTGTTCTGCTTTTTCTGTCCTAAATAACGTAAGTCCCATATAGCTAAAATTTGAATCAAATTCAACAAAGCAAAGCAGATCAATCAAAAAAGTTAAAAAGCCAGTTCATTTCGATGATGTTACGAAATCGCTTTTCACTCTTGTTTTTATCCGATGCACCAATAAGAAGGCTAGCACTTTAACCATATTCACAAGAGTGCCAAGATCAAAAATTCTCTAAGGCTAAGGTAACATCACCACACCGGAAGATGGGCCTATTCCACTAGGTGTGCTGGTCGTATCCTATCATCATTTTACCTAGTGGGCATGCTCGTCCAAGAGAGATTTGCTCTTGTACTTGCTAATTAGTCTGTTGTCGCTCATCCTGTCTATCCTAGTTGCCTATCTCCATCACCAAGAAAAGGGTTTGCACCCTAAAGTGGTACAGATCTATCTGTCCCCTAAAAAAGGTCAGTGTTTTGAGATTGTTCTATATAAGTAGGAGATCATTCATTCTAATAAAAATTTGAGATCTGACACCATGATAAAATACTACCCTCATAATTAGACCATGTCCCTAAGATTTGATAAAAGAAAGGTGCATTATTGGTTAATACATTGTAATGGAATGGATTTACCTAGTAGTGACATGAAGAGCTCCTTCCTCTCTGAGGGACAACTCGTTCACTTTTTTTATTTTGAAAAGCTAGGCCCTCCTTTCTAACCTTATAGCCTTTTTCCCTCAGAACCTCTGGCATAAACTAGTTAAGGAAGATCCCCTTATCAATCAGCTTGCCAATCAACTCACCCGCTTTCCTTGGTCGATAAGAAAGCTACCCTTAATCCCTACTTTCAGCGTAGTTTCTTCTATCTTTTTTTTCGGGATTTTGGCCTCGCTACTTCAGAAGAGAGGAAAGACCTCCTTCGTCATAAGCGGAGGAGGGGTTCGCTTTATATATGTTTATATACGAAAAAGAGTCACAGTGAAAACTCAAAACACAATTAATAAAATTTATACGAAAAAAAACATTGGCTTTTTAGGAAGAAAAAAGTCACGGAGATTCAAAGGTTAGTTACGGAGATTCAAAAGTTTTGACTTCATTCTTTTTTTTTTTTTTTCTATGAAAAATATTTTTATTCCTAAGTTAAGAAAGATGCGCCAAATCACACAACCATATAAGAAAGATATTATTATCATGGATGCTCTCTTCTTGTTTTTGAATGTCATATTTAAGAATCTATTTTTTTACTTATTCTCATAGCTTTCGAAAAGCGAAAGAGCACTGACCTTCTTCACTCATGTCGAAGGATAGAAAAAGATTGATCAACTTATTATTATTAAAACAGATATAGTAGGGTGCTTTGATAACATAGATCATGCCTTAATAAATTCCATGGTGGAATTGTGTATAGAAGAGGGGAATCCAAGCATTTGCAATCTTATATTATATCTATATCTGCTTTTTTTTTTAAACAGATATAAGAGATAAAGAGGGCAATTATTAAAATAATTCCTATTTGAGGACGAGTTTCAAGCAGAATAGAGGGTTCCTGCCCGGTTATGGTCTGACGTGTTGATGAGCCTGAAGATAACAAGCCCCATATGCAAGTATGTGAAGGCCCTCTTTCGTGGTTCTCCCTAGATATTTTTTATATGACAGAAGAGGACTGGCTCTTCGATTTCATGAAAGGGCTCTAACCTACCCCAAAAAGTCCAAGACTTAGGGGCGAAACAGGCAGTTAGCTAGACGAGCCGGGACCTTCCTTAATTAGTCACGAGCGAGACATGCCACATTGCATGAAAGGAACTGATCCTTCACTTCCTTTTTGAGCTTTTAATTCTAGGCCATCCGTCCGGCTTCATCCTAGTTCTCCTTCATATCATTGGTAAGATACATGCTGATGATGGTGACCTTTTCCTCTTTCGAGGCACGGATAACCTTGAACTCTTCCATGTCCTATATAAAATTCTCGTTTACGTTTAGATCAATGTTTATCTGCTTGTTGTTCAGGCCTTAGCTCCATGCAAATTCTCGCTAAGAAGGTTCCGTAGCGCATCATGAGCACCGGGCTAAGGGGTGGTTGAGCAACTCAAGCGAACCGCCTTACCTTACTACAATATAGGGACAGAAAGGAGAAGGTTGTGAAGGTGGCCCCATTATCCATACCTCCAGTTGGATGAATGAAGGACCGACTGACCCAGGTTTTTATGAGCATTGGCATTTGTACTCAACTTTCTTACCCAGAACCTTAACTATAAGAAAGAGACTTCCTCTATGGTTGAAAATTTATCCTTTTCTTTTAGTTTCCTCATTAATGTTGATCACTTTATCTATGAGAAAATTTTTAAAATGTGGAGATGCCATTTCACTTCTTGTTATTGTCAACTCTGAACGGATGCTTGAATTAATTTCATTAATAAAGGCAAAAAAGACCAGGCAAGCTCAGAAAGGAGAAAAGAAGCCTCGGCATCCGCTGCTATTAATGCATCAGCTACCATTGAATTTGCTGTTGTCTCTGACAGAAAAGATGTGATCGACTGCATTAACACTTATTGAATTGGTCTTCTATAAGTGCAATAACTTCGAAGTAGTTCAAATAGAAGTAATAAATTGAAAAAACCTATCCGAGGCAACTCTGCCCTTTCTTTTCAACTAGTGAAAATAGGCCCTGCCCTGATCAACAGTGCGCAAGGAAGGAATGATAGATCAAGGTGTGTTCCTCTCGACATAACTGATCTTCTCTCTTACCTGTCCTATCTATAATAAAATAAAAAATAGTCGACTTCTATTTCCATCGATCTTGCTTTGGGCGTCTTACTTTGTCTTGATTACAGAATCGACATCCCAAGAAATCCATCCCCCTACTCTTTCTAAAGATAACTGCCATTGAGCATTGAAACTAAAGAGGGAAAAGAAGATACGAATGACTAAACTAAGCCAGAGATAAGATGAAAAAAGAATGAAGGTCCAAATAAAGCCTAACCTCTCGATGGGAGAATGAAAACATTAGTGGAAAGATTTGTTGTTCAATCTGAGAAGGATGGACCTCCACCAGGACTACTGACTCATTCAATACCCCAACCTCTGATTCTTGGAATGAGAGTGAGCTTGCTTCTTCAATGCCGTAGTCTTAGTCTAGGAATGCGCTAGTAGACTGTAGCTAAATCACTGGAAATGAGAGAGATGTGAGTGTCGATCATTCTAGAAAGCACTATCATTGAAAGCTTATTATTCTACATGAAAAGTCTTTTTTTACTAGGTCTGACCTTCCGGAGTAAGAGAAAGCTAAATTAAGGCCTTTATCTATTCACAGTGAAAGACTCGAATTCTCATTGCGGTACAAGTAGTGGGCTTTTGGTACACTTTCTTAATTGCCTCGATCCTCGTCTTCTATAGCTTCAAAGCCAACATCAACATCTGAATTTGACCATGAGCGTCTTTCCTTTTTTTTTCATAATGGATCATCCTTAGCACTTTAAACGGTTGGTGAAACTACCTACCACTGACTTGCGTTGACACCTAGATTCCCTTATGTATATAATATAGGTTTATAGGTTCAAACCATTCTTGTCTTCACTTGAATGACTGACCTAGATGTCCTTTCCCTTACGTACTCGTTAGGGGTAGGTTTCACACTTTCGGAATCTTTATCTTTCAATTTCGATCTCCTGTTCACCTGTGGTGGATTAATAGCTAGGTCTTACTCAAAACAAAAGGGTATCGCTGACTTTATTTATTCGTAGGTAGCTTACGGAGATCTAACCTATACATTTGAGATTTTTCAATCGGAAAGGTTCCACGCATAAAACTAAAATGAGATCTACTATAAGTTTGGGTCTGATCCTGTGGGCAAGCAGCCATGACATGTCAAGTTTAGAAATGGAATGGAGCTTATATCAAGGTTGGGGGTATGAGTTTGTAAAACCCAGTCCTTTCATAAAAGAAAAGGATGCCCTGAAGGTTTTTGGCTAGGTGCTGGAAGCGATAGAGCATGTAAAGCTGCAATTGGATACGCTAAACCACACCCCTTCAGACGTAGCTAAAGTGAAAGGCAAGGGACGACATCCAAGATAGATATAAATATAGATAATAAGATATGGACCAGAGTCGTACTCTTCGGATAATTGGCGTTGACCCATTCTTTTAGGATCATTCTAGTTTGTCGGAGAAGTGGGCACGATCTCTTTTTCAAGATTTTCGCATCTGATCGATACGGATATAGTAATGATCATAGCGATCTCCTCTGGTACCTACAGGTATGTCAGGATCCAATTAGTCATGAACATCGTAAGGTGTTGCTCTTCGCAAATCCCAGCATACCCCTGGTTAGGATAGGTAGGCCCACCACTTCACTTTCACTTAGGCCCGAGCCAAGTCAGTGGGGGACCCTGTCGGGCTCTTTGCTAACTTCAATAAAAAGGTTTTATCCCAAGATTATACTTGCTGCTCATTGGAAGGCACCAATTCCCACAGGATGTAAGAGAGGGTCCAATCGCTGGAATGTAACTTGATCTAAGGGCATTAGCACTAGATAACTAAACCCCTGGTAAAGGGCACAGAGACTAAAAGGGCACGGTTGGATATATCCTATGATAAAAACACTTTCTTGAACTGTCTTCTCTAAGATCCCTGCGCTTTCTGTTTATTGCTTGTTCATTGGCTCCTTAAGAATAAATAAAATGGGAAGGAATGCCTTAGGAATGAAAGGAGAAGACATAAGGACATGGATGAAATTACCTTTAGACACTCGACAAGGGCTTCTATTGCTTATCTATAGTCAACTTTCTTGGGCTACATATTAAGCTAAGACTACTACAAAGGCTAGTAGAACCATTGGCAGGAAGACAAATCCAAATACAGACGATACTAGTTCGATAGATCCAAGGACTGAAAATGAGAAGTCAGTTTCCTCAAACTCAGGGTTTAGGTTCAGATAGCAGGAAATCTCAAATCCCGTCATGCATAACCACAGATACCTTATGATTGATAAACTATATCTAAAGCCAAAGGTAGAGCGAACTACCCCATAAATAACCCTACTTTTATTAACTCTTTTGACTTGATAAGAGACTGGAAGTTATAGAAAGATCAAATGGTTGTGTCGTGGTTAAATACCACATTTTTCGAAGAGATTCTTGCCAACACCATCTCCCTTCAGCGTATGCCATATAAACATATCTGAGGAATGACTTTCTTCTGATTTTATCCTTAGGCCAACTCACGAGCTGGACTCGAACCAGTACTTCCGGATTAATGAAATCCAGCTTTATACCAATGATCCTGATTTTTGGTTACCTGGTTTATCCTACGCAATTACATCCGGGGTCAGTCCCTTTACCTGAGAAATGGAAAACTTAAGGTTTGTTTGATCTGAAATCTGAAATCAAAGTTTTTGGGTACGTTGTCCTTCTCTGAAATAGAAGAATCAACTTGCTGGTGGATTTCATGCTTTCTTTTTTTGAGCATTTTGAAAAGTTAACCTGAAGGAAGCCTTGCGTTTTATTATTCTCCTTCTTAAATTTCTGAATTAGATCCTTGATTAGACAGTCATAAGAGTAATAACCAGCTCTTCCTTTATAAATTTGGTTATAAGCCTTTGTTAAAGCTAAAGTATGTCTTTCATATATCTTAAACAAAAAGATGGATTCTGTTAGTGTTCATTCAGAAAACCTGCCTAAAGTGAGCTTACCTATAAGAAGTTTTATTCTCAGTTTCTCCTTCATCTAAGAGAAATTCTAAACCTATGATAAGAGCGCGATCCAAAGCCATTGGTCCCTCAAAACTAAAAAATTATGTAAATAATATTTGTCTCTAACACGCCCCTTTTTAGTGTGATTACTCATTTCAAGTGATCAAATGATTCACTTACAGCCTTGCCTTCTTATTGAAATCCTTAAGTGGGCCTACGAGAAGAGACTTCTTCCTTTCCTTTGGCTGAGCTGCCTGAACCTGTATGTTGCCGTCTGCCCTTTCTTATTATTTTATCATTTCTTATTTGATAGATAATGCTCCCCGCTTTTTCCTGTGGTTACTATTAAAACACAAGCCGAGGAACTCAAAACCGTAACACAATCACCCCTTACTAGTTTTTTTGGGGTTTTTGCCCTTTCCCTTAAAAAGAAAGGTAAATAATATGAAAAGTTCCCCATAGAAGGCGAGCATTGAGGCTTTCTTCAAAAGAAAAAGAAAGGTCCAGCTGGTGTTGTTTTGTGTGTTAACCAAGTGAAAGGCTTGCTTAACTATAAATAGATTAGTAATAAGTTATTAAGGAACTACTAAAACTGTTATTCCTATTTTTGGGCTATAAGACTCTTAACTTCCAGCGAGCTACGTGCATAAGCTTTTTTTTATTTACAAAAAAAGAATAAGAAGTATCTTCTCAATTCCTCTCCCAAAAAAAGTGGTCCGTCAACAGAACTTACCTTATTGTAATAGGGGTACCCAAGGTTGAGGGTATTCTATACCGGATTCTTAGTCTGCTTGAAAGGCAGTTACTTTCTCTGGATCTTCTAGAATGAGAGCTGCTAATAGGCCTCTTTGAAGCCTTGCTTACTTTACCAAGGGCAGCTCAGTCGAACTGATAAGCCAAGTGATTGGTACAGTCCTAACCACTTTATTTGGAATCTCAGGCCAAGTAAGAAGTGAGGAAACTTCTTGAATCACTTGTTTTAGGCTCGGGAAATGAAAATCATTGGTCTGGTAAAGTCAAGTGAAGGAGAAGGGTCCCGATCAAGAGATAGAGTAGGGAAACCTCCTCTATTCACAGCAAGCATAGGCTAGATCACTAAATCTATTCCTAGAAAAGCTTTCAGAGGTTCTTGTTGGGCTCGTTGTATCAGTAAACACAAAATAAGAAGCATCGTTAGCAGCAATTGGTGCAGGTCAAGTCTTTTAACCACTTTCTGCCCCAGGCAAATCTTTTACATCCAGTTTCGGTCCATCTATAGAAGATGCATTTGCTAGGCTATTTCTCACATTCCTTGTATGAAGATTGATCTATCGAGTAGCTGCCTAAAGTGCCTATGTTTGAGAAAATCCAAACCAAATGAACTGATGGGCAACCTAAAGCTCTTGGCTCGGATCTTGTTGTTTAGGCTTCAATCTCTCTATTTGTTAGACGATCGGAGTGCTAAAACAAAATACCTAAGAGGGGGTAGATTCGCTCATAGGCTAATGTCTGCCTATATAAACTCATTTTCATACTTTTAGGTATCATAGACCTTGGGCCCCTCAAACTCTTATTTTCTAAGGCAGGATTTTAGGCACCCCTCAGGTCCTCTACATCAGCTTCTATCTTTTCACAGTCGAACCAATAAACTTCCTCAGATTGGTGTGACAGTTTTTCTTTCATTCAACTCGTCTAAGCTTCGATGAACACCAACTTATAATTAGTAGGAATCTTCTGCGGATAGTCCAAATTGGTAGGTTATTGAATCACTGTCAGCTTCTAGGTTGAGTTGTTTCTTCTATTTTACCCTTGCCTGCCTCTAGAGATTTGGAAGAAGAAAGCCAAAAGAACATCTATTCCAAAAGAAATTTAAAAAGGAGGGGAATAATCCGACGGAGAAAGAAGAAGCATGGCATGAGATAGGCAACGGAAAAATTTTCGGTAGCGAATTACTTGACTCAATGGATGGAGGGAGGGCCCTCCAACTCAAGCACGAAATCAATACTGAGTCAACAATCATCGAGAGGGGCACCACTAAGCGAGATTGAGACTAGCACCTTGTATAGGGTTCCAAACCTTCAAATATCCCATAAGTCAAGGTAGGGGCTTCAGAGCTTGACTAACAGGCGAGAAACTTGACTTTAAGAAAGAATGGGGGCGCGTTAGCTGTAATTTTTCTAAAGTGCTAACGCCTATAGTAAGGGAATATATGGCTATCCCATCAAGATCCAGGCCTTTTTTTTTTTTTTTTTTTGCCCTGAGGTATGTAAAGCAGATGCTTAAACCAGAGCGTGGTGGCAAGGAATTGATAAAGCGGATTGACAAGCGCATCACTGCTCTAAGTTTTCACATCAAAACTTCTTACTGGCTTTACTTCACCCAGCTGAATAACATTTACTGTTACAAGACTGAAGAGTACTCTCACACTGCTGTCAGAAAGTTGAATGTGAAATCTATACCAGATCCAGATTGGGTGTTTGAATTCATGCCACTGCGATGAGGGTATTTGATTGGCAATGTCAGCCCAGCTCGCATAGACTTCAGGTCGTTCCTAGTGGGAAACTGCATTGCCATTTTGAGCTGTCTAGCTACACCTGCATAAGCAACGACAATTATGACTCTCTACTAATAGTAAAAAGAGCGATTGAGAATCTCGATAACCTAAACAAAAATGCAGAAGTGAGAGTATCCCAAAGCTCTTATTTCTCCATATTTTTTAGCCAACCTCATTTTTCACCTTGAATTGGTCAAAGCCAAAAGTCTGATGAATAGAAGAAAAGGAGATCTGAAAGATACACGGACGACTTGACTATAGTATAGGTTAGATGTTTCCGTGAGCAGTAAGTAGCAGATCTCCTCTTATTTTGAGAAAGTTTGTGGCCGCGTGTGAATTCTTTCAAGGCAAAGGGTGGCCTGATTCGACATTGTTGTTTACTCTGATCTGGTCGAGGTGGTTTTCATTTACCAGCGGGTAAGTGGTATAAGTTCCTATGACCGAGTCTTTCTGGCCCCTGTGAACATATTTTCTTAATGTATTAAAGAGGGCCTCTCTAACCGGTGAAAAGTGGTGGGTGTCCACTAACGGCCATTCCTGGCTCGGCTCCGATAATGCAATTCCGAGAGGAGTCAGTAGTTGGGCACTGGATCCTTTCGGACCTAGAGAACGTGTGATACTGGGTCGGGGTTTGGTGAACCAACTGGTCGTTCCTCTAGTTGAAGTATTGGGCCCCTTTTTCGTTGCCTAGGTTACACCTTCGGAATACCCCAGAAGAGAATTTTTCTCTACTTCCCTCAATCTTCACTTCACGCCACGCTGACTCCCCTTTTGTCATAAGGCATGGAATTAGACCAACGGGAATCCCCATAGGAACTAGTCCATCAGATTTCATCGTAGAAGATCAAGACAGAGCCCCATGGCTATAAAGAAAGATTTAGATCGATCGCCCTAGATAGACAACTACATAGAAGGTCTCTACAAGTCTATATCTATATATTCATTGATTTCGTTCTCTCCGTAAGATCAATATCACAACTAATAAGGTCTGCAAGTTTCACAACTAAGTATAAGTAAAAGTAATACCCGATCCAATAGTTTACGATATAGATAGATATTTAACAACAATATTCTAAAAATAGATAAGATATTAATAGATATCGGTAGTTATCCGGTTGTACCAAACAATAATAATTGTTTCTATCCCCTCTCTCGCTCCATGATGTCTATTTTAATGACCTAGCGCAAGTGCATGCTTTTTGTATCAAGTAATATAGGACTAAATCTAAATTATTGATCCCACAAAGACTATTGTTTCTATTTTCTTCAATCGAATACTAAAATTACTTTACTTTACCTTTATCCAAACTAGCTTCAAGGATAGAGTTTAACTAACTAAATTATTGCTATTGAACTGAACCTAATTAAAATATTGCAAATACTTAGAGATAGAATTCACTCAATTGATAAGTAATCTAGGGTATCGACGCATCCTCTAGTAGTTCACTGAACCCTTTAACCCTTAGTTATTTTTTTTTTACCAATTAATTGGCTAGACACTAATTTCATCATAAGCTTCTGTCGACAGTCGAATGATAATATCACACCTTAACAATTACCTATATGTCTATGGTAATCTGAATAAGATGCAACTCATTAAGATTAAGTCTAATCCAACCATACATACCACCTAGGTACATGTCTATCCTAGATGGAACTCATAGATATTACCCTATGATCATGTATCAATCTACCATAGGCTAAACACATGATTCCTTTTGTCAAAGTTATCATGGTTCCTAAACAATCAAAATAATGATCAAGTATAATGAAAGTATTAAACATAGATAGATTGAATCAATTAAGGGATAAAAGTTCATAACTAAGAGATTAAAAGAATCAATTACATACTAAGTTCAATAACGTCTATCCCTAGATCAAAAGAAATTAGCTTATGTTCAAAACAAGAATATCAAAGCAAAAGTATGAAAATATAATGAATGAAATCATCTCTTAAAAGTAAGGAATAAAACAAAATAAGTGATCCTTGAGTTCTTCTTCTTCCTCTTGTCTTGAGTGTTCAAGAGTTGATTCCCCAATCTTCAATCTTCAATAACTTCACCTTGATCTCTTGGCTTGAATGTGTATTTGTTGTTTGTGTTATGCTCCTTACTAGGTCTCTCTATTTTTACCTCAAAAGAGTGTTTTTATTGCTATGAGAAATCCTAGGCACCAAGCCTCAAATCCCCCCTCAATAGGCGGGTTTAAAAGGGTATTTAAACATCCGCATAGGCGCTGTCGCGCTGGGTACTGAGCACCGCAGCGCTCACACGCTGTTCTGGGCGCTGCGGCGCCCAACCACCACCTACTGCTGCACTACTTTCATATGTTGAGCGTAACTTCTTCGTTTGACGTCTAATTTGCCTCCCGTTTATTCCTATGCATCACATTTTCCGTCGTGCATTTGTTTATGATTAGAAAACATAATTAAATAGTCAACTACTTATGATTTGGAGCAAAATACAAAAGTTAAGTACAAATCCTACTAGTGCTTTTATGCCCCTATCACTCCACTTCTGGACTTCGCCTAAACCAAACAAAGTATACTCTTGAATTTTTATCTCGTATATTTTGCCTTGCGCTACGCCTATATCTCCTGATGCCAAGCTATCTGCCTCTACTCCTATAAAATAAAAGTAGGCTGCCCTGACGACCGACACTCTACCTTAGACTTTTGTTCTTGGTCGGAATCTCATTTCCTGGAGGGCTAAAAAGTAGCCCCTTACTCACCTCTTAATCTATAAAAAAGGCCCTATTAGTAAAGTTTTGAAGCAAGCAGCTTGAAGTAGCATGCTAGCGCTTTATTAATATAATAAAAAGTCAAGGCTTTTCTCATCAAGAGTAGGTTTTTTTCAGGTATAAAAAGAAAATCAACATTTGCTTCTGACTTTCCATTTTTCAACAGCAATTACACATTCCCTCACCTCTGATTACAGTCAAATTGCCATTGCCCATATATGAAGAACCTAGTTCTTCAATCATATTTGCACAAAATTCTTCCTTTTGGAAGAAAATATGATGCGAGTACCCAATCCACCAACTATCTGAAATGTTGGCAAACAGGGCCATAGTAGTGACCAACACCACATTTTCCTGATCATTATTTTTCCCTTTGCCCTTCTTTTATGGGCACTCAAAACTCAAGTGACCTTTCTTCTTGCACGACCAACACTCCATATTTTTCAGGTCCTTCTGCATTTGTGTTTATTCTTCTTTTGAAACATATTCTTTTCTTTTGCGCAACATTAGTCTTTTCAGACTGCGCATCCGAACCCGTTAGATCGATATCCAGTTCCACAATTGGCAAGTCTGGATTCCTCTTACAATCTTTGCTTATCAATTAACTCTGTCTGTAAGTTCTATAAGGAAAGAAAGCTAGCTAACAAAAAGATATGCTTGATGGATGCTTAACACTCCCAAGTTTCATGTTGATTGAAGAGTTTAACTTATCGACCTAAAAGGAGAATAACTGTCTTTGCTTACTTAGAAGTTGCTATTTTGTGATAAGGTTACACAGAGCCATCAGCTCGACTAAGAGTTACGAATCAAAAAAGTAAACTGCACTTGACTTAAGACGAAGGAATTGAGTGCCAAAAAAAAAAATCAGTTTCTTAAGGCTTTAAACTACTAGTTATTAAGATTACTAGAAAAGAAAAGTAAGAAGTTCTTTTCTTGACTTGGCCTGCTTGCATTATACCTACCCCCGTTTAAATAACTTGATTTCAATCTCAACAAAGAAATGAAAGCATAACTCTTTGCTTTGCTTGTTGTTCTCTTACTCTTTTAGCCTGCCTTGTGGAGGTCTCTCGGGTGTCCACGGTAAATCCGATCAGTCTCGTGATGAAGAGAAGTCTTTTTCGATCTTCCACTAAGAAAGGTATCGTCATGACAACTAAATTAGCCTGTTTAAGAGGTTAGTCAAAATAGAGAACCTAGAACACCTTAATGAATCAGACCCAGAGATCATGGCCAACAACACCAATCACCAAGGCATCAGGAACCCTCTCTATGATAGGGACAATGAAGAGTCAACTGGCTCTAACCACCAGTTGAACCTTACAGCCCCAGCAAATCAGCAACTTTATAACGAGGCAGTTAGCTGTCAACTAGCTGAGATTGCCCGGATGCCAGTACAATTGACCTCGCGGGTAGCCATCGAAAATACCCTGGCTGCACCTGCTGCTGAAGGAACAAACCCTCCATAGACAACCCGTTGATTGATTGCTAATAGGAATGATGATTCGGGGGAAGACAACGCTATTAAGAGGGATAACTAGTGGAGTTATCACCTTCAAGGTTCTTCCGCACTGGAACAAATGAATTAAATCACGGGGCGTTAGCTAAAGATGGAGAGTTTGGGTCCACTTTCCCTTCTGATGGCAATGGTGGACGGAGCAGTTCCATATGTACCATACCTTTCCGTTCAAGACCCTGCCTATCACATAAAGCAGAATGAAACTTATAAGAAGCAAACTATAGATGCTGATTACACATGAACATTGCAGGTGATACAATTTTTCGTAATCCTAATAGAATTGCATTTTCAATACCTTGAACACTGTTAGAGAATAGACCCATAACTATTACTGAGATATGAGCAATAGATGAGTAAGCTACTAATACTTTGAAAAACGTTTGTCGTTGTTGTTAGTGAACTGTATACAAGTGTAACAATAGCATTTGTACAAATGGTGAGAAGTCAGATCTTGCTTCTGGTAAGAATGGAATTAGTATACGTAAGAATTCGTAAATAGCTAATTTCAAAATGAAACCAGCTAGGCACTTCTTACCCGACTAGGGCCTCAACCAACGTGTGCTCGACTCAGCCAAATCGAAACTAGTAGTAATGGTTTTTTAATGAATAGAAAGACTCATAACCATCACTGGCTTTCGAAGCTAATATCCGCTAGTGACTCAAAGTCAGTACTTCCAACGTAGTAGAAGATTACCTACCAATAAGGTGAATAACATGAATAAAGAACCCAGTGTATAAGAACAAATAGTAGGAATGAAGCATGTACACGATACTAGCTCTCTATACTCCAACAATTAAGAATAATGGAATGAAGACTGACTCGAAGAATACTTACCTAGAATAGAAGTAGATCTAGAACTACAAATACTGTAACTAGTAGACTTTCCAGTACTAGGAAAGCAATCATGAATGATTTTTTATTGTGTTGCACATTATCCCAACTAGCTAATATACATATAGATCATTTAAATTTGGTATTTAATAAATGATGTCAACTCTTATGTACAGATAGCTAAGTAGGTTGTATTAAGCAGTCAGTCTTGTGATGAGCTACTATCTCACCCATATGATCGTTGAGATAATAAAAGTAACCACAGTAGTTAGAAGCGCAACTTGCTTCACATGTGAGATTTGTGCAGGTGTATACTCACTCATACTAGGATGAAAGCTCCAGATAAGTTGGTTGCATGATAGTTTGAATAACTTATTAATTCATTATGACTTCTAAGAACAATGCTACTAACTCTCAGTTTGATCCTACTTCTTATTCATTTTGTTACTAAAAATGGAGGAGGAAATTTAATACCAAATGCTTGGCAATCCTTAGTAGAGCTTATTTATGATTTTGTGTTGAACCTGGTAATCAAACAAATAGGTGGTCTTTCTGGAAATGTTAAACAAAAGTTTTTCCCTTCCATCTTGATCACTTTTACTTTTTTATTATTTTGTAATCTCCAGGGTATGATACCTTATAGCTTCACAGTTACAAGTCATTTTCTCATTACTTTGAGTCTCTCATTTTCTATTTTTATTGGCATTACTATAGTGGGATTTCAAAGAAATGGGCTTCATTTTTAAGCTTCTTATTACCTGCAGGAGTCTCACTACCGTTAGTGCATTTTTTAGTACTCCTTGAGCTAATCTCTTATTGTTTTCGCGCATTAAGCTTAGAAATACGTTTATTTACTAATATGATGGCCAGTCATAGTTTAGTAAAGATTTTAAGTGGGTTCGCTTGGACTATGCTATGTATGAATAATATTTTCTATTTCATATGGGATATTGGTCCTTTATTTATAGTTCTTGCATTAACCGGCCTGGAATTAGGTGTAGCTATATTACAAGCTTATGTTTTTACAATCTTAATCTGTGTTTACTTGAATGATGCTATAAATCTCCATTAAAGTAGTTATTTATTTCTATTTATAATTGAACAAAAGCGAGGAGCTTATGGATAAACCTAGGAAGACAAGTAATAGGAAAGAAATCCCAATAAGGAAAGATGGTTAAGCAATTATTTCAACATCAATAGGGTTTGGCATATATAATTTAGAGTAAGAAGCAGTTACAAAACCAAAAACAACAGAAAAATGGAAAGGAAATGGAAATTCTTTGGTTATGGTAGCACATGTGTTGAGCATGAAAAAGGTACAGTTACATAGAGAAAGGAACCTGTTGCCAGTGATTGCTTTGGCAAGCTAAAAACAAAGATGAATGAATTTCCCTCATTATGGCCTATATGCTTATTCCTGCATGTGTTTAAGTTCTATTAAGGAATCTGGGGTGTGTAGGATCACTCTTCACTAATCTGAGTGTGGTATTTCCATTCCTATAGGATTTGGGCTTAATCCTTAGATCACTCAGAATATTGGGATATAGGCACATGACCGATAGTTTATTTGAAAGAAGTGTGTGTGGCATTTTCGTTCAAGACTTCTTTCATGAAGTTCTTAAATCAACTTTGAAATGCTTACCTTATTATTCTATAGGTCATCCTCTCCCCCATCATAAGTGGGACCTTTCCTTTCAGGCAATTCCACAAGTTCCCAGGTACCATTCTTTTCAAGAGCTTAAATCTCTTTCTGCATAGCATCTTGCCAAGATTTTACCCTGGTAGTATAACCCTATCTTTGTTGAATAGAGGAAAATCGGGCTACTGGACATAGATGGAAATGATTGGATCGACCACTCTGGACTCCTATCTTAGCGCGCTGCTCTGCTGTTGCTGCTTTGTTTACAGTATTTCGCTCATAGTTGAGAAGATTGAATCTGGGTGCAGCTTGATTCATTGGAACCAGTGTGTTCATATTCTGAGTAGGATTCAAAAGGACATATCTCATGGAATAGAATCCGATTCTAGAGGGTAGCGTGTGCCCGATAAAAAAGGGTCTTACCAGAAAGACTATGGGTAGGTTTTATCCTAAAGTTTTAGCATGTTAGATCGTAGAATTTCGCAAAACGACCTCGCGTAGCCAGTTCAGTAACCGGTATCAATTTGAATAAATTTACCAAAACAAAAGTTTTCCCTATTTTGAGAAGAACTTCACTGTCGAAGTACTCAATAAGGAGCTCAAGTAAAGGGATCCAAAGCGCAGTTTGAGTGACCGTTGCCAAGGAAGGCCTAAAATCAGGGTGCTTCGAAGAGTGAGATAATGGTTTGCTATCATCCAAGGTCCCCCAGTAAGAGCACTTTTGTAATCCTCCCTATCAGTTAATGATGGCTGTGGCCTAAGGCAATAAAGTTAACTCCCCATTTTGTCTCCACATTTTAAAAATATTCTCATGGATAAATTTGTACTCAACTTTCTTACTCAGAACCTTAACTATAAGAAAGAGACTTCCTCCATGGTTGAAAAATTATCCTTTTCTTTTAGTTTCCCCATTAATGTTGATCACAAAGGGACAATTCGAAGGGCCCTGGTTATGGATTTGCTGCTCATCTTCTTCCTACTCGTCTAATTTAAAGTCTTCAGACTCCGGTTCTGACTTGGAAGAGCAAGAAAGGACAGTAGTTGATTACTGTCTTCCTTTGATCACTTTCATGGTCCGGGACTCTTCCTAGGGTCCGGAGGTAGCTCACAAAGGTCGCCATTAACAGTTTTAGTAGTCACAGAGATTCCTTAACCCCTCATTGGTTGTTAGGCATTTGTCACTTCTTCTATTTCATTTCCATAGCGATTCACTTAACATAGAAAAGCAACACAACTAGAGCAGAGCTAGTATCTGGCCTAAAGCTCTTGAACTATAAGAGGGGTCTAGCATACTGAAACATAAATGTGGCTATAGCCTTTTTTAGCATCTTTCTTGCGATCTCCTTATCATATATTAAAACTTTTTCATTTTTTATTTGCTATTACGATAAATTGCTATAGATCGTAAGTGAGTCCAGGCCAAGATTTATCCATATAAATTAAAGGACTACTTGAGGTTACATCGAATCTCAGTACTTTGCGTGTAAGGGATGGATGCTGAACTCATTGGCTTAGAGAGTACCCTGGCAGTTATGCTTAAGTTGAGTAGTTAGTAAGGAAGGCTGATGAACTAAAGAGCTTAGAGGATTCCTTAAGTTCATGTTTAAGATCAGTATAAGTGGTCTAGTTTTGTTCTTATGTTTTGGCTGATGAAGTAGGATAATTATTACTTGTCCTTGGCTTTCTTCTAAGATCTTTAGTTTATAAGAAAAGATGATGAATGCATTAGCTTAAAGCATTCCTTAAGTGTAAATTTAAATGCAATAGGGTGCCATAGTCCTCTAGCAATAGTTACTTCTTTTATACCGATGCATAGAAGCAAAGACAAGGCAAGTGAAGTGAAGATAGTCAACTTCGAGACCTTGTATTTACTTAATAATAAATAGAAGCTATCACCACCTAGAGCAGTAGTTCCTTCTGTCCACTACAAACATAATAGAATAAGGTGCACGTAGTAGAATCTGTGGGTTCAACTTGTGAATAACAATACAAGACCCCTCGCTGGCGAAAGAGCTGAACTGAATTCAAGGGTGTTAAATAAAAAAGAAGAATGGATACATTAACGGCAAGCAGAAAACCCAGGTAAACAGGGGCAAACCCCCCAAAGGGTCAGCCGCTAGCATGACCCACTGCCCAAAAACCTATCATCGCCTCAAACCAAGACACATCTACAATAAAGAAATATTTCAACGAAGTTCCCTTGCAGCAATTGGATAGCTGGGAAGACTTCATAGATAGGCTAGAAAAGAGGGCTAGCTTTCTTCGGTGATTATAGAATTATCATTTTCAAAAGTGCTTGCTTAATTAAAATATGGAAAACAAATAGAATGATCTCACTAGAACACTAGTTAACATTCGATCTCACTGGAACACTAAAAGAATTTAGCTTTCCTAAAAAAGTAAACTTACGGAAGCATCTATCTTTAGCACGCACTTCAATCCAAAGAAGCAAGACGAATCTCTTTTTCTTTCTATATGAAATTTTGGGGTCGGTAGTTAGCTGCGCAGCAACTAATACATATAACGGGAATTAATCAATCTCGGGTCTATGTGGCCTCGTGATTAAACAAAGAGATTACTTCATCATGCACAACAAACCCAAGGTTTAGGCTCCATCTTCTATATACGCAACCGCTGAGATAGAAGGAAGATTTATGTATTGCAGCTTAGTAATTCAAGTACACCCTGGAATACGGTCCTTTCTACTGCACTGATCGGAAGAGTGTCAAAGAGTTTTTGAGGACCTAAAGTGGGTAGTGATTGATGATCCCGTATTGCTGTTGCCAGATTACACTAAGCCATTTGAAGTACACACACCTTTTTCATGTTCTTTTCTATAGGTAGAACTACTGTGAGCGGTCTAAACTTCGACCCTTATTTCTTTCTTCATATTGTATTGGGGAGCAAAGCCCATTTTTTGCTCCCTTTATTGATAATCAAGGGCCCTCCAACTGTCGTTTTAGTGACTCATAGGGGGCTTCCATTCAATAATTCTTTTCATTACCTCTTATGAGAAAACGATCCCACAAACAAAGGAATTGTACAGTACAAAATAACATAAAAGATGACTCATTAAAAAAAAAAGGTATGACTTTCTACTTCAATTTTTTCTTTGATGAAAAGTTTTCTATTTTTCTAGTTAGAATAGATTCGAATGTCCATACCCATCTAAGAGTCTAATACGAACGACTCGCTATGCACTCGGGTTCTCGATCATAATTATTATGTAGGAGAGATGGTCGAGTGGTTCAAGGTGTGCATTGGAACTGCTATGTAGGCTTTTGTTTACCGAGGGTTCGAATCCCTCTCTTTCTGTACCTTCATCTAATTCACCAATGTTACCGACCGCAATGTATCAAATACTAATCGATACCATTATTCCAACAGTAAGACCTTTTTTTTAGATTATCTATTCCTAATTACTTTGGTACGGACGAAAAAGAACGGTGAGTTATCAATTTCAAATAAAAATATATATATCCAAGAAGCAGCCTTTCATTTTATTGAGGAGAGCCCCCATTTGAGCAAAGTCTCCGGCCTTCCCCATTATGATGTAGAGCATCTCTCCCGTCTTATCTTATAAGTGACTTACAAATGAATGGCCGGGAATCAGACACGTATAAATCCTTTCTTCATTTTTTATGTTACCTAAAACGAGCATAACCGCTTACCGAGAAATAGAAATGGAGGACAGGTCGATTCGAGGACCCGTTGGTTAAAAATAGAATAGAATATCCGAGACACGATAATACATGTACTTCATGAACAAGAAAAAAGAAAAAAGGGCTCGATCCTTGGTTTCCTGAATTATCGAGTGAATGGAACGAAAACATTGACTAAGTGGGGACAATCTTATCAAAAAAATGAATTGCACACTGGATTCTCGATGTATACGTCCCAGTCTAAGGAAGGGGAATATTAATAAAAGATCAAAGATCCGCTATTGTGATTCAAGATTGGAAAGGAATATAAAATGGAAAAAAAACAAGATGATTATGGAAGTACTGAGCATTTATTGCTACTACACTGTTTATTCTAGTTTCTACTTTTTATTAAAAATCTAAGCATATAAGTAATAAAGTAAGTAAAAATGATTCATTTGAATGAAAGTTGAGTTAATAGGTGGACTGGATTAAATTAGCGGTATATATACAATAAATAGTATGGTAGAAAGGTGCATCTAGTTCTTTCTACCACACTATCCACACTATTTATTTGAATAAAGTAAAAATGGGTGGACTGGATTGAATCAGTGGTATATAGATCCAATACAATAAATAGTATGGTTGAAAGGTGCATCTAGTTCTTTTTACCACACTATCCATTGTATGAAGATATGGGATTAATGTAGATCAATCTAAAATTTGTATATATATATATACATTTACATGTATATATATGTAGATGTACATGTAAATAGCATTCTGATTCTATTTCTTCGCTACACCCATTCATCTTTCTTTCGATCAATTCGAAATAATCCAACGTCAACTGCTTTACTCTAATTCATAGATTATTTCTCTTTCAACTTTCAGACTTATCAACTTGGAGTGAGAAGCCTTGACTTTAGCATATGTATGAAAGAAACGAGTGCATCTATCACCATTCTTCAACCATTTAACCCAAGCTTTATCACACCAAAAGAGATACTGATCATGAACAGCTTTTTAACCTCCAAGTTAGCATTGAGTTCTACTTGAATAGTCATGCCATTAACAGAAATATCTTCTTAAATCGCTGATAGCTTGCTACGAGCTGAAACAATAGCTTTCATGGATTTTACCAAATGTTTTGGAGTTCCACTCTTTAAAAATCTTATTCAAGTTTTTAAGCTTTTGAGTTAACACATACATAGGGAAACCATAGAAAGGTTGTGTATTCCAGGCATTGGAGACAAGAAATTTGAAATCAGCATTATTTGTCTACATGGAGAGGAAGTGGAAAGGTTTCGGACCTGTGTGCAAATTCCTAAGACAAGAAATTAACGCTAGACTGACAGACTAATCCAAAGGAACCAGATCTATTTATAAGAGGTAGTCAAAGAGGTTCTCTTACTTACCCAACGTGCTTCTGTTTCCTGTTCTTTCCAGCTCTAAAAGTAGGTTTTCTTTTTCTGCACCCCATTCCAAGAGGCTAGATCGTACTAATCTGACTAATCATACGATGCAGACGTTAACCCTGAGTCTGCTCGATCTTTCTCTACTTCAAGTTGAGATTTAGTGCCTCATAATAAGTCTAAGTAGGGGTTATCCCTGTGGTAGGGCTTGTAAAAGTGTCTGGGAAGGGAAAAGATTGAAGGAAGGATAGGGTCTCACACCGGTCTAATGTAAAATTCAGTTTCTTTATTGTTATTGAACAAGGAAATCTATATTTGCTATTAGCTATAGCCTTATCGCAAAAAGAGAAAGCCCTATCAAAAAGAAAATAATACATATGAAAAAGAGAAAGCCCTATCAGGAAAATAGAAGCAAGACTGAGCATTCCAGAGGGGATAGAAGACTACAAACACAAACCTAAAGTATGTTCCAAAGCGGGAGCTAAGTAGGTGGGGTAGAAAGATGTGCAAACTCTTCTTCAAGAAGTAGAAGCACAGGTTTTACTTTTGCACATAAACAAAGAAGCTCCTTAGGAGTAGGACTACCTTTCTCACATGCTTTCCTGGCGGAATGAATGGAGGAATACACAAGCTACTATGACTAGTAAGGCTACAAAGTTCTCTGCCCTACAATTTATACCATAAATAGATCGACAAGTGAGTCTTAAGTTAAGCATACCAACAACCACATAAAAGCAATCTTTTAAGTACAATCTTCTTCAAAGCAAAAAGAGAATGCCTAGAAAAGGGACGAAGCATGGCACGAGGCCCCTACTAATTAAAGCAAGACAAGACCTATTAGGAAAGTCATCTCGAATCAAAAGGTTTATTTTGCTTGTGTACGTATTTCGGCTGCTTTTGCGGAGGCAAGGGAAGGTAGATTCATCAGGGCAGTCTCGTCTATACAGTTCTGCCAGGTGGACTTAAGGAGGGGTGCCATCTATATAATAAGAAGTATCATCTACATGAGAAGAAGAGGAAGCGAAGCTCGGCTCGTTATTAAGGAAGCGGCTGCATCTTAAGTAGGTAGAAGTTAAAGCACGATCCAAGCCCGTAAGGTGAGGTCGCATGTCAAAGCAGCACAAATAAGAATTACATCCAGTACCTGGGGCCACCCCCCGACTTACGGCCTTTACGCTACTACTATTATGATGTGAGCGGTTCAAATTGGTTTGATCTTTCACAATTATCCTGACCGGAACTTGTACACAACACTTATACGAAGGTGCATGCATAAAGGTTTTGAACTCTTTTCTTATCTGAAACAGAACCCTACCTTATTCTCGAACTCTCTGCCGAGCCTTGCCCGCATTTTCGAAGGCCAAAGAAATGTCTCCACTTGCTGCCAACAGTCTTTCTTTGGAATTATATTGAACAGGTCGGTCCCCCCCTTATTTAAGAACAGAATTTGGCAATATCCAAAAGATCAAACCAATTTATTGATTGGCCGCAATCAAATGTCTCAAATATTCTTCTAAGAAACCATTTATACGTTATGTCTACCCATTAGTTTGAGGATGGTTAGTCGTAAAAAAGTTGAGTTTAGTTCCCATTAACTCAAACAAAGACGTCTAAAAATGTCCTGTGAACCGAGCATCCCGATCACTCACAACATCAGCCGGTATTCTTAAGTACTTTACAATATTCTTGAAGAATAGATCTGCGGCCCACCCTTTCTTTGAACCTTGTCAATGATCGAACTTAAAGATATGAACTGAGTTCCATTTGATAAGTAACTGAGAACAAGGGAGAGGGATATAGAAAGAATGAAGTAATGAAAGAGGAAGTCATTGCTAGTAGTAACGACTTGTTATGATCCATTGGTTCATATAGAATCTATATCCTAGGTGTATCAAAAAACATTCTTTTTGCTAAGCGTATATAATAAAATAAAGTGATTAAACTCCTTCCTAAAATGCGAACATATGTAGCTTTATATTGTTGTTGCCAAAATAAAAAAAAAATGTTATCACTTATTTGAATTTGAAGAATCTCATGCATACTTTATTTAGAGCGTTCCAAAATCTAAAAGAAAAACAAAGCAAGTAGATACCTTAGAGCAAAACAACCTTCCAATTGAACAACACACATAAATAAAAGATTGATTTACACTAGTGTATGGTAGGCTGAAGGTACGCTTGTTTATAAAAAGTTTGAATTGTATGATAGCTTAGCTTAGCTATCTCTACTCCTTGCTTAAGCTTTCGTGTTGTGTGGATGGATGAGATGCGGCTGAGCCTATCTCTTCTCTTCTCTATCTTTCTTTGAATTGGCAAATCCTTTCTTTCTCTTTCTATTATTTTATCATTTCTTATTTGATAGAGAGTTTAGCTATTCCACTCTCCCAAGCCACCTTATTGGCATTTCCATATTGGATCGCTTGACCATGTACATTCCCTGGAGATCGTGCGTTAGACTCACTATGTACAAATGAAACTATCCTTCCCACCCCGGCCTAACTCAGATATTGATTGGTTGCAGAGAGTTCGTGTGTGTCGCAGTAAATAGTGGAACGTGTGGAATCGCTCCCCTTCTAGCGTTCTGTCCTCGACCTTGAAAGCAACATCTTCAGTGAATGTTCTGACTATGTATATAAGATAAGAGAGAACCTGACCTCCTCTTCGGTTCAAAAATGGGTTTTTCTTGCTCAGGTACCCCCTTCAAAATTCTAGATAATTTAAAGCGGGCTTTAGTTTGAAGGAAGACAAGGAACCTTACTAAGTTTAGTCCGAGAATGAATGAAAAAGATTGGCTCTCGATATGGCTAGAATCTTCTTTTGCAACCGCTCTCAAAGATTGAAATAGTTTATCCTTCGGTTATAGTCTTACTTCAAAGATTTGAATATAAAAGTTGCATGCGAGGATCGAAGTTATATTGATGTGTTCAATTTCTTCTCCAAGAGAGCCAAGCCATTTAGTTTTAGTCCTTAGGAAAGCAAGTTCTCAAACAGTTTAAGCAAAGGCTTGATAGAGCAGTTAGAGATAGATGCTTTGGATAGAGCAAACGAGAGAGCTTAGGCAAGTAGTCATTCTCCTAGCGTTTTTGCTTACCTAGGGTTCCTTGCCATTGATTTAGTTCTTAGGATGAGATTTTTCTTTTTCAATAGCTGTTTTGTCTTCTGCCATCTGCAGCAAGACCTCGGGAAAGATAAGGCAATTTTGTTCTCATCCGCCCTTGCCTGCGAGCCTAGGAGTAGCTTCACCCTGCGTCTGCTAACGCTGTTAAAAAGAAGGAACTAGGGAAGAAAGATAGCCCGAACCCCCCATGAAAAGAACCACTGCAGCTCCTCTTAACCGCTTATCTTCCTCACCTCGGCATTTTCTAAAGCAACTTTCTTCTCTGTTTTGCTTAGCTTTCGGCTTTCGAATGCTATCGGATGCCCTCTTTGAACAAGTATCTGGCTCAATAAAAAAAGTGGATCCCCACCTTGAGTGAAGGATGACTCCTTCACTTGTGTAGTTAATCACTTTAAGTTAAGACAACGACACTAGCCTTTCTTCAGAGAACCTGGAATTGCTTTTTGCTTTTTCAGGTGTGGAAATCTTTCAGTGGTAAGAGTTTAGATGAGTCAATCTTTTTCTCTGCCTTCCGTATGATCAATTTATGAGTTTTAGGGATTAACTAAGTAAGGTTGCATTTGCATTTTCCCTTGAAAGATAGGGTCAGACAGTCGGGCATCAAGCCCATAAAACTGCCCAAGCTCGGATGGGGGTAGATCCATAAAAAAAAGCAACTCAGGTCTTCTTAAATATCGAAGAGTTAGTGAAAAAGGCTTGATGAATGATCGTTCTTTTATTATTCGTGCTTATTCTTGTAGCAACTAGTACTAAATGTCTTATTAGCTGTACACCGACCGGATATGGATAGATAAAGTCATTCTCTTTTCTTAACATTCTACTCTAACTCTTTTTTGTAGATTCTTAGGATCGAATTCTACTATATACTACATAGAAATTCTTTGGATAAATACATAGTCAGGGATAGGGCAGAATCGACATATGCCTCAGAGGCTACATGTGAGTCACTATTAAGTTAAGTTAAGTGATGACAAGGAACAGAATTCTATTTCTAAGAAGAGCCAAGGCTAAGGCCCTAACATCGAGTTGAGTAGCTTGTCCGTAGGATAGTTTGTTTCTATTATGACCGCATTGTTCTTGGAAGTCATACTGAATTAATAAGTTATTCAAACTATCATGCAACCAGCTTATTCGAAGCTTTCATCATAGTATGAGTGAGTATACAGGATCCGACCCGAGACCCTCTACTATAGATCCCAGCGACCCTGCCGGGCACTCCGACGAAAGTTCCTCCGAACCTAACTGGGTATGTTGAGAAATTCTGCGAGGCAAACCCCTTTTTAATTCTTGTTACTACTAAAAAGGTCTAGTAACATACACGAAAATGACATCTTAATTTTAAAAACAAACGAACAGAGTTTTCCCTGTTTTTCGGAAAATCCATATAAAACCTGTAAACAAATTTCACTTCTATTTCTAATACATCTCAATTCTACCAATTCGGACCTCCGGTCCTTTCCAAATCAAATCCAACACAACTCAATTATTCATTTGAATCACAAATGAGCCTACTCATGAAAAGCAAAAATGATCATCATAATCTCTAGTTCGTTTCTTATTGGTTCAAAACATACATATCAATATATATGCCTACAACTACTATGCATAAAGTAAAGAGTGCTATTTAGCATATTTACATGTACAAAAATGATTTTTGGATTCGGCCCACTACTCGGCAATAGGAGAATCAGTAGTTTGCGTACCGAGACCTGCACCTGGGAAAGGGGTTTAGAAAATATAAAACACAAAACGGGTGAGCTAAAGGAGCTCAGTGAGTGCAAATAAAATTTCAATAAAATAACATCATGTATAGATAGTAAATTCTAAAGTTCATGCAAAAATTATGCTTCTAAAACTGATGTAAAACTGTAAAACGATTTCTAACATCATATGCTATTAAAATCTTATCGAGCGGGTTTTATCTACATCTTTGGAAAACTACATCCAGAATCTGTATAACATAATAACTGCTGTGTGCATATAAATGCATAAATGCTATCGATAAATCGAAAACTAGTAAAATCCTCGCTCAGCCATTTTCTTTCTAAACTGTACCAATGGTAACCCTAAAGCTCTATACTCACGCAGCGACTCAACTAGTATCGCACACGTGAGTAGGTCATGGGGCACCTCAACTAGCAGCACCCACAGTGACATCTCAAGACATCTCACTGGCTATGCAGCGAAATCCTACATCGCATACATATAGCGAGACAATACCCCATACACATAGGGCGACTCACATGACTCGACATCCCGACTTCCTGGAGTTAGTGACACACCCCTAATACCTACCCATGTGAACGGGATATACCAGACGGGTCTAATACAATCATCACCACTACAATCTGAGGGTACCAATGGCCTTTAAAACAATGCAGAAATTTTAAAACTGTTTCTCAAATCGAACATGTAAAAGCATGTCTATGAATATATATATATATCAAGATCATAAATCATGTTTATGCATCGAAAGCTCATAAAACATACATATTCATTATGTGAAAACATAATAAACAAAAAGTAAAAGCAATGACAGATTTCCACTTACAACCGCTCCACGCTCAATTTCGCTCCCGATTTCTGCTCCTGTTATCGCTCTCGGTTATCTTCACCTACGCGCCATAAATGACATTTAGAACCAAATCGAATGCTAAAATCTAATTTAACTACTAAATACCCTAATCGGCATACAAAGCCTGAATGCGTAGTACTTTCTGATTTTTATTTACGGAGTCATTTAATCTAATCTAACTCACCATCTGGCGCCTTAAAAATTATTGCACGCCCTATAACTTAGTTGGACATACATGCCCTTCACCTTTCTAAAATGGATAATTATGTCCCATTTTCTTCATTTTTGGTTTTTCCATCAACCATATACATTCAATTTACAATATGCACCATTTACACACAACAACTCAATCAAAACACCACTCAATCCCTAACTTCCCTAAAGTGGCAGAATTTTATCCTAGGTTCCAACACATTCCTTTTCTCAATTTCTTGTTCCAATTACAACAAAATAAAGTCAATTTTATTCTAAAGCCCTAATTACACCCAATTGAAATCTCTACAACAAAATCACCAAAAACTGTAATTCTTACCTTGCCAATTTCTGTAAATTGATGACTCTTTCAAGCTCCACACTAGAATTCAATTCAATCTAAGCCAAGAATACACACAAGAACATTAATTTAAGCATTCTTGAAAGCTCACTTATCAAACTTATAAAACAATGCTTTTCTTACCTCTTTTTCTTCAATTTCCACTAATTGAGGCTTCAATTGAGCTTAGGGATTTATATGTAACCTTATTTTAGCTTGATTACACATGAAAAATCATGAAAAAAAAACTAAAATTTCACTGTAGCAGCACCTTCCCCCCTTACACGAATTTGCTCTCTTTTGCTCTAAGTGTTTGCTTTTCATCTCTTGAAAATTCTGCAACCTTCCAACATATATATAGTGCTCCCTCAATTGACCATTTTGCCCTTCAACTTATTCAAAACTTCTAATTTGCCATTAGTTCAAATGAAAAGATTTAATTGGTTCCTTTGAAACTATTTAGTTAGAATAGTCAAAAGAACTAACTAGAGTTTCCAACTTGACAATCCATGAGATTGCTTCTAATTGGTCCATTTCTTAATATATGGATTGTATTTCTCAACAAAGCCTTGTTCCATACATAACCCTTAAATGGAAATTCATGTAGTAAATTAGGATTTCCTTTTCTAAGCCAATAGAGAAAAATTCCAAAAATATTCTAGGGTCGTCCGGCGCACCGATCGAGTGTAAAATTACCAAATTAGGTCTAATATCTCACGTGCACTATAAAGGGAATATTTCTAATAGGGTTAAAATTGAGTAACTCTACGGTGTCTTATTTGCTCTATACCGAAATTTAGGCACCAATACTACTAATATGAATTGGATATTACAGTTACTTTCATTGTCTCAATGATTATGTAGGTGAGACAGTATCTCATCACAAGACTAACTACTTAATACAACCTACTTAGCTATCTGCACATTGGAGTTGATAGAGGATGCTTTATTGTTTTATCATTTCTTATTTGATAGAGAATGCCCTTTCTAACCTTTCTAAACAACGACTTTACACGAGGGATTGTGTTTTGCAACTTTGAAAGGAGAAGACTTGATTATTGAGCAATGCCCGGTCTAAGTAAGGTGATGTCAATCTGTCCAATTGAAAAGGTTGGAAGTCTCGCTAGGGTGTCTCAAATGGAAGGTTGCCTATGTTTATGGATTGGACGAAGACGAAAGCCACTAGCGAAGATCCGTGAAATGATTGTGCAGTAGTTCAGCTCAGCTTCATCTCTGTTTAGGCTAAGTGGGCAGCTCCATTGAAATACCACCTAAAGTTCTTGGTTTTGCCTTTGCTTCGCCTCCCCTGGTCCCTATTCCCTTTTGGTTGGATTCGTCCCATTTTCATATAGGAGTCATCACCGTATTTATTTGACATTGATTGTCCACTCATCAGATGAAAACTTTCATCAGGAGGCATCGTCCTATTGAAGAAAAGGGAATGCCCACTTTGTTTAAGTAGGCTATACTGGATTAGCAAAGTAAGGGATTGCTCAAGCTACAACGAAGAAAGCCGGTGTTGGTAGATTAGAATTCTAAGCCGGAGCGGGTTCAGGCAGCTTAATACTAAGTAGTTTGCTCACCCAGAAATGAATAGAGTTCAAGTACTCACCCTTGGAAGATCTACATAGCTAATATTATTTTTAATTCTTTAATGAATACTTTAAGAGAATTTTAAATTGTCAAAAAAAAAAACTTATTAGCATTACTCTTAATAATGCAAGTGCACAATACTATTGCTATATAATTATTTTATCATCATTTAATATGTGCACGTGGTACAAGTTTTTTTTATTTAAGTTATTTTTGTCATATTCTTAATTTAATTATTCAAGATAGTTTAAATATAATTTATTCTCAAATTAAAAAAATTAGAGAAGTAATAAAACTTATTGCTTCATCATCTGCTAGATAACAATAATTTAAAGTTGTGTTAAAAAATTATAGAATGGATAATAGAATGTTCAAACTTGACATAAAAGCTCATTAGAATACTACATATATGATGATGAAATCTTGTATGGTTTTAACGATTATATTACATATTATTATAGTGATAAAATGAAAGATATTATACTAACTAATAATGGCTGAGAAATTATATTTTACTATATGTATTTTTTAAAGGTATTTAATAATGCTATGGTAGCATGTTCATGTGTGTATCAACTTTCATCTTTTATTACTTTTACTCATATATATAATATTAGTGATGTTTTTGTTAAATGTAAAGATAATCTAATTTTTTATATATATTTATTATTATGGAGATTAAATTCTAAAAATACTGAAGGAAAATTTTTATGTTATTTATTTGTGAAATGTAATGAATCCTATAATCACTTGGTCTAGTATAAAAGTCATAATTGCAAGGATCTCAAAAAATTTGAATTCTAAACTTTTTTATGATTTTAATAAAGTCTACGATTTTATCACATAATTATTTATTTTTTATAAAATAAATTTAGATAAACTTTATCTATAGAAGAAACAAATCAAGAATCTGTTTATGATCAAACTACATAAAGTATTTTGCTCAAAGGTCAAAGAAAAGTTGGATATAATTTCACTAATTCTACTGTATTTGAATTAAAAAAAATATGGATACTGATTATCCTTCCATGTTAAGTATACAACAGTAAAGAGAATTTGATATTTTATCATGTTAGAAATCAAATATTTTTTTTATCTTGTGTTATCCATCATGACTTGACATCTACTAACTCCTCCGATGTTTATCGTAGCATCGAAATCTACTTTTAGTATAGGGGGTAAGATATTAGACGAAAGCGATTAAAATTAATATTAGAAACTTTAGAGGCTCTAATGTATATAAAAGATTGATAAAATGTAATAGACCGAAAATAAAATTGGTAAGAAGACATATTCAAAGAATTGGAGGACTTTAAAATTTGAAATAAAAAATTGTAATTTATTAGAAAATGATTGAATTTGCAAATGATATATGATTTAATAGGTGCCAACCTAATTGAGATTTATTTTAATTATAGTAATTTAAATTTGACCATTTATTTTTATATTTATATCTAATTTTTAGATTTATAATATTATAAATAAATACAATATCATTGACTCATTAGCTAAATTTTTATTTCAATTGAGGAGGCTTTTGTTTATCTAATTAATACAATGAAATATTTTTATTTCAATTTTATTTTTTTACTCATAATAAAATTATATTTCAACATATACTACCAAATTATTTAAAATTATAAATTATAATTACAATTTTATTTACAGGTACATTAACAGTAATTTCAATTATGATCATTATTATGATGCAATTTCAATTATGATAAAAATATAATTGTAATATTATTACAATTAATAATTTTAATTATTAAAATATTTAAAAATAGTTATTAATTTAATTGTATATTCTAACACAAATATTAAATTTAAAAAATATAAACAAAAAATATATTTAATCTAATGATCCATAACATTTACTTTATTAAATTTTTGATCATAAGGTGTTGTGTAATAAAGTCCATGCGAAGCCCATTATATACTCTTACTAGCACGGTTTATTGAGTTAAAAAATACAACCTAACATATTATGATGTGTTAGACTGTGCTGCACAAATACAATACAGTATGTTATAATACCGTATTAAATTGGGCTATGCCTAGATGGCTGCCACCTCTAATCAAGATAAATAATTTAAAGATATTGGGCATGAGCCCAATGAGATTTTCTGTTGATAATAAATATAAATAAAATATTAAATTTAAAAAATATAAACAAAAAATATATTTAGTCTGATAATATATGGCCTTTATTTTATTAAATTTTTAACTATGAGGTCTTCTGTAATAAAGTTTTTAATGTGCCATACCGATCCGTGCTCTTGCTGGCACGGTTCGTTGGACCAAAATATATGACCTAGTATGGCACAATGTGCTAAACCGTGCTGCAGAATACAGTATGTTACACTGCCGTGCTAAACTAGCCTATGCCTTGATGATTTCACCCACTTGCGTCCTCTAATCAAGGCAAAAAATTTAATGATATTGGGGATGAGCCAAGGAGGTCTTCTGTTGATGCTCCAGGTTTTTTTATTGGGACCATATTAATAGTTAAAAATGTAATTGGGAGTCTTCTAAGAAAACTCGAGGGGGATAAATAGTAATAGTCAATAAAAATCATCCACTCTCAGTTCATTGCTCTTTTGAGTTTACAAAATTCTCTCCTTTGGTATTGAAGAATACTACGAAGAAGATACACGCAGAAAAGTAGATCGAGGTCAGTATGCATCTCTGAGATCTTATCTCAGCCGTTTAATTTTTTCCTCCCCCACAAATCAGCCGTTGATTTGCGGAATCTTTTTCAGAATTTTAGATTTCTCATTGCTCCACTCCCTTTTTTTTTTTTTTTTGGTTTTTGCAATGTTAGATCTCAGATCCGAGAGTTCCAGTTTTGTATATTTTCTTGCCTTTCCCTGCATTTTCTCTCAAACCAAACTGAAGCAAACAATTCCTCTCTCAACTGTCTGGATCATTTAGATCCTGTACAACAGATTGTGCATCGTCTCTAGAATAATTGGATCCGATCTCGAGCTTCTTGTACTGTTTTAGAGATTCACATTTACTTCGTTTGACTAATTTGGTCATTCACTTTCTTGTAGTTGGATTTTCAGGTTCTTCTTTCGTTCTATTGCTTCTTCGTAATAAAAATGGTGAGAATTTTCAATTAATTGAAAAGAAATGATTTTTTTTTTTGGATTTAAATATTGCATTCTGTTATTCTATACATAGTTCATAGATATTGAAGTTGATGCGATCCTGCTTTGCTCATATCGTTACTGAAAGTTTACATTTAGATTCAGTTCAGAATTATGATAATTTGCTGAATGCATAGTGGAATCACGTGCACGCTCAATGAATCGATGTTGCTTTCATTTTGATACTCATATATACAGAAATGATCTAGTGAGCAACTGCACACCTGTCGCAATTCTGCAGTGCCTAGTAAACAGCGCTGGAACTTTGGATTAAGCGCATTGCATCACGTGTCGTTGTGCTTACTATAACCTGAAACAACATTGCCTACTAGATCATATATATATATATATATATATTTGTGCTATTGGAATATATGAGGAGAATGATCTGTTGGTTTATTGTTTTGTGAAATTTATTTTTGTGTCTTATTTTGTTATCTTTCGTTTGTGATATAGGTTGTTCTCGCTGCTTCCATTGTGACCAAATCTGGCAAAGGTGAGTTATTTTATTTATAAAATGGACATCTGGTGTGTTGAAAGTGTGTTTAATAGCCTCTAGGGAGAAAAACAGATGGACTTTTAAACTTATAAATGCAAAGGCCTTGGAAAATTAGACTACAGAATTTGCTAAGTGATCTTCTAGGTAATTGTGGACTTGACAAGAATAGGTTGCTTAAATGAAAATGTCACAAAAGGTGATAGGTAGCTTAATCATAAATTTACTAGGTAATTTAGTTTGATATTAGTTCTCACTTTTATTATGGTTGGCCCTCTCTCTCTGTATCTTTTTTCGAATTATTTTATCTTCGTTAGTGTTCAATGCACATATACGGTTTATATCTAAATTATAAAGCCTCTTGTTTGTTTTCTTTTGCGTCTCTCTTGTTGATTTTTTTTTTCATCATTGCAGTGCTGGTTTCTAGGCAGTTTGTGGATATGTCTCGTATAAGGATTGAAGGTCTTCTTGCTGCTTTTCCCAAGTTGGTTGGCACTGGAAAACAGCACACATATATTGAGACTGAAAATGTCCGCTATGTTTACCAGCCAATAGAAGCTCTATATTTGCTGCTTGTGACAAACAAACAGAGCAACATCCTTGAAGATTTGGAAACTCTGAGGCTTCTCTCCAAGCTTGTATCCCTTTCCTGCCTTTCTTTGTTATCTTTTCGTAAATCAATTTTCATGATTGCTTGTTTTAATGGATTTATCTTTGTGGATCTCAAACCTGTTTATATATTGTGCAATCATGCCTACATAATCTCTAGTTCATTTCAGATTATTGGTGCATGCTGCATACTATATGAATTTATTTAACTTTTATTTTTAAAAAATTTCATAGTTATTCATGCCTTTCCTGGATTTTAATGGAATTTATGTAGAATAGAGCTTCATGGTTGATTCCTTAAGTGGTGATAGGTACCTGAATATGCATACTCTCTAGATGAGGAGGGTATATGCAAGACAGCTTTTGAGCTGATTTTTGCATTTGATGAGGTCATATCTCTTGGGCACAAGGAAAATGTGACTGTTGCACAGGTTAAGCAGTACTGTGAAATGGAGAGTCATGAAGAGAAGTTGCACAAGCTTGTATTGCAGAGCAAGATCAATGAAACCAAGGATGTTATGAAGCGGAAAGCAAGTGAAATTGACAAAAGCAAGGTAATTGTTTTACGTTCTGAAGTGCTACATTTACGATCTTGTGCCCTCCCTCATCTTCTCATGTTGTAATGCCTTTTGAAATTCTCGTTTTACATTATGCAGATTGAGAAGAACAGAGGTGATAAAGGAGGGTTTATGTCCTTACAGTCGATGGGATCTGGAAGAATTGAGAGTAGCTTTGCTGATATGAGTATTTCTAGTGGTGGAGGTGGTTTTGGTAGTGGTTCTGGATTTGGTTTGACCACTGATGTTGAGACCTTTTCCAGCAAGTCCAAGGGTATGTGCCAATTCAGTGGAATGAATTGATGAGAATGCTTTTAATTTTGCAAGGTGTGGATGATGTTGATATGTTGTATATGCTACCAAACAGTAAGCTTTATTATTGGGCTGAGATGTTAACCTCTAACCTTTGCCTTTAAGAAACTGTTTTTCGCCTTTATGTAACAGCAGTTCCTATATCTCTTTTAGGGTTTAAATTTGATGGTTTTTTGTGGACTAAGGAGAACTGTTTCCCATCTATATACTTGCATCATCAGGTCGCCCACCTTCCTCTGCCACTGCTCCTCCTAAAGGTCTTGGCATGCAGCTTGGTAAATCCCAAAAGGCAAACCAATTCTTGGAGTCCCTGAAAGCAGAGGGTGAAGTGATCCTTGAAGATGTGCAGCCAAAAGCAGGTCTCTCCAAATCAGCTGCCCTACCACTAACTGATCCTGTTACTCTGACTGTTGAGGAGAAGCTCAATGTGAGCCTGAAAAGAGATGGTGGAATGAGCAACTTTGATGTGCAAGGAACCCTGTCACTTCAAATTCTTAACCAAGAAGACGGCTTAATCCAAGTTCAGGTACTCCCCCTTTTCCCCCTTCCCCAACAAGTATTCTTCTCGATCTCTGCCTCATTGCTATTAGTTCTTAGGCTCACTTGATAATAAGTTATCTATCTTTTTGGTTCCTCCTGCATGTAGATAGTTCTTTATCAAATGTACTGTTAGACAAAGCAAGCTACATGATGCTGTTCTGTTGTGGCCTTTTCTTTTTGAATAATGGGCATACTGATTTTAGTTGCTATGATCTCTTGATAAGTTTGTTGATTTAGTTCCTTGATGTGCCATTGGCAAACTGCAAGCTTCTTGTTAGTTTGATGGGCCAGTTGAGAGTAGAAGTATTATGTTAGTCTGTTCAGGTTCCCACTTGCAGATATTTTTTATTAGAAGACTTAGACAATGCATGCTGCTCCACTCTGCTATGTTGTGGGCTAGAATTTCTTTGAAATTATGAGGCAGAATGATTTGAGTCTCTATCTTTTGCTATAGGTTTTGTTTGTTTTTGGTCGCTTATGTGTCAGTACATTGTACTGAATTTCATGGGTGGAATGGTGAAATTTGTGTCAACTTGTTTCAAGTTAACCCTTTCATTTTCTCTCAGGGGCGCAACTATCTATTCTGCTGCATTTACTTTTCGATCCTACTCTCCTTATCTTGCCAACTCTTCATCTCAAAGACCTATGGCTCCCCCCTTCCTAGTTTTGCTCCCCACTTTTTCCAGCCCTCTCAAATGATGTTTGTAATCTCTGTGAAGCTTTAGAAAACTGATCAAAATTTCTTTTCATACATATCTCGATGATTGCTTCCTTCTGTCTGCTTTTGTGCATATTGTCGGATTCCGATTTTCTTAATTCTTTTAAAGAGTTTAATTTTAATTCATAATGGATATTATGCACTGCCACTAGTTTCTAATAGCAAAATGAATCATTTTTAAGTTCATCATGACAGTAAATCACATTTCTGCGAAAAGGTGCTACTTTTGAAAGACTTATTGTCTATGTTCCTTGCACAGACGAACAAAGATGCTTAATCTGGTTATATTAATTGTTTTCAGAGGCTTGTTTGATTTTTGCTGACATTTATGTAGAAAAATAATAATCTGCCTATGATATCATTTTAAATAAATGCAGTAGTTTTATGATTTCTCTAGCCAAGTTTATTTAGAAAAAGTGGCTTCTTGTTTCAGATTGAAACTGGAGGGAACCCGAGCATCCTCTTCAAAACACATCCTAACATGAACAAAGAACTCTTCACCAATGAAAATATACTAGGCTTGAAGGATCCTAACAGGCCTTTTCCCACTGGCCAAGCTGGTGATGCAGCTGGTGTTGGTCTTTTGAAATGGAGGATGCAAAGTGTGGATGAGTCGATGGTGCCATTGACAAGTGGGTTAAATTCTTATACAGCTTATATTCTCCATATATAATTTCTGTTTTTATGCTAATATCTTCTGTGAGATTGTATATATATTGCAGTCAACTGCTGGCCCTCTGTTTCCGGGAATGAAACTTTTGTCAGCATTGAATACGAAGCTTCATCAATGTTTGATCTGAGAAATGTTGTGATCTCAGTTCCACTTCCTGCTCTTCGAGAGGCACCAAATGTTAGGCAGATTGATGGGGAGTGGAGGTAAGAAGTTTGAGTTTATTCTGTTGATGGGCATTGAGTTGAAGTTTAATTGGCTTCAATCTGTCCTTTTTCATGAATGATCTGCAATTTTAAGAGGTTGATATTCTCAACTTACTATTGCAGTAATTGCTCTGGAAACAATGACTTGGTTAAATTTCTACAGTTTCAAATCGTGTTTTGGCATCCCCTTTTTGTTATTCCCCTTGGTAAATTATTCCTATTGGAATATAGTATGATTACCTTCAAGGATTATGATACCCATTTTTTGCTTTACAAGAGTATTCGTTGAGAGTATACATATGTAATTTGCTTATGTGATATAGTTCTTGAAAGTGAGATTATGTTTCATTTTTTGATTATGAGCGCAGGGGCTGGAATTTTTCTTTGTAAATTCATGCAGATTTAGCAAAATGTGCAAATTGATATGTTTTGTGATGCTTGTTGTAGCTAGTCTACTAATATTTGGCGGTCTTGTATCCTTCAGTTCCTGTATTTAAAATTTTGATTTAGTTAGTATTGTCACTAAACACTAGCATTCTTTGCAACTTGCAGGTATGACTCCAGAAATTCCGTCTTGGAATGGTCAATAGTTCTCATTGATAACTCTAACCGCAGGTCAGTAATTGTTGTTCAGTTCTTTTACACTTTAAGTAACTTGTTCTTATTCTAGCAACACTGTCATGTTGTGATATTAAATTGCAGTGGAGCAATGGAATTTGTTGTCCCTCCCGCTGATTCATCAGCCTTCTTCCCGATTTCTGTGAGGTTCTCAGCTACTAGTACATACAGTGACCTAAAGGTTTGTGTTGCTTCCGAATTTTCCTTTTTGTTCCTTGCTACTATCTGTGCGAATAATATTATGGTTGTCTCTGTCCGCGTGTTGTTCACTAAGTCCATGTATCGTGCATGCAGGTTGTAAATATCCTGCCCCTGAGAGGCGGACCTTCTCCCAAGTTTTCTCAGAGGACATTGTTGACCACAGAAAATTACCAAGTTGTGTAACCGATGATCAAGTTACTTATACTGGGTGACGAATTTCTATTGATATTCATAGAGATTGTTCTTTTGTATGGGAGCTCGACAATTAGCAAAACCTTTTTGGCCCTGTCTTTTTTTGAAGTCTAGTCCTTGTATAAGTTTTGAGATTTTTGATGCTGGCCCTTATTGTTTTCATTGACAAATTTTTTCTTCTATAAATAGTTTATATGTGCCTCTTACATCATCAATGGTTGTACGAACATGTTTTTCCAGATTATACTTTCCTTGTGCCTTCGGGTTGTACTTTTGCAGTCTCAATTCTTATCAATGTAAACTTTATAATAGAAACATTCATAGAAATAACGTCAAGATTAGGAGCCATGAAACTTTCAATTGGGATTATTTAGAAATGGTTCGGAGTGCGATATGGGTTCGCTTGGTATTGCTGTGTTGTCTATAACTTCGAAAACACCAATTAAAATGCGTTATAAATATTAGTTGCTAATTGTTTATCAAAACGTTCACTTGGCAGTTAATGTGTCAGTCTTTAGCTTCAAAATTGCAACGCTATAACATAAGCTACTGGACTGGCATTGGTATCACTCGGATTACAAGCTATGCAAAGAACCAGAGAAGCCCAGAAACGAATTCATGAAAAGATTATTGATAATTTAGAGGTTCACTACTCTCCCTTGCCAGAAGGTGCTGAAAATTTCCATCTTGGTTCTCCCTTGCCCGGAAATTTGAGGATGAACATTCATTTGTGTAGTCTTGCCGCGCTGCACATCTGCAAATTCCATTAGAGCATTAAACTACCATTGCAAGAAACTCCTTGCCCACTCTAATGGAGCAAACTTTTCGGATTGGCCGTAGTATTTACAGAAAGAAAAAGATAGTTGTCAGATGAAACTGATTTGTCCGCGACCAGACATTCAAACATTTGTGCTAATTGTTCAATGTGCATTGAGTTGCTTTGCCATCTTTTCGCGTTCTTTTGCGTTCCCTTCTTTGTAGAAAAGATTACTTTTGTCTGGCTGGAAGATAGAATCAGATATATAGGTCGAACGCACAACGTCAAAGAAGAGATGAAGGTGTGTTGCAAAATAACATAACCGGTGTCGAGGTAAGTAGGGTAACCAAAACAGCCACCCATATAATCCTGTCGTCGAAGACACTAACGCATTGCTGTTATTGATATGAAAAGTGTTGCCAGTCCAAAATCTTCTTCTGCATATCGCGAAGTAAGAATAAGAACGTTACTAAGTACAGGAAGATACCAGTGAAGCCCTGTGTCTTCTTCGTTGCCGTCGGGTACTGTGAAAGCTGCGGCAAAAACCACGACGATGAGTGTTGCCACGAGCATCCAAGATGTTGCAGTATCTTTCATCCCTTTCTCCCTTTTTTTCCTCAAGTTTTCATGCTTCTTTGTAAATAAAGCTCTAGGTGTAAACCCTTCAATGTTTCTAGCTTCGGCATACAGTGGTTGAACAACTTTACTGACTTCCTACAGTCGATGTTTGAAACATCTCATCATTAGAAATAGTAATATTACACTTGCAAACTGCTACTACAAATGTTTTTATACAAGGTGATGCATCATAAATGAAAAGTTCTTGGGTGGGATGTCCCAATATGCCTATCCCACAGATGTACCCCACCCCACTCAAGACTATTTCATCATAACAATGGAACAATGAAAGTAAGAAATAAGTGAGACAAACTAAGTTAGATGATGTGAAAATAACAAAACAGTACCTTATCAATATCTATAAATTAAAAGGTAGAGCTGGAAGTAAGGTTTCTACACAGAAGAATGTTGTAAATACTTCACCTTAAACCATAATAACTTTTTCTGCATTTTGGAGTTGCTCCTTGTTGGAGGAACCAGTGAAAACCTACATTACCTGCATTGTGCCTTGCTGACAGGGCAAGTTGATGATGACTTGGCTGCTGATCATACCAGCTCTAAACCTGTCCAGATGTCACCTGTGAAATCTATTCATGTCCACCTCAGACCTATGCCAGCTCAACAGGTACTTGAAGACAAACATCTTGCTGCCCAAGTAGCCTCAGCAAATGAAAGTTACATTTGCTATGGTCATACATGTTCATTGCACATAAATATTTCCTACCTGCCAGCGCCTCATTAGATCAAAGAAGATTGTAACAGCTCAAGGAATTATAATCGTATACTCGTACAAAATCTGAGAAATGTATGGGTTAGAATACTCGAGATTGTAATATCCGTAGCCAATGTAACAATAATATATATTGAAACTCTTGTACAGAATTCATTCAAGTGAATACAGAAGAATTTTTTTGATCAAAACTGCATTATTTCAACTTGGTATAAGAGCTAATGGCCGAAATGGACCAAAGAGGAGGAGAACAAAGCAATACCCCTCAAAGTGTCTTAACCACACCCATCAATGCAAACACCAACACATTTACCTTCATCACACCCATTAAGCTCACAAATCTAAATTACCCTTTGTGGAAATCATAGGTGATTCCAAGTGTAAGGGCAAATGGCCTGCTGAGTTACTTAGATGGCATAAACAAGTGCCTAAATCTAGTAACTATGAGAGCTGACAGTGAATAGAATATCATCTCAGCTCCAAATTTAGAATATGAAATTTGGGTTAAAACATACCAAGTTCTAATGAGCTGGTTGCTTTTATCAATGACAAATTTAACTCTATCTTCTGTTATTGAATGCACAAACTCCTGTGAAGTATAGACAGCTTTGGCAAGATAGTTTGGGGCACACTCAAAGGCTAGAGTCTCTCTAAGAGCTCAGAGACAAACACTTCACAAAGGATCACTCTCAATGCATGAATACTTCATGAAAATAAAAGGGCTGGCTGAAGATCTGAAAGTAGCAGGAGACTACATCAGTAATGATAATCTGATTAGTCTTATTTTTGGTGGCATAGGAAAAGATTATGATCTAGTGGTGATAAATGTTGAATCTAGTCTAGAAAGTGTTTCATTACAGACTGTCTTTGTTATTCTGCTTAGTTAAGAACATAGGATTGAAAGAGAGCAATCCTTTAGGAATGTTGTGATGAGGAACTATAAAGCTAGCCATGCAAGTAATGGTAGCTACAACAGAAGAAACAATGCTAGTTTTGATAAAGGAAAACCACAAATCCAGTATTGGAAACAAACTAAAGGTAACCCTTAAAGTCAGAATGATTTTCCTGACAAAGGGAAATGGAGATCAGATGATAGTAAACCAACCTCAAAACACTTCAATGAAATCTATCAAATATGAAAAAAAAGGCCACATTGCTGCTGAATGTTGGCACAGATTTAAGAAAGATTTTATGCCAAGAGCTTTTGGGAACAGAACTCAGAGAAGGGCATATGTTGCTACACCAAAGGATATCAATGACTTTGCTCGATACCTTGATAGTGATGCTACAGATCACATCACCAAGAGCATGAGGAATATGAACATGGCTTCAGAATACAAAGGTAATGTTTCTCTAACTATTAGTAATGGTAAAAAATTAGCTATTACCCACATAGGCAGTGCTGAATTAGTAGTACCAACTGAGAAAGAAACTAAAATAATTTACTAGAATGATGTTCTTATTGTCCCTGAAATTACAAAGAATCTTATAAGAATCTCTAAATTTGTTCAAGATAATGATATTGACATTGTTTTCTCTAATAATTTATGTCTTGGTAAGGACAAAATGTAGGGGAGATTGCTGCTTTACGGAGTGCTAAAAGAGGCCTTTATCAGTTGCAAAATAAGCATTCTCCACATATCAATAAAATCTATCATGCTTACCATTCACATTCAACAAATTTGAGTGAAGGCCATAAGTTAATGATGCAATTTTCTTTTTATTTCGTGTCAAAGTCAGTAAAGAGTCAGTCTAAAGTTAAAAAAAAAGCCAAGTCTTTGGCATAAAAGATTAGGGCATCTAAATGTAACAGCACTTATGAAAACCTTGAAAGGTTGTAACTTGCTGAATATTATTAATGAAAAATGCATGCCTAAAATTTGTACTGCCTGTCAAATGGGAAAATCTTGCCAAATTAGTTTTGGATCTTCTAAACATGTAATTGATAGTTCACTTGATCTGATTCATTCAAACCTATGAGGACCTACACCAATTCCCTCAAACCAAGGGTTCAAATACTATATAGCCTTTGTTGATGTCAAAATAAGATTTACATAAATTTATCCTCTCACAACTAAATGTGAAGCACTTAATACATTTATCACATTTAAATCACAAATTAAGAAATTTCTAAATAAACTAATCAAAGCCTTTCAATGTGACATGAATAGTGAATTCAGAAGCTTTAAACCCTATTTAAGATAGGAAGGCATTGCATTGAGATATTCATGCCCTTATACATATCATTAGAATGGTAAGGTAGAGAGAAAACACAGATAAGTCATTGAAACAGGTCTTACATTGTTAGCTTAATTTGGTTTACCTCTAAAATTATAGTGGGAGTCTTTTAGTACAGCCACTCACCTAATTAACAGACTAAGCACACCAGTGTTAAAAGATAAATCACCTTTTGAAGTATTGTATAACCATAAACCTAATTACTCCATGTTGAGAGTCTTTGGTTATTAATGCTATAAATATCTTAGACATTACGACAAACATAAATTAGACTTTCACTCTTCAAAATATGTGTTGTTAGGTTTAAGTTCATATCACAAATGGTATCTTTGCCTACATCACATAAGAAGAATATACATAGATAGGCATGTTAGGTTTAATGAAAATGCTTTCCCCTTTCAAAATGACAACAAGTTTCATGACACAATACCACAAACAAACACTAAATGCAATACATTACTTCATAAATTCTATACCATATCATACATTCAGAAAACCAACCTTTATAATTGATGAAGGACACCAGATAGCTCTTTCAAGTAACACTACACCTGCAAGTTCAAAAGCTAGTTAACAAAATTTTCCAAATATAGATCTAATAATCAATTTTCTAGTTTAGACCAACTTGCCAATATGAACTATACACCATGCACTAGACACCTGCCAACCATAAGACGTGATACAAACTATACCAGAAGATCAACCTAGACCAACCAACATACACTATATGACAACTTGAGTAAAAGCTATAATTTTTAAACTAAAGTATATCTCTAATACTCATCCTCCAATAGTTCACCATCAATACCTTCAAGTGTCAAAAAGGCTTTAGAAAATCCACATTGGAGATCTTCTATGAATCAAGAAATTACAACCCTACACGAAAACCACACCTGGACTTTAATGCCCTATACATCAGATTTAAAGATAATAAGCAACAGGTGGGTATTCAGGCTATAACAAAATCTAGATGGATCAATTGCTAAACACAAAGCAAGGTTTGTAGCCAAGGGTTTTCATTAAACCCTTGGCTTGGACTACTGAGTAACTTTCAGTCCAATAGTAAAATTATCAACAATCAAAATAGTTCTACATTATGCTGTGACTAATGGTTGGGACCTTAGACAGATTGATGTTAACAATATTTTCCTTAACGAAAAGCTAATTGAAATAGTATACATGACTCAACCTTAAGGTTTTGTTGATACTAGTCTTCTTATTCATGTATGCAAACTTAAAAAAGCTCTATATGGCCTAAAGTAAGCCCTAAGGGCTTGGTTTGATAAGCTCAAAACTGTTAACATATTTTTGGGTGTATGCATGTGATTGTGTACCTATTGAAAAACTTAAATATATGTTTCACATATACGATTTTTAGCGGAATTAAACATATAATCAGTATATACACATGTAAATTGAATCATAAACAAGTTAAGATTGCAGAAACATTCCTTTGAGGAACTTCGGTGAAGATTTCAAATTTTGAAGCTCACCTTAAAGTCTACCCTTAAACAATTATAGTCCACAACAATCCAGTGGGATTGTATTACTAGAAGGTAGCTTTAATTAATTTCCAGCAGCATGTGTTCAAACTTTTTCAATATATACATATTTGTTTTCAAGAAAATAGATTATTTATGCAACTTTTGCATAGCTCCTTTTAAATTATTTTTCATTGAAGCATGTTTTTATCCAACTCTTATTTGAAAATTATTTTTGCTTTTTAATTTTCTTGTTTTTCTTTGGCATAGGTAGATGATGGAAATTGAGAGAGAATTGATCAAATCAAATCCTTTTTTTTTTTTCAGTGGTTGAACTATTTTCATTTAATTTAATTTGTTTTATTTTTCCACCAAAAAATAATAAATGGCATACCCATTAATTTTGTTGGCCACCGATGTTTTTTCTTTTTGACTAGTGCTATCAATTAAATAAGTTTACAACACTATTAATTAATACAAATAAAATTGAAAATGACATCTTCATTTTATTTTATTATCATGCTAGTGTAATTTAATTACCTACTTAATAAAAATTAAAATATTTTTTATTTTTATAAGTTTTGTAAACTTTACTTCAATGGTGTTCCATCATTCATAGTATCATGCCATTATTAAAAATTCATAGTAATAATTGTTTGTACTCCCATTGACATTTATAATAATTATTATTATATATAATATTTAATTAATTATTCAAAATAATTTTGATTAATTATTTTACCTTATTTTTATTAGCAAGGTTAATAGGTAAATTTAAGGTAAAAATAATTTATGTATCAAATTATGCCACTTGTCAACATCCCATTAGTTAACACCTTATGTCAACTAATTATATGATTACTTAACAATTAAGTCTTGACAAATGCACATCCCAAAGGATCTTTAAATAAATATCTAGTTTGCTGAAATTTTTTGGATCAAATTATTGAATTTAGTCTACTACTCTAGTGTGCAATGAATACACTTCATATTATGAGACTCTCTAGGTTCACGCCCTATTTGTCACATTGAACTCCTCTATATGTCCATGAATGATGCCCTACACACACGTTACAGATCATCATTATCAAATCTCTATTTGCCCGACTTTGAATTTATTTTCAGATTTGTATTTTCATAAACAATATCCGCAAACATTTTTGTTATATTGTTTAGCCCTATAGAAACTATTTTCAGGGTTTATACTTGTAGCCACAAGATTTCATAAAATACAAACTTGGAGCATCAGGATATACAGCTCACTCATATGAGCTGACCGATCCTATATCTACGTACACTAGACTCCATAAGCATCAGACCATATCTAGCAACACCCAACGGTTAGACCATAAAAGGTTTCTGACATGTGTAGAACCAAAGTATGGTGGATCACTCACAAGCCTATTATGGCATTTAGGTCAAAGGACCATGAATACTACTCAACTCAGAAGACCTTTCATTGATGGCCTTATGAGATGTCTATTGGAGGTCATCGTGAATTTGTTCAATATCCATTCCTCACTGAATGCTTATATCTCTATATAAACTTTTGCTAAGCTCATAGTTTACTAAGACTAATTATTTAGACCATACAGGTATAGACATACACCAATATATATTATTGAATTTCATCGATAGACTCGCATCGATGAAATTAGACTAGGAACATAGTGTTTGACATCTTGCATAATGACATTTTCTAACACTATCTGCAACTCTTTGCAGCTACGTCATTACTAATATATTTTCAGATTTTGGTCCTATTTCAAACAAGACTCTAACTCCTTAAATTTCGCTAACTCTTATAACTTGCCAACTCTTAGCAATGCTAACTTTTAACACTTATAACTTTTAGCATTGCTAACTCTTAACACTGATCTAAACTCTTTTAAACCAAATCTGAACTCCTTCAGATCATACAATGTCTAAAATATTATAAGCATCTTACCATTTAATAATTAATAATATTAACGATTTTATTAGAAATGTTAATTGTATAAATATTATAGTAAATATTTATACATAATGGGATGACATATAAGCACAAATCTTAATAAAAGCTACGCTTGGTTCATTGGGGATAACAGTGCTTAAAGTGTGATACTTCATTATTTTTTAAAAGAACAGAAAAAAATTTGACTTTGATTCTCATCTATATTAATGATATAGTAGTGACAGACAGCAACAACACTCTCAATGAAGAACTCATTCATAAGCTCAGCAAAACTTTCATTCTCAAAGACTTGGGATAGCTTTATTATTTCCAAGGTGTAGAAGTCACCAGAACAAAAACTTTTCTGCATTTGTGCAATTTAAATACATCATTGATCTTCTTGCAAAGACAAATATGCTTCAATGTAAATGAGTCAACACACCACTATCCACTAGTCATAAACTCAATAAGTCAGAAAATAGTGAACTATTCTCAAATCCAACCTTATACAAAAGCATCATTGGTAGTTTGCAATAAGCAACACTTACCATACCAGAATTAACCTTTACAGTAAACAAACTCAGCCAATTTATGTTCCATCTATTACAATCTCATTAGATTGTGTTGAGGATATCAAGCTATGCACTTCAATTTGACACCCCTATGGCATTAACTAAGCCACAATCTTGATACCCTTTGCGCAACGGAAAACCATAACTCACACCATAAGCAAGAACACATAAGATTAACACATTAATAAAAGATAAAGAAAACAAACCAATCACAAGACACAAGATATACGTGGTTCGGCCCAAATTGCCTACGTCCACGGAGGATCCATGATCCAGCTTCTTCCCATTGAAATAGATCACAAAGTATCTTCTTACATCATTAATGATCCCACAAGACCCCTTAGTATTTCCCATAGAGACCTCTAAGCATCTACCCTTGATTATTATGACTCCCTAAGACCTCTTCGTATCTCCTCATAAGAGATTTTTACAAGAAATACAAGAATAGCCCGAGCATTTAAGCCAAAAAGATCTATGATGTTTCTCTTTTATTCACTCAAAGAACCTAAAGAAGAAAACACCCCCCAAGGTTATACCCTAGTGCACCACGCACTTAGTGCCTACCTAGCTCCTCTATTCTCTCTTATGGTTACATCTTGAAACCTTAGATGCTTAATCTTAAACAAGGGTTTACAAGTGTTTATATATGGTGTATCATCAATTTTCCAACAAATTCCCTCATTGATTCAACATCTCTTCTTATGAAGCTAATCACCGTCACCCCTCATTGACCAATGCTCACTAGCATGGTCTATAAGTTAAGTCCCCGACTTAACTAAGGCTCTTACGACTACGGTCTCCAAAGATTCCTGAATGCTGATGTCTAGAGTAGTTCAATGTTATGATCTTCTATGTCCCAAAGACACCATGACCATAACCCTTAATGGTGAAAACCCATTCTCGCCATTGCTACTCTTACCACACATTCTCTTTCGACCCCTGTCACAAAGTGATATATCGAAAGCTGCTTTATAGTCTGTTTCAAATCAACCCCTTATGTTGATCCCATTCTAAGCACTTTCCTACAAGCACATAGCCTCCCTCTGTACTTTATCACTCCCCTGATCCTTTTGCTTCCCCATTTAGTGTTCCTTTTGTATGCCTTCCATGAATCTCCCTATTTCGATCTAGCAGTCCCGAGTCCTCTAGGTCTTCATGAGATGAGGAATAAATCTCATACTTAGTCCCTCCCTTGTCTTTTTTACTATGTAGTCTCAATCTTATTCTACCAATCCCCTATGACTTACCATAATCCATATTACTCAAATTGGTAAATAACGATTCTCCACGAATCATATGAAAACATTACCCTAGATCCCAAAAATAGTTCATTCATCAGACACTGATTCCTCCAGAAGCTCTCATGCAATCAAGGTCTTTGCCTAGTCATCCAATAGATTTACAAATCCACCTTCTTTCTATCTTTGTCTTCCTCTTAGGACTATCCCCATTGAGTGCCATAGACACCTTTTGGATCTGCCATTCAATCTTGATTGTTCTTCTTTTGCCATCTTTATTTTGTGTTCAATCTGAATGATTCTTCTAACTAGGACCTAGATGACACCATCTTCTTGGAAGTCTTCTTCAAGAGTGATCTCTACTTCAAAACTCTCCAGTAAGGCCATCATCTTTTCCTCTTTCAGATAATCATCTTCCTTATTGTTCTTCTCTTATATTTGTGAGTTTCCATGGTTGACAACCTTTGCTCTGCAATCTGACTCTGCCGTCTATGCTCTACAATCTGGACTTCAACCCATGGCTCTAATATCAGTTTGGACTTCATCTCAAGCTCTGTCATCAGTTTGTACTTCAACATACGCTCTGATAGCAGTTAGTAGCTTCATCCTAGCTCTGATACCAGTTTGTTGAGGGATATCAAGCCATGCACTTAGATTTGACACCCCTATAGTATTAACTACGCCACAACCTTGATACCCTTTGCGCAGCGAAAAACCAGAACTCACACCATAAGCAAGAACACATAAGATTAACACACCAATAAAAGATAAAGAAAAAATGCCAATCACAAGACACAAGATATACGTGGTTCAGCCCAAATTGCCTACGTCCACGGAGGATCCATGATCCAGCTTCTTCCCATTGAAATAGATCACAAAGTATCTTCTTACATCATCAATGATCCCACAAGACCCCTTAGTATCTCCTATAGAGACCTCTAAGCATCTACCTTTAATCATTATGATTCCCTAAGACCTCTTCGTATCTCCTCATAAGAGATTTTTACAAGAAATACAATAATAGCTCGAGCATCTAAGCCAAAAGGATCTATGGTGTTTCTCTTTTATTCACTTAAAGAACCTAAAGAAGAAAACACCCCTCAAGGTTGCACCCTAGTGCACCACGCACTTAGTGCCTACCTAGCTCATCTATTCTCTCTTATGGTTACATCTAGAAACCTTAGCTGCTTAGTCTTAAACAAGGGTTTATGATGAACACTTGAAATTACACATTTAATAAGAGTTTTACATGATTGTTTTGTATTACTAGTGTATTTAATTTTCTTAACTTAAGTATGTTTACAATATTGTACTTAATTATCTTATAACTGTTTTGTGGCAGGTTCGGTAAAATGGGTATAACTTTCTACCTAAAGATCCAATTGAGGTGATTCTTAATCCTGTGCAGAGCTGACTCAATGGGCTAACATATTGTATTTCACAAAGCATTGGAAATTTGAGTGTTTAGAGGATGAAAATTGGCCTAGAACAGAATTGATCTGCAGTACAGGCCCAGTTTGAACAGTTATCAGTATTTGGCCCATAACTATAGAAATACGTATCTAATACGTATGAGATCACTCAATTTGGAAAGATAAGAGACTTATCTACAACTTTTATGTTTTGAGTGACAGCTAATTCGGATCACATCAATTCCAAATTGGATAATCAAGTGGGTGCCCAAGTGATAATGAATGCAAATTATTTTGCCACCATTCTTGACTTTCATCAACCAAGTGGTTCCCTCCAAATTTGTCTCGATTTATCCATGTTTTTCTATAAATAGGTAGCTTGTTTATGCCTAAAGGATGTAATTAGAAATTTAAAATTTAGTTCAAAATACTTTTCCTTTGTATCCATTTCCTTGTACTATTATTTCTCTTGTTTACTATTAAGTCATGTTATTTCTTCTTCCATTTCTTTTCTTTTCATTTAGTTTTATTATGTCCAAATAATTTTGTTTAAGCTAAGGTGAAAGGGTGAAGCTCTTGGCAAGGTAATAAAATATGTTTAATATTTATTCATGAATTTAATGCTTCATTTTTAAGTTATGTAAATTTATATATGATGTATTTATTTTGTTTGTAGAATTAATACCCTTTCTTCTAAAGTGGTGATTCTTGATTTATTATTGACAACTTAATACTTGGCACAATAAATTCTTGAAACCATTTACAAGATTTGGTTTATATAACCTTTCTTGTAAAGTGGGAGTCTTGATTTATTGTAGACAAATATAAAGATTGGCATAATAAATACTTGAACCCATTTATAAGATTTGGTGTATAATAATTAAAAGAAATAAATACTAATCAATATATAAATGATAATGAACTTTAATTGCTATATTTTCTGGTTGGAACCTCCTTTGTGTGAGGATTCCAATTGAGTTATAAAAAAATAAAAAGTTAAATATATTCTTACTTCTTATGCCAAGAGTGAATCCCCGTAACCTTAGCTTTTTATTTGAATTGGTTAATTGAAATAATATTTACAAACATCTTATACTGCATTAATTATCTTTAAAGTGTTTATAATTTGTAATTTTAATTCTACTTCCCTGTGGATCGACCCCGTTCTCATCGGGTTATTTATTACTTCGACAATCCTGCACTTGGGAATAACTTCTATATTCTGGACGTGTCAGTTTACAAGTGTTTATATAGGGTGTATTTCGTGCCTATAAACCCTATTCCTTGTTGGAGTAAGAGTCCACTTATTTTGGAAGTCCAAAACTTCCCAAAACTTAAAGTCCCGAGCCAAAATAAACTTTTCCACGCATTCTGGCGCTGCGTGCTCGTCCCTGGGCGCTGCAGCGCTGTCCCTTCTCGCGTCCAGCGCTGCGACGCTGGTCTTCTGTTTTGAGCGACGCGGCGCTCAGCTCTGAGTGCTGCGGCGCTGGAAGCTCTTGCGATTTTCTTCTTCCTTTACGTCTTCGAGTCCCGTTTCACTTTTTCTTTCGTGTCCCACACGTCCTAGACTTCTCCATACGTGTCCCACACGTCCTAGACTTCTTCATACGTGTCCCACACATTCTAGACTTCTTGTGACTCTCCACTTTGGTATTCATCTCAATTCTTGTCCAACCAAGATTGTTGAATCACCAATTTTCCAACAGATTGCTTATAAAAGAGTCCTTAGATATTAAGGGACACCTCTAAACTTGGCCTATAATACATAATATCTTCAAATAACAGTATTATTGCATATTTAAATTTTGATTGGGTTTTTGATACGGATGATAGAAAGTCAATAAGTGGTTATGCCATTTATATTAGTGAAAATTTAGTTTCTTAGAGTTAAAAAAAAATATATTATTACAAGATCTAGTGCTGGGGTAGAATTTAGAGCATTGGCTCATACTACTGCAGAGATCACATGGTTACAGTCCCTAATCAATGAGCCAAAATCTCATCTCCAGTCATTCCAACCATTTGGAGTGACAGTGTAAGTGCTACTGCTATGGATGCTAATCTTGTGTATCACTCTCAGACAAAATTTATTAAAATTGATCTTATTTTGTTTGAGATGAAGTCACAGTTGGGCAACTCAAAGTTAAATTCATTCCCAACTCAAATCAAATAGCTAACATCCTCGTAAAGACTCTCTTTTATCATCAATTCAGTTCTTTAAAAAGCAAGCTCAAGGTATGTCTAAAACTCTTGAGGTTGAGGAGGGATGTTGGAGGAACCAGTGAGAACCTACATTGCCTGCATTGTGCCCTGTTGACAGGGCAGGCTGATGATGACTTGGCTGATGATCATACCAGCTCTAAACCTGTCCAGATGTCACTTATGAATTCTATTCATGTCCACCTTAGACTTATGCCAGCTCAACAGCCACTTAAAGACAACCATCTTGCTACCTAAGCAGACTCAACAAATGATAGTTACATTTGCTGTGGTCGTACATGTTCGTTGCACACAAATATTCCCTCTCTGCCAGCACCTCATTGGATCAAAGAAGATTGTAACAACTAGCAAAAGGATAAAATAGCTAAAGGAATTGTAATCATACACTTGTATAAAATCTAAGAAATATATTGGCTGGAATACTTTAGATTGTAATATATATAGCCAATGTAACAGTAATATATATTGAAACTCTTGTACAGAATTCATTCAAGTTAATACAGAAGAAATGTTTTGATCAATATTGCATTATTTCAACTCTTCTAATGCAATATTAAGCCTATTTGGCTGTGCTAACATTCCAGCTAAATGCAAAATATTATTCTTTTCTTTGTCTTCAGACATAACTACCAAATCTTTAATTGAACCATCTCATATATGAGTTTGAATATCTCTTCCTCGTGATTGTAAAATGATAAAAGAATAAAAAAAAGCGTTCATTTAATAATGACTTTGAACCAAAGAAACTTTCCAGGAATAATTAAAAAAGATTAAAAGTGTCATGAATAATTTTAGAAAAACATTAGATTAAACGGTCGATTCCTCATATTTATTTACATGAATCCAATGGATGCCAATGCTTCACACCATTAATTGCATCAATGAGCTTTGCATTAATTTTCAACCACAAACCCACACACTCTACAACTAAATTCTGCTTTTAATTGCTTAAGAACTTGGAGTAGCTGTTGCTGCTCATCACCTTCCTCCGAGCGAAGAGGAATTTTTGCTAATTAAAAAATACAGGTACTTTTTTTTGGGTCATTGTTGAGGGATTTTGTTAATGTTAATAACCTTCTAATTCTTATTTTATTTTTCTGTTTTTAGATTAATGATTATGGAAGATTTTAGGTAAATTTTGTTATAGGTTGATGTTTGAGTTAACTCTTTCTAATTGTAATAAATTCTACCATTGTGATTTTAAATTAAAATTGTGGGTGCGAATTAAAAACCATCTGAAAGTTCAGATCTGTCGCTATTTTTCCATGTTTCCATCACCTTGATCTCCTATATTTCAATCTTCTTCAATATTTATATATTTTTTCAGTAATAGAAATTCTCCTTATACTTTGAAAATGGCGTCAGGATCTATAAAAATAAAATTTATTTTTCATTTTTTTAGAATAGTTTTGACATTTTTTTAATCTAAATTTACGAACTGCATCACAATAAATACAAACACCATAGGTCTCAATAAATATTTCATTGTAAATATTAATAAATTAGTTATAATACTAAATAAAATATCGGATATCTTTTTTCAGAACATATTTTCATTCATAGTTCAAATTTGTTTACCATTTATCTGGGATATATATATTTCTATTTTAACCCTTTTATTTCCAAAAAAACAAAAAAAACTTACTAGTTACAAATGTTGGACGTGCATATTTTACGAAATATTGCAAACTTGTTATAGTTTTTTCGGCAATTCGGCACTGAATTGTAGTTTATTATATGCTTTGCTTACGCATAAAGTAAGGAATAAAAAGTGTATTGCAATCTTCGTCTTTTCTGTTTTCACCCTCTTTTTTTTTTGTCTTTTTAACATAAAATCTTTTTATATGGGTTCTAATTGCTTATTAGATTTATTGAAGAATGTGTACTCTCCAAGGAGTTGAGAAGTTATTATAAATTTTCTGAAATTCCTCAACAACTTAAGAAATTTTTTTCCCTATTGCTGTTGTTTCTTTCTTACAGAGATGTTCACTAACAAAAGTGAATCGAAAAGAGAAAAATCGAGGGATTCAGATCAAAATCAGACTTCTCCTGAGATTACTGAAACGGATTATGAGAAGATTTTGGTTGAACGAAATCAGCTCAAGGATGAGTTAGCTCAGAAAAATGAGGAAATTGAGAAGCTTAAAGCAGCTATTGTGTTTGCACGGGAGCATTTGTGCAAGGCAATTGACTGTCTTCAGGAAGTTTCAAGTACTTCTGCTACAAATGAAAATCACTCCGACTCACCAAAAACACCCCATCAAGACGTTAAGCTGGCTAGAAAACTCGGTCCAGACGGCGTCTTGAAACGATCGGCGTCTAATGTAGGTGATCATGAAGCCTCGGAAAGCTATCGTCCGTTGAAAAGAAGCTACAAGTCTGCTCCCGAGCAAAGCACTTTTTAAGATTCTTGAAGCTAAAATTAGTATGGGTTAGGGTATATATCTACTACTTTGATGATGAAGATGTCAAATTTGAGTGTCTTTATATAGCACATTTGAGTCAACAAATGAACTAGTAAAATTTTCATTTTGATTCATTAGTCATTTTCAACTTGGTATCAAAGCTAAGAAACATGGCTTGAATTTCCCAAATTGTAGGCACCACCCAAATTAACCTTGCCCCATCAACCATAACCATCACCAATACTTTCAAATTCATCACTTCTATAATGCTAACCCATGCTTACTATTTACTTAGAAAATCCCATGTTCTAGACAAATGAACTCTCATGGTGAATGATAATCAAAGCATCACCTCCGTTCCAAATCCAGACTATCAAGAAGCATGATCAAAACAATTTTTTCCAATACAACTACTCTTATAATACCAACTAGGATTTTCACGGTTATTGCTCATGCTCTCGACTAAAAGAAAAAAGGAAAAACCCTAGTAGCCGTCGCTCGAGATTACCACCTCCACTAGAGAGGGGGTTTTGGCCCCCTTTTTGGTGGAGATCATCTACTTTCTCACTCCCCTCCCCTCTCTTCCCTGTTCTGTTTGTTTTTTTTTTCTGCTTGCGTGGTGGCGGCGGCTCTCCCCAGCCACATTTCAGTCCGGTTGATACTCACCGCATCTTACCAATACTGGCCGGAACCAGCTGCTCCTTCGTCGGCCTTCTCCTCTTCCAATCGTGCCTCATGCGCGGTGGTGGTTGTCAACCTGCTAGCTCCGGCGGCCTTCTAACTAGGCGATCCTCGCTGTGGCTCACTGGTCTTGAGCACCATCAGCCATTCCTCCGTAGGCCTGTAGTCCCTCCGCAGCCTTATCCTGGTCATGACATTTGCAGAACAACCTCCTGTGCATGTGGTTGCTAGACCGGCTATTCTCATGGTGGTTGAGCTGTGCTCCACTTTCCATCACGATTTCTCTTACGGTTCAGCCTCTTTTAGGCCGGCTCATCTTCACCATTTTTGGCTGCTCTGTCTTTGGCTTTCTTCACTTTCTGTAGAGTCTTTGGCAGGGTGGTGGCTATCAACCTATTCTTGCCGGCCGTATTCTGTCAGGGTGGATCTTCACGGTGGCCCACTGGTCCGGGCTGACATCAGCGCGCCTCCTTTGGCCTTTGCTCCCTTGGCCGTTTTTTAGTTAGCTTTCATCGAACCTCTGCCGAACATCTTCCGGTTGCTGTCCCTTTCATTTCCCTGGTTCACTCTCAGCCCCCACCGCCGGCAATGACACCTTTCTAGGTCTTCCCCGACCCAGCCAACGTGTAGTGACCCCTTGGCTAGTTGGGGCCCTTCTGGTCAGTGTTTTTAATCTTTCTCTTACAGTTTTTCTCCGCACGTTTGCTTACTGTGGTATCACCGAAAAACTGTATCGGTTGCTTGGTTTTCATTGCCGACTTTATCTAATAATTGGGTGTTTATGGTTGAGTTTAGTTGTTTCTTTAGAAAAATCGGTTTAATAATTTCTCCATTTGATAGGGATCTGTATTTCTCTCGTTTACGAGATCTGTATTTCTCTTGCTTGTGAGATCTGTATTCCCTTTCTTCGAAAAGGTTAGTATTTTCTGTTGGTTTATTCGTACCAGTACGGGTATAATTTGTACTCTTCTATGAAAGAGTTCTCAGGTGGTCTTAAGATGTACTCTATTCTTATCCTGTAATCCTTTGATCTTATGCATCAAAGGTCTTTATTATAATGTCTTGATGATATGCAATGATATGAGACTTTAAAAAAAAAAGAAACATGATCAAAACATCAGATCAATGAATTTGAGTCTGTTTTAGGCTTAGTGGTTGAATGTAACAACTTTCATCAGTTGTGGGCTGCTCTCGGAAGGCAGTTTGGTGCATAATCCAAAGTGAGAACTTTTCAAATTGAAGCCTCAATTTCTATTTTTCTTTTCTGAGATGTTCAAGGTCTTATTTATTATATTTTCTTGATTATTTTTCTTTTTAGTTTGGTTATTTATAGTTGTATTCTTTCGATCTTATCAATTTCTTTAAAGTCAAGCTCATTACGTCCCTGCTGATGTGTTTATTTAGTCATTTCATTTAATAATATATTTTCTTCATTTTTTCGAGTTTACCAAAAGAAAATAAATAGTGAAATATTTTTAAGATATGTACGATGATTTCTTGTTGTTGCTATGCGCTTTTTAGTTAATTTTTTTAGGTGGTTCAAATTGGGCTTTTTAGCACCAATCCAAAGTTTAAATCTAAGAATGAATATTAACAAGTAGTAAAATTAGAAATAAATCATTAGAGATTTATAGTGGTTCGATTATAATAAACCTACACCTATTCTTTGAACTAATCAATATGCTCAACAATGCGCACTACATGTCAAAATTATATAGGGATTAAAATTATAGAAGCATTTCAGCAAATTATTTCTCTTTCTCTATCTATACTATCTCTTTCTCTCTCTGAACCTTTATTCTCTCTATACCTTTTTTCTCTGTACCAAAAGAAGATGAAGAAGAGAAAATAGATGATTGCACTGAATGAAGAAGTTTTGAATTTGAGATCTAAATATAATGATCAAATTTTCTCTCTTCCTCTCTCTCTCTCTCTCTCTCTCTTTTTTGTTCTTAACATGGTTTTTTCTTCTTTATTTTAAATTTAGTTTTCCACATGAAAGGAGGACAAGATTAGCTCGTTTTAATTGAGGAAAGAAGGATGAATTTGAATGTTTGAAAGTTTGAAATTTGTGGAAATTTGTAGCAAATTGGATGTGAACCAAAAGAGAAAAGTGTAGAAACTGTGTGGAAGAAGAAAGCCTTTGGCAAAAAAGTAATTTAATCTCGAAACACTGTCGTTCCTCCTTTTTAAGAAATTATAGAATATGCCATTAGTAAAACGATTCCTTTTAGGATTTCATTTTATTTCTAAAAAATTTCTTCCCACCCTTTTCCCCCTCTTTGGCATCTGCCTAAAATTCATTTGAAAAATAAAATTTACATATCTACATTTAGTTCTAATGTATTTTAGTCCCTATATCAATGCAACACTTATTCTTCAACTCAAAAATTCTATTTCTATTGCTTACCCTTATCTATATATAACAAACTCAAGCATACCTAAGCTTATTTTTAATAAAATCATAGTTTCTAAATTAGCTAGATTTTCATCAGTATCAATATTTTCAATTTTCACTTTTCCATTTGAAATCAAATCTCTAATAAAGTAATACCTTATGGCTACAAACTTAGTTATGTCATGAAATGTAGAATTCTTGCTCAAGTGGATAGTTGACTGGTTGTCTGAGTAGATCCTCATAGTTTCTTGAAGAAAAAATTTCCTTAATCAATCCTTAAAGCTATAATGTCACCTTGCAAACTTCTGTAGCAACTATGTATTCTGCTTCTGTACTAGACAGAACTACTATAAGTTGCAGCCGTGCTTTCTAGTTTATGGAGTTCTCATATAATGTAAAATAATATGAGATGAGTGATCTTCTTTTGTCTCCATCCCCAACAAAGTCTAAATTAATATACCCAATCAACTGGATGCCTTTTACATCATGTCCAAATCTCAGTGCATATTCTAGTGTACTTGCTAAATATTTCAAGATCCACTTGATTCCTAACCAATGTTATTTTCCTAGATTTTCCATTTATCTTCTCAAGCCATTGATTAAATGAGCTAAATATGGTCTTGTATAGATCATGAAATACATGATTGTTCCTATAATACTTAAGTATGGTATCTTAGACATGTATTCTTTTTTATTGTTAGATGAAGGACCCTATGCTGCAGAAAATTAAAATATGTTGCCTAAGGTAAGTTGATTGCTTCAGAGTTCCTCATCTCAAATCTATCAATGACCTTCTTCAACTAGCCTTGTTGTAATAGTACTAGTTTTCTTCTTTCTTTATCCCTTAAGATTTTTATTCCTAGTATCTTCTTAGCATTGCTTAGGTCTTTCATCTAGAATTTAAATTTCAGCAGGCCTTTTAGTTTTTATAATTCATCTTAACTTTAACTTGCTAATAACATATTATTTACATATAGAAGTTGATAAATTTTATTTGATCTTTTTGTGCCTATAAAGTAGAGATATGTGTCATAACTGCTCCTTTTGAACCCTAATGGAGTAACAAAAGAGTCAAACCTTTTGTTCCATTGCCTAGGTATTTTTTAACCTATAAAGAGACCTTTTTAGCAAGTATACTTGACCAGGCTTGCTAGTGTCCCTAAATCCATTTAGTTGCTTTGTGTAGATGGTTTCTTTTAACTCATATTCAAGAAAGTGGTTTTTATATCAACTTACTATAAGTCGTAGTTACAGTATGTTAATAGAGAGAGCATAACCCTTATGGTTGTGTATTTTTCCATTGGTGAGAAATTTATAATGTAGTTTGTTCCTTTTCCTAGTAAGAAGCCTATAGCTATAAGTTATGCCTTAAATCTTGTTGGTTATTCTAGTGTGCTGCCTTCTTTAATTTTATATAGATTCATTAACATTCTATTAGGTATTATTTTTGAAGCCTCTTATTACTTTGCTTATGAAAGAGTTCATTTCTCATTGCATAATAGATTTATATTGTTCTTTTTATCTAGTGTTGATAGTTTCTTGGTATTTTTTAGTTCAATTTTAATAATCTCCTATGCAATCTATAAGGTAAAAGCAATTAGATCATATAGATGGGATTTTTACTTTCCTTTTCTCCTTATTTCTGACAAGCAAGTAATTTGAAAGATCATGACTTAATTTTACTTTTAGTTGTTGTTGTGTAGTGGTTCTAGAATTTGCTTCGAATGGCATATAACATGATGAGTAATCATCTGATGCTTCTAGATGCTGGTGCTTTACCTCAATCTGAAGCTCCTTTTTATTTTCTGAGCTGTTAAAGGATTAAATAGTATCCAAATAATCTTGTTTCTTCTCCAGGCATGACATATTAGATTCATTGAACACAACATCCTTATTGACAATGATTTTAACCTTATTTGATTCCTTTAACCATACCCTTTACCTTTTCATTCTCTCTATATATCTAAGGAATACACACTTTAGAACTTAGGCTTTAATTTTTCAATATTTTTGTGTGTATAGGCAGTACACCTAAATACTCTCCAATGGTTGAAACTGGGAGGCATACATTTCCATAGTTCATCAAGTGTTTTGAAATTAGAAGTACTTGAGGATTTCTGTTGATCATATAGCAGGCTGTACTTGCTATTTTTCCCTAAAACTGTTTAAACAGACCTGACCTCAAAAGCGTGCACCTAATGTTTTTTAGGATGGTTCTGTTTATTCTATTAGCAACTCCAATTTATGAAGAGTAAACCTAATTATCTTGTGCCTCCAAAATCCATATTCTTTGCAATTATCATCAAATAGTATATTGTAAAATTCTAGATTATTATCAATCCTTACTGTCTTCAATTTCTTCCCTATGTGCGTCTTAGCAAGTGTTTTCCAACATTTTATTTTCCTAAAATTTTCATCTTTGGATTTAAGTAAGAAGGTTCATACCGTTCTTGAGTAGTTATCCACCAAGGAAATGAAATACTTATTTTCTCCATAAGTTGTTGAGTTGATAGGTCCTTATATGTTAGCATGAACATATTCTATGAGTGCAGTTGCTTTATTTGTGCTTGGTTTGAAGCTCAACTTGTTTTAGTTCTCCAATATGTAATGTTCACAGAAATGTAGCCCTGTAATTTTACTTGAACCAATCAATCATTGATTGCGTAATTTCAACAATCCTATTTCACAAATGTGTCTCAACCTTTTGTGCCATAACTTAGCTTCCTCATATCTTTGATGTGCAACAGTTATAGTATTCTCAGTGACTATTTCTTCTTCTAGAGTATAAAAACCCTTTGCTTGGTTCCTTTTATCATTAAGATAGAAGCCTTATAAATTTTTATTTGCCCATTCTAATCTTTGTAAGTATAATGAAATTACATTTCTCTTTAAGTTATGGAACATGTCTTATATTGTTCAAGGTGCTAATAGTTTCGTCATACATTTTGATTGGTGTAGTCCTAATTCTAATTACTTTGCATGTCTAGTTATTGCCCATCAACATTTTTATACTTTCATACGGTTCATAGGTGTTAAACTATTCCCTATTTGGACTTATATGATAATTGCAGTTTGAAAGTTTAGAACCTAGTTTTTAGTTTCATCAATTGTTACTAAATGGCTTCTAAAGTCTCATAAACTTCACTTGCAACTACTGCTTCTGTATGATTTAAACTATTTTCTTTTAATTCTATAATTCTCTTATAGCAGTTTCTGATGCGATATATCTATATCATAAAATTAAGTGCAAGTATACACTATCATATGCAAGTAATAAAGAGACTAAATAAGTCGGATGTCGAACCCTCAGGGATAATTTTTTCTTTTTAACCAATTACTAAAATTATATCTTCCTAATAATTATTCAGAAAAATAACAATTTAAGAATGAATGTAAGAAATATAAAAGCAAAACACAATGTAAAGAAACTTAGGTGATAGCAATGTAGAGAAAACCTAGGATTAATATTATCCCTCAATATACTTTTTAATGATTAACCCTCTAATATTTAACTCACTTAGTCTTTATTATTGATCAAGACACTAATGTATTCACAAGCCTCTTCCAAGGTCATGCAAGTATATCTTAGTTTACCAAATACCTATATTCCTATGGTACTTGCAATAAATTAAGATTCATTAAGATTAGGTCTTATTGATCATACATGCCAATTAGGTATATTCCTATCCTAAATTGAAACTTGCATATGCAACATTGAATGTTACTCTACAATCATGCATCAAATTACCTAGGTCTAAATATATTGATTCCTCTTCCAAGTTTATCAAAATATTACCAATTTATTCACCATATATTGACCAGATATATTGAAGCATTAAACACAAGTAATTTAAATAATAAATGACTAAGTTTATTAAATACTAAAAGATATGGCAATTTAAGCGCACATATTGAGTTCAAATATTAACCCTAGAAAATAAATTAGTTCATAGCTACAAGAGAATCACAGCAATAAAAATAAAAATAAACCATGATACAATTATTAGCAAACTGATATAGACGTCGAATTGCTCTTAATTGCGCTGCCTAGGAACTCTTGATGCCGAAGAACGTCTTGTATTTCTCTCTAAAGTTGCTTCAATTAAGCTCTTATTGCTCTCGAAGACTCGTGCTCTGTATTCTTGGTGCTCTTGGGTCGTCTTGGATTGATTCCTGAAGGTTGGGAACGAGTGGCTTTATATAGGGATTGATATGAGCTTGAAAATCTCAATTCTCGTCGGACTAGGACTCGCACTACCGCTGGCGCGCTATGAAGTTGTCACTAGGGAGACACGTGAAAAAGCTATTACCGCTGGAGCGGTGGGATCTTGGCGCTGGGGCGCTACATGAAAACGGCTTTACCGCTGGCGCGGTATATTGATAGTGCTGGGGTGATGTATCGTCGCTGGAGCGATGAATCTTCGGCGCTGGAGCGCCAGACGCGACTTAAATAGGTCATTTTTCTAATTTCGATCACTATTCCAACGTTGGGGCGATATTCTTATAGCGCGGGGGCGCTGGACTCAAATTTTAGAAACTTTGCATTTTAGTCCCTGTTTTTGCTCCTTTTGCATTTTTTCTTTAAATTTTGTTCAAGTCCCTACAATTAACAATAAATCACATAAATAGCCATCTATTCTCATAAAATCATAAAATATCAATAATAAAAACATGAGAAAATATATGACAAATTTGCCCTTATCAGTTTCTCTTCAAATGTCTCTTCTTTCAATAAAAATAGCACTTTTTTTATTAGAGTTCATTAAGGGTGCATGCTATGATTATGTGCATATTAAAAAACTTTATCAGTGCATGTCATACAAATATTAGCGTAGCAGAATTATGATTATACATTCAACATATACACATTGAAATTGAAATAATTACACTAAGAATTTTAGAAACTTACTCTTAAAGACTTTTTGTGAATAATTAAAGTTGGTAGGATTAGAGTATCTAGAATGGTAGCTTTTGTTTCCAATTTCATGTAGGATTCAAAGTTAGTTCTGTAATATCCAATCCCTATTAGTAGTATTGGCGCCTAAATTTCGGTATAGAGTAATGAAGACACCGTAAGGTTACCCGATTTTAACCCTATTGACATTTTTGTTATGGTGCACGTGAGAGATATTAGATCTAATTTGGTAATTTCATACATGGTCGGAGCGTCGGACGACCCTAGAATATTTTAAATTTTTTCTCTATTGGCTTGGAAAAGGAAATTCTAATTTACTACATGAATTTTCATTTAAAGGTTATGTATGGAACAAGCCTTTGTTGAGAAATACGATCCGTATATTAAGAAATGGAACAATTAGAAGCAATCTCATGGATTGCCAAGTTGGGAATTCTAGTTAGTTCCTTTGACTATTCTAACTGGATAGTTACAAAGAAACCAATTAAATCCTTCCATTTGAACTAATGGAAAATTAGAAGTTTTGAGTAAGTTGAAGGGCAAAATGGTCAATTAAGGGAGCACTATATATATGTTGGAAGTGTGTAGAGTTTTCAAGAGATCAAAAGCCAACACTTAGAGCAAAAAGAGAGCAAATTCCTGTAAAAAGGTTTAAGGTACTGCTACAGTGAAATTTCAGTATTTTTTTCATGATTTCTCATGTGTAATCAAGCTAAAATAAGGTTACATATGAATCCCTAAGCTCAATTGAAGCCTCCATTAGTGAAAATTAAAAAAAAAGAGGTAAGAAAAGCATTGTTTTATGAGGTTGATAAGTGAGCTTTCAAGAATGCTTCAATTGATATTCTTGTGTGTATTCTTGGCTTAGATTGAGTTGAATTCTAGTGTGGAGTTTGAAGGAGTCATCAATTTGAAGAAATTGGCAAGGTAAGAATTCGGGTTTTGGGTGATTTTGATGTAGAGATTTCAATTGGTTGTAATTAGGGCTTTAGAATGAAATTGGCTTGATTTTATTGTAATTGGAATAAGAAATTGAGAAAAGGAATGTGTTGGAACCTAGGGTGAAATTCTACCACTTTAGGGAAGTTAGGGCTTGAGTGGTGTTTTGATTAAGTTGTTGTGTGTAAATGGTGCATATTATAAATTGAATGTACATGGTTGATGGAAAAACCAAAAATGAAGAAAATGAGACATAATTATCCATTTTGGAAAGGTAAAGGGCAATTATGTCCAACCAAGTTATAAGGCGTTCAATAATTTTCAAGGCGCCGGATGGTGAGTTAGATTAGATTAAATGGCTTCGTAAATAAAAATTGGAAAGTAGTATCCATCCGGGTTTTGTGTGCCGATTAGGGCGTTTAGTAGTTAAATGAGATTCTAGCATTCGATTTGGTTCTAAATGTCATTTATGGCGCGTAGGTGAAGATAACCGAGAGCGGTAACGGGAGCAAAAATCGGGAGCGAAATTGAGCGTGGAACGGTTGTGAGTGGAAATCTACCATTTCTTTTACTTTTCATTTATTATGTTTTCGCATAATGAATATGTATGTTTTATGAGCTTTTGATGCATAAACATGATTTATGATCTTGATATATATCCATAGACATGCTTTTATATGTTCGGGTTGAGAAACAGTTTTAAAATTTTTGCATCCGTTTTAAAGGCCATTGGTACCCTCTGATTATAGTGATGGTGATTGTATTAGACCTAGCCGGTATATCCCGTACACATGGGCAGGTCATGGGGGGCGTGTCACTAACTCCAAAAAGTTAGGGTGTCGAGTTATGTGAGTCGCTCTATGTGTACGGGGTATTGTCTCGCTATATGTATGCGATGTAAGATTCCGCTGCATAGCTAGTGAGATGTCTTGAGATATCACTGTAGGTGCTGCTAGTTGAGGTGCCCCGTGACCTACTTACGTGTGCGGTGCTAGTTGAGTCGCCGCGTGAGTATAGAGCTTTAGGGTTACCATTGGTACAGTTTAGAAAGATAATGGCCGAGCGAGGACTTTACTAGTTTTCGATCTACCGATAGCATTTTATGCATTTATATGCACATGGTAGTTATTGTGTTACATAGATTTTGGGTATTGTTTTCCAAAGATGTAGATAAAACCCGCTCGGCAAGATTTCATCAGCACATAATGTTAGAAACCGTTTTACAGCTTTACATCTGTTTTAGAAGCACGATTTATGCATGTACTTAGAATTTACTATCTATGCATAATGTTATTTTATTTAAAATCTTAATTGCACTCATTGAGCTCCTTTAGCTCACTCATTTTGTGTTTTATATTTTCTAAACCCCTTCCCAGGTGCAGGTCTCGGTACGCAAGCTGCTGATTCTCCTATTGCCGAGTAGTGGGCCAAATTCAAAGATCATTTTTGTATATGTAAATATGTTAAATAGCACCCTTTGCTTTTTGCATAGTAGTTGTAGGCATGTATATTTATGTGTATGCTTTGAACCAACCAGAAGAGATTTTGATATTATGATGATTGTTTTTTTACCTTTTTATGAGTATGCTCATTTTGTGATTTAAATGAAACTATTGAGTTGTGTTGGATTTGATTTAGAAAGGACCGGAGGTTTGAATTGGTAGTATTGAGAAGTGTTTGAAATAGAAGTGAAACTTCATTGCAGGTTTTATATGGATTTTTAGAAGAACAGGGGAAATATTGTCCCTTTTTTTTTTAAAATTAAGATGTCATTTTCATGTATATTACAAGACTTTCTTAGTAGTAGCAAGAACTAAAAAGGGGTTCGCCTCGCGAAATTTCTCAACTTACCCAATTAGGTTCTGAGGAACTTCCGTCGGGGTGCCCTGCAGGGCTACTGGGATTTATAGTAAAGGGTCTCGGATCGCGTCCTGTCAAGTTCACTCTTGAACTCATTCTTCTCTCAAATGGCCAAGAAATGTGTATTTTTGGGACCAAAATGCTAAACTTTTATGGTTTTCTTTTCCCTTCCTTTTTTTGTCCAAATATTTGTCTCTAAAAAATAGAACAGTAAAATGAAACATTTTAATTTCATTTGTTTTCATCTCCTGCATGTGGAAACTTGTCAAACATTGAGCTAAACTTGAATCATACAAACAATTTGCACGAGTGACATTGGTCACTTTAATAACTCCATCCATTTTCCATATGTCAAACACATGATCATACATCACCCCACTTGTTATATATGCTTTCCATGCATCTGCGTTTGTCACACAAATGGCCATGCATGGATACCAAGTGTCAAAGTTTCTTTTTCATGTAAGAAGGGCCTATTTGTAATATTTGTAAACTTTATTTTTCATTTTTTAGAGAGGTCCTAAAATAAATCTTACTTTTCAAAATTCTTTTAGATCGAACCATTCAACCTGGTTATCTATCCCTTCTTAATGAACCATTCAACCATTTCGAAACTCCATAGGTTCACACCTATTTGTCTTATGAAAATCTTTCGTAAGTCTGTAAACGATGCCCCGGACACATGTTACGAATATTATAGAATAACATGTTGAACCAAACAAGCTGAGGTTAACCATATTCGTATAATATTTTCTTCACATATATCTTAGAAAACCAGAGATATAAATTATCACCACCATATCTCTATATGCTCGACCTTGAACTTATTTTCAGATTCATATTTTCGTAAATAATATTCGTAAACTCTTTTACGATATTATTTGACCCTACAAAAAACTCTTTTTTGGACTTTTGCTTATGGCAATAAGACTTCCTGAAATATAATCTCAGAGAATCCGAATTTACAACTTACTCATATGAGCTGATGGATCACATTTCTACACACATTGAGCTCCATGTACATTGGAATCAAAGCATGATGAATTACTCACAAGCCTATCGTGGCACTTGATGCGATATTTCTATATCATAAATTAAGTGCAAGTATACACTATCGTATGCAAGTAATAAAGAGACTAAATAAGTCGGATGTCGAACCCACAGGGATAATTTTTTCTTTTTAACCAATTACTAAAATTATATCTTCCTAATAATTATTCAGAAAAATAAAAATCTAAGAATGAATGTAAGAAATATAAAAGTAAAAACACAATGCAATGAGATTTAAAGATAACAACGTAGAGAAAACCTAGGATTAATATTATCCCTCAATATGCTTTTTAATGATTAATCCTCTAATATTTAACTCACTTAATCTTTATTATTGATCAAGACGCTAATGTATTCACAAGTCTCTTCCAAAGTCATGCAAGTATACCCTAATTTACCAAATACCTATATTCCTATGGTACTTGTAATAAATTAAGATTCATTAAGATTAGGTCTTATTGATCATACATGCCAATTAGGTATATTCCTATCCTAAGTTGAAACTTGCATATGCAACATTGAATGTTACTCTACAATCATGCATCAAATTACCTAGGTTTAAATATATTGATTCCTCTTCCGAGTTTATCAAAATATTACCAACTCATTCACCATATATTGGCCAGATATATTGAAGCATTAAACACAAGTAATTTAAATAATAAAGGACTAAGTTTATTAAATATTCGAAAGATATGGCAATTAAGCACACATATTGAGTTCAAATATTAACCCTAGAAAATAAGTTTAGCTCATGGCTACAAGAGAACAGCAGTAAAAATAATTATAAATCATGATACAATCAATCGCAAATCGATGTAGACGTCGAATTGCTCTTAATTGCACTGCCTACGAACTCTTGATGCCGAAGAACGTCTTGTATCTCTCTCTAAAGTTGCTTCAATTAAGCTCCTATTGCTCTCCAAGACTCGTGCTCTGTATTCTTGGTGCTCTTGGGTCGTCTTGGATTCCTCCTTGAAGGCTGGGAACGAGTGGCTTTTTATAGGAATTGATTTGAGCTTGAAAATCTCAATTCTCGTCGGATTAGGACTCGTGCTACCGCTGGGGCGATATACTTTTGTCGCTGGGGCGCTGCGTAAAAAGCCTACACCGCTGGAGCGGTGTGATAATAGCGCTGGGGCGCTATATTGGCGCTGGCGCGGTGATTGTCTAGCGCTGGGGCACTGGATGCGACTTCAACAGGTCGTACTTCTTATTTCGATCACTATTACAGCGCTGGGGCGACAATAGTTGTGGCGCGGGGGCTCTGGACTCATAATTTGAAAACTTTAAATTTCGTTCAAGTCCCTATAAATAACAATAATACACATAAATAGCCATCTATTCTCATAAAATCATAAAATATCAATAATAAAAACATGAGAAAATATATGACAAATTTGCCCTTATCAGCACTTAGGTCAAAAGACCATGAACAGTACTCAACTTGAGAAGACCTTTATTGATTTATCTATGAGATTTCTATTGAAAGTCCTTATGAGTATTGAGTACTCAGTCTTTACTGAATACTTACATGCCTACAAAAGTCTCTATGAGATGTCTATTGAAAGTCTTTATGAGTTATTCAGTACTCAATCTTTACTGAATACTTGCATGCCTATAAAGGCTTATACTAAGCCCATAGTCTACTAAAAATAACTATCTAAACAATCCAAATATAGACACACATGATCAAGAAGGAATACGGATCAACCCATATCAACAACCATAGAATAGGAATAAGGATTTTGAGAACACACTGCATAATGACATTTATTAGCACCATTTACAACTCCTTGCAACTATGTCATTACTAATATATTTCCAAGTCTTTGTCCCTATTTCAAACAAGGTTCTAACTATTAAAATTGCTAACTATTAGCACTGACCTAAACTTTTTAGATATACCTAAACTCCTTTAGATCTACAATGTTCAAAAAAGTTACAAGCTTATTATCATATAATTAATAATTAATGATTAAATAGAAATGCTAATTGTATAAATATTAAAATAAATAAATATTCATACAATAATTGGAATGGCACGTAAGCACAATTTTTAACAACTCCCACTTGCTCTAGTGCTATTCCCGATGATATCTAATACCCATCGAATCTACTTGTTTCTCAAATACCCTAAGAGTGAAGGCCTTAGTTAGGGGTCCATTATATTATCCATAGAATCTAATCTAGAAATATTACATCCCCTCTAGCCAATTTGTTTTTAATTATGTTGTATTTTCTCTCCACATGCTAAGACATCTAGTGTGTCGTTGGCTCTTTAGTTTGAGCAATTGTCCCGTTGTTGTCACCAAATAACAGGATATGATCCACTAAACATAGGACTATTATGAACTTTGCAAGAAACTTATGCATCCACACTGCTTCATTTGCAGCTTCTAAAGCCGTAAGATATTTTATCTCTGTGGTAGAATTATCTATGGACATTTATTTGACACTCTTTCAACTAATTATGGCACAATTTAAAAGAAACTTGACACTCTTTCTATTATTTGGATAAGACTAGAAGTCTGAATCAATGTATCCTTTAACTTACAAGTCACTTTCTCCATAAATCAAAAACTTATCCTTTATACCCTTAAGGTATTTCAGGATATGTTTCACGACTATCCAATGGTCGCTGTTTGGATTAGATTGATATTGGCTCATAACATTTTTGGCATACTGATGTCAGGTTTCGTACACAACATGGCATATATCAAGCTAACTGTAGCTCATACATATGGTATGTTAGGCATTCTAACCCTTACATCTTCCGTTTGAGGAGGCATTTTCCTAGAAAGATGAATACCATGTTAGAAAGTTACAATGACTATCTAACAGTTAGTAAAGTTATACCTTTCAAAAACATTTTTTTATGTATAAATATAAAGCTCTATAAAGCTTTATACCAATTATACAGAAAGCTTCTTCAAAATAATTCATGGAGAAATTCTTACTTAAAACAATCTTGAATGTTTGTAACATACTAATATTGTTTTCAATAATGAGTGTGTCATCCACATAGAGAACAAGAAAGACAATCATGCATCCATTGTCCTTTCTGTACACACACACTTATTCTTTATTTTTGATAAAATCAGACCCTCTGATTATTTCATCAAAAGAAAATATAACTGCAGGAAGCCTGCCTAAGTCCATAAATGGACTTCTTCAGCTTGCTCACTAGATTAGAAGTCAAGTTGTATGCAAACCCTTCTAGTTGTTCCATGTAAATCTCTTCTTTAAGATTTTCATTAAAAAAAATACGTCTTTACATCCATATTCCAAATATTAAAATCATAATGTGTTATAGTAGCCAATAGAAATTGAATTGATTTTAGCATGGCTACTAATGAAATAATTTCCTCATAATCGATTCCAAATTATGAGCGTAACCTTTTCCTACTAGCCAGGCTTTGAAAGACTCTACCCCTTTATTAGGCCAATGCTTCTGCTTGTAATCCCATTTATAACCAATAAAAACTATTCCATTGAGAAGCTTGATTAAGTCCTAGACTCAATTGACATGCATAGAGTTGATTTTGGATTTCATGGCTTATTTTAATTTTCTCGAATTGATGTCCAACATTGCCTCTTTATAAGTCATAAGATCATTTTCTTCAACTAAGAAATGTCAAAGACATTTTTAGACATCATACCATACCTAACAGATAACCTTGAGATCCTTTATGACCTAGGTGGATGGTGTGTCAAGGTATATCACTTGAGTGGTTCCATCATTGGTTTATAAATTTATAGATTGACTTCATCAAGTTTAATCCTTCTATAATCCCTAAAATTTATGAGAGATTATTCCTCCATGAATGTGGCATAACGAGCAACGAATATATTTTATTCCTTAGGATCATAGAATAGATATCCTATAGAATGTTTGGGATATCTTATAAACTGATACTTGTACCATTTGGGTGCACGTTTATCCCGTTGCACAACTTTTATGTAAGCAGAACAATCCAAAATCTTAACATACTTAAGTCTCAATTTCTTGCTAATCTATATCTTATATGTTGTGGTAGGAACAACTTTTCATAGAACTCTGTTCAACAAGTGAGTAGCATTTCTAGAGCATAACTGCATAGATATTCTGGAAGACAAATGAGGCTCATCATGAATCGGACCATATCTAATAAATTCTAAATCATTCTTTCTAAAACACAATTGTGTTATGGCGTACCTGGAGGACTATATTGAGTGGGAATCCTATTTTCTTTTAAATAAGCTATAAATTTACTGTTCATGTATTCACATCCTTGATCTGATTAAAGACATTTAATATACATACCGGCTTGTTTCTCAACCTTTTATTAAAATTCTTTGAACATTTCAAAGGTTTTTCAACTTGTTTCTTATTAAAAACATATATCTATATCATGACAAATCATCGAAAAAGACAATAAAGTATAAAAATTCACTCATAGCAATGTGATTCATTAGACCATATACATCATTATGTACTAGTTCCAATAAATCAGTGGCTCAGTGTCCAACATCTACAAAAAGAGATTTATCCTTGAATACAAGATTCACAAACTATATAAGTTTCTATGGTAAAATTAGGTATCTAACTGCCATTAACCAGACAGGCCAAATGTTTCATACCTATATGAACTATCTCATATGCAACAATTTCTTGTTATTCAAAATTTTCAAACTACAACGTATATTTATCTGTGCATTCAAAATATTTCCTATTGTATCAAAAATATAATGACCATTCATCAACTGACACTCAACTTATAAAACATTATCCACATCACATAAGTACAAGGAATAGTTCTGAATAAATATGTGATAACCCTCAGTGTCTAACACAAGAAGGGATATAATTTTTTCTGATAATGATTGGTACAAAATAACAGTTATATAATATTAAAGATCTACAAGGGAGAAATAATTTAAAATTTTCAATAGCTTTGACCTGTAGAAAATCACCATTTCCAATACAAAGCTATATTTATCCACATTTTAGCTATCTAACTTCCCTCACACCCTACAATATAATGCATATGTAAGAAGAACATGCGGTATCTAATACCCACCCAATACTACCATTAAATACTAATGAAATTTCTATAATAGGTAAACATATTCATGAGGCATTCTTCTTGATTGTGGTAAGGTACCTTGGACAATTACATTTCTAAAATCTTTCTTCACTGTAGTGGAAACACTTTCTTTTGTCCTTGTTTTTCTTTTGTAACTTGGATATCATCTATCTCTCATGAGCCATATGTGGTGTAAGCTTATCTTTTTTTTTACCTTTAGACTTTCTAGAAACCTTCTGAGAAGAAGATGAAGCACCACTATGAATGTAGAAGGGTGCACCTTTTTTGTTCATGTCCTATTAAGCTGTCTTTAACGTGTTTTACAGCTCAGCACATTTGCATAGTAAAGTTTATAATGAATTGTGCAAATGACCTCGGTAGAGACTGCAGAATCAAACTATTCTCCAAGATATTGTTAAGAGATATATACATAGTTTTTAACATTTTGACGTAGGAAATCATCTTAAGTACATGGGACTTACTGGACTGTCAACATTCAACTTTAAACTAAAAGAGTATCGTAGACATCATGTATAAATCAGCCTATGGTCTATCTCCTAACAGCTCCTTCAAATGGAGTATGATACTGCTTGCACTATCCATGTACATATGCTTCATCCAGAATTCAGTTGACATAGAGGCGATGATGTATAATTTGAATTTTAAATCATCATTGACCTAATTTTGATAAGTTTGCAACTCTTTTAGAGTATTCTTATTAGCCATACCTCGGGCATCTTCTAATTAATCATATATTTAAGTTTTTCTGAATCCAGATCAATTATGAGATTCAGCAGCCAGTCAGAGTAATTCTCGATACCTTTCAATTGGTGTGCATCAAGTACGTAACCCTATGGATTATTTGAAGTCATCTTATCTTCATAAGACAAAAAGATATGTTAACGGAGAACATTCCAAAATCTTTATTTAATAATACTTTAGATTATGAATATAACTAGTGTATATATATATATTTTAATTTAAATACACCCTCCCACTGTTTTATATATTCACTTTAATCTCTCAAATAGAAAAACAAAAATTTATACACTTTAAACTTTACAGTCAGAAGTAGATCTAATTGGTATTCTACTCTGGTCTCACATTTTAGCAGTATTGGTCTTTGTAAAATCTAAAAGGTAGACAACTCTTGTCAATTCTATCTCATACAACTCTTAAAACTAATTCTAAATACATATTATCCTCACACTTTAGCGATATTGGATAAGTGTATTCTAGATCTACTTGTCAATAATCAAATATAAGTTATTTATACTACCCTCACACTTTAGCGATATTAGATAATACTTTCACTTATATTTTTCTCATCTCATGTTTAACTGGCATAGTCCAAATCACACTGATCAATCCCTCACACTTTTATGATATTGAAAAAAATTAAGGTCACTCATCTAACACTGTATTGACAAGATGGACCAAGTATAACATTGTCTTATAATGAGATATATTTAATTCTGATTAATAGAGATTTTACAATTTTATAATTTATTTGCATCTTATGTGGATCTAATTCACAATCAACCATTTATTTTACCCAAGAATAACTAAGCTCCACCAATTGGGCTCTCATTGTGGTTAACAAGGTAAACAAATGACCTGGCACTTGCCGTCTTAATGCTAGTTCAAATAGTGACTTGGTTCTAACTTTCAACACTTGAAAATGCAATTTCAACTATTCTTAGGCATCCCAATCAACTTAGAACAACTTAAAACACTTTATGAAACCCAAAACAACATATAAACATGCTTTGATAACATTGTTAGAGTGCATTAAGGGTGTATGTATGCGATTTCATACATATTGAATAAATTTAGCAATGCATGTATACATACATTAACATGTTGGAATTATGATTATACATTCAACATATACATATTAAAACAAAAATAATTACACTAGTTTCAAAAACTTACCCTTGAAGAGTTTTGGCAATTGAATAAATAATAAAATAAATAAATATCTATACAACAATAAGAATGACACATAAGCACCATTACCAATATTCCTTTCACCAATCTTTGACTTAGAATTGAATTTTCCTATATACTTCCCTTTTTCTCTTTTCTTTGGTCTTCCTCTAGTAAATATATTTTACCCATTATCTTTCTTTTTATTTTTTATTTATTGTTCCCTTAGTCTTAATGAAGTCAAGAAATCTTCCAAAGTAATACTTTCTCTACCATATTTTATTGTTGATTTACTTCTCTATAAGAATATAGGCAATGAATTTAAGAGAATAACAACGTAATTCTCATTGAGGCACATGTTAATTATCATTGAGGGGTATGATGAATTGAATAAAACCACAAGAGATGATCAATAAAGGGATGAGATCCAACATGTTAGAACTCTTAAAGTAGACGTTGCTACGCATCAAGGAGCAAGGTAAGAAGGAACCTTATGAGGATTAATAAATGTTAATAGGAAGACATAAAAGCTTTTATCTTGAAAGAGGTGGGAGAGCTTTATGCAAAAATTAAAAAATTTAGAGTTTCGAAGGACACCATGACTTTGGCCAAAAAGGTGAATCAAGATCTATTTGTGAAAAGCATAAGGCGGAAAAAAGGCCTCGTAAATTTCACATTTTAAATTTCTAGATGTATGATGGGATCAAAGATCCAGATTAACATATTTTCTGTTATAAAGCATGAATTATAATGAATACACATGACGATGCATTGAAAAGCCTCACTTTCCATTCCAATTGGAAAGACCATCACAGGCTTGGTTATAGAGTTGAAGGAAAACTCTATATCCATTTTTTTATGAACTAACTGCTTTATTCATTACCTAGTACACATAGAATCAGAAAAACAAGAAGACAATTTCAAACTTCTTTTTTATGAAGCAGGGGGAAAATGAGTATTAAGAGATTCCTTAATAGGTTTAATATGAGGCTTAATGAGTTAGGAAATTATGATACGGAGATAGCTACCTAGGCATACTAAAAGACAGTTATAACATTGATAGCATATTACTGATATTCATTCGAAATTGTTTTTCTTCGTTTGAGATAATTAACGAAAAATTAGAACAATAGATCATGGAGCAAGAAGATAAGGCATCCAAAGTTAAAGAATCTTTTAAGCTTACTTAAAGGAAAAAAAAAGAAATTTCCTCGTAATGACATAGGTATGGGAAGCGATTCGCAACTCATGAGGAAGAAAAGAATAACAAGTAGCAAATAGTTTTTGAACCACTGATTCCTATCAACACCTCCACGAAAAGATAAGGGCAACGTACAAGACTTAAAGATCTTTCTTAGAAGTTATAACTATAGTCAATAATGTAGATATAGAGAGATAAACTAAACACTGTATCTTCTATAATAAACATAGACGTGATATCAACACTTACTGTTCCTTAAAAGGTCAAAAAACTACTCTTATGAGAAATGGATATTTGGCATAGTTCAGGCTAGAAGTAACTCTGAAGAATTAGAAAGAACAAGAGCAAGCTCAAAAATCAAATGTATAAAAGTTATAAATAAAGAGGAAGTAGTGTCTCAGTGCTGAATATAATCGACAGATCATTATTCGAATTCAATTACTTAGAAGAAGAGGAAAAACAAGTAAAATAATAAAAGATTGAGAGTAGGTCCTCTAATAGGACTGCAGAGGAGCAAGTAATAGAAGGAACAAGAGAGAATGAGAGACAGGTAGTCTTGGAGGGACTATAGACTAATGAAGAACCGATGCAAGATTCCATGTAAGCATTATAATTAAGACAAGTATTGAACTAGTTTGACAAGATGATACAACATGAAGGCCATCGGATAGAGGGGGGAATGATTGATAGGGCAACCAAGGTCTAAAGCTGTGGGATAGTAGAAATATCATTAGCTATGGTAATGTTAATTAAACAAGAATTGGGCAGAATTATCTTTCTTCAAAGTGGATTTTACCAGATTGATTTCTTGCACCTTAATGTATTGGTAATTAGCAGAAACATAACTATAACTATAGTTTAAAGAGTATCAGTAGATGAAAGAAGCAGTGCAGACTTTTATTTTTGGGAAGATTTCAAGCTGATGAGATTGAATGAGAAAGCTATAAGATGATGTAATACTTAATTAATATCATTCAAAAGAGAGAAGGCTTAAGTTAAAATAATGATTATGCTTCCATTACATAGAAGTAGTATCGTCCACCTTACATCAAGTCGTCAGATGCATCTCAATAATGGAAATAGGAACAATGGACATTAAGGGAGAGTAAACAGAGACTAGACAGTACTATGCCAATTCTTTCAAACCTCTAAGAACTAAAGAAAAGAAGAAGACAGTAGAGGGACATAAGGATTAAGAAGTTGAAATAACAAACCAATCCCTCATTATAGATGAACTAGCAGAATTGTAGAATTTTCCTTTAGCAAAGGTAGAATAAACTCTTGACCAGGATTACTTAAACTATAACTAACCAATACCACTCGTAATTGAAAAGAGATCATTAGAGGTACAAGAATACAATAATCAAATAATATTGTGGATAATACAAGCTAACGGAAGGTGATAGAAAAGGTTAATGGATCGGTTGCCAAAGGGACTTCATTAAGAGTAGGATTATAAACTGCTTAATATCAAAGGAATTGAGGAAGTAATGCTAGACCCGTACACCATCGAAAGCAAAAGTAATACTCTGTGTCAACTTGTTTACAAAAGAGAAAGAAGAAATGATAGAGCTACTTAGAAGGCATTAGGGTGTCTTTTCCTAGACTTCATAAGGATATGGTTGAAATTGATCCAAAGGTGATTAATCATAAGCTCAACATTTAAAAGAATTATTTTCCAATATGGTAGAGGCAAAGGTGGTTTATACTAAAACGAAACAAAATCATCAGTTATAAGGTGGATGGACAAATAAATGTAGGATTCATCTGAGAAGTACATTACTTAGATTGGCTCTCTCACGTCATGGTTTTTATAAAAAATAATGGGATGCGATAGGTATAGGTTGATTATACAAACCACAATAAGGTGACCCCAATGACTCTTCTGTACTTGCCAAGATTGACTAAATGATAGATGATATGATAGGGTATGAGATTTCTCTTTTTAGATACTTACAGTGGCTATAATCAGATTAAGATGGATCTTAAGAATGAAGAAAAAATAAGCTTTATAATAGAACGAGGAATTATTGCTATATCGTGATGCAATTTAGGTTTAAAAATACAAGAGCCACTTTCTAGAGGCTTGTCCACAAGGTGTTTGGGAAACTAATAAAGAAGGCTAAGAAGGTATACATTGTAGACAAAAGTAAGGAAATGAAAAATCATCTTATAGTTTTGCATGAGGTGTTCGATCCCATAGGGAGTTCAAGATGCAATTATGTTCCACCAAGTGTACTCTCGAATACAATTTGTAACATTCTTGGGACACACAGTTAGCACAAGAGAAATTAAAGCTCATTTCACATAGGTCTAAGCCTTGAAAGCACGTAGTTCTCAAAACATCTAAGGAAGTCCAATTCCTAACAAAAAGAGTGGTGGCATTAAGTAGTTTATTTCTAGGATGTTGACAAGTTAAAGTCTTTTTTCCTAGCCACCAAAGAAGCAAAAGAGAACTTATGAAGGACTAAAAAGGCAGAAGCTCTACAAAGACTAAAGGAATACCCAATTAAATCTTCCATCTTATCTAGCTCACATACTAACGAGGTTTTATATTTCTATGTTGTAGTTTTCATAGTTATTGTTAGTGTAGTTTTATTCAAAGAGGATGGTGGGCAATAAAAACCAATCTTCAACATCAATGATATGCTAATTAGTGCGGAAACCAAGTAATCGACAGTAGAGAAATTTGTTCTTGCACTTTCATAGGGTAAAGACAAACTAAAAAATTATTTTGAATCCTATCTTATGGTCGTGTACACTTCCTATCTACTTACGTGCAATAGGATTGATACATCTAGACATTGAGTATTAGATACAAACAACAATAAAAAAGTAAGCAATAGAGGACTTCCTCCTAGAATGTGAATCAACGATAAATGATAATACTTTACTTTCGGAACCTAAGGAACTGGAGGAACTATAGAAGATGTATATAAATAGATCCATTAATCATAGAGGAGGTAGTTAGTTATTAGAATATAGAGTATAGAGTATACAGTAAGATTATTATCTTTAACATGAAACAACGAAGCTGAATACGAGCATTGATTAAAGGATTAATTGTGGCATGACAGTTGAAGATAAAATAGCTCATAGTGTATATAGATTCTAATAGAGTGGTGACTATACAACAACAGAGAAGAGGATGAAGGTGTACCTAGCTAAGGTAAAGTAGATTACTCAGTAATTGAGGGAAGTTATAGTCATGTAAATACCAAGAGAGTACATACATGAGCAAATAAATTAGCTAAGAAAGCATCAATTGGAGAGCATGTAAAGTTAGAATAGTTCCATTTTAAGCCAAAGGAAAATCATCAATAAATGAGGATGCTTTTAGACTATATGAACCAACAATGATAATCATGGTGGAAATTACCACTTTAGACAATTGGGTGATCCTATACATTTAATTGTTATAAGATGAAAAGCTATCTATGGATTGCAAAAAGGCCAAAAAATTAAAAAGTAAGTTCTGAAGGTTCAAACTTATTAAAGGTGATCTTTATAGGAGAGCCTTCTCGGGAGTGTACATATGTTGTGTGTTACAAGACGAGAGAAAGATAATTATGGAGGAAGTACATGAAGGAATTTGTAGAAACCATTCTAATGGAAGGAACCTTGCTCATAAAGTAATGAGACAAGGCTATTATTGGCTTATTATACAACTGGACACCTTAAATTGGCAAAGAAATGTGTAAAATGTCAAAAGCATGTTGCTTTAATTCATCTTCAGGCTAGGAACTTGAGCATAGCTTGAGGGAAGCAATTTCTAATACTTTCAACAAATTACGTCTATAAGTGGATAGAGACTGAAGCTTATAGCTATATAACCAGAACAAAAATCAAGAAGTTCATTTAAAACAACATAATTTCTAGATATAGGATGCCACAAGCATTGGTCTCTAATAACGGACTCTGTTTTTGAGCAAAATAGTGACTTCTTTTTGTAGTGAGTTCAAACTTCATTGAGGTTATTTTTTTCGAGTTATTTGCAGGAAATAGAAAAGAAAAAGTTATAAAAAAACCATCTTCACAATGTTGGGGAAAAGACTTAAAGAAAAGAAATGAAAGTTGCTTAAAGAGCTCATTGGAGTGCTTTAGGTGTATAGGATAATAAAAATAGATCCACATGGAGTTTCACACTTTGGTTTATGGAACAAAGGTGATGCTTCCAACATACATCTTCATCCTAATGCTAAGAACTAAATTGGTCAACTTAAAGCTTAATGATGAATCACTTTCTATGGTAAAAGACTTAGTTGATGAAGCACTAGATGTTGCTTCATTCATGCTACGATTTATAGGAACAAAAAGTATAAGCATTATAATAAGAAAGTACACAGACGAGAAATTGAGGAAGACTTGGTATTGACAGAAGATCTTAGTATCAACAAGTAACAACTGCTAGAATAATGGCAGAGATATAAGAAAGACTTTATAAGGTGATCAGAAAGCTTGACCAAAGACCATGGATGGGAAAACAATTCCTACAATGTAAAACATTTGAAAGCTAAAGAAATTCTATGTGTAGGATTATTTACAAAATCTTTTTAATTAGATTGTTCCATTTTTGGCCTGCTGGTCCTTTTTTTAGAGGTAAGAATGTTAAGATCGTCAGATGAATTTCTTTTAAGGAACTAAAATTTCTTCTTCCAAAGATCGTTGATCCTCGGGTCATACTTCCTCAAAAGAAAGGATGTTAAAACCCTCAGACGAATATCTTTTAAATAAGTAAAAAGTCTTTCTTCAAAGATCATTGACCCTCAAATCATGTTTCCTTGGAAGTAAGGATGTTAAGACCCTTAAACAAATTCTTCTAATAAATTAAAAAATCTTTCTTGAAAGGTGGTTAATCCTTAGGTCATACTTAATTAAAAACAAGGACATCAAGACCTCTAGAATAACTTATTTCAAATAAGTAAAAGTTTTCTTTGGAAGATTATTGACTCTTGGGCAACACTTTCTCAAAAGTATGGATGTTAAAAACCTTTGGCAAAATTTTTCCAAAGAATTAAAAAGTTTTCCTTGGGAGATCATTGACTTAGGGGTCTTGTTTCCTCTGAAGCAAAGACGTTAAGACGAATTTCTTCTAGACAAGAAAAAAGTCTTTTTTAGAAGATCGTTAACCCTAAGGTCATACTTCCTTGGGAGCAAGGCATTAAAACTCTCAGATGAACTTCTTCCAAAGAAGTAAAAAGTCTTCCTTGAATGATTGTTGACCTTTGGGTCATACTTTCTCGAAAGCAAGGAAATATGCTAAAAGGTAAACTTTTTCTAAAGAAGTAAAATAGTCTTCATTGAAAGTTTATTAACCCTTCATCATAGTCCCTTAAAAGTTTAAAAAAATTTATCAAATGCAACTAGCTCTATAAAATTCATGGGTTTTTATGAATTAATCATTAAATAAGGGAGGTTACTCCCACCTAATCATTTCTATAGATATGATAAATCGATGAGCATTATTAGTCACTTCAAATAGAGGTAAAGACATAGAGTCCTTTAAAGCAAGATTTTTCTAGGATCAAGAAGTATTTATAAGCTTTTTGAGTTGCTATATAGTATTCAAGGGACCAATACTTACAAAACCTTTGCATACTATATTAATGATCATTTATTGATGGTTATATAATTGCTTTAATGCTATTTGACTAATATTAATTACATTAATATATTGCTTAAATAGTAATTAAATTGACAAGTTTATAGCATTTATTGATATAATTCATAATAAAAAAAATATGATTGATAAAGAAACAAAATTTATTTATTATTTTAAAAAATCCATTATAAAATTACAATGAAAAAAACTTGCTAGATGAAAAACAAAAGCAATTATTCTTTGTATGAAGAAGAATCTTCAAAGAGGTCCATCATATCAGGATTTACTTCGAAGGCACCTTCTCTAGCTAAATCATAGTTGATACTGCGAATGTTATCTTTAAAGGTTTCGCAAACAAAATCATGGTAGGATCCATTGAAAAAGGGTGTAGGTAACATCAACCTTAATTTGCCATTGACTATTTATAGTTTCTAGTCGCATAATATTGTGGTCGAGGGCATTCTTTTTTTGCTTCAATGGTGATTCTAGTTTGGCAAACCTTACTTGTACAACCCTCAAGAGATACACTTTAATAACAGCATAGTTTTTGACTTCTGAAGTTGGTCCTATTCTTTCTTAATCAAGACATTGGTAGCAAATATTTGATCCTACAAAGACATTTTCTCATTTTTAAAACCGTTAACTTTTGTCTTTAGTTTATTAACTTCTCTTCCAGGGAAGAAAATTTTTCCTCGTCGGCAATCAAGGAAGCTTGTAGATCAATTCTATTTCTAAAAAGATCATTATTGACCCTTTTTAGCATATTGTTGTTTGTGGTCGATGATTCAGATTCTGCCTTCAACTTTGTGTTTTCCTCTTCAAGTATTTGGAGCTTACTTTTTATTAGAAGGATACTTTCTTGAATTAATCCTCCTTAGTCAAATTCTTTCATTGATTATTTAATAAGTTCATCTATTATGGAGATGCATTTAATTCCTGCCTCAAATGCATCTATGATGCACAGGCTATCCTGCAAGTGATGCAAAATCAAGAAGCATATCAAGAACAAACACTTACTATAACTAGAGATGCAATGCTATTTTGCTTATAGGCTTCAGCACTAATGTAAGGAAGTATTCTCTGCATTGCCCAATCGACTATTATAAACAACTTCATAAATATTATAGCTAAACTTTCTTCAACTATATACAGAATAGCAGAGTGCTTTACCACATTTCCAAAACTCTACTTGAAAAAATATAAAGAGAATTCATCTTCATCCTTCTAAGCATAATGAGGGGCAGACCTTGGTAAGGAGTATCATTGTGAGGAACCCCAGTCATTTCCAACAGCACTTATAGTTCTTATTCACATTATGATGGGATGAAAGGGGATGAGGGTGTGGAATCCCTAAGGTTGAGAGTAGGACTAAAGTCGCTGCTCACTTCAATTGGGTCCTCTACAAAAATGGGAATAAAATGTTAGTAAAGGAAAAGTAGAAATTTAAAAATTAGAGCATCCAAATTATTTCCACTTACTAGGGAGAACAAATTCCTCTACCTAACATTAAAATCAAAGGAAGGAGACTCATCTGTTAGATCATGAGCCTTCCTATTTGCAGAAGCTTATCTTTTAACGTTTGGAGAAGGAATATTGTTAGTAGGTAGAGGATCTTGGGAAACTCATAGAACCTCATTCTCATTCATTAGGATCTAACATTTGTTTATTAAAAGCTAGAATGGCCTCTGTGCTTTTAGAAATTGTCAAATACTCTCTCTTCTTAGACTTCGGAGTCCTCAAATTTTTGGCTCTATGACATGGTAGGTCAGAGCCCGTATTAGGGTAATATTCTATGTAACCTTGAAAATCTTAAAGATGGAAAGATCTTACAGGCATTGAAAAGCAAGACTAACACTTTACATAAAAAGAAGTTTGAGATAAGTATACTTACCATCTTCATCATATAGAGGACGCTAGAAAGCCATTCCTTCTACTAGAAGAGGAAGAATGATAGTAGGTTCAGCTATAAAGTGACCAATCTTAGTCACCTCAGAAATAAATCAATTGTTAGGGGGAATAGAATTCGAAGAAGCAAGAACTCCATGGTCTTATAGAGGAACTATGTTTAGAGTCATGGAATTGTCTTATAAGACTCTAATTGCAAAAGGAGACTGGTCAGCATTCAGAGGATCTCACATTCTGTAGAGACTCAAATGACTTAGACATTAACAGATGTAAAAGAAAGAAAATTCCAAAAAGTCAACTTAAAAAAATATATAGAGGAAGTAAAACATAGAGGAAAGTCACTTATGTCAATAATGATCCCTTTGTAAGTGTGGTTTTCATAGAAATCCTTACTAAGAAGCCTGTCACTAAAATGTGGGAATAAAATTTCATCAAAAAGTCAATAACAGTACAACATGTGATTGTGGAACTCTGCAGACATTGAAAGACATAGAACACACAAAGATTCTAAGGTCCAGAGGCATTAGCGTCAATATATGTCTTCCACAGTCAAAGTGCATAGAAGTAGTACGCTCATTCCTAGAGAGCAAAGGCCAATAAGAATTGGTGGTTGTATAAACTAACATGGGAAACTGTCTCTTTGAATAAAACTTTTTAAGGAACCTTTCTCTCCTAAGAATAGAAGAAAAAGAGAGACTTGTTCAGCTGTTATGGTAACCGTAGGAAGTGGCTACCTTGTATGAGTAATTAACCCTCTTATAGTTGCTAACAATGACGAAGTACTTCTCAAAGTCCACTTTCTCGTTCTCAAAATTGAAGAACAATTTCTATTTCTTGAAAGAGAAATATTAGTTAAGTTTCCCCTATTTGAGGATGTGGGCGATAAAGATGTCATATAAGGTTAGATAATAATAGGGAAGAATTATATAACTAAGGTAGGCTATATTCTGGAGCAAATAAAGAAGTAAATCTAGTGAGGGGATAGACTAGTGACATAAAAGAACTCATAAATATTGGAAGGAATAGGGAACTTGAAACACGTTAGGAAATTCCCCTATAGGAAGATTTATGATTTATACATTCTCGAGAAGTTGGAGAATAGATCTTAGTTCATCAATGGAGAAATTGTTCTAACCCTTTACCATTGTTGCTGAACTGACAAAGGACATTTTGAAAAATTAGGGTTTCATAATTAAAAAAAAAAAGAAAAAGGGGAAAGTGTGATTTGAGAGACTACTTTGGAGTGAAAATAAAAAATGATAAACTATGGTTAAATCGAGGACTTTTTATAAGGCATGAAAATAAATGCTGAAATTGGATGGGAAACAATATGACTGATGGAATGGCAAAAGACAACAATGGGCAAGAAAGTTGTAAAATTAAGGGAACATGTGGTGCTTGTTGATTGGATAAGTAAAGAAAGTGTCTTATAAGCTTCCCAAATGACATATTCCCTCACTTATAGGAGGCATTTGTTGGGCCTAATAAAATATGGCTAGGCCTATTTTCTCAAATACAAGAGATACATATTTGGTAACTCAAACTCGTCGTACTATGAATTCCACGAACACACCGTTGATACCATGGGAAGCGGGAATAAGCTAAAACTTAGTGTTTATCTTAAATTATTGCATATTGAATGCCATTTTAAATGATTGAAACACATATTTAATAAGGAATTAATTATGAAAACATAAATTCATTAGACTAATTAGGAGCATATTTAATACAAGTTTAATTACCAAATCATGTAAGGAGATGGCTCCTGGAATTGAATCTGACTTTTTACTAGAGGAACAAAAATATAACAATTCCAAGCACAAAAATCAAAAACCTTACTTGTCTTGTAAGATAATTTATTTCCTTATGCAGGCTTACCCTTTTATTTTGTAATTACTAATTTAAGCGTTGAAGTGTTTTTTTCTACAAGAGGATGGAGGACATTTGTAATTATGTGAAGTATGCAAAAATAATGAGATAATTTCTTGTTAAGTTCGTACTAAAAAAACATTCAAAGAGAAGAAAAGGATTTCATATTTATAGAAGAGATATTGTTCTTCTTTTTCTTTTGTTTTTTTTAAAAAGAAAATTAGACGGTTATTATCCCATTATAAAAATATTATTTTCTTCTTAGGTATTACGTCAAAGGAATTAAATTTGAAAGAATTTATTAATAAATTTCTATTATACATTTTTTATTCAAATGTATTCATTTGTGTCAATTATCGAATCAGTAATCACTAAATGTGGAAATTAAATTAAGTGAAATGTGTGTATAATGAGAGCACTTCAAATTTATGTTAGAATGGGGAAGAGATTAGATTAAAAAGTCATTTGAAAAACAAGCATTATCTACCACAAAAACATTTTCAATTTTGTAGCATTACTACATTTTTTCTTATTTTATTACGACAACTATATGTTTCCTATTTAGGTCTTAACTAATTTATAGCATTTATCAATGACAGAGTTCTTTTTGCTGTGAAACTGCTTCAACGACATACATTGTATTATAGTACTTGTAAAATGATCTATGGGTACCCAATCTGTTCAAATAAATTATTAGGGAACAAATTAAAATCAGGTTGAGTAATATTTTGCTCAAAATATTTGGTTCAGATTCGAATTAGAGTTAATTTAGTCTTAACACTAATCCTACTTAGTAATTAATCTTTTCACTGACTCCATTGTTGGGGATTTTAACATGCACTCTAAGAACTCTAAACACTTTGTAGAAAGTTTTATCCATAAATAATCAAGAATATAAAAAAAAATACACAATAGAGATAAAGAAAACAATCACCACAAGACATAAAATATCTATGGTTCGGTAACAAATGCCTATATCCATTATGGATCAATGACCCAGCTTTTTTTATTAACTATTCATAAGAACTATAGTTCACAAAGAACTCTCAGAGCTCTTAGATCTTATTGATCACTAAGATCCCTTAAATCAGTCAGATCTCTTAAATTACTATTATCTCCATGATCACATGGATCTTATAATAAGCGATTAATAAAAAAAATACAACAGACAGCCAGAGCTTCCCTTAAAGGATCTATCAATACTCTCTTATGTACTTAGCACTCAAGAACTCTAATAGTACCCTTTGTAGCGTACTCATCATTGTAGGGTTGCCTAACCTATTTATTCTCTCTTATATTTACATCATGGATGCTTGATTAATTCTAAGGGTTTACAAAGGTTTATATACTTTTTATATTGACCTTAGAAACCCTAAACCTAGTTAGAATAAAAGTCATGTGCTTACGAATCCAAAATTGACTTAAATATGCAATTAGAACTAAAATAGAACTTTTTTCAAATAGGCAATGCCGCAGCAATAATGTAAATCATCTTAATGTTGTCACATTCCAAGGCCAACACTGTGGCATTTAGCTTTTTGAAATTAGCAATGTGATGCTGAGTAGCCAGCCCCATGATGTTCACATCTGAGCATCTTCCCCTTATGCTTCCACGCCCTTCTCAGATCTAGCTTCTTATTTCATGCCTCTTTTGTCCATCTATAATGTTCTTGAGTACATGACTCTTCCTTAGTTTTTAACTCAAAATCAAGTTTAAACATGATTTTGAATTACCAATTTCCAACAAACCTCTCATCAATTTAAAATCTCTCTCCAAGAAGTTTTCCATGATCATCTTCTTCTAAGTCAACACTCAATTACTCTAGCAGTGATTCCAGTTAAGTTTTATGCCAAGATGTAACTCTTCTAAAGCTCATGGCTTCAATCTCCAAAGATACAAATGTATCTTTTATGGGGTACCTTTTATATTATGATCTCTAATGTCACTTAATACTATCATAATATATCAGTGGTTAGCTCTTATCCCTACCAACTTTTTTACCATACATTATCTTTTAACCCTTGCTACACCGGTGAGATAATCTTCAATGCCGTCCTAGGTCTATAACCTCTCAGTAACCCATGTTGAGCCATATACCACATTATAATCAAGCACATAACCTTAACTTTGTTTTTCTCCTAAACCTTCAGTATTCCTTCTTTTTTTCTCAAATGAATATCCCACTTGATCTAGTACTTTTAAGGAAACTAATTTTTCATGAGATCAGGAACAAATCTTATACTTAGTAACTCTATTACTTTTCCACCATGTAGTCTCAATCTTATTCTACAAATCCCCTATGTGTATAAAAGTCTTATCTCTCCCATTGGTACTTTTACAACCCTTAATGAATCTATAATTGGTAAATAATAATTTTAAAGACTCGTATAAAAACATCCAAGAATAAAGTATTCACTCATGAAGCATATGTTCTTACAGAAGCTATCAAGGTTTTTCCACAATTTTTCAGTCATCCTCACAAGAAATTGGCTTTTCACCTTCTTTTTGTTTTACTTGGTCTTTCTCTCTAGACAATCCATTACCCAAGTACCCTAACCACTTCTTGGATATATCCTTCAATATTGATTACTCTTCTTTTTCCAACTCTATTCTCAACCTTTTCTTATTGTAGTCAATACTACTGCATTTCTAGGCTTTAATCTTTTTGCTAATTTTTTTGCATTCAATTTGACTGACTTTTTAACCAACTTAGATCTTGATGATGCAGGCTTCTTTATGATTGGTTATAGTTAGAGTCTCTTAAAAGGTTGTCTTTAACCCTAAACTCATCAGTAAAGCCATCACTATTTTCTCTTTCTGATAATCATCCTCTTTATTGAACTTCTTTATACTTATGAGTCCATCTGGTTTAAAAATATTTTAATTGCAATTTGGCTCTATTGCCTAGCTCTAAAATTTCCCTTAACCATGGCTTTGATACCGGTTTATTAGAAAAAATCAATCTTAGCACTAATCCCATTTAGAAATTATCCTTTGCACTAACTCCATTGTTAGAGTTTTTAGTATGCACTCTAATAATCCTAAACACTTTACGAAAGATTGTGCCCACAAATAATCAAGAATATAAAAAACATATTTAATAGAGATTAAGAAAATAATCACTACAAGATACAAGATATAAGTGATTCGACAATAAATGCCTACATCCACGACAAATTAATGATTATCTGTTCACAAAGAACTCTCATATCTTCTAGATCTCCTATATCTCTAAGATCCCCTAAATCAATCAGATCTTTTAGATCACTTAGATCAATTAGATTAATCAGATCATTTAGATCTTACAATAAGAGATTAATCAAGGAATACAATGAATAGCAAGAGCTTCCCTCAGTAGATCTATCAATGCTCTATTGCCCACTTGACATGCAGGCACTGCCATGGCACATTTTCTAGCTCATTTAGTGCTATAAGTTTGCCTAATCTCTCTATTCTATTATATATATATATCTTTGATACTTAATTAATTTCAAAACTAGCTTACACAATACAATTAGAACCAAAATAGGATCTTTTTGAATAAACAACGCTATGGCACAAACAACCAATACTGCAGCAGAAACGTAACTTGTCCTAATGACTCGACATTCCAAGGCCAACACTGTAGCATTTGGATTTTTGAAATTGGCGTTACGGTACTTAGCAGCCAATGTCATGGCATTTACACCTGAGCATGTTCCTCTTGCGCTTCTACTCCTTTCTTACATCTAGCTCTTTTATTTCGCACCTCTTTTATCCGTCTATTGCGTTCTTGACCACGTGTCGATTCTTTCTTGGTTTCCAACTCAAAATTATGTTCAAACATAATTTGGATCACTAATTTTTAATAATACATATATAATATCTATTTTGGTAAATGTTTTAATAATCATATTAAATAGCAAAGATCTATGGACAAATCGATCATTAAATGATTCAGATGCCAATGGTACTATCATTTTCGTTCTGAATGCTACATAAATTTCAATAAGAACATGGTGAAAGATCCAATTATGCAAAGAAAGATGAAAAAAATATCACTTTTGATTACTTGCCATATTAAAGAAACAACTAGTTACAACTTGTGGTATCCGAACACATGCTACAACAATCAAATATGTGGTGATAAATCTTTTACTAGTTTAGATGAATCTTTTAGGGATATAGTTATACTTGGAGATGATTATACAATCTCTATCATGAGAAAAGTGAATGTTGGGATTTGCACCAAAGGAAATAAAAGACAAAGCATTTCTAATGTTTTATTTGTTCTATATTTGAGAAAAAAAACTTGCTCAAAGTATTTCTAGAGTTTTGTTTGTTCCATATTTGAGAAAACCTTACTCTGCTTGAGATAACTTCTTAAAAAGGCTATGAAATCAATTTTAATGAAGGGGTCTGCGGAATTCAATATTTAAAGAAAGCCTTGTTAGCTTAAGTCAATATAATGGAAAATTGGATGTTTCCTTATTCCTCTAAAATAACATTCAATCTTATTTATTGGCTAAATAAAGGATGCAGCATGGCTATGGCATTTTTGATATAGGATTTGAGTTTTGAACGATTGAGAACTTTACAGCAAAAATATATGGTGTTTGGGCTTCCAAAACTTAAGATCCTTAAAGTCTTTAAAGAATGTGGTGTTGACAAAACACCGTGATCAATTTCCAAAGGGTAAAATATGACAAGTCAAAAAACCTTTAGAATTAGTACACTTAGATATTTTAAGGCCTATAAATCCATGTTCCAATGGAGCTACTCGACACTGTGAAATTTATAATTGATTTTATTTGAAAGACTTAGGTTTATTTATTGCATAAGAAATTCGAGGCATTGCTGCATTCAAGAACTACAAAGTTCTTGTTGAAAAATAAGTTGAATACGCCATAAAAATCCTTTCTATTTATCGTGGTAGTGAATATAACATACAAGAATTTGTCAATTTTTGTGAGGTGGATGAGATTAAAAAATAGTTGATAGCAACCTATACACCTCAACAAATTTATGTTTGAAGAGGAAAAATCACCCTATCTTATATGTGGTTTGAAGCATGTTAAAATAAAGTAGTGTATCTAAGAGCTTTTGGCTTGAAGTGGTAAATCGGAGCCATCATATACTAAACAGATGCCCTACACTTATTGTTTAGAATACAACACTGAAAGAAGATATTAACCATTTTTGAACTTTTGGGTTATTGCCTATGCCCTTATGCTGGATTAGAAGGAAAAAACTTGATGATAAAAGAGAAAAATGATTGTTTTGTTTTTATTAACAATTAAACAAAAGCCTACAAGTTGTACAAGCCATCACTAAGAAAATCATTGTGAGCGAAGTTGTTATATTTGATGAAGAAAAGACATGGACATGGTTTGTCAACACCACACAACAACAAATTCTAATAGACTTTGATAGCGGAGATGATAAGAGAAAGTCTGAAGCTATAGAAAATGAACAACAACTTGATATTCATATAATAATAGTACTTAATGAACCAAATGAGCAATTAAATGTAGCACATGTGTTAAAGACTTGTCTTTAATATTAATATTGGGCCTTCACCTATCAGTTTTAGCTTTTGGGTTAAATTGTAAACTAATATGGTATTAGAGTCAAGGTCTTGAGTTTGAGCCTCTATATATTTGCTTTTAGTTAATTTCTTGGTTTCTTAGTTTCTATGAGATGGAGGATCCACTATGGTTTAGGTTGAAGCATGTTCGAATTTATGTTTTATGTGAGAGGGACAGTTAAAGACTTATCTTTAATACTAATATTGGGCATTTGCCTATCATCTTAAGCTTTCAGGTTGAGTGGTAAACTAATAACATGAAACACGCCCTCAATGCTCTATAAAGAGTCTTATATGGATGGATGATTATGAGGTATCTAGGTATGAAGATTATGATACCATAACTCATTTGCTTTGTTTTCAAACAATGATCTTTAGCATTTGAAAATGATATCAAGGGAAATGGAAAAGAGCTATGTGATGAACACTTAAAATTACACATTTAATAAGAGTTTTACATGATTGTTTTGTATTACTAGTGTATTTAATTTTCTTAACTTAAGTATGTTTACAATATTGTACTTAATTATCTTATAACTGTTTTGTGGCAGGTTCGGTAAAATAGGCATAACTTTCTACCTAAAGATCCAATTGAGGTGATTCTTAATCCTGTGCAGAGCTGACTCAATGGACTAACATATTGTATTTCATAAAGCATTGGAAATTCGAGTGTTTAGAGGGTGAAAATTAGCCTAGAACAGAATTGATCTGCAGTACAGGCCCAGTTTGAACAGTTACAAGTATTTGGCCCATAACTATAGAAATACATATCTAATACGTATGAGATCACTCAATTTGGAAAGATAAGAGACTTATCTACAACTTTTATGTTTTGAGTGACAGCTAATTCGAATCACATCAATTCCAAATTGGATAATCAAGTGGGTGCCCAAGTGATAATGAATGCAAATTATTTTGCCACCATTCTTGACTTTCATCAACCAAGTGGTTCCCTCCAAATTTGTCTCGATTTATCCATGTTTTTCTATAAATAGGTGGCTTGTTTATGCCTAAAGAATGTAATTAGAAAGTTAGAATTTAGTTCAAAATACTTTTCCTTTGTATCCATTTCCTTGTACTATTATTTCTCTTGTTTACTATTAAGTCATGTTATTTCTTCTTCCATTTCTTTTCTTTTCATTTAGTTTTATTATGTCCAAATAATTTTGTTTAAGCTAAGGTGAAAGGGTGAAGCTCTTGGCAAGGTAATAAGATATGTTTAATATTTATTCATGAATTTAATGCTTCATTTTTAAGTTATGTAAATTTATATATGATGTATTTATTTTGTTTGTAGAATTAATACCATTTCTTCTAAAGTGGTGATTCTTGATTTATTATTGACAAACTTAATACTTGGCACAATAAATTATTGAAACCATTTACAAGATTTGGTTTATATAACCTTTCTTGTAAAGTGGGAGTCTTAATTTATTGTAGACAAATATAAAGATTGGCATAATAAATACTTGAACCCATTTATAAGATTTGGTGTATAATAATTGAAAGAAATAAATACTAATCAATATATAAATGATAATGAACTTTAATTGCTATATTTTCCAGTTGGAACCTCCTTTGTGTGAGGATTCCAATTGAGTTATAAAAAAATAAAAAGTTAAATATATTCTTACTTCTTATGCCAAGAGTGAATCCCCGTAACCTTAGCTTTTTATTTGAATTGATTAATTGAAATAATATTTACAAACATCTTATACTGCATTAATTATCTTTAAAGTGTTTATAATTTGTAATTTTAATTCTACTTCCCTGTGGATCGACCCCGTTCTCATCGGGTTATTTATTACTTCGACAATCCTGCACTTGGGAATAACTTCTATATTCTGGACGTGTCAAGTTTTTGGCGCCGTTGCCGGGGAGGTAACGTTAATATTTTGTTTTGTTATTATTTGTTTGTTTATTTTATTTTCATGGAAGGCTGAGCCTCCTACTCGTTATTTATTATTCGTTTTTTTTTTTATTTTCATAGAAGGCCGAGCCTCCTAACGTACTTTATTATTATTCTGTTTTTATTTTTGCGGAAGGCTGAGCCTCCTACTCTTTATTTCGTTTATTTATTATTTTTTACTTTTTATTTTAGTTTTTTTTTAATTTTCATGGAAGGCCGAGCCTCTTAACGTACTTTACTTTATTTATTATTCGCCTTTTATTTTCGCTTTTTATTTTAATGGAAGGCTAAGCCTCCTACTATTTATTTATTAACTTTTTATTACATAATCTAACATCACTAATCTAACTTCTAATTATTTATCTTTATTTTGCTTTTAGTTTTACATATTTTATTTACTTGTGTGTAATATTTTATTTTATTTACCTGTGTTTAATATTTTATTTGTATTATTGTTATTGTATTTTGTTTTGTTTCTTTTTATGAGCGATTGGTTTCGAGATCCTAATTCTCATCGTTTAGTAAAAGGTAATTTCAAAACTTCCTTTGATAATTTGTTAGATTCTCCTTCATCTTCTCATTCTTCACCAAGTAACACCATGAGCGAAAATCAAATTGAGGGACTCATAGACCTAGGGGACAATCAGTCCCAACATAATGACCATAACCGACCTAGGACACTTAGAGACTATATGAACCCTACACGAACCGGTGCACCATCTTGCTTAATTTTTCCACCGGATGCAACGCATTTTAATTTTAAGCCAGGCATTATCCAACTTTTACCCACTTTTCATGGCTTAGATGCAGAGAACCCTTATCTACATCTAAGAGAATTTGAAGAAGTGTGTAACACGTATAATGATCAAAATTGTAGCATGAACACAATTTGACTTAAGCTTTTCCCTTTTTCTTTAAAAGATAAAGCTAAAACATGGCTACAAAACCTTAGGCCAGGATCCATTTCTTTATGGGACGAGATGCAACAACAATTCCTGAAAAAGTTTTTTCCCTCCCATAGAACAAATTCTTTCAAAAGACAAATCACTACTTTTGCCCAAAAACCAGGAGAGACCATTTACCAATGTTGGGAAAGGTATAAAGAATTACTTAATACCTGTCCCCATCATGGTTTTGAAACATGGAGAGTAGTCTCAAATTTCTATGAGGGCTTAACACCCCAAGTTAGGCAAATGGTAGAAATAATGTGTAATGGAACATTTGAGGAAAAAGACCCAGAAGAGGCAATGAACTATCTTGACTTACTAGCAGAAAATGCTCAAAATTGGGACACTGCTGGTACCTGTGAGGCACCTAGCAAAAATTAAACCACTACATCTAGTGGGGGTATTTATCATCTTAAGGAAGACCATGACCTTCAAGCCAAATTAGCATCCCTTGCTAGAAAAGTCGAAACCTTAGAAATGAAAAAGAGTGGTCAAATAAAATCTGTTCAAGAAATTGTGTGTCACATTTGTGAAACCCATGATCACCCTACCAATGATTGCCCAACTTTGCCTGCATTTAAGGAATGTCTCCATGAACAAGCCAATGTTTTAAACACGTTCAAACGGTCAAACAATAACCCATATTCACAAAACTATAATCCTGGATGGCGAAATCACCCGAATTTTAGTTGGAGGAATGATACTCAAGCACAGGCTTCGCAACCACCTTTCCAACCACACCAAAACTTTCAAAATCATCAAGGTTATGCACCATATGTCCCACCTCCTAGGAAAAATCTTGAAGAAACCTTGCATACATTCATTGAAAAACAAGAGTCTGTTAATTCTCAAAATGCTCAAACATTTGCTGATTTGAAAGATACTCTTACTAAATTTGCATCTGCACTGAACATTCATGAGAAAGGAAAATTTCCTTCTCAACCACAGCCAAACCCCAAAGGACAACATAACTCAAATGCATGTAGTTCAGGAAGCCAACACATGGATCAAGTTAAAGCAGTTATCACTCTTCAGAGTGGTAAAATTGTTGAAAAAGAAATTCCTGAACCTCATGAGAGCGATGAATCAATCTCTAAGGGCAAGGAAAGTGTTGAACCTACACTTAATGAAGAAAACACCAAACCTTCACCTCCACCCCCATTTCCTTATGCATTACGTAATACTAAGAAGATGAATCACAATCCTGAAATTTTTGAAATCTTCAAACAGGTAAAAGTTAATATTCCTTTACTGGATGCTATTAAACAGGTTCCATCTTATGCAAAAAATTTTAAAGACTTATGCACAGTAAAAAGAAAACTGAATGTGAAAAAGAAAGCATTTTTAGCTGAACAAATAAGTGCCATTCTTCAGAATAATAATTCTTTGAAATATAAAGACCCTGGTTGTCCTACAATTTCATGTATTATTGGAAGTCATAAAATTGAACAAGCCTTACTTGATCTTGGTGCTAGTGTGAATTTATTGCTGTATTCAGTTTATCAGCAGCTCAATCTCGGGGAGTTAAAATCGACATCTGTAACTCTTTTACTTGTTGATAGATCAATAAAAGTACCAAGAGGGACAGTGGAGGATGTCTTAGTTCAAGTTGATAAATTCATATATCCTGTGGATTTTATCGTCTTGGACACAGAACCTGTCAAAGGATGTAATCCGATACCTGTTATTTTAGGTCGTCCATTTTTAGCAACTTCTAACGCTTTGATTAATTGCAGGAATGGAGTAATGAAGCTTTCATTTGGAAACATGACACTTAAACTCAATGTTTTTAATATGTGTAAGCAACCATATAAAGAGGAGGATGAAAGTGAAGAAGGTGACATGATTGAAACGATTGTGGAGGATCATATTCAAAAAAGGAGTTCTACCGATCCCTTAGAAATGTGTTTAATAAATTCATTTGAGTCAAATATACAATTAGATCCTAAAATCTCTGACATATGTTCTTTACTTGACTGTGCACAGGTGATTGAAAATAAAATATGGAAACTAAAGTTTGAAGAATTGGGAGAAAATGAGGATAAAAAGAACGAAATTTCAAAGTTGGAGTTAAAACCTCTGCCTGAAGGACTGAAATATTCATTTCTTGGAGAGAAACAAACTTACCCGGTGGTAATCGCTTCTACACTCACAAGTGAACAAGAAGATAAGTTGATTAAATTATTGAAAATGCATAAAAATGTAATTGGGTGGACTTTAAAAGACATAAATGGTATTAATCCTTTGATTTGCACACATAGAATACACCTAGAGGATAATGCCAAAACTTCCTAACAACCTCAAAGGAGATTAAATCCACATATGAAAGAGGTAGTGAGAGCTGAAGTTCTCAAATTACTTGAAGTAGGAATTATCTATCCGATCTCAGATAGTAAGTGGGTAAGTTCTACTCAGGTAGTACCAAAAAAATCTGGAATCACAGTTATTGAAAATGAAAAAGGTGAGTTAATACCAACTCGAGTCTCATCTAGTTGGAGGATGTGCATAGATTATAGAAAATTGAACTTGGCCACTAGAAAAGACCATTTTCCTTTATCATTCCTTGATCAGATTATAGAAAGAGTAGCAGGACATCCCTACTATTGCTTTCTGGATGGTTACTCTGGCTATTATCAAATTCCTATAGCACTAGAAGACCAAGAAAAGACTACATTCACATGTCCTTTTGGAACCTTTGCTTTTAGAAGAATGCCCTTTGGACTTTGTAATGCCCCAGCAACATTTCAGAGATGTATGTTAAGCATTTTTAGTGACATGATTGAGCATTATTTAGAAGTTTTCATGGATGATTTAACTGTGTTTGGAAATTCTTTTGATAATTGTCTTGAAAACTTAGAAAAGGTCTTAAAAAGATGTGAAGAAAAGAGTCTTATATTGAACTGGGAAAAATGTCACTACATGGTTACTTCTGGAATTGTTTTGGGACATATAGTATCTTCTAAAGGAATTGAAGTGGATAAGGCAAAAGTCGAACTCATTACACATTTGCCTCCACCAAAAACAGTCAGAGAAGTCCGATCCTTTTTAGGACATGCTGGATTCTATAGGAGGTTCATAAAAAACTTTAGTGCTATATCTAAACCTCTTTGTAACCTCTTAGCAAAAGATGTATCATTTAAGTGGACTCAAGAGTGTCAAAATTCATTTGAAAAATTAATTGGCCTCTTAACATCTGCTCCTATCATACAATCTCCTGACTGGTCTTTACCTTTTGAGCTCATGTGTGATGCAAGTGACTACGCTGTTGGTGCTGTATTAGGACAAAGAAAGGAAGGTAAATCCTATATAATTTATTACGCGAGTAGAACTTTAAACAGTGCACAAATGAATTACACAACAACTGAAAAAGAACTACTTGCTGTAATATTTGCATTAGACAAATTTCGTTCTTACTTAATTGGTTCTTCAACTATTGTATTTACTGACCATGCTGCTGTAAGGTACTTAATGTCAAAACAGGATGCAAAACCAAGACTGATTCGATGGATTCTATTGCTTCAAGAATTTATTATCACTATCAAGGATAAGAAGGGAGCTGAAAATGTTGTTGCAGATCACTTATCAAGACTCACACCAGATTCATCAACAGAAATAACACCTATTAATGATTCTTTTCCCGATGAATTTTTATTTTCTACTGTTACAATGCCCTGGTATGCTAATATTGTTAATTTTCTTGTAACAGGAGAAATGCCACCTTAATGGAATGCTCAAGACAAAAGAAAATTTTTAACGGAGGTGAGAAAGTTTTATTGGGATAATCCTTATCTCTTTAAATATTGTCGTGATCAAATATTTCGAAGATGCATACCCGACAATGAGGTAAATAAAGTTATTGAATTTTGTCATTCTGAAGCATGTGGGGGACATTTCTCATCAAAGAAAACAGCTGCAAAAATCTTACAGTGTGGATTTTATTGGCCCACTTTATTTAAAGATACACATGCATTTTGTATAACTTGTGAAAATTGTCAAAAGTTAGGATCAATTTCAAAACGAAATATGATGCCTTTGAACCCCATTCTTGTTATTGAAATCTTTGATTGTTGGGGATAGATTTCATGGGACCATTTCCATTATCATTTGGATTTACGTATATCTTAGTTGCAGTAGATTATGTCTCAAAATAGATTGAGGCTATTCCATGTCGACATAATGACCATAAAACAGTCATGAAATTTTTGAAAGAAAATATCTTAAGTCGATTTGAAATCCCTCGAGCCATTATAAGTGATGAGGGTAAGCATTTTTGTAATAGACCATTTGAAACATTAGTGAAAAAATATGGTATTACTCATAAAGTTGCCACTCCTTATCATCCTCAGACAAGTGGACAAGTTGAATTAGCAAATAGGGAGATAAAACAAATTTTAGAAAAAACTGTAAACCCAAATCGCAAAGATTGGTCTTTAAGACTAAATGATGCACTGTGGGCTTATAGAACTGCTTTTAAAACTTCATTGGGTATGTCTCCCTATAGGATAGTTTATGGAAAACCTTGTCACTTACCTGTGGAACTTGAGCATAAAGCCTACTGGGCTATTAAAACTTTCAATGAAAATCTTGATTCTGCTGGACACATACGTAAATTACAAATAAATGAACTTGAAGAATTGAGAAATGATGCATATGAGAATTCAAAAATTCATAAAGCTAAAATTAAAGCCTTTCATGATAAAAAAATTCAGAGAAAAACATTTGACACTGGTCAGAAGGTTTTGCTTTATAATTTTCGACTTCACATATTCCCTGAAAAATTAAGATCAAGATGGAGTGGTCCTTTTATTGTAAAACATGTGTACCCTTATGGAACAATTGACATTGAAAATCCTAGAAATGGGAATGTGTTTAAGGTAAATGGGCAAAGACTCAAGCCGTTTCTAGAAAACCAAGCTTTTCATGAAGAATTTACGTTCCTGTCGGATCCTTGTTACGAGACCAATTAATCTTTGTTTTATATATTTACATATTTATATATATTTATTCTTCTTCTAACATTTTTTTTTTTTTTACTTGCAGGTTAATTTAGTAGTTTTGTTAAAGTTTTGTTTTGCACCCCGGTTAAGCGGCGGATAACGGTACTCCGTGATATTTCAAATCGGTTTTGTCAGTTTCCCATAATTACTGATATCTTCTCTTCTTCCCCCTTTTCTTAAAAAAAAAAAATAGATGACATTCTAAAAATTTTGAAAAAGCGTTTTCCCTCATTGCCTCAAAATTCCTTGAAGAAAATTTACCAAGCAAGATGTGAAAGATTAAGGTTATTAATGATTATGAATATACCTGTTAATTTACGTTGGTTAATTGAAGCCAAAGTTAGATTGACAGGTGAATTTTCAGACTCATTAATTTCCTACATGTCTGGCTTAGGTAAAAGCTCTTTTTCAAAAAAATGAAGAGCAAAACGATTAAATGTTTGTTACAAGTGTGCACGCACGACTTGCAACACACGTTGCCGCACTTTAGGAATGGTGTCTGTAAATCGTGAAGATAAAATTAGGTTCATTAAGGATGGCCAGAGTAAGGAGTCTTTAGATAATATCTTATCGACTCTTGAGACGCATCCTAGTGGATATGTGCATATTGCAATTCATGAATTATGGGACATATTCCTAAAAGAACATGAGCGGTACAGTCTCGGGAATCTGACTTTAAAAGACCCTGTTTGCCAATTTATAAGAAAATTGGATGGGAAGCCTATCCCCGACCCATAGAGGGCGTTTAAGCCGTTACTGGACGTAAAATCAGAGGAAGATGTGAGCCACAATCACAACTACTTGTATATATTTACTATAGCTGTTATTTTTAAATGTTTCATTTCAAACTCAAATGTCTTTTCAATAATCAACCACCTATAATCCTTTTTGAAAATTTTGCATTTTAAGCCGACAACCCATGTGACTTTTCCAGCTAACAAATTGAAAATTTGTAAAAGGTATTGAATCTTGTATTTCAAGCCAATAGCCATGTGATTTAACTTTGCAATACCTTTTGGCTCTATAAATACATTGCATTATTTCTGCATCTTTGTACAAACTCAAAATCATTCAAGAGAGAGGGTGAGTGTAATCATGGAAGGATCATCAACTCGTAAATTCACAAAAATTTGTGTCTTTTGTGGATCCAGCCCTAGAAAAACTAGTGAGTTTATAGAAGCAGCAGAAACCCTTGGTAAGATGTTAGCTGAGCGCAATATTCATTTAGTAAATGGGGGAGGTAGTCTTGGATTAATGGGACGTGTGGCAACCGCTGCACAAAATAATGGCAGTCGAGTTTTGGGTATCATACCAAAAGCTCTAGCTGTTGGAGACATTGTAGGAAAAACAATTGGGGATGAGTTACAGGTATCATCAATGCATGAACGAATTTCTTTTATGCTTCGTAATGCTGATGCCTTCATAGCTCTACCTGGAGGTTTCGGAACATTGGAGGAAATTTTTCAAATTGTCTCATGGGCACAATTGCAAATCCATAAAAAAACCCATTGGTTTGTTAAACGTTGATGGTTTTTATAATGGGTTGTTATCTTTTCTTGACTATGCGGTGGAAAAACAATTCGTCTCATCTGCAGCACGACAGATCCTCATTTCTGCTTCAACTGTTGATCAGTTACTCGATGAACTACAAGTTTTTACACCTCTATCTGATCCAACAATGAGTCAGATAGATTGGTATACTGATAATAGTGAAAAGAAACGCAGGATAGATTTGACGCTTCGTCTGTAGCCTATCTATTTCTATGTATTTTTAAGCTTTTTTGTGTGGCTTATTTTATTTTTTGTGTGGCTTGTTTTATTTTGTTGCAGGTTTAATTTTCAATAAAAGATGTTTCAGGTGATATCTTCTATATTTTACTCTTTCTATATTTTGACATTGAGGATAATGTCTCAATCTGATTGGGGGGAGGATAGTTGATATATAATGTTAGTGTTAATTATTTTATTTTGTTGTTGTTATCACTTTGTTATGTAAAAAAAAAAATTATCATGAATGGCGTGAGTAAAATGTTCATTTATGTATTCTTGAGACGCATTCTAGTTCTAGAATGGCAGAGTAAAGAGTACATTATAAACTTTTGAAACACATTCTAATTGGTTTATTTTTAATGCATTTTATGTATAATTGTTTGTTGCTTAAGTTTTTGGTAACTCTTGCGTAAATAAATTTGCTTTACTATCGATGTATGATTTCAAAATTGTTTAGTTTAACTCACTTTCTCTATTTAGGTTACTAAAGAATAACTTCTGAAATTATTTCTTGAGAACAATACTAAGCCTTGTGGTAAGATGGATGATTCAATATATATAGCCAAGAGAATTTCCATATTTAAGTATACATATTATTTTCTAAACTCACATATCTTTTGTGAGTGAGTGGAGAGGTTTGAGATAACAGCTTACGAACTTTCATTGATCCTTTGAAATGGTTAATTTTTATTTGGAATGACATTATTTGGGATGATGAATGATTTGGTTGCTTAGCTGAAGGATAAAAAAAAATTAGAAAAGTATTATGGTGATAAATTGCTCTTATGTTATAATGATTCCTTATGTATTTCAAAAAAAAAAAGAAAAAAAAAATTAAAAAAAAAAGAAAAAAAAAGAAAAAGTCAATTCAGTTCAATAAAGTCTTCATTCAATTTTAGAAGACTAAAGTCATTAGGAAGCAATCTTATCACCGAATTCTATATTCGTAAGATTCGCATTAAATAATTAAAGTCTTGAAGCTGGCATTTGACAATAATGGTTTGACTCTAAATATTTAATTTTCCTATCTTTGGATCAATGTTAGTTTGTCTGTCTGTCCTTAAATGTAACTTTTTCTTGAGCGATTATCTGTTTTCCAACTCCATGAGTGAAATCCTAAGTCATTAAACAAATTATTCACCTGTAAGGATATGGAGTTGAGGCTTTTACTTGGAACATTTTTAAGGCTATATATGTTGTGGTTTGTGGTAAGAAGGCTTTGGCTTAATTCACACACACACAAAAATATTTTTGAAAGTTATGATTGAAATAACCTTTATAGCGATTGTGATTTTAAAACTGACGTTTTGTTTGAAATACTTAGGTAGTGTTCAAATTTTATTTATGCTCGAATTGCTAGGGACTAGCAATAAGCCAGTTGGGGGGTGTGATGAACACTTAAAATTACACATTTAATAAGAGTTTTACATGATTGTTTTGTATTACTAGTGTATTTAATTTTCTTAACTTAAGTATGTTTACAATATTGTACTTAATTATCTTATAACTGTTTTGTGGCAGGTTCGGTAAAATGGGCATAACTTTCTACCTAAAGATCCAATTGAGGTAATTCTTAATCTTGTGTAGATCTGACTCAATGGGCTAACATATTGTATTTCATAAAGCATTGGAAATTCGAGTGTTTAGAGGGTGAAAATTGGCCTAGAACAGAATTGATCTGCAGTACAGGCCCAGTTTGAACAGTTACCAGTATTTGGCCCATAACTATAGAAATACGTATCTAATACGTATGCGATCACTCAATTTGGAAAGATAAGAGACTTATCTACAACTTTTATGTTTTGAGTGACAGCTAATTCGGATCACATCAATTCCAAATTGGATAATCAAGTGGGTGCCCAAGTGATAATGAATGCAAATTATTTTGCCACCATTCTTGACTTTCATCAACCAAGTGGTTCCCTCCAAATTTGTCTCGATTTATCCATGTTTTTCTATAAATAGGTGGCTTGTTTATGCCTAAAGAATGTAATTAGAAAGTTAGAATTTAGTTCAAAATACTTTTCCTTTGTATCCATTTCCTTGTACTATTATTTCTCTTGTTTACTATTAAGTCATGTTATTTCTTCTTCCATTTCTTTTCTTTTCATTTAGTTTTATTATGTCTAAATAATTTTGTTTAAGCTAAGGTGAAAGGGTGAAGCTCTTGGCAAGGTAATAAGATATGTTTAATATTTATTCATGAATTTAATGCTTCATTTTTAAGTTATGTAAATTTATATATGATGTATTTATTTTGTTTGTAGAATTAATACCATTTCTTCTAAAGTGGTGATTCTTGATTTATTATTGACAAACTTAATACTTGGCACAATAAATTATTGAAACCATTTACAAGATTTGGTTTATATAACCTTTCTTGTAAAGTGGGAGTCTTAATTTATTGTAGACAAATATAAAGATTGGCATAATAAATACTTGAACCCATTTATAAGATTTGGTGTATAATAATTGAAAGAAATAAATACTAATCAATATATAAATGATAATGAACTTTAATTGCTATATTTTCCAGTTGGAACCTCCTTTGTGTGAGGATTCCAATTGAGTTATAAAAAAATAAAAAGTTAAATATATTCTTACTTCTTATGCCAAGAGTGAATCCCCGTAACCTTAGCTTTTTATTTGAATTGGTTAATTGAAATAATATTTACAAACATCTTATACTGCATTAATTATCTTTAAAGTGTTTATAATTTGTAATTTTAATTCTACTTCCCTGTGGATCGACCCCGTTCTCATCGGGTTATTTATTACTTCGACAATCCTGCACTTGGGAATAACTTCTATATTCTGGACGTGTCACTATGAATGAGGGAAGGCTTCTATTAAGAAAAATAACACATCAGAATTAAAGAACCATTTTGAAGGACAAAAGGCTATTGATGTGAAATAGGTATATAAAGTTGAAAGAAAACAAAGAGATTGAGAAGTACAAAGCTCACTTGGTTGCTAAAGTTTACAAGCAGAAGTGTGGAGTTGATTATTAGGAAGTGTTTGCCCCAATAGCAAGACATGATACAATCAGACTGATAATTGCTTTGGCTGCACAAGACATAATGACAATCTACCAAAGGATGTGAATGTTTGGTGACATACATGAGTAGGTATATGTTTATCAACCCCTTGGTGATGTGAAGCATGGGAATGAGAATAAAGTCTACAAATTTAAAAAGGCATTATATGAACTTAAACAGGCACCCAGTGCCTAGATTAGTCATATAGATGCTTATTTTTCAAAACAAGGCTATCAAAAATGCCTATATGAGTATAAAGTTCTTATAAAAATAAAAGATGAAAAGAAAATACTTATTGTATGCCTATATGTGAATGACTTGATTTATGCTAAAAATGATACGACTATGATTGACAAGTTTAAACAATCTATGATAAGTGAGTTTGACATGTCTGACTTGGGTATAATGCATTACTTTCTTGGCATTAAGGTGGTATAATAAGCTATAAGTATCTTCTTAAAAGAAATCTGGAGAGATATTAGATAGATTTCAACTGACAAACTATAATTCAACAAGTGTACTTAGCAAAATTATCCCAAAGCTTACAAAAGATCTTAAAGAAGATAGACAACACTTTCTTTAAGCAAATTGTAGGATGTAAAATGTATGTAACAGCAACAAGGCTTGACATAATATATGCTTACAAAAGATCTTAAAGAAGATAGACAACACTTTCTTAAAGCAAATTGTAGGATGTTTAATGTATTTAACAACAACAAGGCCTGACATAACATATGTTGTTAGTCTTATCAGCATAATGGAAGTTACTTGGAGTTTGCACAATGGGATACCAAATTTGAAAAGCAATAAGACATTATATGGCTTCTGGATAACTAAACTGAATGATTTCTCTTTGGCGAATAAATATTTAGTTTAAAAGAAGGATTATTGAGAATTAGTTTTTTATATTTCATAATCTTTTGGAGTATTTTTGTTTGTTGAAGATTCTATAGGCTGGTGCAGAATTTCTGGTTTATTGCTTAATTATAGAGAAATTTGTTTATTGTACTACTTAAAAAAAAAAGCCAAATAAAAGATTCATGGTATCTTTTTACTCAGCTAAAAGCCATGAGTCCTTTTCTACTGGTTTGTTATCAAATATTTGGTTTGATGTTGTTCCAATGATATGAAGAGATAATAAACAGGTTAAAAATTACTTTCTTATCAATAATTTGTTGTTTTTGTTTTTTGTTCACTTAATTTTGGAAAAACAAAAAGAATGATGTCAATTTTTTTTAGCAAACCTTATATAGGAGGAAAAATAAGAGCATAGAAAAAAAAAATTAAATTGAGACATAGTAAGCTTCTTACCCTTTATGATGTACAAAACCAAATAAAAGAAGGTTGTCAATTCAAACCATTAGAATTTGTATCTAAGAGTTATGAGAAAACTGCTAGACATAACCATATATTAGATTTATTTCCATATGAATATAACCTAAGATCTATCATGTTAAATTATCAGATGAATGTTAAGAAAAACATACATAGGAAATTCATGGTGATTAGAACTTGAAGATTAGCAGCCTTGAATAAGAATAAGAGTATAATGGTCTTCCATAGTCAAATTTATGTAGACTCAATGGGTTTCTCTCTCTGTGATGGAAAAAGAGGAGAAGAATTCTACATGAATTAATTTGACTTAGGTACCACAACCCTAAAAAATGCCTTTATATACTAGGTTAAATTATGACCCCATCACTCATAATCTAAATAATGTTGGGTTTCTACATATAATAGGCCCATATCAAATTAGATGTCTCTAGAGCCTAATAAGATATAATCCAAATAGATCAATTAAATTGGCTCTTATTTATGATATCCCATAATGTATAAAATCTAACAATCTCCCACTTGGGACACATATGTCATCTGGAAATAATTATACATCATAAAACTTAATGCACACAATATATGCTATCTTATCTTGAAACATTTTCTTAGATACAATCTGGTCTATTAACTATATCAATATGAGATAAAAGTGACCTTCGTTGTATATATTCGTAACTAGACCCATTAATGATCACCATACTAATATAATTAATGACATAGACCAAATATGGATATGTAGCATAGAAATCACTTGAAATGTAATCTCAAACATGTCTATTTTCAATTAGTCATACTTTATAACTCCAACGAGTTAAATAGATTCTAAACTTTATGCAAAATCGCAATAGAAAGTACCAAACACTTTCTAAACTTTATGCAAAACTACAGTAGAAAGGGCAACTTTATTTTAGAGTTTCAACAAACCATCAAACTCTATTTTATAGAAAATAAACCATAAGCGTGTCTTTTAACCAAATGAACATCAAATGGAAAACTCTTACTATTTATGCACATTATCAAATAATACAATACCCATAAGAGTAACATGCTTATAAAAAACCTTGGGTAGTAACCCTCTGGTGACCAGATCCACAATTATAGAGTTTGTACCAATATGCTCTATTCACACTTGCTGACTCTAAACTCTTTCTTTAATAACTAGAAACTTAAAGTCGATGTGCTTAGACTTTGAAGAGCTTCTGTTGTTATAGGAATACATCATTATGGCTTTATTATCATAATAAGTGTTTTTTTAATGATTTTTTTTAATACCATTAACAATACGTAGCCTTGTGATAAAGTTTCGCTACCATATCCCATGATTTGATGCCTTAAAATAAATTATAAACTTTGCCACTATAATAGAATAAGTTATGAGTGTCTGCTTAGCACTCTTCAAGATATAGCTCATTAGGCCAAAGTATATATATAACCTGATGTGGATCTCTTAATATCTAGGCATTTAGCAAAATTAAAGTTGGAATACCCCATGATTTATAATCTTTTCAATCTCTTGTATGTGAGCATGTAGTCTTTGTACTATGTAAATGTCGCATGACCAGATTGACTACTTTTCAATTATTCACCCTAAGGTTGCTTTAAATATCTACCTTGCATTCCAATAATGTATGCAATGTCTAGACACACATATACTTAAGTATACATAAGGCTCCTTAGTACATATGCATAAGGAAATTTCTATATCTCTTTCTATTAAGTCTCATTATCAAGGCACTGACTGAGACTTAACTTATCACCTTTAGCAATTGACATATCTCCTGGAGCACAGTAATTTATGCTATAGCTGTCAAGCACCTTATCGATATAGTTCTTCTGTGATAAACTTAAGATACCTCGAGTGTGATTCTAATGTATCTGAAATCCTAATACAAAAGATATATCCCAAGATCTTTCATATCAAAGTTTCTTTATAGAAATCTCTTAGTTTTGTGCAATAGGCCTATATTGCTACTTACTAGTTACATATCATTATCATATAAAACCAGGAAGATAAACTTACTCCCACTGAACTTGTGATATTGTATTCATCAACTGCATTTTTCTCAATTCTAAATAAGGTATTTACTTGATGAAACTTAAGTTACCATTGACGGGATGCTTGCTTAAGACCGTAGATTGACTTCTTTTATTTGCAGACCAAACTCATTTGGTCTCTAGACACAAAGTTTTTTGTCTGCACCATATATATAATTTCTTTAATATCACTATTGAGAAATATAGTCTTTATGTCTATTTTGATGTAACTCCAAATCAAAATGAGCTATAAGTGCTATGATGATTTTAAAAGAGTCTTTCATTGATGTTGAAGAGAAAGTCTCTTTATAATTAATGCATTCCTTTTGAGTGAAACCCTTAATAATGATACGTGTTTTATATCTTTCCATGTTGTATTTTGAATCCCTCTTGGTCTTAAATATCCATTTGCAACCAATGAGTTTTGTACCTTTAGGCAACTCATCAAGATTTCAAATAATATTGTCTCTCATTGATTTCATCTCATTCTTTATGGCATTTATTTACTGATGAGAATTAGAACTTTATTTGGCTTGACTAAAATTGATTGGATTTTTTTTTGTCCTATGTCAAACTCATGTTCTTTAAGATAAACGACAAAATCAGCTGAAATTGCACTTTTCCTTTCTCTATTAGATATTCTCAATAGCACTTGTTCTTGAGGTTGTTGAGGTTGCTCTTGATGAATATGAGCAAATTTTTTATTTCAGATTAGGAGCTCTGTCTATTGTCTTGTATTTCTAAATCTGCTTCTTGAATAATGTCAGAAAAATAAGTCTGATCATTTTTAATAGCAGTTGTAAGAAGATAAATAAATTCCTTCAAAGCCAATATCCCTAATATACCTTATCTCCCCCCAAACTCAACATCCTGAAGAAATTTAGCATTTTCATCTCGAAAAGGATTTACTTGAGGAATCATAAAACTTGAAACCCCTCGATCTTTTAAAATATCCAATAAAATAGCATCTAACATTTATTAAGCCTATATGGTCTAGCCATAGCTGAATAACCCCAGACATGCAAATGCCTAATACTGGGCCTTTCGCTAGTCCATAACTCGTATGGAGCTTTAGATACTACTTTACTTGGAACTTTATTAAAGATATAAACAGCAATCTTTAGTGCTTCTCCTTAGAGTGATTCAAGTGAAGAAGAATGATTAATCATATTTCTAACCATTCTTTAAGTATTCAATTTCGTTTCTTAGTAACACCATTCATACTTGATTTCTCAAGCATTGTGTATTATGAGACAATGCCACACTCCTCTAGGAATTTAACAAAAAAAAAAGTAATGGACAGTGTTCACATGATCTGTCATATCTTCCGTAGTATTTACCACTATGGTCATATTTGGCAACTTTAATTTTCTTGCCAAGTTGATTTTCAATTTCAACTTTGAAAGCATTAAACATGTCTAGATAATGAAACTTCTCATAAATCAAGTAAAGGTACCCAAAAGAGAATAGTCGTCAATAAACATAATAAAATACTGTTAGTCATTTCAAGAAGCTATAGGGAATGGTTCATAAATATCAGTATTTATTAGTTTTAAGATGTTATTGCTCTTGTTGGCACCTAATTTTCTATTGTTTGTCTATTTTCCCTTAATACATTCAATACAAATTTTAAAAATCTATTGAATTAAGAGAATCAAGAATTTTATCTAACACAAGTCTTTTTTTTTAATTTATTCTCTGTTTAGAGATATGTTCTAAATGCTTATGCCATAACATAACGAAATTCTCATCAATTAATTTTTATTTTGTACCATGTTTATTAACATGCAAGGATTCATTAAAAGAAGCATGAATATTTAATGTATAAAGATTATCAATAAGAGAATCAATACCAATAATATTTGAATTTTGAAAGAGACTAACTTATTATTTTTTGAACGAACAAGAATATCTTAATTTGTACGAACTAGAAACAAAAAATATGTTGTCTAAATGATGGTATATAATCAGCCTCATTTAAATCCAAATAATATATGGTCTCTAATTGTAATCCAAATAATCCTATAGCCTTTAGAAGAGTTACATTATCATTTTTTACTTAGATGCATCTTTTAGCATCAATTGAAAACTGGCTCTTAAGACAACCTTGTATAGACACACATATGTAAGTAGCTGTACTTGTATTTACCCACCAAGTGTGTTTAGGTACAAAAGCTAAATTAACTTCAGAAAAAACAAAGTTGAGAAGTATACTTTTCTTAACACATCATTTAGCGTACTTAGGACAATCCTTCTTCACATGACTAGCCTTTTTGTAGAAAAAATAAGTAATGACTAGATCTTGTTTCTTTTACACCGTATTATGTGAAGTCCCCATTGCAGTTTTCTCTCTTTATTCATTTTTCTTTACTAATTATTAACCTTATTCTGAGAAGTATTTACTAAGTGAGTACTTTCAGTCTTTTCTTACTTCAATTTGTGTTTTTATTGTACACAATGTGAAATGAGCTCATTAAAAGTCCATATAACCTTTTGGGTGTTGTAACTTACTTTAAATTAACTGTAGTATGCAGGAAGAGATATCAAAACCAAATGCACAAGTAAATCATTAAACAGCTCTGACTTTAGTGCATTTAGCTTAAAGCGAGATTAGACATCTTATAATGTATTCCCTTATATTCCCTTTGCTATTATACCTTATTGAAATAAGGTTAGCTAGTAGTATACTTGTTTCAGCCTTTTCATTTTTGGCAAAGTGTTATTCAATTTCTTCAAGAAATTTCTTAGCACTTTATTTCTCAGAAATAGTGTCTTAAATATAATAATGAAATTTATATTGGTAGATATAGTAGAAGCAGATAAAACTTACAGAGAATACATAATAAAACAATAAGCTCACAATCATGTCATTATTTTAAACATATGCATGCATGACATAATAAAAGTGGGCTCTATCATAAGATACCTAGCACAACATTGATATTTAGTCTTTGGATAGAATTATCAATTATAAGTGGTACTCACATTTATTACTATAAATATGCCTATTATTTGGCCAAAAAGTAACCTTCCTTTGGGCCAATTATTTTTCGCATAAACAATAAACATATTCATCTTAATATCCCAAATAAAGAAATCTACACAACAAAGGTTACTTTGGCAACATGTTATTTCAATCAATTTATTTCGAAACATAAGACAAGTGGTGCAGAGAAAACTAACCGAATGCCCATAACTAAAAAAAATTAAGTCTTTCTTATGCACTGGAATGGGGCGTGGTACCAAAGTCACTGTGGTTACAATATTGCTAATGGTTCAAAACAAGATCAATGATTATCGAGTCAAATCCAAATGGGTTAAATTTTGGATTAGATCTCCATGAATCGGGTTTGGTAGGCCTAATTTTTTAAAAAATAACTGAAAACCCCTAAATTTTGACCATAAATTTGCTAACTTTTAATTTGCAAATAGCTAAAAATAAACCACAAATAAATTTGGGTCAATATTAAAACCTATTTGCCAAAGTCTCAAAGTTTTTAAGTTAAATCGTAATTACTTAAAGTTAGAGGGGTTGAGTGAGAAAAGTCAATCTCATTATGACCTATTTGAAAATATTGTAAATATTTATGAGTAAACTGTAATTATAAAAAAATATAAGGGGGTGTATGAAAATCGCCATCACTGTAGGGCTTATTTGATAATTTTGTAAACTTTTACGATCAAAATATATTTAAAAAAATAAAATGAGTCTATTCAATATTTAATAGATAAACCCTAAAATCCCTTTTCTTTTTCTTCACTTCGCGCCCATTCTTTTCTTTTTTTTTAATAAATATAAATAAAACATTAAAAAAAAATTAAATTGTTAAAGAACGTGAAAAACATCAAATTGAAATTGAAATTTAACGTTTTTGATTCTTAATTTTTTAAAGAAATAACCCTTAACCATATTTGAATCTCAAATCATAATGAAAAATATTAATTTATTGTTTTTTCTCAACAAAACCATGAAAAATTCATACTCATAATATATTTACCTTAAATAACCATATGGGAAAGATATTCAAAATATAAATATATGTATTAACAATGCTAATAATTTAACGTGATTTCTGCTCTGATACCACTTGTTAGACATAACCATATATTAGATTTATATCCATATGAATATAATATAATATCTATCATATTAAATTATCATATGAATGTTAAGAAAAATATGAATTCATGATGATTAGAACTCAAAAATTAGCAACCTTGAATAAGAATAAGAGTATAATAACCTTTTATAATTAAATTTATGTAAGCTCAATAGATTTCTCTCTCTGTGATGAAAAAAGAGGAGAAAAGCTCTACGTGAATTACTTTGACTTAGGGACTACAACCCTAAAAAATATCTTTATGTACTAGGTTAAATTATAACCCTTATCACTCATAATTCAAATAATATTAAATTTCTATATTTAATAGGCTCATATCAAATTAAATTTTTTTAGAATCCAATAAAATATAATATAAATAAATCACTTAAATTGACTTTTATTTAAAATAATTTTATAATATATAATTATTATTAATATATGACCCACGTACAAATATTAATAAAATTTAACAAAAACAACAATAATTCATTCCCCAAGAAAATATAGTTTTTCTTTCGAGAAATCAAACAGGAGAGCAAACACTCAAACATTTGTGAAACATCGGCTTTCACAACGCAAATTGCATATTTCAACACCACATTTATTGGCCTTTTGACGCTTACTTGCTTCCCCTTCTTTGCGAAAAAGGTTCATTTTACCTTGCTGAAAGAGAGAGTCTGATACATATGTGGAACGCAGAACATCAACAAAGAGCTGCAAATGTTGCCAAATAAACAGGATGACTGGGAAAGAAGCAATGGCGGTACAGAAAATAGCGATCCATAACCTCCCTTTGTTGAAGAGAACGAAAAATGTTGCAGAAAACACTACCATCATTGCTGCTATTGATACGAAAAGTGTCGCCAGTCCAATAAGCAACTTTCTTGGCAACTTTATAAGGAAATCATCTTCTCCATACCGCGAAGTGAGAATGGACAAGAAGTTTACTACAGAGGCAGTAGAGGATACCAGTGATATCGCATCTGCTATGGCAAAAATCTTGAAGGAAATTTTTCCAAGGAAAATGGGAAACCCTTTGTTATCGGTGTCTTGTAAATTGCCACCTGGTACTGTGATAGATGCGGCAAAAACCACCGTCGCGATAAGTGTTGCCACAAGCATGCAAGAAGTTGCAGTATCCTTCATCCATTTCTCACCTTTTTCCCTTAGCTTTTCATGCTTCTCTGTAAACAAAGCTCTTGGAGTAAGCCCTTCTTTGTTTTTAGCCTCAACATCCCTTGGTTGGACAACTTTTCTCACTTCCTATAATTAGCATTTTTAAAGAGTAATATTAAACATATAAATCATTCACATAAACTATTTTATCCAACCTCACTGTCACAAAACAAAAAAGTTTGAGGTTTAGTGATCCGAATAATTAAACTCATCCAATAAAACGACTTAATGTATTTCAATTTTCTTTCATTTATCCTACAACAAATAAATTTCTGTCCCACCATACTCTCCTTACAAAATAAAAATAGTGAACTAAGAAAATAAAATTGTAAAAATTATTAGTGTTGTCCGTATATAGAAGAGAGTGGAGAAAATATTTTCACCTGAAACCATAATAATTCGCTCTGCATTTGGAGAGCTGGTCCTGATACAATATTGAGACGGTCTTGTGGTGGTAACAACCCTGCTAAATGCAAAATATTGTTATCTTTTCCATCTTTGGTCATAGCTATCAAATCCTTTGCAGAACCTATCTGATATATGAGCTTGAAGATGTCCTTCTGACGATTCAAAACAGCATTATGAAATATGCTATAATCGTTTTCATTAAATTTCCATATCAGATCAGGATATTCACGAATAAGTATCGATAGAAACTCAACGTTTCCTTGTTTTGCAGCTTCAAACACTAGTCGCCAAGGCTTCGCAATTAGGTCTGATAATTTATCGTCATTCAACAATACAACTTTATCGCAAAGGCATTCGACTACCTGAAGTGCTTGCGGCTTTTTATTTTCTAGATCTTTGGCACCTGAAACTTTAGATTGTAAAAAACCAGAACAACCCAAAAATAGCCAAGGTCGTTAAAAAAAATGAGGATGCTAAATGTTTTAGCGATCAGAGGACTAACCAAATTTGAAACATCTCCTAAAAAATCCTAGCTTTCGAATGGCTAAGTTAGAAGCCTTCGGATCCTTTCGAGCGAAGGCATGAAGTGCTGTCTCATCATTTTTATCACGCGCGGTCGCTAACTCTGGGTGCTCACCAAGCAATTTCTGCGCAACATCTGAGGACAAAATGTTCACAGCATGCATTATAAATATGAAACTTCTAAGAACTGCATCAAACCATATTTGGCACAATTTTTAACGCTGGGACCTATTGTTGAAATTTAATGCACTTCTCATATTTCTCTGCATCTCCATACAAATCTAGAATAGAAGTAATTTTTCATAAATCAAGAATGTTGATTACTTAGCAGCAAAGGAAGTTGGAGATAAATTGAAATTTGCAGCTATCATGAATTTTCTGGATATATCTTGGTTGTCATTTAACAATTAAGAAGAAAAGTTTGAGTTTGTAAGCTTCATGAGAGCTCTAAATAAACATGCAAACCATTCATGTAAGGCAGCTCATTAAAAGCTTAGTAGCAACTCATTAGGAGCTTAGTAGAAGCTCATTAGTATGACAAATACCAAAAAATTATAGAGCAATGCAATTTCATTGTTGAGAGTTTATAAGTGTATAAACACCTAAAATATATGAAGTTATAGAGCTCTGCGATAATAATTCATTAGAAATTTTTTTTCTGTTTTTAGTATTCTACATTCATTTTTTAAATACAAAACTCCCTAAACATAAATAAATACATTTCAACCTTCATTCATTCAAAATTTTCAACATGATATCAGAGTTCTTAAATTTTTTAATATGGTATTAGAGTTTACCTTTCAAAATTTCATTCAATTGGTATCAAAGAAAGTTTTTATCATAATTGGGCGCATCAAAGCAGATTTTGAAGATCAAAATTTGGGCGTTATCATCAAGCATCCAAGAGATGGCTTCGGGAGCAAGTGATAATGCAACAATCTTGTACTCTGCCATTCCAATTTTTGGGGACAGAAAATATGAATTTTGGAATGTGAAAATGAAGACATTACTCATGACAAAAGGACATGGGAGTATTGTTGATAAAGGCTTCAAAAATTCAAAAAATGAAGACCAACTTACATCAACACAACAAGAAAGTCTTTAAGCAACTCAAGAGAAAATAATATAAAAAAAAGTGTAACTTGTGGATTAGCATATTTGTTGAGCTCTGCACCAACAACTCAAAAATAAATTTTGTTATCTTAAAAGGCTCGTTTTGATTGTAAAGAAAGTGCATTAAAGGGCATTTCTTCACATTTCTCTACATCTCCACACAAATCTAGAATGAAAGTTTCACGTGTGAATGCAAAGTTTTGCATAAGTCAATAATATTGATTACTTAACCACAAAAAGGAAGTTAAAGACAAATTAAAATTTGCAGCTGTCGTGAATTTTCTAGATGTGTCTTAGTTATCATTTGACAATTAGAAAGAAAAGTTTAATTTTGTAAGCTCCATAAAAGATATAAATAAGCATGTAAACCATTGATATAAGACAGCTCATTAGGAGCTCAATAGCAGCTCATTAGAAACTCAGTAGAAGTTCATTGGTATGACAAATACTAGAAAATTAGACAACAATGTAATGTTCATTGCTGAAAAATTATGTATATAATAAACACATAAAATATATGAAGTTATAGAGCTCTGTGGTAGCAACTCATTAGAAAAAAATTCTACTTTTAGTGTTTTGCATTCATATAAAACTTTTAGTGTTACTCATTACACATTCATATTAAAACTCTTGGTAGAAGTTCATGTCTTCTTTACTATTTATTGGACAATTCTACACTGCATTCATCTACTGTTAATGGTTTCAGTTATATCTTACATGGATTATGCCAAATGATTTCAATTTTTCCCTTACCAAAACCAGAAAGGAAGAATGCATACCGTACAAATCACTGTCGATCAAAGTGATAAGTAAATCAATGCGATCCGGTTCCGCCAAGTCACCTTTAGTTTCCTGATAAAGGTATTCTACCATATCTTTGTGGCCTAATGATGCAGCCATTTCAATTGGTAACATCACATTATCTGGGATCCTTGTTACGGCCCTGTTTCTTTCAATGATCACCTTAGCAAGTTCCACCATTCCGGAAGCAGCAGCAAGACAAAGAGCTGTACTACCAACTTCATTTGTCGTAACTACACCCTCTTCATTCATCATTTTGATAAGCTCCTTCACAAAATCAGTACGTTTTGCTGCAGATGCAATGTGAAGAGCAGTGTCTCTTCTTTTTGAAATCCCACCACCAATATCGTCTGGATATACCTCATAAATATGTTTAGCCACGTCCCAGTCACCATTTAGTGCAGCTCGATACAACGTTAAGTGTCTTCGTCTTTTGTTTGCATCTGGAAATTTAAAAAACGGTTAATCGTATGAAAGAAAACTCAATTAAACTTGATTTTGATTAAAAAACTATTTAGGTTTATCATCTTGAGCCCAATTTTAACTTGTCCAAATGAATGTTTTTAGATTAAATATTTTATAGAAAATCTTTGTTTATACAAAAATATTTTATTTATTGTGGAAGTGGTGGATGGCCGTTGATGGTTATGAAGTGCATTAAATGAGGGAAATTAGTAGATTCAAGTTAAGTATAGATGCTCCGTCTAACATGTATAAATGAGGGAGTTTTATTCATTTCTAACAAGCAAAATTTAGTAAGAATTTTTCTTCAAAATCCTCTCAACTTTTTTAATGATTTCTTTGTTATAATTTCTACAAAGCTTTTATTCTATCAAAGTGGTTTGAGAGTCATACAAATCTCACATAATAGAAAATGGCAAGTTAGATGGTTCCTTTTCAAATCTATTCATTTAATGAGCTAAACTAAAATGTTAGAAATGTAGAGCCTAATTAACTATTGTATTTGTACTTGTTCTAATTTATTTCTTACTAGTAAGGAAAATTGTCCTAGTCTTTTTTTACTAGTAAAAGAATAGTACCCTAATATGTTTAGTATTTTAGAGGGGTGTTTTTGTGCATATATACAGACTAGCATGAGGACAAGTATTGTATCATGTGACTCTTTCTCATGATAGTAAAATCCTGCAATGATAGTGAATGTATCTCTAGGTTACAAGTGAACCACTATAAATTTTATTTATATTTTTCTTATGTTTCACATTTATTTTTGTTATTATTATTTTTTATTGCTATTGTTTATAGAAGAATTATAGTTTAATCCCCAATATAATAGCAATCTCAGGTGAAGATAAAACTGAGATTGTATTTGGGTCTAAAAGTGACAAGTTTGATGGTTCAAATTTTGCATTCTCAAGAATACAAATTTAAGATTACCTCAATGCTAATAAGTTATATGAATCTCTCTTGAAGAAGGACAAAAACCAAATCAGAAATTTGATTGGAAACTTCTTGATAAACTAGTGTTAGGTGTTATCATATTAAATTGTCAAAGATCGTTACTCATAATGTGGCGAAGGAGAATACAATAGCAGGATTAATGAAAGTATTATTTGACGTGTATGAGAAGCCCACCACAAATAACAAGGTGCTTCACATGAAATGTTTTTAATACAAAGAGGGCAAAAGGTGTCCTAATAATAGATGACTTGAATGAATTCAATACAATTATTAATTAACAGTAGGCCTTATTTCTTATAGCCTCTTTACCAAATAATTGTGAGTATATGCAAGCCAGAATGAGCAATTCCATAGGTACTATGAAACTCTAATTGGAAGATGTTACGGATTGAATTATCCATGAAGAAATTTAGATATTATATGCATGTAAGGCATTGATATCAAATATTTTCCTAAATACTAAGACTAAGGGTATAGGCAGAGAGCTCTAATTAAGGCAACAATAAATTAAAGTCAATGAGTGAAAGGGACAAGCAAAAATCTAACTAGAAAGCTAAGTGTTAGAATTGTGACAAGATTAGTCACATAAGGAAGAGTTGGACATTACCAAAGAAAGATGAGATCAAAGATGTTGCAAATTCTTTAACTGATAAAGAACCAAATGCATTAGTTTTATTTATTGATAGTCCTATTCTGTCTTGGGTTCTAGACTTAAAAGCCTCATTTCACAACTATGCACACTACAATATCATAGATAATTATGTTACTAAAAATTATAAAAAGGTACTAAATATTAGTCTTCATATGTTCGAGGTAATGCCGAGACACAAGGGGAAGGAGATGAAGAGGTCCACCTATAATAAATAACTAAGATAAAGATTTTGATGCATTTAGAGTGTTAATGAAGTTTGGGAGTATATTGGAAACTAAATAAGATTTGCAATTTAAGAGAGATATGAGTGTTGAGTATTATAAGAGAGAACCAAATTGAGAAAGGTGTGTTTGAGTTTCAAAGAGAAAGATTATAGCTCCAAATCAAGATTTGTACTTAAAATTTATTGTTTGGATTGTTGATTGATTTGTAAGATAGAAGAAATTTTTTGTTTTTAAAATACTTTTTTCCTTAAGATCCAATTCTGAATTTAAATATTTATTTATTATCATTTTGGAATTGGAAAGTGATTGGTTTGAAGGTTTAGGTCTAGGAATGTAAAGTTTGCTTCACACTCGTGAATAATTCAAATTTACAATGTTAGGTTTTGGAAAATTATAATTTAGAATAATTTGATGGAATTATAGTTCATAAGTTGTTAGAAATGCAAATAAAGTCCCACATTAGTTACAAAAATAAAGAAGATCATAGGTGTATAGGGTATGGACAATATCTCTATTGGTTTAAAACTTTTTAGGGTAAAGCTCAAAAGGAAATCTGTGAGGGTTTAGGCTTAAAATAGACAATATCATACTAATATGAAAATATGTATGATTTATTGATCCTTATAATTGGTACAGAGCCTTGCCCCAAAATTAGTCATGTAGAAGAAATCTTTAGTGCCAAACGAATGTGGTGAGCCATGGTTAGCTTACAATGAGATCTATGGTTGAGTCATATTAGAAAGACAATATGCTCTAGTACTTCACATAAGACATGTGTTCTAATGCAATGAAGATGAGTACCAGACTCAATAGAGCAAGGTCTTTGAAAAGAGAAAGATTGATAAATAGGTCATTATTTTAGGGGAGGCTCAAATCATGAAGAATGATGTGGTCCTTGTTAGAAGAAATGATTGTTAGGAATACAAACAAAGTCCATGTTAATTACAAATTATGAAGATCATGGGTATATAGAATATGAATAATATCTTCATTGGTTTGAGATCTTTTAAAGGTAAAGCTTACAAGCAAATAAATGAGGTTTTAAGCTCAAAGTTGACAATATCATATCAATGTGAAGATATTCGTGATTTATTGGTCCCTACATAAGTATATTGGAAAAATAAATTACATCAACTTAGATAATTGCTTATAGTTCATAAACATGGTGTTATAATTCATATAATAATGTATTTTGAATCTCAAAAAGAAAGATTATCACAATAAATTAAGGGCTTTAAAATTTGTGAAAAGTTTGCGAGTTGGTATGTAACTAATTGATTATGTTTCGAAAAAGTTTATGGCTCATGTTGAAAATTGGTGATTCAACAAATTTGTATAAGCAAGAATTGAGATGAATAATAAGAATAATTATGAAGTCAAGTACATATTAGGTGTACAAGGGAAGAGCAAAACTGAAGAAAAAAAGAATGAGTACTGTTCATGGGTGACACTGTTCACAGCGAGCACTATTGTGGAGTACTGTTCACTGCAATACTGTTGTGGGGTACTGTTTACAGCGGTACTATTCACCTGTTACTATTCGCGCTTGGATACTGTTCACGCTGTTACTATTTACGCGACAACTTTAGAATATTTCCTATAAGAAGCTAGATCATAGATCCTCCGTGGACGTAGGCAATTTTAGGCCGAACCACATATATCTTGTGTCTTGTTGATTGGTTTGTTTTTTTATCTTTATTGGTGTGTTAATCTTATGTGTTCTTGCTTATAGTGTGCGTTATGACTTTCCGTTGGGCATAGAATAAAAGGGGTATCAAGGCTGTGGCTTAGTTGATGCTATAAGGGTGTCAAATTCAAGTGCATGGCTTGATATCCACAACAGCTCGAAATAATGTGATGGATAAAATATATTTTATTAGTAAACTGGAAGAGTAAATTACATCAATTTAAACTTTGCTCTGTATGTTTTTTGCCACAAGTGCATTAATTAAAAATTTACGACATGTTATAAAGAAATTTCAAGTTTGTGGCTGAATTGTCTTCTTAAGAAGTAATTTTTCTATTTCTCCTTTTTAGGACAAGCTATTTAACTTTAGAACATGGAGTTTTAAAATGTTAGGGCATGTTTTTTTTGTTATTGGAAATACATATTAGTTTATTATTGTTCTTCATTATTTAAAAGAAATTATATCAAAGCATTGTTACTAATGTACTTATAATTTCTTTAAAAAATTTCCAATATGCATCAATATATTTCATATGTGAAGATATTTATTTATCAATTTTATGTCTATTTAAGAGTTTAATATTTGGAGACTATATATTGTTTACATCTAATAATGATGATCAACTTGATAAAAAAAAATGATGATAAACTTATTTATGAGATGGAAAAGAGAAGAAATTAAAATGTTTGACATGAAAATGTGTTCAGTTATAAATATATTATATTATTATTACATGTTGAAATTGGTGATTTAAATTTATGTTTGAGCATGATTTTGAGTTAAAAATCAATGAAAAATAAAGATGAAATTGAAGACGCATTGGACGGATGAGTAAGGATTAAAAATAGAAGCCAAAACCAATGAGGAGTGCAAAAAAATACAAGGAAATGATTTTCAGGTGTAAGCATTGTAACATTGGCTACTCAGCTTCGCGACGCTGAAGTCAAAGCCCCAGCACCACAACACTGACTTGAGCACGTTGCGGCACTAGGTCAAAGTCGCATCTGCATTACTTACTGGCTTGTGATACTATGATCCCCAGTTTTAAAAAATTTTATTTTTAGCCTGGATTAACTTCTTTAAGTAGGGATTAGACTCTTACACGCATAGATTATTATTCCAAGGTTTCTGGACACGTTTTGTATAGTATATAAATCCTAGTAAACCTATAAAATTCATTAAACATTAAGAGACTCCAAGAGAGAAAATAAAGAGCTAAAGAGTCTTGAACGCTAAGTATGTAAGAGAGAGTAATAGGCAGTGCTTAAGCTCTAAGTGAACGAAAGAAGAGTTAATAAATCTTTGAGAGCTATTTATTATTGTATTCCTTAATAATCTCTTGAGAGATATCTATGTAATCTGTTGTTCTTTGTGAACATAATAAGAGAGGCTATGATCCCGTCATCCATTATGGACGTAGGCGTTTATTACCGAATCACATAGATTGGTGATGAACACATTAAAATGCATATTTATTAAGAGATTCAGTCACCATTTAATGTCACTAATTTTAGTATTTTTGTATTTTTAGGCTTAAAATCAAGTGTTGTCCTTAAATTGTGATTAATGGATGTTATTTGTATAGTTTTAGGTAAAATAGACGTAACTCTCAATGTAAAAATCGAAATGAAGAAATTCTTGAACCTAGAGTAACATGACTCAATCTTTCATAAACTTGAAGAACAGTTGAAAAGCCAAATCCAACATGTTATGGGCCAAAAATTGGGATACAACAGACTTAGGTTACAACTTTCGTTTAGCTTGACCTACCTCACGTATTTATACTATATTTCACAACATACATACCCAATCGATATAATTCTTGAAGCTGTCAAATACTGACTCAATTATAAACAAGTCTTATGTTGATGGTAAAGTCCAAATTAGCCGTTATCATAGACCAAATTGTATTGAAAATTGGTAAAATAATTGTTGGCCGAAATTTGACATACCTTTGGAATTTTACTCATATTTCATTGGATACTCATCCAAATTGCATGAACTTAGTGGATATGGAAAGGAGGGATAAAATACTACAAATTTTATGTTGGCTAAAAAGGCTACATCAATTATTTACATTATCAAAAAAGTACTGCAATTAGGTAAACTAGTGGTTGACTTATATTTATTGAAGATTGAAGTCACATTAAATACATTTCCATTCATTGCCTATATAAGAACACTCTTTGGATGTTTCAATACTTGAAAATTCTCTCATATTTATTCTCCTTAACATACATTGTAAGCTAGGCTAGAGTTCTTGTCAAGGCTAAGAGATGAACTTTTATGGGTAATAAATATACTTCTATACTTTGATTCTTTGTCAAGAGTTACAAATGTTTGTAAGTTTGTTTGTGTCCAAACTCTTATCTATTATTTTTATGTAATCCAAAGGTTATAATTCTCATGTTTCATATATATTTAGTCATGTTTTCTTTATGTCATTCTTGTTGAATTATAATTGTAGTTGGTTACATTATTTTACATGTTAATTTTTTACTACAATATTGTCAATCAATATATTGTCGATTTTAGATAACATGTAAAGACAATAATTGTTTTATATTCAAGTTAATCTTTTACTATAATATTGTCAAAATGATATATTGTCGATCTTTGATAACTTGTATAAATGAACATGATTTGTGTTAATGTTTACAAAGAGTTTAGTCATATCAAATACATGTATTATCAAATGTATCATATTTTATATATCTTGTGATTGATTGTTTGGGATGTGAAACTTTCAATTGAGTTATAAACATTGAATCAAAGTATAGAATAAATTTACAAAGTATAATTGTGATTCTTGAAGCCTTGCTTATAATATCATAAGACTTTTGCCTTAACTCATATATAATTCTATCTCATCCATATAAACAAATTAGTTAATTTTCTCCTTTATTACTACTTTAATATTTTTACTTCACTAGCCTATTTTGTCAAAAGCTTCTTCGTAAGATCAATACCTCAATCTATACTGTGATAGTCGTATTACATTTTTAGTGTAAATAAAATTTGGCCCCGTTGCCAGAGAGGCACATTAATCGAAAGTAGGTTGCGCTTATTAACACTAAAGCAGTAACTTTGTACATTTTCTTTTCTTTGTAAAATTTTAGTTTTTAAATTTATTTCCTATGTTGTAATTTATTTTATTATTCATGGTTGATTCTACCACATAACTTATTTTGTTATCTTCTCGTATTTTTGTTTAATTTTATATGGTTGGTTCTACCATCTAACTCAATTTATTTTCTTTAGTTAATTTATTATATTTTATTTTATTTTAATGGCTAGTTCTACCATCTAACTTAGTTTATTTTTTTCTATTTATTGTACTTCATACTTTATTTTATTTATTTATTGCACTTTATTTTATTTATTTATTGTACTTTGTATTTTATTTTATTTTATTTGTTTATTGTACTTTGCAATTTATTTCTTTTTATTTGTTTATTGTACTTTACAATTTATTTTCTTTTATTTATTTATTGTACTTTACAGTTTATTTTTTATTTATTTATTACACTTTTCAGTTTATTTTTTATTTATTTATTACACTTTATTTCTTTAGTTAATTTGTTGTATTTTATTTTATTTTAATGGTTGGTTCTACCACCTAATTTAATTCATTTTCTTTTATTTATTATTAAACTTTGCACTTTGTTTTCTTTTATTTATTTTTTCTACTTTGCATTTTATTTTATTTTATTTATTTATTGCAGTTTATTTCTTTAGATAATTTGTTGTATTTTATTTTATTTTTATGATTGGTTCTACCGCCTAACTTAGTTCATTTTTTAATTTTATTTATTGTATTTTGCAGTTTATTTTCTTTTATTTAGTTATTGTACTTTGTAATTTATTTTCTTTTATTTATTTATTGTACTTTATAATTTATTATCTTTTGTTCATTTGTTATATTTTATTTATATTTTATGGTTGGTCTTATCACCTAACTCATTTCTATTTCTTATTGTGTTTTGTTTCACTTCTTATATTTTATCGCAATTTTATGATTGGTTTTACTACCTAACTCTTTTTTTTTTTTTTTTTTTTACTTTTTAATTTTTCCTTGAGAATTTCCTTCAATTAAAAGAAAAGAATTAAAAAAAATTATTAGGATGTATGTATCAACTTAGAGATAAACGAGGAAGACTTGTGAGAGAAGTAAAACTAGAACCACCACCACAATTTGTAAAGGAAGAGAATTCACCATCTAGTTCATCTTGTAATTCCAACACAATAAGCCAACACGAAGATAACTCCGTTAGAATTCTAAAAGATTACTTGCATCCTACTTGCACTGTCACACCATGATGCATTATATTTTCACCTCACATACTACATTCAGATTTTAAACCTGGAATGATACAACTTCTGACCACTTTTCATGGTCTAGATAGTGAAAATCCTTATATACATGTTAGAAAATTTGAAGAGGTAATTGCCATCTTCCATAGCCAACCCAAAACCATAAACACTGTTAGGCTTAAATTTTTCTCTTTTTCTTTGAAAGACAAAGCAAAGAGTTTACTATACTCTTTGAGGTCGAGATCTATAGGAACTTGAGCAGAAATGACTCAAGCATTTTTCAATAAATACTTCCCACAACACAAAACTAATGACCTAAAAAGATAAATTTCTTCATCCAAAAAGACAGTGAAACTTTGTATCAAGTTTGAAAAAAGTTTAAAGAGTTGCTAAATCTATGCCCTCATAAAAAGTATGAAAATTGGCGCTTAGTTAGCTATTTTTATGAGGGACTCACAATTAGAGATGATGTGTAATGGGGAGTTTCATCACAAAGATCCTAAGGAAGCCATAGAATTTCTTAATGACTTAGCCTAAAAAGCTCATATATGGACTGGACCTAGCGCTACTGAAAGTACAAATAGGTTACGACCTAGCAGAGTTTTTCATCTTAGGGAAGAGGATAGCCTTAAAGCCCAGTTAGAGGTCTTAACTAAGGAATTAGAGGCCTTGAAAATCAAAGATAAAAGGGTTACCCATATAGTTGCTAGGGTTGAGTCCCATGATGTCTATTTTATCTGTGAAGGAGCGGAATATTTAGCTCAGGATTGCCCCACTTATAGTGAAATGAGAGGGATATATGAGAAATAATATAATGTCTTAGGCATGTATAAGAAGGCTTATCCACCTTACTCTGAAACCTATAATCCTAGCAGGAGAAACCACCCAAACTTTAGTTGAAAATCTGACCAACAAGCCAACAACCATTGGAAATAAGAACAATAAGCACCTAAGTCTTATGTTGCACCTCAATATAATACACGACCAACTAAGAATCCTTTAGAGGATACATTATAAGCATTTATGGAGGTACAAAGTAAAACAAATTAAAATTTTGAAATAATTATTACACAGGTGGTAGACAAAAATAAAGAAATCAAGAGTCAAATCACTAAGCTGACCAGTGCCTTAACTGTACAACAGCGAGGTAAGTTTCCATCTCAAACTCAATCCAATCCAAAAGGATAATTCATGGCACAAGCTTTTACTTCTGATGCACAAAATCTCAAAGAATTCAATGCCATTACTACTCGAAGTGGTAAGATTGTGAGTGATTCTACTTCTCCAACTAACATATCTATGAGTAATAAAGAAGCCCCATTGAGAAAGAGGCCACAGTGAAAAAATAGCCCGAAAATAAGTTTTCAATCCCAGTGCCTTCTGATGTGCCTTGATTTATAACAAAATTAAATTGCAAAGTTGATGGAGGATAGAACTAAATAGATACCTTGATAAGTCGAATGGACGCCACAAGGATCAGTTTAGGGTTTTGACGCCACACTCTTGATGATCAAAGAGTGATAAGTCAGCAACTATCTTCAAGAGTTGAAAAACTTGAGAAGACAATTTTGAGAGAGAAATAGCTCTTCTATTTCGTGCTTCCAATTTCAAAATGAGGCAACTGCCTCTACAAGACTTTTACATGCCTTATATAGGCTTACAAAATGAGGTGAAACCCTAATGTTACCTAATAAACTTAAAAAGGCCCAAAATAAGCCCAATATGACTTAACAATTTAAAACAAAACTAAACAAGTTCCAAATAGCCCAAATACATAAAAGTAGTAACATAAGAAGTAAATAAAGCCCAATAGCATGAAAAGAAAGCCCTTAGCTGCTTCTTAAAGCCCAACGTCACCAAACGTCTCTAAATCACGTCCCAATCTCAAATTGAAGACAAATAAATACATTTAGCTCGTTTCCATTCAGATCGCAAGCTTCTAATCCCATAGAAGCTTCAATAGCTCCAATTTGACTACTTATAGCCCTTTGAAGCTGTTTAGCCTTAGCCCTTGTTATTGGACCATCTGAAATCTCCTTTACGCTCAGCTCGCCTTCTTGAGTTGATTTAGAACCTTCATGATGCACATCATCACCCCCGGGCAGAGAATGATTTGCCCTCAAATCAGAATCTTCTAAATCTTCCAAATAAGGAGATAAGTCCTTCACATTAAAAGTGGCTGAAACATTGTAATCACCAGGAAGGTCAACTTTGTAAGCATTACTATTTACCTTCTCTATAATACGAAAAGGTCCATCAACTCTTGGCATCAGCTTGGACTTCCGCTTGCTAGGAAATCTTCCCTTGCTAAGATGAATCCAAACAAGATCACCAGGTTCAAAGCTAATCATTTTTCGTCCTTTATTAGCATGCTTAACATAACTAGCCGTTTTCTCCTCAATATGAATTCGAACCTGCTCATGAAGCTTCTTCATCAATTCTGCCTTCTTAACACCATCCATAGATGTCCTCTCATTAATTGGAATAGGAACAAGGTCAATAGGAACAAATGGATTAAATCCATACACAATCTCAAATGGTGAAAATTTTGTAGCCCCATGCACACTACGGTTATATGCAAACTCTACAATAGGCAAACAAGTATCCCAACTCTTTAAGTTCTTGTTTATAACAGCCCGTAATAAAGAAGATAGAGTACGGTTCACTACCTCAGTTTGCCCATCAGTTTGTGGATGACAAGCAGTACTGAAAAGCAACTTTGTTCCAAGCTTCTTCCAAAGAGTCTTCCAAAAATAGCTTAAGAACTTTGTATCACGATCAGAGACAATGCTTTTAGGGATTCCATGCAAACGTACAATTTCCCTAAAAAACAAATCAGCAATATGAATAGCATCATCAGTTTTGTTACAAGGAATAAAGTGTGACATTTTGGAGAACCGATCAACCACAACCATCACTGAATCCTTCCCACGCTGTGTTCTAGGTAATCCAAGCACAAAATCCATACTAATATCCATCCATGGTTGCTCTGGGATAGGTAAAGGCATATATAGTCCATATGCATTCTCTTTACCCTTAGCTTTCTTGCAATTTACACATCTTTCAACAACTTTATGAACATCCCGCAGCATATTAGGCCAAAAGAAGTGCTCTTTCAGTAGCTCATAAGTTTTCTTCTCCCCAAAATGACCACTAAGACCACCCCCATGAGCCTCACGCACAAGCAACTCACGTAAGGATCCTGAAGGTATACACATTCTGCCCAACTTAAACAAGTAACCATCATGCACAAAGAACCCATCACAAGCTCCTTTAGCACATTTAGACATCATATTAGCAAAGTATGAATCACTGGTATATTGTTCTTTCACCTGTTCAAAACCCAAAAGCCTTGCATTTAACATAGAAATCAATGCATACCTCCTAGAAAGAGCATCAGCAATGACATTAGTTTGCCCCTTCTTGTATTTTATGACATATGAAAATGGCTCCATGAACTCTACCCATTTGGCATGTCTTCTATTCAGCTTGTTCTGCCCTTTAAGATACTTTAATGATTCATGGTCAGTATGAATAACGAACTCTTTAGGTAATAAATAATGCTGCCATACCTCGAGAGCCCGAATCAATGCATAAAACTCCTTGTCATAAATAGAGTAGTTTAACCGTGCCCCATTCAGCTTCTCACTAAAGAAAGCAATTGGCCTCTTTTCTTGCATCAACACAGCCCCAATACCGACCCCTGAAGCATCACACTCTATTTCAAATGTTTTAGCAAAATCGGGAAGTGCTAAAACTGGAGCAGAACATAATTGTTCTTTTATCAGTTCAAATGACTTCTGTGCATTCTCATTCCATCTAAACTCATTTCCCTTTTTCAAACACTTTGTCATAGGCGCAACAATAGAACTAAAGTCTTTAATAAATCGCCTATAGAAAGAGGCTAAACCATGAAAACTTCTCACATCCGCAACACCAGTAGGTTTAGGCCAATCACGAATTGCCTTAACCTTCTCCTCATCAACCTTAATTCCGCTACCAGAAACTACATACCCCAAAAAGATAACACTATCTTGGCAGAAATAGCACTTCTTGATGTTTCCATACAACTTAGCATCACGCAAGGTCTCAAATACAGCCATAAGATGCTTCACATGATCATCTAATGTTTTACTATAGATCAAGATATCATCAAAATAGACCACAACAAACAGCCCGATAAACTTCCTCAAAACATGGTTCATAAGTCTCATAAATGTACTAGGTGCATTAGAAAGCCCAAATGGCATCACCATCCACTCATACAATCCATGCTTAGTTTTAAAGGCTGTTTTTCATTCATCACCTTCTTTCATCCTAATTTGGTGATATCCACTCATTAAATCAACTTTAGAAAAATAAACAGCACCATGCAATTCATCAAGCATATCATCAAGTCTAGGGATAGGGAATCGATACTTAACTGTTATCTTGTTGATAGCCCGACTATCCACACACATTCTCATGGTACCATCCTTCTTTGGAACAAGCAAAGTAGGCACTGAACAAGGACTAAGTGACTCACGCACATAGCCCCTCTCTAAGAGCTCACCAACTTGCCTTTTGATCTCCTTTGCTTCCTCCGGATTACATCTATATGCTGGTCTATTTGGAAGTGAAGCTCCAGGCACCAAATCAATTTGATGCTCTATCCCTCGAATAGGTGGTAATCCCAATGGTAGCTCTTCTGGAAATACATCTTTGAACTCTTCAAGTAACTCCACAACCTGCCTTGGCAAATCCAAACCCTCCACTTGCAATAAAGGCTTTGCCCAAGTCATGAAAACAACCCCCACAGAAGCTAGTGCTTGCTCAACATCTCCCTTTTTGGCTAACATTAACCCTTTACCAGATTCCATCATCTTCCTTTGATTCCGCAACTGATCTTCTCTAACTTGTTGAGAACTCAATGGCATCAAATTCACTTTCTTCCCATTCAGCACAAATGAATAAGTGTTCCTTCGCCCATTATAAGTCACATCATTATCAAATTACCATGGGCGTCCTAATAACACATGACTAGCTGTCATCGGAACCACATCACATAAAACCTCATCATGAAAGGTTTTAATGGAGAATGGCACCCGAACCTGTCTTGTAACTTGAATCTCTCCCTTATCATTAAGCCAATGTAATTTGTATGGTTTTGGATGTGGAACAGTAGTTAATCCCAGTTTCTCCACTAAAGTAATGGATGCAACATTGGTGCAACTACCATTATCAATGATCATGGCACAAACCTTATCTCGGATTTGACATCTTGTATGAAAGATGTTTTCGCGCTGTTCCAAACCAATATCAACTTCAGCACTCAAAATCCTTTGAATAACTAATAAATTTCCCTCCATTGGCTCAAGATTCTCTTCTTGTTCAGTCACTTCGACTTCAGATTCCTCTTCCATCTCAGCTTCATCTTCACTTACAAGCTCTCCATACTTCCCTTGTAAAACCATCACCCTCTTATTCGGACATTCAGAAGCAATATGCCCATTTCCCAAGCACTTGAAACACTTGATGTCTCGCGATCTCCTGGAAAATTGAGGTTCAAATACCTTCTCCTTTCCTTTCAATGAACCTGAACTAACACTTCCTTTATTGAACTCCACTTTCTCATCACGTTTAGGTGTGTTCCATGTTCGCGAAGGTGAAGAAACAGCCTTTGTATTACTTGTTGTAGTTGACCTCATATGGATACCCCCTCTTTTCTGCTGTCTTTCTACTTTAGTTGCAAGCTTTATGACATCCTCAAGAAATATGAAGGGCTGTAACTCAACAACATTAGCTATGTCCCTCTTCAATCCATCAAGGAATCTAGCTATTGTTTGCTCTTGAGGTTCATTCAAATCACAACGAATCAGCAACAGCTCAAATTCTTTCACATACTCCTCCACACTCAAGGAACCTTGCCGCAAAGTCTGGAGTTTGATGTATAATTCTTGTTTATAGTAATCCGGAACAAATCTCTTTTTCATTAATCTTTTCATGAGTGGCCAGCTTGTAACTTCTTCTTCGTCATCCCTTCTTCGCTGAGCTTTTAAGTTTTCCCACCACAAAAGTGCGTAATCGGTAAACTCAAGTGCTGCTACCTTACACTTCTTTGCCTCAGGATACTCATGCCAATCAAACACCCTTTCTACCTTCTGAACCCATTCAAGATACTCCTCAGGAGAACTAGTACCTCTAAATGGTGGTATATTAAGTTTGATACCACTAGTAGGGTCATTTTGCTGCCTCCTTATCCTACCCCTATCTTCAGCCTCATCATCCCTATTTGGCTCATCTCCAGCATTCCCTAGGTCATTTCGAGGTACCCTATGCCCTACCCGCCTTTGTTGGGGTTGCAAAGTGTTTCTTTGCATCATTTCTATAATTGCAGCAAGTTGTCCACGAATTTCAGTAATCTCACCTCGAAATTCATCATGAGCTCGTTGTAAGCCCATGAGTTGAGCTTGTTCTAAACTCAATCCCTTTGGTACTCTACTTGCATCATCATCAGCCATTATTAACAAAAACCCCAAACAAGTATGAACAATTGAACAACACAACCAGTAGCTAAAACACTCTTCTCAAACTGAATTTTCCACCAATTCAGTAAATACAATCAGATAGCAACAATTTACTCAAATTCGAAATTTCCAGGTTCACAAAATTTCCAGGTTCAAGAACAATTTAATTCAGCCAACCCATCTCCAGTTCACAAACTACTAAGAATTAATTTTAATGCTTCAGAGTTGCAATTCAACTCCTCAAATATTAGAGACCCAAACTGATAATAACCCCACGAAATTATATAACACAAAAAATAGCAAGACACCTTCAATAGCTAAAACTTCAGTTTGCACACTGAAATCCTGTGCTCTGATACCAGATGATGTGCCTTGATTTATAACAAAATTAAATTGCAAAGTTGATGGAGGATAGAACTAAATAGATACCTTGATAAGTCGAATGGACGCCACAAGGATCAGTTTAGGGTTTTGACGCCACACTCTTGATGATCAAAGAGTGATAAGTCAGCAACTATCTTCAAGAGTTGAAAAACTTGAGAAGACAATTTTGAGAGAGAAATAGCTCTTCTATTTCGTGCTTCCAATTTCAAAATGAGGCAACTGCCTCTACAAGACTTTTACATGCCTTATATAGGCTTACAAAATGAGGTGAAACCCTAATGTTACCTAATAAACTTAAAAAGGCCCAAAATAAGCCCAATATGACTTAACAATTTAAAACAAAACTAAACAAGTTCCAAATAGCCCAAATACATAAAAGTAGTAACATAAGAAGTAAATAAAGCCCAATAGCATGAAAAGAAAGCCCTTAGCTGCTTCTTAAAGCCCAACGTCACCAAACGTCTCTAAATCACGTCCCAATCTCAAATTGAAGACAAATAAATACATTTAGCTCGTTTCCATTCAGATCGCAAGCTTCTAATCCCATAGAAGCTTCAATAGCTCCAATTTGACTACTTATAGCCCTTTGAAGCTGTTTAGCCTTAGCCCTTGTTATTGGACCATCTGAAATCTCCTTTACGCTCAGCTCGCCTTCTTGAGTTGATTTAGAACCTTCATGATGCACATCACCTTCCCAAGCTCTTCAACCTATTGGGAAAATTTTAAAAATTCAAGGTGAGATTTTAGAACATTTGAAACAAGTTAAGATTAATATTCCCTTGTTGCATTTGATTAAACAAGTTCCAAGTTATGACAAAGTTATCAAGGATTTGTACAGTATAAAAACAAAACACTATGTAAAGAAAACTATATTTTTGGTAGAGCAGGTAAGTGCAGTGATTGAACAAAATACACCACCCAAGTATAAAGACCCAGGATGTTCTACAATCTCCTGCCAAATTAAGACACATGAGTTTAGTCAAGCTTTGTTGGACTTAAGAGCAAGTGTAAATTTAATGCCTTATTACATTTACTTACAATTGGGACTTTATGAGATTAAACCTATATCTGTAGTCCTAAAATTAACTGACCGATCAATCAAGAAATCACGAAGAATATTAGAAGATGTTTTGTTACAAATAGATAAATTTTACTACCCTGTTGATTTTCTTGTTTTAGATACTTATTCTGTGGTTAACATGGAGTCTAAAATCCTTCTTATTTTGGGGAGACCTTTTCTTACCATTGCTAACGCACTTATTAATTACAAAAATGGTCTAATGAAATTATATTTTGGGAATATGACTCTTGAGGTGAATATTTTTCATATTGGCAAGCAACCACGAGAAAAAGACGAATGTTATTATTCATATATGATAGACACACTTGTAGCAAAGAAAGTTTATAAAAATCATAGCTCTGATTCTTTACAAAACCTCATTGATTTTGATTTTGATTTTGAAGAATTGTATTATCCTTATGAAATAACTGATGTGTTTAGTATTTTTTACTCATAGGATAAAAGGACTCGATTTTGACAGCCACGCTTTGAAGAGTTGCCACGAGAGAAGAAGAAATCGAAACCATCAAACCTCGAGATACCATAAGTTGAGCTTTCTCCACTGCCCAAAAGTTTGAAACACACTTTTTAGGACCAGGTGATACCTTTTCTATCATCATTTCTTTTGAACTTAATGCTAAACAAGACGACAAATTAATAAAATTGTTAAAAAAATATAAATCTGCACTAGGTTTGACCATAGCTAATATTAAAGGTATTTCTTTATTGATATGCTCCCATAGAATTTCATTTAAAGGAAGGTGCCCAACCTCTTAGGGACCCACAAAGAAGACTTAACCCAACAATAAAAGAAATAATGAAGAAAGAAGTCTTGAAACTATTAGATACAGGTATAATCTCCCAATTTCTGATAGTCAATGGGTAAATCCAACTCAAGTAGTTCTTAAGAAATCTGGGGTTACTGTTATGAAAAATAAGAATAGGATACCTGTTCTAACTAGAGTAGTAAGTGGTTGGTGAATGTGCATTGATTACAGAGAATTAAACATAGCCATCAGGAAAGACTATTTTCCATTACCTTTTATCGACCAAATTTTAGAATATGTAACTGAACATCCCTTTTATTTCTTTCTTGATGGGTATTCAAGTTATTACCAGATTGAGATAGCTATAGAAGATCAAGAAAAACCTACTCTTACATGCCTTTTTGGTACTTATGCTTTTCGTAGAATGTCATTTGGATTATATAATACAACAGCTACTTTTCAACATTGTATGCTAAGTATTTTCTCTAATATGGTTGAAAAATGCATGAAAACTTTATGGATGATTTAACTATTTTTTATGATTCTTTTGATTCATGTTTACTTAACTTAAAAGCCATTTTGAGTAGGTGTGAAGAAAAAAGACTTATACCAAACTGAAAAACAAATATCACTTTATGGTATCTTCAAGTAACGTTTTGAGTCATATTGTATTTGAAAATAGGATAAAGGTTGACAAGGCCAAAATTGAATTGATCTCTAAATTACCTACATCCAAAATGGTAAAAGATATCTGATCTTTTCTTGGACACGCTGGCTTTTACAGGAGGTTTATACAAAACTTTTCTACCATAGTTAGACCATTATGTAACCTTCTATTAAAAGATACTGAAATCACAAGGACACAAAAGTGTAAGGAAGCATTCCGAACACTTATTGCCAAACTCACTACCGCTCCTATCATGCAATCACCGGATTGGAACCTCCCATTTGAGATTATGTGTGATGCAAGTAATTATACTGTAGGAGCAATTATTGGGCAACAAAAGGAGAAAAAATCCTTTGTTGTTTATTATGCTAGTAGGACTTTGAATGATGCTCAAATGAATTACACTACTACTAAAAAATAACAGCTATTGTTTTTACCTTAGACAAATTTCGTTCTTATTTGATTGGTTCACCTGTTATTTTTTTTAGTGACCATGCAACCCTTAAGTATATTCTTTCTAAGAATGATGTTAAAGCCTGTTTAATTAGGTGGATTCTTCTTTTGCAAGAATTTAATCTAGCCATTAAAGACAAGAAGGGCATTGAAAATATTGTTGTTAATCATTTATCCCACCTTTAGTTAACTGACTCCACTGATTTGCCACTCATTTGAGATGATTTCCTTGATGAATATATTTTTACTATTAGCCAAATACCTTGGTATGCACACATCGTAAATTATTTAGTTTGTGGTAAACTTTCATCTAATTGGAGTGCACAAGATAAGCGTAAGTTTTTGGTTGATGTACGTAATTTTTATTGGGACGATCCATATCTTTTCAAATACTGTCATGGCCAAATTATGAGACGTTACATTCTTGAAAGTGAAGTTTCTAGTGTCTTAAATATTTGCCATATTACTGCTTGTGGCGATCATTTTTCTATGAAGAAGACAGTTATGAAAATTTTACAATATGGTCTTTACTGGCCTACTTTATTCAAAAACACTAATAATTTTTGTCGTTCCTATGAAAGATGTCAAAAGTTAGGTATCCTGGAGAATGGATATTAAATTCTAACTATAGTATCTATATGTGTCCTAATAGATAGTTGTTTACCAATTACAAACCCATTAGTAATAAAGAACTAATAGAAAATGATATGACTTGTGAAGTCATGAGAATAGGTGACATATGGATGAGGATGCTGTTGGAGCTGGTGCTCACGTGCCATTCCAATATTGTATGAATATTAATTGTTAATATTTATACAATAAACATTTCGAATAAAGATTGTTAATATCATATTAATATGGTATAATGCTTGTAACATTACAGACATTGTTTGATCTGAAAGAGTTCAGATCTGGTCTAAAGGAGTTTAGATCAGAACTAATAGTTAGCAAAGCTGAGAGTTATAAATGCTAAAAGTTAGCACTGTTAAGAGTTAGCAGGTTATAAGAATCAGCGAGGTCTAAAGAGTTAGAACCTTGTCTATAATGGGACAAAGACCTGAGAGTATACTTGTAATGATATAGTTGCAAAGAGTTGCAATAGGAGTTAAGAAATATCATTATGTAAGTATGTCTCAAACATAATGTTCCTGATCTATAATCACTAATGCGGGTCTATCAGTGATTCACTTTATATAGATTAGTGTATGTCTATATCTGACTGGTTCAGATGGTTGTTCTTAGCTGACCATGAGCTTAGAGCTTGTATAGGCATGCGGGTATCCAGTCAGGACTGGATACTGAACAGACTTATGAGGACCCCAATAGATATCCTATGACACCGTCAAAGGAAGGTCCTCTCGAGTTGAGTAGTATTCGTGGTCCTTTGACCTGAGCGCCACGGTGGTCTTGTGAGTGATCCATCATGCTTTGGTTCCACATATGTCAGAGACCTTTCATGGTCTGACCGCTATGTGTCGCTGGGTATGGTCCGATGCTCATGGAGTCCGGTGTGCGTAGATACGGGATCCGTCAGCTTACGTAGGTAAGTTGTATATCCGATGCTCTGAGATTGTATTTCATAAAGTCTTGTGGCCACAAGCATAAACCCGGGAAAAGAGTTTCCCATAGGGTTAAACAATATAGCAAAAGTGTTTGCGTATATTGTTTATCGAGATACGAATCTGGAGATAAGTTTATGGATGAGCAAATGGGGATTTGACGGTGCTGATCTATATCCCCGCACATCTAGGATATAAATGATGGAAGGATTATACGTGTACGTTATGACCTCAACTTGTATGGTCTGACACGCTGATTTGTAATATTCGTAACGTGTGCGTGGGGCATCGATTACGGATTAATGGAACAGTTCCATTTGACAGATCGGGTGTAGACCTAGTGAGTCCCAATATGAAATGTACTCTTTGAGCACTTGGGCAGTGTACCGTATTGAATTGTTCAATACAGTATAATTCAGCAATTACTAAGGTTACGTTAACTAAAGTATGTGGTTAAATTGGTGGGACCCACTTTAGGTTAACTTGGTAACCGAGTAAGGATATAATAGTAATTTCACTTTATGATTATTTAATTGTTAAATAATTAAAATAAATATTTATTTATTTAATTGTTAAATAAATTAATTTAACATAACTAAGGTTAAAAGTTAACCAAGTGGTTAAGTTAAGTTAACCTTACTTAAAGGTTAAGTAAAGGTTAACCTAACCATGGTTAAGTTAGTTAACTATGGTTAAATTAATTAAATATTTATTAACTTAAAGGTTAAGTTAAAATAATCTAACTAAGGTTAAATGTTAACTAAGGTTAGGTTAAGCCAAATGAAATGCAAATGAAATTCAAATTAGTTTGGAATTAATTCATTTGTATATAAAGTGAAATGAAATTGAAATTCAAAAATGTTTTAGTTTTTAGGTTTTGCATTTTGGGAGCCAATTCAATTTGAGAAATTGAAATTGTTTGTTTTGTGTTTTAAGTGTTAGAACAACAAAACAAATTGAATTAATGGTTACTAAATGTAATAACTAAAAACAAGATTTGTTTTATTTATTCAAGAGTTGAATAAAAGGAAAAACAAATTTAATTAAGTTAAATGGTTTAACTTTGTAAAATGTTTAAGAGTTAAACACAAATGCTGGATTAAGATGCTGCCATTCTAGACAATCAAACCCACCCTTGTTGATTGCTAGAATTGATCAAAGATTCATTTCATGGTGGACTTCAAGAAAATTAATCCAAAGGCTTCATTGGTGATATTTCTCAATCTCGAATTTCAGATTAATCAAATGTTATTTTCTGTGTTCATTATATGTAATCTTCCGCTGTGCACATGTATGTATGAGATATGTATATTGTTTGTATGATGAACACAACCCACATGCAAGAACCCTAAGTAAATACGCCCAACCATATAACCCAACAGATGCATGATGGAAAGATTAGGGACTTACATCATGTAAGGCATGTTACTAGAGCGAGAAGGAACTTAATATCTCTAGGAGAGCTAGATAAAGAGAGATATTCATTTAGGATAGAAAAAGAAATAATTGGGTAGAGAAAGGATCTATATTGACGATGAAAGGTGAGAACCTTAAAAGGATTTATGTGCTTAATAGGATGGCTATAAATGGCTTAACATAAGTTGTTAAGTAAATGCATACCACAATACCGATAATTTCGTCGCCTACCTTACTCATTTTTCCTATCACAAACCATATGTCCTTGATTCTGGTGCATCATACCATATTTCTGGTAACCTTAAATTACTCTATTGTATTTCTTAGTTTGGATCATTACCATCTATCACTTTAGCTAATAGAACCAAAACCATTACTAAAATAATTGGTCGAGCTTTCCCTCTTCTTTTTTTACCTTTAGACTCTGTTCTTTATATCCCATAATGTCCTTTTAATCTTATCTTTGTTAATAAACTCACTTGCTCCTTAAACTGTGCCATCACACGTGTTAATGACTCTATTCTTATACAGGACCGCGGTATAGGAAAGAAGATTGGTGCAGGTCGTGAGTCACAAAGGCTCTATCATTTGAGTATTCCTTAACCATCTATTATATGTACTGTTACTGAATCACCAGCACTCTTTTATAATCATTTGGGATATCCAAATTTGTTTAAGCTTCAAAACATAATTCTCGGTCTCTCTCGTTTATCGTCTTTCAATTGTGAGTCTTATTAGTTTGGAAAACACATTCGTGAATCATTTTCAAAATGGGTTAATAATTAGACTACATCCTTTTTGAATTAGTTTATTCAGACATTTAGGATCCTAGTCAAGTTTCGTCCATTTTAGGCTTTAAATACTTTGTTACATTTATTGATGATTATTCACGTTGCACTTGGTTATTTTTAATGAAATATCATTTGAATTCTTTTCCATCTTTGAATCTTTTTGTACTGAAATTAAGACACAATTCTCTACCATTATTTGTATATTACGTAGTGATAATGCACGTGAATAATGTTTTACTCTTTTTACTAAATTTATGTTTTCTTAAGGCATCTTACATCTGTCTTTTTATGTCTATACTCCACAATAAAATGGCATTACCGAACGTATGAATAGAGATCTCATTGAAACTGCCCGCACTTTACTTCTACATAATAATTTTCCTCTCTGTTTTTAGGCAGATGTTATTCTTACTATGTGTTTTTTGATAAATCGAATGCCTTCCTCCATGTTACAACATCAGGTCCCTTATTCTATTTTGCCCCATGATCAACCATTATTTCCCCTTCTATTGCATGTCTCTGGATGCATATATTTTTTCTATGTCTTCTTTTCTGGTCAAGACAAATTATCTGCTTGGTTCATCAAATGTATTTTTCTTGGCTACTCACGTCTTCAGAAAGGATATCGATGTTATTCTCCTAACACCTAACATCATTTTCTTTCTGCTAATGTCACAATATTTCTCATATAGTCTCTTCTAGTTTCTTATATTATTCCTCCTCCTAAATGATACACTGAACTTTTTTGTCCCATAATATAATACTCTTCTTGAAGATTCTCTGGTCAAGAGAGTCTTATTCCTTTGTCTCCTGTAGATGATGACAATGATACCACTCCTATAACATTTGAGGGTCCTACCAACTCACTTTCTACTCCCAATCACTCTTCTACTGAGGTCCTACCACCTGCTGACCAATTTTTCATTAATGTTCGTAAATGTATACACTCCACTTGCAATCTTTATCATATATACAATTTCTTAGTTATCATCGATTGTCTTTATCATATTATGCCTTTGTGTTTACTTTATCCTCTATATCTATCCCTACCACTCTCCGTAATGCTCTTTCACATCCTAGTGGTGTTAAAAAATGGTTAAGAAAATAATTTCTTTGTACAATAATGGTACATAGGAATTAATCTAACTACCTTTGACCACTCTACTGTTGGTTGTCATTGGGTTTATACTCTCAAGATTGAACCCGATAGTCAAGTTGATCGGTTAAAAGTAAAGTTAGTTGCCAAATGGTACAAAGAGACTTATGGCCTAGATTATTTTGACACAGTCTCTCCTGTGGCTAAAATGTCATCCGTTTAGTTCATATTTATAGTTGTTATTCGCCGATGGCCTTTGCACTAACTTGACATCAAGAATGCCTTTCTTCAGGTAAGCTTTAGGAAGAAATGTATATGGACCAACCACCTGGTTTTTTTGCTCAAAGAAATTTTGGTTTGGTATATAAACTTCATCGCTCATTTTATGCTTTAAAATAATCTCCTCATGCCTGGTTTGGTCATTTCAGCATTGTTATCCTAGAGTTTGACATGATTTAAAGTCAGTCTAATCACTCTATTTTCTATAAGCATACTCAGATACTTCCTTAGCATTGAGATAACTCAATCTAGCTTTGGAATTATTATTCTCAAAGAAAGTATAATTTAGATATTCTTTAAGAAACAGAGATGATGGATTGCTAACCCGTAGACACTTCCGTAGATTCTAACATTAAACTTCTACCTAGACAAGAGAAGTTTATTGCAGATCCTGAGAGATAGCGGAGACTAGTTGGTAAAGTTAATTATCTCACCATTTCACGACTTGATATTTCCTTATCAGTAAGTGTTGTCAGTCAGTTCCAAAAGTCTCTATATAATAGTCATTAGAATGCGGTTATCAAAATCCTACGATATATCAAGAGTGCACCAGGTAAAGGTTTGCTATACGGGAATAAAGGTCATACACAAATTGTTGGGTATTCAGATGCTAATAGAGCAGCTTCTCTATCAGACAGACATTCTACCATTGGGTATTGTGTTCTTATAGAAGAAATATTTTATCTTGAAAAAGTAAGAAGCAAGCTGTTGCTAGGTCAAGTGCAGAAGCAAAATATCAATGGCTTTAGCAACATGTGAACTTATATGGTTGAAACGGTTAATCTAAAACTGAAATTTACAGATATATCACAAATGAAGTTACTTTGTTATAATCAAGTTGCCCTTCACATTTTATCCAATCCAGTGTTTCATGAAAGAACTAAATATATAGAGATTAATTATCACTTTATTCAAAAAAAGATTTTATCCGACATTATTTCCACCAATTATGTCAACTCAAACGATCAACTAGCAGATGTTCTTACTAAATCTCTCAGTAGTTTTATGATTGATTTTAGTTGTAACAAACTTGTCGCATATGATTTATATGCTTCAACTTGAGGGGAAGTATGGAAATAAATGTATTATGTCTATAAAGTAGATAATCTAGTTGTAAAAATAGCTTTCCAACTAGATAAAAGTGAAGGTTTAAGGCTATATATACTTGTAACATGTTCAATGGTAAACACACAAGTCTTTTCTTTCTCTCAATTACTTGTACAAGCTCTAAATGATAAAGCATAGATATGGATAGATCCTAGAAGGCCCATTGCAGAGAGATTTTGAATAAATGAGGGGTTTGTTAGAATTATTAATTTAAAATTATGTTTGAGCATGATTTTAAGTTAAAACCCCCAATAAAGATTAATTATGAAGTCGAAGACACTTTGTATAGAGGATCAAGTGTCGAAAATAGAAGCTAAAAGTAATGAAGGATGCAAAAATACAAAGAGACAATTTTTAGTTGTCAACGCCACGAAGCTGGCTACTCAGCACCACAGCACCGAAGTCAGAAGCCATAGTGTTAGGTTAAAGTTACATCCGCGCCGCGGCATTGGTCTGTGACGCTATGACCCTTAATTTAGAAAATTCTATTTTTAGCTTAGATTGACTTTTTTAAGTGGGATTTATACTCTTACATGCATGGACTCTTATTCTAACTAGGTTTAGAGTTTCTAATGACGTTTTATACATTACATAAATTCTTGTAAACCCATAAAATTCATTAAGCATTAAGAAAGACTTTAAGAGAAAAAATAGAGAGCTAAAGAGTCTTGAATACTAAGTGTGCAAGAGAGAGCTATAAGTAGTGTTTGACTTCTGAGTAAACGAAATAAGCACTAATAGATCATTTGAAAACTCTTTATTGTTGTATTCATTGATAATCTTAAGAGATATCTATATGATATATTATTCTTTCTAAACTAATAAGTGAGGCTAGGATTCTGTAATTCACTATGAACGTAGGCGTATGTTATCAAACCATGTAAATTATCTTTGTGATTGTTCTTTTATGACCTTGTTCTTATTCTTATTCTTACTTGCTTGTGATTATGATTGAAACTTTTGCACACATTTAGGGTTTATTATAGTGCACACCAAGGAAATCCTATCAAATTAGTATTAAGATAAAGGCTAATCACTAAAAGAAATTAGTGCTAAGAATAATATTCTCCAATATTACATGTATAATAATAATGGCTTTTAAACAACGAAGCGACATCCTCCATATTATGAGATTTTATAGATAAAATATAGGTTTTTATAATGCGTTTACACAAAGATTTTGAGTTATATATATATATGAGTGTTATGCGTTTTAGGAGATTTTACTTTACACATGTATACAACAAAGATATGATCAATTAGAGATGCGTACATTGAATACTTTACTCGTAAGAGATGTCTAGTATGACAAGGCATCCCTTATATACTAGTTTAATGTGATTTTGTGATTTTCAATATAGATATAATACATAATGTTGTAAATACCATGTGTCAACTAATAAAATATTTTTACATTGGAGTTCACAATTTTAGGCTATTAATAGTCATTAATGATCTAGTTAATCATTTTCTTGACATGTAAAACTGCAATTTTTTTATGGCAATAACTTTATATGCATGCCTACTTATATATGTTTATGTTAACAAGTAGTTCATGTGTTTTATGTTGGAATATTTTATTTAATCTTCTTATTTTTGATGAATTGGCAAATTATTTTTTTATTGTTAAACAAAATCAGATTATTACGTGATTGATATTAAATTATTCTGAATATTTTTGTTTGAGTTATTTTGTTAATAATCACAATATAATTAATAAATTATTTTAATATAACCATATTTAGTAGTATATTATTTAGACAAGTGTGATTATTTATAAATATTATTTGTGACCTATAATGAGATGAGTATTATGTATTTTTCTATTGAAATGAGGTATCTATCCTCATCTTATATATTATGAGGCTAGCTCATTAAGTTCATAATTTTTTATTGTACAGGATAAATGGTAGAATTTCTCATCTCTATCTTTTTCTCTTTCTCTTTTCTTCTCTCCTCTCCTGTATCTCTTCTTCTTTCTCAAGTGCAGAGAAACAAAATTTAACCGCCCAAATTCAGCTAAATCAAAAGAAAATTTAATAACTTTAAGTTCAAGTATGTATTCTAAACTTTTAATACTCATGTATTGTTAATAGAAATGTTAAATTTTGATAAATAAATTTTCAATATTTTATTTTTAAAAAAACGTAACAAATAAAATTTTTACTTATAAAAAATACTTACTGCTTAGTCTCCACACTCACCCGATTTTTATTATGCCACCCCATTAAGAGACTGCAAGAATAAACTAGCTCAGTAGATTTTAAACTAAATGTTAAGCCACGTGTAGTGTGAGAAGTCATATATCTTAATTTGATGTCATGACGTATTTTTCTGATTAAGTTCATTAATTAATTGATAAAATGTTTAACTTTTTGTATATGATATTATACGTATAAATTTGAATCATTGATGTGCTGGGATGATTTATTGTTTAATTTACGGAATTAAGCTTAATTTATCATTGAAAAAGAGAAATAGATCGGAGGCTATTAATAGTTATTGGGTGTTTGTTGTTTCAATAATTTGAAAAAGAAATGGTAAAGATTTGAGTATGTGTGTGTACCGTTCTCTAATAAGTGCCACGGACCTTTTTTTCATACCATCCTGCTTAAAGCACTAAACATGTATATTAAGTGTTTGACAAAATTCTTTCTATTATGATTGAAAAAATATATAAGTTAAGACAGTTTGACATAATTAAAAGATTATCTTATTTCTAGCATTAGTTCTATATAGTCGATGACTAAAATTTATATAACTATATATGTTAATTTAATAGTGTACAAAAAAAAAAGAATATGTCAAAAAAATTCTAAAATTCCAGAAAATATTTAAAATAACAGCATTCTCTTTTTTTTAAAAAAAAAAATTGTATATAACATAACATACCAGGCAATTGGTCATCAAAACTTTGGTCAGTCGGCGCAGTAGTGTCATCATCTGTCATGGTTTCATTCACCAAAATTCGTTTTTGTTATGAATTTGTTTATAAATTTCATATTTAAGTCAAAACAAAAATGATAACCTAAACTATCTCCAGCTTTGCTAAGAAAGACATCCCAATTTTGGTTCTACTTCTAAAAAAAGTTTGAAGGGCGAAATCCATACCAACAGATTTATCAAATAAAATTTAACTACACAGCTTTCTCTGTTTTTTCATGTATGGAATTTATTAATTTTCGTACATACTATATCCGGAAAAGAGGAGAATAGTTTATTTTAGGGAAAATTATAATTACCCACCTAAATATTTTCATATTATATCATTTGTGGCCTTTGATTTTGTTTTTAAATGATCCATTACCCCCTTTTGATGGATTTCAAAGGGGAAGACAACAGTAAATATATTAGCAAATACCACTCAAAAAGAAACATTTGTTTTATCTGAAAATATTTAAGGGAGAAATGGTTGTTTTGCCTGTCTTTTTATTTAATGACAAGAAAATTTTTCTTTCTGGTCATTTTTTTAAAAATAATTTATAAGCAATTAATAAAATTAAAATAATTTCTGGTTATGAAAAAAAGAAAAGAAAAAGTAAAGAAAACCTTAAAATAATTGTAAATTTCCAAAGATGTTGGGCATAAATATCACCTCCTAGCAGATGCTTAGCAATTTTTTCAAGCAGCTCGATTATCTTGTCTTCTTTGGTTATGAGTTCTTCCATCTTACTTATCATAGGATTGGTTTCTTCTACGGTCACATGACCGGGGGGATCAACCCCTTGAGGTGTGGTTTGCCCTCCAGGAGGATCATTTTGTGACATATCTTCGTCTACACATACATATACAACGATTAGAAAGATAAAATGTTAATACAAAAGTAAAATGTGAATAGTAAAAATTTAATACCGAAATAAATTTATAACTAATAGATGATTGATTGTAAGTTGTAATATACCATTAAGAAAAGGACTTATTGTTTGGTATTTTTACTAATTTCCCTCCTGATTCTTTAATAAGTACCATTGACTGCCTTTTAATGGAGTGATTGGCCATTTAACATTAGAAAAAAAAATATAGTACTAAAAAAGAAATACTAAAAATATAATTGCCAACGAGTAATTAATAATTTCCCTTCAATAAAAAAAAAAAGCAAATCCATATCTAATATAAACCTATATATAAATGCATTATAAAAAGAAAGGAAAAAATTAAAAAAAAAAAAACCCCGTTGCAACTTTCAGAACGAAATTCAGTAACAAAATCTTGAAATTCTATAATTATATTTCCTTGACGTAATTGGATAATATGATGTGCCTATTGAGGAATTTGAATTGCTATGAAATGGAAGAAGATGGTAAATCACCAAATAAAGACAGCTATTGAATGAAATTACAATTTTATCCTGCTCTATAGGCTACTGTGCACAGTGAAAGCTCCCACTTATTTAGAGATTATTCTAAAATACTGAGAATACTTTAACGATATTGATATTTTTAGGGGAGGGAGATTTGAAGTTGAACTCAATACCTCTACTTTAGTGAAAGTAAAGTACACTACAAACCTTTAACAACTAAACCACAATCGTAAGTACACTACTAATTTAAATATTATTCTTGAATTTAATGAGATCTTTCATAGCTTAATGTTTTAGTATCTCTGTTTCTTGCTTATAGTTGTTATTCCTTAAAAATTGAATTTTAACTTGGTATCAAAGTAGAGTTTTAACCAAGAAATGGCTAACGCCAGCGTAATCCTATAATCAAACTGGAAATCCATAGCTACCAACCCCTATTCTAGTCTTGGGATTCAAACTAAAAACATAATTGTACCTAGTGCTTTTCTAGCTGCGAATAAATACAACTACACAACTATGAATCAAGCTTATTAATTAAACATACAGACTTGAAAATATGACTCTTGATGATGTCTATGCATAACTACACAACCGTGAAAGAATGATTTAACATAATGTTTCCGAAGACATTGGAATAGAGGCTAAGTTTGCCGCAAATAGAGATGGCAGCAATGGGGATCCAAGAAAAAACAACAGTGGTAGAGGCAGTGGACTCGAAGGAGTCCTTTTCAACCAATTAAACTGGCTTAATGCTCCTAATCTAGTGACTAGAACAAGATTACTATCTTACACAAAAATACTTGGTTATCTAAAGAATTCTATCTAACTGTAATAACATTAGCAAAGTTAATTAATACTGAGTTCGTTTATTCTGTGATGCATGTCAATTAGGTGAAAACCGTAAACTGAGCTTCAAGAATACAGAAAATAAAAAATAAAAATTCTTCTTATAAATGTCTTTATAATAAAGGACAAAATTACAACTTTCTTAAAGTTTTTGGTTGCTGTTTTTTCCACAACTTAAGCCTCACATCAAAACAAGCTTCAATACCGTACCAAGAAATGCACTTTTATAAGGTTTAGAAAAGACCATACTGTTATAGGTATGAACCATACGAGAAGTGTCTTCATCTTAAGGCATGTAGCCTTCAATGAAAATGAATTTCCTTTTAAATCCGATTCTCTTTAAAGAAAAAAAAAATGTATCTTATTTCTAAGTGTCTTCCTACACTCAGCTTTTTACTATTCGTGATCAGCATTTGATTCAAAAACTGGTAATGATCTCTCTTAGTCAGAACTACAAGCTGCTCTCTAAGATCAAGGCCAGTACTACATTATAACTCTGAAAACAATATGCACTCTAATACAGAGAGAAAATTAGGTAGAGATCCCAACAACCTGAATAGTTAGAAATACACTTACCAAATGCCACTGAGCCAAACACTGAACTCGAACCTTTGGAACTGAATTAGCTCAACAACTACTTATTTCTACTCGTGTAGTAATAATCGAACCAAATTTTAGTATCTTCGAGCCCAAATTTTAACTGACCTTTAACCACAAATACGCCATTGAGTCAATGTCTATGATTGTTGAAGAAACATTATCCAATTCCCAATGGAAAGCATCAATTGTATAAAAGTATCAATCCTTGATCAACAATAGAACTTGGGATTTACCAACAATACCATATTTGAAAGTTGTTGGCAATATGTAGGTCTACATGTTAAAATACTAGCTAGATGGGTCCATTGCTAAGTATAAAGCTAGACTAGTAGCAAAATGGTTCCATTCAACTAGAGGGATAAACTAAACTAAGAGTTAGTGTAAAGCTATAGGTTCTAAAATAATCATTGCTAGTTATGTTGAAGAAATAATCAGCTGTAAAGAGAACCAATTAGGTGTTTGGTAGATTATATTTTGAAAAGTACCCAAAAGAATTTCATATGTGCTTAGTAAATTTTGTTGTCAAAATACTACAAAGATTGATATAACTAAAATGGACATAATATATATTTAAAATTTTATATACATGGATAGGGGTATATAATCATAATCACCAAGGTAGTATTACTAAAAAAATAACAACAATAACAACAGTAATAATAATTATAGATTAAAATTTTATAATATTATAAATTACAAAATATATTTTTTTCATATTTGATTAATATTTATACATATTTTTTATGTATGTGTAACATATATACATTAGTTATAAATAAAAAAATTCTATTAAATTTAAATCTTAATTTAGAACTAAAGAATAAGTATAAGGATAGTTTTGGCTTTGTTTGATGTATATAGGGATAAATATGAGAGTGTATTTAATGAAAACACTAATTCTCAAAATAAAATGTTGAAAAATATCTCTCTCCCTGCTTTTCAAAATTTCTGGATCGGGTGACGGGAGGGGTTTGATTTTTCCAAAAGTAAATTTGAAATTATTTTACAAAATACCTAAAATAACTTTTAATTTTTTAAAACCACTTTTGACCTCAACAATAATCCCAAACAGGCCCTAAAATATTTAATCGTGTGGTTAAGTAAACTACTAATAAGATTGTTTTGATTTTGGTTGTTCACTATTTTTGGGATGTTATACAAGTCGATGTTAGTAATGCCCTTTTAAATGAAGATTCTAAGTCGATAAGTATGATATTTATGCCTGTACCAAAATGCTTTGAAGATATAAAAAAGAAAGCAAACTTTGTATGCAAACTCAAGAAGCCGTTTGTACAGACTTAAAAAAGATTCTTAATTACATCCTGATATGAGAAATTGAAAGCAACAATCATTCCATAGGAGCATGGGAATGCCAAGTCTGATACATCGTGGTTTATAATTAGCAAGCAAGAAACATTAGTGATTGCTTTAGTTTATGTAGATGGCGTTCTGTTTACAATGATTGAAGGAATAGGAAAGAAGCTTAATGAATCATTTTCTCCGAAGATTCTAGGCTCCTTAAATTACTTTATTGGTATGAAGTAAAAAGGGATGAAAATGAGATGCATCTCAGTCAAACAAAATAATCCTAGATCTTCTAAAGAAGAGGAAAAGGCCTTTAAAGACAGCTCTCTACATGAGTGTCATTGGTGCACTGCACATGCAATCACATTATGTGATCTGAGAGAGAGTAAGTGTTAGTGGCCACTGTAATGAGTTAGGGTTAGGTGATGATGATTATTTTATGGAACTGGTTGGAATAAAAAGAGCCAATGAGATATAAAAGAAAAAAAAAATTAAGTATTTCCATCCTTTTGATTCGCTACTAAACCGATAATTGAACCCACAATTGTCATCTTTTCCAAATAAAATTCAACAACAGAGCCAAGAATACATCATTCTAAAATAACGAAGATTAGTTCTGCCAGTAGCCATGGTTTACAGTGGCTCCTAATGGCAATGTCAGTGCAAAAAATTGTGATGAGAAAAGAAAACTACACACCCATAAACATGGAAAAAAAAAGGGGATAAAAATAAACATTTAAATAAATAAAAGGTGGTTAAAAGAGTTCACCTCGTTATATATATGTGAGGATCGCAATCCGTAATTCGGAATGAAAAATTGGAAGAGAGAAGGCTGAAGTAGGGCAAATAAACAAAAGATGGATCAAAAGAGAAAAAGGAAGCTGAAGGATATGGGTAAGTGAACAAGTTATATAATATATATCTCTGGTGCACAAACAAGATTTATTTTGACCAATAAATTGTGACTGTTCACATGGGGTTGGTAAATGGCACTTCACTACTCATAATATGATAGTATTTTTTATTAAATCGTTTTATAGTACATCTACAATCGGGTTTTTAAGCGATATAATATTTTACGACTGATATTTAGTATTATAAAATAATGAAAAAATATAAATAGAGTAATAAAAAAAATTAATTACACCAACACAAAAATATACATAATTTAACAATATACAAAAATATGCTTAACCAAAATTCGATGATTCACGTATTAAATTTTTTCGATATTGTTGGAAGAAGAACACCCAGCCTTCGCCTATTAATAAATGTTGTCTAACCATTGACTCTCATACCAACGCATTATATGTATGGTTAATAATAATATTATTTGTTTTCTTTTTTATTTAATTTCTCTCTCTTATTTTTGTCAGAAGCTTTTCTTCTGGATGTCGAGGGCTGGAAGAAAAAAGAGGCAATAGAGTAATAGAAGATTAAGAAAGATAATTGTTAATTATCAAAAAGAAAAGAAAAAAATAGTGTTAGTGGAATTCTCTTGAGATTTGAGAAAATAGAACCTTAAACAATGATATGAAGGAACAAAGAGATAAGATTGTTTATTGTAAATTCAAAATAAAAGACGATATAATGTGTAATATACGAGGTAAACAGAACCTTTTTTTTTTAAATATTTTATGTCTTTTTCTTTCTTACTTTTTATTTTATGATTTCTAATTTAGGTCCACAATTATTTAAAAATTGACGCAACTTGTACTTAATATATCTGCAACTTGTGCTTAGTATATATTTGTTTTCATAGGTAATCATGAATAAGAAATTCAAATAACATAAGTCAATTTTCAATACTAGCTGTCAAACACAGCATTTTTTATTTTGGTGATGTGCTGATCCACGTATTGAATCTCACCTCACTCAAAATGTATTTTCTGATGTAAAATTTAGAATGTTTAATAATGTTCCTTGTTGAAATTAACTTTATATAACCCAATTATTAATTTGATGGTGTATGCAATTCGATTAATAGAATCTAAAGCTTAAAAATATAATATTTTATACTATAGGATAGTTTGGAAGTAATTTTTGTCTTAATTTCTTGTTCCTTAATTTTATGTAGATTTATCTTAATTATTTTTTTAATTTCTTAAAAAGTTTAAAAACATTTCCGAATCTAAGAAAAATTACAAGAAAATCATGTATTGATCCATAAAAATCGATGAAAACTAATATAACTGATAAATAAATTAAACTTCTGCTTGATTTTTGAGCCATTAGTGAGGTACTAAATGTACCTTAACACTTGATGAATTTTAACTAACGTTGAAGTAAGGGGGAAAATATGTTATTTTGGAGAGGTAACTTTTATCCTGTTATTTGAGAAAAAATTAGGGGTGGTCACTAATAATTTCTATTGAAAGCGCCGGCAGCTTTGTTCTTAGCTGGAGTTGGTAATGAAACTAATTATTGACTTCAGTATTTCTTCCGAGCTTCAGCTCCCTTCTTTAAAAATCATTCATTTATCTTCAGGCATCTCTTTTGAGATTTTGCTTCGGTGCTGCGGATTGAAACACTCTCATTTATAAAGAGGTACATTAAACTTAAACTAACAGTGCTCTTTTTCTTTTTCCTGGCAGTTTTCTTTTTTTTTAAAAAAAAAAAAAATTAAACATAAATATTGAGGATTTATGATGTTAGATTAATACATAGATGAACGTTTATATTTGAACCAATGAATGCTTTTTCTTTTTCCTGGTAGCTCCAAATATTTGAGGCAATGAATGCTTTGGTTTTCTAATTTGCAGATATGTCCACGGCAACATCAAATCAAGGGGAGATTTTGGCTCGTATTAGAACTCTTGCCGGAGAAATTGTTTCTGCATGTCAGTCGTGGGAAACGGGGATCCGTCAACAACAAAATCAACTTGGTTCTGGTAGTGGAAGGATCAACCCGGGAAGCAGCGGCAATGTCGGTTCCATTAATCGGCAAAAACGAGGAGTGAATGCTTTGCAAGACAAATCTTAATTTGTTTTTTTCAAGTTTTTCATCTTTAAGTATTATGTCACTCTTTCGTCGGATGATTAAAATTTCTTTTTTGGGCTTGATTAAAGCATCCTAGACTTATTTATGTCTGCAACTCTTTATAGATTATTATATAATTTTATCAAACTACTTAGACCAAGTAGTTAACCAGTTTTGATGAGAAGGCAAAAATATAAAAAAATTACAAGAAACATAATCATAGTCTAAAATGTAATGTTATAGTCTATAAATATACTGTGTTCAAATTACAAGAATTATAACCGTAATTAATATCTATTTGTAAATATAAAAAAAAAATTTTAATTAATCACATAAAAAAATAATATACTGTTGTTTCAGATATTAATGTTGATATTCATGGGTTTGCCTATTTATATTTATCCCCTTCCACGTCTATATTATAATAATTAAGATCGCTAAAATAGACATAGGCCATCTGGCGTTTGCTCTTACTCCTTTCATAATTATATATATTTGGTAAGTCCCCAACATAAGTCCCGCTTAGAATGCTTGGATGTCTAACCATTTGCATGATTGGCTTTTTATTATCATAATCTTGTTGTACTAATTTACGATGTATCGAAAGAATTTATAAATTTTAAATTAAGTTATGCGTAATACAAAATAAAATTTATATACTTATATTTTTTATTAATTTTAAAATATACCAAATCCTTTCTTAATATTATATTTTTGATGCCATTGAATTGTGGAATCCTTCGATTCGTCTAATTCAAAATATGAGGGAAGCGATCACTAAAGTGAATCCAAAAACCTGACCGCACACCAGAATTACCTCAAAAATTCATAGCTAATATAATAATTTTTAAAATATAAATTTGGCTTATATAAAAATAAATAAATAAATAAGATCAAAATGTTAAATACAAAAAAATTATGACGTACTAAAAATAAGTGCGAAAATTTATACACATTGTGACTCTCAAACTTACTTTGTGTAAATTCTTTCGTATTTATTTTCTTAATATCGTATTTATGGAATGCTGCCTTCTTAAGTGAGTTATAAAGTACGGTCCATGCAATATTGTACCATAAATACTGTTGGGTTATTTCAGGTTGGGCGAATTTACTAGGGTGCTTACATGTGGGTTGTGTTCATTATACAAACAATATACATATCTCATACATACATGTGCACAGCGGAAGATTATATACAATGAACACAGAAAATAACATTTGATTAAACTGAAATTCGAGATTGAGAAAATATCACCAATGAAGCCTTTGGATTAATTTTCTTGAAGTCCACCATGAAATGAATCTTTGATCAATTCTAGCAATCAACAAGAGTGGGTTTGATTGTCTAGAATGGCAGCATCTTAATCCAGCATATGTGTTTAACTCTTAAACATTTTTCAAAGTTAAACTATTTAACTTAATTAAATTTGTTTTTCCTTTTATTCAACTCTTGAATAAATAAAACAAATCATGTTTTTAGTTATTACATTTAGAAACCATTTATCTAATTTGTTTTGTTGTTCTAACACTTAAAACACAAAACAAACAATTTCAATTTCTCAAATTAAATTGGCTCCCAAAAATGCAAAACATATAAACTAAAAACTTAATGATTTTCAATTTCATTTCACTTTATATACTAATGCATAAATTCCAAACTAATTTGAATTTCATTTGCATTTCATTTGGTTTAATCTAACCTTAGTTAACATTTAACCTTAGTTAGATTATTTTAACTTAACCTTTAAGTTAATAAATATTTAATTATTCTAACCATAATTAACTAACTTAACCTTGGTTAGGTTAACCTTTACTTAATCATTAAGTAAAGTTAACTAAATTAACCATATGATTAAACCTTTAATCATAGTTAAATTAAATCATTTATTTAACAATTAAATAAATAAATATTTATTCTTATTATTTAACAATTAAATAATCACAAAGTGAAATTATTATTATATCCTTACTCGGTTACCAAGTTAACCTAAAGTGGGTCCCACCTGTTAACCATATACTTTAGTTAACGTAACCTTAGTAATTGCTGAATTATACTGTATTGAACAATTCAATACGGTACACTGCTCAAGTGCTCAAAGAGTACATTTCATATTAGGACTCTCTAGGTCCACACCCGATTTGTCAAATGGAACTATTCCATTAATCCGTAATCGATGCCCCACGCACACGTTACGAATATTACAAATCAGTATGTCAGACCATACAAGTTGAGGTCATAACGTATACGTATAATCCCTCCATCATTTATACCCTGGATGTGCGGGGATATAGATCAGCACCGTCAAATTCCCATTTGCTCATCTATAATCTTATCTCCAGATTCGTATCTCGATAAACAATATACGCAAACACTTTTGCTATATTGTTTAACCCTGTGGGAAACTCTTTTCCCGGGTTTATGCTTGTGGCCACAAGACTTTATGAAATACAACCTCGGAGCATCGGATATACAACTTACCTACGTAAGCTGACGGATCCCGTATCTACGCACACCGGATTCCACGAGCATCGGACCATACCCAGCGACATATAGCGGTCAGACCATGAAAGGTCTCTGACATATGTGGAACCAAAGTATGATGGATCACTCACAAGACCACCGTGGCGCTCAGGTCAAAGGACCACGAATACTACTCAACTCGAGAGGACCTTCCTTTGACGGTGTCATAGGATATCTATTGGGGTCCTCATAAGTCTGTTCAGTATCCAGTCCTGACTGGATACCCGCATGCCAATACAAGCTCTAAGCTCATGGTCAGCTAAGAACAACCATCTGAACCAGTCAGATATAGACATACACTAATCTATATAAAGTGAATCACCGATAGACCAGCATTGGCGATTATAGATCAGGAACATTATCTTTGAGACATACTTACATAATGATATTTTTTAACACCTATTGCAACTCTTTGTAACTATATCATTACAAGTATACTCTCAGGTCTTTGTCCCATTATAGACAAGGTTCTAACTCTTTAGACCTCGCTGACTCTTATAAACTGATAACTATTAACAGTGCTAACTCTTAGCATTTATAACTCTCAGCTTTGCTAACTATTAGTTCTGGTCTAAACTCTTTTAGACCAGATCTGAACTCTTTCAGATCAAACAATGTCTGTAATATTACAAGCATTATACCATATTAATATGATATTAACAATCTTTATTCGAAATGTTTATTGTATAAATATTAACAATTAATATTCATACAATATTAGAATGGCACGTGAGCACCAGCTCCAACAAATACTTCATCAAAGGCATCCACTAAACATAATACAAAATTTTGAATCCCATAACTTTCGTCACATGGGATCAAAATACAATGCACAAAATAGAATAAACACAACTTTACTGCATCTTCATCGTCTATCTCTGTTACTTTCAGGCATTCATATAATTATCAAGAGCTGTGTACAATAACCTTTTTTACATCTGAAAAGTATGTATTCTATAATTGAGTGTCTAATTTTCTCTTCAACTGCTAGGCGGGATGGTAATCTAGCATTTCTAGTTCGGTGATTAGTACAAACGCTTTCTAGCTAAATCAGATGTGTTTCTTCCTTATGTAAAATCATATCTCATCGTGTAAGTTGAAGGTTTGCACCTTACGCAATAATAACCTGTGCAACAAAATATTGGAGAATGTCAAATCCGACATATCTAAAAATGCCCCATATATATTTGGCTAAATCATACTTTTTAATTCTCTGTTTATTTTTTCTTTATAATTTTTAAACCCCATATCTTTAAATAAGTCGTCACTGATGTACAAAAATATATATATTCTAGAAGTTTGTATTTTTTCGATATGTTATTTTTTCGTTAACATTTAAGAAAATAAACAAAACTAATACTATTAACAAATAACAAGCATACATATTAACTAACATACAATATTATTTAAAATAATTTCACAAATAACATTAATTCAACTTGCATAAAAGGGAAAGCGAAATTAATCATTAACTTATTAATCAACATATTATAATAATTAATTAAATTAAATTCATTTATTACATAATTAATTAAATAATATTGCAAAAAATTAAAATTATTATTACTCAATAACACATACAAATTATGTTATTTAACAAATAACAATATGGTTTTAAAAAAATGAATATATAATATTAATAAATTTATTAATTAATTAATTGATTACTGGAATTAAAATTAATTTATTTACTTTAAATAAAATTTAGACATAATTAAAATAATTTTAAAAAATTATAATTGTGCCACGTGGCAACCTAAGAAGGCTCCACATCTATTAAGGCTAGGTTAGTAGCACAAGGTTTTACTCAGAGAGAAGGAGTCGATTTTCATGAGATATTCTCTCCAGTTGTCAAACACACATCTATTAGGATTTTGTTAACTATGTGTGCAAACCTTGATTTACATCTAGAGCAGATGGATGTAAAGACAGCTTTTCTACATGGAGAGTTTGAAGAAACAATATACATGGCACAACCGCAAGGGTTCGAGGAGCCTGGTAAAGAAGATCATGCTTGTTTGCTAAAGAAGTCATTATACGGGTTAAAACAATCACCTAGACAGTGGTATAGGAGATTTGATGAGTTTATGATGGCTTGTGGCTTTAGTAGGAGCAAGTATGATGGATGCGTGTACTTCAAGAACATGAGTTGTGGGATGATGTATTTGCTTCTATACGTCGATGATATGTTGATCGTATGCAAGAATATGGAAGAAATACAAAAGCTCAAGAAGCAGTTAAGTGGCGAGTTTGAAATGAAGGATTTGGGAGTAGCGAAGAGAATTTTGGGTATGGACATTGTGAGGGAAAGAAGAGATGTTATCTTCTTGTCCCAACAGCGATATATAGTCAAAATTCTGGAGAAGTTTGGTATGTCAAACGCGAAGGCTGTCTCTATTCCTTTGGCCATGCATTTCAGACTGTCAGCAGCACAGTCGCCGACATCCGAGGATGAGAAAATGCAGATGAGCAAAGTATTGTATGCAAGCGCTGTGGGGAGCATCATGTATGCAATGATTTGCACAAGACCAGACATAGCACAGGCTGTGAGTGTGGTGAGTAGATACATGACAAATCCGGGTAAAGATCACTGGCTTGCAGTAAAGTGGATTCTGAAATATCTTAAGGGAACGTCGAATCACGGGTTGGTGTATAAGAGGGACGAGGACAGCAATGAAATGGTAAGAGGGTACGTAGACTCAGATTATACAGGTGATCTTGACAAGAGAAGATCGTTGACGGGCTACGTATTCACAGTGTTTGGGTGTAGTGTGTGTTGGAGATCAGTTCTACAACATGTGGTTGCACTTTCTACCACAGAGGCAGAATACATAGTTGTTGGTGAAGCTATAAAGGAGGTCTTGTGGTTAAAAGGCATATGCGCGGAGATATTGGCTCGTAAAGATGTAAACACCAATGTATACTGTGACAGCCAAAGTGCCATACACCTAAGCAAGCATCAAGTGTTCCATAAGAGGTCGAAACACATTGATGTGAGACTCCATTACATTCGTGAGATTGTCCAAAGTGGTGAAGTTAGGTTGACAAAGATAGCGTCATCTAAAAACCCTGTTGATATGTTGACTAAGCCACTGCCCTCGGTTAAGTTCGTCCTATGCAAGGATTTAATCGGAGTCACTACTTGTGAGGGTGACCGAAGATGCGAAAATGAGAGATCTATTTACTTTGTGAATGATTTTGAATCAAAGAGGGGATTTGTGAGAATATTGATTAAAAATCATTGGAATATGATTTGGGGATCAAGCCAAGTGCATAGGGTGTGCACGGATCGAAGACGGACGCGAAAGGAGGCAAAAAATGAAGAAGGGCGCACCAGGCGCCAGCGCCACAGCGACCAGGCATGGGCACTGCGGCGTAAATTCCAGTATGTTAGCGCCGCGGCGCCAGGAAGCCAGCGCCGCAGCGCTCAGCAGAAAGCGCGCTAGCGCTGGAGCGACAAGATCCCAGCGTCGCAGCGCTGGACGCGGGAACAGTATCCCGAAATTAGGAAACTTTCTAATTTCATCTTCCACTTGCTCTAGGACTCCCTAATACGACTCCCACACGTATAGGGAAAACTTAGGATGTCTCAAGGCCTATATAAAGGCTATCAATTGGCTTGTAAACATATCTTTGTGATCTTGACAATTTTTGTGATTAAGTTAGTGAGATCTTTGTGATCTTAGAGAGATCTTGGTGATCAACAATAATCTTAGTGATTATTCTTAGTAGTTTTTTGTGAGAGAAAATCCCTAGAGAGCAAGAGAGTTTTCTTTGTGATCTTTCTTGTAATAGGCATACTTTGTGGTTGCCTTGTGATTCATAATAAGAGAAGAGTGTGATCTTGATCCGCCGTAGACGTAGGCAAGTTGCCGAACCACGTAATTCTTTGTGTTTTCTTTTTCTACTCCTTTCTCTCTTTTATTTTTTAATAACTTGTTCTGCATTATTATATTACTTGAGTGAATTATTTAGCTTATTTGTGTGCTTTCGCTTCAACATAAGTAATAAATTCAAAAAAAAGTTTTTCGTAAAATAAAAAATAATATCGTAAAAGAATTTACGAATATTATTTATTAAAATGAGATTAATGAGTAAATCAAAATAAAAAGGTGACATGCATGCATAAAACATCTTTGGGCAATTATAATTATATTTAACTTTATTAAATGAAAAAAAAAGAAAATAAAAGAAAGGGAACAAAACTCTATGTGAGACTTCTCAGCGAAGTTTGACATACTTTGTTGTCATTCTTTCACACAGATGCTCCAGATTTTGAACCAGTGCCTGGTACGCTATATATGCTACTACACTGTTTTTTTTTTTTCACTTCAGTTTTTAATTAGTATTTTAATAGAATTAAACGTGAAGATCAAGTCGAATAAAGTTTTATTAATTGAAGATAGATTCAATGCCAAATTTAGGCTTACTAACCCTTTCATACTTCTATTCTAAAATAATCAATAAATGAGAGAATAATTTATAGTAATTTAAAACATAAAATATAAGAGTACACTAAATATATTTGATGTGACCCTTACATAATTTTTCTCCTTTATAATTTTTTTATTCATCCTCCAATCTCTCTATATAATAAGTGATATCTAATCTTTGTTGAACTTTTAATCTTTATCTTTTTATAACTCTGAACTCTACTTTTAATAATATAAATTTTACTAGAAAATTGCTAATTTAGGAATGGTTTTTCCTAACCAAATTTGGTTTGATCCAACGATTCTGGCTGCTGTGTTTGATTTATTAGATTTTTTCAACTGAAATTTCTCAATACTGGCAGATTTCATTGCAGTATATGGCTGCTAACTAGGCGAATTCAAACATGTTACCAATCAAAAATAGAAGTTGAATTCATCTTTACTTTATCCTTTATTAATTTCAATGTTCTAATAGATTCTTTCCTACGTATTTGATCTTTCTACGGGATTTCTCTACTAGATAACGTGTACATATGGGTAACAATTAACTTCATTGGCAAAATTCATTTTATTTCAAATTGACAGATCCAGAAATAAGAATTAGACGACTAAAATTGTATCAAGCTGCTCTAAAAGGCGACTGGAAGGATGCTAAACATATTTTTGACGAATATCCCGGATATACTCGTGTTAGTATCTCAAGAAGAGGAGACACTGCTCTTCACATCGCAGCCGCAGCAAACAATATTGAATTTGTGAAGGAACTTATCCGAACGATGAATGAAGAAGGTGTAGCCCAGAGAAATAACATAGGAAATACAGCTCTTTCTTTTGCTGCTGCGACCGGAAACGTGAAACTTGCTGAGTTGATCATTGAAAGAAACAGAGACATAGCAAAGATTCCAGATGAGTATGGGATTTTGCCAATTGAAATGGCTGCATCGCTCGGCCATAAAGAGATGGTATACTTCCTTTTTCAAGAAACTAAATATGCCTTGGATGAAGTTGGACGCATTGAATTATTTATCACTTTGATAAACATCGACATGTATGGTAAGCACCGCTCTGTCTCTTTGTCCTTACACTGTTCTTGGTAATGGATGTAATTTGCCACAATCCATACAATTGAAATCATTAACAGTAGACAAAAAATGTTGAGTGTCTGCATATTGGGAAATTTACGGAAAGCGATCTTGTCTATTTGGTTTAAATGCAGCTAAGTAATAACCTTCTCTTTGGTGCAAATTAATTCACTAACTTGTAGTTAGTGATATTACTGTTGTGAAAATGACTTAATAGCTATAAATCCAATTTTTTAGAGTTGATTTTACGAAAATCAAAACACGAAAAATGTTTCATTAATTTTTTAAAAAAACTTCTTTCACTTGCTTGTGCATGTAATTGCTTGTATTTATAACTTTTACTTCTTCTCTGCTATTCCATATGATGAATGGTGTGAATATTTTGTTCCCAGATGTTGCACTGAAGTTAGTAGTGGAATTCCCAGAGTTAGCCCTAGCTCGTGCTGGGAATAATGAGACAGCATTACATGCCTTGGCTCGGAAGGATTTGCTATCTCCCAACCGAAGGCCTGCTGGGTTTTTTAAGAGATGGTTCTATCTTGGTTAGTACCTCCGAACAATAGAACGTTTACCTTATCAATCTTGGTTATTTATTTCGCTTTTTTTGGTTTTGCAATATAAAGTTGCAGGCGCCAAAGATGCTAAAATTAAAAAGCTGCAAGCATTCCAATTAGTTGAATGCCTTTGGAAACAAGTTATACGGTTGAGTGACTCGAAATTATCTTTACTAATTGCAAATCCTTGGCGGCTAATATTTGTTGCTGCAAAACAAGGAAACGTCGAGTTTTTATCCATACTTGTTCGTGAATATCCTGATTTGATATGGAAAGTTGATGAAGACGGTCATAGCATATTTCATGTTGCTGTTTTAAATCGTCAGGAGCACATCTTCAAGCTAATATATGACATAGCTTCAATTAAGTATTTAATAGTGTCGTCTATGGATAAGCAAGGGAATAATATTTTGCATTTAGCTGGTATGTTGGCACCACCAGGTCGTCTCAATACTGTGCCAGGAGCAGCTCTCCAATTACAGCGAGAGTTATTGTGGTTTGAGGTAAGATATTTGGTCCACTCTTCTATACAATATAAGCACTTATTTTAATACACAATTACAAAGTACTCGCATTATGTGACAATGTTAGTTATTTTCACATTGAATAATAATAGAAATACAACTTTATTATACAAACTAAAATTATTTTTATATCTCAGCATATAAAAATAATTTTGTATGTTTAACTTTGCTCTTTCTTTACTTAATGACGACAAGTTTCAAAATATTAACTGTAGGAAGTGAGTAAAGTCGTTCAATCAACAGATTCTCAAGCTAAAAACAAACAAGGGTTCACTCCTAAAGCTTTATTTGCAGAGCAGCATGAAGAATTAAGGGAAAAAGGTGAGACTTGGTTGAAGGATACTGCAGCAACTTGCATGCTTGTGGCAACACTTATTGCAATCGTGGCTTTTGCCGCAGCTTTTGCGGTACCAGGTGGTTATAAAGGAGATGCAGGGGTTCCTTATTTCCATAAAAAAGTTCTCTTCAAGATTTTTGCTATATCAGATGCAGTATCGCTGGCATACTCCTGTATGTCCATATTAGATTTCATATCCATTTTCACTTTGTGGCGTCCACAAAACGATTTCCTTCGGTCACCAACAAGAAGGCTAAAAAATGGACTGTTTAGACTTTTCATCTCAATAGCCGCAATGGTGGTAATGTTTTCTACTACTTTTTTCATTCTCTTCAAAGAAGGAAGTTTATGGACGGCTATTCTCGTTACTGCAATTGCTACCATGCCAATCCTTTTGTTTATTGAGCAAGAATATTGGCAGCTCTATCATGATCTTGTGCTTTCGACCTATGCATCAGATTCTCTCTTCCAGAAAGGTAAAAGTCATTTGAGAATATTTTATGATGTTCTACGTTCGATCTATGCATCAGATTCTCTCTTCCAGAAAGGTAAAAGTCGCCTTTTCGACAAATCATGGGAAGCAAGTGAACATCAAAAAGCCAAGGAAGTCGTATAGAGATTTCAGTCATACGTGATTGAATATTCGCCATACAATACTGTTTCGCAATGCCAGTCTTTGATGTACAAAATCTAGTTTTATTTTTTATTTCTTTTTGTATGTTTTTTAATAATTTTATTTTTATTAAATATTATTTTATTTATTTAAATTCAACATTTTGTAAGAATTAAGTTAAAATTTAATTTCTTAACCACTCAACAAACTCAAATTCTTGTCAAGCATTAACAGCTTTAATATATATGAAAATTTCATATGTAAAAAAGTATTAGTCCAATAATTATTTATTTTAATATGATTTTGTAAATATATAAAAGAATTTATAATCATTAATAATTATTTTTTGAAAAGAAATTAATTGGAAACAATATTTAATAAAAATCATTTAAAAAACAAAAATATTTAATTAATAATATAATGTTAAATTATGTTACATATAAATATAAAATTTTTCATAATTGTATTTAGATTTACAATTGGAATTGCAATTACAATTACCACTAGAATTGCAGTTAAAATTATATTTAGAATTATAATTGCAATTATGATTACAATAATGATAATTATAATTGTAATATAATTGGACATACATTCATCTTGAAAGAATACTAATTGATTTGTGTCGGTAATTATAGATTAAGAACAAAAATTTTGAGAACATTAATGTGCAATGATATTTTTAGTATCATTTACAACTTTTTACAACTATGTTATTACTATAATATTTGTGAATCTTTGTCCCAATTCAAATAAGGTTCTAATTTTTAAAATGTTAATTCTTAATACTGGTCTAAATTCCTTTAGATATATATTATCTTAAAAGTAATAAACTTAGTATCATATAATAAAATATCAACGATTTATTGGAATGTTCATTATATAAATATTAAACAATAAATAGTCATATAAAATTAGAATGACACGTAAGCACTACTACAACATACAGTTCTTAAATGTCCATTCTTTTCATCTTGCTTTCTATGAGGTAGCTAACTCTCTAACTAATTTGGGAATTCACTGTCATGACTTCACTTGGTGGTCTGAGGCCCTACAGATTTGGATCATAATTTGTTTATAGATGCAAATGGGTTTCCTAATTATCATTTTACTTTCGTGTTTTTAGTTTTCAGTTCCCTTTTAGTTTTAGTTTGTTTCTTTCCTTAGTTTTGTTTTAGTTTTCTACATATTTTGAGGAGTAAATCTCATTATGTGCCCTTAACTTAGTGTTCTCGTGTTTTATTTAATTTTATTTCTATTTCTTATCTTCTTAGGTTTTTTAAAAAAGGAAGGAAGAGTTAAAACTCAATTTTAAAAACATTTGGCATAGATTGGAATAGGTAATAAAAAAAAAATTAAAATACTTCAAATCAAATTGAAAAAATAGTGTTCTTGTAAGGCTAGGGACGTAACTAGAAATTGCATTTTAGTTTAAAGAAACCTTTTTTGGTGTCATTTCATAAATATTAAGGTATGAAAAAAGATTATTCGTACAAAAAAGGAAATACCCCTTATATTAAAGGTTGGCACAGTCTGATTTTGTTAGAGTAAAATCAAACTGCAATTTTTGGGTTTTCTCCTAAAAGAGAATCGAAAAAACCAAAATTATTATAAGAAATTGAATTAGATAAATTGATTTTTTCAATTCGATTTTGGGCTATTTTAGAGTAAAAATTTGGACCATATTTTAGACTTTCTTTTGAGTCATTTAGGGGTTTCTTTTTTTATTTTTAGGTCCTAGGTCATGTTAGGCCAAAATTTATGTGGATTTTTTTCATTGGGTCAAAATTATGTTATCTTTTTTTTTTTTCAAAATATTTATTGTTCAAAAATAAATTTTCCATTGGGCCAATAATTAAAATATCTATTGCTTCCAAATGTTTTTTACAATTTTAATATGGTTCAAGCTAGCAAGTTGTCCAATTAGGCTATATGACTGAAGTGTTCTAGATGCATTAGGTGGATTCCCATCAAAACTAAATTCAAATACATTTGCTACTCCTACAAAAGTATAAAAATATATTATATAGTATTATATATAAGAATTTTGATATTAGTTGTATAAAGTTGTATTTTGTTTCAAGCCTATTACAAGGAAATATTACTATTATTATTTTAAAAAATAAGACCCCATACTAAAGATTGCAGATTCAAGGGTCAACATGCAACTCTTTAATAACTGTTAGGAAAATAGTTCTTAAAAAAATTGTTAGACAAATAAAAAAGAAAGGTTCACTTGATAGATATGATGAAAAATGCTTGTTCATGAATCATGAATCAACAATCCAAGCAAATGTTGTAATATTATATTGTTGAAGAATGACTAGAAGAACAAAAGAGGAAACAAAGAATAATTATGGGAATTGCTGGTGGGGTTGGTTTACCCTTACAACTTGATAGGGCGACTAGAGAGGGTCGTTATAGGTATTATGCGAGAATATTGGTGGAACTAGATGTTTATGAAAAATTGCTCAATTTTCAAAATATAGAGAGAGATGGATATGATTTCCAAGTTGAGGTGGTTTATGAAAATATACCTATTAAATGCTCTATTTATGGTGCTATTGGTCATGATATCAACTCATGCCGCCTTGCAAATAAGGAGAATGTAAATAAAAATTGAGGTCAGTCCCTCTTCAAAAAACCAAATCAAGTCTGGGTAAAGAAAACTGAGAATGAGATCCCTGTACTAGTTGAAAAGTCCTATCAACAGATTTAATAGTCAATCATGAGGGAAAAGAGTTTGAGACTCAAAATCAACCTATGGAAAGTTAAGAAACCATTACAGTGGCCCATATTCAGAACACTGAGATAATAAGCCTAAGGAATGAAGAAAATTCAAAACAATATGATATCGAAGTTGCTAAAGATGGTGAGACACAACCTGGTCTGGTTTTAGACTATTTTCCAACATTTATGGAAGAGAAACAACATAATGAAGATTTAGATGATCAAGGCACTAAAAGAGAGTGCAATGAATCAACTTTAGAACAAGAAATTTAGCAAGTTAAAAGCATTCTCACAAAACCAATTGTTGTGAGATTGTCCTCTCAAAATTCCAACGGAGACGACGAGCTAAGAATAAGGCAATTGAAGATATCTACCTTATGCAAGGTACGTAATAAAGTTTATCATATGGAATATTTAGGGTTTAGCTAACCCCAAGTTGAAATTTGATTTAACTAATTTGTGTTACTCTCATAATCTTTATTTTATGGCTATTTGTGAAATGATGACTCAACATTCATTATTATAGCCTTGTTTGAAATATATTCATCTCTCTTTAGTGGCGACCATAGATAATATAATTCCCAAATTATAGATTCTTTGCAAAGATTCCCTATTATAAAATGTTTAAGTCATCTTTAGCACTAATCAGTAGATAACCATTCAAGTTATTCTTAAAGGTAAAATAAGTCGACTCTCTTTTGTTTATGCTTCTTCCACCTATATCCAGCGTCCCCGCTTTGGGCAGAACTTAATAATGTGGCCTGGAATTATGTTTGGTTTGTGGCTGAGGACTTTAATACTATTCTTAGCACTCATGAACAGCTTGGCAGTGGGTTTTCCAATTCGTTGTTTTGTTCTAATTTTCAGGATTTTCTCAATGATTGTAACCTCATGTAGGTTTATATCATTGGACTCTTTTTACATGGGCACAGACTTTAAATTTATGCATGATCGGGTGAAGAAAGCTAGACTCCTTCTTGTTTCTATTTGGGAGAGCATGGCTAGTCATAGAATTACATATCAAAATCTTGCAGTTGAATTACAGGCAAAACATAAAGTAATTAAGGCTTCAAGTATGGAATGCATTTTTTGGCGAGATCAGGCCAAATTGAAATAGTTGTCAGATGGTGATCGAAGTACTAAATTATTTCATGCATATGCTAAGGTTCGTGCCTCCAAATCTCAAATTACTGCTATGCAATTTGATGGAACATGGTGTAAAGACATTAACAGAATTTCTTGTCATGTAGTTTTACTATTTAGACCTTTACATGGCCCAAACTACAAAGAATTTGCATCATATTGAAGCATTCTAAGAGAGTGTCCCAAAGCTTATTACTAAGTTGATAATGACCTGTTAAATGCTATTCCTTTTATTGATGAGGTTAGAGCTGCTATTTTTGGCTTAGATCCTTATAGTGCTATGGGTCTAGATGGGTATCATGGTTCCTTTTATCAAAAATTCTGGGACATTGTGGGCTTTGATGTTGTAGCTGATGTGAGATAGTTTTTTCAACAAGGGTATCTTATTCCTAACTTAAACTCTAGTTTCATTGCTCTTATCCCAGAATCTCAAGATGTGGATTTAATATCTCATTATTAACTAATTGCATTGTCAATTTTTTTTTATTCAAAGTAATTTCTAAGATCTTGGCAAATTGGTTAGGTACTTTAATGCCTAAGCTTATTTCTCTTCACTAGGCTGCGTTCATCAAGAAAAGAAGTATTCATAATTGCATTACCCTTGTCTCAAAAGGCATCAACAGTTTTGACCGCAAAGGTTATGGTGGTAACATTGGCTTAAAGATTGACATTACTAAAGCCTTTGATACTCTTAGTTGGAGATTTTTGATGCAAGTTCTTCAATACTTTGGTTTTCATGACACCTTCATTAAGTGGATCTCTATAATCCTCTCCTCAGTGAAACTGTCGATCTTGATAAATGGAAAACCAAAGGGGGTCTTTTCCTGTGGTCGAAGGGTTAGCCAAGGAGAACCACTCTTACCCTTTTTATTTTCTCTTGCTGAAGAGGTTTTTTCACGTGGTCTTCACAATCTTTTTAAAAAGGGCTTGATTTCCCCCATCTTTATTCCTAGAAGTTGTGAGGATCCAATGAATATATTATACACAAATGGCATTTTCATCTCTTGTCAGGGAGATCATTGTTTTTTGTCTACATTAAAGAAGTATTTGGATGATTATAACAAAGTTTCGAATCAAATAGTTTATTGTGAAAAGAGCCAATTTTTTCTGGGTAAAGCAGCAACATCTCGTAAATATCTCATCTCTTCCATGATAGGATTTTCTAAAGGAATCCTTTCTTTCATTTATCTTGGAGTTTCAATTTTTAAAGGTTGTCCAAAACAACAATCTCTTTAGATTATAGCTGAGAAAGCTCAGGCAAAGCTAGAAAGAAGGAAAGGGAATTTATTATCTATGGTAAGGAGAGTTGAGCTTGTTCGGGTGGTTTTTGAAATCATCCTAGTTCATAACTTTAAAGTCTATCTATGGCCTTTATCTTTTATCAAATATCTCCACACCTGGGCTTGTAATTTTATCCTTTCAAGTAATTCTCAAACTCATAAGAATGATAGGGGTCTTAGTCTTCGACGACTTGACATCCTAAAGAAGGCGTGTCTTCTAAAAACTATTTGGATAATTTATACAAATGATACAATTTGCTCCTCCTTCATCAGAGCTCAGTATCAATTTTATGGAGGCAGAACAAAATAACTAAACTCTTCGCTTTGGTCAGGCTTTCGTTCAGTGTTAAATACCTTCCATACTGAAAGTAAATAGTTAATTGGTGACGGTTCTAAGGTTCACTTGTGGTTTGACAACTAGTTGAATAGTCTTCTCATCTCTCAGAAAATAATAAGTCTAAAGTTACATTCCAAAGTTTGAGACATTATTTCGAATGGTAGTTGGAGCGTCCTGGATTCTCTTCGCATGCTATTTTCATCTTTGAATCAAAATCTACTAGAAATCATTCTCCCAAAGATTGAGAGACCAAACATAATGATTTAGAAGAATTTAAGAGACAACAATCTCACTTTAAAAGATAGTTATAATTCTATTCGAGTAGTGCATCTTTTTAAAGATTGGTATGGATAGGTTTGGAAGAAATTCATTCCCCCTGAACTTAGCACTTTCATTTGGAGACTACTTTAAAATAGAATTCCCATAGATGATAACTTAACAAATAAAGGAATTTATATTGTTTCTGTCTGCTTGCTATGTGATTCATTTAATTGTCTTAAGTCTTTGAATCATATGTTTATGGGTTGTTCCTTTGCCAAGTGTTGTTGGAATTGGTTATCTTTTAAATTTGGAGCTCAGGTTGCGTTGGATGGTTCAGTTAATGACTTATGGCACTCTGTCACAAACAAGTTATTCAGTCCACAACTTTTAATTTGTGGATTCTTACTTTTTATCATTTGTTTTATTCAATTTGGAACTACAAGAATAATCTTTAATTCTAACACATTGCCCCATCTATTTTTTTAATACAATCCAATTTCTCTGCCCACATCCATTATTTTGCTAAACTTTACCCAAGTTTTGCTCTTGGTAATGATCGGATAATAATGGAGGATTTGAGCTTATCTCATTCATTGCCCCTGCACCACGCATTTACATTCTTCGGTGGTGTCCTCTAATAGTAGGTTGGGTTAAAATCAATACAGATGGGATGTCTAAGGGAAATATTGGAATTATAGCCAGTAAGGCTGTCTTTAGAGACAAGATGGGTGGTTTTTTTGAGGTTTCAACTGCCTGCTTGTTGTGCGTACGACCTACTTTGCTAAGACAACAACAGTGATTCACACAATTGAGCAAGCTTCGATTAGAGGTTGGCATAAAATAATCATTGAAAGTGACTTCATATCAATGGTACATTTTCTTTCTAATAAATCTCTCTAACCCCCTTGGGAACTTCATACTCGATGGATTAACTGTAATCTTTTTTTTTTTTCCCAAACATCTCTTCTTATCAGCACACTTTTCATGAAAAAAATGTTGGTGTTAATAAATTAGCCAACTAAGGGGTGCATTACAATAGCTTTACTTGGTGGACTGAAGCCCTTCCTAAAATTTTTGGATCAGTTGTTTAGAGATGCTAATGGCTTTAACTCATATCGCTTTGTTTAAGTTATCATGATTTTCCTTATATAGTGATAGTTCCTTTTGAGGGGTAAGGTATATATCCCCCCTGACCAGGCGTCGTTAACTTTCTTTTTACTCTACTTTCTCACCTTGTCTTAACAGGGTTCAATTTATAAAAAATGAATAAATTAAATGAATAAGTAGTTGTCTTTTTTCTTTGTCTATACAGATTCAATTAGTGAAATGTAAAACTCAGAGAACAAATATGTAATAAGAGGGAAAAAAATCCTCTTTGAATAAAATTTTTGACACAACCCAAAAATTAATTTTGGAATCAAAACCAACAAGAAATGCTAAAATTTAACCAAAGACTAAAATCATAAGAATCATGCTAGCCTCAAGAGTAAGTAGCCATACATGCTCTTTAACCCGCTGAAAAAATTTTAGATTTTTGTGGGCAAATTAAACTCTCTAAGAATTACGATTTGTTTAGAAAATATTTCAGATTTGTCTTCTTTGCTCAAACCATAGGTTCTTGGTTATCACTGCAATAGAAGTTGTGAAAAAAGGTACTAAGAGAAGGAATAATCTTATTTATCATAGCAAAGCTCTTTCTTAATATGTGAGAAAAGTTTGCAAACATCCATGCAAAGATCAATGGTGACTTCCTAAGTTTTAATAAAAGTTTAATACTTTATTGAACTTATTAAGTAATAAAAAAAATTAAAATAAAACTGGTGAAACTTGAAAGTGTACAACTTATAGGCTAGCGAACAGTTGGCTAAACGTAGACATTGACGACTGGTGATAAAGTATGTGTGTAAGAGAGAGAGAGAGAGAGAGAGAGGAGAGGCTAAGATAAGTAGGGATTGAATTTTAGGTTTTTTGGGGTCTTTATCATATATATATATTGACAGGACCTAACTCAAGCCCTCCTCAAGAATCGAGGCAGATTCTGCAATGACATAGGACTAACATACTTTTTACTCAGTGTATATGATACAACGAGGCTACATGCCTCAACAAAAATGTATATGTGTACATAAATATACAAAACATAATAACTCATGCAGCTATAAGTATCATAGGTTAACCTTAAAATGTGAAGACTGTATCATATCGCACGATTCTATGGGACAACCTAAAAAACGGAAAAAAAGAAAAAGAAAAATAGTGAGCTTGTGACTCAGTTAGAAAACATGATTTGAAAATATTATATAATTTATATGTACTATAAATAATAGTTTCTTAATAATTATTTAATAATAAATGCTACTATATATAATGTACACATAGAAATCGATAATATAAAATAATCATGAAACTATATATTGAGTAATCAATCAAACTGCGCTGAAAATATGAGCTATCATAAAATCTGTGCTAAAGTTAAAAATTATAATAAAATACTAGATATCTAAAAATCTGGAATTGTAAGATGTCATAAAATCTATTCTAAAGTTGAATATATGTACTGTAGCTTTGGAAACATATACTATATATACTAAAAACTACAATAAACTTGTATTCAGGAAAATGTTGATCTAACTTGGTAGAGTAACTCACGCACAGGCAAATTGAAGAATCTAAGCTAGTCTAACTCGGCGGAATGCTGCATCACTTGGGCAAAGCAAACTAAACTAGTCTAATGTATACCCAGAGTAACTATACTAAATGAAAGGGTATATATTTGAATGTTCAAAAACTATTACTATATAATATCATGGAAGCATAATTATTTTAAAATAAATATTTTTATACTAAACATAATCATAAGCTATACTATAATATATTCTAAAAATATTTATGAATATACTAAATAGCATAAATATTTATCTATCTAAAATAAATCATGAATAAATCTAATAATGTGTAACTAAATCCTAGACCGCTATATTAAAAGCATATAAACTATATACAATTATCCACTTACAAAACTGTGCTAATCTTGAGTTAAAACGGGAATGTGAGGTTTATCAGTTATTGATACTTCTCCTATATCATATGGTGTAAAAATATATTGTTAGTACATATATATATATATATCATAAAAATAGAAACATAAAGATTCTAACATCGTAAAACCATTACATGCTGAATCCTTGAGTATCAATTTAACTATCCACATTGGTTTCCATAATTTTTTCTTTATTTCTCTTTTTTATTTTCTTCTTTCCCTCCTGCTCTCTCTTTTATTTCTTTTTTCCCCCTCACCTCTCTTCTTGTTATTTTATTCTTTCTTTTTTCATTCTTTTATTTTTATTTATTTTTCTCTTCTTTTCCTTTTCTCTTAATTTACTTCTATTTGCTCTCAGATTTATTGCAAAGAAATGAAACAAACTATAGCTTTTATTTATACTAAAGTCCACAACCTATAATGCCAATTAAATGAAGTCACTTTATGCCACTTGTCTTTATTGAAAATAATAATGCCCCCTCATTATTTATATTATTATTATTATGCCATTAATCCTTAACGAAGCAAAGCATGTGTCATTACCAAAATTTCCTTTTTCTTAAACATGCCAGCATACTTACATACATGCCAAGTTATATGCAAGAAAATTGGCTATTCAGCCCGGCGTGTTATAATTCCTCCCCCCTTATAAGAATTTCATTCTCGAAGTTCACATACCTATATGCAATAAGTGAGAATATTGTGCTCTCATCTGATTCTCACGTTCCTATATAACCTCTTCCATTGTATGATTCCTCTATAAGACTTTAGCTAGTGGAATAGTCTTGTTATGCAATACTTGCTGGTGATAGTCTAGTATTTGAACAGTATGACATCTTTGTGATGCCAAGTTGCCTAGCATAAGTTAACCTATGAGTTTATTCTAAAATCCACTTCTTTAAATCTGAGTTATTTAAAACACAAAGTCTATTACCTATAACTAATGCCCTATCTGTAACTGTACTGTGCGTAGGGTGAATGTGTGCATTTTTATTTTTTATTTTTAATTTTACACATCTTGTATGCAAAATTAATATAGCGGAATATAAAATACACTTCTCATTACATTAATAAAATAAAAGGAAACTTACCCTTGAAGCATGCTTTGAACAATTCTAGCTTGTAACATCTAGTGGGATTGCAGAGTTAGAATAGTAACTTTCTATCTTTAGCAGGAATTGTGGAAGCAACTTTTTGCTTCCTATAGTCTCTCAGCTAAATCACTAACTTTTAGTGTTATTAGCAACTATATACTAATTTACTTTCAAACTTGTTATATGTGTTACTTTCCATTTATTCACTTTGCCTTTATATATAGTCACCTTTGCCACCAATTAGAACCAATTAAAAGCATTTGAGTGGCCAAATTCTTTTAAGCATGAAAATGCAAATATTAGCCACTTCATGCTTAATTAAGTAGCTTGGTGGCATTTGTTTAAGTTAGCCGAATCATGCAACATGATAAATGGCCATTTACTTGTGAAATGATAATGAATTAAGGCCATTTCATACATAATATAAAGCATGAATTGAACAAATATAATTTTCAAATGAAAGTGGCCGAATGACATTTCAAATGGTGGCAAATTCCCTTTCAAAAATTATAGAATAATGGCTACCTCATGCTTAACATAAAACATGACTTGAACAAAATGAATTTGACAGAATGGTAAAGAGGCAAGAATAGCTTGCCACGTGTCATGCCATTATAATTCAATGGCATAACATGTGGCAACTAATTAAAGAGATGAAGTAGCAAGTCCTACTTGCCAACATCTTGGGCTTAACATGTAAACCTTGTCAACATTTTAAGAGACCCTAAAACAATTCCTGTTTCTGAGATTTTTTTAGATCGAACCATTCAATCCGGTTCACTACCCAATACACAATGAGTATACTTTATATTCTAAGATTTTCTAGGTTCACACCCATTTTTCTTATGGAACTCTTTCATAAGTCCGTAAACAATGCCTATACATACATTACAAAAATTACAAAGCGACGCGTTGAACTATATAAGTTGCGGTTAATACATATTTATTAATCCCTCCATCATTTATATCCTGAAAGAGCGGAGATATAGATCATCACTATCAAGTCTTCATATACTCAACCCTCAACTTATGTCCAGATACGTATTTTAATAAATAATGTGATATTATTTATCCCATAAGAAACCCTTTTGTGAGTTTATTACTTATGGTCATAAGACTTTCTAAAATACAATCTTGGAGTATTAGGATATATAATTCACCTATAATGAGTTGACGGATCCTATATCTACACACACTAGACTCTATGAGCATTAGACTATACCTTGTGACACCCAGCAGTCAGACTATAAAAGTTCTCTAATATATGTGGAGCCTAAGTATGGTGGATCACTCACAAGTCCACTGTAGTACTTAAGTTAAGGGACCACAAATACTACTCAACTTGAGATGAATATCCATTTGCAGCTTTAAAGGATGTCTATTGAAAGTTCTTATTGAATTTGTTCAGTATCTAGTCCTCACTGAATACTCGTATATCTATACGAGCTTCCAATAAGCTTATGGTCTAATAAGATTAATCATTTATAAACATACACCAATTTATGTTAACTAAGTTTTTCATCGATAGATCAACATTACTGGAAATAGATCAAGAACATAATGTTTGAGAACATACTTGCACAATGACATTTCTTAGTACTATTTACAATCATTTGTAACTATGTCATTGCTAGTGTACCCCCGAATTTTTGTCCTATTTCAGACAAGGCTCTAACTCTTTAAATTTAGTTGATACTTATAACATGCTAACTCTTAACAGCTATAGTTCTCAGCATAACTAACTCTTAGCATTGGTCCAAACTCATTTGAACTAGATTTGAACTCTTTCAGATCATACAATGTCTGAAATGTTATAAGCATCTTACCATATATACTTAGTATTATCGATTTTATTCTAAATGCTTATTGTATAATTATTAAACAATTAATATTTATATAATATTAGAATAGTACCTAAGCACTATTCCTAACACCGTCAACTCTCAATAATAAATCAGTCAGTATTTTATCCTTTACTTTTTGCTTAAGTTTAAAAAAATTAGGATCCTGATCTTGTATCTCTTGAATCTAATCAATCGACATAAACCTAAGTTAAAAATGTGCTAGAAGAACTCCAAACTCAGCTATAAGCAATTCAACCCCCGAATATCTTAATTCAACTAATAATAAAAGATAAGTCATTTTCAAATGAGTTAAAAAGAGCTAGAAGACTTTATACTGGTGCATTCGCTACGACATTCACCTCACTTGTATGATAGTCAATTATACAGTCATAATCCTTAATTAGCTTAAACCATCTTTGTTGTCTTAGATTCAAATTTTTTTTGTATGAATAAGTACTTCAAACTCTTTGATCATTGAAGATTTGATATGTGACACCGTATAAATAATGTCTCTAAGTCTCAAATGCAAATACCACTGCTACCAATTCTAGATCATGAGTTGGATAATTCAGCTCATGCTTCTAAAGTTGCCTTGAAGCATAGGCTATCACATTTTCACACTACATTAACACACAACCTAGTCTCTATCTAGAAGTATCATTATAAATTATAAATTCTTCAATACTAGATGAAAGTGTGAGAATATGAGTTGAAGTTAATCTCTTCTTGAGTTCTTAGAAACTATCTTCACATCATCTGTCCACTCAAACTTTACATTCTTATTGGTTAACTTAGTAAGTGGTGTAGCAATCTTAAAGAAGTTTTTCACAAACCTCTGATAATAACCTGTTAGACTGAGTAAACTTTTAACTTTTATGACACTAGTTGGTCATTCCTAATTTATCACAGGTTTAATTTTTTAGGATCCACATAAATTTCATCTACTGATATCATATGGCTTAGAAATGTAACTTTATTTAGCCACAATTGACATTTACTAAAATTAGCATATAAGTGTTTATTCTTTAAAGTTTGCAACACTATCCTCAAATTCTCTGCATGCACTTTTGTAATCCATGTATAACAAGGATGTCATCAAAAAATACTATAACAAATCGATTAAGAAATGGTTGGAACACATTGTTCATAAGATTAAAAAATACAGCTAGAGCATTAGTCAATCCAAAGAACTGCTAGACACTCGTAATACTCATGTCGAGTTGCGAAGGTAGTCGTAGACACATTAATATCTCTGATCTTCAATTGATGATACCTTGACCATAGATCAATCTTTAAGAAAACTTTATGCCCTATAACTGATCAAATATCATAAATGTGATGGAATGGGTACTTGTTCTGTATATTGATTTTATTTAGCTTTCAATAATCAATACATAGCCTCAAGGTTCCATCCTTCTTTTTAACAAATATTATTGGTTCTCTCTATAGCTAATACACTAGGTTTGATGAAACTCTTATCTATCAATTTTGTAACTGAGTTTTTATTTCTTTTAACTCTAAGAGAGCCATTCTGTATGGTGCTCTGGAGATAGAATTTATGCATGGAATCAAATCAATACAAAAATTAATTTCATTATCTGGTGGCAAAACCTAAAAGATCTTTAGGAAATATATTTGAAAAATCTCTAACCACCTGAATATCTTCTAATTTAACTCTAGTGACTCTGGCATCAATGACATGTGCCAAATAAGTTAGGCATTATTTTTTAAGTAACCGTTTAGCTGTCACAACAGATATAACACAGGATGGAAGAACTTTTCACTCTTTATAAAAAGTAATATTAGGTACTGTATCTCACTACTACCCATTTTAAACACATCCCTAAAATGATTCTCCAATAGGTGTGGCTATTACTAAGCTATAAGCTAAAGGTTTAACACTTTATTTGCATGCATAGAACAAATACAGGAGACAAAAGAATGCATAAAACCTAAATTAATTAAAATATGGACCTATTGGTAAAAAATAGTCATCATATCTATAATAACCTCTGAGATAGTTTATACTTCATACTGAGTCAAAGTAAATACACGAGCCTGTATATAAGGTCGACCTTACTAACTCTTTTGCGAGTCTCCACTAGCTCCCGAAGCTCTATACTGTATTCTACCACTAAGATTAGGTTCTCTTGTGTGAGGTTTTCCTTATCTCTAAATATGATTACCACTACCTTGAAAACAATGAGAAGCTACAGCCTGTACAAAGTTGTTACGTTATGCTAAAAGGGGACAGTTTCTTCTGAAATGCCTAGTTTGTCCACAATGATAACAATTCATGGAACCTCTTAATCATTGTCTCTTATGATACTTACCACATATAGCACATTGGGTACTTCTTCACAATACTAATAATACTCTGTTAACTACTACCCCAAGGCCTTCGACTCTCTGTATTACTTTTGATAGACGTAAACGTAAAATTCTAAGCAGAGCTCGGTTTCTACTTTTCTGCTGACATAAGATGTTGACTATACCTTTGACTACTTAAACTGTAAACACGCTCTATCATGTTATCTCTTTTAGGTTAGCCCTGTGTCTCTCTTTCTATTACAACTATAACTAATTGAGCAAACCTATCTATGAATTGCTCTAAAGTAGGTTTATCAAGTTGCCCTATGTAGGCTGTGTCTCAGGTTATTGCACTAACTTGGGGGAGGGGGGGAATCTACTTTATAATAGGGTTAGGCTAAGTTTGAGGCCTGGGTTTAGGGGAACTGACTCAGCTAGCTCATATTTAATAAGTTATTCCTTTCTATCTGGTATTGAGAGAGATTTCAATTCAACCACAGTTTTCATGTAGGTTGGCCACGTGGACATATGATAAAAATCTATAAAATGATTTAAAATATCTCTAACATGCATGCATCATGTCATGGTTTATAGAATCTAAAAACTATGCTATGATACCAAATTGAAAGGACTCAACCTGAGCCCTCTTCAATAATCAAGACAAATTCTGCGATGACATATAACTAATATACTCTTCACTCATTGTGTTTGATACAATAAGGCTACGTGTCTTAACAAAATGTACACGTGTACATAAATATATAAAATATAATAACTCATGCAGCTATGTGTATAGTGGACCAATCTTAAAATGTGAAAACTGTATCATATTGCACAATTTCTTACGACAACTTAGAAAAAAAAATGGTGAGCTTGTGACTCAATTAGTGGACATAATATGAAAATATTATGTAATTTATATGAACTATAAATAACAGCTTCTTAATAATAATTTAATAATAAATAATACTATATATAATATACACATAAGACTCTGTAATTTAAAATAATCATGAAACTGTATATTGAGTAATTAATAACATTGTACCATAAATATGAGATGTCATAAAATCTATGCTAAAATTGAAAATTATAATAAAATATTAGAAAACTAAAATGTAAAAGTGTAAGCTGTCATAAAATCTTTTCTAAATCTGAATATATGTAATGTAGCACTAGAAATATGTACTACATATATACTGAAAATCACACTAAACTTGTATTAAGAAAAAGTTGGTATAACCTGGCGGAGTAACTTAGGTACAAGCAGAGCGGGGGATTTGAGCTGATCTAATCAGGCGAAATGCTGCATCGCTCAGGTAGAGTAAACTAAACTGGTCTAACACATACATAAAATAACTATGCTAAATAGGAGGGTACGCATCTGATGTTTTAAAACTACTACTTTATAAAATCATGGAAGTATAATTATTTTAAAATAAAATTTTTATATTAAATGCAATCATAAGCTATACTATAATAGATTTTAAAAATATTAATAAATATACTAAATAGCATAAATATTTATTTGTCTAAAATAAATTATGAATAAATTTGATAATATGTAATTAAATCATAAACTGTTGTATTAAAAATATATAAAATATATATAATTATCCACTCACAAAATTACGCTAATCCTAAGTTGAATCAAAAATATGAAGTCTATTAGTTATCAGTTACTTCTCCTATATCATATAGTGTAACAATATATTGTTAGTACTAATATGCATTATAAAAATAAAAATATAAATATTTTAACATCATAAAATTATTACCCATTAAATTATGAGTATTAATCTAACTATCTAAATTAATTTTCATAAATATTTTTTATTTTCTTCTGTCTCTCCCTTTCTCTCTTTTCTTTCTTTTTCCCTTTTACCTTTCTTCTTCTTCTTCTTCTTTTTTTTTTTTTTTTTCTTTTCATTTCCTTTTCCCTGCTCCCAATTTACTTCTATTTGCTCTCGGTTTCATTGCAAAAAAATAAAGCAAACTATAGCTTCTATTTATATTAAAGTCCACTGCTCATAACGCCAATTAAATGAAGCCACCATATGCCATTTGTCTCTAAAACAATAATACTCGCTCATTCTTTTAATTATTTTTATGCCACTGGTCCTTAACCAAACAAAGCACGTGCCACTACCAAATTGTCCTTTTTTTAAACATGCCAGCATGCTTATATGCATGCCAAGTTAGATGCAAGAAAAGGGGTTATTTAGCCACGTGTATTACATATATATGCCATCGAGTTGACCAATTCAGTTCGAACTGGTCTAATTTTTTTATTTTTTGAATTTTTCTTTCTACCCTTACATTATATCATGATGCATCTTATGTCTAACAAAAGTGTAGTACCTTAAAAAAATTAATAGTTCTAAATTAATAACTTCTACAGTTTCATTTTTCATATAAACAATTATACAATTTGCAATCAACCCTTATCATGTTTCATTACAAAGCAGACTCTATTGTTGATGTGGGAATTCAAACAGTAATATGACATAAATTAACTTATCAAAGTATATGTTAAGAGTCTAATAAATTATACGTATTTTCATATTAATATGATATTACTCACTTTAAATTTAAATTATCATAACTTTATTTTTATAATTTATTCAAAAGATCTCATATCAATAAAGATATAATTTAATACTTATATATTAATAATTTTTTTTATTTTTTTATTAATATACGACTTTTATTCACTTTTTAACAGTATAAAGTAATTATTTGATTACTTTTTCATTTTAAATAAACCACAAAATAATAACTCAAGTATATTAAATTAGTCATTATGATTAAATTCATTTTAAAACACATACAAGCACGAACTTATTAATATATGAAATAGCGAAAATAAAATACTAATTGAGATGAGTGTGTTTTACAAAGCTCGCACAGAAAAACAATTCTAATGAAAATAAATTTGAAATATGATAGAAGTTTATTAAAAGATCAAATATAAGTCAATTCCAATGATACAAATAATCTTTATGTCACAAAAAGAAATATCAATTGTTTAAAGTGCAAATTTAAAATAGAAAAAATTTTGAACAAAAATACTAGCTCAGAATGAATAAATAACTAAATAATTAATTAATTTTCTTTCAATTTTTTATTAATTTTTTTTCCTTGAAGCTCGACTGGGTCTGTGGACGGCGGTGGGGGTGCGCGACCAAGAAACCGTTTCCCATTCCCCGTATCCACCCACATTTTCAAAAATATTTAATGGGATGAGAATAGAGAATCCCGTATAAGGAATGGGTTCTCCATCCCCAAAACTATTTCCCAGTTTTATATTTATTTAATTTAATAAAACTCATTATTAGTGTATTATATTATAAATCAATAAAATAGCTATATTATTATTTTTTAAATAATAATAATAATAATAACTGATGATGGTGATTAGTTACATTTGATTATAAAAAAAATATTATTATTAATTAAAAAATGGCAAACCTATGTTTATAAAAAGTAATTAAAAATAGGTCATAAAACTTTAATTTTGACAATTACAAACCAATAAATGAGTTTATTGGGATTAAGCTATTTGAATTTTGACAAGTTGTTTTAAAGAATTATTTGTTTAAGTAGAATTCAAGTAATATAAAATATCACGAAGGTTATTGACAATCGAGACAAGCTTTAGAATGTATTTTTTTAATTTTTTTTTATCATTTGCTTGTTTTGATTGTGTGTAATTTCGTTAAACTTTTGAAAGTTTATTGTTAAATTATAACTTCTTTTTTTTGCACCCCTTACTTCTTTTTTTTTTGACTTTTATTTTATTTTATTTACTTCAATTTAAATTTAAATTTATTAATTTCGGATTCATTCACATAATATTTTAAAAGAGAAGAAAAAAAAGGTAACATAACACTGGATAACTCAAAACAATAAAAATTTTATTTTAATCCAAATAAATTTTAAAACTCAAAATTCATATTATTTTTTTTATAGAATTTTCATTTTGTCTTTTCCTTTCCACATTATATATAAAGGATAAAGCCCCTTTTTATAGTCTAAGTAGAAGTTCAACCATTGCAGAGGCCAATAAGCTTTTATTTCTCTTATTATTATCTAGTTGTTGGTAGGCAATTATTTATTGTTAGTAGTTGCAATTATCTAATTATTGGCAAGTAGTTATTAGTTGTTGACATTTGCAAATATTCAATTGTTAGGAGGCAACTATCTAGTTGTTAGCAAAAAATTATTGACAATTGCAATTATCAAATTATTCGTAACTATTGTTATCCAGTTATGATAGTGTTGAAGATTTGGTGATTTAACAATTTTGTATGGATAAAAATTGAGATGAATACTAAAGAGTAGAGTCACAAGAAGTCTAAAACATGTGAGACAAGTATAGAGAAGTCTAAGACATGTGAGACGCGAAGAAAAAAGAAAAACAGAACTCGAAGACGCGAAGTAAGCGAAGAAAATGCGGGTGGAACTGCAAGGCTGAGCGCTGTGGCACCCAAACTAAAAGTTCAGTGCCACGGCACTGGGTCATCAGCACCGCGGCATTAGGCGCGACAAAGCTTAGCGCCGCAGTGCCAGAGCCTGAAAATTTTTGTTTTTGATTAAGATTTCAAGTTTTGGGAAGTTTAGGACTTCTAAAACAAGAGGACTCTTACTCTAACAAGGAATAGGGTTAGTAGGCACGAAATAAATCATATATAAACACTTGTAAACCCTTTATTTTAGATTAAGCATTAAGAGAGACTCTAAGAGAGGGGAAGAACTGGGTAGATACTAAGTGCTTATGTATGCTAGAATGAAACTATTGTTTGGGTGTTCATTGTTCATAGTAGAGTAAATGTACACTAAATACTAGGTCATTTTAAGAGTTTTTCAATTAGGTTTTTCTTGTAAAATATTTAGGGAGTTAATAAGAGAAGTTAGGATTCTTGAATCCAGCGTGGACGTAGGCAATTGGCTGAATCACGTAAGATTGTGTTGTGATCTTTTATATTTTGCTTTGGATTCTTACTATTTTGCTTGATAAACAGGTTATTCTACTATGCAACGAGGTTAGGGTTCTAGGTTGAATTGAGGTTCTTCACTTCAACCTAATCTTAAGAGGGAGAATGACGTTTACTCCCTCAATAAACTAGTATTAGAACTAAAGGTTCGATAATACATACCTGGGGTATTTAAACCAGGGTTGCAATCAAGTAAGAAATAGAGAAGTTCAATGGGATGAATGACTTTAATCTTTGAAGGAAGAAAGTTAGGGCTCTACTAATGAAGGAAAGGCTAGACTCAGCCTTGAAGGAAGCCGGCTCCTTAACTAACGAAGGGACAATAACCTCAAAGTTCAGGCAGAAAGATTGGTACGCGATTCAAACAAAGGCTCACAACACAATAATCCTAATGTTAAGTAACGAAGTATTAAGGGAAATTGGTGATGAAAAAATCCCTTTGAAGCTATGAAAGAGACTCGAGGCATTATACATGAAGAAGTCTCTAGCAAATAGACTTCTTGTAAAAAATAAACTACATCAGCTAATAATGCACGAGGGATCTTCATTGAAAGCTCACATTGACGAGTTCAACAAGATCATCATATGTCTTGAGCAATTAGGCATTAAGACTGAGGATGAAGACAATGCCATAATCCTGTTAAATTTGTTGCCAAAGAGCTATGAGAGTTTTGTGCATACGCAGTTATATGGTAAGGAGTCTTTAACGATGAATGATGTCAAGGTATCATTGAACTTGAAAGAATTGACAAAGAGATCTGAGTCTAAGAGTGGAGCAATATTGCTTGCATAAAGAAGGAAGAGCAACTAATTGAGGAGGAGATCTAAAAAGTGTTTTCTTTGTAATAAGGAAGGGCACTTTGTGAAGGATTGTCCGAAATCAAAAGGCTAAGGAGGGTAGGCTGCAATCAGTACTGAGAAAGATACCGAAGTTATAGACATATTGATAGTCTCAAGGGGAAAGTACAATGACAAATGGATACTAGATTTGGGGTGTAGCATCCATATATGTCACGACAGATCGATGTTTATCAATTACAAAGCCAAGAGAGGTAAAGCCTTAATGGGAAATGACATGACTTGTGAGATCATGGGAGTTTATGACATAAGACTGAGGATGCAAGGCGGAGAAACTAGGGACTTATATGGTGTAAGGCACGTTTATAAACTGAGGAGAAATTTGATATCCCTAAGCAAGATCGATAAGGAAGGGTATTCGGTTGAAGTAAAAAAAGAAAACTAAGGGTAGAGAAATGACTTATAAGGTTTAAGGGTGAGAAGCATAATGAGGGGCTCTATGTGCATACTGGGATGGCCATGAGTGGCCCAACGCGGGGTATTGAGGTAATGCAGACCACTAAGCGATATCCAAACCATTCTCACCGAGGTGATAAGGGTCGAAAATGAGTGCAATGGATCCATACCCTATACAAGCTGCATGTATGCCTTTGGACACTAAAGTCATTAGCCCGAAAAAAGTTAAGTCTTAGTAGAGATTAAACTGGATTCAAATCTAGGTGATAGAGTATTGTTGTGGATCGGATCCCGAAACTTTCTTATTTCAAATATTTTAAATCAAGGAAGGGTTTGTTGGAGATTTGGTGATTCAATATTCTTGTATGGACAAGAATTGAGATGAATACCAAAGAGGAGAGTCACAAAAAGTCTAGAACGTATGGAACACTTATCGAGAAGTCTAGGACGTGTGAGACATGAAGGGGGAAGCGAAATGGGACTGAAGCAAAAAAAATACAGGATGAGCTACCAGGGTTGAATGTCATGGTGCCTAAACCAAAAGCGCCTAAACCAGAAGCTCAACACCGCGGCGTTGGGCACGACAAAGTTCAGCGCTGCTGCACCAGAGCCAAAAATTTTCCAATTTTGATTCGGATTTTAAGTTTTCAGAAGTTTAAGACTTCCAAAACAAGAAGACTCTTACTCCAACAAGGAATAGAGTTAGTAGGCACGAAATAAACCTTATATAAACACTTTTAAACCCTTGATTTTAGATTAAACATTAAGAGAGACTCTAAGAGAGGGGAAGAACTAGGTAGATACTAAGTGCTTGTGTACGCTAGGATGGAACCATTGTTTGGGTGTTCATTGTTCGTAGTAGAGTAAGGGTACACTAAAGACTAGATCCTTTTAAGAATTCTTCAATTGGGTTTTCCTTGTAAAAGATTCAGGGAGTTAATAAGAGAAGTTAGGATCCTTGGATCCACCGTCGACTTAGGCAATTGGTCGAACTACGTAAGATTGTGTTGTGATCTTTTATATTTTGCTTTGGATTCTTGTTATTTTGCTTGATAAATAGGTTATGCCGCTGCGCAATAAGGTTAGAGTTCTAGGTTAAACTTGAGGTTTTTCACTTCAACTTAATGTCAAAAGGGAGAAGAGCGTTTTCTCCTTCAATAGATAGGTAGTTATTAAACTTCTTTTAAGATTTGTAATGTACATTATAATACTTGTATAAAAAAACCTTTTTTATTTTTTTTAATTACAATAATTTGGGCTTTTTTGGGCAAATCTTGTCAAAAGAAGAAAATTTATTAAAGTAAAACATTGCAAATTACAAAGTTAAGGGGGAGACAAGATAAGCCTTGCCTAAGAGAATAAACATAATAGTTAAAGCTCTAGAAGAAAAAATTAAAACAAAGCCAAAAATTAAGAGAACTATAACTTGAAAAACATTAGCATTGATATCACAAATGAAACACCTCTGAATTACCATTGGGGGAATCCCACCAAGAAAATGAGTCATGTTGAATCCCTAAATAATTAGCTAAAGAGTCTGAGAAAAATAAAATGTGGCTGCAAATGTAAATACGTGATATGTATCAGAGCTCAAAATTACTATCAAAATAGTTGTAGACATAAACAAGTCTAGGATATTTTAATAAAGCCCAAAAAAGAAATTATTATCATCTAACGAAAAAGTGACATAATACTTTATTTTTAAAGGAATAATTCATAAATATAAATCCGGAGGAAGAAGCATCCTCGAATACAAAGAGTTCAATTTGGAGAGGCGTTTTGGCAAAATAAATAGTTTCAGCCTCTAATTTGAGAGCAAGATGTGCCAATTCATGTGCAACTCGATTAGATGAGCGATGAGCATAGATAAAAGAACAACAATAGAATAATGAAGAAATTGAAACAATGTCTTAGAGGATCAAGCCCAGTTCCGAGGCGGAAGGGGAGCGATTGCTGATATCTCGAATAATGCCATCACCATTACAGACCACTTCAATAGCTAAGATGCCAATATTTGTGCTAGGAAAAGACTGTATAGCAAAGCCAAGGCTTCAAGAATATCAATGAAGGTTGTGCATAAATAGGGATAGATGAGAAGGTCAAGACAGCCCCAAAGTGGTCTCGTAGCACCACACCTAGCCCAGCTTTGAAATATTTTGAAGATAATCCTGCATCAGTATCTAGTTTAATGAAGCCTAGCCTAAGGGCTTGCCCTAATCTATTTTGTGACATTGGGGTACCAGTAATGGAGACGTAGTTAGTTATTGATTCATTACTGTAGTATTTCGTTAAACTCAACATGTTCGACATCTCAAACCTTTTGTGTTCGAATTAAATTGGTTTTTGATAAACCAAAGTCTCCAAAAAAGTATTAGTAGATTTTTAAAATCTTCAGAAGGTAAGCATGCCACACAATCAATCAAAAGATCTATCATGAGAGTATTATGAGAAATACCAAAGCTATACAAGAAGGAGCAAGATTGACGTACTTTTTCAGGGCATCACAAAGTTATAATGCATGAATGGAGTTTTCAGCTCCTTTACCGCAATGGCTACAAGAATCGTCTATAGGAACATGATGTCTCCTAAGGTTGAAAAAAGTAAGGATCCAACCATAACAGTCTTCAGATAAAGTGCTTGATCTTCGAGGGAAAAAATGCAACCTCCATATATGCTTCCACCAGTTGACAAAAAAATATTGCCATTAGAAGATGATGTGTGATTCGGAGCAAAAGAGAGCCAATAACCACTCTTAACAGAAAATTGATTATGTTTGTCAAAATGCCATATAACTAAGTCGCTAAGGTGAGACTAAAAAGGTGAGCATGGAATGCTTAGGATAAGTTTACTTTCATCTTCTGAGAAAAAGTTTCGTATAAGCTAATGGTTCTAGAAACCTGACAGAAGAAGTAGATCAGCCAACAAGGAGTGTTCATGTAGTATATGTAGAAATAAAGGTTTGAAGGATAAGGGGCAAATGAGGCATTGGTCATGGTAGACCGAGACAGATGATCCATCGTCGATGTGCCAACGAAGCCCCTTAACAAGCAGGTTACGTCCCCCAAAGAATGCTTTCATCTTTCGAGAAAGAGTTTTGTATAAGCTAATAGTTCTAGGAACCTGACGGAAGAAGTAGATCAGCCACCAGGGAGGGTTCATGTAGTATATGCAAAAATAAAGGTTTAAAGGATAGGGGACGAGGGAGCCATTAGTCATGGTAGACCGAGATAGATGATCCATCGCCGATGTGCCAACGAAGCCCCTTAACAAGTAGGTTGCATCCCCAAAGAATGCTTTTCCAGACTGTAGAATCAAAGTGTTTAGGGTATACCTACAAGAATAAAGAGTTGGGGAAGTAAATACTTTGTAGTGTCCTTGCTACTAAAGAGTTTGGGTGAGCAATCACACGCCAACTCTGTTTAGCTAAAATTGCTTGATTGAAGGAGTGCAAATCTCTAAACCTAGGGTCACCATCCTTTTTGTGTCGACGTAGCATTTTCTAGGAGCACCAATGAACTTTTCTCTTATTCTCATCACCACCTCAAAAGAATCTACCACAAATTTTGTGGATTTCCTTAATAAGACTCTTAGGAAGCTGGAACAGATTCATAACGTAAGTCGAAATTGCTTGGATCATAGCTTTAATAAGCATCTTCTGACCACCAGCAGAGAAAATATGCCTCTTCCAACCCCTCAATTTATTCCACACTCTTTCTTTAATGGCACTAAAAAAATTCTTCTTATTCTTACTAGAAACACAAAGGAGACCCAAATATTTACTATAGTATGGGACCTGAGTGACACCAAAGTGATGAGATAGATGAGTAGTGGACACTTTCGAAATACATTTACCAACGTATATGGCCAATTTATGGTAATTGATTAGTTGGCCATAAATAATCTCATAAGTTCGCAAAATCTCCAGTACCGAATTATAATCATCGAATGTTGCCCTAGTGATAATTAGGCTATCATCAGCAAATAATAAGTGATAACTAATTGGGCCTGATTTGCCACATTTCAAACCATGTAAAGCACCTCGTTGCTTAGTTGAATTAAGAAAGGAAAAAAAAAACCTTTAGTACAAAGTAGGAATAAGTATGGGGATAAAGGATCACCTTGGCAGAGACCTCGAGAAGGAGATATATTGCCTCGTGCCAAGACGTTTACAACAACCGAGAAGGATACCGAAGATATACAACGATAGATCTTTTCACACTAGCTTTTAAAGAAGCCCAACGTATGCATCATAGCCATCAGAAAAGGCCACTCAACAAGGTCATATGCCTTAAACATGTCCAGTTTCAAGGCCAGATAATTCCCACTAGAGAATTTATTTCTTTTAATAGCTTAGAGACATTCGAAACCATTTATTGCATTATCAGAGATGATCCATCTTGGGGTGAAGGCGTGTTGAGAGTCTGAAATTACCTCATTCATAACACATCATAATCTATTAGCCAATGCTTTTGTAATGATCTTGTACAAGACATTACAAAGGCTAATGGGACGAAAGTCTGAGCAAAACTTAGGCTTAATGATTTTAGGGATTAGAGTGATGAGGGTTTCATTAGCCTTCCCAATATTATTGCCATTATTAAGAAACCCCAAGCACACGCTATAGATAAAAAGGCCAACAATGCCCTAAATATTTTGATAAAATAAGGTAGACATACCATCTTTTTTCAAGGGCTTTTGTAGGGTACATTTGGTAAACAACAATGTAGATTTTCTCAGTACAGAAAGGAAAGGCTAACCACTGATGGTGATGTGCAGAGAGACGTCGCTCCCCATAAGAAACAACAACATCGATCACTAATACAAAAGGCCTAAAAGAAGTTAAGAGGTTAAAAAAGTACTAATCAAAACTTTGTGTAATTTGATCGACGTCTGTATGCCAAGTTCTATCACTCCCTAAAATTCCTGCAATATTGTTTTTCCTTTTGCGGCCAGAGGCTCTAAAGTGGAAGAATCATGATTTCTTGTCTTTAGCCTTGAGCCAAAAAACCCTCGAACGTTGTCTCCAGTATGTCTATTCTTTATAAAGTAGGGCGTCCAGGAATTTTTGGATCTTATTAATCTCCTGCCAGGCTTGCTTATCTACCTGCTAGTTTAGAACCCCAAAGAGATGCTTTTTCTTCTTTATCTCAGAATTCAATCTCCAAAAATGAGTTAGATTCCACCTTTTAAGACAAGTCCCAATACATTGTAGGTTTTTACAAACTCCATTGAGCAAAGTTGAATTATTGGACCAACCCTTTAAGATTAGCTGTCTGCACTCCTTATCATCAGCCCAAGCCTCTTTGAAATGGAACCTGTTACGGAGAAATTGAGATGAAATTTCACTAGTTGTCATTTCGTACCTCTCGCAAACTAGCAGCAGAGAGCGATGATCAGAGCTCTAAAAATTCGGATGATGTACAAAGGCATTAGAGAAATGGTTGTGCCAAGAAAAGGAACAGAATATACAGTCAAGTCTTTTTTGAATAAAAGAATTAGAGTTGTGTCTATTGTACTAGGTAAATGGGAGGCCTTTGAAATGGATCCCTATTAAGTTACAATCATCAACAGTATTTATGAAATTTTGCATAAGAGATAGAGGTCGAGGGAGCTTGCCATTTTTTTTAGAGCTTCTAAGAATCTCGTTAAAGTCCTTACCGCAAACCAAAGGGAGAGAAGAAAGTGAGCATAGGTGCCTTAGAAGTGTCCAGAAGTGGACTCGCTGAGGTGTATCAAGATGGCCATAAAAATTGATAAAGCACTATTTCCTTACATGCTCTGTAACTACAACATCAATATGGAAATGAAAGTAAGATAGAAGTGAAATATCTACCTTATCCATCCATAATAATGCCAAGCCGCCGCTGCTTCCTGTTATCTAAACAAGAAGTTTCCCAATGCAACTAAGATTGACTTGGAGCTTTTATATCCTTTGTCTGATAGCACGTGTTTTTATAAAGAAGATCATCTCAAGGCAGTGTTCTTGTATCAAGACAGGATATGAAATGTGCGGAGGTTGCCTAGCCCTTGCATATTCCAGCTTAAGGTTTTTATTGAAATTAGCAGCCCTGCACCACATTAGGAGCCGCCATTTGAGTTTGAGAAGAAGAAGTCGAGTTATGTAGTCCCTCGGAGTTGAGTGAAGTTTCCTTGACATGGGTGAGGATTTATATGTCATTGCTCTGCTCGTTTCAGACTAAGGGCATCACTTGTATTGAGGTACAGATTGGGGAGGTCCGAGGCCATTTTCCCCGGAGACTCGGGGATGATTCTTGAATTCTTGCATTCATGAGAGGAGTTATGAGAATGCCTCCATTTTTTCTGTCTAGTGCACCTTCGAAGAGAACCCACATGATTGCTTCCAGCTCCTGTAAAAGCCTCGCTAAATTCCTTATGTTCCTCTGCTGTCACAAAAGATATTCTGTTGTTGTCTGCCACCAAGTCTGCAAGAGAGACGTGATACAGCTGGTCCATCATTCTAGTTGAGCGCTGGTTTGAATGGTTCGAGTGTGCGTGGGGGAGGGGGAAGAGCATCCATGGTGGCAGCATTTTCATTGGCAGAAACTCCTGAACCGTGGCCGATGGGTTTATCTGCCATGCGGGTCTGCTCCGTGTGCTCTCTCTAAGCTTTGGGGCATCTGAATCTGGTGGGTGACAGGGAGCAAGTCAGCACTTGAAACAATATTAAATTTTGAAAAAGGGGAGGGATTGAAGCATCTAGAGCTCATGGCTACACGTGAAGCTTCGCCAGCTTCTCCACTTTTGTTTGATAACAGCTTATTGATTCCTAGTGCTGGGTAGTGGCGGGACATTGAGTTGCTCAAGGTCTTTTTCATCTGGTTCCCCTCACTACGTGGATCTTTGGCCATATCTATCTTGTTGCCTCGCATATGCTCACCGAACCTCACTTGCTTATTTTTAGTTACACGTGAAGCTTCACCAGTTGCTGTCTGCCCTGTAAAAGTTCCAATGGCGTGCTTGCCACTGTCAATAAATTCAGAATTGTTTATTCCTAGAACTGGAACCTAGCAAGGCTTTGATTTGCAAATGGCTACATTCAGCTGATTCCCCACGACGCATGCATCTCTCGCCAGCTTTATGATATTGTGCTGCACGAGGCTGTTACCCCTCATTTGTATGTTCCCCATATCAATTGCACTTTCTTGGTTATTGCAGGCCATTTTAGATGCCTTTGGTCAGCTACAAATGAGGCTCCATTCGGTGCTCTATTCAAGGTGATTATCTCTTCCATCTTTTGTATTATTCTATTAGAAGGATTCGCATTGACATTCATTGTGCGCATGTTTTGATTGGCAACCATGTTGCATACCTAATCTGTGTAAGGCACGTGCGGATTATTACTCAAATGTAAGGCACTTTGCACACATGCATCCATGAAGGAATCTTTGGGAGTTCGATTTTTTTTGTCACCACGTTACCTACACTTGCAGGTGCATCATCTTTATTGCTCGGCGATTTAGGGTAGGAACTTTTTGAGCGATCATTATTGAGCTATATGCTTGCATCTGCATTAGTATTCTTTCTCAAGATGGGCACATGTTTGCTGACACCTCAACTTTGTCCAGGTTGCTCTTTGTTATCAGAGCATCATCCATTGTTTCTGCCCTCACCGGAGCAATGTCGCCCCCGATTGCCACCCTAACAACCTCTTTATCTGGTCAGGAGCCAGTGCCCCCTATCCTTGTCTTTGCATTTCGATTATCCCCAGACGTAATGGGGTCTCCTTTTATGGTGTCTTAAAGAAGGTTAGCTATATTTGACCTTTGTGTTACCCTTGGTTTTGGCTGTTTCCCCTTATAGTTCTCTATTGCTCGGATGTAGTCCAAGTAATGGTGATTGCAAATTTCTTCAAGATCGGTGGCAATGCTTGGCAGGCACTCTCGATATCCATGGTTTAGGAGGTCTCAGAGTGTGTAAAACTCCGGTAACTTTTTATATTTGAAATCTAACCAAACCAAAATTTCACTTGATCCATGATTAAGAAAAATACTTTTTCAAATTAGTTAGTTGAGGCATAATTTAACTCGGATTCAAATGAATCTTCTAGTGCAGGAACAAGAATCGTCGGAGTCCGCATCTAAGAACTTTCCAATTCCATTCCCAATTAACTCAGTTGTCTCAATATTCATATGGATTATAGGCATATTATGAACTTGGATCCAAAAGAATGCATACTGGACTGTAGGGTTCGAAGCTGAATCTATATCTGAAGCAGGCTCCATAGCTATAATAAATTTATTAAAGTTCCAAGGTTCAGGCATCAGAACCGTTTTTCGATCATCTTCGAGCGTGAATTCACATAAGAAGTTATCACCAAGCCATCGAAATCTCACCTCTCCGGTAGGTCGCTATAGAGTCTGCATTACGGGTTGGAAGGGATCTCGTTGATAGTTCCTTTTGGTAAGAATTTTAATAGAAAGAGCAAATTTCGTTGCTGAGCGATGTCGTCTAATCATCACTGATGCGATATTTTTATATTATAAATTAAGTGCAAGTATACACTATCTTTATGTAAGTAATAAAGAGACTAAATAAGTCGGATGTCGAACCCACAAGGATAATTCTTTCTTTTTAACCAATTACTAAAATTATATCTTTCTAATAATTATTCAGAAAAATAAAAATCTAAGAATGAATGTAAGAAATATAAAAGCAAAAACACAATGCAATGAGATTTAAAGATAGCAACGTAGAGAAAACTTAGGATTAATATTATCCCTCAATATGTTTTTAATGATTAATTCTCTAATATTTAACTCACTTAGTCTTTATTATTGATTAAGACACTAATGTATTCACAAGCCTCCTCCAAGGTCATGCAAGTATACCCTAATTTACCAAATACCTATATTCCTATGGTACTTGTAATAAATTAAGATTCATTAAGATTAGGTCTTATTGATCATACATGCCAATTAGGTATATTCTTATCCTAAATTGAAACTTGCATATGCAACATTGAATGTTACTCTACAATCATGCATCAAATTACCTAGGTCTAAATATATTGATTCTTCTTCCGAGTTTATCAAGAATATTACCAATTCATTCACCATATATTGGTCAGATATATTGAAGCATTAAACACAAGTAATTTAAATAATAAAAGACTAAGTTTATTAAATACTAAAAAGATATGGCAATTTAAGCGCACATATTGAGTTCAAATATTAACTTTAGAAAACAAGTTAGCTTATGACTACAAGAGAACAGCAGTAAAAATAATTATAAATCATGATACAATTATTAGCAAACCGATATAGACATCGAATTGCTCTTAATTGCGCTGCCTAGGAACTCTTGATGCCTAAGAACGTCTTGTACTTCTCTCTAAAGTTGCTTCAATTAAGCTCCTATTGCTCTCCAAGACTCATGCTCTGTATTCTTGGTGCTCTTGGGTCGTCTTGGATTCTTTTTTGAAGGTTGGGAACGAGTGGCTTTATATAGGGATTGATATGAGCTTGAAAATCTCAATTCTCGTCGGACTAGGACTCGCACTACCGCTGGTGCGCTATACATCTGTCGCTGGGGCGACGCGTGAAAAAGCTATTACCGCTGGAGCGGTGAGATATTGGCGCTGGGGCGCTGCATGAAAACGGCTTCACCGCTAGCGCGGTATGTGGATAGCGCTGGGGCTCTGTCTCGTCGCTGGGGCGGTGACTATCTGCCGCTGGGGCGCTAGACGCGACTTAATCAGGTTGTTTTTCTTATTTCGATCACTATTTCAGAGCTGGGGCGAAAATACTTGTGGCGCGGGGGCGCTGGACTCATAATTTGAAAACTTTGCATTTTAGTCCATGTTTTCGCTCCTTTTGCGTTCTTTCTTTAAATTTCGTTCAAGTCCCTATAAATAACAATAATGCATATAAATAGCCATTTATTCTCATAAAATCATAAAATATCAATAATAAAAACATGAGAAAATATATGACAAATTTGCCCTTATCAATCACATCTGGGAGCCTTAGAACATCCTCATTGTGAGAGTTATCAATTGAAAATGAATTTCATAAAGCTTTAATGTCATCCATGTATTTCGCAGGAGTGGTAGAGTTCACTAGGTGAACGAGAGTCAGATCTCTAAGAACCTAGAAAGAGTTAGTTCTGCTGCTTAAAAGTGACATAATACTTAAAGATGAAAAACTTGAAAAAAAAATAACTTAAGATTTGTCTTGCAAAGCATTCACTCCTCGTTTTAGTCGACATTGCCGCTGGTTTTCAGGATGATCCTTCCACTACTAGAACCAAGTTGATTTTATTGTTGACGGATGCTCGTTTCCCACGAGTGACATGCAGAAACAATTTCTCCAGCAAGAGTTCTAATACGAGCCAAAATTTCCCCTCGTTTAGATGTTGCAATGGACATATCTATAAATTACAAAACCAAAGGATTTTTTTTTAATTTCCAAAGTTAATATTAAATGAAATAAATGAAAAAAATTAATAAGATAAAGCAAAATTAGTAAAAATATAAAATAAATAGTTATATGTGTACTAAATTCAAAAGCAACAATTTTCTCTTTCTTCTTTCACGTCATTACCAAATCTTTTTTCGAACTCGCATGTGTACTCCACTAGCTATTACACATTAAATGTTTAAATTCTTAACATTACATACCATAGTTAGCATTATATACAAAATTTACATAGAACATAAATTTAAAACTAATTAAACAAAAAATAGAATATAACATTGAAGATTTTAAGAAAGAGTTTGGTTATGATCATAAAATTATGAAGGTCTTGGATTTGTTAGATTCATGTCTTAGCGATCTTCGTAAAAATAAAATATCTCTTTGTCATCGTGTCATCTTTCTATTTGGGACCTCTTAGATTCATGTCTTATTGATTTTCCTTTATATTCTGTCTTAGCTATTTTCTTTGTTGCTACTTCTTCTTCGATCTTTATGTATCGAGGAGCTTGTTCATAGGTAACCGCATAAGTTGTAAATGAGTTTTCGAATAAGTAATACTAAAATCTGTCCAACTTAAATCCTATTTTTAGGGTTTTTAGTGCTATTGGTTGACCAAAGACTCTAAGATGGATCGCCTTCTAGTGGAATTGCCCTATAAAGCTCCTTAAGCTTTTAGTTTGATCTAACTTAAGTCATTGCAATTATTGAGGATCTTTAACCTTTTTCAAAGGCTCTTAAAAGATGCAAGAAGAAATTTTTGTTCAATTCATAGAAAGAAAAAAAATATTTCTTTACCTTACACTTCTGTACCAAAAGAGTGTCTTACCATCTAAGTTCATATAGAACAAGTGGCACATTTACTTTTGTTGTAGTCTAGCAATTGATAACAGATCAATCACCTTATCAATATAATGGTGAGGATTTGATGTGCCCCTATAGTTTGGTAAACTTAGCAACTTAATGCCTCCTAATAGTTCTATATCGCTAAGTTAATTAATGAGAGGGGATCTTCTCTCCCACTTAATTGCTTTGGGAGGAGGTTCTTTGCATCCTTTCTTTTTGAGGAGTTGATGTAATCATTCTTCTAGGCTTTGACGTTTTTTATGAGCAGGTCATTTAGTCTGAGTGCTGAGAAATAATTTCCTTGCATTTTACTTGACCTTGCCACTTTTTTGTGTTTATTTAGTATTTCTCTAGTGTTGTCCTCTTTGTGCTTGCTTAGAATTTCTCTAGCATCTTGTAAACTTTTGTTTTCTCTTCTAAGTCCATTGAGTATTCTGCAGCTGTCATGTTTGCTTAAATTGGTCTTTACTTTGGTTTGCCTTAAAAGGTCTAAGTCACCGACCTTTGATTGGTTAAGAGTGATGTGATTTCCTCAACGTGGCCTTTTTAGTGGGTGACTTTCTTTTTTAGAGGGTTCTGCTATAATTCCTTCCTCTTTCTGCTCTCGAGTAAGCTAAGTAGGATTTTCATTTCCTCTTGTTATCAAAAAATTACTACTTAGTTCAAATGGTTATGCTATGATTCAACTATTTACTAAGGTTCTTATGGTTCTGCCAAGCTATTGTACTTTCTAAAACTTTGACCATCAGGATTCTTAACTCATCACTATTTTGTTGCAATTTCCTTAAATCTTCTTCTAATGCCTCTCACCAAGCTAATGATTCTTTGCTTTGTTATTGTATGTTACTATTTCGTACGTCCATAGATCTATTTGGGTTTTGAGATCCAAGATTTCCACCAACCAGTTGGGTTTTTTAGTAATGTAAGTGATCATGAAGTAGGTAGTCATAATTTTTGAATGTCTGTTACTTATAATTTTCTCTTCCTTTAGCGGACTTTTGTTAGCATTCGACACATTCTGTTAATTTATTTACCCAAAAATTTAGTTAGCTTTCAAATCAGTAAGTTGAATTTATTTTATCTGGGAAACACATTAAAATCTTGGGAGGAATAAGGGACTGAACTAGATTGGTTCACTCTATAAGAGCTTGATGAGAATCCTACAAATAAAGAAAAGAGTGAGGTCACGCCAGAGATTTTTCTAACAAAGGTACTTTAATGCTTAAGTTAGCATATGTCTATAAAGCAAAGAAAGTAAGAAAATAGTGGGCAAGAATGATGAATGAAGTAAAACAAAACAAATTGGTTGTAGATGGCTCAAAGGAAAAGAGGAGAGCTTAGAACTGGTCTTATTCTCTTTTGATGTATAACTCTGAGTGTGTCTATATGTACGAATATACGTACCTAAACTTGGCAATTTAGTCCCTATTTATAAAGTTACAAGATATACTCAACACATAATGTTAGAATTCTAATAGAGCAAGTCTTTAAGACTTTCCCTTCTTAAATTCTTATTTAGAGTTCTAACCAAATTGGATTAGAATTTTTGCACTTTTAAAACTTTTGTTGAGATTATAGGAGTTGTATTTGAGTATATCAAATCTAAGATTTTCAATGGTTAAGTCTTCTTTTAAATTGTTTTAGCTCAAATAGAGTATTCAGTTAGATTGAAGATTAGGCCTTATAATTAAGGACAGTGTTGCTAAAATAAGGGCTGCGAGCTAGTCCAAGAACATCCTCATGCTATTGTAGCTATTGGACCTATACTTATGGGCTTGGCCTCGTTGGCTATTGCGAATGGTCTAGGGTTGCATAGTAATTAGGCTTATTTACTAAAATTCAAGAGGAACAATTTGAATTTCTCACAAGTTATTTTGAAGAATTATTTGTTTAATTAGAATTCCAATAACACTAGACATAATAAAGATTATTAAAGATCAAGACAAGCTTTAGAGTCTTTTGTTTATTTATTTATTTTAATTTTTAGCGTGTTTTAATTATATGTGATTTTGTTAAAGTTTAAAAAGCTTATTTTTAAAATATCACTTTTTTTTACTCCTTTCTTTATCACAAGAAATGATGTTTTTTTTGGCAGACCTCGTTAATACAAGAGAATTCGCTAAAATAAGACACTAAAATTTACAATCAAGGTAGGGCAAAATAAGCCTTACCCAAGAGAATAAACATAACGCTAAAAGCTCTGGAAGAAAAATTTAAAACAAGGCCAAAATAAACCCAAAAATTAAGAGAATCTATAACTCGAAAAACCATTAGCATCACAGAATGAGAAACATTTGAATTATCATTAGGGGGAATATTCCCACCAATTAAAGGAGTCATGTAGATTTTTGCCTTCTGCATCAAAACTGGTTAACTATTTGGTAAGTAGTTTTGATAAAATTATATAATAATCTATAAAGAGTTGCAGACATAAATAAGACTAGGATGCTTTAATCAAACCCAAAAAAGAAATTATTATCATCCGGCGAAAAAGTGACATAATACTTAAAGATGAAAAACTTGAAAAAAAAACTTTAAGATTTGTCTTGCAAAGCATTCACTCCTCGTTTTTGCCGATTAATGGAACCGGCATTGCCTCTGCTTCCCGGGTTGATCCTTCCACTACTAGAACCAAGTTGATTTTGTTGTTGACGGATGCCCGTTTCCCAAGACTGACATGCAGAAACAATTTCTCCGGCAAGAGTTTTAATGTGAGTCAAAATTTCCCCTTGGTTAGATGTTGCAGTGGACATATCTGCAAATTACGAACCAAAGCATTCGTTAGCTCAAATGTTTGGAGCTACATAGACTATTCTACTATGCCCTTAATTATGAGTTTCAGTATAATTGATTGAAACTCTAACAAATTTGACTTTATGATAATATCCTTGTAACAGATTACATTAAAGCGTTATTGTAATACTATGTATACAAACTTTAATACAAAATTTTCATACAAATCATTGTAGAGCAGTTTATATTTTTTGGGATCAAATTTCTTCAAAGGAATAACAAAAAATTATAATGACATCTCAATCTTGGGATACATTCTACAATAACTTTAATTTCCAGAATAACTTTAAAATCCTCTGAGCTTCATAACCTAATTTCATAATTTATTTTTAATTTCCAGAATTGATGTTTCAAAATTATAACCAAATTACCCATAATCTTTTTATACCGTAAGATATATCTAAGAAAATATCATGAGAAGTTCAGTCATAATATTACTTCATTCAGCTACTTACTCATTCCAAAAATCATACATCAATTGGCCTACGCCTGAAGTTATCAAAATTCTAACAGTCAGGGATAAATTTTCCTCTCATAAACTATTCAAATTTCTTCCAACACTTTTTATTTTGATTTAAAACCTCAAATGAATATGAACAATCACATATTAATTAACTTCCAAATTAATCATATAACTCATGCATATAAACGTTCATAAATGTGTGAATCTAACATCATAAATCCTCAATATTTAGATTTTTTTTTTAAAAACAACTGTTAGGTTTAATGTACCTCTTTATAAATAAGAGCGTTTCAGTCGGCAGGTCTGAAGCAAAATCTCAAAAGAGTTGCCCGAAGATAAATGAATGAATTTTAAAATGATGGAGCTGAAGCTGAGAAGATGAACGGAAGTCAATAATTAGTTTCATTACCAACTCCAGCTAATAATAAAACTGCCGGCCCTTTCAATAGAAATTATTTTGTGCAGTGTGAACATGGGTATCTGGATGGAGACTTGATTTGTGTTAACATGTGCATTGACAGCTAGTATTGAAAATTGATTTATGTTATTTGAATTTCTTATTCATGATTACGTATTACAATTATATACTAAGCACAAGTTGCAGGATATATTAAGCACAAGTTGAGTCAAATTTTAAATAATTGTGGACCGAAAATAGAAGTCAAGAAAAATTACATAAAATATTAAACTTAAAATGTTCTGTTTAGCTCGTATTGTTAAAAGGAAACATCCTTCTTGTTTAAAAATTAGGTTAAGCAATGAACTCTAATTTAGATGAATCTTAAACCCTAACAACATTTTGTAGTAGAATAATGTGATGGCAATTAAATATAACATCAATAATAAGAAAGCAAATCAAGACTACACAATCAACATACGTGATTAGGCAATTGTCGACATCCGCGGTGGATCAAAAGATTCTAGTCTCTCTTATTAACTTTTTAAAAAAAATTTATAAGAAAAAATAATTAAAAAACTCTCAAAAGAATCTATGTAGCGTACCTTCATTTTTCTAAGAATAATAAATATCTAATAATGGTTGTATCCTAATGCTCATAAGCACTTAGTATCTACTTAGTTGTTTAATCTTTTGAAGTCTTTCATGTAATGCTTGATCATCAATGTAAAGGATTTACAATAGTTTATATAGTGAGTAAAACGTCTATATAAATTCTAAACTCAGTTAAAATAAGATTCTAAGTGTTTAAGAGTCCAAAACACCCTTAAAGAAGTCAAAATGAGCTAAAAACGGACTTTTTCTAAAATTGGGTGCTAAAGGCTAGCGCTGCAGCGCCAATGCAGTCCGTACCAGCATCGCAGCAGTGGCTGGCTACTGTTACGATGCTAGCATTTCTGCCTCCAGTGCTGCGATGCTAAGGCCTGCACTTGGCCCTCCTATTTTACACACCATACCTTCAACTTGCTGCCACATTTACTTTTGTCCCCGATTATGAACTCCATTTGATTGCATCTTGTTGGTTTTGTTTTTTATTCTTTTCCATGCTTTTTTAAGGTTTTGAATTGTTGTTTTAACAGACTATAAGAAAAAAAACAAACATTAAAAAAATAAAATAAAATGTTGAGATGCACTTTGGTTACCTCCCCAAAAGTGCTTAATTTATTGTCCTTAGCTAGACTTCTTCTGAGGTTATAGTGGATAAAATTGCATGTTGGAGGCATTTTACCCAAGGAAAACTTCTCCCATATCATGCTTCAATGTTTGCACAATGTTCTTTCTAGTTCCTTTCCTTGATTTTCATATCTTGAACTTGCTTGCCAAGAACCAAAATCTTGTTTCAAAGTGTGAACCTTGTTGATCTTTAACATGGTGAACTTTTCTTATGCACCTTCAAAACAATCACACTAACCCAAACACAACAAAATTAAAAGGAAATTAAATGCCTAAATTAAGATCAAGTTACTTAACCATAATATTAGCACAAATTCAAAATCTATAATCCCTAGCAACGGCTCTAAAAACTTGTTCGCGAAATTATACACACATAAATTGTAACCGCTAGTGCATGGGTCATGATTAAGTAATAAAGTGATGAGTGAGTATCATTTTTAAGAAGATTGTGTCCGAAATTGATTCTAAGTACTATAGTGTTGATAACCTCAATTTTATCTAGGCACTTTGATCTAATTGCAATGATTAAGGAAAATTAAACTAACCCAAATTAAGAGATCAATAAAGCAACAAAATGATAATCTTATGAAATCGTGAATTCTATAAAAATGGGATACTAGATATTGATTTCATTCTATTCTTTCTATGTTCTTCCTATTTATCAATTTCATTCAATTCACTAATTAAGGGATTATGACTAATCTCATTACCTCTCATAAGCGTCAAATGAGATAATATATATACATATTTAAGTTGATATCCCTATCTAACTTGTCTATCTATACATGAATTATGTAACTCTTAATAATTACCGAAGAATTAATCTCATTACCTCTCCTAAGCATCAAATAAGATCCTAGGCATAATGTCATACCCCAAGTGTTCTTACACATTTTCACGAACACTTGATGTGCGCCACATGTAATCATTGAGCAAACCATGGTAATTATCTAAGTGCTATTAGCCTCCTGAATCAATAACAACCTAAGGCTATATTTTCTAAATCCGATAAATGAGTCTCTCTTAAGCATTAATCCACTAATCAACAACAAGCAATTCATTTTTTAATCAATTGGAGGCATTAACCATAGAGAAACACAAATGAATTAAATGAAAATATACTAAATCATCAAAACATAATATAAATAAAACTACATCAAGCTCTGAAATTTTAGTTTAGTCATACACAAATCCAACCTTAACTAGAATTATTATGAAATTCATAGACACAAGCATGTTTAAACAATATTTGTAACTACAAATTTCAATAAAAGAGAAAATATAAAGAAAAGAAAGATAAAACCGAATTGGGGATGTCTCCAAAGTTTCAATCCTTCAAGTGTCTTCAATAATTCTCAAAAAATCTTGGAGACATTCTTTTTTCTCTTACAATTTGAGCTCAAATCTTGATTTCCATTTTATTTTTCATGGCTCCTTACATAATATGAGAAGTGGTCCAAAGGTTAGTAATTATAAACTTCAAATTAGGGCATTCTCCCAAGTGGTAGCGCCAAGGCACTAGAAAGTTGGCACCGCAGCGCCACATAATTTTACGACTTAAGGCCGCAGCCAGTGCTATTCACATAAAAGTACCCATGACAAATGGTTCTATAGTAACTTTGATTTTTTTTGTGCATTTTTTTTTTAATTTTTAACCTCAAATAGCTCCCTTAGCTTGGAACTTACAAAATAAAATTAACGCACATTTAAAACCATATATTTTTATTTAAATTAAGCAATTATCACATTTAAAAGAGATACATTATGATTTATAAAATGCGCTTATCAAGTACCAATGCAACCCGTACTAGTACTGTGGCTCTGGCTGGCCATCGTTGCAACTCCGACATTTCTCCTTTCAGTGCTGTAATGCTTGAATAGTAGCACTGTGATGTTGAGTATACACTTGGCCCTCCTATTTTCTTCACCTCTTCTCTCTTAAAAAGTTCCATCTTGCTATTCTTTTGCGTATCCAACATGTGTATGATTTCAAAATGACTTTTCTCTTGGTATTCATCTTAATTCTTACTTATGCAAGATTGTTGAATTACCACTTCCAACAAACCATCAATTGATTCAAAATCTATCTGTTAGAGCTGAGTCTAGTTAAGTCTTCACTATTCTTAACTTATCTTAGCCTTGTGACTTTAGTCTCCAAAGCTATAAGTGCTTTTTGCATAGGGTATTGATGTAACTCCATTTTGATCTTCATCACCTCGGTGAGTATGTTTTAAATGTTTCCTTGTGGTCTGCATTATTTTAACACCCCGTGTTGTACCATCTTTGGCCATCCTCTTAAGCACATAGAACCCCCTATTATGTTTCTTACCTTCCAATCTTATAGATCCTTTACTACTCTTAAATTTTCCTTTTTCGCTTTAATTGACTACCCTTCTTCATCAAGCTTCCTTAAGGATATCAACTTCTTTCTTAGATTAAGAATATATTTTACCCCATATAGGTCATTTGGTTTTTCACATTGCATTCTTAGCCCTATGTCAACAACCCTGATGACTTGACAAGACATATCATTCCCCATTAGAGCTTTATCTCTAATGGCTTTGTAGTTGGTAAACAATGATCTGTCAGGACACATATAGACATTACACCCAGAATCTAGTATCTACTTACTAGCGTACTTTTCTTTTGAGGTTAACAATAAGTCTACAACTTAGTTGTCATCCCTAAGACTTCCAATTATAGCATTCCCATCATTTTCTTTTACTTTAGAACAATCTCTCACATAATGCCCTTTCTTATTATATAGAAAACAATTCTTGGATTTCCTCTTTGGTTAGTTGTTATTATTTCATTTTGCAACCAAAGTTGTTGCACTGTCAGCTTTAGATCTCTTTTTCAATTCTTTTAAATTCAATGATGCCTTGATATCATTCATTGTAAGAGTCTCTATCTCATACAGTAGCATATCAACAAAGCTCTCATAGCTTGGCAATAACGAACTTAATAAGATGATGGCCTTATCTTCATCCTCCATCTTAATACATAAAGTCCCAACATTTATGATGACTTTATTGAAAGCGTCAATGTGATCTTCCAATGATGATCCCTCAGACATAGACAACTGATGCAGATTCTTCTTCACATGTGAACGATTAGCCAAAGATTCTTGATATACGGTATGTTAGGTTTCTTTTATAGGCCCAATCCATCTCATCTCCATCTACTTTACCCTAATACTTTGTCACCCAACGCTAATATTATAATGTTGTGGGCTCTCTTTTGAATCGTGTCCCAATCTATCTCTCTAGGCTTTAAGGTTTTCTTCTTTTTGCTAGTTAAAGAATGAGATTCCTCCAAAGCTGAGTTAAACCCTTCTTTGACTGGTAAAGCCTTCACATTTTTCTTTCATAGATTAAAGTAATTCATCCCATTAAAGTTCTTTATATCTTACTTGACAGTAGCCATGCTTAAAACACCACCTAAGTGTATTTTTAAACTGAGCTCTGATACTAGTTTGTTAAAGAAAATGCTTTCAGTAGCCATGCTAACAACCGTTTATAGCAGAATAATGTAATGGTAAACAAATATAATATTAAGAATAAGAAAGAAAATCAATATGAACACACCACAAACCAATATACGTGGTATGGTAATTATTTATGTCTATAGTGAATTGAAAGATCTTAATCTCTTTTATTAACACTTATAGAGAATTTTACAAGAAAAAATAATTAAAGAACTCTCAAAGAAAAAAACTTTGTTCTTCCAAGAACATTAAATGCCCAACAATAGTTGCACCCTAATACTCACAAACATTTAATGTCTACCTAACTATTTAATATCTTATAGTTTCTCTTGTAATGCTTGATTATCAATGTAAATTATTTACAATGGTTTATATAGTGAGTAAAATATTCGTAGAAATTCTAAATCTAGTTGGCATAAGAGTCAAAGTGTTTAGGAATTCAAAACCCTCTCGAAGAAGTCAAAACAAGCTAAAAACAAACTTTTCCGAACCTGATGCTACAGCACCAAAGGCTGACACCATGGCTCTAATGCAGCCCGCAAAAATGCCGCGATGCTGGCTTGCCATCTTACGGTATTGGTGTTTCTGCCTCTAGTGCCATAGTGCTAAGCCATACACTTGGCCTTCTTATTTTCTTTGCATCTTCTCACTTCCAAAGTCCTGTCTTGCTCATCTCTTGTGTGTCCAACATATGTTTTACTTCAAATTAACTCTCTTCTAGGTTTTCATATCAATTCTTCTCCATACAAGATTGTTGACTCACAACTTTCAACAGCTATATTAAACTTCACATCGTCTTTTATTTGTTTAATTGAATTTACAGTAAACAACTTATCTCTTTCTTCCTTCACACCATTGTTTAGGATTCTCTCTTCTTAAATCTAAATAGAACTCTACTGACAATAATATATATTTTTTCTTTTTATTTGTTTAATTAACTTTTTCTTTTCTTACAAAAATAAAAGGGTGAAATTGAATAAAAAAGGAAAAGAAAATTACTATTAACAATACATACTGTGTATAGGAGAATTAATCGTTAATTAACATACATTAATAGGTGAAGACTATATATTTTGGATTCTTCTTTCAACAATATCAACAATTTATTTTAGCTATCTATATTTTCATTTGTTCTCAAATCATGTATATTTTTATATTTGTGATTGATTGTTTAACTTTATTCCTCTAATTATCTTTTTTACTATTGTTTTACTTACGGGCAAAATCTTCTACAAAGTGCTTAGAGTTTTAGAGTACTAAACACTAAGGCGCCTAAAAACCCTAAGAGTAAATGCATTATAAAATAACTATAAAAAAGTATATTATGAGTTGTTCCCATATATGTAGGAACGAGTTTTAAAATTTTATTATGTCTATTTTAATTTAATAACAAAAGGTATAATAAAAATATCTCAATCATGAATTTTTCACAAATATTTTCTGCTAACACCAACAAATCTTACACGTTGTATCCTGTCAGAATCTTCAATTACTTTTTTATATGTCAATGGATCTTCTACATTATCATTAGAAATTGCAACTTGTGCCTCTCTAATTAAATTGTAGCATATAGATGGACTTTCTACCCTCTCACTATGCCTAGGTGATGGCAGTGTATTCTGACGAGTAGGTATGGTTTGTTTACTTTGTGATCCCAACAAAGTAGTAATAATAATTGTTGGTTATTGAGGTCTAACCTCATTAGAAAGTAGTTCCTCAATAACAATTTTGCTTCGGGGTATGTGGCTTCTTATATAATTACCATCAAGAAAAGTAGTATTTATTAATATAAATACTTTATTATCTTAAGGGTTATAAAAGAAACCACCTCTTATCTCTTTAGGATAGCCTACAAATAGGAATAGTTCTAATCATGTCTCCAACTTTCTGGTCTTTCCCTTTAGCACTTATGCTGGACAACCTCATATGCGAAAGTGTCGTAAAGAATTCTTGTGACCATTCTACAATTCTAAGAGTGCTTTAGGATTGACTTAAATGGTATTACATCAAGAATATAAACTACTGTTTGCAATGCATATCCCTAAAAAAAAGCGGGTGATGATGAGAAACTTAGCATGGATCTCACCATGTCTAGTAACATTCTATTTCTCCTCTAGGCAACACTATTTCGTTATAATGTTGTCGAACCAACAATTTGAATATGATCCCATGCTCCTTTAGGTGATCTCCAAATTCAACATCGAAGTATTCACCTCATCGATTAAATCGAAGTGCTTTTAATAGTTTATTAAGTTGTTTCTCGAATTTGGCTAGAATTCTTTGAACTTTTTAAACTTTTTTTTTATATTTTTTATGCATCAAATATACATAGCCATAGCGAGAACAATCATTAATAAAAGTAACAAAATATTCATATCTTCCTCTAACTTGTATATTAATTAGACCACAGGCATCCAAATATATCGGTTTCAAAGTTCTTTAGCTTTATTGCCTTTTCTAGTAAAAAGTTTTTTTCAATCATTTTACCTTCTAGACAAGATTCACAAACTGGTAATTACTAACCTCTAAACTATTTAAAGGCTCGTCTTTTACTAGTTGTATCATGTTTAGGTTAATATTATCTAAACTAAGGTGTTAAAGGAATGTTTCGTCATCAAGAGAAATCCTTTATTTCTTAGGTTTTGGTTGTTCCAGCCTTAACATTTCAGTGTTAAGCAGTGTTTGAGTTTCTGAGCGTAGGATATAAAGACCAATCTCTACATTATTGACAATGGAACCATTTCTAGAAATACAAAATTGAATTTTTATTAAAAGAAACGGAATAATAATGTTATAAACATTTAGAAACATAAATCAAATTTCATCTAAAATTAGGAATATAATAAACTTCTTACAAAATTAAAAAAAAGATCCATAAACCTAAGCCTAACTACTCCTATTGCTTTCGCTAAAACAATTCTCCTAGTACCTACTTACATTATAAACTCTCAATCTACCAATGTCCTAGAAGAATCAATTATCTATAAAGAATAACAAACAGGATAAGTGGCCCAGAGTCAACTACCATGGGTATTCAATATCTTGCATTAAACAAGCTTCAAGAACAAGTAAATCACATTTATCTTTCTTTTTCTTCTTGAGCTCTTCTAGATAGAGGGTGCAATTCCTCTTCCAATGGCCTTCCTATTGACAATGGAAATATTTTTCTTTGCCTTGACCTTTTTGCTCTTATTCTTCTTATTATTGTTCTTATTTTTAAGTTTTCCCTTTGATGATCCATTCCCTTTATTATTCCTCTTTTTACTTTTAAAAAAGGACGGCTCTTTATCAACAATGTTTGCCTCCATTTGTTTTCCAATATTGATGGATCTAAAGGTTTGGAGCTTATTTAGCAACCGAGTCATATTAGACGTAAGTGTCTTTATGAAATAATTGCTGGTAAATGGAAGAAAACTCAGAGATAGGGTTTTAAAGATCATCCTTACCTGCGTACACTTATCTATCTCTACTGCGAGAATCTCAGCTTTATTAAAACTAGCAATCATTTTAAGTATATGCTAACGAACTGAGGTTCCACTCTTCATCTAGCATTAATAATGGCTTTCACCGCATCATGCTGAGATTTTTCAAAAGGCTCTCCAAACATTGCCTCAAGTGAATCCCATAATTTTTTTTTTTTTATGATTTTCATCATTTGATACTTACTCCTAAGCACTCCAGACATGCCTGTTAATAAGTAGCAACGAATTTTTTCATCAATATCAAGCCAATGATTATATTGCTCTTTAGCTTCTTATGAAGTATTAAGAGGAAGCCTTAGAGGTCAATGATCAGTGAGTACAAACTTTTGGTTCTTATAGACCAGTATAATGTTCATTGTACTTTTTCATTTTACAAATGTTTCGCTAATTAATTTTTCAAAAGGCTCTCTAAACATTGCCTCAAGTGAATCCCACAATTTTTTTTTTTTTATGATTTTCATCATTTGATTCTTACTCCTAAGCACTCCAGACATGCCTGTTAATAAGTAGCAATGAATGTTTTCATCAATATCAAGCCATTGCTCTTTAGCTTCTTATGAAGTATTAAGAGGAAGCCTTGGAGGTCAATGATCAGTGAGTACAAACTTTTGGTTCTCATAGACGAATACAATGTTCGTTGTACTTTTCTATTTTACAAATGTTTCGCTAATTAATTTAGCATTGGATAATATTGTGATAAAGGGATTTATCATTTTGTTAAAAATAATAATTAAAGGAACTAAATCATTCATGCTCAAATATCATCGCAATTGTAGTATAACACTTTAAATAAGATGCATGATGAAAAAAAAAAAAAGATATAAACCATAAGACAAATTTTATACCAAGATAATCTAATTTACCAAAATTGATATATTGTCATAGGCTAGATCAAATCAATTGCAAATTAGATTAAGACAATCTCAATTAATTAATATTTTCAAGTTATTTTATAACTTCTATATTAATTAACTACCGTTTATTTTGATCTAAATATAATTATCTATATAATTATATTGATGTAAGTGTGACTTATCCTTTCGGATTCTTTAGACTTAACTCCAAAGTTACCGTTATAGGGTAGGTCAATTTAGAAATACATCCACGAATTCTATCTCTTAGAAGTTAACCACGATATTGATTCAAATAGACACCCTTCGCATGGAGAACGAAAGCATAGTCGTTATAAGGCACCACTTAAATCTCATGCTGTTAAACTAACAATGCACACTATTGGTCAAATTGCCATTTAACCATCTCTCACTTACTATTTTATGTTATAGGATTTTATTTTATAAAATATCTTATATTTTATAATTCTAGTGAAAATTATTACCGCTAGTCAATTATTGATCACTAGGTTTTTTTCTAAGTGTGTCTAGAATCTATTCCTATTAACACTTAAATAAATTACTAGATTTTTACATTAAAAATCTAATTTATTATAAATAACTAAGATATAATAAATTATTTAATATACTTAGTTAGTTCAATGCGAATTTATGAATTTAATCTAATTAAATCTAATTCACATTATTTATACCAATTATAGAATTAATTAATTTTAATCTAATTAAAAAATAATTCCTTATTAGATAAATTAAAACTATTTTAATTAAATCTAATAATAAATTTTTATATTATTTGTCAATTTTATTAAATCTAAACTAAAGCTATTTTAGTTAGAAATAAAATGATGACACATGAATTCATGGCATATTATAATGCATTGAGTTGACACATCTTAAATCTAAATAGCATATTATAATGCATTGACATATTTTATAAAATAAATCATTACATAAAATAAAATATAAAATATTAGTGTTGATCAAGTCTTTTGGAGTTTTAAAGAAAAAAATATAAAAATTAAAAGACAATTTTAAATTTTTTGTAACTTTTTCTTTTTGAATAATCCTTAATCTTTAAATAAAATATAATTATATTTTATTATTAAAAAATAATTATATCGTATATATATATTTTAATTTATTAAATTTTTGGTAAGCCCAAATTACTACACCAATTACTATTTAAAACAGTAACTGTTGAGCACAGTCATAAACTTGGCCCATGATTGTGCTGCTGGGCAATAAAGGTGGCATGGCCCAAAGCTAGGCCTCCTTTAAGGCTTAGCAAGGCATAAAGCCATGTCTTCCTATAACCATGCATGCCTAAGGCCATGCCTCCAGCATGCTGATAGTGGCTTTAAAGCCACGCCTACCCCAGCTCGTGAGGCCTGCTTTTTGGCAGGCCTCTTCTTCCAGCAACGTGAGTACCTCCCTGCAAGGGAGTGACTCATCTTTAGTTAATGAAAACAATTTTCACCTTCCTTTTTTTGACCTCTTCTCTGTGCTTCTGTTGATTTTTCCTTCACAAGATTTCTTGTTCTTGTTTTTTAATTGCAATAATAAAAAAATATTACAAGAAATCCTATACCCTTTTATAACTTACAAAAAATATAATCAATTCTAAATCTAAAAGACCATATAATTAATCACCAACACCATCAATCCATACAATAATTTATAACTATTTATCTCATGAATAAAAATATAATATCAACTATTATTATATGCTTACTCATCAATTGGTAAATTAAAAAATAGACATAAACCTAGCTCTAATATCAATTATAGAAATTATTTTTAAAAATTTGTTATGTCTATTTTAATTTAGGAACAAAGGGTTTAATATCTCGATCGTGAAATTTTCATTGATGTTTTCTATCAACACTAGCATATTTTCCATGCTATATCTTCTAGATTTTGTGTTCTAATTTTTTTCTCTCTAAACAAAATTTAACACAAAGGAAAAAAGTAAAGAAAAATATGTAAAAATGGTTCTAAAACCCCCATTTTATAATGCACAAATTTTTATTTTATCACTCTAAATCCTAATAGGATTATGATAAAATAATAATTTTAATTTATATAATTAAAAGGATAAATATAATATCTAATATTTTATTTAATTAAATAATTATCTAATTAAATAATCTAACTATTTCATTTAAATAAATATTTATTTATTTATCTAATTCTATAACTATTGTAGATTGGGCTAATAATTGATTGAACTCAATAAGTTTAATCAAATTAAATATGATCAATAAATAAATTAATTGATTGTAATAAGTTTAATCAAATTAAACTTGAGCTAATTAATATTTTAGATCCAATAATTAATCCAATAATCTATTTTAGTGTTTATAAAGCTAACATGCGACTCTCGATGGACCTACAAAATTAAACTCTAATAAATTAAATCATTTGATTAAATTTTTTAATCAATATGATTTTATTTATTAACTTTTTATTACTCCACTAACAATATAAAGCTAAACTCGTAATTTTGTACATAAATTATAAAACAAAAAATTATTTTTGTCTATTTAATAATCATTTCATATGGATCAATCTACAAGTGTTCATAATCAATGCTAGGCCGAGTGTCCGTTAATATCTTTAACTGTTTTTTTATCCTTGATTCATATTGATCATCTTTTGAACATTTAATTTGTGAACTTCATAAATTTATTATTATTTTTGACTTTTAAAGAAAACTGAGCGCTCATTATATTCAAGATTAGAATTAATTATCAAGAGAGCAACTTATCTAACTTCTTTTTGGAAGGAGTCGATTCCATATTTATGAGAAATGCTCTCACCCATCTATTTTATTATATTTATAAAATACTTAATAATTCATTGAAAATCTTTTATAACATTTTCCTTGTAAATTAATAAGTATAACTCAATAAATAAGAGTTCATTAATCACCTAGGATTAAGATTAATTTATATATAATTATATTATGATAAAAGAAATTCTCTTTACTAACGAAGATTAACAGAGAATTAATTTTATCGTGGTCTAGTCATATATAATCAACATTATATAAATCGCTTCCATTTTCTATATCATCACATAGAATGATTTAAATAAAACAATTATATAAAATATACAAATGGATCGCACTTATAATCTACTAAATAAAATTTTTATTTTTATTCAAATTAAGAATTTGTTTAGATTATTATATTTAAACTTAATGCTTTTGTATATAACTATAATATATTAAGTTTAAGATTATATATAATGATAAAAAAATTTCATGATATTTAAATAAAAGTAATTAAAATTACAAACATAAAATTAAATTAATAACCTCTATTATTTAGTTTTGATAATATTTAAATATAAATAATCATGATTTTATAGCACAGTTCTAACAATGTAACAAGCCCCATGTGAACAGTCACAAGATTATTGGTAAAAATAAATCTTGTTATGCACCGGAGATATAGTAAACTTGTTCACTTACATCCTTCAGCTCCCTTCTTCTCTTTTGTTTATTTGTTCTACTATCTTTTGTTTATTTGTTCTACTTTAGCCTCCTCTCTTCATAATTTTCGTTCTGGAATACGGGTTTCGATCCTCACATATATATATATATATAACGAGGTAAACTCTTTTAACCCTTTAATTATTTAAATTTTCTTTACCCATTTTTTTTCCCTGTTTATGCATGTGTAATTTTCTTTTCTCATCTCAATTTTTTGTACTGACATTGCCATTAGGAGCGACTGTAAACCATGGCTACTAGCAGAACTAATCTTGGTTATAAAAAATTCATTCTGATTTATGGCGAGAACCTTTTTTTATTTTAATAATCCTTTTATTTTTTTCCACCAAAATCAAGTTCGTAATCCGCTCTTCAAAACACAAGATCATTAACAGTAGTCCCAGTTAAAATTCTAAACTTTAAGGAGTAAGAGCGACAAGCAAGATACAGTAAGTAGCTCTCAATTTAAGCTAAAACATTAAGTAAGTAGCTCTCAATTTAATTATAGCAATTTTAGAACACTCTCTGAGTAACGATAGCTTGGGCAGCTTATAAATTATTTTTCTAAATTTTAATTATAGCAATCCAAAAGGAAGGGGAGTTGTCATAACAACTGTACACATGACTCGTAGAGCAGGGTAGAATTGTAATTATCCGAGGTGGCCGTCTCAATTCGGTGATTTAGCAGGGTTCTTCCATGTCAGCATCCTTATCAGCTACTAAAGTTAGAGATGGTCAAACCATCTTCCCTCCATTTCATAGCTTTGCTATTCAAACTCACAAAGTGCACGTCTATTTTAATGTGTTTCGTTTTAGCATAATAGACATGATTAGCAGTAGCCAATGAACTTGCACCATCATTATCATATCAAATAATTGGTTTATGTTGAAGCCTGATACTTAATTCAATTAATATTGAGCTTAACCAAAGGAATTTAGTGTTTGCTAATGTTTTATATTATGATCGAGTACTTGACCTTGTTACAACTTTTTACTTATGTTAGAAATTAGATGATTCAAAATTATGTTTAAGCATGATTTTGAGCTAAAGACTAATGAAGAGTTAACACGAGGTCAATAACACATTAGATGGACGAAAAATAATTGAAAATAATAAGTCAGAAGTGAGGAGCCACTTAGAGCATGAGAGGAGCACCTCGAGGCCTTGAGGCAACGACCCCAAGGTTGCCAAGCCTTAATGCCAATCTTAGAGAAGCCCCGCCCAGCCTAGGTAGGGCCATAACACCACCATGAAACTGCATCAGTGCTAGTCCTTCAAGGCTACGACGCAACTTTAAGAAAAAAATGCATTGTTTTTTATATTTCAACTTCATTGAGCATAATTTTGACTCCTATATGCATAAACTCTTATTCCAACTAAAAATGAGATTCATAATGAGGTTTTGAAACCTATATAAACTCTTATAATCCTTTAGAATAATCAAGTATTAGAGAAGAAACTCCAAGAGAGAATAGAGAGCGAGAGAGTGCATAAAAAGTATGCCATTGAAGTGCTTAAGTACTCTGTTTACAAGAAAACAATGATAAATCCCTTGAGAGGTCATCTATTATTTTATTTCTTGATTAACTCTTGCGAGAGATCTTTATGATCTGAATAAAAGAAGTTAAGATCTCATGATCCACTGTGGATATAGATGTTTGTTGCCAAATGACGTAACTTTCTTATCCTTTGTGTATGATTATATATCTCTTTGGGTGATATTTTATTACTCTTGAATACTTGTGATTAAAGTCTTGCGCTAAGCACTTAAAGATTTTTTAAAGTGCACATTGAAAAACCTCAATAAGTGGTATTAGAGCCAAAGTCAATACCTTTGTGGTATATCAATAACATAGGTTTTCAACAATGAAAAATTACAAGTTCAGGTTGAGAAGTTTAATAGACAAAATAATTTTAATCTATAAAAGGTCAATGTTAGATCTCTAATAGTGAGTCAATGGTTAGATTCAACCCTAAAAAAGACTTCAGCAATAAATATTGTATTATTTTACTAAAGTGCATGTGTGCACTATTATTGTTATGCTAAGTACTAAACTTTTGTCTTCGTACTTTTATTTAGATGAATGATGAATTGAAAGATAGTTAATTTAAACTAAATAAACTGAACACTTACAATTACAATTGTCCATTTATATGTTATTTGAACTAATTTAATTTTTTTAAAAGTTAATTCCTCAATATAAATTGTTGGATAGATCCCTAATATCATTATAAGACTCTGTCGATGATTGAGTGACTATATCTTATTTTAACAATTATTTATATATCCATGGTAATGGAAATGAGAGTAAGGTTCATTAAGAATTGATCTATACAACTTTATATCATTTTATGAGAATAAATTGTTATTTATGGACATTATTGTTATTTATTGCTAAAGTACAAAGTTTTCAAAATATGGATCTGTCACTCCAGCGTCACAAGGAATTTCACCCCAGCGTTGGAGTAATGATCAAAATAAGAAAAAAAAAATCAACTTGTTTAAATTGTAGACCAGCGCTCCAGCGTTAACATCTCACAGCTCCAGCAGTGAGGCCATTTACACCAAGCTCTCTAGCAAAAACACCCAATGCCCTAGCGGTAGTGCGAGTCCTAATCAAACACGAATTGAGATTTTCAAGCTCATATCAATCCCTATAAAAGGCCACTAGTCCCTAAACCTTAAAAATCATCCAAGAGCAATCCAAGAACACCAAGAATACATAGCATAAGTCTTAGAAAGCAATAGGAGTTAAATTAAAGTAACCATAGAGAGAGATTTAAGACGTTTTTTGACATTAAGAGTATCTTAGGCAGTACAATTAAGAGCAATTCGATGTTTATATCAGTTTGCTATTGATTGTATTATGATTTATTATTACTTTTACTGCTGTTCTCTTGTAACCATGAACTAAATTTTCTTTCTAGGGTTAATACTTAAACTCAATATGTGCACTTAATTGTTATATCTTTTTAAAATTTAATAAACTTAGTTCTTTGTTATTCAAATTACTTGTTCTTACTGCTGTAATATATATTGCCAATATATGGTGAATGAATTGGTGATAGTTTTGATAAACTCGAAAGAGGAATCATGATATTTAGACCTAGGTAATTTGATGCATAATTGTAGAGTAACATTCAATGTTGCATATGCAAGTTTCAATTTAGGATATAAATATACCTAATTGGCATGTATGATCAATAATACTTAATCTTAATGAATCTTAATTTATTACAAATACCATAGGAATATAGGTATTTGGTAAATTAAGGTATACTTGCATGACCTTGGAAGAGGCTTGTGAATACATTAGTGTCTTGATCAATAATAAAGATTAAAAAAATTAAATATTAAAGGATTAATCATTAGAAAGCGTATTGAGGGAGAGTATTGATCATAGGTTTTCTCTATATTGCTATCTTCGAGATCTCTTTACATTGTGTCATTGCTTTTATATTTTTTACATTCATTCTTATATTTTTATTTCTCTAAATAATTGTTAGAAAGACATAATTTTAGTAATTGGTTGAAAACGTAGAAATTATCCTTGTGGGTTCGACAACCGACTTATTAAGTTCATTTATTACTTATTCCGATAGTATATACTTGCACTTAATTTTAAGATATAGAAATATCACATTAAGTTTTTAGCGCCGTTGCTAGAGATAATTAACTACTTTTTTGCCAATATTAATACCAATCTTTTTAGTTTTTACTTCAAATTTTTTTTCTTAATTTAGTTTTACTTTCTTTCTTAAGAGGACATATGAAGATCGAAAAGTGAAGACTTGATTGCTTTTGATCCAAAAATTGAAACAACCTTAAGAAGAATTAAAAGAGAGCAAAATCAAGTTAACACCATAGAAGATCAATTACCAATTGCACCCAACAATGATGCAAGACCACTAAGGGAATATGTTGTTCCCCTAGTTAATGGAATCCATTCAACCATTCAAAGACCAAATGTTCAAGCTAACAACTTCGAGATTAAGCCAAGCATGTTTCAAATGCCCAAAGATTCGGTACAATTTAGTGGACTGCCCAATGATGATCCAAACATGCACATCATCAACTTCTTAGAAATATGTGACACATTCAAGTACAATGGGGTATCTGATGATGCAATCCGACTAAGATTATTTGCCTTTTCCTTGAGAGACAAAGTAAAAAGCTGGCTACTATCACTTTTAACTAGATCCATAACTACATGGGATAATCTTGTACAAAAGTTCCTCAACAATTTCTTTTCACCTATTAAAACTGCCAAGATGAGGAACGACATCACATCATTCCTACAACTAAATAAAGAATCTCTTTATGAGACATGAGAGAGATTCAAAGATATGCAAAGAAAGTGTCCTCATCATGGAGTTCTGAAGTGGTTGCTTGTAAAAATATTCTACAATGGATTAGCTGGTTAATTCAGAACAGTAGTAGATGGTACCGCTGCAGAAGCACTCATGAACAAATCCACTGATGAAGTATATGATCTACTAGATGAGATGGTGTCTAATGCCTATCAATGGCCCATCGAAAGGTCAACCACAAGAAAGATCACTGGACTACATGAATTAGACACATTGACTACATTATCTGCTCAAGTAAATTTATTAAAGACATGCTCTTACAATATATGAAGAAAACGGATGCACTCTTTCAAAGTCAAGCAATTTTATTTAGAACCTTGAAGAATCAAATAAGATAACTCATGGCAGCAATGAATAATCGCCCTTTAGGAACCTTACCAAGCTACACTAAAGTCAACCCAAAAGGAGAACATTGCAAAGCTATCACACTAAAAAGCAAAAAAGAATTACAAAATAACATGACTTTAACATAACAAGCACAAGTACATGAAGAAAAAAGATCACATAAAAGAAAGATGAAACCTCAATAAAGAAGGAAGAAAATAATATATAGCCACCAAAGGAGATATTATACCATCATCCACCACCATTTCCTCAAAGGCTACAAAAGTCAAAATTAGATAAGCAATTTTTCAAATTCTTTAAAATTTTTAAGAAATTACACATTAATCTTCCTTTTGCAGATGCACTAGAGCAAATACCGAGTTATGTGAAATTCATAAAAGATATTCTATCAAGAAAAAAAAGACTAGATACTTTGAGACGGTAGCATTAACAGAGGAATGTAGTAGTGCCATCCTACAAAAAAAGCTACCTCCAAAGCTCAAAAATCCAGCAAGCTTTACCATACCATGCAAGATCGGGAACTATAACTTTAAAAAAGCATTATGTGACCTCGGAGCCAGCATAAACCTCATGCCATTAAGTATCTACAATAATCTTTAGGAGAAGTTGAGACAATAAATATCATACTCTAACTAGTAGATCGCTCTCTCATATATCCTAAGGGAATAATTGAAGATGTCCTAGTTAAACTTGATAAATTCATCTTTCTAGCTGACTTCATTATACTAAACATGGAGGAAGATCATGAAATCCCCATCATCCTGGGCTGGCCTTTCTTAGATATTAGAAGAACATTAATAGATGTCCAAAACAGAGAACTCACCATGAGAGTTCAAAATGAAGAAGTGACCTTTAATGTTTCCAAAGCTATGAGTTCCCTAATGACATCGATGACAATTTAATCCATGATGAAATATATTAATGGAAAACAAGTAAAGAATCATGATGCAAAGGAGTATGTGAGCACACTCAAAAAAATTCCAAGGTATGAACTTTTTAGACCCAACTTTGAATCATTGGATAGACCCATAACTCTAGAGGCATGCATTAAACCCTTTATAGAAGAACCACCTAAGCTAGGCCTCAAATATCTTCCAAGCCATCTAAAGTACACATTCTTGGGAAACGCTTCTACTCTTCCAGTTATTATTTCTATCGATCTTAATGTGCAACAGGAGGAGAAACTTTTGAGAGTTTTAAGAGAGCATAAATCTGCCATGGGATGGACTATTGCTGACATTAAAGAAATTAACCCTTCTTTTTGCATGCACAAGATCTTACTTGAAGAATGACACAAGCCTACCAATGAGCAACAAAAGAGGCTAAATCCAATCATGAAGGACGCAGTAAAGAAATAGATAATCAAGTGGCTCGATTCTGAAATCATCTACCTAATATCTGATAGTTCATGGGTATGCCCGGTCCAATATGTACCAAAAAAGAGAGGATTCACAGTAATTACCAATGACATCAATAAATTGATACCAACTCATACCATCACAGGCTAGAGAATATGCATAGACTATGACAAACTCAATAAAGCCACAAGAAAAGATCACTTTTCACTACCTTTCATTTACCAAATGCTCTATTGACTTGCTGGACATGAATACTACTGCTTCCTAAACGGATATTCTGACTATAATCAAATAGCTATAGCTCTTGAAGATCAAGAGAAAATCACCTTCACATGTCTATACGGAATATTTGCTTTTAGAAGAATGCCATTTGGACTTTGTAAGGTACCAACTACCTTTCAAAGATGTATGATGGAAATCTTTTTCGACATAGTAGAAGATTTCCTAAAGGTATTTATGGATGATTTTTTAATTTTTGGGGATTCTTTTAATCAATGCTTAGAAAACTTAGCTTACGTGTTGAAAAGATGTGAGAAGACAAATCTAGTACTAAATTGGGAGAAATGCCATATTATGGTCAAAGAAGGCATTATTTTAGGACACAAAATTTCTACCAAAGGGATAGAAGTTGACAAAGCAAAAATCAAAACCGTAAAAAAATTGCCACCCTACTAATGTCTAAGGGGTTAAGAGCTTTCTTGACCATTCAGGATTCTATAGAAGATTCATTAAAGACTTGTCCACAATCTCCAAACTCCTTTGCAACCTTCTTGAGAAAGATGTGCAGTTCAATTTTGATCAAGATTGCCTACAAGCCTTTGAAACCTTAAAGAAGAAACTCACAACTGCTCCCATCATCATCACTCCTGACCGAAGTCTCCCATTTGAACTCATGTACGATGCTAGCGAAAAAACTATAGGAGCAGCACTAGGCCAAAGAAGAAACAAAGTTTTTCACTCCATCTACTATGCCAGCAAAACCTTGAATGAAATACAAGGCAACTACACTACCACCAAAAAAGAATTATTAGTAGTAGTGTTTGCCTTTGATAAGTTCAGATATTATCTCATGGGTGTAAAATTAACTATTTACATCTATCATGTCGCCATCAAATACTTGCTCACCAAGAAGGATGCAAAACAAAGATTAATTTGATGGGTATTATTACTATAAGAGTTTGATTTAGAAGTCAAAGATTGAAAGGGCACTGAGAATTAAGTTGCTAACCAACTCTTATAACTAGAAGAAACATGCAACGAAGAGATATCCATCAACAAAACATTTCTAGATGAACAACTTTTGACAGCTCAACATTTCAAGGTACTTTTGTATGCTAACTATGCCAATTTTCTTATTAGTGGCATTTTCCTCTTAACCTTTCATTGTAGAAAAAGAAAAAGTTATTACATGACTTGAAGTTCTACTATTTCGATGATTCTTTTCTATTCAAGCAATGTGCTGATCAAATCATAAGACGATGTGTCCCATATGAAGACCGAAAATATTCTTCACCATTGTCATGGAAGAGAATATAAAGGACATTTTGGAGTTGAAAAAAAAAGCAATTAAAGTTTTGCAAAGTGAATTTTACTGGCCTACCCTATTTAAAGATGCATACCTCTATACTAACAAATGTGATAAATGCCAAATGGTAGGGAACATCTTAAAAAAAAACAAAAGATGCCACGTCAAGGCATTCTAAAGGTCAAAATATTTGATGTGTGGGGAATTGATTTCATGGGACCATTCCCACCATCAAATGGACAAAAATACATCTTGGTAGCTGTTGACTATGTTTCAAAATGGGTAGAACCAATAGCTCTTCCAAAAAACGATGCCAATGTGGTACTTAAATGTCTTCGCAAGAATATCTTCACAAGATATGGTACTTATTGAGCAATCATCAGTGATGAAGGGTCATTCTTCTGCACAAATATGGGGTCAATCACACAATTGTCACAACATATCACCTTCAGACAAGTGGACAAGCTGAAGTATCAAATATAGAAATCAAATGGATCTTAGAGAAAATGGTATGACCGAGCCGAAAAGACTGGGCTTCAAAATTAGATGATGCATTATAGTCATATCGTACGGCGTACAAGATACCTATAGGGATTTTTCTTTATCGACTCATCTTCGGTAAAGCTTGTCATCTCCTAATAGAACTTGAGCATAGAGCATATTGGGCCATTAAAGCTCTATACTTTGATTCACTGGCAACTGGAGATAAAAGATTACTTCAACTCAATGCTATGGATGAATTTCAACTTCAAGCTTAAGAGAATGCTAAGCTCTACAAAGAGAAGACAAAACAATGGCATGATCAAAGGATCAGCTCCCAGAACTTTCAACCAAGACAACAGGTATTACTATATAACTCAAGACTGAAACTTTTTCCAAGGAAGCTAAAATCAAGATGGTCTAGACCTTTTCTAGTACTCCAGGTATATCCGCATAGAGTTATAGAGTTAGCAAACACAGAGACCAATTAACCTTTCAACGTTAACGGACAGCGAGTAAAGTACTATTAAAAGCTCAAGTCAATACTGTCCTTATGTTACACACTTTAGCGTGCTAGCTCAAATTCTAGTAAGCACCCCAAAATAAGCTCTCAGCACTACAGCGATAGATAAGTATTGCTACAGAGCCTAAAATGTCGCCCTAGAGATATGTTACAGCGCGGTAGCGATAGAAATCTTAAGGGAATAGTACCCCATGGTACACACTCTAATACACCAATGGGAATTTCAGTGAGCACCCCAAAAATAGCCTCTAGTACTACAACGACAGACAATTATTGTGTCAATGCTAGTATGTCAGTTTAGTGATAGAAACTAAGCGCTGCAGTGAAAGTTCAAAAAGGATTCCAACCGTTGCTTTAGTTCAGTGCACCAGCAATATAAAGCGCATCGCTTCAGTGTCAGAACAGTTACAAAAAATTAATGACGTACATCATAACGCTGGAGCGACACAAATATTATTGCCTTAGCAATAAGAAACAGGTAGAAGATCCATAATAGCGCTACAATGAGTTCAAAAAAAAAATGACAAGAAACAGGTAGAAGATCTACACTAATTTCTTATAAAATTTCACCTTTTATTTTCTTTGTGATTCAGTCTTAACGAAGAATAATTCATGGCTCTAAAAAGCAACGTATTACAGCAAGTAGTAGTAGTGCTTACGATGTTACTCTGTTCACTTCAACCAAAACACAAGCCCGATATACCAACATGGTTCTCAAAGGGAATTTATCACAGAAAGAGATTTTGATTTAGAAAATCTGAATATTTCAAGTATCGGGGACATGATTCGAGAGCGTCACTGGAAATAATTCTGCACACAGTAGGGCATAGCATTTGATCCCGCAACGAGCAATACTCATTTTGGTATACCAGTAGAGATTGAAGATAAAATGACAGAACTTAGAGATCAGCTAAATTACGAGGAGATCATCGCTACCTTATGTACACTCTGTACACAATGGCATGTAATCAATGATCTACCCAAGACATTCATGTTTCCCCATATGCATTTAGAAGTTAAAGCATGGTACAACTTTCTTGTAGCAAGACTCATGCCGATCTCTCACACTAGTGACATCACCAAATGCTGCGCCATCACCTCTTTGCCATCATGACACATCGACCAATTGACATTAGCAAGATTATTTATGCAAAAATTATGGCATGTTCTCGCCTTAATAGCAGATTAGTTTTTCCTTCCTTGATTATAACTTTATGCGTATGAGTAGGCGTAATTTGGGACTAGTGACAGAAACGACACCCTCCAGCTGCCATTATATCTACTCCTATCATTCGCTGAATAATTGCTACTAACCCGCCCTCTCTTGAGGCCCCCCATCATCCTGCAGTTGTCGTTCGCCCTTTACCTGTCCATGAACACTTAGCTAAACTTGAGCCTTGCATGACATCTAACGAGCATACGGCTAATGCTACTTGGAGGTATTTAATCCAATAGACTTAGTTTACTGTTACATCTTTTGGAATAGATCCTTCGACTCTACCATAGCCTCCGGTGATCCCCTCACCTCTACTATCGCTAAACATTATTTTTGAGGACCTTTTCTTTGACCTTAATGATTTTGGATGAATAATTTCACAGGGAAGTCTCTTAATTTTTGTTCTTTCTTCACATGGGGGCCATGTTTCATTTTAAATGTGTGTGTATGTGTAAGGGGGGAGGGATATTTAGTGCTACTCTTTATGTTTAGTGCTACTCCGTATGTTTTATTTATTACCGTGTGTAAAAAAAAAGAGCAATGAAGTCATTTTTTTATTTATTTCTTATATGTTTCTTATTTCATTTTTATTAGTTTTATTAAGATGTTCATTAGTCTATGATAAGAAAAAAATATACATGGTTGAATTTATTTTTTACAAATCCCTAAGGAATGATAGATACTCAAGATAAGTTTTGTTGTCAAAGTTTAGGAACAAGTTCGACCTTATTTATAATTATCATTCTCTTTTTTAGAACTTTATAAGCATGAATAGTTATAACTATTACTTAGAGATACTTATGCTTTAGGGAGTACACCACAGTCTCGAAAGACTGATACTCTAGAACTTGGCTTTAATTACTATTTAATGTGAAATCCTAGGAAACACATGAATGGGAAAATGATATTATGCCATCTTTGGATCAATTGAGCCTTTTTAGACTACCTTTTATTGTATATCTATCCCCAGTATCCTAGTTTGAGCCTAATTATCCATTCTTTGGTTTAACCACATTACAAGCCCAAGACTTAAAGTTTACTTATCTAGAAATTTACTCATAACATCATAAACCTTGCATTTGATTATAAATACTCTTGAAAAGAAATAGTTGTGGTGATATGAGAAAAATAAGTTTGGGTGGTATTTTTCAATCTAAGTTTGGGGGTATACAAAAAAAAAGAAGAAAAAAATTCAAAAAATAAAAAAGAGAAAGAAAAACACCCCCAGCTTAAGAAAAAGAAAAAATTCTTTAAAATAATAAAGATTGAAAAGAAAGATGAAAAACAAAATAAATTTGGAGGAAGAGATAATACAAAGAAAAGAAAATCAAGAGGTTCCTAGGTAAAGTCTAAGTGTTCATGGAGTAACTAGAACCTAAATTGTTTGTCCTTTTATTCCACATTGACCATAACCTTATGTTATAAGCTAAGTAAAATCCTAAATAGATCTCTAGACATGTGATTTTCTACATTAGTGGAGAGTGGTAATAAAAACAAGCCTATAAAAGTGTTATTATACAAATTAAATGTTTAAACATCATCTTCATGTACAAACTAAAGTATAAAGTAAATCAAAGTATAATTTTAGCTATTGCTTGCTGCTTGCACATGCACACATGGTGATTGTTTGTGAGGAAAAATGAGGGACTAAAAAGAGATACTTAGGATTGTTAGTAGTTATTTATCTACCTTAAGAATTTGTGCCCTTTCATCAGTCTTTGAGACAATGATTTTGATCATCTTACTAATCTAGCATATTTTATTTAGTTTTCTCTATTTATTAATTGAGTCAAGTATAACCCTTTGTTTCTCTCTCTTGATTTTAATTTATTATTTGAGGACAAACAAGTGTTTAAGTTTTAGAAAATTTGATAAGGACATATTTGTCATAAATTTTTTTATGTTTTTATTTTGATATTTTATCGTTTAATGAGAATAAATGACTATTTATGAGCATTATTATTATTTATAGAGACTTAGAAGGAATTTAAAGTACTGCTGTTTAAGTACTAAAATGAAAAAATTTTAAAATATGGATTTGTCATCCCAACGCCACAAGGAATTTTTCCCTAGCGTTGGAACAGTGATCAAAATAAGAAAATCAAAAAAATTAAACTATTTAAGCAGCAGACTGACGCCCCAGTGCCAGATCTGTTGGGTGTGTTGGGTTGGGCAAATTTACTAGGGTGCTTGCATGTGGGTTGTGTTCATCATACAAACAATATACATATCTCATACATACATGTGCACAGCGGAAGATTAAATACAATGAACACAGAAAATAACATTTGATTAACTGAAATTCGAGATTGAGAAATATCACCTATGAAGCCTTTGGATTAATTTTCTTTGAAGTCCACCATGAAATGAATCTTTGATCAATCTTAGCAATCAACAAGGGTGGGTTTGATTGTCTAGAATGACAGCATCTTAATCCAGCATATATGTTTAACTCTTAAACATTTTTCAAAGTTAAACTATTTAACTTAATTAAATTTGTTTTTCCTTTTATTCAACTCTTGAATAAATAAAACAAATCTTATTTTTAGTTATTACATTTAGTAACCATTAATTTAATTTGTTTTGTTGTTCTAACACTTAAAACACAAAACAAAGAATTCCAATTTCTCAAATTGAAATGGCTCCCAAAAATGCAAAACATATAAACTAAAAACTTATTGATTTTCAATTTCATTTCACTTTATATACTAATGCATAAATTCCAAACTAATTTGAATTTCATTTGGTTTAACCTAACTTTAGTTAACATTTAACCTTAGTTAGATTATTTTAACTTAACCTTTAAGTTAATAAATATTTAATTATTCTAACCATAATTAACTAACTTAACATTGGTTAGGTTAACCTTTACTTAATCATTAAGTAAAGTTAACTAAATTAACCATATGATTAACCTTTAATCATAGTTAAATTAAATTATTTATTTAACAATTAAATAAATAAATATTTATTCTTATTATTTAACAATTAAATAATCATAAAGTGAAATTACTATTATATCCTTACTCGGTTACCAAGTTAACCTAAAGTGGGTCCCACCATGTAACCATATACTTTAGTTAACGTAACCTTAGTAATTGCTGAAATATCTTGTATTGAACAATTCAATACGGTACACTGCCCAAGTGCTCAAAGAGTACATTTCATATTGGGACTTTCTAGGTCCACACCCGATTTGTCAAATGGAACTGTTCCATTAATCCGTAATCGATGCCCCACACACACGTTATGAATATTACAAATCAGCGTGTCAGACCATACAAGTTGAGATCATAACGTATACGTATAATCCTTCCATCATTTATATCCTGGATGTGCAGGGATATAGATCAGCACCATCAAATCCCCATTTGCTCATCCATAACCTTATCTCCAGATTCATATCTCGATAAACAATACACTTTTGCTATATTGTTTAACCCTGTGGGAAACTCTTTTCCCGGGTTTATGCTTGTGGCCACAAGACTTTATGAAATACAATTTCGGAGCATCGGATATACAACTTACCTACGTAAGCCGATGGATCCCGTATCTACACACACCGGACTCCATGAGCATCGGACCATACCCAGCGACATATAGCGGTCAGACCATGAAAGGTCTCTGACATATGTGGAACCAAAGCATGATGGATCACTCACAAGACCACCGTGGCGCTCAGGTTAAAGGACCACGAATACTACTCAACTCGAGAGGACGTTCCTTTGACGGTGTCATAGGATATCTATTGGGGTCCTCATAAGTCTGTTCAGTATCCAGTCTTGACTGGATACCCGTATGCCTATACAAGCTCTAAGCTCATGGTCAGCTAAGAACAACTATCTGAACCAGTTAGATATAGACATACACTAATCTATATAAAGTGAATTACCGATAGACCCGCATTGGTGATTATAGATCAGGAACATTATCTTTGAGACATACTTACATAATGATATTTCTTAACACCTATTGCAACTCTTTGCAACTATATCATTATAAGTATACTCTCAGGTCTTTGTCCCATTATAGACAATGTTCTAACTCTTTAAACCTCGCTGACTCTTATAACCTGCTAACTCTTAACAGTGCTAACTTTTAGCATTTATAACTCTCAGCTTTGCTAACTATTAGTTCTGATCTAAACTCCTTTAGATCAGATCTAAACTCTTTCAGATCAAACAATGTCTCTAATGTTACAAGCATTATACCATATTAATATGATATTAACAATGTTTATTCGAAATGTTTATTGTATAAATATTAACAATTAATATTCATACAATATTAGAATGGCACGTGAGCACCAGCTCCAACAAGACCATCATTGCATCAGCGACACGCCAATTTTGTGGGATTAAAGTAGTTAGAATGGTAGCCTTTGATCATTATTTCAATCAACAATAAACAAACAACTTAACTCTTGAATTGGTTTAAGCATCAAATGCATAAAAAATGTATTTTAGTGTCGAAAATGCAAGATTTTAAAAGTTGCATTTTCACTCAAATGTTTTGCATGAATTTTTAATTTTCCAGTTCAATTCTATATAAATGAAATTCATTTAATTTATTTTATTAAGCCTAAGATTTTCCATGTGGATATATGTTTATCATTTAAACAAGCTATACCATACAAGTTATGAATGAGTGACAATTGTAACTTTTGTTGTCCATGCAAACACTTTGCATGGCATTTGTCACATACAAATCAATAATGCTGCTATTTGTCACATAAATAGCCATGTATGGATCTTATGTGTGCAATATACTTTTTCATGTAATATGGACCTATTTGTAACATTTACAAACCATGGTTCCCACTTTTTAGATAGGTCCTAAAATGTATCATGCTTTCTGAAACCTTATTGAATCGATCCATACTGGTACTTTAACGTTCAATGAGTATACTTCATGGTCAGACCATAAAAGGTCTCTGACATACGTGGAACCAGTCTATCACAACGTTTAGGTTAAAGGATTATGAATACTACTCAACTCAAAGAGACCCTTCATTGACAACTTTATAAGAAGTCTATTAGAGGTCCTTACCAGTCTATCTAATATCTAGCCCTTACTGAATATCTGTATACCTATATAGACTTCTACTAAGTCCATGGTTAGCTATCTTGTGGATTTGGATATATCAAACTATTACTTTCACTTCCTGTGAACATGCTCTAATTGAATATCATTAGATATTGAGGCTAGGATATATTGGTAAATAGAACAAGTAATAAGTTCGATAGCTTTAAATATGAATTATGGCATATGAGATTCAGTCATATAGGTGTAAGACACTTAAATCGTCTAATAGGGGATGGTCAGATACTCGACCATACCATGGAACCCTATTTGGTTTATGAATCCTGTATTCAAAGAAAGATGACCAAATCTCCTATAATTTGGTGTTTAACACTATGCCAGTGATTGTTTTGATCTAGTACATAGTGATGTATATGGTCCAATGAATCACACTACTGTAGGTGATTTTTCCTACTTCGTTGTCTTATATCGATGAATGTCACGATACAAATAAGTATTTGATGAAACATAAATCAAAAAGTTTTTAAAATGCTCAAAGGGTTTTGACTTAAGGTAGACAAACCAACCGTTATATGTATTAAATATCTTTGATTAGATCGAAGTAGTAAATTCGTAAATTATTTAAAGGAGAATGAGATTCTCGCTCACTATAGTCCTTTAGGTACTCCTCAACACAGAGTTTCGAAGAGGAAGAATCTCACTTTATCAGATATAGTCTAATTGATAATAAGCATTACTAATCTTTAAAAATATCTATAGGGTTATGCTATAGAAAATTACTGCTCACTTGTTAAGTAGAATTCCATCTAAAACTGTTCCTACTACTCTATGTACTATTTACGTAAGGATTGCCAGGAAATCAAGTCTAAGGTATGTTAAAACTTACGGCTGTACTTTTTATGTAAGAATTACCCAACAGGATAAACTTGCACAAAAAAGTATAAGTATCAGTTCATTAGATATCCCAAATACTTTAAGGGATATTAATTCTATGTTTTGAAAAGATCAAAATATTCATTTATTGTAATACCACTTTCCTAGAGAAATAGTTTCTCATGAGTTGTATGGATTGTAGTAATGATAAGTGCATTATATACATTATATTGTATCTTTTCTAAACTTGATACTTGCTTAGTTTAAATAAAAATACATGGCTTTTTATGTGTATCAATTTTATTTTGTAGGTTTCAAGTTAATAGAGCTATCTGGGATGAAAATTCAATGAAAACAAGCAAAAGACCAAATATGCTACAGTGCCATGAACAATACACACTCTATAGTGCTATGAGCAGTGTTTTGCTATTGTATCGTACCCAAGTGCAAAATTATGGCACCTAGTCACCAAAACGGGTTCCTATTGGCAAAATGCTTGGCGCCCAGGCGCCATCCCATGTTTTAATACCCCTATTCTTTCCCTATTTGAAAACATTAAATACTACCATTTAACCACTTCTCAAATGATCAAAGAGGAGCACGAAATAGAGAGAGAATATTAGATTTATTTCTAGTTTATAATTGTGTTTTGTGTTGATTTGAACATGAGTACTTTTATAAACATTTGGATAAATGTAATTGAATATTTCACTATGGATTGCTAGATTATATGTTCTAGGGTTTGATGGAACTCTATTGAACTCTATTTTTTGATGTTATTTTGTGATTAATCGTTATTTGATGTTTATTTATTTATGCTTTTTATGCGCTTAATGCTTCTAATTGCATTAGGAAATGGATTGGATGATTTAAATATTTGGATTATGTATTTGGGGAAGTTTAATCCATATGTTAGTTGTAAAAAACATATCTTTGAGTTTGTTGAGTTGGGAGACTAATAAACTTAAGGCAGTCACATAAGGGTCGCTTAATGCATATATGTATAATGAGTTAGATATGGATATTAACTTATTTGTATATGAATAGAGTGTCATTCGACACCTGAGAGAGGGAATGAGATTAGTCTTAAGCCATTGATTAATGAATTCATTAGATTAATTGTTAATCACAAATGATAAAGAGCATAGCAACAATAGAGAAAAATTATGTCCCTAGAACCCTATTGCCATAGAATTCTCACTCCTTTAATTTATTGATTTACTTAGTTTAAAGCAATTATAATTTTACAATTCAACTTATCATTGAAATTAGCTTAGATAAAGTTAGGTTGCCAACATTATAGTACTTAGTATTAATTTAAGACACAATCCTCATAGGAATAATACTTACTCATCATTTTGTTACTTGTTCACGACCCATGCACTTGTGCTAACAATTCACGTGTGTATAATTTTGCGAACAAGTAGAATTGAATTGGTGAAGTCAATCCAAGAATTATAGAATCGATGATGAAATTTCATACCCAATCGATTGAGATACCTTTTAACACACCCTCCATGCAAGTAAAAAAAGATGTCAAATCTAACTGTAAGTAAGGTATGTAAGATACTTGAAGATGCCCTTCAGGTTTTCTTAGTTGAAGAAAAATTCCTATGGCTTATAAAAAGACGATATTAGACATTGATTCAAGAAAAGGAAAGAAGTCATAAAATTCAAAATTAACTCAATGCATGTCAATGAAGTCTAGGACTTGGTTGAGTTTTCCAAAGAAATAATTTCTATAACTGTAAATGAGTTTACAAGCGAAAGTGTTGGGCCTAATTAAAATTAGAGACCTTTAAGGCCTGATTGTTACACTCAATAGTCAGGGATCGATTATAAGAAAATTTTTTACTAGTAACTATACTAAAGTCTATTGGAATTTTATTAGCTACTGTAGCATATTTAAAATTTTGAAATCTAGCAGATGGATCTAAGGATGGCATTATAGAGTAAGAGATATACATAGAAAAACTTAAAAATTTACATCTAGCCAGACTTTTAATCTAGTATGTGAACTAAATAAAGAGGAAGCATGTATGTTAAGAAAAGGCAGTAGAAGCATGATTATTTTTCTTGTCCTTTCAGTGGATAACATAGTCAATATCGGAAACAATATTGATATGTAACAATTAGTTAAACGTTATAAGCAAAAACTTCTCTATGAAAGATTAGGGAAGGGCCTTTTATATATTGGGTATAAAGTTATATAGAGATAGAGCGAGAGTTAGGAAGCTAATAGGACATTCTCAATCCTTGTACATAGAAAATGTTCTTGAATGATATAACTTTAGTAATTATGAGATAGTTGATATATCTTTCAAACATATCATTCATCTTTCTAGAAAAATATGTTCTTAAATAAAAGATGAGAGTGTTAGAGTGTCTAGTATAGTAAATGCATCAATTAAAGGTAACTTGATATACACCATGTTATATATGAAACCTAGCATCAGTATGGCTATAAGATTTATGAGCTAGCATTAGTCTAATTCAAGTAACGACTATTAAATGGTCGTGAAACACAACTTAAAGTATCTTAGAGATAAAAAGGATAAGTTTCTGATACATGTAGAATGTAACTTATAAGTGATAGAAAACATTGATTAAGACTTGTAGTCTAATCCAGATGATGAAAGTCTACATTCTCATAAATAGTTATGTAGTCAGTTAATAGTGTGCTAATAAGCATCCACAGATGAGTCAAATTTGAAGGAAGAATACCTTGTAGCGTTAGAAGCTATAAAGGAATAAGTGGATATGCAAAATAGTTGTTAAACTAAGAATAAATCTAAGTTCAGTGGATCCTATACCACTCTTTTGTGACAATAATAGGGTAATTGCTCGAGTATAGTAGCCAAGAATAAATACACCAGAATTCTAATCATATGGAGATTAAATACCACTAAATTAGAAAAATCTTGGTTATAAGAGATGTAATAGTGTCTAGAATAAATTCTATAAACAATATAACAAACTAGCAAAGTAAGGCCTTAACTCTTAAGGTGTTTAAGAAACATATATAATTGATTAATATTAGATATTATCATGAATAACACTAGAGCAAATGGGAGTTATTGGAGATGGTGCTTATGTGCCATTCCGATATAAGGTAAGCATTTCAATAATAATGTTAATACATAATTATATGATAAGAAACTTGTAACGTTTTAGACATTATAGATCTAAGGAGTTTAAATCTGATCTACAAGAGCTAAAGTTGGTGCTAAAGTTAGTAATTCTAAAGAGTTAAAATATTTTTTGAAATAAGGACAAAGACCTAAGAATATATAGTAATGACATAGTTGTAAAGATTCACAAATGGTGCTAAGAAATTTTATTGCATAATATGTTCTCAAAGACATCATTCGTGATATATAGTTACCGACACGGGTCGATTGATATTATTTTTGACTTAGAGTATGTTTGTATCTGAATTGTTCAGATTGTTAGTCTTAGCAAACCATGGACTTAGTGGAAGTCTGTATAGGCATGTAGGTATTCAATACGGATTAGATACTGAACAGACTCACAAGGACCTCCAATCGACCACTCATAAAGCCGTCAATAGAGGGTCTTTCAAGTTGAGTAGTATTTGTGATCCTTTAACCTAAGTGCCAATGTGAGCTTATTAGTTATCTACCATATTTTAGTTCAACGTATATCAGAGACTTTTATAGTCTAACTGCTGGGTGTTGTTTGGTATGGTCCGATGCTCATAAAGTTTGGTGTGCATAGATATAGAATATATCAACCCATATAGGTGAGTTGTATATCCTAATGCTTTGAGATTACATTTCGAAAGTCTTGTGGCCAGAAGCATGAATCTGAAAAGGATTTTTCCATAGGGTTAAAGAATATTTATGAATATTGTTTACGAAAATACAAATATGGAGATAAGTTCATAGTCGAGCATATAGAGGTTTGACAGTGATAATCTATATCTCTGTTCTTCCAAGGATATATGTAACAGAGGAATTATATAAATATGGTTAACCTCAACTTTTATGGTTCAACGCATCGTTCTATGATATCTGTAACGTTTGTATGGGGCATCATTCGCGGACTTGTAAATGTGTTCCGTAAGACAAACGAATGAGAACCTATAGAGTCTTACAATATAAAGTGTACTCATTGAGTACTGGGTAGTAGTACATATCGATTGGAAAAGGTTTTGAAAAGCAGGATACTTTTTAGGACCTATCTGAAAAGTGGGAACCATAGTTTGTAAATGTTGCAAATAGGTCCATGTTATATCGAAAAGTAGATTGTACACATGGCATCAATGCATGGCCATTTGTGTGACAAATGGTAACATAAATGGAGTTGTATATGATAAATGTCTTCCATGCAAAGTGTTTGCATGGATAATATAAATGACATTTTTCATTCATTAATAGCTTGCATAGTAAAGCTTGTTTACATGATGGACATGTGTCTACATGAAAAGTCTTAGGCTCAACAAAAAAAATGACATGAGTTTCATTTTTACATAATTGATTTGGGAAATAAAAATTTCTTATAAAGCATTTGAGAGAAAATTCAACTTTAAAAATATTTCATTTAGGCCCCTAAAATACATTTGTATGTATTTGATGCTTAAACATTAGAGTTGAGTTGTTTGCTGATTGCTGTATGAAATATTGATCAAAGGCTACCATTCTAGTTACTATAATCCCACCAAATATTGGAGTCTAGAATTGTTCAAGAAAGGACTTCATTGTAAGCTCAAATGGCTTTAAAGTTCAATAATCTTCAGCGAATCATCTACACTGGTATGTATATAATTCCCATACAATTTTTGATTCAATTGAAATATTTATATTTTGATTATATTATAGTATTCTATTGCGTAATGTATGTTGGATATGCATTTGAAATTTTTTAATATATATACAATCACATACATACACCTTTTAATGCACTAATACTAACTCCTCACCAAACCTTTTTTTGAAAAAAAACAATTGTGCTCATTAGTAACTAGTAAAAAAAACAAACTTGCAACACCTAGAACGAATCAGATAGAGAAAATATTTGAACGAGAGCCCATAACACCATAGTTCTATTGTTGAATAATGAAGTACTGATGGGGTAGCTAGAGAGAAGACGACATTATGTCTTTGGAAGAAACTCGATATCTTCTACATGGCGATGTCTTTAGAGTATCATCTATATGTCAATAAGAAGTTGTATTAGTTATTAATAGCTAAAGGAACTTCTATTGAAGACCATATTGACACTTTCAACAAGATTATTATAGATATTAAGATGATTAACATCAAGATTAAAGATTAAAAAAATGCAATAATCTTGTTATGACAAAGATACTTCAATAATGAATAATGTTAAAGCCTCGTTGAACTCAAAAGAATTATATTTGAATCTAGTGACATAGTAGGGTTGACTATAAAAGGAATAGATAAAAAGAAAATTAATTAAATGGAAGATCTAAGAAATGGTATATTTCTAAGAAATAATGACACTTGATGAGAGATTGTCTAAAAAGAAAGAACGGTGGAGATAATACAATAATTTGTGAGGAGGACTACGACATTACAAAATTCTTGGTAGCTTCTAATAGAGAATGTGCTGGTAAGGGGATACTTAATTCTAGTAGTAGTTTTCATATATGTCCTAATATGTCATTCTTTACCAATTATAGATTCAATGAGGGTGATAAATTACTAATAGGTAATGATATGACTTGTGAAGTTATAGGATTGGTAGTATAAAATAAGGATGTATGATGAAAAAGTTAGGAAGTTACTTGGTGTACAATATGTTCTTAGAGTTAGAAAGAACTTGATATTCCTAAGAGTGATAGATTAAGTGGGATGTTCATTTAAGGTAGAAAAAAGAAATATTGGAAGTGGTGAAAGGGTCTATGGCGATGATGAAGGAAGAGAAGCACAAGAGACTATATGTACTTGATGGGAATATTATAATTAGCTCAATATGGGTTGTTGATGCAATGCACAATAATAGAAAACAATAGAGATTAGCTAACCCAGGAGATTGGAGTCAAAAGAGAATGTATAGTAAGGGTGCTGACTACAAGAATAAGTTTAAGCCACCTACAGATTATGGGATGTTAAAACTAACATGGAAGATCATAATACAAAGGCATCCCAAACGATGCATTCATTTCTTTGGAGACCAAAGTTACGCGCCTAAGAAGAGTTTAGTTTAGAAAAAGAATTAACTAAAGTTAACGTTAAGTGATATGGCGTTGGTGCGGATAAATCCTAAAAAGTTTCTTAAAAAGATTTTAAATCAATAAGGGGTTTGTTAGAATTTAATGATTCAAAAATATTTGGGTATAATTTTGAGTTGAATACTAATGAGGAGTTAACACAAGGTCAATTGCATATTGGTCGAAAATAAAAAGATAAAAGTTATGAGGTGCTTGGAGCATGAAAGGAGCACCTCTAAGCCTTGAACTCTATCCCCAAGGTGGCTAGGCTATGATACTAGCCTTGACAGAGGCTCGTATCTTAGCTTGGCTACCTTAGGGATAGAGCCTAATGCCTGGAGGTGCTATAGGTAGAAGCTGGGAGCTACAATCTAGCCTAGGTGGTCCCATAATACTGCGACGCCACTAAGAAACCACATTGGTGCTGCGACACATGTCTTTCAAGAAAGATACTTTTTTTTATATATATTTGAATTATTTGAGTAAAATTTCAACTTCAACATGCATGGGTGCTTATTCTAATTAGAAATAGGATTTTTAAGAATTTTTAAAGCCTATATAAACCTTTGTAACCCTTTAGAATAATCAAGCTTTTGAAAAAAAAAACTTCAACAAAGAAAATAGACAACGTTTAAGTGTTGGATGGGCAAAATTAATGCCATATGAGTGCTTGAGTACTATGTGTTCAAGAAAGTACTGATAGATCCTTTAAGAGTTCATCTATTATTGTACTCCTTAGTTATCTATAGTGAGAGATCTTTGTCATTTGAATAAAATAATGTCGTAGATGTTTCTTGTCAAATCACATAACTTTGTTTTGGTTTGTATGTGATTATTTATCTCATTGTGTGATCTTTTCTTATTCTTAAATATTTGTGATTGAAGTCTTTTATAAAACACCTAAATCTTATTTAAAGTGCAAACTGAAAACCCCATAACATTTTTAAATACCAAGACATCAAATTTCTGCAGAGATAGAAGCAATATCCTCCTACTAATCTCTTGTCTTCTTGATCACTAACTTAATTTGCATTAATGAAACCACATAATCCATGGTTTAAAAGAACTTGTAGGTATCTTTTAATCCTTATAAAACCCTACAATTTGATTGCATGCTACAATGTATCAATGACACTCATGTAGATAGTTGTCTTCAAAGGTCTTTTTCTCTTTTTTAGTAAATCTATGATGTATTTTGTTTGACTAATATGCATCCCATTTTCATCCTTTTTTTACTTTATACCAAGAAAGTGATTTAAGGAGCCTAGAATCTTCAGAGAAAATTATTCATTAAACTTCTTTACTATTCCTTCAATCATTGCTTGATTATTCCTTATAATCAAAATATCATCTATATAAACTAAAGCAATCACTAATTATGTATCAGACTCGGCATTCTTAAGCTCCGTGGAATGAATGTTGCTTTCAATTTCTCCTACCAAGGTGTAATTAAGAGTTTTTTTAAGTCTTGAGTTTGCAAACAAAATTTGGTTTCGTTTTATTATCTTTAATGCCCTTTGGTTGAGCCATAAATATCATAATTATTCTATTAGAATCTGCATTTAAAAGGAAATAACTAACATCAACTTGTTTAACAACCCAATAATAATGAACTACTAAATTGATATAACCTTATTAGTAGCTTACTTAACAACAAGGTTAAATATTTTAAGGCCTTTTTATGATTATGGTTGAGGTCAAAAATGATTTTAAGAAATTAAAAGTTAGTTTAAGTATTTGATAAAATAATTTTAAAATTATTTAGACAAAATCAAACCCCTCCCAACACCCCCCCTTCACCCCATCCAGCAATTTTTCGAAGCAGGGAGAGAGAGGCTTTGCAACATTTTATTTTGAGAATTTGTAATTTAATTAAACATAGTCTCATATATATCCTTATATACATAAAAAGAAATCCAAAACTGTCCTTATACTTATTATTTAATTCTAAGTTAAGATTTAAATTTAATAGAATTATTCAATTTATAACCAATGTATAAATATTATACATTAATAAAAAATGTATAAATATTAAACAAATATGCAAAAAAATATTCTGTAATCTATAATATTATAAAATTATATATAAAATCTACAATTATTGCTGTTGCTGGCTTTCAGTAATGCTACCTTCATCATCATGATCATATACACCTATATATGGATAAAATATTTTAAATATATATTATGTTCATTTCAGTTATATCAATCTTTATAGCATTTTGACAACAAAGTTTACTAATCACTTATGAACTTGTTTTGGATATCACAACACTTTTCAAAATATAATTTACCGAATACCTAATTACAGATCTAACATTGATTATTTTAGAAGCTATAACATTACCAAACTAGCCCTCGGTGTAGTTTTTCCCTCTAGTTTAATGGAACCTTTTGCAAGTATTTCATCCCTCTAGCCCTTAGTCTAGTGTTACACTTAGCAGTTGATCCATCTAGCTAGTATTTCATCTTGTAGACCTACATATTGCCGACAACTTTCAAATATGATGTTGTTGGTAAATCCCAATTTCTATTGTTGATCAAGGATTGATATGTTTCTATAATTGATGCTTTCCATTTGGAATTGGATAATGTTTCTTCAACAATCATAGGCATTGACTCAATGGCTTGTATGTGGGTTAAGGGCCAGGTAAATTTTGGGTTTGAAGATACTAAACTTTGGCTCAATTACGATTGTATGAGTAGAGATAAGTAGTTGTTGAGCTAAGGTTCTGTTATTTTCGTTACTAATGGTTCGAGTACAATATTTGGTTTTGTGTTATGCTCAGTGTTTGGTTCAGTGGCATTTGGTGAGTGAATTTCTAACAATTCAGGTTGATGGTCGTAATTTTCTCACCGTATTAGACTATATTGTTTTCATAGTTAAAATGTAGTACTTGCCTTGATCCGATAGAGCTGCTTATAGTTCTGACTGAGAAAGATCGTTAACAGTTTTTGAATTAAATGCTGATCAGGAAGAGTAGAAAGTTGTGTGTAGGAAGACACTTAGAAACCGAGGCACATTTTTTTTCTTTAAAGAGAGAATCAGATTTATAAGGAAATACATTTTCATTGTAGGCTACATACCTTAAGATGAAAACTTGATCATTCATTAAGTTTGCTAATGTTATTATAATTAGATAGAATTCTTGAAAAATGTACACAAATAACCCACTTAAAAAACTCATAATCTTTTATAATAAAATATTATTTGGTGAATCTTAATTAGTTAAGAAGACAATAAATGAACGAACTTGCCCTTATTAACAACATAACTAAAAAAAACTTGTTATTTGAGATACAAAATTATAAAAAAAAGTTGTTATTGTCCAAATATATCTAGAAAGACTCTCAAATTGAGAACAAGCAATTTTGTGAATCAATTTACAAAAAGTTATGATTTGTATGATTATTTCTTATATTTGTTGTTTTGTATATAATGAGAGTAAAAAATACATTTTAAATATTTTGTGTTTAGTTTATAAAAATATAAGTATGAAAATATAATAGTAATGTATTGTGATGAAATAGAAAAAAATAAAGTATGTTAGCGAGAAAATATGATGAATAAGAGAAAAAGAATGAAATTAAGGACGAAGAAGAAAAAGAAATCGAAAATACCTCACATCTCACGCGAGGTGTAAGAAGGGGCCACATGCCATTCCACGAAGTGTGAGGTATTTGGATTTCTTCTTCTTCTTCTTCAATTTTATTATTTTTGTCCATTTTTTGAATTTTCACATACCAATTGGTCTTTTTATCTTTCAATCTTTAAAATATTAGTATTCAAATACCCGATCTTCTTGCTCTTATGCTCATATATTTTTTAAGGTGTTGTTTAAGTGAGTTTTGGAGGAAAATAGTGGGAGAGGGGCAAAATATACTTCATAGGTAAAATGGTCTAAATTTGAACTTAGTAATTATTAAAGATTGCATTACAATTTTGTTGCTATAAAAGTATATGAGTTTAAAATAAGAGCATTTTCCAGAATTCTTTAGATAACCAAGTAAGTGTAAGATAATAAACTTGTTCCTAAACACTAGATCAGGAGCATTCATCCTATTTGATTGGTTGAAATAGACTTCTTTGAGTCCACTACCTCCACCACTGTTGTTTCTTCTCGGATCATAATTTTGCCATCTCTATTTGTAGCAAAATTAGCCTCTATTCCAATGTTTTGGAAACATTATGTTCAATCATTCTTTAATGGTTGTGTAACTAAGCATAGACATCATAAAAAGCCATAGTTTCAAGTCTAGATGTTACATTAACAAGCTTGATTCATACTTGTATCTTTATTTGCATCTAGAAAATCAATTGGTGCAATCGTGTTTTTATTTGTAGATAGGATTAAGGTTTGTAGCTAGATGTCCAGCTTGATTTTAGGATTAAGCTGATGTTAGCCATTTCTTGGTTAAAACTCTACTTTGATACCAAGTTAAAATTCAAAATTTAAGAAATAACAACTATAAGCAAGAAACAGAGATGCTAAAACATTAAACTATGAAAGATTTCATTAAATTCAAGGATAATATTTAAATTAGTGGTGTACTTAAAGATTGTGGCTCAGTTGTTAAGAGTTTGTAGTGCACTTTACTTTTATTAAAATAGATATTTTAAATTCATATCATCACCTCTAAATTAAAACAATGAAAAAAATTAATCTCTCACAAATTCCTTTCCTAAATTTCAGGTACGACTTGTGCAAAGTCTAAAATATGAAGAAGTGGGAGCTTTCATAACAGTGCACAATAGCTATAGAGAAGGATAAAATTATAATTTCATTTATTTTTGGATTTAACAAAGTCCATGTAAAGTATGGTCCCCAAAGTTAATATTTATAATGTTCAGGCTTCTTTAAGTTTTTTATGAGTAAAATAAGGGCACTTGAGTCTTTGTACATTTAGTTAGTTAACCCTAGTCTACTATGCTGCCATTTTAAGAATACTATATATTTATGTTGTTCTCATTTTGTAAAGGATAGTCTCATTTTGTATTTTTTGTCTTCACCATTTGAGTTTTTAGAGTCTTCTCGATTCTTCTATCAGGTTCTTTGGTTCTTGGCTAGGATTTGCTGTGTTAGGCTTGATTGATGCTCTTGTACCATTGAAAATGAGTCTTGTAACTAAAATCAAGAGTTTGTGATCTCTAGGGCTGCAATTTTTTGATATCATAGTGCAGAATAGCTTTGATGTTGAGCTCAAGTAGATGTAGGTCACTTTTAGTGACTGAACCACTATAAATCTGGTTTTCTTGTGTGGTTGTTCCTCTAATTCTTGTATTTGATTGTGATTCTTAGACTAGGTTCGAGTCTTGTGTTGTATTCCCTACAATGGTATCAGAGCCCTAGGTTAGGGTTTCCTTGAAGACTCATTTTTCACTTTACTAGTTTTTGGGCTAGTTTAAGAGTTATGGATTCAACTAGTTTTAAGGTTGAACGTTTTGATGGTCATGGGGATTTTAATTTATGGAAAAAGAAGATTAAAGTCCTCCTGGTCCAATAGAAAATGTCAAAGGCCTTGTCAGACCAAAAGAGTGTACAAGAAACTATCAATCTAGATAAGATTACAGAGATGGATGAGATAGGCTACAGTACAATTGTGTTACAACTCACAAATAAACTCTTGAGGTAGGTGAATGAAGAGACCACAACTGCTGGTCTTTGAGGTAAGCTAAAATCTCTCTATACTGCTAAATATTTGTCTAAGAATATTTTGACTAAAGAACATTTGTTTGGTTTTAAAATAGATTTCAGTAGGGGCCTTGAAGAAAACTTAAATGATTTTAAGAGGATCTATTTAGACCTTGCTAATACTGGTGAAACTATAAGTGATGAAAATCAGGCTATAATATTACTAAATTTATTACCACCATCCTTTAAGGATGTAAAGGATACTATTAAATATGGCTGTGAATCACTATGACTAAATGAGTGCCTTATTGCCTTGATAACTAAAGAAAAATAATTAAAACAAGAGCGAAATAGCAATAAGAGGGAAAATCTCTTTATGAGATGAAGAATTGATAAGAAAGATTTTAAGGGCAAGTTTAGGAATAAGTCTAGGTCTAAATCTAGGTTTAGAAGTAGAAAATGTTACTTCTATAGAAAATAATGTCATTTGAGAAGAAATTATTATAAATGGTTAAAGATACAGAAAGAAGAAAAATCTAGTGAAAATGCTAATGCAGCAGTTGCCAATAATGGGTATGATAATGTTAAGGCACTAACTATCTAAATAAAAGATAATTCTACTGAATGAGTTTTAGATTCTGGTTGCTCATATCATATGTGCCCTAAGAAGAATTGGCTCAAAACTTACCAAGATTATAATGGTGGAAAAGTCCTAATGGAAAATAATCAACCTTGTAGAGTTGACAGAATAGCAACTGTTGCTATTGAGATGTTTGATAGAAATGTCATAACTTTTGATAATGTTCGATATGTTCTAGATCTAAAATGAAATCTTATTTCATTAGGGGAATTAGATGAAGGTAGATATACATGCAAGTTTAAAAATGACCAATTAAAAATTGCACATGGTGCACTAGTTGTAATGAAAGGTCATAAACAAAATGCCTTATATATCTTACATGGTAAAATAGTAATTGATTTAGATGTTGCTGCGGTGAGTCAAGATTTAGATAGAACTGAAATGTGGCACAAAAGACTTAGTCACATAAGTGATCATGCCTTATTGGAACTTAGTAAACAGGGCTTGCTTGAAAATATCAAAATTAATAAAATTAAGTTCTATGAATAATGTGTTTTGGGAAAATAATCAAGACTAAGTTTTAAAGTCAGCTCTTATAAATCTAAAGACATTTTGGAATATGTCCATGCTGATTAATAGGGCCCAGCACATACAGTGACACATAGAGGTAATAGATATTTATTGTCCATTATTGATGATCACTCAAGAAAACTATGGGTCTATTTGCTTAAAAATAAAAGTGCTACCTTTACAAAATTCAAATACTAAAAACAGTTAGTTGAAAAACAAATTGAAAAATATCTTAAAGCCTTTAGAATAAATAACGAATTGAAATTTTGTAATGAAGTTTTTGATAGCTTTTGTAAATAAAATGGTATCCTAAGACATAGAACAATGAGGCATACACCCCAACAGAATGACACTGCTAAGAGAATGAATAGAACACTGTTAAATAAAATTATATGTATGCTTATCAATTCAGGACTAACTAAAAGTTTTTAAGGGGAAGCCTTGATTACTGCATGTTATCTCAATAATAGAACACCTTCAAGTTCAATTGATTTTAAAACCCTTGAAGAAATGTGGCTAGGAAGACTACTAAGTTACTTCCATTTAAGAATATTTGGATTTGCTACCTATGCTCATAAATCATAAGATAAGCTTGATCCTAGGCTAGTAAATATGTATTTTTGGATACCCTAAAGGGGTAGAAGGCTATAAGCTCTAAGTAAGGGATAGTCTAGGAATAAAAATTATTACCAGAAGAGATGTAGTCTTTAATGAAGGTAATATGTCTTGTCTGAAATTTATAAATGAAGAGTCAAGTGAAAATAGTATTGGTCAGCAAACTGTTGCACCCCTTAATGAAGATACCACTCATTTTGAGGTGGAAACTTCAACTACTTAGTTAATTGACCCTGGAAAAATCATTGGTAGTGATTCAAATCATCAACTTAGTTTAAGGTGAACATAGTCAATTAGCTAGGCCAATTGAAACTACTCTGGATTCATATCAATTAGTTAGAGAAACAAAGAAGACATATTAAGTTAACTTCTAAGTTTGATTCCTATGACTTGATTGCTTTTGCATTTACTTCTGCTCAGAATATGCATATAAATAAACTTGTTTCCTATGATGATGCAATGGATAGTAAATATTCAGACAAGTGGTATAATGCCATATGTGATGAAGTGAAGTCTTTAAAATAAAATAAAACTTGGATTTTAGTTCCCAAACCCTTAAATTAGAAAACTGTTGACTGTAAATGGATATATAAATAAAAGAGAGAAGTACATCAACTAAACCTATTAGGCTTAAAGCTAGATTAGTAGCTAAGGAATTTTCACAAAAGGAAGGAATAGGTTATAATGAGATTTTTTCACCGGTAGTAAAATACACTACTATAAAACTGGTTTTATCTTTAGTATCAAAATTCATTTGAGAATTGGAATAATTGGATGTTAAAACTACTTTCTTGCATGGTGAATTAGATGAAACAATCTATATGAAACAACCCCTTACTTTTGAAGAAAAAGCTAAAATAGATTCGGTATACCTACTTAAAAAATCATTGTATAGATTAAAATAGTCACCTAGACAATGGTATAAAATATATGATGCTCTTATTGTTAAAATTGGTTTTAAAAGAAGCAATTCAATAGTTGTTTCTAGTTTAAAAGTACTGGGAATAAAGAACAGATTTATTTCTTGCTATATATCGATGACATATTATTAACCAGTAACAATAAGCAAGAAATAAATAACCTGAAAAAGATTTTAAAATCTGAATTTGATATGAAAGATCTAGGTTAAGCAAGTATGATACTAGGTATTGATATAATTAGAAATTGATCTAATAATAAACTATTTCTATCACAAAGAAATTATCTTGAAAAAGTTTCAAAAAGGTTTGGAATGATAAACTCTAAACTAGTAAATATTTCTCAGACTGCACATTTTTAATTTTCATTTATACAGTGCCCTTCTACCGATAGTGAAAAGCAAGAAATGAATACTGTACCCTATGTTAGTGCAGTAAGATCTATTTATGTATTCAATGATTTGTACAAGACCTGATTTAGCTCATTTCATAAGTGTATTTAGCAGATTTATGTCAAACCTAGAAAGAAACACTAGTTAGGTATAAAATGGTTGTTAAGATGCATAAAAGGGTCATTGGATTTTTGTTTACTGTTTAAAGGTTCTAACAAAGATATTAAATTAGTTGGATATGTAGATTCAACAACATCTTACTTCTTTACCTTATATGGTAATTGTGTAAGTTAGAAGTCACAACTTCAATCAATTTTGGCACTATCCAACATAGAAGCTGAATATATTGCTTTAACAGAGTAGTAAATGAAGGAATATGGTTACAAGGACTAGTCAATGAGCTAGGTATTTTAAATAATGTTGTAACTATATATTTTGATAGTCAAAGTGTTTTACAATTGTGCAAAAATCCAATTTATCATGAGAGAACTAAGCATGTTGATGTGAAATTTCATTTTGTTAGAGATGTTATGTTTAAGGGTCAAGTAATTGTTAAGAAGATCCCCACTAAAGAGAATCTAGCTAATATGGGTACAAAGGTGCTATCACAAAGCAAGTTTAAACCATGCTTAAGCTTACTAAATATAGATAAAGGATAAAGACAGCACAGGATTTGGAGCTGTGATGTATGAAGTGAATCTACACTGTAATTATAAATATTCACTTTAGGAACCAAGATGGAATTTGTAAAGTGTGGTCCCCAAAGTTAATATTTCTAATGTTCAGGGTTCTTTAAGTCTTTTATGAGTAAAATAAAGGCACATAAGTCTTTATACATTTAGTTAGTTAACCCTAGTCTAATGCATTGCTGTTTTGAGAATACTATATATTTATGTTGTTCTCATTTTGTAAAGGATAGTCTCATTTTGTATTTTTCGTCTTCACCATTTGAGTTTTCTAGAGTCTTCTCGATTCCTCTCTTTGGTTCTTGGCTAGGGTTTGTTGTGTTATGCTTTATTGATGCTCTTGTACCATTGGAAATAAGTTCTATAACTAGAATCAAGAGTCTATGATCTCTAGGGCTGTAATTTTTTGATATCACGATGCAGAAGAGCTTCAATGTTGAACTTAAGTGGATGTAGGTCACTTGTAGTAACTGAACCACTATAAACCTAGTTTTCTTGTGTGGTTGGTCTTTTAATTCTTGTATTTGATTATGATTCTTGGACTGAGTTTGAGTCTTGTGCTGTATTTCTTATAGTTCATCTTGTCACTATTTAAGTCAGACATAGTCAATCCATCTTATTCCATTTTTAGCAATTCAAACTCTTCAATATACTCTCAACAAATAATTATCCTTAGGATTAGAAGGCAACATTATGTTTTTAAAAAAAGAAGCTAATACTATAAATATTTCTTAGGAAATTTATTTTCATCTTCTTTATACACCATTAAATTAATGTATAATTATGTAAATCCTAATCATCGATTGTATGAAGTTAATACTATAAATAAGATAATCTTTTAGTTGTACCAAATCATCTTAACTTGCATATTTCCTCAATCATAATAGAGAGAATTTTGTCAAACACTTGGTATACATACTTAGTGCTAAAAGTATCTTAGGCGACATGATATAAAAGGATATGAAAAAAGATCTATGACACTTATTAAGAAAAGATACACATATATACTTATATATATATGTGTGTGTGTGTGTGTGTGTGTGCATGTGTGCATGTGTTTATATATATATATATATTAATATAACACTCCTAAAACTTCATACAAATCTTACCATTTCTTTTTCAAATTATCAACACAACAAACACCCAATAACTATGAGAAGCCTCCGATTTATTTCTCTTTATCAATGATAAATTCAAGCTTAATTTTGTAAATTAAACACTAAATGATCCTAGCACATTAGTGCATCAAATTTCAACACTTTAAGTGATTCCTACATATACTTTTGTGAATCTCCTCACATATGTTTGCTTTTGACCTCTTACAAGTGTGTAGCTTATGCAAATTTTGGAGAAAGATCATTTGTAGATATGGTTGTCTATGATGGCGAACCTTCCAGCTCTAGTCTAGGCTTTTTACTTCCTTTTTGTTTATAGGGAATTTTCCATCCTAAAGTACTTTATGTAAGGCATACTGTACAGTAATACAAAACAAGGAAATTTTACTGAATGGATTATAAAATGGAAACAACAATGACCCTTTGTTTTGTCCATTACTTTTAATACTACTTGAAGCTGTTTTCATTTCTTCAGAGCTACAAGTTTTATGAGCTATACATGCCATATGAGTATATGTCTATCTCATATGAAACTCAAGTGTACTACACTATGATCATGCATCAATATGCTTTAGACTGAATACCTAAATGCCTTTGTCAAGTTATTTAAGTATTTCTAGATCAATTTAACTGCTGGCTAAGTAATCAAATAGCATTAAACACAAGCACAATAAATATATCAAAAGCTGAATTAATACCATAAACGAGAGAGCTATAATCAATCACATAATGAGTTCAAGGATGTAATCCTAGATTAATGAAATTAGCTCATCATTAAACTACATAATCTTGAAGCTAATTTCATCAATACATGCAAACTAAATATCTTACAATAAGTAAAAGATCAAAGCAAAGAAGAAATTCCTGTCAAATGTCTTTGATGTTGAATCTTGCTTTCCTCCTCTTTGATTTCTCCAAACTTAGAAGTTAGGTGTTTTCTTTTCTGTTTCCAGTTGCTGTCCCAGCTGGACTCCCCACATATTGTGCTGTCTCCATGCATAGACCATTTTGGTGATTATCTCCACAAAAATCACAAATTGGTGGTTGGCTTTTTACTGCAATGACTCCAAGTGTATCCATCTTCTTAGCCAACAAACTAACTTGTGTTGTTAAAGAAGTGAATGCATCAATTTCATGCACACCAGCAACTTTTCTGGGATTCACTCTTTCTGATGGCCATTGGTAACTGTTGGAGGCCATTTCTTCCAACAAGTTATATGCCTCATCTTTGGACTTGTTCATTAATGCCCCTCCAGCTGCTGCATCTACAATCATTCTTAAATGTCCCACCAATCCATTATAAAATATTTGCACCAATAACCATTTGGGAACTCCATGATGTGGACACTTTCTTAGCATATCCTTAAATCTCTCCCATGATTCATACAATGATTCTGACTCATGCTGTATAAAAGTGGTAATATCATTACGCATCTTTGCAGTTTTGGCCGACAGAAAGAACTTGGCTAAGAACTTTTGTGCCAAATCATCCCATGTTGTTATCGAACCAAATGATGATGATATTAACCAACTTTTTGCTTTGTCCCTCAAGGAGAATGGAAACAACCTCAGTCTTATGGCATCATCTGACATGCCATTGTATTTGAATGTGTCACAAATTTCTAAAAAACTTGTGATATGCTTGTTAGGATCATCATTCGGAAAGCCGCTGAACTGCACTGATTCTTTAAGCATTTGAATAGCTCCAGGCTTGATTTTAAAATTATTAGCATTGATATTTGGCCTACGAATGCTTGAGTGTATGCCATTCACCCAAGGAACTGCATAACCTCTAAAGGCTCTTGGTTCTGCACAAACATTCTGGTTTTGCTCTTCCATGTTAGTTACTTGGTTCTGGTCTCGACGTAATCTTCTTAGTGTCCTCTCAATTTTAGGATCAAAGTATGATAGATCAACGCTCTTGGAACGTCTCATACACACCTGAAATTTCTACAAACAAAAATCTGAATTAATAGGAGAAAAGACTTATATCAGTATTAAAATAATAAAAAATTCCATTCCCCGGCAACGGCGCCAAAAACTTGTTGTGTGATTTCTATAACACAAACTAACACAAGTGCACGTTATCGCAACAAGTAATATATGATAAGTAGAATGTCGATCCCACGAGGAATTGTTATTACTACTTGCTAAGTACTAAAATTATGTTCTCCTATTCTTATTCAAGCTATTGGCAATTTAATAGTTTTGATATCTAAACTAACTAAACAAGAAATAATAATAATTACAAGAATTGAGCAAAAAGAACAATTGTGATAGCACAAATACTCAAATGTCTAGGATTACAATAATCCCTCAATACTTCACTTGAATCCAACTACTCCCTTTAGAACTATCAATATGAATGTCAACCAAGAACTCTAATATCCATACAAGCCTTTTTTACAGGTCAAGTGAATCTATTCTATCCAATCAAATATCTATGATAAATAAATTGAACAAAATTCATTAAGCACAAGTTTTATTAGCCATACATGCCATATGAGTATATGTCTATCTCAAATGAAACTCAAGTGTACTACACTATGATCATGCATCAATATGCTTAAGACTGAATACCTAAATGCCTTTGTCAAGTTTATTTAAGTATTTGTAGATCAATTTAACTACTGGCCAAGTAATCAAATAGCATTAAACACAAGCACAATGAATATATCAAAAGCTGAATTAATACCATAAAAGAAAAAGCTATAATCAATCACATAATGAGTTCAAGGATGTAATCCTAAATTAATGAAATTAGTTCATCATTAAACTACACAATCTTGAAGCTAATTCCATCAATACATGCAAACTAAACATCTTACAACAAGTAAAAAATCAAAGCAAAGAAGAAATTTCTGTCAAATGTCTTTGATGTTGAATCTTGCTTTCCTCCTCTTTAATTTCTCCAAACTTAGAAGTTAGGTGTTTTCTTTTGTGTTTCCAGTTGCTGTCCCAGCTGGACTCCCCCCTCAAAATGTAAGTTTTGTGCAAAGAAATAGGTAAGAGCACTGAATTAGGGTGAACTTGGGGTTGCTTTTGGACTTCCTGATTTTCAGCATCCTGTCAACTTTTACTGTCCAGGTCTCAATGCCGCAGCATTGAGGTGTTTGGTAGCTACTGCAAGTGGTGCCCCGGCATTCTACTGTAGCGAACAATACCTTCATTTGTATTTTTATCTCTAATGCTCTCAAATACGTCCGTTTTCTTGTGTGATATTCCAAATGTCTTTGAACCTAAAATTCATAAAGAAAGTGCACAAATACAAACAATTTTAGGTCTAAATGAGCAAATATTAATCTTAGGAGTATCAAAATATTATATGAAAATATGTATTATCAAACTCTCCCAAACTTAAAAGGTTTGCTTGCCCGTAAGCAACGACAAATCAAAAACATTGTATAAAAAATGATAGTACATTATAGGTTTAATAATGATCATCACTAGGTCTCAAAGTTTGCATTAATTCTATAAATTCTAACACCCTTAAATACCATGATTAAACAACTTTTAATCGTCATGCCTTTCTTACCCTACAAGTGATAACTTGGTGTGTGTGTGTGTGTATAGTTGCTATTGTCAGTTAAATGCACCCGAAATGGTTTATGCCTACTAGACAAGATGTGGTCTTAAACTATTTTTTTTTTATAAATACACTCTATAGGCATGCCTTTCGTATCACTCTCCACTAATGTAGGAATAAACATGATTAAAAATCAAATAGGACTTTATTAAGCTTGTAGTGTATGGTTAGGGTAAATGTAGGATAATGTGGGTTCATTTTTGGCTCAAATCACACCATAAACATACATTGCCATTGAATCATCAAAACCTTCATCTCATTCCAAAGGACACCCCAAACTTAATTTGCAACTTCCTTTGTTGCTTCTTATTAACATAATTTTTTTTATACCATATAGGGATATATATTTGCCCCTTTTTGTTTTACAAAGCATTCTAAATCACTATGTCTCCGAACTTAGAATTTTTCAACCTTTTAGAACAAGCACCAACATAACTTCTATGCCTAGGTGTGAGAGATGGTGATGATGGAATATGTATTTGATTTAAGGTATTATTATAGTTAACAATGAAATACGGTCATTAGGCTCAACATAGGTGACTATGGATAAATATATATCGGTAGGCTCGAAAGGCTCAAACAATCCAAACATGGCCTAAAATCACTTCCTTAATCATGTATGTCCTAGAATTTCGCTTCAAGTAATAATCAAACAAGTTCTAGAGTGTGTTTGTTTGAGACCTTTTGTGTTCTTGTTGTGCATAAACTTTCTCTAGGTTAGCAACTAACTTAACAATCCAACTATGTGCTCAATGTGTTTTAAGTAATCACAAGTAAAATAAGACTATCACATCAAATTATATAATTGCTAATGATGATATTTATTGATTTATAGGGTTTTATAGTTTATGCAATAGTTTTATCATTAACCCATACCTATATGCACTTTTATTTATTTTTGTTTTTTTATATAAACACACAACTCAAAACAGAACAAATAAATAAACACACAACTCAAAGCAGAACTAAAAACAGAACAAATAGGAAAGTGTTTCCCTGTCCTTCAAACTTACTATCCGACATGTCTTCATGGCAAAAAAAAGAAACATAAAACCAAAAGCATAGAAATACTCCTTTGAAATAAAGTCCAGGCTTTAGTCATCATCTGTTGCTGTCGCATCCTTATCTTTGATATTTTTGTCAGCATCTGCATCCTCAGGGTCGATGCCTTCATCAGCATCATCATTCAACTTAGCTAGTGGTGGCGCAGTGTAAACTAGATACTGTGAGAGTGAGCAAATTTCTATTCTAAAATAGGCTACCTGTATAGCAACCCACTGAGCACACCATTGTTGATGAGCAATGAACTGCTATTGATGTACCTCTATCTGCCGCTCAATTTCATCCAACCTAGATTGTACTGCTTTCAGATTGGAAGAGGAAGATGCCTGCGATAATGGTCGCGTAGGTGCCCTGGACCTATGCCTACCTTGGCCAAAACGAGTTTGCACGGTGGTAATTGTGCTAGAGGTTATAGCTTGGCCAGGATGTAATATCTTCTTCGAAGGACTCCACTTGACTCTAGCTTGAGCACATAATGTTGTAATTAGAGAAGGGTAGTATAACACGAGCTTGCTGCTTTCACTGCAATGAAGAATGCTATTCTTGATCACTCATCCAACATCAATAGATTTTCTTGTCATTATAGCATATAACAAGATTGGACGTTGCTTGTTTACACTGCTGAAATGTTTGACAGGCATTAGTCGTGCCCCAATAAAATAATGCCATGTTTTCTCATCCTTGCCCATGTAATTTGCTGAGAAAGATATCGGAAGAGGACCACCTATTTTCCATTCTGCCTCGGCAGAGCATAACTGTCTAATGATTTCCTCATAATTCGGCTCTCGTAGCATCTTGTTAAAATCATCATACCCTATTGATGGCATTTTAAGGAATTTGTTGATGCTGGCACTATCAATAGCCACCTGCTTACCTCTCACATATACCAGCAAATTTGAATGTTCCTGAATATTCGCATAGAATTCTCGCACAATTGGCAGTACAGCCTCTCTTGGCTAAGTGCACAATTTCTTCCATCCCCTAGATTCAATGACTCTTGCTACACTGGGATAACTTCCCTCTGAAAGGTTAAAGCCTCGCTCAGGAATAGCCGATCGCTTCACAATCGATTAAGTATAACGTTCAGATGCTTCTAAGGAGATAAACTTGCTGTTGTCAAAACTAGGTGAGGCCATTTTGGTTCTTTTCATTTTCTTAGGAGCCATTTTGCTAAGAACACCAATTTGCCAACTAAAACTCCTCTACCAATCTCCTTAATTGTCACAAGTCCACACTCTAACCAATTTGGCTAAACATTTCTACACTCATAGAATCACGAATTAAGTCTTCATAATTCTAACACAATTCCAATACAATGCCAACACAATTCCAACATAATTCCAATACAATTCCAACATAATTCCAACACAATTCCAACACAATTCCAAAAAAATTCCCACACAATTCCAATACACTTAAAACACAATTCAATTCAAGAATTCAAGGTTAAACATAAAGTTTCCATTTTACTATTCACAAATTGATCCAACAATTGCATAATGGAAGTAGAATAAAGAAAGAATCAATGTGAAATAAACGATTAGAGATAAGATTGTTTACCTTGTGAGATTAATCCACCAAAATTTGAGATTGGGGTGACTTTGTCAATTTGTGTAGAAGATGCAATTTGATGAAATTTGTGATGAAGTGTGTGAAATGATGTTTAAAGTGTATTTTGATGTTTTTAAGCTAAATATTTAATGGGTAAGGTGGGATTTGAGAGTGTGAATTGGGGTAGGTTGAGAGGGTTGAGAGAGTCTAGGGTTAGCAAGAGAGAGAGAGCATGAGAAAAGGGGGAAAAATTGAGGCAAATGCCCCTTTGTTGTTGTCCCCGCTGCAGTACTGGATTCCAGTGCTGCGGCCCTGAGTTTCTGGAAATGGTGCCAGGCGCTCAATTTGAGTGTCGTGGCGCTCGTTCCCTGTAATTTTTTTTTTAAATTGAAAATAATGAATACCAAAATTAATGCAGCATATATTTACCTTGGGTTACCTCCCAAACAGCGCCTGCTTTTTCATCTCTGGCTAGACGTTATGCTTGTAAATCACTTTGATTCCACAAACATAGTAGAGGTATTTTGACGGTTGAAATCTCCTCTATAGTAATATTTGAGCCGTTGGCCATTCACCTTAAAAGTTATTCCTTTTTCTTCATCTTCAATGTCAATAGCTCCGTGTGGATATACTTTGGCTACTCTAAATGGACCAGACCATCTAGATTTGAGTTTCCCAAGGAATAGCTTGAGTCGGGAATTAAACAATAGTACCTGTTGGTTGATTTCAAATGAACGCTGTGCTATTCTTTTGTCATGCCATATTTTCACCTTTTCTTTGTAAAGCTTGGGGCTCTTATATGCTTGCAGCCGAAATTCATCAAATTCATTCAGTTGCAACATTCTTTTCTCTCTAATTGTTGGCAAGTCAAAATTTAATGACTTGATTGCCCAATAGGCTTTGTGTTCTAACTCCACAGGCAAATGACATGATTTGTCAAATATCAACTGAGATGGCGAAGTACCAATAGGCATTTTATATGCTGTACGATATACCCAGATTGCATCATCAAGCCTTATTGCCCAATCTTTACGATTTAGCTTGACTACCTTCTCAAGGATTTTCTTCACTTCTCGATTAGAAACCTCAGCTTGTCCATTTGTTTGTGGATGATAGGCAGTGGCGATCTTGTGTTTAACTCCATATTTCTGAAGCAGTGTGGAGAATGATTTATTACAAAAATGAGATCCCTCATTACTGACAATTGCACGTGGTGTACCGAAATGGGTGAGTATATTCTTTCTCAGAAATCGCAACACCACTTTTGCATCATTAGTTGGCAAAGCAACTACTTTGACCCACTTGGACACATAATCTACAGCCAATAGAATGTATTTCTAACCATTTGATGGAATGAATGCTCCCATGAAGTCAATCCCCCAAACATCAAAAATTTCAACTTCTAATATGTCTTGTAGATGCATTTCCTGCTTTTTTTATATGTTTCCTGTTCTTTGGCACCTGTCACATCTTAAAACAAAAAAAAGTGCATCTTTAAATAAAGAAGGCCAATAAAAACCAGATTGCAATACCTTTGAAGCTGTTTTGTCTCCGTGAAAATGTCCAGCATAATCGGATGAATGACAATGCATGAGTATGTCTTCAGTTTCTTCCTCTGGCACACATCTTTGAATCATTTGGTCTGCACATTGCTTAAATAAAAGGGGTTCGTCTCAGAAATATGATTTGACATCATGCAGGAACTTCTTATTCTGCTGGTAACTCAAGTTTGGAGGAAGGATTCCGCTGGCTAAGTAGTTGACATAATCTGCATACCATGGTAGATTGAGGTTTTCTACTAACAAGAGTTGCTCATCAGGAAAGGAATCATTAATCAATGTCTCATCATTAATTTATTGTCCACCCTCCAAGCGAGATAAATGGTCTGCAAACCTGATTTTCTGAACCTTTCTTGTCTTTGATTTCCAAATCAAATTCTTGAAGCAATAGCACCCATCTGATCAGTCTTGGTTTTGCCTCTTTCTTGCTAATCAAATACTTGATAGCAGAATGATCAGTAAAGACTGTTACCTTAACACCAATTAAATATGCTCTGATCTTGTCAAAGGAAAATACAACAACCAACAACTCTTTCTCAGTAGTAGTATAATTGTTCTGAGCATCATTCAAAGTTTTGCTTGCATAATAAATGGTGTAAAAACCTTGTTTTTGCGTTGCTCGAATATTGCACCTACTGCAATATCACTGGCGTCACACATTACTTCAAAGGGCATGGTCCAATCTGGTGTGACAATGACTGGGGCTGAAATAAGCTTTCTTTTCAACACCTTAAATGCATCATTACATGCTTGATCAAAGATGAATTTTGCATCCTTCTCCAATAAGCTACATAAAGGCTTAGAAATTTTTTAGAAGTCTTTTATGAATCTTTTATAAAAGCCTGCATGACCAAGGAAACTTCTTACTCTATTAACATTTGCTGGTGATGGCAACTTCTCAATAGCTTCAATTTTTGCTCTTTCAACTTCTATTCCTCTTGAAGAGATCTTATGTCCAAAGACAATCCCTTTATTCACCATGAAGTGGCACTTTTCCCAATTCAGTACCAAGTTGGTTTCTTCACATCTCTGTAGCACAAATGCTAAGTTCTTCAAACATACATCAAACGAATCCCAAAAAATTAAGAAATCGTCTATAAACACTTCCAAGAACTGTTCCATAATATCATAAAAGATAGCTATCATGCATCGTTGGAACATTATAGGTGCGTTGCATAATTCGAAAGGCATCCTTCGGAATGCAAATGTACCATATGGACAAGTGAAGGTAGTCTTTTCTTGATCTTCTAAGGCTATAGCTATTTGATTGTAGCTAGAATAACCATCCAAAAAGTAGTAAAATTCATGCCCTAAAAGTCTATCCAGCATCTGATCGATGAAGGGCAATGGAAAATGATCATTCTTTGTAGCTTTGTTCAACTTTCTGTAATCCATACACACTTTCCATCCAGGAACTGTACGTGTTGAAAGTAGTTCATTGCTTGAATTAGCTATGACAGTGACTCTACCCTTCTTTGGTACACATTGAACTGGACTTACCCATGAGCTGTCAGAAATTGGGTAAATAATTCCTGCATCAAACCACTTAATAATCTCCTTCTTTACTACTTCTTTCATCATTGGGTTCAGCATTCTTTGGTGCTCAATCGAAGACGTTTGTTCATCTTCTAACAATATCTTATACATGCAGAATGAAAGGCTAATTCCTTTGATGTCTGTAATTGTCCATCCCAATGCCTTCTTGTACTTCCGTAATATTCTAAGCAACTTCTCTTCTTGTGTTTCATTCAATATAGCAGATATTATTACAGGAAGTGTTGAGGATGGATCGAGGAATGCATACCGTAAATGGTTAGGCAAGGGTTTGAGTTCTAGTGTTGGCGGTTTTTCTGTCGAAGGTTTGGTTCTTGCCTCCATATTTTCTGATTCTTTAAGCACTTCAAATCTGAAAGTCTTGTGCTCTTAGTGGGGTGTAGAATTGAAAGCATTGAGATACTCTAGTGCTCCCTGATCTTCCACTTCATTCCCATTCATGACTGCATTTTCTAGAGAGTCTTGGCTGGAGTGGTTGTTGAAAATCCTTTGAATTTCTCTATCAATAATGCTGATGCAGTAACATTCATCTGCTTCTTTAGGAAATTTCATAGCTTTGAACACATTAAACGTCACCTCTTCATCTTGCACTCTCATAGTAAGTTCTCCCTTTTGGACATCAATCAAAGTTTTACCGGTAGCTAAGAAAGGTCTTCCTAAAAGGATTGGAATTTTAAGATCCTCTTCCATGTCCAACAGAATGAAGTCAGCTGGGAATATAAATGTATCTACCTTAACTAACACATCTTCAATCACACCTTTAGGATATGTGAGTGAACGATCTGTAAGTTGTAAAGTGACATTCGTAGGCTTGGCTTCCCCCAATCCTAACTGGTTGTAGATAGACAAAAGCATCAAATTTATACTGGCCTCTAGATCACATAAAGCTTTACCAAAATACCAATTTTGGATTGTGCATGGAATGGTAAAACTTCCTGGATCCTTGAGCTTTGGAGGTAATTTTTTCTGCAATATTGCACTGCATTTTTTTGTCAACGCTACAGATTCATACTCGTCTAGCTTCTTTTTTCTTGAAAGAATGTCCTTTATGAATTTAACATAGCTAGGCATTTGCTCTAATGCATCTACAAATGGTATGTTAATGTGCAGTTTCTTAAACATTTCTAGAAACTTTGTAAACTGCTTCTCTTACTTTTGCTTCTATAGTCGCTGAGGAAATGGTGGTGGTCTGTAAGGCTGCACCTTCTTCTTCTGTATAACCTTTTCTTTTGCTGCACTATCATTTTGTTTTTCATTCCCTTTTTCAGAATTTTCTGCAATTGCAGAATTTTCTGCATTTTCTGCAATTGCAGAATTTTCTGCATTTGCTGATGGTTTAGGTCTTTCCACAATGTTTTGCATTTCTTTACCGCTTCTCAACATTACTATTTTGCATTGCTCTCTATCACCTCTTGGATTAACTTCCGTGTTACTTGGTAGCGAGCCTTGAGGATAGTTGTTCATTGCAGAAGCTACTTGTCCAACTTGGTTTTCTAAGGTACGAAGAGATGTTGATTGGCTTTGCAAAAGTTGGTCAGTTTGCTTTATGTATTAAATTAACAATTCCTCAACACCAGGCTTCTTTTCTTGTGGAAATTGTTGCTGCTGCAGCTGCATTTGAAATCCGGGTGGATCTATGGACTTTGAGGATTGCCCTTGGTTATTATTATTCCAAGAAAAATTTGGATGATTCCTTCACCCTGGATTTTAAAAATTCGAGTTGGGATTATGTTGCTGTTGATTGTAACTCCCCATATATTGTGTTGTCTCCATGCATAGACCATTTTGGTGATTATCTCCATAAAAATCATAAGTTAGTGGTTGGCTTTTTACTGCATTGACTCCAAGTGTATCCATCTTCTTAGCCAACAAACTAACTTGTGCTGTCAAAGAAGTGAGTTCATCAATTTCATGCACACCAGTAACTTTTCTAGGATTCACTCTTTCTGATGGCCATTGGTAGCTGTTGGAGGCCATTTCTTCCAACACGTCATATGCTTTATCTGTGGAATTGCTCATTAACGCCCCTCCAATTGCTGTATCTACAATTGTTCTTAAATGTCCCACTAATCCATTATAAAATATTTGCACCAACAACCATTTGGGAAGTCCATGATGTGGACACTTTCTCAGCATATCCTTAAATCTCTCCCATGATTCATACAATGATTCTGACTCATGCTGTACAAAAGTGGTAATATCATTAAGCATCTTTGTAGTTTTGGCCGACGAAAAGAACTTGGCTAAGAACTTTTATGCCAAATCATCCCATGTTGTTATCGAACCAGATGGTGATGATATTAACCAACTTTTTGCTTTGTCCACCAAGGAGAATGGAAACAACCTGAGTCTTATGGCATCATCTGACACGCCATTGTATTTGAATGTGTCACAAATTTTTAAAAATTTGAATAGTTCCAGGCTTGATTTCAAAATTATTAGCATTGATATTTGGCCTGCGAATGCTTGAGTGTATGCCATTTACCCAAGGAACTGTATAATCTCATAAGGCTCTTGGCTCTGCACAAACATTCTGGTTTTGCTCTTCCATGTTAGTTACTTGGTTCTGGTCTCGGCGTAATCTTCTTAGTGTCCTCTCAATTTCAGGATCAAAGTATGCTAGATCAACGCTCTTGGAACGTCTCATACACACCTGAAATTTCTACAAACAAAAATCTAGAATTTCATTTGATAAAGTGACAGTGATAATGAAATTAATCCTTGGGGTAGTCATTTAAGGGTGCATGTCTATGTAAACAAGTTAGATAGACATATCAACTTGAATATGTATGCATAGTATCTCATTTGGACTCGAAAGATGGAATGAGATTAATCATACACCCTGGATTAATGAATACATAAATTGGTTGTTGATTACTAATGACAAAGACCATAGGAACAATATAGGGAAGTCAAGTCTCTAGAGCCCTATTGCCATAGATATCTCTTTTCTTTAATTTATCTAGCTAGTTAGTTTTAAGTTGCTTTTGATTTAACAACTCATCCTGCCATTTAGATTAGCCTAGATAAAGTTAGGTTGCCAACATGGTAGTACTTAGCATTAATTTAGGACGCAATCCTCACGGGAACGATACTCTACACATCACTTTATTACTTGTTGTGATAACGTGTACTTGCGCTAGTTTATGTTATAGAAATCAAACAACAAGTTTTTGGAGCCGTTGCCGGAGAGATTTAAGGATATGCTGAGAAAGTATTCACATCATGGAGTTCCCAAATGGGTGTTGGTGCAAACATTTTATAATGGATTGGTGGGACATTTAAGAACGATTGTAGATACAGCAACTGGAGGGGCGTTAATGAGCAAGTCCACAGATGAGGAATATGACTTGTTAGAAGAAATGGCCTCCAACAGCTACCAATGGCCATAAAAAAGAGTGAATCCTAGAAAAGTTACTGGTGTGCATGAAATTGATGCACTCACTTCTTTGATAGTACAAGTTAGTTTATTGGCTAAAAAGATGGATACACTTGGAGTTAATGCAGTAAAAGCCAACCACCAACTTGTGATTTTTGTGGAGATAATTACCAAAATAGTCTATACATGGAGACAACATAATATGGGGGGAGTCCAACTGGGACAGCAGCTAGAAACACAAAAGAAAACACCTAACTTCTAAGTTTGGAGAAATCAAAGAGGAGAAAAGCAAGATTCAACATCAAAGACATTTGACAGGGATTTCTTCTTTGCTTTGATCTTTTACTTGTTGTAAGATGTTTAGTTTACATGTATTGATGGAATTAGCTTCAAGATTGTGTAGTTTAATGATGAGCTAATTTTATTAATCTAGGATTACATCCTTGAACTCATTATGTGATTGATTATAGCTCTCTCTTTTATGGTATTAATTCAGCTTTTGATATATTCATTGTGCTTGTGTTTAATGCTATTTGATTACTTGGCCAGTAGTTAAATTAATCTAGAAATACTTAAATAAACTTGACAAAGGCTTTTAGGTATTCAGTCCTAAGCATATTGATGCATAATCATAGTCTAGTACACTTGAGTTTCATATGAGATAGACATATACTCATATGGCATGTATGGCTCATAAAACTTGTGCTTAATGAATTTTGCTCAATTTATTTATCATAGACATATAGATATTTGATTGGATAGAATAGATTCACTTGACCTGTAAAAGAGGTTTATGATGTGTTGAGTGTTTTGGTCAATATATCAAGTTGAGAATCAATAGACTTGAAAGAGATTCTGCTGAATTTATTTCCATCTAACACAAACTAAGGCAAGTGCACGTTATTGCAACAAGTAATAAAGTGTTGTATGATTTCTCATCAACAACAGTGCCAAAACCTTGTTGTGTGATTTCTATAACACAAACTAACACAAGTACACGTTATCGCAACAAGTAATAAAGTGATGTGTAGAGTATCGTTCCAATGAGGATTGTGTCCTAGATTAATGTTAAGTACTATAATGTTGGCAACCTAAATGTATCTAGGCTAATCTAAAGGATAGAATGAAATATTGAATTCAAAGCAACATAAAACTAATTAACTAGGTAAATTAAGGAAAAGAGAGATCTATGGCAATGGTGTTCTAGAGACTTGATTTCCCTCTATTATTCCTATAGTCTTTGTCATTAGTAATCAACAACCAATTTATGCATTCGTTAATCCAGGGTGTATGATTAATCTCATTTCATCTTTCGAGTTCGAATGAGATACTATGCATACATATGCAAGTGATATGTCTATCTAACTTGTTTACATAGACATGCATTACGCAACCCTTAAATTGATTACCCAAGGATTAATTTCATTATCACTGTCATTTTATCAAATGAAATTCTAGACATAATGGCGCACCCTAAAGAGTTTGGCCTGTCACGCTTATTAAACACTTTAAAATGGAGAGCACCACATGTGACCCTAGGCATAATAGCACACCTCAAAAAGTTTGCGCCTGTCATGCTTTTAATCAAATAGTTGGAGTGCACCTCATGCAAATCCTAAGGAACACCATGATGATTACTTAAGTTCATTAGTCTCTCAACTTAACAAACTCAAAGCTATGCTTTTTAAGATCGACATATGGATTAAACTTTGTCAAGCACATAACCCAAAAGTTTAATTCATCCAATCCATTTTTCAATGCAATTAGAAGCATGAAGCGCATAAAAAGCATAAACGAATAACACAAGATAACCATTAATCACATAGCAACTTCAACACACAATGTTCAATAAAGTTCCACTAAGGCCTAGAACTTACAATCTACAACAAAATGATAATCGTGCGATATGGTGAATTCTATACAAATGGGATCCTAAAGTATTGATTTCATTCTATTCTTCCTATGTTCTTCTTATTTAGTAAATTCGTTCAATTCATTAATCAAGAGCTTAAGACTAGTCTCATTCCATCTTTCGAGTTCAAATGAGATACTATGCATACATAGTCAAGTTGATATGTCTATCTAACCCGTTATATATACAGGTATTAAGCTACCCTTAAGCGACTACCCCAAGGATTAATTTCATTATCACTGTCACTTTATCAAATGAAATTTTAGACATAATGGCACACCCTAAAGAGTTTGGCCTATTACGCTTATCAAACACTTTAAAACGGAGAGCACCACATGTAACCCTAGGCATAATAGAACACCCCAAAGAGTTTGCGCCAGTCACGCATTTAATCAAACACTTGGAGTACACCTCATGCAAACCCTAAGGAAAACCAAGAAGATTACCTAGGTGTTGTTGGCCTTTCAATTTAATAACAACCTAAAGCTATGTTTCTCCCAAATTCATTAAGCACAAGTTTTATGAGCCATACATGCCATATGAGTATATGTCTATCTCATATGAAACTCAAGTGTACTACACTATGATTATGCATCAACATGCTTAAGACTGAATACCTAAATGCCTTTGTCAAGTTTATTTAAGTATTTCTAGATCAATTTAACTACTGGCCAAGTAATCAAATAGTATTAAACACAAGCACAATGAATATATCAAAAGCTAAATTAATACCATAAAAGATAGAGTTATAATTAATCACATAATGAGTTCAAGGATGTAATCCTAGATTAATGAAATTAGCTCATCATTAAACTATACAATCTTGAAGCTAATTCCATCAATACATGCAAACTAAACATCTTACAACAAGTAAAAGATCAAAGCAAAGAAGAAATCCCTGTCAAATGTCTTTGATGTTGAATCTTGCTTTCCTCCTCTTTGATTTCTCCAAACTTAGAAGTTAAGTGTTTTCTTTTGTGTCATAAAAATCCATGGCCAACACAAAATTCCCTTTGTCAAGTTCATCAAGGTTCCTTAATCAATTTAATACATTGTCATGTAATTAGAAGCATTAAGCATAGAACAAATTGAATAATTCCATACCAATATGATAAATAAGGAAAAATAATCAATCCAAGCTACATATTGAGTTCACATTGTAATCCTAACAATAAAACTTAGTTCATAATTGAAAACATAAGTTTAGAGAATCTAACAACATCATTATACATGTTGGAATCAACAACAAATACGAATTTGAAGAGAAGAAGAAATATTCCTAGATGCAATGGTGATGCTCTTTCTCTAAAATGTAGAAAAAATTTTTCTTCCTCTTAATTTTTGCCTCTTGTTGTTGATTCTTGATTCCAAGACCCAAAATGCAGATATACTCACAAACTAACGCAAGTGTACGTTATCGCAACAAGTAATATATAATAAGTAGAATGTCGATCCCACGAGGAATTGTTATTACTACTTGCTAAGTACTAAAATTATGTTCTCCTATTCTTATTCAAGCTATTGGCAATTTAATAGTTTTGATATCTAAACTAACTAAACAAATAATAATAATAATTACAAGAATTAAGTAAAGAGAACAATTATGATAGCACAAATACTTAAATGTCTAGGATTACAATAATCCCTCAATACTTCACTTAAATTCAACTACTCCCCTTAGAACTATCAATATGAATGTCAACCAAGAATTCTAATATCCTCACAAGCCTCTTTTGTAGGTCAAGTAAGTATATCTCATTCAATTAACTATCTATATGTCTATGATAATCAAATTGAAATAAGATTCATTAAGTTCAAATTCTCTAAATAGTCATATATGCCATATGAGTATATGTCTATCTCATATAGAACTCATGCTTTTACACAATGATCATACATCAATTTATCCATGGCCAACACAAAATTCTCTTTGTTAAGTTCATTAAGGTTCCCTAATCAATCTAATACATTGTCATGTAATTAGAAGCATTAAGCATAGAACAAATTGAACAATTCCATACCAATATGATAAATAAGGAAAAATAATCAATCCAAGCTACATATTGAGTTCACATTGTAATCCTAGCAATAAAACTTAGTTCATAATTGAAAACATAAGTTTAGAGTGTCTAACAACATCATTATATATGTTGGAATCAACAACAAATATGAATTTGAAGAGAAGAAGAAATTTCCCTTGATGCAATGGTGATTTTCTTCATCCAAAATGTAGAAATTCTTCTTCTTCCTCTTGATTTTTGCCTCTTATTGTTGATTTTTGCATCCAAGACCTAAATGAAGTGTTTATTTTCGTGCTCTCTACTGCCCCCTCTTTCTCTCCTATTTTACTTTTGGCTCAACAATGGGTGTTTATATAGGTAGGGTTACAAAAAGAGGACAAAAATGCCCTTAAAGAATGCCCAGGATTCAGTGTCGCGGCATTCGAGTTCAATGCTGTGGCGCTCACTCTCTGGAAGTGGCACCCCAGCGCTCAAATCAAATGCCCCGGTATTGCACTGTTCATGGACTATAGAAAGTCACTGTTCACTTGTACTGTTCATGTTTTGAGTATTTTAGTCCCTTCTCGGATTTTCATCTCAAATAGCTTCATTTGGATCCGGTTTTCGATATTTTTGCTCTGATAGTGCTTAAACCTATAAAACAACATTAATATGCATAATAGCCAAATTATTGGGATAAATTGAACAAATATCAAGTTAAGAAGATAAAATAGTTTATACAATTACGCCTTATCAGCAACCATGGATCAAGAACGATATTTTAGAGAACATATTGCGAAATGATATTTTTTAGCACCATTTGTAATTCTTTACAACTATGTCATCACTATATTATTTGATAAATGTATTTTAGATCTATAGTCTAACTTAATTTATCTTAGTAATTTTTTTTTTGAGTGATTTAAGGGTTATTATGTGTCTAATGTTGTCGTTACAGGGTTAAATTAAGAGAATATCAGAAATAATGAAATTGGGGCAAAAAAGAAAATTTGCTGCAATAAATCACAACATTAATTATGAACAGTATTTGTGTACAGTGATTTAACTATTGTAGCACTGCACTATTTATGATTGTAGCAACTGTTTATTATCGGATTAATCACTGTGCAATAGTTAAATTACTACTGAAGCATTGTAGCAACAGCTAGTAATGGTCAGATCACTATTGTAACGGCTAAAGCACTGTGACCAATGCTATAAATACGTCGTTTCGCCTTCAAATAGGAAAATTTTGCCCCTAACTTAATCCTAACCCATTTTCACTCAATTCTAACCTAGAAATCATCATTTCATAGTGCAAAAACAAAATTTTAAACTGTTTTAGAGAAGGATTACACATTCAAGAACATTTTGGCCAACTTTTAAAGGATTCAACAAAAGCTCAAGGATTGATTGGAGGCCACTTTGTCTTCATAATTTTTTTTTGGAATTGGTTGTATCATGTTTATTTATTGCTATTTAGCCATTAAACTTTTCTTATGTTGATTTAATTTTTTTATCTAGGATTATAGTTTTGAACTCAATATGTGGACTTAATTGTAGTATTTGATTCTCATTATTATGAATTCAGTTTATTATTCAATTTGTGCCATTCTTAATGCTTTCAATATACTAAGAATACTGATTAAATAATTATAGAGCACTTGGATAAACTTGAAAAAGGCATTTTATTGTTTAGACCTAGACAAATTGATGCATAATTATGGAGTAATAGCTACAAGTTTCGATATAGGATAGGAATATACCTATATGGCATGTATGGTTATTACAACTTGTTTGTAATGAATCTTGATTTATTCGAATTGCCATAAGAATATAAGAATTTGGTAAATTAAGGTATAGTCACTCGATTATCGAAAGATGCTTGTGATAAAATATGTGTTGTGATCAATAATTAAATTAAGTGAATAATAATAGGATAATAAAATCATATTGAGGGATAATTATAAAACTAGATACTCTTTATATAGTGATTGCTCTTTACACCTATAATTAGGATTGATTTGTAGAATTAGTAATTAGTTTTTATATAAACAAAATCAAATTTATCATTTGTTTGAATAAAAGTGAGAAGACACAATTTTAGTAATTGATTAAGAATAATAAAAATTCCTTATGGGATAACACTTAACTCATTACTTTACTACTTGTTCCCGATAGTATGCATTTACGCTTAGGATAGAAATCACATAACACGTTTTTGGCACTATTGCCAGGAATTAGATTTATTCTTACCAATACTAATACCAATCTATCTTGCCCTTAATTTAGAAGTTATTTTGTGTTTTTATTTCTATTTTTTTTATTTTCTTTTATTATTGTTTGCGTTAATTAATTTTTTTTAATTTATATTTTATTTTACCTTATTTATTTCATTTGATTTTGTTTATTATATTTTTATTATTGTGTTTTTAATTGCTTTTGTTTATTTTTATTTATATTGAATTATGATTATTTTACAGTTATTTATTTTATTTATTTTTACTATAACGTTAATTGTTTAAAATTATTTAATTTTGTGTTACGTTATTTTTCTTTTTTTTTAATTCACATATATTTTTGTACAGTGACTTTTCTTTTATTTTTGTACAATTATTGTAATTTGTTTTGTTTTCATCTTGCAGTATGTTTAATTCCTACATGACAGCTGAGTAAAACCAAGTTAAAACATAGAGACTATTGTGAGATTTTACTATCCCACAAGTAAGCAACATACAGTCTAGTATTCAAAAACAAGACATAGATATCAATTACTTCAAAATTCAGCCAGAGGTAATCCAATTGTTGAAAGCTTCATTACAATTTAGCGAGTTACCAAATGAAGATCCAAGTGAGCATATTATAAAATTCTTAGAAAGTTGTGATCTATATAAATATAATGGAGGCTCAGATAATGTAATATGGGTCAAACTATTTTCTTTTTCACTTTGGGATAAAGAAAGGATTTGGCTAAAGTCATCACCTTCAGGATCTATTAGAACATATGATGGTTTAGCACATAATTGTTTTTGCTAGGTTCTTCCCACCAGTGAGAATAATAAGAAAGAGAAACGACATCACTTCCTTTATGCATGATGATTTAGAATCGCTATATGAAGCATGGGAGAGATTCAAAGAATTGTTGAGAAAATCTCCATACCATGGGATTCCAAAATGGGTGCTTTTGCAAACCTTTTAATATGGGTTAGTTGGACATTTAAGAATCATAATTGATACTACAGTAGGGGTTCATTCATGAATAATTCTATTGATGATGCTTATAACTTGTTAAAAGAGATAGACTTCAATGAGTATTAATGGACAACTAAAAGTGTTGTTTCAATAAAAAGCACCAAGAGTAGATAACAGATTATATATGACTTTTGTGGTAATGATTATCAAATTGGTCAATGCATTGAAACTCCACATTATATTGAAGGTTGTGAGCAACAAAAACACAACCCTACTTCCAATTTGTATTATCAAGAATAGAGGGATCATACAAATGTTTCTTTAAGTGGTCATCAAGAATAAACTTCAAGGCAAGTGAGTCCTCCTGAGCTTCCAACAAAAAATCAACTGCAGTATAAGAAGAAGTCCACCTTAGAGATGTATTTATACAATTCATGGAGAACATAGATGTTCTCTTACATAGCCAATCTCCTTCTTTGCAGAGTGAAGAGACTCAAGTTGAATAAATTATAAACATAAGTTATAATCATTCTTTAGAAGCGTTGCCTAGCAACACAAGGTCACTTTTATAGAAAATACAGAACATTGCAAGACAATAATTCTAGATGGTGGAATTGAGTAACCTACAATCGCTGATTTAGCTAAATTAAATTATGATATTTATGTAGATGAAGTAAAAATAGAGAAAAAAGAGAAAGCACAAGAATAAGAATAACAACAACAACAACAAAGTTTTTCAAGTCATTGCAATTCACCACCTCTACTACTTGATAGACTTAAAAAAGATTACCTTAATCTATAGATTTTCAAGGATTATTCCCTATAATATCCAATCCCTATTAGTAGTATTGGCGCTTAGATTTCGGTATAGAGTAATGAAGACACCGTAGGGTTACCCGATTTTAACCCTATTAGAAATATTTTCTTTATGGTGTGCGTAAGAGATATTAGACCTAATTTGATAATTTCACACTCGATCGGAGTGTCAGACGACCCTAGAATATTTTTGAAATTTTTCTCTATTGGCTTGGAAAAGAAAATTCTAATTTACTACATGAATTTTCATTTAAGGGTTATATGTGGAACAAGCCTTTATTGAGAAACACAATCCATATATTAGATAATTGACCAACTAAAAGAAATCTCATGGATTGCCATTCACTCAGATTATTTATTTTTGAAGTATTTAAAAATATTTATTGCAATTTATAATGGTTATAATAATTGTACTATAAATTGTGGCCCATTTGTTTATGCTGGTAACTACAATGGAAGCCTTACTGATGGGGGTTAGTTGTTCTTGCATAAAACAAGTGTGATTGAGAATTATGTCTTCATGAGATGGGGACTAGAATGAAAAAATCTATCTTAATTAGATGATATAGTGTTTCATCATAAGATAATGATACGAAATGGTTCATTTGGTCAATATGGTGTTAAATGGGTCACTTCGATCTTTTTAAATACTGCTAAAGTGTGAGAGATGTGTGATTTTTACTATACCGATAAAACATAGGATAAGGCAAATATATAAAAACTTATTACCCAATATTGCTAAAGTGTAAGGGCAGTATCAGTAACATAAATATGATTATTGACAAGTTAGTCTGAAATACAATTAACCAATATTGCTAAAGTGTAAGGATAAGGTATATTTAGGATCACTAGTAAGAGTTGCATGAGATGTAGTGTGCTATCACAGACAACCAAAAATAAACCCTTTACTCCTAAAAATACATGTAGTAGTGCGAGTAAGGATAGTTCCAAGAAAAGTATCTAGCATAATTTTATGTTACGTGAACAAGGATATTGGGGTTAGGAGGGGTTTAAGCATAACAAAAATAATTTTTATAAAAATGACTGTAATATTCGATCCCTATTAGTAGTGTAGGTGCATAAATTTTAATATAAAGCGATATAGAAACCGTAGGGATACTCGTTTTCAACGCTATTAGAAATATTTTTTTATGGTGCGCGTGAGGGGTATTAGACCTAAATTGCTAATTTCATAGTTGATTGGGGAGTCGGACGGTCATTGAATATTTGTGATTTTTTTTTTATTAGCTTGGAAAAGGAAATTTTAATTTAACATATGAATTTCTATATAAGCGTGTTAGAAAATGAACCAATAAGGAAATAAGCTCATGAATTGCCAAGTTAAAAGGGTAATTTGGTTAGGTTGACTAGTTTAGTCAAATAGTTAGATATGGACCAATCGTATGTCTTCATTTCTAATTAATGGCATTTTAGAAATTTAGAGTTAGTTAAGGGGCAAACTGGACTTTTGGAAAAGCATTATAAAAGGAAGAATTGTTTAGAAATTTGGCAAAATAAGAAACAAAACAAGTGAGAGCAAGAGAGGAGAATTTTGACTAAGTGAGGTGGAAGCTTTAACAGTAAAATTCAAGGTTTTTTCATAATTTTTCATGCATAATCAAGCTAAAATCAAGTTAAGCACAAGTTCTAAAGGTTAAATAGATCATGCACTAGTAAAAAATATTATTTAGTGATGGTGGTAAATGATTTTTTAAGATTAGTTTAATTAATGTCTTTGTTTGAATTATTGACTTAGATTTGAGTTGAATCCAAGTGTGAAAATTAAATGAGACACCAAACTAAACGAATTAATAAGGTATGAATTAGGGTTTAGTGTGATCTTGACATGAAAAATTATGATCTGAATGTCATTGGGACAATAAATTGAGAAAAAGAATGAGTTGGATAGAAGATGGTGAATTCGGCCACTTTTGATATTGTGTACTTGCATTGTGTATTGGTTGAATTGTATTGTATGAAAGCTATTTGAAATCATTTTTTGATGTATATGAATGATGAAAAATCAAGAATGAAGTAAATGAGACATAATTGTCTATTCTTGGCAAGATGAAGGGCAATTATGTTCAATTGAATTTATAGAGTGTTAAGCAAATTTATGGCTTTGGATAGTGAATTAAATAAGATTGAATAATTATGTACATATAAATAGAAAATGGAGTCCATCCGAGCTTTGTAAGTTAATTAGGGCGCTTACTAGTTTATGTGTAATTTTAGGATTAGTAAAGGTTTTAAATGTCAATGTGTCATGTAGGTGAAGGAAACTGAGAGTGATAAAAGATGGGAAATTTTTGGAGAAGAATTGAGCTTGGAGCGGTAGGTGAGTGAAAATCTATAATTATTTATCTTTCGTTTAATATGTTTGAGCATAATTGAATTTATTTCTTTATGTGATCTTAAATGCATAAGTATGATTCCTAGTTTTTGTATACTATTGTAATTATAATTTCTATGTTCAGCTTTGAGAAACAGTTTTAAAGTTATTAAATTAGTTTTCAAAGGTCATTGGTACCCTCAAATTTATAGTCTGCTGATAGTTTAAGACTCGGCTGGTATACCCCGTATGCATGGGCAAGTATTGAAGGATGTGTCACTAACTCCGAAAAGTCAGGTTGCCAAGTCATGTGAGTCTATCTATGTGTACGGAGTATTGTCTTGTTATATATACGCGATATAGAATTCTACTGCATAGCCAGCGAGATGTCTTTAGATGTCACAGTGAGTATTTCTAGTTTAGAAGCCTTGTGGCCTACTCACGTGTGCAGTGCTAGTTTAGTTGCTATGTGAGTATAGAGCTTTAGGGTTACCATTTGGTGCAGTTTAGAAAAAAAAATGGTCGAGCGAGAGTTTTAACAGTTTTTGAGTTATAAAAAATATATCAGTGTATTTATATATATATATATATATACATGTCAGTAATTATACTTTACAGATTCTAGCAATTGTTTACAAAAATTATTAAAAAAAAGAACTGTTCGGCAGGATTTTATCAGCATATAACATTTAGAAACTGTTTACAGTTCTATAATAGTTTGAGAAGCATGTTTTAGGCAATTTTTTTAGAATTTAATATCTATACAAAATCTTATTTTTACTAAAAAGTTTACAAACACCCACTGAGCTCCTTTAGCTCACCCTTTTTGTGTTTCATGTTTTCTAAAATACTTTTCAAGTGCTGGCCTTGATATGTAGGTTGCTAGTTCTTCTACAGCAGATAAGTGGGCCAAGTGAGATGATTATTTTGTAAATGTAAATATGCTGAGTAGAACCTTTTGATTTTCTCTATAATAGTCACAGACTTTGTACATCTTGTAAATATGTTTTGAGTAAAAGAGAAATGGTTTCTATAATATAGTGACAGCTTTCACTTTTTCTTAGTATGTTAATTTTTTTATAAATTAATTTTTGTAGATTTGAAAGAAATTGTTATGTTTAGTTGGGATTTGATTCTAGAAGGACTAGAGGTCTTACTTTAAAGTTAAGAAAACTGTTTGAAATAGAAGTGCGATTTTCATTGTAAGTTTTGTGTTTTAAAAAAAAATAAAGGAAACTCTATCCGTTTTGTTTTAAATTGATAAAATATCCTTATTGATATTTCAGAATTTAGTTAGTAATAGCAAGAATTAAAAAGGGTTTGCCTCGCAAAACTTTCCCTGTTTTGCTTGTTAGACTCTGAAGAACTTCTGTTGGAGTGCTTGGTGGGGGCCTACCAAGATCTATAGTAGAGGGGTGGGTCCTGTTAAAGTAGGATCAGAGCCTAGTTTTTAAAGTTTTTAGTTAAAAAGTTTATTTTCAGAATCAAAATTTTTGAAATTGCATGCATTTTTAAATTTTATTAAATAGAATTTCATGTAATAGATAACTATTTTCATTATTAAAGTTCACAGAAAATATACATCGTCAAAATCGCCCACATACTAAAAGAGCAGTTGCGGAGGCTCTTGCATTTGAAGAAGAGCATGTGAATGAGCCAGTAAATGCTCCCACGCACTAGACCCCTCTTAAGTCATCTTAGCTTACCGAGCCAGATGGTGGAAACATAAATGTAGTTCAGATGACCCATATGCTAGATATAGTAATTCAGCAACCAAGAAAGGCGGGAGTGTCTACTGAGTGCACCATGAAATTGGGCTCTAAGCCTTATGATGGCACATGAGACTTTGGGAGAGCCCTATCCTGGTTAGAGAACTATGAAGAAATGTTTTAGGTTATGGGTTGTTCTGAAGAACAGATGGTTTCATATTCAGCATTTCTATTAAAGGAGAAGGCAAAAGATTGGTGGAAGGCTCTGTAGAGAAGGAATCCTGAGGGGGTGTCTTGGGCGCTTTTTAGAAGAGAATTTTTGGATAAGTTATACCCTAAAAGTTACAAAGACGCGAAGATAGAAGAATTTTTCAAGCTAATATAGGATTTTCTCTCCGTAGCAGAGTATGAAAATAAGTTTTTTGAGCTCATCTGCGCTGTTCCCTTCATAGTTGATAATGAGGAGCAAAAGGCTAATCGGTTGACAGTGGGCCTTAATCCTCAAATCATGGCCTACGTAGCATCAACAACTCATGCTTAGTACAGAGCATTGGTAGAAGCTATAACTCGAGTCAAAAGAAATATGGCAGCTATTCCTAAGCCAAAATAGATAGGCCAAAAAAAAGACTGGTTAGGTGGTTCTCGAGGTGGACCTAGTAAATTCGAGAGAATAGAAGAGAGATCTACATAGTGTAATTGTCAGAAACTAAGCTAATGAGCTCAACCAAGTCAAGCTTCCATTAGGTAACCATCAACCGAATCCTGTAGTACTAAAGAAAGTTGAAAGAATTTTTTGATGTGTAACAAATGTTGAAGGACTCATCCCAGGGGTTGTAGGAATGGGTCTATAGGTTTTTATAAGTGTGGTCAGGAGGGCCACTATATAAGAGATTTTCTGAACGTTGAAACTAGTAGTAAGTCAGAAAATAGACCACCAGCTCCGGGACAAACCAGTGGTGGCTGAGGACAGAGTAGAGGTGGTTCCTAATTCAGAGGGCCCAGTGGTTCAGGCCAGTCTAGTGAGGGAGCCAGTAGAGGTGGATCATCTAAAGGATAGTAAGGCAGACCTCGTACCCAAGTTAGGGTATTTGCAGTGACCCAGCAGGAGGTGGATGTGGCCTCAGAAGTTTGTGACAGGTATAATGTTAGTCTTTGAATGAAATGCTTATTTTCTGATAGATCCCGGAGCTACCCATACTGTAAATAGTAGTATAGCACCATAGTTATTAGATTGTAGCGTGGCGGTGTCTCTTCCTACTAGAGACTCTATTATAGCAGAAAAAGTGTATAGGGGTAGTAAAATAAGTTAGAGGGATAAGAATTTTTGGCAGATTTGATTCTGCTAGCCATTAGTGACTTTGATGTGATTTCAGGGATGGATTAGTTGTCAAAATATTAGGCCACAGTGGATTGCTTCTGAAAAGAAGTCAGATTGTGTAAGCTAGAGTGATCTAAACTTATTTTTGGTGGGGTACGAAAAATACTTCCTGCCAGTATGGTGTCCATAATGAGGGCAAGAAAGATGCTCTAAAAGTCATGTCAAAGGTATCTGGCCTATGCAAAAGAAGTAAGAGATGGTGAAATTTGAGGATATTCTGATGGTTAGAGAATTTTCGGATGTGTTCTCAGGTAATCTTCTGGGGTTACCTCTAAATAGGGAAGTATAGTTTCAAAAAGAATTTGTCCCTAGAATGAAACCAATTTTTAAAACACCCTACAAAATAGCTCCTTTAGAATTAAAAGACCTGAAAGTTCAGATCGAAGAGTTGTGAATAAGGGTTTCGTCAGGTTGAGTACATCTCCTTGAGGGGCATCGGTCTTGTTTATAAAGAAGAAAGATGGAAGTATGAGATTGTGCATTGATTACAGAGAACTGAATAAAGTAATAGTACGTAATCAGTATCCACTTTCGAGAATTAATGATCTATTTGATCAGCTCCACAGGGCCAGAGTATTTTGCAAAATAGATTTGAGGTTAGGCTATCATCAATTGAAAATTGGGAGAAAGATGTTTCAAAAACTGTCTTTAGAACTCGATATGGGTATTATAAATTTTTAGTCATGCTTTCCGGGTTGACTAATGCCTCAACCGCCTTTATGGATATTATGAACCAAATTTTTTGACCTTATTGGGATCAATTTGTAGTAGTGTTTATTGATGATATATTGATCTATTCGGCCAGTAAAGAGGAACATGGAGAACACTTGGGGGTTTTTTTGCAGACTTTAAGTGAGCATCGGTTATATGCCAAACTCGGTAAATGTCAGTTTTGGCTAAATAAGACTTACATTTTTGGGACATGTAGTCTTTGCAGAAAGGGTATTCGTAGATCCCCAGAAGATTAAAGCCATAGTAAACTAGACAACCTAAGAATGTGATGGAGGTCTGTAATTTATTGGGTTTGGTTGTGTACTATAGAAAGTTTGTAGAGGGATTTTTGAAGATAGTCGCTCCTTTGACTAAGCTGACTCGAAAAGAAGAGAAGTTTATATGGTCTAAGGTGTGCCAGTAAAGTTTTGATAAGTTGAAGAGAAGGTTAACCTCAGTCCTAATGCTTACACTTCCATCAACGAAGGATAAACTTACAAAATATTGTGATGCTTCCAAGTAGAGTCAAGGTTGTGTGCTGATGCAGAATAAGAAAGAAATAGCCTATGCTTTTAGACAATTGAAGAAGCATGAGAAAAAGTATCTCACACTTGACCCAAAACTGGCAGTGGTAGTTCCTAAGAATTTAGAGGCTTTTCTTGTATAAGGTTCCATGTAAATTAATTACAGAGCACAAGAGCCTATAGTACTTGTTCACTTAGAAAGAGCTAAATATGAGGAAGAGAAAATGGCTAGAGCTGATCAAGGATTATGAGTGCACACTTGGATACCATCCTGCAAAAGCTAATGTGGTAGCAGATGCTCTCAGCAGAAAGCCTATTAGCTCAGTAGTTCACTTAAAAGTAGCATATCATCAGTGCTAATAGAATTGAGGTCTTTGGGGTGAGATTAGAGTTTTCAAATTCAGTAGTACTATTAGCCATATTTTAGGTGTGCTCAATACTAGTTGATCGGATTAAAGAATTATAGACTCAAGATCCACAGGTAGTTAAATTGAAGGGTGAAATCAAGTCTAGGCAACGAAAAGACTTTTCATTAACCAGAGATGGTATAGTAACCTTTGGTCGAATATTATGGTACTAGATGTGAATGAGTTAAGAAAATAGATTATGGAGAAAGCTCATTCTTCTGCATCTGGGGAGCACAAAAATGTATCATACCCTAAAATAGCACTGCTGGTGGAAAGGCATGAAGAAAGATATAGCTAAATTTATCTCCAGATTTCTGACTTGCCAATAAGTAAAGGTCGAACACCAAAAATCTGCAAGGCTCTTACAATCCCCCTTCCGATCCTTGAGTAAAAATGGGAGAGGATAATAATGGATTTTGTGGTAGGACTTCTATATAGCCAATGAGGTAATGACGCGATATGGGTAATTGTTGATAAACGGATGAAATCTACCCATTTTTTACCCATCAGAAGTAATTATTCCCTAGAAAAATTGGCCCAGTTGTACATAGATGAGGTAGTACAACTTCATGGCATTCCAATATCCATAGTGTCAGATAGAGATCCGCGGTTCACTTCTCAATTTTGGCCCAGCTTACAGAAAGCTCTAGGTACTAAATTAAATTTCTATACAGCCTTTCATCCACAGATGGATGGGCAGTTTGAGTGGATAATTCAGATACTCAAGAATATGCTTAGGGCATATGTTATAGAGTTTAAAGGGAGCCGGTATACTCACTGTCATTGATGGAGTTTTCTTACAATAATAGCTACCAGGCTAACATCGGGATGGCACCATGTGAAGCGCTGTATAGAAGGAAATGCAGAACTCCAGTTTGCTAAGATGAGGTTAGTGAGAGAAAGCTTATTGGTCTAGAAATTATCCAGATTACTTCAAAAAAGATTCAAATTATCACACAAATTAAAAATAGCTAACAACAAACAAAAAAGTTGTGCAAATAATCAAAGAAAAGACTTAGAGTTCCAAGTTTGTGATAAAAGTCTTCTTGAAGATATCAGCATGAAAATAAGTATTAAGATTCGAGAAATAAGGGAAGTTGAGTCCCCGATACATTGGGCCATATTAAATAGTTGAAAGAGTTTGGTAGTTGGCATATCATCTACGGTTATCAGTAGAGTTGGCCATAATCCATGATGTGTTTTCACGTTTCCATGCTTCGCAAGTACATAATAGACCATTCGTACATTCTAAGGGAACAATCAATAGAATTAAATGAGCATTTGACCTATTAAGAGAAGCCTGTGCAAATTCTAGACAATAAGTGCTTCGTAATAAAAGCATTCCCCTAGTAAAGGTATTAAGGATGAATCGTGGAGTAGAAAAGCCACGTGGGAATGTAAAGATCAAATGCGAGTACAACGTCCTCACCTCTTTGGGATAGCTATAGTTTAAATTTCAAGGACAAAATGTTTTTTAGGAGGGTGAAACTGTAATATTTAATCCTTATTAGTAGTGTAAGGGCCTAGATTTTGGTATAAAGCGATAAAAAACTATAGGGTTACCCGATTTTAACCTTATTAGAAATATTTCTTTTATGGTACGCATAAGAGGTATATAGACCTAAATTGATAATTCTATAACCAACTAAGGTGTTGAACGGTCATATTGTTGGGATTTGTGCTTACGTGCCATCTCATTTTGTATAAATATATAGTGATAGTATTTATACAATTATTATTTCTAATAAAATTGTTAAAATTATTTATTGTTAAATGGTAATATGCTTGTAACGTTTCAGACATTGTATGATCTGAATGAGTTCAGATCTGGTCTAAAGAAGTTTAGACCAGGGCTAAGAGTTAACAATGCTAATAGTTATAAACACTAAGAGTTAGTGGTACTAAGAGTTAGTAAGTTTATAAGAATTAGCAAAATCTAATGAATTAGAGCCTTGTCTAGAATGGGACAATGACCTGAGAATATATTAGTAATGATATAGCAGCAATAAGTTGCAGATAGTGCTAGGAAATGGCATTATGCAAGTATGTTCTCAAACGTAATGTTTCTGATCTAATTTTATCGATGCGGGTCTATCGGTGGAACCTATTAATATAGATTGGTATATGTCTATATCTGGATGGTCCAAATGGTTAGTCTTAGCAAACCATGAGCTTAGTAGGAAGCTCGTATAGAGATGCAGGTATTCAGTAAGGACTGGATATTGAACAGACTCATGAAGACATCCAATAGACATATAATAAAGCTGTCAATGGAAGGTCTTCCGAGTTGAGTAGTATTTGTGATCCTTTGACCTGAGCGCCACAGTGGGCTTGTGAGTGATCCACCATGCTTTGGTTCCAGACACGTGAGAAACCTTTCATGGTCTGACTGCTGGGTGTCGCTGGGTATGGTCCGATGCTCATGGAGTCCGGTGTGCATAGATATGGGATCCATCAGCTCATATGAGTGGGTTATGGTACAAGGACGGATTCGTTAGGTATCTTGAGGTGGTATAACCCACCAGGGTTCGATTCCTTGAGGATATGCTTTGAGTGAATAGAGGCCACTATGAGGTATGGACTAGTGATGGCCCACTGAGACCGGTATATCCCGGTTTGTCAGACTAAACAGTGTGTATCCTCACATTAAAAGGAGCCTTTTATCCTCACACAAACGATCACCCCCAAGGAATCGAACCCGGGTGGGTTATACCACCTCAAGATGCCTAACGAATCCGTCCTTATACCATTTGGGCTGGCCAGCCCAAGTGGTACAAGGATGAATCGCTAAGGCAATATAAGGGGTTCCGTCCCAGGTTCGATTCCTTAGGGGTACCGTTTGTGTGAATGGAGGCCACTTGGGAGGTCTGGACCACTAATGGCCCACTGGGACCGGTATATCCCAGTTGGTCAGACTAACTGGGTACGAATCCTCACATAAAAAGGCCAGCTCAAGTGGTACAAGGACGGATTCATTAGGCATCTTGAGGTGGTATAACCCACCCGGGTTTGATTCCTTGAGGTGATCGTTTGTGTGAATGGAGGACACTTGGGAGGTCTGGACCAGTGATGGCCCACTGGGACTGGTATGTCCCGGCTTGTCAGACTAACTGGGTGCGAATCCTCATATAAAAGGTTCCAGCTCAAGTAGTACAAAGACGAATCGCTAAGGCAATATAAGGGGTTCCGTCCCGGGTTCGATTCTTTGAGGGTACCGTTTGTGTGAATGGAGGTCACTTGGGAGGTCTGGACCAATAATGGCCCACTGGGACCAGTATGTCCCGGCTTGTCAGACTAACTGGGTGCGAATCCTCACATTAAGGTTCCCTTGAGGTTTCTTTACTTGAAGAAAATGATCCTTTAACTTATAGAGAGGTGATGTTAGACATCAATTCGAAAAATGACAAGATGTTATGAAATCTGAAATTAACTCAATGCATCATAATCACGTCTGAGACTTGATTGAGCTTCTTGAAGGAATTGTTCATATCGGATGTAAGTGGGTTTACAAGCGGAAGTGTGGGCCTGATAGAAAGGTAGAGACATTCAAAGCCTGACTAGTAGCAAAAGGTTATAGTCAACAATTCATTATATGTTATACTAGCTAAGCACAAGCGTACGTTATTGTATCAAGTAATATAGGATTTTAAGTCCAAGTATCAATCTCACAAGGATTATTCATTCTATTTCTATCAACCAATTAGTAAAATTATAACTACTTAACTTTTATTTAAAAAACTAAAATTTAGAATTTAATTAATTAACCTAATTCTATCACTTAAATTAACTTAAGCAGCAAATAAACAAAGATATAAATTCACTAATTGATAATAATCTAGGGTAAAGACTCATCCCCTAATATTTTATTGGACTTATTAATATCTTAATTAATCACTTAATACGAATTGATTGGCTTAAACACTAATCTCATCACAAGTCTCCGTCGATGGCCAAGTGACTATATTACACATGCTAACAATCATCTATATGTCTATGGCAATCAAATTATAATATAATTCATTAAGATCAAGTCTGAATAATACCATACATGTCACCTAGGTATATGTCTATCCTAAATAGAACTCATAGTCTAAATAATACCCTACCATATATAATAAACACATAAATCCATTTTTCAAGTTCATTATGGTTCCTCAATCATTCAAAATATTGGCTAGATATAATGAAAGCATTAAGATCAAGATAGAATTAATCAATTCTATATATTAAGTTCATAAATTAAAAAAGTAAATAAATCCAACTACATATTAGGTTCACATAGTTTAACCTTAGAATAACAAGTTTAGCTTATCATAAAGCCAAGAGTATCAAACCAATCCATGAATAACAAAAAGAACAAGAACATAATAACAAGAAAATAGAAGAAAAACTAATCAAGAAGATGTCTTGGGTTATTTTTCTCTTAATCTTGACTTGAAGCTTGAATCTTGATTTCTTGGCTTTGATCTTTGATTTTATGTTATGAATTCTTTCTTTAAGTTTTGGTTCACTCTTTGAATTTTTTGAATTAGGGCTTTTGGCATTCTATCTATATGTTTATGTCTTTAAATTATGGTAAAATATCAAATATAAATCAGAATAGGATACTGTTCACGAGTACTGTTAATAGACATTGTTTATACAACGCCATAGTGCTAGATTCTGGGTACTGGGGTGTTGTACATACTATTTTTTAGTGCCATTCTGGGCGCTAGGCACTGTAGCAAACCCATTGTAGCATGGTACTATAGTAATTTTATGTTTTTGCTTTATTTCTTCAGATTTGTATCCTTATTTGCTCCAACGACTCCAAACCTACAAAATAACAGTCAAGCATATAAAAAAAAACCAAATAATCGTAATTTAAATGAAAAAATATTAAGTTTGAAAGATAAAAATATTAGACCTAATTAATTCTTATCAGTGTATAGGATCGATTATTAGGAAACTTGTGAACCAGTAATGATGCTTGAGTCGATTTAAATATTATTGGCAATTATTGCATACTAAGACTTTAAGATTTGGCAGATGGATATGAAGAGCGTCCCTTAATGGATATCTCGAGGAAGAGATATGCATGGAACAACTTGAAGGTTTTGTATCCAGCCTTACCTCTAGTTTTGTGTGCAAACTAAAGAAGTCAATTTATGGACTCAAGCAAGCCTTATGTAGCTGGAATATTCATTTTGATGAGGTATTTAAAGGGTTTGGTTTCATAAAAAATAAAGGAGAAACTCGTATGTATAGAAAGGTTAGTGGGAGCATGATAGTCTTCTTAATTCTTTATATAGACTACATATTGATCACTGGGAAATGTTATTTAAGTAAGAACTTCTACATAAAAGATTTGGGAGAAGCTTTTTATATACCAGGTATAAAGTTTTATAGAGATAAAGCTAAAGGCTAATAGGACTCTCCCAATCTTCGTACATAGACATTGTCTTGGAAAGGTACAATTTTAGTAACTGTAAGACAGTTAATATACCTTTTATACATGGCATTCATCTTTCGAGGAAGATGTGTCCTCGAAAGATAAAATGGTTAGAATGTCGAACATTTTATATGCATTAGCTATTAGAAGCTTGATGTATGCTATAATGTGTACTAGACCTGACATTAGTTTGGTTGTAATTGTTACAAGCTAGTATCAGCTTGATCTAGGTTACAACTATTGGATGGAAGTGAAACATATCCTTAAATACTTTAAGGGTACAAAGGAAAAGTTTCTATATATAGAGATAATGATATGTAAGTGAAAGGATACACAGATTCAGACTTTCAGTCTAATCCACATGATAGAAAAGTCTACATCCAGGTATATGTTTATTCTTGATAGCTTCGTAATAAATTAGAAAAGTGTTAAATAGAGATTAATAACTAATTCTACAATAGAGGCAGAATATATTGCCGCCTCAAAAATAGCAAAAGAAGTAGTGTGGGTATTTAAATTTATAGTAAAGCTCAGAATAGTTCAAAGTTTGATAGATCCTATCCGTTATTTTATAACAATAACGGGGTCAATGTATAGGCCAAAGAGCCAAGAACACACTGCAAATCTAAGCATGTGGGGAGAAAATATCACATAGTTAGAGAGATCTTGGTTAGAGGAGATGTAATATATTTATAGAGTTAACTATGTATATAATGTAACTAACCTACTAACTAAAACCTTAACTTCGAAAGTGTTTGAGAAACATGTGGAGTCAAGTAGAAGTTATTGGAATTTGTGCTTACGTGCCATCTCATTTTGTATAAATATTTTATTTTAATATTTATGTAATAAATATTTCGTTAAAATTGCTACTTATATTTATGCTGAGATGCTTATAATATTTCATGCATTGTATAATCTAAAGGAGCTCAGATTTGATTTAAAAGACTTTAGACCAGGGTTAAGAGTTAGCAACGCTGAGAGTTATAAACGCTAAGAATTTGCAATGCTAAGAGTTACCAGTTTATAAGAGTTAGCATTTAAAGCGTTAGAGCCTTGTCTAAAATGAGACAAAGACCTAAGGATATATTAGCAAAGACGTAGTTGCAAAAAGTTGTAAATAGTGCTAGGAAATGTCATTGTGCAAGTATATTTTCAAACTTTATATTTCGAATCTATCTTCACTGATGTGGGTCTGTCAGTGAAAATCTTACTATATATAGATCAGTATATGTCTATATCTAGATGGTCCAAATGATTAGTTTTAGCAGACCATGAGTTTAGTAGAGTAATCCATCATACTTAGATTCCACACATGTTAGAGATTTTTATAGTCTGACCACTAGGTGTCATTGAGTATGGTCTGATGCTGATGGAGTCTAGTGTATACAGATATGAGATCCGTCAACTCATACGAGTAAGTTATATATCCTGATGATCCAAGATTGTATTTTATAAAATTTATTGCCATAAGTAATAAACCTAGGAAAGAGTTTCCTATGAGATAAATAATATTGTGCAAGTATTTGTAGATATTATTTATAGAAATATAAATTTGGAGATACATTCACAGTTATCACATGGAGACTTGATGGTGATAATATATGTCTTCTTCTAGGATATAAATGACAGATGAATTATATGAATATGTATTGACCTCAATTTGTATGGTTCAATGCATTGTTTTGTAATTTCTATAACATGCGTATGGAGTATCGTTTACAAACTTACGAAAAAGTTTTATAAGACAAACGAGTGTGCACTTAGGGAGTCTAAAAATATAAATTGTACTCTTTGAGCACTAGGGTAGAGCACTGGGGTCGAATGATTCGATCTGGAAAAATCTTTGGAAAGTAAGAATTATATTAAGGTTACTTGGGATATTGTAGGGCTTAAGTGTTAAGCCTAGTAGGGTGACAAGTGGCAAGTAAAGACTTGTGATAAGTGTAAATTATATCTATTATTTTCACTCTCTTATCTTAATTAATTGCTCATTTTAATAAGAATATTAGGCTTTTTATATGTTTAATTGCTATTTTACAGGTTTGGAGTCAATGGAGTAATTGTGGATGAAAATCTAAGAAAAACAAAACAAAACATAAAATGTTACAGTATATCGATACAGTGCCCTTAAACAGTACCGCACTACAATGTTGTCGCCCCAGCGATGAACAGTGATCACAGCAGCGGTGAACAGTGCAATTTTCTTAATCCTAAAAGAAATACAACTCTAAGACTCTAATCAATTCCTATATAAAGGCCACTCGTTTCAGACCTAAAAGAGATATAACTTAGGGCTCTTAGAGCCACAACATATTGAAGAAGAACAATTTTTAGAGAGAGAAGTAAAGGCAATTCAAAGAAGTAAGAGATTATTAGCGAATCTTTGGCGTATCAACCAACTGCAAATTGACGTCCATATTGGTTTGCTTTTGGTTGTATCATGTTTATTTTATTTTTCATCCATAATCCTCTTGTTATCATGAGCTAAATTTATTTTCTAGGGTTATTACTTGAACTCAATATGTGAGCTTAATTGTTGGATCTTTTTAATATTTATTTGAATTCAATTCTTCATTATTTAAATTATTTGTTCTCAATGCTTCATTATATCTGATCAATATTGTGATTGTTTTAGTAATACTTTGATAAACTCGAAAGAGGCATCATTGTATTTAGACCTAGATAATTTGATGCATGATTGTAGAGTAACATTCAATGTTGCATATGCAAGTTTCAAATTAGGATAGCAATATACCTAATTGGCATGTATGGTCAATAAAACTTATTCTTAATGATCTTTATTTATTATAGGTACCATAGGAATATAAGTATTTGGTAAATTAGGATATACTTGCATGACCTTGGAAGAGGCTTGTTAATACATTAGTGTTTTGACCAATAATAAGAATTGAAGGATATAAATATTAAAAGAATTAATCTTTAGAAACCATGTTGAAGGATGGTAATTAATCCTAGGCTTTCTCTATATTGCTATTTTCTTATTTTATTTAAGTTGTATCATTTATTTTCTGCATTTTTATTTGATTCAAATTTATTACAAAATTAAGATTTGATTTTTCTGAATAATTATAAGAAATATATAATTTTAGTACTTGGTAGAAACTAAAAATTATCCCTGTAGGTTCGACATCCGACTTTATAAGTTCATTTATTACTTATTACGATAGCATATACATGCGCTTAATTATAAGATATAGAAATATCACATCAAGTTTTTGCCGCCGTTGCCTAGGATAATATTTTATTTTTGCCAATATTAATACTAATCTTTCTTATTTTTAATTCAGATTTTTTTTTTATTTTTTATATAAATCCTTTTTATTTTTTTTATTTTTTGTACTGTTGCTTTTCAATTCTTTTTGTTTTTGTTTTTTAGGATACCTTTCAGAGCTATATCATGACTTATCAATTTCAGTTTCAACAGCAAGTGGAAGAACATAGATCTTTAAGAGATTATTCAATCCCTACGATTAGCAGCATTCCACCCAGCATATATCGACCAACAATAAATGCTAATTATTTTGAAATTCAGTCGGAAATAATCTGAATTTTGAAAGACTTAGTTCAGTTTAGTGGATATCCATGTGATGATCCGAATAAACATATCATAAATTTTCTAGAGATTTGTGATTTGTTCAAATATGATGGAGTCTCAGATGATGCAGTATGATTACGGTTATTTCCTTTGTCACTTCGAGATAAGGCGAAGGGTTGGTTGATGTCACTACCATCAGGATCAATTACAACATGGGGTGATGTGGCCCAGAAATTCCTATCTAAATTCTTTCCACCGGCCAAGGCAACAAGGATGAGGAATGACATCACTTCTTTTATGCAGTATGACTCAGAAACACTTTATGAAGCATGAGAGTGGTATAAAAATATGATGAGGAGATGTCCACATCATGGGATTCCAAAATGGCTACTTGTGCAGACATTTTATAATGGCTTAATAGGGCAATTGAGGATTATAATAGATGCCGCAGCAGGTGGAGCATTGATGAACAAGTCAACTGACGAAGCATATGACCTGCTAGAAGAGATGGCATCCAATAGTTATCAATGACAGTAGAGAGAACAACCCTAAGAAGAATTACAAACACATATAATGAAGGAACACTTATCTCATTAGCTGCACAAATCAACCTGTTGACCAAAAACTTAGATGCCATTAAAGCTAATGTTATTAAAAGACAACCCATCACTTGTGATTTTTGTAGTGAGAACCATCCAAATGGCCAATGCATGGAGCTTATGCACTGCATAGAGAACTATCAAGTACAACAGCACAATCCCTACACAAACTCCTACAATTCAGATTGGGTAGACCCTCAAAGCATGCCAATACAACCTCAATAGCAGATTGAAGAGAAACTAGGCATAGAGGAGATGTTTATGCAAATATGAAGCAGACAGATGCCCTTCTTCAAAGCCAAGCAGCCTCTTTAAGGACGTTAGAGATGCAAGTGGGCCAATTAGCCACATCAGTAAACAATTATCTATAAGGCCCATTGACCAATAACACAGAGGTGAATCCAAGAGGAAATAAGGAGCAATGTCAAACCATTACCTTAAATGTTGAACAAGAATTGCCAACAGCTGGTGAAACATCTCACAGTAAAGAAAGTCATAATAGAGCAACAAAGACAAAAGAAGAAGAGGCAACTACAGAAAAAAAGGAATTAGTGGCACTTCAAAGCAAAGACAATCTACATATTTCACAGCCACCTTTCCCACAAAGACTTCAAGGGAATAACCTTGAACATCAGTAATTTTTCAATAATATATCTCAATGTTTCAAGGTTGACATGGTAATTCCTGAAGATCCACCACCACCTCCTAAAGTAAAACTAATGGAAGCCCTTCAACTACAAACTCATACAAAATTATGCAAGTTAAAAAAGAAGAAAGCGCATAATAAGATAATGGAGAGGCAGATTGATACCAGCCAACGGAGTGCAATATTTCGATCTAAGATTAAAATCTTTCCGGTAAGGCTCAAATCAAAGAGGGTGGGACCGTGTCTACAAAACATTTTCATGGAGCTATGGAAGTTAAAGAAAAGGAATAGCAATGGTCTTAGACATAAATTGAAGTTCCATAGGCGCGATACCGCTGACATGCAGTTTGATCCTCCATGAGTCAAAAAAGAAGACGTCAAGCCAATGGCATTAAATCAAGCGCTTCTTGGGAGGCAACCCAAGTAAATTTTATTTTTATTTGCTTATTTTTAGTTTTAGTTGTATTAGTTTATTTTTTTTTAGGAATAAAACAGCAAGTCAAACACTCAAGGAAAGCAGCACGAGCATTTGCAAGCATCTAAAGCAAAAGACACTGCATTCACATCATTATATAACAATGTTGCATTGCTTCAACTTCTTTTACCAGGGGAGTTTCTCTTACTCTTACGTTTATTTTTTGACATTGAGGACAATGTTTAATTTAAGTTTGGGGGTGGGAAATACTTTCTTGTGTTTATTTTTGCTGCATGATTTGATTGGTTGTCTTGTGGGATAATTTGTTTTTCTTCTTTTAGTTGTTAGGTTGTTAAGATGATCATTAGTCTATGATAAAAAAAAATACATGGTTGAATTTATTTATTTATTTTTACATATCCATAGCAATGATAGATACTTGAGACAATTTTGGTTATTTAAGTTTAAGAACAAGTTCGACCTTATTTATAATCACCATTTTTTTAGCACTTATTAAAGCACAAATAATTATAACTATTACTTAGAAATACTTATGCTTTTAGGAGTACACCACAGTCTTAAAAGACCGACACTCTAGAACTTGTCTTTAGTTACTACTTGAGGCGAAATCCTAGGAAACACATGAATAGGGAAATGACGTTAAGCTATCTTTGGACCAATTGAGCCTTTCTAGCCTATCTTTTATTGTATATTTATCCCTAGTACCTTATTTTTTAGCCTAATTACCCATTCTTTGGTTTAACCACATTACAAGCCCACGACTTAAAGTTTATTTATCTAGAAATTTACCTGTAACACCATAAACCTTACATTTGCTTATAAATACTCTTGAAAGGAAAATGTTGTGGTGATATAAGAAAAATAAGTTTGGGTGGTATTTTTCAATCTAAGTTGGGGGTATTCAAAATAAAAGAATAAGAAAAATTCAAAAAAAAAGAAAAATACCCCCAACTTAAGGAAAAGAAGAAATTTTTTGAAAAATAAAGGTTGAAAAGAAAGATGGGAAACACAATAAGTTTGAGGGAAGAGATAATACAAGGAAAAGAAGATCAAGAGGTTTCTAGGTAAAGTCTAAGTGTTTATAGTGTGACTTGAATTTTATATATTTATCCTTTTATCCTACCTTGACCTTAACCTTATGTTACAAGCTAAGTAAAGTCCTTAATAGATCCCTAGACATGTGATTTTCTACATTAGTGGAGAGTGGTAGTAAAGACAAGCCTATAGAAGTGTCATTATACAAATCAAATGCCGAGACATCATCTTTTCTGTGCAAACTAAAGTATAAAGTAAATTAAAGTATGGTTTTAGCTATTGCTTGCTGCTTGCTCACATATACACATGATAATTATCTTTGAGGAAGAATGAGTGACTAAATAAAGATAATTAGAATTGTTAATAGTTTTTTCTATCTACCTTAAGGATTTGTACCATTTAACAGCTTTTGAGACAATCATTTTAATCATCTTACTAACTTGGCATGTTAATTATATTATATTTTTAAATTCTTATTTCATTTTGAGTCAAGTATAATCTATTTAAATTCTCTCTTTAATTTTACTTTTCATTACTCGAGGACTAGTAATGTTTAAGTTTGGGGGAGTTTGATAAGCGTAAATTATATCTATTATTTTCACTCCCTTAACTTAATTAATTGCTCATTTTAATAAAAATATTAGGCTTTTTATATGTTTAATTGCTATTTTACAGGTTTGGAGTCAATGGAGTAATTGTGGATGAAAATCTAAGAAAAACAAAATAAAACATAAAATGTTACAGTATATCGCTACAGTGCCCTTAAACAGTACCGCACTACAGTGCTGTCGCCCCAGCGATGAACAGTGATTGTGGCAGTGGTGAACAGTGATCGCGACAATGGTGAACAGTGCAATTTTCTTAATCCTAAAAGAAATACAACTCTAAGACTCCAATCAATTCCTATATAAAGGCCACTCGTTTCAGACCTAAAGGAGATACAACTTAGGGCTCTTAGAGCCACAACATATTGAAGAAAAACAATTTTTAGAGACAGAAGTAAGGACAATTCAAGGAAGCAAGAGATTATTAGTGAATCTTTGGCGTATCAACCAACTGCAAATTGACGTTTATATTGGTTTAATTTTGGTTGTATCATGTTTATTTTATTTTTCAGCCATAATCCCCTTGTTATCATGAGCTAAATTTATTTTCTAGAGTTATTACTTGAACTCAATATGTGAGCTTAATTGTTGGATCTTTTTAATATTTATTTGAATTCAATTCTTCATTATTCAAATTATTTGTTCTTAATGCTTCATTATATCTGATCAATATTATGATTTTATTAGTAATACTTTGATAAACTCAGAAGAGGCATCATTGTATTTAGACCTAGATAATTTGATGCATGATTGTAGAGTAACATTCAATGTTGCATATGCGAGTTTCGAATTAGGATAACAATATACCTAATTGGCATGTATGGTCAATAAAACTTATTCTTAATGAATCTTTAGTTATTACAAGTATGATGCGATATTTCTATATCATAAAATTAAGTGCAAGTATACACTATCGTATGCAAGTAATAAAGAGACTAATTAGTCGGATGTCGAACCCACATGGATAATTTCTTCTTATTAACCAATTACTAAAATTATGTCTTCCTAATAATTATTCAGAAAAATAAAAATCCAAGAATGAATGTAGAAAATATAAAAGTAAAAACACAATGCAATGAGATTTAAAGATAGCAACGTAGAGAAAACCTAGGATTAATATTATCCCTCAATATGCTTTTTAATGATTAATCATCTAATATTTAACTCACTTAGTCTTTATTATTGATCAAGACACTAATGTATTCACAAGCCTCTTCCAAGGTCATGCAAGTATACCCTAATTTACCAAATACCTATATTCCTATGATACTTGTTATAAATTAAGATTCATTAAGATTAGGTCTTATTGATAATACATACCAATTAGGTATATTCCTATCCTAAGTTGAAACTTGCATATGCAACATTGAATGTTACTCTACAATCATGCATCAAATTACCTAGGTCTAAATATTATGATTCCTCTTCCGAGTTTATCAATAATATTACCAATTCATTCACCATATATTGGCCAGATATATTGAAGCATTAAACACAAGTAATTTAAATAATAAATGACTAAGTTTATTAAATATTCAAAAGATATGGCAATTAAGCACACATATTGAGTTTAAGTATTAACCCTAGAAAATAAGTTTAGCTCATGGCTACAAGAGAACAGTAGTAAAAATAAAAATAAAACATGATACAATCAATTGCAAACCGATATAGATGTCGAATTGCTCTTAATTGCACTGCCTAGGAACTCTTGATGCCAAAGAACGTCTTGTATCTCTCTCTAAAGTTGCTTCAATTAAGCTCCTATTGCTTTCCAAGACTTGTACTCTATATTCTTGGTGCTCTTGGGTCATCTTGGATTCATCCTTAAAGGCTGGGAACGAGTGGCTTTATATAGGGATTGATATGAGCTTGAAAATCTCAATTCTTGTCGGACTAGGACTCGCACTACCGCTGGCGCGCTATGCATCTGTCGCGGGGGCGACGCGTGAAAAAGCTATTACCGCTGGAGCGGTGGGATCTTGGCGCTGGGGCACTGCATGAAAACGGCTTCACCGCTAGCGCGGTATGTTGATAGCGCTGGGGCGATTGATCGTCGCTGGCACGGTGACTCTTCGGCGCGGGGGCGCTAGACGCAACTTAAGCAGGTCATTTTTCTTATTTCGATCACTATTTCAGCGCTGGGGCGACAATTCTTGCGGCGCTGGGGCGATGGACACATACTTTGAAAACTTTGCATTTTAGTCCCTGTTTTCGCTCCTTTTGCGTTCTTTCTTTAAGTTTCGTTCAAGTCCCTATAAATAATAATAATGCACATAAATAACCATCGATTCTCATAAAATCATAAAATATCAATAATAAAAATATGAGAAAATATATGACAAATTTGCCCTTATCAAAGTACCATAGGAATATAGGAATTTGGTAAATTAGGATATACTTGCATAACCTTGGAAGAAGCTTGTGAATACATTAGTGTTTTGACTAATAATAAGAATTGAGGGATATAAATATTAAAAGGATTAATCTTTAGAAACCATATTAAAGGATAGTAATTAACCATAGGCTTTCTCTATATTGCTATTTTCTTATTTTATTTAAGTTGTATCATTTATTTTCTGCATTTTTATTTTATTTAAATTTATTGCAAAATTAAGATTTGATTTTTCTGAATAATTATAAGAAATATATAATTTTAGTACTTGGTAGAAAATAAAAATTATCCCTGTGGATTCGACATCCGACTTTATAAGTTCATTTATTACTTATTACAATAGCGTATACTTGCGCTTAATTATAAGATATAGAAATATCACATCAACTTGCTACTTCATCCCTAAGATTCTACCACATGTCAAGCTAAGTCATGTTAATGCCTTGTATAACTTGACACATGGAAAAATATTTGGCCATGATTTGATAAGTAAATTCAGCCCTTGTCATGCCTAAAAGCAAAACCACCAACCCATTTTGCCAAGCTTAAGCTAGCCATCATCTAAACACATTTCAAATGGATTTTGGAAACTAATCTCCCTTGTACTTGGCCAATTTAAAAGGCAATGCCACCATTTACTTGAATCAAGCATGAGGTGAAAATTAAAGTTTCAAAATGATAGCACTTTATGCTTGAGTTATACGACCACTAAGGCTATTTTGATTAGTCAAATTATGTGGCAAATTGTATTATATATTAAGGCATTATTTGAGTGAATGGTAAGTGATTTAAGTGTTGTAAAAACAATTATAGACACTAATAGTTAATGAATTAGCTGAGAGTCCAAGGAAGCAAAAGTTGCTTCAACAATAATTCCCGCTGAGATATGAAGCTACTATTCTAGCTTTAATTGTCCTACCACATCATGGACTAGAATTGTTCTGAGTAACACTTTAGGGTGAGCTCTCTTTTCTCATTATTGTAATAAGATTTACATGTATTATATTCTGCTGCTTATATTTTTTTAAATAAAACATATAAAATTAAAATTAAAATACACATATTCATCTTACGCACAGCACACCAACAAAGCAGTCATCTAAAGTAAGTGTCTCTAACTTTATACCATACTCAATAGTTGCTTGACTTCCCTATAAGCACTAAATACTGTATTTAAAAGAATTATAACCTAATTTTCATCACTAATTTTTTTACTAACACTTGAAAGGTTTATACATATTCTTTTAAATTTATCTTTGTTTTCTTCAAGTCCACTAGATGGATCCAGTTTGAAACTAAAGAGCCTTTCTTTTGAAAAAATCATACTAGATAGATATTTTAAAATGTATAGAGTTTCTAACTTACCCTATACGTAGTTGTCTAACTATTCATTTATCTCAGCACATTGTTAGATAATTGTAAGATGATGATGCTGGAAGTTGTTCCATCTATTCATGCATTTGTTCATCTGTTGCTAAAGTACTTACATCTTTAGGATCAAGCAAGGATTTTGGATACTTTTTGTTGAACCAATAAAGTCTTCATTTTCTTCTGCCAAAGGTCAAATTCCTTATGGCTATTGAACTTTTCCACCTTATACTTAGTTGTTACCATCTTAGATCTTGATTGAAAAACTTGAGCCTTTACTTAAGAAAAGCTTTCTTGAATCGAGCTCTGTATAACTATTGGATTACTAACCAACTCAAGACTCAAGAGTAAATCAATTCAAGATGAATTCACACATAAATAAAAAAAAAATTAAAAAAAACAAGGATCTATAGTGGTTTGGTTCAAAATAAACCAATATCCACTCACCAAGTTGATTAAGCTCACTCAATTCCACTATTAAATTGTATGTTTATAGCCAAATTCAAAATCATCAAGCCTTACAAAACCCCAAATTCCTTCAAGGACAATATCTTGAACACAAAAAACTATTCAAAGACTTAGAAACCCTAGAATTGATGATATTTCTATATATCTTTCATACCTTTGGAAACTTTTTTTTTTATAGTTGTTACCCAGTTTATTAGTTGCTTTTGCTTTTTATGCGAATTAGTTGCAAGAAACTAAAAAACCTAGAACAAAATATAAAACAAAGGGTTATTACTAGGCAAAAAAATTAGTTGCCTTTTGAATTACATATGATAAGACCCGACCTGAGCCCTCCTAAAAAATCAAAGCGAATATTATGAAAAACTATAGACTATTAAACCTTTTACTCATTGCGTCTAATATAATGGGGCTTGATGCTTCAACAAAAATGTACAAATATATAAAATATAATAACTCAGATAGTTATACTTATCGTGGGCCAACTTCAAAATGTGAAATTGTATTACATAGCACAAATTCTTATGAAAACTTGGGAAAAATAAGAAAAATAGTGAGCATTTAGCTCAGTGAGTAAACATAATCTAATAATATTAAATACTTTATACGTACTAGAAATAATAGTTCTTAATAATTAATAATACTATATTTAATGTACACAAAAAAATCTGTAATATAAAATCATCATGAAATTAGCTGCTAAAAATTCAATAAATTTGTACTAGAAACATGATCTGTCATAAAATCTGTGCTAAAATTGAAAATCATAACATAATACTAAAATAAATGTATACTGAAAATTTAAAAATCTAGAAGTATAAGTTGTGATGAAATTTACATTAAATTTGAATGTACATATTATAGTATTGAGAATATAATAAATGTTGCATAGATACTAAAAACTACACCAAACTTGTACCTAAGGAAAAGCTGGTCTCATATGGCGGAGTAACTTATGCACAGGCCGAGTTGGAAATCTAGTCTTACCCGAAAGACTTACAACATCACTCAGGCAAACCAAAATAAACTAATCTAACATATGCATAGAGCAAACTAAAATAAAGATGAGAGTATACATCAGGTGTTTAAAAAAACTACTATTATAGAATATTATGGAAACATTATTATTCAGAAAAAAAAATTTATGTACTAAACATATTCATAAGTTATTTGATAGGCGTTTAATAAGTGATTAATTGCATATTATTTTATATCATTTTATCCATGCTTCCTTGTTATTTTCCTTGGTAATTTTATGTTTTTGTGTTGTTTTGATTATTGTAGGTTTTAATAAAGTATTGTCCTTATTGCAGTTAATGGATATTTTTACACAAGTTTATAAAAATCAATGTAACTCTCAATGTAAAAATCTAAATGCAGAGATTACTAGACTTGGAGAACCATAACTCAGTCATCCACAAAATTGAAGAAGGAGCCGAAGCCCAAAACTGACATTTTATAGGCTGAAATTAAGACACAATATAAGTGGACTGCAAATTCCATTCAACTTGATCCATATGCAATATTTGGACCGTATTTCATAAAATCCGCATCCAATCAATGCAAAATTAATGGCTGTGGAAAGATAATTTAAAAAGATACAACTTTTATGTTGATCACAAAATCAAGTTGGCTATTTTGTCCATCCAAAATGCATTATAATTCAATGAAAGGAATATCACAAATTGTCAAAATTAATGGCCGTCGAAAGTTAAACATACATCAGTATTATGGCAATAGATTGCCGAATTCTTATCTAAAATACACAAAGTCCATGGCTATAGAAATTTGAGTGAAAGCTCTAGAACTATTATGTTGAATTCAAAAATTGATTCACCTATTTTATCAGCCAAAAATGTGTTGCACTTTGGTAGCCGAAAATGTGAAAAAATTTGAGTTAACACTTGAACAATTTATTTCAGTTGCATATATATAAGGACACCCTTGAGCTGAAAGGGAACTTAAGCACAAAATCAATTGATCACTTGATCAACGATCACTCATCTTTAGAGTAAATTACATTAATAGTTCTAGGTAAGGATGAAGGAGTTTAAAATCTTTGGAGGTTCATCAACTTGGAGGATTTCCTAAAATTGCTAAGTTCTTTTCTTTTCTAAGAATTTTATTTATGATGTTATTTTTTTATTGTATGTGTAATTTTTGCATTATGTGTGGCTAAATTATTTTTTATAGGGTAAAGATGTAGCCAAATTTTGATACTCTAGTTATTTAAAATCAATATATTCTTTTATTCCAATGATGTTGAGCAATTTAATTATGTGCTTAATGATTGTAATTTTCTAGCTAATTATTGCATGATTTGAGATGTGAATTGAGATTAAGAAGTGACATTCATGTTTAATTATTTTGCCATAAATCATATAAGATAGTGATATGAATATGATTTGTGTAACCTTGTTGATTTATTTTGCTTAATGGGTATTGGCAGTGAATTAGATGAAATAAAGATGCGATTCTAATCTATCAATACACGTTGTTATTGGTTGAGAAAGAATAACAATTAAATTAGTGAAATCGGTTGGCAACAATAGGAATAAAAGTTTGATGAAATTGGAGTTAATAACTAGAGTAAATAAACTTAGGTGAAATCTAACACTCTAGAGCTTTCATATATTGTTGTTATAATTTGAAATTAAATATTCTCCACATTTGCTTGTTTTGCTTTATTTTTGTTGATAAATTTTATTTTAAGTTAGTTTATCAAATTTTCAATAAATTTCATCATTCAAAATAAAACTTGAATTAAAATAGGTGTTGTTGTAGTAACCAGTATCCACGACTGGTAAGAATAAGTATTTATATATGTATAAATATACGTATTTTATTTGTATGTTGGTGATACTTGAATTATATATTGTTATTAGTAATATTTTATAGGTTAAGGATATACGATTAGTATTGGGTTTATTTGTATGACTTTAGATTTATTTTAGGGACCAAATTGTTATACTTTGAAAGTTTTGGGGGAAAATTTATAAATACCAAAAATTAGCCTCTTAGTATAAAAATACACTTTTAAACCCTAATTTACCATTTTTAGGTCGAGCTACCCATTTTAAGAGAGAGAAGAGAGAAATAGAGGAGAGAGAAAGAGGAGAAGAAGAAAAATAAGAAGAAATTGAAATTTTGAATTTCAAGAGGTATATCATACGTATTTCTCAATTTATTGATATTAATTAAGTTAATTCCTTTAAGTTTTGATTTCTGAATATGTATAATTGAGGATTTGTTGTGTATTTCGTAAGATCATATGAGAATTGATGATGATCTATAAGATAGTTTGATAAATCATGATGAATTATGGAATTTCTGCTGGATAACCTCTTGATCTAGGAATTTTATAAATTGTTGTGATTCGATTCTAATTTTGAATTTTGAATATATGAAATTAGACATGTTAAGGATCATCTGAGACTTTAAATTGATTGAAAATTCTGGAAATTGAATTTATAGTGAATTTACCAAAATGACCCTGAAATTATGGAAATTTCCTGTGTAAACAGTATAGTACAGTGAAAAATAATTTTTGTCCTACTGAATGATCTTCAAAAATTATGAATTTGTGGAACATGATAATTTTATATGTCTAATATGATATACTCAGAATTGAGAATTTAGATCAATGTGGTTGAAGTGTTATGAATTTCTAAAGTGTATCAGCTCATTGCAATATTTGATTAACAGATTTTTAAAGTTATAGAATAAAATAGTTTTAAAATACTTTTGGCAGTGATTTGGAAGTGAAATATTTATCATGGACTGAGATATGTGTTAAGAGTAATTATGTGGTATTTTTATAATTTTTGAGTTAGTATATGATTTTATAAAATTGGGAGATTGAATACTGTTCAGTAAGTATCTTGATCCTGTCAGGTTTGTAGTTTGGATTCGATGATGTGTATGAAATGGATTGTGTAGGAATTTTGATATAATATTCATATATAGGAAGGATATATGAGTCAAAATTAATACATTCTGATTTTGGAGTAATTGGACATCATTTGATGTTTTAGAAAATTTTGTTTAAGTGTAAGTGGTCAGAATGACAAGTTTTTAGAAATCAAGCATTTAGACCAATTTGATGTGTTAAATGCATTGTGTATAATTTTGTAAGCTATTTAAGTATTTGTGTGAATTGTGAGGCTTATGAAAGGATTGATCTCCATTGATAGGTTAAGGAGATTTAAGCCTTGTAGCTGTAAGTGCTAAGAGGTAAGTATACTAGACTTTTTACTGAAATCACAATAAATATAGTAATTGTTTTGTATGATTTTGCAAATGGGGTTAAGAATATGTTTATGTTATGTCAAAGTATATTTTGATATGAAATGTGAATATATGTTTCTGAATGTGAGCATTGACATTGAGCATGGACATACATGTGTTTTTTGTAAGTGAGCTTTCAAAATAAGATGTGTTTAATAAAGAAAGCTTTTGAAGTGTAATATGTCCATGAGAAATATTTTGTATTTTGAGGGTACTTGAACTCACTGTTAACTTAGTAGGCATTTTATGTGATTGTGGAGCCTTTATGTGATTGTGGAGCCTTTATGTGTGGCATTTCCTTTGGGATTGGTATATGTTATGTGTTCCGTATGTAGGGAGGATCCTATTGGTACCTAAAGGAAGAGTGAGTCATCACATTCGTGTGGTGGCGTATTGGTGCATGTGAGAGGACTCACCGATGATCAGGGTGAGGGTTTGGCTTTTACCTTCGGGCATAAGCGTTATATATTTGTGATTTAAAGACCTCACTTGTACTATTCCTCTCATACGGTATGTCACCTACGAGTGACATTTGGCTCATTATGTGATATGTGATATGTAAGTCCTACTAAGTAGTAGTCGAGTAATGGTATTCCTATTATGTGTTTTGAAAGAATGTGTAAGCGCTTACATGATATGTGATTTGATAAGATTATGATTTTGATTGATCACAGCATATCATACATATGCATTGTGTACATATATGTATTTGTATTTGATATATGAAAAACTAGTATGCTTACTGAGTTTTATACTCATTATAGTTTATGGTGATTTCAGGTAAATAAGGTACATGTGTGCATAGCGGATTTGGCAAGGCTTCTGCTGTTCCTTGGGTTCCCTAAGTTGTTAGGTTGCTAAGTGTTTTATTTGGGGACACGTGGGATAAGATATTTGATTTGTCCCTAGTGAATAAATACCTATGTATTATTTTATTGTGTGGTTGGATTTAGTTTAAGTTTCACCAAGTGTAGTAATGGATTGATTTTAAGTAAGAATTTGCAATGAATATATTCTGAGCTTCCGGTAACAAAGTTGCTACTGGTGACGTAGTAGAGTGTTAATCTCTGAGAAAACTCTGCGTATCTCCGGTTTACTAATTGTCCCAGTCATAATTCAATTGCTATAATTCTGAAAGAAATTAAAATAAATGCTTAAGTATTATTGAATGAATGTAAGTGATGTCGTGTGTCAGATCTTTTGGGTCTGGGGCGTGACAGCTTTTATTGGTATCAGAGCTAAGATATGATTCTGTAGACTTTTAAGTGTCGAGTCAAGGGAACCGAGCAGATGCCAAATCCTTAGGATTGTATTTGTAGCTTTGTTGTGTAAAAGTTTGACATATTCCTTAAATTTTGTATGATTTTGTGAAGATGACACATTATCCAAGAGCTGCTAAGATTGTTGTTGTTGTGGATAATGGTACCTTGTGGATCTTAATGTTACTATTTAGATATATTTTTTTAGTTATGACTAATATGCTTAGTAAGAGTGATGTTGAATATCTTATAATGATAATTTGCATGTCATTGAGTAAATTGAGATAATTTTCTCAATGACAAAATATAGAGAAGTAGAGTATTGAAGACATCAATTGAAACAACTTTTATTGAAAAGGAAAACAACAACAATAGCAGCAACAAAAATACAGTAGAGGCTACGGAGTGAGATTTAAGTCTATTTTACGCTTCTTCTGACTGTCATGAGTAGACCAATCTAACTGATGCAATGTTGAATTAGACAGAGGAATAAAAGACTGTAATTGATCAATTAGTTGATCAACAGTTGGAGCTGAAATAAGAATCCGTCGTGCTAGAAGTGGGATGAATTGTGTTCCCGTTGCATAGTCAAGAAAAGATATCAACCCGTCGTAAAAGCCATTAACATTTAACAAACCAATGGATTTTTGGTGGATTTGTAATTGTGCCCATGAGACAATTTGAAAAATTTCCTCCAAGGTCCCGAAACCTCCTGGTAGAGCTATGAAAGCATCCGCATGCCTAAGCATTTGAGCCATTCGCTCGTGCATAGATGAGACTTGTAACTCATCTCCAACTGTTTTTCCTACAATATTTTCAATAGCTAGAGGTTTTGGAATGATACCCAAAACTCGACTACCTTTATTGTATGCAGCTTTTGCCACAGACCCCATTAACCCTCGGTTACCTCCTCCATATACTAAATGTATATTTCGCTCAGCTAATACCTTACCAAGATTTTCTGCAACTTTTGTAAACTCTTCAGTATTCCCAGGGTTAGATCCACAAAAGACACAAATTTTTGTGAATCGACGAGCTGAGGTTTCCTCCATTGTTATGCTCACCCTAATCTTTGAATATTTTTGAGTTTGTATAAGGATGCAAAAATAATGTATTTATAGAGAAACAAATTGATAATAGCTATGGAGCATATGTGTAAGTATGTTCAAGTATATATTTTTTTCGATTCTTGTGAGGCAAAAAAAAAAAAAAAAAAAGAATCAGTTTTACTTTATCATTTTATAAGGGACAATAGGTCGCAAAATCTTGAATAAATATATGTTGATATGTAAGTGTGATAAAAATTATGTCGGAAGCGTGATGAGTTAGGTAAGATAATTAAGAAAAGTCAATAAAGGCCTATTTTATGGATTTAGGGACTTTGTCGTTTTGGCACTAATGGCCGACAATGCATCTATGACTTGAAGACTTTTTGAGGGAACAATTGGACTTTGGACATGAGGCTAAATTAACTTTATTAATTTCAAGGATTTTTGTGATCTTAACATTGATTTTTGGATAGATTAAAAGCAGATATGAAGAAAGATAAAGCACACTTGACATAAAGATAAAGCAGTAGTCAGTCTCTCTTTGATGTGATAGAGCAACACGGATTTAGTTTCTGTGAAAATAGAAACAGCAATGTAGGTCAAAATGAGTCTCCTTGGTCGCTTTCATCTGTGTCGTATCCGTGAGAGAGGAACTTATGGAGTTGTTGTTCCCATGCATTGAATGAGGGCTCTGGCTGAGTGGAATGTGGGTCTACCATATCTTGATCTTCTCCAGGTGAGCTGGTCTGGATGAGGGATGTGCTGGCTTCCTCTTGGATTTGGGTGTCGTTTGGATAAGGTTGGGAGTCTTGAAAGAGGGATAAGTCAAGATTAGGTTGGTGTTGGTCAGGTTCTGTCGGGACAACTGGCTGAGATTGAGTAGGTTCTGTCGGGACAGGTGGCTGAGGCCATTGGTGAAGGTTATCGATTTCTTGTCTATATCTGGCATAATAAGTCATATTTGGGATATGGTGATGGTGGGTAGAGTAATTTGTATTTCTATGATGTGAAAGATGATGTTTTTGTCTTTGTTGGAATTTGAGTATATTGGCAAAATTCAGTTCTTCTGCAAAGTCATCTTTAACCTGTTCCCAAGGTGCAGCATCTTCTGGGGAGATCCAAACGGATGGAGGAATTATCTGGTTTTCTTGAGCAAGAATTCTTTCAAGTTCTCTCTTTTGCTGGATTACTTCTTCAGGCCAGAGCTTAATTGATCCCTTTAGTGAAAGGGTAAATGTGAGGTAATCCTTGACAGTGGGGTAATAATGGATTTCATGATCTGAAACAATTATACCCTTTCGTTGGAGAAGTAAAACAGACCAAAGATGTTGTCTAGGGACTGCAGCATTTGTGTTGTTTGCAATCATGTGTTGAAATTTAGTTATCCACCATGTCTTTGGGTAAAACCATTGAAGAAAAATCAGGGCTGGATGATCTTCATCACATTTTTCTAATTTTTGGACGGTTCTAAGTAATGGGAATTCCATGGCGATTGTATACAAATCCAATAGGTACCATAACAAGTAAAGGACAGATTTGGACCATTGGGAAAATGGGAAAAAATAGTGCAGGTGAAAGAAAGGGTATTCCAAGTTGAACGAAGGGCCACCAAGAACTGTGAGGCCGTGTTCTTGGACTGCCAAGATGGCATAGTGTCTGATGAATTCTTTGGCACGGGAATGGAGTGTTCTAGTTCTGATTAGGTCTGGAAATTGTGGTGGAGTAAAAGGAACAGGAGGAGTTATGATAATGGGATTCATTATGAAGATGGTAAGAGAGTTGGTTTTCTTTATTGCTAGAAAAGTGATTATGAGGTTTAGGCTATTTATAGAGTTTTGTGAAAGAAAATCAATAATCGTTTTGTCCTTTCCTTTTACGTGGATGACGTTAAAGGAATAGTTAAAAGAATCATATTTGCCATCGCAGTAATTGTGCTAGTGGAATCTTTTCTATTTGAAATCGAGCATATTAGAAAAAGCAGACATGTCAGTCTCAATGAGAAAATGATGTCCAATAAGGTGGACTATTTTTTTTAAAGATTTAGAGTAAGAGATATAATGTTGAGATCTATAGTTTAAGAATCAGTTGAACTAAAGGTCTTTTTATTGAAGTTGATTTTTGATCGTTTAAGATAATGCCTTCAATATTCTGATTTGAATGACAACTTAGTTGCGTAGAAATGCTACATTTTTTTTTAATGATATCAAGGTAGTGAATGATATTATGACGTATGAGTATATGTTGAAGGGATTAAAATTTTTAGAGGAGTTAAGAATTTTATGTAAGAGATTAGTATGGGTATTCTACATCTATATTATTCTTTAATGAATAAAAGGTGAAGTGTATAGATGCCCATTAAATATTGAATGAATGAGAGAAAAGAATAAAAATATGTGTGTATATATTTTATAAGTCCATAATGTGTGTCATGTGTTTATTTTATGGATGAATGTTTCGTACTTCTCTCATATACTAAGTTATGAGCCAACTTAGAGATAATCGAATATATGAATGACTGCTTATCAAGATTTTGGACCACAATGAGCAAATCCTATATACAAGGAAGATTGCTTTGTAAATGTTTTATGAATAAACCATATTGTTGAAAAAGAAACTTGGGAATGAGAATAAGAAATGGGATCTAAGTATCCCCATATGTTTGCTTAAGTCATGAATTTCGAGGACAAAATTCTTATAAGGAGGGGAGAATTGTAGTAACCAGTATCCACGACTGGTAAGAATACGTATTAATATATGTATAAATATACGTATTTTATTTGTATGTTGGTGATACTTGAATTATATATTGTTATTAGTAATATTTTATAGGTTAAGGATATACGATTAGTATTGGGTTTATTTGTATGACTTTAGATTTATTTTAGGGACCAAATTGTTATACTTTGAAAGTTTTGGGGGCAAATTTATAAATACCAAAAATTAGCCTCTTAGTATAAAAATACACTTTTAAACCCTAATTTACCATTTTTAGGTCGAGCTACCCATTTTAAGAGAGAGAAGAGAGAAATAGAGGAGAGAGAAAGAGGAGAAGAAGAAAAAGAAGAAGAAATTGAAATTTTGAATTTCAAGAGGTATATCATACGTATTTATCAATTTATTGGTATTAATTAAGTTAATTCCTTTAAGTTTTGATTTCTGAAAATATGTATAATTGAGGATTTGTTGTGTATTTCGTAAGATCATATGAGAATTGATGATGATCTATAAGATAGTTTGATAAATCATGATGAATTATGGAATTTCTGCTGGATAACCTCTTGATCTAGGAATTTTATAAATTGTTGTGATTCGATTCTGGTTTTGAATTTTGAATATATGAAATTAGACATGTTAAGGATCATCTGAGACTTTAAATCGATTGAAAATTCTGGAAATTGAATTTATAGTGAATTTACCAAAATGACCCTGAAATTATGGAAATTTCCTGTGTAAACAGTATAGTACAGTGAAAAATAATTTTTGTCCTACTGAACGATCTTCAAAATTTATGAATTTATGTAATATGATAATTTTATATGTCTAATATGATATACTCAGAATTGAGAATTTAGATCAATGTGGTTGAAGTGTTATGAATTTCTAAAGTGTATCAGCTCATTGCAATATTTGATTAACAGATTTTTAAAGTTATAGAATAAAATAGTTTTAAAATACTTTTGGCAGTGATTTGGAAGTGAAATATTTATCATGGACTGAGATATGTGTTAAGAGTAATTATGTGGTATGTTTATAATTTTTGAGTTAGTATATGATTTTATAAAAGTGGGAGATTGAATACTGTTCAGTAAGTATCTTGATCCTGTCAGGTTTGTAGTTTGGACTCGATGATGTGTATGAAATGGATTGTGTAGGAATTTTGATATAATATTCATATATAGGAAGGATATATGAGTCAAGATTAATACATTCTGATTTTGGAGTAATTGGACATCATTTGATGTATTAGAAAATTTTGTTAAGTGTAAGTGGTCAGAATGACAAGTTTTTAGAAATCAAGCATTTAGACCAATTTGATGTGTTAAATGCATTGTGTATAATTTTGTAAGCTATTTAAGTATTTGTGTGAATTGTGAGGCTTATGAAAGGATTGATCTCCATTGATAGGTTAAGGAGATTTAAGCCTTGTAGCTGTAAGTGCTAAGAGGTAAGTATACTAGACTTTTTACTGAAATCATAATAAACATAGTAATTGTTTTGTATGATTTTGCAAATGGGGTTAAGAATATGTTTATGTTATGTCAAAGTATATTTTGATATGAAATGTGAATATATGTTTCTGAATGTGAGCATTGACATTGAGCATGGACATACATGTGTTTTTTGTAAGTGAGCTTTCAAAATAAGATGTGTTTAATAAAGAAAGCTTTTGAAGTGTAATATGTCCATGAGAAATATTTTGTATTTTGAGGGTACTTGAACTCACTGTTAACTTAGTAGGCATTTTATGTGATTGTGGAGCCTTTATGTGTGGCATTTCCTTTGGGATTGGTATATGTTATGTGTTCCGTATGTAGGGAGGATCCTATTGGTACCTAAAGGAAGAGTGAGTCATCACATTCGTGTGGTGGCGTATTGGTGCATGTGAGAGGACTCACCGATGATCAGGGTGAGGGTTTGGCTTTTACCTTCGGGCATAAGCGTTATATATGTGTGATTTAAAGACCTCAGTTGTACTATTCCTCTCATACGGTATGTCACCTACGAGTGACATTTGGCTCATTATGTGATATGTGATATGTAAGTCCTACTAAGTAGTAGTCGAGTAATGGTATTCCTATTATGTGTTTTGAAAGAATGTGTAAGCGCTTACATGATATGTGATTTAATAAGATTATGATTTTGATTGATCACAGCATATCATACATATGCATTGTGTACATATATGTATTTGTATTTGATATATGAAAAACTAGTATGCTTACTGAGTTTTATACTCATTATAGTTTATGGTGATTTCAGGTAAATAAGGTACATGTGTGCATAGCGGATTTGGCAAGGCTTCTGCTGTTCCTTGGGTTCCCTAAGTTGTTAGGTTGCTAAGTGTTTTATTTGGGGACACGTGGGATAAGATATTTGATTTGTCCCTAGTGAATAAATATTTATGTATTATTTTATTGTGTGGTTGGATTTAGTTTAAGTTTCACCAAGTGTAGTAATGGATTGATTTTAAGTAAGAATTTGCAATGAATATATTCTGGGCTTCCGGTAACAAAGTTGCTACTGGTGACGTAGTAGAGTGTTAATCTCTGAGAAAACTCTGCGTATCTCCGGTTTACTAATTGTCCCAGTCATAATTCAATTGCTATAATTCTGAAAGAAATTAAAATAAATGCTTAAGTATTATTGAATGAATGTAAGTGATGTCGTGTGTCAGATCTTTTGGGTCTAGGGCGTGACAGTTGTAATTAGTATCCAATTCGCATGGGAACGATAAATCACTTATCATTGTATTATTGTTTTGATATTGTTCACTTGCAATTTTCACATGAACATTATACTATAATAAATTCTGAAGAAAAAAAATTGAATATACTAATTAACATAAATATTTATCTATCTAAGAATAAATCATGGATAAAATAAATATTATAATATGTAATTAAATCATAAATTATTGTATTAAAACATAATAAGTATATATATAGGTATCCACTCAAAAAAACGTGTTAATTCTGAGCTAGATCTGGATTGTAGGGTCCATCAGCTCTTGGTGTAGTTCATAAAATATAAAGTAATAAAAGATATTTTAGTAACAATATGTATCGTAAATATTAAAATATAAATATTCTAATATTATAAAACTTTTACCCGCTGAATCACTAGGTACCAATCTCACTACCTAAACTAGTTTCTTGAAATTTTCATTTCTTTCTCTTTTTTCTTTGCTTTTTTTTTTCCTTCTCAGTTTCTTTTCTTCTTGTTTTCCCCCTTTGTTTTTCCTTTTATTTCCTTTTTCTTCTCCTTTGATTTCCCTTTTGTTTTAATTTTTGCTTCCTCTTTTTGCAAGTTTCAAATTAACCAAAAATTTCTTTATATAAAAAATTCAGCCGCCTTTTATCCAATTAAAAAATACACCACTTGCATGCTTAATTTTTATTTATTTATTTTTCCCTCACAATTTCACCATGCCATATGTAAGGCTTATATATTAAAACGCTATCTCTTCCCAATAATTCATTTATCAAGCATTTCATTATTTTTTCATTTTGTTTTTATTTATACTTCAAGTGTTATCCAATCCTATGAGACGTGTATTATAATTCCACTCTTCTTATAAGAATTTCTTCCTCAAAATTCATATATCTGTCTAGAAAAAGTGTGATACTATGCTCTTATATGATCCTCACGCTCTCATATAACCTCTTTCATTTTATGATTCCTTTATAAATGTTTTACCAGCAGAATGTTCTTATTATATAATACCTGCTAGTTGAAGTTAAGTATCTTAACAGGCCCCTCGTATAGGTAAAGTCTTGCTTCAACTAAACTAGCTGAGTATCTAGAATATAAAAATGTCAAGTTTATACTGCCGCAATATGGAAACATGAAATACATCAGGAATGTATGACAATTTTGTGGGTAGTACTAAATGGTAAGGAACCACGCCAACCCTTTTAGCAATCTCATATGGTTCAATGTATCGAGGACTCAGTTTCCTCTATTTGGCAAAACAAAGTACATTTTTTTATGGAAGAAATTCGTAAGGAGGCTCTATCACCCACTATAAACTCAAGCAGTTTGTGAAGTTTCTCTACTTTTAACTGCCTTGAGTTTATCTCTAATAATACTAATCTTCTCGCTAATGGTCTAGATAATCTCGAGACCCAACAAACTTGAGTTATGCATTTTCTTCCATATAAAGCACTATACGGTGCCATCTGGTACTAGATTGATAACTGTTATTATAAGCAAACTCAATCAATGTAAATGATCATCCTAGTTTCCTTTAAGCTACAACACATAAACTCTGAGCATGTCCTCCAAAATTTGTATAGTTATCTTTAACTGCTATATATTTAAGGATAAAAAGTTGTACTAAAATTTAACTTATTGCCTAAGGCCTTTTAAAAGCTAGGCCAGAATCTAGAAGTGAATTTAAGATTTCTATCTAATGCAATAAACACTAGAGTTCCATAAAATTGTATAATCTCACTTATATACAAATGAGTTAACTTGTCTAATGAATGTGAAAACTTATAAGGTAGAAATTTGGCAAAGTTACGAGTCAATTAACAACCATCCAAATAATATCATGACCACATCGAGTATGTAGAAGACCAACAATAAAATCTATAGTAATATGTTTCCACTTCCACTCAGGAATTGAAAGTCGATAAGATAATATTAAAGGCCTTTAATGCTCTGCTTAACTTGCTGACAAATCAGATGATGAGATATAAACTCTGTAATCTCTCCATTTATACCTTACGATTAGAAGTGTTCTCTAAAAGGATAATATATCTTTGTGGTGCTAGGATGCATAACACAAGCTCCTATCTGCTTGTTTAATTTTTGAGTTATTCAGTATACAAAGCCTGTTGCCCATAACTAATGTCCCATTAGCTCTTAACAAAAAATCACTTTGCATTCCATCTCTTACTTCTTGCTTAAGTGTAACTATGTTAATATATTGATCTTACCTCTCTCATATATAATCAATCAATATAGGCCTAACTAAAAAATGTGCTAAAAGTATTTTAGATTCATTCATTGATAAATTAACCCCCGTACACTTTAATTTAACCTGTAGTGAAAAATAAGTTATTTTCAAATAAGCTAAAGAACCAGAAAACTTTCTATTGAGTGCATCTGCTATCATATTAGCTTTGCTTGAATGATAGTTGATAATATAGTCACGATCCTTAAACAGCTATGTACAAGAGAGCATTGATAGATTATTTAAGGGATGCTCTGGCTATTCGTTGTATTCTTTGATAAATCTCTTATTATAATATACAAGTAATCTAAGAGATATTAATGATTTAGGAGATCTGAGAGTTCTTTGTGAACTATAGTTCTTAATGAACAGTTAATAAAAGAATCTAGATCATTAATTTATTGTAAATATAGGTATTTATTACCAAACTATGTATATATCTTGCGTCTTATGGTGATTGTTTCTTCTTTTTTCCTACAGTGTATGATCTTTTATATTCTTGATTACTTGTGGGTAAAGTCTTCTACAAAGCACTTGGTTGGTTTTAGGATTCTTAGAGTGCATGTTAAAAACTCCAATAATAGAGTCAATGCAAAGGTTAATTCCTAAGTAGGATTAGTACTAAGGCTGATTTTTCCCAACAAATTGTATCATAGTTGTGACTAAGTTAATACCTAAGTAGTGTCAAATTGGAGAACCTAGATTAAAATGTCAACAAGCTAGTAGCAGAGCTAGGGTTGAGAACTATATTACAGAGCATATTTGGTAGAGCCAAATTTCAGAGCCTAGGTAATTCAACTATGGTGACTTATAAGTATGAAAAAATTCAATTAGCAAGATGATTATCTAAAATAGGTGAAGATGATGGCTTTACTAGTAAGTTTAAGGTTAAAGACAACCCTTGAATAGACTCAAATAACAACCAGTTATGAAAAAGACTATGTCATCAAGATCCAAGTCAGATTGAAGAGTCCATAAGATTGAACATAAAAAAAATTGTCAAAAAGATTGAAGCCTAGGAGTACAATGATATTGATTGCACAAAGAAAGGTTAAGATAGAGATGAAAAAAGAAAAGAAATCAAGATTGAAGGGTAGATCCAAAAAATGTTTATGGTACTTAGGTAAGGGGTTATCCAGAGAGAAAGACCAAGATAAAAGAAAATTAATGTAATGCTGTAATAGTTTATGAGTTAGACTTAAAAGTTGCATAAACATTGATAGCTTCTACAAGAACATATGTCTGGTGAGTGAATACTTTATTCTAAGGTGTAGTTTCTATATGAGTTTTAAAAAATTGTTATTTACCAATTATAAATTTATTGGGAGAGATTAAGTACTAATGGGAAAAGATATGACTTTTGTAGTCATGAGGGATCGATAGAATAAGATTGAGACTACATAATGAAAAAGTAAGGAAGTTATTAGGTATGAGATTTATTCCTGATCTCATAAAAATTTAGTATCCTTAGAAGTGCTAAATCAAGTGGGATATTCATTCAAAACAAAAGTATGAATACTAGAAGTGATGTAAAAAGGGTTGTATGTTTAATGGAAATGCTATGGTCTGGCTCAACATGGGTTGTTAAGAGGATGTAGACTAAGGACAATATTAGAGATTATCTCACTAGTGTGACAGAGGTTGAAAGAGAATGTATGGTAAGAAAGTTGTGTTGGGATTTGTGCTTACGTGCCATCCCATAATGTATACATATATAGTGATAGTATTTATACAATTATTATTTCTAATAAAATTGTTAATATTATTTATTATTAAATGGTAAGATGCTTGTAACGTTTCAGACATTGTGTGATCTGAAGGAGTTCAGATTTGGTCTAAAAGAGTTTAGATCAGGGTTAAGAGTTAGAATGCTAATAGTTATAAACACTAAGAGTTAGTGGTACTAAGAGTTAGTAAGTTTATAAGAGTTAGAGAAATCTAAAGAGTTAGAGCCTTGTTCGAAATGGGACAATGACCTGAGAATATATTAGTAATGACATAGCTGCAAGGAGTTGCAGATGGTGCTAGGAAATGTCATTATGCAAGTATGTTCTCAAACATAATGTTCCTGATCTAATTTTATCGATGCGGGTCTATTGGTGGAACCCATTAATATAGATTAGTATACGTCTATGTCTGGATGGTCCAAATGGTTAGTCTTAGCAAACCATGAGCTTAGTAGGAAGCTCGTATAGAGATGCAGGTATTCAGTAAGGACTAGATATTGAACAGACTCACGAAGAAATCCAATAGACATCTCATAAAGCCGTCAATGGAAGGTCTTCCGAGTTGAGTAGTATTTGTGGTCCTTTGACCTAAGCACCACGGTTGGCTTGTGAGTGATCCACCATGCCTTAGTTCCACACATGTCAGAAACCTTTCATGGTCTGACCGCTGGGTGTTGCTGGGTATGGTCCGATGCTCATGGAGTCTGTTGTATATAGATATGGGATCCGGTACCTCATATGAGTGGGTTGTATATCCTAATGCTCCGAGATTGTATTTCAGAAAGACTTATGGCCGCAAGCATATACCTTGGAAAAGATATTCCGAAGGAATAAACAATATCACAAAAAGTGTTTGTGGATATTGTTTAATGAAATATAAATCTAGAGATAAGTTCATGATTGAGCAAATAAGAGATTTGACGGTGATGATCTATATCTCTGCTCTTGAAGGATATAAATAATAGAAGGATTATACGAATATGCAATAACCTCAACTTGCATGGTCTAACACACTAATTTGTAATATCCATAACGTGTGTGTGGGACATTGTTCACGGACGTATGAAGGAGCTCCATATGACAAATTAGATGTGGACTTAGAGAGTCTCACAATATGAAGTGTACTCATTGAGCACTAGGGTAGCGGATTGGATTAAATAGTTCGATCCAATAAATTTCAGCAAAATAGAATAATTAGTTCGGGATCCTTCGGGATGTACATTTGTCAAGACTTAATTGTTAAGTAAATCACTCAATTAATTAACAGGGGTTGTTAATTAATTAAATATTGACAAGTGACAAAATTTGTTCCATGATTTAATTTTACCTTTTTACTATTTACCTTTGGTAGTAAAAATTAGTAAGGTAAAAACTAATTATTCAAAATTATTTTGAATAATTAAATTATATATTATTAGATAATATTATAACATATATAGATCATGGAATTGTATTTTAATACAATAAAGGACCTAAATGTTGGCCATTTATTTACTCATTATAATTATAGTAATTATATTTGTTAGGTAAAAATTAATTTTGGTGGCCATTATTCTAGTGCTTGGTTAAATTAATTCTAAGTGGGAGAACAACAATAAAATTGGTGGAGCACTTAATTTTTTTTAATTAAAATATTGAAAAACAAAATTAATTTGCAAAACAATTGAATCATTGATTCAATTCTTGTGAAGAATTTGGCAAAGGAAGAGAAAAAGAAGTAAGAGAGAATTTTGGTTTTTGTTCATTTTTTGTAAAACTTCTCTTCATCTTCTTCTCTCATGGATAGATTTTAATGAACAAAAACAAATGGAGAAAGAGATTAATAATTATGACAACAGTTGTTCACCATAATTAATCTCATGTAGAAATTATTTCTAAGATTAATATACAAGAGTTGTATGTTAAATATTTCTAAATAATACAAGAGTTGTATGTTAAATATTTCTAAATAATACAAGAGTTGTATAGAAAATATTTACCATCTCCATTTGAGAAACAAAATTTTATTCAAAAGAGTTTGAATATAAGTTCCTAAAAATTCTAAGATTAAGCTACCATTCTAGTTCCTTAATCCCACCAAAAGTTATGGACTAGAATTGTTCAACATATACTTCCAGGTGAGCTCTAGATATGGATTGTTGGAGGACTTGAAGAATTTTGTAAAGCTACCTTCATTAGGTGAGTTATTTTACATTATGTTATAATACAATATTGTTCATCATGTTTATGTTGTATAATTGTTATACTTGCATATATATGTGATATATATGTTCAATTTGTTAAATTGGGTGTATTTGTAACATGCTTCCGCTATATGTTGTAATTTTTGAAATTACATATACACTCGTATATCACACACTCAAGATCCTCAACAAGTTGTTGGTAGGAATAAGATCTAGCGACAGAGGTGTTGTAATTGTGTTTAGGTGACATTGAAAATCATAGTACAAAGGCTACTTGAAAAGAGATGCATTTAGAATCTTTAGAGACCGAAGTTATGGGCCTTAGAAATGTTAAGTCTGGGCATAAGACTTAGTTGGAATTAGTGCTAGAGTAATTAAGCATTGATTAAGGAGAAGATGATCCTAGAATGCTTCTTAGAGAGAGATTTTGAATCAAGAAGGTGTTTGTTGAATTTTAGTGATTCAAAATCAATGATAAGTTTGATTTTAAGTTGGAAACCAATGAGGAGTCAAACATGAGCTTGATTACACGTTGGACATATGAGAAATGGATGGGAATAAAAAGCCAGAGGCAAGGAGAGAGGTAGAAGTAATGTGTGGAATATAGCTAAGGGCATGTGAATGTTATCATAATAAGTAACAAAGAGTGAGTAGATAGCTTAATTGTGTTTTCTTACTTTTATTAGGACGAATGAAAATCAAAATATAGTAATCTAATCTAATAAGAAGAAAACTAACAATCACGATAAGACTAAAGATGACAAGAGATAGTTGCTAATAATAGATAACTTAATAGTAACAAATAGCACTTGTACTATAGTGAAGTAGATTACTGAACAGTAACTAGCTATAGTACTTTAGTCTTATCTTGATTGTTAGTGTTGTGCTTTTAGATTAGATGACGATATTTTGATTTTCATTCATCTAAATTAAAGTAAGAAGATGAAATAATTCCTCGTGGGAACGACACTCTACTAGCTCTCTATTACTTATTGCTTAGCGTGCATTTGCATATAGCTATATTGTGCACATCAAGTTTCGGCACCATTGCTGGGGAATTAAGTTTGTTGTTCTTGTTAGTACTAATACTAATCTATCTTACTTTTACTTCAGACTTTTATTTATTTTATTATTTTTATTTTATAGTTTTTTTTTTGTTTTTGTACAATTGATTTCAATTCATTTTGTTTTTATTTTTGTTTAGGTTACCTTTTAAGTCTACATTATCACCTATCAATTTCAAATTCACCAGTAAGTAGCAGATTATAGATCTTTAAGAAATTATTCAATCCCAATGATTCATTCAACCTAGCATATGCCAACTAACCATAAATGTCAATTACTTTGAAATTTAACCTGGAACACTCCAAATGTTATAAGACTCGGTTCAATTTAGTGGACATCTATGCAATGATCTAAATGAATATATCATAAATTTTCTAGAGGATTATGATTTATTCAAATATAGTGAAGTCTCGAATGATGCAATACGGTTGCGGCTATTTCCTTTCTCACTTCAAGACAAGGCAAAAAGTTGGTTGATGTCACTACCATTAGGATCAATTTCAATATAGGATGACTTGGCCTAAATATTCTTAACCAATTTTTTTCCACCGGCCAAGGAAATAAGGACGAGGAATGACATCAATTATTTCATGCAATATGATTTGAAAACACTTTATGAAGCATGGGAATGGTATAAAAATATACTAAGGAGATGTTTGTATCATAGGATTCCAAAGTGGTTAGTTGTGCAGACATTCTATAATAGCTTGATAGGGTAGTTGAGGACCATAGTAGATGCTGCAGTAGTTGGTGCATTGATGAACAAATCCACAGATGAGGCATATGACTTGCTTGAGGAGATGGCATCCAATAATTATCAATGGCTAGTAGAAAAAATAGCCTAAAAAAAGATCACAAGCATAGATAATGAAGCGTCACTCATCTCACTAACTGCACAAATTAATTATTGTCCAATAAATTAGATTCCATTGGAGCTAATGCTATGAAGAGTAGACCTGTCACATGTGATTTCTATGGTGACACCTACGGACTACATGGGAAACTAATTTGAGCAGCAACACAACCCTAATTCTAACTACTTCAATCTGGGATGAAAATATTCTCTTAGCATGCTAATATAGCCTTTGAAGTAGCATAAAGAACAATTAGCCCTAGAGGAAATGTTCATACAGTACATGAAATAGGCAAACACCCTTCTCTAGATCTACGTAGCTTCTTTAAGGACATTGACAAAGCACTTAGACTAATTGGCCACATATTTGAATAATCATCTACAAGGCTCTAATGTATAACAATACTGAGGTGGATCCAAGAGGAGATATATAGCAATGCCAAGAAATCACTAGCTGATCCTCCTTCAGCCTTCTATTTTCTTTGTTGGGTACCTCTGCGCATAATCTTCTCTTTTATGCTTCAGAAACCCACCTCTATCGATCTTGAATCTGCTACCTGCCTAGCTAGTTTATCTCTTCTTTAGTTTATGTCCAACTTTGCTCAGTGGTTATGCACTTTTTGGTAACCATCACGCTCTCCGTTTTCATATTTGAGAACAATACCATCACCTCCTAGGCAAGTGTTTTGCTAGCCTGGTGACTCATGTTTCTTGTTTCATTGTTCTCATATTCTTTTGAATGGCTAGGAGTTGTGGATTTTTATAGGTTTTCGTTGTTATCGGCAGTTCAGATTGTTTTCATAGTGGCCGATTTTTGTGCTTCGCACCTTGCTGCCATAATCCTGCCTGACAGTTTCAGCCCGTGTGTGTCCCAGTTTTGATCCCTTTTGTTGTCGGGTTTCCTTGGCCATCTTCAAACTTTCTGTGGTTCTTTTGTCAGTATTGGATGTATTTTGATTTACTATTGCTGAACCTTCGTCGATCCTCTACTGGATACTGTCGCTTCATTTTTCCTTTGCATTCTCTGGCCCCAACCCCGCTAGCAATGTCACCTTCTGTTTGTAAGGTCACTTTTGTCCCTTTTTTGTAATAATGGAGTGAGGGCAGTGATAACTTTATTTTCAGTAAAGCGACCAGTAATTTCTCCCTTATTTAAAGGATTTGGTTTTCCCTCCTTAATAATATTTGTTGTTCCATTTTTTTCGAAAAGGGTTGTTATCCCTTTTTTGGAATCTTAGATCAGGAAGGTCTTAAGATGTTCTTGTTTTTCTATATCCTAGTAATCCCTTAGTTGTAGGATCAAAGGTCCTTTAATGTAATGTCTTTGATGTTATTCAATGATATGAAATCCTTATTTTTAAGATTAAAAAAAAGTAGAGCTTTTAAGAAAAAGTTATTGATTGTTTGGTTGTTAATTAGAAAAGTTCTTTTGAAGTACTAGATCGTTTGGTTATATAATGTTAAAAGAACTTATTTGTTATTACTTATACTTAATAAAACTTATATTCAAATTCTAAATAATTTAATATTTTTTAAAGGTAAAATAATTTTTTTAATCTCTAAAAGCTCTTCTTTAATTGCAACCAAACGTCATCAAAAAAATTTAAAAAACGTTTTTGACATAAAAAAAAAACTCTTTTGACTAGTAGAAAAAACTCAACCAAACAGGCACAAAAAGCGAAAAAAAAAGTGTGAAATACATTGGGAGAAGCCAAAAAGATACGAGAATAAAAATAATACAAACACATTTGAAAGAGGCATGAGAATATGAAAATGCTCGTTTAAAGGACTATAAACCGAGCCTCTTCAGCCTTTTTATTGAATTCAACAAAATGGTAGTTTTTTTTTAATTTTTAATGACAATCAATAGCAAAGCAGAAATTCAAACATTTGTGCTACATGGGCATCGAATTGTTAAATGTTCATTGAATTGCTTGGCCGTTTGATGTACGCCTGCTTCTTCTTTTTTGTAGAAAAGATGACTTTTACCTTTTTGGAAGAGAGAATCTGATACATAGGTCCAACGCAAAACATCATAAAAAAGACGCCATTGTTGGGAACAAAAGATGATGACTGGCGTAGAAGCAACAAGGGTAACGAGAATGGCAATCCATGTGTTCCCCTTGATGAAGAGAATGAAAAATATTGTAGAAAACACTACCATCATTGCTGCTATTGATATTAAGAGCGTTGCAAGTCCAAAAAGCAATTTTCTTGGCAATTTCCGAAGAAAATCTTTTTCTCTATACCGCGAAGTTAGGATGGATAAGAAGATTACTATTGAGGCAGAGGAGGATACCAATGATATTAGATCTGAAGTGATAAAAATCTTGAAAGAAGCTCTTTGAAGGAAAATTGGTAGCCCTGTTTCTTGTTTGTTGCCACCTGGTACCGTGAACGCTGCGGCGAAAACCACAGTGGCGATGAGTGTTGCCACAACCATACAAGATGCTGCAGTATTCTTCATCCATGTCTCACCTTTTTCCCTTAGCTTTTCATGCTTCTCCTTAAATAAAGCTTCAGGAGTAAACCCTTCTTTGCTTTTAGCTTCAATATGCCGTGGTTGAACAACTTTACTCACTTCCTACAATTAACGATTTGAAACATCTAGTTACTAAGGAAACAAGATATTCCCATCCAACTTAATCGCTTCATAAAATTTAAAATAATGAAAATAAGAAACAAATGAAACAAATCAAGGCACATAATCTGAAAAAACAATAATAGATATATAACACATTATAATATGATGTGTAAATACAGAAAAATTTAGAGTCAATTTGTATAGCCATCAAGTTGTATAATTAGGGCGTATTTCAAATATCATTCGAGGTGAAAACAAAACAACATTGTCATTAGCATGTAACATGGATACTTTGTAGTTGTAATATATTGTTAAGGATGAAGTATTGTCTTTATCTAGAAGAGCGTAGCAAATTAAAATTTTCACCTGAAACCACAATAACTCCCGCTGCATTTGGAGAGCTGGTCCTGATACAATATTGAGTCGATCCGGTGACGGTAGCAATCCAGCTAAGTGTAAAATATTGTTCTCTCCTTTGTCTTTGGTCATGACTATCAGATCCTTAGTTGAACCTATCTCATAAATTAGCTTAAAGATCTTTTCCTGACGATTCAAAACAGCGATATGAAATATACTATGATTGTCTTCATCAACTTTCCATATCAGATCAGGATATTCACGAATAAGTATGGATAGAAACTCCACATTTCCTTGTCTCGCAGCATCAAATATTAGTCGCCCCGGATATGAAATTAGTTCTGATATTCTCGAGTCACTCAACAATACAACTCTTTCCCAAATGCTTTGGACCAACTGAAGGGCCTGCAGCGTTTTATTTTCTACATCTTTGGTACCTGAAACTTTAGATCGCAAAACCAATACAACATGTAAATAACCAAGGTTTTTAATATATGACGAGCTATGCTAAAGGTTTCAGAGTTCAATGGACCTACCAAGACTGAGGCATCTCCCGAAAATTCCTTGCTGATTTGGATTACAGAAGTTAGACGTCGTTAGATTCTTTCGAGCCAACGCATGCAGTGCGCTCTCATCATTTCCAGCACGAGCAGTTGCTAAATCAGGGTGATCAGTAAGCAACTTCAGCGCAACATCTGGTAACAAATTGTGCACATCATGCATGATATCAAATCATCCTTTCCGCAATATTCGAAAACTGTATTAGTTTTTCCAATTCAGGAGAATTATTTTGTCTGCTAAGGATGAGCCTAATTGTATCTAATAGCATATGAAATTATATCTATATTTTGAGTACGTCTAAGAATATAACAAAGGTAGAACAACCATCTAATAATGTTACGAACCATAATGAGTTTTCTTTGCTCCGTTGAAAATATGTTAATGCATTTTCTAGAAAATTTTAAAAAATATTAAAGAGGAAAATATCTTGTAATATCAGGAATAATCTGGTGTTAGTAATTATACATTTTATGTGGATAAAAATAAAAGAAACAAATGTGTGGTTGTGATTGAGGTATAGGTCAGTTGCACCTATTACAAATATGGTGTGAGTCGGTTATACGAAAGCAAAGCCCGAAAAGTTCAAATAAGAAGGAAATCGTCTCAAAATATCAAAAGCACTCTTCCAAGTATTAATGTTACATCATGGGAATTTTCGCAAAAACATCTCCACCCACAAATATTTAAAAATAATAAAGATCACACAATAAATAAAATTAATAAACAATCACGTATAAGGTACACAAAAAATTATTTGATTCAGAAAATTACCTATATCTACAGTGAATTAAGAATCTTAATTATTTTTAATACTCAATAATTATCACGAATCACTCAATGATCATAAAAATTACTCACTCAATGATCACAAAGATCTTAAGAGATTTATAAAGAATACCTAATAGAATGAGCTTTTTCAGTGGTCTATACAATACTCTCTAACGCATTCAGCACTCAAGCGCTCATTAAGCTCTCTATTCGGCACTCTCTTCAATGCTTCTTTGATGCTTTTTTATACTTGCTACCGTAATGGCATAACAAGGTTTATGTAGACTCTAAATGTCCCTAAAAATCCTATATCGACTTGGAATAGAAGTTCACGTATGAAAGAAATTCAAAACTAACTTGAAGACGTCAAAACAGCACTTAAAATAGAAAATCAGGGCCACTGTGGCCCTAAGGCCTAGATAATGGACCGTTGCATGATTCGAGCCCCTTCTTGTTTCTAACTCTCTATTTGTGGCCCTAAGGCCTAGATAATGGACCGTTGCGTGATTCGAGCCCCTTCTTGCTTTTAACTCTTTATTTTACTTCAAATTTAGTCTGTCTATCATATTCTCGATCTCGTGTTGTCTACTCATTAATCAGTGACTCAAAATCACATTCAAATATAATTTGAATCACTAATTTTTAACAAATCCCTCATTGATTCAAAATCACTAAAAGGTTTTTTAGGATCATCCACTTCATGTCACATGCTCAAATACACAACAATGAGCTCAAAGTATTTACGTAGACTTAACTCTACTAATTATCATGACTTTGGTCTTCAAAGATCCAATTATATATCGTTCAGGGTGGCTTTGGTATTATGATCTCCCACGTCCCTTTTGACTTTATAACCATTATACTTTGGTGACTGAAACTTATTCCTACCAATAATATCCTTATATAATTTTTAGACCACTTTTACTCTAGTGATCTAATCTCTACTGCTTCTTCTTAGTCTACATCCCTTCAATAACAAATGTTGAACAACACACAACATTTCCATTTAGCACATATAATCCGTTAGGTTTCTCACCCTTCATTATCACCATAGACCCTCTAATCACTTTCTGTATTCCTTTCTCTGTCTTAAATGAATATCATAGTTGATCTAGCACACCTAAGGATACCAAGTTCCTCTTAACACCAAGAACATATCTTATACCTAGTAACTCTCTAACTTTCCTATCATGCATTTTTAACCTTATACTACCAATTCCAATGACTTTGTAAGCTATAACTTTACCTATTAATACTTTGCTACTACTAATAGATCGATAATTGGTAAATAAAGATTATCAAGATACATATAAAAAGTACAACCAAAATCACGTATCCATTCACTAGCATACTTTTTATCAGAAGCTACCAAGGTTACTGCATTATCATAGTCCTCCTTATAGACTATTACAACATCACCTTCCTTTTTGTTTGATTCTTCATTACCTTTCTCACTGGAAAATCCATTATGAAGTGCTCTTATTTCTTATAGCCAAAGGACTTCCTGGATTTACCCTTTGACTCTTTTGAATGATTGTTCTTTCTATCTTTATTCTCAGTCATTCCCCTTGCAGTAGCTCTGATCTTTTCTCAATTGTTTTTTATAGTTTAACAAGATTTTAACGTCATTAATTGTTAAAGACTCTCTGTTATATATGAGTGTATCAATGAAGTGTTCATGTTTGGCTAGTAGATAACTCAACAAGATTATGGCATTGTATTCACCTTCTATCTTGATGTCAATTATCTTAAGATTGATGATAATCTTATTGAAAGTATCAATGTGGTCTATAATCGAAGTGCCTTTAACTATTGATAATTAATACAACTTTTTCTTGATATGCAGATAATTCACCAAGGACTTCATCATGAAAAGATCATTAAGCTTCTTCCAAAGACCAATGATAGTCTTTTCTTTAACAACCTCTCTCAGAACTTCATCACTTAATGATAGAATAATGATACTATAGGCTTTCTTCTAAATAGTTTCACGATCAAGATCAGATTTAGATTTTCCAAGCTTTTTCTCATCACTGGCTGTGATAGAAGTCTCTTTAAAGTCAAATTAAGCCCTTGACTCATCAATAAGGTCATCGCCTTCATATTCCACAAATTGAAATTATTCTACCCATTGAACTTTTCAATTTCATACTTATGAGATGCCATGGCTAAATTAGTTTATGCTCTAATACCAATTTATTGGGCATTTTCATCTAGACGACTTAACCCACAAATATTGAAGAATAGCAAAGATCAAACAATGAATAAAAAAAAATCAATCACACACAAGGTACACAAGACTTAAGTGATTTGGTAAATTGCCTACGGTTACGATGGATCAATGATTAGAGTTTCTTTTATTATTTAGTGATTATCACGAATCACTTAATGATTACAAAGATCATCCACTCAATAATCACAAAGATCACTCAAGAGATTTAAAAAGAAATACCCAATAAAATGAGCTCTCCAAGGATCTATGCAACACTCTTTTGCGCACTCAACACTTAAATGCTTCCTAAGCTTTCTATTCGATACTCTCCTCGATGCCTCTTTGATGTTTTTTTATACTTGCTACCATAATGAAATAAGAAGGGTTTATACATGTTCTAAACACCCCTAGAAACCCTATATCAACTTAGAATAGAATCTTATGCATAAATGAATCCAAAACCAACTTGAAGACATCAAAATAATACTTAAAAAAGAAAACTAATGTTGCGGCAATGTTGTAGCCTAGTTTCTTTAGGGTCGTACCCTCAAGGCCTAGAAAATGGTCAACTGCATGTTTTGAGCCCCTTGCTTTTGCTCTCCGTTTTACTTTAAATCTCATCCATCAATCGTATTTTTAACCTTGTGTTGTCTCTTCGTTATTCTTTGATGCAAAATCATATTCAAACATGATTTTGAATCACCATATTTCAATAATCATATACATCCTCTTCAACGAAAAATAAACATTTTAATCTATAACTTATTTTACTAGCAAGCAAATACTATCATTTGTATCAGAGTCAAAATTTAATAATAGTATTCACAGAGCTAAAATACTAAAATTCCTATCATAACTCTAGGTTGATTATAGCAATAGTGTGCATAAAAATCATCATAGCCAACAAAGTTTCAAGCCCTCAACCCACCAACATTTACAATATCTATTTTTTAATTATATGGTTACACTTACATAGTTAGGATACAAAGGTTGTATCCCAACTGATATATCACCAATCAATAACTATTACTTGTCAAGTAGTTGCTGACTTTATACTCTTTATTAATATGATACTTAAATATTACCAAACAATAATTAACACATCAAATGCTGTATCATTTGAGATTCAAATTTTATATCATAACTACATAAATATCGTATTCTTTTTTTTTTCAAATATAAATTGTAATTTTGAAGCATAAAAATGAAAGAGTTTTTTATTTGAAAACACATGGGAGATAGTTAATAATAGAGTCCCTATTTTAGAAGATACTTTCATTAAAAGTACACAGAGAAGATTAAAATGAATAAAGTAAATTCAACCAAGAGCATTGTTTATCATCCAAAAAGTGGTAGATGATACTATTTTTTTTAAAAGTTTGTAGAGTTGTTTCAATAAAAGAAGAATGAAATATTTTAAAAGAAGAATTCAAGGCAGTGCTAAAGTAAACACCATCAAACTATAATATCTATTATAACTATTGAATAACTAAAAGATATATCAACTCTTATAATAACTAAAAATTTAATGAATACTTTAAAATCATGAGAAAAAGAAGGATTAAGTAAACAAAATAAATATATTAAAAACTTTTTCACGGTTCCCAAACTGGAACATGATTTATTGAATATAAACCAAATATAATTGAAAATGGGTATAAGCCCTGTACTTCGATTAAAAAAATATTGTGAAAAGAATGGTAAAAGATAAGCATTGTAAAAAATTTCAACACTTTAAAGTAAAGATTGAGAGTACATAAAAATTTCTTTAAGTGGCGGAATATTAACACGACCTCAAAAGGTAGAGCTTGAAAGAATATTGAAAAAGTTGAGAAAAGAAACATCACAACACTAGTGAAATTAAAAAAAAAGGTTAGATTGTGGAGACTTATTATTACCTTAAAGATAAAAAAGGGTTGGATGTGTGAAGAAACCAGAGGTTATTCAATTGAAATATTTACCAGTAAATGTGGTACAAAATGATGGCAGAGAGAAAATGTGACTTAAGAAATAGACCCACTTACCATTGAACCTAAGAGATCTTTAAAGACTATTTGACCACTATAGAGATACTTTCCCCTTACTATACTACATCTTGTTGACCGATTGAGGTGAATTAAAGAAGTATAAGAAAGTGATGAAGGTTGATAAATCACCAATAGTGGAAGTCAAGTATGATGGATGAGATCGATTCGTTGTTATCCAATCAGATATGGTAGTTGATAAAATTATCAAAAGGAAAGAAGACATTGCTTATGAAATGGGTTTACCAAATTAAAGAAGAATACGATGCTAGTAAATGATAGAAAGCAAAACTACTTGTAAAAGGTTTTTCAAAAAAATAAAAGTTATGAACGATATTGAGATTTTCGCTCCAGTGGTGAAATTGATTGCAATTAGAACATTGTTATGAAGACTTACAACAAGAATAGTTAGATGTAAAATGACCTTTTTTTTAGATGATTTAGAGGAAACAAAATTTACGTGAAACAGTCATAAGGTTTCTATCTATAAGAAAAAAGTGAGAATAGTGTGAAATGTTCATAAGAGCTTGTATAGTCTAGAATAATGTCCCTGACAACTGTATAAGAAGTTTGACAAGTTTATGTGTAGTAATGTTTTCTTGAGTATCAAGTGAATAATTATTGTTATATCATTCTATGGTTGTAATATAGATAACATGCTCCTTGTAAGGGCTTACATATAAGAGAATGATAAGTTGAAAAAGAAGTTGTTAAACTAATTTACATGAAAGACTTAGGATTAGAAAGCAAATTCTTAGGATGAGGATTACTAGAGATGGGGTGAATAGTGCCTTTAGAGCTATCACAGGAAGAGTGTGTGAAGAAAATACTTAACTAACTTAATATAGATAAAGCAAAATGCTTGAGCACTCTTTTGGCTAGTCACTTCAAACTATCCAATGAGCAATCACCCTTAACCGAGATGAGTGAGCATACATGAAAAAGGTACCTTATGCTTATGTTATTGATAGTGTTATGTATGTTATAGTAAGCACACGGTGCCTTATGCTTATTTTATTGACACTTTTTTATATATGTCATGGTAAGTATACGGCTAGATACAGCACATGCAATGAGAGTTATGAGTAGATATATAAGTATTCTAAGAAAATAACATTGGGAATTGCAATGAAGTGGATTCTCTAGTATTTGAAAGGAATGTAAACTCAATCTCGTGTTTCAAAATATCATACTTTGGTCTATAAGGTTATATTGATGCTAACATAGTCGATGATATAGATAGTAGGAAAAACTACTACAGGATAGATTTGTACATCAAGTAGTTGGGTTTCATAGTTGTAGAAGTTGTTGCTCATTCGATTTTACGAGGCAAAATATGTTGTTGCGATATAAGCTATTAAAGAGATGATATGGTAATAGTCTTTCCTAGAAAATTTAGGTCAAAGCATAGAAATATTGTATTGTATTGTGATAGTCAAAGTACTATTCACTTAGTACGAAATCTTGTTATCATACTAAGATGAAACATATACAAACTCGTTATCATTTTATTAATCATCTTTGGAGAATAGAGTTTTAGCACTTGAAAATTTTTATGGAAGTTAGAATTTAGTTGATATACTAACAAATACCATCATAATTGAGAAATTAAAGGTGTATGGAGTTTTAATTTGACTTCTCTCTTAAGGATTGAGAAATTATTGTCGTTGAAGAGGAAGTAATTGATGATGGATTAGTTTCCAAGTGAAAAGTTTCAGTATAGAGCCTAACTACTACCTTGACGTAAACGTAATACAGAAATCCCACAACCTAAAATTATTTTAGGGATATATTTGAAAATTTATTCATGCCCTAATTTTTATTTTTTATTATATAAAGGAGATTATCCTAATTTATATTCTACTATATAAAGAATCCTTTTTAATATAGTAAAATTTAATAAAAACGTGGACATAGCTCTCAAATTGACGGTGAGCCTTTATGATTTGTGCTTTTTTAATTTTTTTTATTACTCTCGATATTAAAGGATTAGGATTGTGTAAGAATATAACATTACAAGACAAAGAACATGTAAGAAGAAAATGAAGATGTGACACCAAAAGCTCCAACAAGGCCTCTAGAGACAAGACATGCTTAATAATTTTCAGAATCCGCTCGAAGAAAGGGTAAACAACTCATAGTAGAGAACAAGAAATCAATAAAGGATGGAGCATGTCAATCTTAAAACCAAACCACCTAAAAATACATTAAAGAGGAATGATGAAAATATAACTCCTTTCCAAGAAAGTTTAGAAAATGTTAAAAAAAAAAATCTTGTAATATCTAGAATAATCTGGTGTTGGGAAAAAATCTAGTAGTTTCTTTTATTTGAATAAAAATAAAAGAAAAAAAATGTGTGGTAGTGATTTAAGGTCCCTACATCGTTTGCACCTATTTATAAATAGGTGTGAATTTGTTAAATCAAAACAAGCCCAAACAATTCAAATAAGAAAGAAACCCGTTCAGTTCAATTTTGGGTCCTCTCTAAATATTAAAACCATCCTTCAAGTCTGAAGTAATGTCACATACAATCTCTTCAACAAATAACCAAATATCTTAGTCCACAAGCCAATTTACTATCAACCAAATTGTGCTATCATTGGTATGAAAACCCGACATTGTTAACAAAATACTATCACGCCTAAAAAAAACGTATTACTTAAAACTATATTGATTCCAAAAAGAGAACCTACTATAAATTTCCCAATAATTGAACAAAGCCACATTCAAACTTTTCCTAGAGACTCGTGCATTTGACTATGAATTGGACATTATTGCTTCTCAAAGGTTTTCCATCTAGTGTTGAAATTTCAAATATATCTTGATAAATATTATGACAAATTTTATCATTTCCCCACAGAAAATTGAAAAAGGATAAAGAACAGTGCGCTTACCATATAAGTCGGTGTTTATCAAAGTGACAAGTAATTCAATGCGATCCTTGTCTATTAAATCGTCTTTAGTTTCTTGATAAAGGTACTCTACCATATGTTTATGGCCTAACGATGCAGCCATGTGTATTGGTAACACACCACCAATATCTGGGATCATTGCTATGGCTTTATTTTTCTCCATCATCACCCTAGCAAGTTCCACCATTCCGGACGCAGCAGCAAGAATAAGAGCTGTACTTCCAACTTCATTTGTTTGAGTTAAATCTATTTCCTTCATTTTCACAAGCTCCTTCACGAAATCAATATGCTTTGCCCTAGATGCAATGTGAAGAGTAGTTCCTTGCCTTAGCCATTGAGGGATGAGATCCGTTGGAAACTAAAGAGGAACCAGTTGTTCTTCTGTTGTGCCTGGGAGGAAACAATGATCAAACCGGGTGGCTTGAACATATTCCTTGGATTTGGGTTTGGATGGAGTAACAAGGTGTTTTATGGTAGTAGACACGGATTTTTGGGGTTTGAGAAAGGTACTGTATGGGTTGATTATGGGGAGATCTGTGACAAATTTTGGATTCTTCAGGTAGATAAGTTATTTCATACAAATGATCTATTTTGGATGCATCAGTGGATTTGAGAGATGTAGAAGAAGTAAGAGTAGAGGATGAAGTAGATAGAGTAGGTAGAGAGATAGGAGAAGAGGATGAGGATTCCATTTTCTTATGTTCTAGAATTCTCTATACAACCTGACAATAAAAGAGGAAAAGGGTATGGCTCTGATACCAAGTTCTAAAAAGACTTGAAGAATCCCAACAATGGATTGAAGCTAAAGTTGACACAGGCTTCAGCACTCACACAACCATTCTTGAAAAACTCCGGCTTGAAATCAAAACCCTCCATGAACATATTTGTGAACTTATCAGACAAGGTCTTCCTTTTGCAGAACAAGAAAAAAGGATAAATCATCTCAAGATCCAGTTACAAAGTCTTGAGAATGAATTTGTTCAATCATGGAAACTTGCAGACACTCTTCCAAAGATGTCACAATCTTTTGGTACCAGTTCTTTCTCCATCTTTGGTGACAGCTCCAAGCTTATCCCAAAGAAAAAGACAAGAGAACATACCCGAAGACATGCCAGCACAAGTCGTGAAAAACCAGTCTCAAAATCCAGTACAGAGTCAACAAACCTAATCACCTCCTTCACAACAGAACCAATAATTCCACAGACAAGACTTCCAAAAGTCTCTATGCCATCTACGGCCCCACCGATGCCACAAATATTTCCACCAGCCTCCAAAGCCCAATTCATGGCCCTAAACCAAAAGTCACCAACTTTCTCTATCCTCAGTCATCCAACCACAACTATATCCTCACCAAACTCTCTTTCTGACTCAGAGTCAGTTACCCAGCCTCAATTCATGAATACCCATGTGGACCCACAGCCATCACATCCTCAAACAAAAGAATATGGTTCATCTTCTATGGATGAAACATACTCTATTCCCCGGACCCAACCAACAAGACCTACAGGACCCTCATCTGAAAAGAAACACTGGTTCACCCTTGATGACGTTCCCCCTATCAAATGGGTTGAACGAATTTTTGAATTTTAGGCATGGTGTATAACTGAGACCCAAAAGCCAAATGAAACCATTGCTAATGTTATACATAAAGCAATTGCAAGATTCCAAGGAATTCTCAAGTATTGGTATCTACACCTTGGAGATTATCGCCAAATAATGTTACAACAGGCACCCACAATTGAACAGTTTATCAGCTTTATCTTTGTAGAATTTGTAGGTGAAGAAGCACACCTAGTGGATAAAGCCAGAGAAGAATTCTTCAAATTAAAGTGTTGCTCATTCAAGCGAAAGGATCTTGAACTTCATTTCAAAAAGGCGGTATCTAGATACTATATGCTTGGAATAGACAATCCCAATTTAAAACAAGCATATCTGAATTCTGTTCCAGAACCCTTGGGACAAGAAGCACTCAGAATCATTGAAGCTAAAGGACAAACTCTTGCAAATGCCTCAATCGGCATCATTCAACAGTCCATCATGCTCGCACTTGACAAATTATGTGCACGTCACAAATTTTTCAAAGATTTTGATCATACAGGAAAAAAGATTCAAAGAGCATGTGAAAGACTAGATTTGCTGATCAAATTTCCAAAACCAGGAAGCTGTAACTGCAGTGTGAAAAAGAAACAACACTACAAGAAATACAAGTTCCAGTCTCCATACAAGCTAAGGAAGAAACGTTTTTTCAAACGACGGTCAGCTTTGTCTAAAAAGTCCAACAGATGTTTCATCTGTAAACAAAAAGGTCACTTTGCCAAACAGTGCCCACAAAAAGCCAAAAGGAAAAAAGTCTTTGCTACTATCACTACTGTTTCCCAATGTAATCCAGAGCAGGTTGATCTTGAGTCAATCTATTCAGAACAATCAGAACTAGATAGTGATACAATCTTGGTCCTTTTATCCTTAGACTCAGAAACAAACTCCATAACAGATTTCCTAAAAATCTAACCCAAACCACACCACCAAACCAATCCATCAATATCCTCAATCTTAGTCCCCATGATAGAAATCCAAATACTTCCCACCAAATATGAAAACCCAATTAAAGTCTCAGGACTCCTTGATACAGGAGCTGCTGCCTCTATCCTGAACCCAGCCATTTTACCAAACCAGTATTGGAAACCGTACTAACAGACCTTCAGAGCTGCTAATGATGAATTGTTTACTGTTAATTTTATCAGTAAGACAATTTATCTCAAATTCTTTCCAGGACTAATGATTAAACATAAACTTTTAGTATCTGATTTACCCGGTAAAGATATCGTTATTGGGTTTGATCTTATCCAAAAGTTATTACAAAAAAGAGTCCAACCCAAGCCCGACGGATTACAATTCAGAGCCCATTTCCTTCCTTGGACCACCATTCCAAATTATTTCACCATTGACAACATAACTGTTATCTTTGACCAAATCAAAGCCCAATCAGCCGCCAATAGCCATTCAGAGTTTATTCTCAAATGTCCAAACCCTTTATGGAAAAACCAAACCTTTTTCATCAAACTCTCGTTCAAGAAAAACGAAGCCATCAACCCAACAAAAGCAAGCCATCCACGCATGTCACCAGAACATCTTCAACTTGCCAAAGACGAACTGACTCAACTCTTAAACGAAGGATTGATCGAGCCAATAAGCTCTCAATGGGCATGTCAAGCATTTTATGTCAACAAGAGAAGTGAACAAGTCAGGGGCAAACTGCGTCTTGTAATTAATTATCAATCTCTTAATGATTTTTTACAAGATGACAAGTTTCCACTACCCAAGAGACAGCAACTCTTTTCCAGAATATCCACAGCAAAATTGTTTTCAAAGTTTGATCTCAAATCAAGATTCTGGCAACTTGGAATAGATCCAGAAGATCGCCACAAGACAGCATTCTGTACACCACAACATCACTTTCAGTGGACGGTTCTCCCTTTTGGACTAAAGACAGCCCCTTCACTATTCCAAAAAGCAATAATGCAGATATTCGAGCCAATCTCGAAAACAGCACTCATCTATATTGATGACATCTTGCTATTCTCGGATAATGCAGATAACCATCACCAATTGCTTTTGCATTTCGGGACCCTCTTACAGAATTATGGCATTATGATTTCCCCAACAAAATGCCAGGTGGGCCACAGCCAGATTGACTTCCTCGGAATGACAATCAACAACGGACAATTCACACTTCAGCCTCATATTGTCAGCCAACTCACCAAGTTTCCAGAAGAAAACTTATCCATCACATAATTCCAACAATTCTTAGGAATTGTCAACTACATGTCTGACTTTATTCAGAACCTGGCCCAATTGACAAAACCTCTCTACCAAATGCTTAGAAAAAACCACCCTCATTGGTCCCACGAACAAACCACTTCAGTCAAAAAATTGAAAGAGATAGCCAACACTTTGCCACCACTCCAGATTCCCTCCTCGGAAAAAAAAATTCTGAAAACAGATGCAAGTGATTTGTATTGGAGTGCAATTTTCCTTGAAGAACTAGAAGGAAAAAGAAGGATATGTGGATACAAAAGTGGCAGCTTCACTGACTCAGAAATCCACTATCACAGCACGTACAAAGAAATATTAGCTGTAAAGCGTGGCATTGAGAGATTCGAGTTTCACTTGATCGGTCATCATTTCCAAATTAAAATTCACATGTCAGCATTTCCCAACATGCTCAAATTTAAGCAGAAAAAGATTCCTCCAGCACAATTATTGAGATGGTAGAGATGGTTCTCCAACTACTCCTTTAACGTCATCCACGTGAAAGGAAAATACAACACCATCGCAGACTTTCTTTCACGAAATCCTATAAAAAGCTTGAGCCCCACAACCACTCCACCAACCACAAAGAAAAAACAGTTCACCATCTTCATGATGAACAACTTTACTGTCAAACCTCTTGTACTCTTCGTTCCACCTGAACTACCAAAACTTATTCGAACCAGAACCCTCCACTCTGCAGCCAAAGAATTGATATCCAACTATGCCATACAAGCTGTCCAAGAACATGGATACTCTGTTATTGGAAGTCCTCTTTTCAATATCGATTATCCATTTTTCCATCTTCACCGAGCCACTCCCTTCCATAAATGGTCCAAAAATGTCCTGTACTTACTTTGGTATTTACTAGACCTGTACACCATCACTATGGATTTTCCACTACAGATAACCCTTGAATGGATACAGCAACATGAAGACGACGACCCAATTTGTATTTTTCTCCAGTGGTTCTACCCAAAATCCTGGTGGATAAACAAACTACAACACCTACTGTATAAACACCTCAACAGTGCAGTCCAACCAAGACACCTATGGACAGTCCTTCTTCTCCAACGAAAGGGAATAATAGTCTTAGACCATGAGATACACTATTACCCCACCGTTAAGGACTATTTTATATTGCCCTACTCTCTGCAGTTGTTCCAAGAACACCACAAAACCGAAATGAGAACTCTAGAAAGAGTCTTGGTAGAAGAAAACCAAATAATTCCTCCATCAATATGGATTTCTCCTGGAGATCATGCACCTTGGGAGAATGTGTCGCCAGACTTCTCTGAAAGAATGAACAATGCAGACTCCATTTTTCAAAGAAACCAACTCCAAACCTCTCACAGACAGACTGATTATGCCAGACATCATCACTACACTCCAAACGAACCTCTAAAATCAGACAGTTTCCCACAACCAAGCATGCCATGTGACCACATACAAGTGGATGACACCTCACAACAACCCAGCTTGACTTTATCACTGTTTCAGGATGCCCAGCCTTATCCAACCGACAGTGAAATCCAACAGGAAGCAGCCATGATAGCAAGCACAAGTTCAATGGAACCCGCATCACTAGACATGAGAAGCTTTTGGGCCCAGTACAATGAATTTACTCAGGGCTATGACAGCGACAACTCAAGCTACTCGTCCTTCCATAATGAATAAAGACAGAAACTCTACTGTAGCATTGTCTTATGTATGCTTTTTCTGTGCTTTGTGATAAGTGTGTCGGATAAACTTTATTGACAAGTGTGTCAAACAAGCTTTATCTTTATGTCATTTTCATCTTTATGTCATCAGTCGGCCATAAAAGTCTTTGTAATAATTTGGCTTTATGTCTAGAAAGTCCTCAAGTCATAAATGTATATCGGCCATTAGTGCCAAAGTGTCAAGGTCCGAAAGTCTATATAAGGACCTCTCAGATCAGTTTGTACTAAGAATTAGAACTTAAGATTTAGAGCTTGAAAATAAAAAGTGTGTTTTAAAAAAATATGTTTTTCTAAAAAAGTTCCATTTAGAATTCTCTTAACATCCCTAACCCTAAAAGAAGAAAAATGGCATAGCAAAGATCCGATAAGGGAGGGGGTCTCTAATCCTTGTAAGAATCACTTTTATTTCTGTATGAAAAGGCTAGATTAGGCCAGAACCGCCGTAAGTCCCGTTAAGGCAAGGAGGCCGTTAGGGCAACAAGTTTACACCTGATCTTTGATCTTGTTCTCAGAACCTTCTTTCTTTAGAAGAGGCCTACCTGGGCTTGTGATCAGTGCATACCTCAAGGGTTAGCCCGTTCTCCTCGTTTTGAGATCCAATTAAGAAAATATTATTTATGTACTTGATAAATACCTTTAGCCACCTCCCAGTCACCATTTAATGCAGCTCGATACAACTGTAATCTTCTTTTTCTTATTTCTGGATCTGTCGATTTGATTTAAAACAAGTTATCTAAATCAAGTTTTGTTAGTTTTAATAGTCTAATTCTTGTTTCTTCTGTCAATTTGCAATAGGGCAACCAAAACGAGTTTTGTCAATAAAGCTTGTTGGAATAATAAATATATAGAAAATTAAATCAATAAATAAAACACTACTCACTAAAAGGAACTATAAAGAAAAATAAAAACCGCTTCAGTAATTGAAGTTATTTCTCATATTTGTAAGTATCTATGGCGATTTTAATCTCTTATAGAACCCATAAATTGAGCTATCTTTTTTTTTAAAGAAAGAAGAAAATTATTTTGAAAGATATCATTTTATTATGTAATAAAACTCATATTTGTTTTAAAGAAATTCAGGTTATTTTATTGGGTCATTCTAAGATATTAGAATTAAAGTTTTAATATAATATATAAAAATAATTTAAATAATTAAATTTAATAAAATAAATAAAAGGTAATGATATTCAACTATTAATCTAATAGATACAAAAATATTTCACTATCAATACCATTAAAATCTTCTCAACAACATTATGGAATAATGTATTGACAATAAACGGCTTAGTCATCCTAAGTTTGTCACTAAATGTATTTTCAATTAACAAAAGTTTATTTCAGAAGAAGTGATCCCTAAATATATACCAGGCAATTGATCATCGGCTGGAGCAGGTTCATTGCCACTTGGCTCAGTCGGTTGAGGAACTTCATTATCTGTCATGGTTTCAGTTTTAGACATTTTTCACTAAGCATATATAAAACAAAATTAATATCTTGCTAGAAATGATGTTCGATGTTATCAGTAATTATTTTTGTCTTGGATTCGTTAAATTTGTATTTTGTTTTCCAGTCAATGAGTGCATGGCTATATTATTTTATAATGAGGAATTATATATGTTGAAGCGGAAGTACACAAACAAGTAAAATCATTCAAGTAATATATGCAGAGCAAGTAATTAAAGAATAAAGAGAGAAATGATAAAAGAAGAACATACAAAGAATTACGTGGTTTGGCAACTTGTTTACGTCCACGGCAGATCAAGATCACACTCTGTTTTTATTATGAATTAGAAGGCACTCACAAAATATACCTTTTACAAGAAAAATCATAAAGAAAACTCTCTCTTATACTCTAAAAATTTTCTCTCACAAAGAACCACAAAGACTTCTTCAATGATCACTTAGATCTATTGAGTTATCACAAAAATTGTTAATGATCACTAAGATGTGTTTACAAGCCAATTAAGAGCTGTTATATAGGCTTTGGGACGTCCTAAGTTTACCTTAAATGTGTGGGAGTCATATTAGAGAGTCTTGAAGCAAGTGGGAGACAAAATAAGGAAAACTCAAAACAGGAAACATATTCTTGTGCCCAGCGCCGCAGCGCTCAGCTTTTACCGCCGCGGTTCTGGTGCGCTCGCCTAAGCACTGCAGTGCTCAGCTCTCACTGTCACGGCTCTGGTACACCCATCTGAGCGCCGCAGTGCTCGTCGCTTGGCACCGCGGCGCTCACATTCTGGAATAGGTGCTGCAGCGCCCAATTCTGGGCACTGCTTGGTCACTTGCTCCCTTCATTTTTCGCCTCATTTTGCGTCTATCTTCGACCCTTACACACCCTACGCACTTAGCTTGCTCTCCAAATCATATCCCGATGATTTTCAATCAATATTCTCACAAATCCCCTCATTGATTCAAAATCATCCATAAAGCATCTCGATCTCTCATTTTCACATCTTCAGTTACCCTCACAAAGTAGTGACTCCGGTTAAGTTCTTGCATATAACAAACTTAACCGAGGGCTGTGGCTTAATCAATATATCAGCAGGGTTTTTAGATGACGCTATCTTCATTAGATTAACTTCACCACTTTGGACAATCTCTCGAATGTAATGAAGCCTCACATCAATGTGTTTCGGCCTCTCGTGGAACACTTGATGCTTGCTTAGGTGTATGGCACTTTAGCTATCACAATATATACTATTGTTCACATCTTCACTCGCCAATACCTCTGCGTATATGTCTTTCAACCATACAGACTCTTTTATAGCTTCACCAACAGCTATGTACTCTACCTCTGTGGTAGATAGTGCAACTACATGTTGTATAACTGATCTTCAATACACACTACACCTAAACACTGTAAATACGTAACCCGTCAATGATCTTCTCTTGTCTAGATCATCTACATAATCTGAGTATACGTACCCTCTTACAATTTCACTGTTGTCCTCATCCCTCTTATACATCAACCCGTGATTTGACATCCCTTTGAGATATCTCAGAATCCACTTCACTACAAGCTAATGATCCTTATCCGGATTTGCCATATATCTACTCACCACACTCACAGCCTGTGCTATGTCTGGTCTTATGCAAACCATTGCATACATGATGCTTCTCAAAGTGCTTGCATACGGTACTTTACTCATCTGTAGTTTCTCCTCTTCGGATGTCGGCAACTGTGCTGTTGAAAGTATGAAATGCATGGCCAAAGAAGTAAAGACAGCATTTGCATTGGACATACCAAACTTCTCTAAACTTTTGAGTATATATCATTGTTGGGACAAAAGGATAACATATCTTCTTTCCCTCACAATATCCATACCTAAGATTCTCTTTGTTGCTCCCAAATCCTTCATTTCAAACTCGCCACTCAACTGCTTCTTGAGTTTCTATATTTCTTTCATGTTTTAACATACAATCAATATACATCAACGTATAGAAGCAAATACATCATCCCACAATTTATGTTCTTGAAGTACACACATCTGTCATACTTGCTCCTACTAAAGCCACAATCTATCATAAACTCATCAAATCTCATATACCACTATTTAGGTGATTACTTTAACCCGTATAATGACTTCTTTAGAAAACAAGCATGATCTTCTTTTTTGGTCTCCTCGAACCCTTATAGCTATGCCATGTATATTGTCTCTTTAAGTTTTCCAAGTAGAAAAGTTATCTTTACATCCATCTGTTCTAGATGTAAATCAAGGTTTACACACATGGCTAACAAAATCCTAATAGATGTGTGCTTGACGACTTGAGAGACTATCTTATAAAAATTAACTCTCTCTCTTTGAGTAAAACCTTGTGCTACTAACCTAGCCTTGAATCGTGTAGGCTCTATCTCTGGTATCCCCTCATTCACCTTATACACCTCCTTGTACCCGACTAGTTTCTTTTGAGGTCTCTCTACCAACTTCCAAGTATTGTTCTTCCTAAGAGAACTAATTTTTTCTTCCATGGCCTGCTGCCATTCTTTCTTGCTTTCACTCTTCATAGCCTCACTATATATCCTAGGCTCATCATACTCAAGAGTGTAAGCAGAATTAAAAGCATGAGCAACTAAATCTGCTTATATATACCTGACTGGTGGGTTAATTATTCTCCTTAGCCTGTCTCTGGCTAGCTGGTACTCTTCAAGTTCCATCTCAAGAGTCCTAGTCTTTCTTTAGGTAGACTTGAAGGAACTCACCAGTATTCTTGGTTCATCTTCAAGGATCTCTCGTTGGTTGAAATGCTGATCTGGGGGTATATCAGATCTACTATTGGGCTCCATTTCAACTTCTATTGACTCTCATGCTGAGTCTTCCTTAGGCATAAGTTATTCTTTCTCATCTTATTGGGAGGTTTTTAGCATCGTCGTCTCATCGAACGTCACGTCACGGCTTATAATACTTCTTGGTGGTGTCAAGTCTTTACACCACACCTTGTATCCTTTCACTCCTTCAGGATATCCTATGAATACCCCTTTGATAGCTCTAGGTTCCAACTTTCCCTCCTTAATATATACAAAGGTAGAGTAGCCAAATATTATGAAGTTGTCATACTTCAGAGGATTGCTAGACCATTTCTTTTCTAGCATCTTGAAGTCAATTGCTGAGGAGGAACTTCTATTAATCAAGTAAGTTGTCATCACTATAGCTTCTCCCCAAAATGCCTTGGACATCTTTGCATTGGTAAGCATGCACCTAACCCTTTCAAGTAGGGTCCTATTCATCCTATTAGCTACGCCATTCTACTGTGGTGTTGATCTTATCGTTTTATGCCTCGCAATCCCATGTTTGGTACAAAACCCATCAAACTCTTTATTGTAAAATTTGAAGTTGTTGTCAGTTCTCAACATTTTCACCTTTTTGCCAGTCTGATTCTCAACAAAAGCCTTCTAAGTCTTAAATAAATCAAACGATTAATCCTTACTCTTCAACACATAAACCCACAGCTTTCTTAAATAGTCATCAATTAAACTGAGAAAATACCTGGCGCCACTACGAGTAGTTGCTGAACTAGTCCCCAAAGATCCGAGTGTATGTGGTCAAGAGTCCCTTTAGTCTTGTGTTTGCCGGTACTAAACCTCACCCTATGTGCTTTCCCAACCACACAATGCTCATAAAACTACAAGGGCTGGAACTTATCCTTACTAAATTCTTTTGACTAAATAACTACTTCAGGTTTCTCTCGCCTAGGTGTGCCAGTCTAAGATGCCACAACTTGGTTTGTATACTCTCATCATCTACAGATAATAGTGCAGAACCACTCACGACTTCACCCTTAAGTATATAAATGTCTTTGTGCTTCTCTCCTCTCATCACCGCTATAGAATCCTTCAAAATTCTTAAAATCCCTCAATGAATCCTAATGGAACACCCATTCTGATTTAGAGTCCCTAGTGAGATCAAGTTTCTCTTCAAGCTAGGAACATACTTAACATCTGTCAACTCTCTCACTCCCCTATCATACAATCTAAGCTTAACACTATAATTTCTCATCATCTGACATGCAACGTCATTACCCATTAAAACCTTACCATCACTAATGGGCTGAAAATTTGTAAACTAAGACTTGTATGGGCACATGTAAAAAGTACAACTAGAATCAAGAATCCATTATTTAATGTTCTTGCCATCAGTAGTGACGAGTGTCTCTGTGCTGTCATAGCTATCATTATAGGTAAGCGCAGTATCCGCTTTCTTCTTGTCTTGTGCTTTCTTCTTAGGACAGTCCTTTATGAAGTGACATTTTTTTTTGCAGCAATGACACTTCCTATGAGTCCTGGACTTCGATCTTGAGCCCTTTTTTCTTCCATCTCTACATGAGGGCCTTTCTCTTATAGATAAACTTTCAGCATTACCCTCGATCTACTTCCCTAATAACTTTGAGTTTAATGATGATTTCACATCACTCATCGTTAAACTCTCTATACCGTAAAGTAACGTATCAACAAAGCTCTCATAACTCTTGGGGAGTGAACAGCAGGATAATTGCTCTATCTTCATCTTCTATCTTGATATTGATATACTCAAGATCAAGGATGATCTTATTGAAGGCGTCTATATGATCTTTTATCAGTGTCCCCTCTGACATGAACAGCTGATACAGCTTCTTCTTTATATGCAATCTGTTGGCCAACGATTTTCGCATATAATGAGAGTTAAGCTTTGTAATACCCCAAAAATTTTATTTATTTTGATTGAATTTATTAGTCAAAAGAAATGGAAGAATTTGATTGGTTGAATAAGTATAGTATAGTATAAGCGTTTGCATGGAATTAAAACCCATGCTATTATAACTTTTCTAACATTTGAACCAATAGAATTTTGCCAACATTGTTAAATGGAATTTATTAGAATTAATTAGATTTTAACCAGATTTTTTATTTAGTTTAGTTATGAATAGTATTTGAAATTTTTGGACCAATCAAATGCCACCATTTCTAACCAATGGTATTTTTGTAATTTTGAGTTTAATTGGGGGTATCTTTGAAAAGAAAAATAGAGAGAAAATGCAAAAGGGAGGGGACGGCCAAATGTATTGATTTCTCTAAATTTTTCAATACTATTCACCTTTATGCCTAAAATTTTTATACATAAGCCCAAATGTTTCAAAAAATTTCATATGAGTCCAAAATATTCAAAAATACCCAAATAAGTTTCAGATTTTTCAGATTTAACAATTTAGCCCAAAATTTTCCAATTTTCCACTTATAGGCCCATTTGTTTCAAATTTTGCCATTAGGCCCCAATTTCTTCAACAAGTCATATATAAGTTCTAATTACATACTAATACACATAAAGACATAAAAAATTTAAATATTTACAATTTAGTCCAGAATGTTTTAAAATTTTTCATATAAGTCCTATTTTTTCAAAATTCATATTTATGCCCAATTTTTCTTTTCTTTTCAATTTTGACCACCAATTAATATCCAATACTCAAAAAATATTTAATACATTTAGAAACAATATAATTATCAATTTAATGCCATAATTCAACATACTCATCCATCATATTAATAAAATACATTAATATACACTAAATTTCCTAAGGTAAGAATTTAAGTTTCAAACTAATGTGTACACCAACCTTATAAGCTTAATTCCTCCACTTGATTCACATCTTCTCCTTCTCCTTCCCTTGGCTATCCTTGGCCAAGCTTTCACCTTCATTTGCCAAAATACACAAATAATGAATAAATTTCTAATTTACCAAATTAAAAGCATAATTCACTAATTCTACATGGCTACTTAATCTATTAACCCTTGAAACCCCAAATTCATATTCAATAGAATTTTTAGCATCAACTCACCTTGAATAACACCTTATACCTTAAAATTGATCCTTGAAACTTGATGAAGAAGGCTTTAATTAAAGATTTGGAGGCTTAATTTACTAATGGAAGTATTGAGAATTGCTGGATTTAAAGGGGGATAAAAGAAAATTAGAGAGAAAATGCAAAAGGGAGGGGACGGCCAAATGTATTGCTTTCTCTAAATTTTTCAATACTATTCCCCCTTTTATAGTCTTTATTTTTTTTCCAAAAATACCCCAACTAAACTCAAAATTACAAAAATACCATTGGTTAGAAATGGTGGCATTTGATTGGTCCAAAAATTTCAAATACTATTCATAGCTAAACTAAATAAAAAATCTAGTTAAAATCTAACTAATTCTAGTAAATTCCACTTAACAATATTGGCAAAATTCTATTGGTCTAAATGTTGGAAAAGTTGTAATAGCATGGGTTTTAATTTCATGCAAACACTTATACCATACTATACTTATTCAACCAATCAAATTCTTCTATTTCTTTTGACTAATAAATTCAATCAAAATAAATAAAAATTTTAGGGTATTACAAGCTTCTTCAAACGACCTATTGTCGTCGTCTCACCTACTACTTCCTTTAGTATTTCATTACTCAATGACAGAATGATTGTGCTATGAGCTCTTTCTTGAATGTCTCTTCTTTCTACTTCAACTTTAGATGACTCTGGCGTCTTCTCTTCATCACTAAATGGAACTGCAGTCTCCTCTAATGTCGAGCCTAACCTTTGGCTCACCAACAACGCCTTAATCTTCATCTTCCACAGATTGAAGTTATTTGCACCGTTGAATTTCTCTACCTCACACTTAGGTGTAGCCATATCTGCTTAGAACTAAGCTCTAATACTAATTTGTTAAAGCAGAAGCACAAAAATAAGCAAAATTACCTAAGCAATATATGTAGAACAAGTAATTAAGGAATAATGAGAGAAAGGGTAGAAGAAGAACACACAAAGAATTAAGTGGTTCGGTAACTTGCCTACATCCACGGCAGATCAAGATCACACTCTTCTCTTATTATGAATCATAAGACACTCACAAAGTATGTCTTTTACAAGAAAGATTACAAAGAAAACTCTCTGTTACACTTTAGGGATTTTCTCTCATAAAGGCTTCTTCAATGATCTCTTACGTTTACCTTAAAGGTGTGAGAGTCGTATTAAGAAGTCCTAAAGCAAGTAGAAGACAAAATAAGGTAAACTCAAAATGTGAAATGGATTCTCATGCCCAGTGTCGTAATGCTCAACTCTCACCGCCGCGGTGCTAGTGCGCCCGTCCGGGCACCCCGGAGCTTGTCACCTGGCTCCACGGCTCTCACGTTCTAGAATTGTCGCCGCGGCACCCACGCTTGGACACCCTTCGTCTTTCACCTCTTTTTGTGTCTGTCTTTGACCGTTGCGCACCCTATACACTTGACTTGCTCTCCAAATCATATTCCAATGATTTTTAATTAATTTTCTCACAATATATATATATTTTGGTCAAAGATATTTTTTCGCATCTGTCTTCGACCCTTGCGCACCCTACACACTTGGCTTGCTCTCCGAATCATCTTCTAATATTCTCACAATATATATATATATATATTTGAGTCAAAAATATATAGATCTTAGAGTTCGGAAAAAATAATAAATAGATTTTTTTATAAAATAAATTATTATTTTTTAAATAAATGACATTTGCAGCTTATAAATTACATAAATAAACCTTTTTTTATTTATTAAAAGTATCATTTCAACGACTTTAACTTGCAAAATTACTTTTACGCACTGTAAACAAATTCTATGACACTTATTTAAAAGTTTTAAAAGAGATTGGTTTTTAGTATAAAAAATAATTAAAGAGAATACATATGCATGTCATTTATTTTACAAATAGGAGTTAATCTTTCATTTATTTTGGAAATTTTTATTATTATTTTTGTCAAACTGTGTGGGTCATGTTGTCGTAAACCCAATAATTTTTAAAAAAAAACAATTCTATGCAATTTCTTCATGCAATTAATAAATTAAATGTAATTTCAAATGTCCAGAGATATGTTGTATGCATATTACCTTTTTTCATATGCTGCAAAATTTCTTCAAGTAGTCTGATGATTTTGTCTTCTTGTTCTTTGTGTCGGTCCATCATATGAGCCGAGGGATCAACCTCTAGAGATGTACCTTGCCTTCTTAATATGAATATAACATTAGGCTCAAAAATAATTTTAAAACATAAATACATGATCGATATATAAAGGAATTTTTTTGCAATTTTGAAACACCATAAAAAAATAAGTAGTTAATATAAAGAACAGTAGAGGTAATATAATTTTCAAGAGCTTATTGAAGCCTCCAATACCACATTTTATATCACCTTAAACTTATACAACTTCTAAGTAGGAGTGTTTGTTGGATTAGATTTTGCAGATGTAACTAATAATCTATTAGATTTATTGTTAAGCAGATTGCTGATTTTTCAATGCAATTCATCAAAATATAAAATCTAATTTAATTCAATTCAATTTGTTAAAAAAATTACAAATTCAATTTAATACAATCTAAAATTATTAACTCATGCGGATAGAAAACCTAACACAAGAAGGAGTTGATGAGAGACCAACTTAGGCAACTATTCGATTGTCGAGCCGTTCTCAAACTTGGCTCGCTCTAAGAAAATTTCATTCCTTCTCACCCTAAAATATGAATCTCATTTGTCCATCAATTTCATTCTATAGCATCTTATCTTATTCTATTTCACTTACTTCTGCTTTAAAAAAAAAGAAATTAATTTTCACTCAAGAGTGTCAAATGGGTTTAATTTCTAGAACTTAAGATGAGTAAAGCCTATTGTGCTACAGTCTAACTCGCTTTATTTATATTGCGAGTTGTCTGATGAGTGAGTTGAGATTAAATTTTAAGTCCACTAAGACCGCTTCATCCGGTGAAAGTAATATAAATTCAGTCAAAAACGTAGTTGTCTTTTACAAATTAATTAGAAATTAATGCTTTTTGTTTTTTTGAAGCAATAGAATAAATAAAATTATGATTTTTTTTTATATTTATGATAATATTTCTTCAAAATGGATCAGCGGATTGTAAATTCGTGAATGGATCCACTAAAGACAGATTTCAACTTTTCAATCCAATCTGTCATATCCAACAAAAAAAACATATTGGTTTGGATTGGATGGAAACATGGTCTCTTTTTTTTTCAGAGTTTTTTTAATTTTTAAAAAATCGTTTTTGTTTGTAATTTTTCACACAATTAGAATAAAAATTCGATTCATAAATTTACATCTCAGACAATTAAAAGAACAATTTTTATAGATAAATATATATATTTTAGTTTACTTCAAAAAAAAAAGAAGGCCTGATTTAAAATCTTGTCTAAAGCCTCAAACTCAGTGAAATTTCCATTTTGCCCCTATATTTGGCTTCCTTATCCATTGCGACACCCCTTTACTGTCACAACAATTCTGTCTTATCCAACTTGAATCGCTTTTGCTTGGAAAAGCAAAAGAAATGTGTCGGGGGGATTCAAGATCTTATATTCATAATAAAAAAAATTTCGAGCAATAGCCAAATTGTTATTCACTATGAAACAAACTATAAAAATGAAATTCTTGCTCAAATGTGAGTTTTACATTATAATTCTTGAAAATAAATTTTCATTTAAAAAAATTATATCATGATCTGAAACTTTGTAGAGCTCCCCTCTGAAATAATGATGATCATTTTATTGTCAATGGCAGTCAAAAATCATGACCAGGAAAGAAAATTCCACAGGCTCAATCGGAATAAAAAAAAAAAAAGAAGTGGGAAAAAAAAGAAGAATTGGTTAAGTTTAAAGAGTTTACCTAATATGTAGGGTTGCAATCTGCAGCTCCGAAGGGAAAATCCTAAAAGAAAGCCCTGAAAATAAACAAACGATGGAAGAGAATAATGGAGCTCAAGCAATTGCTAATGACTTGGTATTGTTAGATGGAGACGCATCTCATTAATGCTAAGTGTTTTTGTTTTCATTGTTATTTCTTTAAAAAGCCATTGACTTGTTAATCAAACTAGACTAATCGAGAAATAAATAATGGATTCTGGCCGAAAGAAAAGGCCAAAAGGCAGCATTTGATAATAAATTGTCTAAGAATCCCTAAATGCTGCCATTGACAGCTAGTTTTGGTGGGTCAATTAGTAGCTGGGACAGAGACAGGAGGCGTTGACCAAACAAAAGAGTGTTGTCTCGTTCCACGGAAAAGTTTGGTAGTCAATGTTGTAAGTGCTTTAACACGCCGAATTTGAATAAATGATATTAGCAGCAAAAAAAAATATAGTTACAAATGTTATCAAAATAATTGAAGTTGTTGAAGGATACACCCCGAAATTAGTATTGGAAAAATTTTGTGTTCAATTCGGTTTAGACTCGAACCGAATCTAATTCAATTAGTTTTATAAAAATAGAATCAATCTGTTCTTTTTAAGTCGGTTCGGGTTTGATTCGATTATTCATTTACATTTTTTTTTAAATTTGAGTTAGTTTTATTATTACTTTTTGGACTTTTAAGTTTGGGGTTGCGCTAATATTTATTTTCTTCTCTCTCAATGATATTCTTAAAGAAACTCTCTCAACTTTCAAATACTAAATTTATAACCGTCGCCCCTTTATTAAACCTCCACCGGAGATGGGGCTTTGGCCTCCTCTCCGGTGGACACAACTACTCCTCTTTACTTCTTCCAATGTGTTGATCTTAGTTTTTTCGGTTTTCTTCTTCACTGTTTCACCATTTTTGTTCTCTCCGGTTGTGCATTCGACTTCGATTTTCGACTTGAGTTTTAGCTACTATAGCATCCTGCTACACGGTTGAGCTTGTGTTGTTATGCCTTCGCCATGAGACGTTGTGATGCAGCAACTTTTCACAGCTCACTGGCAACAGCCGATCCTTCGTTTGCAGCGGTTCAACGACGCGACATACTTTTGCTCCTCTTGCCAGACACTACCGCACTTTCGCTCCTCAGTCGGATCTTATAGGGCTGCTGTTCACTGTTTTTTTTTTCGGCTTTGTTCCGACTAGCCATTGTGTAACCAAGTCCGCCGAACGCGACATTGGTCGCTAGGGTTCCTCAGTGTGCACCACCACCAGCCCCCCTTCAGTGGCGCATCTGTTTCTCCTTTCCGCCGGACAGCATGGCCGTCTCCGGCGGCCTATGGGACTGCCGATCTTCAAGCCACCTCTGCTGGAATCCGAACAGTGCTTTGGTGGTTAGTCCCGCCGAATTAGGCTGCTCTCAAATTTCAAGCACCGCCCGTGTCCCTTGGCCATTTTTCAACGAGCTTGGTTTCCGACCAGCTACTATCGCTCAATTTTTCTTTGTGCCCCTGCCCCTATCAAAATGGTAATTTCACCCCCCGTATGTTGGGTTATCATTTTTAGTTAGGAGTAGATTTGACGATAGTTTTATTTTAAATTATGCGGTCAATAATTTCTCCCTTATTCAAGGGATCTGTATTTTCCTCATTCGGGAGGTTAGTATTTCCCTCCTACGGGAGGTCTGTTTATCCATTTCTGTTGAAAAGTCTATTTCTTTATCTTTTGAAAGAGTTTGAAGTTCGTTTATCCTTACCCGTTACGGGTATGACTGTCTTCTTCTTGCAAGAGGCTTAAATCAAATGATCTTAAAATGTATTTATCTTATTTTGTTATTCCTTTGATCTGCATATCAAAGGGACTTGATGTAATATCTTGATGATATTAATGATATGATATGATTTCATTCAAAAAAAAAAAGTTCAGGGTTAGGCTATCTAGGTTTAAATATGAAATTTTTAAATATTTTGGGTCAAGAACTAATATTTTAGGCCTAAAATTAATATTTTTGTGAACTTTTATGTATTTTATAATTTGTAATTTTGCAAATTGGAATACCATTATATTAAATAAAATAAAATAAATTTTATTTTTTAATTAATTTATATTCATGATAATATTTATTATCCAATTGATCAGTAAATTAAAGTTAAATCAGTTAATTTGTATGATTCATGAGATAGGTCAATTAATCATTACAAATTTATAATTTAAAATTTTTAAGAAGAGTTTTAATAGCCAATATATAATTCTATTTGATCAAAGTTGAACAATTTGTTTGAGAAGAACAACTAGCGGTCGTTAATTACATCCTTAATTGTCGTTATCTTAATATGGATTAAAGTCAGTTCCATCCTTAATAATGAACAATTCATTATTATATATTGAACAACTAATAATCGTTAGCTAGCTACATCCTTAATTGACGTTATCTTAATATTATATCTTAATATGGTCTAAAGTTAGGGAAGTGAAGGATTTTATAAAACCGATCAATATATTCAATATGATAGAATTGACCATTCATATATATTGTAATTATTAATCATATATTGACTAATTCTATTAATCAATTAATAATTTATTTATTTGTCACCCAAATAAAAAATTCGGTATAATCTCCCCTAAAATATGAACATTCTCATATTTATAAAAGCTGCAAAAGAATTAAACACTCTCAATCTCAAATTAAAAACCAACTCTATCATCCAATCCAATTTGACAATTTCAACAACACATTACAATTAATAATTAGTACAAAACATAGAGAATAAATCCATCTAAAAATCAATCACCTCACAAAATTTATAAAAATAAATTGTCAAATTCATATTAAAGGTTTATGATATAAGTCCATCAAGTCATCATCATCAACTTCTAAGTTCAAACTTGGAATGTAAGTCCACCAATTTACTTGTAAAGTAGTTGTGATAAAATAATATAAAATAAATTAATATCTAATGTGCTTCAAAATTATAAAATATAAGCTATCAATGATCATAATATGAATATCATTTAAAATATAAAATAATGCAATTCATTTGTACCATAGCTACTTTAGATGGAGGCAACACTCTTTAATGTTCATATTTGACTTGAGGAAGTAGTGCTTTGCGATACTCTGTATTACAAAATATTAAATGAAATTAGAAAGTATAATTAAAAAAATAAACGTAAAAGTTAAAGCATAAAATTATATCACTTATTATCTGCTTCAAGCATTATGGTTTCAAGATTTTTGCCTTTATCCACGATAAGTAATGACTGTATCTAATTTTATGTGCATATTAAGGCCTCCACTATGGTAGGAGTCAATGAACACCTAAATGTATCTAGCACATGTCTTCCGGTACTGAATGTGGACTTAGATGCTACAGTAGAAACTAGTATTACAAAAACATCTCGAGCTATACGTGCTAAAATTGGATACTTGATTGCATTCATTTTCCACCAAAGTAAGATTTTAAAATGAGAGTTATGAACGAACTCACATTTGTCCATCAAATATCTGTCCACCTCACTTACAACCTCTAGCTCTGTATCATCACCAGAAAACATGTATCTTGCCCAAGGGTCAACTTGTGGAACACTCTTCTTCATCCATTCTACCATATCAAACAAAGTTGGTTGACTACTATCACTAAATTGTTGAGAAGTCATGCTGCTAGTGGCACTAATACTGTTACTTTCTTTTTCAACTAATTTTCCATACCACCTATTATACTTCTCATAGACCCTGCATAACAAATCCTTGGAGACTATTTTCAGTTCATCCACCTTTGCATCATCATCTTCGAACAACATCCTAAAATATAAGCCCACAAAATTCATTTTACATCATAGGTCAAGAAGGGTAGTTAGAATCAACATCTTGTTTATTTTCTCAGTGGATTCCCAATACTTATCTATTTTAAATTCATATCACATGCCATGTTACCCCAATAAAGGATCATTATTAGTTTTCATAAGGGTCAAGATGGAATTGACTTTACAAATCTCCTTAAAAGCAATGTTCGATGTTACACTTAGAGATGCACTAAATTTATTTGTTGCAATATAAAAAGTCTCTAAGAAGTTAAGAAATCTCTCTCCATTCTCCCAATCCTCACTGAGGTGGCCCTAACCTCTTCTTCCCATTCTCCTTATCCAAATAATATGCCTCATGTTTACACTCAAAATGTAATGCAGTTATCTCTGTATAGATTGATGTGTCAATCTCATAAGGAAGCATTTGAAAAAATAGGTTAGTGAAATAAACATATTAAAACAGTAACGAATGTGAAGATTGAATGTGAGATTGATATAGAAAAGGTAAACTTAAATGTAAATTAAGGAAGAAAATTATAATGATATAAGCAAGGCTTTGAGAATCACTAAAATCCTTCATAAATCTATTCTATACTTTGATTCAATATTCATAACTCAATTGAAAGTTTCACATTCCAAATAGTCAATCGAAAGATCTGTATAATATAACACATTTAATAATAAATGTATTTGACATGACTAAACTCTTTATAAACATTATCACAAACCGTGTTCATCTATACAAGTTATCTAAGATCGAAAATATATCATTTTGACAATATTTCAATAAAAGATTAATTTTTTAAATGATGTAACCAGTAACAATTATAATTCGACAAGAATCGCATAAAGAAAGCATGACTGAAAATACATAAAATATGAGAATTATAACCTTTGAATTATAAAAAAAGTAATGGATAAGAGTTTAGACACAAACAAACTTACAAACATTGTATCTCTTAACAAAGAATCAAAGTCTAAAAGTAGATTTATTACATATACAAGTTCATCTCTAGCCTTACTAAGAACTTCAGCCTACCTTACAATTCATTCTTAAGAATGTTAAAGGGAAAGTATTTAAGAGAGTTTTAAAGTATGAAAAAATATCTTTAGCCTCCTAAAAGTGCCTTTATATAAGTAATGAATGGGACATATTTAATGTGACTTCAATCAACACCATTTTCGACCACCAACTCCTTCATCTGATTGCAGTACCTTTATGACAATGGAGATGATCGATGTAGCCTTTATAATCAACATGCACATTGTAGCATTTTGTATCTTCTTTCCATAGCTACTAAGTTCATGTAATTTGGATTCGTATTCTATGAGATATGGTAAAAATACCAAATATCAATTTGCAACACGATTTGGTCTATGACAACGACTACGTTGGACTTTGGCATTAACAGAAGAGTTGTAGATAATTATCTCAGCATTTCCCAGCTTTAAGAATCATACTAATTTGATACATATTTTGTAAAATAAGATCTAAATATGGGAGATGGGTCAAGCTGAGCATAAGTTGTAATCCAATTCTGTTATATCCCAATTTTAGCCTATTAAATGTTGGATATGACTTTTGGACTGTTTTTCACGTTTGTGTAAGATTGAATCATGCTACTCTAAGTTCAAGAACATCTTTATTTCAATTTCTATATTGAGAGTTATATCTATTTTTCTAAACCTGTGCAAATAGCATTCACTAATCACAATTTAAGGACCATACTTTATTTCAAGTTTAAAAATACAAAAGTGCTAAAATTAGTGACATTCTAAATATTAAATGGTGATTACATCTCTTAACAAATATGCATTTTATTATGCTCATCACAATCCCCAACCATCTTATTGCTAGTCTTTAGCAATTCAAGCATAAATAAAATACGTAAAACTGCCTAAGTATTTTAAACAAAAGGTCAGTTTAAAATTACTATTGCTATTAAGGCTTTTTCAATCACGACTTTCAAAATTATGTGTGTGTGAATTAAGTCGTAACTTTCTTACCATGAACCACAACATATACATCCTTGAGAATTTCTCCAAGTAAAAGCCTTAACTCCATATCCTCTTAGTGTATAACTGTTTAAAAGGTTGAGATTTCTCTTATAGAGTTGGAAAATAGTTAAACACTGAAGAAAAAAGTCAATTTTAAAGACAAACATATCAGCTAACATTGATTCAGTAAAGACCATACTGTAAAATTTTTGTGGCTGTATTTTTTATAGAAAAATGACGCCTACAAGCAGCACTATGGCAACAATTTAAGATACTAGCAACTTCACTTTTAGAAATGCAACATCTTATAATTTGATCGGGGCAGTATTTAAAAATATATGGATCATCCTAATAGAAATTACATACCTCAACCAAGAACTTACGCTTATCTTATGCACTTCAATTAGATGGTACTTCTCCACAAACCAAGTAATTTACGATATATGCGTACCAAAGTACTTGGCTTACAATGAACAGATGTTCATAAGGGAAATGATCGCGAATTAGTGGAACATCAGTGGAGTCATTGAACTCAAGGCATGATAAATGATCTGTGACAATATTTTCAATACCTTTCTTGTCTTTAATGGTTTGATCAAATTCCTACAAAAGAAGAATTTATCTAATTAGATGAGCTTTAGCATCCTTCTTAGAAAGAAGGTACTTAAGGCTTTGCGTAGTCAATAAACACAATAATAGGTGAACCAATAAAATAAGAACGGAATTTGTCTAAGGCAAAAACAACAGCTAATAGTTCTTTTTTAGTAATAGAATAATTCATTTGAGCATAATTTAAAGTTCTACTATTATAATTGACAACAAAAGGTTTCCCCTTTCTTCGTTAGCCAAGAATTGCTCCTACAACATAGTTACTTGAGTCATATATAATCTCAAATGGGAGGCTTCAATCTGGTAATTGCATGATAGGAGCGATGGTGAATTTGGCAATGAGTGTTTGGAATGCTTCCTCACACTCTTGCGTCTGTGTAAAGTAAGCATCTTTTTGAAGAAGGTTACATAATGGTCTAGATATAGCAGAAATTTTTTAAATAAACCTCCTATAAAAGTCAACATGTCTAAGAAAAGATCAGACATCTTTTACCATTTTAGGCGTAGGTAATTTAGAGCTTAATTCGATTTTACCCTTGTCAACCTTTATCCCGTTTTTAGATACAACATGCCCGAAAATGATTCTTGAGGATACCATAAAGTAGCATTTCTCTCTGTTAGCACAAGTTATTTTTCTTCACACCTACTCAAAACAATATTTAAGTTAAGTAGACATGAATCAAAAGAATCACCAAAAAATAGTCAAATCATCCATAAAACTTAAATGCATTTTTCAACCATATCTGAGAAAATACTCCGTATACAACATTGAAAGGTAGCTGGTGCATTACATAATCCAAATGGCATTCTACGAAAAACATAAGTACCAAAAGGGCATGTAAAAGTAATTTTTTTCTTGGTCTTCTATAGCAACCTCAATTTGGTAGTATCTTGAATACCTATCAAGAATTTAATAAAAAGATGGCTAGCTACACATTCTAAAATTTGGTCGATAAAAGACAATGAAAAATAGTCTTTTCTAGTGGCTGTATTTAGTTTTTTATATTCAACAGACATTCGCCAACCACTTACTACCCTAGTTGGAATAGGTATCTCATTCTCATTTTTCACAACAGTAACCCCATATTTCTTAGGAACTACTTGAGTTGGAGTTACCCATTGACTATAAAAAATTAGGTAGATTATACTTACATCTAATAATTTCAAGATCTCTTTCTTCACTACTTCTTTCATTGTTGGGTTAAGTCTTTTTTGGGGTTCTCTACGGGGTTAAGCATTTTCCTCTAAAAGAATTATGTGGAAGCATATTAATGGAGAAATACCTTTAATGTCAGCTATTGTCTAATTTAGTGCAGACTTATGTTCTTTTAATAATTTTATTACTTTTTTTCTTTTATTCAACACTAAGTTTAGAAGAAATGATAACAGAAAAGGTATCACCTAGTCTAAAGAAATGCTTGTTTCAAATATTTGGGTGGTGAGGAAAGCTCAATTTGTGGTGTCTCGAGGGTTGATGGTTTCGGTCTTTCCCTTCGTCGTGGCAACTCTTTAAAGCGTGGCTGCCAAAATCGAGTCTCTTTATCCTGTAAGTCAAAAATACTAAATACAACAGTTGTGTCATCAAGATAACGTAATTCTTCAAAATTAAAATTGAGGAGGTTTTCTAAAGAATCAGAGTCATTATTTTTATAAGCTTCTCTCGCTACAAATACTTCTAACATATATGAATGATAGCATTCGTCTTCATCTTGTCGTTACTTACCAATATGGAAAATGTTTACCTTAAGAGTCATATTCCCAAATGATAGTTCATTAGACCAATTCTACAATTAATAAGAGCGTTAGCAGTGGTAAAAAAGGGTCTCCCTAAAATAAGAGGGATTTTAGACTCTATGTTAATCACATAATTAGTATTTAAGATAAGAAAATTAATAAGGTAATAGAATTTATCGATTTGTAACAAAACATCTTCCACTATTTCTCATGGTTTCTTGATTGATCGGTCAGCTAATTGTGGGACTACAAATGGTTTAATCTCACTAAGTCTTAATTGTAAGTAAACAAAATAAGGCATCAAATTTACACTTGCTCCTAAGTTCAACAACGCTTGACCAAAATTATGTGTCCTAATTTGGTAAGAGATTATGGGACATCCTAGGTCTATACTTGGGTGGTGTCTTTTGTTCAATTATTGCACTTACCTATTCTGTTAAAAATATAGTTTCTTTTACATGGTGTTTTCTTTTGATACTACACAGATCCTTTACCTATTCTAAGATCTCACCTTGAATTTTTGAATTTTTTTTAATAGGTTGAAGAGCTTGTGAAAAAGGCATTAGGATTGAAAATTTATTTTCGGGCTCTTTTTTAACTGTGACTTTTTTTTCAAGGGGGATATATTTATTACTCATGGTTATGTTTATTAGAGAAGTAGGCTTACTCACAATTCTACGACTTCGAGTAGTGATAGCATTGAAGTTTTTGAGATTTTATGCATCAGAAGCAAAGGCTAATGCCATGAATTGCCCTTTTGGATTAGATTGAAGTTGAGATGGAAAATTACCTTGATCTTGTACAGTTAAGGCACTAATTAGCTCAGAGATTTAATTCTTGATTTCTTTGTTTTCGTCTATACCTATGCAAGAACTGTTTTAAATTTTTTATTAGTCTTACTTTGTGCCTTTATAAATGTTTGTAATATATCCTCTAAAGGACTCCTAGTTGGTCATGCATTATATTAAGGTGCAGCATAAGACTTGGGTGCTTGTTGTTCTTTTTTCCAATGGTTGTTGGCTTGCTAGTCAGATTTTCAACTAAAGTTTGAGTGGTTTTTCTAACCAGGATTATAGGCTTTTAGAGTAGGTGAATAAGGCTTTTTGTATATCCCTATGACATTACATTGTTTCTCATATATCCCTTTCATCTCACTATAAGTGGACAATCCTAAGCTAAGTGTTCTACTCCTCCACAGACAAAATAGACATCATGTGATTCAACCTTAGCAATCGTATGGGTGACCCTTCTATCTTTGATTTTTAAGGCCTCTAATTCTCTAGTTAAGATCTCTAACTGGGCTTTAAGGTTATCCTCTTCCCTAAGATAGAAAACTCTACTAGGTCGTAACCTATTTGTACTTTCAGTAGTGCTAGGTTCAATCCATGTATGGGCTTTTTCGGCTAAGTCATTAAAGAATTCTATTGCTTCCTTATGATATTTATGAAGGAACTCGCCATTACACATCATCTCAATAAATTGGTGCCGTCTAATTGTGAGTCCCTCATAAAAATAGCTAACTAAGTGCTAATTTTTGTACCCATGGTGAGGGCACAGATTTAACAGCACTTTAAACTTTTCCCAGGCTTGATACAAGGTCTTACTATCTTTTTGGGAGAAGGAAGAAATTTTTCTTTTCAAGTCGTTAGTTTTGTGGTATAGGAAGTGTTTATTGAAAAATGCTTAGGTTATTTTTGTCCAAGTTCTTAGAGACCTCAACTTCAAAGAGTATTGTCAACTCTTTGCTTTGTCTTTTAGAGAAAATGGGAAGAATTTAAGTCTTACAGTGTCTATGGCCTCGAGTTGGCTATAGAAGGTAGCTATTACCTCTTCAAATTTCTTAACATATACATAAGGATTTTTACTATCTAGACTATGAAAATTAGGTAGAAATTGTATCATTCTAAGTTTAAAATCTAAATCTGGTATGTTAGGTAAAAATAAAATGCATGATGGTGTGGCTGTGCGAGTATGATGCAAGTAATCTTTTAGATTCGTAATGGGGTTATCCTCATGTTGTCTCATTGTGTTGGAAATACAAGATGAACTAGATTGTGAAATATCTTTTATTACAAATTATGGTGGTGGTTCTAGTTCTTCTTCTCTCACAAATTTTTATTGTTTTTCTCTAAGTCGATGCATACATCTTAACAATTTTTTCTTTTTAAATTTTTTTTTAAAAAGGACACTCTGCAGAAAAAAAAAAGAAGTGAATAAAAGAAAATAAAATAAGTTAGGTGGTAAAACCAGCCATAAAATAAAAATAAAAATACCATAAGAAATTAAAAAGAGTTAGGTGGTAAAACTAACCATAAAATATAAATAAAAATACAAGAAGAAATTAAAAGGAGTCATGTTGTAAAACCAACCTTGATAAATAAGAAAATAAATAAAGAGAGTTAGGTAGTAGAACCAACCATAAAAAATAAAATATAACAAATTAACAAAAGAAAATACACTAAGTTAGGTGGTAGAACCAACCATGCAAAATTAAATAAATAGACAAGAAGATAACAAAATAAGTTAGGTGGTAGAACACACCATGGACAATAAAATAAATTTAAGAACTAAAATTTTACAAAGAAAAGTAAATGTATAAAGTTACTGCTTTAGTATTGATAGACAAAACCTACTTTCACCTAGTGTGCTTCCCTAAAAATACTGCCAAATATTTGTTTACACTCAAAATGTAATATAGTTATCTTAGTATAGATTGAGGTGTCGATCCTACAAGGAAGCTTTTGAAAAAATAGATTAGCGAAATAAAAATATTAAACAAGTAACGAAGGAGAATATTGAATGTGAGATTGATATATAGAGAATGTAAAATTAAATGTGAATTAAGGAAGAAATTAGAATGATATGAGTAAGGCTTCGAAAGTTACTAATATTTTTCATAAATCTATTTTATACTTTGATTCAATATTTATAGCTCAATTAAAAGTTTCATATCCCAAATAGTCAATCGGAAGATATGTATAATATGATACATTTAATAATAAATGTATTTAACATGACTAAACTTTTTATAAATATTATTACAAACCATGTTTATTTATACAAGTTATCTAAGATCAATAATATATTATTTTAATAATATTACAATAAAAGATTAATTTTTTAAATGATGTAACCAGTAACAATTATAATTCGACAAGAATGGCGTAAAGAAAGCATGACTGAAAATATATGAAACATGAGAATTATGACATCTGGATTATAGAAAAGTAATAGATAAAATTTTAGACATAAAATACTTACAAACATTGTATCTTTTAACAAAGAATCAAAGTCTAAAAGTGGATTTATTATACATACAAGTTCATCTCTAGCCTTGCCAAGAACTTTAGCTAACTTACAATTCATTCTTAAGAATGTTAAAGAAAAAGTATTTGAGATAATTTTAAAGCATGAAAAGTTTCCTTAGCCTCCTAAAGGTGTCTTTATATAAGCAATGAATGAAAACATGTTTAGTGTGACTTCAATCAACACAATTTTTGGCCACCAACGTTTTTACCTGATTGCAGTACTTTTTTGATAATGTAGATGATCGATGTAGGCTTTATGGCCAACATGAAAGTTATATCATTTTGTCTATTCTTTCCACAGCCATCAAGTTCATGCAATTTGAATTAGTAACTTATGAGATATGGTCAAAATACTAAAGCCATGTTAGATTTCAACCAACAACCTTTTTATCAATTTGCAACACGATTTGGTCTATGATAACGACTGCGTTGGACTTTGGCATCAACAGAGAAGTTATAGTTAATTATCTTATCATTTTAGAGCATTAATAATCATACTGATTGGATATATATTTTGTTAAGTAAATTCCAAATACAGGAGGTGGGTTAAGTTGAGCAGAAGTTGTAATCTAGTTCTATTGTATCCTAATTTTGGCCTATTAAATATTAAGTTTGTCTTTTTGACTATTCTTAAAATTTGTGTAAGATTAAGTCATAATGCTCTAAGTTCAAAAATTTCTTCATTTCTATTTCTACATTATGAGTTATGTTCATTTTCATAAACCTGTACAAATAGCATTCACTAATCATAATTTAAGGACCATACTTTATTTTAAGTTAAAAAATACAAAAGTGCTAAAATTAATGACATTCTAAATGTTAAATGGTGATTGAATCTCTTAAAAAATATGTATTTTATAGTGCTCATCTCCTCATAACCATCATCTTCATAAGACATATGGTCTAATGCTTTTTGGAACATCAAAGTAGCTATTAACATCCAATAGGTGGAATTCCACATCGTTGGCACATCTGTGATCACATTGCTTTTAGACTTAATCTTCTCTTGCTTGAAACACTTATTAAAAATATGCAATTGATAGTTGACAACCTTATACTTTACAGCATTCCAAATTTTTATTTTACTATCGTTTAATTCCTTTAGTTCATCACCGCAATCAAATTCAGAATATATGCACAATAACACACGTGTAAGAACTCATAATTTAACGTTAAGGAATCTGCCTTCTAACTCTTCATCTTCCTCTTCAAATAGTTAATAGCAACTTCTTTTACAGTAACATTGCCAATCGTAACAGTGAATACTCTCTAAATCCCCCAATTAACCAAACATGATTTCAAAACCCTTCCAATTGTATCCTCTTTATGATTAGTCACTGAACTGAAACTCAGAATTCTTCTATGCAATTTCCATTCATTATCAATAAAATGGCTCATGACAACCATATAACTGACATTCTAAATGGAAGTCCAAATGTCAGTAGTTAAACAAACACTCTGACTACTTCCATTAAAGATACTCTTCAACATTGCCTTCTTATCAAAATACATCTACAAGATATCCCTTGTAATCTTTCGACGTAAAAGGACATTAAATCTAGGAACCGCCACAAAACAATAATGATGAAACCCTGTAGTCTCTTTAGACTAAAAAGGTAACTCATCCACAATAACCATTTTCGCAGCTACTCTTCTACAAGCCTCCTGATCAAAACCCCCTCCTCTCATCATAAGACTAGCATCTCCCCCCTCAACTTAACTACCTTTTTCAGCCATAATATTTTGATTTTCATCTTTGGCTACTATAGCCTTCAAGTACTTATCACACTTCATCATATGTGTTTTCATATTACTTGTCCCATGGCATACAAAACTCATTTGATATACCTTCTCACAGTACTTGCACTCCTCCTTATTTAGATTATTACACATTTAACAAATACCATCCAAACCTTGGATCTTAATCTTAATGTTCCTCCTACTACTACTACTGTTGTTATTGATGATGAAGTTTTGGCCTTTTGTGTACTTATGAATTTGGAGGTGGCATCGTACTTTTTTCATTTCCTTAGTTCTTACTCTTATTAGACAAAAATTTAGCACTTTCTCCTTCTTGACTACTAATGATGGGATTACATGATGGTCGTTGTATTTTTTATTCAAGCTCAATACATTTAGGTGAGCTTCTCGAACTCGAATCTTCACTCGAACTCGAATTTTGAAACTTTAGTAAATTAGTATCATAATCACAACAATCATGGTAACAAAGAAATAATTCATACTAAAAATATCATAATCATAAAATAATCAATGGTCATTAACAAACAAAACAATCAACAATCAATTATATTAAGAATTTTGGAACTTAATGTAGATATATTTGTATTTCTATTATAAGATATAATATAAAATACAACAAATCTACATTAAACTAGTGCATATTAATAAATACAACAAATCTATATTAACAAGAGGGCCACTTATTTGTCATTAACGCATTAATATATAATTCTTGATTTTACTTTAAATGTTCACCACAAATATAACAAAATAACATTTAAAAATTTCATGAAAAAACGTAAACAAAATAATAAATGATTTTTATTTAGTAAATTCAGAAAATCTATTTATAAAATAACAAAAATAATCATTAATCAACACAAGTTACAAAGGTAATTTTTTTGTTATGAAATATAAATCTAGATGTATAATTTCCAAATCATATATCATGATTCATGGTATTATAATTAAAAATAATAAACTATTATTAATTTATTATTATGTAAAAAATACAAAAGAAATATTAAACACTAGTCGCAGCACAACAATGGTTGTGGCAGTGCTTTGGACGTTCGCCAACAGCAGTAGGGGCAGGCAGACAATAAGTTAGAACAATGAAAGTTGATGGATGCAGCAACGGCCGCAATTAACAGCAGCAGCAGTGGCAGTAGTTGACAGCAGCAACAACGGTGCTGCAGCTTTAAGCTTCAGCTTTTGACTTGTGAGTTCTATTTTGTTAGAGAAGAAAAAGCCCTAACAAACACGTTTTCAATTTCAAGTTTCAACTTTTGCATTTTGTTTTCTTTTTTAGTCCAAACGCAACATTTCGACCAATGAATTACGATCAATGAATTGGTTTTCAATTCGAGTGAACCCAAACTGAAAATCGATTAAGCCCCAATCGATTTACTGCCCCCCCCCGAACTAAACTGAATAAAACATATTCGGTTTGGTTTGGTTCAGTCGGTTAACCGGTTCACTCAAACTGGTGTCCAATTGTACTTGAAATAGTTTTCAAGGCATGTTCAACACTATCTTTAAAATTATTTTTGTAATATCCAATCCTTATTAGTAGTATTGGCGCCTAAATTTTGGTATAGAATAATAAAGACATCGTAGGATTATTTGATTTTAACCCTATTAGAAATATTTTTTTTACGGTGCGTGTGAGAGATATTAGACCTAATTTGATAATTTCACACTCGATCGGAGCGTCAGACGACCCTAGAATATTTTTAAAATTTTTCTCTATTGGCTTGAAAAAGAAAATTCTAATTTACTACATGAATTTTCATTTAAGGGTTATGTATGGAACAAGTCTTTATTGAGAAACATAATCCATATATTAGACAATGGACCAATTAGAAGAAATCTCATGGATTGCCAAGTTGAAAATTCTAGTTAGTTCTTTGGACTATTCTAACTAGATAGTTACAAATGAACTAATTACATAATTAGTTTTTAACTAATGGCAAATTACTAATTTATAGTAAGTTGAGGGGTAAAATGGTCAATTGATGCATAACTATATATATGGTAGAAGTGTGTAGAAATTTCAAGTGATCAAAAAGCAAACACTTAAAGCAAAAGAGAGCAAATTCGAGCTTGAAGAGTGGTGCTGCTACAGTGACCTTTCAAAATTTTTTTTTCATGATTTTTCATGCTTAATCAAAACAAAATAAGGTTATATACCAATTCTTAAGCTCAATTGAAGCCTCCATTAGTAAAAATTCAAAAAAAAGAGGTAAGGAAAGCATTATTTTGTGAAAATTTATAAGTGAGCTTTTAAGATTGCTTCAATTGATGTTCTTGTGTATATTCTTGATTTAGATTGAGTTGAATTTTAGTGTGAAGCTTGAAAGAGTCATCAATTTGAAGAAATTGACAAGGTAAGAATTAGGATTTTGGGTGATTTGAATGTAGAGACTTTAATTGGTTGTAATTAGAGCATTAGAATGAGATTGACTTGATTTTGATGTAATTGGAACAAGAAATTAAGAAAAGAAATTTATTGGAACATAGGGTCAAATTCTGTCACTTTAGGGAAGTTAGGGATTGAGTGGTGTTTTGATTGAGTTGTTGTGTGTAAATGATGCCTTATGTATGTTGAATGTATATGGTTGATGGAAAAATAAAAAATGAAGAAATGGGACATAATTGTCCATTTTGGAAAGGTGAAAGGCAATTATGTCCAACCAAGTTATAAGGTGTTTAATAATTTTGAAGGCGCCGGGTGGTGAGTTAGATTATATTAAATGACTCCGTAAATGAAAATCGGGAAGTAGTATGCATCTGGGCTTTGTATGCTGATTAGGGCGTTTAGTAGCTAAATGGGATTCTAGCATTCGATTTGGTTCTAAATGTCATTTATAAGGCGTAGGTGAAGAAAATTGAGAGCAGTAACGGGAGCAGAAATCTGGAGCAAAATTGAGCGTAGAGCGGTTGTGAGTAAAAATCTGTCATTTCTTTTATCTTTCGTTTATTATGTTTTCGCATAATGAAAATATATGTTTTATGAGCTTCCAATGCATAAACATGATTTATAATCTTGATATGTATCCATAGATATGCATTTACATGTTCGGTTTAAGAAACAGTTTTAAAATTACTGCATTCGTTTTAAAGGCCATTGATACCCTCAGATTATAGTGGTGGTGATTGTATTAGACCCGGCCAGTATATTCCGTGCACATAGGCAGGTCATGGAGTGTGTCGCTAACTCCGGGAAGTCAAGATGTTGAGTCATGTGAGTCGCTCTATGTGTACGGGGTATTGTCTTGCTATATATATGCGATGTAGGATTCCGCTGCATAACCAGTGAGATGTCTTAAGATGTCATAGTGGGTGCTACTCGTTGATGTGCCTCGTGACCTACTCATGTGTGCGGTGGTAGTTGAGTCGTTGCGTGAGTATAGAGCTTTAGGGTTACTATTGGTACAGTTTAGCAAGAAAATGGTCGAGCGAGGACTTTACTAGTTTTCGATTTACCAATAGCATTTATGCATTTATATGCACACGGTGATTATTGTGTTATACAGATTTTGAATATTATTTTCCAAAGATGTAGATAAAACCCGCTCGGTAAGATTTCATCAGCATATAATATTAGAAACCATTTTATAGCTTTACATCAATTTTAGAAGCATGATTTATGCATGTATTTTAGAATTTACTATCTATGCCTAATGTTATTTTATTTGAAATTTTAATTGCACTCACTGAGCTCTTTTAGCTCATTCGTTTTGTGTTTTATGTTTTCTAAATCTCCTTTCCAGGTGCAGGTCTCGGTACGTAAGCTGCTGGTTCTCCTATTGCAGAGTAGTGGGCCAAATCTGAAGATTATTTTTGTATACTTAAATGTGCTAAACAACACCCTTTACTTTCTGCATAGTAGTTGTAGGCATGTATATTTGTATGTATGTTTTGAACTAACAAGAAGAGATTTCGATATTATGATGATTGTTTTTATTTTATATGAGTATGCTTATTTTGTGATTCAAATGAAACTATTGAGTTGTGTTGGATTTGATTTGGAAAGGACCGGAGGTCCGAATTGGTAGTATTGAGAAGTGTTTGAAATAGAAGTGAAATTTCTTTGCAAGTTTTATATGAATTTTTTGAAAAACAAGAAAAACTTTGCCCGGTTTTTTTTAAAATCAAAATGTTATTTTCATGTATATTACAAGATTTTTTCAATAATAGTAAAAACTAAAAAAGGGTTCGCCTCGTGAAAATTTCTCAACTTACCCAGTTATATTCTGAGGAACTTCTATCGAAATGCCCGACAAGGCTGTTGAGACCTATAGTAGAGGGTCCCGAGGCAGGTTCTATCTATTTTTGTCCCAAAAAGATAATAATCTTAAGGCAAAAGGGTTTGTAGAGTAGTATAATCTCTATGATTCAATGACAAATTAAAATTATAAGATTGCACACCCAAGTGCAGCTTTCTGAATAAATAATAACTTTTAAAAATAGAGTATGTACATTGTAGATAAATAAAGAATCAAGGAGTCAGTAAAGTATATATCCTTTAATTTGAGACGTGCCTATAATTTATAGAGAATAGATAGTTTTCTAAAGGGACACATGTTAACGTGCATTAAGGTTGTATGCATGTGATTGTGTATATATTGATTAATTTTAAATACATGTCCAACACATAATTATGCAACAGAATTATGACTTAATTAATTAACAAACACATGCTCAATTGCATCAAATATAGTAAGAGATACGAAATCATACCCTTAAGACGAGTCTGTGAAGATTCAAACTTATGGATCCCACCCGTAATGATCCCGTTGATTAATTCTAGTCTATAACGTATGGTGGGATTACGAATCTAGAATGGTTGCATTTGTTTAAATTTCTAGCATGATTTTCATATTCAACATAGCTCAATATTTGAACTTTTTCTCTTATTTTGGCAAAAATGAAATAGGGACCAATATGAAACATTTTCAAAGTTTGGTTTATTTATGGCTAAAAATAGTGACTTATTTTCAACAATTGCAAAGTTAACACTTGGCTAATGAATGCTTGACACTTGTCTTTCATGCATCTCATTCATGAAGACAAGTGTCCCTCTTCACTTGCCACTTGTCATCTATTAATTTCATGCATATGAAATGTGTCACTCATGCATGAATTCTTCATGTCATGTGTTATTTTCTATTAGTTAACTATATTAACTAATAAAATATTAGTTTAACACATATATTTTTTGAGAGATCTAAGAACAAATCCTACTTTTTAAAATTTTCCCAGATCGAACAATTCAACCAGTCAACCACCCTTGTGCTTAACGAGTACACTTTATATTGTGAGACTCCCTATGTTTACACCTATTTGTCTTATAGAACTCTTTCTAAGTCTGTGAACGATGCTTCAATCATGTTATGGATATTACAGAATGCCACATTGAACCATACATGCTGAGGTAAACCATATTCATATAATCCTTCTGTTGCCTATATCTTACAAGATCAGAGACATAAATCATCACCATCAAATATCTATATGCTTGACTATGAACTTATCTCCAAATTTTTATTTTTGCAAACAATATTTAAAAACTTCATTGTGATATTATTTGACTCTACGAAAAACTTTTTTTCGGGATTTTTGCTTTTGGCTAAATGACTTCCTAAAATATAATTTTCGGAGCATCAAGATATACAACTCACCCATATGAGCTGACGGATCCCATATCTACACATACCAGACTTTATGAGTATCAGACCATACTAAACAGCACCTAGAGGTCATATCATGAAAATTTTCTAACATATGTGGAATCAAAGCATGGTGGATCACTCACAAGCCTACCATGGTACTGAGATCAAATAACTACGAATACTACTCAACTCAAGAAGACTTGACAACTTTATAGAATGTCTATTTGAGGTCCTCGTAAGACTATTCAATACCTAATCCTCACAAACTAATCCAAAAGGTATACCAATTGACTCATGCCAGCAAGAATGGATTATGAACTATATATTTTAGAATATTATCGCGTAATGACATTTTTTAATACTATTTACAACTCCTTATAACTATGTCATTACTATAATATTTTAGGGTCTTTATCCTATTTCAGACAAGGTCATAATTCTTAGAATGACAATCTTTTAGCACTAACTCAAACTCTTTTGGATCAGATCTAATCTCCTTAAAATTTGCAATGTTTGTAAATGTGATAAGCTTAGTATTATTTAATTATATATTAACAATTATATTAAAATGGTTACTGTATATTGGATGGCATTTAAACACCATTCTCAACAACTCCCACTTACTATAGTATCATTCATGATGATATCTAATATTCAAATACTCCACATATTTCTTAAATACTTTAAAAGTTAAGACTTTAGTGAGCAGGTCCGCTATATAACTCATAGAAATAACTTTAAATACTATTTCATCTCTTATATCTAAGATTTCTCTAATTTTGTGGTATTTGATATCCACATAATTAGACTTCTGATGTATTCATGTCTATTACGCTTAAGCAATTACCACGTTATTTGTTGCAATCTAGTGGGATAGGATCCACTGAACTTGGAACTATTCTGAGTTCAACGACTATCTTGCATATCCACACTATTTTTTTACAGCTTCTAAAGCCGCAATGTATTCTTCCTCTAAGGTAAAATCGGCTGTTAACGCTTACTTAACACACTACTAACTAATTACGGATTCAGATGTAAATGTTTTATCTTTTGGACCATATTCAAAGTCTTAATTAATGTCTCATCTCACTTGTAAGTTACATTCTCTATATATCAGAAACCTATCCTTTGTATCTCTAAGATATTTTAGGATATGTTTCACAACCATCCAATATTCATTACTTATGTCAGACAAATATTGACTCGTAACATAATATTGACGTACATGAAGTTGCCTATAGCTGATGCATATTGTATGTTAGACATTCTAACCCCTTCATCTTTCATCTGAGGATACATTAGAAAGATGAATGCTATATTTGAAAGGTACATTAATTGTCTCACAATTATTAAAGTCATACTTTTCAAGAATATTTTTTATGTACGAGGATTAAGAGAGTCCTTTCAGCTTCCTAACTGTACCTTTGTAAGGCTTTATACCAAGTATACAAGAAGATTTTTTCAAATCCTTTATGAAGAAGTTCTTACTTAAATAACTCTTAACTGGCTATTACATACCAATATCGTTTTCAATAACGAGTATGTCATCTATGTAAAGAACAAGAAAGACAATCATGCTCCCACTAAACTTTCTGTACATACACGTTTCCTCTTCATTTTTTGATAAACCAAACTCTCTGATTGATTCATCAAAATGAAGATTCTAACTTTGGGAGGCCTTTTTAATTTCATAAATAGAATTTTTCAATCTACATACTAGATTAGAAGTTCGATTTGATATAAAACCTTCAGATTGTTCTATATATATCTCTTACTCGAGATATCCATTCTAAAAGGTTGTCTTTAAATCCATCTGTCAGATTTCAAAAATTAAAATATGTTACAATACCTAATAAAATTTGAATCAATTTTAGCATGGTTAATGGTGAAAAAGTTTGCTCATAATCGATTCTAGATTGTTGAGTGTAACCTTTTACCACCAGTCTAACTTTGATGGTCATTACCTTCAATTGAACTCACGCTTTTGTTTGTAAACCCATTTACAACCAATAAAACCTATTCATTTGGGAAGTTCAACCAAGTCCCAGACTTCATTGACATGCATAGAGTTAATTTTGAATTTCATAGCTTCTTGTCATTTTTCTGAATTGATGTCCAACTTCGTCTCTCTATAAGCCAAAAGAGTCTTTTCTTCCATTAAGAAAATATAAGTAACACCTTTATGCATCATACCATACCTTACAGATGGCTTTGAGACCCTTTTCGACCTATGTGGAGGGTATGTAAAAGGTGTCTTACAATGTTGGTTCATAAATTTTTAGATTGACTTCACCATTTTCAATCCTTCTACAATCCCCACAACCTATGAGAAATTGTTTCTCTAGGAAAATGGCATTACATGCAATGAACGTTTTGTTTCTCTAGATTATAGAACTGATATCCCATAAAGTATTTAGGATATCCATTGGGCTAATACTTATACCACTTAGGTGCAAATTTATCATATTACGTAACTTTTACATATACATGACAGTCCTAAATCTTAACATACTTGAGGTTCGATTTCTACTAGTTCATATCTTATACAGGGTAATAGGAATGACTTTTAATGGAACTCGGTTTAACAAGTAAGCATTAGTTTTTAGAGCATAATCCCATAGATATTCTAAAAGGTTAATAAAGCTCATCATCGATCGAAACACATCTAAAAAAGTTTGATTCCTCCTCTTCCAAACACCATTTTGTTAAAGAGTACTTGGAGGACTATACTAAATGAGCATACAATTCACTTTCAAATAATTCTCGAATTCACTGCTCATGTATTCACCGCTTTGATTTGATCAAAGATATTTAACAGCAATTGATTTCTCTACCTCAAGTTGAAACCCTTTGAACATTTCAATAATGTTTTTAATTATGTTTCATTAAACATATGTTCGTATTGTGACAATTTATTAATAAAGACAACAAAGTAAGGAAACCTACCTATGGCAGTGTGATTCATTGGACCACATATATCACTATGTAGTAGTTCTAATAAATCAATGGCATGATGTCAAACATCAACAAAAGGAGATTTAGTCATCTTCCCTTAAATATAAGATTCACAAACTGGATAGGTTCCTATGGAAAGATCAAGTATTTGACCATCTCTGACAGGACCCGCCCCGAAACCCTCTACTGTTGATCTCAGTGGTCTAGCCAGGCACCCCAACAAAAGTTTCTCAGAGTCTAACTATCAAAAATGAGAACTTCTATGAGAAGAACCCTTTTTTAATTCTTGCTATAAAAAACTAAATCCCAGAATATCCATAAAGATAATTTACCAATTTTATTTTTTTTAAAAGAGGACTCTATCAATGGCAGGTAAGTATCCCAGCTCCCCTCAAACTCCATAATACACGCCCTAAGCCCATCCTCGAGTATCTGAATTATCCGCTCAGACTAACCATCTATTTGAGGATGAAAGGCCATACTGAAATTTAATTTAATACCTAGAGCTTTCTGTAAACTGGGCCAAAACAAGAAGTGAATTGTAGATCTCTATCTAACACTCTATCAAAAAATTACCCATAATGCGTCATTGCCTATTTGCTACGTGAAAGTCATACCACGAAATCCATTGTTATCCACTCTTATTTCCACTCAGGGATCAGAAGGGGTTGTAAGAGCCTTGCAGGTTTCTGATGTTCAGCCTTTACCTACTTGCAGGTCAGGCATCTGAAGACAAATTCGATTATATCTTTCTTCTTGCCCTTTCACTAGTAATACTTGTTCTCCCCAGATCCATAGCATATGCAAAAGAATAAGCTTCTTCCATACTCTCTCTTCTTAACTCATTCACATTCGGTACACATAATCTCCAACCCAAGGCTACTGTACCATCCCCAGTCACTAAAAAGTTCTTTCGCTACCCCAACTCGATTTTACTCTTTAATTTTAACTACCTGTGGATCTTGAGTCTGTAATTCTCTGATTTGATTAACTAGTATCAGATAGACCTGAAATGTAGCTAATAGTGCTCCCGAATCTGACAACTCTAATCTCACACCCAAGGACCTCAATTCTATTAGCATTGATAGATATGCGACCTTCAGGTGAGCTACTGAGTTGACAGGCTTCCTGCAAAGAGTATTTGTTACCGCATTAGCTTTTTTCAGATGGTACTCAAGTGTACACTCATAATCCTTGATAAGCTCTAATCATCTTCTCTGCCTCATACTTAGCTCTTTCTGGGAGAACAAGTACTGTAGGCTTTTGTGATTTATAAAAATTTTGTAAGGAACCCCATACAAATAATGCTTCCAAATTCTTAGAGCAAAAAGCTACCACTGCAAGTTCTAGGTTATGTGTGGGATAATTATGCTCATACTTTTCAATTGACGGGAAACATAGGCTATTTGTTACCTTCTTGTTCTGCATCGATACACAACTTAGACTCTACCTAGAAGCATCACAATATATGGTAAATTCATTATTCCTTTATAGAAGTGTAAGCATTGGGGCTGAGGTCAACCTTCTCTTTAACTCATAAAAACCTTGTTGGCACGCCTTAGACCATCATTAAAAATTCCTCTACAAACTTCCTATAATATGTGGCCAAACCCAAGAAACTGCGAACCTCTGTCACATTCGTTGGTTATCTCCAATTCACCATAGCTTCAATCTTCTGGGGATCTATGATTACCCCTTCTGCAGAGACAACATGTCCCAAAAATATAACTCTATCTAGCCAGAACTGACATTTACTGTGTTTGGCGTATAACTGATGCTCTCTTAAAGTTTGCAAAATAACCCACATATATTATATGTGTTTCTCCTTATTGCCTGAATAGATCAGTATATCATCAATAAACACCACTGCAAACTAATCTAAATACGGCTGAAAGATTCGGTTCATAAGATCCATAAAGGTGGCTGGGGCATTAGTAAGCCTAAAAGGCATGACTAAAAATTCACAATGCCCATACCGAGTTCTAAAGGCAGTCTTGGGAACATCCGCCTCTTGGACTTTCAATTGATGATAGCCTGACCTCATATCTATCTTGGAAAATACTCTGGCCTCCTGCAGCTATCAAATAGATCATCAAGTCTTGGAAGTGGATATTGATTACATACTATTACTTTATACAGTTCTCTGTAATCAATACACAATCTCATACTTCCATCTTTCTTCTTCACAAACAAGACCAATGCCCTCAAGGAGATGTACTCGGCCTGATGAAACCTTTATTCACAACTTTTCAATATGAACCTTCAATTCTAAAGGAGCCATTCTGTAGGGTGTTTTAAAAATTGATTTTGTTCTATAGGCTAATTCTATTCAAAATTATGTTTCTCTATCTTGAGGTAACCCTAGAAGATCATCTAGGAACACATCCAAAAATTTTCTAACCACTAGAATATCCTCCAATTTTATAGATAAATACCCTGATATGACTTTCGAAGCATCTTTCTTGCCCTCATTATAGATACCATACTAGTGGGAAGTAATTTTCGCACTCCACAGAAATAACTTCAGATTCCCCTAGGCTACACAATCTGACTTTTTTTCAAAAGCAATCCCCTATGGCCCGATATTTGGCCAATCAATCCATCCTTAAAATCACATCAAATTACTGATGGTCAGTAAGATCAAGTTTGTAAAAAATTCCTTACCCCTTATACTTATTTTACTACCTTTATTCACCTTTTCTGCTATAATAGAGTCTCCAATAGGAAGAGACACCGCCACACCACAATCTAATAACTGTGGTACTATACTAGCATTTGTAGCATACCTTAGAGAAATAAAAGAGTGGGTAGCTCCAGAATCTATCAATACATAAACATCTCAATCAAAAATTAATATTGTATCTGTCATAACTTGTAGAGCCGTATCCCTCTCCTACTGGGTCACTGTAAATACCATAGCCTGTGTATAAGGTTTGCCTTACTTCCCTTCACATGATCCACCTCCACTGGCTCCCCCACTAGGCTAGCCTAAATGGTTGGGCTCTTGGAATTGAGAATAACCTCTACTCTGTTCTCGGCCACTACTGGTTTGTCCCGGAGCGGGTGGTTTATTTTTTTAACTTACTATTAGCTCTAACATTTGGACAATCTTTCATATAGTGGCCTCCTGACCATACTTATAGTAACCTATAGTCCCATTCCTACAATCCCTAGGATGAGCCTTGCTACATTTGTTACATACCGAAAAATCCTTTCAACTTTCTTCAGGATCTGACTGATGGTTGTTTGATGAAAGCTTGACTTGATTGAGCTCCTTCGCTTAGTTTTTAATTACTGGACCGTGTAGATTTCTCCTTCGTTCTTGTAGATTTACTAGGTGCTCCCCGAGAATCACCTGACTAATCATTTTTCTGACCCTACTGTTTTGGTTTAGGAATAGTTGCCATGCTTCTTTCAACTTGAGTTACAGCTTCCACCAATGCTCTGTACTGAGTGTGAGCTGCCGATACTACGTAAGCCCTGATTCAAAGATTGAGGCCCATTGCAAACCGATTAGCTTTTTGCTCCTCATTATCAGTTATAAAGGGAATAACATGGATGAGCTCTGAAAACTTCTTTTCATACTCTGCCACGGAAAGAGAACCATGTTCTAGCTTGAAAAACTCTTCTATCTTCGCGTCTTTATAACTCTTGGGGGTAGAACTTATCTAGAAATTCTCTTCTAAAAAGCACCCAAGACACCTCATCAAAATTTCTCCTCTGTAAAGCCTTCCAACAGTTCTTCGCCCTTTCATTCAATAAAAATACCGAGTATGAAACCATCTGTTCTTCAGAACACCCCATAACCTAAAAAATTTCTTCATTATTCTCTAACTAGGATAGGGTTCTCTCAGGGTCTCCTGTACCATCATACGACTTAGTGCCCAATTTCTTGGCATGCTCAATAGGCACTCCTGCCTCTCTCGGTTGCTGAATTGCTGCAGCTAGTATCTGGGCCATCTGAGGTACATTTATGTTTCCACCCTCTGGCTCGGTAGGCTGAGATGACTCAAGAAAAGTCTGAGGCGTGGGAATATTTACTGACTTATTCACTTGCTCCTCTTTAGAAGCAAGAGCCTCCGTAACTGCTCTTCTAACACGTCGACAGTTTCGACCATGCATATTTTATGTGAATTGTAATAATGAAAACGATTATCTAATGCATGAAATTTAAATTAATAAAATTAAAAAATCCATGCAATTTCGAAAAATCTCATTCTAAAAATAAACTTTTTAATTGAAAACTTCTAAAACTGGGTTCTTATACCACTTTAATAGGACTCGCTAAGATCCTCTGTTGTTGATCCTAATGGCCCCGCCGGACACCCCAACAAAAGTTCTTTAGAGTCTAACTATCAAAACTAAGAAATTCTATGAGACAAACCCTTTTTTTTTAATTATTGCTATTAAAACTAAATCCTGAAATATCCATGAAGATAATTTACCAAAATTTTTTAAAATAAGGACTGAGTGTCCTCTATTTTACTGAAAATTTAAGAACAAAACCTGTAATAAAAATTACACTTCTATTTAAAATAGTTTTCTCAACTTCCAAAGAGGACCTTCAATCCTTCCAAAATCAAATTCAACTCCACACAACAATTTTATTCCAATCACAAAATTAACATACTAATAAAAAGTAAAAACTATCACTATACTATCGAAACCATTTCTTGTTTGTTCGAAACAATTTCTTGTTTTTAACCCTGCACCTGAATGGGGGTTTAAAAAATATAAAACACCAAACGGGTGAGCAAAATGAGCTCAGTGAGTGCATTTAAAATTTTCAGTAAAAATTAAATTTTGAATAAATATTAAATTCTGAAAATTGCCTGAAACATGCTTTTAAAACTATTATAGAACTGTAACATGGTTTCTAAAGGTCATATGCTGATAAAATTCTACTGAACGATTTTTTTATTAATAATTTATGTAAACAATTGTCAAAATCTGTAAAATATAGTAACTAACATGTACATATATAAATATATGATATGCGTTCGGTAACTCAAAAACTACTAAAACTCTCGCTTGGCTATTGTCTTTCTAAACTGTACCAATGGTAACCCTAAAGCTCTATACTCAAGTAGCGACTAAACTAGCACCGCACAACGTGAGTAGGTCACAAAACGTTTAAAGTAACAACACCTACTGTGACATCTAAAGACATCTCACTGGCTATGCAGTAAAATTCTATATCGCCTAAAAATAGCGAGACAATACCCCGTACACATAGAACTACTCACATGACTCAATAATCCGACTTTGCGAAGTTAGTGACTCCTCCTTAATACTTGCCCATGTATACGGGACATACCTGTTACTGTTATTTTTCTCCCCTTTTTATAGCCGGTCCTCATTTCTACAAACCCTAAAATTTATGATAAGAGGATAATGCCATTACTTTCCTTGATCATTGGTGTGGTTGAAGTAACTAGAACCTGCAATTAACACCACTTTTCTTAAAGGTGATATGTGTTGGAAATATTGGGTGTTTTCTTATAAGAATGTCTTAAATTTGTCATTCTTATATCTCGAGATCACTTCTCAAATGGAAGGGGAGTGTAGTTCTAGGTCTTTCATATAGCTTGGGCTCTAAAGCTACATGGGGGTGATGTGCCAAGGATTGACCCCGGATAGTTGCACGGTACCTAGGTGTCTTATAAGGCTCGAGTTTATTTAGGTGATGCTATAATAGACTAGGGAAGGGGGTGATTTATGTAGGCCGGTCCCTATGGGTGGTTTGAATCCTTTGTTTTGTGCTAAAACCTAAAATGGGGCTGGGTTTGGGGTTGGTATGATTTTCAAAGGAAACAAGAGTAATACTGCAAATAAAGTTTTGTATCTCAATTAATGTACTTTCTAATATGTCGTTTTATGATAGCAACTAATAATTTTCACATTAATAATCCCTTACAAATTTAGTTGTTGCTTAATAAAGACGAATTAGTTTCCTTTAAAGTATTTAAGGGTATTGTGACCCTAATTTATCATTCATTATTATTAGTATTATTAGAACTTTTTTTTTTTGACAACCTGAATATCTTTCCCACTGCTTATGCTCCGACCTCTCAACCAATTATAAAAAAAGAAAGATATCAACATACATATTACATAAATTTAATAAAAGGATGCAATATACTAAAAGAGCACCTGAGACTCTCTCTTAAGCAATAACACAGTTTTTAAAGTACCATCAGAATGTTTAGAGTGTTTCAAAGTAGCCTCTAAGGTCCTTTTATTGACATCTAGAAAATAGTAATGGGAGAGCATGTATTCAAACATTTGTGCTAAACGTGCATGGAATTGGTAAATGTGCATTGAATCCTTTGGTCCATTGGGGTTCACTTGCTTCCCCTTGTTTGTAGAAAAGACGACTTTTACCTTTCTGAAAGAGAGAATTCGATGCATAGGTCGAAAGCACAACATCGTGAAAGAGTTGTAAATGATGCCCAATAAATAGGATGACTGGCATGGAAGCAATTACAGTGATGAGAATAGCGATCCATAACCTCCCTTCGTTGAAGACAATGAAAAAAGTTGCAGAAAACACAACCATCATTGCTGATATTGATACAAAAAGTGTTGCTAGTCCGATCAGTAGCTTTCTTGGCAACAATTGGAGAAAATCTTCTTCTGCATATCGCGAAGTAAGAATGGATAAGAAGGTTAATATTGAGGCAGAAGAGGATACCAGTGATATAGCATCTGATATGGCAAAAATCTTGAAGGAAACTTTTTGAACGAAAAAGGGAATCCCCGTGTCTCCTTTATTGCCACCCGGTACTGTGAAAGCTGCGGCAAAAACCACGGTGGCGATAAGTGTTGCCGCAACCATGCAAGCTGTTGCAGTATCCTTCATCAATTTCTCCCCTTTCTCCCTTAAGCCTTCGTGATTCTTTGTGAATAAAGCTCTAGGAGTAAACCCATCTTTGTTTTCAGCTTCAGCATACCTTGGTTGAACAACTTTGCTCACTTCCTAAAATTAACGGTTCGAAACATTTCGTTACCAAGAAAACAAGAATATTCCCATCCTATCTAAGACTTCGGTCATAAATTAAAGAAGGATGCGTCAATTTTAATTGTATCAGTCGTTACTTTGAAATAAATTAGGTCTTTTTTTTTCTTTATTTGTATTGTGCTAATAAAACTGTGATAAATACAAAAAAAAAAAAAAGAGACGTGATTAGTTTAAAAGTAGCGACTGACGCAATTACAATTAACATAAGAAAATTTTAAATGAAAAAGGAAAAAAAATCTAAGACATGCATTTATCCCGAAAAGAAATTTTCAATAGTGAAATTAAAAAAGATGGTGATGATATTAAGAAATTAATTAAAGAAAAAAAGTTAGATAATGATGGACATAAAAGCTTCATATTATAAAATAATTCACATAGACTGATGTGGCACAATATAATTAGATAAACAGATTTACATGTAATATAGTTTTTTTTTTATTTTGTCTTGTCGATTTCTATAAATAAGTTTGAAAAATATTATGTATTTCTAATATTTTCCAATATGAAAATAAAATTAATTAGTCATCAATTTTTACGAAGTTGACATGATAATAATTTGAGTTTGTTGTATTATTGAAGGAAAAGGTATTGTCTGTGTATAGAATAGTAGAGAAAATTATAAAATTTCACCTGAAACCACAATAACTCTCGCTGCATTTGAAGTGCTGCTCCTGATACAATGTTGAGCCGATTTGATGGAGCCAACATTCCAGCTAAATGCAAGATATTATTCTTTCCTTTGTCTTTGAACATAACTATAAAATCCTTAGCTGAGCCTATCTCATATATGAGCTTGAAGATGTCCTCCCGACGATTCAAAACAGCTATATGAAATATACTATAATAATTTTCATCAACTTTCCGCAACAGATCAGGATATTCACGAATAAGTATGGATAGAAACTGAACATTTCCTTGTTTTGCAGCATCAAATAATAGTGGACGAGGAGATGTAATTAGTTCAGAAATTTTCGAGTCACTCAACAATATAGCTTTTTCCCAAAGACGCTCGACTAATTGAAGTGCTTGAAGCTTCTTATCTTCAACATCTTTGGCACCTGAACTTTAGGTTTTAAAATCTAAAACAGCAAAATAGAACAACCAAGATTGTGACAAGTCATGCCAAACGTTTCTAGAGTTCAGAGGACTAACCAAGCTTGAAGCATCTCCAAAAAAATCCTGGATTTTGATTGGAGAAGTTAGAAAACAACAGATCCTTTCGAGACAAGGCATGCAGGGCTGTCTCATGATTTTTAGCGCGAGCAGTGGCCAAGTCTGGGTGATCCTTGAGCAAGTTCAGCGCAACATCTGTGAACAAAACGCTCAATTTGAAAACTAGGACTTATGAAAAATGTAATATATAAGAGAAGAATAATATTATACATCTCAAGTTGTATCTTAAATTATATTTTAAATAATAATGTGTCAAATAATTATTAAATAGTAAAATAATATAATAGATAATTTTAAAATTTATATTATTTTATTATTCAATAATTACTTGATAGATTATTATTTGAAATGTAACTTGAAATGTGTAACATTACTCGTAAGATAAATAATAAATTTTTTTTTTGAAACCAATTTAGGTTAGTTATTATTAGCTATATATGTTCCTAATAGTACCTGATAGGGGAGAAGAAATTGTCTCTATACTTACCACTCGAAATCTACCAATAATGACCTAATATAGTTGTATAAGAATGAAGTTATGGAAAAGAGATCAATTCTAGCGAAAATGAGCCATTTGAAACAGAAGAAAAGGTCCTTATTCTGTACTGTAAATAGAAGAGAATATGCTATAAATTTCCCAGTGATTAAGCAAATAAAATTTTCAAACTTTTCCTACAAGTTCATGAGTATTTGATTGTGAGTTGGATATTGTCTTTTCATATTAATTTTCCATCTATAGTCTTAATTTATAGCATTGATTATGCCAAATGATATCAAGAGCAGTTTCAACAAAAGATAAGGCAAACAGTGCTTACCATACAAATCGGTGTTTATCAAAGTGACTAGTAATTCAATGCGATCTTTTTCATTTAACTCATCTTTAGTTTCTTGATAAAGGTACTCTACCATATCTTTATGGCCTAATGCTGCAGCCGTGTGAATTGGTAAGAGCTCCGATTCATCTCGGACCATTGCTATGCCTTCATTTTTGTTCATCACCACCCTAGCAAGTTTTACCATTCCGGACGCAGCAGCAAGAGATAGAGCCGTGATTCCTCCTCTATTTTTCTGAGCTAAGTCCTCTTTGTTCAACATATTCACAAGTTCCTTCAGAAAATCAATACGCTTTGCCCCAGCTGCAATGTGAAGAGCAGTGTCTCCTCCTTTCGAGATCCCGTGACGAATATCATCGTTATGTAACTCATAAATTCGTTTAGCCACCTGCCAGTCGCCATTTAGTGCAGCTCGATACAATCTTAATTTTCTGGTTCTTATTTCCGGATCTTACCATTTGAAATAAAACAACGAGTTTTGTCAATAAATTGAGTGAATGGTACCAAGTACCGACATGTACATTTAACCGAATATAGAAATCCTGTAGAAGTTAGTATCAAATGTATAGAAAAATGTATTAAAAATTTAAGATTAGAAAGGCATGACGTAAATTTGTGGAACCACATCAACACATTATTAAAATTAATAGTACACTCTATGTATTTTAAGATCTTTAAATCATACTTTATTAAGGTGAGGCCTTTTACATATTTTTCATCTCTTATACCTTTGCATTAGCCTCTTTTACATAATGAGTAATGTTCTCCTCCCTATTGAACTTGATATTAATTCTTATACAACTGCAAGTCTACTTTAAATCAGATAAATTTCATAAACAAACTACTAATTTAAAGAATTTTCTAAAATAACACAAAATCTAATAAATACTCTTTCGGTAGGGTAACTTGAGGGTGGTTGAAATCTGCTAGCTGTTAAATTTAGGAGGACACAGCCCAATTAAAAGGCATCACTGAGACTTTTTTATTAGCTTGGGCTCAAGACCAACTCTAAAAGGAAGCCCATCAATTGCTTAGCTCTGCACAACTGAGGCCTATTAAAGAGCTCAAATTCTCTCGATGAAGCCCACAAACACCTTGATGGCTACAAATTCTCACTCTCCATCCTTGTACGGAGGTAAGTATACAATGTTACGAACTGCTGAACAAAATGATAGGGCTCAAGATATACTCTGAAAGAAAAATCACACGCTTCTAGACATGATGCAAAGTATGTTCGCTAACGCCACACTACCGGAATTCTTGTGGGGCGAGACTTTGAGGACCGTATCATATATCTTGAACCAAGTGCTAAGACAAGTATGTTCTAAAGACACATATGAGCTATAGGCAGGAAAGAAGACAAGTTTGCACCATTTCGTTTTTGGATATGAAAAGAAAAAGTGAGACCCTACAGGTTTTAGTCTAAGAAACTTGATTCTAAGACCATGAGTGAATTCCTTATATCAAAAAGTTCTAAGATTTTATTGTCTATCTTGTTGGATAAAATGTGCTGTAAGAGGAATGTGTATACAAAGAAATAACAAGTACAAATTAAAAGTTAATGCATGCTTAACATTGTCTTTAAATTATTTCTATCCCACAATAATCATAATAATATACAATTGAGTTGTATGGTATGATAGTTTAGAGGATTCAAGAACTTATGAGAAGTTATAAAAATGCATATTAATTACAATTTTTTTGGACAACAAGTATGCACTATTATAGTGGTTGATAGAAAAGAGACAAGTGATCAAAGATTAATAAGAGATGTTAATTGTATTAAATAAAGTGTGATTACAGTATTTATAGAGTTCAAGTATCTCTTTGGAGAGACACAACATCTCTTCAAAAGGTTACACTCATTGAAAGAGGTAGATAACTTTTCAAAGAGTTACAACTCTAAACCTGGGTGCTGCGGCGCTCATCTTGAGTGGTTGTAGAGCTCAACAACTATATTGGGCATAAACTCGACTGGGCACTAGCTCTTGCCTGTGCCGTGGCACCCAGTCCAAAAATTGGGGAGCCATGGCACTCAATGCCAGTGCCGCTGCACCCAATCCTCTTACAGTTTGAAAACTTCTCTTTCATCTCCCTTTCTCTTCTTAGCTCTTTCTCTCTACTTCAACGCTTGATTTTACATTTATTTATTTATTTGAAATACACTCTCAAATGCCAATAATTCCCAACATATTTCAAATAAACTTAATATAAATCATATTAACCATATATCAAAGTAGAATTTAACTTATATGAATTGGTGCTCTTCCAAATTATGAACCAATCTACTAATTAAGTAACCATATTTTATAGGAACTAAGTAAAACTAAGTTTCTATCAACCTTTATTCTTTTGGATGCAAAATAAAGGATTAAATAATCAAGTTAAACTCTCTAAAACCTTATTTTTTATCTGCGGTTTGGTATTAGTAACGATCATGTGCCTACCTGGTTTCATGAGTGCTCTAGAGATGCCTATCTAACTCTCATAAAAATTGACTCAATTCTACACTCACATAGGTGACACTTCATCAAATATCTTGCAAGTTCAACACACTACCTTATAAAGGGCTATAGAGTTCATTAAGAGTATTACTCACTCATTTTCATTATACATGCACTACTTCACCATAGAGAATGACTCACATAATACAATCGATAATACAATAAGATAACAAATTACTTGTTCTTACCCTTATGAACCTACTTTAATAGAAACGCCAATGACATAGGTAAGGTTACCATCACTTTTGGTCTCATGCTCTAGGTAGAAGTCTCATTTCCTTTGACATGTATTCCACTAATCCCCTATTTAATGGTTTTATTATAGGATCGACCAAGTTCATCTCTGACCATATATAATTTAGGCTCATTACTCCAGATTCTAGCTGCTGCTTAATGATGTCATGTCTTAGACGAATATGTCTACTTTTTTCATTATAATTCTTACTCTTTGCTCTAGCAATGGTTGCTAGGCAATCACAATTTATAGAAATAGAAATTATTGTAAGAGGGTGAGTACTAATGGGAATATCACTCATTAAGGTCCTTAACCACTTAATTCCAAACAAATATTTTCTAAGGCTCTCAATTCCAATTCTATAGTAGATCGTGCTATATAAATCTGTTTAATGGATTTTCAACATATGGCTCCTCCACCCAAGGTAAACATATATTCACTAGTAAACTTGACCTCATTGGATTTAGATCCAATTAGCATCACAATAACCTTCTATCACAGGTAGTGATCTACTTGTATGCTTCTAGCCGGAATCTTATTAAAAATGAGAGCATATGGGTTGGTTCGGATCAATATGGAACTATTGCCGCGTGCTCATTCTATATTTTCGACCTGGTTCATAATAGTAGGTACAATACAAATAATTTATGCAGCTTCAACATCTCCTGGCCAACGAAATTTAAAAAAAAGAATAGCTTATTCTTTCGTATCTCATATGGGTTTCATAATTATAGGAATTGGCTCAATAACCGATACAGGGCTCAACGGAGCCATTTTACAAATAATTTCTCATGGTTTTATTAGTGCTGCACTTTTTTTCTTGGCAGGAACGAGTTGGAGTCACTATTTTGCAACTCTATCTAAAGTACTTCAATCTTTTTTCTTGAATTTTGAATATACCTATACAATCACCCTACAATATATACTATATCAGACATTGTAATATTTATCAAGTACATGAGGCTACCAATGATTTAGACATAATGGTTTAGATTGTCACTATTTTTAACATTTGTTTGATGTTTAACACTATAAAGTGTTGCGACCGGTTTGCATATTGTATACCTAAACTTCTCAATAAAGTTCTCTATATAATGCTCTTGTGAAAAAGTGAGACGACTAGATGCTCTCATAATCATTACCTTGAGTATTACATCTGGTACTTTCATATCTTTTATATCAAACACAATTGATAAAAATCTTGTAGTCTCACCTTTTACTTACATACTAGGACTGAATATGAGCATGTCAACCACATAAAGACATATGATGACATAATTATTAGCATCAAAGGTTTTATAATACACACATTTATCGAAATCATTTATCATAAACCCATTTGATACTAATGCATTGTCAAACTTCTCATACCACTATATTGGTGCTTATTTCATGCCATATAAAGACTTGACCAACTTACATACTTTATACTCTATACCAACATTAACACAACTTTTTGACTGTTTTATGTAAATTTTCTCTTCTAAATCTCTATTTAGAAAGGCAGTCTTTACATCTATTTGATATATGAACAAATCATTTATTGCAACTAATACAATCAAAATCTTAATATATGTAATTCTAGTTACAGGAATATAAGTATCAAAATAATCTAAGTCTTTCTTTTGAGTGAACCTCTTAGCAACCAACCTTGTTTTATACTTCTCAATAGTACTATCACTTTCTTTTTTTTTAAATCCATTTACAACTAACGAACTTGGTACCCGAAGGAAAATTAACCATTTGCCACACATGATTACCCATAATTGAGTTAATTTCATTATTAATTCTCTCCCTCCATAAAAGAGCATTATGAGAAGTCATAATCTTACTATATATTTTAGGGTCATTTCTATAAAAAAAAACATATAAATCATTACAAAAACTAGTAACCTTCCTCATTCTCTTACTTCTCCAAGGTTCATTGTTAGAACTTTTTTGAATGGTCAAAATTAACCTTTATATAAGTCATATTTTTATCTACATTAGCTTTCTTAGGAAACATAGATTCAAAGAATTTTGTATTTTTAAACTCTATTATATTGTTTGCATCAAACATCCCCCATGGTATTCTCTAATATCAAGAATCTATATACAGCACTATTTTTGGCACAACATATAAACATACAATCTATTGTTTTAGTCCCATCATTTTTCTTTTAAGATCAGGAATAGGAAGCTTTGTAAGACGCCCTTACACTTTCAGGTATGAAAAATTAAGTGCATAACTTTTTTATAACTCATAGAGTGTAATTTCTATTTTCTTATAGGAAATTCTATTTTGTATATGGTAAGCAGTCAAAATTACTTCCCCCTACAAGTTTATAAGTGCCCCAAAATTAATCAATATCAATTCATCATTTCATTTGAAGTTCTATTTTTTTCTTTCAGCCATTCTAATCGATTCAGGTGAGTAAAGTGGTGTAACTTCATGTATAATTTCATTGTCCTCACAATATGAACTAAAACAAATTAGACACATACTCTCCTCCTCTATTAGTTCTTAATCTTTTTATTTTCTACTAAGTTTATTTTCAACTTCTTGTCTATAAAGTAATCATTTTTTATATGACTCATCTTTATTTTTTAACAAATAAATCTTAGTATATTTCAAAAAGTCATCTATAAAGGTTATATAAAATCTTTTTCCTCCTTTAGCCATGATATCCTTAAGATTACCTAGGTCATTATAAATCTAACTAAATAATTCAATTTCTCTAAGATTATAGATTTACAACTTTTCTTAGTGGACTTTTCTTCCACACATACATCACATTGATGCATTTCATCTAAACTTAAGTTAGAAAATAATCCAACTTTTTCATCTTTTTCAAATAAAGATAATTCAAGTGATCTAGTCTATTATGTCATTAATTTAAAGGCTGGACAATATAGACTAAAGAAACATCTTTATTTATTGAAACATCAAGTACATTAAATTAGAACAATTAATTGGAAGAATACCTTTGCCTAATGAAAGTCCCTTGGTTATTACAACTTTATCCCCTTTAAAAATGACTTTTATATTTTCTTTTCCTAGCATAAACACATAAACAAGATTGTATCTAATATTAAGAACATGAAGTACATTAATTAATACAAAAGACTTTCCAGAAGTTAATTTATAGTGAACTTTCCCTTTATCCTCTACCGGTGCAGAAGGGGCATCACCAAGATACACTTGTTCTTCTCCATTTCTCATATGGAGATACTCCCGAAAAGCACTATTGTCTCCACATATGTGTTTAGTGGCTCCAGAGTCAATCAACTACTCTTTGTTGCCACTTTCAACCATGTCCACTTGAGAAACAACCATTACAATAATGACATCATCTCTTTCAATCAAATTGGTCTTAGAAGTTTTGTTGTTTCCCTTATTGTTTCTTTGCTTACATTGATATGAAAAATGACCACCATTTCCATAAGTATAACACTTATTTTTCTTTTTGAACGAGATTTTATTTTTCTTAAAGTGAGTGTTGCTTATGGAATCTTGATGTTTCTTATCATGATTATCACCCTCAAACTCAGTTGGCCTTAGAAACTAATTCTTTGGCCTTTTCTAAGTTCTCTAGTTGGCGATTCTTTTCTTCTATTCAAATATGCACAATTGAATCTTATAACGTCAAATTTTTTTTTCATGTTTATTGTTTTTCTTATATTCTTTCTATGATTCATGTAATTTTTTATTTAAGCAACCAACAATAAATGATTCGGGGAGAACTATGTTTTATTTTTCAAATAATTAAGTTGAATGTGAAAATTATGAATCTGTGATATGACCTCTTTTTTTTCAAATATTTTAAAGTCTAGGAAATTTGTTATAACATACGTTTGGGCACTAATATCTCTATAACATATTTTTTTCGAAAGTTGTATCCATATTTCATGTGCATCTTTGTATGTAGAATTTACATCATATAACTCATTTGGCAATGTGTGTAAAATTGTGTTACGGCATACTTTATTAGCTTTACTCCACTTTGAAAACTTCTCCTTGTAGTTTTTTGTAGTAGCCTCTAAAGGAGGAGTTATAAGATACTTAGCCAGACCCATAACATCGAGAGTGTCGAAAACATAGTCTTTCCATCTCTTTTATGTTATGGCATACTTTATTAGCCTTACTCCACTTTAGGAACTCCTCTTTGTAGTTTTTTGCAGTAGCCTTTAGAAAATGAGTTGTAAGATACTTGGCCAAACCCATGACATCCAGGGTATTGAAGACCTGGTCTTTCCATCTCTTTAAGTGTTTCCCATCAAAAGGTGAGATTTTTGTAGCCTCTAACAATGACTTAGCTACAGCTAACAATGATGAATCACTTATAGTATTCACGTATGTGAAGAAATAGTTGAAGATTGTTAGATAAAATGTGTTGTCTAGGGAATGTGTATATAAGGATACAATAAGTACAAATTGAAAGTTAAGGCGTACTTAGCACTACCTTTAAACTATTTCTACCTCCACAGTTGATTATAATCAAGGTGCACTTGAGTTGTATGGTAAGATAGTTTCAAAAATCAATGACTTATGAGAAGTTATAAAAATGAGATTATTTATATACACAACGTTCAAACTGTGGTTCTTCTATACTCAGATGCCTACTCTACTCCCTGTGTTCCTCACTACTTCATGAATGAAAGTAGACACTATACACCAACTATAATTTCCTTAAACAACAAGTATGCACTATGATAGTGGTTGATAGAAGAGAGAAAAGTGATCAAAGATTGAAAAGAGATGTTAATTGTGTTAAATGAAGTATGGCTGAAGTATTTATAGAGCTCAAGTGTCTCTCTGAAAAGACACAATTCCTCTTTGAAAGGCTACACCCATTGAAAGGGGTAGATAACTCTCCAAAGAGTCAGAACTCCAGCCCTGGTTATCGTGGCACTCAACAGCTATGTTGGGCACAAACTTGACTAGGCGCTACCGTACCCAGGGACTGGCGCGGTGACGCTTAACGCCAATGTCGCACACCTAAACCTCCTACGACTTGAGTGCTTCCCCTTCATGCCTCTTTCACTTTTTGGCTCTTTCTCTTTACTCTAACGTTTGATTTTATATTTATTTTTTTGAAATATACTCTCAAATACCAATAAATCTCACACCACTAGAGTTATTGAGTCAGATTGGGTTGTATATTTTGAGGTTGATTTTGGTGCTAGTAGAAGTCAAGATAACTAGAGATTGTATTAAGAGAGCAATGTGACCATGACCCTCTACTTATAGCTTCCGCTCCAATGACATGGCATCAATAATGACTCTGTTATTAACTTCAAGCATTAGAGTTAATTCCCAAACCCTTTTTATAATGTTTAACATCCTCCAAGCATCAAATAAATTAATTTTGATTTATGATGAACATTGATCTATATTTAGATTAATAATTTAGTTGAATTGATATTCATCACCATGCTTTACATTTTAACACAATGGTCGACAGCAGATGATGGGGATTATTGTCCTTAGCTTTTTGTTTATAAAGATCAAGTAGACAATTTTATTTCTCATAATAAAATTGTCAGTTCAATTCTTGAAGTTTAGTTGAATTATTTAGTCAATCACTATATTTTTTGAAATATTTTATTTAATTTTTATTGTTAAAAAACTAACATCTAAAGTGTATTTCTTTTAGGGTAGTAAGGTAAATTGATATATTTATGTATGATAAACAGTTCAATATTTAATCTAATTAATTACATGGACTTCAAAAAGTGGACTTCAAATGTTATTATTTCAAATGTATGGACTAATTGAAGTATTTAAAGAAATATTACAACTAAGTAATTTAACAAAACTTTAAAAACTAAATTGATAATTTTCCTTTCTCTTATTATCTCATATCCTCTTTATTGAAAGCCACCAGAAAATGGATATAAACAGGAAAAAAGTAGAATCTAATAGCATAACATACCAAGCAGTTGTTCATTTTCTGGAGCTGGAGTAGCAGTTCGAATGGGATCTGCAGGAATGCCATTATATATGGTTCCGTCAACTTTGTAGTAAAATGCATTTGTTTTATATAAAAAAGGGTCATTCATGTTGCTAGACATAAAGTTCAATCTTCTAAGTATTATTTGTATTTTTGTTTTTGGAAAACTACACATTTTAATTATATTAAAGACACCCCGTTTATTCAATAAAATTTTAGCGATAAAACAATATAAAAAGAGGTGTCCCATATAATATTTTCAATTCTGTTTCTATTCATTTATCTATACATCTTTCTTTCTTTCTTTCTTTTTTTTTCTGATAAACCTCGAGATGAATTTTTTTTAACGATAAGAAAATTATTTTTTTAAGCCTTTTTATAAATATGCAATTAATAAACCTAGAAAGTACTACTACACTTATTAAATTTTGTTTTAATAATTTTTATTTTAAACAATATATATATTAGCTAATTATTTTCTTATAAAATTTTAAATCATCCAATGAATGCTTATGAGTTATGGAAAAATAATATTTTAATCCTTGTTTTTGTGGGTATATACAAATTTAATCCCCTATATTTTAATAAATATCACGTTAATCTCTATCGTTAAAAAGATTCTGATTAATGAGTTCTCTTTAAGAACAAAAGATTACTTTTGGCATTTCTAAAAAAAAACTGCCAAAATGTTAGTTTGAAAAGTTAAAAAAATAAATTTATTAATTAAATAATGAAAATTTAAATTAATAAAATAATATGATTAATTATAAATAACGCGTGTCATTATGTAATTAGTTTATATTTTTTATAAATATATTTTTTAAAGGAATAAATATTTTAAAAGTAAATTAATAAATGTATTTTTAATAAAAGAGTATGTGTCATAATATAATTAATTACAAATGACACGTGTCATTATGTAATTAGTGTATATGTTTAATAAATTTTTTTTTGAAGGAATAAATATTTTTAAAAGTAAGTTAATAAATATATATTTAATAAATATTTTTCATAAAAAGATACGAGTTATAATACTATTAATTAAAAATGGCACATGTTATCATGTAATTACTTTATATTTTTAAAATAAAATAAATAATAAATAACTAAAACATTTATTGCCCATCGTCGTCAGAAAATGACGACCGATTGGCTGCCATTTTCTGGCAATAGAGGGGTATTATTAAAGGTCAAATTTTACATTATTGAAATTCATTTTTTTTTATTGACATAATGGTGTGATCATTTTTTGTTAAAAAAATAAAACATTACCAAGCCACCGCTGTTAAACGAAGGGGGCGGTGAGTTGCACCACCCCACTTATGGAGAGGTTGCCTACCAACTTCTCCATAGGTGGGGTGGTGCAAGTCCCATCATTTTTTTTTCATATTCTAATCTTTATATTTTTGTAAAAAATAACTTCACCATTGTATAGATAAAAAAAATAGAATTTAAATAATATAAAATTAGATAATTTTTATCGTTAAAATGTCAACAAAAGATGACGATCAGTCAGTCGCCATTTTTCAACGACGTGGCAGTTTTATTTTTATTTGTTCTTATTTTTCATTTAATTTAATTTATTTTTAAAAAAATTAATAAAAATACAAATTAATTACATGATGACACATGTTATGATAATTGATTAAAAGAATTACGATAAAAATAATATAAAAGCAACTATTTAATAGTATTTTTTTAATAATAAAAATTAACGTGATATTTATTGAAATATAAAAATTTAAATTGATATATATTTATAAAATTAGCAATGAAATGATATTTTTCTTTAAATTACTTTAGAATAGAAAAATATTGGAATCAAACTTAAAAATTGTAGTATTAATCAAATTTAAATACAGTTATAAATATTCAAAGATGCTGTCTGCATATTACCTTCTTTCCTCTGCTTAGCACCATGAGCAATTTCTTTCATTAGTTTGATCATTACGTCTTGTTGTTTTATGAGTTGTTCCATCATACGTACTACAGGATCAACTTCTACCGATGTGACCTGCACACTTCTTGAGCTCGAAACATTTGAAGTGGAAGGAACACTTTGTGACATCTTTTCCCTACACTCAAAATTTAGAGGGAATAAAAATTTTAATAACAAGAAGTTTTTCTGTAATAATCCCATTATGACACTGAAAGAGAAACTCGATCTCCAAATTCTGTAACTATGTATAGTCAGTCACCCAATTATTCTAGGGAAACAAGTGTAATACCAATGCAATTGCTTAGGGAGCATTAAATATGATATTATTTTTTGAGAAATTGTTACTTTTTCTTTATATATTTAAAATAGTTATTTACTCCATCTTCTTTTTTTCAATATCCTGCTATCCCTCTGTTATTATTTTCTTCTCGAAAAGTAACCCGTAACTCAATCTCATAAAGTAAGTGATAATTACAAGATTTTGTAGGAGGTTATTGGCTTTTGCCCTTATTTTTTGTTAGAATAATAAGTGTAAACATTAATATGAAATGTGAGAGGAATTCATTGAAAGAAACTCATTAAATATCGAATTTGATAGTGCATAAAATCAATCATTCAGCATAAAAAGAAGCACTAAAAGTTTACATTGTTCACCCAACATTAGGCTACATCGCTGATGAGAATAATGTTGTAAGAGAATATGAGTACAAAAAATGCATGTCTCATTAGGAGCTTAACGAGAGTTGACTCTCTACTGAATATATTATCATTTTTTATCATCACAATATTCTTAAGAAAATTATATCAAATATTCCTTAACTATGCTTTAGCGTTGGGGAATCTGCGACAAATTGTTTTTTCTTGAAATTCCCAACCGTCGTATTTTAAGCTTGTTTTTGATCGAATTGGCAGGTTTGGGGTGAAAATTTTGAATTTTTATAAGATTTAATAAATACTTGTATAATTTATTATTATACTCTACCTAAAATAGATAAATTCTATCAAAATAAAATTATCGATAGAAAAAAAATTTCTTAATTAAACCCAAATAACACTTAACAAAATCTCTTTTAAAAAGACAACTTTAGTCTGTCTTAATTAAACTCAATTCAAATTCATAGACTACTAAGAGTGTACATCGTAGTCAATCAAACTTCTATGCTCAAATGTTGGTTTTAATATTTCATTTTTATATAACAATGTCTAGAATATACTTAATACTTTCTTTGCAAATGAAACTTTCTATACAAATGAAATCTTATGCATTCATTGATCTAACCATGTCAGATTAAGGAAATATCGACATTAATAACTTATTATGAGCAATTAGGATCCTCTTTTAGTTTTAGTTTTGTTAAACTCAATAAATTTTTAATGTGTATTACATTATTTAAGGATCAATAAAATCACATATATCTCTATACTAATATGATATTGTCAACTTTGAGTATATACTCTCATAGATTTGCTCTTATACTTTATCCAAAAGACTTTATACTAATTAAGATATTATTCATAATCTATATACCCATGATCTTCTCTATTTGTAACTAATGTGAGACTTTATTTGCATTCCTAACACTCCTTCCTTGAACGAAAGACTATGTCATTGCTCATTGTTTGAGTCTCCTCTTAAATAATTACCCATATATTTATCTTCCTCACTAAGAAGATTTCACTTCATTGAGTTTGCTAATCATCTTCAGTGCATTGGAGCACACAAGTCTTATGTGAAGTATTAGAATACTATCTACCTCTAAAGCTCGCTCTATCCAAGTTAATTCATCATCACGACATTGGTGAAGACACACCTTACATGAAGCACTAGAGCATACACCTATCTAATAGAGCTTCACCATAGATCCCATTGTAAGCGAACCAGAGCTCACCTTATGGTTTAAGCCTCCCTTAAAAAACAACCACACATTGCATTGGAGTGCACACTTTATATAAAGCATCAGAGTACCTCCTACCTTGAGAGGTCATTATATCCAAGTCAACTTCTCATCACTTCATAGGTGGAAGCACACCTTATGTGAAGCACCAGAACACACCACTTGTTTAATAAAGTTCAACAACATATCCCATTGTAAACTAACCGAGGCTCACTATTTTTGTTCGATTTTGAGAATTTCTTTCACATGACTAATTTTGGAGCATAACTCTGATACTAAATGTAAGAACTAATAAACCACACATATTTTTATATTACTATAATATTATTTACTTTAAGCCTAAACTCTTATAGATTTACTACTAAAGACTTCATACTAACAGAAATATTATTCATGTCCTATATACCCATAATCTTCTTCATTTGTAATCAATGTTGAACTTTGTTTGCATTCCTAACATATTATTTATGAGCGAAAGATTTGTCTTTTTCAATTATGACCTTTTGTCAACTTTCAACTTATCAACTATCTATTAATATTTGATTATATAAAAGTTCAGATTGCAATCCTCTTCTTATTGTCTTATTACAAGATGCAACAGTACAAAATTTCAATTATAGAAACAATACATTTTTCTTTTCTTTCGCAATCACGGAAGTTAAAATGATCATCAAACATTTGATGTTCATAGCATAAAATATAGAACATGATTTGCCCAGCTTATTAATTGAAAATTAGCATTGATCATAATTTGAGAACAGTTTAAAATAATAAAGAACATTTCTTTTGGTTCTTCAATTAGGGGCTAAGCCCAAAAAGTCAAAAACTAAGCTACTAAATTCATAAATGGGTGGTGATATTTATACCATAAATTTTGTGAAATAACATCCTCGTTTAAATACACTTTACTAAAACTAATTTTTAGTAGCAAAATTACCCTTATCTAACATTTTTATAATTAAAATACACCTTTTTAAACATGAACAACAATAATACTAAATTTGCTCTACAAACATTTTTCCATTTTGCATCTTCAATTTCTATATAACTTTAATTTTTCTAACATTTACTTTTGTGACGCCTAAATAATTAATATCTCAAAATTGTAAGAACTTGCAATTTAATATTGTCATAAGTTAGACGAATATTGAGACAGCCTAGTTACCAAAGAATAAAACGAGCCTTATCATTCAAAATATGCATAAAACTAAAACACAAAAAAAATGTAATATTTATATATATGCCCAACAAAAAAAAGTTAGAAATTTGGGAATGAACTGAAGTTGTAATTAGGAAAACATTAGTATCATTTGAATAAAACTTTTGAATCTGTGTGGAAGAAAATTACGTGCATGGACAACTATTAAGTTCAAAAAGCTTACCTCTTTACATGTGTGAGGGTTCCAAATTCCAATCCGCAGCTCCAAAAAAAAATTAATCTGAATTGAAAAGGCTTGGAGTAGAGCAAATTAATAAACGAAAGATCGAGAGAATAAAGTTCAAGCTGAGAATTGAAGAAATATAGCCAACACTTAATTATTATACTACCTCAAAAAAAACAAAAATATTGTTTCCCTATCAGACACGCTAGTCGTTTTTTATTAAGAAAATACTATTCCTCAAAATAAATTTATATAAAATTTTAAATATATATATTAAATTCAACAGGTGATAATATATAATTTTTCTTTTAAAAAAATAAGAATTATGAATGTTATAGATTTGCAGTAGGTTCCTGTTCCATACGAAGTCTTCTCAGTATTCAATAACAATTATATTTGTTTGGTCGACGGTCAATGCTTCATTTAAAGTTATTATATAATTATTAGAGGAAACAATTTAGCTAACATCTTGATGAATAATTAAGTTCAGCTTGCTGATTTTAATATATATAATGTTTCTATTTACCCACTACGGCTATGACATAAATTTTATTTCATCGTTTAATTAATTAATAAGAAAAATAAATAAAGAGAATTTGTGTCAACCTATGGAATTGTTCAACTCTGTACGACTAATACATAAAAGCAACAAAATGAATCGAAGAAAATGCAAACAAAATAAAGTAGAAGTTTATTTACCGTTATAGGAGATACGCTCATGTACTATTATATTTTTCGTAAGTGCTAATTGAAAAAAAGAACCTTTTTTGAGTTAATAAAGTTTAAATTTGTTTAAAATGGGAATTAAAATTTTAGATTTTGTCTGAACAGCCTGTGATTTTGGACTTTTTTGAACTTCTTACTCTTGTTATTCTTGTAAATACAAGAAAAATATTTATTAAGACCTCACCAGTTGTAATTTTAGTGAAGACCTTCCGATATTTAAGTTAACATTCCGGTGATAATATAGAAGTTAGAAAAATATTGAAAGAATTTTTTATGTATGGAGTGTTCAAAGTCAGAACTTATTTTTAATCATTTTTATCCTTTATATAGTATTGGGTTTGAAAGTTCATAGATGAATACTTAGGTCATCACTAGATTGCTCGGCATAAATGAAGAAAGGCAATCATGATGTTTGTCTTGCGTGACTTAAGGAACATTATTTTCGTAACTTGAAGATCTTTCTTTAATAGTGATGCAGGCTGTCATATTCAATAACTTGCCTTATTTATATCATTATCTTAATATCTTTTTATGGTCTGCTAATCTGTTTATCTAAAATAGTTGACCCAATTGCTCAGCATTTTCTTTTAATCCATGCAGCTTTGGGAATGCTTGTTGATGAGTGGCACGGCATATTTATTGTGTCAATTTTCTCGTGATGTTTATACCATTCTAGTCAGAGCCTTTTGAATATGTGGCTAAGTGACGGGCCATGCGATTTTATCTAAGCTTTGGTAGAACCTAAGTTAATCAGAGTGATAAGATGACTTTCCAAGTAGGTTCTGGACTTTTGGGCCAATTTCCTCAAGTGGGGTTGGTTGTTAACCATGATACTGGGTCTTAGGGCCCACGCATTTGAGTGAAGTAGGTCTTGGGCTTGTTATTTGGACCTTTAGAGATTTCTAGGGAGGAACAGGGTCCACTGGTTTCTAGTTTTGACCTCTAGTAAAAAGAAGAAGAAGTTTAACAAAAATACCTAGATCGCTAATGAATGTTCATTCAATCTGCATAAAGCTAATTAAATCTTTGATTGGCTCTTGAAGGATAAGTAGATAAAGCTGTCAAATGCCATACTACCCCTCCGGTCAACCAACGTATAGGGAGGAACGATTGCAAGTTGCACAACTCTTAGAGACATAGTACAAACAATTGTATTGTTTTCAGAAATATGATTTAATGGTTGATCAATAAAGGCCGCCTTTTTTTTAGCTCCAAGGGAAATACTCATTTCATAGAGACCGACCCATTTTTAGCAGTAAGGGTAATTATTGTTATATGCTTCACAAGGAGGAAATTATTGGGGGAAGGGTTGTCAATAGGAGTTTGAACCCTAGATAAGCCAAGAATAAAGATCTAAGTGAACGACTTGGCTATAGAGGCGACTTGAACAAAAAGGGTGGTCAAAGTAGAGCCAACTCTTGATAACCAGCTAATTATCAAGAAAGCTTGCTTGGTCTGCCCTCAGTGCCAGACTACCTTGTAGAAGGTTTAAGGTGATCTTGAGGAAAGGGCAACTCCCTATCGACCTGTGAAGACTTTCAAGCTTAGGACTAACATAATCGGTCAATAGGAGGCCAACAGGCCAAGGTGTAGTGTATTTGATTGGCTAGGGAAGAAAACTGCTCTATAACCCAGGCCGACCAAGACTCAGAATAAAAGAATACAGAGGTGTGAACAACTCAGACGTCTTGAATATATCATTCAGAATCAGAGCGATAATCAAGAGATTGAAGAGACCTTGGCCAAAATTGATAATCTCAACAAGAAGCTCTATAAAAGTATAGCAACAAAGGTTCCATAGCTATTTAGGCTGACCAACAAAGGTGGTAAATCCACAAAAAACATTTGGGTACTAAATAGGAAGACTTAGGAAAAAGTGCCAGAGTCTAAGGGTGATCAGGATAATCAATGTGACCCATAGGATCAATTTAACCTTGAAACTCAAGGTGATCAACCCAACCAGGAGGTAACAAGGGAGAACATTGTAAAGAAGGCCATCAACATAATCGGTTTAATCGAAACCAGTATAGCCATTGACTTTATATGGCAATGTGGTAGATGTATACCACATCATGGAGGATGAGTTAGACAAACTAGCAAGATGACTCAACACATTCGACCCCTTTATGATAACATTAGCCTTCTTGATGAATATCTGGCCCTTAAGAAAACTGAGAACTTGATTGCAAGTAGTCGAGTTGACCAATATATCGATTATGGGCATTGGGTATTCATCTTTTGGTGTCACCAAGTTAAGATTGTAAAAGTCCATACAAAGCCTTAATTTTCCTTTTATCTTGATTACTAAGACTATATTTGACAACCACTCTATATAGTTTGTTGGCCTAATAAAACTTGCCTAAAGGAGTTTCTTAATTTCTCTAGGGATTTTATCTTCAACTTCCCTTGACATCTTCTGTATATATGCTTATATGGACAAAATTCATCCCTGAATATGCTTCACCAGATCTCTGTTGAGGCCAAGCATTTCTATATAGTTCCAGGTAAAACAATCTCTAAATTCTTTTAAAATCGCCAGTAGTTTAAACTCGTATGTTGGATTTAACCCTTCATTAATGAAAATTAGCTTATAGTCGCCCCCAACTTCCAAATTGATCTCTTTAAGTTTTCTTTGGAGGTTATGGTCATCTAGCTTTGTTAAGACTAGCTTCTCATCTTTATAAATGCACTAGTCGAATACATATCTATACATCTTTTGTTTATTTATTAGAAAAATAAACTAAAGGTTAACTTGTCTTGACCATAGTGGGGCAAGAAAGTTCCTTCTTGATGACTCGTTAGGCATCATTAACCTCTGTTGTGGCCATATCCTTAGTATATCAGTCGGTGCCGTTCCTTTCTAAGATTATAGTGGTGATAGTAGGGTTATACAATGAGGTAGATGCCATCTTTTCATTGCTTTCAAACGGTTTCGGGTCAGTATTTAGTTACCATCTAAAGATCATCTGATGCATGCTAGATGGTAGACTTTTATTAGAGTGAATCCAATCTCGCCCAAGTAAGACATTATAGTCACTCAGTATATTGACTATATAAAATGGTTCCTCATTCTCAACATGGTCAATTTTAACTCTTAGAGAGAGGAATCCATCAGCCAAGGTTTTACGTCTAACAAAGTCGCCCAGCAAAGTCTTGTGGATCCCTAACTTCATCAACATCCTTAAAGGTGGGACATTGACTCTTGATCCTATTGAGGTCTGCCTTAAGACAAAGGGGTCGAATGTGTTGAGTCATATGTTTTGCTAGATGAGGTAGTGTTAAACCTATCCTAAGACTTTGTTTGGTCAATCTTGTTCACCCTTTATTATTACAATGAGTAGCCTTAATTGAGAAGTAGATCGAAATTAACTCTTGAAAACCAAATAAAGCAAAATAATTTTTCTTTTTCTCTCCCAAAGATGGTTGGGCATTATTTTATGTTATAACACTTCATTTTTTGTTTCATTTAACCATTATATGTAAATGCATTTCATTTGAATTCATTGGGCATGTATTTAGCTTTAATTGCACTTTAATTTAGACTTTAACCTAACATTTAAGTTAACAATTAACCAAGGTTAAATTAAAGTTTACTTAACACTTAAGCTAATAAAATATCTTGATCATTTAATAATTAAATAATTAATTAAATAAAATTATCCTTAAGCCCTACTTGGTTACTAAGGTAACCCAAAGTAGGTCCTACCTTACCGCACACTTGAGTCAACTTAACTATGGCTCACCATGCATTATATGACAGGACCCGACCCGAGACCCTCTACTATAGATCCCAGCGGCCCTGCCGGGCACCCCGACGGAAGTTCCTCCGAACCTAACTGGGTAAGTTAAGAAATTCCGCAAGGCGAACCCCTTTTTAAATCTTGTTACTACCAAGAAGATCTAGTAATATACATGAAAACGACATCTTAGTTTTAAAAACAAACGGACAGAGTTTCCCCTGTTTTTCGAAAAATCCATATAAACCTGCAAAGAAATTTCACTTCTAATTCCAACCCATCTCAATTCTACAAATTCGGACCTCCGGTCCTTTTCAAATCAAATCCAACACAACTCAATTATTTCGTGTAAATCACAAAATAAGCATAATCATAAAAAGTAAAAACGATCATCATAAACTGGAAATCTCTTCTTCTTGATTCAACACATACTTACAAATATACATGCCTATAACTATTATGCATAAAGTAAAGAGTGCTATTAGCACATTTACATGTACAAAAATTATTTTTGGATTCGGCCCACTACTCGGCGATAGGAGAATCAGCAGCTTGCGTTCCGAGACCTGCACCTGGGAAAGGGGTTTAAAACATAAAACATAAAACGAGTGAGCTAAAGGAGCTCAGTGAGTGTAAATGAGAATTCAATTACAAGAATATTATACAAAGATAACAATTTCTAAAGTACATTAAGAAATTATGCTTCTAAAACGGATGTAAATTGTAAAACGGTTTCTAATATCATATGCTAATGAAATCTTGCCGAGCGGGTTTTATCTACATCTTTGGAAAACTATATTCAGAATCTGTACAACATAATAACTGCTATGTGCATATAAATGCATAAATACTATCGGTAAATCGAAAACTAGTAAAATCCACGCTCGGCCATTTTCTTTCTAAACTGTACCAATGGTAACCCTAAAGCTCTATACCCACGCAACGACTCAACTAGCACCGCATACGTGAGTAGGTCACAGGGTACCTCAACTAGCAGCACCCACAGTGACATCTCAAGACATCTCACTGGCTACGCAGCGGAATCCTACATCGCATGGATATAGCGAGACAATATCCCGTACACATAGAGCGACTCACATGACTCGACATCCCGAATACCCGGAGTTAGTGACACACCCCCAAGACCTGCCCATGTGCACGGGATATACCGGCCGGATCTAATACAATCATCACCACTATAATCTGAGGGTACCAATGGCCTTAAAACAAATGCAGTAATTTTCAAACTGTTTCACAAATCGATCATGTAAAAGCATGTCTATGAATATATCAAGATCATAAATCATGTTTATGTATCGAAAGCTCATCAAACATACATAGTTATTGTGCGAAAACATAATAACCAAAAAGTAAAAGAAATGGCAGATTTCCACTCACAACCGCTCCGCGCTCAATTTCGCTCCCGATTCCTGCTCCCGTTAACGCTCTCGGTTATCCTCACCTACGCGCCATAAATGACATTTAGAACCAAATCGAACACTAGAATCTCATCTAACTACTAAATGCCCTATTCGGCATACAAAGCCCGGATGTAAACTACTTTCCGATTTTAGTTACGGAGCCATAATCGAAACTAACTCACCATCCGGCGCCCTGAAAATTATTGAACACCTTATAATTTGATTGGACATACTTGCCCTTCACCTTTCCAACATGGACAATTATGTCCCATTTTCTTCATTTTTTGGTTTTTTCATCAACCATATACATTCAATTCACAATATGCATCATTTACACACAACAATTCAATCAAAACACCACTCAATTCTTAACTTCACTAAAGTGGCAGAATTTCACCCTAGGTTCCAACACCTTCCTTTTCTCAATTTCTTGTTCCAATTACAACAAAATCATGCCAATTTCATTCTAAAGCCCTAATTACAATCAATTGAAATCTCTACAACAAAATCACCAAAAACCCTAATTCTCACCTTGCCAATTTCTTCAAATTGATGACTCCTTCAAGCTCCAAACTAGAATTCAACTCAATCTAAGCCAAGAATACACATAAGAAAATCAATTAACACATTATTGAATTCTCACTTATCAAACTCATAAAAGATGCTTTTCTTACCTCTTTTTCTTGAATTTCCACTAATAGAGACTTCAATTGAGCTTAGGGATTGGTTTGTAACCTTAATTTGGCTTGATTACACATGAAAAATCATGAAAAAAACTTGAATAGTCATTGTAGCAGCACCCCCCTTTGAAGCTCGAATTTCTCTATTTTTTTGGCTAAGTGTTGGTTTTGATCTCTCTTCAAATTTCTACACACTTCTAACATATATATAGTGCTCCCTCAATTTACCAATTTACCCTTCAACTTACTTAAAACTTCTAATTTTCCATTAGTTAAAAACTAATTATGTAATTAGTTCATTTGTAACTATTTAGTTAGAATAGTTCAAAGAACTAACTAGAACTTCCAACTTGGCAATCCATAAGATTTCTTCTAATTGGTCCATTCTCTAATATATGGATTATGTTTCTCAACAAAGGCTTATTCCATTCATAACCCTTAAATGAAAATTCATGTAGTAAATTAGAATTTTCTTTTCCAAGCCAATAGAGAAAAATTCTAAAAATATTCTAGGGTCGTCCGGCGCACCGATCGAGTGTGAAATTACCAAATTAGGTCTAATATCTCTCACGTGCACTATAAAGAAAATATTTCTAATAGGGTTAAAATCGAGTAACCCTACAGTGTCTTATTTGTTCTATACCGAAATCTAGGCGCCAATACTGCTAATAGAGATTGGATATTACAATTTTACCCCTCTTTAAAAAAATTTCGTCCTCGAAATTTAAGTCATACCCTGTCTCAAAGAGGTGAGGATGTTGGACTCGCATCTGATCTTCACGTTCCCACGTGGCTTCTTCTACCCCATGGTTCATCCATAACACCTTAACTAAGGGAATGTTTTTGTTACGAAGGACTTGCTCTTTCCGGTCTAGGATTTGCACAGACTTCTCTTTGTAGGTCAAGTTTTCATTCAATTCTACCAGTTGTTCCCTTAGGATGTGTGAAGGATCTGCTATATACTTGCGAAGCATAGAAACATGAAACACATCATGGATTCTAGCCAGATCTTTGGGTAACCGTAGACGATATGCCACCTTTCCAACTCTTTCAACTATCTCGTACGGTCCAATATATCAGGGACTCAGCTTTCCTCGCTTCTCGAATCTTAGTACTCCTTTCCATTGTGATATCTTCAGAAAGACCTTATCACCGATCTCAAACTCCAAGTCTCTTCTTCTGTTATCTGCATAACTTTTCTGTCTATCATTAGCTGTTTTCAATCTCTGCCTGATAAGTTGAATATTTTCCGAAGTAATCTGGATAATTTCTGGGCCAATCAGCTTCCTTTCACCTACCTCATCCCAACAAACTAGAGTTCTACACTTTCTTCCATACAATGCCTCATATGGTGCCATTCTGATGCTAGTCTGGTAGCTATTATTGTAGGCGAACTCCATTAGCGGTAGATGAGTATCCCAACTTCCCTTAAACTCCATAACACACGCTCTAAGCATATCTTCAAGTGTCTGAATTGTCCGTTCCGACTGACCATCCGTCTGAGGATGAAAGGCCGTACTGAAACTTAATTTTGTACCTAGAGCTTTCTGTAAACTGGGCCAAAATCGAGAAGTGAACCGTGGATCCCTGTCTGACACAATGGACACAGGAACTCCATGGAGTCGTACCACCTCATCTACGTACAACTGAGCTAATTTATCTAAAGAACAACTGCTTCTGATGGGTAGGAAGTGAGCAGATTTCGTCAATCTATCAACAATCACTCATATTGCGTCATTGCCTCTCTGGCTACGCGGAAGTCCTACCACGAAGTCCATCGTTATTCTTTCCCATTTCCACTCCGGAATCGGAAGGGGTTGCAAGAGCCCTGCAGGTTTCTGATGCTCCACTTTTACTTGTTGGCAAGTTAGGCATCTCGAGACAAATTCAGCTATATCTTTCTTCATGCCCTTCCACCAGTAGTGCTCTTTTAGGGTACGGTACATCTTTGTGCTCCCGGGATGCATAGCATACGCAGAAGAATGAGCTTCTTCCATAATCTCTCTTCTTAACTCATTTACATCCGGAACACATAACCTCCGACCCAAGGTTACTACACCATCCTCGGTCACTGAAAGATCCTTCCGCTGCCCGGACTCGATTTCACCCTTTAATTTAACTACTTGTGGATCTTGAGTCTGTAGTTCTTTGATTCGATCAACCAGTATTGGGCGGACCTAAAATGTGGCTAATAATGCTCCCGAATCTGATAATTCTAATTTTACACCTAAAGACCTCAATTCTATCAACATCGATAGATATGCAACCTTCAAGTGAGCTATTAAACTGACAGGCTTCCTGCTAAGAGCATCTGCTACCGCGTTAGCTTTTCCTGGATGGTACTCCAAGGTGCACTCATAATCTTTAATAAGCTCCAGCCACCTTCTCTGCCTCATATTCAATTCTTTCTGAGTGAACAAGTACTGCAGGCTCTTATGATCCGTAAAGATCTTGCAAGGAACCCTATACAAATAATGCCTCCAAATTCTTAAAGCAAAAACTACTGCAGCTAGTTCTAGGTCATGTGTAGGATAATTCTGTTCATGCTTCTTTAATTGTCTGGAAGCATAGGCTATTACTTTCTCCTTCTGCACTAGCACACAACCTAGACCTTGCCTGGAAGCATCACAATATATGGTAAAACCGTCATTCCCTGACGGAAGTGTAAGCACAGGGGCCGACGTCAACCTTCTCTTTAACTCTTCGAAGCTCTGCTGGCACGCTTCCGACCATACAAACTTCTCTTTTTTCCGAGTTAACTTAGTCAGAGGAGCGGCTATCCTTGAGAATCCCTCTACAAACTTCCTATAATATTCGGCCAAACCCAAGAAACTACGGATCTTCGTCACGTTCGTAGGCTGTCTCTAATTCATTATTGCTTCGATCTTCTAGGGATCTACTGCTACCCCTTCTGCAGAGATTACATGCCCCAAAAATGCAACTCTATCTAGCCAAAATTGACATTTACTAAGTTTGGCATACAGCCGATGCTCCCTTAAGGTCTGCAAAACTATCCTCAAATATTCTGTATGCTCTTTCTCACTGCTTGAATAAACTAATATATCATCAATAAATACTATCATAAACCCATCTAAATAGGATCTAAAAACTCTGTTCATAAGATCCATAAAAGCAGTTGGGGCATTAGTCAGCCCAAAAGGCATAATAAAAAATTCATAATGCCCATATCGGGTCCTAAAGGCCGTCTTAGGAACATCTTCCTCCCGGATCTTCAGTTGATGATAGCCGGACCTCAGATCTATCTTGGAAAATACTCTGGCTCCTTGTAGCTGATCGAACAAATCATCAATTCTCGGAAGTGGATATTGATTACGCACCGTTACTTTATTCAGCTCCCGGTAATCAATGCACAATCTCATGCTTCCGTCTTTCTTCTTCACAAACAAAACCAGTGCACCCCAAGGAGAAGTACTCGGTCTAACGAAACCCTTATTCACCAACTCTTCCAACTGAACCTTCAGTTCTTTCAATTCTGAAGGAGCCATTATGTAGGGTGCTTTAGAAATTGGTTGTGTTCCAGGGGCTACTTCTATTTTAAACTCTATCTCTCTATCCGGAGGCAATCCCGGAAGATCTTCGGGGAATACATCCGGAAACTCTCTCACCATCGGAATATCCTCCAATTTCGTTCCACCATCTCTTACGTCTATGGCATAGACTAAGTAACCCTGACATGACTTTGAAGCATCTTTCTTGCCTTCATTACCGACACCATGCTGGCGGAAAGTGATTTCCGTACCCCGCGAAAAATAACTTCCGTTCCGCTAGGGCTACATAATCTAACTTCTTTCCGGAAGCAATCCACTGAGGCTCGATATTTAGACAACCAATCCATCCCTAAAATCACATCAAACTCACTGATGGCCAACACAATCAAATCCGCCATAAACTCTTGGCTTTCAATACTAATTTTACTACTCCTATACACCGTTTCTGCTACAATGGAGTCTCCGGTAGGAAGAGACACTACTACCGCGCCATCTAATAACTGGGGCGCTATACTAGCATTTGCAACAAACTCCACGGAAATAAAAGAATGGGTCGCTCCAGGATCTATCAGTACATAAGCATTTCGATCAAAAACTGACATGGTACTTGTCACAACTTCTGGGGCCGCATCCGCCTCCTGTTGGGTTACCGCAAATACCCTAGCCTGGGAATGCGGTTTCACTTGCGATCCACCGGATGATCCTCTTCGACTGGCGTCCCTACCAGGCTGGATCGCGCCGCTCGATCTTCTGAATTGGGGACCTCCTCGGATCTTCCCTCGACCGCTGCTGGTTTGTCCTGGAGCTGGTGGTCTATCTTCTGGCTTGCTGCTAGCTCCATCATTCGGGAAATCTCTCATGTAGTGACCCTCTTGCCCATACTTATAACACCCGGTAGTCCCCTTCCTACAATCCCCCGGATGGGCCTTGCCACATCTATTACACACCGGGAAATTCTTCCAACTCTCCTTAGTGCTTCGGAATCCGGCGGATGGTTGCCGAACGGAAGCTTGGCTGGATTGAGCTCCTTAGCTTGGCTTTCGACCGCTGGACCATGACGATCTCTCCTCTGTTCGGGGGAATTTACTCAGTCCTCCTCGAGAACTACCTGACCAGCCTCTTTTCTGACCCTGCTGTTTCGGTTTAGGGATGGCCGCCATGCTTCTTTCAACCCGTGTTGCAGCTTCCACCAATGATCCATACTGAGTGTGGGCTGCCGATACTACGTATGCCCTGATTCATGGATTGAGACCCACTGCAAAATGGTTAGCCTTCTGCTCTTCATTATCGGTTATAAATGGAACAGCACGAAGGAGCTCTGAAAACTTCTTCTCGTACTCAGCCACCGAGAGGGAACCCTGTTCGAGCTTGAAGAATTCTTCTATCTTCGCATCTTTATAACTTTTGGGGTAGAACTTATTCAGAATTCCCTCTTTGAAAAGTGCCCAAGACACCCCATCGACGTTTCTCCTTTGCAAGGCCTTCCACCAATCCTTCGCTCCTTCTTTCAATAGAAATGCAGAGTATACCACCATCTGCTCTTCCGTACATCCCATAACCTGAAAAATTTCTTCATTGTTCTCTAACCAAGATAGAGCTCTCTCGGGATCTCCGGTTCCATCATAAGCCTTAGCGCCCAATTTCTTGGCGCGTTCAATGGACACTCCGACCTCTCGCGACTGTTGGATCGCCGCTGCTAGTATCTAGGCCATTTGAGCTATATTCATATTTCCACCCTCTGGCTCAGCGGGTTGAGATGATTCGGGAAGGGTCTGAGGTGTAGGAACATTTACTGACTCATTTCCCTGCTCCTCTTCAGGTGCAAAAGCCTCCGCAGCTGCTCTCCTAGTATGTGGGCCTCTACGACGATGCATATTTTCTGAAAATTTAGTGATGCAAATGATTATCAAATGCAAAGAATTCGACTTTCTAAACTTAGAAAAATATGCAAGCAATTTCAATAATCTCATTCTAAAAATGAACTTTTTAACTAAAACTTCAAAAACTGTGCTCTGATACCACTCTGACAGGACCCGACCCGAGACCCTCAACTATAGATCCCAGCGGCCCTGCCGGGCACCCCGACTGAAGTTCCTCCGAACCTAACTGGGTAAGTTAAGAAATTTCGCGAGGCGAACCCCTTTTTAAATCTTGTTACTACCAAGAAGATCTAATAATATACATGAAAACGACATCTTAGTTTTAAAAACAAATGGACAGAGTTTCCGCTGTTTTTCGAAAAATCTATATAAACCTGCAAAGAAATTTCACTTCTAATTCCAACCCATCTCAATTCTACCAATTCGGACCTCTGGTCCTTTTCAAATCAAATCCAACACAACTCAATTATTTCGTGTAAATCACAAAATAAGCATAATCATAAAAAGTAAAAACGATCATCATAAACTGGAAATCTCTTCTTCTTGATTCAACACATACTTACAAATATACATGCCTACAACTATTATGCATAAAGTAAAGAGTGCTATTAGCACATTTACATGTACAAAAATTATCTTTGGATTCGGCCCACTACTCGGCGATAGGAGAATCAGCAGCTTGCGTTCCGAGACCTGCACCTGGGAAAGGGGTTTAAAACATAAAACATAAAACGAGTGAGCTAAAGGAGCTCAGTGAGTGTAAATGAGAATTCAATTACAAGAATATTATACAAAGATAACAATATCTAAAGTACATGCAGAAATTATGCTTCTAAAATGGATGTAAAATTTTAAAACGATTTCTAATATCATATGCTAATGAAATCTTGCCGAGCGGGTTTTATCTACATCTTTGGAAAACTATATTCAGAATCTGTATAACATAATAACTGCTATGTGCATATAAATGCATAAATGCTATCAGTAAATCGAAAACTAGTAAAATCCATGCTCGGCCATTTTCTTTCTAAACTGTACCAATAGTAACCCTAAAGCTCTATACCCACGCAACGACTCAACTAGCACCGCATACGTGAGTAGGTCACGGGGCACCTCAACTAGCAGCACCCACAGTGACATCTCAAGACATCTCACTGGCTACGCAGCGGAATCCTACATCGCATGCATATAGCGAGACAATATCCCGTACACATAGAGCGACTCACATGACTCGACATCCCGAATACCCGGAGTTAGTGACACACCCCCAAGACCTACCCATGTGCACGGGATATACCGGCCGGGTCTAATACAATCATCACCACTATAATCTGAGGGTACCAATGGCCTTAAAACAAATGCAGTAATTTTCAAACTGTTTCACAAATCGATCATGTAAAAGCATGTCTATGAATATATCAAGATCATAAATCATGTTTATGTATCGAAAACTCATAAAACATATATAGTTATTGTGCGAAAACATAATAACCGAAAAGTAAAAGAAATGGCAGATTTCCACTCATAACCGCTCCGCGCTCAATTTCACTCCCGATTTCTGCTCCCGTTAACGCTCTCGGTTATCCTCACCTACACGCCATAAATGACATTTAGAACCAAATCGAACACTAGAATCTCATTTAATTACTAAATGCCCTAATCAGCATACAAAGCCCGGATGTAAACTACTTCCCGATTTTAGTTACGGAGCCATAATCGAAACTAACTCACCATCCGGCACCCTAAAAATTATTGAACACCTTATAATTTGATTGGACATACTTGCCCTTCACCTTTCCAACATGGACAATTATGTCCCATTTTCTTCATTTTTTGGTTTTTTCATCAACCATATACATTCAATTCACAATATGCATCATTTACACACAACAATTCAATCAAAACACCACTCAATTCCTAACTTCACTAAAGTGGCAGAATTTCACCCTAGGTTCCAACACCTTCCTTTTCTCAATTTCTTGTTCCAATTACAATAAAATCATGCCAATTTCATTCTAAAGCCCTAATTACAATCAATTGAAATCTCTACAACAAAATCACCAAAAACCCTAATTCTCACCTTGCCAATTTCTTCAAATTGATGACTCCTTCAAGCTCCAAACTAGAATTCAACTCAATCTAAGCCAAGAATACACATAAGGACATCAATTAAAACATTCTTGAAATCTCACTTATCAAACTCATAAAAGATGCTTTTCCTTACCTCTTTTTCTTGAATTTCCACTAATAGAGACTTCAATTGAGCTTAGGGACCAGTTTGTAACCTTAATTTGGCTTAATTACACATGAAAAATCATGAAAAAAACTTGAGTAGTCACTGTAGTAGCACCCCATTTGAAGCTCGAATTTTTCTCTTTTTTTGGCTAAGTGTTGGTTTTGATCTCTCTTCAAATTTCTACACACTTCTAACATATATATAGTGCTCCCTCAATTTACCATTTTGCCCTTCAACTTAAAACTTCTAATTTGCCATTAGTTAAAAATTAATTATGTAATTAGTTCATTTGTAACTATTTAGTTAGAATAGTTCAAAGAACTAACTAGAACTTCCAACTTGACAATCCATGAGATTTCTTCTAATTGGTCCATTCTCTAATATATGGATTATGTTTCTCAACAAAGGCTTGTTCTATTCATAACCCTTAAATGGAAATTCATGTAGTAAATTAGAATTTTCTTTTCCAAGCCAATAGAGAAAATTCTAAAAATATTCTAGGGTCGTCCGGCACACCGATCGAGTGTGAAATTACCAAATTAGGTCTAATATCTCTCACGTGCACTATAAAGAAAATATTTCTAATAGGATTAAAATCGAGTAACTCTACGGTGTCTTATTTGTTCTATACCGAAATCTAGACGCCAATACTGCTAATAGGGATTGGATATTACATTATATATCAATATTTAATTGGTCAACAACTTTTATTGTCTAATTAATATACTTAACTCTTAAATTTCGACAAGTGTCCATCCCGAGGGATCCTGAAACAAATATTTGATTTTGTTGGATTTTACTGAATTGAACTATTTAATCTAGTTCGCTGCTCTAATGCACAACGAATATACTTTATATTACAGGACTCCCTAGGTTTATGCCAACTCGTCAAATGTAACTGTTCATAAGTCCATGATGGATACCCCACACACATCACAGATATTACAAATCAGCATGTTAGACCATACAAGTTGAGGTCATAACGCATATGTATAATTCTTTTGTCTTTATACTCTAGATGTGCAGGAATATAAATCATCACCGTTAAATCCCCATAAGATCATCACCGTTAAATCCCCATAAGCTCATCCATGAACTTATCTTCAGATTTGTATCTCAATAAACAATATGTTTGTACACTTTTTCGATATTGTTTAATCCTGTGAAAACTACTTTCTCGGGTTTATTGCTTTTACTCATAAGACTTCTTGAGACACAATCTCGAAGCATTAGATATACAACCCACCTATGTGAGTTAATGGATCATGTATCTACACACACCAAACTCTAAGAGTATCAAACCATACCCAATGACATGTAGCGGTCAGACCATGAAAGGTCTCTGACATCCGTGGAACTAAAGTATGGTAGGTCATTCACAAGCCTACCATGACGCTAAGGTTAAAGGACAATGAATACTACTTAACTCGAGAGGACTATTTATTAATGACTTTATAGGACGCCTATTGGGGTCCTCATGAGTCTATTCTGTATCCAGTCCTGACTGAATACTTTTCACTAAGCTCATAGTCAACTAAAAACAACCACCTATACTATACAGATATAGACATACTCTGATCTAAGTAATAAGGATTCTTTGATAAACCTGCATTGGTGAAAATAGATCAGGAACATAGTGTTTGAGAACATACTTGCATAATGACATTTTCTAGCACCTATCATAACTCTTTACAACTATGTTATTACTAGTGGACTCTTAGGTCTTTGTCCCATTTCAAATAATGCTCTAAATCTTTAGATTTTATTGACTCTTATAAACTACTAACTCTTAATAATTATAACTCTCAATGTTCTTAACTCTTAGCCCTGATCTAAACTCCTTTTGACCAGATTTAAACTCCTTCAAATCATATAATGTTTGCAGATATACGAGTATTATACCATTTAATTAATGTTATTAGTGATTTAATAAAATATGCATTGTATAAATATTACAAAATAAATTTTCATACAAACAAGGAGACACGTACGTACAAATCCTAACAGAATGCCGAGGCAAATACTAGCAGGCCATGAACGCTATATTCCATGATATGATTGATCGGCTATTAAAAGTATACATTGATGATGTGGTAATTAAATCAAATTCTGAAGATCAACACTTGCTAGACCTATAAAAAACCTTTCAGATGATAAAACAGCACTAGCTAAAAATGAACCCAATAAAGTATGTATTTAGTGTTTTAACTAGTAACTTTCTTGGTTTCTTGGTACACCAATAAAAGGTAAAGATAGACCAAAATAAGGCTAGGGCAATCATAGATGTAGTTGCACCAAGAACCAAGAAACCATTATAATAGTTGATCAGTAAAATAAATTTTTGATGCCATTTATTTCAAATTGTGCTTGTCGACTCTATGCGTGGTTGCCCCTACGTAAGATGAAAAACAAAAAGGACTTCAAGTGGATAACTCACCATTAACAAGTCTTTAAGGAGATTAAAAGATATTTCACAAGTCTGCTAGTTATGGTGCCACCTAAACCCAGGCTTCTATTGATTCTATACATTGTTGCTATGGAAAAGTCAATCGGTAGCATGTTGGCATAAGAGCATGACGACGTGGAGAAGGTCATCTACTATCATAATCGAGTTCTAAATGACGCAAAGACTAGATGCATTATAATCAAGAAAATGTGTTTGGCTTTATATTTCTCATGTATAAAATTGAGATATTACTTATTGCCTACAATAGTGCATGTGATAAGCCAAACAAACATCATAAAGTATTTATTATCGAAGTCATTTTTGAGAAAACAAGTAAAAAAATAGGCCATTGCATTGTTTGAATTTAATTTAAAATAAGGTCCTCATAAAGCTATTAAGGGAAAACTCTAGCCGATTTTCTTATAGACTATCCCACGATATATAGTCATAGCCAATCTTCAAATTGGCAGCCTCAGTACAAGTTGGAAACTATAGTTTAACGGTTTAAAGATAATTAAGTCGCTAGAGTAGGAATTATCTTGGTATCTCTCCCAGAGTTGCATAAAAAGATGTCTTTCTTGTTGGACTGTCTATATACCAGTAATCAAGCCGAGTATAAAGCCCATCATTGGTTTGGAGATACTTGCAGAAATAGGAGTTAAAGAGATCAAATTCAATGGTGATTCTTTATTGGTTATCAAATAATAATTAGCAAATACAATTAGGAAGCGGACATACTCATGCCATACTACAACAAAGCTAGACATCTGCTCCAAGGGTTCCAATCCACCCTGGTCGAATATTCAACTAAGATGAATAACTCAAAAGCCAATGATCTTGCCCATGAGGCATCAGGGCGTAAGAGGGCGATTAAAGAGATTCCTTTGATCCATTGGCCATAATTTTATTTGTATAATCTAAGGCTACCTACTCAGTAGGGGCTGATTTTGTAGGTCGATTTTAACAAAGAGTGCAGAGATGAGTTGATTGTCTATATGAAGAACCCTAATGTAGATGCCATCTAAAGAATTATAGTTATGGCACCAAGGTTTACCCTATTTGCAGAAGAGCTATTTAGAAAGGCATTTTTGGGCTAACTATTAAGATGCATTGGTCCTAAAGAAAACATATTGGTTATGGCTATTGGGATTTCTGCTCACGTGCCATCTTATTATTGTATGAATATTTTATTTTATTATATTTATCCAGTTCATTATTTGTTAAATCGCTAATTACTATTATTAAATGGTTCAATGCTTGTGTCGCTAACATTATATGAACTGAAAGGGTTCATATTTAGTTTAAAAGAAGTTTAGATCAATGCTAAGAGTTAACATCACTAAAAATTATAAATGCTAAAGGGTTAGCATGTTATATTAATCAGTGAAGTCTAAAAGTTAGAACCTTGTTTGTGATGGTACAAAGACCTGAGAATACATTAGTAATAACATAATTGCAAGAGTTGCAATAGGTACTAAGAAATGTTAATATGCAAGTCTATTCTTAAATTATATGTTCCTAATCTTAATTCACCGATGCAAGTTTGTCGATGGAATTTTTTTACATAGACCAGTGTATACTATACCTAGATGGTCTAGATTGTTGTTCTTAACTGACCATGAGCTTACTGGAAGTTCGCATAGCATGTAGGTGTTACAAAACTTCAAGTCCTTCAATTAACCAAGTGAAAAACTCACCTTGAAGTGTATTCTTGAACAGTTCTAGTCCATAATGATTTGATGGAATTATAGAGTTAGAATAGTAGCTTTGATTTAGAATTTTCAACAACATATATTCAAACTCTTTAAATACAAAAATTATTTCCGTAAAGATGAATATGGTTTTTGCCATCCATAAAAAAGAGGAAGATGAAGTTTTCTTTTATTGTATCAACACTTAAAGAAATAAAGACCAAAACATTCTCTCTCTCTCCCTTCCTAACTTGGCTGAATGGATGCATCCAAGTGTGTAAGAAAAAATTTCATTTTTACTTTTCAATATTTGAATAAAAAAAATTACTTTACTCATCATTATTATTAATTGGCCTAGGTCCCACCATTAAATAAAAAATGATATCACTTGATTATGTTTCTCACAACTGCTCCCAGTATTTAACTAAAGAATGATAAATATAATCAATTATTCTTTTTGGTGGTGGAGATGGCGAGCTAACATACCAAAGGTAATGGCACACTTTCATTTAATTATCTTGTTTCTTTTACAATTGGCAAAATGATGTTATCCATTTAATATAAATGTGTGGTTCACTTTTGCATATATTATTTGAAACATAAATGGTCTACTACCATTTAATATATTTCAACTTTTACCAATAAATTTAATTAAATTAATTATTTCAAACACTTTTGAATAAATAATTTACTATATTAGTTTTTACTAGTAAGGTTAAATAGTAAATTTAAGATAAAAATAATTAAATAACCAAATTGTGCCACTTGCCAACATTCGATTGTTTAATAACTCTTTTTAACTAATTAAGTGATAAACTTAATAATTAAGTCTTGACAAATGCACATTTAGAGGGATCCTGAAATAATTATTTAACTTTTACTGGATTTTACTAGATCAAATTATTCAATCCAGTCCACTACCCTAGTGCGCAACAAGTACACTTTATATCGTGAGACTCTCTGGGTCCACACTTGGTTTGTCATATGCAGCTTCTCCATATGTTCTTGAACGATGCCCTACACATACATATTATAAATATTACAAAGCAGCCCATTAAACTATACAAGTTGAGGTTATAGCATATTTGTATAATCATTCTGTCAATTATATCCAGGACGAGTAGAGATATAGATCATCACCATCATATTTCTATGCTCAATCTTGAACTTATTTTCAGATTTATATTTTCAAAAATAATATCTACAAATACTTTTGTGATATTGTTTATCCCTACGGAATATATTTTTGGGGTTTATGCTCTTTGCCACAAGACTTTTTGAAATACAATATCGGTGCATCAAGATATACAACTCACTCATTTGAGCTGACAGATCCGATATCTATGCACATCAGACTCTATGAAAATTGAACTATACCCAGTAACCTTAACTGTCAGATCATGAAAGGTTTCTAACATGTGTAGAACCAAAGTATGATGAATCACTCACAAGCCCATCGTGGAGCTCAAATCAAAGGACCATAAATACTACTCAATTTGGAAGACCTTCCAATGACTACTTTAATAGATGTCTATTGGAGGTCCTCGTGAATCTGTTCAGTATCCAGTGCTCACTAAATACTTGTATCTCTACACGAGCTTCCATTAAGCTCATAATTTGCTAAGACTAATCATCTTAACCATCTAAATACGGACATACACTAATCTATATCAAATGATTTCATCAATAGACCTGCATTAATGAAAGTAGATTAGGTAGTGTTTAAGAACATACATGTATAATAATATTTCTTAGCACCATCTGCAACTCTTTGCAGCTACATCATTACTAATAAATTTTCAGGTCTTTGTCTTATTTCAAACAAGACTCTAACTCCTTAGATTTCGCTAACTCTTAGCACTGCTAACTCTCACCACTGACTTAAACTCCTTTAGACCAAATCTGAACTCATTCAGATCATACAATGTCTAAAACGTTACAAGCCTCTTACTATTTAATAATTAATAATATTAAAGATTTTATTAGAAATCATAATTATATAATTACCATAATTAAATATTTATACATAATAGGATGGCACGTAAGTACAAATCCCAACATCTACTGGTCCTCTACTGTTAAATATTAAGCTTTCAGACTCTCATGTAAATAAAAGAAAATTATAGTTCTCGACTTGTCGTCCAGAGATACATCATTTATATTCAATTATTTTTTTAAACCATTGGTTTGGAGGTGCATTTTAACATCTAGTATCCTTGATAGGTAATGTTTTTCAATGGCATTAAGTGCAAAAATTTGTAAATTTGTAAGAGACATTTTTCAAGGCCTTTGAATATATAGAAGGGAATTAAAATTAGTATGATGAAATATAAAGATTATTCAACAAATATATAATGTAGAACATAAATATCAAAAGTAATTTTAGGAGGCATAATCTTTCATATACATAAAATAATCATAATTAAGAAGTAAGGCCTTCCATGTATCAGTAGTATTGAGGAGGCATAGCCTTTCATTTATTGATAATAATGAGGAGGCATAGCCTTCCATAAATTAATAGTAATGAGGAAGCATGGCCTTTTATAAGATGATAGTAAAGAAAAGCCATGACCTTCCATATATTGATAACAATGAGGAGGTATAGCCTTCCATATGAATAAATATCTAAAGAAACAGATTATAAAATTCTAAATTAGAGTTTAAAATTATAACAAAAGGATATTTGTCTTTATTTTCTGATGTAGAAGGTCCAAATGAATGGCAACCATAAAGTATACTTATAAGGATTGTAAGCAATGATATAAATATATTACTAATAATAATTAAATATAAATAAAGTACGTAAAATAAAGTAAGTCAAGAAGTTAATATGAAAATAAAAAATTGAACTTACATGAAAATCATGTTGATAATGTGTTATAAATAAAAAGTGAGAGTTAAGGAAAAAAACGTATGAAAAATATTATAAAAAATTTGAAAATATTAAAAGTGAATGAATAATAAGAGAATTATGCACATATTTATAGGCAAGAAGGTGGGTGTAATTTACCAATATACCCCCACTCCACCACCTTTATCACCACTTTTACAACAAAGAGCAAATTTGATAGAGTTTTTTTTTCAAAAGATTTCAATTATTGATTTCAGTCATGGAATGATTATTTATAAGTATTGGTCAATATTATAAAAATGACAATTGTTTTCATCTATAACCTAATTGCAAAGGAGAGAAATGAGTGAAAATTGAGCAATAAAGTTTAGGTAGAGAATTATGTTGCAACTTTATAATAGAGAGAAATTAAATTAAATTAAAATATTTTTAAGTTGTTTAACATGTTAACTAATTAGTTTTTTTAAATATAACAAAAACTTTATTCAACTTTATATAATTATAGTTATTATAAACTGTTCAATTTTATGCCATGACCCATTTTAATTAGATTATTGATCCTCTTTTAAGTTCTGATAATTATCTATCATAACTTTATAGTAATTTATGAAATATATCGCAAGACTTCTATCACAAAAACCTAGTTTTATAATAGTGTTTGAATCTTCGTTTTGTAAATTTATTTTTAGTATTCGGTAATTTAATATGTTTCTCTAACGGATTGCTTGTATTCTTCTTATATTATCTCTATAAAACAAGACAAGATATATTTAGTGGAATATTTTTAATCATTAAAATTAATATTTTTAGATCATGAATATAGCTAATATATATTTTCGATATAAAGACACCCTCCCACTGCTTTATATATTTCCTCTAATATCTCAAACAAAAAAGAAAAATTTACATATTTTAAATTTTATAGAGAGAAGTTGATATAATCAACATTCTACTCAGGCCTCGTGTTTGAGTAATATTGGCCTTTTTAAAACTCAAAAGGTAAATAACTCTTTCAATTACATCTCATACAATTCTTACTTTGAAACCTAAACACACTTTATCCTCACAATTTAGCAATATTAGGTAAATATATTATAGATTAACTTGTCAATGATTAAATATAAATTACTAATATTACCCTCACACTTTAGCAATATTGGATAACACTTTTGCTTATATTTCGAATCACACCAATTAAATTCCTCACACTTTAGCGATATTCAGAAAAAACCGAGTGGACCAGATTAGTACAATATTGATAAGGTGAACCATATATAACATTATCTTATAATGTAATACATTTCAATTTGATTGAGATTTTGACAATTTAATAATAAATATTTTGCATCTCATACTGATCTAAATCATAATTAGAATATTTGTTCAAGTAAGAAAAATTAACCCCCACTAGAGGGATTCCATTGTGGTGAACAACGTAAATAAATATTTACAATTTATTATATAGTAATATAACAATTATATCTGTATTATATAATAAAAATAAATATTTTGTATGCAAAAATGCAAATTAGAGTATAGTTTGGAATGATCAGCGTGAAAAGTTGAATAATTTAGCATTATACAATATAATGCTCCGAAAAAAAATATTTGTACTCGTTTTTTGGTCTCACACCTCAGCGTTCAACCTAAAAAGCCTCAGCATCTAATTGCTTCAATTTTCTAGCGTTCAACATTTGAACGCTCCTGTATTCTATGTTGTGAACGCCCCGACATTCATATCTTTAACACTTCAACGTTTGCATGCAACAAACTTGCTTTTGCATTACGAACGCCTTAACGTTATAAACATGAACACACCAGCATTCTGCCCTACGAACGCCTTGGCATTGAACACTTAAACGCCCCAGCATTCTATATATAGAACCCAGATGAATGCCCCAATGTTATGCTTTGAACGCCCCAACGTTCATGGCTAAACAAGAATGCCCTAGTATTCTCATCATAACACCTCGATGTTTCCTTGACAGTAGATTATTTTCTGCACTTTGAACACTTCAAATGCACCTTTCATTGTTTCTAGGCATCCTCAACACCTCAAATAACACTCCAATAACCCAAAAACACACAAAACATGCTCTAATATTATCTGTTAGGGCATTAAATAGTGTATGCATGTAATTGTTTACATGTTGAAAAGTTTAAAATGCCTGTCCAACATACATTATGCAGCGGAATAAAATAATATAATCAATATATACACATTACAACTTAATCAAAAATAGTACAAGAATCGAATACATACCATTGTAGACGATTTGGTGAAGATTTTTGAACTTTGAAACTTGTTGAGCTTACAATGAAGTCATCTCTTGAACAATTCTAGACTCCAATATTTGGTGGAATTATAGTAGTTATAATGGTAGCCTTTGATGTATATTTCATGCAGGAATCAACAAATAACTGAACTTTTAAATTGGTTGAAGCATCAAATGCTTAAAATAGTATTTTTAGACCTAAATTCAACTTTTTCAAAGTTTGCATTTTCTTTCAAATTCTTTACACGAATTTTTCATTCAAAAACAAAATGAATTTTGGACAAATGAAACTCATTTCATTTGTTTTAAATGGCCTAAGACATTTAAGTGACCACATGTCTCACATGTAGTTATGTGATACTATGTAGGCTTATGCATGGGTGACAAATGTCACTTATCTATGCAAACACTTTGCATGGTTGACATTTATCACATGCATGTCCATGCATGCTACCATTTGTCACATAAATGGCTATACATGGATGCCATGTGAGCATTTGCACTTTTTTCATACAATAAGGATCTATTTACAAAAACGTATCTTGCTTTATAAAATCTTCCTGGATTGATCTGTATGATCCGTCTCACTATCCTTATACTCAATAAGTATACTTCATATTATGAGACTCTTTAAGTTCACACTTATTTGTCTTATGAAATACTTCTATAAGTTCGTGAATAATACCTCACACATACGTTATAGATATTACAGAACGATGTATTAAACCATACAAGTAGAGGTCAACCATATCTGTATAATCTCTATGTCACCTATATCCTTGGAAGACTAAAGAGATAGATCATCATCGTCAAATCTCTATATGCTCAACCGTGAACTTATCTCGAAATTTGTATTTCTGTAAACAATATTTGCAAATTCTTTTATGATATTATTTAACCCCTTTTTTTAGGTTTTATGTTTGTGGCCAAAAAACTTCGTGAAATACAATCTCAAAGCACTAAGATATATAACTCATCTATATGAGCTAATAGATCTCATATATATGTATACCGGACTTCATGAGCATCGAATCATACTTAGTGATATCCAGCAGTCAAACTATGAAAGGTCTCTGACATGCATGGAACCAAAATATGGTGGATCACTTACAAGCCCAAACGCTGTGATCAAATGATCACAAATACTACTCAATTCGAAAAAATCCTCAATTAATAATTTTAAAAGATAACTATTAAAAGTTCTCATAAATTTTTAATCCTTACTGAATACTATTATAAAATTAAAGATGCTTACTAGAGTAAGGACAATAATGATAGTTTTATGGATAACATAAACTTCTTAGATATATGCTCTTATCACATACGATATAAAACTTGATAGATAGATAACATAGCGCATGAACACAAGCCCACCGAATATAGATGAAGCAATTAAGTAATCATTTATAGACGAAGATAATGTTTTTATTAGAAAACTAAAGCAGCGGTCCTTTTAAACCATCACAATTTTATCTAATTTATAGCTCAACAAATAAACGCTAATGAAACATCCCTGCAAGAGTACCGATAATTGGTAGTAGGTTCTTTATGGTACTTTGTCAAATTTGCCTTGGGCCCCTCTATTGACGACAAAAAAAGAGAATAGTTTTTAAAGCAATCAACCGCATAGCAAATATTCAAACATTTGTGCTCCATAGCACGGCCTCTTGACGCTCACTTGCTTCCCTTTCTTTGTAGAAAAGACGAGTCTTATTTGGCTGGAAGAGAAATTCTGACATATAGGTTGAACGCATGATACTGCGAAAGAGCTGCAAATGTTGCCAAATAAAGAGGACGACTGGTACGGATGCAATTACGGCAACAGGAATAGGGATCCATAAACTTCCGTTGTTGAAGACCATGAAAAATGTTGTAACAAATATTACCATCATTGTTGCTACGGATATGGAAAGTGTTATCAGTCCAATATGCAACTTTCTCGGTGATTTCTTGAGGAAATCTTCTTGTGCGTGCCGTGAAGTGAAAATGGATAAGAACTGTAATAGCGAGGTGCAAGAACATGTCAGTGATATTGCGTCTGATATCGCAAAAATCTTTAAGGAAGGTTTCTGAAGGAAGAAAGGACGTCCTGTGTTTTCCTTGTTGCCACCTGGTACCGCAAACGCTGCAGCGAAAACTACAGTGGCAATCAGTGTTGCGACAACCATGCAAGATGTTGCAGTATCCTTCAACCATTTCTCCCCTTTTCCCCTCAATCCTTCATGCTCTTTTGCAAATAAATCTCCAGGAGTAGACCCTTCGTCGTTTTTAGTATCAACAAACCATGGTCGAACAACTTTACGCACTTCCTACATTCAACATTTATAAACATCTCGTCATCAAGGAAAAGAAAGATCAAACTGAACTTACAGATTGTTCACGAAAACTATTTCGTATAACTGAGATTCACGGTAAAATAGTCCTAGGTAGAGAGGTACAAAAACACCCTCCCGATCCCCTGGACCGGAGATTTGGGGAGCTTGACTCCCCAACCCGACCTAACCTCGAAAATTTAGGACCTGGTGCAAAGACTTGATTCATCAGGATTTAAGGAAGAGGGGAGAGGGTGGTAGGGCTCACATCAGGACTCGAAGGTGCTTGACCCCGAACTCCAAACCCAACCCCTAAGAGCCAGTACTCGATCCTTTAAACTTAAGACCCAGCGAAGACACATTCTTTTGAGGACTTAAGAGAGCCACTTGTCTGCCTAACTCTGAACTTAATCTCAAACACCAAGGACTAGATCTCCTAGACTTAAGACATAACGTGAAACATGAACCTCCACGGCAACTGAGTGGGCTCTTGAACGCATGTCAAAGATCCGGACTCCCACCATGATTCAAGGAAATCCTGCCACCCCAAGTCTTAAAACTAAAAAATAAAGTACTTTTCAATCTCACATAATTAATATTAAAAGCATTCTAAAACGCTTTCATGACTTTTGCTTTGTTACCAGATAATCAAATAACACGATCATCTCATTATCTTGTAAGTTAACAATTTGATAAAGTTACCATATTGTGTTTCATTCTTATTCATAAAGATAAATCATTTGTAGTTTAGTTAAAGTCAAATACTTATCAGTCCATTCGAACTGTATATAAACTCCACTATGTAAGTTACAGAAATCAGAAAAACAACAAGAGTTTGATACAGAATTTTATTCTCTCCATTTCTCTCTAACGCTGACTGCTTTTCTTAAAACATGCTACAAGAATATGCTAATGACTAAAGTGGTACAGGGTAAAAGCGCATTATTGAAAACATTCCAAACATACCTTACCTATAAAATCCATCTAAACCAAATCCCTCATTATAAAAGGAAATTATCGAAATTGTTGAAAAATTGGTGATTCAACAATCTTGGTTGGACAAGAATTGAGATGAATACTAAAGAGATGAGTTACAAGAAGTCTAGAATGTGTAGGACATGTATGGAGAAGTGTAAGACGTGTGGGACACGAAGGGGGAGGGGAAATGGGACTCAAAGACGCGAAGGAAGCCAAGAAAATACAGGAGGTGCTTACAGGGCTGAGCGTTGCGGTGCCCAGGACAGTAACCCAGCGCCACAGCACTGGGTCCTCAGAGCCGTGGCGATGGGCAAGATAATGCCTGGCGCCACGGCGCCAGGCGTGTCAGAAGTTTATTTTTCATCCGGATTTTAAGTTTTGAAAAGTTTTAAACTTCTAAAACAAGTGAACTCTTACTCTAACAAGGAATAGGGTTAGTAGGCACGAAATACACCCTATATAAATACTTGTAAACCCTTGATTTCAAAATTAAACATTGAGAGAGACTCTAAGAGAGAGGAAGAACTGGGTAGACACTAAGTGCTTATGTGTACTAGGGTAGAACCGTTGTTTGGGTGATCATTGTTCATGGTAGAACAGGGGTTCACTAAACGTTTAGGTCCTTTTGAGGGTTCTTCATTGGGTTTTCCTTGTAAAATCTCTAGGGAGTTATAATAAGAGAGGTTAGAATCCTTGGATCCACCGTGGACGTAGGCAATTGGCCGAACTATTTAAGATTGTATTGTGCTATTTTGTTTTCTGCTTTGGATTCTTGTTGTTTTTTTGCTTGATTGACAGGTTATTCCATTGTGTAAGGAGGTTAGTGTTTTAGGTTGAATCTTGGGTTCTTCGCTTCAATATAACCTCGAGAAGGAGAAGGGTGTTTCCTTTCTCAACAAATTGGTATCAGAGTTAGAGGTTCGATAATACACACCTGTGGTATTTAAATCATGGCTACAATCAAGCAAGAAATAGAGAAATTCAATGGGATGAATGACTTCAATTTTTGGAGGAAGAAGGTTAGGGCTCTACTGTGAAGGAATGGCTAGACTCAGCTTTGGAGGAAGCCAGTTACTCAACTAGCGATAAGGCGACAACCTCAAAATTCGGGTAGAAAGATTGGGACACGATTCAAAAAAAGGCTCACAGTACCTTATTCCTAGCATTGAGCAGCGAAGTATTAAGTGAAGTTACTGATAAAGAAACCGCTTTTGGGCTATGGAAAAGACTCGAGGCATTGTACATGAAGAAGTCTCTTACAAATAGACGTCTTGTGAAAAAGAAACTATATCAGCTAACAATGTACGAGAGAACTTCATTGAGAGCTTACATTGACGAGTTCAACAAGATCATCATAAGTCTTGAGCAACTGGGCATCAAGACTGAGGATGAAGACAAGACCATTATCCTGTTAAGTTCGTTGCTAAAGAGCTATGAGAGCTTTATGGATACGCTGCTGTATGAAAATGAGTCTTTAACGATGAATGATACCAAGGCATCATTGAACTCAAAAGAATTGACAAAGAGATATGAGTTCGAGAGTGGAGCAGTTTTACTTGCACAAGGAAGGAAGAGCAACCAATTAAGGAGAAGATCCAAGAGGTGTTTCCTTTGTAATAAGGAAGGGCACTTTATGAAGGATTGTCCGAAATTAAAAGGCCGAGGAGGGTGGGCTGTAATCGGTACTGAGGAAGATACCAAAGTTGTAGACACATTGGTAGCCTCAGAGGGAAAGTACACTAGCAAATGGTACTAGATTCGGGGTGCAGCGTTCATATGTGTCCCAACAGATCGATGTTTACCAACTATAAAGCCAAGAGAGGTAAAGCTCTAATGAGGAATGACATGACTTGTGAGATCATGGAAGTTGGTGATATAAGGCTAAGGATGCAAGGTGGAGAAACTAGGGACTTATATGGTGTAAGGCACCTAAATTGAGGAGGAACTTGATATCCCTAGGCAAGCTCGATGAGGAAGGGTATTCGGTTAGAGCGAAAAAAGAAAAACTAAGGGTAGAGAAAGGACCTATAGGGTTTAAGGGTGAGAAGCACAATGTGAGGCTCTATGTGCTTACTAGGATGGCCATGAATGGCCCAACGCGGGGTGTTAAGGCAAAGCAGACTACTAGGTGACATCCAAACCGTGCTCACTGAGGTAATAAGGGTCAGAAATGAGTGCAATGCATCCATACCCTATGCATGGTGCACGAATGCCTTTGGAGACCGAAGTCACTAGCTCGGGGAAAGTTAAGTCTTAATGGAGACTTAACTGGACTCAACTCTAGGTGATAGAGTTTTGGTGTGGATCGAATCCTGAAGCCTTTTTATTTGGAAGATTTGGAATCAATGAAGGGTTTGTTAGAAAATTAGTGATTCAACAATCTTAATTGGACAAGAATTGAAATGAATACTAAAGGACAGAGTTACAAAAAGTCTAGAACGTGTAGAACACATATGAAGAAGTCTAAGATGTGTGGGACACAAAAGAGGAAGCGAAACAGGACTCAAAGACGCAAAGGAAGCAAAGAAAACACAGGAGGTGCTTACAGGGTTAAGCGCCGCGGCGCCTAGGACAGTAACCCAGCGCCGCGGAGAAAAGCGCAATAATGCCCAGCACCGCGGTGCCAGACAGGTCAGAAGTTTGTTTTCATCCGAATTTCAAGTTTTAGGAAGTTTTGGACTTCCAAAATAAGTGGACTCTTACTACAACAAGGAATTGGGTTAGTAGGCACGAAATACACCCTATATAAACACTTGTAAACCCTTGATTTCAGAATTAAGCTTTGAGAGAGACTCTAAGAGAATTGAAGAATTGGGTAGACACTAAGTGCTTGTGTGCACTAGGGTGGAAGCGTTGTTTGGGTGATCGTTGTTCGTGGCTGAGTCTTCTTGAGGTCTTTTTGAAGGTTTTTTATTGGGTTTTCCTTGTAAAAGTTTTAGGGAGTTATAATAAGAGAGGTTAGGATCCTTGGATCTACCGTGGATGTAGGCAATTGGCCAAACCATGTAAGATTGTATTGTGCTCTTTTATTTTCTGCTTTGAATTCTTGTTGTTTTTTTACTTGATTGACAAGTTATTCAGCTGCACAAAGAGATTAGGATTTTAAGTTAAATCTTGAATTTTTCGTTTTAATATAATCTAAAAAAAAAAAAGAATGTTTCCTTTCTCAACAAAAATTATGAAAACGGATAGTGAAATTATGACATACATGAAACAACTTAATTTCGGATATTGTAATGTAATAGATTGAGTAAATACAGAACATTTAATGTTACTGTAGTATCCTTTATTTTCTTTTACTCTTGTAATTATATTGCGGCACATCATTTTATTTAAATTTATCAATTGTAAAAATGAAACAATATTAATATCAATTATATAGAATAATATTACACTTTTTAAATTATATTTCAAAATTTTTTTTTATGCCTGAAGTAATGTGACATGCATCCCTTAATGGTGGAATACAAGAATATGTTAATTTAAGCAATAAATTTCAGTCACCCAATGATGCATAACATATCATTTAAACTAGTGAAAACAACATGATTATTTGTATTATTGTGAACCAAAAGTGTTGTCAGTGCATAGAAGAGTAGAGCAAAAATTCACCTTATACCACAATAGTTCTAGCTGCATTTGAAGGGCCGCACCTGGTACAACATTGAGCCGATCTGACGGTGGCAACATTCCAGCTAAATGTAAAATGTTATTCCCTTTTTTATCTGTGATCATAACTATCCTGTCCTTGGTTGTACCTATCTCATATATGAGCTTGAAGATGTCCTCCTGACGATATAGAACAGCGATATGAAAAATACTATGTCCATTGACATCAAGTTTCCATATCAGGTCAGGATATTCACGAATAAGTATCGATAGAAGCCCAACGTTGCCTTGTTTTGCAGCTTCAAATATTAGTTCCCAAGGATATGTAATTAGCTTTGATATTTCCATGTCACTCAACATTACTTTTTCCCAAAGACTTTGGACTAATTCAAGTGCTTGAAACTTTTTATTTTCTGCATCTTGGGCGCCTGAAACTTTATATTGTAACACCCATAATAGCCAAATAAATAACCGAGGTCTTTAAATATGACATATCCTTTCAAAAATATAAAATAAAATAAAATAAAAAAAAGAAAGAAAATTAATTCGGTATGGCATGCTAAGCGTTTTGAGTGTTCATAGGACTAACCAAAATTGAGGCATCTCCTGAAACATCCTTGCTCTTGATTACCGAAGTTAGAAGACGTCAGATGCTTTCGAGACAAGGCATGCAGTGCTGTCTCATTATTTCTATCACGAGCAGTGGCTAACTCTGGGTGATCTCTAAGCAATTCCAGCGCAAAGTCTGGGAACAAAATGTTTACACCATGCATCATATGAAACTCTCAGACTGCATAAGTGTATGTGACTGTAAATTGGACAATGCTTCATAAGATTTTCCATCAAGTTTTCATGATTTCATTTAAAGCTCAGAGAGATTATGTGAAATGATATCAGTTAATACCCAGTGCAATTTTCACAAAGAGAACAATGCTTACCATACAACTCTGTTTTTATCAAAGTGATAAGTAATTGAATGCGGTTCGCTCCATCTAAGACATCTTTACTTTCTTGATAGAGGCAGTCTACCATATCATTATGGCCTAATGATGCAGCCAGGTCAATTGGTAACATTAGATTATCATTTGTGACCTTATCTATTGCTTTGTTTTTATTCATCATCACCTTCGCAAGTTCCACCATTCCAGACGCAGCAGCAAGAAAAAGAGCTGTTTCTCCTTGGTCATTGGTCTGGCCTAAATCCCCTTCATTCATGATTTTCAGAAGTTCTTTAACAAAATCAATATGCTTTGCTGAAGTTGCAATGTGAAGAGCAGTGTCTCCTGTTTTTGAGATGGCAACTCGAATATCATCTTTGTATACCTCAAAAATACCTTTTGCCATCTCCCAGTCGCCATTTACTGCAGCTCGATACAGTTTTAATCGTCTATTTCTTGTTTCTCCTGTAAATTTGAAATAAACGAGTTAATACTTTAATATTACCAATGACATATACGAGGGACCTATGTGTTTACTTGTATATATATATATATATATAACCGTTTGATTATTTCTTGTTTCTCTGTCTTATATTTTGTAATTTCAAGAAAGAAACACCTGTCTCATTTAAATAATTCACCATCAAATATTAGAAGTTATTTCTGTTTTATGCAAAACATTTTTTAAGACCTTTGTCATTTTTTTCCCCTATTTTGAAAAACAATTAGCAAATAGCCTACGCCCGAAATAGGCGGTTTTCTGAAAGTGAGAAGTGCTCTTTTTGTGCAAGAAATAAATGCTTATTTAAGACCGAGAGTTCTATGCAGTTCATAGAGCATTGATGTAATTTGAGCCTGAACTGATATGATAGGACTTTGTGTTAGGGCGATCATGGATGAGAGTTATTGCCTAACTAGGAGTGGTAGTAATTTTATAGGAATAAGTTACATTTATTTAAGTTTTTTTTTTATAATTATAGTTAGGGTGAGGTTATTTATAGTCTGAGATATACTTTGAATCCGTATTTTTATAAAACTCTGTAATTCTAAATTACTCGTGTTAAAACTTGAGACACCCATAAAACTTTGAGATAATTATATTGAATTGTCCTTTGACAATTTAATATAGAGATATTATTATTAATATTTTTGAAATATTGACTAATTTTATTAATGATTAAAAATTTAAAAATTAATATTAATACTTAAATATTAATATTGAAAAATTAATATTAATATTTAAAGTTTTATTAAAATATGTACTAATACTTAATTATTAAGAATTTATCAATAAAATTACAAAATTTAAGAGTAATAAAATCATTTCATGTAAGTATATTGCCAACGGTTACCAAACAGCCCTAATCTTGTTATCAAACAGCATTATTAATATTACCAAATATGGTTTACATTTAAACCCTAACTCAAACCCTTTCAAATAATAAAATAATAAATATAATAAAGTAAAAATACTATTTTACTCAATTCTCTAATGGCCCGCCCAGGCCACTGTTGGCAGCGTCCATTTTTTAAATTGTTTTTTAAAATTTATAGAATTTTATTTATTAATATTATTTTGTTAATTTTTAAATTTCTTAATTTTTTTGATAAAATTTATTTCTTATTTTGGTTTTTGTTTTATCTTTATTATTCTTTAAAGTGTTTTAAAATTTCTGTTTTAATTTTTATTATTTTATAAAGGGTCTTATTTATTATTTATTGTTATTTTTGAAGGATTTTCTAGTATATTAAAATAATTATAATTCTTAACAATAAAAAAGTCAAAATTTCTATTAGAAATTGTTCTTTGGAATCCGTGCAAATATCATTATCATGTCAACCTATTTTAACGTGTAAAGAGCAATTTTGTTTTTTTTTATATTAATTAATATGGAATCTATTAACTTCGACTTAATATTTCTAACAATTTTTTAAATTGTTGAGTACTAATAAAATTAGCTTATACTTCAAAAGTATTAAAGAAAATAATCTTTTAATATAATTAAACACTTTCTTTTTTGAAAAAAATAATTACATAAACTAACACACACCCATATTTTAGACACCCATAAAACTTCAAACCAATCTTATTAATAGTCAACTAAAATTCTATTCTTTCCTTTAAAAAAAATAACTTTTTTTCCAATAATTATCATAGTCAACTAAAATCTCAATTTCAAATCTCCAAATTTAAATGTCAACTAATTATAATAATATCTTTTCAATAAACTAACTAAACAATTAATTTTAGAATGCAAATAGTCCTACCTTACAGTTAATATTCGCTATCTGTATGTTACTAGAGCTATATTTAAAATTTTTAGGCGAATTAACACTTCCAAAATAGGAACTTAATTTTAGGCAGTGGCAAGCACGAATTCGGTTTGCTTAACTCAATGAGACCCATTTTTAATTAGGACGGATGAATTCAACGAAAATATATACTTAATAAATATGTTTAAACCGATCCAAATCAACCCTCCATAATCAAGTTGGTTAGATCAGATTAATCAGGTTAAATTAAAAAAATGTAATTAATTTTATAATTTTAAATGTCTTTACTTTTTCTTTTTATAAATCTAATGTAATAAATAGTAAAGATATATTCTCAAACTCATAATGTTATATCCTTAACATCAATATCATATATATTAATTAAAAATTTAAGAAACAAAGAAAATAAATCAGAACGATTTTTTTTTAAATAATTTTTTGAAGCATTTTTTATTAAATATTTTAACTATATAGAAAAGAAAAACAGTAATAATAAGTTCTACTGTTAATTCAATGAAGTCGATTCCTATCCTGACATAACAATTTCATCAACACTTTAATTCTACGATAGAATACAAAGAAACAAAACATTTCAGCTGCATGCATTTAAAATACATCAATTTAATAAATTATTTAATTGGATTATACTTAATACGTAGTAAGAAGTTACGAAGGACAAAAACACTTTTGATTATGATCTTAAAGTGTGATTTTATGGAAAATATGCCTATTGAATTTTGAGTTTAGATAGAAATGAAAAGTGACGATTGATTCAAAATTAGATTAAAAAAAAATTAAAAACTTTAAATGAAAGGAGAGACTATAAGAGATAAGTTTAGTAATTGACACATGTTCATTTTTTTATTAAATTGATAATTTAAGATTATATTTAGGCATAATTTAAGTTGAAAATTAATAAAAAGTTAACATGAAGTTGAAAATACATCGTATGAAGAAAAAGTAAAACAAAGAGTCTAAAATAAAGAGAAGTGTGTAAAAATACAAATGAGGATATTTTAAGTATGAATGTCCCAATGTTAAATGCCAGAATGCTGTAACGCAAATTTTAAAACTGATGGTGCCACAACGATGCGACAAAGTCGCGTTAACGCTGCAACGTTCGTCCGTCGCCCCAACGTCCAAATACAAGAAAGTTCATTTTTATCTTGAATTAATTTTTTTGAGTGAAATTTAGACTCTTACAAGTATGAACTCTTATTTTAACTAGTTTTAAAGTTTTTAGAAACGTCTTGTACACTATATAAACCCTTATAACCCCTTAAAATTCATAAAACATTGAGAGAAACCCTAAAAGAAAAAATAGAGTGCTAAAGTGCTTTGAGCGCTAAGTGTATAAAAGAGTGTCATGGAGAGTACTTAAGTTCAAAATGAACGAAAGAAGCATTAATAAATTATTGGGAGTTCTTTATTGTTATATTCCTTAATAATCTCTCTCTTTCTTGCGAAAGAGAGAGGGAGAGAGAGAGAGAAAAGGTGTTGGGAGAGAGATCTTTGTGAACTTAATAAGAAATGTTAGGATTCTATGATCACCGTGGATATAGACATTTGTTGTCGAACTATATAACCTAATTGTATGATTGTTTTATTTTTTGTGGTGACCTTATTATTGTTCTTTATTGTTTTTGGTTTGAAGCTTCTGCATTTGCTTGGGGTATATTTGGAGTGTACGCTAGAGAAATCTCAACAAGTTAGTATTATGGCAAATATTAATCGTTAAGAGAAATTAGTGATAAAGCTAATATCCACAACAAACTAGTATCAAAGCCAAGGGTAAAGGAATATACCTAAGTGGTATTAACAATGGAATGCATAAGCATGAATTAGAAATTTCAATTGGTAAAATAATTTCAATCTATGAAAGGTAAATGTTATAACTCTATTAGTGACTCAAGGGTTAGACTCAGCCTTTGATGGGACCCAAGCAACTAAACCTGTGAAGCCTCGCGAAATAGATAGAGCAACAATTCAAAAGAAAACTCACAATTTCATAATGTTATTTTTTAGTGAGGAAGTACTAAAGGAGGTGCCTAAAGAGAAGATGGCAATGGGTCTACAGAAGAAGCTTGGCGCCCTCTATATGACGAAGTCCTTGATGAATCATTTGTATGTTAAAAAAAAAGTTATATCAACTGGCTATATTTGAAGGAACTTCAATAAGAGACTACATTGACACATTTAAAAAGATAATCATAAATCTTAAGATAATAAACATCAAGATCAAAGATGAAGACAATGTCATTATCTTATTATATTCAATTCCTTCAAGTTATGAGCACTTTATAGACATGCTAATGTATGGTAGGGAGACATTAAAAATAAGTGATATTAAAGTCTCACTGAACTCAAAAGAATTTGAGAAGAGATTTGATCTGGTTGTTAGCATGTTCAATTGCAAAGGAAAAGAAAAAGAAAAAGAAAAGCAATCAATCAAGGAAAAATTCAAGAAATGCTAATTTTACAAAAAAAGAAAGGCACTTGACTAGGGATTGTTAGAGAGAAAGGCAGAAAGTGATGTTGCAATAGTATGTGAGAAAGATTTAAAAGTTGTAGAATCTTTAGTAATCTCTGATAAGAAGTATGTTGGGGAACGGATATTAAATTCTAAATATAGCATCCATATATGTGCAAATAGATCTTTTTTCATCAACCACAAATCCATTAAGGTTAAAGTACTAATGGGTAATGTACGGCTAATGAAGTCATGAGGATTTGTGACATAAGGTTGAGGATGCATGATGGAAAGGTTAAGGATTTACTTAGTGCAAGGCACATTCTTGAAGTTAGCAGGAATTTGATATCCTTAGGAAAGCTAGACAAAAAAAAGGTATACATTTAGAGTAAAGAAAGGAATATTAAAGGTAGTGAAAGGATTTATAGTGATAATGAAGAATGAGAAGTATAAAGGACTATATGTTCTTGATGGAAAGGCTACAAGTAGCTCAACATAGGTTGTTAAGGGAATGCAGACTACAAGACATTATAGGAGATTTAATCATTGTTGTGATGAGGGATGACAAAGAATGTGTGGAAATGGTGCTGCTAATAAGAATAAGTTTCAGTCAATGAGCAATTATAGCATGGTATAAAAAGAGACATAGAAAATCATAATACAAAGGGTACTCGAAAGAAGATGCATTCATATCTATGAGACTAAAGTGATGAGCCCAAAAAGTCGTAAGTCTACCCAAAGACTTAATTAGAGTTAGCTTAAAATGATAAAGTGTTGGTATGGATAGATCTTAGAAGGCATCTTGTGGACAAATTTTGAATAAATGAGGGATTTGTTGAAATTGGTGATTCAAATTATATTTTAATATAATTTTAAGTTGAAAACTAACAAAAATTTAACACGAAATCAAATATGCATTAGACATACAAGGAAATAGCAAAACAAATAGCCAAAAGCAAGAAGAAGCGTCAAAACAAAAGTGGAGACGTCCAAGTATGAACGCCTTAGTGTTGGATGCCAGAATGTTGCAGCACAAATTTCAAAACCACTAGCATTGTAATAGAAGCTTTGCAGTCTCACAGCGACAAGGTCATATTAATGCTACAACATTGGCCCATGTTGCCCTAACGTCCAAATATAGAATAATCCATTTTTAGCTCGATTTGGTTTTTTTGAGTGAGATTTGTACTCTTACACATATAGATTCTTATTTCAACTAAGTTTAAGATTTTTTAGTTTCATTTTATACACTATATAAACAATTGTAACCTCGTAGAATTCATTAAACATTAGAAAAACTCTAAGAAAGAAAACAGAGAGTTAGAGAGCCTTAAGCCTTGAGTGTGTAAGAGAGTGTTAAAGAGTGTGCTTGAGTTCTGAGTGAATGAAAGACACACTAATAAATTCTTGAGAGCTTATTATTGTTGTATTCCTTAATAATATCTTGAAAGAGAGATCTTTACGTACAAGATTATAACATAAAAGATAATATTTATGGATCTTTGGTTTGTTATATTCTTTTGTCACAATTTAAAATCATTTCGTTAGATGTTGTCTCTTCACTCCTCTCTTGGTGCTGGCTCCTAAACTTTTTCATTTTTAGAATATATGGATAGAGCATGGTAATTTTAAGAAGCTAGTATCTAAAGATTGAAATGTTCATAATACTCAATGTTGTCTCTTGTCTATGGTCATTAAGAAGTTAAAATCTCTAAAGACTCAACTTAAAGAGTAGAATATCAATTATTTTGGTAATATCTATGATCAGGAATAAGGCTAGAACCAAGCTTGAAGAGGGAATTGCTATAAATGGTACTTCTGAATAGGCTCTAGCTACCGAGCTATAAGCCAAGCACAAGGTTATTAAGGTTGTTAACATGGAGTGTATTTTCTATTGAATCGAGTTAGGATAAAGTGGTTAAAAGATAGAGATCATAGCACTAAGCTATTTCATGCTTACACTATAATTCATGCTTCTAATGTTCCAATCAATATTATGTAGGTTGATGAAGCTTGTTGTGAGGATTTTGACACTATTTCTAAACATATGATTAGTTTCTACTCTAACCTTTATGTTGCCCCTGATTTGGAAGATGTTAATCATATAAAATTTGTTTTGGTTGCAGTCTTTCTTTGGTCCTTGAACAGGATCATATTATGTGATTGCTATTCCATCTTTTACCGAGATTTAAGATGCTATTTGTAATTTGGATACTTCTAGTGCTCTGGGTTTAGATGACTTCCCAAGCACCTTTTACATGGTGAGATATTGTAGATTTTGATGTGGCGGCTAGGGTTTGCCAATTTTTTCAATGGTATCTTCTTTTTAATTTAAATTCAAGTTTTATTGTTCTTATTCCAACATCAAAAGTTGTGGACTTAATATCTCATTACCACTCAATTGTTATGGCAAACTTCTTATTCAAGGTTTTTACTAAAATTCTTACAAAGTAGTTAGGTCTTTGATATCTAAGCTCATCACTCATCATTGAGCGACTTTCGTTAAAGGTTGAAATATCCATGACAGTATCTCTTTAGTTTCTAAGGGGATTAATTTGATTGATCAAAAAGACTATAGTAGCAATATCGATTTAAAAATTAATATTGCAAAGGCTTTTGATACTCTCAGCTAGAACTTCATTTTGCATGTTTTTATAATTTTTGTTTTCACGAGACCTTTATTAAGTTGATTTCTATGGTGCTATCCCTCAGCTAAGTTGTTCTTAATGTTTACAAGTACTCTTAGAAGGTTTTTCTCTTATGGTTGTGGTGTTCGTTAAGGAGATCCTTCATCACCTCTACTTTTCTATATTGTTGAAGAAGCTCCTTCTAAGGTCTTTAGAGGCTAATTCAACTCAAATTTTATATGCAGATAATGTTTTTATGTTTTCTAAGAGGGATCATCACTATTAATCTAATTTTTAGAATTCTTTGAAGAACTATGCTAAAGCTTCAGGAAGCTTCTACCACCAGACTAGCACTAGAGAAAAGGCTTTCTCAAGATCCTTAAAATATAGATACATATTAGGGCATCGGTCAGGTCCAGAATAGGATACAAGGATTTCGTATTGCACGCACTTATAACCAGATTAACACCCGCTTTTATACCCAGATCATTGCTATTTATCTAATCTTAGGAATATTCGAAGGACTATGCTAAAGCCTCAAGAAGCTACCACCATTAAACTACCACTAGAGAAAGGGCTCTCTCAAGATCCTTAAAACTGCAAATACATATTAGGGCATCGGTGAAGTCCAGAATAAGAAATGATGATTTCTTACTGTACGCACTTTTATACCCCAAATTGGAACTAGATTTGAATATCTTTGGATCGTACTTTCGCTCTATTTCTATCTTTCATATCAAGAACGTCGACTTTCACTTGTAATATAAAATTTCACTTTTAGGATCATTGCTCTTGGGATCTATAGTTTTAATCTTCTATTGCACCTCTTTTGATCTCTCTCCCAAACAGGGACATTAAAAGAAAATTTTATTGTCGAGCAATATGAGGTTGGAAACTCTTAAGAATGCTTCTAAGAAAGGGAATTGACTTGTTTATTTTGACGAGGAGAACAGGCCATACGACAAGGAGATTCAGAAATGCAAAGGCTTAGTTCAATCAAGCTGCGTTAAGTGGTTAATTATAAAAAGAGTCAAATTTTCTTGGGTAAATTAGCTTATACTTGGCAAGAGTTAACCTCTTCGTTATTGAGACTTTTAAAAGGTTTCCTTCCTTTCATTTACCTTAATGTTCCTATTTTTAAACGTTTCCCTAGGCAACAACTTCTTTAGAACTTGGCTAATAAGGCATGTGAACGGCTAGATGGTTAGAAAGGCAAGGTGCTCTCTTTAGTTGGTCAGATTGAGCTTGTTAAGGCAATTTTCAAGAGTGTTTTGATGTACAAATTCAAGGTGTATCTTTAACCTTGCTCTTTAATTAAGTAACTTCATCGCGAGCTTAAAATTTCATCCTTCTGGGACTCTCAAGTTTTGAGAGATGGCTTTTTTTTTTCTCTCGGGATCAGATTTGCTCTCCAAAAATTGAAGAGAGAATTGGCTTTTAACGATTCGATTTTCTTAATAGGGCTTGCCTTTTTATGTCATTATGAAATGCTCATACTCAATATACTTTTTGTTCTAACTTCTTCAAGTCTCGCTACGAGCTTAATAAAGGGGGAATGTCTTATTGAAATTATTCGCTTTGGTAAAGTATTAGAGTTATTTTGCATGATTTTCATAGTGGGAATAAACGGATTATCTATGATGGTAACAAAGTTCATTTTATGGTATGATAATTGATTAAGTAACCATATTATCTCAAGGTAGGGTGCTCTTCGCTCGTCCCTCTCCTATAAGGTTCGAGATATTATTTCATATGGCTGTTAGTTTATTCCGAATTTTTTTATATTCATTTATTCCGTTGATGCAGCAATATATTAAAGTTATTGTTTTGCCTAAAGTTAGTTATCCTGATACATTGATTTGGAAGACTTTGAGAGATGGGATTCCAACCTTTAAAGATAGGTAAGATTTGGTTAGGACATCTTAGTCCCCGATGGATTGGTTTCGTCAAGTTTAGAAAGTTTCATTCCTTCATATCTTCATACTATTATTTAGAGGCTGCTCCAAAATAAGATGCCCACGGATGACGTCTTGCATGGTAATGGGGTTTATCTAGTTTCTAGTTGCTAGTTGCTTGACGTGTGATTTTTTTATTTGTTCTAGATATGCTAATCATCTCTTTGTGTGGCATTTTTTCGCTCATCGATGTTGGAGATGATTTGCATACAATTTTGGAACTCATGTTGCCTCAGATGGTTCAATCTTTGACTCATAAAAAGTCTATTGTTGTCAAGTATTTTAGTTCTCCATTGTTCAACTTATAGCTTCTTGCTTTTATTTATTTATTTTATTCAATTTGGAAGAGCAAAAACAGGCTTTGGTTTGAGGATACTCCCCCTTTGCTTCCCTGGGTCTAGTTGGATTGAGACGATAAGTTTATTTCTTACTTTCCCTTAAGCTTCTAGAATTTCTATTTTTTGTTGGATTCCTCTGCATTTGATTTGGATAAAGGTTAATACTGATGGACTTTCTAAAGTTGATCTGCGTGTGTACACGTGTGGTACAATTTTTTGGGATGAGATGGGCAACTATCTTGGTGATTTTAGTTGTCATTTATGTAATCATACTGCTTATTATGCTGAAACTATAACAGTAATCTTTGCTATTGAACATACTTTCTTAAAAGGTTGGCATAATCTAATTCTCAAGAATGACATGTTGGTAGTCCTTTTGCCTTTAATTGATGTTCTTAAACCCCCTTTGCAATTTCGTTCTCATTGGTTTAATTATCGACACTATTATTCTCAAATATCTTTTTTCTTTCCATCATGTTTTCAAAGAGGTTGATGTTGTTGATTCTCTAGTACATATGGGGATTCTTTGTCATGGTTTCTCATGGGAGTACGATGCCCATTCTAAGATTCGAAGCCAAATGGTTAAAGATGCTCATGAATTTTTTAATTTTTTTTTTCGATTGAGTTTTTTTCCCTTTTTTATTACTTCTTCTTTTTGGTTTAACCCTACTTGTTTTAGTTTTATGCACATTTTGAGGTGTAAAGCTCATTATGTCCCTCCTAACAAGGTTTATTTATTTTTTTTCTTTAATTTTGTTGCTCTACCTCGCTTTGTCAAAGTTAAAATTTTTTTAAAAAAATATTGTAATACTGTACACAATGATTAATTGGCATTTTCGGTATTTTTTTTAACAAGTGAAGATTAAAAATATTATTACACTTTAGGGGTATTGTTAATATTTAGACAAGATACGGGAACATTTGTGATACAACAAATTTAGTTAGGAGTACTTCTAACATTTGGGCAAAATATAGGCTGCTTTTTTTTATTTATTTTATTTGTGTTTGTTATTTTTTTCATATTTTTATTTAACATATATTAATATTTTAATTAGTCAATGATGTAAACAAGAAAGAAATAGCATAGCATACCGGGCAAGCCTTCAAGTACTTTCCAACGCCCGTCTTCAGCAACTGTCACAGTTTCATTTATCAATATTAGTCAATAAGAATAAAGAAAACTAACCCATATTGTTAAGACATGAATTTCAACCATATAAAGAACTTTTGCTTTTATTTTGGATTCATTAAAACTAGTAGATTTAAATCGAAGATTGCATGCTCATGTCATTATAATGCAACAAACTACAATTTTACAAAATTCTACAAGACAAGACAACTCTCTTCTTCTTCGAACACCGGAAATGATGTTTAAACTTTCTCCTCCTTTTCAATATATTTTTAGTATCTTGTAGATATTAATTACCTGGGCAAACTTTTTTCTCCATTTGCACTCTCATGTATAATGACCCTTTTACCAAAATTACAACACTCAATATTTCGTCTCCTCGAATTTCTGAGACAATTTTGACATGTCAGCTCCTTTCTTGTTTGGAATTCTCCTACTGCATGCATGCCTACGTTCCTCTTCGATAGCACTCAGCCACTTTTGTTAGATTGGCCACTACTATTCTACTGCACTAATAAAATCACTGTATCCAGATCTATAACCACTAATTGTTATCCGTCTTAGTCTTTGATAATTTATTTTAGATTCCAATTCTAATTGATTAATTTCATGAAATAGATTTCTCATTTTCGAAAAGTATTCGCTTATGGACATACCTCTATACATATACTTCCAGGAGTGAAGGAATGCAATATTATCCCATATTGTTCGGGGTGTCATCTCATATTTTTCTATCTCCTCCCAAAACTTATCTTCAACAGTAATCTTCAATATATAAATCGCTTTTGCAGCTTTAACTATCCATTTCTCGAACTCGTCAACATTTGCACGTGATTCAGTACCTTTGCTGTCAACTATTTCCCATAAATCCTGCCCTTCAAGGTAGGATTTTGTGCAAATACTCCAAAATTTGTAATTATTACCGTTAAACTTCGGGAGTCCATTTGCAGTACCTGCACATTCTGCCATTTCGCTACTAATCCGATTTAATAATGGCCCTGTGAGAAGTGGGATTAAAATCAGTTTTTGTGCTTGTTATTAGTAAGTTGGTTATGGAAGAACCCGTGAGTGACTGACACGTGTAAAAGGTTGTTAAAGTTAGCAGTCTATGATTGATTTTGCAGATATAAAACAGGCTAGCCATTTTCGAGAGCTGAGTTTAGAGAGCAATTCTGAGAAACCTCTCTAGTCTTGAAATTGACCTCCTGTAAACCTTGTAATCGATTGAATAAATATTAGCTGGTCGAGGATTTAGGCTAAATTCGAACCACGTTATTCTCTCTTCTTGATTTAGTTTCTGCAGTTTTTTTAGTTTCTTGGATTCGATTGTCTTGTTCATCTGATTCTCGGTGTTTTAAGTTCTAAAATCATAACACTAGATTCACTGCTAAACTAAATTCAGTAGAAATAAATTTTGTTACTGAGAAGAGCTATTTTTGTGCAGGAAATAAATGCATATTTAAGACCAACAGTTTTATGTAGTTCCAGGAGCATTAACGTAATTTCAGTCTAACTGATATGTTAGGATGGATGAGAGTTATTGCTTAACTAGGAGTCGTAGTAATTTTTTAGGAATAAGTTAGATTTATCAAGCTTTTTAATTACAATAAGGAGGAGGTTATTTATACTCTAGTTGTTGGGAGCTTAGTTTTAATTCTTCTAATTATTTTAGAATATTGTTTAGTTGATGTAATATTAATGACAAAATCGACTTTAGGGCCATTTGCTAATATTTAGACAAGATATGGAATATTTGTGATACAACAAACTCTTGGATAAAGAAATCAAAATTTTAATTTAGTTATTTAGTTTAAATTAACTTGTTTTAATTTGATAATTATTTAATTTAAAATTTATTTTTTTTTTTTTAAATAAGTTCGTATTTTAGTATTATTTGACTTCATAAATTTTTAATAGATTTTTTTGTTTTAAATTTATTTCTTTTCTTTAATTTATTATAAACTCTATATATAATCAAATATTAATCAATAAGAATATAATACAATATTTTTTTCTTTCTATAAATCTCTACACTCTTAATGTTTGGGCAAAGTATAGGTTGCATTTTTTTTATGTTATTTATGTTTGTTATTTTTCTATATTTTTGTTTAACATATATTAATATTTTAATTAGCAACACTCATATTTGTTCAAATTCAAGAAATTTGATTATTTTAAGATTTGGTGTATAAAAGGGTTATCAACCCTAAATGCAGGTTTATTAAAAAATGATGTAAACAAGAAAGAAATAGCATAGCATACCGGGCAAGCATTCAAGTGTTTCCTGCCAACTGTATACTTCACCTGTCATAGATAATGCAACACCTTTTGTTAATATAACAAAACAATTTTAATAAATTACTCAAAAATACTTCAAGACAAGACAACTGTCTTTTCCTTCGAAAACAGGAAATTATGCTAAAACTTTGTCCTCTTTTTCAATGTAGCTTTAGTAACTCGTTGATTTCAATTACCAAATCGTCCATAGTAGACTTTTTTTTCTCCAGCACTCTAATGCATAATGACCCTTTTACCACAATTATAACACTGAATATTTCATCTCCTCAAATTTTTAAGGCAATTTTGAGCTCCCCTACACGTGATCTCCTTAGTTCTTTGGAATTCTCGTCCTGTCTACCTGTTAAATAGTAAATTTATTTTACTGACCTAAATTTAGCCCATGGATCATTGATCCAAAACTTCTTAAGTTATGTAAAAGATTGATTGATTAAGCTAGGTAAATGGGTATTTGTGTAGTTGTAGTTAAAAGTGTTTTATAATTAAGGTAAAGGGACACTTGTGTGGTTCAATTAAAAGAGATTTGTACCACTTTTATGTGGTGTAGATTCATTAACAATAAGTATAAATACCCTTTAAGCTTTTGTATAGGCAATGTGTGAAGGTGTGAATTGTGAATTTTGCAAGAAGAAGTAAGGAAAAAAATAAATGAAGTAAAGCTTCCAAGAATGTTAAAAATAACTCATAGAGCTTTGTTTGCATGAGAAAATTTTGAGAATGTTTAAGAGTTATATTTTGAGTGTTTCTCTCTCATAATATTTTTTGTGCTAATAACACAAATTCTTTTTATGTGAAGTTTAATTCTTCTCCAACAAAATGGTGTTAAAATTAAGGATACAAGAGCTCAAGGAACAAGCTTGATATAGAAAGAATCACCATAAATAGACGTTCAAAGCTTCGTCACACTTCATCGAAAGTTTCTACAAATTTAAAGGTATGGCTAGCAGTGTTGTCATCTTTCCAAGTCCCTACCCTCAACAACAATAAATATAAAAAATAGAGTATCAAGATAAAAGTTCTTTTAAGTGCACGTGATGTTTGGGAAGAAGTTAAAAAAGGTCATAGTTAGTAACAAGATGAGGCTGCTTTAACCCGACAACAAAAGGAAAGTTTGAAGGATTCAAGAAAGAGAGACAAGAAAGCTCTGTACCTCATCTATCAAGCATTAATGATGATGGTTTTGAGAATATTTCAAGTGCAACTTCCCTTTACCAAGCATAGGAGAAACTTCAAAGCAAAACAAGAGAAGAAGATTCATCTCTAAATATTAAGAGGTGAATTTAAATCTTTACATATAGAAGAATCCGAGTCTATTTCTTACTATTTTTCAATAATCTTAGCCATTTCTAATAAACAGTGAAAAGTTAGAAGATATGAAAATAATAAAGAAGATACTTAGCTCATTAGATCTAAAATTCGAGCATATAGTTATAACTATTGAAGAAACTAAAGACTTGGAAGACATGAAAATCGAGATATTAATGGGATCATTGAAAGCATACAAAGAAAAGCACAAGTATAAGCAAGGAATCATAGAGCTACTCTTGAAAATGTAAGTCAAGGAGAAAGAAAAAAAAATCTTAGCAATGAAAGAGCCAACGCGGAAGAGGTTGTAGACATAGATGACGTTGAAATTACAACAACAACAATAAAAGAAGAGAAAGCTCAACTAGAGGTTGTGGAAGAGGACACTTAAACTCAAGGTATGACAAGTGTTAAGTTTAGTGCTACAAATGTTAGAAGTACGGGCATTATGCCTCTGATTGCGAAGCTTCCAACAACAAAGTTGAAGGAAGAGCAAATTATATCAAGAAAGCAGATTGAGATAATGCTACTTTGTTGCTAGTATATAAAGAAAACGCTACAGAATAATAAAAAATGTAGTACCTTGACACAGGCACCAACAATCATATGTGTGGAAAAAGAAACATGTTTGTGGAACTTGATGAATCTGTGAGTGAAAATGTCTCTTTTGGAGATGAATCAAAGATGCTAATGAAAGGAAAAGGTAATATCTTAATCCGCTTGAAAGATTGAAAACACCAATTCATCTTTAATATTTATTACGTTCCCAACATGAAAAATAATATCTTAAGTTTGGGGCAACTCTTAAAGAAAGGTTATAATATTCACATGAAAGAAAATAGTATTTCTATAAGAGATAATAACAATAATTTGATAGTAAAGGTCTCAATGTCAAGAAATCAGATGTTCCTTTTAAAACATTCAAAATGATGCTGATTAAAGCTGCTTTGGAGAAAGAAAGTTGACGTAAAATTAAGATTATAAGATCCAATCAAAGAGAAGAATTCACTTTCAATGAGTTTTAAGCTTATTGTGAAGACAGTGGGATACATCTACCTTTAACAATTTTGAGTTCGCCCAACAAAATAGAATGGCTGAGAGATAGAATAAAACCATCATCGATATGACACGAAGCATGCTTAAAAGCAAAAGAATGTCAAAGGAGTTTTTGGCTGTAGCAACTGCTATGTACTTATTAAATTGATCACCAACAAGAAGTGTGTGGGGAAAGACTTTACAAGAAGATTCAAGTAAGAGAAAGCCTAGTGTTTCTCATATAAGAGTTTTAGAAGTGTAGCTTATGTGCATGTACTGTACAAGAAAAGAACTAAACTCGATAATAAAAGTAAGAAGTTCATCTTTATTAGATATAGCAACAATTCTACAAGTTATAAGTTGTATAATCCAAGCACCGGTAAGATCATGATAAGTTGAGATGTGGAATTTGATATAGAAGCTATGCAATTGGGATAAGAGTTCTAATGTAAACAACATCAACTTCTTTCCCTACTTTGAAGAAGAAAATGAACAACCAGTGATAAAGTAAGCAAGAGATGAATGAGAACAAGCAATCACCTCACTTACTTCTCCTATAACAATAACTCATAAAGGCTCATCGTCTTCATCACTAATATCTTGGAGTCTAAATGAAAGAGTTGTGCCACCCACAAGAGCATACATAAACTTTATGAGGTAACTGAAAGGTTAGAAAATCCTACTCTCTTTTACCTCTTTGTCGACTGTGAACCAATGAATTTTCAAGAAGCTGTGTAAAATAAGAAGTACATAGATGCAATGGATGAAGAAATCAAAGCATCATTAAGAATGACACATAAGGACTTAGTTAAATTGATGTAAAATAAGACGCAATGAATGTAAAATAACACATGCGGACTCTTTCCAAAGACCACAAAGCTATTATTGTCAAATGGATGTATAAAATAAAGAAGAATGACAATTGACAAAAAGAAAAATATAAGGTGAAACTAGTAGCAAAAGGCTATAGTCAAAGAGCTAATATTCATTACATGAAGTATTTGCTCCTATTGCTTACATAAAAACTATAAGATTGATTATTTCTTTGGTAACTCAAAACAAATAGAAGATTCATCAAATGGATGTCAAGTTTGCATTTCTAAATGGTTTTTGAAAAAAAATTCTATATTTAACAACCATTGGGATATGACGTCAAAAGACATGAAGACAAGATCTTAAAGTTAAAGAATACCTTTTATGGATTAAAGAAAGCACCAAGAGCATGGAATAATCGACAACAAGTACTTCATGAATAATGGATTCACCAAATACCCTCATGACTCTTTATAGCAAGATAAAAAATTAGAGATATTTTGATCATGTGCTTGTATGTGGATGACTTAATCTTTACAAAAAATAATCCAAGCATGTTTAAAGTGTTTAAGAAATAAATGGCAAAAGAATTTGAAATAACCGACATTGGAATAATGTCATTTTATCTTAGGACTGAGGTAAAACAAATAGAAGATGGAATTTTTATCTTTCAAAGAAGCTACTCAAAAAAGATTCTTAAGAAGTTCAAAATGGACAATTGCAATCCCATAAGCACACTAGTAGAGTGCAAACTCAAATTATCCAAGAATGATAAAAGAATATGTGGATCCGACACTCTTTAAAAGTTTAATTGAAAGCTAGTGATACTTGACATGCATAAGACCTAACATTCTTTATGCATTAGACTTGTGAGTTGTTATATAGAGAATCCAATAACCACTCATTTCAAGTTTGCTAAGAGAATTCTTTACTATATCAAAGGTATGTACAATTGACTTTAGCATGTTTTATTCATCTTTTGATAATTACAAGTTAGTTGGATATAGTGATAGCGATTGGGCTAGAGGTTTGGATGACAGAAATAGCACTACTGAATTTTTTTTTTATGGGAGATACTTCATTAACATAGATGTCGAAGAAATAACTAATTGTTACATTTTTTTACTTGTGAAATTAAGTATGTAGCTACTACTTCACTTGTTTACTATGCAATTTGACTGAGACATTTGCTAAAGGAGTTGTGATTGTCACCAGAAAAACCAATCAATATTTTTGTCGACAACAAGTCAGTTATAACTTTAGCAAAGAATCCTATTTATCATGATCGAAGTAAACATATTGATACTCGCTTTCACTACCTAAGAGAATGCATCACAAAAAAGGAGGTACAAGTGGAGTATGTGAAGTCTCAAGATTAAGTTGCGAACATATTTACTAAGCTATTCAAACAAAAAGATTTTATGAAATTAAAAAATTTATTTGGTGTTATCAAACAAGTTTAAGAGGGTGTTAAATAGTAAATTTATTTTTAATGACTCAACTTAAGGACAAGCCTAAATCTAACTCATTGATCATTGATCTAATCCATGGAAACTTTTTAAGTTAGATAAAGGATTGATTGATTGATTAAGTTAGGTATAGGGGACACTTGTTTGCTTTTAATTAATTATGAGTAAGTTAGCTAAGAGGATACTTGTGTGATTTTAGTTAAAAGAGATTTGTACCACTTTGTGTTTGTAGATTCATTAACAACAAATATAAATTCTCCTTAAGTTTTAGCATATGCAATGTGTGAAGTATACAAGAAGAATCAAGGAAGAGAAATAAAGGAGGCAAAGGTTCGAAGAGTATCAAAAATAGGTCATAAAACTTTATTTGTGTGAAAAAAAATTGAGAGTGTTAAAGAATTGTATTTTAAATATTTCTCTCTTATAATATTTTTTATGCTAATAATACAAATTTTTATTGTGAAAAAAATTGAAAGTGTTTAAGAATTGTATTTTAAATGTTTATTTTTTATAATATTTTTTATACTAATAATATAAATTCTTATTGTGTGAAGGTTAATTCTTCTCCAATACTACCTTTCTCCTCGATAGGACTCCACCACTTTTGGTGGCCTCTTCTCTCACTACTAAAGAGCGCCTCTTCCTCTTCTATCCACGAAACTCCAAACATCTCGTTAGCTAGAGTTTCCCGATTCACTAATTAAATTTTTAACTCTAAGAGGGTAGATTAGATTGGCCACTATTCTACTACACTAATAAAATCACTGCATGCATGTACCACTAATTGTTATCTGTCTTAGATAATTAATCGGCCACTTTTCTACTACACTAATAAAATCACTATATTCATGTACCACTAATTGTTAATTAATTTTATATTCCAATTCTAATTGATTAATTTCATGACAATAAACATACCACGTGCCTCAGGACCTCTATCTCTTCTCCAAATTTGCTCCATGACGAAAAAAAATGAAATAGCATCCCATGCTTCTTGGGGAGTCTTCGCATCTTCTATGTGCTTCAAAAACTTATCTTCAACGGTAGTCTTCAGTATATACATCACTTTTGCAGCTTTAACCTTCCATTTCTTCAACGCCTCCTCATTTGCGGGTGGTGCAGCATCTTTGCTGCTAAATATTTCCCATAAATCCTTCCCTTCAAGGTAAGATTTTGTGCAACTGCTCCAAATTTTGTAATTATTATCGCTAAGCGTCGGGAGTTCGTCTGCAGTATCTCCCAACTCTGCCATTTCGCTGCTAATCGGGTTTAATAATGGCCCCATATTGGATTCACTGCTACACTAAAATCAATTTCCAGCTCAGTCGTCTCAGATTACATAGAATATTAAATTTTCCATATAAAATTTTTAACAATTATAATATTTGCAAGTAAAAAATTACTATACAATTATATGATAATAATAAATTAAAATTTGTAGAAAAGAAAATTTTAAATTAATCAAAATTTGTATTTAATGCATTAAGTTATTTTTCAGTACGGCATCCCAATTTTCTTTTTCTTTTTTCATTTTCTGGAAATGCACGCATAATGGTAGAGTGTCCTATAACTCAAAACAATTAATATTGTAGACTTCCAAAACATAATTAAAAAATAATGTCATTTTGAAGTTATCGTGCACCATACAACTCACAAGAATGTCATTACTCTTTTCCAACTACGTGGAGAAAAATAGCAATTTTCCATTCAAAATTCATGATTAAAGAAAAAATTCTACGAGCAGATTAACAATAAATAAATAAATAGCTGTTGTAGTGTTTAAAAAGTTACCTCCTTAAATATATGTGGGTTGCAATATGCAGCTCCAAAAGGAAAACGGGAAAAGAGAGGAACTGAAGTAGAAATCAACAAATGAACAGAAAAGATGAAGAGAATAATGGAGCTCCTGCTGAGGACACAAGCGTAACTAAATGAACTCTCATACACTACTCTTCTTTAACCACGCTTTTTTCTCTCTTGACCAATAACTTGTTTGATGTTCAAAAAAGAAAATTTAAAAAAAACTGCATTAATCAAACAAGTTATTGGTCAAGAGAGAAAAAAGCTATATAGCCCTCATAATTGCTTTTTTTAAAATAAAAAATTCTTTTCTTTTTAACAGTCATAATTAATTAAAATTTTATTAAAAAAAACTGCATTAATCAAAAGGAAATAACATTAAACAAATTCTAGTTTGTTGGACAACAATATCACAAATAGATATAGGAGTTTTCTGAAGCCATAACTTGTCGGCAGAATTTACAATAAAGTAAAGTTAGTGCTCATACAGTTCTCATCCTACCTAGTCCCGGCAAATTTTCAAGTAAATAAAATTTGTCTGTTAACGATCATTTCAAAAATTCTTAGTACAATATTACAAGTGTTCCAGAGACCTCTTATCAACAAACATTAATAATAACTGTTAAAAATATAAAAAGAATATATTTTATTATAAAAAATAAAACTATATAATAAAATTTTTATATAAACTATAACTTTATTACGTAATAAAAAAATAATATAAATAAAAAAATAATATTTTACATTAATAACATATATATATGGTAAGAGGGTATAAAAAAATTATTTTAAAATAATTTTAGAATTATTCCTTAATATCCCCCTCAAACTCAAGATGGCGCAGTAGAAGCAAGTTTGAGTTTGTAGACTAAAGTATGAAAACGGCGCGAAAGAAGAGATTTGGTAAAAATATCAACAGGTTGCTCCTCAGATGAGATGGAGTGGAGCATAATAGTGTCTTGAGAAACATGTTGCAGAACAAAGTGACAATCTGTTTCAATATGTTTAGTCAGCTCATGAAATACATCATTGTGGACAATTTGGATAGCACTTTGATTGTCACAGTAAAGAGGTATAGCTCTAGTATGAGAAATACCTATATCTTCAAGAAGCCAGCGGAGCCAGACAATTTCTTGGGTAGTATCTGCAAGAGCACGGTATTCAGCTTCAGTACTCGAGCGAGCAACAAATGTCTATTTCTTACTTTTCCACGAAAGAAGAGAATCACCCAAGAAAAAACAAAATCCAGTAGTTGATCTACGATCCGTAGGATCACTCGCCCAATTCGCATCAGCATAAGCTCGTAACACAAGAGGAGAGTGAGCCAAAAAATGGAGACCGTGAAAAAGTGTACCTTTGAGATAACGTAAGATATGAAGAACTACTGCATAATGAAAGGTACGAGAAGTGGCTATAAACTGACTCACAACATGAACAACATGAGTAATGTCTGGGCGAGTAACTGTAAGATAAACCAAACTACCAACTAATTGACGATAAAGGGTAGCATCACTTAGAAGAGTACCATCAGAAGATCGAAGTTTGGCATTAGGCTCTAGAGGAGTGGAGGCAGTCTTACTGTCTGTCAACCCAGCTTTAGCAAGAAGATCGGATGCATATTTAGCCTGAGAAAGATAATACCCTGTAGAGTCGGATAGTACTTCAATGCCAAGGAAATAATTAAGGTTGCCAAGATCTTTCATCTCAAAGTGTTGCTGAAAAAAGTTCTTGAGAGTAGAAATACCAAGAAGATCATCACCCGTGATAATCATATCATCAATATAGATAAGTAGGAGAACACAACCTTGTGCTGTCTTGCGGACAAAAAGAGCTGAGTCATAGGGACTAGACTGAAAACCATGCTGAAGAATAGTCCTACTAAAATTTGCAAACCATGCACGAGGAGCTTGTTTAAGACCATACAGAGTACGACGAAGTTTACAAACTTTGCCTGGAGGATGTGGATAACCAAGAGAAGGCTTCATATATACTTTTTTAGTGAGATCACCATTGAGGAAAACATTTTTGACTTGCATCTGAAATAATGTCCAACCACGAACTGCAGCAACAACTAATAAACTTCGAACAGAAGTAAGTCTAGCAACTGGGGCAAAGGTTTTTTCATAATCTATTCCATATTCTTGGGTAAAGCCTTTGGCAACCAGGCGGGCCTTATAACGCTCAATAGATCCATCAGATTTGGTCTTGATCTTGTACACCCATTTGCATCCAATGGTAGTTTTATTAGAAGGAATGGGAACAAAATCCCAAGTATGCGACTTCTCAAGGGCCTGCAATTCTTCTGTTATTGCTTGCTGCCAAACAGGATTAGAACTAGCCTCGGAATATGATTGAGGCTTATATAAAGAAAGGTTAGTAGAGAAACAATAATAATCATGAAGTTTAACAGGAAGTTCTCTTACCCGAGATAAACGACGAAGAGAGGGTATAGAGGAGGCTTCAGGAATGTTGAGAGCAGATCCTTCAGACGAAGTAGGAGGCTCAAAAGCAGGCGTCGTTTCAGCAGATTCACCTGTATAAAACTCAGAAGAAATATCTGTAGGTAAAGTAATGGGAAAAATATCTACAGAATTATCTGTAAAAAATTGTGACATAAGAGGAGACACGGATTTAAAGTTAGATTCAAAGGAAAACATCGTATGCTTGAGAAAGACTATATAACGAGAAATATGAAGACGGTTAGATATAGGATCCCAACACCTATAACATTTATGTTCTATCCCATATCCCAAGAAGCAACATAATCGAGTACGTGGCTCGAGTTTAGTATGCTCATATTTTTGAAGTAGAACAAAACAAACATAACCAAATACTTTGAGGAGTTTGTAATTAGGTGAAGTTCCATAAAGACGCTCATAAGGTGACTTGTTCTCTATAACAGGAGAAGGAATACGATTAATGGTAAAGACAGCGGTTAAAGCAGCTTCTCCCAAAAAACGTTCAAGATATGAGGAAGAGATAAGAAGAGCACGAGTAGTATCTAAAATGTGTCTGTGTTTACGTTCAGCTTTCCCATTTTGCTGAGATGTACCAGGATAAGACCTTTGACATATAGTACCGTGTTCCTGTAAAAGATTTAAAAAATCAGAATCTCTATACTCTATAGCATTATCAATGCAAAAAACCTTAATAGGATACGAGAACTGAGTTTTAACCATCTGAGCAAAGTCTCGATAAATTTTAGTAAATTCAGATCGTTGTTTCATAAGGAACAACCAAGTATACCGAGAATAGTCATCAACGAAGATCACAAAATATTTGGATCCTCCCATTGTAGGATTTGGAGAAGAACCCCATATATCAGAATGTATAAGATCAAATGGAGCATGAGAGACAGTAGTACTATTATTAAAAGGTAAGGATGGTTGTTTAGCTAAAGGACATGTAAGGCAATCATCTTTATTATCAGAAACAATACCTAAGTGACCACTAGATACTGGAGATCGGATTGATGACATGACCCAAACGAGAATGCTAAAGATGTAACGAAGGTACCGAATAGGTAGATGCTACAGACGAAGGATATAGAGAGGATAAATCTAAAGAGATGAGTTCATACAGACGTCCAACCTTACGGCCTGTCCCAAGCGTCCGACCAGTCTTTGGATCCTACACATAACAACCAGAAGCAATAAACAAGACATTAAGACCAAGTTCGCATAATTGACCAACAGACAAAAGATTTAAGGTAAGGTTAGGAATAAAAAAGGTATCAGATACAAAAAGATTAGGGCAAGACACGTGACCAACATGGTTAACTTTCATAAGAAAACCATTAACAGTTTGAATAGATGGTAAATAAGAATTAAGAGTTTTAGAAAAGAAAATGGTAGGATTAGAAGTCGTGTGATTACAATATGCAGAGTCAAAATACTAAAAAAAATTACCTGAAATATTGGAAGAAGCAAAAAATAAGGGTTTACCAGAAAAGAGGAGTAGACGGAGTAGAGATTCAAGGTTAAGGGAACGATCCACACTATTCTATGCAGTAGTAACAGCAGCTCCTATAAAAGTCGCACCTTGAGATGTTCCAGATATGTGGCATGATTGAAGTAGAGTAGAACCGGCAGAAGTATTACACTTATCCATAAATTCCTTCTTTTTTTTTTAATACTAAACTTGTATTAATTGCAAGTAAACCCCTCGACTTTTAATAATTACAATATAACCCCTTAAAATATAATAATTACAAAATAACCCCTAATTTTTTTAAAAATTATAAAATGACCCCTTAAAATACTATAATTACAAAAATTGCCCCAAAACTTTCTAAAATTACAAAAAAGACCCAAAATAATAGAAAATTATGATCTAACCTGGAAATACTGAAAAGTTTACAAATAGGCCCTTAACAGAAACCAGTAAACTTTAGAGGGCGCGTCCGGCTTGCTCCGACCTCCGATTGTGGTAAACTCGATGGCGTTTGAACCGTCTGGGAGGTGTCGATCACGCCGCCGTATAACTGCCAGAATCTGAAGTGAAAGTAATCGGCTGCAGCGAAGTTTCGGTGGCGCGTCCGGCGGTTTCCGATCTAGGATTGGCGCGTCGTTGGCGGCACTGAACGGCCGATGATGGGGGATTCGTTTGGTGTGGGCAGTGTCGGTCACGGCATCATAGAACGGCCGGGATCTGAAGTAACAGTGGATAGCGGCAGTGGCTTTCTGGCGGCGTGTCTGGCGGTTTCTGACCTCGGATCGGCGGGTCGTCAATGGCGTTGAAACGGCCGAAGGATTCTGAGTAATTGGAGATGGGCAGTGTCTAAAACAGCAAGATTTCAAAATTTTCTAGCTACTTTTTGAAAAATTTCGATAGATTCTGTCGGGTTTTGAAAATATTTCAGCAAATCTCTAACTAAGCAAAATGACAGTGAAAAAACCAAAGCTCTGATACCATGTTAGAAATGTCAAGAGAATATATTTCATTATGAAAAATAAAACTGTACAATGGAGCTTTTATATAGGCTATAACCTTATTACATAATAGGAAAGTAACATACATAAGGAAATAATATTTTACATTAATAACATGTATATATGGTAGGAGGGTATAAAGGAATTATTCCAGAATTATTCCTTAATAATAGTAATATTGTCCTCCTCTGGGCCTTGGCGTCACTGACCAAATTAGGTCGAGTTCCTTGCCGTAATCTCGTAATTTCGACGTCTTCTCCAGCCCAATCTTTGTCGAGACCATGTTGTCATTGCCACTGCCAATTTTTGTGTCATGTGTAGCCGTCTGTTCCTTGCCCTTGCAATTTTGGTGCTTCAACCTATGGTTCCCGACTCTGTCCACTGCAGGGCCGTCGATTTAATTCCGACATTGATCTAAATAGTGTTAAAGCAATATTTACAGATAGCAAAAGAAAGTTTTCAATCTTATAAATGAATAATAAAGGCGAAAGTTAATGATAACTCAAATAGAAACATCTGAAAAATATTATAAAAATTATTATAAGTGAATAAATTACAAAGAGGGCTGTATGTATATTTATAGGTAAATAAGGGGGAATTTACCAAAATGCCTCTCCCACCACCTCATAATATTCCCCTTGAATTTTCCCCCACTTTAGTTATATTTTACATTGCTAAGAAAAATCTAATGGGACAAAAATTAAACAAAAATAAATACAACTCTATAATATACAGTGGTAGTGAATGTGCTTCAAGAAAGCTTCATTAAAAACTTGCTAGTAAAATTCAGTAGGATAAAACTTGATAGAAGGGAAAAATAGTACAGTGCACGTTTGTAACCAATGTGATTTTTCTTCTGGATTGATGTGTTTGCCTTAATTAAATGCTCCCCTTCAGATAAAACATCCATTAATTTGAGATTTTGTTAAGCCGATGTATAGCAACTTTGTGAACTAATTCTGAAAAGTTGACATTGGCAAGGATGTGGTAAACAAATCTGTAAATTTATCGATGGAGCGTATTTGTTTAACATCAATCTTCTTAGTTTGCTACAACTTATGAGTGTAAAATAATTTTAGAGAAATATGTTTAGTTCTATCTCTCTTGATATATCCGCCTCTAACTTGAGCAATACAGGCATCATTGTCTTCATATATTATAGTTGAAATATTTGTTGCAGAAGGTAGGTTGTATATTCTCTGGATGTGATGAATGATAGATTGTAACCATATGCATTCCCTACTTGCTTCATGTAGTGCTAAAATCTTAGAGTAATTTGAGGAAGTGGCAACAAAAGCTTACTTTGTAGGTCATTATAAGATTATTAAAAATATATCTCACATACCAATGAGCTTTTTGGAGATTAAATAAATTCTCAACATCAATAACCTTATTGCAAAAGCTATATTTAATCTAATGCATTAGACTGAATATAATAAAACACTAATTGTATTAAGATATGATACTTCTTGACTAAGTATTTTTTTTATAATCATCCTTATACGACATGAATCCTTTTTAGAATCAAGAGACCGAATAATTATAATGTACTTAATGGATGGACTTTATCTATATTAAATCTTTATAGAATCTTTTTAATATTGATAGATCAATGGATAAAGATTCTTTTTAATTTATGTTTTATCTGTAGGCCAAGACAATATTTAATCATTCCTAAGATTTTCATTTTAAATTATCTTTTAAGTATTCTGCAATCTTTAGGAACTCTTCAGAAGTCCTAATCAGATTCATGCCATTCACATGTACAGCCACAATGATAAACTCATAATCTGATTTCTTTATAAATACACATGGGCATATTGGGTTCTTTCTTATTAAGTATTCATTTAGGTAGTTGTATCACATGCACCTATATTCTTTTAATCATTACAAAGATCTTTTATAACTTGATTGAATACGAATTATGATTACATGCTTTAGGTTGTTAATACATCTAAAAGACACATATTAAGAATTTCTAAGATTGTCAAGCTTACTAAAAATTAAAATGTAATTGTGTCCATAACAGAAAAATAAGTTTCATCAAAATCAACACTAAGTTTATGCGAGAAACCTTTAGCAATAATTCTTACTTTATATTTGATAACCTTTGTTGTTTTTGTAAAAAAAACTATTTATATCTATAAATTTGACATCTTTAAGTGTTTTGACTACAAGTCTAAATATTCAAACTTGATTAGAGAAGTCAATTATATTTGAATTGCTATTTTTCATAGAGCCACTCATATTTTTCTCTATATTGATCAATAGTTTAGGCTTCAAAATCATCGTTCATAATTTCAGTAGTTACTACAAATGAAAACATATCATCAAAAATTATTTCATCACGTTTCTACATTTTTCTTATGTAATCATAATTTGTACTATTTTTTTTGTTTTAAAATTTTTGTACCTCTTCTGAGGCTAATGTCTCTTCTAAGATTTTTGTCTTTTTAGGGACATGTGTCTCATCTAGGATTAATATCTCTTTTGAGACTTTTGTCTCTTTCGGGGCTTTTGTCTCTTTAAGAGCTTGTATTTCTTTAGGGGCTTCTGTCTTTTTGGGGTCTTATGTCTCTTTATGGACTTATGTCTCTTTAGTGACTTATATCTCTTTAGAGACTATTAATTCTTCTAATGTTTAGTGATTTAGAGAATGTGAATTTATTAACTCAAGCATTATTTTCAATGGGGTCTTAATTTTTCACTTTCTTCTTTCGCGGAACAATATCTTTTCAACTAAGTGGATTGCCGCTCTTCTTGCATGAAAAGGTCGATTCATTAGTTACCTTTTAATTAGATTATTCTATAGGAACTATCATCATGGCTTATATATTAGTAGTTAATATGACTTGGTTACTATATCTGATAATTCATTTAAAAATGAATAATCTTTCATATTTTATTTTTATATAAATTTGTGTAAAATTCAAATAAGATATGATAGTTATCTTTCAAGAAAGTTCATGCTTTACTTCAGGAGGCAATTTTCATTCCTCTGATAATAGGAATATTATTTCATTAAAATAGCAATCCATAAATTTTGAAATAAATAGATCACCCATCAAGGGCTCAAGATATGTTTAGTGATTTAGACATGTATACATGCCATAATTAGAATATAAATAGTTTATTTTATTATGTCATATTAATAAGATTAGATTAGTAGATTAATTAGTATGTTTAGAACTTGCATAATTAATCAAATAATATGAAATTAGATTTATTAGTTAAATTTAAATTTTCACATTATTCTAGGTAACCTAAATTAAATAGTTTGATTTAGGATTACTTAGAAAATTATTATTAAAATTATTAATTTATTATTTATAAAATAATTAATTAATCTAATAATTGAAAAACTAGGTTCACCTAAATTATTAGACCTATTTAAAAAGAATAGTTAGACTAATAAACTAGGCCTAATAAGATTGGACTTTATTAGAATTAATTAATTATGCTCAGTAATTTATTATATGAGATATAATAATTTATTGAGGTTATAATACATAAGATATTTTATAAAGTAGAAAAACACATAGTTAAAAACAGTGAGTAGGGGAAGGTACATGACAATGAACCCACCGATATCTATTATAAGTACAACATCGTGAGATATAGGTAGTGTTTCGCGACGCTTTGATTTCGCCCTCTTTACAGATGGTGTCTGCCTATATCAATAATAAGGTTGAATTCCTAAATATAGGATTAAGTGATGTATTTCATAATTGACCGACCCTATGATGGTAATTTTTTAGTTAAGTCATCTTGATCTGAAATAATGGGTAATACAAAGATATAATTAAGCGGTTAATAATATCTTGATGGAAATAAATGGTAGTTAATAAGTAAATAACAATATGAGATATTTTAAAATTTGCCTATTAATTTGAGATAGTCTCAATTTCATTTTAAATTTAATATGACCTATCATATGACGGCACATTAATTGTTAAATTGAACTATCCTGGATTAATATTAATTTATGTGTTTAAATAAATGTACTCATGCATCACGTTTACTATTCTAAAAAATACTATGATATTTATTCAAGTATTTTTACAATTGCTTTATTTATTTCAGGATCATGTCTGGAACAAACATTATCATAGCCTTTTTAGCAAATGAAAAATTGACTGGTGATAATGGAATTCATTTGCGTTCAGCAGCAGTCCTCCTCTTCAGAGTAGGGGAATTCCTGGCGACTTTTGTCTTTCTAATCCTAACGGCTTTTGGCTTTCTAATCCTATCTTTCTTGTCTCTCCAAGCGAAGGCCACTATTCAGAATGAATAGAGTAAAAGCCTTGCAAGATAAGGGGTAAGGGGGAGAGGGGAAAGCCCCTCACCTCAAAACAAGAAAAAATGAAAGCCCCTTCCCACCTAAGAACAAGAATTTTAAAATAGAAAAGCAATATAAATATTGTTCTGATCTGTGAGGTCCAAAAGTTCGTCTTATGAAAAAGTATCCTCCAGATCCTGCAGCCAAATCTCATCATAATGTATGAGAGTAATATGAGAAATAGATACAAACCAATAATAAGGCCTATTGCTATATGCTTGCCAGCATGAGTGATATGCTTAGAATGAAATACGAGTACTTGGAGACTGCACATAAGATATGAAATTCTCTCCAAGCGATGTTTGGCTAGCAATTAGAATAAAGCTGCTATGAAGCTACTTGTAGCTACATGAACGCTAAGATGAAGAAAGAAGTTTTGGTGCATAAGCATGTTTTGAGCATGATCAAACTAATGCATCAGGCAGAGATCTATGGAGCCACCATATATGAAAAGACCTAAGTCAACATCATTTTAGAGTCTTTTACTCTAGTATTTTCACAGTTTAAAGCAAATTATGTTATGAACAAGCTCTCAATAGTATGACTCACCTACTTAATAAACTGTAAACTTTTGAGGCTATATTAGATAAGCCTAAAGAGTCTGAGGCAAATGTTGCTAAAGTTAAACATTCTTCCTCTAAGCAAAATAAAAAGAGGAAGAACATTGATCGTGGTTTAGGTTCTCGAGGAAAAGCCAAGAAAGCCTCTAACAGAGGTAAGAGTAAGAAGAAGAACTCTAAAGTAAAGAAAAGAAAATGTTTTCATTGTGAGGTTGAGGGGCATTAAAAGAGGAATTGTAAAATGTATCTCTTCGAGCTAAAGAAAAAGAACAAACATAAATATGATTTATTGGTTTTAAAAGCCTATTTAGTGAATGATGAACTTTCTCTTTGGATAATTGATTCAAGAGCCACTACTCATGTTTGTTCTTCTTTGCAGATGCTTAGTTCTTCAAAGGAGCTCGCTGATAAAGACTTTACCATGCAGGTTGGTAATGGGGCAGTCATTTTGGCTTTAGCAGTGAGAGTGGCTCGATTGAATTTTAAGAACAATTTTTTAATTTTAAATAATGTTTATTTTATTCCTGGGTTCAAAAGAAATTTGATTTTGTTTCTAAGTTGCATGAATAATTTTTTAATATTTCTTTTCATAATAATGAGATTATTATTGGTAAAAATGGTTTAAATATTTGTCCTTTAAGAGAGTTAAACATTGGAATAAGGGCTAAATTATTAGAATAAGGGCTTTATGTTTTTAGGCTCGATGAGCCATCATTGCTTAATTTTAAACTATTTAGAGTAAAATATCTTAAATCTGCTAAAAGGCAAAATGTTTCTCCATATAATGACGTGTATCTTTGGCATCTTAGTTTAGGTTATATTAATCTAGATAAGATTAACAGGTTAGTAAATGATGGTCCTTTAAGAGAGCTAAAATTAGAATTCTTCCTATATGTGAGTCTTGTTTAAAGGGTAAAATGGCTAAAAGACTCTTTTCAGCTAAGGGTAAAAGATCCAATAAACCACTTTATCTTGTACATACTGACCTATGCAATCCATTAAACATACAAGCAAGAGGCAGTTATGAATACTTCGTTACATTTATTGACGACTATTCAAGATACAGTTATGTCTACTTAATGCAAAAAAAATATGAGACTTTTGAAAAGTTAAAAGTTTTATTAGCAGAAGCTGAAAAGCAATTAAGTAAAATACTTAAGACCCTTCGATCCGATCAAAGTGGTGAATACCTTGACATAGAGTTCAAGGATTACCTATTGAAGCATGGGATTTTATCCTAACTTACAGCACCTAGAACACTATAATAGAATGGTGTTGCAGAAAGGAGAAACAAAACCTTGTTAGACATGGTTAGGTCTATGATGCGCTACTCTTCACTGCCGCCATCATTTTAGGGTTATGCACTACAGACTACGGTCTATATTTTTGAATGTAGTACCTTCTAAATCTATGCATTGTACACCCTTAGAGATGTGGAATGATAGTAAACCTAGTTATGTTATTTTTGTATATAGGGGTGTTCGGCACATGTGTTGAAAGGAAAAATTGAAAAGTTAAATTCGCGAATAGAAGTTTGTTTGTTTGTAGACTACCCTAAAGGTACAATATGAGGTTTGTGTTATAGTCCTCAAGAAAAGAAAGTGATTGTATCGACAAACACTAATTTTCACTAACGTTCTTGAGAATGATTATATATTAAACTTCAAACCTCGCAATAAGATTGTATTAGAGGAAATACTTTCTGATTAGATCAGACTTTTAGTGAACAATAAAGTTAGGTAACCACCATTTCTGATCAGAACACTTTGGAACCTCAATATAATGGGACGATAGTAAGACTACCTTCTCATTACAGAGAGGAGGAAGAGGCATAAGTAGTTGTATCCGACATAAACCAAGATGATCCATTGGCATATAGACATGCAATGAAAGGTTTTGATAAAAAAATGACAAGAAGCCATGAACTAGGAAATAGAGTCTATGTACTCCAATTCTGTTTGAAAACTTATAGATCCACCTGAAGATGTCAGAACCATTAGGTGCAAATGGATCATCAAAAAAAAAAAAGCAGGGATAGAAAAGTAGAGACTTTCAAAACAAGACTAGTGGCAAAGGGTTATACCCAAAATGATGGAGTTGACTATGAGGAGACTTTTTCGCCAGTAGCCATGCTCAAATCTATTTGCATTCTCTTGTTCATTGTTGCATGTCTTGATTATAAGATATGGCAAATGGACATCAAGACAACCTTTTTGAATGGCTATCTTAAAGAGAGCATCTATATAATACAACAAGAGGGGTTCGTAGCAAAAGGCCAAGAGTAGAAAGTCTGTAAATTGCTTAAGTCTATAAATGAACTTAAGTAAGCTTCAAGTTCTTGAAACTTAAGATTTGATAAGATAATTAAATCTTATGATTTGGAGCACAATGTTGATGAATCTTGTGTATGCAAGTACATCTAGAACAAAAAGTGATTTTCCTAGTACTTTATATAGATGATATTCTATTCATTTAAAATGATGTAGAAACATTATCCAACATAAAGAAGTGTCTAGTTGAACACTTTCAAATGAAGGATTTGGGAGAGGCAAATTATGTCCTTAGGATCCAAATTATTCAAGATCACAAGAATAGACTATTAGTACTGTCTCAGGCATCGTATATTAATAAAGTGCTTATGAAATTTTTGATGCAAAAATTTAAAAAGGGTCAACTACTGACTCAACATAAAATTATTCTTTCTAGAGAGCAGTGTCCTAAGACACCTCAAAAGGAAGAAGATATGAGACCGGTTCCTATGTCTCAACAATTAGCAACCTTATATACATTATGTTATGCACAAGGGTTGACATATACTATACAATAAGAATAGTCTGTCATTATCAATCTAACCCTAGATTGGCTCACCAAATTGCAATAAAGCACATTTTCAAGTATACTTGGAGAACTAGAAACTATATGCTTGTGTATTCAAGTAGAGACCTAAACCCTACTAGTTATACTAATTTTGATTTTCAATCAAATAAAGATAGTCGAAAGTCAACGTTTGGGTCAGTGTTTACTCTTGGTGGTGGAACTATAGACTAGAGAGTGTAAAACAATCCAGCATTGCTGATTCAACTATAGAGGCTGAATACATAGCAGCTTGCGAAGCAACTAAAGAAGTAGTATAGCTTAAGAAGTTCTTTACTGATCTGAAAGTTGTTCCAGGCATGAATAAACTATTGACCATTTATTGTAACAACAGTGGGGCAGTAGCAAATTCAAAGGAACCCCGTAGCCACAAGAGAGCAAAGCATATAAAGAGAAAGTATCACTTGATAAGGGAAATCATGCATAAATGTGATGTGAGATTAAAGCATCTAAAAACAATCTTGCAAACCCGTTTACCAAGACATTATCGGTTAGGATGTTTGAAAGTCATATGGAGGGCATAGGTTTAAGAGACATGTCTCACCTATTTACTTGTGAATTAATAGTACTTAAAGATAAAGAAGTAATTAGAGGAGTAAAATGGTAATTGACTTAACTCTAATTATGAACCATTTATGGAGGGTTAAATTACATGTAGTGATTAAATCAATAGAGTGCTCTAAGTTTTCTGAGTAAATTGTATTTACAATTTTAAAAGTGTAATTTCAAGTTTTTAGTGGAATAACACTTAAATTAATAAATTCGATTAGTTAATTAAAAAGTTTAATTAATTGTTCAAAATTTATTGAAGCATGAAATTGTAGGTCTATAGGTCCCTAATACCACATCTCTCGTCATTACAGTGAATAATTAAAAATGAATTGTGTTATTACATAAATTGTTTGTCCAGAAAATAGTTTTTAAAATACGTATATTTTATATTTGGATAAAATTATTTAATAAAAAAATTAATTAATATAGATAATATCTTATACAAATATAATTAAATATTTAATTTAAGAAATTAAATAAATAAAATTTGAAGAATAATTTATGAAATTATCAAAAAGATTTTATTTTAGTTTAGTGTTTTCTTTTTATAAAAGACTATAAATCCATTAAATTTGAAAGTTTAATAATATTCAATTGTTGAGTATTATACGATAACCACAAAGAGGGTGATTCTATGTAATTTACATTAATTAAGTCTTCTTTTAAGAGATAATAATTTAAATAATAAATGTTATTAATTAATTATTATTTTAAAAAGTGAAGATTAGTCTAAACAAGATATACACACATATGTAAAAATAAAATACGTATTTTAAAAAAAAAATAAAAAATTAGAAACCCACTCTTTTTTCTTTCACTATAGAATAAGTGATTTGAAAAAAAAAAAATTAAAAACCCACTATTTTTTCTCTAACTATAAAATAAGTGATTTGATTTAGAATCTTTTTGTAAAAATAAAAAATTTAGCATAAATTTAAGATATATTTTTATTTTTATTAATTTTTTATATTAAATGTTAAATTCATATATATATAATTTTAAAATAAAAAATTTATTTGATAAAAATAAAATTTAATTTTTTTTATTTTTTTATTTGGCTACATATCTAATAAAATCATGCTAAAAAAAGTGGAAGGACCGGATGATATGGTTGACATGGTGGAAACAGGTGGTGATGGTAGTGCTTCCACCAACAATGTTGAAAATAGGAATCCCTGAAGAGCAGTGCAGTTATCAACGAGCTTACGGATCCTATCGTAAGTAGCAGAAGGCAGAGGCAGCAATTCCTTTGTCAATTCTTCTCTCCTATATTATTGAAGGCATTTTCTATTACATCCTTTGGTGAATGGCGTGACAAGAGCCAGCTAGCTACCATTGGGCTAGCTGCCAATAAAAATCCATTCCTTCTACGAGAAGAAAGTGTTAAAGAAAAAAGAAAGGATAAGTAAAAAACAAAATACTTTTTTAATGATTCTTTCTGGTGAAAAGTAATTAAAAAAGAAAAAGAGAGGTTCGGTGTGGTATGAATTATTACGGTGGGCCAAGATGGAAATTGCGAGGGTAAAGTAGAATTAGAGTGATTTGGGTTATTTTCGGTGGTGTTACTACTTTATTAAAACGATGGAGAATAAAATAAAATAATAGTCGTGCGTGGAGTAGGATGGGGATCGGTTGTGGTGGAGCCTATTTGAAAAAAAGCTTGACTAATTAAAGTGCTTGAAGCTTCTTTTCTTCAAAATTTTTAACATCTGAAACTTTAGATTGTAACATCCAAAACAGCAAAATAAAACAACCAAGAATGTTTAAAGTCTGACAAGTCATGCCAAACGTTTGTAGAGTTCAGACTAATCAAGCTTGAAGCATCTCCGAAAAAACCCTGGATTTTGATTGGAGAAGTTAGAAAACATCAAATGCTTTTGAGACCAGACATGCAGGGCTGTCTCATGATTTTTAGCCTGAGCAGTGGCTAAGTCTGGGTGATCCATAAGCAAATTCGGCACAACATCTGTGAACAAATCAAATTTTCAAACTTTTCCTACAAGTTCATGTGTATTTGATTGTGAATTGGATATTGTCTTTTCAACATTAATTTTCCATTTATAGTCTTAATTTATAGTTTTGATTATGCCAAATGATATCAAGAGCAGTTTTAACAAAGATGAAGTAAACAGTGCTTGCCATACAAATAGGTGTTTATCAAAGTGACTAGTAATGTAATGTGATCTTTTTCATTCAATTCATCTTTAATCTCTTGATAAAGGTACTCTACCATATTTATATGGCCTAATGCTGCAGTCGTGTGAATTGGTAACAGCTCCGATTCATCTCGAAGAATTGATATGCCTTCATTTTTGTTCATCACCCTAGCAAGTTTGACCATTCTGGATGCAGCAGCAAGAGATAGAGCTGTGATTCCTCCTCTATTTTTCTGAGCTAAGTCCTCTTTGTTCAACATATTCACAAGTTCCTTCAGGAAATCAACACGCTTTGCGCCAGTTGCAATGTGAAGAGCAGTGTCTCCTCCTTTCGAGATCCCATAACGAATATCATCGTTATGTAACTCATAAATTCGTTTAGCCACGTGCCAGTCGCCATTTAGCGCAACTCGATACAATCTTAATTTTTTGGTTCTTATTTCCGGATCTTACCATTTGAAATAAAACAACGAGTTTTGTCAATAAATTGAGTGAATGGTACCGAGTACCGACATTTACATGTAACCGAATATAGAAAGGCTGTAGAAGTTAGTATCAAATATATAGAAAAATCTATTAAAAAATTAAGATTAGTAAGGCATGAAGTAAATTTGTGGAATCACATCAACACATTATTAAAATTAATAATACATGAATAAATAACACAACACAAAAAATGTAAAAAAAATAAATTAAAAGTTGTTCGCCTAGATTAAGCTGCATCAACTGATAAAAGAGTAATTTATTATAATCATACAAAATAAAATACATGAGTATAACTCTATATATTTTAAAATCTTTAAGTCATACTTTATTTATGTGACGCCTCACATATTTTCCATCTCTCATACCTTTGCATTACTTCTATTTGCATAATGAGTAACGTTCTCCTCCCTATGAACTTAATATTCATTCTTATACAACTTAAAGTCTACTTTAAATCAGATAAATTTTATAAATTACACATAAAATCTAATAAATACTCTTTCAGTAGGGTAACTTAAGGGTGGTTTAAATCTGTTAGCTGTGAAATTTAGGAGTACACAGCCCAATCAAAATGCATCATTTAGACTTTCTTGTAAGCTAGGGCTCAAGACCTACTCTAAAAGGAAGCCCATCAATTCCTTAGGCCTGAACAACTGAAGAGGCCTATTAAAGAGCTAAAATTCTCTCGAGGGGGCCTACAAACACCTTAATAGCTACAAGTTCTCACTCTCCATCCTTTTACGAAGGTAAAGTATACAATGTTACGAACTCCTGAACAAAATGGTAGGGCCCAAGACTTTCTCTAAAAGAAAAATCACACGCTTCTAGACATGATGCAAAGTATGTTAGCTAATTCCACGCTACTGGAATTCTTGTTGGGCGAGACTTTGAGGACCGCATCATACATATATCTTGAACCAAATGCTAAGACAAGTATGTTCTGAAGACACATATGAGCTATAGTCAGGCAAGAAGCTACGTTTGCACCATTTATTTATTGGGCTTTTAAAGCAAAGTGAGACCCTACAGGTTTTAGTCTAAGAAACTTGATCCTAAAGCCGTGAGTGGGTTCGTCATTAGTTATTGTATGGTATCAATCTCACACCACTAGTTATTGAGTCAGAAGTTGTATATTTTGAGGATGATTTTGGTACTAGTATAAGCCAGGGGCCACCAGAGATTGTATTCAGGGAGGAACATGACCATGACCCTATGCCTATAGCTTTCCGCTCCAATGACATGGCATCAATAGTGACTCTGCCATTATCTTCAAGCATTAGAGTTAATCCCAAACCCTTTTTATAACGTTTAACATGCTCCAAGCATCAAATAAATTAATTTTGGTTTTTGATGAACATTGATCGTTGTTTAGATTCATGGTTTATGTTGAATTGATATTCATCACTATGCTTACATTTTAACACCATGGTCGACAGCAGGCGATGGGGATTATTGTCCATGCTTTATTGTTTATAAATATCAAATAGACAATTTTATTTCTCAAAGTGAAATTGTTAGTTCAATTCTTGAAGTTTAGTTGAATTGCTCAGTCAATCTCTATATTTTTTTAAATACCTTATTTAATCCTTGTTGAAAAAATTAACATTTAAAGTATATTCTTTTAGAACAATAAAGTAAATTGATATGTTTAATCATAATAAATAGTTTAATATTTAATCGAATTAATCATATTGACCTCAAAAGGTATACTTCAAAAATATTTTTTTTAAAGGTAAGGACTAATTGAAATATTTAAAGAAATATAGAAAAGAACTAAGTAATCTAACTAAACTTTAAAAACTAAATTGATAATTTTCCTTTCTCTTATTATCTCATATCTTCTTTATTGAAAGCCACCACAAAATGGATATAAACAGGAAATAAAGTAGAACCTAATAGCATAGCATACCAAGCAGTTGTTCATTTTTCTGGAGCAGGAGTAGCGGTTCGCATAGGATCTGCAGGAATGTCATTATATATCAATATCTGCAGGTCATCCAATGAATACACTTGAAAAGATATATATACATTAGATAACTATTGTTTTTAAATAAAATTTTAAACTCATCCAATGAATGCTTATTAAATTACTTTAGAATGGAAGAATAACGGAATTAAACTTAATCAAAATTAAATGCAGTTATAAATGTTCAAAGATGCTGTCTGCATTTTACCTTCTTTCCTCTGCTTAGCACCATGAGCAATTTCTTTCATTAGTTTAATCACTACGTCTTGTTGTTTTATGAGTTGTTCCATCATACGTACTACAGGGTCAACTTCTACAGATGTGACCTGCGAACCTCTTGAGCTCGAAACATTTGCAGTGGAAGGAACATTTTGTGACATCTTTTCTCTACATACAAAATTTAGGGGGATAAAACATTTTACCAAACAAGTTTTTCTATATAAGCAATTATGTCTCGCTATAAAACTATGAAGGCACTGTAAATAATCCCATTATGACACTGAAAGAGAAACTCAATCTCTAAATTCGGTAACTATATTATCAGTCACCAAATTGTTGTAGTGAAACAAGTGTAATACCAATGCAATTGCCTGTGGAGCATTTAATATGATATTATTCTTTTAGAAATTGTTACTTTTTCTTTATAGATTTAAATAGTTATGTACCCCCTATTCCTTTTTTCAATATCCTGCTATCCCTCTGTTACTTATTTTTCTTATCGAAAAGTAACCCATATAATTACAAGATTTTGTAGGAGGTAATTGGCATTTCCCCTTATTTTTGTTAGAATAATAAGTGTAAACATTAATATGAAATGTGAGAAGAATTTATTGAAAGGGGAGAAACTCATTAAATATCGAAGTTGATAATGCATAAAATCAATCATTCAGCATAAAAATTTGAATTTTTACATTGTTCATTGTTTCTTTGCCTAAACATTACACTGTTCACCCAATATTAGGCTACATCACTTATGAGAATAATGTTGTAAGAGAACGAGTACAAAAAATTTGAATTTTTATAGATTTAATAAATATTTATATAATTTTTTTTAATTAACCAAAAGGAGTTTATGGTTAAAGACAGCAAAAGGTATAATTAAACGGTCTATATATTAGAGTGCAAAGAAATTCAAACCTAGTACATCTTTAAAAAAGACAGAGAGAAAAAATTAGGGGTGACTCACCGTCTGTTTATAATATGATCTATGTGTTGGCCATTTAGAGCACTCAAACATTTAATCCAAACAATATTTTTAATGCTTTGAAAGAAAGTAGTAGCAAAAGAATTTTTTTGATAAAAAAACTTGATTGCGCTCCAACCATATGAAGTAGATTAAAGCGCAGAAGGAGATGCTGCAAATCTTACTTATGAGAGATTTTTCTTGAGTTTTTGTACAGAAAAACGATACCTCTCTTCTCTAGTTGTATAGTCGACGATCAAGTTGACAAACTTGAAGAACCTTTTGTCAAATTTTTTGGGAGAAGCTACAGTGGAAGAATAAGTAGTGTATTGACTCACTTTCCTTACCACAGAATGGGCAATCGGCCGAAAGATTAAGGCCTCATTTTGCTACCCTCCCTCTAGTTGCCAATCTATTATTCAAGTCAACTAAGTTACAAAACTGTGTTTAGGAATGTGGAGAGTTCCCCAAACTAATTTATACCACCCAAACTTGGCACCCTTATCCTTCAAAAAATACTATGTGCTAGTAATTGAAAATTTTTCATTGGAGCTTCCATTCTACAAGATACTATCATCTTTTGTATCAATGATGGAAAAGTTATTACAAATAAAATCTCAAGCATGAGCTGTGTGCTCATCAAAGGGGTCAAGCAAGTTTCACTTTTTGTTTTACAAGAGATCGTGTACTTTTATAGAATGAGGAACATCGGCATCATTGATATTCAGACAAGGGAACTTCTCTACTATTGACTCCTCAAACACCCATGGATCCCACCAGAAAAAGAAGGTCTTGCCATTCTCTAATTTATAGTTAAACAGTGTCTTAGTTTGATATATCAGATTTAGAAGTTTTTGCCATGCCCAACTGTAATCCATAGGTTTCTTAATGCCCGAAAAACTAAGCCTTCTAAGTCTATTATCAGTCACCAATTTAGTCCATAGTGAAGATTTCACAACTACCAAATCCCATATATGTTTAGTCACTGTAGCTAAATTCCAATGGTGTATAAGTTTGATGCCAAGGCCATCTTACTTTTCATCTTTGCAGATGTCAGTCTATACTACTAACTCACCTCTTTTATGATGATCTCACCCAAGCCATAAGAACTTTGCCATTTTCTTTCCACTTGATTGTTAACTGCCTTGGGAAGAATAAACATGGAGCACCAAAAGACTTGCTTACTCAGGAGAACAGAATTGATCAATTATAATTGCCTAGAATAGCTTAAGAACTTAACTGTCTAGCAAGAAATTCTAGTGGTTATTGTATTAATAAGCCCGTTGCAAAACTCTTTCTTGAGTCTTCCAGATATTAGGAGAATGCCTAAGTATATGATCAGTAAACTACCTTGTTGATACGATGTAAACTGAAGAATATCCTCTTTGACAAGCTGAGGAGCATTTTCGAAAAAGATATAGTTCTTAGACACATTAAGATGTAGTCCTAATACCTTGTGGAAATCATCTAGCACTTTTTGTGAAATGACCAACAGAGGTAACATCACCATGAGAGAACAAAAATAGGTCATCTGCAAAGATTAGGTGGGTTAGCTTCATTCTCTTACATCCTTTGTGAAAGGTAAATAGATTCTTTGGGATACTACTTAAGCTCATACTTAGGCACTCTATTGCTAAAATAAACAACAAATGAGACATAAGATCTCTTTGTCTCAATCATTTCTTCCTTGGAAAATAACCCTCTAGGCTACCATTAATCATTATCGAGAACATACTGGATCTAACATAGCATATGATATTTTGAATGAAGAAGTATGAGAAATTTAGCCCTATCAACATTTCTTCAAGGAAATCGTATGATATTGAGTCATAGGCCTTGTGTAAGTCTATTTTAAATGTACACATGGGCACACCAATGTTTTGTTATATCCTCTCACTAATTCATAAACCAGGAGCACATTATATGTTATCTTCCTCTAGGGGGATAAAGGCTGATTGGTTAGGATTGACCAAATAGTTTATAACCTTCCTTAGTCTGAGTGTGATTATTTTGATAATACACTTATATAGAACCGTTCAGCAAGCAATTGGTTTATAGTCACCTAAGCCATTGGGTTAGAAATCTTGGGAACAAGAGTAAATGCAGTGACATTAAGAGGTTTATAGAACTGACTTGTATAAAAGAAATATTGCACCGCTTCAGTTACTTCCTTGCCAACAATATACCAACATTTTTGGAAGAAGAAACTGTTTCTCCCCTTTGATGCTAAACATGGCTTCTTTGACTTCATGAGTATAAATTGGGGCACTAAGCATATCTCTATCCCCAGCCCGTAGCTTAAGGCCTCTGTCTATAATGACCTTTTGAATTGAAGCTCTGAGATCGGTCTCTATTCCCAATAAGTCTCTGTAGTAGTTTACTATAGCAGTTTTAATAGCCATAGAATCTGGAGTCTTTTTCCCATTTGGACATTCTATCGAAGTAATTTTGTTCATAGCTCTTCTGTACTTAACCATCGTATGAAAGAATCTAGAATTTGAGTCACCGAGTTAGACCCATCTAATTCTAGACTTCTGTCTGATAAGGTTCTCTTCTGTAATGATAAGCTTCCTTAACTGCTGATAAATGCATATTTCTTCTTCTTACAGCTCTTGATTGAAAGGGTCATGAGTTAAACTGCTTTGCAATGAAGTTAACATAGTTTTACAATTGGCGATCCTCTGAGGCACTTACAAGAATATATTTTTTATTAAACTCTTTTAGCTCATCATTTAGAAGTTTGAGTTTAAACCAAACTCGATACATTGGAGACCCATTCATTTGATATTGCCAAATCCGTTCTACAACATGAAGAAATTTTAAGTAGGAGCGCCAAGCATTAAAAAACTTAAATGAAACACGGCCTGTAAAAGTAGCCTTATGGATGGACACCATGAGTAGTGAGTGGTCAGAAACACCAGCTGGCCCGACATCACACACTGACAACTCCTATGTATCTAACCATTTCCCATTTATAAAGGCCCAGTCAAGATTCCTTCATATTCTTTATTCACCCAACTGATTATTGCACCACGTGTATATATACCTATAGTTTTTTTTAGCTCAAAAAGCTCAAGTCTGGAGATCCAATCTTTAAACAATTCTACCATATTTTTAGTAATCCACTGCCCACCAATTCTGTCAATTTTGCTAAGAATGTTATTAAAGTCCCCTTGAATCATCCAAGGAGTTTAGTTGTCTATCATGCCCTCATGGAGGTCATGCCACAATTTTCTCCTATCTTAGCTGAGGATGCCCCATAGACGAGAAACCAATAGAACTCTATATTTTCAATATGCACTTTATAGTGAATAAATAGCATATGTTTTTCCAGTACCGTCATATTGCATCTAATAGGGTCAAACATAACCCAAATTCTATCCATGTCTAAGCATTCATAATTATTTTCTAACTTCCAATCTTGTAAAGCTAATTTCCTACAAACTGAATCAATATTTGCTAAATTTAATCTCGTTTCTAACAAACCCAAAATACATAAATTGTTCATCTTAATCAAAGCTCTCACCTCCGATAATTTACAGGGGTCACAGAGGCCCCGAATATTCCAGTTGGTAATCATTGGCCTAACAAATGGGGGTTGAAAATCCTTGTGGCGTGGTAGCCCTCACCAATAATACCCACCTCATGCTTTAATGCAATAGTCTTCCTTAGGTTGAATCTCTCAACTGCCTGGATGTCATATAGGTCCCCAAGCTTTGATGTTGATCTTTTCCATTATCTTCTGCTTGTTCTTGTTGTATTGCCTCTAGAAAATCTTCCTTATTGGTCTGTTCATGTTCTCTTAGAGGGGGTTTTGTTACTTCATTTCCTCTTTGATAATCTTGTACAAAACCTTTCACTTTCCATACTTATTTGCTCCCCGCTCTGCAATTTTCCTCCTCATGCCCATTTTTTTTGCATTTAGGACAAACAGTAGGCTTCTATTCATAAACCACCTGTTGTTGTACACTATTCCCCAACTCATCCTTTAAGGTGATCACAAAAGGAAATTTACCCTCTACATCCATTTCTACCAAGACTCTTGCATAAGCTAACTTTATTTTGGTCACGATACATTGATCACAATACTTAGGCATGCCTAATGAACTTGCAATTCAGCTCAAGAGATAAGAACTCCAAAACTCCCAAGGCAAACCTAGGAGCTGAACCCAAATTGGTAGAGATCTAATACTGGCTAATTCCATAGGTTTCCAAATTTTGACAATTAAAGGGCATCTCTCAAATGTAAGCGATCCATCTGTAAGAGCATTTTTTTGGCCATCTTTGTTCTCAAAATTAAACAGAAAAATTTCATCTTTAATTGAATGTATTAAAATGAGGCCAAAATTTTTCCACTTATTTATCATAAAAGTTTGAAGTTGATAAAAGTGTAGTGACAAACTATACACACAGTCAATCAAACCATACTTCTAGCGTTTCTCTTTTTTAAGCAATTCATCAGAGTGGAATTTGACCACTTTTTTACCATTGCAGATGGTTGGAGGGACAAAATACAGTTCACTTTTAGAGGTTTAATTTCAGTTGCCGAAGAACAGTGAAGCACACGTTTTAGAAGGTGGCAGGGCGATCTAGTTTGGCTCTTTTAGATCATGGTTTCGAGCACCCCATAGGCCAGTACCAGGCATAGCTAAAATAGCGACAGTCTCCCGATGGGTCTATAGCGTAGGAGTTACAGTAGACGGAGGGGAGCCATTGGCCAAAGAGCCCAACGTCGCATCACTGTTTCTGTACCCACACATCATAGATGTATCTACCATAGAGCCATCCCCGGCCACCAGAGTAAGGCCTCCATCGGCATTATTAAAGGGGAGCACATCGGTGCCATGTCTTCATTGTGCCCGACCGTCTGGGTTTTCAAATCATTCACCGAATTCATGTCGATGGCTAGAGATTGCAGGTGCACTGAGGTCAGACGTGAGAGAGCAGCCATCGGGGAAGATCTGCCGTTCCCCTTCTTCGCTATAGAGACAGCGTGCGTTAGTATATTCCTAACTGATGCAGAAAGAAGAGGAGCGTATCTTGCCCTAGTTCCTTGGGTCAGAAGAGAGTATCAATACTTGTATAATTTGATATTCTACCTAAAATAAGATAAATTTTATAAAAAAAAATTATCTATAGAAAAACAATTTCTCAATTAAACCCAAATAATTCTTAACAAAATCTCTTTCAAAAAGACAACTTTAGTCTATCTTAATAAAACTCAATTCAAATTCACAGACTACTAAAAGTGTACGTCGTAGTCAATCAAACTTCTGTGCTCAATTAATGTTGGTTTTAATGTTTCATTTTTATACAACAATGTCTAAAATATACTTAATGCTTTCTTTGCAAATGAACTTTCTATAGAAATGGGATTTTATGCTTTCAGTGATCTAGCCACGTTAGATTAAGGAAATATCGATATTAATAACTTATTATGGGCAATTAGGATCCTCTTTTAGCTTAAGTTTAGTTAAACTTAATAAATTTTTAATATGTATTATATTATTTAGGGATTAATAAATCATATTTATCTTCACATTTGTATGATATATCAACTTTGAGTTTATACCCTTATAGATTTGCTCTTGTGCTTTATCTAAAAGGCTTCGTACTAATTGAAATATTATTCGTACCTTATACACCTATGATCTTTCCCATTTATAACCAATATGAGACTTTATTTGCATTCTTAACACTCATTCCTTGAACAAAGGACTATGTCATTCCTCATTATTTAAGCCTCCCCTTAAATGATTACCTATATGTCTATCTTCCTCACTAAGAAAACTTCGCTCCATTACTCATCTTTAGTGCATTGAAGTGGACACTTTATGTGAAGTATTAGAGTACTGCCTATCTTCAAAGCTCACTCTATCCAAGTTAATTCCTCATCACTGTATTGGTGGAGACATGTCTTATATGAAGTACTAGAGCATACTGCTTGTCTAATAAAGCTTCATCACAAATTCCATAGCAAGCAAACTAAGGCTTACCTTATGGATTGAGCTTCCTTTCAAAAATAGTCATACATTCGTTTATCTTCCTTACTAAGAAGACTTTGCTCTATTAAGTCTGTTACTCATTTTCATTACGTTGGAGTGCACACTTTACATAAAGTATCAAAGTACCTCATACCTCGAGAGCTTGCTCTATCCAAGTCAACTTCGCATGACTACATTGGGAGAGCCATACCTTACGTGAAGCACCAGAACACATTGTCTGTTCAATAAAACTCAACAATATATTCCATTGCAAGCTAACCGGGGCTCATTATCTTTATTCAGTTTCGAGAATTTTTTCACATGACTAATTTCAAAGCATGGCTCTGATACTATAAGTAGGAACCTATTGGAAATTAGTGATTCAACAATCTTGTATGGACAAGAATTGAGATGAATACCAAGAGGAGAGTTATTATGAAGTCAAATACGCATTAGGTGTACAAAGGAATGAGCAAAACGGAAAGGCAAGAGAATGGTACTATTCATGCAGCGACACTGTTTATGATGAGAACTAGTTACTATTTATATAATTACTATTCACATGTCAACTTTAGGATGTTTTCTATTTTGGCTCAATTGACTTCTTTAAGTGGGATTAGGACTCTTACAAGTAAAGACTCTTATTCCAACTAGGTTTATGGTTTCTAAGGGTGTTTTATTTACTATATAAACCCTTCTAAACACAAGAGAAAGACAAGCATCTAAAGTTTTAAGATGTAACCATAAGAAAGAAGAAAAGAGTTAGGTAGGCACTAAGTGCACCATGCACTAGGGTGTAACCTTTTGGGGAGTGTTTTCTTTTAGTTCTTGAGTGAATAAAAAAAATACCATAGATCATTTTGACTTAGATTGTCGGGCTATTCTTGTATTTGTTGTAAAAATCTCTTATGAGAAGATATCAAGAGGTCTAGGGGAGTCTTGGTGATCAAGGATAGATATTTAGAGGTCTCTATGGGAGATGCTAAGGGGTCTTATAGGATCATTAATGATGTAAGAAGATATTTAGTGATTTAAATCAATAATAAGAAGCTAGATCCTGCAACTTCTGTGAACGTAGGCAATTTTAGGCTGAACGACGGATATCATGTGTCTTATTGACTGGTTTATTTTCTTTATCTTTATTGGTGTGTTGATCTTATATGTTCTTTCTTATGGTGTGAGTTATAATTTTTTGCTACGCATAGAGTAAAAATGGTATCAAGGCTGTGGCTTAATTAATGTCATAGGGGTGTCAAACTAAAGTACATAGCTTAATATCTACAATAAACTAGTATCAGAGTTGGGTTGAAGTCCATATGGCAGAGCATAGATAGCAGTGTCAGATTGCAGAGCAAAGATTGTTAGCCATGGGGATTCACAAATATAAGCAAAGAACAATAGGGAAGATGATTATCTAAAAGCGAAAAAGATGATGGCTTTACTGGGGAGTGTTTTTGGGTAAAAATCACTCTTGAAGAAAACTACCAAGAATATAGCATTATCTAGGTCCTAGTTAGAAGAAACATTTCAATTGGACACAAAATAAATATGAAAAAAAAAAAACAATCAAGATTGAAGGGTAGATCCAAAAGGTGTCTAGGGCATTTAAAGGGATAATCCTAAAGAAAGACAAAGATAAAAGGAATGTGAATTTGCAAGTCTGTTGGATGACTAAGCAAAGACCTTGATTCATGAGAGATTTTAGAGGAATAAGTGTCTGATGGGTGAACTATTTTTAGGATCTAGGGTAGTGTTTTCATATGATTCATAAAGAATCGTTATTTACCATTTGGAGAAATATGGCTTGTAGTAAGTTAAATGAGATTGGTAAAATAAATTGAGACTACATGATGAAAAAGACAAGAGAGGGACTAGGGATGAGATTTCATTCCTCATATCATGAAGATTTAGTGGACTTGAGACTGCTAGATCGAAATAAGGAGATTCATTTAAGACAGAAGAAAGGAATATTAAATGGAAAGTAAAAGGATCGGGGAGTGATAAGCACAGAGGGAGGTTATATGCTTGAAGAAAAGTGCTTCGAATGGGATTAACATAGAGTTGTTGATTTGAAATAGACTATAAAGTAGCTTTTGAATTATTTCACTTTGTGGCAAGGGTAAAAAGAGAATGTGTAAGAAGAATAGTAATGGTGAGAATGTGTTTTCACCATTAAAGGATTGTGGTCATGGTATCTTCGGGACATAAAAGATCACAACATTGAACTACTCTAGACATCAGTATTCAGGAATCTTTGGAGACTGTAGTCATAAGAGCTTTAGTTAAGTCTAGGATTTAACGTATGGACAATGCTAGTGAGTATTGGTCAAGAAGTGGTGACGATGATTAGCTTTATAGAGAGAGATTTTGAATCAAGGAGGGAATTTGTTAGAAATTGGTGATTAAACAATCTTGTATGGGCAAGAATTAAGATGAATACCAAGAGCAAATAATTATGAAGCTAAGTACGCATTGGTTGTACAAGGGAATGAGCAAAATGAAAAGGCAAAAGAATTGATATTGTTTATATGGCGACATTGTTCACGGGCGAGCACTATTGGCACAACGACGGAGGTACTGTTCACGGCAGTAATTGTTAGGATTTGTACTTACGTGACATCCCTTTATGTATGAATATTTATTTAATATTTTTACTAGTATTATTATTTCATTAAATTGATAATTATGTTTATATATGGTAAGATGGTTGTAACATTTCAGACACTGTACGATCTAAAAGAGTTTAGATCTGGTCTAAATGAGTTTAGATCAGTACTAAGAATTAACAACGCTGAGAGTTATAAATGCTAAGAGTTGGCACTGATAAGAGTTATTAGGTTATAAAAGTCAGCGATATCTAAAGAGTTAGGGTCTTGTCTGAAATGAGACAAAAACCTAAGAATATATTAGTAGTAACGTAGTTGAAAAGAGTTGCAAAAGTACTAGAAAATGTCATTATGCAAATATGTTCTCAAATATTATGTTCCTGATCTATCTTCATTGATGCTGGTCTGTCAAGAATACATTAATAAATATATAGATTGGTGTATGTCTATATCTGGATTGTCTTGATGGTTAGTCTTAGCAAACCATAAGCTTAGTGGAAGCTCGTATAGAGATATATGTATTTAGTAAGGATTGAATACTGAACAGACTCACAAAGATCTCCAATAGACATCCTATAAAACCATTAATGGAGGGTCTTTCAAGTTGAGTAGTATTTGTGGTCTCTTGACCTGAGTGCCGCAGTAGACTTATGAGTGATCCACCATACTTTGGTTTCACACATGTTAGAAACCTTTCATGGCCTGACCACTGGGTTTCGCTGGGTATGGTCCGATGCTCATGGACTCTGATGTGCATAAATATGGGATCCATCAGCTCATTTGGGTGAGTATTATATCCTAATACTCTATAGATTGTATTTCAGAAAGTCTTATGGCCATAAGCAATAATTCCCAGGAAAAGAGTTTAACCCTAGGGATAAATAATATTCCAAAGTCTTTGGGAATATTATTTATTGAAATACAATTCTAGAGATAAGCTTTCGGTTAGGCATATGGAGATTTGACGGTGTTGATCTATATCTATGCTCTACTCGAATATAAATGATCGAGGGATTATATGAATATGTTATAACCTTAACTTATATGATCTAACGCGCCACTTTGTAATATCCATAACGTGTGTGTAGGGCATTGTTCACGAACGTATAAAGGAGTTCTATATGACAATTCAAGCGTGGACCTAGAGAGTCTCACAATATGAAGTGTACTCATTATGTACTGGGGCAGCATAATAGATTGAACAGGTCCATCTTAGAAATTTCAACAAACCAAAAATATGTTTCAGGGTTTCTCGGGTTGTGCACTTATTTAGACTTAAATGTTAAGTATATTATTTAATTAGTTGACAAGAGTTATTAACTAATTAGATATTAAAAAGTGGTACAATTTTATTTTATGAATTGTTTTACCATAAATTCAACCATTTATCATGTTGGTAAAATCAAATAAGATACATATTAATTATTCAAATAGTTTTTGAATAATTAAAAAATATTATTTAAATAAATAAAATATGATTTTATTTATTTGTTATTTTATTCCTAAATGGAAGACATACCTAATTTGAGAAACATAAATTAAATTAAGTGGAGCACTATTTTGTGATTAATGGTTAATTTTATTAGACCATTAAAATGACCACAAAAAATTATTTTAGTAGTTGGCCACTTAATCTAATTTTGGTGGAGCACTTATGAAGTGTTGAGAGCACTAAAAATGGTTGAGCTTTATTTAACAAGTGAGTGAATGAAATTCGTGCAAGGATTGAGAGGAAAAAGGAGAGTTAGTTTTGAGAGAGTTTTTCTTTGAAAGAAGACTTGTGAGAAAGATCAAAGGAGAAAGAAAAAAATAAATCCTTCTTATTTTTCTTTCAAGTAATCAAAACCTTGTTGCTGGAGATTACATTGCTACTATCCTAGCTTTATAATCCCACCGGATTGTTGTGAACTAGAATTGAACAAAAGTGCACTTCAAGGTGAGCTCAAAGTTGGAGCAAAGAAGTTCAAAATTTGAAATCTTCATCGGAGGTCTTCAAAGGTATGTTTTCTGTATTCTTAAGTTGTTAAAAATTAAAGTACATGTGTATATGTTGATGACATGATAAATTCCACTGCTAAATTCGTGTATATGATACATGTGTTTAATTTTTTCAATATGTATATAATCACATGCATACATCCTAAAATACGTCAACAGTAACTGTTCATCATGGGAACTGTTTGGGCGTGGCACTGTTTACGCGCAGATACTGTTCATACAGTTACTACCCAATAACTTTAGGGTGTTTCCTATTTTAGCTCAACTGACTTCTTTAAGTAGGATTAGAACTCCTACAAGTAAAGACTCTTATTCCAACTAGGTTTATAGTTTCTAAGGGTGTTTTGTTCATTATATAAACCGTTCTAAACATAAAAGAAAGACAAACATCTAAAGTTTTAAGATGTAACCATAAAAAAGAATAGATGAGCTAAGTAGACACTAAATGCACCATGCACTAGGGTTCAACCTTTTGGGAGTGTTTTCTTTTAGTTATTAAGTAAATAAAAGAAATACCATAGATCCTTTTGGCTAGATACTCGTGCTATTCTTGTATTCCTTGTAAAAATCTCTTATAATGAGATATTAAGAGGTCTTGGGGAGACATGGTGATCAAGGGTAGATACTTAGAGGTCTCTATAAGAGATACTAAGGAGTTTTATGAGATCATTGATGATGTAAGAAGTTGGATTATGGATCCTTAGTGGATGTGGACAATTTTAAGCCGAATCATGTATATCTTGTGTGTTGTTGATTGGTTGTTTTCTTTATCTTTATTGATTTGTTGATCTTATGTGTTTTTTTTATGGTGTGAGTAATGCTTTTCTACTACGCATAAAGTAAAAAGCGTATCAAGACTGTAGCTTAATTGATATCATAGGGTGTTAAACTGGAGTGCATGGCTTGATATTCACAATAGAACCAAAGAACTATATATATCTCTATATTACTATGATATTGTCCACTTTACACCTAAGCTCTTATAAATTTGCTCTTGAACTCTACCACTAAAAGCCTCAAACGAATAAAAATATTATTCATATTCTATATACTTATAATCTTCCTTATTTATAATTAATGTTAGATTTTATTTTCACTCCTAACATCTTAGTTATGTAGGATTAAGATTTGTTTTTTTCAATTATGACTTTTTATCAACTTTCAATTTATCAATTATCTATTAATATTTTATTATAATATTTCAAATTGGAATCCTCGTTTTATTGTCTTATTACAAGATGCAAAAATAAAACATTTTTTTTTCTTAATTGAAAATTAGCATTGATCATAATTTGAGAACATTTTAAAATAATAAAGAACATGTCTTTTGGTTCTTTAATTTGGGGCTAAGCCCAAAAAGTCAAAAGCTAAGCTACTAAATTCATAAATGGGTGATGAGATTTATACCATATATTTTGTGAAATAACATCCCTCATTTAAATACACTTTACTAAAACTAGTTTTTAGTAGTAAAATCACTCTATTAAAAATTTTATACTTAAAAATACACCTTTTTAAATCTGAACAAAAATAATACTAAATTTGCTCTACAAACATTTTTCCATTTTGCATCTTCAATTTCTATATAAATTTAATTTTTTAACATTTACTTTTGGAATGCCTAAATAATTAATATCTCAAAATTGTAAGAACTTGCAATTTAATATTGTCATAAGTTAGACGAATATTGAGACAGCCTAGTTATCAGAGAATAAAACGAGCCTTATCATTCAAAATATGCATAAAACTAAAACACTCAAAAAAAAATGTAAACTATATATGTATTTATATGCCCAACGAAAAAATTAGAAATTTGGAAATGAACTGAAGTTGTAATTAGGAAAACATTAGGATCATTTGAATAAAACTTTTGAATCTCTGTGGAAGAAAATTACATGCATGGATAACTGTTAAGTTCAAAAAGCTTACTTCTTTACGTGTAAGGGTTCCAAATTCCAATCTGCAGCTCCCAAAAAGAATTTTTGAATTAAAAAGAATTGAAGTAGAGCAAATTAATAAACGAAAGATCGAGAGAATAAAGCTCAAGCTGAGAATTGAAGAAATACATCCGACACTTAATTATTATACTACTTTTTACACTTATTATTATACCGCTTGTTAGACATAACCCAGACATACAAATGTCTAATATTAGACCTTTTGCCAGTCCACATCTCGTACGGAGTTTTAGATACTATTTTACTTAAATTTTTATTAAAGATATAAACTGCAATCTTTAATGCTTTTCTTTAAAGCGATTCAAGTGAAGAAGAAAAATTAATTATACTTATTATTATTTTTTAGGTGTTTGGTTTCGTGTCTTAGTAATACTCTTCATATTTGGTTTCCTAGACATTGTATATTATGGGACAATGCCATACTCCTTTAGGAATTTAGTAAAATAAAAAAATAAATAGACGTTGTTCACCTAATCTGTCGTATCTTTTATAGTATTCACCACCATTGTTAGATTTGACAGCTTTATTTTTCTTGTCAAGTTAATTTTCAACTTTAACTTTGAAAGCATTAAACACGTCTAGAAATTGAGACTTCTCATAAATCAAGTAAAGGTACCAAAAAGAGAATAATCATCAATGAACATAATAAAAAATTGTTGGCTATTCCAAGAAACTGTATGGAATAGTCTATAAATATCAGTATTTATTAGTTGTAAGACGTTATTACTCCTGTTGACACCTAATTTTCTATTGTTTGCTTGTTTTTTCTTAATACATTTAATACAGATTTAAAATTTTGTTGAATTAAGAGAATCAAGAATTTCATCTAACACAAGTCTTTCTATTCTCTGTTTAGAGATAAGTCCTAAGTGCTTGTGCCATAATATAAGAGAATTCTCATCAATTAATTTTTGTGTTTGTATTATGTTTATTAACATGCAAGGATTCATTAAAAGATGTATAAGCATATATTGTATAAAGATTATCAATAAGAGAACCAGTACCAATAATATTTGAATTTTGAAAGAGACTAACTTATTGTTTTTGAATGAATAAGAGTATCCTAATTTGTTCAAACTAGAAACAAAAAATATGTTCTGTCTAAATGACGGTATATAATTAATCTCATCTAAATCCAAATAATATATGGTCTCTAATTGTAATCTAAACAATCCTATAGTCTTTAAAAGAGCTGCATTATCATTTTTCACTTAGATGCATCTTTCAGCATTAATTAAAAACTGGTTCTTAAGACAACCTTGCATAGACACACTTATATGAGTAGTTATACTATATTTACCCACCAATTGTGTTTAGGTACAAAAGCAAAATTAAATTCAGAACAAACAAAGTTGAGAAGTGTACTTTTGCTAACACGCCATTTAGCGTACTTAGGATAATCCTTCTTCACATGACTAGCCTTTTTACAAAAGAAATAAGTAATGATTGAATCTTGTTTCTTTTACACCTTAATATGTGAAGTCCTTATTGCAGTTTTCTCTCTTTTATTCTTTTTTCTTTACTAATTAGTAACCTTATTCTGAGAAGTATTTGTTAAGTGAGTACTTTCAGTTTTTTCTCGCTTCAATTTGTCTTCTTATTACACACAATATGAAATAAGCTCATTAAGAGTCCATTTAACCTTTCGGGTGTTGTAATTTACTTTAAATTAATTGTAGTGTACAGGAAGAGATATAAAGATCAGATGCACAAGCAAGTCATTAGACATCTTTAACTTTGGTACTTTTAGCTTAAAGCGAGATTAGACATCTTATAATGTACTCCCTTATATTTCCTTTATCATTATACCTTATTGAAACAAACTTAGCTAATAGCATACTTTTTTTAGCATTTTATTTTTGGCAAAGTGTTGTTTAATTTTCTCAAGAAATTTCTTAGCATTCTATTCCTAAAAAATGGTGCCTTAAATATGAGAATGAAATTTATATTGGTAGATATAGTAGAAACAGATAAAACTTACAAAGAATACATAATAAAATAACAAGCTCACAATTATGTCATTATTTTAAGCATATATATGCATGACATAAATAAACATATAACGGTGGACCCCATCACGAGATACCTAGCATAACATTGATATTTAGTCTTTGGACAAAAATATCAACTATAAGTGGTACTCTCAATACAATAATCAAATGTTGATATTAAATCTTATCAACAATAAGCCTTTCTTTGGATCGACTTATTTTATATATAGAAAACTTGATAATTATTACACATTTATTACCGTAAATATGCCTATTATTTGGCCAAAAAAATAACCTTCTTTTGGGCCAATTATTTTTTGCATAAACAATAAACATATTCATCTTAATATCCCAAAATAAAGAAATCTACACAATAGAGGTTACTTTGGCAACATGTTATTTCAATCAATTTATTTCGAAATATAAGATAAGTAATGCAAAAAAAAAATAACCGAATGCCCATAAATGAAAATTTTAATTTTTTTTATATACTAGAGTGGCACATGATGCCAAGGCTGCTGTGGTTACAACACTGCTAATGGTTCAAAATAGGGTTAATGATTGTCACATCAAATCTAAATGGGTTAAAGTTTGGGTTAGATCTTCATGAATTGAGTCGGGTAGACTTAATTCTCCCAACAATAACAAAAAAACTCTTAAATTTTGATCATAAATTTGCTAATTTTATATTTGCAAATATCCAAAATAGTCCACAAAAAATTTAGGTCATAATTAGAACTTATTTGCTAAATTTTTAAAAATTTTATACTAAACAATAATTACTTAAAGTTGAAGGGGGTTGAATAAAAAAAATTAATTATTTAGGATCTATATAAAAATATTTCAAACTTTTAGACTAAACTGTAATTACATAAAACTTTAGAGGGTTGTATGAAAATAATAACCACTTTAGGGCCTATGAATTCACTAAAATTTATAATCATAATATAATTAACAAATAATAAAAAAGGCCTATTTAATATTTACCAAACAAAAAACCTTAAGCCAAACTTTCTCTATTACTATACGCCGCCCATCCTTTTCTTTCCTTTTATCTCTTTTTAAATTATTTAAAAAAATCAAATAAAAATCACATTTTGATGTTTTCTTTTTTAATTCTTCAAATCAATAACTTTTAACCATATTTAAATCTTAAATTACAATAAAAAATATAGACATAACCATATATCATATTCATATCTATATAAATATAACCTAAGATTTATCATGTTAAATTATCAAAATAAATGTTAAGAAAAATATACGTGGAGAATTCATGGTGATTAAAACTTTGAAGATTAGCATCCTTGAATTAGGAGTATAATGGCCTTCTATAGTCAAATTTATATAGGCTCAATGAGATTCTTTCTCTGTGATGAAAAAAGAGAAAAAAAGCTTTACGTGAATTAATTTGATTTGGAGACCACAACCCTAAAAAATGTCTTTATATATTAGGTTAAATTATGGTCCCATCACTCATAATCTAACTAATATTAGGTTTTTACACATGATAAACCTATATCAAATTAGATGTCTTGAGAGCCCAATAAGATATAATTCAAAAAAATTACTTAAATTGATTATTATTTAAGATAGCTCATAATGTATAATTATTGTTAATATGTGAGCCAACATAAAATTAATAATAAACTTAACACTTTTTACACTTAATTATTATACTGCTATTTAAAAAAATCTTGTTTTCCTATCAGACACCCTAGCAGTTTTTTTTATTAAAAAAAACCCTATTCTTCAAAATAAATTTATATAAATTTTTAAATATATATATATATTAAATTCAACAGGTGATAATATATCATTTTTCTTTTAAAAAAATAAGAATTATGAAGGTTATTGATATGCAGTAGGTTCCTGTTCCATACGAAGTCTTCTCATTATTCAATAAAAATTATATATTTTTGGGTCGACGGTCAATGCTTCATTTAAAGTCATTATATAATTATTAGAGAAAACAATTTAGCTAACATCTTAATGAATAATTAAGTTCAGCTTGCTGATTTTAATTTTTATATATATCATTTTTATATTTACCCAACTACGACTATGGCAAATTTTATTTTATCCTTTAATTAATTAATATGAACAAAATAGATACAATTTGTGCTCAACCTATGAGATTGTTCAACTCTATGCTACTAATACATAAAAGCAACAAAATGAATTAAAGAAAATGCTAACCAAAAAAAATTAAAAGAATGGACAAAATAAAGTAGTGGTTTATTTGTTATTGTTAGAGATGATGCTTATGTGTTATTCCATTTTTTGTATGTGTTAAGTATAAAAAATAGTTCTTTTTGGTCAATGAATTTTAAATTTATTTGAAGTGAAAATTAAAATTTTGGAATCTACCTAAATAGGGTGTGATTTTGGACCTTCTTAGACTTTTTGCTCTTGTTGCTCTTGCAAACACAAGGAAAACACTCATTAAGACCTCATCGATGGTAGTTCTGGCGAAGACCCTCTGATGCTTAAGTTAATATTCTAATGGACAACGTAAAAGTTATGAGGATATTGAGAATTATTTTATGTATGGATTATTTAGAGTCAAAACCTGTTTTCGGTCATTTCTCCCTTTTATACAGCATCGGGTCTGAAATACTTCATAGATGGATACTTAGATTATCACTGGATTACTCGGCATGAATGAAGAAGGACGATCATGATGTCTGTCTTGCATGACTTGGGGGACATCATTTCCCTAATTTAAAGATCTTTTTTAAATAGTGATGCAGGCTGTCATACTCAATAACTTACTTTATTCGAGTCATTGTCTTAATATTTATTTCATGGTCTGTAAATTTGTCTTTTCTGAAATAACTGACTCAGTTGCTCAGCATTTTCATTTAATCCAGACAACCTTAGGAATGCTTGCTGATGAGTGGTATTGCTGTGTTTGTTTACTAGTGATGCTTATACCGTTCTAGTCGGAGCCTTTTGAATATGTGGCTGAGGGACAGGTTACACTATTTTATCTAAGCTTATGTAGAACCTAAGTTGATCGGAGTGACAAGATGACTTTTCGAGCAGGTTTTAAGCTTTCGAGCCTGCTTCCTCAAGTAGGGTTAGTTGTTAACCTTGATATTGGACCTTTGGGCCCACGCATCTGAGTGAAGTAGGTCATGAACTTGTTATTTGAGCTTTTAAAGATTTTTAGGGGGGAATAAGGGTCCACCAGTTTTTAGTTTTGATTAATCAAATTTGAAAACTTTATTTTTCTTGACTTTCCTGTGTGTTGTATCCCAAAAGAACTTGAGCTGATCGCTCGCCTTTAAACGGGTTGGTATTATTGTTGCTCCATCTTTAGAGTACTACCTCAGTATGTACGTTATTGCTGCTTGGTGTTTAGAGTCCAACTTTGGTATATGCATAAGTTGTTCGATATCTATTACGTATTTTAAAAATGTTTAGCTGGCTCCAAGAAGATTGCTTTTTTCTATCCTAAGCTTTGTACTTTTTTTTGAATATTTAGCATTTATGACCCATTATGTCACCCATCCTAAAATGTCACCCCTGCAGTATTTGAAATAGCACTCATAATCCAGGAACCAATCTCAACTGTTGGTTTGCCTTTCATCGTATGGCTAGGGGAGCATGACATGGAACATCACATCAATTCAGAACCAAAGTGACATTATAGCAGCTTAAAATATCTGCTCTATTGACTTTTAAATTGAACGGTACAGATTGAGAGCAGTTGAGGAAACGTTCATTAATGATGCTAGCTGATGAGAACGAACTGTCAATCCTTTAAAGGGACGTCTCATAATCCCGTGCAATGATAGTAACCGTTCGTTTCATCTGAATAGTCACAATTATCTTCAATCTAAAAGGTTATAAAAGGCCTTATTTTGGGTGAAAAGTCTTCCCTTGCTCATTGTCGTCTTCTTTCTCAAACAACTGTGAGATTAATGCTTCTGGTGTCAAGGCATTCTAGTGATCAATAGTAAGAGGATACATTTCTTTTGATATTTGCTCTTCAACGGGTAAGAAATAGGCTTTGAATTGTAACCCATTAGGCTTAGGCTGGACTCTTTTTTATAATAACTTTTAGATAAGATCAAACCCAATAATAATGTCTTTATCGAGTAAATCAGATCCTAAAAGTTTGAGTTTCAGCATTAGTCCAAGAATAAACTTAAAATAAATTATTTTACTTGTAAGGTTAATAGTAAATAATTCATCATTAACTACCTTAAAAGTTTGTTGGTACAGTTTCCAATATTAGTTTGGCAAAATGGCTAGATTTAGTATTGAACCAACAACCCTTATTTTGAGAAGTCCTAATACTTTGATTGAATTGTTATACTTGTTGGGAAGTATTTGGATTAAAATCATAGGGACCAAATTTGTAGATATGGATAATTTGTTCACGTGTTGAGACACTAGTTGAATTTTTAAGAAATTTGTGATTAAGTCTGTCTCCATATTTAAGGAGGATAGAATTAGGACTATATTATTATCTGGCTAATTGTTTTGAATAGATTGATTCAAGATCAATCTATTTTGGGTCACACTGGTAATAGTAGTGATAGTTGTAAAAACTTTTTTCTTTTTGGCCTTCGGGATATTGTTTGAAAAATGTCATTTTTGTTTACAGATAAAACATTAGCTGAATTTCTTAGACAATCCTAACCTGTGTTTGAAGAAATGTTTTTTTCTTAACTTGTAGAAGGACTGGAATTTAAGTTTTCTGTAGGATATTTCTGTTTTGTACTATAGCTGCTACTTCCTTACTTTAGACATTTGATCAGCAAGTCTGGACACTCACAAGCTCTTTGAATCTTTTTACTTGTGATTAAATTCTTTGAAAAATTTGTAGCGAGCACATAATTTATCAAGTGCAAGTATAATGGATTATTAAATAATGCCAATTGAAGTATTTGCAAGATTCTTTTCTTTTGCTTCAATAATTCTAAGGACTTCTTATTCCAAAGATTTTAGAATACAATTTAGATATACTTATTTTAGATTGGGATCATCTATTCCAAACATATAGTATATGAATACCGCTTTCTTAAAATAGAGCTCAAGGTCTTTTTGTTTGAATTAACAATATTTTAACTTAGAAAAATTCTTCTCTCACTTTATCTATTACATGTGCTTATTCACCAACAAACTCTACAAAAATAAAATTGATAAACTATTCAATTGTAATTGGTTGCTACAATATTATTTGACGATATTCTTCGATGTACAGATACTAATATTTAAAGATGTCTTAAAATCTTGCAATTGCATTATATATAACATTTATAACTATTTTATTTGACTTTTTTGTTTCGATTATGCACCAAATTTAAAATTTAAAGATTCATTCCACCCATTTAATTAAAGAAATTCCATCAAATGTAAATCAATAGTTCTTTTTTAAAAAAAATTTAATTGATTTTATTAAACAAATTTAAGGAATAGAATATATTTCATGCATAAAAGATGAGACACATTTTTCTGTTATACGACGTGATAATTGAAGACCTACAGGGATATTCATGAATGGTGGTTACATAACTAAATCTGAATCAAACAGAGAGTTTATGATGATGTCTCAGTTGTTGGTTAACTAAAGGTAGAAAGGATTGGTAATTTCTGTAAAAGTTTATGCACCATTGCTTGCGTGTAAAAGTTTATGTACCATTGCATAAAGCAAATTTGGCGTTTCACGTCCTACCGCCATAATTTGATTTAGTAAATGCACAAAAAAATGTGACACAAATTGCTTAGTAGGATGCCATGAATGCTAATTTGACACCTAATGACAAGAATGCTAATTTGACAACTAATAAAGTAAATAATATAAATGTGAAATTAAACATGACCTCATTAAAATACATAAACTGAGTAGAATTTGTAATAAGCTTTCATTACAATTTTGTGATAAATTTTTTATTTTTTAAAGATAATTTTATTATTTGATATATACATTAAATTTATATATATAAATTAAATTATATATTTATATTTATATTTCATGTAATTAAAAAATATCTATATAAGCAAAATAAATAAACCATTTTACATCAAAGTTAGCTACAAATTGTTAATCCAAGTTATATATACCACAAAAACAATTCACCACCAATCCTCAAATAAATTCACTAATAAACTTAACAATGTAACTAGCAATAATCATTCAACAAATGAACTTTATTTAGAAATTGATACTCGAACTTTCTCAAAATCAGTATCACATTGAAACACCATCCTGAAACAAGAACACATAGCATTCAAGTGTTAGCAAAAAAAACAAACTATTGTGCATCAATAGGTTGCATTATTTACACTCACTTTAGTGCTAACACTTATAAAATTCTTTGTTTTTGTTATTTGAAAGATCCTTTGGTTCTATTTTTGTCAATGTTATTTACATCTAAATTATAGGGTAGTTTAATTTTTCTGTCTCTTGCCACTTCTTGTCCCCTTTTTGAAATTCTTTTCTGTTCAACACAATTTATATTCTTAACGATATAAAAAAGTATTAGAAAACCATTTTCAACGCTTCAGATCTTCTTTCACCAAATGATAGTTTCTATAATATCACCAGGCAAGATCGGAATAGGTAAAATTGAAAAGCAAGTATACAAAAGCAATGGAGAAAAAGCACTTAAAAAATGGATTAAATGTGCAAAAACTGCAATGTGGACTGGTGATAAGGCCAGCCAAAGGGGACAGGCTCACATTGGAATGTGCAATTTTAAGTAGGTAGTTTCTTGCTGCAGAGGCTTTTAAATCCCAAAAGAAAACTAGGCAGCTCAATTGTATACCTTAGGAGATGAATAATAATTTGACAATGCATCAAGAATCTGCAAGATTTGAAAAATTAAAAATTAAATGCAATCACTGTCTGAGAACATATAAAACTAGAAACTGGCATTTAAATGAGACATACTTGGTATTGACACCTAGGCAGAATTTTCAATTATATTATTTACAGTTAAAAGGCACATTTCTTTATTCAGTTATCAAACTTCATTCACCTCCAGGAAACATAACTAAGTTACTCAACCAGCTACCATGACAAAGTTTCTATATGTAATATAAACTCAGAACACATAATAAAGTAGGATATAAGATATCTACCTTACTCCATGATAAACATAATCCGTGATACTATGGAGCAACTTCCTTTTAATTTGGTAGGGCATGTCAACGAGATCTCATGAGAACTTTGAATCAGTAAACCCTCCACCCCACAAAAAGAAAATTCCATTTTTTCTGCGTCGGTTTCGGCTTCATCATCTGTTTAAGCGTATGTTTCAGATTCAGCCTCTTCGGATGCGTCTTCTTATGCTCACCAAATCGAAATTTCATTTCTTCTATACTCGGATCAAGGATCAATCTTAAATGCAAGGCATTCACATACTAGTCAACATGTAATTATTCTGTACCATGATCCTGACTTAAGATTCTATTAAAATTAAATCTCCAGCATTACCAAACATACAGTGGCATGAATCATCAAGAATTGCCTATTCCATGATATTTGACATATTAGACTAAAGATGGTATGCCAAGATGGCTTCTTACCAGCTGATTTTAGCTGTATTCAATGAATTGAAGAGAAGTATTGACAATAGCCAAGTTGCTCATGGTTATTAGAGAACTGTGGACATATTTAAACATAATTTTAAACAACAAAAAAACCCATGTATACCCAAAAAAATTTATGCTGTAAGTTTAAACATCTTAGTTCTTTTGGGGAAACAAGAAGGAAATCACATAACTAGATTTTAAATTTTTTTTTTTTTAAAATATATAGTACCTCTTGAATGATTTTACCGAGCATACTACTAAACAATTCTCTCCTGATATCCACGTCACACTTATTAATGCTCTCCAAAACCTGCAAAAATTAAAAACATAACATCAAAATTCAATAGTTAAGGACCAAATATGGGCAAGTAATATTCAAAGCTTTCCCATTGGCAGCAACCCAAGAATAGGAGTATTCTTTACAAAATTCTTCGTATCAACAGTCTGATAACAAATAAAAAATATGTAAAGTACCACAGAATTTTGATACTAAAAGAGACAACTAGTCTAAATACAAATTAATTATTGATTGAAATGTTGCACACCAGCTTAACAAATTCAAGTCCAAAGCAAAAAATAATAACCAACCATTTTCAACCAAAATTAATACACTACCACATATTGATCTCCTATGTACAAAAAAAAAAGTGTAAAGAAAGCAAATTGTAGCTGAAATAGATTTCCAGCTTTTAATATTGTTATACAGACTGCATAAATATGATGATATGCATACAACTACTCCAAAAGTATCTGGTCCAATATATATTATGGTTATGAACTCACCTTACTTATATATACACCCACCAAGTTCATCTTCTCTTCATCCTCAAACAATCTTTATAATTTCCTTTCACTCCTTCAAATTACCTCTTCCCTGATGCCAAATGGCCAATAACTAAAGCATCTTCCATGCAAGACTTTACAAATAAAATTAATATGCAGGGGCTACTATCGCTTTCTATCATATATGAGAAAAGTACTTGGCATTACATTCTTCTGTTCACTATCTGTTCACACCAGATCGCTAAAAGTATATACAAACAAAAGAATACATAACAGTGCAGAAAGCATTTAAACAAACAAAGCAATTTAAAAACAAGAATACAAAGTGGATATATGCCAGATCTAGAAATCAGATTCACATAAAAATATAAAAGCAAATAATAAAACAATCATGAGCAAGTTCAGAACATTCTCTTCAATTTAACTTAGCCAATTTAAAGCCACTGCAATTTATATATGCAGCAAATCACTCAATCAATTTAATTCAAGAATGCCTCAACACTTAGGGAACAAAAAAGTATCTTCACAAAAGTGTCTCATTCTTTTGAATAGGAAGATCAAAGATATAGATCATTACCGTCAAATCTCTATTTTCTTAATCGTTAACTTATCTTCATATTTATAATTTCAAAAACAATATCCACAAACACTTTTATAATATAATTTATTCCTACAGAATATATATTCTGGGATTTCTACTTATGGCTATAAGACTTTTTAAAAAATAATCTCAAAATATCAGGATATACAACTCACTCATATGAGCTGACAGATCCCATATCTACGTACACCATATTTTATGAGCATCAGACCATACTCAGTGACACTAACCTGTTAGACCATGAATGATTTATGACATGTGTAGAATCAAAGTATGGTGGACCACTCACAAGTCCACCGTGGCGTTTAGGTCAAAGAACCACAAATACTACCCAACTTGAAGACCTTACACTGGCGGCTTTATGTTATGTCTATTGGAGGTCCTCATGAATCTATTTAGTACCTAGTCTTTACTAAATACCTATATCTCTATACAATCTTCCATTAAACTCATGATTTGCTAAGACTAACCATCTGGATCATCTAGATACAAATAAACACAAATCTATATTAATGGACTTCACCGATAGACCCTCATTGATGAAATTAGAGTAGGAACATAATATTTGAGAACATAATATTTGAGAACATACTTACATAATGACATTTTCTAACATTATTTGTAACTCCTTGTAGCTATGTCATTATTAATATATTCTAAGGTCTTCGCCTTATTTCAGACAATGCTCTAACTTTTTAGATTTGGCCAACTCTATAACCTCCTAACTCCTAGTAGTTATAACTCTTAAAACTTATAACTTTTAGCATTGCTAACTCTTAACACCGACCTAAACTCCTTTAGACCAGTCTAAACTCTTTTAGATCACACAATGTTTAAAATATTACAAGCATCTTACCATTTAATAATTAATAATATTAACAATTTCATTAGAAATGATAATTGTATAAATGCCATAATTAAATATTTATATATAATGGGGATGACATGTTAGCACAAATCCTAACAACTCCTACTTGCTCTAATGCCATTCATGATGGTATTCAATATCAATCGACTCTATATGCTTCTCAAACACTTTAAGAGTTAAGGCTTTAGATTGTGGGTCCGTTATAATATACAAGGATATTTTCTAGATACTTTCACATTTCTAATAGCCAAGATATTTCTAATTATATGGTATTAAGAATCCACGTGATTAGATTTTTGGTGTATTTTATAGTTTCTTGGCTTCAGTAATTACCTTGTTATTATTGCATTATAGTGGGATAAGATTCATTGAGGTTAGATTTAATTCTAAGTTTAGCAACTGATTTGAATATCCACAGAACTTTCTTTACATACTTTTTAAGCTACAACATATTCTACCTCAAAGGTAGAATTAAATGTAGACATTTAAATTACACTCATTTAACTAACTATCTATCATCTGGATCAGACTGGAATTCTGATTCTCTGTATCATCTTATTTATAAGTAGCTTTCTTCATAAGTTGAAAACTTACCATTCGTACCCCTTACGTATAACTGGATATGTTTCATGGCCATTCAGTGGTCATTACCTGTATTAGACCAATTCCAGCTCATAACACTTACAACCATCAAGATACAGGTGATTGGATGCTATAATAGCCTAGTGCAAGTGCACCCTATTGTATCAAGTAATATAGAATTTTAAATCCAGATATCGATCCTACAAGGACTATGTGATCTAATTCTATAAATCAAGTAATAAAATTGTACCTACTTAACTTTTATTTAGAAGATTACAATTTGAAATTTATTTAAATAATTATTCTATCAATTAAACTAAATAAAAGTAAAAGGTAGTATTCACAAATAAAGATAATCTAGGGTTTTGACTCGTTCTCTAGTATTTCATTGGATTCATTAACCACTTAGTTAATCCATTAGTACCAATTGATTGGCTTAGACACTAATCTTATCACAAGCCTCTATCGATGGTCAAGTGACTATATTACACATTTTAAAAATCACCTATATGTCTATGGTAATCAAATCAGAATGTAATTCATTATGATCAAGTCTAAATTATACTATATATACCACCTAGGTATTTATCTATCTTAGATAGAACTCATAGTTGTTACCCTATGATCATGCATCAAATTACCCTAGGCTCAACCTTTGTTAAGTTCATCATTGTTCCTTGATAATTAATAATATTGGCTAGATATAATGAAAGCAATTAACATAAGATAGAATGAATCAATTATAATAATTAAGTTCATAAACAAAGAATCAATGAAATCTAACTACACATTAGGCTCACATAGTCGAACCCTAGAATAACAAGTTTAGCTTATCACAAAACAAAAGGTATCAAGCCAATCTATAAAGCACAATAAGAACAAGAACATAATAATAAGAAAATAGAAGAAAAACTAATCAAGAAGATGTCTTGGGTTGCTTCTCTTTCAATCTTGACTTGAAGCTTGAATCTTGATCTTGATTTCTTGGCTTCGATCTTTGATTTTATGTTGTGAACTCTTTCTCTGCTTTTTTGCCTCTCCAAAGTCTCTGTATTTAACCTCGAAAGAGTATTTTTATTTGTACGAGAAACACGAAAGACGAGAAAATTTGAATCCAAGTTAAAATAGGAGAGTTGAGAGGGGCTATTATATATCCATAGGCGTCGTGGCACTAGGTTATGGGCGCCCCGGCACTCTGTCATGGGCACTGCGACGCGTAGCCCCGATACTTCTTTTATATTTTGAGTGTAACTTCTTTGTTTGACGTCTGATTCGCCTCCCGTTTGTTTCTATCCATCACATTGTCCGTCGTGCATCTATTTATGATCAGAAAACACAATTTAATAGCCAAATATTTATGATTTTAAGCAAAATATAAAAGTTGGTTACTAATCATACTAGTGCTTTTACACCCCTATCAAATACCTCCAAACTTAAGGCTTTACTTATTCTCAAGCAAAATAATTTCACAACTTATTAATGACTCAACAATAAAAACTAAAAATAAGCTTCAATTGATTAGATGATCAATATCGTTGTCTCAAAAATTACAAAAAATAGTACAAGGCTCTGCTGAAATCAATAAATAACTTTCAACAATCCTTTTACCATTGATCAAGTACTTCATTCTCCCTTATAAATGATCACTTATGCATGTGTGTAACAAGCAAATAATTAGCTAAATAGAACATATATTTACTCAATACTTAAGAAATACATGAAGATGATATCTTGGCATATTTTTAATTATAACACGATCACGAGCTTGCTTTTCATACTACTCTCTACTAATGTAGAAATACACATGATCTATTTAGGGCTTTACTTAGCTTGCAATGTAAGGCTAAGATAAAGGTGGGATATAAAGATATATATAAAGCGTAAATCACACTATTAACACGTAGACTTTACTTAGAAACATCTTGATTCCTTCTTCTCCTTGATTCTTCATCTCCTCCCTCAAACTTATGTTATTCCCGTTTTTCTTATAATCACTTTTACAAAAGAATTTTATTTCTTCTCAAGCTAGGGGTATTGTGCTCTAAAGCTCTTCTCTTTTTATTTTTATTTTTATATATATGTACCCTCAAACTTAGATTGATAAACACTTTCAGGACTTATTGCTTTTCATTGCAGTACCTTTATTTCATACATCCACAACCTTGTTCATTTTAAGAATATTTCTAAGTAAACTCAATGTTTATGGTGCTACTGGTAGATTTTAGAGTAAGTAATCTCAAAGTCTTTAGACTTGTAATGTGTTTAAACAGAAAAAAAAAGGATAATTAGGCTCAAATAGGATGACTAGGGATAAATATGCATATAAGGTAGGCTCGAAAAGGCTCAAACAGTCCAAACCTAATGTTATTTTCCTAAGCATGTGAATTCTAAGATTTAACCGCAAGTAGTAATCAAGCAAGTTCTAGAGTATTAGTCTTCGAGACAGTGGTGTACTACTTAAGCATAAAGTATCTCTATGCAAAATTAAACCAATACATGCTTATTTTATTTTACTTAAGAATAAGTGCTAAAAAATAAGCTTGAATTCAGTCCAAAAATTATGATATAAGAGTTATCTCAAGCATCTATGGTTTCCTAAAGACTTGTGAAAATAAATTCAGCTAATATTTTATTTCTTATCATGGACTAATGATCATTATCTTAACCAAAACTTAAAAACATAAAAAAAAAAAATTATTCTACAAGACAACCAACCAATATAAACAGCAAAATAAACACAAGAAATTTATGTTTTCCACCCCAAAACTTAAATTAGATACAGTCCTCAATGTCTACAAATAAATTTAAAAGTAATAAAAACTCCCCTGGAAACTAAAGTTAAAGTAGTACAGTATTGTGTTCTGATGAATGTGATTGCAATTTTCTTTGCTTTCAACTCTTGCACTTAGTCATTCTGCTTCATTGAATGCTTGACTTACTAATTCATTCATACAAAGAAATGAAACTAACATAACTAAAACTAAAAGCTAATAAAAATAAAATTTTACTTAGGTTGCCTTCTAATAAACGCTTGATTTAACGCTATCGGCTTGGCAAGGCTCTTTCTACTCTTATGGAGGATCAAAGTTAATAGTGGAAGCATATTTATATGTGAGCTTGTTAGCCTTCCTTTCTTTTGGCTTCCACGTATTCTTTATTAGATCTTAGGCAACAACGTATTCCTCTTTGTCCTCGTGCTTCTCCAGAAAGTCTTGAATCTTAAACCGATCAAATGTCTCTTTTGTGCCATTCTCTTTGATCCTGTCATCGTATTGCTTCTTCTTCTTCTTCTTCTTTCTTCTCTTTCGATGCCTTAACATCTTATTTTTGATGTAAGAATTCAACATCTGCATGTCTTTAAGCTCTTTAGAGTTTAAGTGCACCGCATTAATGTTACAGCACTCTTCATCTTCAGATGGCAACTTAATTTTCTTGAAGAATTTAAATGTTGCAGTGTCATCTTGTATCCTCATAGTCATTTTACCCTTTTGAACATCAATGATCGTGTGTCCCGTAGCTAAGAAAGGTTTTCCAAGGATGATAGAGATCTCCTTATCTTTTTCCATGTCTAGAACAATAAAATTGGCTAGGAAGATGAATTTATCCACCTTTACTAGCACGTCCTCAATAATTTCCTTTAAGTAGGCAAGAGAGTGATCAGCAAGTTGAAGTGTGATATTGATCGACTTTACTTTTATCAAACCTAGCTTGTTGTGACTAAAAGGGGCATGAGATTAATGCTCGCTCCTAGATCGCATAGAGCTTTACTAAGATCATGATTGCCAATGGAGCATGGTATGGTAAATCTTTTGGGATTTTTGAGTTTAAGAGGCAGCTTTTTCTAAAGAATAGCACTACATTCTTCTGTTAATGCCACTGTCTCATAATCCTTTAGTTTTGTCTTCTTGGAAATAATGATCTTCATAAACTTGACATAACTAGGCATTTGTTCAAGTGCATCAAAAGGGAGATTAATCTGCAATTTCTTAAAAACATCAAGAAATTTAGAGAATTGCTTATCTAATCTCTTATTTTGCAGTCTTTGTAGAAACGGTGGAAGAGGTGTGAATAACTGTAAGGGCTGGTTTTGCATATTTTCTGCACTTGTTTGCTGTCCATCTTTCTTTTCTACACTTTTAGGATTTTCTTACAACAATTTTTCAGTTTCAGCACTTGCATTGCACCTTTGTAGCCTTTGAGGGAAAGAAATAGGTGGTCTATATAGTTGCACATTTTCTTGTTGGCCAACCTTCTCCATTTCCTTCATCTTTGGAAGTAGTGTTAGTAGTGTGTCATTATGTAAGATCTTACCACTTCGTAAGTTAACGGCTTGGCATTGCTCTACACTTTCTCTATGATTTGTCTCGGTATCACTTGGTAGAGTTTCTTGAGGTCTCCTTTAATTGCTACAACAAGTTGTCCCATTTGTTTCTCTAAATTCTTCAATGATGCTGAATAGTTATGTAGGATAACATCGTTAGACTTTATATATTGCATAAACATGTCTTCTAAAGCCAGCTTCCTCTCTTGTAGTGGCTAGAATCTTAGGGGATCCATTGGTTTAAATGACTTCCATTAGTTGTTATATAAAGAGAAGTTAGGATGATCTCTTCACTCTAGATTGTAAGAATTTAATTGTGGGTTAGGTTATTCATTCGCATGTCACTTGTTGGGTTTTGACAGCATTCAATGCATTAAACTTCTTAGATAATAAGTTGATTTGTGCTGTTAATGGATTGAATGCCTCAATCTCGTATACACTAATGACTTTCTTGGGTGTAACCTTCTCTACTGGCCATTGGTAACTGTTTGATGCCATCTCTTTCAATAGATCATAAACTTCATCTGTAGACTTATTCATTAAAGCTCCTCTAATAGTGGCATCTACAATGGTCCTCAAATGGCATACAATTCCATTGTAGAATGTTTAGACTAATAGCCATTTAGGGACTCCATGATAAGGACACTTCCTTAACATATCATTGAAGCTCTCTCATGCCTCATACAATGACTCTCCATCAATCTGACTAAATGAGGTGATGTCATTCCTCATCTTTGCTGCTTTGCTGGTAGAAAGAACTTGGCTAAGTCTATGCTAAATCTTTTCACATTGATATGGATCCTGATGCCAATGACATCAACAACTCTTAGCTTTGTCCCTTAAGGAGAAAGGGAATAATCTTAATCTGATGGCATCGTCGATGACTCTGTTGTATTTGAAGGTATCACAAATTTCCAAGAAATTTATAATATACATGTTAGGATTGTCACTGGAAGCTCCGCTAAACTGTATAATTTCTTTTAGTATCTGAATAATATTCGGCTTGATCTCAAAGTTATTACCATTGATAGTTGGTAGCTGAATACTAAACTGAACATCATATGTAGTTGGGATAGCATACTCTTTCAAAGTTCTATATAGTATCATAGGCTCAAACACATGATTATTGATATGATCGTTGTTTTCCTCCATGGCATAAACTGTCAAAGTAAAATAAAAAGAAAATCAAATTACAAAGAAGAAGAAAAAAACAAAAATAAAAATCTGAATTAAAAATAAATAGCTTGGTGTTAGTATTGATCTAAAGAATAGATAAAACTAGTCCTCAGCAACGTTATCAAAAATTTGATTGGATGTTATAATAGCCAAGTGCAAGTACACGCTGTCATATTAAGCAACATAGGATTTTAAGTTTAGATATCAATCTCACAGGAACTATGTGATCTAATTCTTAAATCAAGTACTAAAATTGTACCTACTTAACTTTTATTCAAAAAATTACAAGCTGAAATTTATTTAAATAAAATACTTTATCAATTACAATAAATAAAAGTAAATGGTAGAATTCACAAATAAAGATAATTTAGGATTTTGACTCATCCCCTAGTATTTTTTTGGATTCATTAACCACTTAGTTAATCCCTTAGTACCAATTGATTGTCTTAGACACTAATCTCATCACAAGCCTCTATCGCTGGTCAAGTGACTATATTACACATTCTAAAAATCACTTATATATCTATGGTAATCAAATCAGAATGTAATTCATTATGATCAAGTCTAAATTATACCATACATGCCACCTAGGTATTTTGTCTATTATAGATGGAATTCATAGTTGTTACTCTATGATCATGCATCAAACTTTCTTAAGCTGAACCATGAATCCCTTTGTCAAGTTCATCATGGTTCCTCAATCATTCATATTATTGGCCAGATATAATGAAAGCAATAAACATAAGATAGAATGAACCAATTATAATTATTAAGTTCATAAACAAAGAATCAATGAAATCCAACTAACATACTAGGTTCACATAGTCTAACCCTAGAATAATAAGTTTAGCTCATCATAAAATAAAAGGCATCAATCCAATCTATTAAGAATAACAAGAACATAATAATAAGAAAAATGAAGAAAAACTAATCAAGAAGATATCTTGGGTTCTTTCTCTCTCAATCTTGATTTGAAGCTTGAATCTTGATTTTTTGGCTTTGATCTTTAATTTTGAATTGTGAATTCTTTCTCTATATTTTTGCCTCTCCAAAGTCTCTATATTTGACTTCAAAATAATATTTTTATTTGTATGAGAAACCCTAAAGGCGAGGACATTTGAATCCAAATTGAAATAGGAGAGTTGAGAGGGGCTCTTATATGTCGTACAAGGGCTGCAGGGCTGGGTTATAGGCCCCCCAGCACTCGGCTACTAACCTGGGCACCCCGACACTAAGTCATGGGTGCTGAGGCACCTAGTCTCGGTACTCCTTTCATATTTTAAGTGGAACTTATTCATTTGACGTCCGATTTGCCTTCCGTTTGTTCCTATACGTCACATTTTCTGTCGTGTATCTATTTGTGATTAAAAAAACACAATTAAATAGCCAAATATTTTATGATTTTGAGAAAAATAAGAAAATTTGGGTACAAATCATACTAGTACTTTTACGCCCTATCAACAGGTCTTATACATAACATGGTACACATCAAGCTACCTTTAGTTGATGCATATGGTGTATTAAACACTCTAACCTTTTTATCTTCTTCTTGAGGACATGTCCTATTAGAAATATAAATGCCATGTTTAAAAGGTATATTAATTATCTCACAGTTATTAAAATTATATCTTTTCAAAACTTAGTCTATGTACGAAGATTTGGAGAATCCTATCAACCTCCTCACTCTATCTTTATAAAGTTTTATACCTAGTATATAAAAAATGTTTGCCAAATCTTTTATGGAGAATTTCTTACTCAGATAACTCTTAACTGACTGACTTACAACATACCATTGTCATTTTTACGATGAGTATGTTATTCATATAAAGAATTAGAAAGGCAATTTACGACTACTCTTTCTAAACACACACACTTTCTCTTCATTCTTAATAAAATCAAACTCTCTAATTACCTTATCAAAACAAAGACATCACTAAGTGTAACCTTTTATACCAATCTGGCTTCGGAGGTTTTTACCTCTTTTTTGGGCCCAAACATCTAATACATAAACTCATTTACATCTAATAAGTACAATTCATATGGGAAGCATAATCAAGTCCTAGACTTGATTGTCATATTTAGAGTTAATTTCGAATTTCATGGCATCTTTGTTATTTTCCTTAAATGATGTCTGACATTATCTTTCTATAAGTTATAGGATCATTTTCTTCATCTAAAAAAATATCAAGAGCTCTTTTTAGGTATGAAACATACCTAATAGGTAGCTATCTTTTCTTATTTAAAGGGGAAAATGTGTTCAAGTTATTACAATTAATTAACTTCTAGGTTCCATCATCGATTCATTTTCATCCTCATTAACTTTATAAAATTCAATCTTCTATAGTCCCACCACCCATGAGAAACTATTTCTCTAGAAATGTGGCATTGCTAGCAACGAACAAGTTTCATTCCTCTAGATTATAGAAATGATATCCTTTAGAATATTTGGGATATTTAATGAATCGATACTTGTACCTCTTGGGTGCAAATTTATCTTATTGCCTAACTCTTAAGCAAGTAGGGTAACCTCTAATCTTAACATATTTAAGACTCAGTTTTCTTTTAGTCTATATCTCATATGTTATAGAAGGAATGACTTATGATGAAACTTTTTTCAATAAGTGAATAGCAATCTTTGAAGCATAACCCTATAGATTAATTTTGAAGATTAGTAAAGCTCAATATCGATCGAATCATATTTAATAAAGTTCAGTTTCTCTACTTCAAAACACATTTGTGTTAAGGAGTACTTGGAGAACTATATTGAGCTAGAAACTCATTCTCTTTTAAATAATCAATGAATTTATTACTTACGTATAAACAACCGATCTGATCGAAGGTATTCAATATACATAGCAGTTTGTTTCTTTACTTCTAGTCGGAATTCTTTGAATACTTCAAAATTTTTCGACCTATGTTTCCCATAAACACATGTCCATATCGTGACAAATCACAATAAAGATATCAAAGTATTGAAATTCACCAATGACAATATATTCATTAGATCATATATATTACTATGTAATAGTTTTAATGAATCAATGGCACAGTGTTGAAAACCTACATAAATATTTAGTCACATTCCCTTGAATACATGATTCATAAACTGAACAAGGTTCTATAGTCAGATCAGGTATTTGACCATCTTTAATCAGACGGGATAGTCGTCTGACGCCTTTATAGCCTAATCCTTATACTACAATTTATTATTATTCAAAGTTTCCAAACTACTATTTGTTTTGTTCACCTAGACATTTTTATACATTTCTTGTTATATGTAAGATATAATGACCATTTATTTAACTGACATTTAGTTAACAAAACATTATCGTTATCATACAAATATAAGGAATTATTCCTAATATATTTATGATAACCATCTATGTCTAGCATAGAGTGATATATTTTGCTTAATTATTCTTGGCACAGAATAATAATTATACAACATAAAGTTTTTTACTAGAATGGAGAAGTCACATAAAGTCCTAACAACTACCACGTCTAGGTAATCTCTATTCTCTACATTAATATGTACTTCTTTTTTTATAGCTACCTAGCATTGCTCAAATGATGCAACATCTTGCAGATGTGAAAAAGACAGGCAATATCTCATACCCCAACACTTCTTCACATCATAGCTAGCAATATAGAGAAAGCCTATGGTTAATTACTATCCTTCAATATATTTTTCTAAAGATTAATCATTTTAATATTTATATCCTTCAATTCTTATTATTGGTCAAGACACTAATATACTCATAAGCCTCTGCCAAGGTCATACAAGTATATCCTAATTTACTAAATACTTATATTCCTATGATACTTGTAATAAATTAAGATTCATTAAGAACAAGTCTTATTGACCATACATGTCAATTATGTATATTTCTATCCTAATTTGAAACTTGCATATGCAACATTGAATGTTACTCTACAATTATACATCAAATTATCTAGGTCTAAATGTTAAGGTCGGTGCTTACGTGCCATCCCTGAATGTATATATACTTGTGTATTTATTCAAGTGTACATTCTCATTAAATCGCTAATACCTATTTATATGGTATTATGCATGTAATGTTACAGACATTATAGATTTGAAGGAGTTCGGATTAGATCTAAAAGAGTTTAGATAAGGACTTATAGTTAACCACGCTGAGAGATATAAATGCTAAATGTTAACATAGCTAAGTATTAGCTAGTTATAATACTCAACAGATCCAAGAGTTAGAACCTTGTTTGTAATGGGACATAGACCTGAGAATATACTAGTAATTATATAGTTGCAAGAGTTGTAATCGGGAGCCAAAAAATGCTAATTGCGCAAGTATGTTCTTAAATAATTGTTCCTGATCTATTTCTATCGATGCGGCTCTGTCGGTGGATACTTTTATATATAGATCAGCATATGTCGTACCTATAGGGTATAGATGATCGTCCCTATCCGACCGTGAGCTTGAAGCTCAAATTAACATATTGGTATCCAATTAGGACTGGATATGGGACAGACTCATGAGGGCCTCTGATAGACATCTTATATAAGCCGTCAACGGAGGATTCTCTCGAGTTGAGTAGTATATGTGGTCCTTTGACTTGAGTGCCATGGTAGGCTTGTAAGTGATCCACCATGCTTTGGTTCCACGCATGTCACAGACCTTTCATGGTGTGACTACTGGGTATGGTCTGATGCTTATGGAGTCCGGTGTGAATAGATATGGGATTCGTCAGCTAGTATAAGGAGTTAGATATCCAAATCCAACTCAACTTAATAATTTCATTATGATAATAAAACTGAAATACTGATAAAAAAAATGAAAAGATCATTAAAATATCGAAATCTCTTATTGGTTATCCAAAACATATGTACAATGCACAAATTTAGAACTATTATGCTAAAAGCAAAACGAGTGCTATTTAGCACATTTACAAGTACAATATAATCTTAAGATTTGGCCCACTAATAGTAATAAAAGAATCAACAGCTTTCATTCCGAGACATGCAGTAGGGAAGAGAGGTTTAGAAAACATAAAACACAAAATGAGTGAGCTAAAGGAGCTCAGCGAGTGTATTTAAGATTTAAAATAAACATTATGCATAGATAGTAAATTCTAAAAGACATGCATAAATAATACTTCTAAAACTGATATAAAGCTATAAAACGGTTCTTAACATCATATGCTAATGAAATCTTATCGAGCGGGTTTTATTTATATCTTTGGAAAAATAATATCCAAAATCTGTACAACATAATAACTAGCATGTGCATATAAATGCATAATATGCTATTAGTAGATCAAAAACTAGTAAAGTCTTCGCTCAGCCATTTTCTTTCTAAACTGTACCAATGGTAACCCTAAAGCTCTATACTCACGCAGCGACTCAGCTAGCACTGCACATATAAGTAGGTCACGGGGCGCCTCAACTACCAGCACCCGCAGTGACATCTCAAGACATCTCACTGGCTATGCAATGAAATCCTACATTGCATACATATAGCGAGATAATATCCTGTACACACAGAGCGACTCACTTGACTCAACATCCCAGCTTTTAGAGTTAGTGACACACAACCCATAACCTGCCCATGTGTACGGGATATATCGACCATGTTTAATACAATCACCATCACTATAATCTGAGGATACCAATAGCCTTTGAAACAGATGCAGAAATTGTAAAGCTGTTTCTTAAACTGAACATGTAAAATCATATATATGGATATATATTAAGATTATAACTGATGTTTATGTATTAAAAGCACATAAAACATACATTTTCATTATGCGGAAACATAATAAACGAAAGATAAAAGAAATGACAGGTTTTCACTCACAACCGCTCCGAGCTCAATTTCGCTTCGAATTTCTGCTCTCGTTACAGCTCTCGATTTTCTTCACCTACGCGCCATAAATGACATTTAGAACTAATTCAAACACTAGAATCTCATTTAACTACTAAATGTCATAATTGGCATACAAAATCATTTAATCTATTTGAATGGATAATACTTTCTGATTTTCATTTACGGAGTCATTTAATTTAATCTAACTCACTATCTGGTGCCTCAAAAATTATTAAACGTCTTATAACTTGATTGGACATAATTGCCTTTCACCTTTTTAAAATGGACAATTATGTCCCATTTTCTTTATTTTGATTTTTTCATCAACCAAATACATTCAATTTACATAATGCACCATTTATACACAACAATTCAACCAAAACACAACTCAAGCCCTATAATCCCTTAAGTGGCCGAATTCACCTTCTCCACCAACACATTTGTTTTTTCAGTTTCTTGTTTCAATAGCATCCAAATTGAGCGAATGTAATTCTAATGCCCTAATAACATTCAATGGAAGTTTTTATATCAAAATCACACCTAATCCCTAATTCTACACATTCACCCACATATATACTTACTTATACAATATACAATATACATATACACAACACAAATATATTCATATACATATATGGTATATAAATATATATACCTAAATATATATATATATATATATACATACCACCATACTTGTATGTTTACATAAATCTGTACATACATTCACACACACATATATACATATACATGCATATATACTTACAAAGATTCACATGTATTTCTACTCATTAATACATATATATGTATATCTACACTTATACATACATAAATACATATATACACACATAGAGATGTATATGCATATATATCTATATACATATATATATACATCCAAAAATATGAAATAAATACCAAAATAAATATTTCTTCTTACCTCTCTTTTTTTCTCCTTCCTTTCTTTCTTCTTTCTTTTCTTCTTTCGGCCACTTCTCTTCCTCTCTCTTTTTTCTCTCTTTTCTTTTCTCTCTTCTTTGCTAACACTTCTCTCCCTCTCCCATTTCTCACGTGCACTCATCCTTTATTCTAAACACTTGTCTTTTTTTAACCAATCAAAATAACACAATTACCCCCTTTTTACTTCTATAACCAATCACCATTAGCCACTTATCCAACTTTAATTAACACTTATCCCATTTAAAATAATAATATAAAATATTCATAATATCTATTATTATTATATTATTAAAATTGAATAAATATTAATTAATTTATACTAACCATAGTTAACTTTTAACTCCACCTTGGTTATTTCTTAACCATGGTTAGGTTAATAAATTAATAAAATAATAAATGCATGATTTTACTCTACTGTCTTTAACTTGTTCTACCAATCACCCATGTGGGTCTCACATTACCACACTAATGGGTTAACATAACCATATTAAAATAATATTAACACGTATCACACACAAAAATATTTACAATAGGGTCAAAATCAATTATCCCTACAGTTTCTTTATCACAATACTTCAAAATCTAGGTATCTACGATATTCATAGGAATTAGATCTCACAATTCACCCCTCCTTAAAATAAAATTTCGTCCTCGAAATTTAAATCATACCTATCTAAAAACAAGGTGGGGATGTTGTATTTGCATCTGATCTTCACGTTCCTACATGGCTTATTCTACTCTATGGTTCATTTATAACACTTTTACCAAGGGAATGCTTTTATTACGAAGCGCTTACTCTTTTCGGTCTAGAATTTGCATAGGCTTTTCTTCGTATGTCAGATTCTCGTTTAACTTTGTTGACTGTTCCCTTAGGATTTGTGAAGGATCTGCTAAGTACTTATAAAGCATGAAAACGTGAAACACATCATGGATTTTGGTTAGTTCCTTTGGCAATCATAGACAATATGCCACCTCTCTAACTCCTTCAACTATTTCATACGGCCCAATGTATTAGGGACTCAACTTTTCTCACTTTTTAAATCTTAACACTCCTTTCCATGGTGATATCTTCAGAAAAACTTTATCACCAACCTGAACTCTAAGTCTTTTCTTCGATTGTCTGTGTAACTCTTTTGTCTATCATTAGCTACTTTTAATCTCTGCCTGATAACTTGAATCTTTTCTGAAGTAATTTGGATAATTTCTGAGCCGACCAGTTTTCTTTCACCTACTTTATCCCAACAAACTGGAGTTCTGCACTTCGTTCTATACAATGCTTCATATGGTGCCATCCCAATGCTAGTCTGGTAGCTATTATTGTAGGTGAACTCCATCAGAGGCAGATGAGTATCCCAGCTTCCCTCAAACTCCATAACACATGCTCTAAGTGTTAAGGATCTCGAGTGTGTGATATATGAGTGTATACGTAATTTTAAAATTACAACATATAGTGGAAGCATGTTACAAATACACCCAATTTAACAAATTGAACATATATATCACACATATATATATATATATATATATATGCAACTATAACAATTATACAACATAAACATGATGAATAATATTGTATTATAACATAATGTAAAATAACTCACCTAATGAAGGTAGCTTTACAAAATTCTTCAAGTCTTTCAACAATCCATGTCTAGAGCTCACCTTGAAGTATATGTTGAACAATTCTAGTCCATAACTTTTGGTGGGATTAAAGAGCTAGAATGGTAGCTTAATCTTAGAATTTTCAGCAACTTATATTCAAACTCCTTTGAATACGATTTTGTTTCTCAAATGAAGATGGTAAATATTTTCTATACAACTCTTGTATTATCTAGAAATATTTAACATACAACTCTTGTATATTAATCTTAGAAACAATTTCTACATGAGATTAATTATGGTGAACGACTCTTGTCATAATTATTAATCTCTTTCTCTATTTGTTTTTGTTCATTATAATCCATCCATGAGAGAAGAAGATGAAGAGAAGTTCTACAATTTTCAACACTTGAAAAATGAACAACATCCAAAATTCTCTTTTACCTTTTTTTCTCTTTCTTTGCCAAATTCTTCACAAGAATTGAATCAATGATTCAATTGTTTTGCAAATCAATTTTTTTATTCAATATTTTGATTAAACAAAATTAAGTGCTCCACCAATTTTATTGTTGGTCTCCCATTTAGAATTAATTTAACCAAGCACTAGAACAATGGCCACCAAAATTAATTTTTACCTAACAAATATAATTACTATAATTATAATAGGTAAATAAATGGCCAACATTTAAGTCCCTCATTGTATTAAAATACAATGCCATGATCTATATATGTTATAATATTATCTAATAATATAATAATAATATATAATTTAATTATTCAAAATAATTTTGAATAATTACTTTTTACTTTACTAATTTTTACTACCAATGGTACATGGTAAAAAGGTAAAATTAAATCAAAATTTTGCCACTTGTCAATATTCTATTAATTAACAACCCTTGTTAATTAATTGAGTGATTTACTTAACAATTAAGTCTTGACAAATGTACATCCCGAGGGATCCCTAACTAATTATTCTATTTTGTTGAAATTTATTGGATCGAACTATTCAATCCAATCCGTTACCCCAGTGCTCAACGAGTACACTTCATATTGTGAGACTCTCTAGGTCCACACCTAATTTTTCATATGGAACTCCTCCATACGTCAATGAACAATGTCTCACATACACGTTTTGGATATTACAAATTAGCACGTTAGATCATGTAAGTTAAGGTTATTGCATATTCGTATAATCCTTCCAACAGTTATATCCTTGAAGAGCAGAGATATAAATCATCACCATCAAATCTCTTATTTGCTCAATCATGAACTTATCTCCAGATTTATATTTCATTAAACAATATCCACAAACACTTTTGTGATATTGTTTATTCCTTCAGAATATCTTTTCCAAGGTATATGCTTGCGGCCACAAGTCTTTCTGAAATACAATCTCGGAGCATTAGGATATATAACCCACTCATATGAGCTGACGGATCCCATATCTACGCACACCGGACTCCATGAGCATCAGACCATACCCAGTGACACCCAATGGTCAGACAATGAAAGGTTTCTGACATGTGTGGAATCAAAGTATAGTGGATCACTCACAAGCCCACCGTGGCGTTTAGGTTAAAGGACAACAAATACTACTCAACTCAGAAGACCTTCCATTGACTTCTTTATGAGATGTCTATTGGATGTCTGCGTGAGTCTAGTCAATATCTAGTCCTTACTGAATACCTGCATCTCTATACGAGCTTCCTATTAAGCTCATGGTTTGCTAAGACTAACCATCTGGACCATCCAGACATAGACATACACTAACTATATTAATGAGTTCCACCGATAAACCCGTATCGATAAAATTAGATCAAGAACATTATGTTTGAGAATATACTTGCATAATGACATTTCCTAGCACCATCTGCAACTCCTTGCAGCTATGTCATTACTAATATATTCTCAGGTCATTGTCCTATTTCAGACAAGGCTCTAACTCTTTAAATTTCGCTAACTCTTATAAACTTACTAACTCTTAGTACCACTAACTCTTAGTGTTTATAACTATTAGCGTTACTAACTCTTAACCCTGGTCTAAACTCTTTTAAACCAAATCTGAACTCCTTCAGATCATACAATGTCTAAAATGTTACAAGCATCTTACCATTTAATAATAAATAATATTAATAATTTTATTAAAAATAAAAATTGTATAAATACGATCACTATATATTTATACATTATGGGATGGCACGTAAGCACAAATACCAACACTAATCATATCTTCGAGTATCTGAATTGTCCGCTCATATTGGCCATCTGTCTGTGGATGAAAGGCCATATTGAAATTCAGTTTAGTGCCTAGAGCTTTTTGTAAGTTAGGCCAAAATCAAAAAGTTAACCGTGGATCCCTACCTGACACAATGGATACTGGAATACCATGAAGTCGTACCACCTCATCTATGTACAACTGAGCCCATTTATCTAAAGAAAAATTTCTTTTAATGGGTAAGAAATAGGCAGATTTCATCGGTCTATCAACAATTACCCATATTGCGTTATTACCTCTTTGGCTCTGTGAAAGTCATACCACGAAATCCATCGTTATTCTCTCTCATTTCCACTCAGGAATCGACAGAAGTTGTAAGAGCCCTACAGGTTTCTAATGCTCAGCCTTTACTTGCTGGCAAGTTAGGCATCATGAGACAAATTCTGTTATATCTTTCTTCATGCCCTTCCACCAATAATGCTTTTTTAGGATACGGTAAATTTTTGTGGCCCTCAGATGCATAGCATATGCAAACGAATAAGCTTCTTCCATAATCTCTCTTCTTAACTCATTTACATCCGATACACATAATCTCCGACCTAAGGTTACTACACCATCCTAGGTCACTAAAAGGTCTTTTCGCTGCCCCTACTCAATTTTACCCTTCAATTTAACTACCTGTGGATCTAGAGTCTGTAGTTCTCTGATCCAATCAACCAGTGTCAGACGGACCTGAAATGTGGCTAATAGTACTCCCGAATCTGATAACTCTAATTTCACACCCAAAGACCCCAATTCTATCATCATTGATAGATATGCAACCTTCAAGTGAGCTATTGAACTGACAGGCTTCCTACTGAAAGCATCTGCTACCATATTAGCTTTCCCAGATGGTACTCAAGTGTGCACTCATAATCCTTAATAAGCTCTAGCCGTCTTCTTTGCCTCATATTTAGTTCTTTCTGGGTGAACAAATATTGCAGGATCTTGTGGTCTGTAAAATTTTTACAGGGAAACCCATATAAATAATGCCTCCAAATTCTTAAAGCAAAGACTACTGTGGCCAGTTCTAAGTCATGTGTAGTATAATTCTATTTGTGCTTTTTTAATTGTCTGGAAGCATAAACTATTACTTTCTTCTTCTGCATTAGCATACAACTTAGACCCTGCCTAGAAGCATTACAATAAATAGTAAATTCGTTGTTCCCTAATAGAAGTGTAAGCACTGGGACTGAGGTCAACCTTCGCTTCAACTTATCGAAACACTACTGGCACGCTTCATACCATACAAACGTTTCTTCTTTCTGGTCAGCTTAGTCAGAGGGCGGCTATCTTTGAAAATCCCTTTACAAATTTTCTATAATACCCAGCCAAACCCAACAAATTACGAACGTCTCTTACTTCTATGGCATAGACTAAGTACCCCTAACAAAACTTTCGAAGCATCTTTCTTGCCTTCATTACAGACATCATGCTAGCGAAAAGTGATTTTCGCACCCCACAAAAAATGACTTTCGTTCCCCACAAAAAAATGACTTTCGTTCCTCTTGGGCTAATCTAACTTCTTTCCAGAAACAATCCACTGAGGCTCGATATTTAGACAACCAATTCGTCCCTAAAATTATATCAAAATCACTAATGGCCAGTAAAATCAAAATCCATCATGAATTATTGGCCCTCAATACTAATTTTACTACCCCTTATACACCTTTTCTGCTACAATGGAGTCTCCTGTGGGAAGAAACACTACCACCACATAATCTAATAATTGGGGCACTATACTAGCATTTGTAGTAAACTCCATAGAAATAAAAGAATTGGTCACTCCAGGATCTATCAATACATATGTATTTCGATCAAAAATTGACATCATACCTATCACAACTTCTGAGCCCTCTGAATTGATTACCATTTCTACTCTGTCCTCAGCCACTATTGGTTTGTCCCGGAGCTGGTGGTCTATTTTCTAGCTTACCACTAGCTTCAACATTCAGGCAATCTCTCATATAGTGGCCCTCTTGACCATAATTATAACAACTCGTAGCCCCCTTTCTACAATCTTCTGGATGGGTTTTTTCGTATTTGTTACACACTAGGAAACCCCTCAAACCCTCTTTAGTGCTTTGGGATCCAGTTGATGGTTGTTTGACAGAAGCTTGACTTTCTTTCTGACTGCTAAACCATGTAGATCTCTTATCTGCTCGTGTGAATTTACTAGGTCCTCCTTGAAAACCACCTGACCAATCTCTTTTCTAGCCCTGTTGTTTCGGCTTAAGAATAGCTGCCATACTTCTTTCAACTCGAGTTGTGGCTTTCACCAAAGCTCCGTACTGATTGTGAGTTGCTGACATTACGTAGGCCCTAATTTGAGGATTGAGGCCTACTGCAACTCGATTAGCCTTTTGCTCCTCATTATCATCTATAAATGGAACAATACGGATGAGCTCTAAAAAATTTTCTTCATACTCTGCCATTGAGAGAAAACCTTGTTTTAGCTTGAAGAACTCTTCTATCTTCGCATCTTTATAGCTTTTGGGGTAAAACTTATCTAGGAATTCTCTTTTAAACAGTGCCCAAGATACCCCATCTAGATTCCTCCTCTGTAAGGTCTTCCACCAATCTTTCACCCTTTCCTTTAATAAAAATAGTGAGTATTAAACCATCTGTCCTTCAGTACATCCCATAACTTAAAAATATTCTTCATTATTCTCTAACTAGGATAAGGTTCTCTTAGAGTCTCTGGTACCATCATACGGCTTAGCACCCAATTTCTTGGCACATACATACCCATAAAAATAAATCATAATTTAAATAAAATAAATCATAATACAAAATCATATATTCAAGAAACTATTGCTCTGATACCAGTTGTTGGAAGATTTTATTGTTATGACATTCATAACACAGCGGAATAGAAAACAAAAAATTCTTTAATTTTTGTTTTCATTAGATAAAAACACTTTTTATCTGATGATCTTATGAATATATGAATTTGATATTAAAGTAAATAAAATTTAACAAGAACGAGCTCAATGGACACTCCTGTCTCTCTCGACTGCTGGATTACTCCGCAAGTATCTGGGCCATCTGAGCTATATTTATGTTTCCACTCTTTAGCTCGACAGGCTGAGATGACTCTAAGGGAGTTTGATGCGTAGGAACATTTACCGGCTTATTCACATCTTCCTCTTCAGATACAGCAGCCTCCACAACTATTCTCCTAGTAAGTGAGCCCCTTCGACGATGCGTAAATTAAGTAAATTTTAACAATAAAATGGTTATCTAATGCATAAAATTCAATTTAACAAAGTTAGAAATGCATGCACTTTTGAGAATCTCATTCTGAAAATAAATCCTTTTGTAATTGAAAGCCCAAAAAAATGGGGCTTTGATACCACTCTGATAGAACCTGACCCGAGACCCTCTACAGTAAACCCCAGCGGCCCTGCCAGGTACCCCGACAAAAGTTTCTCAGAATATAACTGGGTAAGTTGAAAAAATTTATGAGGCGAACAACTTTTTAGCTCTTTCTATTACTGAGAAAATTTTAGAATATACATGAAAATAACTTAATAAATTTAAAAATTAACAGGTAGAGTTTCCCCTATGTTTTAGAGAGCCCAATATAAAAACCTGAAAAAAAAATTGCACTTCGATTTCATACACTTCTCAATACTAATAAATAGGACCTCCGATCCTTTCCAAACTAAATCCAACTCAACGCAATGATTTCATATGATCATAAAACTAAAATGTTGATTAAAAAAAATGAAAAGACCATCAAAATATCGAAATCTCTTATTAGTTATCCAAAACATATGTACAATGCATAAATCTAGAACTACTAAGCAGTAAGCAGAAAGCAAAAAGAGTGCTATTTAGCACATTTACAAGTACAATATGATCTTCAGATTTGGCCCACTAATAGCAATAGGAGAAACAACATCTTGTGTACTGAGATCTGTACCTGGGAAGGGGGTTTAGAAAATATAAAACACAAAACGAGTGAGCTAAAGGAGCTCAGTGAGTGCATTTAAGATTTCAAATAAAATAACATTATGCATGGATAGTAAATTCTAAAAGACATGCATAAATCATGCTTCTAAAACTGATATAAAGCTGTAAAATAGTTTCTAACATCATATGCCGATGAAATCTTACCGAGCGGGTTTTATTTACATCTTTAGAAAAACAATATCAAAAATCTATACAATATAATAACTAGCATGTGCATATAAATGTATAATATGCTATCGGTAGATCGAAAACTAGCAAAGTTCTCGTTCGGCCATTTTCTTTCTAAATCGTACCAATGGTAACCCTAAAGCTCTATACTCATATAACGACTTAGCTAGCACCGCACACATAAGTAGGTCAAGTGGTGCCTCAACTAGTAACACCCAAAGTGACATCTCAAGACATCTCACTGGCTATACAGTGGAATCCTACATCGCATACATATAGCGAGACAATATCTCGTACACATAGAGCGACTCACATGACTCGACATCCCAACTTCTCAGAGTTAGTGACACACCCCCCATAACTTGCCCATGTGTACGGAATATATCGACCCAGTCTAATACAATCACCACCACTATAATCTGAAGGTACCAATGGCCTTTGAAACAGATGCAGAAATTTTAAATCTGTTTCTTAAACCGAACATGTAAAATCATATATATGGATATATATCAAGATCATAACTGATGTTTATGTATTAAAAGCATATAAAACATACATTTTCATTATGTGGAAACATAATAAACGAAAGATAAAAGAAATGACAAATTTTCACTCACAACCGCTCCGAGCTCAATTTCGTTCCAGATTTCTGCTCTCGTTATCACTCTCGATTTTCTTCACCTACGCGCCATAAATGACATTTAGAACTAATTCAAACACTAGAATCTCATTTAACTACTAAACACCCTAATCGGCATACAAAGCCCAGATGGATACTACTTTTCGATTTTTCATTTATAGAGTCATTTAATCTAATCTAACTCACCATCTGGTGCCTCGAAAATTATTAAACGCCTTATAACTTGGTTGGACATAATTTTCCTTCACCTTTCTAAAATGGACAATTATGTCCCATTTTCTTCATTTTAATTTTTTCATTAACCAAATACATTCAATTTACCTAAGGCACCATTTATACACAATAATTAACACTTATCCCATTTAAAATAATATAGTAATAATATAAAATATTCATAATATCTATTATTATTATATTATTAAAATTGGATAAATGTTAATTAATTTATACTAACCATAACTAACTTTTAACTCCACCTAGGTTATTTCTTAACCATGGTTAGGTTAATAAATTAATAAAATAATAAATGCATGATTTTACTCTACTACCTTTAACTTGTTCTACCGATCACCCATGTGGGTCCCAGATTACCACACTAATGGGTTAACATAACCACGTTGAAATATTATTCACATGTATCACACACAAAAATATTTACAGTAGGGTCAAAATCAATTATCCCTACAGTTTCTTTATTGCGATACTTCAAAATCTAGGTATCTATGATATTCATAGGAATTGAATCTCACAATTATCAAGAGAGTTTGCAGTACCAAGAGTAAGTGACATCCATTCAAGTACTCGAAGGTCGGTCATTGATATTGATTACTTTAAAATTCAACCGGAGATAGTTCAATTTTTGATAGCATTAGTACAATTTGGTAGATTACCAAATAAAGATCTAACTAAACATGTTGTGAATTTTTTTTTAAAATATGTGATCTTTGCAATTATAATGAAATCTCAGATGATGCAATATGGCTTCACTTATTCACATTTTTACCCCTGAATAGAGTAAAGAACTAGTTGAGGTCACTACCACCGGGGTCTATATCATGTGGGATGAGTTAGCATATAAATTCCTTACAAAATTCTTCTCACTGGCAAACACAGCGATGATGAGGAGTGTTATAACTCCATATGTGCAGAATGATTATAAACCGTTATATGAAGTATTGGAAAGGTTTAAAGAAATGATGAAGAAACGTCCACACCTTAGCATCCCATTACTTGTGCAGATTTTTTAGAATAGGATAGTTAGACATTTAAGGATGATAATTAATGCTGCAGTAGGGGTGTATTTATGAATATGTCCATTGATGATGCACATGACTTACTAGAAGATAAGGTCTTAAATGATTATCAATGGATAGCTAAAGTTGTTGCCCTAAGGGAATCTATTAAGAGAGTTGCATTTATCACTTATAATTTTTGTGGTGGCAATTATCTAAATGGACAATGCCTAGAAATTGCTCATGATTCTAAAATTTGTTACCAACAGCAGCACAAACCCAGTTTTGATGCTTATTATCCCAAATGAGGAATCAAGCATCTTGGAATAATAACCAAGAGGAAAAACCACTATAATTATATCCGCTTGTAGCACCATTAGAAATTCAACAACAATAGTAGCAAGAGAAGGAATCCTCTTTAGATAATATGTTACAGCACATAAGGAGGACAGATGAATTGTTGCATAGCCAATCTTCATCTCTGCAGATGTTAGAAAAATAGGTGGAATAAACTGAAAATGTTGGCTATAATCATCCTCATGATACATTGCCGAGCAATACTGAAATTTGTCTAATAAAAAATATTGAACACTGGAAGGCAATAATTGGGCAATATGGGATAATATAACTCTTGGGGTGTTGTCAAATTACTAGGGTGCTTGCATGTGGGTTGTGTTCATCATACAAACAATATACATATCTCATACATATATATGCATAGCGGAAGATTATATACAATGAACAAAGAAAATACATATTTAATAAACTGAAAATCGAGATTGAGAAATATCACCCATGAAGCCTTTGGATTTATTTTGCTTTAAGTCCACCATGAAATGAATCTTTGAACAATCCTAGCAATGAACAAGGGTGGGTTTAATTGTCTACAATAGCAGTATGTTAATCCAGCATTTTGTTTAACACTTAAACTTGATTCAAAGTTAAACTATTTAACTTGATTAAATTTGTTTTTTCTTTTATTCAACTCTTGAATAAATAAAACAAATCTCATTTTTAGTTATTATATTTGGTAACAATTTGTCTAATTTATTTTATTGTTTTAACACTTAAAACACAAAACAAAGAATTCCAATTTCTCAAATTGAAATGGCTCCCAAAAATGCAAAACCTAAAAACTAAAAAACTTAATGATTTTCAATTTCATTTCACTTTATATACTAATGCATTAATTCCAAACTAATTTGAATTTCATTTGCATTTCATTTGGCTTAACCTAACCTTAGTTAACATTTAACCATAGTTAGATTATTTTAACTTAACTTTTAAGTTAATAAATATTTAATTAATTTAACCATAGTTAACTAACTTAACCATGGTTAGGTTAACCTTTACTTAACCATTAAGTAAAGTTAACTAACTTAACCATATGGTTAACCTTTAACCTTAGTTAAGTTAAATCATTTATTTAACAATTAAATAAATAAATATTTATTTTTATTATTTAACAATTAAATAATCATAAAGTGAAATTACTTTTATATCCTTACTAGGTTACCAAGTTAACCAAAAGTGGGTCCCACTAATTAACCATATACTTTAGTTAACCTTAGTAATTGCTGAATTATACTGTATTGAACAATTCAATACGGTACACTGCCCAAGTGCTCAAAGAGTACATTTCATATTGGGACTCTCTAGGTCTACACCTGATTTGTCAAATGAAACTATTCCATTAATCCGTAATCGCTGCCCCACGCACACGTTACGAATATTACAAATTAGCGTGTCAGACCATACAAATTGAGGTCATAACGTATGCGTATAATCCTTCCATCATTTATACCCTAGATGTGCGGGGATATAGATCAGCATCGTCAAATCCCCATTTGCTCATCCATAATCTTATCTCCAGATTCGTATCTCGATAAACAATATACGCAAACACTTTTGTTATATTGTTTAACCCTATGGGAAACTCTTTTCCTGGGTTTATGATTGTGGCCACAAGACTTTATGAAATACAATCTCGGAGCATCAGATATACTACTTACCTACGTAAGCTGACGGATCCTGTATCTACGCACACCGGACTCCATGAGCATCGGAACATACCCAGCAACATATAGCGGTTGGACCATGAAAGGTCTCTAACATATGTGGAACCAAAGCATGATGGATCACTCACAAGACCACCGTGGCGCTCAGGTCAAAGGATCACGAATACTACTTAACTCGAGAGGACTTTCCTTTGACGGTCTCATAGGATATTTATTGGGGTCCTCATAAGTCTATTCTGTATCTAGTCCTGACTGGATACCCGCATGCCTATACAAGCTCTAAGCTCATGGTCAGTTAAGAACAGCCATCTGAACCATTCAGATATAGACATACACTAATGTTGAGGGATATCAAGCCGTGCACTTAAATCTGACACCCCTATGGCATCAACTAAGCCACAACCTTGATACCCTTTGCGCAGCGGAAAACCATAACTCACACCATAAGCAAGAACACATAAGATTAACACACCAATAAAGATAAAGAAAACAAACCAATCACAAGACATAAGATATACGTGGTTCGGCCCAAATTGCCTACGTCCACGGAGGATCCATGATCCAGCTTCTTCCCATTGAAATAGATCACAAAGTATCTTCTTACATCATCAATGATCCCACAAGACCCCTTAGTATCTCCCATAGAGACCTCTAAGCATCTACCATTGATCATTATGACTCCCTAAGACCTCTTCGTATCTCCTCATAAGAGATTTTTACAAGAAAACACAAGAATAGCCCGAGCATCTAAGCCTAAAGGATCTATGGTGTTTCTCTTTTATTCACTCCAATAACCTAAAGAAGAAACCACCCCTCAAGGTTACACCCTAGTGCACCACGCACTTAGTGCCTACCTAGCTCCTCTATTCTCTCTTATGGTTACATCTTGAAACCTTAGATGCTTAACCTTAAACAATGGTTTACAAGTAGGGTATATTTCGTGCCTACAAACCCTATTCCTTGTTGGAGTAAGAGTCCACTTGTTTTGGAAGTCCAAAACTTTCCAAAACTTGAAATCCCGAGCCAAAACGGACTTCTCTACGCGTTCTGGCGCTGCGGCGCTCGTCCCTGGGTGCCGCAGCGCTGTCCCTTCTCGCGTCCAGCGCTGCAGCGCTGAGGACCTAGCGCTGCGGCGCTGGTCTTCTGTTTTGAGCGCCGCGGCGCTCAGCCTTGGGCGCCGCGGCACTGGAAGCTGCCCGCGATTCCTTCTTTTCCTTCGCGTCTTTGAGTCCCGTTTCACCTCCCCTTTCGTGTCCCACACGTCCTAGACTTCTCCATACGTGTCTCACACGTTCTAGACTTCTTGTGACTCTTCACTTTGGTATTCATCTCAATTCTTGTCCAACCAAGATTGTTGAATCACTAATTTTCCAACAACTAATCTATATAAAGTGAATCACCGATAAACCAGCATTGGTGATTATAGATCAGGAACATTATCTTTGAGACACACTTACATAATGATATTTCTTAACACCCATTGCAACTCTTTATAACTATATCATTACAAGTATACTCTCAGGTCTTTGTCCCATTATAGACAAGGTTCTAACTCTTTAGACCTCGCTGACTCTTATAACCTGCTAACTCTTAACAGTGCTAACTCTTAGCATTTATAACTCTCAGCTTTGATAACTATTAGTTCTAATCTAAACTCCTTTAGATCAGATCTGAACTCTTTCAGATCAAATAATGTCTGTAATGTTACAAGCATTATACCATGTTAATATGATATTAACAATCTTTATTCGAAATATTTATTGTATAAATATTAACAATTAATATTCATACAATATTGGAATGGCACGTGAGCACCAGCTCCAACAATAACATGCAACCAGTGAAGTAAACAAATCAGATGAGGTTCATTGCATGGATGAGGTGTAAATGGAAGTACTAGAAAGGTACAAGAAGGAGAATTGCAGCAGCAAGAGTTTTTAAGCCATTGTACTCCACAATTTTTATTGTCAAAGAAGTTTAATATGATGGACCATGATCTACATAATTCCAAGAATTTTTCTTCTTGTTTCAAGATCGATATGGTGATTCTGGATTAAGAACAACCGCCTCTTAAACTGCAAGTAAAGGAAGCCATTAAAGATCAGGAGCATGAAGAGATAATGCTGTACAAATTAAGTACCAAATGCAGTGAAATAAGCTCCTCAAGGAGAAAAAAATAGATATCGGCCAACAAGGTTCCATCATCTGATCTACGATTAAAATCATTTTGATAAAGCTTAAAGCAAAGTGGTCGGAGTTATTCTTTAAAAATTGTCTCATTGAACTATGGAACTCGAAGAAAAAGAATATCATTACTTATACGCGTCGACTGAAGTTTCATAGGCAAGAGGCCTTTAGTATGCAACTTGATCCACTATAATCTAAAAATGAAGACGTCACACTAATGACGTTAAATTATGTGCTACTTGGAAGGCAACTCAAGATTATTTGTTATTCTATTTTATATTGTTTTCACTAAATTTGATGTTTGTTTGTATTAAATTTAAAAAAAACAAAAAAAAGAAGGAAAAAAGAAAAATAAAAGCAAAAAAAAAAGAAGTAAAAAACAAAAAAAAATGGGAAAAGAAAGAAGAAACCAAAAAAAAGGTAAAGCTAATAAGCGCCTAGGCTCCCAAATACCATTGCTGCAGTGTTGGTGCCTAGGAAATTTCCAAGCGCTAGCACTATGGTGTTGGTTCACATGTAGGAGGGCTTTTTCGCGCCCTATATTTCTCTATATTTTATTTTTCGACCCCTATTTTTCTTATTTTAAAACCTTAACTCCTCTCAATCTTAATTTTTCATTTCACATAAGTTCAACATTCTTAATTTAAATTAACTATAAAATAACCACCAAAACACATCAAAAACATATGTTCATTCCTTATTAACTCCAATTTTCACCCAAAAAAATAGAGATTTCATTAAAAATTCAAAGGGCACTCTAAATTTGAGACTAATGGATTCATTATCCAAGCTACGTATTTTTGTGTCATTATACTTAATTATTGATGATATACTTATCATGGTATTGTTTGAACTCTATACGAAGTGGTAATAATAGATTATGTTGTAGAGTGAATTGTTGGTTGAATCTTGTATTTGCAAATTAATTGGAAATGTTTGAATTTATTTACACGTGAATTACTATGCATTATAGTTATTTGAGGGAGATTAATATTATTGTCATGATGAGATTTAGAAAAGTTTGGAGATTTGAATTTAGTTGATGGGTTACTGTTACTTTGAAGCATAAATGCAATAAGATGATGAATAACCCTTACTACTTCATCAAGCTCCGACATAAATTAATAACAATGATCTGGGGATGATGTAGACGTTATGGAGGATGCGAGTGAGACCTTAGCACATCATTCCGAGAAGTGTTTTAGTTTAAAAATTTTGTTGATGCCATGAGGACATGTCATAAATTAAGTTTGGGGGAGGGAAACACTTCTACATTTTAAAATGGCCTTACTTATCTGTATTTTTTTTTCAAGTTTACTTATTTATATGTATTTGCAATTATTTTTAATTTTCATGTTGTTGTTGTTATTTTGGTGTGTTTTATGTATTTTGTGTTATGCTTTGGGATTAAGATGATTATTAGTCTATGTAAAAAAAGTATAGAAATTATAACATTTTGGAATCAATAGATGATATATTCGTTCATATGTTTGATTTTCATTGCAAATTTTATCTTATTTGTAATTACTTGAAACTAAGGATGACAATGGATCTGGCTTAGGATGGATATTCCTAAACCCGTATCTACATCCGCTTAAAAAATGAAATACCAAATCCTTTCCAAATTCGTTGTGGGTCTAGAATATCATTACCAAACCTGCACTTGCGGGTATGTACTTATTACCAAACCTGCAATAGGTTATCTGCAGATTTTAAGTGGGTTTTGAATTAATATAATAAAAAAATAAAATTATAACCTTAATTTTATTGAAAATTCATAAAATAAAGAATTAAAATAATATCAATTATAATTCTAATTTAATTTACGTTAAATGTTATAATTTTAATTTTAATTACATTAAATATTATAATTTTAAATTCAATTTCGATTTTAATTACGTTAGATGTTAAATTTTCAATTACAGTAAATATTTTTATTTTTAATTTTAATTTTAATTTTAATTACATTAAATGTTATAATACCAAATTCAATTCTGATTTCAATTATGTTAAATATTATAATTTTAGTTACGTTAATGTTATAACTATAATTCTAATTTTGATATCAATTACGTTAAAAATAATAATTTCTATTCCAATTTTGATTTTAATTACGTTAAAATATTATAATTTTAATTTTAATTTTGATTTCACTTATGTTAAATGTTATAATTCTATATAGAATTTTAATTTTAATTACATTGATTTTTAATTAAAATTAAATTTTTTTATTTTAATTACATTAGATGTTATAATTTAAAATTCAATTTTGATTTTACTTATATTAACTGTTATAATTCTAATTCTAATTTTGATTTCAATTACGTTAAATATTGTAATTTTGATTCTAATATTGAATTCAATTATGTTAAATGTTATAATTCTAAATTCAATTTTGATTTCAATTACATTAAATATAATAATTCTAAATCTATTTTTCAATTCAATTACATTAAATATTATAATTTCAATTCTCATTTCAATTTTGATTTTGATTATATTAAATTTTATAATTCTAATTCTAATTTCTATTTTAATTACATTTAATGTCATAATTTTAAATCTAATTTCGATTTCAATTACATTAAATGTCATAAGTCCAAATCTAATTTCAATTACATTAAATGTTAGTTATAATTTCAATTTCAATAGTTGAATGTTATAATTTCAAATCTAATTTTAATTACATTAAATATTTTAATTTTAATTCCAATTCCAATTCTAATTTTATTATATTAAATGTTATAATTCTAAATTCAAATTCAAATTCAATTGTGTTAAATGTTATAATTTCAAATTCAATTCAATTTCAATTACATTAAATCTTATCATTCTAAATCTAATTTCATTTTCAATTTCAATTGCTTTAAATGTTAATTCTAATTATAATTACAATTTCAATTACGTTAAATATTAAATATTCTAATTCCAATTTCAATTACTTTAAAAGCTATAATTTCATTTTCAATTTCAATTTCAATTACAATTACTAGTCCCTTTAAACTAGTTTATTTATTTATTATTGAATGGCATGAGCAACATCAAATTAAATCTAGACATTTTGATGTGAGCTAAAAATAAATACAAAAAAAAAAAATCAATTCATGTTTTTATTTTTTTCTAATTTTTTTTTAAATGTTGTATGAGCGGATGCCTATTGCGGGTATCTACTGATTTTTCACCAAACTCATACCTATACCAAATTAGTTGTGGGTTTTAATTTTGTATACCAAACTTGCTTCAAATCTTACCAAATTTTATCAAATGCGAGCGGGTTTTAGCCAGTTTATGAATATTTTTGCTATCCCTACTTGAAACACATTAAGCACATAGTTTGATTGTTAAGTTAATTGCTGACCTAGAGAAGGTTTATGCACAAGAAGAACACAAAAGGTCTCAAACACACACTAGAACTTTTTTTATTATCACTTGAGACGAAATCCTAGGACATATATAATTAAGAATTGATTTTAGGCCATGTTTGAATCATTTGAGCCTAGCAATATATATTTATCTCTAGTCACCCAATTTGAGCCTAATGTCCATTTTTCTTTGTTAACCATAATAATGCCAAAAACACTTTTATATATTATTCCATCATTATCACCCCTCACACTATAAGCATAATTGTTATAATTGTTATCGTTAAAAAAGGGTTGAAAAAATTCTAAGTTTAAGGGTATAATGATTTGAAATATTATTTTGTTCCCAAAAAATAAGTAAGAAAAGAAAAAGTAAAAAATATGTATACTCTTATAAAAAAAATGATAATAAACAGTAACAAATGAAGTTTCAAATTAAGTTTAGAGGTGTTCTTTGAAAATGAGATAAAAAGTTAGATGATCAAGACTAATATATTTATTGTGTGATTTGAACCAAAAATAAATTCATATTATCCCACCTTCACCCTAACCATACATTACAAGCTTAATAAAGTCTTATTTGATCTTTAATCATATTTATTCCTACATTAGTAGAGAGTGATATGAAAAGCAAGCCTATGGAATGTTTGTTCAAATTTTTTTTTTATAAAGACAACATCTTTTCTTATAGGCATAAACCGTTCTAGGTGCATTTAACTGACAATAATGACTACACATACACACCGTGTAATTACTTGTAGGGTGAAATAAGTATGATGGTTAGGCATATTGAATACTCATGGTATTTAAAGATTTTTATGAGTTATAGACAATGCAATCTTTAAAAGTAACTATTAATCATCTGTTAGCCTATAATTTTGTTTTGAATTTATTGTATTTATTTTTATCTATCTTTACTTAAGGACGAGTAAACTCTTAAGTTTAGGGGTATTTGATAGAGCGTAACTATATAAATATTTTATTCTCCTAAACTTAATATTTGTTCACTTTATCCTAATAATTTGGCCATTTATGTATATTAATGTTGTTTTATAGGTTTAAGAACTATCGGTGCAAACATATTAAAACTCGAATAAAAATAAAGTTATTTGAGATGCGAATCTGAGAGGGGACTAAAATGCTCAAAATGTGAATAGTATTATGAAGAGTGCCTATGAACAACTCAGATGAACAGTGATATTGCCACAGTTGAATAAATAGTACACAATGGTTACTGTTCAGATGCTATAGTGCAGCACCGAGGCATTGGCTGCGGCATTGAAATCAGTAGCTTCAGTGCTGTAGCATTAAATTCTAATGCCGTGGCACTAAATGGTGGGCACTCTTTTAAGGGCAATGTTGTCATATTTTTACAATTTTAAACTTATATAAACACTCACTATTGAGCCAAAAATGTGTTGGGCAACAGAGAACACAAAATTAAACACATCATTTGGACTTGGAAGGAAGAATCAATAAGAAGAAGAAGGAATTCTATATATTAGAGGAAAAACATCACTGTTGCATTAGGAAAAATTTTCTCTTCTCTTCAATTTTGTACTTCTTGTTGATTTTAATATGTTTAATGATGTTGTTAGATGCTATGAACTTATGTCAACAATTATGAACAAAATTTTATTGCTAGGATTACAATGTGAACACAATCTATAGTTTGGATTGATTATTTTCTCTTATTCATCACGTTGGTATTGAATTATTCAATTTGTTCTATACTTAATGCTTTTAATTACATGACAATATATTAGATTGATTTGAAAACTTTAATGAACCTGGAAAAGAGAATTTTGTGTTGGCCATGAATAGATTGATGTATGATCATTATGGTAAAGTATGAGTTGTTTGTGAGATAGAAATATACTCATATGGCATATATGACCATTTAGAGAAATTACTTTTAATGAATTTTATTTCAATTTGATTATCATAAGAATATTGATAATTGATTGAATGAGATATACTCACTTGACCATCGAAAGAGGCTTGTGAGGATATTAGAGTTTTTGGTTAACAATTCTTATTGATAGTTCTAAATGGAGTAATTGGATTCAAGTAAAGTATTGAGAAAATTTTGTATTCTTAGGCATTTGAATATTATTGTTGTCATATTTTTTCTCTTTGCTCAATCTCTGTAATTAGTTCATAATTTAATTATATATATCAAGCACATTAAAATTTCAATAGTTTGAATAAATGTAGGAGGACACAGTTTTAGTACTTAGCAAGTAGTAATAATAATTCATCGTGAGAACGATACTTTACTCGTCAAATATTACTTGTTACGATAACGTGCAATAGCGTTGAAAGTATATACATACAAAATAACTTTTGTAGATTGCATTTCATGCAACTCTTACTTCTGATCCTAAACATACTTTATCCTCACCCTTTAGCAATATTGGGTAAATATATTCTAAATTAACTTGTTAATGATCAAATATAAGTTAATAATATTACCGTCACGCTTTAGTAATATTGGATAACGCTTTCGCTTATATTTGTCTCATCTCATATTTAATCGGCATATTTTAAATCACATCAATCAAATCCCTCAAACTTTAGCTATATTGAGAAAAGAGTGAGATGACCAGATTAGTACCGTATTGACAAGATGAATCATGTATAACATTATCTGATGATGTAATACATTTTAATTTGATTAAATGAGATTTTTACAATTTAAATAATAAATTTTTCGCATCTTCTACGAAAAAAATTTAGTACTTAGCAAATAGTAATAATAATTTCTCATGAGAATGATACTTTGCTTGTCAATTACGTTAAATATTGTAATTTTAATTCTAATTTTAATTTCAATTACATTAAATGTTATAATTCCAAAACTAATTTTAATTTTAATTATATTAAATATTATAATTCCAATTCCAGTTTTGCTTTCAATTACGTTAATGTTATAATTATAATTCTAATTTCGATATCAATTACGTTAAAATATTATAATTTTAATTTCAATTTTGATTTCACTTATGCTAAATTTTATAATTCTACATCGAATTTCGAATTCAATTATATTAAATTCTATAATTTCAATTCTAATTTTTTTATTTTAATTAAGTTAAATATTATAATTCAAAATTCAATTTCGATTTTAATTATGTTAATTGTTATAATTTCAATTCCAATTTTGATTTCAATTACGTTAAATATTATAATTTTGATTCTAATATTGAATTCAGTTATGTTAAATGTTATAATTTTAAATTCAATTATATTAAATATTATAATTCTAAATTCAATTTTCATTTCAATTACATTAAATACTATAATTTCAATTTCAATTATATTAAATGTCGTAATTCTAATTCTAATTTCGATTATAATTACGATAAATATCATAATTTTAAATCCAATTTCGATTTCAATTACGTTAAATGTCATAACTCTAAATCTAATTTTGAATTTAATTACATTAAATGTTATAGTTATAATTTCAATTTCGATAGTTAAATATTATAATTCCAAATCCAATTTCCATTATGTTAAATGTTTTAATTTTAATTCAAATTCCAATTCAAATTTTATTATATTAAATGTTATAATTCTAAATTCAACTTCAATTTTACTTGTGTTAAATATTATAATTTCAAATCTAATTAAATTTCAATTACATTAAATGTTATTATTCTAAATTCAATTTTATTTTCAATTTCAATTGCATTAAATGTCAATTCCAATTATAATTACAATTTCAATTACGTTAAATATTATAATTTTAAATTCAATTTTAATTACGTTAAATATTAAATATTCTAATTCCAATTTCAATTACTTTAAAAGCTATAATTTCCTTTTCAATTACAATCATTAGTCCATTTAAACTATTGTATTTATTTATTATTAAATGGTATGAGTAACGTCAAATCAAATCTAAACATTTTGATGTAAGTTAAAAATAAATGCAAAAAAAATCAACTCATATTTTTATTTTTATCAAAAATACTTTTTTTTAAAAAGGTGGTATTTGTAGATACCCGTTGCGGGTATCTATGAATTTTTTACCAAACCCATACCCATACCAAACATGTTACTGGTTTTGATTTTGGATACTTAACTCATACCAAATCTAATTCAAATCTTATCAAATCCTTCTAAATGCGAGTGAATTTTAGCAAGTTTATAGATTATTTTGCCATCCTTACTTGAAACACATTGTGTACATAGTTAGATTATTAAGTTAGTTGCTAACCTAGAGAAAATTTATGCACAACAAGAATACAGAAAGTCTCAAACACAAGCTAAAACTTGTTTGATTATCACTTGAGGCGAAATCCTAAAACATACATGATTAAGGAATTAATTTTAGACCATGTTTGGATCGTTTGAGCATTTCTAGCCTATCAATATATATTTATCTCTAGTCACCCATTTTGAGCCTAATGATAATTTTTCTTTGTTAACTATAATAATGCCAAAAAAAAAAATTTTACATATTGTTCCATCATTATCACTTCTCACACTATAAGCATAATTGTTATAGTTGTTGTCATTCAAAATAGGTTGAAAAAGTTCTAAGTTTGGGTGTATAATGATTTGAAATATAATTTTGTTCCAAAAAAAAGAGAAAAGTAAGAAAAGAAAAAGAAAAAAAATATATGCTCTTATAAAAAAAAATGATAATAAAGAGTAACAAATGAAGTTTCAAATTAAGTTTGGGGGTGTTCTTTGGAAATGAGATAAAATATTTGATGATCAAAACTAAAGTATATTTATTATGTAATTTGAACAAAAAATGAATCCATATTATCCTACCTTTACCCCAGCTGTTGAAAACTTGGTAATTCAACAATCTTGATTAGACAAGAATTGAGATGAATACCAAAAGGAAGAGTTACAAGAAGTTTAGAACATGTGAGACATGTATGGAGAAGTTTAGGACGTATGCGACACGAAAGGAGAAGCAAAATGGGACTTGAAGACGTGAAGAAAGCGAAAAAAACACATGAAGAGCTGCCAAGCTTGAGCACCGCGGCACCCAGGGCTGAGTGCTGCAGTGTTCATCACAGAAGCTCAGCGCCGCAGCGCTGGGTCCCTAATGCGGCGGTGATGGGCGTGATAATGGCCAGCGCCGCAGCGCCAGGAGCATCAAGAAGTTCGTTTCTGATCTGGATTTTGAATTTTTGAAGTTTTGGACTTCCAAAATAAAATGACTCTTACTCTCACAAGGAATAGGGTTAGTAGGCACAAAATACACCTTATATAAACACTTGTAAATCCTTTAATTGAGAATTAAGCATTACAAAAGACTCCAAGAGAGAGGAAGAACTAGGTAGACACTAAATGCTTGTGTGCGCTAGGGTGGAACCGTCGTTTAGATCATCATTGCTCATGGTAGAGCAAGGGTTCACTGAACATTAGGTCCTTTTGAAGGTTCTTCAATTGGGTTTTCCTTGTAAAATCTCTAGGGAGTTAATAAGAGAGACTATGATTCTTGAATCCACCGTGGACATAGGTAAATGGTAGAATCACGTAAGATTGTGTTATACTCTTTTATATTCTGCTTTAGATTCTTGTTATTTTTGCTTAATAAACAAGTTATTCCGCTGCTCAAAAAGGTTAGGACTCTAGGTTGAACTTGAGGTTCTTCATTTCAACATAACCTCGAGAAGGAGAATGGTGATTCCTCCCTCAACACTAGCCATACACTTAATTATGTTATATTTAATCCTTAATCATGTTTATTCCTACATTAGTGGAGAATGATATGAAAAGCAAACCTATTGAGTGTATGTTCAAAAATAATTTCTATAAAGACAACATCTCTTCTTGTAGGCATAAATCATTCTGGGTAATCACTTGTAGGGTGAAATAAGCATGATGATTAGGCATATTGAATCCTCATAGTATTTAAACTCTTATCAATTACATCTCATGCAATAGATAACTCTCATCAATTGTATCTCATGCAACTCTTACTTCTAATCCTAAACATACTTTATCCTCACGTTTTAGCAATATTGGGTTAATATATTCTAGATTAACTTGCCAATGATTAAATATAAGTTAATGATATTGCCCTCACACTTTAGAAATATTGGATAACAATTTCACTTATATTTACCTCATCTTATGTTTAACCGGCATATTCTAAATCACACCAATCAAACCACTCACACTTTAGCTATATTGAAAAAAAATCGAAATGACCAGATTAGTACTGTATTAACAAGGCGGACCATGTACAACAATATCTCATAATGTAATACATTTTATTTGATTAAGATAGATTTTTACTATTTAATAATAAATTTTTTGCATCTTATACAGATCTAATTCTTAATCAAAATATTTATTCACACAATCACAACTAACCTCACCAATAAGCTTTCTATTATGGTTAACAGCGTAAAATATATTTATAATTTATTATATAGTAATATAATGATTATATTTACATTACAAAATAAAAATAAAAATTTCACATGCAAAAATGCAAATTGGAGTGTATAATTTAAAACAATTAGCACGAAACGTTGAACAATTTGGCATTATACAATATAATACTCTGGAAAAAAAAATTTGTATTCGTTTTTTGGTTTCACGCCTCAATGTTCAACCTAAAAAGTCCAACGTCAAATTGCTTCAACACCTCAGCTTTTAATACTTTAATGCTCCCACGCTATATGTTAGCGAACACCTCTGTGTACATATCTTCAACGCTCCAGCATTCTGCTTGCAACAAACTTGCTTCTGTATTGATAACGCCTCAGCATTATAAACATGAACACCCTAATATTTTTCCCTGCAAACGCCCCAACGTTTAACACTTAAACACTCTAGCGTTTAACACTTAAACGTTCCAGCGTTTATGGCTTAACATAACGCCCTTCGCGTTCCTCGTCAGTTAGTCATTTTCTGCACTTTAAATACTTTAAAATGCACCTCCCATACAAAACATGCTCTTATATCATCTGTTAGTGCATTAATAGGTGCATGTATGTAATTGTGTATATTTTAAAATTTTCAAAATGCATATCCAACATACATTAAGTAGCGAAATAAAATAATATAATCAATATACACACATTACAACTGAATCAAAAATAGTACAAGAATCAAATATATACCCTTCTAAATATTTCGGTGAAGATTTTTGAACTTTTAATCTTGTTGAGCTCACAATGAAGTCCTCTCTTGAACAATTCTAGACTCTAACTTTTGGTGAGATTAGAGTAGTTAGAATGACAGACTTTGATGTATATTTTGTGTAGGAATCAACAAACAACTCAACTCTTGAATTGCTTGAAGAATTAAATGCTGAAAATAGTGTTTTGGAACCTAAATGTAACTTTTTCAAAGTTTACATTTTCTCTCAAATTCTTTACACGGATTTTTCATTAAAAAAATGAATTTTGTACAAATGAAACTCATTTTTTTGTTTTGGAATGACCTAAGACATTTAAGTGATCATATGTCACACATGTAGCCATGTGATGCCATGTAGGCTTATGCATGGGTGACAAATATCACTTATCCATATAAACACTTTACATGGTTGATATTTGTCACATACATGTCCATGCATGCTGCTATTTGAATGGCCATGCATGAATGCCATGTGAGTATTTGCACTTTTCCATGCAATTTTGCTTGTTTGTATACAAACTATATTTTTCACTTTTCAAATAGGTCCTAAAACGTATCTTGCTTTTTAAAACCTTCTCGGATTGATCCGTACGATCCATCATGCTACCTTCATGTTTAATTAGTACACTTTATATTATGAGACTTTCTAAGTTCACACCCGTTTATCTTGCAAAACACTGCTACAAGACCGTGAATGATTCTCCACACATACGTTAAGGATATTATAGAACGATACTTTTAACCATAAAAGTTGAGGTTAACCATATCTGTATAATTCTTATGTCACCTATATCTTTGGAAAAGTAAAGATATAGATCATCACTGTTGAATCTCTATATGCTCGACTATGAATTTATTTTCAGATTTATATTTCTATAAACAATATCCACAAACTCTTTTATGATATTGTTTAACTCTATAGAATACTCTTTTTCACGTTTTATGCTTATGGCTATAAAATTTCATAAAATACAATTTCAGAGCATCAGGATATATAAATCTCCCATATGAGCTGACAAATTTTATATTTATGTACACTGGACTCCATAAGCATCAGACCATACCTAGGACACTCAATAGTCAAATCATAAAATATCTCTGATATACGTAGAATCAAAATTTGATGAATCACTTACATATCTATTGTGGCGCTCAAATTAAAATATCACAAATACTATTTAACTCAAACTCAAATTAAAAGATCACAAATACTATTTAACTTAAGAAGTCTTTCTATTAATAATTTTATAAAATATTTATTAAAAATACTCGTGAATCTATTCAATATCCAACTAATAATTTTATGTATAATATAAACTTAATAAAAATGTATCACATACGACATAAAACTTGATACATAAATAACATAGCGCGAGAACACGAGCCCACCGAATACAGATGAAGCAATTAAGTAATCATTTATAGACGAAGATTTTTTTATTTAATAGAAAAGTAAAACAGCAGTCATTTTAACCCATCACAATTTTATATAATATATGTTAGGAAATTGAGGGGTGATGCAGGGTCGCAGCTAAAGCGAAATTGAGAAAAATAATAAAAATGACAATAAAATAAAGACAAGAGTTTACGTGGTTCGGCTTTTAGCTTACGTCCACGGGCGAAGACAAAAGAATCCCTTACTTTCAGAAATGGAGAATACAAGTATTGTAGTGTTTTAGCCTTACAACCCAAAACCCCAATACACCAAATTCTCTCAAATTACTAAAAAAACTCTCTTAAATTTGTAATGTAAAATCAATTGCTAAACTCTCCCTTTTATAGGGAGAGTTGAGTAAGTGGACAGCCCTAACAAGGCTATCCACAATTGCAAATTTGCTAATCAGCAGCTGGCACACGGTGCCAGTTGCTGACAATTCTCCCACTTGAAGATTTGATTGAAAATCAATCAAGTCTCCACACCATTCTTTCTTCTTCGCCAAAGCCATGTTGCCTACGTGTCTGCTAGGCCATGCAAGGATCTACACCATACAAACTTGTTGGTATTGATGGGCTTGGTCATCACATCTGCAAGGTTATCATCTGTATGAATTTTTTTCATATCCACACTTTCATCTTCTACCACTTCACGAACAAAGTGATATTGAACACCTATGTGCTTCGTTCTTGAATGAAAAGCTAGATTCCTTGCAATGTGCAAGGCACTCTGACTGTCACAAAATAATTCAACTTTCTCTTGCTTGTGCCTGAGCTCCTCCAGTAATCTTTGTATCCAAATTGCTTCCTTGCAAGCTTGTGTATCTGCCATGTATTCTGCTTCTATAGTAGATAATGCCACAATAGTTTACAGTTTCGAAACCCAGCTTACAGCTCCTTCTGCAAGTTTAAATACATAGCCAGTAGTGGATTTTCTTTTATCAAGGTCTCCTGCAAAATCTGAATCCACATAGCCCTTAACAATAAAATCTGATCCTCCGTAACATAAAGCAACATCTGAGGTACCCTTAATGTATCTAAGGATCCTCCTGACACAACCCCAATGCTCTCTACCAGGATTCGCCATGTATCTACTAACTGCTCCCACTGCTTGTGCAATGTCTGGTCTGGTACAAATCATAGCGAACATTAAACTTCCCACTGCTGATGCATACGGTACTCGAGACATCTCTTTCCTCTCTGCTTCTTTGTTAGGACACATCTTAGAGGATAACTTGAAATTAACAGGGAGTGGGGTACTAATTGGCTTACAATCTTGCATGTTGAAGCGCCACAAGATTTTCTTTAAGTAGTTCTTCTGAGAAAGCCAAATCTTCCTGTTATTTCTGTCACGGTGAATTTGCATCCCTAGAATCTTATTTGCTAGTCCCAAGTCCTTCATATCAAATTCCCTAGCCAACTGTGCCTTCAATTCTTGGACTCGATCTTTGTTGGGGCCTGCCACCAACATGTCATCCACGTACAACAGTAAAATAATGAAATCATTATCATCTTCAAACCTTTTGTAGTATGTACAATGGTCTGAACTAAGTTTGTTGTATCCAAGGCTGATGATATAGGAATCAAATCTCTTGTACCAACACCTCGGCGCCTGTTTGAGACCGTACAGAGATTTGTTCAACCTGCAAACCAAGTTCTCTTTTCCTTCTTCTTTAAAATCTTCTGGTTGGAGCATATAAATTTCTTCTTCAAGTTCTCCATGAAGAAAAGCTGTCTTCACGTCTAGCTGTTCTAGATGTAAGTCAAATGTAGCACACATTGCCAAGACTTTTCTGACTATCGTGAGTCGAACCACAGGGGAAAATATCTCATTAAAGTCAATACCTTCTTTCTGAGCATAACCTTTCACCACCAATCTCGCACGATACCGCTCTACTTGGTCATTGCCATCCCGTTTGATCTTGTAGACCCATTTGTTTCCAATGGCTTTTCTTCCACGTGGCAGTGCAACCAGCTCCCATGTTTTGTTCTTATGCAAAGCTTCAATCTCTTCTTGCATTGCTGTCATCCATAGAGAAACATCTTGACTTTTAGCAGCCTCTTGAAAAGTTGTTGGCTCTCCATCCTCTGTTAGAAGGCAGTATGCAACATGAGCCTCCATGACATACTCCGAGTGCCATGCTGGTGGTCTTCTCTCACGAGTTGATCGACGATCATCTATAGCCCCAGACTCTGCTGGTTCTTGTTCTTCGTGCCCCGGTGCTGCTTCAGAAGAATCTGAATCTTCTTGTACTTGATTATTTTCTATTTGTACCGTTGTAGTCTCTAGATTTTCCTTCACTGTGCTATCATCTTTATCATTCCTTTGCAGTTTATCTTCTGCAAATATCACATCTCTGCTGATGACGACCTTGTGGGTAGTGGGATCCCACAGGCGATACCCCTTGACTCCATCAGCATATCCCAAGAAAAGATATTTTCTGGATTTTGGATCCAGTTTCGTTGTTTCTTGGGGATTATACATCACGTACACAGGACTTCCAAATGTATGAAGGTGAGAATAATCAACTGGTTTTCCAGTCCACATCTCCATCAGTGTCTTCAACTCGATTGCTGTTGATGGTGATCGATTTACCACATAACAGGCGATTTTGACTGCTTCTGTCCAAAATATCTTGGCTAAACCTGCAGTTCTCAACATAGCTCTTGTTCTCTCCAACAAGATTCTATTCATCCGCTCTGCTACTCCATTCTGCTGAGGCGTGTAAGCTATGTTGAATTGCCGCTTGATGCCTTCTTGTTGACAGAATGCAATAAAATCCTCACCAGTATATTCTCCTCCATTATCTGTCCTTAAACACTTGATCTTCTTTTCTGATACAAGTTCTACACGTGCTCTGAATATTCTGAAAGCTTCAAACACATATGACTTCTTCTTGATTGGATACACCCAACATCTCCTGGAGTAATCATCTATGGATGATACAAATATCTCACTCCTCCTAAGGACATCACCGGTGCTTGCCAAACATTAGAGTGGATCAATTCTAGAATTTCTTTACTTCTAGAACTGGATGTGCTGAACTTTAATCTGTGCTACTTACTTATGACACAGTGCTCACAGAAAGGTAAATGAACCGATTTGAGCCCAGGAAGTAAATTTTGATCAGAGAGAATCTTCAAACCTCGTTCTGACATATGGCCCAGTTTACGATGCCACATTATCGTTGACTCTTCTGCTGAACTAGTTGATACAACAGATGCATCTCCTTCCTGCAGTGTTTCTCCATTAAGCATGTACAAATTTTTAGTAACCTTTTCTGCTTTCATTACTACAAGCGCGCCTTTGAGAATTTTCATTATCCCATTTTCAATTTGGGTCTTACACCCAGTGTTATCTAATTGTCCCAATGACAAAAGATTCTTCTTGAGGCTTTTCACATGTCGCACCTCCTAGATAATATGAATAGTACTATCGTACATCTTCATCTTGATGGATCCTACTCCAGCAATTTCCAAAGCATGATCATCCCCCATATATACAGATCCTCCAGAGGTAGGTTCATATTGATGGAACCATTCTCTTTTAGAGGTCATGTGCCATGTAGCTCCAAAATCCATGAGCCATACATCAGAGAACCGTTTTTTGCTTTCAACAACTGTTGCTGCCTCGCTGTATAAAATTTCACCATCATCTGAGGTGCTTGTAATATTCCCTTGAGGTTTGTCCTCTGCACTTTTCTTCAATCCCCAACAATCCTTCTTCAGATGGCCTTTCTTGCCACAATGGTAGCATTTGACGTTCTTTTTACTTCTGAATTTTGGTCTACCATGATTTTGACTCCCACTGGGGCCACGTTCTGTTGATCTACCTCTCATCATTATCAAAGCTTCTGCTTGCTACGAACATTCCTGTTTGTCTTCTTTATTTTTCCGTCTTCGTTCTTCTCCCAATACAATAGCTATAACATCATCGAAGACTAAGAATTTCGTTAGGATATTATTCGTCAAGTTGATGATGAGTTGATCATACGAATCTGGTAGGCTTTGAAGTAAAATCTCCACACGTTCACCTGCCTCTATTTTATACCCCAAGGAAGTGAGTTGGGAAAATAGAGTATTTAACGTGTTGATGTACTCTGTTACTGAAGTGGATTCTGCCATTCGAAGAGTATACAATCTCCTTTTTAAGAAGATCTTGTTGTGCAAAGATTTGACCTCATACAATTTTATGAGAGTATCTCATATCTCTTTTGCTGTCTTCTTTTCCGCTACACTGGATAGCACGTTATCAGCAAGTGCTAGATGCAGATCAGCAACTGCATTACCGTCAATCTCATTCCACTTGATATCATCAGTAATACCAGCAGGCCTTTCATCAATCGCTTCTAAGCACTTGTTTTTCCTTAAAATTACCTTTATTTTCATTTTCCACAATGTAAAATTACCTCCATTGAACTTCTCAACTTCGTATTTTGCCGCCATTGCTTTTCACCACGAACTGCTTTCTGCTAGGATCTGCTCCCACTGTTTCACATAAATAGTACTCGTGCGTATGAACAGTAACCGTATGTATAAATAGTAACTGTATACGTGAATAGTGACCTCCTTCAACCAGAAGCTCTGATACCACTTGTTAGGAAATTGAGGGGTGATGCAGGGTCACAGCTAAAGCGAAATTGAGAAAAATAATAAAAATGACAATAAAATAAAGACAAGAGTTTACGTGGTTCGACTTTTAGCCTACGTCCACGGGCGAAGACAGAAGAATCCCTTACTTTCAGAAATGGAGAATATAAGTATTGTAGTGTTTTAGCCTTACAACCCAAAACCCCAATACACCAAATTCTCTCAAATTACTCAAAAACTTTCTCAAATTTGTAATGTAAAATCAATTGTTAAACTCTCCCTTTTATAAGGAGAATTGAGCAAGTGAATAGCCTTAACAAAGCTGTCCATAATTGCAAATTTGCTAATCAACAGCTGGCACACGGTGCCAGCTACTGACAATATATAGCTCAACAAATAAACAACAATGAAACATCCTTGCAAGAGTATGGATAATTTGTAGCAGGTTCTTTAAAGTACTTTGTCAAATTTGCCTTGGGGTCATATTGCCGACGACAAAAGAGAATAGTTTTTAGAAAAAATCAACCGAATAGCAAATATTCAAACATTTGTGCTCCATATTACGGCCTCTTGACGCTCACTTGCTTCCCTTTCTTCGTAGAAAAGACGAGTCTTATTTGGCTGGAAGAGAAATTCTGACATATAGGTTGAACGCATGATACTGCAAAAGAGTTGCAAATGTTGCCAAATAAAGAGGACGACTGGTATGGATGCAATTACGGCAACAGGAATAGGGATCCATAAACTTCCGTTGTTGAAGACCATGAAAAATGTTGTAGCAAATATTACCATCATTGCTGCTACGGATATGGAAAGTGTTATCAGTCCAATATGCAACTTTCTCGGTGATTTCTTGAGGAAATCTTCTTGTGCGTGCCTTGAAGTGAAAATGGATAAGAACTGTAATAGCGAGGCGCAAGAACATGTCGGTGATATTGAGTCTGATATGGCAAAAATCTTTAAGGAAGGTTTCTGAAGGAAGAAAGGACGTCCTGTGTTTTCCTTGTTGCCACCTGGTACTGTAAAAGCTGCAGCGAAAACTACAGTGGCAATCAGTGTTGCGATAACCATGCAAGATGTTGCAGTATCCTTCAACCATTTCTCCCCTTTTTCCCTCAATCCTTCATGCTCCTTCGCAAATAAATCTCCAGGAATAAACCCTTCTTCGTTTTTAGTATCGACAAACCATGGTCGAACAATTTTACGCACTTCCTACATTCAACATTTATAAACATCTCGTCATCATGGAAAAGAAAGAACAAATTGAACTTACAGATTGTTCACCAAAACTATTTAGTATAACTGAGTATTAATATTAAAGATATAAAATATTAATATATTAATCACTTACTATATATACTTTATAATTAATAGGTTATATTTGATTTTTTTTATGTATTTATATTTTTTTATTTATATTAACTTAAAGTCTATATAAAGGCTGTCTCTATAACATTGTAATACACATAAAAATTATAATAACAATGTAGTCTTTCAAGTTCTATAATTTTTCTTTATTATTTTTGTTATTTTTTTTTTATATTTTATCTTTTCTCGCATGGTATCAGAGCCTACGATTCGATTATTTCACTGTCTTATTGTTCGGTGGAACTTGTCGAAATTTTTTCAAAAACTCTTAAGAAGCTTATCAGAAGTTCACTAGAGTTCGCCGTAATCAACACCGCCCAACCCAAAAAGTTCAGACGCTGCCGGCCAGTTGAATCCCGCCGGAATCAAGCTTCTCTGCCACTGCACGCTCCTTCACGCGCCGACCAAACTCTCCGCCACCGTTACTGTTAGCCTTAGATTCTGACTGATTTTCGGCGTGTTAGCGTGCACCGCCCAGATGACTGCACTTAGAATCAACCAGAGATTCCAACAGCACCGAAATCTTGTTGATCTGAAGCTGCACGCGTCTGCACACGCCTCTGAACAGAGCTGCCATCCGCCACCGTCCACCTTAGATCTCCGCCGTTTTTCGGCGAGTTGCTTCTCATCGCCGGCTCCATTCAACTCCCCTCCACTGGATTTATCAGTCCCAGCTCTCCTTTTGAAATTTTGGTGATCCAATTTACAATAGGAGTCTTTTTTGTAAACTTTTTAAAGTTATATGGACAGTTTGCAGTTTATTTAAGTTTTGGGCCTTTTTATAACTTTTTATTTTTATCTGTTTTTATTTCCTTTATTTGTTTTTGCAATTTTTAAATAAATTGATGGAATAATCTCTCAACACTTGCACTCGCAGTAGTTGATTTTTCTTTATCAACGCGATTGCACTCGCAGTGGTTGACAACGCACTTGCACTCGCAACGGTTGATTTTTTATTTCTTTATCAACGCGTTTGCACTCGCAGTGGTTAGCAACGCACTTGCACTCGCAGTGGTTAGCAACGCACTTGCACTCGCAGTGGTTGGCAACGCACTTGCACTCGCAACGGTTGGTTTCAAGTTTCATTCAACGCGTCTGCATCCACAAGTGATTAATTTTCTCAATGCCCACCATTACAATAAAAAATATTCTTTTTCAAACTCAAGCTTCTACTTAAATTTGAGGGGGGGGGGGGGGATATTAAAGATATAAAATATCAATATATTAATCACCTACCATATATATTTTATAATTAATAGGTTATATTTGATTTTCTTTTATGTATTTATATTTTCTTATTTATGTTAACCTAAAGCCTATATAAAGGCTGTCTCTGTAACATTATAATACACACAAAAATTATAATAATAATGTAGTCTTTCAAGTTTTACAATTTCTCTTTATTATATTTGTTATCTTTTTCTTTTATATTTTATCTTTTCTTTTATATTTTATTTTTTCTCACACTGAGATTCACGGTAAAATAGTCCTTGGTAGATAGGTACAAAAACACCCTCCCGATCCCCTGGACCAGAGACTCGGGGTGCTTGACTCCCAAACCCGACCTAACCTCGAAAATTGAGGACCTATCCCCTAGAGCTGGGACCTGGTGCAAAGACTTGATTCATCAGAATTTAAGGAAAAAGAGGGGAGAAGGTGGTAGGGCTCAGATCAGGACTCGGAGGTGCTTGACCCCGAACTCCAAACCAAACCCCTAAGACCCAGTACTCGATCCTTTAAGCTTAAGACCCATCGCGAAGACACAAATTCTTTTCAGGACCTAGAGAGCCACTTGTCTGCCTTACTCTGAACTCAATCTCAAACACCAAGGACTAGATCTCCTAGACGTAAGACATAACGTGAAACATGAACCTCCACAGCAACTGAGTGGGCTCTTGAACGCATGTCAAAGATCCGGACTCCCACCATGATTCAAGGAAATCCTACAACCCCAAGTCTTAAAACTCAAAAATAAAGTACTTATCAATCACACATAATTAATATTAAAAGCATTCTAAAGAGCTTTCATGAGTTTTGCCTTGTTAGAGATAAAGTTCCAGATAAGCAAATAACAGGATCGTCTCATTATCTTGTAACTTAACAATTTGATAAAGTCATCATATTTTGTTTCATTCTTATTCATAAAGATAAATCATTTGTAGTTTAGTTAAAGTCAAATACTTATCAGTCCATTCGAACTGTATATAAACTCCACTATGTAAGTTACAGAAATCAGAAAAACAACAAGACTTTGATACAGAATTTTATTCTCTCCATTTCTATCTAACGCTGACTACTTTTCTTAAAACATTCTATAAGAATATGCTAATGACTAAAGTGGTACAGGGTAAAAGCGCTTTATTGAAAACATTCCAAACATACCATACCTATAAAGCCATCTAAACCAAATCTCTCATTATAAAAGGAAACTATCGAAATTATGAAAATGGATAGTGAAATTAAGACATACATGAAACAAATTAATTTCGGATATTGTAATGTAATAGATTGAGTAAATACAGAACATTTAATGTTATTGTAGCATCATTTGTTTTCATTTACTATTGTAATTATATTGTGGCACATCATTCTGTATAGATTCATCAATTGTGAAAATGAAACAATATTAATATCAATTATATAGAGTAATACTACACTTTTTAAATCATATTTCAAAATTTTTTTATGTCTAAAGTAATGTGACATGGATCCCTTGAATGGTGGAATAGAAGAATATGTTAATTTTAAGCAATAAATTTCAGTCACCCAATGATGCATAACATATCATCTAAACTAGTGAAAACAACATGATGTTTTGTATTATTGTGAACCAAAAGTGTTGTCAGTGCATAGAAGAGTGGAGCAAAAATTTCACCTTATACCACAATAATTCTAGCTGCATTTGAAGGGCCGCACCTGGTACAACATTGAGCCGATCTGACGGTGGCAACATTCCAGCTAAATGTAAAATGTTATTCCCTTTTTTATCTGTGATCATAACTATCCTATCCTTGGTTGAACCTATCTCATATATGAGCTTGAAGATGTCCTCCTGACGATATAGAACAGCGATATGAAATATACTATGTCCATTGACATCAAGTTTCCATATCAGATCAGGATATTCACGAAAAAGTATCGATAGAAACCCAACGTGTCCTTGTTTTGCCGCTTCAAATATTAGTTCCCAAGGATATGTAATTAGCTTTGATATTTCCTTGTCACTCAACATTACTTCTTCCCAAAGACTTTGGACTAATTCAAGTGCTTGAAACTTTTTATTTTCTACATCTTGGGAGCCTGAAACTTTATATTGTAACACCCATAATAGCCAAATAAATAACCGAGGTATTTAAATATGACATGTCCTTTCAAAAAAATAAAATAAAATAAAAGAAAGAAACTTAATTCGATATGGTATGCTAAGCGTTTGAGTGTTCATAGGACTAACCAAAATTGAGGAATCTCCTAAAACATCCTTGCTTTTGATTGCCGAAGTTAGAAAACGTCAGATGCTTTCGAGACAAGGCATGTAGTGCTGTCTCATTATTTCTATCACGAGCAGTGGCTAACTCTGGGTGATCTCTAAGCAATTCCAGTGCAAAGTCTGGGAACAAAATGTTTACACCATGCATCATATGAAACTCTTAAGAACTGCATAAGTGTATGCGACTGTAAATTGGACAATGCTTCATAACATTTTCCATCAAGTTTTCATGATTTCATTTATAGCTCAGAGAGATTATGTGAAATGATATCAGTTAATACCCGGTGCAATTTTCACAAAGAGAACAATGCTTACCATACAACTCTGTTTTTATCAAAGTGACAAGCAATTGAATGCGATTCGCTCCATCTAAAACATCTTTACTTTCTTGATAAAGGAAGTCTACCATATCATTATGGCCTAATGATGCAGCCAGGTCAATTGGTAACATTAGATTATCATTTGTGACCTTATCTATTGCTTTGTTTTTATTCATCATCACCTTCGCAAGTTCCACCATTCCAGACGCAGCAGCAAGAAAAAGAGCTGTTTCTCCTTGGTCATTGGTCTGGCCTAAATCCCCTTCATTCATGATTTTCAGAAGTTCTTTAACAAAATCAATATGCTTTGCTGAAGTTGCAATGTGAAGAGCAGTGTCTCCTGTTTTTGAGATGGCAACTCGAATATCATCTTTGTATACCTCAAAAATACCTTTTGCCATCTCCCAGTCGCCATTTACTGCAGCTCGATACAGTTTTAATCGTCTATTTCTTGTTTCTCCTGTAAATTTGAAATAAACGAGTTAATAATTTAATATTACCAATGACATATACGGGGGACCTATGTGTTTACTTATATATATATATATATATATCCGTTTGATTATTTCTTGTTTCTCTGTCTTATATTTTGTAATTTCAAGAAAGAAACACCTGTCTCATTTAAATAATACATTATAAAATATTAGAAATTAATTCTGTTTTATGCAAAACATTTTTTTAGACCTTTGTCATTTTTCCCCCTATTTTGAAAAAACAACTAGCAAATAGCCTACGCCCGAAATAGGCGGTTTTCTGAAAGTCATTGCCTAAGATCAGTAGAAATACTTTCTTTTCACTGAGAAGAGCTCTTTTTGTGCAAGAAATAAATGCTTATTTAAGACTAAGAGTTCTATGTAGTTCATAGAGCATTGATGTAATTTGAGTCTGAACTGATATGATAGGACTTTGTGTTAGGGCGATCATGGATGAGAGTTATTGTCTAACTAGGAGTGGTAGTAATTTTATGGGAATAAGTTAAATTTATTTAAGTTTTTTTTTTTAATCAAGCTTTTTAATTATAGTTAGGGTGAGGTTATTTATACTCTCAGATATACTTTGAATCCATATTTTTATAAAATTCTGTAATTCTAAAATACTCTTGATAAAACTTGAGACACTGAGGAAATTATATTAAATTGTCCTTAATATTGGACCATTTAATATAAAAATATTATTATTAATATTCTTGAAGTATTGACTAATTTTATCGATACTTAAAAATTTAAAAATTAATATTAATATCTAAAGTTTTAGCAAAATATGAACTAATACTTAATCATTAAGAATCTATTGACAAAGTTAACAAATTTAGAAGTATTAAAGTCATTTCATCTAAGATACTGACAACAGTAACCAAACAGCTCTAATTTTGTTACCAAACAGCGTTATTAATGTTACCAAACATTGTTTACATTCAAACCCTTCAAATAATAAAATAAATATAAATATAATAAAAATAAAAATACTATTTTGCTCAACTTTTTAATGGCCAGCCCAGGCCACTACTGGTAGCAGCGTCCATTTTTAATTTTTCATTTTTAAAATTTATAGAATTTTATTTATTATATTATTTTTGTTAATTTTTAAATTCTTAATTTTTTTAATAGGATTTACTTTTTTATTGTTATTTTTTATTTTACTTTGGTTTTTGTTTTATCTTTATTATTCTATAAAATTTTTAATTTTTTTAATTTTTTATTATTTTATAAAGGGTCTTATTTAATATTTTATTTTATTTTATTTTTTGATAATTTTGAAGGATTTTGTAATAATATTAAAATAATTATAATTTTTAACAATAAAAAAAACAAAATTTTTATTGGAAGTTGGACTTCTTTGGAACCCGTGCAAATATTATTGTCATAACAACCTCTTTTAACGTGTAAGGTGTAATTTAATTTTTTTTTATGTTAATTGATATATAATTTGTTAACTTTGACATAACATTTCTAATGACAGGATATTAGTATATATTTTGTTAAGAATTTAAATATTAATATTGATTTTTTAAATTTTTGAGTATTAATAAAATTAACCTATACGTTTGACGCATTGAAAAAAATAACCCATTAATATAATTAAACAATTTTTTTAAGTAGTGCAAAACAACTTAAAAATAAGTTTATATTTTGCACTTATTTAAACAGCGTAATTAAATCTAATCTAATAAATAGAAAAGAAAAATTCTCAAACTCATAATATTATATCCTTAACATCAATATCATATATATTAATTAAAAATTAAGAAACAAAGAAAATAAATTAGAATGATATTTTTTATTAAATATTTTTTGAAGCATTTTTTATTAAATATTTTAACCATATAGAAAAGAAAAACAGCAAAAATAAGCTCTACTGTTAATTCAATGACGTCGATTCCTATCCTGACATAACAATTTCATCAATATTTTAATTCTACGATAGAATACAAAGAAACAATCAAACATTTCAGCTGCATGCATTAACTATTAAAAATACATGCAGCTCGCAGCATCAGTTTAATAAATTATTTAATTGGATTATACTTAATACATAGTAAGAAATTATAACATGACAAAAACACTTTGACTAAGATCTGAAAGTGTGATTTTATGGAAAATATGCCTATTGAATTTTGAGTTTAGATAGAAGTGAAAAGTGACGATTGATTAAAAAAAAAGATAAATAAAAAAATAAAAATTTTAAAGAAAAGGAGAGATTGTAAGAGATAAGTTTAATAATTGACACATGTTTATTTTTTATGAAATTGATGATTTAAGATTATATTTGAGCATGATTTAAGTTAAAAATAAATAAAGAATTAACATGAAGTTGAATGCACATCAAACATATGAGAAAAAACAAAATAAAGAGTCTAAAATAAAAATGAGTGTAAAAACACAAGAGAGGACGTTCTAGATATGAGTGTCCCAATATTGAATACTAGAATGCCATAACGCAAATTCTAAATCCGTTAACGCCACAACGATGCGACAAAGTCGCATTAACACCACAACATTGGTCTATGTCGCTCCAGCATCCAAATATAAGAAAGTTCTTTCTTTTATTTTAAATTAACTCCCTTGAGTGAAAATTGGGCTCTTACACTTATGGACTCTTATTTCAACTAGTTTTAAAGTTTTTAGAAACGTCTTGTATACTATATAAATCCTTATAATCTTTTAGAATTCATTAAGCATTGAGAGAAACCCCAAAAGAGAAAATAGAGAGCCAAAGAGCTTTGAGCGCTAAGTGTATGAAAGAGTGTCATAGAGAGTGCTTAAGTTCGGAGTGAATGAAGAAAGTATTAATAGATCCTTAAGAGTTCTTTATTATTGTATTCCTTGATAATCTCTCTTTCTCAAGAGAGAGAGAGAGAGAGAGAGAGAGATCTTTATGATCTTATTCTTTGTGAACTTAATAGGGGCTAGGATTTTGTAATCACAGTGGACATAAGAGGGGCTAGGATTTTGTAATCACAGTGGACGTACGCATTTGTTGTTGAATCATATAACATAATTGTGTGATTGTTTCATTTTTTGTAGTGATCTTATTATTGTTCTTTATTGGTTATGGTTTGAAGCTTTCACATTCACTTAGTTTATTTGGAATACACGCTAGAGAAATCTCAATAAGTTGGTATTATGGTAAAGACTAATCGTTAAGAGATATTAATACTAAAGCTAATATCCATAACAAACTGGCATCAAAGCCAAAGGTAAGAGAATATACCTACGTGGCATTAACCATGGAATGCACAAGCATGAAATAGAAAGTTCAACAGGCAGAATAATTTATATCTATGAAAGGTAAATGTTATGACTCTATTGGAGACTCAATAGACTCAGCCCTTGATGAGACCCAAGCAACTACCACTAAAGAGAAGAAACTATGAAGTTTGGCGAGATAGATAGAAAAATAATTTAAAAGAAACTCATAGTTCTATAGTGTTATTTTTTAGTAAGGAAGTACTAAGAGAGGTGGCTGAAGAGAAGATGAAAATAGGTCTATAGAAGAAGCTTAATGTCCTCTATATGACGAAGTCCTTGGCGAATTATTTGTATGTCAAGAAGTTGCATTAGCATGCTATATTTGAAGGAACTTTAAAAAGAGACCACATTGACATGTTTAAAAAGATAATCATAGATCTTAAGATAATAAACATTAAAATCAAAGATAAAGATAAAGTTATCATCTTGTTATCTTTATTGCCTTCAAGTTATGAGTACTTTATGGACATGCTAATGTATGGTAGGGAGACATTAACAGTAAGTGATATTAAAGACTCACTGAACGCAATGAATTTAGGAAGAGATCTAAATTCGGTAATGCAACATGTTTGGTTACAAAGAAAATGGAAAGAAAAGTAATTAATCAAGGAAAATATCCAAGAAATGTTATCTTTGTAAGAAAGAATGGCACTTAACTATAGATTTTTGGAGAGAAAAAAGGAAAAGTGATGTTACAATAATCTGTGAAAAATACTTAAAAGTTGTAGAATCCTTAGCAATCTCTAATAAAAAATATGTTAGAGAATGGATACTAGATTCTAGCTATAGCGTCCATATGTGTGCAAATAGATCTTTGTTCATCAACTACAAATCCATTAAGGTTAAAGTACTAATGGGTAATGTATGATTAATAAAATAATATGGATTGGTGATATAAAGTTGAGGATGTATGATGAAAATGTTAGGAATTTACTTAGTGCCTTGCACGTTTTTAGAGTTAAGAGAAACTTGATACCCCTAGGAAAGTTAGATAAAAAATGGTACATATTTAAGCGAAGAAAGGAATACGGAAGGTAGTGAAAAGATCTATAGTGATAGTGAAGGGTGAGCACCATAAAGGGATATATATACTTTATGGAATGGTTGCAGGTGGCTCAATATAGGTTGTTGAATGAATGTGGACTATAAGGTATCATAGGAGATTTAATCATTATTGTGATGAGGGATGACAGAGAATGTGTGGAAAGAGTGTTGCTAGCAAGAATAAGTTTTAGTCATTAAGGGATTATAGCATGGTGTGAAAAGAGACATAGAAAATCACAATACAAAGGGTACCTAAGGGAAGATGCATTTGTATCTTTGGGACCAAAGTCATAAGCCCAAAAAGTTGTAAGTCTAGCTAAAAACTTAACTGGAGTGAGCTCAAAATGATAGAGTGTTAGTATGGATGGATCTTGAAAGGCATCTTATGGCCAAATTTTTGAATCAATGCGAGATTTGTTAGAATTGGTAATTCAAATTATATTTTAGTATAATTTTGAGTTTAAAACTAATAAAAAGTTAACATGAAGTCGAATATGTGTAAGAAATATAGGGAAAGAACAAAACAGAGAGCTGAAAATAAGGAGATGCGTCAAAATAAAATTGGGGATATTCTAGGTATGAACGTCCCAATGTTGGATGCCAGAATGCCACAGCACAAATTTTAAAACCACTAGCACCACAACGGTAGCTTTACAGCATCACGGCAAAGCAATAAGGTCCCGTTAATGCTATGACATTGGCCAATGTCGTTCCAGCATCCAAATATAAAATATTTATTTTTAGCTCGAATTAATTTCTTTGAGTGGGATTTGTACTTCTACACATATAGACTTTTATTCCAACTAGGTTTAGGATTTTTAGGGTTCATTTTATACACTTATATAAACACTTATAATCCCTTAGAATTTATTAAATATTAAGAGAAACTCCAAAAACGAAAATAGAGAGTTAGAGAGCCTTGAACCCCGAATGTGTAAGAAAGTGTCAACAAGAGTTTTTGAGTGAATGAAAGAAGCACTAAAGATCCTTGAAAGCTCTTTATTCTTGTAATCTTTAATGATGTCTTGAGAGAGAAATGTTTACGTACAATATTATAACATAAAATATAATATTTGTGGATCTTTGGCTTGTCATATTCTTTTATGCACAATTTAAAATCATTTTATTTGGTGGTGTCTCTTCACTCCTCTCTTGATGCTAGCCCCTAAACCTTTTCATTTTTAGAATATATGGATGAAGCATGATGATTTCAAGAAGTTGGTGTCTAAAGATTGAAATGTTCACAATACTTATTGTTGTCTCTTGTCCATGGTTATTAAGAAACTAAAATCTATAAAGACTAAACTTAAAAAGTGGAATCTCAATTCTTTTAGTAATATTTATGATCAGGAATAAGGCTAGAAACAGGATTGAAGAGAGAATTGCTACAAATGGTACTTATAAATAGGCTTTATCTATCGAGCTGTAGGCCAAGCACAAGGTTATTGAGGTTGCTAACATGGAGTATATGTTCTGGCGAATCGAGCTAGGATAAAGTAGTTAAAAGATAAAGATCATAACACTAAGTTGTTTCATGCTTATGTTAGGGTTTGTGTTTTCAATGTTTCAATTAATAATATACAAGTTGATGGAGCTTAGTGTGAGGATTTTAACAATATTTCCAACTATATGGTTAGTTTTTACTATAACCTTTATGTTGCCCCTGATTTAGAGGATGTTAATCATATAAAATTTGTCTTGGTTGAAATTCTTTTTTGATCCTTGAAAAGGATCATGTTATGTGATTGCTATTCCATCTTCTACTAAGATTTGATATGCTACTTTTAATTTGGATACTTCGAGTGCTTTAGATTTAGATGGCTTCCCAAGTACCTTTTTTCATACAAGCTGAGATATTGTAGATTTTGATGTAGTGGCTAGGGTTTGCCAATTTTTTTAGCAAGGGTATCTTTTTTTTAGTTTAAATTCAAATTTTATTGTTTTTATTTCAAAATCAAAAGTTGTTGACTTAATATCTAATTACCACCAAATTGTTATGGCAAACTTCTTTTCAAGGTTATTACTCAAATTGTTAGAGAGAGGTTGGGTCTTTTGATGTCTAAGCTCATCACTCATCATCAGGTGACTTTTATTAAAGGTCGAAATATCCATGATAGTATCTCTTTAGTTTCTAAGTGGATTAATTTGATTGATCAAAAAGGTTATAGTAGCAATATCGGGTTAAAAATTGATATTACAAAGGCTTTTGATACTCTCAATTGGAACCTCCTTTTACATGTTTTTTTATAATTTTGGTTTTCACAAGGCCTTTATTAAGTAGATTTCTATGGTGCTATCCTCAGTTAAGTTGTTCTTAATTTTTAATGGTACTCCTAGAGGGTTTTTCTCTTGTGGTTGTGGTGTTAATCAAAGAGATCCTTTATCACCTTTACTTTTCTGTACTGTTTGGGAAGCTCATTTTAAAGTCTTCAGAGGCTATTTATAAATGGTAGCATGTCTCCTATATAAGCTCCTAGGGTTTGCTCTACTTCGACTCAAATTATATATACAGATGATGTTTCAATATTTTGTAATAGGGATCATCGTTTTTTATCTAATCTCAAGAATTCTTCGAATGACTATACTAAAGCCTCAAGAAGCTACCACCACTAGACTAGCACTAGGGAAATAGCTCTCTCAAGATCCTTAAAATTGTAAATACATATTAGAATATCAATCGAGTCTAGAACAAGAGATGATGTTTTCCTATTGCAAGTACTTTTATACCCAAATTAGGACCCACTTTTATACCCAAATTCTTGCTCTTTATCTAATCTTAGGAATTCTTCGAATGACTATGCTAAAGCCTCAAGAAGCTACCACCACTAGACTAGCACTAGAGAAATGACTCTATCAAGATCCTTAAAAATGCAAATACATATTAAGGCATTGGTAGGGTCCAGAACAGGAGATGATGATTTCCCACTCTATGCACTTTTATACCCATATTAGAACTGGATTTGAATGTCTTTGGATCCCACATAAAGCCAGCTTTTGCTCTATTTTCACCTTTCATATTAAGAACGTCGACTTATACTTCAATATAAAATTTAGCTTTCAGGAATCTTTACAATTAGGATTAGCGATTTTAATATTCTATTGCATTGTTTTGATCTCTCTCCCAAACTAGGACACCAAAAGAACTGATTGGCGAGCCATATGAGGCGAGAAACTCTCAAGTACAATTTTAAAGAAGGGAATAACCTACCTATTTCGACCAAGGAGAATAGGCCATTCGATAGGGGGATTCAAAAATTGCAGAGGCTTAGTTCAATCAAGCGACATCAAAGTGGTTAATTGTATGAAGAGTCAATTTTTCTTGGGTAAATTAGCTTATATTAAACGATAGTTAATCCCTTCATTATTGAGATTCTCAAAAGGTTCCTTTCCTTTAATTTACCTTGAAGTTCCTATTTTTAAAGGTTTTCCTAGGTAGCAACATTTTCAGGACTTGGCTAATAAGGCATGTGAATGGCTAGATGGTTAGAAAGGGAAGGGGTTCTTTTTAGTTGGTCAGATTAAGCTTGTTAGGGTAGTTTTCAAGAGTGTTTTGATGCACAGTTTCAAGGTGTATCTTTAGCCTTACTATTTAATCAAGCAACTTCACCATGGGTTTAAAATTTCATCCTTTTGGGAGACTCTCAAGTTTAAGAGATGGCTTTTTTCTCTCGGGATTAGATTTGCTCTCCAAAAATTGAAGAGGGTCTTAGCCTTTAGCGATTAGATTTTCTTAATAGGGCTTATCTTCTTATGTCATTATAGAATGCTCATACTCAATATACTTTTTGCTCTAACTTCCTTAAGTCCCACTACTAGCTTAATGAAAGAGAAATGTCTTATTGAAATCCTTTGCTTTGGTAAAGTTTTAGAGTTTTTTTTTTACATGATTTTCATAGTGGGAGTGAACGGATTATGTGCAATGGTAACTAAGTTCATTTATGGTATGATAATTGATTAAGTAACCATATTATCTCAAGGCAGGGTGTTCTTGGCTCGTCCCTCTCCTATAAGGTTCGAGATATTATTTCTTATAGTTGTTAGTCTATTTTGACTTCTCTGTATTCATTTATTCCATTGATGCGACAACATATTAAGGTTATTGTTTCACCTAAAGTTAGTTACCCTGATACGTTGATTTGAAAGACTTCAAAAAAGACTTCGAGAGATAAGATTCTAACATTTAAAGACAACTAAGATTCTATTAGGACTCCTTATTCCCTAATGGATTGGTTCCATCAAGTTTGGAAGAGCTTCATTTCTTTATATCTTCATACCATTATTTAGAAGCTACTCCAAAATAAGATGCCTATGGATGAAGTATTGCATAGTAGTGGGGTTTATCTGGTTTCTGGTTGTTTGACGTGTGATTCTTGTATTTTTTTCTAGAGATGCTAATCATCTCTTTGTATGGCGTTCTTTCACTCATTGCTGTTAGAGATGACTTGCATCCAATTTTAGAACTCATGTTACCTTAGACGGTTCAGTCTTAGACCTATAAAAGTCTATAGTTATCAAGTACCTTAGTCCTCAATTGTTCAACTTATGGCTTCTTGCTTTTATATATTTATTTTTTTTCAATTTGGAAGAGCAAAAACAAGCTTTTCTTTGAGAATACTCCCCTTCACTTCCCTAGGTCCAGTTAGATTGTATGGCTCATAGTTGATTCTTTACTAAACTTTGTCCTAGATTTATTTTTGGTGATGATAGGAAAATCATTGAGGCGATGGGTTTGTTTCTTACTTTGCTCTAAGCTCCTAGAATTCATATTTTTTGTTGGATTCCTCTGCATTCAATTTGGATAAAGGTTAATATAGATGGACTTTCTAAAGGTGACTTGGGTGTTCACGCGTATGGTACAATTTTTTGGTACAATCTTGATGATTTTAGTTGTCCTTTATGTAATCATACTACTTATTATACTAAAACTATAACAGCAATCTTTGCTATAGAACATGCTTTCTTAGAAGGTTGGCATAAATTAATTCTCAAAAATGACTTAATGTTGATAGTCTTCTTGCCTTCAATTGATGTTCTTAAACCCCCTTAGTAGTTTCATTCTCATTAGTTTAATTATCAACACTATTATTCTCAAATATCTTTTTTCTTTCCATCATATTTTCAAAGAGGTTGATGTTGTTGATTCTCTAGTACATATGGAGATTCTTTGTCATGGTTTCTCCTGGTGGTGTGATGCCCCTTCTTGGATTCGAAGCCAAGTGTTTAAGGATGCTTATGAATTTTTTAATTTTCATTTTCAATTTAATACTTTTTAATTTTAATTTTTTCTTTAATTTTGTTGCTCTACCTCGCTTTGTCAAAGTTTAAATTTTTTATTAAAAAAATGTTATAATACTGTACACAATGATTAATTGGTATTTTTGTCACAAGTTAAGATAAAAATGTTATTGCACTTATAAATTTGATTTAAGATAAAACATTTCTTTAATGTAATTAACGAAAGCGACAATAATGAAAATCCACTTTAGGGGTATTGTTAATATTTAGACAAGATACGGGAACATTTGTGATACAACAAATTTAGTTAGGGATACTCCTAACATTTGGGCAAAATATAGGTTGCTTTTTTTAAAAAATTTTTATTTATGTTTGTTATTTTTTTCATATTTTTATTTAACATATATCAATATTTTAATTAGCAACACTCATATTTTTTTTCAAGTTTAAGAATCTTGATTATTTTAAGATTTGAAGTATAAAAGGGTTATCAACCCTAAATGCAGGTTTATTAAAAAATGATGTAAACAAGAAAGAAATAGCATAGCATACCAGGCAAGTCTTCCAGTATTTTCCAACGGCTGTCTTCATCACCTGTCATGGTTTCATTTATCAATATTAGTCAATAAAAATAAAAGAAAACTAACCCATATTGTTAAGAAATGAATTTCAACCATATAAAGAACTTTTTTTTCTTTGGATTCATTAAAACTAGTATATATTTAAATCGAAGCTTGCATGCTCATATCATTATAATGCAATAAACTACAATTTTACAAAATTACTCAAAACTACTACAAGACAAGACAACTCGCTTCTTCTTCGAACGTACCGGAAATGATGTTTAAACTTTCTCCTCTTTTTCAATGTATTTTTAGTAACTTGTTGATATTAATTACCAAATGTTCTTCAGCAAACTTTTTTCTCCATTTGCACTCTCTTGCATAATGACCCTTCTACCAAAATTACTACACTCAATATTTCGTCTCCTCGAATTTCTGAGACAATTTTGACACGTCAGCTCCTTTCTTGTTTGGAATTCTCCTACTGCATGCATGTCTACTGTCACGACCCGATTTCTCGAATTCGTGCGGCCTTAGACACTTGTTAGTGCTAAGCAGCCTACAAGACTCCAATTAACCAAAGAAAGAGATAAAGAAGAAGCACACACCAAGCGTTTGAGAAAATGCTCTCGAATATTATTACCAAAGAGAGAATTACAAAGCTATACAATTTGAAGTATTTGAAGGATGGTTTTTCAAATGAGAACTCCACCTATTTATAGTTAAAACTATTTACAATAGACGGCTAGGATTAACTCTAATCCAATGGTCCACATCTAAAGAGGAGAATATCCTAAAAAATATTTCAAAGATGTCAACTACTCAAAGTATATCCCAAAAAATATGCCTTTTTTAAATTATTCTTCCACTTACCACATTAATGTGGTCTCAACCCAACTCCATTGGGCCTTCTAGAAGCTCTAGCCTATTTAACCCAAAATGGACTAAGTACTCCCTTGGTGGTCCTATCGTGCGCCAAATGTTCGAGTTATTGCTTGAGAATATTTGGGGCGTGACATTCTCTCCTACCAAATTCACGCGACGCCCTCGTCGTGTCTTCGCTGGAACTTGCGCACCCCAATCTTCAAACTCTGGCTGTGCGCTCTCGTATCCCGAGCGTGCTCTCCCATCGGACAACCCTTTCCACTCAACAAAGTACTCAAGGCTCGTCCTAAGTTTATCCCCTTTGTCGTGGTGTATGGAAATCCCCAAAGGTTCCCGGTTGTGTGGCTCAAATTCTGCACCTCCCGTACCTCCATGGTACTGCTTCCAACAACTTGCGGAATGCACTTGATGTAGCCACTGTCGCTGTCTCGAAGGTATCCCCACCTTATGCGAGACATTGCGAACTCCCTTGGCAATAACCCTCGGCCCCTTGTCTCCATGATCAAGGCCCTTGTGAAGTGGGCGTGATGACTTGCGTTGTGGTGGAAGTATCGTCTCCATCACCAAGTCCCCCGTACTATGCTTGACACGCCGCTGCTTGTCTTCGACCCACTCCTTGTGCGAAAATTGCACATCATGTGACACCTTGGACTTTTGGATGACACCCGCATCCAACAACTCCTCGAGCTGCCCCTGCAACTCTCTCATCTCCGATGGAGGCGTCAACCCTATAGTTGGAAGCGTAATCTCAAGCTCCAACTTGCCCTCAATTATATCTCTTGAAGGCTGTTCTTCCGATAAGGCAATAAGCTTGACCCCATTGTGCTCCCCGAGCACTTCTGCAACAACCTTTGGTATTTCATCCTTGCCCCTATTTGCCGCATCATCCATCCCCATTGTCGTGGCTGGATGTAACCCTCCTTTGCGCTCAGCATCTACCCTTAGTTGCATTGCGGAAAGGACTTTGGCGTTTGGCTTGGATCGCCCACCCTTGGGTATGTCTACCGTCGGTATCATTCGAGGTCCTCCCTCCAAAATACACATGTAGTTATGTTGAGGAAGTAACACCACATTGTACTGCCGTAAGAACTCCATACCTAGCACCACATCAAAATCATCGAGAGGTGCTACCGAGAAATTTACCTCACCGTGCCATTTGCCAATGTGAATTTTAGCTCCACGAACTACCCCATGCAGCGGTTTTGCTCTTGCGTTCACGGACTTGAGGTATCCCTCTCCTTTCTCTACATAAAGGCCCAAGCGTTCCGCTTTCGCACGCTTAATGAAGTTGTACGTAGCCCCCGTATCAACTAACACTTGAGTCTTGATGCAATTTATATATGCTTTAATGTACATGAGCGCCGTCCCCTTTGGCGCATCTGCACGCCGCTTGGCTTTGAGGGAATTGAACAGCTGCATACAACCCATACGGCTCTGTTCGCCCCCGTATTGTGCCTTATACATTGCATTGAAAGCCTTCTTTTTCGGACAGTCCTTCACCCAATGATCCCCATCGCAGAGAAAACAGTTGGACTTCGGACCATTACCTCTATGGCCGTTGCGTTTCTGTTCCTTCCACTAGCAGTTTGCCTTTCTCCTCATTGCTCTCCGGAGGCTAAAACTCATTGGCTTCCCCACCTTTACTGTGATTGGGTTTAGAATTTTTGGACTTACCCGAATCTCCCTTGTGGTAATCCATGAGTGTTTCCGCCATTGTAAGGGCGTCGGATATATTCTGCACTCCATGCCGCTTCAACTCATTGGCAGCCCAAGATTGTAACCCGTCCAGAAAATTGAACAACAAGTCCTCCTTGGTCATGTTGCAAATTTGCAGCATCAACAAAGAGTACTCCTCTACGTACTCCCCAATGGACTTTGTTTGTTTCAACTCCTTTAACCGCTTGCGAGCATCATGCACCACATTCTCCGGATAGATTTGGCGCTTTAACTCCCGTTGCAATTCTTCCCACGTGTCTATGGTGCAGGTACCCTTGTGAATCTCCTCGCTTTTCCTACGCCACCACAGAATTGCATGATCGGAAAGGTATAAAGTTGCGGTACTTACCTTATGTTCGTCCCGCACACCCATAGCGCCGAAATACCTCTCTATTTTCCAAAAGAAGTTGTCAAGCTCCTTGGCATCCCGTTTGCTGCTAAACTCCTTCGGTTTAGGGGCCTCAACCTTTGGTGCAGCCACCGCAGTTTGAGTAGCTACGCCATTAGCGACCACTTGCTTGCACAACACCACATCCTCCTTGACATCTTCAAACCCTTTTCGTAACTCCTCTACTTGGGCTTGAACTTTGTCCATGGTGTTGTAAACCTTCTCCTGAAAAGCCTTGATCCAGTCCCGTTGCTTGACAGCATGCTCGTCAATAGAGCTTTCGATTAGGGAGCGCAGCTCGTCCCCTTGAGTATCGAGGCCTACCTCGACATTCTAGACTTGCTCCTCCAACTCCCCAAGGTGGTCCGTCGCCTTGCTCACAGCACCACCGAGCTTCATAACCATGTCTCCGAGTTCATGGTTCGGATCAACGAACCTTTCTGGCGAAACACTCTCATGTCTCCTAGCTTTGGGGTCTCTACCCTTCCCTTGAGTAATCCTCGATGTTCCAGCAACTTCCTTCACCATCTTCTTTGTACCCGCTCTGATACCACTTGTCACGACCCGATTTCTCGAACTCGCGCGGCCTTAGACACTTGCTAGTGCTAAGCAGCCTACAAGATCCCAATTAACCAAAGAAAGAGATGAAGAAGAAGCACACACCAAGCGTTTTAGAAAATTCTCTCGAATATTATTACCAAAGAGAGAATTACAAAGCTATACAATTTGAAATATTTGGAGGATGGTTTTTCAAATAAGAACTCCACCTATTTATAGCTAAAGCTATTTACAATGGATGATTAGGATTAACTCTAATCCAATGGTCCACATCTAAAGAGAAGAATATCCTAAAGAATATTCTAAATATGCTAACTACCCAAAGTATATCCTAAGGAATATGCATTTTCTAAATTATTCTCCCACCTACCACATTAATGTGGCCTCAACCCAACTCCATTAGGCCTCCTAGAAGCTTTAGTCCATTTAACCCAAAATAGACTAAGTACTCCCTTGATGATCTTGTCGCGCGTCAAATATTCGAATCATTGCTTAAAAATATTTAGAACGTGACACTACGTTCCTCTTCGATAGCACTCAGCCACTTTTATTAGATTGGCCACTACTATTCTACTGCACTAATTAAATCACTATATTCAGGTCTAAAACCACTAATTGTTATCCGTCTTAGTATTTGATAATTTATTTTAGATTCCAATTCTAATTGATTAATTTCATGAAATAGATTTCTCATTTTCGAAAAGTATTCGCTTATGGACATACCTCCGTACATATACTTCCAGGAGTGAAGGAATTCAATATTATCCCATATTGTTCGGGGTGTCATCTCATATTGTTCTATCTCCTCCCAAAATATATCTTCAACGGTAATCTTCAATATATAAATCGCTTTTGCAGCTTTAACTATCCGTTTCTCGAACTCGTCAAACATTTGCGGGTGGTTCAGTACCTTCGCTGTCAACTATTTCCCATAAATCCTGCCCCTCAAGGTAGGATTTTGTGCAAATACTCCAAAATTTGTAATTATTTACCTTTAAGCTTCGGGAGTCCATTTGCAGTACCTGCAAGTGCTGCCATTTCGCTACTAATCTGGTTTAATATTGGCCCTGTGAGAAGTGTGATTAAAATCAGTAGAAATACTTTTTGTTACTGAGAAGAGCTATTTTTGTGCAGGAAATAAATGCTTATTTAAGACCGAGAGTTTTATGTAGTCCCAGGAGCATTAACGTAATTTCAGTCTGAAATGATATAATAGGACTTTGTGTTACGTTTGGGTGATCATGGATGAGAGTTATTGCCTAACTAGGAGTGGTAGTAATTTTATAGGTTAAGTTAGATTTATTAAGTTTTATTTATCAAGCTTTTTAATTATAGTAAGGATGAGGTTATTTCTATTGGGAGGTTAGTTTTAGTTCTTTCAATTATTTTAAAGTGTTATTTAGTTGATATAACATTAATGACAAAATTCACTTTAGGGTTATTGCTAATATTTAGACAAGATATGGATTATTTGTGACACAACAAATATAGTTAGGTAGGTGTACTCCTCAATAAGGAAATCAAGATTTTAATTTAGTTATTTAATTTAAATTAATTTGTTCTAATTTAATAATTTTTTGGTTTAAAATTTATTTATATTTTAAAATAAATTCATATCTTAATAGCATTTGACTTCATAAATTTTATTAGGTTTTTTCTCTTTTAAGTTTATTTATTTTATTTTAATTTATTGTAAACTCTATATATTTAAACATATAATAATGAGAATACAATGCAATATTTTTCTTTTTCTATAAATCTCTACACTCTTAATGTTTGAGAAAAATATAAGTTGCTTTTTTTTTAATGTTATTTGTGTTTGTTATTTTCTATATTTTTATTTAACATATATTAATATTTTAATTAATAACACTCATATTTTTTCAAATTCAAGAATCTTGATAAATTTAAGATTTGGGGTATAAAAGGGTTATCAACCTTAAAGGCAGGTTTATTAAAAAATGATGTAAACAAGAAAGAAATAGCATAGCATACCAGGCAAGCATTCAAGTGTTTCCTCCCAACTGTATCCTTCATCTGTCATGCATTTATCAATAATAGTCAAAAATAAAAAGAAAACTAAGCCATATTGTTAAGAGATGAATTTCAACCATATAAAGAACTTTTTTTTTCTTTGGATTCATTAAAACTAGTATATTTAAATCGATGATTGCATGCTCATATGATTACAATAACAACCAAACTACTTTTCTGGGAAACGAAATCTCTCCCAAACTTTGGTTCCATATATTTTTAAGACTTAAAAGGGAAACTGTGGATAATGCAACACGTTTTGGTGAAATAACAAACGACAATTTTACAAAATTACTCAAAACTACTACAAGACAAGACAACTCTCTTCTTCTTCGAACACCGGAAATGATGTTTAAACTTTCTCCTCTTTTTCAATGTAATTTTAGTAACTCGTTGATATTACTGTTCCTCAGCAAACCTTTTTCTCCATTTGCACTCTCATGCATAATGACCCTTTTACCACAATTATTACACTCAATATTTCGTCTCCTCAAATTTTGGAGACGATTTTGAGCTCCCCTGCACGTGATCTCCTTTGTTCTTTGGAATTCTCCTACTGCCTACCTTCCTCTTCGATAGGACTCCGCCACTTTTGGTGGCCTCTTCTCTTAATACTAAACAGTGCCTCTTCCTCTTCTATCCATGAAACTCCAAACATCTACTTAGCTAGAGTTTCCCGATTCACTAATAAAATTTCTAATTCTAAGAGGGTTGATTAGATTGGCCACTATTCTACTGCACTAATAAAACCACTATATTCAGGTCTAAAACCACTAATTGTTATCTGTCTTAGTCTTTGATAATTTATTTAGAATTCCAATTCTATTTGACTAATTTCATGACATAGATTTCTCATTTTCAAAAAGTATTGGCTGATAAACATACCAGTTCGTAAGAAAGGGTAATCTCTTATCCGAATATGATCCATGCAGAAAAAAATTGCAATAGCATCCCATGCTTCATGGGGAGTCTTCGCATCTTCTATCTGCTTCAAAAACTTATATTGAACAGTAGTCTTCAGTATAGACATCACTTTTGCAGCTTTAACCTTCCATTTCTTCAACGCCTCCTCATTTGCGGGTGGTGCAGAATGTTTGCCGTCAACTATTTCCCATAAATCCTGCCCCTCAAGGTAGGATTTTGTGCAACTGCTCCAAATTTTGTAATTATTATCGTCAAGCTTCGGGAGTACATTTGCAGTACCTGCCAATTCTGCCATTTCGCTGCAAATCTGGTTTAACAATGGCCCCACACTAGATTCACTGCCACACTAAAATCAATTTCCAGCTCAGCTCACATTATATAGAATATTAAATTTTCCATATAAAATTTTTAAGAATTATAATATTTGAAAGTAAAAGAAATATACTATACAATTAAATGATAATATTAAATTAAAATTAGTAGAAATGAAAAATTTTAAAATAATCAAAATTTGTATTTATTGCATTAAGTTATTTTTAAGTATGGCATTAAGTTACACGCATAATGATAGAGTGTTCTATAACTCAAAACAGGTAATATTGCAGATTTCCAAAATATAATTAAATAATAATGTCCTTTTGAAGTTATCGTGCACTATATGACTCTAAAGAATGTCATTATTATTTTCCAACTACATGGAGAAAATAGCAATTTGCCATGCAAAATTCATGATTAAAGAAAAAATTCTACGAGCAGATTAACAATAAATAAATAGATAAATAGCTGTTGTAGTGTTTAAAAAGTTACCTCCTTAAATATATGTCGGTTGCAATGTGCAGCTCCAAAATGAAAAAGGGAAAAGAAAGGAACTGAAGTAGAAATCAACAAATAAACAGAAAAGATGAAGAGAATAATGGAGCTCCTGCTGAGGACACAAGCGTAACTAAATGAACTCTTATATACTACTCCTCTTCTTTAACCACGGTTTGTTTCGGTTGACCAATAACTTGTTTGATGTTCCCATGGGGTATAGCTCATAATTGCTTTTTTTTTATATATAAAAAAAAATTCTTTTCTTTTCTTTTCTTTTTAATAGTCGTAATTAATTAAATTTCTATTTCTAAAATAATAAAAACTGCATTAATCAAAAGGAAATAACAATAAACAAATTCTTGTTTGTTGAACAACAACATCACAAATAGATAGAGCTTAGGGTGCTAGCTGAATTGGCTAGCACCTCAAAGCTCACCTCCCAACCATTAAGTTGGAGTTCGATTCCCCTCTTCATTTGAGTGTAAATTTATGTGCATGTATTATAAATATATATATAAGAAAGATCACAAATAGATATAGAAGTTTTCTCAAGCCCTAACTTATTGACACAGTTTACAATAAATTAAAATTGGTGCTCATACAGTTCTCACGCTACCTTGTCTTGGCAAATTTTCAAGTAAATAAAATTAATCTCTTAACTATCATTGCAAAAATTCTGAGTACAATATTACAAGTGTTATGATAGGTCTTTTAAAAAAAAAAACATCCATAATAACAATAGTAGAAAGCTTACAATGTTTGTATCTATATATATTGTAAAGTGTAGATGCTATCTTTCACAAAAGTGGCCGTTGGCCACTTTTGACAACGATAGCATAAAAAAATTGTCAACACGACTTTGTCCACATTATCAAAAGTGGTAGCAACTACTTTTGAAAATGAAGCCTTTTTAACAAAAGTGGCCAGCAGTTACCATTAGAGTTTCTCTACCATTTTACAAAAATCTTCATGCTTGTTTACAATGTATAAATATTTGTTGTATATCTTACATGTACAACTGATCAATAACCAAAAATAAAAACCTATTTCATTCTTTGTTTCTCTACCATTTTACAAAAATCTTCATGCTATCACAATAAATTAAGAATCTTGGTGCAAGTTCTTCTTCCTCCAGTCTCAATGAACCAACCCTAAATATTTCAACCTTTCATCATTATACAAGCTTAGTCTCGACACGTCTCAACTCAAGCAATTTTCTTGTATGGCTGTCACAAATTCTTCCCTTTGTGAGAAGTCTTGGTCAAATACATCACTTAATAGACTCTAAAAAGCCACTCGAAGAATTTGAAAATAAAGATTGAACAATGTCTGGAAATTCTGAATTTTCACTATGGAATTCTAATAATGGATTGCTAACATCTTGGCTTCTTGGTCTCATGACAGAGGACTTTCTCACCACCGTCATGGGAGTTGAAACAGCAAGTCTGGAGCTTATTGGAAGATCAATTACTTCCTGCAACCAAGGAAAATGAACTTTCACCTCATGGATCGATTGCACTCTTTGAAGAAAAATAATGTCACTAGAAAAGTACACACAAAAATTATACAAAAATTAAAATAGTTGTATGACTCTGTAGCAGTCATAAACAACCCCTTTGGAGACCTGCACAAAGTTTTCAGCTTTGCTCATGAGCTTGGACAAAAATACTTTGACTTCCGCTTAGCAATGTTATCCAAATCTCTATAAAGTGTCGATTAATACTAGGATGCATGTATGTGGTGCATGTTCATTACAGTATTATTTATACATCTCATATATATATATATAGTGCAGTGGAATTGAAAATATAATTTTTTAATGTAACAAACCAATTTAAAAAAAAAGTTTAATTACTCTAATAAAAATTAAAAATTAAGAATTCACTTTGGAGGTTTTTGGAATGGATTAAAATGAAGTTCCACTTGAAATGAATCCAATGGTAATTATAACACTTAATTAAGGTGAGTTTAAGTGTTTAAAATGACAGCCTTAATTTTTTAGTAAATGTTTAACTCTTAAATCCTAAAATTAACTCTTAATGTCAAGCTTAACACTTAAACTATATCTTATATAATGAAATTAGTTTTGTTTTATTCAACACTTTTTACAAAGAACAAATCCAATACTTCCATGGCCGGCGTTAATGAGTTAGGAAGTTGATGAATAATGTTTCATCTATTGAAACAAAAACTGAAAAACCACTTTTTTCTCTCTATCTTGCCGTCTACCACATTTTGAAGCAAAACATCTTATTTTACTCAAGTAAAATGGTCGGCCACTTTTGCCTCTCTTTTACCAAATGAATTGAATTCATTTCTTTAAAAAACAACCTTTTCTTTTTAATAAATGAATATTATTTGATTTCATTAACTTCCTAATTAAGTAATGAAAATATCTTATTTAACCCTTAGTCATTAAAATTTAAATTTACTTTTAATTTGCATTTGATTTCAATTGAATTTAACAATTAATTTCACTTTAATATTAGTTACTTAATAATTAAGTAACTTAAAGCAAACTTGCTCAACAAGTCATTCAATTTATTTGGCCACAAGTTAACCACAATGGATTCCACTTAAACCTTATCTATGAGTTAATTTAACTATGATTAAATTATTATTTGACTTTAATGCAAATAACTTGTCAAACAAGTCAAGGGAATTTTGATAATTATTCCAGTTAAATAATTAATTGCTCAAAATAAGTCACGTGTCGACATTTAATTAGTCAACAAATTTTGTTAATTATTTTATATACTTAACTTTTAAGTCTTGACAAATACACATCTTGAGGGATTCTAAAATAAATATTCAGTTTTACAGAAATTTACTGAATCGAACTATTCAATTAGGTATGCTGCCCTAGTGCACAACAAGTACACTTCATATTGCGAGACTCCGTAGGTCTATGTTCGATTTATCAAATAGAACTATTCTATAAGTCTGTGATCGATGCTCTACGTACACATCACAGATATTACAAATCAGCGTGTTAGACTATAGAAATTGAGGTTATAACGCATATGTATAATCCTTTTGTCAATTCTACTCTAGATGTGTAGGGATATAGAGCAGCACCGTCAAATCCCCATAAGCTCATCTGAGAACTTATCTCTAAATTTGTATCTCAACAAACAATATACACAAACATTTTTACAATATTATTTAACTCTGTGGGAAACTCTTTTCTCTGGTTTCTTATTTATGGCCATAAGCTTTTTTGAGATACAATCTTAGAGTATCAAATATACAACTTACCTATATAAGTTGACAAATCCTATATCTATGTACACCGAACTCCATGAGCATCGCACCATACCAGCAACATGTAACGGTTAGATCATGAAAGGTCTTTAACATCCGTAGAACTAAAGTATGGTAAATTACTCACAAGCCCACCATACGGTAACTCTCACTTGCTTTAGTGTCATTCATGCTGGTATCTAATACCCATAGACTCCACGTGTTTTCTAAACAGCCTAAGAGTTAAGGCCCAAGTGGGTCTATTATGTTTTCTATGGAATGTATCTTAAATACTATTACATCTCTAGTAGCTAAGATCTTTCTAATTATGTGATATTCACAATCCACATGATCAAAATTCTAGTATGCCTTATGACTTTTTTGGCTTGAGCAATTATTCTATTATTATTGCATTATAATAGAATATAATCCACTGAGTTTGGAACTATTCTAAGCTCTGCAACTAGCTTAAATATTCATAAAACATCATTTGCAGGCTTCTCAAGCCGCAACATATTCTACCTCTAAGGAAGAATTAGCTATAGCCGTCTAAATTGTATATTTTTAACTAGCTCCGGTACCGATGAAAAGAAACATATAATTAGATGTAGACTTTTTACTATCCGGATCAAATTGATACCAACTCATAACATTTATAACCATTCAAATCCAAGTCTCGTACATAATATGACATACATCAAGCTACCTCTAACTAATGCATATGATAAGTTAGACACTTTCACCCTTTCATCTTCTTCAAAATGACACTTCCTCTTAAAAAGATGAATATCATGTATGAAAGGAACATACATACAAAAATCTCATTTTTGCTCAATCGATCCAAAAATCTCATTTTTTGCCCATTTTTAACGTTTCTTACACCATTCAAACCCATTTTTCACATAGAATTCAATAATTTCATCTATTTCTAGCTTCAAATACAATATCTAATAAATTTCTAACAATTTTATAAAAAAATTTAAATTTTTCAAAAATTCGACAAAACTTACCAAAATTCAGCAATTTCTTTTGTTTGAAGTGAGAAATATGTTGTATAAACCTAATCTATGCAATGATAACTTCAAAATTTCTAATCTAACAATTTTTGATAATTTTTGGTGATTTTCGGTGGAAAGGATTGTTAATTTGATATTTGGGTAAATATGTCCAAAATATAAATTTTTGGTTAATAAATTATATTTAATTTTGATTTGGTTAAAAGAGAATAATAAAAAAATAAAGGGGCTATTTATGAAATTTTCCCTATAAAGTTTTATACTTAGTATACAAATAGCTTATCCCAAATCTTTTATGGAGAAGGTCTTACTAAAATAACTCTTAACTGACTGACTTGTAACATACTAATGTCGTTTCTGACATTGAGTATGTTTTTCATGTATAGAACTAAAAAGATAATCATGTTCCTACTGCCCTTTCTAAACGCATATACTTTATTTTCGTTCCTGATGAAACCAACCTTTCTGATTTCCTTATCAAAATGAATATTTTATCTTCGAAATAAATTACTTAAGTCCACAAATGGACTTCTTCAATTTTCACACTAAATTCGAAGTTAGGCTAAATGCAAAACCTTCAGGCTATGCTATACATATCTCTTGCTCAAGATATATATCCCAAAACACCATCTTTACATCTATCAACTAGACCTTAATATCATAACATGCGGCAATAGCTAACAAAATTCAAATTGACTTTAGTATGGTTATTAGTGAAAAGGCTTCCTCATAACCAATTCTAAATCTCTGAGTGTAACATTTTATCACTAGCTAGGCTTTGAAGGTCTCTACCTTTATATGGGGTCTATACTTTTGCTGTGTAAACTTATTTACAACAAAGAATAATAATTCATACGGGAAGTACAATCAAGTCCCAGACTTAATTGTTATGCAAAAAGTCAAAATTGGATTTTACGGCATCTCACCATTTTCCCGAATCAATGTCAAGCATCGCATCTTTATAAGTTAAAGGATCCTTTTTTTTAACTAAGAAAACACTAAGGGCACCTTCACGTATCAAACATATATAATTGATGGCTTTGATATCCTTTCTGACCTATAAAGAATGTGTGTTAAAGGCATTTTACTTAATTGGACTTAAAATTCAACCGTCAGTTTATATACATTCTGATTGACTTTATCAAGTTCAGTCTTTCTACAATCCCTATATCCATTAAAAACGCTTTCACTAGAAAAGTTGTATCACTAGCAATGAACATATTCCGTTCCTCTGTATCATAGAACTGGTATCCCATAAAATACTTAAGATACCCAATGAACCGATACTTGTACCTCTTGAGTATAAGTTTATCCTGTTACGTTACTCTTATACAAGCAAAACAACCTCAAACTTTAACATACTTTAAACTTAGTTCCATTTTAGTTTATATCTCATGCAGAGTAGAAAGAATGGCTTTCAATGGAACTACGTTTAATAAATAAGCAGCAGATTCTAAAGCATAATCCTATAAATGTTATAAAAGATCAGTGAAGCTCAATATCAAGTGAACTGTATCTAATAAAGTCTGATTTTTTATTTTCAAAACACTTTTGTGTTTATGAGTATCTGAAGGACTATATTAAGTGCGAATCGCATTCTTCTTTAAATAATTTATGAATTTACTACTTATGTATAAATTACCTCGATCTAATCGAAGAAATTTAATATACATAAGGGTTTGTTTCTTTACATTCTATTCAAAAACTTATGAACACTTCAAAAGTTTCTAATCTATGTTTCTTAAAAACACATGTTCGTATCATAAAAAATCATTATAAAAACAATGAAGTATCGAAATCCACCCATGGTTGTATGATTCATTGGACTAAATATATTAATGTGTATCCATGAGTTAACTTAACCATGGTTAAATTATTATTTGACTTTAATGAAAATAACTTGTCAAACAAGCCAATGGTATTTTGATAATTATCCATAGTCAAATAATCAATAGCTCATTATTTACGCTCAAAATATAACGCAGCTATCGCAGTATAGATTGAGGTGTCGATCCCACGAGAAAGCTCTTGGCAAAATAGGTTGATGAAGTAAAATATTAAAGCAGTAGCGAAGGACAAAATTAATTGATTTAAGTGGATGAGATAGGATTGTCTATGATTTGAAGGAAATGTCTTATGATAATTCAAACAAGGCTTCGAGAATCACAATTATGCTTTATAAATCTACTCTACACTTTGATTCAATGCTTATAACTCAATTAAAAGTTTCACATCCCAAACAATCAATCGGAAGATAAGAAAATATAGCACATTTGATAACACATGTATTTGACGTAATTAAACTCTTTGCAAGCATTAACATACATCATGTTCATTTATACAAGTTATCTAAGATCGACAATATATCACTTTGACAATATTGCAGTAAAAGATTAACTTGAATATCAAACATTTATTGCCCTTACATGTTATCCAAGATCGACAATATATCAAATTGACAATACTGCAGTAAAAGATTAACATATAAAACAATGTAACCAGTAACAATTATAAATCAACATGAATCACATAAGAAAAGCATGACTGAACATATATGAGACATGAGAATGATAACCTCTGGATTATAAAAAATAAAATAGATAAGAGTTTAATCAAAACTAAACTTACAACATTTGTAGCTCTTGACACCGAATCAAAGCATGGAAGTAGATTTATTACACATAAAAGTTCATCTCTTAGCCTTGCCAAGAACTCTAGCCTAAATTACAATACATGTTAATGAGAAGAAAATAAGAGAGAATTATCTATTAAAAATGTCCTAAGGGTCTCCTTATATAGGCAATGAATGGACATATGTCATGGATGACATCAATCTTTAATAATTTTAAGCCAATAACTCGTGTATCCATTTGCAGCACATTTTTTATAATGTAAATGATCAATTCAGCTTCTGCAGCCGACATGAAAGTTGTAGAATTTTGACTCTTCTTTCCATAGGCACTGATTTCATGCAAATTGGATGAGTATCCAATGAGATATGAGCAAAATTCCAAAGATACATCAGAATTCGGCCAACAACCATTTTACCCACTTGCAATGCGATTTGGTCCATGATAACGGCTAATTTGGACTTTACCATAAACATACGAGTTGTTGATAGTTAAGTCAGCAATTAACAGTTTCAAGAATTATACCAATTGAGTACGTATTTTGTGAGATACGGTCCAAATACATGAGTTGGGTCAAGCTGGGTAAGAGTTGTAGTCCGATTCTGTTGTATCTCAATTTTTGGCCCATAACATGTTGGATTTGGCTTTTCCACTGTTCTTTAAATTTGTGTAAGATTGAGTCATGTTACACCAGGTTCAAGAATTTCTTCATTTTGATTTCTACATTGAGAGTTATGTCCAATTTACCTAAACCTGTCCAAATAACATTCATTAATCACAATTTAAGGAGAACACTTTATTTCAAGCTAAAAATACAGAAAATACTAAAATTAGTGACATTAAATGGTGATTGAATCTTTTAACAACATGTATTTTCATGTGTTCATCACAGCCCCCAACCAGCTTATTGCTAGTCTCTAGGAATTCAAGCGTAAATAGAATATGCAAAACTATCTAAGCATTTCAATCAAAACGTCAGTTCGAGATCACTGTTGCTATCATGGTTTTTTCAATTACAACTTCCATAATTTGTGTATGTGTGAACTAAGCCATAACCATCTAACCACAAACCACAATAGATATAGCCTTGAGAATTTCTCCAAGTAAAAGCCTCAACTCCATATCCTCACAGGTGTATGACTGTTTAAAAGGTTAGGACTTCTCTTATGGAGTTGGAAAACAGTTAAGCACTCAAGAAAAAGTCAATTTTAAGGACAGACATATAAACTAACATTGATCCGAATATAGGAAAATTATTTGTTTAAAAATCAATTATTCATATCATACACCAGCTTTAGAACTTTAATTGGCTTGTGAGAATAATACAATTATAACTTGGTGAGAAAACTGTTTTACAAGATATTTGTCTTCTAAAATTGAATGAAGACTTTATTAAACTGAATTGCTTCTTTTCTTTTTTTTCTTGTTTTTGGTATTTTTGTGTTTTTTTTTTTTTTTGTATTTTTGAAGAATACAAGGAAGCATTACAAAGGTTTCTCACCAAATTATATTATGCACAAATGTAACCAACTTATCCCTTAATTCAAATAATATCATTCTAAACAAAAATTAACCAATTCAAAGGATCAATGAAGGTTCATAAGCTGTTTTCTCAACCTTTCCACTTACTCACAAAAGATATGTGAGATTAGAAAAATATATACTTAAACATGGGAATTCTATTGGCTATATAAATTGAATCATCCATCTTACCATAAGGCTTAGCATTGTGCTCAAAAATATTTTGGAAGTCATTCTTTAGTAACCTAGATAGAAACAGTGACTCAACCTAAACAATTCTGAAATTATACTTAGGCAGAAAAGAAAATTTCTTTATACAAGAATTACCAAGACTACAAGCAGTAAACGACAATGCATGAAATATAAAACAAAATAACAAAAAGTTAGTTAAAATGCATTTCAAAAGTTAGTACTAAAACTCCTTACTCTGCCATTCTAATTTGACTTAGAATGCGTCTCAAGAGTTCAAGAATGAACTCTTTACTCTGCCATTTTAATCAAATGTCGGACCACAATTTTTTTTTTTTTTTTTGCAAAATGCAACGTATGTCTACTATCCTCCTCCCAAACCAGATGAAACATTGTCCTCAATGTTTAAATAGAAAGAGATAAAGTATAGGAGACATTACCTGAAACGCCAGTTATTTGAAAGAAACAAACCTGAGAGACACTTAAGCAAATATAAACTAAAATGATGGTACTGATAAATAAATAAATAAAAAGAAAAATTTACAAACGAAATGTCAGATCCAATTTTCGCTTGTTAAGGCCCACTGACCAATCGATCCGAGTTATTGCTGGGTCAGGTTCGTAGGTAACTGCCTGTAATTTGTTAATCAATTCATCCGCCTCAGTAACAGAAACCAGGATCTGTCGCGCCGAATGTGAAATAAAATTCTGTTCCACAGCTTGATCAAGAAAACAAAGTAAGCAATCAAAATAGTTATTAACATTCAACAAACCTATGGGCTTTCGGTGGATATTCAGTTGGGCCCAAGAGACAATTTGAAAAATTTCTTCCAAAGTATCAAAACCACCTGGTAAAGCAATAAAAGCGTCTGCATTGCAAAGTATTCTGGCTATACGTTCATGCATGGATGCGACTCGTAATTCTTCCCCTATTGTTTTTTCGGTCAGGTTTCCCACGGCCAAAGCTGTAGGAATAATACCTAAAACTTGACTTCCTCCTAAATGTGCAGTTGTTGACACACACCCTATTAGCCCAAAGCTACCTCTTCTATAAATCAAATGAATTTTTCTTGCAGCTAATGTTTTTCCTAGATTATTTGCTGCTTCTACGAACACTTTACTCTCCCTAGGACTAGATCTACAAAATACACATATATTTCGAAATTGTCGAACTTGGGTTTCCTCCATATCTACACTCACATTTATCTCAATATATGAAAATGAAGAAAATGAGGTGTTGTATTTATAGAGTACCAAATGATAACAATGATTATAGTAACCCGACAGTTTGTCAAAAGAGAGTTAAAAATAAAACACAAAAATTTAAACATAATGACCCACATGCATTATTGAACAAAAAGATTTGAATTTAAGATATCTACATGAGTAGCCCTACTATTCATAAAATAAAGTTTGAAATTAAAACACATGTATTTACAAGTAGTTGTGATTGTGGCTCACATCTTCCTCTGGTTTTACGTCTAGTAACGGCTTAAACGCCCTCTATGGGTCGGGGATAGGCTTCCCATCCAATTTTCTTATAAATTGGCAAACAGGGTCTTTTAGAGTCAGATTCCCGAGACTATACCGTTGATGTTCATTTTTGAATTTGTTCCATAAATCGAGAAGTTCACGTTGCACGAGCCCACAGGGATGCGTCTCAAGAGTCAATAGGATACCATCCAAAGACTCCTTACTCAATCCATTCTTAATGAACTGAATTTTGTCTTCTCGATTTCTAGATACGAATCCTAAAGAACGACAACTCCGATTACAATTCCATCGAGCACATTTATGACAGATTTGTAACCTTTTTACTCGTCGCCTTTTGGCATAAGAGCTTCTTCCAAGACCAGGCATATGAGAAACAAAATTATTTTCAAACTCACCAGAAAACCGAACCTTGGCTTCAATTAACCAATGAAGGTCCACAGGGATATTACCCAACATCAATAGCCTTAGTCTTTCACACCGTGCTTTGTAAATTTTAAGTAGACCATTTTGAGAAAATGAAGGAAAATGTTTTTTAAGGTTGGCAAGAATGAGATCCATTTTGAAAGAAAGAAAAGAGATGAATGCACAGTTTGAGGGACAGTTTTTAGGGAATTGAGAAACTGACTTTAATAGTCACGGAGTACCGTATCTGCCACTTAACCGGGAAATAAAATCACACTGAAGAAAAAAATAAAAAGAAGAAAATAAAGTAAAATAAAATGTGCAAGAAAATAAAAGCAAAAATAGAAAGTCAAAAGATAAAATATAGACAAAATATAAAATATGGTACAGATAGATTGAACTTGATCAATCACGATAGACAGGATCCACAAGAGGGATCTCGCCTAGGTACATAGAGTCGTTTACCTTTTTCACATAGCTTTTTAGCCGCTGTCCATTCACTTTGAAAGTCCGTCCATCAGTGAGGTCTTCTATTTCAACAGCACCATTAGGAAAAACATGTCTTACCATAAATGGACCAGTCCATCGAGATCTCAACTTTTCAGGGTGTAAATGCAATCGAGAATCATAAAGATAGACCCGTTGATTTGGCTCAAAGTGTTTTCTTGAGATCTGTTTATCATGAGCTACTTTCATTTTAGCTTTGTAAATTCTGGAGTTGTCATATGCGTCATTTCGTAGCTCTTCTATTTCTGACAATTGTAACTTTCTCTGGAGACCTGCAGCATTCAAATCAAAGTTAAGGGCTTTGATAGCCCAATAAGCTTTATGTTCTAGATCAACAGGTAAATGGCAAGCTTTCCCATAAACAAGCCGGTATGGGGACATTCCTAAGATGGTTTTGTATGCAGTACGATATGCCCATAATGCATCAGAAAGGCGTAGAGACCAATCTTTGCGATTCGGGTTAACCGTCTTTTTCAAAATCTGTTTAACCTCTCTATTTGCTAGCTTGGCTTGTCCATTTGTCTGTGGATGGTATGCAGTGGAAACTTTGTGAAGAACACCATACCTGCGCATCAAAGCTTCAAAAGAACGATTACAAAAATGTGTTCCTTGGTCACTAATAATGACACGTGGCGTACCGTACCTAGATAACACATTTTCTTTTAAGAATTTTACCATAGTTGTATTATCATTAGTACGACAAGCTACAGCCTCCACCCATTTTGATACATAGTCAACAGCTAAAAGGATGTAAAGATAGCCAAAAGATGAAGGAAAAGGACCCATAAAATCGATACCCCAACAGTCAAATATCTCGATAACAAGAATAGGGTTAAGAGGCATCATATTTCTTCGAGATAAAGCACCTAACTTTTGACATCTTTCACAGGAACGACAAAAATTATTAGTGTCTTTGAACAAAGTGGGCCAATAAAGACCACACTGTAAAATTTTCACAGCTGTCTTCTTCATAGAAAAATGGCCACCGCAAGCAGCACTATGGCAAAAATTTAAGACACTAGAAACTTCACTTTTAGGAATGCAACGTCTCATAATTTGGTCAGGACAGTATTTGAAAAGATATGGATCATCCCAATAAAAGTTACGTACCTCAACCAAGAACTTACGCTTATCTTGTGCACTCCAGTTAGATGGAAGTTCACCACAAACCAAATAATTTACGATATGTGCATACCAAGGTATTTGGCTTATAGCAAAAAGATATTCATCTGGAAAATCGTCTCGAATGGGTGGCAAATCAGTGGAGTCAATGAACTCAAGGCGGGATAGATGATCAGCAACAACATTTTCAACGCCTTTCTTATCTTTGATGGTTATATCAAATTCCATGAAATGACATTTCTCCCAATTTAGCACAAGTCCTTTTTCTTCACACCTACTCAAAACAGATTTCAAGTTAAGTAGGCATAAATCAAAAGAATTACCAAAAATAGTCAAATCATCCATAAAGACTTCCATGCATTTTTCAACCATATCAGAGAAAATACTCAACATGCAACGCTAGAAAGTAGCTAGTGCATTACATAATCCAAATGGCATTCTACGAAAAGCATAAGTACCAAAAGGGCATGTAAAAGTAGTTTTTTCTTGATCTTCTATAGCTATCTCAATCTGGTAATACCCTGAATACCCATCAAGAAAGCAATAAAAAGAATGTCCAGCTACACGTTCTAAAATTTGGTCGATAAAAGGCAATGGAAAATAGTCTTTCCTAATGGCTGTGTTTAACTTTCTATAATCAATACACATTCTCCAACCACTTACTACCCTAGTTGGAATAGGCATCCCATTCTCATTTTCAACAACAATAACCCCAGATTTCTTAGGAACTACTTGAGTTGGACTTACCCATTGACTATCAGAAATTGGGTAGATTATACCCGCATCTAATAGTTTCAAGACCTCTTTCTTCATTACTTCTTTCATTGTTGGGTTAAGTCTTCTTTGTGGGTCTCTACGAGGTTGGGAACCTTCCTCTAAATGAATTCTATGGGAGCATATCAATGGAGAAATACCTTTAATATCAGTTATGGTCCAACTTAGTGCAGACTTATGTTCTTTTAACAATTTTATCAATTTTTTCTCTTGTTCAGCACTAAGTTCAGAAGAAATGATGATAGGAAAGGTATCACCTGGTCCCAAGAATGCGTGTTTCAAACCTTTGGGCAGTGGAGAAAGCTCAACTTGTGGTGTCTCGAGGTTTGATGGTTTCGGTCTCTCCCTCTCTCGTGGCAACTCTTCAAAGTGTGGCTGCCAAAATCGAGTCCCTTTATCTTGTGAGTCAAAAATACTAAACACATCAGTTGTTACATCAGGATAATACAATTCTTCAAAATCAAAATTGAGAAGGTTTTTTTAAGAATCATAGCCATGATTTTTATAAGCTTCCTTTGCTACAAGTGTGTCTATCATATATGAATGATAGCACTCATCTTCTTCTCGTGGTTGTTTGCCAATATTGAAAATGTTTACCTCAAGAGTAATATTCCCAAAAGATAATTTCATTAGACCATTTCTGCAATTAATAAGAGCATTAGCAGTGGCTAGAAAAGGTCTCCCCAAAATAAAAGGGATTTTTGACTCCATGTTAACAACAGAATGAGTATCTAAAACAAGAAAATCAACAGGGTAGTAAAATTTATCAATTTGTAACAAAACATCTTCTACTATTTCTCGTGGTTTCTTGATTGATCGGTCAACTAATTGTAGGACTACAGATGTTGGTTTAATCTCACCAAGTCCCAACTGCAAGTAAATAGAATAAGGCATTAAATTTACACTTGCTCCTAAGTCCAATAAAGCTTGACCAAACTCATGTGTCCCAATTTGGCAGGAGATTGTGGGACATCCTGGGTCTTTATACTTGGGTGGTGTCTTTTGTTTAATCACTGCACTTACCTGTTCTGCCAAAAATGCAGTTTTCTTCACATAGTGTTTTCTTTTGATAGTGCATAAATCCTTGATGACTTTGGCATAAGTTGGAACCTGCTTAATCAAATGTAACAAGGGAAGATTAATTTTAACTTGTTTCAAATGTTCTAAAATCTCACCTTGAATTTCTGAATTTTTCCCAATCGGTCGAAGAGCTTGAGGAAAAGGCACTGGGATTGAAAACTTACTTTCGGGCTCTTTTTCCATTGTGGCCTCTTTTTTAAGGGAGGCGTCTTTACTACTCATAGATGTGTTAATTTCAAGAGTAGGCTCACTTACAATCTTACCACTTTGAGTAGTAATGGCATTGACTTCTTTGAGATTTTGAACATCAGAAGTAGAAGCTTGTGCCATGAATTGTCCTTTCGGATTGGATTGAGGTTGAGATGGAAACTTACCTCGCTCTTGTACAGTTAAGGCACTGGTCAACTTTGTGATTTGACTCTTGATTTCTTTGTTTTCGTCTACCACCTGTGTAAGAATTGTTTCAAATTTTTTATTAGTCTTACTTTGTGCCTCCATAAATGCTTGTAATGTATCCTCTAAAAAACTCCTAGTTGGTCGTGCATTATATTGAGGTGCAACATAAGACTTGGGTGCTTGTTGTTCTTGTTTTCATTGGTTGTTGGCTTGTTGGTCAGATTTCCAACTGAAATTTGGGTGGTTTCTCCAGCTAGGATTATATGTTTCAGAGTAGGGTGAATAAGGCTTCTTGTACATCCCTAGGGCATTACATTGTTCCTCATATATCCCTCTCATCTCACTATATGTGGGGCAATCCTAAGCTAAGTGTTCCGCTCCTCCACAGACAAAACAGACATCGTGTGACTCAACTCTAGCAACCGTGTGGGTGACCCTTCTATCTTTGGTTTTCAAGGCCTCTAACTCCCTAGTTAAGACCTCTAATTGGGCTTTGAGGTTATCCTCTTCCCTAAGATGGAAAACTCCATTGGGTCGTGACCTATTTGTGCTTTCAGTAATGCTAGGTCCAGTCCATGTATCGGCTTTTTCGGCTAAGTCATTAAGGAATTCTATGGCTTCCTCAGGATCTTTGTGAAGGAACTCCCCATTACACATCATCTCAACAAATTGGCGCTCTCTAATTGTGAGTCCCTCATAGAAATAACTAACCAAGCGCTAATTTTCATACCCATGGTGAGGGCACAGATTTAACAACTCTTTAAACCTTTCCCATGCTTGATATAAGGTTTCACTGTCTTTTTGGGAGAAGGAAGAAATTTGTCTTTTCAGACCATTAGTTTTGTGTTGTGGGAAGTATTTATTGAAAAATGCTTGGGTCATTTCTACCCAAGTTCCTATAGACCTCGGCCTCAAAGAGTATAGCCAACTCTTTGCTTTGTCTTTCAAAGAAAAAGGAAAAAATTTAAGTTTAACAGTGTCTATGGCTTCAGGTTGGCTATGGAAGGTGGCAATTACCTCTTCAAATTCCCTAACATGTACATAAGGATTTTCACTATCTAGACCATGAAAAGTGGGAAGAAGTTGTATCATTCCAGGTTTAAAATTCGAATGTGGTGTGTTAGGTGGAAATATAATGTATGATGGTGTGGCTGTGCGAGTAGGATGTAAGTAATCTTTTAGAGTTCTAACGGGGTTTTCTTCATGTTGGCTCATTGTGTTAGAATTACAAGATGAACTAGAAGGTGAATTCTCTTCACTTACAAATTGTGGGGGTGGTTCTAGTTCTAGTTCTAGTTCTTTCACAAATCTTCCTCGTTTGTCTCTAGGTCGATGCATACATCTTAATTTTTTTTTTTTTTTGTATATATATATATATATATATATATTTCTTTTAAGGAAAGAAATGCTAAAGGAAAATTAAGAAGTGGAATAAACACAACAAAAAATAGAAATAAGTTAGGTGGTAAGACCAACCATAAAATATAAATACAATAACTAAACAAAAGACTATAAAGTACGAAAAAAAGTACAATAAATAAATAATAAAAAGAAAATACAATAAGTAAATAAATAAAAGGTTAGGCGGTAGAACCGGCCATAAAAAGAAAATACAACATGTTAACTAAAGAAATAAAGTACAATAAATAAATAAAAGAAAGTGAAAAAAGTTAGGCGGTAAAACCAGCCATTAAAAAAAAGTGCAATAAATAAACTAAAGAAAATAAAGTGCAATAAATAGATAAAAGAAAATAAACTAATTAGGCGGTAAAACCAGCCATTGAGATAACATAAAATATAACAAATTAACTAAAGAAAATAAAATAAATTAGGTGGTAGAACCAACCATGAATAATAAATAAATTACAACAAAGGAAATAAAACTAAGAGTTTACAAAGAAAAGAAAATATACAAAGTTACCACTTTAGTATTTATAATCGCAACCGACTTTCGCTTAGTGTGCTTCCCCGGCAACGGCGCCAAATTTTTGTTTACGCTCAAAATATAATGCAGCTATCGCAGTATAGATTGAGGTGTCGATTCCACGAGGAAGCTCTTGACAAAATAGGTTGATGAAGTAAAATATTAAAGCAGTAGCGAAGGACAAAATTAATTGATTTAAGTGGATGAGATAGGATTGTCTATGATTTGAAGGAAATGTCTTATGATAATTCAAATAAGGCTTCGAGAATCACAATTATGCTTTATAAATCTACTCTACACTTTGATTCAATACTTATAACTCAATTGAAAGTTTCACATCCCAAACAATCAATCGGATAGTACATTTGATAACACATGTATTTGACGTAATTAAACTCTTTGCAAGCATTAACATACATCATGTTCATTTATACAAATTATCTAAGATCGACAATATATCACTTTGACAATATTGTAGTAAAAGATTAACTTGAATATCAAACATTTATTGCCCTTACATGTTATCCAAGATCGACAATATATCAAATTGACAATACTGCAGTAAAAGATTAACATATAAAATAATGTAACTAGTAACAATTATAAATCAATATGAATCACATAAGAAAAGCATGACTGAACATATATGAGACATGAGAATGATAATCTCTGGATTATAAAAAATAAAATAGATAAGAGTTTAATCAAAACCAAACTTACAACATTTGTAGCTCTTGACACCGAATCAAAGCATGGAAGTAGATTTATTACACATAAAAGTTCATCTCTTAGCCTTGCCAAGAATTTTAGCCTAAATTACAATACATGTTAATGAGAAGAAAATAAGAGAGAATTATCTATTAAAAATGTCCTAAGGGTCTTCTTATATAGGAAATGAATGGACATATGTAATGGATGACATCAATCTTCAATAATTTTAAGCCAATAACTCTTGTATCCACTTGCAGCATATTTTTGATAATGTAAATGATCAATTTAGCTTCTACAGCCGACATAAAAGTTGTAGAATTTTGACTCTTCTTTCCATAGGCACTGATTTCATGCAAATTAGATGAGTATCCAATGAGATATGAGCAAAATTCCAAAGGTACATCAGAATTCAGCCAACAACCATTTTACCCACTTGCAATGCGATTTGGTCCATGATAACGGCTGATTTGGACTTTACCATAAACATACGAGTTGTTGATAGTTAAGTCAGCAATTCACAGCTTCAATAATTATATCAATTGAGTACGTATTTTGTGAGATACGGTCCAAATACATGAGTTGGGTCAAGCTGGGTAAGAGTTGTAGTCCGATTCTGTTGTATCTCAATTTTTGGCCCATAACATGTTGGATTTGGCTTTTCCACTATTCTTCAAATTTGTGTAAGATTGAGTCATGTTGCACCAGGTTCAAGAATTTCTTCATTTCAGTTTCTACATTGAGAGTTATGTCCAATTTACCTAAACCTGTCCAAATAACATTCATTAATCACAATTTAAGGAGAACACTTTATTTCAAGCTAAAAATACAGAAAATACTAAAATTAGTGACATTAAATGGTGATTGAATCTTTTAACAACATGCATTTTCATGTGTTCATCACTCATAATATGCCATGTGTCAATAGCAAATTGGCCAATAACTTTTGTTAACTATTTGATGTACTTAACTCTTAAGTCTTGACAATCTCGAAGGATCCTAAAATTTACTAGATTGAACTATTCATCTAGTATGGTGCCCTAGTACAAAACGAGTACACTTCATATTGCGAAAACTCCCTAAATCTATGCTTAATTTGTCAAATGAAGTATTCTATGAGTCAGTGATCGATGCCCTACACATATGTTTGAATATTACAAATCGGTGAATTAGACCATACAAATTGAGGTCATAACGCATACATATAATCTTTTTGTCAATTATATCTTGGATGTACAAAGATATAAATCAACACTATCAAATTCCCATAAGCTCATTCGTGAACTTATCTCTAAATTTGTATCTCGATAACAATATACGCAAACACTTTTGCAATATTGTTTAACCCTATGGGAAACTCTTTTTTTCTAATTTATTAGTTATGGCTATAAGATTTTCTAAGATATAATCTCAGAGTATTGAATAGATAACTTACCTATATAATATGAGAAATCTTATATCTGTGTACACCGGACTCTATAAGCATCGAACCATACCCAGCGACACATAACGATCAGACTATGAAAGGTCCTTAACATTTATGAAATCAAAGTATAGTGGATCACTCACAAACCCACCGTGACAATCAGGTTAAAGGACCATGAATACTAGTCAACTCAAGAAGAGCTACCATTGACAGCTTTATAGGATGTTTATTAGGGTCCTTTTGAGTCTGTTCAGTATCCAGTCCTAACTGAATACCCGTAAACTTATATGAGCTTTCAAAGCTCATGGTTAGTTAAGAATAACCATTTGTATCATATAGATATGGGTATACACTAATCTACATAAAATAAATTTACTAATAGATCAGCATCAGTGAAAATAAATTAAAAAAACATAGCTTTTAATAACATACTTGCATAATAATATTTGTTAAGACCTATTGCAACTCTTTGTAACTATATCATTACTAGTATATTTTCATTTCTTTCTCCCATTATAGATAAGGTTCTAACTTTTTAGATTTTGCTAATTATTATAACATGCTAACTTTTAGCATTTATAATTCTCAGCGATGCTAACTCTTAACGCTGGTCTAAACTCTTTAAACCAGATTTGAACTCCTTTAGATCATACAATGTCTTTAACATTATAAGTATTCTACCATTTATTATAAAAATTAAAGATTTTGTTCAAAATATTTGTTGTATAAATATTAAACAATTAATATTCATACAATATTAAAATGGCACGTAAGCACCAGCTCTAAGAAACTTCGTATCCTACATTGAAATAATTTATCATGGCTTTAGAAAACCATGAACAAAATCTACTCAATTTAGAAGAAGACAACCAAAATATGTTCAATCAAATACAAGCTTTTCTAAGCCAAAAAGGAAGGAGTGGAGGTCATGGTGAAGGATGAAGCTATACCCCAACAGGCAGAGAAAATTTCAAACAACAACAATACAACTATAAAAACGTAATTCAAGCATCAATAATAGAGCACAGAAGATGCAAGGAACATCAACATATCAAGAAGATGACATGGTAAGAGAAAGGTGTCAAATTTGTAAAAGAAACGTCACACTGCTCATCAATTTTGGTGTATGTATAATAGACAACCAAAAGCTGAAGAATTTCCATAATAACTTGTTGCAATGAATTTTGATAAAGACCATGATACCAACTTCTACGCAGACTCTGGAGTAATAGGTCACATGCAAACAATCCTGGTAAGATTGAAAAACTTAAACCTTTCCATGGAAGTCGTTTAATTTAAGTAGGTAATGGTGAGAATTTGAATATAACTCATATTGGAAATACTAAAATTAATAATGGATATAGTAAATTAAATTTAAAAAATATCATGTAATCCCTGATTTAAAGAAAAATCTTATCTCAATTAGTCAACTTGCCTCTAATAATGTTTGTTTAGTTGAATTCATGTCTAACAAATTTCTTGTTAAGGACAAATAGGGTCAAATCTTAGCTAAAGGAATTAAAAATGAAGGTTTGTATGCTTTGAAGGGAAAATGCCATCAAGTCTTCAATGCTATAAAGACAAACAGAGCCCCACATTCTATTTGGCATCAAAGATTAGGACATCCCCAACTTAAATCTATAACCTCTTTGCACAATAAACAACTTATTAATGTCAATAACTAGTTAAACAAAGATGATGTTTGTCAAAGTTGTCAAATGAAAAAAGGAATTAAACTCCCATTCACTTATTCTAATAAAATATCTGACTTTTCATTAAACAAAATTCATTATGATTTATAAGATCCTGCACCTATTGCTTCTAATCAAAGATTTATATATTATGTTATTTTCATTGATGATAGCACATGTTACACTTGGTTATTTTTATTGAAAAGAAAATCAGATTTCTTTAATTGTTTCATAAAATTTCAACAACAAATTGAAAATCAATTTGATAAAAGAATTAAAAATTTTCAAAGTGATGGTGGCGGAGAATTTAACTCCAATAATTTTAAAGTTCATCTTGAACAAAGTGGCATAATACATCAAATTTTATGTTCAAGGACACCCGAACAAAACAGTGTTGCCAAAAGAAAACATCGACACATTTTAGAAATTGCATTAACACTTATGTTTCATGCAAACATACCTATGTGTTACTGGGTTAAGGCATTTTTTTACATCTATCTATATAATAAATCATTTACCCTAAATTGTGTTAAAATTAGATTCACCATAAATTATTCAATTTTCATCCTAACTACATAAGATTACAAAGCTTTGGTTGCAAATGTTATCCTTACTTGCAAGATCACAAAAAAAAAAGATTGTTAGAAAAACCTATCCATGCATATTTTAGGATAAAGCCTTATGCACAAGGGCTATCATTGTATCCATCCTTCCTCTAAATGAGTTTATATTTGAAGACATGTAATATTTGATGAAAATATTTTTTCTTACAAAAATAACACCTCTACGAGTACACGTGTAGGAGTTTTATGAATGGATCACTTTTTTAGAGTTAGAATATTTGTCAAAGAATACAAAACAAAAAGAATCACTCATGGAAGAAAATAGTCAACAATGCCACTGTCCACCAAGTTGTAACAACAATAAATCTATTCAAAATCAAGAAATTGGCTCACTTTCAAATCTTTCAATCAAAATGACATTTAAAACAAAAGTAACTCCCCTCATTTAAAACTTGCTCCACATACAAACTTTAAGCCTTTATGCACTACAAGTACAGAGGAACTAGAAAATAACTTAAACTTTACTCACCCAACATCTCATATAAATGTGAAAAATCCTAAAGGCATCAATCTTTTTGTAGATATCAAAACCCATCTAAAATTTCAATGCAGTCGTCAACATTAAATAGGTGGAATTTCACCTAATTAGCACATCTAACGCCATACTTCCCTTGCACTCAATCTGCTGCCATTCCACATAATACTTAAAGGCTTGCAATCAAAATTTGAAAGATCTAACATATTTGACGGTATTGTGTATATAAACCACACTCTTATTTAAATCCTTCAACCCATCTATCATAATCAAGTTTAAAATGTGCGCATAATAATGTACATGCATGTATTTTCTATTCAAAACTAATGAATCATCTTTTCAACTTTTCAATCTCTTCTTAATATAAGATATGGCAACATCATTGGCAATTGCATTATCAACTATTACAGAGAATACTTTCTCAATGCCTTAATATAATTAACAAGCCTCTAACTACTTTCCGATCATTTCTCTTTTGTGATTTGAAACAAAAGAAAATTTTAAAATCCTCTTATACAAATGCCAATGACTATCTATAAAGTGAACCATGAAAGCCATAAAGCTATGATTATGAATGGAAATCTAAATGTTGGTGGTCAAACTCACTTGTTGCCCACTAATCAAACTCTTCAACAAGCTTTTCTCCAATACAATAACTCAAATGCATCTCTTGTTATGGTTTTACGAGATGGGACATCAAATCTAAGAATTGTCACGTTGTTATAATGGGAAAACCCAACATTCTCTGTAAAACTAAAGGTTCTTTACAAAAAAACCCCATGTTGCTCATCAATCACCTGCTTCTTGTACTCGACATATCTTAGCAAGTGTTTTACATACTACTAGTTCCATGGAAGTTCTAAATGACAAGAAATTAACTTACCACAATGATTGCACTTTACTTTGTCTTTTCTTTTCTTGAAGTGTAACCATACTTTCAATCTTTGTGCCGATGTTTATGGCATAAATTTTCTCTTTTTTGCATTAAAGTGTGGCAGAAAGAAAACTTTTTCTTGGTTACTTTCATCTCCCTCATCCTCAGAATTTGACCAAGAACGTAAGTCCACAATATTATTACCCGCCAAACTTAAATCTAAGTTTATCATCTATAAATAAATGAGTTTAAATAAACTATAAGTATAATAATAGATTAGTATAAACTAAATTAATGAATTTGAAGGAATTAAACTTGATTTTAAGTTAACTCTTAGAAGTAACATAATTAATAATTCCATGTGGAAATTGAAAAATGTTGATTATTGAATTTTAATTTAGGAAGATTGCTTGTTAACTTACTAAGGTGAATTAAAGAAATAAGCAATCAAATTTTGTAATTTCATTCGTGTAATTTGATTTGGATTCAATACGAATTCAATTTGTTTGGTTATATATAAAAATTAACTTAAATTATGAAATAGGCAATTAAAATAAGTAATTAACAATACGCAATTCATCTAAAATTTATTCAAATACATTACCCAAAAAAAATCATCTAAAAACTAAGTCCTTAACATAACACAACATATTTGTCACAAATAATTATCCAAGCATAATTTACTGATTTAGTTTAAGTTCATGATCCATTCACAATTTTCTGATCACAAAATAATTATCTAAAGCACAAATAAATAAAAGGTCATGATCCATCAAAATATCATAAAATTAATTAATCATGAATACATATTTTAGGAAATAACATATTTTAGGGTTTTAATTTATTTCTATTTTATAAAGCACAAATATGAAATAACATATACATATTACGTATCTAAAGTACAAATAAATACAAGTTCATGTTCCATTAAAAAATTATTTATATTTTTATATCCTAAATATTTCACTATTCTAAAAATTATCATAAATATTTTTTATTTTTATAATAATTACAAAATAACATATTTTAATTTTAGCGTTTTAATTTATTAAACTTTATGAAACTTGAAACAAACAAAGAGGAATCTAGCATTCATTTATATAGGAGAAAGATGACCCAAACAAGGCTGACGAACGGTGGTGACTGATAGTCAATGGTGGTGGTGTGTGGAAAGGCGGCGAAAACACAAGCCTTAGCTTGGTCGACGACATTTTTGGGTCAGAAACAAAGTGTGCATGAAGCGTGGTGACCGGTGATAAAATGAGTGGCAGCTTGGCAGTTGGCGCAGCAGCTGTTCGACAGTGAGAAGAGACAAAAATGAAGGAGTTGTGAGTGAGAAGGATGAATTGAAAAGCAACGTGCGTGTGTGGAGGTGGAAAGGGAGGTTTTTTAATTTTGAGCTTCTATTAGTGCGCCATTTTCAGCCCTTATGAAACATCGTCATTTGCACAAATTTAACCAGTTCAAGACGGAATTTTTTGTCGCAAACACGTCCCGAATCTATTTTTGTTTCTATTCCAACCTAAAATTTTGGTACGAGTCAAAAATAATTCTTACCCTACTTTTAGCCACAACATAAAATCCAAATTTCTTGTAATTTTAGTATTTCAATATACATAATATTTAATTGTACTAACTATTAAATTTGAACATACCTAACTACATCTCTTTATTTGAAAAGATGAATATTTGTTTTCAATCGGTGATCGAATTGGAGTTTTGATCCAATGGTCATAAATTAAGAGATTCATACAGAGGATTGTGTCCCAAAAAAAGTATACTTAGTATTTAAAAATACGGACCACATATTACGAGAAGAAAGAGAGTGATATATTTGTTTTAGTGTTTTGTACTTAGGAGTGCATCCTTATAGAAACCCAACCATTGAATTTTAATGGGCAGATCGCCATAAAGTTTGTCTACACCAGGACAATTCTTGGAGGGAAGGAAATTATCTTTAAATATAATATATCTTTACACGATTTTAACTTACAAATTAGGAAAATTTTGTAAATAGCTAAAATTTTAACTAATTTAGTTACTAATAAAATTTTTAAATTTTTTTAACTAAATACTTAACGAATGTACAAAAATATCCTTTTCACTATTTCAACAATATCGCGTCAGTAAACAGTATAGTTGCCAAAATAGTTTTGCTACAGTATTTTATTTTTAGTTTAATTTAGTTTTGTTTTATTTTATAATTAATTTATTTATAATTTTATTTTGTTATATATGACATGTTTAATTCGTTTACAATTATATAAGTATAACTTTAATAAAAGATATAAATTGTAATTTAAATAAATATAAATATAATTTTTAATTATAAATAAAAATAAATATTTATTATAATTAATTAAATAATTAAAAAATAATTTTAAATTTTAAAAAGATAGGGGACAATCATATGGGTGTGATATTTTTTATTGCACTCAATATAGCACGATATTTTTTATCATACCTAATATAGGTATGATATTTTTTATCGTGCCTTCAATGTGAGTAAGATATTTTTTATCTTGCCACTGATGTGGAAGTGATATTTTTTTATTATGCCACCAATGTGAGTGCAATATTTTTTATCACGTTCTTAATATGGGCGAGATATTTTTTTATCATGCCCTCAATATGGGTGCGATATTTTTTTTATCGTGCCACAAATATGAGCGCTATATCTTTATCATGCTCTTGTATTAGCACGATATTTCTATCGTGCTTCTATAATAGCACAATAGTACCATTGAACTAAATATCTTAAGTGTAATGGTATTTTAGTGATATCGCACCTCAATATTTTAATTCATTTTTATTATTTATAATTTTATTTTGTTATGTATGACATGATTAATTTATATTTTTCATTTAAAAATTAAATATATATTTTTTAAATTGTTTATTTAATTTAATTATCAATAAGTATAATTAATATAATTTTTATTGTTTACTAAATGAATATTATTTTTATATTATTCCTCAAATTATTGTTTACAAAAATAATTTTTTAATTATATTATTTATTTATATTTTGTAGTAATATGATTAAAGTAAATAATTAACAAATAATATAAAATAAATATAATTTTAAGAAACAAATAAAAATTTAATTTGAATACATATAGATATAATTTTAAATAAATATTATAAATTAATTATGTCATAGATAATAAAATTAAATTAAAAAATGAAAAGCAAGTTATTGTAAGGGATACCATTTACTATAGTGGGTTCTGTTTAAGTAGTGAAATGGTACTTTGTCTATTTTTGAATCTTTTGACTAAAAAAGTTAGGAAATTTATTTGATGATTAAATCAGTTACATTATTAGTTATTTATTTTATTGTTTATTAAAAGTGATCAAATAAAATTTATTTATTATTAAATTTTTAAGACATCACATATAATATGGACTTTAATATGTAGAGATCTAATTATTTTATTTTATTTTTATATGGATCAAAATAAAATAAAATACTATAAATAATAAGTTAAGATCCCTAATTTAAACCCTAACATATTATTCATTCATATCTCATCAATGAATGACGATAATTTTTTCCTCATAAAAAAAATATTTAAACGTGAAAGGTTATTAATCTTAATTTTATGTATAAATTTAAGTACATTTTTAATTTTATTTTATTTAATAATTTAACATGAGATTTTGATTATGATAATTTTGCATTAAATTAAAATTATTATCTAATAAATTATATCAAAATCAAATTATATTAAATTATTAAAAAATAAAATTTTAAATTTATTTTCTTATTTGATTGAAAATCTGGTTAGTATCTGCATGTAATATTGCGGGTAAGATAGATTCAGTGTCGTAAATCCCTAATACGACCGACAAATGGCCGCATAATACATTTAACTTTGGATCCAAAGGTTGTGGTTTCGGTTCCCACTGTGATTGATCGATTATGTGTGTTTTGTTTTTTTAAGAGCCTTTTTTGGTTGATTTGGGATTGGCTAATTAAATTGTTGGTGTCATGCATTGAATGAAGCCGAATTGCGTTGAGTATTAATATGTTAAATTGCATTGATTTGAATTCTGGCATGTAATGATTGCATTTTGTCCAAATTTTTTTTTTTATCTTTTTATCAAATGGATTCAGAATCTTTACGAATTCAATTCATGCTTAATAATACGCAATATCATATGCGTCTTTTAAATTTAGCGCAATCAATGCTAATATAAAATCCAATTATGAAATTTGTTTTTGATTGAATGTGTAAATAAATAAAAAAGGAAAGGAAAAAGAAATAGAAATTAAAATTTATTCAAACTCAAAGTGATAAGATTAAATTTAATAGGATTTATTTTTAAATTGTAGTGCACGTTAAATAGTTAATATCTACAAATTTTAAAAATTTATTAAATTAAATTTTTAAGGTTTATAAAAATTTTATCAGGCCCAAATTTTATATATTCAATATACTAATCAAATAAAAAGAGTTAGAATGCATCTGAGCCCATTTTAAGTTTAAGTTATTGGATAAAGTTTAAAGTTTGAGTAATTTGAAAATGTTAGGTTTGACTTGATCCAACCACTTCGATTCTGACCCATTCTAATCTCATTCTAACTTTGACATAATTTGACTTTAACCTTTTTATTTTTTCTCATTTTTCCTACAAACTAATATTTATTGTTTTAAAATAAATTAAATTAAAATAAAATATCATCAAAGTGACTTCTTTTATGTAGATTTATTTATTTTGAAATATATGGATATTATTAAAGAAACTAAATAATTGTATTTAAATCTATGCGAAAAATAATCGACCTAAAGGAAGATTATTTTTGAGCCAGATAATAGACACATGTGGTAGTAAATGTGTGCTAAAATTTGGCATTTTTCATGCATATTATATGTCGATCCAGAGAAAAGCATATTATTGATAGGATCTATTATCAATATTTGTTGACTAAGTTTTTTAAAGTACTGCTTACAAATTATTATTTCTGTTCAAAGACTAAATAGCAATGTTATGCTTGGTATCTTATAATAACCCAATTTATTATATCTTATACCATGTGTGTATATATATGCATGATTAAATAGCATGACTATTAATTATGAGTTTTTTGTTTGTTCTATAAAGTAAATATTTCTTCTATATTTGCCAACTTGAACAACATTCCTGTGTTTAGTGGCACTAACTTCAGGAAATGAAAGGAGCACATTACCATTGTGCTTGGGTGTATGGATTTAGACTATGCAATTCAGATGGAAGAACCTCTCGCCCCTATTAATAGCAGTACTGTTGAACAAATGACACTTTATGAAAAATAAAAGCGTTATAACCGCATGAGTCTGATGATTATGAAGCACTCTATTCCAGATACCATCAGAGGCATAGTGCCTGAGGAAGAAAATGCTAAAAGTTCTTGAGCTAAATAGCAGACCGATTCGCTAGTTTTGAAAAGGTCGAAACAAGCACCATTTTGTCTAAGCTTATTTCAATGTGGTATGAAGGCAAAGAAAACATAAGGGAGTACATTATGAAAATGTCTAATCTTGTTATAAGATTAAAGGCACTAAAGTTAAAATTGTCTAATAACATTTTATGTACTGTCATTTAGACGAAACTTGGTTTTTATTTCTTGTTTGGAAAAATTCGATTACACTTGTTCTTTTAAAAATAAAAAGTTTAATCTCTTTCAGAATTCAAATATTGTTGGTACTAGTTCTTTAGTTAATAATCTATATCAATTGGATCTTCATGTCTCACAAATTAATGAAACCTTGCATATAAGCAATTATGGTATAAAGCTCAAATTAATTAATGAGAATTCTTATATGTTATGGCATAAGCATTTAAGACACATTTCTAAACAAAGAAATTAAAAGTTTGTGTCATAATGAATTTTGAATTCTATTGATTTTTCATATTTTGAAATATGTATTGAATGCATTAAGGAAAAAATAAATAAATGTTAGAAAAGTTGGTGCCAATAGGAGTATAAACGTTTTGGATTAATTCATACTGATATTTGTGATCCATTCCCTATGACTTCTTGGAATAGTCAACATAATTTTATCAGTTTCATAGACGATTTGTAATATCCAACCCTTATTAATAGTATAAATACCTAGATTTCGATTTATAGCGATGCAGACACAATAGGGTTACCTGATTTCAACCCTACTAGAATATTTTTATTATAGTGCGCGTGAGATGTATGAGATCTAATTTGGTAATTTCACACTCGGTCGGAGCATCAGACAGTCTTGGAATATTTTTGAAAATTTTTTATTGTCTTGGAAAAGAAAATTTTAATTTAATACATGAATTTCCATAAAAGTGTTAAACATTGAGTTAGCCTTTATTAAGAAACATAATCCATGTATTAGAAAATGGACCAATTAGAGTCAAGTTCATAGATTGCTAAGTTGGAAGCTTAGTTAGTTCCTTTGAAAATTCTAACTAAATAATTACAAATGAACCAATTAAATCTTTCCATTTCTAACCAATGGCAATTTAAAATTTTGAAGTTAGTTAAAGGAAAAATTGGACAATTGAGAGAATATTATATAAAGTGGAAGTGTGTAGAATTTTGATGAAATGAAAAGCAAAACCTATTAGAGTAAAATAGGGGAAATTCAGCCAAGGTGGAGAAGGTGTTGCTACAGTAAAACCCAAAGCTATTTCATGATTTTTCATGCTTGACCAAGCTAAAATAAATTCAATTATAAGTTCCTAAGGTCATTTGAAGCTTCCATTAGTGAAAATTTAAAGAAAAGAGGTAAGAAAAATATTATTTGATAATGATTATGTATGAATTTTTCAAGATTGCTTCTATTAATGTTTTGGTGTGGATTCTTGATTTAGATTGAGTTGAAATCAAGTGTGGAGTTTAAAGGAGTCATCAAATTGAAGAAATTAGTAAGGTAAGAATTAGGGTTTGGTGTGACTTTGATGTAAAAACTTGAATTGGTTGAAATTAGGGAATTAGAATTAAATTGGATTGATTTGGATGCTATTGAAACAAGAAATTGAGAAAAGAAATGTGTTAGTTGAAGAATGTGAATTCGGCCACTTAAGGGAATTTAGGGCCTGAGTTGTGTATAAATGATTCCTTGTACCAATTGGATGTATATGGTTGATGAAAAATCAAAATGAAGAAAATAGGATATAATTGTCCATTTTGGTAAGGTGAAGGGCAACTATGTCCAACTAAATTTATAAGGTGTTCAGCAATTTTTATGACTTCAGATGGTGATTTAAACAAGATTAAATGACTTCGTGAATAAAAATCTAAAATTGGAATCCATTCAGGCTTTATAAGTCGATTAGGGCGCTTATTAGTTAAGTGAAATTCTAGGATTGGTAAATGTTATAAGTGTCATTTGTGGCATATAGGTGGAGAAAATCGAGAGCGGTAAAAGCAAGAAAGTTTTTGGAGAAAGATCAAACTTGAAGTGTTTGGTGAGTGAAAATCGGTTTTATGTATATTTTGTTTAATATATTTTAGCATATTTGAACTTTATGTTTTATATGATCTTAAATGCCTAAATATGATTTACAGTTTTTATCTACTATTATAATCATGAATTTTTATGTTCAGTTTGAAAAACAATTTTAAAGTTATTAAATTAGTTTTTAAAAGCCATTAGTACCCTCAGATTTACAGTTGCGATGATAGTTTAAGACCCGGTCGGTATATCCTATACGTATAGATAAGTATTGGGGGGCGTGTCATTAACTTTGAGAAGTTTGGTTGTCGAGTCTTGTGAGTCGTTTTATGTGTACGGGGTATTATTTTGTTATATATAGGCGATGTAGGATTCTGCCGCATAGCCAGTGAGATGTCTTTAGATGTAACAGTGGATATTGCTAGTTGAGACGCCTTATGACCTACTCACATGTACAGTGTTAGTTGAGTCACCGCGTGAGCATAGAGTTTTAGGGTTACCATGTAGTGCAGTTTAGAAAGAAAATGGCCAAGCAAGAGTTTTAGCATTTTTTGTGTTGCCGAGCACACAATAGTGTTTTACATATTGTATATGTATGTTAGCTACTATGTTTTACGGATTCTTGCAATTGTTTACAGAAATTATTAATAAAAAATCACTCAGTAGGATTTTATCAACGTATGATGGTTAAAAGCAGTTTTACAGTTTTATAATGGCTTGAGAAGTATGTTTTAGGCAGTTTTACAATATTTACTGTTTATGCATAATTTTATTTTTTTCTGAAAATTTTATATGCACTAACTAAGCTCCTTTAGTTCACTCATTTTATGCTTTATGTTTTTTAAACTCTCTTTTCAGGTGTAGGCCGCAGTGCGCAAGTTGCTGATTCTCTTACTATTAACTAGTGGGCCAAGTCAGACAAATATTTTGTAAATGTAAATGTACTAAATAGCACTTTTTCATTTGTATAGTAAATATAAATTTATGCATGTTATAAATATGTTTTGGAACAAACAAGAAATGGTTTCAGTAATATGATTATAATTTTCACTTTTCATTAATATGTTAATTTTATGTGATTAGATTGAAACTGTTTGGGTTGAGTTTAGATTTAACTTTAGGAAGGACTAGAGGTCCTATTTGAAAGTTAAGAAAGCTATTTGAAATGGAAGTATGATTTTTCTTGCAAGTTTTATATTTGAATTTTCAAAAAAATAGAGGAAACTTTGTCCCATTTTTTTAAAAATGTTTTGGTAAATTAACTCCATAAATGTTTTAGGATTTTATCAGATATGGCAAGAATTAACTAGGGGTTCGCCTCGCGAAATTTTTCAACATTGATATTTAGACTCTAAGGAACTTCTGTTAGGGTACCCAGTAGAGCCACTTGGATCTATAGTAGAGGGTCTCGAGGTGGGTCTTGTTATGTTTGTTCTTGTATTGAGTATCTATATTTGAGTCATTAAGAAAGCTATTTGAAATGGAAGTATGATTTTTCTTGCAAGTTTTATATTTGAATTTTCAGAAAAATAGAGGAAACTTTGTCCCATTTTTTTAAAAATGTTTTGGTAAATTAACTCCATAAATGTTTTACGATTTTATTAGAAATTGCAAGAATTAACTAAGGGTTCGCCTTGCGAAATTTTTCAACGTTGATATTTAGACTCTAAGGAACTTCTGTTAGGGTACCCAGTAGAGCCACTTGGATCTATAGTAGAGGGTCTCGAGGTGGGTCTTGTTATGTTTGTTCTTGTATTGAGTATCTATATTTGATTCATGAGAAGTCTCAATCATTGGACGTTTTCAAAGCCTTTAAAGGTGAAGTTGAAAATCAGCTTAGCAACAAAATTAAAACCATTAAATTTGACTGTGGTAATGAGTTCTATGGCAGATATGATGGATCAGGTGAACAACGTCCAGGCCTTTTTGCAAGATATTTAAAAAAATATGGCATCGTTTCTCAATACACCATGCTGGGGACTCCAAGTCAAAATGGTATAGCTGAGAGACGAAATCGAACCTTAAAAGATATGGTTAGAAGTATGATAAATCATTCTTTTTTACCAAAATCTCTTTGAGGTGAAGGTGAAGCCTTAAAGACTGTAGTATATATCTTTAATCGAGTTCTAAGTAAAGCAGTAGCTAAAAGCCCATATGAGCTATGGACTGGAAAGAAGCCTAGTATTAGGTATTTGCATGTCTGGGATTGTCCAGCTGAGATTAGGTTATATAGGCTTAATGAAAAGAAGTTGAACTCAAAAACAATAAGCTACTACTTTATTGGATACTCGGAGAGATCGAGGGGTTTCAAGGTTTATAATCCCTCAAGTAAATCATTTTTTTAGACGAAAAATACTAAATTTATTGAGGATGTTAAATATAGTGGGAAGGTTAAACTTAGAAACATTGTCTTTGACGAGAAATATGTAACTATTCATAATATTGTAATTGATAATGACCAGGTAATTGCACCTATCATTATGCAGGATGCAAATATAGATAATCAAGATATTCCTAAGATACCTTTTGCTAATATTGAAGAACTTTCTCCTACTTATGTAGAGGAGCAACAACAACAATCTCAATTGAAAGTGTCATTAAAGAGATTCACCCGAGAAAAAAGATTAGCGATTGCAAATGATTATATTATATATCTCTAAGAACATGAATTTGATATAGGACTAAAACATGATCCAATAACTTTAGTTAAGTCAAGCAAAGTGTGACCTCCTAGAAATGAATAGATGCCATGAAAGATGAGATGAAATCAATGCAAGATAATGACGTTTAGGATTTTCTCAAATTGCCTAAAAGAGCGAAACTAGCTGGTTGTAAATAGATATTCAAAACCAAACGGGATTCGCAAGGCAATGTCAAAAGATATAAGGTACGTCTAGTCACAAAAATTTTCACTCAAAAGAATAGCATTGATTATAAAGAGACTTTTTCTACAGTTTTATCGAAAAACTCTTTTAGAATTATTATGGCACTTGTAGCTGATTATGATTTAGAGCTACATCAGATGGGCATAAAGACTGCATTTCTCAATGGAGACATTGAAGAAACCATATACATATTACAACCAGAGAACTTTGAATCCAAAGATTCAAAACATTTGGTGTCCAAATTAAAGAATTCTATATATGATTTAAAACAAGCATCCCTTCAATGGCATCGAAAGTTTGATCAAGTGATTACCTCATTTGGTTTTAAGGAAACCAAGGTTTTTTTTCAAATTAATTTGAAATGAAAGATCTTGGGGATGCCTCTTCTATGTTAGGCATACAGATTCACCGAGATCGTTCTTGTGGTATATGTTTACACTTAAAATATAATGCGGCTATCGCAATATAGATTAAGGTGTCGATCCCACGAGGAAGCTTTTGGAAAAATAGGCTAGTGGAGTGAAAATATTAAAGCAATAGCAAATGAGAAAATTAACTAATTGGTTTATGTAGATGAGATAGAATTGTATATGAATTAAGAAAAAAGCCTTATGATGATGTAAGCAAGGCTTCAAGAATCACAATTATACTTCGTAAATATATTCTATACTTTGATTCAATGTTTATAACTCAATTGAAAGTTTCACATCCCAAACAATTAATTAGAAGATATGTAAAATATGGCACATTTGATAATACATGTATTTGATATGATTAAACTCTTTGCAAACATTAACAAAAATTATGTTCATTTATACAAGTTATCTAAGATCGACAGTATATTATTTTGACAATATTGCAGTAAAAAGATCAATTTGAATATCAAACAATTATTGTTTTTACATGTTATCTAAGATTGATAATATTGCAATAAAAGATTAACATATAAAAAATGTAACCAATAATAATTATAATTCAACAAGAATTACATAAAGAAAACATAACTAAAAATATATGAAACATGAGAATTATAACATTTGGATTATAGAAAAATAATAGATAAGAGTTTAGACACAAACAAACTTACAAACATTTGTAACTCTTGACAAAGAATCAAAGTATAGACATAAATTTACTACACATAAAAGTTCATCTCTTAACTTTATCAATAACTCTATCCTAACTTACAATGCATGTTAAAGAGAAGAAATATGAGAGAATTTTCAAGTATTGAAAACGTCCTAAGAGTGTCCTTATATAGGCAATGAATGAAAAAATGTTTAGTGTAACTTCAATCTTCAATAATTTAAGCCAACCACTTGTTCACCTAATTGCAACACTTTTTTTATAATGTAAATGATCGATGTAGCCTTTTTGGCCGACATAAAAGTTGTATTATTTTTTCTCTTCTTTTCATAACCACCAAGTTTATGCAATTTGAATGAGTATCCAATGAGATATGGGCAAAATGCCAAAGGTGTGTCAGATTTCGGCCAACAACCCTTATACCAATTTGCATTTCAATTTGGTCCATGATAACGGTTGATTTGGACTTTACCATCAACATAAAAATTATTGATAATTAAGTTAGTATTTACAGCTTCAAAAATTATACCGATTAAGTATGTATTTTGCAATATACGGTCCAAATACTTAAAGTAGGTCAAGCTGAGCAGAAGTTGTAATCCAGTTCTGTTATATCCCAATATTTTGCCCATGTTGGATTTGGCTTTATAAATGTTCTTCAAATTTGTCTAAGATTAAGTCATGTTACTCTAAGTTCAAGAATTTCTTCATTTTAATTTTACATTGAGAGTTACGTTCATTTTACCTAAACTTATGCAAATAACATTTATTGATCACAATTTATGAATAACACTTTATTTCAAGCAAAATATAAAAATGCTAAAATTAGTGGCATTAAATGGTGACTGAATCTCTTACTAAATATGCATTTTAATGTGTTCATCGTAGCCCCTAACCAACTTATTGCTAGTCTCTAACAATTCAAGTATAAATAAAATATGCAAAACTACTTAAGCATTTCAAACAAAAAGTCAATTCAAGATCACTATTGTTATTATGGTTTTTTCAATTATAACTTCTAAAAATTTGTGTATGTGTGAAATAAGCCGTAACCTTCTTACTACAAACCTCAATATATATAGCCTTAAGAATTTCTCTAAGTAAAAGTCTCAACTCTATATCATCACAAATGTATGACTGTTTAAAAAGTTATGATTTCTCTCATAGAGTTGGAAAACAGTTTAAGCACTTAAAAAAAAAGTCAATTTTAAGAACAGACATACAAACTAACATTGATCCAAATATGAAAAAATTAATTGTTTAGAAATTAATTATTCTTGACATGCACTAGCTTTAAGACTTCAATTGTCTTGTAATAATAATACAAATATAGCTTGGTGAGAAAACTGTCTTACAAAATATTTATCTTCTAAAATTGAACGAAACCTTTATTAAACTCAATTGATTCTTCTTTTTTTTTCTTTTCATTTTTTTATATTATGTTTTTTTTAAGGATATAAGAAAGTATTACAAAATAAAATAAAAAACAGTTTCTCACCAAAATATATTACACACAATTTAGAAATTCAATTTAAATCATCCTTCAGCTATGCAACCAACTTATTCCTTAATTTGAATAATATCAATCTAAACAAAAATTAACCAATTCAAAAGATTAATAAAAGTTCATAAACTATTTTCTTAACTTTTTTACTTATTCATAAAAGATATGTGAGATTAAAAAAATATATACTTAAACATAAGAATTCTCTTGATTATATAAATTGAATCATCTATCTTACTACAAGGCTTAACATTGTGCTCAAAACTATTTCAGAAGTCATTCTTTAGTAACTTAAATAGAAACAATGACTCAACCCAAATAATTTTAAAATCATACCTAGGTAAAAAAAAAATTCATTTATACAAGAATTATCAAGACTACATGCAATAAACAACAATGCATAAAATAAATAAATAAAATAAAATAACAAGTTAGTTAAAATGTGTTTCAAAAGTTAGAAATAAAACTCCTTACTCTACCATTCTTAATGTAATTTGACCTAGAATGCATTTCAAAAGTTTAAGAATGAACTCTTTACTCTGCTATTTTAATCAATTGTAGGACCCCATTATCTCTTTTTGAATATTTTTTGGAATGTAAAATACAATTTATGTCTACTATCCTCCCCCCCCAAACCAGATGAAACATTATCCTCAGTGTTTAAATAGGCAGAGATAAAATATAGAAGACATTACCTAAAACGTCAGTTATTCAAAAGAAACAAACTTGAGAGACACTTAAACAAATATAAACTAAAATGATGATGCTAATAAATAAATAAAATAAAAAACATTTACAAGCAAAGTGTCAGATTTAATTTTCGCTTGTTATAGCCCACTGACTAATCGATCTGAGTTATTGCTGGGTTAGGTTCGTAGGTAACTGCTATAATTTGTCAATCAATTCATCTGCATTAGTAGCAAAAATGAGGATCTGTCGTGCCGAATATGAAATAAAATTCTGTTCCACGGCTTGATCAAGAAAATAGGGTAAGCAATCAAAATAGTTATTAATATTCAACAAACCTATAGGTTTTTTGTAGATATTCAGCTGGGTTCAAGAGGCAATTTAAAAAATTTCTTCTAAGGTACCAAAATCACCTGGTAAAGCAATAAAAGCATCTTTATAGTAAAGCATTCTAGCTATACGTTCATGCATGGATACGACTTGTAATTCTTCCTCTATTGTTTTTCCAATCAGGTTTCCCACGACTAAAGTTGTAGGAATAATACCTAAAACTTGACTTCCTCTCAAATGTGCAGCTACTAATATACACCCCATTAATCCAAGGCTACCCTCTCCATAAATCAAATGAATTTTTCTTGCAGTTAATACTTTTCCTAAATTATGTGCTGCCATGCAAACATTTTATTTTTCCCAGGACTAGATCCATAAAATATATAAATATTTCGAAACTGTCGAAGTAAGGTTTCCTCCATATCTACACTAACCTTTAACTTAATATATAAAAATGAAGAAAATGAGGTGCTGTATTTATAAAGTACCAAATGATAATAATGATTTTGGTAACCCAACAGTTTGTCAGAAGAGATTTGAAAATAAAACACAAAAATTGAAAGATAATGACCCACATGCATTATTTAACCAAAAGATTTGAATTTAAGACATCTATATGAGTAGCCCTACTATTCATAAAATAAAATAAAAAAACTTTTGAAATTAACACACATGTATTTACAGATAATTGTGATTGTGGCTCACATCTTCCTCTAGTTTTATGTCCAGTAACGGCTTAAACGCTCTCTATAAGTCGGGGATAGGTTTCCCATCCAATTTTTTTATAAATTAGCAAACAGTGTCTTTTAAAGTCAGATTCCTTAGACTATACCGTTGATGTTCATTTTTGAATTTATTCCATAAATCGAGAAGTTCACTTTGCCCGAGCCTACAAGGATGTGTCTCAATAGTCAATAAGATATCATTCAAAGACTTTTACTCAGTCCATCCTTAATGAACTGAATTTTATCTTCTCAATTTTTAGATGCAAATCCTAAAGACCGACAATTTCAATTACAATTCCATTGAGCACATTTATGATAAACTTGTAGCCTTTTTGCTCTTTACCTTTTGGCATAAGAGCTTCTTCCAAGAACATGCATAAAAGAAACAAAATCATTTGTAGACTCACTAGATAATCGAACCTTGGCTTCGATTATCCAACGAATATCCACAGGGATATTCCTTGACATAAATAACTTAGTCTTCCACACCGTGCTTTGTAAATCTTAAGTATAGCATTTTGAGGCAATGAAATAAAGCATTTTTTAAAGTTGGCAAGAATGTTATCCATTTTGAAAGAGAGTGAAAATGAAAAGAAATGAATACACGGTTTGAGGGATAATTTTTAGGGAATTGAAAAACCGACTTTAATAGTCACAGAGTACCGTATCCGCCACTTGCTCGGGAAACAAAATCACACTGAAAAAAAAGAAAAAATAAGAAAAAAAGAAAGAAAAAAAAACTCAAAAGATAAAAATAGAAAAATTTAAAATATGGTACAGATAGATTGAATCTGATCAAGCATAATAGACATGATCCACAAGAAGAATCTTGTCTAGGTACATAAAGTGGTCTACCTTTTTCACATAACTTTTTAGCTGCTGTTCATTCACTTTGAAAGTTCGCCCATCAGTGGGGTCCTTAATTTTGATAGCACTATTAGAAAAAAACATGCCTTATTAAAAAGATAAACCCGTCAATTTGGCTCGAAGTGTTTCCTTGAGATCTGTTTATCATGAACCGCTTTCATTTTAGCTTTGTAAATTCTGGAGTTGTCATATGCATCATTTCGTAACTCTTCTATTTTTGATAATTGTAACTTTCTCTAAAAATCTGTAGCACTAAAATCAAAGTTAAGGGCTTTGACAACCTAGTAAGCTTTATGCTCTGGCTCAACAGGTGAATGGCTAACTTTTCCATAGACAAGCCGATATGGAGATGATCTTAAGATGGTTTTGTATTCAGTGCGATGCACCCGTAATGCATCAGAAAGACATAAAGACTAATCTTTACGATTTGGGTTAACTGTTTTTTCAAACTCTATTTAATCTCTCTATCTGCTAGTTTGGCTTATCTATTTATCTGTGGATGGTATGCAATGGAAATTTTGTGAAGAACACTATACCTTTGCATCAAAGCTTCAAAATAACGGTTACAGAAATGTGTTCATTGGTCACTAATAATGATACGTGGTGTACCATACCTAGATAACACATTTTCTTTTAAGAATTTTACCACAATTGTGTTATCATTAGTACGATAAGTTACAGCCTCCACCCATTTTGATACATAGTCAACAGCTAGAAGGACGTAAAAATAGCCAAAAAATAAGGAAAAATGACCCATAAAATTTGACAGGAATCGTACCAAGACCCTTTACTTTAGGTCCCAGCAGCCTTACCGGGTATCTCGACGAAAATTCCTCAGAATTTAAATGGGTAAGTTGAGAAATTCCGCGAGGCGAACCCCTATTTAGTTCTTGCTATTACTGTAAAAATCTTGTAATATACATACATAAAAATGACATCTTAATTTTTAAAAGAAAAACGGGCAGAGTTTCTCCTGTTTTTCGAAAAATCCATATAAAACCTGTAAATAAATTTCACTTCTATTTAAACACTTTTCAATACTACTAATTCAGACCTCTGGTCCTTTCAAAATCAAATCCAATACAACTTAATAGTTGCATTTAAATCACAAAATGAGCATACTCATAAAAAGTAAAAACGATCATCATAATATCAAAATCTCTTCTTGTTGGTTCAAAACATACATACAAATATACATGCTTACAACTATTATGCAAAAAGCAAAGGGTGCTATTTAGCACATTTACATATACAAAAATGATCTTCAAATTTGGCCCACTACTCAGCAATAGAAGAATCAGCAACTTGCGCACCGAGACCTGTACGTGGGAAGGGGGTTTAGAAAGCATAAAACATAAAACGAGTGAGCTAAAGAAGCTCAGTAAGTGCAATTAAGATTTTAAATAAAATAACATTATGCATAGATAGTAAATTCTAAAGTACATGCATTAATCATGCTTCTAAAATTGATGTAAAGCTGTAAAATGGTTTCTAACATCATATGCTGATGAAATCTTGCCGAGCGGGTTTTATCTATATCTTTGGAAAACAATACCCAAAATCTATATAACACAATAATTGCCATGAGCATATAAATGCATAAAATGCTATCGATAGATCGAAAACTAGTAAAGTCATCGCTCGGCCATTTTCATTCTAAACTGTACCAATGGTAACCCTAAAACTCATATTTCACGCAGAAACTAAACTAGCACCGTATACGTGAGTAGGTCACGGGGCACTTCAACTAGCAGCACCCACAGTGACATCTCACTGGCTATGTAGCAGAATCCTACATCGCATACATATAGCAAGACAATACCCCATACACATAAAGTGACTTACATGACTAGACACCTCAACTTTTCGGAGTTAGTGACACATCCCCCCATAACCTGCCCATGTGTACGGGATATACCGGCCGGGTCTAATACAATCACCACCACTATCATCTGAGGGTACTAATGGGCTTTAAAACGGATAGAAAATTTTTAAAACTGTTTCTTATGTAAAAGCATATCTATGGATATATATCAAGATCATAAATCATGTTTATGCATTAAAAGCTCATAAAACATACATTTTCATTATGCAAAAATATAATAAACGAATGATAAAAGAAATGGTAGATTTTCACTCACAACTGCTTCGAGCTCAATTTATCTCCGAATTTCTGCTCCCGTTACCACTCTCGATTTTCTTCACCTACTCGCCCTTCTCGGTTTTCTTCACCTACTCGCCCTAAATGACATTTAGAACCAAATCAAATGCTAGAATCTCATTTAACTACTAAACACCCTAATCGGCATACAAAGCCTGGATGGATACTACTTTCTGATTTTCATTTTCGGAGTCATTTAATCTAATCTAACTCACCTCTGGCATCCTGAAAATTATTAAACACGTTATAACTCGGTTGGACATAATTGCCCTTCACCTTTTTTAAAATGGATAATTATGTCCCATTTTCTTCGTTTTTGGTTTTTCCATCAACCATATACATTCAATATACATAAGGCACCATTTACACACAATAACTCAATCAAAACACCATTCAATCCCTAACTTCCCTAAAGTGGCAGAATTTTACCCTAGGTTCCAACACATTTCTTTTCTCAATTTCTTATTCTAGTTACATCAAAATCAAGCCAATTTCATTTTAATGCCTTAATTATAACCAATTGAAGTCTCTACATTCAAATCACCCAAACCCTAATTCTTACCATGCCAATTTCTTCAAATTGACGACTCCTTCAAGCTCCACACTAGAATTGAACTCAATCTAAATCAAGAATACACACAAGAACATCAATTGAAGTAATCTTAAAAGTTCACTTATAAATCTCGCAAAACAATACTTTTCTTATCTCTTTTTCTTTGATTTTCACTAATAGAGGCTTTAATTGAGCTTAGGAACTGATATGTGACCTTATTATAGCTTGATTATACATGAAAAATCATAAAAGAGAAACTTGAAAGGTCACTGTAGCAGCACCACTCTTCTAGCTCGAATTTGCTCTCTTTTGCTCTAAGTGTTTGCTTTTTTATCACTTGAAATTTCTACACACTTCTACCATATATATAGGGCTTCATCAATTGACCAATTTGCCCCTCAACTTACTCTAAATGGCCATTAGTTGGAAACTAAGTATATAATGTGTTCCTTTGTAACTATCTAGCTAGAATAGTCTAATAAACTAACTAGAATTTCCAAGTTGACAATCTATGATATTGTTTCTAATTGGTCCATTCTCTAATATATGGATTATTTTTCTTAACAAAGGCTTGTTCCATACATAACCCTAAAATGGAAATTCATGTAGTAAATTAAAATTTTCTTATCCAAGCCAATAGAGAAAAATTCCAAAAATATTCTAGGGTTGTCCGACGCTCCGATCGAGTGTGAAATTACCAAATTAGGTCTAATATCTCTCACGCGCATCATAAAAGAAATATTACTAATAGGGTTAAAAATCGGGTAACCCTACGATGTCTTCATTACTCTATACCGAAATCTAAGCGCCAATACTACTAATAGGGATTGGATATTACAAAATCGATATCCCAACAATTAAATATCTCAATAACAAGAAAATGGTTAAGAGGCATCATATATCTTTGAGATAGAGTACCTAACGTTTGACATCTTTCACAAGAATGACAAAAATTATTAATGTCTTTGAACGAAGTGGGCCAATAAAGACCACACCGTAAAATGTTTACAACTGTCTTATTCATAAAAATAAATGACTGCCATAAGTAGTACAATAGCAAAGACTTAAGATAATAGAAACTTCACTTTTAGGAATGTAACGTCTCATAATTTGGTTAGGGCAGTGTATGAAAAGATATAGATCATCCCAATAAAACTTACGTACCTCAACCAAGAACTTACGCTTATCTTGTACACTTCAGTTTGATTGAAGTTCACCACAAATCAAATAATTTACGATATGTGCGTACCAAGGTATTTGACTTATAGTGAAAAGATGTTTATCAGGGAAATCATCTTAAATAGGTGAACATCAATGGAGTCAGTGAACTTAAGGTGGGATAAATGATCAGCAACAACATTTTCAACGCCCTTCTTATCTTTAATGGTTAGATCAAATTCCTGTAAAAGAAGAATCCACCTAATTAAACGGGCTTTAGCATTCTTCTTAGAAAGAATGTACTTAAGGGCTGCGTGGTCAGTAAAAACAATAATAGGTGTACCAATCAAATAAGAACGAAATTTATCTAAGGTAAAAATAATAGCTAATAGTTTTTTTTCAGTAGTAGTGTAATTCATTTTAATATCATTCAAAGTCTTACTAGTATAATAAACAACAAAGGATTTTCCCTCCTTTCATTGCCCAAGAAATACTCCTATAGTATAATTACTTACATCACACATAATCTCAAATGGGAGGTTCCAATCCAATGATTGCATGATAGGAGTGATGGTAAGTTTGGCTATAAGTGTTCGGAATGCCTCTTCATACTCTTGTGTCTATATAAATTCAGCATCTTTTAGTAAAAGGTTGCACAATCATCTAGATATGGCAGAAAATTTTTGTATAAACCTTCTATAAAATTCAGCGTATCCAAAAAAAGATCGAACATCTTTTACTATTTTAGGAGTAGGTAATTTAGAGATTAATTCAATTTTAGCCTTGTCGACCTCTATCCCTTTGTCAGATAAAATATGACCCAAAACGATCCCTGAAGATACTATGAAATGACATTTCTCCCAATTTAGCACAAGTCATTTTTCTTTACACCTACTCAAAATAGCTTTTACGTTTAGTAGACATAAATCAAAAGAATCAACAAAAACAATCAAATCATCCATAAAAACTTTCATGCATTTTTCAACCATATCAGAGAAAATAATCAACATACAACATTGAAAAGTAGCTAGTGCATTAGATAATCCAAATGACATTCTACGAAAAGCATAAGTACCAAAAGGGCATGTAAATGATTGATGTAGTCTTTTTGGCCGGCATAAAAGTTGTATTATTTTATCTCTTCTTTCCATAGCAACCAAGTTCATGCAATTTGAATAAGTATCCAATGGAAAATGCTAAAGGTATGTCAAATTTTGGCCAACAACCCTTTTACTAATTTGCATACAATTTGGTCCATGGTAATGGCTGATTTGGACCTTACGATCAACATAAGAGTTGTTTATAATTGAGTCAGTATTTTAAAACTTCAAGAATTATACTGATTGAGTATGTATTCTGTGAAATACGATCCAAATATGTAAGGTGGGTCAAGCTGAGCGGAAGTTGTAACCTAATTCTGTTGTATCCTAATTTTTGGCCTATAACATGTTAGATTTGGCTTTTTAACTTTTCTTCAAGTTTGTCTAAGATTGAGTCATGTTACTATAGGTTCAAGAATTTTTTTATTTTGATTTCTATATTGAGAGTTACGTCTATTTTACCTAAACCTGTGCAAATAATATTCATTAATCATGATTTAAGGACAACACTTTATTTTAAGCCTAAAAATACAAAAATGCTAAAATTAGTGACATTAAATGGTAACTAAATCTCTTAATAAATATGCATTTTAATGTGTTTGCCAGTATAATTGGCTTATGACAAAAGGCATATATCGATAAGGTGTTTAGTAGATTTGATATGAAAAATTATACATCAAGAGACAAACCCATTGCTAAAGGTGATATATTTAGTCTACTTTAATGCCCAAGAAATGAGATTGAGAAGAAAGAGATGGAGAACATCCCTTATGCGTTAGTAGTAGGGAGTCTCATGTATACTCAAGTTTATATACGTTTGAATATTGCGTATGTAGTTGGAATGCTTGACAGATATCTAAGTAACCCAGGAATGGATCACTAGAGAGTGTTAAAAGGGTTATGCGATATCTACAGAGAATAAAAGGTTGCATGCTCACATATCAGAGATTAGATCATCTAGATATCATTAGGTATTTAGACTCTGATTTTGCTGGTTATCTCGATAACAAAATATTCACTTTAGGTTATGTCTTCATGTTGGATGGAGGAGCTATGTCATAGAAGAGTATCAAACAGTCACTTGTAGCTTCATCCACCATGAAAGCAAAATTTGTAGCTTGCTATAAGGCATCAAATCAAATAATATGACTACAAAATTTTATCACTTGGCTGCAAATTATCGATGGCATTGAGAGACCATTGAGAATAAATTGTGATAATAAAGTCGCTAAATTATATTCTAAGAACAACAGAAGCTAGTCAAAATCGAAGCATATTGACATCAAGTTTCATGTTGTTAAAGAGAAAGTTCAGAGTCTTTTGGTGTCTATTGAATATATTAGTACAAACTTAATGATTGCGAATCCACTTACTAAGGGTGTACCACTTAAGGTGTTTCATGAGCATGTGACTTGTATAGGTGTGGTTCAGCCTAATGATATACTTTTATAGTGGGAGTTTATTTCTTAATGTTCAATTGTAATTGACATATTTTCTTATCAGACTAAAATATTATTCTTTGTTTATTTATTGAAAACTCTAAAATAAAGTTATATTCTTTTAATTGCAGTTTTGCATAAAGTTTTGAAAATATGTTGTTGAACTCTTATAAGTTACAAAATAGAACCAATTGATATAGCCATATTAAGGGATCACATTGCATGAAATTTTTATGCTACACATCCATACTTGATTTATGTCATTAATTATATTGACGTATGCGACCATTGATAGGTCTAATTACAAAAGAGATAATGAAGATCGCTTTGATCCTATATATGTATAATTGATGAATCAAATTATTCGGAGATGTCTTATATTTAGATAGTAAATATTGAGCTCATAAAGTTATTTAATAATGTATAATTATAAAGTGACTTATCTGGCCCAAGTGGGAGTTTGTTGGGTATTATAGTAAAGTGGGCGTATATATATCAATTAATTATACATTATTAGCTATCTATTTTGTTATCCATTACAAGTAATCAAATAAATTTTATTTTTATTGAGCTTTTAAGGCATCACAAGCATGAACTTCAATGTGTAGAGATATAGTTATTTTATTTTATTTTTTTTTTATGATGGGCCAAAATAAAATAAAATACTATAAATAATAGATTGAAGTCCTAGTCTAAACCCGAACGTATTATTCATTCACATTCCATTAGTGAATGACAGCAATTTTTCTCTTATAAAGAAAAAGTTTAGATATGGAAGACTATCAACCTTAATTTTTTGCGTCATTATGAATTTAGGTACTCTTCCGATTTTAGTTTTCTTGATGATTTAACATGATAATTTGACTATGATAATTTTTTATCAAATTAAAGTTTTTATCCAACATGTTACTGTTATATTTGCTTATGTACGCTTTAGTATTTTGTATTAAGTGAACAATATAAATTGAATACATTTATTTCTATTCTTTTTTTATTTTATTTACATCTTAATATTTGTTACCGTCATTATATGTTTGCTATCGTTGTAATTGTTTTATAAATATTTTGTATTTTATAAGAACAACAACATAACTAAATAAAATCTTCTTTTAATTATTTTTGTTTCTCCATCATTTCCATTTTAAAAATTTTCGTGGTATCATAGCAAAGAGAGACTTACGAAGAGATTATGGGATTGGCAGTTGGTACGGGCGATGATGAATCATGCTAAAAAAAGTGGAAGGACTGGATGATGCCGTTGACATTGTGGTAATAGGGGGTGATGGTTCAGACACAGTGAACATTTCAACCAGTGCTTCCACCAACAGTGTTGAAAATAGGAATCCCTGAAGAGCAGTGCAGGTATCAGCAAGCATACGGATCCTACCGTAAGTATCAGAAAGCAGAGGCGGCCATTCATTTCTCAGTTTTTCTCTCCCATATTATTGAAGGCATTTTCTATTACGTTCTTTGGTGAATGGGGTGACAAGAGCCAGCTAGCTACTAGTGGGCTAGCTGCCAATAAAAATCCATTCCTTTACCAGAAGAAATTGTTAAAGAAAAAGAAAGGAAAAATAAAAAAAAAATTCTTTTTTTTAGTGATTCTCTTCGGTGGAAAGTAATAAGAAAAGAAAAAGATAGGTTTGGTGTGGTGTGGTATGAATAATTATGATGGGCCAAGGTAGAAAATAAAAGGATAAAGTAGAATCAGAGAGATTTTGGGTTACCTTCGGTGGTGTTACTACTCTTTTAAGATGATAGAGAATAAAATAAAGGGAAAAGAATATTTGAACTATAAAAATAATAATTTATTTATTATATTTTTAAAATTATTTATTTTTTTAAATTGAACAAAAGTAAAAATTATCAATAATATTAATTGATAATTAAAAAAAGTTAAATAAAATAATAATTTTATTAAATTTAATAAAAATAAATAATTTTAAAAATAATGTAAATAAATTATTATTTTTATTATAATATAAGAGGCTGAATGTCCTTTACCTTAAAATAAAACAATAATTGTGTGTGAATTAAGATGAGTGTCGATTGTAGTGGAGCGTAAAATAGAAAAATTGAAAAGCCGCTCGACTAATTTAAGTGCTTGAAGCTTCTTATCATTAAAATTTTTGGCATCTGTAACTTTAGATTGTAACATCCAAAACAGCAAAATAAAACAACCAAGATTGTTAAAAGTATGACAAGTCATGCCAAACGCTTGTAGAGTTCAGAGGACTAACCAAGCTGGAGGCATCTCCATAAAAATCCTGGATTTTGATTGGAGAAGTTAGAAGACATCAGATGCTTTCGAGACCAGGCATGCAGGGCTGTCTCATGATTTTTAGCGCGAGCAGTGGCTAAGTTTGGGTGATCCATAAACAAATTCAGCGCAACATTGTAAACAAAATGCTCAATTTGAAAACTAGGACTTATGAAGATTGTAATATATATAAGAGAAAAATAATGTTATATATTTTAAATTATATCTTAAATAACAACATGTCAAGTTAATATTAAATAATGAAATGATATAATTAATAATTTGTAAGCATGAAGTTATAGAAGAGAGAACAATTCTAGCGAAAATGAGCCATTTGGGACCGAAGAAAAGGTCCTTATTCTGTACTATAAATAGAAGAGAACATACTATAAATTTCCCAGTGATTGAGAAAATCAACTTTTCAAACTTTTCCTACAAGTTCATGTGCATTTGATTATGAATTGGTTATTGTCTTTTCAACATTAATTTTCCATATATGGTCTTAATTTATAGCTTTGATTACGCCAAATGAAATCAAAAGCAGTTTTAACAAAGAGAAGGCGAACAATGCTTACCATACAAATAGGTATTTATCAAAATGACTAGTAATTTAATGTGATATTTTTGGTCCAAAAAAATAGTTTTTTAAATCAACGAATTTTGAATTTATTTATTAATGAGAATCAATATTTGAGTCTCGTCCAAATTGAGTTTTTTTGCATGAGCTTGGATCTTCTTTTCCTCGTTGACTATGACAGAACCTGTAAAATACAAACACAATTATCATGATGGTCTCGCCGAGGTAGGTTCTGGCGAAGACTCTCTGATGTTTAAGTTAAAAACAAATTTTATGGTGGGAGACTGGTAAAGAGGTAAGTCGAAATGCTCAAGAATTAAGAAAAAAAACAACCCTCTTTTCTTCATTCATGTATAACTCATCTGTCTTTTAAGCATCATCTAAGGTATCAGTTGGGCATTTTTCTTCATCCTCTACTTCTGTATCGTTCCCTCCTTTTTATAATACTAATTTTCAAAGGTCTTTCTGGATATCCTCATTCTGTTGTGCTTCTAGCACACACCAAACATTCTTCTGTAGTTCTTCCTCTGATATACTTCTAACTCTGCTTCTATTACATGTTTAGTATATTTCTTACATACGTTAAGCATATTCTATACGCCCATCTTCGCTGGTGGATTTGGTTAAGTATGAGGCTAAGCTTAATCTACTCAGGTTGGTCCTCTGGTAGTCTCTTCCTATTCAACTCGGTCGTGATCCGAGGTCTTCTTAAGAGCTAGTCTTCTAGTAACTTTACTGGCTGTACCTAGTCGGCCTGCTTGACAAACAACGTGACCTAATGTCTATTATGACTCGGCTTCTACGTTCATCATGCGAGTGCCAAGATGAGCTGATCTGGTTAGTGTACGAATGGGCGATTTTGGTCGTATCCTAGCCTATTCTGTCTTGCTGCACAAATGCTTCAGGTTGCCGATCAAGGTGGGCCTATCCTGGCCTTTAAATTTGAGCAAGTTCTCTGTTATCTCGCCTTACCAGGGCATGACCCGATGGCTATTGTTATAGGTTTATCTTCAGAATGGGCTTTCCTATAAGGAGTTGTGGATTTTGAGAAGGGCTAACCCACAGGAAAACATTTGGCTGGGCCCTTGAGGGCTGGCTTCTTCTTGGGCGTGGAGGCCTTGGGCCCAAAGGTGATTTTCTCGGGGAACAAGAGTCCACCAGATTTTAGTTTTTAATTTATCACTGAAAACTTCATTATGTCCAGGCCTGCTCGAGTCGCCCTTCTAACGCCTTTTTACTTGCTTCATGTTTTTTTCCTATTGATTTCTCATTTGTTCGAGCTGGTCCGAACTAGTTTTTAGACGGTGTTGTACTATTACAAGTGATTGGCTCTTTTGAGTTTGAGGATGTCAAAACTGGTCAGCTCAGTATGATGACATCATGGCTGCTTGTCGCGTTACTACCACGTAATAGTGGCTTCTTCCAAACTTTCTCCAAGTAATAATGATGAATCTTCTCAAGCGTCATCCTCGATCCATGTGAAGAGCTTCTTGAACAAGGAACTTGCCCTTAGCTGTAGGTTTGCTTTTAGATCGTGTGGCTATAGGGTAGCTGAAACCCAAAAGTGATGTCTTTTTTTGTTTTTTGAGTGACGTTTGGTTGATTGAAACGATATAGGCCGTTGATGTGCAAGATTCAATAGCCTAGGTTACTGTTCTTTGAAGAGACACTTATTTAATGGGCTTATGAACCCAAAGCATCACTCCTTATCTCAATAGGTGTCTCTTCAATCTCTTGTTGATTCTGTCCATCTGTTAGATCTGGACGGTCACGATTGTTCCACTGTTGTCTATAAATAGTTTATCTTCTTCTTTATTCTCCCCTTTGTTTTATACTTTTTCTTCGTTGTTATCATACTATTTCTTCTACGCAAAGGCTTCTTCTCTGTTTGGTGGCTCGTTGTTGATGTGGTTTTCTTTTGATTTTTGCATATTCCCCTGGTAAGTTTTTCCACATTTTGCCTATCTTTTGCTGTAGTTTATCTTTTTCTTTAGTATTTATCCATCTATGGGCTTCTATTTGATTATGCTTCTGTCTTCTTGGTAGTTTTTGTAGTTTTTTAGTCCATCTTTTGGGTTTCTATTATTGCCTTCTTACTTTGATTGCTTCTGTATTCTATTTTGACATTTAATAATTATTTTTCTTTATTCGTTATTTTCTGGGTGTAGTTGGTTTGTTTCTGTCCTTGCCCTGTAGTGTCTATAGCCTTTAAAAAATACCTGTGTTTTGATGGTGTCTAGAGATAACTTAGACTTTCTAGCCATAAACATGATTAAGGAGGAGAAGAAAATGACCTCAAAGGTCCCATTAGTTAGGAGAGGTAGTGGGGCTAGAAGCAGTAGAGGGTATCCACCTCAACAGGTGACGTGTCCTCTTCTTCAAGAGTGATTATTACGGAAGCCTAGCCGATCTCTAGCATTAAAGAGAGTGAGGGTAACAACCCAAAAGACCCTGAGAAGGCTGGTGATGTAGAGGTAGTAAGGTTTGTGTTGGACACTAGATACCAGACGTCTTGCTTAAACGACGCCGACTTGGCAAAAATTAAGATTTCCTACAACATTCCTGAGTTAGTTACCCTTAGGCTAGCCACCGAGGAAGATTACCTAAGCAGCCCTATCAATAACGAGATTAACATATGTGTAGAGTTTTTGAGACTAGGCCTCAGGCTTCCAATGCAATGCTATTTTGCCAAGATGCTGGCCCACCTAGGAGTAGCTCATTCCCAGCAAGGTCACAACTCTTAGAGAGTTTTAACTGGTTTGTATGTCATGTGGACAAGGGCAGGGCATGCCCCTTTTTTTTTTAGGAATTATGCTACTTGTACCACTTCAGGAGCAATACCATGAGCCAAATAGGCTTCTATTATCTTTCCTTAAATGGCATCCAAAACTCAGTCCCTGGTCGTTCTACCTCAATGAAAGACTGAAAGGAGGAGTGGTTCTTTGCTAAAGGAAAGTGGGGTCAAAGGGTTCTCAAGAGAGATGGGGAAGAGTGGGTCGTCCCTAGTAGCTTTTTTTTGGATAGAGGTTTATCTTTTTTTTTTCACCAAATTTTTTTTTGTTGCCCTATGCTATTCATCTGACATTTTTGACTTTCTTGCAATGACCTAGACTACTAATGTCAAGGTATCCAAGCAAACACTCAATCGGATAACCACTATACTTCAGCACATTTGCCCTGTTCAAGAGCTGTTGTCATTAACCAGTCTCACTGAGTTAGGCTTTGTACCTTTCATACTGTGCCAGCCCCATGTCGAAGTAGGTTTTCTTATTTTCTTTTGCCTTAGCCAGTCTTCTTTCATTTCTTCTTGAGCTCACCCTGTATGTACTGTACAAAAATGTCTGAACAAGGTGGCAGTGAGAGGAGAAAATGAAGCCAGACTGAAGGCTCTTCTTCTCTAGGTGGTCGGGGTTCTTTGAACTTGGACCGTGTCATAGGATTGTTGTTCCACTCCGGCTTAGGAGGAAGCCAAGTGAAGGTGTTGTCTCCCAAGAAGGGGTCATCTGGCCATGGTACTGGTAAGCTGATCCCCAAAGAGAGAACAACAACAAGGTACCTTATCTAGGAAGGGGGACAGGTTTAGAGTGGCTCTTCAAAGAGAGAATGAGATTTCACCCAGACTCTTCCTCGCGTATAAGATCCCTTATTCCTCAAACTCAAGGTAGGGAGCGGGTTCACCGACTCAGCCTTTAACATAAACAACCTCAACAGGCCGAGCCATAGGGGCACCTAGCTTTAGAAGGTAGGAGGAGCCATCATTCAACGAGGGTCTTCCTATCTTCGTGTCCTATTTCATATTAGTTCTAGAAGCAATTGAGGACATAGGCTTTATACTCTTTGTGATATGAGAGATGGAGAGGTTCTTGACCCCAACCTAGATGGGTCAGGTATCTTCCCTAAACCCCATCACAGAGTTTAATGCTATTGTCTGGTCTACTCTTGATATAAGTCCTCAATTTTCTATCCTTTCTTATTCTATTCATCGGTTTATATATTCACTTGCCCTAGCCGTTTTTGCATTTCGAGTAGTCCATCTTTTTACTCTCTTAGCTTTGGGTCGAGATGCTTAATATGACAGCTCAAGCCCAAAGGGTTAAGGATGATCTTGCTTGGTCCAGAGTCGAGACCTAGTAGGCAAAAAGAATCACTGAGCAGGAGAGAAAAATGGCAGATGAGATAGGGGCTAAGATGAAAGATATAATGACTGCCTAGACCGAGATGAGGGGCAAGCTGTCGGAGCTCGAGCATCAAAAACTATTTATCGAGCAAAAGATTACTAACTTTTGGTCGTGACAGAGAGCTGTATCACCGAGCTGACACGCCATAATAAAGAACTCAAAACATAACTTGCTACAGGTCTGTGCGAGAGGGGGCTGGTCAAACAGAGCAGGAATTCCTTGCTGCTCAAGTTGAACAGTAGAGGAATCACTAGTTTATTGATCATGATAAAGGTTTTCGTCGAAAAGCGATGGAGGGGTTCTTGAGGTTAAGCAGCCTTTTTTAGGAGCATTACCCAGATATTGAGTTCCAGTGCTTATTGAGCCTAGCCACTGGAGGTTCATATCAGAAAGGGGAGACTTTTGGAGCTCAGAAGGTCGAAGAGGCATCAGTGCCTTATGATACTGGTGCTGATGATGCCATTCCTGCCGACACTACTCCTACTGCTAGTAGGGTTGCTGTTCTAGGCACTACTAAGGCTACTCATCCCTTCATTCAGGACTAAGCTGCTCCTACTACTGCCGCTCAGTCTCTTGGGCCAGTTGAAGCTCCAGCTGATCCTCCTGCCTCAGCCAAACCCTCCAGTCAAGGCCAACCGCGAGGCTGTATTGGTTGTGGATTTGAAGGTGCCCGACATGGCTCCGACAACATGAGTTGTTGTTTTCTCTTCCACCTTCTCCTTTTTCTCCTCTACTTTCTCTTTTACCTTCTCCTCTTTCTCCTTTTTTGTAAAGTTTAGAATCTTTTGCAATGTCCGACACTTCTTGTAAGAGAACTTCTTGTGATATCTTTTACTTAATGAATGCAAGCATTTTCCTTTTTATCATTCTAATACCTGTGTCCATTTGTTCCTCTTGTAATGAATCTGTTTTCTTATATAGGTAAAGGTAACATAATATGATCGGACCACTTATAATATTGAACTTGAAATGTTAGTATAACTGAGCTGTCCATATAAACTTATAATAAAATAATTTTAGTATAGTTAAGCCATTCATGATAACAATAAAATTTGTAATAAGAAAAGCTAACCAGACTGTCGAACAACTTTTGTTATTAATTGAGCAGTTCCTCTACGGCCATAAGGCATTAAGCTTGGTCATCCGAGCACTAATAATAACTATACAAACTTGATCCTTCCATAATAAATAAAAATAGAGGTCCGCTCAGCGCGTCTTATGGTAAATACCGGTTCGACGAACAGTCGTTAATAACAAGTGTTGCATAATAACTAAATTGGTATAGAGTCAAAGATACTTATCCAAGTCTAATTTTATGCAATAACAATTAGCTTGAAGTGAAAGGATGACTTATTAGTGGAAATCAAGATGATAGCCTACTTGATAGAGGTACAACCATCTCAGAAATTGTTGTTACTTTAGTCACCACATAGTGGTGAAATGCCTCGTAGGAGTCGAACTTCGTAGTGGTGAAATGCCTCGTAAGAGTTAAACCACAGTGGTGATTCCAATGATGATGATGTCATGATAATGTAATGACTAAAGTAACAACATGATGCGATGTTGATGTGAAGATGATGATGATATGATGAGATGACGTGATAATATGATTAATAGTCTAGGGAAACTTATCCGGACTAGTAAATAAAGGCAAAACAATGATACATCGGTCTGGGGAACTTCACCTAAACATATAGTTTATAAGGGCATATCTTTAGAGGATGTTGATCCGCTTAGGTCGACCTGGGTGAGTTTTTCGTGGTAATCCTCACAAGGCTTTTGTTAGATGGCCTGAGGGCAACGTTTATGAGTATTCCATCCCATATTTCGAATAATCATTTTCTACGGAGATACATGCAAGAACATAATGATTTTATTAAGAATGAAGTTTGTACATGGTAGATAATGGTTACATAAAGAGGAAAATTGAGGATTAAGAGTAGTATTTCTTTAGTAGTTTGGCGTTCTACAGTTTTCTCATAACTCGTTCATCTGTTCCTTCAAGCTTATAGGCTGCTTTGATGCATCTGAGGACTTTATACTGTCCTAAATACTTTATGAGCTGGCGCTTCCATTCCTGAGTGATTATAGCAAATTCCTTCGTGGATTTCCCTCAATACTTGCTCCACTTCTAAGAGATCCAGACACCTTATGTAGGGGTATGAGAAACCTCTCTAATACAGTACCTCTCCTATTACCGAGCATCTGGAGGCTTGATATTTAATTCTTTGAGCTTCTTTTTTATCTGCTGAAATTGTTTCGTTCAAAATATAGTCCTTGATAGGGTCTATCCAACTCGGCCCCGACCCAATCTGTATGATCTGTTCTTCTTCTTAAATGCTGGGATCCGATATGAGTTCCACAGAGACCATCTGGGGTAACCAAGCATCTTTTGTTGATGCCATTTAGGCGATGATATCTGCCTAGTGATTTTCATTCCTCGAGATTAGTTCTACTCGTACTTCTTTGAACTAGCTAGTCAAACTCTTTACTTTTACCAACTATCTAGCCATTCTTTCTTCCCTGGCCTCAAAACTGGCATTGACCTACTTCACCACCAACTAAGAGTTACGTCTCACCAATACCTCCCTTGTAGTCAGTGCTCGAGCTACTCTTAATTCAACCATGAGAGCTTCATATTTTGTCTCATTATTTGAGGCCTCGAACCTGAAGCGTACCGCGTAACTGATCTCGTCTCTCTCAAGGCCCACGAGGACGATCCCTATTCTACTTTTTTACAGGTTGGACTTGATCTCTATTAATTCACAGGTGCATTCCACTACGAAATCAGCTAAGGCCTGCCCCTTAATAGCTGTTCAGGGCTTATAGTGAATGTCAAACTTGCTCAGCTCCATAGCTCATTTAGCCAATCAGGCGAATAGGTCCAACTTGTACAAGATCTGCCTTAACAGTAGGTTAATCTGTACACTGATAGTATGTGCTTAAAAGTAAGGCCACAATTTTCTTCCTAACATGATAAGTGCCAGAGCTAACTTTTTAGAGGAAAAGACTGGTGAAAGCTTTACTTACGTAATATACTAGCCGCTACACCCCTTCTTCTTCTTTGGCCAGCATTGAGCTCACAGACCGTTCTGAGACTCCTAGGTACAACACCAATACCTCTCCTTGCATAGGGATGGCTAAGTGTACTAGCTCAGATAGGTAAGCCTTCAATTACTAGAAGGCTTGTTCGTATTCCTTTGTCCACCTGTTGTTTTCCTTCTTCTTTATTGCTTAGAAGAAACTAAAGTACTTATATGTGGCCTTGGAGATGAACCTATTCAAGGCTATAATCATTCGTATGAACCGCTGGATCTCCTTCACCATTCTTGGGGATCTCATTTTTAAAATGGCTTGAACTTTATCTGGGTTGGTTTCTATCCCTATCTGACTCACCATGAAGCCCAAACATTTCTGTGACTTTACCCAGAAAGTGCACTTTTTTTAGTTTGGCTTCATTCCATTTTACCTTAATATCACAAAACCTTCCCTCAGATTGGCCACGTGGTCCTTCGATTTCTTGAACTTAGCTATCATATCATCTACATAGACTTTCATATTCCTGTCAATTAGGTTTTTGAAGAGTTTCTTTACCAGCCTTTGGTAAGTAGCTCCAGCATTCTTTAATCTAAACGGCATTATTTGATAGCAGTATGTCTCCTAATGTATGATAAACGACGTTTTCTCCCAGTCGGGAAAAAATATCAGAATCTGATTATAGCCAGAGAAGGCATTTATGAAGCTCAGCAGCTCGTGACCAATTGTGGCATCTACAAGTTAGTTAATCTTTGGGAAGAGAAAGTTATCCTTCGGACATGCCTTATTTAGATTAGTGAAGTCCATGAAAATACTTTATTTCCCATTAGCCTTCTTCGCCATGACCACGTTGGCCAACCAGACAGGGTAATGGACTTCCTTAATAAAAACCCATTGCTAATAATTTCTCTATCTCTACTGTTATAGCCTTATTTTGCTCTTGGTTAAAGATTCTTCTCTTCTGCTTAACCGGTCAGAACATGGGATTGATCGTCAACTTGTGGGAAGCCAGTTTAAGGTTGATTACGAGCATGTCTTTATGGGTCCAATTAAAGATGTCTAAGAATTTACAAACCAGCTGCTGCGTCAGCCCATCCTCGACCCCTTGCTCTAACTAGGACCCAATTCTAACCTTTTTTTTTTGTTCCCCAATCTTGACCTGCACGTCTTGTGATTCCTCTGCTGGCTTTAGTAATCTGCTGACTTTCTTCTTTGAGTTGATGGTAGAAATACAGAATACCCTCCTTGCTGTCACTACGTAATAACTTTTGGTAGCCTTTTGATCTCTTGACACTACTTAGATTTCCTCCCTCGTTGAGAATTTTAACTTCAAATAATGAATAGACAGAGCAGCATTGATACTTATCATAAATGGCCGCTCGAGGAGGATCATGTACATAAAGGGCTTATCGACCACCATGAACTTGGTCATCACTATTTTTTTTGCATTGCCTCTATCCGATAATGAAGGGTAGAGCCACTACTCCAACCGGCATCACGCAGCTATCTCTGAACCTCTTCAGTGGTGTCCAGGTTCCTTCTATGTGCAGGTTCTTGATTTTCAGCTCATCCAGGATTTCTTTAATGATTATGTCAACCGAGCTACTCGGATCGACAAATACCCTATTTACCTTTTCTGTTGCCACTAACACTTCTATCACAAATGCGTCATCGTAAGGGTAGCTGACTCTCTGAGCATCCTCCTCTATGAACATGACTGGTACCTCCTATTACAACTTGGGTTTCTTAGTTAGAGGAGTGTTGCTCATAACTTGGTGTGCCATTATTGAGGCTGCCTAGGGGGGTTTCTCAGAAAAAACCTATTCGGCGTGTGATCTCTTCAATTTTTGGGCCTATTATTTAGCCTGTAATTCCTCTTACTGTTCGGCGTATTGCACTAGTTTGTAAATTTTCCCCTATACAGAAACCAGTATTCATTGTTCGACCTCTGGTATTTTTTAGGAAGGGCTAAGGGTCTTTCCCTTCCTCCGTATCTGATATCTTCTCTGGGCCTGACATGCCCTCGGTGCAGTTCGACAAGAACTCTTTTTGCCTCTTTCCCTTCTTCTATCAATATATACTTTGATGCTTTGTTATAGGCCATTGTATAATTTGTAATGCTATTTTTTTCCAAGTAATACCAAAACCTATTTAGCCTTAGACCTATCTTGAGAGCATCTAGGGCGACGGGCTGGTCAAAAGCTCCTAAGGCTATTACCTCCTTATGAAATCTTTGGATGAAATTTTTTAGGCTCTCTCATTTACCCTGCCTAACACACTTTATTTATTCTACATCTTTAGCTACCTCGTATAAACCTTGAAAATGTTGTACAAATTTCTCCATTAGTCCATGGTAGGAAGTGACATTACTCTACTTCAAGCCTTTTACCAAAGCAGAGCAAGTCCCTCCAAGTTCATGTGGAAGAGTCTGCACATTTGGTCCTATTTTAGCCCCACAATTGATAGCAAGTCGGTAATGTGATCCACATAGTGGTTAGGGTCAGTAACTCTCCTATAAGTGAGCAAATTTAAAAGTCGAAACTCGTTCGAGAGCTCCGCATCTCTTAGCTCATCCATCAACGGCGATCTTCTCTCCTTTGTCTTCTTTGTGGGAGGTTGATCTTTCTTCCTTTTCTCCTCCAAAAGGCTCTCTAGTTTTCCTTTCAAGTCATAAATCTTGTCTTCTAGGCTCGGTTCGCCCTGCAGATGTTGTCATTGTTTAGTAGATAGCCTCTTCTTCGCTGCCCACTCGGAATCTCCATTTTGGGTTACCGCTTTCTCGAGGGGAGTCTGACTTGACCTGGTTTCTCCAACCAAGTCATATAAGGCCCTCGATCCATTCTTTCGATCTGATCAACTCAATTATGAGCTACCTAAATTCTTTTTTTTTCTTCTCTTAAAGTCCTCAGCTCTTGCCAGATCTCAAGAAGTAGTGAGCTTTCTAAGTAATGAAGAGGCCTATTTCTGTGGCCTCTATTCTTGTTGAGGTTTAGATCTCACTCTCCAGTGACAGAGTTTCTACTAGTAGATGATTGTTTCACCATAGCCACATGTCATCTTCTTGGATAAAGTTTTTTATTTTGCTTTCCACAGATGGTGCCAAAAACTATTAACCCCAAAAAATTGGTTCTTCAGGCCAACGAGCATTGAATTTATTTGTTAGGGAGAATCAACACTTAAGCCTTGTCCTGGTTAAGTTTGCTTGTGTGAGCTTAGATCTTCTCTTCGTTATTGGCTATGGCAGAACCTATAAAATACAACACAACACAACCATCGTGATGGTCTTTCCGGGGTGGGTTCCAGTGAAGATTCTCTAATATTTAAGCTAAAAAGTATTTTTATGGTAGGAGACTGATAAAGAAGTAAGCTAAAATGCTCAAGAATTAAGGAAAAAATTCCTTTTTTTTTTCATTTGTGTCTAGTTCTTCTATCTTTTGGGCATCATCTAGGGTATCAGCTGGGCATTTTTCATCATCCTCTACTTCTGTGTCGTTCCCTCCTTTTTATAATACTGGTTTTCAAATGGCTTTTTGGGTATCCTTCTTCAGCTGTATTTTTGGTACACGCCGAATATTCTTTTGCAGATTTTCCTCTAACATGCTTTTAATTTTGCTTCTGCTGTGTTTCTGTCACACATCTGGTATCTTTCTTATATATGTTATGCATATTCTCATCATATTTCTTATGCCCATCTTTGCCAATAGATTCGATTAAGTACGAGGCTAAGCTTGATCTACTTAGGTCAGTCCTCTTGTAGTCTCTTCCTGTTCGACTTAGCCGTGATCAGAGATCTTCTTAAAAGCTAGTCTTCAGTGACTTCACTAGCTATACCCAGTTAACCTGTTCGACAGACAACCTAATCTGATGTCTGTTCTAACCCAACTTTTTTGTTGATTATGCAAGCGTCAAGATAAGCTAATCTGGTTAGTGTGCAAAGGGCAGTTTTGGTCGTATCATGGCGTGTCCTGCCAAACAGATGCTTCAGGTTACCAATAAGGTCCTTTAATTTTGTGTAGGTTCTCCATTGTCTCACCTTGCCAGGGCCTGGCCCAATGGCTTTTGTTATAGGTGTTTCTTCGAGGTAGCTTGTCCTACAAGGAATGATGAATTTTGAGAAGGGCTGACCCATTGAAAAATATTTGGCTGAGCCCTTGAAGGCTGGCTTCTTCTTAAGCTTAGAGGTCTTGGACCCAGATGTGATTTTCTAGGGGGGGAACAAACTCATCTTTAATTTCTTGATAAATGTAAATGTTCTCTACCATATCTTTATGGCCTAATGCTACAGTCGTGTGAGTTTGTGACAGCAAGTTTTACCATTCCAGATGCGATAGCAAGAGATAGAGCTGTGATTCCTCTATTTCTATGAGCCAAGTCCTCTTTGTTTAACATATTCATAAGTTCCTTCAGGAAATCAATATGCTTTGCCCCCACTGCAATGTAAAGAGCAGTGTCTCCTCCCTTTGAGATCCCATCACAAATATCATCATTATGAGACTCATAAATTCGTTTAGCAACCTATCAGTCGTCATTTAGTACAGCTCAATGCAATCATAATTTTCTGGTTCTTATTTTCGGATCTTTCCATTTGAAATAAAACGAGTTTTGTTAATAAATTAAGTGAATAGTATCGAGTATCAACAAGTCCATATAACCAAATATAGAAAGCCTTAGAAGTTAGTATCAAATATGTAGAAAAATCTATTAAAAATTAAGATTAGTAAGGTGTAAAGTTTGTGGAAGCACATCGACACATTATTAAGATTAATAATACATGAATAAATCACACATTACACAAAAAATGAAAAACATTTAAAGTGGTTCATCTAGGCTACAGATAAACGAATAATCTATTATAATCATACAAATTAAATACACAAGTATAATTCTATGTATTTTAATATTTTAGATCATACATTGTTAATGTGACACCTCACATATTGTCTATCTCTTATACATTTGCATTACTTTTATACCCTCTTTTACATAGTGAGTAATGTTCTCTTCCTTTTTTAACTTAATTCTTATACAACTTAAAGTCTACTTTAATCAAGTAAATTTTATAAAGAAATTACTAATATAAAGAATTTTCTGAAGTAACACAAATAAAATCTAACAAATACTCTTGCAGTAGGGTAACTTAAGAGTGGTTTAGATATGCTAACGGTGAAATTTATTAGGACACATAGCCCAATTAAAAGGCATCAGTTAGAATTTTTTTATAAGTTAAGGCACAAAACCTACTTTAAAAGGAAGCCTTTCAGTTCCTTAGCCCTGCACCATTGAAGAGTGCCTATTAAAGCTCTCAAATTCTCTCGATGGAGCCTACAAACACCTTAATAGCTACACGTTCTCACTCTCCATCCTTTTATAGAGGTAAGTATAAAATGTTACAAACTTCTAAACAAAATGGTAAGGCTCAAGACATATTCTAAAAGAAAAATCACACGCTTCTAGACATGATGCAAAGTAAGTTAGCTCACTCCACACTACTGGAATTCTTATAGGGCGATACTTTGAGTACCGCATCATACATCTTGAACCAATTGCTAAGGAAATTATGTTCTAAAGACACATATGAGCTATAGTCAGGCAAGAAGCCAAGTTTGCACCATTTCGTTTTTGAGTTTGCAAAGAAAAAGTGAAGACCCTACAGGTTTTAGTCTAAGAAACTCGATTCTAAGACCATAAATGGATTAGATCTCAATACTTACTCCCACTTACAGTAACAATGCCTTCCCCCCCTCATTTCCAAAATAAAAAGTTCTCAAAGTCTAAATAGTCATACCTGCAAGAAAACCCAGAGAGAGGCCAATTTGACCTCCTTCTAGAGGATTTTTCTCCATTTTTCTTCTTTTTATCATGATTTAGCTCATTTTTTCTTCTTTTCTTTTTTATTTTTGTCTTCCCGTTTTGATTCAAGTGGAGTCATGCCCTACGGCCGGCAAGCTCCTGTATGATGTTTGTGATCCATCGGCTATCGCTGAGCCTCCTCAACACCGTCAAGCTTCTCTAGCAGTCGTCAGCTGTTTCATCGACCATTCTCTAGCCATGCTCTAGTTGGATCTAGTTTGGATGGGATTCTGAATGGCGTCAGTGTGCCGCACTCCTTGCCTCTCAACGATAACACCCTCCCTTACCCCAAACCTGAATCAGCCATAAACCTTTCTCCTTCTCATCTTTGGCCATCTTTCAAACCTGCAGCCGTGCCAACCACCGTCAAACATCCAAGCAACTCTACCAAAGCAGCATAGCTCCCACAGCCTGTGCTCCGTCTAAACTAGTGTAAAGCAAATCTGGCAGCCTTTAATCCACAGCCTCGCATTCATTTAGAGTAACCGAATATATTGTGTCATTTTACTTTATTAGTCTACTGTGGTGCATTGCTAATGCCTGATTTTTTGATAGGTTCACAGTTTATGGTAGACAGAGTGTGTTTGTATTAAAGGTAGTTGTCTGTAACTTATGCGTGAGGGCAATTTTGTTTCATTGTATAATAATCCTCCTGCGTGAGGTAAATTTACCTCATGTGTAAGGCTAGTTTATCCCTCTTTAAGAGGGTAGTTTTATCCCCCCTACTTAGAGGGAAAATTATCCACGTCTTAAATGGGGTAAGTAATCCCCGTCCTTAACGGGATAAGTTTTCTCTATCCTAAATGGGGGTAGAGATTCTAGTTGGGATGCTCTTTTCGTTATGAGATTTATATGTTTCCCTTTATAGGAGAGCAGTAGTCTAGGTGAACTATAATAGATATATAAAATCCCTATGTAGCATCTTGATAATCTTCTGATTCTATATCAGAAGCCTTACGATGTAATATTACTGATTTGTTTCAATGATATTACATTTAATGATGTTTCAAAAAACGACCATTAGTGGATTCCTTATTACTTATTGTATAGTATCAAACAAATTAAAGATTTAATTATCTATCTCCCACTACTAGAGTTATTGAGTTAGATCGGGTTGTATATTTTAACGATGATTTTGGTACTAGTACAAGCCAGGGGTTACCAAAGATTGTATTCAGGGAGGAACATGACCATGATCCTATGCCTATAGCTTCTGCTCTAATCACATGACATTAATAGTGACTCTACCAATATCCCCAAACCCTTTTTATAATGTTTAACATCCTCTAAGCATCAAATAAATTAATATTGGTTTATGATGAACATTGATCTTTGTTTAGATTCATGATTTATGTTGAATTAATATTCATTACCATGCTTTACATTTTAACACCATGGTCGACAATAAATGATGGAGATTATTGTCCATACTTTATTGTTTATAAAAATCAAGTAAACAATTTTATTTCTCATAGTGAAAGTTTAGTTGAATTACTCAATCAATCTCTATACTTTTTGAAATACCTTATTTAATACTTGTTGTTGAAATACTAGCATCTAAAGTAAACAATTTTAAGACAATAAGATAAATTGATATGTTTAATCCTAATAAATGGTTCAATATTTAATCAAATTAATCACATTGGCCTTAAAAGGTGCACTTATAATTTTTTTTGTTTTCTAAGGGAAGAACTAAGCAAAGTACTTAAAGAAATGTAGAAAGTAACTAAGTAATTTAAGTCAATTTTAAAAACTAAATTGATAATTTTCCTTTCTCTTATTATCTTATATCCTCTTTATTGAAAGCCACCGAAAAATAGATATAAATAGTGTTGACGCCGGCCAAAAAAATTCTTAATGGGTTTTTTTGTTTTAGGGTTCAAGCTCAATTGTATGTTGCATCCTATTTAAGAAATTGTATATAATAAGAAGTCTTGTTATATAAGAGTTTTATTCCTTGTAAAAATAAGTTTTGTATGGGGTTCTACAGCTTATAGATATGTTGGATTTCTCATTATTTATACCATTATCAACTATTTAAGACACATAATACACAAAATCTTTAGCTTTTTATTATTTTCTCTCATTTGTAGCTAGGACTCAGCATCTTCACTTATTGAAAATCCTTACAGCCTTGTTGTTGAAGCTTTGCTCGTCCTTCTCCGAGAAGAACCCAAGCTCTGCGCACGCTCGCTACACTATAGCCTAGGTTTAGTGATAAACTTCACTTACTGGCAGCCCAGATGCAAACCTTACTTAGTGAATCCCTTACTCTCAGTTTCTCTCAAACCCTAGATCCCTCGAAACTAGTGAATCCATCTAGTTGGCAAAGAATAAAATAGGAAAGAATGATGTCGAATTATCCACGGTAACACCATCACAACTCAAGGATCTTGTCGATTCTAAGCACGATGGAGTGAGTTTAGCCCATGCTGCGAAAGACCTACTAAACTAGCAGTTGAAAGAGATTCACCATTGTGCTCTTTCATACCCCAGGCCATTTTTCATAGCCTATGCACAGGAGTTGGTCTCCTAAATCGTCAGAAGACTTAATAACTCAGTACAATGCTAACGAATCAAATGGTTGTAATTTTTTAGCCATTGATCGAGGATAATCAGAATATAACTTGAAATATTCTAAACAAATCTTGAAACGATGAGGCAGAACTATCAGAGCTAACTACTCTTTTGTAGGGTCATCCGAACTCTGACCTACAGTAGCCTCGACAATGGTAGAATCATCAGGTCGACCTATAATATGGATCGGTGAATATCTTTAGGTAACCTAAGAAAGTTGAGTCTTCAAACTTCCAAGTCCACTAAAACCCACCCAGGACAGATTTTCAGTTATGATCAAGCTAGTAACATAATTACTTTAGGAAGTTTACAACAACCCATTCCCAAAGTTAAGAGCAAGTCGATCAAACTCTATCTCAGCTGATACAATTTAGGTATATGGAACCAATACGCCCTGCTAACAGTTCTAAGCGACTTGAGATAGACCATAATATGTTGACGGAAGCATTATAGAACATAGAGGTTAACTTACACCTTACGGTTCTACCATTGTATAGGAAGCTATACCCCCACAATATATATACACTTTCCCTATTCCAAAGGGATATAAAATATCCGAATTCTTTCTATTTTCAAGCAAAGAAAATATCATCACGTTCGAACATATTTCCATGTTCATAGTGCAATGTGGTGAGGCCAGCTCGTCTCTTTTCTAAAAGTTGAGACTGTTCAGTAATTTCTTGACTAAGACAACTTTCACTTGGTATACCAATCTAGTACTCGAGTTGATTGCCAATTACGACCAAATGGAAGATAAATTTCACACTGAATTCTATAGGTCTCCTCCAGAGGTCATTTTGGTCAACCTAGCCAGGGTCACTCAAATACATGGCAAATTAATTTCAAAATATATTAGTCAATTCAGAAAGGTTTGAACATATTGCTAGACATAGATCTTGTTAAAAATCGAGTGTGTAACATACGAGTGTATACGTAATTTCAAAAATTACTAAACGCAGCAGAAGCATGTTAATATATACATCCAATTTAACAAATTTAACCACGTATATCACATATATGTTCAAGTATAACTATTATACAACAAATTTTACATGATGAGCAATTTTATTACTTAAAAACAAAATGTAAAGAACACTTACCTAATGAAGATTGCTTTACAAATTCTTCAAGTCCTCTAACAATCCAATTGAAGAGCTCACCTTGAAGTGAATTGTTGAACAATTCTAGTCCATAACGGTTTGGTAGGATTATGGCGCTAGAATGGTACTTAGTTTTACAATTTCCAACACATGTATTCAAACTCTTGAACATAAATTATTTGATTCTTAAATGGAGATGGTAAACATTTACATACAACACTTGTTTAAATGATGGAAACAATTTTCATAGATTAATTAATTTTAGCACAACTCTTGTCTACAATTACTAATCTCTTTCTCTATTTTTAATTATTTATTTTGATCCATTCATGAGAGAAGAAGATGAAGAGAAGTTTCTTTTACTTTCAACACTTGAAAAATACAAAACCAAAACTCTCTTACTTAGCTTGAATTGCTTAGCCGAATCTTTTCCTCCAAAATGAATGAATGAATTTAATTGTTATGAAAATTTTGTTTTTTTTATTCAACACTTTTTGATAAAACAAAACAAGTGCTCCACTAATTTTATTGTTGGTCTCCCACTTAGAATTAATTTATTAAGCACTAGATAATGGCCACCTAAATAAATCATTACCTAACAAATATAATTATTTTAATTATATTAGGTAAATGAAATACTAACATCTAGGCCCCTCGTTGTATTCAAATATAATGGCCATGATTAATATATATTATCATATTATCTAATAATATAATAATAATATCTAATTTAATTATTCAAAACAATTTTAAATAATTACTTTTTACCTTACTAGTTTTTACTACCAAAGTTAAATGGTAAAACTAAGGTAAAATTAAATCATGGACCAAATTGTGCCACTTGTTTACATTTTATTAATTAACAACTCTTGCTAATTAATTCAATGATGTATTTAACAATTAAGACTTGACAAATGCACATCCTGATGGATCTCGAAACAATTATTCTATTTTGCTGGAATTTATTGGATCGAATTATTCAATCCAGTCCACTACCCTAGTGTACAAGGAGTACACTTCATATTGTGAGACTCTCTAGGTCCACGCCTAATTTGTCATATGGAGCTCCTCTATATATCCGTGAACGATGCCCCAAACACAGATTACAGATATTAAAAATCAATACATTAAACCATACAAGTTTAGGTTATTGTATATTTGTATAATCCCTCTATCATATATATCCTAGAAGAGCAGAAATATAGATCATCACCGTCAAATCACTATTTACTCAACCATCAACTTATCTCTAGATTTATATTTCTTTAAACAATATCTACAAACACTTTTGTAATATTGTTTATCCCTTCGGAATATATTTTTTGAGGTTTATACTTGTGGCCACAAAACTTTCTGAAATACAATCTTAGGGTATCAGGATATACAACCTACTCATATGAGCTAATGGATCCCATATCTACACACACCGGACTCTATGAGCATTGGACCATCCCCAGTGACATACAACGGTTAGACCATGAAAGGTCTCTGATATGTGTAAAACCAAAGTATGATGGATCACTCACAAGCCCACTATGGCGCTTAGGTCAAAAGACCACAAATACAACTCAACTTGGAAGACTTTCCATTGACGGCTTTATGAGATGTTCATTGGAGGTCTTTGTAAGTCTGTTCAATATCCAGTCCTCACTAAATACTTGTATGTCTATGTGAGCTTCCACTAAGCCCATAGTTTGCTAATACTAATCATCTAAACTATCCAGATATAGATATACACTAATCTATATTAATAGGTTCCACCGATAGACCCGCGTCGATGAAATTAGATCAGGAATATCATGTTTGAGAACATACTTGCATAATGACATTTCTTAACACCATCTGTAACTCTTTGCAGGTATGTCACTATAAATATATTCTCAGGTCATTGTCCCATTTCAGATAAGGCTCTAACTGTTTAAATTTCACTAACTCTATTAATCTACTAACTCTTAGCACCACTAACTTTTAGTACTTTTAACTATTAGCGTTGTTAACTTTTAGCATTGATCTAAACTCCTTTAGACCATATCTGAACTCCTTTAGATCATACAATGTCTGAAACATTACAAGCATATTTTCATTTATTATAAATAATATTAACGATTTTATTAGAAATGATAATTGTATAAATACTATCATTAAATATTTATACATAATGGGATAGCACATAAGCATAAATCCCAACAGATCTCAGAGACTGATTCAGTCCCAATGGTTGTTAGAGGTAAGTCTTTCGCTACGAAGGAACATTTTGAGGGGCATTGCTTTAGAAAATTATAAGACTTGGTCACCTAGACGCACAACTATAAAAGGCTTTTGATGGAAAAAAAATCAGAAGTGGGCATCCTCTAAAGGTACGTATTATAAGAATCAATTGGAGGTTGCTACTGTCCACGTCGATTCAGAAATCTAGTCAAGTGATTCAAACTATGATGAAGAAGTCTATCTAGCTGAGGTGATCAATGGAGGGCCGTATGAGTGCCCCGTACTAAAGAAGGCGACCCCCAGTAAGGAAAAGAAGAAATTTGACAAGAACACCCAGATCGCCAAAGAATATTCATTAGAACTATCTATGAAAGGCTGATTAAATCTTTTATTGGCATTAGGATAAGCAAATAAAGTTGTCCAAAGGCCACACCATCCTCCCAGTCAACCAATATGCAGGAAAAGACTATTGCAAGTAACATAACTTTTGGTGACATAGTACAAACAACCATATTGTGTTTAGAAATGAAATTTAGTGGTTGATCAATAAAGGACAGCTTTTTTCAATTCTAAGGAAAAAATGCCTCTCATTAAGACTGACCTATTCCTAACAGTATGGGCCAACATTGTCATTCCTTCTATAAATAGGAAATTATTGGAAAAAAGGTCATCAATAAAAGTCTGGACTACAGATAAACTAATAATCATGATCCAGATGAGTAATTCGACTCTAAAGACAATCAGAAAAGAGAGAGTGGTCACAATAGAGTTGACTCTAAAAGATCAGCCGACCACTAAGAAGGCTTGCTAACCTGTCCTTAATGCCAAACTACTTTTTCAGAAGGTTCTGAGCGATCTAGAAGAGAGGAAGGCTCCTCTACAACCTTTATAAACATTGAGACCCAAAGCCAAGACGATCGACCTAAAGGAAGTCAATAGGCCAAGGCATAGTGTATTTGCTCAGCTTGGAGAATGTATTCCCCTATAAACCAGGCCGACCAACACTTAGAAGAGAAATATACAGAGGCGTGAGTAACTTAGATGCCTCAAACAGGTCATTCACAACCATGGAGATAGTCAATAGACTAATAAAACCTTGGCAAAAATTAATAGCCTCAACAAAAAGCTCAATGAAAATAGAGCTCCAGAGGTTCTAAAGCTATTTTGGTTGACTAAAAGGAATGATAAGCCTAAAAAAATAGAGTCTGGGTGCTAGTAAATAGAAAAGTTGATGAAAAGTCACCCAAAACTTATAGCAATGAGATCCAGGCTAACCCTGACAATCAGAGTGATCCTAAGACTCAGGGTGATCAGCCTAACCAGGGGACAACAAAGGAGAATGCCTTGAAACAAACCATAAACATAGTGATCATGTTACCCAAGTCAATTCAATCGAAACCAGGGCAATGATGAATACATGAAAATGTATATTTTTTAAGAGACTCAATCACAATTTAATGTCACTAATTTTAGCATTTTTATATTTTTAGCTTGAAATAAAGTGTTCTCCTTAAATTGTGATTAATAAATGTTATTTGCACAGGTTTAGGTAAAATAGAAGTAACTCTCAATGTAGAAATCAAAATAAAAATAAAGAAATTCTTGAATTTGGAGTAACATGACTCAATCTTACACAAACTTGAAGAACAGTTGAAAAGCTAAATCCAACATTTTATGAGCCAGATTTGGGATACAACAGAATTGGATTGCAACTTCCACTCAGCTTGACCCAACTCAAGTATTTAGACCGTATTTTATAAAATGCGTATCCAATTGATATAATTCTTGAAGTTATAAAATAATGACTTAATGAACAACAACTCTCATGTTTATGGTAAAGTTCAAATCAGGCGTTATCATGGACTAAATTATATTATAAGTAGGTAAAATGGTTGTTGGCCGAAATCTGACATATCTTTGGCATTTTGCCCATATCTCATTGGATACTCATCCAATTTACATGAACCTGATGCCAATGGAAAGAAGAGACAAAATGCTACAACTTTTATATCTACCCAAAAGACTACATCGGTTATTACCATTACCAAAAAGGTGCTGCAAGTGGGTGAACGAGTTGTTGGCTTAAATTATTGAAGATTGATGTCACACTTAACATATTTCCATTCATTACCTATATAAGGACACTCTTAGGACGTTTTCAACATAGAAAATTCTCTCTTATTTTCTTTTCATTAACAAGTATTGTAATTTAGGCTAGATTTCTTGGCAAGGCTAAGAGATGAACTTTTGTGTTTAGTAAATTTACTTCTATACTTTGATTCGTTGTCAAGAGTTACAAATGTTTGTAAGTTTGATTATGCTTAAACTCTTATCTATTTTATTTTTTATAATCCAAAGGTTATAATTCTCATGTTTCATATATTTTCAGTCATGCTTTCTTTATATGATTCTTATTGAATTATAATTGTTATTGGTTATATTGTTTTATATATTAATCTTTTACTGCAATATTGTCAATCAATATATTGTCGATCTTGGATAATATGTAAAGGCAATAAATGTTTGATATTCAAATTGATCTTTTACTGCAATATTGTCAAAAAGATATGTTATTGATCTTAGATAACTTGTATAAATGAACATGGTTTGTGTTAATGTTTGCAAAAGAGTTTAGTCATATCAAATGCATATATTATCAAATGTGCTATATTTTGCATATCTTCCGGTTAATTGTTTGGGATGTAAAACTGTCAATTGTGTTATAAACATTGAATCAAAGTGTAGAGTAGATTTATAAATCATAATTGTGATTCTCAAAGCCTTGCTTGCATCATCAGAAGACATTTTTCTCAATTCATAGACAATTCTATCTCATCCACTTAAACCAATTAATTAATTTTCTCCTTTGCTACTGCTTTAATATTTTACTTCACCAACCTATTTTGCCAAAAGCTTCCTTGTGGGATCGACACCTCAATCTATATAGCAATAGCCGTATTACATTTTGAGCGTAAACAAAATTTGGCGCTGTTGTCGGAGAGGCACATTAAGCAAAAATTAGTTGCGTTTATCAGTACTAAAGCAGTAACTTTATACATTTTATTTTCTTTGTAAAACCTTAGTCTTATTTCTTTTATTGTAATTCATTTTATTGTTCATGGTTGGTTCTATCACCTAATATATTTTATTTTATTTATATTTTATATTATTTTAATGTCTAATTTTACTGCCTAACTTAGTTTATTTTCTTTTATTTATTTATTATACTTCCCATTTTATACTCTTTTATTTATTACTGCACTTTATTTTTTTTAATTTGTCGTATTTTATTTTATTTTAATGGTTAGCATTACTGCCTAACTTAGTTTATTTTTTTATTTATTGCACTTTATTTTTTATTTATTTATTGCACTTTTTTTATTGTACTTTATTTTTATTTTCTTTTATTTATTTAGTGTACATTATTTTCTTTAGTTAATATGTGGTATTTTTATTTTATTTTAATGGGTGGTTCTATCGCTTAACTTTTTATTCATTTACTTATTGTACTTTTATTTATTTATTGTACTTTATTTTATTTTAATTATTTTCTTTTATTTATTTATTGTACTTTACATTTTATTTTTCTTTATTTATTAAACTTTGCATTTTATTTTCCCTTATTTGTTGCACCTTTCTTTTCTTTTATTTACTTATTGTACTTTCTTTTATTTACTTACTGTATATTTTTATTTATTTATTGTACTTTTTTTAATCGTACTTTGTAGTTTATTATCTTTTGTTCATTTATTGTATTTATATTTCATAATTCGTCTTACCACCTAACTCATTTCTATTTCTTGTTGTATTTTATTTCACTTTTTAATTTTTCCTTAAGAATTTTCTTTATAAAAAAAAAATTGTTAGGATATATGCATCGACTTAGAGACAAACGAGGAAGATTTGTGAGAGAAGTAGAATTAAAACCATCACCACAATTTGTAAGGGAAGAGAATTCACCATTTAGTTCATCTTGTAATTCCAACACAATGAGCCAACACAAAGATAATCCCATTAGGACTCTAAAAGATTACTTGCATCCTACTCGCATAACCACACCATCATACATTATATTTTCACATAATACATCACATTCAGATTTTAAACCTGCAATGATACACCCACTTTTCATGGTCTAGATAGTGAAAATCCTTATATACATATTAGAAAATTTGAGGAGATAATTGCCACCTTCCATAGCCAACCAGAAGCCATAGACACTATTAGGCTTAAATGTTTCCCTTTTTCTTTGAAAGACAAAGTAAAAAGTTGGCTATACTCTTTGAGGCCGAGGTCTATAAGAACTTAGGCAGAAATGACCCAAGCATGTTTCAATAAATACTTCCCACAATACATAACTAATGGCCTGAAAAGACAAATTTCTTTCTTTTCCTAAAAAGACAGTGAAACCTTATATCAAGCATGGGAAAGGTTTAAAGAGTTGCTAAATCTGTGCCCTTACCATGAGTATGAAAATTGGCGCTTAATTAGCTATTTTTATGAGGGACTCACAATTAGAAAGCGCAAATTTATTAAGATGATAGGCAATGGGGAGTTCCTTCAAAACGATCCTAAGGAAGATATAAAATTCCTTAATGATTTGCCAAAAAAGCCCATACATAAACTGGACCTAGCATTACTGAAAGCACAAATAAGTCACGACCCAGTGAAGTTTTCCATCTTAGGGAAGAGGATGACCTCAAAGCCCAATTAGAGGTCTTAACTAAGGAGTTAAAGGCCTTGAAAGCCAAAGATAGAAGGGTCACCCACACGGTTGCTAGGGTTGAGTCACACGATGTCTATTTTGTCTGTGGAGGAGCGGAACACTTAGCTTAGGATTGCCCACTTATAGTGAGATGGAAGGGATATATAAGGAACAATGTAATGCCTTAGGGATGTACAAAAAGCCTTATTCACCCTACTCTGAAACCTATAATCCTCACTGGAGAAACCACCCAAACTTTAGTTGAAAATCTGACCAACAAGTCAACAGCCATTAGAAACAAGAGCAACAAGCACCCAAATCTTATGTTGCACCTCAATATAATGCACGACCAGCCTTAAATCCTTTAAAGGATACATTACAAGCATTTATGGAGGCATAAAGTAAGACTAATAAAAAATTTAAAATAATTCTTGCACAGGTGGTAAACAAAAATAAAGAAATCAAGAGTCAAATCACTAAGTTGACTAGTGCCTTAACTGTACAAGAGCGAGGTAAGTTTCTATCTCAACCTCAATCCAATCTAAAAGGATAATTCATGGCACAAGCTTCTACTTCTGATGCACAAAATCTCAAAGAAGTCAATGCCATTATTACTCGAAGTGGTAAGAATGTGAGTAAACCTACTTCTGAAACTAACACATCTACGAGTAGTAAAGACACCCCTTGAAAAATAAGCCACAGTGAAAAAAGAACCCGAAAATAATTTTTCAATCCAATGGCCTTTTCCTCAAGCTCTTCCACCTGTTAGAAAAAATTCAAAAATTCAAGGTGATATTTTAGAACATTTGAAACAAGTTTAGATTAATCTTCCTTAGTTGCATTTGATTAAGCAGGTTACAACTTATGCCAAAGTCATCAAAGTTCTATGCACTGTCAAAAGAAAATACCATGTAAAGAAAATTACATTTTTGGCAGAACAAGTAAGTGCAGTGATTGAACAAAAGACACCACCCAAGTATAAAGACCTACGATGTCCCATAATCTATTGCCAAATTGAGACACATGAGTTTGGTCAAGCTTTGTTGGACTTAAAAGCAAGTGTAAATTTAATACCTTATTCTATTTACTTGCAATTGGGATTTGGTGAGATTAAACTTACATCTATAGTCCTACAATTAGCTGACCGATCAATCAAGAAATCACAGGGAATAGTAGAAGATGTTTTGTTGCAAATTGATAAATTTTACTACCCTGTTGATTTTCTTGTTTCAGATACTCATTCTGTTGTTAACATGGAGTCAAAAATCCCTCTTATTTTAGGGAGACCTTTTATTGCCACTGCTAACACTCTTATTAATTGCAGAAATAGTCTAATGAAATTATCTTTTGGGAATATGACTCTTTAGGTGAACATTTTTTATATTGGCAAGTAACCACGAGAAGAAGATGAATGCTATCATTCGTATATGATAGACACACTTGTAGTGGAGGAAGCTTATAAAAATCATGACTCTGATTCTTTAAAAAACCTCTTTGATTTTGATTTTGAAGAATTGTATTATCCTAATGAAACAACTGATGTGTTTAGTATTTTTGACTCATAGGATAAATGGACTCGATTTTGGCAACCACGCTTTGAAGAGTTGCCACGAGAGAGAGAAAAAACTAAAACCATCAAACCTCGAGACACCATAAAATTGTTAAAATAACATAAATCTGCACTAGGTTATACCATAGCTGATATTAAAGGTATTTCTCCATTGATATGCTTCCATAGATTTCATTTAGAGGAATGTGCCTAAACCAGTAAGGACCCACAAAGAAGACTTAACCCAACAATGAAAGAAATATTGAAGAAAGAGGTCTTGAAACTATTAGATGCGGGTATAATCTACCTAATTTTTTATAGTCAATGAGTAAGTCCAACTCAAGTAGTTCCTAAGAAATCTAGGGTTACTGTTGTGAAAAATGAGAATAGGATACCTGTTCCAACTAAGGTAGTAAGTGATTAGCGAATGTGCATTGATTATAAAAAATTAAATACAGCCACTAGGAAAAACTATTTTTCATTGCCTTTTATCGACCAAATTTTAGAATGTGTAGCTGGACATCCCTTTTATTGTTTTCTTGATGAGTATTCAGGATATTACCAGATTGAGATAACTATAAAAGATCAAGAAAAAAACCACTTTTACATGCCCTTTTGGTATTTATGCTTTTTATAGAATGCCATTTGGATTATGTAATGCACCAGCTATTTTTCAACGTTGTATGCTAAGTATTTTCTCTTATATGGTTGAAAAATGCATGGAAGTTTTTATGGATGATTTGACTGTTTTTGGTAATTATTTTGATTTATGTCTACTTAACTTGAAAGCTATTTTGAGTAGGTATGAAGAAAAAGTACTTGTGCTAAATTGAGAGAAATGTCATTTCATGGTATTTTCAGGGATCATTTTGGGGTACATTATATCTGAAAGAGTGAAAGAAGTTAATAAGGCCAAAATTAAATTAATCTCTAAATTACCTACACCCAAAATGCTAAAAGATGTCCGATCTTTTCTTGGACACGCTGGCTTTTACAAGAGGTTTATACAAAACATTTCTACCATAACTAGACCATTGTGTAACCTTTTGCTAAAAGATGCAGAATTTACATGGACATAAGAGTGTGAGAAGGCATTTCGAACACTCATTGCTAAACTCACCACCACTCCTATCATGTAATCATCGGATTGGAACCTCCCATTTGAGATTATGTGTGATGCAAGTAATTATGCTGTAGGAGAATTTCTTAGGCAACAAAGGAAGGGAAAACCCTTTGTTGTTTATTATGCTAGTAGGACTTTGAATGATGCTCAAATGAATTACACTATTACTGAAAAAGAACTATTAGCAGTTATTTTTGCCATAGACAAATTTTGTTCTTATCTGATTGATTCACCTATCATTGTTTTTACTGACCACGCGGCCTTTAAGTACCTTTTTTCTAAGAAGGATGCTAAAGCCCGTTTAATTAGGTGGATTACTCTTTTGCAAGAATTTGATCTAGCCATCAAAGACAATAAGAGCATTGAAAATGTTGTTGTTGATCATTTATCCCGCCTTAAGTTCACTAACTCTACTGATTTGACACCCATTTGAGATGATTTTCCTAATGAATATTTTTTTACTATAAGTCAAATACCTTGGTATGCACATATCATAAATTATTTGATTTGTAATGAACTTTCATCTAACTAGAGTGCACAAGATAAGCGTAAGTTCTTTGTTGAGGTTTGTAATTTTTATTGGGATGATCCATATCATTTTAAATACTATCCTGACCAAATTATGAGACATTGCATTCCTAATGTGAAGTTTCTTGTGTCTTAAATTTTTTCCATAGTGTTGTTTGTGGTGCTTATTTTGCTATGAAGAAGACAGCTATACAAATTTTACAGTGTGGTCTTTACTAGCCCACTTTGTCCAAAGACACTAATAATTTTTATCGTTCTTGTGAAAGATGTCAAAAGTTAGGTGCTTTATCTCAAAGACATATGATGTCTCTAAACCCGATTCTTGTTATTGAGATATTTGATTGTTGGGGTATCGATTTTATGGGTCCTTTTCCCTCATCTTTTGGCTACCTTTACATCCTTCTAATTGTTGATTATATATCAAAATGGTTGGAAGTTGTAGCTTGTCGTACTAATGATAATACAACTATGGTAAAATTCTTAAAAGAAAATGTGTTATCTAGGTACTGTATACCAAGTGTCATCATTAGTGACCAAGGAACACATTTCTGTAACCGTTCTTTTGAAGCTTTGATGCGCAGGTATAATGTTCTTCACAAAGTTTCCACTGCATAACAAATAAATAATTCGAGCTAGCAAATAGAGAAGTTTAACAGATTGTGGAATAAACGGTTAACCCGAATCGCAAAGATTGGTCTCTACGTCTTTCTGATGCATTATGGGCATATCGCACTACATACAAAACCATCTTAGGAATGTCTTCATACCAGCTTGTTTATGGGAAAGCTTGTCATTTACCTATTGAGTTAAAGCATAAAGCTTTTGGGCTATCAAAGCCCTTAACTTTGATTTGAGTGCTATAGGTCTTTAGAAAAAGTTACAATTGTAAAAAATAAAAGAGATATGAAATGATGCATATGACAACTTCAGAATTTATAAAGCTAAAATGAAAGTAGCTCATGACAAACAGATCTTAAGGAAACACTTCGGGCCAAATCAACGGGTCTATCTTTATGATTCGTGATTGTATTTACACCCTAAAATCTTGAGCTCTCGATGGACTGGTCCATTTATGGTAAGGCATGTTTTTTCTAATGATGCTGTCGAAATCGAGGACCTCACTGATGGGCAAACTTTTAAAATGAATGGACAGTAGCTGAAAAGCTATGTGAAAAAGGTAGACCACTCTATGTACCTAGACGAGATCCCTCTTGTGGATCCTGTCTATCATGCTTGATCAGGCTCAATCTATCTGTACCATATGTTATATTTTGTCTATATTTTATCTTTTGACTTTTTATTTTTGCTTTTATTTTCTTTCACATTTTATTTTACTTTTTTTTCTTTTTTTTTCTTTTTTTTTCTTTTTTTTTCAGTGTAATTTTATTTCCCGGTCAAGTGGTAGATATGGTACTCTGTAACTGTTAAAGTCAGTTTCTCAGTTCCCTAAAAATTGTCCCTCAAACTATGCATTCATCTCTTTTCTTTTTCACTTTCTTTCAAAATGGATCGCATTCTTGCCAACCTTAAAAAATACTTTCCTTCATTTCCTCAAAATGCTCTACTTAAGATTTACAAAGCATAGTGTGAAAGATTAAGGCTATTAATGTTGAGTAATATCCTTGTGGATAATCTTTGGTTAATCGAAACCAATGTTCGATTATCTGGTGAGTGTGCAAATGATTTTGTTTCTTTTATACCTGGTCTTATAAGAAGCTCTTATGCCAAAAGACAACGAGCAAAGAGGTTACAAGTCTGTCATAAATGTGCTCGATGAAATTGTTTATGACAAACTTGTAACCAAAGTTTTAGTTCTTTAGGATTTGTATCTAGAAATCGAGAAGACAAAATTTAATTCATTAATGATAGACTGAGTAAGGAGTCTTTTGATGATATCCTATTGACTCTTGAGATGCATCTTTGTGGGCTTGTGCAACGTGAACTTCTCGATTTATAGAATAAATTCAAAAATGAACATCAACGGTATAGTCTCAGAAATCTGACTCTAAAAGACCTTGTTTGCCAATTTATAAGAAAATTTGATGGGAAGCTTATCCCCGACCCATATAGGGTGTTTAAGTCATTACTGAACGTAAAACCAAAGGAAGATGTGAGCCACAATCACAACTACCTGTAAATACATTTATTTTAAATTCAAACTTTTTTTTTTATGAATAGTAGGGCTACTCAAGTAGATGTCTTAAATTCAAAACTTTTGGTTAAATAATGTATGTGGGTCCTTATGTTTAAATTTTTGTGTTTTATTTTTAACTCTTTTCTAACAAACTGTTGGGTTATAAAAATCGTTGTTATCATTTGGTACTCTATAAATACAGCACCTCATTTTCTTTATTTTCATATACTGAGATAAAGGTGAGTGTAGATATGGAGGAAACCTCGGTTCAACAATTCTAAAATATATGTATATTTTGTGGATCTAGTCCTGGGGAAAATAAAGTGTTTGTAGAGGCAACAAACAATCTAAGAAAAGTATTAGCTGCAAGAAAAATCCATTTGATTTATGGAGAGGGTAGCCTTGGGTTAATAGGGTGTGTGTTAACAGCTGCACATTTAGGAGAAAGTCAAGTTTTAGGTATTATTCCTACAGCTTTAGTTGTGGGAAACCTGACTGAAAAAATAATAGAGGAAGAATTAAAAGTCTCATCCATGCATAAACATATAGCTAGAATGCTTTACAATGCATACGCTTTTATTACTTTACCAAGTGGTTTTGGTACCTTGGAAAAAAAATTTCAAATTGCCTCTTGGACCCAGCTGAATATCCATTGAAAACTCATAGGTTTGTTGAATATTAATAACTATTTTGATAGGTTACTCTATTTTCTTGATCAAGCTGTAGAATAGAATTTTATTTCATATTCGACGGACAGATCCTGGTTTCTGCTACCGAGGCGGATGAATTGATTGACAAATTATAGGCAGTTAACTACGAACCTGACTCAGCAATAACTTGGATCGATTAGTCAATGGGCCTTAACAAGCAAAAATTGGATCTGACACTTCGTTTATAAATTTTTCTTTGTTTTATTTATTTATTAGCATCATCATTTTAGTTTATATTTGCTTAAGTGTCTCTCAAGTTTGTTTCTTTCGAATAACTGGCGTTTTAGGTAATATCTCCTATGCTTTATCTCGTTCTATTTAAACATTAAGGACAATGTTTCATCTGGTTTGGGGGGAGGATAGTAGACATAAGTTGTATTTTTCATTTCAAAAAAATAAAAAATAAAAATAAAAAAAAAAGATAATGGGGTTCGATATTTGATTAAAATGGCAGAGTAAATAGTTCATTCTTAAACTCTTGAAATGCATTCTATGTCAAATTAGAATGGCAGAGTATGGAGTTTTATTTCTAACTTTTGAAACGCATTTTAATTAACTTGTTGTTATTTTGTTTTATCTTTCATGCATTGTTGTTTATTGCTTATAATCTTGATAATTCTTGTATAAAGAAATTTACTTTTCTACCTAGGTATGATTTCAAAATTATTTAGGTTGAGTCACTGTTTTTATTTATATTACTAAAGAAAGACTTCAAAAATACTTTTAAGCACAATGCTAAGCCTTGTGGCAAAATGGATGATTCAATTTATATAGCCAAGAGAATTCTCATATTTAAATATATATTTTTCTAATCTCATATATCGTTTGTGAGTAAGTGGAAAGGTTGAGAAAACAGCTTATGAACCTTCATTGATCCTTTGAATTAGTTAATTTTTGTTTAGATTGAAATTATTTGAATTAAAAAATAAGTTGGTTGCATTGATGTATAATATATTATGGTGAGAAACAAAACTTCCTTGTATTCTTCAAAAAAAAAAAAGCAAAATACAAAAAAAAAAATAGAAAAACAAAAAGAGAATCAATTTAGTTTAATAAAGACTTCATTCAATTTTAAAAGATAAATATTTTGTAAGACAGTTTTCTCACCAAGCTATATTGGTATTATTCTCACAAAACAATTAAAGTCCTAAAGTTGGTTCATGTTAAAAATAATTAATTTCTAAATAATTAATTTTTTTATCTTTGGATCAATGTTAGTTTGTATGTCTGTCCTTAAAATTGACTTTTTCTTGAGTGCTTAACTGTTTTCCAACTCCATGAAAGAAATCATAACCTTTTAAACAGTTATATATTTATGAGGATATGGAGTTGAGGCTTTTACTTGGAGAAATTCTCAAGGCTCTGTTATGGTTTGTGATAAGATGGTTATGGCTTAGTTCACATACACAATGTTGAAAATTATAATTGAAAAAACAATAATAATAACAGTGATCTGAACTGACTTTTTGTTTGAAATGCTTAGGTAGTTTTGCATATTCTATTTACGATTAAATTACTATAGACTAATAATAAGCTGGTTGGGGGTTGTGATAAACACATGAAAATGCATATTTGTTAAGAGACTCAATCACCATTTGATATCACTAATTTTAGCATTTTTGTAGTTTTAGCTTGAAATAAAGTGTTCACCTTAAATTGTGATTAATAAATGTTCTTTGCACAAGTTTAGGTAAAATTAACTCTCAATGTAAAAATCGAAATGAAGAAATTCTTGAACTTGGAGTAACATGACTCAATCTTACACAAACTTGAATAACAGTTGAAAAGTCAAATCCAACATTTTATGAGCCAGATTTTGGATACAATAGAATTGGATTGCAACTTCCGCTCAGCTTAACCTACCTCACGTATTTAAACCATATTTCACAAAATATGTATCTAATTGATATAATTCTTGAAGTTGTAAAATATAGACTCAATTATCAACAACTCTTATGTTGATTGTAAAGTCTAAATCAGCCTTTATCATAGTCTAATTATATTGCAAGTGGCTAAAAGGATTATTGGCAGAAATCTAACATATCTTTGGCATTTTGCCCATATCTCATTAGATACCCATCCAATTTGCATAAACCTAGTGCCTAAGGAAAGAAGAGACAAAATGCTATAACTTGTATGTTGGCCAAAAAGGCTACATCGATTTTTCATTATAAAAAAAGTGTTGCAAGTGGGTGAACGAGTTGTTAGCTTAAATTATTGAAGATTGATGTCACACTTAACATATTTTCATTCATTGCCTAAATAAGGACACTCTTATAACATATTCAACATTAGAAAATTCTCTCTTATTTTCTTCTCATTAACATGTATTGTAATCTAGGTTAGAGTTCTTGACGAGGCTAAGAGATGAACTTTTGTGTTGAGTAAATTTACTTCTATACTTTGATTCGTTGTCAAGAGCTATAAATGTTTGTAAGTTTGATTATACTTAAACTCTTATCTATTTTATTTTCTATAATCCAAAGGTTATAATTCTCATGTTTCATATATTTTCATTCATGCTTTCTTTATGTGATTCTTATTGAATTATAACTGTTATTGGCCACATTTTTTTATATGTTAATCTTTTACTACAATATTGTCAATCGATATATTGTTGATCTTGGATAATATGTCAAGGCAATAAATGTTTGATATTCTAGTTGATATTTTACTGCAATATTGTCAAAATGATATGTTGTCGATCTTAGATAACTTCTATAAATGAACATGATTTGTGTTAATGTTTACAAAAGAGTTTAGTCATATCAAATGCATGTGTTATCAAATGTGCTATATTTTACATATCTTCCGGTTAATTGTTTGGGATGTAAAATTGTCAATTAAGTTATAAACATTGAATCAAAGTGTAGAGTAGATTTATAAAGCATAATTGTAATTCTCGAAGCCTTACTTGCATCATCATAAGATATTTTCCTCAATTCATAGACAATTTTATCTTATCCACTTAAACCAATTAATTAATTTTCTCATTTGCTACTACTTTAATATTTTACTTCACCAACCTATTTTGCTAAAAGTTTCTTCTTGGGATCGATACTTCAATCTATACTACAATAGTCATATTACATTTTGAGTGTAAACAGGAAGCCTTCAACCTTCGATGGTGATGTGGTAGATATTTGCCACATTAAAAAGGATAATTCAAATAAACTAGCACCATTAACTCTACTCCATCTAGCCGACCACATGACCCAACACACTCAACCCTTTTATGTTAAGGTCGACCTCAATAGGATCCCATGTAAGAGGATCCTAATCGACAATGGATCAAGAGTCAATGTTTTACCCTTAAGAATGTTAAAAAACATTAGGCATCAGTAAAGGTGCCCTGAAGCCCTCTAAAGTTATTATGACTGACTTTGCAAGTCGTGAGATCTCGACTGAAACATTTGTCTCCCTCGGAGTCAGGACTAGTCATACTGAGAAAGAATAACCATTTTATATAGTCTATGTACTAAGTGACTACAACGTCTTACTGGGACGAGATTGGATCCATTCAAATAGGACTTTGCCATCTAGCATGCACCAAATAATCTTCAGCTGGCTACTAGATGGCTCAGTTGAGATAATTCATGCCAACTCTAAGTCATTTGAAGACAATGAACAAGTAGTATTAGCTGCATTGTATGATCCCACCATTACTACAACTATCCTGAAAAGGAGTGACACCAGATGATATACCAGAGAAACGGCCACAACAATGATGACCGACACTAAGTCATCAAGGGTGATCTTGCTTACCCCCACTAAAGTTAAAACAGGTCAATCATTGGTCTATTTTTCTAATGAATATGCAAAGGTATACATCTACATTGGCCGAATGCATTTACGAAGATAAGAAACAAGATCCACAAATAGGCCAAGAATTGAAACTAGCCTCAATAAAACTGAACCACCACAATCCTCAAAGAAAACTCAAATAGATTAATTTGGGGAAAGCAGACGACCATAGGCCATTTTCATTAGTGAAGGATTAGATCTGGCTTATGAGTCTTAACTACTGGTGATTCTCAATGAATTTGGAGATTGTTTTGCTTAGGACTATACAGAGATTTCTGGACTTAGCATAAACTTAACCAAGCACAACTTGCCAATCAAGAAAGATTTCTATCCATATATGCAACACATGAGAAGGATGTCAATGAAAGTCGAAGATAAAATAATTGATAATATCAAATAACTCCTCTAATCAGGTTTCATCAGGCCAGTGAATTACGTCGAATGGTTATCAAATGTAGTCCCAGTAATCAAGAAAAATTACAAATTGAGATTATGCATAGACTTTCACAATCTCAACGTAGCGACCCCAAAATATGAATACTCAATGCCCATATCCTGGCAGTGAAGCTGACACAAGATTTATTCCAGTTGATATTAGAATCCACCTCTTTAAAAGAAGTCGATAAACCCTAATAGGATTGGCTTGTCCACTTAGGCTAAAAAGAGAAGGCTTAAGGCAAACAATAAACTATCATCTAGAGAAGATATGGAATAAAAGAAAATGAAAACGTCTTCAAAATTCCCTTGGTTGAGTTACCATTAGATTAACCAAGGCATGTAGCAACGAAGGTGGCCTTCAGGGAGTTGTGAAATGATATTAAAGAAATAAGGGAAGTAGGCTGAAATATAGAAATACTGGATCCAGAGGGAACTACCAGTATTTAGAAAGGAAGTATCATTCTTATTGGGGACAATTTCAAAAAAGACTCCTATAAATGTGAAACATGAGGAAAGACCCTAAGGTTAGCTTCGTATCATCAGCAATGATGATTACCACTTTTAGGTACTCCCTAGTTATTTTTTTTTATTTTAGGCATAAGGCATATTTGCTTAGCCAAAATACAAAAAAGGCGATGTGTTCAACTTTAGATAGAATGGGCGATTTCTGAAAGGTGCCAATTATTTTACGATGTATACATTTAGTTTTGTGTTCATATATATATATATATGCATCTCATACGTACATATACGAATCAAATACGCAACATAAATATTAAAACATATTATGAACACAATTTATACTTTTAACCACATTAAAATTGAGATTGAGAAATTTTTATCTTTAAAGACTTTGGATTACATTCCGAAAAGCCGACAGAAATATAGCTCGTTAGTAATTCTAATGATCAATAGGGTGGGTTTGATCAGCTAGTACAACAATTTGAATCTAACTTGGTTTTACTCTTTAAACCCTATATTAACACTTAATCTAAAGCTCAACTCTTGAGCAATTTTTATACATTACAAAGCAATTGACAACTTTGTTCTAATTCAAGACTTTGAACAACAAATATATCTCATCAATTATTTGCGTTTAGTTGGCTGAATGAAAGAAATAGAGAAGATAAAATAGCCTTTGTTTTTCTTTGGTTTTAACTCTATAAAACCAAACAACGTGTTTCTATCTCCTCTATTGAAATGGCTGGCCACTTTAATGCATATATATCAAAATGAATTAATTTCATGCATTATTATAATATTTGTTTCAATTAACTAGAGTTAAGTTTAATCAAACCAAAGTTAGCAATTAACTTAAGCTTATTTAACTAAACATTACTCTTGAGTTTACTTTCGATATTTATTACTTTAACCTAACTATGATTAACTAACTTAACCTTAGTTTAGTTAACTAAATATCTTAATTTAACTTAGCCATTTGATTAACTATTAACCAAAGTTAGGTTAACTATTAACTATAGTTAAGTTAATAATTTATTTAATAATTAAATAAATAGATATTTTAATTAATTAAGTAAAATAACCTTAAGCGCTCTTATAACCCAACCCGGGTCCCACCAAACCCTATACTTGGGTTAATTTATCCGAAAGCTCACTATGTGGCATGTGTCACCATTTAATTAGTCAATAATAATTGTTTAACTAATTAGTTGTACTTAACACTTAAGTATTAACACGCGCGCATCCAAAGGGTTTCTAAAACAAATATTCGATTTTGATGAATTTTACTAAATTAAACTATTTAATCTGGTATGCTACCCTGGTGCATAATGAGTACAATTCATATTGTGGGACACCTTAGATCCACGCCCGATTCGTCATATGGAACTATCCAATGCACACGTCATAGATATTACAAATCAGCATATTAAACTATACAAATTAATGTTAGAACGCATACGTATAATCCTTCTGTCACTTATACCTTATATGAGTAGGGATATAGATCAGCATCGTCAAATTCTCATTTATTCATCCATACTTATCTCTAGATTGGTATCTCGATGAACAATATAAATAAACATTTTTGATATATTATTCAACCCTGTAGGAAACTCATTTTTTGGGTTTATTGCTCACGATCGTAAGACGTTTTGAGATACAATCTCAAAGCATTGGATGTACAACCCACCTATGTGAGCTGACGGATCTTGTATCTATGCACACCGAACTCCATGAGCATTGAACCACACCCAGTGACATGTAGCAGTCAGACCATGACAATTCTTTAACATCCGTGTAACTAAAATATAGTAGATCACCCACAAATCCATAGTGGCACTCAAGTTAAAGGAACATATATACTACTCAACTCAAGAGGACTTACCAACAATGGTTTCATAGGATATCTATTAGGGTTCTCATGAGTTTATTTAGTATTCAGTCCTAAGTAAATATCCGTATGCCTATACAAGCTCTAAGCTCATGGTGAGTTAAAAACGACCATCTGTACCCTGTAGATATAAACACATACTGATCTATATGAAAGAAATTCACTGATAGACCTACATTGGTGAAAATAGATCAGGAACACAATGTTTGATAACACACATGCATAAATAACATTTCATAGCACCTATTGCAACTCTTTACAACTATATCATTACTAGTGTACATTCAGGTTTTTATTCTATTATAAACAAGGTTCTAACTTCTTAAATCTCGCTAACTCTTAGAAATATTAATTGTTAGCATTTATAACTCTCAACATTGCTAACTCTTAGCACCGGTCTAAACTCCTTTAGACCGGGTCTGAATCTTTTTAGATCATACAGTGTCTATAATGTGATAAGCATCATTACCATTTAATAAATAATATTAGCGATTTAATAAAATATATATTGTATTAATATTATCAAATAAGTATTTATACAAATAGGGATGGTACATAAGCACATACCCTAATAACTTCTCCTTAAACCTAGTCATAAATTTATTGAAGCTATCCTCTAACCTAGAAAAGAACAGGTTGACATTATAAACTAAGAGACCAGCATTAATATCAACCTCATGCATAGGAATATTAAACAAAATGACCAAGTCATAAAGGTTTAAGGTTATAAAGCCAAAGCTAAAGTAAAAAAATGTTAAAGGCTCTATACTAGAATAACAATGAGGCCGATATTAATTCATTATAAGGGGTAATTGATACCTAGATAATTAAATCAAGTCATAAACCCTAGTCGACTTCCATATGGACTCAAAATGGGGTTCTAGGTGATTTAACCACCTAGTATAATCACTAGACGATTTTGACCAAGATCTAATAGACTTAAAAGTCGACTAAATAGATATATCATAAGACTAGTTAAACCTCATTAGGCCGTTCTTTTGAGTAGGAAAGTAATGAAAGTGGTTTGGAATAATAGAAGAATTGAAGTAGTCAACTTTAAATGTCAATACCTTATAGACGACTTGTTCATCGATCATTCTTAACTTAGAGAGTAGAGTTAAAGGCGTCTTTGTTGCCTCAATCAATTTTATCGTTTTAGAGTGAGATGGAGCGGTTGATTTTGAAGTCATTGTAAATGCTACAAATAAGGAAGTATAGAAAGTAAAAAACTATTCAAAAGAAAATATAGCAGATCAAAAAGCAAAAAGCATTAGTATTTACATTGAAAGGTGAAAATTCCATTGAGAAATGAAAGAACACTTAAAGATTGTTGCTCCAATAATTGAGAAGAAAGATTCTTGAGTGAAAAAGTATGTAGTAAAAATGATAAATTCCTTTTCTTATAGTAGCCCAAGGGCAATTGAATGAAGGGTTGCTCCTCAACAGTTCAATATTTAATGAAGGATTAATGATAGGACATTTATGCTTTTAAAATTATTGCTAAGGCAATGATTAAACTGTTATTTATAACTATTAGTATTTAATGACATCATAGTTACTGACAATCAAGGCTCTAACCAAGTTAAGTCATGATGATTCTAAGTAAGAGGAAATCGGCCTAAATATCTATGACAACCAAAACTTTGGCAATCTTGAATATCATAAATTCGGTCGATTTCAATAAAAGACCTTAAAGGAAGCTTCAAAAAATAGATCTCAATAGAGGCAATTTCATGACGTGTGAAAAAGTTCAAATCAACTAGATAAGTCTATATAGTAAGGGTGATTTCTTGACCTGGAGCCTGATGATTGGCAATTTGGAGATGATATTGGCCTTCCACGATGCTTTGGGTGATTTTTTATGGTGTAAAGATCAATTTCAAAGCATCGATGCATTTGATTTTTTACTAAGTAAATAATTAGTGGTCCAGAGAGTAGCCGAGGGATTAGAGGAAGCATAATGGAAGTAAGGCGATTCTAATCAATATTATTAAAGTTAAGGCAATTTTGAAGAGTCACTAGAAAAGTTGGGCGATGAAAGAAATCAAAGATATATCCAGGTGACTATGTGACTAGTGAAGGCAATTTTAGAAAGTTTAGGTGAACTTGAGCAACCTAAAGGGAAAGCGTAGGTGATTTCTGAGAGGTTTAGATGAGCCTAGGCAATCATAGAAGGAAGATAGGGCAATTTCGAGTACCCTGACATAGTCCCAAATGATTTTTAAATTAACATCTTCAGTAGGGCGATAACACCAACTCCATTTAGTTGCAAGCCTTAACAAAACATCCTTTTGACCAACTTGCATAGAGTATTATTGACGCCAACCTAAAAAGTTTATAATGGGCTTTTTTCATATTTTAGGGTTCAAACCCAATTATATGTTATACCATATTTAAGAAATTTTATATAATAGAAAGTCTTATTATATTAAGATTCTATTTCTTATAAATATAAGTTTTGTATATGGTTCTACAACCTATAAATAGGTTGAATTTCTCATTATTTGTATCATCATCAACTATTCAGCACACATAATACATAAACTCTTTAGCTTTTTATTATTTTCTCTCGTTTTTAGTATTCAATCCAGAACTCAACGTCTTTGCTTGTTAAAAATCTCCGCAACTTTGTTGTTGGAGCTTGACTCATCTTTCTCAGAGAAGAACCTAAACTCTGCAACACACTCGTAGTACTACAGGTCAAGTTTAGTGATAAACCTCACCCACTAACAACTCAAGTGCAAATCTCGTTTGTTGATAATCAAGTTTAACATTGTCTTACTTGTGAATTCTTTAATCTCATTTTCTTGGATTTGATGAGTTATCCATTTAGCTGAATACTAAGTATACAAAATTTCAGATCCCTCAAAATTTATATCGCAAACAAACAAAATATAAAATAGAATCTAATAGCATTGCATACCAAGCAGTTTTTTGGTGCAGGAGTAACAGTTCGAATAGGATCTGCAGGAATGTCATTATATATCAATATATGGTTCCGTCAACTTTGTAGCAAAATGCAATTTTTTTATTTTTAAAAAAAGGTCATTCATGTTGCTAGGCATAAAGCTCAATCATATAAGAAATTTGTATGGTTTTTGGAATTAACACTATTTGTTGAACATTGCTAAGAAAACTCCACATTTTAATTATATTTAAGACACCCCGTTTTTACAATAAATTTTTGCCATAAAAACAATACAGAAAGGGGTGTCATATATAATAGTTTCAATTCTGTTCCTATTCATTTATCTATACATTTTTCTTTCTTTCTTTTTTTTATGAAAAATCCTTAGAGGAATTTTTATTTTTTAATAATAAAAAAATTACTTTCTTAAACCTTTTCATAAATACGCGATTAATAAAATTAAAAAGTAAAACTACATTTTCTTAAATTTGATTCTTATACTTTTTATTTTATACGATATGTATACATTAGATAATTAGTTATTTTTTATAAAATTTTAAAGTCTTTCTAAGATGCTTACTAAATCACTTTAGACTGAAAAATAATCGAAATTAAATGCAGTTATAAATGTTCAAAGATGCTGTCTGCATATTACCTTCTTTCCTCTGCTTAGCACCATGAGCAATTTCTTTCATTAGTTTGATCATTACGTCTTGTTGTTTTATGAGTTGTTCCATCATACGTACTACAGGGTCAACTTCTACAGATGTGACCTGCACACCTCTCCAGCTCGAAACATTTGAAGTGGAAGGAACACTTTGTGACATCTTTTCTCTACATACAAAATTTAGGGAGATAAAACATTTTAATAACAAAAGTTTTTCTCTCAAGGCACTGTGAATAATCCCATTATGACACTGAAGGAGAAACTTAATCTCTAAATTCTTTAACTGTACATAGTTCAGTCACCCAATTATTCTAGTGAAATATGTATAATACCAATTTACCAATGCAATTGCTTGTGGAGCGTTTGATATGACATTATTCTTTGAGAAATTGTTACTTTTATTTCTTTGTAGATTTAAAATAGTTGTGTACCCCCCTTCCTTTTTTCAAAGTCCCGCTATCCCTCTGTCACTTGTTATTTTTCTTCTCGAAAAATGACCCATTACTCAATCTCATAAAGCAGGTGATAATCACAAGTTTCTGTAGGATGGTAATTGGCATTTTCCCTTGATCTTTGTTAGAATAATAAGTGTAAATATTTATCGAAGGGTAGTATTAGTTTTAGTATTAATTTTTTTTAGTGATTAGTTTTTATTTTAAAATTTAATTGTTGTAAAAGTGTCGTCTAAAATAAATTTAAGAATTCTGATCTCTTTTATTAAAATTTTAAAGAATTGTATATCACCAGAATCTCTCTTAAGATTATCAAATGAATAAATTATAAAGAACTTTCAAATGATTTATTAGTATTCATTTTGTTCACACACACTAAAGATAATTATTATAATTCCACTTTAATACACCCAAATATTTAGTATTTATTTAAATTTTTATTCTCTTTTGAAGTCTCTTATAATACTTAATGAATCCTAATGAGTTATAAGAGTTTATATAATGTTTATAAAAGTCTAAGACTCTAAACTAAATATTTAGTGTTTACCTAACTCCCTAGTACACCCAAACATTTAGTGTCTACCTAAACTTCTATTTTCTTTTGAAGTCTCTTATAATGCTTAACAAATTGTAAAGAGTTATAAAAATTTATATAGTATATACAAAATTTTAAGAGTTTAAACTAATTTGAAATAAAAGTTCTTGTATGTGGGAGTCCAAAACTCACTTAACGAAGTCAATTTGAATCAAAAATGACTTTCTCTGAACAAGTAATATTGGGGCATTACTGCGACTATTCCAACATTGCGGCAATGAACACTGAAGTGTTGGTGCAACCTTGTCGCACCGTTGTAGCGTTCTCAGGCAACGTGGAGGTGTTGGTCTCTCTAGAGTTGAAGCAGGAGCGTTTTATCTTCTAACGCTTAAGCATTCAACCTTATACAACCCTCTTAGTGTTTCTAAGCCCCTCCTTACTTTAGATTCTACGTTTTGTTCCTTTCCCACACGGTTTGTACTAAACTTCTTGTTGGTTTTTATTGGTATCCATCTCAAATTCATACTTAAACATAATTGTTGAATCACTAATTATAATCTTAGTAATATAAAAAGTAAAAGGAATTTAAAAACAAGGGAGACTTATTAAATGTCAAAATTAATAATTTATGAAATCAATTATGCAACAAAAAAGAAACACTAAAATGAGAATAATATTATAAGAGAATATGAGTACAAAAAAAAAAATGCATGTCTCATTAAGGCGTTAATGAGAGTTAACTCACTATCCAATTGATGTATTAAATTTGAATTTTTGTAAGATTTAGTAAATACATGTATAATTTGATCACTCTATTCTACTTTAAATAAGATAAATTCTGTCAAAAATAAAATTATCAATAGAAGAATTTTCTTAATTAAACCCAAATAACACTTAAAATCTCTTTCAAAAAAATAACTTTAGTCTATCTTAATAAAACTCGATTCAAATTCATAGATTACCGTGAGTGTATGTCGTAGTCAATCTAACTTCTGTACTCAAATGTTGGTTTCAACCTTTCATTTTTATATAACAATGGTTAGAATATACTCGAGACTTTCTTCACAAAAGAAACTTTCAATACAAATGAAATCCTATACTTTCAGTTTTCTAGCCATACTAATCAGATAAATACTAGGCAAACAATGATATTCTTTGTTGCATATCAATTAAATAAATAGTATAAATAAGAATAATGATGTCTTTTATGATCCAGTTCACAAATTTAGACTTACAAAATATCAAATCTATTTCATTAAAATTTTAAAAAATTTATCTTATCCATACAAGAGAGGACTCAAACCTTAACCTTCAAATTAAAAGTTAAAATTATCCACCACTCAACCAATGGGTAGTGGGCAGCTTATGAACTATATATTACTATTTGAATAAATAAAAACTCAACTTATCAACTATAGACTATATATGTCTTTTATGGTGCAGTTTACAAATTTAGGCTTAAAAAATATCAAATCTATTTCATTAAAAATTTTAAAAAATATTATCTTATCCATATAGAAGGGGACTCAAATCTTAACCTTCAAATTAAAAGTTAAAATTATCCACCACTTAGCCATTGGATAATGGGTAGCTTATCAACTATATATTACTATTTCAATAAATAAAAACTCAGATAGAAATCCTCGTCTTATTATCTTATTGCAAGATGCAATAGAACAAAATTTCATTAATGGAAACAAAATAATTTTCTTTTTGTTTCTTCTCCAAAAAATTCTTTTTTTGTTAGGCGTAAGGTCAAATCCCGAGAGCCCAATCAGACGTTACTTTCAAAAACGGCTCTCCTTAAAGGCCCACTGTTACTTGAGGGACGAGTCCAATTCAAAGACAAATCTAGCGTAATGGTCAATAGGTCTGAATACCGACTAAACTGAACGGCGAAGAACTAGCTCAGACTTGAAATGATCTAATTGATAACCAAAAACACTTGTTCAGCTAGGCCGGCCCGAATACAACTACGATCCCCACCTACGTACTAAAAAGGTTGGCTTGTCTCGATGCCTGCACAATTAGCAAAGAAGTCAGGGTTGACTATCTACCAGATGGGCCTATCAAGTACAGTCAACGCAATCAACAAGAGGCTTACTCTTAAAGATCCAAAGTCACAACCGAACCAATAGGGGAGATGCTGCCAGAAATTTGACCTAAGCCACTTGAATCTAGCCTCACATTTAACTAAAACCACCAGCAGAGATAAACTTAAGGAATATGCTTAACATATCAGGAGGGAACCTGACATGCAGCAGGAGTAGGATTAGGAGATCCGAAGAAAGATATTTGGCGTGTGTCAGATGCATGTGAAATACTGAAGAATGGATGATGAATACCATCCCTCACAGAGGGGAAATTTTGCTATCTAGTGCAGCGCTCCGGACAATTAAAGAAACAATGCTTCAAATAACGGGCCCCAAAATCGGGGGGAAGGGCCGACCGGTTCCGACCAGATGGCCCTCTAGGGGCACTCCAGAATCAAAGGAACAATGAACCTTTGGGTGAAGAGAGAAAGGTGGCTCGTGTCGAGAATTTTTTACCCTTGGCCGTGCCACTCGAAGGCGTCTACAAAGCAATACAGGACAAAGGGCTATTACATAGAAATTTCAAGGGAAAAAGAGTAGAACGATGAACAGATCCCAAAATGTAGTGAAACATGCACAAAGGGTCAGGACACACCACTGGCGAGTGTACCGAGCTGAGGAAACAGGTCGACCACTTAATAAGGAATGGATACCTAAAAGAGTTCTGGGCAAATCGATGGACCACAACTATCAGCCAACCCGGTAGATCAAACCCCACATCGTCATAATTATTTCAGGCGAACCCATATTGGCGGGAGATTCAAACAAGTAGTGGAAGAACTACTCTAAGTACTCAATGGTAGCACACCAAGTCATGTGTAATGCCTCTTTAGCCAAGAAGCCGAGACTACCATAAGAGGTGCCGATGATGTTCACGAAGAAAGACGTGCAAGGAATCATTTATCCCCCACGATGATGCATTTGTGATTAAAGTATTAGTAGCAAGAGAAAAGATAAATAGGGTGTTTGTCGATCCGGGCAGTTTAGTTGATATAATCTTTAAAGAAACCTTAGATGACCTAAAAATTAGGAACCTACACATGGAGGAGACCCAAACGTCACTACAGGGATTTGAAGACAATTGTGTGATGCTGGTCGGTATGGTGGTTCTCCTCCTCACCATCGGATAGAAGCCCTACGAAAAAATAGTGATGACCAGATTCGTGGTGGTAGATCGATCATTCCCGTACAAAATTCTCCTCGGACAACCCTTTATTGTAAGTACTAACTCAGTCTTATCCATCCATTATCTAAAGTTGAAATCCCCGGTCGGAGAAGAGATTGAAATAAAGTCAGGAGATCAGAAGGAAACTAGGAGCTGGTATGCGACGACGGCAAGGAAGACGTTCTGCATTTTCACTGTCGATCCAAGAATGAAAGTCTATGAATCCTCGAAGCCAGAGGAAGAATTACAAAACCTGTAGGTTAAGGCTGGGGAACCTGAGAATGTGGTTAGGATGGGAACCCAATTGAGGCCAGAGGTCAATGAAGGGCTAACCCAGCTGGTTCAAAATTTTTTTAACGTTTTTACCTGGTCCCACAAAAATATGCCTGGAATCGATCTGGAAGTGGCTGCCCACAGGCTGACCATCTACCCTACATCCCACCAATCAAGCAAAAAAGAAGATTTTTCAATTAGGAGCAAAATAAAGCTGTAGCGAAAGAGGTGCAGAAGTTACTAGCAGCACGGTTTGTCTGAGGAGTCCATTACCCTGATTGGTTGTCCAATGTGTTAATGGTGAAAAAGATAAATAGAAAGTAGAGAATGTATATTGACTTCACTAACTTGAATAAGGTGTGTCCCAAAGATAGTTTTTTCCTTCCAAAGATTGACCAACTAGTGGATGCTATGGTTGGACACAATCTATTGAGTTTCATGGAAACCTTTTTCGGCTATAATTAGATCACGATGTTCCTTCCTAACCAGGAAAAAATGTCATTCATCACCTATCAGGGGACTTACTACTATCAAGTGATGTCATTCAGATTAAAGAATGCTAGAGACACTTACCGGAGACTAGTGAACAAGCTCTTTAAAAATCTGATCGGCAAGAATATAAAAGTCTACGTAGATGACATGATAGCCAAATCATCAAAGGCGACAGACTACGTGGCCGACCTAAGAGAAGCCTGCATGATATTAAAGATGAACAGGATGAAGCTAAACCCAAAAAAATGCATTTTTGGTGTAAGGTCTAGAAAATACTTGGGTTTCATGGTGAGCCAACGAGGGATAAAAGCCAATCCAGATAAAGTCTGAGCCATCTTGGAATGACGTCCCTAAGCATAGTGAAGGAGATCCAATGGCTCATAGGCAAGATCGTGGCATTGAACAGATTCATCTCCAAAGCCACCAACAAATGCTTCACATTCTTCCGAGCAATCAAGAGAAAGGAAAATAATCGGTGAACAGAAGAATACGAACAGGCCTTTCAACAGCTAAAGGTCTACCTCTCCGAACTAGTACACTTGGCATTACCCGTGCAGGGAGAGGCATTGGTTCTATACTTGGGAGTCTCGAAATAGGCTGTTAGTTCAGTCCTTGCCAGAGAGGATAAGAGGGTACAACGACCCTTGTACTATACAAGCAAGGCCTTGATACGCCCCCCCCCCCCCCCCCCCCCCCCCCTCTCCCCCGAAAATTTGGCTTTTGCACTGATCACAACCGGAAGGAATTGCAACCCTATTTCTAAGCACATACTATCGTTGTACAAACTAACTAGTTGCTGCGACAGATCCTGCACAAGCCCGACTTTTTTGGCTGACTGGTTAAGTGGGCCATGGAACTAAGTGAGTTCAACATTCATTACAAGCCCCAAACCTCTATTAAAGGGCAAGCCCTAGCCAACTTTATAGACGAAAGCACCTATGAGACGGTCACGAGTGAGGAGATGGGTGACCAAGCCCACGAGGTGATTTTGGAAAAATGGGTGCTTTATATTGACGAGGCATTCAACCTGTAGGGAAGTGGAGCAGGGATCTAACTCATAAGCCCCGAAGGAGACGAGATTAGATACGTGATTGATATCGGGTTCAAAGCTTTGAACAACGAGGCAAAATACGAAGCCCTCCTAGCCAGATTAAGGGTGGCTCAAACACTAGCTATGAAAGAAGTACTGGTCAAGAGCAACTCCTAGATGGTGGTGAATCAAGTCAATGGCAACTTTAAAGCAAGAGAATAAAGAAAGGTCACGTATCTGACAATAGTTCGAAGGGTAACTGGTCAATTTGGAGAAATATGGATAAAGCTGATCTCGAGAAATGAGAATCATCAAGCAGATATCATCGCCAGAATGGCGTCAGCAGCATATGCCCGTATGCCCTGCACGGTGCCTGTAGAACTCTTATTAAAGCGGAATACCTAGGTAGATGAGCAAATCATGCAAGTCAAGTCGGAACCAAGCTGGATAGACCCCATCAAAAACTATATTTCTAGTGAAACAATTTCAACCAACAAAGAAAAAAGCCCATAGAATTAAGTACCAGCCTGCCAAATACTTAATAATCGATAGGGTATTATATCGAAGGGGTTTCTCATAACTCTACATGAGGTGCCTAGGCCCTGAAGGCGGAGTAGGTTCTGAAGAAAATCCATGAAAGAGTTTGCAGTAACCACTCGGCGGGTGGAGGGAGCCCTAGCTCACAAAGTCTTTTAAAATGATTATTATTGGCCAACTGCTGTACATGCGCTAAAAACTTGACTCAGTGATTTGAAGCGTTCCAAAGGTTTGCAGAAATGATCCAGGCGCTAGTAAGAGAGCTGACCACGATGAGCAAACCATGGCTAGTCGCCCAATGGGGGCCTCGACTTAATCGGATCACTACCTCAAGGCAAGGGATCTTACAAGTATATGGTCGTAGCGGTCGATTACTTCATAAAATGGATCGAGGTTGAGCCACTATCAAAAATCATGAAGAAGAGTGTTTGAGACTTTGTGTAGAGAAGCATGATTTGTTTGTATGGCATCCCGTACACCATCTTAACCAACTATGGGAAAAACATTGGCAACAATAGCTTTAAGCATTTCTGTGAATAGTTTAGAGTACAGCTGTCATTCGCCTCCCCCGCACACCCTAAAACCAACGGCCTAGTCGAATCTTCCAACAAGTTGATAAACAAACTACTCAAGAAAAAGCTGACAAAAAGAAAGAGAGCATAGGTGGAGGAGTTTCCAGAAGTACTATGGGCACTCCGAACGACTAACAAGATAGCTACCGGTGAGACGTTATTCTTATTAGCCTTCGAAAGTGAAACGGTAATCCCCACGAAAATTAGGACCCCGAGCTGCTAAGAAACAATTACCTCTAAACTTTTTTATTTTTTTATTTTATGCGATCATTCCCTGTGTATAAACATCATGCCTAAATGAAAACATCTTCGTTCTTGCATGTATGCCTACGAGGAACAAATGTATTAGAACATGAATAGATTTCTTGCGTATAACACCCTCGGGCTATTGGATAAATGACCTGCGCTGAACTTCCTGAAACATCATATCGCATCTCATTTTAGCACCCTCATCATCATCATAACATCAATATTATAGAACATCGTTATCTTTAATGATGCACCACTATATCACGCAACACTTCACCGTCATTGGTTCAACACTCAAAGAACATTTCACCGTGACCGGTTCTACGCTCACACAGCACTTCACCGTCACTGGTTGGACACTCATAGAGCATTTTACTATGACCTGTTCGATGCTCATGCAGCACTTCACCATCACCGGTTTGACGCTCACGGAACATTTCACCGTAACCGGTTCTACACTCACGAAGTACTTCACCGTGACTGGTTTGACGCTCGCAGAGCATCTCACCATCACTAATTTGGCATGAAGGCAATTCAGACAGCTCGGCGGGGCGAGGGCTATGGCATTTCCACAACATTACCATGGGTTACACCATGGCACCCATTGAAGGGAATTTGACTGTGGCTTTTTCATGGTGTCACTGTAGCCTTTCCACAGCACCCATGGCATGTTATTCATCATTATTACACCGAGTCAGTCTCTCAAAAATACTAATGTGCCCCTCACATAACATTGTTATCCCGTGCTGCATCCCGTCCGTTCATCCTAACTTTGGATCAGGAAACTATTTTTGCCACAACAATGGCCTGGTTATTACCTTGGTCTACGCCAACAGCTACCATGTCTCTACATTAAGCCAATTGTTGTCTGCTCGTTTATCTTTTTTTTATCCTTGTGCTAATTAAGTTATTATACAACTTATTATTTACAATAGATCAGGCTCATATGCTTACTAAGTCGGCTATCAACTACAGAGGGCACTGAGCAGGTCTCTACTACAAATTATTTGAGAATAAGTTGCATGCTTATTGTTAGCATTCACACAACTAAGATTAAGGCTTAAATGACGTCCTAAGAGCCGTTCGGCCCTATCAAAGGTTGCTCGCCAATGCAGTCAGCCCTTTTATTAAAAACTTTATTACAATAAATTATCTTAAATGAGAATGGTTTTTACGAATGACACAGTTATTCTAATGCGTTCAGTATATTTTATAAGTGGTCCAGCTGTGTTACTAAGTTTTGCTACAACGAAATAAATTTTTTTTGAGCAGGTTATGAAAATTAGATCCGCACACATTGAGAAGACAGATATAATTGTCCATTTATTAAAACTATTACAAAGATCAGCTACAAGGAAACCCAAATATTAAAAATCTTACACGTTACAAAAACAAAGAGAGAAATGTGGAGAATAGGGGAATCACTCAGGCTATAGGGGTTGTGTCAAGCATATTCAGATCCACATTGGGAACGGCTTTGGGAGCGGCATTGACTAAAGGAACCACAGCAGTCGAAGGATCAGCCAGAGCTTCAATTACCCCTAGGCTCAATAGGAGCGGCACCACTAGTCTGCCCCTAGTCGGCAAGAGGGGAAACCTCGCTGCTACCCACAACTGCAGCAGCCCCCAGCAGAGACAAGCTCATTGGCCAAGGGAACATCATCAGTACCAACACCAGCGAGCACCGATGTTTCGTTGTCCAGAGCCCTAGAGGTCTCCCTTTCATGGAAAGAGCAGCTAGTCGCTACGGACCACAGCTACTGAAGGTCAATCTCTAAGTAGTGCTCCTCGAAAAGAGCAATGGACCTTTAGAACCCTTTCATCGCACCTTGCGAAAGCCTTCTTCATTTTCAGCTGACCCTTGGTTCCTCTGTTGCTCGAGCTGGGCTATCAAAGATGTCCCGCTCTAATCAACCAACTCCTCCTCCTACTGAACAGTTGCAAGCTGCGCTTCAAGTTTCTCATTTTGGCATGTCAACTCATCAACTTAGGCCCCTACCATGGCTAAAGAATTCATCATCTTCTGATTAACCAGCCATTTCTAGTGATTAAGCTTGGACAATTTACTTTCTGCCTCAGCCCTGGTAGTCACCATCTCTTCTAGCTTAACTCTCACCTCATCAACCACTTTTCTTTTCTGCTTAGTGATCCTCCCCGGCTGCTGAGTTTTAGCCCTGGACCGAGCAAGGTCATCATCTACTTTCTGAGCATGGGTTATGAAACCCATGATCTCAACCTGGAACTGAGAAAGAAGAAAAATAGACTATAAGAAATACGAAGTCAGAGCGAGCAGATACAAAAAACAAGAAGGGGAAAATTGATTAAGAGCAAAACAACTTACGTTAAGGGCAGATCCCAGTGCGACGTTGAAACCCGTAGCAGGATCTAGGGAAGACACCTGACCCGCCCAAGTGGGGGTCACGTACCTTTCTAGCACTCGCATCACAGGAAGCAAGAAGCTCAGATCCTCCCTGGCTCTTAGGACCAGGACTGAGGTGGACACGCAAAAAGGACCCTTATAGGATGACCGCCCTTCCCACTTTAGGGAGCTTGACGATGCCACGGCTCACCTAACCTATATAACTGTGTTGAGGGGGAGCCAGTGAACCCTGTCCCCTATCTTCATGAGCCAGCGAACCCTGTCTTTACATTTAAGCCGGACCTCTTTCCCGGACATATAGACTTTGGGTGGCCCTATCTTCATAAGCGAGCTCACCAGCAAAATGCGATCCCCTCCTCTGGGAGGGTCCTCTTGCTCAGTGTTTCCCAGAACCAAATAATGTACCCATGATGCTGTCAGGATTTCGAGGTCCCCAACCGCCTGAGGAAAAGCCTTTGGCCTGGCTCCTTTTTTTCTTCTCTCCACCACCTTACTCAGACATCCCTACATTTTGCACAAATGTAAGATCGAGAAAAAAAAAGGCAAAAGCAGTCCAGAACGAAGGAATAGGAACTCATTTTGGGTTCGAGGCTGGGATGGAATGAAGGTTACCAAGCCTGATCTGACAAGGTTAGACGGGGATAGCAATTTATAGACCGAAAAAATGTATTGAAGCACAGTGTTTATCCGATTGAGGGTCTACTCAAATACTTCTACATCAGTAGCCTAGGTCACTACAGAAAATGAGCAAATAAGAGGATTTAGCTGAGCTATGCAAGTTAAGAAAATGTACACATATGAAAGGGCTAGGACCTGCATCTGCAAAAAAGGCGGCAAGGATAACCCACTCTCTCTCATCCCTCTTAGAGACCTTCTAACCTCACTCTCCTCCAGCGAAGAATCACTCCCCCTTCTAGTCCTTCATAGAGGTAGGTCGACTAGGAACCGGGTTCTAAAGACCATGAAGGGAAAGATAATAAAAGCCCCTTTAGCTTCTAACATTGCTCATGAAGTAGTATAGGTAGCATAATTCTTGAAAATGTGAGGGAGACAACCCTACCCTTGCCCACAAGAATAACAGACCTGTTAATACCCTCAATGAATTAAGACCTAGCTGAGATGGAGCTATCTCGATGCAGCCAGTATTTTAGCAAAATATCGCTACATAAAGAGCCTGAGACTCAACCTCAAAAACTCTACATGAATAGCCACCTCACATCGGTAGGACTGCTCGAGTAATCCTCCTCAGTAGGCAGCCTAAGGATGACCATCTCGAGAATGTTGTATTGATAAGGTCTAAATAATCCTCGTTCACACAGGAGGCGCGGTATCTGGTGTTCATCTCAAACTCTACCACCTCCATGCCTTCTCTTGCCCTTCACCTCCTTAGCACTCGAGACTAGCTCGGTCTCGCTTAGAATTACTTTTGATGAGAAAAGATCGTCACCTATTGAGGTGGACACCCCCTCACTCGCCCTGGCCCCTCTCCCCCTCATAACCAACGGCAGCTCTGGGGATATTCCCTCTCCTCATCAGCCATGTTCACGATCCGAAAACCCAAATTATCCCTAGAGGCCATCAATGCACAAAGCCAAAACTGTGAAGGCCAACCACACCCTAAAACTATAAAAGTAGGCAGCAATCATCAGGACTAGAAAATGCAAAAAAATCTAGAACAAAAGAAACACAAACAAAAAGTTTGAAAAATAGCCTAAAGAAACTATCTGGCTATTCAGAAAAGCAAGCAGCAACAAACACAAGTAAAATAAACGCGGAGAAGCTAAAAAAAAAGGAATAAAGAGACATACTTACTGAGAAAAAATGTAGAAAGCTAAGGGATAGGCGGCGATAGGGACTGCAATCGCCAAGCAAGAAAAATGCCTTCGACACAAAGAGATGAGCAACGGCAACATAGCAGGGTGTCAGCAAAGAAAAAGAACAAGGGATAAAAAGTACAAAATGAAGAAGAAGGTGGCTATTTATAGCAGTAGTAAAATGATCTAGACCGTTTAAAATTAAAATAAACAAAAAGATCGTTGGGAAAAATGAAAAGACCCTTGGTGCTAGAAACATGACGCTTAGGATTCCTAGATGCAATAAATATGCGTCCCTTCAGAAAACAGTGACCTAAGCTGTCAGATTCAACAGATTAGACGGCTTAAGACATTTTGGTCAGTTAAACGTCACTCAAAAATTGGAAGAGACAAGACTTTTGGGTCTAAGCTGCTATTAGCGGCACGATCAAAAGAAGATCAATGGCTAACAACAGGTTTCTTGTTCGAGAAGCCTTTCACAAGAATCAAGGATGACGTTTGAGAAGACCTGGCATTAAAGCCTGAAGAAAATTCTAGGAGAAGCCACCATTACGTGGCAGTAACTCTTTAAAATACTATGACATCATCACGCCGAGTTGACTAGCTCTACTATATTCAAATTCAGAAGACCGGATCAGGTGAAAACACTACTACCCAAGGAGCAGTTTATACCAACTCGGACGATAGATAACCAATAAAAGGAAAGAGCAAATAGAGACTTCAAGGATGATCTGGGCTGGCCAGTTTAGAATAGAGTTTCCACTTTTGATAAATCAAAACTAGAAATTGGCGGACCCTTGTTTCCACTCCTTCCCCCAAAAAATCCCTCTTTTTGGGCCTAAGGCCTCCAAGCTCAAAAAAGGTCAAACCTCGAGAGCCCAATCAAACGTTACTTTTAAAAATTGCTCTTCTCAAAGGCCCATCATTGCTTGAAAAACGAGTCCAATTCAAATACAGGCCCAGAGTAATGGCCAATAAGTCTAAATCCTAACCAAACTGAACGACGAAAAACTAGCTCGAACTCGAAAGGAATCTAATAATCAGAAACACTTGTTCGACTAGGCCAACCCGAATATAACCCGGTCCTAGCCTACGTATTAATCAGGTCAGCTCATCCCAATGTCTGCATAGTTAGCGAAGAATTCAGGGTTGACTATCTACCAGATGGGCTGATCAGGTACAATCAACGCAATCAACAAGAAACCTGCTCTTAAATATCCCAAGTCACAACCAAACCGATGGGGAAGATACCACCAAAAATATAACTCGAGCCACTTGAATTTATCCTTACACTTAACCAAAATCATCAGCGAAGACAAACCCAAGGAATATGCTTAATACATTAAAAGGGAACCTGGCATGCAATAGGAGCAGAATCAAGAGATCCGAAAAAGGATATTTGGCGTGTGTCAGATGCATAGTAAAAGGATATTTGGCGTGTGTCAGATGCATAGTAAAAGGATATTTGGCGTGTGTCAGACACACAGCAGAGGATATTAGGCGCAAATCAGAAGTACAACAGAGGTGAAAAATCCAAAAAAAACCCCAAAATGCCAGCACTATAAGAAGAAAAAAGGAAGATATTGAGAGGGATGATGCCCAAATAGTAGAAGAATTAACATAGAGAAAAAAGATTTTCTTTCCCCCATTCTCAACACATTTTACTTCCTTTCTTATCAGATTTCTAAAAAAAGACTCCTTCTAACTTAAGCATCGAAGCATCTCCGTCAAAACCCACCTCGGCGAGATTGTCATCGAGCTTGTGTCTGTATTTTTTGTAGACTCTTCATAGCTCGCAGCAAAGAGGAAGCCCAAGCCCATGCTAATCACTCATGTCAGGATGATGCCCAAGTTTCATTCCCACTCACAAACAAATTTAAGGGTCGTTGGCCTGAGGAACCATTTCTTCGAGTCAACAATTTTCTTTCGCAATCAAGTTTGGTGTTGTGGCGCCATGTTTCTATCCAACCACAGGTCACGGCATCAACACCTAGAGATGCATCCTTTGCGCATTCTGAGCCCATCTTTACTTTTGACTTTTTATTTTTGTTCATTTCTCATCCGTCCAACGCTTCTTTGATATCGTGTTAACTATTTATTAGTCTCCAAGTCAAAATCACTCTCAAATTTTATTTTAAATCACCAATTTTTAACATAATAAAAAGTTAACGAGCGATGCTAGTGTTTCACAAGCCTAGGAGATGAAGGTCATCGGATAGGTGACCGAAGCACCAAATTAAACATTTATTTTTCACTAATTTTATTGAGGAAAAAGAATCATATATGGTTAATTATTTTTAGCTCTAAAATTAATTTGATTAGTCTTAGTTTTCAAGAAAACTATTAGTCTTAAATTAAAATAATATTTTTTAAAAAATAATTTTCTTAATTTTAATATTATAAATAATTTAAAAGAAAATCAGAAAAAAATATATGTATGATTTGTTTTGGATGAGCCTAAACAGCACCTGAAGAATTATATAAAAGTGAAAGATACACTTTGTTACCGGGGGATAAAATGAGTCTTATCATTCAAAATATGCATAAAACTAAAACACAAGAAAAAATGTAAACTGAATATATATATATGCCCAATAAAAAAATTAGAAATTTGGGAATGAACTGAAGTTATAATTAGGAAAACATTAGTATGATTTGAACAAAACTTTTGAATCTCTATGCAAAAAAATTACTTGCAAGGACAACTATTAAGTTTTAAAAGCTTACCTCTTTTAATGTCTGAGGGTTCTAAAATCCAATCCGCAGCTCCCAGAAATATTTCTGAATTGAAAAGATTTGAAGTAGAGCAAATTAGTAAACGAAATGTCAAGAGAATAAAGCTCAGGCTGAGAATTGAAGAAATACAGCCAACACTTCGTTTAAAAAAAAATTGTTTCCCTACCAGACACGCTAGCAATTTTTTATTTTAAAAAACACTATTCCTTAAAATAAATTAATATATATTTTTAAAAAATAAATTTTCAACAGGTGATAATATATTTCTCTTTATAAAAACAAAATGATTATCAAGATTATAGATATGCAGTAGGTTCCTGTTCCATATGAAGTCTTATCATAATTCAATAACAATTATATATTTTTGGGCCGACGGTCAGAAAACAAGTTAGCTAACATCTTGAGCAATAAATAAGTTCAGCTTGCTTATTTTAATATAATGTTTATATTTACCCACTACGATTATGACATAAATTTTATTTTATTTTTTAATTAAAATAAATTTTATTCGCAACATTTTATTTTTTAAAAAAGAGAGAGAGAATTTGTGCTCAACCTATTGAATTGTTCAACTATATACTACTAATACACATTTTAGCTTCTCTAGCTTTTGTTATTCTTTCAACCAAATTTTTCAAATTTATTATATATGAGAATAGATTTTGTTTTCTATTTTTTAGTTGATTCCTTTTCCTTGAAAGTTAATATTTGAGTTGAGCTATATATGAATAAAACAAAAAAAAAATTATCTACTTTCAAAGAAAATAAATTTATCTAGTGATTCAATCAATGTTGCGAAATTTCGACCAATTAGCAAATATATAATATATTTAGCCGAAAGAAATAGACAAAGGATGTTGATAATAAATTACTTAGTTGAGTAGACCAAAATAATCCTGAATGTTCCATTTGACGGCTAATTTTTGTTTTCAAACTCTTGGAAAATAACTCCTAGAAATTTTTATATAAATCAGTAGAATCTTGATGGATAAATAAGTAAATTAATAACCTTAATTAAATAATACTTTATTTTGTCAGCTCAAATTTTGTATTAATATGTTAAATTAATAATTTAATAAATATATAAGATAATATATTATTATTATAATTTTAAAAAAAGTCCTTATAGTTTTATATACACCCATTTTTTACATAAATTAATATACAAACTAATTTCATGTGATATTTTTAAGGGGCTTTCTTAAAATATGTATATAGTGTTTGTTGAAATAAGTGATTCAACAATTATATATTGACATGAACTAAGATGGATACTAATAAAAGAGTCAACACGAAGTCTAATACACGAAAGTTGTACAAAGAAGAAACAAAACGTAGAATCAAAATCAAGTAGTGGTTAAGAAACATAAGGAGGGGCATACATGTCTAAACACCCTAACGCTAGAAGATAGAATGCCTCAATATGGATTCTAGAAAGTCTAACGGCCCCGCATTGCCAGATAACATTCCAACATTGTGACAAGGTCGGATTAATGCCCCAACGTTGCTTATTTGAAAAAATTCAATTTTGGTTCAAATTGACTTATTTGTATGGATTTTAAACTCCCACACATAATGACTCTTATTTTACTTAGGTTTATAGTTTATTATTCCTTTGTAAAGTACTATATAAACCTTTATAACTCATTAATATTCATTAAATATTAAGAGAGACTCCAAAAGAAAATAAAGAATTAAGTAGATACTAAGCGCTTGTGTGCATTATTATTGAACCATTATTGGGTGTCTTTGTTCATGTGTGAACAAAAGGAGTACCAATATATCATTTTAGAGTTCTTTATTATGTATGCCTTGTAATTTCTAAAGAGTTAAAAAGAGAGGTTAGGACCTCTTGATCCACCATGTACGTAGGTTGTTGGTGTCCAATCACATAATTGGTTGTGTGTGTTCTTATTGATCTTATTCTTTCTTGCTCTTATTTTGCTTATGATTGAAAGTTTCTGTAACAATTGGGTATTAAAACAAAGGCTAATCGTTAAGAGAGATTAGTGTTAAGCCTAATTTCCTTTAACAGTATTTTTTTTATATTGATGCTGATTTAAATTTTATCTCTAACTCTTTGTAATACAAAAGGAATTTCTAGCGTAGCATTCTCATATTGCAACAAGAAATTATTCAATATTACAATTGTCTTAACTATTTCTTTACACGAGGCAGACTCTATACTAAAATTACAATCTTTAATAAATAAAATTTATTAATATACTTTATATATATGATTAGAAAAATAGATTCAAACTAATTCACTTAATTGCAATAACAAAATAATATTAGATATAATTTTTTTGATAAAATAAGGGATATGTTCATAAATGACTAATTGTTTAATTAATCGATAAATACTATTCACTTAATTAATCTATTTTTCTTAATTCCAAGATTATTAATTTATTGAAGTTCTATTGTATATGTGTCTTTAAGTGATTAACTTCTAGTGTGTCAATCATGAATTATTAGAAAGGTTGTTCAAAAGAGAAAGTCTATTGTACATGGAAGTAAAACAATTATTTAGTGGTATCATGACATGAATTTTTATTGATTACAACTATTAATTTGTCTGACAAATTTTCAACATAAATGCATACGTGATAAAATTGATTTATTACATAAATGGTGTGATACCTCTATTGTATAATAAACTTTTCCTCGTTGAAAAGGACCGTATGAGGTAGGGGTGGAAGAAATTCTCGTACCTAAACTGACTCAAGTGTCTTGAATTAAAATTTTAAGATGATCTGAGAACAGGAAAATATTTGAGACTCAATCGAGTCTTCAAACTTCGTATTAAAATTACAATTTTCAACAAGTAATGTAAAAAAAAAATAAAGAGAAGTATATTTCATTATCAATTAAAAATTGTACAATAGAGTCTTTATATAGACTTTAACTTATTATAAAACAGGAAAATAATACTATATATAGAAGGAAATAATTATAGATTATAAAATGTAAACATATTATATTATTAATATAATCAATATCATATCAAATATATTTATAATATAATATCTTACATTAATAATAAAATCACATATTAATACCTCACCCTCCCCCTCAAACTCAATATGGTGGAGTAGAAGCAAGCTTGAGTTTGAAAATTAGAGTGTGGAAATGACCAGAAAGTAGAGATTTGGTGAAGATATCAGCAGGTTGATCTTTAGAAGAGATAGAGTTGAGAGTAACTGTTCCCTAAGCAACATGTTACCGAACAAAGTGACAATCTGTTTCAATGTGCTTAGTTCGCTTATGAAAAGCATCATTGTGAGTAATTTAAATAGTACTCTGATTGTCACAATAAAGTGGTGTAGCTCTAGTGTGAGAAATACCCATATCTTCAAGATGCCAGCGGAGCCAAACAATCTCTTGGTAGTATCAGCAAGAGCACGGTACTTAACTTCAGTACTCGAGCGAGCAGTAGCTGTCTATTTTTTACTTTTTCATGAAAGAAGAGAATCACCCAAGAAAAGAAAAAATTCGATAGTTGATCGTCGATCTATAAGATCACCAGCTCATCCGTATCAGTATAAGCTCTTAACATGAGAGGAGAATGAGCCAAAAAATAGAGACCGTGAAAAATTATACCTTTGAGATAACGTAGGATATGAAGAACTGCTGCATAATGAGAGGTACAAGGAGCAGCCATAAACTAACTGACAATATGAATAGCATGAGCAATGTCCGGATAAGTAACTTTAAGATAGACCAAACTACCAGCCAACTGACGATAGAGGTTAGCATCACTAAGAAGAGTACCATCAGAGGATCGGAGTTTAGCATTAAGCTCTAAAGGAGTGGAGGCAGTCTTACTGTCTGTCAACCCAGCTTTAGCAAAAAGATCGGATGCATATTTAGCCTTAAAGAGATAATACCTAATAGAGTCGGATAGTACTTCAAGGCCAAGAAAATAACTAAGGTTGCCAAGATCTTTCATTTTAAAATATTGTTGAAGAAAGTTCTTGAGAGTAGAAATACTAATACGATCATCACCTGTGATAATCATATCATCAACATAAAGAAGTAGTAGAACACAACCACGACTTGTTCTATTGATAAAAAGGGTTAAATTATAAGGACTAGACTGAAAATTATGTTGAGAAATTGTGCTACTGAATTTTGTAAACCAGGCACAAGTAGCTTGTCTAAGGCTATATAAAGCTTGACAAAGTTTGCAGACTGTACCTGTTGGATGTGGATAACCAAGATGAGGCTTCATATAGACTTCTTCGGAAAGATCACCATTGAGAAAGACATTTTTCACATCCATCTAAAATAATGTCCAACCATGAACTGTAACAATAGCTAACAAACTCCGAACAGAAGTAAGGCGAACAATAGGGGTAAAGGTTTCTTTATAATCAATTCCATATTTCTGAGTAAAACCTTTTGCAACAAAATAAGCTTTATATCGCTCAATGGATCTATCAGACTTGGTCTTAATCTTGTATACCCATTTACAACCAATAACAGTTTTATTAGGTGGAAGAGGAATAAAATTCAAAGTATGCGATTTCTCAAGAGCCTGCAATTCTTCTGTCATTGTTTGCTACCAAACAGGGTTAATACTAGCCTTGGAATAGGATTAAGGTTCGTATAATGAAAGAGTGGTGGAAAAACAGTGATAATGACAATGTTTAATAGAAAGTTCTCTTACTTGAGAAGAACAATGAAGAGAGGGTGTAGGAAAGGCCTCAAAGATGTCGAGAGCAGATCCTTCAGACAAGATAGGAGGCTCAGAAGCAGACATTGTATCAGCAGGTTCACAAGTATGAAACTTAAAGGAAGTATTAGGAAACAAGTCAATAGTATTGTTAGTGAAGAACTAAGAAGTGGGTGGAGACATAGAATGAAAGTTTGATATGGAGGAGAATATTTTTTATTCAAGAAATATGACATGATGTGAGATACGAAGACGCTTAGAGATGGGATCCCAACATTTATAACTTTTATGTTCTATTATGTATCCCAAAAAATAACATAACTGTGTGCATGGTTCAAGTTTAGTATGTTCATGTTTTTGAAGTAAAACAAAACAAACATAACCAAAAATTTTGAGGAGACTATAATTAGAAGAGATTTCATATAAACATTCGTAAGGTGACTTATTCTCTATGATATGGGAAGGAACACGATTGATTGTATAGACAACAGTTAAAGCAGCTTTACCCCAGAATTGTTCCAGACAAGTAGATATGAGAAGAGCATGAATTGTATCAAGAATATGTCTGTGTTTGCGTTCGACTCTCTCAATCTGCTGAGATGTACCAGGATAAGACCTTTGACAAATAGTATCATGTTCCTCTAAAAGATTTAGAAAATTAGAATCTCTATATTCCATGGCATTATCTATACGAATGATCTTAATGGAACAAGAAAATTATGTTTTAACCATTTAAGCAAAATCGCGATAAATTTTGGTAAGTTCTAATCTCTATTTCATAAGAAACAACTATGTATATTGAGAATAGTCATCAGCAAAAATAACAAAGTATCAAGATCCGCACATAGTAGCATTGGGAGATGGACCTCAAATATCAAAGTGTATAAGATTAAAAGAAGCATGCGAAACAGTAGTGCTATTATTAAAAGGCAAAGCTGGTTATTTTGCTAAAGGACAAATCAAACAATTATCTTTATTATCAGAGACAATTCTTAAACAGTCATTAGATACTAAAGTATGAATACGACTTATTGAGGCATAACCCAAACAAGAATGCCAAAGATGTAGTAATGATACTGGAAAAGTAGATGCAGCGGACAAAAAAGATGAAGATGGTAAGTGTAAAGAAAGAAGTTTATATAGACAACCCACTTTACGGGCTGTCCCAAATGTTCGACCTATCTTCGGATCCTGCACATAACACCTAGAGGCAGTAAATAAAACATTAAGACCAAGTTTACAAATTTGATTGACAAGTAAAAGATTTAATATAATTTTAGGTATAAGAAAAGTATCGGATAAGGAAAGACTGGAATGAGACTCCTGACCAATGTGACTAACATTCATAAAATATTCATTAGCAGTTTGAATAGAAGGTAAATAGGAAGCAAGAGATTTAGAGGAGAAAATAGTAGAATCAGAAGTCATATAATTGCAACATGCAGAATCAAAATACCAAGAGTTACCTAAAAGAACAGAAGAAGCAGTAATTGAAGGATTGCAAGAGTTTGATAGAAGTTGGTGAAGTAAAAATTCAAGATCACTGGTTAAGTGGGAAGAAGAGTTGGCAATATCTTGGGCAGTAGTAATGGCAGAGAATGATTAAGGCCTTGTAGAAGTAGCACCTTGAGACTGTTTACTTTTGGAAAAATCTTTTTCAAAATGATCAGGTCTAATTTTTTAACATTGTTTTCATTTACGTGTCGAACAATTAAGAACTAAATGTCCAGATAAATGGCAGTAATTACACGTCTTGTATTAAGTGGAGCTGCCAAATTTGTGTTGCGGGGTGGCAAGTATTGTATCTATACAAACTTGTTGAAGAGTAGCAAACCTTGTTTCTTCAGAAATAGGATTAGCAATAGCCTGATCCAAAGTGGGTAAGGGCCTCTAATGAAGTAGAGAACACGAGTGGACTCAAATTTATCTTGTAGAGCCATGAGAAACTGAACTAGATGTTGATGATCTCAACAGACAATGAAAGCTTGAGCATCATCATTATTCTTTCAAAAGCTTGAGCATCATCATTATTCTTTCAAATTGGTTCTGAAAGAGTTAGTTGATCCCAAATAAATTGCATCTAAGAATGAAAGTTGGTGATGGATTATCCTAGTTCTTGCCGAAGATTATGCAAATTTTGTAGGACTTGATATTAATAAGAGATATCCTAAAGTAATTTGGCAGCATCAAATCAACCGTAATAAAGACTAATGGATAGGATGGATGTATTACGAAACCATGTAATAATCTGATAATTTATACTATCCCAATCATCTAGTCTGTCAATGAAAGTCTCTAGACTTTTGTTATCTCGCTGCTTAGATAAAGTAACATCACCAATGATATAGCATCAAAGTCTTATGTCTTTAAAAAAACTACACATAGCTTGTGCCCATAAGACATAATTGTATCTGTCAAGGATAATGTGAATAGGCTAAAAAATATCAGATTTATCCATTAAAAAAATAACTTTTCCTCTTTAACTTTTAATAATTACAATCTTGCCCTTAAACTTTCAATAATTATAATTTTTCCCTATAACTTTTTGTAATTGTAACTTAACCCTAATAATATTTAATAATTGTAAAGTGACACCTTTACTTTTCTAAATTTATAAAATGACCCCTAAAATTATTATAATTACACAAATACCTTAATAGAATATTATGATCTGACCTACAACTATTGAAAACTTTTTAAACATGTCCTTATGCAAAATAGTAGACTTTAGGCGGCTCGTATGGTGGTTTCTGACCTCAGATTTGCATAAATCCAACGACATTTGAACGATCGGTGACTAATGATTCTTTTGGTCATGGCAATGTCGGTCACGTCACTATATAACGGTCGGGATTTGAAGTGGCAATGGCCAGCGACAGTGACCTTTAGGTGGCGCGTCCGGTGGTTTTTGACCTTCGATTGGCGCGTTGTCAGCAGCGTTGGAACGGCTAGAGTTTTCTAAGTATCTTGGTATGAGCGGTGTCTAACATAGCAATCTTTCAGCTATTTTTGGCAACTCTTCGGCAAAATGCCAATGGATTTTGACGAGTTCCAAAAAATTTTGATAAATCTCCGACTAAACAAAGTGACAGTGAAAAAACTATTGCTCTAATACCCTATGAGAAAAATAAAGAGTAATATATTACATTGTGAATCAAAAACTGTACAATTGAGCCTTTATATAAGTTTTAACCTTTTATAAAATAGAAAAATAATACTATATATGGAAGGAAATAATTACAATTATAAAAAGTAAGAATATTATATTATTAAAATAATTGATATCATATCAAATATATTAATAATATAATATCTTATATTACTAATAATATCACACATTAATAAGTAAAATTCATTAATCTACTTTATATATATGATTAAGAAAAATAGATTCAAACTAATTCGCTTAATTGCAATAACAAAAAAATATTAGATATAATTTTTTGATAAAATAAGTGATATATTCATAAATGACTAATTGTTTAATTAATCGATAAATTACTATTCACTTAATTTATTTATTTTTCTTAATCTTAAGATTATTAATTTATTGAAGTTCTATTGTATGTGCGTCTTTAAGTGATTAACTTCTAGTGTGTCAATCATGAATTATTAGAAAGGTTGTTCAAAAGAGAAAGTCTATTGTACATGGAAGTAAAACAATTATTTAGTGGTATTATGACATATGTATTTTTATTGATTACAACTATTAATTTGTCTGACAAATTTTCAACATAAATGCATACGTGATAAAATTGATTTATTACATAAATGGTGTGATACCTCTATTGTATAATAAACGTTTTCTCAAAGGACCATAGGAGATAGGGGTGGAAGAAATTCTCGTTCCTAAACTGACTCAAGTGTCTTGAATTGAAATTTCAGGATGATCTGAGAATAGGACAATATTCGAGACTCAATCGAGTCCTTACACGAGGGATCCAATTGGCTCCGTCAGTTTCGAAACATTCCCTAGTTCGAGAATCAAAATTCAATATATACATATTTATTTATATATATATATATTAAAAACATGGCATAAAATCCAAAATATGGTTGATAAATTAGAATTTCTTTTAATTTATCCATGAATAATTAATGAAAAAAATGAATCAATTACTCTTTTTTAATTAATATTTCCTTGAAAGTTAAAAAAGATCGATTAAACTATAAAATAAATAATTTTGTCAAGAATTATCTCATTCCTTCCTTTTTAAATAAAAAATGTTTCAATTTTTATTTTGAAAATAATGTCTTAGATTGATATCGAATCTTGGATTACGAGATGTAAGTATGTTGCGTATCATATTTGTTTAGGTACATGCTTCACTTTTAATAAATTGGAATATTAAACTTTTGAAAATTAGAATATTGATTTATTGCTATTTGGTGGTTTGGTGATGATAACTTAGAAATTAAAAATAAAGATTTAAAAATTATATTGGAGTGTTATAATTATTTGTATGTATACTATGATTTATAAGAATGTCCAAAATTGAAGGGCTAAAGGGGGGATGCTCTCTTTCTTGACTTTCACAAAACCAAATTAGGAAGTTTTAGACTTCCTAACTTGGCCCTTTCTTTCCTTTCTTCAAAATAGTTCTTTTCTCTTTAGTTGACAAATTTCCTTGTTTAGCTCCACTTTCCCTTTCGTCAGCCATGGTTCCATGGTTGATGTGCTTGAAGAGATGGCCAGTTTGCTAGCTCAGTATAAGGAGAAACAACCTGAAGTGGTAGATAACCTAGTTGTCCTAGGGAAAAGATCTTTTGCCTCCATCCTATCCTCATCACCAGATATCACTACCCATCCGCTACAACTACTGCCTCTTTGCTTCAAAAGAGACCAAATTTTCATAGCAATTTATAAGAAGGACTATCAAAAATGCATTCTTCAAAGTAAGGCTAATCTTATTGGCCATTTAATGTGGAAAAAAGGGTCATAACCAATTAACGTAGAGGCTCTAAAATTATGACTTAATAAGTTATGGAACCCTAAGCATGGTTGGAATTTATTTCCAATGTCGAAGGATTTTTACGTCCTTCACTTTGAAGTCGCCATGGACATGTAGAGAGTTTGTGGTGGGGGCACTTGTACGTTGAATTCGGATTCCTTCCATCCTTTTCAATGGCAATCGTATTTTGATCCTTACACCATGAAAAATCACAAGAATTCTCAACTATAGGTTAGGATTTACAGCCTTAGTTGGGAGTATTGGAGTTTGAAGATAATTATGGGTTTTGTTATGGGTTTTAGATTACCTCTTTAATTGGATAAGGCAACAAAGGAAGGCGTCTATAGATTTTATGTGCGGGTTTTTATAGATGTTGATGTTTTTAGTCAATTGCCTCAATTTCTGATGGTGGACATGAAAGGATATGATTTTCAGGTTGAGGTGCACTACGAAAATATTCTATTAATATACTCTGGTTGTGAAAATATAGGGCTTGATATTTCAAAGTGCATATATCATCAAAAGGAGACTATAGTTCGAGGACGATCTCGCTCTAGTTCTAGAAACAAGCAGAAAAATTCTGACGAAGAGCAGAACCTCTCAGGCTTTCAGAATTCTTTGCTGAAACATCCTAAAGCTTTGGATAATGATGATATTGTTGAATAACCTCCTTTAAGAAATAATCAACAACTTTTAAAAGTGCAAAGGAATTATCATCGGCTTCTAGAAGTGCATGGTTTGGCTTGTACTACTGAGAAGGGGTCGATAGTTGTGTGTCAATCTCCGATCTCTTCATCAATTATGCTAAAGAATCAATCAGAGAATTTAAACCTAGAGGGGGACGCCTATGTTGAGCAACCAGATAATAATTGTCAAAATGAGGAGGATAGTGAATCCTCATAAGAGTTTTAGGACCTTGAGGTCAGGTCGCTTGTAAATGGGGGTGAGAATGAGAAGACGGATGCTGGAATGATTAAGATAACATCTAGTATTTAGGTAATTGAAAGTAATGCTCTAGACCCTTTTGTTGATAGCTCTTAGGAAGAGATTGATGGTTCTCCTAGAGAGTCAAATTCTAGAATAAATGGGTTATTGGATAAGGAACTTTAGAAAGTGGTAAATATCCTTACTAACCACTAGTGGACGATGGGATTGTGATTGTCCGTTCCAAATCTTAGAGAAAGATAATGAGAGCCAAAAATAAGGATATTGAAGCAATTTATAGATTTGAATCTAGAGTAATGAAGATTCTTTTATGGAATATTAGAGGGTTGCCAACCCTGTATTTAAAACACAAACCTTTATTTGTTACTGTTAGTAAGCCAATGGTTGCCTTAGATTTCATTTTTAACTCTTTTTTGTTATCCTTACATCTTTCTTTTATTTGGCACACAAATAACTCCCTTCCAAAACTGTGAGTTTTTAAAAGTGATAAGATAGATGATGTAGATATGGTTGGTTGTTGGCGCATAACTAATAATAATTAGGACTATCATTGATTCCTTATCTTGTCAGTTGTTCTTTATTTATGTGGCTACTTAGTATGTTCAATGGCAAAGCCTTTGGTATGAGCTTATTGCGGTTGTTAATCAGTCTTTTGGCTTGTGGTTGGGAATTTTAATGCTACTCTTGGTGTTCATGAATAGAATGGAGGAGGTTTTCCTGGACCTTGTTCTAGTCTTAATTTTCAAGAACTTATTTACACTTGTAATCTTCTAATTGTTCCCACTTTGGGCTTATTCTACACTTAGGCCAAAACTTTGCTAAATAGTGATCATATGGAGTGAAAATTAGATCATGCACTCTATAATTTAGCTTGGCAAGACTTTTGAAGTTTACCTTCTTGTGTTGTTCTTCCACACACTGTCTTAGATTATTCTCCTTTGTTAAAAATTTTTTCTCTGCTTACAATTTCAATTTATATGCACTTCTCATTTGGTTTTCAAGGATATGGCCAATTAGGTTTGGAATTATGTCCCTAGCTATGATTGTCCTATGTTTATGGTTATAAAGATGTTATTGGTGCTAAAAGATCTTCGGAAGGATTGGAATTGGTAAATGTTTGATAATATTCATAATCGTTTGAATCACGCTAGAGATTATGTTGCTTCTCTCCAAGTATAAATTAATGTAGATACGATCACTTAAGATTTGTTAGATGTTGAAGTTACGGCCAAGCTGGAAATCCTTCATGTTAGGGTTGGTGATTATGTGTCATCCCCTGAATGTACATATACTTATTAGTTATACAAGTGTACATTCTCATTAAATTGCTAATGTCTATTTAAATGGTACTATGTAATGTAACATTACAGATATTGTATGATTTGAAGAAGTTCAGATCTGATCTAAAGGAGTTTAGATAATGGCTCATAATTGGTCATACTGAGAGATATAAATGCTAAATATTAGTATAGCTAATTATTAGCCGGTTATAATACTCAATGAAGATCCAAGAGTTGGAGCCTTGTCTGTAATGGGATATAGATTTGAGAATATACTAGTAACTGCATAGTTGCAAGAGTTGCAATCAGGTGTCAGAAAATATAAGTTGCACAAGTATGTTCTATTGTCCCTGATCTATTTATACCGATGCGGGTCTATCGATAAATACCTTTATATAGATTAGCATATGTCGTACCTATAGGGTATAGATGGTCGTTTCTAGTCGATTGTGAGCTTGAAGCTCGTATTGACATATGGGTATCCAGTTAAGACTAAATATATATGATAGGCTCAAGAAGGCCTCCGATAGACACCCTATAAAGCCATCAACGAAGGGTCCTTTCGAGTTGAGTAGTACATATGGTCCTTTGGCCTAATTACCACGATGGGCTTGTAAGTGATCCACTATACTTTGGTTCCACGCATGTCATAGACCTTTCATGATGTGATTGCTGGGTGTCATTGGGTATGATCCAATGCTTATAGAGTGCGGTGTGTACATATATGGGATCCGCCAGCTCACATAGGGAGTTAGATATCTAGATGCTTTGAGACTGTATCTCAGAAAGTCTAGTGGCCACAAGCATTAGTCCCGAGAAAGACTTTCTGCCGATGTATAACTATATGACAAAAGAGTTTGCACATATTGTTCAGTGAGATACAAGTTTGGGGATATAATATGGATGAGCATGAGAATTTGACATTGATAATCTATATCCCCGCACATCCAGGATATTATAACGAAATGATTATACGTATGCGTTGTGACCTCAGCTTGGATGGTCGATGCGCTAATTTGTATTTTTGTGACGTGTGCGTGGGACAATGTTCACGGACTCATGGAATAGTTCCAGTTAACAAATTGAGTATGGACCTAAAGAGTTCCGCGATATGGAGTGTACTTGTTGAGCACTGAGGTAACGTACCGGATTGAATTGTTTAGTCCAGTAATATCCTGCACCACCACGTAAATGCGCACGTATCCATATTTAAGTGTTAAATACAATAATTTGCTAACAATTGTTGTTTACTAATTGTATCATGACACATGGCCCATTGTGGACCATCGGTTGAATTTACCCAAGTGTAAAATTTGGTGATATTTAGTAAGGATATACTTAGTAACTATTCATGAAAGATAAAATGGTCATTTCACACAATGATTATTTATTTGTTAAATAATCATAATATCTCATTTACATATATTATTATAATATTTAATAATATTATATATTAATGCATGATAGTTGTCATGCATTTATATATAATATTTAATTTATTATTTTATTATTATTATTGCCCTAAGTGGCTAAGTTTTATTATTTTAATAAATTATATTATTATTTTAATTATGTGAGATATATATATATGTGTGTGAATCCGTTAGAAGCAAGATGAATTGCTTCATTTTTTTCATTTTCAGTTGTTTTCTTTGAAACCATATATTTTTTCATATTTTTATTTTGATATTTATTGTGTTTTGAGAATAGATAGTTATTTATGTGTATTATTGTTATTTATAGGGACTTGAACGAAATTTTTGCCCCAGCGCTAAAACAGTAATCGAAATAAGAAAATCAGACTTGTCTAAGTTGCATCTGGTGCCCCAGTGTCATCTCTTTATTACGCCAGCGACGGGACAGCACCCCAACGCCAATAACTCACCGCTCTAGCGGTGAGACAGTTTATACGTAGTGCCCCAGCGACAATAGCATACCGCCTTAGCAGTAGTGCAAGTCCTAATTCGACGAGAATTGAAGTTTTCAAGTTTATACCAATCCCTATAAAAGGCCACTTGTCCCCAGCCTTTAGAAATCTTCCAAGACAACCCTAGAGCAATTCAAGAACACCAAGAATACAAAGCACAAGTGTTAGAGAGTAATAGGAGTTTAATTGAAGCATTTATAAGAGATATTCAAGGCATTTTTCGGCATCAAGAGTTTCTTAGGCAGCACAATCAAGACAAATTCGATGTCTATATCGGTTTGCTATTGATTGTATCATGATTTATTATTATTTTTACTATTGTTCTTTTGTAGCCATGAACTAAATTTATTTTTAGGGTTAATACTTGAACTCAATATGTGCGCTTAACTATCATATCTTTTTAATATTTAATAAACTTAGTTCTTTGTTATTCAAATTACTTGTTCTTAATGCTTCAATATATCTGGCCAATATATAGTAAATGAATTGGTAATATTTTGATAAAATCGGAAGAGGAATCATTATATTTAGATCTAGGTAATTTGATACATAATTATAGAGTAATATTTAATGTTGCATATACACGTTTCAACATAGGATAAGAATATACCTAATTGGCATATATGATCAATAAGATCTAATCTTAATGATTCTTAAGTTATTACAAGTATCATAAAAATATAGGTATTTTATAAAGGGTGATGAAATATTTCCAAACGCAGGTGGTCCTCTATAGATTTTATACTTTTGGCTATCTGTATATTTTTTTCACTTTTTCAAAGTTACTTCTCAACCTCCTACAGGTCGCCTAAGTTGTTATGTCATCTAGCTAATACAATGGCAAATCAACTTAGGAGACTTTAACCTAATCTCTTTTTATTTTTTTCAACACTTCTTTTATAGATGATTTTTCATTTTGTCACCTAAAACCACCCCTTTTTGGACCTAGTTGGGCTATGCAGGTTAATCTGGGTTCATCTTCGGGTGACTCTGATGTTGACGGGGATAAGTCTTGGGCTGCCTGCCTTACGGTAATGGATCCTCACCACGATCTTCATCGCTGGTAATAATAACAAGTATGGCATTGAGACTTATCACCCTCAATAAGTAAGTTGCCAGTTTGGGCTTATTCAGACCGTCCCTCATCCCAATCTTTATTTTGCAAACCAGAAGTTCAGATCACGTGTAGTCTTTAGGAATCTTGATTTTGTTAGGGAAACCTCGACCGTAAATAATGCATTACAAAATCCTTTATAAACCACCAACATCCCTTCTTCTCTTAGTCATCTAGACTCTTTTAATAAATACTAGGAGGACTTAATCGCCTTTTATTTTACAAAGCCTTTAGACCTTGTTCTTCATTTACACAATTTTGTAGGTCATGATGTTGCTGATGTTATGCAAGTCAACCGGCCTAAATCTCGTGGTAGCTCATATAAAAAATTATAGACTTTGAAAAATTCTTTGGTGTAAAGTATAACTGTAATAACTTGAATGAAATAAAAAGAATAAGATATCAATGTAGAAGGGAGTTAATGCTCTGCAATAATTGATCGGCCTTTGATCACCAAACCAAATGGGTTCGTGAAGGCAGCCCTTGGCTTAGTGAAATTTTCTTTGAACACCATTTTGAAGACCTTAAGCCACCTATATCGTTTGTAAAATTCAGTATAGCAGGTCATATACCTGAACAATGAAGTAATCGGCCAACTTGGACTGGATTTTCCTATGAAAATTTTAATGAGCTGATCTTAGATCCCTCGTTAATAAGGGTGGTTGGCGAGTATTCTTTAGCAGGTAAATATAATGTTTAAACTTTGTTGACCAATCTTGATTAGCGATTTTTTTTTTTGCATTATAAAGGCTATTCTAACCTTCTCGAATGCTCCCCCAGCTGACGAGGATAAAGAACCGACTCCTTCCAAAAAATGTGTTAAGGTAAGACTTGATACCTGTCAACCGTCATTGCACTTTAAATTTTTCATTACTTCTCTATTAACTGATACATATTTATCATAGATGATCACCAAGAAGTCGGCCAAAATAAATATTATTCACTCAAAGACTCTGTTAGAGTCAACTGCTTTCATGCCTTCAATTACACCTGCTGAAAAGTCGACTCCCTCTGTTCCTTCTAGGACTACCAATCCTCCAGAGGTGGCGTATATAGGGACCTCACCAACTCATCCCTTGGTTGCTTCTTCTGCTCCTACATCTCCTGTCCCTATTATTCCTCAAAGCTAGTCGTATAGAAAACTGACCTTAAAGAAGTCATCTCTGAATGCTACTACTTTAGCTATTGACATACTCTCGGCTCTAATGGTGGGTTCGTCAAGTGGTAGTGAATATTTGGGTGACGAGTCTTCTTCTTTTGCTTTGCCCCTTCATTCCCTTTCCACACAAGATGAAGTTAGGAAGGCTATAGAATACTTGAAATGTATAAAAGGTTGTATGCCCGGTATTCTATTGGATGACTATGAGGTCTTGGAGGTGAACAAGAAGCTGCCCTATCTATCTGACCATATTACGGGCGATCATGTATCGATCAGTCTAAAAACACAGCTAGATGATTTTACTACTTCATTCACCTCCATTGCAAAGAAAAAATAATCGGCCAAAAGAGCAATTAATGAAGTGGAGTTGATTGCAAGAGAGAAGGCCGCATCGGATTGTCAAGAGGCCGATCTTATATCTAAGATGAAGCAACTAGAGGATGAGAGTAGGTCGGCCAATGAGAAGATGAAAGAATTGGAGACCGCTTTGGCCAAGCTCAAGGAAAAGAAGGTAGACAAGACGGGTAAGTCTCTAGAACTTGGGCAAAAGTAATGGAGCTTTGACCAAAGAAAAGCGGTCTGTGAAAGAAGCTGAACTAAAGGGATGCAATTATCCCTAAAGCAGAAGCAGACATACAATTTGTCGACTCGATTGTATCCAATTTTTATTCCTTGTTAGATAGTATATAAAAATAATGTAATCAACTAGACTGTTCACCTCTTGTACTTGGTTCCATTAATGAAAAATATCTTGTTTAATTATTTGTCGGCTACTCTAAACTCTCAAATTAGGATTTGTTAAACCTGATAATTCATGTTCCTTAAATTAGTGCTATCGATTTCTTCCCAAATACTTGGCCAATAAATTTTACGATATTTACCATTGATCAGCCTACCATGCAGTTCTCTGTCTAAATCGTTCAGAATATATACCCCCTTGCCAAGAATCTCTATTATCTTCAATGATCCTTTCCAATTGTGATTGAACTTACCAAGGTTGGCCTGCCTACTACCAATTAGCAATATCACTTTCCAAACTAAGTTGTCCAATTTGAATGTCTTTATTTTCACTTTTTTATTGTAGGCTCTTTTGACTCGTCTTTTTTGAATTTCTAGGTGATTAAGAGCTTTAAATTGTCACTTATCTAGATCATTTATCTCTTTATTCATGGCTCTTCTATATTGTTCTGGTATTAAATTACCCTGCAGCTGCTTAATTTGATGGGGACCATAGCCTCATGGTCATAAACTAATTGATACGGTGACGTTCTAGTGGCTATTTTTGTACTGACTCAGTTTGCCCAAAGAACTTCTTGAAGCATTTCGTGTCATGATCTTGGGTTTATCATAAATCACCTTTTTTTATCCCTTGGATGATAGCCTTATTAGTTGATTTAGCCTAACAATTTGACTGAGCATAGTAAAGACTGCTGTGAATTGTTCTAAAGCCGAACTCCTTTGAGAAATCGACTATGTCTTCTCTTGTGAAAACTGTCTCTTGATCAATGGCTATCGACTCTAAAAGCCTGAGTCTATAAACTATATTTTATTTGATGAACTTGATAACTGACTGTTGGTTTACCATCTTTAATGGGAAATCCTCTACCCATATTGTAAAATAGTTAGTCAATACTAATATAAAAGCATATTGTTTTTACGATGGTGGATATATTTTTTTGATGACCTCCATCGCCCATCCTCTGAACGATCATGGCTTGATAATAGCATGCATCTCATTGGCGGGGACATTTTAAATTAGCCTATGTTTTTGGCACTCTTGGCATTTTATGGCATAATCATGGCAATCTCGTTCCATGGTTGGCCACTGTAAACCAATTTTTAGAATATTTTTTTTCATTTGTCGTCCACTAAGATGACATCTACCAGCCCTTCATGAGCTTCGGCCATCACAACAATTGATTCTTTTGGACCGATTCATCTCAATAGTTCTCCGAGTAATCCTCTCCTGAATAATTCCTCTGAGAAAAGTGTGAATCTTAAGGCCATAATTCTTGTTTTTCAATCAGTTGCATTACTTGGGCTGTTCATATAAGCGATTAAGTCATGTCTTCAATCTTTAGCAATATCAATTTATATAACAAGATCTGGCACCTCTGTACTATAAACACACGACTATGGTTTATATATTGTGGGGATCTTCATCAATTGCCTGTAACCTGTTGGCCCGTGTATGAGGTCATCGGCTTCTATATTGTTCGTTCTTACAAAGAATTAGACTAAAGCTGGCCAAAAACCTCGAATCAATTTTTTTACCTTGTTACAGTATGGTATTAATAAATTATCTTCGCAATTGTATTCTCCATTAACTTGCTTAATCACTAGTAATGAATCACCTCTTACTTCTATGTTGTTGACTCTCATCTCAGCTAATATCTCAACCCTAATAATGAGCGCCTCGTACTCTGCTTGGTTATTGGTGCATGGGAAGTTGAGCAAGAAAGACATCTTAATTTTTGGCCCTATTGGCGTCATTAAGACAGTCCCAGCCCCAGCAACTCGACTAGACCTTGAGCCATCTAACCAAAGCTACCAGCTTGAGTTAATATAGCCTATATCATGTTTGATCATTCCTTCATAAACCGTAGGGTGTTCTGCGAGAAAGTCGGCCAAAGATTGACCATTGATCACTTTCTGTGGAACATAGACCAAGTTGAATTCTGATAAGGCGATTGCCCACTTTCCTAGTTGATTTTTCAAAAATGGTTTCAATAATAGGTATTTTATGACATCCGTTAGACTGATCATGTGGATGACAGAAGGCAGTAAGTAATCCCTTAGTTTGCAACATGAGAATAATAAGGACAAACAAAGTTTTTCAATCGTTGGGTATCTTACTTTGGCATTTTGCAATATTCTACTAAGGAAATAGACGGCTTTTTCGATCACTTACTGATTTTATGTTAACAATTTGTCGATTGATTCCTGCACGGTAAAAATATAAAGGAGAAGTGGTAGCCCGGGGATAGGCAGTACCATGACAGGTGGATTAGTCAAATATTTATTTATTTTATTCAACATTTTCTAGTGGTCAATGATCTATGTGAATTTTTCACCATCCTTTCATTTCAGCAAAGGTAACCATGCATGCAAATAGTCGACCAAGTTTGAAATAAACCTTCTAAAAAAAATTAATTTTGTCGATCAACTGCTGTAACACTTTCTTGGTTCTTGGTGCAAGTGCTTTTTTATGGTCTGTGCTTTATTAGAGTCTATCTCCACCCCTTTCTGGTGCACCAAAAACCCAAGAAAATTTTCAGTTGACACTCCAAATGCACACTTTAAAGGATTCATTTTTAGTTGATGCAGTCTCATCCTTTTGAAAGTCGCCCGAAGATTATTGGGATGTTGTTGGGTTATGGGCAACTTTATGACTAGATCGTTGATATAGACCTCTAGAAATTGCCCAATCATATCATAAAAAATAGCATTCATCGCCTTTTGATAAATCGCCCCTATATTCTTCAGATCGAAGGCATTACTACCCATTCATATGATCCGATCGCCCTAGGGCATCAAAATGTCATTTTGTGGATATCGGTCTCTTTAAGGAATATTTAATTATACCCTGAATATCCATGAGACTAAGAATCTAATGGCATTCTACCGCGTCGACCAACATGTTAGCTATCGACATTGGATATTCATCTTTCAGTATTGCCAAATTTAGGTTTCAAAAATCGATGCAAATTCTTAGCTTGTCATTCTTTTTATTATTGGGATGATATTTGATAACCATTCAATGTAGGTATCTGGCTATATGAAACTTATACTGAAGAGCCATTTAATCTCTTCGGCCACTTTATCTTCTACCTCTCTAGACATTCTTCCCATGCTTTGTTTATTAGGCCTATAACCATCATTTGTTGACAAACTATGCTCAATAATTTCTCTACTAAGACCCGGCATTTCTAAATAATCTCATGCAAAGCAATCTCATAATTCTCATAGAATTGCTAATAACTTGTCTTGAAAATTCAATTCTAGCCCTACGTTAATAAATATCGGCCTATGTTCAATATCGCCTATATTGATTTCTTTAAGTTTACCTTAAGGGTTCTAATCGTCCAACTTTAGTGATGTTGGTTTTATATTATGGCTGACTTGTGGGTCTTGATCCTCATCTTTGTACACACATTTGGCCATCGTGAAGGGTAGTTCACTCATTTGCAAAGTAAACAAGATGACGGTTTTTCCTAACCGTCGTCGGATGAGCTAAGTCACTTATTATGACTTGAATGTCTGACTTGGAGATGTTAGGGTCTGGTTTCGCTTTTCGGTTTAGCATAGTGATTGTAATGCTTGGATCATATAATGCTATGGTCACCACCTACTTATTACCTTCAAACAGATCTGGATCAATGTTGATTATTTTCATTGAACCCTCCAGTTGCCATCAAAAAATCATTTGATGCATATTAGACAGCAGCTCTTTATTAGAATGAATCCAATCTCAGGCCAAGTATGAGGTTGTACTCACTTGAAACATTAACTATGTAAAATGGTTTCTCTAATTCAATACGGTCAACTGGCATTTTAATGACTGTAAACCCATCCACGGGAGTTTTAAGGCCAACAAAATAAGTTATAACCATTACCATCCTGTCAAGATCACTTTTATCAATACCCAGTCTCCGTAGCATTCTCAATGGTAGAATATTGACCCCAGACCAATTATTAATCAAGATCCTTCTGCTTGGTATCCCATTAAGATCAGCCTTTATATAGAGTTGTTGAATATGCTTGGTCATATGATCATTTGGCTGAGGCAACGTAAACTGAGTTGGTTCGTCTGACTCGTCATTGACATTGTATAGATCAATAATGTCCCCATCCAAAGTAGACACTTGTCCAGGTTTAGATAGAAATTACTCAGGAAACGTTACAACCATATTAACTCGTTGAGAAAGCACTGTCTTTACGTTGTCCCTATCAGATTGTTCTTTTGTTGAATTATTATCAATATCATTCAGGGTGATGTTCAACGTTGTGCCCTCACCACCAACCTCCAAACTCGACGCTGCTTGTTGCTCATTGAAGTCGATCTACTATTTTCTTTTGTTACTGTATTACCCTTCAGCATCATATTAATACTATCAATCTTAAATAATACTTCAGGATTTACGTTTTCTCCTTGAATCTTAATGACATATTCTAGTCGTCTGAGTTGTTGTTGCCTTTGCTATCGCCTTTTCTGAGTTTTGGTTGGCTTGAAATTATGAGGCAGACATCCCAGCCGTTGGAAGACACTTCGTCACGGCTTGTAATTTTTCCATTGGTCATCGGTGGTTGGTATGGGCTTAAAAGTCTGTAAGGGTTGTCTGATATCGCTTGTAGACTCGAAATCACCTGGATCTTTTGGAATGTTGTCAGGCCATGCAAGCAAACTAGGCAACTCTGTGTTAATTTCTGTTGGTTCTCTAGAGGCAGTTCTATAATAATCCTTCTATTATTTTTGGTGGCCTTCGATGTTGTGTCAATGACGTGAATTTTTTATCCGTGGTCTATCGGCCAGCCTTATATTCAAGGTTCCTTCCTCCAACCTCTCTCTCTTTGTTGGAATGATAACATTTATGTGTGCCGATGGAAAATGATCTGTTTCAACCAAAAGATTTTTGCCTTTCGAAGAAAAAAGTAGTCACACCTCATTGATTAGCCTTTGAATTTCTTTTTTGAAGATGAAGCTATTATTTATACTATGTCGCCAAGAATTGTACCATTTGCAATAATTTTTCTAGCTCTTTGCTCGACTGATGGTACTGCAAGCCCTCGGATAGTTTAGTTTGCTTGTCTTTCAACAATCAATAAAAAATTTGATCGGCCTTCCTAAAATCAAATAAGTATTCTTTCGAGATTTTAGTATTTCTACCAATATTTTTCTTTTCTTTGTTTAGTGTTTCATGATTTAAAGCTGAGCATTCACGTGATCCACTTTTAACGATTTCGACCAAGCATATGTCTTCTCCATCTAAGTCCTCAGAGTTAATTTTTTACTCGGCTTGTACAGCAGCCACATCCATTTAATTTTTGTAATATGTTCACTTCAAGGACGCTCTTTTCTAATCCTTTTCTAGTCATAATCGCTCATAACTGGCAACCTTGGTCGCCAACTCATACAAATCTTGAAAGCGATGCCCTTCGAAATGTTCTTTAATCGTAAAAGTCATACCATGGACGACCATGGAAACTGAATCGGTTTCTGATATTTGAGTTTGACATTGCGCCCGTAACTTTCTGAAGCAGCTTATATATTTTGAAATGGACTCGCCTGGCATTTTTAATAGTCTAACTATGTTGGCCAATGTCAAGTCTAGAGGCGATCTGTAAAACTCGGCATGAAACTTATCCTCCAACTGCTCCCAACTAACTATCGACTCAGGTATCAAGTTTGTATACCAAATGAAGGCTGTTTTAGTTAGGGAATTACCGAATAATTATAATTTCCAATAAGGAGAAGATCCAGCTTCGCCACACTATATAGTGAACCTAGAAACATGCTCAAACATTGTAATATTTTCTTCTTTGAAAAATAGTCAGAATTCTAGAATTTTATAACCTTTAAGAAAGGGAAATAACAAATCGACACTATAATGGTACAGTTTCCTGTACAAAGGATGCGTCATTAATTTCAAGTCAACCCCATATATTTCAAGGCCTTGGCATATATATTATTATCCAGATGTGGTTGCCTTAAGCTATTTGGCTTTGTTGACTCTACGGTCCCAAATTGAATCATCCTTGATTGAGTTTGGCTGACTGTTTCTTGATTTGGGAATGACTGGTTTCCAAAGTTAATCATATTTTCGACTTGAACATAGTTGAAAAATTGACTAGATTAATTCTAATTTATTTGAGAACGGGATGAAGTAGACCCCTCTAATTGTCGTAGCAAATTCACTTATCTGTATTGTAAATCAGAATTTGGGTAATGCCTATGACGGGGTTCTTGCAATTTTGGATTGGGACGGCCTTATATTAAAGCAATGAAGTTGGTTTGATTCTGCTGCAAGGCCTTTAAATTCCTCAATATGCTACAGTTTAGATTTTGGCTATCCTCAATCAATGGGCAGAGTACTGCCATTATTTGATTAGTCACATAGTGCCGAGCTGTTGATTTTCTTGGGTGATATGGGCTATTAATCCTTGAATGTCGACCGTAGAAAAATGGTCGCGATAAGGTATAGTAATCCTATAAATTTTTTCTAACTGATTTAATGAATCTTCTTCAATATGAGGGAGACTTGGCCGAATTTGATTAAAATCGACTAAATTTCCATTCTATGAAAGGTGTGTAGAAGATCCGTCAGTTGCATTGACACTTGTTAGTGTTGTAGATCCGTTAGTACCACTAACACCTATTTTGTTTCTTGCCATCTGTCTATTGGTCACTGCCATACAAGGGTCCCACTAGGCGTGTCAAAAAGATGTTTGCAAAAAATAAGTTTGGGTCAATGTATGCTCTGTGTTCGGCTAGATAGAAGTCGCCCCAGATTTGAAAGAAGGCGAGACGCAAAAGTTTTACTAACAAACGAGGTTTATCATTAAAACTAGGTTGAAAAACAACAAGCAAGATCTATTACTAGACTTGGGCTGTAATGCAACAAACGTATCACAAAATTTGGGTCTTTCATAAATAAGGACAAACAAAACTTTATCAACAAAATTGCGAAATTTTTAATAAGTAAAGACGCATAGTCGTGGGTTGAATAATAAAAGTAAAAGAAAAAATAAAAAGTTAAGAAGTTTGTATAAATTATGTTTATTGAATAGTTAATAATAATTACAATATAAAAATTCAACCTATTTATAAGTTATAAATTTTATATAAACTTATTTTTAAAAAAAAAAAATTTATTATAACATAACTTCTTATTATATACATATTCTTAAATAAATTGTAACTGAAAGTTCGATTCAAAACTTTATAATAAAAAGTCTATTAAAACATATTATTTTGTGTCGGCGTCAATAATTTATGGTAAAGAAAGACAGTTGAAACTTCTTTTTAGAAGAAAAAAAATGTCAATTTCTCCTTAAAGTGGTGGTCACACATTATCTCGTCTCTATGGTAGCATTTTTATCTTATGCTGAATCATTGGGGGATACCCACTTCAATCATATCCTTTACTAATCATATCTCATTCTCTGACTAATTGAGTGTGAGATTATTTTTAAGTTGGTCGATCTGATCAAAACGAAGGTATTTTATAAATATAAAAAAAAAAAAAAAATTTGGTTGGATGTGAAGCATTAAATAGTCATACTCTCAGGTACAAATCTAAGTTTCTCAAATAAAATTGGTAACCCTAATTCAGATTCTTATTCCAGTTCTCCCCCCCCCCCCCCCCCCCCCCCCCCCCCCCCCCCCCCTACCCACACAAATATTAAACATCAAATAATTTACTTATAGTAAAGTAATTTGCTAGATATATTCAAGATTGATCAAAACATAACTAACTTGGTTAAGAAAACAAAGTACATATAACAATTAAAACTACAAGTAGTTTTCATATTATGAATCTATCAAAAGTATGCCAACAAAATGTATAAGAAAATCAAAAAATAAAAGACATAATTAATATTTGGGAAAACCCACCATCATTTCCCCTAATTTATATATATATAATATTTTTTTATCTGAGTTTTTTAAAATTATTCATTACTTCTTTTTAAGAGAATAATTAGTTGTTTTTGGTGCCATTTTCCCCTTTATCTAAATATAGATAATGAGTCGTTTTAAAATTTTTTAAAAAATAATAATATATGTAAGAATTATAAAATAAAATTACTCTTTTTTTCGTAAAAACTCGTTAGAGGCATAAAAGAATCATCAATGACGTCTTTATAAATTCTCAATTTATAGATTTTCCCTTGCTATTAAAAAGGGAGTCCAAAGTCATCAATAATGTATACAAATTATTTTTTTTAAAGGCGCTCTCTTTCTCTTTCTCCAAATCTAAATTTTCTAACTTCTCTATAAAAACATTAATTAAGTTTGAGATTTAGATCAATAAAGACTCATAATCTTCCATTTCACGCCGTGAGTAGGAAACACACAACAAATTAGTGGATGATTCATGATAACAAGCTCAAACTGGAATAATTCCATTAAATAAATTTTGTGTAGCTCAGTTTAATTCGGTTTATCATACCATTCGCTGTCCATTATTTTCAGATCCAATACTGCAAATCATTTTTATAGTCATATCATCAGCATCATCTTCATGAAAATGCTTATTTGTTGATTTCGATTTAAGTAAAATAATTATGATATTTGTTGATTTAGAGCCCGATAATCCAAATCTACCACTTGATCTATAATTTGTTAGTTAACGTGTCCATAATTTTCAAAGATCAAATCTATGTGGCTGATCATCATGAATATGTTGCTTTGATCATTTTGTTTTTCAGTACACTTAAATCCTTAGATACTGAATCTGATTCATTGAATACAGAATGTTTGATGATTTCCCGATCGTCTGATCATTGCTTTTTCGATCAATCATACTATCAAACTATTTTGCAAAACCGAACTGTAAATTCTAATAATATTGATTGATCATGTCACTGCTTTATGGTGAAATTGGGTTATTGATTATTTTATTAATTCTTTAGCATAAAATAATGACTATGATATTAGATTATTTCTTTTTTTTTTTAGAATTATATATATATATATATATTATTATACGCACATCTGGAGGAAGAGAGATTCAAATCTAAGTAGAGATACGAGACTTTAAAGAGTTCAACTAACTCATGCTCAGATTATTTCTTATTAATTATGATCAAATCTGATTATTTCATATGGATTTTATTTTTGCTTCTGATTCATAAATTAAATCATACCCATCCGATTAGTCATCATGGCCATTCATTTGTTTATTTCTATTTAGATTAAGAAAAATTGCCACAAGTCATTGATTTGTTTACCAGCCATTGACTTGTTTAGTTACGTTTTATTTTCAATTGATCATGGCCCATAAATTGTTTATTTCCGTTGATCAAAACCAAAAATCAATGGCACGATTTCTTTGACAAAATCAAATCTTAATTAATAGGTCTCTTTAATTTTTTATTATATAAAAAAAATAAAAAATAAAGAGAGAAAAAAAGCTGAAGTATGGCGCCACTCCTAAAATGGCGCCTAAAAAAGAAAAAACCAATCCTTTTTGTCTAAAAAAATGAGAAACCACTTCTAAAAAAGGGAGAACTACCATCCATATGCACTTCCAACTATTTTTTTAATAATTATATTTTAATCATTTTTGTTATTATATTATAAGGGATAGATGAGGTGTGATACTTGTATACCGCACCACCATTTTATTAGTATTTTATTTTATTATCTAAATATGACAAAAAAGAAAAGAAAAAATGGGCCTATATGTCTAGAAAAATGAAACTACCTTAGCCACATGTGTCCCACCATTATTTTAGATTTTAATTAATTATTTTATTATTTTTAATTTTTTAATATTTAAATTCATGATATTTTTAATGATTTATCAAAAATATTTTTGATGTGTGTGCTATCTTATTAAAAACATTACATAAAAAAAGTATTTATTTTAGAATTTAACAAAATCTTATAAAAAAGTAATTTATTGGAGTAAAATTAAATAAGTAATTATTTTATTATTTTATCATTCATTATTTATTTGATGATGCATATTTAATAACCTTAAATGCATTAGGTTAATTTTTATAAAGCAAATATTTTATTAATGCCAATTTTTATAAGGTAAATATTCTATTTACTGCATTCTATTCCTTACTCATTCCGTTAGTCATAATTTTTATTCAAAGATTGGCAAGCATATTAATATTTTAATTACTTTGTTTATTATAATTATTTGTTACTTTATTTAAATATTGACATATTACATTAAGATCATAAGCATGAATTATTTATGTCATAGTTTAAATTTTATCAATTATTAACCGTCCAATACATAATCACCAATCATTGATCACAATGTTACCTCGGTAAGTATGTTACTTTATTTTTAATATTTGTAATTATTTTATAGCAATAAATAATAATTATTTAAGAATTACATTTGTATTTAATCATGATTATATTATGCTTACATAAATTACCGTATCTCAAATTACTTATGCTTTTATTATTTTATAATAAATTAATCATATGTCATGTTGAGATTAAATTTTTAAGATAAAGTAATTTTCATCAGACATTAACCTGTAGTGCATTATAACTTATGGTGTATAATAATCTACAACAAGACTTTTACAAAAATGAAGACAACTCACAAGTTTACTTATGAAATAGATCTTTTATTCAATTTCTTTTTTATCTTACGCATTTTAAATATTTATTTTTATCGCAAATGAATAATATAAAAATCATCTATAAAAAAATTAATATTTTTTTTATAAGTGTAAAATTCTAAAAACTTGACGCAAGTATTGTTGTCTCTGTCAAAAAACATTAGCATTTCAAATTATTTTCTGTTCTTTTCTAAATCAAAAATTCAAAAAATAATTGTAGAGATACGAAGATAGATAAATGTCAAACTCGTGAATCCTCCAAAGCAAATGATATATCATTCCAACGACATGAGAAGACCATTCAAATGGAACAATTCTCCAAGACCTTTGCATAGCAATAGAACTTCTTACAAAAAGTATTGAAGCAAAATGATGAATTGTGAGTTCAATTGGCACAACGATGCGAATCTCTTGAGAGTATAAATATTTTGCACAATAATAATCCAACTTTGCATTAGAACATACCACTTTCAGTAATACCACCACAAGCAAAGACAAAACATACAAGTCCAAATGTGCATGCAGCTTAGCTACCCTAAGTTTGTTTCACAGCAAAGTTGTCAATGTGTAACATATCACTGTAAATCCTTTCAGTCGCAATTACATCAATTATTCTTAATGCAGCAACCGATAAAGCATCACCTGCAACTTTCCTATTTAAGAAAGAGTTAAAAAATTCACGTTTAAGAATTATTTGACGAATACTAGCAAAACCACCAAACTTTCATCTCTTCTTCAAAATTACCTAAAAACACTCACTTTTTTTTTTAAAAAATTAATTTTTTTTGTTAATTTTTACTTTTATCTAATGATTCTCTAAATGAAACAATACTATTATAACGTAAATCACAAAAATTTTAATATTATATTACTAATAATAAATTAAAATTTTATTACCGTCATTTTTAAAACAAAAAATAATAAAAGTACCCTTTAAATTAATTTTAAAGATTTAAATGTCTTCTATCTTTAAATAAAATACCACGCGATCTGTCTATCCCTTCTCTCATACCTTGGCCCGACAACGATTTTTTTCTATTTGCAATTTCTTAATTTAAGAGTTAACTTACCCCTTTTTGGAATCAATTTCCTCTAAAGAACAGCAAAGTCTTCCAATTCAAAACGCCGATCGGTCCGTCGTACGCCGTGATCGGGTGCGAGTACGGGATCAACACGTCCTTCACCAGCGACGCTCGACCTGGACCCGAAACCAAGAGCACGCCCTGCCGGATCCTATCCATGACCAGTCCCATTGCATGCCGGTTCTGCGCCACGAACAGATGACCCCGCCCCCGGTTCCTCCGCCAATAAGGCTGCTCCTCCAGCCACTCCATCAGCTCCTCCTGCACCGCCTCGTCGCTGTAATTGTAGTTCGGGTCTCGCTGGTCCCTATCTGTCCCGGGTATGAACCAATCGTCTTGTTCACGATCGCGCTCAGCGAGGAGAAGAAAGAGACGAAGAAGAGGTCGGCCTTCTCCGGGTCGTCGACCCTGACGGCATGAGACCCGAACCTTTTGGAATTGGGTCGGAAGGAGGTCCCGGAAGAGGTGCCACTCGGCGGAGGCTGGTGGCTCGGGTAGTCAAACGGGGGCTTCACATGGCGGCCACGCGCCTTGAAGAAGTGGTCGATGACGGCGTATGTGAAAGTGCTGGGCAAATTGTACATGTAAATTCTAACGGTCGGGGCGGCTTTGGCTGGAAAATCATTGTCCTGGTTCTTGATTGCTGTAAAGGCGGCGAAGAAGACGAAGAGAAAGAGAAGGCACATCGCCGCCGTCGAAACGTTGCGTTTTACAAGCGACTTGGATTGCTTTCGCTTCAGTTATTTTTTCTTTGCTCCCTTTTTTGGGACTCTCAAAATTGCTTTTTCGAATTTTTTGAGTCTCCAATGGCGGAGCCTATGTTCTGTATTCTTCAATGCGGTGTCGTTTTTCATGCGTCGTCGTTTTACGTGGTGCATGATTTTGGCGCGAGAGAGGTGACGGGTGGAGACACTTGAGCTTGTGTGTGTGGGTTTTTTTTTAATTTGAAAAGCTTCAACGTTTTTCGAAAGCGTTTCCGATATTGCATGTTTTGTTTACGAGAAAATCAGTTACTGTCTATCAAAATTGGATATGGAATGGAAGTATGAAATTGAAACCCATATGATACTTAAAAATAATAATTAAAAATAAGATTTCATGATGTTAAAATAATAAAAAAAAAACCCTAAAAGATTTCATCAATTGCAATTATGCTAATACATTATTTGATTAGAAGTGGTTACATTATTCATTCCTATATTGACTCCTTCACTTAAATAAATAATAAAAAAATAAAGAGAAAGTATTTAAATTTGAGGCCTAAATGATAATAGAGAAATGTGATTATCATCTATAAGTTATATGTCCTCTATTTATGTGAAATTATACTTTTCACCCACTTAAATTTAGAAAAAGGAAAATTTGGCCCTCTCGTATATATATATTTATATATTTCAGTCATGTTATTGGTCTTATGCGATTAAAAAGTTGAGAAATTTTAGATCATTTCAGATGAGGTTCATTTAAGTGGTGTGGTGTTGTAAATTCCCTAACAAAAATCTTATAATTTTTCGGGTTCTAAAAATAATGCAGTTGCGTAAGAAAATGAATGTATGATTTGTGATGACATTGACCCTACAACATATCACAAGATTCTCAAAAACAATATAAGTAAATTAGAGAATGAAAGAGGATCAAATAATTTTTTTTTTCCTAATAATTAGTAATTAATCTTTATAATCATTAAAAAATTTAAAAAATATATATATATATGTTATAGTTATTTTTTTATATAAAAGAGAGGGGAGTCAAATTTAAGTTCTCTGTATGCACTGCAGACCTTTAATTATTAGTTATTTAAATAAGTGCATATATATTATATTCTTGTAACAAATTTTTATATCTCACATTTTGTATGTCATGTAATATAAGAGTTAATATCCTATCATATTATTTTAGTTAAAAACTGAATTCAAGTATAATATTAGTTGCGAAGATTATAGATGGTGGTCTATTAAATTTGAGAGTTTTCTCTCTTTCATGACATGAAAGAAAGAAAAAAAATTAGTATAAATCAAACTTCGATTGTGTGTACTTACGTTTTAACTAGACTCCAACTAAATGGGTTTATAATTGAAGCATCTCAAATATAGTGTAAAACCGCAACTCTCTATTTTTTAGTTCACTAAACTACATAAACTTTAAAATTATAACTTATTGCTCCTCTGTCTATTTGTCTTCGTATTTGGCCTCATGCAATAGAAAGAATGTTGTGGTTGGGAAGAAAATTCCCTCCTTAGATCCAACGGTGACAATATTACTTTTTTACTGTAATTTTACTATTTATATATTTATGTTTGATTTTAATAAATAAGCTTTTGTGTCTATTGGATTGTTTTATTTGGTTGTTATTTTAATTTTCTATTCATTACGTTTTTATTTTTTATGTGTTACTCAAATTTAGATCTAAAAAATATTTACATTATTAGTTTTTATCTTTCAAAGAGCCGTTGATTTTGTTATGAGATATATTTTGCTCTATGAAAAAATAAAAGAAAAAAAAGACATCTGAATTTCAAAAAATTCAAAAAATGGACTTACATACTTCTTATTTTTAAAAATTTCATTGAAATCCTTATCATGTAACAGTTTTTGTCCATTTTAACGGTAAAATAAGTAAAATTAAACAATTATACTTATATTTTGACTAAAAAAAATTAAATTCAATTAAATATTAAAAAAAAACTTGAACCTCCAACCTTGTGGTTAACAATCACATATTTTAATCAATTGAACTATTTTAGTTTCATCTTTATTTGTGAGTCTGTAAATCTATTAACATATTATCCTCAAGATAGTTTTCATATATTTTAACAATAAAACAGATAAAATTAATGAAAGTATGATTATACCTTCATTTTGACTACAAAAAATATAAATTCATTTAAACATTAGAAAAAAGACTTGAACCTTCGGCCTTGTGGTTAACAATTATATATTTTAACCAATTAAGCTATTTTAATTTCATCTTCATTTATAAATCTACAAATCTATTAACATATTATCTTCAAGATCACATGTTAATAATTTTAAAAATTGCCATTGATAAAGATTAAATCTTTGACACCAAAATGACAAGTAAGAGTATTTTACCATTATGCTATAATAAATTTTATTTAAATAATGTCAAAATATAAAAAGAAGAATGATAGAACTCTAGTCACCCCTGGTCATCGTGCTGGTCGTTGATCAACATTCCGATTGACTCAGAAATGGCCAAACAACCAGTTTCAACTTTTCTCATCGTAAACAATCACTGGAATCACCGACAATGACGGGCAATGGCTTCTGTGATGGCTAAGGTTATGTTATTTTTTATATTATTTTAACAAAAATTATTGTAAATGTGAGTATTTTTACTTGTCGTGTGGTTGGCTAGGGTTTAATCCCCATAAATAAAAGTTTTTTTTATTTGAGAATCTAGTAACTTTAGAGTTTAGATTGAATTTTTATTTTTATCTTTTCTCTAATTAAAATTAACGAAAACTGTTATCTGACAAGAATTTTGATGAGATTTTAAAAAATATCAACGTTAGCATATTTCTTTTATGAAATTTTATGAGTCTAGATATCTTTTTTTAAAATAGAATAAGTCCACCTAAATATGCTTAACGATAATAACTAGTTATTTGTGTCATAATTTCTTACAATTTATTTATTTTAATTTTGATTGAAAAAACTAACTATTAAAGCATAATATAAAAAAAAAAGTCAAAAGTGGAGTTCTCGAAGATGCATATAATCTATATCCATTTTATGAATTTTTATGAACAAAAGTTTTCGTTGTGCATCAATAACTATTTTTTTTTTTTTTACTTAAAAAAATTATACTCTCCTATGAAATGGCCAAACAACCAGTTTCAACTTTTCTCATCGTAAACAATCACTGGAATCACCGACGATGACGGGCAATGGCTTCTGTGATGGCTAAGGTTATGTTATTTTTTATATTATTTTAACAAAAATTATTGTAAATGTGAGTATTTTTACTTGTCGTGTGGTTGGCTAGGGTTTAATCCCCATAAATAAAAGTTTTTTTTATTTGAGAATCTAGTAACTTTAGAGTTTAGATTGAATTTTTATTTTTATCTTTTCTCCAATTAAAATTAACGAAAACTGTTATCTGACAAGAATTTTGATGAGATTTTAAAAAATATTAACGTTAGCATATCTCTTTTATGAAATTTTATGAGTCTAGATGTCTTTTTTTAAAATAGAATAAGTCCACCTAAATATGCTTAACGATAATAACTAGTTATTTGTGTCATAATTTCTTACAATTTATTTATTTTAATTTTAATTGAAAAAACTAACTATTAAAGCATAATATAAAAAAAAAAAAAGTCAAAAGTGGAGTTCTCGAAGATGCATATAATCTATATCCATTTTATGAATTTTTATGAACAAAAGTTTTCGTTGTGCATCAATAACTATTTTTTTTTTTTTTACTTAAAAAAATTATACTCTCCTATAAAATGGGGACTAGAAAACTTAAAATATTTTAAGAGTAAGGAATTTTAAAATTTTGAGAATAAATTTTGGAGGTGTTATGTAATGAATTTAATTTTGATAGGTCTCAAGTAATTGTAATATTAATAAATTGTAATTGTAAGTATAATATTAGAAAAAAAGTATAAAATCAATTAGGTAACTATTTTAAGTTTAGGGCAAAAACAAATTGATTTGTAGTCATGTTAATGAATTAATTTCTTTTAATGATAGGTAAATTAAAAGTTAACTAACATGTCACTTCTAATCTCAAGCCTCGTACACTTGTATGTATTAATAAATGAAGTTAGATTTCACCAAATCCTTTAACCTAATACAAACTTGACTTCAATAAAAGTAATTATTTAAATCTATGATTTCTTTAATAATACTAAATTTATAAAATTAGGATACAAATTTGTATCTTAAAAAATATATGACATTTTATATATTTATTGATGTTGTATAATTGTTATAATAATAAAAATTTAAAAATAACAAATATCTAATAAATGATTAGTTATTAACTAGTAACACATAAATAAAAATATAAATTTTATATCTCAACTTTATAAATATAACACTATTTTTTATAGAAAAAATAAATAAATTTTATAAAATTTTTATATGGTGTGTTTTATTTTTAGGTGGAGAATTTATTATTTTGTATAAATTATTTCATTTGTACATTTTCTACCCTATAAATTTATACAATCAACATTCTTAAAATAATTCAATACCTAATCCTAATACAATAATTACATATACGAACACATCAATTATTAGTCAATCAAGTAATATAAAATTTCTGATTGGAATCTGAATAATGTTTGTGTAATTATATGCAAAGTAGTAAACTTAAACTTAAAATCATAATCATATATGATAATTACATTCTACACATTTTTAAAGACATCCTTATCACCATCAAAATCAAACAATGTTTTTTAAAAAACAAATCAAACATTTTTGTTATTTCCAAAAAAAACCAAAAAGAAAAAGAAATTAAATTGGAAACCCATCAAATTCTAAAAAAATTATATAAATTAGTAAAAATTAAGTGCATGTAATAACAAATAAAATTTTCAAAAACTCAAAAAAATTCATCTAACCAAACTAGAGCTCTTACTCACTCTTGAGGGGTTCAGGGCTTTGCTTCCACTACAATCATGAACAGGAAACCAAAACTCACACCAAATTTACCACCAATTTCCCCTTCTTCACATTCTCCAAATTCTCAATCTCACAAAACCCTAACCCCAATTCCCGTAATGGCGCGAAAATCTTCCCTCCTTAAACAAACCCTACTCGTCTTGGTCCTCTTCCTCCTCGCCCTCTACGCGTTCGTCCGCTCCTTCTTCTCCCCTACGGTCCCCGCCGACCGCGGCTTGTCGCTTCAGAAGCTCAGCCTCCAGCAAGACGGGAGCTCTGTCCCCGTATCCTCGAGAGTCAGAGTCTACATGTACAATCTCCCCAGGAAGTTCAACTACGGCGTCATTGAGCAGCACTCCATGGCTCGCGGCGGCCGGGTCCCTCCGGTCGCCGATGTGTCGGTTTTGAAGTACCCCGGCCACCAGCACATGGGGGAATGGTTCTTGTTCTCGGATCTGAACCGACCCGAGTCGGACCGGGTCGGATCTCCGATCGTGAGGGTCTCGGATCCCGACGAGGCCGATATGTTCTATGTGCCGGTTTTTTCTTCCTTGAGCTTGGTCGTCAACGTGGGCGGTGGGGCCGCCGCCACGAGCGGGGCCCACCGGTACAGCGACGAGGAGATGCAGGAGGAGCTGGTGGAGTGGCTGGAGAAGCAGGAGTACTGGAGGCGGAACAAGGGGAGGGACCACGTTATCAATGCGGGCGACCCGAATGCGATGCTCCGGGTCATGGATCGGATCAAGAATGCAATCCTGTTGGTGTCGGATTTCGGGAGGTTGAGGAACGATCAGGGCTCGTTGGTGAAGGACGTGATCATCCCCTATTCGCATAGGATTAATACCTACACAGGCGGTCCTGCTGTCGAGAATCGGAACATCTTGTTATTCTTCATGGGCAATCGTTACCGAAAAGAGGTAAATAATGTTGTCTGCAATATGTTATCATGTTATCTGCAGTTTAAGCTCGATGGCTATATGATCATTACTTATTTTCAATTTCTGGTTAATCAATGTTGTTCAAAATGCACACATTCTTGTGATTCACTAAAATTTGATTGTGCGAAGTCAATTTCTGTTATGATAGTGATCTTAGATTGTTATTTAAATAAAGTAGCGTATGGATGTAAAGTGAGATGCTACCTTTTAGGTTGTTGCTTAATGGGAAGATTGCCACTTATTAATGATTCTTTCTGTTTTTAAGTATCCAGGAGCTTTCAAAATTCACTCAAGGCTTTGGTGACAGATATTTTTGGACTTTAGAAATAAGTGCATGCTCTCTATTCTTTTGGTTGTCGCTGAGCCTTTTTTTTTCTTTTACCGTGAACAAGTTAGTTTTTGCTGAATTAAACTGTCATTTGGATTCCATCCATAAGTTGATTTTGATCCCTATTAGTTTGAGACTCAATAAGAATGCTAGTTCTTATTGTTTATATGTTATAATATGACGATACCACACCAATTCGTTATGTATAGATGATAAGTTTCTATTGATACAAAGCTAATTCCGATAGACTTATTGGAGGGTCCCATTATTGTGCACCCAGTAGGAATTGAACCTACAAATTCACCAATTATGAGTTGAGTAATTTAACCATTCAGCCATGGATGCTTAGTGGAATGCTTTTACATTGTGAATAACTATATTCTCAATTGAAATGAAATCTTTAGGAAAAATCGCTGCATTTTTGTAGGAATCAATGAAAAGACGTCGATTCAAATCCTTACGTAGATACTAATATTTGCTAAATAAAGTCTGAACATAACATATTGTGGTCGAGTTTCTTAAATCTTTATGGTTGGTTGTTAAAATCATATTGTATTGACTCGGAGTTATGGCTATGGCTAGTCTTCCTGATCTGGTGATTTTATATTTAGCTGGGGTCTCTTATTCTCTCTCTGTCTTTTAGGGAGGCAAAATTCGTGATTTGCTTTTCAACATACTCGAAACTGAAGAGGATGCTGTAATAAAACATGGAACACAATCTCGAGAGAATCGGCGTGCAGCCACACAGGGGATGCATACGTCAAAGTTCTGTTTGATGCCAGCTGGTGATACACCATCAGCCTGCCGGCTATTTGACGCTATAATAAGCTTGTGTGTGCCTGTGATAGTAAGTGATAGCATTGAGTTGCCTTTTGAAGATGTAATAGACTATAGAAAGATTGCAGTCTTCATAGAGACCTCGGTTGCATTGAAGCCTGGATTCTTGGTTTCGACTCTCAGAGCAGTGACCTCAGACAGAATTCTGGAATATCAGAGAGAGCTGAAAGAGGTAAGTATTGTCTGTATGGTTCCTAGTTTTAAACTTCTGATATTACTGTTTTCTGTTTTAATTTTTGCATCCTTTGCTGGTGTTGGGGGTGAAATTTTGATGTGTGATTGTGCTCAATTTGATAAGTTATAGAGGTAAATAAATGAGATTAATCTCCCCTCTATCTGAAGGGGCAGGATCTGTGGCACCACATTCCTTACACAAATTCTTACACTATTTTTAGACTATTTGATCAATAAGCTTTCAACAGTTGAGATTATTTCTATTTACAATTAATGCACACTTGAGATTTCACCTCAACCTTGGAAAGTTCATCATTGAAGAGTCGAAGTTTAGTGTAAGAGTTTGTGTAAAAAAATAAGGGCTCTAGATCCTAATCCCCTTCTAAATATTACTCAACATGTTAATTTCATTTATGCACCCCGTTTATTTATAAAATAAGTACTATATACTAATATCAAGTAGTACAGCCAACTAAATCACGAAATTCCCTTTATACCTATTATATATTGATGTCTTGGATACCCAAGACTCCAAGATACTTGTAATGTTATAGTATTTTGAAATCACCTTAAATTCTATGAAAATAAATTCAATAATAAAAATATAATTTGTTGTTTGAATTGATGAGAATCACCCCCCATTGATCAGGAACTATGATTTAACCAATTGTACATCAGCTGATATTCAAGTTGTCAAACATCCAGTCATGAATTTTGGGTGTCAGTCAATCAAGAATTTTCTCAAGGAAGTTGATGTGAGGTTGAAGTTCTGAACATACTTCTTTGGTGCACGCTCAACCATATCATTTTGTAGTAGCTATGGTTGTAATACTTAGTATCTTCTTTGCATGTTGAGATCATAGAAATAGCTTTCTGGAGTATGGCCTACTTCTGTTTTCTTCTATTTTATTCCTCTTGTTATAATGGTATTTCTTTTATCTAAATGTTCTTGAAAACTGTGTCAAAATTTTTGGAATTCGTATTTAATTATGATCATATATGTGTATTTTAGAATTCATCTAGTTATCATAAGAACTCTCATTTGAGAAAATTCACTTGTGTCTTTGGAGGCTAGGAACGTACTTTGCTCTGGAGCAATTATGAACAACACACCGGTTTACCTCCTTTTTATAAAACCACCCTCATATCTCCTTGTTTGTAGTGGGAAAATTTCCAACAGTGAAACACCAAGGAAACCAAAACATCCTTCATTGAATAGCCATAGCACCCAATGCAGACAGTTGCAAATGTTTGTCTTACCAATGAAATACAAAAGTAGGTATAGTGCAGGCACAGGAAGGCTACAATTATCAGAGCCGGTTGCATCACTTGTTTATTTTAATCCTTTGTTTATAAAGTGGTCATAGTGATCACACTTAAGGAGTGGGGCATTGGGTTGAGGGATAAATGCGTTTTATGCATTTGTTTTACCTGGGGTATTTGAGAGTTAGTGATCTTGCTTTATTTCCTTCTTTATCCTTTACTTATGATATACAGGCACTATCAGTTGCTTAAGGTTATTTCTTCTGTTAATTATGATATTCAGGTGCAACGGTATTTTATTTATGACCATCCAAATGGAACAGTGAATGAAATTTGGCATCAAGTGTCACTGAAGCTACCCCTTGTAAAACTTATGAGTAATCGTGACAAGCGGCTTGTCAAGAGAGAATCCAGTGAACCAGTTTGCACTTTCCTTTGCACAAATGAGACTGGGATCATTACCTCCCTGTGATGCAATCTATATATTTAATCGGGTAGTTAATACCTGCATAAAAACTGGCCCAGTTTGCTTCAATTAGTGGCAGGTGCAGATCAAGGATCCATATATTCACAAATCTACCAATTGTTTCAAACTCAAAGGTACCTGCATTTCTTCCGTTCTTTTTGTCCTTTAATTCCACTCCCTCCCTCAGGCTAATATGGCTTGGATCAAATTTTTTCCTTCAACACAATTGATGTTGTAGATTGCTTTTAATTAATTTTGTATCTTCACTTTGTTACCAATAACAGAATTTGCAGCTGGAAAATGCAACTTTGTAGCTGTAATTATAATTGATTTGTACATGATAAAGAATAAAAGAAGTATCAAACTTGGTCTTTGATTCGTTTATATTGCCTATTTTTCAAGTGTTGTGCATGTCAGTATATCAGCCAAAATTTTAGGTGATTTTTGGACAATACAGCCAGCAAAACAACTCATTCTGGTGATTCTTTCAATAGCAGTGCAGTCAACTTCTTTTATCATTTGTTCTTTGATGTTATTTGAATATGAATTTTTATGTTGAGATGACCCAATAGATCATTAAAAGTGGAAACGAATTTGAAATTTTAAAATAAATACCGAGTAGGATTGGCTGCACAAAACTAAATAATTTTGCCATTCAGCTCTTTGATAGACCATTATAATCAATTCTGTGTTAACCTTTGTGAATAACCCTTTATTTATTGTCGTATCATACAAATTTCAAGTTGAGATCATCCTAGTTAATCAGAAAATAATACTCCATGCCTCCTGGCTTTGTAGATGAAAAAGAGTAGCAGATCTGAACAAAGAAAATTAAGTTTTCATCTGTTTGAAATGCTCTTAACCAGGTGGCCATGTCAATTGTCTGCCACCCAAGACGTGCAAATGGAGATGATAAACGGATTGACCTGGAGAAAAAGAAAACATAAACAGTATCGTTTCAAATGGATTAAATATAAAAATGAACTGACAAATTCCAAGGGATTATATGGAAATGGGATGAGAGCTTACAGGCGTCGGGACCATTGTTGATTACTACTCGAAAACCATCCAGGATACCTTCTTTCTCAGCCACTATTTTGGCTGCATAGAGAAGATGCCCCAAAATCTCACTATGCCTTGCTTCAGCCTGACAAGAGAAGGAAGCACAAAATCATACAGAATAATCATCCTCAAAATGAAATGCACGAGAGCTTCAGCATGACAAGATATTAGCAAACCAAAAGAACAACCAATCAAATTTCAAAGCATATGTATGTATGCATTCATGTACGCATATATGGGTCTGGCTACAAAAAGGAACCAAAATGGACAGCTCACATCATCAGCAACAAACATATTACCAGTTTTGACATTTGATGTTATATGTTGGGGGAAGGATCAAGTCCCTTCATTTTTTACACTATTCTTGGACCATTCCCACACTACTGAATTAACCTCCTTTGAATGGTAGAGATTGCATCTTACATATGCATTAGTTATGATACATTAATTATACACTAATAACTCAGGGTGAGATTTAATCTCAACTACTGAAAGAGGATGAATCCAATAGTGTAAAAATGGTTTAAAGTTAAGGGGTTATTGATCCTGTCAATTGTATGTTCTCTCCAACATAAACATCCCATAATGTGAAACAGCTTTGGGGAATTGTGTGCACAGTATATGGCTTCTATGATGAGGCTGGAAGACATTTCTACACAAAAATTTGAGGAAAAATGACCCTTTGCCCCCCGAGGTTTCAGCTAATATCCACTTACCCTCCTATGTTTTCAAAAAGCACCAAAATCCCTCTACCGTTACTACTGTGTACTGTTCCGTCATCACTATTCTGTTAATTTTAACTTTTTTGATGAATTAACAATTTTATCCTTGATAATATGTAATTTGACAGTTTAACCCCTAAATGGATTAGAGAGAAAAAAAAAAAAAAGCTTGAAGAAAATTAAACTCTTGACCTTAAAGATAAAATCACTCATTTTTACTATTAGACCAAATTAAAGTTGACATAATATTTTATAAAGACTAAAATATATACCCTATAAATTAATAAGATGAATTGTTAATTCTAAATTAAATAAATTTTGATACTAAAAAATCATAAATAATAATGTGTAAAATATTTTAAATATCCTTTAATTAAAATAAGCTTATAAAAATGAGTTTTTTTTTAGAAACCCATTATAAACATCTTCTCATTTTCTAATTATTCTTAAATTAATTAAAAAGAAATAAAAAAAGTATTGATGTTAATTATAAAAAATAGTTTCCAACATAATTATCAATACTTTTTCATGTAAAAATATTTTTTCTTTATTAACAGCTCATTTGAGAGAATAGAAGAATTTGACATTATTCGTAGTAATTTCTTTTAATTTAAAATTTTATAAAAATTATTTTTTTATGAGTTTAATATAATTCTCAATATTCACTATTTACATTTTTTTTTGTGAATGCTCGCAAGTTATAATTTAAATTTCAAATTCTTAAAGAAAATTTATTTTATTATTTAATATTAAATAATAAAAATTCACTTATGAACTAAAAAATGACTTTATTTTTAGTATGTATTATATTTTATTGTTTTTTTAATTATCTTAGAATAATTTTAAGAAATTTTAAAATAATTCATTTTTATAATAAGTTTCTAAAACTTTTTATTTAAATCTTTTGTTATAAACGTGTACAAACATAATTAAATTTATTATTTATTAAAATATTTTACACTTCTTATTATTTATAATTTTTTAGTACCAAAATTTATTTAATTTAGAATTAACAATTCTTTTAATTAATTTTTAGGATATATATATTAGTCTTTATAAAATATTATGTAAGTTTTAGTTTGGCCTAATAATGAAAATTAGTGATTTTATCTTTGAAGTCAAGGTTATTTTTTTGAAGCCAAGGTGATTTCCCTTCGAGCTCTATTTTTTTGCTCTCATTTATTTACGGGCAAAATTGTCAAACTATATGTTATCAAGAATAAAATTGTCAATTCATAAAAAAAGATTAAAATTAATGAAATAGTGATAAAGGAACAATATCGGAACAGTGAATAGTAATAACGGTAAAAGGATTTTAGTACTTTTAAAACCACAGGGAGGTAAATGGATATTAACTGAAACCTCAAGAGGCAAAGGGTCATTTTCTCTAAATTTGATGTTTATATATCTTTTCACTGTCTATGAATTAGTTGTAACGTTAACAAAATATTTCGATTTATAAGCAATAATCTTAATTTGTAAATGAAGATGAAATAAACATAACTCAATGAATGATCTAATTATTGTAAAAAGAGAATTTCATGCTGAAAAGCAATAGGAATAAAAGTTAAATGGTAAAAACAGACCTTCCCAAGCTTTGTCAATCCATCTCTTAACTTCGGGATGACTAAAACATGAACAGGAGCCTGTGGACTGATGTCCCTGAATGCTAAGACCTTTTCATCCTCATATATAATGGATGAAGGAATTTCTTTAGCTATGATCTTGTCAAATCTGAAAAGGGCGAGAAAAAACAAAAGAATAATAATGCTTACCAGGAAAATTATTCATCAAAAATCACTCACTTCCATCAACAACTAGACATGTTACACTTAAGTTTTAACCAGATATTGATCCAAATTTGAGAATTTACTGTTTAGCAACAATATTCATCAACTATAATATGTTTATGGAGTTTATTTATTCAAAAGTGTCACTGAACTTTCAATATTTCTCGGCACATCTGTAAAGTTCAACAAAATAGGGAAAATTTTCATTGATCGCAACAGAGGATTGGTTAAAATACAGGTAACCTTGCTAGTTTCAAAATCCATGAGAACCTCACTGAGATCTTAAAAATCATCATAAACCCCCTCAAAGAACATCATCAAACTTCTTCCTGAGGTTTTACAAAATTTATCTTCCAAATAAAACAGGTCTGCTTATAATTAAGGCTAAACCTAAAGGGAGGTCAACAAAATTTATCCTAAAAGAATAAATTCCAGATCAGAGCATACTGTAAATAGAACATGAGATCAAACCAGGGTTTTTATGATACATGGTTGGAGCTTCACTATCTGCATTTGCAGCAGCTGCTTTGGCAGCGGCTTCTTCATTATTCGTAACACTAACACGAGACAGAGATCTGGAAAAGTTTCAAGTCAAAATGCAGAAAAGAATGTCAATTGACATCCATACATAAAATTAAATTTGCTTTACAGGTAAAGTAAATGTTCAGAAATCAGAACTCTAAGAAACACAACATGTAGCTAGAGAAAGTCACTGAACTTATAACAGTGAAATGTGTTTATATAAGGTTTCTCCAAAATGAGCATCTCTTCAACAAATGATTAGCAAACGGACATATATAGCAATGAAATAAATCTACCAGGATTTTAATGCTGCCAAATTGCAAAACCATTTATCTTGAAGAAATGCCTTTGGTGATTCGAATATGGTGGCAATTTAGAAACAAGATGATTATAAGTATAAATGTATAATAAGAACTTCTCTTGCGAAGGAAATCAACCACTATTATTAGAGAAACTATTTACTTCAAAAGCTTAAAATGTTTTACAAAGGCTCAAAATTAGTATTAAATAAAGACAAATCTAAACAAGTTTCTAATGTGAAAGGCGGATTCGGTTTTAAGGTCTAAGGTGAGGTGGATCTCAAGAGACCAAAACAAACATTACTGATTAAAGACAAATCTTAACAAACCCCCTCATGTGAATCGTAGATCTAATCTTAAAATCTTAAGGTTAGAAAGATCAAAACAAGTATTTGTATTAAAGAAAAGTCTTAATCATTACACTCACAATAAAACATGAGGCTATTCTAAAGACTAAGGTCAGGCGAATCCCAAAGATAGGAAACAAATTAGTGTTAAATATAAGTCTTAACATCCATCAAGCTCAAAATACATTCTGCTTCTAATGTTCATTACATCCAATTTAGTTTGACATCTAATGTTCTCCCAAATTCCTTAACTCCGACAGAAAATTAATAATAAATATACGGGCAAACTGAAATTTGGGTATCATCAGTTCAGCGTCTAATATCATTATTTACTTTCGGGAAAAAAAACAAATTACTAGAAAAAAAAATATCTAACGAGAAAAAAAAAAAAGAAATGGCACCTGCGAGAGGGAAGAGGAAGCAGAAAATTAACGGAGTTGTTGAAATTACAAAAGGGTCGAAGCGGAGCTCTCAATTTTGCAAAAGCTCGAACAGTTGTTGCATAATTTCTGTCCCCAAACAAAATTACCCACTTACAAATATTAAAATATAGCAAATATTATAGAAGTGGAGTGAGAGTAAGAATGAGACCGAAGCAGAGAGAAGGAGGTGGCTGTGGCTGTGGCTGACGATGATATCATTTTCTGGAGGACGACGCCGTACTGTGTCCCGTGCGTTTGACACTCGATGTCGATTCTCCCTTTTATATGCGAGACCATTTATATTTTCTATTATTTAATCAATTTATAAGCCTGGCAAATAGCAGGATCGAAACTACGGGTTGAAGTAAAATATTAATTTTACTTCAATAATAAGTAAAATTAAAAATAATTATTTGATTTAAAAAATTTATGGAATTTAGGTCCCCGACTCTCTTAAACCGCAATGTAATATACCGCTCGTAAAGATGTAAAGCGGATCTTAAGGGCGTATAGATATTCTTGTGCTTAGTATTATATTTTATATTAAATAAAAATTAAGTGAATTTTAAATATATATATTAATAAATTAATTTTTTGAGTTAATAATAAATATTTAAGTTGTAATAAATGATATTAAAATAGACTTAAATTTTATTTATATGTGAGCCTTAAAATTGTTATAATAGAAATTATTATGTGGATAGTAGGTCTTTTATGTTCTTAAGGGGATAGGCACTACAGGTTAAGTGAGCTCTACAAAATTTATATTTTGAGCTCCAATAGGGATGACAATGTAGGAGGATGTACATTATAGGTTAAGTGAGTCTTAAAAATTTTGTGTCTTGATCTCTAATAGAAATTGTAACGTAGGTAATGAGTCCTTATGTCCCTGAGGGATGGATAATACAGGTCAAGTTTGACTCTTGAGTTACAGCTAAATCATGACAATAGTGTCACATGATTGGGTGATAGGAGAATGTCATATCCTACATTGAATAAAAATTATAAACGGGCAAGCAGTATTACCTAACAGGTTAATTTTTTGAGTCAATGACTAACACCCGACTTGTAACACTAGAAATGTATGCTTCATGGGCTGACTTATGTAAGTCAAATGGGCCGAAATTTTGGACAGTTCATCAATTTTTTTTACTTAATAATATAATTTGTGTTTATTAAATATTATTTTATGAATGACAAATGTAATATTAATGAATACTTAAAAAATATATGTAAAAAAAATACTTTAAAAAAACTTAAAAGTTAGTCTAACAATAATTCTTTTTACGCTAAGTGCATCTTACTTGAATGTGGGTTTGACCTAAAATTTTAACATAAAAAAATTTATTTAAAAGAAAAAATAAATAAATAACTGTTAATTAGTAGTTTGTTTTTTATGGATTCTTTTTTTCTTCTTATTATTGCTAAATGAGTATCCAGGATTGGTTGAAGAATGTTGTAGTATTGGATAAGTCGCATTAATGTCCTAGGATTGGAGATTGAATGCCACAACATTATCGTTCGAGAAAAATCCTATTTTGAGGAGAATTGCATGTTTTAAGTCAATTTTGAACTTTCTAAACACGTATACTCTTATTCCAATTAAAAATAGGTTTATAGGGGTGGTATTAAAGCTATGACTAATTAAATTAATGCCTAAGTGATGTTGGATTCGAGAGCCTAGCCTGATATGTCAACAAACTAATATCAAAGTCAGGTTCAAATTTAGAGCCAGATTTAGGGTTCAGAGCTATGGTTGAGGTCAATGGTCAAGCATAGGTAGTTTAACTATGACAATTTACAAGTATAAAAACGGAAGAATAAGAAAAAAGATCAAGAACCTAGGGTGCAACGATATTACAACAAAGGGTTAAAGAATAGAGATTGAAGAGCAATAAAAAAAGAAGGCAAAGAAAGGTGGATGTGTTGCAATTAGTCTTTTTGTTGTAGGAATATGAAAAGTATTTAAAAGGTCTATGGGTAAAAAGCACAAATGATGCTATGTGCTTGAAAGAATGATGTGGGGTCTTAACATGATTTGTTGAGGAGATGCATACTCAGGGCAGCATTGGATATTATCTTACCAAGGTGGCAAGGTTCGAAAGAGAATATATGATAAGGAAAAATATGTTAGTGCATTAAAGGATGCATGCATGTAATTATGTACATGTTAAAAACTTTTTAATACATGTCTAACGTACATTACGCAGCAGAATAAAATAATATAATCAATATATATACATTACAACTGAATCAGAAATAGTACAAGAATCGAATACATACCATTATAGATGATTTGGTGAAGTTTTTTGAACTTTTAAGCTTGTTGAGCTCACAAAAAATTCATCTCTTGAATAATTCTAGACTCTAACATTCTGTGGAATTAAGAGTAGCTAGAATGGTAGCTTTTGATGTATATTTTATGCAGGAATCAACAAACAACTCAACTCTTGAATTGGTTGAAGCATCAAATGCTTAAAATAGTATTTGGAGACCTAAATGAAACATTGTCAAAGTTTACATTTTCTCTCAAATGCTTTGCATGAAGTTTTGCTTTCAGCAATTGAATTCTTACACAAATGAAACTGTTTTCATTTTTTTTTAAATGGCCAAGACACTTTATGTGTACACATGTCTACCATTAAGGCATGTCATGCCATGTAAGCTTATGCATAAGTGACAAATGTCACTTATCCATGTAAATATTTTGCATAGTTGACATTTGTCACATCCATGCATGCTGTCATTTGTCACACAAAGAGCCATGCATGGATGTCATGTGTGCATTTGAACTTTTTCATGCAAATAGGAACCTATTTGCAACTGTAAATTATGGTTTTGACTTTTCAAATAGGTCTTAAAATGTATCCTACTTTTCGAAACCTTCCTGGATCGATCTGTATGATCTGTCCCACTACCCTCATGCTTAACAAGTACACTTCATATTATGAGACTCTCTAGGTTCACACCCGTTTGTCTTACGAAACACTTCTGTAAGTCTGTGAATGATGCCCCACACACACATTATGGATATTATAGAACGGAGCGTTAAATCATACAAGTTGAGGTTAACTATATCTATATAATCCCTCCATCACCTATATCCTTAAAAGAGCAAAGATATAGATCATCAACGTCAAATCTCTGTATACTCAACTATGAACTTATATCCAGATTTGTATTTTTGTAAACAATATCCGCAAACTCTTTTGTAATATTGTTTAACCCTATGAAAAATTCTTTTTCGAGTTTAATGCTTGTGACAATAAGACTTCGTGAAATACAATCTCAAATTTTTAGGATATATAACTTACCCATTTAAGCTAACAGATCTCATATCTATGCACACCGGACTCTACGAGTAGGAGTGGGCAACCCGGGATCGGGTCGGGTTTGGGACCGACCCGACCAGTCCCGGGTCTAGTTTGGGACAGATAAATCTGTCCCGAATGGGAATTTTGTTCGGGCTGAGCCATGTCCCGACCGGGACATGGGTAAATTTCTCCCATGTCCCTAATTTATTTAAAATTTATAAATTTTATTAAAATTATATAAATTCATTTAATTATTTTGGGTTAATTTTTAATTCATGATCCATATTGTTACAAATTTGTATTTTTAACCTAAAAAATATAGTTTTGTATTCTTTTTGACTTTAATAAATTTTGTATGAACTTAATTTTCTATCATTAATATAATTATTAATTATAATTGTAATAGAATTTAACGTCTATTACGTTACAATTCTAATTTTAACTTCTATTACGTTAAATAACAAATATTATAATTTCGATTTAGCAAATCCTGACGTGATAATGACATTAATTATTTAAGTGTTATAATTTTAAATTCAAATTTAAGTCCAGTTTCAATTTTAATTATGTTAACTTTTATTATTCGAATAAAAATTTCGGCAGAACCTCCCCTAACAATTGGATATTTTCATAAACATATACCTGCATAAAATTGATACTTCAATATTCACCATATCAAATCAATTCATTCATACCATAATACTTTTCGCAATGGCCCATTGCCAACTAAACCAATAAGTCCAAAATAATTTCAATGACTAATATAAATCAAGCTAAATTGCCAATATCTTCACAACATAACAATAAAGTGCAACATTTAACTAATAAATGCATTAAGTTCATAAGTATAGCAAACATTAAATATTACAAATTACAATACAAAAATATCAAAATTTTCATTCTTTATTAATCTGCAAAACAAAAGTATAATAAACATTAAATATTACAAATTACAAATTACAATATAAAACTTAACTACTTCATTAATTTAACTATTGAATAATTACCTTAAAATTGAGCTATCCACAAATAACGTAAGTAACCTCTTGGTAAATTTAATGATGTGGAGGTGGTGGTTACATAACATGTGCAAATTCTACATGAAAGAAATAATAAAATAATTTTCGCATAAAACATTAAGAAATAATAGAAAAAAATTCAAAAGGACAAATAATAAAATAGTAGAATAATATTTTTTTACCTGCTTCGACTTTATCATAAAATTCAATATCTTCCAAAAATTCTTCTTTCTTCAGCCTATTTAGCAAAAGTGAATCTCTAATCCAATTTTGTGTGCATATCTAACTCTCAACCATCTTTGGAGTTAATGAGTTGCGAAATGAATCTAGAATACGTCCTCATGTACTAAAAGCCGACTCAGAGGCTATAGTAGATACAGGAATAACAAGTATATCCCTAGCAATCTGTGCCAACACTAGCTACCTCGAAGAATTTACCTTCCACCAACTCAAAATATCAAAACGTTGATTTTTGAGATTCTCAACTTTCTCCATTAGGTATCTATCCACTTCATTGAATTCAGCCAAATCCATTTCGTCCTCTACACACTCCACGAATTTTGCCCAAGGGTCATCATCCCCCACATCAAACTGTATTACGTCTAAATATAAACTTGATGGACCAGATTGCTGTGACTGTGACCCATACATGCTAGTGTTACTCCAAACTCTACTCCCAGACCCACCAATACTATCAGCACTAGTACTTGGCCCATCAACCGCTCTACAATAAAATGTATTATAGGCTTCGTAAAGCCTATACAATAATTCTTTACTTATTCTCTTCATGTCTTCGACTCTGGCGCTGTTATTACCATATAAAAACCCAAAACAAAATTCAGCAAATTGCATCTTGCTTCTTAGATCAAGCACTGTAGCAAGTATTAACAATTTATTTATTTTCTCCATAGGTTCTCAATATTTATCATATTTTGCCTGCATCTTGCTAGCCATGACAAGTAAAGAGATATCTTCACACTGACTTAATTTTGCTAAACTGAAATTAATCTTACAAATTTTGCTAAAACAAATGTTAGATGTCACAGACAATGAAGCACTAAATTTTAATGTGATATCATAAAAAGTTTTTAGAAACTTCACAAACCGTTCAGCATTCTCCCAATCCATAATAATTGGTGGCCCACATCTCTTTTTTCCATTTTCATCCTCTAAAAAATAACTCCTATATGATTCATCCTCTTCTGCCATTCGATCAAACACCTTTGTAAATTTTAATGTAGTCGCCAACATCAAATAAGTAGAATTCCACCTCGTTGGCACATCTAAGACCACACTCCCTTTATAATCAATCATATCTCTCTCCACAAAACTTTTAAAACTTTGAACTCTTACTGTTGAAGATCTCACATATTTCATAGCATTATGTATAGAAATTATGCTCTCATGCAAATCCTTTAACACATCAGTCACAATTAAATTCAAAATATGCACACAAAAACGCATATGTATAAACTCACCATTCAATATCAGTGCTTTATCTTTTCAACTCTTTAGTCTCTTCTTAAAATAATTGACGGCAACGTCATTGGCACTTGCGTTACCAACTATAACGGCAAACACTTTCTCTATACCCTAATCCAACAAGCAAGATTCAAGTTGCTTGCCAATATCATCCCCTTTATGGGATGACATCGGAGAGAAACTCAAAATTTTCCTATGCAACTTTCAATCCGAATCTATGAAGTGGACAGTAACAATCATATAGCTTTTATTATAAACAAAAGTCCGAAGATCAGTTTTCAAGCTCACTCGTTTCCCAGTTACACTAAATAGACTCTTTAACATGACTTTCTCCTCAACAAATAGCTCTACTACGTCTCTGGTTATAGTTCTACGTGACGGAACATCAAATAAAGGACATGCTACACTGTAAAAATATCGGTACCCATCATTCTCTACAAAACTGAATGGCAATTCAGCTAAGATCACCATTTTTACAGTTGTATCTCGACATGCTTTTTGACTCCATCCTCTAAGCACAACATTACTACTATTTCCCTCTTCTCCTCCTGTAAGTTCTCTACCAAATATTGTTTGTCTATCATCCAACAATAAACGTGGAGCCTTTTTACATACCCGTAAGTGTTTTCACATACCATTTGTTCCATCTTTTGTTGAATTATACGCATACAATTTTTCACAGTAATTGCACTGCGACTTATCCGTTATGTCCTTGCACAGGGTGAAGTGACTCCACACCATTGATCTTGTTCTCTTCTTAGTATTAAGATGTGGAGACAACAATGCATCTGTATCATCGACGCTGCATTGCATATCGTCATGAGATCCCCCAATATTCATAATATTTTTTGAAGTTGAATCACGGCCCATCTGTAATATAATAGAAACAAAATTCTTACATGAAATTAGAAATATAAATCAAATCCCTCCCTAATCTTGGTATAATGATGAAATTAAAAATATAAATCAATTCTTACCAGTTAAACCAACTGACATCCACAAACTTAATTAAACATCTAAATACATACACAATACTAACAAAACAAAGCATATAAACACATACACAAGTCCCACTGACCTCTTGCATTTTGTTCCACAAACATTTTGAAATAGAAATAGAAATCTTCCCCAGACATTTCAGGATAAAGTAATATTTGTTTCTAACTATGAGATAGTAATCGACTAGTTTAGCTTCCATTATTGACTTTCAACTTTCAAGTATAACATATGGTTAATACATGCTTCAAAGGAAGATACACATCTTTTAATACAATCATTCATGTAAATATTTCATTTTAAAAAAAAATAAGGCGGTGGCAACGGTGCATGGTTTACCTGAGACTTGAGCGAGCGAGCTAGCAGTGATGTGTTTTGATTGATGAAAGGCGTAGAACAATGGCAGGCGGACGAGGAACAACATCGGCAGAACAGCAACGGCTGTAGAACAGCACCGGCTGAATAGCAACGCTTGGATGGGGAACACCACCGGTAAAACAGCAGTAGGCCATAGGGCAGGTCACGCAGAGGCAGAACGGCAGTAGGCCGCAGGGTAGGTCACGCAGCGACAGTCGACAGCAGCGGCAAGCCATAGGGCAGGTCACGCAGCGACAGGCAGCAGCAGTCACAGAACTACGGCAGGTCACGCAGTGGCAGGCGGCGGCAGAATGGCAAGAAATAATAGTGGTATAATAGCGACAGCAGCAGCAGCAACGGTCGAAGATTAGTCGATTAAATGATGGCCGAAAATGTTTCAAATTTGAATTGAAACGAAAATGACAAATAAATATATATCAGTCGATTTTTTTTCTTATTAAAACGACGCCGTTTTCACTTTTAGAAACGGCACCATTTTGATTACTAAATAAAACAAAAAAAAAAATTAGTTCGGTTCAGGTTATTCCCGAACTGAACCGGGTCCCGTCCCGGCTGGACTCAGACAATCGAGACTCATAGTTTTCATCCCGGTTCTGTCTCGGTTTCGGGACTCGTCCCATCATGACCTTATTTTTTTGGGTTGGACGGTCTGGGTCAGGCCGAAACTGGGCCATTCGCCCACGTTTATCTATGAGCATCCAACCATACCTAGTGACACTCAGCAGTTAGACCATGAAATGTCTCTGACATACGTAGAACTAAAGTATGGTAGATCACTTACAAGCCCACCGTGGCGCTCAAGTCAAAGGATCACGAATACTACTCAACTCAAGAAGACCCTCTATTGACAGCTTTATGAGATGTCTATTAGAGGTCCTCATGAGTCTGTTCAGTATCAAATCCTTACTGCATACTTGCATGCCTATACGAACTTCCGCTAAGTCTATGGTTTGCTAAAACTAACTATCTGAACAATTCAGATATAGACATACACTAATCCTAAAGAAATGCCAATCAACCCGTGTCGGTAACCATAGATCAGGAATGATGTTTTCAAGAACATATTGCCCAATAACATTTCTTAGCACCATTTGCAACTCTTTACAACTACGTCATTACTATATTATTCTCGAGTCTTTGTCCTTATTTTAGACAAGGTTCTAACTCTCTAGAATTATTAACTTTAACGCTAACCTAAACTCTTTTAAATCAAATCTAAACTCCTTTAGATTTACAACGTCTGAAAAAGTTACAAGCTTCTTACCATATAATTATTTATTAACGATTATTATTGAAATATTTACTGTATATCGAAATAGCACATAAGCACCATCTCCAACAGGATATACCTATAGAGATATTATAATGGTGTTAAGTGACGTAGAGATCATAATATGATTGCTACCTAAAAAGAGATACATTTGAAATCTTTAGAGATCCTAGTCATGATCTTTTAAGGAGTTAAAAAAATCACTTAATTATCAAGTTTTTCTATATTTTGACCCTAATTAAATTAAGACTAATTAACTTAATCCAAATACTTAACTCTATTTTTGTGAGTGTTGATAACCTAGGGTGCATACATGTGGGATTGTGTTCATTATTATAAAAATATGCATCATATATATATTTGTAAGCAACGAAAGTTCGAAAATCTAATTTCCTAAGTGATAAACACAATAAATTTTTTTATGTTATCTCATAAATAAAATTACAAGGGTATATAGAGAATTACCTTATCAAGCCTTTAGAATTTAATGAGCTGGAGTCCCCGCCTTGAAATGCACTTATTGTGAATTCTAGCTCTCAACTTGGTAGACTTGAAAAGTCTAGAATGACAACTTAATTCCAGCAAGAGTTTACATATTTAAACCCTAAGCTTAACTCTTAAACTATTGGCTTAACCCTTAAGCTTGTATGATTGCTACAATGCTATATCAATGTTGTTTGGTTTGTTTCAACACTTGAAATATAAAAACAATTATATCCTTTGCATGTTATGTGGCCAAATAACTTAGAAAGAAAATAAGAAGAAGATGTTCAACTCTTGAACTTTTCAACACTTGAAAAAGCAATAAGAACTTCTATTTCTCTCAATATGGCTGAATTACATACTTTTCATTGAGCAAACATTTTTGCTCTTTTTTTTTGTTTTGCTTTCTCCCTCACAAGCAATCAATGGCCCACAAATGTGACAACATTTGTCATTTGTTTTTGTTTATAATTTTTTATAATAAACAAATGAAAACAAAACAACAAAGGGATGCATTTGGCAGAAATTATAGAGCAAATTAGAACAAATTCACATTTGCAAGTTTTGGCCCCACCATTGGCTTGCCTTTTGCACTTGTTTTTGCATTCATTTTCATTAAGCAAAACAAAGTCTAACAATGCATGAGTGATGGCCGAATATCACAAGGAAAAGAGAAAACAATTTTCATTTCTTGCATTTCAGATATTGGCCCCACTTATAAGAATTAGCCATGTATAATTGTTTCAATGATTTATTTAATCATTATTAAATTCAATTAGAAACACATGCATTATTTAATAAATAATGATTGTTTGACTTGATTAAAATAATAATATCAAATATCATTATAATTATTTTTTTTAATAAATAATTTAATGAATAAAATAATGATCTTGCTTGTCCAATAAATAAGGATATTTTGATAATTTTTAAGTCAAACAATAATTGGCCTATAATATGTCATGTGTTATCATCCTATTGGTCAATAGTTATTATTAAATAATTGATGTACTTAACTCTTAAGTCTACACGTGCATATCCCTAGGGATATTGAAGCAAATGTCCGGTCTGCTAGAATTTACTTAATTAAACTATTTAATCCCGTACGCTACCTTAGTGCACAACGAGTACACTTCATATTACGAGACTCCCTAGGTCCACACCTAGTTTTTCAAATAGAACTATTTCGTAAATCTAAGATTAATGCCCCACACACACGTGCGGATATTACAAATCAGCGCAGTAGACCAAACAAGTTAAGGTCATTGCATATACATATAATCCTTCAGCCATCTATATCCTAAAGGAGCGAGGATATAGATCATTACCGTCAAATCCCCACGCATTCATCCGTGAACTTATCTCGAGGCACGTATTTCAATAAATAATACATACAAACACATATTGTTTAACCCTTTGGAAAACTCTTTTTTCAAATATATTCTTATGACCATAAGTCTTTCTAAGATATCTCAGAGCATTCGGATATACAACTCACTTATATGAGCTAACAGATTCTATATCTACGCACACCAGACTTCATAAGCATTGGACCATACCCAGCGACACATAGCGGTCAGATATAAAAGGTCTCTGAAATATATGGAACCAAGTCATGATGGATCACTTATAAACCTATCGTAGCACTCAAGTTAAAGGACCACGTACACTAATCAACTCGAGAGGATCAACCATTGACAGCTTAATGGGATGTCTATTGGGGTCCTTGTTGAGCCTGTTCAGTATCCAGGCATCATTAAATACCTGTATGTTATACGAACTTCCGGTAAACCCATAGTCAGCCAAGAACAACTATCTAGACTATCTAGATGTACTCATATATTGATCTATAATAAATGGTTTCACCAATAGACCCGCATCGATGAATGAGATCAGGAACATCGTATTTGAGAATACACATGCATATAACATTTTCAGCACTTATTGCAACTCCTTATAACTATGTTATTACTAATTTACTCTAATGTCTATGTTCTGTTATAGACAAGGTCCTAACTCTTAGATTTTGCTGACTTTTGTAACCTACTAATCCTTAATAGTACTAAATATTAACAATTATAATTCTCAGTGTTGCTAACCTTTAACGCTGATTTAAACTCTTTTAAGTCAGATCTGAACTCCTTCAGATCATACAATGTCTGTAGTGTAACAAATATTGCACTATTTAATTAATAAAATTAGCGATTTAATAAAATGTACTATATAAATATTATAAAATAAAATATTCATACAAAATAGGATGGCACATAAGCATAAATCTCAATAATTTCAACATATTATATATATATATATATATATATATATACACACACACACACACACATACACATGATGGGGGTCTTAGATCTATAAGGAGAAGCCTTAGATTCAAGTGTTTAACACATAAAACTAGCCTTGTAGGTGGGGGGGGATCATCCTACTTATAAACCCAAGTATTATCCATTTTCTAGCCAATATAGGAACTCACTCAACAATCCCTTTCCTTCGAACAAAACTTCTATTAGTGAATGACCAATACCTACCTTTTCGTTCGGTAATGAGTCCATTTATATTTCGACTATCATGGTCTGCCTCTAATACCACTTGTTGAAAGGCCTTAGTTTTATAAATGGAAGCCTGGAATCTAAGTACCCAACCTAAAGATAGTGAAAGGAGAAAGGTATAGAGAGAGAAAGAAATAGGTTTTTAGAGAGAGAAAAACTCTAGATAGAGAAAGTGAGTGAATGGTTTATGAAACTCTGTATAATTAATCCCTACAATATTTTGAGATATAATATAGTCCTGAGCTTGATTGTTTCTTACTTAAGAAAGTGGACGTAAGTTAATGAGAACTGAACCCTATAAATTCTAGTGTTCTTTCTCGTTTTTTATTTTTTTTTACCTACTGATTTTAAATTCTTGATTATTTGAATCTTGAGTTAATTTTAAATTTTGTATATCTGTATATATATATATTTACCTACTGATTTTAAATTCTTGATTATTTGAGTCTTGAGTTAATTTTAAATTTTGTATATCTGTATATATATATATATATATATATAATATGGTAGAATTAAAAAATAGTCAAACTCATTTTGTCAAATTAAAATCCAGAAAGTTTAATTTATATTTTATGTAATAAAAAAATTATTGTATAAACATATTTAGTGATTATTGAAAAAAAAAATTATAAATGACCCACATTTTTAGGTAATATTATTTTTTAGCCACAAATGAATGGGTTAATCTTTATTAGCTAAAAAATGGATAATTAAAATTTTATACTCTTGAGTTATATTTTTTCTTTCTACCAAATATTCAAACCAACTCTCTCAAGAAATTAAAATTTTTAATTTTTAATTTTTAATTTTTTGTATTTATTTTATAAATATATGAGCATTAAAGTGTAATATAATAAAGTATGGAAAAAATAAGATGAATTAATGAGAAATAAGATAAATCGAAAAGAAATAAGATGAACTGAAATTTTTTGGAAATAGATTCACGAGCCCTACTCGCACCTGCGAATGGGACGCGCTGAAATGGCTTTCATCATTGTTTCTTTTATAATTAATTTAATTTATTTTTAATTAATAAAGGTTTTTTATTTTTATTTTGTGTTTTTTCTTTTTTATTTTCTTTTTAATTAATTCAATGAAATATTTTCTTTTCTTTTTTAATTATAAATAAATCAAAAAACTTTTAAATAAATAATTTATTTAATAATTTAAATAAATAACAACTAACTAAATTATTTATTAAAAATAATAAATATTTATTATTTTAATATTTTAATATCATATTATTAAAATAAATTATTATTTAATCATTTCTTTTTAATTAATTCAATGAAATATTTTGTTTTCTTTTTTAATTATAAATAAATAAATAACTTTTAAATAAATAACAACTAATGAAATAATTTATTAAAAATAATAAATATTTATTATTTAATTATTTTAGTAAAATATTTTATTTATTTAATGATTAAATAAATAAATAACTTATTATTTATAAATTATTTATTTAATTATTCATTTATTTAATAATAAAAATTAAAAAAATATATACATTTCTCATGCCTCATATCACACTGAATGCCCATTGGACACGTCTAACATGTGTTGCATGCCACGCGATCCACACATGCACAATTTTTTTATTTACTTTATTTCTCTCTAATTTATCCTAGTTTTCACTAATTTATCTTATTTCTTCTTCACTTTATCAAACTGCATTTTGATGCACATATATTTACAAAACAAATACAAAAATTTTCAAAAATTTTAATTTCTTGATAGAGGCTAGTTCTAATATTTGATGGAGAGAGAAAATATAACTCAAGGATATAATTGTTCGATTATCTATTTTTTTTATTAATAAAAATTAACTCATTTATTTGTTGTTAAAATAAATTATCTAAAAATATGGGTCATTTATAAAAAAATTTCATGATTATTTGTATAGCAATGTTACATTAATTGTGTTGGGTTGGTTATTATTTTTAAATCAATTATGTATTTTTTTGGTAGTATATTAATAAAAGAAAAAGTGGCATTTGGACCACATATTATAGTGAAAGTAACAGTTTATTCACCATAATTTTAAAATTACAAATTTTTACCTATTTGTACAATTCTTTTCTGTAAAATTTGATGGAATTACTCATCTTTTTAAATTGGATGAAAGTAAAAATTGTCAATAATACCAATTGGCAAATAAAAAAAGTAAAAAAAATGGATAATTCCATCAAATTTGACCCAAAAAATTAAAAAAATAGGTAAAATTGAATAATTTTAAAATTAGAACGAGTAAACTATCACTTCCATTATAACGTAAGAGTTTAAATATCTTTTAGGAAAATTTTCACAAATAAACCCTAATATTTATCATTATTCTTTTTTAACCACATTTTGAACTAATATACTTTAGTAGCCAAATTAATTATAAATGGACTTATTTGCCCCCACTTGTATAATATAGTGTTAAAAGAATCCTTTGAAGGCAAATCCAACAAATACAAACTTCATTTGTGTTGATTCATGTTCAAAAATATATTTTAATATTCAAAAATCAAAATAAATTGATTTGAAAGTGTAAAACATCATCGGGTAGGAAATATTTCTATTTTGTTATGCATATTTTGTCATATATGTTCATTTCATAATGTTAGATTTGATAGAAGTTGTAATTGTTTTGAAATTAAATACATATTGGATTTTGTATTATAGTGTATAATGATGAAGTTTAGAAGAAAAATAAAGTTGAATAGGTAAAAAATCTAAAATTTTAGGTAATTTACAGTAGCATCGCAGTTACAGTCCCCATGATGCAACCGAGATGGCATTAGAGGCCATCTCGGCCATCACATCTCAAGTGGCATCTCAGGGGCCATCTCGAGCCCAAGATGGTCCTGAGATTGCCAAAATCAGAAGGCGGCTGGCCGTCGCACCTACCGCCGTTTGGTTTTGGCCAAACTCTCTAAAAATATCATTTTTGGCCGAAATTCAACTTTTTTTATATTATCTAACTCATTTTTTATATTTAATTTATTAATTTCACTTATTTCTAACTTCAAATACATTTTCCAATTCATTTCTAACTAATTTCTAACAAATATCAAAAATTTAGAAAAACTTACCAACAATTGGCCATTTTTATGATTTGAAGTACCAAATATGTTGTAGAAAACTTGATCTGCGCAATGACAACTTCAAAATTTTCGATGCAACAAAATTATTCAATGCTCTTGTTTAGTTCGGTGGAGAAATAGTAGAGAGAGTTTGTGTTTTTGATTTAAGGGTATAAAAGTTCTATTTTGAGATGTTTGGCTAATAAAAAAATTATGAAATAAAATTTGATTAAAAAAGAATAATGATAAATATTAGGGGTTACTTGTGAAAATATTCCTAAAATTATAATAAAAATATATTAAAATTTACCAATTACTAATTTTTACCCATTTTGTATAATTCTTCTATAAAATTTATTGAATGAAAGTAAAAGTTGTCAATAATACTAATTGACAAATGAAAAAAATTTAAAAATTGATAATTCTATTAAATTTAACAGAAAAAATTATTAAAAAATTTATTAAAAATAAATAATTTTAAAATAGAGTGAGTAAACAATCAATTTCATTATAAGATGAGAATCTAAATGCCTTTTATCCTTAATAAAATTATAATAGATAAGAAAATATTTTTAAAAATGTGATTGATTTAAAAGCTGCAAAGGAACATAGTATGCTAGCTAAAATTATGTTTAATGTTTTAACGGTTGTGATGATGATGAAGCAAAGCAAACAGACTACTTTCAATAACGCTCTCACTTTCTCTTAAAAAAAAACAGACACAAACACAAAAATGGACCCTAAAAAAGAGTGGCTTAAAGAAAAAAGAAGATGGCAAAATTTGTACTGCAACTGCCAAAGCCAAACGCATTCTAGTGCCTCTCCATTTCTGCTTCTTCAAATATGGAACTCCCCCCCGGTAGTGGTGGTTGTAAAAGTGGTGGAAGCAGTGGTGGCCCAGTGATTTTGGAGCTTCCGCTGGATAAGATAAAGAGGCCATTGATGAGAAGCAGAGCTAATGATCCTAACAAAGTCATGGAACTCGCTAAGAATATCAAACAAATCGGCCTCCAAGTACCTGTAAAGCACTTTCTTTTTATGATAGAATCTCTTCATTTTCTTTCAATTCACTTTGGGTGTTTATTTATTTCCTTCAATTTTGTTGCTTTTTAATTTTTTGAAAACAAATGTTAACAAATAATTTGATGTCTTGAATGTTTTATTTTACGAAACTTTTGGCCAAAATCTTTGGCTTGATTTAGGATTCATTTGATATAGAGGTATTTTTGTTAAAATATGGGTCAAATTTTTGACACAACTTTTACTTTAAAATTAAGTGTTTTATTAAATATCTCTTTTCTTTTATTTCACGACTATCACTTTACAGTGATTATGACTTCAAAATCACAACACTTTTATACCAAACAAATATTTAATATTAATTTATTACAATTGTAACTTATAACAGTTAAACTATAATCTATTTAAGATAATTGTTTGGTTGACAAAACTTTTTTTCAAACTTCTCTTTTCTTTCATTTCTCAATTATCACTTTATAGTAATTATGACTTCAAAGTTATGACGGAAAACTTAATAAGCTATTTAAGAAGAAGAAAAAAAGAGTTATAGAGTAGAAGTGGATTCAATGAGACTAAGACTAGGTAGCATGTTGGATAATCACTTGATCCAATATTTTGAACTATTAGGCCAGTGTGAATCATTAGTGTTATTATATGTAACAAGTTAAAAAAAAAAAAGGGTGGGTCTCTTTTGTTTCATTTTAATGTTTAGTTTTAATGTTTGGCTTCATGTCATGAAGGTCTATCTATCTTGCTAGTTTTGTTTTTAATTTATTGACTTTCTGATTCTCATTATACTAGCCTTAAATTAAAAGTTTAGACTTCTAAATCCTAGTTCTTTACATGTTATTTTCTTTGTTATTGTTTTTGAAGTTTCTGAATTTAACAATTTTGAGAAATTATTTCTGCGCATTTGAGTTTTTAAAAATTTATCTCCTTTTTTTATAATGCTTCTAGAAGTATTTCAGAACAAGATCGTCTTTTTAAAAGAAAAAACACTTAAATGCTCAAATTAATAATAAAGAGAAAAAATTTAATATTGTGTGTAAAGAGTATTTTCAACAAACAAGCAAGAAGTTATTGTTTTGTGTTTTGGTGCTCTCAGAGATTATTCAAAGATCACGAAAGTGTTTTTAGAGTTCTTTTGCTATTTTTGTCACTTGTATTTTGTTATACAAACTTGTATGTTTATATAATATTTGAAATTCAATCCATAAGAAGATTGTAATGGCACTGTTTAACTTTAATCTAATTATTTATTTAGTGAATCAAAGTTTCTTTATAAGAAAGGTTGAATAAAAATTCTCTTTCGAGTATAAGAGTAAAAAATCACACAAGAATAAATAATCATATAAAGAATAGAATTCAAACATTTTTTAAGTTTTTCACGTATTTTTCTTTCTTAATTGAGGAAACACAAAGAAAGCATGAGTTTGATTCAAACTTGCCCTTTGTAATTGAGTTCAAATTCTTCTATATAGGCTTGAGGGAATGTTTGTATTTCCAACCTCAGTGTTCACTGGTTTTTAGTCTGCAGCCAACTGTTTTTGTCAATTCAAAAATCTCTAAATTTTCCTTTAAATGACTCTTTAATTGGACTTGTAGGGTGCGTTGGACCTTTTTTCCACTTATGAGCTCAACAGTTTCTAATGTCCCCATCTGCACCTCCACCAACAATACAACCTTGTTTATTGCTCTAGTGACTGCCATTATGTTACCTTTGGAATTATGAAATCAACTGATGTGCCATTTGTGGTGCCATCAGCACCATCGCAGAAATGGTCTCTATCGTTGCTAGTATCTCCACTGAAACCACCATCACCATTGCTGCCGCAAACACCAGCCAATGTTGCTGCCAGTCTAACATTGTTGCCATCAACATTGTTCTCACTAAGACCATAATCACTCCTGAATCATTGCTAGTAGCCATTTCTATTGCAGTTACCATTATTGCATACTAGTTTTATCTACCATAACCTCTTTATTTTTTTATTATAATATTTTAATCAAATTAAAATCAAATATACTTTATTAACCAAAACTTTACATTTTGGACACATTTGCCCATATATCGTTACTCTCACCCGAAAATCACCTAAATCACCAAAAATTATCAAAAATTGTTAGATCGAAAATTTTGAAGTTATTATTGCATAGATCGGAGCTTATACAACATATTTCTCACTTCAAATAAAGAAAATGGCCGAATTTTGGTGAGTTTTGTTTAATTTTTAAAAAATTTAAATTTTTTTATAAAATTATTAGAATTTGTATTTAAAGCTAGCAATAGATGAAATTATTGAATTCTATGTGAAAAATGGGTTTGAATGGTGTAAGAAACGTTGAAAATAGGCAAAAAAAACGTGATTTTTGGGTCATATTCGCGATGCAGACGGCAGCCGGAGCAGCGGCGGCCACTGTTGCCAATCTCGGGGCCATCTCGGGCCCGCCATGCGCCCTTAGGGCGCATCGCGTGCAGCATCGCGAATGTTCGCGATGCCGCACTGTTTGCCACGTGGCGCCTATATAAGATGCCACGTGGCGCTAATTGTTTTTGAATTTGGTTTTTTTAATTAATTAAATTTAATTATATTTAAATTAATTAAATATATTAATAAAATTACATTAATAGAATTTAGATAAATGTAATTTTATTTAAATTAAATAAAGAAATTTTTTTCATAAATTCTATTTAGAAAGAATTGATCTAATAGATGAAAACATTTGCTTAAATGACTCATTAATTTTAGTTTGTAACATTTTTTATTATTATTGTGAGTACCTTATATAATTATAATTATATATGATTATTTTGATTTTAATATATAATTAATGTTGATTAATATTAATATGTTAGTAATTAATTATTTTAATATATTATGATTTTTATGTATGTTAAATTAATTGTTTCTGTAAATAATATTTCTCTGATTATTATTTTTCTTAATATTAATATTTTTTTTTATTGTTACAGGAAAGAGAACGTATCGAAAGAATATAGAATTTCAGAGCATATATTTTTTCATGCATCAATGACGGCTTATGCTAAAATGTGGGATCTAAATTGCATTAAAGATAAACTGACAACAAATCAGAAAATATTATTTAGGCAGACGTGTATGGGGTATTTCTTAGATATGTCAGAGTTGACATTCTCTGGTATTTTGGTGCACGAGTTATTATTGCGTGAGGTGCATACCTCTAATGTAGAAGATGAGATGTGGTTTTACATAGGGAGGAAACGCATCCGTTTTAACCGGCAGGAGTTTGTACTAATCACTGGACTACAAATGCGAGATTACCCTTCCGCCCAGCAGCTGCATAGAAAATTGGGTACTCGATTATGGGATACATATTTTTCTGGGGTAAAGAAATTATCTTACATATTTCTTGATCAATGGTACGCACGTCTAAATTTGGAGAAAATGGACGATGCAGATACAGTAAAGTTGAGTTTATTTTATTTTGTGCATCGTGTTTTGATTCCACATGACGAGCGTAGTGGAATTCAAAATTTTGTTCTATGTTTAGTGGATGACCTTGATGAGTTTAATAAGTATCCATGGGGCAATATTGCATGGACCGTGCTTCATAACTCACTTAAGAAGGCTGCATTCCAAAAACTTGAGAAAATAAAAAGGAAAGGGTTTACACAGAAGAAGTTTGAGAGTTACAACGTATATGACTTTTCGCACGCATTTCTGGTACGCCATAATTTTCGTGTATTTAACTTTTTAATTTTAATTATATATTTTATTTGTATCATCAAACTTATATTTTAAATATAATTATATTAGGTATGGATTTTCGAGGCAATTCCAGTGTGCGGAGAGATTTTTGGTTATCATAATGGTGATCGCTTCCCTCGTATTTTGAATTGGACGACTCAAGGGACTCCATTGTTCGATGAGGTTCAAGATACAATGTGAACAAAGGATTTCGTATGTGTTGATATGAATGAAAAATATATATATTGGTTTATAACTTTTATTTTGTTTTAAGCGTAACTTAATATGATTGGTTGATTTATAGGTTCTTTCGGTACATCGTAAATTAGTACCAAAAGACCGTGAGAAGAAAGAGAAAATTGTGCGTCTGGCTAGACGTGTAGGCATTCCAAGCGGAAGTTATGCTGGGGACTTACCAAATATGTCTGATTTCAGCGAGAGCAAGCGCCCCAGGACCTATGCCCATTTTAGCGACCCTAACGATGATGTTATGGATGTGGAGGGGGGTAGATATGAATGGACAAACCCACAAATGTTAGCACCAGTGGCAGGAGTAACGGTATATTACTTATTTACGTGATTAACTAAAGAGAAATTTTAATATATTTCTAATATTTCTAAATAAGTCATTAACTATGATTATGTTTCTTGTAGTCTGAACACAGTGCATCTGCAGACCATGGCGTAACACATCAGATTGAACAGCTGCGGGAGGAGATGATTAAGAGATTTAAGCATACTGAAGCTGCGCAAGCTGCACTTCTACAAAGAATGGACAAGGATAGAGATGAAATTTTAACAAGTGTTAATCAACTCCGGACCGATCTTACACAACAGATGCAGTAAATGATAATGTGGTTTAGGCAGTCATGCTCATTCCAACAAAACGAAATCCATAATATGGTAAGCAAAATAAATTTTAAACACAATTATTTTTTCGTTACCTTAATTGCAGTTTTATTTATTTTAATATATACATATATTGTAGTATAGAGAGAACACATCGGCAGGCTGTCAATATGATTTTCAGACCCCAGCTACTGGTCATGATATATTGCCCCGGCCACTGATTGACAGTCCTGCAAGTGTTGAGATCTTGCCTACCTCGCATAAGGGAGTAAGTCAATTTGGGAGACAGTATAGGCCAGCATGGTATTTGCACACCCCATATACAAATCCATTTTCACAAAGGATACACGAGAAGAAGAAATTTGAAATTGAAGTGCAACCTCAAGCAGACATGAATCCGTTGCAGCAGATAGACTCGACTATCATGGTTGAGTTTCAGGCTTGGATAGACAAGGATGAGGGTGTAGTCAGCTTACCTGGGCTAGAAGCTAACCCGACATGGTTTTGGGAATTGCTATACAGCTGGCTGGATTACTTTGTAAGTAAATTATTGAATAATTATCTCATTTTATTTTTTTCTAAATTTACAGACTCACTTGACGGTTATTGTTTCTAAATGCAGCATATTAATGAGTATTTAAAGGTGATTCGGCTTAGGCAATACGGTTGTACTAATGCATTGCCTCAATTGTCCACTTCTGTGGATTCGTACTTCTTTATGAGTAATGAATTAAATTATTTATATTTTATTATTTCAATTTTATTGATTATTCGATGGCCCTGCATTTGTAGGAGTCTTTTAAACTCCTTTATGAGTAGCACAAAAATGACATGACTGGCATTGTATGGAGTGATGAAGTAATGGCATACGCTCAAGGCGCTAAAGAAGATTTACTCAGTGCACGTATATGGATTAAGGTTGATAAGGTAAATGTTGTTATTTTTGTTTATAACTTGTAATACTATTTTGTGTGAATGTTGTTATTTTTGTTTATAACTTGTAGTACTATTTATAAGACTTATTTGAATTTTATGTAGGTTTATATTCCTGTCAACTACAATCAATAACATTGGGTAACGGCTGAGGTGGACATCTTGCATCGGCAAATATTGATCTACGATTCTAGCATCAAGGGATTTGCCGATGGCGTGATTGAGAATCATGTCCTCCCATTAGCTACGTTGTTACCCCATTACCTAGATGCTTGTAGATTATATGAGCAACGACAAATTACACCTGACTTAACCCCTTTTTCATGTAATTAGATTAAAGGATGGAGTGCCACAACAGACAGTGAATAGTGGAGATTGTGGGGTTTATGTTTTTATGTTTATAGAGTTTTTGATGTGTTGTCATCCCCTAAATTTTGGTCCTGAGCATGGGTCATTTTTTAGGACCAAAATGGCGACTGACTTATGAAAATGTGCAAAAAAGTAGTGAAAGAAAATTAACTTTTGTATGTTTATAAAGTTTTTTTTATGTATTTTATACATAAAAATTGTAAATTGTAAAATGATATTGATTGATTTGGGTAGGGACGGGAGGTCCCCTTTACAGCTAAGAGATGTGAGAAATATTTGAAGTGTATTTTCTGCAGGTTTATAAAATATAAATTTTGAAAAAAAATAGGGGAAACTCTGTCCGTTTTAATCCAAAAATTTTAGAAAATAAAATAAAATTTTCATGTTTATAAGAATATAATAAACTTATCAATTAAACGCAATCGTAAAAAAAAATACAAATTAACTAGTCAAATAAAGCCCATAACTACATGACTTTAAAATATAAATATAACTCATAAAGAACACATCAACTACCATGTAATGGAATTGGGTTTCGACAAGTTTGTCGATTATGTCCATGCTGCTTACAGCGACTGCATACATTCTTCGTAGGAGCCTCACCTTGCGATAGAATTCGATTTTTCCGTCGTCTTCCTGATTGTCGACGTACTATAGGAGGCTGGATGTCAGCAGCTCTCAACACCTCTAGAACAATCCAATCTAACGGATGACCAACCGAATTTACTAGTTCATTGTATGCACGCAACAAACACTCAGTCGTGTAATATCGCGAACAAAGAGTCTGGTACTGGAATCTGACCTGCCTGCATACTGCAAGTGCATGAGGACACGGTAGTTGCCGCATATCAAACTTTTGACAACTACATAACTTCCCCGGGATGTCCACTATTCCATTTCTTTTTCTGTCCTTAACAACAAAATAAGATCGATCTATTACATGCACTGTCATGTGAGCGGAATCGTCATTGTGCTTCCAAATCTTGTCATGGGCCCAAGTGGTCAAGAAGTTTGACATATTTTCTGCAGCCTCACGTCTCTCAACAAACCATTTTTGCATTAACTCTCAGATCCACTCAATTAAGGCAGTCACCGTCATGGCACGTGCATCCTTCGCAACAGCGTTAATGCTCTCTGCAATGTTGGTGGTCATGATGTCATATCTTCTGAATGCTCCCATTGATTGAGTCCATTTTGAAAAACCAACCTCCTCTTCCAAGTATCTAGTTGCCTCCGGTTTCATTTCTCGCATCTTATATATTTCCCTTTGAAAGTCAGCTATACGATATGCCTTAGCAGCAACAAAATAAGAGGCCAAGTATCCCCCTCATTTATTGTATGCGATAGTATCTTATATCGTGCTACCACATTACACTTCAAGTGATGGATGCATACACCATGATATACATTAGGAAATACCTCTTTAATGGCCTTCTCGATACTAGCATGTCGATTAGATATAAATACAAGATTCGCAAGATCGCCAATAACTCCTCGGAGTTTTTTCATAAACCACTTCCATGAAGCATCATTTTCAGAGTCAGCAATACCCTATGCAAGTGGAAAAATCTGGTTGTTTCCATCCTTGCAAACAGCCACAAACATTGTTCCCAAGTATGCATTTTTTAAAAATGTACCATCAACTGCAATAACCGGTCGGATGGAAGACTGGAACCCTTTAATACATGGTCCAAGAGCCATGAAGAAATATTTAAAGTGCTTGCAATCGTCAATCTCCAAATACGTGACTGTACCAGGGTTCTGTTGTTCTAATATATGACAGTATGTAAGAAGTAATTTATATGAATCCTCTGGAGTACCACGTATCAACACCAATGCATGCTCCTTAGACCGCCAAGCAGTAGGGTAAGTTAAGTCCACACCAAACTCCTCACGTATGTTTGCTTGGATTTCCTTCGGTCTATAAAGTCGACTCGTAGATGCAAACTTATTTTTTATAAATTTGTTAATAATACGAGACTTTGTTTGTCGATGACCATTGCGCAATCGATCTAATTGGCACACGTGACTTGAATCAATTCTGCGCACAATAAAATGTTTCCTTGCATCTGTCGACACTGCACGTAATCGCCATTGACATCTATCATCATCACATTTGATCTCAAAATGATCTTTTGTCGACCTTGACACTTTAAAGCTCCAATTACCTTTAAATGCTACCATACTAATAGCCTGGTGAAGTTCGTCTTTGCTATTAAACAACTTTTCTACAAATACATCGTCAATTCCACTACTCGATATCTTATCTGAAATATCCAAGTCTGATGGTGGTATTGGAGGCATAAACACAAAGGGGTTTTCCGCTTCACAAAAATTTATTCTTCTAACAACGTCCGCCTTCTGCTAAATCATCCCCTTCTAAATTATCAACATTTCTAACATCATCATAGTTCCCTTCCACATCCCCAACATTTTCAATGTCATCACAAGCGTAATGTGTATAGGCTGGGTCTTCATTAAAGGGTATAGGAGAAATATTATGATACTCGTTTGTTGTGTTTGCAGGAACTACTGCTGGAACTGATAGAGATGTATGGCTCACTTGGTTACTACCACTAGCTGACATAAAATGAGCATGAATTGATGGTGGATTTTGATTGAGGGGCTGTACATTATCTTTATAAACAGGAGCTCTAGGATCCACTATTACACATAAAGGACAGTACGATCTTCTATTGGCGCTTAAAAAAAATCGAACATCATTGTCATTTCTAATCTCAATAGGCTTTAGGTTATACCTCGTTGCATCAATTTTGATTTTCAAAGTCACCTTACACTTCACATTGTCGACTCCCAAGGTAAAACATACTGCATTTAAAAGATCTTCAAAATTAATATCTTTTGGAACCGAAATTCTAAAATTACTATAATCAACATAACTTTCTTCCCCGTCACTAGAACTCTCTCACTTTCCTCCAAAATAAATAACTATCGCATCACACTCCATATGACCTGAAAAAACAAAAAAAAATTAGGAAAAGTTCACAAATGAAAAAATTAGTAAAATTATTTAAAAATAAAAAAATGCGCATTGCGGGGGCACATCTCCGGCCCGAGACGGCCCCGCGGTGCGCACTATGTGTGCATCGCGGGGGCGTCTCGAACCTGAGATGCACACAATGTGCGTGTCGCGGGGCCATCTCGGGCCCGCGACGAGCACAATATGCGCATCTCGGGCCCGAGATGTGCCCCGCGATGCCTAAATTGACGGCGGCCGCACCGACCGCCGTCTGGTTTTCGCCAAACACACTCCAAAACTTATTTTTGGCCGGATTTCAACGCCGTTTATACAATTCTAACTCATTTAGTTCGTTAATAACAACTACTTTTAACTTCAAATGTAAATTTTATTTAATTTCTAACAAAATTTAAAAAATTTACCAGAGCTATTTCTTTGATTTGATTCGAAGTGATCCTCAGCAACACTTTGATTTTTACAATAACAATTTTAAAAATATTCGGTCATCAATAAACTTTGTTCAATATATCTTTAAAGTTTCAAAGAAGTTATAAATTTGATATAAGGATAAATATGTCCAAAAATAAATTATTTAGTTAATAAAATATAACCATTTTATATTTTAATTAAAAAAACATAATAAAATAATTAAAAGACTATTTGTTAACTTTTCCAAAAAAAAAAAAAACTACAGAAACTTTAAGTGTCAAGACATTCAGTTCTTGGATCTAAAAGTCTGGTGAATTTTGAATTCTGAGCAAATTAGAACTTCGAAGGGAGTAAGTTACTGTAAACAAATCTGATTTGTTCTCTCTTTCTTCTCAATTGAATTCTGAGCAAATTAGAACTTCGAAGAGAGTAAGATACTGTAAATTAATCTGATTTGTTCTCTTTTTCTTCTCAATAAAAAGAAGACAAGTTTAGTCATTTTCATACAGCGAAATGCATTAACAAGTTTAGTCATTTTCATACAGCGAAATGCATCTTAGGTGAATTTACGTGTTAGTCTTAAGTAAACACAGGATTTTTCTACATGAATCCATTGCACCGGCCTCAGATGTTTCATGAATTCTTTTCCGCAATGCCTCCACAGTGAGGTTTTATAGGTTACACATCGTACTAGGATGTGGCTCGTTGAATCTCCTTACTTTAGGCAGGTAGTTCTTCGCTAGAGAGAGCTTCAACTCTGTTTTCCGGCTTCTTTAATTCCTTTTCCTTACTTGGTTGTTTAGCTGACTTGTAATGTAAACATTGATGCAGATTGATGTCATTGAGGTCGATGGAATTTACAATGGTACGTCGCTCATTTGAATCTCCTATTTAGGTTTGCTCCACTGAATAATGTTTCTTCTTCTTAACTACTGAATTCTAGGTAAAATTCCAAGTGTTTTCCCCCAAGAACTATAGTGATGACACAAAAGAAACAAAAAGAGTCCTCCTCCAGAGACTTAATTCAGCTGTAGCCAAATAACATTGTTTATCTTGTTTTCTTTACAAGATCCGTGCTTAATTATTGCCTCATTAATCCTTCAAACTTGTTCGCCATGTTTCTCCAGATGTCACCGGTACGAGGCTCATCAGCGCCTCGGCCCTCCAACAATTCGCTGTAAAGTTCGTCGTGGAACCAAAGAAACTTTGAGGTATGCTTTGCACAGAACAGAAGTCTATATTCCTTTACAATTTTACATTTACCCTTTGTCTCAATTGATGGGCAAAATGCTCTTTCTTCCCTTGTTCCTCCTCCAGGCATCGTCTTCGCTGAGTTTAGGGCAAAGTTACATTCAGAATTATGTTGCTGCTTCACCAAATACCAGCTTATTTTGTAGATGATCATCGGAGTCGGTAGTCTTATTGCAAGTAGTAACTAGATTAACCTACATATATTTGTAAACATGACTCTAATACAGCTTTTATTGATAGCATGTGGTTGTACTTTGTGAATGTCAACATAAAAAATCAAACATTGCTATTGATGAACTCAAGATCTCAACATTTGTCTAGAAATTTCTTCTACCACTAAACTAGGCCTATGCTCATGCTCATGCTCATGCTCATGGATTTTCTTGAAGAAGAAAACTAAGTGATTATCTATTTCTATTCTTGTATATAGACTTTGGTCCTCATATCCAGTGAACAAAAATCATAAAGAACTTGAGACATCAATTTCCGACCAACAGCCTAGATATTATAAAGCAATACAATTGGCATTAACTTGTACAATAGAACTGTCACAAAATGGCAGCTCTGGAGTACATCTAAATACACCTTGTTGCCAAAATTTGTACGAAAATCCTCTCTTTAATTACATATATGCTAGTGAATACCTTATCATAGATAAGCAGATAACTTACCACTTGTTTCTCTTTAGTGCCCAACATTGTTCTACTTATACGATATAGGGCCAGACCGCGACACTGCAAACCTAGGCAGCGGACTTGGACCTGTGCTCCCCGACGTTGAGCCTTCAACAAATTTAACTTTCCGGCTGGAACTGTAGTCCAGTGGCCCAGATCGGCGAACATTCCTGTGTTTACTATCAGAGTTTTTCAGGCTTCTGCTATCAATATCGTAGTGGTGCTCCTGGCTATAGGATGATGATCCTTTAAAGTAACCTGAGTCATTACTACTATACTGAGGAGTTGAATCTCCACGGGGCTGCCTGGATATGGGAGATGCATGTGCAAATGATATGGCAGGTGAATGGCGAGGTGATGCGCTTAATAGTGCCAGTGGGATGGATGGAGAATTTGAATAGTACTGACTGTATATCGAACGGAGAATGGCATAGGGAACATGGGCTTCGAGAGAACTTCTCGGAAGGAATGGTGAGATCTTGCAGAGTTGGTCCAAAAATATAAGCTTGGCTACAAGATGAGATCTGCTAGAACAACAAAGTTCATCAACGGTGGCCATAGATCTTAATAGCATCTACCAATATGTTCATTCAGTAAATTGAACAATATCCTTAAATGATCTTCAGTTATAACACAAGTAGATTCATCTAAAGATGCAGTGATGAAAAAAACTAGCACAAGGAGATCATGCGTACCCACACACATATTCGAGACAAATAAACACAACGTAAACCTATGTGTATATCATAGTTATCTTACCTGTTAGCTTCATTCCATGAATCTAGAACTATTCCTGCAGCAAACTTGGTGAAGACCTGCATTGCAGACTTGATGCTTGCTTCTGAAGATGCATGGCTTTGTATTTCAGGTTCCAAAGTCTCACTAGAATGGCCATTTGAGAGAGACTGTCTCTGTTGATGTTCACGTTCCAACCTAACGCACTCACGTCCTGCAATCACAGCACTTATGCACCTGCCACAAAATTTCCATTGCAGAATAGAAACTATATTACTTTGCGAGGCCTAACGATACTAAAAGCCATTTATGTTACTAAATATCCGTGTAGAGTGGATGCGAAAACATTAATGGTTTGTAGTTCAGTGGCTTAATTGTGAAAAAGGTATGGAGGAATAGATCTTCAAAATAACTAAACCAAGCTAATGTGTGGTAATGATATTTCATATGTAAAAGCCATCTTATAAAAGTATGTTGGATCCACAGAAGACACATACTTTCTCAATTCAAAGTCGACAGAGAGTAAAAAAAATCTAAATTTTAGATCTCCTATCAACCAATCAAACTCATAAATGGTTATAAGAACTAGTCCAAGTGTCGTGGGCCTTGGAAGGTTAGCATGCATGCACTCTAGTTTCTTGATTTTCAACCATAAGTCAGAAAAAGTGAAATCCCACCTTGCCAAGCAATGGATATTGTTGTTGAAGCCCCCAGTCTCAGCATTGAAGCCAGTGGTGTTCCAAACATTGGATGTCATGAAGGTCGCAAACAGATAAGGCAACAAGCTCCATGAATCATCATTTGCTCCTCCAACCTCCTCCAAAATTGATTTTACCCACTCAGAATCATGATCAGCAACCACACCCACGCTTTTTGCCACCCCCTTCATCCTCCTGATTTCCTTCTTTACAGGTAGTTCTCGAGGTATATGCCTAACTACCCCAGCAAGTAACGAGTGTATCAATGGCGCACCTTCTTCAAGAATGGATCCAGCAGCTTCAGCTAGAAGGTGGTCAAAAGCCAGTGCTTGCCCTGCCTCAATACAGAACCCAATTACTGTGTCCAAATCCACAATCTGCTTAATACATGCCTCTCTTTCTATTCTGTCACCAGAATGCATGCTGCCAGCAATTGCCTCTAATACCTCACGGTTTGAGCGCAATGATGTGTCAATGCAGTTCAAGAGAGCAGCTGTGTGGTCTTTCATCATTCTGTCCAGCCTGTCCACTCCATAGCCACCAAAAAGGCGAATAAATGCCTGCAGTTCTCTAAGATCAGTGACTGACTCAGCAAAATATCCACCAACAGGCCTTGTGCTTTTGAAGCATTTATGGATTGGTGTGAACAGGATTCCAGCACCAGATATATCCTTGACAATATTTTCTATGTACCAGTTGCATACAACTTCAGTGGCCGATCCAGTAAGTTGCTCTGCTGGTTTATCAAACAAGTGCAGAGAAGCAACTGGTCCAGTGAAGGCCTCTAAAAGTAGAACTTCTCGAATACCCTGAGTTAGATCCATGCTAATATGCTGTTCTGCCAGGTGAACAATGCTCATATGTCTGCGAATCATTGACTCCAAGATGGAAGGCCGTTGAAGATCATTATCAGTTTTCAGTACAGTGAGTAATCTCCTCCTGAAATTCCCAAGGATGCATTCCCTCATGTACTGCACGTTAGATTAGAAAGTTATGAAATCACGACCATATGATTCGATGTGATTTTAAACACTGTTGTATAGACATTCAAAATCCCTGGGTATGTGGGAACACAAATATTAGACTAGCATATTACTCTGGTTACTCCAAACCTCCAATTACAAAAGCTGTAAATAAATATCAGCTTAGGTAAGCACCAGCTTATCATACATATTTCATTTTTAATTTCCATTCATTTCAAAATCTGTTCAAGTTTTTGAGCAAGAAGATACAAAGCAAGAGCAATCTTCAAACATATGAGACTGAGACGCTGAGTTATTTAGATATAACTTTACATAAAAATAGCATATTGAATGCATAGCCTAATATCATAACTAAGGGACAAAGCCACGATCAAATAAGAGGAAATAGGCAGAATGAATCTCGTGATGTTACTTGACGTTATTAACATCATAATGATCTCAAAATTCACATTGCAAACAAAACAACTGGAAGGACAAAGCAGGTCAACCGACAAACAAATTATCTGTATAAGTGACTGAAAGGTCAGCAGGCAATATAAAGAAGGTCCAGGATGTCCGAATGAGTGAATAGATTGAAATTAATGCAAAAGTTTACTGGAAAAAGAACTGAATAATATGAAACAAAAATCTGTTCTTCCAAAAAAGGAGTGCAGTACCAAACCAGTAGATATCCTCATAAACCCAGCACAGAAAGTAAGCAATACATCAAATTCCACTGCCTTAAAAGGAAAAAGAAGGATGGAAGGTCTGGAATAGAACCTCACCTCTCTCAGAACAAACACATGGTTAAGAACACATATAGGTTCCATATCATTCAAAACTGAACATAGATTGGTCAACCTCTGCATTGCAGCTTCCAACCTGCCATAAACAAAATGGTTAAGATAACATTAATCAGTAAATTGCAGGTTCTCAAGAGAAAAATAAATCCCTCACCCTGATCAAAAGTGCCTTACATTTTAATAGAATTATTATTTTCAGGATAGCTCTCATGACCAGGCAAAAGAAAACCAGCTGCTACTTTTGGAGATTTTGCTGAAGGAATTGAATATCTTGATGCATTGTTCAAATAAACTGCTGCCTGCTCTGGAAGAAGCTGAGATATCTCTAACAATTAGTTTTGTGGAGCATATTACCATCAGGATTATCTCATTCTAAATCATAACTTAAGAATATAAACCTGAATCTCCAGAGCGCCAAATCCTCCTTCAGAGTCCAGAATGTTGATCAGCCCTTCCAATCCTCCCATGATGGATTCAATAAGGGACTCCACATATAGAACAGCATCTCGCCCAATTTTTGTTACCTGCACAAAGTAAAATATAAAGTAAACTACTAGTCATTTGTACTTTTTTCCTTAGATGAAATAGGATGCAGATGTAAAAGGCAATCTAACATCGCTTTCATCAGTTAATAAGACTAGATGCATTTCAATATCTCTTTGAATAACAGGTTACTGAAAGAACAATATTGACAGTTTCTGCATCAGCAGTTAGAAATACCAATGGCTTATAGTATGTTAAGACAAAAGGGTAATTCAAATGAACGATAAAAGTTAAATTACATCTTAAGACCTACAAAAAAAACAAGATCCTCTACAGAAAATACGTTGAAGAAAGAAAGCGGCAGTCAATGATCACTCTCATCTTTTCAGTGATTTCAGAACTACAAAATTATATCACACAACTTAAACTTAGTATTTTCTACATTTAATTATTGTTTACCAATAACATAATTTACTCCAACAAAAGAGAGAATTATAGAGGGTTAATGAACCCAGGTCCAAAATACACATTCAGATCCCTTGCCTTGATGAACTAGAGTCATTTTTTCTTAACAGGATATCCCTCAAACTTGCTTACAGAACTTCAGTTCAAATATTGGGGTCCAACCAAAACCCTAGTCTTTGGAAAGTAGGAAACTTGTGGTTTTTTTACATGTAGATGGTATCCTTGAGGAACTGAACCCCGGACCTTGAAAGTCTATGTTTATTAAACAAAAAAGAAAATACTGATTTTCCAGAAGCATCATTCAATATACTTAATTCAAACTTATGGCTCTTAAAAGTGTTACGTTTCATATCAAATAGAAATTGGGTAGATCTTGGGCATATAAGGGAGGGTATGCAGCATTACCTAACAGGTTAGTCTTTGAGGTCAATAGCAAGCGTCCGGCCCGTAACAAGTAGTATCAGAGGAAACTCGAATTTTCATTCGTATGTTGGCCTCCAAAATTTCCCTAATGGAGATTGTCACATCGAATGTAGGTCTCCTATGCCGCCAAGGAGATGAGCAATACGGGCCAAGTGGGCTCTAAAAATTCTATCTTGGGGGCCTCAATAGAGATTGCCACATGGATAGTGGGTCAATTGGCCCCCGGGGGGATGGGCAATACAAGCCAAATTAGCTCGTAAGTTTGGATCACACCGGGACGAGGGTGTCACGTAATTAGGTGCGGGAGAATGTTACATCCCACATCGAATAGAAATTGGTTGAATCTTAGGTATATAAGAAATGGTATATAGCATTACCTAACAGGTTAGTCTTTTGGGTCAATAGCAAACGTCCGGCCCATGACAAAAGGCAGAAATCAAAAAGCATCTAAGTTGAAATAATAATTAAAAGGAATTTTGTATTTAAGATTTGTGTTTTTTAAATCATTATTAATATCTTTTTATGCATCTTCGTTTCAAAAAAAAATGAAACCTATCTTATATTTTTGGTTGGGAGTTGATTGACTAGTAAGCGACAATATAAAACAAGAAAAAACATGCTTTGCCCTTTGGGCTTTATGAAAAGCATAATTGTTTTGCCTACCCTTCTCTTGCATATATATACTTCATCTAAGAGAGGAATTTTCCATTTTAAGTTGCATTTTTAAGCACACTTTTGACAAGATTGACCCACCTGAGGAAATTGAAAGTACAAAATTTTACCATGTACAACAAATAGTTATACTCACTGAAACTGTTTGGTTCTCAGCATGCAAAAAGTATGGAAATTTAAGGATGAAGGAGGGAATTGAAAGAGATAAGGTGGTTTGGTTGGTCAGTGAGGGCAGTTGTATTACCTCTTCAGGAACAATTGGAGAAGCACACTCAGGGAAGCTACTAGCCACACCAAGCCATGCACAACAATGCTGAGGACGTCCTTCTGGCCCAAACATAGTGTTCCTAAAAACCTGTAATAAAAATTACCATCACATTAAAAATACACATACGAGAATGAGGAAAATATAATAGGGTATCATTTCTAGTAAATCAGTTAAAACATATAAAGCAATAACATACTGCTGTGAGGTGCTGGTGGTAGAAATACAGCTTTTTGAGAGTTCCATGCTTTGATAACTGAGCCTCCAGTTCATCAACACATCTGCATTGAAAGAAATTTATAAACATGCTTGGTTCCCATGTCCAGGTGTTTGTCCCTCTATTTGTGCATGTGCAAGTGTGTATGTTTCACTTATCAAATGTTGAATCTGGCATAAATATTAAATATTTCAATAACTGTTTATATGAATGGACTATTAAGGTCTCATGTATATTACCAAAAATTGACTGAACACAAGGGCACTAAACTTATGCTCTGGAAATATGCAAAAAATGACTCAGTGGAGCTGTCATGAACCCACAAATTGACCCATTAGGCTAATTGGAAAACCATTCATACAGACTTGTACCCACTCCTAAACAAGTAGATACACATCACAATTGCCTACTACTCGTATGTCAGACCCTTCTAAAAACTTTGTCGCACATGGCAACAGTGCTTACACACTCAGAAACAAGTTCACTCCTTGAAGACTAATGCTTCATAAATTGCTGAAAGACTTGCTATTGAAATCCAATTAATAAATAAAAAACCCATAAAAAGTGGAGATCTTAAGTTGTTATGATCAATATGAAGCCATGGTAAAAAATATAGGGTTTATTCTGGAGAACATTATCCAAGGTTCATGTGGAGCAAAGAGTAAACGAATTATATAGAAAAAGAGTGCATGGAATTTTGAAAGTTTAAAAATAGGGATTAAAAGTTTGACTGTTGTTCCAAGATACGCAAATAAGAGCAATCATTAAGAGGGTTTTAAGTTAGCTTGTATGTACCCAGGGCAGTTTCACTGCAGGAGCAGGGGCAGGTTGTTTTTTGCTTTCTGTACAGAGAAAATCACAGGGATATTCATATTGCTTTAGTATAGGTTCAAGTTTCCCTCATCAGGATTTTGTTTTGTTTTGGCTGCTTCGTGGAATCCTTATCCACTTTTGTAATTCTTCTAACTGTTCAATATATATTTTCAGTTTCTTATCAAAACAGAATTTACAGCTTAAAATATTTCCGTTAGTCACTTGCCACAGAGAGACTAATGTACTACTCTACAATTTTAAACAAAATCATTTCTTATTGGCAAATATAAGAATCATATCTACCAGCATGGGGTAAAAGTTAATGCAATAATATGCATGAACAAGTTAACATAATAAGAATCACAATACAAACTGGAGTTAGAGATATTAGTTAATCACTCAACTCAAAAGGTTAGGCTATTAGATGAAGACCCAATATTAGTATTAAAGAGACAAGTCTTAACAGTCTCCCTCAAGTGAAAAGTGGATCCGAAATTAAGATCTGAGGCAAAGTAAATCCCTAGAGACTGAAATAGAGATAAATCAAGAAATTAATTGAAAACAAAGACATGAGACTTCGAACTCAAAACCTTAGCTCTGATATCAGATTGGTTAACCACTCAACGCAAAAGCTTAAGCTATTAGGTTAAGGCCCAATATTAGTATTAAAGAGTCAAGTCTTGACAAAAGAGTACCTAGACCAGTTGTATGCGGCATTTCCTTCTGATAGTAATCCTTCCTTTCCCGTGGAAACAGTTGCTTTCTCCAAATGTCTTATGTTTATAGATGACCGAGCAGACGTGACAATCATCAATATTGACAACCAATCCTTGCGGAAATCCTAGTTGACAATTAGAAAGTATTATTTATCAACTAACAGACTATAAAGAAATAAATTTCAAATGAAGACCATAATAATCATGAAACACAACCTAATTGTAGAAAATGGTATATTTCTTTCACCAAAATGAGATCATTAACTACCTAACAAATATAGAGCCCCACAACAGCACTAATTGCAAAATACATTCCAAAATAGTCAAGGTGGATTATTGCCTCTAGCTTAAACAGAACACTCTTTGTTTGTTGACAAGTAACAAAGTTTTGTACCTTTTATTTTCAGTTGTAACAGAATTCCATGCCCAAGAACCCTTTTACTAAAATGTGCTCATTTTACATGATTATATTCAGTGAAAGAGGTTTCAGGTAAGCATACAGCATGCAGATGACCAAACATGTATGGAAAGAAAAAGGAAGAAAAAAATATAATGATTATCAAAATTTCACTTAGGTTTTAGGAACTAAAGGAACCCTGGAACTCTCCTAAACCCAAAAGGATAGGTATAATTAGAATGTCATCAATTATCATACAAAGAAATAAGTTAAACATTAGTATAAAGATGTGTACAAAAACAAGCATACACAACAACATTCAACTGCAAAGACCTCTTCTGAGGCTCTTGATTTATCATGAAGTACTAGTGACATAACTGCCACATGTAATAGAGAAAATGCCATAGCATTGTTGTCTTTCATGTGCATGCACACACACCTGAAAAAACAGAGAACTGAATCTATTAAGAAACTCATAAGGTATCTGACAACTTGCCGAAGTTCCCAACAGTTTCTTATATGTTATTATGTTTCCCTAGTAGCTAGAACATGATTTGATTTTAGCTTTGGGAAGTAACCACTTCTTAACATTTTTCTACTAGGGAATAGTGACTCAACTGAGACAACTAATCTTGTTTTTAGTTACTGTGTTTTTTTTCCTGTATTTGGTTAAGATAGGATAGTTATCTTATCTCTTATCTTCTAGGAAGCAGATGGATAGTTATCTCCTATCTTTTAGGGATCAGATTTAAGTTCTATTTTAAAACTAGATTTGTTCCTGATTTACAGAATTTTACTCGTCTGGCAAGTCTTGTAATCCTCTATTTATAGAGTTCTGATATGAATAAAACAACCTAGCTTAGCAAAAATACCTAAAGCTAATATGGTATCAGAGCTGTTCTATTCCTTTTATTATTACTCTGTTTAACCCTGTTTCACATATTAGAAAACAGAGCATGACAGTTTCTGGTCTTCTTTATCATCTCTTTCTACCTAGAAAATGGTAAAAACTGCCATGACTGGCTCCACCTGAGATGGATCATCAGAAGTATCCACCGGGTCCCTTCAACAGCCCTCTTCTACTCCAATTTCAGACTCTTCACAGCCACCTTCCCTTCAAATTTCTTCAACTCCTATCCCAAGTTCCTTTGCTGATTCCCACTCTCTTTAAATCACCCAACACAAACTTAATGGCACCAACTATTTGGACTGGTCCCAATCAGTTCTTCTCATTCGAGGAAAAGGGAGGATTGGCTATATTACTGGAGATACCCATAGACTTTCCGAAACAGAACCTGGTTATCTCACTTGGGAGGCCGAAAACTCAATGGTGACTGCTTGGCTTGTTAATTCCATGGAGCCTAAAATTGGAAGGAATTATTTATCATACAGGACAGCAAAAGAAGTTTGGGATATGGCTGCAATCATGTACTCAGACCTTGGAAATTCTTCTCAACTGTTTAAACTTCAATAAGTTCTTAAAGACAAGAAGCAAAGAGATGCTATTGTGACCGATTATTACAAGACTCTTGTTGGATTATGGCAACAACTTGATTAATTCGATGACATCAAGCGGTCCTGTTCAGATTGTGCCACTAAATACTCTCCAAGACGGGACAAACAACAGCTATTTGATTTCCTACAGGGGCTGAATAAAGACTTGGATGAGGTACGTGGACGGATTTTGGGAACAAAACCACTGCCTGGGATTCAAGAAGCTTTCGCTGAAGTGAGGCGCGAGGAGAGCAGGAAAAGGGCGATGCTGACAAATCACTAGAGTATACCCTCAGAAAACACTCTACAGAACTCGGCATTGGCCACAAGAAGGTTTAACAACACTAACAGAGAGCAGCGTTCATCTCCAAACGTGCAGAGGGCACATGGAGGCAACAACCAGCAGACAAACTCTGACCAAACAGCGGGAAAAAAGATGTGGTGTGATCATTGTCAGAGGTCAAACCACAATAAAGAGAACTGCTGGAAATTGAATGGTAGAGCAGCAAATTTCCAGCCAAGAAAGCAAGGTGATATTCGAGGCTTTCAAGCAACAACAGAGCCGCCAAAAGTCTGTGTTCAGTGCTGAGCAAAAAGCTGAACTTAAAACAGATTTTTTCACAAGTTCAACTTGATGCACAGCCTACTACAAATCCTTCTTGTTCTGTAGGCCAAAAAGGTAGTTTTTCTCTTGCTTTAAGTGCAAAAACAACAGGTGATGATGTTTGGATAGTTGATTCCAGCGCTTCAGATCACATGACTGGAAATCATAAATTGTTTTCTACCTATAACCCTTGCCCAGGTTCACTAAAAATCAAGATTGCTAATGGGTCCTTGTCATCAGTTGCTGGAAAAGGGACAGTTTTAATTTCACCTAGAATTACTCTACATTCTGTTTTACATGTTCCTAACCTTTCATGTAACTTGATTTCCATTAGCAAGTTGACGAAGGAAATGAACTGTAGAGCTAACTTTGTCCCCTCCATTTGTGAGTTTCAGGATTTACTTTCGGGGAAGAAGATTGGCAGTGCTGAGGAAGATAATGGGCTGTACTACCTAAAAGACTACAATTCCGGTGGAAACACACAAGCTCAGGCTTATACGGATGAAACTCATTCTGTTTCTAGCTCTGTTTCTGATTTAAGTCAAATAATGTTATGGCATAAGAAAATCAATTTCAAACTCAAATTCAAATCTTCCACACAGACAATGGTCTAGAACACTTCAATTCCATCTTGGGGACTTATCTTACTGAAAATGGCATTACACATCAAAGCACATGCATAAGTACACCACAACAAAACGGAATTGCAGAACGTAAGAATAGACATCTCCTAGAAGTAGCTAGAGCCTTATTGTTCACAAACAATGTACCCAAAACCTTCTGGGGGGAAGCTGTTCTAATTGCATCCTACATTATCAACAAACTACCATCTAGAGTTCTACAGTTTCACACACCTTTCCAAGTTCTTCTCCAACATTTTTCCCATACTAGATTCTTTCAAAATCTCCCAATCAAAATTTTTGGGTGCACAGTGTTTGTCCAGTCACCTACTACCACCAAACTTGATCCTAGAGCCACAAAGTGTATTTTCTTAGGATATTCTCCCTATCAAAAAGGGTATAAGTGTTTTTGTCCAACAACCAAAAAGATGTTTATCGGTATGGATGTTACCTTTTTTGAAGACAAACCTTTTTATCCAAACTCTTCACTTCAAGGGGAGAATTCTAATAAAGTTCAGCTCTGGGATTTTTTACCTTACCCTGTACCACCTATGTCATCACAACCTGAGTACTCATCACCTAGACAACCACAACCCGAGTCTCCACCTGAGCCATCACTACCTAGTCCATCAGCTTTACCTAAGTCGTATATGCCATTAACATTTGATAAGCTTGCAGAAACAAATACAAAAACAAGAGAAGATTTGCCTCTAGAGCAACCTACCTTGAAAACATACTCTCGGCGTCAACATACTCAAAGCTAGCTGGTGGAACAACCCATCACCGTCCAAAAGCACGACCAAGAGACTGAACCGAAAGAAACTCCTAACCCCTCCAATATTTCAAAATAATCTTCCTACAAATCTTGACAAGCCTATTGCCCTCAGGAAAGGAGTTCGGTCATGCATGCAGTATCCCTTGTATAACTATTTATCCTATAGCAAGTTGTCATCATCATTCCGTGTTTTCAGTGAAAAGATCACAACCACTACTAAACCCATTACTATTCAAGAAGCTCTGGCAATTCCTAAATGGAAGATTGCGGTAATGGAAGAAATGAGAGCTTTAAAGAAAAACAATACATGGGAAATTGTGCAATTACCCAAAGGGAAAAGTCCAGTAGGTTGCAAGTGGGTGTTCAACATTAAATACAAATCTAATGGCAACATAAATAGATATAAAGTAAGGTTAGTCGCCAAAGGCTTTACTCAGACTTTCGAGATTAACTATAATAAAACCTTTGCTCCTGTGGCTAAAAGCAATACTATTAGAGTCTTGGTGTCTTTTGCAGCAAATCTTGATTGGCCACTTTATCAAATGGACGTGAAAAATGCCTTTTTGAATGGAAAACTTAGAGAAGAAGTATATATGGAGTTGCCACCTGGTTTTGATGAAGAAAGAGTAAATGGTAAAGTGTGTCATTAGAAATATCTTTGTATGGTTTAAAGCTATTGCCCAGAGCATGGTTCAATCGCTTCACCAAATCAATGATTAAATTTGGGTATACACAAGGACAAGCTGATTATACATTGTTCTTCAAACACTCATCTAACAAGATAGCCATCCTTCTGGTTTATGTGGATGATATCATTCTTACTGGAGGTGATATGGAAGAACTCAATCGACTTAAGAAGTTTTTGGCTCAGGAGTTTGAGATAAAGGAATTGGGTCATCTTCGATATTTCTTGGATATGGAAGTGGCTAGGAGCAAACAAAGAGTTTTTATCTCACAAACGAAGTATACCTTAGATTTGCTTAAAGAAACAAGTATGCTAGGTTGCAGACCATCTGATACACCTGTTGAAATGAATTGTAAGATGGGTAAGGAAGCAAGTGATCCTGTAGACGGCAGGAGATACCAAAAACTAGTTGGGAAACTGATTTATTTATCTCATACTAGGCTAGACATTGTCTTTGTTGTTAGTATGGTTAGTCGGTATATGCATAGTCCTTTTCAAGGTCACCTCGATGCAGTGAAAAGAATCTTAAGATACTTAAAGGGAGCACCTGTGAAAGATATATTTTCTAGTAAAAACAGGAATAGAGAAGTCGAGGCATACACTGACGCTGACTGGGCTGGCTCTATTGATCATATGAGGTCTACTTCCGGGTACTGTACATTTGTGTGGGGCAATTTGGTGACTTGGAGGAGTAAGAAACAAAACATAGTAGCCAAGAGTAGTGGAGAAGCAGAACTAAGAGCCTTGGCACACGGGACTTGCGAACTTATCTGGATTAGAAGACTCTTAGATGAGTTACAACAGCCTTACTCAAAGCCTATGAAGCGTTTTTATGACAATAAGGCAGCCATAAGTATGGCTCATAATCCAGTCCATTGTGATCGCCCCAAGCATGTAGAGATTGACAAACACTTCCTCAAAGAAAATATAGAGATGGAGAGATGTGTATAACACATGTCCCATCCAAGGGCCAGATTGCAGACATTCTTACAAAGGGGCCAAGTAGACAGATATTTGAAGACTGTGTGAGTAAGCTGGGAATGATCAATATTTTCTCTCCATCTTGAGAGGGAGTGTTGAGAATCTTGTTTTTAGTTACCGTGTTTTTTTTCCTGTATTTGGTCAAGATAGGATAGTTATCTTATCTCTTATCTTCTAGGAAGCAGATGGATAGTTATCTCTTATCTTTTAGGGATCAAATTTAAGTTCTATTTTAAAACTAGATTTGTTACTGATTTATAGAGTTCTACTCTTGTCTGGCAAGTCTTGTAAACCTCTATTTATAGAGTTCTGATATGAATAAAACAATCTCAGCTTAGCAAAAATACCTAAAGCTTATAGATCATCACAGCAGACCGCAAGATATTGGTTTTTCAGAAGCCTCCTAAACATATAGAAAATGATTTGGAAAGATCTCTTACGGATAGATCGCATGTGATGGCAGATACGTTTTCACCCTGTGGTTTTGGTATGTTTTCAAGGTGCTGAACTATCCGTTGAAAAAGTCCTTTCATGGTTGCATCGAGATCAAGGGCCACCATTCCAGGAGTTCCCAGCAAAAACCGGATTCTACCAGCACAGGAAGAAAGATATGATAATGCATAACCTCGAATAGCTGCATTAAAAATGAAAAGGTTTCAAACTAGGTCATCCATATCACTGCAAAACCTTCCACTGCACTACCAAAAAAGTACAATGCATCATATATTTCTATTAAACTCAAATAGGTCAAGTATTTCAAAGTTATGACTATGTTTACAAAAAATCCAAATCAAAATCATATCTGACCACTGTGAAAAAAAAAATGGTCTACATCACACTCATGTAACCTGCAATATACTTGCGCACTAGGCAGCATAGGTGGTCCATTCCATCTAACAAGAACCCAGTAGTTGGATCATTTGGGTCCTGCAACCAAAATCATAGCAGTTTAAATTAAGCACTTCACCGGCTGATAAGCCTTCACTACAGTTGAATTTCATGGTAACAAATTCATCTAATACAAGGATAAAACTTCACTTACTATGTCCACTGGTACTGATCGAGTAGCTTTAGACTTGGATGATGCAATTCCCACATGTTGAAAATACCAGATTACCTCATATTGGGCCAGAGCCAAGGCAGAAAATACCATCTGTAGGAAAAAAAACAAATTGTTAGAGAAGACACTGTTGCAAGCAGTATTATCCTACTCATTGTGAGTGTAAATATGGAAATTTGATTTCTGTTAAATATCAAATCAGTTCACGGGAATCAGTTAGACTATTCTCTCCATTTTCTTCGCTCCTTTCTTATTTAGCTAGCAAAATCTGCTAAAGATAGCTATCAACAGTTGTTAGATATACTTATGTTGCATATTTATCAGCAAAAACAACTTTTATGGGTCTTACTAAAATATAAGCATTAATCAGCATCCATGTATATGTAAATACAGAGATTACAAAAGATGCAGATAAGTGAAGTTTTGCCCTTTTTTTTTCTTTTTTGGAGAAAAGGAGGGGATAAGAAGTTAACTGGTCTTACTAAAATAAATAGCAGCTATTTCTTTTTTTCTCTTTCTGGGTCAGAATAGCACATCTAAAGAAGTTGGTAACAAATCTAATAACAGCCTTACCTGGATATTTGGAGCTAATAAACTTGGTTGATCGGTAAAAAATAGCACCATTCTTCCAATTTCTTGCTTTAGTAATATTCTCCTCTCACGGTGTATCACATCACATGATAAAATTGCTTGCTCATGAACTTCACTGCAAAAGTTAATCACTCTACCATCTCACATTCAATGCCGATGTATGCCAGAAAGAGAATTTTTTTTATTTAACAAACAAAGAGAATCAGATTATATTCCCAACATCAATTACAAAATCTAAGGATGGTACACAAGCAGACAAGTAAATGCACTAAGTATATCCCATGACAAGGGTAGGTAGCAACAATCGTGCCAGTCAGAGTGCAACTTCAAAACTGTTCACATCAGAGGAAACCTTCAAAAACCTTCACCATTTCTCATTAAATTAAAATTTGAAATGAAAGACAGGAATCAAGTTTCCTATAAGTGAAATTTAGAAGTAATTCTGCAATCTATTACAATTTCTCAAAACGCGTCAAACTATTCTCAGATATCCAATGCATTATGATGCACAGAAATTTTTATCATTTTCCTTATTTATTCTTTCCACTCCTTTTCTTGATTCATAAATAATTGCTACAATAGTGAAATTGCACAATCTTGTAAATTCCTCTTCCACAAGCAGTTCCATATTCCAGTTGTTTGATTTCATAGAAGTATTGCCAACGAAAAGAAATTGAAGAAGTATTGTTTTCACTTAACAGATGATGCCTCTTTCAAGTTTAGACCATTCAGCTCAACAAAATTTAAGAATAAGTTAGTTCTTGCTTTTGAAGACTTTGATGTACCTTATCATCTTCTCAACCTGCTTTGCCACACTATATTCCAAATCTGCTTCCTTCTGTTTAGTACGTCCAGATTTTGCCATCTTTTTTGATTCCAATATCCGAGGCAAAACATATAACTGATAATCCTCATGCAATAGTACATACTGCATGTACAAAATCGCAAGAATAATAAGCCACCACAAAAGAGAACTTCCAGTTCAACAAATGACAGTAAGACTCACCTCATCTCTGAATAGTGAAAGTACTAAGTTTTCCTTCAGTACAACCTAAAAGCCATTGAAAAAGGATAGAGAGTAAATCAGAGAACACAACCAGCACACAGAATATGAGAAAAAGAGACTTAAAAAATGGTCACAACTACGTCAACACTCGTAAGCATAAATTATGAGGTACCCAAACAAATAACAAAGTACAAAATTTGACAAGGAAATGAATGTGCAGTAAACTTGGGACCAAGGAGTACTAATAGAGATATGCATGCGCCTTTAAACACAAAAATAAAGAAAGAAAAAGAAAGCAGTGGCACCCAATTCAGTCATACTTTTTAAATACGTTTGCATGTAGTAGCTTATTTTCCATAGGTTTTTTAAGATTTAATGTCAAACACTTCCATCAAGCTCTCATATCTATGTCAATAACACCTAGCAAAAATTTACATCTCCAATGCCTCATTGTTTTAATTTGAAGAAATAGTTTGTACTCTCTGTGAATTCACTATTTGCTCTTGCTCTTCATGTCATAGTGTATCTAATTTCACAGGATCATTAATCAGTATATCTTAATCCGGCCAGCACATATTCAATTTAATGGAATTATTGCACAACAAGAGAAATTTTACTTTAGTTAATATTAAAAAAAAAAGAACAACAACAATTTGTGGGGAAGTTACCAAAGCAATATCAATGCTAGTGACACGGAGCAGCTCATCAGGACAAACAAGATAACCAAGTAACACCCACTCCCGATAAGAAGTGACATTTGCTAGATCTTGGGCTCTCTGCAGATTGTAAAATCTAAGTGCTTAATAATAAACACCTTTATTCATAAACAAGGAAAGTCAAGTAAAGCAATATTTTAGCAAGTTGAGAACATATATCAAATCTCAGAATCATCCTAAATAATGGCATGTACCATGGGATGAGCAGAATTGGTCAGTATGTCCGGATATCGAGGATGATATGGACTCAAAAATCCCTCATTCCTAAGCTTTCGTGTATCTGTAGATAAAAAAATAATAGGACCAACAGCCTCCAATACCTGGAAATAAGACATAAAAATTTCAATGATGATGTATCACTGAACTATGGGAAAATCATGTAATTTGGAGATCATATGAACCATCATACTCATCGAAGTTGACAATTTAAATTTTAAGTAAAACTCCTAGTTGACCTTCAGAACCAGACAGTCCAATTTCAGCAATTGCGACATGATATTAATAGTAGCTATGGCTGCATAACAGATTATTTTGTTCTATGGCAGCAAGAAATAAAAATGCCATGTGTGTATTGAACAACAAATGTGCTTATTTATAAGCCATATATTTATCCAGAAACAAAATTTAAGGAACAAAGAAATGATTTATTTCATTTACAGTGAATTTTCATTCAACAGTATTATTCTTCTTCAAACTTTAAACCAGACGTAACAGCTGTAATAAGAGAGGACTGAGTGAGAGATTGACTAGAGAAGAGATATATTTATTGATAAGTAGATAGAATGCAATTTGATGTCTTTGCCACATTTTTATTAGCAGATAATTCAATACAAATCTACATGGAAAATATCTTTAAAATCTGACAGCAAACTCCTTTTTTTTATCTTTCTTCTTTTTATTGTAAAGAAACAAGAATTTTTGGTAAGCTAAGAATAAGAAACAAAATTTTCTTAATAAGGACAAACTAAAGAAAGGTGGACCAAAAGTCCATTGGGCATAGCTCAAAAATAGTTACAAAAGGAGGCAAACTACTAGCTATAAGAACATATTTAATAAAACTCGTAAGAGGAAAGCAACCATGGAAATGCCAGAAATTAATCTTCAACATAAAACTAACAAGGAAGAAAGGAGAAATAAATTACCTCCCCAATACGTGGGCTCACAAAATTTAAGTCTTCTTGCAACCCTTTCAATGGTGGATCATATGAATCTATAAATTGAACCAACCTGAAAGTCAAGAAAAGATATATACAAATAAGATGTGTAATCTAGCAAGAATAGGAACCATAAGACATTTAAACTTAAAAACTAAAAAACTAAAACTAACACCAACAATTGACCACACTACAATTTACAAATATCGAGAAACTGGATGACTTACATAAGTATTACTGCAAACATGATTTCTTAGCATCAAAAGGGAGCTTTTGTAGTTCAAAAGATAATTATGTCACAAAAAGTACAGTACAGTCAACCATGATAAAGGCAAGTCCGGCTAAGAATATCAAGATGGACTCTAAGTCCAGCTTTCTGGAAGCAAGCCTAGATACATAGGATAAAGGTACCTACTCATGAATCCATGGACAACTCCATACAATTTAAAGCATCGTCAGCAGGTCTCTAAACCTAGGCTATGTTAAGATCATAATTGGAAGCCGCCTGATGAGATTTTAGGCTACATCAGGTAAACCAGAATGAAGAACAGAAGTTGCACTAAGAACAATATTATAATCCAATATTAACCCACATGTTAAATATGGACCCTAGCACCACAGTATGTAGACAGAGAGAGTCCTCAGAAATGTTCAGATCCCTGACTCTGTAGAAAAACTTTCCAATCATTTCTCCAAGAAATGAATAAAGCTTGCCTCTAAAAAAATTTTAAACAATGCTTAAATAGGTATAGTATAGCATTTAAGAAAGTTTTGACATTATTCTATTACTCATCAACAAAAGCATAACCTATATATATATAAAATATAGAGAGAGAGAGAGAGGTAGAAACTGGATACTTTGCTTTTCATACATTCTAGTAATTGTTTTTCGTCATTTCATCACAAAAAGGTAAACCACGCATAGTAGAACAAAGCGTGATGGTTTTATGCTCACATACTAAAGGAATAAAGAAAAGATTAAACTCTAATAAGTTTTTTACATTTATATTTTTCTTATAGAGAGCAGGAAACATTATGTGAAATTGGCAAGCTGAAGATTCGCTTCTCACAGATCTCATCAATGGATGAAAAACCAGGACAAAGTTGTTTTTTTAATTTTTTTTCTGATAAGAGGACAAAAAGTATGTCAAAGATGCCCTCCTTTCTACTTAGCAAAGAACAATCTTTGAGCTTCCTAAACTTGTTTAATTTCAAGAATCACCTTCAAACCTCTTCTAGTTTTCTAACACAGTGGCAAAGTAGATAAAAGGGCAACTTTGTACAACAAATTAGCCAGAGAAACTTGCAATCTTCAAGCATTTCAAGCTATTCAAACATACTCAAACAGAAATCCACAGTTCATGATTCTGAATTATGCTTATTAGAAAGTTGTATAGTTAAAAGGCAGGTAAAGAGGACAGATCCTCCAATTTAATGAATACTCGCACTTTGGCAAATCAACAAATATTTAAGACTGAAATTGGAGGAGTTTCTTACCGATGATAATAGTCAAAGTCACGGTCATTTCTTGACATGGCATGCAAAAGGTTATACATTTGCACCATCATTTTCCTTGGCATCTAATATGAAAGCATCAATTCCATTGTAAGAGAAAAACTTCAAAATACATGTACACAAATAAATGATTATATGGAAAACTATATTGAAGAAAAACACCAGAATTCCCATATAAATGAAATTGACTAAATACACACATGATAGTTAACTTGCCTTCTCCGAAAAAAGGTTAACTCGGACAAAAGAGCAGAACAGATCCATAAATGCATGTAGTATTAGTGAGTTCTGATGAGGCTGCAAAATACTGTGCCAAGTTATTAGAGATATAATGAAGAAACTCGTGAATCGAGTTTCCCCTTGTCTACCAAACAAGAACATAACCAGATCAAGACTTTTGAATGCATAGATCCATTTCAATATGGGTATGGAGGAGAAATGTATGACAAAGGTCTAGTAACATAAACCTTTTTGTTCCTAAGATCATTTTTTTGGAAACTGGTCTCAGGTCATATATCAAAATCCAAGTCCATGCCCTTGTAACAACAACAAAAGAAATTTTACTTTCAAAAAGAGAATCAATTTTTGAGCTCACCAACAAGGTAATAACTGTACTACTTAGATCCAATATAAGTCGCAGTGCTTGTTCCCGAAATGCCATCAAGTCGAGAAGCAACTGATCCACACAGAAGAAAGCTATTACCATGTTATAAAAACTGAAGTAGGATGTTGCAAAAGGTTAAAAGTTAAAAATAAATCAGAATTTTTGCAATTTTCATGTCATTATCCAACATGAATTGAAATCAAAGGTGGATTTTATTGATCAAACATGAAGTAAAAGCCAAATAGCTTCACAGTAATCACTTATTGCTTGTTGCATCACATCTAGCAATAAGAGAAAGATTAGCATTTTCAGGCTGTTAAAAAACGTGGCTTTGAACATCTTTTCCTTTTGGTTGTCTTAGTGTTATACAAGTGATGAATAAGATAATTACAAAGTAACTGAATACATACTTGAACCCATGGTTCCAAGCTCCGCAAATGGATTTCTGCACTGTCATGCAAAGCATCCAAAGAAGCTTTATCAACCTACATCAATAGTTATGCAAATAATAAAACCACCAAATCCATATTCATCAAGCAACTAAAAGAAAAAAAAGAAAAAAATTCAAAACAAACAGGTCTATCCTTACACGTTCAAGTTGCAACTTGCTATAGTGCTCTGGAAACTTTTTTGATAGCAATAAACATACCCTTGGATGGTTAGGGAACACACCCGATTTCCAGAACGCTTCAGAAAACACATGACCCACTGGATCAGGGTAATCTAATATTTGATTTAATCTATACATCTTGGCCATTAGCCCATCAGCAACTTCAATAAGTTGAACTACCCACTGCATGTTCAAACCCTTATGGGACCCACTGGAACCCTGGACATGTCCATCAAAACTGGCATTTCTAGAGGACCTCGATGACATTGGAGAAGTGATCTCGGGACCTAAGTACTCTGTCCATCTTGACGGACCTTCCCACTCCCTCGATCTTCCAGTAGTGGGTGACATTGGTGCATCTTGGGCAGAATAATGTTGCCGCGATTTTGCCATGAAGTAACCAAAATTCTCTCTTTATTTTCCATAAATTGAAGTAGAAGCTTGGAGTCAAAAATCTATAAAAATTATGGATTCTAATCTCTATGTGCTTTCCGCTATTACATTTCAAATCCACTTAACTACTAACCAAATTTTCGCTTGAAGCATTTATGAAAGCAACAAACAATGACCAAAATGAAAAATATTAAATTTCTTCATCTTTTTCCTCAATTTACTATCCTTACTTTGAGCTATTTCAGGTTCTAAAACAAGTAACTATTCAATTTTTCTCTCAGAGTATTTCATCTCAGTATATGCTTATCATGCTCTGTTTGATGATGATAAAGTAAAATTAAATTAAAAGAATATAGCTGAATTAGAAATCAGGAGTTTCATTTGTAGTAATGTGTATCTGGAATAAACTAAAAGCTCCCCTCAACCGAATTTATTCCAACTATTTTTGCTTTTCTTTTTCAGTTTTTATATTAATTATAAAAAAAAACTGACTCTCACGTGTTCCAGTGACCGAATGTCTAAATAATTACGACAAAAAAAACAAGAAAAATAATCATAATTAGAGCAGTACGAGAATCCAAATTCATCAAAGCTATATCAGTAATTCCACTTCAACTGGCTCTGCATTTAAAACTATATAAAAAAAAAAAGCGATACAAAACACTTGGCTGAGCTAAATACAGTCAAATTTTTTACAATTCTTTCCCTTTTCCATTTGCCACAATTTCTCGGCAACCAAACGGACACCAACACAGTTGAAGGGAAAGAGAGAAAGAGAAAAGTACCGTAGAATTCAGAGCTTTGAACTTTGAGAAACAATGTGAGCTTTCAGTTTCTTCAAAAGCGTCAGCTTCAGATCTGCAACTTCACAACCAAAAGAATCAGAAGCTCTCTTTCTCTTTCTCTCTCTGTATCTATTTTACAGAGAGAAAGTCTAGAGAGAGAAACCAAGGGTTAGTTGGTTTTAATTTTCTTTAGTAAGAGCAGAGCTGGATTTTTATTTTCAGAAAAAACGGTATTATATTATTTTTTATTTTATTTTTTAAAAGGAATTTATTTTTAAAAAATTAATTTTTTTTTCTTTTAGTTTATTTGAGAGCAAAAAGTAGTACGCACCATCAACGGACGTTTATACACATTAGTTGGGGGAAACAAAAAAAATATATTTCTACTATAATTATTTTAATGGTATGTTAAAATTAATAGACAATTGTTAATTACTAATAAATAAATAAAATATACAAAGGAATAACACAATAAAATTTGTCCCAAGTTTTTTAAAAACATATATTATATTTTTATAATTATTTTTTGAATATTTAGAACTTATATTACATCAATTAAATTAAATTATTGATATTACATCAAATTCATTATTAATATTTATATTAAATTACATTGTTAAAATTATTAAAAATAATACATATAACATTGAATACACCTCATTCGAATTATAAAACTCTCTTTAGATGAGAAAAAACAAATACCACATCGACATTCATTAAGACTCAAATTTTGATTTAAACTAAGATGGTGCATAGATGTTATTGTTAAGGAAAACCATCAACGACTACAACTTGTTTTTTTTAATGTATATTTTTACAAATTAAAATATTTTATTTATAATATAAAATGTAATATTTGTATATTAAATATTACAATTCAAATTTATATTAATAGAGCTCAAATCATCTCTCTTCTTACTTATTAATATGAGATACTATCGTAATATATATAAAAGGAGTAGTGTTAAACTTATAAAGTTAGAATACATGTTATCAATTAATAATTAATAATTATCATTTATTAGATAATTGTTGACTTTTAATTTTTATTGACATGATAATTATACAATATTAATTAATAATTAATACATTAATTGTTGATATAAAATAAATTTCTAAATTATGTAAATATAACATTATTAATGCTATCAATCCTCTAAACATATGAATATGGACATGATAATTCATTTTGCCGTGTTACTAATATTAGAAGTTCATTACAAGACTAATCATATTCTAAATCAATATTTAAACAGGATAATGACCTTATTTAGTAGCATAGGCATAAGTATGATTGGCATTAAAAATTCACATTCAACTTATGACATGTATGTATCTAAAGTTTATTTATGAGTAATTACTTTTTTAGAAAAGAAAAAAAAAAGGAAAAAGAATAATGATTCCAATTTCTTAGTGGAACTCATGATGCCTGGCAAGATCCAATAATAATAATAATTAATGGCAATAATTATTTAATAAAATAAAATGGTTGACTTTATTTGTTTTTTATTATTATTTATAATTATATGTTATGTAGTGGAATGAGTTTCAAATCTCAAAAGCCTGAGTATATTAGAAGGGATTGTTTGTTTGATTTAGACATACTTAACTTACACATTAAGCCACCATCATTTCTTCTTCTTATTTTTTTACTTTTATTTTTATTGACTTTTGAACATTTGTCATATGCCTTCATCATATTAACTCCTTTTTTTTATTTACTATTACTCATAATAATACTTATATTTATAATACTTACTTTTTATTTTGATATATAATTGCTCCTATTAATATTCAAATTCGCAATATTCATAGTCATTAAAATATTAATCAAACTTTTAAACTCATAATACTCGTATTCATTATTCTAAACCAATTCATAATACTAATATTCATTAATAATCAATTGAAATTTTAAGCCAACTCACACTCAACACCTAAACATTAAAAGTGATAACACAAACTACTAGCTAATAATATGATTAACATCGCGTTAGCTAATATACCCATCCAAATTCACTAAATTAATTTTTTTTTAATTTCATAAATGAAGAAAAATAAAAAATATTATGATTTTTAATTTAAAATCTATTTAATTTGAAAGTCTTCCCTCTAATCATATTCTAATTTAAAGGAAAACAAATTGTAAGTTTGTTCTAACTGTATGACTTCAATTCAAATGCAAAAAGAAAAAAAAAATTAAATTGTTTAAAATTTATCAAATTCATTTTTTTTTTCTTTTAAAGATGATTTAAAAATTTTAGTTCATAAAGGACCTAATATATTCTGAATTAATGAGAAAAATTACAATAGCACCTAACTCATAATATATGTTTTTGATTAGTACTCTTTAATAAATCTTTGTAGTCATGAAGAGACCCTACCACAAGAAACCGAAGAGCTAATTGTCAACATTAAATATCCAAACAATTAATCTTAACAAACTAAATATTAATAAATCCTTGATGCCAAAAGAATGTGACAAGAAGTGGTTATTTGATGAAGACAACTTATCAAATAAACTACTAACATAATATAAATAATTGTCATTTAAAAAATAACAAAAATAGAAATACCTTTTGGTTTTATTATATTCCATTTAGTTATATAACAAACTAAAACTCATAATCTTTATTTTATTTTACTATTAAACAATATATTTGAAAAAAATAAAAAAAATAATTTTAAAAATAAAAAGAATATGTATTGTAATTGTATTAGTCAGAGCCACATAGGGGCTAAATTATTTATGATTTTACTTCTAAAGTATGTTTTTTTTTTAATTTTAGCCTTTATAAAATTTAAATTTATACATTATGGCCTCTCTATTATATATATATATATATATATATATATTGACCATCTATTTTTTTTTAAATTATTATTTTAGCACCTATTAGGCTATTATATGTACTTTGGCCCTCTAATTTTTTTTATTTTAATATTTTAACTGCAGTCCATTCAATTTTAGTTTCGCCTTTGATTAGAAGTGAGGAGTTAACCAGTTATTAATTTTTTTTCACTCTTAGTCTATTTTTGCAATAAATTTCTCTAAGTGAATATTTATCATAAACCTCCTAAGGTTTGATTATTTCCCTATAAATTATGCGTACTAACTTGATGTGGCATGAAAATCAAAGAACAAAAAAATGTTATAAAAAAATCATTAAAAAATGAAATATTAAATGTCGTGTCAACTTTTTTATAAGAATATTTTGTTTACATAATTTGTGTATATATGTAATCGTAATATAAGAATGAGCTGAAATGATGGGCTAGGCTAAAGACGAATCTCAGCATTTAAAAGTCCAATATATCCTTTACCAACCCAATATCTTTAAAAGAGTGAAGCTATAAATACCCGCTCCGTTATTCTTATCAAAGCCCCGGCCCCATTTATTTCTAATAAAAAGATATTATTATAAATACTCTTTAAGTAGTAACATAATTTTAATAATATCTATTAATTTTAAAAAAAATAATAATATATTATCATTAAATTTGTTTTAGTTAAAATTAACCTAAAAAAAGGAAGTTACGTCTTTTTAAAATATGTTCGACACATATCATAAAATTTGAAATAATTTAAAATTGTAACAAAATATTTTAAGTATTTTATAATTGATATATGGTCACAGATTCAACACAAGACCTCTCAAATAATTATCTCGACGACTTACCTCTCAAAGACACCTAACTTACAAAAAAGTCGTCGTCCTTTAACCACAAATCCACCGAAGAATGGGCTTTTTGCTCCTTCTCCGATAGATCTACAACTCATTTATTTCCTTATAGTTCCTTTTCTTTAAAGTTTCTGTTTTTTATTTGTTCTTTATTTTTTTTTTGTTTTCCGTCTTATTTTTAGGCGACCTTTGCTACATTTGACGATCGGACCTCACAGTGCCGATCCGGCCATCAGGCCGCCGATGAAGTCATACTCGGCTCAATGGCTACCAGCGCCAATATTGAGACCCACCTTCACTAAAAGACTAAATTGTTATAATCTTTGTTTGGGACCCCGGTGTTTCTTTCAGCCCCGACTAATTCTTTCTCAACCTGTTTTGGCCATCATGGGTTCTTATCTTTGATGGATCTTGCTTGGGGTTTTGGTGTGCTTTGGACTCGATTCTAGCTGGTCATTGAAGCCCTGTCAGAGTTTGCCAAAAGCTACCTCTTTGACGCCACCTCTCACGCTCTTCCGTCACTTATTCTAGCCCCATCAGAGCTAACCACTATAGGGAGTAGCCACTGTCAGCAGCGTGAGTCAAGCTCACCAATAACTGCTCTATACTCAAGTCTAGTGTTCTGGCGACTCGTGTCCTCTTTACAGCCACCAAAATATATTGAGGCAACTTTAATGTTTAAATGTGGTTGTAGTTTAAGACTAATAGAGATAGTTTTGTATTATGAATAATAGTTGAGTTGTATGTTAGTTTTATGTATTCTTTTCTCATATTTAAAAAATATTAAGAATATTCAGTTCCTCTTTAAGAGGGTATTTTAGTTTCTCTTTAAGAGGGTTTACTGGTCCCTCTTTGAAAGGGCTGTTGTATTTCAGACTTGGCTCCATTTTTGAGATCTCGATTCCTTCCCTTTTTAGAAAAAAGTTAAGTTCAAACTTGTCAATAAACATAAATTTATGTTGTTTAGTTATTTTCTCCTTTCAGAGCAATAGCCTTGTATTATAAAAAAAAAATCGATATATGGTGACCATTTCCCCATTCCTAAAACAACAAACATTCACTCATAATTTTCTTTTTTACATTCTTTACTTTTCTAAATGTAGCAGCAACGACAGCCTTTCCAAATTGTAGGTTATATAGCACATGTCCACTGATAAAGTGGGTTGTAGATACAGTGATGGCCATTCTAAATCGTGGGTTTCAGATGCTGTGGTGGTGCTTTTGCAAATATAGTGGCGACGCCGTTCGAGGATATAGTGTTGGTGATGGACCATCGTTATCTTTGATTTTTTTTTAATTTTTTTAACTTGCTACTCTATTCTTTCAATTTGGATTTTTTTGGGGGGAAATGTATTAATTTATTCAAAAATTAATTTCCTTTTTATGAAACACTTATATTAAGGTAGTTATTATTGTTGGTAGTAAATAAAAAAATTTTGTGTATAAAAATAAACATTGTAGAAGCCAGATCGTCTTGTTCATAATTACATGTATAAGGATTGAAGATTATCTCAATTTCTCACTATGGCATATCTTGAATTGATTAGCTGCAATCTTCTCTATTATCTTCAATCTTCAAACTCAACGCATGTGGACACGTGAATCTTTTTTAATCTCTAAAAATACTAATATCCAAATCTGAGAGAATGATATTAATTAAATTTTTTTTCCACATAAGAATACATAAAAAAAAAAATTTCTCTAAATGATTGTGGTGGTTTTTTTTCTTATTACATACCTCTCATATATATAGAGATCTCCCTTGGGTATTTAGAACTTGATTAGGATTAAAAAATTAGAGTTTGATTAGGATTTGAGCTAGTAGAAAGACTGCAAGACCCATGAGTTTCCTAACTCCAACTTAAAATGCCTAATTTTTATTATCTTATAATACATCAATTCTTCTAAGTTAACCCCAGACTATTCCACTAAAAGCCTAGGGCTATACTCTAGTAATCCATGTTATAAAGTAAAAGCTCATTTAATTAAAACTCTTTATAATTAAATTGGGCTTGGTCTTTAGACCAATAATAACCACTTAATTGACCATCTAATTGATGTCCATAATTAAAGCTAGGCCTTGAAAAAATGTCTTGCCCCTTTAATTACGTATTTTCTCCTAAGTCACTGAATGCTCTAATGATTACTTTTAATATGTCTATATTTGTAAATAAATTTACAAATAAATATTATTATTCAATAAATAATTTATTGAATAAGCTGTGGCCACAGATTCTAATGATCAAGTACTGTAAACAGCTTAGGTGGACATTAACTATTAGATTCTATCTTGCAAATACATGTTCCTACGACCCATGAAATTATATCTCCAAGCTATTGAGGTTTTGACTGTTTATATAGATCTCACTCCGTGATAACTCAAAAGATATAATGCATGAATGTACGTTCATTACCTACTCAGAATTAAGATCAATTAAGCTTATTAAAACTTTTATAAATTAAGATCTACGATATTTAGTTAACAAGATCGAAATTCACTATAGTCATGTTCAATGTATTATATACACTAATTTTTCTACTCAAAGTCTCTACTTCGATGATCAAGGTAAATCATCCACCATAAGAAGCAGAAAAACTACAACCTTACATAATGAAATGCCATTTTCATTCATGGTTGTAAACATGATTTAATTTATAAAGAATTTGTGATCTATATCCTCTGTATTAGCATCATATGCCTAATACATAGATCACATATTTTATAAATATGGGCTTATCAATGTATGCTCAATTATATGTATGAATAAACCTTTATTGTTATTTCACATGTTTTAAGGGCATAAATAATATTATTTGTCTAATAATCTCTCACTTACCCTAAAGCATGTCGAGTAACTATTGAACCCCAATATTATTCATATGAGTTTTAAAACTCTTTACTGGCAATGACTTAGGTGAATAGATCCACTAGATTATCTGCTTACGTAATCTTAAATACCATGACCTCACCATTTTGCACAAAACTTCCTTACTAAACATGATTTTCTCTCAATGTGTTTTCTTCTTTTGTGGTATTTGGTTCCTTAGACTGTGCTACTGCCATTCTATTATCTTAATAAAGAACAATAAGCATCTAAGCACTAGGTACCATCTTAAGTTGCATAACGAACTTCTAGAGCTATATAGCCTATTTTGTAGCTTTAGATGCAACTACATATTCAGCTTCCATGGTGAAGTCTGCAATACATGATTGTTTTACACTTTTCTAACTTATAGCTCCACCACTTAAAGTAAACACATATCCTGAGAAAGTTTTGGGTATCCTATGTTATTATAATTCTGAATCTATATACCCAAATCTATATAAGCTTTTTTCTGAAATATATAAGCATATAATATTTCGTTCTCTAAAGGTACTTAAATATATGCTTTTACTGCAGTCTAGTGTTCTGGTCCTGGATTAGGTTGATATCTACTAATCATTCAAACTACATAACAAACATCTGATCTAGTACATGACATTGCATACATGAGACTTTCCACTGCTAATGCATAAGGAATACTTCTCATACAATCTATCTCTTCAGTTGTCTTAGGAAACTGATACTTTGATAGATCAATTCTATATCTAAAGGAAAACAATCCATTTTGGAATTATACATGGCAAACTTAATCAGAAGTTTGTTAATATACTCAGTTTGGGATAAGCCTAATATCTTTAACTTGAGATCCCTTAATATTTTGATCTGAATGATGTTATTGGCTTCTTTTAAATCATTCATATCAAAACAGTTAGATAACTATATTTTATCTGATGATAATGCTCCTACATCATTTACAATGAGTAATATATCATCTAAAATACAAGACTAGAAAAGTCACCGACCGCCTATCTATCTTCTTGTAAACACAAGATTCATCAGGATTTTGATCAAAACCAAATGATTTGATTGCCTAATCAAATATGATGTTCCATGATCTAGATGCTTGTTTAAACTCATAAATATATTTTTACAGTTTACAAACCATATGCTCTTGACCTATAGCTATAAAATCATCTGGTTGTATCATATAGATAATTTCTTCAAGATTGCCATTAAGAAAGGCAGTCTTGACATCCATTTGCCAAATCTCATAATCAAGATTTGCTGCAATGGATAAGAGAATTCTAATAGACTTAAGCATGACTACCGACGAAAAGGTCTCATCATAATAGATACCTTCTTTCTGAGTGTACCCTTTAGCAATGAGCCTAGCTTTGAAGGTTTTCACCTTCCCATCTACCACTATCTTTCTCTTGTAGATCCATTTACACCCTATGGATTTTATCCCTTCAGGTTTCTCTACAAGTTTCTAGATTTTATTGGAATACATGGAATCCATTTCTGATTTCATAGCTTTATACCAATGGTTTGCATCTTTATCAACCATTGCTTCATCATAACTAGTAAGATCTAGTTCATACTCATTAGAGATTGCCTGAAATGACTCTCCAATTAACATGTACCTATTTGGACGTCTAATAATCCTCCCACTATGACAAAGTACCGGTGGTTGTTGTTCTGCAACTGGCTCTGGTTGGTTATTATGATCTAGATTAGGAATTAACTCATTGACTATATCAAGCACAATATTAGAGTTCCTAAATAACTCATCAAGAATTATCTTACTCTTAGGCTTGAAGTCTTTCATATAGTCTTCTTCAAGAAAGATTGCATTAGTGCTAACTAATACTTTATTATCTTGAGAACTATAGAAAATACTTCCTCTTGTTCCTTTAAGATAGCCTACAAACAGACAAACTTCTGACTTAGATTCTAACTTGTATGTCTTCCCTTTTAGCACATGTGCTGGACAACCCCATATATATAAATGACATAAATTTGGTTTACGTCTTATTCACATTTTCAGAGGTGTTTTAGGGACTGACTTAAATAGAATTAAGTTAAGAAGATACATGATTGTTTCTAAGGCATAACCCCAAAACGAGATAAGTAAAGTTGAATAACTCATCATTGACCTCACCATTTCAAGAAGAGTTCTATTTCTCCTTTCTGCTACACCATTTTGCTAGGGTGACCTTAGTGCAATTAATTGAGATAATATCCTATTGTCTAACAAATAGGTCTTAAACTCACTATAGAGGTATTCGCCACCTTGATGCGATATTTCTATATCATAAAATTAAGTGCAAGTATACACTATCGTATGCAAGTAATAAAGAGACTAAATAAGTCGGATGTCGAACCCACAGGGATAATGTTTTCTTTTTAACCAATTACTAAAATTATATCTTCCTAATAATTATTCAGATAAATAAAAACCTAAGAATGAATGTAGAAAATATAAAAGTAAAAACACAATGCAAAGAGAATAAGAAGATAACAATGTAGAGAAAACCTAGGATTAATATTATCCCTCAATATGCTTTTTAATGATTAATCCTCTAATATTTAACTCACTTAGTCTTTATTATTGATCAAGACACTAATGTATTCACAAGCCTCTTTCAAGGTCATGCAAGTATACCCTAATTTACCAAATACCTATATTCTTATGGTACTTGTAATAAACTAAGATTCATTAAGATTAGGTCTTATTGATCATACATGCCTTGAAACTTGCATATGTAATATTAAATATTACTCTACAATCATGCATCAAATTACCTAGGTCTAAATATATTGATTCCTTTTCCAAGTTTATCAAAATATTACCAATTCATTCACCATATATTGGCCAGATATATTGAAGCATTAAACACAAGTAATTTAAATAATAAAGGACTAAGTTTATTAAATACTAAAAAGATATGGCAATTTAAGCGCACATATTGAGTTCAATTATTAACCCTCGAAAATAAATTAGCTCATGGCTACAAGAGAACAGCAGTAAAAATAATTATAAATCATGATACAATTATTAGCAAACCGATATAGACGTCGAATTGCTCTTAATTGCGCTGCCTAGGCACTCTTGATGCCGAAGAACGTCTTGTATCTCTATTTAAAGTTGCTTCAATTAAGCTCCTATTGCTCTCCAAGACTTGTGCTCTGTATTCTTGGTGCTCTTGAGTCGTCTTGGATTCATCCTTGAAGGTTGGGAACGAGTGGCTTTTTATAGGAATTGATATGAGCTTGAAAATCTCAATTCTCATCGGACTAGGACTTGCACTACCACGGGCGCGCTATGCAGTTGTCGCTGGGGCGACGCGTGAAAAAGCTATTACCGCTGGAGCGTTGGGATCTTGGCGCTGGGGAGCTGCATGAAAATGGCTTCACCGTTGGCGCGGTATGTTGATAGCGCTGGGGCGATGGAGCGTCGCTGGGGCGGTGACTGTATGGCGCTGGGGTGCTAGACGCGACTTGAACAGATCGTATTTCTTATTTCGATCACTATTCTAGCGCTGGGGTGATATTCTTATGGCGCTGGGGCGATGGACACATACTTTGAAAACATTTTTATTTTAGTCCCTGTTTTCGCTCCTTTTGCGTTCTTTCTTTAAATTTTGTTCAAGTCCCTATAAATAACAATAATGCACATAAATAGCCATCTATTCTCATAAAATCATAAAATATCAATAATAAAAACATGGAAAAATATATGACAAATTTGCCCTTATTACACCTCGATCAGATCGAAGTGCCTTTATGTGTTTTTTTAATTGTCTTTCTACTTTTGTCTGAAACTCTTTGAATTTATCAAACGCCTCAGACTTGTGGCGTATTAGGTACGCATAATCGAATCTAGAATAATCATCAATAAAAGTGATGAAATATTTATAACCTCTCCTAACTTATGTGCTCATGGGCCCACACACGTCAGAGTGCACTAATTCTAACGTTTCAATGACTTTATTACTTTTAGTATTAAAGGGTCTTCTGGTCATTTTACTTTCTATACAGGATTCGCAGACTAGTTATAATTCAATGTCTAATGAACTCAAAGGTCCATCTTTGACCAGCCTTTGGATCTTATCTAGACTAATATGATTAAGATGTAGATGCCATACATATGTTTGATTAATGGGAGTCACTTTAACCCTTTTATGGTGATTAGATTCATTATTCAATTCTGTATTATGCAGTGAGTTGATTTTAGGATATATGCAATATAGATTGTTAACTAGTGTATCAGAACATATAAACGACTTATTTCTTTTAATTACCACAGTTAAGTAAAAAATAACAGAATAACTAATTTATTCAAATAACTAACTGAATCAAATTACGTTTGAGTTCTGGCACTAATAAACAATCATATAATACTAAAGTCCTAAAATTATCAAAATAAAGTTGAACAACTCCACTGCTTTGGTTGTAACAGTTACGCCATTTTCTAGTCTTAAACTGTTAAGACCTATTTGCACAATTGACAAACTTTTAAGGGTCTATTTATACAATATGCAAACATCTTGACCAAAAGAAAAAAAATTTATAACAAAGACGGGCCTATATGATATTTCACAGATGAAACCTATTTCCATCTTACTTGCACAGCGCCGCTTCTACTTTACCTTTTCCTTTTTTTATTTTTTATGTTTTACATTTTTTTCCTCTTCTTTTTTTTACAATAAAAACAATAAAATACAAATTTTTTAGATTACAAATTAAAAAATCCTAAGCTATCTATTTAACTTACAAAGAAAAATTTAAAGAATCACTAAGAATTAACATAACAAAGAGAGAAATTTGTAATATAATTTCATCACTCCCTCTTGTTACAATTCTAAGAAAAAATATAAATAAATATCTAACAATGAATTATTGGGTATAACCATTCATCACATAATTAATAAAAAATAACAATATAGATTTGTATACAATTAGTGCCACAATAAACAATTATTATCATACACAAAAAAAATTATACATATAATATAAAATAATGTGGCTCTAATACCAATTGGTGGTAGTTAATAAAAAAATTTTGTGTATAAAAATAAACGCTGCGGAAGCCAGATCATCTTGTTCATAATTACATGTATAGGGATTGAAGATTATCTCAATTTTTTGCTATAGCATATCTTGAATTGATTGGCTGCAATTGATAAGGGCAAAATTGTCATATATTTTCTCATGATTTTATTTTGATATTTTATTGTTTTATGAGAATAGATGGCTATTTATGTGCTTTATTGTTATTTATAGGGACTTGAACGAAATTTAAAGAAAGAATGCAAAATGAGCAAAACAGGGACTAAAATGCAAAGTTTTCAAAATATGAGTCCAACGCCCCTGCGCCACAAGTCGCCCCAGCGCTAGAATAGTGATCGAAATATGAAAAAGACCTGTTTAAGTCGCATCTAGCGCTCTAGTGACAAATAGTCATCGCGCTAGCGACGCTCCAGAGCCCCAGCGCTATCAGCTCACCGCTCCAGCGACAACTGCATAGCGCACCAGCGGTAGTGCGAATCCTAGTGCGACCAGAATTGAGTTTTTCAAGTTCAAATCAAACCCTATAAAAGGTCACTCGACCCCAGACGTAAAAAAAAAAGACCAGAGAAGAACCTAGAGCAAGAAAAAGAGAACTTAGAGTAGTACAAGAGCACCAAGAATCCAGAGCAACATCAATCAAGAGCAATTCGACGTCTACATCGGTTTGCGATTGATTGTATCATATTTTATTTTTATTTTCATTACTGTGATTCTCTTGTAGCTATGAACTAAATTTATTTTCTAGGGTTAATATTTGAACTCAATATGTGCGGTTAAATTGCCATATCTTTTAGTATTTAATAAACTTAGTTCTTTATTATTTAATTTACTTGCGTTTAATGCTTCAATATATCTGGTCAATATATGGGGAATGAGTTGGTAATATTTTGATAAACTCGGAAGAGGAATCATAATATTTAGACCTAGGTAATTTGATGCATGATTGTAGAGTAACATTCAATGTTGCATATGCAAGTTTCAATTTAGGATAGGAATATACCTAATTGGCATGTATGATCAATAAGACCTAATCTTAATGAATCTTAATTTATTACAAGTACCATAGGAATATAGATATTTGGTAAATTAAGGTATACTTGCATGACCTTGGAAGAGACTTGTGGATACATTAGTGTCTTGATCAATAACAAAGATTAAGGGAGTTAAATATTAGAAGATTAATCATTAGAAAGCATATTGAGGGATAGTATTAATCCTAGATTTTCTCTATATTACTATCACTTAAATCCCGTTGCATTGTGTTTTTATTTTTATATTTTCTGCACTCATTCTTAAATTTTTATTTATTTAAATAATTATTAAAAAGATATAATTTTAGTACTTTGTAGAAAAGAAAAAATTATCCCTGTGGGTTCGACATCCGACTTATTTAGTCTCTTTATTACTTGCATACGATAGTGTATACTTGCACTTAATTTTATGATATAGAAATATCGCATCAACAATCTTCTCTATTATCCTCAATCTTCAAACTCAACGCATGTAGGCACGTGGATCTTTCTTAATCTCTAAAAATACTAATACCCAAATCTGAGAGAATGATATTAATTAAATTATTTTCTCACGTAAGAATACGTAAAAAGAATTTTTTTTTTCTCTATATGATTGTGGTGGTTTTTTCTTATTACATACGTCTTATATATATAGGGATCTCTCTTGGGTATTTAGAATTTGATTAGGATTATGAAATTAGAGTTTGATTAAGATTTAAGCTAGTAGAAGGACTGCAAGATCCATGAACTTTCTAGCTCCAACTTAAAAGGCATAGTTCTTATTATCTTATAATATACCAATTCTTCTAAGTTAACCCCAAGCTATTCCACTAAAAACTCAGAGCTATACTCTAGTAACCCATGTTATAAAGTAAAAGCTCATTTAATTAAAACTCTTTTTAATTAAATTGGACTTGGTCTTTAAACCAATAATAACCACTTAATTGACCTTCTAATTGATGTCCATAATTAAAGTTAGGCCTTGGAAAAATATCTTGCCTCTTTAATTACTTATTTACCCCTAAGTCACTGAATGCTCTAATGATCACTTTTAATATGTCTATTGATGAAAATCATTAATTTTGACAACCATACACCCCAATAGCTAGATAGTTATGATACACATAGAATGCAAATTAACACCCTCTAACGAATTGAAACAAACCCGATCGTTCAAGAATGAAGTAAGAGAAACTATTCTAATACCTAATCAATGGAATGATGATAAAATAATTAGAACAGTACTTTGATTTTCCCAAAACGCAACAAACTATGAAAGTTGACAAGTTTAACGAAAAATAAAGATTTGAAGGATTTGAACGCCACAAGCTGAATAAACTTGATAAGTTCCAAAGTGCATACAAAAACTTAAAAACAAAACACTCTCAAGTGCTCCAAACTTTGTATATCACGAAATTTTTTTCCCATGAAAAAAAATCAGCCTTGTTTATATAGAACAAAGGCTAAGAACAGTTACAAATTATACCATTTAAGATAATTGCAGCATAACTCATTTGTAACTCATTTGTAACTCCTTTGTAACTCATTTTGTAACTTTTTTGTAACTCCTTTTGTAACTCCTTTGCATTTAACTTCAACTTGCACACCACATTATATTAATCATATCTGATCATGCTCCTTAATCACATCTTATTCATTGGATCTTAATTTGCACTCCATAGCACCTGATCACCAACATGGCCGAATGACCTTTTTATTCTTCAAGATAAGCTAAGAACTTCATTCTAATAGGGCTGGACTCTTGTCTTTATGATTTGGACTTGCTTGAATCATGTTGACCATTTTAGATTCTTCTTGCATTCTTAGAACCTTGACCAAAGCTTGACTAGCTTGCTCCTTCCAAATGTTTTTCATTAAACAAGTTAAGGTTTTTTTCATTCTTTTAACTTTAGCTCTTGTCATTGGTCCTCCATGAACGTTTAAAAGATCTTTTCCAACCTTAGCCGAATGGTGATTAACTTGTTGGTTCTCATCATCTATTCAATAAATAATTTATTGAATAAACTGTGGTCACAAATTCTAATGATTAAGTACTGCAAATAGCTTAGGTCGACATTAATTATTAGATTTTATTTTACAAATACATGTTCCTACGACCCATGAAATTATATCTCCAAGCTATCGAGGTTCTGACTGTTTATATAGATTTCACTCCGTGATAACTTAAAAGATACAATGCATGAATGTAAGTTCATTACCTGCTCAGGATTAAGATTAATCAAGTTTATTAAAGCTTTTGTGAATTAAGATCTATGACATTTAGTTAACCAAATCGAAATTCGCAGTAGTCATGTTCAATGTATCATATACACTAATTTTTTTACTCGAAATCTCTATTTCGATGATCAAAGTAAATCATCAACTATAAAAAGCAGAAAAACTAAAAACTTACATATTGAAATGCCATTTTCGTTAATGGTTGTAAATATGATTTAATTTATAAAAAATTTATAATTTATATCCTTTATATTAACATCATATGCTTAATACATAAATCACATACTTTATAAATATGAGTTTATTAATGTATACTTAAATATATGCATAGATAAATTTTATTAATTAAATAATATATTATTTTATATATTTTAAAAATATAAATAACATTATATATTTAACAATTATTTTCGTCATCGTACAATTTAATCGAAAAGAGAGCTATTGTCGACTCAACGTGGGAGCTGGCTACAAATGTTGGCAAATAGTTAATAGCACAAAGAAGGAAGAGGCTAGCAGTTGGCATAGTTGATACTATATTATTTTTTTTAGCTAATTCATACGATATTGCCTGTATTGATGAGACGATACTTACATAGTGTATTTATTATCTCCACTCAAGCAACTTTTTAAATTTTTTATATGATTTTGTTAAAGCAAGCAAAGAAATTCAAAAGAGACCAAAACATGAACTCGATAAAGAAAATGGAGATTTATTCCAAAAAAAAATTTTAAAAGTCAAATAAGTAGTTAGGATTAATTTATTTAAAAATAAATAAAAAGTCAAATAAAAAACTGTTGAAAAATTATTGATTAGATGGGAAATGGTAAGGGTAGGTACGGTCATTCGGTTCAGTTTTCTTTTAAATTAAATTGCACGGATTTTAAAATTAAATTGGGTTAGTCCAATTCAATTATTTTCTTCCGGTTTAATTTTTTTTTAAACATATTGAATCCATTTTTTATATAGTTGAGAATCGGATCGAATTGATTTTTTTTAATTGGTTCAATTTAATTTTTTCGGTTTTAAAATTTTTTCTTCTAATTTAATTTTTTTTTAAAACAAATCGAATCAATTTTTTATATAATTGAGAATCGGACCGAACTGATTTTTTTTAATTGGTCCAATTTGATTTTTTTCAATTTTAAAAATTAAGAATTTTTTTTATTTTTTAAATTTAAGAAGGATTATATGTAATTAAATGTATGTTAATATTTTTAATTATCTAATAAATAAATGTCACGTGACAAATAAATATTATTTTATTAAAAATAAATTTCTTTTGATTCGAATTTTATTTAAGAAAATTGAATCAAACTAACCGATTTTCTTAAATAAAAACTGAACAATTTTTTCTAATAAAAACACCAAACCAAACCAATTGATTTAATTTTTCGATTCTTAGTTTTATTTGCCCACCCTTAAAAAATGGTGCATTTTTGTTTATTGTGGAAGGATAAAGTTATTATTTCATTATTTTTTTAAAATCTAAAATAGCATTTTTAGACTTTTCATGCAATTAACACAAATTCTATTAACTTCAATGAAATATTGTGTAACGATTAAGTATTATTGTCTATTTTTTAAGTTAATAGGAATTAATAAAATTAGGTGATACGTTAAAAGTATTCATGATAACATCCTTTAATAGATTCATTATAAATATTTAAAAGGAATATTATCATAAATATCATCGGATAAAGTTTGATTTCAATAATACCTATTAATTTGTAAAATATGCAGTAATACTCGGTCATTAGAGAATATTATGTGAAAGTTAATAAAATTCGTTAAATAACATGAAATGACTAAATTATCCTTTTAGACATAAACAAAATTGAAATGGCTATTCTATCCTTGCACATAAATAGAGAGACACTATTTCTCCATAAAAAAATTAACTTCTTTTAATAATGCCTTTAAATTTTTTGAATTTTTTTTCTTTAAAAATTAATAACAAGTAGTAGAGAAAGTAATCTGTCATATGACAAAGTTGCAATATTTTTTTCTCTTATTTGTCTAGATCAATTATTGAATAGCATTTTAAAGCAAGTCAACAACAAAATTCGATCATCATTAAAAGACTTTTTTTATAAAAAAAAAATTAATTTTAAGAACAAAAACTCAAAAATTCACAAAAGAACTTTTTTTTAAAAGAAAATAAAAATGGTTTCACAAAACAAATAGAAAAGTATTTGTTACATCACCACCCGCCTTGCAAACTTTGCCCCACGAGAAGAAATGGCGCTTGCATCATATAACCCACAAACAGGAAATAAAATTATCGATAGTGAAAAAAGTGTAAGACAAGTCTTAAATTCCTCAACAGTGACATAACAGTTTAACAATACTTCATCAATACCTTTTATGTGTATTCTCCTTTTTGAGGCACTAAACAAATCTCTTAATCTTCAAATGCGCTATGGATCACCATGTAACTGTACAAGCATTTCACCATCAATTATGTCTATTATCGCCATAAATTTTTTTTAACTCATAAAATTTCTTACCCGTGTGCATTCGATATTAACTTATCTTTCGTATCTGAATATTACACACTCTTATTACTTATTTCTCAGACTCATATCTATAGTTTTATTTTGAAGTAGTAACTAAATTATGGATCTCACCTCCCTTGTAATTGCAATTTCTTATACTCTACCTTTCATGGTGTTAACAACTTCCTTACTATTGTCAACATAAATTCTAAACATAAATCAAATAAATTTAAGCTACTTCGCAACTAAAGATGAAGTTCCACAATGTAACAGTTCACATTTGCTTACAAATAAGTTACGAAGCTGTAGTTGGTACTTGGTACCAAATTGCCCGCTTCTATCCTTCCCACAATAACTTCCATTATCGTTTTTCCCCTCGGCTAGCTCACGAGCATCTTTCACGTCTTCCTCTTTACCTGGCATCTGTATAAAATCCTAGAAGCGTTTTCTTATTTATAACCACTTTTCATCATCATCCTCATTTTTGTTGTCAATGCAATCCATCTTTCACTCTCCTCGGACCATTTTTACCTGCATATTCTACATATCACCTGTATTCTAGTTAACTAAGCAAAAATTTGTGTAAAATAATACATTGCTTACTTACCACTTCTGCTTCTAACGATTGTTGCACGTCTTTGATCCCGAACAATACTCTTGGACTCTACTATTAATAACAGAACACCTCTTCCTCTTTTTTAATTTGCTTCGGCACTGACATGTCATAAAAAAAGGAAACTTGCTTATCTCTGTGATGATTTCAAAGGTGACTTCTAATAAGTCTCTATGATTGATGCCTATTGCTGCTTAATTGACAGGCTGTCTAAACTAGACGAGATGCAACTGACTGAACCGGTGACAAATCTTTTACAAAGATGAGTTGCTTAATTACTATATCATTGTATCTAAAATACCTTAATGTGAAGATCCTTGTTTTTCGTTGTAAGGATACAACCGCTAATCCGAGATGGTAAATAACCCACATTTATTTAATGAATTTCAAATTGTGAATTGCAGGACTCTGCTAGTTATATACAATTATGGTTAATAAGTTGAATTAAGATAATCTCCTATCTTAAATTTACTTAAACCTAGCACATGCTATCACTTAAATATGAATGGTCATGAATTATTTTCTTATTACTCTTTTTTATCAATCATTAATCATATATTTGTTTTTATTAAAGTGAAAATTTTAACTTAAAAGGGGATCCAATCCAACAAATTATGCCATCGATGCATAGTTTATAACCAAAAAGAAAAAATGTAACAAAAAAATAAAAATGTTGTGAAGAGTAAAAAAAAAATGTCCATCAACACTCTTGTACTTTACTATTAATAACTGAACACCTCTTCCTCTTTTTGAATTTATTTTGGCACTAGCATATCATAAAAGAAAAATAAAAACCTACTTATCTCTGTAATTACTTCAAGGGTGATTTTCGATAAGTATCTATGATTGACGTCTATTATTATTGCATTGAAAGGCTATCTAATCTTGACAAGGTGCAGCCAACTGAACCAGTGACCAATATTTATAAAGATGAGTTGCTTAAACATCCTATCATTGAATCTAAAATACTCCAAATTAGACAGTCCTCTTTTTTCGCTATAAGGATATAGCCACTGCATAGTAGCCTAATTTATATTATTCATTTAAAAATTAAAAAAATAAGAATACTTATTTTAATTCAAAATATTTATTTTTTGTATTATCTTTTTATAGTATTATTTCTTTTATTTAATATTCTAAAGTTCATGTTATCTCTTCTTCTATTTTTTTTTAAAATTTTATTATACCTAAGTAATTTTTATTTTGCTGAGATGAAAAGGTGAAACTCTTGGTAAGGTAATAAGATATATTTCAACTCTTATTCTAGAATTTAATATTCTATTCTTAAGTTAAGTAAATTTAAATATGACGTATTTATTTTTTTATGCAATATTGATACCCTTTCTTGCAAAGTGGTGTATCTTAATTTATTATAGTTAATCTTTATAGTTGACACAATAAATTCTTGAAGTCATTTATAAGATTTAGGGTAAATATTATTTCTTGTAAAGTGGGAGTCATGAATTCTTGTAGACAAAAATAAAGATTGGCATAATAAATACTTAAACCCACCTACAAGATTTAGTGTATAATAATTAAAAAAAATAAATACAAGTTAATATATAAACAATAATGAACTTTAATTGTTATATCTTCCGATTGGAACCTCCATTATGTGAGTATTCAAATTGAGTTATAAAAATATTTGAATATATTCTTATTTTATATGTCAAGTGTGGATCTCTCTAACCTTAGCATTTATTTTAATTGGTTGTTTAAATTATTATTTGTAAATGTTTAATATTGATTTATTTGTCTTTACAGTATTTATAATTTGTTAATTTTAATTTTACTTTTCTGTAGATCGACCACATTCTCACCGGGTTAATTATTATTTTGACAATCTCGTACTTGCGAATAAACTCTTATATTCTGGACGTGACAAATATGATGACTAATTTCTTTGTTGGATGCAATTTGCATTTGTTAATAAATACAAGAAAGAAACTCTAACATACAACCCACCAATAGAACATAAAATTGTCGACAGTGTCAAAAGTGTAAAGCAAGCCTTAAATTCCTCAACAGTGACATAACGGTTTAGCAATACTTCAACAATAGCTTTTATGTGTATTCCCCTTTTTGAGGCACTAAACAAATCTCTTAATCTTCAAATACGCAATAGATCACTATGTAACTGTATAGGCATTCCACCATCAATTATGCCTATTATCGTCACAAATTTTTTTGAAGTCATAACAATTTCTTGACCATGTGCATTCGATGTTAACTTATCAATAATAAATTTTGCACTAGTAACCAATAAATTTTTCTTTTCAATCGACCATATTTCAGTTGGATAAGATTCTTAAATCCTATTTCTTGTGTATATTCTTGTTGTTCATATAATATTTTGGATACCACTTTGAAAAATCGTTTCAAAGCATATCATGTTTCAAAATTTGGCTTCACTGCCTTTGATGTTGTCTGGGTTAAACCACCCATTTGGTGCTTATGCTTTCTCTTTGGTACCAGTGTAGTAACCAGTTTCCACAACGGTAAGAATAAATATTTTTATATGTATAAATATACGTATTTTATTTGTATGTAAGCAATACTTGATTTATATATTGTTATTAGTAGTGTTTGTATAGGTTAAAGTCATACAATTAGCATTGGGTTTAATTGCAAGACTTTAGATTTATTTTAGGGACCAAATTGTAATACCTTGAAAGTTTTAGGGGTAAATTTATAAATACTAAAAATTAGCCACTTAGTATAAAAATACACTTTTAAAAACCCTAATTCTCTCATTTTGATCGAGCTACCCATTTTAAGAGAGAGAAGAGAGAAATAGAGGAGAGAGAAAGAGGAGAAGAAGAAGAAAAAGAAGAAGAAATTGGAATTTTGAATTTCAAGAGGTATATCATACGTATTTCTCAATTTATTGGTATTAATTAAGTTAATTCCTTTAAGTTTTGATTTCTGAAAATATGTATAATTGAGGATTTGTTGTGTATTTCGTAAGATCATATGAGAATTGATGATGATCTATAAGATAGTTTGATAAATCATGATGAATTGTGGAATTTCTGCTGGATAACCTCTTGATCTAAGAATTTTATAAATTGTTGTGATTCGATTCTGGTTTTGAATTTTGATTATATGAAATTAGACATGTTAAGGATCATCTGAGACTTTGAATCGATTGAAAATTCTGGAAATTGAATTTATAGTGAATTTACCAAAATGACCCTGAAATTCTGGAAATTTCCTGTGTAAACAGTATAGTACAGTGAAAAATAATTTTTGTCCTACTGAATGATCTTAAAAAATTATGAATTTGTGGAATATGATAATTTTATATGTCTAATATGATATACTCGGAATTGAGAATTTAGATCAATGTGGTTGAAGTGTTATGAATTTCTAAAGTGTATCAGCTCATTGCAATATTTGATTAACAGATTTTTAAAGTTATAGAATAAAATAGTTTTAAAATACTTTTGGCAATGATTTGGAAGTGAAATATTTATCATGGACTGAGATATGTGTTAAGAGTAATTATGTGGTAGTTTTATAATTTTTGAGTTAGTATATGATTTTATAAAATTGGGAGATTGAATACTGTTCAGTAAGTATCTTGATCCTGTCAGGTTTGTAGTTTGGATTCGATGGTGTGTATGGAATGGATTGTGTAGGAAATTTGATATAATATTCATATATAAGAAGGATATATGAGTCAAGAATGGTATATTCTGATTTTGGAGTAATTGGACATCATTTGATGTATTAGAAATTTTTGTTAAGTGTAAGTGGTCAGAATGACAGGTTTTGAGAAACCAAATATTTAGACCAATTTGATGTGATAAATGCATTGTGTATAATTTTGTAAGCTATTTAAAGTATTTTGTGTGAATTGTGAGGCTTATGAAAGGATTAATCTCCATTGATAGGTTAAGGAGATTTAAGCCTTGTAGCTGAAAGTGTTAAGAGGTAAGTATACTAGACTTACTACTGGAATCACAATAAACATAGTAATTATTTTGTATGATTTTGTAAATGGGGTTAAGAATATGTTTATGTTATGTCAAAGTATATTTTGATATGAAATGTGAATATATGTTTATGAATGTGAGCATTGACATTGAGCATGGACATACATGTATTTTTGAAAGTGAGCTTTCAAAATAAGATGTGTTTAACAAAGAAAGCTTTTGAAGTGTAATATGTCCATGAGAAATATTTTGTGATTTGAGGGCACTTGAACTCACTGTGAACTTAGTAGGCATTTTATGTGATTTGTGGAGCCTTTATGTGTGGCATTTCCTTTGGGATTGGTATATGTTATGTGTTCCGTATGTAGGGAGGATCCTATTGGTACCTAAAGGAAGTATGAGTCATCACATTCGTGTGGTGGCATATTGGTGCATGTGAGAGGACTCACCGATGATCAGGGTGAGGGTTTGGCTTTTACCTTCGGGCATAAGCGTTATATATGTGTAATTTAAAGACCTCACTTGTACTATTCCTCTCATACGGTATGTCACCTACGAGTGACATTTGGCTCATTATGTGATATGTGATATGTAAGTCCTACTAAGTAGTAGTTGAGTGATGGTATTCCTATTATGTGTTTTGAAAGAATGTGTAAGCGCTTACATGATATGTGATTTGATAAGATTATGATTTTGATTTATCACAGCATATCATACATATGCATTGTGTACATATATGTATTTGTATTTGATATATGAAAAACTAGTATGCTTACTGAGTTTTATACTCATTATAGTTTATGGTGATTTCAGGTAAATAAGGTACATGTGTGCTTAGCGGATTTGGCAAGGCTTTTGCTGTTCCTTGGGTTCCCTAAGTTGCTAGGTTACCGAGTGTTTCATTTGGGGACACGTGAGATATGATATTTGATTTGTCCCCATTGAATAAATACTTATGTATTATTTCATTGTGTGTGGATTGGATTTGGTTTAAGTTTTATAAAGTGTGGTTATTGGATGATTTTAAGTAAGAATTTGCAATGGATATATTCTGGGCTCCCGGTAACAAAGTTGCTACTGGTGACGTAGTAGAGTGTTAATCTCTGAGAAAACTCTGCGTATCTCCGGTTTACTAATTGTCCCAGTCATAATTCAATTGCTATAATTTTGAAAGAAATTAAAATGAATGTTTAAGTATTATTGAATGAATGTAAGTGATGTCATGTGTCAGATCTTTTAGGTCTGGGGCGTGACAACCAGTTCTTGGTATGATGCTTTAATTTTCTTTCGTATCTGAATATAACGCACTCTCATTACTTATTTCTTATACTCATATCTATAGTTCTATTTTAAAGTAGCAACTAAATTATAGATTTCACCTCCCTCATAATTGCAATTTCTCATACTCTACCTTTTATGGTGTTAACAACTTCCTTACTATTGTAAACATAAATTCTAAACATAAACCAAATAAATTTAAACTATTTCGCTACTAAAGATGGAGTTCCACAAAGTAACAGTTCATATTTGTTTATAAATAAGTTACGGAGCTGTAGTTGGTACTTGGTACTAAGTTGCCCGCTTCTATCCTTCCCACAATGACTTCCACTATCGTTTTCCCCCTTGCTAGCTCACGAATGTCTTCCACGCCTTCCTCTTCACCTGGCATCTACATAAAATCCTAGAAGCTTTTTCTCCTTCACAACCGCATTTTATCACCGTTCTCATATTTTTTGTCAATGCAATCCATCCTCCACTCTCCTCGGACCATTTCCACCTGCATACTCCACATCTCACTTGCATTCCAGTCAACCAAGCAAAAATTTGTGTAAAATAATACATTGCTTACTTATCACTTCCACTTCCACTTCCAACGATTATTGCACGTCTCTGATCCCGAACAACACTCTTGTATTCTACTTTTAATAATAGAACACATCTTCCTCTTTTTTTGATTTGCTGCGGCATTGGCATGTCATAAAAAAGGAAACTTACTTATCTCTGCGATTACTTTAAATGTGACTTTCGAAAAGGCTTTATTATTAACACCTATCATTGCTTAATTGACAGGCTGTCTAAATTAGACGAGGTGCAACCGACTGAAGCAATGACCAATCTTTACAAAGATGGGTTGCTTAAACGCCATATCATTGTATCTAAAATACACCTAATCCGAAGATCTTCATTTTTCACTGTAAGGATACAACCGCTGCATAGTAGCCCAAACCTAATTTATATTATTCATTTAAAAATTAAATATATTCATTTAAATTTGTATTTATTTTATTTATTATAAATAAATAAAATAAGAATAAATAAACATATTAAGTTTATAAAAATTACATTTTTAATTATATTGTTTATTTAATTTTATTTTACTACATTAAATAATTATATTATTTATTTAAATTTTGTAGTAATACGACTGAATTAAATAATTATAAATAAAATAAATATAATTTTATTAAACAAATAAAAATTTAATTTGAATAAATATAAATATAAATATAATTTTAAATCAATGATATAAATTAATCAAGTCATACATAATAAAAAATTATAAAATTAAAAAATAAAAATAGGTTACTATAGATACATTGTTTACTGTAGTAGATACTATTAAAATAGTTAAGAGCGTGTTTATCCCTTTTTGAAATCTTTGGCTAAAAGTGTTAAAATTTGATAAATGATTAAATTACTCAAATATTCTAAAATTATACTATTTATGAAAATTTCTCTTAAACAATTTTAATTTTTAATTCTTTTTTTTTCATATAGAGTGTAACATTAAATAAATATTTGCATTTTAGATTCTCAAAGGCTTGTAAGCGATAGAAGTGTGAGATTACGATAAAATGAAGAAATAATATCGGATGAAATGATATGAAGATGATGAACAAAAGACATGTGATTTTAAGAATGAGGCGAATGGTGACCACATAATTTTAAAATATTTTGTTAAAATTTAAAATCATTTTAAATTTTTTGCCATGTGTTAAATACATTTTAAAAAGATTTAACTTCCCTTTTCCATATTAACTCTAATAAAATATTCTTTAATTATTAGACTTTTTTGTCTATTTTTTAAATTTAAGATATTACTAAAATTAAACTAAATTTCAAGAATATTCATGTTAATATCGCAAATATATATTATACAAAGAGGAAGTTAGGGAAAAGGCTATACAAATGTTAGGAAGTTGTTTAATTTTTTTTTAAGTTAGTCATTTTTTTTTTGTAATATAAGACTGTTGTCCTTGAAAAAGTCAACGTGTTAAGATAATTGTTTTTTTAAAATATAGTTTAAATTTTTTGACTTTAATCAAATTAATATAGTAATGTAATATATTGGTCAATTTCTAAAATTTTCCTTATACAAACGACTATATATATAATACACGCAGGAAGTTAGGGAGAGGGCGTTATATAAATGTTAGAAAGTTGGTTTATTGTTTTTTTTTAATATAAGGTTTTTGCCCCTTGAACAAGTTAATATGTTAAGATAATTTTCTTTTTTCTTCTCTCGTGATAAATAACCCACTTTTATTTAATGAATTTAAAATTATAAATTGTGAGACTATACTAATTTTATACAACAATGGTCAATAAGTTGAAAATACTAATTAGACTATATACTAATTTTTTTAATTATATTTTTTTATTTAATTTAATTTAACTATATTAAATAATTATATTATTTTTTTAAATTTTGTAATAATATAATTGAATTAAATAATTATAAATAAAATAAATATAATTTTCGTATACAAATAAAAATTTAATTTGAATAAATATAAATATAATTTTAAATAAATAATATAAATTAATCATGTCATACATAATAAAAAAATTATAAATAAATTAGTTATAAAATAAAAACAAAATAAAACAGGTTATTGTAGGGTGTATTATCCTATAGCAAGTACTGTTAAGATAGTTAAAGGGTATTTTTTTTGTTTATTTCTGAAATTTTTGGCTAAAAGGGTTAAAAAAAATTAATAGATGGTTAAATTAGTTAAATACTCTAAAATTATGATTATTTACAAAAAATTTCTTTAAACAATTTCAATTTTTTTATTCTTTTTTATATAGTGTAACATTAAATAAATATTTATACTTTAAATTCTCAAAACTCGTAAATGGTTGAAGTGTGAGATGGTGACGATGAAAAGAAAAAATAATATTAGACGAAATAATATGAAGATGATGAAGAAAGGACATGATGATAATAAAAAAAATGGTATGTAAAAGAAATGAAAAAATGCAGTGATGTTAAAAAGTTTGAGATATGAGTTTAAAAATGAGGTAAATGGTGACCACATAATTTTAAAATATTTTAAATATATATTATATAAGGAAGAAGTTAGGAAGTTGGTAATTTTTTTTGTAATATAAAATTATTGCCCTCAAATATGAATGATGGGGACTCTGCTAATTATATACAACTATAATTAATAAATTAAATTAAGATCATCTTCTATTGTAAGTTTACTTAAACTTAACATATGCTATCACTTAAATATGAATGATTTGAGAATTATTTTCTTATTAATTATATATTTATTTTTATTAAAATAAAATACTTAAATTAAAAGAGGATCTAATCCCAATAAATTATGCCATCCGTGCATAGTTTAAGAACAAAAAGAAAAAAAACAAAAACAAAAACGTTGTCCACGTAAATTATTGCCTTAACAAAAATGAAGAGTGAAAAAAAAAATGTCCATCAAAAGATGCGCTTCACTCTCCTACGTGGCAGACAAATATTTCTTTTTATGCATATGCATGCATGATGAAGAGGAAACGACATTTTTCTTACTAAGAAAGGAAAAAGGAGCAGCAAAGCAAAGTGAAAGAAGCCGCAAAGAAATTTTGTGCACTTAATTAATTTGACTTTGGTCAAATTAATATAGTAATGTAATATATTGGTCAATTTCTAAAATTTTCCTTATACAAACGACTATATATATAATACACGCATGAAGTTAGGCAGAGGGCGTTATACAAATGTTAGAAAGTTGGTTAGTTTTTTTTTTATATAATATAAGGTTGTTGCCCTTTGAACAAGTTAATATGTTAAAATTATTTTTTTTCTCTCGGTAAATAACCAAGATTTATTTAATGAATTTAAAATTATAAATTGTGAGATTATGCTAGTTATATAAAATCGTGGTCAATAAGTTAAATTGAGATTATTTTGTTTTAATAATTTTTTGATACGTGTTAACACTTAAATTTAAATGATTAATATTTACTCTTTTATCATTTTTGATAGTTTGTAATTTAATTATTTGAATTATTGATAATTGTATGATAAAAATTATTTAAATTATTTATAATTAGTTAAGATGTATAATAAAAATATTTGTATTATAATAAAGAGGAAAAAGAAGCAGCAAAGCGAAAGAAACCACAAGAAATATTGTGAGGCAGTAATTTTCAGAGGGGATTGGCTTGGTCAAGGTCAACAAACAAATTGAATCGGTTGGATTAGATTACGTACACATTAGCTCACCAGGTACGTCAGTCTAAGGCAAAACTTGCAATGAGCTCATCCTATAAATAGCTAAGCCTAAGCCATCACACAAACCCATGTCCTACTCTAACTCCGTAACCAATACCAATCATAAATAGCATTTTTCTCGCTTCACTGTTACTCTGGCTTTTGCATTTTGTACGTGAAAGAGGAAAAAGAAAATATTTATGGCGCAAATAGCAGAACAAGTTAAATCAAAAAAGGCCTTGGGTTGGGCTGCCAGGGACACTTCTGGCGTTCTCTCTCCCTTCCATTTCTCCAGGAGGTTTTGTCTCCCTTATCTCTGTATTTTTGTTTTCAAAATTTTATTTTTCTTTCCATGTAAAGGGTATTGAAACCGACTAAGGGGTATTTGGCAAAAGTAAAATTTCTCGTGTTCTCTTTCATTTCTGTTTACTGCTGGGGCAAGAACATGGAATGATTTTTATTGAGTTACAGTATTTTGGGTAACCGGGATATTGATGTTTTAATTTGTGTTGAAATGTATTGATTCTGAGTATTGCAGGGCGACCGGAGAGAAAGACGTGACATTCAAAGTGCTGTATTGTGGGATATGCCATTCAGATCTTCACATGCTTAAAAATGAATGGGGCACTTCCACTTACCCTCTTGTCCCAGGGCATGAGATTGTGGGTGTAGTGACAGAAGTTGGGAGCAAAGTAGAGAAATTCAAAGTGGGAGATAAAGTAGGGGTGGGTTGCATGGTGGGATCATGCCGCTCTTGTGAAAACTGTGCTGACAATCTTGAGAATTACTGCCCCAAAATGATACTCACCTATGGCGTTCAATACTATGATGGAACCACCACGTACGGAGGCTACTCTGACATTATGGTCGCTGATGAGCACTTTGTAGTGCGTATTCCAGACGGCCTAGCGCTTGATGCCGGTGCCCCTCTGCTCTGTGCTGGAATCACGGTTTACAGTCCCTTGAGATTCTACGGGCTTGACAAACCCGGTACGCATGTGGGGGTTGTTGGCTTGGGTGGTTTAGGCCATGTGGCAGTCAAATTTGCAAAAGCTATGGGGGTTAAGGTGACGGTGATCAGTACCTCCCCTAACAAGAAGAAGGAAGCCATTGAACATCTTGGTGCTGACTCATTTTTGGTTAGTCGTGACCAAGATGAGATGCAGGTACTGCATTTTGAGGGTTTTGTAAAGAGTTTTGTCTATTATGTTAGTTGCTAATTTGTCTTTAATTATGTTGGCCGTGTAGGCTGCCATGAGCACAATGGATGGAATCATTGATACGGTAGCTGCTCCGCACCCTCTCCTGCCATTGATTGGTCTCTTAAAGTCTCATGGAAAGCTTGTACTAGTTGGTGCACCTGAGAAGCCATTGGAACTACCAGTTTTCCCCCTCCTCTTGGGTGAGCGTTTTAGCTGAATTTTTCTTAAGATGGGCTGAATGTTGGATGTTGCCACTAAATATAATTATAATGCTTGTTTAATCTTCAAAAAAACTATTAATTGTCAATTTGGAATTGTACGTAACTAACAAATTAATTGTTGTTTGTGTAAAATTTCAGGGAGGAAGATAGTGGGTGGTAGTTGCATTGGAGGAATGAAAGAGACACAAGAGATGCTTGATTTTGCAGCGAAACACAACATAGCAGCTGACATTGAAGTAATACCAATCGATTACGTGAACAAAGCCATGGATCGCCTTGTTAAAGCGGATGTCAGATACCGATTTGTCATCGATGTTGGAAACACAATGAAGTCCAGCTCCTAAATTATTGAATTTTACAAGTTAGAGTTTAATGAGGATGAATATTGAGACATAGAGTTTGTTTCCCAAATTATTCAATAAATGAAATTCATGAGATGTAGAAATAAAACGGTACTGCGTTTGGCTTCTCTCACTCTCGTACTAAAATTCAGTAGCCGCATATGTTTCTCTGTACCCTGAATGTCACTCGGTCAACATGAGAAAACAATTAATACTGAATTAATTACTTTTTGATTACTGTCGATGATTAAGCAACGGAATAATTTGTATCACACTTTTCGTTTTTTGCTCAGAGTAATTAAATTGCAAATGGACATCTCAGACTATTTTACTAAATTTGTAGTCTTCGCAGAACAGTAAAAGATCTAGCAAAAATAAAAATGACAAGAGAGCAATATCCTTTTATACCATAACTATGAGGTATTGTTGATCATAAGTCTTTTATACCATAACACCAGCTTCTTTGGATTATTCATCTACCTAATTTTGCTTACAAATATTCATGATCTTCTTTCCCTCTGTATGCTCCATAATATGTGAGCTTCATATTACTTCCAACAATACACCCGCTCATCGGTCAATCATCAATATTCGTTGTTAGTGGCGAACCCGTTGCAGTAGCTCAAGCCCAATAATTAATTAGTTAGTATTTGCTTTACATTTTACAAAAATAGAAACAAAGAAAATGATTACAAATATCTCTTATTTTAACCTCAATTGTTTTTATAATTACAAAATTAAAATTCAATTTTTATTAACTATAAAGTTCAAATTCAGACTTTTTTTTCTCCTGTAGCAAATTTGCCTCTTTTTTTTCAATTTTGTTTTTTTTTTTCATTATTAGTGAGTGAAAATGAGTAGATTTGAAATAGTATAAGTTGAAAAAAGCTAAAAAATTAATACTTTACATATTTATAGGGAATTTAGTACTTTCCATACTAAATTTACACTTAATATGGAAATGTATTAACACTTAATTAAAAAACTTTAAAAAAGATAATGAAAATTTTAAATTGATTAACAAAGTTAAAAATAAAATAAAATTATAGTAAAACACCAATTTTAAATTAATAGCCTTGCACGAGCATCGCGTTATGTGAGGCACAAAGTCTCGATGCCTCACATAGTCTCGATGCGTGAGCATCTCACGGCTAAGCTGAATGGATTGTTTTTGATTGAATATTATCTAGGTTAGGAATTATTTTTGATTGGATAGTTGCTACAAAATTCAAACCATCTAATAGATGAAAAGGTACATAAGTTTACAAAAAAATATATTATTTTTACATTGAGCACAACTTAGAATTTTAGAAAACTTTCATATTTACACCAACAAGTATCAAACATAAAATTTTGTTTACCGATGTTAAACAATAATTTATTGTCATAAAAAAATATATTGGTTTATAGAAAACTTACTTTTTGTTTCTTGATAAGTAAATCAAATATTGTTTTAAGATTTTGGTGCTAAAAAACAAACCCTTAAAACTCACAACCCTAAAAAATATACTAACAAAAAACTAAAACTAACCTTTAAAATCAACATGCAAACCTTAAAAAATTATTTGCGCAACAAAAAAAATAACCTGATTATGCTTCTCGTGGTGTTCAACGTCCCTTTACAATAACTGTTCAATGATCTATGGTTTTACTTTTATAGTAACAGTGCTTCAGTGGAGGGTTTGTGAGTTAGTGTGTGAGAAAATAAAAGGTTAGAGTACAAGAAAATCAAAGGTTAAAATATAAAAAAATAGGTTATTGTAGTGTATATTGTTCACTGTAGTGGGTACTATTAAAATAGTTTAAGGGTATTTTTGTTCATTTATAAATTCTTTGGTTAAAAAAATTAAAATTTTTAATAGATGGCTAAATTAGTTTATTACCCCAAAATCATGGCTATTTATGAAAATTACCCTTAAATAATTTTATTTTTTTAATTCTTTTTTTTTTTTTTTTCCATATAGAGTGTAACATTGAATAAATATTTGTGCTTTAAATTCTTAAAAGCTTATAAATGGTGGAAGTGTGAGATGATGATGAAAAGAAGAAATGACATAAAGAAGACGAAGAAAGGATGATGAAAAAAAGAAAGGGCATGATGATGATGAAGAAAAAATGGTATAATGGTGAAAAGAAGAAATGTGATTTTAGGAAAGCGTTATAAAGTTGGAAAGTGTAAGATGTGGTTTTAAGAGCGCTATTTTTTTATGTGCTCAAATTTGTTTTTATCGCTTTTTTTATTGATAGGGTGTTTTTTTCTTTTATCTTGCCCAAGTATGTTTTTTTATCACGCCCTTATTGAGAGTGTGATTTTTTTAAACGTGCATTTTGTTAGGTGTTGATTAATTAAGAGTGCATGCATGTAGGATGTGTTCATCATTAAATATACATATCACATACAAATATAAATACACAGCGGAAGTTTAAAAATTGATATTTAAAACATATTAATCAAATGAATACAAGATTGAGAATTTAACCCATGAAGCCTTTAAATTAAATTGCTTGAAGTCCACCTGAAATATAAACTTTATCAATCCTAATAATCAACAAGGGTGAAATTAATTATCTAAAATAACATGATGTTAATCTAGCAATTATTTAATAAATTAAACCTAAGTTTTTAATTTCCTTTGATTAACACTTAATCAATAAATTAAACACTTATTTTTGCTTAATTCGTTTTAATTCTAATGAAAAAGAAAAATTAATTATAAATTTAACAATTAAATTTAATAATAAGAAAATAATTTTGTTTCTTTCTCTTTGATGGCTAGCCAAATTACTTAGCAAAAATAAAATTTAACATCATTTTATTTCATTTTGCATATATATATACAAATGAACTTAATTTTATTTTAATTTCACTTGATTGAATTTACATTTAACTTAACCAATTATAGTTAATATTTAATCCTAGTTAGGTTAGTTTAACTTAACCCTTAAGTTAAATAAATATTTAAATAATTTAGCCCTAGTTAACTAACTTAATTATATTTAGATTAACCATTACTTAACCCTTAAATAAAGTTAATATTAACTTAATCATATGGTTAAGTTTCAACTATAGTTAAGTTAAATTATTTATTTAACTATTAAATAAACAAATATTTATTTTAATTATTTAATAATTAAATAATTATTAAGTGAAATTACTTTTATGTCCTTACTAAATTACCAAGTTAACCTAAAGTGGCTCCCACTATTTAATGTAACCTTTAGTTAATTTAACCATAATAAATTATTAGATTTTACTATATTAAACTATTAAATATGGTACATTACCCAAGTACACAAAGAGTACATTTTATATTACGGGACTACCTAGGTTCACACTCGATTTTTCAAATGACACTATTCTATGAGTTCTTATCGATGCCCCACGCACATGTTACGAATATTACAAATCAGCGTGTTAGACCATATAAGTTGAAATCACAATGCATATATATAATCCTTTCATCATTTATACCCTGGATGTGCGAGGATATATATCAGCACCGTCAAATCCCCGTAAGTCCATCCTTAAACTTATCTCCAAATTTGTATCTCGATAAACAATATACGCAAACTCTTTTGCGATATTGTTTTGCGATATTGTTTAACCCTGTGAAAAAATTATTTTTTGGGTTTATACTTGTGGCCACAAAACTTTGTGAAATACAATCTCGGAGCATCGGATATATAACTTACCTATGTAAGTTGACAAATTCTGTATATACTCACACTGAACTCCATGAGCATTAAACCATACCAACGACACATAGCGGTCAAATCATAAAAGGTCTTCGATATATATGGAACTAAAGTATGGTGGATCACTCACAAGCCTAACGTGGCGCTCAGGTCAAAGGATCACGAATACTACTTAACTCGAGAGAACCTTCATTTGACGACTTCATAGAATATCTATTGGTGTCCTCATGAGTCTATTTAGTATTCAGTCTTGACTGGATACCTGTATGCCTATACAAACTCTAAGCTCATAGTTAGAGAACAACCATCTGTACCATACAGATATAGACATATACTGATCTATATTATAGTGATTCACCAATAGACCTGCATTGGTGAACATAGATCAGAAGCATAATGTTTGAAACATACTTACATAATGACATTTCTTAGTACCTATTGTAACGATTTGTAATTATATCATTACTAGTATACTCTTAGGTATTTGTCTCATTTCAGACAAGGCTTTTAACTCTTAGAGTTTTATTGACTCTTATAACTTGCTAACTCTTAAATCGTGGGGATTATAGAACGATTATACTTATTGAAGTCAATCATAAAGTCTATAAACCAATAGTGGAAGTTTAAGTTCAAATGAGTAATATACCTTGAACACACTCTCGTTATAAGTTAAATAGGATATCAAGGCCACCATTTAGGTATGATTGATGCCTTAAGGTACCATTAGTGTTTTCTTAGTTGAAGAAAAGAATCTTTTGACTTATAGAGAAGAAATATTTGACATCGTTTTAGGAAAATGGCTAAAAGTCATAGAATCTAAAATTAACTCTATGTATGACAGTCAAGTCTAGAACTTGGTTGTGCTTCCTATAAAATTTTTTTCTAGTTATTGTAAAAGAGTTTACACAGTATGGGGACCTTCGAAACCCGACTAGTAAGGAAAGGTTATACGCATAGTTCTGGGATCGGTAATGAGGAAAACGTATTCATTAGTGACATGCTAAAGTCAATTCGAATTTCGTTGGCTATTGTAACATATTAAGATTTTGAGGTCTGGCAGATGGATGCAAACATGGCATTTTGGAATGTATATCTTAAGTTAGAAATATGCATGGAACTGCCTGAAGGTTTTGCATCCATCCTAACTTTTAATCTAATGTGCAAACTAGGAAAATCTTTTTCTGGACTTAAACTGTAGTAACCACTTATCCACAACCCAAAAAAATAAATATTTGTACTTGTATAATATTCATATTTTATTTGTATGTGGATGATACTTAATTTATGTATTATATTAGTATTTTTTTTTTGTATAGATTAAGGATATACTATTAGTATTGGGTTTATTTGCAAGACTTTAGATTTATTTTAGGAACCAAATTATAATACTTTAAAAATTTTGGGGGTTAATTTATAAATACTAAAAGTTAGCCCGTTAGTATAAAAATACACATTTTAAACCCTAATTTACTCATTTTTGGGTCGAGCCACCCTTTTAGAGTGAGAAAAGAGAGAAATAAATGGGAGAGAAAGAGAAGAAGAAGAAAAAAAAGAAGAAGAAAGTTAAAATTTAAGCTTTAAGAGGTATATTATAACCCTTTCCTAGTTTCTTGGTGTTAATTTAATTAATTCCTTTAAGTTTTGATTTCTGAATACGTACAATTGAGGATTTGATGTGAATTTTGTAAGATATTGTGAGAATTAATGATGATTTATGTAGATAGCTTGATATCTACATAAATCATGATGAATTGCAGAATTTCTACTTGACAATCTCTTGACCCAAAACTTTTATAAATTGTTGTGCTTCGATTCTGGTTTTGGATTTTGAGTATGTGAAATTAGACATGTCTAGAATCATTTGAGATTTTGAATCGATTGAAAATTTTAGAAATTGTATTTTTAGTGAATTTACGAAAATGACCCTGAAATTCTAGAACTTTCCTGTGTTAACAGTATGATACAGTGACAAGCAATTTTTGATTTGCTGAATGATCTTAAAAAATTACAAATTTATTAAATATGATAAGTTTATATGTCTAATATGATATACTCAGAATTGAGAATTTAGATCAATGTGGTTAATTTGTTATGATTTTCTAAATATATTAGCTCATTGCAGTATTTGATTAACAGATTTTTAAAGCTATGGAATAAAATAGATTTAAAATACTTTCGTTTGTGATTTTGAAGTGAAATATTTATCATGAATTGAAATATATGTCAAGCGTAATTTTGTGGTAGTTTTATAATTTTTGAGTTAGTATATGATGTTATAAAATTAGGAGATTATATACTGTTCAGTAAATATCTTGATCCTGTCAGGATAATAGTTTGAATTTGATGGTGTTTATGGAATGGATTGTGTAGGAATTATGATATAACATTCATACATAAGAAGGATATATGAGTCAAGAATGATATATTCTGATTTTGGAGTAATTAGACATCATTTTATGTATAAAAAAATTTTGTTAAGTGTAAGTGGTCAGAATGACAAGTTTTGAAAAACTAAGTAATTAGACCAATTCGATGTGATAAGTGCAATATGTGTAATTTTGTAAGCTATTTAAAGTGTTTTGTATGAAATTTGAGGCTCATGAAAGGATTAATCTTCATTGATAGGTTAAGGAGATTTAAGCCTTGTAACTAAGAGTGCTAAGAGGTAAGTATACTAAACTTTTACTAAAATCACAATAAGTATAGTAATTGTCTATGTATGATTTTGTAAATGTGCTTATAAATATGTTTATGTTATGCCAAAGTATATTTGATATGAAATGTGAAAGACATATGTTTATGAATGTGAGTATTGACATTGAGCATGGACATACATTTGTTTATGAAAGTGAGCTTTCAAAATGAAATGTGTTTAACAAAGAAAGCTTTTGAAGTGAAAAATGTCCATGAGATATGTTTTGTATTTTGAGGATGCTTGAACTCATTATTTACTTAGTAGGCACCTTATATGATTTGTGGAGCCTTTATGTGTGGTCTTTCCTTCAAGATTGGTATATGCTATGTGTTCCGTGTGTAGGAAGGATCCTATTGGTACCTAAAGGAAGATTGAGTCATCACATTCGTGTGATGGCGTATTGGTGCATGTGAGAGGACTCATTGATGATTAGGGTGAGGGCTTGGCTCTTACCTTTGAGCATGAGCATTATATATGTGTAATTTAAACCTCATTTGTACTATTCCTCTCATACGGTATTGTTGGAATTTGTGATCATGTGCCATTCTAATTTTGTATGAATATTGTATTTTCATACTTATGTAATAAATAAATATTTTATTAAATCGCTAATTAATTTTATTAGGTAAGATGCTTGTAACATTTTGGATATTATATTGATCTGAAGGAGTTCAGATTAGGTCTAAAGAGTTAGAATCTTGTCTGAAATGGGACAAAGACCTGAGAATATACTTGCAATGACATAGTTACAAATAATTGCAAGCGTTGTTAAGAAATATCATTGTGTAAATATGTTTTCAAATTAAATATTCCTGATCTATTTTCACCGATACAGGGTTTATCGAATGGAACCAATTTATATGGATCAATGTATATCTATATATTGGATAGTCCAGATAGTTTATCTTAGCAAACCATGAGTTTAGTGGAAGCTCATATAGATATACATGTATTTAGTAAGGACTGGATACTGAACAAGACTCAATGAAGACCTCAAATAGATTTTCCATAAATTCGTCAGTGGAGGGTCTTCTCGAGTTGAGTATTATTCGTGGTCCCTAGACCTAAGCACCACGGTGGGCTTATGAGTGATCCACCATTCTTAGGTTCCACACATGTCAGAAACCTTTCATGGTCTGACCGTTGGGTATTATCCGATGCTTATGGAGTCTGGTGTGTATAGATATGGGATTTGTCAGCTCATATGGGTGAGTTAAATATCCAGATACTCTAACATTGTATTCTAAAAAGTCTTATGGCCATAAACATTTAACGCGGGAAAGTGTTTCCTGTGGAATAAATAATATTACAAATAAATTTACATATATTATTTATTGGAATACGAATCAAAAGAGATACGTTTATGATTGAGTAATAAGGGACTTGACGCTATAATCTATGTCTCAATTCTTCTAGGATATTAATGATGGAGGGATTATACGAATATGGATTAACCTCAACTTATATAGTTTAACTCACCATTTTGTATTATCCATAACGTGTGTGTATGGGGCATCGGTTATGAACTTACAGAAATGTTCTGTGAGACAAAATAAGTGTGAGCCTAAGAAGTCTTACTATATGAAGTGTACGCATTGAGCACGTGGGTAGCGCACTAGATCAAATTGTTCAATCTGAGAAGTTTTGAAAAATATGAATTTACTTTAGAGTCTTTCGGGGAGTAGCTAAGATTTAATTATTAAACTTAAAATTGTGTTAAGTGAAACTTGACATTTTTATCTTCCTAGTGTATGTCTCAAATTGTGCCAATAATTTGTATGGGTACTAAATTGGGCATTGGTAGATATAGCTATCATTTAAATAAAATAATTATTATTTTATTTAAATTAAATTAATTATTCACTCATTTACTTTAGAGTCTTTCGGAGAGTAGTTAAGGTTTAATTGTTAAATTTAAAATTGTACCAAATGAAACTTAACACTTTTATCTACTTAGTGTATATCTCAAATTATATTAATAATTTGTATGAGTATTAATTTGATAATTAGTAAATTAAAAATTAAAAAAAAATTATTTATGCAATTCGGCGGAATCAATTCATTTGATTCATGTTTATTTTCTATTTGATGAAATTAAAAGCAAATAAACATGTTCATTTTTTATTGGCTAATGAAATTGATATTAAATTACATTGTATTTGATTCATTTTAAAGGCAGTAAAAGGTGGCAGCGGTTTTGCCACCAATTACTTTTTATTTGGACAACAAAGAAAATTGCTTATTAATGTTATTATTTACCTTATAAATATGTTACAGATGTCATGTTATATACTTTTATTTGGTTAAATAAAAGGTAAAGTGTTGCCTATATATATAAGTATGAATGGCCGAGAGATATATAAAATAAAAAATGTTTTATTTTTTGTTTGTGTTTTTATTTTGAAAGGTTAAAGAGTTAATCTTAAAATAATTTGAGAGAAATAAGAGTGAAGCAAGTGTTGCTTAAAGTATTTTATATTTTGAAAAAAAAAGTTATTATTTTAGCTTGTGGAAGCCCACCACATTTTCAACTAGAATTATTCAAAGTACGCTTCAAGGGTGAGTTCTCTATTCTTATTAATATAATAAAATTATTTTAATGTATATTATATTTTCGCTTCGTTGCATGTGAGACATGCAATATTTTAAATTATTTAAAATGCACATATTCACTTTTAGCACGGTACAAATGCACACAGCACTAACAGGTATGTCACCTATGAGTGACATTTGGCTCATTATGTGATATGGGATACGAAAGTCCTACTAAGTAGTAGTTGAGTGATGGTATTTCTATTATATATTTTGAAAGAATATGTAAGCGCTTACCTGACATGTGATTTGGTAAGATTATGATTTTGATATTATCACAGCATATCATACATATGGATTGTGTACATATATGTATTTGTATTTGATATATGAAAAACTAGTATGCTTACTGAGTTTTATACTCATTATAGTTTATGGTGATTTCAGGTAAATAAGGTACATGTGTGCTTAGCGGATTTGGCAAGGCTTTTGCTGTTCCTTGAGTTTTCTAAGTTGCTGGGTTGCTGAGTGTTTCATTTAGAGATATGTGGGTTAAGATATTTGATTTGTCCCTATTGAATAAATATTTATGTATTATTTATTAAGTGTGGTTATGGATTGATTTTAAGTAAGAATTTGCAATGAATATATTCTGGGCTTCCGGTAACAAAGTTGCTACTGGTGACGTAGTAGAGTGTTAATCTCTGAGAAAACTCTACATATCTCCGGTTTACTAATTACCTCAGTCATAATTCAATTATTATAATTCTGAAAAATTGAAATGAATGTTTAAAATATTGTCAATAAATATTTATGTTTATATTTTAAACATGAGACCAACCCGTAAATAAGAATTTAGGAATATACTAGAAATTTTTAAGATTGTGTGTGTGCTTATTATTGAATGAATGTAAGTTATATCGTGTGTCAGGTCTTTTGGGTCTGAGGCGTGACATAAGCAGCTTTTCAAAGTTAGTATCTTTGCTTAAATGACAAAATCAGAAAGTCTGGTTTCATCAGTAATGAAGAGAAAGTGTGTGTATTTAGAAAGGGTACTAGGAGTATGATTATCTATCTGATTCTTTATGTTAAAGACGTACTCAATGTCAGAAATAACGTTGGTCTGTTACAAGTCAATCAGATAAGAGTTATTTAAGTAAGAACTTCTCTATTAAAGATTTAGGAGAAACCTCCTATAAAATTTTATAAAGATAAAGTTAGAAGGCTGATGGGACTTTTTCAATCTTCGTACATAGACTAGGTTCTGAAATGTACGACTTTATTGATTGTAAGATAGTCATTGTACCTTTCAAATATGGGATTCATCTTTCTAAGAGAAAGTGTCATTGGGTAGAAAATGAAAGAGTTAGAATATCAAACTCATAATATGCATCAACTAGAAGTAGTTTGATGTATGCTATGTTATATATGACACTTGGATTTAAATGGCTCCAATAGTTATGAACTGGCATCGGTCGAATTTAGGCCTAACCATTAAATGGTTATGAAACATATTTGATATACCTTAGAGGTATAGAGGATAAGTTTCTAAATACAAAGAAAGTTTCTTACAAGTAAAGGAATGCACATACTCAAACTTTTCATCTGACCTAGATTATAGAAAAGTCTACATTTGGTTATATATTTTTTCTCATTGGTACCGGAGCTAGTTAAAAATGTGTAGTTAAGATGTCCATATCTAATCTCCCTTGGAGGAAGAATTAGTTGCAGCTTGAGAAGTCTACAAATGAAACCCTATAGATATTCAAGTTAATTACAGAGCTTAGAATAGTTCCAAGCTTAGTGGATCCTATCCCACCATAATACAAACAATAACAAAGTAATTGCTTAAGCTGAGAAGCCATTTAGCTCACCAGTATTCTGATCATGTGGATTCTGAATACCACATAATTGGAAAGTTCATTGCTATTGAAGATGTGATAGTATCTATGATACATTCCTTAGATGACGTAGTAGGCCTACTTAGGCCTAAACTTTTACTGTATTTGAGAAACACTTAGAGAGTATTAATATAACATACCAGTACAAATAGCATTAAACCAAGTGGGAGTTTTTTAAAATTGGTGCTTACGTGTCATTTCAATACTGTATGAATATTAAATTATTTAATATTTATATAGTAAATATTTTATATAATTGTTAATACAATATAAATACATGGTACAATGCTTATTATTTTATAAACATTGTATAATCTAAAGGAGTTCAGATCTGGTCTAAAAGAATTTAGACCGGTTGTAAGAATTAGCAGAGCTGAGAGTTATATATGTTAACAGTTAGCATTGCTAAGAGTTAGCAGGTTATAAGAGTCAGTTAGATCTAAAGGGTTAGATCATTATTTGTAATGGGACAAGGACTTGAGGGTGTACTAGTAATGACTTAGTTGCAATGAGTTGCAATAGGTGCTAGAAGATGTCATTATGCAAGTATGTCATGAAACACTATATTCCTGATCTGCTTCATCGATGCAAGTCTATCGGTGGATCTCTTTTTATAAAAATCAGTGTATGCTATATCTATTGGTATAAATGGTTGTTCTTAGTCAACCATGGGCTTACCGAAAGCTCTATATGCATATGGGTATTCAGTCAGGACGAAATATTGAACAAACTCACGAGGATGCCAATAGATATCTTATGAAGTCGTTAATGGTGAGTCATCTCGAGTTGAGTAGTATAAGTGGTCCTTTGACCTAAGTGCCACGATGAGCTTATAAGTGATCCACCATACTTTAGTTCCACTCATGTCACAGACTTTTTATGGTGTAACCAGATCTGGTCTGATGCTTATAGAGTCCGGTATGTACGATATCCAAATGTTTCGAGATTGTATTTCAAAAAATCTCGTAACTTTGAGCACTAACCCAATAAAGTTATTTCTCAAAGGGTTGAACAATATAGTAAAGGTGTTTGCATACACTGTTCTTGGAAATAAAAATCTAGAGATAATTTCATGGATAAGCATATGGGGATTCGACAGTGTAAATCTATATTCCTACACATCTAGGATAAAAATGAAAGAAGGATTATACGTATACGTTATGACCTCAGCTTGTATAGTCTAACACACTGATTTGTAATATTTGTGACGTGTTCATGGAGCATCAATCATAGACTAATGAAATAGTTCCATTTGAAAAATTGAGCGTAGATTTAGGGAGTCACATAATATAAAGTATACTCGTTGTGCACTAGGGTAGCACACTGGATCAAATTGTTCCATCTAGTAATTTTCAACATAATCGAATTAGTTAAGTGTTTAGTACAGTAATTAGTTAACAATTATTGTTGACTAATTAAATGGTGACACATAACACATAGTGAGCCTTTGATTAAATTGACTCAAGTATTAGGTATAGTGGGACATATGTTGGGCTAATTAAAGGCTTAAAGGTTATTTTCTTTAATCGATTATTTAAGTGTTAAATAATCTAAATATTTGTTATCACTTAAGAGTTAAGTAATTAATTAATTTGACTAAAGTTAATTGTTAGCTCATAGTTAAATTAATAAAATAAATATTTTTTTAAGGACTTAATTATTAAATAAAATGAGATTTTATTGAGTAATTAATTCAATTATAATATATAGTTGCTTCAAAGAGAATTTAAGGGCATTAAATCAAAATAAGAAGGGCTTTAATGATATTGAGAATATCATTTATGCTTTTACACTTCCACGTGGCCGGATTTGTTACCAAGAATTTGAACAATTTTCTTTTCTTTTTTTTATATATTATAATATAGATATTTTGCTTATAAAATATCAATTCTCTTTGGAAAGCAAAAAGCAAAGTTTTTGTGTTTTTAAATTATACATGGCAACATAAAAGTATGGCTAGCCATACTTGTTGAAGGAAGAAAATATATTTCTTATTATAAATATATATATATATATATTTGATGAATATAAAATGAACAAGGTGGTTGCCGATTTGTGTGAGTGCCTTTGAATCCATTTTTTGTTCTTGAAACAAGCATAATGATAATAGATCAAGTGTGACTCTTGGCAATAGAGGAAGAAAGAAAATGAAAATAGTTTTCAATAAACCTTTGAAGCCAACAAGGTGGTCGGTCATTTTGATGGTAAGAAAAATTATTTTTGTTTTAAGTTTTTAAGTGTTAAAAATAATAAAAATTTGATAGTAAAATTTGTTTTATTATTCATTTTCTTTTCTTAAACAAATGGCCACTATTGTTTCAATTGAGTTATTTGTGTTTTGATGAATTTAAGTATTAAATATATCAAGAATAAAGGGAATATAGTCTAAGTGTTAGGCTATGGGGATTAAGAGTTAATCCCACAATTTATGTGTTAAACCGGTGTTGAAAAAATAAAGGCTATTGTTCTAGCGACCTAAGCCTACCACGTTAGGTCCTAGAACTACCACCAGATCTCTTTCGAGCGGTACTCCAGAAAAAACTCTTTCCAAAGGCTTGTCAGGTGATATCTCTAATTTTCGCTATTAATGTGGTTAATATTATAAAATCTTATTCATTAGTGTAATCGAATAAAATTTATCATGTTCATTTTTAAGAAATTAAATTTCTAGCTTTCGTTGCGAATATTTATATATGAGATACATAAATGGTGTATATATTGTATTTGATATGCATATATATAAATTTTAAAATGGACACGTGTACCACATGCACACACCTAATAGGTTTAGGTTGCAAGCAGGATAAATCGACACCCAACATTTGGTTCGATGGCACTATCATGCTATTATAGGAGTGCAATGAAAATATCGTGCTAATGTAAGAGCATGATAAGAATTATAGCTCTTATATTGGTGGCACAATAAAAAACATAACACCCATTTTTAGGGCACGATAAAAAAAATTAGTGAATCACTATAATATAGATTAGTGTTTGTCTATATCTGCATGGTACAGATGGCTGTTCTTAGCTGGCCATAAGCTTAGAGCTTGTATAGGCATGTGGGTATCTAGTTAAGACTAGATACTAAATAGATTCGTGAGGACCCTAATAGATATCCTATGAAGTTATCAAATGAAAGTCCTATCGAGTTGAATAGTATTCGTGGTCTTTTGACCTGAGTGTCACAATGGACTTGTGCGTGATCCACCATACTTTGATTTCATATATGTCAGAGACCTTTCGTGGTCTGACCGTTATGTGTCACTGGGTATGGTCCAATGCTCGTGGAGTCCGGTGTACGTAGGTAAGTTGTATATCCGATACTCTAATATTGTATTTCATAAAATCTTGTAGCGACAAGCATAAACTTAGAAATGATTTTTCACATGGTTAAAAAAAATCGCAAAAGTGTTTCCATATATTATAAACGGTAATGATCTATATCCCCGCACATCCAGGGTATAAAAGATGGAATGATTATACGTATGTGTTATAACATCAACTTGTATGATCTAACGCGTAGATTTGTAATATTCGTAACGTGTGCGTGGGGCATCGATTATGGACTCATGGAATAGTTCAATTTGAAAAATTTAGTGTAGAGCTAAGAGTCCCATAATATAAAATGTACACTTGGGCAGTATACTGTATTGAATAGTTCAATACAATAAAATTCAATAATTTACTGTGGTTAAGTTAATTAATGGTTAGGCTAAATAATGAGACCCACTTTAGGTTAACTTGGTTACCTAGTAAGGACCTAAAAATAATTTCACTTAATAATTATTTATTTGTTAAATAATTAAAATAAATATTTATTTATTTAATAGTTAAATAAATAATTTAACTTAATTATGGTTAAAAGTTAACCATGTGGTTAAGTTAATATTAACCTTACTTAATGGTTAAGTAAAAATTAACCTAATCATGGTTAAATTAGTTAACTAAGGTTAGATTATTTAAATAATTATTTAGCTTAAGAATTAAGTTAAATTAACCTAATTAGGATTAAATGTTAACTATATTTAGATTAAGTTAAATATAAATTCAATTAAGTGAAATTTAAGTGAAACTAAGTTCATTTGTATATATGTACGCAAAATGAAATAAAATGATGTTCAGTTTTATTTTTTGCTAAGTAATTTGGCCAGCTATCAATGAGAAAGAAAAAGAAAATTATTTTCTTATTATTAAAGTCAATTGTTAAATTGATAATTAAGTTTTCTTTTTCATTAAGCTTAAAATCAATTAAGCAAAAATAAGTGTTTGCTTTATTAATTAAGAGTTAATCAAAGGAAAATTAAAAACTTAGGTTTAATTTGTTAAACAATTACTGAATTAACATACTGCTATTTTAGATAATCAATCTCACCCTTGTTGATTACTAGGATTGATAAAGTTTATATTTCAAGTGGACTTCAAGCAATTTAATCAAAAGACTTCATGGGTTAATTTTCAATCTTATATATTAATTTGATTAATATATTTTAAATGTGTTTATTATCAATTTTTAGACTTTCGCTGTGTATTTATATATGTATGTGATACGTATATTTGATGGTGAACACATTCCACATACATGCACCCTTAATTAATCAACACCCAACAAAAGACACGTTAAAAAAACTTGCGCTCTTAATAAAGGCGTGATAAAAAATATATTTTGGCACGATAAAAAAAATTGCGCTCTCAATAAAGGTGTGATAAAAAATATATATGGGCATAATAAAAAAATCACACTCTTAAAATCACATCTCACTCTGTCCAAGATTTTCACGCTTTCCTAAAACTGCATTTCTTCTTTTCATCGTTATACCATTTTTCCATCATCATCATCCTGCCCTTTCTTCTTTTCTTCGTCATCTTCATGTCATTTCGTCTAATATCATTTCTTCTTTTCATTTACCGTCTGGGCTCCCTTTCCTCTCTGTGCTATGCTTCCCCGGCACAGGCCTACCACGCTTCGCGTCTGCAGCGTTTTTGCCAGTCTTTTCATCATCATCTCACACTTCCACCATTTACAAGCCTTTAAGAATCTAAAGCACAAATATTTATTTAATGTTACACATTATATGAAACAAAAAAAAAAAAAAATTAAAAAACTGAAATTGTTTAAGAGAAATTTTCATAAATAGCCATAATTTTCGGGTAATTAACAATTTAGCCATCTATTAATTTTTTTTAACTTTTTTAGTCAAAGAATTTATAAATAAACAAACATACCCTTGAACTATTTTAATAGCACCCACTACAGTGAACAATACACACTACAGTAACATGTTTTTTATTTTCTAATTTTATGTTGTTTTTATTTTATAACTAATTTATTTATTATTTTATTTTATTATGTATGACATGATTAATTTATATTACTTATTTAAACTTATATTTATTATAGTAACCACTTATCCACAACTGGTAAGAATAAATATTTATATATAATATTCATATTTTATTTGTATGTGGGTGATATTTGATTTATGTATTGTTATTAGTATTGTTTGTATAGATTAAGGACCTACTATTAGTATTAGGTTTATTTGCAAGACTTTAGATTTATTTTAGGGACCAAATTATAATATTTTGAATGTTTTGGGGACTAATTTATAAATACTAAAAATTAGCCTCTTAGTATAGAAATATACATTTGCAACCCTAATTCACTCATTTTGGTCGAGTCATCAAAAATATAAAAAGAGAGGGGAGAAAAGAGAAGAGGAAGAATAAATTAAAATTTTAAGCTTTAAAAGGTATATCATAACTCTTTCTTAATTTCTTGATGTTAATTAAGTTAAATTATTTAAGTTCTAATTTCTGAAAATATGCAAAATTGGGGATTTGATGTGAATTTTTTGAGACATGTTGAGAATTGATGATAATTATATGGATAACTTAATGAATTATGATGGATTTGTAGAATTTCTACTTGATAGTATCTTAATCCAAGACTTTTATAAATTTTTGTACTTCTATTCTGGTTTTAGTTTTTTAGAATATGAAACTAGACATGTGTAGAATCATTTGAGATTTTGAATCGATTGAAAATTCCACAAATTGAATGTTTAGTGAATTTACAAAAATACCTCTGAAATTTTTAAAATTTCCTATGTTAATAGTATACCAAAGTTTAGTATACTTACCTCTTAGCACTCTTAGCTACAAGGCTTAAATCTCCTTAACCTATCAATGAAGATTAATCCTTTCATGAGCCTCAAATTTCATACAAAACACTTTAAATAGCTTACAAAATTACACATATTGCACTTATCACATCGAATTGGTCTAATTACTTAGTTTTTCAAAACTTGTCATTCTGACCACTTACACTTAACAAAATTTTTTTATACATAAAATGATGTCTAATTACTCCAAAATCAGAATATATCATTCTTGACTCATATATCCTTCTTATGTATGAATGTTATATCATAATTCCTACACAATCCATTCCATAAACACCATCAAATTCAAACTATTATCCTGACAGGATCAAGATATTTACTGAATAGTATATAATCTCCTAATTTTATAACATCATATACTAACTCAAAAATTATAAAACTACCACAAAATTACGCTTGGCATATATTTCAATTCATGATAAATATTTCACTTCAAAATCACAAACGAAAGTATTTTAAATCTATTTTATTCCATAGCTTTAAAAATCTGTTAATCAAATACTGCAATGAGCTAATATATTTAGAAAATCATAACAAATTAACCACATTGATCTAAATTCTCAATTCTGAGTATATCATATTAGACATATAAACTTATCATATTTAATAAATTTGTAATTTTTTAAGATCATTCAGCAAATCAAAAATTGCTTGTCACTGTATCATACTGTTAACACAGGAAAGTTCTAGAATTTCAGGGTCATTTTCGTAAATTCACTAAAAATACAATTTCTGAAATTTTCAATCGATTCAAAATCTCAAATGATTCTAGACATGTCTAATTTCACATACTCAAAATCCAAAACCAGAATCGAAGCACAACAATTTATAAAAGTTTTGGATCAAGAGATTGTCAAGTAGAAATTCTGCAATTCATCATGATTTATGTAGATATCAAGCTATCTACATAAATCATCATTAATTCTCACAATATCTTACAAAATTCACATCAAATCCTCAATTGTACGTATTCAGAAATCACTTTGGAGATAAGTTTAAGGATGGACTTACGGGGATTTGACGGTGCTGATATATATCCTCGCACATCCAGGGTATAAATGATGAAAGGATTATATATATGCATTGTGATTTCAACTTATATGGTCTAACACGCTGATTTGTAATATTCGTAACATGTGCGTGGGGCATCGATAAGAACTCATAGAATAGTGTCATTTGAAAAATCGAGTGTGAACCTAGGTAGTCCCGTAATATAAAATGTACTCTTTGTGTACTTGGGTAATGTACCATATTTAATAGTTTAATATAGTAAAATCTAATAATTTATTATGGTTAAATTAACTAAAGGTTACATTAAATAGTGGGAGCCACTTTAGGTTAACTTGGTAATTTAGTAAGGACATAAAAGTAATTTCACTTAATAATTATTTAATTATTAAATAATTAAAATAAATATTTGTTTATTTAATAGTTAAATAAATAATTTAACTTAACTATAGTTAAAACTTAACCATATGATTAAGTTAATATTAACTTTATTTAAGGGTTAAGTAATGGTTAATCTAAATATAATTAAGTTAGTTAACTAGGGCTAAATTATTTAAATATTTATTTAACTTAAGGGTTAAGTTAAACTAACCTAACTAGGATTAAATATTAACTATAATTGGTTAAGTTAAATGTAAATTCAATCAAGTGAAATTAAAATAAAATTAAGTTCATTTGTATATATATATGCAAAATGAAATAAAATGATGTTAAATTTTATTTTTGCTAAGTAATTTGGCTAGCCATCAAAGAGAAAGAAACAAAATTATTTTCTTATTATTAAATTTAATTGTTAAATTTATAATTAATTTTTCTTTTTCATTAGAATTAAAACGAATTAAGCAAAAATAAGTGTTTAATTTATTGATTAAGTGTTAATCAAAGGAAATTAAAAACTTAGGTTTAATTTATTAAATAATTGCTAGATTAACATCATGTTATTTTAGATAATTAATTTCACCCTTGTTGATTATTAGGATTGATAAAGTTTATATTTCAGGTGGACTTCAAGCAATTTAATTTAAAGGCTTCATGGGTTAAATTCTCAATCTTGTATTCATTTGATTAATATGTTTTAAATATCAATTTTTAAACTTCCGCTGTGTATTTATATTTGTATGTGATATGTATATTTAATGATGAACACATCCTACATGCATGCACTCTTAATTAATCAACACCTAACAAAATGCACGTTTAAAAAAATCACACTCTCAATAAGGGCGTGATAAAAAAACATACTTGGGCAAGATAAAAGAAAAAAACACCCTATCAATAAAAAAAGCGATAAAAACAAATTTGAGCACATAAAAAAATAGCGCTCTTAAAACCACATCTTACACTTTCCAACTTTATAACGCTTTCCTAAAATCACATTTCTTCTTTTCACCATTATACCATTTTTTCTTCATCATCATCATGCCCTTTCTTTTTTTCATCATCCTTTCTTCGTCTTCTTTATGTCATTTCTTCTTTTCATCATCATCTCACACTTCCACCATTTATAAGCTTTTAAGAATTTAAAGCACAAATATTTATTCAATGTTACACTCTATATGGAAAAAAAAAAAAAGAATTAAAAAAATAAAATTATTTAAGGGTAATTTTCATAAATAGCCATGATTTTGGGGTAATAAACTAATTTAGCCATCTATTAAAAATTTTAATTTTTTTAACCAAAGAATTTATAAATGAACAAAAATACCCTTAAACTATTTTAATAGTACCCACTACAGTGAACAATATACACTACAATAACCTATTTTTTTATATTTTAACCTTTGATTTTCTTGTACTCTAACCTTTTATTTTCTCACACACTAACTCACAAACCCTCCACTGAAGCACTGTTACTATAAAAGTAAAACCATAGATCATTGAACAGTTATTGTAAAGGGACGTTGAACACCACGAGAAGCATAATCAGGTTATTTTTTTTGTTGCGCAAATAATTTTTTAAGGTTTGCATGTTGATTTTAAAGGTTAGTTTTAGTTTTTTGTTAGTATATTTTTTAGGGTTGTGAGTTTTAAGGGTTTGTTTTTTAGCACCAAAATCTTAAAACAATATTTGATTTACTTATCAAGAAACAAAAAATAAGTTTTCTATAAACCAATATATTTTTTTATGACAATAAATTATTGTTTAACATCGGTAAACAAAATTTTATGTTTGATACTTGTTGGTGTAAATATGAAAGTTTTCTAAAATTCTAAGTTGTGCTCAATGTAAAAATAATATATTTTTTTGTAAACTTATGTACCTTTTCATCTATTAGATGGTTTGAATTTTGTAGCAACTATCCAATCAAAAATAATTCCTAACCTAGATAATATTCAATCAAAAACAATCCATTCAGCTTAGCCGTGAGATGCTCACGCATCGAGACTATGTGAGGCATCGAGACTTTGTGCCTCACATAACGCGATGCTCGTGCAAGGCTATTAATTTAAAATTGGTGTTTTACTATAATTTTATTTTATTTTTAACTTTGTTAATCAATTTAAAATTTTCATTATCTTTTTTAAAGTTTTTTAATTAAGTGTTAATACATTTCCATATTAAGTGTAAATTTAGTATGGAAAGTACTAAATTCCCTATAAATATGTAAAGTATTAATTTTTTAGCTTTTTTCAACTTATACTATTTCAAATCTACTCATTTTCACTCACTAATAATGAAAAAAAAAACAAAATTGAAAAGAAAGAGGCAAATTTGCTACAGGAGAAAAAAAAGTCTGAATTTGAACTTTATAGTTAATAAAAATTGAATTTTAATTTTGTAATTATAAAAACAATTGAGGTTAAAATAAGAGATATTTGTAATCATTTTCTTTGTTTCTATTTTTGTAAAATGTAAAGCAAATACTAACTAATTAATTATTGGGCTTGAGCTACTGCAACGGGTTCGCCACTAACAACGAATATTGATGATTGACCGATGAGCGGGTGTATTGTTGGAAGTAATATGAAGCTCACATATTATGGAGCATACAGAGGGAAAGAAGATCATGAATATTTGTAAGCAAAATTAGGTAGATGAATAATCCAAAGAAGCTGGTGTTATGGTATAAAAGACTTATGATCAACAATACCTCATAGTTATGGTATAAAAGGATATTGCTCTCTTGTCATTTTTATTTTTGCTAGATCTTTTACTGTTCTGCGAAGACTACAAATTTAGTAAAATAGTCTGAGATGTCCATTTGCAATTTAATTACTCGAGCAAAAAACGAAAAGTGTGATACAAATTATTCCGTTGCTTAATCATCGACAGTAATCAAAAAGTAATTAATTCAGTATTAATTGTTTTCTCATGTTGACCGAGTGACATTCAGGGTACAGAGAAACATATGCGGCTACTGAATTTTAGTATGAGAGTGAGAGAAGCCAAACGCAGTACCGTTTTATTTCTACATCTCATGAATTTCATTTATTGAATAATTTGGGAAACAAACTCTATGTCTCAATATTCATCCTCATTAAACTGTAACTTGTAAAATTCAATAATTTAGGAGCTGGACTTCATTGTGTTTCCAACATCGATGACAAATCGGTATCTGACATCCGCTTTAACAAGGCGATCCATGGCTTTGTTCACGTAATCGATTGGTATTACTTCAATGTCAGCTGCTATGTTGTGTTTCGCTGCAAAATCAAGCATCTCTTGTGTCTCTTTCATTCCTCCAATGCAACTACCACCCACTATCTTCCTCCCTGAAATTTTACACAAACAACAATTAATTTGTTAGTTACGTACAATTCCAAATTGACAATTAATAGTTTTTTTGAAGATTAAACAAGCATTATAATTATATTTAGTGGCAACATCCAACATTCAGCCCATCTTAAGAAAAATTCAGCTAAAATGCTCACCCAAGAGGAGGGGGAAAACTGGTAGTTCCAATGGCTTCTCAGGTGCACCAACTAGTACAAGCTTTCCATGAGACTTTAAGAGACCAATCAATGGCAGGAGAGGGTGCGGAGCAGCTACTGTATCAATGATTCCATCCATTGTGCTCATGGCAGCCTACACGGCCAACATAATTAAAGACAAATTAGCAACTAACATAATAGACAAAACTCTTTACAAAACCCTCAAAATGCAGTACCTGCATCTCATCTTGGTCACGACTAACCAAAAATGAGTCAGCACCAAGATGTTCAATGGCTTCCTTCTTCTTGTTAGGGGAGGTACTGATCACCGTCACCTTAACCCCCATAGCTTTTGCAAATTTGACTGCCACATGGCCTAAACCACCCAAGCCAACAACCCCCACATGCGTACCGGGTTTGTCAAGCCCGTAGAATCTCAAGGGACTGTAAACCGTGATTCCAGCACAGAGCAGAGGGGCACCGGCATCAAGCGCTAGGCCGTCTGGAATACGCACTACAAAGTGCTCATCAGCGACCATAATGTCAGAGTAGCCTCCGTACGTGGTGGTTCCATCATAGTATTGAACGCCATAGGTGAGTATCATTTTGGGGCAGTAATTCTCAAGATTGTCAGCACAGTTTTCACAAGAGCGGCATGATCCCACCATGCAACCCACCCCTACTTTATCTCCCACTTTGAATTTCTCTACTTTGCTCCCAACTTCTGTCACTACACCCACAATCTCATGCCCTGGGACAAGAGGGTAAGTGGAAGTGCCCCATTCATTTTTAAGCATGTGAAGATCTGAATGGCATATCCCACAATACAGCACTTTGAATGTCACGTCTTTCTCTCCGGTCGCCCTGCAATACTCAGAATCAATACATTTCAACACAAAATTAAAACATCAATATCCCGGTTACCCAAAATACTGTAACTCAATAAAAATCATTCCATGTTCTTGCCCCAGTCGTAAACAGAAATGAAAGAGAACACGAGAAATTTTACTTTTGCCAAATACCCCTTAGTCGGTTTCAATACCCTTTACATGGAAAGAAAAATAAAATTTTGAAAACAAAAATACAGAGATAAGGGAGACAAAACCTCCTGGAGAAATGGAAGGGAGAGAGGACGCCAGAAGTGTCCCTGGCAGCCCAACCCAAGGCCTTTTTTGATTTAACTTGTTCTGCTATTTGCGCCATAAATATTTTCTTTTTCCTCTTTCACGTACAAAATGCAAAAGCCAGAGTAACAGTGAAGCGAGAAAAATGCTATTTATGATTGGTATTGGTTACGGAGTTAGAGTAGGACATGGGTTTGTGTGATGGCTTAGGCTTAGCTATTTATAGGATGAGCTCATTGCAAGTTTTGCCTTAGACTGACGTACCTGGTGAGCTAATGTGTACATAATCTAATCCAACCGACTCAATTTGTTTGATGACCTTGACCAAGCCAATGCCCTCTAAAAATTACTGCCTCACAAATTTTCTTGTGGTTTCTTTCGCTTTGCTTTGTCGCTTCTTCTTCCTCTTTAATATAATACAGATATTTTTCATTATAAATCTCAACTAATTATAAATAATTTTTATAATACAATTATCAATAATTCAAATAATTAAATTACAAACTATTAAAAATGATAAAAGAGTAAATATTAATCATTTAAATTTAAGTGTTAACACGTATCAAAAAATTATTAAAACAAAATAATCTCAATTTAACTTATTGACCACGATTTTATATAACTAGCATAATCTCACAATTTATAATTTTAAATTCATTAAATAAATCTTGGTTATTTACCGAGAGAAAAAAAATAATTTTAACATATTAACTTGTTCAAAGGGCAACAACCTTATATTATATAAAAAAAAAACTAACCAACTTTCTAACATTTGTATAACGCCCTCTGCCTAACTTCATGCGTGTATTATATATATAGTCGTTTGTATAAGGAAAATTTTAGAAATTGACCAATATATTACATTACTATATTAATTTGACCAAAGTCAAATTAATTAAGTGCACAAAATTTCTTTGCGGCTTCTTTCACTTTGCTTTGCTGCTCCTTTTTCCTTTCTTAGTAAGAAAAATGTCGTTTCCTCTTCATCATGCATGCATATGCATAAAAAGAAATATTTGTCTGCCACGTAGGAGAGTGAAGCGCATCTTTTGATGGACATTTTTTTTTTCACTCTTCATTTTTGTTAAGGCAATAATTTACGTGGACAACGTTTTTGTTTTTGTTTTTTTTCTTTTTGTTCTTAAACTATGCACGGATGGCATAATTTATTGGGATTAGATCCTCTTTTAATTTAAGTATTTTATTTTAATAAAAATAAATATATAATTAATAATTAATAAAAAAATAATTCTCGACCAATCATATTTAAGTGATAGCATATGTTAAGTTTAAGTAAACTTACAATAGAAGATGATCTTAATTAAATTTATTAATTATGGTTGTATATAATTAGCAGAGTCCCCGTCATTCATATTCAAGGACAATAATTTTATATTACAAAAAAAATTACCAACTTCCTAACATTCGTTTTTCCTAACTTCTTCTTTGTATAATATATATTTAAGATATTTTAAAATTATGTGATCACCATTTACCTCATTTTTAAACTCACATCTCAAACTTTTTAACATCACTACAATTTTTCCATTCTTTTACATATCATTTTTTTTATTATCATCATGTTCTTTCTTCATCATCTTCATATCATTTCGTTTCGTCTAATATTATTTTTTCTTTTCATCATCATCATCTGCACTTCAACCATTTACGAGTTTTGAGAATTTAAAGTATAAATATTTATTTAATGTTACACTATATAAAAAAAATTAAAAAATTAAAATTGTTTAAAGAAAATTTTCGTAAATAATCATAATTTTAGAATATTTAACTAATTTAATCATATATTAATTTTTTTAACCCTTTTAACCAAAAATTTCAGAAAAAAACAAAAAAAAATACCCTTTAACTATTTTAACAGTACTTGCTATAGGATAATACACCCTACAATAACCTGTTTTATTTTGTTTTTATTTTATAACTAATTTTTTTATTATGTATGACATGATTAATTTATATTATTTATTTAAAATTATATTTATATTTATTCAAATTAAATTTTTATTTGTATACAAAAATTATATTTATTTTATTTATAATTATTTAATTCAATTATATTATTACAAAATTTAAAAAAATAATATAATTATTTAATATAGTTAAATTAAATTAAATAAAAAAATATAATTAAAAAAATTAGTATATAGTCTAATTAGTATTTTCAACTTATTGACCATTGTTGTATAAAATTAGTATAGTCTCACAATTTATAATTTTAAATTCATTAAATAAATGTGGGTTATTTATCACGAGAGAAGAAAAAAGAAAATTATCTTAACATATTAACTTGTTCAAGGGGCAAAAACCTTATATTATAAAAAAACAATAAACCAACTTTCTAACATTTATATAACGCCCTCTCCCTAACTTCCTGCGTGTATTATATATATAGTCGTTTGTATAAGGAAAATTTTAGAAATTGATCAATATATTATATTACTATATTAATTTGACTAAAGTCAAAATTTTTAAACTATATTTTTTTAAAAAAATTATCTTAACACATTGACTTTTTCAAGCACAATAATCTTATATTACAAAAAAAAAAATTGACTAACTTAAAAAATAATTGAACAACTTCCTAACATTTGTATCGCCTTCTCCCTAACTTCCTCTTTGTATAATATATATATGCGATATTAACATGAATATTTTTGAAATTTAGTTTAATTTTAGTAATATCTTAAATTTAAAAAATAGACAAAAAAAGTCTAATAATTAAAGAATATTTTATTAGAGTTAATATGGAAAAGGGAAGTTAAATCTTTTTAAAATGTATTTAACACATGGCAAAAAATTTAAAATGATTTTAAATTTTAACAAAATATTTTAAAATTATGTGGTCACCATTCGCCTCATTCTTAAAATCACATGTCTTTTGTTCATCATCTTCATATCATTTCATTCATATTATTTCTTCATTTTATCGTAATCTCACACTTCTATCATTTACAAGCCTTTGAGAATCTAAAATACAAATATTTATTTAATGTTACACTCTATACGAAAAAAAAAGAATTAAAAATTGAAATTGTTTAAGAGAAATTTTCATAAATAGTATAATTTTAGAATACTTGAGTAATTTAACCATTTATCAAATTTTAACACTTTTAGCCAAAGATTTCAAAAAGGGATAAACACGCTCTTAACTATTTTAATAGTATCTGCTATAGTAAATAGTGTATCTACAGTAACCTATTTTTATTTTTTAATTTTATAACTAATTTTTTTATAATTTTTTATTATGTATGACTTGATTAATTTATATCATTGATTTAAAATTATATTTATATTTATTCAAATTAAATTTTTATTTGTTTAATAAAATTATATTTATTTTATTTTATTTATAATTATTTAATTCAGTCGTATTACTACAAAAATAAATAATATAATTATTTAATGTAGTAAAATAAAATTAAATAAACAATATAATTAAAAATGTAATTTTTATAAACTTAATATGTTTATTTATTCTTATTTTATTTATTTATAATAAATAAAACAAATACAAATTTAAATGAATATATTTAATTTTTAAATGAATAATATAAATTAGGTTTGGGCTACTATACAGAGGTTGTATCATTACAATGAAAAATGAAGATCTTCGGATTATGTGTATTTTAGATACAATGATATGGTGTTTAAGCAACCCATCTTTGTAAAGATTGGTCACTGGTTCAGTCGGTTGCACCTCGTCTAATTTAAACAACCTGTCAATTGAGCAATGATAGGCGTCAATCATAAAGCCTTATCGGAAGTCACCTTTGAAGTAATCGCAGAGATAAGTAAGTTTCCTTTTTTATGACATGTCAGTGTCGAAGCAAATCAAAAAAGAGAAAGACGTGTTCTGTTATTAAGAGTAGAGTACAAGAGTGTTATTCGGGATTAGAGACGTGCAATAATCGTTGGAAGTGGAAGTGGAAGTGGTAAGTAAGCAATATATTATTTTACACAAATTTTTGCTTAGTTGACTAGAATGCAAGTGAGATGTGGAGTATGCAGGTGGAAATGGTTCGAGGAGAGTGGAGGATGGATTACATTGACAAAAAATATGAGAACGGTGATAAAATACGGTTGTAAAGGAGAAAAAGCTTCTAGGATTTTATGTAGATGCCAGGTGAAGAGGAAGGCGTGGAAGACATTCGTGAGCTAGCAAGGGGGAAAACGATAGTGGAAGTCATTGTGGGAAGGATAGAAGCAGGCAACTCAGTACCAAGTACCAACTACAGCTCCGTAACTTATTTATAAGCAAATGTGAACTGTTACTTTGTGGAACTCCATCTTTAGTAGCGAAATGGTTTAAATTTATTTGGTTTACGTTTAGAATTTATGTTTACAATAGTAAGGAAGTTGTTAACACCATGAAAGGTAGAGTATGAGAAGTTGCAATTACGAGGGAGGTGAAATCTATAATTTAGTTGCTACTTTAAAATAGAACTATAGATATGAGTCTGAGAAATAAGTAATGAGAGTGTATTATATTCAGATACGAAAGAAAATCAAAGCATCATACCAAGAACTGGTACCAAAGAGAAAGCGTAAGTACTAAATGGGTGGTTTAACCCAGACAACATCAAAGGCAGTGAAGCCAAAGTTTGAAACGCGACATACTTTGAAACGGTTTTTCAAAGTGGTATCCAAAATATTATATGAACAACAAGAATATGTACAAGAAATAGGATTTAAGAATTTTATCCAACTGAAATATGGTTGATTGAAAAGAAAAATTTGTTGGTTACTAGCATAAAATTTATTATTGATAAGTTAACATTGAATGCACATGGTCAAGAAATTGTTATGACTTCAAAAATATTTGTGGCAATAATAGGCATAATTGATGGTGGAATGTCTGTGCAGTTACATAGTGATCCATTGCGTATTTGAAGACTAAGAGATTTGTTTAGTGCCTCAAAAAGGGGAATACACATAAAAGCTATTGCTGAAGTATTGCTAAACCATTATGTCACCGTTAAGGAATTTAAGGTTTACTTTACACTTTTCACACTGTCGACAATTTTATGTTCTGTTGGTGGGTCGTATGTTAGAGTTTCTTTCTTGTATTTAGTAACAAATGCAAATCGCATCCAATAAAGAAATTGGTCATCAAATTTGACACGTCTAGAATATAAGAGTTTATTCGCAAGTTCGAGATTGTCAAAGTAATAATTAACCCGGTGAGAATGGGGTCAATTCACAGGAAAGTGAAATTAAAATTAACAAACTATAAATACTCTAAAGATAAATAAATCAATATTAAAAATTTACAAATAATAATTTAAACAACCAATTAAAAAGAATACTAAGGTTAGAGAGATCCATTCTTGGCATATAAAATAAGAATATGTTCAACTATTTTTATAACTTAATTTGAACCTTCATATAATGGAGGTTCAAATCGGAAGATATAACAATTAAGGTTCATCATTGTTTATATATTAACTTGTATTTATTTCTTTTAATTATTATACACCAAATCTTGTAGGTGGGTTTAAGTATTTATTATGCCAATCTTTATATTTGTCTACAATAATTCATAACTCCCACTTTACAAGAAATAATATCTACGCCAAATCTTATAAATGGCTTTAAGAATTTATTGTGTCAACTATAAAGATTGACTAATAAATCAAGATACACCACTTTGCAAGAAAATGTATCAATATTGCAAAATAAAATAAATACATCATATATAAATTTATTTAACTTAAGAATAGAATATTAAATTCTAGAATAAGAGTTGAAATATATCTTATTACCTTATCAAGAGTTTCACCTTTTCATCTTAGCAAAATAAAAATTACTTGGATATAATAAAATAAAAAAAAATTGGAAGAAGAGATAACATGAACTTTAGAATAGTAAATAAAAAAATAATACTACAAATAGATAATACAAAAAATAAGTATTTTGAACTAAAATTTAGCTCTCTAATTACATGCTTTGGGCATAAACAAGCCACATATTTATAAAAAAATATGCATAAATCAAGACAAATGAAGAACGAATTACTTAGATGATAAAAGTCAAGAAGGGTGGTAACTAATTTGCATTGATTATCATTAATGTACCAATTTGATTGTCTAATTTAGAATTGATATGGTTCGAATTAGCTTCCACTCAAAAAATTAAAGTTGTATATAAATCTCTTATCTTTCCAAATTAAGTTATTTCATATGTACTATATACGTATTTATCTAGTTATGGGCTAAATCGGGATGACTGTTCGGACTGAGCTTGTACTGTAGATCAGTTCTATTCTAGGCCATTTTTCACCTTATAACGCTCGAATTTCAAATTCTTTGTCAAATACAATATTTTAGCTCATTGTATTAGTTCTTCATAAGATTAAGAATCACTCTAATTAGATTCATAGGTAGAATGTTATGCCCAATTTATCAACCCTATCAAAAAAGAGTTAAAAGATAATTAGGTACAATATTGTACGCATGCTTAAGTTAGGGAGGCTAATGACACTAGTAACACAAAAGAATGATGTAAAACTCTTATTAAATGTGTAATTTCAAATGTTTATCCCCCCAACCAGCTTATTTCTAGTCCTTAGCAATTCAAACATAAATAAAATTTGAACACTACCTAAGTATTTTAAACAAAACGTCAGTTCAAGATCATAATCGCTATTAAGGCTATTTCAATCATAACTTCAAAAATTATGTGTATGTGTGTGTGTGTGAATTAAGCCGATGCCTTCTTACCACAAACCACAATATATATAACCTTGAAAATTTTCTCTAAGTAAAAGCCTCAACTCCATATCCTTACAGATGAATAACTATTTAAAGGGCTAGAATTTCACTCATGGAGTTGAAAAACAGATAAGGAATCATTACAGAATAAGAGCAATTTTTCACTATAATATTTTTTCATAATTTTTTTTATCATCCTTCATCTAAGCAACTAAATCATTACTCGTCCCATATAATGTCATTTCAAATAAAAATTAACCATTTCAAAATATCAATGAAAGTTATAAACTGTTATCTCAAACCTCTCCACTCACTCACAAAAGATGTGTGAGTTTAGAAATGAATATGTATACTTAAACAAGAAAATTCTCTTGGCTATATATATTGAATCATCTATCTTACCACAATGCTTAGTATTATGCTCAAGAAATAATTTCGAAAGTTATTCTTTAGTAACCTAGACAGAAAAAGTTATTTAAACTAAACAATTATGAAATCATAACTTGATAGTAAAACAAACTTATTTATATAAGAGTTATCAAGAACTTAAGCAACAAACAAATGTACATGAAATGCATTAAAAATAAATCAATTAGAATGTGTTTCAAAAGTTCAGTAATGTACTCTTTATTCTGCCATTCTAGAACTAGAATGTGTCTCAAGAGTGCATAAATGAACCTTTTACTCACGCCATTCATGATGATATTTTTTAACAATAAAGTGGTAACAAAAAGTAACACTAACATAATATATCAACTACCTTCTCCTTAACCAAATTAAGACATTGTCCTCAATGTCAAAATATAGAAAGAGTAAAGTATAAAAAATATCACATAAAACATCTTTTATTGAAAATAAAACCTGCAACAAAATAAAATAAGCCACACAAAATGCTTAAAAATATATAAAAAATAGATAGACTACAAACGAAGACTCAAATCTATCTTGCATTTCTTTTCACTGTCATCAGTATACCAATCTATCTGACATATTGTTGGATCAGATAGAGATATAAAAGCTTGTAATTCATCGAATAACTGATCAACAGTTGAAGCAGAAATGAGGATCGGTCGTACTGCAGTTGAGATGAATTATTTTCCCACTACATAGTCAAGAATAGATAATAACTTATTATAAAAACTACCAACATTTAATAAACCAATGAGTGTTTGTTAAATTTATAACTATTTCCATGGGACAATTTGAACAATTTCCTTCAAAGTTCTAAAACCTCTAGATAGAGCTATGAATGTATTGACATTCTAAAGCATAAGAGACATTTGCTCATGGATTGATGATACCTATAACTCATTGCCAATTATTTTTTCTACAATATTCCCAACAACTAGTACTTTCGATATGATACATAACACTTAACTGCCTTTATTTTGTGCAGTTATTGCTACATACCCCATTAATCCACAACTACCTCCCCTATATACTAAATGAATATTTCGCTAAGCTAATACTTTACTAAGAGTTTCTACTTCTTCTACAAACTCTTTAATTTTTCTAGGACTGGTTGCATAAAAGACACAAATTTTTATAAATTTACGAGTTGATGTTACCTTCATTGTTACACTCACCCTTTCCCTTGAATTATTTTAAGTTTGTATAAAGATGTAGAAATAATACAATGTATTTATAGAGCCAAAAGGTGTTGCAAAGTAAAGTTATATGGGTTGTTGGTTGTTAATGGATAAGATTAAATTTTAAATGCAAAATATTTAAAATCGACTATGTGTGGTTGGTTGTTATTGGAGAAGACGTTTGAGATTAAAATGAAACATTTAAAAATAACAGCTACAGTAATATATGTACAAGTAGTTATGATTGTGACTTACATCTTTCTTTGGTTTTATGTTCAAAAATGACTTAAACACCCTTTATGGGTCGAGGATAGGCTTTCTATCCAATTTTCATATAAATTGACAAACTGGATTTTTGAAAGTCAAATTCCCAAGACTGTACCCCTCATGTTCATTTAGGAATATGTTCTATAATTCACAAATTGTAATGTACACATATCCATTAGGATGCATCTCAAGAGTCGATGAGATATCATCTAAAGACTCCTTACTTAAACCATCCTTAATGAACCTAATTTTATCTTTACGATTTATATTCACCATTCCTAAAGCACAACAACGTGTGTTATAAGTTATACATGCACACTTGTAACAAACACTTAATATTTTTTCCATTTGCTTTTGCAAAAGAACTTTTACCTAAGTCAGACATGTAAGAAATTAATGAGTTTGAAAACTCGTCTGCCAATCGATCTTACATTAGCAGGTATATTCATAATCATTAATAAGCTTAATCTTTCACATCTTGCTTGGTAAATTTTCTTTAAGGCAATAAGGGAAAAAGTTTTTCAAATTTATTAGAATATCATCCATTTTTTTAGAAAGGAGAAGAAAAAAAGGTATTAATAATTATGAAAAACTGACAAAATCGACTTGAAATGTCACAGAGTACCTTTATCCGCCAGTTAACTGGAGTGTAAAACACAACTTAACACAAAAAAATTCTAGTAACCTGAAAGTACGAAAAATAAATAAAGTTAAAAGAACAATAAATATATATAAATATGTACAACAAATATCAATTGGTCTGGTAATAAGGGTCAAACAAGGATACAAATTCTTTTTGAAAAGCTTAATTTTCTAGAAATAGCTTGAGTCTTTGCCCATTTACCTTAAACACATTACTATTTCTAGGATTTTCAATGTTAATTACTCTATAAGGGTACACATGTTTCATAATAAAAGGGTCACTCCATCTTGATCTTAATTTTTCAAAAAATAAGTAAAGTCGAGAACTATAAAGCTCTTATGACCAACATCAAATTTTTTTTTCTTTGAATTTTTTGAATTCTCATATGTATCATTTCTCAAATTTTCAAGTTTATTTATTTGTAATTTATGTATCTGTCCAGCATAATCAAGATTTGTGTTGAAAGTTTTAATGGCCCAGTAAGCTTTATGCTCAAGTTTACAAGTAAGTGACAAGGTTTTCATAAACTTACCTATAAGGAGGCATACTCAGTGAAGTTTTAAAATCAGTTCTATAAGCCCAAAGTGTATCATTAAGTCTTAAAGACCAATCTTTGTGATTTAGGTTTACAATATTTTCTAAAATTTGCTTTATCTCCTTATTAGCTAGTTCAACTTGTCCACTTGTCTGAGAGTGATAAGGGGTGGTAACTTTATGAGTAATACCATATTTTTTTTTCATTAATGTTTCAAATAGCCTATTACAAAATTGCTTCCCCTCATCACTTATAATGGCTCGAAAGATTCTAAATCAACTCAAGATATTTTTTTTCAAAAATTTAATGACTGTTTTATAGTCATTATTTCGACATAGAATAGTCTCAATCCATTTTGAGACATAATCTTATGAGACTAAAATATACGTAAATCCAAATGATAATAAAAAAGGGTTCAAAGGCATTATGTTTCATTTTGAGATAAATCCCAATTTTTGACAATGTTTACCCATTTTAAAAAATGGATATGTATCTTTAAATAAAGTAGGCCAATAAAATTTGCACTGCAAGATTTTTGCAGTTGTTTTTTTTAATGAGAAATATCCCTCATGTGCTTTAAAATGACAAAATTCAATAACTCTACTTATCTCATTTTTGGGTATGCATCTTTAAAATATTTGGCTAGGATAATATTTAAAGAGATGATGATCATCCCAAAAAAACTTTCTCACCTCAGTTAAATTTTTTTCTTATATTGAGTATTCCATTAAGGTGGCATTTCTCATGTTATAAGAAAATTAACAATATTAGTATACCAAGGCATTGTAATAGTAGAAAATAAAAATATCAGGAAAAAAATCATTAATTGGTGTTATTTTTGTTGATGAATCTGGTATGAGTCTTAATAATCTCTTGCTTTTTAATGAATGCATGCAAAGTTTCTTCAAGATTTTTCTTATGAGGTGGGACATATGGTGCATAACCTTGAGGGTTTTGAAAATTTTGGTGTTATTGAAAGGGTGGTTGTAAAGTCTGTACTTGAGTGTTATTCCTCCACCTAAAATTTGGGTGATTTCTCCAACCAAGGTTATAGTTTTGTGAATATGGTTATGGTTTGACCGCTTAAACTTGTTTAGAATATTGGCTTGTTCATGGAGACATTCCTTAAATGCAGGCAAAGTTGGGTAATCATTGGTAGAGTGATCGTGGGTTTCACATTGTGATAGACAATTTCTTAAACATATTTTAATTGACCATTCCTTTTCATTTACAAGGTTTTGATTTTTCTAACTAAGGATGCTAATTTAGCTTAAAGGTCATGGTCTTCCCAAAAATGACAAATACGTCCACTAAATGTAGTGATTTGAGTTTTGCTAGTTGTCTCACAAGTACTAGCAGTGTCCCAATTTTGAGCATTTTTCGTTAGTAAGTCTAGATAGTTCATTGCTTCTTCTAGGTCTTTATCCTCAAATATTCTATTACACATCATTTCTACCATTTACCTAACTTGGGGTGTTAAGCCCTCATAGAAATTTGAGACTAATTTTCAAGTTTCAAAGCCATGATGGGGACAGGTATTAAGTAATTCTTTATACCTTTCCTAACATTGGTAAAGGTTTCTATTGGTTTTTGGGCAAAAGTAATAATTTATCTTTTAAAAGAATTTGTTCTTTGGGGAGGAAAAGTTTTTTTCATAAATTGTTGTTGCATCGCATTCCATGAAGAACTGGATGGAGGCTTAACATTTTGTAGTCATGTTTTAACTTTTTCTTTTAAAGAAAATAGGAAAAAGATTAAGTTGAATTATGTTTATGCTACAATTTAGGTCATTATACGTATTACATGCTTCTTCAAATTCTCTTAGATGTAGGTAAGGGTTTTTCTCATCTAAGCCTTAAAAAGTGGATAAAAGTTGGATAATGCTCGACTTAAAATTAAAATGTGTTGCATTTAAAGAAAAAAACTAAGCAAGATGGTGTACCAATTCATGTGGGGTTCATGTAGTCTCTAAGTATCCCAGGTCTGTTATGGTCGTTATGTTAGGACTAATTATGCCTTAGGACTATGGATCCCTTAATTTGATTATCGATCATAGTGTTAATTGGTAAAGAATGAGAAGATGAAGGAGAATCTAACAAATTATCAAAGGAAGTTCCAAAATTACCTTTCACAATTGATGAGAATTAGGATCTCGAAACCAACTACTCATAGTAAGAAATAAAACAAAACACGATAACAATAAATATTACAAATAAGATAAAACAATATTAAATAAAGGCAAATAAAATAGGTAAGGCTAATAATAAAATAAAAGTTAGAGAAATAGTTAGAAGTTAGATTAGTCAATGTTAGATTAGAATAATAAAAGTTAGTAAAAAAGAGTAGGAGGCTTAGCCTTCCATGAAAATAAAAAATAAAGAATAATTAAAGTAAAGCAAGTTAGGCGGCGTAGCCTTCCATAAAAAAAAACTTAGTTAATTTCACTTCCCCATCAACGGTACCAAAAATATGACACATCCAGAATATAAGAGTTTATTCTCAAGTGTAGGATTATCAAAGTAATAATTAACTTGGTAAGAATAAGGTCGATCTACAGGGAAATAGAATTAAAATTTATAAATTATAAATACTCTAAAGACAAATAAAGCAATATAAGATATTTGCAAATAATAATTTAAATAACAAATTAAAATAAATGCTAAGGTTAGGGGGATCCACTCTTGGTATATAAAATAAGAATATATTCAACTCTTTTTATAACTCAATTAGAATCTTCACATAAAGGAGGTTCCTATCGGAATATATAACAATTAAGTTCATCATCATTAATTTATTAACTTGTATTTATTTATTTCAATTATTAGACACCAAATCTTGTATATGTGTTCAAGTATTTATTATGCTAATTTTTATATTTGTCTACAATAAATTATGACTCTCACTTTACAAGAAAGGGTATCTATACCAAATCTTGTAAATGGTTTCAAAAATTCAATGTGCCAACTATAAAGATTGTCTATAATATATCACAATACACCACTTTACAAGAAATGATATTAATATTACAAAACAAAATAAATACATCATTTATAAATTTGCTTAACTCAAGAATGAAACATTAAATTCTAGAATAAGAGTTTAAGTATATCTTATTACCTTATCAAGAGTTTCACCATTTCACCTTAACAAAATGAAAATTACTTGGACATAATAAAATTAAAGGAAAAAGATGGAAGAAGAGATAACATGGATTTTAGAATAGTAAATGAAAAAAATAATACTACAAAGAGATAATGTAAAAGATAAGTATTTTAAACTAAAATCTAGTACTCTAATTACATGCTTTGGGCATAAACAAGTCACCTATTTATAGAAAAATATGGATAAATCAAAGATGTTCATCAATATTGTTTTGGCAAGTTCGTAGAAGGTGTAACAAAGTTTAAGCATGAAATAGTAAGATACATAGGAGGCTGTATTTTATTCTTAGAGTTAGGTTTCACCGTGCCAAATAATTGTGAATGTAATGCGATAACAACGACAGGAATAGTAATTAATTAATATAATAACAAATATGATTGTAATAACCGTTATTCGCTTATATAGCTATTATACTTGAATTTAGTAAATTATGGAGGTTTAAAGGTTGGGATAATATTGCCAGCAATTATGGGATATGATAGCAAGAAAATAGGTCAATTTATGAAGTGGTAGGCCAAACGTAGGGGGCTTTGATAGCTCAAAGGTATGGGCGTGCATAAAAAATTATGGTAATTAGATTATGATATGTTTAGGTACGTAGTTGGTAGATTGCATGATGGGCCGATTTATGACGTGCATTGATATGATTATATGTAGGTGTATGTACAACCATCGTGTTATAATGTGATCGGAGGTAATGAAGAAGGCTCATCTTGGCATGACGTTAAGAAGTTAATAAATATCCAATTCGCTGATATTCAAAGGATATCATTAAAGCTCAATGTATTGTCTTGTGATTTAAAAGTAGTTAGGAAAATGGTAGGGTGAATATTAAGTCAAATAGAAGGGGTAGAAGGAGTTGTTGATCTAATTGGTGAAGATTCAAAACACGAAATGAAAGGTGGAACGTAAGTTGATTCATTGCCTTCAATCGTTAAGGTAAGTTCATGAGCGCAATGAAGATGTAAAGCTTAGGAATGAAAGTATGAATGTTGACAAGAAGAAGAATAATGTAGATGGTAATATCATGAACAAAAAAGCACAGATGATGCAGATGTTGGTAAGGATAATGCAGGAGAAAGATGTTGAATCCTAAACTCATGAGGTGGCACATCTGGTGAAGAGAAAATGTTGTATAGTATTAATGGCATAGTGGGCAATATGGTTACATAATTTAAAGATAGCACAAAGTGGGTGCATTTGACAAAAAGGTAGATTATTTGTTGTTTAGTAATAGGGCAAACTTAGTTTTAATTCCACATGAATTATTGCTTCAGTTGAGGCAATGAACATATTTCATAATTGCAATGACAATACACCACGTTAAATTGTTTGCAAAGTGATGCAATAGTGTGTAACAATCCTAAAAAATGTTACAGGACAAGTTTATTCGTAGTTTTGTATGCTGTGACAGGGGAGGAAAATGTGATCATCAAATAACTATTTGATGCTAGTCAACTCATAGGATACAGATACAACTGATGAAGGCTATATTTTTATAACATACGACTGATATGTTATTTAATCTATGCAGCGAGTGAGTCGTTGAAACAAAGTTCAATATTGTAAACCAAAGAAGCATGCTGTCACTTAGGCCTAATAGATAGGTTAACATTAAGGTTAGTATTCTTAACGTTTTTTTATGTCTGGGTGGTGCCGTTGTTAAGGTCATGATTTATTTATAATATAAAATTTTTGTAAACTAAATTTTTTATAATACTTATACGTGAATAATTACAATTTTTTTATATGTTAAGATTAAGAAAAAGAAGTAAAGATGGTTCCTTAAGGAGCAAATGGTTCCTACCTAGGTGTTTCTTAGACAGTTCTAATTTAATGACATCGTGGGGAACACATGTCCATTTATTGGTGTAACTTTTATTAATGGGAAGACTACATTAATAACGTTAGAGCAAATTGTATTATCGGGCATACAAAGATTACATCGTTTAAAGGAATGAAGTAGGTTCTATAGACATTACATGTATGATTTGTAATGGTGTGTGAAGGTAAATAATGCATTGATATATACCTTCTATATATAATGGTAAACGTAGTGATGCTGTAAGCGATGTCTCATAATACATACTAATGTATAAATTTTCATTCTAATTAATCTCAGTGGATATTAGTGGTAGTCGTTAGTTATCATTGTGGTAGAGGAACGCGTTGAAATATGTGATTCCTTACAAGCAAGTAGACATTAAGTTCTATTTATGAGGCTTGTTCGATACTAGTAAGTTAAAAAAAAGCTTAAGGAGCATATAATATGTATTATGTTGTTGTAGAGAGAATAATTGTACTGGTTGTGTTTCTGAACGGGTGTCTCATAAATATTTACAGTTGGCGTCATTAGGTTTTATTCTAGCCAAGCGAATCCGTGGTTTGTTCGAGGAAAGTTTTAAGTTTAAGAAGTTTACAATTGCAATGAATAATAAAATGACAAGGCAGAAAAATGACTTTGACTGAGGAGTGTATGTGATAATCGTCTTGAAGAATGGTAGAAACATTTTCAACAAAGCATACAAGGTAAGTAATTACATATATGTAGAAACCACTAAATAATTCGAATTGTTTGAGTATGTCTTAATTAGCAGTGGGTAACTTGTCTTATTTATGCATTTGACAGCATAACTTGGAAGACGTTAGATGCATGATGGCTTTGTACTTGGCATTGTCAAACATGAATATGCTAAAGCTTTCTTTGGTGCAAAGTGTGCACCAATACCGTAACTGGGATAACGAAGATATAGCCAATGAAAGGAGGAAACAAGAGAGACATTGCAATAAGAAGTCTAGACTTTATGGCCACAAGAGGCAAAAATAATTTATACCGATTAACATAAAATTATTGGTATTGCTAGGTGATTTACAATATTTTCCTCGTTTACAGTCACGACTATGGCACTAGAAGGAAGTGTCTGATATTAGAAATTGAATTTACAAATATACACTTTGAGCAACACTCTATAACTTGACTACGAAGTGTTACTTGAAATGTGAAAACATCAAGGTGCAATAAGAGATTGTTATGCCTCTTTTTTGGTTAAAACTCAATTACATATCAATGGCAAAGATGAATATTACTTCATTCCAATATAGCTTGATTACCTATCGAAAATATAACCCATACCATCCTTAATTATATTAGTAGATGGACAATAAATTAGTGCTACTTGAAATATGAAAATGTTAGAGGTACATTAAGTATATTGTACACTTTGTTGCATAAAACCTAATTTTATTTCGATGGCATTGACAATAATTACATACATCTAGCATTACTTGATGATATACAAGCATTGTATTTCATGGAGCATTGTTAGGTATAGTTCAGCAATAGTAAAATATAATTACATAAAATAAAGTCCTGACATTCATCTATTAAGAAACTCAATTACAAATTTTGAGCAAAAGAAGAGCAAATGCAGTGTAGGTAAAAATATCAACAACTATTGGGCATCAAAAGAGTCGTCAAAGAGGTCCAATACATCTGGATTTGCTTCGAAGGCGCCTTCTCCATTTGAGTCATTGTTCATATCGTGATTGTTATCTTCAAAATGCTTCGCTGACCACCTACTATACTTACTAAGGATACCACCCTAGTCCTTATGTGCTACTATTCATCATTATTTAAATTTCCTAAACTACTACATGTTCTGTTTACTAAGACATTTTTTTTTATTGTATCTAAGATATATTTTTTATTCATTACTTGACACTCAGTAAGCTAGACATTATCTTTATCATATAAACACAAGGAACTATTCCAAATATATTTATGATAACCCTCTCTGTCAACTACAGGGAGTGATATGATACGCCTAATAATGTTTAACACGTAATATCAATTATATAATATAGTGCTATTGTCATAATGGGAAAGTGATCTAAAAGGTCTTTACAGCTACCACGTGTAGGAAATTTCTATTTCCTACTCAAAGACCTACTTTTCTTTCTCAGCTCTGTAGCATTTCTCAATTCACACAACAATTTATAGATACGAGAAGGGCATGCGGCATCTCATACCCTTGTATTGACAGCATCATATATTATTGAAACGTTGATATTTTTTAAACAATTATCTGAGGGATCTATCTATTCTCAGTTATGGTTTCTTGAACAGTAACACTTAGTATTCAAACCTTATCACTGTAGAAACACGTTCCATTGTAACTATTCTCTAACTGTGGATTAGATATATCAAATATATCCAAGTAATTCAGAATCTAGAACTATTCTCATATTCATAAGTAAGTTCTTAATATTTCTCGGTACCCTATAGTTAATGTGCATTGATCAAGTGTATAAATGGATTACTCATACTTATCTTATCTCTATAAGACAAGTATCTTATCTCTATAAGACGAATTAGAAGATATGTAACGGAACATTCTTAATCATAATAATAACGCTTTAGATCACAAGTATATGATTTATACATTTTTTAATCTAAAAGCGCATCCCACTACTTTACATAATTTTGACGATCTCTCGAATGGGATAATGATAGTTTAAACTCTTTTAAACTATACAGTGGAAAATCAACCCCATTGGTATTTTACTCCAGCTGCACATTGTAGCGATCTAGGCTTTTGTAAATCTAACAGGTAAACAACTTTTATCAATTACATCTCATGCAACTCTTACTTTTGATCTTGAATACACCTTATCTACACACTGTAGTGATCAAGGGTAAGTGTATTCCAAATTAACTTGTCAATGATCAAATATATACTATTGATACTACCCTCACACTGTAGCGATCTTGAGAAAAGATCGACATGACTTATTTAACACCGTATTGATAAGACGGATCATGTATAACATTATCTCATAATGAAATACAATTCAATCTGATTAAGAGAGATTTTTGAAACTGGGTCTCACTTCATAAGATGATGATTCTCAATCAGTCATTAATTTCTATACAAACACAACTAACTTTCACCAGTAGGGCTCCTATTGTAGTTACCAGCATAGAAAAATAATTCTGATTTATAATGCAGATAGATAATTCTTATCAGTGCATCTCATAAACCTTGGTTTATAATGCAAACCGACAACTCTTATCACTGCATCTCATAAATCCCCACATGCATATTTAATTTTAAAATACTACTCAAAACTACTATACAAAGCAATGTTCAAAAGTACTGTAGAAACAATATTCTAGAGTACAGTATAATTATTGTTCCAAAAGTATTGTTTAAGTGAACAGTGTCAGCAGTGCGGCATAGGGCTACTAGTGCTGTAGTACTGGGGTAGTCCCCCAGCACCGTGGCACAGAGTTTCCAATGCTGCGGAGCTGGAGACAAAAGCTCTAGTGCTAAGTATCTAGCATTGCGGTGCCGGGGCACCCAGTTGGCACCACAAAATACTCTGATATCATTTTGTTAGGGTGCCAATTTATCTCGGTTCGCAACCTGAACCTATTTGGTGTGTGCATGTGGTACACGAGTCCATTTTAAAATTTATATATATACGCATCAAATACAATATATATACACCATTTATATATCTTATACATAAATATTTGCAATGGAAGCTAGAAATCTAATTTTTTAAAAATGAACACGATAAATTTTATTCAATTACACCAATAAATAAAATTAAACCATATTAATCACATTAATATAGAAATTTAGAGATATCACCTAACAAGCCTTTAAAACGGGTTTATTCTGGAGTAATGTCTAAAAGATACCTTTTGGTAGTTCTAAGGCCCAATGTGGTGGACTTGAGTGGCTAGAACAATAGTTTTTATTTTTGCAGCACTGGTTTAATATTTAAACCGTGGGATTAACTCTTATTCTCCATAACCTAACACTTATTCCTTTTATTCTTGATGTATTCAATACTTAAATTTATCAAAACACAAATAACTCAAATGCAACATTAGTGGCCACTTGTTAAGAGAAGAAAATGAATAATAAAATAAATTATACTATCAAGTTTTTCTTGTTTTTAACACTTAAAAACTTAAATTAAAAACAATTTTTCTCACCATCAAAATAGCCAGCCACCTTGTTGGCTTCAAAGGAAAATGAAAACCATTTTTATTTTCTTTCTTTCTCCATTGCCAAGAGCCACACTTGAGTTATTATTATTATGTTTGTTTTAAGAACAAAAAGTTGATTCAAAGGCACTCATACAGATGGCCGGCCATCTTGTTCATTTTATATTCATCAAATGAATGTATATATATATATATATATATATATATATATATATTTATAATAAGAAATATATGTTCTTCCTTCAACAAGTATGGCTAGCCATACTTCTATGTTGCCATATATAATTTAATAACAAAAAACTTGCCTTTTTGCTTTTCCAAAAGAATTGATATTTTATAAGCAAAATATCTAGATTATAATATATATAAAAAAAGGAAATTGTTTAAATACATGGTAACAAATCGGTTACATGTCAGTGTAAAAACATAAATGATATTCTCAATATCATTCAAGCCCTTCTTGTTTTAATTTAATGTCCTTAAAGTTTTTTTAATTCCCTTTGAAGTAACTATATACTATAACTTAATTAATTGCTCAATAAAATTTTATTTTATTTAGCAATTAAGTCTTTAAAAAAAATATTTATTTTATTAATTTAACCATGAGCTAACAATTAACTTTATTTAAATTAACTAATCACTTAACTCTTAAGTGATAACAAATATTTAGATTATTTAACACTTAAATAATCGATTGAAGGAAATAACTCTTAAGTCTTTAATTAACCTAACGTAGGTCCCATTATACCTAATACTTAAGTCAATTTAATTGAAGGCTCACTATGCGTTACGTGTCACCATTTAATTAGTCAATAACAATTGTTAACTAATTATTATAGTTAACACTTAAGTACTGACACGCACACATCCCGAGGGTTTCTGAAACAAATATTCGATTCTGCTAGAAATTACTAGATTGAACAATTCGATCCAGTACGCTACCCTAGTGTACAACGAGTACACTTCATATTAAGGGACTCCTTAGGTCTATGCCCAATTTGTGAAATAAAACTATTCCACAAGTCTGTGATTGATGCCTCATGTACATGTCACAGATATTACAAATTAACGCGTTGAACTATACAAGTTGAGGTCACAATACATACGTATAATCCTTCCGTCATTTATATCCTAGATGTGCAGGGATATAGATTTATACCGTTAAATCTCTATATGCTCATCTATGAAATTTTCTCTAGATTTTTATTTTTAAGAATAGTGTACACAAACACTTTTGCTATACTATTTAACCATTTGAGAAACACCTTTCCTAGGTTTGTACTCGTGGCCACAAAATTTTTTGAAATACAATCTCGGAGCATTTGGATATACTACTCTCCTATAAGACCTAACAGATCCTATATCTGTACACTCTGGACTCCATAAGCAGCAGATCATACCCAGCGACACTCAGTAGTCACACCATAAAAGGTCTGTGACATGAGTGAAACCAAAGTATGGTGGATTACTTATAAGCCCACCGTGGCACTGAGGTCAAAGAACAACGTATACTACTCAATTTGAGAGGACTTACCATTAACAGCTTCATAGGATGTCTATTGGCGTCCTCGTGAGTCTGTTCAGTATTCAGTCCTAACTGAATACCCGTATGCATATCTGAGCTTTCAGTAAGCCCATGGTCAACTAAAAACAACCATCTATACTAAATAGATATAGCATACACTGATCTTTATAAAAGAAGATCCATTGATAAACCTGCATCGGTGAAGTAGATCAGAAACATAGTGTTTGAGGACATACTTGCACAATGACATCTCCTAGCACCTAGTGCAACTCCTTACAACCATGTCATTGCTAGTATACTCTCAATTCTTTGTCCCATTATAGACAAGGATCTAACCCTTTAGATCTAATTGGCTCTTATAACCTATTAACTCTTAGCAATGCTAACTATTAACATATATAACTCTCAAGTGTAGTAATTCTTAACACTGGTCTAAAGTTCTTTAGACCAGATCTGAACTTCTTCAGATCATATAATATATGTAAAGTAACAAGCATTATACCATGTATTTATATTGTATTAACAATTATACAAAATGTTTATTATATAAATATTAAATAATTTAATATTCATACAGTATTAGAATGGCACGTAAGCACCAATTTCAACACCAAATAACTTAAGTGTAATGGTATTTTGGTGATATTGAGCCTTAATATTTTATTTAATTTTTTATGTATAATTTTATTTTATTATGTATAACATGATTAATTTATTGGCTAGAGCTAATATGTAGTGGCTGCTTTGATACCGCATAAAATATCACTGTTAACAAAAATCGAGGAAAGCTAAGAATGGCACATCAGCAAAAGCAACAGGTATAATCGGTTAACAATAATTAGCTCGATTTATCATTCCAATTGACAACAATAATTGATTTTTGGGTCACAATTTATGGTTAAAAAAAATAGAGCAATGTGGTTATAGTAGTCAACCAAAGTAGGTTATACAGAAACACATTTCTCTTGATAGTATAACTAAAAAGTATATAAAAAAAAAAGTAAACCAATACATAACGGTAGTAGTGTAGATAGAGTAAATGAGAAAGTTGTTGCAAGAAGGAACGAAGAAGTTGGTATCCATAGATTCAAGGGAAAACGCAACACGTGGCAAGCATAATGAGCAAGCCTTTGAAGAAAACCTATAATAGAGTAATTCTTTTATTTACTGACAGTAAAAATAACTAGTTAGAGATTGCTTAAAGTCCATAAATTAAACTCTTAACAGGAAATATTTTGCCTAAATTGTCTAGAATAAAATAAGTAATTAGTTTTAGTTCTTAAATAAATTGATTACGTTAGAAACCATAAGGTAAAATGTCCTCGATTGTAAGAAATCATAACACTTAATAACGGTGTTGTAGATCACACTAATTATATTCTGGACATGTCAACGTTACAAGTGTTGAGATTTGTGCTCACGTGTTATTTCATTGTTGTATGAATATTTTATTTTATAATATTTATTCAGTACATTACTTGTTAAATCGCTAATTACAATTATTAAATGGTTCAATGCTTGTGATGCTACAAACATTATATGATTGGAAAGAGTTCAGATTTGGTATAAAAAAGTTTAGATCAATACTAAGAGTTAGCATCACTGAAAAACTATAAATGCTAGAGACTTAGAATTTATAATAATTAGTGAAGTCTAAAAGTTAGAACCTTATTTGTAACGATACAAAGACTTGAGAATACATTAGTAATAATATAATTGTAAGAATTGTAATGGGTACTAAGAAATGTTATTATATAAGTCTATTATCAAATTATATGTTCCTAATCTTAATTCAACGATGCAGATTTATCGGTGGAATCATTTTACATAGACCCGTGTATACTATACCTAGATGGTCTAGATGGTTGTTTTTAGCTGACCATGGGTTTACTAGAAGTTTGGATAGCATACAAGTGTTCAGTAAGGACTAAATATTGAATAGACTCAACAAGTAAACCAATAAACATCCTATGAAGCTGTCAATGGAAGGTCCTCTCGAGTTGAATAGTATACGTGGTCCTTTGACCTGAGTACCACAGTGGACTTATAAGTGATCCACTATACTTTGGTTCCACGCATGTCACAGACCTTTCATGGTATGACCGCTGAGTGTCGTTGGGTATGGTCCGATGCTTGTGGAGTCCAGTGTGTATAGATATGGAATCCATCAGCTCACATGGATGAGTTATATATCCGGATGCTCAAAGACTGTATCTTAAAAAGTCTTATGGCCATAAGTAATAAACCTAGGAAAAGAGTTTTTCACAGGGTTAAATAATATTGCAAAGATGTTTTCATATATTGTTTATCAAGATATGTGTTTGGAGATAAGTTTACGGATGAGCACATAGCGATTTGACGATAGTGATCTATATCTCCACTCTTTTAGGATATTATTGGCGGAAGAATTATACGTATGCACTATGACCTTAACTTGTATGGTCTACTACATTGATTTGTAATATCCATGACGTGTGCGTGGGGCATTGATCTCGGACTCACAAAATAATTTTGTTTGACAAATCGAAAGTGGACCTAGAGAGTCCGTAATATGAAGTGTACTTGTTATGCATTGGAGCAACGTACTAGATTGAATAATTCGATCTAGAAAAATTCAGTAGATCGGACATTTACTTCGGTGTCCCTTCGATCGTGCACGTATTAAGACTTAAGAGTTAAGTACATCAATTAATTAACAATTAATTGTTGACCAATGGGATATTGACACATGGCACATTGTGGGCCAATTATTGTTTGACTTAGAAATTACTAAAATAACCTTATTTGTTGGACAAATAATATCATTATTTTATTCATTAAAATGTTTATTGAATAAAATAATAATAATAATAATATAAGATATTATTATTTAGATTGAAGTCAAACAATTTATTTTTTATTTAAATTAGCATGTGTTTCTACTATAATTTAATATGATTGAATCATTTATTTAATATTGATTAAATGATATAATAAGAATAAGTGGGTGGCACTTGTAAATGATAAACCTTAACATGTTTCTTGCTAATGAGAAAGTGTCTCTCATTTGGCCTAAATTTAGGCCAAATTCATCTAAACGATTTTCTATTTTGTTTTATTTTCATTTGGTTTATTGTAAACAATAATAAACAAAATACTAATGGCAAACATTGACCATGATAATGGAGCCTATTATATAATTAAATTGGATAAGTGTTGTCCATTAAGTGAAAAATAAATAGATGAGCAATATGTTGCTCAATTTAGTGGATGATATGGCTAAGGAATAATAGGGTGAGAGAAATGAAGTTTTACTAAGAGTTAGAAAATCCTCTCAAGTGTTGAGAGCCTAAAAACACACTTTTTTACTCTTTTTCTTTTGGCCACCTATACTACAAGGTAGAAATAAAGATTCAAGTGTTGAGTCTTTTATTGAAAAACCTACTATTCTAGCTTCCCCAAGCCTACTGTGTTGAGGAACTAGAATTATGAATGTGTTGCTTTTATTAGGGTCGATGCTTACGTGCTATCCCTGAATGTACATATACTTGTGTGCTTATACAAGTGTATATTCCCATTAAATCGCTAATACCTATTAATATAGTACCATGCAATGTAATATTATAGACATTGTATGATCTAAAGATGTTCAGATCAGATCTAAAGACGTTTAGATAAGGGCTTATAGTAAGCCACGCTAAGAGATATAATGCTAAGTGTTAGTACAGCTAAGTGTTAGCTGGTTATAATACTCAGCAAATCCAAAAGTTGGATCCTTGTCTGTAATGGGACATAGACTTGTGAATATACCAGTAACTGCATAGTTACAAGAGTTACAATCAGGTGCCAGGAAATGCAAGTTGCACAAATATGTTCTCAAATCATTGTCCTTAATCTATTTTTGCCGATGCGGGTCTGTCGGTGGATACCTTTCTATATAGATCAGCATATGTCATACCTATAGGGTATAGATGGCCGTTCCTAGCCGACTGTGAGCTTAGAGCTCGTATTGACATATAGGTATCCAGTTAGGACTGGATATAGGACAGACTCACACCGCGGGGGACTGTTCACTTAAATAGTAAATATTTACTGTTCACAGCTACAGTATTTTTTGAACAGTGTTTCAATATTAATTTTGCATGTATAGATTTATAAGATGTAGTGATAAAAGTTATCAGTCTACATTATAAATTGGGATTTATAAGATGCAGTGATAAAGAGTTAACTATCTACATTATAAACTAGAATTAAATTTTGTTTTAGTAACCACAATAGAAGCCCTACTGGTGGGGGTTAGTTGTGCTTGTATAGAAAAATTAATTAATTGAGAATCACCCTTCCTAGGAGAATGAAGACTAAGGATAGAAATAAAAATCTCTCTTAATCAAATTGATGAATATTACATTATGAAATAATATTTTATTTTGATTCATCTTATCAATACGATGTTAGACGAGTCACGTCGGCCTTTTTTCAATATTGCTATAGTGTGAGGGACTTGGTCGGTTGGGCTTAGACTATGCCGGTTAAACATGAGATGAGAAAAATTTATACAAAAGTATTGTCTAATATTGCTACAGCGTGAGGGTAGTATTGGTAGCATATATTTGATCATTGACAAGTTAATTTAGAATACACTTACCCAATATTGTTACAGCGTGAGGATAAAGGGTATTCAGGATCAAGTGATAAGAGTTGTATGAGATGCAATTGACAATTGTTGTCTACCTGTTAGGTTTACAAATGCCAATATTGCTACAACTTGAGGCCCGAGTAAATTTCAATGGGATTTACTTCCCGCTGTATAGTTTAAAAGAGTTTAAACTATCGTCTTTTCGTTCGAGAGATTATCAGGATTAAGTAAAGCAGTGGGAGAGCATTTTAAATCAAAAATGTATAATTAGTATACCCATGATTTAAAACGTTCCATTAGCGATTTAATGACCATTCCACTTACATCTTCTGTTAGATTGGTTTGTTAAGAATAATGGCCACTACAAACCAGTTGGTGTCCATAGTTAATGCAGTCCAACTCCAGTGTTCTAGGAATTACTCTGACTGGTAGATGTATCTAAAAAATGTTCTGGATTCAGAAAATTTTAGATTTATTGTTGATCAGAGTTTGCCGTAAGGTAATTTTGACAACACCTCTTTAAAGGATTGAATAAAGAGTGTGTGACCCTCTTTGTTCAGGGTATTTCATCTTCTACTCCAAGCATATCTGATGAGACTAGATGTGTGAGGATAAAAAGATGAGGCGGATACCCAGCATCAATCCTTAGAGGCAACATTTATCCAAAAATCAACAACAGAGCGTGTAGATAGAAAATGTTTTCATTACAGTAAGGTTGGGTATTAGAAATTCCTCTACCCTTTAAGCCTTATCATTGTCAGGAAGACTCCCACGGGTTTGTGTTTGACATACATAAATATTTTTAAGGTATATGATGCCAATTCAAGCTGGGTATGAGATACCGTGTGTCTCTATCTTATCTGTAATATGTTGCATGGATTGAGAAAGACTACAATGCGACAGCTTGTAAAAGTAATGTTAAGAATAAAAAATGGTGATTTCTTGTAGGTCCAAGTCATTGGGCAGCTTGACTTACTTCTTTTATGGAATACAATAGTTGCATTGCATAATAAGTATAATGTTTTATTAGCTGAATGCCAGCTAATAAATGGACATTATACACAATTAAAAATGTCGATAGATCAGAATCCTTAAATGATATAGAGCAGTGGTATATAAGTTTAGGCCATATAAGCATGAGACGCTTATCCGTCTGATTAAGGATGGTTAGATTCCTAATCTGACATTAAAGACTTAACTAATTTATAAATTGTATATTCATGGAGATGACCAAACATACCAAAATATACGTCACATTCATTCAATTAGATCAAGGTAATGAGTACATTAACAGCAAATTTTTCCATTTGTTTAAAGAAGAATGAGATTCTCACTCATTATAGTCCTCCGGGTATTCCACAATATAATGATGTTTTGGAAAGAAGAAATCAGGCTTTATTAGATATGGTTTGATTGATAATGAGTGTTACCGATCTATATCTATGAGTCTTTGCTCCAAAGACAACTGCTTATTAAACAGAGTTTCATCAGAAGTTGTTCTTTCCATACCGGATAAGATACAGAAATGAAGGAATACGTATCTAAAATAAGTTAAGACTTGAGGTTGTCCTGCTTACGTATGAGTTACGCAGCAGGGTATCTTATTTTTGTAAGAGTTACTTAGCAGGATCGACAACTCCTAAGAGGCACAAGTATAGGTTCATTGTATATACTGTGAATTCAATATGATACTAGTTCTATGATTTAGAGAAGCGACGTGTGTTCGTTTCTCGGTAAAGACCACTATTCTAGAGAAAGTTTCTTATGCATTGTGGAAATCATAAAAAGATTGAACTTGGTGAAGTCAATCTAAAAATCAATGAACCAAAGATGAAAACTCAGGTTCAATTAAGTAGTGACCTTTTAGCACACCTCCCAATAGGTCGGAAAAGATTTCTAGGTCACCTTTTAGGTATGGTTGATGCCTGAAGATGAACTTGGAGTTTTCTTGGTAGAAGTAAATTATCCTTGACCTACAGGGAGTTGATGTTAGACATCGATATGGGGAACCAGCAAGAAGCCATGGAAATAAAATTGACTCTATGCATCAAAATCAAGTCTAAGACTTGGTAAAGCTACTTATGGGAATTGTTCTTATTGGTTGTAAAGGGTTTACAAAGAGGTAGTAGGAGCTAGATGGAAGGTAGAGACCTTCTAGGCTCTGTATTGGTTCTAGTAAAGTAATCCTCATTGATCTGGATCAATTTAGAAGAAACCTTTAGACCAATTTTGAGGCTAAAGTCAATTAAAATGTTATTAGCTCTTGTAGCATATTATGACTTTGAAGTTTGGCTGATGGATGTAAAGACGGCATTTTAGAATGGATATTTCAAGTAAGAGATATTCATGGAATAGCCTGAAGGTATTACGTCCAGCCAGACTTCTAGTCAAGTGTGCATGAAAGGTCAGTGAAAGGATGATAGTCTTCTTGATGCTCTTTATTGATGACATACTGGTCATTGGGAATAATGTCAGTGTGTTGTAATCGGTCAGAAGTAACTCATAGGAATTTCTCTATAAAGCATTTGGGAGAGGCTTTCTTTATACCAGGTATAAAGCTTTATAAAGATAGAGCTAGGAAGCTGATAGGACTCTCCCAAATTAATTCACATCAATAGCATCTTATAAAAAAAAAGTATAGTTATGTTAACTATGAGATAATTAATGTATCTTTTGTACCTAGTGTTAATCTTTCAAGAAGAGTGTCTCTTCAGATAAAAGATGAAAAAGTTAGAGTTTTTGACGCACCAGATACATCAGCTCTTTAGAGCTTGATGTATGCTATGATGTGCTTGAAACCTGAGATCTGTTTGGCTGTAAGAGTTATGAGCCGATTTCAGTCTGATTCAGGTGACCACCATTTGATGGTAGTCTAACATATTCTGAGGTACCTTGAGGGTACAAATGATAAGTTCTTAAATATTGAGAAAGCAACTTATAAATAATTATATTATTTATTTAAATTTTATAATAATATAATTGAATTAAATAATTAAAAATAAAATAAATATAATTTTATTAAACAAATAAAATTTTCAGTTGAATAAGTATAAATATAATTTTAAATAAATAATATAAATCAATCATGTCATACATAATAAAAATTTATAAATAAATTAGTCATAAAAAAATAAAAAATAGGTTACTGTAGAGTGTACTGTCCACTATAGTAAGTACTGTTAAGATAGTTAAAAGGTATTTTTCATCTATTTTTGAAATCTTTGGCTAAAAGGGTTAAAACATTTAATAGATGACTAAATTAGTTAAGTACTCTAAAATTATAGCTATTTACGAAAATTTCCCTTAAACAATTTCAATTTTTTAATTCTTTTTTCTTTCTATTTCATATAAAGTGTAACATTAAATAAAATAGTTAAAGGTATTTTTCACTGTAGAGTATACTGTTCATCGTAGCGGATACTATTAAAATAGTTAAGGGTATTTTCATCCCTTTTTGAAATCTTTGGGTAAAAGTGTTAAAAAATTTGATCAATAGTTAAATTAGTTAAGTACTCTAAAATTATAACTATTTATGAAAATTTCTCTTAAACAATTTTAATTTTTTTAATTCTTTTTTTTTCATATAGAGTGTTGTTAAAAATCGAGTGTATGATATACGAATGTATACGTAATTTTAAAAATTAATTATATGCAGCGGAAGCATGTTACATATACACCCATTTTAACAATTTCAACATATATCACATATATACATAAGTATAATAATTATACATGTATAAACATGATGAACAATTGTATCAATAACATAATGTAAAATACTCACATAATGAAGGTAATTTTACAAATTCTTCAAGTCCTTCAACAATCCATGTGAAGAGCTTACCTTGAAGTTTATTGTTGAACAATTTTAGTCCATAACTTTTGGTGGGATTAAGCAGCTAGAATGGTAGTTTAGTTTTAGAATTTTCAGCAACTTGTATTCAAACTCTTTTGAATACAAGTTTGTTTCTTAAATGGAGATGGTAAATATTTTCTATACAACTCTTGTATTAATTAGAAATATTTAACATACAACTCTTGTATATTTCTTAGAAATAATTTCTACATGATAATTATTTTGAACAACCTTTTTTAAGAACAATTATCTTTTCTCCATTTTCATTTCATTTATTTTTTGCCATCCATTAAAGAAGAAGATAAAGAGAAGTTTGTTTATTTTTCCAACACTTGAAAGAACAAAACTCATAAACTCTCTCTTACCTCTCTTCATCCCATTGTCTAATTCTTTCTCAAAATTGAATGAATGAATTCAATTGTTTTTCCAAAATCCATTTTGTTTATTCAACAATTTGATTAAACAAAAGAAAGTGTTCCACCAATTTTATTATTGGTCTCCCACTTAGAATTAATTAACCAAACACTAGAATAATGGCCACTTAAATTAATCTTTACCTAACAAATATAATTACTTTAATTATAATGGGTAATTAAATGGCCAACATTTAGACCCCTCATTGTATTAAAATACAATGCCATGATCTATATATATTATAATATTATCCAATAATATAATAATAATATATAATTTAATTATTCAAAACAATTTTGAATAATTACTTTTTACCTCACTAATTTTTACTACCAAGGTTAAATAGTAAAAAGATAAAAATAAATCATGAAACAAATTTTTGTCATTTGTCAATATCCTATTAATTAACAATCTTTGTTAATTAATTGATTGATTTACTTAACAATTAAGTCTTGACAAATGTACATCCCGAGGGATCCCAAAACAATCGTTCTATTTTGCTAAAATTTATTGGATCGAATTATTCAATCTAATCCGCTACCCCAATGCGCAACGAGTACACTTCATATTGTGAGACTCTCTAGGTCCACACCTAATTTGTCATATGGAGCTCCTCCATACGTCCGTGAACAATATCCTACACACACGTTACGGATATTACAAATCAGCGTGTTAGACCATACAGGTTGAAGTTATTTCATATTCATATAGTACTTCCATCATTTATATCTTTGAAGAGCAGAGATATAGATCATCACCGTCAAATCTCTATTTGCTCAACTATGAACTTATCTCAAGATTTGTATTTCATTAAACAATATCCACAAACACTTTTGTGATATTGTTTATTCTTTCAGAATATATTTTTTGAGATTTATGCTTGCGGCCACAAGACTTTCTGAAATACAATCTCGGAGCATCAGGATATACAACCCACTCATATGAGCTGATGGATCCCATATCTACACACAACGGACTCTATGAGCATCGGATCATACCCAACGACACCCAGCAATTAGAGCATGAAAGGTTTTTGACATGGATAGAACCAAAGCATGGTGGATCACTCACAAGCCCACCATAGCGCTCAAGTCAAAGGACCACAAATACTACTCAACTCGGAAGAAATTCCATTGACGGCTTTATAAAATGTCTATTGGATGTCTTCGTGAGTCTGTTCAATATCCAGTCCTTACTGAATACCTGTATCTCTATACAAGCTTCCTACTAAGCTCATGGTTTGCTAAGACTAACCATCTGGACCATCCAGATATAGACATACACTAATCTATATTAATGGGTTCCACCGATAGACCCGCATCGATGAAATTAAATCAGGAACATTGTGTTTAAGGATATACTTGCATAATGACATTTTCTAGTACTATTTACAACTCCTTGCAGTTATGTCATTACTAATATATTCTCAGGTCATTGTCCCATTCTAGACAAGGCTCTAACTCCTTAGATTTTGCTAACTCTTATAAACTTACTAACTCTTAGTACCATTAACTCTAGTGCTTATAACTATTAGCATTGCTAACTCTTAGCACTAGTCTAAACTCATTTGGACCATATCTGAACTCCTTTAGATTATACAATGTCTGAAACGTTACAAGCATCTTACCATTTAATAATAAATAATATTAACGATTTTATTAGAAATGATAATTGTATAAATACTATCATTATATATTTATACATAATGGGATGGCACGTAAGCACAAATCCCAATAACTCTCACTTGCTCTAGTGCCATTATGATGGTATTTAATAACATTTGACTCTACGTATTTCTCAAACACTTTTAAGAGTTAAGACTTTTTAGAAAGCGAGTATGCTATAATCTATAAGGATGTTTTCCTAAATTATCTTATACATCTCTATTAGCCAAGATATTTTTAATTATGTGGTTTCTCAGCTTGAGCAGTTACCCCATTGACGTTGCATTATAATGTGATAGGATTCATTGAGTTTAGAACTTATTTTGAGCTCTGCAACTAACTTGAATATCCATAAAAATTTATTTGCAAGCTTCTCAAGCTGCAACAAATTCTATCTTTACGGTAGAACCAAATGTGGACATTTGAATTTTCACTTATTCTATAAGTTGCAATATCGTTGAGAAGAATCACGTAATCAGATGTAGATTCTCTATCATCCGGATCAAATTTTAAGTCTGATTCTACGCATCCTCTCATTTGAAAGAAATTTTCTCTATAAATAAGAAACTTATCTTTCATACCTCTCAGGTATAACTTGGATATGTTTCACGAACATTCAATGGTCGTTACCTAGATTAAACTGATGCTGGCTCATAACACTTACAGCCATCATAATATAGGTCTCGTACATAATATAGTATACATCAAGCTACCTCTGACTGATGTATATTAAATGTTAGACACTCTAACTTTTTCATTTTCTACTTAAGGACACTTCCTTTTAGAAAGATGAACTCTGTGTCCGAAAGATACTTGAACTATTTTATAATTATTTAAATTGTACATTTTCAAGATTTAGTCTATGTACGGAGATTTGGAGAGTCTTATCCACTTTCTAACTCTATCTATAAATGCCTTATACATAGTATACAGAAAGCGTCTATCAAATCTTTTATGAAGATGTTCTTACTCAATTAACTCTTAACTGACTGACTTGCAACATTGTCGTTGTGACTGACGATGAGTATATTTATATATAGAGAGAATTAGAAAGATAATTTATGCTCCCACTACTTTTTCTGAACACACATGCTTTCTCTTCGTTCTTAATGAAATTAGATTATCTAATTACCTCATCAAATTGAAGAGTTTAGCATACTACAATATCCAACAAAATTCGAACTTACTTTAGCATGTTTATTGGTGAAGGGTTTCCTCATAATCGATCCCAGACCGTTGAGGGTAACATTTTACGTCAATGGGGCTTTTAAAGATTCTTACCTACTTTTTGGACCACACTTTCGTGTATAAACTCTTTTACAACCAATAAGAAAAATTCTTATATGAATCACAATCAAGTCCTAGACTTGATTGTCATGCATAAATTTAATTTGCATTTTCTGGCATCTTGTTAATTTCTTTAAACGATGCCTAATATCGTTTAACTATAAGTCATATGATCCTTATTCTTCAACTAAGAAAAACATCTAAAACACCTTTTGGGTATGTAATATACCTAACAGGTAGTCTTCATATCCTTATATGACCTACAGGAAAGTGTGTTAAAGGTATTTAACTCAATTGATCTTTAGGTTCTATTTTCGATTCATAAAACTAATATCCCATGGAACATTTGGGATATCCTTGGAACTGATACTTGTACCCATTGGGTCCAAGTATATCATATTGCACAACTCTTATGCAAGTAGAATAACCCTAAATCTTAACATATTTAAGATTCTCTTTTCTTCTAGTTCATATCTCATATGTAGTAGACGGAACATTTTATAATGAAACTTTATTCAATAGATGAGTAACAGTTTCTAGAGCATAACCCTTTAGATATTTTAGAAGATCAGTAAAGCTTAATATCGATCGAACTATATCTAATAAAGTTCGATTTCTTTATACATCAAAACATATTTATGTTAAGGAGTATCTAGAGAACTATATTGAGCTAGAATCTCATTCTCATTTAAATAATTCGTGAATTTACTGTTTATGTATAAATAACCTCGATCTAATCAAAGTTGTTTAACATACTTCTAGGTTTATTTCATTTACTTCTAGTCGAAATTCTTTGAACACTTCAAAATTATCGACCTATGTTTTTCTAGAAAAATACGTATGTATCGTGACAAATCACGATAAAGATATCAAAGTATTGAAACTTACCAATGGCAGTATGATTCATTAGATCATATACATCACTATGTATTAGTTCTAATAAATCAGTGGCTTGATGTCTAACACCAACAAAAGGATTTAATCAACTTCCTTTGAATACAGGATTCATAAACTGGATAAGGTTCTATGGTCAGATCAAGTATTTGACCATCTTTAACCAGACGGGATAGTCATCTTATAGCTACTTAATCTAATCACTTATGCCACAATTCGTCATTATTCAAAGTTTTCAAACTATTATTTGTTATGTTCACCTAGACATTTTTATGCATTACTCGTTGTATGTCATATATAAGGGCCATTTAATTGACTGACATTCAGTTAGCAAAATATTATCGTTATCATATAAATATGAGGAACTATTCTTAATGTATGTATGATAACCCTCTCTGTATAACACAGAGAACGATATATTTTGCCTAATTATTAGTGGCACAAAATAAAAACAATACAACATAAGGCTTTGACTAGAATAGAAAAGTGACTTAAAAGTCCTAACAGCTACCACGTATAGGTAATCTCTATTTTCTACGTATAGCTGTACTTCTCATTTCATCGCTTTCTAGTATTTCTTAAATTATGCAATATCTTGCAGATGTGAGAAGGATGAGCGATATCTCATATCCCTACACTTTTACACATCATTTGCATATAAAATGTCATTTATCGGTAAACAAGTATCTAAGAGTTTTATCCTTTCTAAGTTAAGGTTCTTTGAATAATAACTCTTATTATTTAAACCTTATTAATAATGGAAACACTTTCCATTGTGTATTATTCTCTATATTTGTTTTAGATATATAAAATAAATTTCAGATGGAGCATTATACTACTTGTACATCTCATGTGCATATGTTCCCACTAAAGATCATTAGATAGGTTAGAATATATGATTTGACTTTCAAATTATTTTTAATCCTTTTCTGATAATCTTCCACCTTTTCTCAAGAGACATTATCAGAAACACCTCTTATATTATCTATTGATCTATTATATATCTATTTATTTCTTTTAATCTAAAATAATTCTTAGATTTATAAGCAAGTCTTAATATTTATCGGTACTCTATAGATTATGTGCTTAATTAAGTATATCAACGGGTTGCTCATAGTCTTTTTATCTCTATAAGTTACTAATCTTATCACTATAAGATAAAATTGGAGATGTTTTGCGGAATATTTCTAATCGTTAATAAATAACGCTTTAGATCATGGATATAACTTTTATACATTTTTTAATCTAAAGACGCCCTCCCACTGCTTTACATAATTCCCTAAATCTCTCAAAAGAAAAAAACGACAGTTTGATCTTTTAAATTGTATTGCGAAAAGTGGATCCCATTGGCATTTTACTTAAGCCGCACACTTTAGCGATCATGGCATTTGTAAACCCAAAAGGTACATAACTCTTCTCAATTGTATCTCATACAACTCTTACTTCTGATCCTAAATACACATTATCCGCACACTTTAGCAATCTAAGATAATTGTATTTCAAATTAACTTGTCAATCATCAAATATATGTTACTGATACTACCTGTATACTTTAGCAATCTAAGATAGTATTTTTGCATATATTTGCCTCATCTCATGTTTAACTGACATAGCCCGAATCACCCCGACCAATCCCTCACACTTTAGCGATATTGGGAATGACCAAAAATGATCTGTCTAATATCGTATTGACAAGGCGGATCATTGTATAATATTATCTCATAATATGATACCTATTTAATTTGATTAAGAGAGATTTAATTTTAATTATTATTTTATTAATTAATATATTTTAAATTAATAATAATAATAATATTTTTTCGAATCTCATACAAATCTAATTCATAATTAGATTATTTATTTACGTAAGCACAACTAACCCCCACCAATAGGGCTCCTATTATGATTAACAACGTAAACAAATCATTTGTAATTTTAATATAATAATATAACACTTATAATTGTATTAAAAATTATTTATTTGTAAAATTACAAATAGAAGTATTATGTTTGTAATGATCAGCATTAAAAACTAAAAGTTCTAACATTATACAATATAATGAAAAAAATATTTATTTTTATTTTTATTTTTTTGCTGAGCGCCAGGGCGCTCAAGTTAGAATCTTCGTACTGCAGCGCCCAAATTTGGGCACCGCGGCGTTGGACGCTATAATAGTGTTCTGACCTTTCGGACTCTATTTTCTGCCCCCAATTTTTACTATCTTCTCTTGGGTATCATTTTCAAACACCATCATGCTTCAATTCTAAACACTAACATGTTCAAGAATACAATAATTTGTTCAAATATCAAACATCACCATGTTCAAATTTAAACATCATCAAGTTGTTTAGATATGCAACATCACCATGTAAACATATTCAACAACAAGAATTATCACATACTTAATTTAACATGCTCTGATACCATTTGTTGAAAATTGAATGTGTGATATACGAGTGTATACGTAATTTTAAAAATTAATTATATGCAGCGGAAGCATGTTACATATACACCCATTTTAACAATTTCAACATATATCACATATATGCATAAGTATAATAATTATACATGTATAAACATGATGAACAATTGTATCAATAACATAATGTAAAATACTTACATAATAAAGGTAGCTTTATAAATTCTTCAAGTCCTTCAACAATCCATGTGAAGAGCTCACCTTGAAGTGTATTGTTGAACAATTCTAGTCCATAACTTTTGGTGGAATTAAGCAGCTAAAATGGTAGCTTAGTTTTAAAATCTTCAGCAACTTGTATTCAAACTCTTTTGAATACAAGTTTGTTTCTTAAATAGAGATGGTAAATATTTTTTTATACAACTCTTGTATTAATTAGAAATATTTAACATACAACTCTTGTATATTTCTTAGAAACAATTTCTACATGATAATTATTTTGAACAACTCTTTTCAAGAACAATTATCTTTTCTCATTTTTATTTCATTCATTTTTGGCCACCCATTAAAGAAGAAGATGAAGAGAAGTTTGTTTATTTTTTCAACACTTGAAAGAACAACACTAAAAAACTCTCTCTTACCTCTCTTCCTGCCATTGCTAAATTCTTTCTCAAAATTGAATGAATGAATTCAATTATTCTTCTAAAATCTATTTTGTTTATTCAACACTTTAATTAAACAAAAGAAAGTGCTTCACCAATTTTATTGTTGGTCTCCTACTTAAAATTAATTTAACCAAGCACTAGAATAATGGCCACCTAAATTAATCTTTACCTAACAAATGTAATTACTTAAATTATAATAGGTAATTAAATGGCCAACATCTAGGCCCATCATTGTATTAAAATACAATGCTATTATCTATATATATTATAATATTATCTAATAATATAATAATAATATATAATTTAATTATTCAAAACAATTTTGAATAATTACTTTTTACCTCACTAATTTTTACTACCAAGGTTAAATGGTAAAAAGGTAAAAATAAATCATGGAACAAATTTTTTCTATTTGTCATTATCCTATTAATTAACAACCCTTGTTAATTAATTGATTGATTTACTTAACAATTAAGTCTTGACAAATGTACATCCCGAGGGATCCCGAAACAATCATTCTATTTTATTGAAATTTATTGGATCGAATTATTCAATCCAATCCGTTACTTCAGTGCGCAACGAGTACACTTCATATTGTGAGACTCTCTAGGTCCACACCTGATTTGTCATATGGAGCTCCTCCATACGTCTGTGAACAATGTCTCATACACACGTTACGGATATTACAAATCAGCGTGTTAGACCATACTGGTTGAGGTTATTGTATATTCGTATAATCCTTCCACATTTATATCCTTGAAGAGCAGAGATGTAGATCATCACCGTCAAATCTCTATTTGCTCTACTATGAACTTATCTCCGGATTTGTATTTCATTAAACAATATCCACAAACACTTTTGTGATATTGTTTATTCCTTCGGAATATATTTTTTGAGATTTATGCTTGCGGCTACAAGACTTTCTGAAATACAATCTTGAAGCATCAGGATATACAACCCACTCATATGAGCTGATGGATACTATATCTACATACACCAAACTCCATAAGCATCGGACCATACCCAACGACACCCAGGGATCAGACTATGAAAGGTTTCTTATATGTGTGAAACCAAAGCATGGTGGATTACTCACAAGCCCACCGTGGCGCTCAGGTCAAAGGACTACAAATACTACTCAACTCGGAAGACCTTCCATTGATAGCTTTATGAGATGTCTATTGAATGTCTTTGTGAGTCTGTTCAATATCCAGTCCTTATTGAATACCTACATCTCTATACGAACTTCCTATTAAGCTCATGGTTTGCTAAGACTAACCATCAAGATCATCCAAATATAGACATACACTAATCTATATTAATGGGTTCCACCGATAGACCCGCATCTATGAAATTAGATCAGAAGCATTGTGTTTAAGAACATACTTGCATAATGACATTTCCTAGCACCATCTGCAACTCCTTGCAGCTATGTCATTACTAATATATTCTCAGGTCACTGTCCCATTCCAGACAAGGCTCTAACTCCTTAGATTTCGCTAACTCTTATAAACTTACTAACTTTTAGTACCACTAACTCTTAGTGCTTATAACTATTAGCGTTGCTAACTCTTAGCACTGGTCTGAACTCTTTTAGACCAGATCTGAACTCCTTTAGACCAGATCTGAACTCCTTCAGATCATACAATGTCTGAAATGTTACAAGCATCTCACCATTTAATAATAAATAATATTAACAATTTTATTAGAAATGATAATTGTATAAATACTATCATTATATATTTATACATAATGAGATGGCACGTAAGCACAAATTCCAATAAATGAAACATTAAATAAATATTTGTACTTTAGATTCTCAAGGTCTTGTAAATGGTAGAAGTGTGAGATGATGATGAAAAGAAGAAATAATATTGGACGAAATGACATGAAGATGATAAAGAAAGGGCATGTGATTTTAAGAATGAGGCTAATGGTGGCCACATAATTTTAAAATATTTTAAATGTTTTGTTAAAATTTAAAATTATTTTAATTTTTTTACCATGTGTTAAATACATTTTGAAAAGATTTAATTGCCCTTATCCATATTAACTCTAACAAAATATTCTTTAATTGTTAGATATTATTGTCTATTTTTTAAAATTGAGGATATTACAAAAGTTAAGCTAAACTTCAAGAATATTTATATTAATATCCCAAATATATACTACACAAGGAGGAAGTTAGGAAGAAGGTTATACAAATGTTAGGAAGTTGGTCAATATTTTTTAAGTTGGTAACTTTGTTTTTTGTAATATAAGATTGTTGCCCTTGAAAAAGTCAACGTGTTATGATAGTTTCTTTTTTCTTTCTTTTCTCATGGTAAATAACCCACATTTATTTAATGAATTTAAAATTGTGAATTGCAGGACTCTACTTGTTAAATACGGTCATGGTTAATAAGTTGAATTAAGATCCTCTCCTATCCTAAATTTACTTAAACCTAGCCTATGCTATCACTTAAATATGAATGGTCAGGAATTATTTTCTTATTAATTTTATTTTATCAATTCTTAATCATAATTTTTTTTTATTAAAGTGCAAAACTTAACTTAAAACAGGGTCTAATCCCAATAAATTATGCCATCCATGCATAGTTTACAACCAAAAATAAAAAATATAACAAAAAAATAAAACATTGTGGAAGAGCAAAAAACAAAATGTCCATCAATACTTTTGTACTTTACTATTAATAACTGAACACCTCTTTCTTTTTTTTTGATTTATTTTGGTGCCATCATATCATAAAATAAAAATAAAAAGCTACTTATCTCTGTGATTACTTTAAGGGTGACTTCTGATAAGTGTCTATGATTGATGTCTATTATTGTTGCATTGACATGCTGTCTAAACTTGATGAGATGCAACCAACTGAACTAGTGACTAATCTTTATAGAGATGGATTGCTTAAACATCTTATCATTGGATCTAAAATATCCCAAATTTGACAGTCCTTGTCTTTCACTATAAGGATACAACCGCTGCATACTAGCCTAATTTATATTATTCATTTAAAATTAAAAAAATAAGAATAAACAAATACAAATTAAGTTTATAAAAATTATTTTTTAATTATATGTTTTATTTAATTTAATTTAACTACATTAAATAATTATATTATTTATTTAAATTTGTAGTAATATAATTGAATTAAATAATTATAAATAAAATAAATATAATTTTATTGAATAAAAAAATTAATTTGAATAAATATACATATAATTTTAAATAAATGATATAAATTAATCATGTCATACATAATAAAAAAATTATAAATAAATTAATTATAAAATAAAAACAAAATAAAACAAGTTATGTAGGGTGTACTGTCCACTATAGCAAGTACTGTTAAGACAGTTAAAGGGTATTTGTCGTCTATTTCTGAAATCTTTGGGTAAAAGGGTTAAAAAAATGTAATAGATGATTAAATTAGTTAAGTGCTCTAAAATTATGGCTATTTACAAAAAGTTTCCTTAAATAATTTCAATTTTTAACTCTTTTTTTTTTTTCTGTTTCATATGGAGTGTAACATTAAATAAATATTTGTACTTTAGATTCTCAAAGGCTTGTAAATGGTGGAAGTGTGAGATGATGATGAAAAGAAGAAAAGATATTGAACAAAATGACATGAAGATGATGAAGAAAGGGCATGATGATAATAATAAAAATGGTATGACGAAGAAAAGAAAAAATGTTGTTTTAAGAAAGCGTGGTGATGTTGGAAAGTTTGAGATGTGAGTTTAAGAATGAGGTGAATGGCGACCACATAATTTTAAAATATCCAAAATATATATTATACAAGGAGGAAGTTAGGGAGAAGGCTATACAAATGTTAGGAAGTTGGTCAATTTTTTTTAAGTTGGTAATTTGTTTTGGTAATATAAGTTTGTTGCCCTTGAATATGAATGGCCAGGACTCTACTAATTATATACAGTTATGGTTAATAAGTTGAATTAAGATCCTCTTCTATTCTAAGTTTAGTTAAATTTAGTATACGCTTAATTCTTCTTAACTTATCAACGGAGATTAAACTTTTCATAAGCATTATTATTCACATAAAATACTTTAAATAGCTAAAAAAATCACACATATTGTACTTATCACACCGTATTGGTCTAATGACTTGATTTATGAAAACTTGTCATTCTGACCACTTATACTCAACAAAATTTTCTTATACATCAAATAATGTACAATTACTCCAAAATTAGAATATGTCATTCTTGACTCATATATTCTTCTTATATATGAATATTATATCATAATTCTTATACAATTCATTTCATAAACACCATCAAATCTAAACTATTATCCTGACAAGATCAAGATATTTACTGAACAACATTCAGTCTCTCAATTTTATAAAATCATATACTACCTCAAAAATTATAAAAATACCACAAAATTACTCTTATCTCAATCTATGATAAATGTTTTACTCTAAAATCCATGCTAAAAGTATTTTAAAACTATTTTATGTCATAAATTTAAAAATCTGTTGATCAAATATTGCAATTAGCTGATACACTTTAAAAAATCATAACAATTTAAATACATTAATCTAAATGCTCAATATTTAATATGTAATATTAAACATGTAAGATTATCATATTTCAGAAATTTGTAATTTTTTAATATCATTTAGTAGATCAAACATTGTTCATCACTTTAGCAAACTGTTAACACATAAAATTTCTAAAATTTCAGAGTCATTTTGTAAATTCAATAAAATTTTAATTTGTGGAATTTTAATCGATTCAAAGTCTTAAATGATTCTAAACATGTCTAGTTTCATATTCTCAAAAACAAAAACTAGAATTGAAGTACAAAAATTTACAAAATTCTCGGATCAAGATACTATTAAGTAAAAAATTTACAAATCCATCATGATTCATCAAGTTATCCATATAATTATTATCAATTCTCAATATATCTTACAAAATTCACCTCAAATCCTCAATTTTGCATGTTTTTAGAAATCAAAAATTAAGAAAATTAAATTAATTAACACCAAGAAACTAAGAAAGAGTTATGACATATCTCATAAAACTTAAAATTTCAATTTCTTCTTCCTCTTCTCTTTCTCTCCCATCTCTTTCTCTATTTTATCTCTTTAAAAGGGGTGACTAAACCAAAATGAGTGAATTAGGGTTACAAATGTATATTTTTATACTAAGAGGCTAATTTTTAGTATTTACAAATTAGTCCTCAAAACTTTCAAAGTATTATAATTTGGTCCCTAAAATAAATCTAAAATCTTGCAAATAAACCCAATACTAATAGTAGGCCTTTAATCTATACAAAAAAATACTAATAACAATACATAAATAAAGTATTACCCATATACAAATAAAATATGAATATTATATATATAAATATTTATTCTTACCGATTGTAGATAAGTGGTTACTACAATGAATATAATTTTAAATAAGTGATATAAATTAATCATGTCATACATAATAAAATAAAATAATAAATAAATTAGTTATAAATAAAAATAACATAAAATTAGAAAATAAAAAATAGGTAACTATAGTGTGTACTATTAATTGTAATGGGTACTATTAAAATAGTTCAAAGGTATTTTTGTTCATTTATAAAATCTTTGGCTAAAAAAGTTAAAAAATTTAATAGATGGCTAAATTAGTTAATTACCCAAAAATTATGGCTATTTATGAAAATTTCCTTTAAATAATTTCAATTTTTTAATTATTTTTTTTTTTGTTTCATATAGAGTATAGCATTAAATAAATATTTGTGTTTTAGATTCTTAAAGGCTTGTAAATGGTGGAAGTGTGAGATGATGATGAAAAGAAGAAATAATATTAGACAAAATGACATGAAGATGATGAAGAAAAGAAGAAAGGGCATGATGATGATGATGAAAAAATGGTATAATGACGAAAAGAAGAAATGTGGTTTTAGGAAATCGTAAAAATGTTGGATAGTGTGAGGTTGAAAACTGTGAAAGTGGTTTTAAGAGTGCGATTTTTTTTATTATGTCCAAATATATTTTTTATCACAACTTTATTGAGATTGCGATTTTTTTTTTATCATGCCAAAATATAAAATTTATCACGCCCTTATTAAGAGTGTAATTTTTTAATGTGACTTTTGTTGGGTGTTGATTAATTAAGAATACATGTATGTGGGATGTGTTTATCATTAAATATACATATCACATATATATATAAATACACAACGGAAGTTTAAAAATTGATAATAAACACATTTAAAATATATTAATCAATTTAATATACAAGATTGAGAATTTAATCCATGAAGCCTTTGGATTAAATTGCTTGAAGTCCACTTGAAATATAAATTTTATTAATCCTAGTAATTAACAAGGGTGAGATTGATTATCTAAAATAGCAGTATATTAATTCAGTAATTGTTTAACAAATTAAACCTATATTTTTTATTTTCCTTTGATTAACACTTAATTAATAATTCAAACACTTATTTTTTGTTTAATTGATTTTAAGCTTAATAAAAAAGAAAGCTTAATTATAAATTCAACAATTGATTTCAATAATAAGAAAACAATTTTCTTTTTCTTTTTCTTTGATAGCTGACCAAATTACTTTGTAAAAATAAAACTTAACATCATTTTATTTCATTTTGCATACATATATACAAATGAACTTAGTTTCACTTTAATTTCACTTAACTAAATTTACATTTAACTTTACCTAAATATAGTTAATATTTAACTCTAATTAGGTTAGTTTAGCTTAACCCTTAAGTTAAATAATTATTTAAATAATTTAACCCTAATTAACTAATTTAACTATGGTTAGGTTAACCTTTACTTAACCATTAAGTAAGGTTAATATTAACTTAACCATATAATTAATTTTGAACTATAGTTAAGTTAAATTATTTATTTAACTATTAAATAAATAAATATTTATTTTAATTATTTAACAGTTAAATAATTATTAAGTGAAATTACTTTTAAGTCCTTACTAAGTAACCAAGTCAACCTAAAGTGGGTCGCACTATTTAGCCTAACCATTAGTTAACTTAACTATAGTAAATTACTGAATTTTATTGTATTGAACTATTCAATACGGTATACTGCTCAAGTGTACATTTCATATTATGGGACTCTTAGCTCTACACTCGATTTATCAAATGGAACTATTCTATGAGTCCATAATTGATGTCCTACGCACACGTTACAAATATTATAAATTTACGCGTTAGATCATACAAGTTGAGGTTACAATGCATATGTATAATCCTTACATCTTTTATACCCTGGATCTGCGAGGATATAGATCAGCACCGTCAAATCTCCATAAGCCCATCCTTGAACTTATCTCTATATTTGTATCTCGATAAACAATATACGCAAACACTTTTGCGATATTATTTAACTATATGAAAAAATCATTTCTCGAGTTTATGCTTGTGGCCATAAGACTTTATGAAATATAATATCAGAGTATCGGATATACAACTTACCTCTATAAGCTGACGAATCTCGTATCTACGCATACCAAACTCTACGAGCATTGTATTATACCCAGTGACACATAGTGGTCAGACTATGAAAGGTCTCTGACATATATAGAATCAAAGTATGGTGGATCACTTACAAGCCCACTATGACGATTAGGTCAAAGGACCACGAATACTACTTAACTCGATAGGACCTTTATTTGATAGCTTCATAGGATATCTATTAAGGTCATCGTGGGTCTATTTAGTATCTAGTCCTGACTAGATACCCATATGCCTATACAAGCTCTAAGCTTATGGTCAGCTAAGAACAGCCATATGTACCATACAGATATAGACACACACTGATCTATATTATAGTAATTCACCGATATACTCGCATTGGTAAACATAGACTAGGAACATAATATTTAAGATATACTTACACAATGACAGTTTCTAGCACCTATTACAACTTTTTGTAATTATGTCATTACTGGTATACTCTCAAGTTTTTGTACCATTTCAGACAAGGCTTCTAACTCATAGAATTTTGATGAATTTTATAACCTACTAACTCTTAACAATGCTAACTCTTAGCATTTATAACTCTCAGCATAACTAACTTTTAGCTTTGGTCTAAATTTCTTTAGACCAGATCTGAACCACTGACAGATCTGCATCGGTGAAGTAGAGCAAGAACATAGTATTTGAAGACATACTTGCATAATGACATCTCTTAGCACCTATTACAACTCATTGCAATTATGTCATTACTAGTATACCCTCAAGTCTTTGTCCTATTGCAGATAAGGATCTATCTCTTGAGATCTTAGCAATGCTAACTGTTAAAATATATAACTTTCAGCTCTACTAATTCTTAGCACTGAACTAAACTCCTTTAGACCAGATCTGAATTCCTTCAGATCATACAATATCTGTAACATAACAAGCATTGTACCATGTATTTATATTGTATTAACAATTATATGAAATGTTTACTATATAAATATTAAATAATTAATATTCATACAGTATTGGAATGGCATGTAAGCACCAACTCTAATCCCAAATAATTTAAGTGTGATGGTATTTTGGTGATATCGAGCCTTAATATTTTATTTAATTTTTATTATGTATGATATGATTAATTTATAGGCTAGAGCTAATATGTTGTGGCTGCCTTAATATCGTATAAAATATTGCTGTCAATGAAAATCGAGGGAAGCTGAGAGTGGCATGTCAGTAAAGCAACAGGTATAATCGGTTAACAATGATTGGCTCAATTTACAGGCCCAATTAACAACAATAATTAATTTTTGGGTCACAACTTACAGTTTAAAAAATAGAGCAATGTTGTTACAGTAGTCAACCAGAGTAGGTTATATAGAAACATAATTCTCTTGATAGTATAACCAAAAAGTTTATTAGAAAAAAGTAAACCAGTATGTCAAGGTAGTGGTGTGGATAGAGTAAACAAAAAATTTGGTGCAAAAAGGAACGAAGAAGTTGGTATCCATAGAGTCAAGGGAAATGCAACATGTGCCAAGCCTAATGAGCAAGCCTTTGAAGAAAATCTATAGTAGAGTAATTCTTTTATTCACCGACAGTAAAAACAATTAGTTAGAGATTGTTTAAAGTCCATAAATTAGACTCTTAACAGTAAATATTTTGTTTAAATTGTCTGGAATAAAATAAGTAATTAGTTTTAGTTCTTAAATAAATTGATTACGTTAGAAACCGTAAAGCAAAATGTCATCGATTGTAAGAAATCTTAACGCTTAATAATGGTGTTGTAGATCACACTGAGTATATTATGGACATGTCAACGTTATAAGGCACTGGCTGGTTGTATACTAAATATTTGTCACAGTAGACCATCAACTTTGGCGTTGACAATGTCCTAAGTCCAACAACAAACATTACCATTATTCTTTGATGACATTAACCAGACGGATGAAGCATTGGGTGATTATATAGCATTTATAAATCCATAACATATATAGTTCCTAAAAGTGTGGAGGGCACTCCTAGCTCAAAGTAGCTAAGGTCACACCTCTTCCTCTTTTTTTGATTTGCTTTGGCGCCAACATGTCATAAAAAAATAGAAACCTATTTATCTTTGTGATTACTTTAAAGGTGACTTTCGATTAGTGTCTATGATTGATGTCTATTATTACTCCATTGACAGGCTGTCTAAACTTTACGAGGTGCAACCAATTGAACCGATGATCAATCTTTATAGAGATGAGATGCTTAAACATCCTATTATTGGATTTAAAATACCCCAAATTTGACAGTCCTTGTTTTTCGCTGTAAGGATACAGTCGTTGCATAGTTTCCTAATTTATATTATTTATTTAAAAATTAAAAAATAAGAATAAACAAATACAAATTAAGTTTATAATAATTATTTCTTAATTATATTTTTTATTTAATTTAATTTAACTACATTAAATAATTATATTATTTATTTAAATTTTGTAGTAATATAATTGAATTAAATAATTAAAAATAAAATAAATATAATTTTATTAAAAAAATAAAAATTTTATTTGAATAAATATAAATATAATTTTAAATAAATGATATAAATTAATCATGTCGTACATAATAAAAAATTATAAATAAATTAATTATAAAATAAAAATAAAATAAAACAGGTTATTGTAGGGTGTACTGTCCATTATAACAGGTACTATTAAGATAGTTAAAATGTATTTTTTGTCTATATCCGAAATCTTTGGGTAAAAGGGTTAAAAAATTTAATAAATGACTAAATTAGTTAAATACTCTAAAATTATGGCTATTTACAAAAATTTTCCTTAAATAATTTCAATTTTTTAATTCTTTTTTTTCTATTTCATATAAAGTGTAACATTAAATAAGTATTTGTACATAAGATTCTCAAAGGCGTGTAAATGGTGAAAGTGTGAGATGATGATGAATAGAAAAAATGATATTGAACGACATGAAGATGATGAAGAAATGACATGATGATAATAAAAAAAAATGGTATGACGAGAAAAGAAAAAATGTGATTTTAAGAAAGTGTAGTGACGTTAAAAAGTTTGAGACGTGAGTTTACAAATGATATGAATGGTGATCACATAATTTAAAATATCCCAAATATATATTATACAAGGAGAAAATTAGGGAGAAGGCTATACAAATGTTAGGAAGTTGGTCAATTTTTTTTAAGTTGGTCATTTTATTTTTGTAATATAAAATTATTGCCGTTGACTATGAATAACCAGGACTCTGTTAATTATATACAGTTATAGTTAATAAGTTGAATTAAAATCCTCTTCTATTTTTAGTTTACTTAAACTCAGCACATGTTATCACTTAAATATGAATGACTGGAAATTATTTTCTTATCACTGTTTTTATTAATCATTAATCATATATTTGTTTTTATTAAAGTAAAAACCTTAAATTAAAAGAGGATCTAGTCCCAATAAATTATGCCATCCGTGCATAGTTTATAACTAAAAAGAAAAAATGTAACAGATAAATCAAAAAAGTTGTCCACGTAAATTATTGCCTTAACAAAAATGAAGAGTGAAAAAAAAAATGTCCTACGTAGCAGACAAATATTTCTCTTTATGCATATGCATGCATAATGAAGAGAAAACGACATTTTTATTGCTAATTCCAGAATCATCCAGGAAAGGAAAAAGCAGCAGCAAAGAAAATTTGTGCATTTGATTAATATAATTTAAATATTTTGACTTTGGTCAAATTAATATAGTAATGTTATTGGTCAATTTCTAAAATTTCCCTTATACAAACGACTATATATATATATATATATATATATATATATATATATGATACACGCAGGAAGTTAAGGAGAGGGCGTTATACAAATGTTAGAAAGTTGGTTAATTTTTATTTATTTATAATATAAGGTTGTTGCCCCTTGAACAAGTTAATATGTTAAGATAATTTTCTTTTTTCCTTTTTCTTTTTTCTTCTCTCTTGCTAAATAACCCATATTTATTTAATGAATTTAAAATTATAAATTGTGGGACTATACTAGTTATATACAATTGTGGTCAATAAGTTAAATTAGGATCATTTTGTTTTTAAAATTTTTTTGATACGTGTTAACACTTAAATTTAAATTATTAATATTTTTTTATTTTTAATAATTTGTAATTTAATTATTTGAATTATTAATAATTGTATAATAAAAATTATTTAAATTATTTATAATTAGTTAAGATGTATAATAAAAATATTTGTATTATAATAAAGAGGAAAAAGAAGCAGCAAAGCAAAGCAAAGCAAAGCGAAAGAAACCACAAGAAAAATTGTGAGGCAGTAATTTTCAGAGGGGATTGGCTTGGTCAAGGTCAACAAACAAATTGAATCGGTTGGATTAGATTACGTACACATTAGCTCACCAGGTACGTCAGTCTAAGGCAAAACTTGCAATGAGCTCATCCTATAAATAGCTAAGCCTAAGCCATCACACAAACCCATGTCCTACTCTAACTCCATAACCAATACCAATCATAAATAGCATTTTTCTTGCTTCACTGTTACTCTGGCTTTTGCATTTTGTACGTGAAAGAGGAAAAAGAAAATATTTATGGCGCAAATAGCAGAACAAGTTAAATCAAAAAAGGCCTTGGGTTGGGCTGCCAGGGACACGTCTGGTGTTCTCTCTCCCTTCCATTTCTCCAGGAGGTTTTGTCTCCCTTATCTCTGTATTTTTTGTTTTTTTTAATTTTATTTTTCTTTCCATGTAAAGGGTATTGAAACCGACTAAGGGGTATTTGGCAAAAGTAAAATTTCTTGTGTTCTCTTTCATTTCTGTTTACTACTGGGGCAAGAACATGGAATGATTTTTATTGAGTTACAGTATTTTGGGTAACCGGGATATTGATGTTTTAATTTTGTGTTGAAATGTAATGATTTTGAGCATTGCAGGGCGACCGGAGAGAAAGACGTGACATTCAAAGTGCTGTATTGTGGGATATGCCATTCAGATCTTCACATGCTTAAAAATGAATGGGGCACTTCCACTTACCCTCTTGTCCCAGGGCATGAGATTGTGGGTGTAGTGACAGAAATTGGGAGCAAAGTAGAGAAATTCAAAGTGGGAGATAAAGTAGGGGTGGGTTGCATGGTGGGATCATGCCGCTCTTGTGAAAACTGTGCTGACAATCTTGAGAATTACTGCCCCAAAATGATACTCACCTATGGCGTTCAATACTATGATGGAACCACCACGTACGGAGGCTACTCTGACATTATGGTCGCTGATGAGCACTTTGTAGTGCGTATTCCAGACGGCCTAGCGCTTGATGCCGGTGCCCCTCTGCTCTGTGCTGGAATCACGGTTTACAGTCCCTTGAGATTCTACGGGCTTGACAAACCCGGTACGCATGTGGGGGTTGTTGGCTTGGGTGGTTTAGGCCATGTGGCAGTCAAATTTGCAAAAGCTATGGGGGTTAAGGTGACCGTGATCAGTACCTCCCCTAACAAGAAGAAGGAAGCCATTGAACATCTTGGTGCTGACTCATTTTTGGTTAGTCGTGACCAAGATGAGATGCAGGTATTGCATTTTGAGGGTTTTCTAAAGAGTTTTGTCTATTATGTTAGTTGCTAATTTGTCTTTAGTTATGTTGGCCGTGTAGGCTGCCATGAGCACAATGGATGGAATCATTGATACAGTAGCTGCTCCGCACCCTCTCCTGCCATTGATTGGTCTCTTAAAGTCTCATGGAAAGCTTGTACTAGTTGGTGCACCTGAGAAGCCATTGGAACTACCAGTTTTCCCCCTGCTCTTGGGTGCGCATTTTAGCTGAATTTTTCTTAAGATGGGCTGAATGTTGGATGTTGCCACTAAATATAATGCTTGTTTAATCTTCAAAAAAACTATTAATTGTCAATTTGGAATTATCAAATTAATTGTTGTTTGTGTAAAATTTCAGGGAGGAAGATAGTGGGTGGTAGTTGCATTGGAGGAATGAAAGAGACACAAGAGATGCTTGATTTTGCAGCGAAACACAACATAGCAGCTGACATTGAAGTAATACCAATCGATTACGTGAACAAAGCCATGGATCGCCTTGTTAAAGCGGATGTCAGATACCGATTTGTCATCGATGTTGGAAACACAATGAAGTCCAGCTCCTAAATTATTGAATTTTACAAGTTACAGTTTAATGAGGTTGAATGTTGAGACAGTTTGTTTCCCAAATTATTCAATAAATGAAATTCAAGAGATGTAGAAATAAAACGGTACTGCATTTGGCTTCTCTCACTCTCATATTAAAATTCAATAATCGCTGGTTCAAGCGGCCAAGTGCGGTGTGAGCGGCCAAATGGCTGCCTAGTGTCACAACCTGATTTTTTGAATCCGCGCGATTTTAGACACTTTATAAGCGCTAAGTAGCCTACAAGACCCAATTAACTAAAGAAAGAGATGAAGAAGAAGTACACCAAGTGTTTGAGAGAATGCTCTCGTATTTTATTACTAAAGAGAGATTGCAAAGTTATAAAATTATAAACTTGGAGTATTTCTACAATTTGGAGGATGGTTTCTCAAATGAGAATTCTACCTATTTATAGCTAAAGCTATATACAATGAACGGCTATAATTAACTCTAATCCAATGGTCCACATCTAAAGAGGAGAATGTCCTAAGGAATAATTCAAAGATGCCAACTACCAAAAGTATATCCTAAGGAATATGCATTTTCTAGAATACTCCCCCACCTATCACTCACCTACTACACACATGTGACATTAACCCAAATTCATTGGGCCTTCTAGAAGCTCTAGCCTATTTAACACAAAATGGACTAAATCTCCTCTTGGTGGCCTTGTCATGCACCAAATATTCGAGTACTTACTTGAGAATATTTGGGGCGTGACATTCTCCCCCACCAAATTCACGCGACGCCCTCGTCACGTCTCTGCTAGAACTTGCGCACCCCGTTCTTCAAACTCTGGTTGTGCGCTCTCATGTCCCGAGCGTGCTCTCTCATCCGGCAACCTTTTCTACTCGACAAAGTACTCAAGACTCGTCTTGAGTTCCTCACCTTTGTCATGGCGTATGAAAATCCCAAAAGGTTCCTGGTTGTGTGGCTCAAATTCTGCATCTCTCGTACCTCCACGGTACTGCTTCTAATAGCTTGCGAAATGCACCTGATGTCGCCACTGCTGCTGTCTCGACGGTAACTCTACCTTATGCGAGACGTTGCCAACTCTCTTGGCAATAACCCTCGGCCCCTTGTCTCCATGATCAAGGACCTTGTGAAGTGGGCGTGCTGATTTGCGTTGTGATGGAAGTATCATCTCCATCACTAAGTCCCCCGCACCATGCTTGACAGGCCGCTGCTTGTCTTCGACCTACTCTTTGTGCTGAAAATGCACATCATGTGACACCTTGGACTTTTGAATGACACCCGCATCCAATAACTCCTCGAGCTGCCCCTGCAACTCTCCCATCTCCGATGGAGGTGTCGGCACCATAGTTGGAAGCGTAATCTCAAGCTCTAACTTGCCCTCAATTACATCTCTTGAAGGCGGTTCTTCCGGTATGGCAGTAGGCTTGATCCCATTGTGCTCCCCGAGCACTTCTGCAACAACCTTCAGTATTTTATTTTTTGCCCCCATTTGTCGCATCATCCATCCCCATTGTCGTGGCTGGATGTAACCCTCCTTTGCGCGCCGCATCTACTCTTAGTTGTATTGCGGAAAGGACCTTGGCATTTGGCTTGGATCGCCTACCCTTGGGCATATCTACCGTCGGTATCATTCGAGACCCTCACTCCAAAATACACATATAGTTGTGTTGAGGAAGTAACACCACATTGTACTGCCATAGGAACTCCATACCTAACACCACATCAAAATTATCGAGAGGTGCTACCGAGAAATTTACCTCACCGTGCCATTTGCCAATGTGAATTCCAGCTCCATGAACCACTCCATCCAGCGGCTTGGCTCTTGCATTCACGGACTTGAGGTTTCCCTCTCATTTCTCTATATAAAGGCCCAAGCGTTCTGCTTCCGCACACTTAATGAAGTTGTGCGTAGCCTCCGTATCAACCAATACTTGAGTCTTTATGCAATTGATGCTGGCTTCAATGTACATGAACGTCGTCCCCGTTGGCGCATCTGCATGCCGCTTGGCTTTGAGGGAATTGAACAGTTGCATACAACCCATACGGCTCTGTTCGCCCTCGTATTTTGCCTTGTACATTGCATTGAAAGCCTTCTTCTTCGGACAGTCCTTCACCCAATGATCCCCGTCACAAAGAAAACAGTTAGACTTCGGACCATTACCTCTATGACCGTTGCGTTTTTGTTCCTTCCACTTGGGCGATTTGCCTTTCTCCTCCTTGCTCTCCAGAGGTTGAAACTCCTTGGCTTCGCCACCCTTGTTGTGATTGGGTTTATAATTCTTGGACTTTCCTGAATCTCCCTTGCGGTAATCTATGAGGCAGCTCTTCCACTTGGGCTTAAACTTTGTCCATGGTGTTGAAGACCTTCTCCTGAAAATCCTTGATCCAGTCCCGTTATTTGTCAACATGCTCGTCAATGGAGCTGTCGATGAGGGAGCGCAGCTCATCCTCTTGAATATCGAGGCCTACCTCGAGCTTCTCAACGTGCTCTTCCAGCTCCCTAAGGCGATCTGTTGCCTTGCTCACAGCACCACCGAGCCTCATAACCATGTCCTCTAGATCATGGTTCGAATCAACCAACTTTTCTGGCGAAATACTCCCATGTCTCCTAGTTTTGGGGTCTCTACCCTTCCCTTCAGTAATCCCTGATGATCCAGCAACTCCCTTCAGCATCTTCTTTGAACCTGGCTCTGATACCACTCGTCACGACCCGATTTCTCGAACCCGCGCGGCCTTAGACACTTGCTAGTGCTAAGCAGCCTACAAGACCCCAATTAACCAAAGAAAGAGATGAAGAAGAATGCACACTAAGTATTTAAGAAAATGCTCTCAAATATTATTACCAAAGAGAGAATTACAAAGTTATACAACTTGAAGTATTTGGAGTATTGCTTCTCAAATGAGAATTCCACCTATTTATAGCTAAAGCTATATACAATGGACGGTTAGGATTAACTCTAATCTAATGGTTCACATCTAAAGAGGAGAATATCCTAAGAAATATTTCAAAGATGCCAACTACCAAAAGTATATCCCAAGGAATATGCCTTTTTTAGAATACTCCCCCACCTACCACACACATGTGGCATTAACCCAAATTCATTAGGCCTTCTAGAAGCTCTAGCCTATTTAACACAAAATGGACTAAATTTCCTCTTGGTGGCCTTGTCATGCACCAAATATTCGAGTACTTGCTTGAGAATATTTGGGGCATGACACTAGCCACTTAATTAAGCAGCCATTTTGACTGTTTAGACTGCCAACCATTAGGCCGCCCATGCAGTGGCCAATTATTTTAATTAAATTTTATTATATTATTGTACTTTTTTAAATTTTAAACGTTTAAAGGTGAAAAAATATGATTATTTTTGGATCGGTTAATTTTAACGATAAATCAATGACGATTAGACATTCGTGTCTATTTTGACAAAAGATTAAGTATTAATGTTGATTCTTTAAATTTGTAGGTATTGTTATAATTTAGTTATATTTCAAAGGTATTGATGATAATATTTTTAAAATAAATATATAAATTACGTTATTTATTTACTTTTAATTAATAAAAATACAAAACACCGATCATCATCGGCCAATCATCAATATTCGTTATTAGTAGGGATGGAAAAAAAACACAGATTTGAAAAAACCTATAGCCTGGCTCTGATTTGAAACCTAACTCGAAAAATTTGAGTTTTTTTTTCTTTCGAATTTGGGTTTTTTTTTAAAAAAGTCTGAATTTGTGTTTTTACGAGAACCCTGACCCAGACTTGGATTCGGATTTTATTTATTTATTTATTTTTGTTAAAGTCTTAAATTAATTCATAAAATTCATAATCTTTAATATATATTAATCTAACAATTATTTTACAAAATAAATATCCCAAAAATTTAAAATTTCACCTAAAATTTAAAAAATAAATTAAAAAAATACAAGTCGAGCTAAAATTCAAATTCAAATTTAAACTTGGATTCGAAAAAATTTGAGTAAAACTCAAGTTTTAAGTTCATTAAAAAACTTTGTATTTAGATCCGAGTTGAACAAAACCTAGATTCAATTCTAAATTTTGCCATCCTTAATTGTTAGTTAGTGGCAACCTATTGTAATAGCTCGAATCTAAATGCGAATTTTGTCATCCCTAATTGTTAGTTAGTGGCAACCTACTTTAATAGATCAAGCCCAATAATTAAATAGTTAGTATCTGCTTTACATTCTACAAATTGGAACAAAGAAAGTGATCACAAATAATTAAGAATTTATTATTAATTAACAAAATTAAATACTTTACATAACACGCTTGCCACATGGCATATTGTTTTATAAATTAATTAACAAAATTAAATAAATAATTAATGAAATAATTAATTCTTTCTTTTTTTTTAAGAAAAAATAATTAATACTTTCTAAATAATGGAATTTAATACTTACCATACTAAATTAACAATTTATACAAAAATGTATTAATATTTAATTAGCAAGATTCAAAAAATAATTAATTTTTTAAATTAATTAACAAGTTAAAAATAAATAAAATTGTAGTCAAACACTATTAGTGCACCATGTGGCATATTTGTTATTTAATATTATTTATTTTTAATGTTACATTTTATTTAATAGTTATTATTTATTTATTGTATTAAATAAATAATTAATGATATAATTAATACTTAATCTTTGATGTTCTCAGCCTTCTTCTTTAACGATTTTCATCAAACTTTGTCTATTTATAACTAATTTCAACCAAATCAATTTATTTTTAATTTATATTACTCTGAATTTATTCATTTTCACTCATTTTTAATAAAAACACAAAAAATATTAAAAGCTCACCAATTTTGTTGAATTGAAAAAACAAGAGATGGTGAAAAGAGTAATTTTATCAATTTACCTTCTTTATAGCTAATAAAGATTAATATTGTGACTTGTGGCTAAAAGAGATTCAACCCTGAATGAGGGACTAGTTACGAACATTTCCCTAGAAACAATATTTATAAATTTGTAAAGAGCATAATTTTTCAAGAAAAAGTTTTGTATTTTCTAGGAAAGTGAAGCCAAATATCTATCTAAAGAAAATGTGAGAAGATTTTGTTATTAGCTCAGATAAACTACAAGACTAAATCTACTGCTTATCTATATACTGATTTGCAAAAGAAGCAATTAGAAACGGATAAGGAAAGTGGATGATTTTGGCAAGAAAGAGATTAACAAATTCGAACAAAACCTTTTTTCTCGTATTTGACTAATAACTAACTAAGCCACACAAGATTTTTTTTTTAATATGTCCGTGTCATCATTTGATGGAATAAAAATATTTAGACCCTCAAAATTTAACTTGAAGAATAATTTATCTCCCTATTTTAAATATATTTAAAGGATTCATTTTGTTAATGGCAACAACAAAATTTTAATTTAATATTGACATAATTAAATTTAAAATTTTATGATTTATGCAATAACAATATTATTTCAACCAAATGAGCATTGGAGAATAAAAAAAACTGATGAGAAAAATAAAAAAAATTAACAAAGAAGGGAGTTTTTAGATAATTTTAAAAATAAGGAATAAAACTATCATTTAAATCAAATTCTGAAAGTCTAAATGTCTTTTTCCCTCGTATGACTCATGAATGTACTCTGATAAGATTGACGCTCAATTGTGTAAGAGTGACATTGATCTTAGGAAGCAAGGACTTGAAACCTTGTGATCGAGAGAGTTTTAGAAATGAAGCTTTAACTTTATCATACCAGTCTTTGCTTAAGACCATGGAGTGCCTTTGTAAGATAGTATACATTTGTAAAAAAAATTCAACTATACACTCCTTTAGTTGGCTTGTTTGTATTGCTTCGGTAAGATCTCCATTTAAAAATATATTAATAACATCCATCTACCTCAATTTCTAACCTTTTCTAATTGTTAAGCTCAAAACTTTTTTTTATTGTGCTTGCTTTAACTACATGACTAAATATTTTTACGAAGTCAATACCAAAAATTTAATGATAGCCCTTTGCTACTAATCTAGCATTTTATCTAAAGATACTAATATTAAAGTTCTTCTTTACTATAAAAACTCACTTGTTTCTTATTTTTTTGTGATCTGGCTTGCAGGGAACTAAATACCATGTATTATGACTTATCAAAGCTCGATACTCATCCGCAACTTTCTGACTCTAATTTTGTATTTGGTACATATTCTAAATTTTCTACCAACTTTATAATTAAAATCTTTGACTTACAAATCCTAGCCTTTGATCATTTAATCATAGGATGAACATTTACAATAGAATTTTAATTTGGTCTTGCATAGGTTGGTTCTGGTGAAGTGATATTTATTTAAGGAGTGATGTATTTGATGTAAAGATGGATCAACTAGTGTAATAGAAGCTTGAGTAAATTTTCTTTTTTTATTATTATTAGTTTTTGTGTTTGAGAAAGCAATTCATGATTTTGATACGAGGTTTCCATTTTAAGAACTTTTTAATGTATACCATATTAGCTTAGAAGGAAAAATAGACTCAAAGGACAAGTGTTTTTCATTTAAGTTTTTAGAAGAACCCGATACAAATGGTTTTGTTAAAAGAGGATAAGAAATAAAAGGAAATTTAGGCTCATTAAACTCAAAATGCCTAGCTATATACACCTACCTTTTAGAATCAATGCATTTATATTCCTTGTGCTAAGAATTATACCCATTTCTCAGTTGATTTAGCTTTTATGTATATGATATGATCTCAAATGAGAATAACAAGTATAACCAAAAGTTTTTATAAAGTTATAATCTAGTTTTTGAGTAAATAATAACTCAAAAAGTGAGTTTTTTTTAAAACAACTTTTTATATCATTGATAAAAATTAAAGATATTATAAGGTTACTGCTATAAAGTAGATGATTACTGGAATAACATAATACATACTTACTGACAAACATCCAAAGTTGAAAGCTTTTCTTATAGAGGGAGATAATAATATTGAAATGTCGAGTTGTTAAATAAATACTATGTTTAATTTTCTTCTATAAGTTAATTTATTTACTATGTAGGACCATCATCGCTAATAAAATTGTTACTTTCTTGCATGTACTTCCATATAAATGTCTACTCAGAACTTGAGACTAAATAATCACGAATATCTACGAACATTATTTTAAATAAAATAAAGAAGACTTGTAGGGGAGTGATGCTCACGATATTACTCACAAACCACCGGATTGAGTAAGACTCAATAAGGTGTACTCAAAGAGGATATGTTTATGGAGGATTCGTAGAGGGACGACACTCATGAGATTACTTATTGGACTGGGTAAGGCTCAGTGAGGTGTACCCTACGAGGATATGTTTATAGAAGACTCGTTGGGGGTGGCACTTATGAGATTTCCCACAGACTACCGAACCAGGTAAGACTCATTGAGGTGTACCCTACGAGGATAGGTTTATAGAAAACTCGTTGGGGGGGTGGCACTTATGAGATTACCCACAGACTACGGAACCAGGTAAGACTCATTGAGGTGTACCCTACGAGGATAGGTTTATAGAAAACCCGTAGGAGGGCGACACTCATGAGGTTACTCACAGACCACCGGATCGGGTAAGGCTCAATGAGGTATACCCTACGAGGATATATTTATGGAAGACCCGTAGGTAGAGGCAATCACGAGATTACCCACAAACCACTGGACCGGGTAAGGCTCAGTGATGTGTACCATATGAGGATATAAGGCTCAGTGATGTGTACTATACGAGGATATAGGGCTCAGTGATGTGTACCATACGAGGATATAGGGCTCAGTGATGTGTACCATAAGAAGATATATTTATAGAAGGCCCGTAGAGGGGTGGCACTCACGAAATTACCCACAGACTACTGGACCAGGTAAGGCTCAGTGAGGTGTACCCTACAAGGATATGTTTATAGAAAGCCCGTAGAGGGGCGGCACTCACGAGATTGCCCACAGACCACTGGACCGGGTAAGGCTTAGTAAAGTGTACCCTACGAGGATATGTTTATAGAAGGCCTATAGAAGGGTCGCACTTAAGAGATTACCCACAGACCATTGGACCGAGTAAGACTCAGTGAGGTGTACCCTACGAGGATATGTTTATAGAAGAACTGTAAGGGGCGGCGCTTACGAGATTACCTACAGATCACTGGACCAGGTAAGATTCAATGAGATGTACCCAACGAGAATATTTTTATAAAAGACCCATAGGGGGTAGCATTCACAAAATTACCCACAGACCACTGGACCAGGTAAGGCTTATTCACAAAATTACCCACAGACCACTGGACCAGGTAAGGCTTAGTGAGGTGTACCCTACGAGGATATGTTTATAGAAAACCCGTAAGGGGGCGGCACTCACAAGATTACCCACAGACCACTGGATCGGGTAAGGCTCAGTAGGGTGTACCCTAAGATGATATGTTTATGGAAGACCTGTAGGGGAGCGACACTCACGTGAATACCCACAGACCACTGGACCGGGTAAGGCTCAGTGAGGTGTACCCTATAAAGATGTTTATTATAGACAAGTAATACCCCGAGTAGGGACTAATCACAAGATATTAAAGGTAACCGGATACCCACAAAATAATCATATCTCAAACACTGAAAGAGGGTATCTGCTAGTCGACTCAATGGTAATTCTGATGACATTTTCATTGGGATAATTATATAATTAACTTGATAAAAAAAATTTCATAAACTTACCTTCCACTCAAGAATTATGAGTTATCTTGCTCTGCTCGGTTATATCAACCCTTCAAGAAGATGATCTTTGTTAACTAACAATTGCCTCAAGTATTCAATAATGTTACAGATTTGTTCGCCCAAATTGTTTTTCTTTTCTGAGCAGAATATTATTCTGTGATGATCATAAGGGAGCAGATAATCAAGGCAACTACAAAAGAGCAAGCTTCCATAAAGAAAAACGCAGGAAGAAAATTACTCACATACATTGATAAAGAGAAAAATTACATGAAGTTTACAAAAAATAATATATGTACATACAAATAGGACACCAATTTATGTTGCTGGAGCTGTGTTACTAAACTCTAAATCTACTATCATCGCCGATCCGAAAGCAACTCTAATTGAAAGAAAATTGGCTCGAGCTAGGGGTTGACAAAGACTGCAATTGGCCATAGGGACTGAGTAGGGACAACGGTAGCAGGAGCCTGGTCGGTGAAAGACGCAGCTGACTAGGCTATGGCAGTTACAGCAGGAGCAGCATCACCCCGAGCAGCAACAACAATACCACCAACAAGAGCAACAACATCTGAAAAATAGGCAACAACATCAGCAACAGGCTTGTCCACCTTGGCAACGCCTCGAGGCTTAGAGATTTTCCCTTCATAGAATGATCCCTCAGTGACCAAATTCCACATCCACTTGAGGTTAATCTTTGGGTAATTCTCTTCGAAGAGAGCGATCTACCTTTGGAAGCCCTCCACACGACCTTTAGTGGAAACATTCTTGGTGACCAACAGACTAGAAACTACGCTGATTATCCAATCAAGCTGACAATTTATTCTTATTCTGCTTAACCAACTCTCTTTCCTTTTGAGCTACCACGATCTACTTTTCAAGTTTGTTGACTTAGTTTATTAGCTCGGCACCTCAGCTCTCCGCCATAGCCAAAGAGATGGTCATCTTTTGCTCGACTAGCCACTTTTGACATTCTAATTCTGAGACTCAACTCTCAACCTCTGTGCCCCTGGTCTCTAGCTCCTTTAAGCGGGCACCCATTTGATTAGCCATTGCCCATTCTTGATCAACCACCTTCTTGGCTCGCAGAACCTCGGCTCTCGATCGCGTGAGGCTTTTTTTGGCTCAATGGGCCTAAACTATCATGTATAATATCTCAGCCCTAAACCGAGATAACAAAAACACGGACTGCATTTGAAGAGTGAAGATCATCAAAACAAGTAAAGGAAATAGAATAAAAAGAAAAAGAAGAAAGGGAACTTACATCTAGTACGAATCCTATAGCAGCGTGAAACCTCGTGACAGGGTCCAAAGATGAAACCTAACCCACCCAGGCCAGGGATAGGTATCTCTTAGCTTCTTGCATCACGGGTATCAAATAGGCAATGGTCCTCCCTCCTTTTAAGAACCAGCACTGAAGGAGACGAGAAGAGAGGATACCCCTCGCTTGTTAGAGGCCCTTCATACTACCTGGAATAGGACTCCCCAATGGCCCAAGAAGATGAGGGCGCTTGCTTTGAAGTCTGAGTTGAGGAGACCCGATCTTTACTCTACACCTCAGAGAATCAGAGGCGTTGTATTTGAGGGGAGCGTTGAGTAGCCTAGCCTCTTTACTGGGCATTAGATTGCACATGTTCTCTCTCCTGGGCAGGACTCGTCACCCTCCCTTTTTGAAGGCTCTGCCTACCGCTAGTTTGGCTAGTCTACCCCTGTCCACAAGAGGGGTCCCTGGCTTGACTCCTCCATTTGGAGCTGAACAAGCAGCCCCATGACATTGTCAGGGTTAATGGTGTAAGTGATTTTAAACCTAAGGTGCATACATGTGAGTTTATTTCTATCATTCAAATATGCATATGTATCACATACATATACGTGCAGCGGATGAGCGGAATACTAATTTTCTAATGATAAACACAAATAAGTTTTACATGTTATCTCATAAATGTAAACTACATAAAGATTGAAAATTTATTACCTTGACAAGCTTTTGGTTTTTGGTCAAACCGGAGTACCCTCCTTGAAGCAACTCATTTACAATTCTAGTTCCTCAACACGGTGGGCTTGAGGAAGCTAGAATAGCAGCTTTTTCAACAAAGAATTCAATAATTGAATCCTTATTTCTACCTTGTAGTATAGATGACCAAAATTAGAAGAAAAATAGAAAAAGTGTATTTTGTACTCTCAACACTTAGCCAAAATCTCACATTTCTCTCTCTAAAATTCCTTAACCGTATCTTACAAAGCTACCAATTGTTCTTAATAAGTTATTTTGGTTTTTCCCTCTCAATGGACAACACTTGTCTCATTTTAATTGGATAATTGCCTCCATTATCTTGGTCAATGTTTGCCATTAATATTTTGTTTATTATTGTTTATAATAAACCAAATGAAAATAAAACAAAATGAAAAATCAATAAATGAATTTGGCCTAAATCTAGGCCAAATGAGAAATACTTTCTCATTAGCAAGAAATATGTTAAAGCCTACCATTTATAAGTGACATTAATTTATTCTTATTATATAATTTAATTAATATTAAACAAATAATTTAATCATATTAAATCATGGTAGAAACACATTCCAATTTAAATTTAAAAAAATAAATTGTTTGATTTTAATTTAAATAATAATTGTTAAAATTTGTGCTCACGTACCATCCCTTTATTATATGAATATTTTATTTTATGACATTTATACAATATATTACTTGTTAAATCACTAATTACAATTATTAAATGGTTTAATGCTTGTGATGCTAGAGACATTATATGATCTAAAGGAGTTCAGATTTGATCTAAAGAAGTTTAAATCAATGCTAATAGTTAGCATCACTGAAAAACTATAAATGCTAAAGAGTTAGCATGTTATAATAATCAGTGAAGTCTAAAAGTTAGAACATTGTCTGTAACGGTACAAAGACCTGAGAGTACACTAATATAACATAATTGTAAGAGTTGCAATAGGTGTTAAAAAATATTATTATATGAGTCTGTTCTTAAATTATGTGTTCCTGGTCTTAATTCACCGATGCAAATCTATCGGTGGAATAACTTTTCATAGACCAATGTTTACTATACTTAGATGGTCTAGATGATTGTTCTTAGCTGACTATGTGCTTATTAGAAGTTCGTATAGCATACAGGTGTTCAATAAGAATGAATACTTAACAGATTCAACGAAGACCTCAATAGACATCCCATGAAGTCGTCAATGGAATGTCCACTCGAGTTGAGTAGTATACACGGTCCTTTGACTTAAGTACCACGGTAGATTTGTAAGTGATCCACTATATTTTGATTCCACACATGTCACAAACTTTTCATGGTGTGATCATTGGATATGGATCGATGCTTATAAAGTCTGGTGTATATATATATGAAATCTGTCAACTCACATGGATGGTCAAATCAAATTATATATTGTTTATATATTTAATAAAATTATGTATTGTTTAGTCATTGTATATATATAATAATTTAAAAAATATGAAATTATTTTTTTATTACTAAAAAATAATTTTTTTTATAAAAAATTACAAATTTTCCTTTATTATGCAAGGGTCAAATAGTCATTTTATTATTTTTTTAAAAATATACCTTAATAATTGTACATTATTATCTATTTCGTAATAATAATTTTACTATTATTAAGTTATACTTTAAAAATATTCATAATAATTTTAAGGAAATTAATAATTTTAAGGAAACTGGCTTTAACTTGCTTGGTTGATAAAGAAAATTAAAATTGAAAATCGATGGATCAGGTTAGACTACGTACACATTGTGTCAATAAATACGTCAGTCTAAGACAAAGCATTATGTTAGCTCATTCTATAAAAGGAAAATTTCATAAATAATTCCCTTATTTTTTTATTATTCTTTTTTAATCAAATCTAAATTGAATATACTTTATTAACCAAATTTTTTAGTTTTGGACACATTTGCCCAATATCAAAATTTAACCTACTCTCCACCAAAAATCACCAAATTTTTAAACTTTCACAAAATTCGTTAGATCAAAAATTTTAAAATTATTATTGTATAGATCGAAGCTTATACAATATATTTTTCACTTCGAACAAAAGAAATTGGCGATTTTTGGTAAGTTTTGTTGAACTTTTAAAAATTTTAAATTTCTTTAAAAATTTGTTAGAAATTTATTAGAATTTGTATTTAAAGCTAGAAATAGATGAAATTATTGAATTATATGTGAAAATTGGGTTAGAATGATGTAAGAAACGTTGAAAATGGGCAAAAAATGAGATTTTTGGGTGTATTATCGCAATGCAGACAGCAGCCGGCCGCCGTTGCCAATCTCGAGGCCATCTCGGGCCCGTGGTACGCACCCACAATGCGCCCTTAAGGCGCGTCGCCTACAGCATCGTGGACGTAATGTCTGCGATGCCGCACTGTTGCACCACGTGGCGCCTGTATAGAATGCCACGTGGCACAATTTTTTTTTGAAATTAATTTTTTTAAATGAAATAAATGAAATTTAATGTTATTTAAATTAAATTTTTTTAAAAAAATTTAAAATTAAATATAATTTTATTTAAATTAAATAAAATCTAATTTAGAAGGAATGGATCTAATAGATTAGGTAATTAATTAACATTAATTAATAAATAAATGACTCATTAATTTTAATTTGTAACATTATTTATTATTGTTAGTACCTTTGTAATTATAATTTATATATGATTATTTTTATTTTAATATATAATTAATTATTATAATATGTTAGTAATTAATTATTAAAATATGTTATGATTTTTATGTCTTTTAAATTAATTGTTTGTGTAAATCATATGTATGCATGTTATTTTTAATCTATATGTATGCATGTTATTTATTATTTATTAATTGTTCGTGTAGTTAATTGTATGATTTTTATGTCTGTTAAATTAATTGTTTGTGTAATTTTATTATTATTTTTTTTAATATTAATTTCTTTTGTTTATTTTTTTAATTGTTACATGAAAGAGAACGTATTGAAAAAAATATAGAATTCCAGAGCATATATTTTTTTGTGCATCAGTGATTGCTTATGCGAAGATGTGGGGTCTAAATTGTATAAAGATAAATTGACAGAAAATTAAAAAATATTATTTAGGCAGATGTGTATGGGGCATTTCTTAGATATGTCAGATTTGACATTCTTTGATATTTTGGTGCACGAGTTATTGTTACGTGAGGCGCATACCTCTACTTTAGAAGATGAGATGTGATTTTACATAGAGAGAAAACGCATCTGATTTAGCCGACAGGAGTTTGTACTAATCACCGGACTACAAATGCGAGATTACCCTCCCGCCCAGTAGCTGCATAGGAAATTGGGCACTCGATTATGGGATACATATTTTTTCGGGGTAAAAAAATTATCTTACATATTTCTTGATAAATGGTACAGACGTCTGAATTTGACGGATATGGACGATGCAGATGCAGTAAAGTTGAATTTATTTTATTTTGTGCATCGTGTTTCGATCACACGTGACGAGCGTAGTGGGATTCAAAATTTTGTTCTATGTTTAGTAGATGACCTTGATGAGTTTAATAAGTATCCATGGGGCAATATTGCATGGACCATACTTCATAACTCACTTAAGAAGGCTGCATTCCAAAAACTTAAGAAAATAAATAGGAAAGGGTTTGAACAGAGGAAGTTTGAAAGTTACAACGTGTATGAATTTTTGAACGCATTTTTAGCACGCCATAATTTTCTTGTACTTAACTTTTTGATCTTAATTATTTATTTATTTTGTATACGCCAAACTTATATTTTAAAAATAATTATATTAGGTATGGATTTTCGAGGCAATTCCAGTGTGCGGAGAGGTTTTTGGTTATCATTATAGTGATCGCTTCCCCCGTATTTTGAATTGGACGACTCGAGGGACTCCACAGTTTGATGACGTTCAGGATACAATATTAGAAAAGGATTTGGTATGTGTTGATATTAATGAAAAATATATATATTAGTTTATAACTTTTATTTTATTTTAAGCATAACTTAATATTATATTTATAAGTTCTTTCGGTATATCGTAAATTAGTACCAAAAGACCATGAGAAGAAAGAGGCAATTGTGCAACTAGACGTGTAGGCATTCCAAGTGGAAGTTATGCTAGGGACTTACCGTCTGATTACAGCAAAAGTAAGCGCCCCAGGACCTATGTCCATTTCAGTGACCCTAACGATGATGTTATGGATGTGGAAGGGGATGGATATAAATGGACAAACCCACAAATGTCAGCACCAGTGCCAGGAGCAACGGTATATTACTTATTTACGTGATTAACTAAAGAGAAATTTTCATATATTTTTAATTAAGTCATTAACTATGGTTATGTTTCTTGTAGTCTGAACACAGTGCGTCTACAGACTATGGCGTAACACATTAGATTGAGCAACTGCGGGAGGAGATGATTAAGAGATTTGACCGTACTGAAGCTGCACAAGCTACACTTCTGCAGAGAATGGACAAGGATAGAGATGAAATTTTAACAAGGGTTGATCAACTCCAGACCGATCTTACACAGCAGATGCAGTAGATGATGATGTGCTTTAGGCAGTCATGCTCATTCCAACAGAACGAAAGCCATAATATAGTAAGCAAAATAAATTTAAAATCGCAATAATTTTTCCTTACTTTAATTGTAATTTGATTTATTTTAACATATACATATATTTTAGTTTGGAGAGAACACACCGGTAAGCTGTCAATATGATTTTCAGACCCCAGCTACTGGTCATGATATACTGCCCCACCACTGACAGTCTTGTAAGTGTTGAGATCTTACCTGCTTCGCATAAGGGAGTGAGTCAATTTGGGATACCGTATAGGCCTGCATAGTATTTACACACCCCATATACAAATCTATTTCCACAAAGGATACATGAGAAGAAGAAAATTGAAATTGAAGTACAATCTCAAGCAGACATGGATCCATTGCAACAGATAGACTCGACCATCTTAGTTGAGTTTCAGGCCTGGATGGACAAGGATAAAGGTGTAGTCATCTTACCTGGGCTTGACGCTAACCCGGCATAATTTCAGGAATTGCTACGCAACTGACTGGATGACTTTGTAAGTGAAATATATATTCAATAACTTGGTGGAATGATGATTTTATTTATTTAAATTTACACATTGACTTGACGATAATTGTTTCTTAATGAAGCATATTAATGAGTATTTGAAGGTGATTCGGCTTAGGCAATACGGTTGCACTAATGCATTGCCCAAATTGTCCACTTCAGTGGATTCGTACTTCTTTGTGAGTGATGAATTAAATTAATTATATTTTCTTATTTCATCTTTATTGATTATTCGATGGCTCTGCATTTTTAGGAGACTTTTAGACTCCTTTATGAGGAACACAAAAATAACATGACTGGCATTGTATGGAGTGATGAAGTGATGGCATATGCCCAAGGCGATAAAGAAGATTTACTCGGTGCACGTATGTGGATTGAGGTTAATAAGGTAAAATATCATATTTTGTGAATGTTGTTATCTTTGTTTATAACTTGTAGTACTATTTGTGAGACTTATTTGAATTTTATGTAAGTTTATATTCCTGTCAACTACAATCAATAGCATTGGGTGACGGTTAAGGTGGACATCTTGCATCGGCAAATATTGATCTACGATTCTAGCATCAAGGGATTTGCCGATGGCGTAATTGAGAATCATATCCTACCATGATCTACGTTGTTACCCCATTACCTAGATGCTTGTAGATTTAATGAGCAACGACAAATTACAACCCACTTAACCCCTTTTCATGTTATTAGATTAAAGGATGAAGTGCCACAGCAGACAGTGAATAGTGGGAATTATGGAGTTTATGTTTGTATGTTTATAGAGTTTTTGATTTTGTGTCGTCCCTTAAATTTTGGTCCTGAGCATATGTCATTTTTTAGGACTAAAATGACGACTGACTTATGGAAATGTGCAAAAAAATAGTAAAATAAAACTAAATATTTGTATGTTTATAAAGTTTTTTTTATGTATTTTATACATTTTATTGTAAATTGTAAAAGAAAAAATATAATTAGTCAAAGCATGCATTATTAACGACATTGGAGAAAAAAGAAACATAACAAACGTATCAATTAAACACAATCGTAAAAAAGTACAAATTAACTAGTCAAATAAGGCCCATAACTACATGACTTAAAAATACAAATGTTATTCATAAAGAACACATCAACTACCATGTAACGGAATTGGGTTTCGACAAGTTTGTCGATTATGTCCATGCTGCTTACAGCGGCTGCATACATTCTTCGTGGGAGTTTCACCTTGTGATAGAATTCAATTTTTCTGACGTCTTCCTAATTACCGACGTACTATAAGAGGCTGAATGTCAGCAGCTCTTAACTCCTCTGGAATAATCCAATCTAATGGATGACCAACCGGATTTACTGGTTCACTGTATGCACGCAACAAAGATTCAGTCGTGTAATATCGCGAACAAAGAGTCTGGTACTGGAATCTGACCTGCCTGCATACTGCAAGTGCATGAGGACACGGTAGTTGCCGCATATCAAACTTTCAACAACTACATGACTTCCCCGGGATGTCCACTATTCCATTTCTTTTTTCGTCCTTAACGATAAAACGAGATTAATCTATTGCATACACTGTCATGCGAGCAGAATCATCATTATGTTTCCAAATCTTGTCATGGGCCCAAGTGGTCAAGAAGTTTGACATATTTTCTGTAGCCTCGCATCTCTCAACAAACCATCTTTGCATTAACTCTCTAATCCACTCAATTAAGGCAGTCACCATCATGGCACATGCTTCCTTCTCAACAACGTTAATGCTTTATGCAATGTTGGTGGTCATGATGTCATATCTTTTGAATGCTCCATTGATCGAGCACATTTTAAAAAGCCAACCTCCTCCTCTAAGTATCTTGTTGCCTCCGGTTTCATTTCTCGCATCTTATTAATTTTCCTTTGAAAGTCAGCTATGCGATACGCCTTGACAGCAACAAAATAGGAAGCCAAATATCCCCATTCTTTTGTTATTTGTGACGGTATCTTATATCGTGCTACTAAATTACACTTGAAGTGATGGATGCATACACCATGATATACATTAGAAAATACCTCTCTAATGGTCTTCTCGATACTAGCATGTCGATCAGATATAAATACAAGGTTCTCAAGATCGCCAATGAATCCTCGGAGTTTTGCCATAAACCACTTCCATGAAGCATCATTTTCAGAGTCAATAATACCCCATGCAAGTGAAAAAATCTGGTTGTTTCCATCCTTACAAATATTCACAAATATTGTTCTCAAGTATGCATTTTTTTTAAATGTACCATCAACTGCAATAACCGGTCGAATGGAAGACTGGAACCCTCTAATACATGGTCCAAGAGCCATGAAGAAATATTTGAAGTGCTTGCAATTGTCAATCTCCAAATGCGTGACTGTACCTGGGTTCTGTTGTTCCAATATATGACAGTATGCAGGAAGTAATTTATATGAACCCTCTGGAGTACCACGTATCAACACCAATGCATGCTCCTTAGACTGCCAAGCAGTAAGGTAAGTTATGTCCACACCAAACTCCTCACGTATGTTTGCTTGGATTTTCTTCGGTCTATAAAGTCGACTCGCAAGTGCAAACTTATTTTTTATGAATTTGTCAATAATCCGAGACTTTACTTGTCGATGACCATCGCGCAATCGATCTAATTGGCACACGTGACTTGAATCAATTCTGCGCACAATGAAATGTTTCTTTACATCTGTCAACACTGCATGTAATCGCCATCGGCATCTATCATCATCACATTTGATCTCAAAATGATCTTTTGTCGACCTTGACACTTTAAAACTCCAATTACCTTTAAGTGCTAACATACTAATAACCTGGTGAAGTTTGTCTTTGCTATCAAACAACTTTCCTACAAACACATCACCAATTCCACTACTCGATATCTTATTCGATATGCCCAAGTTTGATGGTGGTATTGAAGGCATAAACGCAAAGGAGTTTTCCGCTTCACAAAAATCTATTCCTCTAGCTTCAACATTTAGGGAGCTTGTTGAAACATAACAATGTCTGCCTTCTGCTAAATCATCCCCTTCTAAATTATCAACATTTCTAACATCATCACAGTCCCCTTCCACATCCCTAACATTTCCAATGTCATCACAAGCGTAATGTGTATAAGCTGGGTCTTCATTGAAGGGTATTGGAGAAATATTATGATACTCATTCGTTGTGTTTGCAGGAACCACTGCTGGAATTGATGGAGATGAATAGCTCACCTGGTTGCTACTGCTAGTTGACATAAAATGAGTATGAATCGATGATGGATTTTGATTGAGGGGCTGTACATCATCTTCATAAATGAGAACTCTAGGATCCATTGTTACACATAAAAAACAGTACGATCTTCTATTGGCGCTAAAAAAAAATCGAACATCACTGTTGTTTCTAATCTCAATAGGCTTTAACTTATACCTCGTTGCATCAATTTTGATTTTCAAAGCCACCTTACAGTTCACATTGTCGAATCCCAATGTATAACATACTGCATTTAAAATATTTTCAAAATTAATATCTTTCTGAACCGAAATCTCAAAATTACTATAATCAACATAACTTTCTTCCCCATCACTAGAACTCTCCTACTTTCCTCCAAAACAAATAACAATTGCATCATACTCCATAAGACTTGAAAAAAAACAAAAATGACAATTAGTAAAATTATTTTTAAAAAATTAAAATAAGTATTTAAAAATAAAAAAAAAATGCGCAATCATGCGCATCGCAGGGCCATCTCGGGCCCGTCTAAAAAAAATTTATCTAATTTTGGTGCGGTGCGGTGCACACAATGTCAGCATCTCGGTGCCATCTCGGGCCCGAGATGCCTAATTTGACGGCAGCCGGACCGGCTGCCGTCTGATTTTCGTCAAACACACTCTAAATCTTATTTTTGACTGAATTTCAACGTCTTTTACATCATTCTAATTCATTTTTCACATTTAATTCATCAATAACACCTATTTTTAACTTTAAATGTAAGTTTTATCTAATTTTTAATTAAAATTAAATTTTCTAAAAAAAATTAAAAAACTTACCAGATTCGACTATTTCTTTGATTTAAAGTGATAAATATACTCACTAACACTCGAGTTTTGCAATAACAATTTTAAAAATATTCGGCATCAATATACTTCTTAGTTCATCATTATGACTGTTGGAGGTTCAATAAAAAAAGGGAGAGGAAGTTATATTTTTGATATTATAACAAATGTGTCCAAAAATAAAATTTTTAGTTAATAAAATATAACTATTTTACATTTGATTAAAAATAATAATAAAATAATTAAAAAATTATTTATAAAATTTTTCCTTTTATAAAATACCCTCACCGTAATTGCACTACTTAACTCATAAGTATGAATTAATGTTATACTTTTCAAATTGTATACTAAATTTTTTATTTTAAATTAATGTGTTAAATTATTATTGTATGATAAAATATTATAACTTTTAAAATTATTTTTTATATTATTTTATTATTTAATAATTATTTAACATATTATTTAAAATAAAAAATTTAAAAGGTATAATATTTTTCATAAAGATATTGGTTAACCAATATCATTCATAATTATATTTCTCTTATTCTTCTTCTCGATTCAGTGTTACTTTGCTTTGTCTTAGCAATTTATTTGTACGTGAGGACGTTCAAAACATAAGTTCAATGGGGCACGTAGCAGAGTAGTTAACCAAATGAAGGCTTTCGGTATTTGTCTTTTTATAGATTTTTAATAAAATGTAAAATTATAAATATTAACTGGGGTCTCGAGAGGTTAGTGAACAGCCTTACACACTTTTTTTTTTTAAAATTTAAATTTGGAATAAGAAAAAAAATTTAAACTCACGCTTTCACTAAAATAAAAATAAAAATATATGGTTAATTTTTTACTATCAAACTATTAACACAAATATGCATTACACTTTTAAAAAAAATAAAATTATATTTAAAAATATATTAAATCCATTTTAAAATCAGCAAATACTTCTAAACTTCACGAGATAAAAAAAAATTGTCAAGAAAATAAAATACAATGCTTAAACATTCGAGTGGAATATTTGAACACATAAAAATCTTGACGCTAAAAATTTATATTATTAAAATTTTACAAAAAAAAAAAAGTACCAACTTATTTCTAAGGACTAAATAACATTGCTTTTCACATCTATCCCAACTAAAACCTTTTTTTTCCCTCTTAATCCTTAATTCTAATTATTTCCAGGTTCAACTACAAGTTAATCATAAATGTATAAATAACACAACATATATATTTGCGGAATTAAGAAGTAAAATTTTAGAAAAATCCAACCACAATATCATGCAATTTTTAAATTAGACATTGATTTAAAATATTTATTTATTTATTTTCGTTTTGTAATTTCGGCAATTTTTCAAATAAATGTTTGTTGTTCAGAAAATTCCATTAATTAAAGAAAAATGGTGTTTTGCAGTTACTTATAACTAAACAAATTAAGACATTAAATTTAAAAGAGCAAATTTGTGAGTTCAAATTATAAATGTAATATTTAACTCCAAGTTTGTGATGTTAGTAATGGGGAAAGAGATAGAAATGGGGAAAATGAAGAAAAAAGAGGAAGAAGAAAATCCCCATTACCTGTGTGAAAAAAAAATTATATGGAAAAGACTAGAAAGTAACGCCATACCATATGACATTGCATGCTCTTCATTATTTGCATAGGAAGTTGTATGTGTTCAGCTTATCTTGAAATTTATAAAGCTCCCTCCACTTCATTGTAGGTCCAGAGGCAATGGCAACTCGAATTCAGAAGCTCTCTTTCTAGCCACCTGCAAGAACATGGCTCAGTCGACTTCATTGCCACTATCTTGGCTTTCAACTGGGATCACAATTCATCTCCATTATTCTTAGGGAGTTATCCCCGGAACTTGTGGAACAGCCGGTTTGGGCTGCTTTATTTTCTCTACCAACACAGCTTGAGTTGTTAGCACTACCGCTGCAATGGAGACTGCATTTTGAAGCGCACATGTTGCTACCCGGCAAGGATCAACTACCCCAGCACCGAGAAGATCTTCATATCTTCCTGTCATCGCGTTATACCCAAATTGCCAATCACAAGTTTGAGTCTTCTCCACTACTATTGTTCCGTCAACTCCAGCATTAGTTGCAATTGAAATTGCAGGTACGACAAGTGCCTGCAGATGAGCATTAGCAAATGCTCCTTGGGTAAAAACAAAAAGAAGAAGAAGAAAGAATTGTCTTGAGAAACCAGGTGTGTGGATAGCATTCAGTAGACAAACCCCTCAAAATAGATTTCAGTGAAAAGCTCGTCAAGTTGTTCCATTCAACATAATAAGCTATATCCAAAATTTTAATTTCTAACCATTTCATATTTTTTCCCCAACTTTCACATAATAACCAAGTATGAAATCGAACCAAAAAAAAAAGGAAACTTTGTTTCCAGAAATTGTGTGATATCTGATCAAAGAAAGAGTGAACAATGTGTCCATCCAGAAATGTTAAAAGGAATTAACAGCACACCTTTGCTACAATATCAGCACCAATTTGCTCATCTGGATCTTCCATAGAGTTCTTTATAATAGGGATCTGCTCCAATAAATGTATGTATGTGGCACCACCACCAGGTATTATCCCTTCATCCATGGCAGCGAATGTTGCATTCTTCGCATCCTCAATTCTGAGTTTTCGATCTTCAAGCTCGACCTCAGTGTGTGCTCCCACCTATATTACATGCACATTGCTTAGCAAGAAAATAAACACAGAAATAAGAGAGACAACGTTGTCATTATGACCATCTATCTAACAAAAACTTCTTTTCCTTTCTTTCTTTAGCTATTTATTAATCAAACTGAATTATTTACCAATTAGTAGTTTCGAACAAACTTCTTAATAACTCAAAAATTAATTACACCATAAACAATCTCAATGCCCCAGTGAGCACACTGAGGACACAGCATTATGATACATGGAAAAAGGGAAATGAAATTCTATATGTATCAGAAAAATAAAGGATCTTTACCTCTATGATGAACATGGAGGATATGAAACAGCATCCTCGTTTCATAAAATAAGAATAAAACAACAAAAATGCATCAAAGCATAATACTTCTCTGGGACCTGTGTCATCTATTGAAACAGTATGTTTACACACAGCGTATCTGATATCTAATTTCTTAACGGAGTTAAAGCCAATTCCACCTATGCACTTTTTGATAAAGCAGAGAGGATGCACTAAAAATTCAGACTGGCAACTATAAATTATTAGAACAATCAATAATTCCACACATAATTAGTTTCAATTTAAAATCCAATTTAAAGTTCTTTCAAACAAGTCATAACACAACGATTATTTTGGTAGTGCCTAAAAGCTCTAAAGTAATTTGGACACGTCCGTCATGATTATAATTACCATAAACATGGAACCTTGTTCATGATTGGTGACAAGACCATTCAGGATAGCAAGCCAACATACATCAAGAAAACCAATCATAATTAAACATGCATCTAGTCTCCAAAATAACACGCCCTTTCACATTATGCAATAGTTTATCATGTTGCAGACCTTAATTACAGCCACACCTCCTGAGAGTTTAGCAATTCTTTCTGAGAGCTTTCTTGACAGATATGAATTATCCGTTGCCGCTAGATCCTTTTTTATCTGCAAAATTCTTGCCTGAATTTCAGCTTTAGTAGAAGGGTCAGCAATTATAGTTGTTGAATTACTTGTTATGGTTATTTTATGTGCAATGCCTAGCTGATCTGAGGTTGCACCTGCCAGGGTCAGGCCCAATTCTCCACAGAGAAAATCAGCACCTGATGATGTCAAAATGATGCCAATTAGAAAAGAAAGAAATTGGTAACCATATAATGAGGAAATACTACCAACATGGCCATGCAATAACATACCCCACCTTGTGCATTTCATACAAGCAACACACTCATATGAGTGCCTTGCAATCCTAATTAAGCAATTCCAAAATTCTTCATAGAGTTTGAAATTTCAGAATTAAAACTGATATCAAGTTTCTTCACAGTTCCAACAACACAGGCTAGTCATCCTTAATCCAAGTGATAAATATCTTACAACAGCGTGAACTAGATTAAAATATTTTGTATATTTTATAGGAAAATAAGACTGAAGTGATCAATGTCTAACTGCTCAACAAAATTTCAATCTATTATATAATAACGATTTGTTCATCACATGATCTCCTTGTCATTAGAACAGCCATTCAAGTTTAAAACTAGACACATATAAGCACATGCATCTTCAAGATTGATGTGATAATCTGACTGCAGATCAACTTCTCTAAAATAAAAAGAAAACCCCAGACTCAAAAAGGGAACCAAGTTTTACAAAGAAAACTACATAAATATGTGAGGTCACCTGTCATAAGGGCAATATCTTGCAACAGAGCTTTTTTTCCATCTCCAAACCCTGGACACTTGACAACGGCAACATTAAGCACACCTCTCATTTTGTTCAACACCAGTGTTTCCAGTACTTGACTTGAGATATCCTCAGCAATGATTAGCAGTGGGACACTCAATTGAGTGGTCTTTTCTAGTAAAGGAACTATTTCTTTGACGGTTGAAATTTTTTGATCAGTTATCAGCACTTTAGCATTGTCAAACTCCACAAGAGACTTGTCCTGGTTTGTAATGAACTGAGGCGACATATAACCCTTATCAATCTGTAAACAAAGAACACCTGATGTAGCTCACAGAACATATGAGAAATGGAAAATTTTAATACGAGCATAATATCAAGTTATTATAGGACAGTAATTTTCAAAAAATATGTGCACAAACAGTTATATCATCTCAAGGAGCCGGAAGATCCTATGTTTTCAGACTATAGGTTAAACTTTCTCCTGTGTAGTTAGAAGTTGAAAAATGTAGCTCTAGTTATGAAGATTTCCTTCGCAAGTGGGCGATATTTAACCAAGGTAGGGAGTATAAACAAAACTAAAATATTGAAATGATATTATGTTTAACTTCAATCAAATGCCTACCAATCAAAATCTTAAAATAAAAAATTTTCATGAAGAAATTCAAACTTTCTGAAATTTATAGTCTCAGCATGGACAGTGATAGAAGTTGATAGACAAATTTGAAAACCTCGCCAATGCTATTATTCTTCACAAACCAGTGATTTATCACAAATGATTATCAGAGAAAGTTCCAGACCAGAAGGATCTAAATCACCTTCATTCCTTCTTCAACTATGATCGAGGTGTCAAATGATGAGGATGATTCAATAAAAATTACTCCATCTGGGCCAATCTTGTCTATAGCATCAGCAATCAAGCTACCAATGAACTCATCATTTCCAGCAGATATTGAAGCCACGGCTGCAAGAACATGAAGACTTTCAATTATTAGAGTTTCTATTCTTAATCAGATATAACATTTTAATAAAATTCCAACAAGAGAAGAAACAACCTTTTATGTCATCCCTCCCTTTCAGAGGAAAACTTTTCTTCTTCAAAATTTTGACTAATTCTTTTATGGTCTTATGCATTCCCTTTTTCAGAGAAACAGGGTTAGCCCCAAAAGAAACTGCCAACAACCCAGATTTTATCATTGCTCGAGCCAATATTACTGCAGTTGTGGTACCATCACCAGCTGAGTCATTCATTTTGCTTGCAACCTGCATGCAGAGCACTCAATATTTAGACCTTTACGATTATGCAAGCCTTAAATGTGTCAGTATAAGCTTAGGGGAATATCTAGCAACCATGAATAACCTCTTGCATTAGCATTGCTCCAGCATTTTCAATTGAATCTGAGAGCTCTATGGCTCGGGCAATTGTAACACCATCATTAATTACTTTTAGCGTCTCTGACTCGGAAAGAATAACATTACGTCCTGCATGTTTTCATTTAAAACAATCACCAATTCACATCAAGTAAGCAGAACTCCACATCTGTTAATGCTGGTGATCTAACTCAAAAATTAAAAATTGAAAAATAATTATCCGGTCAAGAATGATCTATTATGGTAAAGCAAGAACTATTGCATTATAAGACAAGGCCAGTATGCTTAGCGGTTCTGATTCCAGATTCAAGGTGCACACAACATGGAAGCACAAGTCCTGTGGCCTACCATTGACTTGATATGAATTCAGACATTTAACAAAAACACGCAGAAGCAACAAGAATAACTATTATGCCTTCTCTGCTTTTTATGCATCAAATGAGAGCAGATCATTTGTAAGCTACTATAGTAAACAGTTTCCTTAGCATCAATGAACAATGCTGACCTCTAACGCTGCTTTTTCTTGAGATTATTCAAGATCATTCTAGAAGGAAAAAAACAAAGATACAGAACTAGAACGTGTTTAAGAGAAAATAAAAAGAGAGTCAGAAATTAGCACATATTATTTTCTTTTAATATTTTTCAAGATTCAATCAAGTGATCACTAATGTGCAATATATTTGAAAAAATGTCAGTACCTATTGAAAGAATGATTCAAGTAGAATTCTGGATGGCAAAACTTATTCTCATGTTATTCTCTTTATTTAAACAACTGCAGGAAAGTAGCAAGCATAAATTCAACTGGCTTAAAGCTTCAAATCTTCAAGAAAAATCCTCAAAATGCTAGTTTGTAACTAATGTAATATACGTAAAAGATGTGGCCATTTATTCAACTAAAGACCGTTAAATAAATAACTTTCATAAACCTTCAAAAGATCTCACACGCAGGAAATTGGGAAACAAAAAGAATAAATACAATCACTCTGACTTCTTTCTGGATTCTGAGCCTCACCACGCTCACATGATTTCTCTAATCCAACAATACTTTTTATAGTGCTCTAGAGAATCATAAAATCAGAAGCCCTGGTATCATACTCCTAGGTCCTCGCTTAGATTCTTGAACAAGCAACAACACCTCTAATTGTACACTTCAAGAAAGAATACTAATCTATAATCTCAAAAATATTTTCCTTGTTCAGCTTCAGTGCGCTATTATTTTCAGTAAACAATTCAAGTTGTAAATTGGTAAATCTTCACAACAAGCATCAATGTCATCCATCACTATTAAGTACCAGCACAACATGAAGCTAAGTAGAGAAGCTGGCATTACTAGACAGGTAATAACAATTAATTTTAAAATGAAAAAGAAAACAAAACTTGAGAAACAATATAGCTAAAGCAACATAATTCGACTGAAATTATATATTTTCAAGCTTGATTAGCAAATATGCCTCGTTCATCCTTAAGCTTCAACTTCAAAACAGTAAGTGTGGTTGACATTGCTTAAGGAAAGTCTCTAGAGTTCTACCACTAAATCTTTCAACCAGAAGTAAAATCTTCTTCTTTATTTTTCTTTGTAATATTCATCTGATTTTCATTTCTCAATTTGCAGCCACAGAGTGAATTAGAGCAAAATTTGACAAAGCAGCTTTAATTATTTTGAACTAGTCCCCTAACAACATATGATTTAGTAACTTCCACGTACATATACATAACATAACAGAGGCGAAACCATCCATCAAACGCAGTTTTCACTCTTCATTACACTGCCTTTGGAAAATACTCAAATTCGTTTCAATTATCAGCTGTTGTACAATACAATGCAAAATGATAAATCAAAATTGAAACTTGCAGAAAACCCAAAAACGAGAAACGAAAAAGAACAAAAACCCAGATACCTTTAGGGCCTAAAGTGACAGAAACAGCATCAGCAAGCTTATCAATCCCAGCTTGTAATGCTTCTCTACATTCTTTCCCATACGATATCTTCTTCGGCCCTGCCCTCGCCACCCCCACCATTTTTCTCGACACCTTTTGAGTCTCCTTTTTCCATAATAATTTCCCACTTACCCTTTTGCTTCCATCATCAAAATTCTTCTGCTAAAACAAATGATACCCAGATATTGTAATGATAGATATACAGACAATTAACAAACACAAATAGATAGAGAGAGCGACAAGGTGACTTACAGTGAAGAGAGCTACTGGAGGGACGATTGCAGGTGAGGAGAAAGAGACTGGCATTTAGAGTGAGTGCTTCGTTAGTTTGAACTTGAAGATATGTTTCGGGATTTTGCTCGCTTTCAAAATTTATATGAGGTTTTTCTGAGGTTTTAGTAAACCAACAACGAAACATATGTTGGAGGCAGAGAGGGAAGGGGTCAAAATGTCAAAATTAAAAACTTTTAGGGATTGAATTTATATTATAAGAGGATCACAATATCAAAGTTAAAATCTTACAAGACTTAAAATCTAAAAAGTAAGAGGACCACTTATTTATTTTTTAAAAACATTTATGAGCATATGGGGCCATAGCCCCACACCTTACTTACGGTTCCGTCGACATAATTTATTTAGTTGATCGCACAAATATAAATACTTATATTTATATATGTTTATTTAAAAGTTATTTAATAGAAAAGTATTTTTGTTTAACTTTGAAAGCATAACAATTATATTATTGGTAAAAGTTACTTTCATTCGACAACTAAAAGTTCGTTTGGGATAGTTGTTGGTGAGACTAAAAGTGATTTTGAGAAGTTAAAAATTAATTTAAATGTTTAATAAATTATTTTTAAAATCATTTTTGGTAAAATCATTTTATCTTATAACAAATTTTAAAAAACAAAAAGAGAGTTGCTTCTCAAAATAAGATTTTAAGAATCAGTTTTCATTTAATGTATTTTCATAGAAATAACCATTGGATTATAAGAAATTGATGATCTAAAATTTGTATAAAATACTTAAGTTGATATAGCGAAGAATCACAACCAGAATTTTATTACCTTTCCTTTTTTTTATTTTTTATTGCGATCTTATTGTTGAGTTAGAAAAGTCTTTGGTGTTAGAAATTTATAGGATATCTTAAAATAAACAAATTAAAAACAAATAAAAGAAGAAATGGCTATGAGGTAAGAATCAGCAAATACAAATGAACGAAGAAATGGTTATGAGGTAAGTATAAGCGTCGCAACCTGGATTGACTCAAGCCACCTTTTGCAATGCTACGCCACAGTTAACTCAAGTTGTGGCACCAGCCTGAATTAGTAAGTATGCGCCGCGCCCTGGGCAATTTAATCCACAACACTAATGACTAGAAATAATTTTAAAGGTAGTCTCAACACACTTTGGTGGTTGTACGAATAATAATCTTTACATTATAAATTAGTAGTCTCTTTCTGATGAAATTTAATTAAATTTTAAATTTTAAATTTTTTATGATTGTTCTATTTTAACCATCACTTTAAAGTATAAAATAATTACCGGTTGTTTAAGAAAGTTGCACTTGAGTTATGCATTTTTGCAAATTTTACTTTTGTCATTGAATTTTAGAGGTTATACTATCGTCTCACTATTTTGTACCAAGATTACACTCTTGTGAGGACAGAAATAATCTTAAGGATTGTGCCTAGCACACATTAAAATATTTCAAATATCGCATCCAGAATATAATTCTGTAACAATCTTAAGACTATTTCTATGAATACAACTTAAGATGCATCATTGCTGGCTGTTGTAAAATCCTTGTTAAAAGCAACTAAAATTTCACCATTGGATAGAAAGTATTTTAAATGTTGGTAGGATTAAGTGTTCAATTCTTTAAATGTCATGAACTTGTTAGAATTTCTCACATAGCAGCTTCCAAAATTTGACACAGACAACTATGAAAAATTATTTCAAAATGGGTTAAGATAAATAAGGTATACCGTAACACCATTCTAAATACTTTATTTAATGAATTATATGATGTTCATTCTATAAATAAAAAATACATATGGGATTTGAGCACAATTAAAGAATTAATATATTATAGAAGATGTTGGTGCTCAAAAGTATATTATTATTAATTTTTTAGACTTTAAAATATCAAAAGAAGAAAGTTAATTATCAAATACATGATTTTTATCTGTTGATTAATGATTTGAAAAACAAAGACATCACTCTTCTAGAACTTTTTGTAACTAATTGCTTAATTGAAAAGTTACCATATTCCTAGAAAGATTATAAGAAAAATAATAAGCACAAAAAGAAGCATATAAAATTGGATGATACAATCATCTATATAAGAATTGAGAAAAAGAACTGCCAAAAGAAAAAATTTGAGAAGGCCAAAGATATTGTTTCTAAGGCAAACTTGGTTGAAAAGAATGTTACTCTAAAGAAGAAACAATCTAAAACTGCAAACAAGCAATTCTTCAAGAATATAAAGCTTCTATTTAAGAAGAAAAGTAATTGCTATGTTTGTAGTCAATTTGTTAACTAATATAGGTAGAGAAAATAAGATAAAATGGGAGACAAAAAACCTCCTAAGACCAATTTGGTCAAGGGTGATGAGATCATTACTGCTGTTGTGGTTTCCCAAGTGAGCATGATTGCAACAGGCAACAAAGATTAGGTCATAGATTCTATAGCCACAAGACACATATATGGTGACAAAAATGCTTTTTATGACTATATTCAGTGAGTGAGGGAGAAAAAATAAGTCTATCTTGGTAATTCACATTCCGCACCTGTGGTGAGAATATGAAAAGTTTTTCTCAAGTTAACTTTTAGAAAAACACTTGTATTTAACAATGTACTTTATGTTCTTAATATTAATACAATCTCATTTCTATATTTATACTTGACAAAGTTAGTGTAAAAGTCTCATTTAAAAGGGACAAACTTGTAATGACCAAAAAATGGGTCTTTGTCGGAAAAGGATATTGTTCCAACAATTTATTTAAGCTTAAAATACTTGACACAAATAGTAATAAAAAAATTACTTATTCTACTTGTATTGTTGACTTCATTAGTGTATGGTATGGTAGGTTTGGTCATGTAAGTTTTTTTTATTAAGAAAATAAAAGATGTTGGTTTACTTTCTAATATGTACATAGATCAAGTTTATAAATGTGATGTATGTGTGGAAGCCAACTCTACAAAGAAAATTTGTAAACTAATATCTTTAAGAGAAATTGAGTTATTCGGTTTAATTTATAATGACCTTGGTGATTTAAAAGATACAATTACTAGAGGAGATAAAAAGTTGTATATAACTTTTATTGATGATTTTTCAATATATACCAAAGTATATCTATTAAAAAATAATGATGAATTATATGAAAAGTTTTTTATCTTTAAACCAGAAGTTGAAAATCAAAAGATTAAGAACTGATAGAGGTGGAGAGTATATGTTCAATATGTTTAATGCCTATTGCGAGGATAATGGTATTATACATGAGATTATACCTCTATATTCACTTAAATCTAATGGGATTGCCAAAAAGAAAAATAGAACTCTAAAGAACATGATTAACTCAATGGTAGTAATTTATAGGGCACCAATAAATTTGTAAGGGGAAGCAATACTTACTGCTTTAAATCTATAAAAAAGAATACCACACAAAAAATTTGGTAAGACACTATATGAGTTATGAAGAGGTTATAATCCTAATAAATCTTACCGCAAAATATAGAGTGTTTTACAAATATCTTAATACCCAATTCAAAGAGGAATAGGAAGTGACATAAAACAGTTAAGTATATATTCATAGGGTATGCAAAGAACAATGTTACATACAGATTCTTTGTATTGGCAGATACAAATAAAGTGTTTGATGCAAACACAATTGTCGAGTCCAAGAATGCTGAGTTCTTTGAAACAATTTTTTTCTAAGAAAATCCAAAATGAAAAATCATTATCTCAAATAGAAATACTAAATAATCCCCTAGAAAGTTCTAAAAATAAACTAAAGAGAAGTAAAAGGATGAGAAACACCGCTATTTTTTTTTTATTTCTTTCTTACCGAAAGTAACCCTCAAACCTTTAAAGAGGCTATAACCTTTCATGATTCTCCTTTATGAAAAGAGGCTATCAATGATGAAATAAACTCAAATATTAGTAATTATGTGTGGCAAATTATTGACCTGCTTTTAGGAACCAAACTTATTAATTGTAAATGTGTCTTTAAAAAAAAGTTAAAGGCTGATGAGTTAATTGAAAAATATAAGGAAAGATTAATTGTCAAATGGTTCATATAAAAGAAAGACTTAAATTACTTTGATACTTATGCTCCTATAACAAGCATAACATCTATTAGAGTCTTGATTACACTAGCTACAATGCATAACTTATACATTCACTACATGGATATTTAAACTACCTTTTTAAATAGAGATTTAGATGAGAAAAATTTATAACAACTAAAAGACTGTATAGTTCTAGGAATAAAGTATAAAATATGCAAACTTATGAAATCTTTATACAATCTAAAATAAACACCTAAATAGTGGCAAGAAACCTTTGATCATGTTTTGGTATAAATGGTTATATGATTAATCATTCAGACAAATGTATCTATTTTAAATCCATTAATACTGAAAATTTTGTCATTTTTTTTTCTATGTGAATGATATGCTAATATTCATCCTAGCATAAAAGTGATAATTGAGATCAAAAGATTCTTTTCTAAAAATTTTCATATAAAGGATTTAGGAGAAGCAAAAGTAATACTTGGAATCTATATAGTGAAAACTTGTAATGGTCTCACATTATCCCAATAATACTATGCCAAAAAATTCTTAAAGAAGTTTGGGTATTTTGCATGTAAATCAGTATCAACACTTTACAATACTATACTAAACTATTAAAGAATAATGAGCATAGTGTTAATCAAATGTGATATGCTTAAATTATCGGTAGTCTCATGTACTTAATAAATAGTGCTAGGCCTGATATAGCATATGCAGTAAGTAGATTGAGTAGATATACTCAAAATCCAAGTAAAGAGCATTAAATTTCCTTGGACAAGCTTGCAAAATTTTGAGAGGCACAATGAATTATAGGCCCACATATAGTAGATCTCCACACGTCCTAGAAGGTTATTATGATGCAAACTTGATCCATGAATACAACAACATTAAATCTACTAGTGAATTTGTGTTTACCTTAGGAAGATGTATTATATGTTGGAAATTTACTATGCAAACATGCATAACTCGATTTACTATAGAGTTAGAGTTAATAGCCTTAGAAAATAGATGTTCAGAAGATGAGTGGTTGAGAACACTCCTAACAGATCTTCCCGTTAACATTCACCCTTCTACATTAATTTCAATCTATTGTGATTGCCAAACTGTTATAACTAGAGGTAAAAGTAGAATCTATGATAAGAAAGTAGAAATGTATGTTTAAGACATAAATAATTGCTAGAATCTGGGGTAATGAGCCTACATTTTGTAAGATCAGAGATGAATTTGATTGATCTTTTGACTAAATCACTAAATAGGAGATTAGTGAAAAGAACATCAAGGAGGATGAGACTTCTACCTAAAATATAAGACAGGAGTGATGGAAAATCCCACTTATGTGATTGGAGATCCCATGAAGTAGGTTAATAGGGTAATAACAAGTCACTTGTTATCTAGTAGTACTATCATTATTGTAATCTTTAGTCTTCTATAAGACAAGGTAGTATTTTCTACAGTGAGCAAGGATGAACTTAATCTCTTAATGAATGTTATAGCCTATTATTGTATGATAATGTGTTTTACTACAGAATAGATTTAATGGAGGTTCACCTATTTGAGTATAAAATTGAGTCGGTTTTTATGAAAGTTAGGCAAACACTCTAGAGAACTCATAAAAACTAGGATGACACAGGATCATAAAAGTACAACATCAGAAAACAAACAAGTTAATAGAGAATTTAATGTGAACATTTAACCTTCTATCTTACACTCAAGGAACAACAAATTATAGAAACTTTTGTTTCACCTAATTCTTTTAAAATATGATTAATTGTTCAATGACTAGTTCATAACTTAGAAAAGTACCAACTCATATATATTAAATTAGAGTTAATATATTTTGTCTATTTTAAAATATGTGGGGGATTGTTAAAAATTTAGTGAGTATTTTAAAATAAACAAATTGAAGACAAATGAAAGACAGAACAAATGGCTATGAGGTAAGAACTGACATCGTGGCCTAGATCAACTCAGGTCATAGTGCCATCTTGGACAGTAAGTATGTGCAATGGCATTAGAAGATTAGCGCCACAGCATGACCAATCCAGGTGCGACACCAGCCTGAACCAGTAAATATGCATCGCGGCTTGGGCAATCCAAGCTACAACGCTAGTGACTGGAGCTACCCTTTCTGAACAGCTACCATGAGTAACCGACTTTATAGTTTTTGGAAAAAGACTTGGTGGCTGTACAAATAGCAACATTTATACTATAAATTAATGGCCTCTCTCAGATGAAATTTAATTAATTTTTACTCTCAAATTTCTTATGATTGTTCTATCTTAACCATCACTCTAAAGTCCAAAATAATTACTTGTTGTTCAAAGAAGTTGCATTTGAGTGTGCATTCTTACAACTTTCATTTTTACCATTGAATCATAGAAGCTATACTATCATCTAACTTTTTTGCACAAAGATTATACTCTTGCAAGGGTAGAAATAGTTTTAAAAATAGTGCTTAATACATCTTGACATATTTTAAATACTACATTCAAATCCAATTCCTCAACATTTGATAGAGATATTCATAATCCAATTCAATCCATTAATTAGTCCACTTCAATGTAATTTTATCTAGTTTTTAGTGAATTGATGAGTAGATTGGATTGGAATGAAAATTTTAAAATACAAACTCGGTTGATTGACTTGTAATTTACTTCGACAAATTCGCTAAAATTCAATCTAATTAGAAGAGAATAATATCATAATATATATCAATAGAAATTTCAAAAGTGTCATGATCTCATTTTTTCTTCTATTTTAATTTTTTTTTTACATAAAGAAAACATTAAACCTCTTAATTTATAAAACACAAATTATTTTTGTTAAATTTAAATTACTTTTAACTGCTTGAACCACATAGGCAATTAGGCATCAATTCAAGTTTCTGTTTTAGTTTTCTAATGAGATAAATATACCTAAAACTTATCTGGCTTATGCATTACATAGCCGACTTTAAAAATTATGTGAGCCAAGCTATTGTATAGACTTAAACTATATTAAGATTAATAGACTATACTCGTTTTACAATTTTCAATAAAATTAGTATTTTTTTATTGTGATTTTGAATTAAATGGTGTTGGATTGGATTGATTAATTGAAAAATCAGTAATCCACTTAATGATAAATCGTATACATTATTGATCCAATGAATACCCTGCCTTTGGATGGATTATTTACTCATCAAATTATTTTTACACCTATCTGTTGATACTTTTTATTACTCAAATCTTCTTAAATAAAATTATTTGTGAGGATAAAATAATTAAGAGAAAAATATAAATTAGTAAAAAGAAAAAAGAAAAAGCAATTAAAAAGCTCTTTCTTTGCGGTTGTTCCAAATAAAAGATAAAATATATGTCAAATATATTATTTATTTAGTCAACTAATACTTACGCTTCGTCAATTCAATACATGCAAAGTAATTAGCACTTAATAATCTTATAAGTTGATTAAATTTGTTAAAAATATTATTAGAAACCTTCCTGATTTTTATTAGAAACATTACTTGTATTATATCTATTTATTCAAAATCTCTAGAGGAAAAAGAATTTATAATTAACTCTATACAAACTAATTCTTATAAATTAATGTAGAGTATAATATGATTAGATGGATAAATTAAAGGGCAAAGAGCATCGCATCCTAAAGGTATTTTTTAATATTTTATTATATTTTTATAGTTTTAATAATATTCATTCACACTTCTAATACATAGGTATTACGGTAAATTAATAAAGTGTCATTATAAAATAATGTTTATTATCACTTGTTGATCGGAATTAGTCATTGGTAAATATTGTTCTTTTGACGGATAGTCACTATTTACATGAGTAGTACCACACGTAAATAGTATAAGCATTGTTCATGATGACTGTTCATTGTGAACAATCTTTGTCATGATAAAATACTATTCACATGTGGTACTGTTTATATGAACAATGTGCGGCGTACTATTTAGTGAACATCGCTGATTCGAACATTAAATTTTACTGTTTCGATGCCCAAATCTATAGTTTTCATAACTTAGAGCACCCGAATTCGATCCATAACGGGCATAGAGAATGCCATGAGTGGGGGGCAAAAAATAAACTTCAAATAGCCTTCGCGGGCTCTATTACGTAAACTCTCTGTCATAATGTGATCGCGACCCGTTACTAAAAGGCCTTATAAGCAAAATTCACTGCTGTAAAGAAAACAACAATGATTTTCAATAGAATTTTAATAAATAGTATGCAACGGCATTGTTCACTAAATAGCATATGTGAACAATGTTTGTCGTGGCAGAACTGTTCACGGTGAATAGTTATTGCAAATAATATTTTATACTGTTCACGTGTGATACTGCTCATGTGAATAATGACTGTTTATCAATAAAATAGTATCTATCAGTGACCAATTCTGATCAACAAACAACGATGAACATTATTTTATGGTGACATTTTATTAATTTATTATAATATCCTTATATTAGGGGTCTAGATAGGTATTATTAAAATTATGAGGATATAGTTAGATATTAAACAATATTTATAAGATGTAGATATCCTTTGTCTTAAATTAAATAAATTAATACAATAAATAAAAATAAATCACATATTCGATTATATTTTGTCACATTAGTTTGCATGAATGAATTTATATGTCTAGTATTATTCAAATTTATTTAAAAGAGATTATCAGCTGTCCCCCTTATTGTTTGGCCTTTTTACCAACTCCCTTCTTGAATATTTTTAACAAGTACCAGGGGTAATTAATCATTTCGGGCCAAAAAAAACAGCCCTGAAAAGGGGGTGGTGAGAGTTAGTGAAAAATTAAGAAGAAAATTAATAAAAATACCAAATAACAAGAGAATAACTGATAATTTTCCTTTATTTAATTTAATTTACAAATTGAAGAAAGTTAAATAATATTTTATATCTAATTAGAACTATTAGATTTATGTTTTAATCATTATTCTCTAGATATTATCTTCTTAAATTCTCATTTTTAAAAAAAAAATAAAATTCTCTCTATTCTGCCACAGGAGCATGACTTGGTTGGCTACTAAGATACATTGCACCGTAGCTACCCAAATTCAGATAATATATTAGAGTGAGTAAGAGATTAGATTGTTAACAGAAGAGATTTTTCTCCCCACCCAAAACTTTTTGAAAGAAAAAAACTCTCATTTTTTTAAAAAATAAATAAAGTGTTATAGTATTAACTAGTAAAAAAAATATCATACTACACCCCTTTTCATGCACTTATTCAATAATCATAACATATTTCTAAAATATCGAAATGTCCATGTAGATATTTTTTGACTAACTAGCTACTCTTCAAATATTTTGGAGAAAAATTATCACTACCCTTAATTTTTTTTAGGTATATCACTTTTTATTTTTAAATATTTTTAAAAACTACCTATTTTTAAAAAACAAATTTAGAAAAAAAATCTTAAAAAACTATCAATTATCCATTAAATAAATAGTAAATAATTTTAAAAAATTTAAAGAATAAAAATGAAATATATAAAATGAAAATTGAAGATCCTTTACGTACGGTACAAGCAAAATGCTCATCAAATGATCAAGTGTAAGTTGATTATTACCTTCTCCTCCTCCTTCTACTCCTTTAATTTCAAATAATTTTTATAAAGCAATCAAGTGTTAGACTTTAATAAGACAAAAAAAAAAAAAACTTACGTTCACACCTGAAAAGAACTCATATATATAATAATAATAATAACAAGGGCGGCTTAAACAAATTTAGGCCTAGCCAAAATTTCTTAAATAAGTATTACTATTACAAACTATTAATTTATCATAAAAATTATTTGTTTAAAATTTATTCTATAACTTTTTGATATGCAAACTATTAACGAAAACTTTTTTTGAGATGCATAAGTACTACTAACTAAATTTTTATATTCTAATTTTGTTAATACATCTATTTCAATATATAACATAGCTAATCTATTTAGTCTTTTCGTGACATTGTCGATCTTGAATAGTTGTATAAGGAAGAGTTATTTGAATAAAAAAAAATAACGACTCTTATTAAAAAGAGTTTTAGAAGGAATTCAATCAATTATTTAACGTTTGATTGAACATTTAACGTTTAATTTTGAGAAATAATGACAATTAAAGTAGTTTAGTTTTACTAAAAGAAATGTATAATTACATGGATCACTTTTCTAAAATTTGGTTTTTTTTAACGGACCTAATTTATCGTAAAAAAACAACGACAATTGAAGTTGCTCAATTAAAAAATATAAGATTTAAGACAATTGTTTGTTAAAAATAATTTTAGTTATATTTTACAATATGTAAATGATGGGGTAATTATGGTAACACATAGGCTATCCCGATAAGCTATTTGGCCATTCAGGCTCGTATTTATTGGGAGCTGCTCAACCAAATGCAAACCATGTCATTGGATAGTAAGGGCTTGAGTCTATCAACACCCATATATGAGCTGTAGAATATATCAATGTGACCCACTTGGGTATTTACATCACTATTGAGCCATATAGTTAGAGCACACATCAATAGGGTTAAAGAAGTGGCCACCTTATTAGTGGGCCTCACAAACAAAGGACTTATAGGCAAGGCCATATCGACCTCCATGTTATCATTGAGTCCCACTGAAGCTCACTAAATGAGCCACAATGCTAGATAATTAGATAAGAAAATACGGTCTTAAAGGGGTGCAATCCTAAGGAGGCCATTTATTGAGGAGCACGTGCTGTCAACTTATTCACTAACCTGACTATTAAAGCGCTCAATCAGAGGAACACTTGTACTTTAAATATCAAAGAGCTTAATTACTAAGAAGTCCCTAAACTTAGTATTTCTCCAAAGTGCTCCCATTGAAGAGGGAATCCTCTAGTCATTTATCGCAATGTGTCACTTCTCGAAAAAAAATTTAGGCCATTTTATCTTCACGCTCAAAATATATCTTTAATTTGTTAACACAAGTAAGGCAAATGATCAGAATACCAGACAAGTAAGAAAACAACTTCACTCCTTTTTTAACTCTCTCTAAGAAAGCAATCTTGGAAAAATTGTGACCACTTAAGCTATTGTCGTGCATAAGTGTCAGAGGGCCATCGTCGGCCACCTTATCAGCATCTGCCTTGACCAAGTGTTTTTTGTGTTCTACAGGTCTTAACAGCTTAGTATAATCTTGGTTTATTCTTAATAACCCTTAGCTTAGACACTTACTTTTACACAATTCTTCATTCTATCCAAATCCATCTCTTGACATAAGTCAGTCCAATAAGGTTAATCTCTCATCCATCAAAATAACTTCTTAATATTCGAGATCATAACTAATTTTAAATCCAACAACATATATCACTTTGAGGGGCCACGTTTTTTTTTTATAAAATATAATTTTCACGTTGTTTATAAGAAACAAAATATCAACCATGGGAAGATTATTAATTATTTATAACAATCACAATTTTACAAGTGAACCTTTATCAACTAATAACTTTACCTCTTGTGCTCGCCTCGGATAGACAAGCTCTTCCACATAGCGTCGAGTACTTCATGCATACTTTTCAAGGACAATACAATAGGTAGTGGCACTTTTTACCCTTATTAACCACAACAACTCATGCCCGTCACAAATTTGTTATGGCTTGTTAGTGACAAAATTAGAGAGTAGCTTGTGTATAATAGGTAGTGGCACCTTTTACCCTTATTAACCACAACAACTCATGCCTGTCACAAATTTGTTATGGCTTGTTAGTGACAAAATTAGAGAGTAGCTTGTGTACAATAGGTAGTGGCATCTTTTACCCTTATTAACCACAACAACTCATGCCCGTCACAAATTTGTTATGGCTTGTTAGTGAAAAAATTAGAGAGTAGCTTGTGTCACGAATCAAACATTTGTCATTGACTCGAAAAATATTTATTAAGTAATACTATTTATCCAACCAAATATATTAAGACTCACCCAATGTGGGATGTGACACTTGACTAGGCTATAACCCAACTTAACTCCCAAAAAAAATTTAATATAAATAAAAGATATTTATTTGACCATTCCAAAATTTGTATTTATTTAAAAGTTTCCTTTGTCTTAAATAATTTCTTTTAAAGAATTTGTACCTCTTATTTTAATAACAAAAATATTAGTTTTATATTTCTTACCTTAATAGGATTAATTTAAATTATTTTTGGATTTTCTTATATATATATATATATATATCTATATATTTGGATAATGAGTTTCATATAATTTAAAAGCTATAAATAAACTTGTTAATCATATATTTTTCACAAACTTTTTATAGCAATTTTAAATTACCAACACTTAAGTTTTTACTTATTATTTTCCTACTTCGTATTTATACGTGTTTTGAAAGGAATTGAGTTTTAATAGTAAATTCAATTTTAATGCTTCAAGATGAGTAACATGAATTTTATGCTGTGGGATATCACTGATTACAACTCCAATAACATATTATTTTATTTATATTTTCTTTATTATTTTTTTGTTATATTACTTACTTATATTGTAAGGCTTATTATATCTTCTCATGTAAGATGCTTTTTCTTTTTATGAATAATATATTTTTTTTATTACAAAGAAAATTTTGCATAGTAAAAAAAAATTTTCTTGTTACATTCTCTCTTGTCACCAAAGGACGGGGGCTAAAATTAAAAAAGTTTTGGGGCTAAAGTTTAACCACAGAAGGATTATATTTGTCATACTTAAAATTTCATAGGGGTCAAAATTTAAAAATACTTATTTTAAAGATATATTTGAAAAAAAACAACAATATTTAATTTAAGAGATTGATGGTTCATGATGGTCCCGCAATTACTGTTGTGTTCATGTAAGTATATATATATATATATATATATATATATGTATATGTAACTCATTTGGTGAAATTATGGACAAGTAACATAATATATGTAACTCATTTGGTGAAATTATGGACAAGTAACATAATTTTACACAATATCGTAAATAGTGCTAAACTTGTGTAGCTAATCACGCAAATAAATTATAAAAAAAAAAAGATATAAAAAATTAGACCAATTCATTTTTTCCCCTGCAAATAACGCCTTAACATCTTTATTTAGTTTTCTAATTAGATAATTTTGTACGTGTGAAGAACAAAAAACAGCTGAAAAAAAGTATTAGATTTAGGGTCAACATTTGGTCATTTTTCAATTTTGGTCAACTACCAAAATGATGTATTATGCTGTTTAAGAAAGAAAATAAATATAAATTGAATCTTGGCCATTAGAAATCTTAAAAATCATATGTCATAATCTACTTCAAAAGATCAGAAAATGAGTGGTGCTATTTGACCCTCTATTTTATTTCATTAGCCTTATTTATTATTTTTATTTAAATTTAAAACTTTTTTCTTATATAAAATTATCAAAAAAGACAAAACAGATTCATGTACACTTATATATATAATTTAATTTTCTTTTAGAAATAAATCAAAAACTCTACTATCTATTATACATGTTAAACCCTGAATTTTCTACACACATTAACAAATAAAAATTCTTATAGAGATGAAATTAATGATTTTCAAAAATAAAAGAGAAATTATTAAAAAAAATTGATTTGATTATATTTTGTAAATAATGGAGTGTATTAAAAAAATGTTATAGTAAGGATAAATTAGGAATTGAATAGGATATGTCAACAAATATAAATTATTTTAAATTTTATAAAAATATATAATAAATGAATTGGGGTTGTTGTGATAAAATAGGGCCTAGATATTCTTAGACAATATATATTAGATTTAGATCCAATTAGTTAACGCTGGCTCGACCCAAAAAGGTTTTTTTAGTTGTTATTTTTTATAAACAAACATATTGTATCGAATAAATATGATAATTTAGTTGAGTGGTCAAGTGTATATCTCTTCATCCATGAGGCGGGGGTTTTGAGTTTTAGCGGATATTGAAATGGTGAATAATTTTTCTTTAATGAATCTCTCTCTTCTCTCATTTGCAAGGAATAGTCTACTTCCTAGCATGGAGTATGTGTTATTTCTTCCTTTCTAGGGTTTACATATTCAAGTATGTGTTAGTATGTATATATAATGTCTTGTCTTAGTAATTTTCTAATTGTAATATCATTGATCATTTGATATAATATTAGTACTTAAAAATATATGTTATATTGATATTTTCAGATAAGAAACTTAAAGACAACATTGATATCGAGTTGTTGATATAAAGTCAACGGTTAACTTACTAAGGTCAACTCACTAACACTCAAGTGTACTAAGATCATATTGCCTATAGCTACGTTTTCATCCATTGGCCCCAACCAAGGTAAGGATCTTGTTCTCATCCATTGGCACTAAGCCAAATGCAATGATTTCGTTCTCATCTATTGATATTAAGCTAAGTTAATAATTTCGGACAACGATGTGGTTCCATTTATTGGCACTAAGCAAGTTAAGGATATTATTCTCATCCGTTGGCACTAAGCTAAGGTAATAATATTTTTCTAATCTATTAGAACCAACTAAGGCAAGAATGTCATTCTCATCTATTGGCTCCAAGCCAAGGCATCGATATCATTTTCATCCGTTGGCTAAGACAATCGCTCCTCATCTATTTGTACAAAACTAGTTTTCAACTAAACTATATCATTGACACAACAAAGACAATTATGAACACATGTCTAAAATTAAGGAAAGTGAGACATAAGTTCAACAACAATAAGTGAACAATAAGTGGTAGTTACCCACTCTATGTATTGAGCGATTATGCTACATTAGATTCTAGCTGCTTATAGCTATTTATTAGGAAATGGGTTAAATAACTACCTTCGAAAAAGCTTATAAAAGAAAAACTCAATATTAAGAAGGAAACTATTTCTACTATGCTGAAATTCTAACAAATTCTCTCTAAGCATCTTTCCTTGAATGCAAGTCAGTCATTCAACTATTTTTGTTGCCATATTCACAAAAAATAATAATAATAATCCTCAACTGACTTAAGTATGAGATTGTTCTCGCTGGTCACAAATTTGGCCTCTTTTTTAATTTATTTTATGATTGTAGATTTAAAAGACAAATCTCACCCTAATTAAAAGTGTCCAAAATTCTGAGTACAATAGGGTAACCTTATGAAGACTAGATGTCATATGAGCTAAAAATAGAGAGAACTAGATTAATCCAAGAACGGTTAATCTAAGAACAAAAATGTTCTTAATAAAAACTAGATGTCATCCAAGTAGACAATAGAGAGAAATAAGGTAATTCAAGAACAATTAACCTAAGGACAAGAATGTGACCTCATGAAATCTAGATGTCATCCTGAGTAGACAATGAAGAGAATTTGAGAATTGTTGATCATGTTTAAAATTAGACTAGTGGTCATTTATCATAGTTCTTATGATTTGGAAACATCTCTTCTGGACTAAAAATCAATTCCAAACATTTAAACCTACTATAAAATTGATACCGTTTCCTAACATCAATAAATTTAATTATTGATTCCTCTAAATGAGAACTTGGTATCAACAAAACATATTTTTTATTTAAAAAAATAAAAATATATTTATGTTATAAAAATAATATATCAATACATGTTAATTTTGTGGAAGTATAAAACAATATTATGAAAGATTTTGATAATGAAATATCTTAATGCTATTTGTTTTAGGAGTCGATTTTTTGAATAATTTGTTTTATTTTCTCGAGCCAACGAGTTTTGAATTCATTTATTGTGGGAACAATGTTAAGACTCGTCTGGACTAGACTTGATCTCCAATTTTGGGCTTTATTGCTCGAGTCTTTCTTGCAAGAGTCAAATAATGGTATGTTATGGTCTCGCTGGTGGTGGCTCCAGCGACGATCCTTGGATGCCCAAGTCAGTTTTTTAGAAAGGTTTTTGTTTATTTATTGTTTTGGTTAAAAAGATGGCATTACCTTTTCTTGTTATACGTTTCCCTTTATATAGCACTGATTCTCTTATGTAAACTCTAAAATTTGTGGGCGAACTTTTAGGCCATTGCTCCCTTGATTGTTGGCATGATCGGGGTGATTGTGTCTCAAAATTGGAGGCACTTGCCTTAAGAGTAGTGTGTGTTGGAAGTCGTAATTACTTGCCTTATAGGGACATGTTTTGACTCTCTTCTTGAATTCTTGAGATCGATTCTTAAATGGAAAAACTGACTTAGAAGGCTATGAGCTATTCGAGATGACTGAAGGTTCTGAGTGGGAAAAACTAACTTGGGAGGGTATGAGCTGCTTGCGATGTTTGGAGGTTATGAGCAGGAAAAATAATTTAGAAGGGTATGAGCTACTCGCGATGTCTGGAGATTCTGAGCAGGAAAAATAATTTAGAAGGGTAAGAGCTACTCAGGATGTTTGGAGGTTCTTAATAGGTTATAATCAATTTGAATTGCTGCTCGTGATGTAACTTGTTTGTGATTACGAGCTATTTGGATTGGAGTTTTCGAGACTAAGGAAAGGTTTAAGGTTGGCATTCCCTTGAGAGGAACTTGGAAGCATCGAGGTGATGCTTGTACCGACTCGAGCATCGTTGGTGATTTTGAACTAGCCTTTTAAGAGTAGTCCACCTTATTTCAACTTCTTGGACCTGAGCCTAGGGTCCGTGGAGTTTCCAAAGGGGGAACAATTGCAAATTATGGGGAAGAAAAACACGGAAGGATTTTGAGATTGATGGCTTTAAACTAAATGATTTTGATTATTTGCCTATAACGTTGTTGGTGCTCAATCAAAGCTTTAGGCTGCTCTTAGAAAAAATGTAATTTAATGCTTATTACAGAGAGAAGTGAGAGGCTTATGATTTGATTATCGATGGCTTCTGGCTTGCTTTTTTTTTTTTTTTTTTAACTATCATTGGTTTTTTTTTTTTAACTTTTCAATAAATTCATCTGCTGTATTTTACTTGAAAAACAGAAAAAAGAAGCATAATATCATATTTTAAGGGATCCATTTAATAAAAATAATATAAAACATAAGAGTTTTGTGCTGGTTTGTTTGTTTTACTCAACGCTGAATTTTACTTATTTTTATTTATTTAGTTATTGCGAAACATTTGTTTTTGCAACTGAATGCTGAAAATGTATCAATTATCGCTGAATAAAGTTAAGTTAAAAGAATTCACTTAACACTAGATCAAACATATTTGAATGACTTCCATCATAAAAATACATTTGTATTATTGTTTATTTTCACATAATTTTTTATATTTCAATTGTCAAAATATTATATTTGAAAAACATATATGTTAAAATGTAGTTTCAGATATTTATTTTTAGAGGTAGAAAAATTAATACAAACATATCATTCAGATATATGAATTTAGATGTATTTAAACTTCTACCAAATTTTAATTCATACCTATTTGTATTTCAACTAAAACAAACACGCGCCCTTAGCTTAATAAGGTTATGTTGGATATTTAGATAGATTAATTGAGTAAAATTTAAAAAAAATAAAATTGTGCTAATGAATTTATTGAGTAAACAAGTTTACAGAATATTTTTGTGGGTTTAAATCGCTCCATTGTTTTTTAAACTTACCTAAATATGTTAATAAATATCACTTAATTTCCAAATTATCCTTCTTAATTTTTTTTAACATCATTTTGGGGATACATCTATCAATTATGTATCTTTTTTTCCTTTCCATTTCTGTAGTCTTAATTCTCTAAAATCAATCTATTTCCTAATTTTAAAATTAAATTTGTTTTCTTTTAAGATTTTGGCACAAGCCTAATCTTCTAAAAGGCTTAGCGTAGCTCATCAGTCTCGAATTTAGATGCCTTAAAAAACTTCTCAATTAAGGCTCATGATCAAACCTATTATGTAGACACCCAGGCTTCGGCCCACCACTAAAGGAAGCTCTAATAATGAAATAAGGGAGTTTCCACGAGTTTATTTATTGTCTTTAGTTTTGAAGTCGTCGGCACTAGAGATGACAATTTAGTCTATATTTGGATTTAGAAAAATTCGAAACTTTGAAAAATAATCAGATCCATAAAAAAACTCGAAAAATTCAAGTTTTTTTTTTGTCTAGGTTCTATTTTTCGTGGAATTTAGATCTAAGTTTTTTCTTAATTCAAGAAACTCGACCCGGAAAGAAGTCCTAAATTAATTCCTAAAATTCTCAATTTTTAATATATATATTAAAAACTTTATGTTTATTCATTTATTTTGTCACCTTTTAGCAATATATTGATCATATTTATGAAAAAAAAAACTGTGAGAATATTATTTCAGTGAAAGATATTGCTCATTTTATATAACATAATTGCATACTTTATATACTTATATACGATTGGGACTTATAATGACTATTATTTCTATATTTGTAAACTTGAATTTTTACTTTAAATTAATGAATATTTGGTTATTTATTGATATAATTTTTCAACCCATAGCATAAAGATTCTGAGAAATTGGACAAAAATTGAAAAAATAGGCCTAGCTCCACAACGCTCTCCAGCTAGCGCTGCAATGTCCGAGACAGAGAGCCCAACACTGTTCTAAACCCACTGCCACAACACTTAAGCAGAAATTTAGAAGGTAGATTCATAGGTACGAATGCACACGCCTAAGCCTCATCACTGCAACACCCGAAGCAGAGAGCTAAGCATCGCAAAGGCCAATTGCTAGCGCTACAGCACCTATGCGATTAAAGAAAAAATGAAGTTTTTAGACTCAAAATACAACTTGGATTCAAAGTAACCGACCTTTAGGATTAAGAAAACCTATAAAAAGATTTCTTTAGAAGCCAAAAAGACAAAAAGCAAGAGAAAATACAAAATAATGAGATTAAGACGCGATTAAAGATTAAGAACAAGAATTATGTAGTAAGTAAGAGAGAGAAAGAAGAGATTTTGGGCATCCATCTCATTTAATTTCTTCTACTTTTCTTATTTTTATGGACTTGTTAAATTATGTTTTTTAATATTTTCTTTGAAACTCTTAAATTCATTATGAACTAACTTTATTTATCTAGGCTTTAACTTTTGAACCAAATATGTAGTTGAACTTGTTTATCTCTCTTATTTTATGAACTCAATAAAAAAGAATTGTTTATTATATCTTATGTTTAATGATTTCTGTATATTTGCCCAATATGTTAATTATTTTAAAAATCATAATGAACTCGATAGAGGAATTTATGTGTTTAGCCTATAATAGTTTGATATATGATCATAGGTTAATTACTATGAATTTCATATATGATAGAAATATACCTATATGACATATATGGCAGTGGTAGACACATTCTTAAATAGTTTCATACTATTCTAATTACCATAGACATATAGGTAATTATTATGATAAAATATAATTATTTGACCATTGACAGAGGCTTATAACAATAAGAGAGTTCTAGCCACCAATTCATTATTGAGGAATTAAATAAAAAAATATTAGGTTTAATAAAGTATTGAGAGACAAGTTGTAACTCTAGGTTTCTTTAACTGGGTGAATTCATATCTTAAGTTACTTATTGCTAGAATTTAGGATAATCATAGTATAGTTAGACAAATTAGATTACTCAATTCTAAGTTTTGTCTGAATAAAAGTTAAGTAGAATTAATTTAATAATTGATAACAAGATTAGATTTTAAAAGTCTCTATGGAAACGATATCTGATTTATATCATTATACTACTGGATACGATAGTATGCATTTGCGCATAGTTAGAAATTGTACATCAATGTATTAGCTCTCAATTAAAGTTTTGGGTGTTATATTAATCTTGTAATGAAATATGAATCATGTTAGTTTCATTAAGGAAAAAAAAAAACATGATATTGTCACTCTTGAGTCTTGACCCATTAAATCATCAATCATGAAAATATAAAAGTAAAGTGTTTAGTAATTAATGACATAATATTGTTCATTTCAAAATCTAATAATAATAATAATGCTGATGATGATGAATATTGTACTAATTATCATAAATATTAGAAGTAGATTTAACAATAATTAACAAAAGATAATTATAAAAAAAAGTTATAATATTTTACAATATATTATTAACAAATTATACAATACAAATTATAAAATGTAACAATTACTTTATAAAATAAATACCAAAAAGTTTAAATTTTACCTTAAAATAAAAAAATTAGAAAAATTGAAGAAAAAAAAAATCAAGTTTAAATCCAAGTTGAATTACCCATATCTGGCCCATGCCTGAAAAAATTCGAGTGGAACTCAAGTTTCGTGTTTATACAAAAATCCTAGATTCGGGTTGAGTAAAACCTAATAATTATTCCTATAGTAACACAAATTTAACTCGTTCGCTCAAGAGAGTCCTAAATATTAATATGTTATGACATTCATAATGCAGCAGAATAAAAAGTAAAAATTCTTTAATCTTTGTTTTTATTAGATAAAAATACTTTTTATCTTAAGATCTTACGAATATATGAATTTGATGTTAGAAAATATTAAAAATTAATAAGAACAAAAATATACCTGAATTTACCCTAAGTTTTCTTTTACCAAATGATTCTAAACCAAACTTCTTGTTTTCCAGTGAAAGGAAGAGTAAGCTTCCTACTTTTTTTTTCTAAAAAAAATATGTATCCTATGCTTTTTTCTTTCTGAACCAACTTCTTATTTTAAAATAATAATTTAATTAAAATATTTATTAATTAAATTATTATATATTAAAAAGAGACCTAATCAATGTATACCACATAGAGTCATACTCTTTGTGGTTAATATATAATACCCAACAATTGAGTATTAATAGACTTCTAAGATTAATGGACTTTTAATCTTCTATAAAAGGAAATATTTAATTAAAATAAAATCTTTTATAATTTTAAAAATTATTCTTAAGATTTTATTTATTTAATTTCTTAAATTAAATATTTAATTATATTTAGATAAGATATTATCTATATTAATTAGTTCTTACTTAATTAATTAATTTTATCTAAATATAAAATATACGTATTTGAAAATTATTTTCTGAACACAAACAATTTGTATAATAACTAAAGTGGTGGTGTTGGGGACCCATAAACCTACAATTTCAAGTTCTAATAAAATTTGAATAATTAATTAATTCAATTTATTATTTTTAGTATTATTCCACTAAAACCTGAAATTACACTATTAAATTTGAGATATAATTTACTCAGAAAATTAAGAGCAGTCAATTGATTTAATCACTACATGTAATTTAACTATTCATAGATGGTTCATAATTAGAGCTCGATCAATTACCATTTTACCCCTCTAATTATTTCTTTATCCTTAAGTACCATTAATTTACCAATGAACAGTTAATTTGTAACATTATTATAAATTGAGCGCCCTAACTGTTCAATTCTAGAATTAACCCTTAGGAAAACTTTATTTCTAACTTCCATTAGGAAGGAATGAATTTCATTTTTATAAATTATATTCCCAACCGCTTATCTCACTATGCCACCAAAATATAAGTTTTTAGTCTGTTTTTTAGATAAACTGTAACGAGTATTTCAAATGACATAATGACACAAACAAGAGTTTATAATCACTCAAGATTAAAGTTGATCTGTATATGATTATCAGTTAATATTATTTGAATTCTTAATTAACAACAATATTTTACATAAGAATTCAAACTATGTTTGGTCTAGTCTTATATAATCATATTAGATAAAGTTCCTCCACCATAATGTCACTATATTAATGATCCAGATAAAATCACTACATTCTAAATGTAGGTGGACTGTACTAATAATATTTAACTAAAGATCTCAAACTTTAATTAATTTATTATGGATTTTTTCTATTTATTATCCATAACTTTAATCATCTTCTATATAATAATTACATACTAAGGTTATGGTCACATAAATAAATAAGAAATTTTTTGATATTTATGTCATAAAATTATAAATACTTATCAAGTATAAAATTATAATTTTATTAATTTCATAAAAAGAGTACAAGTACATTCTTTTAGGACACTATCCCTAAGAATCTCCCACTTGCCCTAAAGCAGATGAGACATGTCTCTTAAACCTATGCCCTTTATATGACTTTCCAACATCCTGGTCGGTAATATCTTGTTGAACGGGTCTGTAAGATTATTTTTAGATTCTATCTTCATGACCATCACATTACCTATATGCACGATTTTCCTAATCAGGTGATACATTCTCTCTATATACTTTATTCTCTTGTTGCTCCTAGGTTCCTTTGAATTCGTTACTGCCCCACTGTTGTCACAGTAAAACGTCAATAGTTTATCCATGTTAGGAACAACTTCCAGATCAGTGACCAACTTCTTAAGCTATATTGCTTTAACTGCTTTAAAAACTGTTATGTATTTAGTCTCCATAGTTGAATCAGCAGTACTGGATTGTTTTATACTTCTTCAGACTATGGCTCTGTCACCAAAAGTAAACACTGACCTAGATGTCGACTTTCAACTATCTTTATTTGATTAAAAATCAGAATCAATATAACTAGTGGGGTTCAAGTCTCCATATGAATACACAAGCATATAGTTTCTCCTTCTTTGAAGATACTTGAGAATATACTTTACCGTAATCCAGTGAGCCAATCTAGGGTTGGAATGATAATGATTGACTATTCCCATTGTGTAGCAAATGTCAGGTCTTGTACACAAATAACATACATAAGGCTTCCAACTACTGAGAAATAAGGAATCCGTCTCATATCTTTTTCCTTTTGAGGTGCCTAAGGACACTACTCTTAAGGATGGCAAAACAATTTGCAAACCCGCTAAAACCCGCCCGTATTGGGAAGGATTTGGTAAGGTTTGAAGCGGGTTTGGTATACAAAATTAAAACCTACAACGGATTTAGTACGGGTATGGTTTTAGTAAAAAATCCGTGGATACCCGCAACGGGTATCCGCACATACTACATTTAAAAAAAAATTTAAAATATAAAAATATAAGTTGATTATTTTTGCATTTATTTTTATCTCACATCAAAAGGTTTAAATTTGATTTAACATTGCTCATACCATTCAATAAAAAAAAAAAAAATTAGTTCAAAGGAACTAATGATTGTAATTGAAATTAAAAATAAAATTATAGCATTTAACTTAATTGAAATTAGAACTAAAATATTTAATATTTAACGTAATTGGAATTGGATTTGAAATTGTAACATTTAATGTAATTGTAATTAGAATTAAATATTTAACGCAATTGAAATTGGAAATAAAATTGAATTTAGAGTGATAACATTTAATGTAAGTGAAATTGGATTTGAAATTATAACATTTAACAAAAGAATTATAATATTTAATGTAAATAAAATTAGAATTAGAATTGAAATTAAAATATTTAACGTAATTGAAATTGGATTTGAAATTATAACATTTAACTATTAAAATTAGAATTATAATTATAATAATTTAATATAATTGAAATCAAAATTTGATTTAGAGTTATGACATTTAACGTAATTGAAATTGAAATTGAATTTAAAATTATGACATTTAACGTAATTGAAATCAAAATTGGAATAAGAATTATAATATTTAACATAATTGATATCAAAATTGAAATTATAATTATAACATTAATGTAATTGAAATCGAAATTGGATTTGAAATTATAATATTTAACGTAATTAAAATTAAAATTAAAATATTTAACATAATTAAAATTATAACATTTATCGTAATTAAAATCGAGATTACATTTGAAATTATAACATTTAATGTAATTAAAATTAAAATTGAAGTTAAAATTATAACATTTAATGTAAATAAAATTAGAAGCATATTGATATTATTTTAAGTGCTATAATTTAGAAATTTTCAATTAAATTAATATTACAAATTTATTTTTTATTATATTAATTCAAAACCCGCTTAAAATCTACGGATAACCCATTGTGGGTTTGGTAATAGGTACAAACCCGCAAGTGCGGGTTTGGTAACAGTATTACAAACCCGTAACGAGTTTGAGAAGGATATGGTATATTATTTTTTTAAGCGAATATGGATATGGTATTAGAGGTATCCGTCCCAAATCTGCCTGCTGCCATCCCTAACTGCTCTATAGAAAGAATAATTCCACGTCAAGTAAATAGTTGGCCCTTCTTAGAATTTTGCATCAAAATCGTATAAGCACTTTATCAATATAAGATGCTTGAGACAATGTCAATAGTTTGTTCTTGCGATCTTGAATAATTTAGATCCCAATGACATAACTTGCATCTCCTAAATCCTTTATTTGAAAGTGCTTTGCCAGTCACTTCTTTATGTTGGATAATGTTTCTACATTATTCCCAATGAGTAGAATATCATCCACATAAAATATTAGAAAAATCATCTTTTTGTTCTTAATGTACTTGTATACTCAAGGTTCATCAATATTTTGCTCAAAACCATCAGATTTAATTATCTCATCAAATCTAAAGTTTCAAGACCTTGAAGCTTTTTAAGTCCACAAATGGATTTAAGTAATTTGCAGACTTTCTGCTCTTGGTCTTCTGCCATGAACCCCTGTTATTGCACCATATAGATGCTCTCTTTAAGATAGCCATTCAGAAAAGCTGTATTGACATCTATTTTTCATATCTCATAATCGAGATATGCAGCAATGGATAAGAAAATGTGAATGAATTTGAGTATGGCTACTAGTGAGAAAGTCTCCTTATAGTTGACTCTTTTTTTCTACGTATAACTCTTTGCCATTAGTTTTGCTTTGAAAGTCTCTACTTTTCCATCCATGCCTTTTTTCTTCTTGAAGATCCATTTGCATCCAATGGGTCTGACATCTTCAGGTGGATCTATAAGTTCCCAAACTGAATTGGAGTACATAGACTCCATTTCTTGGTTCATGGCTTCTTGCCGTTTTTCTTTATGAGAATATTTTATTACATGTCTATACGTCAATGGATCGTCTTAGCTTGTGTTAGACACAACTACTTATACCTCTCTCTCCTCTTTGTAATGAGAATGTAGTCTCACTATCCTCCTAATACGTCGAGGTTTCAAGGTGTTCTGATAAGAATAAGTGGTTACCTAACTTTCTCGTTCACTAACTGTCGGCAGTAAAGATCTGATCTGATCATACAACATTTCCTTTGGTACAATCTTACTTCAAGGTTTATAGTTTAATATATAATCATTCTCAAGAAATGTGACGTTTGTCGATACAATCACTTTCTTTTCTTTAGGATTATAAAACAAACCTTCTCTTGTGCATTTATGGTAGCCTATAAACAGATAAACTTCTGTTCGTGATTCTAACTTTTCAGTCTTTCCTTTCAGCACATATACCAAACACCCTTATATGCAAATAGCATAAACTAGCTTTACTACCATTATATATCTTTAAGGGTATACTTTGGATAGATTTAAAAGGTACTATATTCAAAATGTAAACCATGGTCTATAGTGCATAACCCTTAAATCAAGGCGGCAGTGAAGAGTAATTTATCATAAACCTAACTATGTTTAATAAGATTCCATTTCTCCTTTCTGCGGCACTATTCTGCTGTGGTGTTCCAAGTGTTGTGAGTTGGGATAAAATCCTATGCTCCAATAAGTGATCCTTGAACTCTATGTCAAGGTATTCACCACCTCGATCGAATTAAAGGGTCTTAAGTGTTTTACCTAATTACTTTTTAGCTTCTGCTAAGAATTCTTTAAACTTTTCAAAAGTCTTAGATTTTCTTTGAATTAGGTAAACATAACGGTATCTTGAATAGTCATTAATAAATGTGATAAAGTATTCATAACCGCCTCTTGCTTGTACATTTAATAGACCCGAGATGTTAGTATATACAAGCTGAAGTGGTTCCTTGGCTCTTTTACCTTTAGTTGAAAAGGATTTTTTGTTCATTTTATTCTTTAGAAAGGACTCACCTATGGGAAGAGTGTCAACATTTAGCTCTCTTAAAGGACCATAATTTACTAATTGTTAATCCTATCTAGATTAATATGACATAACCTAAGATGCCAAAAATACGTGTCATCATTAGGAGAAACCTTTTTCCTTTTAGTAGATTTAAGATATTCTACTCTAAATAGTTTAGAATTAAGCGGTGAGAGCTCACCGGGTCTTAAAACATAAAGCCCATTTTTCAATTTTACATGACAAATATCTAAACTATTTCTACTAATAATAATCTCATTATTATAAAAAAAATATTAAATAATTACTCATGTAACTTAGAAACAGAAATTAAATTCCTTCTAAATCTGGGAATAAAATAAACATGATTCAAAATCAAAAAATTGTTCCTGAAATTCAATCGAGCCACTTGCACTACTAAAGCTGAAACAACTGCCCTATTACCAACCTACATAGTAAAGTCCCTATCGACGAGTTCTTTAGAAGAACTAAACATCTATAAGGAAGAACAAACATAGTTGGTGGCTCCTGAATCAGTTATCAAATGAGATAATTCATCTTCTACTAAACATGCTTCGAAAACTAGTAAATCACATTTACTTTTACTCTTCTTTTCTTTCAGCCTGAGGAGGTACTTTTCATCTATGATGGCTTCATATATCTCTGCCTAATGTATAAGGTTAATCATGTTCAAAGCATGCTCACACATCAGAACTCATTTATTCATTTTAACATTCATATAACTATGAGTAGCTTCATGGTAGCTTTGTTTCGATTGCTGACCAAACATCTCTTGGAGAGAATCCTATATCTTATGTACGAGCTCCAAGTTCTCGTGCTTTATTCTAAGCATATCGCTTATGCTAGCAAGCATATAACAACAAGTCTTATTATTGGCATGTATCCATTTTCCATACTACTCCTGCACATTACGAGGAGCATTGGCTGCAGGTTTTGGAGAACACTTCTCTATAAGGATGAACTTTTGATCCTCACAGATCAGTACAATATTCATATTGATTTTCTATTTTACAAAGTTATCACTGGTCAAGTTTTCATTTGGTAAGGGGGCTATAATAGGGTTTGTTTCATACATGATGTTGAAATAAATAAAGCAATTTTAAGAATACTTGAATAAATATTATAATGCTTTTGAAATAGTAAACGTGATGCATGAGTGCATTTATTTAAACATATAAAATAATACTAATTTACGATAGTTCAATTTAATAATTAATATGCGCCGTATGGTAGGTTACATTAAATTTAAATTGAAATTGAGACTATCTCAAATTAATAGACAAATTTCAAAATATCTCATATTTTTATTTACTTATTAACTATCATTTATTTTGGTTAAGATATGATTAACCGCTTAATTATATCTTTATGAGTGTAATCTATTATTTCGGATCAAGATGACTTAACTAAAAAATTACCGCCATAAGGTCGGTCAATAATGAAATATATCACTTAATCCTATCTCTAGGAGGTCAACCTTGTTATTAACATAGGCGGACACTCTCCATAGGGAGAATGAAATTAAAGCATCGTGAGATACCACTCATATCGCACGGCGTTGAACTAATAATAGAGACCGGTGAGTTCATCTTATGTTTTATAACCTTAGTAAATTTTTATATCTAATATAACAAATTACTAGGTATAATTAATTAATCTTAAAGTCTAATCTTATTGGGTCTAGGTTCATTAGTGTAACTATTTATTTTAAATAGGTCTAACAATTTAGGTGAACCCAGCTTTTCAGTTATAGGATTTAATTAATTATTTTATAAATAATAAAATCAATAATCTTATTCATAATTTTCTAAGTAATAATAACTCAAATTATTTAATTTAGCTTACCTAGAATAATGCAAAATTACTAATTTAATTATTAAATCTAATTTCACATTATTTGATTAATTATGCAAGTTCTAAATATGGTAATTAATCCACTAATTTAATCTTATTAATAATAATCCGCTGTAATAAAAAATTATTTAAAATTTTAATTATGGCATGTATGCATGTCATATTATAATAATATGAGTGGGTACAAATACATGACATGTGATTATGTATGATTATGTTATAATTCATCACATAAATAAATAACATAAATTAACATTTTAATTTAACTTTAAACGGGTCTCTTAAAGTTTTAAATTACAATCCATAAAATAAAGGCAATTAAATTACATAAAAGATATAGGCACGCAGGCCCAGTCATATGCAATCTTCCCAAGTTCATAATGAGCTCAGTCTATTTTCTTTGTAATTTTATATGTATGGGTTTAAGAATTTTTCTTAGCTCATTGTATATATTGCAAGATAGTCCAAGTCTTAGACATTTTTTTCTTAAAGAACTTTTTATTCATATAAAGCACAAACTTCAAAAGGATCAAAATTCAATTTTATTTGAACTTCTCAAGTTTAAAAAGAATATTTTATTGCCCTAATTGCATCTAGACAGCAACATGTAGGCTACTGCCCATAGTGGCAGCTGCTAGAAACCATGCCCTATCTGCAGACTACACCCAGTAGGGACACGAGTTTTTCTCTAATATTTCTACGTTGCCAAGAGCGAATCAATTGAAACATTGCATAACCAGTAGCATAATCAATTGATACCAATTTATATGCATGGACTAGGGCGTTAATCTCTTTTGCATAATGACAGTAATGCCTATTCGTCTTTTAACCTTGTAGTTTTTGTTTAATATATTTCTCTTCTTGCGGCTAGGGGTGGGCAAAAAACCGAAAAACCGAACCGGACCCGAAAAACCGAACCGAATTGGTCGGTTCGGTTTTTCTCTTGGTCGGTTCGGTTTTCGGTTTTTTATTTTAAAAACTGAAAAATTTGGTTCGGTTTTCGGTTCGGAAGGCCGAACCGAGAACCGAACCGAAAAAACCGAATTTAAAAAAAAATTAAAAAATTAAAAAAAAAATTAAAAAAAAATTAAAAAAAAATTAAAAAAAATTAAAAAAATTATAAAACCGAACCGAACCGACCCAAACCGAACCGAAAAACCAAAACCCGAACCGAACCGAACCGAACCGGTTCAGTTCGGTTAGGTTTTTGATTTTTCGATTCGGTTTTCGGTTTTATTTTTCAAAAATCGACCGGCTCGGTTCGGTTTTCGGTTCACACTAAAAACCGAACCGAACCGAATTTGCCCACCCCTACTTGCGGCAATGAAATAGAAAATTAGCAGTATGCTCTTCTTCGTCTATTTCTTGTTCCAGTGTCCAAAAAAAATAAAAACAATAAAATTTAAGTATTACAAAAAATCCTATACTCCTTTATGGGTTTACACAATTTTGATCTAATCAAATATACAAGTAATTAAAATTAACCTTAGAGGATCATATAATTGACGACCAAAGGATCCAAACACAAAATAGTCATTCATCATATGAACAAAATAAAAAATGCAAGTATCCACCCTACACACATACAAATGAATAATGATTTAAATAAAATAAATTATAACACCAAAAGCATATATTCAAGAAACTTGGCTCTGATACTAGGTGTTGATTTGTTATGACATTTATATCATAATGCCGTGGAATAAAAAATAAAATTCTTTAATCTTTGTTTTCATACGATAAAAATATTTTTTATCTTAGAATCTTAAGAATATATAAACTTGATGTTAAAAAAATAAAAATTAACATGAACAAAATATACCTGAATCTATGTTAAGTTTTCTTCTACTAAAGGATTCCAAACAAAGACTCTTGTTCTACAGTGAGAGGAAGAGTGGGCTTCCTACTTTTTTTTAAAAAAAAAAAATAAGTATTATGTATTTTTTTACGTATGTGTGTTTGTGTATTTTTAAACCAACTTCTCACTTTAAATAATAATTTAATTATAATATTTATTAATTAAATAATATTATAATTAAATTATTATTTATTAAAAAGAGACATAATTAATGTAAATCACATAGAGTCCTACTCTTTATGGTTAACGTATAATACCCAACAATTGAGCATTATTAGACTTCTAAAATTAATGGACTTTTAGTCTTCTATAAAAGGAAAATACTTAATTAAAATAAAATCTTTTTGATAATTTTAAAATTATCCTTAAGATTTTATTATTTAATTTCTTAAATTAAATATTTAAATATATTTGGATAAGATATTATCTATATTAATTAATTCTTAATTAATTGATTTTATCCAAATATAAAATATACGTATTTAAAAACTATTTTCTGGATACAAACAATTTGTGTAATATCATAGTTCATTTTTAATTATTCACTGTAATAACTAACCATGTGGTATTAGGGACCCATGTTCCTATAATTTTAAACTCTAATAAATTTTGAATAATTAATGAAACTCTTTAATTAATTAATTCAATTTATTAATTCTAGTATTATTCCACTAAAAATTGCACTCTTAAAATTGTAGATATAATTTACTCAGAAAATTTAGAGCAGTCTATTGATTTAATCATCACATGCAATTCAACCCTCCATAGATGGTTCATAATTAGAGTTAGGTCAATTACTGTTCTACTCCTCTAATTACTTCTTTATCCTTAAGTATAATTAATTCACCAATGAATAGTTAATTTGTAACATTATTACAAATTTAGCGCTTTAACTGTTTAGTTCTAGAATTAACCTTTAAGAGAACCTTCTTTCTAACTTCCGTTATGAAGGAATGGATTCCATATCTGTAAATCATATTCTCAATCACTTATCTTACTATGCTACCAAAATATAAGTTTTTAGCTTATTTTTTTAACAAATTGTAGCGAGTATTTTAAATGACATAATGACACAAACTGGAGTTTATGATTAGTTAGGATTAAAGTTGATCTGCATATGATTATCAGTTGACGTTATTTGAATTTTTAATTAACAACGATATTTTACACAAGAATTCAAACTACGTCTGATCCAGTCCTATATAATCATATTATATAAAATGCCTTCACTATAATGTCACTACATTAGTGATCTGGATAAAATTACTACATTCTAAATGTAGGTGGACCGCACTAATAATATTTAATTAAAGATTCTAAACTTTAATTAATTTATTATAGACTTTTTTTATTTATTATCCATAACTTTAATATTCTTGTATATAACAATTATATACTAAGGTTATGATCACATAAATAAATAAGAAATTTTATGATATTTATGTCATAAAATTATGAACACTTATCAAATATAAAATTGTAACTTTATTAATTTCATGTAAAGAGTACAAGTATATACTTTTAGGGTACTATTCCTAACACAAAATTCAAAGTCAACATAATTGTTTGTTAAGTATTAACTTGGAGAATATCTATTGAAGAAGTGCACAGAACATTTCTAGCAATTCAGAGTCTTCAATCTTATATCATTATTGACAAAGACAAATGAAAATGAAAAACCTAAAGAACTTGAATTTAATGTGCCTTTCTTGTGGTTTATGAAGCAAGTGAAATTTATAAATATAAGAGGAGAACTTAAACTTAGTTTAATTGTTGCTTTTTGATAGAATGGTGTTGTTTTTAATTCAAATGCAATTTCTTTAAATTAAATTAAAAAGAAAGAATTGAAGTCTAGAAAGAAAAGAAATCATGTGCCATTGTTGCAAGGAAATAGAATTGAACTTCAGCCTTTTTTCTTGGGAGCTTTGCGTGTCCTTATGGAGTGCAAACCTCTTTTTGTTTTTGCAGAAATCAGGGCAGTCATTTTGATTGTCGAGCAAGCATTTGATTAGGGTTGGCGTCATTTGTGGATTGAGTGTGATTTGATGTTAAAAACTTTGCATCTTAAAAATAGTTCGTTTGCTCCTCTTTGGCAGCTTATTCATCTCTGGAATAATTGTTTAACCATAATGGATTTTATGATGGTTATCTCCCTAGCTTTCTTTCTTTCCATTTTTTTTTAATATATAAAGCTTTTCTTGCCGGTCGTGGTTTATTTAGAAAAAAAAAAAGTTGCTGCAAGGAATGACACCAACTTTTTTTTGTTAATTTGTATGCGCATTTTAATAATTTATCCATTTTTGTTCTAATTCTATTAGGCAATGATTACTAACATTAAGCTGTTTAGTTAAGAGAAAAAAAAACAAAAAAACAATAGCAACAACTAATAAACACAACAATAGTAACAGCAAAAACCCAAAAAAAGAAGTAAAGCATAGCTTATTCTTTCAAACAAAATCTTAGTTGTGTTCTAACTGTCTTAATAGCTAGCCACCTTATCAACATTTAACTTAATTCTTTAATGTCGTTGCATTTTATGGCCCTATTTAATTTCTCTACAACAATCTCTCATCACCAATAGCAATTAGCAGGAGCAAAAATGTCGAAGCCTTCGAACAACTCAGACAAATGTTACGTGCATTCGTATAGCAGAGGTGACAGTCCATGGCAGATAGAAAATCCCATGGCCGAATACCTCCCTGTCCTCGCCATGCAACTTGCCATTGTCATATTCATAATTCGACTCGTCATCTTCGTCCTCAAACCTCTTCACCAGCCTCGTTTTGTCGCAAAAGTTATGGTAAGTATTTACTTGCAATACTTTTTTTTTTTTTTAGTTTGAGGGATCATTTAATCGATGTTTGTTCCAATTTTTGTTTTGTTTGTTCGGGGTTCAGGCTATCGTGTTGATCGGAACACTTCAAGGACTGAGAAAGGCCACTAAAATCAGAATGCTCATCTTCCCTCATAAGAATTCGTTGTTATTAGCCACATTCTCCAGCTTGGGACTCCCTTACTACATGTTCTTGGTGGGATTAGAAATGGATCTATCGGCTTTTCGGCACATCGGAAAAAAGTCATTGAGCATTGCCCTTGTCGGAACTTTGATCCCATTTGCATTAGGGTCGGGCTTATTTTTTTTACCCATTTTTGCAAGAAAGGAAAGAAAAACCTCTGATTTGGGCGCCATCTTCTGGGGCATAACCCTAACCATAACAAGCTTCCCGGATCTAGCAAGGATCCTCTCCTACCTCAAGCTACTTCACACTGAACTCGGCAAAATCGCCTTAACATCCGCCATTGTCAATGACGTCACCGCCTGGTTCCTCTTCGCCGTCGCGGTGATCACCTTCGAACACAAAGCGGACCTGCGGAAAGTCCCGTTGGCCACGCTCCCGATAACGTTCTTTAGCATACTGTGCCTCCTTGTCTTGCGTCCGGGCGTTGCTTGGATGATCAAGCGGACCAAGAGGAGAGCGGGCAAATTCACCGATGCGCACATATATTTCGTTCTGATCGGCGTGGCGGTTTGCGGGATCGTCGCGGACGCCTGCGGCACTCATGCCGTGATCGGTGGCTTCTTGTTCGGACTAATCATCCCAAATGGGGAGTTTGCCTTTAACATAATGGAAAAAACTGAGGAGTTTGTGAGTGGGATTATGTTGCCAAGCTACTTTGTGTATATTGCTTTAGGTACTGACCTCCACAAGTTTTTTACCGAAACAAATTTGTCCTGGGTGGTGCTCGTCATAATTGTGGCTGCATTCGCTAAAATTTTGAGCACTGTCCTCGTTTGTTTATACTATGGCATGCCATTGCGAGATGGGATTTCTCTTGGAGGTCTTATGAATACTAAAGGTGTTATGGCATTAGTTGTTCTTAATAAAGGCCGGGCTTTGCAGGTATATACACATCTTTATCTTTTTTTTTATTAGTGCTGACTTATGAAGTTAATATTTTAACTGATGTGTTATTAGTTAGTAATTATTATTATTTTTTACTATTATTAATATAGTAATTATAAAATACAAACACATTAAATATTACATCAATTAACATATAAAATTTATATCTCAACTATATATATATATTTAAGTGTAGTATTTTTTTTAATACAAATTCATATAAATATTTGGTCATTTTGTTTGCTTTGATTGCAGGGTATAGAACGCATAGACGTGGGAGTGATGGTGTTCGCGATTTTAGTCATGACGGGTTTGGTAGGGCCGACATTTTTCTTGTGCCACAAAACTGTCAACCGTTGGAGGAAATACAAGCAAAGGACTCTACAAAGAAGTAATCCGGACACCGAGCTCCGAATCCTCACATGCACTCATTCACCCGGAAACGTTTCTAGTATTATCAACATCCTTGAAGTTTCCAATGCTACGAGAAAATCTCCGATCAACGTCTTCGCGGTTCACCTTGCTGAGATCACCAGTCGTGCCTCAGCCATACTGATTGTGCACGACATTTTGAAGACCACCAATGCTAACAGTAACAATGAAAGCCCTGAACAGGAATCACATGAATCGGACCATATCATCAGTGCATTCAGAAACTATCAAGATAGAAACAAAGATGTACTGACCGTTCAGCCCCTCACGGCTGCATCATCTTTCGGCACTATACACGAGGAGATCTTCGATATCGCCGAGGATAAAGCTGTTTCCATGATCTTGGTCCCGTTTCACAAGCAACCAACAGCTGATGGCGAGTTGCATGGAGATAACCAATCGATAAGAGAAGTGAACCAACGCTTGCTAGCTAAAGCGCCATGCTCCGTCGGCGTACTCATTGATCGTGGACTGGGATTAAAGTCATCATTTAACGGCCTGAAATTCGTCATGCTGTTCTTCGGGGGACCTGACGACAGAGAGGCCTTAACGTACGCATGGAGAATGGCGGGCAAGCCAGGCATCGCGTTAACGGTAATCCGGTTCCTCCAAAACAAGATTGAGGAATTTGAAGTCGATGTAGAAGACGAGAAAAATGATAATGAAGATAGAATTGCGAAAGATGACACAAAGGGCCAGGGGGAGAAGGAGCTTGACGACGACTTTATCAACGAGTTCAGGTTCAAGTCGATGTACCAACAGTCCATAACTTACGACGAGAAAACGACGAGCAACTGCGACGACATTGTGGATTTTATCAAATCAATAGGCAACGATGAATTTGATCTGTACATAGTGGGGCGTGGGGAGATTGTGAAGTCGCCATTGACGACGGGGTTATCGGAATGGAGTGATAATTACCGGGAGCTTGGGCCGGTGGGAGACATATTGGTGTCGTCAAATTTCATAGCGCGTACGTCGGTTCTGGTGGTGCAACAATTTGCTCCTACCGGATTGACCGGCGACTCGCACCGTGTCAAGACGAAATTCGGACAACACAAATGGGCTTCTCCGATATTGAATCCGGAGTATGAAGCCCTTGTAAATAAAGAAAAGAAGGTTTATTGATCGACGATGAAATTGAGTTGTTTGGCATTTTTATCTATTTTTTCTCTAATATTTTAATAAATATTAATTATTCTTTTAAAAAGTGAATAATGATATTTATTAAAAAATTAGAAGAAAAATCAGTAAAAATATCAAACAACAAAAGAATTAATTGGTAAATTCCCTTTATTAACACTGTGGGTTGAGCGTAATACTCAACCAAATTAGAGTACAAAATTGGTTTTTGGTGAGGTTATATGAAAATAACACCAAAAATGACTCGTTCATGACCCTATCATCTTTTACAAAGATTCTGTATATTTAAACAAAGACAAATTTATCTAATTAGTTCATATTCTCATTATTCCAATTGGAATATTTTATTTTTCAAAGAATTAATTTCATAAAATATCTATCAACGGACTCAATATTATCTTTATTATTATTATTATCATCATCATCTTTTTTAAAATTAAAATTAATTCTCATGCAACTTCTTCTGTTGAAATTATAAGATATTGATCTTTCATTAATGCGAATGTTTACATATTTTTAAAATATGATTTCACTTTTAACACAAAAGATTAAACTTGCAAATATTTATAAATACAAATTTTGCTAAAACATTATCGGCAATTTTTTTTTTTATGATGTTGAATCTATGCAATATTATATATTCTGTCTTCAACTCGTCATCCTCGTAATATACTTAAATAATATTTCCCCAATATATATATTTTTTAAAATTTTGATTGTAAAATTAGAGTAATTTTTTTTCTAAAGCAAACTTCAATAGAATAAGAAAGATATATTAAAATAAAAAATACAAAATTTAAAGAAGATATAATAAATTTTATCCTTTAAAATAAAATAAGAGAAAACAAACCTGTATGAAAACACATCTCAAGAAAACCGATAACAGGGAAATTCATTAATATATGAATTGAAGCTGACTCAAAAAATTCCATTTGGGTCCCTTTTATTTGTACACATCAGTACAGGTCCAGATGAATATTAGGCTTGTATTTGATGCCTATTAGTATTGAAAGTCTTATTTGGTTATAATTCTTTTTTCCTTTTAAGTTAGGATTAGAGTAAGGTTATGAAAAACCTTATAAAAGCTTTTTTTTTTTTTTAGAAAAAAGGACATATAAACCTTCAAAAATTGAAAAAATTGACATGTAGGTCTCTATAATTTTAAAAATTTCGTTTACACCATTGTCAAGTGACAAATTATTAACGTTAACACCTAAAAAGGTAAAAAAAAGAAAATTATCAATTTTGACCAAAATCAGTCAACATCAATCAATATTAGTCAACGACCAATCAACGGTGATCAATGACAGTCAATGATTACGGTCAACGAGGTGGTCAATGCCGGTCAACATCGATCATTGCCTTATTTATTGAATAGTTAATTAAGAACAATATCTTTAATAAATTTTTAATCAAATATATAAACAAAAGCTTTGAATAGTTTAGTTGGTTAAAATATTTAGTATTATATTAGAGGTCAAGGATTCGAACCTCACTTTGAGCATTTGAAATTTGATTTTTTTTCCATAAATGGGGGCATAATGATAATTTTATTGAGTTTAACAAATTTTTTTTGGTTAAAGTTAATAATTTTTATCTCTAAGGGTGTATATAAAAAATTTAAAATTTTAGGAGTTTGCATGTCCTTTTTCTAAAATTATGAAGGTTCAGATGTCTTTTTCTCTTTTTTGTTTTCTTGTAAAGGAGGATCATTCAATTCAATTCAATAATATAAGAATTACAGTTTTCTCTTAATTTTATCTTTCTCTCAATTTTAGCTTTCAACCTATAATTCTCATCCTTATTTGTTGATTTCATAGCCATACTGTTAAATCTCGCTCCCTGTAAGTCAAATTCGAATTTTTCTTATTTGACAAGACCTAACCTTAATTCTTTAAGAATCTGAGGTAATTCATATTTCTAGCAAGGTATTTGACATACATGAATCTAATCATTTGAAATTTATTCGTGAACATATTTTTGGCATGCCTAGTGGGACATTAATTTTTGTATGCCAGTAACAATGAGAATGATGATGAAAATCTCAAGACCAATATTAATATTGGAAAGAATCCCGTTAAATCATCTAACGTGACAAAAAAGGGGGAAGAATCGACCATGACCCTACCTCTAATCAGGAACCCATTAAATGTTGCATTTGAAGATGTAAGTCCAGCCAACGTCAAAGAAGATCTACTGAATCGATAGTTGTAGGAGATTGAAAGAGATTCTCTCCCATCTCTTAGGTCATTCTCCACTGCCAACATTCAATGGTTGGTCTCTCAAATTTCTTTAAAAAACCTATAGTTCGGTACAATGCTCACCAATTAGATGGTCGCAGTATTTCGACCGTTAATAGAAGATAATCAAAATATCAGTAGGAGTATTCTAAAGAATCTAGAGTCCATGAGAAAAAACTAGACTGAGCTTATGACCCTTCTATAAGACCGACTTAATCTTGAACTTTAAGAGCTTCGAAGACACCCAAACCATAGGCCAAGCCGACCTACAACATAGTGGTATATCTATAGTTCATAGCAGAAGAATGGAAATATAATTTTCTAATTATAAATACAAATAAGTCTTTATATGTTATCTCATAAATGTAAACTACATAAAGATTAAAAATTTGATACCTTAGCAAGCCTTGGATTTTTATCAAAATGGAGTACCGCGTGAAGTGTTCTTGTTTATAATTCTTGACAGAACCCAACCCAGAATCCTACAACGTGGACGTAGGTAGGCCCAGCCGAGCACTCTAACAGAACGCTTCCCAAAGTCCACTATCAACCTTGGAAAATTTCATGAGGTGAACCCTAAAATTTCTCTTAATTTTCTTTTAGATATATTCTTATAAACATGGGAAATTTATTTATTTATTTCTAAAATTCCTGGATTAAAACGGACAGAGTTTCCCTTATTTTTCTAAAATTCTATATTTCATAAACCTGTAAAAAATACACTTCAAATATTTCTCACATCTCTTAGCTGTAAAGATGACCTCCCATCTTTACCCAAATCAATCAACACATGCATTCTTGATCATACTCCAACAGACATTCATAGCAGAAAAATTAACCATTTCAAAAAGGTATAAATATGTATCTTAGTTCCAAAATCTGTTATGCATGCTATACAACGCAAAACTAAATATGATACATGTATATGCACTAAATGTATACATATAACTCTGTACATACACTGAAGATCGTCGTAGGGCTGACCCACTACTGATCTATAAGAGAAATTGTAGGTTAAACGCTGCTGGTTGTTCCTGGGAAAAAAAAATAGAAACATAAAAAACAAAGGGTGAATTCATAAACTCAATGAGTGGGTGTGAAATTTGAATAATTATAAAAACAACCTGAAAATTCTAAAAAGTACTAAAAACTGTTCTTAATCGTTTCTAAATCTCGAATACTAGTAAAACTCTACTGAGCGGTTTTCTTTATTTAAAATTTTTAAAACTTAATAGGCTACTACTGAAATCTGTAAATATTATTAACAAACATTTTCATTTAAAAAAAAACTACATATCTCATACAATTGTCTAAAACTTCTGTTTGGTTCTAGTCTATCTAAAAAACACCAACGGCTACCCTAATGCTGGACCAACTTGTCGATGTAGCCGACAAAATGAGTCAGTCACATGGCGGTCTCCGCTAGCAACAACCACTGTGACCTATCTGATAAACTGATAAATCTAAGATATCTCACTGTCTATGTGGCAGAATATACATCGCAAACATATAGCGAGACAACACCCCGTAGCATAAGCGACTCACAGACTCGACACCCTGACTCCTCGGAGTTAGCAGTACTCATCCCAATTGACTGACCTACCCACGCATACGGGGTGTACTGGCTGGGTCTATACTATCCCTACAGGGATTTGAATCTGACAGCTGATAACTGATAAATGAGGTACCACTGGCCTTTAATAACTATAATATTCTAAAAAGTATTTCTTACTGTTGAAAAATAAATCTCTAAACTGTAGAAAATATTGAACTGTAATTCTAAAATTTTTACGGTATTTTCAAATGATAAATTTTTAATTCTCATTATCTCAAAAATATCAAATAAAATATCACTATGTTTTTCTTAATTCTTAAAAATCATGTAACTTGAGTAAATTACTGATAGGGGTGTAAAAGTACTATTATTATTTATACCCAACTTTTATATTTTACTCTAAATCATAACTATTTGGCTATTTAATTGTGGTTTTTTTTATCATAAATAGATGCATGACAGAAAATGTGACGTATAGGAACGAACGAAAGGTGAATCGGACATCAAACGAAAAAGTTACGCTCAAAATACGAAAGAGGTGCCCACAACCCAGTGCCGCGGCGCTCAATGCGGTGAACAGTATCGAAAACAGTATTTTGTTACAGTACCAGTAAACAGTATTTTGAAGACAAAAACCTATAAATAGAAAGCCAAAAACCCTAAGGGAGGGAGAAGAGAAAAAAAGAGAAAAGGGGCAAAAACTTAGAGAGAGAATTCACAACACAAATCAAAGATCAAAGATCAAAGCCAAAAATTGAAGAACTAAGATCAAGATTCAAGTTTCAAGTCAAGATTGAAGGAGAAGCACATCAAGGAGTCACTTTGATTAGTTTTACTTCTCTTTCTTTATCATTATGCTCTTGTTCTTGTTGATCTTTATGAATTGGTTTGATACTTTTGATTTTGTGATGGGTTAATTTGTTCATCTAAGGTTAGACTATGTAAACCTAGTATGGATTTGGATTGTGTTAAATTTTAGTTTATGAACTTGATAAATTCAATTGATTCATTCTATCTTGTGTTTAATGCTTTCATTGTACTTGATCAATATTATGAATGATTGAGGAACCATGATAAACTCGACAGATGGATTCATGTGTTTAGCCTAGGATAGTTTGATGCATGATCATAGGGTAACAACTATGAGTTCCATCTAGGATAGACATATACCTAGGTGGCATGTATGGTATAATTTAGACTTGATCTTAATGAATTACATTCTGATTTGATTACCATAGACATATAGGTGATTGTTAGAATGCGTAATATAATCACTTGACCATCGACAGAGGCTTGTGATGAGATTAGTGTCTAAGCCAATCAATTGGTATTAAGGAATTAACTAAGTGGTTAATGAATCCAATAAAATATTAGGGGACGAGTCAAAACCCTAAATTATCTTTATTTATGAATTCTACTATTTGCTTTTGTTTAGTTAATTGAGAGAACTAGATTAGCTACATAAATTCCAGATTTTTCTTTTCTGAATAAAAGTTAAATAGGCATAATTTTAGTACTTGATTTATAGAATTAGATTGCATAGTCCCCGTGGGATTGATATCTGGACTTAAAATCCTATATTACTTGATACGATAGCGTGCACTTGCGCTTAGCTACTATAACACATCAATCAATTACCTGAAACAGCAACATTTAAATTAGAAAGCACATAAATATTAATAATTTAAAATAAACTGCAATTAATTTCTTTTAATCACTTTCCCACTCACCAACTGTCTTTCCCTAAAGTTTCTTTTCCGGGCTTGTCCTTTCACCGGTTTCGCCCTTCGGCACCTACAAAGCATAAATTACTCTTTAGCCCTCCTTAAAATGGCAATTACCAAAATACCGCTAGTACACATTTTCGGCCACCACCCAAAATTCCTTTCTAAATTTACAATCTTCCCCCAACAATCTCAATTTATGCACAAACTACCATTTTTTTATCAAAAGGGTCCATAATCCCTTATAATTTTCTTTAGACATAATTATTCATAATCTTTGTCATAAATGATCATTATGTCCCATATCCTAACTTTGATTTTCACCCATCAAAACTCATATTAAGAGTCCTAGAATTCATTCTTAACCCTCAATTTTAGCTAATTGTACTTGTACCACTAAAAACCCCAAAATGGCCAAAATGACCCAAATGGAATTTTTACCATTTGTCAAATTTCTTCTTATCTATGGTCTTATCTACTCCCCAAATTTATTTTAATGCCCTAAATTTATTCAATTAAAGTCCAATTATACAAAAGCCCTAATTTGCTATTCTAGGGTTTGAAATTCTCACATTTTAAAGCAAATTTACCCTTAATCCACCCTTAAATCTTGCTTAGGCACTTGGAAACAACTTGAATTTGTTGTGGATTCCTTGATTTGGCTTAGAAACTTCATGTGTATCACTGTTCATCTCCTTCCCCTCTTCATTTTTGAAATTCTCTCTCTCTCTGTTTTTTTTTTTCTTTTTTCTTAACAATTCTTTAAAAAAAGAACACTTCGCCTTTATATATAAACCAAAAAATTGCATAATGGCTCTCCAAGACATGCCTAATTTCCATTTAATCCTCCAATTAAAAAGCCTTTGATTAGTGACCAATAATTTAATAAATATTACTAATAACTAATAAAATATAATATAATAGACTAATATATGCAATTGTCCCAATTTGATTGGTCCATATGTCTTAAAATATAGATACTTATCCAACAAAAATAGCTTGCTTAGGGTGTGATGCTTACACAAAAAATTATTGGCACAAATATTGAATTTTTTCTACTTAGTCAACCGAAAAATTCTAAAAATATTCGGTGAGCATCTAACTCCCAAATTGACTATGAAATTTTCCAATTGGGTCTATTATGGCTAATGTAAATACTTAAAAAAATTGTTACAAGAAGGGTTGAAATCTAAAACTTCTACGGTTCCCTAATTGTCAAATACCGAAATTTTAGGTAGCTAACTATTCATGGGAACTAGGCATTACAATTCTAGTCCCCCAACTCGGTAGGCTTGGGAAAGCTAGAGTAGCAGCTTGATTCTAGCCAAAGGGTTTAACACTTATAAACTATGTTTAACTCTTAAACTAATGCTTAACTCTTTAAGTTGTGAATTAGTGTTGTTTTGCCATTTGTATAGATAAAAAGAAAAGGTTAAACACTTGAAGATCTTTCACAACACTTGAAAATTTAGCTCTTCTTCTTCTATTCTCTCTCAATAGACGAACCTCACCCTCGCCAATAAGCAACATATTGCTCTTTTTATTTGCTTTTACTTTCCCTCCAATTAGTCACATGATGGCCCTACTAGTATGGTCAATGTTTGCTATTTGTGTTTTGTTTATAATTGTTTACAATAAACAAAATGAAAATAAAACAAAAAGGGATATTTTTGGTTAAATTGTACAACCAAAGGGAAACAATTTTCTTTCTTGTTTTATACAATTTTTGTCCCATCACATGACAAACCCATGTCTCTTTGTTTCATTAATAATTTTTTAAATCTACATTAAATAATTAATTTAATCATAGTAGAAACACATGCCAATTTAATTATAATAATGATTATTTAACTTCTATTAAATAATAATATCATGTATTATTATTATTATTTTATTCAATAAATATTTTAATAAATAAAATAAGGATCTTGTTTGTCCAACAAGCAAGGTAATTTTGGTAATTTCTAAGTCAAAATATAATTTTTCCATAATGTGATATGTGTCAACATCTCATTGGTCAATAACTAATTGTTAACTTATTGATGTACTTAACTCTTAAGTCTTGACACGTGCACGACCGGAGGGAGACTGAAGAAAATATCTGGTCTGCTAGAATTTACTGGATCAAACTATTTAATCTGATACGCTGCCCTAGTGCATAATGAGTACACTTCATTTTATAAGACTCTCTAGGTCCATGCTCGATTTGTCAAACAAAATTATTTTGTAAGTCCGTGATCGATGCCCCACGCACACATCATGGATATTAAAAATTAGCACATAAAAACATACAAGTTGAGGTCATCGCGCATACGTATAATCCTTCTTCCAATTATATCCTAGAAGAGCGTGGATATAGATCACCATTGTCAAATCCCTATATGCTTATCCATGAACTTATCTCCAGTTCTTGAATCTTAATCCAAACTATGAAATAAAGTGTTAAACTTATCCCCAAACTGCTTCCCTTTGAAATGGCTAAAAAGTGGTCGTTTTATAAGCTTATGGCAATTAAAAATAGGGCCAATTTTACCCTTAAAAAGTCAGTATTTTCTACCCTTCATGACCTGCATTCTAGATAAATAGTGACCCATATGCACTATTCATGACAATGTTCAAATGCACTGTTTATAATTACTAGTCATAACATTGACTCATAGGCATTGTTTATATATACTATTTGGCACTGTTCATCAAACTCCGAAAATTTTCCACGGCACCAGGACCTGGGTTTCTAGATAAAAAAATACTATTTTTGTTTACTGTACATGGGTACTAATGATGATTACTATTTATGTTTTAAGCATTTTGGTATCTTCTCAAATTTTCATCCCAAACAGCTTCATTCGCATCCAGTTTTAGTATTCTCATGCTGATAGTCTTTAAACCTATAAAACAATATTAACATGCATAAATAGCCAAATTATTGGGATAATTTGAGCAAACATTAATTTTAGGATAATAAAATATTTTATATAATTATACCTTCTCAAATACCCCCAAACTTAAGAGTTTGCTCGTCCTCAAGCAAATATAAGATAAAAATAAATAAAATAAAATTCAAAAACAAATTTATGGGTCAACAAATGATTATTGGTTATTCTAAAAAAGTGCATTGTCTATAACTCTAAAAAAAATCTTTAAATACCATGAATATTTAATATGCCTAATCATCATGCTTATTTCACCTTACAAGTAATTACTCAGTGTGTGTGTGCATAGTTACTATTATCAGTTAAATGCACCCGAAATGGTTTATGCCTACAAGATGAGATATGGTCTCTATGAATTTTTTTTTAATTGAACATACACCCTATAGTTTTACTTTTAATATCACTCTCCACTAATGTAGGAATAAATGTGATTTAAGATCAAATAGGGCTATTTTAAGCTTGTAATGTATGGTTGGGGTAAAGTTAGGATAATATGGATAAATAAACATACACTTTTTTTCTAGATCATCAACCTTTTTCCTAATGAACACACCCCCCAACCCTAAACTTAGAATTTTTCAACCTTTTTGAATGACAACAACCATAACCTTATGGTGTTTATAATGTGAGAGGTGATAATGATGGCACAATATGTAAAGATTTTTAGGCTTTATTATGGTTAACAAAGAAATATTGTCATTAAGCTCAAAATGGGTGACTAGGATAAATATATATCAGTAGGCTTAAAAGGCTCAAACAATTCAAACATGGCCTAAAATCACTTCCTTAATCATGTCTGTCCTAGGATTTCACCTCAAGTGATAATCAAACAAGTACTAAAGTATGTTTGAGACCTTTTATGTTCTTGTTGAGCATAAACTTAGCAACCAATTTAACAATCCAATTATGTGCTCAATGTATTTCAAGTAATCACAAATAAGATAAAACTTGCATTTTAGATCAAACATATGAACAAACATAGCATTTATTGATTCCTAAGAATTATAGTTTCTGCACTGAATTTTATCATGGACTAATAATCATCTTAATCCCTAAACAAAACACATAAAACACACAAGAAATAACATTCAAACTAAAAATAATTGCAATAAATAAGTAATTGTGAAAAAAAAATGCAGATAACTAAGTGAAGCCATTTGAAAATATAAAAGTGTTTCCCTCTCCCAAACTTAATTTATGACAGGTCCTCATGGCATCAAGAAAATTAGAAAAATGAAATAATTTCCTGAATGATTTGTTGTGGCCTCACTTACTTCCCTCATAGTGTTAGCATCATTCTTTAAATCATTGTCATTAATTGTTGTCAGAGCTTGATGAAGCAACAAAGGTTGTTCTTTATCTCATTGTATGTATGTGTCAATGTAACAGTAACCCTTCCATTAGAATTCAAAACTTTGAGCTTTTTTTTATATTCTCACAACGATATTAATATTAATCTCTTAGAAACAACCACAATGCATTAGAAATCAAGCACAAATAAATTCAAATTTCCCAATCAATATATAAATACAAGCCTCAACCAACAATTCACTCTACAACTCAATCTACCACTATTACTCTAAAATATAGTTCAAATGCTATCATGATAAGTATTTCATCTATAATTAAGTGTAAGGACACAAAAATATATAGCTTGGATAAGGAATCTATTAATCTCAAGTTTGGAGTACTTTTTGAAATTTTAATGAAATCTTTAAATTTTGGTAAAAATTAGAGTAATTAATGGATGTATTTGTGTTTTTGTTATGTTTTGGTGGTTGTTTTATGGTGAATTTGAATTGACAATGGTGAATTTAAGGGAATTGAAGAGTTAAGGTTGAGAGGGGTTAAGGTATTGAAATGGGGGGAAAATGGGGAGAAAAAAAATTGAGAAACATTAGGGAAAAAAAAACAAATTAAGATGCCTATCAGCACCACAGCACTAGAATGCTAGCGTTGTGGTGTTGGAATGCAAGCATCTCTCTTTTCTTTTTCTTTTTTCTTTTTTGATTCATTTTTCTTTTGAATAGACACACCATCTTTTTATTTTAATACAAAAATAAAAAACTTAATGAAAATACAATCACCTTGGGTTGCTTTCTAAGTAGCGCATGATTTAACGTCATCAGCGTGATGTCTTCATTTTTTATAGTGGCTCATACTGCATATTTGAATCATCTCATCTGTGAATCTTAAGTCAATGCCTACTAGTAATGTTATTCAATTTCTTCGACTTCTATAGTTCCATGAGAAAAATTTTAAAGAACAACCCTAACCACTTTGCTTTGAGCTTTTTCGAAAAGATTTTAATCTTCGATCGAATGATTAAATTTTGTTGGCTGATATCTATTGGCTGCTCCTTGACGAGTATGCTCCACCACTTTTTGGTAATTAATTTGTGCAGCGTTATTTCTTTATGCACATAATTCATGATGGCTTCCATTACTTGCAGTTTTTGAAGTGGTTGTGCTTCATCCATAATCACCATATTGAATTTGAAGCAATGAAAAAAAATCCTTGAAAATATGTTGATTATGGTGCTTCATTTCAAGCTCATTGGACAACAGAAATGGTAGGGTGCAATGGCTTAAAAGCTTTTGTTGTTGTAACTCTTTTTCTAGCACTCTTTCTTTTACTTCTAATTGTACCTTATCTATGTGATCAGCTCATCTAATTTGGTCAATTCACTGGCTATATGTTGCTCTATCCTATACTCTACAATGATTGCCTTACAATGTTTAACATTTTTCATTGAAAATTTTTCAATATTGCTTGGTAATGCATCTTGAAGATGATTGTGGCCAACATTAATCAATTATTCCATCTACATTTTTAACATCTGCAGAGATAAAGGTTGGTTATACAATAATTCATCTGTCCTCCTTATGTATTGCAACATATCATATAAGGAGAAATCTTTCTCAAGTTGTTGCTACTGAATTTTTGGTGGGATTACAAGAGGATTTATTTGCATTGGAGTTTCCTCTTGACTGTTATTTCAATATACTTAATTCCCCATTCCGAATAATAAGTATAAAACTTGGGTTGTGCTACTATTGGTAACAAATTTTAGAATCAAATGTAGGTTTTAGGCATTGTCCATTTGGATGGTTGCCACCACAAAAATCACAAGTGATTTGTGTAACTCTATCTATGATCTTACATGGAGCAACACAGTCAGTTGTCCATTGAGAGTTGTTGAAGGACATCTCTTCCAGCAATTCATATATATCATCAACAAACATATTTATAAATATACTTCCTGCTACAACATCAATTATCATCCTTAAATTTGCATAAGTAACCATTTTGGGATGCCATGGTGTGGATATTTCCTCTGCATTTCTTTAAATCTTTCCCATATTTCATGTAAGGATTTATCCTCATTCTGCACAAATAAAGTTATGGCGGTCCTCATCATTATGGTTTTTGCTAGTGGAAAAAATTTGGCAAGGAATTTATACGCTAACTCATCCCACATTATTATAGACCTCGATGGTAATGATCTCAACTAATTCTGGAGTGAAAATCTGAACAAGCAAAGCCACATTGCATCATTCGAGAGTCCATTGTATTTGTAAAGGTTACATATATCCAAAACATTCTCAATATGCTTATTAGGATCATTATTTTGCAAACCACTAAACTGTACCAAAATTTTTATCAATTGTATCATCTCCGGCTGACTTTCAAAATAACCAACATCAATGACTGATTTTTGAATGTTTGAATAGATATCACTTACTTTTGGTATTGCAAAATCTCTTAATAATCCTTGTGTTCCAGCCATTATATATGAATCAAAAGTAATAGAAACATAACAAATAAATCAAATAAAATGCAACTGTACAATGACAAAAAAAAATGTTTGAACTAAGAATAAGATATATTAGTATTAGTATCAACAAAAACAATAGTCAAATCTCCGAAAACGGCGCCAAAAACTTGTTGTGTAATTTGTATGTATATATGTTTAATGCATGTGCACGTTGTCGCTATTGGGTATTGATTAATTATGGGTGTATGCATGTGGTATATGTTCATCATCACATACACGTATCACATACCTATGTATTTACACAGTGGAAGTCTAAAAAATGATAATTAACATAGTTATTACATATTAATCAAACTAATATACAAGATTAAAAATTTAACCCATGAATCCTTTGGATTAAAATTGCTTGAAGTTTACCTAAAATGTAAACCTTTTCAATTCTAGCAATCAACAAGGGTGTTATTGATTATCTAGAATCGCATTATATTAATCTAGCAATCAGCTTAACACTTAAACATAATTCTAAGTTAAGCTCTTTAACTTAGTTAAATTTGTTATTTATTTATTTAACTCTCGAACAAAAACAAATTTATTTGATGTTTTAATGGCTAACTTCAGTTAGAGAAGATGATGAATAAAATATATTTTCAACGCTTGAAAATATTACAAATTTTCATTCTTAATTTCTCAGTAAATTGGCCAGCCATCCTAAAATACTTAATATTTTGTTTCATTTTACTAATATAAACCAAATGTATTTTAATTAACTCTTAATTTAACATGCATTTGATTTTAATTTCACTTAAATTTAGATATTTAACTTAACAAAAGTTAACTTTTAACCTTAGTTGACTTAGAATTAACTTAACCTTAGTTAACAAATATCTAACTAACTTAACCCTAGTTAACTAACGTAACCATGATTAGATTAACCATTAAGTAAGGTTAATATCTAATTAACTTAACTATATTGTTAACTTTTAACCATAGTTAAGTTAAATTATTTTTTAACTATTAAATAAATAATTATTTATTTTAATTAGTTAACAATTAAATAATCAACTAAGTGAAATTACTTTTATACCCTTACTAGGTTACAAAGTTAACCTAAAGTGGGTCATTTATTAACTATATACTTTAGTTAACTTAACTATAGTAAATTGCTAAATTTTACTGTATTGAACCATTAAATACGATACGCTGCCCAAGTGCACAATGAATACATTTCATATTGCCGGACTCCCTAGGTCCACACTCGATTCGTCAAATGGAACTATAATATAAGCCTATTATCGATGCCCTACACACACGTTACAGATATTACAAATTAACGCATTAGACCATACAAATTAAGGTCACAACGCATACGTATAATCCTTTCGCCATTTATACCCAGGATGTGCGAGGATATAGATCAGTGCCATTAAATCTCTGTAAGCCCATCCTTGAAATTATCTCTAGATTTGTATCTCGATAGACAATATATGCAAACACTTTTGTGCGGTATTATTTAACCCTATGGAAAAATTCTTTCTCGGGTTTATGTTTGTGGCCATGAGATTTTATGTGTAATATCCAATCCCTATTAGTAGTATTGGCACCTAGATTTCGATATAGAGCAATACAAACACCTAGGGTTACTCGATTTTAACCCTATTAGAAAAAAAGTTTATGGTGTGCGCGAGAGATATTAGACCTAATTTGGTAATTTCACACTCGGTCGGAGCGTTGGAGAACCCTAGAATATTTTTAGAATTTTTCTCTATTGGCTTGGAAAAGGAAATTTTAATTTACTACATAAATTTTCATTTAAAGGTTATATATGGAACAAGCCTTTGTTGAGAAGCATAATCCATATATTAAAGACTAGACCAATTAGAAACAATCTCATGGATTGCCAAGTTAGGAATTCTAATTAGTTCCTTGGACTATTCTAATTAGATAGTTACAAAGGAACCAATTACATACTTAATTTTCAACTAATGACAATTTAGAAATTTTGAGTTAGTTGAGGGGAAAATTGGTCTTTTGAGGGAGCACTATATATATAGTAGAAGTGTGTATAAATTTCAAGTGATTAAAAACATAACACTTAGAGCAAAAGAGAAGTAAAATTCGTGCAAAAGAAGAGTGGTGTTGTTACAATGAAATTTTAAATTTTTTTCTCATGATTTTTCATGCTTAATCAAGCTATAATAAGGTTACATACCAGTTTCTAAGATTAATTGAAGCCTCCATTAGTGAAAATTCAAGAAAAAGAGGTAAGAAAAGCATTGTTTTGTGAGATTGATATGTAAACTTTCAAGATTGCTTCAATTTATGTTCTTGTGTATATTCTTGGTTTAAATTGAGTTGAATTCTAGTATGGAGCTTTGAGGAGTCATCAAATTGAAGAAATTGGTAAGGTAAGAATTAGGGTTTTGGGTGATTTGGATGTAGAGACTTGAATTGGTTATTATTAAGGCATTAGAATGAAATTGTCTTGATTTTAATGCAATTGGAACAAGAAATTGAGAAAAGAAATATGTTGGAACATAGGGTGAAATTCTGCCACTTTAGGGAAGTTAGGGATTGAGTTGTGTTTTGGCTGAGTTGTTGTGTATAAATGGTGCCTTATGTAAATTCAATGTATATGGTTGATGAAAAAATCAAAAATGAAGAAAATGGGACATAATCGTCCATTTTGATAAGGTAAAGGGGAATTATGTTCAACCAAAGTTATAAGGCGTTTAATAATTTTCAGGGCGCCGGATGGTAAGTTAGATTAGATTAAATAACTCCGTAAATAAAAATCGAAAAGTAGCATCCATCCAGGCTTTATATGTCGATTAGGGTGTTTAGTAGTTAAATGAGATTCTCGTATTTGAATTAGTTCTAAATGTCATTTATGGCGCGTAGGTGAAGAAAACTGAGACCGATAACGGGAGCAAAAATTCGGAGCGAAATTGTGTACCGAGCAGTTGTAAGTGAAAATCTATCATTTCTTTTATCTTTCATTTTACTAGGTTTTCACATAATGAAATTGTATGTTTTATGTGTTTTTAATGCATAAACATGATTTATGATCTTGATATACATCCATAGATATACTTTTACAAGTTCGGTTTAAGAAACAGTTTTAAAATTACTGCATTCGTTTCAAAGGCTATTGGTATCCTCAGATTATAGTGGTGGTGATTGTATTAGACCCGGCTAGTATATCCCATACAAATGAGCAGGTTATTGGGGGTGTGTCACTAACTCATGAAAGTCGGGTTGTCGAGTCATGTGAGTCGCTCTATGTGTACGGGGTATTGTCTCGCTATATGTATGCGATGTAGGATTTCACTACATAGCCAGTGAAATATCTTGAGATGTCACTATAGGTGCTGCTAGTTGAGGTATCCCGTGACCTACTCACATGTGCGGTGCTAGTTGAGTCGCTGCGTGAGTATAGAGCTTTAGGGTTACCATTGGTATAGTTTAGAAAGAAAATGGCCGAGCGAGGGCTTTAATAATTTTTAATCTACCGATTGCATATTATGCGTTTATATGCACATGCTAGTTATTATGTTGAATAGATTTTGGATATTGTTTTCCGAAGATGTAAATAAAACCCATTCAGCAAGATTTTATCAGCATATGATGTTTACAATCGTTTTACAGCTTTATATAAATTTTAGAAACATGAATTATACATGTCTTATAGAATTTAATATTTATGCGGAATTTCATTTTATTCGAAATCTTAAATGCACTCATTGAGCTCTTTTAGCTCACTCGTTTGTGTTTTATGTTTTCTATTCCCCCTCCAGGTGCAAGCCTCGGTATATAAGTCGCTGATTCTTCTACGATTGATTAGTGGCTCGGTCGGACATTTATTTTGTACATGTAAATGTGCTAAATAGCACTCTTTTTACTTTTAGTATAGTAGTTCTAGATTTGTACATTGTACATATGTTTTGGATAACCAAGAAGAGATTTCGATATCTGATGCGATATTTCTATATCATAAAATTAAGTGCAAGTATACACTATCATATGCAAGTAATAAAAGGACTAATTAGTCGGATGTCGAACCCACAGGGATAGTTTCTTCTTTTTAAACCAATTACTAAAATTATGTCTTCCTAATAATTATTCAGAAAAATAAAAATCTAAGAATGAATGTAGCAAATATAAAAATAAAAACACAATGTAAAGAGAATAGGGAGATAGCAACGTAGAGAGAACCTAGGATTAATACTATCCCTCAATATGCTTTCTAATGATAAATCTTCTAATATTTAACTCCCTTTGTCTTTGTTATTGATCAAGACACTAATGTATTCACAAGCCTCTTCCAAGGTCATGCAAGTATACCCTAATTTACCAAATACCTATATTCCTATGGTACTTGTAATAAACTAAGGTTCATTAAGATTAGGTCTTATTGATCATACATGCCAACTAGGTATATTCTTATCCTAGATTGAAACTTGCATATTCAACATTGAATGTTACTCTACAATCATGCATCAAATTACCTAGGTCTAAATATTATAATTCCTCTTCCAAGTTTATCAATAATATTACTAACTCATTCACCATATATTGGCCAGATATATTGAAGCATTAAGATCAAGTAATTTGAATATCAAAGAACTAAGTTTATTAAATATTCGAAAGATATGGCAATTAAGCACACATATTGAGTTCAAGTATTAACCCTAGAAAATAAGTTTAGCTCATGGCTATAAGAGAACAGCAGTAAAAATAAAAATAAAACATGATACAATCAATTACAAACCGATGTAGACGTCGAATTGCTCTTGATTGATGTTGCTCTGGATTCTTGGTGCTCTTGAACTGCTCTAAGTTCTCTTTTTCTTGCTCTAGGTTCTTCTCTGGTCTCTTTGGATTCCTCATTGAAGGCTGGGAACGAGTGGCTTTTTATAGGGATTGATATGAGTTTGAAAATCTCAATTCTTGTCGGACTAAGACTCGCACTACCACTGACGCGCTATGTAGTTGTCGCTGGGGTGACGAGTGAAAAAGCCTTCACCGCTGGAGCGATGTGATGATAGCGCTGAGGCGCTGTCTCGTCGCTAGCACGGTGACTGTTTGACGCTAGGGCGCTCGATGCGACTTCAACAGGTCTTTTTCTTTTTCGATCACTATTTCAGCGCTGGGGCTATAATCCTTGTGGCGCGGGGGCGTTGGACTCAAATTTTGAAAACTTTGCATTTTAGTCCCTGTTTTCGCTCCAGTCCCTATAAATAACAATAATGCACATAAATAGCCATCTATTCTCATAAAATCATAAAATATCAATAATAAAAACATGAGAAAATATATGACAATTTTGCCCTTATCAATATCCAATAAGAGATTTCGATATTTTGATAACTGTTTCACTTTTTTATCAGTATTCCAGTTTTATGATCATAATGAAATTATTGAGTTGAGTTGGAATTATTTTGGAAAGGACCGGAGGTTTTATTTGGCAGTATTGAGAAGTGCTTTAGAAATAGAAGTATAATTCTTTGCAGGTTTTGTACTGGATTTTTAGAAAAACAGGAGAAACTCTGCCCGTTATTTTTAAAAAATTAAGATGTCATTTTCATGTATATCCCAAGATTTTCTCAGTAATAGCAAGAACTAAAAAGGGATTTACCTCGCAGAATTTCTCAACTTACTCGGTTATATTCTGAGGAACTTCTATCGGGGTGCTCGGCAGGGCTGCTGGGATTTATTGTAGAGGGTCTTGGGCCGGGTCCTATCATTATGAAATAAAATCTCAGAGCATTGAATATACAACTTACCTATATAAGCTGATGAATCCCATATTTACGCACACTAGACTTTATGAGCATCGAACTATACCTAGCGACACATAGCAGTTAGACCATGAAAGGTCTCTAACTTATATGGAACCAAAGTATAACGGATCACTCACAAGACCGTCATGTAGCTTAGGACAAAGGACCACAAATACTAGTAAACTCGAGAGAACATTCCTTTGACAGCTTTATAGGATATCTATTGGGGTCCTCTATGCCTACACAGGCTCTAAGCTTATGGTCACCTAAGAACAGCCATCTGTACCATCCATATATAAATATACGGTAATCTATATAATAGTGATTCACCTGTAGACCAATATTGGTGAACATAGATCAGGAACATAATGTTTGAGACATACTTGTATAATGACATTTTCTAGCACCTATTGCAACTCTTTACAACTATATCATTACTAATATACTCTCCATTTCAGACAAGGCTTTTAACTCATAAAATTTTGTTGACTCTTATAATCTACTAACTCTTAACATTTATAACACTCATCATTGATAAATCTTAGCCCTAGTGTAAATTCCTTTAGACTAGATCTGAACTCCTTCAAATCATACAATGTCGTAGTATTACAAGCATTATATCATATAATTATAAAATTAATAATTTTTTATTTGAAATATTTATTGTATAAATATTAAAGAATTAATATTTATACAATATTGGAATGGTATGTAAGTACCAGCTCCAATAAACTTCCACTTGCTTTAATGTCATTCATACTAGTATCTTATACCATTACACTTAACGTGTTTTTCAAACACCATAGGAGTTTAGGCCTAAGGGGTTTTGCTACGTAATCCATCTATTAAATCCTAGATATTATTACAACTTCAATAGTCAATAACTTTCTAATTATGTAATATTCATAGTTCAGATGATTAGACTTCTAGACTTCATATGGCTTTTTGGCTTGAGCAATTACCGTTATTATTATAATATAGTGGAATAGGATCTAGTGAGCTTGGAACTATTTAAAGCTCTGCAACTAACTTGAATATTTATAGTACTTCTTTTGCAGGCTTTTTAATATGCAACATATTCTACCTCCAAGGCATAATTAGTTATGGACATTTAAATGACACATTTCTAACTATCTCCGGTATCGATGAAGAGAAACACGTAACTTGGTATAGACTTTATACCATCCGAATTAGACAAAAAATTTGAATATGTGCGTCTGTTGTCTTGTAAGTAACTTTCTCCATAATTGAGAAACTTATTCTTTGTACCTTATAGGTATTTTAGATATATTAACTTCCATTTGATAGTCATGATTTAGATCAGACTGATATCAGCTCGTAACACTTACATTCATCCAAATCCAGGTGTCGTATATAACATGGTATGCATTAAACTACTTCTAGCTTATGCATATGATAAGTTAAACACTCTAACTCTTTCATCTTCTTTCTGATGACACTTCCTCCTAGAAAGATGAATACCATATCTGAAATGTACATTACCTATCTCACAGTCAATAAAGTTGTACCTTTTAAGGACTTAGTCTATGTATGAAGATTGAGAGAGTCCCGTCAGCCTTCTAGCTATATCTCCATAAAGCTTTATACCTCGTATACAAGAAGTCTCTCCAAAATTTTTTATAAAGAAATTCTTTACTTAGATAATACTTAGCTAATAGACTTGTAATATATCAACGTTGTTTCTGACATTGAATATATATTCTACTTAGAGAGCTAGAAAAATAATTATACTCCTACTGCTTTTACTGAACATAGAGGCTTCCTCTTTATTCCCGATGAAACCGACTTTTTGATTTTCTCATATAAATAAAGATTTCAGCTTTGGAAAAACTACTTAAGTCCACAGATAGGCTTTCTTAGTTTACACAATATATTAGAAGTTATGCTCGATGCAAAAATATCAGGATGTTCCATGTATATATCTTATTCGAGATATACATCCCAAAATGCCGCATTTACATCTATTAGTCAATCCTCAAAATCATAATATGCGACAATAGCAAAAAAAATCTAAATTGACTTTAGCATGGTTACTGATGAAAAAAGTTTCCTCATAATCGATCCAACATTTCTGAGTATAACCTTTCAACATCAGTCGAGCCTTTAAGGACTCTACCTTCATATGAGGCCTATAATTCCTTTACGTAAACTAATTTATAACTAATAGGAATAATTCCTACGATAACCATAACCAAGTCCCGGACTTGATTGTTATGCGTACTGTCAATTTCAAATTTTATGGCATATTGCTATTTTCCCAAATCAATGTTAAACATCATTTCTTCATAAGTCAAATCATCATATGATCATTTTTTACAATTAAGAAAACACTAAGGGAACTTTTAGGTAGCAAACATTCCTAGTCGGTGCCATTGATATCCTTTCAGATCTATAAAAAGAGTGTGTTAAATATATTTCACTCAATTGAACTTAAAATTCCACCGTCGATTCATATATATTCTAATTGACTTCATCAAGTTCAATATTTCTACAATCCCTATGATCCATGAGAAACTCTTTCTCTAAAAAAGTGGCATTACGAGTAACGAACATATTTTGTTCAATTGGATAATAGAGTTGGTATCCCATTAAACACTTAGGCTATGCAATGAACCAATACTTGTACCCTTGGATACAAGTTTATCTTGTTGCATAACTCTTATGCAAGTAGAACAACCCAAAAAGCTTAACATACTTAAGATTGGTTCCTTTTTATTCTATATCTCATACAAAGTAGAAGAAAATTTTTTCGATGAAACTATTTTTAATAAGTAAGCAGCAAATTTTAAAGTATAATCCTATCTATATTGTAAAAGATCAGTGAAACTCAATATCAATCAAACTGTGTCTAATAAAGTTTGATTCCCTATTTCAAAAACACATTTATGTTGAGGTGTATCTAGAGAATTATGTTGAATGAGAATCGCATTCTTATTTAAAAAATTTGTGAATTTACTAATTATGTATAAACTACTTCGATCTAATTGAAATCACTTAATATACATAAGGGTTTGTTTCTATACTTTCTTAGTCGGAACCTTTTGAACACTTCAAAAATTTTTACTTATGTTTTCTATAAATATATGTCCATATGGTAATAAATCACTATAAAGACAATAAAGTATTGAAAACCACCAATGGCAGTAAGATTCATTAGACTAAATACATTATTATATACCAGTTTCAATAAAGCAATGGGTCGGCGTCTAACACCTACATAAAAATTTTGGTCATCTTCCCTTGAATTTAGAATTCATAAACTGGCCAAAGTTCTATAGTCAAATCAAGTATCTGATTATCTTTAACCAGAAGGGATGTCGTCTCACGACTATATGACTTAATCTTATGTGCTGCTATTCTTTATTATTCAAAGTTATTGAACTACTATTTATTCTCTTCACCTATACATTAGTGACATTTCTTATTATATTTAAGATATAATGGTCATTCATTAATTGACACTCAGTTAGTAAAGCATTATCCTTATTATATAAGCATAAGGAATATTCCTAATGTACTTATGATAACTCTCTCTATCAACTACAGGGAGTGATATGGTTCACTTAATAATGTTTGGTACAAAATAGCAATTATACAGCATTAATGCTTTTACTAGAAAGGAAAAGTGACCTAAAAGTCTTAACGGTTGCCATATATAGAAAATCTTCATTTCTTACATGAAGCTGAACTTCTCATTTCTAAGCTTTCAAGCATTCCTCAAATCATATAACACCTTACAGATATGAGAATGATAAGCGGTATCTTATACGTAGATTTAGCATCATATGCTAATGAAATGTCTATGATTGGTAAACAAATATCTAATAGTTTAATCTTTCTTAAGTCAAGGTGCCATAAACAGTAACATTTACTATTTTAAATCTTATCATGGTGGAAACACTTTCCATTGTGACTTTTCTCTATTTGTGGTTTAGATATATCACATATTTTTAAATTTAGAACTATTCTCAGATTCATAAGCAAGTGTAAATATTTTTCTCGGTACCCTATAATTAGTGTGTATAGATTAAAAGTACTAACGGATTACTTGCACTTATCGTATCTCTATAAAACAAATTAGGAGATGTGTAGTTGAAAATTCTAATCGTTAATTAATAACGCTTTAAATCATGGGTATAACTATTATACCTTTTTTTAAATCTAAAAACGCCTCTCACTGCTATACTTAATTCCTTTAATCTCTTAAACGGGATAACGGTAATTTAAATATTTTAAATTATACAGTGAGAAGTAGATCCCATTGGCATATTATTTTAGCCTCACGCTAAAGCAATATTGACTTTTATAAACCCAATTGATAGACAACTATTGTCCATTGCATCTCGTACAACTCTTACTAATATAAACCCAACAAGCAGAGAAGATGATGAATAGAATATGTTTTCAACTCTTGAAAATATTACAAATTCTCTTTATCAATTTCTCTCTGAAATGGCCAACCATCCTAAAACACTTAACATTTTTGTTTCATTTTACTAATATAAACCAAATGCATTTTATTAACTCTTAATTTAACATGCATTTGATTTTAATTTCACTTGAATTTAGATATTTAACTTAACCAAAGTTAACTTTTAACTTTAGTTGAGTTAGAATTAACTTAATCTTAGTTAACAAATATCTAACTAACTTAACCCTAGTTAACTAATATAACTATGGTTAGATTAACCATTATTTAACCATTAAGTAAGGTTAATATCTAATTAACTTAACTATATGGTTAATTTTTAACCATAGTTAAGTTAAATTATTTATTTAACTATTAAATAAATAAATATTTGTTTTGATTATTTAACAATTAAATAATCAATTAAGTGAAAATACTTTTATTCCCTTACTAGATTACCAAGTTAACCTAAACTGGACCCTACCATTAACTATATACTTTAGTTAATTTAACCATAGTAAATTACTAAATTTTATTGAATTGAACCATTTAATATGATACGTTGGCCAAGTGCATAACGAATACATTTCATATTACGAGACTCTTTAGGTCCACAACTGAATCGTCAAATGAAATTATTCCATGAGTCCGTTATCGATGCCCTACGCACACGTTATAGATATTATGAATCACTGCATTAGACCATACAAGTTGAGGTCACAATGCATATGTATAATCCTTTTTCCATTTATACCATAGATATACGAGGATATATATCAGCACTGTCAAATCCCAGTAAGCCCATCCTTAAACTTATCTCTAAATTTGTATCTCAATAAATAATCTACGCAAACACTTTTGTAATATTATTTAACCCTGTAGAATTCTTGGGTTTATGCTTGTGGCTGCAAGAATTTATGAGATACAATCTCGGAGCATCAAATATACAACTTACCTATGTAAGTTGACGAATCACGTATCTACATACACCGGACTCCATGAGCATCAGATTATATCCAGCAACACATAGCGGTTAGATCATGAAAGGTCTTTGACTTATATGGAATCAAAGTATGGTGGATCACTCACAAGCCTACTGTAGAGCCTAGGTGAAAGGACCACGAATACTACTCAACTCGAAAGGACCTTTCTTTGACTGCTTTATAGGATATCTGTTGGGGTCCTCGTAAGTCTGTTTAGTATTCAGTCCTGACTAGATACCCGCATGCCTATATAATCTTTAAGCTCATGGTCAACTAAGAACAATCATTTGTACCATACAAATATAGATATACACTGATCTATATAATAGTGATTCACTGATAGACCTGCATTGGTGAACATAGATTAGGAACATAATGTTTGACACATACTTGCATAATGACATTTTCTAGCACTTATTGCAAATCTTTGCAATTATATCATTACAAGTATACTTTCAAGTCTTTGTCTCATTTCAGACAAGACTTCTAATTCGTAAAATTTTGCTGATTCTTAATACTGTTAACTCCTAGCATTTATAACACTCAGCATTGCTAATTTTTAACCCTAGTCTAAACTCCTTTACACCAAATCTGAACTCCTTCAAATCATACAATATCTGTAGTGTTACAAGCATTATACCATATAGTTATAAAATTTATAATTTTTATTCGAAATATTTATTGTATAAATATTAAACAATTAATATTCATACAATATTGGAATGACACGTAAGCACCAGCTCCAACAATTGTAACAAGTAATATATGATGAATAAAGTATTGTTCCCATGAGAAATTGTTATTACTGCTTGTTAAGTACTAAAATTGTGTCATCCTATTCTTATTCAAACTAATGAAAGAGACAACAATATGGTGATAATTAAATAAACTAAATAGTTAAACTAATAAAAAAGACAGCAAATGAATGATCATAAACACTCCAAGTCATCAAATGTCTAGGATTACAATTATCTCTTAATATACTACACTTGAATTCAATTGTTACTCTTAATCTAGTAATATAAATTGTTAACCGAAAACTCTAATGTATTCATAAGCTTGTTCCAATGGTCAATTGATTATACTTCAATCAATCAATTATCTATATTCCTATGATAATTATATTGAATTAAGATTCATTAAGAGTAGATTCCATAAATGGTTATATATGCCATATGAGTATATTCTTATCTCATATTGAACTCATATTTTTACACAATGATCATACATCAATCTATTCATGGCCAATACAAAATTCCTTTTCCCAAGTTTATTAAGGTTCCTAAATCAATATAATATATTGTCATGAAATTAGAAGCATTAAGTACTCAATAGTTTGAACAATTCAATATTGACTTATGAATAAGGATAAATAATGAATCCGTGCTACATATTGAGTTCAAATCATAATTCTAACTATAAAAAATTAAGCCATAATAATAAACATAGTTATAGAACAATAATCAATAAGCATAAGGAAGAAATATATATAAATAAGCTATAAGTACAAAAAGATGAAGAAATCCCCTGTTTTATAGTTCTATTCTTGGTTGGTACACAAATCCTTCCCTCAAGTTCTTGAATCTTGATCCAAACTATAAAATAAAGTGTTAAATTTGTCCCCAAGCTGCTTCCCTTCGAAATGGTTAAATAGTAGTCATTTTATAAGGTTAGGGCAACTAAAAATAAGGTCAATTTTGCCCTTAAAAAGTCATCATTGTCTACCCTTCAAAGACCTGCATTCTAGATAAATAGTGACTCGTGCACACTATTCACGACAATTTCAAATGCACTGTTTATAATTACTAGTCATAACACTATTTTCATAAGCACTGTTCATATATACTATTTGGTGCATTGGGGGGGCTATCTCAGGACTGAGATGGCCTCAAGATTGAAGAGAAACTAGGCAATTGTCGGCCACTGTCTAGTTTCAGCAAACAACACCATAAACTTTCATTTGTTATCCATTTTTAACGTTTCTTACACTATTCTAACCTATTTTTCACAATTAATTCATTAATTTCACATGTTTCTAGCTTCAAACGCTAATTTCTAACTAATTTCTAACAATATTAAAAATTCTTAAAAACTTACCAAGAATTAGTAATTTTCTTGATTTAAAGTGATAAATATGTTATGCAAGACCCGATCTACGTAGTGGCAACTTCTATGTTTTTGATGTAGCTAAATTTTTCAATGTTCAAAGTTTGGTTCGATGGAGAGAATAAAAAAATAATGTGATTTTGATTTTAGAGTAAAAATGTCATATTTTAAAATATTTAACTAATAAAAGATAATGAATTAAAAATTAATTAAAAATAATAATGACAAAATATAGGAGCTATTTATAAATTTTTTTCAATAAAACCTCAATTAGATAGCTCCATCTTGAGCTTTGCTACCATAAAATAATGTCATAAATCATTTCCCTGTTAAATACTAAGTTCTCATAGTAATTTCATCAAACACCTTAATAATGTAGGCACATGAGATAAATCATCATAACAGATCATTCATTTACTTTGCAGGACAATTTTATTGGTGAAGGAATAGTTCTACAACAATGCAAAAGTATCGGTCTATAGAAATTAAGGCTCAACCCCCATCAAGCCACGGTAAGCTATAGAAATTAAGTCTTTGTAGAAGAGTAGTGCACAACATTATATTACCCCTTTTAATGTTGAATTTGAATAACTTTAGACTAGTCCTTCAATTATGTTAAGATCCTTTTATATATATATTTCTTTTATTTTCTTCTTTAATCTTTCATTCCTTCTTTTTTTTATTTTTTTTATTTTTGAAGTTCATTAGATCTCTACTGAATCTTTTATTTAAAAAAAGAATAAAAAAACAAATCACCCCCTTAAAATGTCACACAAAAAGTCCATTCACCATGGATAATTTAATCTTTATGCAGCAGAATGTAAGTTCAATTCTCTTACAAAAAAGTGATAAGCGTAAATTATATCTATTATTTTTACTCTCTTAATTTGTTTAATTACTCATTTTAATAAAAATATTATACTTTTTATATATTTAATTGTTATTATATAGATTTGGAGTCAATGGAGTAATTGGGAATGAAAATTTTAAAAAAAAAAGATAAAATATAAAATACTACAATACGCGGGAAACAGTAATTTGCTATAGTACATTGTTGAAGCGGTGAACAGTATTTCGCCTTAGCGACAATTCTAACGCCCTAGTGCTTAAGACAACTCGCTACAACGCCAAGTAAACAGTATGCAGTGAATAGTATCTCATGAACAATATTTCGTAAACAGTACTCCTGCTACAGTGCTATCGCCCCAACGATGAACAGTGTTCGCTGCAGCGGTGAACAATTCAATTTTTTTTAATCCTAAGAGAAATATAACTGTAAGACTCTAATCAATCCCTATATAAAGCCCACTCATTTTAGACCTTAAAGACACATAATTTAGAATTCTTAGAGTCACAGCACATAAAAAAAGAACAATTTTAGAGAGAGAAGTAAAAGCAATTTAAGGAAGTAATAAATTATTGGCTAATTTTTGACATATCATCCAACTGCGAATTGATATCTATATTGGTTTGCTTTTAATTGTATCTTGTTTATTTTATTTTTTTACCATAATTCTCTTATTATCATGAGCTAAATTTATTTCCTAGGGTTATTACTTGAACTCAATATGTAAGATTAATTGTTGGATATTTTTAATATTTATTTGAATTCAATTTTTCATTATTCAAATTATTTGTTCTTAATGCTTCATTATATCTGATCAATATTATAATTGATTTTGTAATACTTTGATAAACTTAGAAGAGGCATCATTGTATTTATACTTAAATAATTTGATGCATGATTGTAGAGTAACATTCAATGTTACATATACAAGTTTCGAATTAGGATAGAAATATACTTAATTGGTATGTATGGTCAATAAAACTTATTCTTAATGAATCTTACTTTATTACAATTACCATATGAATATAAACATTTGATAAATTAAAATATACTTATATGACCTTGAAAAAAGCTTGTGAATACATTAGTATCTTGAATAAATATAAAAATTAAGTGATATAAATATTAAAAGAATCAATTTTTAAAAAATATATTAAAGAATAATAATTAACCTTAAATTTTTTTTATATTACTATTTTTTTATTTTATTTGAATTGTGTCATTTATTTTTTGTACTTTTATTTTATTTAAATTTATTACAAAATTAAGATTTAATTTTTTAAAATATTATAAAAATATATAATTTTAATACTTGATAAAAAATAATAAAAATTATCTCTATAAATTTTACATCCAACTTTATAAATCTCTTTATTACTTATTACGATAGTATATATTTATATTTAATTTTAAAATATAAAAATATCGCATCAAGATGCTGATACCTAATTCTGAATCTCGCAGTTCCAAAAATTTTAGCAAAACCTCGTTATGATTGACTAAATTGCAAACCTGAAATGATTATTCTCACTCTAAATAGAAATATTCCACCAAATTCGTTTCCCAAAAGAAGGTAAAAAGACAAACGAAAATTACACAGTTGGATTAAAACATCCAGAAAGAAATAAGTACTGTTTCGGCTCTCCCTAATAGAGCGCGATGACTCTTTGCACAACACTAAGTCATTCAAGAAGAGGGTGCCGAGAGGTTTCAGTGCTTGTCTTCTTCTTCGCAGAACTTGGAGTACTGATCTGAATCCATCAACTTGTTCAATTCACCAGCATCATCCACCTTCACCTTTATAATCCATCCATCCTCATATGGGCTTGAGTTGACCTAAATTCACCAAATGGATCAAAAACAACCAAAAAGCAAATAAATGATGGAAAAATCATTCTCACGGTGTACGTTTGTGTATTGCCAAACTTCATTACCTCAAAAAGGAAACCGTGGAGACTTAAGGAATATTACATGAATTATATTCATATAAAACCAGAAACAGCACTAGGGCTCTGGTGGGGATTGAAAGGACTAGCTTTAACAGAAGGAAAAGAACATCAAGCAAGCATAGGCAAAAGTACCTTGAGAACCTGTATATGTAGGGTTTAACAACAGAATGGTTTATCTTTGACATCAAATTACCGAAGGGCATTCACAGTTCAAATTTTTTTATAAGCAGATTACTGATGTTATAGGAGTAAAATTTTCCAAAACTAGAATATAATTTTTTTCCGGTTCATTTCATATAAATAGGTAATACATAAATGAAGCACAATTTTCCTTTAACAATAAAAATATATATATATATATGTAAGTGACTATTAATATGTCCTGTTTCTAACATTCTTTGTGTTGCCATTATATGTATACCAGATGACTATTATGTGCATTCACCTGTAGAAGAGGTAAGAACTAAAAAAGAAAAACTCAAGATCTTATAACAACCAATTCCATCCCACTGCAATAACACATTCTTAAAATCAATTTGATGGCTTCTTATCAACCAAACCAGGCTCCGTTATTGCTGAAGGTGCTTTTCAGCTACATCATTAGAATGCCATGTTTAGCAATGATATAAATAGCATTGCTTTGTCCTTCAGAGACATAGCAATAAATGGAACAAAAAATAAAAATAAATACAGTGGGCAAGGAAGGTCTCTTAGTTAGTGGAGAAACTAGAAGATAATTAGAGATGAGATAATTCCTTAATAAAGAGGAAACCGCAAAGACACATCATAATTAGAAATCAGTTTCAAACAAAGCCATAGACACTACAGGGAAAATAAAAATGAAGGTGGTGAAATTAATTAAATACAGAAGAGAAAATTATTAAATAAGCACATTTACTTCTGTTAAACCAAGGCAAGAGAAGGATGCTATCTTTAAACTCTGTTAAAGTCTAATTCAATGGACAACGACGAGTTAAGTGAGAACACATGCACGCAAGTAAACAAGAAAGACCGTGCAAAAGGCATCATCCACATACCACTGCATCCAATTTCAGAACAAGTCACCTCAAATAACTGTCAAAGGAACTGATACGGAACAGGATAAGTACAAACTCACCAAAGCTGGGGAGCTGTTGAGCTCTTCATTAACTTCAACCACTTTTCCGGAAACTGGAGAATTGACATCACTAGTGGCCTTGACACTTTCAACTGCACCAAAACTGGCACCTTGTTTTACTGTAGCCCCTACATCTGGTAGTTCAACATACACAACATCGCCTAAATGATCTTGAGCATGGTCAGTGATACCAATGGTTGCAATATCATCAACCTTTACCCATTCATGAGAGTCGGCATATTTTAGATCCTTTCTAACTGCAAAAGCATCAGAAATGTATAAGTGAAAGAAAAAGAATGCCAAGTTGCAACAAAACCAGAATAAAAGAATAAAGAACAAGTCTTCAAAATTTCCAAAACCAGAAAAAAGATAAAGTTGTAGACTTAGAAATAATAATTGCAGCTGTCATTAGGATCAATGCAGTGGAATCCTTTTTTATTTGATAAGGTCATTAATAAGAGGGGGTGACAGAAACAATGTTTAAAGTAATAAAAGCATGTACTATGGCAGTAAAGAAGATTCACAAAGAACACATTCAGCTTTAAGTCAGACCTCTCTCTCTCTCTCCCACCCCCAAGGATATACTTGTGATTCTCTAATGGAAAGAACCTTTGTAATCTGGAAAATGCCAAAATATTGCAGCTAGAGCCACCACGCAAGTCATTATTTCTATGGGATATATTGTGCTTATGATAAGAGGCCACGATGGCTTGTAAGGATGGTTCAGAGAAAGCAATACAAGAAGGTAAGAAGGCTGAACAAAGAAAGAAGAAATTAGCAAGTGCAAGTGATGCTGAATGGGGTGATTCTCCAATTTTGTACTATTTTTCATGACTATTAGTTTGTCATTGGAAATGTAAGAATATGTACAATTTGCAGTATGTTATTCTGGTCTGTATAGTTATAGGGAATACCTTTTACACTGAAATTAACAGTCCTGTTGTGTCAGTAAGAATCATGACAATCAATTTATATATTTAATAAATGTGAAGAAAATTAAACTAGTCTTAGGCTTCTGCCTTGCAGTAGCAGCAGCATCTTTCTTGAAATGGTTGGTCTGCTCTACTCAAATTTGCAGGAAAATCTTTCAAACCTTTTTGAAGAAAATATTAAAATGGATCATGTACATGTTCAATAAATAAGAAACTATGATCTTTGTGAGTGTCAGTTGGTGCAACCTCATAGTTGAAAGAGGTTAAAGTTCAAGCACCACACACACTGATTTGGAAGGGATTTGGTTTATATTTCTAGTAATAAAAAAATCTTAAAAAAAAAATCTATGATCTTTTAATTTCCTCCTCAAAACAATAACAACAACAATAAAAAAAATAGGATAAAGATCTTATGATCTTTCATCAAATGTGTGATATGTTGATCGATACACAATATTGGGACAAGCTGCACACCTATACTTATTGAATATCAGGGTGGCATTCAGAACCTATTGGTCAATTTATCACTGAATTCACCAAAATTTTTCATAATTATTTTGAATCCTATCTGATTCATTAACTTCATAGCATAAGTCCATGATATATAAGAAACTGCAGATTAGGCTCTGCACTTAAATAGTTAAAAATCCTTCCTTCTCTAAAAGCTTTGCTTAGAGATATTATCTAAAGCCACCAATTCCTGCATCAATATTTTGGGACTCCTTATTCTCTCTTTTTGCAATTCATCTGCATCACTTAGTATTTAGCAACCTTGCACAACTTATTTATTTGGATATTTCATTTACAATTGTGGTGGTCATATACCATGATCTATTTCAAATGTTAAACAGCTCCGTCATTGAAATCTTCGTGACAAATAAGTTTGATGGTCATATCGCATCATCACATTGAAATCTTAAACATCAGTTTGTCACCCAGTTTTCCCAAAGGATTTAACCTAATTACTGATGTCCCCATCTCCACCGCAACAAGACCAACACCAACAACATTACCACCAATTCTCGCAATTTAGCTCATGCCACAAAAATGTTTACCATAAAAAAAAGTCCTTTGCTATTCCAACAATAAAAAATTGACTCGTCAACCCAAACACTTGCCTCTGCTTTCACTCTTTTAAAAAATAATAAGGGAAAACGATGAAGTCAAGTACCATTAATCAGAGACTGCCCAAGAACAATCCTAATATATCGACAACGCGATAAAGAACCCCGCTAGAATATCAATACTCACCGAGAAATAACCAGGGCTTACACTAAAAAAACCCTGATTTCTATCAAAGAGAATCAACATTAAATATGACCCCGAATTCCTATAGACCATCAGCATTGCGCAAAACCAAAACACGACCCACAACAGACTACAGACAAAAATAAACAGAACCCAGTTGCAAAAACCAAATCTTTAACCAAGCACAATCACAGATCAACAATCTTAACGAACATATAACTAAGATCCATCTATATATATATATGTATGTATATATATATATATATATACATACACACACAAACCGGAACCATCTTTAAAATCATGCACAATCTCATGATCACTGTGAACACATAAAAATATAGCTATATATACTTATATAGACATTAAAACAACAGCAGCAGAGTATCACTTACCGGAAGAAAATCCTCTGTGGAAGACAGAGATCCTAAGGTAAGAAGCGGCCCTTGAAGCCCACAACAGCCTTAAAGCCATGTCTTTCTTTTTTTTTAATTCGCTTCTCGCGTCACTTTGAAAACACACTTCAAACAGCACTGCAACAACTACAATGGTTCTTTATATATGTGAATATATATATTCAAGGGTTGGTGGACGCTTTGTTTGTTTCGTAGTTTTTCTTTTATTTATTTATTTCTTTTTGGGTTCTTGTGTCCAACTTGGAATTAAACAATCTGTAAGAGTCCTATTGCAACAAATCTTAGTCAAATATGTAAAATAGTAATTATCATTTAGATCCTTAACTTTTTATGTTTTATTAAATAAAGGTGAAGTTTATTACATTTTGTTGTATAAGTTTTTGCTATAATGTTGCCCCTCTATCAATTTCATTTAAGGAAAGATCCTCATTCCTAATAATCAATTATTGAAAAAAATCACATAAACCTACTTTAACATGATGAAATAAGTGAATTTTTTAATGTATAAGATAAAAGTCTAATTCTCATCCCTACATAAAAGTAAAAGAGTTTATTATATTTTTTGTCGTTTGCATATTTTTTATTTTATTGATGATGTTTGTTGTAATATCAAGTAATTTTTATGATATATAATCAAAATGTTGCCTCTATCATTTGCAATTATCAATGTAAAACTACAACTAGAGGTTTATATAATACAATAAAATAAATATTATTCATACTTAATAAAATGTAAGAAGCTGGGATCCAAACGATAATTACCGTATATATTAAAATAAAAAGGAAATGGTGGTGGGTCATGTGTCAACAAACCCACTGGAGAGTTGGTGAGTGCTGACTCATGATGTGGTTCCCAATTAGGCGCTACCCTTTTAAACACGGGGAATTACAACTTTATTTATTTTAAAAATTAATCATATATATAACATTTTTTTATTTTTTTTATTTTTTTATTTTTTTTACTATTTATGTTTTACGAATTATTAAATTAAAAAAATCACAATGACTCAACTTAAAAATATTTCTATAACATACCAGGACCAGCATATGTAACAATTTAAAGGACATAAAAATAAAATTATTAACTTTTAGATGTTTATATTCAAATGTTAAAAGGTAAAAAAAAAGGGAGAATGACATTCTTATTTTAAAAGTTTGGGTCTCTTTTATTTTAATTGTTTTAAAATAAATAATTTTATTTTAATTCATTAGTTACTTTTTGTTAATTTTAATAAAAAATTATTTTTAACAATACAATAACATTTTTACATATAGTTGGTAAGATAGTTACAGATAATAATTTAAATAAGAGAACACGTGGCACATAAATAAAAATAAAATTTTTAAGAAAATATAAAAAATATATGTCACACCACAATATATTTAAAAATTTATTTTATAAATTATATAAATAAACAAATAACACATAACATGCTACAATAGTTTTAAAATTTTATTTTTTTATTCAATAAATATTTATTTTATATAAATAAATCTTACCCAAATCACGTGTTTTACCTTTCCCAAGTTTTCAAATTAAAAAACCCTAACTTAAAATCTCAACTCTTAAATTAATTTTCAAAGTCACTTTATCCATTATCTAAAATCTGATCAGTCATGCAAAATTTGCTTCTATCAAAGATTTGTAACATGAGCGCATTTTATAACTTTATTTTATGTGTTTTTATGGTGTTCATTCAATTTAAAGTTGAGGATATGAAAATAGACGGTGTTCACTCAACATACGAAAGTGAAGGGTGATTTCTTTGGCCAATATATATGATGAGAAATATGTTGTTGATTGAGTTGTGTTTGAGATTAGATTGTGACAAAACTTAAGGTTAAGAACTTTTATAACGAAAACATCCTCAAGACTAATATTGTTGCACATTGAAACATTGGAGATTACATGTGTTATATGCTTCAAAATGTTCTATCATGCTTATTAACATATACTATAGGGAATATTAGATTATCACATTAACATTATATAGTACTGAACCCAATTCAATGTATTTTAACTTATAAATCACTTGCTTATGTACTTGCATTAGATTAATACTATATGATGTTGAGAATGTGAATATATGTCGTGCCATAGTTGGGTTGTGGTTCACAAATTTGATAGTATTTATGTTTCTGTTTTAGGTATAGTCACCATGCTTCCACACAAATCAAAGAAGTCCGTCGCTTCGTCATCCGTCACATATGGTACAAAATGGTTCATCTCTGAAAAGGCCTCCCACAGTCATTCTAAATTTATCATCAAGCGAAAAGTAATACTTTAGAGAGGTTTTCAGTTGGCTCATAATCACTACTCAAATATAAATCAAATCATTGAGGATGGGTGTTGGGAACGATTCTGCACCCAACCTGAAGCAGCTGTTATATTAGTGGTTATAGAATTTTATGCTAAAACCCAAGAACATCAAAGTTTAAAAGTTTTTGTGGAGGGCCTTTACATAGAATTCACTAGCTCAACGACAAATTCATTCTTTGGCACTCCGCTAATCTACGACAGCAACTATGATGAATTATTAAAGGATCCGAACTACATTGAAATGATTAATTTTTTAGCTCTGAGTGCAGTTTGGGAATCTAAAAGGAGCATTCTCAAAGAATTTCTTAGTCGCTTCATGCGTCGTGAATACAAAGCATGGCACTACTTTCTAGCTACACACCTTATATTGGTACGTCACATAAGTTCTGTTATAGCATCTCAAGCCATCCTCCTATATGATATCTTATCATTTTATAGACATCGAAAAAGTGAACAAAGACAACATCTTATATGCTATACGAAACACAAAAATGGGACCTTATTTCCCATCCTTAATCACTACTTTATGTGCCGGAGCCAAAGTTGAGTGGGCACCCTCGAGGAGTTACGCCACCCTGCTTACGCCCTCGCAATAACTGATCAACTTGATTATTGATGCCCTAGATCCATATGTATAACCGCTTTAGCAACACTTACCCCTAGTAGTAGCACCACTAGCTCCACCCACCATTGAGGAGTGTCTCAACTACATCGAGTCTCATTTGGTTTACTTTTAGCTTATGTAGTTTATCAAGATCAAGTCTTGAGGATTGCACTATCATATTTTGGGATGAATACCAACATATTACCTCATTTCCAATAATATGCACCTCAACCACCTTATGATGCTCCAACCGAGGATGCGAATGCTAATGATGACGATGAGAAAGACAATGCAAAGGATGACGAGGCAACAGAAGGTGATCAAAATGGTGATTAAGTCTCACATTTATCGCACCCTAACCTAAGCCTTTCATTACAATCTAAAAAAAAGCCCTATTTGATCTTTTGTTATATAATTGTCCTACATTAGTGGAGATTGTTATGAAAAATAAGTTTATGGACAATTGTTTCGGTCTTAATCTTTCTTATAAAATAAGTTATTCTAAATACAGTTGATGCACAGATAAATAGCTTCGCACACACTCACAAAGTGGATAATTATAAGGTAAGTTTAAGAATGATGATTATAATATACGATGATCATAAGTAGTTTTTTTATTCTAAAGAGTTTATAAATGTGATTCAACCTTTGAGACAACTATTCAATTTTCTTATTGACCCATTTAATTGATTGTTTAAGAGTTAGTTTATAGTTTTTTTTTTTGTTTGCTCAAGGATGAGCAAATTCTTAAGTTTGGGAGTATTTAATAGGGCATAATTGTAATATTATATTTGGTATTTTGCTCAGGTATTTTGCTCTAAATTATGAATATTTGGCTATTTATTTCTTATTTTTTAATCTTAAATAGGTGCACAAGGGAAAATATGATGACTAGGAACAAACGAGAGGCTAATCGAACGAGAAATGAGCAAAATGCAATCAAATTATGAAATCTAGACGAACCAGGCCTAGGTGCCGCAGCGCCCAATATAGAGAGGTCATCGCCGTGGTGCCCAATTAAAGAAAGTAAACTACAACTTCCCAAGTTTCAGCACTGTAATGCTGAGCCCTTAGAGCCACGGTAGTCATGCAATGAATGTTAAAACCCTACTTTTTAATCCTAATTCGAGTGAGATTCGAAGAATCTCTACTTAGGGTTTCAAAACACATATAAAATGCATCATTTTCAGAGCAAAAACACAGAATTTAAGAGGCAAACATAGGCACAATAATGAGCTTCTTCTTAAAAGTTTCAAAAACTTTAAGACATGCATCATCAAAATGAAATTGTACCTCTTTCTTTAGTAAGTTGCATAAGGATTAGAGATCTTGGAAAAATATTTTATAAATCATCTATAAAACCAAGCATGTCCAAGAAAACTCTGCACTCCTTTCACATTAATCAGTAAGGGCAACTTCTCAATAGTTTTTATCTTTACTCTATCAACCTCAATACCTTAATCAGAAATTTTATAGAATAAGGCTATGCCTTCTTTGACCATAAAATGCCATTTCTTCTAGTTAAGTACGAAATCGATATCTTCACATCTTTTGAGCACAAATGCTAGATCATCAAGGCATAGATAAAATGAATCTCAAAAAACATAAAAGTCATCCATAAATACCTCCATGAAGTGCTCTATAATAACTAAAAATATGGCCATCATACAATGCTAAAAGGTGACTAGAGCATTGCATAGACTAAATGGCATCATTTGGAAGGCAAATATTGTTGGCGACGGATTTAAGAGACGTGGGTGTATGCATATGCTATTGTGTCTATTGCTTAAATACATATCTAATACATATTTAAGTCTGATAGAAGCATGAAACTTACAATAAACACAATAAATATAATATATTAATCGCATTAATATATTAGAAGGTTTGAGAACTCACCTCAACGTGTAACATTATACATGTATTTTCCTGGAGTCTGTATGGAGATCAACTCGTGTATAGTTTTAGTCACCAACTCAGTGGGCTTAGTGAGCTAGAACAGTAGCCTGATATTCAGCACGGGATTAACTCTTAATTTTCAAAATGGTCGAGTATGTTTACATCATTTTCTCCAAAAGGATAAGAAATTGAGAATTTGAAACAATCTACCATTGCTTCAATTAGAAGCATAGAGAAAAATGAAACAATTTTATTTTTCCTTATTTCTTCTTCTTCTTCTTCTTCTCCTCCTCTCAATTTCTTTTTTCTTTTCTCTCGGCCAAATTGGCCTCACACACACACACACCTTTGCACACACTCACTTTCTCTATTTTTTTCTCTTTATATATATATATAGTAAAATAAAAATATATAATATATTATATTATATAACATAAATAATAATATAATATATAATATAATGATAAGAGAGAATGATTATTTAAAAATTAAATAATCATAGTGTAAAATAACCATTTTACCCCTCATGAATAGTTACCAAATTTACCCCCTAGTGGGTCTCACAAAATCTCACACTTTGGTAAACTTAACTGAGGGTCCACAATATGCTATGTGTTATAATACAATTAGTAAATAATAATTATTAACTAATTATTGTATTTAACACTTAAATACAGACGCGTGTATTCCTGTGGTAGTGCTGAATATTGCTGGATTAAGTAATTTAATCTGGCACGCTGCCCCAGTGCACAACGAGTACACTTCATATCGCGGGACTCCCTAGGTCCTACGTTTGATTTGTCAAATAGAACTATTCCATGAGTTCCTGAGCAATGCCCCACACACACGTCACAGATATACAAATCAGCGCGTTGAACTATACAAATCAACGTATAGTCCTTCCGTCATAATATCTTGAATGTGCTGGGGATATAGATTATCACCATAAAAAATCCTTGTGCTCATCCATGTCTTATCTCCAGACTAGTATTTCACTAAACAATATGTGCAAACTCTTTTGTCATATTGTTTCACCCTGGCGAAACTTTTTCCCGGGATGGTTGCTTGTGGCCACAAGACTTTCTAAGATACAGTCTCGAAGCATCTGGATATTTAACTCTATATGAGAGCTGACGGATCCATATCTATACACACCGGACTCCATAAGCATCGGACCATACCCAGCGGCACCCAACGGTCATAACATGAAAGGTCTATGATATGCGTGGAACCAAAGTATGGTGGATCACTTCCAAGCCCACCGTGGCACTTAGATTAAAGGACCACGTATACTACTCAACTCGAGAGGACACGCCGTTGACGACTTACATAACGTGTCTATCGGAGGCCCTCATGAGTCTATCCTATATACAGTCCTAACTAGATCGGTCAGCTAGGAACGACCATCTATACCTTATAGGTACGACATATGCTGATCTATATAAAACGGTATCCACCGACAGACCCACATCGGCAGAAATAGATCAGGGATAATTATTCGAGAACATACTTACGCAACTAACATTTTTTGGCACCCGATTGCAACTCTTGCAACTATGCAGTTACTAGTATATTCCCAGGCTTATGTCCTATTATAAACAAGACTCCAACTCTTAGATCTGCTGAGTATTATAACCAGCTAATATTTAGTTGTGCTAATATTTAGCAATTATATGTCTCAGCATGGCTAACTATTAACCCTTATCTAAACTCCTTCAAATCGTACAATATCTCTAACGTTACATTGCATAATACCATATAAATAGATATTAGCGATTTAATGAGAATGTATACTTATATAAATACACAAGTATATGTACATTCAGGATGACACGTAAGCACCGACCCTAACAATCTCCCACTTGCTCTAGTGCCATTCCCGATGGTATCTCATACACATCGACTCTACGTGTTTCATAAACATTTTAAGAGTTATGGCCTTAGAAAGTGGGTCTATTAAATTATTTATAAAACACTTCTACCAATAATTATATTTCCTTCAGCCAAGATCCCTCTAGTCATGTGAGACTCCTCTCAATATAATTAGAGTACTGGTGTCCTCTTGGCACATCAGCTTGTACTATAGTCTAATTTTATCGCAAACTTATGGGATAGGATCCATCTGTCTTGGAACTCTTTCAAGGCTAATGATAAACCTACGAATCCTCACTGTCGTTTTTGCTCTGGCAATCTGATTAATAGTGAATCCTAGTTTGGTATAATTTTAACTCACTTGTAGTATTGAGAATAAGAACATTCCCAGATGTAGACTCTCTATCATTTAGGTCAAACTAAAAGTTTAACTCTGTGCATCTTCTCATTTGTAAGTCATTTTCTCCATTTTTTGAAAAACTTATCCTTTGTACCCTCAAAGTACGTTAGGATATGTTTGACTACCATCAATTGGAAGTCACCTGAGTCAGACTGAAACCCGCTCGTAACTCTTACAACCAAACTGATCTCATATCTCAAACACATCATAGCAAACATCAATCTTTGAGGAGCTGATGTATCTGGTGTATTAGACATTCTAACTCTCTCATCTTCCATCTGAAGAGGCACTCTCCTTGAAAGATGAACACCAGGTCCATTGATCTGAAATGATTTGAAAGAGTCCTATCAGCTTTCTAGCTCTATCTCTATAAAGTTTTATACCTAGTATGAAGGAAGCCTCTCCTAAATCCTTGTAGAGAAATTCTTACAAGTTACTTCTAACCGATTATGACATACCGATATCATTCCCAATGACCAGTATATCATCAACAAAGAGCATCAAAAGACTATCATGCTCCCACTGATCTTTCATGCACACTTGACTAGAAGTCTGGCTGGACATAAAACCTTCAAGCTGTTCCATGAATATCTCTTACTCGAGATATCCATTCCGGAACATCTTCCTTACATCCATCTGCCAAACTTCAAAGTCATAATATGCGGCAAGAGCCAATAAAATTCTAATCGACTTTAGCATCAATACTGGTCCAAAGATTTCCTTTAAATTGATCCTAGATCACTGAGGATTACCCTTCCAGAATATTGGGCCTAGAAGGTCTCTACCTTCCATCTGGATCCCACTACCTCTTTGTAAACCCTTTACAACTAATGAGAACAATTTTCACAAGTAGCTTTACCAAGTTCCAAACTTAATTCTGATGCTTATGGTCAATTTTGTTTCCATGGCTTTTTGCTGCTTCCTAATCGATGTCTCACATCATCTCCCTATAGGTTAAAGAATTATTTTCTTCTACCAAGAAAACTCCAAGTTCACCTTTAGGCATCAACTATACCTAAAGGTGACCTAGACATCCTTTTTGACCTATTGGGAAGTGTGCTAAAAGGCCACTGCTTAATTAAGCTTGAATTTTCATCATTGGTTCATTGATTTCTAGATTGACTTCACCGAGCTCAATCTTTCTATGATTCCTATGATCCATGAGAAACTATTTCTCTAGAATAATGGAATACCAAGAAATGAACACACTTCGCTTCTCTAAATCATAGAACTAGTATCCTATTGTATTGATAGGATACACAATGAACCTATACTTGTACCTCTTGGATGCTATCTATCCAACTGAGTAACTTTTACAAAACAAGATACCCTACTGTGTAACTCTTATGTAAGCAGAACAACCCCAAGTCTTAACATACTTGAGATACGACTTTCTTCTTCTCTGTATCTTATAAAAATGAAGGAACAGCTTCTAATAGAACTCTACTTAATAAGCAACTATATTTGGAGTAGATACTCACAGATATAGATTGGTAACACTCATTATCAATTGAACAATATCTGATAAAGTCCGATTCCTCTTTTCCAAAACATCATTATGTTATGGATAACCCGGAGGATTATAATGAGTGAGAATATCATTCTTCCTTAAACAAACGAAATTTTTTGCTGTTGATGTATTCACTTCCTCGATCTAATCGAAGGGATGTGATGTGTATTCTTGTATTTTTTGTCATCTTTGTGAATACATTATTCATAAACTTGTTAAGTCTTTATGGCTAGATTAGGAATCCAACCATCCTTACCTAGACGGATAAGCGTCTCACGCCTATATGACCTAAACTTATTTACCACAGCTCCGTATCATTTAAGGATTCCAATCTACAGACATTTCTAATTGTATATAAATGTCTATTTATTAACTGACATTCAATTAATAAAACATCATACTTATTATTCAATATAACTATTGTATTGCATACAAAAAGTAAGTCAAGTTGTCCAACAAATTGGACCTGCAAGAAATCACCATTTCTTATTCTCAACTTTACTTCTATAAGCTGTTGCATTCTAGTCTCTCTCAATCCCTGCAACATATTGTAGATATAAAAGGGACATGCAGTATCTCAAACCCAGGTTGAGTTGGCATCATATGCCCTAGAAATATTTATGTGTGATAAACATAAACCTACGATAGTCTTCCTGAGAATTATAAGGCTTCTGGGTTAGAGGGATTTCCAATACCCAACCTTACTGTATTGGAAACACTTTCTATCTACACATTTTCTTATTGATCTTTGGATAAATGTTACCTCTGAGGATTGATGCTGGGTATCTGCCTCATCTTCTTCTCCTTATATATCTGATCTCACCAGATATACTTAGAGTAAAAGATGAAGCATCATTTATAAAGAGAGTCACACCCCTTCTATTCAATCCTTTAGAGGTGTTATCAGAATTACCTTACGGCAAACTCTGATCAACAATAAATCCAAAATTTTCTGAATCTAGAACACTTCTAAATTTCATCCATCAGTCATAGTAATTGCTAGTATCCTAGAGTTGGACTGCATCAACTATATACACCAACTGGTTCGTAGTGGCCATTATTCTTGACAGTCCAAACTTACAGGAGATTTAAGCAGAATATTCATTAAATCATTAATAGAACATTTTAAATCATAGGTACACTAATTATATATTTTCGATTTAAAACGCCCTTCCATTGCTTTATATAATATTGGTAATCTCTCAAACGGGAAGACAATAGTTTAAACCTTTTTAAACTATACAGTGGGAAGTAGATCCCATTGAAATTTACTCAGGCCTCACGCAGTAGCAATATTGGCCTTTATAAACCTAACAGGTAGACAACACTTGTCAATTGCATCTCATGCAACTCTTACCCCTTGATCCTGAATACACCTTATCCTCGCGCTATAGCAATATTGGATAAGTGTATTCCAGATTAACTTGTCAATAATCAAATATATGCTACTGATACTACCCGCACGTTGTAGCAATATTGGGTAATACTTTAGCATATATTTGCCTCATCTCATGTTTAACCAGTATAGTCCAAGCGCAACTGACCAAGTCCCTCACGCTGTAGCAATATTGAAAAAAAACCAACGTGACTCGTCTAACACATATTGACAAGATGGATCAGAATAAAATATTATCTCATAATATAATATTCTTCAATCTGATTAAGAGAGATTTTGTTTCTAAGTCTCCATTCTCCTAAAAAGGGTGATTCTTAATTAATTAATTTTTCTATGCAAGCACAAGTAACCCCTACTAGCAGGGCTTCCATTGTGATTACCAGCACAGAAAAATTAATTCTGGTTTATAATACAGACCGATAACTCTTTATCATTGCAACTCATAAACTTCGATTTATAATATAGACTGATAACTTTTATCACTACATCTCATAAATCTATACATGCAAAATTAATTTTGAAATACTGTTACAAACATGGTTCAAAAATATTGTAGCTATGAACAGTAACAATACTGTATCGGTGAACAGTAAAATATCTAATGTTCATATGCTACTGTTCAAGTGAACAATACCCGTCGCAACGCCAGATTTCATCACTGTAGCGCTGGGAGGTCAAACCCCAAGTGCTGCGACATCAACACACGTTGTTGCAGCACTGGGAGGTCAAACCTCCAACGTTACAGCATTGAGAGGTCGTATCTGCAGCGTTGCGGCACTAATGCTTTATCGATGGAGCACGAATTCCAAAAACCCGTGCCCTAGCATGGGCTCGCTAGCGTTGGGAGAAAAAAATCCCAGCGCCGCGGTGCCAGGCCTTCAGCGTTGGGCTGACGAACCCCCAGCGCTGCAACGCCAGAGCGTTGGCGCAACAGCACCCAGTGAACCGCCTTTTGGCATACCCGTTTCAACACTTGAAACGTACTATTTTCACTGGGTCCTTTGCATCCGTTCACTCAAACCATACCCAAATAGAGCCTAAATGACTCTGATACCATTTATTGGTGGTAGATCTAGGCACGTAGGTGTATGCATGTGCTATTATGTCTATTGCCTAAATACATATCAAATACATATTTAAGTCTGACGGAAGTGTGAAACTTGCAATAAACACAATAAATACAATATATTAATCGTATTAATATATTAGAAGGTTTGAGAACTCACCTCATTGTGTAATATTGTACATGTATTTTTTTGGAGACCAACTCGTGTGCAGTTCTAGTCACCAACTTTGTGGGCTTGGTGAGCTAGAACAACAGCCCGATATCCAGCACAGGATTAATTCTTAATCCCCAAAATGGCCAGGTGTATGTTTGTTAAGGTCGGTGTTTACGTGCCATCCCTGAATGTACATATATCTATGTATTTATACAAGTGTACATTCCCATTAACTCGCTAATACCTATATATATGATATTATGCATGTAACGTTACAAACATTGTAGATCTGAAGGAGTTCGGATCAGATCTAAAAGAGTTTAGATAAGGGCTTATAGTTAGCCACGCTGAGAGATATAAATGTTAAATGTTAGCACAGTTAAGGGTTAGCTGGTTATAATACTCAACAGATCCAAGAGTTGAAGCCTTATCTGTAATGGGGCATAGACCTGAGAATATACTAATAACTGCTAGGAAATACAAGTTGCGCAAGTATGTTCTCGAATAATTGCCCCTGATCTATTTCTGCCGATGTAGGTCTGTTGGTGGATACCTTTATATATAGATCAGTATATGTCGTACCTATAAGGTATAGATGGCCGTTCCTAACCGACTGTGAGGTTGGAGCTCGTATTGATATATGGGTATCCAGTTAGGACTGGATATGGGACAGACTCACGAGGGCCTTCGATAGACACCTTATGTAAGCCTTCAACGGAGGGTCCTCTCGAGTTAAGCAGTATACATGGTCTTTTGACCTGAGTGCCACAGTGAGCTTGTAAGTGATCCAACATACTTTGGTTCCACGCATGTCACAAACCTTTCATGTGTGACCGCTGGGTGTCGCTGTGTATAGTCTGATTCTTATAGAGTCCGGTGTGTACATATATGGGATTCGTCAGCTCGCATATGGAGTTAGATATCCAGATGCTTCAAGACTGTATTTCGAAAAGTCTTGTGGCCACACACAATTATCCCAGGAAAGAGTTCCGTCTGGGTGGAACAATAAGGAAAAAGAGTTTGCGCATATTGTTTAGTGAGATACGAGTCTTGAGATAAGACATGAATGAGCACTAGGGGATTTGACGGTGATAATCTATATCCCTGCACATCCAGGATATCATGACGGAAGGACTATACGTATGCGTTGTAACCTCAACTTGTATGGTTCAACGCGCTGATTTGTATATCCGTGACATATGCATGGGACATTGCTCACGGACTCATGGAATAGTTCCATTTGACAAATCAGGCGTAGGACTTAGGGAGTCCTGTGATATGGAGTGTATTTATTGTGCACTAGAGCAGCGTACTGGATTAAAGTATTTAATCCAGCAATATTCAGCACTATCACGAGAATGCGTGTGTGTCTGTATTTAAGTGTTAAATATAACAATTAGTCAATAATTATTATTTACTAATTGTATAATGACACGTGGCACATTGTGGACCCTTGGTTGAGTTTACCCAAGTGCAGGTTTGGTGGGACCCACTAGAGAGTAAACTTGATAACTATTTATGAAGGGTAAAATGGTCATTTTATACTTTGATTATTTAATGTAACTATTTATGAAGGGTAAAATGGTCATTTTATACTTTAATTATTTAATGGTTAAATAATCAAAATATCTCTCTTATTTTATTATATAATATATTATTTTATTATATTATATTATATATTATTATATTATATTATATAGTATTTTATTATAAGATATTATATATATAATAATATTATATTTTGAATGCCATATAGTTGACACCCATTAGTATTATTTTATTATTGTTATTATATAATATATATTATATTATTATTATATTATATATTATATTAGATATATATAAAGAGAAGAGAGAATGAAATTTTTTTGGTGTCTTTACGGGTGTTGGCCAATTTGGTCAAGAAAGAGAGAAAGAAATGGAGGAAAAGAAAGAAGAAGAATGGAAAGAGAAGAAGAAGAAAAAAAAAAGGAAAAGGGAAAAATGAATTTTTTTTATTTTTTTCTATGCTTCCATTTGAAGTAATAGTAGATTACTTCAAATTCTCCATTTCTTATCTTTTTGGAGAAAAGGATGTAAACACACACTAGCCATTTTGGAGTTTAAAAGTTAAACCCAGTGCTGCGTATAGGGCTGCTGTTCTAGCTCACCATGTTAGTGACTAGAACTGCCTATGGGTTAGCCTCTATGCGAACTACGAAAAATTATGTGTATAGCGTTATACGTTGAGATGAGTTCTCTACCCTATAGATATATTAATATGATTAATATATTTTATTTATTGTGTTTATTACAAATTTCACGCTTTCGTCAGACTTAAATATATATTTGATATATATTTAGACAATAGACACAATTGCACATGCATACACCAACATGTCTTAGATCCTCCGTCAACAGTGTTTATATCATTTTCTCCAAAAAGATAAGAAATGGAGAATTTGAAGTAATCTACCATTGCTTCAATTGGAAGCAGGGAGAAAAATGAAATAATTTCATTTTCCTTATTTTCTTCTTCTTCTTCTCCATTTCTTTCTTCTTTTCTCTTGGCCAAATTGGCCTCACACACACACCTTTGCACACACTCACTTTCTCTTTTTCTTTCTCTTTATATATATATAATAAAATAATAATATATAATATATTATATAATATAAATAATAATATAATGATGAGAGAGAATGATTATTTAATAATTAAATAATCATAATGTGAAATAATCATTTTGCTCCTCATAAATAGTTATCAAGTTTACCCCCTAGTGGGTCCCACTAAATCCTACACTTGGGTAAACTCAATTGAGGGTCCATAATACGCTATATATCATAATACAATAGTAAATAATAATTATTAACTAATTGTTGTATTTAACACTTAAATACAGACACGCACGTATTCCCGTGGTAGTGCTGAATATTGCTGGATTAAACAATTTAATTTGGCACGCTGCCCTAGTGCACAACGAGTACACTCCATATCGCGGGACTCCCTAGATCATACACCCGATTCATCAAATGGAACTATTCTATGAGTCTGTGAGCAATGCCCTACGCACACGTCACAGATATACAAATCAGCGCGTTGAATCATACAAGATGAGGTTATAACGCACACGTATAGTCCTTCTGTCATGATATCCTGGATGTGCTTGTAATATAAATTTTCACCATCAAATCTCTTTGTGCTCATCCATGTCTTATCTCCAGACTAGTATCTCACTAAATAATATGTGCAAACTCTTTTGTCATATTATTCCACCTTGGCGAAACTCTTTCCCGAGATGATTGCTTGTTGCCACAAGACTTTCTCAGATACAGTCTCGAAGCATCTGGATATTTAACTCCATATGAGAGTTGACGGATCCTATATCTGTACACACCAGACTTCATAAGCATCGGACCATACTCAGCGACACTCAGCGGTCACAACATGAAAGATCTGTGACATGTGTGGAACCAAAGTATGGTGGATCACTTATAAGCCCACCGTGGCACTCAGGTTAAAGGACCACATATACTACTCAGCTTGAGAGGACACGTCGTTAATGGCTTACATAATGTGTCTATCGAAGGCCCTCATGAGTCTGTCCCATATCCAGTCCTAACTAGATACCCATATGTCAATACGAGCTTCAAGCTCACGGTCGGCTAGGAACGACCATCTATACCCTATAGGTACAACATATGCTGATCTATATAAAATGGTATCCACCGACAGACCCGCATCGGCAGAAATAAATCATGGGCAATTATTCGAGAATATATTTGCGTAACTAGCATTTTCTAGCACCCGATTGCAACTCTTGTAACTATACAATTAATAGTATATTCCCATGTCTATGTCTCATTACAGACAAGGCTCCAACTCTTGGATCTGCTGAGTATTAGAGCTAGCTAACACTTAGTTGTGCCAACAATTAGCAATTATATGTCTCAGCATGGCTAACTATCAGCCCTTATCTAAACTCTTTTAGATTTGATTCAAACTCCTTCAGATCATACAATGTCTATAACGTTACATTGCATAGTACTATATAAATAGGTATTAGCAATTTAACACTTAGTTGTGCTAACATTTAGCAATTATATATCTTAGCTTGTCTAATTATTAGCCCTTATCTAAACTCTTTTAGATCTGATCTGAACTTCTTTAAATCGTACAATGTCTGCAATATTACATTGTATAATACCATATAAATGGGTATTAGCGATTTAATGGAAATGTACACTTGTATAAATATACAAGTATATGTATATTCAGGGATGGCACGTAAGCACCGACCCTAACAAATAGACCATATGAGAATGTGAACGTGGTCTTTTCATGATCTTCTAAAGCAATTTCGATCTGATTATAACTGGAGTATCCATCTAAAAAATAATAATACTCATGTTCGACTATATCCAACATTTGATCGATGAAAGGTAAGGGAAAATGGTCTTTGCTAATGGCCTTATTCAGCTTCTAGTAGTCCATGCATATCCTCTAACTAATGATAGTCCTAATAAGGATTACATCATTATTTGTATTTGCCATAATAGTGATTCCTCTCTTCTTTAGTACATATTGCACTGGACTTACCCATAAGCTATTAGAAATAAGGTAAATAATCCATGTATCTAGCCACTTAATGATCTCTTTTTTCACTACATCTTTCATTAGTGGATTCAACCGCCTTTGATGCTCAATTGTAGCATTGTATCCATTCTCTAATAGAATTTTATGCATGCAAAATAAGGGATTGATTTCCTTGATATCAACAAATATCCATCCTATTGCTCTTTTATGCTCTTTCAAAACCTTCAATAGTTTTTCTTCTTAAAACTCATCAAGTTATGTAGAAATATGAATGGCAAAGTAGAAGATTCTCTATAGAATGCATACCTTAAATGATTTGGTAAGGGTTTTAACTCTAACTCAGGCGGTTCTTTAATAAAAGGCTTAGCATGAGCATGTATGCCCTTAGGTCTATCTATATGTTCAACTCTCGTCTTGAATCCGTCATATCTTAGAGAAATGCTTAATATTTGTAAATAATCTTGAGCTTCTTTTCTTTCTACCTCATCCCCGTTTACCATAGTATCTTTTAGAAAGTCTTGAATGCTATTCTTGTTAAAGACCTTATTTATTTCTCTATCAATAACATCACTACTCATACATTCCTTTTCTTCACTTAGCCATTTCATGGCTTTGAAAACATTGAATGTTTATTCCTCATTTTGTACCCTCATTGTTAATTTCCCTTTTTGTATAGCAATAAGATTTCTTTCTATGGCTAGGAATGATCTTCCTAGTATGATGGATACTTCACTATCCTTCACCATGTCCAACACTATAACGTCTACCAAAAAGATGAACTTATTAACTTTTACCAAAACATCTTCAATAATGCCCATTGGATAAGTAAGTGAACGATGGCCAATTGAAAGGTGACATTAGTAGGTTTATCCTCTCTTAAACTTAACTTTTTATAGATGGTCAATGGAATTAGATTGATGTTGGTGCCTAAATCGCATAATGCTCTCTAAAGAATTTCTCCCATATAGTGATGGAATGGTGAAACTGCCTGGATCTTTCGACTTTGGTTTAATTTCTTTTGCAAGATTACACTACATTCTTCAATAAGTGCTACAATTTTATACTCTGTTAGTCTCTTCTTCTTTGATAGGATATCCTTTATAAACTTCACATAACTTGATATTTGTTCAAGGGCATTCGCAAAAGGTATGCGAATGTGAAGTTTTTTAAAGATATCTAAGAACTTTAAAAACTGTTTGTCTAACTTTTATTTATGTAGCTTTTGAGGGAATGGTGGCGGTAGATGAAGAAGTTGAATTGCTTATTTTTGCTTAGTTTTACTAGTTTATGCTGCTGCATCTACAAATTATTGCATTTCTGTACTCTTTCTTGTACTTTTATGCTTTTACACATCATGTTTTGCAGTATTGTTTTTCATTTTCCTGCTGCTCTGCACTATTTTTTTGCATCACTTATTGCATTTTTCTCTTTTTCTACACTATTAGACTGCAATTCTTTACCACTTCTTAGAGAGATAGCTTTGCACTGCTCTTTATCCCTTATTGGATTAGCCTCAGTGTTACTTGATAAAGTCCTTTGAGGTCAGTTATTTAAAGCTACAACAAGTTGCCCCATGATGAACACATTAAAATGCATATTTATGAGGAGATTCAGTCATCATTTAATGTCACTAAGCTTAGCATTTTTGTATTTTTAGGCTTGAAATAAAGTGTTGCCCTTAAATTATGGTTAATGAATGTTATTGGTATAGGTTTAGGTAAAATAGACGTATCTCTCAATGTAGAAATCAAAATGAAGAAATTCTTAAATCTTGAGTAACATGACTTAATCTTACACAAATTTAAAGATAGTTGAAAAGCCAAATCCAACATGTTATGGGCCAAAAATTGGAAACAATAGAATTGGATTACAACTTTCGCTCAGCTTGACCCACCTTATGTATTTGGACCTTATTTCATAAAATACATACCCAATCGATATAATTCATGAAGTCGTGAAATACTGACTCAATTATCAACAACTCGTATGCTGATGGTAAAGTCCAAATCAGCCGTTATTATAGACCGAATTGTATTAAAAATTAGTAAAAAGGTTGTTGGCCGAAATCTAACATATCTTTGGTATTTTACCTATATCTCACTGGATACTCATCCAAATTGCATGCTAGTGGCTATGGAAAGAAGAGACAAAATGATACAACTTTCATGTCAGCCAAAAAGGTTATGCAATTAGGTGAACGAGTGGTTGGCTTAAATTATTGAAGATTGAAGTCACACTAAACAAGTTTTCATTCATTGCCTATATAAGGACACTCTTAAGATGTTTTTCAATACTTTATAATTCTCTCATATTTCTTCTCTTTAACATACATTGTAAGCTAGGCTAAAGTTCTTGGCAAGGCTAAGAGATGAACTTTTATGTGTAATAAATTTACTTCTGTACTTTGATTCTTTGTCAAGAGCTACAAATGTTTGTAAGTTTGCTTGTGTCTAAACTCTTATGTATTATTTTTCTATAATCCAAAGGTTATAATTCTCATATTTCATATATTTTCAGTCATGCATTCTCTATGTGAATCTTTTTGAATTATAATTGTTATTGGTTTCAATATTTTACATGTTAATCTTTTACTACAATATTGTCAATCTATATATTTTCAATCTTAGATACCATGTAAAGACAATAATTATTTAATATTTAAGTTGATCTTTTACTGCAATATTGTCAAAATGATATATTGTCGATCTTAGATAACTTGTATAAATGAATATGGTTTGTGTTAATGTTTGCAAAGAGTTTAGTCATATCAAATACATGTATTATCAAAATGTGCCATATTTTACATATCTTCTGATTGATTGTTCAGGATATGAAACTTTCAATTGAGTTATAAATATTAAATCAAAGTATATAATAGATTTACGAAGCATAATTATAATTCTTGAAGCCTTGCTTACATCATCATAAGACTTCTCCTTTAATTCATATACAATTCTACCTCATCCATATAAATAAATTAGTTAATTTTCTCATTTGCTACTGCTTTAATATTTTTACTTCACTAGCCTATTTTGCTAAAAGCTTCCTCATGGGATCGACACCTTAATCTATACTGCGATAGTCGCATTACATTTTGAGCGTAAACAAATTGTGCAGTTGCCGAGGAGGCACATTAAGCGAAAGTAGGTTGCGTTTATCAATACTAAAGTGGTAACTTTGTACATTTTCTTTTATTTGTAAAATTTTAGTTTTTTAAATTTATTTCCTTTGTTGTAATTTATTTTATTGTTCAAAGTTGATTTTACTACAACTTATTTTGTTATCTTCTCGTATTTTTATTTAATTTTATATGGTTGGTTCTATCACCTAACTCAGTTTATTTTCTTTAGTTAATTTATTATATTATATTATATTTTTATGGTTAATTCTACCGCCTAACTTAGTTCATTTTATTTATTTATTTATTTATTGTATTTTGTATTTTATTTTATTTTATTTATTTATTGTACTTTGTCATTTATTTTCTTTTATTTATTTATTGTACTTTATAATTTATTTTCTTTTATTTATTTATTATACTTTGAAGTTTATTTTTTTAATTTATTTATTGTACTTTGCAGTTTATTTTCATTTATTTATTGCACTTATTTTATTTTATTTATTTATTGTACTTTATTTTATTTATTTATTTTATTGTACATTATTTTGTTCATTTATTGTATTTTATTTTTATATTTCATGGTTGGTCTTACCACCTAACTCATTCTATTTTTTGTTGTGTTTTTATTTCACTTCTCGTATTTTATTGAATTTCATGGTTGGTTTTACCACTTAACTCATTTTTGTTTTTGTTAAATTTTTAATTTTTCCTTAAGAATTTCCTTCAGTAAAAAAAATAAATTTGTTAGGATGTATGCATTGACTTAGAGACAAACGAGGAAGATTTATGAAAGAAGTAGAACTCGAACCACCACCACAATTTGTAAGGGAAGAGAATTCACCATCTAGTTCATCTTGTAATTTCAACACAATGAGCCAACACGAGGATAACCCTATTAAGACTCTAAAAGATTACTTACTTCTTACTCGCACAGTCACACCATCATGCATTATATTTTCACCTAACACACCACATTTGAATTTTAAACTTGAAATTATACAATTTATACCCACTTTTTATGGTCTAGATAGTGAAAATCCTTATGTACATGTTAGGAAATTGGAAGAGGTAATTATCACCTTTTATAGCCAATCTGAAGCCATAGACACTGTTAGGCTTAAAGTTTTCTCTTTTTCTTTGAAAGACAAATTAAAGAGTTGGCTATACTCTTTGAGGCCAAGGTCTATAAGAACTTGGGCAGAAATGACCCAAGCATTTTTCAATAAATATTTTCCACAACACAAAACTAATGGCCTAAAAAGACAAATTTCTTCCTTCTCCCAAAAAGATAAATTTATGCCCTTACCATGGGTATGAAATTTGGCGCTTAGTTAGATATTTTTATGAGGGACTCATAACTAGAGAGCGTTAATTTATTGAGATGATGTGTAATGAGGAGTTTCTTCACAAAGATCTCGAGGAAAATTTATTGAGATGATGAAAATTTGCCCATACCTTATTGGATACTCATCCATTTTGTATGAACCTAGTGCCTATGGAAAAAAGAGACAAAATACTACAACTTTTATGTCGGCCAAAAAGGTTACATCGGTCATTTACATTATTAAAAAGGTGCTAAAGTGGGTGAATGAGTGGTTGGCCTAAAATATTGAAGATTAAAGTCACACTTAACATATTTCCATTCATTGCCTGTATAAGGACACTCTCAGGATGTTTTCAATATTAGATAATTCTCACTTATTTTCTTCTCATTAACATGCATTGTAATCTAGGCTAGAGTTCTTGACAAGGCTAAAAGATGAACTTTTATATGTAATAAATCTACTTCTATATTTTGATTCTTTATCAAGAGCTACAAATGTTTATAAGTTTGTTTGTGCCTAAATTCTTATATAGTATTTTTTTATAATCCAAAGGTTATAATTCTCATGTTTCATATATTTTTAGTTATACTTTTTTTATGTGATTCTTATTGAATTATAATTGTTATTAGTTACATTGTTTTATATGTTAATCTTTTGCTACAATATTGTCAATCGATATATTGTCGATCTTGGATAACATGTAAAAACAATAATTGTTCGATATTCAAGTTGATCTTTTACTACAATGTTATCAAAATGATATATTATCGATCTTAGATAATTTGTATAAATGAACATGGTTTGTGTTAATATTTGCAAAGAGTTTAGTCATATCAAATATATGTGTTATCAAATGTGCTATATTTTATATATCTTCCGATTGATTGTTTGGGATGTGAAACTTTCAATTGAATTATAAATATTGAATTAAAGTGTAAAGTAGATTTATAAAGTATGATTGTGATTCTTAAAGCCTTGCTTGCATCATCATAAGACAATTTGTTTTTTAATTTATAGACAATTCTATCTCATCCATTTAAACCAATTAATTAATTTTTCCTTTGCTACTGCTTTAATATTTTATTTCACCAACCTATTTTTCCAAAAGCTTCCTCGTGGGATCGACACCTCAATCTATATGCGATAGCCGCATTACATTTTGAGCGTAAATAAAATTTGGCATCAACAAAATTTGGTGCTGTTGCAAGGGAGGCACAGTAAGTGAAAATCGGTTGCGCTTATCAATACTAAAGCGGTAACTTTGTACATTTTCTTTTCTTTGTAAAATTTTAGTTTTAAAATTTATTTCTCTTGTTGTATATTTTATTGTTCATGGTTGGTTCTACCACTTAACTCAATTTATTTTCTTTAGTTATTTTGTTGTATTTTATTTTATTTTAATGGTTGGTTCTACCACTGAACATAATTCATTTTCTTTTATTTATTTATTATACTTTACACTTTATTTTCTTTTATTTATTTGTTGCACTTTATTTTTTTTAGTTAATTTGTCATATTTTATTTTATTTTAATGGCTGGTTCTACCACTTAACTTAATTCATTTTCTTTTATTTATTTATTGCACTTTATTTATTTATTGCACTTTATTTCTTGCAATTTATTTATTTATTATACTTTATTTATTTATTGCGCTTTATTTTATTTTATTTATTTGTTTTATTTTATTTATTTATTGTACTTTATTTATTTATTGTACATTATTTATTTATTACACTTTATTTTAATTTATTGTACTTTATTTTAATTTATTTATTGCACTTTTTTTAGTTAATATGTTGTATTTTTATTTTATTTTAATGGCTGGTTCTACTGCCTAACTTTTGATTTATTTATTATACTTTGTAGTTTATTTTATTTATTTATTTATTGTATTTTATTTATTTGTTGTACTTATTTATTTATTATATTTTTATTTATTTATTATACTTTTATTTAATTATTGTACTTTATAGTTTATTATCTTTTGTTCATTTATTGTATTTATATTTTATTGTAATATCCAATCCATATTAGTAGTATTGGTGCATAGATTTCGGTATAGAGTAACTAAGATACCGTAGGATTACCCAATTCTAACCCTATTAGAAATTTTTTTTATGGTGTGCATGAGAGATATTTTTAATGTACTACATAAATTTCTGTTTAAGGGTTATGTATGGAACAAGTCTGTGTTGAGAAACACAATCCATATATTAGATAATAGACCAATTAGAGACAAGTTCATGGATTGCCAAGTTGAGAATTCTAGTTAGTTCTTTTAACTATTCAGCTTAGATAGTTACAAAGGAACCAATTACATACTTAGTTTCCAACCAATGGCAAATTAGAAATTTAGAGTAAGTTGAGGGGCAAATTAGTCAATTGAGTATGAAGTAGAAGTGTGTAGAAATTTCATGAGATTAAAAGCATAACACTAAAGCAAAAAAAGAAGCAAAATTCGTCCAAGTGAAAAGGGGTGCTGCTACAGTGAAATTTCAAGAATATAATTTTTCATGCTTAATCAAGATAAAATAAGGTTAAATACAAGTTCTTAAGATCAATTGAAGCCTTCATTAGTGAAAATCCAAGAAAAAGAGGTAAGAAAAACATTGTGTTTGTGAAGATGATATATAAACTTTCAAGATTGCTTCAATTGATGTTCTTGTGTGTATTCTTGATTTAGATTGAGTTGAATTCTAGTGTGGAGCTTGAAGGAGTCATCAAATTAAAGAAATTGACAAGGTGAGAATTAGGGTGTTGGGTGACTTTGATGTAGAGACTTTAATTGGTTGTAATTAGGGCATTAGAATGAAATTGGCTAAATTTTGATGCTATTGGAACAAGAAATTGAGAAAAGAAATGTGTTGGATGGTGGATGTAAATTCTGCCACTTTAGGAAAGTTAGGGTTGAGTTGTGTTTTAGTTGAATTGTTGTGTATAAATGGTGCCTTATATAAATTGAATGTATATGGATGATGAAAAATTAAAAAAATGAAGAAAGAGGGACATAATTGTCTATTTTGATAAAGGTGAAGGGCAATTATGTCCATTCAAAATTATAGGGTGTTAAGAAACTTTTAGGGCGTTGGATGGTGAGTTAGATTAGATTAAATGACTCTATAAATGAAAATTGGAAAGTAGTATTCATCCGGGTTTTGTATGCCGATTAAGGTGTTTAGTAGTGAAATGAGATTCTAGCATTTGATTTGGTTCTAAATGTCATTTATGGCATGTAGGTGAAGAAAATCGAGACTGGTAACGGGAGCAGAAATCCGGAGGGAAATTTAGCTCGGAGCAGTTGTGAGTGAAAATCTGTTATTTTGTTTATCTTTCATTTATTATATTTTCGCATAATAAAATTGTATGTTTTATGTGCTTTTAATGTATAAACATGATTTATAATTTTGATATATATCTATAGATATGCTTTTACATGTTTGGTTTAAGAAACAACTTTAAAACTACTGAATTAGCTTTAAAAAAGCCATTAGTACCCTCAGATTACAGTGCTGGTGATGGTTTAAGACCCGGCCAGTATATCCCGTACACATGGGCAGGTTTATAGGGTATGTCACTAACTCCAAAAAGTCAGGTTGTCGAGTCATGTGAGTCGCTCTATGTGTACGGGGTATTGTCTCGCTATATATATGCAATGTAGGATTCCGTTGCATAGCCAATGAGATGTCACAGTAGGTGTTACTAGCTGAAACGCCCCGTGACCTGCTTACGTGTGCAGTGCTAGCTGAGTCGCCGCGTGAGTATAGAGCTTTAGGGTTACCATTGATACAGTTTCGAAAGAAAATGGCTGAGTGAGGGCTTTAATAGTTTTCGATCTACCAATCGCCTATTATGGATTTATATGTACATGCTAGTTATTATGTTTTACAGATCTTGGATATAATTTTTTGAAGATGTAAATAAAGCCCGCTTGGCAAGATTTCATCGGCTTATGATGTTAGAAACTATTTTACTGCTTTATACAAGTTTTAGAAACATGATTTATGCATGTCCTTAAAATTTAAAATCTATGTAGAAATTTTTTATATTTGAAATCTTAAATGCACTCACTGAGCTCCTTTAGCTCACTGTTTTGTGTTTTCTAAACCCCCTTTCCAAGTGCAGGTCTTGGTACGCAAGCTGCTAATTCTCCTACTATTGATTAGTGGACTAAATCTGAAGATCATTTTTGTAAATATAAATGTGCTAACTCTTTTTGTTTTTTACATAGTAGTATAAGCCAGTGTATTGTACATATATTTTGAACAAACAAGAAGAGATTTCAATATTGTGATGATCCTTTCATGTTTTACTAGTATGCCAGTTTTTTTTTTTATCAAAAATAAAATTGTTGAGTTGAGATGAATTTGGTTTTGAAAAGGACTGGAGGTCCTATTTGGAGATATTGAGAAGCTGTATAGATATAGAAGTATAATTCTTTGTAGGTTTTGTACTAGATTTTAAGAAAAATAGGGGAAACTTTGACCCTTTTTTTGTGTAAAATTTAATAAGTTGTTTTGATGTATATTCTAGGATTTTCTTAGTAAAAGCAAGTACTAAAAAGGGGTGACCCTCATGGAATTTCTCTCCTTACACAGTTAAATTATGAGAAACTTCCGTCGGGGTGCTCGGCCTGGCCGCTGGGATCTACAGTAGAGGGTCTCGGGGTGGGTGCTGTCAGAGTGGTATCAGAGCCCGATTTTTGAAGTTTTTAGTTAAAAAGTTTATTTTTAGAATGAGATTCTTGAAATTGCAAGCATATTTTTCTAAGTTTAGTCAATTGAATTCTATGCATTTGATAATCATTTGCATCACTAAATTCACAAAAATTATGCATCATTGTGGGGGCCCACATACAAGGTGAGTAGCTGTAGAGACTTTTGCATCTAAAAAGGAGCAGGGGAATGAGTCGGTAAATGTTCCTATGCCCCAGATCCTTCTTGAATCATCTCAGTCTGCCGAGCCAGAGGGTGAAAACATGAATGTAGCTCAAATGGCTCAGATACTAGCAGCAGTAATTCAATAGCTGAAAGAGACAGGAGTGTCAATTGAGAGTGCCAAGAAATTGAGCGTTAAGCCGTATAATGGTATAGGAGACCCGGAGTAAACCTTATCCTGGTTAGAGAACAATGAAGAAATTTTCCGAGTTATAGGATGTATTGAAGAACAGATGGTTGTATACTCTGTATTTCTATTGAAGGAAGGAGCGAAAGACTGGTGGAAGGCCTTGCAAAGGAGGAATGTTGATGGGGTGTCTTAGGCACTTTTCAAAGAGGAATTTCTGAATAAATTCTACCTCAAAAGTTATAAAGATATGAAGATAGAAGAGTTCTTCAAGCTGGAACAAGGTTCTCTCTTGGTGGCAGAGTATGAGAAGAAGTATTTAGAGCTCCTTGTGCTGTTCCCTTTATAGCTAATAATGAAGAGTAGAAGGCTAATCGGTTTACAGTAGGTCTCAATCCTCAGATCAAGGTGTACATGGAATTGGCAACCCATACTCAATATAAAGCATTGGTGGAAGCTGCAACTCAAGTTGAAAGAAGCATGATGGCCATTCTTAAATCGAAATAGCAGGGCTAGAAAAGAGGTTGGTCAGGTGGTTCTCGAGGAGGACCTAGTAAATTCCCACGAACGAAGGAGAGATTAACATGGTCCAGCACTCAGAAACAAAGCTAAGGAGCTTAATCTAGTCAAGCTTCCGTTAGGCAACCATAGGCCGGATCTCGAAGCACTAAGGAAAGTTGGAAGAATTTTTCGATGTGTAATAAATATGGTAAGGCTCATCCAGGGGATTGTAGGAAGGGGACTACCGGTTGTTATAAGTATGGTCAAAAGGGTCACTACATCAGAGATTGTCCGAATGATGGAGCCAATAGTAAGCCAGAAGATAGACCATCAGCTCCGAGATAAACTAGTGGTGGCCAAGGACAGATTCGAGGTAGTCCTCAATTCAGAAGGTCGGGCGGCTCAGGCCGGCCTAATAGGGGAGTCGGTTGAGGAGGATCATCCAGAGGACCGCAAGGCAGACCTCATACCCAGGCTAGGGTATTTGCAGTGACCTAGTAGGAGGCGAAAGCGGCCCCAAAAGTTTTGACAGGTACGATGTCAATTTTTGATCGAGATGCTTATGTACTGATAGATCCAGAGCGATCCATTCTTTTATTTCTATGGATTTTACTGCAAATGCTAATATAGTACCCCAGTTATTAGATTGTGCGATAGTAGTGTCTCTTCCTGCAAGAGAGTCCATTGTAGTAGAAATGGTGTATAGGTGTAGTAAAATCAGTATTGAGGGCCAAGAATTCATGGCGGATTTAATTGTGTTAGCCATCAGTAATTTTGATGTGATTTTAGGGATGGATTGGTTGACTAAATATCAAGCCTTGGTGGATTATTTCCGAAAAGAAGTTAGATTATGTAGCCTATGGGAACGAAAGTCATTTTCTGTGGGATGCAAAAATCACTTTCTGTCAATATGGTATCGGTAATGAGGGCAAGAAAGATGCTTTGGAAGTTGTGTCAGGGGTACTTAGTCTATGCCATAGAAGTAAGAGATGGTGGAACGAAATTAGAGGATATTCTAGTGGTTAGAGAGTTTTCGGATGTATTCCCAGATGATCTTCCGGGTTTACCTACAGATAGAGAGATAAAATTTCCAAAGCACCCTACAGAATAGCTCCTTCAGAATTGAAAGAACTGAAGGTGCAAATAGAAGAGTTAGTGAATAGGGGTTTCATCAGACCAAGTACTTCTCCTTGGGGGGCACCAATTTTGTTTGTAAAGAAGAAAGATGGAAGTATAAGATTATGCATTGATTACAGAGAACTGAATAAAGTAATAGTGTATAATCAATATCCACTTTCGAGAATTGATGATTTGTTTGATCAGCTACAGGGGGCCAGAGTATTTTCGAAGATAGATTTGAGGTCAGGCTATCATCAACTGAAAATCTGGGAGGAAGATGTTTCCAAGACGGCATTTAGGACTCGATATGGGCATTATGAATTCTTGATTTTTCCTTTTGGGCTAACTAATGCCCCAGCTGCTTTTATGGATCTTATGAACTGAGTTTTACGATCCTATTTAGATCAGTTTATGATAGTATTTATTGATGATATACTGGTGTATTCAAGCAGTAAGGATGAGCATGCAGAACATTTGAGGATTGTTTTGTAAACCTTAAAGGAGCATCGACTGTATGCCAAACTCAGTAAATGTCAATTTTGGCTAGATAGAGTTACATTTTGGGTCATGAAATCTCTACAGAAGGGGTAACTGTAGATCCCCAAAAGAGTAAAGCCATAGTGAATTAGAGACAGCCCACGAATATGACGAAGGTCCGTAGTTTCTTAGGTTTGGCTGGGTATTATAGAAAGTTTGTAGAAGGATTTTCAAAGATAGCCACTCCTCTGACTAAACTAACCCGGAAAGAAAAGAAGTTTGTATGGTCGAAAGCGTGCCAGTAGAGTTTCGAGGAGCTAAAGCGAAGGTTGACTTCAGCCCTAGTGCTTAGACTTTCATCAGGGAATGACACATTTATCATATATTTTGATGCTTCCAAGCAGGGTCTAGGTTGTGTGCTGATGCAGAATGAGAAAGTAATAGCTTATGCTTCTAGACAATTAAAGAAGCATGAACAGAATTATCCTACACATGACCTAGACCTAGATGCAGTAGTTTTGCTCTAGAAATTTGGAGGCATTATTTGTATGGGGTTCCTTGTAAGATCTTTACAGACCATAAGAACCTGCAGTACTTGTTCACCCAGAAAGAACTGAATATGAGGCAGAGAAGGTGGCTAGAGCTTATTAAGGATTATGATTGCACCTTGGAGTACCATCCGAGAAAAGCTAATGTGGTAGCAGATGCTCTCAGCAGGAAGCCTATCGGTTCAACAGCTCACTTGAAAGTTACATATCTATTAATATTGATAAAATTGAGGTCTGTGGGTGTAAAATTAGAATTGTCAGATTTGGGGCCACTATTAGCCACATTTTAAGTCTGTCCAATACTGATTGATCAGATGATAGAACTACAGACTCAAGATCCACAGTTAGTTAAATTGAAGGGTGAAATTGAGTCGGGGCGGCAAAAAGATCTTTCAGTGACCGAGGATGGTGTAGTAACCTTGGATCGGATATTATGTGTATCGGATGTAAATGAATTAAGAAAAGAGATTATGGAAGAAGTTCATTCGTCTGCATATGCTATGCATCCGGGGAGCATAAAGATGTACCGTACCCTAAAAGAGCACTACTAGTGGAAGGGCATGAAGAAAGATGTAGCCGAATTTATCTCAAGATGCCTAACTTACTAGCAAGTAAAGGCTGAGCATCAGAAACCTGCAGGGCTCTTACAACCTCTTCTAATTCCTGAGTGGAAATGGGAGAGAATAACAATGGATTTTGTAGTAGAACTTCTACGTAGCCAAAGAGGCAATGACGCAATATGGGTAATTGTTGATAAACTAACAAAATCTGCCCATTTCCTACTTATTAGAAGCAATTATTCTTTAGATAAATTGGCCCAATTGTACGAAGATGAGGTGGTATAACTCTATGGCGCTTTAGTATCCATTATGTCAGATAAGGATCTACGGTTCACTTCCCAATTTTGGCCCAGCTTACAGAAAGCTCTAGGCATAAAATTATATTTCAGTACGGCCTTTCATCCCCAGACGTATGGTTAGTCTGAGCGGATAATTCAGATGCTTGAGGATATGCATAGAGCATGTGTTATAGAGTTCAAAGGGAGTTAGGATACTCATCTGCCATCGATGAAGTTCGCCTACAATAATAGCTATAAAACTAGCATCAAGAGGGCACCATTGCAGCATTGTATGGAAGAAAGTACAGAACTCCAGTTTGTTGGGATGAGGTAGGTGAAAGGAAATTGGTCAGCCCAAAAATTGTCCAAATTACTTCAGAAAAGATTCAAGTTATCAAGCAAAGATTGAAAATAACTAAAGATAGACAAAAGAGTTATGCAGATAATAGGAGAAGAGACATGGAGTTTCAGATTGGTGATAAGTTTTTTTCTAAAGATATCGCCATGGAAGGGAGTACTAAGATTCGAGAAGCAAGAAAAGTTGAGTCCCCAATACATTGGGCTATATGAGATAGTTGAAAGAGTTAAGGAGGTGGCATATCGTCTGCGGTTACCAAAAAATCTTACTAGAATCCATGATGTGTTTCACATTTCCATGCTTTGTAAGTACTTAGTAGATCCTTCGCACATCCTAAGAGAATAGTTAGTAAAATTGAACGAGAATTCGACCTACGAAGAGAAGCCTATGCAAATTCTAGACCAAAAAGAGCAAGTGCTTCGTAATAAAAGCATGGAGTAGAAGAAGCCACGTGGGAATGTGAAGATCAGATGTGAGTACAACATCCCTACCTCATTGAGATAGGCACGATTTAAATTTTGAGGACGAAATAATTTTTAAGGAGGGGTGAAATTGTAATATCCAATCCATATTAGTAGTATTGGTGCCTAGATTTTGGTATAGAGTAAGAAAGATACCGTAGGGTTACCCGATTCTAACCCTATTAGAAATATTTTTTTTATGGTGTGCATGAGAGATATTAGACCTAATTTGATAATTTCACACTCGGTCGGAGCGTCAGACAACCCTAGAATATTTTTGGAATTTTTCTCTATTGGCTTGGAAAAGAAAATTTTAATGTACTACATGAATTTTCATTTAAAGGTTATGTATGGAACAAGCCTTTATTGAGAAACACAATCTATATATTAGATAATTGACAAATTAGAGACAAGTTCATGGATTGCCAAGTCAGGAATTCTAGTTAGTTATTTTGACTATTCAAACTAAATAGTTACAAAGGAACCAATTATATACTTAGTTTCCACCCAATGAAAAATTAGAAATTTAGAGTAAGTTGAGGAGCAAATTGGTCAATTGAGGGAGCACTACATATAAAGTAGAAGTGTGTAGAAATTTTATGAGATTAAAAGCATAACATTTAGAGTAAAAGAGAAGCAAAATTCGTCCAAGTGAAGAGGGGTGTTGATATAGTGAAATTTCAAGATTGGGTTTATAATTTTTCATGCTTAATCAAGATAAAATAAGGTTAAATACAAGTTCTTAAGATCAATTAAAGTCTCTATTAGTGAAAATCCAAGAAAAAGAGGTAAGAAAAGTATTGTTTTGTGAGGATGACATGTAAACTTTTAAGATTGCTTCAATTAATGTTCTTGTATGTATTCTTGGTTTAGATTGAGTTGAATTCTAGTGTGGAGCTTAAAGGAGTCATCAAATTGAAGAAATTAGCAAGGTAAAAATTAGGATTTTGGGTGAGTTTGATGTACAGACTTCAATTGGTTGTAATTAGAGCATTAGAATGAAATTGGCTTGATTTTGATGCTATTAGAACAAGAAATTGAGAAAAGAAATGTGTTGAATGGTGGATGTAAATTTTGCCACTTTAGGGAAGTTAGGGTTGAGTTGTGTATAAATGGTGCCTTATGTAAATTGAGTGTATATGGATGATGGAAAATTAAAAAAATGAAGAAAAAGGGACATAATTGTCCATTTTGGTAAGGTGAAGGGCAATTATCGAGACCGGTAACGGGAGCAAAAATCCAGAGCAAAATTGTCCTCAGAGCAGTTGCGAGTGATAATCTGTCATTTTGTTATCTTTTGTTTATTATGTTTTTGTATAATGAAATTGTATGTTTTATGTTCTTTTAATGCATAAACATGATTTATGATTTTGATATATATACATAGATATGTTTTTTTATGTTCGGTTTAAGAAACAGCTTTAAAACTACTGCATTAGCTTCAAAAGGCCATTGGTACCCTAAGATTACAGTGGTGGTGATAGTTTAAGACCCAGCCGGTATATCCCGTACACATTGGCAGGTTTTGGGGGGTATGTCACTAACTCCGAAAAGTCGGGTTGTCGAGTCATATGAGTCGCTCTATGTGTATGGGATTTTATCTCGCTATATGCATGCGATGTAGGATTCTGCTGCATAGCCAGTGAGATGTCTTGAGATGTCAGAGTGGGTGTTGCTAGATGAGATGCCCCGTGGCTAACTCACGTGTGCGGTGCTAGTTGAGTCGCTGTGTAAGTATAGAGCTTTAGGGTTACCATTGGTGCAATTTTGAAAGAAAATGGCCGAGCGAGGGCTTTAATAGTTTTCGATCTACTGATTGCATATTATGCATTTATATGTACATGCTAGTTATTATGTTTTATATATCTTGGATATAGTTTTCCGAAGATGTAAATAAAACCCACTCGGCAAGATTTCATCGGCTTATGATGTTAAAAACTATTTTACTGTTTTATACAAGTTTTAGAAACATAATTTATGCATGTCCTTAGAATTTAATATCTATGCAGAAATTTATTTTATTTGAAATCTTAAATGCACTTACTGAGCTCTTTTAGTTCACTGTTTTGTGTTTTATGTTTTCTAAACCCCCTTTCTAGGTGCAGGTGTAGGTCTCGGTACGTAAGTTGCTAATTCTCCTACTATTGATTAGTGGGCCAAATCTAAAGATCATTTTTGTAAATTTAAATGTGCTAAGTAGCATTCTTTTTGCTTTCTACATAGTAGTATAGGCTTATGTATTGTACATATATTTTGAACAAATAAGAAGAGATTTCGATATTATGATGATCGTTTCATGTTTTACTAGTATGCCAGTTTTGGATCAAAAATGAAATTGTTGAGTTAAGATGTATTTGGTTTTGAAAAGGACCGAAGGTCTTATTTGGAGATATTGAGAAGCTGTATTGAAATAGAAGTGTAATTCTTTGCAGGTTTTGTATTGAATTTTCAAAAAAATAGGGGAAACTCTGCCCGTTTTTTTGTGTAAAATTTAATAAGTTATCTTCACGTATATTCTAGAATTTTCTCAGTAATAACAAGAACAAAAAAGGGGTTCGCCTCACAGAATTTCTCTACTTACACAGTTAAATTCTAAGAAACTTCCGTCGGGGTACCCGACAGGGCACTAGGATCTACAGTAAAGGGTCTTGGGCGGGTCCTGTCATTCATGGTTAGTCTTACCACCTAACTTATTTCTGTTTCTTGCTGTGTTTTATTTCACTTCTTAATTTTTCATTGAGAATTTTCTTCATTAAATTTTTTTTTGTTAGGATGTATGCATCGACTTAGAGTCAAACAAGGAAGATTTGTGAGAGAAATAGAACTAGAACCACCCCTACAATTTATAAGGGAGGAGAATTTACTATCTAGTTCATTTTGTAATTCCAACACAATAAACCAACACGAGGATAACCCTGTTAGAACTCTAAAAGATTACTTGCATCCTACTCGCACAGCCATACCATTATGTATAATATATTTCCACTTAACACATCACATTTGGATTTTAAACCTGGAATGATACAACTTCAGCCCACTTTTTATGGTATAGATAATGAAAATCCTTATGTATATGTTAGGGAATTTGAAGAGGTAATTTCCACCTTCCATAGCCAACTTGAACCCTTTAATACTGTTAGGCTTAAAATTTTTCCTTTTTCTTTGAAAGAGAAAGCAAAGAGTTGGCTATACTCTTTGAGGCCGAGGTCTATAGGAACTTGGGCAAAAATGACCCAAGCATTTTTCAATAAATACTTCCCATAACATAAAACTAATGGCCTGAAAAGATAGATTTCTTCCTTCTCCCAAAAAGACAGTGAAACCTTATATCAAGCTTGGAAAATATTTAAAGAATTGCTAAATCTATGCCTTCACCATGGGTATGAAAATTGGCACTTGGTTAGCTATTTTTATGAGGGACTCATAATTAGAGAGCACCAATTTATTTAAATGATGTGTAATGGGGAGTTTCTTTACAAAGATCCTGAGGAAGCCATAGAATTCCTTAATAACTTAGCTGAAAAAGCTCATACATGGATTGGACCTAGCGCTACTGAAGCACAAATAGGTCACGACCTAGTGGCATTTTTCATCTTAGGGAAGAGGATAGGCTTAAAGCCCAGTTAGAAGTCTTAATTAGGGAATTAGAGCATTGAAAACCAAATATAGAAGGGTCACCCATACGGTTGTTAAGATTGAGTCATATAATGTCTGTTTTGTCTGTGGAGGAGTGGAACACTTAGCTCAGGATTGTTTTACTTATAATGAGATGAGAGGGATATGTGAGAAATAATGTAATACTTTAGGGATGTACATGAAACCTTATTCACCATACTCTAAAACCTATCATCCTAGATGGAGAAACCACCCAAACTTTAGTTAGAAATTTGACCAACAAGCCTATAACCATTGGAAGCAAGAACAACATGCACCTAAGTCTTATGATACACCTCAATATAATGCACGACCAGCCAGGAGTCCTTTAGAGGATACATTACAAGTATTTATGGAGGCACAAAGTAAGACTAATAAAAAATTTGAAACAATTTTTGCACAGGTGGTAGACGAAAACAAAGAAATCAAGAGTCAAATCACTAAGCTGACCAATGTCTTAACTGTACAAGAGTGAGGTAAGTTTCTATCTCAACCTCAATCCAATCTAAACGAAAAATTCATGGCACAAACTTCTACTTTTAATGCACAAAATCTCAAAAAAGTCAATGCCATTACTACTCGAAGTGGTAAGATTGTGAGTGAGCCTACTTCTGAAACTAACACATCTACGAGTAGTAAAGTCGCCCTCTTTGAAAAAAAAGGCCATAATGGAAAAAGAGCCCGAAAATAAGTTTTCAATCCCAGTGCCTTTTCCTTAAGCTTTTCGACATATTGGAAAAAATTCAAAAATTTAAGGTGAAATTTTAGAACATTTGAAACAAGTTAAGATTAATCTTCCCTTGTTGCATTTGATTAAACAGGTTCCAACTTATGCTAAAGTCATCAAGGATCTGTGTAGTATCAAAATAAAACACTATGTAAAGAAAACTATATTTTTGGCAAAATAGGTAAGTGCAGTATTGAACAAAAGACACCACCCAAGTATAAAGACTCAAGATGTCCCACAGTCTCCTATCAAATTGGAACACATGAGTTTGGTCAAGCTTTGTTAGACTTAGGAGCAAGTGTAAACTTAATACTTTATTTTATTTACTTACAATTGGGACTTAGTGAGATTAAACCTACATCTGTAGTCCTACAATTAGCTGACTATTTAATCAAGAAACCATAGGGAATAGTAGAAGATGTTTTATTGCACATTGATAAATTTTACTACCCTATTGATTTTCTTGTTTTAGATACTCATTCTGTGGTTAACATGGAGTCTAAAATCCCTTTTATTTTAGGGAGACCTTTTCTTGCCACTGCCACTGCTAACGCTTTTATTAATTGTAGAAATGGTCTAGTGAAATTATCTTTTGGGAATATGACTCTTGAGGTGAACATTTTTCATATTGGCAAGCAACCACGAGAAGAAGATGAATGCTATCATTCATATATGATAGAAACACTTGTAGAGGAGGTAGCTTATAAAAAACCATAGCTCCGGTTCTTTAAAAAACCTCATTGATTTTGATTTTGAAGAATTGTATTAGCCTGATGAAACAAATGATGTGTTTAGTATTTTTGACTCACAGGATAACGGGACTCGATTTTGGCATCCACGCTTTAAAGAGTTATCACTAGAGAGAGAGAAACAGAAATCATTAAACCTCGAGACACCACAAGTTGAGCTTTCTCCATTGCCCAAAGGTTTGAAATACCCATTCTTGGGACCAAGTGATACCTTTCTTACCATCATTTCTTCTGAACCTAGTGCTGAACAAGAGAAAAATTGATAAAATTCACTGGGTTAGACCATAATTGATATTAAAGGTATTTCTCCATTGATATGCTCCTATAGAATTAATTTAGAGGAAGGTGCCCAATCCCGTAAGGACCCACAAAGAAGACTTAACCCAACAATAAAAGAAGTAGTGAAGAAAGAAGTCCTCAAACTATTAGATGCAGGTATAATCTACCCAATGTTTTATAGTTAATTTGTAAGTCCAACTCAAGTACTTCCTAAAACATCTGGGGTTACTGTTGTAGAAAATGAGAAAGGGGTACATGTTCCAATTAGGGTAGTAAGCTATTGGCGAATGTGCATTAATTATAGAAAGCTAAACACAGCCACTAGAAAAGATTATTTTACTTTGCTTTTTATCGACTAAAATTTATAACGTGTAGCTCGACATCCTTTTTATTGCTTTCTTGATAGGTATTCAGGTTATTACCAGATTGAGATAGTTATAGAAGATGAAGAAAAAATCACTTTTACATGTCTTTTTGGTACATATGCTTTTCGTAGAATGCCATTTAGATTATGTAATGCATTAGCTACTTTTCAACGTTGTATGCTGAGTTTTTTCTCTGATATGATTAAAAAATGCATGGAAGTTTTATGGATAATTTGACTATTTTTTGTGATTCTTTTGATTCATATTTACTTAACTTAAAAGCTGTTTCGAATAGGTGTGAAGAAAAAGGACTTATGCTAAACTGGGAGAAATGTCACCTTATGGTATCTTCAGAGATCATTTTGGGTCATATTGTATCTGAAAATAGGATAGAGGTTGATAAGGCTAAAATTGAATTAATCTCTAAATTACCTACACCCTAAACGGTAAAAGATGTCTGATCTTTTCTTAGACATGCTGGCTTTTACAAGAGGTTTATACAAAAGTTTTATGCCATATCTAGGCTATTGTATAACCTTTTGCTAAAAGATGCTGAATTTACATGGACACAAGAGTGTGAGGAGGCATTCTGAACACTTATTGCCAAACTCACCACTGTTCCTATCATGCAATCAATAGATTGGAACCTCCTATTTGAGATTATGTATTATGCAAGTAATTATGCTGTAAGAGCAGTTCTTGGGCAACGAATGGAGGGAAAATCCTTTGTTGTTTATTATGCTAGTAGGACTTTGAATGATGCTTAAATAAATTACACTACTACTGAAAAAGAACTACTAGCATTAATTTTGCCTTAGACAAATTCCGTTCTTATTTGATTGGTTTACCTGTCATTGTTTTTATTGACCACGTGGCCCTTAAGTACCTTCTTTCTAAGAAGGATGCTAAAGTCCGTTTAATTAGGTGGATTATTCTTTTCTAGGAATTTAATCTAACCATCAAAGACAAGAAGGGTGTTGAAAATATTGTTGCTGATCATTTATCCCATCTTGAGTTCATTGACTCCACTGATTTGCCACTCATTCGAGATGATTTCTCTGATGAACATCTTTTCACTATAAGCCAAATACCTTAGTACGCATATATCGTAAATTATTTAGTTTGTAGTGAACTTTCATCTAACTAGAGTGCACAAGATAAGCGTAAGTTCTTGGTTGAGGTACATAATTTTTATTGGGATGATCCATATCTTTTCAAATACTACCCTGACCAAATTATGAGACGTTGCATTCTTGAAAGTGAAGTTTCAAGTGTATTAAATTTTTTTCATAGTACTACTTGTGGCGGTCATTTTTCTATGAAGAAGACAGCTACGAAAATTTTACAGTGTGGTCTTTACTGGCTCACTTTGTTCAAAGAGTCTAATATTCAATCCCTATTAGTAGTATTAGTGTCTAGATTTGATTATAGAGAAATAAAGACACCGTAGGGTTACCAGATTCTAACCCTATTAGAAACATTTTTTTATGGTGTGTGTAAGAGATATTAGACCTAATTTGATAATTTCACACTCAGTAGGAGCGTCGGACGACCCTAGAATATTTTTGGAATTTCTCTCTATTGGCTTGGAAAAGGAAATTTTAATGTACTACATGAATTTTTATTTAAGGGTTATGCATGGAACAAGCCTTTGTTGAGAAACACAATCTATATATTAGAGAATTAACCAATTAGAGACAAGTTTATGGATTGTCAAGTTGGGAATTCTAGCTAGTTGTTTTGACTATTCCAACTAGATAGTTACAAAGAAACCAATTATATACTTAGTTTTCACCCAATAAAAAATTAGAAATTTAGAGTAAGTTGAGGAGCAAATTGGTCAATTGAGGGAGCACTATATATAAAGTAGAAGTGTGTAAAAGTTTCACGAGAATAAAAGCATAACACTTAGAGCAAAAGAGAAGCAAAATTCGTCCAAGTGAAGAGGGATACTGTAGTGAAATTTCAAGATTTGTTCATGATTTTTCATGCTTAATGAAGCTAAAATAAGTTCAAATACAAGTTCCTAAGATCAATTGAACCCTCTACTAGTAAAAATCCAAGGAAAAGAGGTAAGGAAAGCAATGTTTTATGATGCTGATATGTGAACTTTCAAGATTGCCTCAATTGATATTCTTGTATGTATTCTTGATTTAGATTGAGTTAAATTCTAGTGTGGAGCTTGAAGGAGTCATCAAATTAAAGAAATTGGCAATGTAAGAATTAGGGTTTTGGGTGACCTTAATATAGAGACTTCAATTGGTTTTAATTAGGGCATTAGGAAAATATTGGCTTGATTTTGATGCTATTGGAGAAAAAAATTGATGTAAAGAAATGTGTTGGGCGGTGGATGTAAATTCAGCCACTTTAGGAAATTTAGCGTTGAGTTGTGTTTTAGTTGAATTATTGTATATAAATGGTGTCTTATATAAATTGAATGCATATGGTTGATAAAAAATAAAAAATGAAGGAAATGGGACATAATTATCCATTTTGGTAAGGTGAAGGGCAATTATGTCCAACCAAAGTTATAGGGTGTTAAGAATATTTCAGGGCGTCGGATGGTGAATTAGATTAGATTAAATGACTTTGTAAATGAAAATCGAAAAGTAGTATCCATCCGGGCTTTGTATGCCAATTAGGGCGTTTAGTAGTTAAATGAGATTCTATCATTTAATTTAGTTCTAAATGTCATTTATGGCATGTAGGTGAAGAAAATTGAGACCGGTAACGGGAGTAGAAATCCGGAGGGAAATTGAGCTTGGAGCGGTTGTGAGTGAAAATCTGTCATTTTGTTTATTATGTTTCCGCATAATAAAATTGTATGTTTTATGTGCTTCTAATGCATAAACATGATTTATGATTTTGATATAAATCTATAGATATGTTTTTACATGTTCGGTTTAAGAAACAGCTTTAAAACTACTGCATTAGCTTTAAAAGGCCATTGGTACCCTCATATTACAGTGGTGGTGATAGTTTAAGACCCAGCCGGTACATCCCGTACACATGGAAAGGTTTATGGGGTATGTCATTAACTCTAGAAAGTCGGGTTGTCGAGTCATATGAGTCGCTCTATGTGTATAGTGTTTTGTCTCGCTATATGCATGCGATGTAGGATTCCGCTGCATAGCCAGTGAGATGTCTTGAGATGTCAGAGTGGGTGTTGCTAGCTGAGATGCCCCGTGGCCGACTCACGTGTGCGGTGCTAGTTGAGTCGCTGTGTGAGTATAGAGCTTTAGGGTTACCAGTGGTACAATTTCGAAAGAAAATGGCCGAACGAGGGCTTTAATAGTTTTCGATCTACTAATTGCATATTATGCATTTATATGTACATGCTAGTTATTATGTTTTATATATCTTGGATATAGTTTTCCGAAGATGTAAATAAAATCCGTTCGGCAAGATTTCATTGGCTAATGATGTTAGAAACTATTTTACTGCTTTATACAAGTTTTAGAAACATAATTTATGCATGTCCTTAGAATTTAATATCTATGCAGAAATTTATTTTATTTGAAATCTTAAATGCACTTATTGAGCTCTTTGAGCTCACTGTTTTGTGTTTTATGTTTTCTAAACCCACTTTCTAGGTGCAGGTGCAGGTCTCGGTACGTAAGTTGCTGATTCTCCTACTATTGATTAGTGGGCCAAATCTGAAGATCATTTTTGTAAATTTAAATGTGCTAAGTAGCATTCTTTTTTCTTTCTATATAGTAGTATAGGCTTGTGTATTGTATATATGTTTTGAATAAACAAGAAGAGGTTTCGATATTGTGATGATCGTTTCACTTTTTGTTAGTATGCCAGTTTTGTGTTCAATAATGTGTTCCACTTTTTGTTAGTATACCAGTTTTGTGTTCAATAATGAAATTAGTGAGTTGAATTTGGTTTTGAAAAGGACCAGAGGTCCTATTTGGTAGTATTGAGAAGCAGTTGGAAATAGAAGTGAAATTTCTTTGCAAGTTTTATATTGGATTTTTAGAAAAGTAGAGGAAACTCTACCCGTTTTTTTTAAATTTTAAGAAGCCATTTTCATGTATATTCCAAGATTTTCTCAGTAATAGTAAGAACTAAAAAGGGGTTTGCCTCGTGAAATTTCTTAACTTACATAGTTATATTCTGAGGAACTTCTGTCGGGGTGCCCGACAGGGCTGCTGGGATCTATAGTAAAGGGTCTCGAGCTGGGTCTTGTCAAAGACACTAATAATTTTTGTCGTTCCTATGAAAGATGTTAAAAGTTAGGTACTTTATCTCGAAGACATATAATGCCTCTTAACCCTATTCTTATTATTTAGATATTTGATTGTTGTGGTATCGATTTTATGGGTCATTTTTCCTCATCATTTGGCTACCTTTACATCATTCTAGCTGTTGACTATGTATCAAAATGGGTGGAGGCTGTAGCTTGTCGTACGAATGATAATACAATTGTGGTAAAATTCTTAAAAGAAAATATGTTATCTAGGTACGGTATGCCATGTGTCATCATTAGTGACGAAGGAACACATTTTTGTAACCGTTATTTTGAAGCTTTGATGCGCAGGTATGGTGTTTTTCACAAAGTTTTCACTGCATATTGACAAGTCCAGAATATAGGAGCTTATTTCCAAGTGCAAGATTGTTGAAGTAATAAATAACCCGATGAGAACGAGGTCGATCCACAGGGAATTAGAATTAAAATTACAAACTATAATAACTTTAAAGACAATTAATGTTGTATAAGATGTTTGCAAATATTAATTCAATTAACCAATTCAAATAAAAGTTCAGGTTATGGGGATTCACTCTTGGCAAGAGAAGTAAGAATGTTTTTAACTCTTTTTATAACTCAATTAGAATCTTCACACAAAGGAGGTTCCAACTGAAAAATATAACAATTAAAGTTTATCATTATTTATATATTAATTAGTATTTCTTTCTTTCAATTATTATATATCAAATCTTATAAATAGGTTCAAGTATTTATTATGCTAATCTTTATATTTGTCTACAATAAATTAAGACTCCCACTTTACAAGAAATGGTATATACGCCAAATCTTGTAAATGGTTTCAAGAATTTATTGTGCCAAGTATAAAGTTTGTCAATAATAAATCAAGATACACCACTTAGAAGAAAGGGTATTAACAAAATAAATACATTATATATAAATTTGCATAACTTAAGAAAAAAACATTAAATTCATGAATAAGAGTTTAGTATTACCTTGCCAAGAGTTTCACCCTTTCATCTTAGCATAAATAAAATTACTTGGACGTAATAAAATTAAAGAAAAAGAAAAGAAATGGAAGAAGTGATCACATGACTTTACAATAGTAAATAAGAGAAATAATATTACAAAGAGATAATAAAAAAGACAAGTATTTTGAACTAAAATCTAGCTCTCTAATTACATGTTTTGGCCATAAACATGCTACTATTTATAGAAAAATATGGATAAATCGAGACAAATAAAGAGGGAACCACATGGATGATAAAAGTCAAGAATGATGGCGAATAATTTACATTGATTATCATTAATGCACCCATTTTCTTATCCAATTTGGAATTGATGTGGTCCGAATTAGCTGTCACTCAAAACATCAAAGTTGTAGATAAGTCTCATATCTTTCTAAATTCAGTTGTCTCATACGTATTAGATACGTATTTCAATAGGTATAGGCTAAATACCGATGATTGTTTGGATTGGGCCTGTATTGCAGATCATTTCTATTTTTGTCCATTTTCACCTTCTAAACGCTTGAATTTTGAATGTCTTGTAAAATACAATATATTATTCTATTGAGTCAGCTCTTCACAGGATCAAGAATCACTCTAATTGAATTTTTAGGTAGAAATTTATGCCCATTTTACCGTACCTACCACAAAATAGTTAAAAGCTAATTATGTACAATATTGTAAACATACTTAAGTTAGGAGGGTTAAAGACACTAGTAATACAAAACAATGATATAAAACCCTTATTAAATATGTAATTTCAAGTGTTCATCACATACCATCCACAGAAAAATGGACAAACTGAGCTAGAAAATAGAGAGGTTAAATAGATTTTGAAAAAGACGGTTAACCCGAATTGCAAAAATTGGTCTCTATGCCTTTTTGATGTATTATGGGCATATCGTACTGCATATAAAACCATCTTAGTAATGTCTCTATACCGGTTTGTTTATGGGAGAGCTTGCCATTTACTTGTTGAGCTAGAGCATAAAGCTTACAGGGCTCTTAAATCCCTTAACTTTGATTTGAGTGCCCTAGGTCTTCAAAGAAAGTTACAATGGTCAGGAATAAAAGAGCTACAAAATGATGCATTTGGAAATTCTAGGATTTACAAAGCTAAAATGAAAGCAGCTCATGACAAACAGATCTCAAGGAAATACTTCGAGCCAAATCAACAGGTTTATCTTTATGATTCTCGATTGCATTTACACCCTAGAAATGTCAGATCTCGATGAACTAGTCCATTTATGGTAAGGCATATTTTTCATAATGGTGTTATCGAAATCGAAGACCCCACTGATAGGAGAATTTTTAAAGTGAATGGATAGCGATTGAAAAGCTATATAGAAAAGGTAGATCACTCTATGTACCTAGACGATATCCCTCTTATGGATCCCGTCTATCATACTTGATCAGGTTCAATTTATCTATACTATATTTTATATTTTCTCCATACTTTATCTTTTGAATTTTTTATTTATTTTTCCTTTCTTTCTTTCGTATTTTATTTTATTTTTTCTTTAGTGCGCTTTTGTTTCCCGGTCAAGTGGCAGATATGGTACTCTGTGACTATTAAAGTCGATTTCTCACTTCTCTAAAACCTGTTCTTCAAACCGTGCATTCTTCACTTTTAATTTCACTTTCTTTCAAAATGGATAGCATTATTGCCAACCCTAAAAAACGCTTTCCTTCATTTTCTCAAAGTGCTCTACTTAAGATTTACAAAGCACGGTGTGAAAGACTAAGGTTGTAGATGTTGAGGAATATCCCTGCAAATATTTATTAGATAATCAAAGCTAAAGTTTGATTATCTAATGAGTCTGCAAATGATTTTATTTTTTTAATACTTGGTCTTGGAAAAAGCTCTTATGCCAAAAGGCAAAGAGCAAAAAGGTTACAAGTCTTTCATAAATGTGCTCGATGAAATTATAACCGGAGTTGTCGTTCTTTAGGATTTGCATCTAGAAACGAGAAGATAAAATTCAATTCATTAAGGATGGACTGAGTAAAGAATCTTTAGATGATATCCTATTGACTCTTAAGACGCATTCTTGTAGGTTCGTGCAACGTGAACTTCTCAATTTATGGAATAAATTAAAAAAATGAACATCAATGATATAGTCTTGAGAATTTGACTCTAAAAGACCCTATTTGCTAATTTATAAGAAAATTGGATGGGAAGCCTATCCCTAACCCATAGAGGGCGTTTAATTTATTACTGGACGTAAAACCAGAGGAGGATGTAAGCCACAATCACAACTACCTGTACATATACGTGCGTTTTAAATTTTAAACTTTTTATTTTATTTTATAAATAGTAAGGCTACTAATATAGATATCTTAAATTTAAATCTTTTGGTTAAATAATGCATGTGGGTCATTATCTTTAAATGTTTGTGTTTTATTTTCAAACCTCTTATGATAAACTGTCGGGTTACCAAAATCAATGTTATCATTTGGTACTCTATAAATACAACACCTCATTTTCTTCATTTTCATATATCAGATAAAAATGAGTGTAGATATGGAGGAAACCTCAATTCGACGATTCCAAAATATATGTGTATTTTATGGGTTTAGTCCTGAAACAAATAAAGTATTTGTAGAGGTAGCAAACAATCTAGAAAATGTATTAACTGCAAGAAAAATCCATTTAATTTATGGAGGGGGTAGCCTTGGGTTAATAGGGTGTGTGTCAACAGCTGTACATTTAGAAGGAAGTCAAGTTTTAGGTATTATTCCTACAGCTTTAGCCGTGGGAAACCTAACTGAAAAAATAATAGGGAAAAAATTACGAATCTCATCCATGCATGAACATATAGCTAGAATACTTTACTATGTAGACATTTTATTGCTTTACGAGGTGGTTTTGCTACCTTCAAAGAAATTTTTTAAATTTCCTCTTGGACCCAGTTGAATATCCATCGAAAACCCATAGGTTTGTTGAATGTTAATAACTTTTTTGATTGTTTACTCTGTTTTCTTGATTAAGTTATGTAACAGAATTTTATTTCATATTCAGCGCGATAGATCCTCGTTTTTTATACAAATGCGAATGAATTGATTGACAAATTACAGGCAGTTACCTACGAACCTTACCCAACAATAACTCAGATCGATTGGTTAATGGGCCATAACAAGCGAAAACTAGATCCGACACTTTGTTTGTAAATTATTTATTTATTTTATTTATTTATCAGCATCATCATTTTACTTTATATTTGCTTAAGTGTCTCTCAAGTTTGTTTCTTTTGAATAATTGGCATTTCAGGTAATGTCTCATATACTTTATCTCTTACTATTTAAACATTGAGGACAATGTTTCATCTAGTTTGAAGAGGAGGATAGTAGACATAAGTTGTATTTTACATTCCAAAAAAAAAGATGATGAGGTCCGACATACCTATTTAATTAAAATGGCAGAGTAAAGAGTTCATTTTGGAACTCTTGAGACGCATTCTAGGTCCAATTAGATTAAGAATTGCAGAGTAAGGAGTTTTTTTTTCTTAACTTTTGAAACACATTTTAGCTAAGTTGTTATTTTATTTATTTTTATTTCATGCATTATTGTTTATTGCATGCAGTCTTAGTAATTCTTGTATAAGGAATTTGCTTTTCTACCTAGTTATGATTTCAAAATTATTTAGGTTGAGTCACTGTTTCTATTTAGGTTATTAAAGAATGACTTCCGAAATATTTTTAAGCACAATGCTAAGCTTTGTGGTAAGATGGATGATTCAATTTATATAGTCAAGAGAATACTCATGTTTAAGTATATATTTTTCTAATCTCACATATCTTTCGTGAGTAAGTGAAAAAGGTTGAGAAAATAGCTTACAAACTTTCATTGATATTTTGAATTGGTTAATTTTTGTTTAGATTGATATTATTCGAATTAAGGAAAAAGTTGGTTGCATAGCTGAAGGATGATTTAAAGTGAATTTCTAAATTATGTATAATATATTTTGGTGAGAAACTATTTTTTTTTTATTTTGTAATGCTTCTTTGTATCCTTAAGAAATATATAATACAAAAAAAATGAAAAGATAAATAAAAAAAGGAAAAACAAGAGAAAAAAAAAGAAGAAGAATAAATTGAGTTTAATAAAGTCTTTATTTAATTTTAGAAGACAAATATTTTGTAAACTAGTTTTCTCACCAAGATATATTTGCATTATTCTCACAAGCCAATTGAAGTCCTAAAGCTGATGCATATTAAGAATGATTGATTTCTAAACAATTGACATTCCTATCTTTGGATCAATGTTAGTTTGTATGTCTATCCTTAAAATTGATTTTTCTTGAGTGCTTAAACTGTTTTCCAACTCCATGAGAGAAATTCTAACCTTTTAAACAGTCATACATTTGTGAGGATATAAAGTTGAGGCTTTCACTTGGAGAAATTCTCAAGGTTATATATGTTGAGGTTTGTGGTAAAAAGGTTACAGCTTAGTTCGAACACACAAAAAAATTTGAAAGTTATAATTGAAAAAACCATAATAGCAATAGTGATCTTGAATTGCTTTTTTGTTTGAAATGCTTAGATAGTTTTGCATATTCTATTTATACTTGAATTGCTAGAGACTAGCAATAAGCTGGTTGGGGATAGTGATGAACACATTAAAATGCATATTTATTAAGAGATTCAGTCAGCATTTAATGTCACTAAGTTTAGTATTTTAGTATTTTTAGGTTTGAAATAAAGTGTTGTCCTTAAAGTGTGATTAATGAATGTTATTTGCACAGGTTTAGGTAAAATAGACGTAACTCTCAATATATAAATCAAAAAGAAGAAATTCTTGAACCTGGAGTAACATGACTCAATCTTAGACAAATTTGAAGAACAATTGAAAAGGCAAATCCAACATGTTATGGGCCAAAAATTGGGATACAACTTGACCTACCTTATGTATTTGGACCTTATTTCATAAAATATGTACCCAATCAGTATAATTTATGAAGCTGTGAAATAATGATTCAATTATTAAGAACTCGTATGTTGATGATAAAGTCCAAATCAGCCATTTTCATGGACCAAATTGTATTGAAAATTGGTAAAAAGGTTGTTGGCCGAAATCTAACATATCTTTGGAATTTTGCCCATATCTCACTAGATACTCATCCAAATTGCATGAACTTGATGGCTATAGAAAGAAGAGATAAAATGATACAACTTTCATGTTGGCCAAAAAGGTTACATCAATCATTACTATTATAAAAAAGGTTATGAAATTAGGTGAATGAGTAGTTGACTTAAATTATTGAAGATTGAAGTCACACTAAATATGTTTCCATTCATTGCCTATATAAGGGCACTCTTAGGATATTTTTGAATACTTTAATATTCTCTCATATTTCTTTTCTTTAACATGCATTGTAAGTTAGGCTAAAGTTCTTGGCAAGGCTAAGAGATGAACTTTTATGCGTAATAAATTTGCTTTTCTACTTTGATTCTTTGTCAAGAGCTACAAATGTTTGTATGTTTGCTTGTGTCTTGATGGCATTCATTGTAATATCTGATCTGATCCCTATTAGTAGTATAGGTGTCTAGATTTTGGTAGAAAATGATAAAGACACCGTAGGGATACCCAATTCCAACCCTATTAGTAATAGTTTTTACGGTGCGCGTGAGAGGTATTAGACATAAATTGGTAATTTCACACTCAGTTAGAGCGTTGAACAGTCATGGAATATTTTTGAAATTTTTCTCTATTGGCTTGGAAAATGAAATTTCAATTTAATACATGAATTTTCATTTAAGAGTTATGCATGGAACAAGCCTTTGTTAAGAAACACAATCCATATCTTAGTAAATAGACCAATTAGAGACAAGTTTATGGATTGCCAAGTTGGAGGTCTATTTAGTTCCTTTGACTATTCTAACTAAGTAGTTAGAAAGGAACCAATTAAATCCTTCCATTTTGAACCAATGAAAATTTAGAAATTTAGAGTTAGTTAAGGGGCAAAGTGGACTTTTGAGAGAACACTATATAAGGAAAACGTGTGTAGAATTTTGGGTAAGTTAAAAACATAACATGTTTAGAGCAAAAAGAAAGGATTTCGGCCAAGGTGAAGGGGAGGCTGTTACAGTAAAACCCAAGGCTTCTTTATGAGTTTTCATGCTTGATCAAGTCAAAATAAAGCCAAATACAAGTTCCTAAAATTAATTGAAGTTTCCATTAGTAAAAGCCTAAGAAAAAGAGGTAAGAAAAACCTTATCTAGTTTTAGTGGGTTATGATTTTTCAAGATCACTTCAACTTATGTTTTTGGTGTGAATTATTGATGTTGGTTGAGTTGAATTCAAGTGTAGAGTTTAAAGGACTTATCAAAGTAAAGGAATTGGTAAGGTAAGAATTAGCGTTTGGTGTAATTTTATTGTAGAAACTTCAATTGGATGTAATTAGGGCATTAGAATTAAATTGGATTGATTTGAATATCATTGGAACAAGAAATTAAGAAAAGAAATGTGTTGGGTGAAGATGGAAATTTCGGCCAATTACAGATTTTTAGGGTTGAGTTGTGTTTTGGTTAAATATTTTTTTCTTAATGATTCCTTGTGTCAATGAGATGTATGTGGTTGATGAAAAATAAAAAAATAAAGAAAATATGACCTAATTGTCTATTTTGGTAAGGTGAAGGGTAATTATATCCAACCTAATTTATAGAGTGTTAAGCAATTTTCAGGGCGTCGGATAGAGAATTAAATAAGATTGAATGACTTCATAAATGAAAATCGAAAAGTGGTATCCATCTAGGCTTTGTAAGCCGATTAAGGCACTTATTAGTTAAGTGGAATTTTAGCGATTGTAAAGGTTCTAACTGTCATTTATGGTGTGTAGGTGAAGAAAATCGAGACTGGTAAAGGAAGTTAAAGTACGGAGAAGAGTCGAGCTCGAAGCGATTGGTGAGTTAAAATCTGACATGGTTTATCTTTCGTTTAATTTGTTTTCACATATTAAAATTGTATGTTTTATATGTTTTTAATACATAAATATGATTTACAATTTTGATATATATATCCATAGTTATGCATTTACATGTTCGATTTAAGAAATAGTTTTAAAACTACCAAATTAGTTTCAAAGGCCATTGGTACCCTTAGATTTATAGTTGTGGTGATGGTTTAAGACCCGGCCGGTATATCTCATACCCATGGGCAAGTATTGGGGGGTATGTCACTAACTCTGGGAAGTCGGGCTGTCGAGTCATATGAGTTGCTCTATGGATATTGAGTATTGTCTCGCTATATGTAGGTGATTTAGGATTCCATTGTATAGCCAGTGAGATGTCTTGAGATGTCAAGGTGGGTGTTGCTAGTTGAGACGCCCTGTAACCTACTCACGTTGTGCGGTGCTAGTTGAGTCGCTGCGTGAGTATAGAGCTTTAGGGTTACCATTGGTACAGTTTAGAAAGAAAATGGCTGAGCGAGGGCTTTAATATTTTTCGAGCTACCGAATGCACATTACGCATTTATATATGTATATGCTAGTTATTATGTCTTATAGACTTTGGATATTGTTTTTCAAAGATGTAAATAAAACCCGTTCGGCAAGATTTCATTAGCATATGACGTTTGAAACCATTTTACAGTTTTATAAAAAATTTAGAAGCATATTTTATTCATGTCTTTTAGAATTTAATACCTATGCAAAATTTTATTTTATTGAAAATCTTAAATGCACTCATTGGGCTCTTTTAGCTCACTCGTTTGTGTTTTATGTTTTCTAACCCCCTCCAGGTGCAAGCTTTGATGCGCAAGTTGTTGATTCTCCTACAACTGATTAGTTTTCTAGTTTAACAATCATTTTGTAAATGTAAATGTGCTAAGTAGCACTTTTTTGCTTTCTGCATAATAGTTATAGACTTGTGTATTTTGTAAATATATTTTGGACAAGCAAGATGAGGTTTCTATATTATAATGATCGTTTCACTTTTTATTAGTATGCCAGTTTTGTGATCAAAATAAAATTGTTGAGTTGAATTTGGATTTTGTTTTGAAAAGGACTGGAGGTTTTTTTGGAAATATTGAGAAGCTCTTTGAAATAGAAGTAAAAGTTTCTTTGCAGGTTTTGTATTGAATTTTTAGAAAAACAAAGGAAACTCTGTCCCTTTTTTTATAAAAATTTAATAAGTTATTTTCACGTATATTCCAGGAGTTTCTTAGTAATAGCAACAATTGAAAAGGGGTTCACATCGTGGAATTTCTCAATTTACACAGTTAAATTCTGAGGAACTTCCGTTGGGGTGCCCGGTAATGTCGCTGGGATCTATAATAGAGGGTTTCAGGGCGGGTCCTGTCAGAGTGGTATCAGAGCCTGATTTTTTGAAGTTTTTAGTTAAAAATTTTATTTTTAGAACTAGATTCTCAAAATTACATATACATTTTTCTAAGTTTATTAAATTGAATCCTATGCATTTAATAATCATTTGCATTATTAAATTCATAAAAAATATGTATTGTCGTGGGGGCTTACGTACTAGGAGAGCAGCTGCGAAGGCTCTTACGTCTGAAAAGGAGTATGAAAATGAGTCGGTAAATGTTTCCATGCCTCAAACCCCTTCTAAGTCATCTCATCCTGCTGAGCTAGAGAGTGGAAATATAAATGTAGCTCAGATGGCCTAGATATTTGCGGCAGCAATCTAGTAGCCGAAAGAGACAAGAGTGTCCATTGAGCGTGCCAAAAAATTGAGCGCTAAGTCGTATGATGGTACAGGAGACCCCATGAGAGCCCCATTTTGGTTAGAGAATAATGAAGAAATTTTTCAGGTTATGGGATGCACTGAAGAACAAATGGTTGCATACTCCGCATTTCTATTGAAGGAATAAGGCGAAAGATTGGTGGAAGGCCTTGTAGAGGAGGAATTCTAATGAGGTGTCTTAGGCGATTTTCAAAAGGGAATTTCTGGATAAGTTCTATCTCAAAATTTATAAAGATGTAAAGATAGAATAGTTCTTCAAGCTAGAATAGGGTTCTCTCTTCGTGGCAGAGTATGAAAAGAAATTTTCAGAGCTCTTCCATGTCATTCCCTTTATAGCTAATAATGAAGAGCAGAAGACTAATCGGTTTGCAGTGGGCCTCAATCCTCGAATTAGGACTTACGTGGTATCGGTAGCTCACACTCAATACGGAGCATTGGTGGAAGCTGCAACTCGAGTTGAAAGAAGCATGGCAACCATTCCTAAACTGAAACAACATGGCCAGAAAAAGGGATGGACAGGTGGTTATCGGGGAGGACCCAGTAAATTCGCAAGAAGAGAGGAGAGATCAACATGGCCTAGTAGTAAGAAACTAAGCGAATGAGCTCAATCAAGTCAAGCTTCCGTTAGGCAACCATTAATTGGATCTCGAAGTACTAAAGAGAATTGGAAGAATTTTTCGGTGTGTAACAAATGTGGCAAGGCCCATTCAGAGGATTGTCGGAAGGGGACTACTGGTTGTTATAAGTATAGTTAAGAGGGCCACTATATGAGAGATTGCTTTAATGCTAGAGCTAGCAGTAAGTCAGAAGATAGATCACCAGCTCTGGGATAAACTAGTGGTGGCCGAGGATAGATTCGAGGTAGTTCCCAATCCAGAAGGCCGAGCAACTCAATCCAGCCTAATAGGGGAGCCGGTCGAGGAGGATCATCTGGAGGACGGTAAGGCAGACCTTACACAGGCTAGGGTATTTGCAGTGACCCAGCAGGAGATGGATGCAGCCCCACAAGTTGTGACAGGTACGATGTCAGTTTTTGATCGAGTGTTGATAGATTCGGGAGCTACCCATTCTTTTATTTCTATAGGGTTTGTTGCAAATGCTAATGTAGTGCCATAATTATTAGATTGTAGCATGGCAGTGTCTCTTCCTACTAGAGACTCTATTGTAGTAGAAAAGGTATGTAGGGGGTAGTAAAATTTGTATAGGGAGTCAAGAATTTTTGTCAGACTTGATTGTGCTGTCCATTAGTGAATTTGATGTAATTTTTGGAATGGATTGGTTGTCCCAATATTGGGCTATGGTAGACTGCTTCCGAAAAAAAGTTAGATTGCGTAGTTTAGGGGGAATAGGAAGTTATTTTCTGTGGAGCATGAAAACTATTTTCCGCCATTATGGTGTCCGTTATGAGGGCAAAGAAGATACTCCAAAAGTTGTGTCAACGGTATCTGGTTTATGCTATAGAAGTAAGAGATGTTGGAATGAAACTGAAGGATATCCCAGTGGTTCGAGAAATTCTGAATGTGTTCCCAGACGATCTTTTGGGATTACCCCCAAATAGGAAAGTAAAGTTTCGAATAGAATTAGCCCCCAAAACGAAACCAATTTCTAAAACCCCCTATAGAATGTCTCCTTCAGAATTAAAAGAATTGAAGGTGCAGACGAAAAATTTAGTAGATAAGGGTTTTATTAGGCTGAGTACATCTCTTTGGAGGGCACCGGTCTTATTTGTAAAGAAGAAATATGAAAGTATGAGATTGTGCATTGATTATAGGGAACTGAATAAAGTAACGGTATATAATCAATACCCACTTCCAAGAATTGATGATCTATGTAATCAACTACAGGGGGGCCAGAGTATTTTTTAAGATAGATCTGAGGTCAGGCTATCATCAATTAAATTTGAGATGAAGATGTTCCCAAGATGACCTTTAGGACACGTTATGGGAACTATGAATTTTTGGTCATGCCTTTTAGGCTAACTAATACCCCAGCCGTTTGTTATAGATCTTATGAACAAAATGTTTTGGCCTTACTTAGACCAGTTTGTGATAGTATTTATTAATGATATACTAGTTATTCAAGCATCTGAGGATTATTTTGCAAACTCTAAAGGAGCATTGACTATGCGCCAAACTCAATGAATGTCAATTCTGGCTAGACAGAATTACATTTTTAGGACATGTTGTCTCTGCAAATGGGGTAGCTATAGATCGCCAGAAGATTGAAGCCATAGTGAATTGGAGATAACCCACGAATGTGATGAAGGTTCGTAGTTTCTTGGGTTTATCTGGATACTGTAGGAAGTTTGTAGAGAGAATTTCAAAGTTAACCACTCCTCTGACTAAGCTAACTCAAAAAGAAAAGAAGTTTGTATGGTCAGAGGCGTGTCAGCAAAGTTTTGATGAGTTAAAAAGAAGATTGACCTTAGCCCCAGTGCTTATGCATTCATCTGGGAATGATGGATTTACCATATATTGTGATGCTTCTAGGCAAGGTCTAGGTTGTGTATTGATGCAGAAGGAGAAGCTAGTAGCCTATGCTTCCTGATAATTAAAGAAGCATGAGCAGACTTATCCCACACATGACCTAGAGCTGGCTGTGGTAGTTTTTGCTCTAAGAATTTGGAGACATTATTTATATAGAGTTCCCTATAGGAACTCCAATAGGATTTTCATAGACCACAAGAACCTGCAGTACTTATTCACCCAGAAAGAACTGAATATGAGACAGAGAAAGTGGTTGGAGCTTATCAAGGATTATAAGTGCACACTTGAGTACCATCTGAGAAAAACTAATGTAGTAGCAGATGCTCTCAGTAGAAAACCTGTGAACTCAGTAGCTAACCTGATGATCGTATATCTATCAATGTTAATAAAATTGAGTTCTTTGGGCGTAGATTGGAGTTGTCAGATTCGGGAGCGCTATGTGTCATTTATAGTGTATAGATGAAGAAAATCGAGACCGGTAAAGGAAGTAAAAGTACGGAAAAGAGTCAAGCTCGGAGCGATTGGTGAGTTAAAATCTGACATGGTTTATCTTTCGTTTAATTTGTTTTCACATATTAAAATTGTATGTTTTATATGTTTTTAATGCATAAATATGATTTACAATTTTGATATATATATCCATAGTTATGCATTTACATGTTCGATTTAAAAAATAGTTTTAAAACTACCAAATTAGTTTCAAAGGCCATTGGTACCCTTAGATTTATAGTTGTGGTGATGGTTTAAGACCCGGCCGGTATATCTCATACCCATGGGCAAGTATTGGGGGGTATGTCACAAACTCTGGGAAGTCGGGTTGTCGAGTCATATGAGTTGCTCTATGGATATTGAGTATTGTCTCGCTATATGTAGGTGATTTAGGATTCCACTGTATAGCCAGTGAGATGTCTTGAGATGTCACGGTGGGGGTTGCTAATTGCGACGTCCTGTAACCTACTCACGTTGTGCGGTGCTAGTTGAGTTGTTGCGTGAGTATAGAACTTTAAGGTTATCATTAATATAGTTTAAAAAGAAAATGGCCGAGCGAGAGCTTTGATAGTTTTCGAGCTACCGAATGCACATTACGCATTTATATATGTACATACTAATTATTATTTCTTACAGATTTTGGATATTATTTTCTGAAGAAGTAAATAAAATTCGTTCAGCAAGATTTCATCAGCATATGACATTAGAAACCATTTTACAATTTTATAAACATTTTAGAAGCATATTTTATGCATGTCTTTTAGAATTTAATACTTATGAAAATTTTTATTTTATTAGAAATCTTAAATGCACTCACTAAGCTCTTTTAGCTCACTCATTTTGTGTTTTATGTTTTCTAACCCCCTTTAGGTATAGGCCTCGATTCGCAAGTTGCTGATTCTCTTACGACTAATTAGTGGTATAGTCTGACGATCATTTTGTAAATGTAAATGTGCTAAATAGCACCTTTTTTCTTTCTACATGGTAGTTATAGACTTGTGTATTTTGTAAATATGTTTTGAACAAACAAGAAGAGGTTTCGATATTGTAATGATTGTTTCACTTTTTAGTAGTATGCCAATTTTGTGATCAAAATAAAATTCTTAAGTTGAGTTTGGATTTAGTTTTAAAAAGGATTGGAGGTCTAATTTGGAAGTATTAAGAAGCTGTTTGAAATAAAAGTAAAATTTTTTTGCAAGTTTTATATTTGATTTTTAGAAAAACAGGGAAAACTTTGTCAGTTTTTTTTTAAATTTAATAAGTTATTTTCACGTATATTCCAGGATTTTCTCAATAATAGCAATAATTAAAAAGGGATTCGCCTCACGAAATTTCTCAACTTACACAGTTAGATTCTGAGAAACTTCCATTGGGGTACTTGGTAAGGCCGCTGTGATCTACAGTAGAGGGTCTCGTGGTGGGTCTTATCATTCCTAGCATCAAATCTCATTTTAGATATATTTATTTGCACAACCAATGCGTTGAATGCATCAATATTATGAACTCCATCAATATTTTGTGGTGTAACTCTCTTAGCAGGCCATTGATAACTATTCGATGCCATCTTCTTTAATAGATTATACACATCATTTGTGGACTTATTCATCAATGCTCGTATAGCAGTGACATCCACAATGGTCATTAAATGACCTATTAGCCCATTGTAGAATGTCTTGACTAATAGCCTTTTAGGTATTCCATGGTGAAGGCACTTCCTAAGGTTTGAATAATTACTTTTTACCTTACTAGCTTTTACTACTAAGGTTAAATGGTAAAACTAAGATAAAATCAAATCATGGACCAAATTGTGTCATTTTTCAACATCCTATTGATTAACAACTCTTGTTAATTAATTCAATGATGTACTTAACAATTAAGTATTGACAAATGCACATCCTGAGGGATCCTGAAATAATTATTCTATTTTGCTTAAATTTACTAGATCGATTTATTCAATCCAGTCTGCTACTCAATGCGCAACGAGTACACTTCATATTGTGAGACTCTCTAGGTCCACACCTGATTTGTCATATGGAGCTCCTCCATAAGTCTGTGAACGATGCCCCACAAACATATTACAAATATTACAAATCAACGCGTTAGACCATGCAAATTGACGTTATTACATATTTGTATAATCCCTCCACCATATATATCCTGGAAGAGTAGAGATATAGATCATCATCGTCAAATTTTTATTTGTTCAACCATCAACTTATCTCCAGATTTATATTTCTTTAAACAATATTCACAAATATTTTTGTGATATTGTTTATCCCTTCAGAATATATTTTTCGAGGTTTATGCTTGTGGCTAAAAGACTTTCTAAAATACAATCTCGAAGCATCAAGACATACAACCTACTCATATGAGCTAATGGATCCTATATCTACGCACACTGGACTCCACGAGTATCGGACCATACCCAGCGACACACAACGATCAGACCATGAAAGGGCTTTGACATGTGTAGAACCAAAGTATGGTGGATCACTCATAAGCCCACCGCGGCGCTCAGGTCAAAGGACCACCAATACTACTCAACTCAGAAGACCTTCCATTGACGGCTTTATGAGATGTCTATTGGAGGTCTTTGTGAGTTTGTTCAATATCCAATCCTTACTGAATACCTGTATATCTATACAAGCTTCCATTAACCTCATAGTTTGCTAAGACTAACCATCTGGACTATCTAGATATAGACATACTCTAATCTATATTAATAGGTTCCACCGATAAACCTGCTGATAAGGGCAAATTTGTTATATATTTTCTCATATTTTTATGTTGATATTTTATTATTTTATGAGAATAGATGGCTCTTTCTGTGTATTATTATTATTTATAGGGACTTGAACTAAAATGTAAACTTTTCAAAGTATGTGTCTAGCGCCCCAGCGCCACGAGGATTATCGCCCCAGCGCTGAAACAGTGATCGAAATAAGAAAAATGACCTGTTTAAGTCGCATCTGGCGGCCCAGCGCCAAAAAGTCACCGTGCCAGCGATTAGCCAGTGTCCTAGTGCTAGCATCCTACCGTTCCAGCGGTGAAGCCCTTTTCACGTGTCGCCCCAGCGGTAGCACGAGTCCTAGTTCGACGAGAATTGAGATTTTGAAGCTCATATCAATCCCTATAAAACGTCACTCATTCCCAGCATTTAAGAATAAACCTAGATGACCCAAGACACATTCAAAAAGACCAAGAATACAGAGCACGAGTTTTAGAGAGCAATAGGAGTTTAATTGAAGCAACTTTAGAGAGAGATTCAAGGCTTTCTTCGGCATCAAGAGTATCTTAGGCATTGTAATTAAGAGCAATTCAACGTCTATATCGGGTTGCTATTGATTGTATCACGATTTATTATTATTTTTACTGTTATTCTCTTGTAGCCATGAACTAAATTTATTTTCTAGTGTTAATACTGGAACTCAATATGAGTGCTTAATTTTTATATCTTTTGAATATTTAATAAACTTAGTTCTTTGATATTCAAATTACTTGATCTTAATGCTTCAATATCTCTGGCCAATATATGGTGAATGAGTTAGTAATATTATTGATAAATTCAAAAGAGGAATCATAATTTTTAGACCTAGGTAATTTGATGCATGATTATAGAGTAACATTCAATGTTACAATGCAAGTTTCAATTTAGAATAGGAATATACCTAATTGGCATGTATGATCAATAAAACCTAATCTTAATTTATTACAAGTACTATAGGAATATAGGTATTTGGTAAATTAAGGTATACTTGCATGACCTTGGAAGAGACTTGTGAATACATTAGTGTCTTGATTAATAACAAAGACTAAGAGAGTTAAATATTAGAAGATTAATCATTAGAAAGCATATTGAGGGATTGTATTAATCCTAGGTTTTCTCTATATTGCTATCACCTAAATCTTTTTGCATTGTGTTTTTATTTTTATATTTTTTACATTCATTCTTAGATTTTTATTTTTCTGAATAATTATTAGGAAGACATAATTTTAAAAATTGGTTAAAAAGTAGAAATTATCCCTGTTGGTTCGACATCTGACTTATTTAGTCCCTTTATTACTTGCATACGATAGTGTATAATTACACTTAATTTTAAGATATAGAATTATCGCATTACCTGCATTGATGAAATTAGATCAGGAACATCATGTTTGAGAATATACTTGCATAATGACATTTCTTAGCACCATCTGCAACTCTTTGCAGCTATGTTATTATTAATATATTCTAAGGTCATAATCCTATTTTAGACAAAGCTCTAACTGTTTAGATTTTGCTAATTCTATTAATCTGCTAACTCTTAGCACTACTAACTCTTAGTACTTTTAACTATTAGCGTTGCTAACTCTTAGCACTGATCTAAACTCCTTCAGATTATACAATGTTTGAAACGTTACAAACATGCTACCATTTATTATAAATAATATTAACGATTTTATTACAAATGATAATTGTATAAATACTATCATTAAATATTTATACATAATGGGATGGCACGTAAGCACAAATCCAACAATGTCATTATGCAATAAGTTCTTGAATACATTGTTCCTAATCTATTATTGTCATCATGGGTCAATTGGTATTCCTTTCAGATCAATGTATATTTATATCTTGATTGTCAGGACATTTCATTTTAATAAACTGTGAACTTAATGGAAACTCGTATAGGCATACAAGTATTCAATAAAGACTGGGTATTGAACAGATGTTAGAGTTATTCTTAAGCACCATTTTAATTTTGTAAAAATATATTTATATTTATAGAATATGCATTTCTATAAATCATTATTTTATTATATGGTATTAATCTTATTTTTTTCATACAGTTTAGATCAATACTAAGAGTTAGTATTTTTAAGAGTTAGAACTTAGTATGAATTACGACAAAGACTCGAGAATATTTATTGTAATGGCATAGTTGCAAGGAATTACAAAATAGTGTTAAGAAAGGTCATTATATAGTAAGTTCTCCAAATTAGTTCCTGGGCATAGGTTTTCCAATATGAATCAATTGGTAAAACCAAAAAGACTGGTGTATATTCATATATAGAATATCAAAACATTTAGTCTTAGTAAACTATGAGCTTAGCAAAAGCTCGTATAGGCATGCAAGTGTTAAATAGGGACTTGACGCTAAGCGAACTCATGAAGACATCTAATAAACATTCTATAAAGCTGTTGATTAGTGCTATAGTAGCTAAATGCAAGTGCACCTATCATATCAAGTAATATAAGACTAAAAGTCTAAGTATCGATCCCACAAGGACTATATGATCTAATTCTTCAATCAAGTACTAAAACTAAAACTATTTATCTTTTATTCAGAAAACTAAAATCTAAAATTTATTTAACTTACCTAATTCTATCAATTAAATCAACATAAACAGTAACAAAAAATAGATAAATTCACTAAAAGATAATAATCTAGGGTATAGACTCATCCCTTAATATTTCATTGGACTCATTAATATCTTAGTTAATCTCTTAATACCAATTGTTGACTTAGACATTAATCTCATTATAAGGCTGTGTTGATAGTCGAGTGAATATATTACATATTTTAACAATCACCTATATGTCTATGATAATTAAATCAAAATGTAATTCATTAAGATCAAGTCTAAATAATACCATACATGCCACTTGGGGACTCCATGATAAGGACACTTCCTCAATATGTCATTAAAGCACTCTCATGCCTCATACAATGACTCTCCATCAATTTGACTGAATGAGATGATATCATTCCTCATCTTTGTTGTTTTTGTTGGTGGGAAGAACTTGGCTAAAACCTTTTGTACTAGATCTTTTCACATTGACATAGATCCTGATGGCAATGACAACAATAAACTCTTAGCTTTGTCTCTTAACAATAAAAGGAATAGTCTCAATCTAATAGTATCATCAAAGACTCCATTGTACTTGAAGGTATCACAAATTTTCAAGAAATTTATAGTATGCATGTTTGGATCGTCATTGGGGGCTCCATTGAACTGTACAGTCTCTTTTAATATCTGAATAATATTCGACTTGATCTCAAAGTTGTTGGCAATGACAATTGGTTGCCAAATACTAAATCATACACCATCGGTAGTTAAGATAGCATACTCTCTCAACACCTTCTATCGTATCATAAGGTCAAGGATAGGATTATTGATTTTATTGTTATTTCCCTCCATAGTCTAATATGTTAGAGAAAAATAAAAAGAAAATTAAAGTAAAAAGAAGAAAATAGCTAAAATAAAAAAATAAAATAAAATCTGAATTAAAAGCAAGTAATTCAGTATTAGTATTGATCATATAGTCCTTGGCAAGGGCGCCAAAAACTTGATTGGTGCTATAGTAGCTAAGCATAAATGTACGCTATCATATCAAATAATATAGAATTAAAAGTCCAAGTATTGATCCAACAGGGAACTATGTCATCTAATTCTTCTAATCAAGTACTAAAATTTTAACTACATAACTTTTATTCAGAAAACTAAAATCTAAAATTTATTTAACTCACCTAATTCTATCAATTAAATCAATCTAAATAGTAACGATAGAATAGATAAATTCACCAAAAGATAATAATCTAGGGTATAGACTCATCCCTTAATATTTTATTGGACTCATTAATATCTTAGTTAATCCCTTAATACCAATTGTTGGCTTAGACACTAATCTTATTGCAAGCCTCTCTCGATGGTCGAGTAACTATATTACACATTCTAACAATCACCTATATGTTTATGGTAATTAAATCAGAATGTAATTCATTAATTTCAAGTCTAAATAATACTATACATACCACTTCGGTATATGTCTATCCTAAATGGAACTCAGAGTTGTTAACTTATGATCATGCATCAAACTATCCTAGGCTAAACACATGAATCCCTTTGTCAAGTTCATCATGATTCCTTGATCAGTCATGATATTGGCCAGGCATAATGAAAGTATTAAACTTAGATAGAATGAATCAATTGCATATATTAAGTTCATAAACTAAAATCAATAAAAGCTAACTACATATTAGGTTCAATAGTTTAACCCTAGATAAACAATTTCTAGCTCATCACAAAACCAAGAGTATCAAACCAATCTAAGAATAATAGTAAGAATAAGAACATAATAATAAGAAATAAGAAGAAAAACTAATCAAGAAGTTGTATTGGATTGCTTATCTCTCAATCTTGACTTGAAGCTTGAAGCTTGAATCTTGATCTTGAATCTTGATTTCTTAGCTTTGATCTTTGATTTTGTATTGTGAATTATTTCTCTACATTTTTTTCCTCTCTCTCATCTCTATTTATGCTCTTAAAAGAGTTCTTTTATAGCTATGAGAAACCCTAGGGGCGAGGGCCTTCACATCTAAGTCAAAACAAGAGTGTTGAGAAGGGATTTTATACGTTGCACAAGCGCCCCGACGCTGAGGGCTTGGTGCCCCAGAGCCAAGAACTGGAAATATGAATTTGGAGAGCATCATTGGACACCATGGTGCAAGGTTGTAGGTGCCCCGGTGCCCAGCTACTGACTTGAACGCTGCAGCACCTAGCCCTGGTTTACTCATTCTCATTTTTTTAGCGCAACTTTTTTATTTTACGTCCAATTCACCTTCTACTTGTTCCTATACATCACATTTTCCATCATGCATCTATTTATAATTAAAAACACAAATAAATATCAAAATATTTATGATTTGGAGCAAAATACAAAAGTTAAGTATAAATTATACTAGTGCTTTTACGCCCCTGTCAGTCGTTAATAGATGGTTTTCTTGAGTTAAGTAGTATCTGTTGTCCTTTGACCTGAGTGTCATGGTAGTCTTGTAAGTGATTCACCATGCTTAAATTCTACATATGTCAGAAACCTTTTATAGTCTGACCTATAGGTGTCGTTGGGCCATCTCATGGAGCTCATGAGATGTCGATGCCTAAAGTGATTTTACCTCTAAATGTTTTTGGGCCATCTCATGGAGCTCTTAAAGTGATTTTACCTCTAGGTGTCAATGCTCATAGAGCATGGTGTACATAGATATGAGATTTATTAGCTCATATAGTTGGGTCATCTATCCTGATGCTTCGAGATTGTATTTCAGAAAGTCTTTTGGCTAAAAGCATTCACCCAAAAAATGTTTCCATAAGGTAAAATATTATTGCAAAGGAGTTTGTAGATATTATTTATTGAAATACAAATTTAAAAATAAGTTTATAGTCGAGCAGATAGAAACTTAACAGTGTATATATTTATATCTCTGCCTTTCTAGGATATAAGTGACAAAATGATTATACGAATATGGTTAACCTCAACTTGTATTATTCTACGAGCCATTTTATTGTATCTGTAACATGTGTGTAGGGCGATGTTCAAGGACTTTCAAAAAGGCTCCATAAGACAAACAGAACGGGTATAAACCTAGGAAGTTTTATAATATGAAGTGTACTCGTTGAGCACTAGAGTAGACATAAGGTCAAAGAGTTTGATTCGAGAAAAATATTTCAAATAAACACGATTTGGATTTAGTATCTCTCGGGAATGACACGTGTCAAATTCTAAGTTTTAAAATTTGACACATGTCAAAATATAATTGGACATCTAGTTGGTGTATCATAATACCCCATGCACATTTATTTAACTAACACTTTGACAAATGTAGGCCACTTTTCATGATTTTAGTCATGCACACTTTCAATTTATTAAATTACGTGCATAAATGTTATGCATTTGAATAAGAATTTGAAATTGAAAATTTTGTGGATTGATTTTGAGAATCAAAATATTTTTAACTTGTTTAATATAAAATAATCTAATATTGGCGCATTAGTTTTTAGTTATTTTAACTTTTAAAGACTTATATTGCTAATGATAATTTTCTAATGGACTTTTGTATTCTTTCAAAGACTAAATGGGAGACAAAGAAAAATATAAATACATAATTATTATGCATTTTCAACATAAGAGTTGGTGAACTCTTAGATTTTGTGTTTTTTGGAATAAAATAAAATTAAAAACAAATGTGTTAAGGTATGTAGATATACGTAAAAGAAAATTAAAAAGATAGATAGAGACATTTTTTGTTGTTGCTAATTTTAAGTTTTGACTAAGTATTAGAAAATAGTTCTCTTTTTAACTAAGAGAAAAAATACTAACATTATAAAAAAACCAAAAATCCTACAAGTTTATAATAAGTTGCCATTCTAAAGCCAAAATACCTACATTGATTTTGGCCTGGAATTGTTCTAGAAAAATATTTTTTGTGAGGTCTACACTTGAATCTCAATAAATTGTAAGGCTACCTTCATTTTGGTAAGTGATTTTGAAATAATTAGTATTGTATTATTGTTATAAATATAAATATATAGGTATGTAATACATATGTTTAAGTATATTAAATAAGCATAATATGTATATATGCTTCCGCTACGTATTAAAAAATTTTGAAATTGTATTTACAATTATATCATCACATACTTCTACACAACAGATTTACAAAAATCTCTAATAAATATCCCATAAAACCGTTAATGAAGGGTCTTTTTGAGTTGAGTAGTATTTGTAGTCTTTTAACCTGAACGCTACGATAGGCTTGTGAGTAATTCACCATACTTTGATTCCATGCATGCCAGAGACCTTTTATGGTCTGAACTTTGGGTGCCGGTAGGTATGGTCTAATGCTTATTAAGTCTGGTGTACGTAGATATTGGATTCGTCAGCTCATATAGGTGAGTTGTATATCCTGATGCTCTGAGATTTTTTTTTGAAGTCTTGTGGTCACAAGCATAAACCCTGAAAAAGAGTTTTTTGTAATGTTAAACAATATTGCAAAAGTTTTTGCGGATATTGTTTATACAAATACAAATATGGAGATAAGTTCATGGTATAGCATATAGAGATTTGATGGACTATGTATACGTTTTAACCTCAACTTGGATGGTCTAACCCACCACTTTATAAAGCCCGTAACGTGTATGTGAGGTATTATTAACGGACTTGTAGAAGAGTTCTATAAGATAAACTGGGTGTGAACGTATAGAATGTCACAATATAAAGTGTACTTGTTAAGCACTAGGGTAGCGGACTCGATCGAAGAGTTTGATATGGAAAAATTATGAATAAGAAAAATTTGGTATTATGATCTCTCGAGTTGGACATGTGTCAAATTCTAATTGTTAGAATTTGAGACATTAGTAAACCTTAAAAGGCTAACATTTGGGTACGAATGAGCATGAGCAAAAATACATATACATTTTCGAAAATGAAACCAACAAAGTAAAGTGTTTATATGTGAGCTGAGAATTCTTGGCCAAATAATACAAAGGTTATTTCAACCTGAATTGAGAAAAATTTCTGCTTGTGATTGTTCCCTGACCAAGGGAAAGCAGTGACACAAATTTGTTCGGTTCTAACTTCAAAACCTTCAGTATCAACATTTGGGTAAGTTGTTATTATTTCTCAATAGAATGGTGTAAGCTCTGATCATGTTTATTATTTATGCGGAAGCTCTGATACCAATTGAAATGGCCAACCTTAAATTTTCTCAAAATTTAAAACAAGTTCTGAAGTTTTGCTCTCTAGAAAATAATCTAATCATGAAAACCAATAGTTTCTTTTTCTAATAAGGATTCTTGACCAATTCTTACTTTATCCACTTGAGATATTAATTTATCACATATAAGTAAATAATCATCCAAAGCCTTTAACCTATTATTCCTTTTCAATGTCAAAATTAAAACTCATCTTCTACAAATTAAGTACTATAATATCAATATCCAAAATTATACATCTAACATCAACTATCTAAGGCTAAACAATTATCAACCAATGAACTTTATAACAACTATATAAATATACCAACTTGAAAATAACGATTTCCCATACTAACATCTAACTTTGATACAAACTCAAAAAAATAAATGATTTCTCGCCCTGTCACCTTGCTTATCTTCTAATACTAACTCCACTGAGCTCATTAATTCTTGCTATCTTCTGAAGGGGGAAAAATATAATAAAAATATAGTGAGTCTTATAGCTTAATGAGTAGATGTAGTTTAAAATTTTAAATTTATCTTTAAAACATATGATAAACACATAAATATACAACTTTCATAAATAGCATTTCTCTTACCACTCATTATGTAAACAAAATGAAGTGTACATTGATCTTAAATTAAAACATCATAAATAATAGTTTAATTATGAATAATAAAAAACTGTGATAAAAATTATATACTCACGTATAAGTGTCTGAAATCTATTATTATATCTCTTTTCAACTAGTCAGATCATATAGAGTATTTGAAATATCACATCATATGATTATACTGAAAATCATACAACACTAGTTCCGAGGGGAACCTAGTTGTACCTAGAATATCCTCAAGCAGAGCATTAAACGTTTCACTTTATCTTATCTCTTTTCCTTATCTTACGCATACGTAGAGTAGAACTAGCTCCTAAAGAGCAAAGCGCCCATACACACGGCCCAATTGATCTTATTAATCTTATTTTTGCAGTAAGATTAATTGACAAACTAAGTTTGATGTATGCAATGATCTTAGAAACCTATAAGTTTCTAAGATCATTGCATGCATCAAACTTAGTTCATCAATTGATCTTACTACAAAAATAGGGAGATTCTCATAATTCCGTAGTCATTTTCAAAAAATCACTAAAATCATATTTATTGAAATTTTAAATGATTCAAAGTTTTACATGACTATAAATATGTCTAATTTCATATATTCGAATTTCAAAGCCAAACATAAACTATAACATCAAAAGCTATTTTGGAGTAAGAGGTTTCTCTCTTGTTTACAATATTCTTAGAGTTTTTCTAAGAAAGTACATGTTGGTATCCAGGGTGCCAATCTAGAATAGTTTAGAGCAAGTCGTTGCAGGTTAACAGGGCTAGCCTAGAGATGGATCTATGGGAGATGACAAAACCTTGTGAAGCTATTTCCCTTTCAGGAATACAAGTTCCACGATTGTGCCTGAAAGGGGTACATGGTACAAATGGTGAAGAATATGTGGTGAGCTCATTGGTGGGGAAAACTATATCTTTTCGAAAGTTTGGCTGTAAGGAGGTATTGCATTAGTTGCCTACTCTACGGCTGATTGGTGTTATAATAGCGAAGTGCAAGCGTACAATATCGTATCAAGTAATTTAAAGTCCAAGTATCGATCCTACAACAGTCAAGCAATCTAATTCTTTTAATCAAGTACTAAAATTATAACTACTTAACTTTTATTTAGAAAACCAAAATTTAAAAATAATTTAACTAACCTAATTCTATCAATTAATCAACCTAAACAGGAAGAAATAAGAGATAAATTCACCAAAAGATAATAATTTAGGGTATAGACTCATCCCCTAGTATTTCATTGGATTCATTAACCACTTAGTTAATCCCTTAATATAAATTATTGGCTTAGACACTAATCTCATCACAAGTCTCTGTCGATGGTCAAGTGATTATATTACGCATTCTAACAATTACTTATATATCTATGGCAATCAAATTAGAATGTAATTCATTAAGATCAAGTCTAAATTATATCATATATGCCATCTATGTATATATCTATCCTACATAGAACTTATAGTTGTTACCCTATAATCATACATCAAACTATTATAGGTTAAACATATGAATCCCTTTGTCAAGTTGATCATGGTTCCTTTATCATTCAAAATATTGGCCAAATATAATAAAAGCATTAAGATCAAGATACAATGAATCAATTATAATAATTAAGTTCATAAATTAAGAATCAATGAAATCTAACTACATATTTAGCTCACATAGTCTAACTCTAGAATAACAAGTTTAGCTCATCACAAAACCAAGAGTATCAAACCAATCCATGAATAATAGTATAAACAAAAACATAATAAGAAAAGGGAAAAACTAATCAAGAATACGTCTTGGGTTGATTCTCTCTCAATCTTGACTTGATGCTTGAATCTTGATCTTGAATATTGATTTTTTGGTTTTAATATTTGATTTTGTGTTATGAATTCTTTTCTTAAGTTTTTGCATCTGTCCTTGATTCTTTGAATTAGAGCTTTTAGCCTTCTATATTATTGGTTTATGTCTTCAAATTAGGATAAAACATTAAATATAAATTAGATTAGGATTATTGTTCACGCGTTATTTATAGCTCACGCATACTGTCCATTGGGGATACTATTCATGCAACGCTACGGGGCTATACATACTATTTTTTAGCGCAGTTCTAGGTATTGCGGTGCTAGTCATTATAGCATGGTACTGTAGCATTTGAAGTTTTTGTCTTATTTTCTTTGGATTTTCATCTCTATTTACTCCAAACCTATAAAATAATAATAAAGCATATAAAAAAATAAATAATCTTAATTTAAACGAACAAATATTAAGTTTGAAAGATGAAAATATTATACCTAATTAACTCTTATCAATTGAGCATGGTGGACAAGTTTGGTGTTGAAGTAATAGACTCAAATATGTTTATTTTTTGGTTAAATAGTGAAGCTGATAAGAGTGTGGTGTTAGCAGGAGACCTTTGGACTTTTAGCCGACAACTCATAGTCCTTTAATACCGACAAGAATTAGAGACTATAGGACTATGTGTTTTGATCATACTCCATTCTTGGTGCAAATTTGTCATGTCCTTATTGCTTGTATGACCTACCAGATAGGGGTAAGTATAAACGGTTTATTAGAAGAAGTGTTGGAGATGGATCGGGGTGATAGAAGACATTGTTTATGGTAATTTTTTGCAGGTTAGAATAATGATGAATATTCAGAATCCTCTACCAAGGGTATTGGAGATTAAGATGGGTAAATAAAGTGTACTGGTGCTATTAAGGTATGAGAGGTTGCCAAAATTATGCTATAACTGTGGTATTTTGTGCCATCCTTTGAGAGAATGCTCTAAGAAATATAGTATTGATACAGAGGGAAAGTTTTTGTACGAGGACTAGATAGGGGCAGAGGATGGCACAGTATCAAAAGGCTTCAAATTCCAATCTCATCAGGATCGACATCTCTCAAAAGGTAACCAATAGGTTTTCACTGATTTTGACGATATGATTCAGGTAACCAATGAGAAGGATGTATCACATGATCGCAAAAGGGATAAGTGATACTCATATTGTTCTTCTCTGAGACCGATGGTTCAAGCAGACAAGGTGGTTACTGGCAAGTCGGGAGGGAAACAAGTTCGACCTACGGTAGTTAAGCATGACCCACTTTTAGAGGACCTACAACCTGTCATGATGGACCATTCCAAAAATATTGGTCAGGTTGATAAGGGTAATAGGTAACAATTCATAGAGGAAAATTATGTGATAGTGGATCTACTAAAATTCAAGTAGACAATGTGCTCATTGGACATAGAAATGCAAAGGAAATTTTGGGAGCTCAACTGAATGCTAATGAGAATGTGGAGGAGGATATCTTGAAGTAAAACCAAGAGAAGATAGGGTTAGATATTTACATGGCATCTACACTACAGGAGATGTATAGTGAAACTATTTTTTCTCAAAAGAACCCTGGTTTTACGGGTAAAATAAATTCTCCTTCAACTAAAACACCCTCTCTTTAAAAGATGACTACCAATTTCACTAGTAATTAAACTCTTGACACACAATTAAGCACCGTTTCATTGAAAAGAAGTTCACATATTACTATAGTACAAATAAACTGATAATAAGTATGAAGGAAAAACAAGATTGAAAAAACATGGGGAAGATTGTTTCTAGACTAATATTTACTGATGTACTGTGTGATATGGTTGCTGATGATCTCTCTTCTCCAAAGCCGTCTATTACTCAGACAGATGTAATTCAAGTGGCAGTTTCTGCAAGGTAGGGCCGCCGATCATTATGAATCAATTAAATTGGAATGTCTGGAGTTTGGGTGATGGCCAGACGTATTAGGGTTGTGCCTACGTGCCATCCCAGACTTATATAAATATTTGATATCTATACAATGTATATTTTATTATATCAGTAATTACTGCTTAATTATATAGTTTAATGCTTGTTATACTACAGGCTCTCTATGATATGAAGGAGTTCAGATCTGGTCAAAAGGAATTTAGACCAGTGTTAAGAGTTAGCAAATATTCTAAGAGTTGAAATATTATCAGTAACAAAACAAAGACCTCAAAATATGCTTTTAATGACATAATTGTAAGAGTTGTAATAAGATGCTATGAAATATCATTATGCAAGTATGCTCTCAAGTATATTATTTTTGGTCTATTTTTACCAACGCAGATCTGTTAGTAAATATTATTAAAACATGATCAGTGTATATCTATATCTGTATGGTACAAATGGTCGTTTCTGACTAACCAAGATCTTAGAGATTGTATAAGTATACGGGTATACAGTTAGGAATGGATACTAAACAAACTCAGGAGGACCCCAATAGGCTTCCTATGTTGTCGTTAATGGAAGTTCCTCTCGAGTTGAGTAGTATACATGGTCCTCTGACCTGAGCGCCACGGTGAGCTTGTAAGTGATCCACTATTCTTTGGTTCCACATATGTTAAAGACCTTTCATGGTCTGACCATTGGGTGTCACTAGGTATGGTCTGATGCTCATAGAGTTTGGTGTATACAGACATGAGATCTATTAGCTCACATAAGGAGCTGTATATCCAGATGCTCTGAGATAATATCTCAGAAAAGTTTTATGGCCATAAGCAGTAAACTCGAAAAAAAAGTTTTCATAGGGTTAAATAATATAGCAAAGAGTTTGCTTATATTGTTCAGTGAGATACCAGTTTGCAGATAGGTTCAAGGATGAGCACAAAGGGATTTGACGATATTGATCTATGTCCCCCTATATCCAAGATATATATGATGAAGGACTATATGTATGCGTTGTGACCTCAGCTTGTATGGTGTAATGCACTGATTTGTAATATTCGTGACATGTGCGTAAGGCATTATTCACAGACTCATGGAATAGTTCTATTGAACGAATCGGGCGTGGACCTAAGGAGTCCTACGATATGAAGTGTACTCGTTGTGCACTCGGGCAAAGTACTGGATTGAATTATTTAATCTAGTAATATTAAGCATTACTACGGGAATACACGCGTGTTCGTATTTAAGTGTTGATATAAATAATTAATTAATAATTATTATTTATTAATTGTATAATGACACTTGGTATATTGTGGACCCTTGGTTGAGTTTACCCAAATGTGAAATTTGATGAGACTCGCTAAAGGTTATACTTGGTAACTGTTCGTGAGGAAAAAATGATAATTTCACACAATAGTTATTTAATTATTAAATAATTATAATATCTCATTAAAATATTTTATTTTATAATATTATATATATTAATGCATGATAGTTGTCATGCATATATATATAATACTATTTTATTATTTAATTACACTTGGTGGCCAAGTTTTGATTTCTTTATTATATAATATTATTATTTTAATATACATTATATATATGTGTGTGTGTGTGTTGGAAATGAGAGAGGCGAGAGTTGCTTCATTTTTACATTTTGTTGTTGCTTAAAAAGAATAAAGACACAAAGACTTGAGAAGTTGGCCAGCTAAAAGGAAAAAGAGAGAAAATTTAATTTTGAAAATTTATTCCAAGAGTTGGAATTAATTTCTTCTTATATCTCATTTATTGGCTATAAGTTGCAACAATAAAGAATTTATTTTAATTTATTGAAGGGTTAATCAAGGAAAAATAATTCATAAAGTTTAAGTGTTAAACCTGATGCTGGATAGAGGAGTTGTTGTTCTACCTTGCCAAGCCCACCAAGTTGGTGACTAGACCTGCCTATGAGTAGGACTTCAGGCAGACTCCCAAAATACACATGTAACACATTACACATTTTGATGATTTCTCAACTTTACACTTTGTATATTAATTTGATTAATATATTTTTATGCGTTTATTGTATGATTTTATTATTCCGCTGTGCCAAATATGTATGAGATATATATTTTATATAATGAATACTGTTGCACATGCACATACCCATGTATTAAATCCCCAACAAAAATGGTATTAGAGCCAAATATGAAATATTTGGGTGTTGTTTAAGTGAATGGATGTAAAAGGCCCAGTGTAAACAGTGCGTTTTAGAAGTTGAAATGGATATGCCAATGGGAATACATTGGGTTCTACAGTGCCAAAGGGTTAGCGTTGCGGCGCTGGAGACCTGGCACCGCGGTGCTAGGAGTTTTTTATCCCAGCGCCGTAGCATTGGTTAACCCGCACCGTAGTGCTAGAGGTTTTACCTTGCACTGCAATACCGATAAGTGGGTGTCGCTACTGGTAACTCGACGTCGCGGCGTTGATACTGTTCACTTAAATAGTAGCAAATGAACAATATTGTTACTGTTCGTATGCTACAGTAATTTTGAACAGTGTTTTAAAATTAATTTTACATGTGTGGGTTTATAAAATATAGTGATAAAAGTTATCAGTCTATATTATAAATTAGGGTTTATAAGATGCAGTGATAACAGTTATCAATCTGTATTATAAACTATGATCAATTTTTCTGTATTGGAAACCATAATGGGAGCCCTACTGTGGGAGTTAGTTGTGTTAGCATAAAAAAATTGATTAATTGAGAATCACCCCCTCATGAGATGGGACCTAGAATAAATAGAAAAAAAAAATCTCTGTTAATCATATTAAACAATATCATATTATGAGGCAATATTTTATTTTGATCCGTCTTGTCAATACGACATTAGACGAGTTACGTCAGCTTTTTTTAAATATTACTATAGTGTAAGGGTCGATTGGGCTTGGACTATACCAGCTAAACATGAAATGAGGTAACTATATTAACATATTGCCCAATATTGCTTCAGCATGAGGGTAGTATCATTAATATATATTTTATTATTGATATGTTAATCTAGAATACATTTACCCAATATTGCTACAACGTGAGGATAATGTGTATTCAGGATCAAGTGATAAATTTTTAAATAATTCTGCTGACATCTCTTATTTATTTTGTATTGTGCAAGATTTGATCTGATAGCCTCAACGAACCCTTTAGTGCGTATGCTAGATGCACACCAGCTCAAAGGAGCTGAGAATTATTCAGATCGGCTCATGAATCTCAGAATTGTTCTGGATTCTGAGAGGCTAGGACATGTTATTGATTAGAAATTACCTAGAGCTGTTTCTGATTATGCCACCCCTCATATTAGGGATACATATCAGAAATGGTTGGATGATGATTTAAAAGTTAAATTGTACATCCTCACCTCTATGCCTAGAGAGCTGTAGCAAGAGCATGTCCGTATGGATAGCGCTAGCAGCATCATGCTTTATTTGAAGGAGCTCTTTGGCGATTAACCTCAGGTCAAGTTGTATAAGGTCACCAAAGTGCTCTTTCAGGCTAGACTGAGCGAGGGCAGTCTGGTTAATCCCCATGTACTTAAGATGACTGGTTACATCGAGAGGTTGAGGCTATGGACATTTCTCTGAACAAATCGCTGCCAGAGTTATATACACAGTTCATTATGAACTTTAATATGCAGGGATTGACCCCAACTTATGCTGAACTTTATAATTTATTGAAGACAGCAAAGGAGGACATCCGCAAAGGGGGCTCGGCCCTCATAGTCCAGGGTGCTTCATCTTCTACTCCAAGGGATTTTAGGAAGTTTAAAGAAATAAAAGAAGCCACAATAGATGGATCCTCAGAAGTGGTAGATATCCAAGCCTCAAGTTAAGAAAGCAAAAGAAAAATGTTTCTTTTGCGGCGAGGATAGGCACTGAAAGTGCAACTGCCCGAGGTACCTTGCTACTATAAAGAAGATTCCCTTAGGTATATATTTGACCATTATTGACATTTCTTTGGCATTTGATGCCTACATAAGCTGGGTATTAGATACTAAATGCTTTTCTCACATCTGCAATGTGTTGCAGAGAATGAGGGAAGTTAGGATGCTACAACCTGAAGAAGTGATGCTCAGAGCGAGAAATGGAGAGTTCCTGCAGGTCCAAGCTGTTGGACATTTTGATTTACTTCTCCCATGTAATAGAACAATTATATTGTTTAATTGTTATTATATACCCAATATCATCAGATAAATTGTATCTCTTCTTGTACTTGGCAGTAAAAGTTATCTGTAAATATACAGAATCGTTCTTTGTATTTATATGATATGCATGATATTTTATTAGCTGAGTGTCAATTAGTTAATAGGTATTATGTATTGGATACAGTGAGAAATGTCATGAATGTACAAGCTAGTTCTAGTAACAAACGTGCAAGACCGAAAACTTTAAATGAAATCAAAATGTGGCATATTAGATTAGGTCATATGGCGTAAGACGCCTAACCCGTCTGGTTAAAGATGGATAGACACCTGATTTAACCGTGGAGCTTTATCCAGTTTGTGAATCTTGTATTCAAGGGAAGATGACCAAATCTCCATTTACAAGTGTTGGACACTATGCCTCTGGTTTATTGAAATCGGTATATAGTGATGTAAGCTGTTCAATGAATCATGTTGCAATGGGTGGGTTTTGATACTTTGTAACCTTCATCGATGATTGGTCACGATATGATTACATGTTTCTTATAAACACAAGTTAGAAACCTTTGAAAAGTTCAAAGAATTCTGACTTGAAGTAAATTTTATATTCAAGGGAAGATGACTAAATCTCCATTTATAAGTGTTGGACACCATGCCTCTAGTTTATTGAAACCGGTATTTAGTGATGTAAGCGGTTCAATGAATCACGTTGCAATGGGTGGGTTTTGATACTTTGTAACCTCCATCGATGATTGGTCACGATATGGTTACGTGTTTCTTATAAACACAAGTCAGAAACCTTTGAAAAGTTTAAAGAATTCTAACTTGAAGTAAAGAAACAAACCGATATGTACATTAAGTGCCTTCGATCAGATCGAGGCGGTGAGTGTATTAGTAGTGACTTTTCAGATTATTTAAAGGAGAATATGATTCTTACTCAATATAGTCCTCCAAGTGCTCCGCAACACAATGGTGTTTCAGAGAGGAAGAATCAAACTTTATTGGATATGATTCGATCAATAATGAGCTTTACCGATCTCCTAGAATACCTGTGGAGTCATGCTCTATAAACAACTGCTCATATTTTGAATAGAGTTCCATCTAAAGCTGTTTCTATCACTCCACATGAGATGTTGAACGGTATAAAATCGAGTCTTAAGTATCTTAAGATTTGTGGCTGCCCTGCTTACGTAAGAGTTACGTAACATGATAAATTTACACCCAGAGGGTACAAGTACAGGTTCATTGGGTATCCCAAGAATTTAATGGGATACTAGTTCAATGATCCAGAGAAATGAAATGTGTTCATTGCTCGAAATGCCACTTTACTTGAGAAACAGTTTCTTGAGGATCGTGAGGATTGTAGAAAGATTGCACTTAATAAAGTCAATCAGAAATCTGATGAACCACAAATAGATACTCAAGCTTAAATAAGTAGTGGACCTTTAACACACCATCTATGTAGGTTTAAAAAAATGTCCAGTCTACCTATTAGGTATGGTCAGATGCCTAAAGGTGCACTTAGAGTTAATAGAAGGATATGATCATTTGACTTACAGGGAGGTAATGTTAGACATCGATTCGGGTAAGTGGCAAGAAGCCATAAAGTTCAAAATTGACTCTATGCATCAGAATTAAGTTTAAGACTTAGTTCAACGTTCGAAGGAATTGTTCCTATCGATTATATATTGGTTTACAAATAGAAGCATGGGCCCGATGGGAAGGTAAAATCGGCTAGTGGTAAAAGGTTATGCTTAGCGATCTAGGATTAATTATGACGAGACCTTTGCACTAGTTGTGATGCTAAAGTCGATTAGGATTTTGTTGGCACTTGCGGTATATTATAACTTTGAGATTTTGTATATAGATGTAAAGACGGCATTCCTAAATGGATACATCGAGAAACAGATATTCCTGGAATAGCCTGAAGTTTTACATCTAGCCAAACTTCTGGTCTAGTGTGCAAGCTAAAAAAGTACATTTATGGACTTAAATAAGCCTCCCGAAGCTGGAATCTTCATTTTGATGAGGTAATTAGAAAGTCTAGTTTCATTAAAAATGAGAAGGAAGTTTGTGTGGTCAGTTTGAGCATACTAGTCTTCTTACTTCTCTATACGGATGACATACTGATAATTATGAATGATATTGGTATGTGCAATCCACAAAAAGCTATCTGAGTAAGAATTTTTTCATAAAAGATTTAGGAGAGGCTTTCTATATACTAGGTATAAAGCTTTATAAAGATATCATAGTTGATAGGATTCTCCCAATCATTGTACATTGATAACGTCTTGGAAAGATACAGTTTCACTAACTGTAAGATAGTTCATGTACATTGTAGATATGGTGTTCATCTTTCTAGGAAGATGTCTCCTCAGACGAAAGATGAAAGAGTTAGAATGTCTAACATACTATATGCATCAGCTGTTGAGAACTTGATGTATACTATAATGTGCACGAGACCTGACATCAATATGGTTGTAAGTGTTACAAGTCGATACCAGTCTGATCCAAGTGACAGCCATTGGATAGCAATTAAACATATCCTAAAATACCTTAAGGGTACGAAGGATAAGTTTTTCATTTATAGAGATAATGATATTCAAGTGAGAGGATACACAGATTCAAACTTCTAGTCTGATCTAGATTATAGAAAGTGTACATCTGGATATATGTTTACTCTCAACGAAGGCATAGTGAGCTAGAAGAACACCAACCAAGGGTCCACAATTGACTCTACCATAAAGGCAAAGTACATTGCATCTTCAGAAGCTACAAAGGAAGCTGAATGAATTCGAAATTTTGCCACCAAGCTTAAAAGAGTTCTAAGTTCATCAGATCTTATCCCATTATTTTGCGACAACAACAGGGCTATAGCACAAGCAAAATAGCTAAGAGCATACCGGAAGTCTAAGCATGTGGAGCGAAAATACCACATCATTATAGAAATCTTAGCTATGGAGATGTAATTATTTATAGAATAGATTCTGTAAATAATGTAGCGGACCCACTTACCAAGGTCATAACTCTAAAGGTGTTTGAGAAAAATATGGAGTCTATGGGTATTAGATACCACTGTGATTGGCACAGGGCAAGTGAAGGATTATTAGGGTTGTGCTACTCACCATCCCAGATTTGTATAAATATTTGATATCTATACAATGTATATTTTATTATATCGCTAATTACTTCTTAATTATATAGTTTAATGCTTGTTATGTTGTAGACTCTGTATGATATGAAGGATTTTAGATCAGGTCTAAAGGAGTTTAGACCAATGCTAAGAGTTAGTAAATATTCCAAAAGTTGGAACATTGTCTGTAATAGGAGAAAGACCTCAGAATATGCTTATAATGATATAGTTGCAAGAGTTGCAATAGGATGCTAGGAAATGTCATTATGCAACTATGGTCTTAAGTATATTGTTCCTGGTTTATTTCTACCGACGCAGGTCTATCGATAGATCCTATTAATACATAGATCAGTGTATATCCACATCTGTAAGGTACAGATAGTCGTTCCTAGCTGACTATGATCTTGGAGATTGTATAGGTATACGGGTATTCAGTTAGGACTAGATACTGAACAGACCCAAGAGAACCCCAATAGACTTCCTATGATGCTGTCAATTGAAGGTCCTCTCGAGTGGAGTAGCATACGTGGTCCTCCGGTCTGAGTGCCACAACGGGCTTATGAATAATCCACCATACTTTGATTCCACACGTGTTAGAGACCTTTTATGATCTTACCGCTAAGTGTCACTGGGTATGGTCCGATACTCATGGAGTTTGGTGTGTGTAGATATGGGATCCATCAACTCACATAAGGAGCTGTTTATCCAAATGCTTTGAGATAGTATCTCAGAAAAGTCTTATGGCCATAAGCAGTAAACTTAGGAAATGTGTTTCCACGGGGTTAAATAATATGGCAAAGAGTTTGCTTATATTGTTCAGTGTGATACCAATCTGGAGATAGGTTCATGGATGAGAATTTAGGAATTTAACGGTATTAATCTATGTCTTCGCACATCCAGGATATACATGATGGAAAGACTATACGTATGCGTTGTAACCTCAACTTGTATGGTTCAACACGTTAATTTGTAATATCTGTGACATGTGCGTGGGGCATTGTTCACGAACTCATAGAATAGTACTATTTGACGAATCGAGCGTAGACTAATAGAGTCCCACGATATAGAGTGTACTCGTTATACACTCGGACAGAGTACTAAATTGAATTGTTTAATCTAGTAATATCCAGCACTACCACGGGAATGTGCGCGTGTCCGTATTTAAGTGTTGAATACAATAATTAGTCAATAATTGTTGTTTATCAACTGTATAATGACACGTAGTGTATTGTGAATTCTTGGTTGAGTTTACCCAAGTGTAAAATTTGGTAGGACCAACTAAAGGGTACACTTTGTAACTATTTGTGAAGGGCAAATGATAATTTCATACAATGATTATTTAATTATTAAATAATCATAATATCTTATTAAAATATATTATTTTATAATATTATATATTAATGCATGATAGTTGTCATGCATTTATATATATAATATTATTTTATTATTTAATTACACTCTGTGGCTAAGTTTTGATTTCTTTATTATATAATATTATTATTTTAATATACATTATATATATGTGTGTTGAAAATAAGAGAGGCGAGAGTTGCTTCATTTTTACATTTTGTTGTTGTTGCTTAAAAAGAACAAAGACATGAAGATTTGAGAAGTTGGCCAGCCAAAAGGAAAAAGAGAAAGAAAATTTGATTTTAAAAATTTATTCCAAGAGTTAGAATTAATTTCTTTTTATATCTCTTTTATTGGCTATAAGTTGCAACAACAAAGAATTTGTTTTAATTGATCGAAGGGTTGATCAAGAAAAAATAATTCATAAGGTTTAAGTGTTAAATGCGATACTAGATAGAGGAGTTGTTGTTCTATCTCGTCAAGCTCACGAAGTTTGTGACTAGACCTGTCTACGAGTAGGACTCCAAGTGGACTCCCAAAATACACGTGTAAAACGTTACACGTTTTGGTAATTTCTCAACTTTATACTTTATATATTAATTTAATTAATATATATTTCATGTGTTTATTGTCTGATTTTATTATTTTCGTTGCACTAAATATGTATGAGAAATGTATTTTATACAATAAACACTGTTATACATGCATACACCCACGTACATTAAATTTTCAACAGGACGTTCCCTATACTATATCAATATGTGCGGGAAATTAAGCCTAAATTGGTGTTTTTAATGAAAACCATATCTTGGAAGGAACAAATAGAATCATTGAGATGTAAATTAGGATTTCTTGTCAAGCAAGTGGTTGAAGGAGTGGGTTGAAGGAGTGGGTTGAAGTGGAGGGTTGTGTTTATTATAGAGCGATCAGATAAGAAATTAATGTCATATTCCTGTTTTCATATTAATGTGGTCGTTCAATCTCATTCTTAGAAAAAGTGGCGGTTTACAGGTTTTTATAGTCACCCTGACTATTCTCAACGACGTCACTCTTAGAATATGTTACGTAGGTTGAGATCTTTATCTAAGCTACCATGGCTGTGTGGTAGGTATTCTAATGAAATAATTATGCAAGTGAAAATGAAGGGGTGCTTCTAGGATTGAGGGGTGGATAGATAATTTCCGTACAGCTCTACACGATTGTGCTCTTTCTAATATGGGTTGTACAGCTCTGCAATTTACTTAGGTAAATGGAAGATCCGAAAATAATTTTATCCAAGAACGCCTTGACAGAATTGTGTGTGAAAAGAAATGGGCTACTCTCTTCCTGAACTCCGTGGTGTCTCATTTGAGTCTTTAGGGGTCAAATCACCGTCCTTTAAGAATAGAAATCGTAGAAGACAATGTTTAGAGAAAAATTACATGGTATAGACGCTTGTTTTTTTAGGAGGCGTGGGCGGATGAGCCTAAGTGTGAGGAGATAATTAGAGCACACTGGTTTCGTCCAAATGGGCACACTGCTATAGAAGTCTGCAAAGGCAGTTGAGAGAGAAATGGGCAGAATTGGAAGACTTACAGAACTCTTTAACGGGTGAAAAGTGGGATAAACATAAAAAGGTTGAAAACTCGCTAGATGTGCTGCTTTATAAACTGGAATGATATTAGAGGCAAAGGTCACGTGCAATACGGCTAAGACAGGGTGACAAAACACTCGTTTCTTCCATTCCCAAGCATCACGAAGAAGGGCGGGGAACGACATCAGAGGCCTGTATGATAAAGATGGTGTGTGGAGGAACGGACAGCAAGCAATCCAAGGTGTAATTCAAAATTATTTTGCAAAATTATTCTGTTCTTCCGCATCTTCGTTTAGCAGCCTTGAGCAGGTTCTCCGCTTGGTCCAACCAAGAATTACAGAAGGAGAAAACTCTCTCTTATCAGCACCTTTTACAGGAACAGAAGTGTAAACTGTAGTTTTTCAAAGGCCGGCCTCAAAAGCACTTGGAAAAGATGGTACGTCAGGCCTATTCTACCATAAATTCTAGCATATAGTTGGCCCCCAAATGATGGAGCTAAGCTTAAAGATCCTAAATAACGGTGTTTCACCTGAAAGTATTAAGAGAACTCTAATCACTTTAATCCCAAAAATGAAAGAATCTATTTGAGTAAAGGAATTCCATCTGATTAGCTCGTGCAATTTCTCATACAAAATTATGGCAACGATGCTCGCAAACAGATTGAAGAAAGTGCTCAATACAGCCATCAGTGAAACTCAAAGCGTATTCGTTACAGATAGAGCTATAACGGATAATGCAATAATCACTTTTGAGTGATTGTATTCTTTGCAAAAAAAATCCAAGGGTAGGCAGAGCTGGATGGCGTTGAAACTTGACATGGAAAAAGCCTATGATCGCATTAAATGGGTATATCTGAAAGGTATGATGAGGAGGTTGGGTTTTTCTAGAGAGTTTACTGCCAAGGTTATGGCATGTCTCTCGTCTGTTTTCGATAATTTTTTACTGAATGGTCGTCCATGTGGTTTTTTAAAGCCATCAAGATGGTTGTGCTAAGGGGATCCTCTTTCTCTTTACCTATTCATTTTGTGTGCAGAATGAATATCTACACTTCTTAAAGAAGCCGAGGCCACTAACAAGCTAGAAGGATTACGATGTAGATAGAGCAGCTCTATTATCACTGACCTATTTTATGCCGATGATAGTATTATTTTTTGTAAGGTTAATTCAACTGCCTGTGCTAATGTGTATCAAATCCTGGAGTGGTATGAAACAGTTTCAGGACAGTCTATAAACTATGGCAAATCTTCGGTGTGCTTTAGTAAGAATAGTTGTGAGACCTTGGTGCAATGTTTGGTTCAAAAATTGGGAGTGGTTAGAGTTTTGGTAGCTATTTAGGGCTCCACGGTTGAATAGGGTAAGATCATTTGAAGGTTTTAGAAAGTATGAAGGAAAGAGTATGGGTAAAGACACACGGTTGGGAAAGGAAATTGTTCTCAGTTGGGGGTCGTTAAGTTCTGATTAAAATAGTCCTCCAAGCACTTCCAACTTATTCAATGAGTCTCTTTAGACTTCCGAAAACCCTAATCAAAAGCCTCTATGGTATGTTTGCAAGGTTTTGATGGTGGGGGGAGGGAATTTGGAATCTAAAAAAATTCATTAGTGCACTTTGTCTATTTTGTTGAGGGCTATTATTAAAAAGAACATCAAAACTTGAAAAGTTTACCACACATAGAGTTTGCTCATAATCATACTATTTATTCTTTTACTAAGTTTTCACCATTTGAAATTATTTATGATTTTAATCCTTTAACTCTATTATATTTAACGCCATTACCTTTGTCTGAACATGCTAACTTAAATGAGAAAAAAAAAGCTGAATTTGTTAAGTAAATACATGAGAAAGCAAGACTTAACATTGAGAAGAGGACAGAGCAATACACAAAACAAGCTAATAAAGGAGTGCCAATAGCTGATTTTTGAACCTAGAGATTGGGTTTGATTACACATGTACAAAAAAAGATTTTCAACATAAAGATGATCTAAGTTGTTTCCGAGAAGAGATAGATCTTTTCAAGTATTTGAGCGTATCAATAACAATACATATAAGTTGAAATTGCCAGGTGAGTACAATGTTAGTGCCACTTTAATATTACTGATTTAAGGCTTTTTTATGTAGATGATAATTTAAAGATAAATCTATTTGTTATCTGTGCCCTCATCATTTTATCAATGCATATTGATTTGGGTATTGAGATGCAATATGACTTGTTCCTGAATATATAAAATATTTAATATCTTTATTACTTGCTTGAAAATTAAGTTTAACCTTACCCTGGTTGCCTCTTACATTTTGGCTCTTAGGTGCTTCGGCCTTGAACTTGTAATCAATCTGCTTATCTCTTTTACTCTAATTACGTCTTCAAGAGGATGCAAAATTTCAGTTCTGGCCATATCTTATGGAATTTTTTCTCTTGAGTTGTCTTTCTACCTTTATTGCATTGCACCATGTCTTCCAACTCTAAGTAATGCTGCAATTCAACCACATAAGTAATATCACTACCTCTTGATCTTCCTCAACATTGGCTCAAATTATGGTTATCTCCAATTTTTTGTGGTAGTCTTCAATATTTATTATCAACCATTTTAAACTAGAAGCCATTTTAGACTTTGCTTCTTGTATTTTTTTAAATTTTACTTGTTTTTGAATTTTTATGTACACTTTTCACATTTGTAATTTGATCCTAATTGTCTCCATATAAATCATGTGATTGAGAGTTTGGGAATCCAACAATTGATTAAGAAATTTTTTTTTAATTTTCTTTGAACTTATCAAAATAATTTTTATGACATTTTTCTTCGATTTATCAATCAATCCTTCTATAATTAAATATGCCATCATCATTATACCAAGATTCTTACTTCAAATTATACCAAGATTCTTACTTCAATATAAATAACAAGTCGGCAATTTTATACAATTGTTCTATTTTTAATCCATAACTTTCTTGACTTTTTTGCATGGATCGTATCAAAAGCTCATGATAATAAACCAATGGCTACGAGTGGAAGACAAAGTTAAAAGGATACATCCATGTTTCCACTAACATGACTTACATATTAAATAACTGAATACGTTATCTAAATGAGTTAGGCAATATTGTAAAGAATAATAAAGAACTCAATTCAATGGAAGTATAGGCAAAAGTACCTTCAGAACTTGTATATGTAGGATTTAGCGACAGTATGATCTATCTTTGACATCAAATTACCGAAGGGCTTCCACGGTTCAAATTTTTTAAAGCAGATTACTGATGTTATAGGAGTAAAATTTTCCAAGATTTGATTATAATTTTTTTTCAATTCATTCCATATAAACAGGTAATACATAAATGAAGCAAAATCTTCCTATAACAATAAAAAAAAATATGAAAGTGACTATTAGTATGTCCTATTTTCAACGTTCTTTGTGTTTCCTTTACATGTTATACCGGATGACTATTATGTGCACTCACTTCTAGAAATGGTAAGAACTAAAAAGAAAAACTCAAGATCTTAGAACAACCAATTCCATCCCACTGCAATAACACGTATTATTAAAATCAATTTGATGAATTCTTATCAACCAAACCAACCTCCATTATTGTTGAAGGTGCTTTCAGCTACATCATCAGAATTCCGAGGAAGGCCTTCTAGATGAGATAATTCCTAAATGAAGAGGAAACCGCGAAGACACATCATAGTTGGAAATCAGTTTCAAAAAAAAAGCTATGAAACAACAGGGGAAATAAAAATGGGGGAGGTGAAACTAATTAAAAACATAAGAGAAAATGATTAAATAAGCACATTTACTTTATTCAACCAAGGCAAGAGAAAGATGATATCTTTAAACTCTGTTAAAAGTCCAATTTGATGGACAATGACAAGTTAAGTAATAACACATGCACACTAGTAAACACCAAAGACTGTGCAAAAGGCATCATCCACATACCAATTCATCCAATTTCAGAATAAATCACCTCAAATAACTGTCAAAAGAACTGATATGGCATAGGATAAGTACAAACTCACCAAAGCTAGAGAGCTGTTGAGCTCTTCATTAACTTCAACCACTTTTCCAGAAACTGGAGAATTGACGTCACTAGTGACCTTGACACTTTCAACTGCACCAAAACTGGCACCTTGTTTTACTGTAGCCCGTAATTCAACGTACACAACATCGCCTAAATGATCTTGAGCATGGTTAGTGATACCAACGGTTGCAATATCATCAACCTTTACCCATTCGTGAGATTCGGCATATTTTTTATCTTTTCTAACTGCAAAAATATCGAAAATGTATAAGTGAAAGCAAAAGAATGCTAAGTTGCATCAAAACCAGAATAAAAGAATAAAAAAACAAGTCTTCGAAATTTCCAAAAAATAGAAAAAAGATAAAGTAGTAGACTTAGAAATAATAATTGTAGCGCCTTAGGATCAATGCAATGGAATCTTTCTTTATTTGAAACATATTTTGATCAACATAAAACATTATTTTACCATATAATATCATTAATAAGAAGGGGTGACAGAAAGCAATGTTTAAAGCACTAAATGCATGTACTGAGGCCGTAAAGAAGATTTCACTAAGAACACGTTCAGCTTAAGTGCTTCCGGTCCTCTCTCTCTCTTCCCACCCAGGATATACATGTGATTCCATAATGAAAAGAACCTTCGCAACCCGGCAAATGCCAAAATATTGCGGCAAGAGCCACCACACAAGCCATTATTTCTATGGGATATATTGTGCTTGCGACAAGAAGGCCACAATGGCTTGTAATGACGGTTCAGAGGAAGCAATACAAGAATGTGAGAAAGCTGAACAAAGGAAGAAGAAATTAGTAAGTGCAAGTGATGCTTTGAATGAGATGAGTCTCCAGTTTTGTACTATTTTTCATGACTATTAGTTTGTCATTAGAAATGTAAGAATATGTGCAATTCGCAGTATGTTATTCTGGTTCATACAGTTATAGGGAATACCTTTTACACTGAAATTAACAGTCCTGTTGTGTCATGATTCGTTAATAAAATTAAACTAGTCTTGGCTTTCTGCCTTGCTGTAGCAGCAGCATCTTTCTTGATATGGTTGGTCTACTCTACTCAAATTTGCAGGAAAATCTTTCAAACCTTTTTTTTAAGAAAATATTAATATGGATCATGTACATGTTCAATAAATAAGAAACTATGATCTTTGTGAGTGTCAGTTGGTGCAACCTTATAGTTGAAATAGGTTGGGGTTCAAACACAGCACAAACTATGTTGGGATGGTTTTGGTTTATATTTCTAATAATAAAAGAAATATTTAAGAAAAAAACTATGATGATTTAATTTTTTCCTTAAAATAATAATAATAATTATTATTATTCCCCCTCAAAAATTACCTCTGGGTCAAGGCTTCTAGACCTAAGTAAAAGTCGAATTGCAAGGGCTTAATCAAACGTCTCCCGTGGAACAGCCCACCTCATAGGGAGGCCCATAGTGAACCATCAAGCTAGGCCCTTGCACAATTGGACAGTGCTGTACCTGTTCGATATAACCTGTCAAGATATGACCTAGACCACCCTCTGCGCATTAACCCAGTTGGTTTATCTCAGCACCTACAAATTGACATAGAAAGCATGTCAGATCTACGGTGGAAGGGCTAACCAAGCGTAGCCAGTAAAGTTACCAAAAGACTAGCTCTTTAGGATAGCTTTGGACTGCAACCCAGCCGAACAGGAATAGATTACCAGGACTCCCCCGACCAAATCAAGTTTAACCTCACACATAACCAAATCCATCGGAGAAGATAGGCATAAGAAATATGCCAAGAATATGCTTAACATATACCAGAAAGATATCTGGCGTGTAACAGAGGCAAAATCAGAAGCATGATAGAAGAAGATTTGCAGAAGAATGTTTGGCGTGTGTCAAACGCACAGCAGAAGAATATTCCACGTGTGTCAGATGCACAACAGAATGATATTTGGCATATGTCAGAAACACAGCAAAGACAGAATAACCGAAAGATCCTCCAAAGATCAGTACTATAAAAAAGAAAAAAATACACTGAAGTAGAATGATGCCCAAAAATTAAAAGAATTAACAAAGAGAAAAGAAGTTTTCTTCCCTTCATTCTAGACGCACTTGTTACTTTCTTTTCTTTTTAGACTCCCCCTACCCACAGAGATTTCTTTTTACTTAAGCATCAGAGAATCCTAGGCTCCTGTAAACAAGCCCGGCCAAGACAAGGTCCAAGTGTTGATTCTCACTAACAAAATAAATTCAAAACTCGTTGACCCCGAAGAATTGCTTTTTTCCGTCAACAATTTTTTGCATCATCTGTGGGAATTTCGAGATGAAAAGTTTTGTCCAGAAAGACGAGTTGCTATGGCAGAATAGTCATCTACTAGCAAAAATTGCATTGTTGAAGAACAAGGTTTAGACCTAAATAAGAACGGAGGCCACAGAAACATACATGTCCCTCAAATAGAAGGCTCATTGCCACCTGAAATATAGGTGAAGCTAGGAACTCTAAGGGAGAAAACCTGAGATAGCTCATAGCTAAGTTGATTAAGGAGTAAACGAAGGGAAGCAGAAAATGGCAGCATGAGGGAATCGCATAAGGAAGTTCGAGAACAAACAGAATGGAGGAACAGATCAAAGACCTTGCATGATTTGGCCGGAGCAACTAGGCCAAGCTGGGCAATCCCCGAGAGAGAAAAGGCATGGATTGAAGATTTTAAGCAGGCAGTAAGAAAATAGTCGTCTGCTGAATAGCAGTAGCATCAACAAAGTAAGTTAGGCATGGAGAGTAAGGTCTGTGATTTGGAGGGAAAGTTGGAGAGCCTATTGGAGGAGAATGAGAAGAAAGATTAGCCTCATGTGACAAAGCCAGAAAAGGAGAGGAGATCACCACTGACAGATGAGCTGAGAGGCGTGAGGCTCCCGAGCAAATTTCAACTCCTAAACCTGCCCACTTACAAGGGAGTCACTAACCCCAACCACTATGTCAACTAGATTATCGACCTACTATCAATTGCAAGACTAAGGTAGGATCAAATGTGTGGACTCTTCCATATAAACTTAAAAGTACCCGCTCTACTCCAGTATAGGGGTTTGAAGCAGCGCAGTATCGCCTCTGACAATGAATTGACTGAGAAATTTACGCAATAGTTTTTAGGTTCATGCGAGGCAGACAAAGATCTAGAGTAGCTGAAAGGGATCAAGCAGGGCAAGAGTGAGAACCTTAGAAATTTCATACAAAAATTCCACGAGGTGATAGCTTTGAAAGCTTTCGACCAGCCCATTGCCCCTTAACGCCCTTATAGCTGGACTGGGGCAGAATAGATTATGGTACTACCTAGCGGAAAGCAGCGTTACAAGTTACACAACAACGTATAACAAAGTACCGAAGTACATATCGATAGAAAAATGAGAAGAAACCAAGAAATCTCTTGCCGAACCACCTCGAAGACAAGCTAGGCCTATGGAAGAAGTCAAATTCAGGGGAAGAGAAGGGCCTCTACCCTCTCCGTAGAAATACTAGAGGACAAATGATGAATACCATCCTCCGTAGAGAGAAAATTTTATAAACTGGCATAATGCTCCTGACAACAGGAGGAATAATACGTCGAACCATAAGACTGGAAATTGGAGATATGGGCCAGACAAATTTCACCCAGGTGACCTTCTCGGGCAGCCTCAGAGCTCGAGGAACCGTGATGAACACTTGCTAGAGAGAGGAAGGCGGCTTATGTTAAGAATTTTCTCCGCTTAACTATGCCACTCAAAGACATCTATGAAGTGATCCAAAATCGAGGACTGCTACACATAAATTTCAAAGGGAAGGGAATAGAGCAGCGAACAGACCCAAAGAAATAGTGCAACATGCATAAGGAGCCAAGACAGGCCATGAGGGAATGCTCTGAGTTGAGGAAACAAGTTGACACTCTAATAAGGAATGGGTATCTGGGAGAGTTTCGAGCTGACCGATAACTCACAATTGCTGAGCAGCCCAGCAAATCGAATCCTAACCCTATCACAATTATTTTTTACGGACCCACATTGGCAGGAGAATCAAACAAATAACATAAACTACTCCAAATACTCAATGGTGGCGCACCAAGTTATATGTAACACTCCTCTATCCAAAAAGCCTAGGTTACAGTAGGCTATGTCGATTATATTTATAGAGGAGAACGTGCAGGGAGTCAGTTATCCTTATGACAATGCACTTGTGATAGATGTGTTGGTAGCAGGAGAGAAGATGAATAGGGTATTCGCCAACCTGGGTAGCTCAGTCGATGTAATCTTTAAGGAGACTTTGGATGAGTTAACAATTAAGAACTTGCACTTAAAAAAGCCTCAGGTACCGTTGCAGGGGTTCGGAGACAGCTTTGTGATGATGATCGGGGTAGTGACCTTACCTCTCACCATAGGATAAAAGTCCCACGAGAAAATTTTGATGACTAAATTCATGGTGGTTAATCAACCATTTCCATAAAAGATCCTCCTCAGGCGGCCATTCATGATGGGCACGAACGCTGCCCTGTCTATTCATTACTTAAATCAAAAATTCCCTACAGGGGAGGGAATCGAAGTAGTGTCAGAAGACCAGAAGGCAGCCAAGAGTTGTTACGCAGTAATGGTAAGAAGGGCATTCTGTATTTTTGTTGTCAACCCAAGAAAGGAAGTCAACAAGTTCTCAAAGCCATCAAAAGAATTACAAGATATATGGGTCAGAGCTAAGGAACCTAAAAAAGTGATTAGGGTAGGAACCTAGATGATACCAGAGGTCAAGGAAGGGCTGGCCCGGCTGGTTTGTGAATTTTTAAACGCTTTCGCCTAGTCCTACGAGGATATACCGAGATCAACCCAAAATTGATCCTCGACCCCATATCCCGACTGGTTAAACAGAAAAAGAGAATCTTTAACCAGAAGCAGAATGAGGCTGTGGCAATAAAGGTGGAAAAACTATCGGTTATAGGTTTTATCAGGGAAGTCCATTACCCTGACTGGTTGGCCAACGTGGTAATGGTGAAAAATGCCAATAGCCAAGATGTGCATAGATTTCACTGATCTAAATAAAGTATATCCAAATGATAGTTTTACCCTCCTAAAAATCAACCAGGTCGTGGATGCCACGGCTGAACACGAGTTGCTAAACTTAATGGACGCCTTCTTCGGCTATAATCAAATTCCAATGTTTCCCCCCGACCAGGAAAAAACATCTTTTGTCACCCACCAAGGGACGTACTGCTACTGAGTAATGTTGTTCTAATTAAAAAGAGCCGGGGCTACTTACTAGAGACTAGTGAACAATCTCTTTAAAAACCAGATCGGTATGAATATAGAAGTTTACGTGGATAATATGATCGCCAAGTCTATAAAGGCGAATGATCACGTGGCCGATCTGAGGGAAACTTTTGTGATATTAAAGGAGAACTGAATAAGAATGAATATGGAGAAATATACTTTTGAGATAAAATCTGGAAAATGTTTAGGCCTCATGGTGAGCCCAATAGGGATAGAAGCCAACCCAGATAAAGTCCAAGCCATTCTGAAAATGAAATTCCCAACCATAGTGAAAGAGATCTAGCAACTCATAGGAAGAATCGCGGCTCTGAACATATTAATTTCTAAAGCCACAGATAAATGCTTCACCTTCTTCCAGGCCATAAAGAGGAAAGAGAAGAATAGATGGATGGAGGAATGGGAGCAGGCTTTTCAACATTTGAAAGCCTACCTCTCAGAACCAATACACTTAGTTATCCCTGTACAAGCGAAGGCCTTGGTACTGTATCTGGGAATCTCCGAGCGGGCTATAAGATCGGTTCTTGCCAAAGAAAAAGAAGGGGTACAACAGCTAGTATACTATATAAGTAAAGCCTTCAGTAGCCTAAAAACTTGATACTCTCCCCTTGAAAAGTTGGCTCTAGCCTTGATTATGTCTAAAAGGAAGCTGCAGCCGTACTTTCAGGTGCATACCATCATTGTACGGACTAACCAGCTGCTAAGGCAAATCCTGCAAAAACCCGACCTATCCAGCCGATTGGTTAAATGGGCCATGAAATTTTGCGAGTTTTACATCCCCTACAAGCCCTGAATAGCTATCAAGGGATAAGCCTTGGCTGACTTTGTGGTCGAATGCACCTACGAGACGATGGGGGTCGAGGAGATAGAGGCCCAAGCTACTGACCCTGCTTCAGAAAAATGGTTACTCTATATCGATGAGGCATCCAACCTACAAGAAATTGGAGCAAAACTCATTCTAGTGAGCCTTGAAGGAGACGAGGTTAGCTACACAGTCCGCTTCGGGTTCAAAGTCTTGAACAATGAGGCAGAATATGAAACCCTCTTGGCTGAATTAAGAGTAGCTCGGGCACTGAATGCAAAAAGGGTGTTAGTAAAAAGTGACTTCCAGTTAGTGGTGAATCAAGTCAACGGCAGCTTCGAGGCCAGGGAGGAGAGAATGGTCGCGTACCTAGCAAAAGTGAGGAGTCTGGTCAGCCAGTTCAGGGAAATGCAAGTAGAACTGATCTTAAGAAATAAGAATCACCGGGTAGACATCATTACCCAAATCGCACCAATAAAAAATGCTCGATTACCCCGAATGATCCCTGTAGAACTCGTAGTAAAGCCCAGCATCTAATAAGAAGAACAAGTCATACGAATCGAGTCGGAACCAAACTAGATGGACCTCATTAAAAACTACATTTTAAACGAAATGATTTCGACCGACAGAAAAAAAGCCCATAAAATAAAATACCAAGCAGCCAAGTACTTGGTGATCGGCGAGGTGTTATACCGAAGAGGTTTCTCATACCCCTACATGCGGTGCCTGGGCCCACTAGAGGCAGAACTAGTTCTTAGGGAAGTCCATGAGGGGGTCTGTAGTAATGACTCAAGGATATAAGCATTGGCTCACAAGGTGTTCAAGACTGGATATTACTGGCCGACCACTCAACATAATACTAAAATTTTAGTTCAATGTGCGACGCATATCAAAGATTCGAGGACAAAATTCAAACACCCGTGGAAGAACTAACCACAATGAGCGGACCTTGGTCATTTCCCTAATAGGGACTCAACTTGATCGGACCCTTGCCCAAAGGAAAGAGGTCTTGTAAATATATGGTTGTAGCTATCAACTACTTTACAAAATAGATCAAGGTCGAACCACTATCAAAGATAACGAAGAAATGTGTCTGAGAATTTGTTTAGAGAAACGTGATATACCACTACAAGATCCCCCACATTATCATTACCAACCATAGGAAGCAGTTCGACAACAACAGTTTCAAGAACTTTTGCAAACAACTCGGAGCGCGATTGTCATTCGCCTCCCCTGCCCATCCCAAGACCAACAGTCAGGTTGAATCTTCCAACAAGTTGGTCAAGAAGCTACTTAAAAAGAAGTTGACCAAAAGAAATGGAGTAAAGGTAGGAGAACTGCCAGAAGTACTATGGGCACTCTGAATAACTAGCAAGATAGCAACAGGCAAGACGCTGTTCTCATTAGCATTTGGGAGTGAAGCGTAATTCCTGTAGAGATAGGAACCCCAACTTACCAAATGTTCAACTTCTCTGAGGCTGACAACAACGGGCTGATACAGGGACAACTGGATTCAGTCGAATAGCTCAGAGATCGAGCTCTAATCCGAGCAATGGCGTACCAATAAAAAACCGCCAGATATTACAACAAGAGGGTCAAGGCCAGAGAATTCGATGAGAGAGACCTAGTGCTCAACACAAGGAATCTAGTAGACAGGGTTCTCGGCCCAACTTGGGAAAAGTCCTACAAAGTCTTCAAAGGTATCAAAGGAACCTATGAGTTCAAATAGGGAGACGGACGCATCGTAAGAAAGTCATGGAATGCCAAACTACCAAAGAAATATTATTCTTAACTACTTTTTATGCAATGGTAATTCCCTATGTACGAATAATGTACTTAATAAAGTCGTTTACGTTTTTACATTTATGACCATGGAAAATGACTGCTTGGAGTCTGAGTTGGAATGCTCACAAACGTTACCCCAAGACTATCTAACAAAAGCCCTACGAGGATTGTTCCGGAAAGGTTATCCATGTCGACCTAAGTGAGACGACTCTCTCTAAAGGTACGCCCCGAATCGATTAAAACGCCTTATCACATCATCCCATCACGACATCATTACATCTCAATCTCATCTCTGCCATTGTATCATCATGACGTCCTCATTTCGCTATGATTGGTTCGACACCTATAGAGCACTTTACCATCACCGACTCGACGCTCACGGAGCATTTCACCATGAACAGTTCAACGCCCATGGAGCATTTCACCGTCAGCGGCTCAACGCTTAAGAAGTATTTCACAGTGATCAATTCAATGCTCGCGAAGCATATCACCATTAGTGGTTCGACACGGGGATAATTAAGACGGCTCGACAGGGCAAGGACTGTGGCATTTCCACAACACCACCATAGGTTACACCATAGCGCCTATTAAAGAGGGTTTAACCGTGGCCTTTGCACGGTATCACTGTGGTCTTTCCACAGCACCCATAGCATGTTGTTTAGCATTATTACGCCGAGTCAGTCTCCTAAGAATGCTAAAAATTGTTGATAAGGCATAATTGTCATATATTTTCTCATATTTTTATTTTGATATTTTAGTGTTTTATAAGAATAAATGGCTATTTATATGTATTATTGTTATTTATAGGGACTTGAACGAAATTGGTATTCAAGTACAAGAACAGAAAAGTGAAAATGCAATAGAAGATACCCGTAGCAACCTACAGAAGCAAGTCACATAGTCATTCACTCCGCTACCTCCATTTTCTCAAAGGCTGTAAAAGAAGAAACTAGATAAGCAATTTTTAAAATTTCTTGATGTTTTTAAGAAATTACATATTAATCTTCCTTTTACAGATGCACTAGAGCAAATGCCAAGCTATATGAGATTCATGAAGGATATCCTATCAAAGAAGAGAAGAATTGATGACTTCAAAACTATGGTCTTAATGGAGAAGTGTAGCGTCATCCTTTTAAAGAAACTACCTCCAAAGCTTAAAGATCTCGGGAGCTTCACTATACCATGCTCAATTGGAAATTACGATTTTGGGAAGGCACTTTGTGATCTGGGAGCTAGCATCAATCTTATGCCATTGTCTGTGTATAAAAAATTAGAACTGAGAGAAGCCAAACCAACAAATATCACACTCCAACTAGCGGATTATTCTCTCATCTATCCCAAGGGAGTCATTGAAGATGTGCTAGTTAAAGTTGATAAATTCATTTTCCCTGTCGATTTCATCGTTCTGGATATAGAAGAAGACAAGGAGATCCCTATCATTCTTGAAAGACCCTTCCTAGCCATTGAAAGAACAATCATTGTTGTGTAAAAATGGAGTTGACCATGAGGGTATAAGAGGACACAGTTACTTTCAAGGTCTTCAAAGAGATTAAGTTACCAACTAAAAATGAATCTTGTTTCTGCATTAATGTATTACACTCAAATGCCAAACAAACCAAAGATATGAAGACATTGGATCCTCACATCCGAAAAAAGACATTGAAGCATAGGAAGGCAAGAGAAAAGAAGAAAGAGCAGCATCACGACAAAGCAAGTAAAGAGAAAGAAAATGAAGAACTATCTTCTCAGTCTAAGATTAAAGTCTTTCCAAAGAGACACGAGGAGAATACAGTAAAAGTAACTATTCGAGGTTTAATTGCAAAAATATGAAAGCTGAAAAAGAAGAAAGTCAACAAGATCACTTGCTGAAAAAGAAGAAAGCCAATAAGATCACTTACACAAATGCTTCCATCAGCATCTTCGACCCACCATAAGAGAATAGGAAGCCCTATCAAGCCGACGACATTAATATCAGCTCCTTCAACAAAAACAAAAAAACAACCCAAGAAGTGTAGCGCTGCAGTGACCATATTCAACGCGACAGCGAAAGAACTCTTAAGTTAGTATCGCCCCCACGGTACATAAGCTAGCGCTCCAGCAGGAATTCCAGTAAGCATCCCAAAATAAACCTTCAGCGCGACAGCAACAGACAATTATCGCTTCAGTGCCAGATCGTCACTGCAACGATAAAAATTCAGCGCTATAGCGAAATTTGAAAAATGAAGTCTCTTACTTTCAATTCTTTATTTTTTTATATTATGGACAATGTCTAAATTAAGTTTAGGGATGAGAAACACTTTCTTGTGTTTGTTTTGCTGCATAATTTGAGTGGTTATTCTTGTGAGTTAAATTATTTTTTAGTTAATTAGTTTTTTTAAGTTTTTTAAGATGATCATTAGTCTATGATAAGAAAAAAAATACATGGCTAAATTTATTTTTCACAAATCCATAGAGAATGATAGATACTTGAGACAATTTTTGTTATCTAAGTTTAGGAATAAGTTCGACCTTATTTATAATCACCATTCTTTTTTAGAACTTTATAAGCATGAATAGTTATAGCTATTACTTAGAGATACTTATGCTTTATAGAGTACACCACAGTCTTTAAGACCAACACTTTAGAACTTGTCTTTTATTATCACTTGAGGCAAAATCTTAGGAAACATATGAATAGGAAAATGACATTAGCCCATCTTTGGACCGATTGAGCTTTTCTAGCCTATATTTTATTGTATATTTATCCCTAGTACCTTATTTTGAGCCTAATTACTCATTCTTTAGTTTAACCATATTATAAGCCCATGACTTAAAGTTTACTTATCCAGAAATTTACCTGTAACACCATAAACCTTGCATTTGCTTAGAAATACTCTTGAAAGGAAAAGGCTGTGGTGATATGAGAAAAATAAGTTTGGGGGTATTCAAAAAAAAGAGAGAGAAAAATACTCTCAGCTTAAGAAAAATAAGAAATTATTTGAAAAATAAAGGTTGAAAAGAAAGATGGCAAACACAATAAGTTTGGAGGAATAGATAATATAAGGACAAAAAGATCAAGAGGTTTCTAGGTAAAATCTAAGTATTCATAGTGTGACTTAACCTAAATTGTTTATCCTTTTATCCCACCTTGACCCTAGCCTTACATTACAAGCTAAGTCAAGTCCTAAATAGATACCTAGACATGTGATTTTCTATATTAGTGGAGAGTGGTAGAAAACATAAGCTTATAAAAGTGTCATTATACAAATCAAATGCTGAGACATCATCTTTCAAGTACAAACTAAAGTATAAAGTAAATCAAAGTATGGTTTTAGCTATTGCTTGCTACTTTCACACACACACACACATGGTGATTATCTTTAAGAAAAAAGGAGGGACTAAATAAAGATAATTAGAATTGTTAATATCTATTTATCTACCTTGAGGATTTGTGCCATTTAAACAGCTTTTGAGACAATTATTTTGATCATCTTACTAACCTAGCATGTTTTACATTGTTTTCTTTTCTTTATTTGTTATTTGAGTCAAGTATAAACTTTTGTTTCTCTCTTAATGTTTATTTCATTGTTTGAGGAAGTAAGTGTTTAAGTTTAGGAGAATTTAATAAAAGCATAATTGTTATATATTTTCTCATATTTTTATTTTGATATTTTAGTATTTTATGAGAATAAATGGCAATTTATATGCATTATTGTTATTTATAGAGACTTGAACAAAATATGGACCAGTCGTTCCAGCACCACAAGGATTTTCGCCTCAGCACAAAAATAGTGATCAAAATAAGAAAATAGAAAAAACAACTTGTTTAAGTCGCAGTCTAGTGCCCCAGCACCAGCTCACTACCGCACTAGCGGTAACCTAACACCTCAGCGCCAGCACTTCATCGCTCCAGTGATGAGGCCTTTTTCATGTAGCGCCCCTGCGACAGCAGCATAGCGCCCATGCGGTAGTGTGATTCCTAATCCAACAAGAATTGAGATTTTCAAACTCAAATCAATCCCTATAAAAGGCTACTCATCCCCAGCCTTAAGAAATCATCCAAGAATAGAAAGAACACACAACAAAAGTCTTAGAGAGCAATTGAAGCAGCCATAAAGAGAGAGATTCAAGGCATTCTTCAACATCAAGGGTTTCTTAGAGCAATCAAGAGTAATTCGACGTCTATATCGGTTTGTTATTGATTGTATCATGATGTCTTATTATTTTTGTTGCTGTTCTCTTATAACCATGAACTAAATTTTCTTTCTATGATTAATACTTAAACTCAATATGTGCCTTTAATTGCCATGTCTTTTTATTATTAATAAAATTAGTTCTTTGTTATTCAAATTACTTGTTCTTAATGCTTCGATATATCTTGCCAATATATAGTGAATGAATTAGTAATATTTTTTATAAACTCGGAAGATGAATCATTATATTTAACCATAGGTAATTTGATGCATAATTATAGAGTAACATTCAATGTTGCATATGTAAGTTTCAAATTAGGATGGGAATATACCTAATTGGCATGTATGATTAATAAGACTTAATCTTAATGAATCTTAATTTATTACAAATACCATAGGAATATAGGTATTTGGCAAATTAAGATATACTTGCATGACCTTAGAAAAGGCTTGTGAATACGTTAGTGTCTTAATCAGTAACAAAGACTAAGGGAGTTAAATATTAGAGGATTAATCATTAGAAAGAATATTGAGGGATAGTATTAGCCCTAGGTTTTCTCTATATTGCTATCTTCCAAATCTCTTTATATTGTGTCATTACTTTTATATTTTCTACATTCATTCTTATATTTTTATTTTTCTGAATAATTGTTAGAAATGCATAATTTTAGGACTTGATTAAAAAAAAGATATTATCCTTGTGGGTTCGACATCTGACTATTTTGTCCCTTTATTACTTATATACGATAGTGTATACTTGCACTCAATTTTAAAATATAGAAATATTGCATCAGCTGTTCTGCCAAATTTATTGCTTCGAGACAACCATCTTTTCTCCAATGATCTCTCAATGATCACAAGCTACTCATTCAACATCATCAAGTTGGGCCAACTATCATGCCCTGCCTACTCCGGTATGAACAAATTGCTCAGTTGCACCTTTGCTAAGAATGGCTTTATTATTCTTCGCAGGATGATCCTCGTCGTAATGTGAGCCAGTTATTGTTTAACATACATAAACACATCATATTCCTTCGAACAAGCTGACCAAGCATCTCTAATAAATCCAATTTGGACGCCCCTATCAGCATCTATCTAGGTAGTACGCATAAATTTAATAACTCCAGTCACAAGCATCTCACCAAGCTGGTTATCCCTATTAAATAGGCTGAGTAGATCCCTATTTCTAATGAAGAATAAATTCGTGAGTTACCATCAGCACTGGAACCAAGCTTAAATGCCCTAGGATAGGGGAAGAGCTATTTGTCTATAACAGAAGCTCACCGAGGTGTCCAGAAATAACCATCGTTGTTTGAACATGGCAAGCGGTTTAACAATATGATTAGCTTTTCTTAATTACATGTTTTATTATTAGTTTGGTTATATTTAAAAGTGCTCGTTTGCAGATTAGCTACCATAAGTAGGTCGGTTATAATAGCATATTGCAAATTCAAAATGTCGTTCACCTATGTTATTAATAAGTCACCTACATGAGAAAATAAGATCACTACAAAAAGCTAGAGAAGAAACAAAGCAATGCGGGAAACACTAGAACAAACCAAATTTATATTCATACACAAGAGAATTACAAAATGTTCTAAACCTTACGAAAAATTCTAAACTTCGCAAATAGAAATAAGAAAGGGAAAAGAAAAGAGAAGCTTAAAGAGAAGCTTGTTGGCTCAGGTAGTAGGGGCTGTGTCAAGGATCTTTATGTCTACGATGAGAACTGCCTCAGGATTAGAATTGACTAGAGGATTAGCATAAGCAGGGGACCGGTTGGAGCTTCAGCTGGCCCACAAAGCTGAGCGGCAACAGCTGCAATAGCTTGGCTCTGGTTGGTAGCAGAGGCTGCCTCAGTAGAACCAGCAATAGCAACACCACCAGCAACGACAGTAGTTGCCTCGGCCAGAATAACTTCATCAGCACTAGAAGACACTGATGCCTCTTCAACATCTCAAGCCCTTAAGGTACCTCCTTTATAGCATAAGCCCCCAGTGGCCATGTTCCATAGCCACTAGAGATTAATTTTTGATGAGTGCTCTTCAAAGAGGTTGATTGACCTCAGGAATCCCTTCATCGCCCCTCAGCGAAAACCTTCCTCATGACTAGCAGACCAATGATTCTTATACTGCTCAAGTTCTATTGCCAAGGAATTCCTTCCTTGATCGATTAACTCCCTCTCCCTCTGAGCCACCGTGAGCTGTACCTCAAGTTCCTCGCTTTGTGGCATCAGCTCCGTAATGCAAGTCCCCACCACGGCCAGAGCATTGGTCATCTTCTACTCGACCAATGTTTTCTGATGGTCAAGCTCAGACAACTTTCTCTCTGCCTCAATCCGAGCAGTCATCATCGCCTCTAATTTAACCCCCGCCTTATCCATCATCCACCTTTCCTGCTCAACAATCCTCTTCGCCCGCTGGGTTTCGGCCCTAGACTGAGTAAGATCATCCTCAGCCTTTTAAGCTTGGCTGCCATGCCAAGAATATTAGCTCAGAATTGAGAAAGAAGGAAGATGGACTACACGAGATATTAAAAGAGTTAGAATAGGTGAGTGCATAAACAAAGAACGGAACAGGAAGGCAGAGAGTACTTACGTCGAGAACAGACCCTATGGCGACATTGAAACCTGTGACAGGGTCCAAATAAGACATCTAACCTACTCGGGTTGGGGTTACGTACCTCTTTAGCTCTCGCATTATGAGGAGTAAAAAACTCAAGTCCTCCATTACTTTCGAGACATGCACAGAAGCAGACACTCGAGAGGGAGGACCCACTGGATAACGGTCTCTCCCGCCTCATGAAGCTAAATGTTGCCACAGCTCACTCGGTCGAGGTAGTTTATGGTGTAGGACAAGCCAGTTAACCTTGCCCCTTGCATTGAGTTTAAGGGGTAGGAGTGTCTTGTGATCGAGTTTCAATAAAGACTCGCCCTCTCCCCGAAAAAGTATTCTGAACCTATCCTACCTCCTCGATAGATGGACTCCATATGGTCTTCTCTTTACGGGTCTACCCATTAGCAGCTTGAGTAGATGACCCATTCTCGTGGGATGGCCCCCTTGCTTAGCTTTCCCTCGAGCCGAATAACATCCCCATGATGTTGTTGAGGTTTAGAAGATCGCAACCACCTGAGGAGGAACCTTCGGTCCAGCTCTTTTTTCTTCTCTCTCCACTGCTTTGTTCAAACATCCATATATTTTGCATACAATGTAAGCAAAAAAAAAAGGATCGATCAAGGGTAAAGAAACAAAAACTCACTTCGAATGCAGGGAAGGGATGGAACAGAAGTAACCCAGCCCTATCCAACAAGGGTGGATGGTGACAGCAACTCCTGAACTGGACAGATATGTAGAAGTGCGATATTTATCTGATTGAGGGTCTAGTCGGATATCTCCACATCAATAGCCCAGGTCACTACAAAAAATTCAGAAATATCAGTCGCGTTGTACAAGGTAACAAAATATATATATATATATGTATACAAGAAAACAAGGACCTGTATCAGCAGAAAAATTGATAGAGACAACCTACTCTCCCTCGTTCCTCTTGGGGACTCTCTACCCCTATTATCCCCCAGAACCACTCCCCTTTTCAATTTTTTACGAAGGTAGGTCGACCAGGGACTGGGTTTTGAAGACTATGGAAAGAGAGGTAGTAGAAGCCTCTTTGGCTCCTAGCATTACTCCTGAAATGATACGGGTAGAATAGTTCCTGAAAATGGAGAGGAGACTGCCCAGCCCTTACCTACAAAGTTCAATAAGTGGAAAAAATTACATATATACATTTTTATTGATAAAACTAAACATTTTTAAAAATTACATCTCATAACATAAAAATAATAATACGATAAACAATCATGGACATATATGAATATCATAACTTATCTTAAAATTTATAATATAAAATAATCGTGAAATTGTATATTTAGAAATCATAAAACTTTTTGCTGATGTATCAATATCTAGAACTTGTTGTTATATATTTTCTTAACTAGAACTTGTTGCTATATATTTTCTTAACTGAGCATAGTAAACCATATAAAGAATATAAAAATATCACATATTATATTAATACGAAAAATCACACTAAACTAGTACCCAAGGGAAAACTTCGTCATACTCGGGATACTCCTCGGGCAGAACATTAAACGTACTCTTTCTTTTTCTTATCTTATATCCTCATCTTACGCATGTGCAGAGCAAATTAATATCTTCGTCTTACATATGCGTAGAGAAAACTAACTCCCAAAGAGCAAAGCGCCCATACACACAGGCCAAAACCTCTGTGTGTGTACAAACGGGCCCAAAACCTCTGTGTGTGTACAGACAGGCCCCAAAGGCATGAATCTCATATCTTTGCCTAAAGGGAAAGGGTACAGTCTACTTGTTTCAAAATTATTTCTTTTATATAACATATGAACTTAAAACGTTTCTTTATATTATATCTCATACTCTTTAAATTTCAAGTTAAAAATCATTACTAATGCATGAAAAATATTATCTCAATTATAATATTTTTTTAACTAATCACATATTTATTCATATACTTCAACTCATCTCATCTCCATAAGATAAATATAAATAAATAAAACATGTTTTTTTTCCTTAAAAGTAATTATATATAAAAAAAATTAAATATTTATTATCTCATACTTTATACTTAATCACATAAATCATTTAAGCGTATTTCTACTACTATATACGATTATGGATCATAAATATTCTAATTATAAAAATTTTACATTTAACATAATTACAAAATAAAATAAGTTATAGTAAACTATAAACATAATTTATATACTAACCATAATAATATTTACACTTAATGTATTCATAATCACGCTAACACATATCTTAAAAATATAATTAATTAATCACAATGTTTATTCATCTATAATAAATTATGAATAAAATAAATACAATACTAGTAAATTAGTTTATAAAACTACTATATTAAAAACATAACATATGTATTTATAAAGTATTAACTCACCATTTGCAATTTTCATTCTTATTTTCTTAAACCGCATATATATATATATATATATGCATATACACTAATTTCATAAACTCTTTCTTAATTATTAATCATATATAAATACTCACATAATCCATCGACAATAAGACATATATACATATATAAATTCCTACATAACAATTCCATGACAAATATAATACAATACATACATACATAAATGTCAATTTCATAACTAATAAAATATAATATACATATATAATACACATTAAATCCATGGCTCATACACATCAATTCTACGACTAATACAATATAATATACATACGTACATACACACATAAATACATGCATACTTACATTCATACATAAATACATGCATACTTTCTTTTCTCTCACGATTTTGTTTTTTATGGGCGGAACAAATCACCATCCCCAAAAGGTGTCTCACAAGAGTAAGGGAAATTTCTTCTTATAAGGCCTTCACTTTGGACAAGTCTGCCCAATGTAAAATTTAGATCGTTATAATACCCCCCATCATCGAAATAGAGCCGTCCTTGGCTCTAATACCAAATGAAAGAGCCCACACAAATTCCTGTATAAGATATTATCTTTTTTAAAATTCATACACGCATCTTTCTCCCTCACAATTTTATCTTTTATAACCAAAACGAATCATCATTCTCAAAAAATACCTTACAAGAATAAAGAAAATTTCTCTTTACATAATCTTCATTTTAAATGAGTCTTCCCAGTATAAAATTTGAGTCGTTACAAAAATCCTAAGATAAGAAGCTGCCCTCGAAGCCCACAACAACTTTGAAGCCTTTTTTTTTTATTAATTCGCTTCTCACTTCCCTTTTAAAACGAACTTCAAACAACATTGCAACAACTACAATGATTCTCTTATATATGTGAATATATATGTATAAGGCTTCGATCCCGGAGGTTTACTATAGTTTTGGATATCTGGATGGTACATTTTTTGGTTTACTATAGTTTTGAGTATTGGATGGTACAATTTTTTTTTTTTTTTGCACAAATTGTTCTACGTCATCCAACTGTTCTACTTCTATAAATAAGAACCATTTCTTCGTTTCATCTAAGTTTTTGATTTTCTAAAACTTAAAATCATCTTGCATAGTACCTACCAAAATTCAAACACAATTCTATTCGGATATAATTACCGATATGGCACTGTCAGTTGTCTTTTCTAACAATCAAAATCGTTCAAGCTCTGTATAATCTTGAAAAATTCAAATATTGTCTCACAATCAAAATCGTTCACGCTGTATAATCTTGAAAAATTCAAATAAAGAAAAATATAAATTAGAATTAAACAATTCGTAAAGAGTCCTAATGCAACAAATCTTAAGCAAATATGTAAAAGAGTAATTATCATTTAGATCCTCAAAAAAAATTTAATTAAATAAAGAGGAAGTTTATTACATTTTGTTGTATAAGTTTTTGCTATAATGTTGGCCCTCTATCACTTTTCATTTATGGAAAGATCCTTATTTCTAATTATAAATTATTGCAAAACATCACATAAACCTACTTCAACATAATGAAATAAGTGATTTTTTTTAATTTATAAAATAAGAATTTAATTCTGGTTCCTGCATAAAAATAAAAGAATTTATCATATTTTATGTTATTTGCATATTTTTTATTTTATTGATAACGATTGTGGTAATATCAAATAAATATACAACCATAATGTTGTCTCTCTATAATTTGCAATTGTCAATGTGAAACTACAACTAGGGGTTTATATAATACAATGTGAACAATATTATTCTTTCTTTAAAAAATATAAGAAGTTTGGGATCTAAATGATAATTGCTGAGTAATATATCGAAAAAGAAAATGGTGGTGAGTCAACGTGTCAACAAACCCACTGAGCAGGAGAGTTGATGAGTGCTGACTCATGATGTGATTCCCAATTAGGTGCTATCCTTTTAGACACGTGGAATTATGACATTATTTTACTTTAAAATTTTAATCACATATATAACATATTTTTATTTTTATTTTTATTTCATGAATTATTAAATTAAAAAAATTAACAATTGAGTTACTCAATTTAAAAATATATCTATAACACATAAGTACAAGCATTGTAACACTTTAAAGGACATAAAAATCAAATTATTTATTTTTTAGATGTTTTATATTCGAATCTTAAAAGATAAAAAAAGACACGAACATAAGATTCTGTTATGTCTTCATCCAAAACTGAAAGTCATTTAGACTTCATAAATAATCATAGTGCCTGTCTATATTTTTTTTTCACTTAATGTTAAAAATAACTTAGTCTCAATTTATTTAATTGTTGTAAAAAGAATTTCAAGTAAATACTAAAAATATATCAACTATATCTAAATAAAATTAAGTTAAAAGAATTCACTTAACACTGAAGTAGAAACGCATTTTAATGACTTCTGTAATTTTTATTTAAAACATAATATTAATTTATTTTCAAAAAATTATTTCTTTTTTAATGATTAAAATAATATATTTGAAAGAAAAAAATAATGTTGAACTCAATTTGATTTATGTGTCTTAAATATCTTCCTAATTCCAAAATAGTCTGAAAGAACTTCCGTCCGTTAATATCTTTTGTTTCTTTTGATAAAATCATTTTTTTTAACAATCCAAAGTTACAAATTTCGGCCTTGTGTCATTGCACGTGCATTTAATGATATATTAGTTTGAAAATTCTATTTTGTTTTTATTTAATTATAAGAAATTAAAAATACCCTTACTTTTTTCCTCAATCTCAATAAATTTGCAACAACAATTCAATAGTTTGAATCTACAGCTCATAAAACTACAACCAGAAAAAAAAAATTAGAATAATCTGAAAAACACAAAAAATAAATATAATTCTTTAAAGATCTTTCCTTTTTTCTTCTTCCCCTCTTTTTTGGGAAACAAATGGAAGAAATGGTCGCCATGCAATACCTCTGCTTTGGTGACCCATCTGAGAATTATTGCCTCGTGCATACTCAATCTATAAGTCTAGATTTGAGATTCATTATGTCAAGTAACCGAACCTATTTCATAAATTCTATAAAAGAATAATGAGCTTGGAAGACGAGAATAAATTAAATTTTGAATTTTATTTATATTTTAATTGATTAATTAATATTTTATATCAAAAATAAATTTTTATAAGTAAAAAAATTTCACTTAAATTCTTATCTTTTATCATAAACGAATTATAATTCCCAAATAACTACTAAATACTAAACCCTAACTTAGGTACATAACAAATCAACAATAATCAATTAACAATTAATAATTGCCAAAGATCAAATAAATTGAACACATACATCAAATATTAAACTCAAAAGTTCGAAAAAAAAATGGCAGAACCTTCTTTAAATTATAAACATTTTGATATATTTAAATCATGCAATCAAGTAAAAATAGCACTCCTAAATATTTTGCATAGTCCAACCACCAACTACTACTATATTGACCTAAAAAGAATGGCATTTAAGACGAAAAACAGTAAACGTTTTGTAAAGATTTCCTTTTAGCCTTGAGATTTCTCTCTGCAATCTAGGAGTGGCAGACTATGGATTTTGAAGCATTATCAAAGAAGTACAATGATCTTACTGTTGAGGACAATTTTGTTCCTATAGTTAAACTCAATCTATTTTTCAAGAAAGCTGGGGAGGACAGGATGGCTCTGTCAGTTGTTGACAAAGTTTTATGCTCCCGCCTGCTCAACCGTGAGCTTTCCATCAACACAAGAAGAAATATTTGGCAAACAACTAAGCCCCTTAATGTGGAGTCAGTAGGGTTGGGCAGGAACATATTCATTTTTCATTTTAGCTCGAATGCAGATCGTCGAAGAGTCTTAACTGATGGTCCTTAAATTTTGAACAATAGCCTGCTGGCTTTGGAGTTACCGCGAGGACTTGGCCAAATACAAGATCTCTCCTTTAGATATGTTTTCTGCTGGGTGCAGTTTCATAATATACCAGTATTCTTTATGAATTATGAAGCCTGTAAGATGATCAATAGCATGATCGATAGGGTGGAGGAGGTGGATAAAGGGCGTCAGGTAATTGCCTAAGTCATTTTATTTGCATCCAAATCATTATTGATATTTTGAAATCGCTAAAGCCAGCATTAGGTGTTCAAGTTAAGGGTTCAGAGAAGTTGACTATTATATTGCTTTGTTATGAAAGGCTGTCCGAGACTTCCTGGGAAAATTAATGCACTTTTGAGAAAGAATGATCAAAATATTAAATACTATAAAATCTAGATAAATTTATAAATATTTAGATAATTATGGACAAATTGTAATTATGTAAAAAAATTATACTTAAGTGATAATTATGTGGTGTGTGTTTGTTTGTAAAAATAAGCGGTGAATATTGGACATTAAGAGTCGTACAGCAACTATAAAAGGGAGAAAGGCAAAATGTTGTGTAGGGTTGTAGAATAACAACCAAGTCCTCTTAAAATCATAAAGATTTGTAATCTTTCTTTTTATTCCAATAAAATTCTTTTTTTAACTCAAATTTTTTCTAATCTCCTACAAAACATATTTTCTACAAAACCTCTAAACACTTCCCTTAATAAATATTTCCAAAATTTCTTTCAATAGAAAAAGAATCCAAAACTACTATCAGTAGTATTAGAGCCTAGTTCGACCATAATTAGCCATAGAATTCATCATGTTTAATAAAGGCTCCAACAAATTATCATATTCAATCTCTATTTTTTTTGGAGAAAAATATAGTTTTTAGAGTATTAAAATAAATACATATTTTTTGTCCCAAGGCTTATGGGACATAGTTATTAATAAGATTTCTACTCTAGATCGTAGATCTGTTATGGTTGAAAAGCAAAAGAAAAAATTAGTGAAGCTATTATAAAATAATACTGAAGCACTCTTCATCATTCAACAAGTGGTGGATGATGCTATTTTTCCAAGAATTGTTGGAGCCACTACAACAAGGAAAGTTTGGAATATTTTGAAGGATGAATTTAAATAATGTTAAGGTATGCCCTATCAAATTCCAATCTTTAAGAAGAGGTTTAAAAAATCTCAAAATGCAAGATTTTGAGACGGCTCAAGATTATTATTCAAGAGTGAAAGAAATAGTAAATCAATTAAGAGCCAATGGAGAAAATATTAATTAGTGTTACAAAAAAATTTGATCCAATAGTTATTACCATTGAATAGTCAAAAGACATATCAACTCTTACAGTAGCGAGATTAATGGGCTCTCTAGAAGCGTGGGAGAAAAGGTTGAGTATAAGAAATGAAAATTAATTGAAAATGCTTTTCAGTCTAAATTGAATTTGCGGTCTCAAAAATATAATTGAAGGGATAACAGAGAAAACTCAACCAAATGAGATAAAAATAGTAATAAGGATAATCAAAGAAAAATACAAGAAAAAAAAAATTATCCACCATATGATACATATGAAAAAAATAAGCCATCTAGAAAAATATTGTTGATTTTGTGAGAAGCCAAAATGCCACAATTGTAAAAAGTTCGGGCATCTAGAGAAGAATTGTCGATTTAAGAAAAATCACCAAATCAACATTTTAGGAAATAACACGTGGTACGTAGATAGCGCTTGCAGCAATCATATGACAGGAGATGAAAGCATCTTTTGCAACTTAGACACATCAATAAAATCACAAGTCAAATTAGAAAATAAAACATTGGTGGAAGCCCGAGGAAAAAGTACGATCACCATCCAAACTAATAAATAAACTAAATATATTAATGATGTATTGCTAGTACCAAGCTTAAAACATAACTTATTGAGCGTTAGACAAATGATTAAAAATGGATATTCTTTATACTTCTCTATAAATACTTGCACAATATATGGCAAAGATAAAAGTCAAATAATAATTAAAGTGAAGATGCAGAATAGAAACTTCCCTCTACAATGGCAAATTATCTCTATAGCCATGAAAGTATAAATTGAAGACTCATGGCTATGGCATAAGAGGTTTGGACACTTCAACTTCCATGGACTGAAGATTCTTTAGTATAAAAATATGATCAAAGACATGCTAAGCATACAAGAGATTAGTGATGTGTGTAAAGACTGTTTACAAGGCAAACAGTGACGACAATCATTTCCAATAGAAAGATCTCATTAAGCTAAAGCACCATTTGAGCTTATTCACACCGACATTTGCAGACCTATGAAGACTCTATCACTTGAACATAGCAAGTACTTTATCTTATTCATTGATGATTACACACAAATGACGTGGGTTTATTTTCTTTATGAGAGATCAGAAGTGCTTAAAGTTTTCAAGAAGTTCAAGAATTTTGTTGAAAAACAGAGTGGTCACTACCTAAAGAAGCTAAAAAGTGACATAGAAAAAGAGTACACTTTCAGAGAATTCAACCAATTCTGTGAAAACAAAAGAGTTGAGCATCAGTTGACAGTAAGTTATGCTTCATAACAAAATAAAGTCTCAAAAAGAAAAAATAGAACAGTCATTGAGATAGTAAGGTTAATGTTAAAAGAAAAAGGCCTACCAAATTTATTCTGGGCAGAAGTAGTGTATACAGTAGTATACCTGATAAATAGATGTCCAACAAATGTTGTACAAAATATGACTCCAATGGAGCAAGTAGAAGCCCTCAGCACGTCATCTCAGAGTATTTTGATATATATGCTATGTCCATATTTCAACACAAAAAAGGCACAAGCTGAAAGAAAAGATAGAGAAAGGAATATTTTTGGGATATAGTGTAAAGTTGAAAAGCTATCAGATATATAATCCAAAAACTAAGAAACTAATTATTAGCAGAGATGTTAAGTTCAATGAGTCGGCCTCATAGAACTGGAATAAAGAGAAGGTTGAGGAAGGAAGCATCTTAGTACTAGTAAAGCATAAGAAGACAATTATAGAGGAAGATAAAGGTGAAGTGACAATAAAAAATTTCTAGTACGCCTTCAACATCGTCAATAAAGCAAGATAAACAATCTTTTGACTCACCACTAAGAAAAGTTAGAGAACTCAAAGACATATATGAGACATGCAACTTCTTTACGGTAGAACCAAGAATCTTTGAAGAACAGTAAAGTAAAAAATATGGAGGAATGATATGGAAAAAGAGATTGAGACAATTGAAAAGAATCAAACATGGGAACTTGTAGAGTGCCCTCAAGATAAAGAGATCATTGATGTCAAATTGGTGTACAAAACTAAGATCAATCCATATGGCTCAATTCATAAATACAAAGCAAGATTTGTGGCAAAAGGCAACTCTCAATAACCAGGCATCGACTATATTGAAACTTTTGCTCTAGTAGCAAGGCTAGACATTATAAGAGCGCTTGTGGCACTTGTAGCTCAAAATAAGTGGAAAGTTTATCAGTTCGATGTAAAGTCAACATTCTTGAATGGTGTACTAGGAGAAAAACTATATGTAGAACAACCACAGGGGTTTGTAAAACAAGGCAGTGAAGAAAAAGTTCTAAAACTGAAAAAGGCTTTATATGGATTGAAACAAGCACCTCGAGCCTGGTACAGTCGCATAGATACCTACTTCATAAATGCAGGTTTCAGGATGAGTAAAAGTGAGCCAACACTATACATCAAGGCCAAAGATGATTCAAGTACTTTCATTGTCTCTTTATATGTGGATGATCTCATCTACATAGGAAATAATGACAAATTATTGCAAGAATTCAAGGAAGCATAATGAAGACATTTGAGATGATAGATATTGGGTTGATGCATTACTTTCTTGGTATTGAAATAAGTCAAGAACTAGACGGAATCTTTATATGCCCAAAGAAGTACACAAAAAATTTATTGAAGAAATTCAAGATGTTCGCTTACAATACTATAGCTACACCTCTAGCTACTGGTAAAAAATTTTAAAAAGAAGATGGGTCGATAAAGGCTGATGGATCTCTCTATAGAAGTTTAATCGAGAGTTTACTATATCTAACAACAACTCCTCTAGACATCATGTATACTACCAGTCTTCTCTCAAGATTCATGCAGAAACTATCTCAAGTTTACTATAGAGCAGTAAAGAGGATTCTAAGAATTCTACAAGGCACAATGGACAATGGAATTTGGTACAAATCTACTTCAAACTCAAAATTAATTGGATATACTGACAGTGATTGGGCAGGCCTTGTTGATGACATGAAAAGCACATCAGGTTATGCTTGCACTATCAGGTTTGGTGTATTCTCTTGGTCATCAAAGAAACAAGCAACAGTAGTATAATCATCAGCTAAAGCAGAATACATCGCAATAACAAGCTCAGCTTTTTAATCAATATGGCTGAGAAGAATATTTGAAGACATTAGAGAAAAAATGAATGATGCTACAGAAATATTCTGCGATAACAAGCCTACAATAACTATGGCAAAAAATCCTGTGTTCCATAGCAAGACCAAATATATTGCAATTAAGCATCATTTTCTGAAAGAGGCATCAACAAATAAAGAGATTGAACTTAAGTATTTCAGAACAGAAGAACAAATTGTACGCATCTTCACCAAGGCTCTTCCAAGACCAAAGTTTGAGTTATTGCAAGACATGCTGGGAGTTCATTAAAAGTGCATTAATGAGAAGTGTTAAAATTAATGCAATTTCTAGAAAAGAGGCTCAAAATATTAAATACTACAAAATCTAGATAAATCTGTAAATATCTAGATAATTATGGACAAATTACAATTATGTAGAAAAATATTGATCTAAGTGATAATTATTTGGTGTGTGTTTGTTTGTGAAAATAAGTTGTGCATATTGCACACTAAGAGTCGGGGTGCAGTAACTATAAAAAGGGAAAAGGCAAAGTGTTGTACAATGGGTTGTAAAATAATAACCAAGTTTTCCTAAAATTATAGAATCTTGTAATCCTCTTTTCAATTCCAATAAAATTCCTTTTCCAACTTAAATATTTTCTAAGCTCCCACAAAACATATTTTTTACAAAACCTCTAAACACTTCCCTTAATAAATATCCCTAAAATTTCTCTCAATAAAGAAAGAACCCAAAATTACTATCACTTCCTTTGGCTATGATAGTTTTAGGTATCCAAATCAAGATTGCCTAACTCATATGAAGGATGGCCTTGATCCCCCTAGTCAGGTCTTAACACAGTTGATTAGGGATTCCCCAAGGAGTCTCTCACTTACAAGCTTCTTCAAACGTAGTCGTAATACGTGGTTCTAAACAACGCTAGATAGTGACTAATAGTGACTAATACTTCTAAACTTCCAGATAAGGGGCATGTTAAGATTAATGTCACCCTGTTGGCTACGATAGAAGATAATAGAGAGCTATCTGACTTTCTGACGATCGTCACTCACCAACGCAGTAAAGAATTAGATTTAGTGGGAGAAAAAGATACGATAAACGAGATAGCCCTTATACTGATATAGGTTGATCTTAGAAACTGCTTGGATTTTGGGGTGACACATTTAGGAAAGTTAGTTTAGAGTGGTTAAATTTTAGACAGAATAGGTGAAATGGTGGTTGAAAGCAGTTTGAAACAAACCACATTGAACGGAGTCTCAGCACTTACTTCTCCATATAAGGAAGTTGAACGTGCTTAAAATATGCAAGGCTTACGTGACGATAAGGATTTTGATAAGATGAAATAACCCACATTGGACACTTGAGATTGCATGCAACACGAAACCAAATCTTAAGGATACTTTTTGCATATGAGAAAGTGGTAACGTGAAGGAGTCTGTGGCCAGTTTAGATATATCTCCCGTGAAGTTTGTGGTGAACCCGTTTTCTAAGATCGTGGCAATGCAAAACTTTATCCCTTTGGCTAAAACCACGTCAGTTACTCAACCCACTCCAATAATTACTAAAATAAGATTCCTTCCTAGTTCTTTTCAGTTTGAATCAACCAATTCAATCCCAACTAAAACTCCTTGAAGCAAGGGAAAGACATCAAAGATTGTAAGTGTTACGGATATCAAGCCACGTTCTTCAGTTTGACACCCCTATGGCATCAACTAAGCCACAACTTTGATACCATTTCTACTTTATGTGCAGTAAAAATCATAACTTACACTATAAGTAAGAACACGTAAGATCAACATACCAATAAAGATAAAGAAAATAAATCAAACAATAAGACACAAGATATACGTAGTTTGGCCCAAAATTGTCTATGTCTACGGAGGATCCATGATCCAAAATTATTCACTCAATAACCAAAAGAAAACACTCCCCAAAAGGTTACACCCTAGTGCACCACGCACTTAATGCCACCTAGCTCCTCTATTCTCTCTTATGGTTATATCTTAAAACTTTAGATGCTTGTCTTTCTCTTATGTTTAGAAGGGTTTATATAAGGAATAAAACACCCTTAGAAACCTTCAACCTAGTTAGAAAAAGAGTGCTTACTTTCAAGAGTCCTAATCCCACTTAAAGAAGTTAAATGAGCCAAAACAGGAAATACTTTAAAGTTGCCGCGTGTATAGTACCTACGTGTGAACAGTACTCGGGGAACAGTACCCATTCTTTTGGTTTTTCATTTTTCTCCTCCTTTGTACACCCAATGCATACTTGACTTCATAATAACTCTCATCTTGGTATTCATCTCAATTCTTGCCTATACAAGATTGTTGAATCATCAATTTCTAATAAATCCACTGGTTGATTCAAAATCTCTCTCAATAAAGCTAATCATCATCACCCCCTTCTTGACCAATGCTCACTAGCATTGTCTATAAGTCAAGTTCCAGACTTAACTAAGTCTCTTACAACTATAGTCTCCAAAAATTCTGGAATGTTGATGTTTAGAGTAGTTCAATGTTGCGATCTTTCATGTCCCGAAGACACCATGACCACAATCCCTTAATGGTGAAAACACATTATCGCCATTACTAATCTTTCCATACATTCTCTTTCGACCCCTGCTACAAAGTGATATAATTCAAAAGTTGCTTTATAGTCTATTTCAAATCAACAACCTTATGTTGATCCCATTCGAACCACTTTTCTTCAAGCACATAGCGTTCCTCTATGCTTATCACTCTCTGATCCTTTTGCTTCCTATTTAGTATTCCTTTCTTTTATCTTCCATTAATCTCCCTATTTTGATCTAGCAGTCCCAAGTCTACTAGGTCGTCATGAGATGAGGAATGAAATCTCATACCTAGTCCATCCATTATTTTTTTTTTATTATGTAGTCTCAATCTTATTCTACCAAACCCCTATGACATACCACAAGCCAAAAAAAATAGTTCATCCATCAAACACTTATTCCTCTAGAAGCTCTTATGCGATCAAAGTCTTTACCTAGTCATCCAACAGACTTGCAAATCCCCATTCTTTCTATCTTTTTCTTTCTCTTATGACTATTAGTACCCTAAACACCTTTTGGATCTACCCTTCAATTTTGATTGTTCTTCTTTTGCCATATTAATTTTGTGTCCAATCTGAATGATTCTTCTAACTAAGACATAAATGACGCCATCTTTTTAGTAGACATTGTTTTTCAAGAGTGATCCTTACCCAAAAAATAACCTCAGTAAGGTCATCATCTTTTCCTCTTTCAGAAAATCATCTTTTCCATTATTCTTCTCTAATATTTATGAGTCCATATGGTTGACAACCTTTTACTCTGCAATCTGGCTCTGCCTCTTAAAGTCTCCAATTTGGACTTCAACCTGGCTCTGATATCTGTTTGTTGTAGATATCAAGCCATGCTTATCAGTTTAACACCCTTATAACATCAACTAAACCACAGCCTTGATACCCTTTTTACTCTATGCATAGTGAAAATCATAACTCACACCATAAGTAAGAACACATAATATCAACATACCAATAAAGATAAAGAAAATAAACCAATTAATAAGACATAAGATATACGTTGTTCGACCTAAAATTGCCTACGTCCATAGAGGATCCATGATCTAGCTTTTTATTATTGATATAGATCACTAAGTATCTTTTTATATCATCAATGATCCTACAAGACCCCTTAGTATCTCCCATAGAGACCTCTAAGTATCTACCATTGACTACCATAACTCCTCAAGACCTCTTAGTATCTCCTCATAAGAGATTTTTTACAAGGAATACAAGAATAGCCCAAGCATCTAAGCCAAAATGATTTATGGTATTTCTTTTGTTCACTCAAGAACCAAAAGAAAACACTCCCTAAAATGTTACACCCTAGTACACCACGCACTTAGTGCCTACCTAGCTCCTTTATTTTATCTTATGGTTACATCTTGAAACTTTATATGCTTATCTTTCTCTTGTGTTTAAAAAGGTTTATATAAGGAATAAAACACCCTTAAAAGCCCTAAACCTAGTTGGAATAAGAGTCCTTACTTTCAAGAGTCCTAATCCCACTTAAAGAAGTCAAATAAGCCAAAACAAAAAATACTATAAAGTTGCTGCATAAATAGTAATCGTATGTACAATACCTATGTGTGAACAATAATCGGGGAACAGTACCTGCCGTAAACATTACCCTATGAACAGTACCCATTATGAATAGTATCCATTCTTTTGGCTTTTTATTTTGCTCTTCTTTTGTACACCCAATGTGTACTTAACTTCATAATCACTAATTTCCAACAATAAGGGTTAAATCCTTGACACCTAATAAACCTTCTGGATGCTTCTAAACAATCCAAACTTGAACACTATACCTTATATTCAGTGAACGAAATGAAAGTTAGGGCATGCTTCAGTGACTTTGCTTCTGAGAAGAAAACCAAATAGGGTGCCCCTGTATAAAGACATCTCATGATAGGCTTTGATGGTGTCAAATTTACAGATAATATATCCTCACTAGTTTCCCCTACTAACATCTATTCAGCTGATAATGATATATATATATATATATATATATATGGATAGCTCTTCATCTCTATTGGCATGTCCTACTTTTGCACAAGGTTGTTGAACACAATGAAAATCTTCAACTGGAGTATTCAGGATCTACGCAATCTCGAACATTATGAATCCTACGTGTGCACATGTAAGAACTCTACCCTGATTTAGTATTCCTCATGAAAAACATTACGTATGATTAGTAGCTTTAATATCTTTGGATTCATCTTTGTTTCGAGGGTAAACTAGTGGTGGACAGAGTGAATCAAAGTGGTAGGTTAGTCTTACTATAGAAGGATACAGTATTGATTAAATTGCTTTCCTACTCTAGATGGCACATTGATGTGCAAATTGGCCATTCTGCTTAGAGCATTTGGCGCTTCACTGGTTTTTATGATAATCTCAATGCTTCTTAAAATAGCCACACGTGGATGCTTCTTAACAAGCTGAGCATCTTATCATCCTTGCCTTAGTTATATGAGGGTGACTTCAATGAGTTACTAATCCATTCAAAGAAAGATGGAGGGCGACCTAGGGCAAATCACTTAATAGCAAATTTTTGAGATGTTCTAGATAAATGTGATCTTTGGGACATAGGTTTTTCGAGACCAAAATTCACATAGTGTAATTTATTTCAGATAGCTTCATTCAATAATGGTTGAACTGATTTGTTTGCTATAAGGAATAGCTTGTTGGTGGATGTTCGAATAGATGGGGAATAACTTCAAGGTAGACATGAAAAGCTTTACTTCTACTTTGAGAAAGCTTGGACAGATTCTTTGAAGTGTTTGTGATAATAGTGAATAGATGTCGAGCGACTGATAATTCGTTTAGTATAATCCAAAAAAACCTTGCTGGAATTAGGCGCCATCTTCATACTTGCAACTACAAATAGATTAAGGCCTCTCACGAAGTCTTAAAAAGAAACAATGGTTGCTTTCTCATCTCAACCAAAACATTTCAACAACCTTCTAGAAGAAGCTGATGGTTGTTGAAAAGGAAGTGGAAACTCTAATGGAGAAGAATGAAACCTATTGGCACCAACGTTCTTAGGTGTCTTGGCTTTATCAAGGTAATAAAAAGACTCGTTATTTTCATCACAAAGCATCTAAAAGAAAGGCCAAGAACCAGATTATGGGAATTTTATATAACGATGGAATATGGCGAGATGATCCAAATGATATGTTGTGGGTTAATAACGGGTATTTTTCCAATCTCTTTGTTAAATAAGTGTGTGATTTTTTGAATGTGCATATAATTTAAAATTTTATTAAATGCAATATAATTATCATATATAAAATACACTCAATCAATATAATGATACATATGTATCTCATATATGATGATATGTTAATTAAACTAAATTACAAGTGAGAAAACTTACCTGGTTGAAGGTAGTTTTCAATTCTTTAAGAATTGCAATCTCCAAGTCTTGAGCTTACCTTGAAGTGTATTGTTTCATAATTCTAGTTCACAACAAAAATAGTGGGATTGTGAATCTAGATAACAGCCACAAAAATGTTTTAGCAACAAGTATTAACCTCTCAAACACTTTGATTCTATTTGTTTTTATTTCTTATGAGAAATGAGATGAATAAAAAAATTTTGGTCTTTGTTCTCACACAACCCATTGCATAGAATACTTAGCTTCTTCTCTCACAACTCTGTCATATGTAAATGGCTTTTACATACATTAAATGAATGAGATCCTCTTTTGATTTTTGTCCAAACGATGGCTCATTAAAGTACTCTGCCCACATTCATAATTGTTGGCTATGCCACTTAATTATGTTTGCTAAAACACTTGAAAATGGCCAGCAAGATATTCTTTTACCTAATGTTGGAATATCTTTAATTATTTTAAGTAATCAATGACCAACATCAAGGCCCATTATTAGTTAAATTATACAATTGTCATAATTGATGTTTTTCCTTTTGCATTATTGATAATAAATAAATTTTGCATTAATTATTCAAAAACTATTTTTGAATAATTAATTTTACCTCACTTATTTTTACTAACAAGATAAAGTGGTAATTTCAAGGTAAAAATAATTTATAGACAATATTATGCCACTTATCAACATCCTATTGGTTAACAACTCTTGTCAACCAATTATGTGATATATTTAACATTTAAGTCTTGACAAATATACATCCTAAGGAACCCATGAAACATATTTTTGATTTACAAGAATTTCTTAGACCAAACTGTTCGATCTAATATGCTATGTCGGTGCACAATGAGTACACTTCATATTGTGAGACTATTTAGGTCTACGCCCTGTTTGTCATACCAAACTTGTCCATACGTCCTTGAATAATGTCCCACACACATACTACAGATATCACAAAGCAGTGCATTAAACCATATAAGTTTAGGTTATAACATATCTGTATCATCCTTCTATCATTGATATCCCTGAAGGGCGAAGACATAGATTAATACCGTTAAATCTCCATATGCTCGACCGTGAACTTATCTCCATATTTATATTTCAATAAATAATATCCGTAAATATTTTTATAATATTATTTATCTCTAGGGAAAATCTCTTATCTACCCAAATGAGCTACTAGATCTCATATTTACGCACATCGAACTCTATGAGTATCAGACTATACCCAGTGACACTCAGCTGTCAAACTATAAAAGGTTTCTAACATGTATAGATTCAAAGTATGGTGGATCACTCACAAGCATATCATGACGCTGAGGTCAAAGGATCACGAATCCTACTCAACTCGAGAAAACCCTCCATTGACAACTTTATGGGATGTCTATCAATGGTCCTCGTGAGTCTGTTCAATACCCAGTCCTTACTGAATACTTATTTCTCTAGACGAACTTCTACTAAATTTATGGTATGCTAAGACTAACCATTTGGACATCCAGATATTGACATACACTGATATATATTTAATAAAGTCTTCATTGACAGACCCACATTAGTAAAGATAGATCAATAACATGGTATTTAAGAGCATATTTGTATAATGACATTTTTTAACACCATTTGTAACTCTTTGCAACTATGTCATTACTAATATATTCTCAAGTCTTTGTCCCATTTCAAAGAAGGCTCTAACTCCTTAGATTTCGCTAACTCTTATAACCTGTTAACTCATATCAGTGCTAACTCTTAGCATTTATAACTCTCAGCGTTGTTAATTCTTAGCACTAATCTAAACTTTTTTAGACCAAATCTAAACTCTTTTAAATCATATAATGTATGAAACATCACAAGCATCTTACCATATCTAAAATATAATTAGCGATTTAATAAAATAATAATAGTATAAATATAAAAAAAAAATATTCATACATAAAAGGGATGGCATGTAAGCACAAATCCTAACACTATTTTCCTCCAGTCCATGCTCGGCAACTACATTGAATAAGGTACTGCAGTGTGTAACTCCTAAAATCAAATATGTTGTAAATAGATTCCTTGATGCCCCATTAGTTACAGATAACATTATAAAGGCACTTGTTTCAAATGTTTCCTACCAAGGCACAATGTCCAGATGGAATTCTAGTCTTGTTTTATCATAAGTATTAGTATGAGGTAGGTCCAAATATCATTAACACATGCGTATAGTTTCTAAATTATGAGAAAATATCAATAGTATTAATGAGACCTTCATAGTGTTAATTCCTAATATTGGTAAGCTACAGATGGTCTTATTAAATTTCAAACAATGGTCTGCTGTCTTTTTCTTATAAAATCTTAAGGGTTTAAATGTTCTTTTTTTTAATAAAATAAACGGGAACAAATACTTAACAAGGGTGTTGATAGAATTTTTGAAATTATTAAAATCTACATATCTCTTTTCTAAAATGTTAGGGGGTCCAAATGTGTTTTTTCCTTTTTTATACCCTAACATATTTTTAGTTTAAGCCTTGTTCTCTACCCATTCCTCATTAATCCTTATGTAGGGAATGGTTTTCTTATTCTTGTTTCTTTTCTCCGCTTTCTATTTATTAATACTTAATACCAATTTATGTTTATAAATTTTAAACAATAAAAAATTAGTCAAATCCACTTACTATCTTATGATTAAAGAAAAATATCAAATTGACAAATCAGAATAATATGACAATATCGTTCAATAATGTCAAAAGTAAGTTAATTTTTAAATAAGTAATAAATAAAACAAAAAATATATTAAAAAAGAATATTTTAATGTTATTGAGCATAATTAATTGTTCTGTTAATTGTTCATTTTCTTTTATCCAAATTCATAAAATTGAGGTTTCATTTCTATATAACAAATAAACTACTTTTAACTTATTATTAATTTTATTGTGATAATTTTATAAATAGTTTAACAATATATTTAAGCTTATAATGAATTATATTTTATATGTTCAGATATAATAGGCAAGAGTTTTAATCTCATCTCTATCATGTTAACAATTCAAGGAATTATTATTTTTCATACTTTGTTATATTCTCACATAAATCACTCTATCCTAACCTTAAATGGCATAGAGCCCATGAAACCTATTCTTGCTGGACATTTTGCCATCTTTAGAATACATAATTATAAAGAAATAATTTACTATAATAATGCATAAATGGGGAAAACTATAAGGAGCGAGAGAGGCCCCCGAGGGCATGGCCTGTAGCAAGGCTTATGTTTTCCATGTCAAGCCACCAAGGTTCGGTCTTTGAGGTAAGGGTAAGGGGTAAAACCATTTATGCCTTGGAACCCCCTTACATTTTAGGGGAAAAAATAGGAGTGAGAAAGAGAAAGAAAATAATAATAATAATAAATTAATATTGACTTTATTACACTATAACATGTCTCCATAACATGTCTCCTTTTTTAAGTAAGGGATCTTAACATTTAGATCCCATATTTGTCAAATAGTTAGTAGGTATGACAATAAGGAGGTGTGGGGATGGGACATGGATTTTTTTTATTTTAAACCTCTTTCCTATCTCTTTTTTTCGTTAAATTTAATGGGGCAAGAATAAGGAATTCCATGCGAGGAATGGCTTTTCCGTCTCTACCCTATTACCCCTTTTTTTTATTTATTAATATTAAATACTAATTTATGTTTTCAAATTTTAACAATATAAAAATTAGTTAATACATTGACTATATTGTGATTAAAAACAAGTATCAAACAAATTATAATAATAATATGATAATATCCTTCAAAAATGTCAAAGTAAGCTAATTTTTAAATTAATAATAAATTAATTAAAATTTTTAAATAACAAGATTTTAAATAATGTTCTAGTACTATCTAGCATTATTGATTTATTTTGTTAGGTGTTCATCTTCTCTTGTCAAAAATCATGAAAATAAGTCTTCATTGCTATATTACAAATAAACTACTTTTAACTTATTATTATTTATTGAAATAATATTTTATAATTAGTTTAACAATATAATTAAGTTTCAAATAAATTATATTTTATATCTTTATATATATGGTAGAAGCAGGGACAGGAAAGGAGAACCTTAAACATATTCTTGTGATATTAACAATTCGCAAAATAATTTTTTTCTATATCCTGTGACATTCCCACAAAAATTATTTATCGTAGCCCATTCAAAACAGCCCTTAGAGCTCATTTACTATTAATTCATACTACAGTATATATTTAATTGTACTAGCAGAGAATGGCTAACCCTAGAGGTATGCACTAACCTGTAGTCCAAAATAAAACTACCTTAGCCAAAATAGGCTACACTAGACAAGTCAGTCTTAAGATATCCCTAATGGCCTCTTTGTCATTGCGGGACTTATGGTGGTACTGACTTTTTTTAGAACTAAGAAACGGTCTAGGATATATACACGTATGTGGTGGTACTAGCCTCTTACAAGGATTAGAACCCTCTCCCCCCTCCGTTAGGATCTTTACAACATTATTTCTTCTCTAAATTAGAACTTCTTAGAGAATTCTAGAAAAGTTTTAAAACTCCATGTTTGGTAAACACACTCAAATTTTATTTCAATTAGACTTCTTCATCTCCCTTGTCTTACAATTAATGATGAAAATTCAAACTTCTAAGACACAAATATGAGGACAAATAACAGTTGGCATACAGGCCTTACAGACTTTTGGCATATGGCCGACAGATACTGTAATAAAGCACACTGATTAAATTAAAACATTTATGACTTTAACAAAAGCATAAAATCATACTTAATTATTAAAAGATAAATAACTTGAGTTGACATTATCATAGCCTTGGGTGTATTAGTTGAATTGGACCCAAAAGCTTTTAGCATCAAATGAGTCCAATAATGTTGGGTTCTGTGGGTCAAGCAATCTGGCAGCTTACTATTAAACTTCAGTGTTAGTGGGAATGGGCTAAGAATCTTGGAACAGTGATAATTCAAGCCTTGGTTGTGAGTTGTCAATTTCTATACTGTCAGTGGGGACACTAATTGAGGAAAAGTGTCTGGGTTTGGTATATCATATGGATTAGGCAAGTAATGGTGGTGATGATCATAATTCACATCCCTCTGATGCCTGAGCTGTCTTTGGGTTTGTCTTTTATAAAACAACGAATTGGTATTATGAATTTTTTTAGAAAAATTATAATGGACATTTTCTTAAAATAGTGTCTTCTGGAGAAATCCAAATAAATTTAGGGATTATTTGGTTTTCTTCAGTTAGAACTTTTTCAAGTGCCTTGATTTCTATTTTATGACTCTCCTGGAAAAGTTGTAAGGAGTAGGAGAAAGTAAAGTAGTCTTTAACTATAAGATAATACTGGATTTTGTGATTAGAAATTATTATCCCTTTTCTTTGAAATAATAGAATTGTCTGTAAATGTTTTAGTGGGATGGATGTTTAAGAATAGTTGTATAGCAGATGTATGAGTTTATTGATCCATCATGTTTTGGGGTAGAACCATTCAATAAATGTACATGCTGGATGTTATTGTTTACTTTACTGTAACCAATCGAGGGTTTTTTGTAAAGGGATTTCCATAGCAATGGTATATAGATCAACAAGGTACCATAATAGGTACAAGACATTCTTTGACCATTTTTAGACTTGTGTGATTCTATGAAGATGGAAGAAATGATATTCCATATTGAAAAAAAGGTCTCTCAATGACTGAGAGTCCATGTTCTTAGACTGCTTCAATGGCATAATATTATATCAGGTTTTTAGCTAAGGAATGCATAGTTCTAGTTCTGAGTAATTCTGCCAACTCTAGAGGAGTGAATTGAACCAGAGAGGCGATTACCAGAGGTGTCATGGTGAAAATGATTGTTGAACAATGTTTGTATTTTTTCTTTCTTAGACTTAGACAATGGTTTAAGGCTGTCAGACATTTGGTTATGGCTGTGGTCTTTATAGAGTTCAGAAAAGGAAGTCTACCACTGTATTATCTTTTTTCTTTTAAATAAGTGACATCAAACGAGTAATTAGAAAATCATTGTTGCCATCTCAAAAGTTATGCATTGGAAATCTTTTTCTACTTAAAGTTGAGCATGGCTAGAAAAGCCAACATGTCTAGCTTAATCAGAAATTTGTGACCTATAAGGTGGAATTCAAATTTCTCGTTGCCCTTTTTAACTGCTAGAATTTCCTTATACGTGTTATGGTAGTGGATCTTAACATTAATAAAGCTACTGCTTTTGTATCCACATATCTTTCATTTTCTATTTTCTTCTTCAAGAAATATTGCACTCCAATAGTAATCGTTGACATCTGTTTATAATACTCTTTTCCCGGTTAATGGAATCTTGAGTAGAGGTAACTTTATGGCAAGTTCCTTTAGTGTTTTCACTGCTTTTATCTGTTCATCATTTCAAGGAAAATGGCTCTTTTCAAGCATAAGCTAAAGTGATTTTGTCATATGAGCCAACTTTGGTATAAAATCTGCCATGTAATTAATTCACGATACCCAAGAATTATTGGATTTGCATATTGGAAAGGTTATCATCAGGAAACCTTTCATATTGGCTAGTAATGTAAGGTTACAAGGTGTATTATCCCTTGTTGATGTGCATTCCAAGAAAATCTATTTTAGTCTAACCTACTTAGCATTTATTGGGAGAAATCATGACTCCATATTGCTTAAGGATGGACCCAAACTGTAAAAGCAATTGATTGTCGTAAACTGCATTATCAAAAAACAAGAAAATCTCATCAATGTAAATTAATTGGTTCAAATATTCTCATTATAGCTTTCTGAAAGATTGATAGGGCTGTTTTGAGACCAAAAGGAATGATTGTCCATTGATAATGGTGTGGGGGTGTGCAAAAGGTTGTTTTATATCGATAATCTAAATGGATGCCGATTTTCCATAAGCCTACTTTAAGGTCAAATTTTGAGAAGATTGTGACTTTAGCAATTCTTAAGAATAACACAGGTTTTATTTAGTAGAGGAAACTTATCATCTTGTAAAAAAAAAGTTTAAAGGTTGGTAATTAATCACAAGACGAGGTTTTTCTCTTTTTTGTTCACTGTGTTTATTCATATAGAATGCCTGACATGCTTATTATGAAGATATGAGTTCAATAAAGCTTCAAAAAGTAGTTAGGTAAGCTCTTCTTTAGATAGTTTAGATGCTCTGGTGACATTCCAGGGTGGTTGGCTTAGCTGGCTTTAGTTGGGTTTATGGACTCATTTTTCTTGAATGGTAGATGGATGAAAAGGCTTGGATTTTTTCATAATGGCTTTAGATATTTTAATAAAAACTCTGAATGGCTTGATGAGGCTAACTGTGCTTTAATTTGGTCAAAGGTGGGAGTAAGATCAAAAATGGAATAATAGTTTAGGACATTGGTCCATGAAAGAAAGTGGGCTTTGAACTTAAGACCATTGGGCTTTAGTAGGACTTTTTTTTCTAGAAAATTTTGAATTAAGTCAAACCCGATAATTAGATCTTTACTAGGTAAATTTGATCCAAAAAGTTTATATTTAACTAAGTTTTGCGAAAATTTTAGATAAATTGGATTATTGATAAGAGTAACAGTAAATAATTCATCGTTTGCTGCCCTAAAAGTCTGGTAAAATGGTTTTTAGAACTGGGTAGGTAAAATGGCTGGTTTTAGGATAAACGAGGCTGCACCTATGTCTAAGGGTGTTAAAACATGGATTGAATTGTCATACTTTGTTGGGTACAACTGGATTTCTATCATGGGGATAGAGATTATGATCATGCAAGTTTTGGTTACTGGTTGAATTTCTAGGGAATTGGAGATGGATTCAGACTTGGAATCCGAGGTAAGAGGATGAGAATGATGTCAGTACCTGCTTCTGATTGTTTTGAGTAAATTGATTCGAGATCAATCTAATTTGGATTGTAGTTGGTAACAACTGCAATTGCTAAAAATACTTTTTTCTTTTTGTCCTTTTATGGTCATTTTTTTTGCATAATAACCATTTTGTTTGCATATAAAGCACCTTTTTTTTTTGAAAAAGTTGTTTTGCATTTAAAGAAACGCTTCTTATTTATAGAGTGTGGCCGAAATTTAATCTTCCAGTGATGCTTCTTTTTGCTGGTGATGCAACTATAATTTTTATTTTTTGGACATTTTATTAAGAGATCAGGTCTTTCACAGGGTTTTTGAATCTTTTTCCCTGTGAGATAAAATTCCTTGAAGAATTTATGTCTAGCAAATAACTTGTCCAAAACAAGCATGATAGACTGCTGAATTATCCTAATTAAAGTATTGCCTAAGGTTTTACCTTTAAATTCGATCATCCTTAGGGCTTTCTATCCTAAATGTTCTGGAACAGAGTTCATATAGGCCTATTTAAGGTTTGGATCATTGATTCCAATAATATAATATCTTGTTATTGCTTTTTCTAAAATGCAACTCAAGATTTTTCCTTTTGAATAAACATCACTTCATTTTAAAGAACTATTTCCTTGTTTTATCAATAAGTTGAGTTCTTCGCCAATAAACTCAGCAAAAATGCAACTGATGAATTGTTCTGTTGTGATGCACTGTTGTAGCATTTGTTGCCTATATTCTCCTAAGTGTAAATACCAATACTTGGGAATATCTTGGAATCTGGCAATGGCTTTTTGGATTTAACCGAAATAGACATATTTGGCTTTTAACTTTCTGTAATGCACCAGGCTTGGAATTCAAAATTTTAATCAACCTATTTTATAGGAGGAATATCATCGGGTGTAAACCAATAGTGTTTCTCTAATGATTCTTTTACATTTTCGTGTTATGTTCTAGGTTGTATTTGATCTGTTGTATAGGATTCATCCATTGAGGACTCATAGTCTTTTGTAACAGGCTGTAAAGGTTAAGGATCTATAGGATTATTCACGATCTGAGGTTGTCTAATTCAGTGGTTGTCTCAATTATCGTAGGAAAACTCTGCTGGATAGCCATAAAATGTGCTTTGGATGCTGAAGGGAAAATGTTCAGGATTTTGGAGGCATTGGTGGTAATGATGGCTCAGAGGTGGAGGAAGTGACTGATGTTTTTTCTTGTGATGGGACTTTTGGTTCTTTTGGTGGTGAAAGCTTCAGTTCTTTGCCTTTGTCTCTTAAGCGGCTTTTGGTGTGTTCTTTTGATTTCTTCTTTGGAATCAGATTAGAACTGTCTCCAAAGATTGAGCTTATGCTTGTAGAAGTCAGAAGGAAAAATTGAGATATGTTTTGCAAAGTGTCTGTTGGCTTCCATAGTTATATAAAGTCTCTTTCAAGACTCTGAAGTTCAGCCTTGAGATGATTTATTTTCTTTCTTGTTCAGCAAAAAGAAAACCATTTCTCATCAAATCTAATATATGATTATGCAGAGATTTAATTTCAAGCCTAAGCTTGTCAAGACTCACTTGATGGTTATTGAAGCCTGAATCAACTTTAGCTTTAATATTTTGCTAGGATTCTTTAATTCTATTAAGCATTCTATTTTGGGTTACTGCGTTTTCAAACTACCAATTTAGGATAGCTTCAGCTGGACTGATCTGCTCAAAGGAACCATCAGCTCTTCTAATGTTTAGTTGCTTTATCTTCCATTGCTGGAAAGTATTTTCTTCTAGTTTTGTTTGTGGGTTTACTAGGAGAAAATATATTGGAGAGAACATACAAACTTGGTCAATGAGTTGAGCTGGGTTTTGTGAAAAGTTATTCTTTGGGAAAGGTTTTGGAATGTGACAACTCTGGGGAGGATAGTGCACTGACTTATAGTTCAAAATAAAACTACCTTAGCCAATTTAGGGGAGAATGGCTAACCCTTGAGGTATGCACTAACTTGTAGTTCAAAACAGAACTACCTTAGCCAAATTATCGAGGCTATGCTAATAATTGATGATTTTTTTTTAATTATCAAGGTGGCCTAATTAGGTAATATTACTAGTAAAAGCAAATACTAATGCACTAAATTTTTTTAAAAAAATAAGAATAAAGTATAATTTGAAGAACTAACAACTAAATCAAATTATTTGACTCGTATATTCTTTTTTTTTTTATATTAATCAACTCAATGAAATTAAGATGGCATAGGAAATCTTCATGAGCTTAGTAGCAATGCATATATGATTTGGCAAATTTTTTTTTCAATAAAAATAGAAAGTATCAATAAAAAATTAAAAATGTTGCTTATAAAAATTTTGCTCAACTATAATCTTAAAATTTGTCAATATTAGTTGGTAAAAAAAAGAAAATTTTATTGAATTATTAGTAAGGTATATGATGAATCTCCAAGACAAAATAAAAGAAAATTAAATTAACATTTATTTTATAATAAAGTTTTACTAATTATATAGACATTGTTTTTATTGGATAATCCTTGACCATTACTTTTGATGAATTTTGACTAACATGTAGGTATTATCAATTTTGTTTTAATAATCTGTAGATATTGCTGATATTTGCTTAAAAGGTATTGCTGATAATATCACGTAATATCTTTTATATATAATTTTACTACAAATACTTTTACCACATCAAAAGAATTAGGGTTATTTTAGTCATTTTAGCTTAAATGAACATTTTTCTTGTCCTTAATTGTAATTTCCTTTTTTAAAAAAAAATAATAAAGATGAACTATTGATGAGCTTATTTTATATCTATAGTTTTCATAGTCTAAACTTGATGATTGGTCAAATTAAATAAGAATATATATTTTTAATGTGCATTAACGTTATTTTGTAAGTTGTAAGTCGACGGAGCTATTTGGGTTGAAAAGTTGAGAAAAATATGCAAAAATATTTTTTTAAAATGCTAAAGTAACTGCTATAGTAAACACGTATAGTAATTTTGTTACAATAGACATGGACAATATTGTACTATAGTGCCATACCACGGCGCCGCAAAAACCCAAGTCATGGTGTTGCAATGCTAAAAAAATAAGGTCACAGCGCAGGAACAGTAATTATTATTCACATGGTACTGTTCAGGTTTTCACTATGGATAGATAAATTATATGTTCTAAGACTTGATGGAACTCTATTAAACATTATGCGTTGATGTTTTTATGTGATTAATAACTATTTGATGTTTATTCAAAAACAAATTAAAAAGAAAGAAAAAAAGCCTCCTTCGTCATTTTAAATGAGATATTTAGCTTTCTTTTTATAGGTTCCAAAATTAGGCAAACGTGGGAAAAATTGGAATTTTTTACATCGATTAGCACCGTGGCACTGGATTTTGGCATTGTAGGGGATACTGATCATCTAAACAGTATCCCCTATGAACAATAATACTGTTCACTTTTATTATTCCTGGCTGCAGCCTTATTTTTTGGCGTCATGGCGCCACGACCTAGGTTTTTGTGCGTCACAACTTGACACTATAGCATAATACTGTTCATGTCTATTGTAGCAAATTACTATACATGTCTACTGTAGCGGTTACTATAGCTTTTTTTTTTATATTTTTACATGTTCTGCTCAACTTTTCTCCCCAAATAGCTCCGTTGACTTCGAACCTACAAAATAACGTTAACACACATTAAAAAAAATATTCTTATTTAATTTGACCAATCATGAAGTTTAGGAGATTAAAATTATAAATACAAAATACGCTCATCAAACTCTTCTAAACTTAAATGTTTGCTCGTCCTTGAGCAAAGAGATGATTAAAACCTCAAACAATAACAAACTATAAGAAAGCACCAAACACCGGGTCGGCAAATGATTAGCAAATTATCTAAAAAAAATTCTCATGACTACCAATCTCAAGGAAAGCTTAAACATCATAACCATTCAATATATTAATCTAACATATAACCCACAAGTGACTTACTTGTGTTAGGGTTGGTGCTTACGTGCCATCCCTGATTGTATATATACTTATGTATTTATACTAGTGTACATTCCCATTAAATTGCTAAGACCCATTAATATGGTATTATGCAATATAATGTTACAGACATTGTACGATCTGAAGGAGTTCAGATCAGATCTAAAAGAGTTTAGATAAGGGTCTACAGTTAGCCACGCTGAGAAATATAAATACTAAATGTTAGCACAGCTAAGTATTAGCTGGTTATAATACTCAGCAAATTCAAAAGTTGGAGCCTTGTTTATAATGGGACATAGACCTGAGAATATACCAATAATTGCATAGTTGCAAGAGTTGCAATCGGGTACCAAAAAATACAAGTTATGCAAGTATGTTCTCGAATTATTGTCTCTGATCTATTTCTGCCGATGCGGGTCTATCAGTGGATACCTTTATATATATATATATCAGCATATGTTGTACCTATAGGGTATAGATGGCCGCTCCTAGCCAACCGTGAGCTTGGAGCTCGTATTGACATATGGGTATCCAATTAGGACTAGATATAGGACAGACTCACGAGAGTCTCTGATAGACACCCTATATAAGCCGTCAATTAAAGGTCATCTCTAGTTGAGTAGTATACGTGGTCCTTTGACCTAAGTGCCATGATGGGCTTGTAAGTGATCCACTATACTTTGGTTCCACGCATGTCACAAACTTTTCATGGTGTGACCGTTGGGTGTCGCTGGATGTGGTCCGATGCTTATGGAGTCCAATGCGTACAAATATGGGATCCGTCAGCTCGCATAGGGAGTTAGATATCCAGATGCTTCGAGACTGTATCTTATAAAGTCTTATGGCTACAAGCATAAATCCTGGGAAAGAGTTCCACCGAGGTAGAACAATATGGCAAAGGAGTTTGCGCATATTGTTCAGTGAAATACGAGATTGGAGATAGAGCACTAGGAGATTTGACGGTGATAATTTATATCCCCGTACATCTAGGATATCATGACGAAAGGACTATACATATGCATTGTAACCTCAGCTTGTATGGTTCAACGCGATGATTTGTAATATCCGTGACGTGTGGGGGGGCATTGCTCACAACTCATGAAATAGTTCCATTTGACAAATCGGGTGTAGTTATTAGGGAGTCCTGCGATATAGAGTGTACTTGTTGTGTACTAGGGCAGTGTGCCGAACTAAAGTGTTTAATCCAGTAATATTCAGCATTACCACAGAAATACGTGCATATTTGTATTTAAGTGTTAAATACAATAATTAGTTAATTATTATTATTTACTAATTGTATTATGACACGTGGCATATTGTGAACCCTCAGTTGAGTTTATCTAAGTGTAAAATTTAGTAGGACCCACTAGGGGGTATGTTTGGTAACTATTCATGATGGGTAAAATGGACATTTCATACTTTGATTATTTAATAGTTAAATAATCAAAATATCTCTCTTATTATATTATATAATATATTATTATATTATATTATTATTATTTATATATTATATTATAATATTATTTTATTTTTTATATATATATATAAAGAGAGAGAGAGAGAAGTGAAGTTTTGTGTATGTGTGCCCGTGAGAGGAAAAGAGAGAAATAGAGAAGAAGAATAAAGAAAGAAAGAAAGAAAGAAAAATGAATTAAAAAAAATGAAATTATTTCATTTTTCTCCATGGTTCCATTAGAAGCAATTGTGAATTGCTTCAAATTCTCCATTTCTTTATCTTTTTAGAAAAAATGATAAAAACACACACCCGGCCATTTTGGGGATTAAGAGTTAATCTCGTGCTCGATATAGAGTTACTATTTAGCTCACCGAGCCCACCGAGTTAGTGACTAGAACTGCCTGCGAGTTCATCTTCATGCGGACTCTGAGGGAATTACGTGTATAACTTTATACGTTAAGGTGAGTTCTTAACCTTTCTAATATATCATTGAGATTAATATATTTATTTATAATGTTTATTGTATATTTCACGCTTCCGCTGCATATAAATTCGTATATGATACGTGTTTTAGGCAATAGACACATTTGCACATGCATACACCCACATATATTAGATCCTTAGCAACTTGGTGCATGTGTGAATAGCTAAAATCATTAGTCACATGCACTCGAATTAGTTTATGCACACAAAATAATAAAATATGCTATTATTAACACTCTATATACTTGTTTTCGCATCACTCTCCACTAATATAGGCACACATATAATCAAGGATCAAAGAGGACTTTATTAAGCTTGTAATGTATGGCTATGGTAAGTGGATTAATTATGATTTAACTTACACCATAAACACACATTCCTCTAGAGATGACTTCAAACTGAACCAATTGATTTTTCCCTCAATTTTCCCCAAACCAATTTGATTCCCTTGTTATTTCATTGTTGTTCTTCTTCTTTTTCCAAACTAGGGATATAGTGAACTCGAACTATACAATATTTTCAATTTGATTTGATTTTTTTATTTTTTATTGGATTTTTTTATTTTTGACTTTTTTTCTTTTTTTGAATATAAGTCACCATATCCCCAAACTTAAGATTTTTTTATATTAGAACAACTAAAAATTTATAACCAAACACATAACCCTTCTTTAATCCACCCCTTTTATTTTTAAAAGCTCGCATAACTCTCTAAAATGAGTGTTATACCTATGGCATGATAGGTAATATAAAGGATAATAAAACTAAAGGTTAAGGTAGTGATATGATTAGAAAGAAAAATGCGTTAATTAGTCTCAACTAGGGTGATTAGAGGTAAAATTATACAAGAGTTGACATGAAAAGCTCAAACGGTCCAACGATGGCTTAAAATCATATCCTAAATTATGTATGCCTTATAATTTCTCCTTGAGTAATGCTCATACAAGTTCTAGCATATTTTGGATACCCTAATTATTCTTATTATGCATAAAAGTCATCTAAGTAACCATAAAAACTAAATGATTCTAACTACGTGCTCAACATATCAAGTAATCAACAAGCAAAGTAGAACTTGTCTTAGATTACCAAGCAAACAACCACAACATTCATTGTTTCCACAAGAAGGTAGCATTTGAAAATAAATTTTTATTTCATATCATTGACTACTAATCATTCAGCCAACCCGCAACAAAAGACGAAAATGAAAAAAAAAAGCATGCAAAACACAACAGCTAAGAACAACAATTGTAATGAGTCAGCATGATTAACAAAGAAAATGAAAGTTTTCCTCCCCCAAACTTAAAGTTAACATTGTCTATAATGGAAAAAAGTAAAAGAAGTTCCCTTCATAAACAATGGCTTAGTTCTAGAATCATAAAGAAGACATTTTTGCTTGTGTTTGTGCCAAAGCATTTGAATGATGCTTGCCAAGACATGAGGTTTGATAAGGCTTTTTTTTTTTTTATGATGTTGGAGCTGTAATTTGGTGTTAATTTGATGTTCGAAAGGTGTAAGGATGATTAGGAGAAGTAAAGGGATGTTTAATGTGGCTAAAGAGGTCTGGGGGCTATATGGGGTGGTAAGCAAGTGGAGCCATGGCCTCAAACATGTGGTGCTGATTGCATAAACATTTTGAAATGAAAATTGTAAGTTCTTGAAGTTGTAGCCTCAACTTTCTAAAGTTGCAACCTCAAGTTACTACCACTTTGATTGTTGCCTTAGTTATAAGCTCCATTTGGCCGCATCTTGTAAGCTTCTTCTCGATTCTTTTTCTATGCTTTTATAAAGTTTCAAATTGTTGTTCCAACACACTATACAAGGAAAAACAAACATTAAAACTAAGATTAAAAATATAAATTAAATTTCACTTCGGTAGCCTCCCAAGAAGCACTTGATTTAACATCTTTAGCTTGACACCTTCCGAATTCATGAGGGATCAAATTGAACTTTGGAGACATTTTGCTCATTAAACACTGCTCCATTTTGATGCTTTGATATGTATTCAATGTCTTTGTCCATCTCTTTCCTTGATTTCCAAAGCTCCACAATGTGATCATTAAAGAATGACCCCAACTCTTTTATTTTGAGCTTACCCAAAAAAAATTTTAGTCTTGGCCAGGAAAATAAACCACGGTGGCCGATAGTTGATTACTTTTCCATCATTATTTTGTCATGCCTCACCTTTTTCCTTTTTTGGTGCACCTTTGTCTTGCCATGAACTTAAGGTTGAATGATATCCATTTTCTTTCTATTTAAAGGCCATATTCCACAATTTGGTTACACATTGCCAATCTTTAAACATTCTTTTGAATGATTTGGCAACTTCATCTCCTTGAAAATCTTGAATGTAATTTCTTCATCTTGCACCCTCATTTTTATCTCTCTCTTCTTCATATCAATGAGAACTCGCCCAGTGGCTAAGAGCGGTTGCCCAAAAATATATGAACATTCCTATTTTCTTCTATATCAAGGACTATAAAGTCTACCAGTAGGATGGATCTATCCACTTTTACCAACACATCCTCAATGGCTCCCTATAGATAGTTATAGATCTATCTGCTAATTGCAAAGATATCATAGTGGACTTCACCTTACTAAGACCCAATTTATTGAGGATGGATAGAGGTATAAGATTGATGCTTGCTCCAATGTCACACAAGGTTTTCTTAAAAGTGGCTTTCTCAATAGTGCATAGGACAGTGAAACTACTCGAATCCTTCATCTTTTAAGGCAACTTTCTTTGAAGGATTGCACTACATTCCTCCGTTAGCCTCACCATCTCATAGTCCTCTAATTTTCTCTTCTTCGAGATTACTTCCTCCATGAACTTTATATAGTTTGGCTTTTTCTCTGAGACATTCATGAAAGGAATATTAGTGTAAATCTTTTTAAAGTTGTTAAGCACATTAGAGGTTTGATCATCTAATTCCTTTTCGTAAAAGCGTTGAGGGTAAAGCAATAACAAGGTAATGATAAAAGGATTATCTAGAAATGAAATAGACGTTTGTTTGGGATTCATCCTTAATGGTTCAATAACAACTTCTTTCTCCTCACCTCCAACTACCTTTTTCTCCGAAGCTTTTACTTTTATACCAATTTTAAGGGTTATAACATTACAATGCTCTCTTAAGTTGGGCTCCATGTCACTTGGAAAGTTTTTGGAAGGTTGATCTTTAATTGCATATGCAAGTTAGCCAACTTGCCTCTCTAATGACTTAATGGTGGTACTCATGTTTGTGTAATATGTCTTTATGTTATGAAGCCAAGCCTCATTTTTGTCAGACCTCTCCCTCATCTCAACAATAAAAGTTCCCAAAATATCTTTCGATGAGGGCTTCTTCTCAACTATTAGTTGATTAATCCCTTGTGAAGGTTACACGACATTTCTTGAATTAGCATATGAGAGGTTCTCATGGTTTTTAAGCTCTAGATGATAATATGTAAGAACATAGGGTGCCATGTTGTTCTAGTAATTAAACTTTTAATTGTCGACATATTGTATATGCTCTGGCTAACTACCCTTACCGGTATCAGACATACTAGTAATCATTGTCGGATTCTTACTTGAAGAAGACTCTTTAGCATAGAGTACAAAAATTTGATTTGCCAATTTTGAAACTTGAGTAAAAAATGCAACAATTGGATCAACTTTAAGCACTTCGACTGCCCTCTTTACAATGGATTTCTCATTAGGTCATTGGTAGTTGTTGCATACCATCTCTTCCAATAAAAGCTTTAGCTTCTTCCACAGTTTTGACAATAAAGTACCATTCACCGCCGCATCTACAATGGTTCTTGTTTACCCATTTAGTTCGTTATAAAAGATTTGTATATAGAACCATTCTTGGTATCCATGTTCGGGGTATCTTTGAATAAGGTCCTTAAACTACTCTTAAGCATCATAAAAAGGCTTGAAATCTAAATGCCTAAATTATGCTATCTCCCTATAAAGTTATGAAGTCTTAGATGGTGGAGAGAACTTGGTGAAGAACCGTTGAGCAAGCTCTTCCCATATTATGATACTTCCCGATTATAGTAATTAAAGCCAACCATTGCCTTGTCCCTAACAGAGAATGAGAACAAGTGTAGTTGAATAGCGTCTTTCGTGACTTTATTTAACTTGATTATATCACATACCTCCAAAAATATTGCAAGGTGAACATTAAGGTCTTCCCTTGAACTACTTGACTTCGAATCTCTGAATAATTCTCATTAACCACGGGCCTAAAATAGTCTCTCATTGCTCGTACTTGTTGGTTGTTATTGACTCCGTCGGCCATAACTTGAGCTTGACCTCTCATTTCGCTCCTAAGCCTCTGTAAAGTATATTTAACTTCTTGATCAAATGGCAAAAGCTCCAAGTTATAGGCTCTTCTCATAAACCTTCAACAACCAAAACAAAACCACAACTCAAAAAAAATAAAGAAAAACAAAATGTCTAAATTAAAGTCAAGTTGCATATCCATAATATTAACACTAAGTCAAAATTCACAATCCTTGATAATGGTGCCAAAAACTTGTTCAAGAAATTATACACACGCGAATTGTAACCGCAAATGCATGGGTTGTGATTAAATAATAAAGTGATGAATGAGTATCGTTCCCACGAGAATTGGTGTCCTAAATTAATGCTAATTACCATGGTGTTGACAACCTAACATTATCTAAGCTAAACTAAAGTCTAATTTGAATTATGTATTTAAAAATACTTAAAACTAAATAACTTAATAACTTAAAGATATGAGAGTTTTATAGTAAATGTAGTAACCACTTATCCAACACCGAAAAGAATAAATATTTATATATATGTATAATATTCATATTTTATTTGTATGTGGATGATGCTTAAGTTATGTATTGTTATTAGTATTGTTTTTATAGATTAAGGACATATTATTAATATTAGGTTTATTTGCAAGACTTTAGATTTATTTTAGGGACCAAATTGTAATACTTTAAAAGTTTTATGGGCTAATTCGTAAATACTAAAAATTAGCCTCTTAGTTTAAAAATACACTTTTGAAACTCTCATTCACTTATTTTGGTCGAGCCACCTCTTTTAGAGTGAGAAAAATGAGATAGAAAGGGGAGAGAAAGAGAAGAAGAAGAAAAAAAAAGTTAGAATTTAAACTTTAAGAGGTATATTATAACCCTTTCTTAGTTTCTTGGTATTAATTTAGTTAATTTCTTTAAGTTTTGATTTCTGAAATATGTACAATTGAGGATTTGATGTGAATTTTGTAAGATATTATGAGAATTGATGATGATTATGTAGATAACTTGATAAATCATGATGAATTGCAGAATTGATTCTTGATATTCTCTTGATCCAAAATTTTATAAATTGTTGTGCTTTGATTCTGGTTTTAGATTTTGAGTATATAAATTCTACATGTCTAGAATCATTTGAGACTTTGAATCGATTAAAAATTTCAGAAATTGAATTTGTAGTGAATTTATCAAAATGACCCTGAAATTCTAGAAATTATACAATGACAAATAATTTTTGATCTGCTGAATGATCTTCACAAATTACGAATTTATGGAATATGATAAATTTATATGTCTAATATGATATATTCAAAATTGAGAATTTAGATCAATGTGGTTAAATTGTTATGATTTTCTAAAGCGTATCAGCTCATTGCAGTATTTGATTTACAGATTTTTAAAGTTATGGAATAAAATAGTTTTAAAATACTTTTGGCAGAGATTTTGAAGTGAAATATTTATCATGGATTGAAATATGTGTCAAGAGTAATTCTGTTAAAGTTTTATAATTTTTGAGTTAGTATATAATTTTATAAAATTAGGAGACTTAATACTGTTCAGTAAATATCTTGATCCCACCAGAATAATAGTTTGAATTTGATAGTGTTTATGAAATGAATTGTGTAAGAATTATGATATAATATTCATATATAAGGAGGATATATGAGTTAAGAAAGATATATTCTGATTTTGGAGCAATTGAACATCATTTAATGTATAAGAAAATTTTGCTAAAGTGTTCAGAATGATAGGTTTTGAGAATCTAAGTAATTAGACCAATTCGATGTGATAAGAGCAATATGTGTAATTTTGTAAGCTATTTAAAGTATTTTGTGTGAATTTTGAGGCTTATGAAAGGATTAATCTCCATTGATAGATTAAGGAGATTTAAGCCTTATAACTAAAAGTGTTAAGAGGTAAGTATACTAGACTTTTTACTAAAATCACAATAAACATAGTAATTGTTATGTATGATTTTGTAAATGTGGTTAGGAATATGTTTATGTTATGTCAAAGTATATTTTAATATGAAATGTGAAGATATGTGTTTATAAATGTGAGCATGGACATACATGACATATATGTGTTTTTGAAAGTGAGCTTTCAAAATGAAATGCGTTTAACAAAGAGAGCTTTTGAAGTATAATATGTCCATGAGAAACATTTTGTGTTTTGAGGATGCTTGAACTCACTGTTGACTTAGTAGGTATTTTATGTGATTTTTGAAGCCTTTATGTATGGCATTTCCTTCGAGATTAGTATATGTTATGTGTTCCGTATGTAGGGAGGATCCTATTAGTACCTAAAAAAAGAATGAGTCATCACATTCGTGTGGTGGCGTATTGGTGCATGTGAGAGGACTCACCGATGATCAGGGTGAGGGTTTGGCTTTTACCTTTGGGCATAAGCATTATATATGTGTAATTTAAAACCTCACTTGTACTATTCCTCTCATACAGTATGTCAGCTACGAGTGACATTTGACTCATTATGTGATATGTGATATGGAAGTCCTACTAAGTAGTAGTTAAGTGATAGTATTCATATTATATGTTTTGAAAGAATATGTAAGCGCTTACCTAACATGTGATTTGATAAGATTATGATTTTGATTTATCACAGCATAGCATACACATGCATTATGTACATATATGTATTTGTATTTGATATATGAAAAACTAGTATGCTTACTAAGTTTTATACTCATTATAATTTATGGTGATTTCAGGTAAATAATGTACATGTGTGCTTAGCGGATTTGGCAAGGCTTCTGTTATTTTTTGGGCTCCCTAAGTTGCTAGGTTGCTGAGTGTTTCATTTGGGAACACGTGGGTTAAGATATTTGATTTGTCCCTATTGAATAAATACTTATGTATTATTTATTAAATGTGGTTATGGGTTGATTTTAAGTAAGAATTTACAATAAATATATTATGAAGATATTTATTTTATAATAAATTTTAACTAATTCTATAGACATTGTTTTTATTGTATTATCCTTGACCATTACTTTTGATGCATTTTGACTAACGTTTAGGTATTTCACTTTATTTTAATAATTTGTAGATATTATTGATATTTACCTATTTGCTTTAAAGGTACTGCTAATAATATCCCATAATACCTTTTATATATAATTTTACTGCAAATCATTTCTATTTTTTTATAAAAAAAAACAAAGATGAACTACTCAAATGTGAATGGGTTACAATTTCAAAGAAAAAGAAACCCAGTCGTCAAATATAATGGCTTTTTATTTATTTGTTGTTTCGTTATTGTATTGAAGGACTGTGAATTAGTTTTTGGATGTGCATAATAATAATTCTAATTTGTTTATTATTTATCATAGTATATGTGTTGGTCTTATTATTTTTAGGCTCACCCAACTTATTCATAACTTAATTCACATGCTTATAATTTAAATTATGTTTATATTTTAATTATTTAAATATTATTTTTTATAAAAAAGAATTTTTCACGAGTAGGAGAATTAGATTTAAATCCTTCTCTCTTGATAGAAATGAATTAAGATTTTTATTTATAAAGGCTTAATTAAATTATTTAAATTAATGCATTCAAACTCTAATAAAGATTATAGTTTTTTGCACTATAAACACTCATACTATCTTAGCTCATTATTCATTCATAGATAATTAATTTAATTCAGATCTAATTTATTCAATAATTCTTTACTCATATACACTCTACGCCAATATTCTATATCCGTATACAATTCATTTGTCATTCCCTTACTTCTTTGAAATACTCCCAAATACTAACATCTATCTTTTTGATCAAATACTAACTTAAGCATCATAGTATTTTTTTCTTATATGAGGATGATGCTTTTCCCAAAAGAGGCAATTAAGGACAAGAAAATAATTATTTTGAAGTTCCAAATTGAGGAACTTTCTATGGCTTTATTTATGGGAATTTTCGAATGTAAATCTGAATTCTCAATAAGCAAAATCTGAAATTGTGCCAAAAAATTAATCTGAAAAACAAAGAAAGAAAATAAAAGAATAGAAGTAGTAGTACACTTCCAAAAGGAATCAAGCCTAGAATCAGTGCATTAAAGTTAATCATCATCACCACTGCACTTAGTATCACGGGCTGGGCGCTTGCCATTGACCCAAAAGATTAGTTTGCTAGGTAATGCTGCATACCCACCCTTATATACCCAAGACCCACCCAATTTCTATTCGATGTGGGATATGACATTCTCCCCTACCCAATCACGTGACGCCCTCGTCACGGTGTGGTCCAAACTCAAGAACTAACCTAACCCGTATTGCCTATCCCCCCAAGGATAAGGGACCCACTATCCACGTGACAATCTTTATTGGGGCTCAAGACACAGAATTTTTAGGGCCTACTTGGCCCGTATTACCCATCCCCTAGCAGTATAAGGGACCCACATCCCATGTAGCAATCTCTATTGGGGCGATTTTTGGGGGTCCACATACGAATGAGAATTTAGGTCTGCTCTGATACCACTGTCACGGGTTGGGCGCTTCCCATTGACCCAAAAGACTAGCCTGTTTGGTAATGCTGCATACCCACCCTTATATACCCAAGACCCACCTAATTTCTATTCGATGTGGGACGTGACATTAGGGTGGCAATGGGGCAGGGATCATAATCTTCACCGCTATACTCGAAAAGAATGAGAATCTTCATATCAACCTCCGATATGTGTAATTCAAGTTTGGAAAAGCGGATTCTTAAATTGGGATGGAGATCCCTATGGGTACCCATACCCAAATGTTTTTTAAAAAATTTAAATACTATTTAATTGTATTTATTTAATTTTATAAAATAATCTTTCACCCTGTACAAGTATAATATATCAAAAAAATTGTAAACATCACATTAAAGTATAAACTTAATCAAGTCTTCAACTACTAATTTTAAAAACTAATAACGTGAATTAAAATCTAAAATTACAAAAAGTAATGGTTTATTTGAATTTTTGCATCCAAATCATCATACTTCATTTATAATCAAAATATCAAATCTTTATTAATATTCCTCGCAAACCTATAACACAAAATAAAAGAAATTTTGAGTTAGATGAGTGATAATTAAAAAATTAAAAATGGTAATAAAATTATTTACGTCTTTTTATTTGTTATATTTTATTTTCTTTTTATTTTTTAATAAATAGTTTATTTTAATTTAAAAAATAAAGAAAAAAATTTAAAAAAACAAAAAAATTGAATAAAAATAAAATTTTATACCTCCACATAGGTGGTTAATTTTAATTTATATAAATAAATAATTTTTTTAATTTTTAAATAAAATATTTGGAAGTGAGTTCATGATCCTCGACTGTGGGCAATTCCTTTGCCACCCCTAACTTCACCAAAAGGGCTTTTGGTAAATTGGGTATTTGGGTGGGTCCACATGGTCCTCAACCCGTGGGCAATCATATTAAAGCATTTAGAACCCTAAAAGATAGAAGAAATCAATAAAAAAAAATGGAAATTGTATTTCATAGTGAATCATTTTATCCTCAATCAATCATTAGAATAGCTTAGGAAGCAAATTCCTCGACTCTGAAAGAGTCGGACTGCTGCTGAACGCAGACTAGCTTCCTCATAATTGAAATTTTTTTGAAAAATTAATAGATATCCCCCAAACCCCCTTAATAATCTCCAACCGATAGTGAATCAGAGCAAAGAGAGCCCTCGCCTTCGAATGAAATCTCTATTTTCTTCTGTGCACTTTGTTTATGAGAATTCTCGTGGGTTTTAATGCCAATAATTAGATTTTCTAATGGTACCATACAAAGGGGTATCGAAAAAGAAGTTTCAATTTAGTGAAAATGGTTATAGAATTCGTTTCACTCATAAAAAAATACCTAATTTTTAAATTTTGAGGTGTTATTCTCCTTTGGAAGTGTACCTTCCTTCGAATTCCCCTCCACTCCACTTCAGATTTCCCAATCCTCAATGTTAGAATTTATCGGATTTTTTTTAATAAAATTTAAAAAAAAACACCATCTTTATCTTTATTTTCGTAAATACGAGGTTCTTCCTTTCCTATTTACCTATTTTGAGATAGATAAATAATAATTGAAATTTAAAATTTGAGATTTTCATACAATGATGTTTGAAAATCCTGATGGTTGTAATGAACTTTTAAGTATGTTGACTTCTCGGAATCTTCGACATCAACTTTTTTGTTGGTGGCCTGCGTTTCGCGGCCTAGCTAGCTCGTGCAATGTGTCGATAATTTTTAATATTCCGTCGGGCAATAGAAGCATCAAAAAATGGTTTATTCTATTCGTTAATTTCATTTTTGAGTTGGAAACTCATTTTAGAACAAGACGACGGACATTGGTGTTGATAAATCAATAGCTCTGAAATAAATAAAAAATTGAATGAAAATTAAAATTTTATACCTTTACATAGGTGGTTAATTTTAATTTATATTAACAAATAATTTTTTAATTTTTAAATAAAATATTTAGAGCGAGTTCATTATCCCTGACCGTGGGCAATTCCTCCATCACCCCTGACTTCACCAAAAGAACTTTTGGTAGATTGGGTATTTGAGTGGGTCCACATGGTCCCCTGTGGGTTGGGCAATCATATTAAAGCATTTAGAACCCTAGAAGACAGAAGAAAAAAGAAAAAGACACGGAAGCTACCAGGGGGAATCGAACACAATCCACCGTCACAAACCAACGAGGAAACTCACCACTCATGCCAGAACGATTCTTATGCAATGGTGTTAGAAAAAGTATTATAATGCTTAAGCTGAAAAACTAAATAAAGCAGAAAAAAATTAGAAGGCGCGCTGCCGTAGAGGATCGAACCACGGATCTCGACTTATCGACCAACAAGTTGCTTTATTCTGTAGAAGGGATATCTTCATGCATCATCATTTTCCGGAAGCTGTTTGGAAATTTGGGTTACTGTACGAGGGGTATCTTTTTAATTTTCTTTTTCAGCTTTTATAGTTTTTCGGTATTTTGTTTGATGTTGCTTAGTGAATTTTTTTGTGTTCAATTACTGTGAGTTCTTCTTGGTTAGTATGAATTTGTTGAATGTTTTTTTGGTGGGAATTGATTGAGGATCTGTTGTGTACTTGCTCAAGTTTTAATTGAATTTGAGAAGAGTTGTTCTGTTTGTTCTAAAAGTTGCCTGCGAGTTGTTGATTTTTTTAGTAGTGTTTGGTGATTTCTTTGGTGTATTTTTTAGGATATCATTATGTTCTTTTGCGGTAGTGACAATGGCATTAATGGGGAACAAAATTTTGAGCCTTGCTTTGGCTTCTTTTTTTTTGTTTGGTCTTCCATGGCTGTTGTTGATCCAAATTCCAAGTCTTTATTCCTTTAATCATGCCACACTATTTCAGTTTCAGATTGCTTTTATGCCATTCAACTCTCTTTGAAGTACGTTTGTGCTGTTAAAAGTGCTTTTGTGCATAGTCATGTGTTTTTAGAGTATTTCAATAAGCGTTTTCAAATAGTTAAAGTGATTCTGTGTTAATTTCATAGCTTTTCTTTTTTTGGTGATATTGCTAAAACATTCAATTATAATTAGATTTTATATTTCTTGCATTATATTTTTTAAAAAAAAGATTTTCTTTTACAGGAAATAATTTTGTTAAAAAATAAATAAGAATGGAGGAAGAGTCACTAGGAAGCAACGGTGAAGGAGTTCAAGTATCAATCTTCGACTATTTAGTTGATAATCATTTTAAAGCAATTGACACAATTGCTAAGCTTTGTGAAGAGCCAGAGACTGAGGGCCTCGATGAAAGCAACTTTCAACGCTTATCCTCCTCAATTACTTTCTTAAGGTAACTAATTATGATTTTTTTGTACTTAATTATGGGCTAATTTCAATGTGTTAATTTTAGTAACAATTGAATGTTGTACAGAGAATGGAGATATTTTAGTTACAGGCCAAGAACTGTTAGGTTTGCGAATGAAATCCAAAGTTGTGGGGAAAAAAAAGTTCTAAGTGAGATAAACTTACCTCAATTTTCATCAGCAGCTGTTCCTAAGGTACATGTGTTGGATTTATGGTGTCATTTTAATCAGGGCATTTAAATATTTTCTGTATATCTAGTGCTAGAAATATTATCATCTGTTTTTAATTATTTAATTGCGTATTGTTGCAGAAGGAAATGTCATGTGCCAAGGGAACTTCTTTAGAATCTAGGTATGATTTGATATTTTGATTTAACTTTGTCTTAGATTTTTGTGACAAGGTGTGGTTTTCTTGGTTTTAGTTTGAAGAATTCCTTTTGTAAAGATATTTTATATACGTGTAGTTGATGTTTATTGAAACCGAGCATAGATGATATATGTTATGTGACTTGATTGAAGTATAACAATGGTTTCTATAAGCTTAAGTGATTACACTTCTTATATGCATTTCCATTTTTTTTTTTGGTTATATCTTGTTGCAGCAAAGACTTTGTGATGTATGTTGGGGGGTCTGTCTGGGCGTTAGATTGGTGTCCCAGATTTCATGAAAGGCCTGACTGTAACATCAAATGTGAGGTACTTGTTTTTCTGTATATAGAAGACAATGAATTTGCTTCTGATACAATGTTTAGAATTTTTCATTATCCGTTACATAAGCATTTAAAAAACAGAAGTTCTATCTGTGGCAGTGGCAGAAAAATTAGATTTACTTTTTCTTGATAGCATTAATGGTGTGTGATTATATGAATATGAATGATAATAGTTAAGTTAGATTTACCGCTTCTTGATAGCTAATGGTGTGTGATTATGTGAATATGAATGATAATGGGTTTTTAGTAGGAATTTATCATATTATCTATTATTAATATTTGTTCCTGACTTATTTTTTATTTATATTTATTTTTGTGTGTTCTTTTGCCCCAGTTTATTGCTGTTGCTGCCCATCCCCCTGAATCATATTATCACAAATTAGGTGCTACAGTTACTGGCAGAGGCATCATTCAGATATGGTGTATGTTAAATGTTGGTGTATATGAGGAAGAGGCATCTTGTCTAAAGAAAAATCTAAAACTACAAACTCAAAATGATGAAGCCACAGATGAGAAATCAAAGAGACCAAGAGGAAGACCCAGAAAGAAGCCAATAGACGAAGACCTTAATAATGAACAATTGAAGAGACCAAGGGGAAGACCTAGAAAGAAACTAAGAAATGAATCCACTGAGAACTTGGATGGTTGTGACATGTTTGTTCAACCACTTGCAGTTCAACATCCAGAAGATTCATTTGAGTTGCTAACTATGCAAGAAATTATTGGGAATACCCAAGATGATACTGTAGAAAAGAACCTTGATAGAAAAAAACAAACTCGGACTGGTTCATCCCTTAAATTTCCTGTGGGGAGTAGAAGAATGAAAAGTAAGGCAAGTGTAAAGAAATATAGTGATGATGGCAGTGGAGAAATAGATGAAGCTCTTGATTATGATGCTACGAAGAATAAGTTAACACAATTAAAGAGACCAAAGGGAAGAAGTTCTAGAAAGGAACCAAGAGATGAATCCACTGAGAACTTTGATGGCAATGACCACTTTCTTCAACCACTTGCGGTTCAACATCCTGAAGAAACACTTGAGTTGCTAACTACACAACAAGTTTCTGGGAATACCAAAGAGAATACTGTACAAAAGAACCTTCATGGAAAAAAACAAACTTTGACTGATTCATCCCTTAAAACTCCTATGTGTAGTAGATTGAAATGTAAGGTAAATATAAAGAAACACAGTGATAATAAATGTCGATCATTGCTGAATCTAAATGAAGACAAAGGAGCTCCTATTGCAAATCGTCAAATGTATCATAGCTCTGAACGGGATTCTGTAGCATGTAATAATGATCCAGGCAATGGTCCTTCCAACATAAGCCTGGCTTCATGTTCTATCCCAAAGGACATTGCTCTTCCCAGAGTTGTGTTGTGCCTGGCTCATAATGGAAAAATTGCATGGGATGTGAAATGGAAGCCATATAATGCAAACGATTGCGGATGCAAGCAACGGATGGGGTATCTTGCTGTCTTGCTGGGAAATGGATCCCTTGAAGTGTAAGACATCTGCTTCATTTTTCTGAACTTTTTATCCATTTTCATATTTTATCATTCCTTTTGACTCTTTTTTTTGTGTCTTGATGATTCAGCATTTAATTTGTTCTGCCTGCTTATTTATGGCAAAGATTTGAGTATATCACATATGGTGAATGATCTGTAGCTAGGTTGCTATTTTTTGGGACTAAGGATTAGCTTGTCAATGTTAATTGAGGTTAAAAAGTTGTTGATATTGGAGGATATAGGTCATTAGCCAGTCACTATTTAAATGATATAGAGTTGAGTGTGATAGTTTGTAGGCCAGAGAAACAAACTTGTTGATAGTTTGTAGGCCAAAGAAACAAACTTGTTGAGTGTTAAAATAGTTACAACTGAGACTTGTAATATTGTATGAAGTGCATAAATAACATGTATACGTAAAAGAGTAGAGTAGAACTGAAAGTTTTAAAATGAATAGGCTTTATATTCAAACTATGATATCAAACTTATATAAAATAACTTATTCATTGTTCTTTATTTTCATCACTCTTGTTTCTTTGTTAAGCATTTATGAGCCTTGACCTTTTATGCATCACACTATGATATATAAAAGTTGCTTGGTGTCTGTCTATGCATTTCAAGCAATTACTTTATTTGGTGTTATCTGATGAGCTCACTTATGAATGTAGTTGGGAGGTTCCTCTTCTCTGTACAATGAAAGCTATTTATTTGTCTTCTAGTATGGAAGGCACTGATCCTCGATTTGTAAAATTGGAGCCAGTATTCAGATGCTCAATGTTGAAATGTGGTGGCATACAGAGGTAATTTGCATGTCTATTTTATATCTTCTTTTGATTAATTGGAGCAGAGAAAATAATTTCCTAGTCTAATTATATGGGCCGGATTTTAAAAAATTTCATGTATGCTGTTAAACTCACATCTTTACATCCGAGAATATTCTAGCTTACAGCCATATTTTTTTGAGGATCTCTGAAACATAATGGATGGAGTTAGAAAGTAGGAACAGAAATATACTGTTTTTCTTTTTCCTTCTGTCTTAGCTACAAGATTAAAAAATTCAAGCAGAAGATTGAGAATTTAGAAATATAGTTTATTTATTCGTTTCTGTTTTTATAAACTGGGACTGCTTCTGCATTGTGTGACTCAAATACAGTCCTAAGCATTGTAGTTGTTGGGCCTAGCTATCGTCTTCAGTGGGAAAAAGGATCCATTTTGAAGTGGATAAAAAAAGAACTGACCGCTGAATAATGGACTGCACTCTATTCTTCCCTTCACTTTCTAGATACTTTTGCTTGATATGTTCAGACACCCCTTTAACTAATTCATGTAACATCTACCCTGCTGATTAAGTGATTAGTAGACTCTCTTCTGTATGGTTTTGTATATTTGTGGATTGGATACTTGACTTTAAGAAGGTTTTTCTAGAAGATTTTGCTAGTGTAGTCGTAATTTTCTTAGACCATCATGGAGGCCTCAGATTCAAAGGCTATGGAACAAAACTTGTTAACCAGGAATACTTGCTTCACCCGCCAAATTCATCTAGCTGCAAAAGTTCAGGACTGTCTTGAATATATATTATTTGATGTGCTCAGTAATCTATCTATGATTTACTGCTAGTTTACTTCTGTTTGCAGCATCCCTTTGACGGTGGAGTGGTCAACTTCACCACCACATGATTACTTACTTGCAGGGTGCCATGATGGAACGGTAATATATTCCATTTCCTTCATTTGTTTTCCAATTTGCTCCTAATTGAATTAAGTGTGTAGTTACCGTCGCTTAGATTTGAGAATAGGCATTCTTTCTGCAGAAAGTCTCTAAACAAGATCTGCAGAGTATTTGAAGCATTTTCTATAAGTAACATCTGTTGATTGAATTTAAGCTGGTGTTCATCATCCCATTTATTGTTCAGTTTGATGGACAGGGTACTAGTTTTCCATTTTCAATTAACTTGTTTCAGAACTAAAGAATTGAAGAACTGTCATTTACATGCAGGTTGCTTTATGGAAATTTGCCGCAAGTGGCTCACCTAAAGGTAATAAAAAAAAAGTGTCCTAAAGCTTCATACTAATCTTTTTCGCTGGCACACACATTGACTTGCAAAGTGCTTCAAAATTAATTTGTCTACTTAATTTTTCACTTGCTGATTTGCAGATACAAGGCCTTTGCTTTGTTTTACTGCAGATACAGTTCCTATTAGAGCAGTTTCATGGGCCCCAGGTGAGAGGTCTGTATATATTCCTATGTTGTTAGTATTTTAGCACAAAATGGTAGTATTTTTGCTTCTTTTGGTGACAAACAGCAATACAGATTTTTTACTTGGAGGAATTTGTTTCCATTGAGCCTTGTAAATGTTTTTCTTCTCTACCTGTTATGGCTTGGTTTTCTAGGAGAGACTAGCCATTATGCATTTTATGTCAAATGTTTTTCTAATACACTAGAGTTTGATATGATTAAGAAATCCATTAGATTTTTATTGTTTTCAAGATGAAGGTTGGGTTGAGTGGATTTTTGGCTTGGGTTGAGTTGGGGTTGCGCTTACTGACTTTGGCTTAGATTTAGGTTGGAAGCATCAACCCTATGTAGGTTCTTGCTGCCACCCTAGAGTTTTTTAAGTGACAACCTGACCTGTGAAGAAGTGATTACACTTGTCAAATTATTAGGTAAGCATCAACTCAAATTCTTGGAGTTAAGTACAAAATTCTAGTTACATCAGACGTCTTAGCTAGCTTTATGGTAGGATCTCTGACTTGTTCATTCAATGCAGACGACAAAGCCAAACTGAGCTTTAGATCGATATAATCCAATCAATGAACTAGCAAACTACGTAAATTTTGAAATCTCTTGTTTTCCTTAGACTCAAAGTTAGAGTTGTTGATTAGATGTAAGACATATATTTTGGAAAAGTCTATGCCTTCCATTCAAGTGTCACATCTCATGTTGCCAGCAAGGATGAGCCTAAAATTAGCTTGGGTTGCCTCAGATAAGTAGACAGGTTTTGAGTAAAGGACGACTGTTATATATTTCTTCTTAATGAATTAATAAATAATGTATAAATGTGAAAAAGACACATTAGATGAGAAAAGTTTGCCACTTGGCAACAGTCAAACCTTGATCTTATTGTGATTTATCTGATTAGATAAATGGACACCCTTAATTGTAAATCATCAACCTTAACGACTAATTTCCTATGTCACTAAGCAACTCTTCCCAACCTATGACTCGGGGGGGCAAGATAACTAACTTCTCTTGGGAAAGTTTATTTCATGGCAATATTTGACCTAAACTTTAGTCATATATTTTTGGTGTCCTAATATTGAATCAAGTTATTATTTTTAATTTGAATAATGGTTTCACTTGTTTGGCAATCTAATGCAAAAGCTCATTTGATGGGCTTTAAATCACATTCAACAGGAAACACATGGTACAAATGACATAGTTGATGGAATAAATGGGTGAAGTATGTCTTGCTAGGTCATTGGTTTAATTTTGAACAATCAAAAATCAATAAGTTAAAAAAAATAAATCTTCCTTGTTTATCTATCTTTTTGTTTCATACTTCTGTGCCTGTTATCTGACATATATAAATTACTCATATTAACAATTTCAGTGATCCAGAAAGTGCAAATGTTATACTTACTGCTGGCCATGGAGGTCTAAAGTTTTGGGACTTACGGTAAGTGTGATGGCATTTTTTATTTTCTTTTTTCCTGTTCTCATGTATTTTGCCTTTTGCTTTTGAAATCTAGATAGTTTATTTCCAACGTGCCTCATCTTATTTAATTTCCAATACTTATGAATTCATATGTTTGATTTATCATATAGAATTTTTTATTTGGCTTTAGAAGTCCAGCATAAATCATTGTAAGATAGTTAGTTACACTTTTATTTGGCATGCTTAGGGTCTGCACTACACATATATTGTAGTGCATAGCAGTTTGAATGTAAGATAGAACTTTGATATATTGCTTCCTCTCTGTCATGGTTAAGCAAAAGGTCTAGACCATATTCACCATCTTCTTTGTGGTTTTGGTTAAATATCTAAAAGTTCTATCATGTAATTATGTTTATGGAGTGACAAACCTTTAGCTGACGTTGTAACTTTCCGTCTCTGAAATCAGTCATTAATTTCTATTTTCATGTCACTATTCTGGCTGTATTCTCTGCGTTTATAATGGCACATGTAGAGTTGTTATGGCCAATTCAGCAACCTAAATTCTATCATCCAATGATGTTGATAGATTTGATGATTCTGGTCCAGTTTAAGTTTGTTGTAAAATGCATGAATTATCAGCTTTCTTTTTGGATCTATACCATTGCCTTTTAGTTTTTATTTATGTCACTTGGTGGAAAGGGAAAAATATCTTTTTAGAAGTTCATATCTGTTAGTTTTCTGAAGTTGAATCACCCGGATTCATGCTGCCTGAAGTTGGATTAAATAGATGAGGCCAACTAAACTTGAGTGCATAACAAATTATTATCAGTCTTTATATGGATGATGAAATTTAGACTCGGCGTACATAATATTATGGATATATTTTACTGATTGAGTTTGAATGTGTGACCATGTACTTTTGATCTTATAAAAATATTATCCAAACTTTTGTTTACTGTGGCAGTTTATTTTTTCTTTTTGAATGTTCACCTTAAGGTTCTAGTAGTAATTGTTCCTAGGTTGAATTTATGTATCCAGAACTCTTAATATTTTGTTATTTGTTTTATTTTTCCAAAATTTAACCCCTTTCTTGCATCAGGATGTATATCTGTTTTCCAAGAATTTCACAAGAACTTGAAACATGTAACGTCTATTAAGCATAGACTTTTCTTAATGAATTTTGCATTTCAGTAAACCTCTATTTCACATTTTATAAGATTAAAATTTCTGTTCAAGTCTTTCATGTAGAATATACATATGTTGTCTGCTCAGCACTTTCTATTTGTGATGGCCATATTATATATTAAGACTATTTAAAACCTTTGAAAAAAGTTGTCCATGTGTTGGTCTGAATTTTTGAAAATAGTGGCAATTGTATTCAATTTTTTACTTGTTAAAGCTGTGGCAGCAACATATGATTATTTTGTCACAGAAGAAATTTTGTGGTTTTACAGTGACCCATTCCGTCCCTTGTGGGACCTCCATCCAGCACCAAGGTTCATATATGGTCTGGATTGGTCGGCAGATCCAAGGTAACTTTATCCTCAATCTTACTTTGATCACAAAGTATATTCATTGATATTATTTTTCTCAACCATTGAAACTTTTCTTTTTCATTTTTTTATAGATGTGTTATTTTCTCCTTTGATGATGGAGCAATGAGAACCCTTAGCTTGATGAAGGCTGCATATGATGTCCCTGCTACTGGAAAACCGTTTGCCGGGACAAAACAACAAGGGTTGCACCTTCTTTATTGTTCATCGTCTGCTATCTGGAGCATGCAAGTGTCACGACTAACAGGTATCTGTCTCATACTTCCACTTTCATTTTTAAAATGCAGTCATTTCTATTTGTTTGGTTGTTGAGTGATTCACTACTTGTTTGACTGAAAATCTCAATTTTATACATTATACATGTTCCTTGCACAGAATTATTCTCCATGTGAAAGAAAAAATAAATATATTTGAGTCTGTCCCTACTTTTTGTTTCATTTTAGAAGTCATTGGGCAAGATCAGAGTTATTTACTCAAACCTTGCATCATATTTCATCAGGACAGTGATAATAGTTTTACTTTATAAACTTGTTTGTTGCCACACAGTTCTCTCAGCTGACAATCATGATTCTTGTCTTGGAAAATAAATTGAAATTTTATTACTTGCCTCTTTTGCTTACAATTTTACCAATTTAGTTGAGCAGCTAACTCTGATGCATTATTGTTAAATATAAACTGATTTTGGATAAAATTCAATTTTAAATTTTAGGCATGGTAGCATACTGCAGTGCAGATGGTACCGTTCTTCATTTCCAAGTGAGTTTAACTTCCCTTTTTGCATTATTTTTTGTCAAGTAATTCAGTCTTAACATTGTTTATTAAATTAGGCTCTCTTGGTTCCCATTCCTTAAGGGATGGCAGTACCTATGTGAAATTTAAATTCTGTTACCAAATTTTACCAGGATGATGAGACCTATACTGTGATATGTCATTCCAAACAGATCTTAATGATGAATTGTATTCTTTGAACCAACCACACCTATGGTGTTTATGTCTGTTAATAGTTTCGGAGATGAGCTCAATTAGTTTCCAGTTGTGCAGCAATGAATTATCAACTTTGTTTATTCTGCTCACTGAAATTAAACGAGGCAAAAAATTTATAGGTAAGTGTCCTTTTTAAGTTGCTTCTAAGCTTTTACCTAATCGATAATCTTTGTTTTAACAACAGCTCACAACAAAAGCAGTTGAAAAAGATCATAAACGAAACCGCCCCCTACATTTTCTTTGTGGATCCCTGACAGAGGAGGAAACAGCAATTACAGTGAACACTCCATTACAAGATACTCCAGTAGCATCAAAGAAGCTGGTCAATGATGGTGGGGAAAAATGCATGCGGAGTTTCTTAATTGAGTCAAATCCAACCAAAAGTGCAAATGATAAGAAGGGGAAAAGAGTTTTAAGTTCTGATAATCAACCCTTGGGTATGCTTTAGGAATTTGTTTACTGATTGTTAGCCAGCTGCTGCTCTTATATTTTTCTTTGATATCTCCATTCTTTTTGCAGCCATTTGTTATGGCAACAATCCAGGGGAAGAATCTGATGGTGATGTGACGTTGGCATCTCTTAAGAAGAAAAAAGAATCAAAATCCGGAAGTAGTAGTAAGCAAAAGGCTGAAGATAATCAAGCATTGGTATGCATAGATGTAGAAGAGGCAATAGATATACAGGGAAAGGGAAATGAAAAAGGTGAAGCTGGAAACGGGACTGATATTCTTCCTCCGAAAATCATAGCAATGCATCGAGTGAGATGGAACATGAATAAAGGTAGTGAGAGATGGTTATGCTATGGAGGAGCTGCTGGAATTGTACGGTGTCAGGAAATTCGAGTGCCTGTTGTTGATAAAAAGCGGGCAAGCAAGATCAAGAACATGAACTCGTCATGAACTTTAACATTAGGCTATCTTTACTTCAATGTGTAAATTCATTGTAGTTTGATACTTCTGATTTAAACAAGGATGTTTTATTAGATCAAGGGAACATTAACAGTTACCATTTACTTATTCCTATTTATAGCACCAACCCTAAGTTTTCACTTTGAGAAATAAAGACACAGAGAGAACCAAAACACTTTTTTTATTTAGGTTTTCGTTTTCTTTTTTAAATGTTTACACATTATATAAGAAGAAATTTTTTGGGATGCGCTTAGATTAAGATCACCTCTAACCAGCCCAGATATATATTTTTAAACCAAGAGAGGATCTTTATCTATCCATGAGACCCTAAGCAATTAATCAACATTAATGTCATTTACTTAGTTCAATTGACTCGAATCAAGAGTCGTAGAGCATTGGTTGATTTATTGGTCGCAAGAAGAAATTCAACCTTATTGCTCCAACATTAAACCTGCAAAAGGCACAAATACAAATGGCCTTAACTATCCTTCTGTGCATACCCAGAATCCTGCGTCGCCATTGCCGCCGTCCTTTACAAGATAATAACACCAAGCACAACGTTAAGAGCCCTATTCTTGGTTAAGTTTTCTCCAATTGCAACTGAATTTTTTTATTTACTCTTAATTATTTTAGTGGTATTTCTTAGGTGAGCGAAGATTTACCTTGTGGACGAATCCTTGGGTAACTTAAGCAGACATTCTCACTTTTGCTTCATCCATCACCACTCGCGAGGGTGCTTTCATCTTCAACGTAACACTCCCCTAACGATGAATTTTTACATTCCACAACTTCAAAAGATCGCTCAACCCTGTTCATTTTCAATAGTGTAAGAGTGCTCGATTGGTGAGTTATTACATACTATTTTAAGAGTGGTTACGTCTAGACAAACATTCTGATTGTCTTTGCACCCATACCTCATTTATAATGAGCTGCTTTTAGGGATCTTAACTAGTGATATTTAGTTTTCCTCTCGACAATTAAACTTATCCTCCATCATCTCATTGCCTGACCTTGACTCTTATTATTTTAAGGTCATATCTAGTATTTAGAGTTTGCTTTGATTTGGTACCGCTCTTACGGTCGACTCTAAAATAGTTCCTTATCCCTATATGTCTAATTAATTGTTGTGCTCAACGCATTTCAAAAAGAACTAACTAGTTTGGGTTCAAGTGGCATTTCAACAAAATAATAACTTAGTTTTTGATTCTTCAATATCAATTGGTTCGAAACTCTACTTAGTTTAACCGAAGTTTCATTCTGGTCATGGACAGATCACCTAGGTTTTGGTCCAAAGCAGTGACAATTGCCCTGTTAAGAATTGCTTTTACAACGGCTCTAGTGAGTTCCCATAACTAAGCCACTTCTAATTAGTTGTGAGCTCATTCTTCGACAAGCACATGGACAAAGCCTTGAGCTTCTCCCACTACGAGAGCGTATAATTTCATGTTCTATTTCACTCTTTGATGATGATTCTATTCATCATTCTCTTATGGTACTACTTCGTTTTCAATCACCTAGAAGCATTTAGTCATGCAAGGTGGTCTTTGTTGAATAACATGGACATTCCCTATGTTACTCGGGTTAAGTATAAGCTAGTGATGCTTTCGGCTATTGGACTCTTGCCCATCTATAGTGCAACACTCTATTGCTTCGCCTAGCAGCATGACACTCGTATTACTCTTTCACAACCCTAGTTTCACATTTCAGGCTACTCCCATTTTACTTACTGCTTATGGCAATCATTTTTTCTTTCTTTTCCTTTGACTATTAAGATATTTCAATACTAAGTTGTCTCTTGTCTATCCATTGATTTAGCAACTATTCAAAATGTTGACCTATTCAGAAATTTCAAGATATATGCATATTTTTAACTACTTCCTTGAAATAGAGATGTATTGAACCACAAGATGATAGAGGCTTATTTGCTTGACTAGCATCATACTATGCTCGTAGTATGAACAATTTTTTAAAACTGTCTACATAATAGAATGCTATAACTAGATTTGAAGGATCTTCTCGTCTTTTATGATCATATACCAATAGCATTTTTTATTTATCATTTCTATTTTTATTTACATTCATCAATCACTCATTCTAATCGACATTCTATTTAAAAATAGAAATCTATTGAAATTTTTTTATAAAAAAATAATAATTACATAGGACAAAGAGGACTTTAGGGATAAGTGATTGGTCCGACACCAACATAAAAGAGAATTAACTATCATATATCACATTAAAATAAAAAATTACCAAATGAGAAATCTTAAAATTTGATAACCGAGATCAACAAGTTATCAAAAATTATTTTCTTGTAAAATAATAGTTGCTTTCTATATAATTTTATATTGTAATTATTATTTTTTTGTTCTTATCTTCTTTTTTAGAGAAAAAGGGGCTTAAACAAAGTAAATGATTATTTCGTTCTTAATAGTCATTTCTTTAATCAGTCGGTAAAAGCATATTCTAGATCAAATTTGTAGGGAGTACTGTCTAATCATTTCTATTAACTTAAAGCCTCAATTAGTATTTTTTTTTATATTATGCAAAAGGATTCTTTTAGAAAATTTTCATAATATCTATTACTAATTTGTTATGTGTATTTTGGTATTCTTGATATCACGTCCCACATCGAATAAAAATTAGATAGATCTTGAATAGATATGGATGGGTATACAATATTACTTAACATGCTAGTTTTTTAGGTCAATGGCAAGTGCTCGGGGGGTGTGACAAGTGGTCTCAAAGTAGACCCGAATTCTCATTCATATGTGAGCCCCCAAAATCGCTTCAAAAGAAATTGTCACATAAGATATGAGTCTCTTATACTCTAAGGGGATGGACAATACTAGCTAAGAAGGCACTAAAACTTCTGTGACTTAAACCTTAATAGGGATTGCTATATGGGTAATGGGTCCCTTAGTTCCAAGGGAATGGACAATACGAACCACGTTAGCCCTTGATTTTGAGCCAGAATATGACGAGGGTGTCACGTGATTGGATAGGAGAGAATATTATGTCCCACATCGAATAAAATTTAAGTGGATCTTAAGTATATATGAGTAGGTGTGCAGTATTATCTAACAAGCTAGTCTTTTGAGTCAATGTCAAATGCTCGACTCTTGATACTTACTATTTATCTATTTTTTAATCCCCCGTTTTGTAATATATGTATTGTAATAAATAAAACTGCTAATGAAAATTCCATACGATTTATTTTTTGAGCTCACTTCGAGTTAAGATTACTAATCAATCAATCTTGGGGTTAAGGGTTTCTTCTAGCTTATTTTACTTCCCTTTAATTGTTGTACATAAAAAATGAGACTCCATGCACTTTGATTGCAAATTTGTAAGTTGTTTTCTTTTAATATATAGCTATCAAATTTATTTTATTAACCTAAAGATTAAATAAATGAATAAAAATTTAAAGATACTTATTCAATTTTTTTCCTACAACAAAAAGGAAAACATTAGAAATAAATAAATATTGATATAACGCATAAAGTTAATGGGATTTCATAACTAATCAATTCAGCAGCAACTTGTAGATAGGGATGACAAAACTCAGATCGGATTTAGGTTTTACTCAACTTGAATTCGGATTCAGATTTTTTTAATGAATCCAAAACTCGAGTTTTACTCAGGTTTTTTCGGATCTAGGTTTAATTTGAATTCAGGTAATCTAGATTTGGATTTTAATTTTTTTTAATTTGTTTTCAATTTTTTTTTTCTAAAAGTTTTATGTGAAATTTGAATTTTTGGAATATTTATTTTGTATAATAATTGTTAGATTCATATGTATTAAAGATTATGAATTTTATGAATTAATTTAGAACTTTAAAAAAATAAAACAAATAAATAAAATCCCAATTCGGGTCCAGGTTTCCTAGTTTCCGTAAAAATTCGGATCCAAATTTTTCAAAAAAAAGGGACTCGAATTTTCTAAGCCGGATTCTGAGTTTTTCTGGGTTCGAAATTTTTTGTCATCCTTACTTGTAGACCACCTACAAAGGAATATTTATTATCAATTCATATTTTGAGATAAGAAGTCCATTAGAAACAACACTTGAATGGCAATCTATAAAAAAAAATACCACTATTAAGGGCAATTCAAACAAAGTTATAACTAAGGTTTTTGTTTTCCCCGTTTAATTTTTTAATTTTCCATTCAATTAAAAAATAATTAAAAAATAACATAATGGGGAAGGACTTGAACCAATGGTCTTAAACAGGAGAGTTAATCAATTTAACACCAAGCTAAGAATTAATTTCTGCCATATTTATAAGTTTATTATACTTAAACCTTTAAAAAAATATATTAATTACTAAAATATAAAATAAAAAACCAAGTTAGGTTTGAGGTCACTGTATGCCGCCACCATCACCGCCTATTAACACCACTGGCCATTGTAGGAAGATATTGTTTGTTGTTGATTAAACCACCTTTAAAGCTATAGAAGGTCGAGCGTTTAAACCTTGTCGTCGTCGCGTTAAATAGCTACTAGAAATCACCAAAATTATTGCTAAACTATTGTGACTCTGCCTCCTTGATCCCATCATTCCAGCCATCCTTACTGTTGAACAAACACAAAAAAATATTTCTCACACACCATCTATCAAAACTCGATCACCTTTACTACCTTTCAAGTTGTTAGTGACAACTCCTTTTGATAGCCTATTTTTGTTTTATTTTTTTCGATCAACCATCGACTTCTAACCACATCTAAGGGTACCATATTACTCATCGACCTCTAATGTCTCAGATTCAACCCTCACCGATCAGTTTTTAATCACCAATCGTCGCCGACAAAATCCTTGAAAAATTATAATTTTGCTATTGCACCAGTTTCTGGTTCGATTTTTGATTTTTAATAAAATTGAATCTAAACTAACCAATATTTTATTTTAATTTTTAGTTTTATAGCCTTGATTAGTTTTTCTGTACTTTAAAAATCAAATCAAACCAAACCAGTCGATCCGGTTTGATTAATCAATTTTTGATTTTTTTTTCCACCCTTAAAAATAACTCAAAAACTTATTTCACAATATATTTTTTGTGTGTTTAGTTTATAAAAATATAAGTATGAAAATATAGTAGTAATGTATTGTGATGAAACAAAAAGAAATAAAGTGTATCAGTAAAAAAATATAGCGAATTGAAGAAAAGAATGAAATCAAAGATAAAGAAAAAAAAGAAAGGCATGGGGAATTCTGAGTTTCTTTTTCTTCTTTATCCTTAATTTTATTAATTTTATCTATTTTTTAAATTTTCACTTTTTCAATCGGTCTTTTTAGATTCTAATTTTTAAAATATCAATGTCTAAACATTTGATTTATTTATTTTTAAACTCAAATTTTTAAAAATATTATATGAGTGAATTTTAGAAGAAAATAGTGTAAAAAGACACAATATATTTTAAGAATAAAATGGTCCGAATTTAAACTTTGTGGCTATTACAAATTGCATTTTAATTTTGTAACTATAAAAGTATCTAAGTTTAAAATACAAACTATTTATATATATTTTCTCTTAACTTTTTTTTATATATACCAATTATCCACTTGACTAGTTTGAAACTACCCAAAACCCCTTATCATTAAAAAGATCTATTAAATAGTTATTATTTCTATACTATTATAGTTTTATCCTTACTAAATATGTAATAAATAATTTAAAATAGTAACTCAAGCTTGGATTACTAATAAATAAATTAATGAAATTACACAATCAATACTTATCACGTGTTTTATTTTAGATATATAAATAGATCAAAATATTGTTATTTAGTAAATAAATCTAAATTCTATAATTACTAGCACGATTCAAATGATTCAATGCAAAATGAGAATGAATTAGAATTTTTGCTATTGGAGAAATTAAAAAAAAAATTGATTAAAGATAGAAATACGAGAATATCTATAATATTTAGGTTTAATAAGATATAAGAATTTTGTAAATTCATTGATCAAGTACTTTATAAGTTTTCAAAAATTGAAGATGCAAATTAAGAAATTAAATTTCAAATATTTGTTGAAACATATCAATTATTAGAACCCTTACTAGAAGAAAAATATGTTGTATATGATTCACTCAAAAGTATTCTTCTGAATTGCATGGATATGCATAATTAATTTAAAAAAGCAAAGGGGATATGCAACAATAAATTATTTTTATAGGAAACATTCCTCTAATAAATTTGTTGTAAACTTCTATAATTAATGAAATATACAAAATTGTGATCAATTGGATAATGCAAATTCCCAGCAACTAGGATCAGGCATACTTGACCATAAAGGAATTTCATCTATGCGGGCACCTTAATATCAGATTAGGGAGGAAGATTAAAAATATAGATTAATAGAAGTGGGCTGGTGCCTGTCGGGAAATTTTTTTTATTATATTTCTATCTTCAGTTTTAGGTTCGAATTTAAGAGAAACAAGAAATATCTGTTGTTTTATACATTTTGGTGGTATAAAATATATATTTTAAATATTTATTATAATTAGCTTTCACTTGAGCTATTTAATGACTAAATATATATCTAAATAGCTAATCGCTTTTATTTATTATTTTTTAATTTAATTATTTTGTACAGTCCAATCTAATTGGGTAATACACGAAACAATAACGCAATATTAATACAATTTAGTCATATCCTATCTGATTCAATCTAATCTACGGGCCTCAATTTAGAAATGTTGTACCAGATTATTGCCAACTTGATAATATTTTTGCACCTATTAGCAGATACAAATTCCGCATCCCGACTTTATATGCATTTCCTCATTTACCATTTAAATTTTATAATAAGAGTGATACACATTAACATAACTCAGTATTTAATTAAATATATATAAATAAATAGAGAGTGTTAGTCGAATTGATAATTTATTTTATAATATTTATTTAAATTAGAAATTTAAATTCGCATGTTGCTGTTTATAAATATATGTATATTATAAGTGTGTGTTATACATTAAAAAAAATTATATATAAATATAGTATCAATTAAAATCCATATGTTATTGGCATGGCTTAATAATAATATTGAGAATGGTTGAAAGCTATTGTCAACATGAATCGATAATAGAAAACATTAGTTTATTAAATATTAATAATAATATCTGACAACTGACAGCTCACATGCCATTTTTGCTTGACGTGTGTTAAATTATTTAATATAGTTAGATAAAATAACTTTAATGTCCTTCTTCTATTAGTTTTTTCGAAAGATTTTTTTAAGTTTATTGGTGATTTTTATTTTAAATTTTTAGATATTACTAAATTTAAAAACTCATGAATATTTATATAATTAAACTTTATTTTAAAAGTATTCATGATAAGAACTTAAAATTAATATATTTAAAAAAATTATATAAAATCAATGTGAATAAATTATTTATCATAAATTAAATTTAAAATACCAAATATAAATTTTACAAGCTATATACTAATAAGTTCAAATTAATGACTCCAAGTCTCCAATTTTGTTTAGATATAATATAACAACCAAATGATCTAAATCATTTTTATTTTGAAATTGAATAATTATTTGTGACACTCAAAGAAAAGAAAAACACTACAACACCAATAACCTAAATCATTATATCAAAAGAAGAAATAAGATAATTTCACCAATAGAAACTCAAATAGGAATCCTAGGCTGCATCAGAACCTAATATTACATAAGGTTAAAAACATCCATAGACAATATATTAAAAATAAGAAAGATTTATTTTTAATTTTTTTTTCCAAAATCAACATCTTTTATACAATCGGGCCCAGAACCGGCCCAATATTGAACCCGCAAAGAGGCCCAATCTGATTGGTATAAAGATGCCGAGCAAGGGTTTCATCATCTAGAAAGAGACAACACACTCAAGAGGGTAGCGAATTAGCGATTGTAAAAGTGATAACTCTATTCGAACAAATCGCTGTAGCAGCGGCCGATCTCCGTTCCGATTCCATTCCGGTTCCGATTGTATGCTGTTTTGATCTTTGAGTAATTTTACATTCATAGTGTTTGCATAATCTGTCGCTTGTATTGGGGTTTCATTGTTATTTTTTTAAAAAACAATATAAGTTGTTCCCTAAGGGGACGGGTAATGGATTGATATCAGAATCATGGTTTTGATTTGTAATTCTTTTATATCAAATAAGTTTAGAATTTTCTCAACGTAAAGTTTTGTGCTTTTATGTACATTTGTTTCTTATTATCTGATTTTCGGGTTTATTCATTTTCGTGAAATTACATTTCTTTTTCTTTGTGTAGTGATAATGGCGGATGAAAATCAGGTTGACGTGAAGGACGAGGTGGCAGAAGTAAGTTGATTACAATATTAAAAAAATGATTTATCATAAATTTCCTAGCTTTTGTTGTAATAACGAATTTTTTTTAGGGTTCTTAATTTTGTTTCATGTGCTTTCTTCATTTGAAGAAAGTAATTGAAAATTGTCCAATCTAGCTTTTAAGGAGGAAGCTTGTTATATGGTGGGTTATATATTGTTGATATGTTGTTGTTAAAGGTTTGTTTCTTTGTTGTTACAGCTTGCCCCTTTTGATCCTACTAAAAAGAAGAAGAAGAAGAAGGTAACAATACAGGATCCTTCAGATGATTCTGTGGACAAATTAGCTGAGAAAACTGAGAATTTGTCAGGTATCTTTACTTGATTGTTTATTTATCTATTTCATATTTATTGTCTTGGATAGTGAGTTAGTAACTGTTAATTTTTTATCATTACTGTTTTCTGGAGACTTATTTTTTCATTATTATTATTATTATTATTTGCAGTTTCAGAGGGGCTTGAAAGTACTTTTGCGGGTCTGAAGAAGAAGAAGAAGAAAGCAGTGAGTTGGAAGAATTTGCAAGTGAACTTTGTTTCCTTAGCTGTAATAATATTTTTGGCATTAATTCACTTGCAATGATTTTTGAGAAATTGTAGGCGGAAAACAGCTTATTGAATGAGGGAGCTGGGGATGCAGGAGAAGATTTGGATGGTAAGAAGTTGCATTTTTTGAAGTTTATGATTAAAGTGGCAGCTGAGTTATAAATCCGAGTTGTATTTTAATTTACATTGGCTGCTTGTTTTGTGAAATCTAAGGGTATGTGTTTTATTGCCCATTTAGATCATGCAGGGGAGGAAGAAGATGGAGAAGGAATTGCCCTACAGCCACGTTATACTTGGGAAGGGAGTGATCGTGATTATCAATATGAGGAGGTATATTGCTTTTCTCGTTTAGTTAAAATTGGATTTTTAGTTTGGGTACTGTTTTGTTAAGAGGTATATGTGTTTCGACTGCTGTATTTAGGAATTTCTATCAAGTTGAAATGCTTTTTGTTTATAGCTATACATAAATAGTGAATAGGTGGTGGTTGTTGTTGTGTTAAACCATTTCTTTTAATCAGAAAACAGAAATACATAATCTTATAGAAATAACATTAAAACTGTGGATATTTTTACTTTCATCTTTTCAGGATCCCGCTTAAGTGTTTTACCTTTGTCACAGTCAACCTAGTGGGATCTACTACAGAAACTTGCCTGGTCGTATTTACTAATGAGGTCCTACTTGGGAAATATACCCCTTGTGCTGAGGGTTTATACTTGAGAAATATCTAGAAAATGAAAGTTGAAATTCTTCTTAATTCTAGTGTTCAATGGAGTATTGTAAAATGATTTTTTTAATCATTTCTTGATGGCTGGATTGGATGCTGGTAGACTGTGGATATATATTGGTGTCCTTGGGATGGAGGCAAGGAATGCTATTTCCGTTGATTTGCATGTTGACTATGAGGTGTTCCTGGTTTTACCTTCTACATATGATTAGTAGTGACACCCAAGTCTTTCTGCTGTTATTTTCTGATTTTGCTAGTGTTTAACTAAACTTTTGGGAGTCATCTCTTAAAATGATTAATTCTTTCTCAGCTTTGTATGTTATGAGAATAATAACGCTTTTTGCTCTATAGGCCAAATATTTATACCCCATGTGGTCCAAAGCTTATTAGGTGATTAAAGGGTCATTCCATATAACATTTTCATGCAATTGATCTTTTGTAACTGTTAACATTTTTTTATACTTCTACATTAAGTGTGCACAACTATGTCACCATGATTGTCTAGGTTTGGAGGAATATTATATGATGTAGCGGACATAGTATGTGTTCTCTCAATTTCTTGGTTCAGAGTTTTGAAGATATGGATATGTAGCTTACATATCATATATTCTGTTGTGTTAAGTTGATCCATTTTTTTTCCTTATGTGTTGTTGCAGCTTCTTGGTAGGGTTTTTAATATCCTCAGAGAAAATAATCCTGAGCTTGCAGGAGATAGGCGTAGAACTGTTATGAGACCTCCACAAGTTCTTCGAGAAGGAACAAAGAAAACTGTCTTTGTGAATTTCATGGATCTTTGTAAAACGTATGTTCCAATGCTTTGCCCTCCAAGTTATTTCTTTCATTTTTTTAAAAAATTCTTTTAACATTCTATAAAATATGGGTATTCAATTTTACTGCAGGATTCATTTTTTTCTTCCAACCACCAATCTTTTATGTTCCACTAAGCAATAAAATGTGCATACTTAACATTATTGCTCTGTTCCTTTGTTGGTAATATATATATATATATATATAGCATGCATCGACAGCCAGACCATGTTATGGCATTCTTGCTTGCTGAATTGGGGACAAGTGGGTCACTTGATGGACAACAAAGGTTGGTTGTGAAGGGGAGATTCGCTCCAAAAAATTTTGAAGGGATATTGCGTCGATATATCAGTAAGTATTTTGAAAATCAATTGTGCTATACATGGGGACAAATCGGTAGTAAAATATTAAATTGGCTATTGATTTAGAGAATTGCTGCAGACACTTTTTCTTTTGTGGTTTTCTTATGGGTGGTTTTATTTGATATCTTCTACATAATGTTTTCAGATGAATATGTTATTTGCCTTGGATGCAAAAGTCCTGACACAATACTTTCGAAGGAGAATCGTCTCTTCTTTCTCAGATGTGAGAAGGTAAAAAGTTTATATACCATTGTATTTTTTAGCTTTTGGTTTTCCCCAAATTTCTTCCATGCCTGTCCTAATGAATTAAAGAAATAATGTGGTTCTTGATACAAATGTGAGTTGATTACGTTTCATGTTTATCTTATTTTCATCTACTTAATTTAGTAACTTTGAGGGGTATAATATGAAACAACCCAATCTTAGTTTTCAAACTTTAGGATGAATCTTGACTGCTATCCTATATTCATATAGAGACTCTATAGTAGGAATTCTATCGAAAATTATTTTTTGGCAGAGTTTCCTCTGCGTTTCAAACATTCCCAAACCTGTAACTCAAAAAATCAACATTTCTGTATGCTTTATACATGCGACCATACCTATAAACTTCTCATTTATCTACAACAGAAAAATTATCATCAAAAGAAATTGTTTCTATGTAACCTATCCATTTATATATCCTATGCAATTAAGATAAAGTAAGCAACAATCATGGCACCAAATGCCGAAAAGTGTAATACACATCTAAAATCAAATACTTTCATACAATCCAAAATTATAAGGAAAGTTCATGGGTCTTAAATTCTACTAACAGAAAACTTTACGAATGTACAAACTCAATAAAAGTAAATGATTTCTTGCAATACCACTTAACTTCCAAAATTAAACTCCACTGAGTGGATTAATTCTTAACAATCTTCTGAGGAGAAAGATATAATAAAGACGGGGTGAGTCTTATGACCCAGTGAGTGAATGTACTTTTAGATTTAAAAAAATTATTCCTAAACCATATAATATTCACAAATAATAATTAATCATAAATATTAATTTCTCTTACTATTCTTTTTGTAAAAATAAAGTGTGTAAATTGATCTTTAATTAAAACATATAAAATCACTATGTAAAATCGCTTACCATAAAAAAATACATTACAAATAATGATAATTATTATAAAATCATGTGCTGAGTATAAATATTTGAGTTTGCTGCCATGTCTCTTCTTAGTTGATCATGATAAAACATATAAGGTATTTGAAATATCTTACAAATACATTACATATTTTTTTATGTAAAATCGCTTACCATAAAAAAATACATTACAAATAATGATAATTATTATAAAATCATGTGCTGAGTATAAATATTTGAGTTTGCTGCCATGTCTCTTCTTAGTTGATCATGATAAAACATATAAGGTATTTGAAATATCATATACTAATAATGAAAGCCACACTAAACTAGTACCTAGGGAAACCTTGTTGTACTTGGAATACTCCTTGGGTAGTGTACCTAGGGAAACTTTGTCATACCTAGAATACTCCTTGGGTAGAGTATTGGACGTGCACATTTCAATCTCATTTTATATCCTCATTTTATGCATGCTCAGAGCAAAGCTCTCAAAGAGTAAAGCATCCATACACGTCCCAAAGCCTCGTGTGTATAGACGAGTCCCAAATACTTTAATCTCATCTTTAAATCTAAAAGAGAGGGTACAGTATATTGGTTTTAAGACTTTCTTTTACACAATGTATACACTTTTAACATTTGATTTTTCCATAGTTGATACTCTTTAAATCTTAAATCATTTAAAAGCAGTACTACTGATGTAAGTAAAATATAATCTCAACTGTAAACATGTCAAAAGCAAAATCATAATATGGATGTTTTCTCTATGGTACAAGATAAATCATTTTATGATGTAAAGCATAATTTCAAGATAAATGGCCATTAAGGAGTATATATATTATTAAAAATAAAAACCATGCCCATTGTCAGATTGTTTAATCAACGACTGAGATTTAATACATATTGAGGCCCACTGGAGATTCTGTTTTGAAAAAAATCAGTTATTGATCTTGGGAGAACAACAATGATGTCTGTATCCACAAATTGTTCTTTCAAGTTCCTAATGTCCAAAATCATTGCTAAGTCGTCTGTTGAGGAGGCTGTGATGATTGGAAATTGCCTACATTGTCCGACGCCTTTTCAGTGACAGAAAGAAGTGTAGTTACTGATGTCTCCTTGGAAGACTGCTCTTTTGCTTGAAAATGGATATTTATTGGGAAAGAAATGATCTTATATTGACAAAAATGATTTCCTTTTTCTAAAAATGTTTTGATGCATTTTTTCATTTGACACCTTACAGTCAAATCTTATACTAAGTGTGGCCTACGATGTCAGTTTTGCCTACATTGCCAGATTGTCTTATCTGTGACTGAGAAAATAAAGTAGTTCTGAGACTGTTGTGGAAATTGTTCACTTTCTGGTTGAATACACTAGATATTGTTTAGGAAAACAATAGTTTCTGATGATAGCCAAGTTTTCTTTTTAAGAAAAAATGTTACAGCCAAACCTTTTACTAAGTGGCCTATGATGCAAAGATTTGCCTACATTGTCAGATTGTTTTATCTGTGACTGAGAAGTAATGTATGTCTGAGGCCATTTTGGAGGTTGTTTCTTTCAGGTTGGATACACTAGAGATCCTTTAGGAAAACCACAATAAATTCTCTTGATGTTGATAAAATCCTTGCTGCCTGTGTCTCTTCTAGATTACATTTGGTTGAATAACTTATTTCCATATGATTGGGGGTAGTCAATCTAGAATACCATTCATGGATTCTTCTTTACCTCGTGTCTATTTAGACTTTCTACTTATAAAACTGCTTGATTTTAATCCTTTGATCATGTTATTGCAGTGTGGCTCGGGACGATCAGTTGCTCCTATCAAAGCAGGTTTTGTTGCTCGTGTTGGCCGTAGAAATACTGGGACTTGATCTTGTTGGTCTCTTTTCCACCTTTCGTTTTGAGAAGCTGTTATGTTTTTATGCATGTTACTAATATTCTAGTTTTGGCTGGAGCTTAATAATTGTATTTACTTAGTTGGGAAGATATGGATATGGTTGAGCCTTACCATTGGAATAGGTATTCTATTTCCCCCTTTTCCACCTTGTCTGATTCAAGTCCTGTGCTTGTTTTCCCTGAGATTAGCTTCGTTGGTGAATGCACTTTCTATGTCGTTTCCATTGCTATTAGATTGTATTACAATTTCAGGTTGAGTTAGATTGAAAGTTTTAAGAACCAAGCAGAGTTAATTTTTCGTGATGTGGGAAGGAAATGCAACCCTATGAACATTTAGAATGTCATTGGAACGACTTTCAATATTATGTACATTGCATGTGCAGAGATTATAATTGTTAATATCTTAATTCCCGAGAACTAAATAAACGAAAGGAAAAATAAAACATTAGATGGGCAAAGCAGTCTTCCCGTCTTTGTGCATTTTTCTAATTAGAGTAGTAACCTGCTCAATTTGATTTTCACTTGAACAAGCCGAGAGTACTTTTGCAGTTCCGCCATCAAGGTAACAACCATCATCAATCATTTCTTAAAAAAATTGTAAGCATCTTCCATATAGTTTATTTTTTGAGTAGGTTTCAAGTCTGGAAGTCCAAGTTACCACATAGGGTGTCAAATTTCTGGCCGGAAGTGACAGGAACAGCCCCTCCATTCTCTCAATGAATCCTGAACGTCCGTATATTTTGATCAAGATGTTGTATGTGCTGATATCGGTTGCATATGGTCCTCTCTCCATTGCAGTTAAGACTTCCTCCATTTTTTTGAACTGGCGTAGCCTGCCAATACAGGTTCAGCATGCTATTGATGACGAAAGTGTCTGGTTTGAGCCCGGATTTATGCGTCTGGTTTAGAATGTCTTCACATTTAGCTACATTGCCAGTTTTTGAGTAGGCACATAATAGTAGAGCATGTGGGATTTCATTGTTGGAATTATTACTAGCTGCTTCAGCCCCTCAAAAACAGCCTGAGCATCGAAGAGACGGAGTAGTTAAAAATTGGGTGAGGTAAATCAGTTGAAAAATGAGGACTTAACAAGTTTAAGCAGAAGAAATTTATCAGCACTAAATGGAATGGATGTGCTGATGGGTCTATTTTAAACATTTAATAATAAGAAGGTCAAAAAGGTTTCTGAAACGGCAATTTTTTTCCTTTCCATTTTTTAAAACAATTTTCAACTACAAGACCCAAAAAGTTTCAAACTGAGCATAAAAGGATATGTTAATACAGTTGTTCTGTGTTAATAAGACCAGATTCCTTCGTTTTCCTCTTGTTCCTTACATTTATGCAACAATACAACTAGAAAAGAAGGTTGAATTACGAAACGTGTCTTTTAAGATGTCAATAGGAATTTCCTGACAGATTATATAGACTATGGAAGAATATTTACATAGTAATGTTTGACCTGCAACTCAACTTAGAAATATATCATAAGCATTTCGCAGTTGGGAGTACTTACCCTCATGAAGACCAGCCCTTACATATGCATCTATCACGTTCACAGCCTATGTGTTGCATGAGTGAAAATATTTCTGCAGCGCCGTAAGGATAACCTGCGCAGCTGTCCGAGTAAGAGATACGTTGAATGACTACTTTCGTGGCTCCCACAGAAATTCCGATTGCCTATTTCATAGTGAATATGTCAGCATTTTAACTATCCAGACAGGCAGTATATGCTCTAATTAGAGACCATTTTAATACACTCAACCAGCAAAACAAAAGAAAAAAAAAAAAGAAAACTGTTATTGTAATATTTGAGATTCAAGATTCTTAAAATCATAGATAACAAAGTTAAGATGGACGAGATGAGAATCAGGTGTTAGAATCTTATATCGATTAGTTAAAAAAAGTTTATAGGGCTATATATGTATTGTTTTCTCAATTAGTATGAAGGCTTTTGGAAAAATAAAAAAATTAAGTTGTGCAGTCTAAGTTTAAAACGGACAATATCTTATTGTGTTAAAATAGATTATTATAGTATCAGAGCTAAACCTATCTTACAGTGTAGACTAGTAAGGTTATAGTTTGTGCCAAAAATAACACACGTACATGCACCGTTGGGATTTAGTCCACATGGGTTAGTTATGTATTTTTAAGGGCCTAGCGTACATGCTTATCTCTTAAGGAGTAGATTGTAACACTCGAAATTTAAGATTTTTGAGGTCATAGATAACAAGACCAAGATGGATGACCTGAGGGTTAGGTGCTAGAATTCCATATCGCCTTATTAAGAAAAGTTTTTGGACTATATATATAAAGTTTCTCTTCTATCAGTATGAGGTATTTTAGAGAAATCCAATAATAAAGCTGTGCGAAGCCACTTTCAAAGTGAATAATATCATATTGTGTAAAAACAGGCTGTTAAACTCACTATGAGGGATATAATTCTAATTCTATCTTTGAATCAATCAAAGATAACACACACGTACATGCACTATTGGGGTTTAATTCACATGGGGCAGCTATGTGTTCTTAAGAGCCTAGCGTACACGGGTTGCGTGTCTCTTAATGAGCAGATTGTGACACTCGAGATTTAAGATTCTTAAGGTCATATAGATAACAATGCCAAGATGGATAACTTGAGGGTCAAGTATTAGAATCTTACATCGCTTTATTAAATTTTTTTTTTGAGTTATATATTTAGAGCATCTCTTTCATTAATATGAGGTATTTTTAAAAAACCCAAAAATAAAGTTGTGCGAAATCACTCTTTAAAGCGAACAATATCATACTATATAAAAAAGGACTGTTAACCTCACTTTGAGGGATATAATTCTAATTCAATTTTAAAAAAATAAAAAATATGGTATTTGAAACATATTCTTCTTTGAAGATGTAATTCTAATTCAAATTTTAAAGCAATAAAAGATAATGTATTTGGAACATGTACTTCTTTGAAGAGTGAACGAGTAATATTCTGCTGTCTATACACATACTATGTCAGTACAAGATATGGTATTTGGAACATTTGAGGGATATAATTCTAATTCAATCTTTGAAGCAATCAAAGATATGGTATTTGGAACATATTCTTCTTAATTCTAATTCAAATTTTGAAGCAATCAAAGATAATGTATTTGGAACATATACTTCTTTGAAGAGTGAACGAGTAAACTCTGCGGTCTATACACATACTATGTCAGTTTATGGTGCTCAAGATTACTCATTATTGCAATATAGCAATAATGAGTATCACAGAGACAACCAATGATGCCGAACTGAGCATTCATAGCAAGGCATGTAGTTAACCCTCCATATCCAATTACGACTCTTAAGTGAACAAAACTAAATTGCCAATTCTTTTATAAAACTCCCAACGACTTTTCAAAATATTCCTCGCCAAAGAATGACAAATCCAACTCAAATTTGTATTGAATGTGTCAGGAATTTTCAATGCCGTAATCAACTCTTTTCTTTATTTATTTATATTTTGGATTGACGTGCCAGAAAAAATAGAATACTCTAGTTTTCACAATTCAAGCCACATTTATAACTAATTGAAATCCACCTGCTGAAACTTTATATTGACGAGACACTCTTGCATGACCAGACGCTCATGTTACTCAAAACAGATCATAAAGAGCCAACTTGAAACTTTCTATATACCCAAAATTCAAATCTTCCTCTATTGATTTCCTGTAGAGCTTTCCAAACAACCAAAAGCTGGCCATCATTTTACTTTCAGTGTTTGATTCTGATTCATTTAGAAATTTCTTATGCATTTATAATAACTTATATATATAATCTATGATGACAACATCAAGATTAGTAGTTTACGGGAGATCAACCAGTAAGCTTCCATAAGGGCATTATAAGCATAGACATCTCGCTCAAGCCCAGCTTCTTGGAGTTGTTCAAATATTTCTTCTGCCTTGTCGCATACTCCATCTCTAGCAAATGCACCAGTGTATGTGCAAATATTAGGTTTGCACTTATGAGTTCTCATTTCATTAGAAAGCTTTAGCGCCATATATGATTAGGCAACCTGTACAGTAAAATGTGCATATATGAACCTCAAAACCATGGAACGAAAACTAATTAGTACATTAGGGCCTAATACAAGCATTTTGCTTTATATGCTTTCCAGTGAGATCATGAATTAACCAGGTTGGAATAACCACAATTCAAAGATCATTTTAAAGCCACCCAAATAATGAATTCAGGAGAATGAAACTAGGAAGGAGACGTTTAGCATAATAAAATTATCAAACTGAGAAAACATGTCCAATAGAAATGAATATGGATTCAAAAGCAATCCTCCACACATTAAAAATCATGCCCAAAAACAATATATCCCAACTTAAAAATCTGTGTAATTAACTTTGTGTTATGAAATAATGGTGGCTTCCACCGAATCCCACATCAGTGGGGATTTATGAACCTTTTTTACTGAACTTTTATATATATTTATATAATGAATACAAAAAAAAGCATTAACTATGAAATGCTTTTATGAAATATAATATGCATCTCATATATTATATTTTTTTGTTTTAATTCATTTTTATTTATTTGATATTTATAATACTTGGAATTTTTTTCAGACATATTCAGATGAACATTAAGTTACTTGATGCTACAACATTATTGTTGTGTGCTTCTTATTAGAAGTAGGATTTATGGCACTTGAAAGAGTTTTGCATTGTTCGTGTTTTATTGATCTCAATTCAGCTCGATTAAGTATTATATGAATAAACAGGATTAACGTTTATTCTGTCCGAACTAAAGAGTAGCTTCTGTTTACCAGTAACTTGACCTTCATCATCTATTCCAGATAATGGTCAGCAACTCTAACTCGATTTTAATAAGGCTAACTCCTGCTTAACCTCTGGGATTGGCTCCAGATTGTCTTTATGTTAACTGACCCAACCAAGTAGCAATGTAATATCAGGTGGTCTTTCTTAAGTTCCTCAGAATCACCTATCTCTTCGAGGACTTTGAACATCTAAACATTATCAACCGGTACAAAATTCTAATTTTCATCCTAAATTGCTTGAGGATTTTTGACTCATTACAGTAATATGTCCATTGAATGAATCATCACTGTTCTGTCAAAGAGAAGGAAATTTTATCCAGTAGCACAATAGGATCTCAGAACTATAAATAATGTATCAAAAGTAAGAGTAAGTACAACTTAGCTATCTCGTTTCATTCTTTGAAATATTTCAACTGCTTTCTAGGGACTTCCTCTCTTCATTAGTCCATCAATGTAAGCATTATATACAATTGCACCTGCATAAAATTTAAATTTTTTCATGAATTCATGATGTACCTGATGAATATATCAAAGCATATCAAAAGTGGAGAATTAAGTAATCATTTGAAGATCTAAAATGATAAAATTATGTAAATGAAAATCCAAACTGGCTGAATCTGTCTTCAAATAATTGTTTTCTTTTTCCCGAAACGAATAAGAAAAAAGAAAAACAAGTAAAATCACCTGAACTGTTGTGAAAATACAATGATTCTCATGACTTTCGTCTAACCCTTAACACAACCTTCCGAACTCCATGGGAAAACTACTTAAGAAATTACATGGGATACTTGAGTTACCACAAGAACTATGGTAAGACTTCATGTGGTGTTCAACACATGATTGTTCTCAACTTAGAAGATGGTTAAATAGTTCAACTTAACGCACTGTCATGCATGTTATCACCAAATTCACCAATCTTTTACCAGATATCAGACAACTTATGGTTCACTACCAGATCCTACGGCCGTGTGTTGCATCATCTAACAGGATTTCTTACCAAGCCAGTACAGTATGAAGGTTTGATAAGGCGAAGTATTGAGTGGAGACGTGTCTAAGGCTTGGATTTTCTTGATCCATAAGCATTTGATAATTAACTGCTTTAATAAGAATGTGCACAAGGCTTAAATTTGCATTTTCAAAACTCCTTTTGGCAATTCTATTTTCTCTACAAAAGTTACAAAAGAAAAAGGAAAGATATCAAGAAGGCTATGTTGATTATGGAAACATACTTGGGGGAAGGCCATACTTTCGCATCTCAAAGAAGACTGCTTCAGATTTCACCAGCAGCCTAGATGTGCAGTAGGCATTTATAAGAAGGGCATAAGTATCTTCTGTTGGGATGCATCGAGCTTCAGTAAGTTCTAAATACGTTGATTCTGCCTTCTTGTATAAAGATTTCTGGCCGTAAGCTTCTATAAGCAAGTTGAAACAGATGACATCTGGCTTGCAGGAGCTTCTCTTCAATATCCATTGACATATCTGAAGATGTTTGTAGTGTTACACTAAGGAAGTTGGTTCTTGAAAATTAGAATGCAAATTAAAATGATTGAACTGCTTATAGATTAAACTCACTTGCAACAAGTCTGCCAATAAAATTACACATATAATTTATTTTTTTGAATTTTAAAATTTGTTGAAATTACAATATTCATATCAACCTATTGACGCCGGCCCAAAAAATACTTAATAGCTATTTTCATATTAAAGATTTTAGACCTAACTGTATATTGTAGCTTTTATAGGAATTTGTACATAATAGAAAATTGTGCTATTTAAAATTTCTTTTTTTTTTTAAAAGTAAATTTTATATAGGATTGTATTGTAGCTTTTATAGGAATTTGTACATAATAAAAAATTGTGCTATTTAAAATTCCTTTTCTTTTAAAAGTAAATTTTATATAGGATTTTACAGCCTATAAATAGGCTTGATTTATCATTATTTACAGCATCAGCAATTCAATACATATATTTTATGTAAAGTTTTTTTAGCTTTTAATCATTTTTTCTCTCATTTTTTATTATTCAACCTAAGACTCCGTATCCTCGCTTGTTGAATATCCCGCAACCCTATTAGTAGAGCTTAACCCGTCATTCTCCGCAAAAGATGCAAGTTCTGCGACACGCTTGCCCAGGTCTAGCGGTAGACCTCACCCGCTGTTTTCCAACCCAGGTTTAGCAATAAATCTTACTTGTTGGTAAAATCCTTCAGTCTCGGCTTTTTATAAATTTGGGGTGACCTTTGTCTAGCCGGACATAGAGCGCACACGAACCCGAAGCATATTTTTTGTGAACACTCTTTTTGGCAGCTCGATGGGATTCATTCCTTGTATGCCAGTAACAACTAAACAAATGGTAAAAAATTGCACAGGAAAAAAATGGAATTGAGTCATTCGCAACTACATCACTTTAGCTTAGGGATCCATCAGAAGCTGAGCAGGATGAGGTGAGTTTGTCCTATGCCAAAGATGAGTTAGTCAACCAAGAATTAGAAGAGATTCACCATAGCACTCTTTTATATCCTAAGCTATTCTCAATGGTTGACATTCAAGGGCTGATTTCTTAAATTGCCTATCAAAATCAACAAAGTGGCACGATGCTGACCAACTAAGTGGTTGTAGCATTTCGACCTTTGATTGAAGATAATCAAAGTATTAGCTAAAGCATGCTTAAGCACCTTGAGACAATGAGACAGAACCAGATAAAGCTAATCGCTTTACTTGGGGGTCGACTGAACCCTAAACTATAAGAGCCACGACGACTATAGCATAATCAGGCCGACTGTATGGTTTGGTCAATATACTAAGACGACCTGAGATGGTTGACTCTTCTAATTCTCATGTCCATCAGAACCAGTCTGGACAAATTTTTAGTTATGACCAAGCTGGTAACATGATTATCTAGGCAGAACCAAGATCAAGCCGCCCACAACCTATCTAGGCTGATTTAATTTAGGTTTATAGAACCAGTGCAACGCACTAGAAGTCTTGTGCAACCTGAGCTAGAAAACAATATGTTAGCCAAAGCATTACAGAATATGAGGGTCGATTTGAGGCCTATGACTCGTCTTTCTTATAGGAAGCCCTACCTTCACAATAGAGATACTCTTTTCCCTTTTTTCAAAGGAATACAAGATTCATAAATTCTTTCTATTTTTAGATGAAAAAATATCATCATATTTGAGCACATTTCTAGATTCACAGTGTAATATGGTGAGGCCAGTTCATCTCCGTTCTCGAAATTGAGGCTATTCGGCAATTCACTAACTAAAATGGCTTTCACTTGGTACATCAACTCAGTGCCCGAGTCGATCGCTAACTGGGAACATATGAAAGACAAGTTTAAAGCCAAATTTTATAGGCCACCTTTGGAGGTCACCTTAGTCAACCTAGCCAGAATCACCCAAATGCTTAGCAAATTGGTTTCAAAGTACATAAGTTGATTCAAAAAACTTCAAACACAGTGCCAAACACAAGTTTTGGAGGCTGAATTTCTACCTATGGTCATCCGAGGGATGTCCTTTGCAATGAGAGAGCACTTCGAAGGATACCATTTTTGTGATCTTTATGAGTTGGCAACTTGGACCGCCAGCTATGAGAGACTTTTAATGGAAAAAGGATTAGAAAATGGTGTCCTAAAAAAGGACTTATTACAAGAATCAGTTAGAGATTGTGGCCATTCAAGCCAATTCAAAAACTGAATCAGAGGAATCCAATTTTGATGGAGAAGTGTGCCTAGCTGAGGTTGTCAAAGGTTGGCCTTACAAGTGCCTAGTACTAAAGAAGGCCCAACAAAGAAAAAAACAAATTCAGCAAGAGCACCAAAATCGGTAAAAACTATTCTTTTGATCTTCAGAAAGCCTACAAATCTTTGACTGGCTATTGAAAAACAAATAAATTAAGCTATCTGGAGGACACATCATTCCCCCAGTCGACCAGTATGTAGGGACGGACTACTAAATGGAATAATTCATGGTAACATAGCATAAACAACTATGTCAACTTTAGAAATGAGATTCAGAGGCTTATCAATAAAGGTCGACTTCTTCTTAGCTCAAAGGGTAAGACTCCCATCGTGGAGATTGATCCATTTTTTTGCATTAAGTATAAATATGGTTATCCCTTCAAAAAATAGGTTATTAAGAGAGGGATCAGACATAGGGGTGTAGACGCTGGACAAGTTGAGAATCAAGATCCAACTCAATGATTCGGCTCTAGAGCCGATCAGAAAAGAAAGAGTGGCACTATCGATTAGAATTTGGAGGACTAGTCGACCTTAGAAAAGGCTTGTTAACTTGTCCTCAATGCCAGACTACTGTTCAAAAGGTTTCAGGCGACCTAGGTAATACCAACACCCATCTATGGCGTTTACATACTTTAAACCAAGGGTAAGCACAGTCAACCAATAGGAAATCAATAAGCCGAGGTAGAGTGTGTTCAATCGATTAGGAGGCCAAGTTCCTTCATCTTTTGGGTTAACCAAGATTTAGAAAAGGAGAATACACAGATGCGAATAGCTCAAACGTCTCAAATAGACTACCCAAAGCCAAAAAGAAGAACAGAATTTTGAGACCATAGCCAAAATTCAAAGCCTCAACAAAAAAAAGCTTTATAGAAATAAGGCAACAGAGAAACAACGACCCTTCTAGCTGACTGGGAAAGATAATGCATCCCAAAGAAAAGTCTGGGTATAGGCTGATAGAAAACATGAGCCACCCAATACTGAAGAGACACAGATTAACCCTGACAATCTCGACTCACTAATAAACTAACCTCACTAAGGGGCAACAAATAAAGACACCTCACACAAAGTGTAAACATGGTGGTTATACTGTTGGAGTCATTCCAATCCAAATCAGGGCAATCGTCCACTTTGGACGGTGATGTAGTAGACATTTGTTATATTAGAGATGAGCCGAGCGAATTGAAACCTCTAACACTCCCATATCTAGCCAATAGCATAACCAAGCATATCCGACCATTATATATAAAGGCCAACCTCAATGGGGTACCCTGCAAGAGAATCCTAATCGATAATAATTTAGGAGTGAACATCTTGCCACTCAGGATATTAAGAAAATTAGGCATCAATAAGGGCGATCTGAGCCCTCTGAAGTTATCATGATAGATTTTGTAAGTTACGAAACACTAGCTGATGGGTTTATATCTCTCAAGGTTAAGGTCAGCCATATCGAAAATGTTGAACCTTTCTACGTGGTCAACGTACTAAGTGACTACAACGTCCTTCTTAGGCAAGAGTGAATTCATTCAAACAAAATATTGCCATTTAGCATGCACTAAATGAATTTTAGATGGTGACCAGATGAGACGGTTAAGATAATTCATGCTGACCTAAGATCGTTTGAGGGTGATGAATAAGTGGCGTCTGCTGCCTTATACGATACAACCATCACAACAGCTTTATTAAAGCGAGGTGATCGAGACCGTTATAGTTCAGAAATGGTCTAAACAGACACTCAAGTTGTTAAAGGCGGCCTCACCTACCTAACCATGGTTAAAACAGACTGATCCCTAGTCTATTTTCCTAGTGAATAGACAATAACATACAACTACCTTGGTCAATTGTATATATGAGGATGAAGTTCAAGACCCATAAATCGGTCATGAGTTAAAACCAGCTCTAAAAAAATTGGACGACTACAACCATAAAAGCAAACTAAAGGAATTTAACTTAGGAAGAGTAGGCAATCACATACTGATCTTCATTATGGAAGATCTAGATCCAGCTTATGTGGTCAAATTATTGGCCATTCTCAGGGAATAGAAAGATTGTTTTACTTAGGACTATACTAAGATGCTTGACCTTAGCAGAAAGTTGGTCAAGCATAGTTTGCTGATCAAAGATGAATTTTGGTCATATAAATAACATATGAGGAGAATGTTCAAAGAAGTCGAGGATAAAATAGCCAAGAAGATTAAATGACTCTTCCATGCTGGATTCATTAGGCCAGCCAATTATGTAAAATGGCTATCTAATATCGTCCTAGTGATAAAGAAGAATGACAAACTCGGGCTTTGCATAGATTTTCACAACCTCAACCTGGCAACTCCAAATGATAAATATCCAACACATATAGTCGATATGTTGGTTGATTTAGCTGCTTGCCTCTAAATACTCAACTTCGTTGATGGGTATTTAGGTTGTAACTAGATATTCATCAAGAAGACCAATGTTAATAAGACAATATTTACATTTCCTAGAGCGATTGGTACTTATGAGTAGGTAGTCATGCCATTCAGTCTAAAGAATCCTGGAACGACCTATCAACATGCCAAGAATGCCATCATCCATGACATGATCGGCCAATTTTAAAAGTCTACATTGACGATGTGGTGATTAGATCAACAACTGAGGATTAACGATTAGCTGAGCTGAAGATAGCTTTTGAGAGAATGCGACTACACCAACTCAAGATAAATCTTTTATAATGTGCATTCAGCGTCTCAGCCAGCCACTTTCTTGAATTCTTTATACATCAATAGAGGGTGGAGATAGATTATAACAAAGCTAAAGGGATCATCGGCACCCTGCACTAAGAACCAAGAAAGAACTACAATAATTAATGGCAAAATAATTTTTTTAAGACGATTCATTTTAAACTCTGTCGATTGACTCTATGCTTGGTTTCCCTTGCTAAGATTAAATAATGGAGAAGAGGTTAAGTGGACTTCTCACCATCAAAAGATCTTCAAAGAGATCAAGAAGTACTTAACGAGACCGCATGTCATGGTACCACCCAAGCCAAGACTACCTCTCATTTTTTATATATCGGCCACTCAAGAATCGATCAGTAGCATGTTGGCATAAGAGCATGAGAGCATTGAGAAGGTCATGTATTATCTCAGTCGAGTTCTAAATGGCATAGAAACTAGATATATGGTGATAAAAAATTATGCTTAGCCTTGTATTTTCCATGCACAAAGTTACAATACTACTTGCTACCCACAATAGTGCATATGATAGGCCAGATGGACATCATAAAGTATCCCCTGTCAAAAAATTTTCTTGAGAAATAGGCTTGATAAATAAGGGACTATGTTATCAGAGTTCAATTTAAAATACATTCCCCAAAAGGCAGTTAAAGGACAGGCTTTAGCCGATTTCTTAGCAGATCATCCTACCCCGGATACAGAAATAATTGATCATTAAATCAACATATTAAGTACAAGTTGGCAATATGGTTCAATGGCTCAAAGAAAAATCAGGTCGCTAAAGCAAGAATTGTCCTTATATCTTTTATAAGAATGAAATCAAAGATGTCGTTCTACTTGGACTTCCCAAGCACTAACAATTAGGCAGAATTCGAAGCGCTAATCATTGGGCTAGAAGTACTTACCGAGAAGAGAATTAAGGACGTTGAAGTCTAGGGTGATTTTTTGTTGGTAATTAATCAAATGACCAAGGAATATAGTTGTGAGACAGGCCAATCAAAAACTAAAGAACAAAATGCCAAAATTTGCTATTTTTACAAGAGGATTGTTTAGAAAGGTGCCTCTAGGCGAACTATTAAAAGGTATTGGCCCAAAGGAATGCATGCTAGTAATGGCCAAATCCTATGAATGATTAGCTAAAGCCCATCTAAGTGGACGATTAATGAAGAAATCGCTTCTGAAGAGTGAATTTTGGTAGCCAACTATAGGATAGAACTATCATGATTACGCTAAGGGTTGCGAAGAATACCAAAAGCATGGGTCGATACAGATTATCCCATTACAAGAAATGCAGACAATGATCAGATTTTAGCCATTCAAAGAATGGATGATGGGCATAATTAGGAAAATATACCCACCATCGTCCAAACAGCACGCGTTCATCCTTGTGGCGACCAATTACTTCACAAAATAGGTAGAAGTCATTCCATTGAAGATAGTCAGTCAAAACTCAATCGTAAAATTTATCAAGAAAAATATTATTTATAGGAAGAGAGATGGTCAATTTTTTAAAGAATTCAGCTTTAATACAAAGTACGCTTTATTATGCCAATCAAATGGCTCAACAAACAAATCCATCATTTAGGGGATAAAAAAAGTGATCTTGGATAATCCCAGGTTATGGCACGAGAAGCTTCAAAAGGTGCTATGGGCAAACAGAGTCAATCCAAAAACAACTATTGGTACTTTGCCTACAAGTTAGTTTATAGGCATGAGGCCATGGTCCCAATGGAACTAGCTAAAGAGTCATTGAGGAGGCGATTCTATGACTTAAACCCCCAACAATACCATGATACCATGGTGGAAGAAATGGATCCAGGGGTAGGCATTATTCCCAAACCTGACCTACCCGTCCCAAAATTTTAGGTTGGAACAGAAACAGGAATAGGTTCGGGATAGAATTTTCTGTCTCGAACGGGTCGGGTCAGGTTCAAGAAATTCCTGAACCTGAATGGGAATTTCTCGACCAGAACCCTCTTTTTAATTTTTAATTTTTTTAGAAAATTTCAATTAAATTTAAAGTTAGATTTAGAATATTAACATTAAACATAACTAAATTTAAATTTAAATTTGGAATAATAACATTTAACATAATTAAAATCGAAAAAAGATTTAGAATTATAATATTTAACATAATTGAAATCGAAAAAGAATTTAGAATTATAATATTTAATGTAATTGAATTTGAAATCCATAAATTTAACGTAATCAAAATCGAAACAATATTTCAAATTATAATATTTAACATATTTCAACTTAAAATTAGATTTATAATTATAAAATTTAACGTAATTAGATTTAGAACGAATCAATTTCAAAATTAATCAAATTATAACATTTAACGTAATTAAATTTTAAATGATAGCATTTAACGTAATTCAAATTCATAATATTTAACGTAATTGAAATTAAAATAATATTTCAAATTATAATATTTAAGGAATTTCAACTCAAAATTGAATTTATAATTACAAATTTAACGTAATTAGATTTGGAATGAATTAATATCAAAATTAATTAAATTATAATATTTCATGTATTTTAATTCAAATTGAATTTAAAATAATAACATTAACGTAATTGAATTTAAAATAATAATATTTAATGTAATTAAAATTAAAATTAAAATTGATTATTTTTCTTTTTTTAAAATAAGTTCTGGAATTCCCAACCCGACTCGACCCAACTCGAGGTCAGGAATTATCTTGATCTGAAAAGTGTCCCTCAGGATACTTTTTATCAACCTACTTGGGTTTGGAAATTTTCGAACTCGACTCGAATCCGAAATTGTCCACCCCTGATTGGATCAACTGGATAAGCATCGCCTCAAAGCCTTAAATTGCGTTAAGATTCAGAAGAAGAGGGTGCAAAGAGCTTATAATAAAAATGTTAGGATTAAAACATTTGGCCAGACATCCTTGTATGAAAGGTAGTCCTCCCAATAGGCTCAAAGTAAAGTGTTCTTGGAAAATTCAGAGCCAATTGGGAAGGGCCGCTCAAGGTGGCCAAAATCCTCGGCAAGGGGGCATAAATTGCTGAGTGACTTAGATGGAGAAATTTATTCCTGGTCGATCAACAGTAAATATCTTAAAGCTTACCGAATTAATATTTGGGAAGGAATTGACAAGATGATCTTCCAGTAGGACTCATGAAACCCATTTAACGTCTGTTGAATTATAGATGGTCCAACATTGCGGCCGACTTTTAATATCCAAGAAAAATTGATGTTTTGAGATTGAAATTATACTAGCCGATCTTTTTCTTTGGCTTTAAAATATTCATAGTGGTCTATTGTATTAGGTCGATCTCAAACTTTAAACTTAATTTTACATCGTTTCATTCAATAAAAGCCAAACAAATTCTTCGATTTATACAATGCTTTATGACTGATTGATTATGAAAGTTAATATGTTAACTTAGAGGTTTTACTTGAATATATAAAGTTAAGCAAAGAACAAAAGAGATAATTATAAAGAAAAGAAATTTTAGTAATCCAAAAGGAATTTACAAGAGGGGCTTCATTGGCCATTTATAGTTTTGCCAACAGGGAACAGAAATTGGCAACTGAAGAATAGGCCGCCTTTACATCTGCTTCTGCCTTCAGAGCAAGGGCATCCATCAGCTTCAGCTGCTTCTTGAGTTCGCATTTTCTTGGGTGAAGCTCCAAGACTTGCTTGACCAATTTAAAGGAGCAGGCCGTTCTTTTCGCCTCCTCATCTCTAATTTTAGCCAAAGCATTTTTCAACTCTTTCATTTTTTGCTTGGCGACCTTACTCTGATCCCTAAGCTCCTGCACCTCAAACATCAACTATACTTTTAAACGATCTAGAGATGCATTTTCTTCGGCTTTCTTTTTGGCCTTTTACATCATTTGAACAATTGATTGTCTCTTCCTGGCGATAGAAATAAACAAAACAACAAATTCATCTATCTACATATTTAGGCCAACCAAGACATTGTCACTTGTAGCATTTTTTAGATAAGAATTTAAGTTTTCAATTCACTGTTATCACCAGTCGATCGTCCATTACAGATCACCCATTTTCCCTTTTGGTTGGTCAAAAAGAGATTAGGGTGAAAGACGGCCTGGACAAGTCTAAATTAATGACTTACCCCTTAAGAATGGTAAGTCTCAGTGCCACACTTGTTGTTATTACTACCAGCAATAACAATGCCCTGATAGAGATCCCTGGCAGTTAGACAAGCGACCTAGGGTTTATATCAGTTGATGTCAGACTTAATCACCTTTGAAAAAGACGATTAACCTTGATAAATTTGACAAGTCTACTTGGGGCCAAAGAGGGCTAGCCTAAGATGACAAAATAGATGATCATTTAAAGAGGGGTTGAGTAAAAGAAAGTGAAGATGTTTTTCAAAACTCTTCTGGTCGAGTTGGCATTAGATTAACCAAGAGGCATAACAATGAAAACGACCTTTATAGGGTTGGGAAATGAATTTGAAAAATAGGGAAAAATATATGACGATCGAGAAATAAAGTATCTAAAGAGGACCGCCTGCATTAGAAAAGATATCCTTATCTTTGCTTGGGACGATTTTGTATAGGCTTCTATAGAGGTAGGAGAGAAGAAAAGGTTTTAAGGCTAGTTTGGTGCCATCTACTATGGCGATTACCACCTTCAAGTATTTCTTAGTTATCTTTTGAGAAGGTGGACAAAGTGCATACTTACTCAACTAAAAGAGTAAAAAGGCGATATGTCCAATTTTTTTCCTAAAGGAAGTCATAAACTTTTCAAAACTTACTTCTGACCTAGAAAAGTATAGGTTGATAGAACCTACTGAAAGATTAGCATTAATGTCGACCCCATGGATAGAGACATTGAACAGAACAGTCAGGTCATATAAAGTAATGGTCATAAAGCTAAACCTAAAACAAAAAAAAACATTCAAAGCCCTAGACCAAAATAATAAAGTGGTCGATATCAACCCATTATATAGAGGTATTAAATATCTTGATAGTTGGATTAAATCGTAAACCCCAGTTAACTTCCATACAGATTTAAAGTGGAGTTTGAGACAATTTAATCATTCTATAAAATCAATAGAATATTTCAGTCAAGACCTAATGGACTTAAAAGTCATCCCCATAAACATGTTGCGTGGTTGGCCGAACCTAAGAGGGTCATTTTTATAAGTAGGAAAGTAATCAAAATATTGAGGAATGACAGAAAGATTATATAGACCTAGAATATACTAGGAGGAGTCATCTTTATAAGACAATACCTTATGGATAACCTGTTTGTTAACCATTCTGGACTTGGAAAGGAGATCCAGGAGCATTTCTTGAGCTTTGGTTGATTTTTTATTCTTAAAACGAGCATGAGCAATCGACTTAGATACCATGATAAAACTGCAAGGAAAAAGTGTTGAAGGAGGATCTAAGGCATGTGCAAGTGTGTCAATTGCGTAAATATGCATCACATACATATTTAAGTCTAGCAGAAGCGTGAAACTTGCAATAAACACAATAAATATAATATATTAATCACATTAATATATTTATAGGATAGAGAACTCACCTCAACGTGTAACGTTATACATATATTTCCTCGGAGTTCGCATGGAGACTAACTCACGGGCAGTTCTAGTCACTAACACAGTGAGCTTGGTGAGCTAGAACTACATTCTTATATTTAAAATGGGATTAACTCTTAATCCTCAAAATGTTCGGCGTGTGATTTTATCATTTTCTCCAAAAAGATAAGAAATGTAGAATTTGAAGTAAAAAAATTACTCCAATTGAAAGTATAGAAAAAATGAAACAATTTCATTTTCCCATCCTTTTCTTTTTTTCTTTCTTTTCTTCATTTCTTCTTTCTCTTTCTCGGACAATTTTTTCCCAACACACACAAAATTATTAAACTTCTCTATTTTGTTCTTTATATATATATATAAAATAAAATATTAATATAATATATTATATAATAATAATAATACTAATAGGTGCCAACTATTTGGCACCCAAAATATAATATTATTATATATATAATATCTTATAATATAATATAATAATATATTATATAATATAATAAGAGAGATATTTTGATCATTTAACCATTAAATAATCAAAATATAAAATGACTATTTTGCCTCTTTTAAATAGTTTCCAAGTTTACCCCCTAGTAGGTCCCATCAAACTTACACTTGGGTAAACTCAACTGAAGGTCTACAATGCGTCACGTGTCATTATACAATTGGTACATAACAATTATTAATTAATTGTTATATTTAAGACTTAAATATAGACACATACGCATTCTCGTGATAGTGCTGAATATTGCTGGATTAAACACTTTAATCCAAGACGCTGCCCTAGTGCACAATGAGTACACTCCATATCGCGGGACTCCCTAGGTCTTACGCCTGATTCGTCAAATGAAACTATTTCATGAGTCCGTGAGCAATGCCCCATGCACACGTCACGGATATTACAAATTAGCGCGTTAAATCATGAAGTTGAGGTTACAACACATATGTATAGTATTTCCGTCATGATATCCTGGATGTGTAGGGATATAGATCATCATCGTCAAATCCCCTTGTGCTCATCCATGTCCAATCTCTAGACTTGTATCTCACTGAACAATATGTGGAAACTCTTTTGCCATATTGTTCCACCCTGGTAGAATTCTTTTCAAGATACAGTTTCGAAGCATCTAGATATCAAACTCCCTATACGAGCTGACGGATCCCATATCTGTACACACCAGACTCCATAAACATCGGACCATACCCAGCGATACCCCGACGGTCACACTATGAAAGGTCTGTGACATGCATAGAACCAAAATATGATGGATCACTTATAAGTCCACCGTGGCATTCAGGTCAAAGGATCACGTATACTACTCAACTCAAGAGGACCCTCCGTTGATAGCTTATATAGGGTGTCTATTAGATGCCCTCGTGAGTCTGTCCCATATCCAGTCTTAACTGGATACCCATATGTCAATACGAGCTCCAAGCGCACGGTCGGCTAGGAACAACCATCTATACCCTATAGGTACAGCATATGCTGATCTATATATAAAGGTATCCACCGATAGACCCGCATCGGTAGAAATAGATCAGGGACAATTATTCGAGAACATACTTGCGTAACTGACATTTCTTGGCACCCGATTGTAACTTTTGTAACTATGCAATTATTAGTATATTCTCATGTTTATGTCTTATTACAAATAAGGCTCTAACTTGTGAATCTGCTGAGTATTATAACCAGGTAATACTTAACTGTACTAACATTTAACATTTATATTTCTCAGCATAGCTAACCATAAGCCCTTATCTAAACTATTTTAGATCTGATTCGAACTCTTTCAAATCTATAATGTCTGTAACGTTACATTGCATAGTACCATATAAATTAGTATTAACGATTTAATGGGAATGTACACTTTTACAAATACACAAGTTTATATACATTCAGGGATGGTACGTAAGCATCGACCCTAACAATGGTCAACCCAATGGGTACAAGAACGAACCTATAGGTACGATATATATTGATCTATATATTAAAAGTATCCACCGACAGACCTGCATCGGCAGAAATAGATCAGGGACAATTATTCGAGAATATACTTACGTAACTAGCATTTCCTGGCACCTGATTGCAACTTTTGTAACTAAGCAATTACTAGTATATTCCCAGGTCTATGTCCCATTACAAACAAGGCTCCTACTCTTAGATCTACTGAGTATTATAACCAGCTAACAATTAGTTGTGCTAACATTTAGCATTTATATCTCTCAGCGTGATTGACTATGAGCTTTTATTTAAACTCCTTTAGATTTGATTTGAACTCCTTCAGATCGTACAATATCTATAACGTTACATTGTATAGCACTATATAAATTGGTATTAGCGATTTAATGGGAATGTATACTTGTATAAATACACTAGTTTATGTACATTCAGGGATGGCATGTAAGCACCGACCTTAATAATGGCCAGCCCAATAGGTATAAGGACGAACCTCTAAAGGCCTATAAGGCCTCCATGGAGATGGGGGCGAGGGTTTGATTCCTTGGGGGCGCAGGTAACCTGAGTAATTGTGTGTTGGGACGCCAGTGGCTCTTTGGTGTCGTAGTAATCACTTATCCAACACCGAAAAGAATAAATATTTATATATGTGTATAATATTCATATTTTATTTGTATGTGGATGATACTTAATTTATGTATTATTTTTAATATTTTTTTATATAGATTAAAGATATACTATTAGTATTGGGTTTATTTGCAAGATTTTAGATTTATTTTAGGGACCAAATTGTAATACTTTAAAAGTTTTAGGGACTAATTCATAAATACTAGAAATTAGCCTCTTAGTATAAAAATATATATTTAAAATCCTAATTCACTCATTTTGGTTGAGCCACCTCTTTTAGAGTCAGAAAAAAGAGAAAGAAAGGGGAGAGAAAGAGAAGAATAAGAAGAAAGTTAGAATTTAAGCTTTAAGAGGTATATTATAATATTTTCTTAGTTTCTTGGTGTTAATTTAGTTAATTCCTTTAAGTTTTGATTTCTGAATATATGTACAATTGAGGATTTGATGTGAATTTTGTAAGATATTGTGAGAATTGATGATGATTTATGTAGATAACTTGATAAATCACGATGAATTGTAGAATTTCTATTTGATAGTCTCTTGATCTAGAAATTTTATAAATTATTATGCTTTGATTCTAGTTTTGAATTTTGAGTATATAAATTTAGAAATTCTAGAATCATTTGAGACTTTGAATTGATTAAAAAATCTAGAAATTGAATATGTAGTGAATTTATCAAAATGACCCTGAAATTCAGGAAATTTCCTGTGTTAACAATATGATGCAGTGAAAAATAATTTTTGATTTGCTGAATGATCTTCAAAAATTACGAATTTATGAAATATGATATTTTTATATGTCTAATATGATATACACAGAATTGAGAATTTAGATCAATGTGGTTAAATTGTAAAAATTTTCTAAAGTGTATCAGCTCATTGCAGTATTTGATTAACATATTTTTAAAGATATGGAATAAAATAGTTTTAAAATACTTTTGACAGTAATTTTGAAGTGAACTATTTATCATGAATTAAGATATGTGTCAAAAGTAATTTTGTGATAGTTTTATAATTTTTGAGTTAGTATATGATTTTATAAAATTGGGAAATTGAATACTATTCAGTAAATATCTTGATCCTGTTAGGTTAGTAGTTTGGATTCAATGGTGTTTATGGAATGGATTGTGTATGAATTATGATATAATATTCATATATAAGAAGGATATATAAGTCAAGAATGATATATTCCGATTTTGGAGTAATTGGACATCATTTTATGTATAAGAAAATTTTGTTAAGTGTAAGTGATTAGAATGACAGGTTTTGAGAAACCAAGTAATTAAACCAATTTAATGTGATAAGTGCAATATGTGTAATTTTGTAAGCTATTTAAAGTGTTTTGTATGAATGTTGAGGCTCATAAAAGGATTAATCTCCATTAATAGATTAAGGAGATTTAAGCCTTGTAGCTGAAAGTGCTAAGAGGTAAGTATACTAGACGTTTTACTGAAATCATAATAAACATAGTAATTGTTATGTATGATTTTGTAAATGTGGTTAGGAATATGTTTATGTTATGTTAAAGTATATTTTGATATGAAATGTTAAGACATGTGGTTATGAATGTGAGCATGGACATATATGATATATATGTATTTTTGAAAGTGAGCTTTCAAAATGAAATGTATTTAACAAAGAGAGCTTTTGAAGTGTAATATATCCATGAGAAATATTTTGTATTTTGAGGATGCTTGAACTCACTGTTGACTTAGTAAGCATTTTATGTGATTTGTGGAGCCTTTATGTATGGTATTTTCTTCGAGATTGGTATATGTTATGTGTTCTGTATGTAGGGAGGATCCTATTGGTACCTAAAGGAAGAGTGAGTCATCACATTCGTGTGGTGACGTATTAGTGCATGTGAGAGGACTCACCGATGATCAGGGTGAGGGTTTGGCTTTTACCTTCGGGCATGAGCATTATATATGTGTAATATAAAGGCCTCACTTGTACTATTCCTCTCATACGGTATGTCACCTACGAGTGACATTTGGCTCATTATGTATATATGATATGAAAGTCTTACTAAGTAGTAGTTAAGTGATGGTATTCCTATTATATGTTTTGAAAGAATGTGTAAGCACTTACCTGATATATGGTTTGATAAGATTATGATTTTGATTTATCACAACATATCATACACATGCATTGTGTACATATATGTATTTGTATTTGATATATGAAAAACTAGTATGCTTACTGAGTTTTATACTCATTATAGTTTATGGTGATTTCAGGTAAATAAGGTACATGTGTACTTAGCGAATTTGACAAGGCTTCTGTTGTCCCTTGGGTTCCTTAAGTTGCTAAGGTGCTGAGTGTTTCATTTGGAAACACTTAGTTTAAGATATTTGATTTGTCTCTATTGAATAAATACTTATGTATTATTTATTAAGTATGGTTATGGGTTGATTTTAAGTAAGAATTTGCAATGAATATATTCTGAGCTTCCGGTAACAAAGTTCCTACTAGTGACGTAGTAGAGTTTTAATCTCTGAGAAAACTCTGCGTATCTCTGGTTTACTAATTGCCCCAGTCATAATTCAATTGTTATAATTCTAAAAAATTGAAATGAATGTTTAAAAATTGTCAATAAATATTTATGTTTATATTTTAAACCTGAGACCAACCCGTAAATAAGAATTTAGGAATATACTAGAAACCTTAAGATTGTATATGTGCTCATTATTGAATGAATGTAAGTTATGTCGTGTATTAGATCTTTTGGGTCTGGGGCGTGACAGTTGTCATCCAGTCGGTGGACTAAGGAGTTAGTGGGTCTTACACACTCTGACATAAAGGCTGGCTTTTTTATCAGACTATGTGGGGCTCACCAACTCTTTGGTCCACCAGCTAAATGACACCTCAGAGCCACTGGTGCACCCACACAATCAGTTCAGGTTACTTGCACCCCCAAGGATTCGAGCTTGGGATCTCATCTATTTTTCAGGCCTTAACGACTTGTCCTTGTTCCTATCGGGATGACCAACCTGATGGGTACAAGGACGAGTCGTTAAGGCCTAAAAAAGGGATGAGATCCCAGGCTCGAATTCTTGGGGGCGTAGGTAACCTGAACTGGTTGTGTGGGTGCGCCGGTGGCTCTAGAGTGTCATCCAGTCGGTGGACCAAGGAGTTGATAGGCCCAACACAGTCTGAAAATTACCATATATATGCATATTTATATGGTTTATGTATATGTTTTTAGAGGAACAGTTTATGTATGTGTGTATATATATATATATATATATATATATTTGAATCAACAATTTATGTACATTATAAATCATTACAAAATAAATCAATTGTTTATATCAGAGGCCTACGCATAATGTAAGGTAAAACATTTCAATTGTAGCAAGTCATAAAATAGTAACGTTTATGTATGAGATGATTCACCCCTATTGGTTACAATTATCTAAGCTAAATTTAAGTTATGGATCAATGTCAAAAACTTTATAGGTTATTATAACAATGGAGAGGAAACTACTAGGACCATTGACAAAAATTGGTGGTTACACACAGGTGACATCGGTTATATAGATGATGATGGGAATATCTTTATTATTGATCGCATTAAAGAGTTAAATCAAGTACAAGGGCTTTCAAGTAACATTAATGAAACATGTTGCATATTCCTACTTGCTTTTGTTTTCTTATTGTTTTTGTAGGTAAATTTCAAGATCAAAGAACTTCATATAAAATGAAAACAAATAAATCTAATTTTGGTTGGTTCATTTAAAAAGCAATATAGTACTAGAACATAATCATCTGGTCTTTTGGCTGGATATTAATCATTGACTTGATAACTACTAAACCTAATGATACTAAAGACCTCAAGACAATTTTGGGGCACAATTATTTTATTGGAAGAAAAGATTTTGGAAGTAACTTAGGGCTTGTAAGAAATAAAAGTATTGTGGCTTTAAAGCAACTATAAATGGAATCACTGGCTTGAAGTATATACAAAAATAATATGAAAAAAAAAAGGGAATGAAAATAACATCAACACATAAAATGTAATATTTTGGCTTTGTAATATTATCCCGTGAAACAAAAATAACATCAAAACCCCACAAAACACAAAGCCCTAACACAGGGACATTACTTTTAAACAAAAAGTAAAAAACAAAAACACAAATGCTCAAAACCCAATATGCTCGAAACACCAAACAGGGACCACATGCCTATAAAAACAAACTCCATCCTCAAAACACCAAAATAAGAACCAATGTTTTTTTTAAAAAAATATTTGTCCATCCTTAAAACACCTAAATAGAAGGAATCACACATGCTCCGAAAAAAAAGGGACCACAATTCCCATAAAAGGAAGAAACCCCATCCTCAAACCATTTTTAAAAGCACGACTGAAAAAAAAATCCTCAAACCCTAAAACCATGCATGCCTTTTATTAAACAAATAACAAAACTATTATACAATACATGCATTTCAATACAAACAAATAATAAAATCGATTAGAAATAGGGACCACACATAAAGGCACAAACAAAAGCATCCATGGCTTCACTTTTTATTATACAAAAACAATCAAACAAAAAATAATAATAATGGAAAAATTAGAGTTTGTAGAACATTACCTTAAAAAGCACTTAGACAATTGCAACAAATAAAAAATTTAAAATTGATTCACAACCTTAAATTTTGTACTTAGGGTTTTAGAGAGAAAAAGAGATTTTGTGAAGAGATGAGCCGAAAGCGGTTGATTTTTAGGTGAGGTAAAAAGTGATTCTCATTTTATTTTTACCTAAATAAAACGTCATTTGAACTAAATTAATAAAAATAAAAGACGTCGTTTCTCTTATACAGATGGGTAAATAAAATAATAGGTCTTTTGCCCAAACGGTGCGTTTTAATAAGTATTATAACACTTATTAAAAGGGCACCATATTACACAAAAAATAATATATATATATATATATATAAATTATTAAAACAGCATCATTTAACTTTCTGAAAAAAGAAATTATGACATGGAAATTTTAATTATTTTAGATTAATTAAATAACATGTCAGCGGAACTCTATCACTATTATATGTTATAGAAAGTTTTATTCACTATTAAAAAAAGGATTTCATTGACACTATACTACTAACACTTTTTTAAATAGTATCAATAAAGATAAGTATTAGTGAATTGCTTATACTATAGTATTAGAAACATGAAGTGTCAATAAATTATTGATACCATGGTATCAGAAACATGAAATGTCAATAAATTAGTGATACTATAGTGTTAATGAAATAATAATTTTTATTTGAATTTAAAAATATTGATGATTAAAAATAATTTAAATATATAAAAATTAATATTACACCCAAAACGACGTTGTTTTAGATTTAAAAATTAAAAAAAAAGAGCTCTAAATATTATTATTTGGAACCTTAAAAATAAGAAAAATCTTGATAACCCTAGAAACTTTCATTCTTCTTCAGACTCATTTAGCAAAAATACACTGTTCTTCTTCTTCTTCTACTAATTCTCACAAAAAATATGGCCCTCTCCTCTGCACTTTTGATGATGAGCTGCAGTACACTAATGCCATCGAGGCCCTCTTCTTCGCCGCTAACTTTGGCGCTTCCTTCGAATTAATGTCAAAATGAAATTAATCATCAGATAATTGCAAAAGAGAAAGAAACTAGATTGACTTTCTTTTCTAATTTCTATCAAATGTATCTCTCACAGGTGTATAAGGCTTCAATTTAAATCCCCAAAATTTAGGGAACTTTTTTTGTTTTTGCTTCTAATTTTGTTTCTTCTCAATTGACGCCCAAGTAAGTGCCTTTTCAATCTTTGATTTTATGTAATTATGATGATTACATTTTTTTTAATCTTTTTATGCTAATTGTTATATCAATTATGATGAATTGTTTCTGTTTGATGCGTTGTATCTTATGTTATGATGTTATTTTCAAAGTGTTAGGGAATTAGGTTTTTGTTTTGAGTTTAATTTTTTGGTTTTTTTTTTAAATTTCCTTCGTACTTTGTTTGTTGGCACAAAAAATATGAGAAACTTAATATTGTTTGGAGTTAGTTTTAAGTGACTTTATCGAGATAAAAGATGGGAATTTTGAGATAATGTGATTGAACTATTGACTTTGTGATCTTTGTATTGATTTATTAAAGGGTTTTGTTGCTCATAATTTTGGGTGATTGACTTTGCTCTGTCTATTTGGTTGAACAGATACAATTATTACCAATGCTAGGAGGGAAAATGATATCTAAGGAATTCCTTGGGAGAGGTTGAGCAATTTGTATTTTTTTGGATTTTTTTTATCTATAGAAATTTAAGTCCACAAAGAAAAGGGGGAAGTATTATGATTTCTGGCAAAACACAAGATCTGTGAAGTCAACAATCCTTCATTTTCAAGTATAATGATATCCTTTATTATTTTTTTTGGGGATAATTTAAATTTGTAAAATGATTAGAAGTGTGAGTATGATATGAGTACTATTTTTGGCATTACAGTTCCAGAACTCAGTTTGGTCAATATAAGCATGATGTCTACCTCATGTCACATTTCTCTATTGTTCATTGGCCTTCATTGAGTTGTAAGAAAATTGAAGTTCTTGATGTTTCAGGGCATGTGGCTATGTGAGATACTTCTTTCTCATAATGTTTTATGTAGTGCTGGCAAAATAACCCACGGGTTTTTAAACCTGCGGGTTCTTAACCCGATTGGGTTGGGTATTCGGGTAAATCATTAGAAAAAAAATTAAAATTAGGTTGGGTAATTTTTACCCAAAATATTTTGGGTCAGATGCGGGTGAGCAGTATAAAACCCAACCCGACCTAAATACCTAACATATATAATATGTTACCCTAAAAGTTGTACAAATTTTATAGCAAACCCAATCGCTAATCTTTAAAAGTTGATTCCACAGAGGTTCTAAGGTACTCAAGAAATATTTGTCGCTAATTTTGCTAATCTGATTTCGCAGAGGTTCTAAGGTTCAAAGCTGATTTAGCTAATCGATATTTCGACGAAGATTTTCCTTTTGAATATATGGTACTCACTTATTCTCTGATTCTAAAAATATAGATTATTAATAGTTTTTTTACTATATTAGAAGGATTGTAAATATTGTTTTTAAGATGCAAAACCCGTTTAAGATTTCTAAGTTGCTGCTTTAATAGAGAGGCCGATTGAGAGATATGGGGAAAAGGTGTTTGGTTTTGCTTTTGGATTGTGCTTATTGTATGTGTAAGATTTTTAATGAGCAATTATCTCTTAATTGTTTGCTTTTCCTCTTTTTCTTGTTTACGAATTATGAACATGTGTAGTGATTTAATTATTATTAATTTTTAGTGTAAAAAGTTATAATTTCTGGTGTGAAATTTCTATTATTTGCTTGATTAAACTTCTATTATTTTGGGTAACTATTAATAATATAGAAATTTCCATTCGTGGTTATAGTGATTTGATTATAATATAAATTTATTCGTGGGGAGGCCAATTGAGAGATAAGGGGAAAGGGTGTTTGGTTCTAGGTTTTGTTTTGCTTTTGGGTTGTGCTTATTGTGTGTGTAATATTTCTAATGAACAATTATCTCTTAATTGTTTGCTTTTCCACTTTTTCTTGTTTACAAATTATGAACATGTGTAGTGATTTGATTATTATTAATTTTTAGTGTGAAAAGTTATAATTTTTGGTGTGAAATTTCTATTATTTGCTTGATTAAACTTCTATTATTTTGGGCAACTATTAATAATATAGAAATTTCCATTCGTGGTTATAGTGATTTGATTATAATTGAAATTTAATCAAAGCAAATTATAAACTAAAATTTCCTTTGTTGGAATTTGTTTAACTCTGTTGTGATTTGTATGCACCAAATTTGGAACATACGACAACTTTCTTTCTTTTGTGTGTGTGTTTCATGTTTTAATAATTTTATTCATAGAATGAAACCTTCTACTTGTTGCACTGATAATAAGCATGTTAAGCCAAAAAAAATCACCATTCAGAGAGGCCATTCACAACCCACAAACAAAAGCAAAAAGAAAAAAAATGAAAAGAAAAGATTTTGAATGGCAAGATACTTGCTAAAGATCTCTTTTTCATTTAATCAAGATCAGTATAGCTGTATAGGTGCTTCAGCTTTTAATTATGTGATAACATTATCATGCTATTTCCTTTTTTTTTTCTTTCAATACTTTGCCAATATGAGATGGCATTATTTTCCTTACATAAATTGAAACAATACCACCATTTGCATCAACTTCTTTTTTTAAAGAAAATATTTTATCATTTTTTTTTCATATAAGTATATAGTAGAATAGAGATCTCAATGATATATTAGAAGTGATGTAGTAACAAAAATTCCTTTTGACGATTCACTTTGTATGATGAAGTTTACAACAGTAGAATTAAATATTAGAATTGAAATTTCCATTTGCACAGGAGTGGAAGTCATGCAAATGGCATGGCTATAGCATCCTTTAGATAATTTGTAGCTGTTATATTTACTGTTTCTATCAATTTTATTAAACGTATTAGAAGTCTTGTGTGTTTATCAATTGTGTGTCAATTATCTTCAACAACAACATACACTATTAGAAGTATAGAAGTCATAGCATACGTTATTAGAAGTTTCTATCAACAACAGTATAACAGTATTATATTTACTGTTTCTATCAATTTTATTACAATTTGCTTATAGATTTATTTGTTATTCATTTTGTAGGTCAAATATGTCAAATTCTACACAACAAGAAGTGGATGATGATGTTCAAAGTGGTGATGAAACTTCAACTTAACAATCTGTCCAAATTGATAGTGGTAGGGGGAAAATGACAAGGTTGCGATCGGTTGTGTGGCAACATTTTTATAAGAAAGAAGTCAATAGGGAGCAAAAATCTATATATAAATATTGTAGCAAAGAGTATGTAGGAAGAAGTAGTGATGGAACTCATAATTTGTTGATCCATATGGACAAATATAATATAAAGAGGTAAAATGAAATGATGAAGTGTAAAAGTACATTGAAAACTGTACAAGATGATGAGGAAAATACAAGAGTAGAGACTTGGACTTTTGATCAAGAAGTTACAAGGAAAACAATAGCACGTGTAATTATCAAACACGAGTACCCATTGAGTACAGTGGAGCATGAAGGGTTTAGAGAGATATTAGTATCCCTTAATCTATTTTGGAAGAATATAACTCGTAATACAATAAAAAAAGAAATTATTAATTTGTATGAGTTTGAAAAGGAGACAAATATGAGTTTGTTGGAGGTTCTTCAAAGTAAGGTTGCAATTACAACGGATATGTGGACGGCAAATATACAAAACCAAGGGTATATGGTAGTCACTGCACACTTTATTGATGACACTTGGGCTTTACGGAGTCAAGTTCTGAGGCGACTTCTTAAGTTTTATTTACAATATAACAAAATATTATTATTGTTAATGTTAATTATAATAATATCTTATTCCTTTCATTTATTTATTATTGTAGGTTCATACATTTGCAACATTTATACACTGGTAGAAGACTTGTTGACTTATTGATGGCTTGTTTGGTGGAACTTAATATTGAGCGTAAGGTATCTTCAATCACTTATTGATAATTGTTCTACAAATAATCATATGATTAGTTGTTTGTTAACGAAGATTAAAAAGTCTAACTTGCTCATAAGTGGGAATTTATTTCATATTTGTTGTTGTGCCCATATCCTAAATTTGATTGTAAAGGAAGGATTAGACATGGTTGGTGATATAATAGGCAAAATTCGTGAAAGTGTTATTTTTTGAAATGCATCACCGAAAAAAAGGGAACAATTTGAGGATAATGCTATTCAGGCTGGTATAACAAGTAGTAGGAAATTAGTGCTTGATTGTCCTATGATGCGATATTTCGATATCTTAAAATTAAACGCAAGTATACCCTATCATAACAAGTAATAAAGGGACTTATAAAGTCGAACCCATAGGGATAATTTTTATTTTCTACCAAGTACTAAAATTATATCTTTCTTATAATTATTCAGAAAAAATAACCTTAATTTTGTAATAAATTTGAATAAAATATAAGTGCAAAAACTAATGACACAACTTAAATAAAATAATAAAATAGCAATATAGAGAAAGCCTAGGGTTAATTACTATCCTTCAATATGGTTTCTAAAGATTAATCCTTTTAATATTTATATCTCTCAATTCTTATTATTGGTCAAGACACTAATGTATTCACAAGCCTCTTCTAAGGTCATGCAAGTATATCTTAATTTACCAAATACCTATATTCCTATGGTACTTGTAATAAATTTGGATTCATTAAGAACAAGTCTTATTGGCCATACATGCCAATTAGGTATATTCCTATCCTAAGTCGAAACTTGCATATGCAACATTGAATGTTACTCTACAATCATGCATCAAATTATTTAAGTCTAAATACAATGATGCCTCTTCCAAGTTTATCAAAGTATTAGCAAATCATTCATAATAATGATCAGATATAATGAAGCATTAAGAACAAATAATTTAAATAATGAAGAATTGAGTTTCAAATAAATATTAAAAAGATCCAACAATTAAGCTCACATATTGAGTTCAAGTAATAACCCTAGAAAATAAATTTAGCTCATGATAACAAGAGAATTATGGCTGAAAAATAAAATAAATATGATACAACCAAAAGCAAACCAATATAGACGTTAATTCCTAATTAGTTGATACGCCAAAGATTTGCCAATAATTTCTTACTTCCTTGAATTTCCCTTACTTCTCTCTTTAAAAATTGCTCTTTTTTTATGTATTGTGGCTCTAAGATCCCTGAGTTACGTGTTTTTTGAAGTGTGAAATGAGTTGCCTTTATATAAGAATTGATTGGAGCCTTAAAGTTGTATTTCTTTTAGGATTAGGAAAATTGCATTGTTCACCACTGCCGCGATCACTGTTAATCGCTGGGGTGCAACACTGTAGCGTGGATACTGTTTACGGAATACTGTTCACGAGACACTGTTCACAAGCACTATAGTGATAGTGTAGTATTTTATGTTTTGTCTTATTTTTTTTAGATTTTCATCCCCAATTGATCCATTGACTCCAAAGCTACAAAATATCAATTAAACATATAAAAAATCTAATATTCTTATTAAAATAAGTAATTGATTAAGTTAAGGGAGTGAAAATAATAGATATAATTAACACTTATCATCCTACTAGATGGAATTCTTATTATCTTATGCTTTCATCTGTGTTGCACTTTAAAAATACTTTCAGTCGATTGCATCAAATTGATGCACAATACACTACTATGCCTAGTGAGCAAGAGTGAAACTTGATTAGTGAATTGGAAGATAATTTGAAATCATTTTATGATCTCACTTGTTTGTTTTCTGGTACAACATATCCCACATCAAACACTTTTTTTTATCATGTTAGTGAGATTAGATTATCTTTGAATGATTGGTCTTCATCGAATTATGTGGAGATTAGAAATATGGATTTAAGCATGATAAAAAAATTTGAAAAATATTGGAAGGACTTTCATGGTTTGTTAGGTGTAGCTTCCATATTAGACCCAAGGTACAAAATGAGGTTGGTTGGATACTATTTTCCTATGCTTTATAATATTAACTCTCTTTATTATGTTGATCAAATACGTACCCTTTGTAAAGACTTGGTAAAGGAGTACCAGTTGAATTTTTTTTCAAATGAGAGTTCTTATCCTCAAAGTAGTTCATCTTCAACTTCTTCTATTTCTATGGAAATGAGGCCTCCTCGTAAAAAAAAAGTCCAACGATTTTTGGGGAAGGCTTTGATGTTTTGGGTTGGTGGAAAGTAAATGCAAGCAAGTATCTTATATTAGCCCGTATAGCTAGAGATATCTTGGTAATTTCAATTACCACAGTCACTTTTGAATCAGCGTTTAGTGCAAGTGGTAGAATTCTTACTCCACATCGAAATAGTCTTCATCCAAACACAATTAAAGCTCTGATGTGTTGTCAAATTTGGCCATGTAACAAATCAGGAGGTATAAAATTTTTTATTTACTTGTTTTTATTATTTTTATTATAATTACCATGTTGTTTATCTTATTTTTTTATACTTTGAATTAGCTACCTGTTTTAAGATGGGAATGGACACATTAACTGATGATGAAAAAGAAGATTGTAAGGAAAATGAAGAACATGGGGTGAATATTTTTATAAATATTATTAGTTTCTTATATTGATACATGTTTAATATTACTAAATATAATTTTTTGATTTTTTATGATGTAGGGTTGTGGAGAAACTAGAAGAGAAATATTATTTTTTATATATTGTATTTTTTATTTGATGTAATTTGGCACATTTGACAACTATATATAGTTTAATATGTTTACATTGTTATGATTAATGATTTTTATATATATTTTTTTCTTATCTTTTTTAGTATAATGATTAATGATATTGAGTTGTTTTGTTTAAGTGATTTATATATCTTAAAAATAATTTCATAATATTAGGTTTAGTTATAATATAATTAATATTTAATAATTTAGATAATTTGTTTTTAAAAAGCATTCTTTGAAAATTCTTCTAAAAATTAGTTTAATTTATTTTAAATAAGTTCAATAATAAAGTTTAAAAATAAAAATTGGGTAATGGGTTTTATGGGTTATACCTAATTTGATTGGATGTAACAATACCCAAACCCATTATGAAGATTTAAGTAATGGGGTGGGTTGAAAGTAATCCAACCCATTTGGGTATGGGTTTGAATCAAGTAAAACCCACCCAACTCAACCCAATTGTCAGTACTAGTTTTATGTATGGTTAATGTGTAGTTGGAATGTATTTAATGCTTAAGGTTTTTTGTTTACATAGAAACACTTTGGGAGCCTCTTGGACGGATTTACACAGATTCAAGTTAGTACTTTGGCAGTGTGGGTTAAGTTGTTGATTGCTGGAGGGTTCCAAGGAGAGCTTATTTTTAAGGTAAACTATTTTGGTGTTTAAATATTTGATGATGCTAATACATTCTTGAACCTTTAAAAGGTAATTTATTTAGCTGAGCCTCGCAATCATTACTTTTAAAGCTACCCACCCCAGAGAATGGTTTGATCTATTTCGAATGAATATGATGGATGATAACTTGTTTTTCCTCTTACCATATGATATTTAGATCAACCAGGAGTTAACTTTTGTTGTAGGACAACGTATGATGATAATGCAATCACAAATGTTGTTGAGATTTTACGATTCTCCTAGGTTGTTATGTTTTCATTCTGTTAGTTGTTGGACTAAGAATGTAATTACTGAAAGGGATAATAGAAGCTAACTTAAGATTATTTTATGCCAATGGTGCTTTTCATTTTTGCTTCCCTTGGCCTGTGAATATTGGTACTCCTATTGAAATTTGGCTTATATTTTTTTCTTCCTTTTTTCTCTTGCTAATCTTTTACTTGTACGATAATGTGTTAAATTTTATTTTCCTATATGCAAATGTTATTTACATGAGTGTGCACACACATTTAGCCTGGCTTTTAGTGTATACTGTATTTAACATGAGCTCAGCATGGCCTATCTTGATGCTTCCTGTGGCCTACTTTCATTTATAAGTGGATTTCAGATGCTGCCCGCACAACAAGCAAGAAAAAGTGCAGAGTAACAAGTAGGAAATAGTAAAGGTAACCATCATATATAATTTTTTTTTTATTCTTTGTATTTAAAAAAAAAAATTTATTTATAAAAAGCCTGAATGCTTGGAAGAGGAAAGACTAGTTCATTATTTCGATGTAGTTTTGGTTTTTGTGTTGTCCAGTAATTGATTACATAAGTAATATGGTCCCTATGGTTGCAAAAATAGAAACTTTTTCTGTCGTATTGTCTCATATACCCTTAACTTTTTCTATCTTCCATCTTAAGTCCAATATCATTGTTCATTCTTAACTGATTTGAATTTGATTTTTTTATCTTTGACCTATTGTTGTTATTGCTTGCAAGTGTAATGTTTGTGCCTGTATTGAATTTTATCTCATTCTAGCTGTATTTTTCAATCGTCATTTTGAACAACAATTACACCTTATTAATGAATTTTTTTTTTTTTTTGTAAAACAGGAAAATGAGAAGTTGATTATCTAAAATAAGTGACAGTGACTTGTTTATCACAAGATTGACTAAGTTAAATATTGTTATGTGAAAGTAATGATGTAACTATTCGCATTTTGTTATGTTTGCAATTATTCACCAACCAATGGGCTATTTTCACTTATTTTAGGATGCAATTAAGCCCAGAATAGATATATTTTAACTTGTCCTGAAATGGCAAATTTTTGTCTATATTATCTTTCAATTGCTTCATCTGTTTTTATTTTTAATTTTATTTTTGAAAGGAATTGCAATTTGTCTGCTAATTTTCTTTTTGATCTCTACATTCTCTGAAATTTTGGAGATAACCTATGCTAGTGACCCTTTTTTAATAAAAAAAAAACAATAATAATCAAGGTAATAAGCAGTTGCAATAAAGGAAGAGGTATTTTAGAATACCACATTCAAATTTAAGATTGCTTTTAAACATGAATAACAAAGACTTCTCTTGGAAAAATCATCAGTTCCATTAACATAACTTAAGAAAAATAGTCTATTTTACTATTTTCAATAAAAATAAAGGTATTTTAGAATACCTCTCCTTTCATATTTTTATTTATCAATTCATTTTCTGTCAACCTTTGATCCCATGCCCCTTAACAAAAAAAACATAAGTTTGTAACCACTGAAGAAGCATGGGAGTCGATAATTAGTTGTAGCATATGATTTGTGGCATATTATTTGTGCATAATGCAGATCTTGGTGATGGCAGCAACGTTTGGCTTGGTTGCATAGTTTGTTTCTGGGCAGGCTGGTCCTGCAGCAATTGTCATTTGAAATGGCTTGGCATTATCTTCAACTGCTTTTGTCCTACAGGTACTAAATGTGTACTGTTGTTACTTCAAATTCTTTATATTGAAAAATATGCTATAAATATAATACAGTTCTTGGCACGAAATTGGGTGAGCTTTTTTATGTATGCATAAGCATTTTCTGGCCCACGCAGCGCCGCTCCGTGCTAGGCCAAGCTCCATCAGACCTGGTCGTGTCTCCTTGGATGCCGCCAGTTTCTCTGACTCCAACCAAGCTCTGAACACTGCCGTGTCATCTCATTGCTTTTGATAAATGCATTTTTTAAAACTCGGTTCGTGTTTGTTATTTTTACACTATTAATTGGTTTTTACATATTTCTTGCAGATACATACAAGATAACGGTGGAATATGGAAAGACTTCTCATCTTTGCCATGGCTAAACATCAACTAAAGTCTTCGGAACTATTTTATCATATTTTGATGTGTTTATGAAACTATTATAATTTTTTAAAATGTAATTTGAGTTGCTTTGTGTTGTTTATAAAATTTAATTTAGATGCTTTGATAATTATAATTTTATTTATTTAAGTAAATAAAATTGATATTTATTTAAATGTGGTATTTATATATGAATTTGTAGTTTAAAAATAAATTTAAAGTTTTTGTCTAATAATTTAAATTTTAAATTATTAAGAAATTAAATTAAATTAAAATTAATATTATTAAACTCAATTTTTGACACCATAATAATAGTAACTCTAATATAGTGTCAGTGATTTACTGATATTATAGTGTCAGAGATTCATTAATATTATAGTATCAGTAATTTATTAATATCATGATAATAAACATTTATTGATATTATGATATTAGTGATTCATTAACACTATTATAGTGTTAATAAATTTTTAGTTTGAATAACACTGACACTATAAAACAGTGTCAGTAAAATCATTTATTGACATTAAATTATCATCAATAAATTTTTTTTTAATAGTGATTACATTTTATCACAATTTTGTGACACAAATTATCACAATTTTGTGACACAAATTATCACAATTTTATGATTAAAAGAAAAATTTTATTTGTGATAGAATTTATTACAAAATTTTGATAGTGTTATAAATTTATCACAAAATTTTTATTATTAAAATTTTTTTAAGTAGTGTTTTATGCGTGTTTTTTTTCATCAAATAAATATTTAATAAAAAAAATTATATATTACCTCCCCTATTATTTTTTTGTATTATTCGTTTATCTCTCTATTATTTTTTTATTACTCAAAAACTTTATTATTGATCATATAAGTCTTAAAATCACTTTTAAAGTTCTTTTTTATTGCGACAAATGTAGAAAAGAAATAAAAATTTAACGTGGTTATTGCGTTATCGTGTAGTCTTTTTATATAAGTGGTAAAAAAAAAGTTTTAAAAAAAATTACAGCATAAACTAATAGTAAAGAACTGGCGTGCATCATTACCTCCAATATACAGGTAATGAAATCCAACTCTGAGGACCACATTTTATAAAACAAGAGAAAGAAGACTTGATTTATTTTATTATTAAGAATAATAAAGTTGAAGGTGAACTTTTAATGCGTTAGGGACTATATGCGTATCTTAGAGCTTAATTTTCCAATTCTTAATAAACTCTTATATTTTACACGGCCATGGCCACTTAGGCCTTACAGTGGCTAGAATTTATTTTTAAAGAACACTTGTTGCAATTTGATAGATTTATAAATTTTAATTCCTTTCTTTTATTTTCAAATTTTTTTATACAATAATTAAATTAAAAATTAAAAAATACACCTACTCTCATGTTATTGTCATGGATGATGCTACCGATGGTAGATTAGCTCACTATTTACACAATTAAAAACAAAATGTATTTTAATGCATCACCATCGTTGTTTTGCAAGTGTGTCGGTTGACAAGTCTAATTATGAGCTATAGTGTATCATAACATGTTGCTATTTAAAGATGATGTTACAATAATAATAAAGGATTATGGGTTTTTATTGATTCATAAATCTCAAACTTAATTGGTGTATTTTAAAGAGATGCTAGAGAGATTTAATTTTAGGGTAAAAAGAAATTTTAAGAAAAATGAATTATATATTTCATTAAAGCCCTTAACCCCTTTTTATAGTGGGAGGAAAATTCATTTGATGGGCCTTTATATGCCTTTAATGAGCTTTTATAAAAATGTTATTTAATTTTATGACTCTAATAATAATTTGGCATTGTTAATGAATTTGAAATCCAATGATATTGATCCTAAGCTAACCTAGCATCGTCATAATTGACAGCTTCGACAATTGTAAAGATGATTATTTTTTATTTTTATTTTTATTTTATTAATTTTTTTTTACAATTTTGTCAGGTGTAATTTTAAGATATTAAACATCAAATTATCTTTAATATCATATAAATAGATAATTTTAAAATTGATGAAGTGTTTGAATCACTTTTCTCGCATTTTAGAGACAGATTTGTTAAAGTGGCCCTTTATTTAATGCCTATAAAATATAAGTAACATGTTAATAAAATGTGTCATAATCTCTTCAACTTGTTATACATAACAAAACAAAAATGACAAATGAAATTATTATTTTTAATATATATATTTTTAGAAAATAATTTAATTTTATATTATTAATATCGTTAAGATATTACATCAAATACCTTTGATACATAGATCAAAAAAATAATACGATAAGATAAATACATTTCGAAATCATCTGAATTAGGTTGGACTCTTGCAAAGAAGAGTAACAACCACACCCAGTTGGGTAAGAACAAATACCGACTCTTTCGAAAAATGGTAATACAGACCTTTAAAAAGAAAGGGATAAACAAATCTCATATAGGAAGGAAATACAGATTCCTTAAAAAAGGGAGAAATTATTATTGACTAAATTTAAACTAACTTAAATAAACTTAAACAGGGAGAAGATTTTGAATGGCAAAATAATAACTTCTCCCAGTGATAGTTGGCACAGCAGTGACGGTGTCGGTGTTATTGGCAAGACCCTCAGAAACAGAATACCCCACCAAATTAACTCCAACTTTCCTTCGTCCAATACAACCAAACCCATACAGCATCCCCATCAAACAACAATATATTGCAACGTTTAATACCCTATAAAACGAGAGTGGGGACTTTGAATCAACGGCAAACCAGGTGCACACCATGGCGGGGGGTCACTAGGGAGGCACTGGTGAAGCACGGAGAGGTTAGCACAGGCCGGAGAACTGGTCATGGGGCCAAGGAGGTCACGGCTGGCCGTTAGGAGCGACGCACAATGCAGAACCACGGTAGTGACAGAGGAATGGCCAGAGACTTTGTGCGCTGGTGAAGAGAAAAGGGTGATTAGCCTTTCAGGGGTTCACGGCTAGCCATACGGGGCGGCGCACACAGTGGAGGCATGATGGCTGGAGATGCTGTATGCCAATGAAGAGGATGGGCGAGGGAAAATGAGAGCAAGGATAGGGAAACTGTGAGCGAGGGACATCGAGATCACGAAACCTGCAAAACAAAGAGAAGAAGAGCAAGGATATGGAAACCGAGAAGGCTAAAACTAAAGAAAAAAAAGGGGGTCATTGGAGAAGCAGCTGGAGAAGGGGCTAAGCCCCTTTTTCGGTGTAGTGAGTGTCTTTTTTTTCTCAGGGGGGTGAAGGGGCGGCTGATTGAGAGATTTTTTGTTGTTTTAGGGTTTTGCTAACTTTGGTATTGACATCTTTATTGTCGAATTATTATTTTTAATATTACATAGTTTATATTATTGAAACTTTATAATATATTATTTTTTTATATATTTTTTTACAAAAATTCATAAACACAGCTAATTGTTTTTTAAATGTGAATAAAAAATATATTAAATATATCTATAAAAATAAAAGGTAAAAAATAAAAAATAAAGCACATATTCAATAAAAATGAAAAGTAAGAGAAATTTATAAAAAAGTACATTCAGTCAAACTTTACTTGTGTTCTTAAAAGTACAGTTAAAAATGATATTTTCATTATATATCAACAAATTAAACAAAATTTAATTGATGAAATCTCAAAATTTAAACCAGTGTTTTTTACTTCTAATTATTGGACAATTACTAACGATTTGAAATATATTGGTATTATGTTGTATTATATTGATAATGACTAGTTTTTGTAAAAGAATATTATTACTTTTCGTTAATTAGAACATCCACAAACAACCAATATTATTTTTAATTATTTAATAAATATTTTTAGAGAATTTTAAATTATTGAAAAACTTATTAATATTACTTTTGATAATGCAAGTGTAAATACTATTGCACTAGAATTATTTTTCTACCAATTAACACTTACTCGTGGTTCAAGTTTTTTTAAGTGATGTATTTTTGTCATAATCTTAATTTAATTATTTAAGATGGTTTGAATATAATTAATTCTTATATTAAAAAGAATTAGAGAAACAATCAAATTTATTGCTTCATCATCTTTTAGACAATAGGAATTTAAAACTGTGCTGAATAATTGTCTAAATGAATAGTATAAGGTGAAAACTCGTTGGAATATTAATATATGATGGTGATATTTTGTGTTGATTTTAGTGATTATATTACATATTACTATAATGATAAAATGAAAGACACTATACTAACTAATGATGATTCAAAAATTATATTTTATTATATACATTTTTTTGAAGCATTTAATAATTCATGTTAACATGTTCATATATGTATCAGCCTTCATCTTCTATTGCTTTGACTCATATATACAATATTAGTGATGCTTTTATTAAATATAGAGATAATCAATATTTTCTTATATATATTGTTATGGAGATTAAATTTCTATGTTATTTATTGATGTATTGATAATAGATCTAGAATCAATTCATTTAATGTAAAAGTTTTAATTGTAAGAATCTCAAAAAAATTTAAATTTTGATCAAATTTACGATTTTATCACACAATTATTCATTTTTTTTTTAACGAAGGTTGTATTGGTAGATTGCAAAACAGGAGGAAGCTAGTTAGGTGAATTTTAGTAAGAATGAGTTGACTGATGACAGAATTATCAATGTTGGTACTCCTTAAAAGTTTGAATTGTCATATGTATTTAGGTGAAATCAGTCGTGCATAAGATAATGTTGAAGCTGAAAGAGAATCAAATTGCAAAGGAGAAGAAATTGCAGAAACTTGTTAGGCCCCATTTAGAAATGTTATTGAAGATAAAGAAGAGTTATCCCAGAATGTTTACGTTAAAACATTGCCTTCAACAGTTTCTTGTGAAGACAGTAGTTATATTGCCGAGGGAAGTATTCCAGCTAAGGATTTGGAAGTGGACGAGTTGTCTCAAGATCTCAAATTCAATAATAAAGAAGTTAAAGTACTATCATAAAATGTTGGCATCAGAACCATGCCACCATCAATTACTAGTAAAGACGAGAGTTGAATTATTGGGGTGGGTGTTGAATTGCTGATTCAAAATCATGTGTTGATTGGCATTGAATCGAAGACTACTTTGGGGACAAATTTAAAGTTGAAATGAAGCCAAAAAAATGGTCGAAAGGGATCGCAAACTCAATAGAATAGTGCTTGAAAAGTGCAGAAAACAGGAGAAAAATTCTCACGTGTGAGCGTTGCGGCATTGAAAGGCATTGGCCAATGCCCGACGCTGGCCAAGGCATTAATTGGCGCTGGCCAAGGCACCACTTCCAGAATGGGCATAAGTTGCCCATGCCGCGGCATTGGTTTGAGCGCTGCGACGCTCATGCTATTTTATATATACTCATTTTATTTTTAGGGTTTGAGAGAGAGAAAGTGAGGAAAAAGAGAGGGGGCCAAAATACAAAGAAAATACACTGTTCAAGTGTGTATTTTGATCAATTGAGCTCCAAATCTCTCACTTGTAATCCTTGTAATTGTTGTGTGATTTCTATAACACAAACTAACGCAAGTGCACGTATCGCAACAAGTAATAAAGTGATGTGTAGAGTATCGTTCCCACAGAGAATGATTTATCTTTTCTAGTTTAAGTACTGAAATGGTGTCTTTCTACTATTATCCAGAAAATGATTTAATGTATGAGATTAAACTACTCAAGTAAAAGAACAACTTAATGATGCTAAGTGATAAACTAAATTACCAACAAGTTAAATTCAATATGAGAAATCCTAGGATTACAAACTATCCCCCATTATGCAAATAAATTCAGCAGAATCTCTTTGATGTTTATTGGTTCTCAACTTGATATATTGACCAAAACACTCAACACATCACAAGCCTCTTTTGCAGGTCAAGTGAATCTATTCCATCCAATCAAATATCTATATGTCTATGATAAATAAATTGAACAAAATTCATTAAGCACAAGTTTTATGAGCCATACATGCCTTATGAGTATATGTCTATCTCATATGAAACTCAAGTGTACTACACTATGATCATGCATCAATATGCTTAAGACTAAATACCTAAATGCCTTTGTCAAGTTTATTTAAGCATTTCTAGATCAATTTAACCACTGGCCAAGTAATCAAATAGCATTAAGCACAAGCACAATGAATATATCAAAAGCTGAATTAATACCATAAAAGAGAGAACTAAAATTCCATCACAAATGAGTTCAAGGATGTAATCCTAGATGAACGAAATTAGCTCATCATTAAACTACACAATCTTGAAGCTAATTCCATCAATACATGTAAACTAAACATCTTACAACAAGTAAAGAATCAAAGCAAAGAAGACATCCCTGTCAAATGCCTTTGTTGTTGAAGCTTGCTTCCCTCCTCTTTGATTTCTTCAAACTTAGAAGTTAGGTGTTTCTTTGTGTTTCCAGCTGCTGTCCCAGCTGGAGTCCTCCCAAAATGTAAGTTTTGAGCAAATAAATAGGTAAGAGCACGGAATTAGGGCGCATTTTGGGTTGCTTTTGGGTTTCCTGATTTTCAGGAACCTGTCAAAACTTGTTGCCCAGGTCCCGGCGCCGCGGCGCTGCGATTTGGCGCTGCGGCGCCCACTTTCTGCAATCGGCGCCGCGGCGCTGAAATCCAGCGCTGCGGCGGCTGCACTGTTGCTACAGTACCACTGTAGCAATGTACTGTAGCTACAGTGTTACTGTAGCAACAGTGCCTCCATTCGTATTTTTATCTCTAATGCTCCGATTTGCGTCCGTTTGCCGGTATTTTTGCTCCGATAATGTTTCAACCTATAAAACAATATTAATACGCATAAATAGCCCAATTATTGAGATAAATTGAACAAATATCAAGTTAGGAAGATAAAATAGTTTATACAATTACGCTTTATCAGTAATCCCAAGAATTAATAAAGAAACTTGAATCCTTGATCCACTATGGACGTAAGTGTATTTGGCCGAACCGCGTATACTTTGTGTTATGGTATATTGGTGTTTTCTGCTATTTCTACGTATTATCTATGTGATTGATATTCTAATTTGTTTGATTGCTTCATACTTGTGATATATTGTTGTGTATTGCAATATATTGGTATGGTTGGGTGTTTGACTATTAAATTCGGTATTGGGGCTTAGTGTTTTGTTTCCTAATACGTATATGATGGGTATTGCTTTCGCTTAAACAATCTGGTAGTTGCTATTGTGTTTGTAGTTGTCTTTGTGCAATTGATAGTAGATTAATAGTACTAGGGTTGTTTGTATTTGGTGTTCTAAGTGAAGGTTTATACACCAACAAACTGGTATCAAAGCATATTGTACGAATTTGATATAATTATGGCATCTCGAAAGTATGATGTAGAGAAATTTACCGGGCATAATGATTTTAATTTGTGGAAGGTTAAGATGATGGCTTTGTTAGAGTGTCTAGGACTTGAATCAGCCCTAAAGGATACCTCTAGTCTAAGTAAGAATCCTACAACATCTTTGAGTGACCTTGATCTACAAATGATCGATAGGATAGCTCGGAGTGAGATAATTCTGTCATTGGGTGATGAAGTATTGAGGGAGGTTGGTAAAGAGAAAACTGCTCTTGGTCTTTAGAAGAAGCTTGACAGTTTGTATATGACGAAGTCGTTAACAAATCGTCTATATGTCAAGAAGAGGTTATTTCAGTTGTCTATAGCTGAGGGGATTTCGGTTAAAGACCACATTGATGTTTTCAATAAGATTATCATTAATCTTGAAACCATCGATGTGAAGATCAATGAGAAAGACAAAGCATTAATCTTGTTGAGTTCACGACCTCTGAGTTATAAATATTTTGTGGACACACCCATGTATGTAAAGAGACTTTAAAGGTTTCAGATGTTAAAGCCTCGTTGATTTCCAATGAATTGACCCGAAGATCAGAGTCTTCAAGTAGTGCAGCTGGATTGGTTGCAATGGGGAAGACTGTTGGTAGAAATGCATGGCAACAAGGTGGTTCAGGATCGGAACTTGGATGGAAATCCAAGAAGTGTTACTTTTATAGAAAGGAAGGGCACTTGATAAAGGATTATCCTGAGAGGAGAGCCAAAATGCAAGGAAAAAGACCAGAAGTTAATGCTACAATAGCCTATAGGTTAGACTACAAAATTGCGGAGGCATTAGTGGCTTTGAATGGTAAAATGGCTAGTGAATGGATACCTGACTCTGGTTGTGGTTTTCACATTTGTCATGACAAGTCCTTATTTGCCAATTATCATCCCATTGATGCTAATGTGTTGGTGGGCAGTGATATAACTTGTAAAGTTAAATTGCATAATAGAAAAATTGGGAAAGTGCAAAATATAAGATATGTTCCTAGTCTTAAGAGGAACTTGATTTCCCTAAGTATGCTAGATCAAGTGGGATGTTCGTTCAAAGCTGAAAAAGGATTACCAACAGTAGCAAGAGGGATGGTTACTGTTATGCAGGGTGAGAAGTGCAATGGTCTATTTGTGCTTGTTGAAAATGTTGTAAGAACATGTGTTGTTGATGAGTATGCCAAGTTAAATTCAACATGTGTTGTTGAGAGAGTGCAGTCCGAGAGTAAGTCAGCATGTGTTGTTGAGAGATTGCATTCCGACTTCTTTGCATGTGTTGCTGTTGAGGAGGGGCATAGAGAGAGAGACAACATCTTAGTGATACTCACTGGAGTGGTAAAGGCTAGAAGGGAATGGCTAGTAAGGGAGTTGTTGGCAAGCATAAGTTGCAGCCACCGAGGTATTGTGGTCTATGTGTTATGAGTTGCCAGAGAGATCACAATTAAACTAATTTACATTTGATGCATTCGTACCTGTAGAGGCCTAAATCATTGAAGACAAAAGAGTTAAGTCTGAGTGACTTAACTGGATCACCGTTAAGTAATTAAGCGTGTGATGTGGTGGATGGATCCCGATTAGTCTCTTTGGGGATTTTGAATCAAGGAGGGGATTTATTGAATTGGTGATTCAAAATCATGTGTTGATTGACATTGAATCGAGGACCAATTCAGGGACAAATTTAAAATTGAAATGAAGTCGAAAAAATTGTCGAAAGGGGTTGAAAACTCAATGGAATAGTGCTTGAGAAGTGTAGAAAATAGAAGAAAAATTCTCAGGTGTAAGCGCCATAGCATTGGAAGGCATTGGCTAGGGCACCACTTCTAAAATGGGCATAAGTTGCCCACGCTGCGGCGCTCGTGCTATTCTATATATACTCCTTCTATTTTTAAGGTTTCAGAGAAAGGAAGTGAGAGAAAAGAGAGGGGGCCGAAATACAAAGAAAATACACTGTTTAAGTGAGTATTTTAATCAATTGAGCTCCAAATCTCTCACTTGTAATCATTGTAATCCCAAGAATCAATAAAGAGGCTCGGATCCTTAATCCACCGTGGGCGTAGGCGTATTTGACCAAACAATGTATACTTTATATTGTGGTATATTGGTATTTTCTGCTATTTTTACGTATTATTTATGTGATTGATCTTCTAATTCGTTGGATTGCTTCATACTTATGATATATTATTGTGTATTATAATATATTGGTGTGATTGGGTGTTTGATTATCAAATTTGATATTGGAGTTTAGTGTTTTGTTTTCTAATATGTATATGTTAGATATTGCTTTCGCTTAAACAATTTGATAATTATTATTATATTCATAATTATCTTTGTACAATTGATAACGAATTAATAGTACTAAAGTTGTTTGTATTTAATGTTCTAAACGACGATTTATACATGATCTGACAAATAAGGATTCAGTAATTTTTGAACTGTCTCAAGATCTCAATAACAGCACCTACTCTTTTCAGCAATAGTCATCTCTTGAAGCATATGAAAGAAGGGTTAATGAGATTATATCTGATGAAACTGAATGCTCTAGAAACAAGGTTTTTCGAAATGCTGATTTTGATGGTGAAACTAAAGATCATATCCAGAAGTTGCAGATGTTGGTGTAAATAGTGAAGGTGACCCCTGTTTATAGAGTAGAATTTGTTACCACTGTTTTTGAGCGCGTGAAATTTTGTGACAATGGCTCAAGTGGATAGGTTTTCTGACTACAAGTTCTATCGATATTTTGTCTGCTGCAGGCCTGCATCTGGTGGATGCTAAATTTTGGCTTAGACATGTTACGACTCCAAATGTTAAATTTTGGTACAGTAGTTACACAGGTTTATGGCAAGAATGTAATCAGGCCTTTTCAGGTTTAGCAACAGAGGAGAATCTAACTCTGGGTTGGCTTTTATTAGGCTTAGGCTCATGACACTTTTTTTCTTGCATCAGGTGCTTGAATATATATGGGCTATGTTGATTTATAAAAATGCTTTTGGTTCTGCATCTTTTTCATCACCCAGGTGGGATGAACACAATACGTAGCCCTGGTGTGTTTTAATTTCCTTTGAAATTTGAAATTAATGCAAACAAATGAAGGGTGAACTGGATACATATTCTTAAACTTGTACCATAATTTATCAATCCAGAGTGAAAAACAACACATCAAAAAAGTTAATTTTTTTTTCTGGTTTTTACGAATTTTCACTTTAAATCTGCATCTGTTTTAAATTTATTGTGAATTTGAATTTTTTTTTGGTTATTAAATCGGACTTAACCCGTTTAAAATTTTATTAAAAATTTTTCCATTAGAATTGGGCACCTATAGCTAATTTTTTCATCTTTATTTTTGTTTTTAGTTCATATATACGTGTGTGGGTGTTGTTAATGATAAACTTTTAAATGCTTGTTAAAGATTTTTTATAACATTGTAAATTATATAAAAAAATATTATAAATTATATTAAAATTGTGAAATAATTAGATAGTATTATACGATAATTTTACTCACTAAGTGAGTTAAATAATCCGTTAAATTATATATATATGTTTTCTACAGTATTTTGAATGTTGCATAATTAATCACTATTTGAGTGTTTTTTTTTAGTTTAAATAAATTATTATTTTTTTTTGGCAGTATTTTGAACTGTTAGCATAATTAATAATTCACACTTACAAAATTCTGAATAATTTAAAAATTTACAGTTACAGCAATTAATTTAAAAGGTTCTGCAAATTAATCAATCGAAAAACTCCACAGCTCAGTTCATGTCTCGCTAAATACTTGTACAATTGCGACCACAAAGCCGTGTACATTCTCCGGCGGCAACAAATGTTGCGAACTCTGAGATCCCGACGGCGGCCACGTTACGGCGCGCACGCGTGCGCCTTGCTAGCTGCGCTCCTCCTCCTGCTCTCAGTCTCTCTTCTCCACACGCGCCTCTCTCAGCCGCACCACCACATTCTCCCTCGCCCTCACCAATCTTCCCTAGACGACGCCGTCTTCGTCGATCCCCTTCTCTCCGATTCCGACGATATCCACGACAACGCCACCACCAACGAGGACAAGATCGACGAGCTCGACACCCTCGACGAAAGCGGTGTTGTTGTTTCGGAAGACGACGACGAGAAGCCCAAGGTTTCCTCATCCGGGCATTACTTCGATCACGTGACTGGCGCCATCCGACGCGCGTTCAGCAAGAGATCAATCGACGACTGGGATTTTGATAACTCCGCGGGGTTTACTGTACAGCCGAATGTAGAGGATAGGAGTAAGATAGCATTTGGATCAGACGATTTTCCAGTTGATGGAGAGGTGAGGAGAAAGATAAGTGCTGTGAATCGGATTGAAGATGCGTTGTTGTTGAAGACGGGGAAGGGGAAGTCGCCTTTGAGAGAGAAATGGGGGGAGTGGTTTGAGAAAAAAGGTGAGTTTTTGAGAAGAGATAAGATGTTTAGGTCGCATTTGGAGATTTTGAATCCCATGAATAATCCTTTGCTGCAGGATCCCGATGGTGTTGGTGTTAGTGGGCTCACTAGAGGCGACAAAGCGGTGCAAAAATGGTTGTTGAGTGAGTTTAAGCGTGTCCCGTTTATTGGAAAGAAGCCTTTGGGTGTTTCTGAGAGTAATGGAGATGTTAATGTTAATGTTGGAGGAAATGATAGAGAGGAGTTGAATCAGAGAAGTGAGGTTAAGAGGGCAGAACGTCGGACTTTAGATGATAATAAAGCCAAAGAGAATTTGAGTTTAATTGGAAATGGGAATTTACAAAATGAGAGGATTAGCAATGCCGGTGATGAATTACATGATAAGGAGATGAATGGTGCTAATGAGGATTTGAGTGTGAGTGGAAATGGGAAATTATCAGATGAGAGTAATAAAAGTGGTCATGGAATGGGAGATTCTAAGGCTTACGAGAGGAATAATGAGTTGTCAAGTCATGTTTATGCAGATGGAACGAGATGGGGATACTATCCTGGTTTGCATCCCAGGCTTTCATTTTCGGAGTTTATGGATGCATTTTTTCGGAGGGGCAAGTGTGATATGCATATTTTTATGGTGTGGAATTCACCTCCTTGGATGTATAGTGTGAGGCACCAAAGGGGGTTGGAGAGTGTGCTTTTCCATCATCGAGATGCGTGTGTTGTGGTGTTTTCTGAGACAATTGAGCTTGACTTTTTCAAAGACAGCTTTGTAAAGGATGGGTAAGAGCTCCGCATATGCTGCTTTTGTTAGGTTTATTTGTTGCATTAGGATATATGTGGTTGATTGAAGCACTTATTCTTCAGATTTAAAGTTGCTGTTGTCATGCCGAATCTTGATGAACTACTGAAGGATACTCCCACCCATATATTTGCATCTGTCTGGTTTGAATGGAGAAAGACGAAGTTTTATAATACTCACTATAGTGAGCTTGTCCGGCTCGCTGCTCTCTACAAGTAAGCTTTCTCTTTTTATATGTATTTTTATATTGCCTAAGGGATTCTCAGCTTACATTTTATGAACTTAATTACTACATGTGGGCAATTTACTGAAAATTTTGGTTGTTTTCCAGTTTAAAATGAATTATGATATAGGAATGCATGAGGATTTGAGACAAAGATTGAGTGGTTCGGGAAATTATGAGAAACATTGAAGTCATAGCGTAAAACCAGGACAAACCTGCATAGCGTAAAACCAGGACAAACCTGCATAAAGTTTCTTCATTTTATTTCAAGAAAAATCATTCATATTTCTGTAAGCCATATGCACTTTAATAATTGTTTCACTAAACCTTAAATTTATCTCATTTTCCTATTTATGAAACTATGGTCAGTTATGAAAGTTAGGAAATGTTATGAGAAAGTTCTACAAGACACCAAATTACATGGAGGAAGCTCTTATAAATGTTCAACCTTGTCTAAAAATTTTGGACTTCCATGACAATGGTGAAGGAATAATTGTAATATTAGGCTGTAGTTGCAAGTCAAGCGTTAGACTGCTGATTTTGCTCCTACCCTTTACCTTAATAATATGGTAAAACTTTTTTCTGATTGTCTCAAGTCACATAAATCACTTTTGTCTATGCCAAAATTTGGTATTGGTTCACTGCAGTACTATTCTGTTCTGAATGGGAAACTTTAATTTTATTCTCCGATATGGGATGGGAAGAAATTTTCCCTAACTATTCAAGTTAGAGTGTTTAAATTCTATTTAGACTGCTTCCTGGCAAAGAAGGAAGTAAAATGTCCGCAGCGACTGCTATCTCATATTTATATTGTCCACAGTGTTTATCAGTTAACTTTGGTTGGACGAGGAAACTGGAATTAGGGAAAACTTGATAAATTTTCTTGTTTGCTCAAGTTAATAAGCATTTCATGTTGTATTCCCGATCTTGGTATTTAATTCTCCATTATTTATTGACTCTATTGGAGTGTAATGTTTTCTAAATATTTAACATTTATCCTATTGACTGCCAGCACGTACTAAGTTGTGATAAACTCTGTTGGATTTTTCAGATATGGTGGTATCTATGTCGATTCTGACATTATAGTTCTGAAATCCTTGTCTTCACTTAACAATTCTGTTGGCATGGAGGATAAGCTTGCAGGAAGTTCTTTGAATGGCGCTGTAATGGCATTCAGAAAGCACAGGTATGATTAGAGTTTGCTCTTTAGTCAGTGAAATGGTTTTTGCTATGTTGAGTTAGGCTGGCTATACTTGGATTTGTTCCCCTTCTCGTGAGTTTATCTTTAAAATATAGGTGGTCCTATTTGAGTAAGGATAATAAGTTTTAACTTTATGTATATTAATATATAATACATGGAATAGCTCTAATGGGAGTTAGAAATATTTGGTATATCCAACTGCTTGTGTTACTGTGTAAATGAAAACAAGTTTTTACTTTTGAGTCTAAGAAGAAGAAATTGACAGGCAAGGCAACCACAAAACCAGCAAAAGGTCATCTGTGTGGTCTGGTCTTGCAGGGAATTCGCAGCTCCTTGTAAAGCTACTCATTTTCTATATTAAAATTTTTAATTAATTAGAAAAAAAAAAAAACTCAGGAAGCTTATTTTTCATGTTCCCTGTTTGACAAAATGCCTGTTGTAGCATTTTCCCTTTCCCACATCATTGTTTTTTTTTCTTTTAAATAATTTTTTATTTTACATTATTTAAATAAATTGTCAACTATTTGACATGACAAACAGTTGACAATTGCAGATCCATATGTTAACAAAATCCCGATGGTCTTAGACCCGAGAAAACTACATGCATGCATACATGAATACATGTATTTTTATTCATCTAAATAACCATTTTTATAATGGCAAATTGACAAGTTTTTAGTTGCTATTCATGGAACTGAGAAAATTTAGTTGAAAGCTTTTCCTTCAACGTCTTAGTTCTGTCATTATTTAAGAAACAGGAGAATGACATGAAAAAAAAATCTTTCCTCTCTTGTTGATATTCCATCCTTGAGATCTGCATCTCTTCTCTATGCAGTCCCTTCATATTAGAGTGCTTGAAAGAGTTCTATGTGACGTATGATGACACCCGTTTGAGATGGAATGGTGCTGATCTTTTGACAAGAGTTGCCAGAAGGTTTTGGAGTAAAGAGAATATGTATAGTAAACAGTTTGAGTTGAAAGTACAATCCTCTTTCATTTTCTTCCCTATCAGTTCACAGAATATCACAAGGTAATATTCCATAATTCTTACCATCCCTTGTTTAGAACCTAAATTCATGCAGATATTCATAACACATTGAGCATGGAGAATATTTGGCATTTTGTTATCGCACTAATTAAGAAAACGGGGAAGGCTACTAATAGTTTTATATAAAGATCTCATCTTTGATGCTTTGCAATTGCACATTTCTCACTGCACTTCTACTGATTTGTGCTTGTTTTATGCAACAAGTATTATTTCTATGTAAATTTGGAAACTCAAAATTCCAAAACCGCAATCCTTTAATTTAATTGATTAGTTTGTTGCCTATGGATGTCTTTAAAAATCTTCAATCCTTTTGGCTTTTGTATTAGCAGTATCGAAGTATTTTATATATTTAAAGTTGGACAAGAAAAATTTACTTGAATCATCACTTCTAGTGATGGCCTGCATGTATTAGTTTGTTTATTTTGTGCTCAACTCCATTTCGTTACTGCTCTATCATATAAGTGTCAGTGGTTTTGGTTTAAATAAAGCATATATTTGTCCTCAATTTTGACATGATTCATCTTCAATGCAAACAGATTCTTCATCAGTCCGGCAACAGAGGAAGAAAAAGCTCAACAAGATGCTTTATTCAAGAAGATTATGGAGGGTTCATTGACATTTCATTTCTGGAACAGCCAGACCTCTGCTCTCATTCCTGAGCCAGAGAGCCTTGTAACCAGGCTTCTTGACCACTCATGTATCCGTTGCTCTGATGTGTTGTGAATTTCTCATAATTCCTGAAAGTCTTGTCTGTAATTGGTCAAGGTAGGATGAACGACATTAACTTCTTCATAGGCATGCTTTCATATTGACTGGCTGAAAAGTCTGTATTTGAGCTGTATTAGAGATCGAAGTATCATCTAGGAAACATGCATAGTAGACCATACATGTACATTGTCTAGGAAAAAGAAAATGGAAAAAAGAAAGATACTATTGTTTGTGTATTGCTGGTATAAAATCAATTTTGTGCGGAAGTTGGGCAAACAATTTGCGTTGTTTGGTTACAGAGAAGCCTGTATTGAATCATCTGGCTGAAGTTTAAAAAGCAATCATAACGTATTCAATCAATTTGTTTGTAGAAGCAGATTATCATGAATTTTCTCTGAAGGCAGAGCGTGGGAATGCTCTCCCTCTTACTAATCCTGCATACTAATGATGTACATGCTATATCGATTAATTTTGTGATGGCTCATTGCTGATTTGTGGATCTCCTTTACTATGCTGTTGATCAAGTTGCAAAAAATGTGGAATGAATCTGTATGGTGCTAAGCCGAGCAAAAGAAAACACAAGGGAATTCGATAGCAAACTTGGTGAGTACCTAGAGACTATTAGATACTGTTTGTGAGAAATTTTTATGATTCAGAAGATGAATTGAATTACTGGCATTTTTTCTTTTTCAGCATTCAAAACGATGCAATTCATGATTTAATTGCATTTTTTTTTTAACTTCTCTGTTGCGTACACAACAAGTAAGAAGTAGCTATGAATCAAACACAAGCAAAGCATGAAGTCTTCTCTTTGAAAAACACAGAGCAGTGCAGGCCATGCATGCCAGCTTAGCCTGAGATGATTCCCATGTCTCTCTTTCTTTCATCCCACATATTGCCTTGCTTTTGTTAGTATCTGAAAGAACAAAATGTAGTACAAAAGAAAGAAAGAATCATATAAAAGCTCCACAAAAACCACACCTCAATACTTTGCATTAGGTTCGTAGCATCTCCTTTTCAAAGGATTCCACACCCACTGCACCAAGAACTTTCTCCCTTCCACTCCGTTCACATTGTAGCCATTACCTTATGAATCTTTGTACACTTTCCCTATATATCCACCACCACCATCGGAGCCATACACACCCAGGCACAAGTCTGCAATCTCGATCAGCGCTGTGGGGTTGTCCCCTGCATACCAAGCATTCACCAAAGGGTTGCTTGACACCTTTGCAAGCTCATGCGCTAACACACTAATCATTCCATCCTCGTCGGCGTCCCTATTGGGCTTGCGCATTATGTTGTTGCTGCCCTTGTCAGTGTTCGACGATGGTTTCCCAAAATATTTTGGCCATGCAAAAGGGAAGCACACATGCCTGGGCACCTAGTCCCGTTGTAACCAACCCAAGCATAAGGCATAATGACACCAACAATATTTGAAAATGTGTAGTGGAAGCCATAAACTACTCTACATAAATCTTGGACTTGAACATCATGAGATGTTAGCACTAGGTATAGGCCATTGTGGGGATTGAGAGGCAATGCTCTTGCACTGTATGAAGCAACAACAATTTTGATGATGGATTGGATATCTAAGCGGCTGAGGTAGCAGTTGTTAGATATATAATGTTATTTATATCCTTAAAGCATATGAAATAATATTTTATTTTATTAATAAAAGTTTATTCATATATATAATTGAGCATACATTGATAAGCCCATATTTATAAAGTATGTGATCTATGTATTAGGCATATGATGCTAATACAGAGAGTATAGATCACAAGTTCTTTATAAATTAAATCATGTTCACAACTATTAATGAAAGAACATTTTATTATGTAAGATTGTAATTTTTCTGCTTCTTACAGTGGATGATTTACCTTGATCATTGAAGTAGATACCTCGAGTAGAAAAACTAGTGTATATATTACATTGAACGAAACTCCTGTGAATTTCAATATAGTTAACTAAATGTCGTAGATTTTAATTCACTAAAGTTTTAATAAGCTTGATTGATCTTAATCCTGAGTAGGTAATGAACTTACATTCATGCATTATATCTTTTGAGTTATCACGGACTGAGATCCATATAAATGGTCAAAATCTCGATAGCTTAGAGATATAATTTCATAGGTCGTATGAACATATATTTGCAAGATAAAATCTAATAATTAATGTCCACCGGAGATATTTGCAGTGCTTGATCATTAGAATTTGTGGCCACCGTTTATTCAATAAATTATTTATTGAATAATAATATTTATTTGTAAATTTATTTACAAATATAGACATATTAAAAGTGATCATTAGAGTATTCAGTGATTTAAGGGTAAATAAGTAATTAAATAAGTAAGACATTTTTTTTATGGCCTAACTTTAATTATGGACATTAATTAGAAGATCAATTAAGTGGTTATTATTGGTCTAAAGACCAAGCTCAATTTAATTAAAACTTCTTTTAATTAAATGAGCTTTTACTTAATAACATGGGTTATTAAAGTACAACCCTTGGCTTTTAGTGGAATAACTTAGGGTTAACTTAGAAGAATTAGTGTATTATGAGATAATAAGGATTAGGTCTTTTAAGTTAGAGCTAGGAAGCCCATAGGTCTTGCAGTCCATCTCTAGCTCAAATCCTAATAAAATTCTAATTTTCTAATCCTAATATAATTCTAAATACTCAAGGGAGATTCTTATATATATGAGAGGTATAGAGTAGTAAAATATAACCAAAAAAAATTCTTTTTACGTATTCTTATGTGAAAAAAGAATTAATTATTATCATTCTATAATATTTGGGTATTAGTATTTTTAGAGATTAAGAAAGATCCACGTGCCCACATGCGTTGAGTTTGAAGATAGAGGGTAGTAGAGAAGATTGTAGCCAATCAATTCAAAATTTGCCATAACGAGAAATTGAGGTGATTTTTTATCTCTATACATGTAATATGAACAAGACGATCTGACTTTCACTGCGTTTATTTTATTATGTAGAAATTTTTTTATTTTACTACCAACTATTGGTATCAGAGCCGCTTTATTTCAATTACATGTATAATTTATTTTTATGTGTGGTAGCAATTGTTTGTTATCGCACTAATTGTATATTTAATTTATTTTTATTATTTTTATTAATTATGTGATGACTAGTTGTGCCCAAAATAATTCATAGTTAGATATTTGTTTGTATTTTTTCTTGAAAATTGTAACAAAAGGGGGTGATGAAATAATATCACAATTTTTTTCTCTTGGTTAGATTAATTCTTGGCGATTCTTTATAACCCAAATAAATGGCTTAGGTTTTTTTTTTGTAATCTAAAGAATATAAATATTATTATTATTATTTTGGAGTAGTAAAGAAAAAAAGGAAGAAGAAAAATTAAAAAAAGAGAAGAAAAACGTGAAAAAAAAAATAATGAAGCGTGGCGGCCACAGAAAAGTGAAAATTGTGGAATTAGGGTTTCCACTAAAATTTATCATTTAGGCCTCTCTCTATTTAAATTAATTCTGATTTGGTCAAGTTTATTTGTATATCGCACAAAGAGACCCTTAAAAGTTTATCAATTATGCAAATAGGCCCAACAGAATTAATTATTTTCTCTTGGCCTCTTTGATTTTGAGTAATTAAAGTTTGGCCTGATAATTTTGAGAAATTTGCAATAAAGTCTTAAATTTAACCTAAATTTATTTTTAGACTACATTTTGGGTATCTACAAATTTAAAATTAGTCCAAACTTCTTTAAATCTTAGTTCACTTTTATAAAATTTTATTTGGGCTATTTTACTAAAATTATTGGGTCTGAAAATATTTTTATTTAAATTTTTTTAGAAGGCCTAAAGAAATTTTAAGCCTAAAATATGCTCTTTTTTTTTAAATAAGTGGATCAAAGAAAATTAAGAAGCCCAAAATCCAAGCCTACAAAAGAAGACAAGTAAGAGGAGGTAACATTATGGAAGAGCTCAAATTGACTTCAAAGAAGACTTTGAAGAATTTAGGCTTAGTTTTAAATTTTTTTTATAAAATAAGTCATGAATTATGGGTTATTTATTTATCTAGTTAATTGATTGGATGAATTACATGTTATATAGATTAAGGGTGCCACATTCACATGTCCATGCATAAAATATATCATATTGTATAACATTAATGTTCTAATAAAATTAGGATAAGATTATTGTTATATTTTAATATTATATTAATTTATTATTTGACGTGACCTTATTAATTATTTTATGAAAATAAAATTAGATATTAATAAGTAGAATGTCATTTTATAAATTAATTAAAAACTCTAAGAATTAAAATATTGAGTGAGAGAGGGATTTAGGCATAAAGCTCACGGCCTCTATTATTTTTTTTGTGAAGGGGATTACAACATATTTCATTTTCCGCACCACCTGGGGGGGAGGGGTTCAAACTTAGGTGGAGATGTGAGTCTTGGAGGAGCTCAGCAAATTATGCTGAGCCCTCATACTTCCACGGCCTCCATTATTGGTCCTATAGTAAAGTAGATTAATGCTTTGCCTCAAATCTTGTGAGCTCCTTACGGAAGATATTAATCAGAACTGGTTACTAAATATAACTTCCCTAAAGGATAAGATTCAATATAGGACTCATGTGAAACTAACTACCCTACGGTGGCTTTTTTAATTAGAAAATATAAAGGATTGAAATAATGGTTATGCACTCAACTTAGGTTGATTGATATCCTCCCTATGGAGTTCTTGTCAATTAAATCTAAGGGCTAAAGAATTGGTAGTTTATTATTATTTGATATGAGATATCGAGATAATAATAATAAATTAGTATGTTACTAGTCTGATTTATGATGGATACGACCACCCTACGGAGGTGTATTCTGAATGAAAGTTAGATTACCGATGCATAATGTAGTTAAAGAGTTCTACATAAATGCATTTCATGCATTCATGCAAAGGTTACACATGCTATTAGATAATGTATGCTCATGTATGAATTTATTTTTCAAGAATTATGTTTTTATTCAACCTACTAGCATTAATCTTAAACTAAAACAAGTTGTCCTTGAATAATTATGTGGATTGGGAAAGGAACTTAGATATTGAACTTACAGCTAAAAGGCACAGATATGTTTTGACTAATAAATGCCCTCTAAAACCTAATGAAAATGCACTCTAAGATGAAATAGATGCTTATAATAGTTACTTGACTAAATGGCCAATATTCCTCTTTTGGTCTTAATCATAAGGGAAAGAGTAGTAAGAAGAAGAAGAACAAGCTAAAGAAAGTATCTAATTCAGGATTTGTACAAATTCATAAAAAAAGTAGTAAGGCGTAAAGAAAAATATTTTCAATGTGGGATTAAAGGGCATTGTAAGAAAAGCTGTCTTTTAGTTAAGTTTTTAGTAGCTAAAAGGATGGTTTATCTTTTAGTAATATTCTTTTCATTGAGACATATTTAGTAGTTGGCTTTACAAATTTCTAGATAATAGATTCTAGTGCCACTAATCAAATTTGCAATTCATTGTAAGGGTTCCAAGAAATCAAATCACTTAATGAAGGAGAGATCAGTCTTAATCTAGAAAATGGTGCAATTGATTCAACCAAGGTAGTGGGACTTAGTCTCCCTTTTGATAGTTTTAGGACTTTAGTATTAGATGATTGTTTGTTAGTGCCAGAACTCAAACGCAATTTGATTTTAGTTAGTTATTTAAATAAATTTGGTTATTTTGTTATTTTTTACTCAACTGTGGTGATCAAAAGAAATAAGTCGTTTATATGTTCTAGTACACTAGTTAACAATCTATATTACATATATCCTAAAATCAACTCACTGCATGATACAGAATTGAATAATGAATCTGATCACCATAAGAGGATTAAAGTGACTCTCACTAATCAAACGTATCTATGGCATCTACGTCTTGGTCATATTAGTCTAGATAGAATCCAAAGGCTGGTCAAAGATGGATCTTTGAGTTCATTAGATATTGAACCATTACCAGTCTGTAAATTCTATATATAAGAAAAAATGACCAGAAGACCTTTAATACTAAAGGTAATAGAGCCATTGAAACATTACAGTTAGTGCACTTTGAAGTGTATGGGCCATGAGCACACAAGCTAGAGGAGGTTATGAATATTTCATCACTTTCATTGATGATTATTCTAGATTTGGTTATGTGTACCTAATGCGCCACAAGTCTTAGGCATTTGATAAATTCAAAGAGTTTCAGACAGATGTGGAAAGGCAATTAGAAAAATATATAAAGGCACTTCGATCTGATCGAGGTGACAAATACTTCTATAGTAAGTTCAGGACTTATTTGTTAAACAATGAGATATTATCCTAGTTGACTGTACTAGGGTCACCCTAGTAAAATGATGTAGCAGAAAGGAGAAATATAACTCTTCTTGAAATGACGAAGTCAATGATGAGTTATTCAACTTTATCCATCTCGTTCTAAGGTTATGCCTTAGAAATAGCCATATATTTTCTTAACTTAATTCCATCTAAGTCAGTCCCTAAAACACCTCTAGAAATGTGGATAAGATGTAAACCAAGTTTACGTCATATACATATATGAAGTTGTCCAGCTCATGTGATAAAAGAGAAGACAGACAAGTTGAAATCTAAGTCAGAAGTTTGTCTGTTTGTTAGCTATCCTAAAGGAACAAGAGGAAGTCTTTTCTATAGTTCTCAAGATAAGAAATTATTAGTTAGCACTAATGCAATCTTTCTTGAAGAAGACTATATGAAAAACTTCAAGCCTAGGAGTAAGATTATTCTTAATGAGTTATCTGAGAACTCTAATATTGTACATAATAGAGTTAATTAGTTAGTTCCCAATCCAGATTATAATAACCAACCAGAGCCAGTTGCAGAACAATAACTACTGGTACTTTGTCATAGTGGGAGGATTATTAGACGTCTAACTAAGTACATGTTAATTAAAGAGTCCTTTTAAGCAATCTCTAATAAGCATGAATTAGATCCCACTAGCTACGATGAAGCAATGGTTGATAAAGATGCAAACCATTGGCATAAAGTTATGAAATCAGAAATCAATTTCATGTAAACCAATAAAGTCTGGGAGCTTGTAGAGAAACCTGAAGGGATAAAACTCATAGGATGTAAATGGGTCTACAAGAGAAAGAGATGGAAATGTAGAAACCTTCAAAGCCAGGCTTGTTGCTAAAAGGTACACTCAGAAAGAAGGTATCGATTATAAGCAGACCTTTTCGCTGGTAGCCATGCTTAACTCTATTAGAATTCTCTTATCTATTGCTGCAAATATTGATTATGAGATTTGGGTAATAAATGTCAAGACTGGCTTTCTTAATGGCAATCTTGAAGAAAGTATCTATATGATACAACCAGATGGTTTTATAACTATAAGCTGAGAGTATATGGTTAAAATCTATCTATAGGTTTAACTAAACATCTAGATCATGGAACATCATATTTGATCAGGCAATTAAATCATTGGTTTTGATCAAAATCTTGATGAACCTTTGTTTATAAAAAGATAGATAAGCGGTTAGTGGTTCTTCTAGTCCTGTATGTAGATGATATATTACTAATTGAAAATGATGTAAAAACATTATCATCAATTAAAATTTAGTTATCTAACTAATTTGATATGAAGGACTTAGGTGAAGCTAGTTACATCCTTGGAATTAAGCTATTGTGAGATCATAAAAATAGAATATTACCTTTATCGCAAACTGTATATATAGAAAAAATTCTGGTTAGGTTTTCTATGCATGAATCCCAAAAACGATCACTTTGTTTTAGACATGGAATTGATCTATTCAAGAATCAGTGTCCAAAAATTCCTGAAGAGATAGATCACATGAGAAATTTCTTATGCATCAGCAGTAGGAAGTCTCATGTATACAATGCTATGTACTAGACTAGATATTTGTTATGCAGCCGACATGGTCAGTAGATATCAATCTAATCCAGGACTATAACACTAGACTGTAGTAAAACATATATTCAAGTAACTTCAGAGAACGAAAGATTATATGCTTGTGTATTTCAGTGAGAATCTTATACCTATTGGGTATATAGATTTAAAATTCTAATAACATAGGATACTCGGATCTTTCTTAGGATATGTGTTCACTTTAAGTAATGGAGCTATAAGTTAGAGGAGTACAAAACAATCATGTATTGCAAACTCCATCATAAAAGCTGAATATGTAGCTGCATTTGAAGTTGCCAAATAGGCTATATAACTCTGGAAGTTTTTTATAGAGCTTAAGGTGGTACCTAGTGCTTAGATGCCTATTGTTCTTTATTAAGACAATAAGTAAGACAATAGCACAGTTTAAGGAACCAAATACAAGAAGAAAACACATTGAGAGGAAATAAAGTTTAGTAAGGGAGTTTTGTACAAAATGGTAAGGTCATGGTATCTAAGATTATATAAGCAATAATCTAGTGGATCCATTTACCTAAGTCATTTTCAACAAAAGAGTTTTGAAACTCATATAAATAATATAGGGGTTCAATAATTACTCGACATGTTTTAGGGTAAGTGAGAGATTGTTAGACATATAATTTTATTTATGCCCTTAAAGCATGTGAAATAGCATTTTATTTGATTAATAAAAGTTTATTCATACATATAATTGAGCATACATTGATAAGCCCATATTTATAAAGTATATGATCTATGTATTAGGCATATGATGCTACTACAGAGGGTATAGATCATAAGTTTTTTATAAATTAAATCATGTTCAAAAACATTAATGAAAAGCGCATTTCATTATGTAAGATTGTAGTTTTTCTGCTTCTTACAGTGAATGATTTACCTTGATCATCGAAGTAGAGACTTCTAGTAGAAAGACTAGTGTATATGTTACATTGAACGGGACAACTAAGAATTTCGATCTAGTTAACTAAATATCATAGATCCTAATTCACATTAATAAGCTTAATTGATCTTAATCCTGAGCATGTAATGAACTTACATTCATGCATTGTATCTTTTGAGTTATCACGGACTGAGATCCATATAAACGGTCAAAACATCGATAGCTTGGAGATATAATTTTATAAGTCGTATGAATATATATTTGCAAGATGGAATCTAATAATTAATGTCTACCTAAGATGTTTGTGGTACTTGATCATTAGAATCTGTGGCCACAGTTTATTCAATAAATTATTTATTAAATAATAATATTTATTTGTAAATTTATTTACAAATATAGACATATTAAAAGTAATCATTAGAGCATTCAGTGACTTAGGGATAAATAAGTAATTAAAGAGGCAATATATTTTTTTCATGACCTAGCTTTAATTATGAACATTAATTAGAAGGTGAATTAAGTAGTTATTATTGGTCTAATGATCAAGCCCAATTAAGTTTTAATTAAATGAGCTTTTACTTAATAACATGGGTTACTAGAATACAATCCTTAGCTTTTAGTGAAATAGCTTGAGGTTAACTTAGAAGAATTGGTGTATTATGAGCTAATAAGGACTAGGCTTTTTAAGTTGGAGTTAGGAAGCCCATGAGTCTTGCAGTCCCTCTACTAGCTCAAATCGTAATCAAACTCTAATTTTCTAATCTCATTCTAATTTTAAATACTCAAGGGAGATTCATATATATATGAGAGGTATGAAATAGTAAAATATAACAACAATTATAACTAGAAAATTTTTTTTTATGTATTTTTACGTGGAAAAAGAATTTAATTATCATCATTCTCTCATATTTATGTGTTAGTGTTTTTAAAGATTAAGAAAGATCCACATGTCCACACGCGTTGAGTTTAAAGATTGAGGATAGTTGAGAAGATTGTAGCCAATCAATTCAAGATTTGCCATATCAAAAAATTGAGATAATCTTTTATTTCTATACATGTAATTATGAATAAGACGATATTGCTTTCACTGTGTTTATTTTTTTAAACTGAATTTATTTTTTATTTTACTATCAACAGTGGTCATGAGAGTATCTAGACTCATAGAACTCCCCTGATAGGAATATTTTCCAGTGATGTTCGATCCCGCTTGATCAGTGTAAAGCCTGATTGTTCTCCACCAATCAGCAAGTGGAGGATAAGAGGCTGAAGAAGAGAAGGAATAGACAAAATCTCTAATGGTGTCTTATTGGGTAAGATTCCAATGGCCACACCAGATTATGCATAGATTTATAGTAGAAACAGCAAGGATAGGACCACTATGATACTTAAGGTTAACAAATTTAGAAGAGCCCTCATAGTTTTTAGCTTGGTTGAATTGCTTGCTTTGGCTTAATGGCAAGGCCTGAGAAAAAGAAGGAATAAAATTAATAGGAGATAGCCAGAGGACATAGCAATGCAACTTTTACCATTGTTGGGGTTGTTGCTGCTACTATTGCACTTAGTGTTATGGGTTTGTTTTGACAATTAGCGATAGTTTTTCTTATAAAGAGAAAATGGTTTGCATTTAAGTTAAAGGGGTGGGTGACAATCTTGCTTGTAATTATTTCACTTTTAGAGGACAAGTGGGTTGCATGTTTTGCATAATTTCCATTGCCTATGGTTGTCCACTTTATAATGATAACAATGTTGCATCCCTTTGTTTTTTACTCTTTTATTCTCATGGAAATACTAGTAAAAAAAAATTGGATTGCCAAAAGAAAAATTTATGTAGTTTGTGCCCACTCTTAAACAAAGCAATTTTATAGCATTGGGATTACCTAATGAACTATTTGTTAATACTTAAAAAAAGTGTTTGATTCCTTTCCCTTTGCTACATTGATATGTTAATACTTATAGCATTGGGATTACCTAATGAACTATTTGTTAATACTTAGAAAAAGTGTTTGATTCCTTTCCCTTTGCCATATCTATTTAATGGATCAATTATAATATGTCTAGATTCCAGGAACAAGATGCCATTTATTTTTCCGTCAATTCTTCTTTTATAAATTTTAAAAAAGAGTTTAATGTCTTTGTCAAGACTTTTTCACTTTACTTGTAGAATAGAAACTTTAATTTGTCCACACGTTTTGCCATTGATCAAATGTTTTTCACTTTAGTTATTTAGTTTTATTGACCAAACTTTGATTAGCTTAAAGGTGATAGGATTTATAAAGCTAGTAAATGATGAAAGTTAAAAACAAGTGTAAAAATTAAATGATTGGGTGTAAGGAAAGCACGTTATTACTTTTTCTGATTTTTCTCCCTTTTGCACTACATTTCTTATCTTCCTACAACTTTGGCTATCCATGTTCCCTAAATCTTATGCCACAAAACTTGAGTCAATTTGGAAATGGGTTAATATAACAATCTATATTTAATGATTGAGATTGGATTTTAAATGAGTAGCGATGCATTAATTACAAGATCAAATTTAATTTTAATTATTAAAAGTGTCTTAATTAAATAACTTAAAAATAATATAAAAATTTATGTGAAACAATATATGCCACAAAATTAGCATTCCATATTACTAATATGAAGTTTAATGTTATCATCAAATAAATATTTAGTCAATACCAATATTGAGACATTGATTCTTAAATTACACAACAAGTACATAAATAAACAAATATTAATAAAAATCCACAAAACTTGTGAATAAATTCCTTAGGTGAGAATTCAAGTAGCAAACATGTGCAAGAGTAAGTGACTTGTACTAATTGTTTTATATATATATATATATATATATATATATATGGAACACTTCTATAAACAATGGCAAAGAAATTAATTGGTTGTCTATGTTCAATTTATATGTGGGGTTACATACCCTCAAAGGCATAGAATGTAATTTTATGCCATTCAAAGTTCATGTTAGTTTCCCTTTGATGATGAGTAAAATATCTCGAAAATCATTTAAAGATAAGAGAGTGCATGTGAAAGTTAAAGCATCTTCAACTCCCATCCCTTAAAAATAGAAAGGGATTGAATTCTGAACAAAAGTTTGGAAGAAAATTCTTTGCAACCCACTTAATCATCAAAGGAGACATCATTTCAAGTAACAGAGAAGTTCCAAATCCACAAGTAAAAAAAAAAAGAAAAAAAAAAGAGTGATACTTATGTTTTGTTCCTTAATTTGAAATCATATTGGAGCAAGAAATTCATCCTAATATGATAAATTTAAAAGTAGATTTGGTGTTCATGTTAGGATCTAATTGAGACTCATATATTGAATTTATTATATATTATTAGCATTTTTTTTTATAATTTTGAATTATTTCTACGTGTAGGTGAAGATATATACTAACAACTTAAGAATAAATAAAAAAATATAATCTTTATAATTAAGGAACTATTTTGAATCATAAATTCACATGAATTCTTGAAATGTTTTAAAGAGATAAGATCTTTATTTTTCTTATTTCTGTGCTTGTGCTCTCCTATTTTTATGTTGATTATTGTTCTTAAAATTTAGTAATTTGGAAGTCAATGGGTTAGATTTTTTTTTTCTTGAGCAATTTGATTTGGACAGTAAGGATGGGATCCAAAATTAGATGCTTTTCTCTCACGAGAATGATATTCGACGAGGACCTTGCAATCAAAGAGAACATGTGAGATCGTGCTAGATATTTTCTTGTTTGGGCACTCCAATGCCTAAGTCAATAGAGACTCCAAAAAAATAAAATAGGATAAGAAAATAAAATAATGGAGAGAATTATTTGATATGAGCGATTAACTAGTGCTCAATATAATCTCTCTATTTGCTTTGAGTGTATTTTAAGCTCATGCAAGCGTGCCTTTAACACTGATTTCTTCTTCTATTTATAAGGTAAGGATTTGGAGTTCACTCATAGCTTTTTGAGTCCTTTTTAATATGGGTATTTTTTTTTATTATAAAGTTTTATTTTTTAGAGATTATTTTCTTGATAAGCATAACTTTATCCATAACTTACTATATCTCTTATAAGTTGAGTCTTTTTAAGAATTTCTTTATTTATTCAAGATGGTCAACTTTAGACTTCTCCTGCTTGATTTGAGTAAGGTTTTCTTTTTCGAATAAGGCTCCTTTGAACATAATAGTCAATGTTCAATTGTTGTTCTCATTCGCCTATAAATAGTGGATGTGACCAAGCAGGGTAGGCTATAGACCAATGCTCTAATCAGCTTGAAGAGATCAAAGTTCTCCATTATGAGACTAATCGAATAGAATAGTTGGTAGACTAGTATTCTGATTAACTCAGAGTGTGTGGATGCAACCGTTTCTCTTTTTTTGAGACCAATCGAATAGGGTAACATGTAGGCCAATATTTTAATTAGCTTGGAGAAGGTATCTAAGGATATTTTATGAGCTAACACTTGTTTTTAGGTCTTAATCATTCGAGGCTCTCAATAAGCTCTTTTGGCATGAGATATTTGGGCCTCTATAGGCCTAAGATCTTAGGCGTAGTTCGCCGAAATTCATAAAGGAATAGAGATTCTTCAATTTTCAGTGTTAACTTGTTTGATACTAGAAACTTTTATAAGTAGTATTCCTAGATTGAGAGCTCGTGTTTTGGCTAATGTTTAACCAATGTCTTTATTTTTTAGGCTCTATTTATAGTTACTCTTTTTTTTTTCAAGTGGGTTTTGAGTAGTTGGGCACACATTTATATTGTGTTTATGTGTGTGAGAGTGTGTGTAGGGTTAGTACAATGTTAATGCGTATCATTTATGGATTGCAGCGAAAACGTAAAATACATTTCAACAACCACATTCCTCAAATTTAATTCTATTACAATAATAGAAAATATAACTTTGAAGACTGTCAATGTAGTTAGATAATTTAAAATGCGCAGAGTGTCACCTTGAAGCGTTTTCGCGAAAAAGTCTAAATTTTAACTTCGGTGGGATTAAAACACTAAAATGGTAGCTTCAATTTTTCTACAGGATTTGATTTGTGGAGCTACACTTAAGCCTTCTCACACTCTCTTGGTTTTATCTCTTAAGGCCAAATCTCTCTTAATTTTCATCTCATGAAATTTGCCCTTCAAAACATATGCATGATCGAACTTACCAGCAAACAAAAATGCAAACTCTTTTGCATGTTAACCTTTTACCTTAATGGACATTGGTCTATTAAATCAAGTTTAATAATCCAAGTGAAAACATTTTTTAAAGCTTTTAGAAAAGTTAACAGCATTTATCAAACAATTTAAAAGAAACTTAACAATTAAGTATTGTTATATTTAAAGTGCACATTTATTCAAATAGTGGCTTACCATGTTTTGACATGTGTCAAATTTTAACATTTAGAATTTGACACGTGTCCATCTCAAAAGGTCCTAAAATTAAATTCTGCTTATTTGAGTTTTGTTTGGATTGAACTTTTTTACACTTCATATTGTGAGGCTTTTCTAGATTCACACTTATTTTGTCTTAAGGAACCTTTTCATAAGTTTGGTAGCATTGCCTACACATATGTTACGAAGACAATAAAATAGCGCATTGAACCATACAAGTTAAGGTTAAAGCATATTCATATAGTCCATTCGTCTCCTATATTTCAGAAGAGTAGAGACATAGATTTTTACCATCAAATTTTTATTTGCTCGACCATGAACTTATCTTATAGATTTGTATTTCGATAAGCAATATCCGTAAACACTTCTACTATATTATTTTACCTTATGTAAAATCTTTTGTGGGGTTAATATTTGTGGCCACAAGACTTTTTGAAATATAATTTTGGAGCATCAAGATACACAACTTATCCATATAAGCTGACGGATCCCATATTTACACACATCAGACTCCATGTCTATTGAACCATACCCAATGACACTCAAATGTTAGACCATAAAAGATCTCTGACATGTTTGGAATCAAAGCATGGTAGACCACTTGCAAGCCCACCGTGGCACTTAGGTCAAAGGACCATAAATACTACTTAACTTGAAAAGTAAAAGTGTGCTAATTTTTTAGGGTGCATGCATGTGGTGTGTGTTTGTCATAATATAATTTACACATCACATACATAAATTAATTGCATCAAAATTGAAAATCTAATTTTCTAATGCAACAAACACATTTAAAATTAAAGTTTTATGACTTTAATGAAATTAAGGATTAAGAATCACCTGTCAAACTTTTGAAAATAACCAGATTAGAGTCCACCACGAAGCGCACTCGCCAATAATTCTAAGATCCAATTGGGGTGGGCTTGGATCACTGGAATAATAGCTCCAATTTTCAGCAATGATGTTTAACTCTTAAATACCAAATGGTTAACTCTTTAACCATTGCTTAAACTCTTTAACCTTGGAATTATTAGTTAAACTCTTTAACTAATTACATTGTTTCTAAGTAATTTAATTTATTCTTGTTTATTCAACTCTTGAATCAACAATAGCAAACTCTTAATTGCTCACTCATGGCCAACTACCACTCAAGAGAATGAAAAAGATAAAAGACTATTCACAACACTTAGAAAAACTCTCTCTCTCTTTCTAAAATGGCTGAAGCAATGGCTTTGCTTCAAAATTAAAGAGAAACGCTTTCTCTTCTTCAAGACATACACGGTCATTCTTATGTGTAATAAGCCGATTAATTTGCCATTATATATATGCTTCAATTTCCTTTCAAAATAAAAACAAGAAAACAGCCCCACCAAGTATCTTAAGCCATTCCTATATGTTTTCCCTTTTAAAAAATAAAATGTTGACTAAAGACAAACAAAACAATTTTGCCATGACAATTCATTGGGCTGAATTACACACATTAAAATGAGCCAATTTATTTGAAGATATTTTTTTCTTCTTTTCTTAAGTCTTCACACTGCCCTACCATGTTTATAAGACCATTCTTATTCGTTTCAATATATTAGTTTATTGAAACAACTTATAAGCCACTCATCAATATCTTGCATTTGTTTATTCTAAATAAACATATGCCTTTTAATATAGTATTATATAATTGTTTGACTTAAAAAAATAATATTAATAACAGTTATTAATATATTTATTTAATAAAAATACTTTTTTAATAAATAAATAACTTTACTTATCTCATAAGTAAGGTTATTTTGGTCATTTTTAAGTCAAACAATGAATAGCCTACAATGTGGGACATGTCACCATCCTATTGGTCAACAACTATTATAAACCAATTAATGTACTTAATTCTTAAGTCCTGACACTTGCACATCTAAAAGGAACTTGAAACAAATATCCCGATTTGCTGAAATTTACTGGATTAAACTATTCAATCTAGTACGCTAACCTAGTGTATAATGAGTACACTTTATATTGTGGGACTCTCTAGGTCCATGCCCAATTTTTCAAACGAAACTATTCTACGAGTCTATGATCGATGCCCCATGCACACGTTACAGATATTACAAATCGGCGTATTAGACCATATAAGTAGAGGTCATAATATATTCGTATAATGCTTCTGTCACTTATATCCTAAATGAATGGAGATATAGATCATTACTTTCAAATCTCCACGTGCTCATCTGTGAACTTATCTCAAGATTTGTATTTCGATAAACAATATGCGCAAATACTTTTACAATATTTTTTAACCCTACGAAAATTGTTTTCTGGGGTTTTTATACTTGTGGCTATAAGATTTGCTAAAATACAATTTTCAGAGCATTAGGATATACAACTTACCCATATGAGTTGACGGATCCTATATTTACGCACATTGAACTCCATAAGCATCAGACCATACTAGCGACATCCAGCGGTCAAACCATGAAATGTCTCTGACATGCGTGGAACCAAGTATGGTGGATTACTTGTTAGGATTTGTGCTTATGTGCCATCCCTTTTATATATAAATATTTATTTTATATTTATACTATTATCATTTCATTATATCACTAATTAAATTATATATATGGTAAGATGACTGTAATGTTTTAGACATTATATGATCTGAAAGAGTTTAGGAGTTTAGATCAGTGCTAGAAACTAACAATGCTGAAAATTATAAATACTAAAAGTTAGCACTGATAAGAGTTACCAGGTTATAAGAGTTAGCAAAATCTATAGAGTTAGAGCCTTGTCTGAAATGGAATAAAGACCTAAGAATATATTAGTAATGACATAGTTACAAAAGAGTTACAAATGGTGCTAGAAAATGTTATTATGCAAGTATGTTCTTAAACTCTATATTCCTGATCTATCTTTACTGATGCGGGTCTGTCAGTGAAGACTTTATAATATATATAGATCAGTGTATGTCTATATCTGGATGGTCCAGATGGTTAATCTTAGTAGACAATAAGTTTAGTGGAAGCTCGTATAGAGATACAAATATTCAGTAAGGACTGAATATTGAACAGATTCATAATGACCTCCAATAGACATCCCATGAAGCCGTCAATGAAAGGTCTTTCGAGTTGAGTAGTATTCATAGTCCTTAGACCTGAATGCTATAGTGGACTTGTGAGTGATCCACCATACTTTAGTTCTACACATGTTAGATACCTTTCATGGTCTGATCGCTGGGTGTCACTGGGTATGGTCTGATGCTTTTAGAGTTCGATGTGCATAGATATGGGATCCATTAGCTTATTTGCGTGAGTAATATATCCTGATGCTCTAAGATTATATTTTAAAAAGTTTTATGGCCATAAATAGAAATACCCGAGAAAAATAGTTTTATCTTAGGGATAAATAATATCGTAAAAGTGTTTATGGATATTATTTATTGAGATACAAATCTAGAGATAAGTTTATAGTTGAGCATATAAAAACTTGACGACATTGGTCTATATCTCCGCTCTTCCAAAATATATATGATGGAAGGATTATACAAATATGTTATAACCTCAACTTGTATGGTCTAATGTCCCATTTTGTAATATTCGTAATATGTGTGTGGAACATTGTTAACGGATGTATAGACTAGTTCCATATGATAAACTGGGCATGAATCTAGAGAGTCTCATAATATAAAATGTACTAGTTGTGTACGAGGGTAGCAAATTAGATTAAACAATTTAGTCTAAGAAATTCCAATAAAGTAAAAATATATTTCAAGGTTCTTTATGGTATGCACTTGTCAAAACCTAGATGTAAAATACATTATTAGTTAGACAATAATTTTTAACTAATATAAAATTAACAAATGACACAATCTTACTCCATGAATGATTTTACCATCTATTCACCAATTTACCTTAATAATAAATATTTATAACGTAAAAAGTTATTATTTAAAAATTATTTCTTGAATAAATAATATATATTATACACATTATATATATATATATTTAATTCTTATTATTTTATGAAATTGTAGCAAGCACTTATATAATGCTATAAGTGATGTTTGCCATTAATCCTTTAATAATTTGATAAATTATAAATGGTAGGACGATTGTAACTTATTATATTATAAAAGTACATTATTTCTTGACATATGCAAGTGTGTTGGTCGGCTATCTAAAGAAGGGGAGGAGAAATTGGATGATAATGATCAATTATCTCATCTTTATTAAATGGTAGGTCATGTATATTATTGAATAAAATAGTCAACAAGTGTGAGTGGTAGGGAACTGATGCGGTAATTCTATATCATAAATTAAGTGCAAGTATACACTATCGTATGCAAGTAATAAAGAGACTAATTAGTCGGATGTCGAACCCACAGGGATAGTTTCTTCTTTTTAAACCAATTACTAAAATTATATCTTCCTAATAATTATTTAGAAAAATAAAAATCTAAGACTGAATATAAGAAATATAAAAGCAAAAACACAATGCAATGAGAATAAGAAGATAACAATGTAGAGAAAACCTAGGATTAATATTATCCCTCAATATGTTTCTAATGATTAATCCTCTAATATTTAACTCACTTAGTCTTTATTATTGATCAAGACACTAATGTATTCACAAGCCTCTTCCAAGGTCATGCAAGTATACCCTAATTTACCAAATACCTATATTCCTATGGTACTTGTAATAAATTAAGATTCATTAAAATTAGGTCTTATTGATCATACATGCCAATTAGGTATATTCCTATCCTAAGTTGAAACTTGCATATGCAACATTGAATGTTACTCTACAATCATGCATCAAATTACCTAGGTCTAAATATTATGATTCCTCTTCCGAGTTTATCAATAATATTACCAACTCATTCACCATATATTGGCCAGATATATTGAAGCATTAAACACAAGTAATTTAAATAATAAATGACTAAGTTTATTAAATACTAAAAAGATATGGCAATTAAGCACACATATTGAGTTCAAATATTAACCCTAGAAAACAAGTTAGCTCATGGCTACAAGAGAACAGCAGTAAAAATAATTATAAATCATGATACAATTATTAGCAAACCGATATAGACGTCGAATTGCTCTTAATTGCGCTGCCTAGGAACTCTTGATGCCGAAGAACGTCTTGTATCTCTCTCTAAAGTTGCTTCAATTAAGCTCCTATTGCTCTCCAAGACTCATGCTCTGTATTCTTGGTGCTCTTGGGTCGTCTTGGATTGATTCTTGAAGGTTGGGAACGAGTGGCTTTATATAGGGATTGATATGAGCTTGAAAATCTCAATTCTCGTCGGACTAGGACTCGCACTACCGCTGGCGCGCTATGCATCTGTCGCTGGGGCGACGCGTGAAAAAGCTATTACCGCTGGAGCGGTGGGATCTTGGCGCTGGAGCGCTACATGAAAACGGCTTCACCGCTGGCGCGGTGACTGTCTGGCGCTGGGGCGCTATACGCGACTTAAGCAAGTCGTTTTTCTTATTTCGATCACTATTTCAGCGCTGGGGCGAAAATCCTTGTGGCGCTGGGGCGATGGACACATACTTTGAAAACTTTTGCATTTTAGTCCCTGTTTTCGTTCCTTTTGCGTTCTTTCTTTAAATTTCGTTCAAGTCCCTATAATTAACAATAATGCACATAAATAGCCATCTATTCTCATAAAACCATAAAATATCAATAATAAAAACATGAGAAAATATATGACAAATTTGCCCTTATCAGGAACACTTTGATGAGCCATTATTTGTACAAAACAAAGGGAAGAGTTCAATTTTAAATGTGAGGTGTGTGATCATTTGGTGGCTAAGTGAAGAAAAAAAAAGAGTAGAGAGAATTGGAAAAGAGCTTTCAAAGGGTTGAGAGAATTTGGCTAAGTCATATCAAACGTTCTAAGCAAAGGATTGTGAGGAAACAAAGTCTAGATAACTTAATTCTTCTAATCTCTTGTAAGAAATAAAACATAAGAACTAAAATTGTTTTAAGAGTTAAAACATTAATTGCTAAAAATTTATGGTTGCTATTCTAGCTTCACAATCCCACCCGTTTTAGTTATGAACTAGAATTGTGCAACAAAATACTTCAAGGTGAGCTTAACAATTGAAGGTTTGAGTTCTTGAAGAATTGAAAAGTTACCTTTAAAATCGGGTAGGTTATTTACTTGTAATTTATTTATATGATACATATGAATATATATATATATATATGAGATATATATGTGCTTGAATGAACATATATGAGTATATGTGTTTGAGTATGTAATATTGTGTATAATATGTATGTAATATTTTTGTTGCGTATTATAATTTTAAAATTATACGTACTTCTACACATCATACATTAAATCCTACATTACTCACAAGCCTACCATGACGCTCAGGTCAAAGGACCACGAATACTACTTAAGGCAAGAAGACCCTTTATTGATGACTTCACGGGATGTTTATTGGAGGTCTTCGTGAGTCTGTTCAGTATCTAGTCCTCACTGAATACCCACATGCCTATACGAGCTCTAAGCTCATGGTTAGACAAGAACAACCATTTTTACCCTATAGATATAAACATACACTGATTTATATAAAAAAGATTCACCGACAGACCTGGATCGGTGAAAATAGATCAAGAACATAGTGTTTGAGAACATACTTGAATAATGACATTTCTTATCACCTATTGTAACTCTTTGCAACTATATCATTACTAGTATATTCTCAGGCCTTTGTCCCATTTCAGATAAGACTCTAACTATTTAGATATTGCTAACTCTCAGCTCTGTTAACTCTTAGCATTAGTCTAAACTCATTTAGACTAGATCAAAACTTTTTTAGATTATACAATGTTTGTAACATTACAAGCATTGTACCATATACGTATATAATACTAATGATTATATTTGAAATGTATATTGTATAAATATTAACAATTAATATTCATACAATATTTGAATGACAGGTAAGCACTAGCTCCAACAAACTTCCATTTGCTCTAGTGCCATTCGTACTGATATCTCATACCAATATACTCTACGTATTTCTCAAACACCCTAGGAGTTTAGACTTGAATGGGTTTGCTACATTATCTATAAAATATATCATAGAATATATTATATCTCTAATAGTTAAGAACTTTCTAATTATGTGATATTCAGAGTCCACATATTTAGAATACTGGTGCGCCTTATTGCTTCTTGGCTTAAGCAATAACTCTCTTATTATTGCATTATAGTGGAATAGAATCCATTGAGCTCAAAATTATTCTAAGTTCTATAACTAGCTTGAATATCCATAACGCTTAATTTGCAGGCTTCTCAAGCTTACCTAACTGTGTATGATAAAGAGATAAGGGTTGCTCCACTGAGGGACCTGCCCACTAGGAATGCTAGGTGGAAACACTTTAGGTTCTTTACTGTAGGTGATTAAGGGTAGGTCTATGAGGATTTTTATAGTCCTTAATTATGTCCTCATGTCTTTTCTAAGAAAGGTTATAGTCTATTAGATTCTTTTATTATTTAGTGGAGTTGCTTCTGTGCATATATCTTCTAATATCAGTGTGATCTTGTTTCAGCTGCTTCCTGATCCTTAAAGCTAGAGCTTTTTGAGGAGGATGAAGGTTGTGTTTGAATAGCTTTCACATTCAATGTTTCTTGCGATGAGTTGCTTTATAAGGATAACCTCATATTCTCTGGTCTTATTAAGGATATCCCTACCCTTACAGGCTCCTCTGTTTCTTGGAGTAAAGGTAAATTTTATTTTTGATGTTTTGGCCTTAGGTGGTATCAATCTACATTGGCGAGTGCTGATTTATTATTTTGTCTTAGTAGCTATAAATAAGAGTAAAAAGAGACATTTTCTGATGTTAATTCTCCTATCTCTTTTATAGAGAAAAAGAAGATGCTAGTTTATCATCTTCTTCACTTGAGGACGAAAGGCTTATGAGAGTCTTCTACTGGTGCTTTTTGTATTAATACTCTAATGGGTCCTAGAAAGAGGCTTAAGATTGTTTCTTCCCCTGCCCAGGAGAGTTCGTCTCTTCAGGGTATAGGGACTCGTCTTCTTTTATTTTCTCCCAGTAGGGTTCATTTTTCTATTTCATCTTCTCGATTTGATAAGGGAGGCACCATTTCTCCTCATCCATCTCTTCGATTTAGTAAGCGGATGGGCCAATATAAAAGCTCTTAGTGGGTCTTCGACTTTAAGGCCTTAGTAGAAGCACCAACCAGGATTGCTTCAATTAATTGATCTCTACTTCTCGAAAAGGGAAAGGTATGAGCATATGTTATCTCTCTTGAGGGAAGCAGAGAAGACGTTGTTCAAGGATTGTGATACACTAGTGCTGACGTGCAGCACTTCACAAGCAGTGTCCCATAGCTTTGGGTGCATCTTGGAAGTCATGTTTTTTAGTTTCTTTATCTTTGCTTTCTCTTCTTCTATTAAGGCATTCTCTAATTATTCTTGTCTTCTTATTAATTGTAGGGGTTAATTGCCCTCACTAATCATCGTCTTAGTATTTATAAAGTAATGACTGATTCTCAATAAGCACCTGTTGTTGAGGCTGAGGCCACTGGTACTAAGAAAGCCTTAAAGGAGAGCAAGAAGCGTGTAAAAACTGTAGAGCACGAGTTAAAATCCTACCTTGCCAAGCTGAAGCATGCTAAGAAGAGAGCAGTACAAAGGTAGAGGCAGTTGAAGTTAAGGCTATTCTTATAGAGAGTAGGGTAATTGTGGTCGAGGCTGAAGTGAAAGAGCTTGGAGAGCAGGTCAAGGTTCTTCAAGAGGAGAGTGCTTCTCTACAATGAGCCAATGGGGGCTAGAGAGGTAATTAGAGCTTTCTAGTCTTCAAGTGGAAAAGTAAGTGTCTAAGGCTTTGACTTAGTTAGAGACCATTAAGGTCCGTAATGCTGACTTGGACCTTTCTTGGGTGGAAGAGCTCTTATGCCTCCGACAAATATTGAGGTGGAGGTTGCTGCTCATACTATTACCTTGATCATTGGGGACTTTCCTGCTTGAGAATAGCTAGTTCCTCGATTGCTCCTCTGTTAATGATGCTCTTATTCCTTTTGCAACTAAAAATCATGCAATCCTCTTATTACCTATTTATTTTCTTTTCTTTTTATGATCCTGTGTAATGAATTGCTATTTTTTTGTTTTGTTTTAATGATAGAAAATTTGATTTTCTTTTTCTTCCATGTCTTCTATTCGTTCTTGGATCACTATTTATACTTTTGATGTTTGTTAGTTGTATTGTAATTGAATTTCTTATTCAAGTATGTTGAATTCCTATGAATGTTTATATGAATGTCTTTACTCTTCAAGATCATTGAAGATAACCTTAATTGTTGGCTATTTATCTTTTTTATTTTTATTAGAGTGTTTGCACCTTGTTGTTGATTGCTGGTCATTTGCAAACAGTGTTCATTGGTGGAGTGGTTGATACCCTTTTTCGACTTTTTATTTGACTTCTTGCTCTTAAGGACTTGATTTTTTTAGAGATTCTAGTGTACTTACGAAGCCTTTGTAGTGGGCCTTGTCTGTTTTACAATTAGTTCCTTTTGCATTTAATGTGCCTCCTTCATGTTTTAGCCTTTAATTAAGAAATATTATCATGAATACCCTCAAGTTATTATTTAATTTTAATAATATCCACTAATTTAAAAAATAGACAATAATATCAAATCGTTAAATTATTTTTTATTAAAATCAGCATAAAGAAAGACAATTAAGTCCTTTTTAAATACCTTTTACTAAACACTAGATCTTATATATCCAAACAATACTTATTCTAAATCTAAACAAATATAAACTTATATACAAAAAAATCTTAAATTAAAAAACCCTAAATTAAAAAACTTTAATTTAAAAAATCCTAATTTCTTTTTCTCTCTTCACCCTCTTTCCTTTCTCTCTTCTCTTTCTCTCCTCACACGAGATGGTTGCTGCTCTTGTAAGTTCGAGCGTCACTGCACCATTCGCCCTTCTCCGCTGCCACGCCAATTCATCCCTCTTGGAGACGCCATGCCGATCCGCCGCCTCGCAAACCATCATCACCGCCAGAGAGCACCACCCACATTAAAGTCCCCAATTCAAGTAATGAATTTAAAAGCCATCATTTCAAAAGATGATTTTGTTTGTTGATTTGTGTTGGAGAAGTTGTTGCACTATTTGTTGATTTGTGTTGTTAGAGAAGTTGTCGATTTGTGTTCGAGCGCGCAGGCCAGCTTTTTCAAGAACGAAGTCAAGCGGTTAAGTTTCTGAGAGACCTGCCTGATGATTCTTGTAGAGGCACTTCTCACATATCTTGAACCAAGAGAAGAAAGAGTTCTTTTCTCCAACATATTGGCAATGAAAGTGATATCGGGATCCTCCTGCAGGAGATGATGATCAGCATCGCCGCCGCTGCCATTGGCAGCCTTGACGCTGTTGAACCTGTCGCTCTTTCGGCCAGCTCTTTTGTTTAAAGGCCCTTTAATGGACCGCTCAATGGACCACTCAATGGACCACTGTAGGCTACTTTTTCGCTGGCTAGAACTTCTGTCTGAGTGATGACGATGAAGATCAGAAACTACAACTCTTCCTATGTTATGTATGATTCATCGGTTTATTCTTATGCTAATTTTGTGGGTGATTTAACTTATTCGGTGTCCCAATACAATGTGCGTCCATTTTTAGTTCCTACATCCTACATTTAGGTTGCTACAAATTTCTTCAGAAGATTCAAACAATAACTTAATATATGATCTCTCCTTTCTTATTTATTTATTTTTTAGGTTTTCACTACCCTGGATGTTAGTGCTCACAACGTCTGTATGTTATCTTATAAACTAAGTTGGGGTTTATATAAGATTTGTATAAGTGGCACAATTCGATGGACTGACCAAGCATGAACATGATTTTGTTTTGTAATGAAGTTAATAAGAGAGAGAATAAAAGAAAAAGAAAAGTTTATTTCTTGTTTAACCTAATTTATTTTGCAATTTTTTAACTGATTGCTGGGTTCTCTATTGCGGGGTTTTTTGCTCGGTGTTTCAAAGAATTTTTCTCATTGTTCTGTAATTTTTTACTGCAATGTTTTTGAAATTTAGGGTTTGAAGGGTTTTGTTGGTGTGTTGTGTGTGTGGCTGAAGAAAAAGTTATAATATGGGTTACAAAGGAAGATTATTGTTGGTGTGTTGTGTGTGTGTGGCTAGGGAAGAAGTTATGATATGGGTTACGGAGGAAGAACGATGTACAGAGGATGATGATGAAGATGATGTGCAGAAATTTCTTTGTCCTTTTTGTTAATTTTTTTTTTTTATTTAAGATTTCAATTTGCACGAATTTGTCATATTATTGATATATCTATACTATATGACTTTTTTTGTAATTGTTGAAAAATTTTCATTCTTTAATTTTTGTTTGTTGTATAAATTTTTTTATAGATTGAAAATCAAGTGTTAAAATGAAGAGATGAAATAAAAAATAGAAAATTAATTTTTTTTCTGGTACTGTATAATTTTTTTTAATTGTATATATATTAAATATATTTTAAAGAATAAGAAGTTAATTTTTATTATTGAAATGTCAATTTTTTATTAAAATTTATCCTTTTTCATTTATTATGTAAAAGGAGTTATTTCATTGCTTTTTTAAATTTAAAAGTATAATTTAGACTTTTTATATAATTTTGTTAATTTTAACGGAATATTTTCTAACAGTTATATATTATTATTATTTTTAAGCTGGTGGATATTAATAAAATTAGACGATATCTTAAGAGTATTTACGATAATATTTTTTTATTTAATAATGTGTTTCAAGGTATAACCTTATTGATGTGGCCCTTTTAAGAATCTTTTGGATTTCTTTGATAGTTATAAATTTTTATTTTCCTTTTCATTTTAAGGAAATGCTTTTTAGGTGGGATTTGTTTCAGACGTTAGATTAGATCTATGGTTAGGTTCTTCTTAAGAGTTCATAAGTCTTTCTTATATATAAAGACAACAAGATATATTTTAGTTTTTTACAATCTTTTTTTTTTCCATTTGTGGCCTGAGATAATGTTGATTTTTTTCTACTTTTTTTCGTAAAATTTTTTCTTCAACTTGTTTTTCTACTTTACGTAATTTTTCTTTCATCACTTTCATCCTTCTATAGACAACTCTTCTTTTGGATTCTTCAGAGGCTTCAATCCTTAGAGCTTCTCTTGTTTGAGATATTTCTGGGTAGGTAGAGCTTTTCTTATTTGAGAAATTTTTTAGAGATTTCAAAGGCTTCGATTCTTGATTCTTGTACTTTGTAGATCATGCTTTTTTTAGGAATTATGCTAAACCAAGCTGACCCTCATTGCTCAAGGGTTATAGTGGGAGTGAAACCTAATTTGAGTGATGGTGAAGAGATTCCACTTGTAAGGAAGAGTAGCAAGGGTGAGTTCTCTTTTAGAATAAGAATGCGGTTTTTCTTTTTAACATTTGTTTATTTCAGATAATGATACAAATTCCTTCCCATTTCATAAACATGTAGGGTGGTGACAGAAGTTGCAAGCCTAGTAATTTTGAGGATTTTCCTATTGATCGCCCATCTGTGTGAGTTCCTGGAAGTGGGGGTAGAGGCCAATGGGATCGACCAATGGGATCAACCAATATTTGTCGATTGTGGTACATCCACTCTTTCTGGTCGAGGACCATCTTTTGTTTTTGGTCATGTCAATTTTCACCAATCAACCCAGGTCGAGGTACTCTGGGTTTATTCATCAAAGGTCTCCCACTATAAAGAAGAGAAAAAATAGCCTATGAAGCCTTTTTAATCAGACTTAAAGCCCTTTATTCTGAGAGAGGAGTTAGTAGATTGGGATGCGATTCATGAACTTCTTGCAGGAAACCTTTTTATAATGTCTTTAGGTGCCTTTGCTGTTGCGTTTCGAGGTAGGTACTACCATTTACTTCCTCTCTTTAGGGAGGCTGAATGTTCAATGAGGCCTTCTCAGATCCAGTAATGTGGAATTGAGACTTTCCTACAGCCTTTCAAATGTTGTTGACAAGTACTCTTGAAGTAATTCTTTCTTTTATTTTTTTATTGTTTTTGCTTTGGTCAACCTATCCCCTCTTTTTTGTGTTGGCTCTATTTTCTTCCTCCTTATGTTTTTGTAGGTTGTATATAGATTATCGCTTTGTCGTTAATCTATTCTTGGTTTGATTCATGATGGAATCAAAGCTTCTGACTTTAAGAAACATCTAGTTGAGCTTGAGATGCGATATCATTTTAAGAAAAAAGAGGTCGAGTCTGTAGTGGAGAAACTTGAGAAGATGTTTGTTTATGTAGTAATGGCTATGAGCAGGTCTTTAAAGTTCAAAATCCTAAGCAAAGTTTGCCAATAGGAGGCTATTGAGAGTGCCGCCTTTGGTAAAGTCATCGAGCTGAAGAAGATGGTCAAGTTCATTAAAGGCCATGTTGCTACTTTGAGGGGGTTGTCAAAAGCTCTCAAGCAAGAGTTAGCTCGGGCCTATACTCATGCAGAGGAAATTGAGGCTCGAGCTGATAAGGCTGATAAGAACATTATCAATCAAGTTAAGAGTGTTCTTTTACTAATGTTGTCATGAAAAGCTTCAAGAATTGTGTGAAACTTTTCAAGGAAAAATATCCTAATATCAACCTTCAATGGCTGCATGATGCTATTCATGTCCCTGATGATGAAGGTGATTATGAGGAAAGTGACACCTCTAATACTCCTGATAATCATACTCCCTCTCATTTTTTATTTTCCCTTTTTCTTCTCTTCCCTTCCTTCTCTCGCTATTTTTTCTTTTAAAATTTTCTCATTATAAAGACTTTTTTTTTTTGTGAATGAGAAAAAGTATTTTTAAAGATACAATTATTTGTGATTCTTTTGAGGGTAGTGGATATGTCACAACTGTAATGAACCTCTTTAACTATTGAAATAAAGAAAATAATTTTTATTAATAAAATTGTTGTTATTAATAATACAATTATGGATAACACTTCTTCAGGAGCTCAACATTCTATAACTTCTTGATAACCCTTCCATCCATGTGTTCAAGCACAGAAGCACTTGGCAAACTCTTCTAAGGATTTTGTAAGGTTCTTCCCAATTGAGTTCGAGGGTGCATCTATAGGGTCCCTTTTATTTTGGTAAGACTTTTGTCAGGACCAAGTCCTTTCTTAGAAATGTCGTGCTTGCACACATTTGTTTTGGTCTGAGTTATTTTTATTGATGGATAACTAATCGAATTTTAGATGGGTCTTTCTTTGTTCGAGGAGGTCCAAGTTACTTCTCATAAGTTCCTTGTCATTTTCCTTGTCAAAGTGTTGAACTTTGTGAATGGACACTTCTACTTCTGCTGAAATTAAGGCATTGCAGCCAAAGGCAAAGGAGAATGGAGTTTCTATTGTTATTGTTTTACTGGTGGTTTAGAGGGCCCACATGATCTTAGGTAGCGCCTTGACTTAAACTCCATTCTTTGCAGTCAGCTTCTTTTTTAGTAGTCCTTTTATAAGCTTATTTAAAGATTCCATATGTCTGTTTGTCTTAGGATGGGTGAATGAGGCAAATAGGAGTCAAACCTTGAGTTGTGAAAAAATATTCCTTGAAATTTTATTTGTAGAACTGTTTTCCATGGTCACTGATGTTAGTAAAAGGTTTAACCTCAATCCATTTAGTGAAATAGTTTACCGCGATGATGACATATTTATCCTATCCTCTTCCTTATGGTAGGGGACTAATCAAGTTGAGCCATCATTATACAAAGGGCCAGAGACTGTTTACTACTTTTAGATTTTTTAAGTGATTATGGATGTTGTTTGCATACTTTTGGCATGTATTACATTTCTTGACGAGCTCTCATGTATCATCCAAAGTGGTATGCTGGTAATACCCCATTCTGAAAGGTTTTTAAGTGAGGGGCTCAACTTCAGAATGATTTCTGCTCACACCTTCATGTATTTCTCAAAGTGCATACTCAGCTTCTTGAAGCGTTAAACATCATAGGTAAGGGAGAGAAAATTCCTTTCGATAAAGAACGTCACCTATGATAGTGTACTAAACTGCTCGATACTTTAGTTGCGTGCTTCTTTTTTTATCTAAAGGTAAGGCTCAATTCTCTATATAGTTTCTGATGGGGTTTATCCAACTAGGTTATAGATCAACCTGCATTACGTCTCTGGCTCTTTTATTTTTATGCTGGGTTTGAAGATAAATTCAAGAGGAACAGATCATGGTACTTGAGCTTCTTCCGTTGAGGCTATTTATGCCAGGATGTATACTTTTCAATTTTCTTCTCATGGTATCTGCTTGATAACCAGTTCCTGGAATTATTTCTTCATGATTACTACTGTTGTTAGGTATACAGCTATTTGGTCTCCAGAGGCCTCATATCCTTTGTTGACTTGGTTAACGATGAGCTGTGAGTCACTCTTGTTATGACTCTTTTTGCAAGAAATGCTTGTATAACTCGTAATTCTACAAGGAGACCTTTATATTGAGCTTCGTTGTTGGTTACTGAAAAGCCGAATCCAGCTGCATAGCTGAGTTCATCCTCTTCGAGACTGATGAGGATTATGCTAGCCCTATACGTTTTTGAATTTGAGGTGCTATCAATAAAAGGTATCCATATAAGATTTTGATGGTCTTCTTCTTCTCATTCGTCTGAGGACTCTTCACCATTGATGGCCTCTATGGATCCCTTTCTGTGTGTGCATTCTACTATAAAGTCAGTAAGGGCTTGGGCTTTAATAGCTACTCTTTGTTTATACTATATATCAAACTCACGGAACTCTATTGCCCACTTTACGAGTCGTCCAGAGAAGGAGTTGTTAAGTATTTGTCTTATAGGTTGGTTGGTGACAATAATGATGGTGTGAGCCAGGAAGTAAGGCCTCAATTTTTATTCAATTGTTACTAACGCTAAAGCTAGTTTCTCTATTAATATATATCAAGTCTTGGGGTCAGTGAATACTTTGTTGGTGAACTATACGAGCTTTGAATATTTTCTTCCTCTTTGTCCAGCATCGCACTTACTTTTTTTTATCATAGTCTTCTAAGTATAAGATCAGATGATCTCCCACCATTGGTACAGTGAGATGGAGTGGTTGGGCTATTGATGTCTATTTTAATGACCTAGTGCAAGTGCACACTTTTTGTCTTAAGTAATATAGGACTAAGTCCAGATTATCGATCTCATAGAGACTATTGTTTCTATTTTCTTCAATCGAATACTAAAATTACTCTACTTTACCTTTATCCAAACTAGCTTCAAGGATGAAGTTTAACTAACTAAATTATTGCTATTGAACTGAACCTAATTAAAATATTGCAAATACTTAGAGATAGAATTTACTCAATTGATAAGTAATCTAGGGTATCGACGCATCCCCTAGTAGTTCACTGAACCTTTTAACCCCTTAGTTATTTTTCTTTTTATCAATTGATTGGCTAGACACTGATTTCATCATAAGCTTCTGTCGACAGTCGAATAATAATATCATACCCTAACAATTACCTATATGTCTGGTAATCCGAATAAGATGCAACTCATTAAGATTAAGTCTAATCAAACCATACATGCCACCTAGGTATATGTCTATCCTAGATGAAACTCATAGATGTTACCCTATGATCATGTATCAATTTACCAAAGGCTAAACACATGATTCCTTTCGTCAAAGTTATCATGGTTCCTAAACAATCAAAATAGTGATCAAGTATAATGAAAGCATTAAACATAGATAGATTGAATCAATTAAGGGATAAAAGTTCATAACTAAGAGATTAAAAGAATCAATTACATACTAGGTTCAATAACGTCTAACCCTAGATCAAAAGAAATTAGCTCATGTTCAAAACAAGAATATCAAAGCAAAAGTATGAAAATATAATGAATGAAATCATTTCTTAAAAGTAAGGAATAAAACAAAACAAGTGATGCCCTGAGTTGTTCTTCTTCCTCTTGTCTTGATTGCTCAAGAGTTGATTCCCCAATCTTCAATCTTTAATAACTTCACCTTGATCTCTTGGCTTGAATGAGTGTTTATTGCTTGTGTTATTCTCCTTGCTAAGTCTCTCTATTTTTGCCTCAAAAGGGTGTTTTTGTTGCTATGAGAAACCCTAGGCACGAGGAGCTGCTAATCCCCCTCTAAGGAGGAGTATTTAAATCTCTCGCATGGGTGCCGCGGTGCTGGGGTCTCAGCGCCGCGGTGCTGGACATGAGCACAGGTATCCGTAATTCTTTGACGAGCGCCGCAGTGCTGGGTACTAAGCGCTGCGGCGCTCACTCGCTGTTCTAAGTGCCGCGGCTCCCAGCCCTGGGCGCCGCGGCGCCCAGCCACTTGTTTCTCTTCTTTCATTTTTCGAGCGCATTTTTCTCGTTTCTCACCCGATTCGTTTCCCGTTTATTCCTCTGCATCACATTTTCCTTCGTGCATCTATTTATGATCAAAAACACACAATTAAATAGTCAAATACTTATATTTTGGAGCAAAATACGAAAGTTAGATACAAATCCTACTAGTGCTTTTATGCCCCTATCAGCTATATACTCTTTCAACTTTTAAAAAGCTTCCTCGCACTATGGGGTCCATATTGTTTATCTTTTCTTTTAATGGCTTGGAAAAATTTAAAGCATTTATTCAATGAATTTAAAAATGAATCGGCTAAGGGTAGTTATTTGGCTTATGAGTCTTTGTATCTCTTTGATTGTGATTAGAGATTTCATTTTGAGAACTATGCAAATATATTTTAGATTAGCCTCTGTCCCTCTCTAGCTTACCAGGAAGCCTAAACATTTCCTTTGCTAAACCCCAAAGGTATACTTCTCAGAATTTAGCTTTATGTTATGTTCCTTTAGGATTTTAAAAGTCTTTTTAAGGTCTTCGATGTAGTTTTCTATTTGTTCAGAATTTTCAATCACGTCGTCCACATAGAATTCCATGCTTTTATTGCTCGGGGGCTTAAAGAGTTTATTGACAAGTCTCTTGTAGGTGACTATTGCATTCTGGAGTTCGAACGACATAACTTTGTAGCAATATATTTTAAATGTGATTAATGGGTTCATCATGTAAAAGTGTAACCATTTAATTTTAAATTGTATGTCATACATAAAATGCGCAGCAGAATCGAATCTAATTTTATATTCAACAATTACACATTGTAATCAAAGTCTGTTAAACTAATAGAATTAAAAAAGTCACCTTGAAGCCATTTGGTGAAGAATTCGATTCTAGAGTTCATACCAAAATGATCTGTTGAAAAATTTTAGTCTATAATAATCTGATAGGATTGTGAAGGTAGAATAGTAGCATAAATTCTAACAAGATCAAATTCGTACAATACTTGCTCTTAATCTATCAATTTGGCCAAAATGTAAAAAATGAACTTAGGTGAAACATTTTCAAACATTTCTTTATATATATAGCCAATGGGAACCTCTTTGCAATATTTATAAAGTTTCTTACACTTAGCCAATGAACACTTGACACTTGTTTTTTATGCATCCCATAGATTAAGATAAGTGTCCTATTTCATTTGCCACTTGTCTCCTACTAAAACATGCATGTGCCATATGTCACATATATGTTCATGTATTATGCTACTTGCTACATTTTCATTAGTTAACCACTTAAAAAAAAATAGAATATATGTTTAACATTTAAACCTTGACAAGTATGCTTCCTGAGAGATCCTAAAATAAATCATGCTTTTCAAACTGTTTGACCCGGTTTGCTACCTCAATGCTAAATAAGTACTCTTCATATTGTGAGAGTTCTTAAATTCACATCTGTTTGTCTTACAGAACTCTTTTGTAAGTTGGTAAATGATGCTCGACATACATGTTATGATTATTACAGAACAACGCATTGAATTATATAATTTGACATCAACCATATACGTATAATCCTTCCATCACTTATTTTTTAAAAGAGCAGATATATAGATTATCACCGTCAAATATCTATATTCTCGATCTTGAACTTATCTTTAAATTTGTATTTCGTAAATGATATCTGCAAATTTCTTTTGTGATACCCTATAGAAAACTCTTTGTCGAAGTTTATACTTGTGGTCACAAGACTTTTAAAAATACAATCTCAAAGCATTAGGATATACAACTCACCTATATGAGTTGACGGATCTCATATCTACGCATACTGAACTCTATGAGTATCGGACCATATTTAACGACACCCAGAGGTCAGGCCATAAAAGATCTCTAACATGTATAGAATCAAAGCATGAAATATCATTCATAAGTCCACTATGGTGCTCAGGTCAAAGGACCATAAATAATACTCAACTCAAGAAGACCTTTTATTAATGGCTCTATAGGATAGCTATTGGAGATCTTTGAGTGTGTTCAGTACCCAGTCTTCACTGAATACCTGCATGCAATACAAGCTTCTACTAAGCCCACTATTTACTAAGACTAACTGTTTGGACAATCAGATAAAGACATACACTGATCCAGAATATATACCTATCAACTTGTGTCGGCAATTATAGATTAGGAATAATGTTTTCGAGAACATATTGCATAATGACATTTCGTAGCACCATTTACAACTCCTTACAACTATATCATTACTAATATATTATTGTATGTATTTTTTAAACACAAATTAAGGGCAAGTATACGCTATCATAAATAAGGATAATTTTTATTTTCTACTAAGTACTAAAAATTGCATCTTTCAAGTAATTATCCAAAAGATCAAAATTTTAAATTGTAGATATTTAAATAAACTAATTTTGCATTAATCCTATGGTTAATTGCTCTCATTTAATATGTTTTCTAAATATTTATTTTTTTAATATTAATACCCCTAAATTCTTATTATTAGTCAAGACACTAATATATTCACAAAGTTTTTCTCAAGGTCAAGTAAGTATATCTCAATTTACTAAATACTTATATCTTTATGGTAATTGCAATAAATTAAAATTTATTAAGAACAAGTCTTATTGATTATACATGCCAATTAGGTATGTCTCTATCCTAAATTTGAACTTGTAAAATTTTTAATAATCATGTATTAAATTATCAAGGTCTAAATACAATGATATCTCTCTCGAGTTTATCAAAGTAGTTTCGATTCAATTATAATATTGATAAGATATAATGAAGTATTAAGAACAAATAATTTGAATAATAAAGAATTAAATTCAAATAAATATTAAAAAGATCCAACAATTAAACACACATATTGAGTTCAAGTAATAACCTTAGAAAATAAATTTAGCTCATGGTGAAATAAAGAGTTCTAAAACTTATCAAGAATAACATCACAAACATTATAAAAAAAATTAAAAAGAATAAGAGTTGAATAGATAAAACTAATTTTGTTATAGTCTTCAGTCTTCTAATCTTCTTGATCCTTCAAAAATTACTTCTTTTCTCTATTCTTTCTCATCTTTCTCTTCTTTATTGTTGAATTAGGCCTTTTGGTATTTTATTTATTGGCTTATGTCGTCAAATTAAGGAAAAATATAAAATATAAGTCCAACTATAATTTTTTCTTTTTTTTTTTGGCATTTTTGTTTGTGGATACTATTTATGCACATTATTCGCACACTGTAGCAAATCACTTTTCATGTGAATTGTAGCTTTTCATTATAGCAAGTTACTGTAGTAAATTTGATGTTTTACCTTATTATTTTTTATTTAAAATTTTAATTCTCATTACTCCATTGACTTCAAATCTATAAAATAATAATAAAATATATAAAACAAATCTAATATTCTTATTAAGATGACCAATTAATCAAGTAACGGAGTAAAAATAATAAATACAATTTACGTTTATCATATATTTCCAAGTCTTTGTTTTTAATTCAGATAAGGTTCTAATTTTTAAAATACTAACTCTTACCGCTAACCTAAACTCTTTTAGATTTATAATGTTTAAAAAGTAACAAATTTGGTACCATATAAATAATATTAATGATTTTATTCGAAATATTTATTGTATAAATATTAAATAATTAATATGTACACAAAATTAAAATGACACGTAAGCACAAACTTTAACAATATATTCCCTGATGAGTGGTAAAGAAAGTCTTTTTCTGATCTCGTGGAAAGATCTTAATCTGGTTATAACTAAGAAAACATTCATAAATCTTAAAAAAGTATGTTCAGCTGTGGCATCTATGACTTGGTCAAATTTTAGCAGAGGGAAGTTGAATTAAACTACTAAAAACCTGTTGCATCTATATACCGAAGAAATTTGAGGGGCAAATCTAGAATTATATGTATGGGGGCTAAAATATTTAAATGAAAAGTTATAAGGTTAAAATCTATATAATAAAATATTAAATTATCAAAGTCATAAACTGACCGGAGTTAAACTATAAAATTTTCAATTATTAAAAGATAAAATCATATTATATATTTATCTATAATTCCACCTATAAATTTAAGATTTTGTGGTCTTCTACTTAAGCTTGAGAAAAAGAGGTGATAATCATCAAACAAAAGAGCGGTTCTCCATTATGTCTATTATCCATTTCGCAACTTAAGCCAACTTCCCAATTTTCCCGCCAAGTTACACGACACAACAGTTGTGTCGAAGCTACCAACTGTGTTTTCATACAAAAACGGAATTTCAGTTTTCAATTTCATGGTGTCTCTTCTCATTCTGAGATCTCATGGACTTCAACACAAACTATCACGTACACCAAGCCCCACTCTCTCCATTGTCATCAGGTCGCTGTGTTGCCAAACTCGCCATGATAATTTTCTCCAGCATCAACGCGGCCCGCTTTCACTGCATCATTACCGCCGCAATCTTTCGTCAAAACATTTTGCTCAATGGTCCTTGAATCTTATTACCAACAAACCCATGTGAGATCATTGTTGCCTCCAGGACTCGATCTTCACGTAGACATTAATTCTTTGACCTACGAACAGGCTGTTACAGTAGTCGCTTCGCTTGATAATGAAGCCGGCTCAGTGGTGACGCTGAGTTTCTTCTACTGGGCAATTGGATTTCCAAAATTTCGTCATTTTATGAGACTTTATATAGTTTGTGCCACGTCTTTGATTATTCATGGAAATATCGAGAAAGCCCATCAAGTTATGCAATGTATGGTAGTGAATTTTGCTGAAATTGGGAAGTTACATGAGGCTTTTAGTATGTTTATTGAGATTTCAAATCATGGGTTGCCGATGATTACTCAAACCATGAACTGCGTTACGGGGATAGCGTGTGAAATGGGTTTGATTGAATATGCAGAGGAAGTGTTCGATGAAATGTGTGCAAGAGATGTTTATCCTGATTCTTGTAGTTATAAATTGATGGTTGTTGCGTATTTTAGAATGGGTAGAGTTACTGAGGCTGACAGATGGTTGAGTGGGTGCAATGCTTGAAAGAGGATTTATCGTTGACAATGCTATGTTAACATTATTGACTACTGCTTTTTGTGAGAAGGGTCTTGTGAGTCGAGCGTTTTGGTATTTTGATAAGCTGGTAGCCATGCGATTGATGCCGAATTAGATTAATTTTACTTCTTTGATTAATGGATTGTGTAAGAGGGGAAGTATTAAGTAAGCATTTGAAATGTTGGAGGAAATGGTTAGAAAAGGGTGTAAGCCAAATGTATATACTCATACAGCATTGATCGATGGGCTTTGCAAGAAGTGATGGACCGAAAAGGCATTCAGGTTGTTTCTTAAGCTTGTAAAGAGTGATAATTACAAGCCTAATATGCATACGTATACTGCCATGATCAGTTTGTACTGCAAAGAGGAAAAGATGAATCATGCTGAGATGTTGTTGGAGAGAATGAGAGAACAAGGACTAGTTCCGAATACCAGTACTTATACTTGTCTTATTGATGGCCACTGTAAATCTGGGAATTTTGAAAGAGCATATAAATTGATGGATTTAATGGGCAAAGAAGGTTGCACTCCTAATATTTATGCATATAATGCAATTATTCATGGCCTTTGTAAATGGGGAAGGGTTCAAGAAGCTGCTGAACTTCTTAAGAAAGGGTTTGCTTGGGGATTGCAAACTGATAAAGTTACCTATACTATATTCTTATCTGAGCACTGCAAGCGAGCTAAAACTGAATGAACCCTGGGGTTCTTTGGTAAGATGGTCAAAGTTGGCCTGCAGCCTGATATAGATGTGTATAATATATTAATTGCTGCATTCTGTAGGCAAAAGAAAATGAAAGAAAGTGAGAAATTTTTCGAGGAAGCTATCAGGATTGGCTTGTATCCTACCAAGGAAACCTACACATCCATGATTCGTGGGTATTGCAGGGATAGAAATCTCAGTTTGGCAGTAAAGCTTTTCCACAGGATGCGTGAACATGGTTGTCTGCCTGATGGTTTTACTTATGGGGCTCTTATTAGTGGGCTTTGCAAAGAGTCCAAGTTGGATGAAGCCTGTCATTTATACGAAACTATGATAGACAAGGGGATTTCTCCCTGTGAAGTTACTCGGGTGACATTAGCCTATGAGTACTGCAAGAAAGATGATTCTGCCACAGCAATGATTATTTTGGAAAACCTGGACAGAAGGCTCTGGATCCGAACAGTTAATACATTGATCAGGAAGCCTTGTAGTGAGAGGAAAGTAGGCATGGCAGCATTGTTTTTTCATAAATTATTAGATAAGGACCGAAATGTTGATTGTGTGACTCTGGCAGCGTTCATGACTGCATGCTATGAGAGCAACAAGTATGCTCTTGTATCTGACTTGTCTGGAAGGATCTCCGAAGGAATTGGTTAGCAGACCAATTTAATGGAGAAAGGGGTGAATTTATTTCCACTTGAAAGAAAGAAAGTTGTCTGAGATATTTTCATGAATAAGAATCTTCTCATCCCTTTTCCTTAACAATGGCAGAATAGCTCCCTCTTTGTGATATGTAAACATCTCTATATGTAGCTAAAAATTAATAGCAAATACTTTAAAGGGAGACATTACTTTACAATGTACAACTGTGTTCTAATCACAGTTAGTAGTTGAAGTGAATTTGCCACAATTACTGTCATCTTCAAGTTAGCTTGGTTGCTTTGGGGCTTCCAGGGAACTTCTCCTGCAGGAATTTTACTATGCACATGATTCAAACTTCATTGACTGAGGTAAGATGAAAAAGTTTTACAAGGCCCTATAATAGTTGCTTCCCATTTTTTTCGGGGCAAATTTCTCTTGATTTTGACTGCTTATCAACCTACTCTTCATCAGATGCTTTCACTTTACATTGTGAACCATCTTTCTGTTTTCTTCCAATTAGAACTCTTGGTTGATATAAGCTTCTATATATAAGAATTTAGCAATTATTCAGCTGATTTTGCTATGATTGAATGGATGTAGAATTTCTGTTTTTTTTTTCAGCTGCAGCTTGATTTCTGCACCTTATTTTCAGAAGATACTTGGTGATTTTGCATTTCAGTCAAATTTGGGCATCTTCTTGGGTTATTTTTGCCTCAAGGAAAACGTACTACTACTTTCTGATCTTGTGCTTGTGGTGAAGACATATGACTCAAGCTTGGTGTTTATTTGATGTTCTAGTCTAAGAAAAATAAATATTCTCCAAGAATTTCTATTTTACTTTTATCCCAGTATAGAAGTTTGAAGCAGATTATTATTCTAGTGTACCACATTGTGTTTCTTTCTTCTAAGAAGTTATACGAAGACTGACATCCGTACTGCATGTTCAAGGTCATTAGAAATCCAAGAATTACACCAACTGCCAAGTCTATGACACAGGAAAAAGCCATTCACTATGTTACCTGATAAAATGAAACAGGTGACCACCATATTGTTGCTTTTCAGCCTTTTCTAGAAATTTCTTGGACTCTAAAGTTTTCTGTTGCATGTTAGTGGCTATTTGGAAACACATTTTAGATACGCCGTCCATGCAACAGTTGAAGAAGGTTATACAATTGGCATGTGCAGAGGAATTGAAAAGATATAAATGTTTCCCTTGAAAGAGAACATACTGAAATATTTAATGAAACATAGTTATTATCATCAAAGCATTGGTGATGTCCTGATTGCATTCTGTAGCCATTGCATATTGACGTTGAAATAAATTGGGTGAAACTGGTGTTGCAGTTATTATCGACCATTTCAACACAGGATTTCTAAAGGGAAAACTCATCAATGCATGATTGTCTTGGTCAGACCATGCTTTTGTTATTTTAAATTAATTTTTTTATTTTATAATGTATAATAAAAATAGAAAATTAAAATATGAAATATGCATAAAAAATTAATAAACATAACCTTATAATATATAAAATTAAAATATGCTACACATTATTAATTTTCATAAAAAAATAATTTAAAATAAATTACATATATGTATTACTTTAAATATAATTTAAATGTTAGCATTAAAAATTAGGTGCGGGTATAATACATTAAATATATTATATCTAAATTAAATTTTAATATATATTAAAATAAATATTTAATAATAAAAGTTATAGTAATTTGGTGAGAATATAGTGACTATTTAACTAGGTCAAACTTAGTTAAAAGTTATTGTAGTAATTTAATGAGAATATAATGTTATTTAATTAGGTCAAATCTAATCAACTAGGCAATTTAACAAAAAATTTGACGGAAGGGAATACAGATGCCATTTACTTTTTTAAAAAAGGGTTCGTTTTTTCACCAAAGTTTGAAAGTGCAACCAGTAATACGTACTTCTTAACCCTTTTTAGGCAAATTATTTTAAGAAATTTAAGTTTTTTTTAAAAAAATAATTAAAATTATTTGTTATATTTTTAACTCAAAAGATGATTAAGATTATTTGAAATGAACGTTTTATTATTAGTCAAGAAATTGACAACAAATATATTTATGGTGTAAGTATATATTTAAATTATAAAAACAGAATTATATTATTATAGTTTAACACATCCCAACTCAATTGACACCCGCTAAATTATTAATCATTTTTAATTCTTAATTCATAATATATTCTCTTAATCTACTAATAAGGTTTAGTTGGATTTAAAATTTCAATCCAATCCAGTCCAACAACTACACATTACTTAGTGCGTTGTCGGCTAATTACTAAATTTTTTGCTCTAACTTAAAATACAATAAATAGATGAGCTGAATTTTATGAACGTAATGAGCTAAATCTATTTAGATTAAGTTACTCAATCTATTTGATACTTTTGATAGTGCGAGGGAAAATATGTGCGAAAATATAAAAAGTAGTGCTATTTGACCCCTTGTATTATTTCATCAACCTTCACTTACTATTCTATTTGTATTTGGACTTTTTTCTTATATAAAATTAATAAAAAAAGATTAAAAAAAATATCCCTAATTACACTTATATTTATAAATGCTCCCCTCTAGAAATTTTTATAAAAGCCTAACTCTTAGAGACCTAAGAGACCAACCCTTTAAGATAGTCTTTTATGGCTAGTTTTGAAGGCTCAAACCAAAGCTATAGAAATCACCAGAGCATGACGAACCAAGCCTCAAGATAAACTTCAAGCATGAAATCTGTTCGGTCTGATTGGATTTAGTTTGAGCCGCTTATATACCAACCCTATATACTCATGACCGAGCCAACCAGAGTCATAAACTTCTACACGACCGAGACGAACAGAACGTTATAAGAAGGACCAACTTAAGAAGAAATGTTGAACTACTCGCACAACAGAAATAGCCGAGCCAAGTAGAAACTATCATTCTTAATAAGAAAAAGACTTTAAAGAGGAAACCAACATTATAAAAGAAATAAAGTTATAGAAGAAGAAAAATTATAGCGCTTTTAGGAAGAGATCTCGTAAATCATGCTAAGAGATCAGAAGATAACACAAAATAATCAAGACTTACCCGAAACTAAAGAGATTGCCCAAACAACCACAAACACTGATGAAGATAAGCATATGCACAAAGAATATTTTCAAAAGACCGATGCTATAAATAAGTGAGAAAACAATACAGAAGGCAGGACAATTTTTTGATATTGAACTTCGTCTACATTATCTTTAGATTTTTTTTGCCTAATCTATTTAACCAAAGAAACCTTACCTAACTTAAGCATCGAAGAGTCTTTGTCGAAACCCACTTCAGCGAGGTCTTAGTGATAATTTTAGTGTTTTGTAAGTGTTTTGCCATCACAGTAACAAGAGAGAAGTTCAGAGTTTTAGGCCCAACTATACAAAGCCCAACATGCTGATTCTTCAAACAAAACAAATTCAAAGCTCGTTGGCCCGAGAAACTATTTATTTTCGTCAATAATTTTTGGTGCCGTCTGTGGAAATCAGGATAAAAAGCTTTGTCAAAGGCATACTATCAAAAGGCAAAACATTCATCCAATAACCAGAATCTTCCTGCAAGATAACAAGCAATAAATACGAGTAAAAATGGAGCCTGTGCGATTCATCCACTAAATCCATTGGAAAGTACGTTGTCAACGGAGATATAGGAGGAGTTACAAACATTGAGGGAAGAAAGAAAAGAGTTAAGACAACTTATGATTGAACTAATCAAAAATAAATGGGAGATAAGAAGGGGAAGTAAAAAACGGCAGCAGAAGAGATTCACAAGTTATGGAGGTTTAGATTCAAGAGTGGCTAGAACAAAGAGATAGATCAAAAACCCCACGAGACCTAATAATAAGTGGGGTAGCAAGAACTGTAAGCCAAACAGCCCAACAACATCAAGCCACCATTAGAAGATAAAGTCTGTGATCTAGAAGAAAGACTAAAAATCTTTTAGAGGAGAATGAGAAGAAAGAGCAGGCTCTCTCAAAGAAGACTAAAAATGAAAAAAATATCTCTATTAATAGACGAAGTGAGGGATATGGAGCTCCCAAACGAATTCAGACTATAGAACCTCCCAATTTACTGAAGAGTTATTGACCTTAATCATTATATGGACTAGGTTACCGACCTGCTCTCAATTGCAGAACTAAGACAAAGACTAGATGTGTAGGCTTTTTCACATGAAACTAGAGGGACCAACTTTTGTTTGGTACAAGGGGTTAAAGCAGCGGAGCATCTCATCTTACCATGAACTGATCGAGAATTCTCTCAACACTTTCAGGGTTTATGTGAGTTAGCCAATGACCTAAGGCAATTGAAACAGGTAAAACAAAGTGAGAATGAAAGTTTAAAGAATTTGTTTTGGAGATTTCACAAGGAGGTGATATCATTAGGAGCCTTTGACCAACCCATCGCCTTAGAGGCTCTTAAGTCAAGGCTAAAGCTGAATAGGTCAGGTCTAAAGCCCTAACTATACAGTAATATGTAACATGTCATTAAAATACATCACTGTAAGGAAGAGGAAGAAGCAAAAAGATCTATCACCGATCTCTCTAGAAGGCAGATCTGATCGAGGGAGAATGAAAGATACGGTAGAAAATAGAGACCCTTGTCTCCTCCTCAGAAATATTAGAGGGTGAATAATAACTACTGGCATTAACAGAACGGAAATTTCACGAACCGGTGTAATACATCCAATACCTAGAGAAATAATGGGCAGATTAGGTTTCGCCCTCATCATTACCCTGAGTGACCTAGACCTAGGGGGCACCTAGCAGAAGAGATGAGGATAACTAATATAGGCATAATTAGATAGTATATTTAGTACCTTAACTTAGGTATTTTGCTTTAAATTATGAATAGTTGGCTCTTTATTCATCTTATTTTTATCTTGAATAGGTGCATGAGGAAAAATGTGATGAATAGGAACTAACAAGAGGCAAATCAGGCAAAAACGAGCAAGGTGTGCTCAAAATATGCAACCATTGGAGATAAAGTTTTGGTGCTACGGTGCCAAGGCTGGGCACTGCAGTGCCTGTTTATCGAGACTACAGTGTCGTTGTGCTAGCTTACCAGCACTGCAGCACTCGATCAAAGAAGAGTAAGAAACCCCTCCCTAGGTCTTAGCGTCACAGTGCTAAGCTCTTAGCAACGCGGCACTAGTGTGATTAGTGGGAAAACATATTCTTTTTGTCCTAATACAAGTGGGATTTGAAGACTCTTGTTGTTAGGGTCAATGCTTACGTGCCATCCCTGAATGTACATATACTTGTGTATTTATACAAGTGTACATTCTCATTAAATCGCTAATACCCATATATATGATATTATGCATGTAACATTGCAGACATTATAGATCTGAAGGAGTTCGAATCAGATCTAAAGGTGTTTAGATAAGGGCTTATAGCTAGCCACACTGAGAGATATAAATGTTAAATGTCAGCACAGTTAAGTGTTAGTTGGTTATAATACTCAGTAGATCTAAGAGTTTGAGTCTTGTCTGTAATGGGACTAGACCTGAGAATATACTAGTAACTGCATAGTTGCAAGAGTTGCAATTGGGTGCCAGAAAATGCTCGTTGCGTAAGTATATTCTCGAATAATTATCCCTGATCTATTTCTACCGATGCAGGTCTATCGGTGGATACTTTTAATATAGATCAGCATATATCGTACTTATAAGGTGTAGATGGTCGTTCCTAGCCGACCGTCAGCTTAGAGCTCGTATTGACATATGGGTTTCTAATTAGGACTAGATATAGGATAGACTCACAAGGGAATTCGATAGACATCCTATATAAGCCATCAACGGAGGGTCCTCTCGAGTTGAGTAGTATACGTGGTCCTTTGACCTGAGTGCTATGGTGGGCTTGTAAGTGATCCACCATACTTTGGTTCCATGCATGTCACAGACCTTTCATGGTGTGACCACTGGGTATGGTCCGATGCTTATGGAGTCCGATTTGTATAGATACGGGATCCGTCAGCTCGTATAGGGAGTTTGATATCCAGATGCTTTGAGACTGTATCTCAAAAAAAATCTTATGGCCACAAGCATAAATCCTGGGAAAGAGTTCCGCCAGGGTAGAACAATATGGCAAAGGAGTTTGCGCATATTGTTCATTGAAATACGAGTCTGGAGATAAGACATGGATGAGCACTAGGGGATTTAACGGTGATAATTTATATCCCCGTACATCCAGGATATCATGACAGAAGGACTATATGTATGCGTTGTAACCTCAACTTGCATGGTTCAACGCGCTGGTTTGTATATCCGTGATGTGTGCGTGAGGCATTACTCACGGACTCATGGAATAGTTTCATTTGACGAATCAGGTATAGGACTTAGGGAGTCCCGCCATATGGAGTGTACTCGTTATACACAGGGGCAGCGTGCCAAATTAAATTATTTAATTCAGCAATACTACGGGAATACGTGCGTGTCTGTATTTAAGTGTTAAATACAATAATTAGTTAATAATAATTATTTATTAATTGTATTATGACACGTAGCGTATTGTGGACCCTCAGTTGAGTTTACCAAATGTAAAATTTGGTGAAATCCATTAGAGGGTGAACTTGGTAACTATTTATTAAGGGGAAGATGGTTATTTCTCACTTTGATTATTTAATAGTTAAATAATTAAAATATCTTTCTTTTTATATTATATATATTATTATATTTATATTATATTATATATATATAAAGAAAAAAAAAGAGGGAGAGAAGGAATTTGGGCAAATGTTGCCCGAGAGAAGAGCAAGCAGAAATGGAGAGAATGAGAGAGAAAGAAGAAAGAAAGAAGAAGAAGAGAAAAAGAAAAAAAAAAGGAAAAAAAATTGTTTCATTTTTCTCTATACTTCCAATTGAAGTAATGTTGGATTGCTTCAAACTCTCCATTTTTTATCTTTTTGGAGAAAATGATATAAACATACTCCCGCCCATTTTGGGGATTAAGAGTTAATTTCGGGCTAAATATGAGGCTACTGCTCTAGCTCACCAAGCCTATCGTGTTGGTGACTAAAATTGCACACGAGTTGGTCTCCATGTGGACTCTGAAACAATACGTGTATAATGTTACAATTATAGTGAGTTCTCTAGCCTATTAATATATTAATGCAATTAATATATTTATTTATTGTGTTTATTGTAAAATTTATACACTTCCACTGCATTAGGCAATAAACACAATTGCACATGTATATACCCACACGTGCCTTAGATTCGCCAATACTTGTCACCAGGGTTTTAATGTTGGAGCTGGTGCTCACGTGCCATTCCAATATTGTATGAATATTAATTGTTAATATTTATACAATAAACATTTCGAATAAAGATTGTTAATATCATATTAATATGGTAAAATGCTTGTAACATTACAGACATTGTTTGATCTGAAATAGTTCAGATCTGGTTTAAAGGAGTTTAGACCAGAACTAATAGTTATCAAAGCTGAGAGTTATAAATGCTAATAGTTAGCACTGTTAATAGTTATTAGTTTATAAGAGTCAGCGAGGTCTAAAGAGTTAGAACTTTGTTTATAATGGGACAAAGACCTGAGAGTATACTTGTAATGATATAGTTGCAAAGAGTTGCAATAGGAGCTAAGAAATATCATTATGTAAGTATGTCTCAAATATAATGTTCCTGATCTATGATCATCAATGCGGGTCTATCGATGAATTCACAATATATAGATTAGTGTATGTCTATATCTGACTAGTTCAGATGGTTGTTCTTAGCTGACCATGAGTTTAGAGCTTGTATAGACATGCGGGTATCCAGTCAGGACTGGATACTGAACAGACTTATGAGGACCCCAATAGATATCCTATGAAACCGTCAAAGGAAGGTCCTCTCGAGTTGAGTAGTAATCGTGGTCCTTTGACCTGAGCGCCACGGTGGTCTTGTGAGTGATCCATCATGCTTTGGTTCCACATATGTCAGAGACCTTTCATGGTCTGACCGCTATGTGTCGCTGGGTATGGTCCGATGCTCATGGAGTCCGGTGTGCGTAGATACGGGATCCATCAGCTTACGTAGGTAAGTTGTATATCCGATGCTCCGAGATTGTATTTCATAAAGTCTTGTGGCCACAAGCATAAACCCGGGAAAAGAGTTTCCCACAGGGTTAAACAATATAGCAAAAATGTTTGCGTATATTGTTTATCGAGATACGAATCTAGAGATAAGATTATTGGATGAGCAAATGGGGATTTGATGGTGCTGATCTATATCCCCGCACATCCAGGGTATAAATGATGGAAGGATTATACGTATACGTTATGACCTCAACTTGTATGGTCTGACACGCTGATTTGTAATATTCGTAACGTGTGCGTGGGGCATCGATTACGGATTAATGGAATAGTTCCATTTGACAAATCGGGTGTAGACCTAGAGAGTCCCAATATGAAATGTACTCTTTGAGCACTTGGGCAGTGTACCGTATTGAATTGTTCAATACAGTATAATTCAGCAATTACTAAGGTTACGTTAACTAAAGTATATGGTTAAATGGTGGGACCCACTTTAGGTTAACTTGGTAACCGAGTAAGGATATAAAAGTAATTTCACTTTATGATTATTTAATTGTTAAATAATTAAAATAAATATTTATTTGTTTAATTGTTAAATAAATGATTTAACTTAACTAAGGTTAAAAGTTAACCATAAGGTTAAGTTAGTTAACTTTACTTAATGGTTAAGTAAAGGTTAACCTAACCATGGTTAAGTTAGTTAACTATGGTTAAATTAATTAAATATTTATTAACTTAAAGGTTAAGTTAAAGTAATCTAACTATGGTTAAATGTTAACTAAGGTTAGGTTAAGCCAAATGAAATGCAAATGAAATTCAAATTAGTTTGGAATTAATGCATTTGTATATAAAGTGAAATGAAATTGAAAATCAAAAAGTTTTTAGTTTATATGTTTTGCATTTTTGGGAGCCAATTCAATTTGAGAAATTGAAATTGTTTGTTTTGTGTTTTAAGTGTTAGAACAACAAAACAAAACAAATTGAATTAATGGTTACTAAATGTAATAACTAAAAACAAGATTTGTTTTATTTATTCAAGAGTTGAATAAAAGGAAAAACAAAATTGATTAAGTTAAAGAGTTTAACTTTAAATCATGTTTAAGAGTTAAACACAAATGCTGGATTAAGATGCTGCCATTCTAGACAATCAAACCCACCCTTGTTGATTGCTAGAATTGATCAAAGATTCATTTCATGGTGGACTTCAAAGAAAATTAATCCAAAGGCTTCATTGGTGATATTTCTCAATTTCGAATTTAAGTTTAATCAAATGTTATTTTCTGTGTTCATTATATTTAATCTTCCGCTGTGCACATGTATGTATGAGATATGTATATTGTTTGTATGATGAACACAATCCACATGCAAAGAACCCTAAGTTTTTTATTTGTACCACCCTAAACCCAACACAACCCAACATTTAAAGCACCTATAAAAGAATACTTTTCAAAGAAGAAAAGAGAACTTTCAGAGAGGCAAAACACAAAGCAAAATGAATTCACAAACAATTCAAGAGATCAAAGCAAACTTGTTGAAGATTGAAAAACAAGTCTTATGCATTCAAGTCAAGAGAAGAGAGAATAACTCAAGGTGTCACTTGTGTTATTTTCTTCACTTAATTAGATGATCTTGTTCATGATATTTTTTAATTCTTACTTTGGTACTCTTGTCTTAATCATGAGCTAAACCTGTTTGATCTAGGATTAGACATTTTGAACTTAGTATGTAGTTGAATTTTATAAACTCTTAGTTATGAATTAATACAGCATAATTGATTCATTTTATCTGATATTAATGTTTTCATTGTACTTGATTATTATTTTGAATGTTTAAGGAACTGTGATGAACTTGACAAATGGATTTATGTGTTTAGCTAGGATAGATTGATGCATGATCATAGGGTAACAACTATGAGTTCTGACACGTTCAGAATATAGGAGTTTATTCCCAAGTACAGGATTGTCGAAGTAATAAATAACCTGATGAGAACGGGGTTGATCCACAGGGAAGTAGAATTAAAATTATGAAATTATAAACACTTTTAAGATAATTAATGCAGCATAAGATATTTACAAATATTAATTCAATTAACTAATTCAGATAAAACGCTAAGGTTCAAAGGATCTACTCTTGGCATAAGAAGTAAGAATATATTTAACTTTTTTTTATAACTCAATTGGAATCCTCACACAAAGGAGGTTCCAACCGGAAAATATAATAATTAAAGTTCATCATCATTTATATATTGATTAGTATTTATTTCTATCAATTATTATACACCAAATCTTATAAATGGGTTCAAGTATTTATTATGCCAATCTTTATATTTGTCTACAATAAATCAAGACTCCCACTTTTCAAGAAATGTTATATACACCAAATCTTGTAAATGGTTTCAAGAATTTATTGTGCAAAGTATAAGGTTTGTCAATAATAAATCAAGAATCACCACTTTTAAAAGAAAATGGTATTAATTCTACAAATAAAATAAATACATCATATATAAACTTGCATAACTTAAGAATGAAGCATTAAATTCATGACTAAATATTAAACATATTTTATTACCTTGCCAAGAGCTTCACCCTTTCACCTTAGCTTAAAGAAAACTATTTTGACATAATAAAACTAAAGAAAAAGAAAAGAAATGGAAGAAAAAATAACATGATTTAATAGTAAACAAGAGAAATAAATTTACAAAGAAGTGGATACAAAGGACAAGTATTTTGAATTAAATTCTAACCTTCTAATTACATGCTTTAGGCATAAACAAGCCACCTATTTATAAAAAAAACATGGATAAATCGAGACAAATTTGGAAGGAACCACTTGGATGATGAAAGTCAAGAATGGTGGCAAAATAATTTGCATTGATTATCACTAGGGTACCCACTTGATTATCCAATTTGGAATTAATGTGATCCGAATTAGCTATCACTCAAAACATAAAATTTGTAGATAAGTCTCTTATCTTTCCAAATTGAGTGATCTTATACATATTAGATACGTATTTCTATAGTTATGAGCCAAATACTGATGATTGTTCAATCTGGGCCTGTACTACAGATCAGTTCTGGTCTAAGCCATTTTCACCTTCTAAACACTCGAATTTCACATGCTTTGTGAAATATAATATATTAGTTCATTGAGTCAGCTTTTCATAGGATTAAGAATCACTCCAATCGGATCTTGAGGTAGAAAGTTATGCTCATGTTACCGAACCTACCACAAAATAGTTAAAAGATAATTAGGTACAATATGGTAAACATACTTAAGTTAAGAAAATTAAATACACTAGTAATATAAAACAATAATGTAAAACTCTTATTAAATATGTAATTTCAAGTGTTCATCACACCCCCTAACTAGCTTATTGCTAGTCCCTAACAATTCGAGCATAAATAAAATTTGAACACTACCTAAGTATTTCAAACAAAATATCAATTCAAGATCACAATCGCTATAAAGGTTATTTCAATCATAACTTCCAAAATTTTTGTGTATGTGTGTGAATTAAACCAAAGCCTTCTTACCACAAACCACAACATATATAGCCTTAAAAAATTTTCCAAGTAAAATCCTCAACTCCATATCCTCACAGGTGAATAACTTGTTTAGTGGCTTAGGATTTCACTCATAGAGTTGGAAAACAGATAATCGCTTAAGAAAAAGTTACATTTAGGGACAGACAGACAAACTAACATTGATCCAAAGATAGAAAAATCAAATGTTTAGAGTCAAACCATTATTGCCACATGCTAGCTTCAAGACTTTAATTATTTAATGCTAATCTTATGAATATAGAGTCTGGTGATAAGATTACTTCCTCATGACTTTAGTCTTCTAAATTGAATGAAGACTTTATTGGACTGACTCACAATCTTATTCATAAGCTGTTATCTCAAACCTCTCTACTCACTCACAAAAGATATGTGAGTTTAAAAAATAATATGTATACTTAAACATGAAAATTCTCTTAGCTATATATATTGAATCATTCATCTTACCACAAGGCTTAGTATTGTTCTCAAGAAATAATTTCAGAAGTTATTCTTTAATAACCTAGATAGAAAAAGTGATTTAAACTAAACAATTTTGAAATCATACATCGATAGCAAAACAAATTTATTTACGCAAGAGTTACCAAAAACTTAAGCAACAAACAATTATACATAAAATGCATTAAAAATAAATCAATTAGAATGTGTTTCATAAGTTTATAATGTACTCTTTACTCTGCCATTCTAGAACTAGAATGCGTCTCAAGAATACATAAATGAACCTTTTACTCACGTCATTCATGATAATAATTTTTTTTTACTTTTTTTTTATTTTTTATTTTTTACATAATAAAGTGATAACAATAACAAAATAAAATAGTTAACACTAACATTATATATCAACTATCCTCCCCCCAACTAGATTGAGACATTGTCCTCAATGTCAAAATATAGAAAGAGTAAAGTATAGAAGATATCACCTGAAACATCTTTTATTGAAAATTAAACCTGCAACAAAATAAAACAAGCCACACAAAATGCTTAAAAATACATAGAAGTAGATAGGCTATAGATGAAGCGTCAAATCTATCTTGCGTTTCTTTTTACTGTTATCAGTATACCAATCAGATAGAGGTGTAAAAGATTGTAGTTCATCGAGTAACTGATCAACAGTTGAAGCAGCAATGAGGATCTGTCGTGTTGTAGATGAGACGAATTATTTTTCCATCGCATAGTCAAGAAAAGATAACAACCCATTATAAAAACCATCAACATTTAACAAACTAATTGGTTTTTTTATGGATTTGCAATTGTGCCCATGAGACAATTTGAAAAATTTCCTCCAATGTTCCGAAACCTCCAGGTAGAGTTATAAAGGCATCAGCATTACGAAGCATAAAAGACATTCGTTCATGCATTGATGATACCTGTAACTCATCCCCAATTATTTTTCCTACAATGTCTCCAACAGTTAGAGCTTTTGGTATGATACCCAAAACTCGACTGCCATTATTTTGTGCAGCGGTTGCCATACGTCCCATTAATCCAAGACTACTTCCCCCATATACTAAATGAATATTTCGCTAAGCTAACACTTTACCAAGGGTTTCTGCCGCTTCTACAAACTCACTAGTTTTTCTAGGGCTGGATCCACAAAAGACACAAATTTTTATGAATTTACGAGTTGATGATCCTTCCATGATTACACTCACCCTCTTTCTTGAATGATTTTGAGTTTGTACAAAGATGCAGAAATAATGCAATGTATTTATAGAGCCAAAAGGTATTGCAAAGTTAAGTCACATGGCTGTTGACTTGAAATACAAGATTCAACACCTTTTTACATTTTTCAATTTGTTAGCTGGAAAAGTCACAAGGGTTGTCGGCTTAAAATGCAAAATTTTCAAAAAGGACTATGAGTGGTTGGTTATTGAAAAGACGTTTTGAGTTTGAAATGAAACATTTAAAAATAATAGCTATATAAGTAGTTATGATTGTGGCTCACATCTTCCTTTGGTTTTACGTCCAGTAACAGCTTAAACGCCCTCTATGGGTCGGGGATAGGCTTCTCATCCAATTTTCTTATAAATTGGCAAACAGGGTCTTTTAAAGTCAGATTCCCGAGACTGTACCATTCATGTTCTTTTAGGAATATGTCTCATAATTTACAAATTACAATATGCACATATCCACTAGAATGCGTCTCAAGAGTCGATAAGATATTATCTAAAGACTCCTTACTCAGGCCATCCTTAATGAACCTAATTTTATCTTCGCGATTTATAGACATCATTCCTAAAGTGCGGCAACGTGTGTTGCAAGTCGTGCGTGCACACTTGTAACAAACATTTAATCATTTTGCTCTTCGTTTTTTTAAAAAGAGCTTTTACCTAAGCCAGGCATGTAGGAAATTAATGAGTCTAAAAATTCACCTGTCAATCGAACTTTGGCTTCAATTAACCAACGTAAATCAATAGGTATATTCATAATCATTAATAACCTTAATCTTTCACATCTTACTTATTAAATTTTCTTCAAGGAATTTTGAGGCAATGAGGGAAAACGCTTTTTCAAATTCTTTAGAATGTCATCCATTTTTTTTTTTAAGAAAATGGGAAAGAAGAGAAGATATCAGTAATTATGGGAAACTGAAAAAATCGACTTGAAATATCACGGAGTACCGTTATCCGCCACTTAACCGTGGTGCAAAACAAAACTTTAACAAAGCTACTAAATTAACCTGCAAAAAAAAATGTTAGAAGAAGAATAAATATATATAAATATGTAAATATATAAAACAAAGATGAATTGGTCTCGTAACAAGAATCCGACAGGGATGTAAATTCTTCATGAAAAGCTTGGTTTTTTAGAAACGGCTTGAGTCTTTACCCATTTACCTTAAACACATTCTCATTTCTAGGATTTTCAATGTCAATTGTTCCATAAGGGTACACATATTTTACAATAAAAGGGCCACTTCATCTTGATCTTAATTTTCCAGGGAATATGTGAAGTCGAGAATTATAAAGCAAAACCTTCTGACCAGTGTCAAATGTTTTACTCTGAATTTTTTTATCATGAAAAGCTTTGATTTTAGCTTTATGAATTTTTGAATTCTCATATGCATCATTTCTCAATTCTTCAAGTTCATTTATTTACAATTTACGTATGTGTCCAGCAGAATCAAGATTTTCATTGAAAGTTTTAATAGCTCAGTAGGCTTTATGCTCAAGTTCCACAGGTAAGTGACAAGGTTTTCCATAAACTATCCTATAGGGAGACATACCCAATGAAGTTTTAAAAGCAGTTCTATAAGCCCATAGTGCATCATTTCATCTTAAAGACCAATCTTTGCGATTTGGGTTTTCAGTTTTTTCTAAAATTTATTTTATCTCCCTATTTGCTAATTCAATTTGTCCACTTGTCTGAGGATGATAAGGGGTGGCAACTTTATGAGTAATACCATATTTTTTCACTAATGTTTCAAATGGTCTATTACAAAAATGCTTACCCTCATCACTTATAATGGCTCGAGGGATTCCAAATCAACTTAAGATATTTTCTTTCAAAAATTTCATGACTGTTTTATGGTTATTATTTTGACATGGAATAGCCTCAATCCATTTTGAGACATAATCTACTGCAACTAAGATATACGTAAATCCAAATGATAATGAAAATGGTCTCATGAAATCTATCCCCCAACAATCAAAGATTTCAATAACAAGAATGAGGTTTAAAGGCATCATGTTTCGTTTTGAAATTGATCCCAACTTTTGACAATTTTCACATGTTATACAAAATGTATGTGTATCTTTAAATAAAGTGGGCCAATAAAATCCACACTGTAAGATTTTTGCAGCTGTTTTCTTTGATGAGAAATGTCCCCTACATGTTTCAGAATGACAAAATTCAACAACTTTACTTACCTCATTGTCGGGTATGCATCTTCAAAATATTTGATCACGACAATATTTGAAGAGATAAGCATCATCCCAATAAAAATTTCTCACCTCAGTTAAAAATTTTCTTTTGTCTTGAGCATTCAATTAAGCTGGAATTTCTCCTGTTACAAGAAAGTTAACAATATTAGTATACCAAGGCATTGTAACAGTAGAAAATAAAAATTCATCGAGAAAAGAATCATTAATAGGTGTTATTTCTGTTGGTGAATTTGGTGTGAGTCTTGATAAGTGATCTGCAACAACATTCTCTGCTCCCTTCTTATCCTTGATAGTGATAATAAATTATTGAAGCAATAGAATCCATCGAATCAGCCTTGGTTTTGCATCCTATTTTGACATTAAGTACCTTACAGCAGCATGGTCAGTAAATACAACAGTTGAAGAACCAATTAAGTAAGAACGAAATTTGTCTAATGCAAATATTATAGCAAGTAGTTCTTTTTCAGTTGTTGTGTAATTCATTTATGCACTGTTTAAAGTTCTACTTGTGTAATAAATTACATAAGATTTACCTTCCTTTCTTTGTCTCAATACAGCACCAACAGCGTAGTCACTAGCATTACACATAAGCTCAAGAGGTAAAGACCAGTCAGGAGATTGTATGATAGAAGCAGATGTTAAGAGGCCAATTAATTTTTCAAATGAATTTTGACACTCTTGAGTCCACTTAAATGATACATCTTTTGCTAAGAGGTTACAAAGAGGTTTAGATATAGAACTAAAGTTTTTTATGAACCTCCTATAGAATCCAGCATGTCCTAAAAAGGATCGGACTTCTCTGACTATTTTTTGTGGAGGCAAATGTGTAATGAGTTCGACGTTTGCCTTATCCACTTCAATTCCTTTAGAAGATACTATATGTCCCAAAACAATTCCAGAAGTATCCATGTAATGACATTTTTCCTAATTCAATACAAGACTCTTTTCTTCACATCTTTTTAAGACATTTTCTAAGTTTTCAAGACAATTATCAAAAGAATTTCCAAACACAGTTAAATTATCCATGAAAACTTCTAAATAATGCTCAATCATGTCACTAAAAATGCTTAACATACATCTTTGAAATGTTGCTGGGGCATTACAAAGTTCAAAGGGCATTCTTCTAAAAGTAAAGGTTCCAAAAGCGCATGTGAATGTAGTTTTTTCTTGGTCCTCTAGTGCTATGGAAATTTGATAATAGCTAGAGTAACCATCTAGAAAGTAATAGTAGGGATGTCCTGCTACTCTTTTTATAATTTGATCAAGGAATGGTAAAGGAAAATGGTCTTTTCTAGTGGCTGAGTTCAACTTTCTATAATCTATGCACATCCTCCAACTAGATGAGACTCGAGTTGGTATTAACTCACCTTTTTCATTTTCAATGACTGTGATTCCATATTTTTTTGGTACTATCTGAGTAGGACTTACCCACTTACTATCTGAGATAGGATAGATGATTCCTACTTCAAGTAATTTGAGAACTTTAGCTCTCACTACCTCTTTCATATGTGGATTTAATCACCTTTAAGATTGTTGGGAAGTTTTGGCATTATCCTCTAGGTGTATTCTATGTGTGCAAATCAAAGGATTAATACCATTTATGTCTTTTAAAGTTCACCCAATTGCATTTTTATACATTTTTAATAATTCAATCAACTTACCTTCTTGTTCGTTTATGAGTGTAGAAGAGATTACCACCGGGTAAGTTTGTTTCTCTTTAAGAAATGCATTATTCAGTCCTTCAGGCAAAGGTTTTAGCTCTAACTTTAAAATTTCATTCTGTCTATCCTCATTTTCTCCAAATTCTTCAAAATTTAGTTTCCATCCTTTATTTTCAATCACCTATGCACAATCAAGTAAAGAATATATGTCAGAGATTTCAGGATCTAATTGTATATTTAACTCAAATAAATTTATTAAACACATTTCTAAGGGATCGGTAGAACTCACTTTTTGAATATGATCCTCCACAATCGTTTCAATCATGTCACCTTCTTCACTTTCATCCTCCTCTTCATTTAGTTGCTTACACATATTGAAAACATTGAGTTTGAGTGTCATGTTTCCAAATGAAAGCTTCATTACTCTATTCCTACAATTAATTAAAGCGTTAGAAGTTGCTAAAAATGGACGACCCAAAATAATAGGTATTGGATTATATCCTTTAACGGGTTCTGTGTCCAAGACAATAAAATCCACAGGATATATGAATTTATCAACTTGAACTAAAACATCTTCCACTGTCCCTCTTGGTACTTTTATTGATCTATCGGCAAGTAAAAGAGTTACAGAGGTTGATTTTAACTCCCCGAGATTGAGTTGCTGATAAACTGAATATGGCAATAAATTCACACTAGCACCAAGATCAAGTAAGGCTTGTTCAATTTTATGACTTTCAATAATACATGAAATTGTAGGACAACCAGGGTCTTTATATTTCAAAGCATTATTGTTTTGAAGAATGACACTTACTTGTTCAGCTAAAAATGCTTTCTTTTTCACATTTAGTTTTCGTTTTACTGTGCATAAATCTTTCAAAAATTTGCATAAAAGGGAACCTGTTTAATAGTATCCAGTAAAGGAATATTAACTTTTACCTGTTTGAAGATTTCAAAAATTTTAGGATTGTGATTCATCTTCTTAGTATTACGTAATACATGAGGAAATAGAGGTGGAGGTGAGGGTTTGGTGTTTTCTTCATTAGGTGTAGGTTCAACATTTTCCTTCCCCTTAGAGATTGATTCATCGCTCTCATGAGGTACAGGAATTTTATTTTCAACCATTTTACCACTCCGAAGAGTGATAACTGCTTTAACTTGATCCATGTATTGACTTCCTGAACTACATGCATTTGAGTTATGTTGTCCTTTGGGGTTTGGCTGTGGTTAAGAAGGAAGTTTTCCTTTCTCATGAATGTTCAGTGCAGATGCAAATTTAGCAAGAGTATCTTTCAAATCAGTAAATGTTTGAGCATTTTAAGAATTAACAGAATCTTGTTATTCAATGAATGTATGCAAGGTTTCTTCAAGATTTTTCCTAGGAGGTGGGACATATGGTGCATAACCTTGATGATTTTGAAAATTTTGGTGTGGTTGGAAAGGTGGTTGTGAAGCCTGTGCTTGAGTGTCATTCCTCCAACTAAAATTCGGGTGATTTCCTCATCCAGGATTATAGTTTTGTGAATATGGGTTATTATTTGACCGCTTGAACTTGTTTAGAACATTGGCTTGTTCATGGAGACATTCTCTAAATGCAGGCAAAGTTGGGCAATCATTGGTAGAGTGATCATGGGTTTCACAAATGTGACACACAATTTCTTGAATAGATTTTATTTGACCACTCTTTTTCATTTCTAAGGTTTCGACTTTTCTAGTAAGGGATGTTAATTTGGCTTGAAGGTCATGGTCTTCCCTAAGATGATAAATACCCCCACTAGATGTAGTGGTTTGATTTTTATTAGGTGCCTCACAAGTACTAGCAGTGTCATAATTTTGAGCATTTTCTACTAGTAAGTCAAGATAACTCATTGCCTCTTCTAGGTCTTTTTCCTCAAATGTTCTATTACACATCATTTCTACCATTTGCCTAACTTAGGGTGTTAAGCCCTCATAGAAATTTGAGACTACTCTCTATGTTTCAAAATCATGATGGGGACAGGTATTAAGTAATTCTTTATACCTTTCCCAACATTGGTAAAGGGTCTCTCCTAGTTTTTAGGCAAAAGTGGTGATTTGTCTTTTGAAAGAATTTGTTCTATGGGAAGGAAAAAACTTTTTCAGGAATTGTTGTTGCATCTCATCCCATAAAAGAAATGGATCCTGGCCTAAGGTTTTGTAGCCATGTTTTAGCTTTATCTTTTAAAGAAAAAGGGAAAAGCTTAAGTCGAATTGTATTCATGCTATAATTTTGATCATTATACGTGTTACACATTTTTTCAAATTCTCTTAGATGTAGATAAGGGTTCTCTGCATCTAAGCCATGAAAAGTGGGTAAAAGTTGGATAATGCCTGACTTAAAATTAAAATGCGTTGCATCCGGAGGAAAAATTAAGCAAGATGGTGCAGCGATTCGTGTAGAGTTCTATAGTCTCTAAGTGTCTTAGGTTGGTTATGGTCATTATGTTGAGACTGATTGTCCCCTGGGTCTATGAGTCCCTCAGTTTGATTTTTGCTCATGGTATTACTTGGTGAAGAATGAGAAGATGAAGGAGAATCTAACAAATTATCAAAGGAAGTTTCGAAATTACCTTTCACTAAACGATGAGAATTAGGATCTCGAAACCATCCGCTCATAAAAAGAAATAAAACGAAATACAATAACAATAAATAATACAAATAAAAGAAAACAAATATTAAACATAAGTAAATAAAATAGGAAAAACTAAAAGCAAAATAAAGATAAATAATTAGAAGTTAGATTATATAATAAACAGAATAATAAATAAAGTACGTTACGAGGCTCGGCCTTCCATGAAAATAAAAAGCGAAAATAAAAACAGAATAATAAATAAATAAAGAGTAGGAGGCATAGCCTTCCATGAAAATAAAAAGCAAAAATAATAATAAACTAAAACAAGTTAAGAGGCTTAGCCTTCTATGAAAATAAAAAAAACGAAAATAAAAAGTAAATAATAAATAAAGTAAAACAAGTTAGGAGGTTTAGCCTTCTATGAAAATATAATAAAAAAACAAACAACAACAAAACAAAATATTAATTTTACCTTCACGGCAACGGCGCCAAAAACTTGACACGTCCAGAATATAGGAGTTTATTCCTAAGTGCTGGATTGTCGAAGTAATAAATAAACCGATGAGAACGGGGTCGATCCACAGGGAAGCAGAATTAAAATTATGAAATTATAAACACTTTTAAGATAATTAATGCAGTATAAGATATTTGAAAATATTAATTCAATTAACCAATTCAGATTGGAATCCTCTTGGCATAAGAAGTAAGAATATATTTAACATTTTTTTATAACTCAATTGGAATCCTCACACAAAGGAGGTTCCAACCGGAAAATATAATAATTAAAGTTCATCATCATTTATATATTGATTAGTATTTATTTCTATCAATTATTATACACCAAATCTTATAAATGGGTTCAAGTATTTATTATGCCAATCTTTATATTTGTCTACAATAAATCAAGACTCCCACTTTTCAAGAAATGTTATATACACCAAATCTTGTAAATGGTTTCAAGAATTTATTGTGCAAAGTATAAGGTTTGTCAATAATAAATCAAGAATCATCACTTTTAAAAGAAAAGGGTATTAATTCTACAAATAAAATAAATACATCATATATAAACTTGCATAACTTAAGAATGAAGCATTAAATTCATGACTAAATATTAAACATATCTTATTACCTTGCCAAGAGCTTCACCCTTTCACCTTAGCTTAAAGAAAACTATTTTGACATAATAAAACTAAAGAAAAAGAAAAGAAATGGAAGAAAAAATAACATGATTTAATAGTAAACAAGAGAAATAAATTTACAAAGAAATGGATACAAAGGACAAGTATTTTGAATTAAATTCTAACCTTCTAATTACATGCTTTAGGCATAAACAAGCCACCTATTTATAAAAAAAAACATGGATAAATCGAGACAAATTTGGAAGGAACCACTTGGATGATGAAAGTCAAGAATGGTGGCAAAATAATTTGCATTGATTATCACTAGGGCATCCACTTGATTATTCAATTTAGAATTAATGTGATTCGAATTAGCTGTCACGCAAAACATCAAAGTTGTAGATAAGTCTCTTATCTTTCTAAATTGAGTAATCTCATACGTATTAGATACGTATTTCTATAGTTATAGGTCAAATACTGATGACTGTTCATGCGGGCCCCCACCCCTCTACTAGCAGGGTGGGGTCCACCCCTACTCGGTGGGCCCACTCAAAGGAATATCGGAGCCTCAGTGGTACCAGAGGTGTTCCCTAGTGGTCTTAGAACCCCATATGGTCCTGGGTTCGAGCCTCGAAAAGGCAAAAGAAAGGAGGGAGGACTCCGATATTCCTTTGAGTGGGCCTACCGAGTAGGGGTGGACCCCACCCTGCTAGTAGAGGTGTGGGGGCCCACAGAGATACTAACCCGTTATAGAATGTCTAGATTAATAACTATTTAAAAACTCCATAGTGAGGACACTTCCTCAACATGTCTTTAAATTGCTCACAAGCCTCATATAATGACTCTCCATCAATATAGACAAATGAGGTGATGTTATTCTTCATCTTTGTTGTCTTTGTTGGTGGGAAAAACTTTGCTAAGAACTTCTATGTTATGTTATCCCATATCGATATGGATCCTGATGGCAATAACATCAACCAACTCTTGGCTTTGTCCCTCAATGAGAAAGGAAATAGTCGAATTAGATGGCATCATCTGAGACTCCATTAAACTTGAATGTATTTCAAATCTCTAAAACATTCATGATATGCATGTTAGGATCATCACTAGGAGCCCCACTCAATTGTATAGACTCTTTAAGCATTTGAATTATATTTGGCTTGATCTTAAAGTTATTTACGTTAATAGTCAAGCGCCAAATACTAGACTGAATACCTTATGTTATAAGAATAGCATAATCCTTCAAAGATCTCTATGGTATCATAAGTTCAAACATATGATTATTGATATTGTCGTAGTTCTCTGTCATTTTTCTGTTTGATGTTGTTCATGTCGAAGTCTTCAAAATGTTCATTCAATCTTAAGATAAAAAAAAGTTAAATCTTCGCTCTTGGTTCTTTGCATGTACTATCAAAATTAAAAATAAAGAAAGTAACTAAAACTAAAAACTAGTCCTCAGCAACAGCGCAAAAAACTTTATATGTGCTAAAATAGCCTAGCACAAGCACACGCTATCATATCAAGTAATATAGGGGTTGAGTTCAGATTATCATTCCCTCAGAGATTGCTGTATCTATTTCTTTTAATTAATTACTAAAATTATTTTATTTTACCTTTATCTATAAATGTCTAAAGATGAATTTTACTTAACTAAACTATTGTTATTAAATTAAATCTAATTAACTACCGAAGGCAATCAAAGATTGAATTCACTAACTAATAAGCAATCTAGGGTTTCGACGTATCCCCTAGTATTTTATCGAATTCCTTAATCCTTTAATTACTCCCTTAATATTAATTGAATGGCTAGATACTAATTTCATCATAAGCCTCTGTCGATGATTGAATGATTAAATATCACACCCTAACAATTACCTATATGTTTATAGTAATTTGAATAAGCTGTAACTCATTAAGAACAAGTCTGAATCAAGCTATACATACCACCTAGGTATATGTCTATCCTAGATAGAACTTGATGAACACTTGAAATTACATATTTAATAATAGTTTTACATGTTTGTTTTATATTACTAGTGTATTTAATTTTTTTAACTTAAGTATGTTTACAATATTATACTTAATTATCTTTTAACTATTTTGTGGTAGGTTCGGTAAAATGAGCATAACTTTCTACCTAAAGTTCCAATTGGAGTGATTCTTAATCCTATGAAGAGCTGACTCAATGGGCTAACATATTATATTTCACAAAGCATTTGAAATTTGAGTGTTTAGAGGGTGAAAATAGCCTAGAATAGAACTGATCTGTAATACAGGCCCAGATTGAACTGACAGGACCTGACCCGAGACCTTCTACTATAGATCCCAGCGGCCCTGCCGGGCACCCCGACGGAAGTTCCTCCGAACCTAACTGGGTAAGTTGAGAAATTCTACGAGGCGAACCCCTTTTTAATTCTTGTTACTACTAAGAAGGTCTAGTAATATACATGAAAATAACATCTTAATTTTAAAAATAAACGGACAGAGTTTCCCCCGTTTTTTGGAAAATCCATATAAAACCTGCAAAGAAATTTCACTTTTATTTCCAATACATCTCAATTCTACCAATTCGGACCTCCGATCCTTTCCAAATCAAATCCAACACAACTCAATTATTCATTTGAATCACAAATAAGCGTAATCATAAAAGTAAAAAGAAAGATCATCATAAAATTGAAATCTCTTCTTCTCGGTTTAAAACATACATCCAAATATACATGCCTACAACTATTATGCATAAAGTAAAGGGTGTTATTTAGCACATTTACATGTACAAAAAATGATCTTCGGATTCGGCCCACTACTCGACAATAGGAGAATCAGCAGCTTGCGTACCGAGACCTGCACCTGGGAAAGGGGTTTAGAAAACATAAAACACAAAACGGGTGAGCTAAAGGAGCTCAGTGAGTGCAAATAAAATTTTAATAAAATAACATCATGTATAGATAGCAAATTCTAAAGTTTATGCAGAAATCATGCTTTTAAAACTGATGTAAAACTGTAAAACGGTTTCTAACATCATATGCTATTGAAATCTTGCCGAGCGGGTTTTATCTACATCTTTGAAAAACTATATTCAGAATTTATATAACATAATAACTGTTGTGTGTATATAAATACATAAATGCTATCGGTAAATCGAAAACTAGTAAAATCCTCGCTCGGCCATTTTCTTTCTAAACTGTACCAATGGTAACCCTAAAGCTCTATACCCACGCAGCGACTCAACTAGCACTGCACACGTGAGTAGGTCATGGGGCACCTCAACTAGCAGTACCCACAGTGACATTTCAAGACATCTCACTGGCTATGCAACCGAATCCTACATCGCATGCATATAGCGAGACAATACCCCGTACATATAGAGCGACTCACATGATTCGACATCCTGACTTCCCGGAGTTAGTGACACACCCCCAAGACCTGCCCATGTGCACGGGATATACCGACCGGGTCTAATACAATCATCACCACTGTAATCTGAGGGTACCAATGGCCTTAAAAACGAATGCAGAAATTTTAAAACTGTTTCTCAATTTGAACATGTAAAGGCATGTCTATGAATATATATCAAGATCATAAATCATTGTTATACATCGAAAGCTCATAAAATATGCATATTCATTATGCGAAAACATAATAAACGAAAAGTAAAAGAAATGGCAGATTTTCACTCACGACCGCTCCACGCTCAATTTCGCTCCCAATTTTTGCTCCCGTTATCGCTCTCGGTTATCTTCACCTACGCGCCATAAATGACATTTAGAACCAAATCGAATGCTAGAATCTCATTTAACTACTAAATGCCCTAATCGGCATACAAAGCCCGGATGTAAACTACTTCCCGATTTTTATTTACGGAGCCATTTAATATAACCTATCTCACCATCCGATGCCCTGAAAATTATTGAACGCCTTATAATCTTGGTTGGACATAATTGCCCTTCACCTTTCCAAAATGGACAATTGTGTCCCATTATCTTCATTTTTGATTTTTCCATCAACATATACATTCAATTTACAATATGTACCATTTACACACAACAATTCATTCAAAACACCACTTAATCCTAACTTTCCTAAAGTGGCAGAATTCCACCCTAGGTTCCAACACATTCCTTTTCTCAATTTCTTGTTCCAATTACAACAAAATCATGCCAATTTCATTCTAAAGCCCTAATTACAACCAATTGAAATCTCTACAACAAAATCACCAAAAACTCTAATTCTTACCTTGCCAATTTCTTCAAATTGATGACTCATTCAAGCTCCAAACTAGAATTCAACTCAATCTAAGCCAAGAATACACATAAGAATGTCAATTGGAGCATTCTTGAAAGTTCACTAATCAAACTCATAAAACAATGCTTTTCTTACCTCTTTTTCTTGAATTTTCACTAATTGAGGCTTCAATTGAGCTTAGGGATTGGTATGTAACCTTATTTTGGCTTGATTAAGCATGAAAAATCATGAAAAAAAAACTTGAATAGTCACTGTAGCAGCACCCCCCTTTGAAGCTCGAATTTCTCTCTTTTTTGTCTAAATGTTGGTTTTGATCTCTCTTCAAATTTCTACACACTTCTAACATATATATAGTGCTCCCTAAATTGACGATTTTGCCCTTCAACTTACTTAAAACTTCTAATTTGCCATTAGTTCAAATGAAAAGATTTAATTAGTTTCTTTATAACTATCTAATTAGAATAGTCAAAAGAACTAACTAGAGTTTCCAACTTGGCAATCCATGAGATTGTTTCTAATTGGTCCATTCCTTAATATATGGATTGTATTTCTCAACAAAGGCTTGTTCTATTCATAACCCTTAAATGGAAATTCATGTAGTAAATTAGGATTTCCTTTTCTAAACCAATAGAGAAAAATTTCAAAAATATTCTAGGGTCGTCCGGCGTACCGATTGAGTGTGAAATTACCAAATTAGGTCTAATATCTCTCACGTGCATTATAAAGAGAATATTTCTAATAGGGTTAAAATCGAGTAACCCTACGATGTCTTATTTGCTCTATACCGAAATCTAGGTGCCAATACTACTAATAGGAATTGGATATTACAATCTCATTTAAGGATAATTATCAATGCCGCTATAAGAGGAGCTCTGATGAACAAGTTCACAGATGAAACATATGAGTTATTGGAATATATGGCATCAAATATCTATCAATGGCATGTTGAGAGAGTTACACCTAAGAAGGTTGTCAGAGTTCATGATATTGATGCATTCAATATATTGGCTGCATAGATCAACATATTGACTAAGAGATTCGATGCCATGAATGCCATCAAGTCCCAAAATATAACTTGTGACTTATGTGGTGACAATCACATAAATGGGCAATCCATGAAGTTCGCAAGCTATATAGAAAACTATAATAGATATCAGAATAATCCACATTCGAACTGTTATAATTTGAGGTGTAAGAAGCATCCTAATTTTTCTTAGGGTAACAACTAAGGGCAACAACCTAAACCTGACCCACCTGGATTTCATACCTCACAAGAGAAGAAACGAGCCTTGAAAGTATATGAAGTCTCATGATGTTATCTAACAAGACCATTCCGCATCTTTGAAGACTCTAGAGACTTAAATGGGGTAACTTACTATAGCCCTTAATAATCGACCTCAAGGGACTTTACCAAGCAACACTGAAGCTAATCTAAGAGGGGATAAGAAGAAGTGCAAAGATATCTCTTTGAGAAGTAGCAAAGAGTTGCAGTCAAACAGTGCAGAAGTGTAGAAAAGTACAGAAAGCTGCAGAACATGATATGCAATAGCAGAAAAATATAGAAATGTAGAAAAATATAGATGCAGTAGCATAAACCATAAAACTCAGTAGAAAATTTCAGTTCAGCCTCTCCATTCACCCCCATCATTCTCTCAGAGGATATAGAAACAAAAGTTGGATAAATAATTTTCAAAGTTCTTAGATTTCTTCAAGAAACTTCTCATTAACATGCCTTTTGCAGAAGCTTTAGAACAAATGCCAAGTTATGTGAGGTTTATGAAGGATATCCTATCAAAGAAGAAGAGATTAGCCAAGTATAAAACTATAGCACTCACAGAAGAATGTAGTGCAATCTTGTAAAAAAAATTGAAAGATCTAGGCAGTTTCACTATCTCATACAATATCAGGGAGAAATTCTTTGGTAGAGCATTATGTGATTTAGGCGCCAGCATCAACATAATTTAATTATCCATCTACAAGAAGTTAGGTTTGGGGGACGCTAAACCTACTAATGTAACCTTACAATTGGTCGATCGTTCACTCACGTATCCAAGGGGCATTATTGAAGATATTTTGGTAAAGGTTAATAAGTTCATCTTTTTGGTGGACTTTATAGTGTTGGATATGGAGGAGGATTGTGAAGTGTTTATCATACTAGAAAGACCATTCTTAGCCATAGGAAGAATCTTTATTGATGTTTAAAAAAGGGAATTAACTATAAGGGTGCAGAACAAGGAAGTAACATTCAATGTTTTCAAAGCTATGAGAGGGTTAAGTGAGGAAGAGGAATATATGAGCATTGATGTTCTTGATAGAGAAATATAAAAGGTTTCCAACTAAAATAGCATTGAATATTCTCTAAAAGATGCTGTGGTAAATGGAGATGAGGTAGACAAAAGTGAAGCTCAAGAGTACTTACAAGTTTTAAGCCTTTCTCCAAGATTTGATAGATTCAAGATGAGAGTTAAAGCTCTAGACAGACTAAAAGGCTTGCAAACTCATTGAAGAACCTTATAAGCTAAAGTTAAACCTCTACCAAGTCATTTAAGGTGTCCATTTCTTGGTGAATCTTTTACTTTTTCAGTCATAGTTTTTGCACAACTTGATGAATCCTAAATAGAAATATTGTTAAGGGTTTTGAGAAATCATAAGAGAGCTATAGGATGGACAATTACTGACATCAAGGGAATCAGTCCCTTACTTTGTATGCATAAAATTCTGTTAGAGAAAGGGCATAAGGCTACAATAGAGCATCAAAGGTGGTTAAATCTAGTAATAAAAGATGCAGTGAAGAAGGAGATCATTAAGTGGCTAGATGCAGGGATTATTTACCCTATTTCTAATAGCTAACGGGTAAGTCCGGTGTGCAATGTGTACCAAAGAAATGAGGAATCACTATGGTGCAAATGAGAACAATGATTTAATCTCTACTAGGACTATCAATGGTTGGAGGATCTGCATGGACTACCTGAAACTAAATAAAGCAACAAATATCATTTTTTTATTCCCATCATCGATTAACTACTAGATAGATTAGCTAGACATGAGTATTATTACATTTTGGATAGATATTTCGGCTATAATTAGATCGCAATTACTCCAAAATATCAAGAGAAAACAACGTTTACATACCCATATGGTACGTTTGCCTTCTGGAGGATGCATTTTAAAATATGCAATGCTCCAGCCACTTGTTAACGTTGTATGATGACTATATTTTTAGCTATTATAGAGCACTTCATGGAGGTATTTATGGATGAATTTTCTATTTTGGTGATTTTTGATCTATGACTTAATAATCTAGCATTTGTGCTCAAATGATGTGAAGATACCAATTTAATGCTTAACTAAGAGAAGTTTCATTTTATAGTCAAAGAAGGCATAGTCTGAGGCCATAAAATATTTTTCCATGGTATTTAAGTTGATAGAGCGAAGATAAAAACCATCGAGAAGTTGTCACCACCGACTAATATGAAAGAAGTATGGAGTTTTCTTGATCATGTCGGGTTTTATAGACGATTTATAAAAGATTTTTCAAGATCTCCAAACCTTTATGCAACTTACTATAGAAAGAGGTGCAATTTTATTTTGATGATGTTTGTTTTGAGGCTTTTGAACTATTAAAGAAGAAGTTTACCACCGCACTGATCATTATAGCACCAAATTAGAACTCACCCTTTGAAGTACTGTGTGGTGCAAATGATTTAGCTATAAGTGTTGTACTAGGATAACGCCAAGAGAAAGTGTTTCACACCATATACTATGCAAGAAAGACTCTCAATGATGCGCAGTCCAATTATACTACCACAGAAAATAAGCTTTTTGCAGTAGTCTTTGCCTTTGACAAATTTTGTGCTTACCTTATTGAAGTTAAGGTCATAGTCTTCATCGATCATTCAGTAATCAAGTGCCTCATCAACAAAAAAGACTCTAAACTGAGGCTTATTCAATGGATTCTACTGCTGTAACAATTTGATCTAGAGATCAAAGATAGAAAATGAGTTGAAAACCAAGTTGTGGATTATCTCTCTCGTTTAGAAATGCCAAATCAACAACAAGAGAAGATCTAAATCAATGAAATATTTTTGGATGAACAACTCTTTGCAACACAACATCATAAGATCCCCCTAGTATGTTGATATAGTCAATTATTTAGTTTCTAGTTTAACACCACCTCACTTGACTTTTCAACAAAAGAAGAAGTTCCTCCACGACACAAGATTTTATTTTTGGGATGAGCCATTTCATTTTAGATCATGTGTAGACCAAATCCTTTGAATATATGTCCTTAAAGAAGAGATTCAAGACATCATCCACCATTGTCATGCATATAGTTATGGTGGACACTTTGTAGGTAATAAAATAGTAGCTAAAGTACTTCAATTCGATTTTTATTTGCCCACATTAATTTAAAGATGTATTTTCATTTATTGCAAGTTATGATCGATGTCAAAGAACAAGGGACATCTTTAAAAGACATGAAATACAACAGTAGAACATCTTAAAAGTAAAATTTTTTTACGTATGGATAAATATTTCATGGGATGGTTTTCACCATCTAACAATAACAAAGTATATCCTTATGGCAGTGGATATGTTTCAAAGTGGGTAGAGGCAGCAGGGTTACTAATAAATATGGCTAGAGCTGTGCTTAAATTCCTTCAAAAGAACATCTTCGCAAGATATGGAACCCTAAAAGCAATTATAAGTGATGAGGGCTCACATTTCTACAATTAGTATTTCTCAGCCCTCTTGCTAAAATATAGGGTTAAACATAACATAGCCACTGCATATCATTCCATAATAAGAGTACAAGTAGAAGTATCCAATCGAGAAATTAAGCGTATCTTAGAGAAGACGGTTAAGCCAAACCGTAAGGATTGGGCACTACAGTTGGATGATGCTTTATGGGTATATCATACTGATTATAAAACCTTAATTGGTATGTCCCAATTTCGTTTGCTCTTTGAAAAATCTTGTTACCTATATTTGGAGTTGGAACACAAAGCATATTGGGCCATTAAAGCCCTTAATTTTGATATTTAAGACGTATGTGAGAAACGCTTACTATAGTTAAATGCTATAGACAAGTTCTATCTATAAGCATATGAGAATACAAGAAAGGATTGCATAATAAGAAAATAATTCAACGTTCATTTGAAAAAGGACAACTAGTCTTGCTCTACAATTCATATCTGAAGTTATTTCCTGGGAAACTTAAGTTCCAATGGTTTGGACTATTCTAAATTATCACAGTATGTCCAAATGAAGCCATTGAGATTAAGGATCCAAATACTCAAGCTTTTTTTTGGTGGTAAATGGCAAGTGCCTCAAACATTATCATGGAGAAGATATAGATCGACAGAAATATAGTGTCAATCTGATTGAACACAAATAACCGCGGGATCATCATGTCGAGCCGATGGCGTTAAACTAAGTGCTTCTTGGGAGGTAACCCAAGCTTAGTATCCTTTGATTTTAATTTTTTAAAGTTTTTATTTCTTTTTATTTATTTATTTCAATAATCTTTCATGATACATTATTAGGAGTAAAAGTTAAAAAAAAAAAGGTTTGGGGACCTTGTGGCAGCTGAAACCTGAAAAAGCTTATACTTGCCCAGGCGTTAACATTGTAATATTGGCTACCAAGCACTGTGGTGCTAACACGATATTGGGATTTTTAAACCCCTTTTCTTCTTAATGTTTCCCTCACAATTTCCCTCTCCTCTTATACCACATAAACCCTAAAATTCTCCTAACTCATCCAATCACTTCTCACCAAATACCTTAATTCACACTTTACCCACTTCCAAAATCAACCAAAAATAATAACCACAACACAATCAAACCTTAAAACCCACAATTTTGTTCATCCAAAGTTGAAATCGCTCCAAACACTCACCCTTCTAAATTGCTCCTTAGGTAAGATTTTTATTAATTTTCGGAGGATATTTAGGTTACTATAGTAAAAATTAGGCATTATAGCAGCATTCATCATTAGTTTATGCATTATATTTCATATTTATTATATTAATAATGGTTGGTTCATATTCTTCGTACATACTTGGATACATTAGATGCCTATACATATAAATGTGCCAATTTATCAAATCTTTTGATTATACTTGCCTTTATATTTTAGTAAGATGATGATTATTGATGCTTGAATTACATATTTTGGATGGATTGATAATACAACATAGTTGCTAGATTTCATTGATTGAGTGAACCACGATTATGGGTAGTAGTAATATGGTGAAAATCTTAATGTTATGAAGTAATGGTGTGATTATTAGGCGATTGATGTGTTATTGAAAATATCTATTAGGAGTTAAGACATTATTAGAGTAAATATCATGTAATGTTGAAAGGTATAAATTTCTTCTACACAACTATGGCAATTATATTTTGGCTCTACTTAATTAAAAAAAAAATTAATATATTACATTTATATTACATGACATTTTGTGGATATAATTAGAGATACAATAAGGAGTAGTCAGGTTATTTATTGACAAATTTGGGAGTGTTTAAATTCTATTTTAGGTACAATTACCATGCCTCCACGCTAATCCAAAAAGTCGGCCACTTCTTCATCTGTCACTTATGACACAAACTAGTTTACCCCAGAAAGGCTTTCGATAGTTACAATTAATTTATCATCAAGAGAAAAGCCATATAAAAAAGAGGTTTCCACCTGCTGGTCATTGACTACTCAAATATCCATCAGCAAATTACAGACAGAAGATGAAAGCAATTGTGTACCCAACCCAAGGTAGCAGTTATCTTGGTGGTTCGAGAGTTTTATACTAATGCCCTAGAGTATCAACATCTCCAAATATTTGTGAGAGGACATTATGTGAAATTCACTCGCAAAGCTATTAACACATTTTTTGGCACTCCACCTATAAACAACAATGACATGAATAGCTCATGAGAGAACCAAACTACGATGAGATAATTAATTTTCTCGCTCCAAGGGCAGTTTGGAAATATGCAGAGGGCATTCCAAAAGAGTTTCTGACCAGATTCATGCATTGTGAGTACAAAGCATGACACTATTTTATAGATTCTCACCTTATACCGATACATCAGTTAAGTTCCACTACAGCATCCTGAGCTGTCCTCTTCTATGCTATCTTAATTGACCATTCGATCGATATTGGCAAAGTGATCAGGACAATATGTTACACGCTATAAGGAATACAAAAATGGGTCTCTACTACCATTCTTTGATTACTGCTGTAATATCTGATCAGTAGTATAAGTGCCTAGATTTTGGTATAAAACAGTAAACAAATCGTAAGGTTACCCAATTTCAACTCTAGTAGAAATATTTTTTTATAGTGCGCATGAGAGGTATTAGATCTAATTGGTAATTTCATAGTCGATTGGCGAGTCAAACGGTCATGGAATATTTTTGAAAAAAAATAAATTTTAATTTAACACAAGGATTTTCATAAAAGTGTTATGCATGGAATAATCATTTTTTAAGAAATGCAATCCATATATTAGGAAATTGATAAATTAGAGACAAGTTAATAGATTACCAAGTTTGAAGCCTAGTTAGTTTCCTTGACATTTCTAACTAAATAGTTAGAAAGGAACTAATTAAATACTTTCATTTCTAACTAATGATATTTTATAAATTTAGAGTTAGTTGAGGGAAAAATTAGACTTTTGGAAGAGCACTATATAAGGAAGAAGTGTGTAGAAATTTGACTAAGTAAAAAGCAAAAAGTGTTAGAGCAAGAAGAGGGGAATTTCGGCCAAAGAGGGGAGAAACTCCAATAGTAAAATTTCAAGACTTTTTCATGATTTTTCATGCATAATTAAGCTAAAATTAAACTAAACATAACTTCCTAAGATCAATTGAAGCTTGCACTAGTGAAAACCTAAGGAAAAGAGGTAAGAGAAACATTATTTAGTAAAGCGGTATATGATTTTTCAAGAGCACTTCAATTAATGTTTTTGTGTAAATTCTTGACTTAGATTTGGGTTGAATTTAAGTGTGGAACTCAAAGGAGACACCAAACTAAAGGGATTAGTAAGGTAAGAATTAAGGTTAGAATTAAATTAGCATGATTTGAATGTTATTGGAACAAAAAATTGAGAAAAGAAATGGGTTGGGTGGAAGATGGTAATTTTGGTCAATTTAGGAATTTTAGGGTTTGAGTTGTGTTTTGGTTCAATTATTGTGTATGAATGATTCCTTGTGTCAATGAGATGTATATGGATAATGGAAAATAAAAAATGAAGCAAAAGGGACATAATTGTCCATTCTTGGTAAGATGAAGGGCAATTATGTCTAACCAAAATTATAGAGTGTTAAGTAATTTTATGACTTCGGATGGTGAATTAAATAAGATTGAATGACATTGTAAATAAAAAATGGAAAGTGGAATCCATACGAGCGTTATAAGCCAATTAGGGTGCTTACTAGTTTAAGTGTAATTTTAGCATTTGTAAAGGTTTTATGTCATTTATGGCGTGTAGTTGAAGAAAATCGAGAGCGGTAAAGAAAGAAAAACTTAGAGTGTTTGGTGAGTGAAAATCTGTAATTGATTATCTTTCGTTTAATATATTTTAGCATATTGGAATGTTATACTTATGTGATTTTAAATGTATAAGCATGATTTACAGTTTTCGGTATGTTGTAATAATTATGAATTTCTATGTTCAATGAGAAATAGTTTTTAAAATTATTAAATTAGTTTTTAAAAGCCATTGGTACCCTTAGATTTACAGTGTGGTGATAGTTTAAGACCCAGGCGGTATATCCCGTACCTATGTGCAAGTATTACGAGGTGAGTTGCTAACTCTGAAAAGTCAGGTTGTTGAGTTATGTGAGTCCTCTATGTGTACAAGGTATTGTCTTGCTATATGTAGATGATGTAGAATTCTGCTGCATAGTCAGTAAGATGTCTTTAGATGTCACAATGAGTGTTGCTAGTTTAGACACTTTGTGACCTACTCACATTGTGCGATGCTAGTTTAGTCGCTATATGAGTATAGAGCTTTAGGGTTACCTATGGGCAAGTATTGCAGGGTGAGTCACTAACTCTGAAAAGTTGGGTTGTGGAGTCATGTGAGTTGCTCTATTGAAAGAATTGAAAGTTCATATAGAAGAGTTAATGAATAAAGGTTTCATCAGGCTGAGTACATCTCCTTAGGGGGAGAGGGGCACAGGTCTTGTTTGTAAAGAGGAAATATGAAAGTATGAGACTGTGTATTGATTTCAAGGAACTGAATAAAGTAACAGTACGTAATCAATATCTACTTTCGAGAATTGATGATCTGTTTGATCAGCTGCAGAGGGGCAAAGTATTTTTTAAGATAGATCTAAGGGTAGGCTATCATCAGTTGAAAATCCAAGAAGAGGATCTTCCCAAGGCTGCCTTTAGAACTCGATATGGGTATTATAAATTTTTAGTCATGCCTTTTGGGTTGACTAATGCTTAAGCTGCCTTTAGGAATCTTATGAACCGAATTTTTTGGCCTTATTTAGAACAGTTTGTAGTGGTATTTATTGGTGATATACTGATATATTTAGGCAGTGAGAAGGAACACGCAGAACATCTGAGGGTTATTTTGCAGACTCTGAGGGAGCATCGGTTATATGCCAAACTCAGTAAATGTCAGTCTTAGCTAGATAGAGTTACATTTGTGGGACATATTTGTTTGGGTCAGTGCTTACGTACCATCCCTGAATGTACATATACTTGTGTATTATGCAATGTAACGTTACAGACATTGTACGATCTGAAGGAGTTCAGATCAGATCTAAAAGAGTTTAGATAAGGGCTCATAGTTAGCCACGCTGAGAGATATAAATGCTAAATGTTAGCACAGTTAAGTGTTAGCTGGTTATAATACTTAGCAAATCTAAGAGTTTGAGCATTTATCCGGGGAAAGAGTTTTACTAGGGTAGCATAATATGGCAAAAGAGTTTGCACATATTGTTCAGTGAGATACAAGTCTGGATATATGATATGGATGAGCACTAGGGGATTTGACGGTGATAATCTATATTCTCGCACATCTAAGATATTATAATAGAAGGACTATATGCATGTGTTGTAACCTCAGCTTGTATGGTTCAACGCGCTGATTTGTATATCTGTGACGTGTGTATAGGGCATTACTCATGAACTTATAGAATAGGTCTATTTGACGAATCGGGCCTAGGACCTAGGAAATCCCGCGATATGAAGTGTACTCATTATACACTAAGACAACGTGCCGAATCAAATTGTTTAATCCAACTATATTTAACACTACCACGAGAATGCGTGTGTGTCTGTATTTAAGTGTTAAATATAACAATTGATTAATAATTGTTATTTACTAATTATATAATAACATATGGCGCATGTGGACCCTCAGTTTAGTTTACCCAAGTGTGAGATTTTGTGGAATCTACTAGGGGACAGACTTGGTAACTATTTATGAGAGGTAAAATGGTCATTTCATACTTTGATTATTTAATAGTTAGATAATCAAAATATCTCTCATTTTAATATATTATTATATTAGATTATATAATATTTTATTATATGATATTATATATATATTAATATTTTATTTTGGGTGCCAAATAGTTGGCACCCATTTATATTATTATATTATATATATATATAAAAAGAGAGATGTGTGTGTATTTTGGTGGTATTGGGTATGGGTTACGGGAAATTGGAAAGAAAAGAAATGAAATGGAATAAAGAAGAAGAAGAAATGGAACTAAGGAGGAAGAAAAAAAAAAGAATAAGAAAAAATGAAATTGTTTCATTTTTTTTTATAGTGCCATTAGAGGTAATTGTGAATTGCTTTATATTCCATTTCCTTATCCTTTTAGAGAAAATGATATAAACACACATTCAGCCATTTTGAGGTTTAAGAGTTAAACCCAGTGCTGGCTATAGGGCTATTGTTCTAGCTCACCAAACCCATCGTGTTGGTGATTAGAACTGCCCACGAGTTGGTCTTTATGCGAACTCTGAGGAATTATATATATAAAGTAATACGTTCAGGTGATTTCTCAACCTCACATATATATTAATACGATTAATATATTTTATTTATTGTGTTTATTGTATATTGTACGCTTCCGCCGCATATAATATGTATATGATACGTATTTTAGGTAATAGATACAATTGGACATGCATACACCTACATATATTAGATCCCCGATAACAATATTGTCTCTGTAGAAAGGGTAATTGTAGATCCCCAGAAGCCATAGTGAATTAGAGACAACCCACGAATATGACAGAGGTTCGCAGTTTAGTAGGTTTGGCCAGATACTATAGAAAGTTTAGAGAGGGATTTTCAAAGATAACCGCTCTTTTGACTAAGCTAACTTGAAAAGAAGAGAAGTTTGTATAGTCTGAGGCATGCCAGCAGAGCTTTGATGAGTTGAAGAGAATGTTGACCTTATCCTCAGTGCTTACACTTCTGTCAGGGAATGATGGATTTACCATATATTTTGATGTTTCTAGGCAGAGTCTAGGTTGTGTGCTGATGCAGAAAGAGAAGGTAATAGCTTATGCTTCCCGACAATTAAAGAAGCATGAGCAGAATTATCCCACACATGACCTAGAACTGGCAGCGGTAGTTTTTACTCTAGTTAGTTCCCTTGACATTTCTAACTAAATAGTTAGAAATGAACTAATTAAATACTTTCATTTCTAACTAATGGCATTTTAAAAATTTAGAGTTAGTTGAGGGACAAATTGGACTTTGGGAGAGCACTATATAAGGAAGAAGTGTGTAGAAATTAGGTTAAGTGAAAAGCAAAAGGTGTTAGAGCAAGAAGAGGGGAATTTCGGCCAAAGAGGGGAGAAGCTCCAATAGTAAAATTTCAAGACTTTTTCATTAGTTTTCATGCATGATCAAGATAAAATCAAACCAAACACAAGTTCCTAAGATCAATTAAAGCTTGCACTAGTGAAAACCTAAGGAAAAGAGGTAAAAGAAACTTTATTTAGTGATTGTGGTATATGATTTTTTAAAAGCACTTCAATTAATATTTTTGTGTGAATTCTTGACTTAGATTTGGGTTGAATTCAAGTGTGGAACTCAAGGGAGACACCAAATTAAAGGGATTAGTAAGGTAAGAACTAGGGTTTGTTGTGATCTTGATGTAGAAACTTCAATTGAATATTATTAGAGTATTAGAATTAAATTGGCATGATTTGAATATCATTGGAACAAGAAATTATGAAAAGAAATGTGTTGGATGGAAGATGGTAATTTAAGCCAATTTATGGATTTTAGGGTTTGAGTTGTGTTTTAATTCAATTGTTGTATATGAATGATCCCTTGTGTCAATGAGATGTATATGGATAATGAAAAATAAAAAATGAAGCAAAATGGACATAATTATCCATTTTTGGTAAGATGAAGGGCAATCATGTCCAATCAAAATTATAGAGTGTAAGCAATTTTATGACTTCGGATGGTGAATTAAATAAGAGTGAATGACCTTGTAAATGAAAAATGAAAAGTGGAATCCATACGGGCTGTGTAAGCCAATTACGATGCTTACTAGTTTAAGTGTAATTTTAGCATTTGTAAAGGTTTTAAATTTCATTTATGGCGTCTAGGTGAAGAAAACCAAGAGTGGTCAATGAAGTAAAATTTTCAGAGAAAAATTGAACTTAAAGTGTTTGCTTAGTGAAAATCTGTAATTGATTATCTTTCGTTTAATATGTTTTACCATATTGGAATTTTATGTTTATGTGATTTTAAATGTGTAAGCATGATTTACAGTTTTCGGTATGCAGTAATAATTACGAATTTCTATGTTTAGTGAGAAATAGTTTTTAAATTATTTAATTAGTTTCTAAAGGCTATTGGTACCTTCAGATTTACAGTATGATGATAGTTTAAGACCCAGCCAGTATATCCCGTATGCATGGGCAAGTATTAGGAGGTGAGTCGCTAACTCAGAAAAGTTAGGTTGTTGAGTCATGTAAGTAGCTTTATGTGTACGGGATATTATCTCGCTATAGTTAGGTGATGTAGAATTTTGTTGCATAGCCAATGAGATGTCTTTAGATGTCACAGTGGGTGTTGCTAGTTTAGACGCCCTGGGACTTACTCACGTTGTGTGATGCTAGTTTAGTCGCTGCGTGAGTATAGAGCTTTAGAGTTACCATTGGTGTAGTTTAGAAGGAAAATGGCTGAATGAGGGTTTTAGTAGTTTTTGAGTTACCGAACGCATATCATGTATTTATATGTGTACATGTTAATAACTATGTTTTACAGATTTTGACAATTGTTTACAGAAATTATTAATAAAAAAATCACCCAGCAATATTTTATAAGCATATGAACTTTAGAAACTATTTTACAGTTCTATAATAGTTTAGAAGCATGTTTTAGGCAATTTTTAGAATTTAATATTTATACAAAATTTTATTTTTACTAGAAATTTTAAATGTACTCACTGAGCTCCTTTAGCTCACCCGTTTGGTGTTATATGCTTTCTGAATCATTCTCCAGGTACAGGCCTCAGTGCGCAAGTTACTAGTTCTCCTACAACAAATTAATGGGCTAAAAGAGACGATCATTTTGTAAATGTAAACGTATTGAGTAGCACCTTTTGATTTTCTGCATAATAGTTATAGACTTTGTGCATATTGTACATATATTTCAAATAAACAAGAAAGAGTTTCAGTAGTCCAGTGACAGTTTTTACTTTTCATTAGTATATTAATTTTATAATTGGAATGAAATTGTTGTGTAGAGTTGGATTTGATTTTGGAAGGATTAAAGGTCCTATTTGGAAGTTGAGAAAACTATTTTAAATTAAAGTGTGATTTTCATTGTAGGTTTTGTTTTTGGATTTTCAAAGAAACAAAGGAGACTCTATCTGCTTTTTTTTTTTTTTAAATTTGTAAATTATCTTCATGGATATTTCAGGATTTAGTTAGTAATAGCAAGAATTAAAAAGGGTTTGCCTCGTGCAATTTCTCATTTTTGATAGTTAGACTTTAAAGAACTTCTGTTGGAGTGCCCAGTAGGCCACCGGGATTTACAGTAGAAGGTCTGAAGGCGGCTCCTGGCAATAGTATTATGTGTTCGAGCTGGAGTTGAGTGCGTAAATTCTTAGGAATTACTCCATCCAACGTATGTTTTTGATTATGGAGTGATCACACATATGACAGATGGACAAGGGCAACAGCAATCACGGCCTGCACAACCAATATAGCAGAGGTTACATCTGACATCTACCCCACCGGCTCCATTTATCATTAACGAGTGTCTTAGTTGCATTGAGTCTCACTTAGCCTATTTTTAGAATTATGTTGTCTATCAAAATTAGGTTTTGAGGCTTACACTAGCACATTTTAGGATGGACACCAGCATGTTACCACCCTTTCTACAATTTTCCCCTTCACTACCCCTTGGCGTTCCAACTGAGGATGATGAGGACGATGAGGAGAATAATGAGAATGATGAAATGGATGAAGAGGCAACGGAGGATGAATAGGACAATGACTGATTTTTACCCCATATAAACAGGAAAGTGTTCCTATTTTCATTCATTTACTACCATCATAAAGACATGGCTCATTTTAATTTTGGGGGTAGGGAAAACACTTCCTAGGTTTAGATTTATTTTACGTTTCTATGCTTTAATCTTTTAGTTTAGATTTTATGCTTTAAGTTGTTAGCTTATTTATTTCTTTTATTGATATCTTTTGTATGGGTCAAAAAGAAATTATAGTCGATGATGAAAAGATAAGTTGAAGAAAAGCTATAAATTCTTTAAACTTATTAATTACCGTGTTTACTTTATATTATAATCAGGCGTACTTATGTTTACCCTATAGTTGATCACATTAAACACTTTTGTACACTAAAGCTATTAAATGTTTATTAGTTGTTAATGTAGAACAAATTTATTTATACAAATGAAGTAATTAAGGTCTCATAGTATCTAGAACTTGTTTGATTAGCTTTCGAGGTGAAATCCTAGGATATATATAGCAAAAGATATAATTATAGGCTATGTTTGGATTGATTGAACATTTCTAGCTAACCTTGAATTATTTTTAATCTTAGTCACCCTTTTTAGTCTTATTGATTATATTTTCTTTTCAAAAACCACATTAGAATCCTACAACCAATTAATTCTTTTATCCTTCATAAATACTCTTCGCACTATGATGCATAATATATTGTTAAACGGGTTATGAAGTGATTCAAATTTATAGGTGAAAGGAAGAGGCAGCTCTGGAATATTTTGCATTCAACAAGAATTGGAGAAGCTAAAAAAAGAGAAAGAACTACATTATAACCACATTAGAATCCTACAACCAATTGTAGGATTATTTTTAATCCTTAGTCACCCTTTTTAGTCTTATTGATTATATTTTCTTTTCAAAAACCACATTAGAATCCTACAACCAATTAATTCTTTTATCCTTCATAAATACTCTTCGCATTATTATGCATAATATATTGTTAAACGGGTTATGAAGTGATTCAAATTTATAGGTGAAAGGAAGAGGCAGCTCTGGAATATTTTGCATTCAACAAGAATTGGAGAAGCTAAAAAAAGAGAAAGAACTGCATTATAACCTTCGATAAATACAATAGAGAATAATAGAGCTACTAAAATAATGCGTTCAAAGAAAAAAAGTTTAGAGGAGTGGATTAAGAAAAGAAAGAATAAATTTATCTGAAGACAAGAGGGTTATGGTTATAGTGCATTTTAAACTTAATTTTTTTTAATTTTTTCACACCCTAACCCAACCTTTCATTACAAGCTGATTAAAGCTGTATTTGATATCTTGTTATATAATTATTCTACATTAGTTGAGAATGCTATGAAAAATAAGCTTATGGATAATTATTTGTCTTGATCTTTCTTGGTAGAATAAGATATTTGAAAATACAATTGATGTGCAGATAAATAGATAAGCATACAATAACAAGTGAATGATTATAAGACAGATGTAAGCATGATGATTTATAGAATGATCATAAGTAATTTTTTAGTCTAAAAATTTTATAAGTGTAATTCGACCTTTGAGACAACTTTACAAATTTCTGGTTGATCCATGATTTCATTGTTTTAAAGTCAGTTTAAGAGTTAGCTTATAGTTTTTTTTAAGTTAGTTTATTTTTGTTTGGCTCGAGAATGAGTAAAGTCTTAAGTTTGAAAGTATTTAATAAGGGCATAATTAGATGTATATTTAGTACCCTGACTTAGGTATTTTGCTCTAAATTATGATTATTGGCTATTTATTCGTGTTTTTGATCTTAAATAAGTGCACGAAAGAAAATGTGATGAATATGAACAGTGGGAGAAAAATCGGGTGAGAAGCAAGTGAGGTACGCTCAAAATACGCAACCATTGGAGATAAAGTCAGAGTGCTGCGGCGCCAAGGTTGGGTGCTGCAGCGCTTATTTACTGAGACTACAACGTCGCGGTGCAGGATTACTAGTATCGCAGCGCTCGATGGAAGAAGAGTAGGAACACCTTCCCCAGGTCTCAGCACCACGATGCGAAGCCTCTAGCACTGCGGTATTGGTGCAATTAGTGAGAAAACCTATTCTTTTTGTCCTAATACAAGTGGGATTCAAAGACTCTTGTCACCAGGGTTTTAAAGCATGTGTAAAAGCATACTTTTTAGAGAACAAAAAATAGAGCTTTCAGAGAGGCAAAACACAGAGTAAAATGAATTTATAAACAATTCAAGAGATCAAAGCAAACTTATTGAAGATTGAAGAACAAGTCTTGTACATTCAAGTCAAGAGAAGAGAGAACAACATAGAGCATTACTTATGTTATTTTCTTTACTTATTTAGATGATCTTGTTCATGATGTTTTTAATTCTTGCTTTAATCATAAGCTAAACCCTTTTGATTTAGGGTTAGACATTTTGAACCTAATATGTAGTTGAGTTTTATAAACTCTTAGTTATGAACTTAATACAACACAATTGATTCATTATATCTGATCTTAATGCTTTCACTATACTTGATCACTATTTTGAATGTTTAAAGAACCATGATGAACTTGACAAAGAGATTCATGTGTTTAACATAGGATAGAGTGATTCATGATCATAGGGTAACAACTCTAAGTTCCGTCTAGGATAGACATACACCTAGGTGGCATGTATAGTTTGATTCAGACTTGTTTTTAATGAGTTACATCTTATTCAGATTACTATAAACATATAGATAATTATTAGGGTGTGATATAATCATTCGACCATCGACAGAGGCTGATGATGAATCAGTGTCTAGCCAAACAATTGGTATTATGGGAGTAATTAAGGGATTAAAGAATTCGATGAAATATTAGGGAATACATCAAAACCCTAGATTGCTTCTTAATTAGTGAATTCAATCTTTGATTGCCTTTGGTAGTTAATTAGTTTTAATTTGATAATAGTAGTTTAGTTAATTAAAATCCATCTTTAGAATTTTTTAGATAAAAGTAAAATAGAATAATTTTAGTAATTGATTAAAAGAAATAGATACAATAGTCTCTATAGGAACGATAATCTAAACTTAACCCCTATATTACTTGATACGATAGCGTATGGTTGCGCTAGACTATTTTAGCACACATCAGTTGCTTAAGTGAAAAATTTTCTTCATTTAGCCATATTGCCAGAAGATGTCTATAAGGCAATTAAGAATAAGGGTTTGCTCAATAGGAATCTTAAAGATAAAGAAGTAAAACAATGGGCGAATCCAAAAAACTGGTGTGACTTTCACGGAAATATAAAGCATTCCATATAAGAATATTTAAAGTTGAAGAAACAATTGGATGCACTAATAAGGAATGGTTATCTAAGAGAATTATGAGCAAAAAAAAAATAGTGTGATCCACCAACTGATCGCCCCATCAGGTTGAACCTTAATCTCGTTATGATTATATCTGGTAGGCTCACGCTAGCAGAAGATTCCAACAAATAGTAAAAATTATTCCAAGTATTCAATAATAGCATATCAAGTCATATGCACCACACATTTGACTAAAAAATCGAGATTGCAGCAAGAAGTATAGATTATGTTCACTGAAAATGATGCTCAAGGGGTAAGTTATCCTTAAGATGATGCACTGGTAATAGAAGTATGAGTAGCTTGCAAAACAATAAACTGAGTGTTTGTCGATCTAGGCATTTCAGATGACCTCAATTTTAAAGATACCTTAGATGAGCTAAAAATTAAAAACCTGTACATAGAAAGAACCCAAAGGCTACTATAGGATTTCAGAGAAGGATGTGTAGTATTGGTTAAGGTAGTAGCCATTTCCCTGACCATAGGGTAGAAGTTGTATGAGAAAACAGTGATTAACAAGTTTATGGTGGTTAATCAGCCTTTTTAATACAGAATTCTCCTCAGATGACCTTTCATGGGGAACACAAATGTCGCTCCATCTATCCATTATTTAATGCTTAAGTTCCTAGCCAGAGAAGTGATAAGAGTGGTGTTTGAAGATCCAAAAATGGTCAATAGCTACTATGCAGTATCTACAAAGAAAGCCTTTTGCATTTCCACTATTTGATCCAAGGAAAGAAAGAATCAAGTTGCCTGAACCAGTGGAAGAACTGCAACTAGTGTAGGTTAAAACTGGAGAGCTAGAAAAGATAGTTAAAATTGGGTCCCAGTTAAAGCATGATGATAGAGAAAAGTTGATTAAACTGATTCGGGAATTTTCAAATATCTTCGTTTGGTCCTATAAAGATATGCCTGAAATAGATCCCGCTCTGGCCTCTCATGGGCTGGCCAAAAACCCTACTTTTCACCCAATCAAATAGAAAAGAAGAATATTCAATCAGGAACGGAACGAGGCTGTAGCAGCTGGAGTAGTAATGAAGAGATATTAACAGCAAGTTTTATCAGAGAAGTTTATTATCTTGACTGGTTAGCAAACATGGTAATGGTGAAAAAAGCCAATGAGAGGTAGAGAATATGTGTGGACTTTACTGACTTGAACAAGGCATGCCCAAAGGATAGCTTCCTGCTTTTTAAGATCGACCAGTTTGTTGACGCTACAACTGGGCATGAGTTGCTCAACTTCATAGATGCTTTCACTGGTTATAATCAGATTCCAATGTTTCCTTCAAACCAGAAGAAAAAAAATTTCATCACTTACCAGGGACATACTACTATAAAGTCATGCTATTTAGATTGAAAAATGCAAGGGCTACTTATTAGAGGTTGGTGAATAGACTTTTTTAAAAACTTGATCGGTAGAAATATAGAGGTGTATGCTAATGACATGATAGAAAAATTTATGAGAGTTGTAGAGCATAGGCAAGACTTGAGAGAAGTATTTGAAATATTGAGATAAAATAAAATAAAACTGAACCCAAAAAAATATGCATTTAGGGTAAAATCAAGAAAAAGCTTGGGTTTCATGGTCAGTAAGAAGGGAATAGAAGCCAACCTAGATAAAGTTTGAGCCATTCTAGAGATGAAATCCCCTAGCATAGTCAAAGAGATTAAACAACTTATGAAGAGAGTTGTGGCTCTGAATAAGTTTATCTTCCGAGCCACAGATAAGTGCTTTTAGTTATTCCAAACAATAAAATGAAAAGATAAGAATCAGTGAACTACAGAGTGTAAGCAGGGATTTTAGAAACTTAAGGCTTATTTCTCTAAACCAGAGATGACGAACTCATGCTTTATTTAGGAGTTTCTGATCGAGCAATAGGCTTAGTATTGGTTAAATAAGAAGAAAAAGTTTAGCGACTGGTATATTACGTCAGCAAGGCCTTTACCGACCTGGAGAGCAAGTATCCCTCCTTTGAATTAGCTTTAACCTTAATAGTATCATGGAGGAAGCTATAACCTTACTTCGAAGCTTATATAATCATTGTTCTTACTAACCAGTCATTAAGGTAAATCTTATATAAGCTAGATTTATTTGGTCGGCAGGTCAAGTTGGTCATAGAGCTGAGCAAGTTTGACATACAATTCAAGCCTTAAACAGCTATTAAGGGGCAGGCCTTAGCCGATTTCGTAGTTGAATACACACATGGTGATACCAAAATTGAAGATCCAGAACCACTAGCTTTGAATCAACAAACTCCAAATAAAAGTGCAGCATGGTTGCTCTATATAGATGGGGCATCTAACCTACAAAGGTATGGTGCAGTAATCATTCTTATTAACTCGGAGGGAAATAAAGTTAATTACGCTATACACTTCGATTTAAAACTTCTAACAATGAAGCAGAATATGAAGCCCTTTTGGCCAAAATAAGGGTAGCTCGGACACTGACAGTAAAGGAGTATTAGTAAGAAACTATACTCAACTGATAGTAAATGAAGTGAACAGAAACTTCAAAGCTGAGAAAGAAGAAATAATAGCCTACTTAGTTAAAGTGAAGAGTTGGATTGATCGATTTAGTGAAGTAAAAGTCAAGCTAATCCCGAGAAGTGAAAACTACCGAGCAGATGTCATAGTATGAATAGCATTGAGTGAAGAAGCTCGATTGCCTCAAATAGTTTCTGTTGAATTCATTCCTAAACCCAGCATATAAGAAGAAGAGTAGGTTATGCAGATTAACTCAAGTCCTAACTGAATGGATCTAATAAGAGATTATATTCAAAATGAGGCTCTCCTAATTGATAAAAAGGAATCTCGTAGTATTAAATACCAAGCAGCCAAATACTTGGTGATTTAAGGAGTGTTATACAGACGAGACTTCTATCACCCATACATGAGATGCTTGGGACCATAGGAAGCAGAAAACGTTCTTAGAGGAATTCATGAAGGGATTTACGACAATTACTCATAAGCAGAGGCACTAGCTCACAAAGTATTCAAAACAAGATACTATTGCCCGACTCTTTTTAGGATGTTAAAAACATGGTCAAACACTGCGATGCCTGCCAAAGATTTGTTGATAAGATTCAAGCACCAGCTAAAGAGTTAACTATGATGACCGGACCTTGGCTATTTGCTCAATGGGTATTTGACTTGATAGAGCCCTTACCCTGATGAAAGGGATTGTGTAAATATGTAGTTGTGATGGTAGACTACTTTACTAAGTGGATCGAGGCAAAACCATTATAAAAAATAATCGAAAATAATGTATGAGACTTTGTGTAGAGAAATATGATGTGCCAGTATGGGATTCCTTATCATCATTACCTGACAAAATCAAAATATAAGAAATATATCCAAAAGTACAAACCTTAGAAGTAACCATCGGCTTAGCGTTATAATCTAAGTAACTACAAATAGTAGAACAAACCGAGCAACTCAGCATGGCACCATTGTCAAGATCAAAGCGGTCATAAGACGACCTATTCGATTCTGCTCGTTCAACATCTTAGGATAGATCAGAAATGCTTTAAAATACGCAAACCTAAGGAGGTCTAAGGAAACTCTCAAAGAACGAAGATTACGAGCAGATATAGAAGTGAAGATTTCGAGCAAGTATAGGAAGGAAGATTCTGAGCAGGCATAACAAAAATAGAGTTTTCAGTTTTGAATAAATCAAAACTAAAAACTGGTGAACCCCTGTTCCCCTTAGAAATCTTTATAAAGACCTAGCTCTTAGAGGCCCAAGAGATCAATCCTCTAAGATAGTCCTTTATGGGCCAGCCTTGAAGGCCCAAACCCAAGGCAATAGAAATCACTAGGGTATGACAGAACCAGGCCTCAGGATAAACTTCAAGTATGAAACCTATTCGGTCGCTCGGATTGGGTTTAGTTCGAACTGCTTGTACACCAGCCTTATATATTCACGACCGAGCCGACCAGAGTCATAAACTTCTACATGACCAAAACGAACAGAACATTATTAGAAGGATCTGCTCGATAAGAAATGCCAAATCGCTTTCACAATAGAAATAACCGAATTGAGTAAAAACTATCAGTCTTAATATGAAAAATACTTTAAAGAGAAAACCAACGTTATAAAGGAAATAGAGTTATAAAAGAAGAAGAATTATAGCGCTTTTAGGAATGGATCCCGCAAATCATGCCAAAAGATCAGAAGATAACAAAAAATAATCAAGACTTACTAAAAAAATAAAGAGATTACTCAAACAACCACAAACACCGGCGAAGATAAGTATAAGCACAATGAATATTCTCAAAAGGCCGATGCTATATATAGGTGAGAAAATTACACAGAAGGTAAGACAATTTTTGGTATTGAACTTCTTCTACCTTCTCTTCAGTTTTTTTGCCTATTCTATCTCACCAAAGAAACCCTACCTAATTTAAGCATTGGAGAGTCTTTGCCGAAACCTACCTTGATGAGATCTTAACGATAATTTTAGTATTTTGTAAGTGTTTTGCCATTACAATGACAAGAGAGAAGTTTAGAGTTTCGGGCCCATTTAGAAAGAAAAAAAACCCAAACATGCTTATTACTGCAACAAAATAAATTTAAAATTTGTTGGCTTAAAAAATTATTTTTTTCGCTCAATAATAAATATATCATGAACTCTATATCTTTATTATATATGTTAAATTATTAATTTTGTAAATATGTGTTAACACTAAAATATATTTTATTTATGAGATAAAATAAATGATTTTTTTAGAAATAATAAAAAATTAACTTGATCATATTTTATATAAAAAAAAGTAAATCAAAATTATTGAAAGTGATAATGAAGATAAAATTCTTCCTCTTCTTTTTTTAATTATATGGAATTTAAACCATACCTCTTTGCTCTGATGTAAGCAGCCGACTCTAAATTCTATTTAAAAGACTTCACTAATTAAACTAAACGATACTCATAATATATAGGTTTTTTTTAATTATTATATGAAATATAAACTATACTCCTAACCTCTTAGCTTCACGCAAAAGACTCTACCAATTAAATCAACTGATAGCTGCAAATATAAATTAAAAGCTAAATAAGATATATTAAAAAATTTAAATTATTTAAAATTTTAAAATTAACTAATGAGTCAAATAGGGTCGCTAAAATATAAAATATGAAAAACAATATGGGTAAAGGGTGGTCAATTATATAATGGGTTGGGCCGACAAAATGGGGCGCCATTAGCTTTTGTTTGTGGCATTTACTTTTATTCAAAAGACAAAACAAAAATCCAACCACTGACCACTGTCTTATGTTAACATTGTGTCAGTGCCACGCAATCCTCTGAAGCTATTTCCCACTTTTGACACATCAATCAAGTTTGCTTCTTTACCAAACGGGTCCAAACCCGCTTGTAAAAAAAATATATATATATAATTAAGGGATGAGTTTTTATGTTTCGCAAAGAGCTTCTCCACTCTCCTAAATACCCTTCTAAGGTGATTGAACATTTGATTTGGATCATTTGCTGATCTTCCTTCTTTCAGTTTTTGTTTACATGTATATGAGCTGCTAGTTTCATTGGTGAGTCTTTGATTATCATAATGAAATTCTCTAGAATTCAATGATTTGAGATGCCAATTACTTTAATTGTTTAGTTTGGCTAATTGCTTGGTTATTTTTATCAACTGATTATTGATGTCTTGTTGCTATGCGGGTTATGTTTGTTTAGTTTGAGTTGCTTATGCATGACATTAAATGAAACTAAAGGAAATGAAACCTTACCAAGTTCTCTTCCTGTTTGCAACGGAACTTGTGGTTTGTGCCCCCCGATTCTTGTTTCTGTGGATGGGTGGAAGCTATACTAATTTCTGCTGGAAATATATTCTTCAGCACTCTTTATGGCTCGATCTGCTGTTGATGAAGTTTCAGATTCTGGTTCTTTTACCAGAACTGCTTCAACATTTCGTTACTCAATTTCACGAGATCCAAATTCTCAGTTCCCGGCAGAATCTGGGAGGTATCATTTATATATATCATATGCTTGTCCTTGGGCCTCCAGGTGTCTTGCATATTTGAAGATCAAAGGACTCGAGAAAGCTATCAGTTTTACGGTTGGTGAAATCGTGTTTGTGTAACAAATTTTTTGCATATACAGTCAATGTTATTACCATGTAAAGCTTGTTTGTTGAGTCATCTTGCAGTCAGTCAAACCAATATGGGAAAGAACGAAGGAAAGTGATGCGCACAAGGGATGGGTTTTTCCAGCAACGGACACAGAGGAACCAGGAGCTGGACTGGACCCTTTAAATGGAGCCAAAAGTATTAGAGATCTCTATGAGCTTGCAAGTACAAGCTACTCTGGGAAGTATACAGTGCCTGTATGTTCACTTACAACAAGTGATCTTCATTTGTATTTTCTTCTCTATATATGTCAAAATCTGTTAAGTTCAATTGAGCGATTTTGTTCAATAATAGGTACTATGGGATAAGAAACTCAAGACAATTGTTAATAATGAGAGTTCGGAGATAATCTGCATGTTCAATACAGAATTCAATGATATAGCTGAAAATCCTGCTCTGGACCTGTATCCATCTGACCTGCGAGATCAAATTGATGAGACTAATGAATGGATCTACAGTGGGATCAATAACGGTGTTTATAAATGTGGGTTTGCAACAAAGCAAGGGCCTTATGATGAAGTAAGGATTTTCCATGCTACCATAGTATTTGGGTCTAAAATTTGGTATTGTTATTCATATCTCTGCCAATTGCTATTTCATTTAAGAATGTTCATTGTTCCTTTCTGCAGGCTGTTAGGCAGTTGTATGAAGATTTGGACAAATGCGAAATGATACTTGGCAAGCAGCGATACATATGTGGAAATAGGCTGACTGAAGCAGATATTAGGTTGTTTGTAACCCTTATAAGATTTGATGAGGTATACATTTCTTTTCTCTGGCACTTAAAATAGCTTGATTTTTACTTTCTCAATCTGGCCCTTAGTAATCTTGGCAGCCAAAATAATAGCTTTGAGCCCTGGCGATTAATACCAAAGAGATTTATATGGCATGAAATATCTAATTTTAAGGCATTCTTGTGTTTGATATCTTGCTTGTAGTAAAATTTTCCATTCAAAATGGTAACAGACCTTTAGTGTGATTGATTAGAAATTGTCTATATATGGCCATTACTAATGCCGAAACTTCTCAAGGCTGTTTTGTGTCATTTACTTGTTACATATTTCTTTCATTTAGAAATTTTAGACTGTCATTATTCCCTTTCTGGCTGAAAGGAAAATTTGGAATTAAGGGTTGCAAATGGTTTCTGCAAATTTTATTGTTCTTCTATTTGTCTTGCTTTCTGTTGTAAGCTGAATTGCCACCTTTTGTAGCCTTATCCTGTAATTATTATTATGATACCCAGTCTAATGTTTTGGTTAAAAAGGATGTGAAAGGAAGAAAGTATTGTTGGTTCCAGAGTAATTTAGAGAAAATGGAAGGATTGGGATAATAAATATATCTGCTTCCAAAGCAATTTGAAGAACATGGAAGGACTGAGGTGATAATTTCCTAAGGATCTCGAAGCTCCAAAATGCACTGTTTCATTAATGGCAATTTCGTAAATATTGCATGTTCCATACGATGCCATTTCAAAAGCCTTTACAAGTAGAAAGACCACTGATTTCCCACCCTTCGACGATTTCCTAAATTGTCGTTTTGTTCTAGGTTTTTGACTTGGTGAATCGACCTACAGTAGGCTCTAGAGATCGATTTAGTTGCTCGAATTGGTTTCTATATAAAGGGGCAAGTTCCTCTAAGAGTGTGTGCAATAGCCATAGAGAGCTAGAGATTTTCAAAAGGGAGCTTTAGAGAGCTGTAGAGAGAAAATTAAGAAACTATTGTGAATAGCAAATACTTCCAAGATTCAGTTTCTGGGAAGGGATGTTGGGTCTTGATTTGTGTAATTAGTTCAATCCTTGCGTTCTTGCTGTAAAACATTCTTCATTAGTGCATTGGAGTGGGCTGATTAAGCTCAGTGAAGTAGATGTAGGTTTACATTGAGCTAAATCACTATAATATTATTCTTCTTTGTGATTATTTGTTTTTGTTGATTGATCTTGATTGAGTTTGGAGTCTTGGGTTGGTATTTTCAACAAACAAAAAGGGGGGAAAAAAGAGTTGAGAGGAGTATATTCTAAAGCTATTTCTACAATTATCCACTTATTGAACTGTTTTGTTCATTTAGCGTTTACCTCTTTTCTTTTGATGATCTCAAATGTAAACATCCACGAAAATAATTGCTTATATATCTGGATGGAGTGGGTGCAAAATGAGGCAATGACTGGTAGCTTCACCTAGTTTATAACCACAGAAAGCAGAATAGCTATTCAGATATATTAAGCCAGGATATTCTTACTTCTAATATGCTTTGCTTGAATGCTTTTAAACCTTACAGAACTCTCAAATTTTTTTATAGTGCACTTGTTACTTTATATCTGAAGGATTTGAGTTTCTTATGTTTTCAGGTTTATGCTGTTCACTTCAAGTGCAACAAGAAACTATTACGAGAGTATCCGAATTTGTTCAATTACACCAAAGACATATATCAAATCCCTGGCATGTCTAGCACAGTCAATATGCGACACATCAAGCGGCACTATTATGGAAGTCATCCTTCTATCAATCTGTATGGGATTGTACCTCTTGGCCCGGATATTGATTATGCTTCTCCTCATGATAGAGAAAAGTTTTCCACGTAATATCCATACATCTACAAAATGGGTTTTGTTATCGTTTGTCAAAAAGATAATTGCTGATATAAGCACTTGAGTTGAGAGAAGACGGTATACATACTGTAAGTCGAGATGTATACATTCTCTGTATGATGTATTCATATTTTGTTTATATAATAATGCATGATACAAATAAACTGCTAGTCTGGTTTCTTATAAGCAAACTTTCAGATAAATTTTGGGAATTGAAGGCTTGCAGGATTTACCCAAGTATGAAATCTGTTTTTGAACAAATTTGCACCTAACAAATATGGTGCAAAGTCATTCGACTCATTGCAACCATTGTGAATTCTTTTGATTTCATGGGAAATTATGATTCTCTGAATGGGGTATTTGAAATATTATTATACCTTGTTATTATGCATGATATATGCATCCTGGCTTGTTGCATCATTGCATTTTAATTTTGATGAGTTTAAACTAACAATTACCAAGAACTTGTTACATGAGGATGTTAAACTAAATCAATACAAATGATTTTTTGAACTCAGCTCCACGGTCTTTAGCAAGCCATTGAAGAGGATACACAAACCATATTTATTATTTCAGTATTTATTGACCATTAATTTCACTTCCGTATGGCAAGATGGCAACGTTAGTTCTTTAAGAGATCTAAGACTACTTGCTGAATTCCACATCCAACTTGAACTCATCTCCAATAAGTAGTGATGGCTCTGAGATTTCTCCTGTAAGAAATTGCATTTCACTGTTTATCTTTCTGTAATAACTGAGGCGTTTTCAATCAGCTTTGTTCCTGTTGCACTTCTCAATTCATACCCCTTCAGTCTCTCAACCTTTTCCAGTCCTATAAAAGTCACTTTGTCTATGATCCACATCCAACTCCATGCAAAATATCCATGTACAACTTCTGATCTAAGAGTGACATTATTATTCACAAATCTGGCATAAAACCGACCAAACTCCAGTTTCCTCTCTTTTCCCATCTCCACTTCATCATCCAAGAAAATTTCTCCAGTACTATTTTGTTCTCTGCTGACAACAACCAAGAGTTGGAATGGCATTTTCTGGGCTGCCTCAGTTGTCATGGCCTCACCTTGCAAGGCCAAAATGTTGTCTTCTTGAACATGCACATTTACATGATAAGGTGGAGCATCAAGTGTTATTTGCTTCCCTGAATTTACACACACTGAATTTGAGTAATTGAAGAGAGCAAACCAGTTTTCACTTGGGAAATATGCATCCACCGAAACTGCTTCTGGCTTCAATACCGGTGACATCATTACTCCTTGCCAATCAGAAACTGTGTACTGATTTCATAAGTTTTGATATCTTGAGGGATGAGAAGAAAAGGGGCCGTGCAATTGGGGTCACCTTTTTGTGTGCTTCATACATTAGTGAGGAGAACTATGGAAGTAGCCAGTATCGGAGACAGAGAACTTTTCTTGCTGTTGAAGCAACTGACTCGCCGAGATATAGCTCCACTTAAACTTCTCGGAGTGTTCTTTGCAAAAGTGTAAAATGCACCTAGCTGCATTTGGAAACTTTGAAATCAATTGCATAGATTCGTCATAAAAGAAAGAACACACATATACAGTGAGTATCCGCATGTGGACAAATTTGCATTTGGTAAAATATATACGTACAAATGATCTAGTAGACAACGTTGCTGGCATTATGTTGAGTAACAATCTTACCTGAACCAAATGATTGGCAAAGTTCCTCAATTGTATTTTCCCGACAGCCACAAATATCGGCTTCAACGTTGGGAATTCCAAAGAGCTCAAATTTAAGAATTGATGGAATCGTATAAGCTAAATCATCCCATGTTGCAGCATTGTCTCCTGTCCAATGTGCAGTGTACTTCCCAGAGCTGACAAAAGTTGATCTAGCGAGTATAAATGGCCTTATAATAATAACATTGATCAAAGCCGCATGAGTAGCTTTGCCTTCCAGGAGTCCATATAGGTTATAGAATTGTACACTGATGTTACCGTTATGCAGAGCTGCGCCGGAATGGTTCTGTTATTAATCGGGCATGGCGTTCTGTGACTCCACTCAAACCCACAAATAGCCTCATGAACACCACCATAGTCCCGCGTTGATAGCCTCTGACCTATCTTCCAAGCAGCAACCACTTCCGGCTGGCTATCTTTGAATGCAGAAGGTATCGAATTCCAAAGGAACCGTGTGCTGTTACTGCATGATCACCACTCCAAGGATAAAATTCTACGTGCTATATTGTGAAACAAGACTAGGTCCAAAATAATAAACTGCAAACCAAAATTAACTCCAATAATTCGAAATAATAACACCACATAAACTCCAAAACAAGACTCTGAATTGCATAGCATATGTTCCAAAAGCTCTAATATTGTGATACAACAATTGCTTTCACACCTAAATTACCAAAGAACATACACTAAAGGATGAATAATTAAGCATAATAATTTAAATGTTTCATATGCCATACTTAACAAAAATAACCTGAGAACTTACTGATAAGTGAAAATTGTGAAAACTCACGTTATTGCTTTCTGAGGTTGAGCTGTGTGCAAAAAACCTGATATGGAGAGAAACCTTCTTGCCATCTAAAAAACTGTCTCTTAATTATATTATAAGTATTCAATTCTGGAGATGTAATATTCATATTACAAGCATCATACTTTATATCAATGGGGCAAAGGTCATCATACAGATCCAGTGCAACACCATCATCCTTGTCTTTAGAAAAAGGCTCACACTCAGACACTTTGGAAATCAGATGAGAAAATCTCACATCCTTGTAAACAAAGTTTTCTAATGCACAATCCTTGGTGGAACGCTCAAATAAAGTTGGATGGTATAAAATGAAAGGTCTTGATTTTTGAGAGTCAACCCACATCTCATCTCTGTCATCAGCAAGAGAGATGGAATGGTCATTGTGAAACTCAAAGGCAGAATCTGATAAGCTCATGTCACAAGCCACTTGCATAACTTCAACACAGCAAACACCAAGTTCTACCTGTGATGAGAATTTGCCTGCTTCTTCCTCTGAGTTTGGACAGCCATTGTGGGATTCATGAAGTGTAACAAGAACAGGAAGAGGAAGAACAAGACCCATAACTGTAAGGAAATTGAGGGGTGATGTAGGGTCACAGCTAAAGTGAAATTGAGAAAAATAATAAAAATGAAAATAAGACCAAACACAAGAGTTTACGTGATTCGGCTTTTAGCTTACGTCCACGAGCGAAGACAGAAGAATCTCTTACTATTGAAAATGAAGAATACAAGTATTGTAGTATTTTAACTTTACAACCTAAAATCCCAATACACCCAATTCTCTCAAATTTCTAAAATCTCTCTCAAAATTGTATTATTGAACAAAATTGCTAAACTCCCCCTTTTATAGGGAGAGTTGAGCAAGTGGACGGTGCCAGCAAGTCTCCACACCATTCTTTCTTTTTCGCCAAAGTCATGTTGCCTACGTGTCTGCTAGGCCATGCAAGGATCTACACCATACAAACTTGTTGGTATTTATGGGTTTGGTCAACACATCTGCTAGGTTATTATCTGTATGAATTTTTTTCATATCCACACTTCCATCTTCTACCACTTCACGAACAAAGTGATATTAAACACTTATGTTCTTCGTTCTTGAATGAAAAGCTGGATTTCTTGCAATGTGCAAGGCACTCTGACTATCACAAAACAATTCAACTTTCTCTTGCTTGTGCCCGAGCTCCTCCAGTAATCTTTGCATCCAAATTGCTTCCTTGTAAGCTTATGTAGCTGCCATGTATTCTACTTCTGTAGTAGATAATGCCATAACAATTTGTAGTTTCGAAACCCAGCTTACAGCTCCTCCTGCAAGTTTAAACACATAGCCAGTAGTGAATTTTCTTTTATCAAGATCTCCTGCAAAATCTGAATCCACATAGCTCTTAACAATAAAATCTGATCCTCCGTAACATAAAGCAACATCTGAGGTACCCTTAATGTATCTAAGGATCCTCCTGACACAACCTCAATGCTCTCTACCAGGATTCGCCATGTATCTACTAACTGCTCCCACTGCTTGTGCAATGTTTGGTCTGGTACAAATCATAGCGAACATTAAACTTTCCACTGCTGATGCATACGGTACTCGAGACATCTCATTCCTCTCTGCTTCTTTGCTAGGACACATCTTAGAGGATAACTTAAAATTAACAGGGAGTGGGGTACTAATTGGCTTACAATCTTGCATGTTGAAGCGCCACAAGATTTTCTTTAAGTAGTTCTTCTGAGAAAGCTAAATCTTTCTGTTATTTCTGTCTTGGTGAATTTGCATCCCTAGAATCTTGTTTGCTGGTCCCAAGTCCTTCATATCAAATTCCCTAGCCAACTGTGTCTTCAATTCTTGGACTCGATCTTTGTTGGGGCCTGCCACCAACATGTCATCCACGTACAATAGCAAAATAATGAAATCATTATCATCTTCAAACCTTTTGTAGTATGTACAATGGTCTGAACTAAGTCTGTTGTATCCAAAACTGATGATATAGGAATCAAATCTCTTGTACCAACATCTCGGTGCCTGTTTGAGACCATACAGAGATTTGTTCAACCTGTAAACCAAGTTCTCTTTTTCTTCTTCTTTAAAGCCTTCTGGTTGGAGCATATAAATTTCTTCTTCAAGTTCTCCATGAAGAAAAGCTATCTTCACATCTAATTGCTCTAAATGTAAGTCAAATGTAGCACACATTGCCAGAACTATTCTGACTGTCGTGAGTCGAACCACAGGGGAAAATATCTCATAAAAGTCAATACCTTCTTTCTGAGCATAACCTTTCACCACCAATCTCGCACGATATCACTCCACTTGGTCATTGCCATCCCGTTTGATCTTGTAGACCCATTTGTTACCAATGACTTTTCTTCCACGTAGTAGTGCAACCAGCTCCCATGTTTTGTTCTTATGCAAGGCTTCAATTTCTTCTTGCATTGCTGTCATCCATAGAGAAACATCTTGACTTTTAGAAGCCTCTTGGAAATTTGTTAGCTCTCCATCCTCTGTTAGAAGGCAGTATGCAACATGAGCCCCCATGACATACTTTGAGTGCCATGATGGTGGTCATCTCTCACGAGTTGATCGATGATCATCTGTAGCCTCAGACTCTACTAGCTCTTGTTCTTCATGCTCTGGTGCTGCTTCAGAAGAATCTGAAACTTCTTGTACTTGATTATTTTTCATTTGTACCGTTGTAGTCTCTGAATTTTCCTTCACTGTGCTATCATCTTTATTATTCATTTGTAGTTTATCTTCTGTAAATATCACATCTCTACTGATGACGACCTTGTGGGTAGTGGGATCTTACAGGCGATACCCCTTGACTCCATCAGCATATCCCAAGAAAAGGCATTTTCTGGATTTTGGATCCAGCTTCGTTGTTTCTTGGGGATTATACATCACGTACACAGGACTTCCAAATGTATGAAGGCGAGAATAATCAACTGGTTTCCCAGTCCACATCTCCATCGGTGTCTTCAACTCGATTGCTGTTGATGGTGACCGATTTACCATATAACAAGCGGTTTTGACTACTTCAGCCCAAAATATCTTGGCTAAACCTGCAGTTCTTAACATAGCTTTTGTTCTCTCCAACAAGGTTCTGTTCATCCGCTCTGCTACTCCATTCTGTTGAGGCGTGTAAGCTATGCTGAATTGCCGCTTGATGCCTTTTTATTGACAGAATGCAATAAATCCTCACTAGTATATTCTCATCCATTATCTGTCCTTAAACACTCGATCTTCTTTTCTGATTCAAGTTCTACCCGCGCTCTGAATATTCTGAAAGCTTAAAACGCATATGACTTCTTCTTGACTGGATACACCCAACATCTCATGGAGTAATCATCTATGAATTATACAAAATATCTCGCTCCCCCCCTAAGGACATCACCGGTGCTTGCCAAATATCAGAGTGGACCAATTCTAGAATTTCTTTACTTCTAGAACTGGATGTGCTAAACTTTAATCTGTGCTGCTTACTTGTGACACAGTGCTCATAGAAAGGTAAATGAACCAATTTGAGCCCAGGAAGTAAATTTTGATCAAAGAGAATCTTCAAACCTCGTTCTGACATATGGCCCAGTTTGCGATGCCACATTAGCATTCACTCTTCTGTTGAACTAGTTGATGCAACAGATGCATCTCCTTCCTGCAGTGTTTCTCAATTAAGCGTGTACAAATTTACAGTAACCTTTTCTGCCTTCATTATTACAAGCGCGCCTTTGAGAATTTTCATTATCCCATTTTCAATTTGGGTCTTACACCCAGTGTTATCTAATTATCCTAATGACAAAAGATTCTTTTTGAGGCCTTTCACATGTCACACCTCCTGGATAATACGAACAATACCATCTTACATCTTCATCTTAATCGATCCTATTCCAACGATTTCTAAAGCATGATCATTCCCCATATATACAGATCCTCCAAAGGTAGGTTCATATTGATGGAACCATTCTCTCTTAGAGGTCATGTGCTATGTAGCTCCAGAATCTATGAGCCATACATCAGAGAACCATTTTTTACTTTCCAACTGTTGCTACCTCGCTGTATAAAATTTCACCATCATCTGAGGTGCTTGCAATATTCCCTTGCGGTTTGTCCTCTGTACTTTTCTTCAATCCCCAGCAATCCTTTTTCAGATGGCCTTTCTTGCCACAATAGTAGCACTTGACATTCTTCTTACTTCTGAATTTTGGTCTACCAAGATTTTGACTCCCACTGGGGCCACGTTCTGTTGATCTACCTCTCATTATTGTCAAAACTTCTGCTTGCTGCGAACATTCCTGTTTTTCTTCTTTATTTTTTCGTCTTCGTTCTTCTCCTAGTACAGCAGTTGTAACATTATCGAAGACTAAAAAGTCCGTTAGAATATTATTCGTCAAATTGATGATGAGTTGATCATACGAATCTGGTAGGCTTTGAAGTAAAATCTCTGCACGTTCACCTGCCTCTATTTTATGCCCCAAGGAAGTAAGTTGGGGAAAATATAGTATTTAACGTGTTGATGTGCTCTGTCACTGAAGTGGATTATGCCATTCAAAGAGTATACAATCTCCTTTTTAAGAAGATCTTGTTGTGCAAAGATTTAGCCTCATACAATTTTATGAGAGTATCCCAGATCTCTTTTGCTGTCTTCTTTTCCGCCACACTGGATAGCACATTATCAGCAAGTGCTAGATGCAGATCAGCAACTATATTACTATCAATCTCATTCCACTTGATATCATCAGTGATACCAGCGGGCCTTTCATCAATTGCTTCTAAGTACTTGTTTTTTCTTAAAATCGCATTTATTTTCATTTTTCACAATGTAAAATTACCTCCATTGAACTTCTCAGCTTTGTATTTTTTCGCTATTGCTTTTCACCACGAACTACTTTCTGCTAGGATCGGCTCCTACTGTTTTACGTGAATAGAACCCGTACGTATGAACAGTATACGTGAATAGTGACCTCCTTCAACTAGAAGCTCTGATACCATTTGTTAAGAAATTGAGGAGTGATGCAGGGTCACAGCTAAAGCGAAATTGAGAAAAATAATAAAAATGAAAATAAGACCAAACACAAGAGTTTATGTGGTTCGGCTTTTAGTATATGTCCACGGGCGAAGACAGAAGAATCTCTTACTATTGAAAATGAAGAATACAAGTATTCTAGTGTTTTAGCCTTACAACCCAAAATCCCAATGCACCCAATTGTCTCAAATTTCTAAAATCTCTCTCAAAATTGTATTATTGAACAAAATTGCTAAACTCTCCCTTTTATATGGAGAGTTGAGCAAGTGGACAACCTTAATAAGGCTGTCCACCATTGCAAATTTGCTGGCACCATGTGCCGACAAATTTGTAAATTTACAGCTGGCACCGTGTGTCAGCTGCTGACAACAACAGCATCAGCACACTATACTTTCAATGACCACTTATTGCTGCGGCAAGAAGGATTCCTTAAGAAAAAAAGTGGCAATTAGGGCATGTTCGGGATGACTAAGAATTCCAAAGATGCCATCTTCTTGTCCAAAAGTGCTTCAAGAACTTCTGTATAGCTGGACAAGGCAAGTTGTAAGTTCTATTGGCAAGCATGCCCATATTCTTCTCAAAGCAACCTCACGGATAGTAGCTGGCAAGTTTATGTCACCAAAAACAACAGAAATGGCAGGAGATGTTTTAAATTGACTAAATCCACAAACTTTCAGGTTCTTGCATAAATTTTCATGAATGTCTACACTAAAAGAGTCTGTTCTTTAGGGACCACTGGAAGGGTTTTTCAATTTTGAATCCATGAGTTCAGTAAGATTACCACCCAAATGCGCTTAAAGACACTCAAAGTTGAAATACTTCTATCTTTTGGGAAATTTGTAATCCTCACCTCCCGTATAGCGTAGCAAGTTACTTTCAAAACACAAAAATGAATTGTGATGGGTTAATTTAAACTTTTTAGCCAGTTCCCATGACATGAGGCATAATATCTCTGAGCTTCAAGCTTTCCCGATCACATTTGCCTAATTAGAGTAAACCCACCAAATTCATCTGGCTCATGGTGGATAGCAGAAAAACCCTTGCTCAATAAGCCAAAGCCCAAAACAATGTTTTTTTTCTACTGCCAACAAACCCATTTAGGCAGAGCATCTTTCAAGAACTCTTCTCTTACAAGACAATCTCCACAGCAGCAATCATATCCCAACAACAATAAATATGAAGGAAGCTCCCACGCATAAAGAGACTTGCAAAATTTTGAAAATTGTGAAGCAAAAGGCTCACCCTGGCCAGGTAAAGAAAGTCAAGTCCATAACAAACAAGACTAAATTCGCAATTCTAAAAAGATCCTAAGATGATGCCAAAACCCAATTCAATTGCCTATTCATATATATCATCCCTCGAGTTTGACCTCAATTTAGACAATCTAAAAGAGTCAATATAGCTTGGTTTCTGGAGACCATGAGCCCACTGCAACACTAGTATCAATGGCTTACGCAAATCACAGAGAATTAACAAACTCTCAGAAGCTAAAACAGAATTAAAACCATCAGAACCTACTGCTTTACGAATGCAAGGAATTGCTCATTGTCAACTGGAGCATACAAATTCAGCATATCAATCTTGGCTAACAAACTAATATTACAACTATTGGGCCTTAAATCAACCAAAAACACCGCATCTGATCTTGCAATAATCACAATTCTGGGATGCCAACTGAACTCACAACCCAACCACTTAGAACTAAATGATTTATTATTATTCCATGACACTTTCAATTGCTTTCCTTTAAAGTTGAGAGTTTGGATATCAAATAGAAACAAAGCACCAGTTTGTAGCAAGACCACAGTCTCCTCCGAAAAATGTGGGCTCTAGCAAGCACCCGCAATAGAGCAACTCTTAAATAACTTAAAATCCAAATAATTCACAGCAGAATTCTCAGTCTCTCTGAGTTTATTAACTTCAACAGTAAACCAATGAATAGAGTACATAGTAAAAGCTAATAAGTAACTAATAGTGATTGAAGCAGTGGCTTTACCTTCAAAAGCCGAAAGATTAACTTCCTCCCCGATTAGAGTCAGATTTTGAAGATAAAAGCAGAGGAAATTGAATGAAAGGGAAAATACTTATTATTGATGAAAAGGCTACTACACAATGTAAGGCATCTCTCCCCTATATATAGCCGAAAGAGAGCAATACAATTTTACAAGTGTCAGAATACAGTTATTATATCAATCATTGTACAATCCTTTATTCTTACAAATGAATTTCATTTGTCCATTTGTGCTGTCTGTTGTAACTTTGTAATTGGTTGATGATTCTGTACGAATGACAGCTATTAGTACACTGCATTTTCTTGTCCTTTTCTGATCTTCTAATAACCACCTTCAATGGTGCCCAATACATATCCAAGATGCTCTTTTTCCCTCCATCTTGCTAAAAACATTTTACCATAACAGTTTGCTGAATATTCTTAACTCCTCTTGTCAAGCTCAAGGTTCTGGAGTAACCTTGAGTTTGCTCTTCAAGTAGTTGAATCTTTTTACCGATAATGCCTTTGTTATTATATCTACTGTTTGTTCTTTGAAGGGAATGAACTTGAATTCAAGCTCTTTATTAGTAACTTTGTCTCGAATGAAATGTACATCAACTTCGATGTGTTTAGTCTTAGCATAAAAAATTGGATTACTTGCAAGAGCTGATGCCCCTTGATTGTCATACCAAATGACTGGTCTTATTATCAGTTTGATGTGTATTTTAGCAAGCAATGAGTTTAACCAAGTGATTTCTGCTTCTGTATGTGCAAGGGACCTATATTCAGCTTTTGTACTCGATTTGGCCATTACCTTCTTTTTTGGAGCACCAAGAGATCATATTTTCACATAAGTAGATATTATATCCCCTTGTGGACTTTCTGTCATTTATATTACCTGCCCAGCTTGAATCTTTGTACCCTTCAACTTCCAGCTTCCAATGTTTTGTGAAGTATAAGCCATGACTAAAGGTTCATTGCAAATACCGTAGAATTCTCTTGCAACAAATCCAATGTGAAGCTTTTGGTTTTTGAAGATATTGATTAAGTTTGTTAACACTATAAGCTATATCTGGTCTGGTGGTTGTCAAATATTGCAAGGCACCTATGGTGCTTCTATATAGTGTAACATCTTCAAAAACTTTCCCTTCTTCCATTGACAGCTTCAGATCAGTGGTCATTAGAGTTTTATAGGGTTTATAACCTGTTATACCAAGTTTTTTCAACATATCTAAAATGTATTTGTTTTGATTTAGGTGTATTCCATCTTGGTTTCTCTTTACTTCTATTCCAAGGAAGTAATTTAGAGACCCTAACACCTTAAGCGAGAATTTCTGATTCAACCTTGATATGAATGTGTTGACCATGTTATCATCATTTTTAGTTAACAAAATGTCATTAACATATACCAATAGCAGAATCGGTTTATCATTTTCTTTGAGGATAAAGGAGGATGTATCAGACCTGGCATTAGTGAATCCTCATTGATGCAGTGCACTTTTGAGTTTTTTAAACCAGGCTTTAGGTGGCTGCTTGAGTCCATAAAGTGCCTTATTTAGCTTGCATACTGCCTTAGGCTTTTGGTTGTCTTCAAACCCTTTTGGTTGGGCCATGTACACTTTTTCTATCAGGTTTCCATTTAAAAAGGCATTATTGATGTCAATCTATTTGATATCCCAATTAAAGTGAGTGGCAAGGCTTATTACTACTTTGATGGTTGCTGATTTAACTACAGGGCTGAAATTTTTTGCATAATCAACTCCTGCTATTTAATGATATCCCTTGGCTACAAGTCTTGCCTTGTACTTTCCCTTTTCTCTATTTGGCTTGTATTTTACCTTGCAAACCCATTTGTTTCTAATAACCTTCATTTTATGTTTGTATTCAACTAAATTCCAGGTTTCATTCTTCAATAAGGCATGATATTCCTTTGTTATGGCTGCTCTCCATCTTGTGTCTCCGAGAGCCTCTTTGGTACATGTTGGTAACTTCTTTTGTAGTTCTATTTTGTTGGCAAGTTAAGTAAATTTTGGGTTTATAGATCCTTGACTTGGATCTTGTAACTATAAGATGGGTTAGTTTTACTTGCTGTGCTTGTTGTCAACTAATTGTGCCAGGTTGTTGGTTTGATAAGTGTGTTGATGGTTCTTGTGGTATAGGCAATGATTCATTTTGGTGAAGTTGTTGGTGTATTATCTGATGTGGAGAATGATTGTGTACTGTCAAAGCTTTGATTCAGAGGTACTTTTGTAGGATTTAAGCCAGGTGGTTCCACAATTGTGCTTGTAGTACCCATAAATAATTGCTGTAAAGGTTGTGGGATAAGCATCTTATATATATGAGGTTTAGTGAATTGTGACTCATTTTCTTTAAAAGATGACTTAGTTTTGAAAGGGAATTTAGTCTCTTTAAAGGTCACATACTTAGAGATAAAGATTTTTTTCTGATGGCAGCAAGCATTTATACCTTTTATACCTAATAAAAGTGCACTTTTTAGTACGAAAGTTCAATTTATGTTGGTTTAAAGGTCTTAAATAAGGGAAGCAAGTATAACCAAAGACTCTTAGGTAGCTATAATCTGGGACCTTTTTGTACAATTTTTCATAAGGTGAGGCATTGTTCAAAACTGGTATAGAAAGTATATTTATCAGATGTATTATTGTCTCAAATACCTCCTACAAAAACTTGAGGGGCATTTTGGCTTGTGAGAAGAGTGTTAGCCATACTTCTACAATTTGCCTATGTTTTCTTTCTATTTTACCATTTTGTTCTAATATGTAGGGACAAGTAGGCCTTAAATGGACTCTATTGTTTTTCAATGATAAGTCTAATAGTTTGAATTCACTTCTCATATCAGTTTGAATAATCCCGAACTGTTGATTTAACAGTTTTTCTGCAAATTTTATGAATTACAGAACTGTAATGGTAGTTTGTGACTTGGTTTGTAAAGGGTAAATCTAAACATATCTGGAAAAGCTATCCACTATGCTAAGCTAGTATCTGAACCATTTTCCTAACAAGAGTAGTGTAGGCCCCCATAGATCAATGTTTAAGCTCAAAATGTAATGCGGCTATCGCAATATAGATTGAGGTATCGATCCCACGAGGAAACTTTTGGCAAAATAGGTTGGTGAAGTAAAATATTAAAGCAGCAGCAAATGTGAAGATTAATTAATTTGTTTAAGTTGATGAGATAGAATTGTCTATGAATTGAGAAAAATGTCTTATGATGATTTAAACAAGGCTTCGAGAATCACAATTATGCTTTATAATCTACTCTACACTTTGATTCAATGTTTATAACTCAATTGACTGTTTTACATCTAAACAATCAATTAGAAGATATGTAAAAATAGCACATTTGATAACACATGCATTTGATATGACTAAACTCTTTTGCAAATATTAACACAAATCATGTTCATTTATACAAGTTATCTAAGATCGACAATATATCATTTTGATAATATTACAGTAAAAGATTAACTTAAATATCAAACATTTATTGTCTTTACATGTTATCCAAGATTGACAATATATCAATCGATAATATTGTAGTAAAAGATTAATATATAAAACAATGTAACCAATAACAATTATACTTCAACAAAAATCACATAAGAAAAGCATGACTAAACATATATGAGACATGATAATTATAACCTCTGGATTATAGAAAATAAAATAGATAAGAGTTTAATCAAACCAAACTTACAAACATTTGTAGATTTATTACACATAAAAGGTCATCTCTTAGCCTTGCCAAGAACTCTAGCCTAGATTACAATGCATGTTAATAATAAGAAAATAAGAGAGAATTATCTAATGTTGAAAACGTCCTAAGAGTGTCCTCATATAGGCAATGAATGAAAATATATCATGTGTGACATCAAACGTCAATAATTTTAGGTCGACAACTCGTTCATCTATTTATAGCACATTTTTTATACTATAAATTATCGATGTAGCCTTTATGGCTGACATAAAAGTTGTAGAATTTTATCTCTTCTTTCCATAGGCACTAGATTCATGCAAATTGAATACGTATCCAATGAGATATGAGCAAAATTCCAAAAATACATCAGATTTCACCCATCAACCCTTTTACCCACTTGCAAGATAATTTTGTCCATGATAACGGCTGATTTGGACTTTACCATCAACATAAGAGTTATTGATAATTAAGTCAGTATTTTACAGCTTTAAGAATTATATCAATTGGGTACGTATTTGGTGAGATACAATCCAAATACGTGAGTTGGGTCAAGCTGAACAAAAGTTTTAGCCCGATTCTATTGTATCTCAATTTTTGGCCCATAACATGTTGGATTTGACTTTTCTACTATTCTTCAAGTTTGTGTAAGATTGAGTCATGTTGCTCCAGGTTTAAGAATTTTTGAATTTTAATGTCTACATTGAGAGCTATGTCCATTTTATCTAAACTTGTACAAATAACATTCATTAATCATAATTTAAGAAGAACACTTTATTTCAAGCTAAAAGTAAAAAAATGCTAAAATTAGTGACATTAAATGGTGACTGAATCTCTTAATAAATATGCATTTTTATGTGTTCATCACAGCCCCCAACCAACTTATTGCTAGTCTCTAGTAATTCAAGTGTGAATAGAATATGCAAAACTACCTAAGCATTTCAAACAAAAAGTCAGTTCAAGATCACTGTTGCTATTATGGTTTTTTCAATTATAACTTTCAAAAATTGTGTGTGTGTGAACTAAGCCGTAACTATCTTACCACAAACTATAATAGATATAGCCTTGAGAATTTCTCCAAGTAAAAGCCTCAATTCTATATCCTCACAAGTGTATGACTGTTTAAAGTGTTAAGATTTCTCTCATGGAGTTGAAAAACAGTTAAGCACTTAAGAAAAAAGTCAATTTTAAGGATAGACATATAAACTAACATTGATCCAAAGAAGGAAACTCAATTGTTTAAAAATCAATTATTCCTAACATACGCCAGCTTTTAGAACTTCAATTGGCTTGTGAGAATAATATTTATATAACTTGGTGAGAAAACTGCTTTACAGAATATTTGTCTTCTAAAATTGAATGAAAACTTTATTAAACTGAAGTGATTCTTCTTTTTTTTTTTGATTTTTTTTATAATTTTGAAGAATACAAGAAAGCATTACAAAGGCTTCTCACTAAATTATATTATACACAAATGCAACTAACTTATTTCGTAATTTAAATAATATCAATTTAAACAAAAATTAACCAATTCAAAGGATTAATGAAGGTTCATAAGCTGTTTTCTCAACCTTTCCACTTACTCACAAAAGATATGTGAGATTAGAAATATATATACTTAAACATGAGAATTCTCTTGGCTATATAAATTGAATCATCCGTCTTACCACAAAACGTAGCATTGTGCTAAAAAATATTTTGGAAGTCATTCTTTAGTAACCTAAATAGAAATAGTGACTCAACCTAAACAATTTGAAATCATACCTAGGCAGAAAAGCAAATTCCTTTATACAAGAATTACCAAGACTACAAGCAATAAACAACAATACATGAAACATAAAACAAAACAACAAAAAGTTAGTTAAAATGTGTTTCAAAAGTTAGAACTAAAACTCCTTACTCTGCCATTCTAATTTCACCTAGAATGCGTCTCAAGAGTTCAAGAATGAACTCTTTACTCTGCTATTTTAATCAAATATCGAACCACAATTTTTTTTTAATACAAAATGCAACTTGTGTGTACTATCCTCCCTCAAACCAGATGAAACATTGTCCTCAATGTTTAAATAGAAAGAGATAAAGTATAGGAGACATTATCTGAAATGCCAGTTATTTGAAAGAAACAAACCTGAGAGACACTTAAGCAAATATAAACTAAAATGATGATGTTGATAATTAAATAAAACAAAGAAAAATTTACAAACGAAGTGTCAGATTCAATATTTGCTTGTTAAGGCCCACTAACCAATTGATTCGAGTTATTGCTGGGTCAGGTTCGTATGTAACTGCTTGTAATTTGTCAATCAATTCATCCACCTCAGTAGCAGAAACCAGGATCTGTCGCGCCGAATGTGAAATAAAATTCTGTCCTACAGCTTGATCAAGAAAACAAAGTAAACAATCAAAATAGTTATTAACATTCAACAAACCTATGGGTTTTTTTTATGGATATTTAGCTGGGTCCAAGAGACAATTTGAAAATTTTCTTCCAAACTACCAAAACCACCTGGTAAAGCAATAAAAACATCTGCATTATAAAGTATTCTAGCTATACGTTTATGTATGGATGAGACTCGTAATTCTTCCCCTATTATTTTTCCAGTCAGGTTTCCCACGGCTAAAGCTGTAGGAATAATACCTAAAACTTGACTTCCTCCTAAATGTACAGCTGTTGACACACACCCTATTAACCCAAGGCTACCCCCTCCATAAATCAAATGAATTTTTCTTGCAGCTAATGCTTTTTCTATAAACACTTTATTTCCCCTAGGACTAGATCCACAAAATACACATATATTTTAGAATTGTGAATATCTACACTCACCTTTATCTCAATATATGAAAATGAAGAAAATGAGGTGTTGTATTTATAAAGTACCAAATGATAATAATGATTGTGGTAACCCGACAGTTTGTCAGAAGATAGTTAAAAATAAAATACAAAAATTTAAACATAATGACCCACATGCATTATTGAACAAAAAAAATTGAATTTAAGACATCTACATGAGTAGCCCTACTATTTATAAAACAAAATAAAATAAAATTTTGAATTTAAAAACACATGTATTTACAGGTAGTTGTAATTGTGGCTCACATCTTCCTCTGGTTTTACGTCCAGTAACGGTTTAACGCCCTCTATAGGTCGGGGATAGGCTTCCCATCCAATTTTCATATAAATTGGCAAACAAGGTCTTTTAGAGTCAGATTCTCGAGACTATACCGTTGATGTTCATTTTTGAATTTGTTCTATAAATCGAGAAGTACACATTGCACGAGCACACAGGGATGCTTCTCAAGAGTCAATAGGATATCATCCCAAGACTCCTTACTCAGTCTATCCTTAATGAGCTAAATTTTGTCTTCTTGATTTCTAGATGCAAATCCTAAAGAACGATAACTCCGATTACAATTCCATCAAGCACATTTATGGCAGACTTGTAACCTCTTTGCTCGTCGTCTTTTGGCATAAGAGCTTCTTCCAAGACCAGGGATATGAGAAACAAAATCTTTTGCAGATTCACCGGATAATCGAACCTTGACTTCAATTAACCAACGAAGATCCATAGGATATTACCCAACATCAATAGCCTTAGTCTTTCACACCGTACTTTGTAAATCTTAAATAGAGCATTTCGAGGTAATGAAGGAAAATATTTCTTAAGATTGACAAGAATGCGATCTATTTTGAAAGAAAGAAAAAGAGATGAATGCACAGTTTGAAGAACAAATTTTAGGGAACTGGAAAACTGACTTTAATAGTCACGGAGTACCGTATCCGTCATTTGACCAGGAAATAAAATCACACTAATAGAAAAAAGAATAAGAAGAAAATAAAGTAAAAGAAAATGTGAAAGAAAATAAAAGCAAAAATAAAAAGTCAAAAGATAAAATATAGATAAAATATAAAATATTGTACAGATAGATTGAACCTGATCAAGTATGATAGACAGGTTTCACAAGAGGGATCTTGTCTAGGTACATAGAGTGGTCTACCTTTTCCAAATAGCTTTTCAGCCGCTGTCAATTCACTTTGAAAGTTCGCCCATTAGTGAGGTCCTCGATTTCGACAGCACCATTAGGAAAAACATACCTTACCATAAATGGACCAGTCTATCGGGATCTCAACTTTTCAGGGTGTAAATGTAATCAAGAATCATAAAGATAGACTCGTTGATTTGGCTCGAAGTGTTTCTTTGAGATCTATTTGTCATGAGCTGCTTTCATTTTAGCTTTGTAAATTCTGGATTTATCATATGCGTCATTTTATAGCTCTTCTATTTTTGACAATTGTAACTTTCTTTGAAAGCCTGCAGCACTCAAATCAAAGTTAAGGGCTTTGACAGCCTAATAAGTTTTATGCTCTAGTTCAACAGGTAAATAGTAAGCTTTCCCATAAATAAGCCAGTATAGAGACATTCCTAAGATGGTTTTGTATGCAGTGCGATATGAGCATAATGCATTAGAAAGGCGTAGAGATCAATCTTTGCGATTCGGGTTAATCGTCTTTTCCAAAATTTGTTTAACCTCTTTATTTGCTAGCTCGGCTTGTCCATTTGTCTATAGATGGTATGTAGTGGAAACTTTGTAAAGAATACCATACCTGCACATCAAAGCTTCAAAAGAATGGTTACACAAATATTTTCCTTGGTCACTAATGATGACACGTGGCGTACCATACCTAGATAACACATTTTCTTTTAAAAATTTTACCACAGTTGCATTATCATTAATACGACAAGCTACAGCCTCCACCCATTTTGATACATAGTCAACAGCTAAAAGAATGTAAAGGTAGCTAAAAGAATGTAAAGGTAGCTAAAAGATGAGGGAAAATAACCCATAAAATCGATACCCTAATAATCAAATATCTCGATAATAAGAATAGGGTTAAGAGGCATTATATGTCTTTGAGATAAAGCACCTAAATTTTGACATCTTTCACAGGAACGACAAAAATTATTAGTGTCTTTGAATAAATTAGACCAGTAAAGACCACACTGTAAAATTTTCACAGCTGTCTTCTTCATAGAAAAATGACCACCACAAGCAACATTATGGCAAAAATTTAAAACACTAGAAACTTCACTTTCAAGAATGCAACGTCTCATAATTTGGTCATGACAGTATTTGAAAAGATATGGATCATCCCAATAAAATTACATACCTCAATCAGGAACTTACGCTTATCTTGTGCACTCTAGTTAGATGGAAGTTCACCACAAACCAAATAATTTACGATATGTGCATACTAAGGTATTTGGCTTATAGCAAAAAGATGTTCATCAGGAAAATCATCTCGAATGGGTGGCAAATCAATGGAGTCAGTGAACTCAAGGCAGGATAGATGATCAGTAATAATATTTTCAACGTCTTTCATGTCTTTTATGGTTAGATCAAATTCCTACAAAAGAATAATCCACCTAATTAAACTGACTTTAGCATCCTTCTTAGAAAGAAAGTACTTAAGGGCTGCGTGGTCAGTAAAAATAATAATAGGTGAACCAATCAAATAAGAACAAAATTTGTCTAAGGCAAAAACAACACCTAGTAGTTCTTTTTCAGTAGTAGTGTAATTCATTTAAGCATCATTCAAAGTCCTACTAGCATAATAAACAATAAAGGGTTTTCCCTCCCTACGTTGCCCAAGAGCTGCTCCTACAGCATAATTACTTGCATCACACATAATTTCAAATGAGAGGTTCTAATCCAGTGATTCCATGATAAGGGCGGTGGTGAGTTTGGCAATGAGTGTTCGGAATATCTCCTCACACTCTTGTGTCCATGTAAATTCTACATCTTTTAGCAAAAGGTTACATAATGGTCTAGATATGGCAGAAACGTTTTGTATAAACCTTCTGTAAAAGCCAGCGTGTCCAAGAAAATATCGGACATCTTTTACCGTTTAGGGTGTAAGTAATTTAGATATTAATTCAATTTTAGCCTTGTCAACCTCTATCCCTTTTTCAGATACAATGTGCCCCAAAACGATTCCTGAAGATACTATGAAATGACATTTCTCCCAATTTAGCACAAGTCTTTTTTCTTCACACCTACTCAAAACAGCTTTCAAGTTAAGTAGGCATAAATCAAAAGAATTACCAAAAACAGTCAAATCATCCATAAAACTTCCATGCATTTTTCAACCATATCAGAGAAAATACTCAACATATAATGCTGAAAAGTAGCTGGTGCATTACATAATTCAAATGGCATTCTACGAAAAGCATAAGTACCGAAAGGGCATGTAAAAATGGTTTTTTCTTGATCTTCTATAGCTATCTCTGTTTGGTAATATCCTGAATACCCATCAAGAAAGCAATAAAAAGGATGTCCAGCTACATGTTCTAAATTTGGTCGATAAAAGGCAATAAAAAATAGTCTTTCCTAATAGTTGTGTTTAATTTTCTATAATCAATGCACATTCGCTAACCACTTACCACCCTAGTTGGAACAAGTATCACATTCTCATTTTTCATAACAGTAACCTCAGATTTCTTAGGAACCACTTGAGTTGGACTTACCTATTGACTATCAGAAATTGGGTAGATTATACCCACATCTAATAGTTTCAAGACCTCTTTTTTCACTAATTCTTTCATTGTTGGGTTAAGTCTTCTTTGTGGGTCTCTACGAGCGTGGGTACCTTCCTCTAAATGAATTCTATGAGAGCATATCAATTGAGAAATACCTTTAATATTAGCTATGGTCCAACTAGTGCAGACTTATGTTCTTTTAACATTTTTATCAATTTTTTCTCTTGTTCAACACTAAGTTCAAAAGAAATGATGATAGGAAAGGTATCACCTGGTCCTAAGAATGCGTGTTTCAAACCTTTGGGCAATGGAGAAAGCTCAACTTTTGTGTCTTGAGGTTTGATGGTTTTAGTCTCTCCCTCTCTCGTGGCAACTCTTCAAAGCGTGGCTACCAATATCGAGTCCCTTTATCCTGTGAGTCAAAAATACTAAACACATTAATTGTTACATCGGAATAATACAATTCTTCAAAATCAAAATTGAGAAGGTTTGCAAAGAATCAAAACCATGATTTTTATAAGCTTCCTCCGCTACAAGTGTGTCTATCATATATAAATGATAGCATTCGTCTTCTTCTTATGATTGTTTACCAATATTGAAAATGTTCACCTCAAGAGTCATATTCCCAAAAGATAATTTCATTAGACCATTTCTGCAATTAATAAGAGCGTTAGCAGTGGCAAGAAAAGGTTTCCCCAAAATAAGAGGAATTTTTGACTCCATGTTAACAACAGAATGAGTATCTAAAATAAAAAAACCTAATAGGGTAGTAAAATTTATCAATTTGCAACAAAATATCTTCTACTATTCCCTGTGATTTTTTGATTGATCGGTCAGTTAATTATAAGACTACAGATGTAGGTTTAATCTCACCAAGTCCTAATTGCAAGTAAATAAAATAAGGCATTAAATTTACACTTGCTCCTAAGTCAAACAAAGCTTGACCAAACTCATATGTCCCAATTAGCAGGAGATTATAGGACATCCTGGGTCTTTCTACTTGGGTGGTGTCTTTTATTCAATCACTACACTTACCTGTTCTTCCAAGAATGCAGTTTTCTTTATATGCTACTTTTTTTTTATAGTGCATAGATCCTTGATGACTTTGGCATAAGTTGGAACCTGCTTAATCAAATGCAACAAAGATTAATTTTAACTTGTTTCAAATGTTCCAAAATCTCACCTTGAATTTCTTAATTTTTTTTCAAGCGGTTGAAAAGCTTGAGGAAAAGGCACTGAGATTAAAAACTTATTTTCGGACTCTTTTTTCACTGTGGCCTCTTTTTTAATGGCGGGGTCTTTACTACTCGTAAATGTGTTAGTTTCAGAAGTAGGCTCACTTATTCTTACCACTTTGAGTAGTAATGGCATTGACTTCTTTGAGATTTTGAGCATCAGAAGTAAAAGCTTGTGCCATGAATTGTCCTTTTGGATTAGATTGAGGTTGAGATGGAAACTTACCTCGCTTTTGTACAGTTAAGGCACAAGTTAGCTTTATGATTTAACTTTTGATTTCTTTGTTTTTGTCTATCACTTGTGCAAGAACTGTTTCAAATTTGTGATTAGTTTTATTTTGTGCCTTCATAAATGCTTGTAATGTATCCTCTAAAGGACTCCTAGTTGGTCGACCATTATATTAAGGTGTAACATAAGACTTGGGTGCTTATTGTTCTTGTTTCCAATGGCTGTTGGCTTATTGGTTAGATTTTCAACTAAAGTTTGGGTGGTTTCTCCAACTAGGATTATAGGTTTCAGAGTAAGGTGAATAAGGCTTCTTGTACATCCCTAGAGCATTACATTGTTCTTTATATATCCCTCTCATCTCACTATAAATAGGGAAATTCTGAGCTAAGTGTTCTGCTCCTCCACAGACAAAACAGACATCGTGTAACTCAACCTTAGCAACCGTATGGGTAACCCTTCTATCTTTGGTTTTCAAGGTCTCTAACTCCTTAGTTAAGACCTCTAATTGGGCTTTGAGGTTATCCTCTTCCCTAAGATGGAAAACTCCACTGGGTCGTGACTTATTTGTGCTTTCAGTAATGCTAGGTTCAGTCTATGTATAGGCTTTTTCAGCTAAGTCATTAAGGAATTCAATGGCTTCCTCAGGATTTTTGTGAAGGAACTCCCCATTACACATCATCTCAACAAATTGGCGCTCTCTAATTGTGAGTCCCTCATAAAAATAGCTAACCAAGCACCAATTTTCATACTCATGGTGAAAGCACAGATTTAGAAACTCTTTAAACATTTCTCATACTTGATATAAGGATTCACTGTCTTTTTGGGAGAAGGAAGAAACTTGTCTTTTCAGGCCATTAGTTTTGTACAATGAGAAGTATTTATTAAGAAATGCTTGGGTCATTTCTGCCCAAGTTCCTATAGACCTCGGCCTCAAAGAGTATAGCAAACTCTTTACTTTGTCTTTCAAAGAAAAAGAAAAAACTTTAAGCCTAACAGTATCTATGGCTTCAGGTTGGCTATGGAAGGTGGCAATTACCTCTTCAAATTTCCTAACATATACATAAGGATTTTCACTATTTAGACCATAAAAAGTGGGCAGAAGTTATATCATTCTAGGTTTAAAATCTAAATGTAGTGTGTTAGGTAGAAATATAATGCATGATGGTGTGGCTATGCGAGTAGGATACAAGTAATATTTTAGAGTCCTAACGGGGTTATCTTCGTGTTGACTCATTGTGTGAGAATTATAAGATGAACTAGATGGTGAATTCTCTTCCTTTATAAATTGTGGTGATGGTTCTAGTTCTATTTCTTTCACGAATCTTCCTCGTTTGTCTCTAAGTCGATGCATACATCTTAACAATTTTTTTTTTATAAAAGAAATGCTCAAGAAAAATTAATAAGTGAAATAAAACACAACAAGAAATATAAATGAGCTAGGTGGTAAGACCAACCATGAAATATAAATACAATAAATGAATAAAAGATAATAAACTGTAAAGTATGATAAAAAAGTACAATAAATAAATAAATAAAAAGTTAGGTGGTAGAATTGGCAATTAAAATAAAATAAAAATACAACATATTAATTAAAGAAAATAAAGTACAATAAATAAATAAAAGAAAATAAAAATAAAGTACAATAAAAAAGTGCTATAAATAAATAAAAGAAAATAAAGGGCAATAAATAAATAAAGTACAATAAATAAACTAAAGTGTAATAAATAAATAAAAAATAAACTAAGTTAAACGGTAGAACCAGCCATTAAAATAAAAATACAACAAATTAACTAAAGAAATGAAGTATAATAAATAAATAAAAGAAAATAAAGTGCGATAAATAAATAAAAGAAAATAAAGTGCGAAGTATAATAAATAAATAAAAGAAAATGAACTAAGTTAGGCGGTAGAACCAGCCATTAAAATAAAATAAAATACAAAAAATAACTAAAGAAATAAACTGAGTTAGGTTATAGAACCAACCATGAATAATAAAATAAATTATAACAAGAGAAATAAATTTAAAAACTAAAATTTTACAATGAAAAGAAAATTTACAAAGTTACCGCTTTAGTATTGATAAATGCAACCTACTTTCGCTTAGTGTGCCTCCCCGGTAATGGCCCCAAATTTTGTTTACGCTCAAAATATAATGTGGCTATCGCAATATAGATTGAGGTGTTGATCCCACAAAGAAGCTTTTGGAAAAATAGGTTGGTGAAGTAAAATATTAAAGCAATAGAAAATGAGAAGATTAATTAATTTGTTTAAGTGGATGAGATAGAATTGTCTATGAATTGAGAAAAATGTCTTATGATGATTTAAACAAGGGTTCGAGAATCACAATTATGCTTTATAATCTACTCTACACTTTGATTCAATGTTTATAGCTCAATTAACAGTTTTACATCTAAACAATCAATCAGAAGATATGTAAAATATAGCACATTTGATAACACATGCATTTGATATGATTAAACTCTTTTGCAAATATTAACACAAATTTTGTTCATTTATTCAAGTTATCTAAGATCGACAATATATCATTTTGACAATATTACAGTAAAAGATCAACTTGAATATGAAACATTTATTATTTTTACATGTTATCCAAGATCGACAATATTGCAGTAAAAGATTAACATATAAAACAATGTAATCAATAATAATTATACTTCAACAAAAATCACATAAGAAAAGTATAACTGAACATATATGAGACATGATAATTATAACCTCTGGATTATAGAAAACAAAATAGATAAGAGTTTAATCAAAACCAAACTTACAAACATTTGTAGCTCTTGACAACGAATCAAAGCATAGAAATATATTTATTATACATAAAAGTTCATCTCTTAGCCTTACCAATAACTCTAACCTAGATTACAATGCATGTTAATGAGAATAAAATAAGAAAGAATTATCTAATGTTGCAAACATCCTAAGAGTGTCCTTATATAGACAATGAATGGAAATATATCATGTGTGACATCAATCTTCAATAATTTTAGGCCAACAACTCGTTCATCCACTTGCAGTATATTGTTGATAATATAAATGACCGATGTAACCTCTGTGGCCAACATAAAAGTTGTATAATTTTGTCTCTTCTTTCTATAAGCACCAGATTCATGCAAATTGGATCAGTATCCAATGAGATACGAGCAAAATTCCAAAGATACATCAGATTTTGGCCATCAACCCTTTTACCCACTTGCAAGACAATTTTGTCCATGATAACGGCTGATTTGGACTTTACCATCAACATAAGAGTTGTTGATAATTAAGTCAGTATTTCACAGCTTCAAGAATTATACTAATTAGGTACGTATTTCGAGAGATACGGTCCAAATACGTGAATTGGATTAAGCTGAGCGAAAGTTGTAGCCCGATTCTATTGTATCTCAGTTTTTGGCCCATAACATGTTGGATTTGGTTTTTTCACTATTCTTCAAGTTTGTGTAAGATTGAGTCATGTTGCTCCAGGTTCAATAATATCTTCATTTCAATTTCTATATTGAGAGCTACGTCCATTTTACCTAAACTTGTGCAAATAACATTCATTAATCACAATTTAAGGAGAATACTTTATTTCAAGCTAAAAGTACAAAAATGTTAAAATTAGTGACATTAAATGGTGACTGAATCTCTTAATAAATATGCATTTTCATGTGTTCATCAATCAATATACAGTATTTCAAGGGGATGCAGAGCATAGTGTTCAGAATTTATGAATTTTAATTTGTGGTTCTTTTTCATTTCACAAGCATCATAGAAAGGTAGATTAAAAGATTTATTGAAACTGATATTCTTATTACAAGTTGAAAGAACTTTCTTTAGAACTTGGTCATTGGGGTGACCAAGGTTTCTATGTAGAGTTGACAACCTACTAGACAAGTTTGAATTAGTTTTTTCATACTGTAAGACCTCATTTTTTGGTAAGGAAACAAACAAGGAGACTGCTGAACTAGGACTTTTAACTTCTGATATGGTTTTGTTACTGCTTGCCATAGGTACTATATTCAATTTGTATAAACCTCCTTTAGCCATTCTTTGAAGAAGTACCTTCTGCATCTTGTCCTTCACAACACACAAATCACGGTGAAATTCAATGGTGATTTTATTATCTTTTATAAGTCTTGAAATGCTCTATAGGTTTTTAGTCATTTTTGGGACATACAAGATATGTTTAAGAATGAGAGCTTCATCAAGGTGTGGTATATACAGTGAACAATTTCCAACGTGTGAGATGTGAAGTTTGTTCTCATTACCAACTATAAGAGTCTGATTACCTTTGTATTATGTTCTTGTGCTGAGATTGTTGATGTTGTTAGTGACATGATATGTTGCTCCATTGTCAATGTACCATTCATCATCTTCTTCATCCTCTTGAGCTGCTACATAAGCTAAGTTCTGCTGTAGTGCTGCCTTCGAGACAAATGCTTGCTCAAATCTATGTCAGCATTCTAGAGCCTCATGTCCAAGTTTATTGCATATTTGACAGATAACTTTTAGCTTATCTTTGATTGTCTGCTGCTTTGCTTTCCCTTTACTATTTTTACTAATAGGATTTCCTCTTGTGTTAAAGTTAGTGTTTCTACCAGAATCTCTACCCTGCATTGGTCCTTCTTTACCACCATTGTTCCTTCCATAATGACCTTTCTTTTGGTTTGCTCTCTTGAAGGCCATATTGGTTTCATAGTCAATGGTTTTAGTAGCATTTCTCTCTAATCTTCTTTCAAAATTTAGAAGGGATGCATGTGCATCTTCAAGGGGTAGTATTGTTTAGGTTAGTGGTGATTATCACAACCACTGGGTCATATTCTGACCTACCCAGGATATATTGAATCAACTCAATATCAGTAATTGGCTTTTCAGAGATTGCCAAAATCTCAGCAAAGTTTTCATCTTGTTGAAGTAGTCACTCATGCTCATTGAATCCTTTATTATGACATTTAACTGTCTCTTTAATCTCAATTATGTGAGCTATAGACTGAGAATAATACATTCTCTTAAGGGCCAACCATAGATCAAGAGATGTGTTGCAATCGATGACTGAGCGTATGATATTTTCACTTAAAGAAGACAATAACCAGTTAAGAAGAAGTTAGTCTTGCTTCATTCACAGTGCATAAAATGGGTTAACTATTGTTTTAGCCATTTGATTTTCATTAATGATAACTATAAACCTACTTGGTGGTTGCTTAGTTTCATTAATATAATTCTCAAAGTCATTATCTCTAATAAATGGCAAAATTTATGTTTTTTCAAATTATGTAGTTAGATCTATCGAGCTTGATAGGCACAACAAATGTTAAGATATTTACTACACAATTAAAAACAAAATTCTATACAGTATTTTCTTTTATTATTTAAAAAGTTGAGTTCGAATTTACCATTGATTTTAACAAAATTTACTCTAATACTAAATCAAAATTTGAAGATAGAAACAGAGAAAATTAAATGAAAGGGAAAGCACTTATTATTGATGAAAAAGCTACAACACAATGTGAAGCATCTCTCTCTTATATATAGTCGAGAGAGAGAGTAATACAATTTTACAAATGTCAGTATACGATTATTATATCAATCATTGTATAATCTTTTATTTTTGTAAATGAATTTCATTTGTTCATTTATGCTGTTATAACTTTGTAATTAGTTGATAATTTTGTACGAATGACAATTACTAGTACACTGTATTTTCTTAGTCTTTCCTGATCTTCCAATAACCAACTTTATGGTGCCCAATGCATATCTAAGATGTTCTTTTTTCCTACATCTTGCTGAGAACATTTTACCATAGCAGTTTGTAGAATATTCTTAACTATTGGGTTAATCAGGATTTTGCATATTCGACTATTGAAGCGATTCTTGCTCGTAAAAATCTTGTTGCTGCTTTCATCAGCCATAACATCGAAAGCACCGGAATCTTTGCCGCAGGAAGTCACGAGAAATCCAAGTTGGTCATGATTAGAACCAGTGGGGAAGAAGACGATGACACTGCTTTTACCAGGGCTGTGAAGAAGTTGAAGACGGTTGCAAGACAGATCAGAAAAATCACAATCAATATAGTTGTGTGTTTGTTCATATTCAGAATGACATTGAGATGCAATGGAGAGGAGTAAAGAGAATGTCGACAGAAATCTAGAGAGAGAGAGAGTTTTGGATAGGGGGAGAGAACTGCATATGAAGAAGGACAGAGAGATGGAGAGGATAAAAGAAGGGTTAGGGTTTCCGGCTTTGGGTTGAAGAAGAGTGGCCCAAATGATGACCCTGACAGCAGAAGCGGTGGTGTAAAGAGCTTTCCAATTGGAAACTGGGACTTCCTTTCATCGGAGAACTCCATGTGTTATTTGAAGTGAGTCGAGCAAACTTGTCTCTCTATCCAGTGTACTCACCGATTTTCAAACCCAAGAGCAACTTCCTGGAGGCGAAGCCGGATCAACTGGGACTCAAGTAGCTTCGGTAACGGTGGCTGTGGCTATAATAGTAGTTGTAAGTAATAAGTCGGTGGAGGAAGTGTGGAAGCAGACGATGGTCAGGGGGAGCTGTCAAAGGAGGGGAGGAGATGACTCTAGAGGGCGGTCAGGGAGAAGGAGATAATAATATTAGTATTAGTGATAATAAAATAACAACGATAATAATATACTAATAATTATTATTATCATTACTACTAAAACTAATAGTAACAGTAGTCAAATGGTATTGGGGCCAGGAGTGAGATGGAAAAGGTGAGTGGTCGGGGAGCCTCCAATGGACAGGGCTACGCAGCAGCAGCAGAAGCAGAGGAGAATAATCAAGAATATGAACAGAGACTCTTCTACTAGGTCTAGAGAGCGCACGCAGGTTTTTTCTTTTGTTCTTTCTTTTTTTTTTAAAAAAAAAAATTTGTGGAACAAAGATTGCTAATCCACTCTGTTATGATTTTGTGGAACAATTTCAGAGGGTCCTGCTACCAAACATCTGGCTGTGCCGTACGGCCGGATGTCTGAGCCGTTAGATCGTGTAACTGTAAATCTAAGGGTTAGTACTGATTTGGAATTGTTGACCTCGGTAACGAAATGGAACCATGGAAAAAAGCACAGGCACCCTGAAAATTAAGTTCATTGACCTAATTCCCAAATCCCAACTCTCCTAGTTTCATCAAGCTTCCATTTTATTCTTTCCTTTTCTGTTCTAGTTTTCCGTAAATTTCCACGATCCAGTTCACCTTATTATCCAATCTCATAAATAATTTTTACCATATCTATCTTTTTTTTCGCCTCGTCCTGCCAATCCAGCTCTCCATTTCTAAACTTGATTGATCTTACATCACTCTTTTTTATATAAAAAAAAAATAATGGCGTTTCTGAGACGGAGACAGCTGGAATGAGAAGCGGAGATTAGGAAAGTACTAACAAAAAAGAAAAAAAGGGAGAATGCGAACAATTTGCGACGTATGTGAGAGCGATTCTATTCTACGCCGCAGACGAAGCCGCTCTTTGCCGCTCCTGTGACGAAAAGGTGAAACTGAAATTCAATTAATTTATAGTTGATTAATCATCGATTTTTTTAATATGTATTATTTAATTTTTGACCTTTTCTATTTGCAGTCAAAATTTTCAAGTTGATAGAGTTTTTTCCCTGCTCTTTATTCAATGGTTTTGTGTAGAGAATAGTTGGACTTGTACTTGAAACAATCAATTTTAGGCCCAAATGATTAAACGAGAAAAGAAAATGTTTGGTGCTTGCACAGATTTGACGAGAGAAAAAGGAAAGGTAGGATGTAAAATCCCTTTTAAATTGAAAAGAAAACGAGGCTGAAGAAGATAGACTAGTTTATGTTTTAAAAACATAAATAAGGAGGTTAGTTTTATTGTCTGCAGATATTTTTTGACAAAACATGGAAAACAAACTTTTAACCATACATTTTACTCTAAATGGAATTGTTTGGAGAGTTGCTGAGTTTAAACAATAATTAAATAACTTCAATATAGTAAGTCGAAAGTAAAAAGTTTTGCAAAGTTTTTAAGTTACCATATCTAAATCATAAAGATAAGTTAATATAACTTTGACTTATATAGGTGTAATGGTTGTGTGATAGAATATTCAAAAAAATTTCACGTGAAAGTTTTACATTATTTTTAATAAGGCTTGTTACAATTTATGCTAGGTGCAGTCCTCATGGTAATGATACTTAGGTCTTGCTTGTTAAGTTTCATTTTTGTGTTTTGAAAGAGTTTTAATTTCAACTTATATCCAATTCGTATGTTGAATTTTAGTTCCATATGTGCAACAAGCTTGCTAGTTGCCATGTGTGTAGGGCTTGCCAACCCCAGTGATACACTGTGCTGTGACATCTGTGAAAATGCACCTGGTATGTAAGGTGGGTTTTGGTAGTTTATAATTATGCGGGGATTTCTTTTTGAGCTTTTTTACGGGGGGTTTGAAGTTTGTTCCTTTCCTTGAAATGTGTATGTAGCTTTCTTTTTTTGTGAGATAGACTGTAGTTCCCTCTGCCTGCAATGCGATATGACTATCCATGTTGGTGGGAAAAGAACACATGGGAGATATCTCCTATTGAGGTAGAGAGTTGAGGTTTGTGTCTCTGGGCTGGAGAGGTTCCAGCCCTTTATCTGAAAATACTTTTCTGAATTCATTTTTTTATATGTTTTTTTGTAGTTTCCAGGGGATAAGCCTAGTCGTCTGAAGGACCTAGCTTTGCAGCCCATTGATCCAAATAAAGTAATCAGGGACCAGACTCAACAACTTAAGATTACTGCTAGAGAGAACCAGCAAAATCACAGGTCTCTCCAGTTCCAATGCTAGATGGTAATGCTGATGCTGATGCTGATGGAAAGGTGGAGAACAAATTAATTGATCTTAATGCAAAGCCTCAACATGGGCAAGCTTCAAGCAATCAGGTCTTTACTTACCACTGTTTTTTATCTTGTTCTCTGGTTCTTTGTTATAAGTGCTGATTGTACATTTGAACCTTTATGGCCAGACTTTGTTTTTGCATGTTAAGAATATGGATTCTTTAACTTAATAACGTATTGTAATTAGTTTAATTTTTAATGTACGGGGTATGGATTTTCTTGGCAGTACTAATCACGAGTCTGCTGGTGTTGTTCCTGTTGGATCCTTCAAAAGAGACTGAAAAATGAATGAGGTATAATAAATATTAATCATTGATCCTTGCTGAAATTGTTTCATTTACTCATAATACTGTCATGTAATTTATGTTGTTTAATTTCATGGTCTAGGGGAATATTTATGCTTCTATTAATCCTAATTTTTCAGCTCATAAACTACCTCATATTGGTTCAGTAGTGTGTTTGGTATGGTATTAGTTATTCAATGGCCGGGCTTTTCACATTAAACGTTAAGTTTCTGGGTACATCCCAGATTGGTGCATCCTTATGTAATCTAACTTGAACCAGGTAAGTCTAAAGTACCCAGTTACATAATTTAACCTGATAACTAGAATAGTGATTGAACAGCTTTAACTTGTATTAGACTAAAATATAGCTGTAGCTTTATTGCCATTTGATTCTAGAGTTTTGCAATCCCCTAACTTTTGTTATAAAAGTTAGTTATCATGATGTGGAATTGGAAAGATCTTAGACTTTCCTTTATGGAAATTTTAATCTTCTAGACTTGGCAAGCACAAAGTGACAGATTATTGTGAAACTTGTACAGGGATACTTACAAGTGACAACTATTGATGGTAATGTTATTCTTCCAACTGAAGGGATAAGTTAGTTTCTCTCTTAAAAGATTGGATGTCTATTGTCTAGCATGGACTTCGAAGTATGTGTTTATCGTAAAAGAAAATGCTTAGACTGCTGTACACATTTAATTAGGTTTAAATTTTTTATTTTTGTAAGTTAAATTAGATTTTATCAAACAAACAATTTAGGTTGTAGTTCTAGCATCTTTTCATCATTTGACATGGCGAATGAGTTAACTTCATGTCAAATTGTGCAGGCTGACCATTTAAGTCGAGCCTTCTGGACTAGGAATTGATTATACCATCAAGCTATAGGAGAGACTTTAAGTTGGAACTAACATAGACCAGGATAGAAGCTGAGAAATGATATTGATATGTGGACTGTTCGTGTGGACTATAAAACTATGCTTCTTACAACAGTAAAGCACATTTCTCAAAGAATTTCCTTCATAAGCGCCAGTCAAAATCCTCTTTCTTTCAAGTGGAGCAATGTCTTAATGTTAAAATTAGAGAAGGAGCAGGAAACTAACAAAGCAATAAAACACATTCTCTACACAACTATCACAAACTCGTGTACAAATAATGAGAAACACAAATTCCTAAAAGCATGACACTACATTAACAAACTTTATTTGACTCAATCTACAATTACTTGCTGCATAAAATTAGGATGCATTTTTTGCATTAATGTTAATAGAGGTGGTAATGTTCCATGTGGAACTTGAATCTCAAAGTATGGCTATTTTATATTTTTGATTCTGAGCCCAATAGTTGGGAACGAGAATCTTATTAATTTCATCCCAGTTTTACTATTGTGGTTATATAAAAAGATTCTTATGTTTATTTGAGGTAAGCATTGTCTATATTTCCTTGGTCTGTAAGTTCAAGTATGCTGTCCTTGGATTTCTAAGGAAAGCCCCCTTATGCCATTGATTAATTAAAGTTCTTTGCTGCACAGATTTGTCCTTGAGAATTAATGTAAAAGAAAATAGCATAAATGTAGCAGAATATTGCTTAAGTGATGCATTTTAATGACTATTTCCACATGCATTTTTCTTTTTATCATTGGGGTGGAATGTTTCACTAAACCACCATTTCCCAATGTCAATTTGATCTCTGATGCGGGCCATCTTTAGGTTTCAAATTTGGCTTGCAAAACTAGCACATAGAATCACTAACCCATTTCATTGCATCATTTGAGCTTTAGTTGTACTTGGTAGACAATTGTAGTTGTGCAACAATGCAAATAAGACCACTTTCAAACATATTTTCTCATTTATTCGAAACAATATTTGTTATTTATTGATGATCAATAACAGGAGTATGTTCTTTTACTTTTTGGCTGCAGGTGCCCTGGGAGACACTTTCTTCAACCCTTAGATTATAGCTGCACATCAGTGTCTTGACTTCTTCCTTAGAAATTTAGAGCATGTTTGGGAGTACATTGCATTGCCAAATAACCACTTCTAACTTAGATTTTTATATAATTAAGTATACAAACATTTTGATAAGATTTTTGGTAAATATACTATTAGAGTGTGGTGAAAATGTATAATAATCAAAATAATAATATACTACACTATTTTATTTTTAAAATTTATTTACAATCATATGATTTAAATTTTTATTTTGACATATTACCTTAGTGTTATAAATATAATTTTTTGATTTTTAAAAGAATAAAGTATATATAACAAATAATATTTGTGTACATGTATTTATATAATATATTTTAAATTTTGATAAATAAATTTGTATTTCAAGGTGTTTCATTATGCACTTCTTGCCAACTGTGCAAGTTTTCAAATGTTCCTTGCAAAATAACAAAATATTTGTTAGTATCATGTTTCAATCCCACTATATCTGTCAATTTCTTCTCGCATATTCACCTTTCCAGGTAGCCTAAGCATTGTCGCTTATATCATATAATTGTTTCTATTTCTTTTCGTGGCTTATACATAATCATGTTTTACAATTAAATAAATTGGTATTAATTACCTTTCTTTCCAGTTGGCACTTAGTATTATATAGCTTGTTTTATGATGGTCGCTTGATAATACTTGCTTTTGCCTGATTATAATGCCTCTGATGAATGGTAATTGTCTTGTCAATTTTACATGTATCAATATATTTGCATTTGACAATTTCGTCAATTACTACTTTTATGCTTCAGTTTGAGCTTTATTACACGCAGGGATCCTACATTAAGGATGTGTTGTGAGATAAGGATACACTATGGCTTGATAGAGTTATTCTGGAAGAATAAAGTGTAGTCGAGATGTTCAACTTCCGTGGTCATTACAAAGGGTGCAGTTGCATACAAATTAAGATATAATGGATTGTTTTAACCAACATAAGCGGCGGCGCCGGGGGGGGGGGGGGTGGGTATAAGAGTATCGTTGTTCTTTTAATAGAGTACCCAAACCTTGAGATCTTTGATGACCTAGTAGAAGAGTACAAGGCAGTGTGGACTCCCGATGATGATCAATTTGCAAATGACTGACATTGCAGCAAGGGAGACCGGCGCAACCAAATGTGCCACCTTCATCAAAAGGCCAAGATGCATACATCAAGACAAGTTTAGAGGCTCGGTTGAAGTTGGACTCTAACCATGTTTGAGCATTTCCTCTTCCTCAAATGCAAGTATTATATTACAGGGTTAACAAAGTTTATAAACCGTAACTATCATGTTGGGTATGTATTTGCATATTATGTTTCTAGGTCTATATATACTATGAAGTAGCTGTATCATATGTCTCATAAAGATGAACTCAACACAATCTCCTCACTCGCATAGAGCTTCGCCCTACAACCCTGTGCAGAGCAATGTAACAGGGGAACTAGTCATTGTAATTGTCACTATTATTTAAAATGTGACTATTAGATTTGAGAATAAAGATAAGAGTCAATGCAATTATAAACGTGACTATTCCTACTAGATTTAATATTAGACATGTAATGATTGTAGTTGGGATTATAAATTTTAGATCCATTATTTTGATAATTATAATTACAATTATAAAAATTATAAAAAGAACTTTTTAGTTCACTTACAAAAAAAATGATCATAATTAATATCAAAATAAATGAAATAATTGTCCTTATTATTATCTTTGACAAAAAAAAGTGTCATTCGGACGAAATTACAAATGTTTCTAACACTAACTAAATGATTAATATTGCTGTAATTTGAATTGTTGCTACAACTATAAATGTTTTATTCTTATCATTTTGGTCTTGATCCTTACTTATATTGATATTTTTAATAGGATCAAGATTATCTATTAATTTACTTAACCTAAATTTGTATTTTAATTTTCCCTTATCATTAAATAACATCGAATTGAACCACCAATTTTTCGTAGAGCTCTCTTGCCTTTATTTATATGAAAATACAATAAATAAATAGTAAATTTAAAGAAATAACTATCGTTTGCTTTTGTGAGACCCTACAGTATCACTTCACTATATATGATCATTTTCAATTTGAAATAATGGCCACCCTCATATTGTATAAAATTCGCATAAAAAAAAGAAATATTTATTCTCTTATATAAATTATAAAAAGGAAGAACTTTTGTTTTGGTAAAATCCCATCTACTAATATAATAAATTTATATTCTAACATAGAATGAAACAAATAATATACATGATGGATAGAAGAAGCTGTGATATTTAGCATGATCGAGATGAAACTTTGGCTTTGAAAAGAATATACCAATCCAAAAAGCCCTTTGGATGAATTGTGGACCCAGCACAACAATAAATTATGTTTAGTCTTATGTTTTGTATTTAAGATCTTCTATATCTAGATAAATATGTAGTTGTATCTATCTAAAATATATACAATTGAATAATTGGGTTAGGCTTAACCCTTTTAGTAAAACATTGGGTCGAGTTTAATTAGAATTCAACTAATATACCAAATGTTAATTACTGGATTACAAAGTATCCATTGTTGGGAATTCAAATTTTATCTCCTTCCATACTTCACAAGTAGTAGCCAGGTTAAGACTCTGTTTGCTAGCCTCGCGGATAATTTTATTACCTTTGCAAGAAAGGTCACGTCCTTCATTACGAGCTTGGACACATGCTTCTAGAGCTATTCGATTAGCTATAACACCAGGTGCATTTCTCGAAGGGGCTCTTAAAGTTCCTTTTCCAAATTGGAGTACAAAATCATCTCTAAAGATCTCAATCAAAGTAGGCATATGCTAAACGTGAATACCTCCTGAAGCCACAGACAGATCACTCAGTAGATTCAATCTTAAGTGAAATAAATACCCTAACTTCGATCTTTTTCAATAAAATCATTATATAGTAAATCAACAAATTCCAAAGTTATGTCCCTTTCCCTTTCAAGTTTGCCTACTACTGTACCAGAGTGAATATGATCTCCATTAGTTAAACGTAAAGTGCTATCTAATAAACAAAAGTGCATACTATGATTATTTTATCTGTTAATAACTGTACGTATTACACGGTAAATGCGAAGAAGTAGACCATTATCTCGGCAATAATGAGCTAAGCTAGTATTTACGGTGGATCCCCCTATAAGTAGTCATGCATTACGATAGGAATTGCTAACTCTCTAGCAAAGATGACATTTTTTATCATTTCTTCGCATGTACCTATAATATCATTCAAGTAATGACCTTTGATTTCACTTATTTCAGCTTGCCCTTCATAGATTGCTTTTGCACAAAATAAGAAATGGCCCATTTAATGCATAAATGTTTGGGAGTTCACGTTCTCATCATTTTTTATAAAGTCAAGTCCACAATGTAGACAATGATAAACAACTCTACCATAATTCTTAGTGGATAACCCTAATTTAAGTTTAATAGTACATTCTAATAAGGGACGACCATACTTGTTCAATTTATATCTCTCACCTTGGATACTAAGAGGTGGGCCTTAGAAAGTTTTAGAATACGTAAGAAGGATTTGTAGATCCTTTAGATGTAGAGCACGCAAGGTTTTGAACCTAAATACATTACCCATAATCGAAGTAAATGTTAGTAATAGAACCTTCTTCAAAAAGGTCTAAGGGGTAAGCTATATAGCATATATATTGATTCTATTTTCTAATAATGGGCTCAATATTGTAGCATTGTCTTTTGCAACGTTCAAGGCTAGTAAGCTCATTAGTCCACACAGTTATCCATGTACCAGTAGAAGATTTTTTAGCTACCTCTGCCCCTGTTTCCTCGGGCAAAACTTTAGGTTTAGAAGTTACTTAGAATGTTGCACCTACTTCCTCTGGCAGAATTTCGAGTTGAGTCCGACAATTGCTTTAGTCTTTGTTTGTTATGACATAAGTCTCTCCCTATAACTCATGAATTAAGAATTTTCACAAGAACAAGGTCTACTCAACATAAATTAGGAGTTACTGAAACCCCTTAACAGAAATCTTTCACAAGATTTTTAATTAATTAATATTATCAACTAATCAAAACAATGATTGATAATATACTAGTTAAGCATAAATGTACGTTATCGTATCAAGTAACATAGGATTTTAAGTCCAGATATCGATCCCACAGGGACTATATGATCTAATTCTATAAATCAAGTACTAAAATTGTACCTACTTAATTTTTATTCAGAAAATCACGATCTAAAATTTAATTATCTAATTTAACTCTATCAATTAAACTAAACAAAAACAGAGGGTAGAATTCATAAATAAAGATAATGTAGGGTTTTGACTCGTCCTCTAGTATTTTATTAGATTTATTAACCTCTTAGTTAATCTTTTAATACAAATTATTGCCTTAGACACTAATTTCATCACAAGCCTCTGTTAATGGTCGAGTAACTATATTACACATTCTAACAATCACCTATATATCTATGATAATTAAATCAGAATGTAATTCATTAAGATTTGGTCTAAATTATACCATACATACCACCTAGGTATATGTTTATCCTAGATGGAACTTACACTTGTTACTCTATAACCATGCATCAAACTATCTTAGGCTAAACACATGAATCCATCTGTTGAGTTCATCATAGTTCCTTAATCATTCAAAATATTGATCAGGTATAATGAAAGCATTAAACTCAGATAAAATGAATTAATTTATTGTATTAAGATCATAAACTAAGAATTAACAAAATTCAACTCTATACTAGGTTCATATAGTCTAACTTTAGATAAACAATTTAGCCCATTAAACGACCAAAGTATCAAACCAATTTATAAAGATCAATAAGGACAAGAATATAATAATAAAGAAAGAGTAGAAAAACTAATCAAAGTGACTTAATCTATTGTATTAAGATCATAAACTAAGAATTAACAAAATTCAATTCTATACTTGGTTCATATAGTCTAACCTTAGATGAACAATTTAGCCCATTAAACAACCAAAAGTATCAAACCAACTTATAAAGATCAATAAGAACAAGAATATAATAATAAAGAAAGAGTAGAAAAACTAATCAAAGTGACTCCTTAATGTACTTCTTCATTTTCTTTGACTTGAAGCTTGAATCTTAATCTTTGGCTTTAGTATTTGATTTTGTATTGTGAATTCTTTATCTAAGTTTTTGCCTCTCCAAAGTCTCTGGTTTTTTGTACTCAAAAGAGTGTTTTTGTTGGTATGAAAACCCCAGAGGCGAAGGCCTTCGAATCTAAGTCAAAATAGAAGAGTTGAGGTGGAATTTTATACGTCGTACGGGCGCCGCGACACTAGGGGCTTGGTGCCGTAATGCCAAGACCTAGAAACACGACTTCGGGAGCATCACTGGGCGCTGCGGCGTTAGGCGTGATCAGACGCTCTCGTATTTTGAGCACAACTTATTTGTTTTACGTCCAATTCGCCTCTCGTTTATTCCTATACGTCATATTTTCCATCATACATCGATTCATGATTAAAAATATAATTAAATAGCCAAATATTCATGATTTGGAGGAAAATACAAAAGTTGAGTACAAATCATACTAGTGCTTTTATGCTCTTATCAAATACCCCTAAACTTAAGACTTTGGTTGCCCTCAAGAAAAATAAAAGAAAATATTCACAACTTATTCATGACTCAAAAAAAAAAAAAAATTAAAAATAAGCTCTGATTGGTTAGATGATCATTTTCATTGTCTCAAAGGCTGTTAAAAGATATAATACTTTTAAGAAATGACTAACAACTTTTAACAATCCTTATACCATTCATCAAGTACTTCATTCTCCTTTATAAACGATCACTTGTGCATGTGTGTTATAAGTAAGTAATTAGCTAAATATAATATAGATTTATTCAATACTTAAGAAAGTATATAAAGATGATATCTCGACATATTTCATTAATGTAAAAATACACATGTCTAGGGATCTATTTAGGACTTTATTTAGCTTGTAACATAAGGTTAAGGTCAAGGTGGGATATAGGGATAAATATGAAGCTCAAATTACACCATCAACACTTAACATTACTTAGAAACCCTTTGATTCCTTCTCCTTCTTGATTATTCATCTCCTCCCCAAACTTATGTTATTCACAATTTTTTTTAATCATTTTTGTAAAGAATTTCTTTTTTTTTTCTCAGGCTAGAGGTATTATGCAATTAAACACTTTTTTCTCTATTTTTTATGTACTCCCAAACTTAAATTGACATGTACCTTCAAGACTTATTACTTTTTATTGCATTATCTTTTCACATATACAACCCTTTTTTTAAAGAATATTTTTAAGTAAACTTAAGGTTTATAGTGCTACCGGTAGATTTTAGGATAAATAAATCCAAAAGCTTGAGGCTTGTAATGTAGTTAAATAGAAAAAATGAGTATTTAGGCTCAAATGGAGTAACTAGGGATAAATATACATGTAAGGTAGGCTAGAAAATGTTCAATCGATCCAAAGATGGTTAATGTCATTTTCTTATTCATGTGTTTCATGAGATTTTGCCTCAAGTAGTAATCAAGCAAGTTCTAGAGTGATGATCATAGAGACTGTAGTGTACTACTGAAGTATGAATAACTCTAAGTAAAAAAATTCAACTAATACATGATTATTTCAATATGCTCAAGAATAAGTGATAAAAAATAAGCTTGAATTCAGCCTAAGATTCATGATATAAGATCTATCTCAAGTGTCTATTTTTTTTCTAAAAACTTGTGAAAATAAATTTAGCTAATATTTTATTTCTTATCATGGACTAATGATCATCTTCTTAACCAAAAAATATTTATTCCACAAGATAACCAATCAATATAAACAGCAAATATAAACACAGGTAATGTGTTTCCCATCCCTAAACTTAAATTAGACATTGCCCATAATGTCTAAAAAATAAATTTAAAAGTAAGGGAAACTTCTTTAGTAACTAAAGTTGAAGCAATACAACGTTGTTGCCTATTGATTGGACTGCGGTATTCCTTTACTCCCAATGCTTTTAATTACTTATGCTGCTTCCTTGAATGTTCTTCTTATTGATTTATTCCTACAAAAAAAAAAGAAACTAACATAACTAAAACTGAAACTAAACAAAAAAATAAAAATTACTTGGGTTGCCTCTCAAGAAGCGCTTGATTTAGCGTCATTGGCTTGATGGAGTTTTCTTCAATTCTTATGGAGGTTCAAAGTCAATGGTGGAAACATCTTTATACGTGAGCTTGCTAGGCTTCCTTTCTTTTGGCTTCCACATCTTCTTTATTACATCTTGAGTCACAACTTGTTTCTTTTCCTTTTCATGCTTCTCTGAAAAGACTTAAATCTTAGACCGGCAAAGTGTCTCTTTTGTGCCATTCTCTTCAATCATGTCATCATATTGCTTTTTCTTCTTCTTCTTTCTTCTCTTTTTATGCCTTAATGCCTTCTTTTTTATGTGAGAATTCAATATCTTTATGTCTTTAAGCTCTTTGGCATTTTATGGCACCACATTAATGCTACAATAATCAAGTAATATAGTGTGCATGGGTTGATTCTGCTATTTGTTAGTGATATTTTCTACTGTGTTGTCACTTGTCTGCACCTTAGAATGTTACTACACTTTAATACCAGTTTTTGAATGTTCTCTTGCTAAAAATAATGCACTTTTATGAGATTCTGCGCTATTTTCTAGATTAATATGCTGCTGATTTTCTGTTTCAACACTTATTTGACACCTCTGTAGCCTTTGAAGAAAATGAATAGGCGGTCTATATAGTTGCACTTCATTTTTCTGCACTCCTTTTTGGATTTGTCTCAGTATCACTTATTAGAGTGCTTTGAGGTCTTCTATTAATTACAGCAGCAAGTTGTCTCATTTGGACATCTAAGTTCTTCAAAGATGCTGAATGATTTTATAGGATGACATCATTGGACTTTATATATTGCATAAACATGTCTTTCAATATTGGCTTCTTCTCTTGTGGTGGCGGGAATCCTGGGGGATTTATTGGTTTAGATGGCTCCTCTTGATTGTAACATTAAGAAATGTTTGGATGATCTCTTCACCCTAAATTATAGAAGTTAGATTATAGGTTAAGTTATTAATGATTAAAATTGCCCATATAATTCACTATTTTCATGCACTACCTATTCATGTGATTATCACAACAAAAGTCACATGCCACTTCTTGGGTTTTGACGGAATTCAATGCATCAAACTTCTTGGATAATGAATTAATTTATGCTACCAATGTATTGAATGCGTCAATCTCATGTATACCGGTAACTCTTCTAGGTTTAACTCTCTCTGCTGGTCATTGATAACTATTTGATGCTATCTCTTTCAATAGATTAAAAGCCTCATCTATAGACTTATTCATTAAAGCTCCTCCAGTAGTGGCATCTACAATGGTCATCAAATGGCTTACTAATCCATTATAGAATGTTTGGACTAATAGTTATTTAGGGACTCTATGATGAGGACAATTCCTCAACATGCCTTTATAGCGCTCTTATGCCTCATACAATAACTCTCCCTCAATTTGACTAAATAAGGTGAAGTCATTCCTCATCTTTACTATCTTTACTGGTGGAAAGAATTTAGCTAGAAACTTATGTGCTAAATCTATTAGGATTTGTACTTACGTGTCATTCCTTTTGATGTATAAATATATATTTTTGAATTTATATTACCATCATTTCAACTAATTGCTAATTGTATTTAATACATGGTAAGATGCGTGTAACATTTCAGGCATTGTATGATCTGAAGGAGTTCAGATTTGATCTAAAAGAGTTTAGATTAGTGCTAAGAATTAGCAACACTGAGAGTTATAAATGCTAAGAGTTAGCACTAATAAAAGTTAACAAGTTATAAGAGTCAGCGAAATCTAAGCAATTAGAGCCTTGTTTGAAATAGGACAAAAACCTAAGAATACATCTTATAAACCCTCACATGCATATTTAATAATTTAAATATTTAAAAAATAAAATTGAGGGAACAATATCAGCATCGTGATGTTAAGCTATCAGCGATGCAACACTAAAGGCACATTTGCGCATTTAGAGTATAAGACTCGGTAGGATTCTATGAGCTAGAATGGTAGCTTTCTATTATCGCCAAAATATTTTAAGTTTAGAAGTAACTTTTGCTTCTTAGTATCTCTCGGACAATAACTTTACTAACTCTTTAGTGAAGTTTATGTAACCTTTTTTTTTAAAAATTCAATTAATTAGCCATACAAAAGGCCCTATATTTATAACAAAAATTGCTACCATTTTTAGCAAATTAAACATAAATTAGTGGCTAGTTATAAGTAGCATGACAAGGTAAAATTTACACACTTCATACTTCTTTAAAGACTTGGTGGCAAGGTGCTTAAAGTGTTGGCAGAATGCAAAGACAATTGGTATCCAAATAATTCTTAATGCACTTGTTAATGGCCACCTTATTTATGTGCAAAAGCATGTGACACGACTAGGCATTTTATTTGACCAAAATGAAAACATGCTACCAATTGTTATCATTTAATTTGGCCAAATTTTACTTTCATATGCCATCAACTACTAACCATATTTTAATAGTCATTTGAAATCATTTTTCCATTTGTTTCATTTTCAATTTATTTAAATTTGTAACATTTACAAATTATTTAATTTTGCAAATGTTGCAAATTAAATGAACCAATAAAATAATGTCATGTGTCTATTACAAATTAATAGCATGATACGTGGCATCCAATAGGAAGGATAAAGCAGCAAGTACCACTTGTCGAGATCTCGAACTTAATACTTAAACTCTATGATCTCCCCAAGAGACCCTGAAATAATTTTAATTTTTCAAAAACTTCATAGATTGATTTATTCAATCTGGTGCACTACCCTAGTGCATAATGAGTACACTTTATATAGTGAGACCTGACATCAGTATTACTGTAAGTGTTATTAGATGGTACCAATTTGATCCAGGTGACAACCATTGAATGACAGTCAAATATGTCCTAAAATAACTTACGGATACAAAGGACAAGTTTCTCATTTATAGAGATATTGATTTGCAGGTGAGAAGATACACAGATTCAGATTTTTAGTCTGACCTGGATGATAGAAAGTCTATATCTTAGTATATGTTCATTCTCAATGATGCCGTAATGAGTTGGAAAAGCACTAAACAAGGGTCCACAGCTAATTCAACCATTGAGACAATACATCATCGCCTCTAAAGCAGCGAAAGAAGTGGTGTAGATACACAAGTTTAACGCCAAGCTTGGAATAATCCTAAGTTTGATGGATCATATCCCATTATTCTGCGATAATGATTGTGCCATTGAACAAGCAAAAGAGCCAAAAGTACAATAAAGATCTAAACATGTAAAGATGATATATCATATAATTAAAAAGATCTTGGCTAAAAGAGATGTAATAATTTATAGAATAGATTCTATAAATAATGTAGTAAACCCACTTACTAAGGCCTTAACTCCAAAGGTTTTTGAGAAATATGTACAGTCTATTAGATACCAATATGAGTGGCACTAGAGCAAGTGTAAGTTTATTAAGGTTCGTGCTTACGTGTCATTCATGTTTGTATGAATATTTATTTTGTAATATTTATACAATACATATTTTGTTAAATTACTATTAACATTTATTAAATGGTACTAATCTTTGTAACGATATAGACATTATATGATCCGAAGGAGTTCATACCTGGTCTAAAAGAGTTTAGACTAGTGCTAAGAGTTAGCAATGCTGAGAATTATAAATGCTAATAGTTAGCACTTCTAATAATTAACAGGTTATAAAAGTAAAAAAAAAATCGAAGAAGTTAGAGCCATTTCTGTAATGGGACAAAGACCTGATGGTATTCTAGTCATGACATAGTTACAAAAAGTTACAATAGGTGCTAAAAAATGTTATTATGCAAGTATGTTCTCAAACACTATGTTCTTAATCTATTTTTACTATTTATAGGTCTGTCGGTAAATCCCTTTTATATAGATTAGTTTATGTCGATATTTTTAGGGTACAGATGGTTATTCTTAGCTATCAATAAGCTTAGAGGTCGTATAGGTATGCGGGTATTCAGTCAGAACTGTATACTGAACAGACTCATGAGGACCCCAATAGACGTCCTATGAAGCCGTCAATGGTAGAGTTGAGTATTATTCGTGGTCCTTTAATTTGAGCGCAACAATATGCTTGTGGTGATCCACCATACTTTTGTTCCACGGATGTCAGAGACCTTTCATCGTTTAACCGCTATGTATTACTAGGTATGTTTCGATGCTCTTAGAGTCTAGTGTGCGTAGATACGGGATCTGTCAGTACACATAGATGAGTTGTATATCTAATACTCTGAGATTGTATCTCAAATATTTTTATAGTTGTAAGCAATAAACCTAGAAAACGAGTTTCCCACAGGGTGGAATAATATAGTAAAAGAGGTTGCGTATATTTTTCGTTGAGATACGAATCTGGAGATAAGTTCACAAATGGACTTATGGGGATTTGACTATGCAGATCTATTGTTGGAGCAGTGCTTACGTGCCATTTCGATATACAGTAAACATTTCAATAATAATTATTAATACATAATTATATGGTAAGAAGCTTGTAACTTTTCAAACATTGTAGACCGAAAAGAATTTAGATTTGATCTAAAAGAGTTTTGGTCAATGCTAAAGTTAGTAACTCTAAAAAGTTAGAATGTTGTCTAAAATAGGAACAAAAACCCGAGAATAATATAGTAATGACATAGTTGCAAAGAGTAGCAAATGGTGTTAAGAAATATCATTGCGCAATATGTTCTCAAAGACATCAATCCTTATCCATTATTGTCGTCACGGGTTGATCAATGTATGTCTCTATTTAAATGGTTTAAATGGTTAATCTTAGCAGACCATGGGCTTAGCAAAAATTTGTATAGGCTATTGGGATTTATGCTTACGTGTCATCCCATTATGTATAAATATTTAATGATAGCATTTATACAATTATCATTTCTAATAAAATCGTTAATATTATTTATAATAAATGGTAAGATGCTTGTAATATTTCAGACATTGTATGATCTAAAGGAGTTTAGATCAGTGTTAAGAGTTAGCAACATTAATAGTCAAAAGTACTAAGAGTTAGCAGATTAATAAAGTTAACGAAATCTAAACAGTTAGAACCTTATCTGAAATGGGACAATGACCTGAGAATATATTAATAATGACATAGCTGCAAAGAGTTACAGATGGTGCTAAAAAATATCATTATGTAAGTATGTTCTTAAACATGATGTTCCTGATCTAATTTCATAGATGCGAGTCTATCGATAGAACCCATTAATATAGATTAGTGTATGTTTATATCTCGATGGTCCAAATGGTTAGTTTTAGTAAACTATGAGCTTAGTGGAAGCTCGTATAGATATACAGGTATTCAGTAAGGACTGGATATTGAACAAACTTACAAAGACCTCCAATAGATATCTCTTAAAGCCGTCAATGAAAAGTTTTCTGAGTTGAGTAGTATTTGTGGTCCTTTGACTTGAGTGCCACAGTGTGCTTGTGAGTGATCTACCATACTTTAGTTTCACACATGTCAGAGACCTTTCATGGTCTGACTGCTGTGTATCTCTAGGTATAGTCCGATGCTCATAGAGTTTGGTGTGCGTTGACATGAGATCCATCAGCTTATATGAGTGGGTTGTATATCCTGATGCTTCGAGATTGTATTTCAGAAAGTTTTATGACCACAAGCATAAACCTTGGAAAATATATTCCAAATGGACAAACAATATCATAAAAGTATTTGTGGATATTGTTTAAGGAAATATAAATCTGGAGATAAGTGATAGTTGAGTAAATAGAGATTTGATGATGATGATCTATATCTTTGCTTTTCTAGGATATATATGACGGAGGGATTATACAAATATGCAATAACCTAAATTTGTATAGTCTAACGCGCTGATTTGTAATATTCGTAATGTGTGAGTGAGTTGTAATAACCTAAAGTTGAGTAACGCATTGTTCACGAACATATGGAGGAGCTCCATATGATAAATCAGATGTGGACTTAGAGAGTCTCAAAATATGAAGTGTACTCGTTGTGCACTAGGGTAGCGGATTGGATTGAATAATTCAATCCAATAAATTTCAGCAAAATAAAATAATTATTTCAGGATCCCTCGGGATATACATTTGTCAAGACTTAATTATTAAGTACATCATTGAATTAATTAACAAGAGTTGTTAATTAATAGGATGTTGACAAGTGGCACAATTTGGTCCATGATTTTTTTTTTTATCTTAGTTTTACCATTTAACCTTGGTAGTAAAAATTAGTAAAGTAAAAAGTAATTATTAAAAATTATTTTGAATAATTAAATTAGATATTATTATTATATTATTAGATAATATGATAATATATTAATCATGGTCATTGTATTTTTAATACAATGAGGGGCCTATATGTTAGCCATTTATTTACCTAATATAATTAAAGTAATTATATTTGTTACGTAAAGATTTAATTAGGTGGTGATTATTCTAGTGCTAGATTAATTAATCTTGAGTGGGAGACCAACAATAAAATTGGTGGAGTACTTATTTTTGTGTTAATCAAAGTGTTAAATAACAAAAATGATATGGCAAAATAATTGAATCAATTCATTTAATTTGGAGAGGAGAATTCGGCAATGGCAAGGTAAGAGAAAGTTTTGAGTTTTGTTATTTCAAGTGTTAGAAATATAAACAAACTTCTCTTCATCTACTACTCCAATGGATGGCCTATAATGAATAAAAGGAAAATGAAGAAAAAGATGATTATATTAGATAAGAGTTGTTCAAAATAATTATCATATGAAAATTGTTTCCATCATTTAAACAAGAGTTGTATGTAAATTTTTACTATCTCCAATTTAAGAATAAAATAATTGTATTCAAAGAGTTTGAATACAAGTTGCTGGAAATTCTAAAAACTAAGCTATCATTCTAAAAACAAGTTGCTGGAATACAAGTTGGCCATTATAATTTTATTTTCTATTATATTAATTAAAAACCTGCTTAAAATATATGGGTAACCCGTTGCGGGTTTGGTAATTAATACATACCTGTTAGTGCGGGTTTGGTAATGGGACCCCAAACTCACAACAAGTTTGAGAATGATTTAGTATTTTATTTTTTAACCGGATGCGGATACGGGTTTAGGGGTATCCATCCTAAATTCGGTCTGCTGTCATCCCTAGTTTGTTGCTGGAACTGTATACGAGCTTCCTTTTGGGTGATCTCCTTGAAAAATTAATCTAAAGGCTTCGAAGGTGATTAATTCTCAATCTCTATTATAATGTGATTAAAATGTTTTAATATGTTAATTATTGTTTTTTAAGCTGATGCTGCGTATATATATATGTATGTGATGTGTATATATGTATAATGAACACAAATACCAAGTGTATGCACCCGGTTTAATCAGCACTCACATCACCTTCATTTCATCATTAAGGGAGCACGTTCTAGGTAAAAAATCATACCTTTTTACTGCAAAGAAGTACATTTCTACACTTGGAACTCATTTGAAGAAGGATCAACATCATCGAATGAGGCTAACACTTGAAAGATAAGCATTGAAACCAAGACTTTGGAAGATCACCTGAACTATATTTATGTATTTACTTGATTTAAACTTGGTTGTATCATGTTATCTCTTATATTTTGTTATTTGAACTTCCCTATGTTGAACTAAATATACTTGTCTATGATTGTAGACTTGAACTTAACTATGTGGTTGTAACACTTTCAACTTTAAATGCATGAACTTGGTTTTTATATATTTTGTTGGTTCTTAGTGCTTGTATTTGACTAGCTAATCTTATGCATAAAATTTGGGTTCTTTGAGATAAACTTAAAAAATGCATCTCATTGAATAACCTAGAACAAAATGAAGTATAATTGTAGAGTAGCATTTACAAGTTTCAATTAGGATATGAATATACCTAGTTAGCATGCATGGTTATACAATTTAGACTTAATGAATTCTACTTAACCCAAGTATAATAAGAATATAGGTATTGAATTGAGTGAGTAATAAGTGTCTAACTATCGAAAAAGGCTTGCGATGAGCCTAGTGTTATGACTAATAACTAACTAAGGAATTGACATTCAAAGTATATCCATAACAAGCACGAGCTGAGGGATAGCTATACATACTAGACATTAATTATCATTGATAGTGTTAGAATTTGTGACTTGCATACTTAGTTGCTAATTTAGTTTTAGTTTTCTTTTTAATTGAATCAATTTGTCTCGATAAAAGTAGGACAAATAATTTTAGTACTTGAATGGTGCAAAACACTAGTCCTCGTAGGTTCGACATCCCTCGTTCTTTATTACTTGTTAGAGATAGCGTACACTTTCATTTAAGACACACAATCCACTCTTATTACATTGTCTTATTTCAATACTGATAACAATTCATCTTGTTTTTAATGCAGACTTTTACTTTTGCTTTTTTACTTGTTTGTCTTATTACATTGTTTTATTTTTAGGTTGATACTCTAGTGTATGTGAAGGACTTGTAGACTTAATTTGACTACACTTGACCCTGAAAGGTTTAGGGTTTAGGATTTGGGGTTTAGAGTTTGGGGTTTAGGATTTGGGGTTCGGGGTTTGAGATTTTGAGTTTGGGGCTTAGGGTTTGGGGTTTGGGGTTCGAAGTTTAGGGTTTGGGGTTTAGGGTTTGGAGCTTGGGGTTTGAGGTTCAGGGTTTGGGGTTTAGGGTTTGGAGTTTAGAATTTAGAGTTTAGGGTTTAGGGGTTAGGGTCTAGGGTTTAGGGGTTAGGGTTTAGGATTTAGGGGTTATGGTCTAGGGGTTAGGGTTTGGAGGCTAGGGGTTAGGGGCTAGGGTTTAGGGTCTAGGGTTTAGAGTTTAGGGTTTAGGGTTGAGGGTTTACGGTTTAGGATTTAGGGTTTAGGGTTGAGGGTTGAGGGTTCAAATCGTGTGGCCTTAGACGCGTTGCGTGCTAAGCAGCCAAGAAAACCACACAAAGAGAAGAAAGAAAGACACACCAAGTGTTTGAACAAATGCTTTCTATATTGCTTGAAGAGAAAACAAAGTTATGAGATGAAATATGCAAGTAAGGGTCTCCCTTTTATATAGTAGCAGCCCTATACAATCGACGGCTGAGATCTAAATGATTTAACGGTGTATATACAAGATGTGATAATATTCCTTAGAATATTCTAAGATGCCATTCTACCTTTTATAGAATTCTAATTAAGGTGAACTATCATAATAAGTCACGGGCCCAGCCCAGTTCTCCATCTAAATAGCGGGCCTTCTGGAAGCTCCAGTCCACGTAGCGCTCCATGGTCCAAGAGGCCTCCAGCAGGTCTAGTCGGGCACCAAGTGCTTGAGGAAATACTTGAGAGCACTTGGGGTGTGACATTTTTCCCTATCAAATTCACGCGATGCCCTCGTCACGTCCTTGCTGAAACTCGCGCACCTTGTTCTCAAACTGCCACATAGCATTCTCGGGTTCCCAGCTTGCTTCATTATAGGGCAATCCCTTCCACTTGACAAGATACTCATGACTCAGATGACAGTTCTTCTTACGTACTGCCCTCACATCAAGGATAAGTTCAGCCTTCTTGTCGTAAGATGTGGAAACTTTCAATGGTGCCCTGGTTTGTGGCCCACGCTTCGTGTCCTCCACATCACCATGGTATGGCTTTAGGCAGCTTGCGTGAAACACTGGATGTAGCCGAAGTCTCGAAGGCAGCTCCACCTTATACGAGACATTGCTAACCCTCTTGGCAATAGGAAATGGCCCCTCATATTTCTGAACAAGGCCCTTATGAAGTGGGTGCGTAGACTTGTGCTGCGTCGGAAGGATTTTCACCATCACTAAATCCCCTATGCTGTACTCAACATGTCTTTGCCTTCCGTCAGCCCATTTCTTCATTCATTTTGTCGCCTTGTCCAGATACGCCCGCGCTTTGTTCGACTGTTCCTGCCAGGATTTTGCAGCTTTGTAAGCTGCTGGACTCTTTCCTGTATCGTTAGATACTAGCACGTGCGGCGTGAGAGGTTGCTGGCCAGTAGCTAACTCGAACGGGCTTTGGTTCATCAATTCACTCCTCTGCAAGTTGTATGAGAACTATGCCACATCGAGTAACTTGACTCAATCCTGCTGATTTGTACCCATAAAGTGCCGCAAGTACAGCTCCAGTAATGTATTCACCCTCTTGGTCTGCCCATTCGTTTGTGGGTGAAAGCGGGTGGAAAAGCGAAGCTCCAATCCCATGAGATTGAACAACCAGTCTAGAATCTCCCTATAAACCTCGTATCACGATCGCTGACTATCACTCTCGGCAACCCCTAGTACTTGACTATATGCTTAAAGAAAAGTTTAGTTGTCTCTTCCGCATTACACTCCTTGGGCGCCGGTATGAAAGTCGTATACTTGAAAAATCGATCTACCACCACAATGATAGTTTCACTCCCCTAGGATTTTGGCAAGGCTACGATGAAATTCATAGAGATGCTCTCCCAAGGTCTCTCTGGTATGGGCAGTGGCTCCAGTAGCCCTGCAGGACTTCGCTGCTCGATCTTATCCTGTTGGCACACGAGACAAGTCTTGACAAACTGTTTTATCTCTTCCCGTATGTGTGGCCAATAGTAAACTGTCTCCAATAGGGTGCGCGTGCGTCGCTGTCCTAGATGTCCTGCCCATTTTGTGTCGTGACACTCTCTAATGAGGTTACGCAGCAAGTTCTTCCACTTTGGCACATATACTCGACGTCCCTTAGTGTAGAGAAGCCCATCTTCTACCTAAAATCGCTGAGTCTTTCCCTCTTGTGCTTGAGTGGCAAGCTGTGTGGCCGCGAGATCATGCTTCATTCCTTCATGAAATAAAACGAGCAAATCACGTTCCAGCTTGCTTATAACTGCTAACTCGACCTTTCGGCTTAAGCCGTCCGTTACCATATTCACCTTTCCCGGTTTGCACTCGAGCTCATAATCGAACTCCGCCAGAAAGTCCTGCCACCTAGCTTGCTTCGGGCTGAGTTTCTTCTGACTTTGGAAGTAACTGTTGCTATGTTGTCCATCATCACTACAAACCTTGCCCCAAGCAGATAGTGTCGCCAAGTGCGCAGGCAATGGATGACCCCCGTCATCTGCTTGTCTTGTACCGTATAGCGTCTTTCCGTCTCATTGAGTTTCTGGCTCTCATACGCGATCGAATGGTCCTGCTGCATTAATACACCACTAATAGCAAAGTCAAACGCATCAGTATGTACCTCATACGGTAACAAGTGATTCGATAATGCTAAGACTAGTTCCTCGATCACTGCTGTCTTCAGTCGATCAAAAGCCCATTAACACTCCTTAGTCCACTCCCATGCCTTAGTCTTCTTTAGCAGGTCAGTAAAGGGTGCTGTAATGGTGGAGTAGCTCTTGATAAATCTTCGGTAATAGTTGACTAACCCAAGGAAAGACCACAGCTCGGTAACTTTCGTGGGTGCCTCTCAATCCACTATAACGCGAATCTTTGCCCTGTCCATTATCAACCTGCCTTCTTTGATCTTGTGACCCAAAAAGTCTACCTCCGGCTTGGCAAATGAACACTTCTCCCTCTTCACATGGTACTTGTAATAAATTAAGATTCATTAAGATTACGTCTTATTGATCATACATGCCAATTAGGTATATTTCTATTCTAAATTGAAACTTGCATATGCAACATTGAATGTTACTCTACAATCATGCATCAAATTACCTAAGTCTAAATATTATGATTCCTCTTCCGAGTCTATCAACAATATTACTAACTCATTCACCATATATTGGCCAGATATATTGAAGCATTAAAATCAAGTAATTTAAATATCAAAGAACTAAGTTTATTAAATATTCAAAAGATATGGCTATTAAGCACACATATTGAGTTCAAGTATTAACCCTAGAAAATAAGTTTAGCTCATGGCTACAAGAGAATAGCAGTAGAAATAAATCATGATACAATCAATAGCAAATCGATATAGACGTCGAATTGTTCTTAATTACGCTGCTTAAGATACTCTTGATGCTGAAGAATACCTTGAATCTCTCTCTAAAGTTGCTTCAATTAAACTCCTATTGCGCTCTAAGACTCGTGCTCTGTATTCTTAGTGTTCTTGAATTGCTCTAGGTTGCTCTTAGATTCTTCCTTAAAGGCTAGGAACGAGTGACTTTTTATAGGGATTGATATGAGCTTGAAAATCTCAATTCTCGTCGAACTAGGAATCGCACTACCGCTGGGGCGCTATGCAGTTATCGCTGGGGCGACATGTGAAAAAGGCTTTACCGCTGAAGCGGTGGGTTGATGGCACTGGGGCGCTGGACTATCGCTGACGCAGTAAAGGTCTGGTGCTGGGACGATAGATGCGACTTAAACAGGTCATTTTTCTTATTTTGATTACTATTCCAGCGCTAGGGCTATAATTCTTGTAGCGCTAGGGCGATGGACACATACTTTAAAAACTTTGTATTTTAATCCTTATTTTTTCTCCTTTTGCATTCTTTCTTTAAATTTAGTTCAAGTCCCTATAAATAACAATAAAGCACATAAATAGCCATCTATTTTCATAAAACAATAAAATATCAATAATAAAAATATGAGAAAATATATACAAATCCTTAAGGTAGATAAATAGCTATTAACAATTTTAATTTATCTTCATTTAGTCTTTCATTCTTCCTCAAAGACAATCACCATGTGGGTGTGTGCAAGTAGCAAGCAAATAGGTAAACCGTACTTTGATTTACTTTATACTTTATTTCGCACGAAAAAGATGGTGTCTCAGTATTTAATTTGTATAATGACACTTTTATAGGCTTGTCTTTATTATCATTCTCCACTAATGTAGAAAATCACATGTTTAGGGATCTATTTAGGACTTTAATTAGCTTTTAATGTAAGGCTAGGGTCAAGGTGGGATAAAAGGATAAATATATGAAGTTCAATTCACATCATGAACACTTAGATTTTACCTAGAAACCTCTTGATCTTTCTTTCTCTTGTATTATCTCTTCCCCCAAACTTATTGTGTTTCCCACATTTCTTTTGGTTCAGAGTTCATGGTTCAGGGTTTAGGCTTTTAGGGTTATAGGATTTTAAGGTTTAGGGTTTGGAGTTTGGGGGTCGGGGTTCAGGGTTCGGGGTTTAGAGTTTGGAGCTCGGGGTTTGGGGTTCAGGGTTCGAGGTTTAGGGTTTGGAGGTTAGGGTTTAGAGTTTAGAGGTCAGGGTTCAGGGTTCGGGGTTTAGGGTTTAGAGTTTAGGGTTTTAAGATTTTAATGTTTAGGGTTTGGATTTTGGGGTTTGGGTTTTAGGGATTGGAGCTCGGGGTTTGAGGTTCAGGGCTTAGGGTTTTAGGGTTCAGGGTTGGGGGTTAGGGGTTTGGGCTTTGGGGTTTTAGGGTTTTGGGTTTTAGGGTTTTGGGTTTGGAGTTTTTGGGTTTGGGGTTTTAGGGTTTAGGGTTTAAGGTTTGGGGTTTGGGGTTTAGGGTTTCGGGTTTAGGGTTTAGGGTTTCGGGTTTAGGGTTTAGGGTTAGGGGTTCAGGGTTCAGGGTTTAGGGTTTAGGGTTTAGGGTTTAGGGTTTAGGGTTTAGGGTTTAGGGTTTAGGGTTTAGGGTTTAGGGTTTAGGGTTTAGGGTTTAGGGTTTAGGGTTTAGGGTTTAGGGTTTAGGGTTTAGGGTTTAGGGTTTAGGGTTTAGGGTTTAGGGTTTAGGGTTTAGGGTTTAGGGTTTAGGGTTTAGGGTTTAGGGTTTAGGGTTTAGGGTTTAGGGTTTAGGGTTTAGGGTTTAGGGTTTAGGGTTTAGGGTTTAGGGTTTAGGGTTTAGGGTTTAGGGTTTAGGGTTTAGTGTTTAGGGTTTAGGGTTTAGGGTTTAGGGTTTAGGGTTTAGGGTTTATGGTTTAGGGTTTAGGGTTTAGGGTTTAGGGTTTAGGGTTTAGGGTTTAGGGTTTAGGGTTTAGGGTTTAGGGTTTAGGGTTTAGGGTTTAGGGTTTAGGGTTTAGGGTTTAGGGTTTAGGGTTTAGGGTTTAGGGTTTAGGGTTTAGGGTTTAGGGTTTAGGGTTTAGGGTTTAGGGTTTAGGGTTTAGGGTTTAGGGTTTAGGGTTTAGGGTTTAGGGTTTAGGGTTTAGGGTTTAGGGTTTAGGGTTTAGGGTTTAGGGTTTAGGGTTTAGGGTTTAGGGTTTAGGGTTTAGGGTTTAGGGTTTAGGGTTTAGGGTTTAGGGTTTAGGGTTTAGGGTTTAGGGTTTAGGGTTTAGGGTTTAGGGTTTAGGGTTTAGGGTTTAGGGTTTAGGGTTTAGGGTTTAGGGTTTAGGGTTTAGGGTTTAGGGTTTAGGGTTTAGGGTTTAGGGTTTAGGGTTTAGGGTTTAGGGTTTAGGGTTTAGGGTTTAGGGTTTAGGGTTTAGGGTTTAGGGTTTAGGGTTTAGGGTTTAGGGTTTAGGGTTTAGGGTTTAGGGTTTAGGGTTTAGGGTTTAGGGTTTAGGGTTTAGGGTTTAGGGTTTAGGGTTTAGGGTTTAGGGTTTAGGGTTTAGGGTTTAGGGTTTAGGGTTTAGGGTTTAGGGTTTAGGGTTTAGGGTTTAGGGTTTAGGGTTTAGGGTTTAGGGTTTAGGGTTTAGGGTTTAGGGTTTAGGGTTTAGGGTTTAGGGTTTAGGGTTTAGGGTTTAGGGTTTAGGGTTTAGGGTTTAGGGTTTAGGGTTTAGGGTTTAGGGTTTAGGGTTTAGGGTTTAGGGTTTAGGGTTTAGGGTTTAGGGTTTAGGGTTTAGGGTTTAGGGTTTAGGGTTTAGGGTTTAGGGTTTAGGGTTTAGGGTTTAGGGTTTAGGGTTTAGGGTTTAGGGTTTAGGGTTTATGGTTTAGGGTTTAGGGTTTAGGGTTTAGGGTTTAGGGTTTAGGGTTTAGGGTTTAGGGTTTAGGGTTTAGGGTTTAGGGTTTAGGGTTTAGGGTTTAGGGTTTAGGGTTTAGGGTTTAGGGTTTAGGGTTTAGGGTTTAGGGTTTAGGGTTTAGGGTTTAGGGTTTAGGGTTTAGGGTTTAGGGTTTAGGGTTTAGGGTTTAGGGTTTAGGGTTTAGGGTTTAGGGTTTAGGG